>CM061187.1:36814-5036814 GCA_030763345.1 Mythimna separata
ACCTAACCTAACCTAACCTAACCTAACCTAACCTAACCTAACCTAACCTAACCTAACCTAACCTAACCTAACCTAACCTAACCTAACCTAACCTAACCTAACCTAACCTAACCTAACCTAACCTAACCTAACCTAACCTAACCTAACCTAACCTAACCTAACCTAACCTAACCTAACCTAACCTAACCTAACCTAACCTAACCTAACCTAACCTAACCTAACCTAACCTAACCTAACCTAACCTAACCTAACCTAACCTAACCTAACCTAACCTAACCTAACCTAACCTAACCTAACCTAACCTAACCTAACCTAACCTAACCTAACCTAACCTAACCTAACCTAACCTAACCTAACCTAACCTAACCTAACCTAACCTAACCTAACCTAACCTAACCTAACCTAACCTAACCTAACCTAACCTAACCTAACCTAACCTAACCTAACCTAACCTAACCTAACCTAACCTAACCTAACCTAACCTAACCTAACCTAACCTAACCTAACCTAACCTAACCTAACCTAACCTAACCTAACCTAACCTAACCTAACCTAACCTAACCTAACCTAACCTAACCTAACCTAACCTAACCTAACCTAACCTAACCTAACCTAACCTAACCTAACCTAACCTAACCTAACCTAACCTAACCTAACCTAACCTAACCTAACCTAACCTAACCTAACCTAACCTAACCTAACCTAACCTAACCTAACCTAACCTAACCTAACCTAACCTAACCTAACCTAACCTAACCTAACCTAACCATAATTTTATTTGACGCTCTCTAGAGTATTTTAGCTGTTGACACCTCTCTTGAGGATTATTTTGACACATTGTTTTAAGGACTCACTGATCCCCCTTTTACAGGGATCAGTACATTAGTGTTAGGAATTTATTTTAAGAATTTTAGCAATTTAAATCTAGTTTAATGACTTACTGATCCCCCTTTTACAGGGATCAGTTTTTATTTGTCATTGGTATTTTTGTGTGTATGACATCTCATTGAGGATAAATTATTGACATACTGGTTCCCCATTTACAGGTTCCAGTATACTCGTTTTAGACTTACACGATTCATTGACTATTTTATTATATTTTAATTATTTATTTTCGATTTTACTCTCTACTCCTTTACCATGTTCCTCTCAAGGACCCCGGCCAAGAAAGCTTCTGCTGGTCCTCATGTCTCTCCATCGACTGCGGCACTCTCCATCACCTCCGAGGGAAGCGTTTCCCCTCCCAGTGCTTCAACTCAAGCCTCCAATGTGAGGCGAAGCATTGGAGAGTGGGAAAATGGGAAGATGGTGGAATCTCAGCCCCTCCCGCCGGCGGCCGCGAAATCACCTAAGAAGGTGGCCCCCATTGCGACGGCTTCTCAGAGGTCGCGGCGCGCTGCATCCCAGGCAGATAGCAGGGCTGTAGCGCGCCGGGCTTCCACTGAGGCCACAGGGGTGTCACCGGGGACGAGCCAGCGCCAGCTGAACAAACCCACCGATCGGGTGACCGAGGCTCGCATCTGCCTTCTGCGCGCGAAGTCGCATCTTGGCGACTCGCGCAATTTGAGGGCGGATCTGAAAGTCGGGATCACCCAATCGGTGGAACGGTTGTATCAGCTGGTGAAGGAAGAGGCGGCGGCTGCAATAAAGGCAAAAGGGACTGAGACGACAGAGACGGAGGCCATTATGGCAGAACCTCCACCAGAAGCGCCCAGGAGCTTCCCGGAGGTTGACTCGCTGCTCGCTTCACTAGCGGAGCATAGCGCGTTGGTGAAGGAGAGCAGCGAGAAGATGGAGAGGCTCCAGGAGGCGATGGACAGGCAGAGGGACCAGCTAGAGAAGACGGTCACCTATGCGAGTGTAGCGGCGGGTCCACCGAAAAGGCAGACCCCAGGAAGGACCGCGCTGCACTCCGTAGTAGTGACGTCCAAAGACGAGGGGGACTCTGGGGATAAGGTCCTCCAGAAAATAAGAGAGGCAGTGAAAGCCAAAGAAGGGGGAGTGGAAGTAGAGAGCGTGAGGAAGGCCAAGGACAGAAGGGTGATTATGGGCTGTAGGTCGGCTGAGGAGAGGGCCAAAATAAAGGAAAGGATCCGGAAGTCAGGAGACCACCTCGTTGTCGAGGACGTGATAAACAAGGATCCACTTCTGATATTCCGGGGTGTCCTCCGCATATTTTCAGACGAGGAACTGCTGGAGGCGCTTCGGAACCAGAACCGGGATATCTTTCGCGGCCTCGACAACGGGGAGGATCGAATGACGATAAAATATAAGCGGAACGCGCGGAACCCCCAAACCCACAACGTGATCATCGCCACGTCCCCTGCTGTCTGGAACAGGATGCTCGACAAGGGAAGAGCGCGCATAGATCTCCAGACCGTCTTCGTCGACGACCAGTCGCCACTGGTGCAATGCACTAGGTGTTTAGGATACGGGCATAGTCGACGGCTCTGCAACGAGCCGGCCGACTCATGCTGCCACTGTGGAGGCCAACACCTAAGAGCGGAATGTGCCCAGTGGCTAAAAGCGGAGACACCGAAGTGTCTAAACTGCGTCAAGGCGAAGATGGAGAGATCCGATCACAACGCGTTCAACCCTGAGTGTCCTGTTCGAGTCAGGTGGGACAGGCTGGCACGTGCATCCGTCGCCTATTGCTAAGGTGGTCCCAGTGAACACACTGCCGCACAAGATACTCCAGGCAAATCTTCAACGGAAGAAATTGGCAACCCATGAGCTTATGCTTGAGGCCGAGCAGCGCAAAGCCACTGCAGCGCTGATCCAGGAGCCCTACGTAGGCAGCGCGAAGAGGATGAGCGGGACCAGAGGTGTCCGAATCTTCCAGAGCACCTGCCAAGGAGACGGGACTGTCAAAGCGGCAATAGCCGTTTTTGATCCAAAGTTGACCGTTAGACAGTACCCAGAACTCACCACGAACAACATCGTCGTGGTGGGGATCCAAACCGGTGCCTGGAGACTAACTCTGGTCTCGTTCTACTTTGAACCTGAGCAGCCATTAGGGCCATACCTGGACAGCCTCAAAAAGGTGGAGAGCGAGACCGGCCCGCATAGGCTCATAATGGGAGGAGACGCCAATGCCTGGAGTGTCTGGTGGGGCAGTAGTGAGACGAACAGCAGAGGCGACGAGATGTTGGGAGCTCTCGACCAGCTTGGACTACAAGTTCTTAACAGAGGGGAAACTCCAACCTTCGACGTAGTTCGTGGTAACAGGCGTTACACGAGCTGCGTCGATGTCACAGCCTGCACAGCGGATATGCTGATGGTGACCGACGGCTGGCGAGTCGTCGATGACCTGACGGGGTCGGACCACAACGGCATTGAGTTCAGCGTACACCTCGAAAAATCTGTGGGTATCACGGTCAACCGGACTACCAGGGTCTATAATACCAAAAAAGCGAATTGGGCGCGGTTTCGTAAGAAACTGCGCCAAATTATGCAAACACACCCGGACCTTGCTGTCGACGATATCGACAGCAGGGACAAAATAGACCTGGTAGTCGAGGGACTGACTACGGCGGTGCAAACCGCCTGTACTTGCGTGATACCCAAAAAGAAGAGCGTAGAGAGGTTAACCGTGCCGTGGTGGTCTGACGAACTCGCCAGTCTAAAGAGGCAAGTGGTCACCAAGAAGCGGAGGATTCGTTGTGCAGCGCCGATCCGTAGACCAAAGGTTGTTGAGGAGTACCTGAAACAGAAAGAACAGTACGAACGTGCAGTAGTCCAAGCACAGGTTGAGAGCTGGAAGGGTTTCTGCGGGAAACAGGATAGGGAAGGCCTGTGGGAGGGAATCTATAGGGTGATCCGCAGAACGGAAAAGAGGGAGGAGGACATGCCGATGGTGAGGGAAGGCAGGACTCTGGACCCTGAGGCCTCGGCGAGGTATCTGGCAGAGACTTTTTACCCGGAAGACCGTCCGGAGGGGGACAACGAGGAGCACAGGAAGGTCCGGCAACGAGCCGAAGAGGTGAACGGGGGAAACCAAGGTGAACCCTGGGACCCTCCCTTCACACTCGACGAGCTAGAGCGCGCTGTCTCCTCGTTCAACCCCAAAAAAGCCCCCGGTTCCGACGGTCTGACGGCGGACATATGGGGCCACACGATCCGTCAAGACCCAGACACAGTTCTGCGCTTGGTGAACAAGTGCCTGGCGCATGGATACTTTCCACGGTCCTGGAAAGAGGCAACCGTCGTCGTGCTCCGCAAGCCCGCTAAAGAGGACTACACCACCCCAAAATCGTACAGGCCGATTGGGCTTTTGCCTGTCCTCGGCAAGATTTTTGAGAAGATGGTCGTGGCCCGACTCAAGTTTCATTTACTCCCCAGGATGAGTACTCGCCAGTACGGCTTCATGCCCCAGCGAAGCACCGAGGACTCCCTCTATACGCTAATGGGACGCATTCGTGGCAAACTTAATTCAAAAAGGCTTGTCACGGTTGTGTCCCTGGATATAGAGGGAGCCTTCGACAGCGCATGGTGGCCGGCCATACGGGTCCGTCTGGCTGAGGAAAAGTGTCCTGTAAACTTGAGGCGGGTCATGGACAGCTACTTGTCCGAGAGGGTGGTGAGAGTCAGGTACGCGGGAGTGGAGTACGAATCCAGGACCGAGAAGGGATGCGTCCAGGGGTCGATCGGTGGTCCCATAGTTTGGAATGTTCTGCTGGATCCTCTGCTGAAGGGTCTTGAGTCGTTAGGGGTCTACTGCCAGGCGTTTGCTGACGATGTCGTCCTTGTGTTCGATGGGGAGACAGCACTCGAGGTCGAAAGGGATGCCAATGCCGCCCTCGAATACGTGAGAGCGTGGGGTGTCACGAACAAGCTTCGGTTTGCGCCGCACAAGACCAAAGCAATGCTGGTCACGCGCAAACTGAAGCATGACACCCCGCGTCTTAAGATGGGCGGGGTAGACATTGGCATGTCTGACGAGATCAAGCTGCTCGGTCTCACCATCGACCACAAGTTGACATTCAACACCCACGTCGCAAACGTCTGCTCCCGAGCCGTCGGCATCTACAAACAGCTGTCGCGGGCTGCTCGGGTCAGTTGGGGTCTCCATCCTGAGGTCATCCGCTGCATCTACACGGCTGCAGTGGAGCCAATCATCCTGTACGCAGCGAGCGCGTGGTCGCCGGCCGCAAAGAAAGTCGGGTTGCAGAAAAAGCTGAACGCCGTCCAGAGGAGCTTCGCGCAGAAACTGTGCCGAGCCTACCGAACGGTCTCCCTGAACTCGGCACTGGTGCTGGCTGGGATACTCCCTCTAGACCTTCGAATACAGGAGGCTGCCTCACTGTACGAGGCCAAGAAGGGGGTACCTCATCCGGCGCTGGGAGACCGGGAGATCGAGCGTGTGGTATCGGCGCTGGAACTGCCACATCCAGCTGAACAGAGGGCTATTGAACTGCGACGCCTGGTAGACGAGGAACAGTATAATGAGCACCGCAATTACGCGGTGCGCATCTTCACAGACGGCAGCAAGATTGAGGGCAAGGTCGGAGCCGCGATGTCGGTGTGGACCGACCAGACAGAGGTCAAAGCCCTCAAGCTTGCCTTGCCGTCTTATAGTACCGTCTACCAGGCGGAGCTTCTCGCCCTCTGCAAAGCCACGAAGGAGGCCCTCCGAAGGCCCGAGACGGCGTTCGCTATCTATAGCGACTCCATGGCAGCTCTCCAAGCAGTCGTGAACCCCGAAGCCCTCCACGCCCTTGCAGTTGAAGCAAGAGACGCCATCCGCCGCAGCTGCGCCCAGAACAAGAGCGTCTCCTTGTTCTGGGTGAAAGCACATGCGGGGCTGGAGGGTAACGAGAGAGCCGACTTGCTCGCAAAGGAGGCTGCCCTCAGGTCAAAACGGCAACCCAACTATGACAAATGCCCGGTTTCATTCGTCAAGCGTATGATCCGTATGGAGACGCTCGACGAATGGAACCGGAGATATTGTGCTGGAGAAACGGCGGCCACAACGAAGTTGTTTTTCCCCTGCGCGATCGCTGCGTACAGGACGGTGCGAAGGATGGAGATCACCAAAGAGCTGACCCAGGCACTAACGGGCCACGGCGGGTTCTCCGAATACCTGACTCGCTTCAAGTGTAAGGAGAACCCGGCGTGTGCTTGCGACCCGGACACGCAGGAGACAGTCCTCCATCTCCTGGCGGATTGCCCGATCTATGCCTCCCACAGGCACGATATAGAGATGGAAACGGGAACCCAAATAAAAAAGGATAACCTGAGTTTACTGATACGAGATCGTAGAAATAAACAAAAATTCATCGACTTTATTACGTTCATCGTTCAGTCTGCAAATAAACGTAACAAATAGCCGATTGGTATATATTTATAATTGGAAATCTTAATGCAGAAATGACGGAATTTATTTATAATTGAAAATTTTAACGTATTTATGTTTACTGAATTTTATTTATTGAGAATTTAATTATGTATTGTAATGACCGAATTTTATTTATTGAGAATTTTAATAATGTATTTTAATGACCGAATTTTATTTATTTATTGAAAAATTATAATTGGATTATTTTAACTGAATTTTATCTATTTATTGAGCTGAATTTTAACTATTTATTGAATTGAATTTTAATTATTTGTGAACATTTTACACAAAGGAATTATATTATATAAATCATACATATTTATTAAAAATTTAAAAACAACATTTAAAGTAAACAAAAAGTAAAGTAAACAAAGAAACAGCCCATAAAAAGACCCTGCGAAACCTATAGGCAGGGGGCCTTTCGCATGGCAGGAGTGGTTTTTAGCCGGTAGGAGTCCGGCACTGCCGCGACTATCCTACTCGTGGGATAGTCGCGGCGTCCATGATGGATTTTCCACTCCTGCCACAAAAAAAAAAAAAAAAAAAAAAAAAAAAAAAAAAAAAAAAAAAAAAAACCTAACCTAACCTAACCTAACCTAACCTAACCTAACCTAACCTAACCTAACCTAACCTAACCTAACCTAACCTAACCTAACCTAACCTAACCTAACCTAACCTAACCTAACCTAACCTAACCTAACCTAACCTAACCTAACCTAACCTAACCTAACCTAACCTAACCTAACCTAACCTAACCTAACCTAACCTAACCTAACCTAACCTAACCTAACCTAACCTAACCTAACCTAACCTAACCTAACCTAACCTAACCTAACCTAACCTAACCTAACCTAACCTAACCTAACCTAACCTAACCTAACCTAACCTAACCTAACCTAACCTAACCTAACCTAACCTAACCTAACCTAACCTAACCTAACCTAACCTAACCTAACCTAACCTAACCTAACCTAACCTAACCTAACCTAACCTAACCTAACCTAACCTAACCTAACCTAACCTAACCTAACCTAACCTAACCTAACCTAACCTAACCTAACCTAACCTAACCTAACCTAACCTAACCTAACCTAACCTAACCTAACCTAACCTAACCTAACCTAACCTAACCTAACCTAACCTAACCTAACCTAACCTAACCTAACCTAACCTAACCTAACCTAACCTAACCTAACCTAACCTAACCTAACCTAACCTAACCTAACCTAACCTAACCTAACCTAACCTAACCTAACCTAACCTAACCTAACCTAACCTAACCTAACCTAACCTAACCTAACCTAACCTAACCTAACCTAACCTAACCTAACCTAACCTAACCTAACCTAACCTAACCTAACCTAACCTAACCTAACCTAACCTAACCTAACCTAACCTAACCTAACCTAACCTAACCTAACCTAACCTAACCTAACCTAACCTAACCTAACCTAACCTAACCTAACCTAACCTAACCTAACCTAACCTAACCTAACCTAACCTAACCTAACCTAACCTAACCTAACCTAACCTAACCTAACCTAACCTAACCTAACCTAACCTAACCTAACCTAACCTAACCTAACCTAACCTAACCTAACCTAACCTAACCTAACCTACCTACCTACCTACCTACCTACCTACCTACCTACCTACCTACAGGAGCTAGCTGCCTTCCGGCAACAAATGCACCAGCAGCAGGAACAGTTCCAGCGGCAGCTGTCCCTGCTGGAAGGCATGGTGCTGCGTCCCCCACCTCTAGGGCGGCGCCCACCGCCAGTACGGCGGGTGCTCCTGCCGCGGCGGTGGCGATCGGGCGGCCTCGGCTTCCCCCACCTGCCGATTCTCCAGCTGGCGCCGAGTGGTCGGTCGTCGGCGCCAAGAAGAAGGCAAGCAAGGCGGCCAGGGCCACCAAAAAGCGGGAAAGGCGGCAGCAGCGAAGGAAGCGCGCCGTGGCGAATCGGCTTCGCGCCCCGGGCTCCGCAACTGTAGTGATCACGCTACAGCCGGGTGCGGAGAAGAGGGGCGTGTCATCGAAGCCGTAATGGACACGGCCAAGAAGGCGGTGATTTCTACCACTGCACAGTGGTCCAAGCGCCCTACAAGGGCGGTCATTAATATCTTACTTTATTAAATTTGTTAAATGGGATGTTTTCTGAAGGGTAAATAATAAAAAATACTTCACTAATGTACATTAATGCTTTATTTACATAACTTAATACATTATGTACAATAAACTGTAAAATATATACTATTTAATATACATTTAAATTGTCAATATTTGAGATTTATTCTCCCTCGCTCGGAAATACATCTGAATATGATATTAACGCTGTTTATGAAGGGGTTTTCATTAAATATGTATTCTTTTATATAATATACATATTATGTATGTATTTCCGACGCACTCAACGCTTTCAGACGTGCTCATCAATGTATTAGATATTTAATAAATTAACATTAATTGCTTAAATAGTGACCTAGTTTTTGGTGTACTGGCGTGTTATACAAACACACTTTGTGCTGACAAGTTTGAAAATGATCTATCTGATTGGATTATTATAACTTAAATATGGATAACAGTCCCTTCAATCGGAGCGGGATAACGCGACGCAGCCCTCCTCCAACACCTACACCGACGCAGCCCCAGCAACATAGTTGTCAACGTGCCCAGGAAGATGAAAAATTGGAGGTTGTTTCGACTCCAGACATTCAGATCTGGCTGAGCTCTATTGAGCAGCACCTGCATGAGGTATGCAATATTTCTTCTGATGGAAAATTAAACTCAGATCAGAAGCTAAAAATAAGCAGTTTATGCCGAAAAGTTGGTTATGGCGTTTCTCAACTAGCAGTCCAATACCAATCGCTAAAGAAAAATGCCCTGATGACCCATAACTCCTTAAAAATTTTGAGGGAAGAACGAGACCTAAAGGATTGTGTGCTAGAAGTGAACCGGACGATTAAAGAATCGTATGGAAAGCAGATAACCACTACGTCTTCTTTTGCAGACATGGTAAAGAAAGGGTCCAACAGTTTTGTTCGTCCTAATTCTTTTAGCTCTGTGGCGATCTATCCTCGCGACAACACAAAGACCAGTGATGAAACCAAGAACATCGTCCAGAAAATCGTTTGCCCTAGTGACATGAAGCTAAAAGTTAGAGGCGTCCGTAAAATAGCAAAAGGAGGACTGATTATAAGTACCGAGACGAAAGAGGATTTAGAAAAACTGAAGAAAACAGTCCAACTAGCGTCTTCAGGCCTCACCGTCGATGATCCCCACAAGCGCAAACCTCGCATCATAGTTATAGGAGTCCCTGCTTTAATGGCTGAAAATGAGGTTTTTAATTGTATTTATGACCAAAACTTGGTCGACAAATTGCCAACTATGACCAAAGATGCATTTTTGAACTCAATAAAGCTTAGCCATAAATCTGGCAGGAAAGATTCAGAGAACTGTAACTATATAATAGAGGTTACAGCTTCAATTCGGAAGGCACTCATCACGCAGGATAGACTATTTGTCAATTGGACGTCCTGTCCGGTACGAGACTTCACTCTGGTAACGAGGTGTTACAAGTGCCAGCAGTACGGTCATGCAGCCAAGACGTGCAGAGTCGCTGCCCCTACATGTGGACATTGCGGTGAAGAAGGGCATACAACCCAAGACTGCACAAAGAAAGCCGACACACCAAAGTGCGCAACATGTTTGCGCTTTAAAAAACCTGCCAACCACAAGACAGGAGATCCAGAGTGTCCTGCTAAGAAATCGGCCGAAAACAGGTACATCAATTCGATCGATTATGAGGGCGCCTAAGAGCGTCACACATATACATATAACTTAGACTTAATTTACTGTTTATATTTTTCTTAGTTTTATGGATAGTAATTTAATAACTGATATAGATAATACATTTGTAACAGTTTCAAAGCAATGTAAGGTGGAGGAGTGCAGTCAACATTTTTCCGACTCTCCTAAGTCATTAACCATACTAACTCAAAACATTCGTAGCATTTATAAGAATATGGATGGCTTTAACATTCTTCTTCATAGACTAAACTTTGAATGTGATATATTGGTACTAACTGAGTGCTGGCTATGTGATCGTCAGGCCTACCTCCCCGAAATACCGGGGTATAACTTATTTTATACCACAATAAACAACAACCAAAATGATGGTGTGGTTGTTTATTCCAAAGAAACACTAGAGGTCACAGTCGAAGAATCAACTCTAAAGGACTGTATGAGTAATTGCTTGATCATCAAACTAGGTACTGCCACAGCAATAATCGCGATGTATAGATCACCTTCTGTCAGAAACTTGGAAAGTTTTCACACTTCCTTAAACCAAATATTTCAAAGTTTGTGTTCGTATAAGAATGTTATACTAACGGGTGATATTAATATAAACATAAACGCTGATAACTGCGATGCAGGGACCCAAGACTATCTTAATATCTGCTCATTCCATGGTTTTCTTCCCGCTCACTCTTTGCCTACTCATCAAAGCGGTTCCTGTCTTGATCATATGATGATTAAATCCAGTTTATCGTATATTACACTTGTTGCTAATTCGTCAATTACAGACCATCACGCTGTCCTACTGAACCTAAACCAAATGCTGCCTAAGCATAATCGACCTCGGACCAAAACGCAATTAAACACAAACAAACTCGAATATGATTTACGCAATCTTGACTTTAACCCAGTTTACAATACTGCTGACGCTAATTTTGCTTTATCGTACTTAGTAAAACATATTCAATATGCAATATTACGTAACACTTCTATTTCTTCCGTAAACAAAAAACTGTATAATATTAAACCTTGGATTACTCCGGGCTTGATTCGATGTATTAGACAAAAAGATAAACTTCATCAGAAAGCCAAGAAAAACCCTGACAATTCTGTCATTCAAATCACCTATAAAAGATACAGGAATTTTTGCAATAACCTCTTAAAGAAGATAAAAAATGACTACGATAAAAATGAATTAAATAGAGCAGGAAACAACAGTAAACAACTTTGGAAACATATTAAAAATGTTACTTACATGTCAAAAAAGCGTGAATCTAACTCGAGTTTACTGCTTATTAATCCCTCACCTCTTTCTTCAGCTAACCTTGTTAATAACTTTTTTGTAAACGTTGGGAAAACTCTTGCTGAAAAGATTCCATCACAAGGCTATGTTCGAAGACCTTCGCTTGATTTAAGAAACAGGTGTGCCCTAAATTCTTTTGTTTTACTGGATACTGACGAAGACGAAGTTACTCGAATCATTTCTGGACTAAAAGATGACTCTGCAGTAGGATGGGACAATATTAGTAATAAGATCCTGAAACTTTGTAAACATATCCTTGTTCCACCTTTGACGCATATATTTCGTATTTGTCTTTCGGAAGGTATTTTCCCGACATTTCTAAAAAAAGCAGTTGTAATCCCTGTTTTCAAATCCGGAAACAAAGACTTAGTAAATAATTATAGGCCAATATCGATACTTCCATCTATTTCCAAAATACTGGAAAAAATAATAAACAATAGACTTGTTAACTATTTGGAAAAAAATAAACTCCTATCATCGGCACAATTTGGGTTTAGAGCCAAATTATCTACAGCTGATGCAGTGCACAGCTTGACAGATTACATCTCTGAAGAACTCGGCAAAGGGCAACAAACCCTAGGGGTTTTCCTTGATCTAGCGAAGGCCTTCGACACGGTGTCGCTTCCTTTACTAATAAACAAATTAGAGGCTATAGGAATAAGAGGAACGCCGCTTAAACTATTAGCCGACTACTTAGATGATCGATACCAATCTGTTAAAATAGATAACATCACGAGTGATGAGCAAGTAAGTTCTGGATATGGCGTTCCCCAGGGAAGTATCCTGGCCCCTACCCTATTCTTGATCTATATAAACGATCTATGCAACCTAGATATTAAACAAGGCAAAATTGTCTCATATGCTGACGACACGGCCATAATATTTACCGCTAAAAACTGCAGCGAACTGTACGAATTCACTCAATTGGGTCTTAACACTGTGACTAATTGGCTTCAAAGCAATTTACTAACATTAAATGCTGACAAGACAAAATATATTCACTTTTGCATGCGCAATGCTCAATCTAACACTGCTAACTCTCATTTGTTTGCCCATAAATGTGGATTCCGTTCACCCAGTATGTGTGATTGTCCTCGTATCTCTAAAACTGGCGACATCAAATATCTCGGGGTTATATTAGATAACACCCTCTCTTTTAGACCACACATTGAAAGTCTAGTTAAAAGAGTGCGCAAATTAATCTTTGTTTTTAAGAAGTTGCGAGCGATCGCAGATTCAAAATTGGTGACACAGATTTATTTTGCCCTAGGTCAATCTGTCATCCAATACTGTATCACTTGCTGGGGTGGAGCACTTAAATCTCATTTACTGCCTCTTGAAAGAGCTCAGAGATCCATTTTAAAAGTTGCCAATTTCCTTCCCTTTCTCTATCCTACAAATCAGCTGTACAAATCCTGTAACGTGCTTACTGTTCGCCAGCTTTTCATAATGCACTTAGTAATAAAACAGCACACCATGCTTTCCTACAGCGCCGAAATCATAAATAAGAGACGGAATGATATTGTTTGCCACTCCGCATTCTCAAAATTTGTATTCGTAAAAAGATTTTTTAATTTTTTAGGCCCATTTCTGTATAATAAATTAAATAGAAAATTAAGTATCTACCAATTAAATAAGTACAACTGTAAAAAGATCATTTTCCAGTATTTACTTAGCATATCTTATGCAGAAACAGAAGACTTACTTACTGTTTGTAAATAAAACGCGCCGGATATTTAAATATATTTTTTTTTTTTTTTAATTTTGTTAAATTTTAAATTTTAATTATAGTCATATTTAGTGTTAATTTATTATTTTGTATTTAAGCTCTCTCTAGCCTGAAGCACAGGTTTATCCTAGTTCAGGCAAATGAGTAACTGTCTTTTTATTCTTTAATATACCTTATTCTAAATGTGTCCTATGCTATAAATAAACGATTTATTATTATTATTATTATTATTATTATTATTATGTACAACAAAAGGCAAGAAAACTAAAACTACAATTTACATATTTACAAACGTCAGTTATTTAACTTATTTGTGGTTATAACTAAGTTAAATAAGTACAAAAACTAACCTAATTTGAATTTAAACTAAATTTTTAATAAATCTAAAACCTGCCTTGACATAACGCTGTTTTTCTTACTGGGAAGTTTTCGAAGACCAGTAATGAATGCGCACTTCGTGCACTTCTCATTAGCCTTTACTAATTCAACACATTCAATTTCATTTAACCAATCTGAATACTTATTCAAAACTTTCGATTTACTTCTAGAGACAATTTTCCAAAATCTATCAAGACTTTTACATAAATTGAGTATTTTACTATCTAAGTTCTTAATGTCTACATTTTCGACCTCATCCAGTAAGGATAGAATAGTTTCCAACACGTGTTGATGTTTTTGAGAATCAGTTCAAGTTATGGCAGACCAAATCTCAAAGAAATGCATCCTTGAGAAAGAACATTTAACCAAAGTACCTGAAAAAAAAAATATTATTTAGTATCGTAAGTTTCATAGACCGTGCTACGCCAGAGCCTACGCAGACGTAGAGGCTATATAGCGACTATAGTCGCAAAAGGACGCAAAAAAACCTTTTAGATTTTCAAAGAGAGTTAAATCTTTAATATAAGATATGTGAGAGTATTCGATTATGCTTGAAATTTTTTGTAGGTCTATGTGAAGTCAACTATAAGACACAAATTTTATAGAAATACTGTGTGGCGTAGCACGTTAAAATACGTCATAATAAGTAAAATAAAACTTAAAAATATAACTAATTAGTAAAAACATACCTTGATCTTGAAAATCCATGCCACAAACACCACTCAAAAACAATGCAATTCTGAGAACTCACATTTAAACAAACAGTACTGCTAATGAGTTACTGATAAGGTGCGCGCAACATAATGATGTGTTCACTTCGGAGGTAAAAAAATAAGTGATAATTAAGTAAAATGGGTGACATATTTATATTTTAGGGTAGCTTGTTTATCGGTAAATCATTCATCATCTGCCTAGCCATTCCCAACTATATTGGGGTCGGCTTCCAGTCAAGCCGGATTTAGCTGAATACCAGTATTTTACGAGGAGCGGCTGCCTACCAGACCTCCACAACCCATTAACTGGGGTAACACGGTACTTCATGGCAAGACTGGAGTCAGATTTACTGGCTTCTGACTATCCGTAACGACTGCCAAAGATCTCCAAATGACAGCCGGGACCAACGGCTTAACGTGCTTTCCGAGGCACGGAGGAAACTCGTTATGTTAAGATGGTCACCCATCCACAGACCAACCTAGGCAAGCGTTGCTTAACCTTGAAGATCGACCTGTGCGGCTGTTATTATCTAGCCACGAGCTCCTCGGTTTTATCGGTAAATCATTATAGATAATTAAATGGGGGGTAATTAATGATGAAATTTTTGCATTAATGACCTACGGAGGAACCACCGTGCACTGCGGTGCTTCCGCTGCCACATGAGGCACCACGTGGGAGCTCGTTGCGCCGCGGCGGTGGACCGCAGTGACCGCTGCTTCCAGTGCGGTCAGCTCGGTCACAGGGCCGTCGAATGCTGCTGACCACCGGGCTGGGAGCAGATCCTGCGACCCCCCCCGCCACAGTCAAGGGTAGGGTCCGGAAGGGCCCTCACCCCAACGTCCTCACCGCCGCAGCCAAGACTGACGCTGCTGCCGCCATCGCCGCGGCAGAGCCCTCAAGGGGGGCTCGGGAGGAGACCGTAATTGACTGTCAGTGATGGCCCCATTGCGTCTCCTCCAGACGAACATCAACCACTGCGCCCCCGCTCAGGATCTGTTGCTCCAGAGCATGGCGCAGTGGTCGATCAATATCGCCGTGGTCTGCGAGCCGTACTTTGTCCTGCCCAGGGAAGACTGGGTCCAGGACCTGAGCGACTCGGAGACCCTAATTTCGTCGGCCGCCGCCGGTACCCCCGCCTCTCGAGTCCATCACGAGAAGGCGGGGCTGCGTAGCAGCACGGGTCGGGGACATTGCAGTGGTAGGCGTCTACCTGTCCCTGAACCGAGATCTCGGCGATCTCCACTTCTACGATTGCCAGCGACGATGGCATTCACCTCATGGAGCTGAATGCCATCGTCGCTGGGTTTGATGGCACGTTTGCGGGGACTTCAATGCCTGGAATCTGGCTTGGGGTTCCCTACTGACGAACCGACGGGGTCGGATGGTGGAGGACTGGGCTCTGGAGACAGGCCTGGTCGTCCTAAACCGGGGTTCTGTCCCCACGTGCGTGCGGATGCGGGGTGAGTCGGTGGTGGACCACTCCTTCGCCAGCCCCGCTCTGTCGCCGCGTGTAGTCGACTGGCGCGTAATGGAGGGGGTGGAGACGTATTCCGACCACCGGTACATCCGGTTTGACGTCTTTCCGTTTGGGGACTCTGAACAGGGACCCATGGGGACGCCCTTACCAGATGGTGCGGGACAAACTCCACCCATGGGCTCCCCCTCTGACTCAGAGTCTCCGGCCCCAAGTTGTGGAGTTGCGGCCACGATTTGCGCGTGGAGATGCAACGCCGGGGCGAAACTCCGCTGCCACGACAAGACGCGGCACGGTGGACAGAGTTCCGGCGGCATCTCAGGGTGGCATGGCGACTGCCACTGTCGCGACCCAGTGCTGGGCACGCCGTCATTGAGGCGGTAAGTCCCCTCTTTGAGGAGTGGTTGGAAAGAGGTCACGGCGTCCTCTCGTTCCGTATGACGCAGGTCCTCACCGGACACGGTAAGTTCGGGAAGTTCCTGCATCAGATCAACCAGGAGAGGACGCTCGGGCTTCGCCACTGTGTGGACCGCCCAGAGGACACGGTGGAGCACACGGTAGAAATGTGCCCCGCTTGGGCGGAGCACCGCCGTGTTCTTGTGGAGGCTATCGGGGGCGGCGACCTCTCGTACCGAGCCCTGGTTCAGGCCATGGTCCGGAGCGAGGAGGGGTGGCATGCGGTCGCCTCCTTCTGCGAAGCAGTAATGCTCGTGAAGGAGGCTGCTGACCACGAGCGCGTGAGGGAACGGTCCTCACGCCGCCGCCGCCGAGACCCCGATCCCAATTTCCGACCACCGTAGGCGCGGGTTCGCGGACGGCGAGCACTGGGTAGCTCGCTGTCCGGCAGTCTGGAAATAATCTGGACCGAGCCCAGTCGTCAACGGCGCGTTCTGTTCCACGCGCGCCTCAAGGAGATGTCAGCAAACTGTAGGGGCCCGGCAGGGCCGAAGCCTCTGGGGGAACATGTGGTATTCCGAAAGGTTGACACCGAGTCCCCCCCCAGATCATAGGCAACGAAGGAACGGGGTAGGGGTTTAGTCAGTAAGAGTCTGACACGCCCTCCCGCTCCGCCCAAGAGCGGGAGAAGTCATTCTGATGATTACTATCCATCCCTACCAGAAAAAAAAACCTTTAACACCATGGTTCAGAAATCAACACAAATCGTACAACGCCACTATCGATTGACGTGGGGAAGCTCGCCATTAAACACTTTGTAATTTATACTGAAATATTTCTAACAATCATTTTCATAATTATTGTTTCCCAATAGTGTTACACATCGGTATAAATCGTAACTAATCAACTTATCTTTGGTCATCCTTAAGGAGGAACTGGCTCCTGAGATACAAGTTTTTATTTTACTTACATTAAGATCCAAATGTTCCTGTTGTGTGTTGTGTTGTGTGTGTGGTGATGTTTGTGTTCTCCTATTACTATAAGAATATTACGCTATAATACATATTATTATTATTATCTAAAATGGACACCATGGCCCGGAAACACGTAAACAAAGAAATACATGTTAGGTAGAAATGAAATGAAATAAAATAATTTATTTGCTATGAATGTAGGTACAAAAATATGGTGTTAAATAAGATAATGATCCAAATACATTCTACCGTGAGGCATGCAAAAGAATTTTATTGTAGAATTAAATGAAATAATTAAAAAAAAAAAAGAACAAAAACAATTATTTAACTAGTGACAAATGATTAAATGAAATAAAAATGTTTTAGTCAGCAATAGTCTGAAATTCTCTCTCGCTCCAACTAGAGCAAGACAAGTTATTTGATGATTTTCTACCCTTTACTAACAAAGGGCACTGTGAAGCTTTCTTTTATCATTGAAATATTTTTTTAACCAATCTGTACAATTAACTTGTGAATCAAGTTGATTGTACAGATTTTTACCAACTAATAATGATTCAAACTTTTTAAATTACAAAATATTGACCAAAACAATCTGTAAATTTTGTAAAGGAAAATCCTTCCCTAAAATAATCATGATCACCCAAAAAACATCCACCCACCCAACCACCCAATCACCCATCACACATTCACCCATCACACACCCATTCCACCACCCATTTTACTTTATCATGATTATTTAATTGATGTACTTAGAACTAAAATAGTTATATACATAACTAATTAAAACTATATGTACGCTAACTCTTACTCTAAACTAAAATATGGCGTCAAAAAATTCCTCCGCATCGCTGTCGACCGGAAGTGTGCCCAAAAGACTGGCGGCATTGCCACATTGTATGGCAATGCTTAATCTCTGACCGAGGTTTTAATTAGTTATGTATATTTTTTACCCATCTTTCCATGTTGTACTTAATAAACATTTATTCAATTTTACTTATTTGTAGGAATAGGCAACTGTAGACTTAAACTAATGACTAACTTGTTTTTCAAAATTAAAACAGAAAAACAGTTACATACCCTAACAGATAAAAATATTTCCTTAACCGATACTTAATGTAATAAGTATTAATATTACGCCATCTCTGATGGAAATAATTACATACGATAAGTAAGATAAGATACAACACATTAACTTTATATAGTTTTAGTAATTCATCACACAATATTATGGATGGTACAATATCAATAGTTCAAAACACATTAATAAAATACCCACTTTTTGAAAATATCTATTATTAAATATATGGCTATGGGGTTTTTCATCCACAAGTTCATGAATAATTCCCCAAATTAAGCAAATTCATACTTTCAGATTTTAAAATTACAAAAAATATTCTAACAGCTTAGATAGGGTCGACATCAGGTCATCCTATTTCTGTCTGCAGGATTATACATGAAAGGGATTAGAGTATGAAGTTATACCCCCCACCCTATGCATCTAATCGCTGGAAAACCGGAAAAACAGTCGACGGAGCCCTATGGGGGTTTAAAAATAAATAACTTTGGGAACCAGTCAATATATTGTGAAATATCTCAAATATCTCATCTCATAATCAATTTCTATTTTTTTTCTTACAACCTATTTGTTTCCTAAATGAAACTTTGCATAATTACTTCTTAAACATACCTTAATTACATCCTACGAAAAATTCGCCCCTAAGACGACCCATTGACCCTTATAAGTATTCAAATGTATGGAGTTAGCTTTCTTGGAAAATTTCGCTGAGCTAGTCAACATTACAATAAAATTCCTAAGACGACCCACTGACCAAATTCTCACCTCCATTTTACTGAGATCGCGCCGGTTTTAATGATTCCACATTTATTGTCCAGTTGTGCAGACACAAAGATACAATTAATTTACACAAATTTTTCATCACAATATCCACTAGGAAATAATTTGCTAATTACACAGCTACTGAACTTCACTTGAAGAAATTGAATCCCGCCAAGAAACTAGAAAGCCGTTTGTATAAACTATGACTTGTCAGTTTGACAGAACCAACGAACACTGACACATTAGGGATGCACGATACGAATACACGCACGCAACTTTACTATTCGATAATTTCCATTTATTACGAAAAACTTTTCGTATCGATACTTTAAAACTAAGTATCACGTAGTGTCGGTCAAAAGTGGTATTGCATTTGGAACGCTTTCTTGCCATGTTTTAGGAATATAAAAATGCAAGGAAAATAAAAAAAAATTTAAGAAGATATCAGCTAATCCAGTCTATGCTCTATAAACTAACATTAAGAGGATGAGATGTTCAATCCCCCCAAGATTTTAAATATTTCATTTTATTTACTCTATATTTTAATTGGATTCTTTGCAACATTTTGTTACAATCATATATTTTATCATTCGATACAAGTACCTATCGCAACTTAGCACGCGTTACGAGCAAGAATCGATACTTTACAATCATCGATGATTCAACAAAAGTTGAAATCGATGGTCTCAATGGTATCGATCCATCCCTATCAGTAGCAGGTATTTTTTTAACTTTGCTCAACTTGTGAAGGCTAAGGTCTTAAATCATACTACCTGATCATAAGTAACATTCTTTTTGAGTTCGATTAGAAAACAATAATAATAATATATCCATATTCACGAAGTCTGATAGCAGATACACAAAGAGCACCTTGAGGCCGATCTCTCACATTTCAAATTAGGTACTTATAATTTTTATTATTCAATTATTTATTTACCTTTTTTACCTCAGGGTTAAAAAGACAACACTGTGTACAATAAATAAATAACTGATAGGTACTTCAAATAGAAGTTTTATGGATAAACTGGGTTGTTTATGATAATGATAAAATACGTTAATATGCTAATATTAATAATATTATACCTGTTATTAATATTACATACCTACTTGTTGTTGTATTAGAATCGTATGTATGTGTGAAAGTCTAATGAGTACGTAGAGTGCGTCTAATGAAAGCGTTACCTGGAGTTTTTTTTTTTATTTAATTGGCAACATTATTCAGCCGCAATTGTAGTAGAAGTGTTAAAACATGATTCTCCTACTATTTAGTAAGTACCTAACACAAACAAACTTTATGGATTTAACCTCTTTTTCTCAGGTCGCGCTTACATTAGACGGACTATATGCATGTGTGTGCCTACCAAATACCTATTATATCCTTCAAGTTAGTCCCAAATAAATCAGCATAAGGAAACCACGTATTTCTATTACTCCAAACTCCCACAAGCAAAAGTGAACCCTAAACCTCTAACACTTGTAATATTTTTTTTAAGTAGGTAATTAGTTCGGACAAGCGTAATTTCGAAATAAGGTCAATCGCAGTACAGTTTTGTTTTTACACAGCCGTTTGTCATGCTTTGTTTTTTTTTTGTGTGAGAGAAAAAAACTAAAACTACTTACTTACTATATTGGGATACTCGGAGCTTAAGAAATTAGGAGTCGCCAAATGTTCATTAACCGACTTCATAAAGGAGGAGGTTCACTGATATCTCGGTCAATTGTTCACCGATTTTGAACATTTTTGACGTATACTCCCGTATATAGGTCCGTGATAGGTCCCATAGAAATATTTTTATGATCTGATAATCAACTTCAAAGATGTTAGCAGGTATATTATGTTGTGATAGGTAAAATTGCTTTGTTGGAAAGGAAAAGGTGAGGAGAGGGGAGGGTATACAGCTGAATAGGTAGTGTTAAATAAAAAACTTTTTACAAAAAAATGCAACCAACTCCGATGTTAAAAAAACACTAAAAAGTACAAAATTACTTTAATTTTGAAAGTTCGTCTTTATTTAACACTGAAATAAAGAAGAGACAAACAACACTGTTATAGAAACACTGTCGACTCGATTTAACGTTTGAATCCCCAACCGGTCCTATGAGACCGCGCTGTTATTGTTTTACTATTGTGTCTCGTTTCGCGGGTATCTGAGTAATTAAAGGGGGTTAAAGTTTTTATGAAAACTTTTTCGCGAACCGATTAGCACACACAAACACGACACTGACACGTTCAAGATTTATCAAGAATTTATCAAAATAGATTTGCTATCCTAAAATAAAATCTGGTTACCTAGAATTAAAAGAACCGGGTAAGTGCGAGTCGGACTCGCGCACCGAGGGTTCTGTAACAACTTAATTACGCCGCATTTTTGGCTACTGCTCCGCTCCTATAAGTCTTCGCGTGATGTTATATAGCCTTTAACCTTCTTGAATAAATGGGCTATCTAATTGTGAAAGAATTTTTCAGATCGGACCAGTAGATCCTGAGATTAGCACGTTCAAACAAACAAACAAACTCTTCCGCTTTATAATATTAGTATAGATAGATTTAAAAAAAACTACTAACTAGATCTAGTTCAAACCAATTTTCGGTGGAAGTTTGCATAGTAGTCTACATCATTTTTAGGGTTCCGTACCTCAAAAGGAAAAAACGGAACCCTTATAGGATCACTTTGTTGTCCGTCTGTCCGTCCGTCTGTCAAGACCCTTTTTCTCAGGAACGCGTGAAGGTATGAAGCTGAAATTTATATCAATTACTCAGGTCTACTGTCCCTTGAAGCTGTGAAAAAAATCAAACTTCTAAACCAACGCAATCAAAAGATACAGCCGTTTATGCCGCAAATTTTCGACACTTGCAAGGGAATCAAAACCTACAGGGTACTTCCCGTGAACTCAGAATCTTGAAATTTAGTACGAAGCAACGTCTTATAGCATAGATAAAGGAAAAATTACGAAAACCATAAATTTTTAGTTACATCACATAATATATTTTTTTTTTAATAATTTGAAACTTACTACCCATTTCCTCATAAACGCGTAGAGGTATTAAATTGAAATTCATACCAAATACTCAGGTCTACAATACCTTTAAGCTGTAACAAAATCAAACTTCTATGTCAACACAATCAAAAGAAACAGCAATTTAAGCTGCATATTTTGAAACTCGCAAGTACTCGCAAGGGAATCAAAACCTAAAGGGTACTTCCAGTCGACCTAGAATCTTGAAATTTAGCATGAAGCAACGTTTTATAGCACACATAAAGGAAAAATTCCGAAAACCTTAAATTTTTAGTTACATTACAAGATTTTCTTTTTTGTAAAATCTTTAAGACTCGATTCGAGAATTGAACTGTTTTCATCTTGATAAATTGGTACGGAACCCTCAGTGTGCGAGTCCGACTCGCACTTGCCCGGTTTTTTATTTTTGATTCTTTTATTTTAGAATTTACAGGGGGGGGGACCAACATTTTACCACTTTTGAAATGTCTCTCGCGCAAACCATTCGGTTTAGAAAAGAATGATAGGTAGTAGAAACTTCAATATCATTTTTGAAGACCTATCCATAGATACCTCACACGTGTGGGTAAGATAAAAAAAAAAATGTGATTCAGTTCTAAATACTCCCCATATTTAACGAATCCTAAAATTAATTGTTTTTTTTTCTACTTTTGTATAAAAATCCTAACGCGGTTCACAAAAATTCACAAAATACATCTACTTACCAAGTTTCAACAGTATAGCTCTTATAGTTTCGGAAAAAAATGGCTGTGACATACGGATGGACAGACATGACGAATCTATAAGGGTTCCGTTTTTTGCCATTTGTCTACGGAACCCTAAAAAACCGGGCAAGTGCGAGTCGGACTTGCGCACCGAGGGTTCCGTACCAACTTACCATATTGTTACTTATTAGTACCAACTTATGAAAACAGTTCGATTCTCGAATGGAGCCTTGAAGATTTTTAATTTTTTTTTTCTGGTGCCGTAACTACAAATTTTCAGTTTTCAGACTTTTTCCTATATTTGTGAATTTCAAGATGGTGGTGATGGCTAGGTCAACGGGAAATACCCTATGAATTTTGATTCCTTGGACAGTGTCGAAATGTACGTTTTTTGCACAACATAAACGGGTGTATCTTTATTTCCCGTTAACTTAAAAGTTTGATTTTTGCACAGCTTCAAAGGACCGTGGACCTTATTACATGGTTTTAATTTCGACTCGATATTTTTAACTTACCTATGAATACAGTTCAATTCTCGAATCGAGCCTTGAAGATTTAAAAAAAAAAACTTTGTGATGTATGTATGAATTTTTTATTTTCAGACTTTTCCCTATATTTGTGCTATAATACCTTGCTTCGTGCCAAAATTCAAGATTCTTGGTCAACGGGAAGTACCCTATGATTTTTGATTCCTTTGACAGTGTCGAAATGTACGTTTTTTGCAACTTAAACGGGCGTATTTTTTTTTCTCGATCAACTTATAAGTTTGATTTTTGCACAGTTTCAAGAAACCGTAGATTTGAGTATATAGTTTTATTTTCAACTTGATACCTTCACGGTGAAATTCCACTGCCGTGACAAATCGTGGCATAGTGGACATAGTTCCGGCGGCATCTCATAGTGAAGGGCCGACAGCTACTGTCGCAACCCGGGCTAGGCACGCCATAGGAATGGCGGTAAGCCGTACGTCACAACGTCCTCACATTCCGCATGAAGCAGTTTTCCAGCCGCCGAGGTGTGGGCTTACGGGCGGCGATCAATAGGTAGCTCGCCGTCTAGCCATACGGTATGCAAGGCTAGGAAGGAACATAGGAGTGGGTTTCAGTCATTAAAAGACTGACACGCCATCCTGGAACGGGAGAAGTCATTGGATAAAAAAATTCTTTCACATTTATAATTAGTGTAATAACGAACACATGATTATCATTACTTTCCCGATTATAATTTTTTTCAAGATAAGATAATCTCGACTATCATAAAAGGCAGCTTGAGCGACGTCAATATCCAGTAGTGAGTATCGCCATGAAGTCGCTGCTACCGCTGTTCGCGTCGCTGCTGCTGGGCGCAGGGTGCGCGCGCGCCGACCACTACCACCCGGCCAGCCCCGCCGGCCGCGCGGCCGTCGTCAACCGCGCCGAGACTGACTCCGCTTTCTGGGTCAAAGAGGCACAGGACGCCATTACCAAGCGCCTGAAGAGTGTCGAGAGTGTCAAGAAGGCGAAGAACGTGGTGATGTTCCTGGGCGACGGCATGTCCGTGCCCACGCTGGCGGCCGCGCGCACGCTGCTCGGACAGCGCCGTGGTGTCACCGGAGAGGAGGCCAGGATGCACTTTGAGACTTTTCCTACCGTAGGGATGGTTAAGGTACATATTGTATAAATTCCTCTTGTACCTTCGTGTAATTTCATGAGCGATAAGTGCTTCATCCGAAACGTTGTCTCGATTTCAGACATATTGTGCAAATGCTCAAATCGCAGACTCCGCGTGCACAGCCACCGCGTATTTGTGTGGAGTTAAAGCTACGTACGGCGCCATCGGAGTGAACGCGGGCGTGAAGCGCAGCGACTGCGAGGCGTCGCGGGACGGCGCGCGGCAGGTGCAGTCCATCGCCGAGTGGGCGCTGGCCGACGGCCGCGACGCTGGTGAGTCACGCTTATGCCTCACACGAATGACGATTGCCAAATATATATTTTGCATGTCGTTACTATCGGCAGGCGTATAAAAACAATTTCGTTGTGCCTGGGACAGTGTTGTTGAACACTGAAAACACTGAATGAAGGTATTTTTATTTAAAAACTTTTTTGGAGGTAGGTGGACACAGAGTAAAGTCCCACATACCTGCGTTGAAAAGGGAGGATCCTCCAACCGGTTGGGTGTTATGTCCGGTGGGCTACTGCCCAATAGATGATTTCGGGCTGTTGTATCTATTTAAATCGCGCGAAGAACTTTGCTTGTGCAATGCAGGATTCTGTGACGTCATATGTAGTAGATCGTAGTCGCTACACATCTTTCAACCATTTAATTCCAAAGAGGTGTTTGAAAACTCCTAGAGAGATCATTCTACAGTAATAATTTAAAAAGGAAAAGCATCGTGATCGGTAACATTATTATGATTGATTTTGGCCACTTCATGTCGTCATTACTTTTTTCGGGTGCATAATTTTGGCTTCGTCGTAATACAATAAAATGATGAGATGGCCAATGGCCCTTCGATTAATATAGGTTTTAAAGTGCTTCAAGGCTGAAGACGTTTTGAACGTTGTCCTTTCACTACCCAAACCAATTTTAGCAATTTGTTTTTTATACTTATGCAATATTTGGAATTATTTTAGTACAAAAATTTTCGGTAGAATTATAACCTAGGATAATGTCACTAAGGCATTTGGTCTTTAATCAAATAATTTATTACGAAAAACAATCTTAAGACAATAATAAAAAATAGTAATAATAATCCTCCCTGACCGAATTTCGATGACTGTGGCTGTACGGTGAACCCGCACATTAGTACAATTAAGTAGGTTTTGCTGCGTTTGCACACGCGCGACCATTTTATATAGTGGTTACTAAGTAAAATAAATTAGTGATTTTTCTACACTCAACACGGGCGGTTTTATTATCATCCCCGGTTTCTATCATTTTACCATAAGTGTGCAGACTAACGTCGTACAGTGGCCAATCTCAACAGAGCTCAACCAGCCAAGTACGCACAAGATGGATAGTGCACAAGTGTGAACCCTACCTCAGAGGAGGTGCGGAAATGTGTGCAAATAGTCGAAAATACGACTTTCCTGCGGTCTAAAGTCACGATATTTTTTGTAGACAATTTTACGATCTACAAACTCTCGTTGTTTCAGAGATATACGCAAAAAACGCAAATTTGTGACCTTTGACCTCGAATAAAAAACAACGCACAAGCGGGATCGATGGGGACTTTTGACATGTCATTTGTAATGACGCATGCAAGGCCTGCACAAAAATCCAGCTTGTTGGGAATTAATGCAAAGTGGGATCATAATTTAGTCTATTTTGACTGGACTATAATAGTCTTTATAATAATCTTTATTTAGCATAGGACATAGGTACAATTTTTATTGAAGTCCCTGGCTTCTGTGCTACTACTATGATGCGATTGTGTGAGTTCGAACGCCGCGCCGGTGCAATGTGGCTTCATATGTATTGAACTGTAGGATATCAGATCGTTATAATTATCATCGGAGTGTGTCTTGATAACAGTGATTATATTTCGTAGGTAATAAACAATCTCAGCGGACAATGTTAAGCGATAAAAAGATTTTATTGTTATTATTTATTTATGTGTCAGATTACATGATCCATAGTGGTTTGTACAACAGGAGCTTAAAACCTATGTTAGTGGGTGCACAAATTGAATAAGTATAAATAACAATTAGATTATAGAATTCGAATAACACTAAATAAAAAAAACCTACCTAAATACATATCAATTTAGTGTGTTTGTGATTGGAAGATCGATGCAAAGCTTTAAAGCGAAGATAGTACAGACCATTTACTTAGAACCATTTTAACCATGATTATGTTCGGCGAAGTTTTATAATTTTTTTTAAACCTACTTTTAAGGTTTTTTAAAAAAATCCCAAAATTTTAAGTAAACTGCATATTTTTAGCCAAATTAATTCATGAATCCCCGACCGGTCTCATAGGACCGCGCTGTTATTGTCTTACTATTGTGTCTCGTTTCGCGGGTTTTGATAGGTTAAATGATAAATGAATTAACTTTTATTTTATTTAAGTAATGTCTAAGCGACCCGAAAAAACATGTTTTAGGCTTTTCTGTCATAAGACATTTTTTTTACGGACATTTAAAGTTCAGCAGAAATTTAGAAAAAATCAACTGTACGTTTTTTAAACCTTATTAAAAAAATTACGAACGGTGCTTTTTTTGTTCAAACATTTTTGAATACATGTTTGATAAGCATTCTTTCTTTTGAGGTATCATTTACGCAGATATCTTACAAATTATTGAAGTTTGAACCTAAAAACCAATTAGAGGGATTTTTTTTTACTTTTACTAAAAAATATAAAGATTATTGAATTTTGTGTTGAATTTTGAAAATGTTGTAATGAAGGTTCTTCTGAACCGTATGTGCCGAATTAATTTATATAATAATTTTTACTAAAGAATGTGTTTGATTGTGGGTCAGCATCAGCCAGCATAGATAAAAAGGAAAAAAGAGATTTTCGTAAAATACAACCAAAGTAATTTGGATAAGAATACCGCTATTCAAAATTAATTACTTCTAAAGTTTTTTAGTGAGAGAAGAAGAAAAAGTGAACCATTAGGGTAGCCATGACTGTGGTGCTATGACGTTTGATTGACAACGTTCAAGGGAAGGTTATCAATATTGTAATAGGTATGTATCTACATTTAAAAAATCCAATAAATATACCTTAAAAATCATGCACCTGCATGTTCCATAATGAGCTGACCACCATGTCTGACTTGATAGTTTTCGATTTGTTTGATAACTTACGTCATTACTTGCGTCTCATGACACCAATGTAAATGAGCTAGAGCTACACTATTAATAATTTAAGATAAATGTTGCCGCTACCGAGTAGTACATTCGCTAATAGTGTTTTGTTTTTTTTCGCAGAAATAGAGTAATAATAATAATAAAAAAAATGAAATAAAAAAAAAATGGAAACCCCATCACAATGATATGACCTTAATACAATATATTATTATGACGATTGTAAGGCACTCGTACCTAAATCATATTGTAGTATCAGCAAGGTGTGTTTTAAAAGGCGGGTTAAAAGTGTTCCTTTGGAAGAAGGGTATACTATATACCTACAATACAATAAAATAGAAATTGGTACAGGCTAAAAATAAGTATCACTAGGAAGAGATACAAAATTGTAACAAGAATATTAGACAAAGGGGTAAAACTAATTCAAGGATAGCCGATAGGGAGGGAACAAGCAGCTTAGATAAGATGAATATGAAACACTTTGGTAGAACGGCAGTCAAGTTCATTTAAGCAGTACATTTTCAACCACTTTCACTCACCACCGTAGGCGCGGGTTCGCGGACGGCGAGCACTGGGTAGCTCGCTGTCCGGCAGTCTGGAAATAATCTGGACCAAGCCCAGTCGTCAACGGCGCGTTCTGTTCCACGCGCGCCTCAAGGAGATGTCAGCAAACTGTAGGGGCCCGGTAGGGCCGAAGCCTCTGGGGGGAACATGTGGTATTCCTAAAGGTTGACACCGAAACCCCCCCCAGAACGAAGGCAACGAAGGAACGGGGTAGGGGTTTAGTCAGTAAGAGTCTGACACGCCCTCCCGCTCCGCCCAAGAGCGGGGGAAGTCATTCTGATGATTCCCCTACCAGAAAAAAAAAAACCACTTTCACTCAAGAAATCTCAGAGAGAGAACCTGTTTGTCAGCGTAATTTTATGGATAGAATGTCAATACGATTTCAGAAAGCTTGTCCAGAAGATGTTTATAAAATTATCAATTGGCTTAGCTATAAAATATCTGCAGGTGTGGATAATATAAGGGTTAAGGAAATAAAGCATCTAAAGTTTCAATTAAGTACCTCAATTAAGCCATACAGGTTGCCAATGAGAGCATCGATACGAAAAGAAGAAGAAGAATTAAGTACCTAGTGTATTAGCCTTATAACTTATGTGGAGAAAAGGTACTCGGAACTAAAATCGTATCTTCTACTCTTTTCCATCTCTCAGCCCTAAAGCCTTTAAGTCCAGTAGTGCAGATGTTAGTAACTTAACAGTTTCAAATCTAAAAGTGTTCACGGTTTGACTGGTTAGTCGCAAGATGTGATTATAAATATTGAATATGAATATTAATAAAGAATGCATGTATGGTGTGCTCGCAGGCATCGTGACGACGACGCGCATCACGCACGCGTCGCCGGCCGGCGTGTACGCCAAGGTGGCGGACCGCGACTGGGAGTACGACGCGCCCGTGCGCGACGCCGGCTTCGACGCCGAGCGCTGCCCCGACATCGCGCTGCAGCTCATCACCGCCCACCCCGGCAACAAGCTCAAGGTATACTCACCATTCTATCATCATTACAAAACTGTCCATGTGTCACTCTTATGAACTGCATTAGAACGAGTTAAGTCTCTTAATACATGTAGAAAGTAGAACCCTACTGGTAAAAAAAAAATCTGTTCAGCATTTTATAAGTTTATTCATTTAAAAAAAACGGGCAAGTGCGAGTCGGACTCGCGCACTGAGGGTTTCATACCGACTTACCTATGAAAACAGTTCAATTCTCGAATCGAGTTTTCAAGATTTATCAAATATTTTTTTCTTGTGACGTAACTACAAATTTTCAGTTTTCAGAGTTTTCCTAATTTTATGCTATAAGACCTTGCTTTATCCAATATTTAGGATTCTAGGTCAACGGGAAGTACCCTATGAATTTTGATTTCTTAGAGAGTGTCAAAATGTAGGCTTTGCACGATATAAACGGCTGTATCTTTTCCTTTCGTCAATTTATAAGTTTGCATTTTTGTCTTTTACTCATAACAAATACATATTTTATTACGCACCAAATAGAAGTGTATTATTAAAATGCTTGTTTTTTTATACAGGTTATTTTAGGTGGCGGTAGACGTAACTTGTTGCCAAACGATGTCCTCGATGAAGAACAAATGTATGGCTACCGGACAGACAACCGTAACTTAATCAATGAGTGGAAACAAGACAAAGTGGCTCGTGGAGTAACCGGCGAGTACGTGTGGAACCGCGAACAGCTACTGCGAGCCAACAATACCCTGCCCGAGTACCTGTTGGGCTTGTTCGAAAATAATCATTTGCAATATAATATGCAAAGAAATAAAGAAACAGAACCCACATTGGCTGAGCTAACTGAGGTGGCTATCCGATCGTTGAGTCGAAACGAAAAGGGATTTTTCCTCTTCGTGGAGGGAGGTCGCATAGACCACGCGCACCACGACAACCTGGTGGAGCTGGCGCTGGACGAGACGCTGGAGATGGACGCGGCGGTGGCGCGCGCCACGGAGATGCTGTCCGAGGACGACTCGCTCATCGTGGTGACGGCCGACCACTCGCACGTCCTGGCCTTCAACGGCTACTCGCAGCGCGGCAACGACATCCTGGGCCCCTCCACAGACGTGGACGAGGACGGCAAGCCCTACATGACACTGTCTTACACCAACGGACCTGGATTCCGTCCGCACGTGAACGGCATGCGACCCAATGTTACTGCTGAGAACAATTTCCGTAAGCAAGCTTAACTTGTCATTTTGTGATAGATATTATAATGAGTATAGGTAACAATGTGGCGTAATGTGCTTTTTATTTATTTTCCAGTTGAGCTCGATTGGTTGTCTCACGTGGACGTGCCGCTCGAGTGGGAGACGCACGGCGGCGACGACGTGGCGGTGTTCGCGCGCGGGCCGCACCACTCGCTGTTCACGGGGCTGTACGAGCAGAGCCAGCTGCCGCACCTCATGGCCTACGCCGCCTGCTTCGGGCCCGGCCAGCACTCCTGCTGCAGCGGCGCCAGTGCCGTGAGCGCATCTGTCGGACTCTTCTCTATTTTTATTCTACTCAGTTTTATTTTTATACAATGATCTTTTATTTAAGTTTAGTACTATAATTATGTAATATCATAGACTGTAAGTAAGCCTAATTACAAATTAAAGCACGTGATCTTTCCCAAATTGTTATTATTTTTGCATGCTCGAACACCGAGAAAAAACACCGATAGCCTTGCTACGCTACGCCTGTGCTCTTGATTTTGTAGATTTGACCTATTAGACTCTTAATTTGATTATTCGCACGCCTTTCCAGCGAATCCAAAGCAGATAGATGGTATTTTGCAGCACCAGCCCATAAGCATTAAAAGCTGTCCAGATGTGAAGTACCGCTAGAATTTAGCAAGAACGCCGAGTTTTTTATTCAATGAACTACCAAAAGTTGAGGTCTGAGGAAACTTCAACTCCTAAGAGGTGAATGCGATCGGTGCACTCCAGGGATACATTCCGGAAAGCAGGAACCAAGGTGAATGGCAGTGAACAAAAACGCTTGTGTTTGAATCCCACCAGATTGACTTTGCCCTATTTGCTTGAAGTCGGATCAGATTAGCTCCTTACCAACCCGTGCACCCAGCATGTTTCTACAACTTTGTTGTCATCTGCATACCCATAAATATCGGGTATCAGCTGACCGTTTGTGACTGTTCCTAAAAGACTCTAGGCCGATACAGTTTTCGTTTGGCCTGAATTATCCTACATGAAGGCGTCAAGGCGGTTTCTCCCTAAGGGAGAAAGAGACGAGCCCCGCCATCCTCTCGCCTCCGTAGTTCTCGTCCAGGTGACTTGGACAAACTCCCGCCAACATGGAATGGATTCCCAAGAATTGTATCTCCTTGTCCCGACTTGGAAAGCTCCCCTAGCTTAACAAGGAGGGGGAAATAGAAAACAATGCTAATTTCAAATAGGGTAGGTTAGGTTAGGTTAGGTGATAAGGAAGGAAAATGTACTTTACTTTTGAGTTATAAAAGTTATGAGACTGAGGGGCTACAAAAGGGTATGACACGTGCCGCTTGTATTTGCAAGTTAGTGATATTATTTTGGAATTACTTTGATTCTCTTCGCTCGTGTATGTCCTGATCAATCCTACGGGGTAGGGTTGTGAAGCCTATGCTATTAGATAAGACACACTTTCCTCCTAGTTAACTCCATACTAAAACAACCATTATAAAACTTAAACAAGTGTGACGCATCGTCAGTCGTTACAAAAATATTTACAGTTGCCTTGTCTGACGCCGAAATGGTTATCCATAAATCGTCACTTCACACTTCCTTACTCTTCTCCAAGTGACGACAACATAACGTCCACGTCACCGAGCTACGTCTAGCTGCGGAAGTTTCATGATAAGTGTCCAATTTACGTGTCTCGAAATCTCTAATTGATAATATTTTTTTTGTATCAGTAAGGGCCTCCGTAGGGCCACGGGTTTGATTTAATGAGATACAGTCCCTAGCCTTCTTTAGGACTATCAATGCAGTTTTGGGAACTGTAGGGAGCCTACGCGTTTCTTCCAGAAACGTGCGAGAAACAAGGGCAATGTAAAGTATTCTGCTGCCAGTCAGTCCTTATGGGAGGTCGCCCTCACTGGTGTTTGATGATTCGTAGTTTCATTACATCTCAAGCTGGCCCTAACATGTAGAGATTTTTACTCAGTTCAGCCTTCTAACGTCAGCAGTTTGTGGTTATGTCAAGTAAGCTGATAAGCGTCAAGTAGCAGGTCTGTGTGAGGAAGGAAAGGAAGGATGAAACAGAAAACACTCACCCATTCATTTACCAGCACAGTCGCTGAGATACACTCGCTTACACAGATCACGCTAATTAATAGCAGACCACAATCAGTGCTCGTCCATTCGTCTTCCAAATGACACATATTGCTGTATTATAAATACTAAGCAAACTTAGACTGGACCGCGTCTATATTTATCTAACTAGCTTCCTACCGCTACTTCGTCCCCGTGGAATCCCGATTTTGAAACATTCTTCATTGGTGGTCTTAGCGTGATGATATATAGCTTATATCCTTCTTCGATAAATGGGCTATCTAACACTGAAAGATTTTTTTAATCGGACCATTGCCTAGTTCCTGAGATTATCGCGTTCAAACAAACAAACTCTTCAGCTTTATAATTATAATAATAATACAAAAGGCTGATATTGACGCACCCGTATCCACTAACCATTCCTTATCTACACTATCCATTAGCAAATTAACCCAGTTATGAGATGAACCTTTATAGGATCACTTTGTTGTGCGTCTGTCTGTCTGTCAAGACTCTTTATCTCGGGAACGCGTGAAGGTATCAAGTTGAAATTAAAATTATATACTCAAGTCCGCGGTCCCTTGAAACTGTTTAAAAATCAAACTTGTATGTTGCAAGTAAAAAAAAAAAACGCCCGTTTATGTAGCAAAAAACGTATATTTCGATACTGTCAAAGGAATCAAAATTCATAGGTACTTCATTCATTCGTACTTCCTGTAAACCTAGAATTTTGAAATTTGGCACGAAGCAAGATATTATAGCACTTATATAGGGAAAAGTCTAAAAACTGAAAATTTGTTATGACGTCACAAGATAAATTTTTTTGAAAAATTTTCAAGACTCGATTCGAATTGAACTTTTTTCATAGGTAAGTTAGAGGTACCTATCGAAAACTGAAAACTGAAAAAAAAACTACAACTACAAAAACTACAGATGAAAACTTTTTTAACTTTTTTAACTGAAAATTTTTAGTTAGGTCACAAGAAAAAAAAAGTAAGTTCTTCAAGACTCGATTCAAGAATTGAACTGTTTTCATAGGTAAGTTGGTACGGAACCCTCAGTGCGCGAGTCTGACTTGCACTTGCCCGGTTGTAGTATAAGTAACTTATTTGTTTTGTAAAGAAATATTTAAAAAAGAAAAAGGTATGTAAAAAAAGTTAGTAGTAAGATAGAGTATTTATCAAGTCAGCTAGTCTCACTCATTGCTCCTGAACTCCTGAGCTTCCTACTTCTATGCCGACCTAAAATTAAAAGTACCCTATTCTAACTCGCTGCTGCTGGGCGTGTAGTCCCTATCGCGGTCTAAAGCCAAGCGCCCTTCCTATTCTAGCTCGCTATTGCTGGACGTCCGACCTCTACCGGGTCATGTAGCTAAGTGTCCTTGTCGTGGCGTGGTCCACTGCACACTCTCTGCGTCTTTTGCCGGGAGCCTGCAGTTTTGCCGAAAAGAATTTGCCAAATTTTCATTACCCAAACCAATTTAAAAAACCGGGTCTCCCTTGTTTTACAAAAAAAACTTGCCAAATGATCACTTCCCAAACAATTTTCCGCGTAATTTCATTTGCCAAATTATTACTTAGCAAATAAACTCTTCATATATTATAAGTGTTACGCAACCCTAATGTTTGGCAAGTGAACGTTTAAGCAATAATTTGTTTACCAACTAATTCTTTTACCATTTTTTATGTAGCATTTCAAATAAAATTAGCCAAATATTTGGTATCTTCAGTTTTCAATTTCTGGTTTTACATATAAAAATATGTAAAACCGAGTTTCCTCCGTGCCTCGGAAAGCACTTTAAGCCGTTGGTCCCGGTTGTCATTTGTAGATCTTTGGCAGTCGTTACGGCTAGTCAGAAGCCAGTAAATCTGACTCTAGTCTTGCCATGAAGTACCGTATTACCCCATTTAATGGGTTGTGGAGGTCTGGTAGGCAGCCGCTCCTCGTAAAATACTTGTATTCAGCTAAATCCGGCTTGACTGGAAGCCGACCCCAATATAGTTGGGAAAAGGCTAGGCAGATGATGATGACGTATAAAAATATGCTTCTGGCGTTGTTTGGTCACTACTCTAACCTAACCTAACCTATAGTTCTGATAGCAGTTGGTTTTTGACTCGTCGTTTGTTACCGTTTTTATTTAATTTTTTATAACAATTAATTTGAGAAAATGTTTACTGTCTTAAGATTGTTTGCCGTAATAAATCATTTGATTAAAGACCAAATGTCTTAATGACATTATCCTAGGTATTATTCTGCCGAAATAAAAATTAGACCAAATGAAAATTTTCGAACTAAAATTTTATTATTCCAAATATTGTATTGGTATAATAAAAAGTTTCTAAAATTGGTTTGGGGAATGAAAATTTGGCAAATTCTTTTCCGCAAAACGGCAGATTCCCGTATAAAACTTATAAAGTAAATTAATAGTGTAAGAACCAGGTAGGTTTAAAGTATGAATGATTGACCTACGCATAGTCTCGCAAGGGATACAATGCACGTTGCGAGACATTTGCGGAAATTTTGATATGATTCTGTCTGTTTTTATCAGTTTTTTTTGTTCGTAGTTTTATTAGTATCATGTTAGCGTACAGTATTAACATTAGGAGCTCGTGGCTAGATTCACGCCACAGCCACACGGGTCAATCTTCAAGGTCAAGCAACGCTTGCCAAGGTTGGTCTGTGGATGGGTGAGCATCTTAACAAACCGAGTTTTCTTTGTGCCTCGGAAAGTACGCTAAGCCGTAGGTCCCGGCTGTTATTTGCAGATCTTTGGCAGTCGTTACAGATAGAAGCCAGTTTTGACTCTAGTATTGTCAAGAGGTACCGTGTTACCCCAGTTAATGGGTTGTGGAGGTCTGGTAGGCAGCCGCTCCTCGTAAGATACTGGTATTCAGCTAAATCCGGCTTGAATAGAAGCCGACCCCAATATAGTTGGGAAAAGGCTAGGTAGATGATGTAAGCGTACATTATTGTGGGTTCGATTATGTCCCTCGTTTAAACTAACATACTGTATACAACGTCGATACGGCAGAGGGGCTTTCCTTAAAACGTGTGTTTGTACTGACAGTATGAACAACTTTTACTATGCGACCAACACTGAAATCACGAAAAAAAATTCTGCTCTTCTATATTTCATTATTAAAAAATGTGGTTCTTAAGTACACACATCAAAAGTGTCTAGGGATCAACATATATTTTTGCAATAACTTTTCTCCTGATTGATATTAATTAAAATTTTCTTTAAGGATTCATCAAATAAAGTGTTTTCGTTTGTCACAGTAACGATAAACCAAGTCACCTTTGCATTAATAAAGAAATTTGCCATTTTCCTAATAAAGGGATTTTTGACATTTGAACCACTAACATTAAAGTTCGAAAAAAAGACTGAAATAACAGTTTTCTTTAAAATTTTATTGGGTAACTTAAACAATTAATAATCCGTGTTTCTACCGCGAACACTAACAACACAAGAACATCGGTTTGGCATACTCAAAATGAGTTCATCCAAATCACGCTGTGGAATGGCCGCCCATGTTCGTTGCAACAACAAAAAAAGGTCTTCTTGCGACTGGATACCCTCCATATTCGGCAGAGCTCTTCTCTGTAGCATATCCCATGCATGCTCAATCGGGTTCAAGTCTGGCGACTGAGCAGGCCAGGGCAGGACATTGATGTTAGCTGCGGCGAGAGTCTGTCTTACAACTCTTGCGGTGTGCAGTCGTGCATTATCATGCATTAACTGAAATAAGGGACCGATTTGCACTTGTAGAGGAACGATGACGTCTGATACAATCGTCTCAGCATAAATTTGAGCGTTGAGGTTGCCTCTGATCCAAACCAACTCAGTTCTTCCGCCGATCCAAATACCCGCCCATACTATGATGGTTCCACCACTATAAGGATGGACTTCCTGGCAGGATTTTAATCGCTGTTGGCGTCCAGGGGTTCTCCAGTGTCGTATACGTCTTGTATCCGGTCTCATACCAAAACAAGACTCATCAGAAAAGCACACGAAACGCCATTGTTCTTCTGCCCAATTTCTGTGTTCAAGAGCCCATTGATATCGAATGCTACGATTGTGCATTGCTATAGGTGGTACCCGTAGCGGTCTTCGGGAATGAAGGTTCACTTCATGCAAGCGGTTTCTGACTGTTTGGTCGCTAATTAAGTTCCCTGAAGAGTGATGAAGCCTCACGGCTAACATCATGGCGGTTATTGTTGGAGCTCTTCGAGTTAAGATTTGAATGTATCGGTTTTGTCTCCGTGTGGTGCAGCGATACCGTCCTCCATGGCGCTCAGCCACGGTACCAGTGCTTCGGTAACGTGTCCAAAGTCGACTGATAACACTCTGACTTGTATTCAGAGCTAAAGCCACAGTACGTTGCCGGGAACCAGCTTCTATCATTCCCACGGCTCTGAGCATTTCTTCCCTGCTTAAATGACGTCGCCGCTCCATAATAACGTTGGTTTTAATCAGTAGTAGGGAAACAGTAGCACTAATAATGTCTTCAATGCGTTGTATGTTTTTATAGGGAAAATATTGACAGCTGATTTTCATCTTTTACTCGAATTTGATTCACAGTTCCTGATTCAAATTATGAAATGCACCAAAAAGGATCCATATAAATTTATAAAATCATAAATTTATTACAAAGCCACATCTCAATCTCAAGAAATCCGCATAAAAATGCTTGATCCCTAGACACTTTTGATGTGTGTAGTATTTTTTTTTTCTAGTAAAACAACTTTTAAAAATAAATTAGTAATACTTCCCGCTGCTCACATCGAATCACCGTTATCTATTAACGTAACGGCAATAACTGACTAATTTATTTCGGGTCGTTAGACATAATCTACTTAATCTAAATATCTTATACTAGCACTTTGCCTGCGACTTCGCTCGCGACAAGACTTTTAAGACTGTACAATCATTAAAATTGTTTTATATACATATAGGTAAGGGGGTAGTTCAAAAAATAAAATAATGGTGCTCTTTATTATTTACCTAATTTACTATTTGTGATAAACCTTATGGTCCAGACTGGCTGAAATTATGGATACAAGCGCAAATTCTCTTTCTCATCTCCATAAAGGTTTCTTCGAGGAGTGGCTGGTTAGATGTCACAGCGTTCTCGCCTTCCGAATGACGTAGGTCACCAGAAATGGTAAGTTCGGGAGGTGCTATCGGATTTGTGCGGAAGAAACGGCCGTGGGTCACCTTTGTGTGGACCACTCTGAGGACACGGAGTAACATTGGGTGGAGTGATCGACGGCAACGACGGCTCGTAGTGTTCGCGCCTTAACGTTTGAATCCCCAACCGGTCCTATGAGACCGCGCTGTTATTGTTTTACTATTGTGTCTCGTTTTGCGGGTATCTGAGTAATTAAGAACGTGTCAGCAAAACCATAGGGGCCTATTCCTAAAAAAAAGGAACACAGGAGTAGATTTTAATCAATAATAATATGACACGCCCATTGCTGTGTACCTACTAGATCGGGAGAAGTCAAAAAACTCCCATGAATGTTGACGTTCTAAACCCCTTCTTAGTGCTCAGCTGCGGTATAAAAAGCAGCCTTTTGCAAAACTTCATGTTTCTGTAGTTAGTAGTTTCAGCTGTGCGTTGATATGTCTGTCAGTTATTCCTTTTATATATATTGAAAGATTTACATTCAATTATTGTCATCTATCTGTTTTATAGTTAAATTTTTTTCGAGATTAGATACTCGGCACAATCATAAAAGGCAGTTTAACGGGCGTCACTGTTCAGTAGTGAGCCATGAGGTCGTTCCTGCCGCTGTTCGCGTTGCTGCTGGGCGCCGGGGGCGCGCGCGCCGACCGCTACCACCCCGCCGACCCCGGCGCGCGCTCCGCCGCCGTCAACCGCGCCGAGCTCAACTCCGCGTTCTGGACTAGCGAGGCGCAGGCCGCCATCGAGGCGCGCCTGGCGCAGCGCGAGAGCAAGCAGCGCGCGCGCAACGTGGTGATGTTCCTGGGCGACGGCATGTCCGTGCCCACGCTGGCGGCCGCGCGCACGCTGCTCGGCCAGCGCCGGGGCGCCACCGGCGAGGAGACCAAGATGCACTTTGAGACTTTCCCGACCGTTGGGCTGGCTAAGGTACCTAACGAACATTTAAAGTAGTTACGTCTCTTTCTCTTCTTTCTGTTGGCGCAAATCAATGGTAGAGATGGGAGAAAACGTATGTGAATACAAAACATTCGCCTTGGTGCCAAAGTATTCGATCTAAATAATTTTGGTACTCGCATAATGATGGAATGTTGATGATGAATGACTCTTATTCTTTTATAAGTGAAATTTGGTAATTTTACCCCGATGTTGGATATTGTGCTTTCAAACTTTTCAGGGATATTTTTTACACTGTAATTCATATGAATTACAGTGTAAAAAATATCCAAATATATAAATAATAGTTATATAACTAGAATGACACTTAATAGAATAGTCTTGCGCTTTGTGTATGCATTTCTTTCACAGTCATGACAAAAGCTGCCTTAATATAACAAGTCATGATGTGCAATTTGATTTGCTCTCGAGTGTAGTTTAGTTACCTAAAACGTTTTGTCTTTGTTACTGTACACACAACACAGGAAATTCTAGTGTGGAGTTCAGAGCTTCATCTACGTTTTTAAAAGCCAGTTTTACAATAAGTGTGTGAGCTATGTTTTACAAAATAGCAACCCGTATAACTCAACTCAGGTATAAGTTTGGGTTATATTTCAGACATACTGCGTGAACGCGCAAATCGCAGACTCTGCATGCACTGCCACGGCGTATCTGTGCGGAGTGAAGACGAACTCGGGCGTGATCGGCGTGAACGCCAACGTGCCGCGCAACGACTGCGCGGCGTCCACGGACGCGGGCACGCACCTGCGCTCCATCGCCGAGTGGGCGCTGGAGGACGGCCGCGACGCGGGTGAGCCGCCACTCCATCCACATGCTATGGCCTACATCTATAATGCCACGCTTTCAAAAAAATGTTGATTGCTACGACAGTTATTGGGTGTAAATGGCGTGTTAACCACGTTTATCTACATGTTTCGGGTGGTGTTGTGTTACAGGCGTGGTGACGACGACGCGCGTGACGCACGCGTCCCCGGCGGGTGTGTTCGCCAAGGTGGCGAACCGCACGTGGGAGTTCAACGCGCAGGTGGAGGAGCACGGCTACGACACGGAGCGCTGCCCCGACATCGCGCTGCAGCTCATCCACAAGCACCCCGGCAACAAGCTCAAGGTGCGTGCCCTGTAGTGTCGCGCGAGCTCTGTATGTGCGTCTCAACATCTTGGTGTCGGTGCAACCAACCTGCAGGTTGTTGCTTATACAGTAACAATACGTGTCGGAGCAATCAAGTGCATGCCAAACTCTAGATATCACTACGAGTATAATTATCTAAGAATCAACATCAAAAACAGTCAGACAGATCAAAATACAGGCTCGAGGAGACAATTTCATAATAATAATAATTATGAGAAATCTAAAAAAAAAAACGTTTCGATTAGGTTCGACATTCTTAATTTTTTCAAATCATATTTTGCATACCACATGCTCCAGCATGAAAGGCGTATCTTGTAGGTATATTATGTAAATCAAACCTCAAGCATTCTTGGCTGTTTAGCCTGTTCCCAACTAACTAGGGAACGACTTACAGTCTGACCGGATTCAGCTGAGCACACACACCAACTTCTGAAATTGAAGTTATTTTGTACTTTTTAATTTATTTAAAAAAAATCGAAGTCGGTTGTATTTTTTTTTAAAAAGGTTTTTTATTTTACAATTTTTAGTGGTGGTACCTTAGGGGTACCACCACTAAAAATTGTAAAATAATCTACATTATTTTCCTTTTATCTATATAGTATACAATATGTGCATAGTGTCTAAAATCAAACAAATTGATGCGATCGCCACTCGCACACCATCCTTTTATCTATCTATTTGGTTCTTCCAAGGGATATTTATAACCGTCTTATTGAAGTGGTTATTTTTTTGTGTTTAGGTCATTTTAGGTGGCGGTAGACGTAACTTTTTGCCAGAGGATATTCGCGACGAAGAAGGATCGCGAGGCAGAAGGACAGACAACCGTCACTTAATCAATGAGTGGAAACAAGAGAAAGAGGATCGTGGAGTGAGTCACCAGTACGTATGGAACCGCGAACAGCTCCTGCAAGCCAACAACAGCCTGCCCGATTATCTTTTGGGATTGTTCGAGAGTAGCCACATGCAATATCACATGGAGTCGAATAAAGAAACAGAACCCACACTGGCAGAGATGACTGAGGTGGCGATTCGCTCGTTAAGTCGAAACGAAAATGGATTCTTCTTATTTGTGGAGGGAGGGCGCATCGACCACGCGCACCACGACAACCTCGTGCACCTGTCGCTGGACGAGACGCTGGAGATGGACGCGGCGGTGGCGCGCGCCGCCGAGATGCTGTCCGAAGAGGACTCGCTCATCGTGGTGACGGCCGACCACGCGCACGTCATGGCCTTCAACGGCTACTCCCTACGAGGCCGAGACATCCTGGGCCCCTCCAGAGACCTGGACGACGACGGCATACCGTACATGACGCTGTCGTACACCAACGGACCAGGATTCCGCTCGCACATTAACGGCATTCGACCCAACGTTACTGCTGAGGATGGTTACAGTAACGGTCAGTATTCGTGACTGTGTGATTTGTGTCTCAGTGAATATTTTATATTTATAGTGTTCATTTTTTTTTGCAGGCGCACTGGAGTGGTTGTCTCACGTGGACGTGCCGCTGGAGTCGGAGACGCACGGCGGCGACGACGTGGCGGTGTTCGCGCGCGGGCCGCACCACTCGCTGTTCACGGGGCTGTACGAGCAGAGCCAGCTGCCGCACCTCATGGCCTACGCCGCCTGCATGGGCCCCGGCCGCCACGCCTGCACCGGCGCGGCCGCCGCGGCTGCGCCTCTTGCGTTCCTCACTGTCCTTGTACTGCTCACTTCTCTTTTTATACAATGATCTTTGAATTAATGATAATAATTTATAGTAAAATAATGTTTTTTGATTAAGAGCAATAACGAGAATGTAACCTAAATGTAAAAAATATGATTAGGGAAATAGTTCTAAGGCTGCATATGAATAATATAGACAAATAGTATTTGTATTAATTTTGCTAGTAATTTAATGTTTTAAAGTTTAAGTAATAAAAATAGTGTGCGCTATTATTTTTTTTTACTCTTCCTGTACTTATTACCTACCTTTGAGAGACGAAAATTTGATAATGGTGATTTTCAAATAATTTAATTCATGTTGTTTTAAATTATCTCCGAGACAATGCGGTAGGATAGAATAAGTTATTATTGGTTTTAACCTATCACATACTCACAAAACGAGACACAATAGTAAAACAATAACAGTGCGGTCTCATAGGACCGGTCGGGGATTCATGAATTAAATTAGGAACCTATTTGATTGTTAGGGAACCAGTTGTCGTATATTTAGTTCTTGAAAGCAGAAGTAAGATAGTTTGAAAACGTGACAATGTATATAGCATCTTTTTGCTCGTGACTGAAATATAAAACAGTAGGTATAGTGCGGCAGCCTTCTTTTATATGATTTTCTCAAGCCTACTGACATTAAAATCAGTCAAATATAAATAATTCAAAAATACATTCATCCATTACAAATAAACAAATGGTCATTAAGGCGGCCGCGACGTTAGAATTATCCATACAAACGTAATACCAAAATCATTTGCAGTTTAAGCATATTTACACCATATTATGATGTTATTCGGATTCAGACAATAATTATCTAGGTTCCTACGTCATCCTTTTGTTGAAAAACTTACCCCAAACGAAATTTAAGCGAATTTAAATTTGCACATTTTCACAGCGAAAATGTCATGTTTTTATTTTGTTTTTTTTCTATATTATAAACAACAATATTTTAAAATATCTCTCCGTAGGAACACAGATATTATTATCAAGTTATAAATACTCGAAACAATCAAATGATGTAGCGTTAAGGGTCACAGTTCAAAAACACACAGTGGGTCACAGTATAAAATGTTTTAGAACCTTTATTGGTTCTAAAACAATTTTTAAACGTAAATTGTAGAAATTAGATCAAAAAAACATCATAAAACGATTTTTAGATGATAAGAATATCCTTCAGTTGTGTCGGCGATACGTTCGTCGCCGAAAAGTTCTGTCGGAGAAAAAATTAAAAGTGAATCGTTATGTCGACGAAACGTTCGTCGTCGAAAAGTTATGTCGGAGAAAAAATGAAAAGTGAATCGTTATGTCGGTGAACCGATAAACGACGAAACGAATGTCGGAGAAATGTTTCAGAATCATTGGAAATACATTAATTTTTCATTCGTCATTTTTGGTATTACGGAACATCTCACAAATTTCCAATAGTTTGTATTGATATCACAGCAAGCAACTGTTAGTGTGCGGATGATGACTTTACTCCAGTCAGTGTGTCCAAGAATTGTTTATACTATCTGGATTGATTCCATCAACCTCAAAAACATATTTTATTTCGTCACAACTCGAGATAGCGCGCGGTGTACGCAGGCCATGTAGTTACTCAGATAACCGCGAAACGAGACACAATAGTAAAACAATAACAGCGCGGTCTTATAGGACCGGTTGGGGATTCAAACGTTAAGATATTAACTTGAAGGATTAACTAGGTAAACGAGATTACAATTAATTAGTCTTAAATAATAATAATAATATAATTAATCGATATTGTATAGGTACAACATTAACGCACATCCTATTGGGGGGTCATTGTATTCATCATTATGAACAACTTTTAGTATGAAACCAAACCTGATATTGAAAAAAAAATAACCAGCTGTACCATACATTTTGACGAACATAAATGAAAACACCACTCATCACATTGATGCCAATAGGAACAGTGTCCAGAATGTTGGCAGCATAATCATTTTGAATGGCAATGCTGTTTCATTGCCCAAATAAAAACTCAGCATTATAGTCAAACAAAAAAAAATAGTAGCGAACAGGGTCCAAGCTAAGTAAGTGGTCAGGGTTCTTGAGGGAGGAATCTCTGAACAATACATGCCTTGTCCAAGAGTACTGCTTTCTGAATCAAGCCCAGATCCAGCTGCCTTACACTTAGTTTGCTTATCCTTCTCAGCTTTTACGAGGTTCTCGTCAAGAGAGACTGATATATCAACAATCGTTGTACGACTCTCTATTCGATCAGGTTTATTGGCAATAATAGACAGTGATAGTGAGTGTCAATGATGTTAGATTGATCCCAATACAATGTGATATTGCCATTGTCCAGAACTGGGTCGGGCACATACCTATAGTACGGCACTTCCGACTGCACAATATTGTATTTAAGAGCAAGTTGCTGGTGGATAATCCTGGCTACGAGGTCGTGCTTACGCAAATAGTGTCCGTTAACAAAATGAGAACATCCAGAAATTATGTGAATTATGTGAGATAGTGGTCAAACGCGAGCCTATGTACAATAAAAAAAAAATGAACTCGAAATTATTGAAAATCACGGAAGATATCCCGTAAGTGACAATTTAAATTATTGAAAACAAAATGTGTCGGATTGATTCGTCAGGCCGGTGATATGCCCGACAGTTGTCAACCGTACCGCCCTTCACAATGTATTTCCAGTAGTTGTTCGCCATCATACCTTGGCTTTGGACTTAATGAACCGCCCAAAGTTAAGGTTCGAGGAAATTTCAACTACCCAGAGAAAAAAAGTCGGTCGGTGCAATGAACGCTATCAGTGTGTACCTCTGTCAATTAATAAATACTTTCAAAACCAAGTCAATAATAATGTTTTATTATTGGTTAATGGTTTTTGTTGGGATTGTAACCAATCCAAACTAAAACCTTCATTAGTGAAAAGTCTGGACATAAAGAAAAAAATCACCATTTGTACTCTGATTCTTAACTCTGGGTTGGAATGAATTGGCGTAAGAGGAACGGCTCTTAAATTATTTAGAGATTACCTGACTAACAGGACAAAAGCAATAACGATTGGCGATTGCACCATTGCAGACAAAAAGATGGATTTTGGAGTTCTACAGAAGAACATTCTGGAGCCTTCATTATTCACAATGTATATTAGTGACCTCTGTGAGTTAAAATCTACCAATTGCCAAGTACGAAGATGATACTATATATATATACTTGTGGTGGTTGTCACGTAATGTTCTGACGCTCAACATTAAAAAAGCAACTACATAACTGTTGCATCCCATACCTGAGTAGGTAAGTCCCATACTTGTCATGAGCTATCTTCTAATTGTGATTGTACAGTAATATCCCGAGGTACGACTATTCAATTTATTAGAATTAATGTTAATCAATTTTTAAACGACTTTTTTCTTAAAATGTTCGGCTGTATGTATTTTTTCCCCGATTGATTTGTAGACTGTACTACTTATAATCTGTTGTTGGCTGTATTATTTTTTTATTCTTAAAATGGTAATGTCATATAGATGCACCGACGGTACCTCACACGTGTAAGAAAGCTACGTGTTTAGATTGCTTCGTAATGCCGCTGATTTGGAAACCCTTTATGTTGTACCCAATTGATACCACCTTACTGCATCACAACTATATACAACATGATTGTAACATAATTAACGCACATCCTCTTGGGGGGTCACTGTACTCATCATTCACTGGACCAAACTGAAGTCCTATCAAAAATATCGTATGGTAATAAATATTGCCAAGTTCCGCACTCATTCGCAGTCTATAAACGAAAGTATACAAACGTACAACTCGGACACATTAACTTAACGCTTGGCGTCGATGAAATAATGTTCAAAAACAATATTACAACAGCAGAGAATTAGCCAAATTATCGATGCGCGTATCGATAACAATGATGCTGCCCATACCAGCTGACACTTACCGGGTGAGCTAAGGGAATGCGGCGAGAAGCAGGGGGATTCTCGCATTTCAGAGATGCGTCAAGTTAATGCGATGGGATTGTACGTAATGTAATATTTCATCAGTCTCGTAGCTGTCAACTTACTAATAAAATTGTGACTTGACATGTTAATATCAAATATTTTTATTTTATTTTAATGAAACGTTTGTTAAATTTTAGTCCAGTCGAGTAAAATGGTTTGGAAATAATGATCTGTCATCTATAGTACCAACACTATTGACAAGAACGAACTAAGCTATCGGGTAGTTTATTGCGGGATAGTGAAATGTACTAAGAATACCTATCCACTCGACATGGCTCGACATAACATCTTCGAACTTTTGTCTGCGAATGAGTGCGAAACTGGCAACACCATGAATCTACGGATATTTTGTTTGTCATCAATTCATCATCGTAGAGAGATTACTGAAGATCATTGGACGTGTGTCGCGATAGTCGTTATCGGGATGATATGAGTGTGATGTGACTCGTCTCGTCGCTATATTAGATGCTGGCAGCTGCAGGCGGCTAGCCGGCGTCCGCACTCTCGCCCGACATGTCGCCGCCCGCACTCGCGCGCGCCGCCGCGCTGCTGCTGATGCTGCTGGCGCCATCGCACGGTACTGCGCTGCCAACTCTTTATGTTGGGGCCGATCCTTCGTAACCGGCATTGACTGGTATTATTTGTTGTCAGAGCGAGATGTTTACCACAAGTCACGAGGCGTGGCAACCCCCGCGGCCAGTGTTCCCGAGGTGGAGCTCGACCCGCAGTACTGGGCGGCGGAGGCGCAGGCCGCCATCGAGGCGCGCCTGGCGCAGCGCGAGAGCAAGCAGCGCGCGCGCAACGTGGTGATGTTCCTGGGCGACGGCATGTCCGTGCCCACGCTGGCGGCCGCGCGCACGCTGCTCGGCCAGCGACAAGGCGTCACCGGCGAGGAACAACAGCTCGCGTTTGAAAAATTTCCTACCGTTGGACTTGCTAAGGTTAATATTAGTCCAGTCAAAATAGACTAAATTATGATTCAAGTTTGCATTAATTCCCAACAAGCTGGATTTTTGTGCAGGCCTTGGATGCGTCATTACAAATGACATGTCAAAAGTCCCCATCGATCCCGCTTGTGCGTTGTTTTATATTCGAGGTCAAAGGTCACAAATAAGCGTTTTTTGCGTATATCTCTGAAACAACGAGAGCTATCGAAAAATGGTTCAGGCAAAGTTTGTAGATCGTCAAAATGTCTACAAAAAAGATCTAACACTTTTTCTTCTACGGTGCACTGTTTTCGAATTATGGCTATTTTAAACATAGAAAATACGAATATGCACTCATACTAAGGGATGATGGGTTCGATGAATATTTGAAGGACAAACCATCTGTAACAATACATAAGCAGTGTCGTAAAGCATACACCCGGATGAGCAGCATCGCTGCAGCTAAAAGACAGCGTGAGGCGGAGATAGCTTCCACATCTGGGATTAGTCCTCCTCGTACTAGGCACGAGGTAATGAATCGTCTTTTTGACGAAATACTGTTTGTTCTGTGGCAATGAAGCAGATGAAACGGCTGAAATGAAAAAAGCGCAGCATCTTCGACCAAGAGTGTCCTCAAGTTTCAACCCTTGACTTCAAGAAAACCATCTTTAAGGAAGCTCAGACTCGTTCTCATGTGCTAGCAAGTAGTGTCATTGCCCGCATTCAGTATGAATATGACTTAGTTGCTGCTGAGGCTAAGTACTACAGTGATTGTTACACTTAAAATACGACTTTCCTGCGATCTAAAGTCACGATATCTCGAAAGCGATGCTTTGTAGAAGAAAAGTGTCGAGATCTTTTTTGTAGACAATTTTACGATCTACAAACTTTGCCTGAACCATTTTTCGATAGCTCTCGTATTTTCAGAGATATACGCAAAAAACGATAATTTGTGACCTTTGACCTGGAATAAAAAACAACGCACAAGCGGGATCGATGGGGACTTTTGACATATCATTCGTAATGACGTATTCAAGACCTGCACAAAAATCCAGCTTGTTGGGAATTAATGCAAAGTGGAATGTCTATTTTGACTGGACTATATGGTGGTGTTTTGTTTATCTACAATTACTAACTACGAGCATACTTTATATGCTTGAAATTTCATTATTTCAGCTGAGAGACGTCCTCTGCTGGACATTGACACCAATATGTATTTTATTCTATTGAGCCCTGAGCTGTAACCGTCGTCCGCACACCTATTGTCTTTCTATTATGTCTCTAATTACGGTACTCCAAGAATTAATAATGTATTTTAAAATAACGATTTTAGTTCGTAATGAAAGGTGTAGTACAATGAAGGTTATGTTGCCGCAGACGTACTGCGTGAACGCGCAGGTGGCGGACTCGGCGTGCTCGGCCACGGCGTACCTGTGCGGCGCCAAGGCCAACATCGCCACCATCGGCGTGAGCGGGCGCGTGTCACGCGCGCACTGCTCGGCCGCCGCCGACCCGCAGCACCACGTGCACTCCATCGCCGAGTGGGCGCTCGCCGACGGGCGCGACGCGGGCATCGTGACCACGACGCGCGTCACGCACGCGTCGCCGGCGGGGGCGTACGCGCACACGGCCGACCGCGACTGGGAGAGCGACGCGGACGTGGCGAGCGACTGCGGGGACGCGCGCGACGCGCAGCACGACATCGCACTGCAGCTCGTGCACTCGCACCCAGGAGACCAGTTTAAGGTACGTCGTTTTGAGTCCCACGGCTGAACAAAGGTGTCCTCCTTCTTCTTCAAAATATCTGTCTTAGCCGATCACGATATTTAGCCCACAAATAATTATGATCTGATAAGTACACAAATTCGTTCGCGGTTGAATTAGCCGTCCTGTGAACTAGTGTCCGCCTCAATCTGGATGCATTTAAGCAACCTGGTGTAGTCTATACGGACTCCTCCGATGCAGACGTGCATGAGTTTTCTTATTACAGAAGACTTTGTAATTTTGTCTGTTTTTAATTCATGTATTGCCCGTCATAAAGGAGGACTCTTTTCAAACACACAAGGTAAAGTAAATGATTAATTTTGGGACCACTAACTGTGTATAAAATTTAAATAAATAATTAATTATATAATTATATAATTTACCCCCAAATATAGTAGAATTGGACAAATTTTTTTTATATATATAATTTTTTAATATTTCTTTACTGAATTACAAACGCGAGAAGGGTCAGCAGTCATCATCATATTTGTATTGTAATACTCGTATCTAGATAGGAGGAGGAGCTCGTGGCTAGATAATAACAGCCGCACAGGTCGACCTTCAAGGTTAAGCAACGCTTGCCTAGGTTGGTCTTCGGGTCTCCGTGCCTCGGAAAGCACGTTAAGCCGTTGGTCCCGGCTGTCATTTGGAGATCTTTGGCAGTCGTTACGGATAGTCAGAAGCCAGTAAATCTGACTCCAGTCTTGCCATGAAGTACCGTGTTACCCCAGTTAATGGGTTGTGGAGGTCTGGTAGGCAGCCGCTCCTCGTAAAATACTGGTATTCAGCTAAATCCGGCTTGACTGGAAGCCGATCTCAATATAGTTGGGAAAAGGCTAGGCAGATGATGATGATCACTCGTATCTAGATACTGTAAATTACATTGTATTTTTTTTACATTAAAAGTACTATATTTCGCCAGAACTAAAGCACTGTTACTAAAGTTAAAAATATTCAAATGATAAATACGTTATTAATTTTTGTTCAGGTAATTTTAGGAGGCGGACGTCGAGAATTTTTGCCAAATTCTACTATTGATGAAGAAGGTACAAGAGGCAGAAGACTAGATGGTAGGAATCTGATTGAAGAGTGGCAAGAGAACAAGAGAGCGCGCAACGTGAGCTACCAGTACGTGTGGAACCGCGAGCAGCTGCTGGACGCCGCGGCCGAGCTGCCCGACTACCTGCTGGGGCTGTTCGAGGGCAGCCACATGCAGTACCACATGCAGGCCGACGCGCGCACCGAGCCCACGCTGGCCGAGCTCACCGAGGTGGCCATCCGCTCGCTCAGCCGCAACGAGCGGGGTTTCTTCCTGTTCGTGGAGGGCGGACGCATCGACCACGCGCACCACGACAACCTGGCGCAGCTGTCGCTGGACGAGGCCATCCAGCTGAGCGAGGCGGTGGCGCGCGCCGCCGCGCTGCTCGGCGAGGAGGACTCGCTGCTGCTGGTCACGTCGGACCACGCGCACGTCATGAGCGTCAGCGGCTACTCGCAGCGCGGCCGCGACATCCTGGGCCCGTCCGACGACACCGGCGACGACGGCGTGCCCTACATGACGCTCTCGTACGCCAACGGGCCCGGCTACCGGCCCGAAGCGCCCGGCCGCCAGGACCTCACTCAGCACGACTACCGTGAGTGTTGCGCTTCTGTGCTCTAAGAGTTGTTTAGATGCTTTCTTCAAACGGGTCATTTCGTTTCCAGACGACTTAAGCTTTGCGTTTCCGTCGAGCGTGCCGCTGGAGTCGGAGACGCACGGCGGCGACGACGTGGCGGTGTTCGCGCGCGGGCCGCACCACTCGCTGTTCACGGGGCTGTACGAGCAGAGCCAGCTGCCGCACCTCATGGCCTACGCCGCCTGCATCGGCCCCGGACGACACTCCTGCACACAACCCTAATGTAACTTATTACTTTTATTAATAAATGAACAAGTATTTTGTTTGTCGACTGAGCACTTTCCTAATTAGTGTATTATTTATATCATTTAGTACTAAACTATAGAACCATCTACCTTTTGATGAGTAGTGCTAAGTAAATATTATATACTTGAAGCTGACAGTGGCTAGCTGCCAGCGGTTTCGCCCGCGTGAAGGTAGATAGTAGTCATATGCTTGTGTCACTCAGTGATATAGTTGCATTCTATTGGGAACGAATTCTTAAAATTGGTCCAGTAGTTTTAGATATTGTTCACATGTCCGCACTGACAGCGTGCGCCAGAATCATCGCAGCTGAGTGTATTTTCTTATGCATGACCTTTATTTATATCGTCGATCTTTTCTTACTAGCCAAATTTTGGCCAGAAGTATGAGGCAATGGAGGTTTTGATTGCTGCACAGAACAGAAAAGTAGGTATTTCGCTCACAGTGACCATTACTGACCTGAGCAGTATAATCTGCGCTGGCGGCCGGTGGCGCGGAGTCAGCTCGATCTATCAACGCCAGCGCGCGCCAGTGTTGCGCAACAATGTTCCGCGATACATCACCGGACCAACAAATAAACTAAGGAATGGAACAATGCGCCGGGACTTGGCTGCGCTGGGGAACACTCAGGATGAGCTGCTGGTCGCTAGCTACGGCTATTAATGCATTAGTATTAACACCTCATTTATGGCGTTTTCCGTCTCACATAATATGTACCTGAATTTCATTTACAAGTGACGTTTATTTAGCGGTTACAGCTGTGTCGGTTGACGTCGTCGTTGTTGTCGTGGCGCGCTTTCTGTGCACGGACACAGAGAGGGACTGAATGGAATCAAATAAAAGTCGCGATCGACAACTGCTGAAAGTACACAAACTTTGCCAATTACACAAATTGCTCGTCGCTCATTACGGCGAGCCCCGCGGCCGCCGCCCCCCCCCTCCCTCCCCGCGCCCGCGCACCGCTCCCCGCGCTCGCCCGCTACGCATCAGTATTCATTAAAAGCGCAATTAGCGGAGTGCATAGCCCTTCGCGGAGGCGCGCCGCTTCTCTCAAAGTGAAACATTACGAAAATGTCATTCGTCAAAATTTCCTCGAAGACCGCCGCCGCGCCGGTCCGGGCCGGGTGCCTGCCCCCTCCCCCGCCCGCCCGCTCGCCCCCGCCCCCCGGCCGGGTCCCGGTGCGGCGCGGCGCGGAGGGCGCGCGGCAGTGGCGAGCGTCCGCCCCGGCAGCTCGCGCGCGCGTCCCGACCGCGCGTCCCGTCGCCACAAACTTTCGCGAACTTGTTTAGTGTCGAGTGCGTGTCGGAGCCAGTGCGCGAGCTTCTCCCTCGCTGATTGGAACAAGTGCAACTTTGTTATAACTAGTGATAGTGTACGTCCGTGACGTTTCGTGATTGTGCGTTTACGAACAACAGAGAGGGATAATTATGACAGGTAGGTAATACACACTTATTGAAGAATTATATCTACCTATTTGAAAGTTGCTAGATGGTACAAACATACCGAAGTGATAAAATTACATGTATTAAGTATTGTACATTTACTATACTCATAATAATTATATTGCCAACCTAATATCGAGACACATAATTATCGTTGATAAGCGCGCGCTTTTCCAGGTATTGGCGCCCACAGTGGGACAATACATGAACAACACATGGCTGTGAATAGCTTGGTTGTGTTTGTTTGCGTGATTTGTGCGACGAAACACCTTCATAGAGGCTGGTGAATACTTGTTTTTTTTTTAACTCACTCTGAGTTAAAAAAAGTACTACACATAATGATAACTAGGTATACTATATACTTATAAGAAGTGCGTATAGTTTATTAGGTACTAGTCTCTAATACTTGTTCTTATATTATTGGGAAAATAAAGCTAAATAAAGCGCTGTATGCGCGTGTCTCGCAAGTCGCACGCCGTCGTGCCATGACAAGTGCTGGCAGGTGTGACCGTGTCACTGTCATTGTATGCCGTTCAGTCTGATCAACATGTAATGTGTCATGAGTAAAATCTTACTAAACTAGGAATGTCTTCCTGTACTAGTTCCAAACCTACCGGTTGTAGGACACCGACCGGTAGCTTTGGAACTTTCTTTGTGGATGTTTAGATTGGCATCAAAATACAAATTATTTTCTTACTCAAGTATGTAGTACATCTAGTACCTATTTGAAGAGCCCGTTCAGAGAGACTTGCCAGTACCTACAAGGACATTTCGCTCTTCTGGAAATCATTATAACATCAATGACAAGTTTACAACTTGAGGACAACAATATTAGAACAGAGCATCGAATGGAGTCAACGTTGTATAAAACCTCGATGTTTACCAATATTGATCTTAGTTTGATATGGGCAAGTTTCGGTGATGTTTATTTGAAACGACACTCCTTACGAAGAAGCACGTAGAGGCTCGTTTGCGCTGATTAATGAGGTTGTAAGGTAGATGTCAGTCATTTGCCATCCCAAGAGACCTTAAATAAACAATGGTCACATTAGAAGGAAAAAAAACTTGTAATGTAGAATCTTTGATAAATCAAATTGATTATATTACTAAAACAAGTTAGTGAGAGAATTAAAACCCGTGCGGCTCCACGGCAAGTGGCGCGGCGCGGCGCGGCGGCGGTGGCACCGTCTTGTGTGGCGTGTTGCCGCTCTAGCTGAGGCACACAGCTGGTTGATCCGTGTCTTCTGTACGTGAGTTCACATGCTTGTGAACGATACAGCAGTAGTTCTTAATCAGTAAACAGCCGTTCACTCCGTCTGACTGCAACTTGTAACAGTGTAGCGTGTAATGTAACGTCTCGCTCGGTCACGCTTCAGAATAGAATACAATAAACTTGATCGTACACCAAAATAGTGTCAATTTTAGAGCAAGCAAACAACAATTTTTTTCTTCAGCTGCAACACAATGAGCACAAAACTAAATAATATTTACTGACTTTGTAAGAGTTAGAGTAGTATGTTAGCTGTATTTATAATTTAGCATTAAATAGGGCTGTAGTTGGTGGTGCAGCAGGTGTACGACTACGAGACGTGGCAGGTGAGCACAGAGCTCGGGTGGATGCTCTGCCTGCTAAACACGTTGTTTACTAACATTATTTTCTTCTTATGATGATGTTGATTGAGTTCAGTATTAAACCATTATAAAATATGACAGATGATCAGATGATCAGATTTGTTAGAACTAGATTAGCTACGTGAACATCCTCTTTGCGAAACTTGTGACATAAACTATATCTAGCAAAACAAACCAAGATAAATCTTGGCTGAAAGATGAAGAAGTTAAGTGTAGTATCAAAAAAGATATTAGAGATTACATTACAAAACAAATGCATTGGAGAGGAACTGATCACTGAAAATAGCGAAACAGCGTGACACCAAAACTAAACCATGGGGATTTCATATTTAAAACACAACAATGGCGTTAGGCAAACAACAGAAATAACGTTCTAAAGATCTGCACAACATTCTTTAAGACGCTATATTTTGATATTTTTCAAATACAATCAACATCCAAATATTCATGTCCTGAAACTATATCACCGATATCGGAAGCGGAGGTTCAAGATTCACTTCAATAATAGATCTTGTGGCGAGAAGGGTGTACAGAAGCCCTTCTAATGGGCGAACCGTCATTACTTTTCTACCTTACACAGCCATCGCTTACCATCAGGTGTGATCGCAGTCAAGCACAAGTTTATAACAATTAAAAAAAACACGGCTGTTTAACTGTATGCTCCGTATTGTAGGTAACTTTTCAACAAATTTTTGCTATTTAAACATCATATAGAAACACGACTTGATTTGTAACAACCCCGAGAACAAGCAGGCTTCCGTCGCGCGTCGTCCACGAATATAAGGCCCAGCTGTATCTTGCATTTGTGGACTACTCCAAGGTCTTTGACAGCATCACACATTCTGCAATGTTTGATGCACTGACGAAACAAGGCATAGAACTGACCTACTCAACTACCGGTACTGCAAAATACCGCTACACACAAAGTACCGCTGCCATAAAATTTTAAAGGTTAGATCCAAAATTTAGAATTCTGAAGGGAGTCAAACAGGGTGGTCAAACCGGGAGCACACTATCTCCAAAGTTATTCACCAGCTACCTTGGAGAAGTCTTCATGATATGACAGACAAATGGGAAGAGAAAATAAAGAAAGAAAACATATTTATTTGGAACACAATGAACAAACAAGTATTGAAAACTTAAATCATCACTGTCACTACAGACTCGTACCTAGTATAAAACAAAGTCGCTTCCCGCTGTCTGTCTGTAATACAACAACAAAACAAAACATATGAAAGAACTATTAAAAGGCATCTTGCCTATGTCACTATACGTAAGCGAATGGACATGTACATTCTCGCCATCTTGACGTATAGTGCACACACTTTTCTCTGACTGACATCCAAAGGTTTTCCATCGTGCTGTGGAGCGCAGTATACTAAATGTTAGGTTAGGTTACGGTAACGGATCGCGTTCGAAACACTATACTAGGACTGGGCTGGACATGTCTGCCGCATGCCGATCGACCGGTGGGCCAGTAAAACACAAAGCTGGTGTCCTGAAATCGCACGACGGGGTCGCGGCAGACCAAGGAGATGGCGGGATGACTTGGATTTCTTCCTTAGGAACTGGCAAGAAGTTGTTCAAAGCCGAGAACGATGGCAGAGATGTAGGGAGGCCTTTGCCCAGCAGTGGGACCGAATAGGGTATTATTTACTTTTGACTTAAAACCCTTAGGTTCTAGCTATTAGGAAACAAGATTTTTCTCTCGGGCGATTGATTTACTTTTGTATTAGCTTCAACCAGCAGCGTCGCCTTGAAGGTAGAAAATTATGAAACTGGAACGTACTCGTTAATAGCAGCTATCCCGGATAAATATTACAACATTAGTATATATGTGGGTAGTCTAGATGGCGTAACAAGAGTGTCGGCTGCGAGTGGGCCGCGCGCCGGCGACGTCGCGGCCGCTCCGAACTGCCGAGTCATCAGCTTGACACGCCCACCATGATTTGACTACTTAATATATCACGATATAAAACGCGAGCAATTACTACAATATCCATAATCTAGTAGTTACCTACTCGTGATAAGATTAGTCTGCATTACCCGTATCACGAGGCACGGCTGGCGAGGTCGCCGCGACCAGGCGATGCGCCCGCTTGTAATGTCGTGCTTGTTACGATAAGATACCTGTACATTGAACCATGGATGTCGAAAGCGAATTATCTAAAACCTTTCTACTAATGAATACTAGTCAAGTGATGACGTCACTAGTTTGAATGTAACTGTGGAGGGTACAACAGCGCGTGCGTCTATCTGGGCAGCAGCCCGCGCTCCCGCAGACATAGCACGTGACTGACATCTACTCGGCTCGATCGAATATTGACTGCAAGACAAATCTGGCTGACAATTTCCGCCTTTTTAAGAAACGTCCGAATTTTAAACTTTTAAGACATGTCTAATTTTCATTATATTTAACCAGTGATTGTTGTCGAGATGAAGTCATAATTTGAAAGTCGTCGGCACGTTTGCACGGTACTGTACAACATTATTGTTATATTTGAGGGCTTGGTGCTGTACGATAACATGCTAATAATCAAGAGCGTGCGCTGCTCCTGATAAGAACAGCTACTGATTAAGTGATTATAGATCGCAGAGCTCCAAAACGTGTCCATCACGCTGTATGTTTTATCGATGACAGGAAACCACGCCTCCGACTAATGCTTCGCGGTCGGACTTCAATTAATTAGTCGACGAAACGTCTGCTAAGCACGACGAAGCGATAAATCCAATCATTGATCTATCACGTTTTTGGTAATAAGTACGGTTTTAAAGTGGTTACAATATTTCTATTGCGCGTCCGAGATCACATTTTATACATACTTATTTACATAATAATTTCAAGAAATAGTTAAATACTTAAATATATGAAACATAATAGAATAGATGACCTTACACACAGATTAGAGATTTAGAAAGAGAAAAGGGAAGCATTGGCCGAAGCGATGGGGCACAATCTACCTATGATAATAAAATATTTGAATAAAGTTTTACTTTTTTATTTATTTAACTTTAATATAACACGGCCAAAGGCCTAGTTAAAGATATGTTTTTGAAAATTAAGAATTAAATTAAAATTATATAATAGTTATATATAATTGTATACACTCATCTCACAAAACTCCAGACAGACCGACACGATGTTCTTCCATTCATCCGCGAACACGTCGCAGTCAGGTTTAGCATTCAAGAGAGCGTTGAGCGCGGAGATTGCACGGACTTGGGATAGGAGACTGGGCTCGGGCCACGGTACAATTCCCAGAAACAGCAAATAGTTGGTGATTCCGATTTTTTTTATGGTAGGGGAATCATCAGAATGACTTCTCCCACTCTTGGGCGGAGCGGGAGGGTGTGTTAGACTCTTACTGACTAAACCCCTACCCTGTTCCTTCGTTGCCTTCGATCTGGGGAACTCGGTGGACCCCTTTCGGATTTCCCATGTTCCCCAGAGGCTTCGGCCCTACCGGGCCCCTACAGTTTGCTGACATCTCCTTGAGGCGCGTGTGGAACACAACGCGCCGTTGACGACTGGGCTCGGTCCAGATTATTACCAGACTGCCGGATGGCAGCTACCCAGTGCTCGCCGTCCGCGAACCCACGCCTTCGGTGGTCGGAAATCGGGATCGGGATCTCGGCGACGGCGGTGTGAGGACCGTTCCCTTACGCGCTCGCGGTCAGCAGCTTTCACTAGCATTACTGCTTCACAGAAGGAGGCGACCGCCTGCCACCTCTCCTCGCTCCGGACCATGGCCTGAACCAGGGCGCGAGAGGTCGCCGCCGCCTATAGCCTCCACAAGGACTCGGCGGTGCTCCGCCCAAGCGGCGCACACCTCTACCGTGTGCTCCACCGTGTCCTCCGGACGGTCCACACAGTGGCGACACCCTTTATCCGATGCAGGAACTCCCCGAACTCACCGTGTACGGTGAGGACCTGCGTCATACGGAACGAGAGGACGCCTTGACCTCTTTCCAACCACTCCTCAAAGAGGGTGGTGCTTCCGATTATGGCTATAGTTGATCGGGGCTAACAGTTGACAAAGCTCATCATGCAGTTCAGGAGCATCTATTTTCCCGTGAAGTATTTTACACCCTAAGCTCCCTATGGGAAAATTAGAAAGGTACAAGAACATAATATATAATATAGGATAATACTCATGAAGACGTTTATATATGTACCTAAGACAAGCTTTCAGAAACATTTTCTAAAAGCAATGTATATTTCTTTTCATAAGAATTCCAGACACATGCACTAGACTTCGGATTACTGTGAACGAATACGTTAAAATAGATTTTATAGCATTAATCTTTTTAAAGTCCTTAACGTTACGAGCCTAATCACCCAAATGAATGTTTTGCTACCAAAATTATATAAATACAGTTCATGAAACGTTAATTTGCGGGGAATTTCTGAACCGAAAACCCGTAGTCCTAGAGCGCAAAGGGCTACTGACAGACAGGTGTGGTGTTAGTAAGTAACAGTCTGACCGCTCCGCCAGAGCGGGACAAGTCATGGGATGGTCTCCACACCTAAACAAAAGGAACGTTAATTTATTGTCCATAGTGACACCTAGATCCTTCATTCCACTTGTCCGGGTAATGGTACTCTCGTTCATTTTGTATGCATAGGTGACAGGGTGTCGTGCGCGGGTCTAACTCATGACGAAACATGGTTGAGTTAAATTCACAAGTTATAATAGGTACTTAAATAAAAAAAATTCAACCTTCATCTGTCAAGCCTTTCCCTAGCTACATAAATCATTATATTTGCTTCGGCTCCTTATTTAACAGAAAAGCTAACACCAGAGGATGCTATATATACAGAATGCGCTTTTTCTGAATTTCGCTTCAAAATATCACATACTAACTTTGCCAGTTATGGGTACTTTTTCAATTTATGAATTAAAAAAACTATATTTTAAAACAAAATTTAATACAATACTTTCAGTGAAAGTAAAATACTGTCTCGTGATGTTCTCGACAAAGTTTCCATTGACGTGTGATCGCGTGCGACTGCGGGCTGTCTCCCATCGCCTTGCGTTTTGATCTACTGAAAGTTGTTACAACGTTGCTTTACTGTTGTTATTGTTCTGTGGCCATGGTTTACGAATGTTGAATCGTTGAGCTGTTGACATTGTGTGGCGCTGTGCGGTAATCAGCTGATTGCTGGATATTGAGTAACAGATTAGCTAGTGCGGCGCGCGTGTGCGCACGCCCCCGCCACGCGCCATGCCCCCGCACCGCGCCGGCCGTGCTGACGTCGCGTCGCTTGCAGTCTTCCCCGTCATGACCTTCATTCATAATAATAGCCTGTTAGCTTGGGCTAGGTCAGGATTCAGGAATTTCGTAGACAATTGAAATATACACAAATGCGCGCCAAAAATCTATTAACCGTACGAAAGATCATGTCCGATTTGTGATGTGTCTAGAAAAAGTAAACTAGGTACTAAACTATCCTAAATAATTATAATTAACAATATGATATTAATTTTAAATTTTATAAAACATTGGATAAAAAAATGTAAGTATCCATCAATCGAGCTTGAACAAAACCGATTAAAGTCGTTTGATCGAAATGTTATTGACGCGTATTCAGCTATGTCAATAATTATGCTGGTAGAATACTTAACAGTGTAACTGGCAATAAGTGATTAGTTTCAAACCATATGAATTGTCGCAAGAAACACAGTGGTCACTTTATTTGCTAGACTATACATACAAATGTTCATAATCGTAAGGATACAAATATTGCATTAAAATTTTAAAACTATTAATATAATTTATGTACATGTTGATGATTTTGGGTAAGACATCGATCGAGCGACAACAAAACTTCAACGATATTTGACTTGTTTGATTTTACATGAATCGGGCTACTGGTCACTGAATGTTACTGTAAAAGGAGTTTTCATTTTACGTTACTTTTGAAGACTTTAGACTTTTTTATATAATACCAACAATATAATTCGAGAGTGTCGACAATTTTACGAATACCATATAGTTAAAGTGAAACTTTTATTACATCGATCGTCTCTATGACTCTGTATCTCTAGACTAATATGGCGGCCCCTTTAGTTTGCATCGGCTGACCGTGTAGTGTATAGACAGACTATTACTCATTTGTGTCAGTGCTCCACGCTATTTTGTTTGTTTTTGTCAGTGTTTAATATACCTAGTACCTCGACGGCGCGTTCTGTTCCACGCGCGCCTCAAGGAGATGTCAGCAAACTGTAGGGGCCCGGTAGGGCCGAAGCCTCTAGGGAACACGGTATCCGAAAGGTTGTCACCGTGTCCCTTAGAGATCGATGGTAACGAAGGAACGGGGTAGGGGTTTAGTCAGTAAGAGTCTGACACGCCCTCCCGCTCCGCCCAAGAGTGGGAGAAGTCATTCTGATGATTCCCCTACCGGAAAAAAAAAAAAAAAAAAAAAATATACCTAGTACCTACCTATGGAATATAATTCCTTATTTTTTAGCTAAATGTCTATAACGTGAAAAAAGTTTCACTTTTACCGTAATATGCCGAAAAAGTTTTTGTTAATTTAAACTATTGAGCAACGCAACCGTACAACGAAGGCTCTGCTGTCCATCGGTCTGTCTCGGACTCAGCGAGCTATGTACTTTTCATGAACTGATGTGGATAGTAAACATTTTTAGAGTGTGTATTTCTATTAATGTTATAATAACAAATAATTTTTTATAAAAAATTCACTATAATACTTTGACTTACTTTTGACACACTTTTACTTTGACTGTACATACAATTTACTCCGAGCACCTGATGTTGTAACTGTGTGTGTTGTTGTCTCACTGTGTTGATGCTACCATGTAGCTATGTTTACTACAATTATACAGTCTGACTTAGGACTTAGATGATATATTTGAAAAATAGTAATGACATACGACGAAGGTCCTATGCGTAACTAGTTCTGCGTCATGACTTCGCCTCGAGACATGAGGAGTCTGGCGCGAGACCTAGATCGTAGCATTAAACATTAGTGCGTCAACTGGTTCATCCAGTATTGCTCTATGTTCTTTCTTTGCTAATCTAGGATTTTTTTTGAATTTCACTTTGGCAATTAGTATTTAATAATATTTGTTTATATAACACTGTTTTTTTGTTTTGTTCCAGATAGTAATATGTGCTAGTGATGTGATTGTGAGCCAGTGACCAGTGACCGTGCGGCTATGAGTGGCGAGTGCGCGCGGCACTAGTGCGCGCGTGGCTCCGGCGTGCGCGCGGCGCCGTGCTGGCGCGGCGGCGGCGCCATGGCGGACGACAACACCATCATCGAGGGAACTGTCAAGTTCCGCGATGGAAAGAAGGTGCGCATTGCATATCATAGAGTGGGTTCCCAGGCTCGTGGTCGCACGTGCTGGTGCTGCGAGGCTGCTCGTCGACGCACAGGCAGCGTCAGCCTTCGGCTGTGGCGCTTAGTCTGGCGAGGCCCGCTTCTTCGGGATCTGATGATAATTTGAGCGTATAAATTTGATTCCGCAACCGTTCTCCTAAGACCGACTCTCTCACTCATGGACAGGCCACAGTGAGAGGGGTCGGTCAAACATTTGGTTGCTGAAAAGTCAGCAACCGAGTGTTTGATTGACACAACGATAATCATATGATTATTTTAACTACAGACCTTTTCATCTAGCCTTTAATCTTAAGACAAGCGATATTAGAAAAAACACGCATTTTTACAGTTTCTTTTTAGAAAAACTGTTGCAAAATCTATGACTAAATTTTTGAATGTCGTTTCACAACGACACTTCTGTATAATTCGTACACAGCTCGTAGTCCAGTCAAAATAGACTAAATTATGATTCCAATTTGCATTAATTCCCAACAAGCTGGATTTTTGTGCAGGCCTTGAACACGTCATTACAAATGATATGTCAAAAGTCCCCATCGATCCCGCTTGTGCGTTGTTTTTTATTCGAGGTCAAAGGTCACAAATTAGCGTTTTTTGCGTATATCTCTGAAACAACGAGAGCTTTTGAAAAATAGTTCAGGCAAAGTTTGTAGATCGTAAAATTGTCTACAAAAAAGATCTCGTCACTTTTCTTCTATAAAGCATCGCTTTCGAGATATCGTGGCTTTAGACCGCAGGAAAGTCGTATTTTAAGTGTAACAATCGCTGTAGTACTTAACCTCAGCAGCAACTAAGTCATATTCATACTGAATGCGTGCAATGACACTATTTGCTAGCTCATGAGAACGAGTCTGAGCTTCCTTAAAGATGGTTTTCTTGAAGCCAAGGGTTGAAAGTTAAGGACACTCTTGGGCGAAGATGCTGCGCTTGTTTTTATTTCATTTTTCATTATCTGCTTCATTCATAGAGAATATAACCACTAGAGAGCGCATAGCCTGATTTCTTCTAAGTAAACAACTCACCACGGCGGGCCGGGGGACGAAGAAAAATGCGCGGCTGCTATTGGTCCGTTCAAGGTCAAGTCGTGTACCTTTAATTTGATTCGCTTAAAAATCGGGAGCACGTGACGTGCGTACTGCATTTGCTACTACCGCTTCTACTAGTTTTAGCATATGTTTGGTGAGCGCAATAGCATCGTACGCGCACTCCACCGGTTATTTGCTTTATGACTGCATTGCTACAGAACAAACAGTATTTCGTCAAAGAGACGATTCATTACCTCATGCTAGTACGAGGAGGACTAATCCCAGATGTGGTAGCTATCTCCGTCTCACGCTGTCTTTTAGCTGCAGCGATGCTGCTCTTCCGGATGTACGCTTTACGACACTGCTTATATTGTATCGTTACAGATGGTTTGTCCTTCAAATATTCATCGAACCCATCATCCCTTAGTATGAGTGCATATTCGTATTTTCTATGTTTAAAATAGCCATAATTCGAGAACAGTAAAAGATTTAACACTTTTTCTTCTACGGTACACCGTAGAAGAAAAAGTCTTAAATCTTTTTAGGGTTCCGTACCTCAAAAGGAAAAAACGGAACCCTTATAGGATCACTTTGTTGTCCGTCTGTCTGTCCGTCCGTCTGTCAAGACCCTTTTTCTCAGGAACGCGTGAAGGTATGAAGCTGAAATTTATATCAATTACTCAGGTCTACTGTCCCTTGAAGCTGTGAAAAAATCAAACTTCTAAGCCAACGCAATCAAAAGATACAGCCGTTTAAGCCGCAAATTTTCGACACTTGCAAGGGAATCAAAACCTACAGGGTGCTTCCCGTGAACTCAGAATCTTGAAATTTGGTACGAAGCAACGTCTTATAGCATAGATAAAGGAAAAATTACGAAAACCATAAATTTTTAGTTACATCACATAATATATTTTTTTTTTAATAATTTTAAACTTACTACCCATTTCCTCATAAACGCGTAGAGGTATTAAATTGAAATTCATACCAAATACTCAGGTCTATAATACCTTTAAGCTGTAACAAAATCAAACTTCTATGTCAACGCAATCAAAAGAAACAGCAATTTAAGCTGCATATTTTGAAACTCGCAAGTACTCGCAAGGGAATCAAAACCTAAAGGGTACTTCCAGTCGACCTAGAATCTTGAAATTTGGCAAGAAGCAACGTTTTATAGCACACATAAAGGAAAAATTCCGAAAACCTTAAATTTTTAGTTACATTACAAAATATATATATGCTCCTCCATCTTTCCCCATTGTAATGTTATGAATTTCATTTTGCAATAAAAATACCATAGTTGTGACTCGATTGTCGTAATGAACGAACTTTGTAAACCTTGCAGGTTTGTACGGAACCCTCGGTGCGCGAGTCGGACTCGCACTTGGCCGGTTTTTTGTAGACAATTTTACGATCTACAAACTTTGCTTGAACCATTTTTCGATAGCTCTCGTTGTTTCTGAGATATACGCAAAAAACGCTAATTTGTGACCTTTGACCTCGAATAAAAAACAACGCACAAGCGGGATCGATGGGGACTTTTACATATCATTTGTAATGACGTATTCAAGGCCTGCACAAAAATCCAGCTTGTTGGGAATGAAATAATGCAAATTGGAATGTCTATTTGGACTGGACTATTGGTCCTGTTGTTGCAACACTAATGAGGTCTCTACTGACAGCTGTGGCTACAGGTACAAACTGCCGCGAAAAATGTATGATAAAACAAGGTCACTTGATAAAGTTATCTCTATTTATATTAGAAAGCTAAAAATACAAAAGCAGATGTGGAATTTCAGATCAATCCAATCAACCTATTCTCTTTGCACTTTTTGATACGTCGTCACCCATTGGGACAAACTGTATGCAGATCAAATGTTAGAAGTACTTGTTTGTAGTAGTGTGCTGTGACCGTGTGTAACGCTGTGTGTTGTCCGCAGTGGAAGTCGCGCTGGTGCGTCATGCGCAAGCTGTCGCCGGTGGCAGGTGAGACCGCATGTCTTTACTATCTACTAAATACATTGTACCTCATCTGTACTATCAACAATATTTCTAAACTACATTTCTTGTGACATTTGTGTGGAACCAATCTATGTGTTGGTCTTTGTTAAATTCTTTGTGTATTCCCTTTGCCCCCGTTGCCTGAATCATCACCATGGGGATAAAGGTAGGTATGTCAAAAAAAATCCTGATCGTTGCCCTCTTAACACACGGGCAACAGAAACAACAGGATTATTTAGTGCGGTAAGCGGAGCACAGGACCGCTTCATCTGTGAAACAGAAACAGCAAAAACATTTATTTCAAATAGACTATTTACATATACTTACTTTTGATTTGTCAAAATATCTGTCAGTAAAAAAAAGTAGAACAAAATTGCACGTTCTAAAGGGTAGATCTTTATGGCGAAGAACGTACAAAAAACTCCATCGGCAGTCTTAAAAGTCATATTATGAGCTACATAATTCTTGTCACTTTCTTTTTCGCGAAGCAGTAGTGCGAGCAAAACTGCTGTCGGTAAAGCTCTCCCTCAAGCTTTACCGACGGTATTTTTGCTCGCACTCGACAATCCCTACGCCCCAGCCCCCCAGGACTCTCCCTAGGTGTAGAGAGCGGTTGGACGACGGCGAGTCGTGTGTGTCGTGTTATGGTCGGCGAACATTTGGTAACTCGCCGTCCGAGAAGGACTAGGCCCGGTACGTCGGCGCATCGAGAAGCAAGTATGCTTCAAAGAGATGATAGCATGATTTTGACTTTTCTCCACAGTGATCCGACAGTTGCCTTTCGCACAATCCGCAGCCCTGGTACAAGCGTTTTGTCCGCCCGTCAATTTTGTCGACATTAACTGGGATAACACGGTACTTCATGGCAGGACTGAAGTCAGATTTACTGGCTTCTGACTATCCGTAACGACTGCCAAAGATCTACAAATGACAGCCGGGACCTTTGCCGGGACCTACGGCTTAACGTGCTTTCCGAGGCACGGAGGAAACTCGGTATGTTAAGATGGTCACTCATCCACAGACCAACCTTGGCAAGCGTTGCTTACCCTTGATTGACCCGTGCGGCTTTTATTATCTACCCACGAGCTCCCGAAACAAGTGTGTCCAATAAAGACGTGCATGATGCCGTTACGACCCTAGTACACGCTTACTTCACGTCTTACCCTACTAAGGGTACCTGCTGCTAGTCGCAGCTACTCACGTCCTCGCGAATGCATCACAAAGTGTATGAGCGACATGCTGGCGTCATGTCATGCCTCACATGTACGACTTCTAATTAAGGCCGATTGTCGGGAGTCGCGACTGATGACGATAATCTTGTTTCGTTGATAAAGCTGTGCGTTAATTGCGTCGTATTTTTTGTCGCGTCTGCGTGAGAGGTATGGCGCTCGCTAATGGCGCCTCGTTAGCGTTGATTTGTCGCAGCTACTTACTTCGTTTGCTCCACTAAGAGCATGGATTTGTACGAGACTGTGAAGCCTGTGACATCGTAGGAATACTTGTGTAGACATCATAATCACACGTCGCCACTCTACTTGCTACTAATGTGAGGCATACGTCATAGCCCTTGATAGTGTGCGACGTGTGGAATAGATGTCATGGTCCCTGGATCTGGTTCTAAATGTCTTGTCATTTTTATATGGTTTAAAGGCGTTATCACACAAGCGACGAGTTATAATTTTAGCGTTGTTGTGCTCTGAAGGAATCTTCGCAGCACGGGAACGCGTGAAGGTCTCCAGTTGAAATTAAAACCACATACTCAAGTTTGCGGTCCCTTAAAGCTGTGCAAAAATCAAACTTGTGAATTGTCGGGAAAAAAGATACGCCCGTTTATGTCGCAAAAAACGTACATTTCGACACTGTCAAAGGAATCAATATTCATAGGGTGCTTCCAGTTGACCGTAAAATCTTGAAATTTGACATGAAGCAAGGTCGTATAGCACAAACATATGGAAAAATCTGAAAAGAAAGAGTGGAGGGAGGCCTTTGCCCAAGAGTAGGACAGAATAGGCTAGCAGAAAAAGAAAAAAAACTACCAATATTACTTCTAGTTAATCGCCGCGAGATTTCTTTTTAATATTATAATAGTATCTAGTAGAATTTTATTTTATTATAGTTAAGTAAGTACATACATAATAGAATCATTTTCAACTTCTACGCGGACAAAGTTGCGGGCAAAAGCTAGTGCCCTAGGTAATATAGGTTTTGTGCCCTGAATATTACGAGTATGTCCATGTCCGTGAAGTGCCTCCAATAAACGATGCCGTAGCGTGATGCCGGTGTGTCACGGATACGGAGATACCAAAGCTTTCTGATTTACTCTTTTGCTAAATTACGTAGTACCTACGTTATGATTTGCGCATTTTAAGACACCTTCAAATATTTATGAAGTGATGCGGAGATTTGCAAGCGCCTCCTCGTCTTGCCCGCTGATCGCCTCGCACTCACTGGTGACGCGAGTCATCGCTCACGGCGGCGTGGCGCGCGGCGAGCGCTGCACGCACACACGCACGCCGCGTGTACTTGTTAATTACTGTTCGACAGTAATTAATGTCGCGATATTGAGGCACTCGTGTCCTCCAGCTCCAACACATGTCCATCTGCCATTTATAAATTGATCAATATACATTATTATGTAAATTATCATCTACATTATGTAAACTTGTATATAGTGCAGTATGCACTATATACAAGTTTACATAATGTTAAAAGTTTACATAATTAATTGTTGTTGATACGAGTAGTACTATATAGTTGGAATTACACAATATTTGTATGATTATATTAACCTAGGTGGGCTTCGAAACAAGTACACGGCACAGTGTACTGCAGTACAAACGTTTTGTAATTTATGAGAAATAGGGTTGTAATAATTCCAATAATAAAATAAACTAAGCAATACTCAACTTAGGAAATGGATAAAATTCCTTAATCAACGGATACAGTCGCAGGTAAAATCTTATTTCTGTCATAATTTATTGGGATTTCAAATAATTGAATAATGATCAGGAGCATGGCACGATGTACGCGTGATAGTGAGAGTAAGTGTCGAGCATGTGCAGCGCGCGTTCAGTGGCGGCGTCGTGTGTGGCGGCACTTCCCGGCGCCTGGCGCGGCGCGACTGTGCGCGTCTGTGCGCGACTGTGCGCTGTGCTTTACGACTGCACAGTTTGTCACGCGGCTAATACGCACTTCCGACGTCTTATTGCCCATAAATTGCTATGAAAACACTGTTACACTGATGAAAGGGTAACTCCACAAAGTAACTCGACTACATTTTAATACTTTTTTTTATGCGACTACGGCAACAAACTCTTATTATTATAAGTCTCGCGTTTGACTACTTTCTCATCTCATGGTAAGCAATGATGTGGTCGATGATGGAGCACGCTTGCCTAGGATTAACCTATTCACTCTTGACTTAAAGGCACATAGGTAGTAGCTAGAACATAGACTCTAGCAGTAGTTCACTCCTTAGCTGTAAGCACTATTATATTCCCAAACATTTCATTTGTGTCAGGGGGATGCCCACAGTGTAGTGCGCATCCGCATAAGTCTAGTGGTACAATGATGGAACGGATTTGGCTAAATTAATTTGTGCCATTCCGACGCACCTCCCCCTAAATATAAGTATTGGAAACTCGACGGGCCGAGTTGCTAAGTTGGCATCAGTGCTAAGAACGGTTGACTCAATAAGTGCATCATTGTCAATGATCTCCTCATCTCGTTTCAACCGACTCAACCGTATCAAGCTGACATTAGGCAGATTTATCCAAAGATGAGACCAGATAATTAACCGGACGACAAGAAACCATTAGCACTGGTATGAATCGTTCCCTCAGGAAGTCTCCAATCTAATTATACAGAGCAATAGATAAACCTATGGAACAATAACGCATATCATATTATCCTACCGAAAACCTTCAGATCTCAAATGCTTTGACCTCACTCCAGATGTGGATGGCATACGCTAAAAGACCTACTGAGGAGACTGAGAGGAAGAAGCCGTACTGCCACTCACTAAGTATGTTATTAGCTTCTAGCCATAGTCTCACAGAGCTCACAAATACATCCTTTTAAAAAATTACTTAATTGGCGAGTAGGTAGGCAAGTGACTGCGGTAATCGCTACAAAAGACTACTCGGAATCCTATTTATTGTGATGTAAGGAGCTAGTCTCACTTGTTGGCGGCACGCACTCCGCCAACAAGTAAGACTACCTTGTAAATTGAGTGGACGGTGTGTAGTCGCCGCGGTTCGCACAAAGAAAATAAAAACAATTAAATAAGAGCAATATGGTAAATGATTCGCGGTCGGACGGCTCCACTGTCCGACGCCTGTCTCCGGCGCCGCCCGCTCGGGAGCTCACACATCTGAAATCGACGCCACATACTCGCCAAAAGTTTAATAGAGATTGGTTTCATACTGTGACCGAGTTTCTAATTTTTTTTTTCATTCTACAAATAACTCGTATATTTAATACCAGCGCGTAAAGCTCATGGAGATACATGTTCATAATTCAAGTGTTCACACTGTCGTGCGACATTCTTACCGAATTTAAAACAAAAAAAAAAACAATTGACGCGTACATCACACGTCGAGCGTAAATAGTGTGTAGGGAGCCACGGGCGCGGGAGGGCGAGACAACTACAAAGGATTCCATGCTTATTTTCGACTCCATAAAATAGGAAGAATGTAAGTGGGTCCCCAGCGAGCGCCCCTCTATTGGCCACAATCGATAAGTTGAAATGTTACGAGCCCTCGCCGCCGCCGCCGTCTCCATCACTTTAAACTGCAATACGTTCGGGAATTTAAACAATATTCTCACTGACATTTACTCTGCTTCATCCAATGTTAGCATTTTAATATGGCGTCTTTTACCGTTTTTATGATACACGAGTATAACTAACTTTAAGGCAGGTATTTTCATTGAACTGATCAGCCACTTTTGAACTATCAACGAGTCGGCAGTCAGTAAAGGAAGGTAATGGCACGGTTGGAAGCGTACCTAGACGTTTAATCTAAAAACGGTCTGTCTTTAGTGTTCACAATTGACCACGACGCGCGACGCCTCCCTTAAGATAACTCAATCAAAAAATTCTAAAATGTATTTTTCCAAGATTACTTAGAAAATTAGAAATTGGAATATTTATTTTTTACGGTTTCGTCGCCCGAACAAGGTTGCTTAAATAAATTGTGGAATAAAGAAAGGAAACTATAATTTCACCATGTCTGTCTAAATAACATAATACGAGTAAGCATGGGGAGGCACCATAACAAATAAAGATGTTTTCCCTTACCTATCCTAGAGCATATCCATCCAAAGCTTGAACCCTATTTTATTACAACCTAACCTTGTAAATAGACTAATAAGTAATAATAATAAAAATAATAAAATCGTTTATTTAAATCATAGGACACATTTACAATAAGGTATATTAAAGAATAAAAAGACACGGTTACTCATTTGCCTGAACTAGAATAAACCTGTGCTTCAGGCTAGAGAGAGCTTAAATGCAAAATAATAAATTAACACTAAATATGACTATTATTAAAATTAAAAATTTAACAAAATTTAAAAATATTTAAATATCCGGCGTGTTTTATTTACAAACAGTAAGTAAGTCTTCCGTTTCTGCATAGGACATGCTAAGTAAATACTGGATAATTATCTTTTTACAGTTATACTTATTTTAATTTGTAGATACTTGATTTTCTATTTAATTTATTGTACAGAAATGGGCCTAAAAAATTAAAAAATCTTTTTATGAATACAAATTTTAAGAATGCAGAGTGGCAAACAATTTCATTCCGTCTCTTATGGTCGTGATTTCGGCGCTGTAGGAAAGCATGGTGTGCTGTTTTAATACTAAGTGCGTTATGAAAAGCTAGCGAACAGTAAGCACGTTACAGGATTTGTACAGCTGATTTGTAGGATAGAGAAAGGGAAGGAAATTGGCAAATTTTAAAATGGCTCTCTGAGCTCTTTCAAGAGGCAGTAAATGAGATTTAAGTGCTCCACCCCAGCAAGTGATACAATTTTCAATTTTGGATGACAGATTGACCTAGGGCTAAATAAATCTGTGTCACCAATTTTGAATCTGCGATCGCTCGCAACTTCTTAATAACAAAGATTAATTTGCGCACTCTTTTAACTAGACTTTCAATGTGTGGTCTAAAAGAGAGGGTGTCATCTAATATAACCCCGAGATATTTGATGTCGCGAGTTTTATAGATACGAGGACAATCACACATACTGGGTGAACGGAATCCACATTTATGGGCAAACAAATGAGAGCAGTGTTAGATTGAGCATTGCGCATGCAAATGTGAATATATTTAGTCTTGTCAGCATTTAATGGTAGAAAATTGCTTTGAAGCCAATTAGTCACAGTGTTAAGACCCAATTGAGCGAATTCGTACAGTTCGCTGCAGTTTTTAGCGGTAAATATTATGGCCGTGTCGTCGGCATATGAGACAATTTTGCCTTGTTTAATATCTAGGTTGCATAGATCGTTTATATAGATCAAGAATAGGGTAGGGGCCAGGATACTTCCCTGGGGAATGCCATATCCAGAACTTACTTGCTCATCACTCGTAATGTTATCTATTTTGACAGATTGATATCGACCATCTAAGTAGTCGGCTAATAGTTTAAGCGGCGTTCCTCTTATTCCTATAGCCTCTAATTTGTTTATTAGTAAAGGAAGCGACACCGTGTCGAAGGCCTTCGCTAGATCAAGGAACACCCCTAGGGTCTGTTGTCCTTTGCCGAGTTCTTCAGAGATGTAATCTGTCAGGCTGTGCACTGCATCAGCTGTAAATAATTTGGCTCTAAACCCAAATTGTGCCGATGATAGGAGTTTATTTTTTTCTAAATAGTTAACTAGTCTGCTGTTTATTATTTTTTCCAGTATTTTGGAAATAGATGGAAGTATCGATATTGGCCTATAATTATTTACTAAGTCTTTGTTTCCGGATTTGAAAACAGGGATTACAACTGCTTTTTTTAGAGATGTAGGGAAAATTCCTTCCGAAAGACAAATCTATACTAATATTATAAAGAGGTAAAATTTGTAAGTTTGTAGGTTTGTAAGTTTGTATGTAGGGGGTAATCTCGGGAACTACTGGTCCGATTTGAAAAATTCTTTCAGTGTTAGATAGCCGATTTATTGAGGACCATATATACCATCACGCTACGACCCACGGGAGCGGAACAGTAACGAAAAATGCGGGTGGAACCGCAGGGGACTGCTAGTACGAAATACAGGGTGATTGGAAGATCGATGCAAAGCTTTAAAGCGAAGATAGTACAGACCATTTAGAACCATTTAAGCCATGATTATGTTCGGCGAAGTTTACCCATTTTTTTTAAACCTACTTTTAAGTTTTTTTTTAAATTCCCAAAATTTTAAGTAAACTGCATATTTTTAGCCAAATTAAATGATAAATGAATTAACTTTTATTATATTTAATTAAAGTAATGTCTAAGCAACCTAAAAAAACATGTTTTAGGCTTTTCTGTCATAAGACTTTTTTTACGGACATTTAAGGTTCAGCGGAAATTTCAAAAAAATTAACAGTACGTTTTTTAAACCTTATTAAAAATAACTAAGGGTGCTTTTTTTGTGCAAACCTTTTTAAATATATGTTTGATAATTGTTCTTTCTTTTGAGCTATCATTTACGCGGATATCTTAAAAATTATGGAAATTAGAACCTAGAAACCAAATAAGAGCGATTTTTTTAAAAATTTCGGCAGATTACTTAAAACAACATTTGAATTAAAATATTTATTTTTCATATTTAAAACTTTAAGGCGAAGATACTACAGCCAATTTGGAACCATGTAAGACATGATTGTCTTAGACGAAGTGTTACCAATTTTTTTTTCAACCTACTTTTGTATTCTTTATCAAATATTTCCAAAATTTTAAGTTAACTAAGCAGTTTATGGCCACAAATAAGCATTTATGGCCAAATTAAATGATAAATGAGTTCATTTTTATTTTATTTTATTACAGTAATGTGCAGAACCAAGTTTTCTATCGTATTGATAAAAAAAAAAATTTTTTTCTGAACTTTAAAAGTATGTAAAAAAATGTCCAATATCAAAAAAACCTAAGACATACTTTGCTGGGTTGCTTACACATTACTGTAATAAAATAAAATAAAAATGAACTCATTTATCATTTAATTTGGCTATAAATAAGCAGTTTACTTAAAATTTTGGAGATATTTGAAAAATAATACAAAAGTAGGTTTTAATAAAATTGGTAAGACTTCGTCTAAGACGGGTGTGTAAGGTTTGGCATAATAACACATGCTCTAATTTCACTTGAACTAACGCTCATATGACATAATTTTCATATGACATAATATCAAATGACATAAATTCATATGATCTAATGTTTCATATCATGTAATATTCATTTAACATAATAACATTTAGTATAACGTTCATTTTATATAATTTTCAATATGTATAATATTCTTTTAATATAACGTTCGTTTAGGTCAAATCCTAATATTCTTTTGACCTAAAAATGTTTAATGGGCACAGTTCTAGCCTAACTCAAATGGCACTTAACCATACCTTAAAATATTCTATGTATGGTCGAGGGTAGGCTTGGTCGACGGAGCCCCGCTTCGCGGGGCTCCTACTTCTAGGTGGTTTATAAAAAAATAACCACGAAGGGGATGGCGGGGTCTATTCGCTCGCTTCGCTCGCCCACACGACCCCGCCATCCCCTAACCCCCCTTCTAACCTAACCTATCCGAGTCGGGGTGCCCTAAAGTCCAGATTGCATCCAATTTCTCCTGGTAACAATAGTTGAGGGTAGCAGGTGTGATTTTCTAAATTATATTAAAAGTTACTTAGAGATTATGAATATTATAGTAAATGAATAATATGCTAAATGAATATTATGTGAAATGTGCATTATAGGAAATGTTAATTATGTCATATGAAATTAGGTAAAATGAAATTATATCAACAATTCATTATGTCAACTGATCGTTATGTTAAACAAAATTATGTTAACTGAAATTATGTCAAGTGAACGTTAGATATTTTGTTATTATGTAAATCGTTACACACCCGTCTAAGACAATCATGGCTTACATGGTTTTAAATTGTCTGTACTATCCTCGTCTTAAAGCTTTCAACATGAATAAAAAATAATTTTAATTCAAATATTGTTTTAAAATATAGTATGCCGAAATTTAATAAAAAATCGTTTAATTGGTTTCTAGGTCCTAATTTCAATAATTTTCAAGATATCCGCTATCGCGGAATTGGGTATTAGGTATCCCTCAAAAGAAAGAATGATTATCAAACATGTATTTAAAAAGGTTTGAACAAAGAAAACAACCTTCGTTATTTTTTTAATAAGGTTTAAAAAACGTACTGCAATTTTTTTTTTCCTGAACTTTAAATGTCCGTAAAAAATGTCTTATTACAGAAAAGCCTAAAACATGTTTTTTTCGGGTTGCTTAGACATTACTTTAATTAAATATAATAAAAGTTAATTCATTTATCATTTAATTTGGCTAAAAATATGCAGTGTCCTTAAAATTTTAAGAATTAAAAAAAAGAATCTTAAAAGTAGGTTTAAAAAAAATGATAAAACTTCGCCGAACATAATCATGGCTTAAATGGTTCTAAATGGTCTGTACTATCTTCGCTTTAAAGCTTTACATCGATCTTCCAATCACCCTGTATATGCGTCAAAGGTGGAACAAGGATATGCAAAGTTTCAGGATCTTATAACTAATATTGTCCCAACCTACTGCAGAGTCATCTTTTAGTCCACAAATGATTCGAGTACATAACTTCGTCTTCGTCAGTATCCAGTAAAACAAAAGAATTTAGGGCACACCTGTTTCTTAAATCAAGCGAAGGTCTTTGAACACAGTCTTGTGATGGAATCTTTTCGGCAAGAGTTTTCCCAACGTTTACAAAAAAGTTATTAACATGGTTAGCTGAAGAAAGAGGTGAGGGATTAATAAGCAGTAAACTCGAATTAGATTCACGCTTTTTTGACATATTATAAGAAACATTTTTAATATGTTTCCAAAGTTGTTTACTGTTGTTTCCTGCTCTATTTAATTCTTTCACTTTCACTTCCTAGTAGTAGACCAGCTTTTATGGGCATCTTCTTGACTGATTCTAAGGACTCTGTTTAGAATGTAGGATTCCAGGAATCTGAAAACTGTTTCAGTTACAGGCTCTTCAGGTTATGCACTGGGTTTTGGTGCCAAACATTGTCAAACGCTTGCGCCGCATCTAGGAATACATTTAAAAACATTGTTGTTTTGCAAAAGTATAATTATAGGTTTAACGTTTGAATCCCCAACCGGTCCAATGAGACCGCGCTGTTATTGTTTTACTATTGTGTCTCGTTTCGCGGGTATCTGAGTAATTATGATTCTGTGCATATCATTGAGCTACTTATAATCAATTTCACTGCCACTCGACAAGTTTTGAGCTTTAATCTTCTATAACGCTCCCGCTTCTAGATTATGGAGACTTTGTGTCTCCAAACACATAATCCCAGGTACCAGTACCCAGTTTTATTTTTAAGTAAATTCATTTGATGCACGTATAATTACTGTAATTCTCTTATTACCTGTGTGTGTATTGTATGACATGTAAAAGGCCAATACCGAGTCAGTGGTGTAAAAATAGTGACAAGGCGATAAAGCAGTGTCTTCTAGTCGCGACGGTATATTGATTTCTGAACGAAACGAAGGTTCTTAAGCTGTGATCCTGAATGTAGTGAGGGATTAATATAATTAATTAATAAATATAAAAACCTGAGTGATATGAAGAATTCAACGCGCCTAAGAGAAAGACAACAATTTATACGCAATTTTCTGTTGTCCACACTAGAGCGGCGTGTGTATATGTTGACAGATATGCCTCTGTTAGTGACATGAGTTGCCGTGTTGAGTGTGTGGTGTTGTGTGTGCAGACTGCGTGCACCTGCAGCTGTACCGCGACGCGAAGGCGCGCTGCGCGGGCGCCGGCTGCAAGGCGTCGCTGTCGCTGCAGCACTTCCTGGGCTGCGAGACGGGCTTCACGCTCGACAAGCACTCCAACACGCTGGCGCTCGTGTGCCGCGACCTCGTCGCCATCCTCGCCTTCGAGACGCGCGAGCGCCTCATCCAGTGGCAGGTGCGTGTCTCTCCGGAGCGACGACCCCGGTGTGCCACCGCCGCGTGCTGACTGACGCGCGTGTCCGCAGGTGAAGGTGAGCGCGCAGCTGGGCGAGCCGCGCCACTACCTGGTGCTGGTGGGCGGCGCGGCCGGCGCGGGCAACAAGCGCCTGCCCGCCGGCCCGGCGCGCCTGCACCTGCACGAGCGCCGCTTCGCGCTCACGGCCGGCGTGCCGCCGCGCCTGCTGGGCATATGGGAGCTGGCGCACCTCAGGTCACACCTACTTATTAACGAAGCACTTTACTTACCGCAGCCATAGGTCAGTTCTGACAATACACTTCATTCATGCGTGCAGGCGGTACGGCGTGGTGGAGGGACGGTTTTGTTTCGAAGGCGGCTCGCACTGCGGCAAGGGTGAGGGCTTGCACGTGCTCATCACGGACCAAGCCAAGGAGGTGGCGCGCGACTTCGACCTCGCCTCGCAGGGACGGCTCTCACCTCGGAGGAGGCCACATAACTTTAAAAAGAATGAAGGTATTGTAACAGCTAATGTCCAAATTAATCATTTTGTGCAGAAACTTGTAAAAAAATATTAAAAAATATTTTTTTTATGTTTAGGTTCAGATAGTCCGAAATCGCATAAAGCGTATCGGCCGGACACCCGGCTGTCCGAACTGAACACGATAGACCAGTCGCTGCCGCCGCTGGAGCTGCACGGCTACGGCGAGGGCGGCGAGGAGGCGGGCGGCGTGTCGCCGTACTGGCCGTCCGCCGAGCGCGCGCACCGCGACCTGGGGCTGGGCGACACGGCGTCCGTGAGCGAGGAGGACGGCGCGTGGAGCGGCGCCGGCGTCACGCTGGAGCGCTGCATGAGCTGCATCTCCAAGCTGGGCGCGCTGTCGCGCTCGTCCACGGCCGCGCTCACGCCGGGCGCCAAGCACTTCAGCCCCGCCTGGACCATGGAGCCCGTGCACGAGGCGCCGCCCACCGAGCCCGCGCCGCATTGTGATACTGCACCCGCTGCAGCCGATAAGACTGAGGACGTGTGCCGCTGCGCTCCAGCGCCCGCGCGTCCGGCGCCGGAGCGCCCCCCCAAGCCCACGCGGCTGGAGCTGGGCCCGGCGCGCGCGCCCGCGCCGCCGTGCCGCTGCGCGCTCAGCGTGCCCGACGACAAGCCTAGCAGAGTCGGCCCTTATGAAAACTATGATGTGCCCAAAGTTCCCTATCAAGAGGTAAGAACGTTTCAACTATTTGACCGTGAAAGTTCACCTAATCACGTCAAACGTGACATGTTGCCGAAATATTATTATGATGCAAATATTGTTACACTAAAACTTTTTCCCAATAACCTCTGGAACGTGACAGTAGGATACGACATAATTTATTATATTCCATAACATTTTTCTAGGTATCTTCCACCCATACGACTTGATACGACTAATTCACTTTGCTCCATCACCCCAAAAAACCCACGCGCGACCCCGCAACTTCATTAACCAGTTTTGTCAATGCAGTAGCAGCGTAGGTACAATGCTGCTATCATGTTTATAATTATAGAAAAAAAATCAAACTTACTTTGTCTTTCGAACAAACATAAATAATGTCCGGGGACATGGTACCCGGTTACTAAGCTATCTAAATATAAAATTATTATTATATGTAAATCTATAATATTATTAATCTCGAATTGAATAAAGGGGCGATGGGTCAATTTGTATTCTTTATTTAGAATTTCACAATATTATTAACAAAGTATGATGGCGTATATTATTAATTGAATCATAATAATTTTGCTTGACGGTAGCATGACACATTGTGCGACTTTATACAAATTAAATTTTTGTCAGTCAGAGTCTATAGTCTATTCGCCGAGCCATGAGCCAAAAGGTAAACAAACCATAAAAAAGGTTCTTTATATGTCACGATTGATGTAGTGAACATATTTTATAAAAATAACTACAGTATTAATACACTGGCAACATTAGAAATTATATTTTAGAATGATGTCTGTGGAACTTATGGTATCTTTTTAGATTTCTTTGAAATCAAAAATTATAAATACCTTTAATTATTTTCTTAATTTTTATTAAATATGCATTAAATAGTTTAGATGTAAAAGAACCTAAAAATACATTTTAATACTACTAAATTGTAGATCACAGATACTGCGAACATTTTACATTAAAATGTGACGTTTTGTCATCGGTCGGGTTATACCCGCCATTTTGAAAAAATGATTTCTTTGTTTACCTTTTGGCTCATACTCCGGCGAATAGACTATAGATAGATGTATTGTTGCGCAGGTCGACGGTGAGTACTACGACACGCCGAAGCGGCTCAAAGAGTGTCTCAACGATGAACTGTTCAAAGTAACGAAAAGTTCGACATCAAATGCCGTTATATTAAAAAAACCTTGCGGCTGTTTACTAAAGTTTGGCAAAAGACGAAGAGAGCCGACAATCGTGGACTCCGAGGAAAACTTCAAGCCTGCCAACTGTCCCTGCCAGCGTGTCACGGACTGGGCCAACAACTGGATTAAACTACCCTACTGTAGAAAAAATACTGTGTCGAGTGACAACTTGGTGCCAAACAAAGAAAACGTAACGCCCAACAGCAGTGACCGCAGCGCTCTCTACGCAACTATTGACTTGTCACGGAAAACTAGAAGAAAACAAAGGCCTTGTGACAAGCACGACGACGCGCAGGAGAGCGGCCTCACGCGCAGCCTCACCGCGCACTCCGTGGAGATCGACGACGGCCCGCTCGCCAACTATGAGAACCTTAGCTTCGCCTTATCCTTAGAGCATTACGAAAATGCAAAGGATTTGCTAAGAAAGGTTGGGGTTACTCAGTCAGAGCTAGATGCGATTAGCGCAAATCTGAAACCGGTTTCCTTTACCACCGTAGAGAGCAAAAACATTTGTACAAAATGTGGTCACCAACAACAGCGAGGAAAAGAATCAAATCAGGATAGCCTTACAGTTAGCACAAGCGATGACTATCTTCTTATGGCACCCAACGTCAGTAACAAAATAGAACAAAGCAAGCCCTTACCGGCTGGCTACACCCCCATGTCTCCGATCGGCGGTTTCGCATTCAATACTCTGAAGCATCCAGCAAGAAGTCCAATCAACAGATTGCTCGAAGAGAAGTCAGCGAGCAACCCGACGCTATGCGGCCCCGAGGAGAGTCGGCGAACAGACGCCAGCGATCCCAGCGAGCCCGCAGTGCGCGCGGCCACCGAGCGAGCCGACAGAATAGAATATAGAAAACGTTCCAGCTCTGCAGACTCCTCGCGGTTCCTCGAAGACGTTAAAGAGTTCGACGGCAGCCTCGGCAGCCATGGCTCCACGTCTTCTATAGAAACTCTTCGTAATATTGCACTCGACGGGGAGCGAACATCGACACCGTGCAATTGTACGGCGGACAATAAGCACTCGGATGCGGATAGTTCTGAAGCATCTAAAGGTGCGCGCAGTCGGCTCCCGCCGGCGAAGCGCTCGTCGTCAGTACCCGGCAAGGCGGGCGGCAACAGGGACTCGTCGAGCTCCAACGACTCGGGCGTGTCGAGCTGCTCGCTGCGGCGCGGCGACCTGTTCGAGCTGCCGCTGACGACGGCGGCGGCGCGGCGCCACTACCGCAGCGCGCGGCGCGCCGCCGCCGGCGCCGGCAGCGCGCCGCCGCGCCGCTCCAAGTCCACCGACCCGCTGCGCGACCTCGCCTCGCTGCAGCGCGAGCGCGTGCCCACCAAGTCGTCGTCCGCGGAGGCCGAGGTGCCGGTACTGTCCGCCAAGCCGCTCAGAGGTTCGTTTATTTACTCATTTTAAATCATTACCAATGAACATAAAATATAATTAACTTCTTGTAAAATTGGGCGATTTGGGTCTTCACAATGAATGCTGTCTTACTAGTTTTATGGAGTTGCAGTACTAAGTGTGTGTTACTTGCCCCAGGTGTGATGGATACGCACAGTACGTCGAGCGGCACGTCAGACATGTCGGACTACATTGAGACGCTCTCCATCTGCTCGTCGCACTCCTCCACCGACACTCCTGTCACCATGAGGTAAGTCGACACACTTTCAGACACATTATAGCCTGCCCCGTGCTGTCACCATAACGAGGCGTTGTTTGACGTGTTGATGATGTCCCTTGCAGGGTGCTGCGGCAGACGACGAGCACGCTGCGGCCGCGCTCCGGCAAGGAGTACGGCAACCTGGACCCGCGCCTGGCGTCCGCCTACCGCGCGCCGCCCGCGCTGCCGCCGCACCCCGCGCACCCCGCGCACCCCGCGCACCCCGCGCACCACCCGCACCTCTACTCCAACCTGCCGTAGAGCGTGCTCGCTACAGCCACTCCGTGCGATACTTAAACGAATAATTGCGATACTGCTGTTGAACTGTTACACTCATTCCGAATAAATTTGTTAGCGCATGCAGGGCGCACGCCAGTCTATTTTGCAAAAACGTCACCGTGAAAACTTAGGTGATGTGAACGTAAAGTGAATGGTCAATTTATACAAAGTGGGATGGCAGTTACCCTTAACTTCTTTCCACCAAGTTTTGACGGTGAGAGATGTTTGCGGAGTAGACCGGCCGTTGAGCTCGTATATTTCGGATGTAGAGGTTGGCATGTTCAACAGCGTTCGACAATCGCGTGCGAGCACTGCACGGTGCCGGCGGTGCACGCAATGCGTCGCGGCTCGTGCGACGTGCGCTCGTGCGTGCGACGTGTGCGACGCGTGCTCGCAACAGTCGCGGCTCGTGCGACGTGTGCTCGCGACGGTTTTATTACTTTTCGATTACAAACTGTTGCTAAGTGTAGTTTTGTATTGAGCTGTGACATCTCTGAGCGTTACTTTACGTGTGGTATGTTAAGTGTGATCCGTCCATGGTCTGTCCCCGATGCGTCGGTTTGTTTGCGCTCTGCTCCCACTTTGAGGGTTTCACAGGATTTCAGAGTATTGTTTGTTTAACTAACTTCCTTGTGTTTATAATTATTATCTTCTTATGAAAAAGCAAAGTAAATAGAAGTCGTGAGTCGTGCAGCCCGATGGCTGCGGCATCGCGGCGAGACTCACGTGCAGTGCCAAAGTAACGCGTCTGTGCGATGCAGCGCTGTTATAATTATAACTGTTAGTTACCTTCATAATGGGAAACTGAACGAATTACAAGACAGGTGAAATAAGATAAATATTGTTAATAATTTTTGATTACATATAGTACAGTGACGTGTAGGCTAGGAGTCAGCGTAGTCCGGGCGCTGCCAGGCGATGTACATAGTGTAACTTGTAAGTAGTTTGCGACTTGATTAGAACGATGTAAATTATATATTAAATATTATTACTAAAGTAATTGATATATAAATTTAATCTCTACAACGACTCTCTTGTCTCTACTTTGTTACGACGATGTAATATTTTGATATTCGGAGTTTATCTGTCGGTGCGAGCGCCGCGGCGTCTCTCAGAAGCAATAAGCAGTGCAACCAGAGGTGATCCCTGTATTGTATTGTACATTTACATTAGATTATTGTGTACTTGATACTCGATGGCGGAAGCGCGGTTCGTCTGTGTGGCAGCGCGCGCGCCCCGTCGCGCCCCGTCGCGCCCGGCGTGGCGGGACGGTGGCGGGACGGTGGCGGGGCGGCGGCGGGGCGCGCGCGCGGGCGGGCGCTGTTGGCCCGAAGACTGGAATTGTAAGCAGGTTGTTTAGATATTACGCTAGCAATGAATTTATATTATAAAAACTAATGTTAATAAACTTGGAATTTCTGAATAAAATGAGAATAAATATTTCTTTGTTTTATTGTGTCTTTAATAAAGATTTACCGAAATGTCCTGGTATCGCCTACAAACACGATACACCCTCGCGATATTGACCTACATCATTATACGTATACAAACTACTCATGTAACCAACATAAGAGAGCTCACAGCGTCTTCATCGATGACGCTGTCATTTGCCTAGTCCAAATACATGGTGCTCAAACTCATGGTGTTCAAATTTTTTGCTAAATTTTTATTTGACACTCTTTTATTCTGATTTACAATGTCCATTCAAAATGGTAAATGAAAACATCTGAAGGAAACTGGCAAGATCTGCAACTAAAATTTCAAGTTACGTAGTATTCACTTATCCACACCGACTCCTTGTGGCGCATCAGGGCCCACTTCCACTCCTGGGGACGAGGTACGAGTCCCGGCAGTGGGCACATTGAAAGGCTGACGACTATACCGTATAGAGCAACAGTACAACTCTTCAAAGCTAGAAATGGAGACGAAATCGCTCGACAGCTGCTCCCTGGCGTGCGCGCGCCAACGAAACAGTTCAGCAGTGGGGAGTTGGAGACATATTATGAGAAAAACACAAAGCCACAAACACAAACAGTTTTGACAAAGCATATAGGATCATAGCTTCAACCCAACTAAACTCTAGACATAGCTCATTACTCATTGTAATGAGCTATGTTTAGAGTTTAGTAGTGATTGTCATGATTATTGAAAGGTCGGCTGATGGTCGCGTGATCGCTTATCGCTCGACAGCGACGGGCGACCGATAGCAGCCGGCGGCGCGAGGGCTGGCGCCGCGCTGGGAGGCGGGATGCAGCTCAAGACATAAGAGGACGGGAGAACTATACAGCCACGGGTTGGTCTTAAGTCTGTTGTTTTTATTTTTTAGTTGTGGTTTTCCACAGCTAAAACTAAATAGTAAGCAACTGTATTCTTTTATTTAGCTTTCTGCGTACTAACATGTAGGTCATGCGAACTGCGAACACGTTCAACATTTCTGTAGCCCTAACATACATGGGTCTCTCTAGGCCCTTTCAGTTGTGCTGACAACTCTGTAATGGCGCATTTTCATTAGTCGATAGGGCCCGCATGCGGAGTGCGGGAGATTTCTGGAAAGCATGCCACAGCGCCCGCATTCGGGGAACCGTTTTCAATAGTCAGTGCAGTGCAATGCGCGGTCAAGTACGGACGTATTTGTGCTGCTCGATACGAATTTTATATTCGCGTGTTGCGCGGCAGTAGCCGTTGCCTGTTTTTCGTCGCTATGAGTCAACCATTCATAGCCAACGAGGTGTTGGCATTCATCAAACATGCCATTGACTACATGGACGAGGTCAGCATCCTGCAGATCTGCAAGTCCAGTTTTAACGAGGATGAGATAAGCAGTGCCAAGCTGCTGCTATTCCAAGCGCTGGGCAAAGTTGACCAGATGCAATCCCGACGGAGGGATGGGGGCCAGAGAAGTGTGCAGGACATCATCACAATGATGAAGAGCACCGATCCGGACGACGTGCCTGCTTTCGTGGCGAAGGACCTGCATAAGCTGCCTCCTGTCACGTTTGACCACGTCGATGTCACCAGGTTGCTAAATGACATAACATCACTGAAGACAAGCCTGGCCGAGGTTCAATCCAAGCTGGAGGTGTCGAATACCACCATAGGTTCGCTGCGTGCCGAAGTAGAATTGTTGCGCAACGCTGTTTTGGAAAGTAGGGCGCCTAGCACCACCAGCGTGAATATTCGTCGTGCAGTGCAAAATGCATCCATCAGCAGTTTTGAGTCGGCGAGTTGCAATGCGGCACCCGATGCTGAAAATGCCCATCTTGCCCCGCTGCTGCCGTCGCTGTTTCGTCACCGGTCGAAGTGGTGACGCGTGTAGGTACGTCGACCCCTAAACGTGCCTACTCCGCTATTGTAGCCGCAAACAAACCTGCTGTGTCGCAAACAACGCAGCAAGCAGGTAAAAGGAATGGGAGTAAGCAGAGTGACGAGGATGGCTTCGTAAAGGTAGAGAAGAAGAAGAGGAAGAAGCCTACTTGTCAGAACCAGTGCGATACCGCGCTGGCAGGACCGAACATGCTTCTGCGTCCAGCAATACCCACGACGCTACTGTATGTGTCGAGACTACATCATTCCACGAAGGTCGAGGAGGTCGTGGAATATGCACGAGCAAAGACGAACTGGAATTTGAGAGTGGTGCAGTTGGAGTCGCGCCATAACACTAATTTTAAGTCGTTTGTGGTGCGGGTGCCGACTCAACATTTGGAGATCTTCCTCAAAGGAGAGTTTTGGCCGAAGGGTGTTTTGTTTCGACGATTTCGTGGAACGATACCGACGTCACAGCGTAACACGACGCCGTCACTTCGTGTTCAATAGTTGTTATAATTTAAGTTTATTCCATATATATTAGTTTATTGTTATCGTTGTAAGATTTATTTGTGTATTTTTTCTATGGGCCTTAGATGCCTGATAATAAAGGATATATTATTATTATTATTATATTATATTATTATTAGTCGATAGGGCCCGCATGCCGGGTGCGAGAGACTATTGGAACGCGTGTCACATGGCCCGCATTCGGGGAACCGTATGCGGTATAACGACCATGTTACTTTCATTGGTCGTTATCCCGCATGCGGGGACTCCCCGCATGCGGGATAACGACCGAGTTAACGACCAGTGAAAATGCGCCATAAGGAGTCCATGCACTACGCGCCGTGGACCGTAACTTGATCTTTTCCGGATGACCGGATGGTGAGCTACATTTTGCTCGTAGTGAAGAAGAATAGATCTGTGACTCCGGCTAAGTTATGAAATAAACAGATACGAGTATGTGATTGAAGCAATGCCGGAAAATTTGCTGTCATTTACTGAAGTGTTCCAAGGTGTATTTCCGAAGTTCTTCATCAGATCTTCACCAAGTTTACCTCAATGTAACCTGGCCGACAAACTCTATGAAACAAAAAAAATTGTCAAACTCGGATCACATGTGACAAAGATATTTCTGGACAAGATAAAAAAAAAACATTCAGACAAATTGAAGATTTCTCCTTTTTTGAAAGTCGGTTAAAAAAAATTGTAGCTACATGCTCATTATAGGTATGTTTTAGCTAACAATATCAGAAATCTAGGATAGAAGGAAGCGGTATTACAAATTAGTTTCATATTCTAGATAAAAATCTTGCAAATTTATGTTCACGTAAAAGAACACCTTTGGCCGCGTAGTAATAGCGGTGACTTCCTTATTGGTGTGTTATTATATGTGATTGTAGTCGGCAGCCCTATCGCTATCGGAGTGATACGGTCATGTTACAATGTTACCGATATCTACAAGTTCGCTGATGTCTTATTGCCACCACGCTTCAGATAAGTGCCCTACACAACAAACATCGAGGTCAATATCCATCGTACGTATTAGAGCCACTGCATAAATTATACATGCTAATCGATTAATATCTATATTACACGTAATCAATGGCTTTTACTTCTAACAACATTGCGTAGATCATTGTTTCATAGAACTAAGTTTAGGTGTTTAGTCTTTTCGAATTCATATATGCTCTACACTCATTATCTACCATAATCAACACAGATGCACTTCTGACTGCCTATTATGGAATAGTAGAATCACATTTGGGGTATGGTATCATATTTTGGGGAAATTCAACCGAAAAAGATACCGCCTTCAAAGCACAAAAAGGTGTATCCGGGCTATGTTTAAGTTAAAACCCACTGATAGTTGTGAACCATACTTCAAAAATTACAAGATTTTAACATTGCCTTGTCTGTATATTCTAGAGGCAGCTGTGTTTGTAAAGACAAATCCTGGTCGCTTTAAACGCATGGCTGATGTATTTCCCCGCAATAGACGCGATAACAACCTGTTGTGTCAGGAACCAGCCAAGACAGCACTTATGCGCAAGAGTGTCTACTGCATGGCTCCAGTAATTTATAATAAGTTACCTAAGAGTTGGAAACAGCTTCCGTTAGCACTATTTAAAAAAAAACTACGAAGTTTTTTAGCGGTTAAAGCATACTATAGCATAGTGAATTACCTCAATGAAAAAGATTTTTTAAGTTAGTTTGGTTGTTTTGTGTTGCATTTTAAAATTGTATTTAGTGTTAGTAATTTTAATTATATAGTGTTAGTAGTGTTAAGTACTTCTTCTTCAACTTGGCGTTAGTCCCGGCTTTTGCCAGGGTCCGCCTTCCGGCTTAGCTTGCTCCATTTTGCCCGATCTTCAACATCCTTGACAGTAAGGCCATTGGCTCTCATGTCGGACTTGACGACGTCCAGCCAGCGCATGCGAGGGCGACCACGAGACCTAGCGCCAAGGACAGCCATATTCATGCATCTCCGGCCAACGTACTCCGTAGGGCGGCGCATGATGTGGCCATACCATCGCAGACGACATTCTTGCAGTTTTTCCCCCACGTCACGGACACCAAGACTACCTCGGATGAATGAGTTGCGTATGCGATCGGATCGCGTTACGCCGCTCATCCACCTCAGCATCTTCATCTCCGTGACGCGAAGCTCCTGGGTGTGTCTGCTTAGTGCCGGCCAACACTCGCCGCCGTACAGGAGGACAGGACGTATGATGCATTTATATATCTGTCCCTTAAGCTTCGGAGGCATTTTGCGGTCGGATAAAACGCCCGTAACCTCTCGCCATTTCGCCCAAGCCGCACCTATACGTGCTTGGACATCGTCGTCCACGTTGCCAGACTCGTGCAGCACGGATCCAAGGTACCTGAATGTATCGGAGCTTGTGATCCGGTCCGAGCCTATTTGGATGGTGTTTGAATCCGTGCTGCCACAGGACATGTACTCAGTCTTCGCCACATTTAGTCTCAGACCGCCGTTTTCCAGCGTGTCCTTCCAAATGTTGACCTTCCGCTCAAGTTGGACTTTGTTCTGGCTAACGAGGGCGATGTCATCGGCATACATCATTAGCCATGGAGGCTGATCTTGGATGTATGCTGTAACTACATCGAGCACCACGTTAAACAAGAACGGGCTAAGAGCCGATCCTTGGTGAACGCCAACAGATTTTGGAAAGACTTTGGATTCGCCAACAGCGGTCTGGACAGAGGACACGGAATCGCGATACATGTCTCTGATAATGTCAATATAGGCCTCGGGCACACCCTTGAAGCGAAGTGCCCACCAGATGGACTGCCGAGGAATACAGTCGAAAGCCTTCTGCAGGTCTAAAAAGGCCATATGCAGAGCTCTCCTTCTCTCTCTGTAAGCCTCAGTCAGAGTCCGCAGGGCGAACACTGCGTCCATGGTGCTGTTACCCGCCCGGAAGCCATATTGACACTCAGAGACAATGCACTCGCTACGGAGCCGTGTGTCAATGATCCGCTCGAAGAGCTTCATGGTGTGGCACATGATCTTAATACCGCGGTAGTTACTACAATCTTGTACACTACCTTTGCCTTTATAGATAGGAATAATAAGGCTTGATCGCCACTGGTTCGGCATTTCCTTGGTGGTCAGGATGCGGTTAAAGAGATCCGTCAGAAGGGCCACACCATGTGAGCCCATCGCCTTCCACACTTCGATTGGCACATTGTCAGGCCCGACCGATTTCCGGTTCTTCATGTGGCGAAGAGCAATGCGAGTTTCGTCGGGGGAAATAGGGGAAATAAGTCCAAGGTTAGGAGGCGGTTCGGGAGGAAGGTTATGGGGATGCTGTTTGTTAGACAGCTCCTCGAAGTATGTGCACCATCTCTCCTTAACAGAGGGGGTCATCATCATAGAGCAGCTTACCCTGGGCGTCCCTTACACAGAGGCATTTGCTAATGTCCCGTGTAGCTTTTTCCCGGGCACGCGCCAGCTTAAAAATAAGCTTTTGCCCCTCCGCAGTTTCCAGGGCGCCTAACTTTTGCTGCGGGCTCTGGCTACTGCTTTTTTGCAAGCGCGCTTAGCCGCTCCATATGCCTCCCTGTCCTCCGGAGAGTTGGATCCCTGCCACTTTTTAAATAAGGCCTTCTTCTTCCAGGTCGCCTCCTGCACCCCGTCATCCCACCACCACGTCTCCCTGTCCATGGTGCGACCACCACGAGAAGTGCCAAGGACGCGCTTACCCGCGGCGGTGATTGCTGAATGAATCCTACTCCATATCTCTTGAGCGGACTCATGCGGAGAACTGATCTCGAGGTGCTCGACCTCCGCGATGAATTCCGACAGTTTAGGACCATTCAGCAACCACCACTTGGTGCGGGGATTGCGTTTCTGGGTCACTTTTTTCCTTGCTACGATCGCCAAGTCCATGACAAGGAGGCGGTGTTGGGCCGTTAAGCTTTCGCCTGGGATAACTTTACAGTTGGTAACCTTGCCAATGTTGCACCGTCGCACCAGCAGGTAATCAATTTGGGTTGAGTATGAACCACCACGGTACGTAATAAGATGCTGGGGCTTCTTCTGAAAGAACGTATTCGCGATGGCTAGGTCCGACACGGCGCAGGTCCTGAGTATGCTGACTCCCTCTGCATTTAGTTGGCCATAGCCAAAACCACCGTGAACACGTCCGTACTCTCCAGCACACTGTCCTACGTGACCGTTGAGATCCCCCCCAACCAAAATACCTTCAGAATTCGGAATACCGCGCAGTACGTCCTCGAACTCATCCCAGAAGGCCTCCTTTTCAGACTCACAGCAGCCAGTTTGAGGAGCATAGCGTAGCATAGACCCTTCGATCAGCACCTTAACTCGCATCAACCGGTCGCTGTATCGGTCTACTTCAAGAAGTCCATCCTGAAGGTCCTTAGACAGTACTACGGCTACTCCGTTCCTGCCCGATGGTGATCCGGTGTACATTAGCCGGTACCCCTGCCCGATGTCACGGGACTTATTCCCCTTCCAGCGCGTCTCCTGAAGGAAGGCGCACTGGACCCGACGCTTCGCAAGTACGTCCGCGAGTTCTCTGCAACGTCCAGTTAGAGAGCCAATGTTCCAAGTGGCAAAGCGGAGCTTCTTTTTAGGTACTAACGTCTTTAGCCGTGCCCGTACTTGACACGGTAGCCCTAGCCCACTTATCGCAGGTTTAAGGCGATGTGCCTGCGCGTCGTTGTTCGGCGACGCCCTAGCCCGAGTACCCACTGTATTCTTTGCCATCCATGTTTATATGACTGTGACTTGGTTTTACGTGGGGCGACCAGCCGTCTGACCCCCACAACCCTACGAGAGAGAAACCAGGATCGCCAGAGCCTCGTCCGTTGAACAGCAGGGTGCACCGCTAGCAGGTGAGGTTGGCTTGGGTCCTTAGGATGTAAACGGACCCCAATCACCCCAATAGTATTAAGTAGTGTTAAGTAATTATGTATGTAAAATTCGGTCTTTTGCATGCCTGCATGGTAAAATATGGCTGAACCTATATTCTTCTGTCATCTTTCACTGATACCCATATTTGCAAAATAAATTATCTTTTATCTTTTATCTTTGTATTTTGAAATCTATGACGAGTTTAAAAATAAGGGATTGAATTGCCATCGGCGAATAACTATTTTCCTATTGGTACAATAGAAAAAAAGCCGAAAAACGACGGACACGATGGACATTCTTAAGACCACGGGTTTGGAATTAATTTCGACATGTTTACATTTTGCACTTGATTTAGGTATTAAAATAAGTATTTTGGTAATGCGTTTCAACGTGTCTTTGAAACCTTCAACGTTATCGCTAGCGATATAATCTTGTAAATCTATGAATATCAGCCGATATCAAGAGAGTGTTTCGACACATCCGGACAAAAAACAAGTACATATGATGACCAGTCAGATTATATCTTATATCATCTGCGCAGTATTTACATCCGCTAGAGATTGTCCGAGCGAGGCTCATGCGTGCTCCGGACACGCGCGTCTCACTCACGTTGAACACTCGTATCTACAGAAGCCCATTTCACCGAATTGTGTGTTGCAGAGGGTTGCCTGGATTGGTTGCTAGGGGCGTTTGAAAGAATTACTATGGCCTTCGAACTAAAAGTGCAAATGAAGGAACACAGGTGTGTTTTAGTCAGTAAAAGTTTGACACGCCCTCGCACTACATCCTAGAGACGGAGAGTCATTTGATGATTTCCTAGCTCAAAGAAAGCCTTATTAACGTGATGCGCAATATCGATGTGGTTAACTCTTATAACAAACATTTTTACCCTTCTCAGACAACTTACTCATAATTGTTATGAAGCTTCACGGACTCTGTTTCCAAATCAGGTACATAATTATGAGGTAAGCATAATGAGCCTTTTAGTGTTCCTACTGCTGGAACTCAAGCCTCCTCTCTAGGAGAGGGAGTGCAAGTAAACATTACAAGTAGGTGTTTAACATAATCGATTATTAAATTATTATTACTAAGATTAGCACACGTAATTAAACTATATTACTAGATTAGAAGGATCCATTTAATTGTATTATTAGATTACTATAATTAATTAATTAGATTATTGTAAATATTATAATTGACTAACTGATACCTGCGGCTTTGCCCGTGTAAAAGGATAAATAAAGTATGTAGGTAGTATTTCACGGATTCGGATTAAGTTTGACACACAAGTGAATCACATGGTTTACTTGGGTGCCGAATTTAATCCAAATCCGTCCAGTCGTTCGAGTATGAAGAATTTCCAAGCATACACAAACTTTCACTTTTTTAATATTGATATACCTAATCTTTACTAGATATATTTGTAGGCATAACAAATTTTAGAAATGATATTTAGTGGATTCAATAGACAGTAAACAATCTTTAAAATATGATGATCGTGATAAGATGTTCAATCTTCGTACGTTAACATACGTTAACTTTTGCATGTTTTGTAAGTTTGATGTTTAAACGTGTAGTTCAGTTTTTTTTTGTTTTATTTATTTTATGGTAGAGTCGAGGACTGTTTGGCTGACAAACAAGGAACGACATGGTGCGAGTATATAGTCAGAGCCAGTCATAACGCACGAACCGATATACGTTTCCACTTATATGTTTTATCATGTGGGATTATGACGAGAGACGCGGTGCATCAAATCAGACAAGCCCCACCCAGGGCTTGTCTGATTTGATGCACTGCTACACGTATATGCACAAAACAAGGTAGACTTGTGCGACAGCGCACGCCGCGTGTCGCGACTCCTTGAGTAGCACGTGTAGCGACGCCAGTGGGCCGAGCGCAGCACGTGCGTGTCTCTGCTTATCAGCATTTATCACAAGATATCAGCGGGATCCGGAGTACACCGTAATCTTACTAAATCGTTGCCTTAACGTCAGTCCTATTGCAAGATATAAATATTTAAAGTTATTGTGCCATAACTGACAATCGGATAAACTTCAGCCCTCAGAAGAAGCCGATTTCACTTAACCAGACGCTAGAGAAGTACACAGAGTTTAATATACCATTTTAACTGGCCTTTGTAGACTATACAACGGCATGCGATAGTGCGTACGTACATACATACATATTTGCATTATTAAGATACCAAGAAGTTTAGAAGCAGTAATATTATTTAAATTAAATTAATTAAAAATCCCGACCGACTCCATAGACATACGAGTACGCATATATACAGCCAGAAACATTTGAATGTAATAAAAAAATGTGTTCATAACGGTTTTTTTTGGAAATTTACCAATTTTTGTTTTTATAATTGTTTTGCAACACATTTAGCCATTAATTGTATTTGTATAGATTTTCTTAAATTATATTTTCAAAACTGAAATTAAAAAAAAAAGTTATTTAATTTTAGCGATGTATTCTATATCACATATTCAGATTGCTCATCATGGTGGTTATCGCCAAGATAAGCAATCTGAATATCATCCCCTCTTTGAGGAGAGGCTATAACGGCAACACAGGGGACGCAGGTCCTCACTTGTCATGGGAAGTTCAGGAGGTTCCTGCACGGATTCGTGCTGAAGAACCACCCGGATGACACCTTTGTGATGACTGCCCGGAGGAAACGGTGGAGGTGTGCCCCACTTGGGTGAAGCATCGTCGTGTAATGCTAGCGAAGGAGGCGACCGCACCCGAGAGGGCATGGCCCTTACGCCCCCGCCGTCGGAATTCCGATCTCGATTTCCAGCCACCGTAGGCGCACACTTGCGGACGGCGAGCAATGGGTAGCTCACCATCCAGAAATCCGATAACAGTTCGAACCAAGCCCATGTCGTCGACGGCACGTATTGTTCCAAGCGTGCCTCAAATACAAGCCAGCAAAGCGTAGAGGCCCGACAGGGTAAGTCTACTGGCACCTGTGTTGACAAAAGAGAACTCCGGGGCTGTGGAATTAGGGTAAAGAAGGAACAGGAGTGGGTTTTAGTCATTAGAAGTCTAACACGCCAGAGCGGGAGAAGTCATTTTGACCTGTCACCTTAAAAAAAACAGGTTGCTATTCATCATATACCCTTTTGTGTCCGTCCTTTGTAAAGTGACTGTGTAACTCAGTAGGTACACTTACGTACGTACTTAAATACAAATAAAAGTTAATGGCAATGTAATGTTTTTATATTTGGACGTTATCAGGCTATATGTGACATGTATACCCACAATCTGATACTAAATAATGTTTAACACAAATATAATGGCGATATACAAATACAATTAGTCATTACTTGTAATCTGATTAGTTAGAACTCGTGAACTTTGAATATGACTTGGTTGTGTAGTGTTGTCAGGTTCGCTGTGCAAGTGCGCATCACTGGCGCGTCTGTCTCCGTTGGAACACGACCTACTGAAAGCAGGATAATGTAATGGTCTAGTAAGAGAGCGCTACTATCACACAGATGGGCCCCCCCCGCTCCTCGGCGCCCAGTCCTGTGCTCCTAATGAACCTTAATGTATTCTTTGCACTAAACGCTGTTTGAGCTTTGTTTATGACGCGGACAGAGCACGGCTCGTTCTGAAGACGACGCGCCGACTGCCGGCGCTGGCTCACACATACAACTATCGTTTAGCACTACGACGGCGCGAGGGTATTCCATAACAGTGCCACAAGTTCTTGAGCAAAAGGTAAGGAATACTGTCATTACATGCCTTGCTGATCGTCGTCTATGAAAAACCTACAATAAATAAATTAAGAAGAAGCGGCAATGAGTTTTTCGTTCCCCTAGAGAATGATAATAATGTTTTTATTTTAGTAAAATATAGTTATTTTTAAAGTTACTTCGGGTAAATACGCGGTTTGTGCCTGTTGTTGTCCCACGAATAGAAAGTTTTACTATCTTTTTTTCACTTTGAATGTATGTTTGAAAAAAAATCCAGAACTAAAATTGGTTACGATGAGATAACAAACCTCCGCTTACATCTAGAGGAATATGACAATAGGCTAGAATACGTTTCAGGTCAAACGTACCAATGCGGCTGCAAACGTATTGAGTCGAATTCTTGTAGCGAGTAAGGATTAAGATAAAAGAACACGTCGTCAATACAAAATCGTGCGCCGTCGTAGAAAGTGACGACTTTGGCCATCAATGAATTCTGTAGAACAAAAGGCCAATGCTAGTCTAATTAATGAGCGCGCTCCCGAGGCGCATCAGTCCCGCTCGCCCGCACCGCGGCTGCCCTCGCCGACGCTCGAGATATAAATTCGCTCACTTATTGATTCTCCCACATGTCGGCGACTGCCATTACTCTCTATCTGTGAACCGATGGCGTTTAATTACTACAGACAGTTGGATTTCTGTTCCTCGTTAAGCACGAACGTAGACTGTGGCGGTGGAAGTTCGCCATTTTCAGAATAATAATGTGGTTTAGGAGGTAATCATACTGTTTGTTTATGTAAACATCTAGCTCTTATGATGAGTTTACGCCTCATGCAATAAGTATAGCAATCGGTAGATCGTATAAGTACAGTACTCACAGTAAAGGAGACGTAGATTTCTGGGCCTTAATGTAAAAATGACTTTCTCACTCTGAGCGGACCGGGAAGACTCATATGTTCCTTCTTTGCCTTGCGTTCTAGCACAACGGCCTTCCTTTTCAAAGGTCATCTCATGACCCAGTAGGCTTCGGCGTTTTTACAGCTTCGGGGTCGGGATCTCAGCAGCAGGGGCGTGTAGCTGCCACTTTCGCTAGTACTACTGATTCGCAGAAGGAAGCGACCGCTTGCTCCTTTACACAGCGGTGCTCCGCCCAAGCTAGGCACACATCCACCGTATGTTCCACGGACATGTTGCACACAATGGAAGCTCAGAGGACACGGTGATTGATTGCTTAATAAGCGAAAGAGCGATATGGTTCGAAAAATGCATAAAACAGTCAATCGATCAAACCGTTTCATAAGAGAATTACATCGACGGAGATTGTTAAAGTAGACTGATATCTCTCGGATATCTGTAGCCGTGACCAGCAAACGTTATAAGTCATTACAAAACAAGTTATCATTAAATGTATGCCATCTAGGTTTATGCTTCTTCCAAAAGTATAATCAACTCAACTTGTATTGTGTGTATACTTGCAACAGTAGTTGCGGTTAGTAGTTTTAAACAAAACATGTTCTGAAATATGTTACATTTCAATGCAGAGTACATGTAATTCCCGAGCGCCACAGACCCGCACTCACACATTACACGTAGATACGAATAAATTATTTGTGAAATGATAACGTCGCGATGTTACTCGGTAAATGAATTTAAAAGCGGTGTGCGCTGCACAAAGCTCACACAATAAATTAGCGAAGTGAGCGGCACAAGCGCTTTGAGCGGTGCAAGCGGTGTGAGCGGAGCGAGCGCTGAGAGCGGAGCGAGCGCACTGCCGTCTAATATTCTGGCGCACGCTGCCGTCTCATTTGTTTATCTCACAAAGCGAAACTCATTAAAAACTCGAATTCGTGTGTGAGGCCGCGTTGGAATATTTTTTAAATATTAATCTGAAGTCAGTGCACAGTGCAACCGCTCCGGTATCGTTTTGAGCGCTCACAAACTATTCCGTATGGGCGTTACTGAAAGCGTAATATCGCTATTTAGTATCTTGAATGAAGTATCAATCATACCTGACGTTTATTATTATGTATAGGTAAAAGTAACCTCAACGAATATATATTTATAGCAGACGAATTGTTGAGTACTTCCATCCCGTCAAGCAATTTGTACATAATGTGTATGTACCTATAGGGACTATTATGTTATTGATTTACGTTGATAATATGAAGTACCTAACAAACCTCTCGGCGAGCAGTGGTAACGGCCCCGACTTACAATTTGTTGGTTGCGGGTTTGAACAGCCGGCGCCTTTCATCACCACTGCTCTCAAAACGGTGAAGGAAAGCATCGTGAGGAAACCGGCAAGTTTTTGAACCAAAATTCGAAGACCTGAGGTATCCTCCAATCTGCACTGGGTCCGCGTGATGGATTACGGCTCATTTCAGAGGAAATACCTCCCCTCTAGGAGAGCCTAGAGGAGAGGCCTGAGTCCCAACAGTGGGAACATTATATGGCCGATAATGCTAGACATACTTCTCAATCTCACTATTCAGAGGCGCACAGGGTACCATGACACATGGAATTAATACAGATAACATCTGCATCTAAAATAGTTCTCTCTTCTCATATTGTTTAATCGACTCTGCGCACTTTCCTTTACAATTCAAATAAAAGATAATAAAATGGAAGGTAAGCAGTGGGCACGTGTGACGTCACAACACAGCACGCACTACATCACGCCTGGCTCTGCGCGCGGCCGCCCGCCGGCCAGGCCAGTGTCGGTGCCGGTGCCGGACCTCTTCTGTCAGGAGTCTGTTCTCAGTATTCGATACAATAAATATAGAGTGGTAATTTTATTCCAAGAGTGTAAAACAATTGAAAATTCTCAGTTCAGAGCTGAAAAATGTCAAAAACTGTCTGGATCCACTTCACTTGGCCACTAATTAAAATTAAATTAGTTTAATATAATTAAAATATTAGGGACCCTGAATCTGTTATTAAAAGTTTAATAGTATCTTGAATACATAGGATGATTCGTGGAACTTTTTTAAAAGACTAATTAACACATAAAATACTGCATACTACACTATTTAAACCTTTTTAAGTAAAATCACTTCTAACTTGTGACGACACAATTATTATAAATGGTAGTTTATATTAAAAAGAAAACTATTTTGGTTGATTAACTACCTACTTAGTATTTCTCCCACAAACGCGTAGTGCTTCGTTAAGATGATGTTATACGTTGTGAATCAATTTTGTTGTGTCGAGTATGTCTGACCATTTTCTGGCTGGTGCACGTACTGTTTCTGTTCTCTAATAAAGGTCACCGTACTCATTTAAAATCTTCTGTATCTGTGTATAGAGGCAGAGAGGGTACTGCTTTCAGTAGGTAGCTTCGTGCCACTTTCAGAAGATATTGTATTAGTTAATAACATGAAGTGTGAAATGTTTCAGGTTAATATTTATTTAGAGGTATATCCCATCTGGTCGAAACTAAATTAGGGGAAGGTGACATTAGCGGAGCAGCCAGAATTCTGTTCAGTAGTGATGTGCTGGCTCCTTGTTCTCCAGCTACTCTAGTAGCTCTGGAGAGTAAACACCCTGCCCCAGCGGATGGCCTTTCTTTTCCTGATCCTCCTGATTCGGACATTCATACCCTCACCGTTACAGGTCGAGAGGTAGTGTCAGCTGTTTGCTCCTTCCGGAGTGGCTCTGCCGGCGGCCTCGACGGCCTAAGCCCTCAACATTTAAAGGACCTCATTTGTTCAGGCGCCGGGGAAGCTGGTGAGTTGCTCTTGAAGGAGCTTACAGCTCTAATTAACCTCATGCTCTCGGGCAAAGTGAACGAAGCCGTCATCGAGACTCTGTACGGGGCCAACTTATGTGCTCTGCGCAAGAGAGATGGCGGTATTCGACCCATTGCTGTGGGAACTACCTATCGGCGTATGGCAGCCAAAATTTGCTGTAAATTTTATGGTGAGGCTGTTTCGGAAAAATTTCAGCCCCTACAGCTTGGTTTCGGCTCTAAAGGGGGCTGCGAGGCTGCCGTACACGCCTTGTCGACCTACTTAAATTCTAACCTAGGAGAGGTCATCCTGAAGGTTGACATAAAAAATGCTTTTAATTCAGTGAATAGGGACACCTTGCTGGCAGAAGCTAAAAAAGAAGTACCCCAAATTTTTAGTTTTCTTTGGCAATGTTACAGGAAACCATCTAAATTACTATATCGGGACAACCATTTGGAATCCGCTGTTGGTTGTCAACAAGGTGATCCCCTCGGGCCGGTGATCTTCAGCTTAGCCATTCACCCCATTATTCGACAGTTAAATTCCAAATTTAACGTTTGGTACCTCGACGATGGAACCCTAGGAGGCGAAGCAGATATAGTTTTGAATGATTTACAATTCCTAAAAAATCAACTTCACTCAATAGGACTCGAACTTAATCTTTCAAAATGCGAATTATTTTTAAATGACAGTACTGACAGACAACTGACTCTTTCCAAATTTAACACAATAGCCCCTGAAATAAAAATTATTGAAAAAAGTTCACTTCGTCTCCTTGGGTCTCCTATTTTTGAGGATTCCTTTCCCAATTTCGTTGAGGAAAAAATTCAAAATTTTAATGATATTTCGGAAAGATTGCTCAAAATTAATATGCATTCGGCCATCACCTTAATTCGGTTCTGCTGTTTCGGCCCTAAATTAACATATTTCCTCCGCGCTTCTCACTTATGGCAACATCCACAACTCTTAGAAAAAATGGATCAAATTATTCGACAAACCCTTACGTCAATTTTAAACGTGGCCATGGACGACCGAGCTTGGAGTCAAGCTACCCTTCCAATCCGTATGGGAGGCCTCGGTATCCGCAAAATTTCCAGTATTAGTTTACCTGCTTTTATATCCTCGGTTCACGGCACTGAGAAATTGGTCAGGAATATCCTATCTTCCTCACTGATCAATTTCAATGTGCCGTGCTTCACCGAAGCTATAGATACCTGGAGACTCACTTGCCCGAATTCTAATCCACCCGACGACCCTTCATCCCAAAGACGGTGGGATGAGCCGCTCTGCAGAGTAGTTCAGGAAAACCTGATTGCAACATCTACTACTCCTGCAGAGCGTGCGCGCCTGCTAGCTGTGGGGGAGTGGGAGTCGGGTCTCTGGCTTCATGCACTACCGTCATCGAACTTAGGCACCCTGCTCGATGATTCCACTTTCCGTCTCGCTGCTTCCCTACGTCTAGGGGCTCCTTGTTGTTCTCCTCATCGCTGCCACTGTGGCGAAGTTGTCAACAGCCTCGGACACCACGGTCTATCATGCAGCCGAAGTGCGGGTCGCATAGCACGGCACGCGAATATCAACGACATAATCAGACGCGCTCTTGTCACCGTCGGCGTTCCAGCTGTATTAGAACCTCATGGCCTGGCACGCGACGATGGCAAGAGACCGGACGGTATGTCGTTATTCCCTTGGAAGATGGGTAGGCCTTTAGTATGGGATGCTACTTGTGTCGATACTCTTGCGCCATCCCATCTTCCAAGCTCGTCGTGTTGTGCTGGTTCCGCCGCTGCGGCTGCGGAGAACCTCAAGCGGCGGAAATATAATAACCTTGTGGGAAGTTATATTTTCGAACCGTTTGGGGTTGAAACTCTTGGTTCGTGGGGTCCGAGTGCTCACAAATTGTATAAAGATCTTTCGAAGCGCCTAGTTGACACTTCGCGTGACCCAAAGGCTGGCTTTTACTTTGGACAGAAAATAAGCATTGCCATTCAGCGTGGCAATGCTGCCAGTCTTTTGGGCACTTTACCAGTCGACAGCGATGTGGAGGAGTTTTTTGACGCCATATTTTAGTTTGTTTTAAGTTAGTTTTAATTAGTTTAGAGTTAGTTTTTATTATACTGTAAATACCTTGTACCTATTGTCATAACATGAATATTATATTAAGGCGTGTATAAGTTTCTCTTTATAATAAAGACATAATGTGCCATAAAGTAACAGTAATTTGATTCAACCAATTTCAATAATTCAAAATTAAATCAAGTGATTTCATAAAGTGGAAAACAAAATTACGAACAACCGATCCCTCATAAATTTGATCAAGAGCGACGAAAAAAAAACAATCAAGCGTAATTGGATAGATGTTGTGTACCGCTGGAGTGGCAGAGTGGGAGTGCGAGAGTGGGAGTGCGCGCTCCTCCGACGGAACATAATTGGGCTCACGCACGCCGTCGGCTCGCGTGCGGGAATTAAGATAAAAACAGGTAATTTATTCAAAGAGTACATTCCTCCCGTATTAATTCTCGTCCAATCTGTATGTGTGGGTGCCAATAAATCTAAATATTCATCAGGCTGCTGGGGGGTGGTGGTAGCGGGTGGAGGGGGGGGCTCATTTAGACGCATTAATTACACGCGCCCTCTGCTGCATCGCCTAAACCCTTTTAATATTCTCTACGCGTAGCTCCGTAGCGCTCTGTAGCTCCTCGTAGCACACCGTAGCAGCGGCGTAGCTGCGCCGTAGCGCGTGCTTGCCTGTCATGTTTACCTGATAATGTTTTTGGTTTACTACTAAGAATTGAAAAGGTAAGTATTTTTTAAATTTCAGAATATTGTGATGTAAATTAACGAAATTTCGCATAGTTAAATATTTATTTTCATAATTTTTATTATACTAAACATAACGTACTCATTTTAGTGTAATATCAAACTTACGCACTTAATAATTGGGGTCTTCTCCGGGGTGTCTGTAGCTCTGCGACAATACTCGTGCGTCGTCACTGCTTGTCGCATGCTATCGTACACATATTATGTACGAGCGATGCGCGACGGGACGCTATCACTCCGCTTATTGTAGAAACTACGACTACGATGCGTACAATATGGTAAACACTTTCTTAAGATATGCCCCTCAACCGCGTACCCACGCCCGCGTGCCCACGCCCGCGCGCCCACGCCTTGTACAAGCCACTGGACAGTTGTGATTACTAAGCGTCTGGACGACATGTAATAATCAGAAACGAGCAGTTACTGGTACTTGATACATTATGGAGGAGACTAGACTCGACGTAGGCATCACTATCTATAATACATTGTATTGCTAGTCTGATTTTTTCTTCAGAAGATATCTAAAAAAGAAATGATAATAAATCGTTGATTCTCGCTGATATTATAAGCGTTGTTGTAATTATTTCGATTTTCAGAAAATCTGGAATACCTACTCTCATAATGGTACTTGAATTGTTTTGATGAATCTTGCCGTTTCACCTGCCGTCTCAATAAATAGCACCAGCTCTGTAGCTCTCGGGCCCCCGGCGTGGGCTCCTGGCGTGGGCCCCGAGCCGTGGGCCCCGCTGCAGGGGGCAGGTCAGCTCGCATGCCGGTCACGCGCCGCGCTTTATTCTATTCAAATAACCGGCGCCGGTGTGCGGCGGCCGGGCGGCCGGGCCGGGGGACGTGGTTACAGCGCGTACAATACCGCGCAAGTGCGTGATGTTCCTCAAATATGAATAAACCTGCTTGCGAGGCGCGTCACATACACGCACCTGGCCGATTGATCGTTGTTGCCGCTCAGTTTTGACTATTTAGTTAATGCTGTTATTTATTATACTGGTCTGCTCAGTTCGAGAGTTGAATACTGTAAGCACTGCACTTTGATGCACTGTTGACATACAAAGTATAAGAAGGTAACACTTTCAGGAACGTTTTATGTTAACCCTTGAGAAGTTCAGTCATGAATAAGACATTGACGGAGAGAATTTGAAGCTAGGGTTTATGGCAGGTTGCCGCGACTGTGCGGGTTACTGCCGCGCCGCCGGCCGCTCCAGGTCGTAACCGGCGACACAGTCTCACCGAGCCGCGGCAGGCTACGCTTTACAGTCACTATACTTAGTAGCGGCGCAGTTTACGGCCGCTCAGTTTCACGTGCTTTAGTGCGGGGCTTTGTGTGATACTGCCAGATACAGTTACAAACAATACAAAGTATGTATGTAGGTTATTACTGCTACCCACTCGACTACTTGTTAGGTCAACCAACAATGTTGGGTAAATAAGTGTCCAGTAAGTGAGTTTGCTAATAGCAATAAGAACCTGCAACAGCTGTGCCAAAGCAATTCACTAAACATGTCATCGGAGGCGATTAGAGGAACGATTTTATACTAAATTGTATACATAATCGTTCCTCTTTCAACAAAAAAATATGATAGAGCCGACGAAACCTTCTACCGTATGCGGGTTTTTTTTTTTTTTTCTGGTAGGAGAATCATCAGAATGACTTCCCCCGCTCTTGGGCGGAGCGGGAGGGCGTGTCAGACTCTTACTGACTAAACCCCTACCCCGTTCCTTCGTTGCCTTCGTTCTGGGGGGGACTCGGTGTCAACCTTTAGGAATACCACATGTTCCCCCCAGAGGCTTCGGCCCTGCCGGGCCCCTACAGTTTGCTGACATCTCCTTGAGGCGCGCGTGGAACAGAACGCGCCGTTGACGACTGGGCTCGGTCCAGATTATTTCCAGACTGCCGGACAGCGAGCTACCCAGTGCTCGCCGTCCGCGAACCCGCGCCTACGGTGGTCGGAAATCGGGATCGGGATCTCGGCGGCGGCGGCGTGAGGACCGTTCCCTCACGCGCTCGCGGTCAGCAGCCTCCTTCACGAGCATTACTGCTTCGCAGAAGGAGGCGACCGCATGCCAACCCTCCTCGCTCCGGACCATGGCCTGAACCGGGGCCCGGCGCGAGAGGTCGCCGCTCCCGATAGCCTCCACAAGGACACGGCGGTGCTCCGCCCAAGCGGGGCACACTTCTACCGTGTGCTCCATCGTGTCCTCCGGGCGGTCCACACAGTGGCGACACCCGGGCGTCCTCTCCTGCTTGATTCGATGCAGGAACCTCCCGAACTTACCGTGTCCGGTGAGGACCTGCGTCATACGGAAAGAGAGGACGCCGTGACCTCTTTCCAACCACTCCTCAAAGAGGGGCCTAACCGCCTCAATGACGGCGTGCCCAGCACTGGGTTGCGACAGTCGCAGTCGCCATGCCACCCTGAGATCCCGCCGGAACTCTGTCCGCCATGCCGCGACTTGTCGCGGCATGGCGGACCATGACCCTCTGGCAAGCGTTCAGCTTGGCCGCCGGTCGCTTACCTAGCGACGGCGCCCAAACCGGCGCCCCGTAAAGGGCCATGGACCGAACGATCCCAGCGTAGAGCCTCCGGCAGGGGGCGTCTGGACCCCCTAGGTTGGGCAGGAGCCGCTTCAGAGCGGCCCCAGACCTGTCCAGTTTGGGGGCCAAACGTCGGAAATGCTCCTCGAAAGTCCACCGGCTGTCGAGGACGAGTCCCAGGTACTTCATCGCCGACCCGACGCCGATGTGGACCCCCCCTACCGTTATTTGGGAACCCGGTGGTGGCGCGTACCGAGGGCCATGAAAGCACATGGCCTCGGACTTGTGCGATGCCACCTTGAGTCCCAGTTGCTGGATCCTCTCCACGACTGTCGCAACCCCGCGTGTCGCTGTTTCGGCCGCCGCCTGGTACGACTCTCCCCGCGCCAGGACCAGCGTGTCGTCTGCGTAGCAGACCACGCTGACCCCGTCGGGGAGGTCACCGTATGCGGGTTAAGAATCATGTATTGGATACATGCGGTATTCGTTCGTGCGTCGACACACGGTGGACCTATATTGTATTTGAACCCTTGTTTTTTCTTTAGGCGCCTGCCATGTTTTCTCTTCACCTCCTTTGGTTGACTGTTAGAAAATAAGACATTAACATCATGCAAAGCAATGGTACAAAGGTAGACTGCTCTTGTACCTTTGTGTTACATATTGTTTTGTTAAATAAATAAATTAAAATATAAAATTGATAGAGATAAAGTTTGGTGTAGTTACTCAGATACCCGCGAAACGAGACACAATAGTAAAACAATAACAGCGCGGTCTCATAGGACCGGTTGGGGATTCAAACGTTAAGTACTTTATTCAAGTATTCATAACACGATTTGTGAATCAGTGTATGATTTGCAGAAGAACGCTAGGTGGCGCCGCCGGCGGTGTAAATAAATCGCGGGCGCACACGTTACACATTGCTATTCAGAGGCGCGCGGCGCGGCTGATAAGCGGCGCGGCATTTACATACAGCGTACACACAGCCGCCGCGCCGCCGCCACGTGGTGTCACTGCTAACAGAGTACAGACACTGTGACGTCTTCCATTACGTGATAGTGGAAGTACCTACACTTACTGCTGTCCTTTAACATTAAGAGAGGTCAGCAACGGGGCTCGTATTTGTTGCCATGAACCGGGCAATAAGCCTGTTCAATGTTTATCTGGTACACACCTAGATTCTGATTTGCCATTAACACTCAGATACGTGTTCTTTGATCAGTGACAGAGGTGCGTTCCACCGCCTGGCACGCGACGCGGGCGCGAGCGGTAATTACAGCGCCGCTGCTCACGACGTCGCCATTGATGTGCGTTAATTAATTTTAATTAATATTAAAATTAATCCTTTTACGCATAATCTGGGAGCTTCGAGCGCATTGACACACGATATTAGTATTTCGTAAATGATCACCTTATTCGATAGATACTGGCACTAAAAAAGGTAAACATTTCGTTGTGATTCAATACGCTCGTAGTGACATTATCATCAACTTATTGTACCACGAGCACAAGGTGGCTATTAGGTAAGTATCGATACAAACTACGACCTCGTCAATAAAGAGTTGAGAATTTGCATTAAAACGTCTGCTTGATTACTCGCCGAGTTCATTAATTTCTGATTGTGAGAAAAACTTAGAAACGTTCGGATTGCTGCAGAGCGGTGCGCTCGCTTTACAGTTACTGCGGTACTGCATAATTTCTCAAAACTTGGATAATCTGAAATCAAATCATCTAATTAGTTAAATAAATTGACAGGATTACTGTGCCACTTTCACAGTTGTATGATATGGCTCAGGCACGTTTATCTATCATCTATTTTCAAACTTACAATAGTGTGCGTTTGCGCCACAGTTCAACGCTAATAAATTGAAGCTGGAGTTTATACAGCGTGTTAAAAATCGATTCATTGACCAATTAGTATCAAAAAAGTATGTTATCATTTCAGTCTACACAACAGTGGGCCACCGCCGTGCACTGCGAGGCCCTGAAGAACTCCAACCACTCCCTACAAGTGTCTGAAGTAACGCCCAATCACTAAGGCGCTTCATTCTGATCATACCTTGTGCTCTCCACAGCTATCGCGTATATAAATGGATCTTATCAGGGAAAACTCCGGTGACTGTAAGGAAGGGGGGAACAAGATTCTTCTTAATAAGTCTTCTTCCTGCCCTTATCCTATATTACTTGGGGTTGGCGCCACACGATTTCTTTTTATTCCATTTTGTCCTGTCGTCCGTCACACTATCACTAACTCCCTTTTCTTTCATATCAGTCCTTACACAATCCATCCATCTTTTCTTTAGCCTCCTTCTCCCTCACCATCCATCTACATGTAAATTCAAAACTCTTTTAGTAACATGCATTTCATCCCTCCTCTTCACATGACCATACCAAGACAAACGATTTCCTTTCAACTTTTCTGTCACTGGCACCACTTTTAAACTTCCTCTAATATACTCATTTCTCACTTTATTCATTCTCGTCACACCACACATCCATCTCAACATTCTCATCTCCGCTACATGTAATCTTTTTTCATCCATCTTTTTCACAGCCCAACATTCTGATCCATACACTATGACAGGTCTTATCACGGACTTGTAGATTTTACCCTTCAACTTGAGGGGCATCCGTGGATCACAAGTTGTTGCCGTGACCTGTCGCCATTTCATCCATCCTGCGTTGATCCGATGTGTTATGTCTCGGTCTACCTCACCATCCTCTTGGACAAGCGACCCGAGGTACCGAAAGTCCGAACAGATTGGTATGGGCGTCCCAGCGAGGGCTAAAAGCGAAGGATTGGAGAGACCCCGAAATCGCAGAACAAGTACTCTCTTTTGGTTCTACTCAATTTCAGGCCAACACTCTCCAGTCTATGCCATCACACCTCCAATCTGCTCTGGACCTCTAGACCACTCTCGGCAACCAGCACAATTTTATCGGCAAACAGCATACACCAGGGGGCCTCTTCTTGAATGTCTAAAATCAAAGCGTCCATTATCAGCAGGAAGAGATAAGGGCTGAGAGCCGGCACCTGATGTAGGCCGACCGCCATATTGAAGCTGCCACTGGTGCCTACTGTAGACCGGACTTGGGTACTACACAGACTGTACATCGCTCGGATCCACTGCACATACTTTACAGGCACGCCTTTCTCTTTAAGGGCCCACCACAGAACATCACGAGGTACCCGGTCATATGCCTTTTCGAGGTCAATGAATACCATGTGCAAGTTTTTATGTGCACCTCTGTATTTCTCGCACAGCTGGCATATAGCGCAAATGGCATCCGTTGTGCTCCGACCAGGCATAAAACCGAGTTGGTTCTGTGAAATTTCACTCTCTTCTCTCAACAGCCTTGCAATAACTAACAGTCAGTGAAGTCTACTGTATTCTCATATTAACAGCAATCCTCATGTCCCTAGCCTTGTCCCACTTAGCTTGGGGTCGGCTTCCAGTCTGACTGGAAGCAGTTGAAGCACTTTTAAAATAGTAATAAGAAACCAATTAATAAGAATTCATAAGTGAAATAGTTATGTAATTAAAAATCAATAATAATATTTTATTAATAATTTAGTGGTATAAATGAACTAAACATCATGGATAAACTTTCGGGAAGGTGTAATTCGATGTTACAATTTTCGAAGTCATGTAACACACACAAAGTAGCCAATTTTTAAAGTCCAACGTACTCATTTGTTAAAATTAAATAAAAAATCATGATTTACTTGCGTCATACATAGTTATGAATCTAACACACTCGTAGTATGTACTAACTAGTGATGTGAAGCCGAACATTCGGCTCACAGATAATATTTAACATTCGGGCGGCAGCGGGCGGCGGGCGGTGGCTAACGACTTCCGCTTCCGGCGGCGGCGGACACCGCCACGGTACGCGCTACGCCGTAGCACTGCTACGAGCTACGAGCGTAGCGCTACGAGCTAAGAGCTACAGCACTCAGTTGAATGGCTGTGTCAGAATGGAAGTCGGAATTATGAGTTTATTTCGTGAAATACGAGTGTTTTTATTACGTTTCCAATTTTATAACGAACAATGACGCGCCGCGAGCGGCGGAAGTGCCGGGACGTCCGAGCGTGCGTGTGTGCGATACCAGTGTATGCGACGCTCATTCATCGATGCGCTTTCGAATGTGCAAAATTTATATTTCCCTACAGCCTCGTGGGGCACAATTAACGGTTGATTCTGTTTGAACATATTCCTCACTGCATTCATAAGTAATTTCAATATCTATTATGTTTCAATAACAACTTTTTATATTATTTTAACTTAGCTTGTGACCCCTTTGTTGAGCTAATCTGGGTCCAAATCTTTAAACAAAAAATTCGTCCCCGCCGCGAATCTCAGTGAGCAGCGGAGTGGGCCCGCGCGGGGCGAGGGGGAGGGGGGGCGCACTGAATATTTATGCAGCGCGCGAGTGACGCGACAACTTTCCTCCATGAATACGACAATTGAAATTACAGCCGGCAACGAAACAATTTTGTTATTCAAACGCGACTCGACTCGTCACGGGGGACTGGGGCTCGTGGCGGGGAGGGGGGGGAGGGTAATCAAAACAATACGTGATTCAATACAAACATCGGTGGAAAAACGTCACTTACGCGCCCCGGCCCGGCCCGGCCCGACCCGGCCGCGCGCGGCGCATTGATACGTCGGCGCTAATAAGTTAATCTCCCCTCGCCGGCGCACTGAACAAACGATGACACCGCGTCATTCTTAACGCTGCCACAACAAGTGCACGTTATCTCGTCTCCTCAGCAGCTCGCGCCTGCTGTGGCTGCATCTGATACGAGGACCGCAACATGGGACGGACTTTGTGGCATTGAGATAATACTAATAACTAGACGCGTTCTGGCCACCAATATTTTAAAATAAGGATAAAAACTGGACTCTACAAGTTATATAAGTAATTGTACGTATAGCGATGTCAGCAAGTGGCTTAATAATTACTAGTCTCAGCCATTCCCTTAAAAGGTTCTCGTTAGATGGATCATGAGCTCTATTCAGAAAAATAAAGGTGAGCTACCCATTGCTCACCACTCGCAAGTCTGCGCCTACGGTGGCTGAATTACTGCTTCGTAGAAGTAGGCGGCTACCTCCCATTCCTCCTCGCTCCGGACTCCGGACCATGGCCTGTATCGGGGCCTGGTGCGAGAGGTCACTGCGGCCAAGCGGGGCGCACCTCCACCGTATACTCCACCATGCCCTCCAGGCGGTCAACACAATGGTGATACCCGGGCGTTTCTTCCACACGAATCCAGTGCAGGAACCTCCCGAACTTCTCAAGAACGATGAGGACCTGCGACAAGTGGAAGGTAAGAACGCCGTGTGGCCGTTCCAGTCTCTCCTCAAAAAGGAGATTTACCGCCATGTTGATGGCATGCCCAAGCCCAATACCGGTGGACTACCAGTTTTTTAAATATAATATAATATTTCCTGTGTATTATAACGCACTTCTATTTTTACATAGAGTAAATAAATTAGAATAATAAGCGAGTAATTAGTTAAATGCGACATCCTATTCATTCTGTTGAATCATTTAGACCGGTCGGCTATGTTGTTTGCTCACATCAATCACGAGTTAAATGTTTTAGTTAGCGTCCTTCGCGAGACGTCTCCCCCTGACATACAAACACTAACAGTTCGTAGAAGACACGTTAGCGCGTCAACTTGCAACTACTAACACAATTACCTCCAGCCGGGGACACGACACGCGTACTGCGGGCCGCGATACGCACCGTACGCCGCGTATTGCGGGCCACGTACCTGGGACACGCACGGTACGCCGCGTATTACTGCCTAACGTTATGTAATTGATTGCCCTTTCGAGATAGCAGCTGTGTGACATACATGTAAGCAGTAAGTACACCCAATTTTGTAAAGCTTACGTTTGTGTGTATGTAGATAATGTAAGTGCCTCGTGTATTACATTTTTCAGTGAATCATCATCATCTGCCTAGCCTTTTCCCAACTATATTGGGGTCGGCTTCCAGTCAAGCCGGATTTAGCTGAGTACTAGTATTTTACGAGGAGCGGCTGCCTACCAGACCTCCACAACCCATTAACTGGGGTAACACGATACTTCATGGCAAGACTGGAGTCAGATTTACTGGCTTCTGACTATCCGTAACGACTGCCAAAGATCTCCAAATGACAGCCGGGACCAACGGCTTAACGTGCTTTCCAAGGCACGGAGCAAACTCGTTATGTTAAGATGGTCACCCATCCACAGACCAACCTAGGCAAGCGTTGCTTAACCTTGAAGATCGACCTGTGCGGCTGTTATTATCTAGCCACGAGCTCCTCGTGGCTAGATAACTCCTCTCCTACATTTCCTCCCCTCCTCCTCCTACATTTTTCAGTGAATCAAAACAAAAATAACACGTTCCCGGGAAATCTAACCCAATAGTACAAAGAAACAATAACGTACATGTTGACGTCGACAACACACAACTATTTTTAATGTTATCAAAGCGGCCGTTTCTTTTGAAGTATTCTTTGGCTGGTGGGGCGCGGGCGGCAATCCCTTCGACGTGAAGGGTATCCCTATCGGGTGTAATCATCCCTCTCACTACCACCCCCCGGCCCGCGCACCGCGCCCTCCAGCTTATCGCACTACAAAAGCGAGAGATTGTGCGCCCGCGGGCACCGTGGGCCGCGGCTCGGGCACACTACCGGCACACGCGGCGTCGCTCAGGGATAACAATCCAGTTCAAATAAAAACGTGAGCCTTTGTGTTTCACGTGAGACGAGCTCCCCGAGCGTGTCAAACGCGAACAAACCAAATAAAACAAAAGATCCGAGTGAACTATTAACTAAACATGATCCCTTCAAAAGAGCTGTCATAGCACTTACGATAGTTTGAGAAAGAATACAGTATGCGAGATGGTACTTACCTATGTGTAGAGGTATCTGCGAGCGTGTCCCGCACACTCCGGGCATCGGGTCGAATGTGGCGAGCTTGAGCTAGCGGCGATCAGCGCGACGAGCGTCGGGAGACGCGCGACCCCTGCGTGCGGTCCGACGGACCCCAGCGAGCGCGACACGCAACACGCGCCGACCTACACTTACACGTTGCATTGAACTTGTACTTTCTAATTCGTAAGTCACCGTCGCTTTCTCACAATGGTTTACTTATGTAAGAGCGAGTAATTAAAGCTACGTACTCGAGTGTTGTCTGCAGCAGTGTGCGCCTCGCGTGTCGTAGCGACGGCTGGCGGCTGGCGGCGGATATTAATATTAATCCAATGAACAACAAACTGTGTTCTCACTACACATTCAATTAATAATCACTTAAGATTAACGGATCGCGTTGTTATGAGCAAACTTGTACAATTAATACTCGAGTACATGCCTACCGACGTGACGTCTTGTTACAAAACGATCTACAATTGAATCAGCTGATAATAATTGGCTAAGTTGATTATAGACTCGTGATGAGACCTACACATTGCTGCGCTATATCAGCAGCAGCTGGCGTTATATGATATGGATCAAACTGAAACGCATATGAAAACTTATTTTATTTCACATAGGCTTAGATGAGCACTTATAAAATGCCAGAAGCTAGGGCACGGTTCCCTTATGGAGAAGAACTGACAAACGTCTTTAAAATAATGATTTTTTCTACAATGTTTCCCTATTGCAATATTAATAGATACTATAAGGTCTGTCGGATAATAACTATAGAGATCATCGGCACAAGCTTCATTTTAAGTTAGGCTTCTTCACGACAACACAGATGTGTCATTGCCACCTGCTAACTAAAACTGTAGTAACGCGAATTGTTATAGTACTATTCCTACCTATTTCATTTGTTAACAAGACAAAATATGTGACAGTCTATGAGTAGTGAGTGTCTAAAATGTCGGCAGAGGGAGAGCTTGGCTGCGGTGGATCAGTGGGACGTGCGACTGCCGATAATTGTCGCAATTACGTCCACCACGCGAACGTCAGTGCGCCGCACCGCATCGCACCGCACCGCACCGCACCGCGCGGTGCCGCAACCGATCGGACTGCGGCGGAAAGTGCTAACTTAAAAGTTTGATTGTAGATAGATTTGAGTATATAGTTTTAATTTCAACTCGATACAGCTACGCATTCCTGAGATAAAGGATCTTGACAGATGGACAACAAATTGATCCTATAAGGGTCTCTCAAAACGAAAAAAGGCTCTTAAAAAAAAGAAAAGTGTACGAAGGTAAACAAGTTGCCAAATATCAGATCGTCAAAGTAAACAAGTTGCTTGTCTTCCGCTGACGCTACAGCTAACTGCTACTTATTGTAACGTTATCTATCGGAGCCGCCGCGCGCCGCCGAGCGCGACGCGACGACTTCTTTTATCGGAACTGCGCGCGCTAAGTTCACTTACTTGCTAATTATGCTCATAATTAGTTGGTGCTAAGTTGTGCACTGTCACTACACCTAGCTACCACGACGCCGCACGCCGCCAGCTCTGTCGCCTGCTCCCAGCGCCGGCACACGAATATTGTTTAGTTGGCGCTAATGAAGACGATGTTGTACTACTATAATTAGGAACTCTATTGAATTAAACGTTTGGTGAAAGTTTTACTAATGCTTACAATACTAGGTATAAGCATTAGTAAAACTTTCACAAAAAAATGTATACTCATGAAAATGAGGTGAATTACCACATGGTTCTCAGCTTTTTTTCTTATATTTTTTCATTTGTAAATAAATATATGTGTACTGTGGCAATCTGTCAGCGTTCCAGAAAATTAGAATGTTGATTTTCGTAGAGATATAATGCTGACTCAGCAGTCATTAGAATTATGAATATAGACGTATAAATGGCGTATGTAGGTAGTTGTGTTGTGTGTCAATATAGTACGAGTAGTACGTATGAGTAGCTTGGACACAAAGTACTGCTCGGTCACATGAATAATTCGTAAGTCTCTCGAATATAAATATTTGTGACTCAACCAAATAATAAAATGATTATTTTTGTTTTGTTACAAAGTTAATAAGGAAGACTAAAAACAAGTAGGTAACAATAAAAATGGGGTATAGCTATATCATGGACCATGGTATATTTTCTGTAGCTGTACCATTACAGCTACAGAAAATTGTTAAAAAATAAAACATGGCTGTTAATATTTTTCCTGCTTTTCGAAGTAGTCTCCGTTCCTTTCTCAACACCGCCGTATGCGATGGAATCATTAACTGACGCAGTGGGCCCACTGCTCTTTATGGATCTCTTCCACCCATTTTTCAATCAGCCACGGTATCTTCAGGGCCCGAGCGAACCCAAGCAGGGCAGACTCCCACCGTATGCTCCTCACTGACCTCCGAGCGAACCGCACAATGGTCACACCTGAGCATTTCTTCCCGCCGACTTCGAAACACTTGACTCCTGCAACGGCAAGACGGCAAGTAAGGGTGACACTCCTTAAAGATTTACTACCGTGATTAGGGATTGCCCAAGTACATACACACACCTGCTCATCTGTCCCATTGGTACCAGTGTGTATGCACCGGTGGCGCATCGCAGTACGCTTGGTGGTGCGATAATGAAACGGGCTTGGAGGAATTAGGCTATGCAATTCTGACACACGGGGAGTGTGAAACGCAACCGGTAGAAAACCGACAGGCTAGCAACACGGAGTCGATGCTCAGAGTGACCTGTTTTATATTGGGATACAGGTAATATTGTTGGACGAGCAGTAAGAAAATACTTGAATAGCTCATTCGATATGATAAGCCTGGGGACTGAAATGCATAAATCTATCTCTCCGTACTTAAATATACTAATTGGGGTATGTGTATGTGTGGTTCGGCTACGATTGTAAGCAATCAATATGAGCCGTGTAATGTGTCGTCAGTGACCGTGTGCAGCATGACGTGCGACGCGGCAGCTGCCAGCAGTGCGCGTCACACCTCGCCTGCGCCGCCACGTGCCATGTGACGCGACACGCGACGCGCCGTGCGACGCGACATCATTATTTCAAATTGGATACTTATGGTTGGTGCACAATTACCAGACATGCTAATTAGTTAGTGCCTAAATATTAAATGAGAGCTCGCGCCGCCGAGCGCGCGGGGCGCTAACATGCGTCATTATTAGCGCAGTCATCATTACTGCTAATGCTCTAACGTTACACTCACTTCTAACGCAGTCAGGCTCAGCACTTAGCTATACAGCGTTCTCTGAATATGGATAAACCAATTAAATTTTAATCTAAAAATTAGAGAAAGCCGCTCTCTCATTTACTTTATTCAGGCCACTCTAAACAATTTGAAGTTGGTCGAAGTTGCGTCGTTCCGCGAGAGCAAAAAGGCTAATCTGTGAAACTCCATCAAATGTAAATCGGTCGGAGGGACAAAAGCCCGAGCAGGTTGAGACAACAAATAAAACGTAAAGAGCAATGAATAGATTAACTGCGGGTTCATATTTGACCTGTGTAATTGACAAAGTTCCGCTCTCAGCCCCCCCCCCCCCCTCCGCACCGCAACACAATCAGAACTAACTGTAGTCTCACAATAATGTTTATGTACCTACTTGTAACTTTACAACATTATTTTTACATGTTTTTTTACATTGGATTTTCCTTTAAGATGTAAAATTAATCGAGGGTTTGCAATATCCTTACATGTTCACAACGCTTAAGGATATTATTATATACAATAAAATGAAGAACTTGGATCCATGTAATTTACATGAAACCTGTCACCGTTTTATGTTACCAATATAATATGAACCACAAACAGAAACCATGTCCGTGCTGTTCGATCGAAATACCGTAAAATAATAATATGTCACGTTTTGCGTTTAGTTGTAACTGGGACATTATTACTCGTATACAGTAGATATTTACACGAATTAATATTTTATACCAAATTAGCCAGCTCATTCTTCTTCTTCAACTTAGGCGTTAGTCCCGGCTTTTGCCAGGGTCCGCCTTCCGGCTTAGCTTGCTCCATTTTGCCCGATCTTCTACATCCTTGACAGTTAGGCCATTGGCTCTCATGTCGGACTTGACGACGTCCAGCCAGCGCTTGCGAGGGCGACCACGAGACCTAGCGCCAAGGACAGCCATATTCATGCATCTCCGGCCAACGTACTCCGTAGGGCGGCGCATGATGTGGCCATACCATCGCAGACGACATTCTTGCAGTTTTTCCCCCACGTCACGGACACCAAGACTACCTCGGATGAATGAGTTGCGTATGCGATCGGATCGCGTTACGCCGCTCATCCACCTCAGCATCTTCATCTCCGTGACGCGAAGCTCCTGGGTGTGTCTGCTTAGTGCCGGCCAACACTCGCCGCCGTACAGGAGGACAGGACGTATGATGCATTTATATATCTGTCCCTTAAGCTTCGGAGGCATTTTGCGGTCGCATACAACGCCCGTAACCTCTCGCCATTTCGCCCAAGCCGCACCTATACGTGCTTGGACATCGTCGTCCACGTTGCCAGACTCGTGCAGCACGGATCCAAGGTACCTGAATGTATCGGAGCTTGTGATCCGGTCCGAGCCTATTTGGATGGTGTTTGAATCCGTGCTGCCACAGGACATGTACTCAGTCTTCGCCACATTTAGTCTCAGACCGCCGTTTTCCAGCGTGTCCTTCCAAATGTTGACCTTCCGCTCAAGTTGGGCTTTGTTCTGGCTAACGAGGGCGATGTCATCGGCATACATCATTAGCCATGGAGGCTGATCTTGGATGTATGCCGTAACTACATCGAGCACCACGTTAAACAAGAACGGGCTAAGAGCCGATCCTTGGTGAACGCCAACAGATATTGAAAAGACTTTGGATTCGCCAACAGCGGTCTGGACAGAGGACACGGAATCGCGATACATGTCTCTGATAATGTCAATATAGGCCTCGGGCACACCCTTGAAGCGAAGTGCCCACCAGATGGACTGCCGAGGAATACAGTCGAAGGCCTTCTGCAGGTCTAAAAAGGCCATATGCAGAGCTCTCCTTCTCTCTCTGTAAGCCTCAGTCAGAGTCCGCAGGGCGAACACTGCGTCCATGGTGCTGTTACCCGCCCGGAAGCCATATTGACACTCAGAGACAGTGCACTCGCTACGGAGCCGTGTGTCAATGATCCGCTCGAAGAGCTTCATGGTGTGGCACATGATCTTAATACCGCGGTAGTTACTACAATCCTGTACACTACCTTTGCCTTTATAGATAGGAATAATAAGGCTTGATCGCCACTGGTTCGGCATTTCCTTGGTGGTCAGGATGCGGTTAAAGAGATCCGTCAGAAGGGCCACACCATGTGAGCCCATCGCCTTCCACACTTCGATTGGCACACTGTCAGGCCCGACCGATTTCCGGTTCTTCATGTGGCGAAGAGCAATGCGAGTTTCGTCGGGGGAAATAGGGGAAATAAGTCCAAGGTTAGGAGGCGGTTCGGGAGGAAGGTTATGGGGATGCTGTTTGTTAGACAGCTCCTCGAAGTATGTGCACCATCTCTCCTTAACAGAGGGTGCATCATAGAGCAGCTTACCCTGGGCGTCCCTTACACAGAGGCATTTGCTAATGTCCCGTGTAGCTTTTTCCCGGGCACGCGCCAGCTTAAAAATAAGCTTTTGCCCCTCCGCAGTTTCCAGCTTGTCGTACAAGGGCGCCAAACTTTTGCTGCGGGCTCTGGCTACTGCTTTTTTGCAAGCGCGCTTAGCCGCTCCATATGCCTCCCTGTCCTCCGGAGAGTTGGACCCCTGCCACTTTTTAAATAAGGCCTTCTTCTTCCGGGTCGCCTCCTGCACCCCGTCATCCCACCACCACGTCTCCCTGTCCATGGTGCGACCACCACGAGAAGTGCCAAGGACGCGCTTACCCGCGGCGGTGATTGCTGAATGAATCCTACTCCATATCTCCTGAGCGGACTCATGCGGAGAACTGATCTCGAGGTGCTCGACCTCCGCGATGAATTCCGACAGTTTAGGACCATTCAGCAACCACCACTTGGTGCGGGGATTGCGTTTCTGGGTCACTTTTTTCCTAGCTACGATCGCCAAGTCCATGACAAGGAGGCGGTGTTGGGCCGTTAAGCTTTCGCCTGGGATAACTTTACAGTTGGTAACCTTGCCAATGTTGCACCGTCGCACCAGCAGGTAATCAATTTGGGTTGAGTATGAACCACCACGGTACGTAATAAGATGCTGGGGCTTCTTCTGAAAGAACGTATTCGCGATGGCTAGGTCCGACACGGCGCAGGTCCTGAGTATGCTGACTCCCTCTGCATTTAGTTGGCCATAGCCAAAACCACCGTGAACACGTCCGTACTCTCCAGCACACTGTCCTACGTGACCGTGAAAAAAAAAAAAAAAAAAGACGTCCACAACAACCAGTGCCTGGGATAGGGTGTGCTTAGGTGGGGGTGTAGCATAGGGCCAGGTGCGGCGGTGAAACCGTCGGCACCGTGTCAGTATGGACCGCGACGACGATTTGGCCGCTGCCGAGCAGCGGCTAATAGAAGAAGAGATGGAGCGCAAGGCCGAAGAATTGAGAATTTTATCGGAGATGCGCCAGGAGGCGGGCTTCGCACCCCGCCAGTCTCTGGCGCGCACGCCGCCGCAGGGCTTCAGCACGCCCCGGGCAACTACCATGGAGGGACTGGAGCAGCTGACGGGAGGGGAAAAGAGGTGCCTCACGTCGCCGGAGGAGGTGCAGGGCGAGGTGGTCAGGCGCTGCCTAGGGAAGAGGACGGGCCGCACGGAGGTGCCACCGATCGGGGGCCTGCTGTCGCGTCCAGTGGTCGCGCCCCCCTCGCCGCCCCCCCCCCGCAACTAACATTGGACCACGACCGGACGCGGATGCGGACCTTGCCACGGCAGCGGTCAACGTGCTGGCGGGACTAGCATCGGCGTCCACGCAGGGGATCATGGACGCGGTGCGGGCGAAAACTTCTAAATTAAACAAGGACGAGATTGCGGCCATAGGGGCCCACACGGTGAGGCTGGGGGCAGTGATCATGCAGCTGTCCCTGCGGGTCGCCGCGGCGGAGCAGAGGGCCGCGATCGCGGAGGAGAGGAGTCAGGCCGGCGGGACGCAATCGGACCAGCTGTTGGCGGCGTCGACGAGTGCTCCTCCACGGAGCTTCGCCAACGCCCTTAAACTGGGCAGGGGACAGGAGCCCGTCCCCATTGTCCGCCCTCCTGGCCCTTCCGTGGTCATTTACCCTGCGGAGGGCCAGAGAGAGGCGCTGAAGACGGCGGACGACACGCGCCGGGTCCTGCTGGACGCGGTTCGTCCGGGGCAGCTGGGGCTGCAGATCGCTGGGGTGCGCAGGGTGGGCAACGCGGGTGTCGTTGTGCAGACGACGTCTGCGGCGGCCGCGGATACTCTGCGGAGGGCGGTCCCTCCCACGCTGCGCACGGTGGAGCCGACGGAGCGCTGTCCGCTCATCGCCCTCACGGGCATAGATAAGGAGGCGACGATGGAGGCGGTCATCAGGGACCTAAAGGAACAGAACCTACACGAGAGCGACGAGTGGACGACAGAGCGACTGGGGCGGGAGCTTCGCCTGGTCTTCAGGCGCGGCAGGCACGGCAACCGCTCCAAATGGGTGTGCCAGGCGTCGACGGACTTGAGGCGCACCCTCATAACAAAAGGCCGGATTTACCTGGGCTGGGATGTGGTGGAGGTGACGGACCACGTCTCGGTCACATGTTGCAACAAGTGCCAACTGTATGGACACCCGGAAAAGTACTGTCGAGCTAAGAATGTCGTCTGCGGGAACTGCGGCGACGAGGGGCATAGGAGCACGGAGTGCCAGGCCGTGAACACGGCCTGCGCGACGTGCAAGAAGTTTGGACGCAAGGGGGCCCACGGACATCGCACGGCGGCCAAGGACTGCCCAGCCAGGATGCACGCGGAGCAGCAGGCGGTGAGCCAAATCAACTACCATGGCTGAGCTGCGCATTGGGCAGCTAAACCTGCAGGGCTCGGCGTTGGCCACCGCTGAGCTGCCGAGGATCGCCGAGGAGCTGGGGCTGGACGTAGTGTTAGTGCAGGAGCCATACATTGCGGCGAGTGGGTCGCCGGCCGCTCTTGCGCAGCTGCTGCTTCCGGAGGGCGCTTGCCCCAAAGCCGGGGTATTCCTGGCACGATTGGACGTCGCCTGCGCGGTGCTTAGGCACCTCTGCACGGAGCACATGATCGTGTGCCACATAGCCTGGGGGGTTTCTGCGCTCCACGTGGTGAGCGCATACTTCCAGTACTCGGACGACGTCAGCCTTCATCTGCTGCACCTGGAGAGGACCATGGGGGTCCTGAGGGGACACAATGTTCTTGTCGGCGCGGATGTCAACGCGCACTCGCCTCTATGGCACTCTGCGCCGCGACATCTCATCGGGCGGGGTCGTGAAGTGGCCCGTCGACGGGAGCTGGTGGAGGGCTTCGTGTTGGCGCATGGGCTGACCATCCACAACAGGCCAGGCCAACCGTCAACCTTCCACACGATCAACGGCGAGTCGAACATAGACGTGACAATGTCGACGCGCGGGGTCCGTGTTACGGACTGGAGGGTGCACACGGAGGCAAGCAGCAGCGACCACCGGCTCATCACCTTCAGGCTGTGTGGCATGGAAACCCGTGGGCCCGCTCCTGCGGCGGAGTCGTCGGCGGCGCCGAGGAGGTTCCGGGAGCGTGGTGTGGACTGGGACCGATTCCGGGCCGGGATCCAGGAGCGAGTGGGTAGTATTGACTGGTCGAGGCCTGCCAGCGCTGTGTGCAAGGAGTTCACGCGAGTCATCGCGTGGACAGCGGAGGAGTGCCTGGGTACATGTGGTGACGGCAAGAAAGCGAAAGGGTACGAATGGTGGTCTCCTGCGTTGGAGGCCATGCGTAAAAGGCACAATAAGCTGAGGAAAGCATGGCAAGACGCAAGGAAGGTAGGTGGGGATCTGGAAGTTAGCGCGAGGAATGATTTCCATAGGGGCCGCAGTAAATACAGGGCAGCGATGGAGAAGGCGCAGCTCGACTCTTTCCGCAAGCTGGCGGACTCGGGGAACCAGGATCCGTGGGGCCTGGCATATCGCGCGGCCAGTGGTAGGCTGCGGCCTCCGGCCAACGTTGTTAACGGGGTCAGACTTGCGGAGGGCTTTGCGGGGGACGTAGGCGGCTCCATGCGGGGCCTGTTGTGTGCCCTGTGCCCCGATGACGATCTGTCGCGGGACACGGTGCACCACAGGCAAGTGCGGCTGGCGGCCGCCTGCATCCCGTCGGGTCGGGATGCGCCTCCTCCGTCGAGTCAGGTTCTGGAGAAGATAGTTAAGGATCTACCTAACACGGCACCGGGAATCGATGGGATCACGGCGCGCATAGTCAGGCATGTGTGGCAGGTGGCTGGCGCCGAGCTGACACACGTGTTTGGCATGTGCGTAGCCGAAGGGGTCTTCCCCGATGTGTGGAAGGATGGCAGGCTCGTCGTCCTGCCGAAGGGCAACGACAAGCCGCTGACCGATCCCAAAGCATATCGGCCCATCACTCTTCTCCCCGTCCTGGGAAAAATCCTGGAGCGGGTGTTGCTCCAGTGCGCGCCGGGAATTATGAGTGGGGTGTCGTCGGGCCAGCACGGGTTTTCTCGGGGTAGGTCAACTCTGACGGCACTGAATTCCATCGTGGATACCGTCCAAAGCAGCCGGTCCAGGTATGTCCAGGCAATCTTCCTGGACATATCAGGGGCCTTCGACAACGCATGGTGGCCCATGATCCTGCTCAAAGCCAAGAGGGGGGGGTGCCCGCCAAACATCTATAGGATGCTGGCGGCGTACTTCACTAACCGCCGAGTCGGACTCTTTGCGGGGAGCAGGGTTGTCTGGAAGGTCTCAACCATGGGGTGCCCGCAGGGCTCTGTAGTGGGACCACCACTATGGAATCTTCTCCTGGACGACTTGCTCCGGTTGCCATTCCCGGCCGGAGTTACAGTGGTCGCGTACGCGGATGACGTTACGGTCCTCATCGAGTCGGACTCTCGAGCCGGCATTGAGGCCTCGGCCTCGTGCGCCATGGCACTCATCACAGAGTGGGGGGTCCGCAACAGACTGGGCTTCTCCTCTTCGAAGTCATTTTCCATGACCTTGAAGGGGGGGCTGTCCAAGCGCCCTCCCACGGTCCGACTGGATGGGGCCCCAGTCAAAAACGTGCGTTCGACCAAAGTGCTAGGAGTGGTCCTAGATGCGAGCTTGTCGTTCGGGGAACACGCTCAGTCCATCGGCGAGCGTGCTGCAGCGGGGCTGGGCAAGATGTCGCGCGTCTCCGCCTCATCCTGGGGCATTAGATACCGGGCCCTCAAACTCTTATACAAGGGCATTTATGTACCAATCATCACCTATGCGGCAGGATGCTGGTGGAGGCGGGTGAACACCTACGTGGTTAGGGCTGCACTGCAGAGGACGCAAAGGCCCGCTCTCATCCTCTTGACGAAGGCCTATCGGTCCGTCAGTACGGCGGCGCTACCGGTTCTGGCCGGGGTGCTGCCGGCTGACCTTGAGGTGGCCCGTGCGGGTAACATAGACGACATCCGTGGTTTGTCGCGGGACGCTTTCAGGGCGGGGAGAAGGGTCATCGCGGACGAGGCTGTAGCCAAATGGCAGCAGAGGTGGGAGCAGGAGGAGAGGGGTAGGGAACTCCATCGTTTCTTCCCGGACGTGGCGGCTAGACTCAGGGCAACCTGGGTCGAACCGGACTACCAAGTCTCCCAGATCCTGACGGGTCATGGATGCTTCCGGAAGAGACTGCATGACATGAGGCTGTGCGAGACGAGTGAATGTTACTGCGGAGAGGATGAGGAATGCTTGGACCACGTACTGTGGAGATGCCCCTTGTATGACGATCTGAGGCGAGAGATGATGGATGGGATTACTCGCGTGGAGGAGGGGCCGGTATTCTACTGCGACCTCGTGGCCTCGGAGGCTAACTTCCGACGGCTCAAGGCGTTCGCACACGACTGGTTCGAGATTAGGAGCGGGCTGGAACGAGAGGACGGGTCAGGGTCGGGCAGCGAAGTGGTGTGGTGACGTACATACCCAAGAGAGGGGTGTACCGCTGGGTGCCGCCCCAGAATGGGGAGAGGGCACAAAGGGACAGGAGGAGAAGTTTGTATAGGAGTCAAGAAGCGACTGCGGTGATGGCGCGCCCATATTAATATGGGTGGGCCATGTCCGCAGCCGTCTCCTTGAGTTTCGGCCCATATGACATGATGTCGGTGGGGCCATGGGTGGTTGGCGGGATTTGTCCTACGTGACCGTTGAGATCCCCCCCAACCAAAATACCTTCAGAATTCGGAATACCGCGCAGTACGTCCTCGAACTCATCCCAGAAGGCCTCCTTTTCAGACTCACAGCAGCCAGTTTGAGGAGCATAAGCGCTGACTAGGTTCGTTACCGACCCTTCGATCAGCACCTTAACTCGCATCAACCGGTCGCTGTATCGGTCTACTTCAAGGAGTCCATCCTGAAGGTCCTTAGACAGTACTACGGCTACTCCGTTTCTGCCCGATGGTGATCCGGTGTACATTAGCCGGTACCCCTGCCCGATGTCACGGGACTTATTCCCCTTCCAGCGCGTCTCCTGAAGGAAGGCGCACTGGACCCGACGCTTCGCGAGTACGTCCGCGAGTTCTCTGCAACGTCCAGTTAGAGAGCCAATGTTCCAAGTGGCAAAGCGGAGCTTCTTTTTGGGTACTAACGTCTTTAGCCGTGCCCGTACTTGACACGGTAGCCCTAGCCCACTTATCGCAGGTTTAAGGCGATGTGCCTGCGCGTCGTTGTTCGGCGACGCCCTAGCCCGAGTACCCACTGTATTCTTTGCCATCCATGTTTATATGACTGTGACTTGGTTTTACGTGGGGCGACCAGCCGTCTGACCCCCACAACCCTACGAGAGGGAAACCAGGATCGCCAGAGCCTCGTCCGTTGAACAGCAGGGTGCACCGCTAGCAGGTGAGGTTGGCTTGGGTCCTTAGGATGTAAACGGACCCCAATCACCCCAAATTAGCCAGCTCATTGAACTTCACTATTTTCATGCTTTTGCTGGAGTTGCTTGTGTATTTTCAGTAACAGTTCTGTCTTAAGGTAGCATTATATTCTTCAAGTTCTTATCTTGGCTCAATTGGTGAAACAAAACGAGTGGCGTGGAAGCAATATCAGGCGAACTATATGCGTCGGGCGAGAGCGTTAGCGGACACCACGCAGTGGCCACGGCGGTAGTAGACTCATTGAGTAATGTTGCTTGTACTCATATATACTTTAATGTACATCATAAAAAAAATGCAATATATGAAACAATTTAGGTTGGCTCATCGTTAAATGCGACACATCACACACAATTTCATACTATCACAGTTTATTATCAAATGATTGGAACATTTACGAATTAAGCACATTACCTACATAGCCACCACTTGATGTATTCAACCAATCTTTTGTTCGAAAGACATATTCTTTGGGCACCTTTTGGAACAGACCTATATGAGTGAGAGTCACAACTCGTTCATCATCGTCATCTCAGTCATAAGAAGTTCACAGCTGGAGGTAGGCCTCCCTCAAGCGTCGCCACAACGTCCATTCCTGTTCGTCTCGCATCCATCGAATTACCGCGATCGTCGCCAGGTCATCGGTCCTTCTTATGGAAGGCCTTCCAACGCTGCGTCTTCCGGTGCATGAGCACCACTTCAGAACACTCCGCTCTCAACGACCATCTGTTCGATGCTCGTTCATAGTTTTAAGATATTGTTGTGTTGTGTAGTGGTCGCGTTCAACTTAAAGAGTGTCGTGTAATACCCAATTGTTGCGACGAAAAAAGCACCGGACGGCGTCGAGCCGCGACAGATCCGCGACCCAAATAATTTGTACAGCGACTTGTTAATCCACAGACAAAAGCCTTTGATCTGGAGCACAAACTTCCGCACCTCGCCCCCTCCCGCGCCCAACGCCGGCCAGCACGCCCCCGCCCCCCGGTCCCGGACACGATTAATGTGAGCAGGAATTCGGACGCTTTTTTCTTCAAAAGCGAACACTTTAGCAGAGTTTTTAATTCTTGTGCGATGTTGCGCGCACTTCGCTCACTTGTGGAGCAATTGATTTTATTTTATTTTGTGGGATTTTATAAACATTTACAACGATTTACAAAGTTGACATTTAACATCTGGGTGGTTATTGTAATAATAATATCTACGTTTATGTCCGTGTCATATCCAATGTGTAAGATAGTAAGTCATTGCGCATTCCGCTGGTTAACATTAACATTATCTACTCTAAGTAACCAAGCACCATCAATACCTTAATTAAAAAGTCTGAAATACATAATTACATTAAAAATACTACTTTGTACGTCTTCTTCGTACGTACGTATGTATGTACGTAATGCGACACTTGTGGTGATAGTTGGGGAAGCTTATGTCCAGCTCTAACTTCATCTCTCGCGCCGGGTCCTGGTACAGGCCATGGTCCGAAGCGACGAGGAATGGCAGAGACATAGCTCCCGCTCGCGCTTCGTACGTCAGTACACTAAACCTTTGAGGTTTCATAAGATGTTGCTGAAACTGAAAAAACGAAAGCGTGTCATAATATCCAAATAGTAATTAAGGCTACTTAGTAGCGGTCAGACGCTCAGTATTAATCACGTCCTGCGTGGTACGTCGAGCCGCGGCGCGACGCGATGGGATTGTTCCCGCGAGGCCCCGACCCACTCAGGTAGTTAACTGCTTAATTGCGACCCCTGCCGAGAAGTAAATACGAGATACTATAAAACATCTACTTTTGTTCGAACAGCGGCAATTACAAAATGAGTGGATGAGTGGGAATCGATCATCATTTACATGCGGCGGTGACGTGGATGATTCGCTCGCAGTGTGGCGGGAGGCGCGCGGTGGCGCTCATTTGCGACCACTCTGTAATCTGACCGCGAGGGGCAGTAATGACACGATGTCGTTCTTATAATTGTGATACATGCGCGAATAATTTGCACAAAATGATTGATCAGATGACAAATTGAGCAATTTTCCAGCTCTTACAAAGTCGTGAAGCCATTTAGCGGGGCGTTGTGGTGTCTGCGAGAGCTGTGACTCGCTCGGACGCGGGGAAAATTAAATAATGCATCAGAGTGTTCCATCGGCTGCGATTGCTACGAGCGCTACGAGTGCTACGAGTGCTACGAGCGCTACGAGCTACGAGAGTGTTACAAAAGAGCGAGCGCCTCGTTCTTGTAGCAATAACTACGTTTAGTTGGTCTATCAACACCAGGTTCACACCTACTGTTCTCATCTTATGCATTTTTACATCAGTTTCTTCCCAGTTTACAGCAACATTTCATCATACTAATTTTGTTTCATAACCATCAATTTTTGAATATGGAAAGCTATTATCTCTACAATGTTTCACTACTATTAACTACTGAGTTTTTTTGACGCGGTGTGTAGATAAAGGATTCTTTATCCACACTATGTGAGTCAATAAGATTATACATTGTCTGGTTCCGTCCTTATGTGTGCCATCGAAACATAATTCATAAAATTAAACAGCGATCAGGGTAGCCCCGTCCCGCCGCGTCCCGCCGCGTCCCGCCGCGTCCCGCCGCGTCCCGCCGCGTCCCGCCCCGTCCCGCCCCGTCGCACCGCAAAAGTAATTAGCCACTGTAATTGTATTCCAACCAAATTTCAATTTAGACATATTAGCTGGACAAATGTTCCGCTCACATAATATGTGATGCTAATCGCTTTTCATTTACCAGCTTCCGAGCTTTTCGTGGAGCTAATAACTGTGATTCTATGCTTGATTTTAATTACTTATAATGTTAAAGTATTTTAATATTACTGTAAAAATATAGTACAAGCCGACATACTTAAACGTTGGCTTATACTTTGTCTATTACCCCTAAAAGACAAAGTATAAGCTAACGTACCACGTACCAACGTCCGATTATGTACCATGGGCATATTTTTAGAATAATTTTATCAAATTCAACGCAAAACTGTTATCACTGCTCATAAGTATCTAATGAGTAGGAAAATAAGGGTATACGTACACAATACGCGAGTGAGTGCAAGTGATGCGCTCGTGTAGTTGCGAGCAGACGCGGCGGCGCGGCGGCGCGCGGTGTCGGCGCGGTGTCGGCGCGGTGTCGGCGCGGTGTCGACGCCTGGACAGAAAGCCAGCGCGAGTGGATTAGCACGACAGCGCGGGGCCGCTCACACAGCTTATTATGTTGCTCAAAGGCGCAGCTAAAGAACTTGCTGGAAACTGAGTTTTCAACAACATAGTGCTACTACATACTGACGTGTTTGAGACACATCGGATTGTTTTACAATAATAATATGGGTTTTTGTACCATGTGATGTTATTTATATTTATTTACAAATATATGATTACTAGTTTGCATATGCGCATCACCAATTCTGGTTCTAGTTCTGGTTTTGGAGCAGTGGTAGCCGAGTGGTAGGTGTCAAGGGTTCAAACCCAGAAAGATGCATTACTTTGTGTAATTTATTTCATCACCACTGCTCTCAAAACGGTAAAGGAAAACATCATGAGGAAACCGGCATGTCCTAGAACAAAAAATTTGAAGACTAGCAACATTTACCAATTCGCACTGGGCTTGCGTGGTGGATTACGGCTCATCCCCTCTCCTGAGGCCTGAGTCCCAACAATTGGAAAATTAATAGGCCGCTAATGCTAATAATGCTAAAATAAACAGAATAGATAGATTAGATTTATTTTAATTATTATTTGATTATTAATTACACTTGCGATTCGGTTTATAAACTCACACTCATATTTTGCCATCGTCCAGAAGAAAAACTGTTTTACAAAAAATACAACTGACTTTAATATAGAAATAAATAAAACACAGCATTGTCTCTTATCATTGCACAGTCAGCTGTATTTAAAAAAATATTATTTTTATATACATTTTTTTTAACTAATATTACAATAAACCTGTGCGACAGAATCCTTTAATAACCTTTAAGTAAAGTGGACTCCGTTGATCATAATGAACAAACAAGTTTATTATGAACACAAAGCGAGGCTATTAAATCAGTTGTTAGGGCGGCACAAAGGTCGCATTATGTCTGCGATGCTATCGCTCTCAGCGTTAGATGACGAGACAAGACGGCCGCACGACGGAAATGAGGCATTATCGCACCAAACAACTGGAAGAACTAACTTGTTCAGGCGCCCACTCCGCGTTTGATGTCAAGTTTTAGACTTCATTAAAGATGATTTGTGATTCAATAGAGAGGGCGAATTGTACAGACACACAGAAGAGAGAATACGGTGAGATGACAAGATGCTGTGCCCGTAGCTTACGACACATAATGGTAGGTATGCGTATTTGATATAATATTAACTGCCGTCATAAAATCAATAAATTATAATCAATAGTTTAAAACAATAAAAAACAATTGAATATGTCAAATCTCGGGTTGCAATCTATACAGGGTTGTTTGTAAAACACTGACAACCTCTCAGGACTATGTTACTGTCATTATAAACAACAACTTTTGTTCTATGACTTTAAAAAAAATAATATCATGTTTTAGTTTTACATATACTTTAATTTAAATTTAACGTTTTGAATGTTACGAAGTGTATGCGAAGCAAGCGATAGTACAATAGCGGAGGGAGCAGGGGACGACAATGATGCGCGGGAGGCGTAGGCAGGTACAGCAGAATACAGAGTTGAAATGTGTTAGAAAGTACAACGGAATTTTGAAGGTTTGGTTTTGATAAATGATTGCATAAGATGTTCATGAATTTCAGTTCTGCAAGGTTGTTCGTGTTTTACAAATAACTGTTTTATTATTATTAACTTAAAAAAATATAAGTTTATGTTACCACTTTTACAAATACACTATACAGTAGATCATTTAACTTTTCACACTATACATAACTCACATTCATACACACAAGTTTTAGAAAAACAAATACAAAAATATTTACAAACAAACCTTGTTGCATCTTTCACTATCAGTAAACACGTACAAACTGTTATTTTGATTTGTCTGAAGAGAAAATACTTCTTAAATACTTACAAGATATACATTTTAGAACTTTTACATAATAATGCTTTTTTTAGATAACATTTCAACCGATATTGACTCGGCCCAAGTGTCTGAGTCTGGGATCTGCTCTCCGGAAAGTCTAGTAAATTGTATTAACTTGTCCCAAACATCCTTAACATTAATGCACACTAATATCCGTAGCGTTGCTTGTAATTTTGATAATTTGGTCATTCTACTAGAAAGGATTAGTATACAATGTGACATTCTTGTGCTCACGGAATGTTGGCTGAGTAAGTGTCAGACTGTACCTGAAATTGTTGGCTACACATCATACACGTCAGACTACCAAAATCAAAATGACGGTGTCCTTGTATATACTAAATCTGAATGAAAAATATGCGTAACAAAACCATCCGTGCTAGATGCAAATTGTCTTGTCTTACAATCTGAAAACGAGTACGCTGTCGTGGCTGTGTACCGCTCACCGTCAAACCGAAACATTGCCCGCTTCTGTGATAGCCTCGATATTTGTCTTATATCATTAAACTCGGTGAAGTCAGTGGTCTTGGTTGGTGATCTCAATATAGACATATCGGAAAACAGTAATGACGTAAACAGTAGTATTTATTTGAACCAAATGGCATACCATGGTTTTTTACCAGCTCACGTTTTCCCTACTCGAAAGTCCAGATGTATAGACCATTTGATGTTAAGATCTGACAAAAACTCAGCTACCTATGTGTTGGATTCATTTATTACGGACCATGCACCGCTTGTTTTTTGTCTGGATTGTAAAATAAAAAGACACATCTCTAAGAACTCTTTTCTAAAAATTAATTACTCATCCTTAGTCAAGAGACTTTCAGATACGGACTTTAGTGCTGTCTATGATACTGTGGATCCAAGTGTGTCTGCTTCTAACCTAATCAATCTAATTTCACTAGCCGTTATTGAGCATTCTATACCTGTTACTATTCCTCACCGTAGGCGACCCATAAAGCCATGGTTAACACCGGGATTAGTGCGTTGCATCAGGCATAGGGACAATTTACACAGAAAAGCAACACTTGATCCAGACAATGCAATCATTAAAGTCACCTATACAAGATACCGAAATTTCTGCAACAACCTTATAAAAAAGTTAAGAATCACCTACGAAAAAAATGAATTTCACAAGAATAAAAACAATCCTAAGGGGATGTGGAATACCATTAATAATATTGCTAACCTAAAGAAAACACAACCTCCTCCCAGTGAATTACTTACTTCGTTTGAAAATCCGTGCGAATCAGTAAACGCTGTTAACAACTATTTTGCAGGAATAGAGGAAACTCTCGCCAATGACATATTATATAAGCAGAATAAAAATCAGCAGAAGGGCGACTTGGATAAAGATTGTTTGTCGCACTTACCTAGAGATTCCATGGTGCTACTTGACACTGACTGTGAAGAGATAGGGTCCATTATTGCTAATTTAAAAAATGACTCAGCAACTGGCATTGACAACATTCCTACTCGTGTAATAAAAAGTGCTAAGAGCAGTCTTATCCCCCCACTTACACACGTGTGTAATCTATGCCTCTCTTCCGGGGTTTTCCCGAACATTTTGAAGAGGGCGCTGGTTCATCCCATTTATAAGAGTGGTGACAGGGTTGTTGTTGGAAATTATAGACCCATATCCGTGCTGCCTGTTATTTCTAAAATCCTGGAGAAAGTTTTGAACTCTAGATTAGTTGACTTCTTACGACACAATAATATTATTGCTGAGAACCAATTTGGCTTTATGAAGGGTCGATCTACTGAAGATGCAACTCTTCTCTTGTCTGAGGTAATAGCCCGAAATCTTGACTCAAAGAAGAAGGTCATAGGTGTCTTCCTTGATATGTCAAAAGCCTTCGATACTGTCTCCATTCCCATTCTACTTTCAAAGATGGAATCGGTTGGTATACGTGGTATTGTCTTAGAGATTTTTCGATCCTATCTCTCAAACCGAACTCAGTGCGTTAAAATAGGCAACTACACAAGCTCCGAGGCATCTCTCTCTTTCGGCGCTCCACAGGGCAGTGTACTTGGACCTACCCTCTTCCTCTTGTATATAAACAGCTTGTGTTCAAAAGTTCTACATAACTGTAACATCATAACCTACGCCGATGACACGGCGTTGATTGTTCAAGGAAACGATTGGAGAGAGGTCCAGTGTTACACTGAGGAGGCAGTAAAGGAGGTAATAACGTGGCTCAATGATAACCTTATGACATTGAACATTGACAAAACGAAATACATCACTTTTGCTCTTCGCGGTAATACCCAACCCCCACCAGAATTCGAAGTCGGTATCCATTCGTGTAACCGGCAAGAAACTTGTAGCTGCCCTATATTAACTCGCACGACCAATATAAAATACCTGGGTCTCACTATAGACTGCTGTCTAAAATGGACTACACATATCGCGCAATTAACTGCCCGCACAAGAAAATTGATGCCTACCTTTAGGAAACTCAGAAATTCTGCTGATTTTGAAACCCTACTTTGCGTGTTTTTTGCTCTTGCTCAGAGTTTACTGCAATACTGCGTCGTAGTTTGGGGAGGGGTTGGCAAGACTGCCTTACTTCCCCTTGAGAGAGCTCAAAGGGCTATATTAAAAGTCATGCTTGGACGACCACGTAGATATGATACAAATCTTTTATTTAATGAGTGTGGTGTACTAACGGTTAGACAACTCTTTATATTATCAACAGTGCTCCGCAAGCATAGAAACACTATCTATACAAAAATTTTCAAGCGTGACCAAACAAGAGTTTGCTCCGGGACAACTCATAGAACAGCACTTAGTAGACAACAGTATTATGTTATAAGTAATAATTTGTACAACTTAGCAAACCGTGTGAATAACATTTACTCATTCCCGGTCAATAAATGTAAAGGCATAATACAAAACTGGCTTTTACGATTGACCTATGACGAAACTGAAGAAGTTATAAATAGTTTGACCATCAAATAAAGAAAGATGCCTAAAACACTTTTACATCTAACATACAGCTATACATTCACCATCCCACTCACATCATACACTCTCATAAACACTCATCACACTACATACACGCTTACACATCTCAGTGATAACATGGTAACGAATAAACTTTGTCTTAGTTATCTTTTTTCCATAATTTTGTTTTTTTTTTTTTTTATAATTTTCCTACAGATCATGTATCATTTCTCATTACCGATTATCTGCTTAAAACAATGAATTGCGTTTACAATAAATTACCTAGTGCGGAAGACGCTGACGACTGTGACACAGTTTATACTAGTACAGTCGTTAACGTAATCTCTTAGCGATAATAATTCATTGCCATGCCTTTGTATTTTACTTTAAGAGAAATTTGTAATTTTAAGATTGGAAAATAAACTATTCTATTCTATTCTATTCTATTCTAACTCTGTTTGCTATTACGTCATGATTTTGTAATAAAGATTACAACGACCAATGCACCACTCGTCATACTACCAACGACTATTTTTGGTATTTTTACGATCGCAGTTAACACATTGTGCTAAAGTAATTTTTCAACCATTTACCAAAATAATATTAATTTCGTTCGTTGCTTTAATTTCGTCCAGGACATATATTTTCTTTTATTCGTAACATAAATACTGAAATCGTTTTCATTATGGAACGAAGCAAGCGTCCGACACGATACGTTCATAAAGGACGCGCGCGATGCGTTTTTCATGCGGCGATTACAGACGACCCAAATGTGGACTCCTACGCGCGCCACGGGGCAGGCGGCTACAGAAAGATAACTGAAATTCTAAATATTATAATGATAGAGTTGGTTAGGTGACAGAAAGTTCCACATATATTCATATCATTTTATAAGCGAACGGCTTTGCGCAGATAGCAGAGTATATCATTTTATTTTATACTCACTCAATTTATTTTTCTTTAGTAATATTGTATTAGCTTATAACATGTGAATGACTACGAAATAAACATCATTATCATCTGCTATGCCACTGCTGGGCGTAGAACCCTCTTTTTGCGCCACTCTCTACATATCTGTACCAGCCTCATCTAGGTTCTATATCACGATGGCAATAATATCGTCCGCTCATCTCACCGCCTTCATTATTGGTGTTATGCCGAGCATGAAACACTCCATAGCTTTCTGTGCAACGTTGAACCTGTACATAGCCTCCAGCGTAAGCGTCCACGTCTTAGAACCGTAAATGCTTGTTGACAGAGACGGGTCTTCTAACATCAGAGTTTTGGCAAATTGTGGAACCTCGTCGAATTTGGTAAAAACAGCTTTGTCTTGGTCATGTTTATCCTAAGTTTTACCTTAAAAGAAGCATCAAAAACCGGCCAAGAGCATGTTAAACTAACGCACGAAAGGTTCCGTACCGTATATAGCAAAAAACATGTTCCTTTATTGTATAGGAACCCCACTTAAAAAAAATCTTTATTTGGTTTTTAGTATTTGTTACTGTTCAAAGTAGATATTCTGCGGTTCGCTATCCACTGACACAACGCACTACGTATCAATTGGAATCAATTGTCGGGCATCTGCATTGCGATGCGATAAATCTGTTGGTGGCGGCAGGGCGCGGGCGGGGGTGGGGTGCGCGCCGGGGGGGGGCGTGTACAGTCATACACAGTGACGGGGTGAATGATGGCCAGTGATGTGCCGGCGGGAACTAGCCGGCCAGCCGCACCTGTACCTGCCGGGCACGGTCAGTGCGTCTGTATCGCTTCATCAATTACTGGGAATCCGCTTTCAATATTTTGATAGCTTCAGCAGGAATTTGAGGTCTACAATGAATGTGTAAAATACAAACACTACCAATTTTACACATGCACAGAACAGATTCTGCTGTAACACAAGAATCTGCTTGGGCTGCAAGAACGATTTTAAAAGTGACCACGAAACCTAAAAAGGCAAAGAGCGAATAAAAAACAATACAGTGGGTTTTAGTCAATAAAAATTTAAAATACCCATTCTACTCAAGACAAGAAGAAGTTATTTAATAGTTTCCCATCCCATGTTAATTAAGCTTGAAGCTAAAACAATTGATTAGAAGTCCATCTCGTCCATGAACTACTAGGACTTCATAACTTCATAGTGCTAACTAGTATACTACACGTATACTCGTACAGTGTAGCGATGTAGACGAGAGCGAGTGAGTGACAGTCGCACGGCCGCTCGGCCTGCCCTACTGCACTGTATAATTATGTACTCTCTATCTACCGGCAGACGTTGTTCCGTCTTAGCTATGAACAGTCAAATGCGAGAAAGTTAAATAGATAGTGTAGTTATTAAAATTTTCAAATTTTCTGCACAATTATTTTTTCCGTAAAAACCTTCTACAGAACAATTTTTTCTAATACTCTTTAGATGTTGAGAACGACTTTATCAAAAAAAGGACCTAGCTTTATGAAAAAAATAGAAACCTAATTGAAAAAAAAAATAAGATTGTTCACGCTTTACAGTTTGTTGATGTCGTGCCATGTGACGGAAGATATCGTCTATGTTAAAACAGTCGTTATCTTCTAAGTGTTGTTCACCTATGCGAACACTCGAAAGAGTTAACAAAATAACCTCTCTAATCACTTGGCAAAGTTACTGTGTGATGTTAAAAAAGTAAGAATGTATATGGTCAAAAACTTTTTAATTGTCGGCAGTACAACAATATTTTTTTTGGTATTTTCCCTCTCGGCAACAATACGGCGGATTTTTCAATAAGCTATAAGTTAAGCGAGGCTCATTCGCAGTTGTATCGGGGCTGCTTTCAGTGACTCGGCTTCGAGGAACTATTTATTTTACGCAACTTTTATTTGAAAGCCACACAATTGCGGCAGTAACGAGCAGTGGAGTGGTGCCACTGCCCACTGCCTGGTTACCAGAACATCCACTCACTAGCGGCACTGCTGCTATGATAAGTAGATTCTTTATTGTACACAAAAACATAACATAAAACAAATGATGACAAAGGCGAGCTTAAACGAGTTTTCTTCTAGTTTGAGTTATAGAGAGATAATTGATATGTGTTGTCATCATAATATTATCAGAGCTGCGGAAGTTTTTTCAACAATCAGAACCATTAGGGAGCAGTCCACCTTTGAATTTTGCTGTGCAAGTTTGAATCTGAACGATTTGCACATTACGACTGGGCGCTGGCATACATTCGCTCGAGTTATGTTGGCCTGGTTCAAACCTATCACACAATGTTTATCTACCAAACGCTGGCTACCCCTTTCCCAGAATATATTGTAACATTCAAATTGAAAAACTCACTTTGTTTACATTTTCCTTTATAGACGTCGAAATCGGTACCGATGTAAACAGAACGATGAATTCTGTTGATATTTAAGCGTAGTGCAGTTAAATTGTAATTGTGAATTACAGCGTCGTCATTGCATTAACATGAACAAGCGAGCAAATTAAGCGGTAAGCGGCGAGTGCAGCGCTCGAGCGCCCGAGCGCCGGAGCGTTCGGAGCGAGCGAACAAAGCGGAGACGCACGGCATTCATCATAATCCCAGTATTTAAAGAGCTCGCCCCAAGAATGTAATAGAGCGGCTTGAAACCGCGCCCGCGGGCCAGTGCGGGGGGAGCGGGGTGGGCCCGGCCGCGGGGGGGGGGGGGGAGGGTGCAACTCTTGAATACATTCGCCGCGCGCGCAATTACTGAGTTTTATACACTCGTGGTAGTCTCAGCCCGCGCGTGTACACACGCCGAGGTACACGCTGCGCTGCTATATTACCTCACATCCTACTCTACTAAGACTTTAGGTGCCAGTCGATCTTAGGAAGGGTGAAGAAAATTATGAATGTAAGTAATAGAGAGTAATGTTAAATCACAACAGTTACGATGGCTTTAATAATTAATATGTGAAGGGGGCGATGTCGTAAGATCCTACAGGTACAGTTCTGTAATTGATGACTTGAATTATTATAGTTCATAATAATAACATATAATACCTACTTACCTATACGAATAGTAACTATTGGCAAATATTGATTAGGTGCAGAAGCAGTTGACTAGACAGGAGTGATAACTCTTGCTTAGTCGGAACGATGTGCAGTCGGCAGTAATGTATGACTCCGTGATCCTCGATATTAGGACGTTGGCAGCAAGTCAAGAGCACTGCATCTCGAGTTAATGTACCAACTGAGCCTGGCGGCTTGTGGAACCTACTGAACAGGGCGTTTTACTTTTTAAGATTAGAAATCATCTAGTAGTTTCGCTAGGGTGGAACGAGGCGTCTCAAACGTTTACTGACTAAAACCACTACTATGGTCCTCACAATGTTAATACCCGGGCGTTTCTTCAGCCTGAGTCAGACGCAAGAACTTGCCGAACTTGTCATGTATGATGAGGACCAACTCACCCCCACGGTTACATTCATGATACCCTTTGAAACGTGTGTGAGGTGCTTTGACACCTTTACCGCACTTAGAGGAGATGCTACACAAATAATGTTAAAAAACCAAGACGATTTCAAAAGGGTGCGAGTGAGTCAGTTATGTTAGTTGCACAGTTTTAAGAAAATTGATTGATATCTTTATTCAAATACAATTTACATTGTGTGAGAACATAAAAACTTATCTGCTACTTACAAGTTGCAACACCCAGCAATCTGGCGCAGCAGCGTGACGCGTGCAACAATGTCGCGGACGGCGATCAACACGAGATAGTGAAAGTACAGGCGAAGTTGGAGCGCGCGGCGGACGCGCGCAGTGCTGTGTACGTTACAATGTCGCAAATGGATTAACTTGTGAAACGATCCAAGTAAAGGAACTTTCTAAGTATGTAGAACTGTAGTATCTGGGTTCTGACGAGTAATCAAGAGACATCTTATGTGAACTGCCGCCAATATTAAGTCAGGTAAGTCCTTAAGTGAGATATCATGCCATTAGGGCCGACGTCCAGCGCTGCGGAGTTAAGCCCGGCGTAATTCCGGGCTCTCGGCGTAATCACCGCGCCTGGCAGACGCCGCGTGTTATTAGTCCGCCGGCAGGTGCTCCGCAGTAATCCCGCGGGTCCCAGCGACAGCCTGCTATTGATGGGATCACCTGATTATGCGAGAAGACAAACTGACAGGTAAGTATGGTGAAGACGATGTACTACTTTTGAAGATTACGACAACCATGTGGTGCTGGTACTGGTGTTACTATTGTGCCTTAACATTGAAAAGTACTTGAAAAAAACAAAGGAATCTAGACTCACCGGAGCGCATCAAACCAAATTCATGTAAAAAAAAAACAAAACTGGCGAACAGCACCCGAATATACAAATAGAAACCATTTAGAGTAGCTTTGGATCCCGTTTGAGACGTATTATTTCAATGGTAGAACACATATTCCAAAATAATGCGACGTTTCTTATATTTCTTACAAAAATGGGTAATATTTATTAAAAAAAAAGGAAACAATAACAAATCCAATAAATATCCATGAAGTCGGTTAAAAATAGAATAAAGTACCTTTACAAATGAACAAAATATATATTATTTTGTTCATTTATATGTTTTTCATTTGAGCTTATAATTTCAAGTCAATTCATAGTATCCCGTTTCGTAAATCCTATTTCTATCATACAGCATGGTGCTAAACTCACTAACTGTTGCAGAGTGTACTTTTGTGAACTGGCGCGAACATTCGACAGTCAGATAGACATGTAACAAAAGTTTATTCTCTGAGTGAAAAACTGCATTTTCTACTTAAATGGGCCGTGGGAAGCCCTCGCCCGGAAACTGGGGAAAAGGTAAAACGAAACCAGCGTCCAGTTTTCAACTAGACCCTCCGAATTTAGGCACTGAGTTAGTATGCACTGAGTTAGTAGGCACTGAGTTAGTAGTCACTAACTCAGTGGCCGGGCTGACTGTAGTGGTGACGTAGTTATTACTATGAAATAGGGAAAGGCTATTCTTAGAACAGGTTCGAGTGGGTACGCAAATCCATTTAAGTAATTTTCCTTATGTGGGATTAAATAAAATAGGCTTAGAAATAATGTTATTATGATAAGCCTATTTTTTTATTGACTTCGTACCTATCGTAACAATGATTATGTTTTCTTTATTTTAACACAAACTGTAAAATCTGAAAGTCTTTACACAACTGATGTAGGGCAGGTAGCACTGCATTATTTGTGCGAAGACTCGGTTTCATGGAATTCATTCATGAAGAGAGCAAGTTCAGTTAAAAGACGGGTAATGTAACACACTGCACTCCCCCCCCCCCTGCCTGCACCGCACCCCCGCACCGCCGAGATTGCGACGTGACAGTTATAACATTACGAGGAGTTGTGACTGCTGCAGAACACTGTTTTGTTCCCGACACCACAGGACAACTTTATTATTTCAGATTTATGTGTGAATCTCCACGATGGACTGGTGTTTCACTTAACTTCATAAGCGATTGCATGAAGCTAGCAGATTGCTGACCCAGGAGTTTTGTTCCCAGCTGTAGTTCGAACACAAACTATTTAACAACTACGCATTAAACTTGTTCGCTAGCTCCAGTTTTATTTACCGTGTGAACAAATGTGTGCTTGCTTAGAGCACTTCAGTAAGCACTGTCTCACAGCATGCTGTTTTGTTAGATCTTTGCAAATGATTGATTTGCGATCCAGCAATAAATACTACCCTACACTTCTTGCTTTTGACTTAGCGTAATGGCTGCTCTTCACCATCCCAACTAAAATCTTTTAGTATTTTTCGATTATTGAACTACAGGTACTTAACTCAGTAGAACTTCTAATTGGCTTAGTAAATGATGTACTCAACAAAAAATCCGAATATGCTTAAACTTGTAAGACGGTAGTCTGTCATTACAAGTATAGGCATTATTGAAATACAAATAAAAGAGATTAGGATAACTGACGTACGATATATTATTAATGCACAAAAACCCAATCCCCTCCGATGCATCTAATTGATACATCTCGGCTGAACAGTGCACAGTACACAGTCGACACCGCGCCGACAGCTGTAGCTCGCGTCGCTACAGACGAGCGGCGGCGCCAGGCGCCTGGCAATCAATCACCTGCCTCGAGCGCACTCGTGCCAGGAGGTAAGAACATGCAGCAGGGACACTTCTGTCTCCATTATATTGAATACATCTATCGGGAATTACAAATATAATCAAGGCTAGAGTGAATAGGCTTTTAAACAAGGGTGCCTCAATATCAACGATTGCAGCACTGCTTATCATCAGGTAGGATCGCAGTCAAGCATTAGTTTATATTATTCGAAAAAAAAAAGACTACAACCCTTTTTATCCAGTTAGTGGTCTATCTTATTTATAAGGGCCTGTACAAAACAATTCCCGATTTATGAATACGACAATCAATCAAGCAAGCAAGCTATTTGCCAGTCTAGTACAGTGGTACAAGTTAGTAAGTAGCTCGACAGCACAGTGATACCTGTGTGCTGCTGGTTGCAAGTCGGGTGAGACGTCATGTCGGCGCGTCAGCCGGTGTGTGCTCAGCGCGCGCAAACACGACGCGGCGGCTAACACCAGCTGTGTTATTGTAATTATAGCTCAGGCCCCGCTGGCTGTTGGTCAACTATGCTCTCTAGATGCACCGGGCATGGACCTCCGACCTATTTATATTGTCCTAGTATACTATCGGAGCTAAAGAGCACTTGTCTACGCTGGTTCATAGCCGTATTTTTAAATACTTTGGTCATGTATGTCGACGTGAAAGTGACTAAATCGAACGCCTTGTTATAAAAGGTAAGGTGAACGGAGACGAGGCTACGTGGCAGAATACCGATGCAATGGATAGACCAGATCAAGGCGGCTGTTGGCAGCCATTGAAAAGTGCACCCGGATGACTGCCAGCAGGCAGTAGTGGCGGGAAGTTGTGCGGCGTACTCTGAAAGCCTCCGGAGAGCTACCCTCATGACAACCACGACCACTCTACCAAGAGTGTAACGACTAAGAAGAAGAGTATACTATCAGCTAGAAAGAACGGCACCTTGACTTGAAGACACTGAGCTTTAAACATAAACTATAATATATCCCACATAATATACGATACACATGTACGATACACTGGCTGCTCATTCCGCTAGAGAGCCGGCAGTGTTAATAGATTGCTATGATGTCGTTGATATGAAACAATCAAATATGTATGGCTAGTGACAGCATCCACTCGTCGTTACTCGTCGCCTAGTAAATACTTAATCAGTCATATCTTATGCATAACGATACACAGAGGTTCCATAATACATCAGCCGCTGAGCGTCTTAGGCGAGGGTCCGGGAAGGTCCTCACATACATAATGTAGGCGGCGGCGTTTAGGAGCGCGTTTGTTGCAGTGATGTGCTCACAGCTGGTATTGTTCCGCGGGTCGAGGCGGCGCGCGGCGCACAAAGCGCTGGAACAGGTTCATTAGGTAAACATTTAGTAGGTAAGGTTCCGGCGCGCGGTCACTGCACGCGCGCGGCGCTCGCGTATTGTTCGCGCGCCTAATGTAACTAACCTGTTATTAATATTAAACCACTTCCCGTTCCCTCTCCCCCCCCCCCGCCGCCGCACGCACACCCCTCTGTCGCCCCGGGCGGGCTCCCACTGTTTGATTTTCGTAAAATTAACTTAATAACGTTGAAGGTAGAGGCTTAATAAATCGTTACAGTGAAGTCGCCGATGTGACGTCACATCGTTGTAAATAAAATGACGTTATTTTTTGGCGTTGTTTGTTTATGTCGCGGTGTTTACTGCGCGCTCCGTCAGGTGTCGTAAAAGTCCCGCGACCCCGGGATTACAGCGTCCGCGCCGCGTCGTCCCGTCACCCGCGAGCTGTAAAATATCTCCGTATTCCGTCCTGTTTATAGGCTTAGGGAATAATATGGAAATATGTTTTCTACCCTTTATTGTTGTAGTTCCTTCAACTGACAGTTCAGCTATTTATTTACTGCGATCCAAGGACCGGTCTATTTTCATAAATTAATAATAAGTGAACTACTCATCACGGGATCTATCCAACAATGTAGGTACAATGTGTGACAGCGCAGGTAGCGCCGCACACGACACGTGACGCCAACATTAACAATTCAGATGTCGCACAAGACGCGGGAACAGATTCCGATGTTAGAGTAATTATCGTAATGTTCACGTTCACGTCGTACTGGGGGCAGCCATCCTCGTAGTACCGTTTTAGGTTGTCTAAAACGGTACTACGAGAATGTCTGCCCGTACGTAACATGATCTAGCAAAACAATGAGCCTTGCCGGTAAAATTACAACCACACTAATTACAACCAATACGTTTTATGTTCAAATTTGTCATGTAAATTGCAATTTAATGATGCTGTTATCAATACTTGTATGTGCACAAAACTATTTTTCCATTCGAGTATTTCCACTGTACTGTATTCTGCTATTAATAGTGCAAACCAACTCGTATTATAAGCATAATTGGCTACTAGCACGTCCCGCGTAGCCGCGTGTATTGTGTCCGACCGAGTACAAGTTGTAATGTTGCCATAATACCCGCGGAGCGGTGCGCGAGTCTGCTTGCGGTAATGTTATCAACATTAGTGCGGAGAGCGCGCGCCGGGAGGAGCGAGCGCGTCGACCGCCAGCGGGCGCCGGCCCCGGCCGGAGCGCACTCCTCCACACCACTACATTCCCCAGTCTCATAACCCTGTGCGTGTTACTAAATTAAATAAGCTAAGAAAAGTTCGCAAAACGTTCAACATGGAACATGTAGGCCATGTTTCACGTCCCGCCGCTCGCGGATAAACTTGTAATTTAATAATCGTGCAGATACAGGTAATGGATTAACTCCGCTTTGAGTTTGTGCTATATCTGAACTTTGAAACCACTTAGGAGACAACGAGAATACGGTTCATGTCTAATTAATGCCCTAGTTCACTTGAGTTTCGTCACGTTATTAACAAAGACTGCAACGCTGAGTGTTGGTTCAGTTTAACTTACCGGTTCTGTTGTTCTATTGTATCATCATTAACGTCATTGCTGACGGCGTTGTTTCAGACACTGCCGCGTAGGGCCCTCCCTCTTTTGTGCCTATATGAATCATTCATCCACATCATTCATACCTTCTACGTGATCTTATGTAGGTGGTCACACATCTAGCTGTGACATGCCGATGAAATAATTAGCAACCCTGAGATGTTTTAATTAATTTAACCCAGGACCTACAGGTGGTTGTGTTCAAGACTTGGAACTATGAAAGATGTCTTTCTTTTGCTACTGTCCAAAGTACATGGGTACATTGCACCAGTAGTACTAGTATTGCAATGGCACAATGTGTCATGATACTTTAACGACATTAGAGTATACATCGATCGATATTAGAGTTCTCCACGCAATACAAACATAAAACAGCTTGAAATGAACTATCAGGCTCAGACCAGATATAATATCTGTTTGGTCGGAGGACCGTCTCCTTCCAACGGAGGTACGTTCGGCGTTTCACTCTGTAATGTCGTCCAGGGTTATACCTAACTCTAAAATACCTATCTCAGCAGGTCTCGTCAAGATGCAACTACTTGTATAATCTAAGCTGGCAGCGAACTTATAACGGTTACATATTCATTACGGTGTCACCTAGTGCTCCTTCACATCATACTACAAAACTTTTCTTATGCAGTTAACAATTATTAATAATAATATGTATTTCAATGATTAGGGCAGGGCAGTATCGTACGTTCAACAAGGCTGCACACTTTCCTGCACTGTACTACTTTCTGGAGTAATGCAGTAATGTGCTTATTATTTACACAAAAATCCTAAAATATAACAAAAGGCATATATTTAAAACTGCTTCAAACATGCTACGAGCAACGTAGCGCTACGCCTTACGTAGCGCTACGCCTTACGTAGCGCTACGCCTTACGTAGCGCTACGCCTTACGTAGCGCTACGAGTTACATAGTGCTACGAATTACGTAGAGCAGCAACATTTTATACTCATAATATTCATGTCTATCATTAACTGATTTTCTTCCTCTCATAATTTCTCAGAGAAGTCTCTAAATTAGAACATTCATAACTCCGGAGCCGCGGGTACAATAAGATACACAAAACCAACAGAAATGGGTCAAAAATCAACAATTGAAAGTGACGCCTGTTCGCAAAGTACAGGAAATGAGCCCGATTTACATTAAAATTCAACGAAACGGTTTGACTCGCCCAGGGGTCGGCGGGGGTGCGGTACGCCGGCGGCGGGGGAGGGGAGGGGCGGGGGTGCTCGTAATCTCGCTAAATATCAACTAAATAATAAATCAGCTTTGTTTGTTCTGTACATTATTCAAGCGGCACGATGCGATCCAGTCGGCATGGCGCTCTTTATATTCTCACTATTGCAACGTGATTGCAACCAAACTAGCTGTGGTGTAACGTGCGCATGATTGTATACAGCCCTTATTTATTTTTGGAGAGTTTCTCAGAAACCTGTCAATTTCCACGTTTCGCGAGTTAAATCATGCTCTGTAATAACCAACCAAGTTTTAAGTAAATATAGCTGGTGCACCAACTATAATGTAAACCGGATGTATTTGTGCTTTTGATTGCGCGCATTGGTTGCGGAGATAGTAAATTCGCTGTCAGCGATAAGACCGTCATTGTACCCATAGATTTAAGTTTCTGTACAATTTATAACTTCTTTTGGTGTACAATAAAGTTTATTCTATTCTATTATTCTATTCTAGTCGTTACAAGTTTAAAATCGATTATTAATGTTACAAAATTATTCATCATGTGACTTGCTAGTTTCTTCGCTATATAAAGTGAAAGTTTTACTCATTTTCAAGTTGTATTGAAACTGCGATATTTGTCTTCATAGTTTAGCGAGAGCATCATCGTAGTGAGTGTATAACTCATGACTTGACCTATATGTTAGCAGGATTTCCACGCGTGTACTTTTATTGTGTAACGAATCTATCTGTGTAAAAATTGACTGCTGACAAAAAATACAAATAAAATGTAAACGTGCCCAGAGTTTCAATACACGCCGCGTTTGGAAAGCCGGCCCACCTAGTGCTATGTATGATACCATTCTATATAACGAATTTAGATACAGCGGCATGTGATTTTCTTCTAAAACGAATAATTTATTCTAGCAAACAAGGATGTCTTCTCTAAATTCAAGCTAAAGTCATCTCAATATTAGCAGTCTTTATGGATCTTTTAGAGTCTTTAAGTGTTTGTTTATTAGATGGTTTTGCTCCATAAGGTTATTAATAATTTTGTAACAACAGTGTTCATCGAAGAAATCTTATCCGGTTTTTAAGTCTTCCCGATTCACTTTTTTTATCTATCTTTTCTTATAAAATGCTTTATCCTGAAAGACTGACAGACAGATAGAAGAACAGCCTAAACCGCTGATCGTAAAGACATAAACTTCAAGGGTATGTTCTTTATTCTTGGGTTAATAAAATTTAAACATGGCACAAATTCTAATCATGAGCAATAAAAACTGTCATTATTAGTTCCTACTACACTACCTTTTCTACTTAAACTACCCTCAAAATACAGTTTAATCGGTGTTACCTTTAATGGAAGCATTCTCGCGAACGAAGTTGTGGGCGAAGTACCTACTAGTCAAATAGAAGCAACCTAAGAAAATAAAACTAATAACTGATTCTACAAGAGTCATAATATCGCCGTGTTTTATAGTTTTCTGAAAATTGTAGAGACAGTAGAACAGTGTCCTAATAATTTATCTATCAAACATAAAAATAGCTTTTTGATATATTGTGACATCAATTTGTTTTCACGGCGAGTGATCATCTGTAAGTCATCTCCGCACAGAGATGATCCGGCGTGACGCTCGTTGAAGCCGGCCCGTTCGATTACGTTCAATCTGCAGGATATTATTTATTGTTTCGCTGCTCACTACGTAATACGCAATCTTTTCCTCCGATCTTTCAATTATCTATTATCAACTGAGATTACGTTTCCTTTTCTTCCCAGATATTATCTGTTATGTAGCTAAATGTAATATCGAGTTGTCTGTCGGCAATTGTGAGATATACTTGTAGCAAAAGAAGAGTTATGTATAAATAGTAGTAGTTTGCCGGTATCGGGAGCAGAACCCAAGCGAGCAGTGGGTAGGCTTTATTTGGTCATTGGCGCAAACAACAATCGGTACAATAACAACCTCGTACGCCGAGTCGAGATGCTATTATTGTACTTCTATATACAAATGTTGACCAAAGTCTACATTTACTTACTCATTTTACTTTGCCCAATAATAAAACTTTTTAGTACGAGTAACTATAATAATAAAAGGCTTCGTGACTAAATAAGAGGTACAAAGCGCGACATGGGCTTGCGCTATGTACCTAATTGTAGAAATTAAGATAGTTCAGGGTGTAAAAAATAAATACTTTCTCCACAACTAGCAGATCATGTTGCGGCGGTTCTTCTGCGACACTAATAGTTTTACACCGTGGTCTCATCGCTTGCGGACAACTTGCAGTCGCGTGCATTTCGCCGGGGTCCGTAACGTTACTTCGATAGTCACATGGTCGATTAACGAAATTACGACTGAACGATTGATCGAATAGAACTTATTGCGAAACAACCTTTTATCGCCAAATGTTACTTCGACTGAACGATACATCGAATTTTTTTTATTGATAAAATGCTCTTTCAAATGGGTATAAGTTGTTGTACAGTTTAATAATTGAAATTTAATTAACTTGACTCTCGAAGTAACGTTACGGACCCATTTCGCCGCGAAGTTTATTCTGATGCGACCACCTCGTACGGGTCGGCGACAAATGTTTGGCCCATCATTGGCTCTGGTATATTTAATTCTTGCTTGTGTAAGTGTAAAAAAATCCATAATATGAGTTCTTTAGAATACATGATTAGTTATTGTAAATTTCAAGCCAAAGGGTAAAAAATATTGCTAAAATACCCGTACCTAACGATTAATTTATGATTGCCTGAAGTTCGAATGTTTTCATTTAAGATTTTACCATATCAAACAACAGTGTCTTTGACGCTAAAATCTCGTTCCAGTCCAGATACGTGTCACATAAATATTATTCATGATTATATTCGGTTTCAATAACGCACGGAATCCGGCGCGTCTCCGGCCGCCTCCGGTCCGTGAGGCGCTCGTGAGACGCTGCTAAATAATTCTCTGTGTGTCGTACGCCCGCCCCCGCTCCCCCGCCCCCGCCGCCGGGACGCCGGACGGCCGGCTCTCTTGTAATTGCGCTAACTACAGGAGACGGATTGTGTGAGCAAACCCTCGGGATAAGCGAGCGCATCGTTTAGTCGCGACTGGTTCATTGCGTCCAGTGCTTGCACATTGTACAATACGCCGCACGTCGCTGCCAACAAAACCGTCTATCCGTTATCTGGCCTCGGATTCTATCGGAACTCCGCACTGTGCTAGGTTAGCTTAAGGGAATGGCTTCCCACCGCCGCGCGGCCCACTGTACTACATTGGCAAGACGTTTGTCTTGCCCGGCCGGACGTCTCGAGCAGATCTGTTTGATTGTGTAATTGTTTCGGAATGCGGACGACGTCGTGTGCGCGCTGTTTACAGGTGCATGTTGGTTCAGAGCGAGTCAACAGCGGGAGTGCCTGTTACACTGTGTTACGTACAGAATACTATTGCTCGTACCTATGCTAAGTGGAACATCGCAACTTGACACAAACGTGCCACGCAAATATATTGTAAGTGCGCATTCAATATTAATGCCACATACTGGGGTTGTTAAGTTTGTCTGAGGTTACAATGAACCTCACATTACCACTTAAACTGAGTAACTTGACAATTGTACAAAGTAACTGGCGACCTACTTAAGGCTCGCAACACAACACCTCCACTCGAACATTAACGCGAACACAACTGAGCTCAGAATTAGCGTCAAACCTGGTGACGGCGTCGGCTCCATTTCTTTGACGCTAACGTAATCAGATAAAGCGTCGTCAAATTGCGTTACCTCCAGTACAAACAGTTTGAACCAAGAGTTTCAGGCGGAGATATTTTAAGCCTCTTAGATATAATTTGACAACTTTAAATGCAACCCACGCATAATAAATTGTGGCACAAAAGAAAAACGTACTTAATTAAAATCAGTTCAGTCTATCTTAGCTAGCTACATAGCTGTAAAATCATTCGATCCACAGACTGTAGGTATGGCCAGGTGGGTGTCAGGTTGAAAGGTGTGCTGCTACAGCTGTTACTCTGTTAATGCGGCGTCGCGAGCCTGATCGCGAGTGAGCCTTACCGTCGACCCACAAATGAGAAGAGACGCGCGTGCCGCCGGCAAGTGATATTAGTAGTGAAGGTAAACGCTGGTAAACGGTGTCTGACGGCGGAACGTCGACGACGCGGTACTTTAAAATACTGTATAATACTTGTATACAACATAGCCTGGGTACCGGGAAGTACTCTTATGAAACTAACTGCACTTTTATATTGTAGATTACAAAAAAAAAACTTTGACGTAATAATACAGCACAATTATTATTAAATATACGTTTGGCTCGCTCAATACAAGATTTAGAACATAATGCTGACGGGTTTTATGAAACGCTCTGTATACTAGACGAAGAAAAAAATAAATTAGATTGTTATTTAGGTTTCTGGTAAATACGAGTAAGTACGTATGAAGATTCTTAAAATAAATATCACAAAGGGTAGGAAATACAGCAACTTTTACGAGTTCGAGATAAAGTTTCCATTGTGACTTAAAAGTATTATGTATTGAATGTAAGACGTATAAACATACGCGGAAGTTATAACAAACTAAGTTTTTGCCTTCCTCGCGAGCAGCAGAGGATCATACAAATTGAAACTGCCGATCGTGAATAAATCCCACGCACAAGGGCGCGCAACTTGATGAATTTGCAAGGATTATGAAAATCCATGTTCCAATCCTCCCGGTATCCCGGTATTGCGGTACGCCGGTACCGGTACTGCGGTATCTCGGTACAGTATTCATATCAAAGTTTGGCTAAAGAGTTCATTAAAAAAGTTTGGTGTGTTGCTAAATCGTTGAGTGCGGCGACACTAACTCTCTCGTCTGCATACAGAAGAACCACTGCGCAGCTTAAATTGACCGTAGTTTGGTTAGTTGTGCCACCATCTTTTTATTGTGGACACTTGTCTACTAGGTTCTTTGTTATATCGACACGGTGTTGTTTCAGTTCACTTTGTTACTACCAATTTTTGTCGTTTTCTAGGCGTGAAGCTTCTGTGCATGATTGCTTCACGTGGAATGCTCGGTAACCGAATATTTTTAACAACCGCGTGTGGGCCGGAGAGGTTCATTAGTGGGCCGCACAGCGCGCCGCACAGCGGGCCGCGCGCGACAGCGGGCCGCGTCGCGAGCAGTCGCGCCGGCACGCGTACCATTGTGTGTTGACTGCCAGGGCACTGCTGGAACATGTGTAATGCGTGTTATTCATATTCATACTTCTACGAGTATAACATTTCGATAGCTGAAATTGTTGAAATTCCCCTTGAAGGCATGTGGACGTAAAGCTGAGTTGATCCTAACTATTTCCTTCCCTTCCAAAACTTTATTTCTTTCCTAACTCGTTAATACAAAGGATACAGCAAAATTGTTAGTTGCGGTTTGAGCTTCCACGGAGGCTTTTAATCTATAACAAATCTTAGCACAAACTAAAGCAATTATGCGACCGCAAGCGGAGCAAGATCATCGAAGCTGAAACCGAACCTTAATTAGATAATTTCATCAGCCATCTCGGTTGATCGCACGCGTTGCGAGGAAACGCTTTCTAATATAACCTTCAGTAGTGTTGGCGCTCGAGATTGCATTCTTCGCATGACACACATGAGCGGTGTGCGTGCGAGCGTGGCGGGGCGCGGCACAGTTCGCAGGTCACCGGCCACACTGTGTCGCGCGCGCCGGCAACTGTCGCCCACTGCCACGGTCCCGCGCGACGCAATATTATGAGTTACACACAAAAAGTTCTCATCTCGGCATTCACGTGAAATAAAAGTCGTACTCAACATTGTACGGCGTGTACGTGCGACACGGGATCTGTGAATGTTTCTGAGACGTGCGGTGATAAGAAGCGTGTAATAACTTGTCGCAATAAATCTTATGTTTCTCTGTAGCGTCTTGTCCTGCGGTATCGGGGGATGCAGGACGCTCACACAAAGGTGCGCCGCTCGCTCGCAAGAGGCCGCTCGACGAGGATGTACTGCATAGCTGCTTTGTGACATTATCCTGTGTTAACATCTAGTTGTTCACATATCCGGCCTGGACGTCCAAGAAGATATTATAATGTTTCCTACTAGTTTCTGCCAGTGGTTTCGCCCGCGTGAAATATTTACATGCGTATTTCGGTGCTCTCTTTACTTTGATCGCTCATTTCGAGTGTTCGTTACGAGGTGTATTTTGAAAAATCCTCTCTTTGTTCTTACCTACGTCTTAAAAAGAAACCTTGTGCAAAACTTCAAACTCCTAGTTCCAGTAGTTAAAAGCTGTACGTTAATATGTCAGTCAGTCAGATGACTGACTGACATATTAACGACACACACACAACTACACAACTGACAAACTAAGCAACTGACATATTAAGTAAAGAATAATCTTTTTCTTTTATATATTAATATAGTTAATGTTTAAATTCAAAAGCTTTTAATGAATCTTGTAAACCAAATCTATAGTTATGTTCTAGAAAAAGCCATTACGCTTAACTACCGTGTCTATATCTGAAGCTTGTATAGAAAGAGAAAAGAAGAAGTGTAAGTAGTAATGAGGACACGATGATCGTTGTACGTCACGATGTGATCTCGTACCGAGTCGTGCAACGTCGTGCGATGTCGTGCAGTGTCGTGCGGTATCGTGCGGTTCTCTGCGAGGGCATTAAGTTAACGCGCGTCGCCGCTTTGATATGCAAATGTGCGTCGTCCGCGCTCGAGACACACACGATGTGTTTTTAGGGTTCCGTACCAAAAGGCGGCTATTACTAAGCCCTCACTGTTATAGAGCTGTGGTTCTTGTGTAGGTAGCTGATTTATAGACAATATTGGTAATTAACTGCATGCTAGTCAAGACTACTTTGAAAGAAATCATTATAGGTTTTTTTTTCAAGTGAAATAAAAATAAATCATAATACAAGCCTAAAAACGCTATCGCGACGACTAGAACTCGTTCTTGACCCTTGTCCAGCCGTGGGCTTGTTACACAATACCTACCTAACCACCAGGCAAGACGGAAACCAGATCACGAGGAAGATTGATCAAAGAAGGTAGACTGACCAGATAAAAGCGGCATTATCACTACATGAATGCACGAGGAAGGCGGCCATCAGAGAACAGTGGCAGCCTGTTGTGAGTGACGTGAAGCTTGTCACCGACACCTGATGTGACCAACACGACCACTCAGTCAAGAGTGATACCGACGAAGAAGATCTTTTTTTGTTTTCGAAGGGAAACCTTCTAAAGGCGCCCGAAATTTGGGGATAAGTCCGGGGAGTGTGAGATTTTTACCTCACTAAAACCATCCTGGTGATGACCATCAGCACCTAGAAGTAACCTCTTAAAAGATCATTCCGGAACCGCCTATGTTCAAAGCCTGTAACCGCTGATATCGCTGGCCACTCTTCCAGCGTGTGCTGTGCAGGATCCATGGCGCCTCCGCAATGGTGGCGATTAGTCATGGCCTCTCGCCCAATCCTATTTAGGTACTGATCAAAGTAAGAAGACCTACCTAACAAAAAACTACAGAAGTGTTGGCAGTACGGAACCCTAACTCGGCTAGCGCAACTCGCTCCTGTCCAGTTTCCCGCGGGCGCCTGTTTACTTTACTCCTTTATTGCTATTCAAGGAGTATAACAATGTTATTGGGGCGTGACGTCACGGAACAAAATGTTCTCTTCGACGAACACTCTCTATTTAGGTAATTATTAGAATTCGTTTCAACGGCTTCTTTATGTGCGATGGAAAAAATATCTTATGAAACACACTTACGATGTAAATTGAAATGTTGTTGAAACAAAAAAACAGACGTAAAATAATGAAAAATCGCTTATATTAAATTCAGAAATCTAAATTATGAATTGAAAAATGTGCAAACAATACAATATTGCCTTATATTCATTAGATTAATGCGTTCCAACAACTTTATTTTATACTAACTGTACTTCACGATTTTACCCGTGTCTTTGGGTCCGCTCCTATTATATTTCACGTGATAAAGCTATCCAAGATAAACTGTTATGCAACACAAACATTATTTTTCTATTCATGCTAGTAGTTTTTAAAATAAGCGCGTTCAACCAAACAAACAATCTCTTTAGCTTAATAATATTAGTATAGATTTCCTACACACAGTAACAAATTCCTATCACTTTTGCTCATCACTGCACGCTCAGAACTACTCTTACTAAAATACCTGCGTAAAAAGAAAAGTATCCAATTTTCCAATCGACCAACTCAACTTAGTCTCAGTATCAGCAAAAAGGGCTCTTGAGTAGCTAACCGTCTACCGTAACATCGTAACGTCGTAGCACCGTAGCACCGTAGCGCTCGTAGCTCGAAGCACCGTCGATTGCGTCGAACTGGATTACGTAGCAGGCTACGCCGCGATTAGTAGGAAGGTAGGAACTCAAATTAACCGAGTCTTGCGTCACTACTGCCTACGGACGACGTGCTACGCGCTACGAGCTACGGGCTACTGACTATGAGCTACGCGCTTCGGGGTGCCTCTAAGATGAAGCGTTTTCTATTTAAGGCTATCAGAACTGTTCAGTGAGGGAACGAAATATATATATGTAGATAACATTTTCTAGTTTAACTTCACTGTTAATAAAAGGATAGTATTTACCGGTTCCTCAATATATTCCTGTTTTCTTCTATTCTTTTTTGCCAAAACACTAATTATGCACTAAAATATCTTAAATGGATGGTGTGGTCTATGCCGTTCACTAGACCCCGTCATCCCCTTCTCACCTAACCTGTTCGGCTTACGGTGCCCCATGTTCCTTAATAATTGTAAAAAGTTCTTTAATATTTGTTGGATAATTAATATTATTAGTGAAGAATAAGACTTTTGACGTGCAGTTAAAAATATCCCTCAATAAATTATTCTCCTAATCCGTCGCAACCTAGATACGTCACTTTTTAAGAAAGGAATTTCCCGGTTTTGTGTTTTGTAGATATTTCATTAATCGACCTAAATAAAATGTAGTAAATCCCCAGCTGCCTATGGCCGCCCAATATTACAGCATCTACATTAAGTACAGCCTCTCGGAGGGCGGGCGGCGCGAGGGCGGGCGGCACGCAACGCGCGCGATTTATTGCACAAACAACCTCCGGCCTGCGAGCTACGGCGTAAACGATTTCTTATTGCTCCTCTTATGAAAATTATTACAAATAATTGTAAACATTACTCAGGGGCTTACGGTCTTATTAAAAGCGGACGTTTGTAAGTGCTCGGGGCTCGCGGTGCTCGGAACTGATTTTTTATGATTTACACCAATGAGATGCCAGTATTTTTTTTGGAATTTTCGCTTTGAAATTAAGTGAACGTCAAATAAATGTAATAAAATAGAATCACTAATCAAACTGACTTAATCATCAATTGGTAATGTTGCTTGAGAGGTAAAGTTGGTTGTTAGAGTTTGTTTCTTTTTTTTGGGCGAGTTGGTATACTAGTATCTACGTATACATGTTTGCTGCTACTAAACCTACATTTTTGGACACAGAATGACGAACAAAGTTTGCCGACAGGACCTAAACGACTAACGATATGGTGACTGTGACTATCGCAACCCAGCACTGGGAACGCCGCAATCATGGCAATAAGGCCTCTCTTTGAGAAGTGGCTGGAGAGGCAATACGACATGCTCACCTTCCACAAGAAACATCAAACATGGTAAGGTTTCTGTTCCGGATTTATTTATTTTTTTTCCTATAAGCACGTCACCCAAGCGGAGTACACTCGGCGAAGCACCGTCGTGTACTTATGGAGTTGGTCGGCAGAAGTCACCTCTCGTGCTGAACCCAAACACAAGCCATGATCTGAAGGGAGAAGGAACGGTCACTCCTTCGGTCAACCCCTTCTTCGAAGCAGCAATGCTAACACGCCCTCCAGATTTACCTTAGAGCGGGAGAAGTCATGGGATAATTTCCCACTATAAAAAAATCGTTATAGAGCAAACCTCATCATGCTGACACAATAAAATAAAATTGCTGAAAAAATCCTAAATCCCCAGCCAGAGCCACTTGTGACCTCTGAATCTTTCAACTGCTACAACATATAGCATTCAATAAAACCTCGGCAGCACTCAGTATAAAAATATTTGGACATATCGAATTGTTGTCAATAGCGCGGCTTGTGATTGGTGCCTTGAAAATAAGACCCCATCAATGGTGCTTATAATGCCAATAAGAAACAAATGAGCCGCTCTCGTGGCGCACAATAACAATTGTTGTCATACTGCATGTTCCCGCTCTCCCCTCACACACTCGAATGGGGCGGGAGGGGCGGGGGCGGCGAGTTAACCCGATCCCTTTAATTGAATCTCAGCGCGGGACGCAAGCAGCTCAACATTTTCTTTCCATTTTCCGATCAGCGTGGAGGAAAATATTATGGCGCATATTGGATAATTTACCATGTCGCAGTTTAGATGAGGGAAATTATAGCTGATGGGTTTTCATGTTGTAGAGGAAATGGATGATTTATTTTTGCGTAGGATATTGATACGTAATTAAAATCCATTAGCGTAACCCGTTCAGCATTAGTTACTTAGGATTATTTTGTTTTAGGAAGGGGAAGCATCAAAATGTGGCAAGCGTTCAGTTTGGCCGCCGGTCGCTTACCCAGCGACGGCATCCAAACCGGCGCCCCGTAAAGGGCCATGGACCGAACGATCCTCGCGTAGAGCCTCCTGCCTAACCTAGGGGGTCCAGATGCTCCCCATCTGGAAGCTGAAAGCGACGATGTGTTCGATGATGGATCATGTTGCCTAGAAACAAACTATTCACCCTTGATCTAAAGACCTCTAGGTTGTAGCTATTATAAGTCCAGTTTCACATTTGGAGCTTATGAATGGAAAGCTCGTGGCTAGGGAGGAGCTCGTGGCTAGATAATAACAGCCGCACAGGGTGATCTTCAAGGTTAAGCAACGCTTGCCTAGGTTGGTCTGTGGATGGGTGACCATCTTAACATAACGAGTTTCCTCCGTGCCTCGGATAGCACGTTAAGCCGTAGGTCCCGGCTGTCATTTGTAGATCTTTGGCAGTCGTTACGGATAGTCAGAAGCCAGTAAATCTGACTCCAGTCTTGCCATGAAGTACCGTGTTAACCCAGTTAATGGGTTGTGGAGGTCTGGTAGGCAGCCGCTCCTCAAAAAACACTGGTATTCAGCTAAATCCGGCTTGACTGGAAGCCGACCCCAATATAGTTGGGAAAAGGCAGATGATGAATGGAAAGTGTTTAATGAGTATTTGCAACATGCCTTAATATCACGTTCGTAGCCGCCTAGCCCCTACACACGCCCCTCACAGGTATACAGCCCGGTGTCGTCTGTCGCTGCAACACTGCACCGCGCGGTACTTCACCTGCCCTTCGGTCAGCTCTCACTACGCACGTGCAGTTTATTGACACCCGGTCCAGTGACACACGAACCCGACCTTAGGAGAGGATTCATTTAGTTTATTTTATGTTACTTTAACCACTGTGCGGCCATATTCGAAAATGTGAAAGAGCATTGCAGATCACGCGTTGCAAACAAAGCTACAATTGTGTCAGGTTTAAGGAAGCAGAAACAGAAAACCAAAAACAATCAAGTGCTCCCATTGTTTGCGCAGAAAAAAAACTTTTATTAAAAAAGGAGCTTGTAAAAGTGTCGACAGAGGAATCGCCGGGCGCCGGCGAGTGCGGTATCTGAATCACTTAGCGCTGTAGCGGCCGCGGCAACAAACACGCCACTACTCGTGCTCCATAAATCTCGCGGTAAGGCGCTGCGGCGGGGCGAGGCAGGGGGTGCGGCGCGGCGGGGGGGGGGGGGGGTCGGTGTTAAGACGTACTCGTAATAAAAACGCGCGACTCGCGGCTCATTAATAACGTGCACTCGCCGCGTCCTCGCTCACTGCGGAGCGTACACACGGTACACAAGCATACCATGGAATTACAAGGTACATATACACCACTGCAAATTTTAACTGAGCTGTTTTATGATTAACGAACCGTTTGTATTATTAGAACTCCAAATTGACAGTGAAGGCAGTGCGTGGAAAAAACAGGAACTGACAATCATTCATCCTTTTCAAAGTCCCTTGAAGGCTATGCTTAATTTATTTGAAAAGCTTAAATTAATAATACTGTACGCCCACTCATCAGTACCCAATTAATAGTTGGACAGTTTCCAAAATCCTGACTCTCAACAAATCCGTGTGTGTCTACGTGATTCTCTTCTGCTGGTGAAATTGCATCGACTCAGCCGGCAGCGGCCGTCAGCGCGGCTCGTGTGAGGACTGACGCTGTAGAGCCACTTCCTCTGGATTATGTACGTCCTGCACTCCGCTGCACTCCGCTGCACTCCGCTGCAGTGGCGAGCAAACACTCGGCAGCGGCGGCAGGCGCTGATCGCACCCGGCCCAACACACGGACTTTTATATCAGAGCCCGATTCACGCATGCAATTCAATTTCAAACCAGTCCTGCCGCTTGTTAAACTGTATTCCGTCGAATATTGAAATAGTACAGGAAAAGCCTATGTGAACTGAACCATCTCAACTATCGTTAATAACATTGACAAATACTGAAACTACACTTAAGTCCCGGAAACTATATACGACGATCGCTAGAAGTGATATGGCGTTCAGTCGGAACGTGAGCGCTTCTTAAGAAATATTTTCTCTTTATTGCGAACTGCTTCCCGGTTACAACAATGAATTTTTCTCTCGTTTATTTCCAGTAAATTTCTCAGTAATTTCTCGTCACAGAAATTGCATTAATAAAATAACTCAGTGTGCTGACTGTGGGTGGAGAAGGAATTGGAGCGCGTTGTTTGAGTGGGAGCGACTAGTTTTTCCGATATAAACATTGTGTTCGATACAACTTCATTGAACATTACGACAAAGCAACTGTAGTCGACTGAAGCACTTGTTCTGCAATCCACGTGGACGCATGGCGCTGTTCGGAGCTGTTCGGGAGGGTTCGGCGACACTTCGGCTATACTTGGCACGCTTCGGCTTCACTCGTGTAATGAACGTAAGAAATAAAAGGCGCGCGCGTCTGATTGTCGCCCGCCCGCGTCGCGATGTGTGCGGAATGTAAAGTAGAACAACATGCTTACGATAAATGTACATTCTGACGTATCTCAGTAAGAAGGTAGACTGTTTTTTATGAATACTTTTTTTATGGCGATGTATGGATTTAAATGCAAATAAAATTTTTTTCACTTTGTCATACTAATACCATTTGACACTGAAACGGATTTTGATTACACTTGGGACACGATAGACCATGTTCTGCAATAAAAAATAGGCAATTTTTTGGATAATTTTTAAGTTTTACACGTTTTTTGGCCACTGGCAGAAGCTAACTTACAATAACTTCCTATTTTGACCTTATTAACCTTGAAGTTATTGACGTATCTTTGATGTCATGAACATGACGTCATTGACGTCAAGGACCAAGTTTCAAAGTTTATCACTATAAATCTTGATTCTTCATAAACTCGCTCATCACTTAACTGAATAAAAGACACTGACTACTAAAAATCTATTTGTAAAAACAGTTAAGTTTAGTGGGCGCGGGTCGCACGTCTCGGCACGGAGTTGTCATTCAGAGGCGGTGTGCGGCGTCGGTCTATCACGTGTCGCGGTGGGACGCGCGCGGCATACAGCGGCGCGTTATCTCGCGAGGCGCGAGCACGCCGCGTGGCCGACACGTCACCGCGGCGTGGCCGAGACGTTACTGCGGCGTGGCGCACGTGACATCATATTTTTGGAGATCGTTGTAAATTGGGCTGGATGTTTGTCTCCTTTTTGCTGTTTCTTACTGTTAGTTGACACAATGCTCATACTTGTGAAGTTAAAATACAAAATAATTTAGATTCATGACATCACAGGATTTCTGGCCAAGGGTTAATTGTGGCGATACTAAGCCTATGTCTAACAGTAGACGTTTTTTGGTAGAAATGATGATGTTTCTGACGGTTTATGTATGTGTGCATAGATTTTCTTCCAGAATGGTAAGTATAATTTTAGACTAAGTTCCACAAAACTTAGTCTTCTTAGGATCTTGATACTAAGGTGTCTTAAATAAACCATGTAAGTGGCCACAACTGTTCCAATAAGTATATACCCCGTACATAATGTGTGATGAACTTATTTAATATAAATAATTATGTAGATATGAATCAGATCGCCCGATTGCGGCACTTTATGAGAAGTCTCCCCGCGAGGTGAGCGCGCGTAATCCCGCCAAATGGATGTTTGCGAACAAACGTCATACCGTGCCGCGAGTCACAAGTGTTGGTACGCATTTACACGCACAAAACGTGCAGAAGGTTCAAGATAAACCTGTTTATTATATACATTGAAGTAAAGGAACGCGTGACACACATAGCGAGAGGCATCGGGTGCCATCGGGCTGCTGTTGACGATGATAAACATTTTAAAGTGTTCGAGCTAATACATAGGTATAGTTTTCTGTCACAAGTTCGTCTTTGATTTTCGTGTTTTTTTGTGTCTTCGGTTGAACCCTGGATAAAGCAAGTGGGTCGAAGATTAGAAGAGAGGAAGAAAAATTGATTGCCAACACTTTACTTACACCATTACCATTTTGCTAGTAGTTGTTACACCCACTTGTAAAGTGCGTACAATGCGTCACTTCGCACTTACTGTGAGTGGCACTTCTGCACCTAGGTCATTGGGTGCATGCTTGAACAGTGAATGTTAAACAGGGTCGCGTGATATGAGTGACGTCACGCGTCGCCACACGTCACCGCCGCTCGCATTGCGCGTCTTGTAGCGCCAGCGGACAGCGCCGCTCACTGTCCACTGTCAGCCCGCATTATATGCAGCGTCGTAATTTAGATGGATGGATAGCACGGCCATGTTATTTTATTACAGCTTTATGACATAATAAAAGATTAAGTACCTATTAAATGACTTTTTGCAGTTTCATGATTTTATGTAACGGGCTATCTGTAAGACGCAAAAACATAAAAAAAATCTTAGAATTAAACTGTAATTTTGCCTAAATGATTAATATTTATACTTGAAAGAGTGAATAATTTAACCATCTCTAGAATTATACAAAAACAACAACGCAGTCTAAAACTAAAAGCAGAGTGAACTTTGTATCAAATAGCGTCCTGCAGGAAGTGCTGTGGCATTTTGTAGCCCATAGTGGCCACAACACGGGCGAGGGGGCCGCGGACGCGCCATGTGCGGGCAATGGAGCGGAACGCATCGCACGCCATCGCAGTCATTAACAGCGCCGTAGTTAGCCCGTGATTACTTACGTATGGCGCGGTGCAGCCCACCCCTGGCCACACTTGAACTACAACAACCGTTCTTAAAGCTATGACAATAAAAGCCATCAACTATCAAATTATTACCGCGCAGTATAGTAGAGTGTACTAATGCACTGTGGCAGCCGTCGACTGACCCTTACATTGTGGTCGCAGTTAAGAGATTCGCTGAGCTGGACGCGATCGCGATTTATTTGTGGTCAGTGGTGATGAGTTTAATGTTGTAAAGTTAATGTGTTCTCACTGGGGCTACTTTGTTGTTGGTGCCGATGGGGCAATGACAGTGATATTAGTTTGCTCTTAGTGTGCTCTTTTTCCACGGAATCTATAGTGTTATTGACTGCATTAAATTTTACTGTATTTTTTTAATATTTAAAACTATTCCTTACCTACTCATTTGACTTTACAACTTTAGAAAAAAGAGTTGCAATTACTACACAATGTCCATAAGGATGTTTATAACATGCATCGTATTTACATATTATAATACGTATTAACATATTATTTTTATTTATTTTTTCCCTTGCACACGTTCACTTGACAAGGAAATATTGGAATTCGGAAAATAATATTTTGTAGGCATGAGTAAATAAGCGCAATATTTTTTTTTAAATAACGCCCAGTATCGTATTATATTTGCATATTATGCCACTTGAAGCGCGTTACGTCATAGTGTGTAAACAAGTTCGATAAAACTTGATAAACTTTCATGTTTATGGCAATTTTTAATGAATCTGTTATCTAACGCTGACAGCTTTTAAGCTTCTACGTGATATTGCTTGCCTCGATGCTCTAGCATCTAATATCTAGAAGCTAAAGAAGAATCGCACTAGTTTATTATGAGAATATTTGTTATGTATTGTTTTGTAATAATCACGTTTATCTATAAAATGAAGCCAGCGCTAAAAATTATTTGTCAACATTCCTATTGGTCGCCCATCGGCAATCGGCTCCTAACATTCACTTACAAAGTGTTTATTCAAATGTCCCGGCGACCGCTGTCTGCGGTCACAAATTCGCTGCTTACCACGCCGGGGCGAGTCGTGAAGTGCCCCTAACTACCTCCGCCGCCATTACCAGCGAATTGAATCAATTCCTCCTGCCTGCAGGACATATTTCTTGACAAGCACCCCTTCACGAGACATGGAGCAATTTTCTGTCTCTTTATGGAGCTCAGACTTCGGAAGTCGTTTTGCGTGACCCGCACTTTTGTCAGGCTTATTGAAATAGTAAAGTGGTGAATGGTCGGCGAGAACTTCATCGAGAGGGTTGCTTGACCTGCGTTTACAAACTGAATTGAAAATGTATTCTCATAAACCTACATAAGCACTTCTGAAGTGTTCAAAGTTAGTACACGTTTCCATAAGTCGTAATATTCTGCACAGCTCAATCTAGTTTCGATAAAGTTGAGGTATCTCACACAAGTTCATTGTTATTGTAAATATTAGCTCAGTAACATAGCATCATAGTAACTCGTAGCTATGTAACTCCGTCACTCATTGCGCTGAATGTTTAGCGCGGCATGAATGTACGATGTGCAGCTGTCAGTTACTGCAACAACTTTGTGGCGGCCATTTAACTGAACATATTCGTTACAACTAAACGGTGACGAGCCCGACGTGTCCGTGACGAATGTGTGTGTGACGAATGTGCGCGGAGAGCAGCTGCGTTACGTGTGCATCCGTAATAAGTGCGGTGACGGGTTGAGTCCCACGCGACAGGGGTCGAGCACGCTGCCCTTTTCTTATACATAACTTACAGTTTCAGGTTATGATATTTTTTTCTACTAAAGCCTCATCATTCTTCGTCTACTTTCTAACAAAGCCACGAAGATTATTAGCCGAAGATATGGAAGATTAATTACCCAAAAGATAAAATTAAGTATCAAGTCGTTTTCTTGCAAATAGCGGTTCATTCGTACCTGGCTCAATCCTCGGGGCATTCGCCGCGGATCCTCAAATTGATATAAATGTCCGAGAGAGCCGCTTCGCGCCACAGCAATAAATCAATAGCTGTCTGTATGTGACGAGCGGCTCGCGCGGCGTCCGCCGGCGTGCACGGCCGCGGGACGCGCGCGCTCCGTGAAATGAAGCCGCGCCGCCTCGGTTGATACATGACGCGCTCGTCTGACAGCTTGCATACGTACGCGAATTGTTTCTATTATTTTTTGACGTGGTCCCGCATGTGGAAAATGAAAAAGAAACCTTTTTCAAAAATATGACAGGTTTGTTATTGTAAACTAGTATCATATGCTGAACCCGGGGATACAAGGAAGAAACTGAACATATTTGTATATTAAATCTTTTTTTGCTGCCTACGATGTTGAACCTTAACGAATACTACATTGGTAATTCTCATGGGATTATTGACGTTCCTCAGTGTCTATTATGTCTATTATCTGTTTTTTACCAGTTACTCAAAGTTAAATATAAATTCATACAGTTAATATTTTGATCTTCTGTAGGACAATAACGCAAAAGGGTCCGGTCAAAAATAACGAGAGTCCTGTAACAATAAGAAATTAGAACAATCTACTGTAACGAGTTGCTGGTGCATCGGTCAGAGGTAGTATAAACAAACAGTACTTTGTAACTACATGGGACCAGATTTACTTTATATCGGTTAATAAGACAAGCTCCTCAATAAAATGAGTTGAAGTTGTTTTTTTTTCAAACATCGTTTTTTTTTCTAATTCTACTCCAAGTACAAGAACTACTACAACAGTAGATACACTTAATAATATGAAACAAAAACTTTTAGTTATCAGGGTACTCACTCTAATTGTCCCAACTAACGAAGTCGCACGGCGCGTGGCGCTGGTGCCTAGACCTTACTTTCTTGACTCATGTACCGCATGCCACTTTCATTACTATTCATGATGTAAGACTTTATCTGCGGCTGCTAATCTATCACATTAAAAAGTTCAAAGCACTCGTTTGAGAGAGCGATTTACGTTAAACATTTCGGTTCATGTAAAAAGAGTAACTCGGAATGGTTGGCTCCGGTAATAAATTAGTTATTCAAGCAGCAGTAGTGGGAGGTGGTTGATCCGCAGTCGCCTTTTAGTAGATTGAGGAGGATAGAGGAGGACCCGCTGAGTTATTGTTGCGCGCCGCTGCACTCACTAATATTGATGATAAACGGTAAAACGTGATCTAAACACGGATATAGTCCTCGTGATTAAAATGATCTGATTGAACCAAACTTTATATCAAAAAACCTACGTACGTACTTTTGTAACACAATGAATAGAACAGTGAATAATTTATTATTGTTTTCTTATATTTGGGTGGCATACAGCTTATAATATTACGAAATAATATTTATTAGTTGAAGAATAATAACATTTTTTGTCTCAGTTGAGCACCTGAACTGTGCTGTAAGTTACTACTTCAGTTATTAATTACTGCACAATAGTACACACAAACGCTGCACACACAAAACAGCAGTCGAACAATACAAACGCTATTCGGCTTCGGTTTTCGGCTTTAAAAATATTTGTTGCTCCAGGTATGGGTATTGATGAGGTTTTGGAACATGTGAATTTTATGCGTAGAATTATGAACTGAATCCACAGTAACAGTTTTCGTCACCCTTACTATAATTGGAGCTATAACTTTAAGTTTGATTACAAAGCGTTGCTTAGAGATGTTGCAGTTCGTATAAGGACCCTATGAATCCATTGCCAAACTACTGAGCACTCGCTATCTGCCCCCGCAGCCGCTGCAGCGCTGTGCCGCCGACTGCCAGCTGCCGCTCATTGTCATTTTTCAATTCCGCGAGGCGCCGCCTAAAAAAGCGCTTCAATCGTATCGGGGCCATTGTGCGCGCTGAACGCGAATGTGAAAGGAAATCATTATATTGCGCCTTATCTGAGACATTTCTTTTGGAACTGCGTCGTGTAGTAGTGAGCTAGTTCGAGATGGAGGGTTCAGAGGCAGTAATGTATTGGTATTCGGTTGACGATAAATGTACCTACTTAAGCTTATGTACAGATATTGGTTACGTGCGCCTAGTTCGTGGATAAGCAAAAAAACCGGCCAAGTGCGAGTCGGGCTCGCGCACAAAGGGTTCCGTAGCAGCAAATAAAACTTATAAGGTTCAGCCATCGTTTTCAGTGTAAGCACAATAACTTAACCAAAATTACAGTTAAATCAACCTGTCTCAAAAACTATAAGAGATACTTTGATCAAACTAAAAATCGTTGAAAGAGTTAATTAGCATGCATCACCTCTATTTTTTTTAGAATTTTATACCCCGTAGTTATAAAAATAGAGGGGGGGGGACATACTTTTTACGACTTTGAGAGCTGATATCTCAAAAACCGTTCACTTTAAGAAAAATGTTTTTTAGAAAACTTTATATCATTTTAAAAGACCTTTCCATTGATACCCCACACGGGTATGTACATCGAAAAAAAAATATTCATCCCTCAGTTACATGTATGGGGGGCCCCACCCCCAATTCTTTTTTTTACTATTTAGTGTCATAATTTTGTAGCGGTTCATACAACACATATTCCCATCAAATTTCATCACTGTAGTACTTATAGTTTCCGAGTAAATCGGCTGTGACAGACGGACAGACGGACAGACGGACATGACGAAACTATAAGGGTAGGGTTGGCTACGGAACCCTAAAAAACACCATTTTACTCATTTTTAAAATACTTACTTCTATGTTTTCCACAAGCTTCACTTTTAAACTTAATTGTTTAAATCTATGCCACTCCACTTCGTTCGGAAACCTTCTTAAAAATAACAAACAAGAGTCTTAGGTGTGAACAAAGTGGCCGGCGCGGAGTGTGGTGAGGTGGTGACAGTATCGCAGCCACTGGAGATGCGCAGCGGAGCGGTGCGTGCAATACGTTTTGCGGTTCGATGCGGCACACTTTTATTGTGCAACTTGTGCACTTGGCGCGCTGTCTGTTCCGCGTCGATGCTTGCTGTGGACAGGTCGCACTGTGCGCGGGGAGCAGCTGAGAAAGTCCAAGACCGTTATTTCGTAACAAACAAGGTACTTTACCAATATTCCTGGGTTCATTATTTTGACTTTGCTCCGTTTAGTAAAATCCCAAAGTTGGATACTGCAATCCAAATTAGTATCAGAATATAGCATAATCAACCTTTTAATACTTTCAATCCCAGCAGTGCGAATATAGGTTGATTACGCCTGATCATGTTCCCACTGCCTCAAACCTCTTCTCTAAGAGAAGGAATGGGCTGTAATAAGCCACGCAGAGCCAGTGCGGATTGCCGGATGTAAACGATCCTTTCTAAGGTTTTAGTGGTCTAGAACCTAAGTGTTCATTGCTTAGGTATAATTGTTTAATGCATTCCTGTACCTATATCAGTAAACCACTTGACTTTACCCCGCTTTCACTGTGACCTGCTCCTCCTTGCAGTTGAACATAAAAACAAGGCGTCGAGCGTCACCGGGCCGGGGCCGGGCTCGTCTAATGCGATGTATTGAAATGTCCCCCGCCGATAAACACGCGTGCTAGGGCTGCCACCCAGCGCCAAGGTACCCGTGCCTTGCACTCGCTCGCCTGCACCGAGGAGTTTAGTGAGGTGACAACCTTGCTCTCTGATTTTCATTTGTTGGTTTTTTGCTTCATGTTTCATGTTCACACATTATGGATGGGGGTGAGTTTGCTCGTGTGGGCAAGTTCTTTTTTTAGAAGTGTTTAGCTGCGGCCGGTTAGACTGACTGGTTAGATAAGCTGACAAATATGATCAAGGGTAGAAAACCTACGTTTAGTTTAATTAATTTCATTATGAAGTGAACTGCATTGCATCAAACCTTTGTTCGATATAATTCGTCGATTGACGACCGAGTATCCGACATTCAGAGTATCGGCAACTATTTCATTACTACTCTACCATTCTATTACAATAGATTGTACCCCCTCGAAGTGCAAAGCTCACGGCCGCAGCACTACACACTAGACTGTCGGAGTGTCGGCAGCCCTGGCCGGCAAGCTTCCAAGCGATGTTTTTGCCAACGAGTGAGTTATGCTCGCCGCGCGCCTCCGCCCGACTTCCGATACACTCACACATAATGACTCGCCGACAACTGTTTTCGCAATATCTACCAGTTCTTGCTGAACTTGGGAAGGAAGTGCAGAAGAACCACTGCGGACTGATGTAATAAATGTAAGCGTGTAAAATAGTGCAAGTAGGTACATACTGCCACAGCCATAGTACAATATTTGATTTTATGGTACACTGTGGTGTATCAAGAAATCAAATTCAAACATTTTCTCTTCGACTTTGTGCTGGTTTTTTCATTAAATAGGAAATTATATCTATGTTGTAGGTTTGAAAAAACACATGGACTGATTAATGAGTATATTAGTTAAAAAGTAGGTAATATGTGGTACTTTCTAGAATCAATAGATATATTGAGTAGCTCTCGAAAACAAAAAAACTTATCGATGATTGACTAGGGAACAAGTTATCACAAATAGTACACTGTATAATCTGTACATAGGTATTTTTCTCAACGTTTGTAGAAACAATCCTGTTTACGTATTACAGTCTACGCCTTCTGCGCGTATCTGCCGGCTGTTTCCCGTGAATATGCACAAGTTTATTTGAGCGTAATATTTTGTTGCGCGAGACATTCGGCTCCACTTGGAACATTTATTTCCGTCGATCCGAGATGAAGGAATAATATCGAGTGTAGCGGTGGCACGCTGGTGTGCACGCTGGTAAATAACTTAACTTGGATACAATGTAGCAGAGAAGATGGATTAAACTATGAACAATAGTGAGATAAGTCGTTGCAATCACACTATCCACTAGGGTGAAGTTGAACTACATTGTGCATAAGTAACTATACCTACCTCTCTCTTTATACCAACCATAACCTGACCCGTACACCGATCACTGAGCGTCGGTCTCCATATCTATACTAATATAATAAAGAGGTAAAGTTTGTTTTTATGTTTGTATGAGGTAATCTGTGGAAGTACTGGTCCGATTGCTAAATTTTAACACCAATAGAAAGCTGCTGTATTCCTGAGTGACATAGGCTATATTTTATGTACGCGGGCGAAGCTGCGGGCTAAAGCTAGTATTTTATATAGCAACTACACTTGTAGAGCATCATTTGATCCACGCCACGTGACGCTGTTCTACGTACAAATCAGGTGTGGCCCGCTTCTGCCAAAATTATAACGTAGGCATCGAAAAATGAATATATATCGTCAAAAAGTTCTAGAAGTATTATTATTGGAACTATCAACGATAATAATAACGTGATCAAGAACTAGAACGAAGTTTAGCGGTGATGGCGGTAGTTCTAATAACCATAACAATCGCACTAGTGACGCGGCGACTCATAACACTGACGCGGACGAATCTTTTCCTCGCTCGAACAAAACACGCTTTATGACGAGTCGCTGGAACATAACGCGCCGATTTGTTCCGACGAACTGTTGTTGCAAACTACTGTGTTTGTCGCTGAGCTTTCTTCGAGACGAGTTGTGACGAACATTTTTCAGTAAATAGATCGAGTGCGAAGATTTATTTCGTAAGTGACAAAACTTTTGAATGAACAATTAATCATGACCAAAGTGATAGAGATGTGAGTAATAACTGGATCACGTAGACTACGTAACCAATGTATTTCAACAACGCTCTTCTCACACACTATAATATAATCCCCTCAAAAGCCAAAACGAAAAGGTGAGTAGTCTCCTTACACAAACTCGGCAGGTTCGGTACACTAACATGCCTTCAGCCGCTCTCCTCCAAATTTATTAAATCCGCCAAAGCAGAGACGCGGATATGTTTATTTTCAATTTGCGACTGCGACAACTAAACGCAAGGAAAAATAACGCGACAAAAAGTCAGCTGTTTACCTAAATAAGTTAGTTTGATGATCAAAAGAGCTTTGAAACGTCCAATTAGCGCGCGCCGCTATTCTCTGCCTATCTGGACTAAGTAAACCTTGGCAAAACGCTGTGATTTGAGTACACAAGATTTTGTCTCATTATTTTAAAATAGCTCATTTACGTAAAATTGTACAAATTAGATCCTTTCAGTATGTTTTTTCTTCAGAAAGTCACTACTAAAAACAAGCCCTGACTTGGTGTAAACACTATAACTTTCCATGTGACCCGCAAACCGTTGCACAGGAAATGGACGTCCCATCACTTCGTTAAATGGGTCAACATTACAAAAAGGAATACCATTCCCTTTGTACGACTCCAGCTACTCAAAATACACATAACGATTAAAGGAGAACAGGGCTCTCTGCGGAACTCTCGGAGCTGCAAAAACTTAATATTTCCATAAGAAAATGTATTCTCTTTGTCATTCATTTATACTTCATAAAGTAGAACACAATTTCTCAACAACTTGGGCAGAAATGAAAACAAAAAACTCGCCGGAGTCGGCACATAAATAACTCGACACAATTCACAACTACTTAGTTATGTGGCGAGCCAACACATTAATAAAATGTTCATTGCTGCTCATAAACGACGAGCGGTTTTGGCACAGGTTGGAGGCCTGCGATGAATTATGAATGGGCGGGATTACCTCACGTCAGCGTGACGTCACGCCACACACAGCATCGCTAATACGCCTGTTTAGTTCACTAACCGAAAGGAATATGTTAGGAATTAATCTAGCAAATTGCTGAGGTTCAAGCTAATTCGGGAACATGCATTTTGCAGCTGCAATCACAACGCTTGAATTAACGTTATGTTTTAATACGTTTTGGTCATTCGATGATTACGACTTTATAAATTAGGAGTGTAATGAAATCTCCAATAAACATCAGTACAAAAATCACTCAAAATCCGATCACAAAATAAATACAGTTTCGTCTCAACTTGGCGCCGACATAGCTGACTCGATGACCCTTAACTCAGTGGAATGACTAAAGTTTGTCCTAATTGTGTTTTCTGGAACATTGGGAATGAGGCCTACTTGTAATCGTTCATTAGGCCGGCTGTTTTTCAACCTAACTTAGTACCTATACCTAGCGCTGACTTAATTACTACTTGATCCATTTTATTGTTCCAGTTCTATTTACGAATTTTTTAGGCTAAATCTTGCTTTATATTATTAGCACTGATTTGTTTAATTTGAGTTTAAATAATTTATGCCTAATATTTTTAATCAATTTTAAAAGAGAAGAATGTTATGTTCCACTGTGCAGTGTGCGTACTTACTAGTATGTTTATTTTATGCGTATTCACCGATTTCTCTGTCGACTCTAGATCAACTTTTTTTTAAATAATATATTGTTTTATACATAATATACAAAAATAGTTTTTATATAAAAAAAATATAGTCGAATTCCAAAAATCCAATACGAGTATTTGTAAAATATTTTAAAAAGAAGAAACAAAAGATGGAATATCGACCTTTACAACTATGATGGAATCTAAACTATATTGGATATATATGTAAGTATATTTTATTTGTATATATAATTATGTACCCTCGATTTCTAATTATTCATTTCTTTTTTTTTTATGCACCTGCCACCTTCTCTCTTCACCACCCTAGGTTGACTGGTAGAGAATGCCTACGGCATTAAGTCCGCCTGTGTACCTTAACTGTTGCATGAAGATCAAAAAAATAAATAAATAAACGGCAACTGAATTGTATTATCTTACATGGAACTACCTGAGTGACTTCCGCTACCCAATAACTGTAAGATTGATTGTCAGACTCTCTATAAGTAATATGGCTAAACTTTTCACATTTTAGATTCGACACATTTTGCATCGGCGAATCAAAAATGTAACAAGTTTACAATATCCCTTTAATAGGATAGTCCCGCCACCCTACCTATTCAAAGGCCGACCGCAAGCGTTGCTTAACCTCGAAGATCACCCAAGCGGCGCGGCGGGTATCTTAGCCACGAACCTTTCGCAAGCTTGAATTAAAATACGAATCAATTATTCCTTACTTAGTTTTATTGTAGCTATTTGTGCTATTTACGACAGATATATTATTACGTACTTAAGTGAACAGCTTGTCGATTTACCAAAATACTAAGGAGCGAACAAGACTTGGCGAGCATTAATACGTAGTGAGGTCATTTTATTGTGAGGAGCGCCGCGACACCGGCTTCCTTTGCCAACATTCGTTAGTGGGACATGTCGCGTGCTCCTCCTTAATTTTGTGGCTCCTTTTTATGTTGACGACATTTTGAAATAGAGAGACCATTCCAGCATTCTAGTTAGTAGTGGCTTGTTAGTTGTAGAACATCCCGCAATTGTTTGTTTGTTGGTAATCGAATTTACTGCGACAAAATGATACACGAACAGTCAAAACTGTTTTAGTTTTGTTTATTATTCCGCCGTCGTCAACGAAAACCTAATAAGATCGAAGATAATTAGAGAAAATACAAACACGACAAAGGGAGCAGTTTGAGGCAGAAGTTTTATCCATCCAACTAATAAATATTGTGAAGGCGAAAGTTTAGGAGTGTATAATGTTGAACGGTTGAACGAATTTCGATGAATTTTTTCTTCTTGCTACTGGCAGCAGCTACATAATAATATATACATAATTATTTTCTTAGAATTTACCAAACGACAAATAAATTGTTTTGTAAGTTGACTACTAGTATAATATTTTCTTTGTCTCGATTTCTAAATTACTTTGAAAACTAAACCAATATCTACCTGTCTAGACCATTTTTCTTAGTTTTACATTTTAATCTATATTCCTCATATACTGTTACTTCTGAGGTCTCCTTTACGTTACAAAAGTCTACATCATATTTGAGTACAGCGGAACGATGCGACGCCGGGGGCGGCGAAAATTGTCACATGTGCGTTATCCACCGCCGGCTCGCCAGGCGAGAGCGCTGAGCTGCGCGATAACAAGCGTAATTGGATAATGAACTCCACGCCATGAATATTGTATTAGTGACCCTCGCTCCGGGCAAAGTTTCGTCTATTCAATAATTTATTTATTTTGCCGTTCACCGCTAAACTCGAGTAAGAGGTAACGCGTGTATGTATAGTTGATGAATTGCGTTATTAATGTTTTGTTTGCTATTATTTTGTTTGCGAAGGTATTATGTCAAGTCGTTACCTACGAGTATGTTATGTATTTCTCAGAATTTGGGATGGTATTTGTCACGTATAGTTCTATTCGTGTAACTCTGCATGACTGTTTATTGACGTGTAAAATATAATAAATATATTCACGGACTGACTGGACCGTATACTTGACGGTTTATTGTATTCACAATTTTGTCCAAAGAAAAGAGAGTAGGTATTGGGAGCAACAGGTACTTGTAAAAAAACAACCGACTCCCGCGATGAGGTCACAATGTTTCATCCGGCCCGTTCTAAGGAGTGCTCTACCCAACGGCGCCCTAAATAAGCCGAGGTCCTTACTCCAAAAAGGGTACTTATAAGGCGTAGACACTTAATTTTAGCATTTTTTGAACTCCGATTAATTACTCAGATACCCGCGAAACGAGACACAATAGTAAAACAATAACAGCGCGGTCTCATAGGACCGGTTGGGGATTCAAACGTTAAGTGGACCACCTCGAAGGTTAACCAGCAAGAAGTCACTTAAAAGCAAAGCGTTCTGGTCAGCCACCTGATACGAACCCTCCTGGATCTCCAACATTCATCATCCTAGGCATACTTTACAACATTCTTCTCTGTCGAGGTCGCGCGGTGACGTCCTCGGCTACGTTCGCACCGTGCCTGTTTGTGCCAGTCTATGCCACTGAGCCTGTCGTATTTAATTCATCTCTTTCTAGTCAATATTTGATTCTGCCCTTTCTTTGCTGTCCAAACACAAGAAATTCCCTGACCTAAGGTCGCTACCCCACAGGGGTGCAGAAACGAAGAAACCAAACTAGAAACACCGACTTCCGAAATTATTTTAAGCTTTTTGGGGATTTTTATATTAAAGTAGTTTGTACCTTTTTAGTGAGGAGAGTTTTTGTTTAGTTTCAGGTTTTATATAAGTACTTAGTGGTTAGAGGCTTTATTTTTATGAGGGTCACTAAAGGCGAGTCTGGTGGAGCAGATAACAACCTCAGAGGTTAGCTTGCGAGAGGTTAATGTTCATAAAAAAAGTGTAGTGGTCACTTCAGCTTGTGCCGTGATGCTCGCCACTCCGCATCTGTTGATATTGTCATTTCAAAATACGTTGTATCTATCGTAACATTTAGTTAACGATAATTTTTGTCAATGTTAATCATTACTTATGCCAAAATCTGTTCCTATGAGAAAGCATGAACGAAACTGTTAGGTCTAAAATAATTTCTCACTCGACTCCTTTATTTGCTTTGATCAATGTATATTTGAAAGCATTTCAGTGAAATGTACCTGGCTGATCGCTTCTCAATCGTATCTCTATGCAGGTGATGATGCTTTATAATAATGACGTCACCGTCCTGGCGGCCGGGAGCGGGAGGAGGCGCGGGAGGGGGCGGTTGCACATAACACTAGTTTACAAATTTTTGTTTTTTCTCTTACCCGTTCCCAAATTTATACCAATCCTGTTTTCTCTAGTGTTCTTATCACGAAATTGTATGTAAAATATTTTTATCACGTCAAGTTTTTTAATTATTCAAGAAGTTTTTGAAACAATAATTTTGGGGCGTATCGAGTGTATCAAACGTTATAGTTGTGTCTAATTAGTAAAATTAGTTACAAAAGAATTGTTAAAATGTCCTCAAGAAAGTATTAATTTAATTCGAATAACTTTTGCTAAGTTTGTGGTAAAGTTATTTTGACAAACACGACGACACTAACTAGAGAAGTAGTAAAACAGGCGTATTTTCAATACTTCCAAATTCCCGTAACAAACATTGAAAATATTGGTTTTTGAAGTGATATGTGAAAATAATAGAAGCATATTAACTAACTGGGCTACAGGGAATAATATAAACTTGCGTTTCATGCCCGTCATTGCTTGCAGTCTATGTACAGAAAATGACTCAAAGCACATGGACTTGTTCATGAAATTTTGCATATTTAAAAACCGTCTGTCCCAAAGTCTCTGATACTAAACTTAAAGAAGGAATCCTTGTAAACCCCCAAATTAAAAAAAAAATGAATAATAACAATTTTGATTGCCACTTATTTAGTGTTGAAAAAGATGCCAGAACCAGTAGCTTTGCTTTCTTGGGCAACAATAAAACTGAGGAATATAAATAAATTGTATCTTATTTATTGATTATATATCTCAAAATGAGTGTACATATGTCATTGAAAATTTATTTTTTACATTCACACTTGAATATTTTTCCTGAATACCTGGGAAGCGTGAGTGATGAAAATAGCGAACATTTTCATCAAAATTCAAAGTTATGGAGAGAGGTTTCGAGATTTGTGGGATAAAAATATGTTAGGCGATTACTATAAGAGTACCAAAAAAGAAACCGACACTAATTAGTATTACAGTTGTGCCAGTTATAATTTTTTTACGTAGCGGCTATTTAAGAAAATCGAAATATGAAAATATTAATATTTTTAAAACTTGACGTGCTAAATTTTTTTTTTCTTCCATATCCAACTAAGGGTTAAATACCCTACCCATTTTCATTGGTTTCATGTATGGGTATAAAATCTTGTAAACTAGTGAATTGATGCACATGTTGCACTAACTACATCATGTAGGTATCGCATGGATTACTGCCGGCGGCAGTCACTGGGCCGTGACGTCACCACAACACCTTGTTAGAGGGGCGTGATTGCTAAACAACCGAGTGTTAATCCTACGCTGCTCAAGTACCATATTAAATTATTTTTGAAAAAGTAGCAGCATATCTTCTCTTAGACGTCTATACTCCGTCGGTTTAGGTAGTTAAATAAAGGTAAACAATCTTGGCATGTCTTTTTATCTAAAAGTTGTCTATAAATTGTACGTAAAAATCTTTGCAAATAGGTATTTACCTAAATCGATGTTAGCCAATAAGCTAAATTTAAATAATCTTTGTGTATATTATATACGAACTCTTTAATATAAAAAGACATACCAAGACTGTTTACCTTTAGTTAACTACCTAAACAAACGGAGTATAGTAGCCGTTAGGGCAGTAGTTACCTGTTGTTTTGGCAAGCTACCTATAGCTCACCGTCTGTAAGCCCACGCCTACGGTGGTTGGAAATCGGGAGCGAAATCCCGGCGGCGGGGGTATGAGGGCCATGGCTTTTCGTGCGCGGTCACCTCCTTCTGCGAAGCAGTAATTCGCAGAAGGAGGTGACCGCCTGCCATTCCTCGCTCCGGACCATGGCATGTACCAGGGCCCGGCGCGAGAGGTCGTTTGATCGCCTCCACGAGGACACGGCGGTGCTCCGTTGAAGTGGGGCATATATCAAGCGTATGCTCCAGTGCAGTGTTCGCAGTGGTGACACCTAAGCTTTTCTTTCGCCTGAATTCGATGCAGGAACCTCCCAAACTTACCATGTCCATTGAGGACCAGCGTCATACGAAATGTGAGGACATCGTGACGTATTTCCAACCACTCTTCAAAGAGTGCCCTAGTGTAAGGTAATCTTTTCTGTAAAAAAGAACACTGCGTTTGCTCCACGGCAGGATTTATTTGACGATTTTCCACCAAACCAGCTGAGTGGCGACCAGAACTGCAATATTACATTACCTCATAAACACACTTCGATATAACACAGATGACGTCCCACAAGTCGGCACATAAACACGTAAGTATCAATCAGCAAGCTCGATGTTTAGTGGTCTCAGTAATACGGCGCTAACGACGTGACGTGGCGGGTAGCGTGCACAGTACGCCGCGTGACGTACGACGTGCACGTCGTGGTACGCGTCGCGACGCATTTTACGAGCACGAGCGTCAAGCACCATCGGTTACGTTTCGTATTTCATGCTGTGCTTCAAACTGATGCATTTGGCGATGTCACCCAACACAGAGAACACAGAAGGTCAATAGTCGAAGCATGATTTGAGAACAAGCAGAACAAAGACACGGTATTAATATAAATCCCCTTTCTTTAACCCAACTGGGGTCATTGGTTCGCTTCTGAAAGGAAAATCCGGGGCCCTGAACATAAGACAAAGAAGGAACATTGGAGTGGGTTTGAGGCAGTAAAATTCTGACGAGAGCAAGACTAGTCTTGAAATGATTTAACAACTAAAAAAACATACAGCCGAACATATCACCTCCTCTTTTTGAAGCTAGTTTAAAAAAACCTTCTTTCAATAATTTCCTCTGCAAAGATTCGTAGAATATGTCACTTAATAATATGTAATATGTAACTTTCTGTTCAAAGAAACAATTGTAGCTGACAGATTTCCACCTACACTGCTCTACATGTCAGCTCTTCTCTGTAGTAGACTAGTACCTAGTCAAAAACACTGATCAGGCAGTTCGCTTACTCTTTATACTAAGAATATCTTTCAGCCTTTCAGGAATGTCAAGTGAGAGATTGTAGGTTCACTAAGTTTTATAGCTAAGTGTGTTAACGTAAATTAATTAACTAATGTCACATGCTCTTCATTTAATTACTTCTAGCCGTAATCTTTTATTACAATAAAAACGTTGTCCTACTCTAGAAATAACTCCTGTATCGTAGGGGCGTTCAAAAACATGTAAACTGCCATACACAAGAGACTTGAAACACCTGCAGGCCATACAACCATTTGTTTGTTCCGTGCAGGAATCGAACCAGTGACTCGTAGCGCAGCATCCAATCGCTCAAGTACTGCGCCAACCGAAATGTTGACTATCGGAAGGAGCCTTCTGTTGTAACTTCCCAGTGCATGTGATAGTTAGGCAGCCATTCCCCGGCTGGTATACGAGTATAGGCCTCATCCATGCCTCGTCGAGAGCCCGCTACCCAGCTTACACGTCGATGCTAAAAACACGGATTTGATCATAATTATGGTAGTTAACAACGTTTTAAGGACACTTGAGATGTTTGAATGAGATAGTTACAGAAATAAAACTTATATTTGCATCGTGTGTCAGACATCGACGCACAAACGAATACCATGAACCCAGTACCTACATGATTCTGGTGGTGGAATTTTCCGTCGGATTTGTCCTAATAAGAAAATATATCTAGTCTATCTAATAGCCAGAGTAACTTCAATATCTATAGCGACTAGAATCCTGGCATTAAACTAAATAACTGTTACTTTTCGTGCGATGAGAACAATATGTTACATTTAACTTACGAGTCAAACAAAACATTGTCAACTGTAGCATACACAAACTAAGTGCACAGCGGTTTTCATTCGTATTAGTGTGCTGAATCATAATGTTTTTTATCTCTTTCCACTTTAAACCTCTTAAAATACTGATTGCAAATAGCATTACCATAAAACTTAATTCGAAACAAATATTCCTGCGGCTCGGCAGACCGGCAAATACTGTAATACTCTTAGCCTCACTTAGACGAGAAAGAACTTGAGAAAACGCAATTTAATTTAAAAGATTGCAGTCAGCACGGACGGAGCGGAAGGCGCGCCAGCACTAGACTAAACCAATACCGCGGCGAATCAATCGGAATCACACCAGACAGACTACAGAAATGTTATAACGGATACATTGTAGACGCCACCAATATTAAAATACATAAAGACATATTTTCTTGCTTCAAAATTTAGCATGTTGAAGTTAATGGCCCGAGATGGCGTGTCTTGGCTGCTGCACGGTCATACAGCATACTTGCTGTAAGCATTTAACTTAAATATATTACTGAAATAAAGAAGCATTGTTTTTAGTTTCTTTGTCTTTGTGCAACAAAAGTGTCAGATTGATGAAAATCTTGATACTTTTCTCTTCAAGATCATCTGAATGATTACACTTTAATGCTTTATTGATATTGCACTAGTATCAAGATTGCATGATAGACAATATAACGTAGTTTCTAGTTTAGGAATACGAATAATATTTCGCCTTAGTAAGCGTCTATTCCACTGAATTTCTCAGACATGAGGGATTAATTATGTCTTGAGGATGTACGTTAATTACTATGTGAATTGCTGAAGCTAATCCGGTTGCCAGACATTTCTATTATAACTCCTTTTAGTAGTCCATTAATACAGAAAGAGATTTTACATCTATATTACAAATTCGTTATATACAAAAATATAAACAGAAGCCAGTCGATTTTTGTATTATCATCTTTGATTCCAGAATGTTAAACACAAAGTTAAGTCACACGTCTAACATTTTCTTTCCAAATCAGCTCTAAATAGGTTCGCTATAAAGCAAGGAAACGGCGCGCGGCGCGGCGAAGTACTGGCGCGTGGACTTTTTGTTCCTTTCAGCGCGTTATCTCACTGTAGGCGGTAGCGGTAGCCTCGCAGACGTAGCCGCGGAGTCTCAGACGTAGCACACGATGTGAGCACGGCCTTATCTCTTTGTTGTCTTATTATTTATGTACACACGCGACGTCTTAGCAACCAGATATTACAGATTACGTGCCGAGAGAAATGTGGACTTCTTACATTATGTGACGGCGCACACATACACATGCTTTCTTACAATGAATTAAACGAGGCACGGAGGATGTTCGTTATTTGAAAATATCACTTAAAATTCACCGTCGCTTATGTGTGCGTGCCCCAAATAAGGAATATAAGAAGTGAAGACGTACACACAGCGTATTCTGTAATACTTTCCTCACGAGTCCCGATCGCCTCACGTTAAGGAGATTGTGTTTGTTCTGGGCCCGCAAATCGTATGCTTCACTTGTAAGAGAAAATATTGAGAGAATCAGCTTTTTGTTCCACAAGTTGTAACGTCAGCTCAATGGAAAGGTATTACAATGTCGTGGAGCAATATATCTCAAATGAAATTGTTTAAAGTGCTCGTTCACTCGCTTCACTTTATATTGCTCAGATATTTGCTGACTATGTAACGAATAATAACTTGACTTTGTAGAATTGGCCGGCTATAATATTTCTTGATTGTCACTTATGGACCGCAACATCAAGTTTCTTGTAATTTTGTAGAAGTAGTTAACTTAAATTCTTTAAAGAAAATTACATTATCATCATTACAGTAGTCTAAGGCAGTTTACTACAGGTAATAAGCGTCTCCTGATTTTACGCCAATTAATGAAATAAGGTATGGGACGTAATCATTTGCAATTCCAATAATACCAGCCGGTAACATTATTCCGGTCGTTGTGGCGACGCTTGGAGGAGACCCATGTCCAGCAGTGGACGTCTTTCGGCTGAGAAGATGATGATTACCAATAATAAGAACCACATTGGGGCAAACTAATCGTAACATTTTACAACTATTATTTTATTTATTGACTCACAAAAAAACTAAAATATAAAATAAATATAGAATTCAAGTGCACAGCCCTTGCCTTAAATTATTCTCATAATCTAATTCCCGTTTAAAGCTCATAAGCGTAGTGCACACAGTGCTGCGCCGTTGAGGACGAGGGCTATAGCGCGCGGTTGTCCACTCAGCTTAATATTTTCCTGGGCGAGCCTTTGCGACGTCTCAAGTCGGCGCCTCCTTGAAGTCTGCCTGCCTAGTAATGCGACTCAGAGGATTCACTCTTTACAACGTATGGAAATATGCAATCCTTGTTAACCATTAATTTCTTTTTCTTATTTTTTTTTAGGTGTTAAATCATCGAATGACTTTACCCGCTTTAGGCGAAGCGGGAGGGCGTACCAGACTTTTACTGGCCACAGAGGCCCTTGACCCTGCTTGGCTCCTGCGGTTTTGCTGACATCTTAGGCGTGCGCTACGCCGCACCGTCGTCGCGTCGACGACTTGGGCTTGATCAGAACGGTCACCGGACGGTTTGTTTTTTGCTTCGAATTATAAATGTACATTTGGTGCGTGACATTAAAAATATTGTAGTTTCGTACCAAAAGTAAACATGGCAATCGACACTCGGCGACTGCACGCGTGTTAGCAATATATTTGTATGACGGTCGTTCTAATTACTTAACTAGTTATCCTGCTCGGTCGCCCGTAAAGTGCCCCAGACCATACAAACATTTTTACGTTTGACAAATTAGTAAGCGAACTGGAAACTTATTGATGATTTGATATAGGAAAAACCTTTTTACAAAAAAAAAAATACAATCGACTTCAATGTTATAAAAAAACACTAAATGGTACAAAATAAGTTTAATTTCAGAATTCGGTATTTATATAATAGATTTGTCTCTGTGTTAATTAACTTCAACAAATCGGTGAACATAAATTTTAAAAAATATATATGCAGCCAAACATAGAACCTCGTCCTTTTTGAAGTCGAGGCGCGTCGTTCTTTTTGAGTTGAGTGGTCCTCTTCTTTTTTATTTTATTATTATTAATATTATAAGCACAATTTATAATACCTACCGGACTTACATATACCTTTAGGATTTTCCACTAGTCGACCTTCTTTTCTAACCACAAATTCCTGTAATAGTGGTCCTTCTGCCCGTCAGCCGTAAACCGTAAACCCAGATCAAAGCTTCGTCCTGACAGCGTCTAAATCTAGCTAGACGTGTATCTAGATACGCCCTGACCTGTACAAATACATCGCAATAAATTACGCTCCACGCGATTCACGGAATTCTACTGATTATTTGATTAAACACGGACAAAGAGAAACTACTTGTCTGTGTGTAACAGATTACAGTTACATAACGTTGATAGTAAAATTAGTAGCTATGCCATTACAATGTTCAACACAAAACTTTCTTTCTTGCAACTCACACACACATATACACACACACAAGCATGCTTTATATCTAAGTTATTTAGTAGTTAATTGTTTTTGCTGTGGAAGAGCGGAGTCTCCTAATACAGGCATTACTTGCCTAAAAGGAGGCTCCAATCACCTACTAATATGTATTTTAACTGGTTCCTAAATAAAGATTTTGTATTTTTGTATTTGTATCTCTAAATCCACCAACAGCCAGTAGATGAGCTTTAGCTAACCATCGGGCTAATGTTGTCTTAATTGAAAAGGAAAAATTACTATATCAAATTTAAATGTGCCTATGTACATATCATTTGTTAGATGTACATTTTGTATTGGGCCAACTAGATTTATCTCATTTAATCGCTTACATTAATTAGTTAGAGCTGTGTACGTTCGGTAATAAGCCATATTACTATACCCAATACTCTATTCCTAATTGAGTGTACATTATAGGATAAGGTTAGGTGCACCCACAGAACAGGTGAGTGCTGAGTGCACCAATATTTATTTCTGGAAGGTTTATTTTTCTGTAAAACTCATTGGAAATCTATAAACAAATAAATAAATATTGTATCTCTTTGTTAGTAGTCATACTCTCAATCCCTTTTTTATTTTATCCTTGAACCACATTGGACAAAATTTCTAAACAAAGAAAATAAAATCCAGGAAATGAGCCGGTAAATCCAATCACGTGCCCAGTGAGTGACCTTAGGAAGAACTGTTAATAGTAGTGAGTAGGTAGTGACCCATATCGCAACATGTCGGCTAGTTGTCAGTTTGTCACACAAAGGAAAAGTCACGGGAAAGGATTACGGGGCGGCGGCGGCGGCGGGCTGCGGCGGCGGGCTGCGGCGCTCATTAGAGAACTAGCTCCTACTTATATTTTGTTAGTTGCTCAGATTTGTTCTCACAAGCTGACAGCGCCCGACAAAGGACGCCATGAAATGGCGCTACCAGATGTTTGTGAAACAATCATTTTGTCTACCATTCATCCTATTCTATTTTTATAGTTTTTCACTGATAAAACTTGTCTTATACTTATTTAAAATAGATAAAAAAGATATTGAGTTACGGTAAGTTACCGAAACTCTGGCTGTTCTTTCGAAATGGTTCACAGCTAAATACGAACAAAACTGAATGTCTAAAGTTTTCATTATCGAATGCCCATGACGTTGGCCTCAATCGAATATTTGACGGAAAAAAACTTAATATTATTGTAAAAAAATATTTTTAGTTATAACTATCATTCAAACAATGGAGCCCTCACGTTAGAACTCTCTCTGGTAGATTAATCTCAGCTGCATATGCTGTAAGAAAAGTAAGGCAATTGCCAGATGTAGCCACAGTTAGGTTAGGTTGAGATTTCAGCCGCATGAAGTGCTTCTTATGGTTTGAGTGTCAACTGTCACTTGACGAAGTTCTTTAAGCTTACTTCTTGCCTCAGAAGAAGTTGAAGTACCTACGATCTCCCCGCACACTGCTCACAATAAATCTGTCATCTTTCGCTGTTGTGCCTTTTTGCGAGCTTGCCCTTCAAGTCTCGCATGCTCTCCAGTCGGCTCATATCGTATGACATTGTGGAAAATAACCGCCTTGAAAACTCGCAATATTTGAGCCACGCCGTTGTAAATGAAATCATTTTCAATTAAAGTTTCATCTTTGAATTTGAACTTCAGTAAACGTTAAACATTCGTTGATTCATAGCCTTAAAAAACAAATGGTACGTCTGTCAAAATCTTTCTTTATTCAAATTATCTATAAATAGTAATAAAGTTAACCAGTATGTAAAGAGATCATAATTATAAAACATTGTTATTTTAAACTTTTTGTACGTTCCTCAAAATTTGTCCATGAAAGTACTCGTAGATACTCGTAGGTGAATAATATAATTACGCAGCATCTAAATGCTGACACATTTCCCTTTTCTTTACCAATCAAACTTGCACGCGCACAACCCTGACCTGCGTACAACCTGCAACACAGATTGATAGCTAGCCAACCGCCCAGGCTTACAACCTCTTCCACATTCCTGCACAATCACGGCTGAGTATAGCCTAATGGTAGGCAAAGTTGTGTGCAGTCAAAAACACGCGCCCGCATGCTCGCGTCAAACAGTCGGCCGTACAAACACGCCGGTCGTACAAACAAAGCAGATGTAATGTACAACTGTACTACATAACAGTACCGCTATTTACCGATTGTGTTAGGAATTTGAGGTTTTGTTTTCAATTGGACGACGGTACTAAGTTGGCTGAGAGTTTAAAAGAAAGAAAAGAATTTGGTTCGGCAATGCGGGTTAGGTTTGGTCCGTATAGACTTTTTATACACAGATTGTATGCTAGTCTTAATAAGTTACTCTTGATTTTATATAAACTTAGAGCAGGGGCCTGGCTTAACTATTTACAATCATAGAAAAATGTTCTTTGGAGGAATATCGTTAATGCTGCATCATACTTCTCTATCTTCTTTTCCTTCTTCTTTTGCTCTTTCTAGTTTCTTCATAATTTGTTACTTCTTTTAGTGTAGAATAAAGTTTATTCTATTCTATCTGTTTTAAAGTTCATGGACATTTTATATCATTTGTCTTTTTTTTTACTTTTTTCATCTGGTCCCAACATTACACCTGAAGTAACAGGTTGTCAATTAATCTGATTTTTTATCTTGTTCAGAGCCAAAATAATGTAAACCGTAGTTTCTCAGGTAGTCGTCCTATTTCGAACATCTGACGAAAGGTTTTGGAGTTAAACAATGGAACACTTCAATACTTCATGATAGCAACTCTTCTGGGATTGTTGCGATCACATGTCTGTTTATCGTTCGAGCAATGTGTTATTCCCCGTACGGCCGACTGGTAACCGTCCGGTCCAAGCCCGAGACGTCGACGGTGCGTAGTATTCCAAGCGCGCTTCAAGGTGCTTTTAGCAAAATCGTAGGGGCCCATCAGATGATGATGTAGGGGCCCAGCAGGGTCGAAGCTTACTGGGTTGTGTTTTCAAAGAGAACGACATGGCCCTGAAAAAAGGCAAAAAAAGAACATTAGTGCGTTTTAATCAGTAAAAATCTGATGCGTTCTCCCGCTCCGATAAAGAGCTGAAGAAGTCATTGGATGATTTCCTACCAAAAAAGAGTCTGATTATTAACACCATTTCGTAACAGACGTGTGAAGTGCATCAATTTTATTTAAAAATCTTGTTATTGGGGTAATTCGCACATAACTTTTTGATTTATGAACCGACCATTATGATTCTTTTTGTGTTGGGTTTAGTTATACCTTACTCTGTAGTAATCCTAATTACACTAAAGGAACATAGGTGGGCTTTAGTCAGTAAAAGCTTGACATGTCTTCTCGCTCCACCGTTAAGCAACTCAGCACTAAAAAGGTACCTTCTAGAAAACTTGTTCACTATTTAGTTTTAAGCTGTGGAATAGAATTAAATACTTTTACAAAAAATACAATTGACTTCAAAAAGCAATTAAGTTCGGTGTTTCTGGTTCTATTTCAACCTTGTTTAGCTTGTTTTTGAATTCGGTTGTATTTTTTAGCTAGTTACAAACCCATCTAATGTGGTAAATAAACCAAGACGTAACAAAATAAATTCCGAATCTCGTCTTTGAACTCCTGTTCCACATACTTAGCCCGAAACCTCGGCATGTGTCGCTCACTCGAAGAGCGTCGAGTAGCACAGAGGCGCCTCAAGAGGAGATTGTCTCACACTAAGTAAGATTACGTTAATTTGACACGGGCTTAATCGCGGCCCAACTTGGAGCGAGCTCGGGATCACATAGATGAGACGTGCAACTTATAACACGTCAAACTATGCGGAACTGTTCCCAATATCAGTTCCGTTCCGCTGGCGGTCTGTGCGCCTCGTCACAAACGAACTGTGGCAGCTGATCGACGGATTGTGGAATGGCAATCACGCCGCTGCGGTGTTATTACTGCGAGGCGCAGGTCGTGACGTCAGCGGCGCTTGCGGCGCGGCGCGTCTGCGGCGACGCCGGCCGTCCACGGCCAACTGTGCTTTAAAGCGCTTCGAAGCGTACACTGTCGCCGGAACATTCTCAACTTCACCCCACAACGTTGCATCTGCATTCACATCAATTCTCACCTCTTTGCAATAAGGTTGCTTTTTGCTTGCATCGAGAGCATTTTTTATGTGGTTTAACTTAACTCATTACGTAGTAGGCAGAACTATGTCCCCCGAGCGCGTCTCCCCTCGGAGTCGTTGAGACAGAAAATCAATGGTGGTGCCGATAGCCCTGTTTTAATGTCGCATTGTTATAGGTTCGATTCAGCGAACACAAATTGTTATAAGTGTTCGATTGAAAAAGATAAAGAAATAACGGTCTTTATCTTATAACAAAAGTTCTTTTGGGGGTGAACGTCATTGATGTGATATTTTTTTTTTCTTTTTCTAAGATGTTGTTATTGTGCTTATTATGATGTTAAAAGATCTTAATTTTTTTATTTTATTGGCCAAGCAACAAAAATATAATTAAAAAAATAAAGTAATTGATTTTTTTTTTCTAGGTCAGTGTTACATTTTCTTATAGGTAAGCACCACGTGCCCCATAAAAGTAAAACCTACATGCTATAAGTATCTACTGTAATATTCGTAAAACATTAATAAAACTAAGCCAAGACCAAAACATTAGAAAGTAAAATCAAGGTTGAAATTAAATTGAAATATTAAAATCATAACTACAACAGAAACCGTAATTGAAATTGAAATTAATATCTTATTCAAAATTGTAATGAAAATTAAAATTGCCTACTATACAAATTAAAATTGGTGGAAATATACATACTATTATTATGTACACAATATAAGTACACAAATTGCTGTTAATATTATTGCAATTATAATTGTTTTGTAACAGTACTCTTCTACATTATGTGACATGCTCCATGGTGTCTGTCGTGGTCCTTGGAGTGCAACACAATGTACCCCCGAGTGTCACCGCTGACACATTGCACCGCGTAACGCATTACTGCATTAAAAGTAATTAATAACATTAGGGCTGCGGGGTGGCGCAGTCTGTCTCGTGGGGCATTAACTTGTTAGGTGAGACCCTTCGGAAATATGGCACTATTGCCGTTTATAAAGTTCATGTAATTGTTAAAATGTTATTGAATTTGTTGTATAATTTATGGAATTTATTGGATTTATTCGATGTCAACTCAGTTCGCAACCTCTGTTATAATATATTTTTTTAAACGTGCCCCACACTAGGAACTTCTGTACCGGAGTTGCGTTCACGTAAACTCACATAAAAAGATACTCAAACCCAGAACACCTATCAGTAAGTCAAACAAATATTTGATCCGTTACTTTTTGGTGTACAATAAAGTTTATTCTATTCTATTCTATCCGTTCAGAAATCGAACCCGCGGCAAAAAGCACAGCACTCTATCGCTCAATCACTATGCCAACCGTGCCGTCAATAGTACCTATTCCCTCGCATCTAATTCTGAACTGAACTGACAGTAAAGTGTTAAAGACTAACATAAAAAGTTCACTTTTAGTCCAGTCAAAATAGACATTCTAGTTTGCATTAATTCCCAACAAGCTGGTGTTTTGTGCAGGCCTTGAATACGTTATTACGAATGATATGTCAAAAGTCCCCATCGATCCCGCTAGTGCGTTGTTTTTTATTCGAGGTCAAAGGTCACAAATTAGCGTTTTTTGCGTATATCTCTGAAACAACGAGAGCTATCGAAAAATGGTTCAGAAAAAGTTTGTAGATCGTAAAATTGTCTACAAAAAAGATTTAACACTTTTTCTTCTACGGTGCACTGTTCTCAAATTATGGCTATTTTAAACATAGAAAATACGAATATTCACTCTTACTAAGGGATGATGGGTTCGATGAATATTTGAAGGACAAACCATCTGTAACGGTACATAAGCAGTGTCGTAAAGCATACACCCGGAAGAGCAGCATCGCTGCAGCTAAAAGACAGCGCGGGGCGGAAATAGCTACCACATCTGGGATTAGTCCTCCTCGTACTGGCACGAGGTAATGAATCGTCTTTTTGACGAAATACTTTTTGTTCTGTGGCAATGAAGCAGATAAAACGGCTGAAATAAAAAAAAGCGCAGCATCTTCGACCAAGAGTGTCCTCAACTTTCAACCCTTGACTTCTAGAAAACGATATTTTTAATGGAAGCTCAGACTCGTTCTCATGAGCTAGCAAGTAGTGTCATTGCCCGATTTCAGTATGAATATGACTTAGTTGCTGCTGAGGCTAAGTACTACAGTGATTGTTACACTTAAAATACGTCTTTCCTGCGGTCTAAAGTCACGATATCTCGAAAGCGATGCTTTATAGAAGAAAAGTGTCGAGATTTTTTTCGTAGACAATTTTACGATCTACAAACTTTGCCTGAACTATTTTTTGATAGCTCTCGTTGTTTCAGAGATATACGTAAAAAACGCTTATTTGTGACCTTTGACCTCGAATAAAAAACAACGCACAAGCGGGATCGATGGGGACATTTGACATATCATTTGCAATGACGTATTCAAGGCCTGCACAAAAATTCAGCTTGTTGGGAATTAATGCAAACTTGAATAATAATTTAGTCTATTTTGACTGGACTATTTTCGTAACTTCAGTTTATTAACTTCTTAAATAACTCTTCAAAGAACACGGATGACTTTTTTATCGTTCATTATGACAAGTCTTGGGTCAGCCATTACTCTCCGACAACTCAAATAATTACCCTCTATAATGAGCCGCATTATTACCTCACCTCTACCTCACCGCGGTGGGAAGCCGGTGCTCGTCCGCGGGGACATTTTCATATAAATCGAAATTATCGCGGCGCCTCACCGAGCCGATCTGACGCCGAGTTTTATTCGATTCCGATACAATACTGCTGAAATACTTTTTTATTGGCGTTATTAAATGTTATCTGGACTCATTTAGGTCGAATTATAGGCACGTACGAGTAGCACGCCTTGGAAATCGTGTGTTACTGCCTCTGTGGAAATCACTGATATCGTGAAACCTGTCTGCGAAAAAGTTTCAAATCTCAGGTTTTTGCTCCCTTTTAAAATCTTTTTTTGTGTTGGTGAGGTCGCGACACTCGTTATCGCGGTGCGTCGCCTAACGCGCTCTATCGTTAGCTCTAATGCGATGGCGTCGAAACAATCCCTCTCGCCCCTCGCGTATAAAGCTGTTTCTGCGTCGTATAAATATAACATGTGCAACGTATTAACGATATTTATGACGTGTCGTCGTGATGAAATAGAAATGTTACTGCAATAAAATTATTTGATTTATTTCGGACTAATTTGTAGACACAAATATAATTTTTGACCCCATTCAAAGTTATATAAAAGCAGTTTTGTTTCATAAATTAAAATTATTCTTCTCATATAGAAACAAAAAAGTGTTTACAATATACTTACAAACGACTTACGTATAAAAATCACTAATAACACCTCTTTGGGCAGTCGTCTAAAAAGAGCTAAATTGGTGGTTTTTATTTTTGTTTCTTAATTATATTGAAGTCGATTTTGGAATCAAGCTATCAGTTCGACGGAACTATTTTCATTAGAACGAATAATTTAAATTTAATTCGTTGTAGTCGCTAAACTATTTCAATCGAGATCTCTGTATTTGTGAAGCTTCTTTGGCTCTTCGGAATGAAAAGGGAAGACCTTAATAAAAATACTAAAGTCGTTTTATGTGTGCTTTATGAGAAGATTTAATTTCTCGTAAAGTGATAATCATCATCAAAACTATACAATTTAACTAAAAAGTTTTATAAAAAAAGGTTTTTTCAAATCGGTTATTTGATGACGGAGATCAAAAAAAAAAATCACAAGCAAATTGGGAACTTTCTCTTACATTATAGTCGTCTAAAAGTGCACGCAACTCACACGGGCCGGTGCAGCGGTGCGTTATTAGCCGCGTCATAGCCGCGCGTGTCCCCCGCTCCCCCGCTCCCCCGCGCCCTCGAGCGACCGCGACACCCGCTATCGCACTATCATGTCTCAGGCACGCAACACACAGTGAGAGCAGGAATAGACAACATTTGTAAATTAAGAACTGTTAGTGTGCCAATAGCAGAAATCGAAAAGTTCACTTGCTCCTGTTACGTCTTAATACGAGTAACATAATTTTTGAAATATCACAAATCTATTCCCCTAATGGTAAATAATTCAGACTCCAAGCTTATCGTTATAGGTGGGACATCCACGAATTAAAAGCAAACATCTCATTGTATCAGCTGCGAGACATCCTACGCAATCGCAATTAATAAACAAAGGGTACTATTGTATTTTACTAAAGATTTTCTATCCACGACTATTTGATTTAGAAGGATAATACTTTTTGATTAAAAATAAATAACAACTGAAGATCACCCCACCCTTGTAATGTTCTTATATCTCACACTTGTCATGTGCTCAAATTTTAAACCATATTATTTGTATAATCCATACTAATATTATAAATGCGAAAGTAAATCTGTATAATTTACCTTTTCACGTCTCCAATTTGTTAGATACGTGGCACATGGGTGGACCATGCCGAATGTTACTGCCATTTATACGATACTTTTATTCCTGAGAATTTGTGGTTTAGTGTAAAATTAAACAACATTCGTGTGGGCCTTTTCCCAGAAAATGGTTTCTAATAAAACAGACAGTATGTATTAGTATTTTACTCTTCCAGCTTTCTCATAATTTCAGTCTTCACAATCATTGTAGTGACATTTATAGCAACGCCTATGAAACTATGAAACCCTGTATAGCGCAATTAGAATGCTCTGCGCAAACTTACAGTTCGAAATTATCTCTCGAGCAGTTGCCCAAACTAGACATAACAGTCGTCTAGTGTTTGAATCCCCAACCAGTCCTATGAGACCGCGCTATTATTGTTTTATTATTGTGTCTCGTTTCGCGTGTATGTGATAGACTAGTCAGAGGATCTTCCCTTTTTATTTAAAGCAGGTATGTGGGACTTTTCACTCTGTTCCACATATCCCTACAACATGTCAAACAACTAGCCGGCCGTGTGTCCCCGCGTCGCGCCGCCACGAGCAGCTGACTCATGACTCATCGACGCGGCGCTGTCGCTTTTTTGCGATAATTATCTGAACGATGACGCCATTGTTCCACGCACTAAGTACCCCACTCCATCACACGCTGCAAGTCACTACCTCCACATTAGTGTGAGGGCAGAAGTTCCGTTTGGAACTATGTCCAAGTTTTACTATAAGTTGTTATGATATTCGTTAGTACTCGTAAAAGTTAGTCATACGGTTTCGTACCATATGTTCGCCAAATTAATAAACTGTAATTTTGATCTTCACACCATCTACTTTGCATGAAATTATTCTAGATAATACTTTTTGTTTGATGCCTGGTCCCTGTTAAACTGACCTTCCGACTAGTCTGACATTATGCCGAAAAGTGACTACTCCATATTTTTTCTGTTTGATAAAACTTTCAAGCAACATAACTGAGAAAAAAAAATCAATATGTCGGATCGTCTCTACAGTCCAAAATTTTCCTGATACAATATTTTGAGCGACAGGTGACAGATTTTTGAAGATAAAGTTTGCAAAGAGAAAGTTGACGAAAATGCAACAATTGTCACTGATGGACAAAATTAAGTTGACTGTGCATTTTTGATAATATTGAGTTTTATTAGACACGTTTTTAAATGACAAATATGTCAAGATTTCACCTGTCAAATTTTACAATTTTGAAATTTTTTGACATACGTACATGTGGAATTGTCAGCGTTATCCAATAGGGCCCTGAATTTTCCTGAAGTTATAACAGTGACTAAAAAGTTGATTTAATATTTCGTTTGTGTTAATGCTTATTTCAGCATCTATTTACAACCTAACTTTTTAGCAACCTACTTAACGTAGCCGGGCCTTCTGGCACACGTATGAACTGCGCGCGATGGAGTCACGTCGCCGTTCGCCGCGCGTTCGAGCGCCACGTGCGGCACGTGTGGGACAGGTGATTCTTATTGAACATGTAATCTGGCCGTACGACGACTACTGCGCACTTACTGCACGCTTTGTCACTCAAGCTGAGATACGACTCTGGCGGGCTGCTTTGTTCCTGTTGGCTGTTAACTATCTGTGATGGATGTGTTTATCACGTCACGCGGCGCTCGGCAGCATTTGTTCAAAGTTCTTCTTGAGATAAACAATTGTTACAATTGGACAGGAATGCCTGGCTTCTTTTTTTGTGCTTGTGTTCACTGTGTAATGGGGTATAATTTAGGTAGTACAATTTAAATATTTTTGTCAATAAAATTGCCTATGCTTATTTAAACCATAGTCATAGTTGTTAAAAACTACAAATAATTAATGTATATGTTACGGCTAATACCCGAAGTGCGGCTGCACCTAGTTTTAGCCGGTTAGAACTAGGTGTAGCCACTTACTCTTGGTTAAACCTAGTACGAGCCTATTGTTTTCGGGTAAAACTAGGTCTAGCCTTCATCATGCCGGCTACAACTAGGTCCAGCCATTCCCTGTTGGATAAAACTAGGTCTATCCGATATCATTCCGGCTAGAACTAGGTCTAGACAATCCCTGTTGGATAAAATTTAGATGCGTGTTCCGCCAAGCCTTCCGCCCCGCGTCACACTCATGTCTCACAGCATCTGCAGCAGCGGCGCGGGGTGGAGGGCATAGCGAGGCACGCGCCTCTGCAGGTTGTGAGCGCCAGGTGCTGCTGGTCTACTGCAGGTCTACTAGCGAGTGTGACTCACAGCGTCTGCAGCAGCAGCGCGTGTCTTAGTTTTATCTAATAGGGGTTGGCTGTACATAGTTGTAGCCGGCATGCTATCGGCAGAGCTTTTTTAGATATTAAAAAAACATCCAAAGTCAAAATGTCACTCAAGTTTATGTTGTTCTAATAAATAGTTTATGTTACTTTATAAAAGTGTGATTTATAATTATAATAACATTCTTTAAATTATAATATGCAACTACTTATTGTCTGTTGTTAAAAAAATGTTCCTGATTGTTCCTATTATATTAAAAATAATAATTGTACTCCTAATAATTCGTGTTAATTGTTACAATGTGATTTATAAGAATAAAAAACTCTCTACGTTTCTTTTCATTAGATGTTTTTTTAATATCTAAAAAAGCTCTGCCGATAGCATGCCGGCTACAACTATGTACAGCCAATCCCTATTAGATAAAACTAAGACACGCGCTGCTGCTGCAGACGCTGTGAGTCACACTCGCTAGTAGACCTGCAGTAGACCAGCAGCACCTGGCGCTCACAACCTGCAGAGGCGCGTGCCTCGCTATGCCCTCCACCCCGCGCCGCTGCTGCAGATGCTGTGAGACATGAGTGTGACACGGGGCGGAAGGCTTGGCGGAACACGCATCTAAGTTTTATACAACAGGGATTGTCTGGACCTAGTTCTAGCCGGAATGATATCGGATAGACCTAGTTTTATCCAACAGGGAATGGCTGGACCTAGTTGTAGCCGGCATGATAAAGGCTAGACCTAGTTTTACCCGAAAACAATCGGCTCATACTAGGTTTAACCAAGAGTAAGTGGCTACACCTAGTTCTGACCGGCTAAAACTAGGTGTAGCCGCACTTCGGGTATTAACCGTAACATATACACCATTTAGATCCTACGAAGTGCCTTAGCTGTATTTTATACTGTTTTGTTCGTTTAACCTATCACATACCCACAAAACGAGACACAATAGTAAAACAATAACAGCTCGGTCTCATAGGACCGGTCGGGGATTCATGAACTAATATGTGAAGCAAAATAAACATAAATAAAGGACAGATATTACAAAAAAAACTGTGAGAGCATCCGACGACATTTAAATTGAACAAAAGATTTTCTTTAAAAATGTTCCGCTCTCACACAGTTGTACATTAAGGTTGTATTTCTTGAGAGACTCGTAACATAAACGGAGATCTATCAAAGGCTCTGACTTTACAGAATCTCTTTGTTCTGTTAACGTAATTGCATCCAAATGAGTCCGGTGAGATGATTCGCAGACGAACGCCCATCCGATCTGTTTGTGCCGTTTGTTTAACTTTCTACTAAATAAAACGGAAAATTTGGATCTTTTGAGCGCGACGGGGGAGGGGGCGATTGTTTCATTTTCTCTGATTGAACCACCAATATTGTATTTCTGACAAAAATATTGAGTGTTCTCGGTAACGACGCTCGCTTTGACACCAAACGTTTGCTTCAAATACTTGAGCTTGTTATTGAGTTAAGCCTCTCTTTCAACAAAGAAATATCTCAGAATGATGCTTACAGTTTATTTTATTTCTTCAGTTCATTTCAGCAGTGGTGGCCCAGTGGTAACTGCCCGAATTGTAAGTTATAGGACGCGGGTTCAAACCCAGCCTTTACTTTGTGTAATTTATTTCATCACCGCTGCTCAAAACGTTGAAAGAGAACATCGATCGTGAAGAAACCGTCATGTCCTAGAACCAAAAGTTCGAAAGCATTTGACATCCGTCAATCCGCACTGTGCCCGCGTGGTGGATTACGACCCCTTGCCTCTTCTAGAAAGGAGGCCTGGGTCTCAAGAGTAGGAACATTACAACGAAGGGTAGGAAGTAGGATATACTGTTTCAAGTGACAGTATACACTCACCCTTCAGAATGATTCCGACAACTAATGAGGAGCAATACAATAAAACATAAATAACTATCAGCATTCAGTTGCAGTCGAGGTGCAGCGACGCGTGACGTCACTGCCGCACGTGGCCGGATGCACACTCGCGTGCGAGCTCCCCTCGATCGCGTTATTTATAATGATTTTAATGCTAATTGCTTTGAACACTCGCTATTACTTCGATGAATAAGAATTGCAATTACTTTGACGAATTTTAATTTTGGTAAAAATTGATAAGTAATTACAATGTAAACGTATAACATGTACAAAAGATATGTTTATATTATGTTATGTACCTAAAAGTTGCAGATTGGAATGCAGGAGAGAGAGATAGCACATATTTGCTAACCTCGAATTGTCAAAAATCAGTAATAACAGCGGCTTAGCGACGAAAACCGCAATATGCGAGATAGCTCCCATACAACACAGCATTTATTACACCCGGCGAAATATCCGTATTCTGTACTTATTTGTGATTACCGCGAGTGCGTCTCTCTGCGTTTGTAAAAGCGCTATTAATCTAAGTCAAATTATAAATCTCGCTACGAGGCTACGCGCTACGCCGCTACGCGCTACGGAGCTACGGTGCTACGGATTTGTTTAGAATTGGGCGCGACGAATCGAAAACGTATTGTTTTGATAAAAGTGACGGTTGTAAAACTTGATTAATTGTAACACTTCAGTATATTTTTTCTTTTGCAGAATTTGAACCTATTTTGATTACATCGCTTTGATTTGTTGTAAGAATATCGTTTATTAAATGACCTCAATAAAAAAAAAACTTTTCACATCATAGTTTGCATTAGAAAGTACAAAACCAAATAAACAACTAAAACAGACAATAGTTTTTTATTCATAACGTTGTTTCTAAATAGAATAGTAAAGAATATGCTAAACGAATTCTAGAACTTTCACGCAACAAATAAAAACATATTTTATACTAGAACATTTGTCAAATAGTTCCCTTGCGATACAAGTCTCGTAAAACATAAAACATTCTTTTGGTATAATTTTATTTTGGATTAAAACTTTATCAAAATAAACTAAACAAGTTATTTAAAACGTCCATTACTGATGTATTTATTTATTCATTTTACATCGATCATTATAGTATGTTCCCTCAGGATAATTTTCTACTTTAATGAAGGTGAAGCCGCTGGTATAAGCTAGGGGTTTATTATAAAAGACGACGAAGTATCTAAAACTTAATAAGGTCTATCAGTTCAAAGTCAAATTTATTGATATTTAGTACTAATTTCATCAACACTTTGTAGCTCTATGAATGTAAAACAAGACTGTGACAGATCTTCAAGTCAAATATAAAACAAAACATGAGTTCAAAGAGACTGCGAACGTAAATATGCAAAACCAAATAAACACAATGATCGAAGACACAACCGAGACGTCGTCAAGTTAAAACTTTGCGCGAACCTCCTTCGTGAATACCAATCAGCCGCGACTCAACCCACCACATAACACTAGTTACGAGGCCACCGCAACTACTGCGCCGTACAAACATTCTACGAAAGTAATCCTTGCTTTTACCATCTTGCAAATAGCCCGAAACGAACGACGAGCCGTTCCGATGACGATGCGATTATTACTGATACGACAGAGACGGCAACACTATCATCACATAGGACTGCGGTGGGAGGAAAAGAGATGGAAGGCGGATACAATAGCAGGATGTTGTAAAAGTCAATGTTACGCGACCGAGTCCAGTGGGCACATGACGTAAGGGTGGGCGTCCAATGGGCTGTAATGCTAGTTATACTAATGGTACGTGATTACGTGGCTATTGCTTATGCGAGTATTGGTCATCGTATTGGAAAATTATCGTGAGAATAATCAGTATTGGTGAGTTATTTGATTTCACACAAGTAAGACTAAATCTTTTGCAAATAACAATGATATCACGATAGTTTTTTATTGTCTAATGCGTTTGATTTATATGTTCATCGAAAGCTACCAAGATTTTGTAATCAATAAGCCAAACTTGCTTCAAACTGACACGTTGTAATTATTTTGAGTACTTTCAAAATAGAATTTGTACTTTTTTATTCCGTATATCATTTTTGTGTTCCACAGCGCGAGTATCGCGTTACAGCGGGATGGGCGCGCACCCCACTCGTTTAGCAAACATATCTGTTCTATGCGGCTCCTACAAACCGTGTTACGCTATTTGTTCTTCATATTTGAGTTGCCAACAACCTTCACGTTAGAACAAAGCTGCTGTGTTGGCGCTTTTTTTATTCCATACAATGTTCGTCTGTTGGTGCGCGCGCGGGATCACGCGCAAACATTACCTACTCAAGCTTTTGTGCGAAATTAATCATTTATTTTCGTATGTAGTGTCATATCCGAAACAGTATAAATTTATGATTTATCTCATTGAAATGTAAAGGCGATAAATTTAAAAAGAATCTGAATTTGGTAACTGATTTTTCATCGATATATAAATTATCCAAGCACTAATTCTTCTCCTCTAGTTCTTTCCAATTTTTTTTTTTTTTCTCTTTATTATTTTTTTTGGGGTTTTTATCTAATTAGATATGTCAACCCCATCGTACCTTTTAACATTATATAATCTTATTACTATATTTAAGTTCTTTCCAATGTTGTTGTATTTACAGGTATAATGAACAACATAATGATACAAGATATACTTTTAAAGAAATAAAAAACTTAATACAAACTGATCATAAGCTGCTGTAGATATGTTGGTGGCCTATAACATTTGATGAGAACTCGGACACAATAGCCCCTAGCCCAACTCGAAACTTCTAAAACAAATTATAACCCAATAAGGCTATCTATTATTACGCACCATTTAAAAATTAGTCCAATATTAGTTTAATAAGTAATATTAACCTAGGTTACTTAGCAGAGGCAGACTGAATGCCATTAGCATTTTCTTTAATCAACTTTTGATTAATGTAGAGGCTAATATGATTACATTTCTTTTTGAAAGCTGAAATGATGAAACTGCAAAGAACTTGAAGCTGTGATCATCTTGCATTCCTTTTAGATAGTCGAAGAAGGTATCCTTCAAATATTCAATTCAGTGGCCAGAGTAACCTTGTTGAGTAAGACAGGTCCAGGCGACTGGCGTGCTGCAACAAAGGCGCGCTGTGTGAGCGGCGCGCAATCTTCGCAGCTCAGTCTCCGGGGGCCGGGGACTGTCGTATGGGTTTGTAAGTACAGCACGCGGTCCTTGGGGCGCCAGTGCTAATGAGATTCGAGTTGTAATTACAAACTATGGGGACAAGGACTTGAATAATGAGTAAAGCTTAACAACAATAAGTGTTCTAGATAAACAGCAACAACATATTTTGCTTATTGGAAAGATGGGTGCAAAGGTGACCCTGTGACCTTCTGTGAGTATGTATATACTAGGTATATAATAGTAAGACAGTTATAAAATACACACATTCAAAAGAGAATAGCGTTGTTTACGCATTCAAATGTAGAAATATTTGTGTAATTAATGATAATCGTTTGTATATGAGAGCAGCGTAAGTAATGCACGTGAGCGCGTATGGTAATCGTTTCGTCTTCAACAACAACACTCCTCGAATTCTTCCGCCGCGCGGGACGCGGGACAGACAATTTGCGCTCGCATTCATATTCATACCGCCACCCGCGGTAAGGGCGCGCACACACGCGCCGCGCGGTCGCGCAAACGAGCGTCTGATGCCGCCGCCGCCGCGCGTCTAATTACCGCGCCAGCGCTTTGTTCACGTAATTCGCTAATAATGGCGATTTTTTACGTGTCCCAAAGCAATTTCCTTTCCTACGGGTGCTCGTTCATTTGTTATTCTTTGTCCCTTTCACAAGGAAGGGTTGAGTATTTACATTTTTTCCTGTTGCTGTTCCATTTTTACCTGAAGTGCCTTTCAATAGGTGTACAATGATCAAATTAAAAATGATCTCTTCTTAAATTACTCTTTTTGCGAGAATTAAAAATTCGGCACTTTATGCAAATTAAAACACACTTCAGGTATCAACATCGTATATTTTCCGTTCAAATGGACGGAAAATGAACGTTTATGGAAAACGGCCAAATTGAGTTTCAGGAACTGTCATCATTACTCAACTTGGATTTTTCCTCTCCACTGTTCGGGCAACACGAACTTTCTTACTTGGAACCCGCTCCGCCCGACATAGCCGGCTAGCTACAGCGCGGAATCTTTCTACATTTCCATTTCAAATCCAGATCTTTTAGTCTGAAACCGTTTTAAATTCATTCAACACAAACACCAAAGGATGAAGGCGTTCGAAGGAGCTTATGCTAATAACTCATTATAACGCAAAGTGTGCGCGAAAACTTAAAACTCCATCACTAGTAGTTTCGCAACTAAGTAGGCTTTTGTGAGATCGCGGGAACATTCGCAAAGGAACTGTGTCGCGAGTCCCGGGATGATGAAAGCCGCGATTGTAAGCGTTCCTAGCTTTGCTGCTTTATTTCGTGACACTAATTTTGGTACTTATTTAACTTGATTGGACAGCACAGCCGTGTTGTTTGTCTGGTTTTCATTTCTAATTGATTATTTGTACTTTCACAGTATTTGTGTTACGTTTTCGAAGTGATAGCAATCGTTAAAACAATCTAATAAAGCATTACATTTGTAAATAATAACTCAAAGATATTCGGCTCAGTTACTTGATTTGCTTCCGTATAGACGCATATCCTCGTCGTACTGAGGGCGCCTACTCCAACGCATCTCCATATTTAATGAGGCTCACGTTAAATATGTGGAAGATGGAAGTTACGAACAAAAACTTGTAACAAACAATATGGCGCAGTTCCATTAGCATAATATATCTCTTATTAATAATCCCGGGAAGCATCTCGCATCGATTAACGCTCACGGGATGTTCCCGGGTCCCGGCGGTCCCGGGGCACGCGTGCAGCACTACCGGCAGAGTCAACATGTACAGAAGGTTAATTTCAAACTATGAGAATAATAAGTTAAGCCGTTCGTTGTGTGGAAAGTTGTCTTAAGCTGTAATAAATAAGATATGGACTTACTATCTGTAATAATAGTCATGTTTGTAGATGACTAAATCAATGAAAAGAGTGCTGTTGTGTGTTTTTAGAGTAGAAAGAAGCTTATAATTATATATCATTATTATACCAGCTTCAAATATCTACCGTGAAGAACTTCTAATACACATAGCTGACAATATGAAAGCGTCATAATTTGAGTGGGAGTTCTTCTCCGCGTATTGTAATAGGAATGGGTCTACTTTTGAGTTTTTATTCAGTAAGTCCATTACATTAGCGCACAACGCGCGGTCACAATGAGCGCGCGAGGACAAAGCGCGGAGTGCACCCTCCTCCGTGCCGGGACGACACTCCCGGTTTTAATACTTTTAAAATTGTTAAACCCATCCCTACACTCATTATGATTTTACATGTTGTGGGAATTCTGTCGAAAATGAAGTGTTCGCAGATTGTGGAGCGGCGAGTATGAATATTTGATTCGTGTATCGGATTTATAATGCAATGTGTCAGTTAAATATTCTGTTTAACGTTTCATGCAGAATTGAGGAATTATATCAGTTTTTTTTAATGTAGAATAATTGTTTGAAGAATATATGCACTGAACACTTATCATTAGCATTGTCAATATCAGCCTTGTAAAGTTCCCACTGTTGGGACTCAGGCCTCCTCTGTCTGGGAGAGGGAAAAACACTTAGCGGTAAAAAGTCATAACTGCATTTTTACAAAAAAAACTAAACGGTTTCGCTACAGCAATTTCTAAAAAAATATGTAACTTAGTTAATTAAGTAAACTTTAAATTCAGAAGTTAAATTTAACACCTACTACCGAAATTAAAGTTACTTTGTCCAGTTTTCTGGTATTCCTCAGCGCAAATTCTATAATTAAAGAATATAACCATAAAAACTACTTATGGCCAGCGAACCAATATCTCATGCGAATAAGTTACAACGTAGTTAAGATGCCTTGTTTTAATATGAAGTTCCACGTTTTTCCGGGCTCATCATCAGATCAGATCGATAGTACGTTATAACCGGAGTGCATCACTAGTCCTTAGATAAAGTTGTACAAATTAAGATAAGAACAGTTCCGGGGTTGTCAAAGTGAAGCAGGTCTGGTATCAAAGCGGTTCTCTCCCAACACTCACTGCGCCCCCGCGCCCCCCGCTAGTGCCCCCGCACACAAGTCCGCACAAGTTGCAGCCGCGGTCGCCGGCGGAACTTGCCTCGTTACATTTAATAGTCAGAAAGTCAAGCTTTTATGATTTCACTTAAAAACTCGAGGAAGTGAGAAGTATAAAGTAGTGGTGGGAAGTGAGAACCGGACGCGCGCCGGTCGTACGCGGTGCAGTGACGAACGAAACCAGGAATACCGACGGTTAGCAAAGTTGTAAGCGATTATGGTTTCACTAGTGGTACGAGTATAAAGGTGAAAACTATAATATCTTGTGGTTTGTATAATGTCATAAAATACTAGATAGGCAAATTTTAATCAACTGACTATTTATTGAAATGTTCATTTGTGAAAAACTTGGTACCAGCTGGTCAGTGGCCACTACCATAAAATGCCGGGTTCGTAGACGGCGCCGCACCGCCACGCTCGTAGTTTGACCTCGCTTTACGTGACACATATCTTCGAATGTGTTCCGTTGCTCCGAGCCGCCGCCACCACTGCCAGCTTTCTGTGTAGTCGAGCCTTATACTTTGCGGAAACTTACCGCCAAAGATTTTTAAACAACATTTGAACTAGTTATTTTAGTAGAAAGTGCAGTTCTATGAAGTTATTAAAAAGGCCACAATGCACCACTCTGCCGCACGTTCCCTTACTGCTTGATTTTTATCGGCGATCGCGAGACGGCGAAGTTTAGAAATTAAATAATGTTTCAATCGCGCCGTGACTTTAACAGCTAGAGTTGAACTTTAGTTTGAAGTAGTCATTGTTTTAGTAGTGCTAGAAGTAGTCAGACTTATGACTGTTAATTTGATTAATTAATAGTGGTTGGTATCGCGTCACATTGCACTGGACGCTTGCTTTGTACAACTTTAATTGGAAATGGGCTGACAGTCTAGTAACTGGTTAGTCTTAATCCAATAGTAAATACTGTTAAATATAAAGTGACTTGGCCAACTTGAAAGTCCGAGGACGTCATACTCCGTTCAGTCGTTAAGATGTGTAATTGGAACCAACAGGCAGACAGAGTTCCTTTCACATGTTTTTTGCAAAAAAAGTGTATTTTATTGGTCCCGTCTTCAGACCCTTATGACAAAAGAAGTTCAGATTCGTTGCTAATTAGTAACAAAAAGCGTGTCCCAGTACGTCGCCACACATTGCTCACAGAAATAACTCAACAACTGCAAACTACAGTTAAGTTACAGGCAACACCCCCCCCCCCCCGCGACCCCGCGACTCCCTGTGCACCCCCTCGATATCAGAACAAAGCGCGATCCGGAGATTGCACTCAAATACATTTTTCCGTTTCCGTCGGTCGCTGACGGAATAGAATCGGCTAACGAGCGGCTTTGTTGCACCGCCGCCTGATCACTGCGCCATTGTGCCCATTGTGACGACGCAATACAAATAGTTCGAGTGTTGCGTGTGTCAAGCTGTACGGATCAAGCAAATCACTCCGTTGTATGGAACGGCACCGATGACGCACACCCAGACACGAAACCCGACATAGCAAAATCAAATTAAACAAAAAGTTATTTCTTGTTGAAATTAAATTATTAATGGAGAATACTTTTATATCAAAATGCATTTTTTTATTTCACATAGGTCTACATGGTCATTTATAAAACGTCAGAAGCTGGCGTAGGGTTCCAATTGGAACATTATAAAATATTTACGGGCTATCAATGAAAAGAAACATATTAAGTTTAAGGGAAATTCACAAAATAACATGCAAAAAATAAGAACAAAAGACAAAACTAAAATGGAACTAGGCCGGCCATGTGGCAAGCTACACCGACGAACGATGGACTCTCAAGTGCAGGTATTAACTGGGCCGGCTTACAAAGAAAAGAATCGATTCAAAATTTGGAAAAAGGGCTAAGAACAGCATAGGATAGAGAAAAATGGAAGGAATTGGAGGAGGCCTATACTCAAGGGTTTTCTATTAAAATACATCATATAAAAAATAAGCAATATCGCGAGCCTTTGCATAATAAAAAAAAATAAACTATGAATCAGGTAGATGTTTATTTATGGTTTAATGGAAATAAAAAGGTTTTATTATTATTATAGAAAACTTTTTTAATTCTCCACTCGAATTTACGTACTCATAATTAGCGCTGTCGGTAGCTTAACGGTTGGGGCAAGTAGCGGTATTCTCAGGAACAGAACACTGACACTTAAAGTACAAGAGCGCAGTGTGGCGGCGAGCTCGCAGGTAATCCGCAGACAATAGCGGTGCGAGGCGTGACGTCACTCGGAGAGGACGCTCAGGTGGGCGGCGTGATGAGCAGTCTACGGAGCTAGTGACTGGAACGGACGCTGGGGGGACAGTCAACTGGCGAGTGTGGACAGGTTGAGGGAGAACAACGATGCTCTTAGATCTGTATAAGTTGAAATAGTTCTCAACTTATTAACCTATTTTATCTACACTAATATTATAAAGAGGTTTGTTTGATTGGTTGTAATGAATAGGCTTAAAAACTACTGGACCGTTTTTTTAATTCTTTCACCGTTCGAAAGCTACATTATCCACGAGTAACAGAGGCTAAATTTTATATTGGAAAAAAATAGAAAATTAGGGTTATAAGATATTTGGGTTTTTCGGACACAAGGTGTAAAAAATCATGTGACATATAATTTATATGGCAGAACAACGTTTGCGAGACAGCTAGTCTACAATAAATATGCCAGTAGTAAATAAACGGGTAAAGTTACTGCATTTATCGCAATCAAGCACAATTAGAAATAATACGAGTACTCCTACAGACCGCTAAACAGCAATTGCTGCTGCATTTCGAAAGTGTTGATTGCATAAAGAAAAAGAACAAAACACGGGCGGTAACGAAGCATTCTTCTGCCGACGCTAAGTTTCTCCACGCTTTCCTAAAAGAAAAACTTACTAACCATTACCAGTATTATTTCCTGCTACATCTACTAAAATTCCACGAAGCTTCGCCATTACACGTCCGGCCCGAAGCGCAGCCCATTGTTATAACAAATGGCGATAATATCCCAATACACTTGTTGCTTCATACATTTTGTATGGCGATGTGTGGCGCTTGCAGATGATTGCAAAAACGTGCTGAAAGCGGTCAAGCGGCTTGCGGCGCGATGCAACATGTTCCTCGCGGTGAGACGGCCAATAAAGCGATGGAAGCGCTGCAGGTGAACGGCTCATCCTTCTAGTTAGGACTGTTAAACACTCTTTTACAGGTTGAATGTCTTTGAATTCAATTATTGAATTCAATCTGTTTATTCCGTAAAGAAATACATTAATGCCATGCCATGTTGTCGTATCTCTGTTAATCTTGGTTGACTCGTAGAAAATTCCTAAGGCAAAAAGTACGCCTTTGTAGCTACTTTTATGCTGCATGAAGTTTTATTATCGAAATAATTTTGACTTACTTGTAAAGTTGTAAAGCTACGAAAAGTGACACGAGCTTCTACATAAATAAACGACTTCAAAAGCCAACATAGTAAAAGGCACTAAAGGTTTGTATATTACCGAAACGCCAGCAACTTTTACTGCAGTTCGGCTAGGTCAGCTTACTTTGCGAACTCGCCGGTCAGTCGGCGGCGGCGCGCTCCCAACACTCCACGCTCTAATATGCAAGCTCCATGCGCCATAGTTCATTTGGAAATTGCTCACTTCATTATTGAAATTGATCGAAGTTTCATTCACCACATTATTTAACTCAATAACTAAAGCGGTGCTATTTTCTCGCCTGTCAAATTAAATCAATTCATCGGATACTGTTTTGACAAATGTGTAATCTATTAGGGGCGGCCTGGCGCGGGCGGGGGAGGCTTAGAACAAATCCATTTACTGCGACCAGCGGCCCCCTGACCGCTTATTTGTGCCACAAAAGACTCAAAGGCGAGCCATCGGGCCTAGTTAACAGAGCCGGTAAGCCGATTTGTAGAGAAATTTTATAAGATTTGTCACGATTGCCTGCGCATAGTGAATGGAGCTCGTGTGATCACACAGAATGAATATTGACGACTTAAAAGGTAGCAATCAGGGGGAGCCCGCTGCGTCATGGCGGAGATTGACAGGTTTGACAACATATTTTCTATTTCTATAGAACCTCCCTCGCAATTTCGGCTACCCCATCATCTTGGGAAATGATGGTGCATTCCATCAGTTATTAGGAAATGGATGCAATATTAATTCTGTAATGTAGGCATTAGGGGCTGTTGGTAACAACAACTGAGCGCGACCCTCCCTCGTCGCATATACACATAGCAATCATACATACGAAACTCGGTTTGACTGTGGAAATAAAACTTTTAATAACTATGTTCCAAATTGGATGAGCAGTAGTTCGTTATAATTTAAATAATTTTGTTGCTCCCGTAATTACATTAATTAAAAGTTAGCTCAAACACTGAGCCCTGTCTAGTTAAGGGTTCATGCATGTGGATACCTACTAGTATCTGCCTTATAAGTATATCTACAAGCTTGATCAATTCAAGTCACATTATACAAAGCGCCAATGAAACTACACTTACCGTCACCGCATAAATCGGTTAACTACAAGTAAATAATTAATATTTGATAACCCGCCGAGCGGCAACGATTGCTTTTTACTGAAGCGAACCTCTGCATTAATTAAATTGTGAAACAACTCGACGAAAAACTCAGCGCCCCGGGACAAGACGCGGCCGGTCCGGTCCGGGACGAGCCGGCGCGTACCGGCGCGGAAACGGGAAATATTTACCGTAAAAAGTTTTTGTGTATCGGTAACTGAATATCGATTGTGGTGGAGTTCGTTTTTTATTGCGGGGGAATTTCGGTGTTGATTTATTTCGGGCGTGCAAATTGAGATCTTTGTTGTACAGTAATATTTCTCTTCCTTTTTAGAAGCATTTTTCATAACAGGGTTGTCAGGTCAGGCACGAGAGGCGTCGCGTCGAGTGAGTACTGGTACGCAGCTGCATCCGGCTCGATTGAAAACCGACGGTGATGGATTCCTTGGCGTTCAAAACTGAAATATTCCGCAAATCTAAAGCTCTCATGCGTCAACATCTTCATCATTTCAGTCGAAATATGTCCATGTGCTGAACATAGGCCTGATCTCTCATGCAAGAGTCCTTATAATTTACCGAGCCTTCCCACGTGTCATCGTCCTAGCACATCGCTTGTCGCTGAACGCAGCGCACGTCGAAAAAGATCTCTCATTTAAATCCGAGAAATCAGCGTTCATTTGCATCAGCCATCACACAGGCAGTGACGTCATTAACATTGCTGACGATCACTTGCTACGGGAAATGTACTTTTGTGGTACAGACGATATATTGTATTCATGAAAATGACTCTTATATTTTTCACCTTTTCGTTGCACTATTACTCGTGAAACTAAAAAGTCACCAAATTAGTAATTAATATTCAATTTCCACATTTCCAATCTCAGATATTTTGAAATGAATAGAATTAGTAATCACGGAGTTATAATTTACCGCAGTTCAAAAAGAACCATCAAGATTGTTTCGTAATCAAAACAGTATGTCCATACCTAAGCAAATTTTACACATTTATGGTAGCCTACCAATTTATAGCGTATATGCGTGGTGTGTAAGATTGTTTTTGTCCATACAAAAATTAAATAGTAAACCAACTAAGATTTTTGGTTCTCACGTATAGGTACTTTTACTGTTCGAAACAGCTTCTAAGCAATCTTTCAAATATACAAAACAGCATTCATTTTCTACAGCTAAACAGTTTTCAACAGGATTTTCTGCATAGCTGCGATCTTACTTACAACACGTGACGTTAGTACAGTTCCCTTTCACGTGATGTGGAGCACTCGCTCTCAGCTGCGGCTCATGTCGGTCAAGTGCGCGTTGCTCGTGTCGCCGCTCCCAGTCACGACTGCAGGCAATTTGTGACTCCATGACGCCACGCAAAGCGACGCGAGCCGGCGAATTAGAGGACATGGCTCTATACAGGATTCATTTAGTAGGCGCAAAAGAAATCATGTATTCTAAATTTTTTAATTAGCGTGGCTCCATAAAAGTATAATTTACTGTCTACATAAATAAAAGCTCGGGGTTGACTTCTATATTATCACCTGATGGTGAGTGATGATGTGGTCGACAATGGAGAACGCTTGCCTAGAAGTTACCTTGAATAGCTCTGTACATAAATATTCGTAAGTTGTAGCTACCAGGAAAAACAGACTCTGCCAGGGAATCCGACTCCTTAGCTGTACGCATAATAAATGTGTTCCCAAAACCTTAGGAGAAACTATTATTTAGATTTCTGTGAGAGAAACAGAGCAGAAAAAAAACTAGTTGATGAGCAAGTTCTGAAATGTTCTGTTATTGAACGTCCTGTTCAACAAGACATCGTTATATTAAAACAGACGTAATCACTTTTATCATGTTCACTAGACGGAAAATATTACTTTAGCTTAACAAGCCTGCTAACTTTTAGTGTTATTTTCACGAATAAAACTATTTTCGTTATCCAGATAATTATTATGGAAATAATGTGAAAGAAAGATTTTTTGTCTGTAACGCTTTCACTGCCAAATTGCAGACGAAATTTGGTAAGTAATGAGCGTAAGCACCAAGAAAAGACATACGTTTATGTTTATCTGTTTTCCACTTCGTCTTCGCAAATAGTAACCGACATTCACGTGAATGAAATCGCTGGCAAAGGTTACTTTATATTTATAGTTTATTCTAAAAAACCAATATCTTAACAAATTATTTGCATCTATTACACTATACGCACGAATCATACTCGGAGAATAGTTGCATCTATTTGAGATCTAAACCAAACGAGAGATTAACCCAAACACCTCGTCAGTGCCTCCTAAGCTTCTTAATCAGTTAATTGTTTTTACTGTCTAATAGAAAGGCACTAGATTCCTATTGAGATAACCTCAGACTAAAGCGTATTAAGAGTGAGTAAAGAAACTGAGAGTAGAGTAAGCTAATTAAAAGTTCTTCAGATTAGTCGACGTGTTTCAGTCCAAAGAATTAGTGTTAGGACTTGTTAAATCCTCTCTTCGCCGGTCCAATGAGACTTTATTATTTGTAAGAGTTTTATTCGAGAAAGTACTAAGTTTTTGTTTTAATTTGTGAACCAGATTTTGTTGATCGTCGATAAAATTAATTGAGTATTTTTCCGGACCTAAATAAATATTTTGTTGTAGACGAAAAATGAAAATGATAAATAGTAATAAGGGTACTCGTAAATACGTATAATATACCATTTATACTGACTGTATCTAACGTGATAGCGTGGTCGTATCCACTCTATCATACTTCTTGTCACGAAAAATTCCGTGAGTTGTTACGTAGATATTAAATCGTACTGGATTCCCAAAAAGAGATAAAAACAGAAAACCCATGGTTCACGAACTATCACAATCAATGTGTAGTACTTATTTTTGTCTGAAAAATCAAATGAATTACGTATAGTTTACGTTGAAAGAGCGATAATATAACACGACTAGCTTCTGCCAGCGGCTTTGCATACGTGAAAGTAGGTTTCTCTATACAAACTTTGGACCCCCGTTTCATCCCTTTAGGGGGTGAATTTTATTTCCAGTAGGTGCGGCTGGGCCTTGGTAAGTTAGTCAGTTTCTTCTTTTATATGTATATAGCTATGAAACTATAATGTATTATGTATTTTCGTTTATTTATTTATTTAAACTTAGTGTACAGTAGCAGTACATAGGCGGCCTTAATGCAACAAGGTATTCTTTAATACTGAGTTTGAATTAAGATTTCATTTGCGATAGTTTGTAAAGTTTGGAAATTCTTTTTATTCTGTCGCGATGACGTCGGCACCGGCACTTGTACTCCACACAGATTGTATTTCCTGCAGCCCGGCAGCCCGGGCGCGCGGTGTGGCCACAATAAGATCTCGCGTCATCTGACAGCTCGTGCAGCATCCGATGGAATGTCCTCTGTAACGCGATAGTTAGCTTCTTCACGAAAACGAAGCATTTATTGTATTGCTATATCATGTGTGCAGTTAAGGAATAAAATTTCAGGTCGATTTTCCTCACAGCCAGGGTCTTTTACCAAGAGTAAATACATAGCTTGTTTCAAAGTTGGATCGTTGATTAATAATCAGCAAAAAGTGAGGTTGTTTTGTGAAACATAAGCTTACCAATTGTAATAAAAAATACAAGAAATATTTTTCATTTTTCTTCTCAAAATTTTAAGACGAAAATCTTCGTTGTTAAACATGAAGGTTTAGTGCGCTGTAACAAATCGCCACGCTTTGTAGACAAAATCCTAAAGTCGTGTCTAATAGCTGCACTTAAACAAAGGGGTGCTTATTCTAAGCTGCAGACTGAGTAAACGGGATGATAGTCTGCTAATAGAGACCGCGCTTCAAGAACCGTAGGTACTGCTATTATTTAAATACAAACTTAGAGTTATTCGCAAACAAACGTGTAATACGTAGCGTAATTGTTATTTGCTACGAAACCTCGTAACCGTCGTAGCACTTCGGCTACGCCGTAGCAAGCACAGGCATTTATTCATACACCGAAATCATATTTACTAGTTCCCTCACAAAAATCGACAAAGGGAAAACTGCAAAGAAACCCACACAGTAGGAAGTTACTAATACATTCCGCACACGTCCAGGAGTTGCAGTGTTGGGCGCAAAGGAGCAATTGTATCGATACACCTACTTATATTCCCTGATATCGATCGCACCCGTAATGAAACTGTGTAACAAGATATTGAGCCGAGAGAATGAAACTGTGTGAGCGGCTCGGGGCTATGGGTCGCTACGAGGATCTATCTAGCAGCGATTATGTTATAAATGACAGCGTTCTAGCCGGGGTCGTGCTAGGTGCACCACAATCACGGCGGTAAGACCCTTCTTTTAGGAGTATTGATATTTAATTCGGTTCAGTTACTTGGACCATTCTTGCTTTGGAATCAGGTGAATGGAATGCCCAGGTGTCATCATTGTGTAAACCCGGAAGTCACGGTGGCACATAAAAGTCTGCGCCGCTTAGACGGAGCAGCTGCGGTGATCTTTCACGTTGGATTCTGGTCCGGAGTGAGAGAGAACGCGCCTCCTTCTGCAAAGCCTGCGGTGGAGATGACCGCAACATAAATGGTTTGCACTGTGTTCGTAAGGCTAATGCCTGCTAATACTGCGTGAGCGTTTGAAAACTAAAACGCTAAAGGCAACTTAAAGTCACAGGTGGGTTATATTATTATTATTATACCTAGCCTATGCTGTCCCACTGCTGAGCAAAGGCCTCCCTCGATTCCTTCCATCGCTCCCGGCTTTGAGCCACCACTGCACAGGTGGGTTAAAGTCAGTAAAAGTTCGATACTCTCTCTGGTTCCACTTTAGAGTGGGATAAGTGTTATGATGATTATGCACCTCAAAAAAGCAGAACTGGGGTGTGCTATGCTGGTACACTGTAATAGATTTTTAGATACAGTGTACCGGATAAATCATCATCCTACTTGGTCGTTTTGTGCCTTCTAATTACGACACCATATTCAAATATTAATTACAGGGTACTTTGTACCACGGAATCTCCCCTCTCCACTGCTTTGAATAAGATCCCTTAATTCTTCGACTTACGCCATCTTAACAAGACAGACGTCCACATTATGAGATTAAATATATAATGTATGTATGACTGTACGTCTGTGTCTGTATGACTGTGTGTCTGTATGGCCGTATAGAAGGGCCGTTAAGTGTAACGCCCTCATCCGAATGCGCCGCTCGTAAAACAAAGAGTATTAAGTCAGATAAGATCTTTATTCGCTCGATGTGGGGGGGTTTTATTTAGTTTCAGATGATACTGATTTGCTATAAAGAGAGCATTTTTTGGCGTTATGCAAGTTATATCTGTTTGTGGAAATATCGAGCAATACTACGAGTTCAAATTATTGTAGCACAAAATTTAAGTAAAATGGTTAGGATGAAAAATAGTTCTAGCCGACAAAATGTAATATTGTGAGCCCTTCATCCATACACAATGCATACCAGGTAAACCAAAAAGCCCAATAAAAACGCTAACATTTTAATATGCCTCGCCGTCACGTCCAAAGCCTTTAAAGCCGAAAAGTCGTCCAAAACGAAGCACAAAGCAGCTAAAACGCTCACAATCCAGGCTGAAGTGTTTAATTTGGGCTCTGTTTAGCATTTTTCCATCACAATCAGCAGCTCTAGACTCAATTTGGTCGTGAGCGGAACACCAAACAGTGCTGGGCCTACTACACACTGACGAGGCTTTTAGCGACGCCGGCGGCCTGCAATATCCGGCTCGAGGGACGCGACACGCGCCGATGTGCGGGGTATACGGGACGGCCTGGCTTAAGATCTGCACGAGATAGGTTGTCTTTAAAATGTCCGCGACATTTTATTCAGTTTTTTTTAAAGAAACTTGTAGTTGAGAATAAGCTGAATTTCTTTACATGGTGTTCTTAAAAAGTTGTACGTATGATATTACGAGTAGTTAGCAGATTTTTAACGACAGCAAAGGCGCTATTAATATTAAATCTAAGTTAGTGTTTTTATTAACAAAGTAAAACACAAAGGCTGTCGTGAGTTGCGGATGGTAAGCAATGGATAGCTCACCATCTGGACGACCGGTAACCGTCCGGACCAAGCCCGAGTCATCAACAGAGCTTCATAGACGTCAGCAAACTGTAGGGGCCCATAAGCAAACCTGGGTTACACCGGGAAATAAAGAAAATACCGGGGTCCAAGAAAGGCAAAGAAGGAACAGTAGCAGTGGGTTTTAGTCAGTAAAAGTCTGACACGCCTTCCCGCTTCGCCCAGAGCGGGAGAAGTCACATTGATAGTTTTCCTCCTACCTAAAAAAAGCTGTCTATATCCATATTAAATACTTTCAATAACGTTCAGTAATCCTGTAGCAAGCCTTGCATGGCGCCTTGTCCAGAGTATCGCGTGTTCCATCACTAGGGCGCCGCAAGACGCCGGTTATCGCGCGGATAATTGCCGCTTTTACACGCGCGCCGGCAATTACATCCCCACCCCGCCGCGCGCTTATTGAAACTGCAGCGCCTTACACTCACTCAAATGTGGCTGTTACACCGACTAACGGTGTTAGCTCGGCATTAGTAATAATAGACCGTATTTTTGTTTCACTACTCGCGCGCAATCTTTTGATTCAGCTGGAGCGGCACCGATAGCGCCACATTAGAACTAATCCTACATTAATTAGCGCAATTAAAGCAGGTACTCCGCGCTACTTCAATAGATACGTCAGTCCAAAAATCATCTCGGCAGTTACTCACCAAACATAATACCCGTCTGATCGGAAGGTCCTCCCTTTCAAATGGAGGTTAGCGGGGACTATACTACCTGTTTCGCATACCTCTGTGTTTTCTGGTAGCTACAACCCGGGAATCTTTAAGAGTGAATAGGTTAATTTTAGGTATGCGCGCTCCATCGTCGACCTCATCGTCGTTTTCCGTCAGGTGAGATAACGGTCAAGCGCAAACCTATGAATAATAAAAAAGAAATCCAACACACACTTATCTCACCTGCTTGATAGCTTCTTTTTTTTAAGTTAACGACGGCCACGTCGCAACGTTTATATTTGGTACACAAGTTAACTTTATTTAAAAATAAGAATTAAATAATACATTTTAATTACTTAACATCTCTTTAAAATGCCGTGCGTTCGTAAAAAAATGAGTTCCTACTACACGAATGTAATAATATGCACCTTGTATATCAAATTGTATGTTGATGTTTACAATTTGCGCGAAGGAATTTTAAACCCCGCCGCCCGCACCCGCTCGCCATTACTTTGATCACCAGACATAAGTGTTTGTGACGGATGTTTCCAATGGTGCCGGAACTCGGCGACATCAATTTTCTTTAGTGGGCTATCCTTTCATTTAAGTTGTCAGATATTGTAATTTAATCTATATTTATAAAAGGAGCAGCTGAGTGACTGACATACCAACGCACAGCTGAAACTACCGGGAGCAGAAACATATAATATTTTGCGAGACGAGCACTAAGAGTGGACTTTTCAAAATTAACCCCGTAATTTAATGAAAGGGGTCCAAAGTATGTATGGAGACCTACGTTGATGCGAGCAAAGTCACTGGCAGAAGCTAGTAGTACAGAAGATGGTTATTTTGCTATTTCGAAAAACTGTATTTTATACACGTTCGCGTGGTTATCATCAGATAAATTAATATACCGATATTTAGCATTCAAAAGCTTTAAAAATAAATAAATAAATAGCATAGTTTCAATACACGGACGTTTGCTGAGTGTATGTAGAATAAAGGATAATGTTCAGTCAATAACAAAATAGTAATATTTTTGGCGCGACCACGGGCGCGCGGTCGCGTCGGTCGCGCGTCACGTGCGCGCGTCAGCTGTCGCGGTGACGCACCGTCGCACTGCCATGTTTTGAGCACTCGCCGGAAAATCAACGCGCGGTCAGCTAAGCCCGCGACAGTAATTGAAATCTATCGATATCGTACAGACACAGCTCATATCATAGCTAACTGTCTGCGTCTCGGACAATCTCGCAACCCTAGCACGCATCGGCTTTAGCAGGCTGGTTAATTAAGCTGATGTCTGTTTGAAGCGCGCATGGAGCACCGCAACCGTCGACTCGGGCCTGATCTTTATTGAAGACGAGCTATACATTGCTAGCCGTCTCCGAGTCCGCGCCTATATTAAGCACACTGCATCGCCCATCGCTCTTGTAGTGGTCAAGGCAAGTAAATTGAAAAGATCAGTGATTGTTACGATTTCATTTAATCTCACGGTTGAACCTGATCGAGTTTCAATTATTGTTACGTCACGATTTTACGGATCAAACGCTCGGGAACCGCGTGAATATTGCATATGTACCTACCCGTATGTCACGCATTACTCTTTTAGATATCCATCAGTTTATTGAATGGGATTTGCAATTCATTCAATGATTTTTCTACTTATTGTATTATTAACTGAACTATTAAAAGTTATTCTATTAAATTCTCACAGTTAAAACTAAGATAAAGTGCCTTTATGTGCCGTCAACCACTGGCATTAGGAAGAATCTCAGTTTACTTCACGCTCACATCTGATTACTTATAACTCTACCAAATTAATGTTTTCGTATGACTTATATGAGAAGTGAGTACAAATATGTATGTGCACTATTCATTCCTAAAATCAATATCAAATACTAAAACTACCAATAACATAGACAAACAAACCAAATTCTTGGCTGAATATTTCAGTATCCGTTGTCCAATACTATCAACCACTCTATTTTATTTTCCAATCCCGCAACAAAATAAAACGCTAGCGACTAATATGTTTGTATCAGGACACAAACGCGTGTAGCTGTCGGCCAAATGACTAAATACATTGTTCGATTGTTTATTTACGACGCGCGTGTCGCGTTGTCGCATGTCGACGCGATGGCGCGCGTGTCGCCCGCGCGTCGCCCGCACGTCGCCCGCGCGTCGCCGCTCGCGCGAGCTATTCACTTTGTATTCTGAAATATTAAATAGTTTACCTAAACTAGCTTTTGTTGGACCCGCATGGATAGTGATTTTGTGTACTGCGGACATTTGAGCCGGGAACGTGTTGTCGTGTTTTGATAATTATTTACCTTTGAATTGTAAAATGAGTTATTAATACATTTATGTTATGATAATAAATATTTCGTTGATTTACAATTGTCTGCCTAGTTTGGGTCGCTCTAATGACAAGATAATTAATGTGATGATTTAAAATTTTAATTACGCTACTTTGACCATTTTTTTACACAAATTGACAAATCATCCTATGATTTGTCCCGCACAAGGTGGGAGCGGGAGGGTTTGTCAGGCTTTTACTATCTAAAACTACTCCTGTGGCTTACAGTTGCTTTTTTAGATCGAATACCTTGGTTTTCCTTTTCAGAACCCGCGATAACTAATGTTTTGTTTTTGTTCTTCCAATAATCTAGAATAAACTCGATGGTAACGCAATCACTACAAAAATCCTTTGTTCTTTACAACAAAGATAATCCAAAGCACTCCAACGCAGATATAGCGCAAAGGATCGTTCGAGATCGTGTTTGAGTTCTCCGAACATCTTAAGCTGACTTATTCGATGAAGTAGGAGAACAAATAGTGTAGTAATAAGACAAAACAAAGGCGGGCTCGCAAACATCCTAAACAAACGGAGGCCCGGGGGACCGCGCGCTCGGGGCAGCGCGCGGCTCGGCGGCCGGCGAGCGAGCCGCGCGGCCGAGCGGGCGAGCGGTCGCGCGACTGTACTGCCCACACTTTACAACTGTGAGCACTAAGTTTAAGGTTACAACTTAAGACCTAAACAGTGTAGTCACACAGTGCTTATTGACTCGGTCACATTTCGGGTTTCAAAAGGTTGACATACACATTCAGGAATATATTGTGCCAAAACTAACAAACGGCAAAGCTCGTTAGTAAGCTAAAATGTAGTTCATTTAATGACGTTTTTCCTCGAAGTAACAGAGCCAAGAACATCGTCTTTATTACAGCGCGGAGGCGGACTTATGAGTCGTCATGTTTTTATACATCACTCGTTTTCTTGTACCTGGGGGGAGACACTACAAGCTAGTGCATTACCTTCCTCTTACACGTGATAAAACTAACATAACTAGTTACTTATCGAAGAGTTCCTAATGAACAGAAGTTTGGTCCTCAGGTACAGTAATTATATAATAGTGGTACGAGACTAGGTCGCCTACAATTACCAATTCTCAAGAAACATGTTCTTGTGAGACACGTTCGTCGAGTATCTCAGAAAGTTCGGCTGCACGTCACGTTTTATATTTCAATATAAAATATGACGTGTACCCAAAGTTTCTTATCTCAATACAGCGACGTCAGAAACTAAAAGCTTAATAACGTAACTTCTCCATATTCAGTGCTGCGCAAGTTTAAAGTAGGCCTTATTAATTTTTCAACTGTTGGCTTTGGAGTCGAGAGATCTTCGCAAAGTTTACAGTAGCGTGTATCTTTTTAATACTTTCTTGCTTCGTGTGCTGTCGGCGAAGTTCGGAGCAGTTCGGCGCACTCGAGAGATCAGAGCACTGAACGCTTTGGAACAACTGTTAAATCAATTTCGATGAATTTTGTGAAGTTTTATTTTATTTGAGCAATACTTCATCCTTGTTCTGCTAAGAGTTTGTATTAAAACCAATTTGTAATTAATTACTTATACGCACAGCACAGTTTACATCGTTTTTTTGTAGAACTTAACACAAGCTAATGGTGAAAATTGCTAGCTATTTTTTTCAAAATAATGGGTTCAATTCCTGGCAGTATATTTTTTGAAAAATCAATGACGCCGTTATAACTTTTATCAAAATTATGCACGAGACTCCTTCGAGTATTTTTCAGCACCCCTCATACTTTAGAATCAACCCGTTTGTATCTATTTATAGTTCGTTCTAAATAAAATAATCTTCAATTTAAACCCGTGTATTTTTCTTCTACGTACAGATAGCAACATCATTCGGGGCAATGAAGTACTTTAGAAAAGCGGGTAACCGGGGAAAAGTTCATGACACTGTTCTTACTTAAGTATATTGTAGTCAGAGCCTACTGCCCTATATAATCCTTTGATTAACTTCAATGTAATTGTCTCGGCACTGCATTGTGCTAATATTTTTGAAGTTGTATTGTATAAGATTTTTCCAAACATAATTTGAATGTAAAAGTTGCTGTCAGTCCAACGTTGGTAAACGAGGATCAGCAGAATCAATCAATCGCCCAGATGTCGACCGCTGGGAAAACGCAAAAATCCATTAAACGTTGATGTTTGACGGGTACGCCAACGAGAAGCGTACAAAGTGTACGTACTGGCATATGAGGCGTACGGGCGAGTGATACCGATGTGCTACCCACATCAAACTGTGACAGAACTCAAACAAATACCACAAACAGTTTACACGAGCAAACAGCTCCGCGATCTATGACGCTTTGACGACCCTTCAACGATGAGATTTTTTGTCAACATCAGGACCTTAGACATACACCACCGCCTTAAACTCACAACACTCTATCACGACCACATAGAGTCGCAAATTCTACGGTTTATATTTTCGGGTTTGGATGTATAAGGTAGCAGTTGTTGAGGAGATGTTTGCATTGGATTTTACGGCGATACTGAGACAATTTTTGTTGTCAAATATTGCGGCGATCTCTCGTCGTGTTTATGTGTTTAGTGAGAGCCTCACTTTGTGGGCTCCACTCGGCTGCAGTCAATTTGTGATGCAAACACACCGGAGCCTCAAATAGAACCGAATGTGGCTGCGAAAATATTGCATTAGCTGCTTCAAAGGGTGCGAAATAAAACGAATCGTCGAAATGTTTCACTCTAGGTTTTATATCGTGTTTTAGTAGGTTAATTGAGAAGCTTGGGTTATGAGCCAAATTAAAACTACCTAAGTATTTAATAATTTGACAGTCGTTAAGGGAAGCTTAATCATAGAAGGTATCGTATATACCTTGCTTCTGGATAGCATTAGCTTCTTATAAGTTATAGATAGATAATAAGCTGCACCTGATCACTTATGTGCTGTATGTCAAGCTGGAGTCATACTAAGCTATAATTAGTAGGCAGGTATGTGGCACACACGATAATGACGCATCGGCATGTGGCGGGAATGCGCGGCATTCTGGAGCACCGGGCTATGCGCGCAATATGTAAGCGGTCGGCTAGATGCGGTGCGAGGCAGCACTAATGTGTGTGTTATTCCTTGCCAGAGAGATCGCCTTAGCATTTGAATTTATCATACATTCTCGTATTTACTGCATCTTACTTAAAGATTCTCAAATGCAAACTGAATGTGAGTGTATTCTTAATGGACATTAATCTAAATAATAATGTCATTGATCGCACTAAACTGCGTCTAATTCTAAGGTGAGGTATGAACCCGAACTATTGACCACATTTTTAGAAAACTTATCTCAACAATTCTCATCTTGCGAGATTTTATTTTCTAATCTCGAATTTGCAGTTGCAAATTCGAGATTAGAAAAAATGCAACTAAGGCTTGAAGTTTCAAGCCTTAGTTGCATTTCGTTATTCCACTCTGTGTACTCTGCTGTACGTCAATATTCTCCCCACCAAATGTAGGTCGTGTTCCAAAGTGCAAATATGCGAGTGCGAATAAATAATAATAATAGAGTTGCATTCCGCAGAAAAAAATCGAATTACATTTACAAAGCTTTCGAGATCGCTTCACAGAATCAAATTCAATGCTTAAAATCAATAAAAAAAAAAATCACGAACTTGAAAATCGATTTTTTGATTAAGTAACCTTAGATTGCTATCAATCATTGTCACTATGTTATTACTTCAGTAGGTGACATTTTCCTTATTATTGACCATTAGACAGCAGACTGGGTCCATCCGTTTCTCTTGATGTTTCTTAAACGCTTTCTAGCGAACCTGTTAGGCAAAGATTTGCTAGGTCGAGTGTCTTTTCATTTTAGGAGATCAACCTTTAGTCCCAGACAAGAGGATCACACAGTTTCATTCAAAACACGCATGTCTATCAGCATCAGTACCGTCTGAGGCGCCGCCGTCGCGAGCGGCTCTCAAAGGAATATTGCTTATTAAGTTTTAGGAAGCAACTTTTAATCTTCAAAATTAATTATCTGCGAATGAATTTTCTCTGTATTATGTACTTAATTGTTTTTGAATGTTGTTGGGAGTTTGTTTCGCTCTATTTTGTTAGACGTCGAGTCGGCACTGTTTGATGTTGTGACTCGCAGCCCGAGGGCGCGTTTGCCTGACGTATCGTATCGTCTTTGGTCTCGTGAATTTGGAGGAAGTTATTGAGATTTAAAATACATTTGTTTGTTTTTGAAAAATCAATGTTATGATTAGCTGCGTGACGTGTTGGTGTCTCAGTCTAATATTTTGATGATAGATAGATATTTCTAGATATTTTTAGATTGTTTTGGTCTCCCGACCACCGACGACAACCGACGACAACCGACGATGACCGTGATGACATCATCACGGTCATCGTCGTTCAATATCTTAGTATGAGACTGTCTCTACAGAATAGAACTATAGATATCATTACTATGGATTTTTTTATGTTATAAGATGGGAGAACATCAAAACTCTTTTCCCACTCTGGGCGGAGTGGGAGGGCGTGTCAGACTTCTACTGACTAAAACCCAATCTCGTTCTTTCTTTGCCCTAATTTCAGTGTCCCGGGGTTCTAATATTAATAATTATAAATTTCATGTCAATATAAAAAGTGCAACTTTATGTAGGTACACCAACTTAAATGAATATTAGCAACAAGTACTTCCCAAACAGACGGTTTAACAGCCGACATTAAACTTGGCACTAAATATGAAAGTAAACACGAAGACAACAGGCTGCACACTCCGACGAAGTACTTCCACACATTACTTCAACAGTCGAAATTCCCCAAAATGCACATTCAACAGTTTTCGCGTCATTTTCTGCGAGGCCTCCTAACGAAGAGTCCTTGCCTTTAACTTTACCATTGTATCTCGATCACTCCATCAAGCAAAAATCATTCTTATTTCTGAACGTCTAAGGTATGTGACAGCTGTATTGATAAGGTGGTGTTGGTAAGTTCACACTCATCGCAGGCGCTCTCGGGTGAGCGGTAAGGAAATGTTTCTGTCAAGTATCTTTCCAACGGAAAACGGTAGAAAATATATACTTACGAAAGTATTTTATTTAACGTTTGAGGAAACCTTTAAGATGCTGTAGTATTTGAATATGTGAGCAATTTAAATATTCGGGTACTTAACGTGGGAGGAAGTTAGCAGTGAGTACCAACTCGCGTACTTATAATATTTTTAGTCTGCCTTGCGCTTTTTAGTATTCCTTAGAATTTTTGATCCTTAACGTTTAAATCCCCAACCGGTCCTATGAGACCGCGGTGTTATTGTTTTACTATTGTGTTTCGTTTCGCGGGTATCTGAGTAACTACAGCAATACTGAACTTCAGTAGACTTTTTTATATTTTGTTTACACATGTTTTTGTCCATGATTTTAGCCGAGAGACGTCCACTGCTGGGCATAGACCACCTCTAAGCGTCGCCACAATGACCCTACGGTCCTGTGCGTCTCGCAACCATCGGATTCTCGCGTCCCTCACCAGGTCATCGGTCCACCTTGTGGGCGGCCAACCAACGATGCGGATTCCAATAGTTTCGGGTTCTGCCCACTAGACAGTAAACACGTTACTAAGAACAAAACCACTCCATTCATTGCGCGCGGATTCTTTAGTAGTTAAACTTACTAATTAGCCCATTCTCATTAGTTGACCTGTAATCACTAACCACTGCAGTCAGCGACTGGCTGCCCCCAGCCCGGCTAGCTGCCCCTAGACCGGTTTGCTAAACATTAACGACTTTTATGTTTAGCGCAGTTTTAGCGCTGCTACACTCGAAACTGGATTAGAATTACTGCTTTGTTTTACAGTCTCCTTTAATATGCTGTGATACCTATTTGGAAGGCTTTGTTAACTTTTGTGTACAGAAAAAGTGTAAAGAACCTATTCACTCTTGACTACAACATCTCCAGGTTATAGCTATAAAGAAACACAGTCTTCGGCAAAGAATTCCATTCCTTACCTCTACGCACAATTAATGTGCTCCTAAACCGTTTTGTACCACCTATACGATGGGATTTCCACCATATACTTACGTATTTAATTGATATCATCAAGCCTATTTTGTCCCAATCTAGACGCTATAACACTCAACATTTATATTTCACGAGAAAAACCTTTTTCGCAACATTAATAAGGCTCGGAACAGCAACTATTAACTTAACGATAATTCTTCGCCAGACTCCGCTTATCAACATGAAAAATTCACGCCAAGTGCGCTACCCACATTAAGTTTTAATTCAATAACGCGCCGATGGACTAGGCCTGCTTGTAATTTGTAAGATTAAGTCAGTCTGGGGCGTCCCGGGTCCCGGGGTCCCGGGCCGTAAGTCGGGACTTAGGGACCGCAGCCGGGACGCGGCTCCAAGGACCACTTACAAATTAATTCAACAAGGTACTAGCTGTGATTTGCATACATTCTGCGGAAGTGTTTAAGATTGGTCTCCACGTAATCTGGCTGTAACTTCAGGAGTCAATATTGACTGAGCTGTTGTCGATGACCGCACCTATTTGCCGGAGCACGGGCTTAGGAGCGGGGTTGTCTCCCGTGCGCTGTCTCCACGGAGGTTCCGTTGTACTGTCGTACCCGTGCTGTGTGTCAGCTGTATGTTCTCTCACGTAAGTTGTGTTATAATTAACTGCAGGAAATTAGCAGGGGATCTTGTAGGGGAGGCGTAATGTGCTATCATTACTTGCGTTATTTCCTTGTACTCGAACTGTGACGTGCATTTTTTGTTTATTTATAGCTTTTTTTTTTCAAGTCTTAGTTCGAAATGCGATTCCAATTGTAATATTTACAATCTTGTACGTATAAATAAAATAAGTGTTGTTCTAAAATAACTCTTGAAACACGTCGGAGTATATTTATTACTGACAGACTGTACAACGTTAAAGTCACAGTGACTCTCGGAAACGTCCAAAAAGGAAACTCGGGAACAATTAGGGTGGCACCCAATTAGCAGGCATTTACGCCCCGCTCATAAAACAAGCGTAGCGAGCGAGAGCGCCGCGTCACGGCACGACGTCACCGCGTCACGGCGCGACGTCACCTCGTCACCGCGAGCCATGAGCCTACTTGATCCGGCGGCACGCTTTGTGTCATTAATAATGAAATTAATTACTGTAATAGCCGCTAGTCTACGCATTTTGTTATTTTGCTAATAACCGATACGCGCCGGCCACGCTACGCGCCGCTACTTCATTACCGCTAGTGGTAGGCGCCCCGGATCTGCCCGCCGTGTTAGAGCACTCGCGGTCAATATTTAGGCAGCATCATTAAAATATTAAATTACTTCGCAGTAATTATGCGACTAACGAGTAATGTATGTTAAATTGTTATTTAAATTGCTATGTTTACCAATTTTGTTTTCACTTTGCGTTTATTTCAGATTGTGAAAATAATTTGAGGCGGTTTAAAATAAACTGAGTCGAAAAGTAAGTAATTACTCTCTGCAAAATGGTTGTGTGAAGTGATTACCACGCCACTTTAATATTATATTATATTTTTTTTATGAATTCAGTTTCAATTTTTTAATTCCATTGATTTTAACTTTTATGAAACTGAAATGTAATTATTCAGTACTCTTTCTTTTATTCTACTCTTCTCCCACGGCTTTCGGACTCAAAATGAAGTGTATTTCGCATTAGTGCAAATAACTTATGGCAGCCATCATTCTCAATTTGTAATTATCAGAGTGGTCATGGTTTCTGTGGTTTCTATCAATAATTTGCTCCTAACACTGATACCGTGCAAGATTGCTAATAACACCATATATCTACTGTTTAATGTCCTAGGACAGATTTCATTAAAATAAAGAAGAAAAAAATCTATTGCATTTGCACACTTTAACAGGTTTAGCTATGGAGAACCAACTAAAGGAGATACAACTTTTCAACAATTATAAAATGTTAACTTTTCTTGAAGAAACAAAACCAGAAGCACTGACTTTCAGAGAACTTTATTGTATTTTTCTTTTATATTGAATTTAGTTTTATTTAATTACTCAGATACCCGCGAAACGAGACACAATAGTAAAACAATAACAGTGCGGTCTCATAGGACCGGTTGGGGATTCAAACGTTAAATTGCAAAATGATAATCAAGCATTCTACTTTGCTTACTCTCATAAAATATGTAAATTGGCACAATAACTTGACCGCTCACACAATTAGCGGCCGCAGCGAACAAAACACATTCAGCTCCTTTATGTTGTTCTACGAGTAGCTCGTGCCGGCTCAAGTGCCTTTGTGCCGCCGCCGCCGCCGCCCCGCGCCGGACCGACCAGGCGGATTTCCGAAAACCCTTCCTTGGGAAGATTTGCTCCTGTTTAAGATAAAGCGGATTGCACGAGTAAGACAAAAAAAGGTTCTCGCTATCTGCGATCAGAAAAAGAAAACAGTTAAGTTATTGGAAGTGGAACACAATATGATAAAATGTGAAAGTACTAACAATACTAAGCAATAAGCATCCTCCATCTTTAATTGTGAATGAGGTTTTCATTCTACATTTTTTTCTGTAAAAAGAACGCGGAGATAAAAAGGACGACTTTCAAGATCACAAACTTTGTCATTTCCTGAAAGAAACTTAGTCAATTGTTTGTTACATTATTTCTTTCAAGTTTTCCTCGTTATAATGTTTAATTCAGTAAACCTACTTAGCGAGCGCGCTGTTATTGTTAACTCGGTACTTATCGAGTTCTCGTACGGACGCAGTGAGGAGATGCTCGCGTCGGAAATATTGTTCGAACGTGATTTAAGAATAACACAACTTTCTTGTATTTTGATTGAATTAACTTTTGGAGATGGTGTGTTATACTGATCCATCACTATACACATATACTGTTTTTTTTTGGTAAATCATATTCTGTGATATGATGGTTTATTTTTTATTTATCTAGGGTTTCATTCTAGACTCGAGAATAGAATAATCTTGATCGTAGGTACCTACACCAATATAGTAAAGAAGTAGGTTTTAAATATTATTAGTATAAGTAGTATTCAATGTTGAAAGAGAAAGATAATATAGAGGACTTCCAATCTAAACTTCCCAGTTTCTTTGTCAAATTCATCACAGACTTTAATTTAAAATTAATTACCGTCTTTTGTATTATCATTGCTTTTTAAATAAATACATTTCGCGGAGTGCGTCAGATTTGAGCTAATATCGCGTAATGAGCAGGGACTGGCGTCCCGCACTTTGTGTTTAAACAATTACATGTGCGGATGAAAAACCGCGCGGCTTATAATTAAATTCCACGATGGCCGACGTGACCAAATTATAAACTTCTCTGTAATTGTTTTTTTTCGACGTTGTTGCTTTTTTAATATATTAAACGGTGTATTTTTCACCGGGTTAGGCGGTTTTTCTTTGTGTACATTTTCGGTGTAGAATTTAAATACATTTCTATGTAACTTTTTAGTGTATAACATTCATCTGTTATGTTACTTGATATGGACCAGAATCTGAAATGAGTGAATACTCTACAATGGAATTTTACTCACGTGCTGTAGGGTTAAAAAAATCTACAATTTTTATTTTGTACAAAAAACTGTATAAATCTCTCATGAATCAATTTTCACATTTTGATAAAATTCACAATGAAATATTTATGGGGGGTGTAACGAACTATGCAATTCTGTGTGCAATGTAGTTTGACAACGAATTTACCTTTCAGTGTCCCCGTCCACATTCTCGGGCCCTCGTACACATACAGTACATAGTACAGATACTATGCACTGTGAATATAATTTATATGTGTTTGCTGTGCTGTTTAAATAGTCAGTTGCCTAAAATATATTTACCTGTATCCGATTAGGCTAGAAGGCGACTCAAAGGGTTTGAACCCGCGATCTACAACTTGCAAGTCGGGGCAGTTACCACTGAGCCACCACTGCTCTCTTTTCTCTGGAATCGCTCTTTTCGATAGATAAAGCTCGAAATGATTCCAGGCTGACTGAGGTGGTTTTTGTTGTGATGTTTAATGAGAATCAATTTCTATCTTGGCGGTTATACCTGTAGTTTTATTGATTATCTTTAATATGTCCATAGCTATAAGTATTACGCTATTCTGTCATTCCGTCCTCAGTGACCAGCGCGGGCTTGTCTGCCGTGGATCGTCTGCTCACACACACCGCACCTTGGCGTCCAAGCCTTAGCGCTGACATCCGGTTCTTGTAGATAATAAAAATAAGAAAGTAAGTACCAACTACGTTGAGAGTATATCTGTAGTGTAGACTGTGAGAGTGTATAGCGAATCACCTGTATTCGTAATGCACCTCGAGGTGACGTCCGAGCTAAATGACGTCTGGTTATATATATACATGCAATGTTCTTTTTTTTTCATGTTGGACTTAACAGTATAATAAAAACTCTAAACTAATTACAACTAACAAAAGAAGAACAAAAGAATGGCGTCAGAAAACTCTTCCACATCTCTATCGACTGATATGTGCCCAAAAGACTGGCGGCATTGCCACGCTGTATGGCAATGCCGCCAGTCCAGCATCTTCTATCCGAGGTAAAAGCCAGCGCTTGCCTTGTTCCCTAGTTTATAAGAGGCAGTACATTGGCAGGTCTGTAGCGGGTAATCCATGTCGTCCACACGCTGCGACGCCGTCCGGGCTCGCTGACGTCCGGCTCTTATACGTAGTATATTGTTGGCTTTGTGCGGCGCTCGTTAGCGGTCACCACTTGTTAATGGAGTACCGAAGGACCAGTCCACAGGTTCCTAAAAACGTTACTGTTGGAAGCGGTTAAATTAGAATGGCAACGCATACGAAGAAATAAAAACGATTTGTTTGCGGGAAATAAACGGTATAGAAACGCCTCTGATAATTAATATTCTTAGAGGATTACTATCAACATTTTTTTTTAATATATCAACGATACGTAACTTCTCTCTTCCCAGTGATCACTATCAGACCATGGAAGAGGTTCCGTGACATCTGAAAATTCTTCTTGGAATCTTTTCAGTACAACACTCGTTAGGGCACTGTAGAAAAACTGTAAACACAGCCCCAAAGTCTCGCAGGGAGCTACAACCTAGGGGCTAAATCTTTAAGTCAAGAGTGAATAGGTTACTTCTAGGCAAGCTTACTCCATTTTCGACAACTTCATCGCTTATAGTGGTCAATGTTCCCTCACCGACGCTTTGTGCTCCGAGATGAATCAACCTTCACACGATTCCACTTGACGGCTTCTTTTTGGACAATCACAGTATACCGGATATAATAGCTAGTAGAAGTATCGAAAACATAGAATAATGATGGGATCACGGACAACCTAACTCCAGTTCAACGATTAGGACTGTAATGCCTGATGGTTCCACGCTCCAAGTGGTCCTTCTGTCCGTACACCACGTCGTTAACCCAGTTCCAGTCCGAGTAATGGCGAGCGAGACTTTACTTTGACGTATTTATTTCATTATTTGACAAAAAGAAATTAAATGGATTTACTGTGCTAGTGTGGACGCTAAAGAGAAACGGATTTAAAGTGGAAATAGCTTGAAAAATGCACCCGAAGTAATTACACTGGAAGTCTTTTAACCCCACCATATAGTGCTGTCTGTAAAGTTTTCAATTAGTGCCGAAAACACTAGTTTTCAATATTTACGGTTTTTGATACGATTTACTTATAAGATAAATAATTACTAAGGAATGCGCTACCATTGCAAACCCAAACAACGGTTAGAGGAGTTTACATCTGCGATAAGTCGATGAAGTATCTAGGATTCGTCCTCAACAGCCAATAGAACTTCCTTGAGCTCTTTTGATTTTTTTTGAAAAATCATGCAATGGTATCTCCCGCTCTAGGGTGGAGTAGGAAGGCGTATCAGATTTTTGCTGATTAATACCCACTCCTACGTTCCTTTTTTGCCTTGCGTTTCAGGATTTCCTTCGGGGTCGGCTTCCCGGGTTTCCATTTGGGAAGTAAATAAATGGCCCCAGTAGGTTTCGGCCCTGCTCGGACCCTATAGTTTTGCTGAGATTTGCTTGAGGCGCTGTAGAAATACCTACTATGTGTAGTTGACGACTTGGACTCGGCCTGGACAGTTACCGGACGGCTGGATCGTGAGTTACCCAATGCTCATCATCCGCAAGCCCATGCCTACGATCGCGATGGCTGGAAATCACAGTTGGGATCCCGGTGGCTGCCTGCCATTCACTCACTCCGGACCATGGCCTGTACCAGGCCCGGTGTGAGAGATCGTTGCCACCGATCGTCTCTACAAGGATTCGGCGGTGCTCTGTCCAAGCGGGGCACAACTTTATCGTAAGCTCCACCCGTCCACACAATGGTGACATCCGTGCTGGAGGGGGTACAATGGTTACATCCGTACTGGGGCTGCTCTCAAGCAGGTCGTGCTCAATCTAGGGAGAAAAACGCCTCCTACCGAAGACTCTACGCAGAGGTCGGCGCATTGTCTTGTCCAAGGCACTTGACGGGAGTCTGACGTATCGTAGACTAAAAAAGATAAAGGGTAAAATAATTTTACCTTCGAAAGAGACGAAATAAATCCAGAAATGTCTACTTTTATTTATAAAAAGCTTTTTATAGGAGTGAAACAACATGTTTAAAATCGAATGTCAGTTCCATAATAAGAACAACAGGTATTTGACCTTGGTTTCCCTTATTACACTTTGTTCACAACTGTCGATAGAGATACAATTATTAAAGTGATACGGTTGTTTATGCTATGTTAAAACATTAACTTTGAGTTATCTTATATATTCTTAATGTCATTCAAATATTCTCGAGACTGTAAAGTTCGTTGAAACCCTCGTATACAAAGAGTACGTAACAAATATCGGAAGGCTAGTGAAGCGACTCGCTCACTTCGGCGCGAGTTCCACTCGACAGCTGTTCTCCTTAATTACGACTACCTCCTACACTTAGGTGCTTAAAGACGGGCAAGAACTTAAAATAAATTGTTTTAAGTCTTCAATATTTCTTATCGATAAAAATCGGTTAGGTAAATATGACAAGAATGATGATTTATATCGTCAGGCAATTTTACTAAACGAATTCGGGATAAACTACACAGCTGATATATTATATTAAAAATCTAATAAACCCTAATCTAATGTTGATATAAATCACAATGAATCTACCATTTCATTACAAGTCTAATTACCGTCGTTCGAAAGTCGATCGTTTGTCCGCAGCGTGACATGGTGGCATTGAATATTGGACACATTTGCAGCTCGCGTTTATTGCCGACCAAACTGTCGCTCGGACGCTCCACAAATATAGGAAAAATGGAAAAGACATATTGCTGTGTCTTTCTGTAACCGTGGACTTTAAACTTTACTGCTCGACATTACAGTTGGTTTTCGAGTGTTGAATTACTTAATAATGGTAGAAAGATTGGCAAAGTTTGTTGACACGGTTGAGTTGATGCGTAATCTCGTCTGGAGCAGTCGTTTTGTGAACACGCGGCGGCTCGGCTCGAGTGGGTGACGAAATGGAAGACGGCTTTTTATTATCACTCCTCGTTTTGTTCGAACAACAGCGGTTTTGTGAGACGGCTCAAAGGCCCGGGTGCCGAGTCAAAGCGTATTACAGCAATTAAAAGTATTAGGATCGTTGAGAGGTTTTCTTAAGCATTGGAGTAATTAAAGCATTAATTCGCTGCTGTTGTCGACGTTAATGCTCGTGAAGTACTGAGAACTACTTATGAGGTTGGAGGGTATTTGAAGATGAAAGCCAACTTTGACCGTTTATTTCAGACGAGCAAAAATTCAGCGAAAAACAGGAGCTCTAAAGAAACTTCTGGAAGAAGGCCATTTAAATTTTTAGCGTATTCTATAGGCACATATGATACGTTTTCATATTTCTTTGACCTTTCTGGAATATCATGCATGACAAGCTTAATACGTAAATATTAATTTTTAATTTCCATTCTTATATATAAGTTTGTATATTATGAACACAAAAATATAGCGAAGCACTCTCGGCGTGACGTGTGGTAGCCGTGATGAATGCGCTAACTTAGATTTTTGAAATGTACTCCAGTGTTGAGTAAGTCAGGGCTTGTAGCGAGTATACGATTAGATTAGGCTTGCCAAAGGTTTCATGGACTAACTTATATGACGTTGATATGACATTGAAGGATAGTGTCAGTGCATATGTTAAGTACTTAAACGTTTTCAGGACTACCTTATAGAATGGAGTCAGTGCATGTGTTGTGTAAACATTTTCAGGACTAACTTGGACTTTAAACAACGTTTCAGTCATTTAAAAACGTCATTGTAACTGCTATGTGATATTATCGGTCTTTTACGGGTCTCATCACAACTAATATTGGACGAAAAGCCGGTTTTTGTTCTTTTATTTTACTTGTATAAAACGTGCAACTGTCATTGGCTGACTACTACGTAACTACTAAACGATAATATTGTTGTGTAATTAGGGCCTAATTCGCGTTATTTATACGATTATATTTACATTAATTTTCGATTGATTGATGCATCAAATCGTTTTTCATCTTTACATGAGTAGTTTTCTATTAGCTTTTATAGAGAAAGACCAGGCTACGATAATTTTGTAAAGTATTAATCACAGTCCACAATCGAGAAGAGTTCATCCGCTCGTCTCTTAAAACTTAATCCGTAACAAAAAGAAATAAGAAAACTCTCATGTTCGGCGCTTTGTTCGGTAAGTTGTCGAGAGCGTGCGATTTGCATGGGACTCATACATACGCCTCATACGTAGGACTCATACACGGCGCTCGACACGCGCTTCAAGGCTTTGTTATTTAAATCAGTGTGTTTTATTAAATCGCGCCTCTTTAGTGTGTCAGGAGCTAGACTTTAGTTTAATTGTAGATAGGACAAGTTTTAAAAGGGGGAGGAGATAATCCAGTAGTACCTTTGATTTGGTTCCATCATATTTTAAAGATGAATTAAAATAATTTTAATTATTCAGGATATATTGTTACTCAATTTGAAAACAGGTCCTTAATTTTTTAAGTTTATATGGTGGACAATAAAGAATTAATTACCAGTATAACATTTTTCTGCAAATAAAAGATAACTATGGATGTGTACGAGTACCTACGTCGGTAAAGTAATTGTTCAAATTGCAGTACAATTCGGAAACTACCTACTCCTAAAACATGGAATAGGACTTGAAGCGGAGTCTCATCTGGCGACGCGTCTCGTCTCGTGCTGTTCACTGTCATGGCGTCGCTCGCAGCCGCCGCGCGCTGCGGCCGCGCAATAAGAACTACCCATTAGCACCGCCGCACCACCTGCGCTAAGCCACAGACTACATGGTCTGAGCAAGTAAAACAGTGCTGGAGTAGCAACTATATGACAGCACATTCATGCTTAATTCAATTTTAAAATTCTTCTGGTGCGCTGCCGCCAAGGAAATAGTTACAACAAAATAAATTGATTAAAATATTCAAAATGAAATCTATGAAAATAAACCTGGATGAACCATTCCCAGTAGTATAACACATAGTGAGACATTTCAGTTAGCATGGCGTATTTGGTAATCACATAATTGGCTCCATGGAACTTAATTTTTTTACAGACACATTTCAAAAACTTCTTCTAAATTATACAGACCTGTAGGTCCTCGGTGGCACGAAAACGTGCCATTAAAAATGCACTAAAAATGCATTATCTTTTAACTTTGAGAACTGCTGGAAAAAAAATGTGCCACCAAACCCCAACCGATTTAAAATTGTACTCTAGTAGTATAATTACAGAAGCAACAGGAACAGAGCAATAACAGTTTATATTATTGAAATTATTTATATTAATTTATTAATATTAATTATATTAAAATAAAAATAAATAATGGCGGCCCCCCCGGTGCTCGACAGGTTAATTTTATACTCTTAATTAATTAAGTGGCTTCTGCCAGTGGCCTCACCAATGAATGTAGGTTTCTCTATATACAAACTTCAGACACTCATTTCGCTCCCTTAGGGGGTGAATTTTGGAAAATCTAGTAGTAAGTAGGTACCTAGCTGGTTAATGCGAGTTTCCTAGCATTAACGTACCAATCAAGTAAAAAGTCCGTATTGCTGGAAATGGCGTGCCGCGGGAGAACAAGGCGGAACCACTACAGCGCGCCGCGCGGCTCCACTCGACAAATTAAAATATTCCGCACGAGATGTCGCGCCACAATGGCAGCCGCTGATTGAACACCCGCACCTCCGCGACGCCACCAAGTAGGGATGCACAGAAGGTTTACCTAAGATCAAGAAGTACCTTAAGACAGCAGACTTACGGCGGCGGCTGCAAGCGCACTCACACAAGTTCACAGCAGCTTTCTTTTGGAGGCTCTGACATACAGGTATACCGGACGTCACAGCGATTTCATGGCAATGGCACTAAGCATTTTCATAGTTTTTTTTAATCTAATGTACAATGCTCTGAAATAGCTTAGACGCATTATTGTGTTGTGACTGTCTACAAGAGCGTTGAAATAGTCTGAAATCGGCGTACTCACGCGTACCTACCGTGTCCGAGGTCCAGAAACCTCCTTCAAGATTAATTGAAGCCCTAATAAAGGTCACAGGTATCTGCTAAATACGAGAAGTAGATAGAAGAGTTACCAATATAACGTTTAAAGGCGTAGGCCTTTAAACGTCTAAACAGATAAACCAATTTATTGATACAATTGACCATGTAAACGTCCGAGACTAAGATGCTGATAACATGTACTCGTATATTTCTTTACATTTGTTAACCTTCTGCTCTGTAAATATTCCGTCACAACGCCTTCGATCTGATCCGCCCTTTCTAATTACTCAGAAGACTTTTGATTTTCACGCCGGTATACAAATGTACTCATTGTGTTCTCGGTTCTTTGGAGTCGTCGATGACTTTGATGTATTGGTGTTTTGAATGGAGGAGATTGGATTGGAATGGAATGGGTCAGCTGGGGAACCTGCCGCCGGAATTACGGAACAGCTCTCATCTTTTATTATAAAATCATTAAAGATTCCAAAGAAATTGATTTAATACTTCTACGAACAGAAGTGATATAATTGAACTGATAAAAGTATCTGATGGAAAAGCGAGACACACAGCATCGGTCATTGAGGCGACGCTTGGGGGAGGCCTATGTCCAGCATTAGACATCTTTCGGCTAAGACGATGATGATGATGATGACAGTACCTACGCTATTCCTTTAGCAGCCATGTATGACTATTATAAAGTAGGTAACTCTAAATAAATAAACTGCAAATATTAACGCACCCTTCTCTTATAACAAACTAATTTCAAATTACTTCACTAATTTGTTGAAGTTCCGTTAAAGAAATTCTAAATATTTACCAACTAGTTTACGAAGTGGGAGAGCCCACATTTCGTAAATTGCCAACTTAATGAGCTCTAAATAATTTCGTTTTACTTAAACAATCTAAGTTTATTTATTAAAACCAATATATTTAAGGGTTCTAATTAAATACTTTGCAAGTATTTGTATTGAGGAGGCGTAACTTTGGGGAAAGTTTGAACAAAAATCTGAGATGCTACGGTAACAATGGGGGCCGATAGTAGATTCCTTGGTAACTTAACTAATAGAAATAGAAAACATAATAAAAGGTTATAATTCCGGATATATTCAGTGTGAATACGTTGCTGCTGTTCAAAATATGAGCCACACGCTTGAGGTTTTAATGAGTGCCACCGATGTGCAATTCTGTAGTTAACGTAGCCCTACTGGGCCCAAACAATTTAACGAGTTTACCATCGATTCGAAAAGAAGAAGAATAATTCTGGATGTCGTGACACAAGAAAAAAAAAATATTCTGAATAATAATTCTTGTCTTATGTCATCTTTTTATATTTAGTAAAATAATGGTATTTGATAGTAATGGTATTTGATAGTAATTTCATTGCGATCTAAATCAACGACTTTCACATTATCGCATGCATTAATCTTTCGTTTTATCGGGGAGATAAATCTAAGTTAGTAAACCGGCTCGGCCATATATTATATTGGGAACAAAAATACTCCATTCCATTAGTCGGTCCATTAAGTAAAGCCTCGGCCCGTGAGTACACATTAGCTAACTAACGGTTCATTTATAGATAGCTATGTAGCCGCCGAAAACTAACTAGGTAAAGCGTTTTCATTATAATACTCGTTCCTGGGAAAGTTATGTATTCATGAAGGTAAATCTAAAATTTAAATTAATGTCAGGTTTTGTTGATCAATAACTATATAGACTGCATGCATCAACACATGTAATTTCATGATCACTAACCCACTCACTCATTCACCCGTAGGGGCCCGACAGGGACCTGGGTAGACGAAAGAGAACCCCGGGACCCTGAATTTAGGGCAAAGAAGGAATAGGAGTGGGTTTTATTCAGTTGAAGTCTGACACGCCCTCCCGTTTCACCTAGAGCGGGAGAAGTCATTTTGATGATCTCCCACCATAAAAAAACTCACCAATCGTTTTTAATCGTTTAAAATCGTTTTTATTTCACATAGGCCTACATGAGCACTTATGAAACGTTAGAAGCTGTGCACGGTTCCAATTGGTCGTTCTCTATAGCAAAAACCTCCATGGTTACTCTTTTGAAATTTTGTTTGAGTTTACAATATTTCCCTATTACAATATTCACGTTGTGGCGATTGAATAGAATTATAGATAGGATAGTCTATTGTAGTAGGTCAACAATTACAAGTCTCAGTCTATGACGCTAAAGTGTAACGAGTGTAAATAATGGAAGCACGCTAACAACAACAGTCGTTTAGCAGTCGATATGTCGAAGGTGGTCTTTAAGACAGTTTGATTAGTTGAGAACTTCCCCATTTAGAGGGGGCAGCGGCGAGGCGGGGGGGGGGGGGGCAGCAGGGCTGGCAGAGCGGTTGTTTCGCCCATTTTCCGAGTCATTGACAACGGCGACTCGATGAGGATCGAATAGTATTCATGGCTTTGTCCGAAATATAAGTGATGTTTGCTACTCGTCCGAAAGGTCTCGTGAAAGTCAATGGGTTGAAACTTTTATTGAATTAGGAATGTCTTTGCTCGTCGTCGAGAATGCTTTGACGAGTGTTCCTCGATTGGCTGGAGCGTTCGGAGGAACGTCTTTAGCCGGTAATTGAGCGCAACGAATAAGTGAATACCTGCAGGCCTAGCCAAGTTACGAAGTAAGTCTAAGATACTAAGCTACCTATGTCCGTTTCTAGGTATAAAAAGTCAGTTAAACAAGACCCTTTTAAATTAACTGAGTCTTCTAAGAAGTACTTCCTAAATATTCATATTTTTCGCTACTTACGAATATGTAATGTAGTAAATGTAGTAATTATAGGTAACATAATAAATTGTGACTGATTCCGGTTGATTCATGTCGATATAACTTCTTTCGGATGCATATTTCAGTTTTGCTGACATGCAATCAAAATAATTATAAAACGACTATAGCCCTAAAGCTATTTTGAATCGTAGGATTAAAATAGCTTTTTAAAGTGCTATACATGGGTGCGGGCTGGTGCGGGCGGTGTGCATATTATTATATTTTGAACATAGCTTTCTTTGCTTTCCTATCGAATTCCCTTTTTATTTTGCACATCTCTTTTTAAATCCAGTTCCTTATCTTTGCGTATCAGCCCTGTACAGCATGAGGGGATAATGTGAGGTATTACGGGCTCCGGCGCACTCGCCTCGCGAGCCGGCGCGAGTGTGCGAGATACGCGAGTGTGCCGAGATACGCGCCCAGCCGGGACGCGGCGTAGGCGGGATACTGCAGATTATTCACAGGCCAGCATTGATTCCTGATGTGTTAAGATTAAGAAGTGGCATTGCTGTGGATTGAGATATCAGAATAGGGGTAGTAAAACTGATTTGCTTATTTTATGGGGTTATTAAAATTGTTATCAATTCAATTCTATAAAATTATTTTTGTTTCACATAGATAAGTGGGTACTTATAAAACGAGAGAAGCTAATTGGTCGATCTCTATGGAGAAAATGATCAAAAATGTAACTACATGATTAGTCTTTTGAAAAATGTTTTTTTACCCATGAAATCGTCAAAAGACTTCTCTCGCTTTAGGATGTAGCGTGAGGGCTTTTACTGATCCACCTCTGTATACCTTCCTTTGTCTTGCGTTCGAAGACTCCGGGTTTTACCTTTCAGAAGCAAACCCATAACTCCAGTAGGCTTTGACCCTGCTGGGCTCCTACAGTTTTGCTGATATCTCCTTGAGGCGTGCGTGGAAGACTACGCGCCGTCGACGACTCGCTGGCCAAGGCCAACCAAGGCCTGTTTCAGGGCCTGGTGCAAGAGGTCGTTGCCGCTGATCCCCCCCACGAACACCATCACTACCACCACCTCTTCTGTACCAACATTACAAGCAAAAAAATAATTCTGATTTTGATTCTGAAGACTCAGTGGTACTCCGCCTAAGTGGAGTACGCATCCACCGCATTGAAATTAAATCCATATTACTATATTATGGTATGAGAGGACTGAGTGGACTAGCCATCAAGAGAAAGAGGGAATGGGTTATGGGGCAATAACTTCTAGCATAGCTGTCTACGCCCGGTTTTTCAGTAGGTACTGAGAATCGTGACACGGGTTGCTTGTTGCCTAATAATGTAGTTCTTAGATCATTTTTGAGGCTTCTTGAAATTGAAGACTAGAACTAGAAGGTCATGAATACACGTATAATAAACCACAGACGATTAATGGTCTATCCTTCCCAATTTCCAATATAGCTCTCATTAATCTTTCTCCATTGCAGCAGCAGTGTGCACATTTGCGAACAGCGCCAGACCATTATCTCGCATGCACGGGTTATCGAACACCCAATCAGCACAGCTCGCAGCAGGTCGCTAAGACCCGCTCGAGGTGGAACACTCCGTAATGAGGCGACCCGATACGCGCAGCGCTGCAACCTGGACGGGATTTCCGAGAAAACGCTTATACCAGGGCATAAGTAGATGCAGAAGTTCATATTTTCGTCATTAATACACAGCTCTTAGTAAACTAGCGCGCCTCAACATCGACGATTGCATCACTGCTTACCATCAGGTGGGATCGCAGTTGAGCACTAGTTTATATCAATATAAAAAACCGGGCAAGTGCGAGTCGGACTCGCACACTGAGGGTTCCGTAAATCCGTACCAATTTATCAAGATGAAAACAGTTCAATTCTCGAATCGAGTCTTAAAGATTTTACAAAAAAGAAAATCTTGTAATGTAACTAAAAATTTAAGGTTTTCGGAATTTTTCCTTTATGTGTGCTATAAAACGTTGCTTCATGCCAAATTTCAAGATTCTAGGTCGACTGGAAGTACCCTTTAGGTTTTGATTCCTTTGCGAGTACTTGCGAGTTTCAAAATATGCAGCTTAAATTGCTGTTTCTTTTGATAGCGTTGACATAGAAGTTTGATTTTGTTACGGCTTAAAGTTATTATAGACCTGAGTATTTGGTATGAATTTCAATTTAATACCTCTACGCGTTTATGAGGAAATGGGTAGTAAGTTAAAAATTATTAAAAAAATATATATTATGTGATGTAACTAAAAATTTATGGTTTTCGTAATTTTTCCTTTATCTATGCTATAAGACGTTGCTTCGTACCAAATTTCAAGATTCTGAGTTCACGGGAAGCACCCTGTAGGTTTTGATTCCCTTGCAAGTGTCGAAAATTTGCGGCATAAACGGCTGTATTTTTTGATTGCGTTGGCTTAGAAGTTTGATTTTTTCATAGCTTCAAGGGACAGTAGACCTAAGTAATTGATATAAATTTCAGCTTCATACCTCCACGCGTTCCTGAGAAAAAGGGTCTTGACAGACGGACGGACAGACGGACAACAAAGTGATCCTATAAGGGTTCCGTTTTTTCCTTTTGAGGTACGGAACCCTAAAAATTAACAGTGTATGTGTTTACTAGCTAGTTTTGCATGAAATATTTCCTAATAAACTGTGTCTAGTCTATTATCTAGTCACAAAGCCTCTAGTCCTCATAGTAACGTCCCTGTTGGTGTTTCAGTTTTCTTTAGTAGAACTTGGTACGTAGTAACTTCTGAAAATACAGAAAATCTCTACAACTGCATGATTTTTAAGTGAAATTAATAGTTGCGTTGTATCTACATTTCATGCAGAACTCAATTCTGAAAAGGTTTCACAAAGAAAAATAGGAAAACTTTTTCACAGTGAATCTTGGAAAAGTTTTGGAGATAGACTTTTCATATTAAATTAATCACTTCTTCTTTGTCGGTATCACTCTTGACAGAGTGGTCGTAGTCAGTCAGTTGTTGGTAGCAAGCTTCATAACACGCCGCCACTCTTCTCTGATGGCCGCCTACCTTGTGCATTCATGTAATGAAAAAAAAGTTATCACTTAGGCCCAATCCTTATAACACATGACTTAAAGCAGTACTTCTGCACGTGGTTATTGTGTGTTGAACTCTCCACCTTTATGTCAGCTATGCATATTACGAGCACCTCCGGGAGGCTCTGAACCTAATCCCTCTGTAATGTGGAAACATTCTGCGGCCGGCAGCGTTTGAGAGGAGCAATGCGGGCCAGGCACGAAGCTACACTTTGTTGATGGGTGGATAAAGATCTACTGAGGTTTGGGTCTGTAAACATATGTTGCATTTATGATGAATACTACTCCAGAGTAAACGAAAATGAGAAGAAATTGTACTACAAAAATAAGTCGTAGGACCTTGTTTGTGAAAGTTCTGTAACCTTGAATGTAACACAAATATTTAATTCATTGAACTTTATAGATGTTTCAAAAGTATTTCAAACTATCTTGTTTATAAATATAGATACTTTCATATTAACCAGTGATGAGTATCGCGTGTCTAATAAAGAACACCGAGTGTTAAATCAGGTTTAAAATTCTAATACAAAAAGCACAAAGTTTTCCAAGCGGAAACATCTAAAAGCATCCCTTCAAAAATCATTCCGAGCGACGTGTGCCTCTTCAAGCCAAAACTACGAGCAAAGAGCGCATAGCTAAGCAGCTTCCGGGCGAGCGAGCTCGCTGGAGATCAATCTTTCAATTTCGCGGTCGGGCTGCCGGCTGCGCCGCCGATAGTTTCAATAACACTCGCTAATTTGCATGGCACAACCCTCATCATGCCACGTCACTAATAATAATTCAAAGAGTCCGCCCGAGCGCGCGGCTGCTCAACCCTACAAACGCGATCTAATCGCTCTGCTAAGCCGTACAAATTCAATTAGCGGGATTAAAAGCGACTATGTGAGCTAGGCTAGGATATCACACGGCACATTGGACATTTTAAAAGTCCCCTCCAACGTGTTGTTCCTTTGTGTCGGTGCCCTCGATTTGTTCCTTTGTGCTGTTGTCACGAGCAAATATTGTCTAAATAAATACACAATGGCCGAGCAAGGCGGTGTAATATTTTGACATAATTGTGATATTGTCGAATTAATCATGTTGGCTTTGTGTGTTTATTTTGAATTGTTTAAATATATACGCAGTTTACCTAAGTATCGTAATTATAGTGAGGGTTCAAATGAATTCTGTTGTATAGTTAAATAGATGACCTTTACGTCAGCCGCGGCGCGCATACGTCCGAAATCATATTAAAACATAAATGGCATAAAACTGCCTTTCGAATGAATCAATATCAACCCCATTATCATTATTTTTTTAAGTTATATAAACTAGTGCTTGACTGCGATCCCACCTGATGGCAAGCAGTGATGCAATCGTGGATCATGATTTTAATGTGTTTTATTTTATTTTAAAGTTCTATACCTCTAAAAAAACACCTATTATTATAGTACCTACTAGCGACCCGCCCCGGCTTCGCACGGGTGCAAATTTATCACAGTCAGGGCCTGTTTCACAATGTCCGAGTAGGCACTACTCACTGAATTAATTCAAAAATGGAACAGAGTTTTTATGAAATTATCTGCCAAGTAAGATACTCGAAACTTAATCATAGATGGTGAAACAGGCCCTTACTCTACTATAAACCTATATATAAACCTTCCTTTTGAATCACTCTATCTATTAAAAAACCACATCCAAATCCGTTGCGTAGTTTTAAAGATTTAAGCATACATAGGGATATAGGGACAGAGAAAGCGACGTTGTTTTATACTTACCTAGTGAAGAAAATCGCTTACTCAAGAAAGTGTTAACAAGCATAGGATCAATTTCTCCATCCATAAACACAGCAAATTAGCTATTAGCCGAGCCACGCCTGGTGGCGTCGGCGTCGTCGCCTGACCCTCGCTCGCATCTCGAGTGAAACCAGACACTTGCGGGCCGGCGTTATCGCCGATACACAACACAATACTGCCCTCTCCTACACAATCGCTTTAACATCTCCATTCTAAATTAGTTGTACAACAGGGATCACAATATCGGGTACATAATATTGCTCAGAGGTGCGGAAACGGTACAAACAATTATGTTGTTTGGGTTTAGGAACCGTACGCATTTGTACGAGTATGTTATGTAAATTAATGCTTTGGCTAAGAAACTTAAACTAACATGGAAATAACTGGTTTTCTAATTAATGGCTTTTTTTTCTGCAATAATAATTTTCCTGTAAATTTAAACCTTTTAATACAACCCTTTATTGTGCTTCTTTTAATTTTTGCTACTACCCTTATTATTGTTTTTCTTCTTCTTCTTCTGCCTGGCGTTAGTCCCGGCCATTACCAGGGTCCGCCTTCCTGCTAAGCTTACTCCACTTTGCCCGATCTTCAATATCCTTCCCAGTAAGGCCATTGGCTCTCATGTCGGACTTGACGACGTCCAGCCAGCGCTTGCGAGGGCGACCACGGGACCTAGCCCCAAGAACAGCCATATCCATGCATCTCCGGCCGACGTACTCCCTAGGGCGACGCATGATGTGGCCATACCATCGCAGACGACACTCTTGCAGTTTTTCCCCCACGTCACGGACACCAAGACTACCTCGGATGAATGAGTTGCGCACGCGATCGGATCGCGTTACGCCACACATCCACCTCAGCATCTTCATTTCCGTGACGCGAAGCTCCTGAGTGTGTCTGCTTAATGCCGGCCAACACTCGCCACCGTACAGGAGGACCGGCCGAATGATGCATTTATATATCTGCCCCTTGAGCCTCAGGGGCATTCTACGGTCACATAAAACGCCCGTTACCTCGCGCCATTTTGCCCAAGCCGCGCCTATACGTGCTTGGACATCGTCATCCACGTTGCCAGACTCGTGCAGCACGGATCCAAGGTACCGGAACTTATCGGTCTTTGTTACCAGATCCGAACCTATTCGGATAGTGTTTGAATCCGTGCCGCCACAGGACATGTACTCGGTCTTCGCCACATTTAGTCTCAGACCGCCGTCCTCCAGCGTGTCCTTCCAAATGCTGACCTTGCGCTCAAGATGGGCTTTGTTCTGGTTAACGAGGGCGATGTCATCGGCATACATCATTAGCCAAGGAGGCTGGTCTTGGATGTTTGCCGTAACTACATCAAGCACAACGTTAAACAAGAACGGGCTTAGAGCCGAACCTTGGTGAACGCCAACAGATATTGGAAAAACACTGGATTCGCCAACAGCGGTCTGGACAGAGGACACGGAATCACGGTACATGTCTCTGATAATGTCAACATAGGCCTCGGGAACACCCTTGAAGCGGAGTGCCCACCAGATAGCCTGCCGAGGTATACAGTCGAAGGCCTTCTGCAGGTCTAAAAAGGCCATATGCAGAGCTCTCCTTCTCTCTCTGTAAGCCTCAGACAGAGTCCGTAAGGCGAACACTGCGTCCATGGTGCTGTTACCCGCCCGGAAGCCATATTGACACTCAGAGACAGTGCACTCGCTACGGAGCCTTGTGTCAATTATGCGCTCGAAAAGCTTCATGGTGTGGCACATGATCTTGATACCGCGGTAGTTACTGCAGTCCTGTACGCTACCTTTGCCTTTGTAAACCGGGATAATCAGGCTTAGTCGCCACTGGTTTGGCATTTCCTTGGTGGTCAGGATGCGGTTAAAGAGATCTGTCAATAGGTCCACACCATGTGGGCCCATCGCTTTCCACGCCTCAATTGGCACATTGTCAGGCCCGACCGATTTCCGGTTTTTCATGTGGCGAAGAGCAATGCGAATTTCGTCGGGGGAAATAGGGCAAATAAGTCCAAGGTTAGGAGGCGGTTCGGGAGGAAGGTTATGGGGATGCTGTTTGTTGGACAGCTCCGTGAAGTACGTACACCATCTCTCCTTAACAGAGGGGGCATCGTAGAGCAGCTTACCCTGGGCGTCCCTTACACAGAGACATTTACTAATGTCCCGTGTTGCTTTTTCCCGGGCACGCGCCAGCTTAAAAATAAGTTTTTGCCCCTCCGCAGTTTCCAGCTTGTCGTACAAGGGCGACAAACTTTTGCTGCGGGCTCTGGCTACTACTTTTTTGCAAGCGCGCTTAGCCGCTCCATATGCCTCCCTGTCCTCCGGAGAGTTGGACCCTTGCCACTGTTTAAATAAAACCTTCTTCTTCCGAGTCGCCTCCTGCACCTCGTCATCCCACCACCACGTCTCCTTGTTTATGGTGCGGCCACCACGAGAAGTGCCAAGGACGCGCTTACCCGCAGCGGTGATTGCTGAGTGGATCCTACACCAGATATCTTGAGCAGACTCATGCGGAGCACTGATTTTGAGATGCTCGACTTCCGCGATGAAGTCTGACTGCTTAGGCCCATTAAGCAACCACCACTTAGTGCGGGGGTTGCGTTTCTCGGTCACTTTCTTCTTTGGCCTGACTGCCAAGTCCAGGACCAGAAGGCGGTGTTGAGCCGTTAAGCTTTCGCCTGGGATGACCTTGCAGTTGGTAACCTTGCCAATGTGGCACCGTCGCACCAGCAGGTAGTCAATTTGGGTTGAGTAGGCACCACTACGGTACGTAATGAGATGCTGGGGCTTCTTCTGAAAGAATGTGTTCACGATGGCTAGGTCAGACACCGCGCAGGTCCTGAGTATACTGACTCCCTCTGCATTTAGTTGGCCATAGCCAAAACCACCGTGAACACGTCCGTACTCTCCAGCACGCTGACCTACGTGACCGTTGAGATCCCCCCCAACCAAAATATCTTCAGAATTCGGAATAGCGCGCAATACGTCCTCGAACTCATCCCAGAAGGCCTCCTTTTCTGACTCACAGCAGCCAGTTTGAGGAGCATAGGCGCTGACTAAGTTCGTTACCGACCCTTCGATCAGCACCTTAACTCGCATCAACCGGTCGCTGTATCGGTCTACTTCAAGAAGTCCATCCTGAAGGTCCTTAGACAGTACTACGGCTACTCCGTTCCTGCCCGATGGTGATCCGGTGTACATTAGCCGGTACCCCTGCCCGATGTCACGGGACTTATTCCCCTTCCAGCGCGTCTCCTGAAGGAAGGCGCACTGGACCCGACGTTTCGCAAGTACGTCCGCGAGTTCTCTGCAACGTCCAGTTAGAGAGCCAATGTTCCAGGTGGCAAAGCGGAGCTTCTTTTTGGGTACTAACTTCTTTAGCCGTGCCCGTACTCGACACGGTAGCCCTAGCCCACTTATCGCAGGTTTAAGGCGATGTGCCTGCGCGTCGTTGTTCGGCGACGCCCTAGCCCAAGTACCTATTCTATCCTTTGCCCTATCCATGTATATGTGACTGAGGTTGGTTTTACGTGGGGCGACCAGCCGTCTGACCCCCACAACCCTACGAGAGGGAAACCAGGATCGCCAGAGCCTCGTCCGTTGAACAGCAGGGTGCACCGCTAGCAGGTGAGGTTGGCTTGGGTCCTTAAGATGTAAACGGACCCCAATCACCCCCCTTATTATTGTTTTTCTATTCGACAATATATTCCCATCATTCACATTTTAATCATTTAAATTAACGTCACTAACTGAGCGTGAGTACGGTGCGAGAATAAGCGAAGCTGACGCGATCTGAAAGAATCATCATCATCTCAGCCACACGGTAGAGGTGTGCCCCGCTTGGGCGGAGCACCGCCGTGTCCTTGTGGAGGCTATCGGCGGCGGTGACCTCTCGCGCTGGGCCCTGGTACAGGCCATGGTCCGGAGCGAGGAGGGGTGGCAGGCAGTCGCCTCCTTCTGCGAAGCAGTAATGTTAGCGAAGGAGGCTGCCGACCGCGTGAGGCAACGAAACTCACGCCGCCGCCGCCGAGATACCGATCCCGATTTCCGACCACCGTAGGCGCGGGCTCGCGGATAGCGAGCACTGGGTAGCTCGCCGTCCGGCAGTCTGGTAATAATCTGGACCGAGCCTAGTCGTCGACGGCGCGTTCTGTTCCACGCGCGCCTCAAGGAGATGTCAGCAAACTGTAGGGGCCCGGTAGGGCCGAAGCCTCTGGGGAACACGGTATCCGAAAGGTTGTCACCGTGTCCCCCAGATCGATGGCAACGAAGGAACGGGGTAGGGGTTTAGTCAGTAAGAGTCTGACACGCCCTCCCGCTCGGGAGAAGTCATTCTGATGATTCCCCTACCGGAAAAAAAAAAACATCTCAGCCGAAAGACGTGCACTGCTGGATAGGCCTCCCTCAAGCGTCGCCACAGCGACTGGTCCTGTGCGTCTCGCATCCATCGGATTCCCACAACCCTCGCCAGGTCGTCGGTCCACCTTGTGGGAGGCCTTCTGACGCTGCGTATGGCGCATACCATAGAAATAAACAAAAATAATACAAAAAGAGTTTGGAAAGATATGCGTCACATCAGCTGGTTTAATCAACAAAATATTCATGGTTTCATTATTAAGACGCATACCTCTTTCCAATTAGATACTAGTTGCCTGACAAGAAGGGGTTGCGCGACTATTAGCGTCCTTCGCCGGACCGGGCCGGGCCGCTGTCCGCACCGGTCCGGTCCGGCCGGCCGGGCGCGTCGAAGGGTTGCGTGATTGATGTGTCCGGAATACTTGACTTCTGAATTTATTAACGAGGATGAGTTTGTATGATATCGTTTGATGATTTAACAAGACGTGTGTTAGGAAGTTCGTAAGGCTTTTCCTTCATTTTTTCCTCCTTCTAAGGCAAGGAGTCTTAGAAGGAGAAGATTGTTATAAAGTTAGTAAGTTACCATTTATAATATTGCCTTTGTATAACGTGCAAAATAACTTTAATTTTGGAAGTCGGTTTTCTTATTTTGGTTCGGTTTTTTTATTATAATAGTTTTGTCTATTGACCATAAAAACATATACTTATTGTGAAAGTTTACCGCAAATAAATCTAGTTAAAAATTAACGAGTTTATACAATAACTGGAATTCCTATATAAAAGCAAATATTTCACTTTGTCCGTCACAATAGTGACGGCACGTCGTCATAAAGGCAGCTGCCCACAGCCCCGCCGCGCCACAGAGCGGTCGCGCGGCTGCCCACTGCCCCGCCGTGCCACAGAGCGGTCGCGCGGCAAAAAATCGCTTGTTTTCACAAACAGTGAACTGATTGCGCTCTTGTTACCGCAATAATAACGTCGCAGTTGTTCTACGCACTCGGTTGGACGGACGACGCGGTTTGGACCAGATGTGCGATATTTTTATTTTGGAGAATATTTTTTTTCGTTGGTTATTTATTCTTGTCCAAAGCCAATTAAATAAATCATAAGAGTTTTCTTATTAATATCTAAAACTTTAAATTTTAGTATCTAGAAATTATAAAAAACCGGGCAAGTGCGAGTCGGACTCGCGCACTGAGGGTTTCGTACCAACCTACCTATAAAAACAGTTTAATTCTCGAATCGAGTCTTGAAGACTTTTCAATTTTTTTTTCTTGTGACGTAACTAAAAATTTTCAGTTTTCAGACTTTTCCCGATATAAGTGCTATAATACCTTGCTTCGTGCCAAATTTCAAGATCCTAGGTCAACGGGAAGCACCCTATGAGTTTTGATTCCTTTGACAGTGTCGAAATGTACGTTTTTTGCAACATAAACGGGCGTATCTTTTTTTCCCGTCAACTTACAAGTTTAATTTTTGCACAACTTCAAGGGACCGCGGATTTCAATATATGGTTTTAATTTCAACTTGATACCTACACGCGTTCCTGAGAAAAAGGGTCTTGACAGACGGACGGACGGACAGACGGACAACAAAGTGATCCTAGAAGGGTTCCGTTTTTTCCTTTTGAGGTACGGAACCCTAAAAAGTAAAAAAAATGACCCGACTAGAACAAAAAAAATACTCTGGAAAAATATGAAACGAGGCTTCAGGATGCTGAAATAAACAAGGTTACTGGAGAAAAAAAAATAGAACAAAAAGAAAAGCTGTAGTCACACTTTAGTTAAATCCAACCGTAACACTTTAATAACGTCAGACTACGACTTTTCTTTTTGTTCTGTTCTTGCATACACACATAGTCAAAATTATAATCCTCCAAAAGAATCATAAGTTTATTCTACTCTATTCTAGCCTCCTTCGATATTGGTTAGATACGAATATCTTCTAACCTCAATTATTGTCTCAATGCGTTTCTTTCCGATGTATTCTAGACATCATTCAAAATTATCTGTAAAGCAGAAGCATATTTTTAAACTTTTCTAGCAACTTTCTCAGTTTCAGCGTCTTTTCAAGCCAGTGCGTGGCTACGCACAGAGGCGTGAAAGCGCGAGCCTAGCGCGACTGGCGGCGCCGCCCGCCTGCGAGCCCGCGATCGGAATGTTACAAAGTGAACAATTTGCTTTGTCCGACCATGCGGCCTGTTATTGCAACGCGTCCTACAACACTTTTATTTAGTCTTGTTGCGCCGCATATTGTTGCCCCAAAGTGATGAAAAATGTTGCACATATTGATAACTGTTGGAGCGTCAAAGAGATTTTTTCGGATCAAAATCACTGTGTTTGAAATGTTATGGTAAATCAAAAATACAATTACCTAACTTAGAATTCAAATAAAACAGAGAAGGATTTTTTTAACATCACGATATTAAATTATCTTACCAGATTCTTCACTTTAATTTGCACAATCAGAACCGTTCAACAAAATCCACTTAAACAGGAGAATCGTTCAAAAAAATCCATCTAGCAACGTTTGCGCTGAACAAACTACCTGAGTGGAGCGATTATATTGCCCATCAAAGTAGGCTGGCTGCAAACTTGGCGGGCGCGCGCGAGCCGCAATCATTTTAATTGGCTCGCCTCAGCGGCCCACTTCCCTCATTATCTCTGAGATTACTCTTCGCCATGAATATTTCGAGATCTCTACCCCCCCCCACGTCCCCCACCCTCGGCGGGGGTAGGGGGGCTAATGCATTCCCCGACTACACTTTTAATTAGTTTGAACTTGACCCAGCGGAACTTCATTACATTAAAAATGAGTCATCGCTGTCTTCAGAAGTAATATTATATACTGCAAGGAAATGAATTTTTGAATTTAATATCAGTTCTGTAATGTCTCCGGAGATTAATGGAGTTAGTTGGCTGCAGTTCTGTAATCGCGAGATGAGTTCGCGCTGCTTTCATAAATCCTATCACAATGTTGGACTCTGCTGCAGAAGTAACTGGAAATGGCAAAAAGTAAAACTTCACACATAAATCATACTGATCTGGATGTGACGGATAAAACTTACCTGCTCTTGTTTAGTTAGTTCTGTGGAGTCAGATGACACCCATAAGAGGTAAGTTGACGCAAAGACGACGAAGTACCTAATGAAAAATCTTTGTCTGTCCGTTGCTGCCGATTCTAATATATCAGTTTATACGTAACGTGTACGTACAAATCACCTCCTTATCAACAAAGGGTATTTCCTCCTGAAAATTCCGGTTACCGCTCTGAAATTTCACATTATTGCAAATACTTGTAAAGATCTGAATTCAAAATAAAACGAGTCTCACGATCCACAGAAAGCGGGAAAGCAGTGGAGCGATAAAAACGCGACGGATGATATTCATGGGCGGATCAGAGCGAGCTCCGGTTTTTCATTGCTCTGCCCATAAATGAATAGTTAATGTATCGTAGTCGTACACTCGCGAGGCTTAGGGAGTTTAGCTGTAGTTTCAGTGCTGTGGCGGTTCGACTTGAGTTAAAGTTGCCCGCTGGGTGCTTAATATGATGTTAAAATGTTAATCTTATTCAAGCTGCACTTTGAATTGTTTTCCCTATATCCGTAGTTTGCTTAAGACTTACAAAATTATAGTTTTATATTTCTCAAAGGATCTTATACTAATTTCACATTAAACGACTTTAGGTAGAACTCCAATTACATTCGCTAAGTATATTATAGGTGTATGTATAATAACTAGACGTGTGAACGTCAACATAGCAAGAGTGTGTAAGATTCGTACCAAGTAGAGGAAAAGGCAAAGGTCTTTAAATGAACTTTAAAGCTTTTAAAAATACTTCAAATAGATGATCTCCATGGTTTCCCATAACTACCCTTTTTTTGTTTGGGGTGCGAAATTAAGATTTTTATTGGCTAAAACCTGCGTGTATTACTTCTTTGGAAGTATCAAAATGATATTTTCTAAATAACAACAAAATACAAAGCGCGGTAATTATTGATACTAAGATTGGCGAAGTGATTGAGTGATTGACTGCTGCTTAGGCTCGATTCCCACCGTCACGCGTGTAAATATTTTTAAGAACTACGGCCCGGTCGTTCCGGTGCTATTTGTTTATTATGAGTTTATATGTTTTAACCGTACCTACAGGCCACGACATTTTAATAAAAAAGGTTTAAAAAAATATGATTATCTAATATTTTTTAACAATTTATTTAGAACCAAAGAAAATCTTCTCAGTCATCAGTCCATCCCCTCGTCGCGTCTCTTCAACAAGGTATTTGACAAATGGCCGCTTGTGAGAATAAATGGAGCACAGAGCTGTGACACAACATCTCCCGAAGTCGCGCTGTTTCGCGCGGACAAATGATTTGCATTGTTAATGGTGGTGCCAAATAGATAGGACAGAAGTTCCTGAGGCTACCAGTGAAGGAGTCAGCGATGGTTTAATCATTACAATTATTTAAACACGTCTTTAATTTGATCAGCAGTTTTTAGTCACTATAGAATGTTGGTGTTTAAAAGCTAATTCTCACCGTAGTTGAAGGAGTTGACAGCTGGACATGGGTTTTCCTCAAGTCACGCCACTACCTGCGTCTTGTTTCTACCAGACTCTCGCGACCTTCACAAGCTTATCAGTTCACCTTATAAGAGGCCATCCGACCTTGCGTCTTCCCGTTAACTTGTCTGTTGGAACCACAACCTTTGTTTCTCAATGTAGAAGTTTCCAGTATTGTTATCTAATATCTCGTTGTTGCCGCGTCAGATCGCGTCAAATCGCGTCAAATCGCGTCGGTCGCGCGATATTACTCTTAGCATAAATTCAATTGAGGAATTCTTGAATCCGAAATGAATTTCGCTGTACAAATATTTGAATTGTACTTTAAGGTTAAAGGTTTAAGACAAAGGATCGGTTTGGAAATTGGTATATTTATGAAATAATTGTAAGTTTCAATTAATATTGTTATTTGTACTTTGAAGAAACGCGCGGCGGAGTTGTGGTCACATTGTTTTATAAATAACGATACTGTTCGGAAAACATTGTATCTGGGAACACTGAAACTAATAAAATTGGTTACAACATAGTCATATTAATAAAAAAGTATAAAGTAATATAATATTGTACTTTGACATAGGACATTTAAAGTTATTTTCTTATCCACTGATTTTGTTGCATGCAAAGTAGTATCTCCCAAGCTTCTATAGCCATTAAAGAAGACAGTGTTAAGCATCAGTCCCCGAGCGTGTACAGCTAAAAGGAGTTCTGTAGATTACTCTAACGAGCCATTCCTTGGGCTCTCAAATTAAACACTCAAAGGCGCAAAGGAATACGGGCTCCGACAGTAAATGGAATCAGGTTCACACTACTTTGCGGTCGCGGCACGAATTAATATCCTCGTTTATTTCGTTAGTATCCCTCTCCGGCCCTCCTCACCTCCTCACTCGTACAAGATAAATAATATCATCCAACGTACCGACTGTTTATATTTTATTTTATCCACGTTTGTGTCAAAGGGTCCTCGACTTACACCAGTATAATTCGGGTCGCTTACGTTTTAAACTGGGTCGGATGATATCTCCGAGCAATCTAACTCCTTGCAACCTTGATATGCGAATTTAGATTCTATTGTTACACAAACAAGGTTTAATTGGAATGCAGATGGATCCTGTGCAAGGTTTAACAGACGAATTTAGGTGCTTCGTTGCCGAAATTGTAATTTGGGCTTTGTGCATTTGTAATAGGGATTAAGTTCTATTGTGGTGGGTGTTTGTCTAGCACTCGAGGTAAATTTGCAAAGGTGTAGGCGAGTATGTCATTGGAGCCGGTATTTCGTTTCCCAGGAGCGAAACAAGCCGTCACACAATGGCGGCGCTGCGGAGGATACATGACGTCGCGTTCACTTTGACGGGCTCTATCTAACGTGTGGTAATAGGCGCCTCGCCGGGGACCTGTCACGCTGTGTACTCACTCTAATGCGAAAAAGTATAAATTGTACTACCTACATAATTTTGTGCCTATTACATTTTCTTAGTCACCGTCTGGAGAGCCACTGAGGTCGTCTTTACTTGGATGTCTGTTAAATTGGAGCTGGTACAGACAAACATATTTTTATTTAAAGACAGTATTCTGGCAATTAGTTGGATGGGCAGAAGAGATGGCAGCATAACTGACCGGGCTTACTAAGGTTTGGTCAACCGCGGCCTTGGAGTGCAAAAGGTAACTGACAGAACGTTGATTATAGTCAGCAAAAGTTATTTGATGATATCCCACCCCACCAAAAAAAGAAGCCAGTACCTCACTATCATCACTCCAAATCCTTCGTTGCCTTCGTTCCAGAATCCCGGGTTTTCCTTTCCAAAGCGAACCCAAAGCCCCAGAGGCTTGGATCCCGTTGGGCCCCTACGATTTTGCTGACATCTCTTTGAAGCGCGCGTGGAAAAGAACGCACTGTCAAGGATTTGGGGTCGGTCCGAGTGATTACTGGACTGCTGGAAGGCAAGCTACCCATAATATAATTTGCCATGGGCACTGTGAACTATCATCTGGTCAGGTGTGGGTCTTAATAGGGTCTATAATCCCCAATTGTGTCAGGTTATGTTTACAACAGCCTGTTTGGTAGCGCAGTGTATTGAGCATCTGCCTGAGTTACTAAATAATAATAATATAACACCGTCAAAAGTCCATCGTATTTCCGACACATTTCCAACTCTTCCATTATATTCCAATATATTCGTGGCATGTTTACATTGACTGAGACAGCCGCGTGTGTAAGATGTACATCGTTGTGTACACATGATATTGGCTCGGTCTGTTCCTACGGTACACGTTCAATAGGCTTAGCCAGTGGCCAGATTGGATGCCTCATGAATGGGTCAGAGCCAGCGTGTTCATGAAGCGATGCTGATGTTGGTACGAGGCAGATATGTTGTTTTATAATATTGTAACTGTTAGACATGGTACAGATAACTTGAACACAAAATACCGTATTCAATCTTGGAAGTCTACTGTATCTTGGAAGTTTACTGAATGACTTATTGTATACAACCCGAAGCGTCTACGATCATATACATCGTCAGTAATAATATATTGAGTAATAAGCAGAGACGCATTGCCTATATTTATTTTTTCAGTCTTTTTCCGATTGACAGCATATTAACGATTGATCACAGGATATAAAGGCAACGATGACTGAAATAAAAAAATTATGTGACTGAAAGGCTAACTTGAAACAAAAACTTAATTGAAAGTGCGCTTCACATATATTCTTTATTTCCGATGAATCAAAACAGAATGTATGGTCGGTCGTATCAATTGATCGCTCGATATTTTATTTTCCGCCGTATGATTTGCACAGACAGATGGAAATTAAATCTTTTGATCGAATGTTGCGTTTTCATTTTAACAACCATGTTTTAAAGTGATGTGGAAATTGTTTATTTTTTAAATGGAACGTTTCCCCTTATTTTTAGGCGTCTATGTACAGCAGTATTAGATATTCTGTTTGGTTTGCCGTGTTGGATGTGCAGTGCAGGTTCAAAACTTTTAGCTGTGGTCAATCTTTTATTTTAGATTAAGTTTTAATTTTTGAGTTTAAAGAATATTTTTTCGCTTTTATTATAGGCAATTGTACCTATCTACCTACTTTCAGTACCAGTCGAAAAAAATAGTACTGAACTAACAGACTATAAGTGACATCAAATGTTTCCTTTTGGATTAGGTACAATACTCATAACTATTGAAAAAGCGATTCATTAAAAATGACCCAATTTCGTCTCCACTGTCGGTTTGCTGCTCTTTCGCACAGAATGTTTGAGTACAAAGCAGGCGATGAACACCAAACATTCCGCACCGCTACGGCGAACTCATTCAACTCAGTGTACAGTTTTAAACATTCTTTATTCAAATCAAAAGCGCGCCAAAGCATAGGCTGAATGTTGTACCATTCAGTGCCCCGTCTCATTGAGTTTGTATACTAAAAAGGTATGCACAGAAGGACTACAGCTACTCGATCTATCTACATACTATAGTCTTTTATACATAGCATGGGTTGGGTGACAGCAGGATGAAAATATGCATCTTTGAGATGTGAGAAAAGGATAGATAGCTAAATTGTATGAATCTGACAGCTGTCACCGAAACCATCCTAAAACAAATTTAGTCGATGCGAAAATTCGTAGAAAAAAAAGTTGTCAGTGTCATAAAGTCCGATCGAAAAAAATGTCACTCAACTTTTTTATTTAATTACAAAATTTTAGTGAGTTAAGAAATTTCGAGTTCTTTATTTTGCCTTGCATGGTCAAGAAAAATAAAAATTTTGAAAATATAATTTTACGACAATATGTCATTTTATAATTGTAATGTACCCAGTTTCACTATCGCATCTAAGGCAAATCTCACGACATCGACACTTCTTAAACTAAAGAAACAAAAACTTAACTAATACTAAACTAAACAAACATAACTACGAGTAAAGTAACAGATTTATTAAAGTATTTACCGTGTGAGTATCGGCAGGAAGCCTCGCTACTAGTCCTGGAAATGCCTATAGATATTCGTTAATCACAACTCTAGCAAAAAAACTTAAGTTTTCCGAGACCTAGTCACGGTTTTCTCGTTTTGGAACTTCTGTACACTAGTTAGTAGTGGCAACGTTAAACGTTCGCTCATTACGCTGGCTGAATAGCACCGCCCTTGCCTCACATTACAGCCTAACTTCATTACGTCGCGTATTTTTGTTTGGTTGGCGCATTGATACACCGCGCTCGTTGTGTTGGCACCATTGTGCCCTGAACTGGCTTGTTGCTGTATTGTATTACATTGTGGGGGAAGTTACACAGAGTACAAAGTATCAGTTATTATTGAGTTTATTATAACAATAAAGAAAGTAACATATTAATGTTTTACAACTTCATTTGGAAACTCGCTTCTCCTAAAAGGAACAGTTACACACAATCACAAAATAAAAAGTAAATAAATGCACGGTTCTATATTTGAAATGGACTGTCTGTACAGACATGAACCAATCCAAAAATTCAAATTTGCCGCCATAATCGACTCGGAGTTAAACTCGTGAGTCCGGCCCCTCATTGGTCGATGCCATTTGGAACTACATTTGGAAGCAAATTCAAAAAATACACGCGTGTCGCGACATGGCCGCCTCGTGCGCTTGAAAAATATATCCTTTTTCCTGAGTAAAACCTAGTGTCTCGCTAGTTTATTGACCGATTAGCTTACGATCAATCCTGCTTGGACCTGGTGTTGTGTTGCGTGTGTCAGTGTGTGTGAGTGGTGAAAATCTGTGAATTCGCGATGGTATCTAGCCGACCCACCGCAGCGTGCGTCGGACGGACTCCGTCGCTGGTAAATCCCGTCAACTCCTTATGAACTTCGAAGGTAAGAGTTTATGGTTTTTCTCCCGTTGAGGGTCACAAGGTTTCGTATAAGCTCAGAGCTATGCAATAGCTTCTCCAGCGAGCGTAACCATTCTTTTGTGTGACTCGAGGACTATAGGTACGGTCACGTATTGAAATCTAGTAAATTTATTCAACTTTAAGTTTTAAGACTCAGTGGTCATAATTACCACAAATTCATTGTTTCTTCTTTTCGTAAATCATAGGTAGGTAGTAATTGTGCGTGCCTACCTGACTTGACCGCAGCGCGCAAGCGCTTGCTCGCAGCGGACGCCCTACGTGCCGTCTACCCTCATATTAACCTATCACATACCCGCAAAACGAGACACAATAGCAAAACAATAACAGCGCGGTCTCATAGGACCGGTCGGGGATTCATGAATTAAAAAACCAAAATTAATTATGTTTACCTACGCGATCGATGGATCGATCTCGTTCTATTTGAAAGTGTGCGTCCGAATATAATCCGAATATATCTTATTATCCTGATATTTATTTATTTATTATTTATTTATTTGATCTTCATGCAACATGGTACACAGGCTGATATGTATCTACCTAGTTCTTGCAATTGCTGTTCGTAGAATAAATTGTAATTTAAAAATCAAAACTCAAAATTCGAAAGTTGAAACTCGAAAGTACATGATACTGGGTCACGTCTTTTTTAAAAAGCCCGCGATCTCGGAATACCAAGAGCGGGAGAAGTCATTGTGATGATTCCCCTTCCAAAAAAAAACCTGCCTCAAATATTAGGCATGGTTTCCGCGTTTTAGGTGGTTGCTTTTGCGACACCACTCTTCTCTCAATTTCACTCGGTGGCCTCTTTCTGAACCATCACATACGCACAGAAGAGAGCCATTTCCAAAGCTCACAGTGAAACAAACAGGACCCACGTAGTCATTACTAGCTAGGGTACATATAAAGCTTGAAGTTCCATTAATTCATGAATCCCCGACCGGTCTCATAGGATCGCGCTGTTATTGTGTCTCGTTTCGCGGGTATTGATAGGTTAAAGGCCAATCCAAACGTATCAAAGGCCTGACTACTACCCTACTAAGGTATTTTTTTAGCCGCTCGGGCCCCAGCGGCACAAAAAATATATCAACAACAGAAGAATTATTATCTACTTACTAGCAAAAGCGAGCTTTGTGTATTTCTACATACAAAAGATGACATTGCTACACTGCTATGTAGTTAAAATTGGTAGGTTTTGTTAGTTCCAAAATACTCGTGTAAAGTAAAGCTAAGCTGAGTCTGGGCTAACCCTCCGTAAGCCAATTTCTGCTGCGAGCGCTACAAACGGATGTAAGGGTCGCGCGGCTTGCTTCCAGACTACGCTTCGTAATTGCTAAAGTTGCCTCTAAAAACTCAACTGCGGCCTTTTGCCTAAATATTATATAATTTTGTTAGTTGGGACAACATTCACTGTGGATTAAATTATGAAACGTTAACTCTGAGAAGCTTTATATAAGTGCTAGTGCTAGGTGAATTATTTCAACTGTCTAGATCTTCAAAACAGTCTTCATTAAAAACAGTTTCATCTAATCACAATCTTTCTACAACATCGACTTTTCAGACGTAAATTGTGCGTGAGGCTCTGGTCCTTTCGCCAGCTCTTTTCTTTCGCATATAATTTACGCGTCGCCATCAAAACTTGCGTTATCTCAGCATCGCGACTGTTTTAATTAACGTTTGTAATCATAGAGAATTAATGTGGCGGCACGCTTTTATCTCGATTCTACCTGAGTGCTCGCAATTCATTCGAGATTCGTCTAGTCTGTCTGTCTTTGTGAAATGATTATTATTTGAAACTGAAAGTTCAGGGGTCACTGGAACAAGTACATTTTGTTCAAAATTGAAGTTGAATTTAGTACTCTCTGTGGCCTAAGGGGCTGTTATGATTTTAACAAATGAAATGGTTACTTTACAAATATGACATTGTCTAATAAAAATTGTATAATATAAAACAAACACACCAAACTAAAAATAATTGTATGTATTAACAGGTAGAAAAAAAACTCATAAGACATCAAAATATTCATCCATATCAATGGCAAAAGTGCCCAGACCGCTGGTAACATTAGTAATATATATAACAACTATAGTAATATCGTTGACTGAAAAAGAAACCCAGCCCTCTGGTCACACGAAGACGAAGAGTTGTGGTATTCTGCTACACAGAACCACATATTTTAGTTTACTTACGTTTATAACGCTATACAATACTCACCTTCAAATCTTTTGATTTTATTCATGTAAGCATTTTTTTTGGCATATTTTTAGTTTGACATTGTCACCTGAGTTGACATGGGGTGCCGCGACAGAAAACCTCCACGCGTGCTCGCGGGCTGGAATTCCCTAACGGATTTTTTCCGGAGTGAAGGCCAGTCCGCGGGACGGTGCACCCTGGGAGGCGGCCAACGACTCTCTTGGGTACTTCTGCCTAAGGAGCCTCGATGGCCGTCTGCGAATGATCTGTCTGAAGGAGCGCTTCAACGCGTGTCCCTCTGCTGCAGCAGAGGGCACAGTGGCGAAGCAAGAGCGGGCTCGGTATGCACTTACCCTGCTACCGGGCAGGCAGGAGGAAGACTCGCTCCTCCTCCTGCCACCGTTAGTCTCGTAGCCCCATTGATTGTCCAAGGTCATGTTTCTGACTTTTGGTGGGGGTCGAGGGTCCTGGCTTAACCGCCCGGGCCGCGAGGAAGACAACCTCTATAAAAAATTACCCCAAACCTCCAAGCGGCGGCGCACCGTGAGGGAGGTTGTTAGCTTGACTAATGGGTAGCTAAATTAGTCTCTAGTGCGGACCACACATTTTGAGCCGGTACCCAAAGTTTATCACTCGTGGGAACAGCTATGAAACCTCAAATTAAACCACACAAACCTGAGAAGGAGAAGAGCGATGCGCGGTCGGAGTCCGACGCTGCGTCGCGGAAGGGCTCGGAGAGCTCGGGGGAGGAGCTGGGGAGCGACTCCGGAAGCGTGCGCAGCTCCCGGAAACGCTCTCTAGGAAGAGAGGGGTCGGACGAGGAGTCCGACAGCCGAAGGGGCTCGGCTCGAAAGATCCCCACCGCTCGGCGGGGAGCGAGCCAAGCCCGCGGCAGAGGGAGGGTGTTGACCTCCAAGGAGGCTGCCGAGAGGGCTGGGAAGCTTGCCGCGGAGGGACGCCATCCCGGAGCACCCAGCCCCGGTCCCTCGGGGCCGTCTGGCGGTGAGATCGACGACGGGGGAGGCTCCGCCGACGAGGCTCACCAGGAGGTCTGCGACCTGGTCGTGGAGTCCTTGCGGCTGGTTGCAAGGAAAAGCACCCCGAAGGGCAGGTCTTCTGCCGAGGCCGTGCCCCCTATTCTGGAGGCCTTCCAGAAGGCCCTGGACAAACGGGGTGCGAGGACCCGGAGGGAGGTCCTGGAAGCCGCCGCCCCTCCGAGGGAAGTCTGCTCCCAGCAGCCTCCAAAGGCGGGTAGCCCGCAGGGGCAGGGGTCGGCGCAGACCCAACCCCAGCACGAGCCAGAGGGACAGGCTCTGACCCTGCTGCGGCAGGAGCTAGCTGCCTTCCGGCAGCAAATGCTGCGGCAGCAGGAGCAGTTCCAGCGGCAGTTGTCCCTGCTGGAAGGGATAGTGCTGCGTCCCCCACTCGCGGGCTCTGGTCGCAGACCGGCGGCGTCGTACGCCGCCGCAACTGCGCCTACGGCAGCTGCCGCGCCCAAGGCTGGCCCGTCAGGGCAAGCCGGGCGTGGGGCCGTGACGGCAGCGGCTGCGACCGCTAGGCAGGCCCCAAAGACGAAGCAGCAGGGGAGGGCAGCTCCTGCCCTTGCCCCTCCTGCGAAGGGCAAAGCGGCGCCCACCGCTAGGGCGGCGCCCACCGCCAATGCGGCGGGTGCTCCAGCCGCTGTGGTGGCGAACGGGCGGCCTCGGCTGCCCCCGCCTGCCGATTCTCCAGCTGGCGCCGAGTGGTCGGTCGTCGGCGCCAAGAAGCAGGCGGGCAAGGCGGCCAGGGCCGCCAAAAAGAGGGAAAGGCGGCAGCAGCGCAAGAAGCGTGCCGTGGCGAACCGGCTTCGCGCCCCGGGCGCCGCGGCTGTAGTGATCACACTACAGCCGGGCGCGGAGAAGAGGGGCGTGACGTACGACGCCGTGATGGAGAAGGCCAAAAAGGCGGTACTCCCTCACCTCGATGAGTACGGGGCCTCGAAGGGCTTCCGCATGCGGCGCACCGTTACCGGTGCCTGGATGCTGGAGGTTCCCGGCGAGGACAGCGGTCCTGCCGCGGACGCCCTGGCTGACAAGGTCAGGGCGTCTGTGAACGAGGAGGACGCCCGAGTGTCCAGGCCCACAAAGTGCATCGATATGCGCATCATGGGCCTGGACGACTCCGTCAAGGTGGAGGAAGTGGTGGCCGCCGTCGTTGAGGCGGGAGGGTGCACGACCGACCAAGTGCGGGCGGGCATCATCCGCCTTGACGGCACGGGTATGCGAGCCGTCACGGTGAGCTGCCCCGTGTCGGCGGTCAAGGCCATCACGGCGGAGGGCCGAAGGCTCTTGGTGGGCTGGGTGTCAGCCCAAGTCAAGGTGCTGGAGCCCAGACCGCTGCGGTGCTTCCGTTGCCACGTGGGGCACCACGTGGGAGCCCGTTGCGCCGCGGAGGTGGACCGCAGTGACCGCTGCTTCCAGTGCGGTCAGCCTGGTCACAGGGCCGTCGAATGCCGTGCGTCGCCGCACTGCTACGCATGTGCGGCGGCAGGCAAGGCTGCCGACCACCGGGCTGGGAGCAGGTCCTGCGACCCCCCCGCCAAAGCCAAGGGTAAGGTCCGGAAGGGCCCTCACCCCAACGCCAACACCGCCGCAGCCAAGGCTGACGCTGCTGCTGCCATCGCCGCGGCAGAGCCCTCAAGGGGGGCTCCGGAGGAGACCGTAATGGACTGTCAGTGATGGCCCCATTACGTCTCCTCCAGGCGAACATCAACCACTGCGCCCCCGCTCAGGATCTGTTGCTCCAGAGCATGGCGCAGTGGTCGATCAATATCGCCGTGGTCTCCGAGCCGTACTTTGTCCTGCCCAGGGAAGACTGGGTCCAGGACCTGAGCGGCTCGGTGACCCTAATTTCGTCGGCCGCCGCCGGTACCCCCGCCTCTCGAGTCCATCACGAGAAGGCGGGGCTGCGTGGCAGCACGGGTCGGGGACATTGCAGTGGTAGGCGTCTACCTGTCCCCGAACCGAGATCTCGCCGATCTCCACAACTCCCTCATGGAGCTGAATGCCGTCGTCGCTGGGTTCGGATCCCTCCCCGTGGTCGTCTGCGGGGACTTCAATGCCTGGAATCTGGCTTGGGGTTCCCGGCTGACGAACCGACGGGGTCGGATGGTGGAGGACTGGGCTCTGGAGACAGGCCTGGTCGTCCTAAACCGGGGTTCTGTCCCCACGTGCGTGCGGATGCGGGGTGAGTCGGTGGTGGACCTCTCGTTCGCCAGCCCCGCTCTGTCACCGCGCGTCGTCGACTGGCGCGTAATGGAGGGGGTGGAGACGTATTCCGACCACCGGTACATCCGGTTTGACGTCTTCGCCCGGATCTCGACCGCGCCGGTCAGGGAGCAGACCCCGTGTGGTCCGCGGTGGGCGCTGAGGCAGATGGACCGGGACGCTCTCCTGGAAGCCGCGAGGGTACAGGCCTGGGTGCAAGCACCGGACAGGCCTGTCGAAATTGACCCTGAGGCAGAGTGGTTCCAGGAGGCCATGTCGCAAATCTGCGACGAGGCGATGCCCCGAGTCCATCCAGGACGTGCTCGGCGCCAGGTGTACTGGTGGTCGCCGGAGATTGCGGCTCTGCGCGAGGCGTGCACCGCCGCGCGACGCCGGTACGCCAGGTTCCGCAGGCGCCGCACCCGACCGCCGGATGCGGAGGCCAGGGAGGCGGAGCTTTACGAGGGGTACAGAGCGGCAAGGCGCACCCTCCGAACAGAGGTGAAGCGGGCCAAGTTGGAGGCCCGCAATGTGTGGCTGGGGACTCTGAACAGGGACCCATGGGGACGCCCTTACCAGGTGGTGCGGGACAAACTCCGCCCATGGGCTCCCCCCCTGACTCAGAGTCTCCGGCCCCAAGTTGTGGAGGGTGTGGTGGCCAATCTGTTCCCTGAGCGAGGGGAACACTCTCCCCCGCTCATGGCTCCGCCACCTGCGGTACCCGTAGCGGACCACACCAGCGACGACGAGGACGACGCTCCAGAGGTGACCGAGGTAGAGATGAGGGCGGTGGTACACTCTGTTACTTATTTCGCGTAGCACCCCCACACTAACGTAATAAATGTGTGTGTTTAAACGCAAGCGCGTGAAACACAACAAGTATTATCGTTGTGTGCTACAAATTAACTCGTCTGCGCATCGTCATCCCAGCGAGCGGCTACGATTGGTCGGCCCAGAGGAGAAGTGCGGGGCTTAGTTCCGTTTTCTTACGCGCGCGCCGCCACTGTCATTCCGCCGTGGCGCAATGCGTATGATACATGTCTGACGAGTAAGAGGTCCCAAGTTCGATTCCTATCGTCTGATGTAATAGAAAGATTGCTTGTTTTTGTTTTCTATTTGATTTACCCGTTTTTTAATAGTAATGTTATAGTTACTCCCATAATAATTAATTATCTGTTATTTTCTTTTTGTTTTACTCATGCTTTTTTTTAATAGTAATGTTATGGTTACTCTCTTGTAATAATTAAAATATTCGAAATATAATTTTGTAATTTTATACATATAAACCATGTATATTTACGAAATTAATTAACGAAATTTTTGTATATAACTTGTAATATAAATAATTTTATAATATATATATAATACATATATTATTTACGTAATATAATAATAGATACGTTATTATTATAATTATTGTTAGTTGACAATACTTTCATTGTCAACTTTTTTTTTATTTTCGCAAACATTCACTTATGAAATTATTATAGTTATTTAAAATAACATAAACACTTACACTTAATCTTTGCAAAGTATATTTTTATGATATGGGTAGGTAATCAGTAATAATGTTCACAATAATCAAGTAGCTGTGGGTATAAATCAAAAATAAAGTAAAACCATACCACCAACCAATTCACCTATTCAAGTAATATTATGTAGCCAGCTCAACTCGTAAACAAAATAAAACTCGTTTACTACTCGATATACACACACACATATATATGTGTTTGCTACGAATCAGATAAACAAATTCGCTTCATTCATTAGATGGTAATTTAGCACTGATTATTAAGTGCTTGCTTGCCATTAAAGGTGTATCGAGTTCGATCCTAGCCATTTACAAAACATTTTTTTTCTACTTTATTGTAGTATAATGATAACGAAGTTTAATAAAACTAAAACTTAGAATATTTGCTTTAGCGTTTGAATCCCCAACCGGTCCTATGAGACCGCGCTGTTATTGTTATACTATCGTGTCTCGTTTCGCGGGTATCTGAGTAATTAAAAACTAAGTGTATGAATATTATCATCTACCCACTTTATTAGTTATTTACTAAGAAATGAGTCGGATAATAAGTTAACCTGGCATAACGCTTTTGCCTATCACGATCGTGTGTTCTACAACTTACTCCGAGACAAAAAATAATTAATCGTTGTGGAAAGTGATACTTTTTACAAATAATAAACAACATGTCTCATTATTTTGTCTACACTTTTGAGGGCTGAGATAATAGTATTACATAAACAAAATGTATCCATAAGTGAAATTTCGAGGAGATTAATGCTACCGGTAAGTAACAAATCCAAACTTAAAATAGGTAATGCAAAATAATTTAACATTGTTGATATTTGTAAGGTTTTAACGTAATTTTGTGATTGTTTACAGAGGAAAACTGTGCAGTTTTGGGTGCAGATATTGTTGCTACGTATAACGCTGACGGCTTTGCTACAACAAGAAACACTGCAATTATGCACGACGTGTCTATGACAATTGTTCGGCGCCACTTACTTAAAATTAAATGTCGCAAGCCCGCGAAAAAAATTTTACTGACGGCGTTGGGTTGGTTGGATAAGGAAGAAAGGATGCGGTTTGCAAGAAAATGTATAGATTTCGATTGGTGCAATAACATAGTTATATTTAGTGATGAAAAGTGTTTTAAGTCAGATAAGGATGGGCGTAAAATATTATGCAGAAAAAATGGAGAACGTTACCATCACAAAAATATTCTCCCATGCAGGTCTAGTGGTCGCATTACGTTAGGGGGGATGCTTCAGGTCAGCCCGCGAAATTCAAATTTTCTTACGTTTTTTGCATTTTGCAAGCCAGTGGTAGGTTATATGAAGTTAAAAATACTTACGCGACTGTAAAACGTAACTAATTATATAATTATAACCATAAAAATCATCAATACTAGTCTCCAAACTCACCTAAGTGTTGGAACGATTTTTTCGAGGTCAAAAACGTTCCTGCAACTAAGTGAGCTTGGAGGCTTGTATTAACGATTTTTATGGTTATAATTATATAACTAGTTACGTTTTACAGTCGCGTAAGTATTTTTAACTTCATACAACCTATCACTGGCTTACAAAATGCAAAAAACGTAAGAAAATTTGAATTTCGCGGGCTGACCTGAAGCATTCACCTTAGTTATTGGGGCTGGATGTCATCGATGGGTCCCGGTGAGTTAGTGGAGGTAGGGGGTCGCAATACCAGTCAAGGTTACTTGGACATCAAGAGTTACGATACCTATCATAGTTCATTTTTTAAAACATGTTGATTGATAACTTTGATAAGTAAAAAAAAAAGACTAAGAAGTAAGCTGTAGGTAATTATACTGTTGTTGTATTATGTGACATGATGTTATTGTTATTGAGATCAAGAGTTGCGATATCTATCATAATTCATTCTTGATAACATGTTGATTTATGTCACTAATAAAAATCTTAAAAAAAAGTGACGTCCATTCTTGTCTGACTAACGGCCCGACTCAGGGACATTCATTAACGTTAATCATCACTTAAGAAATTGTCACATTGACAGTTTTACACAGTTTTTCAGTGAAGGTTTGACAATACTTAACTTTAATGGATGCTAACGAACCATTAGCTGGACTATGCGTTCGGCCGTTAGAATATTTTCACTTTATATATTGTATTAAGGATAATCATGAACAGATTCGTTAATTGTGACCATTCCGTTTAATGTATGTAATTAATAAGTTGTAATAAACATAATTGGATCGTTATCGCAGTTTTCTTTGTCACAATATTTTCAAAATATTTTAATTATTATGAGAGTAACTATAACATTACTATTAAAAAAAAGGTCAAATAGAAAATAAAAACAAGCAAACTTTCTGTTACACTAGACGATTGGAATCGAACTTGGGACCTCTTACTCGTCAGTCACGTATCATACGCATTGCGCCAGGGCGCCGATAACAACAGTAGCCAATTCTTGCTGTAGGTACTTTCATAGTGGTATACGGCTACTAATTGCTTTTTGCAAGAGTGTGAGTGTAGAAACGACGAGTTACTTTGTAGCACACAACGATAATACCTGTTGTGTTTCACGCGGTACACGGCGCACACATTTATAACCTGCTACGCAATCTCCGCCGCCGTGTGTACGAAGACTCAGTTTCAAGAACACCGCCCCAGGACCCGACGGCGTGCACGGCAGGGTATGGGTCCTGGCCATGGAGGCTCTCGGGTCTCGATTGCGAGGGCTCTTTAGCGCATGCATGGAGAGAGGACAGTTTCCCCGTCGCTGGAAGACCGGGAAACTGGTCCTCATTGCGAAGCCGGGGCGCCCCGCGGACTCTCCGTCCGCGTACCGGCCCATTGTGCTGCTCGACGAGGTGGGCAAACTCTTTGAAAGAGTAATTGCAGACCGCCTCGTCGGGCATCTTGCGCGGGTGGGGCCGGACCTTTCGGACGGCCAGTTCGGCTTTCGCAGGGGGCGTTCCACGGTGGACGCCATCATGCGCGTGAGGGCTCTCACGACGGGGGATGCGGTGTCTCGGGGCAGGGTCGTCTTGGCGGTGTCTTTGGACATCGCCAAGACGCTTCAACTCCCTGCCCTGGAGTTGCATCGGGGCGGCACTTCGGTACCACGAGGTGCCCGCCTACCTCCGTCGTGTGATCGAGGCCTACCTGTCGGATAGGTTCATCATCTATCCCGGTCACCAGGGAGAGTGGAGACGGCGAGAGATGTCGTGCGGTGTTCCGCAGGGATCGGTACTAGGACCGCCCCTGTGGAACATCGGATACGACTACGTGCTGCGCGGCGACCTCCTCGACGGGGTCAGCGTGGTCTGCTACGCAGACGACACGCTGGTCCTGGCGCGGGGAGAGTCGTACCAGGCGGCGGCCGAAACAGCGACACGCGGGGTTGCGACAGTCGTGGAGAGGATCCAGCAACTGGGACTCAAGGTGGCATTGCACAAGTCCGAGGCCATGTGCTTTCATGGCCCTCGGTACGCGCCACCTCCGGGTTCCCAAATAACGGTAGGGGGGGTCCACATCGGCGTCGGGTCGGCGATGAAGTACCTGGGACTCGTCCTCGACAGCCGGTGGACTTTCGAGGAGCATTTCCGACGTTTGGCCCCCAAACTGGACAGGTCTGGGGCCGCTCTGAAGCGGCTCCTGCCCAACCTAGGGGGTCCAGACGCCCCCTGCCGGAGGCTCTACGCGGGGATCGTTCGGTCCATGGCCCTTTACGGGGCGCCGGTTTGGGCGCCGTCGCTAGGTAAGCGACCGGCGGCCAAGCTGAACGCTTGCCAGAGGGTCATGGCCATCCGGATGGTGCGGGGATACCGCACGATCTCCCGCGAAGCGGCGAGCCTCCTCGCTGGCCTGCCACCGTGGGATCTGGAGGCAACAGTCCTTGCACGCATGCACGATTTGCGCGTGGAGATGCAACGCCGGGGCGAAACTCCGCTGCCGCGACAAGTCGCGGCATGGCGGACAGAGTTCCGGCGGGATCTCAGGGTGGCATGGCGACTGCGATTGTCGCAACCCAGTGCTGGGCACGCCGTCATTGAGGCGGTTAGGCCCCTCTTTGAGGAGTGGTTGGAAAGAGGTCACGGCGTCCTCTCTTTCCGTATGACGCAGGTCCTCACCGGACACGGTAAGTTCGGGAGGTTCCTGCATCGAATCAAGCAGGAGAGGACGCCCGGGTGTCGCCACTGTGTGGACCGCCCGGAGGACACGGTGGAGCACACGGTAGAAGTGTGCCCCGCTTGGGCGGAGCACCGCCGTGTCCTCGTGGAGACTATCGGGAGCGGCGACCTCTCGCGCCGGGCCCTGGTTCAGGCCATGGTCCGGAGCGAGGAGGGTTGGCATGCGGTCGCCTCCTTCTGCGAAGCAGTAATGCTCGTGAAGGAGGCTGCTGACCGCGAGCGCGTGAGGGAACGGTCCTCACGCCGCCGCCGCCGAGATCCCGATCCCGATTTCCGACCACCGTAGGCGCGGGTTCGCGGACGGCGAGCACTGGGTAGCTCGCTGTCCGGCAGTCTGGAAATAATCTGGACCGAGCCCAGTCGTCAACAGCGCGTTCTGTTCCACGCGCGCCTCAAGGAGATGTCAGCAAACTGTAGGGGCCCGGTAGGGCCGAAGCCTCTGGGGGGAACATGTGGTATTCCTAACGGTTGATACCGAGTCCCCCCCAGAACGAAGGCAACGAAGGAACGGGGTAGGGGTTTAGTCAGTAAAAGTCTGACACGCCCTCCCGCTCCGCCCAAGAGCGGGGGAAGTCATTCTGATGATTCCCCTACCATAAAAAAAAAAAAAAAAAAAAAAAAAAAAAACCTGAGTTGACATGTGTCCTTGTTAATTTATTTTTCTTACGCCATAGACATAATATACTAAAGAGTAGATAGACCTCTCTTAAGCTCGTTCTACATTATATTTTTACTAATAATATAATGTAGAACGATATATTTTTACTGTCGCAGCCTGCTTTTTTGTTTATTGGTCAAAAATTGCTATAGCTTTCAGCCATCATATGCTTATTTTGTTGCTTTAAGTTTTATTATACTACGACTAACATGGATAATGAATCATGCAACAAGACCGAAAACGCCCCACAACGTAATGAACGTACCATCAGAGCGAACAAAAGGCAAGCTCTTAGCTCCCCACCTAAGACCACTGTAACGGCTGAAGGTGTGCTGTCTCGTGACGACATTCGTGTAATTGTTCAGGAAGTAATGAAGACTGAGTTGTCTAAATTCAACGACACTATGAAGTCAATGTTAAGCAAAGAGTTACAGTCCATTAATTCTAAGATTGATAGCATGGATAACTCGATGAAATTTATAAATAGCCAATACGAGGATATTCTTAAGAAGCTCTCTACTTCTGAACAGACAATATTGGTTCTGCAAAAGGAGAATGCTGACATAAAAAGTGTCACTAATTCCCTAAAAGTGCGGTTAGATCAGCTTGAACAGCAAACCCGGTCAAATAATGTTGAAATTCAATGTTTACCTGAGAAAAAACATGAGGATCTCTTGAAGATTGTAACTGATTTATCTAAGGCTGTTGGATGTGATCTGGAGAATAGAGACGTTTTACATTGCACTCGGGTTGCAAAACTTAAGCCTGATAATATGCGACCTCGGTCAATTATAGTACAACTGGCTTCCCCGCGACTTCGTGACCGTTTCCTTGCTTCTACTATTACGTTTAATAAGGCAAATAAGGAAAATAAACTGAACAGCACGCACATTGGCTGCCCAGGACCGAAGACGGCAATTTACGTGAATGAACATCTATCTCCGACTTACAAAGCTCTGCATGCTGCGGCGAGGATCAAAGCCAAGGAACTCGGGTATAAGTTCGTCTGGGTTCGTAGCGGTAGAATTTTTATGCGTAAAGTGGAAGAATCAGATCACATTATGATAAAAAACATGGACACTTTAAATAAGCTTAATTAACTATTGTTCACCCATTTCATTATATCGCTGCATTGGAAATACTGTTTTCGTTAAAATTCACAGATATTAATATCTATTATCAAAACACAAGAGGTCTTCGCACGAAGACCCATAACTTTTGTCGTCAATTATCGCTGGAAAGTTACGATGTTGTAATATTGACTGAAACGTGGTTAAATAGTAGTGTGCTAAGTGCGGAGCTCTTTGACGATCGATACATAGTATACAGAAGAGATAGAAGCGGTGGGAAAAAGGATGGAGGGGGAGTATTGATCGCTGTATTAAAGAGAATAAATTCAAAACGTATGGTTCAATGGGAAAGTCAATGTGAGGATCTTTGGGTGATTATTGAGGTTCCGTTTATGAAATATATCCGTCAAATAGCTCTGTGTGCGGTCTACTTGCCACCTCCTGTTACACGTAGTACCTTAGATATTTTTTTGGATTCCTGTAATTTGATGTTTGAACGAACAGGCTTGCACACCTGTATAATTGGTGATTTTAATTTAAGTAACATAAAGTGGAACTTGATAAATGATTCAGCTAATAACTATGCTCCTCCGGGTTTCAATAACTTACTTGTAGATTTTATTCACACACATAAATTAGTGCAGCTTAATGACATTGTGAACGTATCTGGCCGAATATTAGATCTTGTCTTAACTAACTTACCTTCTAGTAACGTTACTGCGGCTCTAAGCTCTCTTACGGCTATTGATGTCTTGCATCCCCCCATTGAAATTCTGCTTAGAGGCAGCAAAGAAACTTGGCTCCCATACAACTCACATAATACAAGGATTAACTTCTTTAAACTTGATTACGTAAAAATTTGTCATGAACTCGATAATGTTGATTGGGATATGCTTTTACGGAAAATAATTGATGTAAATGATATGTTACGCATTTTTTATGATACAATTTGGAATGTCATACAGTTACAAGGACCTCCCAAGTCCACCTGTGGTAAAAAAAAATACCCTCCTTGGTTTAGTAGACAATTAGTAAGAGCCCTAAAAGCAAAGGAGAAAATAAGATGCCGATACAAAATTTACAAAAATCCAATGGATGAACTGGAACTTAGATTGCTCGGCAAAAGGTGCTCCAAATTAGCAACTGACTCGTACAACAGCTATATAAAAGGTATAGAGGATGAAATTACTAAAAACCCAAATCGCTTCTGGGCGTACATCAAAGATAAAAGAGGGGGCTACAGTTCTTTCCCAGCCACCATGACAAATGGAATAGTGGTCACATCAGATGGTCTACAAATATGTGAAATGTTTGCTTCTCATTTCTCCTCGGCCTTTAGCAATCTAAAAGCGACCCATTATGAGCCAGTATCTGATTATCTTCTCAATATGAAAAATAACAGCCTACCTCTAACGACACCTGTGATTGATCATGCGACTTTATTTAATAAACTAAAGGCGTTAGATGTTCGCAAAGGCGCTGGCCCTGATGGTATTCCGCCAATTTTTATTACTAAATGCGCCTCTTCTTTGGTTTGCCCATTGGTAATAATTTTTACCAAATCTCTCAGTTCAGGTGTATTTCCCGACTCCTGGAAAAAAGCCAAAGTTGTGCCGATTTATAAAAATGACGAGAAAGACCATTGTAACAATTATAGGCCTATCTCTATCTTGTCCACCTTTGCGAAAATTTTCGAATCCCTAATTTGTCCTCACCTTCAATCTCACCTTAAACTGTACTTGAGTGATTCACAGCATGGTTTTGTGGGGTCTAGGTCTACTAGCACAAATCTGGCGACCTTTACAGAAATGTTAACGAATGCCATCGACCGCGGCAAGCAGGTTGATGTAATCTATACCGATTTTAGTAAAGCCTTTGATCGCGTTCCTCATCACATACTTCTGGCAAAGCTTTCTGCGTACGGAATCACTGGCACACTTCATACCTGGCTAAAATCATACCTAGAAAGACGATTTTTCTTCGTCGCGGTCAATGGATTCCGGTCTCCCATATACGAAATTACTTCGGGGGTACCTCAAGGCTCACATGTAGGTCCGATTATGTTTAATGCGTTCGCTAATGACATTCCACACTGCCTCAAATTCTCAGAATGCTTCATGTACGCGGACGATCTCAAATTCTCCAGAGTTATTGAGTCTGATGAAGACATTGATTTACTTCAGAGTGATGTAGACTCATTAGTCCAATGGTGTAGTGAAAATGGGATGGAATTAAACGTCAAAAAGTGTTATCACGTAAAATTCACTCGAAAGAAGATAATGACAGCTAGCATATACCATGTGGGCTCTGACGTTATCCAAGAAGTGTCGCAAGTGAGAGACCTGGGAGTTAATTTTGACAGCCAGCTGACATTCGTACCTCACGTAGAAAGTATAATTAAAAAGGCTTCTAAAATGCTAGGTTTTGTAATCAGAAATATTACTGGATTTAGGCGCAGTAGTACCAAGATTTTGTTATACAACAGTATTGTACGAAGTGTCTTGGAATACTGCAGCACGATCTGGAGACCTCATTACGCCACGCATAACCTAAGGCTTGAGCGAATCCAGAAGAGATTCCTATGGCATCTCGCTTTTGCCAATGGCATTTCAAAAAGAAAGCGCTCATATGATGCCAGGCTTGCTCATTTTAAGATGGTATCATTAGAGAAACGTAGAAGAATTGCTGACTCTATTTTTTTGTTTAAAATACTCCGAGGTAAAATTGATTGTCCGCAATTACTCAGTAATTTTATGTTTCGGGCTCCTGCAAGATTCCCTCGTGCTCCTATTACACCCTTGTACCCTCCTCCTCGCAGAACAGTACTAGGCATGAACTCTATCGTCCCTCGGCTTTGCAAACTGTTGAATAGCTACAGTGACCTTGTTGACGTGCAGTTTGACTCATTTGGCAAGTTCCACAGAATAGCCAGTAATAATGTTTAATTTAAATTTAAATTATAATTATAATTCAAATAATGTAACTCTGTAATGTCTTGTAATATTTAAGCTTTTTTCCTCTTCATACCAATTTTAATGTTAATTTTTAGTATTTTTTTTTTCCTTTTAAATCATTTCTTTTTGTCTTTTCACTAAATTTTAATTGTCACTTTTAGTTTGTAAGTTCTTACTATTATGGGGCATGCGGTGCTAACCTGTAAGAAATTGTTACACTAACCCTAGATTTAAAAAAATATTATTCTATCATGTATGTATAAGTGTAAACAATTGTTGGTTGGCCAAAATAAATAAAATAAAAATAAAATAAAATAAAATAAGGGCAGCGACAGACTGCCACCTTTGTAAACCGTTTTATTTCGTTCTGCTCTTTATTTTTTATTTGAGATTTTGAATTTTAAATTCAGAAGAGATTTGAGAACGAAGGAAAATGGCCCGAACTCCTGTCTCAGTTTTGGTCTGGTGGTGAATGCTGAAAGTCATCTTTTTATCCTGGAGCTACCTACTAAGAGTGTTCCTAAATTTAATAATCTTTATCAATTTGTTTAACCTACCAAGTGTAATTCTAACTATATTAACCTTGATCTTTTACAAATTAACATAAATCTGAATACCCTTTACCTGAGCGTTTTACTCGATAACATCCAAGGACCCTAAACGGTACGTGTGTTGCCATAGCCAGCCTCCACGGTCCTGGCATCTACATGTGGACTTCCCGACCGTCGTAACGGCCTGACTGTCAGTTGCCTGCCTACTACGTGATTGCCCGACGAGTTGTCTGCCTAGACGTCGGGCTGCTGCCGTGTTGCCTGCCTACTGCGTGCTTGTCCGACGAGTTGGCTGCCTAGACGTCGGGCTGCCCGTCGTGTTGCCTGCCTACTTCGTGCTTGTCCGACGTCTGCTGCCGTTGTGTTCCTGGCCTACCACCGAGCATCCTGTGACGTGTGAAGCCGACCCCTCTTTTTATATTTTTAATCTTTTTAGCTAATTTTCTGTATTTTTTATTAACGTGGCCTACGTCTAGCTCCCTCGAGCTTGCCGTAACGTTACAGAGTCCACCAGTCGTTTGCTGATATCTCGAACAACTCGATGAGAGCTCGAACTCCATGGCCCTAGTGTTTCTACTTCAAACGGCTCAAACATATAATCATTAGATTTGTGTTACATTATAATAATATATGAGTAACATAGACCTATAAATTTCGCAAAAGAAATGAGAAATATTATTGGTAAGTGGAGTTATATTTTTTTCTTGACATACCTACGCTAGTTGTAAAAACATGGTATCAAAATGATAACTCCTAAAATAAGAAACACTAGAATGTTAAAAAAAAAACAACTTTGAATTTAAAAAAAATACCAGTAAGTTTCAAGCAACTGACTCTAAGTTTTTATTTGATTTCAATCTCCAGTGTGATGCCATCAGCTGCATTAGGCTACTTTGAAAATGTCTTGTTGAAACTTTTTGTCGTTTTTGTGGTCCGAATTTTTAATTGAAGTCGATTTTGTGACTTATCTATAAGCACGATATTGTTGAAGACCCAAACAATACACGTCATTGTCACATGCCAATATACGAGAGCTTTTACTGAGGTTAAGGAAAAAAGAAATCACATTTTCCTCGTCGGCCATGACTGACCAATAACTACTCAACCTAATGACACGAATGTAATTACTATGTTCCCAATATCGTCTTTTATTATATAACACATGATTTGGTTTATCAGGTTGATCAGATGACTTTGCAAAATCAAGTCAAATATTGGCCGTTAGCGTAGAAATGTTGGTTCCGTCGCAGCTAAGCCTGGCTGCGGCTGCGAGCGTACCGTTGGCAGCCGCAGTAATCTCTAGCTCCATCACCTCCTTGTATCGATTAGCCAGTATCTGTACAGGCCTCACTAGTGTAATTCTCATAACGGTACACATTTCTCTTGTCTCCTTGCCAACAGCCATTACGAGCTAACGATATGAGCGCGCCGCTCGTTTGTCAACGCTTTGTTACCGACTGTACTTCCTAGAACGTGCTCCTCACAAAATGAACCTTATAAACAAGTTAGTAAGGCTTGAATTGGAGCAGGTACTACGTAAAAAATTCTACACAAAATTAACAGGAATGGAATTTGAGATTGTGTAAAAATTATTCTAGCTGAATTTTAACGAAAGACGACAATCATCTTAATGTATGAATATGGGAACCCATAACAATAGATAAAGTTCAGCCTTAAACGTTGTGGAGCGTTCTTTTGTAGTAGAGCAAGTTAAGTCGGTTTTGTAAACCCACGCAAAAGCTGAAAACTTCAATAGTTATCCTTTCATCTACTAAATATAACGTGTGGTCCTTGTGTAGGACTTCGGTCCTAATCCCCGCATCGATGAAAAGACTTGGCTTTTACAAGCTACCCTTGAGATAAGCTGAAATCTTATCTGTAGGGTTATAAGAGGCAGGTGGGGATCGCTCGTCGACCCTTTGGGAGCTTTTATGTTATCCTTATTTTACTTTGAGTATGAATGAGTTAAGGTTTCTTTCGAATACAGTTAGTTCACACCTTTACGTGTGAACTGAACTAAATACTTTAATGTCTGGATACCTTTCAGGCAGTACTGATTACTGTGTGGTTTTAATTATAAAAAGTTTATGATTGTTATTCCTTTGACTTACTCACATATACAAATTTGTTTTTTTTTTCAAACTGTCAAAACCCTTCCACATTTGAAAAGCTTCCATTTTTCACCGTTCCATTGCGTAAGCTTGTTACATCCGTACTCCAACAGAAGCAACTCTTTCTGTGAGGCAATCAAACACCCCTTGTTGGTTCAATAAAGCCTCGCCGGCTCTCCGGCTCGCACGGCAGTCTTGCCGGCCGGACGGCAATGCCCTGGAGATTCATCCGTTTGGCAGCCGTCACGGACCGGATGGACTGCTCTATTGATTTCTACCTTTCATGCTAGTCTTGGATTTTGTATGCGAGGATTTTGATCACATGTCTGTTATAAAAATATTGTTTTCACTGGATATATAACCAAGCTAAAAACAGTATTTAATTAAAGACGAACAAAGAACTGTTTTGATGAAAAGCTTGAAGCACCTATCATAAAAGAAATAGTGCGTAGTAAAATGCCTCCACAGGATAAGGACTTTTTTAGTTCAACCTACAGATTACCGAGCCATAAAGTCTCATAAAAAGAACTCTCTCTCTCAAAAACTACCATCATATTTATCTACCCTCAAATCTGAAATAAAAACTAGCCGGCAAGGAGGCTTAAGTGCGGTTCGAGACCGGAAGCGGCAGTGACGTCACTGTGACACCGTGAGCCCTGATAACGGAGCTCACAGATTTATAACTTGCGATAAGAAGATGACTGCTGTTACACTTTCGATACGAAACTGTTCAAGATCTTATGAAACTTACTTATGCTGAAGATTTCAGTTCCCCTACAGGCCTTTCCAGAGTAGAGACAAAGGTCACAGTCAATTAGTACGCTCCTTTTGCTCTTGTTTCTAAAAATACTTTTAAGTACCGACTGAAGAAAACCCAAAAAAAATGGTCGTAATCAACGTGTGTCTTCATGGAAAGAACAGTACTAGTAACATAATTATAAATTAAATATTGATAAAACAGTTGCAAGGATTGTATTCACTCCTCGCCAGATCATGAAAGGCATTTTTTGTTTTCTTATCGACAGAGCTACAAAAACTGCAAGTCATGAACACAAAATTGATCAACATCTCCCCAAACCCCCCATTTGTCAAGCAAATCCCTCGACTTCGATGTCATATCAAGTCTGACTTTCTACGACTTCTGTCTGCGCAACTAACTCCAAGTCTCTTTACTTCGCTAAGTACATGTCGGTATTGCTTCGTGAAATAAACGCAAGCGGAACTAAGGACCAAAGTAATAAGGACCGAACTGTAAGGACCGACTAATAAGGACCTAAAGACAAACTATAACAGATCCGATAGTGAGGCTCCGAGATTTATAACGGCAGATAAGAATTAAGGGGTGTTTTGTCTCAATTGGGAATGTCGTGTTCCCGATCGGATTAGATTTAACCATTGTTCGATAAGGCGTAGAGAATGTTTGTGAAAAGAAAGGAATTACAATTATTGTAATTAAAATTGACTGGATCAAAGAAGTCAGTAAAGATTGATAAATGATATTTATTTTTCAAATAAGGTTTTTAATACAATCTTACGCACCAATTTAAATTAGATGAGGTCGGTGTTTTTTTACTGACTACCCTGAGAACAAACACCGAAACAAAATCAGGAGTCAAAGTTTCCTTTAAACTTAATACAGTAAACATTATATGGTCAAATCATAACTATAATAACCATGCAGATTGGAGATTGGATAGGATTATTTAGTTCAATTTACAAGCCTATAAGAACTCCTCAAAGCATTAACTCCAAAACTGATTAACAAAAACTCATCCCCTACAATGTCCCTCCTGACAAAATATCAGACATTTTCGAGCTCATCTAAAAGTCATTACGGTCAGATAGGCTATCACTTACTAATGTAGCTATAGTCGACTTCAAGCCAAGTATTTGGAAGCCTGCCGACTCTGAGAGGAAGCAGTACATGAGCAAGTACGGATAGTATACGAAGACCGGGCGCCATCGCCAATATCTGCTAGTAAATCAGCTGAAGACTTAGTGCGTTGAGCCAGCCCCCGTGTAATTTATGCCGGGTGCCGTCCAGGGGATGGCGTGGATAAAACATTTAATTACTGCACATATCTCGCCCTGAGCCGGTCTTAGACTACATAGTGTGGTGTGTGGTGGAGCGATGTTTTTATGACGTGAATGAAAAAACTTACCTACCTATATTCTGAGGTTTTACGAGTATGTGTATCTCAATATTTTGACTGGTAGAGAATGCCTAAGGCATTAAGTCCGCCTATGTATATTGTGCATGAAGAATAAATAAATAAATAAATATTTTTAGTCGATCTTATGTCAATCTAGATCCCTGTTCAGTAGTTTTAGTTGTTATGTTCTTAAATTATTTCCTTTTATTTCGGAATTATTTTGAAATTGTACCTTTTTTACGTCGGAAATCATCAAATAACTCCTACCACTTTACGCAAAAAAGGGCGTCAGATTGTTACTGACTTCGAAACATCACAGTGTTCTTCCATTTGCCCTTTAAGAGGGCTGCGCAAATTCTTTCGAATAAGCTCTGGCATGCAGGCAGAACCTGATGGTTTACCGTCTACTCTCAAACTGATGCTTGACCGCGATCACACTTGATGGTAAGCAGTGATGCAATGGTTGATGGCATTCATTTATTAAGAGCCTATTCACTCACCTACTTGTTACAATATACATATTATACTTACGTATTAATATAACATTCCAGTACTTCAGCATTGACGTGACTGCTGGTATGAGGTGGCGCTGGCCTTCTTGCGCGGACGTGACGCATATCTTCCCACAATTGATTGTGTTGTTATTTTTATTTAATTATGTGCCATACCGGATGCAAATAAATTCTTATTCTTTCTTTTCTTTCAGGTAGGTGATACGCCTCGTGATAAATCGTGTACGTATATTCAAGGGTGGCTCAAGACCCAACCTGGTGAGTCGTCGACTAAGTATTTCTCTCCAATGCGTTAAATAATGACCCTTAGACAGTGACTCGGAAACCAATAACATTAACTGTGGAGAAGAAATATTATTTTTTCGTTTGAAGAAAGTAGAAACTGCTTTAATTACGAAAATATCTCAATAAGCGATTAATTCAAACTAAAGTTATATTCATCTTTATTTGTTTTTGGAAAATTCTTGGTTACTAAAGATAAGAAGTAAGGTTTAAGACGCGCGGAAAAACTGCTCGTAGTTAAACGTGAAACTATAGAGATTTACGTTTAACTACGAGTAGTTTTAAAAATAGAGAAGGTAACACAAATTCGATAGGTACGTATTGTCTGTGTCGCTCTGATCTGTTTTTAGATGCTATATGTTCTATATTGATCCCCCTAAGCAGTCTTTTTCTATAATCAGTAATTAAACCGAGTACCTAATAGTTGTACCAAGATAAATTAATAAAAACGCCGTGAAATTCCCCTGATTTATACGCAATTCTACGCGGTTTATTGTGCGTAACTCAAAATGATTTAGTCAGATAACGGCATTATAGAGGATAGCAGAGCGTGTGAGCCAGCCCGCTCTCTCCTGTGACTCGCGCCTCGCGGCGGGCGGGCGAAGTTGCGTGAGTGCAATAGCGCCGCGTGCTTTCATTACTGTGTTATTAGTGCCGCGAGTTCGGCCGACAACTACCCAGAGATGCTCTATTGCTTGCGGATAGCAGAGCGTGTACCCGCTCTCTCCTGTGGCTCGCGCCGCGCGGCGGGCGGGCGAAGTTGCGTGAGTGCAATAGCGCCGCGTGCTCTCATTACTGTGTTATTAGTGCGCGAGTTCGGCCGACAACTACAAGAGATGTTCTATTGCTTGAGGATAGCAGAGCGTGTACCCGCTCTCTCCTGTGGCTCGCGCCGCGCGGCGGGCGGGCGAAGTTGCGTGAGTGCAATAGCGCCGCGTGCTCTCATTACTGTGTTATTAATGCGCGAGTTCGGCCGACAACTACCCAGAGATGCTCTATTGCTTGCGGATAGCAGAGCGTGTACCCGCTCTCTCCTGTGGCTCGCGCCGCGCGGCGGGCGGGCGAAGTTGCGTGAGTGCAATAGCGCCGCGTGCTCTCATTACTGTGTTATTAGTGCCGCGAGTTCGGCCGACAACTACAAGAGATGTTCTATTGCTCACCTCGCCAACACAGAGGAGAGATTGTGGCGGGAATATTATCTGTGGTTTTGGGCCTTTAACAATCTAATACCACTGCGACGATGATTTTTTGCATCGAATGGCTTTGTTCGGCGTTCATATTCAGGAACCGAAAGAGTTCGTTATGTCTCGTGCAGGCAGCCAATCGCTCAACCATGTCATCAAGTAGAAATATTGAACGTCTCCATAAAAATCACGTTCAAAATCATAAAGTTAGGTACTGAAGTCGCCTTGAATTAACTTTATATTCTTATTCCTAAATAACTAAGTATAAAATAATAACGAATTCTTGACTTAAGGAGCATACAAACTTTAACTAAACCAGCGTTTTCATCAAATACTTAGTGAGACATCATTCATGCAGTTTTAAACTCACCTTTATAAAGACAGTCATAATTATTGTGATTTGTGTTAATATAGTCTTTGTTCATGACGAACTTTGGTTTAAGTAAAGCAAAAATGGTTAACATTAACTAAGTTACTCAAATACTCAAATCTAGCGATAAAACTATGCACGCTATAAACAGAACAGATAATAATATTCATAACCAAGTCAATAATATTATGTTCGCTGAACTCGCGCACTGAGTTGCAGAATACTTGTGTTATTAGTAAGTTAGTCTGCCGGCGTGTGTCGGACGGCGTGCACTGCGCGCTGCGGTCGCAGACAGCGCGAGCAGCGCGGTGCACACGCGGCGATGTATGCCGCGCTCGCGGGAACTTTGTGATTACTTGCTGTTATTAGTAATGTTGGACTGAGGAGTAGTTTTGCTAGATGAGGACTCTGACGGTGTTCTTGTACGTCTTGTTTGTAGAAGAGCTTTTACTCAATTTTGAGGATTTCTTGTATAAGTAATTATTTTTTATATTGTGTCGGTAGAAATTAATAGGCGTTCTTTAAGTGAGATCAAAAACCAATCTACATTATAATAAAATACCTTTTGCATTGCATCCAATGGTTATACGCTAATGTTTAATATCATAATAGTACTGAGTTTGGGCTACCGCTACCACATTCCTTGACTCCTAATGTTTTGGTCGAAAAACTCTGAACATAGAGCAGATTTTTCAGAACTCCATTAAGGATAAAATAAATTATAGCTGTTGGTGGTATAGCTTAGAGTTCGTCAAGTTTCCGGTCTAATTCAAACCTCCTTTTATACGGCTGCACGCGACGTGCCCTCTCTGACCTATCTTGAGCCTATGTCTCCCAAGTCGCGGGATCAATTTCGTTTTTCTAATAGTATTACAGCGTGGATAAACACTACCTACAGAAAGCCTATAACTTGACCCCTAACTTATTCATAACCTGCCATTTTTCAAGTAACAACCAAGCTATGCACTTCGATACAGCGGCAGGCTCTCCGTCCATACATCGCGTCGTACAACACGTCTCCATCCATACATCGCGCGGCTAGAGCGCGGTGCCAACTCCGGCGGGGTGGAGCGACTGCGCTCACTAACCCCTGACGCCGTAATGTTTAAAAGAAAGCCATAACAGTTTGGCCGCTCGCCGCCCGACGCCTGCACGAACACATAATAGAAATTTCAAAAGGTTGATCACATCTAATCTGTAAAAACATGGCACACGCACTTTTAATCCATCCTCATTATGATTATAAATTATAAAAAAAACCTTTTTTACTATCCCTTCAACCAATTTTGACTTTTGTTATTTAGATTCATGAATCTCTGAGCAGTAGCCGGCGACCGCGCTGTCATTGTCTTACTATTGTGTCTCGATTTGCAGGTATCTGATAGGTTAAACCAGAAATGGTATATGCGCTTCGATAATTTACATAGGTACGAAACCTTTTTTGATATTGATAGTGGCGAGTAGCCCAGAGAATAAAAATGCTTACCATTAATCCTTCTTGCTTGAGGCTAAAAGCGGGGTCATCAAAAGTCGCATCTTTCAATATCATTTTAAGTTTTATAGTATTACATCTAATATTGAGCGATAGCCTTCGCCTTGTTTTGATTTTACTCTCTTGGCAGAGTTTTAAGTGCGTGCGTTTACTCTTAGCATAGCCAATCTTCTGCTCATATCTGTGTTGTGGCCCGACGCCCGACGCCCGCGCCGCCGCCGCGCACTTTATGGCCCGCCGCTGCCAACGAACGCATTATTGTTTTTAATGGCACGCACTTGTCTTTGCGGAGAACGAGATTTAGATGTACTCGCTTTATCGTTGTTTTAAAGTGATTTCTGCTGTAATTACACACACACAATCTGAATTTCTATTCATAATGTGACGGCAGACGCATTACGACAACACTTCAACATATTGCTTCACTGTTAAAGTTACTAAACGCCTGTTTGTCTGAATAATGCATTCATTCAAATAAACTCAAGTGTTTAGTAAGGTTAAAGATGACTGTAACTATGTAACTCCGACAATCAACCGATCAATCGAAATCTGACAAACATTAGATCGATAATCAAAATGATAGAACAAAAAAAGGATATCTAAAAAACCATCAAAATATCATCATCATAGTCAGATGACTAAATCAGAATCAGATCAGATTTAGATTAGATAATCTAAATCTGATCTGATTTGATCTGTCAATCTAATACTATCAGAAAAGGAAGCTAACCAATATAGTACGTTGGAACATAGTTTCAGCTTTTTCAGTTTCTTTTAGTTTATTTGTTTACCAAATTGAAAACTCTCTCTGTCTGTAAAGTTCGTGCAATATTTCAGAGTTTTCAGTCAGTCCGTAACAACACCACTACGGTGTACAGGAGCAACAGTCAACACTTACATTCATAGGGAAAGTTACAAAACTTTCAGTTGCACTTTACACATTGTCCCGTCCTTTGCGAAGAATTTTGAAAACGGCAATTTGGAACCGTTCACCCAAACTTTTAGTTTATAAAAGTTTAACCGAAGTTTTTGAATGTTTAACACAATGTTTTCTTGATTACAAAAGTCGCGTATACTGGCACGAATACATAAAACTATGAACAGAAAAGCACCTATAAACAAAACCACAGATAGAAAACATTGTGTAGCTTAGCATAATCAGCCTTATAATATTTCAACTACTGGGACTTAGGCTGTTTCTTGTTATCGTTGGTTTGCTCCATTCTTGGAGAGAGAATGAGTCATATCCACCACGCGGGCCCAGAGCGGATTAGAGGGTAACACATGTCTTCGAATTATTTGTTTCTAGGACATGCCGGTCTCCTCATGAGATTTTCTTTCACCGTTTTGAGAGCAGCAGTGAGATAAATTACATAAAGTAATGCGCCTGGCTGAGTTTAAACCCGCGACCTACAACTTGTAAGTCGGCACCGTTAACACTATGGCCCAGTGTTTACGGTGCCGACTTACAAGTTCTTTTCTAAAACTACTTGTGTGGCAAGCATTAATAAATTTGCTTTCATAGTCTATTTTAAATTTCCAGTGCGTGTTAGAACCGTTTCATAGGGTAATTGCAGACACCACTATTGTGAAATATCTACTATCAGTCAGTTCGTAAACCCCACGTCTCGTATTTGTCTTACTGACAAACTCTCACTGCACCTCAAACAATGTGATTCAAGTCTACACAATAATTTGCACTGCACGATATTTCCACTTACCATACACCGCAACACCGACCTTAACTGATCTTAATAAAGTTTAATTTTCATTGTACTAATTTGAGGTCGTGAATGTAAGGCTAAGTACACACGGGCGGGACAGCCGATCAAATAGTTTGTCGTCCAATTACGGGCGCGCGACTGGTATCGGTTAATGGCGAGGCGACGACACAATGAAACTTGACGTGGCGAGGCGACCAGCGGTGGTACTTCTGTACTTATTGCCATGGGAAACAGACAGCCTTGCTTAAAGATGAAAGTAATGATTTTGCGTGACGTTGCTTTTTTTAGGGATTATTTTGGTCGAGGGTGACCCAGGACCCTTCCCGGTACTTAAAACCTGTGCTTTGAAACCTTACACTTGATGTAAAAAAATATGTCAGTAATGACGTTATTATTATAATAGGTATAATTTTCGAGTCGTATCAGTAATTATGAGTTAAACTATGCATTGGCAAATTCGGCGGTGGCGGCGGTCATTTAGTTCCCATCTCTGATTGCAGTAAATTGACTAATTATTCTGTAATAACCGTAATCATATTATTGAGTTTTGTGACATCCTAGTGGCACCCCGCTTCTCATACTGTGCAGGTTGCGAATTTGAAACCGGGCCAGTACCAAATTGATTTTTTCAATTCTTATGAACTTTCCTTATTATATCTAAGGAAGGGCATTACTCTAACCCCGTGTCTTGGTAAGTAAGTAAAGCATTTGATCTTGTTTCTCATTCGTTAACTTATTTCACAGGCATTACAGGGAGACAGACGCCATAAAGTCTGACCATCACTCTACCAGCGGAGTTTAGTGTTGCTCAGTTACTGGGTTATAGAGATCTGATAGGCAGTCCCTCCATGTAAAATAAAGTTTAACAAAAAATAATAATAGTCAGTAAACCATGGGTTTGCCGGTATAAAAATATTCCGTTGTTGGCATCATCAAAAAGCGTTTATCCAGATCACGTCTGTATATAACAAAACTTCAATGTCAAACGTCATTTGAAACGCAGATGGATAAGATATTCGGTGTGATAAACAAGCTTATTTAAATAAACATGTTTATTTGTTTAATTCACTCACAAATGTTTAATTTCGCTAGAGACGCAATTCGGACATCTACGCAGACGGAGTCAAGTGCAAAAGCTAGTTATAAATAACAGAAACCATCCAGATGCACTCACTGATGCGTAAAGCGAATCGCACACATATTAAATGTGAAATCTGCATTCAATTATAAAGCTCAGTACACACTATTAACCTATCTTTATTCGAATAGTGTCCACGCGTCGCCAAACGGTTTATCGGTGACGGATGGCTGCGCGCAGGTGTAGCCCGTGCCTTACATTACAACAAACACTATACAGTTTACACACACTTTATGACGTAAGATATAAGGTCTATTTTAGCTTGTGTTTTGAATGAGATAAGTTTGTAAGCTTCGTTACAACTTGATATAGGGCGATTGACACAGGTATGTGGGATGCGGGGATGAACGAATGAATATATCTGTGCTGGAGCTATTTTTATCCACATAAGGGGTAACACCCTGTGAACGATAGGGAAGTGAGATAGTGACCGTAAAACTCGCTGTATTGTTAAACAAGTATATCTTTTTGTTATCTCTGACACATAAGATTATTTCTTTTTGGAAAGCTTGTTTGATATGTTTTCCTTCATTCTAAGATACAGATTTATTAAAAGCACACTAAGTAATATATTTTGAGTATATATCTTTCTAAATACGAGTAGGTACTGCTAGGTAAATACATTTCGATATTGACTAGAACGTTTGCCGTAGGAATTTGAGTAGCATGAAAGGAATCTGATTATCACAACCCAGCGATAGGTACTCTGAACCTGCGGTGGTAAATTTCACTTATATGTTCTGTGGTAAATATCCTCTTTGTAGAATAGCTAAAGAGACACCATAGCATCCTCAGCTTTCACTTGACATACGTCCTCACTGGACATGGCCAGTTGAAGAAGGTTTCAGATTCAGGTGGAAGTAATTCCCGGCTGTCACTATAGTGCTGACCGCCCAGAGGATATTAGGGAGAACATAAGCTGGATATGTGCTCCTCTCGGTGATCGGTGGCAGCATCGTCTCGCCCGACCCTTTTCCAGGGCATAGTAGCAAGAGACCATCAGTGCCGATGTCTGCTAGGGCTATGTGACCTTAAAAAGAGTTACCGTGGCCTTCGAAGTCAAAGAATAACTGAAGGGTACAGGCGGATTATAGTCATTAAAAGTCTGACTTGCCATTTTGCTTAACCCTAAAGTTGAAGAAGTCAGTATATGCTTTGCCACCTCAATAGAGGCTGTCGTATTTAACAATATACACTGCAGTGTGATCCTTTGGGCCATCATGACAAAATACGCAGCTACACATTTTATAAAAAAGCCACACTTTCAGCAGAAAATCCCCCAAAAGATCATCTTTTATCATTTCCGCATATAGAAGCAAACTTGACTGGTAAGTTAACTAGTGGCACAATCGCGTATCAATCATCCACTCCCGTATTTAACGAACCAAAAAACTCAGCCTCACAATGGGGGATGACTTTGAATAAACCTCCCATCCCCGGGGGTAGAGGGGGATGGGTGGAAGGCTATCAAAAACACATGTCCTGTAACGTAGCGCCTATCGGCTTGGTGGGGAATCTTTCAATCGTTATCTTTTATTCTGTGCCGAGCCCCCGTTGTGATAGGGATGCGGTTTATGTGATAAGAGAAATACGAGTCATTACTGAAAAATTTCAAAACCTTTGTCTGAAGATTATTATTATATACCTTTATTCTTCCTCAGTATCTTTTGTAGACAAATACTCGTACTAGTAAAATAAAACATTCATAGTTTTTGTTAACATTTTATCGTAATGATTGAACCACACAGTCACTTCGGACTGCGTGTTTCAATAGTGACAGTCACTTTTGAAACACGCAGTCATTTGAAGTAAAAATAACTGAATTAAGAACAATAAAACAATTGCGAACGTGATTAGATTTCCCAGATTACTATCAAATTAGCTGACGTACATAATCGACCTAATAAATACCACGAGATACTAATAATAGTTGCGTGATACTTGATGCAATCACACAGTAATACTGTAATCCGGCTCGAAGGGCACGCCGACGAATTTGTGATGCAATATCTTTTTATCAGTCTGAGCACGTGATTGGTATGCAATGTCTTTGTTTTGCTGAACAAGTTCAAATTGTATTAGAATTCCAAAAAAATATTAATTGTAGGTTATCAAGTTAGTAAAAATAAATTAATAAATTACGTGTATATTTAACCTTAATCTGTCCTGCTGCAGTCATTGTTCCTGTCTTGTCTTTGTCATGTGTATCTTGTTTGTTTGTGTGTCTTACCTCTGTGTGTTTGTTTATTTTTGCTTAACATTTCCTTTGTTTTCTTTTGTTCCCCGCTCCCGTTTCTTCCTTGGGTCAGTCGCAACAATACTCAAGTCGGCGTTTAGTGAATTTATAGCGGTTACCTACGTATGGCATCTGCGCGAGATTTATGAAAGTGTGCCACTCGAACACTTACACTTTTTGCGCCGCGCCGCGCCGTGCCGCGCCGGACCGTGACAGTGATGGAGCGAGTGACGCGGGATGGAACTAGTGTGTCAGCGGACTATGCCCGAAATTGGCCCCACAACCGGTTGTGCAAACAGTTGCAAATGTTTTTATAGTTTACTAGCTTCTGCCAGCGGTTTCGCCCGCGTGATAGTAGTTTTCTCCGTACAAACTTTGAACTGCCTACGTTTTATTCCTTTAGAGGGAGAATTTTAAAAATTCCTTTATTAGTGCTCGCATGTGTCACGTAAGAATTTTTGGTGTAAAATTACACACTCCTAAGCTTGGTAGTTTCGGCTGTGTATTGCTATGTCAGCTTCTCCTTTTGTATGAAGAGTCTATTATAGTATAATGCAATGTAATAAACATACTGGTAAACTTAGTGTTCAAGTATAGAAAGTAAGATCAGATCCTGTACTTCTTGTCAAACGATAATTTATATAAATTTATTTATTGATCCATACCGATCATCTACCACCAATTGATGCCAACCCGAAAAGCTGGAGACGTACTTACATTTTACGGTGACGTAATAATACTCGTATGTCGGAAGTTACAGAACATGTCGTTGAATGATATGAATACCTCCGAACCGTGACGTCGCCACTGAGTGCGCCGACAGTCACCCGCTGTGGCGGTTTATTTTCTAAATCACTTGATATTTATTGGCAAAAAAAGATCCGCCGATGTTTCTTCTTTTTGCAAGACTGTAAATATTTGTTTTTTTTTTCAAAAATATAAGTAAATGTTCAGATAAATAATACATTTCAGAACTTTCATGCAAAATATTAGTGACAGTTAGAATACCTAAATGACTAAGTGACAGGGTCTGCCTCTAAAACTAAAATCTACTGATTTGTAACCAACAAGCTTCTTTTTTATTATTGATAGGCTTGCGCTTGACCACATTTCACCTGATGGTAAGCGATCATGTGGTCGACGATGGAGCACGCTTGCCTAGAAGCAACCTATTCACTCTTGACTTAAAGACCCCTAGGTTGTAGCTATCAGGAAACACCCCCCGACGACGAGCTTGTCTAAATGCTACATGATATGACTTTTTAAATACCAAAGTTATATTAAATCATAGGTAATAACGGTTCAAACTAAGTTTTACCCTGGCATGTCATATTTTCAAGTAGAATTTATTCTGATATTGAAATAAAACTAGATCATTTTGGTGCTCGTAACGCCATCTGTTGAGTTGATATGCTATAAAATGATCGCGATCAATACATAAACAAAATCCAAAATCTACCGACTTGTCGCTAATGAGTTTGTCTAAATGCTACATGATACGACTTTATAAGTAACTCATGTTGAATCTGAAGGTAACAACAGTTAGAACTAATCATATTTTAAGTTAAGTCATATTTTCAAGTTGATATTGAAATAAACTAGGACAATTTGACGCTTGTAACGCCATCTGTTGAGTTCATTGGAAATAAAAATTATCGCAATCAAATAATAACATAACAAAGTAAGTCAATCTTATCGATTACTGATAGTTCTGATATTTAGGTAATTCACAACACTTATCTAATAAAAAAACAACGAAATGTCCTCAACCGTTCATATTTTTAAGTACATTCAATAAAGTAATAAAACATGATAATTTATGAATTTTATCACAATTTGATGGGGATTATTTAAATTATTTTTCGTAATCGCGTGATATATAATTATGATATGTATGACAAAGTCCCTCACATTGTCGTGTTTAAGATAAAGTTAATACTTTAATCATGGCACAGGTGTATTTCCGATGCTATCACGCTATTAGTGCAATAACAAGATTCTGAGATTAACGATAGCATTGTTGATGATAATATGGAAATTAACTCAGCCATAACTAATGTATCTGCGTAGGTAAAAAATCACCTATAGGTATAGGAGATTTTTGTCGGTCTATCTGGGCTCAATTTTTCCTGTTAGTTACTGAAAATATGTCAATGAAAATTTCAATAACACTGCCGTATCTGCGAATCGAAAGACATTGTAATTGTAAAATCAAGTTCTATGCCTGTGTACTACCGCTGTACATGAAGTCTAAATAAATAATTTAATAATTTAATTGAAACTGTACAACGGAGCAACTATCGCACGACCGAACCGCGCCCCCATCGCATGATGCGAGCGTTAGTTGCAACTTATGATGCCGAAGATAAATGATAACTTTTGCTGTCAGTTTTTGTGAATAGCACAAACGAATGGGCACCTAAACCCGGGAGCATCCCGCTTTTGTAGGAAAAAATACCGGGACGCTGCATCCGTGAGATGTAACGTTCTCATAGTTATATGTTGGGATATAGGTTAAGTACGAGAAAAAAATGGTTGTTTGCAGGAAATGTAGGTCTTAACGTCATAGCCTCTTTGGAATAATCAAGTGCATCTATTTTACTTTGATATGTATTTTATCAACCGGATTAACATTCCTAACGGAAGTCCCTGAACAAATTCTTGAGTAATTATTTCAATTTATTTATCTATGTTATCTCCAAGAGTTAAGGAAACCCGGTTATGGAATGGTGTTATGTCGATGCACTGGTAAGCAAACACGTTCCAAGGTGCACGAGTACGTGGTATTCAATAGCGGGGACGCAGAAAAATATGACTGTGAGAAATGTTGAATTTATTCTGAAAATGTTCGTTATAGTAAAACAATGTTTGAAATATTTCATCAAAAAATTTGCCTTTAAAATAAAAATACAAAATTTTAATGATGTTTCGAAAAAACCATTTAAAATAAACATGCTTTTGGCGTCTACGCTTATGCGTTAACATTTACACTGGACTAAAATTTTCTTATAGCCTTCGCTCCTCCTAATTTCGATCTCGCTGTTTGTGTCTCGTCGAGGAGAGTTTGCGGCTTCAGATTCTTATATCATTAACCATAGAACTTAGAAAGATGACGATTCGTCTCGGTTAGATATGTCTACGCTTAGGCGCAACTTCTGTTACTCCATATTGACTCCATGGTGACAAATGCAGTGGAGCAGCAGCAGCCTCGGGTACTATGGCCTCGGGTATCATCAGTCCATCCAACTCGCGTCTTTGATGCTGAATTTCCGCACAGATTGCACGTGTAGCGACATCTATGATATCACATTGGTACTAAACTACGAAATCGTGCATCGCGTAATTAGAGTTCTCCGCGCGATTTGCGCATGATTATACAACAGCCCGAAATCAACTATCGAACAGTGGCCCAAACAAATCATCACACCGGTCTGGTCGGAGGATTCTCCCTTTTCAACGGAGGTTTGCGAAACATTACACTCTGATCCGAATAGCCCAAACTGGTGACTCTCGATTGATGATTGATGAACGTTAGCGTAGCCTTAGTAGCTACTACATCGTTACGTCATCACCACTTCTTCAAGTTTTTGAGCAGCAAACCACAAAGCCAGCACTCTTTAAAGCTGTTTTAAGGGAATTCTGATCACCAGCATGCTTACCACTAGGCAACACTCATCATCTCCCCTCGCACAGTACATTGATATTATTCGTCGAGTAAAATCAAAACCTAGCGGCGTGAGAAATATTCTTACTTACACGTAATATAAAAATACTTACATTAATTTGTTTACAGACTCATTACATAATAAGCATAATTATTGTAATTAATTAATTAATTATTGCACGCGTCATTGCAATAATATTGATCTGTCTAGATACACGGATCTAAAAAAATACCTATTTTATTATATCATATCACTTTATTACATCAAAGGACAACTGAAAGATTGTATACATGATTTCCCATCTGTACTGTTAGCGGAATGATTGAGCTATTAGCTGCTGGAGCGGGAGAACTATTTGTTGACGTAGCGACATCTGTACGCCACATAGGAAAATTTGAAAACCTCCAACGCGATATTAATGTTCTCCACATTATCAGAACATACACAACATGCCGAATTAAATTATCGGGCAGTTGTCCGGACCAGACATAATACCTGTCTGGTCAGAATAGCCTCCTTTTCAAAGGAGGTTTGCGAAGTTGTACAGTCTGTTTTGCATACCTAGAAACGTATTTACCACCTAAAACACATATATTTTAATCTAAGGTGTATTTATGATTAGTATCTAAATCAAGCTTGTAATTAACTAAGATAACCTATTAGCGCCCTGCACACGTACAGTTCGGACTGCGGGAAACGCCACGCGCCGTTCCATCCCGCGCTCCGAACTGTACGTGTAGATGTACGGGTCTAACAGTCCGATCTGGCACATCGATGCGAACGCATGTCTCACAGTTTTACGCGCGCATCACGTATAAACGTAAATTACAAAGAATGGCGGTTTGGAGCGTCCAAGCTATCACAGAGTTCATTCGTTTGTTCCGTGAACATCCGTGTCTCTGGAAGATAAAAAGTAAGGAGTATAGTAACGTGACGCGGACAGCGAGCACTGGGTAGGGGTTTAGTCAGTAAGAGCCTGACACACCCTCCCGCTCCGCCCAAGAGTGGGAGAAGTCATTCAGATGATTCCCCTACCCGAAAAAAAAACTACAGTTCTGGTACGTAAAAGGGAACTAAAGGTACACACATTAGAGTTTCTTAAAAGAGTGACAATTTCGTTCCACTCACAGTGGGAGAAATAATTTGATAAAGCAAAACCATCTTTCAACAGCTTCAAATGAACTAAAAACTCACATTTTTAGATCATAAAATTTTTAAACCTCTTATGATTCCCCTACAATAAAAAAAGAGGTGCATTTCGCAAAGAATTGAAGAAAGTAACGGAGACACGGAACAAAAACTTTTAAAAGTTATAACGTTCCACGCGCCATTCCAAACTGCAGTCCAAACTCTTGAAAATCAATTTACACGCACAGTTCGGAACGTCTGTCTAGATATGTAAGTTTCGTCCGCAGTCCAAACCGTGAATGCATTTTTAACCGTAATCAGTAAAACAGTTTGATCCGCAGTCCAAACCGTACAGATCTAACCGCGGTTTGGAACGCAGTCCAAGATGCGCGGTTCGAACTGTACGTGTGCAGGGCGCTATTAACCTACTCCACCCATTTGCTCTACTAATTTGTTATGTTTTAAAATAGCCCACGTGCTTGAAAAACATAATAAAATATACCTACAACTATCTTGATTTTATTATGTTCAAAGGCCCATTTCGCCAGAACTTATGTCGATTCGAATGTATTAAGAACCTTTTGACACTAACTGGGCATACATTTGATTACTATCTCATCAGATGGTAAGTGACGATGTGGCCAACGGTGGTTTTCTTTGCTGACAAATGCCAAGTGGAAAAATCTAATAGTACCTATCTATCTTGCTCTACCCAAAAATCGAACGTAAGATCTCATGCTCAATAATTATTGAAGTTTGCGACCACTGGATCAAAAAATGACTCACAAATCTAACATTCAAGTCAACTAGATGATCAAAAGTGCTCTAAATCTAAAATCCATTTCCAAAACTAAACAATAAAAACTCAAACAATGATCTGGTACCAACATTACCTTTCTTACTCAAAGACGTTGCAAACCGCTTTACAATGAATATTTCATACAGCCACGGCTTGTATTTGACCGAGTCTTACCACTAAGATTATTGCTACTTCTCTTGCTGAGAGGCTGCACTCTCCCCACCCTCTTAGGCCGAGACTCCACCAAAGCAGAGATGTGTGCGGTGTACTGTGTGCTGTGCGAGAGATATTTTTCAGTACGGTGGACTCCACCAAAGCGGAGATGTGTGATGTGTCTCACATCTCTCGTCTCCACTGCGCGTCGTCCGCGCACAGATCACATCTCGATCCCCGCTTCCATCGCGCCATACAAATATTACACATTTCCGCTCAGCGATCTCCACGGAAGCTGAACAGAGAGGAGATGTACTCGTATCAATAACACAATTTTGGTTGGTTTTCTTGGTTGGTGGTTGGAAAAATTGGTTGTTTCAAAAACATCTCCGCCTCCGCTCGTCTCGTATCCGCTTTGGTGGAGTCCCGGCCTTACTCTTTAGAGGGGAGATGATATTAAAGGGGGATGATGCAACTGTAGGTATTTTGTAGTCCATTTAATTTGTTACTAGGTTGATTCTCTCTGTGATATCGTACAGTCTTATCGAGCTCAATCAACAGTTGTTAGGATTTAGATACGAGAACAAATACTGTTACGTATACACGTTTTTTGAATCTTTATTGCTGATATGCAGATCACGTTCACAAATAGGTACAGATAAGTGTACACTGTATAGGATGTTTTTTTCGTTAAACGTTTATGGATCACAAAAAAAAACATGTTTCTGTTTTGTGTTGAGTACAATATTAGGTACTTTACTACAGTAGTATCGGTTCAAATTACTGCAATTTTGTCATTTTTTAGGGTTCCGTACCTCAAAAGGAAAAAACGGAACCCTTATAGGATCACTTTGTTGTCCGTCTGTCCGTCCGTCCGTCTGTCAAGACCCTTTTTCTCAGGAACGCGTGAAGGTATCAAGTTGAAATTAAAACCATATATTGAAATCCGCGGTCCCTTGAAGTTGTGCAAAAATCAAACTTGTAAGTTGACGGGAAAAAAAGATACGCCCGTTTATGTTCCAAAAAACGTACATTTCGACACTGTCAAAGGAATCAAAACTCATAGGGTGCTTCCCGTTGACCTAGAATCTTGAAATTTGGCACGAAGCAAGGTATTATAGCACTAATATCGGGAAAAGTCTGAAAACTGAAAATTTTTAGTTACGTCACAAGAAAAAAAAAATTGAAAAGTCTTCAAGACTCGATTCGAGAATTAAACTGTTTTTATAGGTAGGTTGGTACGAAACCCTCAGTGCGCGAGTCCGACTCGCACTTGCCCGGTTTTTTTGAGGGTGGATATCCTAAAATGACATCTCTTGCTCAGGGTGGAGCGGGAGGGCGAGTAAGACTTTTACTGACTAAAACCGCAACAGCTGTGTCCTTTAGTTGCCCCTTGCGTTCTAGGACTACGGGTTCCTTGTTCAGAAATACTCCAACAACTTTTATGTCTAAGGATCTCCATACAGAACTTTCCTTTCGAGATAAACAATTATATATTTTGCAAGCGTCTGTCTGTCAGTCGTCTTGGAGCAGGCGAAGTTTCAACTTGTACAGCTTTCCTTTGAATAAAATATAAATCTTAGTTCCGCAAGTAAAAAGAGAACACAACTGAAAATACATTTTAGTTGAAAAGAACGGCGCGAGCAGCGACTGCGGGCCGATCAGAATAAATTGCTTACACATACAGACATTACAATATTTTAGAGTGGCGACGCGCATACAAGACTGTTAACGATTTTTAAATAAGATTACTGATTAAGCTATATATTTTATAGTGTAATTTTTGTACTAATATTCAAATTAAATACCTACTACACTAGGAAGTTCTACTCCTTTATCATGAAAACGTTTACATGCATGTCATGTAAACTTTCACATACAAGACGACCAGGCCCAAAACGCCTATCTGTAGGTCATACAAATATTTTTTGTGTGGTGATCATAACGTAGCGGTCAACCGCTCAACCACTGCGCCAGCCATGCCATCTACGTCAACTATCACAACATCAACTCTTCATTAACAGCATTTGTGGAAGGGACACCACAATTTTGTCATTTTCACGTGCGAACTGTTAATAAACGTTGAACGCTGGAGAGTATAATATATATATTAAATAAAAATATAGCATTGCATCAGCATTATAAGGTTCCCACTGCTGGGTCTCAGGCCTCCTCTCAAGGAGAGGGAAATCATCGCTGCGTAGGTAATGTGCTAGATCCAGCTATATTATTATTAGCATGGTCACAGTCTAATGATTGGTGATTAGGCTAATGTCTAATCACTCTACGAATAGATGTTTTATTGGCGTCTATTCATATGACTAAGCTAAGATTAGTACTAATTAAAAACGTTATTAATAAGTTTTTGTAGCGAGCATGACAACGGCAAAGTCTAAGTAATTATCAGAATCACTAATTACCGTTATGATAAAAATTAGGTACTCTTAATAGAAAAACTACTTCTTCCTCGTTATAAACGACTCGTAAGTGTCAAGGCAAAGTTTCAGGAGTGATTTTTTCCATTATAACAAAGAACTTTGTAAGAGTTTTGGACATAAAAGAACAACAAATATTTTACTTCTATGTTACAAATTGTATTGAGATTAGTTTATTTATTATCACTATAATCTAATTGGAGTGAAATTAAAAAAATTTATCTACAAGTTCATGATAAGACCTACCTCGTATTAAGAAAAAGATGGATGAATAAAAATTGCATACTTATATTATAGTGGAGATGAGAATGTGGAGATGGATTTGGTGTATGAGAAGAATGAATAAATTGAGAAATGAGTAAATTAGAAGAAGTTTGAAAGTATCGCCAGTGGCTGAAAAAGTAAGGAGGAATCATTTAAGTATCTTCATTTGGTCATCTAATTAATTGGTATGCTGGTTTCTCTTTATCTTTATTAATTTTCTGAAGTCGACACCCATTGCCATACAGAGATAAGTTGAGAAAATCTTCACTGATCACCTTCAAGATTATTGAGGAGGGCTCTCCGATTCACCCGCATGATAACTCAGATGTTCCAGTCAATATTCCGTCAGTTTTCGGTAGGTAAGATTAGGGGACGAGAGTCATCTATTAGTGAAATCTTTCAAAACAAAGTAATTAAGCCTTTAAGCTAAAATGGATGTTGTTGCACCGGATTGACATTTTGATATGTTATCTCGATATATCTGGGAATTTTCATAAAGACGTTTGGAGAGATGTTATCAGGAACAGTTGGAGACAAAAATCACAAAGTGCCTGCATGCGAATAATTTATTATTATTTATTATGCTAAAAGTGGTTATCTAACGCAATCCGCTTTGGTACTGTTTTATATGAAGGTTGAAATAATATTTTTTTTAAACCATGTAATTTATCTTAATGATAAAAAAAGAAAAAGATTTGTTTGTGACTCGCACAGGACAAACAAAACCAAAAAGTAACTAATCTCTAAAATCCAGAATAAAGGCTATTCTAATACCATATTTAATTTAAATCCGTTCAGCCATATGACCGTGAAGAATTACTCTTTAGCAAACATGTAAATAGTATGCAAACTATCGTGTTGATGATTACTGATGGATTCAATGATATGCCGATAACAATGTTTTTGTTTTATCTATTGATTTTGAAATACAGATAAATTGATACATTTTTATTGTGCATCATAAAAAATACAGTAGGATCCTAAAATTAATAGATTGATAGATGATTTATACATAGATTAACAATGAGCGTCTTATCGCTAAAAGCTATTTTTACAGACAACCTTTAGATACACTTGATAGAAAAGAAAATGTAGGAAGTAGGTTCGTCGTGTTTACTATATCTATGTTTATAAAATGCTTTCCTGAATGACTGACTGACGGATCAACGCACTGCCTAAGCCGCTGACCGTAAAGACCTGAAACTTGGACGGTATGTCTTTGCATGCCGTAGACATCCGATATGAATGTATTTTTCGAAATGGGGCTAAGTTTGTATAGAGAAACCGATTTTCAAGCAGGCGAAGTGACACCTTCGTGCCTTGGAAAGAACATGAAACCAGCTTCTGATCTCTTTGCGGTCATGTACGATTGCTGTCCTCTAAAAATGAGAGTACTAGATGTAGGTACTATGTCTAGAAATGGTTTTAACAGTTACTCGTAGGTAAATTCTATAGGTACCTTCCTGCAGTACTGGAAAATTATTTAAGTTTAACTAAAGAGTGCCAACCACAGCTAAAAAGTGTAAAACGAACAACCTTTTATAGAAAGACTACAATCGACTTCAAAGAAGCTACACAATAGTGAAGTTATACTATAGCAGAGTGGAAAATGGAAAAGGCCACGGAGCAAAGCCGCGGATAAGAGCTAGCGACAAACAAAATGTATGTCGCATCAAATCATAGTCAGCGCTATCTGTCCTTGTAATGTAAAACACGTTGGAGATAGAGGCCCGTGCAGGCGGTATCGCTGAGTCGCCCGTCCGGCCGTCCGGCCCGCGTCCGCGCGTCCGTATCGACACGATCGCAGCTCGTTACGGCCCCCGATACGACTGATTTACTGGCGATACACTGTTACCTACGATTTGCTGATATAAGGGACGGTACAGGGTGCTGGGACGATGGGACGGGAAATAATTGGATCGGGTTGAAGAGGAAAAGGTTTGTTCTGTTCATGTCCTTTTTTTGAGTTGGGAAATCAACGATATCACTTCTCTCGCTCTGGGTGGAGCAAGAGGGCGTGTCAGACTCCTACTGAATAAAACCCAGTTGCGTTCCTTCTTTGCCTTCTTTCCAGGGTCCTGGAGATGTTTTGACTCAACCTAGGGTGTCCATGCCCTGAATTAAGATATAGGATGCATTATCCTTGGAATATGTTCCCTCGAGATTGTTGTATTTAGAAATAAGTTATAGCCTAACTGTTCTAAAACCAAATATGCTTGTAATATAATAGAAGTTGGCGGTCTGTCTAACCGGTTACTGCTGATAACTGCCTATTCAACTTTGACAACTCTATGAATTACGATATCCTTTGTTTAAATTGATGTCAGATTTTCTGGTGCCTGACTCCGTAAAAATAAAAATAAAATAAAATTATGGTTGAAACCGTTAAGTTACGACGAAATAGAAAATCTATTCCTAATTTTAAGGTAAAAATTAAAAGCAGTAAAACACAAAACCAACTCTCACATTGTCACACACACACAAACTCTCATTTACACCCACACCCACAAACACGCTCACACACACACACACAAGTTTTAGTATGCAGATTGTAAACTTATGGTTATTAAATATAAACTTAATTAATAGATAAATTATTATAGGTTATGATTGTAACACTTTAGCTTTGGCATATTATCTGGAAGGAACTGATTCCCAACATACAGCTCACGCTAGTTTGGGAAACAGGGCTCGCACATGAAATGTAAATACTTGTTGTTGCAATAAACTTTTGTATTTGTATTTGTATTTGTAACGAATGTCCAAAATCTACAAATGACAGATTCGGACAACAGCTTAAGGTTTAATCACCATAGGCAAGACACAGAGGAGTCTCTACATATATTTATGTTCGCCCATCTACAGACCGACCTCAGTAATTGTTGCTTAACCTTTGAAATTGAATCGTGTGGCTATTTTAGCGATCACTATATAGGCAAATCACGTGCACGGCACACGCTCGTCACACGTACGTTGAAAGAAGTTACTAAGAAAAAATAGTTGAATCCGGAAAAACCAACAAAAATAAACAACATCTGATTGATCTTCATCAGTATTCACCGTCCACGAAAACAAAGGACCCCCATAATCCCCAATTCCACTAACAAACTAGGTCACCTAATAAGTAGTTTGTCGTATAACGAAGCACAAGAATGCTCCCGGTGACCTCGCTCGCATCACTCAGGACACCGCGCTCGCCAGGAGTTACGGGTGGACGCGGATGCATATTCATGCGGCGGCCGGCGAATGTGAACGGGCCCTAATATCTACTGCGATAGCGGATGGTCTCACTACTAATTAATATTGTGATATAGCAGTGATGGTTGGTTTGTCTGTGTGTTCTGTTAATTTTTAGTGAAGATTTTTAAGAAACACCAGCCAATGCCAACGTTTTCGCCTGCGTAAAAATAGATAATTTTTTTACGTATTTTATGTGTTGTAACAGGGCATGGTTTACCCTGGTACCAAATTTTACCAAAATCCATGCAGTCGTTCAAGCGTTAAAAGTAACAAACAAACTTTCGTTTTTATAATAATTATTATTAGTGTGATTGATAGTGTCACACCCATTTTATATATATTTTAACAATAATAATTGAAATGATAAATAATTCTGCGTTGTGATCATGCTAAGTAAGACTTCATAATCAGATACTGTGCAAAATAAGTTAAAGTTCGTTTTAAATCCTCCTAAGTTTCATTTTAAATCTTCCTCATTATTCATTTAACGAGTCAGTTAAGTAAAGTCCTCTCTTTGTAGTTTCAGTAAAGGTGAGTTAAGGAGAAACACAACTTTTCAAGCACGTAAACTAATGTGTAGTTTAAATATGCAATATAATCTTCATCAACTAAATAATCTTCCTCTCAAAGCAAAACCGGGTCACAAGCTAGCACTACACATAAACAGATCCGCATCTATCACAGATCCGTGCTGCAGATATTTGCTAATTTATGTAATTAAGATGTATCGGCACATCTGTCCTCCCCGCCTACCCGCTACAGGACGGTGCTTGATAGTGCTGACTAACGAGCTATTGATTAGACGGAGATGCTCATATTTAGTTTGGAAGTTAGTGGATTAGTTGTCTTGGAAACTGTTCTAGTTTCTTCTTCAATCTGGTGTAGAAAGCTTGTGGGATGTTTATTGATATTTTGCAGCTGTTAGGCCTTACTCTTTAGCTGTGGTCTAGATTCAGATGTAAGAAAAGCTTCAATGTAGAGAGAAGAGTATGTAGAGCTGACTCCTTTGGCATGAGGTTTCTGAACTCATTTAAAGAATGGTCTTTAAAAAAGATATGATCATCATCATTATTTTATCCGAAAGACGGTTACTGCTGGACACAGGCTTCCGTTCCTGTGTGGTTTGCATCCATCCGATTTCCACAACCTTCGCCAGGTCATAGGTCCTCCTTGTGGGAGGCCTACCTGTGCTGCGTCTTCCAGTTCACGGTCGCCAATCTAGTACCGTTCGGCCCTATCAACCATGTATGTTCTGAAAGTAATGTACCTTGCCCACTGCACACACACACTTGAATCTTCGGACTATTAAAGTACCTTAGTTCTTCTGCGGATATCTTCATTCCTAATTCGATCACATAAAAAATCTAGGAACCGTTCCATTGCTCTTAGATTTCGACTATCAAGTAGCAGTGCTGTCCAAGTCGTTGGATAAGAGTGCAGGAAAATTAGCAACATTCATTTAAGTACTTTATAATAAATTATATGTACGTGCAAAAGGAATATCGGTCCTCACGATGCTATGTCTTTATTTTTATAACACAATCATTTTAAAAAAAACATATTTAATATCTTTCCATTACTAGATTAGTAGAGATCGCTTAGCTTATAAATCTTTTTTTGAACTGTTTATGATAAAATATATAAATAAACTCAAAATGAATACTGCAACACTTTCTTCCATTTTATTTTATATCCCCGCGGGGTCACACAAATTCAGAGAAATCAAAAGGAATACCGTCAGTACACGTTGAAAGCTCTGATTAAACTTTCATACATTTGGGAAGAAACACGGTAACTGCAGGAAATTGCTCGCACGTTGGCTTCGAGCAAATTCCCGCCATTGAATAGTGATAATCATACTAAATGACGTGGCCGTGGGTCTCCCGGAATCTTGGCTAAATATAAATAAACATTAGCTGGTGTTATACAGGGTGGCCCAGAGAGAAATGCACTTTTGATTTCGCGCGCATTTCTAAACGACAAAATGGAGAGGCGCAGAGATAGCAGCAGTGCGTAGCGCAGTTTTTGTAATTTTAGTCACTATGAGTCATTACAAGATAGAGAAGCGCGCGTTAGGTGTACGCGCATTTTAAGAGAGTGCTCGATTTTATGAGACTTTTCGACGGCTTTACTGCGTTGAATACGAGTTGCGGCGCATCAGTGACTGTCCAAGCACTACTTTAATAAAGAAATGGATTAAAAGATTCGAAAAGACAGGATCGACGCAAGAAATGCGGCTTTGGAGTCTTCAAAGAGTATCACGGACCGATGAAAACATTCAGTGTGTTCGAGAATCTGTACGCGCGAATCCAAGAATGTTAGAGCGTAAACGTTCATTGGTTTTAGGAATCACTAGATCGACCTGGCAGCGAAATTTGCGGCTTTATTTGAAATTACATCCCTATAAGATGCAGTTAGAGTAGAAACTAAAGGCAGCAAACTTCGAATCGAGATTGAGATTTGAAAATGAAACGCGCTATGAATTAAATAATTTCAATAAAATCATTTTCTCGAACGAAGCACACTAAAACTGTAAATAACTCACTCCAGCAGACTTTCTTTTGTTTCTCCCTAGGCAACCATACCTAGGGAGCAAAGTGTACTCTAATAATCCCACAACACTGCAGCAACTAAGGCTCAATACTCGGCAAGGAGTGGAATCCATTTCAAGAAAAATGCAAACGAAAGATTTCCAAAATTTTGATGCCAGATTAGAAGAATGCCGTAACCGTCAAGGACACCATTTTGACGACATACTTTATAAAAAAATAAATTTCATTTAATTATCTTTAAAATTGTAATAAACACAAGTAAAAAAAAATTATGCAGTATTTTTTTCTTGAATTTTCAAAAGTGCATTTCTCTCTGGGCCACCCTGTATATTATATATTATAAGGTAGTTCTTGAAGTTTTTGTCTGTTTATTTTATTCGCCAATTTTTGATAAATATGAAATAGCATGATACACGGGTTCGGGTTCATGGGGCTGAAAGATTCTGAAAAGGTGACCGCGTACTTAAAGACGAAACAAGGGAAGGCAAGGGCCTTCCTTGAGGAAGGTCTTCGTTTCATGAGAATCCCGAATTTTCATTGATGGATACGGGATGCTCAGGACCAGTAAAAGTAGCAAAACACCTTTGCTTTACTACTTTTACTGGTTGTACTGATCGAATAAGTTAATAAAATTTTATAAGCTGATAAAATTTTCAATTTTATCAGCCAAAAAGCTGAAGCTGAAGAGTTTGTTTGGTTGAACTTGATATTGTCCGGTACTACTGGACGGAATTGTAATATAGTTACCGAATAAGGATATAAACTATTATATTACCAGGCTACAAACAATAAAAGCAGAGCCGTAACCAAAGACGCAGATGAAATCCCGTTGGACCGTGAGTCATTAATATACGTAGTCCAATACCTTATTCATACCATTTTAATTGCAAGTATCGATTTCAGAAAAAGTGTCAAAAATTTACCGAATATTGGAATCGGTAACAAGGATCGAAACTGAAAAATATAATCATATTTAACAGATCTATGGAGGTATAACTGTATATTAATCAAATAATGAAAATCATTTTTCATCAGCATCAGTGCTACGGTGCTACGAGCTACGGTGCTACGCCGCTACGAGCTACGCGGCTACGAGCTCTGGCGCCACGAGTCGGTCGTTATGTGAAAAGTTACCAATTGGAGCGTGCATTTTTAATTAATAGAGAAATTTTTATCTCTGTGTTTTTTTCTTTTTCCGATGCGACATAATACAAATCATGGTTTTTATTTATTATGACAGGAAGTAAGATATAAATTATTGTGTTGTGACTGTGTTTACTTCACTACTGTAGCTATTCCTCACAAAATGAGGCGTTAAATCCACTTGCCAATTAAACAATTTCAGGGAAATTTGAAAAGGTAAACAGTGGGACTTAACCTCTGCAGGCTTCTCTACTGCAGAGTTTAGATTTTTTACAGGAAATACGGAAAATATTGCGAAAATTTCGATAAGGGTAGCTACAAAAACCGGCAGTAGGTTTGTCCCCTCACACCACATCTCCTATTCGAAGAAATGTGTTACCTCTCATTTGTCAAAAGGGTTAATTAACTTTACAACATTTTTTTAATTTCATTTCATGCAAGGTTAGAACGTGGTATTATCTAAACTGATATTATAAAGTGAAAAGGATCAATAAAATAAAGTAAAAAGGATTTGATTTTTTGTTCGTCTGTTACACAACTCCAAAACTACTTAATCGTTTTTAAAACATATTTTACCATTACAAAGCTACATTTTCCCTGAGTAACATAGGCTATTTATGGTTATACGGGCAAAGCTGCTGGCAAAAAGCTAGTTATTTACAAACTCAATATTTTATCCTAAATTATATATTTAATAATCGCAAGAATCTTAACCGCCCACTCAGTACAACCGCCCAATGTTCCATTACGCGGAGCTCACGCTCCAAATATAAAACAGTAAAGCATCACGGCGTTTAATTAATAGTGGGTAGGCAGCGAGGCAGCGGGCTTTAATTCAGGAAATCCATTTGTATGATAAACGCGCGCTGTTTAGTGCCAGTGCTCTAGTCGAGGGTTAACTGCCGTTAGTTAACGTCGGTTAAATGGTGCCGGCTTTGGAAATTACGGTTAATTATGTTTAGGGAGAAATAAAATGGAGTAGTTACCTAATACTGATCACAAAACATATTTTGGTAAAATAAAAATAAGATAGTGTGAGAAAACATTTTGAGACACATTTTTGTTTTATTGAAATATTTAGTTTAGTCCCATCATGTAAAATGTAAAATTGTAGAAAGACAGATAATTTTATCAAACCTTTCCAAGATCTTCAAGAATACACTTCCACAATAAACTTTTAAAAACCCCTACCTTTTATCTGTAACAGAAAACCGCACGTAAAACTATAAGACGTACAACTAAGACTACAAAAATAAAAGCATCTTTAAAACATTCTGCTTTAACTGCAGTTACAGTCGGTGGCACCCGCCGCCTGCAATAGAGACGTACAGATGAATTTTAATGCTGTAGTTACGCATTCAGTGCTAATGGCTCCTTGAGTGGGACACGCAGACACACAGACACGCAGACGCGCACACAGACAGACAGCAAGACGAGAGTCACAGCAAACAGTCTGCGGCACTCGAGACGCGAATGTACGCGTTTTAATATGCACGTCTTTTTGAGAGTCCGGTGTACAGAGATTTAGATTATGTGAAGGTAAGTTTTAGTGAAGGAGCAAGTGTTAGACACTGTCTATGAGAGATTTTGTTACTAGAAGCTGAGATTTGGAGCTTGACGCAAAGAGAATTACTAATGTGACCTGTGTTGGTAGTCTCTTGGTTATGTTTTCTGCTATTTTTTACGAAAATAATTAAGGAACCTTAGATGTCTGTCATTTGTAGATCATTGGCAGTCGTTACGGATAGTCAGAAGCCAGTAAATCTGACTCCAATCTTGCCATGAAGTACCGTGTTGCCCCAGTTAATGGGTTGTGGAGGTCTGATAGGCAGCCGCTCCTCGTAAAATACTGGTATTCAGCTAAATCCGACCCCAAAAATTGTTGCGAAAAGTGTAGGCAGATGATGAATTAAGGAACCTTAGAATTGCTATTAATAACTCCGTGATAGTCCCCTACAGGATCTCAACAAAGCTATACCATAACCCAACACACCACATACGAGATTGGTTCCTTAACATAACTAGTGATAAAATATAATGGTGTATAAACAAAACTGTACACTGCTTCAGAACCTGATAATATGTCAAAAACTTGTGTGTGTTAACAATATATAAACAACATGATTTCAGCAATCCCGAGAGATTGCAGGCAACAATTGAGGAGTTCCAATGTCATCTTCTGAATTTTCTATCAGATCTTTACCTTAACCGTATTAATTCATGAATCCCCGACCGGTCCTATGAGACCGCGCTGTTATTGTTTTACTATTGTGTCTCGTTTTGCGGGTATGTGATAGGTTAATTCTCTTAGAAACTAAAATTGAATATCAATTGGTGAATAAATCGGTGATAAAGAAAAAAAAAACTGTCAAATCAGAAATCTCTTCTCTATTTTAAGCCGGTAAAATCAGTAGAATATTAACATAAGCACACACGTTAAAACATCGTAACATTACGGCCGTTACCGCAAACAGTAACATGTAATCATAACCCACAATTTACGGCGAACTAGCACAAAATGCTTTCCAAACACATTAACTAATAAAAGCTTTAGCTTTGCACGCGGCTTCTCATCTGTGAAATGTGAAATTCATTAGTTAGTATTATAGAGTAAAATGGGAAATATTCCTAATATCGTACTTACCTTACAGGTTGTTAAATCAAAAGAGTGTAAAATTAGAACGCAAAAAATGGACCACCTTATATAGTTTTGTCGTCTTCATTGACTTTAAAAATATGTAGAGGTTTTCAAGTCGTCTGAATATCTTTTTCGAATCGATTTTTCTCAAATGTCCGACCAATAATTACCTATCTGGTTAGCTCTGTCTTTGGCCTCATTTAAGTCATAAGTCATGGAAGGTGCAGCTGGTTGTATATGCTGAACAGGAAGGAGGATGTTGCATATTTTTTGAAGGACCCTCACACTGGCACTGTGTTTACGATGGTTCAAGGATACACCATATGGCCAGACAATGTTTGCAGCTGAACGTTCAAAAAAGAGAATTATCTATTCTTGTAAAGACTTTTTTTGCAAGAAAACAGAGATAATAAATAATAATAATTCATCTTTCTTTTTATAATATTACACTCAATTTTATAATTTATAGACATACAAGTTAGGATTAAAGATAGTCACCCGTTCAAACGTTGCATCCAGCTCTGAACAAAACTCGTTGACTGGAGCACGCGTTAATGTGATTACCGTGGATTACCGCCGTAATGCTGGTTTAGTGCTTGCGGTGCGTCCGGGCAGCGACGGTAAAGCGGTAATGGATGTGTCCGCATTTCTATATTGTCGACTAATGTTAAGTGTGTTGCCTTATAGCCATCATTGGCAAGAATGGTTGCATGAATTTGTCTGTAATGTATCGTCCTTAAAAATACGGTTAATCTCCAGTTAACTTTGTAAATGTAACATTAGATCTGAAATTCAATTAATGTAAATCCATGGAATAGTAATCGAATATGTTGATGAACGTTAGAATCAATTATTATCCCGATTATGACGTTATCAATAAATCGGTGTCAGTCGGTAAATTGAGCACTCATTTGATTTGTGGCATCGCGCCAATGTGCTCGTGTATTGTAACGACTAGTTTTGTAATCAATGTATTTAAAGGTAGATGAATTATTCTATCTAGCTTTGTCCTAATAATTTTTCCCGCTCTGGGTAGCAAGAGGCAAGCGCGTCAAATTTTTACTGACTAAAATCCACGTAAGATCCTTTAGTCGCCCTTTCCATCCCAGGGTAACTCTTTCAAACATTTTCGCAGCCAAATTGAACCAAACTGCAGTCTAATCCGGTCCACAGTTATTGACTTCATCAAGTTCTGCATTCGACGTCATTGCCTGGTGTTACACCATACCTTTTACCGTACATAAAACAGATTGCCAACTATCCAATAATCTTTTGATCCTCGAAGCGCGAACTTTGTTCATAACATTAGCTAATACATTCTGTAAGCGGTTGCAGCGCGGCGCCGGCGCCTCATCAATACGAAACTTTATATTGAACTTGTTGCGAATATTTCAACAACGCGATTAATTAGCGGCACAAAGATAACCCCTTATTAATATTTGAGCTGGCGAGGTGTGGCGGGGCGCTAGTGCGGGGCGACTGCGGAGAAGCTGCGTGGCAGCTGCGGGGAAGCTGCGGGGCGGTCGCGTGGTTTTCACGCTATCTTTAAGAAGCACAGATTTAATAGCTCGCCGACTTGTTAATTAAAAATTTAATTAAGTAGAGTTAAGTGCGAAGTAGATTGAAGACGCAAGTTTGACGTCTCCGAAGGTCGCCGTCGCGTGTCGTCGCCGTCGCGCGTCGGTGGAAAAATGCTGTTTTATTAGAACGAGTCTGAAAGGCGACGCGAGGAATGTTTTAATCAATTTGTAGTAAATGAAGTCGGTCGATAGAAGCTAGTTATTGGCTGCTGCGCTATATTTTTAATTAGTGCCAACTACGACTGGGAGCTTTGCTGTGGCCTTATTTTCTTCTTTTTCTTTGAAGTAGTTTTAGTAATTAATTAAACCTGTAAATGTTGATTACAATTAGGTAGGTTACATTTTCTTGCCGACGGTCTTTAATACAAATAAATTGATATTTATTTCGATACGTTAGACGTTATTAAGAGAACACTTTTAATTTACTCGTACCTATAGAACTATTATTTATTTATTTAATTATCAATTGCTTGCCATAAGGACCACCCACAAACACACACCCACCAGACACTATGGCAAATAACAACTGATGTAATGATTTCCTGTTAATTACCTTATAGCAAGAATACACAGTTCGGTTATATATAGGTACGTAAATTCTTCATTGAAGGACGCAAACATTAAAGGTTTCACTTCAGGAGTCTACTATTCAATAGTTCCTAACCTCGAATCACATTCATAAATCATTTCGGCGGAAAGACGTCCACTACTGGACAATACTGGACATAGACCACCCTCAAACGTCGCCATAACGTTCAGTTTTATTTGTCTCACATCTATAGTATTCCCGTAACCCTCACCCAGGTCATTGGTCTGCCTGATAGCACAAAGAGTTTACAACAAATCATTCTATTTTTCATCACAATCAACGTAGAACAAATCCTATCCCCAAAAAACCACGCCTTTATAAATCATTACCCCATATTGTTACAGCTATTAAAGGCACTTAACCACGACAGCAATCACATAAATATTCAGCAAGCCATCACCCCGAAGAGTGCAGTGATAGGTGAAGGCAGTCGATGAGCCCGCTCGCATGATGGATGCGTGTCGTGACGTCACGGGCGGCGACTGCGCGACCCGCGACATCGGCGCGCGACATAAATCACGCGCGACAAGCGTCGCTACCATTACGTGTTTTTGTCGCGCGCATTATACCCGGTATACATTACGTTAAGATATTGTTACAGATTGTCGGTTATTTTTCTCGTGCATGCCGCTTTTATTCTCCTATTGTTAAGGTTGAAATATGGAATTTGAGTGCGATTGTTGTGACAGAGATGTGCTTACGAGTATCTTATTCTGTGTTTCTCGCTTCGTAACATAACTGGGACAACACTTGATACTCTATTAAAAATACTTGTACCACTTTTAGTCATCATCATCATTTACAGCGAAAGACGTCCACTGTTGATCATAGGCCTCCTACAAGACTCGCCACGATGAACGGTCCTGTGTGTCTTGCATTGGATTCCTGCAACCCTCACCAGGATATTGGTCTACCTTCCAACACTGCGTATTCCGGTACGCGGTTGCCACTCCACAATCTTTCGGGTCCTAAAGCCATCTGTTCTGCGAGCAATTTGCCCTGCCCATTGCCACTTAAGTTTAGCGATTCTTCATGCTATGTTGGCAACCATATACCTCTTGCTCTTGGATATCCACTTTAGTACTTTAAAGAAATAATTATACTTGTTAAACGTATGCAAAGCAAAGAAGAAATCTCTACAGCAGCACTAAAAAAATAACTTAGAATTAGCAATTTAAAATTCATTTGTTCAGAAGCGACCATCTTGAATTAAATGCTCGCTAAATAAAATTAATGCTCATAACAAAAAGTAAAGAATACAGAACATTTCCATTCTAAATGCAGCGACGCTAAAGTATGAATAAATTAACGAACGAAGATGACTCTGGAAAATAAACAAAAAGACATGCAAACATTGAATTATTTTCTTATGTGGTACGGAGTACGAGGGGAGGAACAAATTATAGTTGGCAATATTTATACACATGGTGTTCATAAAGTATTGTGAATAATCCATGGATCCACAGATAATGAAATGGTGCACAATCTGCGCCGAGAATGGGGCGCGATGGAACACAACACATGAGATTTTTGAGACAATCTTCATTGGAAATTGGTTTTCTTTCCTTAGGGCGTGTCCTTACACTCATGCCGAACACGCACGTAAGTACTTGTTAAGGAAAGTAATCGCGCCTTCCTGCCTTCGGTTTTGATGCAATCACAAGTATTGTCGATTTTGAACTTTATTTGTACCAGATACATAGTTATTTGGTCAACTTAATCTACAGTGCGGTTCCGGCTAAATCTAGCTAATACACGCTTAATATCATTGGCCTAGTTCTTGCCTTTCAACTCATGTAACCTATTTTCATGTTATCCAGGCCCAAACTATATAATTATTAACAATTTATTCAAACCAAGTTAATGCAATTCATGACGTAGGTACCCAATTAAGTCGTAAGTTTTGCGGTTAAACTTGAATTAAACTTTTGCGAGCACGGCGTGTAGTTTATCGAGAGGCCCCAAAAGCACGATAATGAACAATTTATACGGCGTGTTGGTAAATATAGTGATAATCCATGCGGGTGTGGGGGGGTGCGGGGGTGGGGGGCTGCAAATTGGACGCAACACGTTCGTGTCGCACGTAAGCCGCGCCGGGAAGCGCGCTGACAGCGCACGGGATTGCCGCTCATTTGTACGCATCGATATTATGGGACAATGAGAACAATCAGCTATTGGCAGATACTAAATTTGACACTTTTTGCCTTCAAATCTTCTCAGAAGAAAAATAAGCTACAAAACTTAATTTCTGAAAGCTGGTTTCATTTTTGACCGATTACATAATTAACTTGAGATTAGTCGGAGGCGCGAAGCTTTGCAATACCTGGGTATCTTAGCTTGATTAATGTAGATATAACTTACCTAACAATTAATGACGACACCAGTGTTCTTCTCTATCTATCTGTATCTAAAAGTATTATCCTATTAATCACCGAAATGAGTCCCTCGATCAGGCAGCAAGCTCCACATAACTCCTCAACTTTTATTAAAACAAGCGCCAAATAAATTCCTGCCACTTGTCTTCACGAGGGTTGCTAAAGACGCCGTCAAATGCCAGACAGGTATTTAAATATCCCAACAAAATAGACGGAACCCATTAATCAGGGGCCCAGGTGCGTCGTAGGGCACCTAAAATTAGATGTACGCGGGGCCCAAGACGGGACCCTTGGGTACTCGTTATTTATAGGGACCCAAACACGTGGCGGCCCCTCGTTTACATTTACACCATGTATTCTGCTCTCGTGGAGTGTAATTTTGAAGGCTCACGGTTTATTAAAACCTTAATACGAACCAAATTGATATTCACCCTTTGGCTGGGGTCGGAGTGGTAATTGCAGACGCGCTCAAAGGTGCTCCACAAAGAGATGCGGAGCGGAATTTTGTACAAAGATAACATCACAAAGTCACTTCACGTTTACTATTTCACTGTGAACTTGTCACATTGTGTTTGTAGTACAATTATTTTTGTATTCACAACTACATTCAACAAGAAAAAGCTCACTTTACCGAAATAGTTTCCAACGTTCCAGATCTTTAATCCAAGAGTCAATAAACTACAATAATCTCTGGCCCAGCCATTCCGCGCGATATCACTAAACTGCTTAAACTACGTCTAAATTTAAACGCAATCAAGTGGCGTGTAGGTTCGCCGAAGCGATTTTTACTTAAGATTCAGTAGTGGAGCGAGCGTGCCAAGTGCGGGCTGGCTGGCGCGCCAAGACATTGCCAGACGGCCAAGTATTGGCCGCGCCAGGCTTGGCCCAACCCGCCAGTGTCCCAATTACTCACAATGAGAATGCATGAGTCGGAATATAAAAAGAGGATGTTACGATCTCAGTTTTTTATGTTTAAACGAAAAAAAGACTTGAAGATCTGGCAGTCACGCAATAGTAATAAGTTCTGCCGGAAGTTGAAGATATTTTAGTTTATTTTATTATGTGTAGTAGTTTCTACAGCTTTTGTATCGAGTCGAGGAAATGTAGAAATTTTTTTTTTACTCACAAATTATATTTTATTCACCTATAACTGTAAGTTACATCCATTACATTCGTTTAGTCTGCAATCTAAATTTTCTCATTCATTAAATACACTTTGGCGTCATTTTACCCTAAATTTACTATTGCTGTCGAAATCTAAATCATCGAGAGATGTATTTAGAGTTCAAACTTGCATCTCTCTAATAAAACAATAAGCAAAAATATAATAACAACGTTAGTAATTACTCTTTCGAATTCAAAATATTCTTGCCGTGACAATAATAAGCACAAGGGGAGCGCTGACCGGCCACGTCACTCAACTCTCATCCTTACTGACTTCAGAATTGACTGCATACACTTCAATCTTCTTTGTACTGTGGATATCAATTAAAACATGAGAACAGTTTCCATCCATCTGTAAATAGCAACAAATGAGTGTATAATTGCAGTAATCCGCCTGTCCCGTGGGTCTGCGAGGCAATCAGTCGCCGCCGCCCCGGGCGGACATTTGCATCGCGGAGGATGCATTCGGCCCGGCCGTCTCTTTCGCTATTCCGCCCCTCTCGGCCGGTTCGCCCCGGCGTCGCTCGCTGTCGGGTGAAACACTGCTGAATATTAATACGTACTTGCATCACTTTGATATTTGGCGGATGGACTTTGAAGTTTCTTGCATGTCTGTGTAATGAGTGTTGTACGAGTAAGACAGACTGTGCTCCTCTGTGATTCTGGATAACTTATGAATTGGTTTATACAAATGATAATACAGTATATCTGTGACTTGCAAGTGATAAATAACACCAATTACTAAAACTGTATGCTTTGGCACTTGCCTCGTAAAAGTTGGTCCCTGAAATCAATATTTTGACGATCAATATTAACAAGTCACGAGAGGAAAAACGGAGTCCTCTTTCTAAATATTAAAAAAAAACCTCCTGCATGTAAATATAAAATCCCGATAAATCGCTGCAACCTGCGTACTCCGCCGAGTCTGCCTTCCCCGCTGGGAACGCAGGCGTGATGCTAGGAGAGCGCGTTAGTTGCAAGCGGCACTAATTCGAGCTGTGTTAATGAGACCACAGCTTACAGTCACAGAGGGTTGACTCCGAACAATGTCACACGTCAAGTTACTGGTATAGGAAGGAACTCACAAAGGCAATGCCAAGAGGTGCTATAAATAATGCAACTACTAACAGGACTTCTCAGAACTAAATAGTGTTTCAGTCAAGTGAGTTGCTTTGGATTAATAACTGTTTTAAGAGATAGAAAAGAAATTAAGAAAGAACAAAAAAAATAAATTCAAATAATTATTGTAAACAAATTACAACAATAATTATACATACTCGTAAAACAAGAACACATTTTTTTGTATTTTTTGTTGTAATTAAATTAAAATTTTAAATTGGTTATATGCACACCTGTAATTAGTTCCTTTACACAGGATGATCTTCTGAAAGTTTATTGCAAATGTTAACAAGTTGTTGTAGTATAGCTTTTTCATAAAATAAAATATTTATTTATCTTCTGACAAAAGTGTTAGCACCCTGAGAACCTAACCAAAGTATCATACAAACATTGCATTTAGTATTTAGCAGTCGTATTATACTCGTATATTGTACAGCAGTGGTTCTTCTGTCCATTCTCATGATGTAATCAGACGCCTGGTATCCTTTGAAGCGCGTTTAACCTAGAAAGGAGAAAAAGCGTGGGTTTTACACACATTCATACATTTCCATGTATGTCTGTCTACCCTCACATCATATTATTTTATGTATACCTTTGTGACGTGGTTGGCATTACTGTTCCGGAAGTGTTGGCATTGCTCGCTGCACATTCGTGTCAAATTATATATGACAGGGACTAGTGACTAGATGAATTACAATTGTGCTATATTGTAGTATGTTTAGTTGTCACATACTAGTATGCCCGACCCTAGGGTAGGGTCGGGCCATATTGAACCAGGCAGCTACGTTGAACCACCGCCGAATCTCGAAAATGCCATTGCCAAACCGCGCTAATATGAGTGAAAGAGAGGTATTTACGTTCCGTTCCTGCCCACTAGTTTGCGTGGCGATCGCGTGCAAAGTGGTTGTGTGAGGAGTATTCGAAAGCAAACTGACTCAAAAAGTAAGTATTTTTTGCCAATTTCATTCTTTTTTAGCTTTTTTCGTTTAAATAATATCAATTTATTTATATGTACACTGTTTTCTACGGTTATTTAGCAATTAAAAGCGCTATAATTCGTGATTTTAAGAATTTGATTTGCCGGTAAAATTTTGAGTTTAGTTATCAAAACGCGGTGTGTCCCACAGTGAACCACCTGAGGGTGTTACACATTGAACCATGGTTCATTGTGTACACCCCGTTAAATGAGTGTGTTTTTTACAATTGTTTTAATTTGTTATAGAATGGCGCGAAATCTAGGTACTTCCGAAGAAGAATTTGAAACGGTGCTAGAAGACAGCGAGACTGAAATTAGTGAGATAGATGAGTCCGAAGATGAAGAAGAAATGTTTGTTATAAGAGGAAATTTCTATAAATTGACCCGTAATCCCGTTGAAGATGACTATGTTCTCGTGGTTTTTGATGCAAAAAATATTAAGGTTTATTATGTAGCCAAGATCAAGTTGTTTTTGGCTAAGAATGCAAGCTTTTGTTTTATTTTTTGAAGAGTTTTTTTTAAGTTTTATACTTTGTTTAAAGTTTGTTTCCATAGTGATTTTTTTTTTTATTTGAAGGTAATACCTTCAAAAACCCAATAAAAAGTTATTTAGTTTTTTACTTAGTTTTTAAAGTTTCAAGAATATTATGGAAGGTACTTTTGTTTTTATAATTAAAAACTGTTACTTTTGTTTTTATTATTAAAATATGATAAGAATTTGACTGAAAAGGTTCTGTGATGTATAAAACTAAGACTCTCGGTTTAATTGCATAAGATTTAAAGTGATTTTAATAAATATAAGGCTGATTTTTATTATTACTGTTTATTATTACAAAGTATTTGCCTTATAAACTGAACTAGAAGACATAGTTAATAAGGTGGCTCAATGTGGACGATACCCTCTCATTTTCCTTAAAAACCTGTTTTACACCGAAACTAAAAGGAATATGAGAAATTAATGTTTTACAAAATTAAAGCTAAATAAATATGCTAACTATACACAAAAAATTAAAGGCATTGATTGAAAATCCAGCCCACTATGAGACTTTGAAATTTACCTGGTTCAATGTGAGACAACTTACCATATATGTAAACATTATTATGACAAAGAAATTTATATTTGAGTACTTGGCTTAATAGATGTTATTTTGTTTGGTTTTGGTTTATTATGTATACTAACCTGCCGTATACATCTAATAGTTTCATGGAACGGACGCCAATTTGTCACACAAAACGGTGGTTGCTGAAAATCAGCACCGTAGATTGTTGGAATAACCCAGCGTCACGGTATACGCTGAGCAACGACCTATTTTCGCCTAGATGCGACGCACAACTTGGATTTATTTATTTTTTTTGTTCTTGTTGTTGATCATATTACTGTTTATATTTATATTTTGTTTGTCTTGCAATAAACCACAGATCTCAGCTCAACATAACATGCCACAGATTATCTATGTGTTAATAACTTGACAGCTGGGCAACTGTGTTCTCACTAGCTCTAGTGTCTATGATGCTATAAATAATGCCGGGTTCACATAGCCTGACAGTTTTTGTATTGTTACTATTATTGTACTATGCGTCCATTTGGGCAAAATAAATTCATTTTCTTTCTTTCTTTCTTTACCCTTTGATGTGTTTAATGAAGAACACTCATAAAATGTGAGAAACCTAAAACGCTTGATTAAATGAATGTCATACACGACCCAGTTTACCGTCAAGTTTGCAGCATGTTTGAAGCGGCGTACGGTAAACTTGACCGTGTGGCTATATTCATGACAAGTTTGATGTCTGTATGAGCGGTCGGGTATATATGACGTCTGTTGGCTGCAAACTTGACGGTAAACTGGATCGTGTGTGGCTATCATTACAATTAAGAGTTTTAGCAAGTAGTCTGACACGTCCTGCCGCTCCGCCCAAGTGTGGGAGAACACATTGGATAATTCTCAATCTAAAAAGAAGCAAAATAAATACGTCAGTAGCACAATTAAATGAAAATGTCATACTGTTTCCAATTCATTACGTCTAGAAGACAGTTACTTACTCAATAGCCTCTATTTAGGTACGTATACAATTATACAAATGTTTTCACAAATTCTTAGATTCTAATCTTTGACACTAGCACCCCAAAATAGTCTCCTACAAACAAATGCATCCTAAACTGGAGTCAGATAAAAGCCATAGCGTGTTCTATCACCGCAACCGATGGAGCCAGCGATAAGTAACCGCGGGAGGCGAGCTACTGGCGCGAGTTACTGGTACCCATGGAAGTTGGCTTTGTGGAAATAATTTAAGGAATCTGTCGATTGCATTAAGAATTAGCGATCAGTTACTTTTAGTCTTTAAAGAAATTGATAACATTACAGACGCTCTCACTCATTCATGCCGTATGTGGGGTTGTGTTCCGACAAATTGTAAGGAACTGTAAACTGAACGAGCTTGAGACTAGTGTGATCGTACTGGTAAAATGGATCGATTTCTGTAATAGAAACCCGTTTACCACATAAGTAAAGTGCAACTTAAGGACATGGGAAGGTTTTAGTCATTAAAAATCTGACAACCCTTCTATTCTAGTCTAGTCTAGGCCTAGCGAAGTCATTGGAAGATTTCACACCACGAAAAAAAATATAATTTTTATGTTATGCTTACTGGATTGCAAATGTCGATAGGCTGTCACTCCATATGAGACACTGATTTCCTGTTCAGAGCCCAACCGTAACACAGTTGGGAAAGGAAAGGGAAAAGGCATGGCAGGCAGGCAGTTCCGACAAACTGATGAGGAAAACCGAAAAACGGGGTGAAAACATCACAGAAATCATGTCTATTGCTTGTAACAGCGTGTCATGTTATTATGTGATATCCTCCAAGCCTTTTTTTTCAAGCGGGGAACCATCAGAACAACTTGTCAGACTTTTACTACCTGAACTCCACCCTGTTCTTTCCTTGCCTTCATTCTGGGGTCACGAGCTTCCCTTTCGGAATCCAATCCATCCTCCAAGCCTCCTCCGCGGTTCGAATCTCACCCTTCACCCCTCACTTACTTACCAACTTGTTTACTGAAATCCGTTTAAATAAGACAGATAAATAGAGTAATTATAAATTAAAATATATATTTGGCAGTAGAATAAGAAGTGTTCTCTAAATAAACGACTAAATCAAAAGTTAAATGTTACTAAAACAAAAGTATAGAAAAAACAACAACTTCACAAGGTAACAAGGGACCATGGAAGTGGGATATAAGAAATAGTAGGAGTGTGGTTTTATCCGGTTGGACTCCGGCACTACCCAGACTGCCTTAAGAGTCGGGCAGTCTGGGTGTCTATGAGGATTTTCCACTCCTGCCAAAAAAAATACATGTCTATTGTTCATCAACAGCATCTCATGTTATTATGTGATCTCCAAGCCTACTCGTGGTTCGACTCCCACCCTTCATCTCCCTTGCTTACATACGTGTTTACTCCTTAACTGATATCCGCGCCATTAACTAATTATGTGATGCAGAGTTCAAAGTGCTGATTTATTGTAGTTGAGAGATACTAGCGTCATTCGCAGTGATATGGTAGATGTGTGGGGGATTAAATGGTGTATGAATAATATGTGACTTATGAGTAGATCAGTTTCTATAAATAAAAGAAAAAAAAATCTGTGATTTTTTTATGATGAATGGCTCAAGTTTAACCATTAGTTTAACGAATCATAAGCAATGATATAGTCGTAGATGGAGTACGCTTGCCTAGAAGTAACCTATTCAATGTTTACTTAAAGACCCCTAGGTTGTAGCTATCAGAAAACACAATATACTTTAAAGTATAGTCATTTAAATATACAAATATCTTTATTTTGGTGGTTGTATCTATTTATTTATTTAATTATTTGTTTAACAGTTCTGTACACCCATAAAATAATTTGATAATAAGAAGGAGACAGAAAATAGGTACAAGGTAATGCTATCTTCATTGTTCTGGTTGCACACATTACAGAGAAAATGTATAAAGGGGATTTAAGTAGGAATTAATCTTCATAATTAAAAATATCAGAAAAGTTACAAATTTAATCAAAAGCAAAAATAATTTACGAAACTATAATAATTGTGTGGTATTCGGTTGATAAGGTCGTAATTAATTAATATAATAAGTCAGTAATAGCAAATTATAACAGTATAATGATGTGTGAAAATGAAATGGGTCGCCGTTTCAATTGTTTGTGTTTAATTTAGTACGGTCCGGCTGAATAAAACGAAATTTATTGCTTTTAAACCTTTTGGATGCAATCTTTTGTATGAAACAATTAAATTTTCAACCAGTGTTAAATTCAAATGGTATAACTTTTTAAAAATAAAAAACTTATTTCCTAGATTTCAATTTTCTAAAAGTATGGATAATCGTAGACATAGGCTTCGAGATGGTTCAAAAGAGTTAAGGCGGCCATAGAACATTGGTAGGTTTAGTCAATAAAAGTCTGAAACTTCCTGTTGCTCCATTCAAAGTAAGAGAATAATGATTTACCACTTCAAAAAAGCCGTAGACATTACAATATGTAATGGTATTCACTCTTAAATTATCAAGAAGTTGGTCAGCTATAACTTTAAAGTTAGTTGTGAGCTTAACTTTATATGCCTACCTTTCGGCAAATAGGCATATTAACAGGTACCCATAGTAGCTGCAAACCATAAACAAACAGCCGGGTCGCATCCCTAGCCACAACACACACAACACACACCACTAACAAACTACAAAAGAGAAAAAACGAGCGACTTGCATACGCAACGAGCATCGGATCTAACCCCGCTCCGCCACATCACCGCCGGCGGTAAAAATGAATTTTAATGGTCACTTAGACCGCAGCGTGATGAAGACAGCCCGCTTAGCCCGCGGCTAACACTCCCCCGCCATTCTATGTTTGAAGTTATTTCCATTGTGGAACGTTTTTGAGGTAGTTTAGACTTTGGTCCCCGCTTAAGTAAACGATACGCCGTCTGTCACTGATATGTTATTCACGCCGAGGTATATTGTTCATATCTCTTTTAATTTATTTATTAAAACTTGATGCACTATTAAGAAATGCTGTACAAAAGCTAGCTCTTTTGCTTTATAGAAGAAGTTTGTAGAGGCATATTTGTGTTTCATGAATAATAAAAAATTTGAGGTTAGGATGTGACAGATGGGAGCTGTGAGTTCGTGTGCCAGTTTAAAATAGTGAAACTGCAATAAGGTTAGAAAACTGAGAAAAATCTGTTTTAAGGTACAAACAGTTTTACAGCAAATTATTTTCTGAAGTGACTTATAACTTTGTCCACAGTTACCTACATACGTATACATAACGAATATCAGTACAAAGTCAACAAACATTATTCATAACAAGCTCTTTCGAAGCGAATCAATCTGTAAGAAGATTTGAACAAACATAATGTTATCAATATTCCCTAAGATCTTGAACACGATGTCATGTTCTGGTGAAACGAATTAGAATATTCATGTTCCTTATTTATTTTTAAACGTAGTTGGTGTTGTACTTTTAAAAATGCTAAAAAAAGCAAACGTTAGAAATTAAGATAAGTAAGGTATGTTTTCTTCAATATGGTGTTTACTTTAATCATAAGTTGGGGATTGTGATTTGTAAATAAAACAATCGTCTAGTCGTTCCCGGGGACGGGTCAAGACTGCCACGACCGACGTCATCTACTTGACTTGCCCTACATTTAATGTTTAGTTGAAGATCGGTCTACGTTAGTAAAAATAAAACTGTGTAGGAATAGGTGTGTAGGAAGAAGAGGGATTTTTTCAGCATTAGGATAAAAGAGGGTAGATATTCGTATTCGACAATTACAGAAACCATCCTTTTCATATACGAGTATGTACAAACACTAACATAAACTAACAGCATACAAACACAAGACAGCCAACAAAAACTACACATAACGAGGCGTCAAGTCAAGCACTCCGCTCTGTCGATAACAAGAGTTGGATGATAAATTCACGTCAGCTGTCAGCGTGACACGCGACCCGCGTCACGCCGCCATTGTGTCATATTGACGCGCATTCACGGAGGAACGCCGCGCGCCGTGAAGGGTTAAGGTATTTTTGGATGTTCGATTTTTGGGGACCGTGTGCTATGATTTTTAAGCGGACGTGTTGAAAGGCGTCGCAAATGTGTTACGGGGTTTATGATTTTTTTTTTGGTTTTGTGATTTTGTTACAAGTTATTATTTTTTATTTGGAAAAAATTTAGCTAGTAAATACATGTTTACTTATTTTATTTTACAATTTAATTAGAAGTTTTCAATTACAAAAAAAATATGTCTATGTCCAAACAATCGGTACATTTTTTACATGCACAGCCAAAAAAATAAATATATTTTTTCAATAAATCGATATTATTACTATATCATCATCTGCCTAGCCTTTTCCCAATTATATTGGGGTCGGCTTCCAGTCAAGCCGGATATAGCTGAATACCAGTATTTTACGAGGAGCGGTTGCCTACCAGACCTCCACAACCCATTAACTGGGGTAACACGGTACTGCATGGCAAGACTGGAGTCAGATTTACTGGCTTCTGACTATCCGTAACGACTGCCAAAGATCTACAAATGACAGCCGGGACCTACGGCTTAACGTGTTTTCCGAGGCACGGAGGAAACTCGTTATGTTAAGATGGTCACCCATCCACAGACCAACCTTGGCAAGCATTGCTTAACCTTGAAGATCGACCTGTGCGGCTGATATTATCTAGCCACGAGCTCTCCCGATATTATTACTACAATCTTTCCTTCTTCTTCTTCTTAAGGTAAACTTTTTAGATGCTTTGGGCCCAGTAGGTTCCTAAAAACCGATAAATAACTCTTCTGTCGCAGATCTGCTGGAAGAAATTTCGTCAGCAATAAGCTGTACCTTTGTACTCCCCTGTCTGCATTTATTATTTTTATTTAAAGTGACTGTAAATTACATTTTAAAAATAAAAACGAACAAAAAACCATAATTATGAGCAGTGAAAATATGTAAATTTTCCAATTACAAAATGTTTGCGAAAAAATCATTGGAAAGGATTCTTTTAAATAATTTTTAAATGTCGTTATAAGGCGAAGTGTGAAGATTTTGAGTATTAAAATGTACTAGCATAGTTATGAATATTATAACGTAGATATTTTTAGCTACTGTTCATGTTTTTCTCTTAGATCACTCTAGTGGTTTTCCACGAAATTCTAGGAAGTACTTAATCTATTTTTTTCGAGTCGATTGAGGGCGTAACAGAAAAAGGTAATGTTCCGTAAGCCGAGGCAAATGAGTCCTCCTTGTGTACTGTATAAATTACCTCATGTTTTTCATTCGTTTCGGCTACGGATAAGCATAATGAAAACACCTACATAAGCAAGACTAAGTAGCTCGCTACAACTCAGGGTAATACAGACCTAAACGTTTTACATGGAAACTTTGCGTATATTAAAATTCAAAGAGTATCAGAGGAATAGAAAGATGGCGCATCGGGAGAAATAAAAGTGATTGGAGTCGTCGGGTGCCTCACGCCCGCGCGGGTACGGAGCGCCCGGCGCACAGGTGGCCGCGATTTGAATTTTTAACGGCGCCCGCAGCCGCCATTACCGCGCCCCGCCGTCCGACCGCTAAATACTTCAAACTCTAATTGAATAAACGTGTCGTGAATTCAGTATAATCGACGAACGCCACCGATGAGACGGACGACGCTGCCTAATCCGATTGTCCGAGTTTTAAATTTATTTAGATTGGCGAAAGGATTTCCGAATATCCGCCCCTCCCTCCGCAAGCGTCTAACAAGGCCCTTGTTTCACCAACTTTGCTTGAATAGCAAAATATCAAATAACTCTTCCCCGTTACGTCTGTGTAATTACTTCGCTGTACTTTGTATTAGCTACAGCGACAGACAAATTAACATTTTAATAATTCACTTGTTATGCCTTGTTAATAATTTACATTGAGGTTTGCTAAAATTCGTGCATTGTCAGAAACTAGATTAGGAGCGACGGACGTAGATATCCTGAATAATTAATGTTTGTTTAGTTCGAGAAGTTTGAAGTAGGTACTCATTAAGCAATCTGAGCGCGGAGTAGCTCGTTAAAACAAAATCTGGAGTTGCTATCTCAAGTTACCTGTTGAAGTTAAAAATTCACCAAGCAACAAAACGCTCTCAAAGTAACTCTACCTATTTAAATATATAGCTAACGAGCTACGACGAAAGTTACTTAATTATACCATCGCCTCTCGCGCGAGACGTTCCTCGAACGGCACCATTTTTCAAAACTTATCTCTCTCATTCCTCGGCGCGTCTCGTCATCCGCAAAGCGACTAGATCTACATAATTGCAAAGATACGGCTCCACATCGTTCGTCCGATGTCGGTATTTGTATTCAAATCTGTGACCAAACCGCTGTTAACCGTGCGAACGGCGCGGGGCCCGTCGCACCCCCGCCATTACCGTAATCTCGAAGACTGAGTTAATGGTAGACCCCGCCCCCCGCGCCCCGCGAACGTCCCGTATTCGTCTTCGCTGATGTAAGACGACAATTTTAATGAGACACCTACAGTGCCTTGCGTACGCTTTAGGTTTAGGAATGTTCGAGTTGAGTGGCGCGCGGCGGTCAGACCGCACTTTATCTCTACGCTGACGATATTGTGTTTACCCTGCGAATTAAATAACCCGTACATTCTACTTCCTAACTTTACCGTATTTGCTTCTTTTTCTCCGAAAGTCATGTCTTATTATTTACAAAACAGTTTTTTATTTGTCAGGTTTTCGTAAAACAGCAAAACACATTATTCATCAAACGAACATCTTTATGCTAATATGCCAAATAAAAGTCGATCAGATTTATTCTACAAAAACAATATAAGAGAAGATTTCAGCCTTGAAATATTAAACACACGTGTAAGGCGGTTTCAGAAAAATAAAAAGGAAAAATTCTACTTACATTTTGTTTGTGTCTTCAAAATATTTTGTCAAATAAAGGCGTGTATTTGAATATGTAGTGCACAAAATGCGGACGGCGAGGGGTCTTTGAGAGTGGTCGATCGTTAAGCTGGTGCCGTAATACTTGTTCGATAAAACGACCGCTGCAAAGCGATGAAATGCTGGCGATGTCAAAAGGAACCGGCGCTGCACTGATAGCTAAGCTTTTACGCTGAATTACTGAATTTTCTCTTTAGCTGCTAGAGGGTTGGCTTCATTCATCTAATTTAAAAAGTAAATATTTTCTCTACAACTTCTGTTATGTTTACTTGCAAAGTATCTGAGATGTTTGCAATTCTCTGTTTCACAAAGCTGTTCAAACTCGAAATATGATTACCATTTTATAACTTTACTTAAATTAAATAAGAGGGTCTTTCCTGTCAAGTGGTTGCCATAAAATTCCACTCATAAATTAAAAAAAGCTCAAATAAAACGTAAAAGGAAAAATAATAATAAATTTTGAACTGGATAAAAGTGATTTGGGGTGAATCCGCTCGGCATCTGGCAATAAAATTAACTCCCGATATAATATCATTTGCTTAGAAGAAACAAAATAAAAGAAAGGAACTCATCGGCGCGCAAAGAGGGCGCGTTGGGTCTTACGGACCCCGCCTGGGGCACGAGCGGCAGCGGGAGCGGGGAGCGATTGATGGGTTTACATAAGTAGGTATGCTTTGTAAAATTAATAAGTCTTATGTAGGTATGTGTAAGTATGAATTTTATAAAGGTAAAAGTTTTGGCTGTAGGATAAAATAATAGGGCTTTAAATTATCATCTATGTAAAAAAACGAAACGATGATCTGGTAAAGATCAACTGTTTCGATTTTTGTGATAAACTAAGATAGGGAGTTCCGCCACGACGCGTATAATTTATGTGTTTAAACATAATTAATTAAAAAAAAAACGGTTTGAAGAAATTAAACAACTCAAAAGGTAGCTGGTATTGATCAGAAAGGCAAAAAATAAATTAGCCATAACAGAGCTAAAGTAAATAACGTCACCAGTTTTTTATAAAAAACTAATCAACAAGTTTTCTTTTTGTATCATCTGCACATTCGCACTTGCATTCAGTCCCATTGTCACAATGTCCGCTAATCATTCACACTTAGCACCACGCCATAAAGCCGAAACACAAGGCAAGGGTGAAATAACGAGCTTACAGCTAAACAAAGGGAGCAGCGGGTTTTTTGCGGACACCCCCTTGCACCCCCCCCCGCCCCGCGTCCCTCTCAGACACTGGGCAGACGCTCAGCGTTCCTCACTCGTCTTACAGATTTTATTGACCATCAATTATATGAAACGCCTTTATTTTAAGTTTTTGTGGTATAGTGGAAGATTCACAGAAATGTTACTCTGTTATTAAGAATTCTGTAGGAGTATTGTAATAAAGCAATCACTTGATAGAAGCGAGCAAATTCCTCGAAGCGATCTTTGACCAGCATCTGACTATGGTTGAGTTCAGAAGGCCGAGTCGTTTGCACTCCAACTTTACTCAACCAGTTACTCCGATTATGACATACGCTTGCCTTGCCGTTTTTTATTTAGTCTTCATGACTCTCACGAAACCGAATTTCCCAAAAAGTTCTAGGTGTCCTTTACTTTGTCCATCCTTTTATTCTAGTGGGGAATCATCAGAATGACTTCTCCCGTTCTCGGGCGGAGCGGGAGGGCGTGTCAGACTTTAACTAACTAAACCCCAGTCCATTCCTTCGTTGACTTTTATCTGGGGCTTCCCTTTCGGAAATCCGATCTAATGCCCCAGTACTTTGTCCATACTGAGAATCTATACTATAGTATAGATTGCTGAATGTTGGAATCTGAGCTCTATAGAGCTCAGAATCCCCAACATTCAGCAGTTTTCAATACACTGCTGTGAAACATCAATACCACCGTAATCGCATTGGCGGCCCGATCCGAACACTCCCGCATCTGTAAATTTTATAGTCCTGAGCATACTCTTCTCAGTCTCAATGACACTATTACTTTGCTTCAAGGTAAACTAGCATCATTCTCAAGCCTAGACTTTTATCCTCTTTCTCGCTTTCTCAAGTCAGCCCATGCTGGTACCACTGAGCCGTCCGTACCCAAATACCAATTATAAAGAGCGTTGAGCGTTTGTTCCAGCCTATCTTTTACTGTTTTGCCCCCAGCGATGCCCTAAGCCAAACTTAGTACCATATGTCTTAACTATAGGGTTTGGTTAAGGTTGCAATCGGCCAGTCAGCTTAAACAGAAGAAACGATACGTGCAAGAAACCACTAATAAAATTACTACTATTATTTATTCCTCAAAGAGTTCTCAACAAAGGCATTACTAACACAGACTACGTTATAAGACGTGCCTTTAACAGAAGATTCCTCCAACATAAAATATTCTCAGTGCTTCAAGAGCACTTGTAAGCAAATAAAACGTGGAAAGAAATGTTCTGTTAAACTATTTTATTTCATCACGTAGCCTTTGGAGAATGCACTGTATCTAGCTTGAAAGAAAAGCTGGGGTTAGTACTAAACGTTGAAGCCCAGCTAACGAAGTTTATATTAAACATTTCTAGCTAAAACAAGGTTAGTTTACAACGGGGACAAAGAGTTGCTAATAAAACATTCAGGTTTTAGGACACAGAAAATAAATGGTTAGAAGATCAACATGAAATGACAGTTTTGTTTTTATTATAATCATCGACTATCAATTACGAAACTCCACATGTCATTTATATGAATTGTAAATTTCCTTTTTCCTTTTACCCATATCCTTCCATACCTCGCTGTCCAAGTTTGCCCCGCGAACATGATCAGGTCATCAGACCACCATCGCCGCGGTGACGACCTTGACGGCGTCGATTACAAAGAACTATAAAAACAACTTAAATATATAAATATACGATTATAAATTAAACTACAACTTTTTCGAGGAAACGGCATAAAACATTTGACCAAGAATGGAGTTCAAAAGAAAGCATGCGGCATAAGAGGAAGGAGCAAGGAGGAGGTACGATAAAAGTTCTTTAGTTAATTAAGCGGCTCTACTAAAAAGGATACTAATTTTTATTTTTCCAAAAGATCGAAATAATCTATTAACCATTTATTTTATTAATTTACCAGAACATGAAATCCAGAGAATTTCTGCGTGTTTTTAAAGTTGTAATTTTACTATGACTCAATCTAGAATTATACGAGTTCGCATTATGATACATAATATCTGAGTAACATAGATAGAATATGATACAGAAACCTTTTTGGATTGCGCTCTATCCTATATCTTATGACCGAGTTCTCTATACCGTACTACTACAATATTCCAGAATTCTGCAAATACTGGATACAGAAAATATGTGATGGATTCTTTAAAATTGTCTTTTGCCATCCATCCAGATGGTAATTCTGTGCTCCTCCAGAACAGTGCTAGCTCGTCATAGCTAGTAGATAGGCTAGCATGGTCGTCGCCATAGGGAAGCCAAAACCTGTTTACAACGTGGCAAATTCTCTACTCCTTTGAACACATTACCATTAAAAAATATTTATTTTTGTTTGTTTTAATGTAAACTGATTTTATTAAAACTGTTTTAATTATCAGTTAAGTGTTTTTCTATACAAATAATAAATTACCTAATCAAAAGTCCTCATAGATAAATGAGTGCCATATCAAGTTGGTCCTTCTGCATACGTTTACGTCTGGACGTATTCAGTAACTTTACACACAGGCCGCACGATGCAATAGTTAATTAACCCTTCAGTAATTAAAGAAAGTAGCAAGGAGAGGCTACGTTACGGGAGATAGCGAGTTTTGTGTAACGTTCGTGTCTTTTGTAGCTTGTATTTCATAGCTTATTGTTGAGCTTATTGTGCAATGCGATGCGTTAATTATTATGGCTAATCCCAGGGCCTAATAGCTATGTGTGTTACATCGTTTGATAGGTATTTTGTACATCTTTGTATACGCAGTTCAAAAATACCTATCCAACAATTTAACATACATATATTGCTATTGAAAATTAGACCCAGCCTTCATTCTGGCACTGTTCTTTACCAAACAACTCAAAATTTTTGATATTCCTAGAAAGACCATTGAAGAATTTTGCACCTTCAAACATAAAATTTCTGTTCCCATAAGTTTTGTTCGAGGTTTCCTTAGTTTTAGTTTTTTTTCCCGTCCGATTATAATTTAGGTGTCTTCAAGGCTAGAGTGAATAGGCTTTTAATAAGCTAGTGCGCCTCACCATCAACGATTGCATCACTGCTTACCATCAGGTGGGATCGCGGTCAAGCACTAGCTTATAACAATTAAAAAAAAAAAAGTTTAGTGATTAATGAAGACAATACACACAACTGATATTAAATATTTACCACGATGTGATTATAATTATCCTGATTAAAAGCTGATAGTTTTTTTGATAGTTCCCTATAGCTCGTTTTTCATTTACTAGTTCTTCGTTTAAGTATATTGACTGTACGCCCGCGTCGCCTATCAATATGTCCGGAATGCTGAGTGAGCACGCGATCGTCTGAGCAGAAGTCACCGGAGTCTGTTTGTGTTAGCGAGCTCAAACGCGACAGACTGCTTCTAGCCAGTCTAGTTATCTGTGGAACGGATAACTTTATACGATGAGGCTCCATAGACAGCTCTGTCATTGATATGCTTTGATTTGAGATATTGAATGTAGATAAATGAATGGATATTTTAAATGAAGTTTCTTGCCGGTTCGTCTCCATAGTAAAAAACCAACCGTGCACTAGCTTCTGACGTTTCATAAGTAACGATTTAGACATCGGCTAACATGGGTACTTACTTGTGAAACGTTACATTGTATCTTTGACATAAGTCAATAAAAAAATATTTTGACATTTATTTTTTTGAAGATTTCGAGCCAACTTAAATTTATAGAATCTCGTCATACAATTCAAAAATCTTGAATGTATAAGTTAGCTACTTACATTCGATACTTGAATCAAGATAGATGTCTCGAATTTAACAGTTTGATGAATATAACAGGGATTTGAAGACCTCCAAAACAATCAATCTACAATCCAGATTATTTTAGTTTACAAACTTAGTAATCCTATTTGCACTTCATTTGATCAGCCATTATAATACGAAATCCAATGCGATACAAAACTCCCAGCATATACTTAAGCCCATAACACTGAATTTCAGAACTTGAGAATTACAAAACACGTTGTAACCCACCTACACAGCTCAAATGTACGAGTTCACCGCCGAGCGCCACTTTAAGAGCTAATTATCGCCGAATTAGAGCCTCAGCGCTAATTGTCTCGTTTACTCTCGTAATTACATTGTCCTGGCTTTGTCTTTGAAGTGGAGATGATAATCGCGTTGTTGGGATCAGGCGCTGCAACTTTGAAGTTGTTGTGGTGGCTCGAGATCATTCGATAAGCTGTTATCTGCGGTTGTGCTCTGTGGACTACGTCACAGGCTATCGTAATGAACAGTCATTAGGACTAATTATTAGATACTAACTGCTGTGCCCCGCGGTTTTAGTCGCGCCTATGGTTACTGGTTCTCTTCTGTTGTGCATGTAAAGCTTATAAACTTCCCGTATAAATGGGGTATTCACGGGCTATCCAACTTTATAAGAATTTTTCGATTCGAATCAGTAGTATTTCTGAGATTAGTGAATCCAACCGAAGTCTACAGCTTTCTAGTATGATATGGTGTGATTTGTAATATAATTTAAGCCTACATTTATTGTTAGAAGTTTGCTTTTTAATTATTTTTTTAATCTTTTTCCGCAAGACTGGCTAAAGTTCGAAGTAGTTACCTACTAAGTTTTGACTATTAAAGACAGATGATATAACTTCTACTACAATAAGAAAGCAGTCATAATCCACCAAAAGCCAACATCACTAAATAGAACACGACAAGAAAAATCGTTTCACTAAAGAACATAACACCACATAAAAATACTTGTCGCAGAAACTCCTTAACTTTGAGTGTCAACAAAACGACGTATGAATAAAACATACAGAGATGAAACACGAGCTGAGAGATGGGCCGGAGGTGGCAGGCCTGGCCGGTCGAATTCGGCCCGTCGTCGGCCCGCCGGCCCGTCGCTCCCAATAGCCTGCCAGCCTATAAAGAAGGTGTTATTTTCTCGTTAAGATACATAAGCTAGACCCGTCGCGTGTGCGGGGACAGAGTCTAGGCTGGATTTGGGTTAATGCTATATGAGTATTGCTTCGGTTTAGGGATAGAATTATTGATGGCTAGATTTTTGTTGATGTGCTTCATAAAATCGTTTGATATCGATGAGAGATTACACAGTAGTAAATTTTATAATTATTTTTTTTTTATTTTTTTTATTAGCCCGAAGAATCGCCAAACTTAAGTGGCAGTGGGCAGGGCACATTGCTCGTAGAACAGATGGTCGATGGGGACGGAAGGTTCTAGAGTGGCGGCCACGTACCGGAAGACGCAGCGTCGGAAGGCCTCCCACAAGGTGGACCGACGACCTGGCGAGGGTCGCGGGAATCCGATGGATGCGAGACGCGCAGGACCGGTCGCTGTGGCGACGCTTGGGGGAGGCCTATGTCCAGCAGTGGACGTCTTTCGGCTGAGATGATGATGATGATGATGATGAAATTTTATAAATCATTCTTATACCAGAATGTTTTTGTCTTTGTTACCCAGTGATTTTTATTTATGTGTACACAAAGGTGATTTCAATTCAACTCAATTCAAATTTTATTACTCCCTTCAAACCAGCAACCTACAAAAAAGTTACCAATTACATTATTAAAGGCAGAACTTATCATTATTTATTCACGAAATGTTTTGGGAACACATTAATTGTGCGTATAGCTAAAAAGTGTAACTCCCTGCCAGAGTCTGTTTTTCCTGCTTACAACAACCTGGGGAGCTTTACGTCAAGAATGGGGTAAATAGGGTACTTCTAAAGCGTGATCTATCGTCGACCACATCATCGTTTTTTATCAAGCGTAAGCCTAACAAGCGTAGAAAATTAACCAACCGTTTAACATATTATTTTCTCTAAGAGATTTTTATAAAGTCAACGGTAAAGAAGGTTTGATAGAAAAAAACTGCTTGAAGTAAATGAAGTTCTAGAGAATATTGTTAACATAATTATGATATTCCAAGAAAAACCCTTTGTAGTCTAACTTACCATTAAACTATAAGTTCACTTCATCACTAAGTTCACTCACCGACCCTAGATCAAAACAACTTGCAAACTGCATCAGCAATTCCCTATTTCTCGAAACAATCTTCCTCTTTGAGTTCAGTAACATTAGGTACCTACTCAATCTTCGGAAGGGTCTGATTCTAAAAACTCGTTTCCCCTCGATCCATGAATTGCAGTTGATCACCGTCCCCTGTCGTCCGCGCCATAAAGTCAGTGGGCTTCGGAGTAATGACACTATAACCCAGCTCGTTGATGGCGAGAGCCGCTGAAGAGGTCATAGCTCACATCTGCCGCCAATCTCGATCGCTGTGAAAGAAACTGAATCGTTGAACTATTTGTAAAGGTGCCTTCTAACGAGGTGAGAAGGTCGGTCGGTTCGGTCATAAAAAATGAATTCAGAATATGTTATTTATGCACTTAACTCGTTCTAGACGTACTTGAATAAATTTAAGTTAGCAATATAATGGTCAACTAGATTAAAGAGATGGAGATGGCTTCATACTCGTATTTTTAATGCATATGTAATGTTCCAACAATAATTACAATGTGTACGTGTCAAGAGTAATTTATTTATACAAAGTCAGTGATGCCTGGAGATTACACTCAATCAAAAGCTTCTAGTTCAAATGAACCATTTACGAGCATTTTCAAACTGTCAAAAAGTCAGAAAAATGAAGCTAAGCACAATCCAAAGCGTAGATCTCTACGGAGAATAAACATGCATGAAACTCCATGGACACTCTTTTAAATAATTTTAATGTATTACAAAAATTTTGATTATAGGTATGTATATTTTTCTATCATGTGAGAACAAGGGAAATAAATAAACAAATAAGAAATCCAAAATATACTAATTTAAATAGGCCACAACTTGTAGTTAAAAGATGACTTGTCTCTACTGATGACGTCCACTTACTAGATGACCATACATACATAATTATATATAATGCAAGATCAATAAAAAAGTATACATAGCCACTAATCTGCATTCACGAATATTCCCCTGTCCAAATTATGTAGGGGTTGGTGAAGCTCTTGCCTTCTTCTTCCATAGCTAAAAGTCTATTTACATTGTGTAATAAAACACCCCACTGGGCATAAGTTGTTAAACCAGCAAGTATATGGAATCACCAAATAAAATTAAAACACCATCAGCAATATCGAATCGGAAACGATCTCCCATCTCAGTGTCAGATGAAAGCAATCGCCTGTTAACTTAACATCATAATAAATATATTTCAATCAGACTGCCATAACATAAAGCGCAGTAACTGCTCGTCCCCTCGCGCCGCTCGCGCTCAGAAAACAATCAGCACTCGCGCACTAAATCACTTGATACATTAAGTTTACACGCGGCGGGAGATCACAGCAATCCCATTCACAGAGCACCCCATATCCAATAGTTTTTACTTTAATGCTATTTGGGGATGCAAAAAAAGTGTGTAAGATTTTCATTATTCGTGTAAGTGCTTGGATTTGTGCCAAACCCTCTTGATCAATAACGTGATTATTCAAAGGAAATGTTTGGACTTCAGAAAGAACATTTGTCCACGAAACGGCCTCTTAATTCGATTATAAATAGTTTTTGACCTTGTTCCTAAAGTTGCTACAAATATATCTGTCGTAACTAAGTTACTACAGTTTTGCGAAGTTTCATTAAAATTTATTTAGTGTCAAAAGGAGTTATTGGTGAATTGCGGAGCACTGCATGCGAGCACTTTATTCCACGAAGAATTTGTTCTTACTTCGCGAAATTCATTTTGTATACAGAAATTGAATCGAACTCGTGAAATTTTCAGACAAGTAAATTTTATCACACTGAGTATTTGAGCGTCTATTTTGTATTCTATCATTTTGTTCACTTCAAAGAGTTTCGGGACTTTATTTCGAAGCGTGAGCTTTGGAGTCTTCATATGCTGGAGATGAATTTATTATCTTTCTAATTTAATGGAGCTCTGACGGCATTTAGGTCTCCTACACTTATTCAAAGCGTATACAAATAACTAAGGTGGTAAAATAAAAATAAAGTGACATTTTCTTTGTAATTTTATGAAAACCATTTTCAAAAGCTTGCTATTGACTGAAGAAACATAATTATAAAAACTTTTTAATAATTATGTTTCTTCAGTGATCTGTGCTACTTTATCGTCCCTTTTACTCGGAATTCAATTCTAAATATCGAATCTGTATCTCCCCTCGATAATCAAAACAAAATCGATTTCAAGTATCCTAAACACTCAAAGATAAACCCTAACACTTATAAGAGTTGACACTGATACCCTCGGATTTATGAGTGGAGGAGTCCTCGCCCTCTGGCGGAGCTCCCCCTAACTATGTTAAGGAAATCGTCAGTTACCGCCGACTTGCCATTGATACCCACAACGCTCGCTACACTCTCACTAACTTAGCAGTTTTATTTGAATTATGAATCCTCGTGATTGCTGTTACTGAGTTTATCTCCAACAATCTTTTCAAACGACTCGTTTATGTTCACGACGTAATAGTTTTATCAAGTAGTTCAGCAGACTCGAATTGATTCGTGGAAAGCATCGGAAAGTTTTCACGATATTAGGTTAACATGGTGTAGGCAGTGTGTTCACAAAATACATTTAGTTTAGTTTGAGATTAATTGCTATTTCAGTAAAACCGTAACAGACGTAGGTTTTAATCAAATACCTTTTAGAGCTTGATTAATTTAGAGATAATACAAAACCTACACACATGTTCAATTTAAGGCTAAATTAAGTTGCCAAAATGTTGTTATTAAAAGCCGTAGCGCCGGGGCCCGGGGGCCCGGGAGCCCGGGGCCCCGGGCGCCGAGTGTAGGCCTGTGCGGGCGCTACATGTCGCCCAATTAACTGGGGCCGGGCTTTTTGTTAATTACCGCCGTTTGTTGTGTGAAAGGCGATGGGATGTTTAAGATATAATAATTAAGGATAAGATGGCGAGATTGTGGAGGTTTGTAGACAAAAGATTATGTTTATTTTTTATGTTCTTTTGGGTTCTTAGAAAGGCGGATAAAATAAAATTATGAGTTGATTATATTATTATATTCTGTTTTATTTAATCTTGAGTCATTTCTTTTAAAACCTACTAAGAAGTTTTCCGGCAGTGATAACGTCTCGATTTTAATAAGAAAATCCTATTTACGTTATTTTTATTTTTCTCTGGAAGGTTTTCATAAGCTCGGTACGTTTAATCCTAAGCTAAGCTTGGTACAACGAAATATACTCGGTTGTTTTTAATTTTTTATTGCCGTTTACCTGGTCTAAGCTGTGGAACCTCTCCGCCGCGGCGGTAATCACTTGATCTTTACCATGCGCTCGGGAGAAAGAGTATTACACTGTTTAAGTACTTGAGAGGAACATTTTCGTAACAAATATTTATGAGTTTGGGTTTAATAATTAGAAAGCAGTAAATGTTTTATGATTTCTTGTAGATGGAAACAAATCTCTAAAAAGAAGAGACAGTTCTAAACAATTGTATTTAAAACCAATGTGAAATAAATATAAATTATTTATATTTATTATTATAATAATTTGTTTATTATTTTTCGGTATAAGTTTTGCTATGCAAGTTTCTTTGTATACCAGGTACTAGTAAATATAACTGGCTTTCCTCCGGCATGGTACCTACAATGTAATTGTGCTTTAATTAATGCATCTGAGAAAGCTATTCTGCATCTCTTGGAATACCGCGAATCTGGTAGCTACTCGTACTTTATTAATATAATATAGTACTTTGCGCTTTCTTAATTTTATTATTAGTGCTGTCGTGTTGCGTGTGTGAAGAAGAACTATTTACCAAGTGAGTACCAACACCACACATACAACACGCAAACAACCAAAAAAGGATATAAGATTCTCAGGCACATTACTAATCTGCAATCCGGGGATTTCTTAAATTATAAATATTTTTTTTAAGTTTTAGTACGGTTATCAGGCTCGTAACCAAGGAACCAAACACATTATCTCAGGATAATTACTGTAACATAGATTTTAAAAACCCTTCAAGTTCATCTCCAGTTTGAATCTTCATTAAAATGACTTGAACAGCGGCCGAGCTCCAGTCCCTTTGTGAGTAGACTCCTCAGCTCCAGTAATCAACGACGTCATATTAATTAAGAGCATTCCACTACCTCCGAGCGTCGCTGCTGACCTAGTACACTCCGAAAGGAATTTCTTATTGCTCTCAATTAGACCGATTAATTTTGACTTATATCAAGATTTGTTTGTTCATTTACGTCTTGACTGTCTAATCGATATTAATTAAATTAATTATGGTTGAAAGCAAAATTATTAAGATTATGAACATCCATATTTTTCTATATTATTCATGTCATAGTGATTGTATTCTTTTGCTTTTTGACTTGAGTGTGATGAATTGACTCCAAGACAAACGATCGTAATTCATTTTGACACTGAAAAATTGAATAAAAGGTTCTTTGTTTGCCCAAAGTCACGTGTCGAAGCAAATATCAAATTATTTCAATTTTAAATTCAGCCGCGGTTGCAATTGTATCTGAAGTAAGTCCTAGCTCCACAGTGGGCGGTGATTCAACTCAGCGTACTAATCACGGCGCTAGACTTCTCCGCACTGCCCCTTAGGACTTCTGTTCGCCTGGTACAATTTGCGGGAGATAGATATTTATTGCGGATAAATTAATAATAATGTTGAGAATCAATTCGGAAAATCTGAAAGAGTAGGTAAGTTTGTTGTCGTATAAATTAATGCATTAATGATCAACTTATATTTTAATATCGTTTGGAAAATTAGGATAATAACTATAACCTAAGTAAGTGTACCTACCTAGCTTCCTGTCCTGATCCCGTTTTATTTAGGGTCTACGCAACCAGTAATTTTTATTCCATTCTGTCCTGTTGCTATCTCTAACGGTACCTAAAAACATAATTATTTTGACTAGTGTAAAAAGTAACAATTTTTATGTTGCGTTCCGTAATTATTAATAATGGGTACCTACAGAAATTGCGTACAACAAAAACAGAATATCGTTCTTTAGAAAATAGTATCATAACATTCTAGATAAAATTATCAAAAAAATGAAGCGATTAAAAACTGACCCACAATCAACGCTTTAGTCTCAACTCTAACTAACCCCATTCCAACAGTAGTAATAGTAATAAACCACAATAAAACTGAAAAACAAGAAGAATAAAATCTCACAAATTAAAACATTTCAAGTAACAAAGTGCTGGTAGCGAACAATAAAAAGCGAGCCACATTAACAGTAGAGAAAACAATTGAAAGCTAAAAAACGGTCGAGTGCGTGGTTGGAGCGCTGCCAGCGCTTGCTGCGACCGCTGAGCGGTTCCAAGAAACATACCCCTAGTCCTAGTATTGAGGATAAATGCCCCTTTGTATGTATCGCTGTGCAGCGCTTTAGAACTGAATGTACGCGTGTTTTGCTTTAAGGTGTTGTTTATTTTGTTAGGTGTAAGTTGAGACATTATTTTAAGCTTGAACGGAAAACTATTACACATAGTATGGTTGTTTTCTGCAATTTTGTACATATTTTTGCAAGCGAAAGTAAAATGATGATTCTGTGTTAGACCTCATAACAGCTAGTCCTGAAGATATTCTATGAATCATCATCATCATCATCTACCCTTAGCCATTTCCCAACTATATGGGGTCGGCTTCTAGTCAAGCTAGATTTAGCTGAATACCAGTATTTTACGAGGAGCGGCTGCCTACCAGACCTCCACAACCCATTAACTGGGGTAACACGGTACTTCACGGCAAGGCTAGAGTCAGATTTACTGGCTTCTGACTATCCGTTACGACTGCCAAAGATCTACAAATGCCAGCCGGGACCGACGGCTTAATGAGGCACGGAGGGAACTCGTTATGTTAAGATGGTCACCCATCCACAGACCTACCTTGGCAAGTTGCTTAACCTTGAAGATCGACCTGTGCGGCTGTTACTATCTAGCCACGAGCTCCTCCTATTCTATGAATATTAAATTCAAAGTAAAACAATAAGGTAATTATCTACAGAACCCTGAAAAATAACGAAATTTTATTAATAGTTTCATATATTCCAATTATTTTGAAACAGTTGCCATTCTGACAGATACAAATATCTACCAGAACTTTACGCGACTAGCCTTTTCACCTAGAACCTAGTCGAGAGAAACACAGTACCCCGTGGGGCTTGGTATGACTGGTTAGCAGACAGTATCCGGAATGAAAGTTAAAAATCGGGACCGCGGTTAGTACCACTTAACCTTGATAAAATGATTCGAACAGCTCTTTGCTGCAATTCAGAAGTTAATCAACTGTACTATTTTATTCAGCATTGTCACTTCCAGAAGAAAATCAGATATTCACGCGAATCACGGACAAAGTGCAAAGCAATGTCGCTTTTAAAAACGCAAAATCTTTTTAAAACCCATTGAATTTCTCCTAACCATCATTATTAGATTGAATAATAAAATTCACAAAGTGATAGAAATGTCTTATGAATCGTGACCTACCCCCCGGTGCTCCACATTCCGGTGACGTCACACGCTGAGTGCCGCTGAATATTTGATGCGAGCGCCTCACGTGAGCGCTTACATCGCTTTAAAAACATTTGTATTTTCAATCGATGCGAGCTGGTGTTTTAAAGGATTTATGACCCAGTTTAGAATATCGAGTATGTAGATCTAAATGTACGATATACATAGGTCCAAGTCTAGTAAGGAGAGTAATTTATTATATTTTATTAGAACCATTATTTTCTTCAACAAATTTTAACATATTAATTAGTAAAATAAACTCGTAGCAAAGTAATTAAATTAAATTCATCATAACAAACTTAAACCTATAACACAAATATTCTAAGCAATTCGCTTTTAATAATAAAGGGATGGAATAAAAAACTCTTTTGTAGATTTATATTCAGCAATATGTAGAAGAAATACAAAAGGTAAGTAAACATTTCAAGCGGCATTAGGAAAAACAAAATAAATTAGAAAAAAGTAGGATTTACTGTACGTCTAAACTGGTAAAAAAGTCCACAGTTTTAGCCAGCCTCGACGTCGGCCACAAAAAGACAATACAGACTGTAACAAAAAACTCTAACCACGATCATTACTAACCTCTATTAGAGAGCAGGCCCGTTCTTTCCAACAATAGTAGCAGGAGCGCAGCACTACGCCTATACCTACACCAAATCACCCATTGAATCACTCCCTTTGTGGCTCTGTGAGACTAGGGCAGCCGCACAATACGCGCACAGAATCGATAAAAAACTTCGACTTTTCGATACCGATTGTTAGACGTGACGGGCAGAAAACACTGTTTTTATTTGTTTGCTTCGCTATATGTATGCAAACGGCGCGTATTTTGTGAGGTAAATAGACAAACCCGGCTCGGTTTGAATGGTTTTGCGCCACGCTAGTGAGGTAAACCGAAGAATATTTATAGTTATTGCTTATTTCGCCTATCATAATCTAGAATAAGTTTCCAAACTTTATGTTCACGTTCAGTTTTCTTATAGTACGACACTGAAGATAAGTTCAGACATTTCAATATAAGTAGTAACGAAACAAGGGCAATAAATAATAACGTACCTATCTAACTTTGGAAGTCACTTTAGGCAGGTAACACATTCACGCTAAAAGTGTGTCCCAACGCGAACGTTCGCGCAATCTGTCACCTGAATACTTTATGTCAACGGATGGATACGCTCGCCTCGCTGGCAACACGCCATCGCGCCACGCCGGCAAAGCCCTTACGCACACACGAAACAACTCCAACAAATTTGTAAATTCGCACAACGAGGGTATTACTCGTGCTATCAGGTAAGAAGGTTTCACAGATAACAACCTGCGGGATTCAGACCGCAATCATACCCATCGATCGTTTCAAAAGTCGAAAATTTTTGCCCTCGCAACCTTTGGGTTCACGGTCCGCCCGGTGTAACCAAGATTATGTAAATTTTTGGTTCACGTCGCTATTGTAGACCCTAATCTTAGTCCCCAGAGGGTGGAGGGAGAGCAGCCCTCCCGCAGCCGGAGGGACCGCGTTCAATAGTAATTCTATAAATCAATCGTTCCAACAATTTTTGTTTTGTTTGCGACAGTGGCCCTGTTGCTCCGTCGAGTTCCCGAGGTTATGAGTTATTGTTATCAATTCAGGTGTAGTTTAGACAGCTCTGAAATATTACAAGACCTGAGACCCGGGAAACACGAAATTCTTGCTGAAGGAAATATTACATAAGGCCTTGAAACTAAGGGTCTTTGTTTTAGTTCCATATTAGGTGCCTCAATTGCGAAAACCTTTTTTTTTCAGATAAAAAGGACAAAAGGAACGTCATGCTATATCTAATGGCAGTACCTACATACATACATTATCATACAAGTACTAGAACTTATCCATGACGATAACTTTACTTGTAGGTAGTTCGTTTTAACTTATTCGTTTACGCCTTCTAGTGATTTTTTACTTGAAATAATAGACTGGAGTGATTGTACGTATATTCTTTATTGCTTTATAAATTCAAATTTCAAATAAAACATTGATTTGTACTTGTTTCAAATAAGAAGTTTAGCCTTGTATCCTTTTACATTTACAAAATATCTTTTATTTTAATATCTTCACTTTTTTACTTCTAATATCTTTTTAACTATAGCGTAATAAGCATCTCCTTAATCTACAACAAGCATCCTAATTTGCTAACCTGTGACCTTCCAACCTGCAACTAAACAACAGAGGCTTTTATGTTTCCTCACGCAGTTGTTTCCATCATTTTTATGTTCACCGTAACACCGGCTGTGTTACGGGAATTTCATCAAGATTTCGCCAAGTTAACCCAATAGGTATCCTTGTGGAGGTCAATTCTGTAATGGGATTAAACGTTGACCCACATTCTCTCTTAATAGGGGACCTAGAGTTGAGTAACACGATTTTTAGGGACGCGCCTGTGCAGAATTTGGGCCCGAGTTCGGCAGAATCAATGGCGGTACGGATTAATATCATTGTCGTACCGAGAACCTCTTCGTTTGTTTTGTTTTTGAACAAATAAAACGCGGCTTTAGAAGTGATCATGTTAATATAATATTTACAAGTACTGATTGTTCGTCATGATTCGTTTTGTTGTCAAAACATTCCTAACATTTCATGTTAACTATTATAAATTGATTTGTAAATCAATCAAACCACTGATTGGACATTTAAATTTTCAAGTCATTACTAAAACAAACATAGGTAATATAAATAATTGACTCCAATTGCATCTTCAAAGGGCCCCCCTCAGCCCTATAACTCCAATTCTTTCAAAGACTACCAATTGTCTCATTTCCATTTGTGAATAATTTTCGTCCGTGAGGTCCCCTCTAATACACTCACATGTCCGCCCTAATGAGAGAGCGAGAGGTCACTACTTGCGTCCCTGTCACCGCACAAATCTTCCGCCAGTTAGTGCCGAGTAGTGCCGACCCACTTACGACTAAGTTATTGTCACACAACTTTTATGCGGGATTTGAATTTGTGAGGACTTTATCGTTGCGTTCGCGTTGCTGAGATGTTCGAGTATGATAGCTTTACTTGTGTGCTGATGACTTAGTTGCTTTAACTTTGTTAAGATTTGTTCCGTTTGCTTGATATTTGGAAGAATGACGGCTCCAGGCATATTAAAATTACTACCAGTAAATCTTTTCCTTTTATTCATTTAAGCAACCAATAAAACATTGTAACGATATTTCTCTCTCCCACGTATCTCCGACCTAGTGTCCGTTCACCAGCCTCCAGAGACACTTGATCAGTTCGCAGCTAATTCTATAATTGGCAGGCCGAAGCCTCCCCAGAGCGAGAGCAAGTCAGCACTTTTAATATCCCACTTAATTTGTTCAACGGATCTAAAATCTAATTGGAGCGCCGTAATTGGGCATTTTTTGGAGAAAAAATAATTAAGAGATAGGTAGTTAGTTTTTTTGCGGTTTTTGTTTCAGCAGATTTTATATTTATTTTGAGTCCGTTTTCAGGCTCGACTTAATTTTGTAATAATGAGTTTGCTAACTGAATTACGGATTTAACTACAAATGTTTTACTCAAATAAGAAATGGCAATTGAAGTGGCTATTAACGTTTCGCTTCATAATAAAATTCCTGTATAGAAAATATCTTACTTTCTGAAAAATCGTGTTGTCATTCTTATTAGTTACACGTGTTAGTTAGTACGTATAAAAAGTCTGTTAAAGTAATCTAGATTTAATCATTGGAGGACATCTAAAAGCTGTGCTCCAATAGACATAATAACTGTGTGAGCTAGTGTCGTTTAGAATTTGTTATTGATAGGTAGTTCCATTGCTGTATGTTATAACTATTATGTTTATTAATTTTAGTTAATTTCATTATTAACTGAACCACATAGGTATTGTTCTTAATTAATAACAAATATGTTAAATCTCATTGAATGGTAAAGTGTTAGTTCGCAGCATTTTCTAAAGAATCTGTTAAAATCCAATACAGAAAGAAAGATTTAACTTACTCCAAATCCCATCCAACGCCAATAAGATCTGGTATTAACAGTTAGAGAACAGGGTTCCGCAGTAGAAGGGGCGGCGCCGCGACTGCCAGCGTCTGATTTATGTGCCACTGTACCCTACTTCTTACACACTTTTTATACGGGCGCCCCACTCCAAGCCGAGGAAATATAGATTACTGGAAGCATTAAGTGGTGCTCGAGCTTTAGGAGATAAATTAGTCGTTGTAATAAATACTTAGACCTTCTGTCCTCCTTTCTGAATCAGACGGTTGTAATGAGTTTTCATACCTAAGTATTTTTCGACTTTCACTCAGTTTTTAACTGACTTCAAGAAGAGGATAAAGTTTTCAATTGCTTTGTATTTTTTATGTTTGTTATCTCATATTTTTTTTATACAGAACCGATTTAGAAAACTCGTAACGTAACGTACTTCTATGAGGAATTGAGGGAAATCCTTTAACCCCCTATTGTAGGTGATTTTGGCATTTTTATGAAGAACTTAAGCATTTGCATTAAATAGATATACTACCTTACCTTACTTAATAAGTATGATGAAGAGGGACTGATAAAAAGGGTCACAGATAGCCAACCGGACTCCAAAATACACAGAAGTCTCAATTAAAATAGTTAAGTTAGTACGATATAAAATATTTAAATAAACTATGCTAATGAAAATCGTACTATCGAACTGATCGGAGTCAGGAAGGTGCACACCGGAATTCCGTAATGAAATAGTGTATCCTGGCTGAGTTTGGGTTTTACGGTTGGTTGCAGTCTGTGTACAAGTTACTAGAGTGGGTCTAATGAAAGCGCGACCGGGAGTTTTTTTTTTAATTTAATTGGCAATATTATTCAGCCGCATTTGTAGGGAATAAAAAAAAATGTGAAGTGTCAAAACATGATTCTCCTACTAGTTAGTAATACCACATACAAAATTTTTGTATTTAACCTTTTTTCTCAGGTCGCGCTTTCATTAGACGGACTATATTCGTGTTTCGGTTTTTTAGAATTGCTATGAGACGCATTGTGCCATAAATGGTTTTAATAGTTGCACTTCTAGGTGCTTTACTATGAAACTTGCAGACTCAATTAGACTTAGCTGTAGGGCAACACAACTACAATGTGTTATTTTGAAAGTGTATGGCATTTCGGGAGGTAATTATGTTAGTGATACTCGATCCAAATCAATAATAAAATAAGTATGTAATTTTTTTATTAATTTTTTCGGAAATCGATACGTGTGAGCTGCCTTTATTAAAACGCGGCCAGTCTGATACTCGCCCTATAACTGCGCTTTCACACACACAAACTCTATTTCATAGAACCAAAGCACACTAGCACTTCCCGCACGTTTGTTTAGAGTGTTATTCTGAAAACCAACTAAAACTAAAAAAATAAAATAAAATTTATCATTGATTATTCACTAAGTACTACTTATTTATTATTTACTACTTTTTATTATTCACTTGTATTTTTATATGATTATTTGTGACGATTTTTACAACCTTCCGAAATGCCATACACTTTCAAAACAACACAAATTGTAGAAAGAATAATTTGAGAACTCTTTTCTAAAAACATACAAATCATTTCTATTTCAGAAGCTGTTGTTTTTGATTTTGTTTCTCTTTTTTATTTAAAACATACTTTTGAAGTTAATGTTGTTTGTATTTTTTTTAGGTGGTAAATTATCTAGTAACACTTGTCCCGCTCCATTTAGATTTTTCATGTTGTGGCTTTTTTATATTGTCTTGAATAGGTAGAATTATAAAAAAAAAACAATTTTAGTTGCAAATAAATTTCCTCCTGTAATTAGAATTGTTTAAATAACGTTTCATTATTAAGAAACTATTTACAATGAAGAAGAAACCAAAACTTGCTATCTTCTTTCATTTCGTCAACCCATACTTTTTGACTTCTTACCAGACTCATTACAGTAACATCTTCAATTTCCCACTATCCTGCCTCTTCCATCCCCTCAACATCATCTCTCCCCATAGGTAAGTATTCATCCTGAGTTACGAGCGTATTCTTCTGCCATTAGCGTCATAAACGAGCCAGCAGCCAGTGCGGATGCTGCGTGATTCAATCCTGTTTATCTCGTGTGCTGGCAGTGTGTCACCCCCCTTGTTTTCGTAGTCAGCGTGAAATATGGCCGACTAACTGAATCTGCTTATGTGCATGTTAAGTTTGCGATTGTCGCAGTAAGTTTTAGTTTTGTGCTTAGGATAGGTTGGGCAATTGATCAACTGGTATATAAGCATTCTATATGTGTCACAGATTAATGTTGAGTAGTGACATTTTATTTCTAAGTGGTAAACGTTCTGTGTTTGATGCCGTGCTTAGTGCATGGTCTTCCGGGAAAAAGAAACACAAAATGTATAGGCAAAAGTTAGAATGTACTTGTGTATCTTTTGTTTCTCCTTCACGCTCAAACGGATGAACAGATTTTGATTAGATTTGGCAAATTAGGTGGACGTGTATGTCTCGAGAGTGCGATCTGATAATTTTGTACTTTCACAGAAGTGAAAAGTGGTTAATTATAACTCCTTGACGATGGTTTAAGAGAGTAGTACTTTGCCAGTTTTTTTGGAATGAAATGTATTTATTACTAACCCTAGATGGCATACCAAAATCATAGTAACACATGACTAAATTACAAAGACAATGTAGTAACCTACGCACAACAAACCAACCCATACTCTATGACATATTTGTGGTAACTCTTCCAAAACCACAAACATTTTTGACTCACTTTACAGGCACGTTAAAAGAAAATACCTACATGGCAAAACCCACAGCCTACTTAGTGGTCTCCACCGATGATCCGCAATTAGGTAGCGCGTCAACAGAATGGGCTGTGTTCACAATTAGCTGAAGTATTCCTGTTTTGGCACCAAAGGTTTCGGCACCAAAGCTATTCCCGTTTCGGCACCAATAGGCTTTTTGGATGATAATAACCTATACAAAATCCCAATCCAAAATGCCTATTGGTTTCTTTATCATAGATAGCCTTGCGTTTGAACCCTATCTCACCGGATGGAAAGCGACGATACGGTCGACGACGGAGCGTGCTTACCTAGAACCTATTCACTTGTGCCGAAACGGGAATAGTTTGGGTGCCAAAACCTTTGGTGCCGAAACCTCTAGTGCCGAAACAAGAATACTTGAATTAGCCACGTATCAGTTTGACGGGTCAGGTTGCAGACCGCCATCGCTGCAGCGGTATGGCTGCCCGGAAACTATCACGTTGTTGCTGACGGCAAATTGATGGGAAATATCCAAACTACTGGGAAATATTCAATATATGGGTGGGAAATGAAAACCACTAGCCGTGTTGTATTTCCGACATTTGAGTAGCGGATACAGTTTTAGTTTAATTCAAATTTACTCGCCGTTTTCAAAATATGATGACGTAATATTATATGAGTTAAATATAAAATTAAACCTTCGTGAAAATTTATAACTGCGTTCGTCATATTTATGTGACGTTAATTTCTAACTAGCAATTTTAGTTGCAGCATGGATGTTTGTCGTCAGTTGCTAATTAACTGTTAATTATAATAATTATTTAAGCATATTCAGGTATTTCATTCACATAGGTAGATAGGTACTAGTGTGGTGAGTGTAACTAAAACAAACAATGGTGATTAATTATAATCCAAGTACCTACATTGTAGTTCTTTTGGCTGGCAGAAAATGCCTTTGTAGCATGAAAGCCGTCTGTGTACAGCTACTGTCCTTAAACAAAGTTTAAACGAATAAAATAAAACTGTGACTATGTGAATCTATTCCAGTACATTTTATAACGCATCAATAAACAGAATCACCGGTCTAATTGGTCTTAATTTCTTCACAATCATCAAAAACCGAAAATTTCAACTGAACCTTTAAAATTTCCACCTTCACTGTGACCACTCAAATAAAATAATATTTCATTTTCTTAATCACTGAAGCAAGACGTTCGTTCACCAAAGGCTTCACCGCACGCTATTTGCTTAGGCCGTCGGTGAGAACTCTACCCTTCATAGCCCATTTAATGAAAGGCAATTAAAAGTTTTTCACTTGTCCTCAGAAGCCTTTGACGATCGACTTTTATTCTGTGTGTTCGCAGAATTTTTACGAGTTCATTTTGGCTTCAATTATACTGACCTGATTAATGATAGCTAACCTGCCGGTTTCAACTGTTTATTTTGAGGGTTAAATATCCTCCCGGTAGCGTTTTTAAGAAGGAAATTCCTTTTAGGAAGTCTTCAAGTGAATAAATTAATAAAACGAAAAAAGTAATAAAATGCTATTTTCAACCAATTAGTAAAGAATTGTAACACTGCTTACCATCAAGTGAGATTCCATTTAAGCACCAGTTTAAAAAAAATATTTAAAAAAGCAGACAGGTATAGCCTGCTCTTTTGTATTTTCATAATTTCAGTGTAGTGTTTAACGCCTCGTTAAATTAATATCATGCTACATAGCATAAGAATCACACGAATAAAAAAGGACTACCTTAGACTTTCAACCGACCCACTTCTAACAACTTCTGATTAACTTAAAAACACTAACTCGAAATCCGCAGCTAATGAAATAAATCGGCAATTACTAGCACCTGGACCACTAATCTGCAACTTAACAGTGATTTAGTTAACAAATCGCCTAACTATTCACCACCGACTGAATAGTAACCGTTCTGAACGTTTAAGTAGTGACGTAGAATATATGGGTCAGAAGGTCGACCACGGCAGACAACGAGAAGGCACGCACGCACACATACACACATAGATACGCTTCAAGTACTGTGAATGAACATACTAACTCCGTGGCTAGTGTTAATTTAAAGGTCGATTAAACTACCCCATTCAGTATATCAAAAGAGAGCTTTTCGTTATTATTTTCATTAAATATTTATATAATTTTAAGAAAGAAACACTCTTTCGTTCATCTGGGAAAAATCCACCTTGAGATAATATTATGTTTATTATGTTTGAGGTCGCCGGGACCATCCGTATGAGTCTTCTCATCATAATAAATGAATGCGTGCATGTTGTTGCATGTAGTCGGCCTTCTGTGCCTCTTTACTCTGTGTACATGAGGACTGTTCTGAATGGTTCGTGATCGCACCCATTAGCCTCCATTGATTATGCGATAATTTTGCTGAGAATGGACTGTTATATAAATAACTGGTCTTTGTTCTAGTTTGGAGTTAGTTCCACTTTGTTCGGCGAAGGAATGTTTGTTTCAATTGTTTAGTTTAGAGAAATAGTTCGAGTTTTGTTTTTGTTTAGCGTTAATTGGTGTGGTTTAGGTGTTGTTTAAACTAATTTAAAGTTTTGTTTATCTTGATTTATTTTCACTTTGAGTAATACTTACACTTTGTTTTCAAACTGTCAATACCAAGGTGTTGAAGAAATTCGATATTCTGTGAATTTGTTTTACCAAGTAGTGATATTACCAGCAGTGAGATTGCGGAGATCATATAGCTAATTTTTTTAATAGAAATCGAAAAAAAAAGGTTAAAAACTTTAGTTGGTTTGATGTCGAATAATCTGCCAATATAAGGTACCAACTGCTAGGACTCAGACATCCTCTCAAGTACATGGTCCCACCACGCATTCACAGTGCGGGTAGGTTTCATATTTATAATGTTGTTAAGCGATACGCACATAACTGGTCATTGTGGCCACACATGGGGCAGCTCTATATCTAGGTGAAATGATAATAATATTTTTTTCTAAATAAATGTATTGTTAAGTGGGTTAAGTGCCTGCCTGGGCTTAAATTCAAAACCTATAGCTGGTTTTAGCTTTTCCACACTACCTAATATATGTGCTAGAATCAGGTCAGTGCTACCGTTCCTATGTCACCGAGTGGACTCCAGTAGGACAACGTGTAAACTGCGCTGCGCCGCTGCACAAATTAGCCCGGCCCGCCTTTCCCGTGCTCTGCCCGGGATCCCGCTGATTAAACGTGTTCACTCCTACCACTACTTGCGGTAATCACTTAGGTAGCCGACGTAAACCTTGATGCGACGGAGATCCCTTGACGTAGACTGAGATTCACCTTTAATAGAGTGCTTCAAAGAGGCAGGGATTCATAAAATGGATAATATACAACCTTATAATCATCATCTACCTAGCCTTTTCCCAACTATATTGGGGTTGGATTCCAGTCAAGCCGGATTTAGCTGAATATACCAGTATTTTACGAGGAGCGGCTGCCTACCAGACCTCCACAACCCATTAACTGCGGTAATACGGTACTTCATGGCAAGACTGGAGTCAGATTTACTGGCTTCTGACTATCCGTAACGACTGCCAAAGATCTACAAATGACTGCCGGGACCAACGGCTTAACGTGCTTTCCGAGTATAATATTTTTAGGATATTTGATATCATATTACACTATTAGCCTCAGAAATCTGTTCAGTTCAGCGCTATTGCATCGTAATTCACATTTCATTCACCGTCAATCACTCCTAAAGGCGACAATAACGAAACTCGAGTCAATACACCAATCTGTCCGACCCGCCTTTCCCGTGCTCGTCCGGGATCACTCCGGGATCCCGCGTGTTTGCTCATCCCTAATTCACTTACTGTTGTTTTATTTGCTCGGCTGATGTTATGAGTAAATATGAAAATAGCAATCGTTTGTTTTTCATACCCATTTTGTAATTGTAATTGTTTTTGAGATTCTCGAGTATTATTTTTGGTTAGAGTAAATATTTAATGGGTTGTGTTGGAAATGAGAAACGTCTGATTAGGTTTTCTGTGCAGTATGTTATATTGGGCTGATGTTTTTGCAGTGTAATGTTTAAAAATAATCGTGTTGGTAGCAGACGGAAGAATTCCTGATAGCTACAACAACAACCTAGGCTTCTTTAAGTTAAGAGTGAATTGGTAACTTCTAAGCAAGCGTACTCCATCGTCGACCACATCATCAGATGACATAGTGGTCAAACGAGAGCCTATAAATAACAAAAAAGACAGCACCCCTTACTATGAATACTAAAACTCAAATAAATTCATTCTAGCATGTTTATTACTGAACATTTTACGAACTGTTATAATGTGAGTTTAACAGCCGGCAGTTCATTGCAGTAAACCCACTGAGTATAGCGATTACAAGTAATAAAGCACGAGTGTATAATTATGTTAGACGCGTTACCTCCCCTCGCTGCTGCTCGGGCGGGGTCATATTGCTTACACGTCGTTTATGGGCAAATTATAGCCCGTACATGATGCACGTGGATGTTTGGAGGGGGAGATAAATCTCGTTATGCTCGGTTTTTGGTAGTCTGGCTTTGATGAGGAAGTAACGAGATTTTAGCATATATTATTACTCACGTATCGTATGGATATTAAAATGAAAAGGCACACGTTATAATTATTTTTATTTGCATGATATGTGTTGTATATGAATATTCAATGTTTGACAAATATAAGAAGACGTGTTCTAGTTAAATTACATGCCACTATAAAACTGTTACTTGAAAAACGTATGGTGACTTTTGACGCCACGATCCAGTTTCCTTTGCGAAATTTCATCCAATCATGAAAATCTATCCAATTTGTGGCAATAAACATTTTTTACGCCCACAACAATGTGAAGAAACACCAAAATAATTTCATCAAGCGCCTCCAAAATATACGCGGCATACCTTACTATCCGAACAAGTTGCCAGAGACAAAAATTCTAGAAAAAAAAACAATATCAAATTCCATCAATAAGAGGTCGGGTAACATCGTTTCGGAACAAAATGAACTCTCTGCGGGTAGTTGAAACATTTTTCGTCAAAAAACGCGTTTATAAATTGCGCGCGAACTTTTCCCGGGAACATTTTTGGACGTATTATTTTTTTTAATAATTTCCTCGGCGCGTCGTATTTGCATAGCATTAACATTACAATACACCGGTTTATTGTACTCGACCGCGCCGCGAAACAATGCGCAGCCTCCCAAACAAAACCAGATGATAAATATGTTATTTTTGCATTCTCAAGTGTTTGTTTTAGCGAATACTAGTTAAAACTTTTAGTTTGCTGGACTGTGTAATTTGCATCACATAATTACATGGAATTTTTTAAATTAAAATCTCTACCAACCACTGCATGTAGGTAACTTTTTTTCTATTTTATTATAGTTTTATTCAAATAGAGCAGTGGTGGCTTAAAGTCTGTTTTTTTAATCTCTGAGACTAAAATGATAATATTACGTGGGTTGTCACACTTACGTGGGTTGTCACACAAACTGGCATCATTATTATTGTAAGTTTGACATTTACCTGTGTCAATTTTGTCTCAGGGACCGACCGGTCCTATGAGACCGCGCTGTTATTGTTTTAGTATTATGTCTCGTTTAGCGGGTATGTGATAGATTAATGTTCTCATTGCTCACTACTGGGACTCAAGCCTCCTCTCTAGGAGAGGGCATGGGCCGTAATCCACCACCCAGCGCGGGTTGGTCTATCACACATCTTCGAATGTTTGGTTTTAGGACATTCGGTTTCCTCACGATATTTTTCTTCAACGTTTTGAGAACAATGGTAATAAAAAAAACTCACATGCATACTCGTATGAATGCGCTTGAATGGATTTAAACTTACGACCACATACAACTCATGAATCGGGGCAATTACCACTAAAATCGGTTTTGTAAAAAGCTGATTATGCTATTCGAATACTACTGGTTAACAGCTGTTATTGCGACTAATGTAATACAATAATTTGAACTTTTCTTAGGTACGTAATCGTGACGTATGTGTAGAAATCCAACTGTTTGAATGGAATTCTCGAATTATCTGTAGAGACAAAAGGTTAAAGATAAAATACACCAAGGCACAGAACAAATGTTCGTGTCCATTCACATAAAAAATGTCTGTACTGCGAATCAAACCCACGAAATCCGGTTTAGAAGTCAGGGACACTAACCACTAGACCAATAAGTCAGAGAACAGGCTAAAAAGTGTATAATATTATCATAACATATAATATGTTCTTGCTTTAAAACTAAACACAAGATTGCATATTCGTGCTCAAGCTGTTAACCCAAGTATCCGCCATATTCTTTTATGTCTCTTCATTTTATACTTAAGAATTTATTTATTTTATTCTCCCCACTTTACTGCGTATTGTATGGCGTTCGTTCTTTAATACGTTTTATTTTCTTTGGCATTTCAGTTGTTTGAACGAGGAATATTTCTATTTATGTTCCGCGTTTAAAATTGAAATGTTTTATGGTGTACGTTCTTGAGAATGATGTTAACGGTTGATAAAAGTTTAATAAATTATCCAAGTTATTGTGTTAAAACTGAAACGTTCTTGTTAAAAGATAAAAATATTTGTTTGGCGTTGGTTTTTCTCAGATATTAAGAAACAAACCAATAGCTAAAAAAATGCTTTCGTGGCTTAAATAAAAGCAAAAGCAAACTACCAAAACACGACACTTGAAGCAGAGTCTAAAAAAAGAATGGCAACATATCTGTCAGGTTGCTAACAGGCTATCTCCACAGTCTCGCCTCGCTGTTACACAACACGGCATCAGATCGCGACGTCGCGTCCTGCCTCGTGTGCATCCCACTAATGTATGCGCTGCCGCCGCGCTGAATACACAAGCGATTGTCGGAAGCCTGCAGCCCGCCTTACGTACCTATATGATAACTGTTGTTTTATCTCAGGCAGGTTGGTTAAATGTGTGTGTAGGTTTACGTAGTGATGGTGATCTGGGATCGATAAATCATTTTAAGGGTCAAAATAATCGTTTTTAAATCAGTCTTAAAGCATGGATTGAATTTGCAAATTGACGTCAGAAACTGGTTATCTACATTCAATTTTTTTTTCGAAAAACAACCATTTTCATTTTCATCAGTCTTGAAATATATGTGTATCTGTATTGTGCTATTTAGGACTCGGTAAAGCAGGATAACCATCAATTCTTCTTTAGGAATTCAGTCTTTTATAACTCGACTTATCATCATAATCATCTCAGCCACTCATCACTGCTGGACATAGGCCTTCCCCAAGCGTCGCCACAACGACCGGTCTTGTGCGTCTCGCATCCATCGGATTCCCGCGACCCTCGCGTCGTCGGTCCACCTTGTGGGAGGCCTTCCGACGCTGCGTCTTCCGGCACGTGGCCACCACTCTAGAACCTTCCGTCCCCATCGACCATCTGTTCTACGAGCAATGTGCCCTGCCCACTGCCACTTAAGTTTGGCGTTTCTTCGGGCTCGTCTTATAATTGAATTGATTCTTTAGACTTCGATTTAAAAATCGATCTTCTATAGGAAGAATTGTCCACGTATTCTTTTTTTTCAGTGAGCATAAGTCCGCAAACGATCAGTGACATGAACGTGAATCTTCACACAAAACAATGAGTCCATGACCAACCCGCCTCAGTGTGATAGAGCCATTGTACCAGGTAGCAAGCAATAATAAAAAGCAGTTTGGTGCAATCAGTGTGTATGTTAATTCTTTTGGCAGAGAATCAAAGTCGCAATTTGAGGATGAATTGAATTTGAGCCAATTTGAGAGCAGTGGACAAGTAAACACGATTGTATTGGGGAGCAGTTTTGCTGAATTTACGATTTTTCAACGTTACTGAATGCGATTGTTGAGTTGAGAATAATAGAACTCAACCTGTTTGCGTAATAGGTCCACAAGCTGGTTATTTTTTATTTTAGTAGCATAAAAATAATTTTATTAGGTTAGGTTTTTTTTGTTTGTATATTATTTGATGATTTCTATCAAATTGTTAATTGTAAATACAGTTTTGTCCAAAGATATCACGTTGCCCCCTTTTTGCAGTTACTGGCTTGTGGTGTTCAGACACCACCGCCACCGCTTTATGTAAGATACTTACTGGTATTCAGGTACATATGGTCATACTGAAAGTCAATCCCAATCTATTCTGGAAGAGGCCAGCAGCCTTGCAGAGTGGTTGGTTCAAGAGTAGTCTTTAAATAAAAGCCACATATACAAATTACTATAATGTTTATTCATATGTATGTATAAGGTATACATTTAGATCGAGGATGATATACAGCCTGGTATGTGGGTAGTATATGAGCTAGCGAAAATACTACAGATATATAGGTATATCGTAAACACGCCATTCCTTGGTATTGCACGCAGAATCCCATGCCTACAGTTTGATATGTGATTGGAGACAAAAAACATATAAAAGAAAAGTCGATACAACTTCTAAATATATTTTGAACAATACTTTTTTGATAGGTTACGTTTAATACATACATACAATCATATTCCCCGTTTGATAGTCCAATCACATAGCAAGCGTACATAAAAAGCTCGTTTCATGGCTTGATAACCTTAACACGACTTAAAATAGAACGAGTCACATCTTAAGATAACACTACTCTCTGGGAACTTTATACTTATTGCTGCAACGAATGTATTAGTAGGATTATATCAATTTACAAGGTCAATATCGTTTGCGATGCGATATAATCAAACATTTCAAATTCGTAGTAGATCGTAGCAAGTGCTACGAGTGGTGCTACGATAGTCGTAGCAGCTACGAAAGCGTAGAGCAGTTTGTAGGATCGTATGAAACGATCAAATAAATGGTTTTGTTATGGAATATGGTTTGTATAGAACTACAATTGTTTTGTTGTTTAAACTCATTGAATATGTTTGTTTACTACACTAACTAAAATACCTGGATTTCAAATATGTATGTATGTAATATGTATTGTTCATCCATCATACACACATTTTTTTGGAAAATAAATAAAAATGTAATGATTCCTTAACTGCAAAATGCTCGACACATCACACCACAAACGAATCTATTCTCGGTAAAACTTCGTATAAAATGCGCGTTATGAACTAGTGACTATAAATTGTTTAAAAATTAATCGTTGTTTAATAAAAATTATCCAAAATTTTTACAGCTTTACATTTACGCTACACGTAAACACTTATTTTACATTTAATATTAAATTTTCGGATGATGACTAGATTAGATTTCGTTTTCTTTAAATAAATTAAGTGATAATTTAAACATTCAGTCTTATATGCGTAGATAAATAATAAATAGGGACAACAAAAGGTTATATAACTTGAGCACTGTTATGTAAAGTATTAGTAAATAGGTAACAAATGGCTAAATAACATCAAAACAGTTCGCTATATCGTGGTGACTAAAACAATGACTAAAGTCTGAACCATAGACTAGCGGTTTCAGCTTTGATTGTTTTCGAATACAAATTATTTGTGCCAACTGCAGTTTACATTCCGAAGTATTTTTCAATACATTTTGAACATATTGTATTTTTACACATATTCAGTTTTTACAGGATGATATAATATACTTTGTTTTATTTAAAACATATCTGAGCCAAAACCGCCTGAAAGGTTCAGACCTAAATAATGAATCTAAACTCGGGTTGAATCACTCTGGGAGTGAGTGAGGCTCTAAGAGAGGTTAGTGTAGTTGGCGAGGTCCTTGCCGTTCTTGTACATGGAGGTGATGATGGGGTCGATGTTGTGGTACTCCTTGCCCGAGCGCGGCCGCAGCGTGTTCGTCGGCTGGCGGCTTAGTCTGCGGAATTAAAATTGGATTAATGATATCATATCACGATTGTTTACCAACAGGACAGGCTTCAAGTCATAAACATACTATTTATATTACAGGGTATAATAAGTTGAGACTTTGGCCTACTACTACGATCAAAATTTGACCACAGTGGTAGCCGAGTAGGAGAGCACTGGTGGCTTAGTAGTTACTGCTCAGACTTGCAAATTGTAGGTCGCGAGTTCATACTCAGTCAGACCTATTACTTTGCGTAATTTATTTTATTACCGCTGATCTCAAAACGGTGAAAGAAAAATCGTGAAGAAACAATGTCCTAGAAACAAAATTTGGAGACATGTGACATCCATCAATTCGCACTGGGCTCGCTTGGTGGGTTAGGGCCCATTCTCAATTCCCAATTAAAACAAAAACCAAAAAAAGCAGGAGCATACAAGGTCGTTAATGCTAAAAACTACAACAAGAATGTGCTTGAACTAAGAATCAAAAGAAGATACCCAAGTAGCCCTACCTTTGACCACACAAACACAAATAAAATCAGTTTTAATATCGGTACCCAAACATACATACATGATCGGTTTCATATTGCTTTTGAACGGCGCTGGAAACTGGGCCAAAATAGATTGGTTGCCAGATTAATTTGCAGTGTGTAATAATTGAGCAATATTGGAGCTTCATTGTTTGCGATAGTAAACATGTGTTTTTGGCATTATCATTTTAGAATACTCGTGTTTTGACCCTGCAGCTAGAGAGGATACCACAGGATCTATTTATTAGACTACTTTAGACGACATTTGCACATTAAATCATGAACAATTTAATACAACTTTAATTGTGAGATACGCATGCATCAGTGAGACATTGCGTAATTGCCTGGGTTTATTGTTGTGTTGTAATAAACAACAAATAATTATTAGAAACATAAAACTGTTTTCTGGAAAGCGTATCAAAATTGGTTGTAAAATAAACAGCAATACGCATTTCAAATATTTGTATGAGAAATTTTTGTTTGTGTAAAACCTAACCTAACGGTGGGTAATATCATTTTAGTTTATGCATTTTAGCTCATAACATTTTAGTTTATGCATCCTTTTTTGTTGCTTTACAAATTCTCCTTCCATCAGATTTGATAGGTTTCTAGTCGCCTAATTTTGAACGATGATTTTGGTTAAAGTCTCTTTTTGGTTAAAATAATTAAAAATTATGAGTTAAGTACACAATTACATTAAATTGATAACTCACTCTTTGTCGAAAATCATTTACTAACTGCTTCATTCTAACAATTATTTACGTCAAACCAAAAAGTAAAAAAAGATACGTTCACAAATACTTACCTCATTCCCGTGGGAGTGTCTGAGGAGGAGTGCGATGACGTCATCGAGAGGGTTTCGATGTAGTCCGACATGTCGGAGGTACCGCTCGACGTGCTATGCGTGTCCATTACACCTGCAAACAATCCTGGCGTCAGGATATCGAATGTTGGGCTATTATATCTTGTCAATTTAGTGCTGAAGTAGGCACATGTCATCTCATAACGGGAAGATACAAGATCTTCCGAATAGTAATCAAGTGGTCGGTATACTGTAACCCATATTTTACCAAATATGAGTCCCATAAACGTAAGGTAAGGTGTGACATAATCAGACATAAATCAACACCGTCAACTGTCAATTCTAGATAAGAAATAAAAGTTCAGTAATTACTACCTGGGAATCAAACTGGGAGTCGATCTCATGTTCATCAGCTGTAGCACCAGCTATCGCTAAGACGATGGCATTAAACTATAAGGGCAAAAGTAACTTATTTTTCCTGACAAACATACCTTTGAATTGTTTGGGAGGTAAAACTGGAACTTCTGCCTCAGCCGACGAAGACTTGGCTGGTACAGCAGCTTTGTGCAGTTGCATAGACATGTCTCTCAAAGGATCAGACGATTTTGACTTTCTCGGCATCGAGGAGTGCACACAACCTGTCATATTTCCTCTCATCCTCTTATGGACCATGTAGTGGTATCGTGAATGGCCTGAGGTCAGCGGCATTTCAAACTCGTTGAAGTCTGGGCCACCATGTTTCATAGAACAACTCGACACTCCCGAATCGTTTGAACTCGAAGAGTCTCTGTTGCCGCCTGACTTGCAAGGAACGCTTGAAGACCTTTTAATTTGTGCATTGTCCATAAGCTTGTTCCTTAAATGTGGTATTTCTTTGGAACAACTCTCTTCAGAAGTTTTATTCTCAGATCCAGACGACTTGCAACAGTCGTAGCATTCTGTCTCGTTCTCACACGGTGACGAGGTTCTTCTATTTTCTATAGCCAGATTCCTTAACGTTTCTAGCGAAGAAGATGTTGCATGGCTCCCTATACTGCTGTCGAATTCTTTCAAGTCTTCAAGGAGCCTTGCAGAATCTACAGAACTCGATCTTTTTTGCAATGATTCCTTATTGTTGTTACCTGCTCCGAAAATCGATATTCTGCTTTCATTGCGAGTTAATGTTGGTATGCTTAGAGATTTTTCTATCTCTACCCTGTGCTTATGCATGGGATGCTTCAAACTCTGTGACCAGTTCGGATTTGGAGACATTGGTGTATATCCTGGATTAGGCCCTAACGTCTTCGTGCAGAATTCATGCTTCGGTTCACTGGCCGGTTCCATTAGTAAGTATTCATCATTTCGAACCTTCTTTGCGTCTTGTTTGTTGAGAGCATTTTGTGAGTGTCCACATTTAGTGCAAAGTTTAGGTTTCTTTGGCATCGAATTTACAGCAAGGTCTATATTTGCACTTAGTGCGTCTAGCTCATTTTGTGTGACTCCCGCCCTCTTCAGCAAATCTTTAGCATTTTCGTAATATTCCAAAGATAAAGCGAACTCTAGATTTTCGTAGTTCGCATAAGGACCCTCGAATTTTTCCTGTTCTTTTGGTTCGATATTTTGATAGTTGGTAAACTGTGTTTCGTTTGGACATTCGCTGGTGTTTTCTTTATCAGTACTTGCTGCACTTTGTCGATTCGTTTTTCTCGAAACGTCAATGGTAGCATATAACGCCATTTCTTCTGACTTTTGATGCGTTAGGACCTCGGTGTTAACGACGTGTTCGTTTGTTCTTTTGCAGTATGGGAGACTTATTAGATTATTTGCCCAGTTTGTAACCTTTTGGCAAGGACATTCTACGGGTTGAATATTTTCTTCACATTCTACTATCACTGGCTTCTTTTTCGAAGCAAACTTTAGTATACATCCACAATTTTTCTTTAGTACTAAGGAACCGGGGGCTGAACTGTTTGTTACTTGGAAGAGGTCATCTACTAATGCTTGTTTTATTCTTTTTGGTGTGTCATAATGTTCTGAAGGGTCAATCTGTAACAATAGTTTATTTAGAAATGGTTATATTTGGACTATCGTTATAAATTAGTTCTATTTTGCTTTTACTAAATCAATAATCTCTTTTCGCTTTTATTGATGAACTAATAAGTTAAATTAATAGATACTTACTTCAGTATGTGTAGTTTTAGGAACATCATAATTTTCATAAGGTCCTACTTTAGGGTTATTTGTTGGGTAGTTATTATCATTTAGAGAGCACGAGCAGGCTTGTACTGGCAGCGGTTGTGGGGGCTTCTTCTGATCTAAACGAGCTGGCTTTGGAGGCCTCCCCGGAGGTTTATCTTTACACTGACAAGCTTCCAAACTCTTTTTGATGGCTCTCGGCGTCAAATACTCTGTGCTGTTTGAAGAGTTATCAGAACTACTTTCTGGTACGGCTTCCATCGTCCATGCAGGGTTAAATGTAGTACCAGGAGTGAGGGCGACGGTTGATGACCGAGATATGGCACCAAGTTTAGTGAGGCAGTTATTACAGCGTTCGAGGGTAACGTGGTCTGCCCCAGTCCAAGGTGGCCTGGCTCCAATTTCTACATCTTCATCGTAAAGTCGCCTCTCGTCTGAAGGCCAGTAGGGTGAGACTCCTCCGCAATCTTCTCCGAAGAAGTTTTCTTCATACAAAGCACTGGCCGTGTCTGGGATAGATTGTTCCGTAGAGTTGAAGTCTGATAGCCTTGTGCTGGGACGTGTTTTGTTTCCTGAAAAAATAATCAAATGAATAAGTTTTTCATTAAATCTACTTTTGCACTATGTATAAAAGTAAACTAAGTAATAAAAAACGTACCTGTGTTTTTTCTCGAAGTTGCTGGTGTCCTTTGCAGAGTGCCCTGAGCAGCCATATCAAAGGCATCAGTGATGTCCTGTGCCTGGTCGGTGATCAGCATGTGTAAGCCTTCGCCCTTGCCGCAGTGCGATCCGCCTTCAAAGCAGAACCTGCCTTCCACTACACCGTAGCGCCTGCATTAACAACATAAATGAGTTAAACATAAATAACAAATAAATTGATAGTTACAAAAAGAGGACACAAACTTATCATTGCGGATTTTAAATCATCTAAAATCGGGCAAAACAACGTCTGACGGAAGCACTAGTAATATAGCTAATATTCTAGCTGATCACAAGTGAACATACTTCCGGAATAAAACTCCAACTCCTACTGCTGCTCCAGAACATTATCTACCCTTGTACCATTTCATCCAAATCCATTTAGTCCTTGAAGCGTGAAGCAAAAATAAACCTACACACTCTTAATATAATACTTGTGTGTTATATGGGAATATACGTAAGATCTAAATATTTCATCTTTGACATTCAATTATAAATTATATACAAATACTAACAATTTAAATAAAAAACTTAAGTTAAACCTAGCTATGTACATATAATACAAATATAAAATATACACTCAGGCGTCGAAGTACTCCTCCACATCGCTGTCATCTGGAAATGTGCCCAGAAGGCTGGCGGCATTGCCACGTTGTATGGCAATGCTAATTCTTTGGGCGAAGAACGAGCCAGCCCTCTGGTCCCGCAAAGTGTCGATCAGACGGCGTGAAATAATATATATATATTTGTTCTTTTTCATTTGAAATAATATATTCGTTTAAACTTCAGATCATTATTACTTTACGATGAGTCTGCCTACAGGTTTCTATTTCTTATTCATCCTAAAAGCATGTTTATCAGCAAAAATGTAACGAACCAGAATAACACAGTAGAAGTCCCAACTTTCGACATTCGGCACATGAAAATGAAATTAGCCATCCGAAATCTACAAGCTTATAAAGAGTCACCACACAATTCACAAAATTCAGAAAATATTATCTACTTTCAGCGACTTCGGCATGAATTGTCGAGAGCTTTACGACATAACTGTTCCACGCTCTCTTTCTAACACACGGGATAGTGTATAGTTATCTCTTTCTAGCATGGACAAAGTGCAGATTTAGTCGCGGGTGCAGTGTGTCCCAAAGTGCAGTTAAGCAACTCATGTGCATTTGTGGACTAACATACTGTCCTTGCTGGAAACCAATGGACATTTCGATAATAAATTGATTTTAATACATTGTGAATTATTTTGTATTTCTTCGAGAATATTATTTCACTCGGAGGTTGGTGAACTTTTTGTGTCATGGATTCATGTCTTTTCTACGAGTAGGCCTATCTGAATTATAATTGAATTATTAGTTGGTAGGAGTTTTTATTTAGCATTTCCTTCTACTTCTTTCGTTTTACACGTGTTACCAATAAAGCCTGAAAGTTTACTTTAAAACAAAAACGTTAAAATTTTACATAAAAAATACCTCTTGGTAAATATTTTCCCTATTTTTCGAATTCGGGTTAAAAATAGCAGCCCTCTCTAAGCATTCTATTTGATACATCATTTCCTTCCAAAAATGTTTCCCAACGAGCGTATTTCCGGCTCATGGTGGCCCTAGTTCGCGCGTTCTCCACAAGATGGCGGGCGGAAGCGGCGGCCATTACCGTTTGGCGTCCACGCGCCGCTCGAGCGCATACTGTCGTCACGCGCTTTTATGCGTTCTCTATGGTCCTAGGCAAGCGATGCAATGTGATGCGATGCGATACTCAAAATATGTTATTATTATTGTTAATGATAGTATCCACCGTCAACCAGACGTAAACAGTGACACTTTAATCATAAAACTATCATGAATTCTTACTAAAATGGAATGCGAGTGTCTCTCAATATTAACATGTACTGACTATAACAAGTGGTTTATACTAATACTGGTAAAACAACCCCACTAGTTTGATTTTAACTTCAAAAGAATTAAGTCATAAGAAATAATAGAGCCTCGTATCGCCTCGCTTTCCTCTCTGCCCTGGGACACTGACACAGACGTAACATAAACCTCCTTTACTGTCACGATTATATCTTCCGATGTTGTTTTACTGTTCACTTTATTACTTTATTTTATTCGGGTTAACTGTCAATTTATAGCTCTTCATATGGCTCTATTGTTTTCGCATATCCACATATTATTGAGTTTAAGGATCGCGTTAAAACTATCACCCGTGAATTCATGAAACTTGGAGGAATTCGTTTCACGCATCATAAGTTTTCATATCTAGGTCAGGACATTTCAGAGGGTAGTTTGACAAGACTATGGACATAACTTTGAGTATTATATACGTAATGAGCACTAGGTACTTTATTGGTATAGTTGGTTGATTGACTTTTTAATGGCCATCGTCTAAAGTGGGATACTGCCATAAAATTCAGTTATAAAAACTGACTCACCTCAAATGCGCCAATTCCCACAGTCCCAGCAAACGCGGTGGTACTCCACTGGTCAGCGCGAACCTCCTCCCTTGCAAATGCATCCTGGCAGGTCCAGCTGGTAGTTTTTTCGAGCCGCCTCCCCCGATCATGACCAGGAACTCCTTGGAGGAGCCGAGCTGCCCCCCCACCTTCACCTGCCAGGCTATGAGCCTCTCCCGGGTCTCGAAGGCGAGTACCACGGTTACGTCCTGGCAGATGATGGCGATGGTGTTGGACTCCTTGTCGAGGGTGAAGCCGGACTCGAAGCCCAGGAAGTGTTGTAAGGAGAGAGAGGCTTTGGTCTGGCCTTTCTTGTAGCGGTCCTTCGGGTCGCGGTATAGTTGGAGGTGGAGGCAATCTGTAACAGAAGGGGATAATGTTAGAAGGTTGTTTAAGGTTTGAACATTCCCGGATTATTTGTTTCAACACTGCCTCAAGTACAAATACAGGGAAATCATTTTTTTTTATGATATCGGCTACTTGTAGATGAAAATATAGAGAGAGTGTGCGTTAAATAACGAGTATCGATAAATGAGTATAAGAGGCAATTCGAAAGTAGCAGTTGAACAGGAATCATTTATTTTGGCATAGCCAAATGATGAGACAGGTGTTACTAAAAGAGTTATAAATGTTACGTAAAACTGTAAATATAACGCTCAGACTAGTTATATTTACACAGTTGTATGAAATATTATAGCATGATGCATTACATACTTAGTCGCCATCGTCGTCAACTCACAGAAATTGAAAATCAGGAAACTTAAAATTACTTAGTTAAGTAATTTTCAGTATTTCTGAATTTCAGTGCAACTACTCGTAGCTGTTTCCAATTATAGTCACGTAGTTCCATGTATGCGTGTGTTCCATGCGTATGTGTGTATGTTCCGACTACCTGGCGAGGGCCACTGGAATCCGATGGATGCGAGACGCACAGGACTGGTCGCTGTGGCGACGCTTGGGGGAGGTTTATGCAGCGGCAGTGGTCGTCTTTTGGCTGAGATGATGATTATGATGATGAGTTCCATGTATTCTTTGCTGCTTTACTTGCCTTAGATTATGAGTTAATCCAGTATTGGCATTCTAATTTGGTTAGTAAATCGCACTCGTAAATAAAGTCACAAAACCACATAAAACAAATTGCTTTTCTACGGTGAATTAAAATATTATTTGTGTTTTGCTATCAACTTCACATAAACATAAAATTGCATACGTTTGCAAAATCTAATTAAACTAAAAGTTTTAGTATGACGCTTAACTTTCAGCTACTATTTAGGTTCGGAGTCTCACTGGGACAAACACTTTTATTAGCTCAAATAAACTTTATTCGTAACATAACCGTTTCGGGGAGCACTAAGGTTACTACCTCAAGTTTAAGACACATTTGTATGCGACCTTGCTCTGGAAACCTGATTAACTATAAACTACATATTGTTCATTCATATAATTTTTTATACATGTATCTTTTTAGGGTTCCGTACCTCAAAAGGAAAAAACGGAACCCTTATAGGATCACTTTGTTGTCCGTCTGTTCGTCCGTCTGTCAAGACCCTTTTTCTCAGGAACCCGTGAAGGTATCAAGTTGAAATTAAAACCATATATTGAAATCCGCGGTCCCTTGAAGTTGTGCAAAAATCAAACTTGTAAGTTGACGGGAAAAAAAGATACGCCCGTTTATGTTGCAAAAAACGTACATTTCGACACTGTCAAAGGAATCAAAACTCATAGGGTGCTTCCCGTTGACCTACAATCTTGAAATTTGGCACGAAGCAAGGTATTATAGCACTAATATCGGGAAAACACTGAAAACTGAAAATTTTTAGTTACGTCACAAGAAAAAAAATTTAAAAGTCTTCAAGACTCGATTCGAGAATTAAACTGTTTTTATAGGTAGGTTGGTACGAAACCCTCAGTGCGCGAGTCCAACTCGCACTTGCCCGGTTTTTTTTGGATGAGATACCATCAAATAACTTTTTTGAGGGTCTCAGACATTTATGGACTAAAACTTACTTAAGTTTCTTTAATCACCCTTTCTGTTCTATGGCCACGGTAACTCTTTCGAACAATCCAACGGCCCTCGCAGACATCGGCCTCAACGGCCCTGCTTGTAATCCTGTCCGCTTTTTACAAAACAACACAACACGTAGTCCGTTGACGGTAGTAATTATCGCACGCTGAGCTACTACTGTGCTTAAAATATTTACCTAAATATTCTACTACGTTTTCTGTCTTCGGACATTCAACAGATTAAATAAAATCTTATTATTATTTTATTTTCATCTCTGATGCTGATCTATACATCAGCAGTGACTGATTTAACTGAACACGATTAGATTGAAAACCAAATCCAACGAATAAAGTTGGAAAAGGCAAGTCACATTACTGATTTTATGTCACACCTAAGACCTTATGAATATATTTTTCTGTCACAATGACAACTTAGTATATCGAAACTAGACTTTTATAACACATACATTATGATCACTAGTAGGCTCTGGGCTCATAAATAGTCGTAAAGTACACAACTACAAGACAACCCTTTTATCTGTCCTGGGTGTCAGTAAATTCGTATATCGACACTATCTCTAGAATGCCCTGAAGAACGATAATTTATTGTCAGTTTTTGTAGCAAAGGTTAGGCTACAAGCATTTACTTTTATATCAGTCTTGAGACCTAGAAAAGTAATAATTGAAGTTATTTCAATGAATAGAGAACGGGTGTTCACACATTAAACTACCAGTGGACCTACCTAGAGTTTTTATAAAGCGACTCCAAAAAAATTGTAGTTGTAATTATAGATACGTTGTTTAGTCTTTTCAATACGTTACACGCATATTATAAATAGGTGTTTTTCTATCCTAAAAATAAACACGAAAATAGCACGCAAAGACACACAAACATGTTTGTGAAGCAATCAAGAATTTTATCTTAAAGTTTTATTTTCAGTGTTCCGTGCATAGGCTCTGAACCCTGAAAATAACACTGCTGCAACCAAGGTCTCATAGCACAAATATAGGAAAACCGCTGAAACCTGTAAAATATAAAAATATTTTTTTTGCGATTCGGAAAATCTTCGAGAATCTATCAATTCTATCAATTCGAGATACTATTTACATAGGTAAGGTTTTGTAAACCTCCAATACGTGAATCTGACTCACGAACCGAAGATATGGAATACCTATTATAAAATAGCTGAAATCAATTTAGTTTTCCATTCTGAATATACTACTGAAGTTAGTAAAAATCAAATACGATTATAACCATCTTTTTTTCACTTGTCATTGGAAGTCCAAACTGATCTTAATGTTTTTATGATATAATAAAACCGTGAGGGAGCATCTGCCGTTAAAAAGAAAACTACATTAGTATAAAATAGTAAAAACGTAATGTCTGCAATAAAGTCGCGTAATGGTCAGCTATAAAAACTCAGTTGAAGTACTAAGCTGATGCGTTCGGACTGCAAAAAGTTAGTTTTAACTAACAATTGGAACTAATAATAGAAACTTTAGTGATTCTGAATTATAGGATTATGCTTGATGTTTGTACGCGTAAAGGAATGGACATCCTCACTACCTAGCCGCACAGACCCTGACTCCGACTTGCGGACAACGAGTGATGGGTAGCTCGTCCTCCGGCCGTCTCATAACCGCCTAGATCGAGCCCAAGTCGTTGATAGTGCGTAGTATTCAACACGTCATCATCTGCTAAGCCTTTTCCCAACTATATTGGGGTCGGCTTCCATTCAAGCCGGATTTAGCTGAATACCAGTATTTTATGAGGAGCGGCTCCAGACCTCAACAACCCATTAACTGAGGTAACACGGTACTCCATGGTAAGACTGGAGTTAGATTTACTGGCTAGTAAATAGCCCAAGTCGTTGATAGTACGTAGTATTCAACACGTGCCTCATAGTAAATGTCAGCAAAACAAGAGGGACCCAGTAGGGCCAATGCCCTACTCGCCTTCTATGTTATTTAAATTATGTAAGTTTGTATGGAGTCATGTGGATCTTTATTACATGGTCATTTAACGAGTCCAAAACTTACACAAAGTACCAAAATATAGCTTACGTAACTATATTTCTTTACTAACAATGCTGCTATGATTGAAACCGATTACTACATTACCATCAATAACATGACACAACAAATACACCAAGACTATCTAATAAACGTAAACCATTTCTTCAAGTCAGCTACATTCCAGTAAGTAGAAGTAATAGATCTTTTGCCCCGTTTGACGAACGACCAAGTACTAACGTTACGTACCGGTCATATGTCATAGGAGAGAGTAGTATTTTATGATGATAGCTTGCGTTGAAGCCGACTAAAATAATTGATACCTACTGTTACTGTATACGGATTTTTTTGGTTTGAGTGATGAATACACTGTTAGTGTTAGTAAACTGATAAATAATGGTCGTAGTAGGATTTCTTCATAATTTATGTCATTTGAAGATTTTTGGAAACCATTAAGGGTAGTCAGATGCGTGTAAAACGGACCACAGACTAAGCAAAGGGTAATGTACTACCCAGTTACTGGGTTCTTGTTGGTGCATATCATATCCTGGTGTAGTTGTATCCGGTTAGATTAAAAGCCGTCCCTAACATAGTAAGACAGATCCATTTTTTAGGGTTCCGTACCTCAAAAGGAAAAAACGGAACCCTTATAGGATCACTTTGTTGTCCGTCTGTCCGTCCGTCTGTCAAGACCCTTTTTCTCAGGAACACGTGGAGGTATGAAGCTGAAATTTATATCAATTACTCAGGTCTATTGTCCCTTAAAGCTGAAAAATCAAACTTCTAAGCCAACGCAATCAAAAGATACAGCCGTTTATGCCGCAAATTTTCGACACTTGCAAGGGAATCAAAACCTACAGGGTGCTTCCCGTGAACTCAGAATCTTGAAATTTGGTACGAAGCAACGTCTTATAGCATAGATAAAGGAAAAATTACGAAAACCATAAATTTTTAGTTACATCACATAATATATTTTTTTTTAATAATTTTAAACTTACTACCCATTTCCTCATAAACGCGTAGAGGTATTAAATTGAAATTCATACCAAATACTCAGGTCTATAATACCTTTAAGCTGTAACAAAATCAAACTTCTATGTCAACGCAATCAAAAGAAACAGCAATTTAAGCTGCATATTTTGAAACTCGCAAGTACTCGCAAGGGAATCAAAACCTAAAGGGTACTTCCAGTCGACCTAGAATCTTGAAATTTGGCACGAAGCTAGTTAGCTTATTGAACTAATATTAATGCCGACTCTATTTAATCATTGATAATAAAAAAAACTAGCTTCAGCTAGCGGTTTCAGCCGCGTGAATGTAAAAAATAATCCCAAGGGAACACAGTCTCTATAAATTATCTAGAACAAGATCTAGCGGTGTACTGATTTCATCCTAATCCGTTCGTCCGTTTGTGAATGAAAGAATAACAATCATATAGGTAAAAACAAACTTTATTCTTTAAAATATAAGTAGATAGTTGTTGTTGTAACCAATTACTTACACACACCTACTACATAACAACACGTGCCATTATGTTCCAGTCACTAAAAATATCTCCATTTTCTCCCAAGCTACCACAAAGAAATTGAATTCCAAGTAAGTATTAAATAAATGTTGGGCTGACATTTAGAAATACGTAGTCCGCACATAATAAGACATGTCAGGATGAATATTAAAGCGATGAATATAGAATACCTTATTAGATACATCAAGTATTTTATTGGATCCGCTCGTATGAATATGAGCGGATATTACATTTTGCTAACACGCGCCCTTCTTTAGACCTAGACAGGTAGGTAGAAAAATAGGTTGAAAAAACAGAAAACGTGTTTACTGTTATGTAGAAAATTAATAAATAATATAGGTAGGTATTATGTGGACGTTTAAGACTGATCTTCAGATGGGCAGTGTTTTTTCACCAAACTATTTGGAAACAGAGAAGGTCTAACGTCATCTAGAAAGAAAGAAAGAAAGAAAGAAAAACATTTTATTTGCACAAAACAATGGCGACTTTACAGATTAGTTAACACAAAAAGAAAAACAAATCAGCTAGGAATATGCGCCACGTCCGTGCAAAACGGCCGAAACGCTCAGCATCAAGCTGTGGGCACACTTATAGTGCGACTAGTCCACAGCGCTGGTTTTCAGCGTCGGCCGGTAATTGACTCAAAAGACGTCGTATCGGTTATGTGCCAAATGAATTTGATTACTTTAAACAGTGTGTTTTTAATGTGTGTATTTTTAATCTTACATAAATACAATAACAATAAAGAAAAAAACTTAATAGAATAAAACATATTTAAATATAATATTATAGCGTGCCCACAGCGCTCCACTGTGCGCGTTATCGCTCCTTCCCCTCACACACCCACACCGAGGCGGCGAGCGGCTCACATACACGCAGCGGGCGCACCGCGCCCGCGCCGCGCTCTATAGTTTTGTCTCGTTCAACCGAGAGTCCGCGACGAGAGCCCGACCGGCATAGACGTGCGCACGAGTGACCGCGCGCCGCCTCGACCGCGATCGGTATAAGTCAGTCGATATTGTACTTTTTGTGTTTACGATCACCTGCGTTGTATATTGATTATACGTCTGTTCAAGTGCAACCTGTGACTTTCATTCCGCTTACACACCACCCTTATAACTGGCGCCTAACATGTAGCAGCCTATGGCTGGCAGCCCAACGTGGAGTAGAACATTTGAGAACTTTCTCGAACATTATTTATGTGTGCGTGTGTGTGCGTGTGTGTGTGTGTAAGCGCGCAGTGGTCAGTGTCGGTCATGTTTCGTTACCTACGGATGTGATATCTAGGTTTTGTGGCAGGTACGTAAAACCTGAACCTAGGTATCTTATAGGACCCGTAGTGAAAGTGGTTTCGTCGAACAATATCACGTGATAACTAGGTTTTGTGCCAGGTACGTTAAACCTGAACCTAGGTATCTTATAGGACCCGTAGTGAAAGTGTGTTCATCGGACAGTGCGTGATAACTAGGTTTCGTTCCAGGTACGTAATACCTGAACCTAAGTTATCTTGCGGACCTATAGTGTGTTCATCGGACAGTGTCGTGATAACTAGGTTTCGTTCCAGGTACGTAATACCTGAACCTAGGTTATCGTACGGACTATATTAGTGTTTGTGTATAGACAGTCACGCGAGGAGTTTAGGTTTTGTTCTAGGTACCTAATACCTGAACCTAGAATATCCTACGGACCTGAACAGTGTAGTTTGTTTTGGACGTTCGCGTGTTGTAATTAGGTTTTGTTGCAGGTGACGAATACCTGAACCTAAATTACTATTAATTTTGGACCTTTAATACTTTTGATAAACTTTATGTTAGTGTATTTATAAGTAATTCGTGTTACGTAACTTTCTAAACTTTATTGGTGAACATTTATTAGAATTAAGAACCTATTTTGTGTGGTGACTATTAAATCGTTATTCGTGTACAGTAGTGTTAGGTTAGGATAAAACCTAGAATACCTTAGTATGGGTTTCACTTTGTTTTCGTACGCTTTTTGAACTATTCTGTGTAGTGACTATTGACTATTGTTAGTTTAGTGTGACTGTAAATACTTTAGTGTTAACGTAAAACCTAGGATACCTAATTATTGCGTTTGGTTAGTGTTATCGTGTATTGTGGACTTTTTACGATGGTGCTAACAAGATCGCGTACTACGAGCCCGGCTTCGTCGGCCGCCCCGTCTAGGGACGTGGCGCCGCCGCAAGCGCCCGCGCCGGACCTGAGTCCGCGCGGCGCCGACACCTGTGCCGCTGAGGCGGTAAGGGTGGATCCACAGCCAGTTGCTGGTGCTGCAGCCGCTCCGATCATGCTGTCGAATGATCAGTTTATGTTGTTGATAAACAGGTTAAGTCGCAGCGATCCTGTAAGTACGCCATTACCATCTTTTCATGGCCACTTTGCCAAATGTACGTCACGCTTTGATGGTGAGAAGACCAGCGACGTCCTCGCTTTTATCGATGCCGTAGAAACGTACAAAGAATGTGTACGAGTCGACGATAACAACGCGCTTCGTGGGTTATCTATGCTGTTAACGGGTCCTGCAGCCACCTGGTGGCAAGGGGTGAAGGATACCACCGCTACCTGGCAAGCCGCTGTAGAGTCACTGAAGCAGACGTTTGGACCTCGGTTACCGCCACACAACGTTTATAGGAAAATGTTCGCCCGAGAACAAAGAGAAGACGAACCGACGGATTTGTTCGTCTGTCATGTCAGAGCGCTCATCGCTCAGCTTCCACCTTGTTCTCTGAAAGAAGCTGTGCAACTGGACATGACCTACGGGTTGCTGCACCGACGTATTCGTGAGAAGATTCCGCGTTCCGCTTTTGATACCTTCGCGGAACTACTGATGGAAGCGCGCCGCGTCGAAGAGATTCTCGACGAAAGTCATCCGCAGGTTTCAGCAGATATTAAACCTGTAGTTAAGCACACGTCACCAACTACGCCCACTGCTGCACCGCTACCTCAGTCGCCGACCGCGCCTGTTGTTAAGACCACGTCGCTATCTACGTGCACTGCCGCACCGCTACCGCGGTCGCCGATCGCGCCTGTTACTAATAGGACGCCTCGTGCTTTATGCAATTATTGCAAACGGTTTGGACACCTGAAGAAGGACTGTCAGCGCCTTTTGAAACCAAAGATCACCACGTCTACCATCAAGGACACCGCTATGAAACGGGAGCCAGTCGTCTCTGCGGACACGTCACGTGTCACATGCTTCGGGTGCGGAGCGCCCGGAGTAATCCGCTCGAACTGTCCTACATGCATGGAAGAGAAAAATGTTGCGTCTTCAGTGTTCCAATCAGTGTCCGCGAGTGTCGATATGATTGATTCGCGTGTGCGTCCAGTAATTGATATCGAGATTTACGGTGAAATAGGTAAAGTGCTTATAGACACTGGTGCTAAACATTGTGTAGGTAGCATGTCATTACGGTCCCATTTAGTAAATCATGGACATAGATTTGAAAATGTACGTACAGAGCTAAAATATGCGGACGGACGAATGTGTGCGCAAAATGTTGAAATAGCGCACGTTAACGTTAAGGTACGAGCGGTGACGCTAAACGTTAGTTTTATTATGTTACCTAACGCAACTGAGAGTTTGTTAGGCATGAACTTTGTACAGGACGTTGGCATGGTGTTGGATTTCGACCATTGTATATGGTTTGTGAGACGGGATAGGACGCCTATGCCCATTGTCTTTGAATCCAAAGCAGTGAACTCCCTTGCGTGTTCGTCCGTGGGTCTTCGTAGGGACGAGGGATCCCATATTGTTTCAGACGAACGAGAGCAACTGTCCAACCTCCTGAATGTCCATCAGGATAGTTTTGAGCCAGGGGGAGGACCTACTAAGATCACTGTCCACCGCATCGTTAAAGGTGATGCCGCACCGATAGCAAGTCCGCCGTATAAAGTTTCTCCCGCCAAGAAAGAGGGATATGCACGTGTCCTTCAGGACATGAAACGGCGAGTGGAGGAGCAACAAGATGCTCGAAAGCCTACAGAGGATCAGCACAGATGGAAGATTCCTTCTTATAGAGTGGGAGATCTGGTCCTTGTGGAGACCCACTTTGCCAGTAACGCAGGAAAGGGTTTTGCCGGAAAATTTGTGCCCAGACGAGAGGGCCCGTATCGCGTCTCACAGATCACTAGCCCCACGTCTTATGTAATCGCTGATAGCGAAGGTAGGGTAAAAGGGAAATACCATGCCAGCGCTTTGTTTCCTTATGTAGGGTCTAAGTCTGTAATTGTTCATCAGCGTCGACGTGGTAGGCCAGCCAAGTCACAGACGGGACGTTCTTGTGACTTGGAGGGGGAGGATATAGCGTGCCCACAGCGCTCCACTGTGCGCGTTATCGCTCCTTCCCCTCACACACCCACACCGAGGCGGCGAGCGGCTCACATACACGCAGCGGGCGCACCGCGCCCGCGCCGCGCTCTATAGTTTTGTCTCGTTCAACCGAGAGTCCGCGACGAGAGCCCGACCGGCATAGACGTGCGCACGAGTGACCGCGCGCCGCCTCGACCGCGATCGGTATAAGTCAGTCGATATTGTACTTTTTGTGTTTACGATCACCTGCGTTGTATATTGATTATACGTCTGTTCAAGTGCAACCTGTGACTTTCATTCCGCTTACACACCACCCTTATAACTGGCGCCTAACATGTAGCAGCCTATAATATCAATATAAAAAAATAAAAAGGAATACAAACAAAAAATCGTGATAAAGTGGCAACATCACTCCGCGTCCCGCCATTGGTTGGATGCAATACAACAAAGGTGACGGGAAAGGATATGACGCGATGATGACGCCAACGCCATTGCGAATGCGATAAGATTGTCTGGCAATGGAGATTCAAATATAAGTAATGTAAAATGTTTGATATAATTGTGCTTGGAACAGTGTTTTGTGTGTTAGTGTCGAGGAAAACATGTCATGGACTCCAAAGAAGCCGACCTCGAGGGCAGATAATGTGTGATTTTGTGTTCACCCGATTGTTTTCCAATTGTGGAATAAGATTTCAAAAACTGATTGATAAAAAAAAGTTTAAAGAAACGGTAAATAATACATCTATATATTGTTGCTAAGTAAATAAATAAATAATATTCAAATGTAATTGGATTGAAAATAAACGTAAATTATGAAACATTAAATTATTGCTGACATTTTAAAATTGTGTTATCTAAATTAAAATTGAATTATGATTAATATGTGTTTTATTTTACAGATTTATGCATAGTAAGGAAACCCAGTATAAAAAACTCTCTGACAGTAATAAACCGCAGCAGACAGGGACAGAACAAAGAATGCCAAGCCACAGCGCTGCTGAAAATCCAAGTCAAAAGAGTTCGGGTCATAGCTATGAGGTGATAGAAACAATTAGCTTTTAGCTCTGTGAAAGTTGTGTTGTTAAAAGCAGTTTTTTGAGCTGATATTTAAAAGATTGCCTTGTTTTTAGGACTCTCATTGGCGGAGGAAGATCATTCCAGCAGCGCGTGGCCGCAAACCTGAAGGAACCCCTAAATGCTGCGGTTCTGTGCCGAGGTGCTGACAGTGGACCCACCACGGAGCGAAGACCATATTTATAGTGCGTTTGTCGCCATTTAAGTTTTTCATACAAGTAGTGTGGCTTTTGGGTTGTAACAACGTCAAACAGTAAACTTGCCAAATGTAACTTACGCCTAGCAGCCATCTTCAAAACTCCGAGTTGATTCGTGTAAGGAGTCACATGACTTCTGCATCTAGTGATGTTAGTACTCTGCCATACTGTTCTTCCAGAATAATTTTATTGATCAACTTTTGTAGCTAAACTACCTACTCTTATTAACTGCTCAAGGGGGTTGTCTTGAATACCCATAGCCCTGCATGTTTCCCATCATGGTTTTAGACTTACCCTAGCAACACACAATCTAGTGTTATAGAATCGGGATCTGGTTGCCTTGGTTGTTAATTTATATTAATTTAAAACCACTCTTTTTTCGGTTGGAAATAATTAAATAACTTCTTCCACTTTGGGTAGAGCGGGCAGACTTTTAATGATAAAATTCACTCATGTTCCTTTATTCAGTTGTCCTTTGCGATCTTGGGTCACGGTGATTCTGTCGAAGAATCCTACAGGCTTCAGTCAATCACGCTGACAACAGTTTCAGGTGGCCGTGGAGAATAACGCGCCATTCACTCTATCTTAATCCTTATCGGAGGGTGAACTACGCACAGCTCACCACCCGTAAGCCTGTGCTTATAGTAACTGTGAATCCCTCTGCGGGTTTTGACGTCCAATGCGTCTTCTGTATTGGCTAATGCTAGAGGATTGCCTCTACATCATGCTTTCCGCTAGCAATTTACTCGCATTACAGTTTCCTAGAAGGAGTTGCTTAGGCTTCTAAAACCATTTGCCATGCTCTATCATTCCTGTCAGTAGATAGTATGGCAAACGGTTTTGGGAAGTGGGGACCACCAAGGGCGCCTGATGATGATATGCCATCATATACATCTTATGATACGCCTTAGCCTAGACTAGGGCCAGAAGCGAGAGTTCGCAACTGCCGATCGCCACCATGAAAACACAGCCAGGCAACAAAATAGTAATGACACCCAAAACGCTAGTTTATAAACAACTTAATAGCTAACTAGTCATCTAAAGCGAACACGAGTCCTGAAACACGTCTATACTCTACTCTTTACAGAACTTAGGCGCATATTTTCCAGCGTTCTCTCGAAGGCGTCGATTGCAGCCGCATTGGGTAATTAATCGAACTTGCTCCAAGCACCGCCACTCAACTTACTCAACTTCTACACAAATAGTTTGGATTGCTTTCCTTTTGCTTTTTCTAAGAGATTTCATTTTAATTACACGCTTGAGGTTTTAATGAGGCGCTCTGTTTTTAATAATATAAAAATTTTTTTTTTAATTAGCAAACAGATTTTGACAGAGACATGGTCATTCTAAATTGCGTAGTTACAAAGGCTGTCTGCCTAACCTATTTAATTTTATTATTTAAAAGCAACAATTCCCGGGATAAAAGAATAGGTACATAGGATTTTTTTTTCCAGGACTAGGCCCGTGTATCAAGTTTCATTGAAACCGATTCAGTAAAAAGAGTAACAAATATTCATACATGCATTGCATTCATACATGCATTCACACATGCATTCATACATACATTCATACTTTCGCGTTAAAATAAGACTATTTTTTATTATAGAAAATGACCACGATCTCACGTAATGGAAAACGACAATGTGGTCGACGATGGAGCACGCTTACATAAAAGTACCCTATTCACTCTTGACTTAAATATCCCCAGGTTGTAGCTATAAAGAAACACAGACTCCGGCAAGGAATTTCACTTCTTAGTTGTACACACAATGAATAAATAATACTCTAATGTTTTAGTATCAGTTATACTATTTTTGAAAACCTACTATTATTAAATTTTAATTTATTACTATCTATTTAAAACCTATAAAGCTAACCATACACACAGCTTACACGCATTTACAACCAAACCAACGATAATTCATTTAATCTGCAAATGTGTTAGCAATATAACATAAATGTTACTTAATATCTAACGCAAACACTTATATCATTGGTACAATTCCATTCAAATGTGTACAAAACATTACTAACATTGATGTTCAACACGGTGTAATTAAAGGCAAATTGATGAGAATGTGTGCGTTTGTGTGTGTGTGGCTTTGTAAATGTGTGCGTGGACGTATTCGAGTCACGCCTACAGTAATCTATTTACCGATTCAGGCAAATAATTAGGAAATCCTTCGAAGGATCGAGTATGGAGAGGAGACCCCGGCTCACCTTTGTGTTTGACAAAGGATAGATGTTACTATTTTAGTTTCTGGTAAAGTAACTAGACGATAATGATTATTTTAACCGAATTCAAAAAGCTTCCTTTTAGATTACAGTTATGTTGGACTATATATGTATAATATATTTTTCACTGATTTTTTATTGGAGACTTATCTTGATTTTTTTTTTTACTGAAATACTGACTATAAGTAACAAAGAAACAAAACTATTAAAGAAACACCGACTTCTAAAAGTATACAAGGGATGTTAGGAATCTGTACACATGACAGCAGATTTAGCGATACAAAAATAAACTACTACGCAAGAAAAGGGCAGTAGGTACTAGTCCTCTTACCGTCATTACGTGAGTCCTTTCAAAGAGCCGAACTGTTAATACAACTACCCACATAACACCCAAAAGATATCTCGACCAAAAACTCTCCATTCACCAGTCTGAATTCGAAGATAAGCGGCAAACAAGTGACGTCATCATATCGAGTGCCGAACAAAGCGGCCAATGACGCGGCAAATTGAACACTGACGTCAGACGAGCTTTAATTGTGCGATTTATTGGCCGTGTTGGTTTGTATTGGTATTGTTGGCGAGAGTATTGCAATTTGGATACGATTTTGAGATTGGAGAGCGAAATGCGTTTGTCAATTAATCAGACTATAGCAATGCAATGATGGACACAACGTGTCATGTCCCCTACTAAATTGTGGCTACAATATCAGAATTATCGCGTTTTGCATTCAGGTGAACTCTGCTGCCGCAAGTGTGTTGGCGCAGACTAGATTCTTCAAGTAAAAAATTACAGATTAATATCACTTCGGTTTAAAAATTTTGTACGCAGTAATATCTAGACGTTTGGAATTTACTGAATGAATGAAAATAATTTTATAAGTAACGAAGCTAGCGTTTCACTTGGCGAATATTGGGTTCAAAATTTCTCTCTCACTCTCTTTTATGAAGCAAGTTTTCTTACGTAATTAGCAAATCCATTAGAAAACACTTCAATTAAATAAATCAAACAAACACAGACGCCCGCGTTATACTAAAATCAACCTCCATTAGTGTTAATCAGTACAAACAATTACAGAACAAAACAGCGGAACTGTATCAATGTAAAGTCTATCTCGGGGAAAGCCGAAGTAATCCATTGACGAATTCCAAACTTGTTTTCATTACACCCTCGCTTTTTCCTCGGAGACTACCCAACTACCCGGTTCTACCGGGTACCCGTGAGTCGGCTTTGTCAAACTTTGGGAATACATTAGCTTTACCAAACGACAGCCCTGATAAATTCAACTTGACGTCCTTACTGTACCCAACTTTGAAAATCTTCGACCACATCTCGAGGCAACTCATCCATTGCAGCTTTGCTTTGTGTACTTCTAAAGTGGTCGCTTCTAAACTGGCAATGTATTCTATATTTCGACTTTGCTCGCAATCCTTTCAAACGGAAATTGGTGAGTGTAATTCGAGTTTTCGTTGCTTTGCCACCGAACTCCGAAAGGGACAGTCTCCCTGTAATTGTGGATCGGGAGTTAAATTAAATCGCTCAAAGAAACGCGCGCTCTCAGGTAGCCGCGCGGACCTGCGACGGACGGCGGACATCGACAGCTTCATGAAAAATTCAGTAGTTTGCGAGTTCAGTTTATTTTTTCATGTTGTTTTTAGGATGGAGGCTGCCTTTTAAAGGGTTACCCTTTTCATTCTGTGTTGAGTTTCAAAGTCAAAATTAAATTAATTTGAAATAGTCCTTGACTTGTAAATTCTGTTTGTTGTACTTTTTTTAGAAAACTCTTTGGCTTTGAATTAATTAACAAGCCAGAATGATTTCTAAACAAAGACCTAACCTTTTGTAACATTAACTGAACGAATCAATTGTATCGAAGACTTGGGTACCATCCGAGTTCAATAACCTCTAATTTACTTAGCTCTCTACAATTCTTAACGTTTTCCTGAACAGAACTTGCTCTTTAACAGAGTTGAGATCATTAGTCGCGCGTCAAGTCGCGGTGTCGCACAGTCGCGCGACCGTGCGACATAATTAATGTTGCCAGTTCCGATTGTTTTCATTAATTACCGCGACGGGTACGGACGCTGGTTTTATTTACAATATATCTGAATTTATAATTTTTGTTTGGGAATATTATGTAGTCGGCTCGATATGGGGAGTATTTTAATTTGATTGATGTAAAAATATTTGTAGACTCACTGCTGAAATATTTCGAAAGAGATAACGACTGCCGTATATAATTATAAGGGAAGACCTCTTTATAAAGTACATCATAATTAATTTTCCAATTATGTAATTACTCTAAATTATTACTTTTTTTTTTATATTGGCTCCTGAGAAAGTAATCTTTATAAAATGCGCTCTGTGTCTATAAGAACTTAGTTATAATCATAGGAAATGTCTTCAACTGCCCCGAAGAAATCACTTTATACTACAAATGAACTCTGAAAAAAATTAGGTACCTATTAAGTTTTTTTTTATCAAGTGTTTTTCGTTAAAGGAGAATCTTGGTTTTGTTTCCGAAAAAAGTTTCACTATACGGCTTTAATTAAATCAACAAATCGCCCTCATCAGTGTAATTTAAAACAACAGTACGTACCTACATCAGTCCATTTACAGCCAACAATTATCACAAAAGCAAACGTTTATGAACAAATCGGCAAATACATCGTCTGTTTGGCGTATCATTAGTACGCGCGGTTCAGTTCGGCGTATTATTAAAACGCGGCGTGTTTGCCGATCGCCGATACATCAAATAGATCGCGCCGCGATTTCGTATTGTTTAGTGCTGCTCACGTTTAGATAATTAATTGGTTTATTTTAATTGAAACATTAGTTCAAATTTTGGAGCTAGGATTTAATGTTTTGACGGTAAAGTGCGTAAAAGATCGACAATGATGATGTGTTCAAAAACATATTATAGGTAGGTATTATTTGTTCTACAGCAATAAAGTAAAAATTTGAATAGTCAGAAGCTTACATAATTAACATCTTTAGACGCTAACACACATTATACCACAACATTATACTATGATGTCATTACCTGTCAGCGATAATAAATACGCTCTAATTAAGTTAATGAATTATTAAGAAGATAATGTAGAAACGAGAATAACTTTTTATTTTATTTTATATGTATAACATAAACTAGTGCTTGCAATGCAATCCCACCTGATGTTAAGCAATGATGCAATCGTTGATGGTGAGGCGCACTTTATTAAGAGCTTATTCACTCTAGTCTTGAAGATACCTAAATCGGACGGGCACACCGCAGCAGGCAATTTTTTCCAGTCCTTTGATGAACGTGGTATAGACGACGAGGCAAAGCGCTTAGTCCGGACCGTGCAAGTTTTACTGAGCGTATAGTACATAATTATAAATACCATAGAGCCTTTTTCACCTCTTTAGACGGTTTAGAACTTGCACATTATAAATAAAAGATAAATAACACCAATCACAAAAAATAAAGATCGTTGTCGGATAACATTAGGACAGCGGCGCGGTGGTTAGGTCGAAAAGTGCGGGTGTTATTATAACATTAATTTAAATGGATAACGTGATAGAACTAAATGATACAGCTTAACCTATCTAAATACTGGCATACAAAATACCTGCTATAACCCATCCTCACATACGAATTAAATTGTGATTAATCACATGAAAAATCCGCAAAAATCGGCTCACAATACAACCACTTTGTTGTCAACATTATCTAACGCTAGCATTGTCCCTATTTGTCACAAAGTGAAATGACACATAAAGGTGCTTTCACACCCTTTTCGCGGGAAATATCTTGTGACGAAAATGATGTATATTCTTTAAAGCGAGCCATCGATCAATTGTGTTGTAATGAACAAATACGGCGCGGTGATCAATCAATCAGGGCAACAAAGCGAGCAATCGCGTCTACTCGCCGTATAATGCGGCCGCATCGGGGGTTACATCAACGGGTAACGACATTTGTATGGCTAATGTTGACTTTGAAAAGGATTCAGGTGGCTTTTTCTTGAATTGATCGATGATCTTTAAGGAATGGAATTGTTGTCTAAATCTAGGTCTAAACTGTTGATTTATAATCCTACGCTATATTTGACTATGCTTTTATTATCATAGAGATAAGTTTTTTTTTTACTTTTTCACAATAGTTTTGTTTGCGCAATATCAATCCTTTTTAGGAAAAATATCGTAAAATTTGCGTTTTAAGCAGGAATGGGGTTTCCCTTCCGTAATTAAAAAGTATTTATATGAAATATTTAAATTATGAATTGAAATTAAAAAGCTCGATATGTAAGTTCACACCCAGTGCTTAAAGGGGTATAAAAGCGTAATAAATTTTAACGTTTTCTAGAACATAATAAATGGAATGCGTCGTCGACAAATGCATAAAATTCAGATGTCTCAAGTCGTAAATTTTTATAACGCTTATTGCCTAAGTAGTGACAGCCGTTCCAAGAGATTATAGATATCTATGTATATGTAAAAAATACCTGTTTTGTATTTGTTAATTCGCAGTCAGGAGTCTATTATTGCCAAAAACATTGTTTGGGAGCGAATTTCTTACGATCTATGCATCGAAATCGCATAATTTTTCATTTATCGGACCACTAGACTTACAACGATGTATCACGGGTGGATATTAAACTCGTACATTTTGAAAACAGTAATTGTGTGACAGCTAATAAGTGTAATACCCTACCGGAATCTGTGTTTCCTGATAATTATCTACAACCTAGAAGTCTAAAAGTTAAGAGTAAATAAGTTAATTATAGGTAAGCGTGCTCCATCGTTGACCACATCATCGCTTACCATCAGTTGAGATATTGGTCAAGCGTGAACCCATAATTTGTAGTAGCGAACGTTTTACAGCTTACTTATTCAAATTCGATTTGGAAGCAAGTGTAGCAGGTCGTTGTTAGATCGTATGATATAGTTGTAGCGCCGGGCTGCTGGGCGCGCGCCAAGCTGAGATAAACAACATCCTCTCTGTTCCCGGAGCGAGGAATATACATGGTGTTCGTAGGCAGCGCTTGTTTATTGGCGATGACGTGTTTTTGTGCTGTTAGGCTGGATTTTACAAAGTTATATTTGGTTGAAAGGGAAGTAGAATCGGGTCCGAAGTGGAAGTATGTACTCGTACTAAGAATAAAATTGTAATGTTTGTTCAAAATTTCTTTATCTAAATAAAAATCTGTAGTAACCGACGGTTTGGTTACTGTATGTTTCTGTGGCTTTAATATTTTGCACTATTTATGTATAAGTACATAAGTATATATAAAAGGAGAAACCAACGGACTATCATAAGCACGCACAGCAGAAATTACTAGAACTAGGTGCGCGACCTTTTGTACAAGGTCGCTTTTTATGAAGTAGGCGAGCACTAAGAGGATTTATATTATTAAGGATTTTCTAAAATTCACTCCCTAAGAGGATGAAACGGGCGGAGATACTGGGACAGTAACAGTCAACAAAAAGAAGTTTTCACATTGGTTAATCAATGACATTAACTACAGTTTCCTTTTACGTGCGTCAAGTATTTTGTGGAGAAGAGTTAGAAGCCAGTAAATCTGACTCCAGTCTTGCCATGAAGCACCGTGTTACTTCAGTTAATGGATTGTGGAGGTTTGGTAGGCAGCCGCTCCTCGTAAAATACTGGTATTCAGCTAAATCCAGCTTGACTGGAAAGCCGACCCCAATATAGTTGGGCTAGGCAAAAAGTATTTTGTGGAAAACTATCATAACAACATGTTCAGTCAAATTGTTTGAAAGCCATATTTACAGAAGCACAACAAGATCCACAGCCACGTTATCCACCTTCAATCTATGATCCTTATTACATCCTCCACGTATCTAAATCCATATCCCGATACCACATCGCCCCTTCCTCGATCTGCACCCATAAGCGATCCGGCGGTAATCGGATCTCTGCAGCGCCGATATTATTTGCCTAAGATAAACTCGCAGATATGCCTCTAATCCTATTATAATAATGAGTCTCTCTCGTTTGTTGGCTCATGTTTGATTAGACACGGATTTAGAACCTTTTACCGTGTAATTGTTATGTTTTAGATCTTCGTGGGAAGGTTTGTTTTTGATAGTTTGGTTATTGTTTTGAATTGGGTCGGTGTGCTTTGAATGCTGATGTTAATCGATGTCCCTTTGTTTAAATACAATCATTACCGTGTTACTCTCTCTTCAATACACATATTGAAGAGAGAGTAACTATCGGAAATAAAGGCACACATGCCTTTATTTCCGATAGTTCTCTATTAAACATCATCCTTGATTTGAATCGATTCAAACTTAACTTTATGAAGATGATGATTCTTCTTTTATATATGTAAAAGAATGATCTAACTGACAGATATTCCACAACGCACAGCTGAAACAACTGGGACTAGGAATGTGAAATTATTTAAAAAGCTTCCTTGTAACGTAGGCGGGCAATATGTCAATCCACTTGAAACTTAGTACGAATAGTAACAAACTGACTAATTCTAACGTAACTGAATAATAAAGACGGACTTTATTAGTTTTTCAAAACTCAAAAGATGGTTTAGGCTTGTTAAAGTTTTAATGAAAATATACTCGCGAACAAAGTCGAGGGCAAAGTGCTAGTCTGTTAAACTTAAATTAAGCCTTATTCAAAACGGCACCAATTTTTACTAATAGCTTTTCAAACTTCAGAAAACTAAAAAGCTAATCATCATAAACCGACTTAAAGTCCCCGAATATAAAGTTGTCTTCTGGCTCCTGGCCAGAATCCGTTTCAAATAAAGGAAGTGAACGTGCAGTCATTAGTAGACCTCCAACTACTGCGGACAGGCCCATGCCGGGTATTACACGAACGAATGCCGTCTGACTCACTATCCTTAGGGAAATCACGTTTTTTCACGAAATGTTTATTAGAGTACAAGTAACTGTGTTTTGCCTGAGCTAGTGCTGGTGAATTTACATGAGTTCACATTACGACTGTATTTAAACATTTCAAATGTAGGCAGGTATATTATACCAGACTGCATCACACAGGATTGCGATGCTTATGTCGGCCTCCTGTCCCGAGGTGAACCCATTACCAAATGTAATCACATTTAGAACTCTAGGATAGATCAATCTCAGAATATTGAATACCAATTAGTGTATGCAGTATATGTACTTTAAATTTTGGGAGGTTACAAAACAATCACGTCCTTAGAAATTTAGATAGGTAATAACATAATTTGCTCAGTTTTTGACTGTCTCAAAAACGGAGTCAAAAACTGTAGAAGTTAATAGATTCTTAGCTACCATTAAAAAAAATATGGTTCATACCTACTGTAAGCCAACACTTAGGTTAGGCCTAATTAAATTTAGTTATTAGAATACGTGGCATTTTGTGTCACCTTAGGGCTAGCTTTTACCTTGAATAGAGGTTATAATATTATAAAGTGCGGTAATGCCGACAGTTTCCTAGACAGCAATACGAAGAAGTTTTTCAATGTCATAATTATTTTAAATTGTTTTTGGTTAGTTTTAACTCATTTAAAAAATAAAACAATCTAATGTTTATATTTTGTTTTTACTTATTTTTTGTTTGTGTCTATATAAAACTATAGTTAATCAAATATGTAGCAGTCGTAAAATGAACATAACATAAGTTTTAATTATAAATGACATTTACAATTAATGTTTTCATTTACTTCCCAAGTTAGAGCAGTGTGTCACCATTGCAGCTCACCCCATTAACTTAATCAGCGTATCGACACACATTACGAGAACATAACTAGTATTCCGATAACGATTTCCTCTCTTTTGTGTGATAACGAAGTTAGTTCCGCGACGGATCGCCGGATTAGTTACAGTTGGGGTCTTTATGGCCCCACGCGCCTTTGATGTGGGGTGACGAACACTTTTATAATGTCAATTAATGTTAGGATTTCGTTCTAGTTTGTTTTGAGTTTTTCCTTTGATCATGTAACTTTGACCTTTAAAAATTTATCCCTTGTATTGAGCGCTTAGTTGGGAAATCCTACAAGTATAACATATCTAGCTAACGTGTAGAATTTAAATGTTGTGAAATACCGAATTATGAAGTTAAACTCGCATACCTTCTCAGCGCATACCTACAGTTGTAAATCTGAATAGAACGATTTCATACGCCATTTTTTAAATTGTTTCCTGAGCCATAGTACTCAGAGATGGAACACATTTTTTTTTTCGAAAACCATTGTACCTATCCTGCAGTGTTTGGTACAGAAATGATCAATCAGTCTAAACATAGTTTTAAAAATACTCCCTGAAGGTAAACGGATATAGATACCAAATAAAATGATACACTCTAAGGTTTACTGGGAGAAAACCGTAACTAATAAATAGTTAAGCTCGCTTTTGTACATGCATTATCAAATAATTTTGTATATTTTAGAATAAGTTTTGTGTACAATAATGAATAAAGATAGTAAATTAAAAAATTGCATAAATCGTTAATCAGAACACTCAAACCCAATTTTCCGGGCACATGACCCGAGCGGCATCCTCAAAGGTGCCAAATGTCAGTTAATCGCAATCCGTGCACAACTAATAGTATGGTAATACTCGTAATACGTGCCGATCGATTACCGCGCCGGACATAATCCTGTGTGCTCCGCTAAACGGGCGATTGTCGGGCGATTGTCGGCCGACAGACCTGTGACAGCTCGTTAACACCTAATTGCGAGACAATAATCGACAGAACTAATATGTGGAATTAGCTCGAGTGTCCACCTGATTGTGCACGCCAGTGTACAGATTACATGTGTAGGCCGGTTGATTGAGCAACTATAACATTTAATGATGTATTAGGGCTAATGACTGTGTAGTGTGCATAATGACTGCACTGCTGTTATCAAGAAGCTTTCTAATTCATCTTAGATAGAACTTTTCCTAAAAAATTATATGAAATACTATTCGATTTAGTTCATGAATCCCCGACCGGTCCTATGAGACCGCGCTGTTATTGTTTTACTATTGTGTCTCGTTTTGCGGGTATGTGATAGGTTAAATAAATACTTTTCAAATACGTAAGTTATAGCTTTACTTTTGAAAGTACAAGTAGATATCAAAAACAAAGAAACAAAATCAGAAACACTGAATTCCGAAATTATTAAAGTCGGTTGTGCTTTTGAACAGTTTTCTTTATTATATTTCTCACTTTTTACTTGTGGTGCCTAACAGCTAGCACTTAATATTGAGCAAGTTCTATGCTAAGGTACTTGTGGGATTGACATACTGTCACAATTAGAGTTTTTCTCTTGGATGAGTTCCCCTTTGTGCTATCGTAGTCTAGGTCCAGGCCACTTCTACTATGCTTCCAGATAAGCGTAAAACAAACCCTTCTCTTTCAATGTAGTATTTCAGGAGTAAGCTAGTTACCTTTGATTAAAAACAATGCAAATTAAATATGCATATTTATAATCATAAAGCTACAGCGAGAGCCATGTTTTTTTGAGGTATTTTTTAATGTCAGATTTTTACTGAATAACACTCACTTCTTTGTTCCTTCTTCGCCTTCGTTCCAGGGCCCAGGGTTTTGTGATAACATCAAATAGTGGTCCAAGTCCGATCCAGCCCTCAGTAAGACATAATACCTTGCTTTGAGATTGGCACGAAACAAACATTTCCCATTACAGGACTACCGGGTAGCCACAGCAAAAGCCATCACAACAATAACCATCAAGATAGGACTATTAACAAAACAGTTATGCCCGAATACAAATAATAACCCAAACAACATATATGAACATAGCGTGTACAGTGAGGGTGGGTTGGGGTGAACTTTACAGATCTGCATACCCCTTGAGAACATGCTGGCGTGAGTTATGTCGAGAAATTATGTACACAATAAATCTATTTATTGTGCGATTGCAGCAATCTCGGGTAAGTGGCAAATCACGAAGAATTTCGTTGCCTATGTCTAATATTTTCATCAAACTGTCTTTTAAATTTTGGAAAAATACTCTTTCGAACAAAAATGAACCATTATCAAAAACAACACACCCCTTTTTTGAAGTCGGTTAAAAGAATAATTCATTTCTAATAAAATATCACGCATAATTCACCTGGAACGCGACGAACCGTAAAAGAGTAGCAGAACACGAAAATTAATGAAATAAAAGCTACAGAGAAAAATGTAAATTTGCTTTAACGAAGCGACATTTATTTTTATTTGGTTGGTGCCCGTTTTATTTGACCGCAAGTGTACGTTTGACAACATTATTACTGCACTGTGTCACTGTAAACTAAACCTTCTTCTGTAAAACATAAAGGTGATTTTGCTTGTTTAGTTAAATCTGTTTGAATCTTCCATTGAAATGCGACAGGGTCGTCTTCGGCATGTTTTTGCGTCTATTTGTGCAGTGTCTGTCTGGGTACTTGTAAATTGATAGCATTGGTCGTACAGCGTCCACAAACCAAAGACTTTGAAACAATGTTAAGTTCTTTAAGATTCTGTATACATTTTGTTGCGGAGTCAACGTAGTGGTCAATTTGATGTAGCTATGTTTGTGGTTGCGGAGTTTGCTCTTTGGGTATATTTCATTGGAATTCAGAGTTAGTTGAAACAGATGATGGTCAGTGACTTATCTTAATGTAAGTACCTGCATACTTTTGAATGAGAATTATATTTATTTATACAAAATAATACAGGATTATCTATAATAAATAGCAACCAAAAACCACTAAGGCTTAAACTTGTGCTAGCATGAGTCTATCTCAATATTGAACTATGCAAAATTCATTTTATATGTGTATCGACACTAAGTCGATAATAATTTATAACAAAGTTGTGTTTATAATGTCGGAATAATAAATTAGTTTCATGAACAATCTATATTTACCATTGACGCTTAGCTGCTACAGCTGCGTTAACAGATATTTTTCTCATAAAAAATACCCTGTCTCATTCCATGAAAATATTTTTTAAGCGGAAATTAGACTCGACGCTTTGTAAAAAAGCGGCTCGCAATTTAGCTTCTCAAAATGTTCCACATTTTACCAACGAGTGACGACCTGAAACATAATTATTAATACTTTTTATTCCTCAATTTCAAAGCTAGCTTAACAATACCACTGAAAGCGCAAAGTTCAAACTAAGTTACAGAGTTAATAATCCATCGCCTACGGGTTAAACCGACCTAATTTTAAAATATTCCGCAGTTAAAATACGCGTAACTTTACTATATTTTTTTGTTGAATTAACTTAAAAACTTTAGTAACAAGAACCTCTGTTTATTTACAAAAATTGTCGGCCTGACACTGTCAGGAAACAGTAATGGCTCCTAAATATTCATGAGGAGAGTTCGGCGGGAGAGTTGAGTTACTGGCGCGAGTACTATTTGCTGCGTAACTTAATTGGGAACAAAGTTTTAATTTCAACCTTGATACTAGAAGCTTTGTTACCGTGTAAGAAAATTTTCTGTGTCTTAAAAAACATATTAACGTGAAAACTTTAAGACTTGAAGAATATTTGCAGCTTTTCAAGTATCTACCTAGCACATTTTAAACTCAGCTATTACTTTTCAGTAGGTAAAAACGTCGTGTGAAATAAGAGTAGGTACAACTGACACCTGCCAAAGAAGAAGAAACTAATTTAAATTTAAAAACAGCCTAACATAAATTTCACAAGCGATTTAAAACTGTATACATAATTTTTCTTCCCTAATATAGAAAAATTCTCCCCATCCGAACAGAAGCCGAAATTACAAAAGAAATATTGTATGGAAAAAGTTTCTTGTGAGGGAAACAATTCTTCGAGTCCACACCATCTGTCGATACTACGTGAAAGAAAAATTACATTTGGAACATATTTCATCAATATTTAAATTAATTTAGAACTTATCTTCAAATGTCATATCTTTTTCTCCCTTACAATTTTGATATTACTTCGACAATTTATAAACTGTCGCGTTTAATTTAATGATGTTAATGGTGATACCAGCTGTCATATTTTGTAGTAACAATAAATACGATGCATTTAATTTGGTCGATCGTGTATGCTGTCAATAACGTAGTCACTATTAAGCTGTAATAACGACATAAAATTGTGCTATAAATATGAAACTATAGTGTTACTCCCTTACTAATAGAAGCCACTGTTACATTTTACCCTATTATTAATATTTTTCTATGACTCACAGTAATGTGCAAAATGCATTACTAATAATCCCGTCACGTCAGCCCCTCCGACTCAAATGTGACGTATTACTTATAAGGGAGGGTTCATACAATGGGTCGGTTCGAACACGCGACCTTCCGCCGGCAATCAAAAGACCGATGGGTTATTTATTATGATCGTAAATGTCGTACAAAATCAGAAAATGAATTTGTATATTTCGTTTTTAGGGTTCGCAAAGGGTAAAACGGGACCTTGTTACTAAGACTCCGCTGTTCATCTATCGTTTTGTTCGTCTGTTATCAGGTTGTATCACATGAACCGTGATAGATATTAGATAGTCAGTTGATTTTTTTACAGATGATGTATTTCAGTGGCCGCTGTAACAACAAATACAAAAAACAGCATAAAATAACCGCTCCATACAACAAACGCGATGTTTTTTCTTATGTTTTTGCTACGAAAGGTTCGGAACCCTTCGTGCGCGAGTTCGACTCGAACTTGGCTGTTTTTTTTTAAATTCAATAAATAAAACATTTGAATCTATTACACGTTCCTAATTAATTGTGTCTTCCTCCACCATAGGGTTCCGTCGGTAACCAGTGTTATTAATATGTCCCACTGCCAAGACAATAAAAGCCTCCCTCCATTCTTCCAGTCTTTTCTGTCTTTATACCACTTCAGGCTAATCCCTTAGGAAGCCTAAATCGTCGCGCCATCTCCTTTAGACATAGATCTCAATAAAATTTATGACCAATTTGCCTGTAAGAGTGAATTTTAAATGAAAACCCATTACAGAAATAGGTCCTACATTAAGTAGAAGGCTCCATTTCTTTACTTGAGTCCCTAACGTAAGCGTTCTGACTAAGTACCTACTAAGTCTTAAGTACGACTGAAGTGTTTGGGGACAAGCAATAGAACGCTAAGGATCCGATCCTTTAAGTCCCAGGACAGACAGTTTGTAGTTTATTTTTCTGTTCCTAAATATATTTTCTAGACTAGAGGTAAAGACGGAAATTTTATTTTCATTTAAACATAGTCGATGTGCAAGTCTGAATGTTTGTTTTACGAACCGCGTTTTAAAGGCGCAATAAATTGAACTGACACCTAAGAAAAATTTTATTCTAGAAGAATACGTTATTTTCTTCTTAATCAATATTTTTATCACTTTGGGACTAAATCTGTAGAACATTCTAGAGTATAGCCCTGTGCTGGTACATAACTTAGAAAAATGCTATCTTGAATACGTATGTAGTACTTAACTACTTTCACGCTAGTAAAAATTACAAATTATCATGTTTTAACTGATACTTTATGTCAACTACAGCGTTAGAAATTAGATTATTGGTTTATTTAATTACAAAATTAACTGACATGAATAATTGTTCTCTCAGTCTGTCGTGAATGGTTTTGGGTTTAATTATTATTATGATATTTTATAATTATATTGAAATAAACAAAATAAAGATAAAATTTACAAAACCCAAGTAGATTTCCAGTAGTTTTATTTATCCTGGTAATAAATTTCCATAGTACCTATAATTTGAAACGTTTGCTAGAGCACCAATAGCCCAATTCCAACCAGCAGATCAACGGCAGTTGTAGGTCGCAGATTCAAACTCACCCAGGCGCATTCAATATTAAAATTGATTTTATTACCACTGTTCCTAAAACGTTGAAGGATAACATCGTGAAGAAACTAGCATGTCTTGGAACCAAAAATTCAAAGACAAGTGTGTGACAAAGTCACCAATCCGTACTGAGCCTGCTTGGTGGATGAGTGCGGCCCATTCCCTCTCCTAAAGAGGAGGTCTAGAATCCCATCTGTGGGAACATTACAAAACTGATTGTGCTGTGCTATTGTGTACTACACGCTATAGATAACTGGAATACTAATAATAATAATAGCAATACATTTTGTAGTTATATTAACTGCAATATTATAAATGAGCAAATCCTCGTAAACCGTCGCCGCGCGAACTATTCACTAAAGCACGCCTGTACTAAAACTGACACATCCCCGTCTACCTGCCGGTGGCCTACTTTGGCGTTGTTAGTTCATTAATTTGCACCTGTCTGTAATTACGGCTGTACTAGCGCCTGTAGGTATGTCAGCACATACCGAATGTTCTCCAGACTTGCACTGTTCGTTAGTGCATTTAGACTATTCACGTATTTGAAGCAAATAGATATCCTGTTACGTACACTACAAAAACAAGGTATACGAGGGGTATGGGTTCTCTTTCGTGTCTCGAAAAGTAAAATCTTTTTGTCTCAGCTTTATTTGGCTTTATCTTTACGTAAGGCCCATTGTAATTACCTGCATATAATAAAGTCTCAATAGAAGTGTTAAATTCACTCAAAGAGTATGGGCTATGTCCGGAGTTCTTTTGCGTGATGGCTTCAGAACTGAACATATCCGCAGGTAAATTAAGGTTACTGTCATAGCCAAAAGAATCATCAAACTTAAGTAGCAGTGGGCAAATCATTTTTTTTTTGTTTTTTAAACTAGTGCTTGACTGCGATCCCACCTGATGGTAAGCAGTGATGCAATCGTAGATGGTGAGGCGCACTAGTTTATTAAGAGGCTATTCACTCTAGCTTTGAAAACACCCATATTGCTCGCAGAACAGATGGTCGATGGGGTTGAAAGGTTCTGAGTGGTAAGCGGGTAACGGAAAATGCAAAACAAAGCTTTGGAATACCTCCTACAAGGTGGTCCGACGACCTGCTGCAAGTTATGATATCTGATGGGTGCGAGGTGCACAGGATCGTTCTTTCTAATGACACTTGAGGGAGGCATAGGTCTAACAGTAGATGTTTCTCAGATGAAATTAACTTGGAATTGACTCGCAAGTCGGGGCCGTTACCATTGGATTGTCACTGCTCTATCAATATTTATTTGTCACCATATCTTTTTTGAAACGTGTCCTCAATAAAACTGTTTCATATTTCACCCTGGTACTTCACTTTCGCAATAAGGTGTACTAGAAGCACACTGCCTCCGCATAGTAGCACACAAACTACACATAACGACTCTACGGCATGGTACCTTTATACCCTATGTGACATGTACGGTACTTTTAGTGGCAGTTTGTCCCCACCTTTCATTACAGACTCCGTGACCGTGGAATATGTCCCGGTAACATCCGGGTACCTTACTTAGAGGTTTTTTGAAGGAAGGGTTAAATGGTTGCATCAGTGAGGGTTGAGCGGTTTATTAAAATTATTGTTGACAGAAATTATACAGAGCAAATTGTTCGCTGTTGTGCAGTTGGAATTTAAATGAATAGAATATGTCTATGTAAGTATGCGTATGTGATGTGAGATATAAAAGTTGTTTACTTGCTTACTCACTTACTTACACACTAAAATTTCAAATAGTACTATGTGATTTGCCGATTCATATACACTGATGAACTTTTACTCTACAATGAGGTTTCTCCTAGCAAACCTTTAAATTATAGAGAGAGATCACATTCGAGCTAAGGATTCAATGTACACACAAAAAAGTCATAAATTATAATTCTACAGAAATAAGTATAATATATGCAAATGTCTAATTCATATTCACTTTACACGAATGTAATAATATTATGTCGATTATGAAGGTCATCGTCCATCGGTTAGGTAAGGTTTCAGGAGGTACGAGTACATAACATACTCGTATATTTAACAAATACGAGTAATATGCGGGATTTCTTTGAGCGTAGCTCAATTAATCAATAATGTTTCATCTTCATTTCAACCAAACAATCAATCAATCAATAAAAACCAACCAACCAATTAATTAGACAAATCAATCAATTTAACATTGTTTTCAGTCACGACTGGTGTAATGCCAGGTCTGCATCAAGTAATGCACATTTTTATGCAACAATACCAAGTTTCTAGGAAAAGCCAACTCCTCAAAAAAAAACTCAAGGAAAAATTCGAATTTCTAGCATTAGTGAAGTTCCCAAGTGCAGTGAAGTCAGAATACTGGTTAATAATAACGTCTGTAACGTCCTCCATTAGGGCGGCCTCATTCCGTCGGTCCGTCCGTCTGTTACGTACAATCTAATTGGCGAGCGCAGCAGCGGGGCGGCCCTAGTTTAGCTACCTGATTACATCACCACAGTTGTTGCTGCTGATGTAAGGATGGTATTACTACTGTAATGAGCTAACCGACTTTGTAACAGTCTGTGGAAGTGTGTGTGGGAATGGTTCCTTTTTGTTTGTGCTCTTTTGGTGTTGAGTTCAGAAATTTAATTGAACGTTGAAGTCGGGTTTATATAAGAAAGAGCTTAGTGAATCACACTCTGGGAAGACTGAGACAAAGTTTTATCTACTAGATTCAACCTGAATTGCTTACGTTACCCTTTGTGTTCCAAAGCCGCGGTCATTCTTTCGAAAATTCCATCTTTTTCTTCCCTTTGCAATTAACTCCAGCTGAACCACACATGATATGAAATGCTTAATCAACTAAACCACTAAGCTAAAACATTATGATAACATAAAACAAACTGTTATCCAGTTTAAATTGTGACAAACTTTAGAAAATTAAGCTAGCAGAGCTCTGAAAGCCAGTTCAAACTCGGCTAACTCGATAATACAAAGCGAGGACACAAAACCGAACTACAAGCCGTACCTGCTTTACTATTTATATCGTATTAAATACCCACGAAAACTAATTAGCCAACATAATTTACGAGGCAAACCTCGTCCTGTCATGTTGTAACTGGACGTTTAAGGGCCGTCTATTACGGCTATTACGGAGCCTCTCCCAAAGGAGTAAAGCTCCAGATCGCCGCCGGCCCGGATCCGGACGGATTAAGCCGGACTGAGCCGGATCGCGCCGGTCTCGGCCGGACCGGTTCGCCGTAAATCTGTCGCTCCACGTTTATTACACGGATTTTATTAAGATCTTCTTTGCGTTGCTCTAACGTTTATTATAAGATAAAATATTATTTATAATAATAATATTGGAGCATGTTTCAGTTTTTTCGGCGATAAAAAGGGTTTGGTTAAATATAGCGGTCGTATTATTGGGTTATTGATAGTGCATGCCATGTCCTTTATTATCTCCAAACAAGACATGGATGTTAAACGTGATTTTATGAATAAAAGTAACAACTTATTAAGTCCTCGTAAAACCGCCATTGGAAAAGCTTGAATTAAGTATACCTACTTATACACATCTGTTATAACAAACCAGTAACTACATTATTATTATGCACCGTAGCCCTGGACTTACGGACGGCGAGCAATGGGAAACTCGTCGTCCGGTCGTCCGGAAACCATCCAGACCCAGTCTAAGTCGTCGACGACGGTGCGTAGTGTCCTAAAGAGATGTCAACAAACCGTAAGGGTCCAGCAGGGTCGAAGTCTATTGGGGCCCTGGGTCCCCGGGTTTCCAAGACTAGAATGAAGGCAAAGAAGGAACAGGAGTGAGTTTTAATCGTAAAAATTGGATACACTTTCCCGCTCCATTAGGAGCGGGAGAAGTTATTATAGTGATTTCCCATCTAAATAAAATCTATTATTTGCTGAAAAGAGTCCATAGCTAAGAAAAAAAAGTTAAATGTCTGCATAAAACAGTATTAAACAGACATTAGGAAATATCCTTTTACTCGTATAGTCAAGATCATAAAACAAACTTGAAAACAAAATAAATCCAAGGAGCTCTCTAATGAGAATAGTTCATTATTATATTTAGCACCCAGCCCTCAAGAATACTAATCGCCCTCAGGTTATATTCTTACAATAATTAATTTATTCTCTAATAACAAAAAAATGTTTGTTAAATCGGAAAATAAAAACTGGAAAACGCTAAAAAATAATATTCACGAGCTCGAGTTAGGTGAAAGAAGATAGCTGCTCTACGATGGATCATCGCGGATTTGGAGATCCTTATTGATGGGAAACATGACTAGCACACAACCTACCTCTATTTTGCACAAATATGTTATAACATTATAATCTCTTTTAAACATTTCCCAACTTCCTACATCAAGGTGACAACCGGATTTAATTTCATGATATAATATAGAAATATAGTATAGAATAATGTTTGTTTACATACATTATCTTATCTTCACAAATAAACATTGTGACTACTCGTACCACCATTACCACGTATACATAATATTATAATTATAAAATATGTGCAAAAGGTCGCTATATGTAATAATAAATTAAAATTAGAATTAAATTGCCCTTTTCCCTTTATGGCTACATTTAATTAATTATTAAGTTTGTTCTTGACTTAATAATCTAGTACAAAAAAGGTTCCATCATTTTGCAATAAAAATGAAGGAAAAAAAAATTACCTACTATATTCTGCAACCCGGAAGATGTAGGCTTACAAAATCTGTGCATACGACAAAAGAGCCACCGCTAGCCCATGATAGAATAGACAAACAGCAATAGACCGCCGGGGGATAGTCGAGCTAATCCTCTTATATCAAAGACGGGACAGGCGATCACAGACTTGCAAAGGGAGGACACAGGTATAACTTCACATTTGAAGTGCCTGCAAGCACTTTATACACCCTCGATTACTAGAGTGACTCGATTTAACTTACACTTTGTGTCAGGTATGGAATTGTTTGAGAAATGATAATACTGTCGTCCTTAAGCTAAGGTACAGTTATCTGAGATTTGGCGGGCTTTCGTTTTTAGATGCTAAACAGGCTATATCGATCTCTCTATCATCTCAGCCGTCATCTCAGCCGAAAGACGTCCGTTGCTGGACGTATTTTTCTCATATCAATAGTTAAACCGAGTAGTTGTTGAAATAAAAAAAAGTAGTAGAGTAGTAAAAGTAGGCGAGTAGGTGTTAAATTAATAAAATCGTCTTTAAGTTCTCCTGATGGATACTTAATTGTACACTGTTCTTTTTGTGTAACTCATAAAAAAGAATATGGTCAGATAGCAATTTTATACTCGTAGTAGTAGACTAGACAAAATACTATTTTACCGTCCTCATGACGGTAAAATAGTATTTTGTCTAGTCTAAACTTAGATCAATAATCCAAATCACCTTCGCTATCGTACATGTATTTGCTTCAGTAAACACACAGAAGCTATCACTCAAACGAAATGCTGTAAACAGGATCAGTCATCAGTAGCTCCAGATGTTGGGAATAGTCCCAAATCTAGGTTTACGACTGAGCTTAATTCCAGTACTTAATGGGTTTTATTGTCAGGCCTAAAACGTTTCTGTTAAGTCCCTTTGAGAAAGTTTAATTTTCTAGACCTTTTGTTTCTTCAAAGAGTAGATTTAAGTTTAGACTTGGAGATCTCTGTGTGTGTTCTGCGTTTATTACTACGATTGAAATTAAATGCAAACAATTTTGGTATTTCAGTGTTTAATTACTTACATGTTGAAAGGTTTTACACTCATTTGAAACTGACTTGATTCAACAAATACAAAATGGTCCAAAATATTTCATGAAACTATTTTTTAAAAGACCAACTCATTAGAAGCTAAATAGATACAAATTTAAATAAATCGTCTGTTGAGTATATCACAATCAAGCCACTGTACACAAATGATAAAGAAAAGTCTGCAAAGTTCATTCCTTTCACTTTCATACGGAACTCGATCAAACGTCCGCATCGCACTTCACAACATTTTTTTACTGAAGGGTGGTGCGAGGGTGGTTCCACGATAAATCGCGGCGATCCTCAACAAACAATGTTTTTGAACGTTATTAATGGCCGCACCAGGGGGATGCTACTATCATCTGCTGTCATTGTTTCTTTTGACGCTACACAAATAATTTGCCAAGTTTTTTTGAAGAGCTCTCCTTACGATATAATTACTGGAGTCTCCTCTGTTGGTTCATTCTGCACTTTATTTGTTTTGTTTACATTTTCGGCGCGTAACGGTATGAGGGTAATTGGCGTGAGTTGCGGTTTTGTAGTCTTTTATTTCTAAATTAATTATCTCGAGTATCTGAAGATTAGCTTATTAGCTTGGAGTTTGTGGTTTAGAACTAATTTACCAGTGTTAAAGATAGTGAAAGTCTTTAAATATAGAGTGTTAAAGATAATAAATAAAATATCTGGTACCAGTACTAATTCAAAACCGTTCATTTGAATAGGCACTATAAAAACCTAAGTAATAATCTGGAGAAATGGATATTAAAAATAAATGTTATAACTACCTATCAGGAAGAAAACATTAAGTAAAAAACTTTATCATGTGATATTCATAAATTACAAACGTGTGTAATATTCCGAGAAGAATGATAAGTGGTCCCATTACAGTCTAGTGCTTGAAAATATAGAAAAAACTTTATCGCAAGGCGCCAGGGTACCTGTATTCTTTCCCTACTTCTCAAATATATCACCAGCTTCGAACAACAAAGGAATACATGTGACAAATTATGTGTAATGTCATAAAAATGGCGGTAAGTGGCGCCCCCTGCCCGCTGCTGGTGAAATACGAGCGAAACGTGTGGATCTTGTGAACGCTGTCGAGTGGCGGGCATTTGCTATAATAACTGACACTTGGCAATATTACACTTACGATCAAACAGTTTGTAGTGAATTGTTTATTACATTACAAACGTTTTTATTTTTATTGACCTTTTACATCGACGTGACTTTCTGAGACAATGATTGTCATTTAGCTTCAAAAGCTGAAATTGAAGATCTTTATATTTAAAGGTCATTGTATTCATTACAATAGCCGAATAATGAGACACGAAACGCTGACTAGTAATAATGACTATTCTACTAAATCTACAAAGATTTGAATCAGCCAAAATTAATTGAGAACTTCAGTTGACACCGACATGATTAACTTCGAACTTAATAACACAAAGAGCTTAGGACGACAAGCATTATACCTAATTTGGGGTCCTTTAGGCTATAAAAAAGAAAATGGAACTGGCAGTGATTCATTAAAGCGCGTTTTAGAAGTGGGCCCACGATAGCTCCCTGGGGAAGCATTCCGCGTCCATTTAGTGTTGATGACGCGGCGCGACTGCTTAATAAGGAATGCTATTTTTAAAATGCCTAATTGGGTGTTTGGAAGTTACGGAATGTCTTTTTCCACAGTTGAAACATGTAAACCATAATGGTCTTTGATGTAGTAGTACAAACGATATGTATACTTATGAATTAATAGTTTAAAAGCTCAGTCTGTATTAATACATTTGTTTGGTTATAACGGTTCCATTGCAGAATTATAGCAATATGTTTTATAGATCGTCAATAAACGTAAACGTATTAGAAAAATAACGCAGTTAACCTAGCTGGTCAAAGGGTCACGAAAAACAAAACATAAATATCTCGTAAACAACGCCATCCAATAATATGAACGGTGCGATGGAAAAATAATTTTGGACTATACTTTGATTACTATTTTGTTTAGAATTTAGTTGTTTTACCCTTTTACTCGTTTATTTACTTTAACTATGCAAGTAAAACTTTCATTGATTGAAAAAGTTGAGCCCAATACAAAAATATTGATGGAAAAATGCTGAATGCGGTGCCATTGAGTTCCCTCCACTATGTTTTCATGTTTTTCAAATATTCAAACTATTCCTCGACTAATAGAATTCAGACCGCTATTGAGCTACAGTGATTTAGTTTTGATTGCACCTTTCTATTTTTTGGATGTCATGCATGTTCTGAACATTATTCATCCATTCAGCAATATTATTTTTCATTGATTCACTTTTGTAGCTTTGATTTTTTTATTGATGATTGTTTTATTAATACAATTCCTGCATTTTTTTATGGAACATAAACTAGTGCTTGACTGTAATCCCACCTGATGGTAAGCAGTGATGTTATCATTGACGGTGACGAGTACTGGATTATCAAGAGCCTATTCACTCTTGCCTTGAATACACCAAAATTATAATCAGACGGGAAGACCGCAGATAGGAAATTAAAACGCTTAGTCAAGACCGTAGAGGTTTCATTTATATATTATTGAATAAAGCGTATATTTTCTTCATTAATAAAAATCTTGTTTTGGAATATCCCTGAAGTAATGGCTGAGCTTAGGGCTACACTAGCGGAAGGCAGGCTCTTAAGTGGCGCTCAGCTGTGCGGACGAGGCGCGGCCGCTCGCAATAAAACGCTTCTCTTTAGATACCGCCGTAGATTTGTTGTTATGTGCTGTATTACAGGCGAGGATGTTTTCATGCCTTCTTTTAATACGCACCCAAGATTACAAGATGCCGCTTAAATTGTTATTGTTAACATGCAATGTCATACTGTAACACCTAACAATAAAGAATTTTTAAGAGGGGCCCAGCAGAATCAAAGCCTATTAGGGACATAGGTTCGTTTCTGAAAGGAAAACCCGGAGCCTTGGAATGAAAAGTTAAGAAGAAACATACGAGTGGGTTTTAGTCTGTGAAAGTCTGAAACGCCTGCTCACTCCGCCCAAGAGCGGGAGAAGTCACGAGTTACCACCTAAAAAGTTATCAATCTGCGACTAATGAAATTAAAGACGTGCTCACTAAAAGTATTATTGTTTTTATAGATTAGAAATAAAAGCGATATTTAACTTGAATCACAATAAGTTTACTGTTTTCACATTAATTTATAATTGCCCATTTCACTACAATTTCAAACTATCCATAATTCGCAAACGTAGAGAGACAAACAGATCGTTAATTTCAGTCCATAATCGTTAAGCCTTTAATTCAAAACAAACACTCGTCTTATTTGTATTATCCGCGTTAGTTCAAATAGTTAGTGCCCAGTGACGCGTTCAGTGTATCTAACCGTCTGTCTGTCTGTCTGCATAAATGCGGATTTGTATGTAGTTGTAGCTTTGTCTCTGATATTCGTATGTTTAGTTCGTTTGCTTGTCTGTGTTTACATTTAGTTTAACACAGGTAACAAGTTTCATAGTTATTGATGGTTGTTTAACAGGTGCATCAAAGAAATTATATTTTTCTACACCGAACCAATGCCAAATTATTTATAAATATATTTCCTCAGATGCTGTAGGAAACTATTAGCTTGATAACATGAAAAAATTCTAATATTTGCTTCTAGATAGATCTTGATAACTAAATTGAACCGTTAGAATCGATGGTGGTAAATACATCAAATAATACCCAGGTCCTGTACAAATAATTTAACGATTTTAGAATTCAACCAAAATAGAGCAATGCGCTAAAAGGGCAAAAATAATCACAACAAACTTTTGTAGGTATTTTCATTCACCGCTACATTTCTACCCTAATTTTAAATTGACCTGTGTTCAAATAGTAAGCAGCCAGTGACGCGTGCAGTGCATTTCGCCGCCGTCTGTCTATCTGTCTGTGCGTCTGTCTATTGATTGTGTGTATGTATGTCAGTTTGTGCAGTGAGGTGTTTTAACCTCTATCTATTGTCTGCTATTGTGTTTGATTGGCGGTAAAGCGGTTGGTTCTGTATAGAAAATTTCATCATCTTACTCAAATTAACGTTCTACTGATGGTACTGTGTTGTCTGATCTATAAATCACACTAATATCACAAAGCCGTTAGTTTGTGTGTTTCTTACTTTTTCACGGTCAAACGGCTGAACGGATTTCAATTATTAGATAGGTAGATAGTGTTCTAGATGGCACATAATTCTTATCCCGTATTTTTCCTTGGGATAACTTTTTACTACCACGGCAGCAACTAATTGGTACTTCATAAATACAAATCTTAGTAAAATCATCTTTAGGTAACCAAAGGGCTGTATAGAGATACTTAACACCCACATTTCCTCAGAATAGAAATAGATTGTTTTACTAGCAAAGATCAACTAAAACAACAAAAATCTACTATGGTATGATAGAGGGCCACCCCTATCATACCTCAGTATATTTTTGTTAAATATGTAGAAAGTCATAATAACTGACTGTCCAATGTTAACGACCACTTAACATACAGTCAACGAAGTAAAAAATATGCAGGAAACCATTTTATATAAAATGTCCACTTTGTAGAACATTTAGATAACGCGTGATACGGAAAAAAGTAAATTAAAAAGATAGGTCGCGCGCCGCCCGTGTCCGCTCGGGCGGTAGTGGAAAGGCTCGACACCGGCGCTATTATTTTAGCCACATTTTACCCTCATTTTTGGTATGGAATGCACACAAGCAGTGTGGTTTAAGTCATGAGATAAATAAGCCTTTTTTTCTTTAATATGATTGATTATCGAGATATAATCTAGGTCTGAGCAGTGATCGAGCTTGTTATGCCCCTGAAATATTTATCTCCTTTTTATTACGAGTACAAATGCACACATAAACAACATGTTACATAATAATAAACGCGCATTCTGAAAGTAGTATGGTCAAAATCGGCTACTAAGTCAATTTCAGCAATTTATGAAATAGATCATTTCTTAACCTACAACAATTCATGGTTATTTTAAGATAAAAAAAATACTTAGATTCAGTCTTGATTGCGTACCCCTAGCGCGTTTATGTATACGTGCGTAGATAGAAACAACGAAGCGCCACCAATGTAATGCGTCGGTTTCCATTTATTTTATCTACGTTAAAGATAATTAAATTGTTAAAATAAAATAGACTGGCAATTTACAAATAAAAAAAACTTAACTATTAATATATTATACACACTAATAAAATTAAAAGCCCTAAAAATCTTAAAAGTAATTTAATATATGGGCGTATTCCCGTTTCGGCAAAAACAGTTTACGAGAGTGAATTTAATTAAGTAAAAATAATATCAGTGGCCGTATTTTCATAGCAACTTAATTTTACAATTAGGTTGTATGCACACATCCTGTGCGTTACATGTAGCATAATTATTATGAGAATTTTTTTTTAATCTATTTATGTATTGCACTAACATGTGTTGTGGTAAAAATGTCTGTAATCGAATCGGTTTCATTTGAATAACTATCCCCATTCCAAATGAAACCGCACCGCTCGCTCCCACCGCTCCGCTCGCGCCGCTCACCGCTCTGAGGATGTAGATTACGGCGCCGCTCAGTTTCGGACCTCATTTACTGGTAATTGATGCTCGCTAATCTGATTCCTACACAATTTATTCGGGACGGATGCGTTATGTAAGCCTTTTTAAATATGCTTGAAAAGTTTTTAAAAGCGTCAGAGTTTCAATGGCATTATTATTTGCAAAATTAAATAAACAAGTATCTAGCTGATTAAATCTAAATTCCTTTTTGAACCCTTGTTTTCTTAATATTCATTTCTTTTTTTTATGCATATGCCATGTTCTCTCTTCACCACCCTAGGTTGACCGGTTGAGAATGCCTATGGCATTAAGTTCGCCTGTGTACTTTTTATGTTGCATGAAGCTTTCAGTGATAAAATCAACGCTGCAAGCTAACACTGCAAATTAACGCATGGCCACCGCATACTATTGAAAACTGTTCAATGGATCAATGGATCATTATAGTAAAAAAAATATTTAAAGCTGATTCAACTTATTAAAATGTCGCAGCCTAATACATTAAAACGCTATTCAGTTAAGGGCCTGGCCCGATACCTAACTAAACGGCGCTGTTTAACTAGCGGACTGGCTAATATTCGGTCGTTGCGGCCTGGCTGGCTAATGCTTAGGTGACTAACCACAGGCTGTGATAAATGTCTGGGCTAGATAAGTAATTGAACATTATTGATCCAAGTCATTTGCTTATCTATTTCATTGAATAGTTAACTATCATTCGAGCAGCGGTTAGTTCAATGGCGCCAGTTAGTAAAGAAAAACTAAGCCTACTCTTCAGGGACACGTGGCTTCATAGACGTGTATTTATCATTACACTCTTGGTGTTCGCCTGCAAAAAGTTGACATACAAAACTATGCAACGACGCGACGGCACAAAGTAGCCACTTCGTCGACAGATTTATACCAAGCGTACATATTATAGTGACGAATATGTGTCTATGAAGCTACACGTCCGCGGACTATTGTCCATGGGACGTGTAACCTTAAGTTACTAAATGAAGAATTAAACTTCGTACACAAAAATTTTACCCTTTTGTACCTATAAATTTAATTCAATTTTTTGGTGTACAATAAAGTTTATTAAATTCTATTCTAATAACAAAACGATTTCACGACCCACACAACTTAAAAACTTCCCACAGATCACGCAACAAGCCTACCTACTTCAAAACACACACTCATCGTCTCAAACGTTACCTTAACGACGACTTAATATTCCTCAGCGCTCCTGTATAGATCGCCCTCATCTCAGGGATGCTGGTATTAATTAATTTTACAAGAAGAACCTCTTTGAAACCGGTGAGGTCTTATCTCAGTGCGAGTTCGTAAAACTGTAAGAGAAATCGTGGCATGTACTTGTAAGGAATATATGAGGGAATGTAGACAATGCTGCTATGTGCTATGCTGCTATTGTTACTTAAGATGTATGCATTTGTTGTTTGATTTTTCCCCTTCATATTTTTCTTTTTGAATCAAGCTCTTTTATTTAAGTTATTGACTAATGACGTTTCAAGTACATAAATACATATTATGTAGCTTTAAAAAAAAAATCGGAGCCCTAAATCGCAAGGCAAAAATTGAACATAGGAGTGTGATTGAGGGCCATGTGCACCGACACCAAATCGACTGTTTTAATATTAAAACGGCTGTTTTAGCAATATTTCCTGTTCCTTATCGTCGGTTATTGACGTTAATCAGATGGTTATCTTGAACTTATGTCGGTGCACATGGCCCTTAGTCAGTAAAAGTCTGACAAGCCCTCCCGCTCTGACCTGAAGAAGTCATTAGATGACTATTATACGAGTATGTAACATTACCGTCTGTGACCAGTTATTAGAATCTCGAAAACAATTTATCAAAATGTTTATTAATCCAGTCATTAACTTCGTTTGAATGTAAGCAACACCAAATGAAAATCTGACATTTTATGGAACGTAAAAATGATAGCAATAAAATCCTCCAGTCCGAATTTCGATCATGGTACGTAAACTTGCAAGAGATATTATAGTACACAGTGTATGTAATGCAAACACAGGTGCACTCTCTGTTCCTTTGCTCTCATAGTCCGATGGGACGGCCATTCGACACGACCGGGGAGAGATCAGGCGCAGGACCAATGGGTATACACGCTCTCCAAGGCACACAATCGACTTTCGAACTCCGGGCCACTACTAAAAACATTCTAATGGAAAAGTTTTGCGACCACGGATCACCTTCTCAGAAACCGACCTAGTTACCCAGTAGGCTTCGGCCCTGCAGGTTCCCTAAAGTTTTGCTGACTACGCGCCATTGACAACTTGAGCTTGGTCCGGACGGTTACCGTTCGGACGGACAGCAAGCTACATATTGCTCTTCGTATACGTGGCTTTTTTTTGTATTTCATGTTTTATTATATTCCTATGAACTTTGCGTCATTTATGCCGTCTTCACATTGTATATGGAATCGTTCTCAAAACTTTTAAATTTTATCCATTTTTAGAGCCCATGTAGGTAGGTTACAGAGTTATTACATTGCATTTAAGCTCCACAAGATCAGCCCCACAGCTTCCAAGTGCTTATCTCGTAACTATGTTCGTTGCACAACTCATATTCCGCGAACTATCTCACAGTATAACTATTTATTAAGAAAACGCTATTATAGAAGAACTTCTGGAAGTTTCCTCCAAGACTCGAGCTCAAGGAGTTCGCTCCTAACTTTGACGAATCTTTTATTTTTGCGCTTTCGAAAGAACTGCGACTTTATTATTGGAAGTGATTATTTTTAGTGTTGTTTTTTATTCAAAAATATTAACAAACAAGTTTAATTGTTCGTTTGTTCGTGTCTCTAGGAATAGTGATCCGATTACGATTCTTTGAGTAACGGTAAGCTACATTATGATAAACGCCAAGTATATACCCTACGATACTGCAATTTTAGATTATCACGCAGATGAAGTCAGGAGCAGTACCTAGATTTACTAGTAGATATTTTGAGCATCAATAAACTGTAAAGTGTAAGGACTTCAATAAAAAAATCGTCGGTGCAATAACATGTCACATTTTACAAGTAAAACATTAATATTCTACAGCATTATTAAATTAATTAGGGATAGGTTTAACCTTTAAACATCGAGAGAGATGGTCGCACAAAGCTTATTCAAATATACATTTCAGACATAAATTAATGAAAATATCATTACAACATGTTTTTTAAATAATCAGACTCTTAATCGAAAACTGAAATTAATGTTACTACTCGTTAAAAATCAAATAAATTAACGTAAACATTTCACAAGCCGATGATTACGAAAATCAAACTCATTTTCGTAATTTGAGTGAAAATATTTAATGTTGAAATATTATCGGTACAAAGTAATGACATTTACAATATTCATTAACGGGCTTGAAACTGATTAATACAGTATGATACTTCATCATAACTAGTGCTGCGAATTAATTGAGTCTGCTGCGCACATACTGGCCGCGCGCACATAAGTCAGTGTCCATTGATAGATTACTTGCTTTATTGATTGGCTCGGCTTGTATGTGCTTATGTAAGATGCAGTTTGCGGGAAGTGATTTCTGTTCTGGACATCTCTCTCTTTTAGTCTTTAACACTTTTTTTAAGGTGGGATATCATGAAATGACTTCTCCCGTTCTAGGGCAGAGTGAGAGGTGTGTTAGAGTTTTAGTAACTCAAACCACAGCTATGTTCGTACAGCTTTGCTTTGTAAGATCCCTGGGAATCTGAGGACTGAGGATCGGAAGGTAGGGAACTAAATAAAAATTGTGTTTTTTAGATAATCGTAAATGTCTCTTCAAAAGAATAGACAAATAGAGATAGAAGTCTTCAATACTAAGACTTGAAGTCAGTCAGCCATGGTGCCCATACACACAAAACATTTTGGAAACAAGATCATTCTACGTACAACTAAAAAATAGAATTCACTATCAGAACCTGTATTTTCTGATAGCTACAGCCTGGGGATCTTTAAGTCAAGTAAACGTGCCGAGATAATGATTAACCGCTAGCTAATAAATACTAAAAAACATGTCAATACAAATCTGAAGAAACAAAAATCGTCTGCACCCCAATGATACTGCGGAGCACCGCCGTGTCCTCGTGGAGACTATCGGGAGTGGCGACCTCTCGCGCCGGGCCCTGGTTCAGGCCATGGTCCGGAGCGAGGAGGGTTGGCATGCGGTCGCCTCCTTCTGCGAAGCAGTGATGCTCGTGAAGGAGGCTGCTGACCGCGAGCGCGTGAGGGAACGGTCCTCACGCCGCCGCCGCCGAGATCCCGATCCCGATTTCCGACCACCGTAGGCGCGGGTTCGCGGACGGCGAGCACTGGGTAGCTCGCCGTCCGGCAGTCTGGAAATAGTCTGGACCGAGCCCAGTCGTCAACGGCGCGTTCTGTTCCACGCGCGCCTCAAGGAGATGTCAGCAAACTGTAGGGGCCCGGTAGGGCCGAAGCCTCTGGGGGGAACATGTGGTATTCCTAACGGTTGATACCGAGTCCCCCCCAGAACGAAGGCAACGAAGGAACGGGGTAGGGGTTTAGTCAGTAAGAGTCTGACACGCCCTCCCGCTCCGCCCAAGAGCGGGGGAAGTCATTCTGATGATTCCCCTACCAGAAAAAAAAAAAAAAAAAAAAAACCCCAATGATACTGCTATCCATCTTCTTACCTATAAGAATCGTAGATACTTAACCCTCCACACACTGACAGCACAACATTACCTGAAACAACCAAAAATATTCGCTATAATCATGCCAATACAAACTGAACACAAAAGTTATTTCACACACATAACATCCTATAGAAAATAAACAATGCTTCTTATAACAGCTATCATGGCTGCTTCAGCGAATTCCCTCGGCGGTGATTCGGCACAAGAAAGGTAAAAATACGAACAAATAACCCCAGTATTGATGTTAGATTTATTCCATAGACCGCGAGTCGCTGCTCAAGTCAATATACACAGATGATGGAAATGTCTTGTATCTTTGAAACATATTTTCGGTTTTGACACAGACTAAGTGAGTGATTCTGCTTTTTTGTAAGTAAGTCGAAAAGGTAAGTACTAGATTTATATACAGAGGTAGTCTTAGATAAATTACGCCGGTTTTTACTCTGGAGGTTTCCGAGGCAAAAGTAGTCTATAAAGAATAATGTTATTTACGGTTTCGGCACAAAAGATGATTTATTGTCAAGAGGAGATGTTCTTATCGAGGATGTAAGAATATAAATTGCTTTTGAGCTTGGATATCTGTAGAGTTCTGTTTTCTGAACTTATTTTTTGTTGACTTTATCTTTAGGATATTAAAAAACAAATGATAGCAATGGGTGTTTGGTAAATTTGATTGCTTTCACCTGAATTTTTGGGATACATAACTTTATGACTAAAACAATTTTTAATTACACTGATTCTCACAAATCCATATTCCGCCACTAAACAAACAACAAAGCAGCTCCCATCCACGCTCACAATGAAAACAAAATTGCTCCCGATACAATTGTAACAGGTTTTTTTTGTAACTGTTCCGAAAAATAACAGTTACCGTGAAAAGTTCTGTGCAATAAAGCCCTAGTGAAATCAATTTTAATATTGCGAGCAATTTCTGTTCAGATGGAAATGGGCTATTCATTTCGTCTATGTCGTTAGTCGAACGAATTGAACTTGTTAGGGCTTGTTGTGGAGCGAGTTGGGAGCTTTACGATGGGCTCGTAAATAGCACGCGCCATTTACAGGTTATGTCGTCATCGTCGTGAGAGCCTGTGAGTTTTATTCGGGTTATGCTCCGCTATTGGGTTTTGATAACCCGTTTGTGAGTTAGCAGTAAAAGTGTTGTGTTGGGAAACGGAAGGAACTCGGTTAAATATTGTTTGGGTTGCGTCGGTATTCACGAACATAATATACATATACGTACTTTATTGTATTCTAGAAAAAACAAAGACGTTTTTGTTTGACTATAGTCTTCTACTTTTTGTGATGCTTTCAGAAAATATGAATAACAGCATTGATTAATGCTTACTTGCGTAAGTAAGTCTATCAGTATATATCTGTGGGCACATTTATATTCTAGCAGAATGGTTTATACCTACGAGCCGCTCCTGCCGCTGCCCTGACCCTCGCCATCCGCTTACGAATGAGGCCCATACTTACAAATGGACATAAATTATGCTCGTTCATTAGGTTCATGGAAAAACGACGCTTTGACCCGGCCATGTAATTGCAGACCGACTAAATACGGAGCGATGTATGTACGCGTTCCGGTATCAAGTGTTGCCAGACATCTTTGACTAAAGCTACCTTCTAAAAATACCCTTTGTGTAGGAGCTCACATTTTTGTTTTGAATTAAAACACTGCCCATTTACTCGTACAACAGGATCAGTTGCGCTGTCACAATACTAAATCGTATTAAATTACTTTTTAAAAGAGTTGTCAAAGCACTCTCTCATAATTAAAATGTACATAAAATATTTATACAGCTATTAAAAACAAAAGTAATGCTCACACATTGTCCGTTTTGTGTCAGCCGTAATAAAATGGCACAACAAAAAATAATAGGAATTACAATTTTTAAAAATGTATGGCCGTAAATCTACCAAAACAGTAGAGAATGTTGAAAAATGGCAACCCCGGGATCCCGTGTTTCTCCTATTATTGTTTGATATTCAAATGTGCTGTCCATTCAAAGGGTTTTTATTTATTAATTGCACTCCCTTTGAGGGCGTGTTAAATTTTTCGCATGTGGAGCGAAGTGGCTTTTAGCAGTTGAGGCGTGCTATTGTTATACTGATTGCTGTACTCGTACTCCCACTGAAATGTTCAATAAAGTACTTTATACAATTTGTGGCACCATTCATGAATATTTTTATTGAGTAATTTTTTCAATACCTACGCAGTCATTGAAAATACATTTTAAAGAGTAATTCGTCAATTCGTATTTGGTTTAGTGACCGATCAGTCGTCATAACGGCTTACTATAATGATCCCATATTGACCGAGTTACATTGACGGGCTCGTATGAAATATTTGCGAACATTAAATCACGACGCGTTCGTGAAACATAAAGCCTTCGTGTCCTGATATCGCGTGCGTCCACTCGCAGCATCGCGACTGCAGTGATAATAATGACAATCAAATTATACTGGCTTATTAATTGTGAACAACATGCACTGCACACGCTACCTTCGTTTTACAAAGAGTTAGTTTGTGCGAAATGGAAATGCCTTCTTTCACCGGTGGTAATTCCTCAGATGAGTTTTTTTAGGTGGAGCGAGAAGGAGTGTCAGACTGATAGCCAATCGTGTTCCTTTATCTTTTCTGTTCCAGAGCCACAGTGACACTTTTATAGAATCCGACAGCCTTAACAAGCATCGGACCTAACGGCATCCGTCAATTACGAGTAAGCATGCTGACATAAAATAAATTAGTCTGTAATTCATTGTTTAAAGAACATAACACAGACTTGAAAGGAATAGATGAAAAAATATAGGCTCTCAAAAGAAAGATCAACGCGACAATGACAACGCGTTTTCATTGGTTTTTCTTTTCTATTCAAAGAAAAACAGTTATATTTTACAAATAAAAATATTTTAAATCGCATTGTCGCGTCTACAGCGACACTTTCATGTAACTCGAAACTTTTTCCCTAATGGAAAAGTATCTACAGTATACTTTCCCGTTGGCTTTTATTGAGTTCATAATTCCATGTGCTTGAAATATGATGTTTTCAAAACTTCCATCTCAAAATCACTTTTATCTTCATAATCTAAAAATCTTAGCTGCGGAAGGAGCGAGGAGTAAAAAGGTCGATTTTCTTGAGTCACATTTGTCATAGACGTCACTGCGGAAGATTAATGTCCTCACTGTGGCCATGTTAAGCTAGTTTTAATATTTATACTCTGGCATTCATGAATTCTGATAACATCATCCATTTTAGGTCAGTGACCTGTGGGCGGAACTTCTGGCGTTCGAGTGTTTTATCAATTAGTTACCAAGTTGGCATACTTTTGTGTCATTTGTCAAAGCAATTTTTGTCCGAATATCTCTTAAGTTTTTATTCGTGTCTGGCCTTTTTTGAAGTTCGAAAATCATCTAATTAGTGACTTCTTCCGCTCTAGGGCGGGCGGAACGACGGGTCCAGACCTTTAATAACTAAAACGTCGCCTATGTTCCTTGAGTTCCCCTTTGCGTCACAAGACCACGGGTAACCCTTTCAGAAGTCGAATAGACTTCGGCCACTACGGTTTTGCTCACATCTTTTAGAGGTGCGCGTAGAGCGAAAGTAATAAAATTTATCTACCATATTTTGTTGGACAGTAATTTAAGAACTGGGCTTTTGGTGCATTTTGTTGCAGTCTCCCAGAATGAAGCTTGGGCCCCCAGCATTGGCACACTTATACATTGGTTGGTTTAGTTTATCCTTATACTTATTATAAGAGAAGTGGGATTAAATCGTTTAGTACCTCTGGTTTCCGTAAATCCGGCCATAGTAATAAACTCAACTTGTAACAAACAGCTTTTATGTATTATTGTGATAAGTGGTCAATACTTATCGGACTTTATGTATAAGTCAGGCAGCATATAGAAAACGCTAAAAAGATTGAAAACGCCAAAAGTATTAAATACTAACCATTTAACCTAAAATCCAAGTAGTATAAGCACAGTCTATCCAAACCAAACTATGTGTTGGCACACTCGCAAGTATGCCTTGAATCATGAAAATGAAAACACCTAATCTTGCCAGTTCCAAATCACATAATAACATACACCGTCTTGGCTAGTTCTGCTAAACATGAATGCACGGTAGCGCTGTCTACTACACGTAACGTGAAAACGACGCGTGAACTGGGAACTAACGTGAAAACGGCGCGTGAAGTCGGCGTGAGGTGAAAACGGCGCGTGTGCCTAGTGCACACCTGCAGCCGGCGCGAACAAACCGAGCCGTGTTGCCGTGTACCGCTGTGATTAATAAGCGTGCGGCCTGTGTGCGGGCGTGGTGCAAACGATAAGATGTGGCGGGCATATTCAACAATATTTGCCTTAGAGATTTAAGTTTCTGTACAATTTATAACTTCTTTTGGTGTACAATAAAGTTTATTTTATTTTATTCTAAAAACATTTAAAACTCTTTTGATCTGGAGAGGACTTCACTGCTAAAGTCTGTACTTCCTGATAGCTACAACTTGGGGATCTTTAAGTCAAGAATGACTACTTCCAGGCAAGCGTGCTCCAAGGCCAACCAAATTATCGGTTTCCAACAGGTGATATAGTGATCAAGCGTGAGCCTATCTGTTATAAAACCGATACTTTGTTTAATGAAGTTGACATCTGCAAGTGTCTTTAAACAATATTCTTTTACTGCTAGAAAGCGACAGTTGCTGGTTATTATAGGTTTATACGGGATGAACGATTACTGATAAAATAGAAGAGAATTCCCATTTTCTATTTAATAACCTAAATATTATGACTTACTTGACTTAATGTCCTATGTCCCCTAGATGGGGCAGAGGGCGTCCACAGTAATCCTCCATCGCGAACGGTCTTGAGCTTCCCGCTTCACCTCGCTCCACGTCATTCCGTTGCTCGCCGCTTCTGCCAACACGGTGCGACGCCAAGTTTGACGGGGACGGCCACGCTTTCTTTTTCCTTGGGGATTCCAGTCCAAAGCTTGTTTGGGTATGTGATTGGAATCCCTTCGGAGCGTGTGGCCAATCCATCTCCACTTGCGACGCTTGATCTGGTGGTCGATCGGGCTCTCGTGGCATTTTTCCAACAGCTCTACGTTTGATATTGTCTCGGGCCAGTAAATTCCGAGGATGCGACGGAGACAGCGGTTGACGAAAACTTGGATTTGGCGAGAGATGTCCTTTGTGACCTTCCACGTTTCACACCCGTAGAGCAGTACGGGTTTGACATTGGACCCGAAGATTTTGAGTTTAATCCTTCGGGTCAGTTTCCGCGACTGCCAAACAGGTCTCAGCTGCGCGAAGGTTGCTCGGGCTTTGGCGATCCGTGAAGTGATGTCCTCTTCACTACCTCCGGTTTCTGTTACAACGCTTCCTAGGTATGTGAATTTTTGTACTCGTTCCACTACCTCTGTGTTCAACATCAACGGTGAGGGATTCCTGATACCAGCTCTCATCTCCTGTGTCTTTCGGATGTTTATTTTGAGGCTAGTTTTTGCTGCTTCCCGACTCAGATCGTCTAACTTAGCCTGCATGTCAGCGTGGGTGTGGCTCAAGAGGCAAAGATCATCGGCGTAATCAAGGTCCTCCAAGATGTCAGACAATCCCCATTCTATGCCTCGACGCCTGTTTTCGCAAACACGAAGCATTATTCCGTCAAGGACCACAAGGAAAAGAAGCGGCGAAAGTAGGCAGCCCTGGCGGACACCAGCGTGTACTGCGATGTCATCCGAGATGAGGCCGTCGTGCGTTACCTTACAAGAATACTTCCTGTAGATAGCCTCCAGAAGACGAACAATTTTAGGTGGCACTCCAATGCTCAGTAGGCGAGACCAGATGCTGGACCACTTCAGCGTATCAAAAGCTTTTTCGAAATCAACAAAAGTTAGATAAACCTCCCTTTGCCATTCTGATGCCTGCTCAAGTATGATACGGAGAGTGTTGATCTGGTCGGTGCACGAGCGGCCAGAACGAAAACCAGCCTGCTCCCTGCGCAGTAGGGGATCCAGGGCCTTAGACAGCCTATCCAAGATGATCTTACAGAAAACCTTTGAGGGAATTGAGAGCAACGTAATACCTCTCCAGTTATTGCACTGACTAAGATCACCTTTCTTCGGCACAGTAATTAATAGGCCTTTGTTCCATTCGTCTGGGAGTTCTTCGGCGGTCCAGATCTTTTCAATAAGGGGCGTCAGAACATCGACGGCTGAGGATAAGTCAGCTTGTAACATTTCCGCCGTTATCAGGTCGAGTCCTGGCGCCTTACCTGTCTTCAAAGAGCGGACTGCTTTAGCAACTTCAGATGTTGATGGTGGTTCCGTATCGATGTCGAGCATCCGGGTTGGTGTGGGTTGGATCTGCAACGTGTCAGGAGTCCGTGTTGCAGACGAACGGAAAATCTCCTCAAAGTGTTGCCGCCAGCGAATCAGCTGCTCCTCCGCCGTCACAATGAGCTGACCGTCTTTGGACTTCAGTGGCTTCTTCTTGAATCTACTGTTTCCTGCCAGGGTTTTAGTAGCGTTATATAGCTCCTTCAGGTTTCCGGAGTTCGCAGCTCGTTGAGCACGATCTGCAATACCATCAGCCCACTGTCTTCTATCTTTGCGGGTGCTGCGATAGATTTCTCTGCGTTTTTGACGGTATTGCATGTTAAGGTCGGCTCTTACGGTGCTATCCTGAGTCTCAAGCAGACTCAGATGAAGCTTTCTTCTGTCCTCAATCAGACCCCAGGTACGCTGTGACATCCAATCTTCGCGAGATTTGGCCGATTTGTGTCCTAGAACAACGGAGCTGGTCTCTGTATAGGCCACTTTGATGCGGTTCCACTCCTCGTCCAGTGAGTCTGTAGCAGCTTCGAGTGCTGAAAAGCGATTACGTAGCTCAAGCCGAAATGATTTACGTGTGTCGGAGTCATGCAGTTTACTTACGTCGAACCTTTTTCCTATTTTGCCCGGTCCTCCAGCTTTATGGGCTACAGCAATTTTAAGCCGGACTTCAGCAACCACCAGATGGTGGTCGCTATCAATATCGGCGCCCCTGCGGTTACGGACATCGAGTAATGAAGAACGCCATGTGGAACTAATGGCAAGGTGGTCTATTTGGTTCTTGGTGACACCATCGGGTGAGTTCCACGTGTACTTATGGTGGTCGCCATGAATAAATAATGTGCCTCCGATAGTCAAGTCGTGGTTCTGACAAAACTCGATAAATCGTTCGCCATTCTCGTTGATCACTCCCAGTCCATGCGTACCCATATGCCGCTCGCGGTTTGTATTTACATTCCCAACTTTTGCATTCAGGTCCCCCATGACGAAGACGATATCTTGCTTTTTTATGCTCCTAAGGGTGGCGTTGAGGGCGTTGTAGAAGTCGTCTTTGGTATCCTCTGGTGATGCATTGGTTGGGGCGTAACACTGTACGATAGAAATCTTCCGGGCTTTTGAGTAAAAACGGGCGTACATGATCCGGTCTGAGATAGGTTTCCAGTCCACAAGGCTTTTCCTTGCTGCATTTGAAAGAAGGAGTCCCACGCCATACTCGTGTACATCTTCCTCACTTTCTTTGCCCGAATACAGCAAAGTCAAGCCCTTGGACGTCCTCATCTCACCAAACCCATTTCTCCGCACTTCGCTTAGGCCGAGAATTTGTAAGTTGTAATTGATCATTACTGCTTCGGCTTGGGCTAGTCGACTGTCGCCGCTCAGCGTACGCACATTCCAAAAGGCAATTCGTGTCCGTGTTTTCATGCCAAAAGTCGTCGGTGAAGTATCGGTCCGGTTTCTTACTATTTCAGTTTCGAGAATCTATTGTTGTCGGGTAAGCGAGTGATTAGCCCACTGTACCTTAATCCGCTAGCGGGGCTGCCGCTTTAGAGCCTGTGGATGTGCTCGGTTTTGTTTCAGGTATCCTCCCTAGTGAGACGATTCTGTTTTAAGGCGCAGAATACTCGCCCTTCGCCCTGCATCCGTTAGCTCAGCTGCAACTCAGGGTGGCGGACGCGCGGCGGCGCGGTTGCAGCAGGTCCCAGGGAGGACGGCGGGGACGTGGATGGCTCGGACTGGCTAGGGCTCTGCTTTGTACGGTACTCCGCCACGAGCACAGCAGATGGTTATTTGGCACTTTATAGGTAATGTTGTCCTCACTAACAACGATTCCCACCAAAACCATACCCTAGCTTCCCCCCCCTAAATATTATGCTTGTGTGTAACAAAATTAACACATAAATATTAATTTATTTTTGAAAGTCAAACCTAGTTTCACGTCTCAAGCATGATGAAAATAATTATGATATTCAGAGCGTGTTTATCAATTATTTACCAAAATAATTAAACATTCATTTGCACACAGTTCATCAAGTGAAAACTTCTACTAATTATTTATTTATACATTTATGAGTTAGGCTTCAAAGGGCACAAGTTTTCGGGCTCACTCTTCGCTCGCTTAATAATTATGATTAAATTAGGCGTTAGTTACTTGTTAGAAAACACTTAATCCGTCTTTTGGTCGGAGTTTATCTTAACCATTAATCTCTAAAATATTTAGTTAAGCCGGAGTTAAAACTTTACTATTAATTACGTATTAATTATGGTGAAGGTATTTTTTTAATGAGAAGTTATCAAAGGAGTTTTTTCTCTCTTGGGCAGAGCGGAAAGTTGACTGTGTGTGTGTGTGGTTGTGTGTTGACTGTGTTGTTGTTTGTTTTTGAAAATATTATGTTGGCTTTGTTAGTTTTTAACTAGTAACTACTTTATTAGTAAAAAGGAAAACCAATAATAATATCGCTACCTTTGGGTAGAAAGGTCGTATAAACCATTTTGGCCAAATTGAGTTAAGTATACCATTTTTCTCAGATTTTTTTTCTCTATCGATCTGTATATACGAAATGTAGAAATTCGCTCAAAAATGGTTAATACGACCCAGAAATTTTCGGTCATAGCCTCTTAAAAAAGATAAATTTTCAATGTAAAAGCCAAATATTATTTTTTTGTAATTTTGTTATGACGTAATGACCATAATTTATATTAACGGAGGGTGTAAAAATAGTCGTTAATTGTAAATGGTTTATACGCCCTAAAGTGTTAAATGCATTAATTGTAAATGGTTTATACGACCTAAAGTATTAAATGCATTAATTGTAAATGGTTTATACGACCTAAAGTATTAAATGCATTAATTGTAAATGGTTTATACGCCCTAAAGTGTTAAATGCATTACTTAAACCCAGGTTAAAATCGACGTCGTAAATCCAAAGATAGTTCGCAACGTTTGGTGTATAAACCATGATTATTGCAAGTCGCACTTTACTTTAGGATGTTTGTCAAATAAAATGTGTAAGGAATGAACCTGGACTGGTTCTATCAGATGATGAAAAAATCAAAGAGAGGTGGAAGAAATATTTCGAAAGACTAATGAATAAGGAAAATGATTGGAGTGGGATTTTAGAAAGTAAACCAGAAAATATGGGGTTAGTGAGAATGGTTGGTATGGTGGAAGAATAGCAGTAAATGGAATGAAGAATGGTAAGGCCATTGGCCCAGTTTGGAATACTAGTTGAAGTGTGGAAGTTACTGCGAGTGGATGGATGGATGTGGTTAGCGATGTTCTTCAATAAGTTGTTGAAAGAAGAATTCATACCCGATGATTGGTGCAAAAGTTCTTTAGTGCCCATCTTTAAAAACAAAGGTGATGTTCTTGAGTGCAACAATTATAGAGGAATAAAGCTAATGTCACATACTATGAAAGTCTGGGAGGAAGAAGTATTGAAAGGCGTTTGAGATGTGAAATTTCACAGAAGCAATTCGGTTTTATGCCTGGTCGGGGTACAACGGATGCCATTTTCGCTATACGCCAGCTGTACGAGAAATACAGAGATGCACATAAAAACTTGCACATGGTATTAATTGAGCTCGAAAAGGCATACGACCAGGCACATCGTGAGGTTCTGTTGTGGGCCCTTAAGGAGAAAGGTGTGCCTGGGAAGTATGTGCAGTTGATCCGAGCGATGTACAGTCGGTGTAGTACCCAAGTCCGGTCTACAGTAGGCACCAGTGGCAGTTTGAATGAGGCGGTCGGCCTACATCAGGGGTCGGCTCTCAGCCCTTAACTTTCCCTGCTGATAATGGACGCTTTGACGTTAGACATTCAGGAAGAGGCCCCCTGGTGTATGCTGTTTGCCGATGATATTGTGCTGGTTGCCGAGAGTGACCTAGAGGTCTAGAGCAAATTGGAGGTGTGGTGGCATAGACTGGAGAGTGTTGGCGTGAAATTGAGTAGAACCAAAACAGAGTACTTGTTCTGCGATTTCGGCGGTCCCTCCAATCCTTCGCCTTTAGCCCTCGCTAGGACATTCATACCGATTTGTTCCGACTTTCGGTACCTCGGGTCGCTTGTCCAAGGAAATGGTGAGGTAGACCGGGACATAACACATCCGATCAACGCAGGATGGATGAAATGGCGACAGGTCACGGGAACAACTTGTGATCCACGGATGCCCCTCAAGTTGTAGGGTGCAATCTACAAGTCCGTGATAAGACCTGTTATACTGTATGGATCAGAATGTTGGGCTGTGAAAAAGATGGATGAAAAAAGATTGCATGTAGCGGAGATGAGAATGTTGTTGTGGTGTGACAAGAATGGACAAAGTGAGAAATAAGTGTACTAGGGGAAGTTTCAAAGTGGCGCCAGTGACTGAAAAGTTGGAAGGAAATCGTTTGTTTTGGTATGGTCATGTGAAGAGGACGGATGAAACGCATATTACTAAAAGAGTTCTGAATTTACATGTAGATGGATGGAGAGGGAGAGGGAGGCCAAAGAAAAGATGGATGGATTGTCCGATAAGAAAGAAAAGGAAGTTATGGTCTATCGGTTTAGGTAGTTAACTAAAGGTAAACAATCTTGGCATGTCTTTTTATCTAAAAGTTGTCTATAAATTGTATGTAAAAATCTTTGCAACTAGGTATTTACCTAAATCGATGTTAGCTGATAAACTAAATTTAAATAATCTTTGTGTATATTGTATACGACCTCTTAAATATAAAAAGACATACCAAGATTGTTTACCTTTAGTTAACTACCTAAACCGATAGACCATAGTGATAGTGTGACGGACGACAGGACAGAATGGCAGAAGAAAACGTGTTGCACCGACCCCAAGTAATATGGGATAAGGGCAAGAAAAACTTTACGACCAACACACAAGGCTCGCATTTTGCGCGCAGCGACAAGCAGAAGAACGAGCGCGATAGACAGGTACCGGACAGATACCATTGATTAGAAGGTATTATAATACGTAATAAATGTTGGTTCAGGTAGTTTTATTTTATTTGAATCGACCATTATTGGGTATTAGAATAATAATAATTGAGTTCCTACTAATTCTATGAGTAACAGGATTATTTATTAGTCAGAGTTCAACTGATCTATGATTAATGGTTTTTAATACAAAAAAATTACATAAATTTGGGTTTTTACGACATTAAATGTGACCTTAAGCTTACCAAAAATGGATATACGACCCACACAGTTTTTTCAAAGCACATTTTCATGGGGTGTATAAACCAAGAATTGATTTTTTCTTAGACGTAAATGCAAGCTAACTTTGAAACTAAAGAAGATAGACAGGTTTTGATGATTTAACCTTTTTCATTCGCAAAATGTAAGAACCTTTCTCATAGATAAATTAGATAAATTTTTTATGACTTCAAAAGCAAAAAAGTTATGAATTTTTTCGTAAAAAAAAAAATAGTTTTTCGGCTCTACTGAAAAGTCGGGTTTTGGTTTATACGACCTTTCTACCCAAAGGTATCGATATGTATTAATTATGTACAAATAACTCTGTTGTGGTGTCTGTCGGTCCGCAGAAAGCAAAATACAAATTGCTTTCTTACGTGTTAACGGCAGAACAAATTCAGATGAAACTTGACTCATGTCCTCGGTAAATCGTCCAACTGTCTGGTAACAACCAGGCTTGAATTAACAGCAGCAGTAGTGTTCCGTGACCGTAGAACGCAAAGGACTGACACAACTGAAGGACACGGGCAAGTTTTAGACAGTTAAACTGTAAAGTTCTCACACGCTCTCTCGTCTCACCCTAGAGCAGAAGAAATCATTTGATAATTTCCCACCTCAACAAAAAAGCACCTGTATAATATTTTTCCACTCTCTCCCTCTCCCCGCTCATGCCTCGCACCGGGTGTCGTGGGAATACGTCCGTCGACACGAGATTTATCCCATCAGCTGTAGCCGCCCACTAATTAGACTCACGCACCGTTCGCATCTTCAAACAAATCATGAGCAATCGCACAGTTTTCGTCCTAATTCTACCTCGGAAGCGTAGTTTTGTGGCTCTATTTACTCGAATATTACAGCCTCTATTTTACCGACCTCGATTTCAGTTTGAAATGTTGGTAAACTAATTTCATTTACAAACATCCATTCTAGTAGATGCTGTTTTAGCATATTTGATTGATGGATACATGAAAATACCTAATCATTTCCAGATTTTAAAAAGTTAAGACGTGAAGAGGTAACAGAAGTTACTTTCGCATTTATAATATCACAAGTATGATATGAGCAATTGGGGCCATGGGTTACGTGAAAATGAACCCCAAAGCCTTGGAACAAAGGCAAATGAGGAACAGGAGTGGGTTTTAGTCAGTAAAAGTCTGAAACGTACTCAGTTCCCGCTTCATCCAGAGAAGTCGTTTGATTGCCCACCTAAAAAAAAATATAATATGAATTTGGTGATCCATTTTAATTATTGCAGATTGTTGTTGCATAATGCAGATCTACTCTGCGTCAAGTTTTAGATCACAGGACTTCAATTTGAATTTCTAGGAATTTCCAACATTCTAACTAGTTTCTGGGTGAAATGGGAAATTCCCACAGAAATCTAAATATTGACTTATTATTTAGATTTCTGTGGAAATTCCCATTGCGATTTGTCCAACAAAACTAGCTCTAAATATTTTTACTACATTTTAGTTCAGTTTCTTCTCCGTGAAATACTTTAAGCTTATCCACTTAGCCTACGACAGTTTCGTCAGAAACCGTACAAGTGAGCGCCGGTATCGGACAGGTGCCGGCTCTCCGGCCGTCCGGTGTTGTATCCCGTAGAGAGGGTGTTGCCTCGTAATCACTCGGTCGTTCCCGACGCCTCCCGAAGGACTCCTGATTCGAGAACAGTCTTATTTTCATGCTGGACAGATAAAGCGTAGGCGGAATTTCTGTTGAAGTTGAGGTGTTAAAGAAAGTTTTGATTTTGTTGTAGTTAAAAGTTTGATTTTAAATAAGGATCTTTTTCTAATGACTAGTTTTTCTAGTATTCAAATATTAATTTACTAAGCTATACCGCACGGCTAGATGTTCAAGGTTAAGCAACGCTTGCCAGGGTTGGTTTGTGGGTGGGTGACCATCTTAACATACCGAGTTTCCTTTGTGCCTCGGAAAGCACGTTAAGCCGTGTAGGTCCCAGCTGTCATTTGTAGATCTTTTGTTTAATTCTGACTCTAGTCTTGCCATGAAGCTACACCATTTTTGATGATACACGACTGTTAACTTTACCATACAAAGGTTAATACGTCAAAAAAATCCGAATAAAATTAAAATGCAACAATGAAATCGTAACACGCTCACATTCGATTCGCAAAGCTAGTGTTATTTAAAGGTTGAATGCTCAGTTGGGATTAAAGCATCCATCAATTGAACAGAATAAAATAAAAATATATTGACAGTATCATTACTCGGATGTTTCGTGATTGTTTCAGATATCGAGTAGTTTTCGATGGACGTTTTATAGCGCGGGCAGGTTTTTTATTGATTCTGGCTGAGCTGGTTCCACCGGTCCTTATGAAAATGGTGATTATTTCAGTACAAAGCTATAAATTACTACTACAAAATAGCAACAATTAATCATCAATTACGTATTCTTAAATCTATTGGTACAATGGCGCTCTTATCGCTAACAGTATATCTACCAGACAACTTTAGGATGGACTATAAGGGCTTAAACTAAAACCAAACTAACTAATTTTCATTTTAACTCGCTAAAGTAATTGAAATCTGTGTATTTATGACTGCTGCTGCTAAGAACATATCGTTATTCTGCTAGCTCTTCAGATCCTTCTCTTTGCGTCGTACTCCTCAATGCTGAGGGTCGCTACCTCCCTGCTTCATCACATTCATTCGTATATGATATACACGATATACATATCGATGTGAAGGGAAACTTTAATTTCTGAATTCAACTACCCAAACGATAGTTTACCTGCATTTAATTAGGATGCAACCTGAAGATAACTCACCAAAACCAAATGCCAGCACCATCCTAATTCTACGGCAGCTAAAATTAACGCTGTCATTAGAAATTACCTCAGCAAGTCCTGTACGAAAACAAGCAGGTAACAAGCCACGCCGGAGTCTAACTATAGTCGTGTAAATTAACGCTTGCCTGCCTCTGCTCAGTTGCCAACAGCTAACAGCCAACAGCCAACTGCTCTAAAGATATACAGCCAACAGTTCTGCTCTATGAATATTTTACTGCGGAAGGTAAATTCTCCGAGGTAATGTAAGGCTGGAATTAAAATTAAGATGTTCAAGTTGGTAGGTCAATTTTAGTTGTAATTTGGACTGTAATTTAGGTTCTAGAATGAATTGATGGATTACGTGTGAACCTGGGATATGGTTTCGTATTAATTAATTATTGATATTAAGTCAGTTGTATTGTTATTCAATTTTACATCTATTCTATGATTTAAAATTGAAGTTCACTAGTTTCTACCAGCGGTTTCACTTTCATGAGAGTAGGAAATATATAGCCTATATCACTCAGTGATAAAATAGCATCCTGCTATACTGCTGGAAAGAATTAAAAATATTGGTTAAGTCGTGTTTAAGTTTATTTAATAGAAATCAAAATACAAAAGTACAAATTCAAATAGATGAAATAAGAAAACAGTCAAAATAAGTAGATACCTACAGAACTCAATACCCAACATGAAAATATAAATCAAAAGACACAAAGAAATAATTTTCTTTTTTATTATTCACCGCCCCTATTTCTATAATAACACATCAAAATTCCATTCTTTTCCCATTGACTCCAATAAATGGGAATAAAGCCGCATTCCCAATCACAACACCGATGGGAAAAAGTCGTCGACTTCCTTATATTCCAATATCCCTTTAACTAAACGGCTTTTAATCTCATGAATCAGTATTTCCCTGTGTTGGGCGGCCATATTGAAATGCAAATTTTTCCAAATATTTAAATGGAATGTAGGGAGGGAGTGGAAATCGGTGCGACACATTTTATTAATCCTCTGATGTATTTATAGGTTCAAAGGTTTTTTATGAATTGTTATTTGAATATCTAATAGAGGTTTTGTTGGAATAGCGATCAGCGTTTTTTCAGTATGTAATCGTATATTTTTAACGGCAGTGGTGGCTCTTTGATTTACGAGTTGTAAGTCACGACTTCAAACCAAGCTAAGCTTTTATTCACAATTGCTCTGAAAACCGCTAAGAAAAACATCGTGAGGAAATCAGAAAATATGAATTATGAATATTTATGTCCTAGAACTAAAAATCCTAGAACGTTTGTCATCCACCAATCCGCAATGAGCTCGCGTGGTGGATTATGGCCCATTCCCTTTCCTAGACAACAAGAAGATAGAAGATCAAGGGGAATAGATTATAAGCTTGATCATGCTACGCTTATGCTAATCATATATTTTGATGAGTCATTTAGGCGCTTATTGTGGGTTAACACCTATTTTATATAATTAACTACACACTATGATGGTTATTTGATTAACAATGTCTTAGTCGACACTTTGCTATGAAATGGCAATTACTTAATACCAAAACTAGTACAGAATGTACAGCTACATAATATTCAAATCCCTTTCCTCATCTCAATGCATAATCGCACTCAATTTCCCTCCTCAGCGGAGGGCGTAATGAACCGAATGAAGCTTTATTAAATTGATATCCGCACTAACTATCTGCTGTATAAGTTGCACTTCACTATTACGGACCAGTCAGTTGCATCATTTTCTTGATTGGCAAACTTAACTTAGATTTAGAAGATGTTAATCGTTTAATAAATCTAAGTTAAAATTGTTTTAAGATTCATATTCGTTTGTTAATAAAAAAATCTATAACTTTTTAATATTGACCAAATTTATTGATAAAAAAACACTTTCCCAGATTAATTGGTTTTTCATTTCCAAATTGATATTCACTGTATTTTAATAAATCTTGGTGTTTATTAAAAAAATCGGTTTCAATTTTACCATTTTAATTCAAACAAATTGATATTCTTTGTAAATACTTTCTACTCTTTAATATTTCAGATTTTACAAAACAATCGTACTCTGTATTTGTGTTCGCTAAAAATAAAAAAACGCTGAACTTCACCACAATGTTAGCTTAAACAATCCAAACTTTTAATGGTTTGTTTAAATCAGTTTTGTAAAATTCCCTGAAGAATATTATTATGCTCTCTATGTAGTACATCCAGTCTGAGGAAGAAAGAGACAGAAAGTGAATTAAAAACCTTAGTACATATGAAACTTTATCATTGAGAAAACATTGGTCATTAAAGCGTCTGCGTCTCACGAATATAGTGAAGGGATTAAAAAGAACAAAACTGTTCTAGTTGTTTAGTGATGGCGTGATGTAGTATTAGTGCTACATTACATTACAAAACGAGGTTTTGAAAAGTCAATTTTCATGCTTTGGACCAAATGAGATCCAGTGACAATTCATCCCAAGACTTTTTTCTTTGGGTCTATGTAAAACTTGAAGACTATATGGGTAAGCCGCGTAAGATTGAACATCTAAAAGTTAGTATTTTTCGCCAAATATCAGTCAAAATACTCAGAAGAGTCATCATAAAATTCGAATTGCAGAACGAACTACTGTTAAGGAAAAAACTTAAAAATATTCTTTAACTGACACTGAAACAGTTTTTAAAAACAATAAAACCAAATCTGTGGGCACAATACAATACCATGCTAGTCTTACGAATATGCGCTGTCTCTATGAAGCCAAGCTGAATTCACGGAGAAATTCTCAACAAAAGCTAAACGCCAGTTTAGACGGGGGCGTCGACGGCGAGTGGACAGACTGTGGCGCCACTAATTACCTCAGTTAGCGGAACAAAGGAGTGTCTCCACTACATTCTCTTCGTTTTAACCACTTTGACAACCTATAGACGCCTGCCTGTGAACGTTGTAGGAAAACGCTGGCTCGAGATATTTTAGTAAGTTTACAGGAAGTTAGCTGCCATTGATAAAGGATTTTGAGAATAGTAAAGGATCTTAAATTGTTACTTTAATTGAAGGACATTCTTCTAAGGAATAGGGATTTGCCCAGTGAAATTTGTATTATGTTTGATCCTTTTGTCCCTAAAGGCTGATTCACGTTGATACAGTAGCTGTTGTCACAATGCTGGACTGGATTGAAATATCTTATATTGACACAGTGCTGAACCAGCGCCAGGATCCAGTGATGCTGGCGCCAGCATCAATGTACATCAGGCTTTTTATAAACGCCACGCTCACATAAGTGTAACAGTTACACTCAAGCTACGACGACGAAAAACGACTACATCATCATTGTTCTATAACCGGAAACATTTATTTACTGTAAAATTTCCGATTTAAAAATACAATTTTATTTCGTTCTCACGTCAAAACAAAAGGAGTTTATAATCTGCCACCCTGTATACTCGTATACAGGCTGTGGTGTATATTTTTGCGTCTGTACTTGTCACAATCCGGATCCAATCACAATTCGATTGTCTCCAAACACAATACGGATTAAACTAGGCGCTTGTTTTGTATTTTTTGTAGATTTTGGCTTCCTCATTGTTTTTTGATGGGTTGTTTTTGTGGCGGGGTGAAAATATAGCGAGTTAGTAGCACAATAGATGACAAACCTGTTGCGATATATGTTGAAGGACATTGGAGTGTGTTTTTGTGTCAGTGGTCCATGATTTTTGATTGGTTTTGCTTCGTGCTTGTGAATCAGGACGTATCTACTTTTTTTTTCAAGTGGGGAATCATCAGAATGATTTCTCCCGCTCTTGGGCCGGAGGGTGTGTCAGACGTTTACTGACTAAACCTAACCCCGTTCCTTCGGTGCCTTCGATCTGGAGACTCCGAGGTTACCTTTCGGAATTCCGATCCATGTCCTCAGAGGACGTAAACTACTTGACATGAGCATTTGTGAATTAAATAAAATTGGCATCTAAAGTTGCTAATGATAATAATCGCCTTTATCTTATAGTCTAACTCTACTGGATGCCCAATTAATAGAACATACGAACCGGCTTATTACTTTGAGACTTTGAAGTGTGTTTCTTAATACGTAGGTATGAACTGCAGTGATCAAACCTAGCTGTTCTAGACTCTACTATATATGTCTTCCAGACGCTTACGTGTCTTATCTATATAAAAGGCGAAATCCTGACGCACTCATTGACTCCTCAATGCTCAACCTAAATCGTTAGACCTAGAACGCTAAAATTTGACACCATGGTTCCTATTATGATAGGATTTTTCTAAGTTTACCCTCTAAGCGGATGAAAGAGGGTAAAAAGTTTAGTTTTTGTATGAAGAAACTTACTTCCACATAGGCGAAGCCAATGGAAAGAAGAAGAAAAGAAAGAAAGAAAACATATTTATTGGCAATGGCAGAAACTAGTACGTATATAGATACCAATATCAGCACAACACTCAATTCGAATCCTTCCACATCATTTCTGCAACTCGATCTCAATCGATCGCGAGTCGTAGCAATACATATGGTAATACCCGGCGTCGCTTACATCGCGTTTGTAACGGAGATCGATGATATTCGGAGCGATCTCTTTGAAGATCAGGCTCTTCCCTTTGTGGCGCAGCCTTTGGCAGACATTTTTGTTGTAACGCATTCGGAATGCGACTTGCGAGATGCAGAGTTTAAAATGTAGTTGTGGTATTTTCTTTTAGGATTGTAAAAGGATAGTTTGTGTATGGAAAGGTATTTTCTTGACGTTTAACGTATCAAACGATGTTCTTGTGGTTTCTTGAAGTTTTCTAAGAATTCTGTATAGCGAGGTAGGTACTTACTATAGGCTATGAGGTGCCTTGCTCAGATTTTAATGTTACCTATTTTTGCATAACTATTTTATTCTCACTATATACGAATGTGTGAGGCACAAATAAATGTATTTTTTATTTACATTATCTGGCTTAGTTTTTATACTTACATAGTTAAATGTTTTCATGATCATCATTACTACTACCTATAAGTTTCCCACTGCTGGATATGAGAGTAGAAGGTTTGTGTCGTGAGGCAGGCAAGCGTCCTCACTCCTCACATCGAGATACAAGAAATACCGTCTTATAATTTAGGAGAATTACAATCCAGAATTCAAATCTTTTACGTCACACGAACCTCTATTTGTCGCGTGGCCATCACCCTAATTTACCTACAAGCGCGAACACTGATGTATGTTAACTTCATCCCCCTGCTTCACCCATGCTGTCACATAATCCCGTAAGTCGGGATCTTGTCATTTCGCTGCTAAGCCGACAATTACAAAACATGGAGTGAATTTACTGTACAAATACTCAAGTCTCAAGTTACGGAAGGAAAATGACGATGTAACTCAGTCTCTTTGTGGGAGTTGGTTAGATACTGGTCTCAAAATTAGTCGGCGTGTGGTACAATCTACACAACATTTTCTAAAGCGACGTGAGATAAATGTTGATATGTAAATAAGCGCTACCGTAAAATACAACCAAAAGTATCGTTTGTGGAACCAACCAGTCTCATCTTGAATACTTAGATAAGCTCACTGTACCTATGTTTAGATAGTGAGATTTTTAAAAGAAAGAACTGAATATTTATTGGCAACACAATAATATATAATCTAAGCATCAACAACAAAACAAAGACTCCACAAAACATATTAATGGCAAAAGGAGCGGGCTTAATGTTGAACAGTGTGTAGTATAACCAAATCCTGTCAATGCAAACATCGCTCCTATCCTTTTAAAGAATAGGCCGTTAAGCCTTCCTCTGAATCAAGTGTAATATAATAGTTTCTATCTGAAGTAAATGCTTCAATTTATTTATAAGTAAGTACAGTTACCCATAAAAAAACTAAAAGTCACGGCCCACACAATTACAATTTCCATACCATCGTAAAAAGGCACAAAAACTCGCAAAAAATATATTCAAGCATCCGATGAAAAATCTCCCCTAATCAGCCCTTTTAAAGCAGATCGATACGGCCATTATTTGGAGGGTTTAGTGTCAATCAAAAACAGACTTAGCCATACACACGTCGGGAAAGCACCGGAGGATAAGAATCCCGGGATAAAGGCTGCCCTAACGAGTTCCCGCGTTACAAAGGCGGGCCTCCAACGTCTCGATTACTCGGTTATTCGTCTCGATTCTGACAATCGAGTCATTGTTCCCTTATCGATTGTCCGTCAGAGAAGGCCTTTGTAGGATTTGAGCGAAATATCGTATGTGGTTTGTTTTCTGTTTCCAATGTAATTGTTTGGAAGTGAAATATTTATTCGAGTGAAGTATTGGGTCTAAGGTTCGGATTATTTATAGCCAAAAAGGTATTCCAAGTTCGATTAATTTCGACGGGTTTTGTGGTATAATGAAATAATGTGCTTTTGAAAAATTTTGCTGATTGTTTATGAATTTTAGGCGAATTGTTTATCTAAAAAACTTAAATTTAGGGCGGGGTTCATTGGTGTTCTTCCTTTCGAGATGATAACAGCAGTTCCTTATCCTACTCATTACAGATTTTCTTTTACTGAAAAAAAGCGCCTCACATTCAAATTATAAACAAATAAAGCTGTCTAAAAACCTATTCATTTAAAAAATATCTTTACAACACCTTTAAAAAAACCCTCACGAGCATTCATCAAAATCTAAATCTAAAGACGACCCGTATTCCTTCATCTCATAGCCTCATTTGAATGAAACATTCTACTAATTAGATTTTTAAAACCGTCTCTCTAACATTTAAAAAGGCAAATAAAAAAGTTTGTGCGACCCCCAAGTTTCCAAATTGATTTTGCTTCATTGCAAGAGAGCCGCCTCGTTTAACATTTTTTTAATTAAATCAAAGGGCATCTAATCGTAGCCTTCTATCCGGCCAGTTTTATCTTTCATCTTTTGAATATTAAAAACTCCTTATTTAATAAACGATGATAGATTTTAATGAATAGGCGTATTGTTTTTTTTTTGGTTTATTGATTTTTCGTCGACTTTATTAAAATGGTTGGGTAGCTCTTGCTTCATAGAATTACTGGGTTTTTGTAGCACCATATTATAGATTTTACACAAAAGTATGGTTGCAAGACGCACAAGACCGATCGTTATGGCGACACTTGGGGGAGGTTTTGTCCAACAGTGGACGTTTTTCAGCTGAAATGTTGATGGTGATACAGGTTTTTAACCTACGCATATCAATTGAAATCTACTCTTTCAAATGGAACACTAACGTGCGAGTAAAACTGTTTAATGAACGATCAAAGATTTTCTTTATCAATTTCTAAACAAAAACAACTACATATTGCAAAAATCTAATTTCAGCTTCAGTAGGTACACAATATTGGGTAGAATTTTCCACGATTTTCTTCCAATAAGTCACAACACACACAACATAAAGCTATAGAAGGAGGAAAACGATTATTATTATTATTAACACAAGCTCGCTGGACCGAGGAAACCGCTCAAATGTAAAAATAACTAGTGAAATCGTTATGTGGTTCCGTACGGCTATAGAAAGGTACCCACCTGTGTATGGAAGGGGTTGTAGGGTGGTTATAGGAAATTTTACTTATTTAGATGTATTGCAAATTACATAATTTGTTTGTAGTTTTAGTTAATAACAGCTATACTTTTTTTTAAGGATGGAGATCTTCTAATGACTTCTCCGCTCTAGGCGAGCCGGGAGGGAGGGTGTTAGACTTTTACTGACTAAACCACACCTGTGTGTTTCCGTTGCCTTTTGCGATTTAGGACTACGGGGTTCCTTTTCAAAAATTCTCCGTGGTTCTGCTATAATGATACTACGTATGTATTGCGTATTCTGAATTATTCATTAGATAAAACTCACGATTTAACCTATCACATACCCACAAAACGAGACACAATAGTAAAACAATAACACCGCGGTCTCATAGGACCGGTCGGGGATTCATGAATTAAAGGCTGAAACGGGTAGCAAAAAATAGATACAGTTGCGCCATGGGTCAAGTGAAAATGAACCCCGGGCCTTATGTAATAAGGTAAGGAAGGAATAAAGGAGTGGGTTTAATCTTTAAAACCCTCCCACTCCACCCAAGAGCGGAAAAAGTTATTCTAATGATTTTCCACCTAGGAAAAAACATAAATACAGTTTATTTATGTAAAGCCAACCCCAATATAGTTGGGAAAAGGCTAGGCAGATGATGAGTTTATTTATGTGAAGTGGGAGTGCTTAAGCTAAACCGTTAACAAAAACCTATAATATTCTATTATCTAAAACGATTGACAAAATAAAACCTTTTTAGATAAAAATAATTGTACTTTTCGGTTCAGAAAAGTCGGAGATTTTAGCTTACATAAAAGATAGGGAAAGGAACGAGTCGAATTAAGAATCTCCGCTTTTTCTTAAAGTCGCTAAAAAGAATATTTAGGACTAACCATTTTAGGTTTTATACTAGAAATCTCTCGACGTTGTTAATAGCCTTTTAAGCTTAGTTTAGGATGTCGTATCATACTACCTAATCCACTCAGTCTTTTTACGTAACAATTTATGTAGAGGATCTTTTTTTGAGGAAGATAATCATCCGAAGTCTTCACATTGTTCGAAGATAGAGCAAGAGGATATGTCAGACTTTTATTCCATAAGGGTTTTGTATCCTCCAGTTGCTTTTTGCATTCTGAGACCCCATGGTTTCCCTTTCAGAATGTTTTTTGTGGCCCTAGTGGGCATCGGAGGCCTTGCTAGGCCCCTACGGTTTTGTTCATATCTCTTTGATGTGCCCGTGGTTCTACGTTCCTTCGACGACCCAGGCTCGGACCTTACCAAACGGCTGAAAGGCGAGCTACCAACTTTCTAAATTTATTTAGGACATTACTGAAATTCTGAACCTAGAAAAGTACGTAAAGCCATTGGTCTCAGTTGTCATTCGTAGGTCTTTGACAGTCGCTACAGGTAATCGATGGTTGGCGTATCGTGTTGCCGAGTAAGTTGGTTTTGGAGGTCTAATAGGCAATCGTTTTATGTAAAACACAGGTTTTCAGCCGCCTCCGATTAGATTGGAAGCCGAGCTCAAGTTAGTTGGAAAAAGATTAGAGAAGTTATCAACATATTACATTATTTAGCCAACGCCAAAATTGGTAACATTCACAAACATCTCTCTAAAACTTCTTACGCCCAAAAAAAAATCAATTTGACTGACACATTTCTGTCAAACTACATCCCTTTTTCCGCGTCACAACATACTAACCCACATAATCTAGCCGGGTAACTACAAACCCGCGACTGAACCCCAACCGGGTACTTACGTACTTGTCATAACGGCCCAGGCCGCAGCCCGCGGGCCACAAAAGAACCGGGCCACATTAAAAAGGGCTGGTGAATATTATGCCAACCCTTGCCGGATTATTAAATATTCTCTTGCAGAAACTCTCGAGTATGTTTAATATTACTTTTTTCGGTATTCGATAGTACTATGTCATTCTATATATGGTTGTATTCAGTTTTTTGGGGGCTACTATTTAGATTATGTTTATTTAATGCTGTAGGGATGTTTTGGGGACTATATTTTTTTGGCCAAATTAATTTCGTGCGCAGATAAATAGACAAAGCACTTACTTTTCAGCATAAAAAATATATAAAGCCGTAATAAAGACTAGATTGCCAGCTATTTTCCAGCAAAAATATATTTTATTTCTAGGTATTCAGCTAATGACGCCTATCTAGCTCGTAATCTTCTTCCACATAAATGTTGTACAATAGAGGAATTTCGGCAAAATGGAAACTATTAGAAAGAATAAAAAGCTCGCAGACTAGTATAATGATTGAGAAGAAAAAACTACGAGCGTGAGCTACATTAGCACCCTCAAGTAGGGTGACCACTTATTGTTATTACAAGAAATAAGTACAATTACAAAAATTATGACTCTAATTTTTCAAGTCAAGTTTAAAGATTCTGCTTAGTATATTTGTAAACTCATCTAATTACCAAGAAACTACAAGAGCATAGATATGAGTTTATTATTTCATTTGGCACGATACAAATTGGCATCATACCACACGTCCTAACATGTATTTCGGATATTGACTGACGTGCAATTTCATGTCTCTGCCCGCAAGGCATATCATCTAGGTGGCATGTCCAATACACATAGTTGACAGTTTTCAAAGAGCCAAATATTTTGTAGTTCACAGAATAAAATAAATAAATAAAATACAACCGCTATTCGATTTTAATTAACGCATTTGCAAAAAAATTAACCACGTTGCTCTAGAAACTACATAAATAAATATGCTGATACTAAAAAACTACTCACCACTTGTACATATCGCTTCTTCTTCTTCTTCTTCTTCTTCTTTTCGAATCGAAGGTAAACTTGTCAAATTTTTTGGGCCCAGTAGGTAGCTACGTTGATTGCAGCATCGGTGGCACCCATTACTCCAAAGTGCAGGTGTTCGGGCACTTGGGGCACTCCAAAAGGTGGCTCATGTTTTGAGTAGAAGCACCGCACTCGCATTGAATATCCGACTGGTCTATAAAACCCCATTTGGCCAAATTGTGTTTGCAGCGACCTACCTGGGTGCATATCGCTAACTTAGTACGATGTAATACTTTCTCACCCACACGGGCATTCACCAATAAGTATCAGGGTCACATTTATCCACAAATGCTCTCACACCAAAAACTAACAATTAGCAACTTCAAACCCTTATTCTAAATATATTATCGAGCCATAGATTGGATGGGAAGGATGTTATAAAATGTCAATTTAAATTTTAATACTACTACTAATCTGTTCGAGTATGGAGACTTGACGACCTGAAATTCAGGCCCCTAAAACCTACCTTGGGCGCCAGTCTCCCAGAATAATACTATAATTGTATTCTTGTATCCACTGTGCACAATGTTTATTGTGGTAAGAAAATTAAAACCACTGTTAGTAAATTCCTATCAATTTCACTGTACACATAATAAACATAGCAAAGAATAATCAGCCTCATAATGTCCCACTACTGAGACTCAGACCTCTTCTCTAGGAGAGGAAATGGACCGCAATCTACCACACAATCCCAGCGTGGATTAATAAATGTCACATGTCTTTGAAGTTTTGGTTCATGCCGGTTTCCTTACGATGTTTTCCTTCACCGTTTTGAGAGTAGTGGTGATAAAATTAATTAAGTAAAACACCAGCCTGGGTTTGTACTCACGACCCGTAAGTCGGGATCATTACCACTGAGCCACCACTGTTTTCTGCTGACACTGAGCATATAATAAAAACCATTATTTTTGTCTTTATTATTTCGGATAAATAAAAGTAACAGATAGCAAACAGTCAAACATTAAAAAAAGGTTTGAAAAAAAATGTACTCATGTGAATAGGAAAAGATTAGCCTTTATCTTACAAACACACGACCCTTTCATCCCTATAACTCACAAAAATAACATTATTTTAAAATCTAGCCCACAGTAAAGCTGGTTACCCTAACGACAGGCCACGAGAAAATAGCAGCAATTCCAGCGGTTTAGTAGCAAACGTTAGCGCTCAGGTATTCTGCCGGCAGAGTGGTGAAGAGACAGAAATGTGATAATACAACGTTCTGGCGATGACAGACGGCCATTTTGTGAACGAGCCGACACACCTCGTTAGGCATATTGTTGGCTACAGGAAGATGTTCATGTAAAAAGAGTAATTTATTTTATTTTCGTTGCTTAGATATCTAAAGAGATATTTTATTCTTTCCGTTATTTTGTTTTTCGTAAATAGATCAACATTATTTAACTGTTTAGCTGAGAAAGGAAATAATCTTTGATGTCGTTTATTATGAGAAAATAAAAACATTATTCAGTTGAATCGAAAATAGACTTTTATGGAGTATCTACTAAGTTTCTTGTACACTTCCTGTTGACTGACTTAGGATTACAGATACATTGGAAGGTAAATCAGGGTTGGTGAAGCATTTCCTGTGATTTTCTCTAAGCTGATTTACGAGTATGAGATAGATACCTTAGTTAAGTGATAAGTTTTATTATATATATATTATTTACGTACATTAGTGAAGGTGGTGGTGCTTTGATTATATTCGGGTTTTCTTGAAAAAGCTATCATGGTCGTGAAACGCAAAGGGCAACTGAAAGAATACCGTACAGGTGCATTTTGTTCCTTCCAGTGCGGAAAGTGAGTGTCAGTCATGAGTGTGATCATTTCTCAAAAAATAAAAATCTTTTCACTTTTGAAATTAGAACGTTTCACCTTTATAAATTATATCCTAGGTGTTATTTAGGTATTTCATAAAAAATCATAATATTATTATAAAACACCAAATGTGTGGTAGTGGCCAAATGCGAGCATATTATCCAGAATAACGTTGTACGAATATGGTACCTTTGATTTCATCGAGTATACAAAATCATATACGCATTAGGTATTGTAATCGTAAGTTACTAATAAAACCCAGTTTCAAACAAAAACAATAGATAAATTGCAAAAGTTCTTCGTTGACATAAAGATTAGGATAACTTTATTCACCTCTGAATAAAGCCACAAACAACGTGTTTGACGTATATCAGAGGCTCAATCGCACCGCATATCAACGGGCTCAACTGCGCACAAAATCGTAACAACGTACAAAAAATGGTGGCGCAGTAAAATCATAGATAGTATGAAAACACGCTCTGCACTATCCATATATTTTATTCAGTAGCGTCAGCGTAAAAGCCTACGCCGACTAAATTCGCCGGCGAAATATTTTTGTTTTTCGCAGTGTCCGCGTCGGTAGGCACATGTTGTCTCCCTACTACTGGGAACCGGATTTCACTAGTTTTGTTTTGCGGATTTTTTTTCAAGTTGTTTTTTTCGAACGTGTCGTAATTTCAAGTTTCGAGGGCGTGTAATATTCGGACGTATTGTGGATTTTATTACAGTGCGCGCCACTTGAACGTTCCATCACTCCAGATTGGAAATTCCTGAAACATATGAGCTAGGTTTATAAATGGTAAGAATGCAATCATGTCATATTTCTAGCATGCATCTAGGTCATAGCTGTCCTACATATTTGCACAAGAGAATTGAACAAAGGATATTAAAAAACCAGTCCAGCTAAAAATGTAACTGTTGAATTTCAAGAACGCATATTTTGGATGTGCGGGTGAACCTTTGTACGGGAAGAATTTTCAGAGCGAGGACATTGAAACGACCCGTTTTAGGAAAATAAGTTGAAACGCTGGCTTGTTACAAAATGTTAAATTATAAGAGGAAAATTATGTTTTGTTTCTTCTTAAAGTGATGAAAAGATAGAACACTGTTAATAAGGAGATGAAAGTATCTACAAGACATGTCTTTAAATGTTTTTTCAAAAAATCTGTAAAGGAAGATAACATAAAACATAACAGGATAGACGACGAACCATCTAATTGCTACAAGAACCTGAGAGACACACCATTACTACACGAAGTCAAGTCTTGTTAAACTTATATGCCGATTTCAACCTGTAACAACGGACTACTTAGCTCAACAATTTAGCTTTACACATCGACTGCAAACTCACAAAAACCACCTTAAAATTTAGACTGTAAAGTTCAAAATCAACTGTTTCAGTAATGAAGAGCTTACACCTTAACTGCTACGTAGAGAGCAATTTAAACCTCAGTCCCAAGGCATAAGGGTCAAAATTGTTTACGTCATTTATTAATAGGGTGTTCAAGTAAATCCACGTTGGAAAAGGTTGAGGGTTCAGAGTTTTGAATAAGCAGAATTAAATATTAGGTAGTTGAGTATTCTTGAGAATGTTGTTCTAAACTCCAGTTTAATCTTTAATATTGTTAAGATTAAAGTATCTAACTGCGATTAGTGATTATGTTGATGTTCTCAAAATACTGATGTTTGCCCGAATTTTATATGGATGGAAGTTGATTTTAACGATCTTGGAACACTCGAAGCTTTATTTATATTACTTTGGTTTAGTAGGTGAAGATACTGAAAAAGAGTTCCGTTTTACATTGACTGAAGCAATATTTATTGTACGAAGTGCTTTAAAAGAGACTCGCTAATCTTTTCACTTCAGCTCACCGAGTGCGGGAAAAGACATGAAAAAACAAAACATTAGTCGGATTTAAAAAAATACAGAAAGTACAAGACATACACATTACACACACATGCATAGTATTATGTACAAGTATACATGTACATTGTGATTTTATTACATCTGTAGATCGACAGTAGATGATGATAGAAACATCTACCAGTAACTTATTGATACGAGGGCAGTCCGATAAGTACTTAGCCTCACCGCCCCATGGCGCCACTATCGCAAGATTTTTTTTTGATCATGTTGTGCATTCCCAAGGACTACTTTCAAAATTTCAGCCGAATCGGACTCGTAGTATTTTTTTGACCGCGTCTGGAAACTGGCGTGTCGACGTATTTAAGAAAAATGGAATTGAGCAATATCGGTCGATGATTCCATTCTCGTTTTTGAAAAGGAAGTCGCTTAGCAAAATCAAAGACCGCTTGGATACTGTGTTCGGTGACTCTTCTCTTTCGATAGCGATTGTCAAAATTGGTTTATTGAGCTTAACGTGTGCGCACGCCGGCTTTTGAGGAGCCACGTCCAGATGCCCCAAAAACAGCTACCACGTAAGATAAAGTGGCACAAATCCATGATTTCATATTGGTAGGCCATCGATTGAAGGTGCGCAAGATAGCTGAGATATAGGGCATCTCAAAAAACTGCGTAGGTCATATCCTCCATGAATTATTGGTTATGAAAAAGCTTTCTGCGTGATGGCTGCCGCATTTGTTCATTTCAGACAACTACCGCAACCGTAAGAACACTTCAGATCAGTGTTTGATGCTGTTTAAGCACAATACGGAGGAGTTTTTGCATCATTTTGTGACCGTCAGGGAAACATGAAACCACTGGTACACACTAGAGACCAAGAAACAGTTAAAAAAGTGGATTCCACCCCGCGAACGTGCTCGGAGGAAGGCGAGACCGTCCTATCAGCCGGCCGGAAACGTGATGGCCACCGTTTTCTGGAGAAAGCAAGGAGTGATCTACATCGACTACCTGAAGAAGGGCAATACGATCACAGGGCTCTACTATGCCGAAAAACTGGGTCGATTTGACGCCGGATTGCAGAAAAAATGGCCTCATTTGGCAACGAAAAAAGTGTTGTTTCACAAAGGGAACACACCGGCTCACACTCCTCCTTCGCCACGGCAAACTGATCGAATTAGGCTATGAACTGTTGCTCCACCCTTCTTATTCTTTAGGTTTGGCCTCATGCGACGTCTTTTTGTTTCCGAACTTGAAAAAGCCACTCGCTGGCCAAAAATATGAACCGAATTAGGAGATTATCGTCGCCATGGAGGCCCTTTTTTCAGACCTCTAGAAAATATTTTTTTTAGACGGGTTAAAAAAGTTGGAGCACCTACGGTAAGTGAATCGAGCTAGAAGGAGACTATGTTGAGAAATACATCGCCACTTTTCCAATTTTTTTATTTTTCTTTCGTAGGCTAAGTACTTATCGGACAGCCCTCGTATGCTCAGGCAGCTTTTTTTAGGTGGGAAATCATCCAAAAAATTCTCCCGTTCTGTTCGGAGCGGGAAGGTGTCTCAGACTTTTTCTAACTAAAATCCACTCTTGTTCTTTCTTTGAATTCATTCCAGGGACTTACGGTTCAGTTTTCACATAACTAATAAACAGTTGGCTTCGACCCTGCTGGACCCCCAGGCCCAGGCAGCTGCCATCAGAAAACAGAAACTTATACTATCTTTTTGGTGATCATAACTCTATTTAATAACATTAACAGATCTTTACCTTTATGTGACTTCTTTGCTATCCGTAACATATCGGCGCATCCCGACAGAAAATACGAAAACCAAAACTATTGTATGCACTTCCCTCCCCTGCAGTTCTCAATAACAAAGACACCGAACTTATATAACCTGTCAATATGATAAACTTGGCATTTTTGCCTCAAGCCCTATCCTAGCCTAGCCTTAAGTTAAGCTATTAAACTTAGTCCTAGCTATACGAGACACTGCATCTAGCTCCACGACGATTTTGCGTCGGTGACGTCTAAATCTGCCTTGAAAACCTTAGGCAGATATGTGATGAAAGGATTTGGGACTTTATATTTGGGGTGTAGAGTCGTATTTTGAGTGGGGTAAAGTTGTGTGTGCATCTTGTTGTACAGGTAAGGTGTGTGGATCAAGCGTTAAGCTTGGAGCGTTTAGCAAAATGTTGTTTATTCTCAAATGTTGAAACTTACTTTTTGTACATTTTGGTCGAGTATGTTTTTTCTTATTTACAAAGAGCCAAAACTTTCATTTTGTTTTAAAGATATTTATTTCTTCAAAAAAGGCACAAACTCACTTAGAATAATTTTATTTATACTGAACTAATTCATGACATGAATTTAGAAGTTCATTATCAATTCAAGAAAAAAAAACCATTTCTTTTTAATTTTTTTTCCTAACCTCTTGAGAATACAGTTAACACTACTCGCCAATAAATGTTCATGTAACCATACTCATAAAACGATAAAAACGAAAATTCGGTAAAAGTTATCAGCCCAATTCATAGCCACGACAAATAGATTACAACTAATGTTTGTATGTAACCAGTCTGTACGTAACTGGTTCGATGTTTGTCTCTATTTTTACAGCACGTAGGTCAATAAATCGCTGTCCGCTTACATCACAGGCCAGGTAAAGTTAAAGCCAGCGCTAAATTGTCAGCTGCAGCTCGCAGTGTGTCAGATAAGCTGACGGACAGACCCGCCGCCGCCTTGCGAGCCTTCGGCGCGTCAGGGAAGTAAGAGAGAGATGCAGCGTGAGGAGAATTCAGGGAAGAAAGCTTAGCATTTTGTGCTTTTATACTTTGTTGCTGGTGGTTTAGACGGCCTAATGGTTAAAACACACGCCTCTAATGGGATTGCATGTTTGCAACCGGTCAAGTAACAAACTAGATTTTTTTAAGTTTATCTAACCCCGTGCCTCGGAAAACACGTAAAACCGTTGGTTGTGGTTGTCATTTGTAGATCTTAGATAATTGTTAAAGGTATTCATTGTGTGCATACATGCATGTATTGTGCTGTGCACATATTTATGTAGTTTATTCTTAGTTTTAAGTGCTTATGTTAATACTTTTATAATGTTGTTATTTTTGTGTTACCCTCACTTACAAATTTCTTTTAATGTTTCTAAGGTTTGCTGTAAGAAAACCTGATTGTGGGTTAAGCTCGTCTGTGTACATCAATAATTGTCCTATTTTATTTTTGTAAATGTTGTGTACAATAAAGAATAAGAATAAGAATATTCAGACGCTAGAAAGCCTGACCATCAGTTTATGCAAGGAGAATTGTGTTATCAAGTAACTGTGTTGTGGAGGTCTGTTAGGCAGTTGCTCTATGTAAAACACAGTTATTCTGCTACATTACGTTAGAGTAAACTCCGACCCTTTAGAAGATGTTGTATGTGATATGCATAGTTCCTCACTCTATCATCTTATTAACGTTTGAATCCCCAACCGGTCCTATGAGACCGCGCTGTTATTGTTTTACTATTGTGTCTCGTTTCGCGGGTATGTGATAGATTAAGCCCGATTCAAGCGAAGATGACAGTACGAGCTTTAATACAAGATCTATACATACACATATATAGCAAGCGGAAATTTTTCACTACCAGAGCCTCATACACAGAAGATATAATTATGAAGGTAGAACGGTAATACCCGTCACAGAGATAAAATTGTTTACTCCGATTATAAAATGTTACCTACTGATAATAATGTTACACTGTCATTTCGTTTAAATTCTGGAAAACGCCTGATTACTTTTTGTTATGGAACGAGGCAGTGACAAGAAATTTATATAGGATTATAATTAATTATGTACCATAGTATAACATTTCATAATATCATCTCTATTATTTTAAGAGACTCTAGGAATAGTGATTATAACACAAATAATGATCCTTGTCATTGCATACCAAACAATAATAAATGAAAACAACAATCGAAATAAAGAGTGAATTTTAAAATAATTGTAACACGGTTAGTGGTGTTGGCAAACCACAGAGTACTCATAAAAGTGATCCCGATAATCACAAGCCCATCAGCATGCAAATGCTAGTCGAAAATTCTGTGCGTATTTAACACCAAAGTAATTAATTTAAAACGTGCTCGCCGTCGTAATTGCCTAATTACTGCACAACAATTGCGACGCGCGTAAATTACAACGTAGCTTCATATTTGGATTTATATAATTGATATACTTCTGGCTTTTCATTAATTAATGAGTAAAAGAGTTGTTGTTCGTTTTGCTTTTCATTCAGTGTCTGTTTTGTTTTAGACTGTAATGATTCTAGTGTAGGATTTCTATTGTTTAGTGGTTTATGCGCTGCTAATTAGTCGGGTCAATCTGAAGTTCATAGCATTTGAAGTTGTACAGACAACAAAAGAAATAACTAATTAGAGCGCTTATTAAGACTGTTTTACAGATAAATTGGAGCTTGTGCTCAGGGTAGTAAGTCCTTCATATTATGATATTTTTTTTTTGATCTTTCATATTATGATGACTTTTCTGGTTCTGGGCGGATGGGGAAGGCGTAGATTTTTACTGACTAAAACCCGCTCCTGTTCCTTCTTTGTCTTTGTTCCAGGGCCCCGGTAAGCTTCAACTCTGCTGCACATATTTTGATCTAAGTATCCAAAATTCTCCGAAACAATCGATTTGGCTAACATTGTGTAAATGCTTCTCTAAATATATCCAATTTGTTGAATGTTGTTTCATTTGGCTTCAGATAAAGGTCGAATCTGCAAGTCCAAAACAAAACTGTGGCACATGTAGTAAAGTTAGAATACATATTGCTGATTTCTGGGATTTGGGAGCGCGGTATATATTTGACTAGAATACTAGCGCCCGCCTCTGGGCATGTTGTATTTGACTATAGACTTTACGAAAGCTGAAGTTGAGGATTTGGGCTAAAACTTTAGGATAACACAGATACGCGAATCATAATGCATTCGAAGTTCGATATCCAAACTTATTTGTTTAAACTTCATGTACAATAGTGGTACACAGGCGGATTTAATGCACAAAGCTTTCGGTACCAGTCAATCTTTGGATGAAAAGAGACAACACGGTAATTACTGCACACAATAAATAAATAATAGATGTTATACTCGTAAATAGGATGAAGTATCATTAAGTGGAGTGGCTAATAATAATAAAATACAAATCTTATATTATCTAAAAAGGAAAAATTATAATATATTTGTAATGGCCTTCTTTAGATGTCTTTAAGAGGAAACTTAAAGAGCACTTCCTTTCACTATTGACATAATTTTAGTATGTATAGTATGTACATATAAGTAAATATAGTATGTTTGTACAACATGGATAAGTAATATTAGTAGTTTAAATTTAAGTAGTTTAAATTGTGCACTGGATCCTACCCTCGAATATATATATGTACATATATAGGTTTGCTGGAAGAAAACTCATTGCTAAGTTAAGCTCGCCTTTGTACATGAACAATCTAATCACCATGTTCGTAATGTTTATTTTTGTGTACAATAAAGAATTAAGAATTAAGGATGGATAATCTTTGCCAGCACTAATTGATTTCATTAAAAATTAACAGGTTTTGTACAAATAAGAGAGATTTGTGAAAAGCTAAAATTAGTTTGGTTTGCATTTAAACTAATTACTTATAACAATATTTTATTATTTTTAATGTTTTAATACTTTTCGCTCCTGACAAGTCTACAAACCAATTCACAAAAATACACACCGTGCCATCGGAAGGGACCACCTTAAATCCTTAGGCGATGGGTGTCGTCCAGAGATTTATCCGTCTGGCGCGTGACAGGGAGACAGGTGGACGCGGGATTACAGCATAAACTACCTTACAGCTGCCAAATGTTTTAAGGTACGCGGGAATGTAGGTACTTACGGAAAACATTATGCTTATTACAGGTTGTTTTTGTGACCGCCAGTGAAGAATTTTGAATAAATTAATTCTTGATTTGCATTTTCTTAGAACACTTTGGATGCTCGATTTTATGCTTCATTATATGATTGTATTGAATACGTGACCACGACTAATGATGAAATCTTTAGCCAAAACTTAGCACTAGCAAACATCTATAGAAGGGGATATTAACTGCAACGCTCAGCCGAAACTGGGACTAAAGTTGTAAAATTTAGCTCAACGTTTCCTTATGACATAGGTAGATGAGCACTAAGAGACGATTTTCCAAAACTCACACAAACTCATTTGTATTGAGAAACCTACTGTCATAAGCGCAGAAGCTAGCTTCAATATAAAACAGATACAAAGGTCAACCGTATCTTGATGATCTATTGATTACATTAAGCGTACATTCACTAAATTTCAGTCCTTCAGTACAAATGAACCGAACCATATACTCTCAAAATCAGCGTCTGTCAGGATGATTAAAACCTCTCAGTAAATTATCCGAAGCTGCCTACACAAAGAGTAGCAGAGATCCGTCGGAGTCCGAGTTCTCATTACGTTGGCGCCGTCAGTAATTATCTTTACGGTCCATTGGTCGCAGCGATTAACAATTAGCCGAGGGAACCCTAGCCAGCACGCTTCATTGTACGGAACCCTTTGTTAGGCACGGTGTGATGTATCGCGGCAGACTTCACGAGGTTTCCGGATGATCAGCTTCTAATTGAGTTTTTCGGGGATGATTTTTGGGGTTGTGGTGTAAGGTAACGCTTTGTCATTGAGTGATTTTTCTTTTCTTGGCTTCAACACCAAGTATAATATTTTTTCCATAACTTATATCTCTATCTAAAATTAACAAATTATTTAGGTTATATTTGAGGGAGACTGAATCTTGTGACACAATTAATTTTAAAATCTTTTGTATTTATAGTCCAAAAAATTCTAATTCTCACCAACATACAGATTGCTACAGTTGTATACCACTAGCATATGTATGCTAAATTTCAAATACGGAATCATAATATGGCGAAAATTGACGGATTACAAACGGCAATGTTTGCCAAAAAAAACGGACGGGTCTTAGGTATATGAACGGATTCTTACAGATAAATATTAGTCGAGCTCTTTACAAATATTTGAAATGCGCAAATTTTTGCCTGGCAACCTTTCACTATTTGATAAAGACGAGAAGGCTCTACTAAAAAGGAAAGTTGTACAAAACCACTTGTTGTGCCAATAAAAAACACTCAAACTTAGTGAAGAACTTTCTTTAACATGGCAGTTCCAATTCCTATACAACGAATTACCGAGAGAATTCAGAAAACTCACCAAAGACTTTTATATAAACTTTATAATTGGCTGTGTGATATGTGTGGGAGTGACAAATACTATTATTTAATAGAATTAGTTTTATTTTTTTGAGGCTGGAAATCATCAAATTATTTCTCCCTCTCCAATTTGGAGCGAGAGTGTCAGACTTTCATTGTCTAAAACCTGCCCTTTGCATTCACTAGGTGCGTTGACTAGAGCTCGGTCTTAACTAGACGCCTGGATGGTGAGCTACCCATTACACTTGAACCAAAAGCCCGCATCTACGTTGACCGGGAAATGTTGATGTAATTTTATTAACTGATATACAAAAGAGACTAATGACGACATCCCACAGATCAAATAGTATTTTATCCGTGCGATATCGACATTCCGATTAAGTTTAAACTACAATGTTTCATTCTAAGGACTTGATTCTAGTAATTTTGTTTTTGTGTAACTTTGTATTGTTTATACTCGTAAGTAGACTCGTATATGATTTTAATAACCGAATTTAATATTATAAAATTATTTTCTAACTTTAGTTTAAGATTTTAATGACTGATGCTGTGATAATATTATGTATCTTTTATCTATTCAATTTATTCTAATGCTCTAGAGTCTAGACATTATTTACCTAATTAGATTTATAAACGTGTTTTTTTTTAAGTGTTATTATATCTAGTTGTGTAATTATTAATGGTATTAAAACATTATAGGCGTCTAATCTAGTGTGACGTCTTATCTATATTACAGCAAATAAAGTAATAAATTATTTATGGCCATCTAAACAGTTTAGAGCAACCACTCGCGTGTAACCCTGGTCCGGTACGGTACGGATCAAGAGAACATGGGAAGCAGTCGCCTTCTGTAAGAAGAAGTGTAAGCCAATGAGGCGGTTGAAAGCGCTAGGGAGAGATAAGAGAGTCAACGGCGTGATGTAGTACACGCGCTCCTCAGAGAGTGGTCAGCATGAGTTACGGGACCCACTAGAGTCAATGCTTGCCAGGACTTATTCGAGAAACACACCACAACCCTGAAGCACAAGTGCCATCTAGAGCGGGAGAAGTTATTTGACGATTTCCTAATCTCAGAATATGCGAGTGTCAAAACAAGCGCCTCAAGGGAGCATTAATGGTCTTAATATCTTTAGATTGCGTTGACTTAGAAGTTTGATTTTTATTTCAGCTTGGAGTAGCAGACTTGAGTATTTGATATTATTTTCAGTTTTATATTTTACGCGTTCCTGAGATCACGGGCCACACGGGCAACAAAGTGATCCTATAAAGGTTTCGTTTTTGCCGAATTAGCTACGGAACCCTAAAAAGGGTCATTTAGTTTCAACTTCGCTTGATTCAAGCCATCTATTTAATTATTCTAGTTCCTGAACTTCAAAGTGATTTATTTGTTACACATAGCTATGATGTTGCTATATGGCGTAAATTTATATAACATCCTCTTAGGTTTTAACTAAAATATTGTTTACCAAATGGTTATAAAGTATGCACTTTGGGTATCTAAATCTATAGAAAATAAATTTTATTTCAAACTGGTTGAATTATTATTTACTTACTTCTGCCACTGGTGTCGCCAAAGTGAAAATGATCCCAAAATAGCATACTAGCTTGATAAAAAGTATCATACGTGGTATTCCAGGACATGATCTATTGACCTTTGAGCATTAAAACATACTCAAACATGCAAAATATCACCGTGATAATAAAAGTCAAGCTTATGTAAAGATCATTTTTAAGAATAAAAAACGTTAGAGTTTTAATGAAGCAAATACCTAACTAAATAATTCGCACCACTTTGTCCCAATAATTCGAAACAAAACATACAATAGAACAAAAACAAAGCGCCCAGTCGTCGCACATCGTTAACAACGCCGCGCCAATCGAAATAATATCACACAAGAGCGAACAAAAAAGTCAATTTTAATATCAACTGTAACACGGCGTTATTGTCGTCGCGATTCAATCTCATACACAAAAGAAACTTTTGACTTTCAAAGTCTTTGTCGTCATTCGCGAGAAACAATAAGAGACATTATTTCGAAACAATTTTCATCATTTTCGCTATTTCAAGGGATTTGCTTAGTGTGGGAGGCGGCGCGACAGCCGACGGGCGAGGTACACTACGGGACTTATTCTAGAATTTGTTTTTGAAATCTTTTGTGAAAAGATTTTGACGGTTAGAGTAATTGATTTTATGTCTGTTAAATTTATTCTTGATTTTTTTTTGACGTTGCTTTTGCATTTACAAAACAAAAGTTCGCTGTCACTTTTAAAAAAAAATTAATACAGTTGTTTAATGAAAATAATGTGTAGTGTAGATGCAAATTGAACACATTCACTAATTAATGTTAGCATTTCATTAGTTCGATAAATAATAAATTACTATTGTTATGGATATTAGAGCTGGGCCTCGTAACCGGATTTATATTATTTACACATTAGCATTATGAGCTATGCATTATTTACTTCATTTATATGTTATTGCGTTTTCACAATATTTGATACAGAAAACAAAAATTAACTGAATTAGCTATGTACGTAATTATTTACCTATAAAAAAGCATATAAAAATAACTCATTGGACATAAAAAAAATCACCCACATCGCTGTCAACAGGAAAACTGTTCAGAAGGCTGGCAACACTGCCACGTTGAATACAAAATATTTTTTTTTTGGACAAAGGAGTCAAGAGACGACTAGATTTTACTTGCCTTATTCTCATAATGGAGCTTTCTATTAATGAAGAAATAAGTGTTTGTACTACAGGTACAACTTACTGGACCCCAATTAAACGCAAGACGACATCGTGGCAGACCGAGGCGAAGGTGGAGAGATGAGTTGTACAAATATCGGAGGGACTGGCCGGCAATGGCTGAGGATAGGCGTGTATGGAAAAGGGAGAGGGAGGCCTTCGCCCAGCAGTGGAACACTACAGGCTAACTAACTAACTACACGTAACATATCGACATAACAATGGACACAAAAACAATAAAGAAAAACAATTGCATCACAAGAAAAATTTTTATGGATCACACAATGACTGCTCCCACTCTAGGGTGGAGCAGGAGGGTGTGTTAAACTTTTACTGACTAAAACCTACTCCTATGATCCTTACTTGCCTTCGTTCCAGGGTCCCGGGGTTCTCTATTGCTCAATCTGGACGGTTACTGGAAGGCCGGATAGCGAACAATGGGTACCTCGTCATCAAGCCCGCGCCTACGGTGAATCAGAAGAAAATGTTGCACACAAACTGATACGCCTTACGACAAAGCTATCATTTCAGTCTGTAACCGATTTACAAAGTAATCCTTTGACCTTTGAATATTATTTTGAAACCTTTTTGTTTAAAAGAGCGACATCACATCGATATCGCAGCCCCGCCTGTACGCCGCGAAACTCGGAACAAATCAAATTTCCTCGTCCTCCGCCCGGCGCCACACAGAGGGAATTTAAACCAACAAACTATATCTTTATGTTTTCCTTGTCTCGGAAAATACGCAAAATATTCCCTTTTACTTCGAGCTTATTTCTCTGAGAACTATGATTGTTTGTAGCACGTATTATTACGTGGCTTTGTATTTTTGGACGTTTTATATAGCAATGTTATGTGAATGTCACGTTTTGATGTCTATAAGCCAGTTGATATTATCTAGTTTCTTTACCTTGTAAACGTTTCGAAAATAGATAAAGTTTAATATTTTCCGGAACTTAAGCTGAAGTTTTACACACTATACATTAGTTTATGTCTTTAAAACATCTTAAGAAAGCTGGGATGACTAATGTTAACAGTTTAATCCAATTAATGTAGGATTTCAAAGTAATCGATATAATCGATAAAAAAAAATAAACATAAAGTAGAATTTCACTTTCAGTTTAAAGAAGTCTTGACTCAGGTAGCTACAGAACAGGTGCACAGGCTTCTTGACGCAGCTCAGAAAGGACTTCATACTATCAATGGAGCTCTGAAATTACAATCTGTGATCAACAGAAAGACAGCCCATTTTTGAATGAAGATGTACAAAAGACCTTTGTTTTCCACAACTGTTTATTATATATTTTTCTCAACAATAACAGATAAAGTCAGGACCACACACCCTCCTAACTATCCCTGTATATATTTAATTTTAGTCCCTCTGCAAACGTGTGCGCATTACTAACTAGTGGCACCCTGCTTCACCCGGCCGAAACAAGGCTCGACCCTATGAAGACCGAATCAAGCCACGACTCTATCAGGCCGAAATAAGGCATGACGTAAACTTTACGGTTTAGAGTTACACATCAAGACAGATGTCGTTTATTGTGGGAGAAGGAAGGTGTCGGGTTATGGATCGCTTGTGGAATACTGTGTAAGTGAGAAACGTATCGTGTGTTGGCGTTTAGAGGTGATAAAGATCGTTTTTGAGTACGGTTTTTTCAGATCTGCTTGGAAAGGAGGTGAAGGTCTGCGAAGCAAAGATTGATACGGCCCATCTGAATACCTGATTGAAACTACCTACCGATACTTACACCAAATCACGAAAATGATTTTTCTATTTCACGTTGTTGATGAAATTCTGCGTTCCGATGACAAACTTTGAAAATTAAATACTTTTTTTTTTATCCGTTGAAATTATAACTTTTTTATACACTGCTATTATAATTGACCATTATTTTTTGTGATCGACCCAAATTGCTTTTTTTCATAGTTTTTGTTAGTCGCCTCTTTCTGTTAATATTATTTTTCATATAGTAAGAATAGAATAGGATAAAACATTGTACAACAAAAAAGTAACAATTAATACAAAACTTATAAGCTAACTTATTAGTTTAAGTTTTAATGTGTAATATCGAAGCTATACCTTATTAAGTTATTACATTCATTAAATATGTTTGTATCACTGTTTTCATAAAATATTATATCGTTTCAAAACTTTTAAAACAGCAGTTTGAAAAATATTAGATTTTATCAGCACGCAGCAGATTAGCTCACTTTATATGCAGAAATAAATTGTAGCAGTTTACTGTTTTTATCTCCGTAATAGAAATGTTTTCAATATTCACAATACAGCGTTGTTATAAAATGCAAATGTTTTTATACAAACGTGTTTATAAAATGTAAATAAACGATTGAACACTACAAAGGTTGCCAAGGGTGAATCTGCTTATCTTAAATGAAAATAATAGTTGAAGTTGTAAATGGAGATTTCGTTATTTCAATACGTTTGATTTATTCTACAAAGAATTATTATTCGGTAGAAAATATCACAGAGTATAGTCAAATATTACAAATACGTATAACTTAAACCGCACTATTTCACCATTTGCAACCCACGAGGAGGCGGGCTATGAGTGTTATGCGCACGTAAAAATATACTACTACTCGTATTGTTTTCAATGTTAGAGAAAACTAGGCATACCAATTCTCTTTATATTTTTCTACGTATTCATACCCGTTGCTCTAATTTAACTTACCTATACTCCGTTTACTGTAAGATAAGAAATTTAAAGATACATTTTTTACCGTCCGTTCAACCGATTTTGACTTATATTGCATTGATGACATGACAAATGACGACTGCAGAAAAAGTTGGTATTGTAACCACTTTTTTTGCTTTTAATGTCATCCTTATGTCTATGGAATGGAAGTCAAAATCGGTTGAACGGACAGTAACACAAGTTTCATTTGTTTTCTAATCTTATAGTAAATAGAGTATTATATGCTGCTCAGTGCCAATGGAAACGCGTAATACGCGTTTCTGCAAACTAGTTCCTACTAAATAGTAGCGCACAATGAAGTCCCTATAGACAATAATTTTGGATAGATTTTATCATAATTCTTCTTGTAATATCGTACTCTAATATATTAAACATGCACACCGTAATTATCGGTTAAATTTATTGCAGTTGAAAATTGAAATCTTTAAACAAACCATTAATAAAGCCTATACCTGTTTAATTTGGAGAAATACTTCATCTTTAGCACGTCCGTCCATTAATTACTAACCATGCTGCAAAGATATCCGAATCATTTTCAAATTCCGAACACCAGCCAAGAAGTTAACTTTACGAACCACATAACTCATATGATTCATTCATTCACTCCCTAACATTCGTATCACGTGTAACATTCACATAAAAACTAGCTAATTCAGATTGAATCTCTACCGGCTTGTTAGAGCATTGAATGGGGGTGTAAGACGGGGTCTTAGGGGAGGAACGGGCCCAGGTCACAATGGCCGCGCCGGTGTTCGTAGGATAGTGCTTTAGGGATGTGGTGAGCGGGATTGCGGTGTTTTGTACGGGATTTTAAGAAGGGACGGGATTTTTGAAGGTATTAATGTATGCGTTTAAAGGTTACACTGTATGCTGCAACGCACACGTGTGCTTCATATGGTAGATTTTTAACCCTCAATGAACAATATCATAAATACGTATTTTTTAGTTTTGAAACACGGTGGAAATAATTATTAGGTATGATTAAACGTCAGATAGTCTATGTAGTTGGGCTTTTCAAAATGTACGCGTACAATTTGCCAGTCTATAGCGGCTAGCTAGGTTAAGCTATAACTGTCAAAATTGACGGCAATACGTATTTACGAGTAGTTTTTACATTCGACCCTAAAATGATACACGATATAACAACGCGTTGAAATTGTTAAAGTTTATTTTCAATACTGTGCTGCGTTCTGTCTGTTCGCCTAACGTTCCGTGCGCTGCGTCCAATTCCGCTTTACCTTTTTTTTTGAGGATCATCGAATCATCAAATAACTTTGCCCACTCTGGGTGAAACGAGAGAATCCGACTTTTATTGAATAAAACTCATACCTTTCCATTGAAATCCAGGACGACGGTGACTATACCGATTAAAATTTTTCAGTATTAAGTATGTGCGCTTACAAAGGAGCGCCAATAGCCTTTAGCTCGAAATTCATGCATATATTTAAACAATTGTGGTAATGACACATAAACTGTTGGTTTTATTTGATTTTAAAGTTCTATTATTCTTAATGCAAATTAATTTAATTAAAAGCATAATCATCATAAAACTGATTTATTTTTCAATTCACTTTGTTTAATTTTAACAATATTTTTACGAATCCCGGGATATCTTGTAGAAGTCACATCCCTAGCCAGACACGATTGAATCATACCGTTCTCAGTAGATTGTCGGCGGCGTCTTGAGCAAAGAAGCAAAAAAATAACGTTCGGAACGGGATCCCGGCCTCAGATGACGGTAATGAATTCACGTGAATATCATTGGGAATCCCGGGGGGATCGCGATGCTGTAATGGGAGAAATGTAAGGTGCTTAATCATACTAACTAATAATGTAAAGGTGTTTGTGAATGTGTGTATGTTTGTTGCTTGTTCACACACAAAAGGGTGAACGGATTTTGATGTAACTTGGCACGTGGGTAAAACATGTCTCTGGAATGGCACATAGGATACTTTTCATTCCATAGGATAATTTTCTACATTTTCTACTATTACGCGAGAGAAGCCACTGACAGCAGCAAGTAAACTAATAAAATAATACGCAGGATAGTGTAGTTAAAAGAATGGAACAATAATAATAAAATGTAGGCAATTTATTATTATTATTATTTATTTATTGTTCAGACTATGGTGTCCATTTTGTTAGTCAAAAACCAAACAAATAATAGGTCTGTACTCTGATGATCAGACTATGTAGTAGATCGTAGTTGCTACAACTACTAGGTAAATACTTTACCTCGGAAAGCATAGGCTGCCTACCAGATCTCCACAACCCATTAACTGGGGTAACACGGTACTTCATGGCACGACTGGAGTCAGATTTACTGGCTTCTGACTATCCGTAATGACTGCCAAAGATTTACAAATGGCAGCCGGGACCTACGGCTTAACGTACTTTCCGAGGCACGGAGGAAACTCGTTATGTTAAGACGATCACCCATCCACAGACCAACCTTGGCAAGCGTTGCTTAACCTTGAAGATCGATCTGTGCGGCTGTTATTATCTAGCCACGAGCTCCTCTAATTACAAATGCAAACTAAAGTAACAGTATGTATGATTTTGTAAGTATGACCTACATAGACATACACAATATCAAGTTTAATTTAATATCGTTGAATCGTGTCGAGTTAACATCGCAAACAAAGGTTTCGCTAATAACTAATTAATTGTTTGTAATATTCTAAGCACATTATAATATTACGGAGGAGAGGTATTTGTCTATGGTTTATTAATTTAATTAACGCCTGTTCCAGTGATTTAACGAAAAGACTGTTCATGAAAGTCAGTGCTGTCTTGAGTAGAATAAAAAATGATTTTGTGGTTTTTACGAAACCACGGTAAAAGTGAAACTTTTTTTCACATTTAACTAAAAATTTTCGGAATAATATTCTATTAAAAGTATAAACACTGACAAATAAATTAATAAAACAGCGTGGAGCACTTCCACAAATAAATAATAGTCTATACACTACATGGTCAGCTGATGCGAACTATAGGCGCCGCTATGTTAGCCTCGGCTGCTCTGACGTCACCGTCACGCGACATGCATCACACAGACGAAAAAGTTTGAGACAACGTAGTAAAAGTTTCACTATAAAATGAAAATATAATATATCATACACGTAATGATACTGTAGTATTTATAATTTAAATGTCTTCGAGATTAGAGAGAATAGGCTCTTAATAAACTAGTGCGCCTCACCATCAACGATTGCAGCACCACATACCATCAGATGGGGTCGCGGTCAAGCACTAAAAAAATATTTTGAAAGAGATAGGTAAAAATACTATTTGTTGTTGAACATTTTCTATTTAAAATTGTATTTTCTATATTTTAAACGATATTCTCATTAAAAATATTAAATATTAAAAGCAATTCATTGTGTGAAACAATGGGCGGTCATAATGCATCAATTTTTTTTTTTAAACTACCTTTGAATGGATATAAAAGAGGAGAATGATTTTAATAATTATACCTAATAACAATTTTGAATACCAATACTTTTTACATTTTCCAGGGTATTTATTTTTTAATGTACATTCGTTACAACAAATTAAAAATGTATCTAATCTAAATGTAAATATTGATTGAAAAGAATGAAGGGACAAATTAAACGCAAAATATTATTTCAAGTACATCAAAGGATCCCCTTTACTCCACCTACTAATAAAGTTCACGATTAAACTAAAAACGCTTCAACAAAGTTGGAACACTTTACAAAGTTTTCCAGAAGTAAATTAAAATCTATTTCCAGACAGCTATTTCTGTAACAATTTTGGTCTTATATTTATAGAGAAGGTAATATTAGCTTTAATGCCTGTAATATAGGTACTTAGTAAACAAGTAGTCTCAATTATTTTGGAGCCCTATAATCAGAGATCCGAATTAGGTAGAGTTATTTAGGTACTTGCATTGAAATGTTGATATTAATTAATGGATCTTCCCGGGATTTCTAATGGTCCCGTGTGACCAAAAATATTACAAATAAATAATAATAAAGTTTTCTCTTGTTCACGCAAGCTGTGTAGTGCAAACTACAAAGATGGCTACATCACGCGTGTGTGCATTAAAATTTTGCAACTTCAGATATCCAATGTCGTTGATGTAAGTTTGGCAGCGTTTTGCGTGCAATGGTCAAGCACTAGTCTATAAAATTTAAAAAAAAATGGTTTAAATGGTGTTAAAGTAAGTACCTTTTTTTATTCAATAAATCTCGGGATAAATTGCGGTTTAAAATTAATCGCGAGATTTTAAGACATATCCACTTTATTCTTTCGCTGTAAGAAACCAGAGTAAGTACAAAAATAAGTCTTACCTAATTCTGATCTCTGCTTATAATACTAGAACTCGTAAGTAAAACCCATCCTGAGGAAGATGTCTTAATAATTTATTCAGTACAGCCACTCTGGCAATATACACGCGGTTCAGCATTCGGGACTATAATTCTAAAGTAAGACTAATTTATAGCCAACTGCTGGAGCTAGAACAATTACAATGATTATGTATTCGAAAATAATTGCTCACGCTTACCGAGTCTGTTTTTAGGTTAAGAACTTTATCGGTGGGCAATGAATTCGAAAGTTTCTTTTTAAAAGACCAATACGACGAAAAGGATTCTATTTGAATTAGGTATGCTTTTTTTGATGAGAGACATCGTTTAAATTTTTTATTGTTAGGCTCGTATCTGAACCTCTATCTCACCTGATGGCAAGCGATGATGTGATCAATATGTGTGGTCAGTGTGTCGAAGAATTTTTTCAACAGTTAAGAGAAGTGGCTCTCTCGATAAGATAAGATTGTAAACTTTCTTTTTAATCGAGATTTATTTTCTTGATATATTTGTGGAGGCTTGTAATAAGCGATTTAATCTTGACTTTAAGACCCCTTAGTTGTAGCTATGGCCTCCAGCATCGTCCTGTGTTTCGTCAAATAATTCTTACGCCCTGCGTTTTCTTCACACATTGAGGTTTAGGCTTTCAGACAGGCTACCAAATTCAATTATGGAAGGCCGATGTATCAAACGTTCACGTTTAAATCTTAATGTGTTTCAAATCCTCACAATGAAAGTGAAATGTCTTAATAATTTCTTCGCATACGCTATACCTTCATGTATTCCAGTGCGAGTATTTTCTTTGTGGATTGAATTATCTCAGTCTCTCTGACTGCTTTCAAGCAAAGCGTGTCTAGCGAGATATTTAATTTAATAAAGCGTCTTGAAAAGTGATAGGCAGAAATGTGGTACACACAGACTTCACATTTAGTCAAAAGATGCCTACTTACTCAAGACTGATGTGTTTTGGTACCTTTTGGAAATGCTAGACATTCTATTAACGCTGAAAGAAAGCCGCAGACGACTGGTGAAAGCAATACCTTACTTAGTAGATAGATTGGGACCTTATAAATAGGTGCCGCCATTTTAGATTAATTCATTATCGATGTCTTCGGCACGACGACGATTCCAGATAGAGACCTTTTCTGAAATTGGTGTTTAAATAGATCAGTATAAGTACAAGTCAGTCTTATCTATTGGAGTTTATTTTCGCACTTAGTCCATGGTGGACCATCGTACATGAGCCATGGTAGCCATTATTTGGCAGACTTCACCCATTCCTCCTACTTCTCTCCATTAAATTTCGTATTCATATATCAGAACACCTGTGCACTCAAGCACATGCGCGATTATCTCCTCAATATCCATGGATACTCTGAACAAGGATCTATCCTTGATACTGTAGCGACATCTACTACATATGACGTCACAGAATCCTGCATCGTGCAAGCAAAGTTCTCCGCGCGATTTGAATAGATACAACAACCCGAAATCATCTATCGGGCAGTAGCCCACCGGACATAACACCTCGTCCGGTTGGAGGATCCTCCTTTTTCAACGGAGGTATGTGGGACTTTACTCTCTGATCCACATACCTCCAAAATGCCAATTATGTGAAGGTTTTATTTAAATATTACCCTTTCTCAGGCTGTTTACATTCTGTTGTCAAGGGGCCTTAGGAGTTACCAAACACGCTGCTGACGAAAAGACACTATAGGATTGGGTTTGAACACTACCGCAACAGATTACCTCTTGGCCGCGTAGTTTGCCACTCAATCATGAGGGTAGTATAGAAGACGATAATCTTCTAGGCTGTGTACCAAAATACTAAAGTTGTTTCTTCTCATTGTCGTCATACATACTAACTGTTGCTTTTTACTTAATCTTGTCACGCACAATATATTGCAACTACTAATCCATTTTCAAATGGTTTACTTAGCCATCTTTGTACATTATAAGCTATTGTATTGTTCAGTCAAACCAACAATAGGCGTTAGCAGATTGATAATGAAGACGATTAACTTCCACACCCGAGACTGAGTCGTCATCAGTCAACACTCGACGTCAGAATAATCAATGGAAATCGTAAGGCATTCACGACAGCGATTGTCCGGACCACAAAGCGGTATCACTACAGAAGCAATTATTCGGAGCACAATGCTCCATCCGATTCTATTCGCTGCTGCAATCGATCTGTACCGATGTCTCGGAGATCGAGCACTCGACGCCCTGAATAGCACCGATTGTTGTGGACTGACGGAAAAACCCAAGATTTATCGTGCAGCTGAAGAATGTGCTCTATTTTTGTCTGAGAGTAGTTCTTATTGAAGTTTAAATTGTGTTCGATCTGGTCAGTCAGGAATTCAGGTCTTGGCTGCGGGATAGCTGGGAAATAGTTGCGGGATGTTTGGTTTGGATTCCACGGTGGAAATGAAACGTGATTGCAGTTTGAAAAAAAGATTGAGTGAGTTTCGTATTGTCAAGCCTGTCTACCTTATTCAATAAACTCTATAGTTAGGAATACTTGACAAAGGACAATTCAATTGCAAACCTATAATTTTTAATAATAGGGAAGGGACTCTGCCACGCGGGATAGAATGGAGAGATGAGCACCATCATAATATTTATCTACAAGATGACATGTTAAAGATTTTTCAACAAACTCAAGAATGTTATTAAGTTCGCCATCAGTAGTTTTATTGAAGTTCCAGCCCTGTCTGGGAATTCGGTCCTTATTTTTATGCTCTTTTCTTTTACGATGTATACGTCACGTAGTAAAAGAGTTGATGGGCATGTAGTTAAATGGAATGGGCAGTAAAGTGGAAACGGTACCTCTGGGTTTATTAGGGACGCGTCTTCGACCCGGGATTTGCTTGCGCTGATGGGAATTATAATTAAGTTTGAGATTGTGTGTGGAAAGATTTTGTATGGAATTTATATATTTATTTATTTTATATCCTAGGTACTCTCTGAACTAACAGTCGGAACTAACATGTGCAGATAATTAATTATTTGTATTGATGATGATGTATGGGGTTTCAACTTCTGTTTTAAATCAACAAGATAATTTTTTGGAAAAAATATATGTAGGAATGGGTGTAAAAGTATCTGTATATTACATGACAGTTATAGATGTAAAACATAGAGGTTCAAACATTCCAAATGTTCTCATTTCTTGCATAATATGAACAACATAATCTGCAGACATAACATGAACATCTGAAAGCGAACTACAACTAAAGCTCAGTTTAATATCAGCATACCTTTGTAATCTGAAATGAAACCACCTGCATTCATATCTGAGTGCACATCTCTAGACCTAGTATCTTACAAGCAAAGGATTAAATTTTCCTTATGCAAGCCCGGGACGGCGGTCCGGAACACCGGGATCTTTGATTTAATAACCGCTACGCTACGGGATTTATTAAAAATCCCGGGCCGCGCGCCTCGTTCGCAAACTCTTTGACGTTATTAAAAGCATCGATTTTACAAAGATTTGTGCTTACTTTAAATTAAAATTTTTGTGCGAGTGTGGTGGAAATAAAGGTTTGCGGTTGAGTGATTTGGCATTGTTGTCGGCAGCTGCCAGTGAAACCTTTATTTTTTCTTCCATAAGATTTTCATTTTCTTTTTCTTTTTTGATTCCGTTAAAATCAGATTTTTAAATAAAACACTGTGATTGAAATCGGGTATTTAAATTAAATCAATGGAATCTGAAGAAACGAATAAAATCATACTTAGTAAAAAACACAACTCACCGCAAAAAAAGTAATACAATTTATAGCTCGCATTTTTATAGGAAACCCTTATCAACTAGGACATTTATTTAAAAAAAACAAACACAATTTTTCGCTTACACAATTTTAAAAGCACACATCATTGACTTTAGCAAACGCACTTGCCGCGACAAAAGCCCAGCCAGCCAGACAAATAAATTAAATATCAATACTCATTTTTTTCATAAAACCACACAAAAAAACCGATAGTCGTCGGTGAGTCGGCACCGAACCAGCGTTTTTGACTCGATACAGCCAATTTATCGTTCGCCGAGTGCCCTCCACATAGCAAAATGTGTCCGATCAATTAAACCAATCCCGGGATATTCCCGGCCTTTCCATACTCTACTCGATTTGATTTAAAAATTGAAATTGAGTTATATAGATACAAGAGATTTTGAAACGGATTTTATGAAAGGTTCATTTTGATTTTTATTTATTATAGTTTATTTTTGTGAGTTAAATTGTTTATTTGTGGAAAAATATTCGTTATTTTATTAATATCTGTTATTGATTTGGGTTTTTTCCTTTGACTGTGAATAACGGTTTCTTCTTTGAGAGTTAATAATCACTTTTTTGAAGGATTCCCGCCAATAAAGTCAAATATCAGCAAATAACTTCTGGCTGCGGTAACTCTCTTGAACAATTCCAGGCAGGCATGACATCGGCCTCAGCGGGTTCTGTTATGATTGGATTATTATCGCATTGCCTCTTTATCAAACTTTGCTTTAGATGAAACAAGAAGCTTTTTAACCATGCTCACGCTTATGATAGACTAATCGGGAAGGTTTAATAGAAGGTATAATAGCTTAATTAACAATTTTCACATCTTAACGGTTTCCTACCAAAAAATACATAGAAAGCCTTCAAGATATTAAGGGAGATAGCAAGCGTTTCTCCATGGCTCTCGCTAGCCTCAATCCAAATGTGGTTACTGTTACTCCAAATGGCTTATGCTAGAATGTGTCCAATAGACCAATGGCTAAAGAAGCTACAATGCCGGTCACTAAGAACTTACATCATCATCATCATCTACCTAGCCTTTTCCCAACTATATTGGGGTCGGCTTCCAGTCAAGCCAGATTTAGCTGAATACTAGTATTTTACGAGGAATAGCTGCCTACCAGACCTCCACAAATAGTTCCTCGACATACAGGCAATAATATTTTTATTTCATTTAATCTCACATACAAAACTGATAAAATGCAAACCAAAACAGTTTGTCCCATTCGTCACCGAATCATAAAACCTGCAACATTCAGCTTACGCGTGTAAAGTGTCATCGTTAAAATAACGGCTATAACGGTAAATAACGTTTACCTTATATCTGCGTTACACGTGTGGGCGCACCGTTATTTGTAACAGTTATTTCTCATAAAGGCTTGGTTATAGCCATAACGTTATGCGTTTGGAGTTGTTGAGGTTTTTCATGACTTGTTTCGTTTATTTGTGTAGCTTGAAATGGGTAGTTATACAATGTTGTGTATTCAAAACCTAATTTAGACATAATTTATTAAACTTTTGCTATATTTTCTGTATGTACGCTGATTTTAACCGCCAATTGGTTAGTAGTTAGCATAAGCGTGGTAGTGTGAGTACTATTCAGAAACCCATTTATCATAAAAGGTTATAGGTTATATACCAATATACTATTACACTAGGACCCACGAAAGCGGGATAGTAACTAAAGACGTGCGTGAAACGGCAGGAAACAGCTATCAATATTAATTTCGTTTTTGTGATCGGTGATTCATACTTAACCTATCACATACCCGCAAAACGAGACACAATAGTAAAACAATAACAGCGCGGTCTCATAGGACCGGTCGGGGATTCATGAACTAAAGCAGAAAACATTTAGAGAAAATTATAATTCAATCCAAAAGTCTTCAGACCAAGATGTATTCTCAGGTTAACTTGAAAAAAATACCCACAAATAATACCAGGTCAGTCAAGTTGTGAACCAGTGCAATGTCCTGCTGTTCTTTAAACCTCCTTCAGCTGAAATCCGCAACTTCCTCGAACTATTTGGAGCGAGTGAAGTGGAGACGGACGCATGCGCGCTGTGCTCCGGAAATGAGTTCCACATCCCTGCCGCCCCCGCTCCCGGCCACCGCAGACTTACAGACTCGCTGTAATGCGAGCATTCAAACGATTATAATTAATAATACGAGATTATTATATTCTGGATTCGTGATGTGAAGGAATATTGTTACGGAAATGAATTTGGATCACAGATTTTTTAAATGATTTTTTTATTTATTTGTTGCGAATAAATCCCTTATTACCGTCTTAATCCTCCGTTACCGTCTCTGTGTTTTTTGCTAGAAATTTCTAGACCAATCTCTGATAACTAATTAACCACAGCTGTTATCAAACTCAGGTACATCATTTTTTTTAATGGAAAATCATCTAATGGTTTCTCCAACTCTTGAGCGAAGCGGGAGGGTGTCAGACTTATACTAACTAAAACTCACTCGTAAGTTTCTTTTTTGCTTTCCGTTCTAGGGCCCCGAGATTTTCTTTCAGTACTGAACCCGACTAGACTACTTCGACCCTGCTATGCCTCTAAGGTTTTGCTGATATATATCATCGAGGCACCCGTGGAACACTACGCGCCGTCTACGACTTGGGCTCGATTTCAATGGATACCGGACGGCCGCACGACGAGTTACCCATTGCTCACCGTCCGCAAGCCCAACTTACATCATGATGAGGATTATACCTAACATAAATCACATATCAATATACTTTAAGACATTATTAATTCTTTGAAATTAATAACGGTGACAAGTGAGCCTCAAAAAACATCTCCATACGTGCTGAAACGGAAATGAAGCAGAGCCTCTGCCTTATTATTAATTAACTCCTCGCTTAATATTGCGTGCAGATGGCGCTGCTGTGACAAATACCTTCTGTACCGACATACTGAGTCGTGACGACACACTATTTCCGTTGGGGGGTGAACAGAACGCCAGATTGGGGATGAGAGGGGGTTATTTGAAAATATGCTGCTTTGTTGTTGTAAATATGGAACAACAGCAAAATTATAATAATTATTTGATTGGTATATACAATTGTAATATTGATTAAAAATTCTACAAAACACTGTCGATTTACACTCGTAAGCTAAGTTATGAAACGGTTGACGGCGGCAACATATTGCACCAGGCTGACGGGAATGGGAAGCGTTCGCCTCCAGAAGGCCACGAAGCAGCAATACATGCGTAGTAAATGGCAGCAGCCGTGGGGAACGTACATCCTCACGCCCTAGCCGCCGCCTAAGACCTAAACGAGGTATCAGCAAAACCGTAGGCAGCAGGGTAGGTGTCCGGCATTTATAAAAAAGATACCGTGGTCCTAGAAAGCAAAGCACACCAGTGGTGTGTTTTTAGTTAATAAAAGTCTGACACGCCTTTCCACTTCACCTTTGAGCGGAAAAAGTCTTTGGATAATTTTCCATCGCAAAAAAAATTAAGTTGTGAAAAAAAAACAATTTTATCAAAATGGAATCTTAGATATAAGATTTCGCAGATAGTTCGAAACAGTTAGGGCCTGTTTCACCACCTATGATTAAGTTTCGAGTATCTTACTTGACAGATAATTCGTATGAAATTATTATTATTATTCTGTCACATTTTTGAATTTATTCAGTGAGTAGTGCCTACTCGAACATTGTGAAACAGGCCCTTACTGCTGCAACAGCCTTGGAACGTAAATGGCAATTAAAGGATGGGATCTAGTCAATAAAGTCTAAAACCTCCTCTCATACCCCCCAAAAAGGATATAAAGAAACAAATAACCGTTAAAAATAACGTTCAGCAGAATATCTAGAAAAACAAAAACACTTTTATCTCCCTTGTAAACTCACAGACGACCACATCAGCCATAAAATATGCTACAAAAGAAAACAAAACAACATTTTTATCTTTCCGTAATACACGAATTACATAAAATCGAAGCAACAAAGAGTTTCCAATAAAACCAACAGTCTTCAATCAATTTTATGGGTAACCCGACCGAATTTAGGATCCCTAGATAATGTAAGACCGCTAACATATGAAACGCATCGCGAACTGGCGGGGTTATTGAAATGCGCCGAACGAATTTATTTATTGGCACCATATTGAGGTTCGTTAGAGAGTTTGCAGACTGTGGCCTGCACTTTTATGGAGACAGTAAATCGAAACCTATGTATTTTACTATAGACGACTATCTTTGGCACTTTTGGGCATGCCACAATAACGACGTTAATAATTTCTCCTCGTTTTCCGTCTGACACCGGTCCTCATCAGACATGGAAGTTAGTGTGAGGAATTTTGGGGGAAGAAACCCTCGGGTGTCATTATTAGGTGGATTGCTTGAAGGACACGGTATTGCATACGCAACCTCACACCCCAGTCGCCGCCGCAAGAGACGCTTCAGGCCAATACCGAGATTTACAGGACCTCTCCCAGCCTCCTTGGGCACGAAACAACACTGGAACTGACACTGCGGACGAAAAGCATAGGGTAGTTCGTTGATCAGCCATACCGTAAAGAAAAAGCCTGAGTTAAAAATGCGCTGTATTCCACGAGCTTTTTAAAGAGATGTTAGCAAAACTGAAAGGGCCTATTAGGGTTGGTATTTGGTGAGGCACCAGAAATATTTGAAAATATTAACCGTGGCATTTTATGGCCACGGTTAATATTTTTATGGGCAACGAAGGGATACAGGTAGAAAAAGTAATTAGATGATTTTCTCCCTCAAAAGGAGATAAGTGCATGAATTAAGAAACATACTTTCTGTGCATTTAATCTCGAAATGTTTCAATACTTTTCATTTGCATCTCTCACCGCAGTCTGCAAACTTCTTAAGGACCTCCGGCCATTCGCAACTGAGCGAAGCAGACCGCTCGTTTAAACTCAGATGAACTATTCACAGATCTGTCTGTTTGTTGCTACCAATGGACGTTTTAAATATCTCTTTTGGAGAGTTTCGTTCACAGTCACACAAGTCAGTTCGTATATATCCAATGAATAAAGACATAGAAATTGATGAGACAGTTTGCTTCTAGTAGTTATGTGGTCCAATCGAATCGTAGTTTGTAGATTAGATAGATTCCATGTATTAAGGCTTTCAAGGAATCTACCAACTACAACGCAACGGTACATATTCTGAATGAGATTGAATGTCGTAAAGGTAGAATAGGCCTTTGAAATATTTGCGTATAGATATCTCCCTGTGCTGGGAGAAGGGGTTTGACGGACTCATAAATTAACTTTAACCAGATATTGAACTGGTTTGAGCTGCAGCCTGTTTTTATGAGGGTCGCCAAAATTAGCGCGATGTTTTAGGTCTATGTTTATTCAAGTATGAGACTATATTCATCAATGGCGTGATAGGTGTACCTATTTTTGACGTGACAACGTCTTAAATTAGGTTGCGGCTGGGAGTCACTTATGAAAAAGTGTAACGCTCGGTAGCGTTACGATGAGTCACCGAACGAGAGAGAGGCCCGCCGAATGCCTTGCGTCTCTCTCCCACTCAACTATGATCGGTCTGCCGCGCGCGCAGCACTAGAGAATTTTAGTAAACAAAATATATTTCTATAGTTAAAATTTGTGCAATTCTTATTTTCATTCAATTCCTTGTTCCTATTGTGCAATTTAATTATATTCATATCAATAAATATTCTACCGAGAAAAAGACGTTGTCACGTAAAATCTTCGCCCGTAAAAACGACTTTACAGGCAACCATTTTTTTTTATTTTTATTTTTTAGAAAGGAAATCATCAATGACTGGTCCTGCTTTTGGGCGGAGCGTGAGGGCGTGATAGACTTTTACTGACTATAACCCACTCCTGCTCCTTTTTTAATTCGTTCCAGGGTCTCGGGGTTTTTTTTACATAACCCATGGCTCCTGTGGGCTTCGTCCCTGAAAAGCTCCTACGATTTGCTGACATCTTCTTGAGGTGCACGTGGAACACTATGCGCCGTTGACGACTTTGGCTCGGACCAGACGGTTACCGGACGGCCAGACAGTGAGCTACCTATTACTTGCCGTCCAAAAGCTCACCTAAGCTATTTACATGGTAAGAGCAGGATACACACGCATTTTACGTACTATCGGTTCCTAAAGTCTAGACATATCACTATATCCCATACCAATCACTCACACACCCACCACCATCCAATTACTTGCAATTACTCCGCTAGCTGAAAACAAACAACACTTATTCACACATCGCTGGCTCACAATGGGGCGTGCCTCGTGCGTGCTGGGTTCACGCATCGATGGACGTGCGGGCTCATTATGCAGTCGCGATGCAACTTGCGGTACCAACATTTTAATTAGAGATAAAAAAAAGTTTGATATTTAAATGGCTGTTGTACGGATTGGAAAGCTGCCTTTTTATTTGTTAGGCTTTGGTATGGTAATTTTCGTGTTACATGGGTAGTTGAACCGATGAAACTGTGGATTACCATCCACAGTTTCATCGGTTCAAAGATTCGGATTCGGTTGAAAGATTATAAGGAAGAAGATTTGAAAGAAGTAAGGTAGAAGAAACCATAACAACTGACGGACAGACAAAATTGATGAATACAATACAATGCTTAACGGGTTGCTACTTTAAAATCTTATTATAATTCAGGCCAATTTTTCAACGAAGAATCTCTAAAACTTCATACTCGTAATACTGACTTAAATAAAGTTTTTTTTTTTAAATAAACTTTTTTTTCTATTCTTAATTTACTTTTTGACATGAAATGAAATTATAATAGAAGTGATTGAAATTTCATTTTTTAATAGTATAATATTTTTTTTATTATTTGTTCCTATGTCAATTGACAAAACATAGCGCAACAAAAAAAAATTGGCAAAATTTTAAAAAATAGGTAGCTATTTTTTAAAATTTTGTATATAAAAATCACCTATGTTTACCAATACGTAATTCTCATTCTGATTCTGAATGATAAGCTGGTGTGCACGTCATTATCCCTACATTACTACTCATGTTGCGACGTACAAAGAAACTACTCATACGCCCGCGAGGCGCATCATATTGACTAATGATTTATTCAAAACCTATAAGTATGATTGCTAATGTTTTAACTGTTTATATAATTGTGTATATTACTAAAAAGAAAAAAACCCAATTTTAAATAATATTTATATATTTTTATTATAAAATCCTTAATCAAATAAATGTTAGGAACAAATCTAAGGAACTTTGGCAATTAAACAGTCTTCTCTTTAAAAATAAAAAAAAAACATCTTTAAGTATACACTTCTCTTAAAAAATAGTAAATAATGAAGTAATTAACTAAAAAAAAAATAACAAAGTAACAAAAAAATATTTTAGATGCATTCGATACAAACATGAACTTGATGTTCGCTGCAAATAGATTTTTGACACTTTAGATGTACAATAAGAGCAATATTTTCTTTTTTGGCGGTGGTGGACCCTCATTTTCTACAGCAGAGTAATCGAAAGGTTTTTCAGGATGATTTCGATAAAATCCCGGATATGGCGTTTCAACGTAGGTGCTTCTAGTCTTTTTTGTAGTTTTATCAGCAGTTTATCAGATGATGTTCAAAATTTCAAAATGTACCCAAAAAAGATAAAACACACCGGTAGTAACTAAAATTACAAAAAAAAACACTAACAAAATAATTTAATGTATAGCGCAAAACTTACATACAAGCTACTCATACGTCTTTGGAGCGCCAAGGGTAGTAATATCAAAAAAACTAGCAGACTTACCGTAACGCAACCACCGTCATGTGACACGTGCTGGCGATGACTGAGATGTCCTTGAACGTCAATGCCGTACACGCGAAGGATAAAAAGAGAGAGCAATATATCAAAAACGCGGGCGCCTCTGCGACGTAGAGTAGTAATCTAGGGTTATAGACCAGAAAATATAGAGAGAGAAGCGTATGAAGTTGACTATAAAGCGCAAATTATTCTCACAAACAACAGTATAATGTGGTCATCTGCGGCCGAAAATACGCTTAAACTGAAACACAATACAATTTCCACGAATTTGACTGTTCGATTTTATGAAAACGTCCGCATCGGCTCTAATGCTAGGCAAACGCATTACGTTCTGACCTGATCAACAGAATAATACAATACAAAACGGATCATAATTCCATGTCCAGCACAGTTCTCCCACAATAACATGGAATAACTAACTGTTAGTAGAGCCCAACTGTTCAATGAGGTACGTAGTTTATTCAATTTGTCTTTATTTAATACAATATCATTATTTAAAGTGGAACATTTTGTAATGTAATGCAAATATAGTGGCGAGTAATGAGAGGTGGGACGTGCGTGGCCGCTGCGGTCCCGCTGCGTGGCGGTTGCGTGGCGGCTGCGGTGCTCCGCTGGGGCAGTGTTACTTCGCTCATTTCGATAATTTATCATTATTCGATTGTTTCATATTTACTGTATCGGCACCTACATAGTTTTAACCACGACTTCGTTCGCGTAAAGTAAAACATCGCTGCAATCCTTTTTTTGCTCTTATAAAATAACGTCCCTAAGCCATCTTTTAGTGAAAGTTCTATTAAAATCTGTTCATCCATTTCGGAGACGTACTTTCCCTAACCCCACGGAAATTAAGTCCTGTTCCCGCGGAAAAATCCTACCTATCAATAAAAGTTCTTATTTATTTATTTAAACTTTATGTACTTAATGCATCAAGGCATTCTCTACCAGTCAACCTTAGGGTTAAAAAGACAACGCTTTTAATCTTGTTAAAATTAGTTAAACTGTTTCGGAGATTAGTCTGAACAAACTACCTACCTACTTTCATAGTTATGTTTAAGTAAAAAATATATTTTGATATTACAAACAGTTCAACTTTATTTATTACTAGCTGCGCCCCGCGGTTTCACCCGCGTAAGTTTCGATTCCGTGGAAATATCGGGATAAAAAGTAATAGCTGTTGACCGATTGCGATGAAACTTGATGGGTAGGTACATAGATGTTACCTTTTTAGGTGACAGTTGTGGGTGAAAAGGGTAAAAAAGAAAGAAAATAAAAAATTAATGTAAATACCTATAAAGAATCATTGCAAGGCTTCTCTGTAAACTATATTAGACGTGCTATTCGTCTGAAGCAAAATATATTGATTTTCCGGAGATCCCACGCGAGACAGGCTAACGTATAGTTGCCCATGAGAGAAGCACTCTTTTCTTAAGTCGATGCCGACCAGTGAAAATGTTTGTCCCTGGGACTTATTAATTGTTATAGCAAATGATACTTTAACCGGGAACTGAAGCCTCTTAAATGATATTGGCAAATCTGTCGGTATCATTGGAATACGCGGAATGTGTGCGAGCTGTCCGGCTGCGGGCCCGGTGATGATGGTGGCTACAATGATGTTGTCTCGAAGTTCTTTAATTAAAACTCTTGTACCATTACACAGGCTTGGAAGGTTTAAATTTCTTAATATCATTACGGGAATTCCAACTTTTAACTTTAGTACGTGTGGCGGCAGACCTGATGGATTTAATGAGTTTAAAAATTCTTGAGGGTAGTGTAAAGTGTCTTCGATGTTGCACAATATCCCTGGGACCTTTTTCTTCGTCAACTAAGAGAACAGCCACCTCGTTTACAGTTGGAGCATTATATCTGCCTCGGTGTTCTGTCTGTGGTGTTCGATCTGAGTGAATAATTAATTTTAAATTCTCCGAAGAGTTGCGTTCAAAGTTATTTTTAAAACTTCGTACGTATATGTTGTGGCTATTCAAAGCGGTTTGTAATTCGTTAATTAAATCAATTTTTAGCGTTGGGGACATAGTTGACCGCAACGATAGCTGGTCTGCCTCTGAAATAAAATATATTTGCAAGAATTGCGGAGTTTGGCCTGATGGCGGTAGAAGGCTACCTATGAGATGATATACTTGTCCTTCTACTTTAAATGTGGGCATAAAATTTCCTTCTCTGATTTCTTTTGCGCCAAAAGATGTCATTTGAAAGAGGCTGTTGTATCTACGTATGTTAGTTAAGAAATGTGCAGACAATGGATGATCATTCGTCAACAGATTTTTTAATGGTTGTGGTGGTTCTTGAATATTGGGTAGAATAACTTTCCCAGAAGCACAGCACGTACCATTCGGTTCATCGGTCCACTTTTTGGCAGAGCAATGAGAGCAAGTTTTACTCATTGCTCCTAATTGAATGGTGGTTTGATGAGCATAATCAATCTGTGGATCGTAATTGAAAGCCGATCTACTACTGTGAGCTAAAATTCGATTACGCACTCTAGTCGTTGACACTTGCTGTCTTTGTCTTTGTGATAGTAGTCGTTGTAGACGCTCAGTCCCCGATTGAAGAACGTGTGCCCGCGAGGTTCTAGCATTTTGTTCGATAAGTCGTTGTGAGCGTTCAGCGCTAGATTCCCTCGCGCGAGCTTGTGAGGTTCTGGCATTTTGTTCTTCACGACGCTGCAAGCGCTCGGCGCTAGATTCCCTCGCGCGAGCTTGTGAGGTTCTGGCATTTTGTTCTTCACGACGCTGCAAGCGCTCGGCGCTAGATTCCCTCGCGCGAGCTTGTGAGGTTCTGGCATTTGGTTCTTCACGACGCTGCAAGCGCTCGGCGCTAGATTCCCTCGCGCGAGCTTGTGAGGTTCTGGCATTTTGCTCTTCACGACGCTGCAAGCGCTCGGTGCTAGATTCCCTTGCGCGAGTTCTTGAGGTTCTGGCATTTTGTTCAGCAAGACGTTGTGAACGTTCGGTGCTCGATTCTCTAGCTCGCGATTGCGAAGCATACTCCCTTTGACTTGCAAGGCGATCGTCATTTTCTGATGAAGACTGTGTAATACGACGTATTTTGGCTGCCCTCGCCTTGGACGTATGTTTGGAAAGTTGTGATCTTCCTCTCTTAGGCATACTTACCGTATCAAAATAAATATAAGTTTCAATGAAGTAGGTAATTTAGTTGAGAATAATTCAATGAGTTGTTTTAATTCAAATGAAGATACTTATGGTGTAAAAAACGCCCACGCGTGGAACGGTTCGCGTATTGCATTTTTATACTTGTTATAACTTCGAAATTAAATGTTCGATTCGAATGAATTAAAAAGTATTTTACTGCTACATAAATGCCTTTGATTATAAAACTATTTATTTGAATAAGAATTAATACTACGATACGAATGTAACCAACTTTTGTTTCTACCGGCGCTTTAATTAAATTTTAGAACACAAAAGCTGCTATTGTGACTTAACTATGGTAGTTAGATATATTCCATCGTGGACTTTTATGTAGGTAATAATGAGTACTTTAATCATGTAGTACATAATTTTTATGTATCATCAATAGTTTTCTCAGCGCACGCCAAATAATGAATTTCATAGGCAAAATTTTGCTACTCTGGGATTCATTATTGCAATTTTCTTATGGATCTCTAATTTTTTTTAACATAAATTATAGCCTATGTTACTTCCTGACAATTTAGCTTTCTATTGGTGAAAAAACGGTCCAGTGAATGAAAGAACGGTGGTAAACGGTCCAGTAGTTTCGGAGCCTATTAGGTACAAACAAACAAAAAAATCTTTCCTCTTTATAATATTAGTATAGACGTATTCATGTATGTATAAATTATTGTAATCGCACTTTGTACTCAATGGAACACGAAATATGCTTAATTTTATACAAGCTCCCCTGTTGCTGGAGTCATTAAATTGCAGTATAAACCTGTAGGCAAATCTATCTTTGTACGAGTTCTCCTGTCCAACCCTAGGGTCATTAAATTGCAGTATAAACCAGTGCATCTATCAGAACAGTTCTATCTAAAAGCTACTTGATCCAGCGTCCGGTCGGCACCAGTTTAAGTCCGGCAGCTCGAAGGGTCCTCTAGGGAAGAGTCCTGGCAGCGCCGCCCGTCGATCGCACTTCACAGGTGAAATTGAATGCGCATATTTGGGCTGACGACCTGCCTTCATTATGTGATTTAAATCGATGATGGGGAAGATACGATTCGTTTATACCTTCAATTGTTGCAACGATTATTGTTATCACTTTACCATTCACTGTGTGAATCTATTTTAGTTTTGTATGGTGGAGGTTTGCACCGTTCCACTGTGTTTCGTCCAGAACAAGCTAGCTGGACAAAATTATTTTTTACTTGATATAGGTTGCATAGCCTCTGTTTGTTAATAATATGACTGATTTCTTTGTTTAAAATACTTAGAAACTCATAAAAATGCGAAACTCCGAAAATAAAATGGATTAATTGAAACTAATGGTGTTTATGGCATGATTCGTAAGAAATATCAATTAAATTAGGGGTATTTAAAGCTAATTACATTATATAACGATTACACTAATATTATAAGAATAAGTTAATAAAATTTATTTATATATTTTACAACAGTTCCGATTTGTACACAATAAACCACACTCGTAAAACTCAACCTGTTTTAAATAACTTACGACTAGAAAACGACTATTCATTGAATTATGTATAATGAGAACAAACTCAGGAATTATTCATTCTCACTTAGTTCATCCTCAGAAAAATTCTCCACATAATAATCTTCGGTATTAATATTTATAGTATTTACATTTTTACAATATTTACGGTTGGGGTTACAAGGTCTAAGACTGCAGGAGGGAGGCTACCTGATTTTTTTCTGGGGATATCACTGAGACTGTTAAGAATAAAAAGATCATGATGATCGACATATTCAGGAAATCTGTATTCGTGGCAATACGAGACCGTTTCCGGGTATTATCCCTTCGGAACCTTCTGCAATCTTCAGAAACGATTCTCAGGTTTCTCACTAAGTTCTCGAATCAGTTTTGCGACGTTGCGTTTACCTGCTTGCCGAGAAGCTATTTCAGCAGCAACCAAAAGTACCTCAGAGCTTCGTAACTGAACCGAATCATCGATACCTCACCGTGTGGTTTTGGCACTTGCGTTTGCCATATCCACTGGCGGTCTTCCGGGACCATGCTGTGAATGTGAAGACGTTGATGCTTCTGCAAAGTCATAAGACACCTTAAACTGTATGTCTTCACCTTCTAGCCACTTAGCATTACAAGCTAAGAACCGATTCCGTATTCGGCCAGAATTCTCCCATTTCTCCGAAAATTTCGAAGAAAAACGGGAAATAATATTTTTGATCTCCTTCACAGATGCTTCTGTTACACCACTGATATCATGATTTTGTGAAACAAACATGAAAAGCGCCTTATTTCGGTCACTTTTTGTATGTTTCCCCCATTCTTCGAAAAAATGCATTTTTGAAACTGTAAAACTGCTACCTGTAGAAAAATTAAAAACAGCTTTTCGAGCAAAAACGAGCAAAAAAAGAAAGTTTCATTATAATTTGGAAGCATGTGCCTATCAACTGAAAAAAATACAGACCGGGGATACGAGGGGGTTTTTAGTTACCGTCTTTTGAATTTGAATTGTTGAATAATAAACTTAATTTCTGGATTTGCGACGCTCTGGTTCTAATTTAGTATGAATATTATTTAATTGTAACTAAATAAATATAATGTACTCACCCTTAGTAATAGAATCCATCACTAAAATTTACCACAACTATTAAGATAACCGCAGGAGATGCAATCGTGTCAGTAGCAAAAATTCAAATAATATTATGCATTTGACCCAATTTATTTCTATACTTGCCCTCATTAACGATGTTTTGTATGACTTATGCCAAAACAATAGTTGTGGGTGTAATTACCAACTAATAACCTACATACCACCATTAATGATTTTAAGAAATATTAATGTTGTTTTTGTCCAGCTAGCTTGTTCTGGACGAAACACAGTGCGTTCGAGCGGAGCAACGGCAGCCCTGGTACCCGGGCCATGTTTCGGAGGGTAAAGGTTTGTGGTCACTTCCTTCTTCGAAGCAGTATTGCTCGCGAAGGAGGCGACCGCACGCGTGATGGAACGGACGACCTCACGCCTCAGCCGCTTAGACCGTGACTTCAAATTCAAGCCACTGTAGGCGTACATTTGCGGACGACGAGCAATGAGTAGTAGCTCGCCGTTTGGTCGTCAGATAACCGACTGAACCGGACTCGAGTCGTTAATAACAAGAGATGTCTACTGGGGCCATGGGTTAACTTCCAAAAAGAGAAAGGAACCCGTGACCCTGGAACCCTTAGCGTTAGAAGGAACCAAGAAGGAACATATCTTCCTAATGTTTATGGTTTTTTTTTTCTGGTTTTATTAGCTGTAAGTCTTCCATGTACTAAATAAATAAATACATATGTAGGATTTTAATCAGTAAGAGTCTAAAACGCCCTCCTGCTCCACTCTGGAGCAAAAGAAGTCTAAGATTAGATGGTGCCGCAGTTTATGAAAAAAAAACCATTTTAGTTACCTGCATTCATACTGGGCCATATAAAAAGTGCTATTCCAGTACATACTCGTAGTCTGTCCGTGACATGCTTATTGCATGCAAAAGTTCCATCAAATCCGTTCTGCCTTTTGATAATGAAGAAGTAATAAACATACACCCATACATACAACCTTTCGGCTTCAGTGTTATGTTACTAGTTATTAGTCAAAAGTTTATTGTCACAAGTTTGAGCTTTATTCTATGCCCTATTATCTATTATCTATCTACACTGGTCCCTTTTCATTCATTTGGTTACATCAATTTCTTGTTTTATTTTTAACAATCAATAAGAAAGACCGCCAACAAACAGAAATCCCGATATCACAAACTACAGTAACCGTTTCAATAGCACCCTTCCATCACCACTTACGCAGTGTTTAAGTTGTTTGTCAAATATCGTTAGAGGTGGTCATTACTTGTGGCTCGAGAGCTCGCCACACAGGGGCGGACTGGGGAGCAAACACGGGGACTCGGGGGCAGCGGGGCCGAGAGGGGCCTCTAGGGCTCCTGTGGGTATTGAACCTTGATGGTGGTAATTAGGTGGCGGGTTCTTCGAGGGCCATGTGTGAAGTGATTAGGGGAGCAGAGATCTCGATTTGTTTTGGTTGTGTGTGGTGTGCAGTGGGGAGATTGGGTTTGGGATGTATCATTCGAATGTTGTATAGATTTAAGTGAACAATAAAAGATCAGAAGTGTAGTAGTCTTACACAAACTAATTAAAGATTCTACAAAACCGTAGACAAAATGTACAAAACGTCAAGATAGGAACAAAGATTTGTTAGCAAAAACGGACCCTTATAGGCTCAGTTTGTTATCCGTCTATTGAGGCCCTTTTTCTTAGAAACGCGTAATGCGTGAAGCTCAAATTAAAATCTAGGGTACTCTCTGTTGATCAAGAATCCTTAAATTGGGCATGAAAAAAGATTTCAAAACATAAATATAGGAAAAAACAGAAAATTGTAAATTAGTAGTTACATCAAAAAATAAACTTTTTTTCATTACCAGCATGTTTTTCAACCTTGATTTACTTACCTAATGCGTCATTAAAACAAACTAAAACACTGCAAACATGAAAAATATTTCTCTTCAAACAGCAAAATCCTTACACCCGAAACACCTGTCTTCTACCGTATTCAAATTCCACGGCTGATCGGTTAGTTAGAAACAGTTAGTGGTCGAAAGAGGCAGGTGTTCGGTTCCGGGCAAAGTTGTGAAGAAGTTGCGGGCAAAGTTGTGACGTCACGCTGAGACCCGGAGAAAACTCCTGTGGCCAAGATGTTTGTTCAGTCAACGTTTAACTTCGGTTTACTTAAATTAAATAATTAACAGAACATAAGGGTCTCTTTGGGTCGAGAGAATGAGTGATGTGGATACTCAAAGTAATAGTCACTATTAATTGAGTAAAATTGATCATAGATTTGTGTTACGTCAATCAAACAAGTTATTTAGTCCAATTAGTGATAAGTTTCTGGTATTCATGAACAAATTTATTTTTGCCTAGTTTGACGAATATTGATGCCGATAATGACTTTGTTTCAAAGCAGTTTCAAAAAGAGTACTTGGACAGTGTTTTAAAAGGTTTCACGAAACAAAATACAAGTTTTAAATAATAGCATAGTATAATCAGCCTAATTTACCCACTGCTAGGACTCAGATCTCTTTTCTAGAAGAAGTATTGGGCCATAATCCACTACGTAATCCCAGTGTGGATTGGTGGATGTAACATATCTTCGAATTTTTAGTTCTAGGACATTCTGATTTCCTCACGATTTTTTCTTTCACCGTTTTGAGAGCAATGGTCATGAAATACGTTTAAATTACACTGAAATCAACATACTCGTATTAGCAAAAGTGACGAAGTAGGTACCTTCATCAACATTTTGACAATTAATGAGTGCAGTTTACTTGATAATAATTAATGAGTGCCCTGACTCGTCGCTCTCTAAATGCGTCCCTGCCTAATTAGCAGTCACTTAGGAGGCAAGTTCCTTGACCGGCGACTGCAGGAGTTCAGGAGTTCGGCTCAACATCTCCAGGTGTTGAAGTGACGAGCTAACTTGGACTAGTTATTTTAGTACCGATAGAATTTCCAGTAGAAGTTTGATATACCTCAGAGGCGGAAGGCCAATACATGTAAATAAGCCCGGCTTGTAATGGCTAAATAATTGATACCTAACACCTAAAGCATAGAAAACAACAAATAAATTAATTTATTAAAAATCATAACTTTAAACTTCGCGCGCAATCTAAATCAAAACTTTAAACTTCGCGCGCCTATGCGGCTACGCTTAGTTGCCAATTCGTGTTCAATACGAAATTCATTCATTCAATTATGCAATGTTGCCGCCTTGAGCATTCTCTCCCATCTCACTCTAACACTTAAAAATAGAAAGAGATCACAACCACAAGACACCAGTGTGTTTCTGTCTCAAACGACACACTGGCTTCCGTATCTGGCTTAAATTCCATCTCTGTCTGTTCTATAAAAACGTAAAAATGTGACTGAGTGTGGGTAAAATTTGATACTGTGTGCAAGTACAAATTTTTAAATTTGTTCTAGCGGATAAGCCTGACTTCAGATTTTTAATGAATGAGAATTTGTAAGTTCACGAAAATTACGAGTGTCTACTATGACATGCGCAGTAAACTTGCGCAAATTACGTTTTTGAAATGTTGCTAACTTCAATGTAGTTTCAATTGCTATTAATGGTTGTTTGTTTTGTTTTATTCAATTTTAAAAGTTCAGTCGTTTAAAGTTTTGTGTTTAGTTATTACTTACTGTAAAGTGTAAATTGCTTGGTTTTGAAGTAACTAAAGTTTTTTGAAATGAAATGAATCTATGAAATGAATTCGGAAACGCGTGTAATGTTCGATGTGAAAGAATGTTTAAAGACATTTGGAAATCAAAGTGTGTGAACTGTGTGACTGAGCAACGACTTTACTAATTGGCAAAATAAATACTATCAAGTTTTAGAGATAAATTGATGTAAAACGTTCATCGTCACGCTCATGTAACATCTTTTTTAAAGAAAGATAAGTGCCTACTATGAACTAGAATTCAAAAAGTAATTTTTCAATTCATGTACCTATAAAGTAAATCAAAATAAACTATAATGTGCCTTCTGTGTGTTCTGTTATCTGTTCGTGGTAAGAAACGAAGAAAAACTGCTTGTTTACATTGTAAGTATATTATCAATATCGTAAATAATTTGTAGTTAGTTTACACTAGATGGCGCTCAAACGATGCAATTTGTTATGACTGCGATTGTAGCGAAGCAAAAGTTGCCGCAAAAAATCTATAGATGGCAGTACAATCGTACATTTAAGTTGACTCTATTAAATATTAGTTCTTAATTGCTCGATAGATGGCGTTGATCTATTACGTCACGAACCTGAATCGCGGTGTTAAGATTCTCCGCGGCTATATGACCTCCGCGTGTTTTTTTTTCTTATCAATGGATATTGACGCCGAGTGAGTTGCTTACACCTACACGCGACTCACTCACTCAGTAACACTCCGCATATCACATGCACTCGGTGTACGTCGCGTGCTAAGTTAATATAGGCGCGATGTGCACCAACTACACGCATTCATAACTACACAACAGTCATTCACGCATTTGAAGGCGCGGGTCGGGGTACGCGCTTCAAATAGCTACATGGGCGGTGTTACACAGTACAATACCGCCCTAACATACACCACGTCCCCCTAGTCTGTCGCGCAACCGGCTAGCTCTGGAAACGCGACGGACGGGGGTCATCATTTCCAGTGGCGGAGCGCCCCCAAGCTGGCACCTCTGTCGCAGGTCGTCACCCGTCGGGCCTCCTCTGCACCGCAGAGGTCTCACCTGACGGTGATTGACCGCCGAGGTGCCATGAAGAAGCGGCACTGCGACGTGCAGCAGCGCCGCGGCGCTCCCCACTGCACTTTACACAAATACATAGTTAGGTGCGCATAGCGCACCTAACATGGCCGTGGCCAAGTCGCCATACCCAACGATTTGCCCATCTCTATGGGCAACTAGTTGATCCCGCGGGACAAAGGCTTGCCTATAACCCGCCCGCCGCGCCCTCTTGCGGGGGTGCAGCGATTGCTCGAGTGTGTGTCGTGTCTTATCAATGGTATCAGGGTTAGTCTAGATTTCTTGGGCTTGCCTAGGGTCTAGGTTACACGCACGCGACTGATATACCTTGGTACTTATTTATGGAAGCATCAATTGTGAAGTGGTGAATATTTTATAGTTGTTACTTACACACATGTTTCCTGATAAACTTTCATTTATTGAAGTAATTTCCACAGACTTCCTTACTAAACAATTTACCTATTCAGCATAACTTGACTAGTGTATTTGTAAGGAAATGCACTTAATGCTACATTAAATGTATAAGACTATTCGCTGCCAGTGGCTTATTTTAATTTATTTAGGGCCTGTTTCATCACCTATGATTAGGTTTCGAGTTTCTTACTTGGCAGATAATTTCATACAAATTCTGTTCCATTTTTGAATTTATTCAGTGAGTAGTGCCTACTCGTACATTGTGAAACAGGCCCTTAGAGTTACAAAGTTTTTAATTTTGAAAAAAACAAAAACTGCATACAAATTCCCCATTTAAGCATACAGCACGATGATTCAAATCTTTTTACCTTAAAATAAAATGAGAATAGAAAATATTGATGTTTTAAACAAAGCTTATAAAAACCATTTCCTGTACCATGTTTAAAAAAATAAAGTGGGAAAATTTTTGGTAAAAGTGAACATCGTCACGAGATTTCTCTTGAAACAGTGAAAATTGCAACAAGCGCTAAATTGGCTACGAAATAGCTACTTTCGCTGGAAAAATGCAATTTTTGGAACATTTTCCGTCATATGAGCGAAACTAGAAATGAGATTCATATTGTTTCGGACAGAGAATTGGGACATTGTGAGCTTGTCAGGGCTGGGAAGGAACTATCTCAATGTTTTTGAAGGAATAAGAGCTCAACAAAAACTCGGTAACAGCTCAGCTGGAAACGATATGAATATTATACTAAAATAAACTTAATAAATTCAACTCCTTTTCTCTGGCCCCATCCAACTGTCAACTACCAACTATCCTTAACTATACTTAAAATCAATAAAATATCAACTACCCTATAGGTACTTTTTGAGTACGTCTCTTTAAAATATAATTAACGTTTGAATCCTCAACCGGTCCTATGAGACCGCGCTGTTATTGTTTTACGATTGTGTCTCGTTTCGCGGGTATCTGAGTAATTAAGTTAAAACTGAACTGTTTTCTCATTTCCTTAGTCGTATTCCTCAATACTGAGGGTCTTGACCTCACTGCTTTATCACCTTAATCCTTACGGTTTTAAGAAGAAGAATTATAAATTCTGATGAGAAACAGATGGGGCTATAAATAGAGGGGATAGATTTTGAACCTAACCAGAAATTCATATTTTTATGTGATTAACCGACTAGGTACCGTAGCTCGGTCTAATATCGGCAATTGTAAGCAAAATAATAATACGACCCATACTTAACTACTTACTTAACTAGAGATCACAGATCTGCATGTAAAACCTAAAGCAGATGCCAAAATTTTTCATAACAAAAAGGAGAAACTTATTGAAGTAGGCACAGGAAGACAGTGTACTCCAATATTCTCGTCAGCATCACTCAAAAACTTATGTAGCTCGTCGAAAACTTTGTACAAACAAACCGACATACTTCAAAGTAGGTAAACTTGCACATTGCAGGGTACTTGACTGTAAATAAAATAATTATTTTGTGCTGTGCACCTCACGGTAGAACCAAAAGCCTTTATGTCTGTTATGTAAGATTGAAATTGATGTGGCAGTGAGTGTAAATAGAACTTTGTTTGGCCAGCATTGTAAAGGCCGTGTCTGAATATTGGAGGCAACATCGAGCCAGTCGGAGCCTATCGTGTGTACACGCTTTTACATTTTAGGGCAGGGCTGTGCTAGGCAGCACTTTGTAACTTTTTTTTCGTATAACTAAGTATTTTATCTTTTTAACTTTTGTACAACTGAACTTATTCTATTCATTTCTATTTACCAAAATAAATTGTACATCAACATGTTCAAAGATTGATATTTGTGCGTGTGTGATGGATACTTTTACTAATCAATTTTATTACATAGGAAAATATTATGAAAGGACAGGGCAATGGCGGACCAGTCTCCCTCTCAAAACTGTGAAAAAAGAAACATCGTGAGAAAACTGGCATTTCCTGGAACCAGAAATTCGGAAACATGTGACATTTACCAATCCGTAACGGGCTTGCACGCTGAGCCCATTTCCTCTTATAGAAAGAAGACCGCAATCCCAGCTATGGGAACATTATAAGGCTGATTATTTTTATTTTTCAAAACGAACCTACTATCAATGAAATAACAACTACTAACAACTTTTAATTACTCAGATACCCGCGAAACGAGACACAATAGTAAAACAATAACAGCGCGGTCTCATAGGACCGGTTGGGGATTCAAACGTTAAGGCCAAAAATGCTTGCAAAAGTTATACATGCAGATTAAGAATCGCTTAAAATACCTACAATTTCATGTTACGTCTGTAAATCTGAACAGAAACACATACTTATTATATTATTTGCTACCACTTATTACAAATCATCTCATAAAAGCAAAGAAAACATTATCAATATAAGTTAACCAGCGCTAGCTTATTATCATTGTTTTCCTGAAATAATATAGACAATAACAATAAAGAGATATCGGCGGCCTCCTCGTAGATTGAATTGTTACGTTTTACTCCAAGTGCCGAATAAAATTTTACTGCGATTTTTGTTCAAAGGATATTGTTGAAGCTGATCGTAAATATGTAAAATGTCTTCTCGTTTTTTCGCTAACGAAATTAAGGAAACAAAAAATATGTCAGCTGTTTTTTGTCTTAGGCAAATTATGAGTTTAAGCTTGGGGAATATTTTATTTGGAGTAACAGTAAAGGACTAATTAATAAAATTATTACCTATAGAAACATTCTGGTCCATTTTTTTGCTTCTTACTAAGACAGATACCCAGTTAATTAATGATTTAATTTTTTAAATCGTATTAGGTACGTACCTTACAGGCTTTACATCAAAAGCCGTTGTTAATTAACTCTCTTCCTGCCATTTTATTACAATTTTCTCCCGAATAATAATAGACTTCTAATTTTACCGCTACCTTTAATCAGCCTCCTTATCCTTCCAAGAAAATAATTAAAGAATAAAATCACAAAAAAGAAATCTCGCTAGAGGCAGCCCTACGCATTTATTCCACCTCTAGCCAGGCTATCGAGGCGTTGAATTTTTGAAATTCCACTTGGGCCTCTTCGTTGGCAACCCTACAGGATTGGGCCTGGTACACAACGGCAACGAACGCAACTGTACACAATACACTTCAGTCCAGAAAAAGACTTGCAAATGTAGATTTTTGCGTAGCGCGCACCAGGACCGAATGTTTTGTAAATAGGAATGTGGACACTGGGGTTTATAGTATAGCGGCTCAGTTGCCAGATAAGGCTGAGGTTTTTATGAAGATTGGGCTGAAGTGCTTTGATTGCTTTTGCTAATTGTACGTTTGTGTACGTAATGGATATCTAAGAGGCAAATATGTACGATGTTAGGAATAAGATTTTAATAATATTATCCTCTCAAAAATACAAGATAAGTTAATTTCCTGGAACTCATACAAGGATTCCCTGTGACGTGAGATCCATGCTCCTTTGTTACTTTACATTCAAATTTTGTTGTTAATATAATAATTCAGTGTCTTAATTTTGCCCTATTTTAAAAAGAAGAACAAAGAAGAAGCAGATGCTATTTTGTTTTACTGAGAATGTCACGTGTGCATTATAGTGATAATTAAGGTAGGTTGTGTTTTGCTGTGTTGAGAGTTTGCTTCTTTGTAATAAATGTGAGTGTATACGAACATTTTATGTATTTGATAAAGGTTTTTATACAAACGTGTGTCTTATCAATGTGCACTCCACCAGTTAAATACTTAACTAAAAAAACCTGATGTTAACATTAAGACTCAAATCACTTTGTGGATACAAACAAACAATGTTATTTCGAGGTTAGTATAGAAAAATAATTTGCCACTGAGTACAAAATAAATAAACGTCAATCAGGTTGTCTCAAAAGGTAAACATCCAACTTTGCCTTCCCTCCGAACCTGCTCCAAACAATCAGCAAGTTAAGGCAATTCAAATTAATTCGCCGACAATACACATCCCACTCGATTATCTCAATCTCAAGAAAATAATTTGTGCATGAGTAAAAGGATTAGAGGCAAAGTAACAGTAGGCCGGGCAAAGTTACAGAGATTATGGAAATTACCCGGGATCTGCGTGGCGACGAATCAGCAGCTTCTGTACCCTAGACCGGGCAAACCGTGAGGTAAATTCGTTAATTGACCTAATTCCAGCTTTTGCTGACCAAACTCTTTGTAGTAAGATTTAATTGTACGATTTTAATTGGTTAAATCTTGCGTAATTAACGTTTGTCGCTATTAGCCAGCTTTGTTGCGTAAAGGTCGCGCCAACTAAAACTTTATAACTTCGTATTTCTCCGAGGTACAATCAAGAGATTACTGTTATTATGTCAGTCCTAACAATTCTATTCTTTTTGCCGTCGGATTTTATTTCATGAAATTCGCAGGAGGCACGTGTAACAATGAAGTAACTAGGACGGTAACACAGTCAGGTATATTTTTCTGAAACAAGCCGCATTACTTTCTATGTTTATTTAGCCCAGACTCTCAGAGCACAGTTTTGTACCGAATAATATTACATCATATTGGTTTGATTTTCATTTTGCCTGAGGCTAGAAAAATATTACGTTTTCGTATTACCTACGGGGGTACTGTTTTAGCGAACAAGTTTTTTATTTCAAACTGCGTGGGTAGGTATTAATCTGCCTTGTTGAAATAGAAATCTCAAAGGCTTGTTTAACTACTGGAAAAAAATCTAGACGACGTAATTTATTGATATTGCGTTTTCATTTATTTTATTTAACGTTAGAAGAGAACCAATCTACAGATAGAGTAGGTAGAATTACTGGCACTTTTGACCTTTTCATTGATGAATTGAAATTACATCTGCAAACAAAACAACAATTCGTTCAGAGAAGTCAAGCGGAAGGTAACACAAGCAACCGCAACGCTTCAACAAATAACTAAAATATCCTCTAACAATAATCATAAAGTTACCAATACAGTTCTGCTTACTTTCCTGGTCCAATTTCCTCATTTTTTCCTGGGTAGAACTATAAATCGCGTCAGTTTCACGACAGGCAGGAAGGGCCGCACTGAGCAATCATTAAATTCGCATCACCCGCCGCCGAGACAACGGTGTTTCCTGCAATATATCGCTTATTTCCAAACGACGACTTCCCGGGAAAAGAAATAGCGAGGGAATTACCGGGTCGAAGGCGATACTATTGTTGCAAGCCAACAAATTGGGAGAAGTGAGTTTTATATGACTTTTGAATTATTAAGCCACTGAAAAAAAAAATCTCGCAATATCAGCAACGTATAGAGAACAAGACAATTATTCATTTCATTTACAACTCGCAGATGTACTTGATTTTTTATGTCAATCAGTGATACAGAATGAGAAAAAGTATAACTAAGTAAAAGCTATCTAGCCTCCACACAAATAAAACAATGGAAAATCATTCAGCCTATCACAATATTTTAATTCCCGCTTATGACTAGTCTTATTTTAACGCTGAAACTACATGAAACTTATCAAGACTTCTTTTCTTTTCCTTAAAAAAATCTGAATTCGAGAATTTCCCGAGGACCAGTGGTACGCCCCAACAAGAACAACGGCCCTGGGTAATCACCCTGGTTGACGACAAATAGGAACTTTATTCAAATCAGCACAAATTTATTTTAGCGAAATGACAGCTGCCAGCCATTTGCTTTTGTTGCTCCACAATATTCGTCGGCCGCAATTATTAATTTCACTCCTTGGAACATGATTAATTGTGACCTTGCAATGTTAGAAAAGTTATTCAATTATCAACATAGCAGAGATGGCAAATTAATTTTCTATAAAAAATAAAAAGTATAATAGAAAATTAACTATTAAACTTTACCAAAAATACTTAAAAACATGAGTATTCTTATAAAAGTATAACGATCTCCATAACAATCAAAAAGTTATTAAAAATTCAAATGATGTTTCACTTGAAACTAGTAGCGCCATCTATTGAAATATTAAGTAAAATAGGACAGTACTGCCATCTAGCGGAAAGTTGGTGAAATGGATAACTCATGTTACAGCGGAAAGCTCCGCGGCAAAACGAGTTGTGTGCGCCTGCCTAGTTTAACATGATGCCGCTAGATGGCGCTGTAACACGATTTTTATTTTTCCAAGAGTCGGATCAATAAAAATAAACAATCAAGACAAAAAGTAGAATAGTGGGTAAAAGTTTAGAAATGAGATTACGTTTTTAAATACGGTATCATAAATATACAAAAAATGGAAATACGAAATAGGTGCTTATTACAAAAATAAATAGGTACCTACTTTATATATGTATCATATTTTAAGCTTAATTTTTTCATTGAAATTGTGTAGTAGTAAATTGCCAAAGCAAAACGCGTAACCAACCAATTCAGTTACCTACTCTTTATAGTATTTCAAACAAGTCCATTACTTAATTGCGGCTATTACTGAAATCCAAAATTAGTTAGCCAGTCTCTTGTCGATAACTGCCATGAACTGCAAAGCAATTAGGTATTCCAAGTGAACTCTGAAACTAAGCTCTAAACTGGTTAAAGTTAGCCTTCTCGAAAATCCACCATTAAAAGTGGGTAGTTGTAAGTATAAAGTAATAATTACGGATGTCTAACTTCGCAAGTGGACGAGCAAGGCACGGCAAAGTTGCCACAATTGGAATCTACTGAGAAATAACTTCGTAGACTTCTTTAGCTACAACTGGGATCATTTTAATTAAATTCGTTGAGAAATTCCCAAGTTTAACTTTTGAAACTGAACGTATCTTGGGGATTGACTTAAATAAGAAGGTGAATATTTTGTGCCTTCTGGTTACATGCAGATTAGCTAAGTTTTCGCATTTTATTTATTTTACAATATCATAGACTTATATAAATCTCTTGCACAATTTATTATCTATAAATAAATGTCAATTAAAATACAAAACAATAATGTTGTGTTTTTTTGAGTATTACCTATTTCAGTTGTTTTATTTTATAAAAAAAGTATTGCTCAACTTTTGTTTCCCTGCCATCTAGCGCCACCCCAGTGAACTTTTATATTTTTCAACCGGTTTCGTAGTACGTATACACCGCGCCTCTACAGAGGGCGCTTCCTTGTAGTTTACACAACTTTTGGTAGATGGCAGTAGCGAGGGAAATTTTTGTTAGCGAGGGAAATTCCAACTTGTAAAGTTTTCATTGACAGCCTTTTAGTGAAATAACTTTTAGGAAATTACTTACAAGCTATTAATAATTTAGTTTGTTCGTGAAGTTACAACTGTAGTCTATATTTGGCTTTGCTCTACCAAATGTGATATTATCGTTTTATCACTTTTTTAGTTTTACAATTTTTCACAAAGTGATTTATTAAATAAATATTACAGATATTTATTTCACATTTTCGGGTTCCATAAATAATCATATCAAAATTTATTAAATGCTTACAATATTATTTGTGGAGAGTGTACCTATGGATAAATAATATGAAGAAAACCTTTGCTTAGCGGTGCATCATTTAAGGCTATAGATAACAAAAATTAAAACAGTGGTTTAATATTAGCTAACCAGAATATAACAGTTAAGTAGTTTTTCTGATTGTTTGGGACAGATCTAGACATACACAATATATTTGCAGCGTATACATGCTAGTTTTTTAGTTAGAAATAGAATATCAACGCATAGAAAGAAGGCTACTTGACTCAAGCGACATTTTGGTGGATACGGAGTTGTAAACGTGTTTATTGGGATTTCGTAAATCACTAATGCATTTTTTGTAGCAGAAAATATGACTTTATTTTGTGAATATAAGTTAATGGTCTGAATCTATAATGTAGGTATACAGTCGTTTATCAACTTTCAACTACAATGTTTCGATACTAGACTACTGACTATTACAATTCGATTAGAATTTAGATTTCCACTTTTGGCTTTGATTTAAGAATTCATTAGGTACATAAAGCGTGTAGCTTTGAATAATTTACATGAGTTTTAGTGAATAATAAACTAGATAACAGTTATGGAATTTTTTAATTAATAATCCTTAAACAGAAAATACAGCAATATGATTCAGATTTAGATTCAGATTATTTATTTGCTAATAATGTATGTGTACCGATAAGATGTTACAATTATTGATTGCCCCAATACATTTTGCCTTACGGCATGCAAAATATTCATAATTATAAATAAAGAGACTATACAAAAAACTTGAAAGTTGACAGCACATTAACTTAATTGTTCAACTTAAATAATAATATGAAATAAATGAAATGTCATCCAAATTTAGATACAATGTATGGTTTATGTGATACTTAAATTGTAGAAAGAATACAATACTTTTATTTTTAAAACAAGATGGAATTATTATGAATTCATAGTTTTACATAACTAAGTTAACCTTGTGTGTCGGAAAAAAACATTGCCCAAAAAAACTTTGAGTCACTCTCCTATAAAATAATTACGATGGCGCTTGAATCAATTATTCTGTTAACCATCGTTATTTCTGAATATTTTTTGATGAAACTAGTTCTCAAAGGGACAGCCCACGTAAGCTATAAACGCCATACATCTTTTCAGCTTCTCAGCGATGCTATTGGCAAAGAAAGCATGTCGTCTTGCTATTCATGGCGCCGAGTGTATCGGAGGATCACGCCGAGTGCCGTATAATGAGGCGCGTCTGACTAGCGTTCAAGTGCTGGTGCTGTAGTGTGCCTACCTAGGTACTAATGTAGCGTGCGGCACTTTTGTACTACTGTCCTAGGGTTGACGCTGGTATGACGAATGGAACGAGCTTCCGATAAGAGATGTAAGATTTGCGATCACAATAAATATATTCGCATTGTTAGTTTTTTCTGTGTCCCTGTCTAAATAATTTTAAAAATACTCCATTGGTTATAAAAGATTATTAGTCTCCACGATATGGAGAATCATAGTGTAGTGGTAAGCCACTACTGAAATTGTGGAAAAAACAACACAATTCTATAAGCACTAATCCTATTTAAAATACCTAAATATTTTTGGAGGTATGCGGTACAGAGTGTAAAGTCCTTCATTGAACCGTCGACCAGACAGATGTTTTGTCTGGTTTGGCCAACTGCCCGATAAATGATTACGGGCCGAGAACTTTAATTGAGCTATGCAGGATTTTGGATTTTGTATGCAGGTCTTAGATAAGTATATATTTTTGTTAAGTTATATAAACTAGTGCTTGACTGCGATCCCACCTGATGGTAAGCAGTGATGCAATCGTAGATGGTGAGACGCACTAGTTTATAATTTATACCTGTCTTTTGAAAATCATTTTAGTACCTATCTAATGAGCTCAGTTTCAATGAAACCCTTGGATCGAGAAAAGTCTATAAAAAAAAACTCCCCAATTATTATGGCTACCGAATAAATATTTTTGCAGCAATTTTGGCAATTTTTCTGTGAGAGCTGTCATCCTTAAAAAGCCAGTACGTTTCCAGGGCGAGGCGCGCGTCAATTTTTTTGACGCGCCGCCATTGTTAACGCAATAAAACGAAACTGTCGACTTTCACAAACGATAGCAATTTCATGATATTTTTAGAAATACAAACTGTAGGTGGATAGCCGTAGAAAGAATTTATTTGATACGAAAAAAGAAAGACGCAAAGAAAAGATGGCGTACGAACAGTTAATGTTTTTCAGATATACATTATAAATACGAGTATCTTGAAAAATCTTGTGATAGCTATAAGAGCAGTGGCAGTCGGTACTGCTCTTCAGACGTTAATATAGGTATGTCTAACTGGCCTTATCGCTGTCTGGGATTAGACTGATACTGTATCCATTGGTTTAAGATTAGTTCTGTAAAATTGTTTCTATTTTGGTGAATAATAAAGTTTATTCTATTCTTACCTGCTTGACTAACAGAATGACACTCCTCTGCAGGCTGCTGTTTATAATGTATAGGTCTTACCTGTGAACAAACAAACAAATGATTTAGTTACTTATCTTAACAGACTATTTTGTCATCTTTCTATAACAGCATTGCAACAATTTGTTAACGGTTTTCCCGTCTGTGTCAGTCAGTGCTAGAGTGAATGGACACTTATTAAACTAGTGCGCTTCAACATCAACGATTGCCTTACTGCTTACCATTAGGTGGGATCGCAGTCAAGATTATATTATTAAAAAAAAACTTTACAAAAGAAAAAAAGAAAACATGTTTATTTGACAAACAATGATTCATAAACAAACATAAATTCATGAAACCCCGACCGGTCTCATGCGACCGCGTTGTTATTGTCTTACTATTGTGTCTCGTTTCGCGGGTATGTGATAGGCTAAACATAAAAACAACGTATGCAACGTATTTTCACACTCCAAAAACTTATCACTACCTGCAACCCTTCTAACGAGACAAGACGATTTCCCAAACCGCTCCACTCCATATTCTCTCGCATCTCCAAATCAGCGTGCAAATCACAAAACTTAGAGTACCTTTCAAACATTTTTTATACTTGACAAACTCTTTCGAACTTCTTCCAACTAACCCCGAACATTCATACTTCGTTACGGCGAAAATATTCGCTGTCACTTGAAGAAAAAACGAGGGAGCAAGTCTCAGGAATCGATTGTGGAGAGAGAAAGTTGTTTATATAATATTATAGCAGCACCGTGTGAATTTACGTGTTTTTTAGGGTTCCGTAATCAAAAGGTAAAAAGGTCTTCATAATCCGTCTGTCTGTCATCAGGCTGTAAGCTCATGGTTCGTGATAGCTAGATAGATAGTTAAAATTATCATAGATCTTACGTATTTCTATTGCCGCTGTAGCATCAAAATCCTTTAAAAATTGAGTTAAGAAATAGCTAGTCTCCTCTATAATATTTTAAGTTATGTCATAGCAACTATGGGTTCCCTCTCACATTAAAATACTTTAGGAAAGGGGTAACCAGTTTCTGACGCTGTCTTTATGGACAGTCGTTTAGCATAATAGGTATAGATCTTATTTATATGTGCCCGTAACAAAACAATACGAATAATAATCACAAAACAAATAACATACCTATATGTATACATATTGTGTGAGTTTACAAACGTTTTTCGTTCTTTAACATTGACTAGCTGTAAATTGAAGAAAAAACTTCAAAGTTTTCCTTAATTCCTTTTAGCACCCGTCAGTTTTTCAGCCAGCCTCACAATTCCCGTAATGAAAGTGTTCAGTATAAAAGGTCTAGATTCAGACTGAGCCCGGCCGCAGACGCTCATAAATAAAACCTTCCTCTTCGCGGGTTCCTCCTCACTTCCCGTGCCTCCGCCTGATCTTGAAAGTGGCTGGTGGCTCGAGCTCTCGGTGTCGGGGCATTGTCTGGCAGAGATGCTAAATTAAACATGTCCTTGCAGTGGGTATTGCTTTCTGATTTTTATTTGTTTTTTGAGACACAATAATATTGTGACAAATACGGTTCTTCTTAATTGTAAGGTGATGTGTAAACTAATAAGTCTGTACAGAGTCTTAGGGTGTTTTTCAGCCACCGTGTGCGCCGTAGGCATGGACTTGCAATGGATAGGTCAGCGTCCGGTAAGGACAAAGCCTGAACAGGTTTAGTTAGGGCTGCAAATGATTCGAAAATGTTACCGTGGCCCTCGTAATAGGCTTAGCCAGTTAAAGTCTGGCACTCTGTTTTGGTGTACCCAGAGCAGAAGAAGTATTTTTATGACTTTCCAAGAAAAAAAATATTGTTTTTTGTAAGGTTATTGAACGTAGATAGGTATCCATATAAACTTTCCGATTCTGAACTATAATTGAATAACTAAATTTTCAGTCTTACAAAATAGATCGATCTTTTAACTCCCCATCTATCATAGTCAGCAATGGCACAGTCTTAGTACTTACTGTTACAAAAGAAACATCTTTTATTATCTTTCCATGTCGTCTCGTCTAAATCTAGCAGCATCATTAATCAAAGAATTCTGACTTGATAATATTTCTTTCAGATTCGAGTCAAATGTCAAGGCTCCAAATAAAACTGAATATCTAATATAAAAAGTAAGATTCCGAATATCATTTGTCAAGGGAAGGTAAAGGGATCGAGAGTGAAATATGGGCAGGCGTAATAATATAAAGTCTTTATTCAAGAAAATCTTTAGTGTATGAGAATACCTTACGAAGATTTGGGTGGTTAAATGTTATCAGATATTTATGAGGGAACTAGTTCTGCCAGAGCTTAAGAAATATAACTCCGCTCTAAGTAATTTATTACCGAGCGTCGTTCATGTCTGCGTTTTCATTAGGAAAAACGTATCAACTATCTTGGGAACATATTCCTGGGGTAAAGGTATTTATAGTCTACACGTATGCTAAGCTTTTTTTGACAACAGAGCCTAATCTTACCACTTAAATTATATATTTTATTCTTAAACCCGCTAAGACTTAGTGGCTGATAGACAAGGAAAGGCTTTCGGGATTTGTTTTACCCACCACACTACTTATTATAGGCGAAAGTTTGCATCATGTGTGTGTTTGACCTGTTTCTCGCTGCATCTGCATTTCACATTCAACGAATTTAGATAGAAATTACCACCAGATTAGACCATATCCTGCAATAGGACAGTAGACATTTCATATTCCAGGAGTATGTTCCCTTGGGAAAATATTCTACTTTCACGCAGGTTAAATTCTTAGTAAAAGCTAGCATATTATAATAACGATGACGAACGACTTGGAAAGACGAGCTATGGGTAATAACTCGCCGTCCGGCCGTCCAGTAACCGTCCAGACCGAGTCCCAGTCGTTGAAGGCGCATAGTGTACCGCTCTTCCGCTCCGCTCTATAGCGGAAGAAGTTATTGAATGAGTTCTCAACTTTGAAAAAAAAGCGTATTTAAAAAAATAAACAACATGATAATATAATGAAACCCAAATAGCCATTAGCCGTTTTCAATATACCTGACTCTGACAAGTTATTTACTAAACCCCGATTCACTTTTGAAGGCAATAAAGTGTATTCCCCGGCAATGCAGTAAAGTTTCCAATCTGTCCACAATCCGCAGTAAAGTGTGTCAAGTCGTCGTGTTTCAATCCTCGGCCCCGCGGGACCGGGTTCGATGCCGCGTCGGGGAACGCCTCGTCACTGCGAATATTATATGACATGCGATACTCGTTCAGTTTACGTGTTTTATGGAGAGATAGTAAGTTTACGTTAAAGTTCAATCGTGTTAGTTGACAAATATTGGATGTTGGAAAGATTGGGGAGAAAAAACCGAGCTTGAAACTCTTTTAGTGGGTTATTTTCAATATTCTATTTGAAAATATGTGGCAGTATTTTTTATCAAAACATTAAACTAGTTTTAACCAAACAATACTTTTTGATTGGCTATTTTTGCGAAGCAACAATACATTAAACCTAAAAACCTCACTAAAGATCCTAATATGTGTTTAATTATTATGTTTGATTTAACAGGTTTACACTTAACTAGTTTCTGCCAGAGGCTTGGGTCTGCGCGAATGTAGAAAAAATACAGTTTAGTAAACTATATTTCTAACTATATTAAGCTGCTGGTAGCGGTAGTAGTAGAGAAAATTATCCCAAGGGAATACACTCCCAGGATAAAAGTATCCTATGGGCTATGCTCCTCGTTTGCTATGTTTTATCTAAATCCATTTGTGCGGCTGAATGGGCACGAAAAAGTAACAATAATACACACAAACTTTCGCCTTTTATAGTGTGAAGTCATTCGGTGCTTTTTTTTTTAAATGGTTATAAACTAGTGCTTGACTGCGATCCCACCTGATGTTAAGCAGTGATGCAATCGTCGATGGTGAGGCGCACTAGTTTATTAAGAGCCTATTCACACCTTTACACTCTAGCCTTGATGAAATAATATTCAGATATAAATGAATCATAACATCCAACTAAATAAAAAGTATCCATATTTTCCAGAACTCCTCACCACCTCCTGATCTGTCTTTATTCCTACCCTGGCAACTTGGCAAACAAGAAACCGTCAAAACTTCGGTTTTATTATCAAAGTTCGGCGCATCAGAAGTTATTTGACGCAGTCGTGCAACCACTGTAGCGGGGGTGGGCAGAGTGGCAGGTTATGATGCTATTATACAAGTAAAGAGGTTTTGTAGATAAATAAAGTTATACTGTAGACTAGCCTGCTGTAGGTGCCTGTGACTTCGTACGTGTCGGAAACGTGAAACAGTAGATTGCCATTAATTGGTTATAACTACAAGAATTGTTTTATTTTTCGCGGATCCGCGTTTCTTTTTTTACAATAAAAGTAGCTTTAGCTATGTTTAAAAAAATCAGCTATCTAGGTACTAGAGAGAGTCTTGCCAAAAACGGTCCAGCCGATTCTGAAATTAACCACGCAGTTTGACCCAGTGGTTATGGCCCTGAATGAGCAGAGATGTCCCACTGAATAAGGTGCCGACTAGTGATGATCCTATAGGTAGGTATGGTCCCGACCAAGCAGTGATGGTCTTGTAGATACGGGCCGAAGAGTTTCATATGTATCGTGAAACAAACCCAAACAGACGTATTTATTTTAATAATATTTTATGAAATTTATTTCATCACTATTGCTCTCAAAACGCTGAAGGAAATAAATATAGAATTATATAATAATAATCAAACGCCGCCGCCGGCCTCGTCGCCACAAATAATTTCTCAAAGAAAATAAAACTTTCTTTAAGAAAATTAGGACTATCAAATTGAGTAGAAGTGAAGCATTCGATAGATTAAAGACGACGCCGCCGGCTGACGTCACTAACTTTATTTTATAGCTGTAAATAATTTTCTTTTGTTCCTGAAGTAGTTTTAACGAGGTTATTGGTTTAGACAGTCTTTTTGGCGTCGTTTAAGAATTCAGAAGAAATTTTATCAAGTTAATTTAGTTGTCAAATAAAAAACGGAATTTGAACTATTCTTGGGTCTGATCATCGTTGTCCAAAATTTCAAACATTAGACATGTACTGACATATAACTCTATACGTTACTGTATTAGGTAATAGTACTGGGTTCTACCAGTGGCTTTGTCCGTTTAAACGTAGATTTGTTTATACAAACTTTGGACCTCTATTTAATTCCTATTGGTAGTGAATTTTGAAAAAATCTTATATTTGTGTTCGCCTATGCCATAAAAGAAAATCTTACGTAAAATCTCAGGCCCGTAGTTTCGGCTGTGTTAGAATGTTAATTTATCACTGACCTTGGCATATATTTCTACTTCGAATAAAGCGGTAGTAGAAGCTAGTAATAAGATAGACTTAATATACTTGTGCCCACTCTTTCGAGGAATACGTGCATGATGCTTTACTGCTGACTTAAAACAGAACCGTTTTACTGTACGGCCGTTATAAATTGGCGAGTCTGAAGTTAGGCTCTGCGAATTTGAAAAATAAATGCCAATTACAGTTTTTAACAGCGATAACAACTACAAATTGCATTTATTTTTTTAAAACCTTCATTTTTGTACGAGTTTTCAAACGCCAAAATTTTCAGAGCCTAACTTCAGACTCGCCAACTTATAACAGCTGTACTGTACTAAAGCCTCACATGTTCTTAATACTCTGAGTTACACCTACATCAAAGTAAAACCGTTGAAAAGGACTCCTCACACGTGAGACCTCCTAAAAAATTCACACAGACCCTTGAACTTCTCAACTATCGAGTGGTACATACAACTCTATGAATTAACACTAAGCACCGAGTTCTCGATAGAGCGACGTCAATCACTCGTCGACAGCGGCGGGTCCTACAGCGCGCGATAAATAATGCAGGCTACATGCCCTTGTAGCTTTCTACCGAGTTCGATGCCAGGCGCGTGAGGAGCGACATCGGGAGTCTGTCACTATGCGAGAATATGTTAGGGGATTTGAATTGATCGTGGTTTACTTAGATTTGTAGATTGAATCGTAGTTTGTCACAGATAATTTTAATGATAGGTAATGGAGTTAGGGTTTAGGATTGATTTGCGATGCGATATTCTTTTGATCTCAGCGACTAAAGGTGAGGACGTTGTAACGTTTCTCCAGCCTCTCTTCAAAGGGAAGACTTACCTACCACCACGACGTACGCGAGTAAGAAAGAAGTTAAAATATGCACGGAACATTCTATATACAATACATTATTATTGCTCTGCGAGCAATATGCCGTACCCACTATCTTTTAGCTTAGTTCTCGAAAAACGTGGCGGTGGAATACTTCTTACCTGATCATCGGTCTACTTAGATCGATGAACAGGTAAATGCTGCAAGAATTCGCTGGATGTGAGACGCACAGGACCAGTCTATGTGTCAATACTTGATGGAAGCATGCGTCCAGAAATCATCTTTCGGTTCAAATGATTATTTTTATTCCTCAGATGGATGTGGATCTATTGTAAGCAGAACACATGATTTGCAGTGTCAGAAAGAGAGAATAAAATAGCAAACGCCATTCATTTTTTTGCGTGCCAATAACATAAAGTGTTAAATGGAATTAGGTATTCAAAAATGAATAATAAACGAGAATGAAAAACCAATCAGTAATTTAAAGCCCTGCCGGCTGCTGCGCCGTATTAAATTCCCCTACCATGAAATCCATACCACTAATACCTATTAAGATAATTACATCATACTTGCTTTAACATTAACCTAATCATGGAACTGCCAAATTTGCAACCCTCCTCCACTCACTACAAATTAAACCCTATACCTATAGACATATGGTTAGATTTACAGCTACAGACACATACACAGGTACATCAATAGAACATTGTCAATCAATCGCGAGGACACGCGGCGCGCGTCACATGTCTTCTAAATAATGCAGGACAATCTACCCCCGGGACCCGGGGCCCCTGGCGCGGCCCCTGGCGTGGGGCCCCGGGGTGGCGTCATAACGTGGCGATGTTACTGCTGATATGTGGCACTTTACAGGGGGAGGGTGCAGGGTTAAGTTGAAGGTCGGAGGTTGATTGGAGACGGAGAGGTAAACGTTTTATCTGTGGTTAATCAAGACAGCTTTATAATACTTTTACGTTTAATGACGCGTTTTTTTGGGACTCATCGATCTTGCGAGATTGTTTGAGAGAGTCAGCGCAGCGCTAGGGCGCAACTGAAGTAATTAGTACGGATGGGATTTATTCAGTAAAAGTCTGGGTAGAAAAAACTGAAGTCGGCCTCTCGCTATGCCCAGAGCTAGGCAAGTATTTGAGCATTACTTATCTTGAAAAGAAAAGTAGTAAAACTCATCGACCTGCATCGATCCAGGAATTTTCTAGTGGTTGCCACGGTGCTACAAAAATATAAATTTAAATACCATAATCTGAGTATATTCTAATGTAACTTATTCTGTATATCTTTTTAGTTGTACTTGCCTTATTATTATCTTCCTGCAGCTACAAAAGGTTGACCGGTAGAACATGAATACATAAAGTCCGCCATTAACAGTGGTTTTTAATGCAAGCATTTTAATTAAATTAGGTAATTCTCTCACATTCTCCATGGTCTACGCTGGCTATTAGTCGCTACCTTTTAACATCAATTTATCATACAGGAAATTAAAACCACGTAACATAAAGACAGGAAGCATACCTACAATTTAATGCAAAACAGACACAAACGCAACGATTGTTGGTACAGGCTGGCGAACATTAAATTTAAATTACCACCGACGAACATGAAAACAGTAAGGAGACACGCTTAATTATAATTTGAAGCGGGCGTGGGAGGCGCCATCTGTGGCGTCGAGCCGGAACTAGGCTGGGACATGTATGCCTTGGCAGGGAAACAGGAGATGGTGAATTTTTATTGCTGTGATAAAATAGTAAGGCATATGCGGCTGTATCCAAAAGGATGATTGTCTATTGCTGCAAAATTTAGATGACCCTGAATGTATCTATCTAGATATTAAATTCGCCCCACACTAGGAATTACTCCTGCATCGTGGATGCTTTCACAAAGGTGTAAACTCACATACAACAAGACACCGAGACCAGGAGAAATTGTCTGAAGGATATATAAAAATATTACACAAAATACGAAATACAGTTAAAGTTTATTAGAACCTATAATTCCAAATCAATCAGATCTCACAGTTCAATGCCACTTGTTTAATAAACGCCTGTTACATAAATATTTAACACTTGTTTCGTTCCTAAATAGAACCCGCGGCCCGTAGCCTAGCAACCAATCGCTCAATCGGTTTCAATATGTTAGACTGAATGCTGAAATACTTTTGAATCTTCAAAGCATATTTTTCTCATCTTCGTTTTAAGTAAAATCTTAGCGTGCCACCTAAGTAACATTAAGCAAAAGCATTACCTGTGTAAACTCACTTAATATCGTAGTGTTTCTCAGTAACTGAGCCCTCAAGTGTCTTGCTACTGATAATTATGTTATCACTAAAACCTGCCAGCAAATTCGCCCGCCGAAACAAATTATCCCAAGGGAACATACTCTCGAGATAAAAAGTATCCTAGGTGCTATTCTTGGACATAGTCCACACATGTACCACGTTTCATTAAAATCCATTTACTAAAAAAGTAATAAACATATACAGACACACACAAACTTTTACCTAGATAATATACGTTACTTGTACCATACCTATAATCCAAAATTTAATTTATTTTCGGACATAGAAACAAAGCTTTAGTTGGCAAAGGACTTACCAAGATAATAAATGGCTGATGAATAAATACTGATAAAAAAGTCGTCCATAAAATATTAAACCACAAAGTAAATGAGATACGAAAAACTTCAAAATAAAAATGATAAATTACTGAAACAATATTGCGGTCAAAAGCGAAGGTCAAATAATTACTTAGCCTTAGCGAGAGGCTCCGAAAATAGCTTTGTAAGAAATTCTATCAGCAAATTGTTTACACGACAAAATACAAGTTTTTATAAATTTTGTTTTGCCTTGTGTCCTTATAATCTATGGATTTTTGAAACAGTATAATAATTATGATTAAAAATGCCTAAGAAAAGATTCTCTCGTGGCTAGATAATAACAGCCGCATGGGTCGATCTTCACGGTTAAGCAGCGCTTGCCAAGCTTAGTCTGTGGATGGGTAACCATTTTAACATAACGAGTTTCCTCCGTGCCTCAGAAAGCACGTTACGCCGTAGGTCCTAGCTGTCATTTGTAGATCTTTGGAAGTCGTTACGCAAAGTCAGAAGCCAGTAAAATCTGACTCCAGTCTTGCCATGAAGTACCGTGTTACCCCAGTTAATGGGTTGTGGAGATCTAGTTAAATCCGGCTTGACTGGAAGCTGAGCCCAATATAGTTGAAAAAAGGCTAGGCCGATGATGATGATGATGCCCCAAGAAAAGACTGTAAGAATTGAATAAACAACGTCAAGTTGTACTTTCCGTGGTCAGTTTATGAACGGGAGTCTAGTTTTCGTATCCTCTTTGTTCTGGGAGGCTCTAGCATGTTTCCTTATTGATGAGAGTGGTTATAGATGGCCCAGCAGCGTGGCTATCAGACTCTAGATCCTGGATGTCTATCCAGAGTTCCATCCATGTTACAAGTTGACTAGTGGGTATGTCATGGCATGAGGCCAAGTAGCTGTTGCTCATAGTAAATCAGCTGTAACTTATCAATAAGTTCAAGGTAGGCATGTAAATTGTGAGTATAGTTGTGAATGGTAAAGTTAACGTCAATCTTCAGTACATACATCTCCAATAGGAGTGGAGCAGTGGTCTTAGTGTAGTCGCTCCACCCAGTTATACCAGGAGGCAACTTCAAGCTATTAATAGTTACAGAAGTACAGATTGTTCAAAAGCAATCATCTTAATGTTAACTTTTTCTTCTCAACTCTGTAGCATCAGTTTAAGAATGTTGGCAGGCTAGTCTTAGTCTGTTATGTATCGCACGCAACTCCAGGCAAGTTTTATTGCGCCCCCGCCGGCCCGCCGGCCCGCCAGCCTGCCGGCCCGCCTGCCGGGCCTCGCTCAAGATATTGTGGACTTGAATATTGATTGCTTAAATGCTTTCGGAATAGTTAGCGTCTGGAAGGTTTGATGGGAAAAGTTAATGTGGATGTACTTAGGTGTATTTATGTGTATTTTATTTATTTCTTTAGCAGACAGTATTACTATGTTGTGATATGTGTTACTCTTGTTTTGACATAAGTTAGAAAAAATACGTTCTTTTCTTAGAGATAACGCTCGTCTATAAGTAAAAAAAAAATCTGTTTACCGTCTGGGCCTAATACCCAAGTTTTTTCAACTGTTAAGATTGTAATTAATTAACAAACCAGTAAGACAACGTACCAAAATCTCAGATGTCATAATGATGAAGTTTTTTTTTAGTTCAGTGTCTGAGAATGGAAATAATTGTTGATCGAAGGAAATAAGGGACAAAAAACCCATCATATGCTATGAATCCTTCACCTTCGAACAGTCTGATGTCCAGATAACACCGTCCATTTTTTTACTGTTACAAAGGAAGATAAAGTAGTCATAAGTTACAAGAAAGCAGCAATGTTATCTTGAGTAAGTACAGCCCTGAAACCGCGTGAAAATTATCATAGTTAGTACAAAAAAGAAACTGCTTTGCAATTAAAGTTCCCACTCAAAGTCGATCCACTGCAGGGTGGTTACACCAAAGGGTTAATAGTCCCCCTCCCGTGGGATAGCCAGCAGAATTAATTTATGTACCCTAGATCTAAGACCTGGGCAAAAAACATGTTTCTAGATTAAAAAGAAAAGGGTGAAGAGTTTTATGAAGACAGACCTGCTTTGTCTTTTTTTGTGGAGCTGATTTAGTTTGTAGATTGAAAAATACGGTGACGTTTATCTACTAAACCATTTATTAGGTTTTCTCGAAACTAACTGAGCTGACAGATGTCGTTCTGTCAAAAGCTTTTGGCAGTTTTCCAACCTTAATAAAATATCGCACTAACGGTCAAAATCAAATGTAATTTCAGAAAAAAAAATGTGTGAAATCTACAGATAAAAGTATTAAGCCTACAGATGAATTAAAGATTTAGGTGACGTTGAACGATTTTTTTAAGGTTTCTTTGCTCTTCATAAGAATCTCACTGAGACTTCGTCATAATATATAGTTTTTAAAAAGTTCATTCAAATAAGGCCAGTGAACATAGCATAGCATAGATAGAAAACAATTTGACACAAAAAACGGTACTTAATCAGCCTTATATTGTATGGACATAGATTGTGCTATCCTAGGCGTAAACGAATAGCAAAGTAGTAGCAGCCTACTTGTTGTAGTTACTCAGATACCCGCGAAACGAGACACAATAGTAAAACAATAACAGCGCGGTCTCATAGGACCGGTTGGGGATTCAAACGTTAATTCTGACTTCCTTGTTAAAATAACATTCTTCGTGACATGCTTTTGGGTAAGTGGTAATCAGGTCATTAGTATCTCCTCATAGCATTTGCATCTTAAAAATAAGCTCGACTAAAAAGTTCTTCGAACTTAAAAATAACTTTTTTTCAAATTCTGTGTAAGTTTTATTAGTAGGTAAGTAACGCATAATTTTTAGATTCGTTTATTTCATATTTAGCTAGACTTTGACTGGTACAGAATGGCTTGCTAAATAAAAAATAAACCTTCACATTACTGAGCCACAATATTGAGTTACCTACACCTGTAATAGCACAGTAAATGTCATAACAGGCGAGCCAGCCGACAGTTATACGACCACTACGTAACACAAGGCACTGAGGTGATAGCAGTATAACATTATTATCATATCTGCGGGAGGATCGCTGGCCATCCCACTTGGCTTCAGTCGTGTCTTACCGTCCCCAGGGGAGGATTGATTGGTGGTACTCGGGACTGGAAATACATGGGTTAATGTGGCGGGTAGTTATTGTTGTTTTGTAATTTGAATGTAGAACCTAGTACCTAAATAGTAAAGTCTTCTTTTAATTTTGAATTTTTAAATCAGTTGCTAAACTTTGGAGACTTTTATAAATAAGGAAAAACAGACACAAAATGAAAGAGACAAAAACTAACTTTTGTACCTGGAATGTAGGGGCAACTTTTTCGGAAGTCATCTAAACTTATTAAATTTAAAATTGTTACCCATCAGCGGGACAACGTATACGCTAACTTTTCTGTAGCATACTTGTACTGGATACTTCTAATTAACTTAGGTAATCGGTATTCCAGCAAAAAACATGGCTCTTAACTTAAAAAAAAAACTTAAGAGTTTAGTCTTCTTAACTTAACCTTCTAAATAGGCTTAACCTATCTAGATGGCTTAGCACTCTTGCCTTAGCTACGGATTGATTGAAGAAGTTACTGTAGCCCTCGCAAAGGGCACCAGACGGAACTAGGACTATCTCTCGCTCTACTCAGAACGAGAGAAGTAGTTTGAAAACTTCGCACGTACAAAAGGAGGCCCCGTTAAAAAAAATCTTTTTCCAATTTTCAAATCATAAAATGGTGGAAATCCTCATTATATCAATAAAAGATGGGAGTTTTCGTTAACGAAGTCGGATCTCATGAATCGCGCCGCGGAAATTGTTCGTCATGAATCATTTTAGAATTCGTCTGACGGGAAATGAATGACAGATTCGAGTTGCTATCGTGATAACAATTTTATTTGAGTCGCTGTCGAATCTGTGAACAATTTTAATCTATCACATACCCGCGAAACGAGACACAAAAGTAAAACAATAACAGCGCGGTCTCATACGACCGGTCGGGGATTCATGAATTATAGTCGATAGCGACTCTAACTTTGCAGCGTTGGACCACCTCTCTCCGGTGCAACCCTCACCAGGTCATCATAACCTGGTGAGGGTTGCGGGAATTCGAAGGATACGAGACACACAGGACCGTTCAATATGGCGATAATTGGAGGAGGCCTACGTCCAACTGTGGACGTCTTTCGACTGAAATGATGATGATGAGCTTTAACTTTTGGTTATGTACTTTTTGAAATATCTGACTTACTTCTTCTATTTGCAGAAAATAAAATACTTATGAACAATTATTTTAGTACCTACCAATTTGTTTGATCAGGAGGGCTGCTTCACAACCAAATAAATTGACTAATAATATTTTTACACAACACGCTACTAAATAGTTTTCTTTTTCAAGTATTCTTATAGACGATAGCTCAGATAAATAAATTCAAAAACTTGCCAACCCGCGAGTTCAATTAGAATACATCAAAACCTGACGTCACGACCACACCGCGAGAAAATACTCCGAAAATCGTATTACTTCGCGTTATCTGAGGAAAAAAACTTTTATTTTTATTTACCGCCCTGACTGACTTTGACGAAGGGCCTAACTTTAGAATAAAAACTTTGAAATGCCGGAATACCTCGATTTATGTGATGAACTCCTGGCCTACTTCTCTGACGTCACCCTGTGATTTATTCCGCGAGATTATTTTTTTTAACCCTTTCCTTCCTGTGAATTTGTTACCTGAAGTGCCGTTTGAGATTTGTGGCTTTAATTTAAACTGTACTTAAGACTTTATTTATTGCTGGCCTGTTGAAAATTAGGGCTTAGCTCTAAACCTTTTTTACATTAACAAAGTGTGAGAAAAAATAAATTGGCCCCAACTTTGAAGGCAATTAAAGTTTTTCCTTTTAAATTCACAGCCTACACTAAGCCTGATCTGGATCAACAATCTCATGTTTACAGCGGTAATAAAATAAAATTTTCATTTCAAAAAACATCAAAAACGTTCATCCCCTTACCTAACCGTCAAAGGGCCAATGCCCCTCCAAATTGCTGACACCAATCGAACCCAGTGCGCTCATTCGGCATTCATTCACTCATTCGACACACATTCACTCATTCGGTCCTAAAACCTAACGCGCTTAACCCTTCAGTGGCACTCGTTAGCCTGTAGGTGCGGTCTCGTTACGCCGAACGTGTCACGTCGAATTTAATCAAACCAATTTAGCCTGTTCGCTTTTCGCTCGCACGTTTTTCGCTACTGCCAATAAAATTGATGATTTCGCACAATTTAATTGAAAATTCTTGCTGTATACCCCTTGTGGCTTATGAGATGTTTCTCAATGTAATTGGGGGAATTGTTATGGTTTATTGTGTTTTATATATTGGCAAAAGATAATTAATGTGTCTTGACATAAACACAGCGGAAATCACATTAATTACCGGACGGTGTTCTTAATACACTTTTCAAATCTAAATCAAAATGAGATGTGTGTCTTACACACTAGTTTAAACAGCGTCAAATCTATACATGCTTTACTATAGGTCTACCTATGACCCATTTTACCCCCAGCTATTGATCATCGTGCCACAAAACTCAACCCAAAAAATGACTTTAAAATTAATACTCCCCTTCCCTAAAGTGTAAAGATAAGTAAACTCAAAAGCACCCTTAGTCAAGTAAAATAATTTATCTTGTAAGCTTTTATTCCCATTCAGGGTGTAAGAGATATGATGAGAAGATGAGCACGCAGGGGGAGACCTGTCACTCAAGAACTGACATTTAATTTCCTTATGACCAAGAACAATAATTACATTACCTATTTGTAAGTAGGTTATGTTCTGATGAGGGTAAATAACATGCTATTGATAAATAATACAATAAGCAAGAAATAAATTTCTTGTATGGTCTTGCAAAAACTTTGACACAGACATATTTCGAAGTCAGCAAAATCGAAGGGGCCAGTAGAGTTGAAACCTACTGGGGTCAAGGGTCATATGAAAGTGAACCCAAGGACCCCGGAATGAAGGCAAAGAAGAAAAAAACGTGCGGGTTTTTTTAGTAAAAGTCTGTCACACCGGGAGAAGTCATTCTGATGATTAAAAAAAGACATAATGTATTTAAAAGTCTAAACTTAAATCGCTCACCGAACACAAATTCACAAGATGCCTAGTATCGTACTCATATACGTACAGCATTCTACTGATTTAAAGACATAAAACTTGCATAAGTAATGCTCAAGAACGTGAATTAATTTTTATATAACCTCAGGGAAATGTGCACTGCAGAAGGCAGCCGACGCTAAGCATAAAATCCTCATTACAGTACCTATTGTTATTCACATGCATAACTCAAAAGCTGGATGGTTTTCTGGGCAATTTTCCCAGTCATATCCTTTCAGATTCAGAGAATAATAGGCTATAAAATTTTAGCTCCTCTCACGCGAACAAAGCAGGGACGAACGCTAGTGAAGATTTAAATATTTATTACTTTGATTAAAACAAGTATTTCAATTTACTTGGAGATGATCCGTTTGTTACATCATCATCATTATCATCACTTCTCCCAAAAGAAGTACGATCCACAGGAGCAGAGGACTAACCAAAGACGCGGATGTATCCGTGGGAGATAGTGGGAAAAAGCTTGACTGGTAGAAAATGCCTAAGGCATTAAGTCCGCCTTTGTACCTTATGTGCATTAAGTATTAAATAAATAAATGGTGAAAACATTAGAATTAACTAACACATTATCTAGCATAGTTCGTATATTCGGTTCTTTAAACCATGATCTTGAATTATTCCATAGTCTCAATTCCCGTTAAATTTCTGTCTACTGCAAAATTACGTAGATTTCATAAATTGCCAAGCACGCATAAATTGTGAAGAAGAGCCGGGGTGTTCAACCCTTGCAGCAAGTACGGTCTTACTGCGTCAACCATATTGTACCTTATTTTAATTAACGTTTTCCGAAAGATGCACGCTGTTACGAGTAAATTATTGTTATTCAAAAGTGTATTTATTCTATTTTAACGTTTGAATCCCCAACCGGTCCTATGAGACCGCGCTGTTATTGTTTTACTATTGTGTCTCGTTTCGCGGGTATCTGAGTAATTAATACCAACGAAATAAAACCACTGGTATTTTTTTGAACGAATTTTTATTACATATCGTTTAAACGAATGCTAAAATAAATTCAAGGATCTAAAGTACAATCAGCAAAAATGATTTGTATCATCTATAGGATCTATAGGTAATTGAAATTAAAATCAGTTTAATTGATAAGGTTATAAGGAGCTGACCGTACCTTTTACCTTTTACTGGTATTTGTTAATAATGGTGTTGTAATTTATTATTTAAAGAGTGGTATCAGAATAGAAAAATCGTTCAAAAAATTTAATTGGTTCGTTGGTATTAAAATGGAATAAACCCAAAAGTGGTAATAATAGCAGATTTTAGGACAACAAAACAATTGTTTCAAATGTTGATAACATTGCACCAGATGAACCAAATTCCATAAGAAGGGGTTTCTTCGTAATGTTTACTTGCACTTTGAGCGGCCACATCAATCAAAATGCTTCAAACACTTTCCTTCGTAAACTAAGAATCTTACTAAGTTTACAGTAGTTCTACGATTCTTCCTGAACCCAAAAATAAATAACTTGAGCCCCACACGCATTCTTGAACAAATAGGCCTGAACCCCAAAAAGTTGTAACAACTACCAGGCGTTCAGAACTTGTAAAGAGGTTTGCTAATAACCCCTGCACCAAGTGCGGTCTCGCTACGTCAATCAAACTGTTGATATTAAACGCTACAGTTTGCCCAGAGTGGCATTAATGAGTATTTGAGGGTAACTCTGTTGAAGACTGTTGGGCATAAGCTGACAGACCACTGTTCGAGATGGGATTTGATAAATGAAACTATTTCAGTCGGTATGTCTTTGGGTGCAGCATGATTGTGAAGTTTTACTTCAGTCAATGCTTCTAGCTTCTAGTTGAATATTTTTTGAGGATAAAATCTTATATGTAGTTCATACAATATATGTTTTGCCTTTAGATTTAAGTTTCGTTCTTAATTTTTTTGTGCTAGTTTTACATTTTTCAAAATAATTAATGTCAATTAACAGTTAATGTCATTTGACCATAACATGTTTGTATCGGTGTTTGTTTTCAGAGTATTCAGTTAGGAAAAAACAGCCTCATCTAGGTTAAATTGACGAAAAAAATTAAACTAGATTTGACAATATTGGTTGATGCCATCACATGTTTAGCAGATAATATTCGTAATAGTTGCCGTAAGTACAAACTAAGCTAATTGATCATAATTATCAGCACCGCTTTGTGTCACGCTCATCTCATAATATATGGGCTTAAAGATTATAAATTGTAGCGAACTAGTGACGCTAGAACACGTTAATCATCGCAAACTGTTCCACTAGTGTTCACTGAGCCAAACTAACATAAGTAGACATAGGGTTGATGCCGAGACAAAAACAGATATAGTTTTGTGAACATTGAAAAACCGATTAACCAAATTCAGGCTCTAAGAAATCCATTTAGTGATCTCCGAATCCTGGGGTCCTGGCTCTTTGGAAGACGAGTCATCATCATCATCATCATCATCTCAGTCCAAAGAAGTCCACTGCTGGACATAGGCCTCCCCCAAGCGTCCCCACAGCGACCGGTCCTGCACGTCTCGCATCCATCGGATTCCCGCGACCCTCGCCAGGTCGTCGAAAGACGAGTGAGGAGCTGAAAAATGAATCTGAAATTGCAGAGGTCCTTTAGACACTTTTAATCGAACGTGACATTGCTATTGTTATAATGTACACACTCCAAGAAAATTTCAAATATTATATCTATTATTTATGGTTCATGAGATACAGCCCAATGAGAGACATAAAGACGAATAAACGGACGGATTGAAGAACGGATAGAGGAGCCTGGGTTCTCTTGGTTACCCATCGTGTATGTAACCCTAAAAAAATTAAAACAATATTAAACGTGAATTGCTCCTCATAACCGATTACTTTGATTCCTCCTAAAATTTCTCGGTTGCAGATAATTTTGGCTAAGGGGCCTCCTCTTAATATAATGCAAAAGTCCTATCCAACGCTTCCCATACTGATCCCACTCAATCTGGTTTGGTTTATTAGCTGACCACTAAAGGCTCTTGGCTTTTTTACGACAAAAACATTAGTAAAATTCCGTACCTACGCCTAGTTATTTCAAAGAAAAGACCGATATCCTGATTTACATCGTACCACAACCCTAAATACGCACGTTTCGGTCCGAATATTCGCTCTAAATATTCGGGGCTGTGTGACCTCAACCTTGCTTGAAATTCCATCAAAACTTAGTGTTAAGTAGGCGTTCGATCTAGTAATTGACTTTGACGTGTTTCTCTTGAGAGAGAATTACAGTCTCCTTTTATTTGAGTAATATTTTACGTGACTTCGTTGTAGTTTCAAACTAATTTCAGTGGAGGAAGTGTCCGTTGTATGGCGAATACAAAAAACCTCTTTGAGGGAATTCTCTTTAGCAAATTGGATTTTACGTGTAACTGAAGAAATGATTAGAACTATTTTTTATCAGAAGGGTGGTTGGAATTTTCCATGAGCTTAGTTCTTGATTGAGTGGGCTGAAGATATTTCAATCGAATTAGCTAACGAACTGCTGATTTTTCATATTTTTTGTTAAGTAGAAGTGAATTTCAATAGGCTGGTATACTGTCTCATTCTACTAGCTGCTGAAATGAACACGTGTATCAGTTTTTTAGCCGTTTCCAACTGTATGGAGTAAATTGTTGATTGATCACAGACCATTTTGTATGAACTTATCTTCGAAAATTCAGTTACTAGTGTAGTGACATCTTAGGAAATTAGAATTTAAAAATAGATACCACGATGCAAGGCATCATTTTCAATAAAGGTTTGTAGGATTTCAGATCCTGTTCCACATACATCTAAATTGCAACATGTTAGATGATCAATAGCACATAAATTTTAAAAATTACGTACGAGTATAATAATTATATTTTAAAAATGATTTAAAATGCACAGTAGTGAGACAAGACATTCCTCTCAGTGCATGCAAGTATGAGCAGTAAAGCGCGATGGGGTCCCGCTGAGACTGTCGCAGAGTCTCGCCAAGATGGCGCCGAGAGCGACTGTAATGTTAACTCTATCAAACGGTTTAAAAGCCATGGCCAATGGCGGGGAAAAACTATTATGAGTACCGTTATGGGAAAGGTTTATTTAGTTTTGAAGACTTTTAAGAATGGAATGGTTTATTGTATGTTCTTGTGAATGGAAGTTTGCTTGTTGAGCAAAAATAATAGTATTAAGTAAATTAGTTTGAACTCAGACCAAGCTCCCACAATTTTAAATGTGGGAGCGATATATCTTTACATTGTTTTCTTTTCAGTAATTTTTGATGTAGTAGTTTGAGAACTTTATTTGGCCTACCCAAATGTCCGGTCTACTTAAAGATATTTACAAAATAAATATCTCTATTTTGTAAGAAAATGCCCAGCGCGATAAGACATACTGTTTTTGTAAAAGTTTGTCTAGTGCAAAATATAAGTCCGTTTAAACATATTTCTTATTTCTAAATATGAGTCTGCTATATATACCTATGTATTATGACTCTTACGTACGTCTGTATTCTTTTGACAAATAATAATATAACTTTTCAAAACTAAGCAGTGCTAATAAATCAGTGACTAGCCGTACTACTTCTACATAACATATACCGTATAAAAAAGAAAACAACATACAGCTTATTCCAAAATCTCATTATTGGAAGCATGCAAAGAAAGATGCAAAGAAAACAGCGAACTTTGCGGAGCATCACGTAATTAATTTTCCAGTGACAGTACTTCCTGCAGTATTCGGTAAAAAGAAAAAGTAAATTATCAAAGTACCGTGTATACCTTCAGACTTCCGTTGCAAAAATTTGTTGGAACGAAAAATTCATAACTTTACGAATTTCAGTTCTTTCATAAGTCAAAACACCAATCACTGAGGAAACTTTTGCGACCGTCCTGACATCACTACGTCCACCCAGGAGATCCTATTCTATAAATGGCCACAAATTTATCCCATACATCAGCCAATACTGAAATACGGCGTCGGAAAGTCTAGACCCTTTTCGCAGGACATCATAGCATACCACAAACATTTCTTTGCTAGCTTACTCAACTCTAATCCTTTGGCTTAAGATTTATAAATGAATGGCTTAGGTGTGTTGCTAAGTTGGTTGTGTAAAGGCTGGAACATCGTCGCATGCATTTTACATCGCATTTGTGATGATTCGATGAGCAGACTATTTATTATGGTGACATTCGTTTAAAACGCGCTCAGATATAAAGGAGGACAGTTGAGGGATGGCAGCGTAGTTGCGGTGTAGAGTTCACTTGTTTTGATAAGTTTTTATGGAAACTAGTGTACTAGGTACAGGGTATTTGTAAATTTTTTTTTATTTGACACAAACTAGTGCTTAAATACGATCCCACCCAATGGTGAACACTGAAAAGTGATGCATATTTGATGGTGAAGTGCAGTAGTTTTATAATAGAATCAAGTCATATAATTCCTGAGCACATTCTCCAAAATGCATCCCATAGAATACCGAAAGGTTGGCTACCCTACGCTTATGCTTAACCAAATCTGGATCACCAATTAGCCTCTTCGCACGCCTTTCCACTGATTTTCACGATTGGAATTTCGCAGCTCCAGCCCATACGAGTATATGGCTGCAGTACTCCACACACGATTGGACCTGTGCTTTGTATAACATTACAAACTGTCCCAGTGTGAAGTACTACTGGACCACTGTAATACTACTGGATTGCAAGAACGCCAAGGTGTTCTACGCTTCTTTAAGGTATATCAAACTTGAAACGCAAGTGCCACCAAATGATATCGAAAGGGGAACTCATAAACATATAAAGAAATATTTAAATAGGATCAATCAATACCATCGCAGATGAAAACCACAAACATAAACAAAACACCATCGATCCATCGACAGAAAGAAAACCTATAAAACAAACAATGAGAGACGAGTCGAACAAATTCAAAAACTTGGGAGATAGAGAACAGAGAATTGCCATTACAAACGAGATTACGGCTACCTTCGTCACAGCCATGTTTTTATGTATATTGTTCTCGGATGAGCACGGAAATCCTTTTTCTGTGTGTAGCATTAGTATGCCACTATTGTTAGCTTTCAAACTTAATATTACGGTATTATACTCAGCGTTACCAGGCAACTGCATGGTTTCTGGCTTTCTAAAGCTTTCATGAAAGAGTATGTTTTGGGTATTTCAGTTTTCATAAAAGCAAAGTTGTAATGCGTGTTAACGTTTGAATCCCCAACCGGTCCTATGAGACCGCGCTGTTATTGTTTTACTATTGTGTCTCGTTTCGCGGGTATCTGAGTAATTAAATAGGTAATTTTAGTTATTTTAGTCACTGTCCTCTCATTGGCTATTAATATTGTAATACGACAATATTGTAAAACATTTTTTTTTTTAAAGAGTAACCATGGAGTTTCTTGCCGGTTCTTCTCAATAGGAAACAAACAATTGGAACCCTGCACTAGCTTCTGCCGTTTTATAAGTGCCCCTGTAGGCCTATATGAAAAAAATATTGAATTCATTACATTTAGTTTGATGATATTACCCGAATTCATTAAGCAAAAAAATTCATACTTCCCAAACTAGAAAGAAAAAAGCGCGCCCTAATTTATTCCGATAATGTGTCCCTGAGCCCCTACTAATCTCCCAACTCCGTTCTATTTAATTAGTCCTACAACTTTCCTGGCACCAAAACTCTTCATCTACTAAAATATTCTAAAAAATATTCAGCTCTTAATTAGATTATCCTCGCTTCCAATCAGCCAGAAAGTCATTGGCCAACGATTATATAGCAAACTTCTACATAATTTATAAGCTATCTTGTGCCTCACTTAACTAAATTAAATCGTTCATCGCGCAGATGGTGGAGTTCAAAAATATTGGAAACTTTCCCGTCAGTATCCAGTCTTGAATTATTTGCCTCCAGTTCTTTGGGTAAAAGCTGTTAGCGAAATTATTTGGAAAAGGACCCCAGGTAGACATTTATTTTTCAGGCCAGTCTGGGAATTAGGAATACTTTAGATATCAAGTGGATGAATTTTAGCGCTAGCAATATAAAAAAAGTGGATCGAGGTTAATCTAGTACCTAAAAGTGGGTTTTGTCTCTTAGGAGACATAAAACAAAACGTAAAGATAGAAGTGACTGGCCTGTTGATTGGTCCAGTAGTTAGTGACCCTGACTGCCATACCGGAGGCCGTGGGTTCGATTCCCTACCCAAGACAAATGTTTATGTGATAAGCGTGATCATTTTATTCTCTATCTGGGTGTTATTTATCTATATTATGAACATAAATTTAGAAATATTTAAGTATATCAGTAGTTTCGTACACTTACGGCAAGCTCTGCTTAGTCTGGGGCTAAATTGCATTGTGTGATAGTTGTAGGATATCATTATTATATTATATTCAAATCGGTCGTTGAGGCGACGCATGCGAGAGGCTTGGCAGTGGACGTCTTTCGGCTGAAATGATGATGATTAACCCTAGAGTGGGCGCGCTATGAGCATTTTGCCGCCCTCATCAAAAGAACCTTGATAATTCCAAAAACAATGGCCCAATAGGTTTGCGTCTTTCAGTAGCTGGCTCCACTTTCGTTCGCAACTCGTGCCTAAAAGCTGCACGCCATCAGAGTATGGGGTTTTACTACAGGAGGAGTTTATTACCATCAGGTATCGCCGGGCGGCATTTTGCTCACCACGCGCCCACTGACGTAGGTGAAATTTGTGTCATTTTTTTTCGTAAAATTGAAACGTAGACAATATTGTATGGTGCATTTATTATAAAAACTAAGAAAAAGTTGGTATAAATGATCAAATAATTGATGCTTTGCCGACAGTATGTGAAAGAGATCGCGATGTTCTAACTAAGCTATATGGCTGATTACCGTGTGGTCATATATAATACCATAATGTAGTCTATTGAGACATCAAATATTTCTTTGAGAATCTAAATTTTCACTATGTACCTATAAAACAAGCGTTATCTTCGCGACTGCAAAAAGGATGTTGCAGACGCTCAAAATTACTGTGCAATGAAGATTGCAGATACCTTTGTGAAGACTATTTTGACAAAACACACCCAGTAGATGAAGAAAATAAACATTTTTGTTATGTTTTTCCCAATTTAATGAGTTTCATATAGGATAATGCGAGATAAGGTAAAATATTCAATTAAAATATTGTGTTTTCAAAAATCAAAGTTTATGTAATAAAGTTCAATAAATAAGTTGATTTCTCATTACTTATTGGTATTTCATTAAAATCCTGAAATAATAAATTAATTTAATAACTGCATTCCTACTTAGAATGGTCATAGAAAAAGGGCGACAAAATGCTCCCCACGCGCCCACTGGCGTTACACGGGAAGACGCGCCCACTCTAGGGTTAACTAACAAACTAGCACTAACGTAGACCTCGTAATAATTGACTAAACAATAACAAAATGTAACCTCTCAAATACCTCTCGTTATTATTTTTGCCATCACTGTAGACAGCACAAACTGTGCCGGTGAACAATAATGTTATTAATACGGTGACGTCCATTACACTAAGTGTGCCAGAATGTCAGGCTGCTGACATTTGGCGTAATGAGACAGAGACTCCTGGTATTTCTGGAATGAGGATCATGTAATTAACCTTTGTAGGTTGATGACATTATTGCAGAAGGTTCAAGTCCTGAAAAACAACTGTAAAAATTGTTCAATAACACGTTTTAATTTTTGTTTAAATAAAAGCGTTTCCTCGTCATTTATACGGCGTAAACTGAAGCACTGGAACGATTTGCCTACTGCGGTCTTTCTATCTGCTTACAATTTGGATATTTTTGAGGCTAGAGTGAATATGCTCTTAATAAACTAGTGCGCTTCCATATTAATGATTGCATCACTGTTTAAAATTAGGTAGGATTGCAGTCAAACACTAAGTAGTTAATATTATAATGTATATAAAAAAGCTAGAAATCAGTACCTTATATTAGCTATTTTTGTAAAAGATATACAATAAAACTACCTAAATAGAATATAGACCAAGCAAGTACTGGTAAATATGTACAAAGGTTCGTAAATATACGTAGGCGAGTTTAACAAGTAATCCATTTCAAGCCGCCAGACAAACCGTATCCCGTCTATAAACACTCAGATTTAGCGAATGTTTGAAAGGAGCCAGAATCGGAACACCTCTGTAATTTCCAACCAAATACCTGTTATTTTAGGAAAAACATCTCGAACAACACAATGATCGTCCACACAAAAGCACATTAGTAAACAAAACCAAACTTCAAACGCAAGGACTCCTTTCAACCGGCGAATTCCGATACACTCCAAGCTTTTGAAACCTACGAGGTATTTCCAACCTTGTCTTTATAGACGTAGTGTTGTTTTTTGTTTGATGTTAGTGTCTCAATTATAAGGGCGAGATTGTAAGGGCTCACAATTTCCCCTGCTTACCTGTCAAACGTCCACTGAAGCTTGAAGATACGTGCGTGTATCGGAACGTCATCTCGCTCAGCCCCTTGAGTGTGCGTCGTGATGTTTGCTATCTTTCTGACGTTATTATGTGCTATACAATGTTTGAGTGTTTTGTTCGTGATTTTTATCTCTTTTTGAGATTTTGAGGAGTGATGAGACTTGTGTGCTGTTTCGTAATTTATAAGTTCACACTCACAAGAGGGTTTCACGACCGTATTATTCTCTTATACTCCATGGACGTATACGGTATAGTTTAGATATAATACATAAAAATCACAAGGTGATCACCAATTTTATGCTAGTAATGCGTACATTACTATACTACTTACACATAATTATAATTTTTCCCATATAGTAAAACTATCTATTTGCTGAGAGTATTTAGTAGTATTATTAGTATGTGCTTATATCACTGGAACTGACTTTATTGCGTTATTTTTAAAGAAAAGAAATAAAACAGTTTTATTTGGCACAAAGAAAGCAAAGATGAAAATAAGTAAAATGTAAATAAAATAGTTCCAACAAAATAATACAGTAAAAAAACCGGCCAAGAGCGTGTCGGGCCACACTCAGTGTAGGGTTCCGTAGTTTCCCGTTTGTCACAATAAGTGTCCCCAACTTTTCAAAAACTGTTCGTCCCATCAAGTTCAAAACAATTTTCCTAGAAAGTCTTTATAAAGCTCTACTTTCCAGATTTTTTCCATATTTTCTAAACTTATGGTTCAAAAGTTAGAGGGGGGGGGGGGGGGAAACATTGTTTTTTACTTTTGGATCGATTATTTCCGAAATTATTGATATTATCAAAAAATTATTTTAGTAAACCCCTATTCATTTTTGAATACCTATCCAATTGTATATCACACTTTAGGGTTGAAATTAAAAAAAAAATCGCTTTTTACTTTACATGTAGGGGGGCTACCCTAATAAAACATTTTTTCCAATTTTTATTTTTGCACTTTGTCGGCGTGATTGTCATACATATTGGTACCAAATTTCAGCTTTCTAGAGCTAACGGTCACAGAGATTAAGCGAGGACGGACGGACAGACATGGCGAAACTATAAGGGTTCCGTTTTTGCCAATTGGCTACGGAACCCTAAAAAGAGTTATTATAGTTAGTATGCCTCACTGTTGCGCCATGCAATAAGTCCAGTTCAGCATAAATGCTAAACGACTGGTACCTGACGCTGTATTTCAACTAGATTTGACTTTGTGAGGTGTAACAACGTCCCCTTCTTAAAAGCCCAGCCCAGCTTTTAACTAAACCACCACCCACTCAAGTGATCAACCCTTAACACTGGCTTATAACGTAACCCATCAAACCAATATGATCCATACAAAGCGTTTCTCCCTAAACCAAATCAGTCGACTTAATTATCAGCCGAATTACCTCAGTCGTAGCCGTTTCACTGTCGTGTCGTAGTCTTGTCGTGCCGGTGTCGTGCGTGCGTCGTCTCGTCACCCATTAATTTCATTACTGCCGTTGTTCGGAACTACATTAATTCTCTGTCTACCCCCTGACGTGCCGGCGTAATGAACTAAACTTTGTCAATACGTTTTTGGTGTTCGGAAATGATGTTTAGCTGTTTAATTTTGATTTATTGTGTTTGGTTTGCCGTTTGTTTGTGATATTGATGTGTTGGAGTTATCTTGTTGCCGTAGTATCATTTCGGATCACTGCTATGACTCGAAATGATACTTTTACCTTTAGAGTATTTGTTAAGTGTGTTTTAAAAACATTTTGGGAACACGCTCGATGTTTACAGTATAGAAGTGGAATATGTTATTTCTAGACAAGCGAACTCTATCGTCGAACACAATATAATAATATGAGGAATTTCTGAAAAGTAAACCCACATGTTCCTTGAACGCATAGAGTAAATGAAAGAACACAGATGAGTTTTAGTCAGTAAATTTCTGACACGCCATCTCTTTCCATTCTAGAGCGAGAGTAGTCATTATCGGAAGTTCCAAACTCTCAAAAAATATAATTGTCCAACACATTATCGGTTACTATCAGGCGAGCTAGTCATCAGGCATGAGTCATCAAAAATGACATCGTATCTAAAACGGCGTTCCTACTAAAAAATATAAAGGATAGAGTCAGCACAACAAAATAGTAGATGCTGTAGTTAGATAATAACTACAAAGGCAGTCAAAGAAGTAAATTTTAATTTGTAATTCGTTTAATTACCTGATATACTCGTAATTAAGTTGATAATAACACTTGTTCTTGAATGTTATCTTGCTAAAGACTTATGAGTATAACTAGTGGCTGCGCAGCTCTAGAGCTGTAGACTAGGATTTACAGTCATGAAATACAAAGAGTATGCCATCACTCGTATTTCATTCAGAAACACATTTGAGCGCCGTCCTATGAATCAAAACAACGCGTTTACTTTCCTCTAGTCGTGCACACGCGATAAATTGTCACAAAAATATCTTCATAAAAAGCAAACAATGGGAGGCAACAAAGCGACGTTGGACGCAACATTTGACGCGACAAACGTTTGGCGCGCGACGATTTGTTTTGTCGGAACACGGTCAGTGGCGCGTGCTGTGTGCTCAATTGACAAACGTTATTGTACCTCGATTGTACAAACGTTTGATGGATCGTAAGAGGGATAGGGTTATAAATTTAAGGTGGATACGGGAGCGGATGATGAATAGGTTTGTGGGGGATTGAAAAATTAAAAGCTAACAAAAATATACGATCTTATTTTCAGGGAAAATAAAAAAAAAGAAAAGTTGAGTTTAATTTTTGTCACCATAAATAGATGTATGGAGAAAACCGGCCCTAATTAAGTCGAAAAAAGATTATCATCGTTCGTACCAGGACGTTTGAAAAAAATAAATAAACTAAAAGTAAAGTAAACAAAAATAAAACAAACAAACGTTAAGTTGCCCAAAATAAAATTGTACGAACAAACCATTATTAAAAATAACAGCCATTGACACACATACGCGCGTAACTCATTACTATTTACAAGAATGTTCAATGGCTCCCCACTCCGTGTAATATTTGGCCGTACATTCGAGCCTGCAATTTGAACATTGTTTTTCCTCGGCACTTCCATCCACTTCCCATATGGGATAAACTCGGAATCGCGTTGTTACACGCGAAGACCCCATTTGCCGCTCGTTTTGGGACTGTCTATAGTCAATTTTGATGTAGATCAGCAACTTTACAGCAAGTTTTTAGTTGCCGCGGTTGAAATTTTTATTCAAATACGTCAACTAAAAACCAGTTTTAATTCTGACAGGTATCATTACTAACATTATAGTAAAGTTTGGTTGTACGAAAAAGAAAGCATATAAATGAATTAAGGATCATAAGACTTTTAGTTGAAATATTGCATCTATTTTATATTGTTAAATATGAAAGGTTGCTTAAAATTTCTTTATTACTTTTGTTTGATATGACTTTAGAAATTGAAAATATCATCCTTTAAATATATATTAATGCAATTTTTATAACCAGGCACTGAAAACAAGATCACAACTAGTGGTGTGCTATATCACACTATCAGTTGTAATCCTTATCAAATATTCATTTTGCTTCATATACTTACGTTTCTACATCGAGATATTCGTAGTAAGTACGACTACTACGGGCCTAATGGCATTTTGTTGGCGCATTGTATTCCACTAATTTACCACTGAAAAGTTGCCCAACAGTGTCTCGTCAGAGCAAACCTTATCGAGTTGTTAATTCAGGCTACGGCGTAGCAAGGTTCTACGTGCGCCGGGTACACAGCGCTACGCCGCTCGTGCTACGGTGCTACGCCTTATTTACGACACTCGTATCCAAAGTGATCATTGCTGTAATATTCAAGTAATGAATTGGAGTTTTTAGTACTTTCGTATGAATATATTTTATTTAGGCTGTATTTTTTTATGGAGCTGACGAGCCTCAAGCTATTATTTGAAGCTTATAATAACTTTTACTCCACATTGAATTAAAATAGTACAATATTTAATTTACCTAATTTACACGAAGCGTAATATTTATTTGATTTTATTAGATGCATTAGTGGTTTATTCTCACATAAATACTACTACAGATAGGATTATTAGAAAAGCATTATATGAGCCCAGTACCACTGCTTTAGTTCTTTGTAAAATCTATACAGCACAAAATAGGTACACATATTTACGATATTTTAAAAAATGGGCAATTTTTAAAAATATCTTTAATATGTGAAACATGTTTTATAACCCAGTTTAACTAAATTGATATAGCGTGCGAGTAGATAGTGGTTAGCTGTGGGAGACTTTATCTTTGTCATTCTGAGTATGTTACTTGGCAAGTTATGAGATATTGGAAGAAGCAGGTGTAGAATAACCAGTATAGATATAATTTTACAAGGACTCAAAGACGGTACAAAGAATTAGAAAACTGGTCTTGTCTACTAGACATACACAAATTTCTTAACCTTTAAATGGTAGCTACCCAATTAAATGCTTATAATAATATTATACAGGCAACAGTTTATGACTGGGTACTTATATGTTTGTTAATTCTTCACGCTCGAACGGCTGAACGAATTTCAATGTTGTATGTGAATGTAGCATAAAATGATATAATCATAAAAACATCTAGAATAGCACATAAGGTTTTTTATCCCGGGATTGAGTCTACTTTCACGCAAGCAAAACCGCTGGCAGCAACTAGTGATAAATAAAGGCCACCACTTACGAAAGGAACAATGGGAATTGATCCAACACGTTTGCTTTCTACGTATCGGTGATCACAAACCATTAAGTGGAGGCTTTCCCATGACGTTTTCTTTCACCATAAGCCGCCGCTGGCGCTGAAAATCAGCGTTGTGACTCTGTTTTGCACACGAGCCCCAGCCTTCTACTGAGCGCTGGCTTTTTTGCGCGGATGTGACGCATAACTTTTTTTTTTATTGTATAAACTACTGCTTGACCGCGATCCCACCTGATGGTAAGCGGTGATGCAGTCGTTGATGGTGTTCTTCGAAATGCATCTTGTACAATACCGAAAGGCTGGCTACCCTACGCCTGTGCTCAAGGCTTTGTAGATTGGACTTTACCAAATCTGCCTAATATTTACTATTCATTTGTTTTTGTTATTTTCATTTTATGCTATGCACCATGTTTCACGCAAATAAATCGGTTTTCTTTCTTTATTTTCTTATATCATAACTGTGGAACAAAATAATATGAAGAACATTATACATATTTCTTCTCATGTGCCTTTTCATGCCCACATACGAGTAAGTTCAGGTAGTTGTCTGCATTGTTCCCACTTGTAACTCGTGTGTATCCTAAGGGTCTTACCAAAACTGGCTGTACGTTAGAGAGTTTGTGGAGAGACTGCAATCTAAACTTTGCAAGCCAATTAATGAAGGATATCGACAGGAACCCTAAGATTATACCGACGTTGGAGCTAGCGATAGATAGATACGTGTCCTGTAACGCTGCCCGTCGGAGACACTCGAATATCATACGTATTCATAAGACAATGGTGTTCAGTTGAGAGCTGTTCAAAACGGTACAGGCAGTCGAGTGTTATTTGAGGGTTGGACAATATTAATTTGGCTATTGTATTTTATTGTGAAACGTCTCGGAGAGATCTCGAAGTCTAGATTTTAGGCTGGTTTGGTGCTTATTGCCGCATTTACGGATAAATAAGGTTTCAACATAATCAGTTTAGTTCCTAAAAAAACTTTGATTTTTTATATTTTCTATGTAATTGATTAGAAAAACTCATTTTAGAGAATTTGTACAAGCAGCTTTTTGACAGGTGCTAAACAGTACCTGTAGGCTATACATCCCACCGCTGGGCATAGGCCTGGCAAGAACTGGTGAAATGATCTAGACGTCTACTGCAAGGGTTAATTCCAGGTGGTCCGAGCGATTTTTTTTTCTTGTAGGGGAACCATCAGAATGACTTCTCCCGCTCTTGGGCGGAGCGGGAGGGCGTGTCAGACTCTTACTGACTAAACCCCTACCCCGTTCCTTCGTTGCCTTCGTTCTGGGGGGGACTCGGTGTCAACCTAAGAAGTTGGCGAGACCATTTGTATTTTTGCCATTTATTTAATAAAATTATTACACAAGACGTACACAAGATGATAATTATGTATACATTTTTAGTGTTCCTTACCTCAAAAAGAAAAAACGGAACCCTTATAGAACCGGAACACTTTGTTGTCCGTCTGTCTGTCTGTCAAGACCCTTTATCTCGAGAACGCGTGAAGGCATAAAGTTGAAATTAAAACTATATACTTAAATCCGCGGTCCCTTGAAACTGTGCAAAAATCAAACTTGTAAGTTGACGGGGAAAAAATGATACACCCGTTTAAATGTTGCAAAAAACATACATTTTGACACTGCCAAAGGAATCAAAATTCACTGTTTCATAGGTACCTTGGTATGGAACCCTCAGTGCGCGAGTCCGACACGCACTTGCCCAGTTTTTTTCTAAATAGGCCCTACCATGATAATTTCGCATGCGGTTCACGATAACCATCTTCGTCATAATCCGATGTTTTCGCGCGCGCACGCGACGCGCATCTCTCCGATACAGCGCAGATACATGGCTTTCCAATGGTAATGCCCTTTCGAAGGCTTTTTGTAGTTTAGCGGCGTGTTGACGGTCTGTTTCGGAAGAGATTTTGGGGTTCTGAAGTAAATGCGTGTTTAAATGGGCACGTAAATTGTTAGGTATATTTGTATGTCCTGTTACTATATCTAAGTACAATACTGTCTGTGCTTTTTTTTTAGTTGGGGTATCATCAAAATGACTTCTCCCGCTCTGGGTGGAGCGGGAGGGCGTGTCAGACTGTTACTGACTAAAACCCACTCCTGTTCCTTTTTTGCTTTAATTCTGGGCTCTCTTTAGTCAACCCAGCCTCCAGAATATTATTTCTTTTCTTTGAGTATTATTGAATATTTGTAATTGCCCGAGTGATGGCCGAGTAGTAATTTCCCCGACTTATGAATTGTTGCGACGATGTGTGTGTCTACATATTTTTACAACAAAAAGGCATTATTGATGATAATTAAGCACTAGCACTCATAGCCCTGCTATAAACGCATGCAAGTTATTGAGTATAGCATCCAATGCCTAAGGGCCGAGTGCCGAAGGCCGAAAGCCGAACATCGAGTGGCGACGGCGGCTACTAAAGCACCTGTGTCTGTGTTGCAGGCACCTTTGTCTATGTGGTGTGGTTCTAATTGTGTGCGAGAGCGATAATGGACGATATTTAATAATAGTTCATTAACCCTAGAAGCCTAATCTATTTCAGAAATACACAAAGCCTTATCATACGTCTCAGAGACGTACACATATAATTCTATTTTTTTTATGTAAAAGTAGCCTTATTTTGTTTTTTTTTTGTACTGGAAATTTAAATTTGGTATATAAGCTAATAATAAAACAACACTGTTATGAATAATTACTATAATCAAAGTTATTTATTACAAAAATAAAACTAGGTGAATAAATTGGAACATAAAAAATCGACTTCTTCAAAATCAACAAAAACATATTATTTTTTTGTAGGAATTTTTTTTTTAACGCTAATTAGTTATTCTTAGAGTAAATATCAAAACTAATCAGACTTCAAAAGACTAGGTAAACTTTAAGAGCATTTTACACAAATATCAAGTTTGTGCTCGCCACACAGAGATTTTTTACATTTATAACAAACAAAAAGCGCAGTATTTACGTTTTTTTTTGGCTTAGGTCCTTTTTTTTTATTACAATTATTAAAATCTGTACGTTTTACGAGAATTTGGTTCATACTTTCTCGCAAAGATCTTTTCAACTTCGGAGCTCCTTGTCTCTTCTTCATCCAAGGCGTGACCAACTCTGTACTGAGTTGCTTCATGAATTTTCTTCTATTCAATGATTTTCTATTATCCGTTATCATGTAATGCCTATATATTATATCAGAATTAAAAAATAGACATACAATATACGAAAAACGAAAAAAAGTAAAATCAACCAACCTAGTTAAAAGTTACGCAAAGCCTAAACATACGTCTCGCAGGCGTGCAATACTTCGATAAATCAAAAATGGCGGGACTTACCTTAACGATATGGACACTAAACGCTAGCTCCCGACGGCCACTGAGTTGGCAAAACAGCACGACGCACTATTTTAAACCGTTAGAAAGATACAATCGATATTCGATTTCGTGTACGTCTCGCAGACGTAGATTAGGCTTCTAGGGTTAAGTTTTTTTTTTATATGAGCACTAAAACATAAAAAAAACTAAAATATACATAAAAAAATAAGGATACTATGACGTGAAAATGCAATATGCATGCACCTTTTTTCTATCACATAGTAAGCATGATGACTTTACTAGAATAAATTCTAAAATAAAACTAAAAATAAAGCCTGTTTCTCGCACTTAATAATATTATTAACAGAACAGACAATAGCATACCGCAGAGCCCTGGGTTGCACGAAAGAGAACCCTGAAATCCTGGCACGAAGACAAAGAATGAACAAGAGTGGGCTTTAGTCAATAAAAGTCTGACATTCTGTCGGATCTACTCAGGGAGAGAGAAATCATTTGATGATTTCCCACCGACGTAGTTTGGCACACCATTGTCAGGTCAAGAAAGCCTGAACACCAAAAAAACAATTTTATAGAATTGATGTTTATGCAAAAAATAAATGAAAAAAATAGGTGACTTTAAACATTAACAGCCCATCCCTTAACCCACCCACAGTTTGCAAGCGACACTTTGTTTGTCCCGCTACTCAAGTAGCCGTTACACTAATACAGCCCCATGGCCCTTATACCCTAATGCGATTGGGTGACCTCGGCAGCACCGTGGCTACAACCCACAAATACTGCAGAGGATACCTGCGACCTTTGTTTGTGCTTAGCCGATAAGCTACAGGGTGTTAATCCGGGGATATCGGTAGATTCGAGTAGCATTGTTGTGGATAGTGGTGCAATGGTGATACGTTTCTTTGTTTAAATGCCGGTAGGTATCTTTGTTTTTGGATATAGGTTTAAGCATGAATGTTTAAAAAGAGCTGGCTATCATTAAAAAAAAGAATATTTACAAATATGTGCAAGAGTAATCGTATCAGAAATTAAGATATCCGAAGAACCAAGCTGGTTAACAAAATAGCCCGAAGAATCACCAAACTTAAATGGTAGTGGGAAGAATACATTTCTCGTAAGCTAGATGGTCAATGAGCCCGAGAGGTTCTAGTAAGGCGACCGTGTACTGAAAGACACCGTGTTGGAAGGCCGTCCATAAGGATGGTCGGCCGATGACCTGGAGAGAGCCGAGAGAATCTAGTAGCTGTGAGATGCATAAGACCGGTCATTGTGACGACACGATGGGGAGGGCAATATTCAGAAATGATGAGTATGAGAGATGATATTTGGATATACATGTTACACCAAATTTTGTCATTAAGTGCCTGTATCGCAAAACGCATAAATAAAGTCTTTAGTACAACAGAAAGAAAAATGATTCGTCAAAAGAACAATCCCTTTAAATAAACACCCAAAACACCAGCAATCTCCCCGCCACCGACGACAATAGCGACCATTTATCCGAAAATCTCCGTCTCGATCAATTAACAAAGCGAACAATTAAATTGTTGAGAGTCTAAATCCATTTGTCCTGTTTGTTCGCGCCCTAATAGTGTTTGCGTTTGAGACACCGCAATCCCATTTCACCACTCAAATGCTCAGTTTTGAGAAATTCGAGTCGAGCGCGAACTTACCTGCGAGCTGAGTGTTACAGTTACTGAGTATTCGTCATTTAAGAATCTTTGGGGAACGCCGCACGCCGCCACCGCCGTGTCGCGTTCAGCTAATTCTGTTATCGTTGAACTTTACAACAGATTTGTAACGTTTTGCTGTAGTTTAGATAAGTTTGTTTTAACTTCTTCTTGGTCGTATGTTATGTGAACTATGAATTTTGCTACATACTTGAACGTTTTCAATGCCCTGGTTTGCATTTGAATGTGCGTATAGGTATGTGTGTGCATTTTAGATAGAAATATTTACTGGTGATTACAACAGGAAAATAAAAATCAGAAAAGGCACAACAGTGAGGCAGTCCAGGCTTTATTCTGGTGGGAAATCATCAATGACTTTTTTCGCTCTGAGTGGGACCAGAGATAGCGTCAAACTTTTACTGTCTGTGTGTTGTGGTAACTGTTTACGAGTACAACTTGGGGATATTTAAGTCGGGAGTGAATGGGTTGCTTCTATGCAAGTACTCCATTGTCGACTACATCGTTTTCATCTATCAGATGTGATAAAGATCAAGCGCGAGCCAGTCAACAATAAAAAAAGATTCTGCCAAACGTTGTATATTAGGCAGAATTCGTATTATTATTCCAAGACAATTTTAATCTAACAACAATATCAAATCTCAATTATATTCAAAATAACGGTAGCTCCATCTAAAAACATAGGAAATAAAGGAAATTGTACATACATATTTATAAGATAGATATTCAAATGGGTGCAAATACAAGGGGCCGGGTGTTGAGCCATTTAACCAAGATTTGGATAGAGTCAATAATGGTTTAGACGCGCGAGGCTTTACGATCGAGTGGCGGGAGCGTGTGGAAATTACGCTGTGAAGGGTTTCTGATGGCGCGAATGAGGAGATCGGTTTGTATTGACTTTGCGTTCATGGTAATAACTTTAGCTCATTGACAGAGCGTGAATGATGAATGTTGGAGTTCTTAACATCTTCATTATGAATGAAGAGTGATTTTTGCAATTAATGGGTGCATTCAAACTTAAAATGCGGTAAAATTGCAATTTTCGCGTTTTGGGTATACACACCTAACACTAGAATTTTCTCCTGTATTATAGGTATCATAAACATGTAAATTCACATACACAAGAAACCCACAAAGTAGAGTTTCTATGACGGAAAATAACTGTTTATTATTTCTGGAGTATAGTACAGTCCAGTGATGATCCATTGCTCTCAAAACAGTGGAGAAAAACATCTTGAAGAAACCGGCATTATCTCTCCCTGCCTAGGAATTGAAGACATAAATGAGAACCACCAACCCACACAGGGCCTGCATGGTGAAATACAGTCCATTTCCTCTCCTAAAGAGAAAGTGGGAACATTATGAGGCTGATTAGTGATTATGCTACTATACTTTGTTTATGATGTAGTGACTTTTTTACATTTTCAATTATTGCGTAACCCAATTTAAACAATTCCGCCGTCCTATCTACCCGTCCCTCGCTCTACAGTCGCGGGTCACGTTCTAACGTCCGATCAATGTTCAATGCTCATAGCGAATAACTTATAAACTTTAATAAAACCAACAAAGGCGAGTAGGAATGGTAATGAGGCCCAATCTAGATGGCTCCGAGATTGGCTGGATATTTGGAAATGCATATCAAGTATAAGCAAATTAGATATTGTTTATATTAAAGATTGGGTTCATTTTTGCGTTTATTTTTGGGTATAGTTGGGACTTCGTTCTCATGTACCTATGCGTTCGTAAAGTAATAATCAAGTTACTATAAATTAAAATTCGTTGCATGGATAAAAAGTATCATAATAATATGTGCCATTTCAGGACATGGTCTGACCGTGTGCCTGGTATCCATCGCATTCCCGCAACTACCGGTGAAAGTACCTTTCGGTCCCATCGATAATTTATCTGTTCTACGAGCAATGTGCCCTGCCCACTGCCACTTAAGTTTGACGACTTTTCGGGTTATGTCGGCCACCTTGGTTCTCTGGCGAAAATCTTCATTCCTGATGCGATCACACAAGGAAACTCCAAACATAGTCCTGTCCATTGACCTTTGGGTGACTTTAAGCCTTCTGATGAGACCAAAGAGTGTGTTAATATTAGTGTGATTACACTATGTTCAGAAACGAAATGTTGTATACATCCAATGCACTTAACTTTAAATTAACTTAGTCGGAGGCAGTTGTGGAGCGGGGCCTTAATGTAAACATAATAATGCGGTTATAATTTGCAGTATTGATGATATTAGCGCTTGTTCAATTAGACGCAAATGGCGGCCATCTGCCACATATAGAGTGCTACAACTTGCAACACGGGTTCATTAAATCATTGAACATGTGTTTCCGCTCTAGTTATTGATGACCTCACTGGCTGTCAATGATGTGTGGGTTTATCAATAAATATTTTGTTGTAATGTAGTAAATGATAACGGTAATTTTAGAGCAACAACTGGGTACCACATGCTCCTAAATTTTTGTCTGTATATTTTAATGAGCGAACCGCACTCGCATCGCACGGGTGTTAGAAATATTTGGAATTCTGGAGCGCATGGTTTAGATACCTGGATTATAATTAAATCTAGTTTCTCCAATGAATCGCATGCTATTTTATTTAGGTACTTATAGAGATACTTATATATCTTTATAGAGATTCTTAGTGATAATCTACAACTATCACTAAGATGACCGTGTTAAATGTCTCTGTGTGATAGTATGAGAAGAAAAAATGCGTTCAAAGCTTTTTTCGGCATAGACGATTGTTAACCCACTGGTTTTACTAAGTAAAACTTTGACATTCTCCCTCACTTTACCCAGAACGGCAGAAATTATTTCACGATTTTCCATCTCAAAAAAAAACCAAGTGCCCATGTTTACTTAGAGCCATAACTACATAGTTCTTAAACAAGTAGCACAGAAAACTGCTTAAATCCAATCCACTCCTCAAAAGATAGTCTTTTAGTCACGTTTCAAACTTTATATTTACAGTCGCCCCTCGATTTGTATGCAGCAACAAAAAGGAAGATAATTTCATATCCCCATTGAAGGCACTTTGGCTCACAATCGCGGCGGTAAATAAAAACGTTCGCAATTGGCACCCCGTCTGCACCGGATGCGACCGGCGCATCGCAGGGGTGCCACGAGGCCGAAACGGCGTATAAATTTATATGAAATCATGCTAATATTATAAAGGCGAAAGTTTATGTAAATATATATGATCTACTCTTGTACCGATCTGCTCCCACTAACAGAACAGATTAAGATGAACTTTGGCATACGTATAGACTATGCTCTGAAACAATATAAAGGAATATTTGTTATCCCTAGAACAGGTTCCCTTGAGAAAATGATTTTAAGAATAATGTAAGTTTAAAAACTGTTTGCATAAGAAGAATATAACCTTATGAATATAACCTCAAAAACAATTTATTTGTGGGACTAGTTTACAAATTTATAGTCAATTAAATTCTTGATGTTTTGCCACGACAGCAAAAAAGTAATTTTTTGCTTTAATTCGTTGAAAAACCGCATCAGACAGTATTTCTCTGTCTGGAAACCTTGTGAAATAAACTTTTATGGCTTAGCTGTGAGGCATATACAAATACATTCTGGTATCTGTTTTTTTTTTTGTTACTGTCACTTTTTTATTTGATTTATGCTGTATGATCCCAGTAACTGTTGCCAAATTAATATTTTACTTTTTTCTTTACCACAAAACGTTTAAATAAATAAATTATCAACGTGCCTGTCAGCCCTACCCGCAACAGCCCCGCGCATCGCGACCGAATGCACTCGCACTCGCACTCCGCGCGCCGGATACGCACTTAGATGTTACGTACACTGCATTAGCTTCTAATACAATGTGCTTCCATACTGTGCGAACTTAGAAACTTTTTGTTAGCTTGTTATATGATAAATTGTATTATGCAAATAGGTTTAAAAACACATACACTGTCACGTAACTTTTTTTTGTCAGTTTAAACTAGATGAGTCCATTATTTGCTCCCTGACTACCCTCAGAAGAAACACCGAAACAAACTCATGGGTGAAAGTCGGTTTTAAACAACATACAAAATAAGTAATCATCAAATCACATGATAACTATGCAGATTAGTGTCTGAGATGATCTTTGAGTGAAGAACCTGAATACAAATTTGAGCAAGTATACCAATCCACTCTGTGCTGGCATTTATCAGTAGTCGAATAGCTCTATCTCAGGACTATATAGCGTTTGGAACTAGATTCGTTATTTTAACACCTAGTATACTGTCCTCTATTAGTCGTTGGTAAACCTTGCGTTTTAATAAAGTTAGAAGAAGGATCACAAACTTTTCACAGTAACTACATAAACATTTATTTATATAAAGTCCATGTACATAGGCGGTCTTGATGCAACAAGGCATTCTCTACCAGTCAACCTTTGGGTTAAAAAAGACAACACTATAGTAGGTTTACACAATAAACAAATTGTTATTTGTTTACTACAACACTACTTCGATACTTCAAACAGAAGAAATAAAATAAGTTAAAAAAAAAGAAATAATAATAATCAATATTGATCAGATTGCAAGACTTGGTTGATATTAGTCATCGGATACACTCGCGACTCGCACTTGCTTGCTCCAGATACGCACTTAGATTTTACTTAACCTGCATTAGCACCGGCTAATGTCAGTGATTAATGCAAGTTAAGTTGATGCTAGGAGCTAATGCTTCTAATGCAATTTGCTTCCATATTATCTGAACTTGCATTAATGTACGTACGTTATAGGTTAAAACACACAAAAACCGATCTAAGACCCAGGTCATGACCAACAGCACGAAACGTAGGGTCAAGGTAGACGGGCAAGTGTTGCAATATGTCGATGAGTATTACTGACTTTTTGACTTAGGCCAAATTGTGTCCTTCAAAAATAGGCAAGACAGGGAAATCGAAAGACGAATCCAAAATGCTTGGAAGACCTTCTGGGCGCTTGAGGAACACATGAAGGGTAGTCTTCCGATGACCCTGAAAAGAAAACTCATCGACATGTGTATCCTGCCCGTTTTAACCTATGGTGCACAAAGTTGGTCCTTTACAGAACAACAAAAGTCCAAACTCAAGATTTGTCAAAGGGCAATGGAGCGCAGCGTAATAGGTGTAAAGCGAATAGATCGCGTAAGAAACACCACGCTGCGCTCCATAATTCAAGTAGCAGATGTTGGGGAAAAAACAGCCAAGCTAAAGTGGGAGTGGAATGGCCATGTAGCTCGAATGCACCCGGACAGATGGGCGAGGATTGTCACTCACTGGACGCCTGAGGGAGGTCGACGCCGTCGAGGGCGTCCGCGGCGAAGGTGGTGTGACGATCTGATCGCGTTCGCTTGTCAAACTTGGCCAGAGATGGCTCAAGATAGAGAGATTTGGAAAGAGAAAGGGAAGGCCTTTGCCCAGCAGTGGGACACAAACTAGGCTATTATAAAAAAAAAAAAAATATCTGAACTTATAGGGAAAAGTTGTACATATGTCATGATGGCTTGGATCCATAAAGGAAGGAATTAGCTCATATGACAAACTCAAGCTTTTACCATAGTTTACGAATACATTTTTTTTTATAATTTAAACCAGTGCCTGACTAGAATCCCGCCCAATGGTCATCAGTGGATCGTCGATGGTGAGACGCACTAGTTTATTAAGAGCCTATTCACTCTTGCCTTGAAGACATTCAAATTGTAATCAGGCGAGAAGATCGCAGCGGGCCAATAATTGTAAATATATTGTATTATTATCTAAATTAGAGTTTTAAATCGTTGTTTTATTGTGCAGACCTACCACAGCGTTGTCTTTTTAACCCTAAGGTTGACTGGTAGAGAATGCCTTGATGCATTAAGTCCGCCTATGTACCACCATTGTACATAAAGTTTAAATAAATAAATAAATAATATTTTTAAAAGAACCATAATGTTTTATAATATGTTAACTAAAATCAAAAATAAATAGTACCTAATCATTAATGTTCTTCAATACAGTAAGTTTTACTTCTATTAGAGTCATACACATCTATATGTCGTAGGATAATTTGATACTTCGAATCTTCGCGAAAATCCTAGGGGTTTTGCGAAAACGCGGATAATTAGACATAGGCGAAAAATTATCAAATCTTACTGGACAAAGTCAGGATTTTTGCGAAAATACTCGTTATTATAGCAATATTGCGAAACGAAACGCTGGCTGTTATGAAATAAGAACGCTGATTGGTCGGTCAGCGCGTTCAATAAGAGATCGTCTCTGATTGGTTGACGTCTTAAATGTCAATCATTTGTTGCCGCACGTTATTTGTTTACGTTTGTGTCTGAGTTAAATTGCAGAAGTGTTTTGTTTTTTATCGTAAATAGTGTACCTACTTGGACTTAAATAAAGTGGTAAATAAAAGTGCTACACGGATGTACATAGTGTCATATAAAATTTTCAATAAAAAGTTTATAAAAATCAATTTAGTGATTTTCCTTTCTCACCTATTCTAAACCTTCATAACTCTATGATACAAAACTTGAAGTTAATCATCGGCAAACTAGGAACCAATTAGAAGTCAGCCAGCAAAATTGTAGCCAATCAGAGTTGAGCACATCAAATCTTACTATAGTAACGAGTATTTTCGCAAAAATCCTGACTTTGTCCAGTAAGATTTGATAATTTTTCGCCTATGTCTAATTATCCGCGTTTTCGCAAAACCCCTAGGATTTTCGCGAAGATTCGAAATATCAAATTATCCTACGACATATACATCACCGTCAGCAGCGCCACTCGAAGAGGCGACGTCTCACAAGTTAATTTCCTGTGCGGGAGAGACCTGGCAAGGATCCGCCATTCTTGCACTTCTGTCCCGAGGACAGAGACGGTGATTGTTTCGTATATTATATAAGATTTTGTATTTTCTTATTCATTGATTTGATTTTCGCGTCAGAATAGAAAAAAAAGAAATCGATACCATAATGTTGTTAGGCAATAAGTGCATATTTTTTCAGAAGAGTTCTTTTTCTATTAGTAATTCATGAAATTACTGAACCTGACACTAGACATAATAAGATGTTTTTTATGATATTTAGCTATAAACTACGAGCTTGAAATATAACGCCATATACTCGTAGATCTTATAGGCAGGTTCGTTGATTTGTTAGCCATTTTCTCATTTGTTTTAATTCACTTTTATGTTATGTTACTTTGTTTACAGATCTGTTTACTCCCTTTTGTTAATAGGTAATTTTTGTACACACGCTTTAATTCAACATGCAGTAAAATACTTTAAATTTAGATTTGATTCTATCATATTTTAGAGTTCTTTGCAAAACTGACTCAATGGACCTACAGACAGATCTATGGATATGTGTGCTCCGTTCAGGTGCACAATAGATACAAAGGCATTAAACGCTCGTTTCAACGTTTCAATAGAATAGAATAAAACTTTACGAACGAAACGAGGAATAGATCTGGTCTTGTTATAACTCTACCGTATAATAACGTATGGATGATTTATATGTAACTTTTTTGTTCAAAACTATTTTTTTTTTGTTAAGTATGGCACTGTTTTCCCACATAAACCCAAAATACTAACAAAAGCTTCTGCCAGATATGAAAGTACGAGACCGATTTGCAGTGCATCAAATGTAAAGACATTTCAATCTCATTTTAATCAATGAGAGGTCATTCTACCCTTGAACGGGTAAAGTAGTTTGATGATTTCCCTTCTCAAAAAAAAATAATTTGACTTAAGTACCTGTGATTGTGCTTTGTAGTTAGTATAATTTCATTTTTTATTTGATTAAAATATATATTATGTATAACATAGAAATAAAATGGTAGGTACTACTAAGTTTAAAACAGACCATTTCATTGTCAATGAAAGCAGCTTAGATCCTACTAATTCTAACAGGTTCAAGGCTATCAAGGTTTGCAATCGAGGATTTTGACACTATTAATACGAAGTTAATAAATAAGTAGCAGAATCAATCTGAGATCAAAAACACGATAACAATCAGTTGGTACAGCAGTAATCTGCAGCATGTTATGACCAGTCTCAACACACTCCGCGCTCGGCACATCCACTTGGTATCTCGCGCTGGTAACTCGGAACACGTAAATATTAGCTCACGCGTGGCATTCGTGTGCCAGTACAGTTGCACCAAAAAGCTTACCTTTCGACGGTTATAGGTCAAAATTATTATTTCTTTGTCTATTACGATTACAACCGTGCGTTAGCTTACTACACGATCTCATTAATACCGATAAACAAGAAATTAAAAGTGGCATATTCAAAGTGTTCTTATCGGTTAATGAGTTCTTGCAGTAAGTCGACACGTGATCTCTTTTCATCATCATTTCAGCCGAAAGACGTCCACTGCTGGACATAGGCCTCCCCCAAGCGTCGCCACAGCGACCGGTCCTATGCGTCTCGCATCCATCGGATTCCTATGACCCTCGCCAGGTCGCCTTCCGACGTTGCGTCTTTCGGTAGGGATTTCTATTAGGATTTATGTAATTAGAACTAGTTTTTGCTTCTAATTTCTTAGCTGGCAGAAAGTGTAAGTTATCCTTAATTGTAAAAGGTATTCAACTAACTATTTTTACAAGGCAAATTAATCAGCAGTCTGTTAGTGATGTTAGTTTATTTTTTTATGACTCGATTGAGAAAATGTCGGTTACGTTTTTCAGTACAAAATTAACTGTTTAAACTTGACTGAGGAAATTCCGGTTATGGTTTTCAGTAAAAAAATAACTCTTTAAACTTGACAGAAAATTCCGGTTACAATTTTCAGTAAAAAATAAAACTCTGTTTAAATATAAATCCTTTCACACTTTCGCCCATATCTGTACACACGATACGTCGAGAAAGTTTACGAGCCGGACTGAAGTTGGTGTTGGCGGTAACCACGTCTAGTCCGGCCGTCCGGCGCTCCGGCGCGCGGTCTGGCACGCTAACGGGAATGCGTTTGTTTCCCAAATCAATGGCCGCGACTGTACGCCCGTCTTTTGTTCCCACAATCATATCTGTATGTTGTAAGGGGAGTTCAGTTCGTAACTTATAATTGGAGGAATGGCGGGAGAGACAGTGATTTCTAAGTTAATGATGAATGTTGCGGTTTGAATCGATTGGAATATGTTATGTCTGGCTGTTTGTGTGGGGAAACTGACGAGTTATATCTGCTAAGGAAACGTAACTGTAACATTTGAAGTTAGGATAACTTAAAGTTAATGTATAATCAAGAATACGATGTCCCTTATTACTACGTAATTAGTTTAAAGCCTGTATATCACATATTTAGGGGAGGGGAGGGAGTCGGAGCAATGAGTTCTTACGGGTCCTGTTGTTATTTAGATCCCTGATGATTTAATATGAGCCAACCGTCTGTACGGGTACGTCCAAAAGTGTTATGGCTTATCAAAACAAACAAGAAATTAAAACCATAGGAAACAATACAAAATACACAGCTGAGGATTAGAACTCCCTGCCAGAGTCTGTTTCCTGATAGCTGCAATTTAGTGGTTGGTTTATTAAGTCTAAAGTGAATAAGTTACTTCTAGGCAAGCGTGCTCGGTCGGGTTGTGGCGACGCTTGGGGGAGGCCTATGTCCAGCAGTGGACGTCTTTCGGTTGAAATGATGATGATGACGATGAAGCGTGCTCCATCGTTGGCCATCGTTTATAATCAGGTGAGATAATGGTCAAACGCAAGCCTACGCATAATAATAAACAACAATTTGATCAGCATCAAATCGTTCACAACACAAAGATACCTAGGCACTGCAATTTCCCATCATTCAGAAAAAGAAGATAGCAAACTTGAAGCCGTATGCAAGCCGTGTGTTCCAAGACACGTGCCTCAAGTAAATTAAAGTCACGACGTAATAAAACAAGAGCAGCATTCCGCCGCCGCCATTGAGGCCCGTGTGTCCAATATGGCGTCTATGACTCAGCGGCGCATACTTTATTAAGAATCCAATACAAGCCTTTTGCTGAGCTGTCATCTGAAACGGAGAGGCAATCTAATCGGTGGAGAGATGCAATGTTTTTTCAATTTTGTTAGTGAATTTCTTGAGTGAGTGACTTTGTCAGTTTGTGGGTAGTGTGTTTCAGAGTTTTCAAAAAGACAATTCAAAATTTACTTAGCAATTAACGTTTGAATCCCCAACCGGTCCTATGAGACCGCGCTGTTATTGTTTTACTATTCTGTCTCGTTTCGCGGTCATCTGAGTAACTAATTGAGCTGTGGCAGCTAAGCTACCAATGGCAGAAACGATTCCGTAGTCGTAGAAAAAACACCCAACATTGTGAGGATCGCCCGGAGGACACGGTGGAGATGTACTCCATTTGGATGGAGCACCGCCGTGTCATCGTAGAGGCAATCGGAGGCAGCAATCTCTCGCGCTGGGTCCCGGTTCAGGCTTTGATCCAGAGCGAGGAGGAATTGCAGGTGGTCGGCTCTTTCGGCGAAGTAGTAATGTTAGTGAAGGAAGAAGCTGCACGCGTGGGGAACAAACGTCTTCACACCTCAACCGCCGAGATTCCGACTCCGACTACGATATTTTTTCCAGTTTACAAAAAAAGCACAAAGATAGTTGTTTGAACCCTTGATGTTGATTGAATGTGTATTTCAGTGTTGTGTCTCATAAAAAATTATAGAGATTTAAGGCAATTAACAAAAACAAAAATAATACTGGATATTTCATCACAAAAGCTGAACCCAGCTCACACAACATAACAAAACCTTAAATATTTTAACTCATTCAGTGCGCCGTTAGCAGAAACTTTCCCAAAACATGCAGCAAACTAAATCGAATAAAAATCGTACGTATTCAAACCGCCGCGGTCGGAACTTTTTGTTGAGGAATAAAACGCGCTAAGGGTCTATAGAGGGAAATTAACAGGATTCAAATTGTGCGAACAAATGCTGTGATTATGGACCAGAGAATAGGTATGGGAATTTAAACGCAGATTACATCGCTTTTATTTTGAGGCTGGGAAATCAAATAACTTCTCGCGCTCGGTGATGTCAGACATCTACTGAGTGAAACTCGCTGAAGGAACATTAATGGTTCCTTTAGTTGTCTATTGCATTCCAGTTTCGTGGTGATTCTTTCGAACGATCCCGTGTGGGCGCTGTCAACAATGAGAGCTGGACTTTCGACAGTAGATACTAAGTCTGTCTATCTGAGGATTGGTAGCGTAGCATGCTGCGAACAAATAAGTTTTAGAGCTCAGGCTTAATGTGATACTTCTTCTAGCTGGTGTTACCAATAACCTTAAAAAGATAACTGGAACAGACTGGAAGTGTGTTGTAGTCTCTCCATTAGTGGATGCCCATTTGATTGATTGAAGATTGGCATCAACTCAAAGATGTTGAAGATTGCAAGGACTGTAATTCCTTACACAATATTTAAACACATTTAAACTCACTCGTTCGCTCGTTTTTGAAACCGTAAACAGCGTGACGTGACGTATGTAAGACTGAAAAGCGACCACAAGTACATCTAGGTTCAAATAGGTACGTATAATTGTAGATACTATAAAACCCTTTTCAATTTCAAGTAACAGCTTACATAACTCCTTTATTCCTGAGATCTGAGTACTAAGAAGCGAGCAGATGAGTTTGTTAATAACTCCTAACGAGTGTTGCGAGGAATTCCTTCATTAATATGATCTCTAATGAAGCAGTCAGGCTCGCGTAGAATTGTTAAAAGTAATCTCTTAAGGAATAAGCGTATTCCTTAGGAGATTACTTTTAACAATTACTTCTTCTTAAGTTTTAGGCCGAAGTTATTTAATTGAGAGAGATCATAATTGAGAAGGCTGGAAATCCTAAATGCTTAAGCCTGAATGTTCGATACTAATATTTTCCTTTTTTTTTTTTACTTTTTTTTTATTTAATATTATGGAAATACTTGTTGCTGACAGTGGTGTCGCCGGTGTGAAAGTAGGAAATTGTTCCAAGGGAACATACTCTTGGGACATAGCGTATCCCATGTACTATTCCAGGACTTAGGCTAAGTCCCGTTGCATACAAATTCGTTCAGCCGTTTGAGCGTGAAAACGTTACAAAATTACATACACACTCACAAACTTTATTAGGTGCTAAGTATTAGTGTGATTGTAAAAATCTTGCCCAAGCAAGTCCATGTGACATAACCATTTTTTTTTAATATGAAGATTTGAATTTAAAAATAATCAGAGTTTGCTTTAAGTACTCGTTGCATAATATACTTACTAAAACAAAATCATTGTACGTTTACTCGTATTATACGTAGGTAGGCACTTCTCATTCGAATCTCATACAATTTTTTCTGTAATACTTGCTGTGCCCTGAAATACGACAATTTCGCATTTGAACCATAAATTGAAATGTAATGATTAAGTGAACTAAAGATAGAGCAATAAATAACTTATTTTAAGAGCCTACTTTAACCGACTTATCTTGAGATAGCGATCATAAAACTGATAAAAAGACTCATTCATCTTTAGTTTACAGGAAAAATTACCAGTGAAGGGCAAAGCGATCTTAATAATGATAGCTATAACAAAAAAAAAGGAAATAAAAACACGACTATTAAGTACCAAAAGAGGAAAACAAGGAAAATCCACGAGTAATATCAGGAACCTCTTCAAAACATAAGCAAAAGTAACACTTTTGAAGATTACCTTTAACATTTTTTCTTACACAAACAGTCGAGATAAGCCAAAAATAAAACTTGGCACAACATGGGACAAGTCCTCACAAGTTTGCAAAATGGTGGAGACGTCTCTTTGTCGCATAAAATAAAATTAAAGAATGTTTCCACTGACAACTATACTCAAGCCTGCTATATGCTATATAGCCTGCCACTGGTAAACAAAAATATAAACACCATAATTACATTGTTTGGTGTCTGAGTGTAATTGTGTGAAGGTTGTGGAATACTATCTACATAATTGAGATTATAATTGAGTGTAGATATGTTTAATGAATGAAAAACTAAGAAAGAACATTTTTTTTTTCAGAATGTGTAAAAAAAGGATCTACAAGGATGATGAAAATATTTATGACACCACAGAGTAAACCAGAAATAAAAATCTTCATTCATCATCATTTGTTTTTCGCAAAATCTTTAATACGACTCAACACGTTAGTTCAGTAATTTTCGACAAAAGATATAAGTTACCTAACGGATGAAAACAACATTCAGTAATCAGTCCAGAAAAAACAATACCTTGACTTATGATATCTTGCCGTGTACTGCAACCCTAAACTCGGGTCCAATCTCACTCGGTTGTGGGCCTTGAAAAATGGCCTTGGGGGATGCGCGAATTACTTTTTTTGGATTCGCATCCCTTCCTCATCGTCACCTGTGCCCCTACACATATCTGTTTCTGTAAATATATGTTGCTGTATACCACCTCTGGTTTTACACAAAACAAATTATTATCTTGTGTTTTGTTTTGTTTCGAGCGTTTTTTTTTTCAGGATCTTTTTGGGTTTTAAATCTGGAGAGGTGTTCGCCAATCATGCAGCAAAGAGATGGTTTTAAGATACCTAGCAATTAATGCGAAATGCATTTGGATGCGAATTGGTTTTCTCAAAAAACATAACTTTTTGTCTGCATGTTCCTAACGGATGGTCAGAAGGTACATGATTTCTCTCATAATTTGCCTTTTTTTGAGTTGTTAATCATAAAATGACCTTTAACACAGTGGAGCAAAAGAGCGTGTCAGACATTGACTGACTTACATCCATCTGTGTCTTTCAATTGCTTTTTGCATTCTAGGGCCTCGGTGATTGTTTCAAACGTTCCCACAGCCCCCTCATACTGTGTCTCTTCCCACCAATAGGCACAAATCTAGAATCTTGCTAATACGAAACGAACGAAAAAATGCAATGAAAATAGTTCTTTCGTGAGTCAAATCCAAGATCTCATGCTCTGTGGAGGAGCTTAGGACAGCTAGAAAAAATTCTAAGAACCATCGTAACAAATTGTTTGTAGGCAGTTGTTATTTTCCTTTTAAACTGCTCATAAACCTTAAAAAGATGCCTGTTAAAAATAACTTAAACAATCTCAAACACCCTAACACCTTGTAACACCATAAAAATTTAACCAACGCCCAAATTAAGCCGGTCCCTATAGATTATTAACTGTAAAAAACCGCTAGAAATTAGCTCGTAATCTTGTAACATAAAAGTTAACATTTATAGTAAAAGTTGGTGCGTGGGTGAGCGAGCGACGGGAGAGATAAAACGCATAAATTAGCGCGTTTGACCGAAGTTGGCGCATTAGCGATTGTTGCCTATGGAATTATTCGGAAAAGTTACATTATCATTTCGTGTTGGTACGGGGCATGTTGGTAAGGAAGTAGCGGGTTGTACAGGTCTGTTTTTTATCATGAAGAAATGAAGATATTCGTAAGAGAACTAAGGTTACCGACATAGCCCGAAGAATCGCCAAACTTAAGTAGCAGTGGGCAGAACACATTGCTCGTAGAACCGATGGTCGGTGGGGATGGAAGGTTCTAGAGTGGCGGCCACGTACCAGAAGACGCAGCGTTGGAAGGCCTCCCACAAGGTGGACCGACGACCTGGCGAGGGTCGCGGGAATTCGATGGATGCGAGACGCACAGGACCGATCACTGTGGCGACGCTTGGGGGAGGCCTATGTCCAGCAGTGGACGTCTTTCGGCTGAGTTAATGATAATGATGATGATCAATTTAAAGAAATTCACAGTTTGACATAGGCCACCACCACCTCAGAGATCAGTTTCTGTGCGTCTTGCATCCAGTGGATTTCTTAGAGCTGTCACCAGGTTGGTACAAGGTCTGCTGTATGGGAGGTGTACCAAAGCTTCGTCTGCCAAAACGGTTTAGATTATGGAGTAACCGCGTATTGGAACATGCAGCATTAGAAGACCTCCTAATCCTAAACATTTAAAAGTTTGTCATTTGATCATCATCATTTCAGTCGACAGGCCGCAATTCGTTCGTCGGTCTTGTGCTATGCCTTTTAATAACGCTTCGTCTCCCAGTGCACTGTCAAGTCAATGATCAAAATTCTTAGTGAAAGGTAACTGTCCTTTACTTCTTGAAACCTTGCTATATGAACAAGAAACGCCGTCATAAAAGTAAGCATACCTACTTGCTTAAGTACAAACACTAAAGCAGTACGAAATTAACAGAGAAGTATGTCAGTCTAAACTTCTTTAGAAATGAAGATGAGTGAGACAGAGTAAAGTTCCACATACTTCCGTTGAAAAGGGAGGATCCTCCGACCGGACGGGTGTTATGTCCGGCGGGCTACTGCCCGATAGATGATTTCAGGTTGTTTTATCTATTCAAATCGCACGGAGAACTTTGTTTGCGCAATGCAGGGTTCCGTGACGTCACATGTAGTAGATCGTAGTCGCTACACTATTACCAGACTTCTAAATCCGCTTAGAAACCAACCCGCTACCTCTTCTCAGCATACTCCCACCTTTACCACGCTACCACCCACCTCCACGACACTGTCTCCCACCAAAACCATTGCCTTGACGATAACCAGGTGCCGAGTTTGCCAGCCTCTAACTGCCACGCTCCCTTCTCATCCACAACCAGAGAGGAACGCTTTTTATTCACTGGCAACACTTGAGTCCCATTAATTTTGTATGAGATCACTGTTTATGGTTTGAATTGGATTCGAGATGCGATTTGTATGGTAATCGGGGAGTTATGCTGGTTGAATTAATTATTTTCGTTTAAAAATATGGTTTTGTTTCTTGTCGAACTTTGTGATTACTAATAAAAAATGTAGGTATAAAAAAAATAAGTACTCGAGTAGTACGTTTATAATAATACTTGGGGTTCTTTGCAGTGTCCTGATCTGGCGTAACAGGTTGATATTTCTATTTAATTCATGAATCCCTGACCGGTCCTATGAGACCGTGCTATTATTGTTTTACTATTGTGACTCGTTTTGCGGATATGTGATAGGTTAAGTACTTGTAGGTTTTATAATAAAGTATTGAAAGACGGATCGGTGTGTGCTGTGCTAATCATTTTTGTCATTTGGACACATTACCCGTCGAAAGCGATGAGGAGGATTTTTCGACGTTAAATTTTATATTCTGTGTTTAGTTTTAGTATTTATAAAGGGATTATATAATTTAATATTTTTTATATAGAATTTAAATTGAGTTACGTAAATAGTATTAGTAAAAATAAAGTTGCTGATTTATCTCCACTACTCTAATGACTTTAGCGTATCCCTTATAAGTATACTTCCGACACGAAGTAATGACCATCCGTAGGAGCACAGTGATCATTTTCATAACTGCCGTCTTCTTACGCCCATACATTACACGTTGGCGCTGCTTGCAGGAAACTGCACAAACTAACCCGTTAGATGAAGATACCAAACAATTCGACAGCTTTTCTATTTAACAGCACACAAACACATTTAACCCTCCGCAACCGCCGCATAAACCATCCATCCATAAAACTGTGTCACATCGCTTCGCCATCAAAGCTCGCGCCGCTCCACTCATTGGTATGCCGCACTGGTCCTGTCACGTGATTGCTATTTCATATCTCTTTTACGCAGAATGTGGCCATTCCTATGCGGCGGATTACTCTTCTAAATGTTTATCAGGTCGGCGTTGGAGGGTTAGACTTGTGGTATTTGCAAGATGGTTTGATTTGTGAGGGAAGGAGAATAAAAGAGTCTTTGACTTATTCTCTTTTTATTGCTGTGTTGTTTTGATGGAGTGAAAATTGTAGCTGTGTCTATCATTCTTTGTCTGTTATACCCACCGCGACTATATTCCTATCAAATCAAGAGCATGTAGGACGCCGCTGCCTAGTTCTATGAAGCAATAATGGACGCTAAGTAGGCGGTGGAAAACTAGTGGATGAATAATAACCGGTATGGGAGCAAGGTACGAGCTCCGCCCACTACAGGGTATGGAACGGTAGCAGACTTGGGAAGTGTCTTACCTAGACATTAATAGATCCAGAATGGCAGCTCACCGTGTTCCAAACGCGCCTCTTTGTAGAGATTGCGGCTGTAAACGACCTCAGAGCGGACGTGCATCCGTGTGAGTCAATACCTAGTCGGGGACTTGATGAAATCTGCAAGCATTCCAACATCCCCAAAAGTAGCTGCAGAGAGTCTGATAGCCCCTAAACCCGCAAGTCTATGAGGCTTTCAATATGTTCAAAAAGATAAGCATACAAAGAAATACAACGAAAGAAGAAGCCTTTCATTGATTATCTTGCTACATCGGTACATGATGGCCCTGAATTTAAGTCGTGTTCTTGAAGATGTATCGCCACCTCTGCCTATCCCTGGCAATGCGAAATACACGGAGGAGTTCTGCCCAAGGATGAGCAAATAGAAATTCATAGTGATGTTATAAACTAAATTTTATGCTAATGTTATAAAGAAGAAAGACTAGTATTTTTGTGAACTAAAAACTACTGGACCGGTTTTTAGTCTTGCAGCAGTAGAAGGCTTATTAGTGTGAAACATACGCTATTTTGAACTGTCACGTGGGCGTACCCGCTGGCAGAAACTAGTCATTAATATGCTACGGGATAAATTATTGGAAATCTATTGGCGCATTTTCATTAGTCGATAGGGCCCACATGCGGGGTGCGAGAGATTTCTGGAACGCATGCCACAGGGCCCGCATTCGGGGAACCGTTTTCATTAGTCGATAGGGCCCGCATGTCGGGTGCGAGAGATTACTAGAACGCGAGTCACATGGCCCGCATTCGGGGAACCGCAGACGGTATAACGAACATGTTACTTTCATTGGTTGTTATCCCGCATGCGGGGAGTCCCCGCATGCGGTATACCGAACGAGTTAACGACCAGTGAAAATGCGCCACATGGGACAGAGATAATATTACGGTGCAATGGCTTCAATGACAGCCTATGGGTGTAACTGACAAGCCGTATACGTAAATATTATCACTTTTGTGTTAAGGTGAGTATACACTACAACATTTTGTAGAGCATTTCTCTGTAATGTAACATTCTTACGAATGGTACAATACAGGCAAAAGCTCAGTTTCCAAAGCATTTTCATGTAATGTAACGTTCCTGCGAATGCTCGGCGTTATGTTACGGGTAAATGCTCACAATGCACAATGCTCATTTACCAACATTTCGTTGTACCTTGCGTTCATTTTTTTCATAGTTCCTACGACGAATTGTTACACCAATACGCTCGACGAAACGTTACACCAATACGCTCGAAGAAATGTTACACCAATATGCTCGTTGGTTTGTAACAAAGAGGCGAGCGTGCTCGACGTGTAGTTCGTAAAAGTATGATACACTTGAACATATCATAGAGCGGCTCGTTGTTCTGTTACAAGTAAATGTTGTAGTTTATACTCACCTTTATGATTACAGGCAATAGCTAAAATACCGCTAACAAGAGCAGGTCTAATAACACATTTTGACTATAATATTGCAGGATAAAAATATCTTTCTGAAATCATAAAGAGACTATGTCAAGAATGGTTTTGACAGATCTGACAACATGGCCGCCAAGTTCTTTTTTTAAACGACCTTTCCGTGTTTATTTTTTCTAAACATTGATTATGTTCAAAAGAAATGTAGTTCAAAGTCCGGGTAAATTCAAAGAGGTTCTAAATTAAAGTGTTTAAACAAAAACAGAGCAATCAGGGCAGGAGGACAGTTACCTGAGGGTAAGTTATCGCACTCCCGGGAGCCATTCTGTGCAAATGACGGAACAGTGTAGTTTGCCTAGGAAATTGTTCAGGTCTCCTAGTGCCTTAATTTTAGATTTTTTAAAGCATTCTGTAATGTAAGCAAAGTTAACAGGGAAGTCTCTCCTAAAGGAATACCTAATATTTTTAAGGTAGATTTTCCTCCAAGAATAAGAAAGTTTTTATAAAGGTTGAGGAATAAAACCTTAATTGAACTGGAAAACTGAATCGAAATTATCTTTGAGGCAGAATTTTGTGGATTTTTTTTTTAATTCATTGGGTGTACGAACTAGGTATCTTTTAAAATGCTTAATTAGATATAAAAACCATATTTTTGATAAAGTTATTCTAGATAATTGTAATATATTTTTATTATCCATTATCTCATTACAAAGCAAGACCGTTTGCTTCCTTTTCTTCACAATTTTTATCTGCTAGTGTAAGCCAGTGTTTTCAAGAGATTAAAAAAAAGTAGGTAATCAATAAAAAGTAATAAAATGCCCCAAAATATATTGCTCATAGCGGCAACTCGTGATTAAATTCATTTCACCGTTCGGTAAAGTCCGTCACTGCTCGGCCGAGCGTTCCAACACCTATTATAATGAAAATTGATTTCATTCGATATTCCAGCTTCGGAGAAACGTTTATTTTGTGAATTATTTTATTAAACATTGTTATCGAGGCTGACTGAGTTACTTTTTGGGATAAACTATTTTATATGAAATGTGTGATCCGTCCACCCAAATAATAAATTCAATAAAAATAGGTCAATGCTTTTTGTATCGTCGTCGTTTGAGTATACAGTAAAAATAATAGTGCTACTAGTCCAGGTATAAAGTAAGTTACGATAATACTTTGTCTAGGTTTTACGAGGTATAATAACTATTCTATTTCACAAAGACCGGTTGGCATTGAATGTGTACGTGGCAAAGAAGAAACAAGAGTGGTTAATCGGTAAAAGTCTGACACAGAAGAGTGGGAGAAGTCACTAGATGATTTCTCTCCTAAAAAAGGATCATGTAGATTTTTCAAATAATGTGCACTTAAAGAGACACATACAAATTCACGATCAACTAGCCTTTCTAAGATAGAACAAATTTAGAAAGAGATAAGTAACAAAAACAATAAAGATATTCAAAATATAATGTCACGAGTCCCATTCTTCCCCACCAGGCCTTCCATAAAGCCAGAAGTCGCTCCTTTAAACTACTAAAGCGAAAAACCTCCGCCAAACGTCATATTTCACACAACAATAGACGTATAGCGGAATGATTTATTATATCATTCACCCATTCGCTCCATTCAGTTCATTCGTTCTATTCTCATTCGGCGGGCGACTCGACGCCGCACAATGGGTTGGCTATCCCTGTATAACATTGGTATAACGTTATTTTGTTTCTGGGTATTTATTTAAATATGGCAAGGCTTGTGTTGAGCGATAAGCTGTGAAAATATTACTGGTTTCTAAATAAAAATATTAAATAGGGAATCTTTAATTTGGGAATTCAGTATTCTAGTAATACTGAATTGAAATAATATTCTGTAATAGAATAAAAACTTTACCTACATACATAGATTGGATCCTGCTAAAAATGAGTAACAATTCTTTCCCTGCACTGCCTGTTGATCTAATACAGTAAATCATCATCATCATCTTCCTGCCCTAGTTCTTTATTATTTAGGGTCAGCGCAACACGTTTCTTTTTCTTTCATTCTGCCCAGTCACCCGTCCTGCTATCACTAACTCCCTTTTCTTCCATACCACTTCTCACATAATCAATTCATCCTTTCTTTAGCCTTCCTCTTCATCCATCCAAATGTATACTCATAACTTTTTAAGTAATAAGTGTTTTATCCCTCTTCTTTACAATCACAAAGACAAATGTTTTTCTTTCAACTTTTCAGTCACTGATGCCATTTTCGTACTTCTTTAAATATACGGCTTTCACATTTTATTCACGTCAACATTCTCATCTCCGAAATTGGTGTCATACAATGAAATTAAACTATTATTATGACTTTTCAAATGACACTTACCACAACGACACTAAAGTCATTCTGTCAGGGAAAATCAGAATATGCATTCTTAAAACCCTTTCTGAAACTGAAACGCTTTAGGAAAAACCTAAAGCTTTTTAGTTTTTCATTCCGTTAGAGAAGAGCAGTTTGAAAAATATGTAACTAATAAACTGTGAGTAGTCCATCAAAGCAGTGGAACTAGGCGTTGTAGTAGTTTGCCATGGTTTTTACTTATATAAGCCACCATATGGAGCTGAAACTTTCGCTTGTCAAGCATTGTCATGGAGGTCGGGATTTTTCATTGACGTTCATGCTGTTTATGCAAGTTTCAGTAGAAATATAGTGCGGAACTGAGGATAGATTAATTATAATTAGGTTGTTAGTAAGTCAATATATTATCGTATATAATGATTGATTAAAAAGCGTAGTCGACGGAGCCCCGCTGCGCGGGGCTCCTACTTCTGGGTGGTTTTAAAAAAAAATAACCTCGAAGGAGGTGGCGGGGTCTGTGTTCGCTCGCTTCGCTCGCTCACTACAACCCCGCCACCTCCTTCTAACCTAACCTGTCCGAGTCAGGTTACCCTCAAGTCGTGAGGTAAAGCGTGGTCGACGGAGCCCCGCTGAGCGGGGCTCCTACTTCTGGGTGGTTTAAAAAAAATAACCTCGAAGAAGGTGGCGGGGTCTTTGTTACAAAACTCAGTTTATTATGAAAATGTAGTTTTAATAGTAAGTAAAAAATGTCTAAACCCGATCTCACGTGCCGAACAGTTAAGGTATTTTCATTATTATTGAGAGTTAAAAAATAAATTTGATAACCAACAATAGATATTAAAACAGTTCATGCAAGTTGTAAAAATATGATTATTTTGACAAAACCTCTGTTGTCGGTAACTTAGTAATTTTGTCAGAGGTTCAGTATTCCATTCGGAAGTTGAGTTTTGTTGTTCGAAGACTCATTTTTTTTAGGAGGAGAAAAAGAAATTTGAACATGCTCTAATTTGTTGTTAAATTAGGTATTTTTTTTCGTTAATTTTTTGGGTTTTTTGTCGGTAATTAATTATAACGCTGGTTAATTAGAATAATAGTCGGCCACAGATCGCTGGAGATTAATTTGTTTTTCGGAACCATTATTATTTCCCGTATATAATTACATGGCGTATAGATTTATCTATCTGTCTATCTATTATACATTATTTTAAGAAGGATCTTGAATTGTCTGTCAGAATTTTTAGCAATACATTCAATAAAATTGTTTATTAAAAGTAGGTAGGTATCGCTAACCAGGCTGCCAAAGGCTAGGCCAATTGTGGCCTCGTTTTTTGTCTAGACAATCTCTATTAATTCCAAATTATCTGGAAGAGATCGCAGATTTGAAAACGTCCATTGAGTTTGTTTAACTTAAATTTTCTCTTTTATAACTTTTAAACAAGGAGAAGGTTTCCAATTTTTCGAACTGGTCATGTTATGGAAGTGTCCAATTTATGTTTTCCGATTACTAGAATGCTTTGACCGGTTTATAAATACATAGTTGTTTCAGACTCTATAATAAAGTATATGGATATAATATTAATTAAATAAACAAAATTAAAATTTATTGTAGAGTACTAGTATTAAAACATTTTAGAGGTACCATTTTTTTCTACTAAACATTTTAGAACCTTTCCTTTGCCCTAAATGATGTTATAACTATAAATTACGAGTATACTGTAATAACTGGAGCACACGGTAATTCAAACCCGATGGAAATATAAAGTAGAAAGTAATTACATGTCATTAATAATGTTACAGTTACTACTATGAAATGGAGTATCCAAATTAACAGTTGTAACAGTACCTTTGTATAAAATAAAATTATAGTTAATATATTATGTTCTAGTACAATATTATTGTAAGCTAGCAACCCGCCCTTAGCTTCTCACGTAAAATTCCACGGTTTTATAGATTTGAAGTTTTCACACGAATCTTTCTGTTGACAATCACATGAAAATCTGTTCAGCGATTTTCAGTTTATAGCAAGGGGATAGACAGACCAACGTTGTGGGCACTTAGATTATGTTCTTATCCAGGACAGGTAAAAGTTAGTAGGTAAAAGTTTTATTTTGGTAGTATATTCCTGTGGACTTCTATTTGAGCGAAGCCACTAGCTAAAGATAGGACTGGATAACGATATTCATGCTGGACTGTGTACAACAATCATCGTTTACTAACTATATCCCGTGGTTTCGCCCGCCTCTTTTGCCCCTGTTCTGCTCCAATTAGTTATAGCAGATGGTTTTAAACCTTATTCGATTTGCTTTTAACCAAACAGACAAAAAAACTCTTCAGCTTTTATAATATTATTATATACCTCGTACAGTATAGATAAAAGCTACTTCAATTTAAATATGCAGTACCTATACAAAACCAAATATAATACAGACCTAATCTTATCAAAATCCAAAACTAAAATTTCATTTCAAATGCAATATCCGAACAATAGGTACAAAAGCGCAGCACATAACTTGGAGAGGTCTCATTTGTTTGTGCACACGGCGGCGCGGCTCGCCACAATGAAATGTTTTAATTTTCTCATAATTTATACCCACGCCCAACATGCTATGCTTTATGTATTTCGATTCAATTTCGGGGATTACTCCCGGTTCCAACGTGATTTAGTAGCCCCCGAAATTGTTGTCAACGGGCCTTTTTAGGTTACATCTTTTTTAGGTTCGATCTGGTATCCAATTTTTGGATAAAATAGGCCGAAAGGATCCTTTTCGACGTCAAACCCTAAATTGAAATAATCACTGAAAATCCTGGCTCAAAAACCCATATTTAAAAACCTTTCTGTAATAGTAAAGTCTTCATAAGTAAGAATTTCAGCTGTTACGGTGCCCCAATCCATGAAAAACATATTTTGAGAAAGCCTATCGTAATCTGCGATCACGACGCCGAAACAAATTCCTTTCAACAAGAGGCCTTAATCCGCATTACAATATGGCAGACGGTGGGACGATGAAAGTCTCTATTGCGTGGCGACACAGAGTATGAAGAAATGGAGGACTAAGGTACGGGAAATGCTAACAACGACAAAAGCATTGACTGACTTCTTAATGAATCTATGTATTTCTACTACAGTTAGTGGAATCGGAAGTTGATTTGCCTATTTCAAAAACAGTAGATATCGTGTGTATACAATAGTATGTGAGTTTAGGTTATATTACATTGGTGGAAGACCTTTGTAGTGGGATCAAACAAGCTGGCAGTAATATAAATAAACATGTAAATCACACAATTATATAATAATGATAATTAATACGTCAAGCAATCAGAGTACAATCATGCTTAGAATTTATGACACGTCTTACAATATAGTTTAAGGAAAAATGGTGCGAGCAATCCATTCCTTCATACTCCGTGGATCAGACCCTTCTCAGGACACATTTACATACTTTTCCGAGGTTATCGTCTTCAAAATGTTTGAGAAAGCATTATAGCTTATTTTAGAAGACGGTTTACATGTCTGGGAATGTGGGAGAACATGGTGTGGACGTGTCGAGCGGTGGAAGGTCAGCTCCTGAATAAAACATAGGCTTTATGGGGAACTTTTGAATTCAATGACGTTCTGCGCAAAGTTTTGGCACTTTGTGTGACCTGTTGACTTGTAAAATTAAAATCAGTTTTCTGAAGTAAGAATTTTAAGTTAACCTTTTAGAATTCACTTTAGCGCGTTTGTCTGACTGGCATTAAAGTAAAGTTTAATTCTCAGTGTTAGGCCGACTGTCCACGGACGCTGTCGACAAAGCGGCAACGACATAACCGATGGCACAACGTTTAACTTCATCGACACAGTTTTATATGCAAGCTTCAAGCAGGCGTATACCACCAACAAATACGCATCTATGAAGCTACAAGTCCTTGTTTAGTAGGCCTAAGCTCAGCAGCTGGACTTTATTACTGATGACAGGTAATTTTGCAAATTGTGTTCTAGTTTGAAAAAGATAAACCAAAGTGATAACAATATTGTGGGCTATCTATCAAAACATTTAACAAATTAAAAACGGTACCTAGGTAAATATTAGTTGTTTTGCAAACAAGTTTTTAAAAAACACTTTTAGACTTTAATTTATTAACCCGATGATAGACCGGAGATGTTCCTAATTTTATAACCATGACTACTCAAAAGTCAAACGTCACGACTAACAACTCCATAATCTAACTTAAAACCTATTTCTCTAGCAGCCACATACACAATTCAATCCCATAATGGATTTGTTCCAGGAATAGAGCGGAGATGTCGTGACACTCCATTAGCTGAGCGTGCAGAGTCAGAGGGAACGCGGCTAAGCCTCTGTCTTATTGACCTCCTCCGCAAACAGTCGATACGGGTTCAAGGAGGAGGATATTTTCTTTAGAGGACTTAGTAGCTTTTGGTCTGACTGGAAAGTAAACTAGGTTTGGATTTTTTGAAAAACGATTAGTGGGTTTGACTTTTGTTGTGGGTTTTTCTCGAATTTATGCTACAATTCCTATGAATTTCAAACGATTTTGGATATTCGAGTTTTTTTATAAACTAGCGCTTGAATGCGATCTCATCTGATGGTAAACAGTGGTGCAAGCGTTGATGGTGAGGCGCGCTAGTTTATTGAGAGCTTATTTATTTGGGTGTTTCGTCTTCTATTAGTTGGTTAGGAAATACCGGCCTCATCAATTTTAAATTTACGAAAAAATTGATGTGTAAAAGTGTAATTAAAAACCTATTAGCAAAATAAATATCATTTTAACACTGTGGTATTATTACAGAAAATACAAAAAATTAATATACGAATACATTACTTATTTCGAAAAAAGAATAACCTACTTTTAATATAAAGTACTAGCAGCCGGTCCCGGCTTCGCACGGGGTAGACAATTATTTATTTTTGGAAATTTGGATATAAAACCCTTTTTTTTAGTAAAAAATAATAAAATAAAATAAAAAATGTTTTTATTTTACATAGGCCTACATGGGCACTTATAAAAAGTCGAAGCTAGTGCACGGTTCCAAATTGGTCGTTTCCTATGGAGAAGAACCGGCAAGAAACTCCATGGTTACTCTTTTCAAAAAAAATGATTGGGTTTACAATATTTTCACATTACAAAACAGACACATATGCGAGGACAGTGTAGACCAATCAAAATTGTAACCCAAATAAAAATAGATTCAATCAAAAACTGGGTTGAATTAAGTAGTAATTAAAATTCGTAGTCTACAGTGTTCTCTCATTCACACTTTAAGAGAGGCTATATAAATAAGAGAGAAAAGAAATCAAACCTATCAACAAATTAGTTTTTATCAAAATGAAATCACGACTTAATGAAATTAAGGTGATTAATATCCAAATAATATAAAAATATTGCAAAAGCAACGTGTTGTGTAAAAAATAAATTTATGAGTAATATTTTATGAAATAAAACAAACATGGAGCAGTTAATAGACAAATTTACACAATAATGTTACCAGGGGGTCACATGTGCAGAAGCAGTTATTTCCAAACAAGCGCGTCTTCGACATAGTCTCTAACCTTGTAATATGCTTTTTTGGTTAGGACACGCTTAATATGGGTTTTGAACTTTCCCTCGCTAAGTTCAATAACCGACTTGGGCAACTTATTATAAAAGCGTATACTATTGACAAGGAATGACTTACTGGTCTTAGCTAGTCTCCATTTTGGTAATACGATTTGGTGTTTGCTACGCGTATTTTTGTCATGTAAATCGCTTCTAATTTTAAAAAGTCCTAGGTTTTTGCGTACATACAATATACTTTCCAGAATATAAAGCGAGGGCAGAGTTAGTATATCAATTTCTCCGAACGTATTTCTAAGGGACTCACGGGGACCCATTTTATAGATAGCCCGGATTGCTCTCTTTTGCAGTATGAAGACTGATTCCACATCAGCGGCAGACCCCCACAATAAGACGCCGTACGACATAATACTGTGGAAATAGGCATAGTATACTAATCTAGCTGTAGCTACATCTGTCAATTGCCTTATTTTTCTTACTGCATACGCAGCTGAGCTTAATCTACCTGAAAGAGTTCTAATATGAGTGCCCCACTGAAGTTTAGAATCAATAGTTAAACCTAAGAATACAGTTTCCGTAATAGTATCAAGTTTTTTGCCGTCAAGCATTAAATTAAGGCCCACTTGAGGAACATTTGGTAGTGAAAACTTTATACATTTAGTTTTGTTCGCATTTAGTAAGAGGTTATTAGCTGCGAACCATTTCGAAAGAACAGCCAGACTTTCGTTTACATGCAAGACATCCGCATCTTTTCTGTCTACTTTAAAAATAAGAGAAGTGTCGTCAGCAAATAAAATTATATCAGCTAAACTAGCCATCATGTAAGGAAGGTCATTAATATAAACCAGGAAAAGGAAAGGGCCAAGAATTGACCCCTGGGGCACGCCCATCTTTACTAAAGACCCCGAGGACGTCGCCCCATTAATGGTTACTTTCTGCTGCCTGTAAGATAAATAGGAAAAAACAAGATCAGCAGCTCGTCCACGAATTCCGTAATGATGTAATTTACAGATCAGAGTATTATGATCAACACAGTCAAATGCTTTTGACAGGTCACAGAATATGCCAATAGCATCCTGGGACTTCTCCCAGGATTCCAAAATGTGACTGATGAGTTTCACTCCTGCATCTGTCGTTGACCTTCCTTTCGTGAAACCAAACTGATGACTATGCAAGATCCTATTAGAATTAAAATGACACAACATCTGGTCAAGCATGATTTTTTCATAGATTTTACTCAATGCTGGAAGCACAGAAATCGGTCTATAATTAGAGGGATCACTCTTACTTCCTGATTTGAAAATTGGTACTACTTTACTATGTTTCATTAAATCAGGGAATGTACCACTGTCTAAACATTGGTTAAATATTCCTGTTAGGATAGGAGCAATTGTGTCAATAATATCTCCAAGAACCTTAACGGATATACCCCATAAGTCCTCAGTGTTTTTTACGTTAAGACTTTGGAATGTTTTCTTGATTGTATCAATAGATATACGCTTGAATTCAAAGGTTGGTATATCCTTAGTGAAATTTTCTTTCAAAAAAGATTCAGCTAGCAAAGATGAAGAAGGGAGAGATTTCGTAACTTCTATTGGGATGTTGGTGAAAAAGTTTTCTAATGTCTCCGCCACTTCTGACTTATCTGAGATGATCCTATTATCAATTTTTAGTGACAAATCATTCCGATCTCGTTGATTTGTCTTTCCAGTTTCCTTGTTTATTACCTTCCAAACAGTTTTAATTTTATTATTGGAATTTCCTATTGTCTTACTTATTGACTTAGATTTAGCTTGGGCGCAGACTCTTTTGAATATCTTTGAATAAAGTCTAACGCGGTTATGCAAGTTAGGATCAGACGTCAATGATTTTTCATAGTATAACTGATATAAAGTATCTCTGCTTTTTCTAATACCAGCAGTTGCCCATTCATTAAATTTGGATTTATTATTTATTTTAACTTTTTTAATTGGACAGGACTTATTAAATTCTTGGCATACTGTAGAGAATAATGTATCATAATTTACATTGGGGTCTTGCGAATCAAAATTGGCTGTTGAGAGACTACTGAGAACATTGTTATTAAAAGAATTTAATTTATTTTTAGTAAGCGGTCTAAACTCTGCAGTTGAATCTAATTGAAACTTCTTGACTAACTCAAAAGATACGAGCTGACCAGTATGGTCAGACCTCACGCCACTAATTAAGGATGAGTCTTTTATATTACAATTAGTAAATATGTTATCTATGCATGAAGCTGAAGTAGCTGTTATTCTTGTAGCTTCATTAAATATACATTTAAGATTAAAAGAACTAAATAACGAAAGAAGTTTACATTTTTCTGGTGAATTCAATAATAGATCAATATTTAAATCCCCACAAACAAAAACTAACTTGTTATCTCTAATGAGTCTATTTAGTATTTCTTCCATAGTGATCAAAAAGGATGTCAAGTTTGATGCAGGTGGTCTGTAAACACATAAGAAAGTTTGGCCTTCCACCTCTGCACATGCTACCTCACATATGCGATCAACAGAGCAAGCAGTGATATCTTTTCTTTCCTTATATCTGAAGGAATTACTACATAAAATCAAAGTACCACCCCCTATTGATGATCTGTTGTACGCACTGGCAACTGAAAAATTATTAACATTAAAAAGCATTCTATCTGGTTTTAACCACGTTTCACAAAAACATAAGATATCCATATGATATTTATCTATTAACATTTCCACATCTAGAATTTTACCCGAGAAGCGATTTATATTCTGATGGAATAATAAATTATAATAAAATTATAATATAATAATAGTGTTAGTTTTCTACACCTTCGGTTACATTGTTCAAATTTTACCAAGGATCCCTAATTTTTTCAAAATGAAATGTAGCCTATGTCAAATTGGAAGAACATAGCATTCTATTGGTGAAATAATTTTTTAAATCGGCCCAGTACTTTTTGAGCCTATTCATTACAAACATACAAAAATAGGTACAAATCTTTCCTCTTTATAATATTAGTATAGATATAATTGAACGAATAATTCCAATTAAATCCGAAGATGCCACAGTTGAAACAACGCAACGTACCTAACCCTTTTTATAAAACGCTAATCTCTGGCAGACACAATTTTTTTTTGAATAAGTGGTTTTCATGTGCACTTTAATATATATTGAATTTTAGAAAAATGGTCTTATATTATAACCCTCAATATTCGACTTACAAAAATATTCATGGTTATAATGTCAAGTAACATTACGTAACAGCCTCCAAATAAACTGTAACTTATTCTGCCTTCCCCATCTTATAGCAGCTAAAAAACCCCAAAAGCCTTGTAGAAAACCTTTGGAATCCATTAGTGAGTTCGTGCTTAGTCAGCCAACTAAGGCGTTTGACCTTCAGAGGCGTTCAAACTGTTTGCTAATTCTTTACCTTTTTTAGACCTTGAAGTGTTTAGTGCTTATATTATACATACTAGCTGCCCCAGCAAACCTTCTTCTGCTACATAAATTATCAATGAATTCGAACGTAAGCAAAACGTGACTAATAAATAGGGGTCGGAGGGGGGGAGGTTGTGGCCAATTTTGATAAATAATAAATTTCAATAAATGTACAAAAAAACCCGGACGAGCAATTTTGGAAGAGTATGACAATAAAGACACTAAATATTTACTATAAGAATACTAACCAACTCAGCAGACATTTGGCATGTAAGGACGCAAATGGGGGTGGGGATAGGAAAGTAAAAAATAGCCTATAACCTCAAGCTTAAGGTCAAGCCGTTTCGGAGAAGGTTGATAACAAATACCGTGACACGAGATTTTAATATATCAGATGGATCTCCGCTGTATTTCTCAAATGACTGGACAGCGTTGTCCCTCTTATATTCCCCTTTAGATTTAAATTTACAGGGATAGGGATGTTTATGACAACAAGCTGTTACTGAAAATTCCTCCATTTTCAGAGCAAGCATATTTTTCCAGCGTTACTTTAAAATTACGACAAAATTTTAAAGCTTTTATAAACCAGGTAAAACTTCATGCTGTCTGCTTACATACTTTAGTAAAAAATAATTGCACCATACGATATATATACTACAAAAAACAACAAACAAACATAAACTCACATAATCAAGACACCCAGACCTGGGACAACTGTTTGCATTTCAGACAAACGTTAGTTTCATACCTGACTGCTTCCTTGGTACAGTGGTCACAAGAGCGACTGCTGAGCGTGGGGTCCTGGGTTCAATTCCCGGGTCGGGCAAAAAGCGCTATTTGGTAGAAACTGCTCTATATAGCTGCCCGGAGTTTGGAAGTCGGTGGTGTGATACCCCCGTGCCTCGGAAAGCACCTAAAGCCGTTGGTCCTGTGCCTGATTTCTTTCGGTCGTGTCGAATTGCCGTCCCATAGGACTATGAGAGTAAAGGAACAGAGACTGCACCTGGGTTTGCGCACACACTTGTGCACTTATAATATCTCCTGCGTACTTGGCTGATCTCTGTTGAGATTGGCCACCATGATCGAAATTCGGTCGGGGAGAATTAGTTTCAAGGTAGAATTGAACCCATAACATGCAGCGCAGCAGCCAATTACTCAACCACTACACCAACCATACCGTCAAACCTATTAAGAAATCCTGATGGAAAACTTAGCCACACTTTGCCTAACCTTAGAAGTGAACCCAGGAGCTCTCTCTATATCTCCCAGTAACAACACTTACGACTACTTGCCCTACAAAGCAGTCTACATGATTGTAGGGAGGCTGTCTCAAGTTTTTTAGAGTTTAAAAGTTCTTCAGGGATAAGAGCTTTCCCAGGCTTAATTTTTGTTGTATCCGCTTTGGCGTAAAACTAAAGTTTCGCAGGCTCTGACGAGGCGCTAAGATATACTTAATCTTTGTTGGATCTACTTTCTGAACGAGTTTTTAATATAATTCTGCTGTTTTGAGGGTAATTATTAGCAAAGTAAAGGATTAAGTTGGTAATTGAATGTAGGACAATTTAGTTACAATTGAAAACTCTTCTCACGTATTTATTATTTTAAAATTTTGAGGTTAAGATGGCAGTTCATCATCATCATTTCAGCCAATAAACGTCCACTATAAATTGGACGTTGGCTAGGCCTCCTACAATGGACGGTCTTATGTGTCTCGCAACCCTCACCAGGTCATCGGTCGACCTTGTAAGAGGCCTTCTAACGCTGCGTCTTCCTGCAGATGGCAGTTTGTGGAAATAAAAGGGTTCATTGATAAATAATAACAGATCAACCCCCAATATTGTCGGATACGGCGCAATACCAATTGCTTCATATGCTTTCCTAGGCAAGGGCGGAGAGCGGTGCTACAACATAATTCGTACTTGAAAAACCGATTACTACTTTTGCCTGACTCGGGAATCTAACTCAGGAGTTACGTTTGTAACACCGAGACTAACAAGGCAGTTAAGCTTACTGCTACACCGTCTACGTACGTTATGGTGCACATAGCTTACTTTATAAAAGTGTGCCATCTAGTTTATGGGACGTACGCGAGCTATCAGGTGCAACGGGTTTGATCTGCTGCTTAGCCAGCTAGAAACTTGAGCTAGTAGTTAGCTTGTTAGACAGGTAAGAAGTTGAAGAAGTTGATTTGTATGAAGTTAGATGTGGTTTGACAAAGTTTTAAGAATATTTGAAGGGGGGGTCACAAAATAGTACTTATATTTTGTGCCAACAAAAAACCTGAGTTGAGTAAAATAGTGTTAAAAAAATTAAATTAAGTGTAAGTAAATTAAGACAAATTAATTTATTTAGAAACTGTATTTAACGTTTGAATCCCCAACCGGTCCTATGAGACCGCGCTGTTATTGTTTTACTATTGTGTCTCGTTTCGCGGGTATCTGAGTAATTAAACAATAGGTACTACAACTATTATTATCACAGAAGGTAGCTGTAAACACTATAGGTACCTCGTAGAAATCGCTTTGTTTGCATCTTTGTGCTTCTAGTTTTATGGATTTCTTGTATAAAATTATACTCTAACCGGTAAACAATAAATTAAATTAAATATAACGCAGTTGTACTGATGTACCTAAACTTGAAAATCTTGTTACCACATCAGCGATCGTTATTATCGCAGTCCAATTCTACAACTTTTAAATTCAATCACAGTATTCAAAATCAGAGGCAACACTAACAGTTGGCCGAACAAAACTCGTCGATCCCAGCTATGCATGTAGTTTGCGAGTTACGGAGCACAGATCAACATAAATCTCGACAGATGGCGCTGCCTGTGAATATCTGAGCAGGGAACAGCCTCTAATACATTTTATTTGAGTTCGACAAGTTGTTTGGGAACGATATCGGCTTTTGATACCTGTGATACGTATTGTTTGTAACGGTTTTTGGTTGCTTGCGTACATAAGTGTTTTATTTTGTATAATTGTTGTCACATAGATGTTTTTAGCGAGATGCCTATTCGTTTTTGAGCTTTAATTCATGAATTCCCGACCGGTCTCATGCGACCGCGCTGTTATTGTCTTACTATTGTGTCTCGTTTCGCGGGTATTGATAAGTTAAATTGCTTACCTAGAAGTACCCAATTCGGGTGGATCAAGAATTGTATTTATAAGGTTGTAGTTATCAGGAAACACAGACACCAACAAAGAGATCCACTTCTTAGCTGTACGCATAACAACTATTTTCTCAAAACGTTTTGATCCTAAAGGAGGGATGTCCACCAAGTACCGGTAGCGCATCGCCTGGTTGCCCGATGATATAACAGGCTTGGTGGAATTAGGCTATGCAATTCCGACGCACACTGCCCGAAATGCAACTGCCATTTATTAGACATGGAACACGACGTTATTCTACGTATATACTGAGTAGACGTGTAAGTTAATATCAGTTATTTTTCATTCAATCTCGAAAATGGCTGAAATAAATCAAACAATATCAAAGAGGACCCATTACCACCCTATAGGGGAGCGTATGTTAGGAAATGTGCTACATTTGTGTATCAATTTTAAACTTCAAAATATTCTTAACCCTAGAGGATCCTCGAGAATGAAGCCACCGACCCGTAAGACCTTCATTCAGGGTAGCTTTCGACCGGAAAATCACAATAGCACGCTCATTTTGACACAACACGCTACATACACGGAGTTTATCACGAGAGAATATCGGACGGTACTCAGAAAAGGGTGGAGGACTTCAAATTTTTGTAATGTGAAGGAAACTGGCTGTATCTGGTCTTAGAAACATGATCTACTGAACCTGAGTCCGTTGCATGATCATCATCATCATTATCATCTGCCTAGCCTTTTCCCAAATATTTTTGGGTCGGCTTACAGTCATGCTGGATTTAGCTGAATACCAGTATTTTACGAGGAGCGTCTGCCTACCAGACCTCCACAGCCCGTTGCATGATATTGGTGAAGAAGTACCTTGGAATGCAAGAATGCGTTAGTAAAATTGATTGAAGGGAATTTACTCTTTTATCTTGTAGATTTTTTTTTTATTCTTACCATCTAAGATGTACAACACTAAACACGCCTTGAATGCATACCTTGCTTGAGTCAGTTTTGGTATAATAAACGCTAGCGTGGCAAAAGTTGTTGAAAAAAATAAAAGAAATAAGTGTTTGAAATAAATCATATCATAAGTGTTTTATTCAAATGTTAAATACTTAATACACACGTAGAAGTACATTTAAATGATATTTCTGTCTGTGCCTCCTAAAAAGATACGTATTTCGCAGCCACAAGACACCTCCTCGTATATTTTAGAAATTCTAACATCCAAATGTAAATACCATCACTTCCATCGCCACAGCTATTATCAACAATGTCAAAAGGATAATCCTAAATAACATCCTGAACAATAGCATTTTTGACAATACTGAGTCCCAAAACAATGTAAATTCAAACACATTGAACATAGATTGAACCCTCAATAAAACATGTTCCTGTAATCCGCTAAACACCCATTCGTAACACAAACAAACATACAAGATTAACTTTGAACTGTAAAACGTTCCTATATTGTCCATATACCGAAGTGGAGCGCTGGACAAAAACCGACAATAGATTTTCCACTCAATTGACCCCGATTTAAGGTCGAGAACCCCGTAAAATTGAGTTACTGTGTCAAATACCGAGCTGATAATAATTTGGATTGACGGCAAATGAATTTGAACAGTATTTAGACAAGAATAAAGTAGAGTATCGTGTGGTAAAGTCGTGTTTCGCATCGTAAGTCATAACTCCTGAATGTGATCCGCTCGGTGACATTTCGAAGCTACTGGTAGATTGAAGTCTGTTCTCAATGCGATAAAAGTATATAAAAATAAAAATATCTTGACTTGGTTAAGAAAAATAAAGTGGAAACTCGTTTATCTTTGTGGCACATGTTTGAATACGAATTATTCTTCATGCTATTGACTTTCTCTATTATGAATTACTCTGTAGCTGCCTGGAGTTTGGAAGTTGGCGGTGTGACACATCTGAGCCTCGTATAAAGCACGTACCTATAGCGGTTGATCTTGCACCTTATCTCTCTCCGTTCGTTCATCATCTCAATAGACTTTTTTTTGCTTTCAAATTCGTTTGTGATGCCTTTAATTTATAATTTTCAGTTCTAAACTTTCTACAAAAATAGTGACGGTAAGTACAGGTATTCCGTTACCTACACCAGTTTTTTCGAATCCAGTGTACTTTTACCAAATAACAAGTACAAATGCTTGTTATTTATTGATATCAGTCCAGAACTTTTTCAATGCCACGGCCGAAAATGGTTTTCTTTCTAATGGAATTAGGAAGATAAATATTAGCTTAGCCTAACAATAGAGAGCGAGCCTCCCATATCTTAGGCCATTACTTAGTCTTATAAGTATTGTAACAAAAGCTTTGCGGGACAAAGTTATTGTTGCCGAAATACTTAAAAATATGAAAAGGCACTTCCACTTCGTACTACCATTAGCCGCCAAGGTCTCGGCAACTCTTTCCTTCTATAATTCGTTTATTGTCCAGCCGGCTATAAGGGCCCTATGGTGGGTCATTACACAGAAACACACTTACTACTGCCGTAAGATGTAGTGACAGCGTGAATTGTGGTTTTAGAGTCGGCGACACGATTGCGATACGATTATGCTAATTAGGAAAAATCGTGAGCTGGTGTAAATGCACACTTTGCATAAAAAATGCTTTAATGGTAGATAAATTTACTTACAAACTATACACGTAAGTTTATTGAGTAAAAAAAAAACAATTACTTCCATGTTTGTTTTCTCTAATAGTTAGTATAATTATTTTCAACTGTAAATACGATTATCACACTCCATTTTGCCTATAAATACCTTAATGCTTGCTTAATTGGTAAATGCTAGCATCAATCATAACGCTAACCGCTAAAGTAACCGTCGTCCATAGCTTGCCATCAGATTTAATACACCGACTTACCTGTAAAAAAAAGAAAATTATTTGAGTCACATTTTTTTTTAGTAGCTACTTATAAAGTCTTATTGGTATTAAAGCTTATGATGTAGGCAGATCACACTAACATTACACAGGCGAAAGTTTTTTGATGCGATTTGGCACACGGGTAGATAATATCCTGGAATAGCAGCATATTATTTTTATAGAGAGTAGGTTTCCCTGGGACAATTTTCAACTTTCACGCGAGCTAAGCTACTGGCAGCAGCTAGTAATTTACAAATCGCCTTGCAACAGTGTCGTGGATTGTAAATGTCTTTCAACCCCTTCAAGCATGTGATCAGTCATTCTTATTGGTGGAAGAAGGCTTTGTCAGATTAGCCTCACGATGGCATGGTAACCGAGCATCATGGTGACTCGAGAGTATTATGTGAAAGTCATCCCGTATCGACTTGTGACAGAGTGGTCTCATTTCTACTTGATATGGGTCAAGGAAGTTGCCACATTATGTAATAATCTGGGGTTAAACAGTACATCAGCATCAAATCTGTGATTGCAGTTACTTATGGAGCTAAACGATTGCATCACTGCTTACCATCAGGTGGGTTGACTGTCAAAGACTATAGTTGATGTTATATTATTATATAAAAAAAACTTTGCAGTGTAGTGTCATTTTCTAGAAAGTAAAATATTAAGATTTCACCATTACGTTAACTTTGAAGAAGGTCTGCAATCAATTCACAAAAGGATAGCCCTCAAACATTCAAAAACAACACCAATGCCTACATAAATAACGTACACTGACCGGGATCACGGAAAGCAAACACATCCACTTGAAATTTTCTCACCCGACCCTTCCGACATAAATCAATACATAAAATATAATCACAAGCAATATCATTTTCAACTTCCATTTATCGATACAGGATCCCTAATCCCAAAAGGTATTCGCGATTTCAGTGCTTTCGCAAAAAGAAAGGCACATGTAAATCCGTCTGGGGACCCGAGCCGGCAACCCGGCAACCGGCAACCTTCCGCTGGGTAGCAAGAGCAACCTTATATATCGGTGAGCCGATGAAATATTTATTTGTTACGTTTTTTAGAAGAGGTTTTGAACAGTGTGCTGTGAATGCGATTAAAAAGCAATTTTGTGAGAAATGGGTTTTGTATTGTTTTTGGTTTTGTCTGACGGATTTGGTTGAGGTGAATACTGGAAACTTAATTGCTTTTCTTGTTTTGAATTTGCTGATATGGACACTGTTTTAAGGCATTGGATTTACTGATATGGTTAATTGGACATTGTTAAAGGCGTTTATCGTAGGCGTTGAATGCATCATTACCTACTAGTATAGGTTCGCAATTCCATGTCCGCAGCAAACTCAAGTTTTATCTTTGTAAAGTTTAAGAATAGCATATTTTGTATTACCTACGAAATGCGATGTATATATTGGTAATATTTAATTTGCTAAACAGAATCCAAGATAAACTGAAGCAAAGAAGTTTGACTCACGAAATACCTAAGAAGATTTACCTTCGCTTTCTGACCTAAGCATTTAATGTTGGGTATTTCTAAAACTCTACTTTAGGCTGAAAACCTTTCAAAATTTGATTTTTAAGTAGGGTTTGAGTTGAGTTAAACTCAAAATAATCAATTCAGAGACCCGCCCATAACAATGAAAGTCTGACTCATATAATAATGTATCCAAATAAAGTCGAAATAAAATGCCAACGCAAAATAACAATAGCAAATGTGACCTTTATTAACAGCAGCAGCAATTAACGATTGATTTTATAGGTGTTGGTAATCACTTTGTGAAACATCATTAATTAATAACAAACTATATTATTGGGAGTGCGAAATAAATACTATTTTGAGGGATTATCCATTTGACCAATTTATTTGTTAAGTTAAAAGTGAACGAGAAGTGCCACAATTAAACTTATATTATGACGTGTTAAATTTTCATTGTTTTGATAAATGTTTAATTATTCTTCAAGGAGATTTTTCTACGTTATCAAGAGGGATGAAATGACATAAACTAAAGAGCTATGAGTATACATGTGGATGCGTGGACAGGGAGAGGGCAGCCAAAGAAAACATGGATGGATTGTGTGAGGAGTGATTATGGAAGAAAAGGGAGTTAGTGATAGTGTGAAGTGTGAGAGGACACAATGAAAGAAAAAAATTGTTGCGTTAACTTCACGGTTTATGGACAAAGGCAGGAAGATAATGATGAACGATTTTCACTATAAATAAAATTATATTCGTCGTTTTCTAAAGAGTTCTCCTTCAAGAATGTAAATCTTTTACAGAAGAAACCGCAAAAGTTTTCACACTATTAGGGATCATAATTATTTGGCCTGTAAGCCTTTTTTTTAAAAACAACTCATTTTTTTAACAACACAGAAACATTAATTTATCTTAATGGACGGGATCGACCACTTTCGTTATCACTTAGAGATTTTGAGTCGGGGTATCATCAAATGGCATCTCCCACTCTAGGCTGAAGTAAAAAAACTTTTACTGACTAAAATCCACCTTTGTATTTCAGTTGCCTTAACCCTTCTAAGAACACAGTCCATTCAAACACATCCGCAGTGCTAAGTACATTACCTACTTAAACAACTAAAAATTCTGAAACACCAAAAAAATCCTCCTCAACGTCCCCAAAAAAAAACATAGGCTTTTATTTTTCCATACAGCCTAATCCTCTCAAAAAGCCTCATGTACACATGTACTCTTCGACCTTCAACACCACTTACACTTTGAGCTTATTTTCGAGAAAACAGCCTTAACTAATGGATTAGAATGGAAAAAAAAATGTGGAACAAAGGAACCGGGTATTTCTCGGGTAGTAAGGAGGATGGTACCTGATTAGCGATCCAATCAGCGATACAGACGACAAGACGATCGGTTTGTATGTAAGTGTTGGAAATTGCTTCACTTGTGAGTACTCTCTAGTTTAGAGAGGAAAAGGGAATTGAATGGTATTTATTGTGACTCAACGAGCTTTTTATAATACTAATTAAAATACTTGAAAACAAATGCACAGTTTGGTACTGTTTTATGTGTTAAAAAGTTCGTTTTTAACCGACTTCAAAAAAGAGGAGGTTATATGTTCAGCAGTACGTATTTTTTATCTATTTTCGGTGATTACTCGGTCAATGATGAATGACGAATAAAGTAAGGTTTTTTGTTTCTTCACCAATTCCTAAGAAAGAAACCAAATACAGTTTATTTGCGTAGAACATGACTAATGTAAATAAAAAGTACAAACAGAAAACTATCGGCCATCACTCAGCATAATGCTGAAACCCTTGCAGCCAATAAGTATAACATTATAAATGCTACTACTCCTTCTTATAACTTAATCCCTCAGTTCATCCTCACAAAATTACGAGAAGAACCGTCTCTCTCTCGCTCTACCGACGCCATTGCTATCTTACAAAATATTCTTTAAATATTCAGACGTTTCAAAACCAAGTTATGAAGTCAGCAAGTAAAATATAAAAATAGTCGCGACTGCGTTTGAGTTGATCAAAATAGCACGTTTTCATTAGCTAATTGAGTTGGCTCGCTCATCATCCTGTATATAAACGGTATTGCAGCCGTAAAAATGGACAGGGCTGCCATTTATAACTTTTCACATGTTTGTTTTTATGTTTTGTGGAGTTTTACAGGTAATTTTTTTGGGGTTCCGTACTCGAAGGGTAAAATGGGACCCTATTACTAATACTCCGCAGTCTGTATATCTGCCTATCTGTCTGAATAAAATAGTTCATTCGTGCGTGAGTCAACTTGCACTGGGCTGGTTTTTTAAAAACACTACCTATAAAAATATTATATTTTTCATTTAATTAATGCAATACCTTCAGTTTATAACTCAGTAATACAAGTAATTTAGTTGTTTCGGAATTGCTTGTATGAGACTCATTAGTTAATTGATGGAATAATGAACAGTGTAACGTCATAAAATGGACGATATATTTATTAATTTTGTATCATAAGCTAGAACAGATAATAGCAGCAGAATAATTCTAGCAAAAATCTAAAGGTACTAATATTATAAAGAGGTGAAGTTTATTTTTTGTTTGTAGGAGGTAATGTCTAAAAGCGCTGGTCCGATTGCTAATTTTTTTTTTAGATAAGATCTTAGAAAACTACTTTTTGTCTGAATGACATAGATTATATTTTATTTAAGCGTGAAAAGACACTGATAAGCACTGAAAAGGCTAGTAATAATTATTATATCCAGACAATTTGAAACATTTAAACGCGCAATTGCAAAATCTTCCTCTCCCAACCGCATCAAATCAAATCTCGCCAGAAAAGCCAGTGCTGTCACTTCAGCCAGACCTGATGCACACTACATCAACCCTCAAACTTTCCGACTGACAGACATTCGATTAAGCGAGCTGCAATATTGTGCATACGCTGCAGAGGCCTGTCAAGTACCGTAGCTGGAGAGACAGTGTGCTACGGTGCGGAGGTGATACAATTTATTTGGATTTAACTGTCATACCCAAATCTTTAATATTGACATCGAGAGAATTTAAAATAAATAGTACATTCCAACGGGATGAATAGAGACAAAAATATGAAGTGAATTTTTAAGTTGTCTAATAGTATTTCCCTGCATTTAAGTGCTGCAAATTATTCATTAAATGTAATTTAAATTGGTGCTTGGACAGAAATTATTAATAATATTAATAAATACTAAAGTGATCATCGTAATCAACATTTTGATTCTATTCACCCTTTTTTTGTTTGAATTTGTTTGCTGTGGTTGTCATTCCAAAAATTTTTTGTTCACATTGATGAAGCAACGGCCTTGTCAAACTAATACTAGGTATGCTAATGTAACTATTCTGTTAAACGAGTCGATACATTGTCATTTTTATGACAGGCAACATCAAAATGCATGGAAGCTCGAACTTTTTTTTTGCGTGCTAAAAAATATCAACGAATAAAATATGACAGCCCTACTTAATATACAGGATGTAGCGAAGTGTACTGTGTACTTTTATCGCCCCCTGGGTTTTATGTTAATTCGGATACGATTCAGATGTGCTTTTAAATGCAAGTAAGAGTATACAAAAGGCATTCGGCCGCGATCCACGCGTCTTTCAGACGGTTGTTAGGCAGGCAAGCTTAAAATGAGATGAGGTTACTTTGTATGTGAACCAACGTATGGGCCCGTTTTAAAAAGTTTTTTTAAAGGTAACTTTTTTTTTTTCTGAACGAATAGACTTTTTAAATCTACTCTTGTATTATAAAAACGATATATGTGTGTGTGTGTGTTTTTGAGTATGGAATCACTTACTAAATATATTAATTTAATAAGGGTTTTTCTCTACATCTCCAAACAAAGTGTGTCTGTGTATTATCGGCTATACATTATCGGCCTTCTAATGTTCCTACTGTTGGGACTCAAACCTCTTCTCTCGAAGAGAGGGAATGGGCCGTAAGCCACCACGCGGGCCCAGTGTGGATTGGGGGATGTCACATGTCTTAGAATAATCATTCAAATAATTAAATCAAAAATAATACTTAATTGACACATTAATACAGATATTAATCAAATAAAACTCCAAAGCTAATTCAACCTAAAATCGAGATCTAAAGCATTATTCTGGCAAACGTGATTACTTGGTCACAATAGACATATATCTCTTCCGCGCCAGCTATCGCGTCGGTCCCCGGTGTTTTATAGTTATGGCCACCTTACAGGTAGCCACCAGCCCCCTCCGACTGCGATGCAATCATGGAAAAATTTAACGCCGACTTTTCAAATGCAGTATCAACCATTGCTTGCTATGTTCCCAAACTTTTTTGAAGCTTGTGAGTCTAGCGCGCAATGGTAAGCGTTACCAAGTTTATTTGTTTTATTGTTCTTTTAAGTATTTTTGGAGTACGTCATAGAGTTTTACGGCCATGTAATGTTTGTTTAAATAACGTTATCAAATGGGTTTAGGGATGATTCCGAGATGGGGTATCGTTAAACGCTTAAGCCGATTTTATGACTTACTTACAGTATGCTTAGAGATGATTCTCTTGAATTTAGACGCGTTTCCGATGTACTGTTGAAGATTTAAATTGAATAACGTTAAGATTTAGTGTAGCGTGATTCTGTCTTCATATACGGGTAGCTAAATATAGGTATAACTAGTGATTCATGCAGTTCCATTTTGACTTTTCTGCAGATAATGTCTGCTCTATATGGCTTTAACGAAACCTGATGTAGTTAGGCAAAATATCACGGAATAACGCATTCTGTGAAGAGTTAGCAGACAGAGGTGAGAATAGAGTACACCCACATGCTTTCAGTTACGAGTATGTTCCAGTCTCACGTATTAGGGAAAGTGTTAGTCTACCGCAGTTAAGACACATCCGCCCATAACGCCCATTTTTTAATAAGCTACCTATCTAAAGTTGCTGCTACTAAAGATAAACAAATCTATCCTTTTGTCCTTACTTGCTTTCCTATAACCTACCGACGCGACGGTTAGCATTTCCTACCAAAGTTGTGACATTGACAACTAGAATCTTACTGTTTATCGGAGATAGCTATCTATAAATTATGAACTGCGGTAGGTTATTGAAAACGGGCGTTAAAAATACTGCGAAGACAATCCAATAATATATTTTCATCCGGCTTGGGAATTGAACCCGAAATCGAATGCTCAGCAGTAGTAGTACTTTCGAACAACGAAACAGTAATGGATGAACGATTGGCTGTTACTACGTGTCGAGGGTTCAATTGCCAACTATCTGCAGGCCATACAGTGCTCGATGTTTGTTCATGGTCTAAGTGTTTTGTGTGTGTGAGTCTACGTGATTGTTAATGCACTATATCTACAGAAGCAATTATTTGTATGTAATATAAATCATAGGTAACATTTAAAACCGGCCAAGAGCGCGACGGACTCGAACTTGGAGGGCTCCGTACCGTCGGTAGCAAAAACAGCAAAAAAACATTACGTTTGTTGTATTGTGGCAATAGAAATGTTTAGCTCTTACGGTTCATGAGAAACAACCTACAGGCAGATGGACTGACGGCAATGTCTTAGTAATAGGGTCCCATTTTTACCGTTTGGTTACGGGACCCTAAAAACAATATTATTACAAAATCCATCAAACCGTTCGTATTACATTAACCTTTCACAACTTTCCAAACATTTTTTTGTAAACAACCTTAATAAATAAAATATTTAGAAAGTTTTCTAATTCTAATAAAAGCCAGCTCTTGGCTAAGTAGAGCTGTGTACTGTAACTTCAACTTAGCTTATTGGCGATAAATCCTTGAAACGTCGAAGTATATCTCAACTTGTAACTTACACAGAACAATTCGTAGATTCCTGGGTGTGTTGTATTGAGAATTTCTAGACTAGGAGTGGGTTGGTGGGTTTTGTAATCGGATGGAACAGCTTTAGGAACGATTTCGAAGGACTGAAACCATTTGCCTGCTGTGATGTTCCCGTTTGATTAGTATTATTTGGGTGTTTTCAAGGCTAGAGTAAATAGGTTCTTAACAAACTGGTGCGCCTCACCATCAATGATTGCATCACTGATTACTATCAGGTGAGATCGCAGTCAGTACATTTTTTTTCCACAACTTTTCACACAACGCCGTCTACTTCCAAGCTAAGCAGAGCTTGTGTTATAGGTACTAGAAAACTGATAAACATACTTATATATTTCTAAATACATACATTTATAGATAAATTACACCCAGATACAGAACAAATGATCGCGCTCATCACACAAATAATTGTCTTGGGTGGGAATCGAACCCACGACCTCCCCCATAGCAGTCAGGGCCAGTCATTAACATAAAAAAAGATTTGCTGATATGAAATGGAGTCTGGAGGCTCCTCTTTCCATAGGAAGAGGAAGCTGCCTCCGTTGGAAGACATTCCATCGGAGGCAGCAAGCAAGGCAAGTGGTCGATGGCGCGTTATGTTCCACGGACGCATGCAAAGAGATGTCACCAAAACCGTGGGAGCCCAGCAGTGTCGAATCCTACTAGGAAACCCGGTGTCCTGGAACGCAAGGCAAGGAGTATAGGAGTGGATTTTAGTCAGTAAAATTCTGACACGCCCGTCAGCTCTACCCTAGAGCAGGAAAAGTAACTGTATGATTTCCTAACTGAAAAACACTGCCTATCTTTTTCCCAAAATAATTGTGGGCGACTCGGCTTCCAGTTTATCCAGTTGCAGGGTTTGATTCCCGCACAGAACTAATGTTTGTATACAGATAGTTATTTCGGGTCTGAGTGTCTTTTGTGTGTAAATTAACATATTTATTAACGCACCCACGATATGTGTTGGCAAAGATACTTCAAATAATCAAAAATACATTATAATACCACTTTGCGAATACAATACGACTCAATGTTATTGTGGGGTGTGCTTTTGACACAGACTATAAAAGCAAAGCCGCAGGGTAAACTAGTAAACTAATAAACCCGTCAGAATTAGGCTACCTTTTACAACGTAATTATATGACACGTGCCTAGAAATCACAATATGTTTTAGCTTAAACACATTTTCAATTACCCAAATACACAAAATTCTACTGTTATTATATTAGTAGAACACCCAAACTAAATTCGGTGCACATTTCATCACGGAGTTGCTGAAACTTTCCGTTTGCGTGTGATTGCTGGGAAATGTTCGCACTCACACAAAGCGTTGTTACAGACTTTGAACTGAGCAGACATAGTATTGTACAATACTTACTTAAATAAAAGACCAAACCAACTGACTTACAGGCGTATGATTTTAGCTAGCTAAACAATAATCGTACATTGAAACAATTGTCTAGTTAAAAGAGATAATCATAATAATAAAATACCGTTAATTGTAATGTGTTATTTTCCGGGTTATTGAAAACTCGTCACATTTTTATTTCATTTTCAGTCACCAGTGCATTGTGTGGCGTATCAAATTGTGACAAGTTTACAATAACCCCGTTTTTCCATCATCCTACCTTTCTGTCTCACCTTTGCCAGCAAAATTCCTGCATAAATAATCTGTGACACAACATACGAAAAAATATGTACGAAATAATGTAGCCTCTAGCTATCGTCATTGGAAATACACAACACTCATTTCTCATTTTGTTTTGATGAATTTATTCCACTTTTTCATACAGAATATTTAGCATTATTTTTAATCATCATTATTTCAACCGAAAGACGTCCACTACTGGACATAGGCCTCATCGCCACAGTGACCGGTCCTTTGTGGTTGTTATAATAAATTAGGATATTTATGCAAAACTGCTTTTTAGATCTTCATATCAAACTAAACACTAGACAATCAAGAACCTCATATTTACCAGAGAACATTCGCAAACCAACATGGTGATCCTAATCAGATTAGTTTGGAAATTGGCACCACTGCACCACTGTAGATCCGCCTGGATCCAGCCCATCATAACGAGACCAACCGATTGCATTGGACCACCACACTGACGCCGATTGCACCGCGCTCAGCTTGAGCTCTAATCTCCAGTCAAAGCAAGTTTAATTACGAGTACGTCGGGACACGGAAATAAGATGACGCTTGAAGACATTTACATTTGTTACTGTATGAATACTAAAAACAGTTGAGAATAATTTAGAAGTACTAGCTATTTCCCAAGGTTTCATTGGCATGTTTTGTTGTTGGTTGTTTAGCTTTTTACTATTAATAGATTAGATTATTTTTTAAACTAAGATCAGAAAAATCATTTCTTTACAAATAGTTTTTTCAATCTCCCTTGTGGAATAAAAACCTGACTGCTAACTTAAATGTCAAACCAATGTACAACTTATTTCACTAGCATTAATTTACCTTTCACCTTTACTTTTGCTGATTTTTTATTAAATTATGACTACCATTGTAATTTTTTGTTTAAATTGTAGAGCTAAACAATAGCATGCTAATAATGCGATGTTTAATAAGATAAAACACAACATCTAAAATGCTCGTAAATAAATCTACTTGACAACAATACACCACAAACGTCAGTAGCAATAACTCATAGTCATAACATTGATCATAGTTCGGTTGCACAGTGCAGTTTTGTCTAATCTCCAGTTAGTAGCGAGTTTGACAACGCTTTCGTCCGCCCCGTCATACAGCGCGCCGCGGAAATTACATGACGCAGCGGGAGTGTCATAGTGAGGAGACTGTATCGATACAGTTTTAAACAGGTGATTTTTTTGTTGAAGTAGAAAATAAAAAAGTTCTACGGCTTAGGTACTACAGGTAGCTTAAAAACTTTCAATTCTAAACCTTTTTGTAGCTCCTGTTTTTATGCTTTCAAAAAGAATAAAAGGTTCATTAACTGACTTGTGAAACTAGTGCTTGACTGCGATCCCACCTGATGGTAAACAGTGACACATTCGCTGATTGTGAGGCGCACTAATTTATTAAGAGCCTATTCACAGCCTTTTAGCCTTGAAGACACAAATTATAATCAGACAGTAAAACTGCAGCAAGAAAATTGTTACTATTTAAATGATAAAACATTTTTTTAGATTAATTCCCCCTTAAATGATTTTCATAACAAAAATCCTTAACAAAATAATCAAACTCATAAAAACAAAACCCAGACCACTTAAACAAGAAAAAAATGCTCAAACAACAAAGAAAACTTGAACTATCGGTAAAGTATCGACAGCGGGCATCCCTACGGCGTATCGCTCGAGCACAAGTCAGCAATTTCCCCGAACGAGAGGTGATTTATTCCATAAGTGTAAGTGTAGTGTAGTGTCAGAGTTGCGCGCGGAATCAACAGTTCCGTACTCGCGGAACAGATACATAATAATATGTGTCTGGAAGAAGTGTCTTATGTAATTATGGATGCTTATATGCGACAGTTGAGGATTGGTTTGTTTTAGAAACGACAAGTCAATAGTCTAGACTAATATTTATCCCTTTTTTGAGAGTTAAGTGTAATATGGATGATTAGGAGTAGAAGAAAATCAAAGGATAAATGGCTTGAAAGTTATCCTATTTCATATATTTGCTTGATTTCGTAAACAATATGTAACTTCATGCAATGTGACAGCCCATGTGAGTACTATCGTCTGCTTTTTATACCCGAAGACTAAATTGACACAAGTAATGTCACTATAGGAATGACGCCAGTTCTTTTGTGTTGAAATGTCATTTTAGTCTCAGGGTTTAAAAAACAGACCATAGGTATGTAACTATTTACCTTAAATGATCGTTTACTAGTCAAGTTTTTGAATTAATATGCCCTGACAGTTAGGAGTGCCATGTTCGCTCTAACGTCTTGTGGATGGTGGCGTATGTGCTGAATCATTCGGTACCCTTCACAATACTTGGTGCATAGTCTGTTGTTGAGACTGGTGATCTTTTAGCTGACACGATTTAATTCAATTATTAAATTGTTCTATGAGTTATTTTCCTTCTAGGATGCTTTTAACACACACATATTTTTCTACATTTTTTTCACATTTGTGTTATTTCGACATTAACAATAATAAACCTTAATTTTTTAATTTTGTATTTATTATATATTATTGATTAAAAAGAATGCCCTTAGAGTTTTTTAAACGCTCTGCTCTATACATATCTTAACTTTGGAACGTTCCAAAGCATAAGTATATTTTATGAGCAAATAACTTGATCTTTTGTGTTTTTGTGACTGATCGGCCTTATCCATTCAAAAGTGTCTATAAATATTATAAATGGTTTAATTGAAAATAGATGCTTTGAATTGAGTTGAATTATCTAAGGGTAGGTAACGATCCTACGTAGGAACATTTTTATTTTGACTGAGGATCCTTTTTATCACTTCTTTTTTGCATATTAGCGTTAAAACACGAACAATAATATCGTTTTCTGCAGAAATACCAATCTAACCACTATACTACATCAGACAAACTCTTTGGCCTCCACTAACGCCATTTTAAAACCACATCCAAACTTCTCAGTTTATGACATTAGTTCCAGGTGCAAGCGCGGTTCTCACGCAAGTCCAACACATGTAACTTGCACAACTAGTACTACTACTAGTACTAGCGCCACGCAATTTGTTCGCCCGTCGGAACTTTCCGCAAGTTTATTGTGTTATTGCACGTTTACGATGATTTATTTAAGAAATATTATAGTTGTTTGCGTTAAGTTGAACTTGGAAAATGAATAATAATGTGGGCCAAGAATATGTGTAATGTTGTACACTACAACTTTCTGAGTTTGCTGGAGTGAATTGGAGGAAATGAGATGAGTTGCAATCTAGCAAGATTGCGAGTGTGTTTTAGTTAACCTTACACCCAAGTTATCGTTTATATTTTTCATTTTTTTACTGCCTACAATATCACTTTTGTAGGGCACTCTGGTTGTAGCTCTTTGAGTTACAGATTGAAACCAAACGCTTCGTTTCAGCTCTTTATGGTGTATTTGATTCTTTTATCAAGGTTATATACCCAGTAACTAGGTAAGCCGACACTCCTTGGCAATATTCATCATTATTTTAGCCGAAAGACGTATACTGTTGGACGTAGACCTCTTCAACGCCCTCTCCCATGTGTCAGTACAATTCACGGTCCTGTACGAGAACAATGCGAGCCGTGGCATCCAACAGATTCCCGTGACTCTTACCAAGTCATAGGTTCACCTTGTGAAAAACCATTCATCGCTGTGTCAACTTATAACTTAAAAAAGACTTTGCCCCATACTAGGAATTACTCTAGTATCGTGAGTGCGTTCATAAACATGTAAAGTCACGTAAACAAGTGTACGTATTTGTTCCGTGCGGGAATCGAACTCGCGATACGCAACATAGCAGTCGACAGCTCAATCACTGCGCCAATCGTCACATCACACTTCACAACTGTCACTTTTTAAGCTTAAACAACACATATAAATAATTTCCATAATCCTTACTCCCCATACTTTACATAAACAAGTGCGCTTAGCGTGGCATTCTGGGAATTCATTAAAATGCCTAATTTAATGCGGCGGCTCCAAGTTATAATAATTATGTAAGTTCAGGGCTCGGCGCTAAGCTGGCGTCTTACACTTCGAGAGGTGTTAGAAGTTTTGTTATATGGGTCTGAGTTGGAGTACCGATAGGATTTTTGGTACTTGTGTCACCTCGTATTCTGGACCACTGAGATTCTGAAGCCGACCCCACTATAGTTGGGAAAAGGCTAGGTAGGTAGACGATGTATTCTGGACCACTGAAACATGTGTCTACGAGTAAGTCCTAAGACACTTCTCGTGACCCAAGCACTGATTTTTAGCTTGAACCTGTTTAGCCGTTCGATCGTGAAGTATTTACAAACATACAATTATACACACTCACAAACTTTTGTCTTGTGTGATTAGCATGGTATAAATGTAACGACAGCGTACTTCATCAATATAGTGAATAGGCTCTTAATAAACTAGTTCGCCTCACCATCAATGATTGCATCACTGCTTATAATCAGGTAGGATCGCACTCAAGCACTAGTTCTTAATTCTTTTTTGTACACAAAACATAGGGTAGGATCCAGTGTACAGAATAAACCTAGGAAAATACGTCAAATATATAAATATAGATGCTACACACTAGTTTACATTCTTAAAAAAATACTACATTGAATAAAATACCCGACTTCAAAAGCTAAAAACTGCTTAGATATATTATTAAGATAGACGGCTAATGGTCTGTGAAAGTTAATTTCTTGTGAGTTCAACTTGGTATCCAACAGCCATCTTCACTTCGCTACTTTCAGTCGTTTCATAGAATAATTTGAAATATGTTTTACACTTTTATCTTTTCAATTGTGCTTAAATCCGTATGATATGGTTAACTTAGGGGATTATCAGTCGAAAGTTACTGTTAGGCAAGATCTATTGTCGACTACATCATCGCTTACCACTAGGTAAGATAATGGTCGCCTATCAATATTAGTTAATTTAATTCATGAATCCCCGACCGGTCCTATGAGACCGCGCTGTTATTGTTTTACTATTGTGTCTCGTTTAGCGGGTATGTGATAGGTTAAAACAAATCGTACCATAACAACAAATATATCTCAGCTCCTGAAACGAGATGATTGGAAATCATAAAATAATTTCTCCTGCCTTGGGCGCAGCCGAAGGCGAAAGGGAATGTCAGACTTTTACTGACTAAAACGTGGTCCTTCTGTTGCGCTTTTTGCATCAGGTCAGCGATGGCTCTTTTAAACAATCTCGCAGCAGGATCGAAGTCTGCTGGGGTCATGGGTTGACTTCTCATGGGGAAAAATCTGATTTATTAAAAAGACTAATTCGTCCATCTGCCAGTAGCTTCGTCTACGTAAATGTTGGTTTTTGCGAACGCGAAGACAGTAAAAAATCTATGTCCAGTATTAAAGTTCAAGCTTGCTCCATACCAAATTTCATCAAAATCGATTCAGTAGTTTATCCGTGAAAGCGTAGTAGACAGACAGAAGAGAGTTACTTTCACATTATAATATACGAATGCATTATGTTTCCAAGGCTAGGTTAACTACTGAGCTAGCTTCAGTAACTTATTTGGTTTCACATTAAACTTAATGTTTAACGTGAATAAAAACTTATTGTAAACATTTCTGGCGATGCATCAGTTTAGTTTGTTTTTTAGATTTTTTTTTAATAATATTTTTTCTTCACTTGCTCTCCGAGAGACAGTAAAACAATTTTATTCCTACCCACATAGTTCTAATATTAATATTCACGGGACAAAGAGCCGGAAGCACGCCCACCATATAATTTTCCTCTGGTCACCCTTATTTATAAAGCCGGCCGGCAGAGGGCGCTTAACGTATAGTTCCTACGTGACATGATAATGGCGTTTAATAAAAGGAGAAGAGTTTTTAGATGAAAGGACTGGACATGAGGGTTAGAAGTAGTTTTCTGTATTAGTTTTACTTCATAATTCTGTTCAGTCCTCATGGTAAGCGTTCAAATCTTCTCGCCAGCCCCTTCTAGGTATTAACACGTATGACATTTAGGAAAATTATTTAATTGAATTGGTAGGATAAATCATACAAATATTATAAAGGCTACAAATGTGTCTAATGTTACTGTATGTGTATACATGTTTATGACTTCACGCTTTGAAAATGACTTGGCTGATTGAATGAAATTTGGTACATGAGTACCTAATTCTTATTTCGGAATAGCACAAGGAATGCATTCCTATCACATACCCGCAAAACGAGATACAATAGTAAGACAATAACAGCGCGGTGTCATGCGACCGGTCGGGGATTCATAAATTAAACCAAGAGTATGTCACTTGGGATAATTTAACTACTTTAACGCAACAGAATCCACTGACAAAAACTTACTCACCTAATAATAACCAAAACATTTCACGATTCATTAAAGGTAAAATTACACTAATTTACAACCATTATTCCGACCAGCCTAAATTCGATGGTAACCGTAATCATCGGTACAGATCAGAGATCCCAGCATCAGATATTAGCCCAGCGTGCGCAACGTGCGCATATTTTTGCCCACACTGGACACGCCGCACGTGATTTTCATGCTAATTACTATTTTAACTGTTGTTTAGTATAACAAGAGGTTACATAAAATGTTTGGACGAATAATGTTTTTGGTTAATAGGCAGAATTACTGACAAACAGTGTAGGAAAAGATCGTGAGGAAACTGGCATGTCCTAGAACCGGAAATTCGAAGACATGTGACATTTAGCAATCCGCACTAGCTACGTTTGGTGGGGAGAGGAAGCCTAAATCCCAGCAATGGGAACATTCCAAAGTTAAATATGCCTTGTTCCAAATACTGACCATCTTCATCATCTACCTAGCCTTTTTCCCAACTATATTATTATAGGGGTCAGCTTTCAGTCAAGCTGGATTTAGCTGAATACCAGTATTTTACGAGGATTGGCTGCCTATCAGACCTCCACAACCCATTAATTGGGTTAACACGGTACTTCATGGCAAGACTGGAGTCAGATTTACTGGCTTCTGACTATCCGCAACGACTAATACCGACCATTTTGACTACATAAATTAATTCCACCAAGCCCGTTGCATCATTGGATTACCTGAAGGCGCGCGCGGCGGCGTTGCGCCACCGGTACATGGTGGAAAATCCACACTTACACGCTAAATGTATTAGAAACAATCATCTTACACAGTTGGAGTCTCTGCCTCCTAGTAGCTTATAAAATAAAATAAAAAATGTTATAATGTAATGTATAAAAAGTCGAAGCTAGTACACGGTTCCAAATTGGTCGTTTCCTATGGAGAAGAACCGGCAAGAAACTCCATGGTTACTCTTTTCAAAAAAAATGATTGGGTTTACAATATTTTCACATTACAAAACAGACACATATGCGAGAACAGTGTAGACCAATCAAAATTGTAACCCAAATAAAAATAGATTCAATCAAAAACTGGGTTGAATTAAGTAGTAATTAAAATTCGTAGTCTACAGTGTTCTCTCATTCACACTTTAAGAGAGAGGCTATATAAATATGAGAGAAAAGAAATCAAACCTATCAACAAATTAGTTTTTATCAAAATGAAATCACGACTTAATGAAATTAAGGTGATTAATATCTAAATAATATAAAAATATTGCAAAAGCAACGTGTTGAGTAAAAAATAAATTTATGAGTAATAATATTTTATGAAATAAAACAAACATGGAGCAGTTAATAGACAAATTTACACAATAATGTTACCAGGGGGTCACATGTGCAGAAGCAGTTATTTCCAAACAAGCGCGTCTTCGACATAGTCTCTAACCTTGTAATATGCTTTTTTGCGCTTCAATCTAGGGATCTTTACTTACTTTTAGGCAAGCATGCTCCACCATCGACCACATCTTCACTTATCATCAGGGGAGACACTATCTCATCTATGACCACCGTCAAGCGCGAGCCGACCAATAATAAAAAAACACAGTGTTATAAACTAGCCACGTGTAGTGAAATTCGTTAGCTAGTGGGACGCTCTTAGTCTAAATAGATTGACATTCCAAGAATAAATAAGACCGGAACAATTTGATAAGGAAAAGGGAAAACCGACGGACAGTCTTAAAAACCCACAATAATGACTTTTTGCTACACGTGTATACCGCCATAAATCTTTTGCGTTTGTGAAAAATTCTTCCATTCTGTCCTGTTACCTGTCAAACTACTCGTATCACTAAATCCCTGTACTTACTAAAACCAGATCATGACAAAGAGCAAAATCACTTCTGCAAATCAGAAATGCACGACAATCAAATATTGCAGAATTGCACACATCTTAGAACGCAGACTCCTCGAGTCCGCCCAACAAGCTTTATACCGCGTCTCCAATAGTTACGCGGTTCGCAGTATTTCACAAATATTTCGCAAAATCCTCCCTACACTACACACAAACCGGGTCTTTGTGAGCGACAAATTGGTTTTTCCAGGTTTTGTATGCAGTTAGCGCAGTTTGCGGCCGATAGATAGATTTTCCTAGAAATTGTTAACTTCGCTCGTTTCCGATTGGCACCGAGTGCTGTGCGGCGAAAAGTAATTGTATTTGAATATGGAACGTAACTGTGATAGAGCGGCCATCTTTATTTACGAGTATAACTTTATACACATTTTATTTGGAATAGATAACTTTAAGTTTTGGTTCGTTAGTGAAACTTTTCAGTACACTGAATGTTACATAGACCTTCATAGGCGCTTATAAAACTTCAGAATAAGTTATATCCTAGAATAATAAACAGAAGTTAAGTGTTTATACGATAGCACTTAATTACACTCTATCCGTGAGTGAAGAAAAATTGTATTATATTCTAACAATGTAGAAATAATGTAAAAAAATAAATTATAATTCCCTATTTGAGAAAAATCTAGGCTGTCAGATCTATCAAATCAAGTATAATACGTAGTGTGAATCTTAGTGCCATACAATTTCATTCACTTACTCAATTCATCTTCATTTCAATAAAACTTTTTTATCAACCATCACCTCGTACTCCCATAATACCCATCCCATCTCACCAGGCTGTCTGTCCAATGAGGCGAGCGGCGTCACGCGGCGAGGCGAGCGAAAAGTGCAGGATTCAGATGCAAATGTGTACGCCGTGTATTTGCATGTTCGGCGTATCGGCGACCATACGGAGAGGCTGACGATGCGCTTTTTGTATTGTGGGGAGTTCTGACAAGTGATTTGGTAGATTTTTGAACGTGGGCTTTTGAGGTGAATGGAGTGGAAGATTTGAATAAATGTTTTAAAATTCTCTTTTCGGACAACGAAATGGTAGCGTGCCTTGAGGCTACTATGTATATCTAGCATTTCTTCAACTCTATACATATGCCTGTGTTGTGGCGGCGTGGTTTTCGCAGTAGTTGAGCGATTGGCTACTGCATCGTGAGTCGTGGGTTCGATTCCACAAAGAACAAATATTAGTATGGCCTATGGAGAAAAAGTAAAAAAAAAATCTTACAAACAAATATGTTACATGTAATGTAACACTAATGTTTGACGAAACGCAAAAATATATAAGTTTTATTGTGAACTGCATTAAAAAGTAAACTCTGAATTACAATATAGAAGATTTAATTACCAAACAAACATGCCATATTAAAATCGCCAACCATTTTAACAACAACATCTTGACTAAAATACCAGTGCTTCATGGCTAATAACTCCCTACTACAGACCACTCAAACCAACGGAAGACATTCTCAAAGACGTACCCTCCGAGTGTACTACACCCATCCCCATCAAAGCAGACATATCTAAGGATTGGAGAGCTTCTTTTGAACTGCGCCCCATTCATCCCCCGCTAGTCAGATTAACATAGCGCATCAGCTTATTTGCATAGCCTTTATTCGTTTTGAAAACTGATATTTTTGGTAAAAATATAGTTAATGTTATGAGCGTTGGGGGAATGCGGTCCTATTTCACGGTGCTTCGCTTAAGGAGCAGTTTGAGTGGGTATGGTTGCATGCATCGGCGCTCAGTGTCATGAGAATTATTTAGTTCGGTGTAATTTTGTTTTGTTGTTCTTTTTATTTGTGAGAGATGAAGAGGGCTTGTTAGAGGTGACTGTAGGTAACATTTTTGTAAATGTTTAGTGCTAAGTTTTGGTCTAGAACTGTTACGAAAGAGGTTTGTACCTTGTAGGGTATAGGCATTTTTTATGCCTTCGCTGAAAGAAGACTCGTCGTTTGTGTAATTGCTGTTGCGCTTTTCTGACATTTGCCACTGTTGTTACAAGCTTAGTCGCAGTGGTTGGAATTAGTCTGACGGGCTTTAGATTATAAGACTATTAATACCCAATTTGTGAAATGTAATTTTTTGATCTAATAATTCACCTAACCTACAATAAAGTATAGAATCAATAGTATAAAGGCGAGCAAAATGAGCTCGGAATTATAGAGCACATTGAGATAGACACGTTAAAAGGAGATTACGGTAACTAAAATGAGCAAGCAAAACAAGCGAATAAAAACACCGTTATTCCTTTCATAATATGTAATTACTTAAAACCTCAAAGACAAAATTAGGAGGCCCCTGCAAGAGGCCTTTATCGACCCGTGATCGACCCAAATCAAGCTTGTTTAGATCGGTTCTTCAATGTATAGTCACTTTACACTAACAATACAGCTAAACGTTAGACGTCACTCGTAGAACATATCGCCACCACAATCCAACTGAACGTGCCTGGCTGAACGCCTCATTACATTACAGTGACTTTTTTCTATACGGCACGCCAATATGTAAGTAATGTTGCGTGTTTTACAATACAACTGCAACATATAGGCAACGAAAATTAAACGTGTAACTAGAATGCAAACTCCAAAACCAAATATAATAAATAATGCATGTTCCAAACTGGATGTTGTTACGGAAGAACAAGTAAGTGCATTAAAGAAGAACGCAGTTAACCCAGTGTGCACATTCGAACAATGCACAAGTTTGTGCTGCTTGTATCGCTAAGTTTTAAATGTCCTCCTTACATACTGCTGCTACCACTGGCCCATGTGGAACGGGCTAAATAAATTGGCTGTTAGTATGTTGTTTAAGTTTTTGTAAAGATTTTGTTTACTTATTCGAAAACTACGAGTAAGAGTAGGTTTGTAAAGATTTCGATTAAAGTTTTCTTATTCTTCTTTTTGTTTATTATAGATAGGCTCGCACTTTACTGCTATCTCACCTGGTGGTAAGTGAATATGTGGTCGACGATATAGCACGCTTGCCTAGAAGTGACCCATTTACTTTGTTTAGCTGAACGCACAATAAATAAGTTCCCAAAACGGTTTTTTCCGTATGAGTGGGATATCAACTCATGCACCATTTGGTGGCTCTTAGCATATCGATGGGAAAACAATACATTTTCTGCCTTAAATCCCTTGCCTGGCCCAGAATTCGACCAATGCCATCCGCTAGTGTTGTAAATGTGGGCAGGTAACAGATTAGCGATTGGTTGCTTCGCTGCGTGTCGCAAAATCAATTCCAGTACGTAACAAAACATTTGTATGGCCTAAAGAAAGTTTGTTCCGGTCTGGGTATCTTGTGTATGTAGTTTGCCACGAGACCGAATGTTTTCAAAAAAATAACAAAATTTACTACATGTGTAGGTACTACCTTCATAGGGATTTAAAGTACACGTGTAGGCAGAACCTAAATCCCTATGAAGCCTTCACACAAATTTCGAAAGATCACACAATTGTCCCTAAATTGTTTGTAAGCCTCAAAGTTTCGTCGATAACCCTTTCACACAACTGTAGCGAGTCCCCAGCGACCTCAGAACAAGTACTCTAAACGCCGGCAAAAACTTAACTCTGCGGGAAAATAACCGTAAAACTGTTTGCATGACAATCCTTTTCACTCACTTCAATTGTGTCCTTATTTACAATGGTTGATGTGTGTATTTGTGAGTCAATAGGAAAATAATTTTATAGATTTGAATTACCATTTGTTGGCTACTTGTTTACCATGTACATATTTTAGATGAAGCAACTACTTCTTTGGCTCCACAACTCAACAACTAGATACAACGATGCTTTTTAGTTGAACTGGCTATATCTTTTTAACATTCTGGTTGTCTTGTAGTAATTGTAAATAACATCTACGAATGACAGCCGGGACCAAAGGCTTCACTGAAATTCCTTCCAAGTCACGGTGGTCACAATTCTTCGGAACTCACACTATAATTTAAAAAATAGGCCTTCCTATTTTGTTATTGCGACTTACTAAACCATACACATAAAAAGTAAAAACTCACTGATCGACATATCAATACAAAGACAAAACTATGTGCCTAGGAGTTTGAAATTTTGCACATTGTTTATTTTTATGACGTGGGCGAGCATTAATAGACAATTTCCCAAAATTCGCCCCTAAAGAGATGAAACAAAGGTTTCAGCGCATTATTTCTTTCCATATATTTACCATCATCCAAACAGTCACCTTCTTTCACATCGTATCAGTACAGAAATCTATCTATATTCACTGTTGTCTAACTTCTGCCCTTATATGCATTCATACTCAAATCTTTCAGTCATCAGTTTCACATGCCCCTTGCCTACTTAACACCTTCACCTTCTCCTAAAAAAACTCCAAACCACATGTTAATCAAACTTTGAACAAGTTTCTTACTTGCCACAATTTATTGTTTGAACGTCATAGTAGTGGTCCAGGTATGGCTGTCTCCTCTGTAAAGCCCGCTCTGTGCACCGCGCGCCGCGCCGCCTGTCGCCCGCAAAAAGACGCTTGTTAGCAGAGTTTCAGTTTCAGCAGCCAATTCCTAATAGTGTGGTTAATCGTAGTATTTAGTTCGTAGCGACTGCGATCCGCGACCAAGACCAGTAACCGTGATGGGGTCGTGCGACCCACTGCTTAGTATACATTTGTATAGAGTACCTACTAAACAAAATAACGAGAGGAAAACATCGTGAGGAAACCGGCATAACCTAGATCCAAAAATGCGAAGACACGTGACTTTCACCAAAACCGCAATGGGCCCATGTGGTGGGTTACGGCCCTTTCCTCCTGCTAGAGAAGAAGCCTGAGTCTCAGCAATGGGAATATTATAAGGTCAGCCTAGCATCAGTGTTATGCTATGCTACTAAACAAACCAAGCGATCGCGTCGCGCTACCTTTGCCATACAAATGCATAATAAGCAGTGGGTCGCACGAACCGGTCGTGGTTGCTAAGAACCGAAAGCTACCTATAGTTAGTTTCTTACTTACGTGTTACAGACGCTATCGGATTACGGCAAATAATTGGACGAAAAACTTTGAAGAGATTTGTTTTTTTAATTCTTAAAATCTCTTTTTGAGTTCTTAGGAAGTCAGTTGAGTAAAAGTTGTAGTTGCAGTACTTATTTGGTTGATAAAATGTAGTATTAATCATAATTAAATTGTGAAATTATGGCAGTCAATTAATGCTATCAGATTTTCAGTCTCCACTTTCACATCCTACTTACTGATTCTACTCTCATAACAACCCATTCATCAAATGACGAAGGATCCGTACTCAAAAATATGTCTTTATAAAACTCATTGACACAATCTTTTCACATAAATACATCATCATACTAACCCAGATTCCCATCATCACATCTTATTACGCCCTTATTAATCCAAAAAAAAATCACGAGAAAATTTGTCCCAAAGCCCCACTTCTTCCGTCTCCAGCCGTTTACACGTCCCTGAGCATCGAACACAATATCTCAAGCGTCCTCCTCACATAATTAATGCGAAAAAGAACCTCTTGTCGTATTTGAGAGTAAACTTCGAGCTCTCAAGACTCCGGAGCTTCCTCCAGTTAGATTTAATGCACCTTTTAAAATATTTCTCGTAGCAATCGATTGGGACAAGTTGAGTTGGTAGCGATTGGGACAGGCTATAGAGCTAGGAGTCGCTCGGCAACGTCTACACTACACTAGACAGACAATACTATTAAAACTGTGGTTGGTAGCTGAAGGCATTAATTTTGTCAAGGTCTGTCAGGTCCTATACATCATTTTTGTGCGAAAAAACGGTGAAAGCCTATATTAGCATTCATAAAACGTCAGAAGCTAGTGTCACGGTTCCAATTGGAACCGTCCGGAATAACCGGCAAAAAAGTCCATTAAATCTACAATTGTTAACTAACAGAACCAGGACAGCGGGGGTTTTTCCCGATAGCTAAACGTCTACTGTCCATTGCCCGACAGACTGAATATAATTATTTGTAAACAGGTTATTTTGGTAAACAGTTGAAATTAGAGTGTGTATTTTTAGTACAACGAAATCCTTCTTATGCGAATCCGACTTACATTTGCCTATTTTATGGAAAATGCCTCCTAGTTGTAGTCCCACAGGCATTTCCCAGTGACCAGTGAGGTCGCTTCCTAGCTCTATGGCACAAGCAATCGAGTTGGTAACGATTGAGAAAGTCGTTCCAGTTGAGAATATGACAAAAACTGTTTTGTGAGAGTCTAGAGTGTTAGCTGAAGTTTTTTCTTGTTTCCTTCGTGAAGATTGCGCTATTGACGGCAGGGAATTGTGTCACTAGTTTGTCTCCTTTGAATATTGTTTTATTGAACGACTCAGATTTATTTAAAGTTCTGTTACAATGATTTTGCTCTTTTAATACTTCGTTGGGTAATTTAACTTTTTTTTTATGTTGTAACTTACGAAAAATTATTACGTAATGTTAGTCACAAGTTTCAGCTCTGAAAAAACATATTTTTTCCTAGTAGAATAAGCAAGGTCACCACTTAAAGCGAACATTAAGTGGAGACCACTTTAGTATATTAGATTAAAGTCCTGGATTACTTTAGCTGAGTTTAATAGAATTGGCTTTAAAAACCCATTCAAACAGCGATTCGAGACTTTAGCCTTTTAAACTACAGTACTTCAAGTATATTCTTATTTTCTGTCCAAATGCCAGACAAAATACATTAAGTGTGAACAAAAGCATCAAAATTCCAATGTCGACTTATAAAGTTGACGTCACAGAACTTCTTTATCCGAGCATCCGAAGATGTCCGAAAGTATCCGAGAGTAGCCGAACTAAGATTTAGTGGGCAGACGCTTTCTAGGCGAGGCGAAACTTGGAGGATTTGCGACTCAACGAATGATGTCAGTTTAATGAGATTTTGTAGACATGTTTGTTGATAGGTTATGAAATCTTTATTCTGATGATTTGTGAATTAGATTAGCATAGAACAATGTCTCTGGCGTTACATGGAAACTAAACTCCTGTATCGTGTAATTAAAGTTCTTCGCGTGATTTGAACATATTGAGCCACGCGAAATTATCTGCTGGACAGTTGCCCGAACCAGACATAACACCTGTCTGGTTGGAGGATCCTCCTTTTACAAAGAAGGTAAGTGAAACTTTACCCTCTGTTCTGCTTACCTCTAAACTGGTGACCCTCGACTATGAACGTAAACGCAACCTTCGCCACGATAGTCCGCGTGTGCTAAAATAATATGTTTTTGAGTTATCTGTTTTCAAGAAAATTGAAGAGTAGATATCATAATGCGTAGTATAGGTATGTGCATGGCATACGTAGACTCAGTGTCTTAGCCTTATTTTTAATACATTTTTCGCAAAAATTGGTACAAACGCGGGCAATAGGTACTAATGTGATTCTCAACCAGTTAAATTTAAGGTGCAACCATTTTTTTAAAGGAATAGGATGGTATTCAGCATTATTTTTGGGAAAACTTAAGACTAACAATGTACTACACCAAAACCATCATTCCCAAACGTTTAACTAACATCAAACATTCCAACTTCAAGAACAAGACTGGAATAACATCCACCCCCACACACACACAAACCTACATACATACACACACATACCCACACACACATCATCCATAGATTCTCAGTTACACGCCGCTGTCTGAACTTTAGACGCTCGTTAGTCTGACCGCGATCTGACTCGGCAGTCGCACAACTACGTAAGTGTCGGATAAGTGTCGGATATGCACTTCTACTTCTAATTGGTTGTAGGACGTCGCGCTCATTGATAGTCGAATTGGTTTAATTGGATTCATTGATCTTTGGCTCGAGTTTTGGTTGTGCCTTTTAGAGTTTGTGAATGGATGGTCATTTCAGTTAGGATTTTAATGGTGATTTATGTTATATCTGAGTTAAAGAAAAGCAAAGTTCTTAACTGGCCAGTTGGGAGGTAGGTGGAACAGAGAGTAAAGTCCCACATACCTCCGTTGAAAAGGGAGGATCCTCCGACCGGACGAGGTGTTGTGTCCAGTGGGCTACTGCCCGACAGATCTATTCAAATCGCGCGAAGAACGAGAACGCGAGAACTTTGCATACGCGATGCAGGATTCTGTGACGTCATATGTAGTAGATCGTGTTCGCTACAAACACTTTAGATTAAATAGCTCAAATCGAGAGGTTTGGCAGATTTGGGTTTTCAGTCGAAAGACGGCCGTTGTTGGACTTGTGTCACTATATTGGACGACGTCTCGCATTCATCACATTCTCGCGACTTTCATCAAGTCATTGGTCCGCTTTGTAGGAGGCCTTCAACAGTATCTTCCGGAGTGCGGTAACCACTTCAGAACCTTTCGGCCCCATGGGCCGTATCCGGTTCTAGGAGGAGTATATAATACTCCTTTAGAATAATTTTGTAGAACAATTTTCTGCGGGTAAAGCCGCTGGTAAAAGCTAGTTTTAAATAAATAAAAGTTGTGCTAAGCAGTCTGCGGTGTACTAGCAAATTAATCAAACGACTAAATTAATGAAATGAAATCTATACATATATTATTATTATTATTATCTCTTTATTTATTTACTGATAAACATATAAATTACATTTTTAAATATTTCATTAAAAAATAAAAAATAAAACATTTAAAAATATAAAAAATAGTAGCCCACCGGTATCGGGAACAGGGTCCAAGCTACCGGCGGTCAGAGCTGCAAAGAGAGGAACTTCCTAACTATGCGAGCCGTGCCCAGAAGTACTGCTTTCTGAATCAAGCCCTTGATCCAGCCGCCTAACGAGAGCCTCCTAAGGTGTTCGTCGAGGCTCTTGGCTATTAAGCCATTCCCTGACACGACTATCGGTACAATAATCGCCGAGTCCACTTCCCACATGTCGACAACCTCGCGAGCCAAGTCAATATACTTATTTTGTTTTTCTTTCTCGGCTTTCACAAGGTTCTCGTCATGTGGAACGGATATGTCGACAATGATTGCACGCCTCTCGATTCGGTCCACCACCACTATATCAGGTTTGTTCGCCACAACAGTCCTGTCAGTGATGATGGACCGATCCCAGTACAATGTGATATGGCCATTATCAAGAACTGGGTCGGGCACATACCTGTAGTACGGCACTTCCAATGCCACAAGAGAGTATTTTAGAGCTAGTTGCTGATGGATAATCCTGGCTACAAGGTTGTGTCTATGCAAGTACTCTCCGTTAGCTAGACTAGGACAACCAGAGATTATGTGACGGATTGATTCTCCCGGACGGTGACATGCCCGACAGATGTCAACCGTGCCGTCCTTCACAATAAATCTCCGGTAGTTATTAGTCATGATAACTTCGTCCATAATTGCACAAACAAAACCTTCGGTTTCCCCAAAGAGGTCACCGAAACGTAGCCAGGCTACGGACGCCTCTAGGTCAACATCGGGTCCATGAAGGGCCTGGAAAAAGCGTCCGTGAAGCTCTTTGCTCTGCCATACTTCCCTGCGATCGTTAGTGTCAAGCACTACCGGTTTGCGCCAGTTCTCGACAGCCAGAGAGAGCGGGGTGAGTCTTATGTCCACTGCTACTACATCCCGATGCATACCCACGTCGGCAGCTAGGAAATATTCCCTAAGATTGCATACCTCGCGGTTGTGTAGGGTCTTAGCATTTAAAAAACCTCGACCTCCACACTTCCGCGGGATATACAATCTCATCACCGACGATCGTGGGTGATGCATTCGGTATGCAGTCAGCAGTGTACGGACTCGCCTATCCAGGGCGTCGAGTTCCGTTTGAGTCCATTTGAGTATGCCGAAAGAGTACATCAATACCGGCATGACCCAACCGTTGAAGGCACGCACCTTGTTCCCGCCTGAAAGAAGGCTATTAAGAACCTTTTTCAGGCGTCCAAAGAAACGTTCCTTCACCGATTGCTTCATGTCAGTGATATTGATGCCTAGAGCTTCCGACATACCCAAATACTTATAGGTTTCGGTTGAAGAGAGGGATCTCAGGTTTATGTACTCCGTGAGTTGAGTGCCCACGGATTCCACAACCTCCCCTCGCTTATTATTATTATTATTTTTAGAAAGTGTTTTTTCTTCTCAGCTCACTGGCTGGTCTTTAACTATATTTACGGGCCGAAACCAAGTAAATACAGCGTGTGGTGTGTTATGTTGGTGTGTTATGATGGGGACCTACTTCGTTTTCATCAATTTGCATGAACTTTCTTACGATAACAGCTTTTTGTAAGGTGATATAGAGATTTTCTTTTAAATTTAGTAATTTTAGACTGTGCAGTAGATAATTTGGGATTACGCCTGTTGTGGAAAGGACGATCGGGACCACATAAACTTTTTCTTGCCGCCATATTCTGGTAACTTCTTCCTTAAGTTCTGCGTATTTGGTTATTTTGTCAGTTATTGTTTTCTTTATTATTATTATTTCTTTATTTACTTTTTTAAAACATATTAAATATATTTTTAAATATTTCTTACAAAAATAATAAAAAAAACATTTAAAAATATAAAAAATAAAATTATTATCTTTATTATTATTATTATTATTATTATTATAATAAAACAGTAAAATTGTGCATCGTTTGCCGCAAATGGCGCCAAAACTACTGAACCGATCCTGTTCAAATTTTGCATACATAATCCTTATAGGACCCTTTTTGCTTTAGGCTATATTTTATCACGCTATTTGCTATGGGGGGTGAGCAATATTGCATTTTGTCGGTTTTGAACGAGTTGCCCCGAGTTCGAATCCCACCTACAATTTATATTTCTGTCAATGTTTTATCTTATTGTTTTTGGAAAAAAAATACTTTTACCATTTTTTCATTAGAAAATCAACATTCCTATTTGATTTTTCCCAAATATTTTGTAAAAACTAATCAAAACACGTTATAAAATCCAAACGTCCACAAAATTCACATACTACAATGTTACATTAGTCCATTTAGCTGCAAATTTATCTACTGAAATGAAAATCATCACGCTATCATCGACGAAGAGCGGGGCAGTCATTTATGACATTTATATGAGAACGTCTATTTTGCTTGGTTTTCATCGAACACTGCAGCGTGATTGATTAATGACTAGACTGGGACGTAGCACGGTGGTGGTTCGAATCCCAGGAGGTGTTTTAGATTTTTTTAATTTTTGTATATATTTTTTTCACATATTTTTGCATTCTTACAATTTTTTTAACAAAAATATTACCTAAAAATATTATTATTATTGTTTAACCAAAAAAAAACCATGGTGACAAATTTTACAACTGCGGAGTTGCACCCCGTTTTCAAAATACAAACAATGACATCCTTCTTCTTCTTCCTGCTCTTATCCCGTATTACTTGGGGTCGGCGCAACACGTTTTCTTCTTCCATTCTGTCCTGTCGTCCGTCACACTATCATCTGCCCTTTTCTTTCATATCAGTCCTTACACAATCCATCCATCTTTTCTTTGGCCTTCCTCTCCTTCTCCATTCATCCACATGTAAATTCAGAACTCTTTTGGTAACGTGCTTTTAATCCCTCCTCTTCACATGACCATACTAAGACAAACGATTTCCTTTCAAAATACAAACATCCATTTATTTTTTTTTAACTAAAAGTGATTTATATTTTAGGTGATTTCTTCCACTCTAGGAAGGAGCACGAGGGGATGTCAGACTTTCACTGACCAAAACCCACACCTTTGTATGTTCCTTCTTCGCCTTGCATTCCAGGACTCCGGGTGGAGGTGATCAGCAGTAACGACCTCTCACGTCCGGTCCTGGTACAGAGAGAGAAGGTATGGAAAGCAGTCATCACATCCTTCCGCAAATGAAGCGAAGATGAAGCGACGAGCGAATGATGAGCGATGATGCCCTTGGCATTACGAGTCGCAGGGTGATTCCATGATACCGTTAGCGCGGAGTTTTGGACGGTGCACTATTGGCATTTCGCTGTTGAATAAAGACTGGTCTTAGTCGACTGACGTTGCGTTATGTGCCACGCGCACCTAAAAGAGATACGCATAAGAGAACGGCCCTAACGGGCTTCGATAGCTCGAAAATTGTTCGTATTCTAAAGGAACAAAGTGGGTATTTTTTACTGCTCTGCATGCTCTACCCGTAAAAATCGAGAGTTTACAGACTGCGTTTGATCATCAGCATGTGAAGTCGACTAGGTGAAAATACTCGCACACAAGAATTCGTTAATTATTCTTATTGAAATAGTTAATTAATGTGATATTATATACGGACCTATTTTAATAGGTGGTACCTATCTGGCTATCGATAGAACTATGTCAATTTCATATAAACCTAGTAACCGTTCCACGGATTGTTTGTTTATATTTATAGTTGTCAGTTGATCATAAACAGTTCTCAGAATAACACAATAAAATTCATTGTATACGTTATCCTGGTTTCCCTGCTTACACTCTGCTTAAATATTGTGCCCCTACAGTGGTTATGGGCCCAGAACGCATAAATCAGGAGAGATTTAAACGTGATAAAGGAAGAAATTGGAGTGAAAATGAGTTCTGTCAAAATTGATCAACTCCATCAGAGCAACTACGAGACCTGGAAAATCCAAGTGGAAGCCGTTTTAGTTAAGAACGATGCCTGGGGATACGTGAACGGAAGTATCGCACGCCCAGCAGAACCAGCCGAAGCAGTAAAGTGGGACATTGGAGACTCGAAAGCTAAGTCTGATCTCATTTTATCGATAAGTCCGAGCGAATTACGACATCTACGAGGATGTAAGACTTCGCGAGACGTATGGTTAAAGTTACAGAACATTCATGCGTCGAAGGGACCTGCAAAAAAGGCGACATTACTAAAACAGCTGTTGCTCCATAAATTGGAAGAAGGTGGTGATGTAAGAGAACATGTTATGAGATTTTTCGATGTGAAAAGCCAGTTAGCTGACATGGATATCGAAATGCATAATGATCTGACCTCGATAATGCTCCTGTACAGTCTGCCGTCCAGCTTTGACAACTTTAGATGTGCCATAGAATCTCGAGATTCATTGCCGGATCCAGATACGCTCAAGATTAAGATTTTAGAAGAAGATCATTCCAGAAATCGAAAAGAAAGTGTAGATAGAGCATTTCTTGTAAAGGGAAAGAAGTCTTCTAAACCAAAGAGTGGTACTGAGCTGACAAGTTCGAAATTCAGATACAAATGTTTTAAATGTCATCTGTATGGTCATAAAGCCTCTGATTGTACGAAGAAGAACAAAGAACAGTGTAGTGATACCGTAAAGTATGTGTCGAATGATTATGAAGTACCTGATATCGATTCCAATTTTGTAACATTTAATTGTGTTTCAGATGTTAATGCTGTTTGCAACGGGAGTGGAAATTGGATCATCGATAGTGGCTGTACATCACATTTGTGCAATGATGCAAGTAAATTCGACAAAACACTTGTGCCTTTGTTCGGTAAGCTAAACTTAGCAACGAATTCAAGCACAAACGTACAAGGTAAGGGGACAGTCAGATTACTTACATGTGATAATGGTTCTAAAACAATTGTTCAATTGCCCAATACTCTATTTGTTCCGGATTTACGATGTAGCCTAATTTCAGTAAGCAAAATTACTGATCAGGGGTTTAGCGTTACGTTTAAGGATAACATAGCTAGTGTTCAAGATAGTTATGGTAACACTAAACTTGTTGCGAATCGTAGAGGTAATTTATATTACGTTGAGGAACATTTAGATAGTGTGTCAGCCATTTCTGAGCAAAAGGTTGACGTATGGATGTGGCATGAACGTTTAGGACACTTAAATGCAAAGGATCTCGTCCGAATTTTAAATAAATCTGGCATGAATGTTAAGATGACAGATGTGAGTGACTTGTACAATTGTGATATTTGTGCGAAAGGTAAAATGTGTATGTTACCGTTTACTAGTTCAAATGGGCCATGCGATGAAAAGTTAAGAATTATACATTCTGACGTTTGTGGACCCATGCAACATACGTCAATAAATGGCGCGAAATATTTCGTCACTTTTATTGACGATCATACTAGGTGGTGTGAAGTATACTTTCTCAGCAAGAAAAGTGAAGTGTTCACGACATTCAAAGTATACAAAAGTCATGTCGAGAATTTGTTAGGACATAAAATAAAATATCTTCATACAGATAACGGCGGTGAATTCTGTAATCGAGATTTCGACGATTTTTTGAAGAAAGAAGGAATAGCAAGAATGTTGACAGTTCCTGGCGTCCCGCAACAGAATGCTGTTGCTGAGAGGAAGAACAGGACGTTGGTGGAAATGGCGAGGTGTATGCTCATCTCGTCAGGATTATCTCCGGGTTTCTGGGCTGATGCTGTAGCGACAGCATGTCACGTAAGAAATCGTTGTCCAACAAGAAGTCTTGAAGGTGAAATACCGTTTGAGAAATGGTTTGAACGACCTGTCAGATTAGACTACTTACAAAAGTTTGGGTCTAAGGTACACGTGTTGGACAAGACACCCGTTAAAGATAAGTTTGCTCCACGAAGTTTCGAAGGAATCTTCGTAGGTTATCCTAGAGATCGAAAGGGTTATAGAGTATGGATACCAGCGCAACGACAAGTTATCATGTCAAGAGATGTGAAGTTTCAAGAATTGAAGAGTGAAGAAAAAGAAAATTTAAATTTACGATTTGATCCCTTCAAGATTGACCAAGAAGGGCCTGCAAATATTTCGGACCAACCAGCAACGGTGGAAATAGAATTCAATCCTAACCAATCCAGCAGAATCCAAGATAACAAAATTCCAGAGGTGGAAGGTGAAGGCATTTCTGTACCTGTGGAAGGATATGAAGGTCAAGAAACATCCTTTGATGCACCACAACTGACGGACGTTCCAGATATTGCTGTAGGACCATTTCAGCACGATCATCATCGGGATGATGTTCATACTGATGGGGGGAGGGCAATGAAGAGAGGTCCAGGGCGACCACGACTGGAACGAGGTCACGTCGGACGTCCACGGAAAATATACAATATGGTTAACGTAGAGCCAGATATTCCCGTGGAGGAACGCGTCGAATCAACGGAAGAGTTTGTTGATTGTCAGGATTTTGCCGGAGTCGTTGAAATTACTTTAAAGGAAGCTTTATCCAGTAATGAAAGAAAAGGATGGAAAGATGCAATACTTTCAGAAGTGAAGAGTTTAATCAAGAATGACACCTTCGATATAGTCAACAAACCTATGGGACGGAACGTCGTAGGTTGCCGTTATATTTTAACGACAAAGTTAAATGTGGATAAAACTGAGAAGAAGAAGGCCAGGCTGGTGGCAAGAGGTTTTAGTCAACTTTATGGAATAGACTATAAGGATACCTTTGCGCCTGTAGCTAGACTTGACACAGTAAGATTGCTAGTTGCACTTGCAGTTGAACTTGACCTTGAGATTCATCAATTGGACATAAACACGGCCTACCTAAACGGTTTGTTGGATGAGGAAATATATATGAAGGTGCCAGACCTCCTAGAAGAATGCCTGCAAGACCTCATGCGGATAGAACAGCCAGGTTCAGTTATACATGAACGTGCCAGCAAGTTGTTATGCAACCTGAAGTCTGGGGGCGAGGTGTGCCTGCTGAAAAGATCTTTGTACGGTTTACGCCAGTCAGGTCGTCAATGGAACATCAGGCTGGACGAGGAGCTGAAGTCCATGGGGCTACAAGTCTCTTTAAACGAGCCATGCCTTTATTTTAAGGCCGTAGATTCAGAAACGAAACTCTTTGTACTAGTTTACGTAGATGACATTTTAGTCGCATCGCAAAGAGGTGAGTGTATACAAACTTTCAAAAGGGAACTGGCCATGAAGTTTGAATTGAAAGATTATGGCATTGCGAAGTATATGTTAGGCATAGAGTTTGACAGATGTGACAAGAGCATTAAATTGTCACAACGAAAATATATTGACGATTTGTTAAATAAATTTGAATTAAGTGGATGTAATCTGATTTCTACACCCATGGATCCGAAAACTAAGATTACGAAACCTACGGAACAATGTGATACGGGGCAGTATCCGTATCGAGAGTTAGTCGGTTGTTTAATGTATTTATCTACGGGCACAAGATTGGATATTACGAATACTGTGGCAGTATTGAGCCAATTCTTGGATTGTCCTAATCAACAGTGCTGGAATGCAGCAAAACGTGTACTGCGCTACCTAAAACATACGAGAAATCACGGACTTATGTTTACGAAAACAGGTAAAACATTGCATGGTTATTCAGATGCCGACTGGGGTGGATGTTTGATAGATAGACGTTCTTATTCCGGTTATGTTTTTATGTTAGGAGGTGGATGCGTGTCTTGGAAGTCACAAAAGCAGAAATGTGTATCGACTTCGAGCTGCGAAGCCGAGTATATAAGTTTGGCGTCATCTATGAAGGAGGCAATTTACCTGAACAGCTTGCTTACTGAGATTGGGCTATGTAAGTTTGCACCATTATCTTTACATGTAGATAATCAGGGGGCGATTTGCCTTGCCGGTGATCCAATGTTTCATTCTCGGAGTAAGCACATTCACATCAGGTACCACTTTATTAGAAGTGTATTGAAGAACAATACGAGTATTGAGCTAAAGTATTTATCGACAGACTCAATGCTCGCGGACATATTAACGAAAGCTTTGCCCAGAGTAAAGCACTATTCGTGCATGCGTGGTTTAGGCATTGCTTGTTAATTGTTTATTTTGTTATGATTGTTCTTTGATATTACTTTCTTTTGTATGTGTTTTTTCTTGTATTGCTGTTTGTATTTAATATGCGCATTAAGGGGGCGTATTGAAATAGTTAATTAATGTGATATTATATACGGACCTATTTTAATAGGTGGTACCTATCTGGCTATCGATAGAACTATGTCAATTTCATATAAACCTAGTAACCGTTCCACGGATTGTTTGTTTATATTTATAGTTGTCAGTTGATCATAAACAGTTCTCAGAATAACACAATAAAATTCATTGTATACGTTATCCTGGTTTCCCTGCTTACACTCTGCTTAAATATTGTGCCCCTACAATTCTCACTAAAGAAAAACATTTATTTGGTGTATTAGGGTGTCAGTCAAATACCGCACCAAAAAACTCCTGCCTGAATAAACAGGTAATATAAACAAAAAAAATGATGGTGATCGGTAAACGCCCTATACATATGACACCTGGGAAGTGTCCAAGTGGCGATGGGAGGGGTCTAAGGATGTCCTGTTTCGCACGGTTTCAGCCACGTTGCTTCACTTTAGGAGGTGACTGCTTTGCATTCCTCCTCCCAGCTCATACCATGATCTGAACTAGGGTAGGAGGATTCTGATTTTGACCCGCAAACAGTACGGCGGTAATCCGCCCTAGCGGGGTAACTTCGATCGTAAGGTCCACCGTGTCTTCCCGCCGAATCCAAAACATCTACCTCCCGAAACACTCATGTTCGGTTAGGACCTGCGTAAAGCGCTTGCGCTTAGAGTAAATTTATCATAGTAATAATCATGATGTGCCAATATTAGTCGCCCTAGAATGTAAATTGCAATTAAAAGAACACTGTGGAATTTAGTTGGTAAAAGTCTGATACTCTCTCTCGGTCCACCTAGAGTAGGAGAAGGTATTTGGTGGTTACCCAACAAAAAAAGAGGCAAATACTAAAAGCGATTATCGGCCCTAATTTGGTTTTTTGATGAACAAATCATTTTCATTTTGGTTTTATCGCAATATGAAGTAAACTAACGACTTACCCATAGAGTAGGCAATTAACTATTTAGAACGTGAACTCTGCGGCTCTGTGCTTCGTTGATGTTTTAAGGCAATTGACGTCGTGCGGAAGAAAAACCCGGGTGTTACCATTGGGTGGATCGCCCGGAGGACACGTTAGATCATAAATCACTGGTGGGCCACGCTTAGGCGGAGCACCACCGTGTCCTTGTGGGGACGATCGGTGACAGCAACCTCTCGCGCTGGGCACTGGTACAGGCCATGATCCAGAGCGAGGAGTAGTGGCAAATAGTCTCCTCACGCCCCAGTCGCTGGGATTCCGACCCCGATTTAGAGCCACCGTAGGAGTGGCTTGCGAATGGCGAGCAATGGGTAGTTTACCATCTGGCTGTCCGGTAATGATCCAGACGGTCAACCGTGGGTATTGTTCCACGCGTGCTTCAAAGAGATGTCAGCAAACTGTAGGTGCCCAGCAGGTTCGAAGCCTCTGGGGCCATGGGTGACCTTCCGAAAGGAAAACCCGGGACCCTGGAACGAAGGCAAAGAAGGAACGGGGTGAGGTTTATTCAGTAAAAGTCTAACTCACCCTCTGAGAAGTCATTCTGATGATTTTCCACCTAAACAAGAAACCTGGGCACGCCGTCATTGCGGTGGTAAGTTCCCTCTTTGAGAAGTAGTTGGAAAGAGGTCCTCACGTTCCGTATGCCGCAGGTCCTCACCAGACACGGTAAGTTCGGGAGGCTCCTGCATCGGATTCAGGGGTAAAGGGCGCCCCAGCCAGACTTGGGCGCGGTCGCCTTCTTCTGCGAAGCAGTAATGCTAGCCAAGGAGGCGGCCGGCCGCGAGCGCGAAAGGGAACGACCCTCACGCCCCCGCCGTCAGGATCACGAGAACGATTTCCGACCACCGTAGGCGCAAGCTTGCGGACGGCGAACACTGGGTAGCTTGCCGTCCAGCAGTTCGGTAATAACCCGGACCGAGTCAAGTCGTCAACTGTTCCACGAGCGCCTCAAGGAGATGTCAGCAAACTGTAGGGCGCGGCAGGGCCGAAGCCTCTGAGCACGTGGATCTGTATTCCGAAAGATAAGCTCGGTGTCCCAAAATTGAAGGCAACACAGGAACGGGGGTGGCGTTTAGTCAGTAAAAGTCTGACAAGCCCTCCCGCTCCATTTAAGAGCGGGAGAAGTCATTCTGATGATTACCCATCTGAATAAAAAAACCTAAACAAGAAACCTACTGGGGCTATGGTTTCGCTTCTGAAAGGGAGACCCTGGAACGTAAGGCAAGGAAGGAATATAGAAGTGAGTCTTAGGCAGTAATAATCTGACACGCACTTCCGCTTCACACAAGAGCAAAAGTCATTAGATGATTTCCCAACTAAAAAAAGTACTAATTGGAGTTTTAACTTAAACAGTTTTATGTAAAATTAATTAATCAGATCTTTTCGGAAGTATAGGATTAGATACTTAGATTACTTTTGTGCAGTTTTACGAACTTAACGCGGACGAAGTCGCGGGCAACAGCTAGTTTAATATAAAAAATATACCCCAATAATTACGGAGAGTTCTTAAACCTGTCAAATATTGACATAGCCTGACTTTGGAGTTTAATATGGAGGTGTAAAAACTTAAGATATTTGTTGGTTTTCGACTTAAATTACATAAAACACACATTAAACTTCACAAATTCCTGATACAAACTATCTATCATAATTATTTTTGAGGAATATCACTGTAATTTTAACAACAAAATACTGTTCCTTTATACACATGGTCTTTATCGAGGCGTTAAAAACTTTAATCTCAAAACTCTCGATTGAGATCAGCTCTAAATGATCATCATCATCATCATCTGCCTAGCCTTTTTCCCAACTATATAGGGGTCAGGTTCCAGTCAAGCCGGATTTAGCTGAATACCAGTATTTTACGCAGAGCGGCTGCCTACCAGACCTCTTACACAAACCATTAACTGGGGTAACACGGTACTTCATGGCAAGACTGGAGTTAGATTTACTGGCTTCTGAATAACTGAGATCGCCCTAAATCGTCCATAAAATAAATATTCCAGATGTTTTCCCATACCTTTTAAAGTTTCTTCACTCCCATTTTGATTAACTTGCAACCTCAGTACAGCACATATGAAGCAGTTAAAAAGAACTTAAACGTGTTCGAAAGAGTCAAAGCGACAGCACGAAGTGGCGGAAGTTTGTTAATTTTCTTGAAAACACACGAGAACATGCTAGTTAACGTGCGTCAATATGGCATGTCGTGGCGAGGAAACATACGGGTGACGGGCTGTGGGACGGAGACGCTAGGGAATCGGAAATATTTATTTATTAAAACTTCATGCAACATAAAAGTAAGTACACAGGCGGACTACTTAGTCAAAGAGAAAGAGAAGTACATGGTCTTCTTCATCTTCCTGCCCTTGTCCCGTATTATACTGGGTCAGTGAAACAAGATTTTTTCTTTCATTCTGTCCTGTCACTCATCACACTATCACAAACTCTCTTTCTTTTATATCACTCCTCAAATAATCCATCCATCTTTTTTAGCCTTCTTTTCTCTCGCCATCTATCTACATGAATCCTCATAACTCTTTTAAGTACATGTGTTTCATTCCAATCCCTATCTAATTAGAAATACATGGAACCAGTGTGTTTAAATAAACTGAAAAAGTTCAATCTCCTTTTTCAACTGTGCTTATAGGACCAGTCTATCCTGAATGATTCATTTGGCGTTTTTATGTTGCATACAACTTATTAACAGATGAGACCTAAGGTAATGAAGAAACCCTTGGTCGTAAAATCAAGTCGTTAATCTTCGAAAATGTCGTTATTTTATAAAGGTATTTCGACGTTTCTTATCCTACGTTATAAAACTCCGTATGTTTTCCCAAAGCCAAATTGTAAGCTGGGCAATTTCACGTATGTAAGTTGTAGTGGAGGCAGAGAGGCTACGGCTACGGCGCAACTTAGCTCGTTTATGTCGAGCAGTTGTTACGGGCACACACTCCGTAATGCTCGCTGCCATTGACTTCGCTGCTACTGCTGTTTTGGAGACAGATGGGTTATTAAAGTAGTCTTGTGTGGGGATTGGGACGAAAAAGTTTGTTTAAAGTGCATCACCTTTAGAAGAAAGGTTTGCTACATCATCACACAGCATCATTGCTTTGAGATTTTTTTTAAATTGGTATAAACTAGTGTTTGACTGCGATCCCAACTTTTTTTTTTTGGTAGGGGAATCACCAGAATGGCTTCTCCCACTCTTGGGCGGAGCGGGAGGGCGAGTCAGACCTCTCCCACCTAAGACCGTTTTCATATTATCCGATCCGATATCGGTGTCGGACGCCGATACGATATCGGAGTAAGTAAAATGTATGAAATGCCGTGCTCCGATATCCGATATCGGGTCGGACAATATGAAAGACAGGTACATATTTCATACATTTACCTTACCCCGATATCGTATCGGCGTCCGATACCGATATCGGATCGGAATATGTGAAAACCGTCTAATGGTAAGCAGTAATGCACTCGTTGATGATAATCAAAAGTAAACATATGGAGCCGTTTTAGAAATATGTCCCGATAGAAAGATGTCATGGTGCGAACACTCGCACTGGGACTTTTTGACGGACATACAATGTAGTATAGCTCGACAGAAAGAGTTTGTTTGCGTCAAAATTGCTTAATATCTGCACAAAAAAAAAACAACAATATAACTTTTGAATGATCACAAAACGCACATCATTTGCCAAAACGACTTATTGGTTACATACGGCAATACAATCCTCAGTCTGAAACAACAAGCCAATCACTCGATCAGGACCATAATTACCATTGTTTGCATTTCTTCACCGCGTAATAGAGAGAAGATTGTAACAATGAACCTTCATCTCAAACAGGTGTTCCCCTGACCCAATATTATCAAGTTCCCTCCAGATTACCGTCCTTCGAAGATTAATTAATATTTTATTACAGGGGCCAGCAGAGATGTCTCACACTGTTATCGTTCGTGATTAAGTTTATTATGAACCAAATTGATGACCCTAAAGATATCGGCTCTGTGATGTTACGACGTAATTAGTTGTGTTTAAATTAACTTGGATTTTATTAGGTGTTTTGAAGGGAAAGTAGCTTCTTTGTTATTTGGATCAGCAGTTTCGGAAATCATAAGTCTAAGGGCGCTTTCAATTTATGCGTTTCTTGTCGGACCGCTGCGGTGCCGAAGCGGTGCGTTAGACGTACTGCGCACGGACGATCCTCTTTTTTCATACAAAACGCTCGGTGCGGCAACAGTACGGCAACAGTGCGGCGCCGTTATTGCGAACGCTCGACAACAGGACGGTGCACTTTGTATGGAAAATAGCGTCGTCCGTACGCAGTACGACTAACGCACCGCTTCGGCACCGTAGCAGGCCGTTTACAAACGCATAAATTGACACGCCCTAACAGTAAAATTAGGAAAATAAGTTGATGATGTGATGATGATGATGAAGTGATGAATAATCATAAGTTGTTTTCCCGTTTGTTGAAGTATTGACATAACGCACTGACCATTTGCTCTTTTTTGGGCTCCATGCCCATATGGTAAAAATGGGTTTCTATTGCTATGACTCCGCTGTCTGTCCCCAGGCTTTATCTTATGAACCGTAATAGCTAAAGCATTGAAATTTTCACCGCTAAAACACAACACAAATACTAAAACCAAAATAAAATAAATAGTTAAGTGGGGCTCCCAAAGTTTTATTTTCTTCGCCTATTTTGTGTATAAAATTGACTCACATACGAAGACACCATTTTTTTTCAGAAACATACCTGAAACCAAATAAAACAAACATTAGATACAGAATTCGAAAAAGTTTCTATAAATTTACTTCTAGGCTACACGACCAAGAATCAGAATCTAGATCCACAGTATTTTTACTAACATACGATGACATGTCTACTCATAAATCAATTCTATTAATGCTGCTTATATCTCAGCCTCCTCCCACACAAACCCTTCATCTCCGATCCCGCCACATCTAGTCCCATTCGTCACAGCCGTCGGCGACAGACTTATAATAAAACGCTACTTGCTCTAATTGATTGATGAGCTCTGCCCGCCCTTCTACGAATGAGGGCATTTGCATATCTGTTACTTAATCTGCGCATAATGAGGGTACAGAGGAAAGTTTAGCTGAGAGATACGTTGTGTCATGTGGTGTTTAGGTAAATTAAATAGGTAAAGGGGTGTAATGGAAGCTTTATTAACGGAGGCTTAAATGGAATAATTGAGAAAAAATGTGTGTATAGAATAAAAAGCAATAGAAAATATTTTATTCGGGACAGTCATAGCACAACGTTTACAAACACAAAAAGCTTAAAAAAAGTGAATTAAAAAAATATTTTTTATACAATTTTTAAGGTAAAATAATGTATTTTACAAATATAAAATAGTTTTGTTGTTACAGCCGAATATTTTACTTGGTTGCTCATGAAATAAACCGACCGCTTCAGTAAGCAGTTGCTAATTTAACTTTTTTTTTAAACGTTGCCTCATTTCATAATTACTTACTCCTGTTTTGTGAGTGGCATCACAGACATATAAACTCACATACACAGTATCACAGAGACGTGGGACACTTATCTGTAGGCCATTCCAAGATTTTTTCTACGCAGAAATCGTACCCGTGACACTCAGCGTAACAAAAAATCTGTCAACCACTTCGTCTTTGAACTGAACCTGGTGATTTTAGTAATGTAAGAGAAAAAAACCTTGCTTACATTTTCTTTGTTTAATCTTATCGTTAAGTATATGTATTTCTGTTATAAACCTGCGAACGCAGAGTTTTAGTGTTCTTTTAGTGTAATTCTTAGTTTAATTCTTTAGTGCATTCTGTGTTTTTAGTTAATTGTGTGGTCTTTAGTGTGTTTAGTGTAATTCTTTTAGTGTATTTGATTAATAGAAAGAAAAATTTAGAAGCGAATCCAAGGTCCGATTCAATTTGAACAATAATTTAAAAAAAAATTGTAGGTAATAACTGTAAGATAACTGTAAAATCCAACAACATTTAAAACAAAAGTGATAGGTACGATATAATAAGGTGACCAGTGGCGTATTTACTTTAGGTATACCAATTAAGTTAGAAATCCACGTAGTTTGCGGTGACCCTATTCTCATTTAACGACTACGTATTCAGACTTCAATGCTACTAAGCAGGCTTATAAAGGAATCATTACAATTTATACGTTTACCAATAGGCTCGACATGAAAATGCGACACAATCTTGCCAGTTAAATCAGAAGAATAATTTCTATGAAGTCACGCGAAATATAATTATCGTGTCACACTGTACATCTCAGACGAAAGACGTCCACTGTTGGACATAGGCCTCCCCCAAGCTTCGCCACAAATTATTATATATTATTTTATCTTTGTGAATTAGTAATCACTATCCTAGTATAAAATAACCCAAAGGTTGCTTGTAGAGAATGCCTTGATGCATTAAGTCCGCTTATGTAGGTACATTGGCGGACAGAATGCATCAAGGCTTTAGTGGAGGTCCACTGTTCAAAGTATATACTCAAGTTTCAATTTTATACTATCACGTAAACGAAGCTACTAACAGAACCTGTTATGTAACTAGAGAATAAACCCTTTTCAATAACTTCCACAGACATGAAATTCCAATTAGTCCTCCTCCGATACAGGCACCTTTCGCGGACCTAGACGAAGTTAGTTAGGTTTACCTCGAAACTTGTTCCCAATCGATCACCGGTAAATGGGTTACAGGTGACACAGCGCCTCGCGGGCCGTAAGTGCGATCCCGTGTCGTAACCTGTACGTAGGTGTGTTGTGGCGGGGGTACGTTCGAACGGTACGTAGGTTCCTATGAGTTGCTTGTAGGTGGGAGTTCGATTTGGGTCTTGAAGGCTAGGTAAGGGTCTGTGGTTTGAGTAAGTCTACATTTTGAGGATTAATCTAGATTATTTTGTATTGTTGGTTATGTATTTGTAATAATTGTTAATATCGACTGTATAGTGTACATTATCTGGACTTTGCAATGATTTTTATTTATTAATTGAGATACCGCAAAATGAGGCTTTTGTATTATTATTATTGATAGGTTCGCGTTTGATACCACTTACGTCACTTGATGGTAAACGATGACGCGGTCGACGTTGATGCTCTCTTGCCTACAAGTAACCTATTCACTCACTTGAAGACCCCGAGTTTGTAGCCTCAGGAAACACAGACTCCGGCAGAGAATAACACCCTTTAGCATAGAGTGGTATGATGAATTTACTATATAATAATACTCCTGACCAAATTTCCATCACAATGACCGTCTCAACAGAGATAAAGCAAGCATATTATTAGTGGACATTGCACCAGTGCACGCGCAAATAAAATTGCACTTTCTGGTCTCATAGTTTGATGGGACAGCAATATTACCCAAACAGTAAGAGATCAGGCACAGGACCATCGGTTTTATGTGCCTTCCAATGGGGTGTTACACTACTAAGTTCCAAAATTCGGGCTGCTGTAGAGTAGGTAATTCTTAATGGGAAAACCACTAGCACTTTTTATCCGACTCAGGAGTCGTACCCAGGGTGCCACTGCTCAGCAATAACGCTTGCGACTACGAGACTTACAAGGCAGCTTATCATTATCATTACGTATCAGCAATGAGCTTTACTCTCATAGTAAACTAAGATAGTAAACACGCATTTGTTATCACATCCATAAAAAAACAACGTGTTACTTTTACGACTAACAAAAAGTATCAAACTCAAATCTTTCCAACTAAATAATTCAACGTATAATTTTGTTACAAAAAGACAGTAAAACAAAAAACAGCGGGGCTAACAACACACCGCCAGCGATGCGGGAGCGATGGCGGTGCGATAGCGGAGCTCACAGAACGCTAACACAATCGTTAGTTTTTTTGTGACCGCCTAAATGTAAGATCTGATACTGAAGGTTGAGGTGTTGGTACACTAAGCCTAATTTGTATAGTAATTGAAACTTCCGGGGATTTAAATACCGATGTGTGCCTCGCTTGGGCGGAGCATCGTCATGTCCTCGTGAGGGACTTTAGAGATATATACTAATTAAAACTTCGGTGACTAAGAATCTTGTCAGAAAAGACAATAAATATTTGCATTTCACAGACACATTCTCATTAGTGAAATACAGTGAAAACTCACTGTAATAGTAAAAACAGTAAGAGAACAGATAAACTGTAACAGTATGCTATGCAAGATAAATGGTAAGGCATAGTTTTACTCAGGAAAACACCGTCAAAACTGTCAATCCATTATGGCGGCTACCTATCGTTACAATACACTGCGTAACAATAGGTAACCGACATCGTTAACCTAAACTTTATACCCTATAATTAAACCAAAAGCACCTTCCCTTACAGCAACAAATTGTCACGAAGCCGCGGACCGTCACGACGACACTGACATCCGGACATTCGGACACACTTCCCGGACACCCCCGGACACACTTCCCAGTGTACCACTAACCTAAATACAAAACACGCGAGCGTTTCCTGAAGGCTCAAGTCGTATCCGGTTCCGGTTGTAAAAAGCGAGCCCGTGAGGATCTGAGCAGCAAGTCAAGTCCCTGGAAGTGACATCAAGAGGTTGGTCGTTGGGTAATTCTGAGTGGATTTTAAGAGGGTAATTAAAAGAGAGTGCGGATTTTTATTGCGTAACGTTTGTCCGAAGTAGGATTTTGCAAGTAAATCCGATGCTAAGCTGGTCACGTATAATTACTTTAAAAGTAAAAATAAACTGCCGTCTGAAATTGATCCAGACAACTAATGAACCAACTAAAGTTAAAGCTTAGTAAAAATAAAAAAATACGCATTCTAAGAAAATACGTCAACATCTACCCTTTTCCCAATTAGCTTGGGATCGGTTTCCAATCTAACCGTGAAACTGATTCCGAATATGAATACCCGTGTTTTACATATAGTGATTGCCTCAGATCAGACCTCCACAACCCTACTGGGTTCTTGTAGATTCTTAGACAAAATATCATCATCATCATCTACCTAACCTTTTCCTAACTATATTAGGGGTCGGCTTCCAGTCAAGCCGGCTTTAGCTGAATACCAGTATTTTACGAGGAGCGGCTGCCTACCAGACCTCCACAACCCATAAACTGGGGTAACACGGTACTTCATGGCAAGACTGGAGCCAGATTTACTGGCTTCTGACTATCCGTAACGACTGCCAAAGATCTACAAATGACAGCCGGGACCTGCGGCTTAACGTGCATTCTGAGGCACGGAGGAAACTCGAATAACTGTTAGACAATATATCATGAACTTGAAAAAAACCCGTCTTTTTCACCCATACAGTGCTTATTTCTAATACCAGACCGCAAGATCTAAACTCCCCAGCACACACTTCAGTACTTAGGTGCAGCTTTACATCTAAGCTGTCGCATCCAGCCGCTATATTTCCTTGTTCGGCACGCAGGGCGGGTCGGCTGCCGACAATTTATTTCGCATTAGCGCCTTTTGTAAGAACCATTAGTCGGTTCCGATAAAACCCAATATATGCCGAACTTCTTTCTAGATTTCCATAAAACCGCTGGAGATTGTCCGCGATAATGATGCGAGTTTTATGGTTTGAAGGCGGAAAGTATTTTTTAAAGGTCGGATTTTAAAGTGAACATATGCTCTGTTTTCTAAAGCCTTTTTGAATCGAAAGTTCTGACTTCATATAAATTAAGCTAAGCTTCTGCCAGCAACTTCGCCAGCGAGAACTTAATCGGGAAAGAATTTTTAAAATCGGTCCCGTAGTTTTTGAGTTAAATCGTAACATAGGAATGAAATCTTTCTTCTTTAACAACCAGTTGAGCAGTTATAAAAAATTATCAACTAGGTATCTAGTCCTAATTGAAAGTATAGTTTCAGTGCCAAATAGTTCAGCCAGTTAAGTCATTTTAGGTTGCAGATTTATCATTGTCAACATTTCAAAAAAAATATACATGGTCCTTGTCTTATTAAAATGTAATTTGTGAAAGCGAGAAAAAGGGACCATCCCTTTAACAGTTCAGTTTTGGTCGTCAAATGGATCACGTTAAGATCTCGTGGTATGGCCTCAGTACAATTTATTTATAACCTAATCAGTTTAATTCGGTAAAAGGTCTACGGTGGTTAATCTAAAAATGAGCTGATAACCAATAGCCATAGTTCAGTCAATAACCTTATCACTAGCTCACCGAACACCCAGTCACCCATACATTTACCAGTGTTTACACCAAATTGGAGTGATCCGTACAATAACATAGCTAACATTATTACAAGCAGTTGAAGTTCTCAAGTTCCCAGACCGAGTTCAAGTTGAAGCTCAAATTAAATAACTTGACGTCACTTAGAGCTTACTTAGTACTTGTGGAGTTTGTGTTGATACTGCTCTCCGTGTGTGTGTAGATGCCTATTAAGTTATGGGGAAAGCTAATTTATGATGGTCGAAGGAGTTAGGTCTTTTTGAGGTTACCGACAGTAAACGGTAGCTATATTCCTATAATCATACATCATGCAACTATGGAAAAGTATAGACCAGATCAATGTACTCCATCTCTACTGTTCTAAAAATGGTAAAGTAACTAATATATGTACTCGTAGATAAGTGTCGTTGTCGTTCCCAGCTCTGGACTACTTCTTACTGTGCCTGCTCACATAATTGATTGCACAATAGTTGCATCAATTGTAGTGTACCCTAATTTGGTTGTCTAGAAAATGTATTACCTAGGTTTAGAGTAGTCGCTCTCGGAGCTCAGTCTGTAAAGAATGTGTACAAGTTTTAGTAAAATAATATATTAATAATATCTTTAAGCATCTTTCTGAGTTTCAATCAATCATCATCCGAGTGACCCTGATAACAACATATCAGACTCGCACAGACCTCATCGGCAAATTACCAACTCAAAAGGAAGACATAAAAATCGTCCTACCATCTTCTTTAGCATCTGCTACGCTGCGATTTTTATTTTAAATTTGGAAAGATTTATTTTGATTTAAGTGCTAATTCATTTTTTTAATGATGGCATGCTGTAGATTTGCGAAGTCGTAAAATTTAATGATATTCCACCTAATTCCAAAAACATACGTAACCTACTTGAAAATTACGTGTAATCATGGAATACCCATCAATCGGTCCTGTAACATACCATAAAGCTCAAACCGGGGCAGGCCTGATTGATGCAGTCACGTTCACTCAGCTTTATGGCTCGTGGCTCGTAAACCTGGGATAGCATTAATGCTCGAAAGTTATCGGTTAAATAGCGTATTTAAATAGGACACGGGTAATGTGGTTAACGTTCTTGTGTCATCATCACTTCAGCCGAAAGACGTCCACTGCTGGACATTGGCTTCCACCAAGCTTCGCCGCAATGCAATGACCGGTCCTGTGCGTCCTTATCTCTTACTTAAATATTCACGAAAGACAGTAAAATTAGTTAATCATTATAGTTATTTCAGTTGAAGTACATCCTCTACTGGATATATCTATAGACATTCCCCAAGTAACCATATAAGTTGGTCTTACTCGCATTATTGGTTCACCAGTTGTTGATTATGGTTATAAATTTAGTCTTAACTATAAAGAAAGATCAATATTTTACTTGGAGCCATCGATAGATACACTCTCTAGAAATAATGTTATGTCTAGAGAGTCAGTACATACATGTGTATCAACATAAGATTAAAGAAAGAAAAGGTTCAGTTCAGCAAAAATACCAGACAACTACGTGATAGTTGCTAACTGCCCGGCCCATATCCTTTCCTCGGAGTGGACTTGAGTTTCAGCAGTAAGTGCATAGTCATAGATAGTAAGGAAACCAGTATCCGCGTTAATTTTTGTTTAAAAAAAAAATTGACCGATTGGCAATCACCAGAAACGGTCGGCAATATTTGGAAGCAGTCATGTACTCGTAGGTACTTTGCCCAAGTCTAAGTCAGGCTAAGCCTCGCGTACCGGTTGGGCGACGTAACTTTGAAGCGTGTGTATATGGGTTGTATAATATTAATCTGACTTTAAAGGTCAACAAACTTCTACAGTATTAACCGATTTCACAAGGCTACGTCGAAGTAACACATTGTAGTTCTAAAAAGTGTTGCTTGTGAACCAGTATAAGTTAATGTTCGGATGACCCTATATAGACGTACGACCAACGGCCACAGATTGAAATAGCAGTATACAAAAATATGGTAGTTTTCTACGATTTATCCAGGAAATATAGCCCGATTCCTACTGAATGTTGTGACTCTGGCCACGGGACAGGACCGCGAGGAAAAGCCAATTTGAAATCCGTTAGGTACACAAAGGTAGACGCATACATCACAAGTGTCACTACCAAAAACAAGCGCAGTATAATTAATGCAAACTGCCGTCAAATAGACGAGCATCCAAATTCCGCGCATTGCTAATGTAAATTCCTGTTTAGCATAGCGCCTGTTTTCACAGGCGACGCCGGGCCGTGTGATTAGTGATCATTACCTAATGTGGGAATAAGAGTTATGGGTTTACCGTCTGGGAATTTAAATATTATTCAAATAAGGTAGTTATAGATAACTGGCCATATGTGGCTGTATAAACCACTGAAGAAACTAAGGTGTGTTTGTAGCCAGTAAAATTCTGCTAACCACTAGACTAACAGGGCCAGTAAAAGTTTACGTGCATAAAGTTTCGTCTATGTACCAAGTTGTAGTTTGTTACGAAATATATTTCACAGCGTAAGTGTCAATAAACTTCATAGTTATCATCATCTCAGTCGAAAGACGTCCACTGCTGGACATAGGCCTCCCCCAAGCGCCGCCACAATAAACCTATTATGAGTAAAAGCTGACTTTTGTTTTACACCTTCTGTACAACAAAAATAAATTTTTACTCTTACGATTATTATCATTACGATCACTTTAGATGAGTATTTAGCATGTTATGAACTCCAAAATGAATTGATGGTGAGGAAACCGGCATGTTCTAGAACCAAAATTTCAAAGACATGTGACATCCACCAACCCGCATTGAGCGTGTGTTGTGGATAACGGCCCATTCCTTTTCCTAAAGAGGAGGCCTGAGTCCCAGCAGTGGTCACATTATAAGGCTGATTATGTTTTGCTATGCTAAATAAATTGGTCTTGCATACAAGACAGTAACTGCAGCCATACTAACCGTATATCCTTCCTATCCTTCCGAGTATCAATCAAAATCAAATTCTGCTGAATCATATTCCCAAAGGCCAGTCACATACCGACGGACAAAGTCTAGGTTCCTAGAAATACTGGCGAGGTCAGCTGTAAGTGTATTACCTGCCTAAACGGATCATGTGAATGTAGGAAGATCCCATGTCTCAGTTTTGACTGCAACCGTATGTTAGGACTTGGTCTTGTGATCTAGTTATTTGTGTTGTTTTTAGAATAATTATTTGAATGTCTTGCTCAGAGAGTTCTTTTACTGGTGTTTAGATATGTTTTTATTGCAATCAGCACTTAATTACCACCAAGTTTATTTTTAAATTTCAATCAATTTATCTTTATTCTTTTTCTAACAGATGTATCTCATTAAATAAGGACAGGTAAATAAATACTGAGAATTCAGCGGAATCAATTTAAGCATGCTTGTTAAAAAAAATCTTATCGACTGAATTTTAAGGTTAATACACTTTTCTTGACTGGGATAGTTCAAAAGAGTATATGTGGCCCACAGAGCTGCAGTAGCTGTGGAATTAGATGGAATATCAGAAATTACTGACTGAAATTCAGTTTTCCAGAGGGCAACTAGAGCAGGAGTTATGAGATGATTTTCAAAAAAAAACACCGTTTATAAAACAGGCCAACTATTGATAGACTACTTACTACTTACTTTACAAATGCAAAAAAACACATTTCTCACCCACATTCCCACTGCCTCAAATCCCAGTAAAGCCTCACTCTCTCCATCATTACCCAGGCAACTATCTCGCAAACACGACAAAGAACTTCCATTTAAACAAGAATAAGTATTCAAAGACAATCCGCCGGCAAAAGTCGCCTCTTACAGCAATACGAAAGACTTTCATAAAAGAAACTTATGAATTTCTTTGCAAACGACACCGTTCCTAATTCTTCGTCTTTGGAAGTTTTCAAGCTAATGACATAGCAATGCACTTAGCTCGATGCCGATGTCTTACGGGTGGCTGTCACACCGAAGCAGAATTTTGAAGACGTTGACGGAAATGTTCAATGGCAAAATGTTCGCAGGTATAGATGGGATGGTGTGAATGTGGCCAATTATAAAATTAATAGGTACGTTCTATTGTGCGTGTGTATTTTCTGGTTGTTAATAATTTCAATCCAGATATGGTTCTGGAGATCCTGTTTTTGTGGGAGATAATCTTTTGTTAATCAACTAACTATCGTATCCTGTGAATTTTGAATTTAGAACCACAGGAGTGAATACATCGGAAATAGCTAGCATTAGACTCTACCGTAGTTATCACTATGGCCCTTCATTAAGGTCTTCGCCTCAGTTGGACACTGTGTGATCATGGCCATAGATCGTCTGGTAAGTTGGTTGCGACTTTTGTGAAACTTCTCCATCTTTCTCTATTCGTAACACTGCATGTATCACTAACAGAACTAAAGAGCTATTGTTATAGATAATTTGTCCATTCTTCAAACATCAATTCGCACTTGTACAATCGATGAAAGTCTTTGTTTGTTACTAAGCTATTTCAGAATCGCTCTTTCAGTAACTGCCTCTAGCATCACATTTCAAGGGCGTCAACTTTTTGCTATGCCTTTGTTGGATCACGCACATAGATTGTCTTATATAGGAACCGGCTTCAATTAATTATTATATTAGTGAATTATGCTGCCCACAATATTGTAGCTATTAAACCCATGGCTTCACGTATTCGCCACACAATTAACGGGCAAATGTATATGCATAGACGGGAGCGCATCAGCTTAATATTGCAGTTACTGCCTTAATTGAGTAACAGGCTTCATGCTGGTCACGCTAAAAGGGTCGTAATTACGATTGATAATTTTTGGTATATTTTGGAATATTTTAAAGCAGACAGGTTAACAAAGGGTTTACCACATGCATTTTAATACATCCCTGATAGTGCGCCCATTGGAAACTAGCAACGTAACGTTATATTGTTTTGACGCAGCTTTTATCAAGTTAGGCTTTGCAAAATGCTTTTTTCTCGCACACGTTTGAATAAGCTTTGTGTTCAATGAACTTTGTTAAAAATTTATGAAGAACGCCAATGAAAGTGTTCGTTTTATCAGAGCGTGTGTGTTTGTGAACTATTTTAAAAATAATCTATTATGAACTAGGTTTTAGTGCCTTATAGATTACTATGTATTTATTACTAGGTATTATGTTAAACTAGCGACTGCCAGCGGTTTCACCCGTAAAAAGCAGAAAATTGTCCTAAGGAAACATTTTTCAGGAATAATAAGTATTCTATGTGCTATTTCAGGACATAGTCTATCTGTGTCACAAATTTCATCTAAATCCGTCATGCGTCAAGCGTCAAAAAGAGGAAAAGGAACAGCTCAGTATCTTATAAAAAAAACACAATTTGTAGAACTACAATTTATTTCTTATGTTACACTACAGTGTAACAAAACTCCAGCTTTTAGTCTCAAGACGGCAGGTTTGAGCGCCATTTCGACTCGTTTTAGACCACCTGCAGTTTCCCTGAGGAAACGCTTTGAACTGCCCGCATAAAAATATCTACCAAGAAACTGTTTTAAGTTAATTAGTCTGCAGTTTTTATGGCGTTTTCTTGGAGCGCGCCTTTATGGCATAAGTTATGGGGCGTTATGGCGAGGTAATGACTGCATTAGGTGATGTTTATCTAGGGCGGAATACGGGTCATTTATAGTGTGATTAAAGTTATGAACTGGTTATGTTTTCGACAAATGTTTTGAGTGAGTGTCTGGTTGTAATCATTAGTAAGCAGATACTTAAGAGCTGGACAGACGTTATAGGGACTTGGAATTTTCATGTTTCTCAACGTTTATCAAGTCATCATCATGTCAACCGAAAAACGCCCACTGTTGGATAGAGGCCTTCCCCAAGTGTCACCACAATGAACGGTCCTATGCATATTGCATCCATCAGATTCCCACAACCCTTACCAGGTCATCGATCCACCTTGTAAGACCACCTTTTATCAAGTATCACACTAATATTACAAAAGTGAAAGTTTGTGAATGTGTGTGTATGTTTGATACTTCTACTTTCAAACGAAACGGAATGAAAATTGGTACACAAGTAGACTATATCCTAGAATAGCACATAGCACTTTTTATCTCGGGAGTATGATCTCTTGGGATAGTTAAGTACTTTTATAGCCGGCAGCAGTTAGTACCAAAATAAATGAAAACAAAAAAAACATTACAAAGCCAAAAGATATAAGTTAAAATGATTAAATAAAATAGGAAGTGGTTTTTCTCAGCCATAAGAAAATCATCTAAAAATTAATTAAGGAAATGGTCGAGAGGTTAAGCCGCATTGTAATAAAAATAATGGTAATACGATAGGCTCTAAGAACGGAAGAAAATTGTGAGCTCCTATGAAGGTCAGATGGCAACCGCTTCATAAAATAATATCATTCCAAATACCTACACAGCTATACTACATGAACTCACCCCTCCTACCTAAGATTCTAGATATAGGTTTAACTAAGCTTACTCGTACGTGCCCCAGTCAATAACATGCTTCACTTAAACAATACACCACCACCAAGTGCAACCCCATTTTGTGTCCAGTCTGTCTCTGTCCATTCAAGGCTGCCTGGAAGAAATCGCCAAGTGCGATAAGGCGCGAGTTTTACCATAAGGTTTCCTTATTGTTTTTGTAAGCTTGGTGTACAATAAAGTATATATAAATAAATAAATAAATAATACATTTAAAAAGTTTACATCGCTGTCATCAAAATACCTCATGCCTCACGTTACCGACTGGGACATGTATGCCTGGTTTACCATAGCGATTCTTTCATACGAAATAATTCTATAATTAATACAATCATTTCGTAAGAAAACAGTTAAACCATTTTTAAAGTATTTATTTTTATTGGTTTTCATGTTATGGTTTGCTTCTAATTTTAATCAATGTTTAAATTGCACATAAAAAAATATTTTACTTAATATGAAATATTTTACTTTTACTTTAAAAATATTTTACTTAATATAAAAAAATATTTTACTTAATATTTTACTTACATACTAGAAGGTAGTAAAATAATTTTGGAATTAATTGCGGACTGCATACAGAGTGCAATGATTCATAGCTCCAAACCTGCTGTTACCGTGTTTGGTCTACATTGTGAAGTAAATAAATTAATAAGAATATAGAAATTCTTTGGTCTAGTGGTTACAAACGTGACTGCGGACCTGGCTGTCTTTGGTTTGATTCTCGGTTTGAATAAAGTGTCAATCGATTGAGCGGCTGACTTTAAATGATTAATTCTGTTACAAAAGACATAGAAAACACTATTTATCCCTGCTAGAAATAATATGCTTGCAATTACTTCTGCCTACTCCCAAGAGAAACAAAGGCTCAATGTTTGAAAATATAACTCTCCAAACATTATTCCAATCATCCAACTTTACACCGAAAAATCTAAAAACCAAACGTTAGGGTGAGCACCCACTGTTATCGCTCGGATCAAAATAGGGTTAAACATTATAAATCACAATAAATATCGGTTCAGTATGCATAAAGCGATAATTTACGATTTTAGAACCCTCGCCTAATGCGAATGTGTGAATAAGGGTAGAAAATGGCGAAGATTATGAAAGAAAAATATTTACTTAATTAGTGCTCGTCGCGAGATAGCTTTGGTTTATATACAAAGGATTAACTTTGTTATGTCATGTTTGTTAAAAGATTATGTGAATGCGGTGAAAGCGGAATTTAGTTAGTGAAGTAATCCGACATTAAGCAAAAACACAACACTAAGTCTTTCCTTTAAATTGCGTGACATGTTTTCACTGGAAAAAACATGAGTAAGATTATTTTACATGGAAACAATTAAATACTGCAGGAGCGCGTTTATAAAATATTAGCGCGCGTACTCAAAACGAACGTTCGCATAAGTGTTTCGACGAATTCATTGTGACTTATTAAATTACCGGATAAGACTAATAGAATGCCAGGAAGTTTCACAAACACATGCGCGGGCGTAGCATCGAGAATATTCGAACGAATGAACGCGGCCTTCCGCGCTATGGTATTCGAAAAAGAATATAATATTATAGAATTGATATACTTAAATGAAAGCCTGAAGCCAGTGGCTGTAAGAATATTTTTGCCCAGTCTATACGCGGCCTAATTAACCTATCACATACCCGCAAAACGAGACACAATAGTAAAACAATAACAGCGCGGTCTCATAGGACCGGTCGGGGATTCATGAATTAAATAACCTCTAGCGACCGTTTTACAAACAAATATACTATTATTTTAACCCGTATTCTTCCACAATAAAAAGCACGCACTTTCAGGCACTTATTCGTCCCATCGTTTCCATCTCCATCCCTTCGCGTTCTAATTTATGCGTCCGTTGTCTGGACACCCCCTCCGTATGATGTCGCCGTAAATTCGGCACAAATTGAAAGTACTATTACTAAACGGATATGGACAGAAGGGCCATGTACAAGGGACACATGGTTGCGAAAGCAAAATGTGTTTTGAAAATACCAATTAAACGTGAAATTTTTAGTTGTCCATAAATGCGTGACGTGGAAATTATAGTGCCTCTGTCTAAAATTACGAGTACAAGAAGTTAGAAGTAGTTTTATTACAAGAATTTGGCACCACTGTACATTACACGAAAATAAACATGAGAATGATATAAACGTCTAGATGGAAACTTAACGCATTTAATCACACGCAGTTTCACAATTTTTAAAGTATTTTTTCTGTTCTTTGTACATAAAAGTCTCTATCTATTTCCTGATAGCTACAACACGGGGGTCTTTAAGCTAAGAGTTAATAGTCTTTCAAGCAATCCTGTTCCATGTTCCACCACATCATTGTTTACTGTGAGTCTATCAATACCAATTAAAAACTATCCGTATAATTTCGAAGTAAATGATTTGTATCGTCGGTTTTCTGTCGTCTACACTTCGGGGAGTATTTAGAGCTTTGGACTTGCATAATTTAATTCTGCCAAGTCCGTTCAAGTAAAGCTTTTTTTTTAATTTCTTGGACCTTTTGCGTCTCTAACTTCATGGCCTACTATTGTTAGCACCCGAACATGGAGTGGCTCGCGGTGATTCTTTATCGCGGGGGTTGATGACGCCCCTTCATTTTATTTATGCTGGTGACACGTGCCGCCGTGTGGTTGTGGACTTGTGGTCGCGTTGACGCACGATTTGCTTTGCGCTTGTTATGCACAGGATTTAAATAGTGATAATGGTGGGGAATTCATTGTGTTGAAGGGACGATTAGATTTTTTAGTCAGCGAAATAGCTCATCTATTAGGATGAGCAAAAATTTGATCTGTAATAAATCTGTTGCAAAAATATCATACATTCATTTTATGTGGGTAGTCATTATAAAGGCGTCTCTTGCTCTAGATGAAACGAGAGAGAATGCATTCTTGCTTCACCCTAGAGCTAAAGAAGTCATTTGAGGATTTCCTACCTCAAAAAGAACTATGTACAATAATTAACCCTACGGATTTTATATTAAATCCTTTTATATTTCCATACTAGAATTCATACCGTCATAGACGACTGTTGATGACGACATCAAACCCGTATTAGTACTAGCAAGTGACGTCACTTCGGCGGTGGCCATTAGCCAGTAATGCGGGCTCGGATGCAAATCGCGCGGGGCTCGGCTAATGTACGAGTATCCACGCGTGAATTGCGTCGAGTCCTGTGCCCTCCTACGCGCATCGTATGAATGCAAGCAAGTACGCGGCGAAAGTTAAGCAGGAATTACATTAGATGAAAGGTTCTGGAGTGTGTGACTGGAAGACGTACCACAAGGTGGACCGATGACTTGGTGAGGGTTGCGGGAGTCCGATGGATGCAAGACGCACAGGACCGTTGACATTAGACTGACGCACACGTGGGCCGAAACTGATTTGTACGTACGACGACGTCGCGTGGCGTAGATCTAATGTAGCTCTACAAGTCTAGTTGCCATATAAAATGCATGGAGACCGACGCGCCCAGATCAATGTACTTGGCCCAAGTGTGCGCATTGTACTTTTATGTGCGTTGTGTAAATAATTAAACAAAAGTGGAGTAACAAGTTGTTGGCCACAAATATTACTGCTAAGCTCGAGATTCTAAGTTTGATTCCCTAATAGAGCAGGGAATGGAACCAATCGTTCAACTACAGCCACTACCGAATTCAACTCAAAAATATATTCATTAGGTACACTTTTTGTAAGATTTACACTTAGTAGAAAGTACACTTTTCTTAACTCACTAGAGAATATGAATAGACCTAACGTTAAGTACAGGTTAGAATTTATATTCGCAGTAATGCCATAACGAATTCTAAAGGAGATTTTTTTTTTGTTGAGTGGTACTATTTTATATTTAAGTAGTTTTGCTTTACTGCATGTTGTACACATACTATAAAACTTACACGCACTAAAAAACTTTAATAGTCAGTAACTAAAGCACTATAATTCCTAACTTCGCAGGAACCTACCTGGTTAGATTAACAACGTAATCATAGTTTACGAAGTAAATAGACCTGCACCGTATTGTTCGCATATCCGTGTGACTTAGACGTACAATTTGCCGTGCGCCGTACAATTCGAGATCGGATGCAAATCGGATGGAGCCGCGACTAATTTATTCGCTCGTAAAGCGCCGGATGAACGGTAGCAAGCCCTTGCTAGGGATGTACTAGTGCCGGACGATACGGTAGCCCTTGTTAGGAATGTAGAAATGTATAGGGTGGTGAGAGCAGCGTATTGGATACTAAGCTAAAGGGGTCGATGACCGAATGACGTCCGAAGATCTGAAGCAACAATTTTGGTCATCTGGTACCTATCAATCATATTCATTGTGCGTAAAGTTAAAGAGTAGAATTCCTTGCTGGACTCTGTGTTCCCTGATAGCTATATAGCTTGGGAATCTTTAAGTCAAAAGTGAATTGGTTACTTCTAGGCAAGTGTGCTGCATTGTCGACTACATCGGTGCTTTCGTCTGGTGTGATAGTGGTCAAGCATAACCCTATTAAAAGTAAAAATAAAAAGAGATGTACAGACGACGTTGTGGGTAAAACCTGGACGGGATCGCCACAAAAACGTAGAGAAGGAAAAATAAGACTGTACTCAGCGGTGGGCAAACTTGGGCTGTAGGTAATGTTGATGTCCTTATAGAGAGGGACATTTGCTGAAGGTGGAACTGGAAGAACTGATGAAAGGCGAGATTAATTTATGTAATTTAAGAAACAAACAAAAACACACTGATTCACCACGCAGTACTCAACCACAGTAGTGTAGCTATAACAAACGTCCATGCCTATCCAAATAAAGTTGGAGTAGCTCTACTAGAACACTCTATACTTACACTTAGATTACATCAGTTTGCTTTAATCGGCAATGATGCACTCGTAGAGTCAAAACTGCAAAGTTTTCACAACGACGTCGAGTTGCGTTAGTTACTTGCCTGTCGGTTTTCTATTGTTTACATTTCGGAGAGTGTCCATTGGAATTGGATAATTTAATTCCACAAAACCCGTTTCATCGGCATACAGCATTGCACCACTGGTGTTTGGTGGACATCCCAACCTAGCCTTTTCCCAACTATAAAGGGTGTAAAAAGACCCTTAACGAAAACGAAAACCCCAAATAGTCCTCATCACTGGGATAGTTTTTTTCTTCTAGACCATACCTGGGAATTCACTAGTTCCGGAGATATTGAAGGTCAAAGTCAACAATTTTTTTTCGTTTTTTTTTTAGAATTGTATTCCAAGTATCATTAGTAAACTTTCTTCCGAACAAACATTATCAAAATTATCAATTTTTCATGACAACTTACGCATTTGAAGTCACAAAAATGCGATGAAAACTAAACACAACGAGCGCCTCACACACACAAGCAAGCGATCAGTTCAACGACCAAACGCGGGCGGCCGAACGCGCAGCTGATCGAAGTTATTATTAATTAATTATTTTTTAATGATGAAAAAAAAAAGTTTTTTCCCAGCAATATTTTTTGGTCTAAGTTACTTAATTACATGTACAGAATGTGTAGTTATCGGCTTTGTGATCGGTCTTTTTACACCCTGTATTTGGGTCGGCTTCCAGTCAAGCCAGATTTAGCTGAATGCCAGTATTTCACGAGGAGAGGCTGCCTCCACAACCCATTAACTGGGGTAACACGGTACTTCATGGCAAGACTGGAGTCAGATTTACTGGCTTCTGACTATCCGTAACGACTGCCAAAGATCTACAAATGACAGCCGAGACCTACGGCTTAACATGCTATCCGAGGCAGGGAGGAAACTCGTTATGTTAAGATGGTCACCCATCCACAGACAAAAATTTGAAATCTGTGCGTTCTGCTGAAGCCGAATCGAAGCTGGAGTCAATTTTATCCTGCAGCCTATGTTTTCTGATACCTACACCGGTATTCTTTAAGTTAGGAGTCAACAAGGGACTTCTAGTCATGCGTGCTCTATCATCGGGGATGTGGCCAACTAACTATAAGGGCTAACCGAGAGATACTGGTCAAACGCGAACCGAACGAAATTCAAGTGTCAGACTTGCACTGATTAAAACCTATCCATATTCATTAAATAACCTTTTGCATTCCAGGGGCACAGTAACTCTTTCAAACAACCTGTCCAACATCCTAACAGCCTCGTCAACATCATAAGATGACGATGTCGACCATCCTGGCATGATTACCGTGACATGCTACCTGTAATAAGGGGTGCCATGCAAATGCCGAGGGGTGCCGACTAATTCGACTGCGTGTAAATTTCGTCCCGTATGCAGCTCCCCTTTTGCAGCATATACGAGGATAGGATCGTTTGTAGTCGTTGTAGTGATGTAACGTTGGATGCTAGCATGTGGAGTAACGGGATTTACAGAAAATAATTGCATAAATTACGCCGAGACGCACGATTCGTGTTACCTGTTAGGGTTGTGACGGCCAGATAATATTTTACATCTGTTTCATGTAAAATAGTAGTGTTCAGCTTCGTTTTGATTTAGTTGGGAAAGAAATTAATCAGATGATGATGGTGATGTATTCTCCTATAGTCATGTCTCGATTGTGTGGTAAACTACTGGTAAGTATGTTATCGTCTTCTTAGTGTTACTTAAAGTGGAAATGAAATAAACTTTGTCAACTTGATTATAAGTAGTGGGTAATCACACTAACAATATTGAACCGAAAGTTTGTGTTTGTATGTTGGTTACTTCATCACGCTCGAAGTTTCGTTGAAATCCCTTCAATTGGATTTCAATGCAACTTGATACTGGGATAGACCGCGTCCGCCGTTTAGTTGGTATATACAAAATTCACCAATCTAAAACAAAGATAGTAATGACAAACTATCATTTTCTGCTAAATTCTTTGAACATTACAAGGAACCGGATCGCATTTTCAGCGAAACGACTACCGAAAGAATTCCAAAAAATACTGCTTTTATGTTCCTCGCATTTGAAGCTATAATTCTTTAACAAAAGCATCGAATGCACCGTCGTTAAAGAGAGAACGTATATCTTTCGTTCCGTTGAGCGCAGCACACATAGCTAATGAAATTTTCATACGGAATGGACACTAGGTGGCACCTCTGTCCAACTTTCCTGTTAATTCCTCCCGTTATTTTTTATCTGTGGAAAATAATGGTTTGTTGTTCACAATATTGGTATATATTGGTATATTAAAAAAAAAAAAAAAAAAAAAAATCGATTTTGTTCCCGTAATTTTTTTCACGAGTTTTGGTAATGAAGATTTATGAATTGATTTCAGGATTATGGTTATATTTATTCTGTAATCCGTTTAGGATTTGTACCTCTGTTTTGCATTTGAGCAGCAAATATAGCAAGCAAAGCAAAAGGATACCAACTTTTAAATTGGGGAACCTATTTTGGTTACGGGTTAAAAGGAAGTATAATGTGGCCTATAAAGCAGTAAGTACCCTATTTAAAAAGGTTTCAAATGTTTCCTCGCTTTAATCATTCAATTAAAAATGCAATCATGTTTTTATCATTCAAATGAACCGGAAAGATATAACAACAGTACGTGCCAACATCATATCATAAATTGCTGCCCATAAAGGGGAATGTCTAACAAAACGCGTAGATATCCGATCCCCACAAATGGTATTACCATAAAAACAAAAAACAAAAGTATCAAAATTAATTAGTTCCCATTGAAAACAAGACTGTCGCAGGAAACTATAGCGGTCATCGCGTAGCGGGCGACTGTATAAATTAGAACAGAACGATTAATTCTTCGTACTAACATAGCATTTGCATATTCTCGCCGTTACAGGGGACTTTTGATAAGGTAAGGGGGAGAGGGAACTAATTTCATACAATTGTTGCGATGAGATTAAAGGGGTGCTTTTTTCACTGGTACTTTGGTACATACCTATACAATTTGATTGTTAATGTATGCACTTTTTGGTAACGATGTTTTTTTTTGTGATTTGTTTTATGCGCTGGAAGGTCAACAGCCCTTTGCCATAAGAAAAACTCTTATTTTAGTACATAGTAAGGAACTGTAATAATTATTGAATCGTTCCTCTCCATCTCTCCTACTATTGAAAAGTCTGCTTTGCCTTACAAGGTGTATAATTATTTGTTTCCATTTTTTTTAGTTCAAGATATTATTTACAGTCACTACATAACACTGTCACACACTTATTACCAGTTTTTTCAATGATTAAAGTCGTTTTCACTAAATATAGCTCAGTGATTACTTTTAAAATGAATTTAACATACGGAGCCGGTATTGACATCTCAACTGTCACACACTTATTACTAGTGTTTTTCAATGTTTAAAGTCGTTTTTACTAAATATAGCTCATGATTACTTTTAAAATGAATTTAACATACGGAGCCGGTATTGACATCTCAACTGTCACACACTTATTACTAGTGTTTTTCAATGTTTAAAGTCGTTTTTACTAAATATAGCTCATGATTACTTTTAAAATGAATTTAACATACGGAGCCGGTATTGACATCTCAACTATGACGGTACGGCAATGGTCACGCACTGTCCATCTCCTGTTTATCACCTAGCTGTATTTCATGAACCATGATAGCTAAATCGTTGAAAGAAGATTGGCGAGCTGGGTATCACATCAAAATCCAAACATACACAAATCTAGTTATATGCAACTTATGGGTCATATATCGTTAGTTATTTTCCAAGCTAAAATACAATATTAGCAGTCCGGAGTAATTAAAAAAACATGATTTTAGGGTACAGTCCCGTTACGGAAACAAAACGCAATAATGCAATAGTACCTCGTCCTTTTTGTGAAGTCTGTAAAAACAAAACGCATAAAATAGGCTTATTGCGTCAGCTGTTACTTAGGTATGTCAAATACAAAAAAAATATAAACTGTCATGATATTTTTGTTTGACCCTGCCTAAACATAATTCGTCGTTCGTGTTATTTGTTATGTTGTCTGCATCTATAAATGAAGTGTGAACTCTTATTTTGTGCCGCCACGTTACTTTAGTACATTACAATTTGCGTTTAGTGTATAAACCTGCGCAGGACTGAAATAGGACTCTTATTTATTCTGTGAATGTTTTTCATGCTTTAACAATGTCAGCAGTTGATCTTTGTATAAACTGTTATGTGCGCTTATCACGCCTTCGCCGACGTGTCTTGATTTTACCAGTTTAAAGGAGAAAACCGAAGCCATTATCGGCTACTGTTGTAATTGTAAAGTATGACTCAGAACCGTGGGCTGTTGTTCACATGTCATGAGCGTAGTCTGGTATTTAGCTTACGATCGACACGAAGGAACAATCTCCCTGCGGTATTTCTTGACAATGTATTGTTACAATTATAATAAAAAAATGTTATAAATACTATGGTTTTGTTTTTTACCTGTTACGAGCGCACGAGATGGCGCGTGGCATCATGAGGGGCAGCGCTGCATGAAGCAACGTATTCTAAATTCTCACAATGAAATGTGTATCTTTTCGCGTAGTAAATAAAGTTATATTTTGAGTCACTCTATTAAAATGTGCGCGCAGCGTCGCGTCTTGGTGTGAGCTGACCCTAACCATCGTACGATTGAACGATGTGATTAAACACAAATTCTTTAGAGTGTCCTAATAGAAGCTTGTAAATCATCGCATGAGCACAGGGTTTCGTCGATAAAACTAATCTCATCGTGCGACGAAATCACATCGTTCAATCGTATGATAGTTAGCTAAGTAGGACGACGCTTAAGGGTCTGCCTTAAAACCTTGTCCAGAAGAAGCGAATTCGTTTAGAAACGTTTCGCGCGCTAGTAATATACTAGTAAGATACTAGCACAAATACGTCGCGTCCACAAGTATCGCGCGAATTCAAAATACGCGCGTAAATCGCGTGCACAACACCAGACCCTCAACTCGCGCGTATTACACGCGAGTCGAGATACTAGGGACACCTTGTTGCGTCCAGTTAAACGCGCGAACTCCAGAGCGAGTGCACATATCCAGGGAAATTGAGCACCTACATTTGATACGGAATTGTTGAATGCTCCAGCGTTGATACGCTCTTTCTGGGCGCAACGGTCGCGCGTGATACGCACGCGCAATCGCGATGAATTCGCCCCTTCTGGTCAAGCTCTAAGTTACATAATTAGGTAGGTACCTTGTATTATTTTTGGTGGTCCATTTTGAGGTTATGTCTATAAATCATTTTATATCCCCAACTCTAATGTATGTCTTACCATTACATATTTTGTTATACTCTATTGTAGCATTCTAATCCATATATTCATTCTATTGTATGTTAAGCCTGTATGTGATACTGAAAGTACATGGGGTTTTGCCAATCTTCTTTCACAGATGATATTTTTCTATTGCCGTTTAAACAAGAAATACTAAAAACGGTACAAAATAAATATTTAACTGATGCTCTCAGACAACATACGTGATTTTTGCTATATTTTCCTACTCGCAATTGGTCGCTATATTTTTTTTAATATTTACTTCCTAAATGCACATAATGGATAGCAATAAAGGTTTGATGTCCGTGTCCCACAGTAGAAACGTCGTAATTTGCATTATACATATCTTCTGGACTGCAAACAGCCGCCTGACATTAACTCTATCAGTAGCGATCCCATGCACGACCGCCTGCATTCATACGCTACCCCTCTGCAATAGTAGTTGTATGCATGAGGGTGTCCCTACCTACGGAGTTTCTGATTTAAATTCGCCATTTTATTAATATTCTAGTCTTAAGACGATTTTTTACATATTTACTGGATAAAATCGTAAGTTTTTTTTTAAACTGCGAAGTAATTTAATAAGTTTTCGCAACTTAAGTTTAAAGCGTGTTCCTTTAATTGCCCTTTACATTCCAGGACTGCGGTAACTCTTTCAAACAATATTGCAGCCCAATTTGTAAGTTAGAAATAAAAAGAAAGATAACACCCACTTATAATACCTACCACATACTTATAATACCTATTTGTACCTATAGTCAACATTATTAGTGCTAAAAGAATACTAACTGACCTTTTCTTTCACCTAAAGTCGACAAGAACGTTGTCAATTAACGTATGCCTGTAACGTATCTTATTGGTCATGTGAAGCCCAATTAAACCAGGCACAGTATTAAAAGCACAAACAAAACCAATGTCACGAACAATACGCCACAAAAAACTAGTCACTCTTTCACAAAACTGAATTTATTTAAATCACGGAACCCTATCACACTGGCACTGAGCAAACAGTACGGTTTCCATCAAATACTAACCCAGACGAGTCGTGCCCGATTCTATTAGTGCCAAAAATCGGCAACACGAACAAAAATGTCCCCTGGCGGTCCCACAAAAAGTAAGCTTAAACATACAGGGGGACAAATATCCATTAATGGGTCTGAAATGGATTTGGAGCAGGGTTGGTGTGTTGGCCCAATGTTGGATGGATTTTATTGAGGGATTGATCGTATTAAAGAATTTAACAATAGTTTGGAATATGGCTAAACGTCAGGTGGAATCACAGTCCAATAGTACTTAATACGTCTTGTATCTTAACTTTCAGTGAATTATGAACTCCTAAACTAATTAGTATTCATGAGCTTCTAATAAAATATAAAATGATATTAACACATAATAACTTTGTCGCATAAAGTAATAGCTACTGCAAGTTTATGAACAGATTAACACTAGGTTTTAATACAACTAGTTAGCCAGAAAAGTGTGGATACAAAATAGCTATTTCTAATAATAATAATTGGGCTCTCGATTTTAATTATTTGTAGGCTTAGATTGTTGCGGTCTTGCCATGGTGTACCGTGTTACCCCAGGAAATGGGTTGTGGCGGTCTGGTAGGCAGCCGCTCCTTGTAAAATACTGATATTCAGCTAAATCCGGCTTGACTGGCAGCCGACCCCGATATATTTGGTAAAAAGGCTAGGTAGATGATGATGGTTCTCGATTTTAATTATTTGTGGGCTTAGATCAAAATGTTCAATCCTCATGGTTAACGACGCTAGCTTCCTTCTGCGAAGCAGTAATGCTAGCGAAGGAGTCAGCCGCACGCGTGAGGGCATGGCATTTACACCCCAGCCACCTGGATCAGCCATCCGGCCATCCGATAACCATCTGGACCGAGTTCAAGTCGTCGACGGCAAGTAGTGTTCCACGCGCGTCTCAAAGAGATCTCAGCAAAACGTAGGGGCCTAGTAGGGTCGCAGCCTGCTGGGGCCCAGGTTGGACAAAAGAGAACCCCAGGGCTCTGAAAGGAAGCAAAAAAGGAACAGTAGTGCGTTATATCCAGTAAAAGTCTGACACGCTCTTAAGCTGTGCCCAGAGAGGGAGAAATCATATTGATTATTTACCACTTATAAAACAATTAAGCATTTCTTTCGGTCTGGTATCCCACTTCAAAATTTTGATCCTATTTTAGATAGAATTTTTACTATCAGTATGAAAAAGCAATAAAATACCTTTATATTTCTCACTTCCTTTCAAATCTGTGCGCGATATCCTAGCTACATTGGCTCCAACATTGGCCATTGTAGTCCGCGCATAAAACGCAGATGCATTTGCCGTGTTCCGAGAAATATTTTCATAATATACGAGCATTTTATTGTCTCATAAAACTGTAGATGATGTTATTATTATTTATGAAATGGTGTTTCATGAAAAATGTAAAATTATGACGGTGATAAAAATCAGGATGATTTTTACTGGGTTATTAACTTACTGACTGTTTAACTCAAGTTGTGTTTGGGCATTGACACTTCGTAAAACCGGTTTGCGACATGTTACTTCCTTTAGGCACCTTTTATAGTTTTAGATATTTCGACGTCGTCTCAGACGTCGTAACTTAAATTAAGTACTTCCTGTAACTACGTGTACAGTAGCTATTGAGTGCGAGTTACGTTGGTATTACTCAGTTATAAGTCTCTTAAAGTAGAAGAAGTAAATAAATGACATAAAATAAAATAAAAATGCATTATAGCAAATATTCTATCCGAAGGCAAAGCTAAGGTAGTTGCTTTGAAATAATCACCAAAACATCATCTGCACCATGCAATCGAATATCAAAAAGACATTAATTTTCGCAATCTGTCCCACCCACTGCAAAACTGTGATTTATAACCCATGTCACACTAAACATTCAGGCTCATAACGTGTGAAAAACCATAAAAACGACAGTAAAAAATACCAATAATAAAAACAAAAGCACATCATATCCTCCATTAGTGTTCCACCATCAAACAAAAATAAAACGCCCATAAAATATAATCAAACACACATCGATATTCGGCCATTACCGCAATGGCGGCCAAACTTTTTATTACCACCAGACGCGGTTACAACGGGTTCAGTTAAAGAGATTTGTCCCAAAATACGATGAAAAAGTTTATTATTAGCAAAAGTTCTGTTTGTGGGTGATTAACTGGAGGAAGAGCGGCGGAAGGTCAGTCGGTCAGGGATTCGATAAGAGTTACAAGAGTTTGCTACTTTATCAGTCCTTTGTTGTTCTGTGCTTGCATTAAGCTCCATGTTAAGTCAGTTGTAACGAGGTTTGTGACTCTGATTTGTGATTAACTTATTTTCTGGAAAAGATCCTAGATATTTATGGATTAATAGATGTCGTTTTCAGAGGAGCTCGTGGCTAGATAATAAATAATAGCCGCACGGGTCGATCTTCAAGGTTAATTAACGCTTGCCAAGGTTGGTCTGTAGATGGGTGACCATCTTAACATAACGAGTTTCCTCCTTGCCTCGGAAAGCACGTTAAGCCGTAGGTCCCGGCTGTCATTTGTAGATCTTTGGCAGTCGTTACGGATAGTCAGAAGCCAGTAAATCTGACTCCAGTCTTGCCATGAAGTACCTTGTTACCCCCGTTAATGGGTTGTGGAGGTCTGGTAGGTAGCCGCTCCTCGTAAAATACTGGTATTCAGCTAAATCCGCTTTGACTGGAAGCCGACCCCAATATAGTTGGGAAAAAGCTAGGTGGATGAGATGTCCTTTTCAGAGGACAATAGGTGTTTATGCGTAGATTTCACACCCAGTATCATATCAAATTATGGCATATGCCATTTGAAAGATCAAAAGGAACATAATAATTATGCTACATTGATGATTATCATCATCATTTCAGCCACTAGACGTTCACTGTTGGGCATAGGCCTTTCCCAAGCGGCGCCATGACCGGTCTTGTGCGTCTCGAATCCATTGGATTCCTGTAACCCTCACCAGATCGTCATTTACCTTGTGCGAGGCCTTGTTGCTCGCTTTCCATCAGGTGAGATAGCGATCAAGCGTGAACCTATCAACAATAAAAAGAACTGATGGTATCCTTCTGAAAAAAAAATGCTTTATAATTTTTTTCCTCCTCACAATATCTTTTCAAATGACACATGCCTCAAGTTAATATAGTACTGCATCCAAAACGCTAATTCTCCTTTACGTGTATATCGGATAAATTATGATAGAGCGAAGTTAATTGCTTTAGTTTTACTTTTAATACTCACAGTTAACAGTAAAACTAAAGTAGGTTCATTAAAATGACGTAGGAGAGACTGATCTAGTACCAGTATCACTAACGTAACATTATAAGATCCATAAGTACTTACTTAATAATACTCCCCCGATCGAATTTCGGTCACGGTGGCCAATCTCAACAGAGATCAACCATTTACGCAGGAGATATTATAGTGCACAAGTGTGTGCACAAACACAGGTGCACTCTATGTTCCTTTACTCTCATAGTCCGACGTCCGACCGGAGAGAGATCAGGCACAGGACCAACGGCTTTACGTGCTTTCTGAGGCACGAGGGTGTATCACACCACCAACTTCCAAACTCCGGGCAGCTACAGAGTAATTCCTAATGAAAAAACCCAATAGCACTTTTTGCCCGACCCAGGAATCGAACCCAAAACCTCCTGCTCAGCAGTCGCTCTTGCGACCACTAGACCAACGAGGCAGTTCATACCTATACACATATAGATCCATACCTACTACACCTGTAAACAAGCGACCTCGCTTCCAATTTTCATCAAACTCACATTTTTAGTTGAACCCGTGAAAACGTACGATTCAAAGAGAGGTTCACTTTCACATTTATACGGCGGCTGTATGGTTTAGGAGTGAATATAATACTCAGCCCTGCGCCCTTTGTAAGAAGATTAATACAGAGAGAGCCTTATTTTTGTATGCACAGGATTATGAGCCGCAGATGAAATGTTCATGTTTTAAATGTAAAGGAATTCGCTAGGAGGGTGTGTAACAGCCTTTTTAAGATAATTATGTAATGTCATTTATGTAAGATGACTGAAACTTTTGTTAACAACCTTATTGTGAATACCTTTTTTGACTGAAAAATTAGCATTCCTATCGATTTGATTTTTCAGCCAAAAAAATTTGCGTTAGACTTATACTGTCAATTAATTCTACCTTATCCTTATCCTTTAAGATATCCTTTGCGTTACAGAGTCACCTATGAGTTTCTTACTAGTTATTCTCCAATTGGAACTGAGCGCTAGGATCAAATGCATAAGCGCCCATGTAGGCCTATGCGAAATAAAAACATTTTGAATAGAACTTTGCGTTACAGGTTCGTGATAATACTTTAGAATGATTTCAGTCCTGGCAGAACCCTTATTGTAAGCTGATATTTATTTTGACCCAAACCAGTTAAAGCCAGCCAATCAACCACTTTTCTCCCATTATTTTCCGCAGAGGTGGTCGTAGGCAATTGCACAATAAAGATGTTTGTAATTTACTTATTAAACACACCCATATTTTAGGAATTGTGCTTATGTTTCTAGACTTACATGATACTAATAAAAATATGAACAAAAAAAAACACTGATAAAAAACAGACAGAATAATACCAAAATTTTCGCGAACGTCTAACTACGTGTATACAATACACCCATGTGAGAGAACATAATATGCGCGGGGTAATGACCTTTATTTTGAATCCATTTTCCTCTCATACTTAAAGCTTTGGTTGTTACACTATCACTTCTTACACATTTTTTTTTAAATAACGTCACATATTAAGGTTATAAGTTTTATACATATTTAGGACGAGAATCGAATACTGAATCCCCCCTTCAATATGTCCCTCGTTTAACCTAACATACATAACATATATATTTATACATAACATGTATACTTAAATAGTCATAAACCGAGAAATAATTCAAACTACAATAAAAATAAGACTCAGATTTTCCAAGGAAAATAACTCAAACGGTGCTTTTCAGAAATTCCCTATGATTTGTGAATATTTCCAGAACCTTTTTTAATTACCGAGTAAAATACACGTCTTCATTTCCCACAACAAACATGTCACGACTTAAAAGATTATGAAATATCTAACCAAAAAGGTTACATTATGAAGCCAACATTGTACATACATTACATTTTCATATATTCTGCCTACTCCTTAATTACCGCAAACAAAAAGCATGATCAATTAATTAAAATACCTCTTACACACATTAGTCATTCATCATTGTAGGTTCCGTATAATTGCGAGCCCCACTCACGAGACCCCTGGGACCGTGGGAAGGGATCTCTAATTGAACTACCCTTATAATAAAATTTAATCTTTGTGCGTTGTCTTATCTGCGTTTATTACTTAGGGTTAGAGATAGCGATTCGTATAGAAATGCATATCTTATGACTTAGGTATTCATAAATGAATTGAATAAAATATTAATTATTATTCGTATAAAAATATTATTTTGGATGTATCTTTCGGACATTTTGATGTCTTCAACAACAACGAAGTCTGAAGTGTTTATGTGCGCTTTATGATTTAGCAAGATGTAAAAGATTTAATATTAGTATTGCACTACCTAAAATTGAATATTTATGTCTAAATACTTTAATGAAAATGTGATTTAGTTTCATTTTAATAATAGCTGGAGAACTTATGATAGTAGTTAGTGGTAAGTTGTAATTAAGGCTTTAGTTACACAACTGCAAATGCAGTGCATTTACAAATAAAATTAGATTTATTTAATAGTAGGCCCAGAGATAGTTTTGTGGGAGTCTGGGTGTCCTGTGTGACGCTCGGACTCGGAGCAATTATTTTTAGGTTATATATGTTCCGTTCACAGGACCAATCCTATCGTGTTAAATACATGTTGTAAAAAGCCTATCAGAAAGAAAACCGGAGTTAGTAAATTGTATTCACAACTAGCCCCGAATCATTTCATAGCAGAAAGTCAATCCAAAATTCCATCCAAATACCGATAGGTATTGAACATAAACGTCGAGCACAAGTTGTGCCGACCACTATGCGAAATCACCGAGTGCTGCCCCCTAGCGGACGATTATGAAAAGAGTCTGATGAATAGACCAGCCGGTCTTTTTTTTTATTTTTTATTCGAACACGGACAAAAGTTTCGTTAGGTGTAGTTCACATGAGAGTTTGAATTTGAATTTGGAAAACGTTTTTGTTTATTATGGGTTTTTTGGAGGATTTTTGAAGTTGATTCGTTTTTTATAAAAAGTTAAGTTATGGAAGTTAGTTTTTGAAAGTAAATGGTAGTATTTCTGAAGTAAGGTAGGAATTATGACTATTATTGTTCAAGACAACAAGCGTGTGATTAAGGAGAATTTTGAAATAAAGCTAATTCGTTGCTATGGTAATGATCATATCGATACTATCGTCTGACAAAAAATGCCTAAGGCATTAAGTCCCTTTTTGTACAATGTTTCTTATAAATTATCTACAATTAAACCAACCTCAGGTTTAGTTGGAAAACAGCATCAGGCACTAGTTATTGCAGACTTACCTATTTTGGTGCTTTTTGGTTTTTTGATTACCTAACTAATGTCTTTGTGCCTTGTGTTTTTTTAAGATGGGAGATCATCAATACGACTCCTCCCGACTCAGAATTCTACTGACTAAACCGCCCTTGTCTTAATTGTAGGGTCTCGAGGTGTTGAGCTAATTATTTTCTCCTTTTGTATGCTTAGCATCTCTATCGCATTATACTGCTAAAATAGTGTAAGTAGTATCATTAAAACCTTAAATAAAAAGGCGTCCATTAAACAGCACGGCTGTCGCCTGTCAGTCTCAAAAAAAATCCCCGTCAGTCAATATGCCCACACCTTTACAATCAAAACTCCGCTGGAGTATGCATAAATACTCACACAGCGCTCGCAGTTTTTATTGGGTGAGCAGTGAATGTGCGGTAACTTCGCCTCTTATGGCTCACTCGCGTCTCACAGGGCACGCCTTTTGTCCTACACTATATTTCTGTATCCACAGTCACAGTCAATGCCCGTAGTGTTCGAGAAATAGGGAATTTTGGGCATTTTGTAACTAAATTGCTCGTCACGTGCATACACGTTTTATTATTACGTCATTGCGCGTTTTTTAATTATTCCTCAAAATTCATCATCGCATCATCATCTCAGCTGAAAGAAGTACACTGCTAGACATAGGCCTCCCCTAAGCATCGCCACAGCGGCTGGTCTTGTGCGTCTTGCATCCATCGGATTCCCGCGACCCTTGTGGGAAAATTGCAAAGTTTTTATTTATAAAACTAATTGTTTCGGATAGACCTTAGGAAAATACAGAAACCAAAATTGTCGGTCGAATCAATTTTGTACAGCGTACACCCATGTGTACAAACGATGTTTAAGCATTTTTCAAGGTCATTTAAGTTGTACAAACGTATATATACAATAGGCATTCGAGTAATGTGTTAGTATTTAATTCCTAAAGGTTATCAGGGTTGCCTGCCAGAGCGTGGCGGAAAAAAAGGAATATGTCATTAGGGATCGTAGCAGATGGTGTTCCGCTCATTTCTGCGTGGGCTCGTGACGGTTCAAGTATAATGTACCATGGGTGGCCATATTATTAGGGACAGTACCTAGATTTCTTATATTATTATCAACTTTAATTGCATTTTGCAGGTAAATGGTTGGTTGTAGGTTCGGCAAATATTTTTTATTTATAGACTTCACTGATTGAGATAATAAAACATCAAATTTGAAGTCAAAATTATTTATGCATATTTGAAAAAAAAAGATACGTAATAAGATGGATGAATATTGCTAGTATTTTGTGACAGCATCCATTTATCGTGGTATGCTCTCTATGCAAGTTCTGGCTTTCTGTAGCAGGTTTCTGGTATAATGGCCACATTTTTATGAGGGCTACAATCAACTGGTGTTATTTTTTTCACCGGCAAGAGGATCCAAATATTCACTAAATATTGAAAAATTTCAACAAAGTTAAAAAATATCACTTAAAAAAAAATGGCGCGATCTCACAATGTTGCTTTATATCAAAAATAATAATACTGATGCCAGTAATAATATCAAATAAAAAAATCTTATATAAATCCGTTGGTTAGCTTAAAAAGTGAGATTTATAACTTTGCTGACTTTTTTCGAAATCATCGTATTATGTATCTTTTTTTTTCAAAAATATATAAAAGAATTTGATTTTAAATTTTATGTTTTTATTAACTCAATCAATAAAGTCTTTAAATAAAAAATATTTGCCGGACCTACAACCAACCATTTGCCTGCAAAATGCAATCAAAGTTGATACTAATGTATGAAATTCAGGTACTGTCCCTAATAATTTGGCCACCCACTGTATGTATGTTTTTATGTCTTGTTGTATCGTGTCATTTGTGTTAAATTACGAAAATGTTAACAGACGAAAGGTTTTCTTGGGAAATGATTGGTCTGATCGTGTTTTTTTTTTTAATGGTTATAAACTAGCCCTTGACTGCGATCCCACCTGATGGTAAGCAGTGATGCAATCGTCGATGGTGAGGCGCACTAGTTTATTAAGAGCCTATTCACTCTAGCCTTGAAGACACCCAAATTATAATCGGATGGAAAAACCGCAGCAGGCAGATTGTTCCAGTCCCTCGCGCGGTATGAACGACGAGGCGAAACGCTTAGTCCGGACCGTAGAGGTTTGGACAACGAAAGGGTGGATACCCGCCGTACGACGTGTTTTAATTCACTACAAAAAAAAATTAGAACAAGCTAATGCTTGTAGGTACTAATTGTTAATTTATGTTATAAAGCAAAGTTTTCTGTAATATGGGAGATCGTCGAAGACTTGTCAGGTTGGTTTTGTTTAAAAGATATTCTTATGCATTTAGTGCTTAAACATGATTTCGAGCACATTTATTAGAGCGTGAATAAGTCAGAATAGTCTAACAATTCTAACTGAAAATTCACAGATGCATAATAAATATTTTATGCTACGAAGAGATTTCAAACTTTGATGTCTGGTTGACGTCTTGACAGACTGGTGGCTGTTAGTCGGCTCTAGTCGTTTTAGTTATTCATGTTTGATTTAATTTTAGTAAGTAACTCCCAGGCTATAGATAATAATTATATCCACCCGTGAACATCTAAATTACAGGCGTTTTCGTAAGAAAATAATTCTAGTTTGAAAGTCCTTTACTTATACCTTCTCAGTCGCAAATTCAGCTCTGAATAATCCTGAAATTATATTATTACATTATCGAATATTCAAGATAGGGAGCCCTTTAAGTTTTTTCTTCAAATGAAACATTTCTATTGACTTGCTCCAAGTTATTGCCACTTCAAATAAAAGCTTAAGTCCAAAACTTTGCTCGTATTCTACTAAATATTATTATCGATAAAATAATGAAAAAACTTCTAAAGGGCATCGAGTGTGTCGAAAAATCGGCCTGAACCAGCGATATCCATAAAAATAAATGATCGAAAAATTCTCCAATGGCCATCACCTGATGCTTTGGATACCGACCTTGGAACCCTACGAAATTTACATCGAAACGAGATACATTGCGCGGTATCTACGATCTCAGTAACAGTTATTCGTTGTTCAGCGATCAATGGATTGGGAATGGTTCGATAAAGTTGTAAATGCCCTAATTTCGTGGTAGGGCAGTCAGACGAGTAATGCGATCCATTTTTATCGGTACGCCTGAGACAACCCGATCTTTTTATGTTAAGAAATCTTTTTTCTTATATCACAGAAGTATATAATTTCTTTTGTAATTTAGACGATGAATGTATTTTTTGGTTCATTAAATACGAGAAAGGAACAGCTGGGTATTTCGTTATTATACTTGGGTTTGATTGAGGGACGGATATCGGAGGACTTTTTTATCTGAGAGAAGATTATTTGAAATGGGTCGATGAAATTGACGCTAAATATGTTTAGGCAACTTGGGTTACAAGACAAAGTAGAGTCGGCTTACTAATTGCTTTAAGACTTCTAGTAACAATCATTCTCACCAAATGAAACATCTAAACATTGGTTACATGGGTTTATGAAATATGAAATGTAAATGATGTTTCTTACGTGGTATTGTTTTTGATCATTGCTCCAAGTTTTACTAAACTCCCTGTAAATATTGTTTCGTTTCGTAAGGATTTACAAATGGGCCCTCAATCCAGATGCACACGTCAAAAGAACCTTTAATTCATGAATCCCCGACCGGTCTCATTGGACCGCGCTGTTATTGTCTTACTATTGTGTCTCGTTTCGCAAGTATTGATAGGTTAAGTTGCTTAGAAGCTGTAGGTGTACTATATATTGATATTTTTAACAAGTGTATGACACATTTGGCACAATGGTTGATCGATTGGCTGCAGTGCTGCGTGCGTTAATTCCTGCTCGAAACAAATATTACAACGTACAGATATGTGTTTCGAGCTACACACACATAGTTATTTACACAGTTTTATACCCAAGTTAACAAATGTAGTCACATAATGGTCACAAACAGTAACTCCCCTCACAAGCTGATAACATTTGTACCAAACGATATACACATTTGGTCAGTTTGAAGTAACGCCTTTGAGGACCGGCACAAGATATATAGAGGACAACACACTTAGTGTCACTTCAGTGTGTGAACACGCATATACGATACAAGAGTAATTCTTACTGTGACTGACAATCATATAATTTATTTTGAAGCCTCTGCAGTCCAGACTAAGCGTTCATCATTTATACCGCGTTCATCGATGAACTAGAACAATTTGCCTGCTGAGGTCTTTCTTTCTGATTATATTTGAGTGTTTTCAAAGCTAGAGAAAATAGGCTCTTAATAAACTAATGGACTTCAACATCAACGATTGCATCACTGCTTACCATCAGGTGGGATCACAGTCCAGCACTAGTTTATATTAATTAAAATAATAATGTAGGTGTCTTCAAGGCTAGAGAGAACAGGCTCTTAATAAACTAGTGCGCTTCAACATCAACAATAGCATCACTGCTTGATGGCGCATTTTCACTGGTCGTTAACTCGTTCGGTATACCGCATGCGGGGAGTCCCCGCATGCGGGATGACAACCAATGAAAGTAACATGGTCGTTATACCGCATACGGTTCCCCGAATGCGGGCCATGTGACACGCGTTCCAGAAATCTCCCGCACCCCGCATGCGGGCCCTATCGACTAATGAAAATGCGCCATTACTATCAGTTAAGCTACTAGTGTGTATTAATAAAAAACTATTTAAGCCCTCGATTAAGTTCCTTCACAAACCCTGCAAACAAAATTGCGACTCACAATAGTGTTAATTAAACCACAAAAACATCAAAATTACATGTCATAACAAACTCACACCTTTCAAATAATAACATAAATATAATACTAAAATTAATGACTACCAGCCACATGATCACAGCGAAACAAAGGTGAAACTTATTAATGTAATTATAATAATTGTGAGAGTCATTAAATTGGTGGTATTCGTTAGTATAATACATGTTAATGATGCTTGGCAAATTGAACGAGGTATGTTTGTTGTTCGAAGTGTACGTGGATGATAGTTCGTGTGTGATAGAGATCGTGGCTAGATAATAACAGCCGCACGGGTCGATCGTCAAGGTTAAGTGACGCTTACCAAGGTTGGTCTGTGGATGGGTGACCATCTTAACATACCGAGTTTCTTTCGTGCCTCGGAAAGCACGTTAAGCCGTAGGTCCCGGCTGTCATTTGTAGATCTTTGGCAGTCGTTACGGATAGTCAGAAGTTAGTAAATCTGACTCCAGTCTTGCCATGCTACCCCAGTTATTGGGTTGTGGAGGTCTGGTAGGCAGCCGCTCCTCGTAAAATAGTGGTATTTTACGAAGAGGGTTTTTTGGTTTTGTGGTGGTTTTCTTCAGTGGTGGTAGTTTTTTTTTGTTAACATTTTTGTAAATTTGCCACTGTTCATGCAAATAAAGAGTTTATCTTTTTTTTTTCTTGTTGTATTCAGCTAAATCCAGCTTGACTGGAAGCCGACCCCAATATAGTTGGGAAAAGGCTAGGTAGATGATGAATATACATGTTAATGATGCCTGGCAAATTGAACGCGGTATGTTTGTTGTTCGTTGTGTACGTGGGTGATAGTTCCATTGTCTCTGTAATGGGGTAGGCAGGGATCTTAGGCGTATCTGTAATCGAAGCGATTAGGCGAATCAACATTGGAATCTGTATGCGAATTACATTATTGTTTAAATTTGTTCCGGGTACGTTTAAGTTAATTTGTTTATCAATTAGTATGGGGGTTAGGTTTTTTATTTGGTTTTACACTAAGAATTACTCCTGTATTATAAATGCTTTCACAAACACAAGCGACCCAGACCCGGAACATTTATCTGTAGGCCATGCAAATATTTATACCGTGCGAGAATCTAACCCGTGATGCACACAGCACAGCAATCAATCGCTCAATCTCTACATCAAACGTGCTACCAACTTACGTTAAGTTTTAAATAACGATAAGACAAAACCAGATTATAATATAGAAACACTGACTTCCGAAAATAAAGTTATTTTGTAATTGTCAGTGTTTTTTTTTTAAAGTTAAAGTATTTTTTTTTTTGTAAAAAGCTTTTCATTGTTTTTTCGATTGCTAACTAATACGCAATTCTTATTCCAGCTTTTAGGTACGATGTTTCATTTATAGATCAAATAATGAACAAGAATTTGCAATCACTTAATTACTACATTTTACAAAACCGACCGTTTATGTTCGTAGTCTTGTATAATAATACTAAACTCTACCCCTAGCACTGTCCCCTTCAAAATATAAAAGCCCTATGTACTTGTGTACTGAAAGTTTTCCTGATATACAGTCTTGTGACTTTTGGAGAGAGCGAGCAATCGTGCGGTCCGATCTGGTGGCATCCTGCTTATCGGGACCAAGTTGGGACGCGCCTTATATCGGATAGCCGGTATCTAATAAATCGCTGTTCAGATGAGTGCGTATCCTAAAAATATTTTAAAATATTACTATGTACTACCTTGTTTAAATTTCATAATGCCTTAGATAAGTCACCAGGCCATTTATGAAAACATTGAAATGTTAGGTACGAGCTGATGGTCTTTTTTGACGTGGGAAATTATCAAATGACTTCAGCCTCTCTGGGTGGTGCGGAAAGGATTGTCAGGCTTTTACTCACTAAAACCTACAGTGTTCCTACAGTTGGCATTTTGCGAGGGCCACGATAACTGCTTCGAATAATACGCTGTTTCCGCGGGCACCGATCCTAACTGGCACCGTCAATCATGCTGACGTAATATTACCTTTTTTTCTTCCGGACGGTAAGCATTGGGTAGCTTGCCGTCCGCAAGCCCGCACATACGATAACTGGAAATCGTACAGCCACTTTCAACGTCTGAAACGTCGGGAGGAGTGAGGCTTGTCTTCACATCACGGTTTCAGCCTTTACTCTGATTAGTGCTTTGCAGGCGAAGGCTTCTTGGTCTAACCTAGCCTTCATTTGTATTTGTAGGTCTTTGACAATTTTTACGGATAGTCAGGATATGATATGATCATACCCAGCTTCTGATTCTTATTGTTCTCCAGCTTCATTCAGTTAAACTAGAAGTTGTGACTAACATGGTTAATTAGCAAAAGGATGACCTAATCAATTAGTTGTCTTATTTGTTTTTAAAGATGAGAAACACAAATTCAAACCAAAAACTTTGCTCACTACAGAAGAGATACAATATAAAAAGATCAAGTAGTTGAATATTCTCAACTATATGATACAGTTTTGATATTTTTAAGTAGAAATTCCACAAAGTTTTCATTCTCAAAGCTTGTTTGCGACGCGCGTAGCAACCGTAGCGGCTCGTAGCATGAAAAAAACTGCGAACAAAATCCCTTGGTACAGGCGGCGACGGCGTAGGCGGCGTAGCACGGCGTAGCACTGTGTCGCGGGTACTATAAAAGTTGTGTGCGGAGTTAAAAATACTGAATGAAGTTTCTTTGGGAGCGAACTTTGTGTTCAATTTGGTGCTGGGGTTCTGTAGCAAGTGGTTAATTTTTATTATAAATAGTGGGATGAAGCTTTTAGTTTTTGTGATACTCCCAGCTTGTTACTTGTTTAGAAGTATGTAAAATTAAAGTGTAGTACTTTACTTAAATATTTTTTATAATATCCAAATTCATATTACTTTGCTATCTTATTTATAATTTTCAAGTAAGTATTTTTATTTATTTAAAATTGAGCGTTGCGTGGGACTAGGAACTAATCTTGTATCGTGGGTAGGTGTAACTATCGTTGAGAGAATATTATGAAAATATAACTGCGTCTGCATTTTAAAAAGTGTTACAATTTATAACTTATACGAAATAAACCGAGAACCAAATATGTAGCAATTTCCTTTCTAAATTGTGCAGAAACCAACATACTTTGAGTTTTAGACTCATAACGCCACAAAAATAAACAGCACCCATCGTTAAACTCACTCTATAAACCTCTGTTTTACTAGGGAACCCCATAAAGCGCACACACACAGCGTGTGTGCACACACACTGGGGTGCACACACACTGGAGACAGACATACGGCGTCCCCAACGTCTCGACACTCCATAGTTGTCGCAAAGTTTCTCCGCAAGAAATGTTTTATTGAGCCTGTATGAGTTTCTGCTCAAAATACTATCAAACTGTGGAGCGAAATAAAATGTTAGTGTCTGAGAACGGATTGCTTGGAGATGCAGAAAGTAAGTAACTTTCAGTCGAAATGTATGTACTTCTATTTAAGATAACCGAGTAAACTTAAAAATAATATTAATTACAAATCACTAGAAGGCATGAAAAAGGAGAAGTTTTATCCAACATAGGACTAAAAAAAAACTGGTTGAAGCCAACTTACATCTAATTTATTATAAGCAACTAATTTGTCTTGCATAGTATCGTGATGGGCCATTGATTACAGTATCCAACTCTCATGCTTGACTTAGGTAGTTCGAAAGCGGGTTAGTCCCACTGTGAATTTTAGATTTTACTGATACGCCGTGCCTTGGAAATGACGACAATCTGTTGGTCTGCATTAAAAATCCTTAGCATCCAAATTTCAAATTGATTATGCCCCATTTTATTAGACCTGAAATATACCCATTTTATTAGAACTGAAATTAAAAATAAGCACCAATTTATGTTTACAAGAGATACTATTATTATTTTTGTCAATTTAATACCAGAGTTCCATCGAGAGGATGTTCAAGAGGGTTGTGTTTAATAACGTTCCGTAATGAGGTCCTTCACAGTACAGTGCTTGACGTTGTAAATGTAGGCGAAATTATTTAAATAAAGTTGGGCTTAGATTTATTAACCTGTACCGAAGGGTGAGCATAATTTTAAGATGAATCACTTGAAATAAAACAATTATTTATTCGCCTTTTAAAAATCGTACGAATAAAACCATTATTATTATTTTTTGCCTTTTAAATTATTATGACAAGGAAATTGTTGCATTTTCGTAAAATTTTAATTAGTTTAGTTCAAATTCTACTCACTTTTAAATTGTTAAGAAGTCTAATAACTATATGTAATTGATGTATTTCATAAAATTAAGGTTATAAAATAAGTTACAACAATTTCGGTAGTATACCAGTCCCTACTAGCATCCTACACATTTCAATTGCCAATATCATCACAAATAAAACAATTAAATTTCAAAAATAAACAAACTAACAATATCAACTGATTGAGCAGTCCCACACAATCCGCCGTTCGTTACACACAAATAAAGGACCCCATTGACAAAACATCTATTACCTGTATAGAGACCCCCCGACCCCGCCATTAAACAACCATCCACCAAGCAAATCGCAGCACCAACGTAATTGGCAAATATTTAAATAAAATAATTAGTCACCATCGTAAGAGAATTACAACCTTATCACTAAAGTATAAAGTTGAAATTCAAGTGGGCCATCAAGCAACTCGTTAACGCTGTACCAATATTGAGACAGTGCTTGGTACAGGAATTATTGACGAATCGTGTTTGAACGAAAATCGTGGAATCAGGCGCCGCCGCGCGCCGCGCCGACGGGAGTAGTTGTCATATTTCCGGACGGTGTGTAGTACTCGTTATTTGTAATCGGATTTCTATAATTTTTTGACGTGTTTTGATGATATGATACGATTTGGCATATCTGTGTGGAGGTATGAATTGCATGCTGATTGCTGTTTGATAATGGTATAGATTGTCATTCAAATACGAAAAGGTTGTCTGTAGCTTTTGGGTCCAATGTTGACTGGTCTTTAAATATCATACCTATTTTGTAATATGCGAATATTTATAATATGGTAAAATTAATCGTGTTTTTAGAGTAACTATTAAGTTTCATATTTCCCTTCTTCCCTATAGGAAACGACCAATTAGATCCACTATCTTTTGACGTTAAATAAAAGTGCCCACGTAGGCCTATGAAGAACATAGAAGTGAGTTTTAGTTAGTAAAAGTCTGACATACCCCCTAGAGTGAGAGAAGTCACTAGATGATTTTACACCAAAAACAAAGCTCTCAACGTCGCACACACATTTCTCTAAAAGCTATCATCATCATCCACCTAGACTTTTCCCAACTATATTGGGGTCGGCTTCCAGTCAAGCCGGATTTAGCTGAATACCAGTATTTTACGAGGAGCGGCTGCCTACCAGACCTCCACAACCCATTAACTGGGGTAACACGGTATTTCATGGCAAGACTGGAGTCAGATTTACTGGCTTCTGACTATCCGTAACGACTGCCAAAGATCTACTAAAGACAGGTTTGATACTAGTCTTACCACTTGATTGTGTTACCCAATTACTGGGTTGTAGAGGTACAGATACTGTATATGTTAGAATGTTGATCTAAGAAAGAGATGGCAGAAATCATTCAATGACTTAGTCTGCTCTAACCCACGACCCACGGCTTAACGTGCTTTCCGAGGCACGGGAAAACTCAGTATGTTAAGATGGTTACCCATCCACAGACCAAACTCAGCAAGCGTTGCTTAACCTTGAAGATCGACCTGTGTGGCTGTTTTTATCTAGCCACGAACTCCTCTCTTTCTCTAATAGCTATCATCATTATAAATTCCAGCGTTGCTTATAGCTAGTTTTCATTCTACTATTAATTAACCAAATCGACCTCAACTGACCTAACCCCCGACTCTTCACTTTCCCTTAATATAAATAAATCCCCAAAATCTACATAAAGCAGTAAATATCTCGGAACTAGTTTATCCATTGGCAAGTAAAGCCGGTGCTGACTGGTAGAGCGCGCTGCGGTTTGGATTAAATAAACAATTAGCCACGAGCCACATAAATGTCAAACGACCGTTGTAATCGCCTTCCGAGCGATAGTGTGACCGCTGGCTTATGTTGCTGGGTGGCTGGACTTACAGCGGGCTTACATTATTGCTAGTTTGGTAGAGAAAACTAAGTAATAGTGCAACATTATGGATAGGTATTTAAATAATGTTAAAATCACTGTATATACTATTTTCCTGATCAAAGTTAGTTCTTAATTATAATATTTTATGTTTTGCGAGCACTAAAATCGTACAGAAGAGTTTGCAGTCAATTTTGTAAGTAAAAATACTGTCTTTAGTGTTTTCTATATCTATACTAATATTATAAAGAGGTAAAATTTGTAAGTTTGTATGTTTGTAAGTTTGTATGTAGGGGGTAATATCTGGAACTACTGGTCTGATTTGAAAAATTCTTTCAGTGTTAGATAGCCCATTTATGGAGGGTGCTATAGGCTATATATCATCACGCTACGACCCACGGGAGCGGAGCAGTAACGAAAAATGCGGGTGAAACCGCGGGGTTCAGCTAGTATTTCATAAGGTTAAAGTTATTTTTTTATGTTTGAAGTTTAAATAAAATTTTACAGGATTCAACAACAGTTTCTAACTTTATTATCTACAAAAACAGGCCATCGGATATTATTATTAAAAATGTTTCTAAAATTTCTTTTTTCGTGCTTTTTGTTCTGAAGGACGCCGAGTTTTTAATATTTTTTATGTTCATGTAATTTGCACGTGTATGTGTAATCTTTTTATCACCCGTACACTCCCACACACCGCCATCACTGTTATCGCTCCCCAAAAAACCGCACCGTTATCAATACACACATTGTAATACAACCCCTATTAGGAGATACTATTGATAAATGGATAACACGGCAGATAGCCGTGTTATTATTACATTTCTAGCGTTACCGCCCCGCGACCGGCATTAACATTGTTTTGAATAATGGCGCCTGAGTTAAATTAAATTATTCTACGGTGATTAATGTGAACATGCCTGTGTAATTTGTCGGGCCAGTTTTCTTGGGAACCAATCAGACTACAGCTGATAGACCAGGCAGTAACTTACATAAGTCAAATCTACACTAATATAATAAAGAGGTAAAGTTTGTTTTTTTGTTTGTCCGATTGCTACAATTTTTTCACCAATAAAAAGCTGCTGTACTCCTGATTGACATAGGCTATATTTTATGTACGCGGGCGAAGCTGCGGGCTAAAGCTAGTGTATGTTAAATCAGTTTTATACGCGAAGGGCTTCTAAAAAAATATGTGTGAGTTGATAGACTGAGAATGGGAGAAATCATTTGAAGATAACTCAACTCGCCTCATAGAGATGTCAGCGAAACCAGTGGACCCAAGCTAACTGAGGCTATGGGCCGACTTCTGTTAGGGAAACCCGTCGTCCTAGAACGCAACTTAACTGAAAGAACATTGGTGTGGTATTAACCAGCAAAAGTTTGACACGAAGAAGTCATTCAATGATGTTCAATCACAAAAAAACACTCTTCAATAAAGTTCTCGTTCTTGTCATATCGTTTTCAGTATTAGAATCAGAAAGACACAAAGAGCTTTCAAACATTCATTAAAATCATAATATTATAAGAACAGTTTAGCTTCGTAAAAGAATCAAACCTACGAATCGTATTCTCATTAGTTCAAACAAGTTGACAGTTACTTCTGCACAAACTGTTTGTCCTCGAGTAAACAAAACCGGATAATATTGTCAATCAACGACAAAGTTATAGTTTGCACAGAGCGATTGTGGTCGTATTAATTTAGAAGCGTGATTAACTCAATGCTTTACTTTACTATTGTCCAATAGTTAGAGTGTCAGATTGGTTAATATGCTTGTGAGATCGATTCCCGGAAGACGCACTTAAAAAAACATAATTCGATTTTTGTAGCTATCTAACAAGTTAGGCCCATGTGTATAAATTAGAATAGAATTTTATTTTGAAAACAGATATTTTAATTATCTTTAGGGTTCTGTATTCAAAGGGTAAAACGGGACCTTAATACTAAGACTCCGTTGTCCGTCCGTCTGTCACCAGCTAGCCGCAGGCCAAGGCATGAGCCGTGATAGCTAGACAGTTGAAACTTTTAGAAATGATGTATTTCTATTGCCGGTAAAATATCAAATACTACAAACAGGTTTTTGCTACAAACGGTACGGAACCCTTCATGCGCGACTCCCACTCGTAGTTAACCGGTATTATTTTTTAAAATATTCAGAATAATACATCGAAATATTTACAAATACAAATTATTCTAATCAACAAAGTCTCCAGTATAAAATCCAGAACCAACTTTTTAACCCAAATAAAATCATGAAAAATAAATGTATTCTCGTAATAAATTGTGGTGGGAACCCAATAAAACCGCTTGTGACCCATCCGATGGGTTATGGACCCGTTATATGGGTTTATTGAGTATAGCAAGCAACGGCTACTGTCCTGACCGTGCAAGTTTAGGAGGCAGTAAACTGGTGACCGGCATTTGGGTCATAAAAGTCTTTGAGAATTCTTGAATGGTCTTGAAGGACTTGGCAGGGAGAATGGAGTATTATAGGTTTTTTTTTTTTTTTTCCTGGTAGGGGAATCATCAGAATGACTTCCCCCGCTCTTGGGCGGAGCGGGAGGGCGTGTCAGACTCTTACTGACTAAACCCCTACCCCGTTCCTTCGTTGCCTTCGTTCTGGGGGGGACTCGGTATCAACCGTTAGGAGTATTATAGGTGCTCTCAGTTCTTTGAATTTGGTGTAAATTGAAATTTTTATTAAGTAGGTAGTACCTATCACTCACTATACAGGGTTAATTGTAAAACATTAACAACTTTGCAGGGCTCTATTACTGACATCATAAGCGATAACTATTGTGTTATAACTTATGGTTGGCTATGATAATAGTACCTTAGTCCTGAGCGGTTTCCAGTGTTTAACAAATAACCTTGTGTAAGGTAACTGGTAATTAGTGACCAATACTTAAACACTTTATTGTGCTCATAATAACAAACAACTTTCACTATAGAACCAAACCTGAAATTGCGAAAAACAATCTGCTGTGCAGTATATTTATTATTTATGTTCGCATACTAAATGGTAAAAAAATACTGAATTACTGATTCAACCAAACAAGTCACTTTAAGACAAGATATTGCTAAAAATATCCCATTTCAAAAATGGTTTTAGAATTTAAAAAAATCTGAGCTGCACCCTCATTGACCGTCTCGCCCTTGTTAATTATAGTTTCTGTTGAATGTACTCGTAATTATAATTAGAGCGATATAGTGGTCCAGTGGTAACGACCCCGACTTATGAGTAGTAGGATGTTCATTATGACTATCCTAACTAATATTATAAATGTGAAAGTGTGGATGTTTGTTACTTAATCACGCAAAAACGGCTGATCGGATTTGGATGAAATTTGGCATGCATATGGCCTTTGACATGGAAAAAACATAGGCTACCTTTTATTCCGATTTTTTTGGAGAAACCTACTTTACACGGGCGAAGCTGCTGGCGTAAGGTAGTATAGAATCATCATCTGCCTAGCCTTTTCCCAACTATATTGGGGTCGGCTTCCAGTCAAGCCGGATTTAGCTGAATACCAGTATTTTACGAGGAGCGGCTGCCTACCAGACCTCCACAACCCATTAACTGGGGTAACACGGTACTTCATGGCAAGACTGGAGTCAGATTTACTGGCTTCTGACTATCCGTAACGACTGCCAAAGAAGGTAGTATAGAATAATGTATTTAAAACGTTTTCGAGTAAGGATTCCTGCGACATCCTACTAAATTCACTGCTGATTTTTGTCCTGGAAAATGTACCTATGGCTTATGTGTAGACGTCTGACGTTATGTAATTTATTTCTTTCATTTTAGGTCACGAAAAAATTTGACAGTTCAAATATTTGCACGCAATCATTCGCTGTGCCATGTCCCCAAATCATTGTTCGTGATAATCTGCAGTATCCAACTAATTTTACAGTCAATTTTACTTGAATATATCATCATAAAATAAATAATCGTCCTATGTACGTAATCCCGGTATACTGCCGCGATGTAACCGTTTAACGACACAATAATGTACTGCGCGGCCGCGGCTATCAAAACTGACTCAACTCTCATTATAATGGATCGTATTATCTATATTAACTGGATTTACTGTTTGTAATGAACAAAACCGAGATAGTGCTATGATATCAGTGTTTTATAAGCTAATGTCATTAGATATCCTCATTAAACTCGTTACACGGCGATCTCTGTCGATCTTATACTTTATAGTGTACTACACGTTTTAATTTCTTATTTTTGTTCTCATAATTTTATGATTTGTTTATTATTGCTATAGTATATGATATGTTTCACAACTGTTTTGTTAGCTAGTTGATTACTATATGTGCATGCTGTGGTCTCCTGTAAGTAAAGGAGTACACTTACTTCATACTTTTTGTTGAAAATTATGTGTCATGATCTGTGTATATCTTTTGTTGGAGATCCTAATAAATAAATAAATAAAATAAATACACCAATTTGCCTTCAAGAAGATTAATATTGAACCATGAAAGAATATGTTGTTAGATCTAATTTAATTATTGTTCCATTTTATTTTAGATGTGACCATGTGACCGTGGTGACCAAAGGAGTGGCGACCGTGTATCGCAAGACGCAACGTTGGAAGGCCTTCTACAAGGTGAACCGATGACCTGGTAAGGGTTTCGGAAATCCGATGGATGCGAGACGCACAGGGACATTCATTGTGGTGACATTAGGGGAAGGGGGACTTTGGCTGAAATGATGATGATGATGTTATTTGAGTCTATGGCTTAATCCAACACTGAGACAGTATAAGCTGAATGTTTACACGGTAAAACGTTTAGCCTAACTGATTTCAAACGCAATGGATTTTGATGCTGATAAAAAGTACAATAAACGATGCAGGATAATCCTGCTGTGTACAATTTGCAACTTTGCAAAGCCGAGGCGAGTCACGCTAATATTATAAAGGCTCAAACTACTAGATGTGTGTGTGTTTTTTACTTTTTAACGAATGACTGAAACTTAAATTTACACGTGTACCACGTGTACTTTTTATGTTCTATTGGGACAATTTTCTTTTTTCACACGGATGATGACACTGGTAGTAGCTATTTAAGAATAAAAAGTGATTTTCAAAATTAATTCGTAGTTTTACTTAATATCCAATTGCAAAATAACCTAAAATCAATCCGCTAAGCAGCCTTCAGCCAGTTATCCGTACTGCTGCAACTTAGTTGCCGCTAACAAGAGCCGCGCACTCAATCACAGCTGTCCGGTACACTGTCTTCGCGCCACAACGTTTGTCTTGCACCGTTAGAGCCGTGCCAGACGGACTGAGACGCGCGGTTCGGCACAAGAAAAGTACTTTTCTTGTATTCCTACATTATATGCAATACAAATAAATAATAGGATTATTTGAAAGAGTAAGCTTTTTTGGCGGTTGCTAAGGCGTAGTGGGAAGGCGTATCAGTTTTTAATAAGACTACACACACCACCACCTCACCACTATATTCTTTCTTTGCCCTTTGCGTTTCAGGACCAAAGGTTTCCCTTTTCAGAAGGAGCCGGCCTTCCTTCTCGTTCTGGACCATAGCCTGTACCAGGATACGGCGCGAGAGGTTGCCACCGGCGATAAAGAGTTGCTGTGGGCCCTGAATCGTAAAAGATAACTGAAGAAACAGAATTAGATTTTAGTCAGTTAAAGGCTAACACTACCTACTAATAATCAAATAGGACTATATGTTCGTTTCTTGTTACTTTGTCGTTATAACACCACTCCAATTTGTAAGTGAAGCATACTGATTAAATTTTATCACAATTATTAAATCCAACCGTCGAAAACCCTCGTAAAACTGTTAATTTCCATGGAGTTCCCTCCCACCCTCGCGCCGCAAGCGATCGCTCGTTGCTACAATGTTAACACAAGTTGTAGCGCCTGCAATCAGTTGCGGTGAGAGCCCCGACACTCCCGACACCGCGTACACCGAGTGTACCGACTGCTCGAGCTCTTTCACAGTTAGCACGCGAATTGCTGCTGATAATGCCAAGTGGGTTTGAGGGGCAGTTCTGTGTTGAAGTTTAAGGCTCAATACGAATTAAATCATATGCTAAGCACAGTAGGTGTGTGTCCATTGAGATGGTAGCTGCTAGATTTCTAGCGACATTTCTTTTCTTTCTTTCTTACATGTATAGGTATATAACGCCACATAGGAACTAAATAGAACCCACAATCGTGCTACACTGTATTAGAGATCTCTGCGCAATTACAAAGTATACAACTGTCCAAACTTCGTCCGAATCAGACACAACACCCGTCTGGTTGCTGGCTCTTCAGACTCTGGGTTTACCCATCAGGAATTTCTCTGTAGCTGCCAGAACTTTGGAAATAGTAGTGGTTTGGATTCGGTGTGCTTCGGAAAACTCTAACTCCTAACCCTAACTTTATAACTGTTGGTTTTGCTCCTGATGTCTCCCCAGTCATGTCGGTTTGCCGTCCAGTTGAATTATGAGAGTAAAAGAACTGAAAATACACCTGTATTTGTGCACACATTTGTGTTCTTTAATACCAAATACCTGGCTAATCTTTGTTGAAATTAACCACCATGATTGGAATTCAGTCTGAAGAATGTAGATCCACAAAACTGGCATAAAATTCAATCTAACGTAACTTCGAACTAAGTATCTGTGGTATTTTCAGGAATATCTTCAGAACAATTCACAAAGAGCGCTAACTTGATCTGAAACATCTTTAATTCTTTGTCTTATCAAAAACAAACAAAATTAAATCTTATTACAACCAAACAAAGTCCGTTTCACCTTGAAAGGTCTCTTGCATAGTGATGTGAAAATGTAAAACTATTCAAGGTAAATAGTTATCCATTTGTACGGAGAAGGTTCGGCGATACATTCACTTTGTTTATAAACAAACCCGAGGGGCGGCGCTTGTTAAATTGTCTGTCTGTTATCCTAACCTCGGTCCCGCGGTTGTAGCTACAACAATGAATTACTTCCGTCTGTTTTCTAAGCTGATTTGAATACGAGGAGGAAGTCCGTGGATATTTACAATCACTTATTTAGTTTATTTGTGATAGCTGTATTTCTTCATGACTATTTATTTATCAATATTAGTTGTTCATAAAATTACTTAATGGTGGGCTTTTTATTCCACAAACCAAACTTTAAAGTAAGAGATTGGTGCCTGAAATTAGTTCCATAACATCTTGTCCAGGGGTTTTACTATGACGTGTTAAAATGACAGGCGTACAAGCGAGAAAGAGTGATGGACCAGTAGACTCTATAATTATAGTCATCGTTGAGTTCAAATTCGTCAAATGGTTCGCGTAAAAAACTCGTGGTACGGCCACAACTCCCTCCCGTGTCTAAGAACTCCTATGAACTACATAATTATAATATTATTTAATCTACTTAGCCTATACAGCTTCCAGTGTAATGAGATGCAACTGAATAACAATATTTTAGGTACACAACGACTGTCTATCCTTCACAACTCAGTAATTGGGAACAAGATACACCTTCGTAAGACTGGTTACCAGATTTTCGTGCTTTTAACTACCCGTAATGAATGTTAAACATCTTCATTTTCATTCTACAAGATAATTTAAATCATGTAGATCTCCAACTACAAAAAGCTGATTGCCTGCAATTTTCTGATTAAAAATCCGACATTGAAACAACAACAGCATCTCCATAATCTGTAAAACAAATGGAAATCGCTTTAAAATGTAAAACGCACGTAAAAGTATTGTCGGATTCCGCCGCATATTGGCGAAGTTCGCGTTCCGAGGCGGATACATATCTACATAAGTTGCGGATATTGAAAATATTTCGCGGATAATCCGTGGATAGTGCGGCGCGCGGATACCACCGCCGTCTTCGGGAAAAATGTTTTGTAACGCTTCCAAGTGTACAGCACGAATTTTTTAAAAGTTTTCTTCGCGATTCTAGATTTAAAATTCCGGACCTTAGCTTGTATTGGCTGGTAAGAGGAGAAATATTTTCTTTGTTATAGTGTTTTGTTGGTTTTTGTAATAAGATGAAAGTGGGTAAACAAGATATGAGAAGATAAATATTTTAAGAGAGAGTTCCGAGTGTTCTCTCTAAATTGAATACGAAATTAAATGCAGTAGCAGTTTTTAATAAGTTCTACGTTAATATAATGACTAGAAATTTTAATACAGGATGGAATGTTGGGATGCGGAAGTAAGAGCAGGTAACTTAACTGTTTTCAGCTACTCATTTTTTACAGTATTTAATTGCTAACTGCATTCAGAGAATTTGAAAAAACGTAGTCTTTTGAGACTACTGGAAATGGATAATTTATACAAAAACTTTCTAGTGCCTGTTTCTTACAAGGACAAATTATGAAGATTTAGAAAGCCATAAATCACAAAAACTTTACGCATACATAAGAAGTAGGATATCGAGTAGTACTTTTCTAAAAATAAAAATGAAATACCTAGAATGTGTCAATCAAACTTTTCGATTTTAGCTGTTAATTGATTGATGTCGGCAAAATTATTGGAACAGTTTCTTAAAAACGTTTACTGGTAGTTAGAATGGATAAACTAGGGTCCAACCTGTATATAAAATCCTTAGTTTTTTAACGATCGAAACCGGATCAAGACAAGACAAAGGCTCATAATTTATAGGAAACGTTTTTCTACACAAAAGTTAGTGATGAGCTTAGATTGGTGAAATGATTGTTTTAATGCCTTGCATCCCAGTAACAGTAGTCTTGTATTGCGGATGCGTTCACAAACATGTTAACTCATAATTATCACATACAAAGACACTCAGATCCTGAAAAATCAGTCCAGCTGTGAACGTCTTTCGGCTGAGATGATGATGATAAACACAAATATTTTTTCTGTATGAGAATCAAACCCACGACACGCAGTGCAGCAGCCAATCGCTCAACCACAGCACCAACCATGTTGACAAAAACTACCAAAGTAACCCATACGCGCTCCAATCTCAGCCACATCATCGATTACCAGGAGGTGAGATAGTGGTCAAACGCGAGTCTATGCATAATCATCATCTACCTAGCCTTTTCCCAACTATATTGGGGTCAACTTCCAGTCAAGCCGGATTTAGCTGAATACCAGTATTTTACGAGGAGCGGCTGCCTATGTAACACAACTACGTACAACACATCATAATATTACTACTACATAATAAATAAATATAAACTCAAAATTTATAACCACTCATAAAACTACACTAATCAAAATTACGACCAGATCCTCAAAGTGCAACACATAGAGTAGATATAGCAATATGGATGACACGAGCCATCCAACGCGACTATATGCATAATAAGATTTTTTTTTAAATTGTTATAAACTAGTGCTTGACTGCGATCCCACCTGATGGTAAGCAGTGATGCAATCGTTGAAATGTATTCAAAAAAATCTAACGACTAATCAAAATTACGACCAGATCCTCGAAATGTTACGCATAGAGTAGATAGGGCAATTTGGATCACACGAGCCATCATTGCGGCAATATCTCGCAACCACTGGACCAACCAGGCTGACAAAAACTAAACACCCACAAAACACTACCAATCCATACGCGCTCCATCGTAGGCCACATTATCGCTTACCATCAAGTTATAGGTATAGTGGTAAAACGCAATCCTATACATAATAAAAAAAAAACCAAATTCAACAACCTAGCCTTTTCCCTACTAAATTGAAACTCGTTATGTTAAGATGGTTACCCATCCACAGACCAACCTTGGCATGCGTTGCTTGAAAAAAAAAACCAAAGTAACCATCCATAAAACTACACTAATCACAATTACGACCAGATCCTCAAAGTGCAACGCATAGAGTAGATAGAGCAATATGAATGATACGCGCCATCATCGCGCAATAACGCCGCGCCATCTGACGGCGCCTGCTGCTAATTGTCACTCGATCATCAAGTAGGGCTAGGGTTATTAGAAGCGATCAGCTTGTGTCATGCTGGATAATCTGGAAATGTGGGGATTTGACTGGAAAAGTATGGTATAGAAACAAATACGCATCATAATGATGAAGCTAGCATCATCATCATCATCATCTGCCTAGCCTTTTTCCCAACTACATTAGGGTCAGCTTCCAGTCAAGCCGGATTTAGCTGAATACCAGTATTTTACGAGGAGCGGCTGCCTATCAGACCTCCACAACCCATTAACTGGGGTAACACGGTACTGCATGGCAAGACTGGAGTCAAATTTACTGGCTTCTGACTATCCGTAACGACTGAGGCACGGAGGAAACTCGGTATGTTAAGATGGTCTCCACAGACCAACCTTGGCAAGCGTTGCTTAACCTTGAAGATCGACCAGTGCGGCTGTTATTATCTAGCCACAAGCTCGTCATACATAATAAAAAAAACCAAAGTAACCTCCCATAAAACTACACTAATCTCCATTACGAGCAGATCCTCAAAGTGCAACGCGTAGAGTAGATAGAGCAATACGGATGACACGCGCCATCATCGCGGCAATAACGCCGCGCCATCTGACGGCGCCTGCTGCTAATTGTCACTCGATTATCAAGTAGGGCTAGGGTTATTAGAAGCGATAAGCTTGTGATGCTGGATAATCTGGAAATATGGGGATTTTGACGTGAAAAAGTATGGAATAGGAAGAAAGATAGTACGTACACAGAAGTGCATTGAAAGCACTTGACAGAACATTGAAAGATGTGCGCAATTACTCGGGGTATTTTGGAGGTGCAATGATTTTCAATTCATTACAAGATCATTCCGAGGTTTTTTTTTATAGTTATAAACCAGCGCTTGACTGCGACCCCACCTGATGGTAAGATTTTAATTAAGTTTATTTAAAAGATATATCACTTTAATTGACTATTAGGTAATACGAAATTCGCCGGGAGTAGAAATCTATACTAATACTATAAAGAGGTAAAATTTGTAGGTTTGTAAGTTTGTATGTAGGGGGTAATGTCTGGAACTACTGGTCCGATTTGAAAAATTCTTTCAGTGTTAGATAGCCCATTTATCGAGAAATGCTATAGGCTATATACCATTACGCTACGACCCACGGGAGCGGAGCAGTAACGAAAAATGTGGGTGAAACCGCAGGGGACAGCTAGTGAGGCAATATTACTGCAGGACTTACGTAGGTCAATAAAATCTAAAACGCAATGTAAAGCTAATATGTAATCATGATAAATACTCGTTTTGTACTGCTTTAACAATTGTTTAAGAGGTTGAAAGCCAGAAAGTCTGTTAATCAGTCTCGTCACGCCATCTTATCTGGTATGCAGCAATCGTAGTGATTTGGGTACATCAGTGGGACACTCACCTCAAGTATAAGTACATATATGCAAAACAATACAATATGTAGCTTTTTTTACTTTTAGTTGTTGCCGATACCAGCCACCATATTAAAATATACCCATGTTTTCATACGGCAACAATTATAAAACATGGTCGAACGCCTCCGCGATAAAATAAAATATTCCTAACTGAAAGTCGTGGAGTAGTGTTGCATTTTATTTATACTCTCACTGTGGCAAAAATATTTTATAACAACGACCAATGTTTTTGAAACATTTCAAGTTGACACCAAGCCTTATGTGTATTCTTCTAGAAAAAAATACGTTTGATGACAATCTTTTGCATAGATAAATTAATCGATATTTTGTCCATTAAAAATGGGGTGCATTTAAGTGTTTTGTAGTAGGCATTTTTAGTGGGAGAAAAAATGATAACTTGTCCCGCCCTGTGTGGAGAAATATGATGACGTTTATTGTAAAACCCACCAGTGTGCCTATAGTTGCCCTTTGCATTCCAGCATTACAATTACTTAAAAAAAATCCTCTACCTATACTTTGGTTGACATCACAGTAGTTACCACGTTTATCATCTTTCACAGAGCCTATCCATCGACTGTTCCCATTCCTCATCATATCAACTTCCATTTTACCTATAACACAGTAATCTTTTTCTTCGTTGGCAACCCTGGTCATATCATGTGTGTACTGCTGGTCAGTTACGTGAGTTGCTTCATCATCGGCTTATTGAGTTGAGCTTCATTACTGCGTGATTTATGATTGGCTGTTACCGGCACGTTGCATATCGTAAGTAACAGGGGACTGTCAACGACAGTTGTAGTACTGTGCCTGACTTTATAGGTGACTATTACTAGCTACTATTACCGGTTTTGCCTGCGTAAAAGTTGGAAGTATTCTTGAAGGAATGTTCCCAGGATAAAAAGTATCTTGTCTTGATACAGTTTCTTTGATATGTCAAATTTCATCCAGATTCGTTAAGTCTTTCATATGTGAAAAGGCATTAAAAAGATAGATAGGCAGTATTGAACTGGAAATTATTAATTACATAGAGCCTCTATTTGCACACTTCTGAGAACACAGGTTCCGAATTCCTCTAGATTTCTGATTAAACTGATTAGTCTGTAATGGTTTTATTTATATTTATTGTTAGAAGATGCAGTAATTTCCTAGCAAAGCTGATAAAACAATTCAAATGTAGATACTAAATAATACAATGTATAACAAAAAGAAAAACATTTGAATGTAGGCTATGTCCAAACTATTCCAAAACATTCAAATCCTCTAAAATCCCAAACCAAAAGGCCCAAAACATTCGCACACAAATCTCGTGTTATCAAAACAAACGTATCACTGCCATCAAGTCACATGGCGGACATTAATAGGCGCTAACAATACTATATTGGTGCTAACAATACAATATTGTGCAGATAGCAGGCCGCGTGGTTGGCGCGCCGCAGTCAATCGATGCGCCTTATTGCGTCGCGGTATGTAGCATGTATGCAGCGGTTAAAAGTGCTATGTGCATACAGCGATTTGGTAACCAGTGCCTATAGAAATTTGCAGATAGAAAATCTGTTTGTAAGAGTTCTTTAATTTACAATAGATTCCCACTAAAATATAAATGTGAAAATAAGAGCAAAGTTTAATATTATAATAAGAGAGTGTGGTTGTCAACTTCACTGACTTAAAAGTAAACGAAGGAACACGGTTATGATTTAATCAATAAATCTTATACTTGCTCTCACTCCACCCAGAGTAAGAGGAGTTGTTACATGATTTCCTTCTTCTGGCTATATCTTAACCCATTTATTTCGAGTTGACTTCATTGTCCATTGAGCACGATGTTGTGTTATATAAGTGACGAGTTGAGCTTCTTTGAGATCTCCTTAGACCATCATCAGCCAAGAGGAGAGTGGTCCTCTCAGTATGCTCTTCGTCGTAGGCATTTCGAGGGCAAATTTCACCACATTATGGTCGTTTGGTCGTCTTTGCACGTGACTATACCACCGTAAATGCTTTTACTTTATCGACTATCGGGGCAACTTTAAAACTGCCTTTTATATACTCTTTAAGAATTTTATCCCGTAGTGTGACTTCCACTGACGCTGTGTATACTTAGTTAAACAAATATTGTAGATAGCTCCGTGACCAGAAACTGTAGTATCTAACTGTTTTGTTATAGCTCAATCTCAACACGATCACGAACCAAAAACCTATATACATAAAACATGCTACTACAACATTCACAGCACACGATGATATGTGGTTCTTTTCCCGCCACACAGTATTGTAATTGCCTATTATTGTCTCAACGCCTCCCCACACGGCTCCACTCGTAAATCGACCACTTTCACAAATGAATACGTTTAATTTCATGTTATTTACACTGATTTGTTATTTGTGTTTCATTTGTTATATAAATTGTTACGTTCCGAACGGTAATTAAAATAATTGTTTTGGTAAATGTGTTGTTTATGTTTGCTTGTTTATCATTTCACAATTTTCATTTCGCGTGTTGGTAAAAACGAGTTGATGTGAGGGTTAAAATACAGTGGTCTGCAAAAAATTCGGGTAGCCACGTGTTCACCTAGCGATCTGCCGTTCAGTATGTTAATGTTCGCCTACTAACTGGTCAAAATGTTGTCTTTTTATGCAATTTCAGGCTTGGTTTCATAGTAAAAGTTGTTTGTTATCATGAGTAGGTACAATCACATGTTTAAGTATCGGGTACTAATTACTAGTCACCCTATAAAGCCTCCGATGATACAGTTTGCAAACTTACATCATAATACCATTCATGCAGTTTTTTTTTAGGTGAGAAATCATGCAATGTTTTCTCCCACTCTAGAATGGAGTGGGAGGGCGTGTCAGAGTTTTATGAATGAAACCCATACCCTAATGTTTTAAGACCCCAAGTTTTCCTTTCGGAAGCCAACCCTTGGCCTCAGTAGGCTTTGAACTTGCTGGGCTCCTACGGTTTTGTTGACCTCTCCTTACTACGCGCCGTCGACGACTCGAAGTTCGTCTGGACAGTTCTGGACGACGTTAAGACAATGAGTTTAGAGTTTCTTAAAATTTACAATAGGGATTTTTTGAATTCGCCAAAATAGCAATCTTTGTAGTTGAATGAGTACCCCAAGCTTGACTAGAATTAGAATTTATCGCGACATGATTCTATTTTGTGCAAAGTAATCCTGTCTTTCACATAGACTTGCTTACTTGCTTATTTCTATCAGCGGTAACCTAAAGTAAAATGATAGATGGCCTGTATAACCCAAAAAAGACTCCATTTCTCAAGTCTTTACCGAAAATACGAGAATTTAGCTTCATGAAAACAGCCACCACAATCTCCCTATGTACTTCAATATCAGAAAAGCAATATTTTACTTTGGCAGTAAAGTATTTGTTCTACCTCAGCAATAAGAAAAGGTGTAAACCCTGCCATAAACAGTCAGTTATAACGGTGGCAGTTAAAACCCCATTAAACTGCGTATTGTTATGGATATTTAAAGAAAAGCTATGAAAGTAATCGCTTCCCTTCTCTTTATAAAAAACTTGTTATTCTTTATCGCATGATCGTCATTACCGCCACTCTCGTTATTACCTGTTGTTTAAGGCGAGAATAATAATAATATAGCACTTCTTTATTTTTCTGAATAAAAGAAGATTTTATAATGATGAGATTCTGACAAAAGCGGAGAAAATAATACGAAAATGATAACAAAAGTGCTGGAAGATATCATTTAGGTATGTGCCTATGCCTACCCAAATAAAGTTAATACAAATATTTCGGTATACATTTATAAATATGTAAATTACGACAGTTTAGTTCAGTCCCCCAAGTGCTGTATTAGGATTTTAACGTATGAGGATTCCAACGTGGCAATGACGCTAATCTTTTGAGGACTCTTTCAGTCGCCAGGGATATAGAGGAGCTTTAATTGCTTACTTACTAATATAATTATAAAATACTCTTATTTACAATAAATAATTTAAATGTAACTATAATTACATTGAGTAAGTGGAGTGGAGGCTCAGCGGTAACCGTTATGAATTGCAAGTTGTAGGTCGCTGGTTCAAACCCCGCCAGGTGCATCACATTGTGTAATTAATATCATTGCCGCTGCTCTTAAAATGATGAAGGAAAACATTGTGAGGAAACCAGCATGTCCTAGAACAAAAAATTCAAAGACATTTGTGACGTCCACAAATCCGCACTGGGCCCGCGTGGCAGATCATGGTCCAAAAAAAACTTAAATAATTAAGACTAACTATAAAATTTGAGAAAGCCTAAGGCATTAAGTCCGCCTTTGTACTCTGTGTTGCATAAAGAATAAATAAATTAAATTAAAATATTCCGATCACTATCGACTGGTAATAATGCTCGAGACACTAGCGGCATTGCTACGTTGTATGGATAAATTTAATTATCGCGTTAAGTTTTATTAATAACATTTGTAAGTTTTTATATGAAAATCTTATCGAAAGACTAAAGTTTTGTCACTCACACAGTATCATCACATCTATGTGTACGGTATGCGAGCTAATTCCGCCTGCAATTTCATCTAAATTCTCCACTTCTCATTAGTATGGGGCGAATTTATGCTACTTCTAACAAAAGTTTTAAAGGCAAGCTTAAATCTCAGATTTTTTAGGAACTTATTATAACCTACTTTGACCGCACGGTTAGTGTAGTGGTGGAGAAATTGGCTGCTGCGCTACGTGTCGTGAGTTCAGTTCCCACACGGCACCAGTATTGGCGGCTCAAAGGTAACGGCCCCGACTTACGAGTACTTAGTGTAATTTATTTTATCACCAGTGCTCCCAAAACGCTGAAGAAAAACATCGTGAGGAAATCGGCATGGCTTAGAACCAAAAATTCGAAAACACGTGACATCCACCAATCCGTACTAGGCTAGGTATAAGTGGATTATGGCCCATTCCCTCTCCGTCCTAGAGGGAAGATTGATTATTATGATTATGCTACTAGATAGTTGTTCAGGGTCTAGGTGCTTTATCTGAATTTACATGTTTTACATGACACACAAGTAATTTTTTTTTATACATAACATAAACGTGTGCTTGACTGCAATCCCATCTGATGGTAAGCAGTGATGCAATCGTTGATGGTGAGGCGCACTAGTTTATTAAGAGCCTATTCACTCTAATTTCTAGTGTGTGGCTACGTCTTTAAAAAATAAAATAAAAAAAATAGTTGTGACTCTCCTAAAGCCACACCATTCCACCAGCACGTCCCCTCACAAATCAAATCCCACACCACTTTAAAGTAAAACACGAGTACTACAAGCTTGATAATTATTTTTCTAATATTTACGATTTAATTTCCCCTTGGGGTACGTTTCGCTGGTGACCGTCGCTCGGAGGCCCCAGGCCTGCATAAATTAACGCTACGCAACGATTTATTTTGTATTCGTTCACAAATGAAAATTAAATGTCTTGCGTTAGTTTGAATTACGGTAGGACTAGACTGTTTTGGTTAAAGTTTTTCAGTTAATTAGTTTTTGTTGAATATATTCATCGGTCCAGCTTTTACCTGAATTTATTATGATAGACAGATTACAAAGTGATCATTATGAGGGTTTCGTTTTTGTCGATTGAGGTACAAAACCCTAAAACGGTGAAATAGTCGTGCCTACTGATAAATGATATTGATTTTGCAAACAAGTTTAAAAAAAAAACACTTTTACAGATTTTTGTGTCTTTTAAAGTCCACACAGTAACATGTAATGTTCAAATCATATGGGAACCGTGCAGATTAGTGTCTCAGATAGTTTTTTGGGGATAAAACCACACTTGAATGGACGTGTCCAGTCAGTGCAAGCTTTTGACAGTATTCGTGTAGCTCAAACTCAGGACCACTAAGGAGCTCAACGACTAAAACTCTCTAGGTAGCTTTGGAATCCATATTGGTCCGGTTTCTATTTGATGGAGACCTCCATCAAATAGAAACCGTCTAATTTCCAGTTTAGAAGGTTAAAACTTAACTAAAATTAGAAACTATAATAGTCAGAAAATGCAATTAGATACAAGACTAAAATTTAAAACTATCTAAACTAAACTACTAGACTGAAAGGCCAACGAAAAGTCGGATGGATTGTGTGAGAAGTGATATGGAAGAAAAGAGTGTCAGGACAGAATGGAAGGAAAAAACGTGTTACGCAGACCCCAAATAAAACGGGACAAGAGTAGGAAGATGTTGAGATTCATCATCTAACGAAACTACTAAACTAAAATTTTAAACGTTTCTTTCAGTGCAAAATCCAAAATACTGTTATCTCCTTGCCGAATTAATTAAACACAACCAACAAAACCTGTTTCAGCTTGACTAGTAAGTCATCTACGAAAACAATTCCGTCAGCATGAGTAAGCGTCACATCTAAGGGTAAACACACGTCGGGAGAAGACGGGTGATAATGGTAGTCGTGATCATAATAATAATGTTTATTCATAATTTATGTGCTCCATGGTGTGACTCATGGTGCCACGAGACGAGAGGTTTTATCACTGTATTAGAAAATCTTTAAGAATTATTATGACAGATTCTGCTATGGGCGCCAGCACTTTAAATAATGGAAGATGTTCAAGGTTTTTTCTTGTTTTGTGTTTTTATGAAAACAACCAGCGTTATGTTGTTTTCTCTGGTCACCAAGAATTTTTGTTTTGTGTAGCCTATCTTACCCTTAAAGCCCATCTGATGGTAATCAGTGATGCAATCGCAATAGGCTAATAAGAGCATATTCATTCTAGAGATCAAGACACTTAAATTATAATCGGACGAGAGCAGGCAAATTGACTTCCAATCCTTCCACGCACTTTAAATGAAAAGGCGAAACGTCAACGAATATCAATCGATAGATCAGAGTACATACATCTTTAGGGTAATACTACTATAACTACCTAACATTTCCTAATAATTTTATTTTCAGCTTTATCATCTTAGCTGGGTCTAAACACACATGAGAGACAGCTGTGCACTCGGCAATCACTAGAGAGTTAAGAGTTGGCCGATGGTCCTAGAGCCAATGCAAGCTCTCTTGAGAGTCCACCGGCAGAAACGATTAAGAAGACCAAGGACTAATAAATCTTCAGAACAGCTCTCAACATTCTATGGTAGAAGAACTACTATGTGCTTAAAGTATTGAAACATTCTGAAGTATAACTCTGTGGGTATAATTATTATGTGCCTATTGTGTACTACTGTAGGGCAAGCTGTGCTTAGCTTCTTCTGGCCAATCCATTAGGTAGGAGACCAACCCTTCACGCCATCTCCTTCTAGGCCGATGTAGTGGCAGAGTCGGAGGTAAGGAGTAAATTTCGTACGTATGTTTACTTGAGTTGTATTATTATTTTTCAAAAACTTAATATAATTTGCTTTTCTTATTTTATTGTTCTTGAAAAATAGATTTAGAAATCAGTGGCAGAGAAAGAAATCGTTTAGAGATAAACTCTAAAATCTATAGCAATGGTAATCACTCGTTATACCCTGCGTTCAGAAATGTAATAAAAGTGATAATATCTTAAATGCGACCAACGCGCTACATCACAATTATAACGACATGAAGAAAATACTTTATTAAATGTGTAAGTTCTACACACAACACAAGTTCACACAATTTTTTCCTCAAAACAATAAATACCCACTATCAGCCATCAGTTCTCGTGGCCACACCACAAGCTGGCAGCGCGGCGCCACTCGACAGCTCTCCAGTTCCAGTCACTTGCCAGTGACTCAGGTTTAACCGTCTCTATCTTACGGATAGTGTTTGTCTGTACCACTTAGTCACGCTAAGAGGCTGTAGGTTAAAGGAAAGATGTTTTGTGCAAGCATCCTGCTGGGTGAGATGTCGAGTTTTAGGAGTTATGGCGGAAAATTGTATTTTTGTGGGAAAGTTTTTGGAATTTATTGTGAGGTGTATGGGTTAATAAATAATATTTATTATTTTGAGCTAAGTTAAGGCACTTATAATAATAAGTATCTTGGCATGGCTCGTAAGGTTGTCGACATGTGGGAAGTGGATACAGTAGTCATTGTGCCGATAGTCGTGACAGGCAATGGCTTAATAGCCAAGAGTCAAGATCAACATTTAAGGAGGCTCGTGTCGGGCAGTTGGATAAAGAGTTTAAGTAGAAAGCAGTATGCACTTGTGGACACAGCGCGTATTTCTATGAGATTCCTCGCTCATAAACCCTGACCGGTAGCTATTTCTTTGTAAGGTTTATTTAAGACTTCTTATCTCGAAAGTATATTATGTTCTCTTGAATTTTTTTTTTTATATTCATGCAGGCAAAACAATTAATATTATACAGTTTTGTCTGAGTAACTAACATCATATCTAGCAAAAAGAATTTATTCCAGTCGTGTCTAAAAATAAAAACATTTCCCCCAAAACCCAGTCAACAGTGAACTTATGGACAAAACCGCAGCACACTCGGCCCGCACTTGCCGCCACTTGAACCGCTGCTTACCCCTCAAAACGAGCGTGAAGCACATGATAATCTAAAACAATCAGTTCCCTGCGCCCTGACTCCACTCGTGAGTTCATTGCGTTGTGTGCAACATGTGTAGTGACGTCATTGTACATGCTTAGCACGGACTTTTACGTTCACTATAATCACAGGGGTATGAGGAACGTTAATGTTACTTTCAGTTTACTGCTTGGAAACAAAGGATTGTGAGTTTTTTAAAGTTTTTACTTGTAAAAGTAATGCTTATGAAAGAACTAATTTTATCAATTTTGAGTTAATTTTTAGTTTTTCTTGGATATACAGACTAGCAATGCCGCCAGTCTTTTAGGTACACCACCAGTACCGACGCTGTAGTAATCTAGCCTTTTCCCAACTATATTGGGGTCGGCTTCCAGTCAAGCCGGATTTAGCTGAATACCAGTTTTTTACGAGGAACGGCTGCCTACCAGACCTCCACAACCCAAATACACACACAAATATACTAAAATACGTTTTTAATTAAAAAAGAAAACGAATTCTTTTAAAATAAAAAAAAAACATTAGATAAAACAAAACTTAATCAAAGTTGTGTCTATAAATTAAGAAAAAAATAGTCGAAACCTTCCTCTTCAAGATCAGCAACACATCGGCAATACTTAGTATTAATTTTTTTTTATTATTATAAACTAGTGCTTTACTGCGATCCCACCTGATGGTAAGCAGTGATGGATTCGTTGATGGTGAGGCGCACTAGCTTATCACATGCTTTTCACACCATCTTTCTCCGTCACTATCTTTACCAAACAACTAGGGAAACTTATTGTAAGCAAGAATATCCTCGGGTGATAATGTAAAACAATCAGTATCTACCATTCATCCCTCGCTTGCCTCGTTGTTGACTCATCTCGCGACTGATGACGCGATGACGACGCGACATGTCGTTTGTTTACAAGAACAGTTTGTGCGCTGTGCCTCATTTTAGGAAAGGGGGAAATGGGATTATGCTGATTATTGAGTGGCTGCTTACTAATATTGGTTTGGGAATTGTAAAATTATAGGTAGATATTTTGTTTAACTAGATCCAGTAAGCAAGAATATCCTCGGGCGATAATGTAAAACAATTGAGGAGCTCGTGGCTAGATAATAACAGCCGCACAGGTCGATCTTCAAGGTTAAGCAACGCTTGACTAGGTTGGTCTGTGGATGGGTGACCATCTTAACATAACGAGTTTCCTCCGTGCCTCGGAAAGCACGTTAAGCCGTTGGTCCCGGCTGTCATTTGGAGATCTTTGGCAGTCGTTACGGATAGTCAGAAGCCAGTAAATCTGACTCCAGTCTTGCCATGAAGTACCGTGTTACCCCAGTTAATGGGTTGTGGAGGTCTGGTAGGCAGCCGCTCCTCGTAAAATACTGGTATTCAGCTAAATCTGGCTTGACTGGAAGCCGACCCCATTATAGTTGGGAAAAGGCTAGGCAGATGATAATATGAAACAATCAGTATCCAGCATCCATCCCTCGTTTGACTCATTGTTGACTCGCCTCGCGACTGATGACGCGATGACGACATGCCGTGTTTACTCGAGCAGTTTGAGCACTGTTATGTAGCTGTCTGATTTTAGTAAGGGGGATATGGGATTTTGCTTATTGAATGATTGTTTGGAAGATTTTTGCTTTGTTTGGAAATTGTATAGGGAGAAGATATTCTGCTAGTGGCTTCAACCGCATGAAAGTAGAAAATTTATGATACTTACTGAAGATGTAGCTTTCTAATGCTGAAAGAATGTTTGAAATCGGTCAAATAGATTTTGAGTTAAATCGTAACATACAAACAAATAAAACAATTAAGTCTTTCTTTTTTATAAAATTAGTTTAAACCTTCATTATATATGGTTTTAAAACGTTTACAGGCATAAACTTAGACTATATAGAAATTACAAGTGAAAGAAATATTTGGGTGAGCAAAACCTTCTGCACATCATTCATCAAGCATTACAACTACGCCACTCATCATTGTGTCAATTCTCAGTCAAAGAAGCGTTCACTTCATTTATTTCCCAGTATATTAAAAAGCCATCAACTCCCTCTCATTACCAGGGCGAAATATTTCAAAATTCCCGGTTAATTTCCTATGTACCGCGACCACGAAATGCAACAAGGACGATTTAAATCACCCACGGCCCAGTGGTCGCGTTGTCCGTTCATAAATATCCGAGAGTATCCGCACTAACTGCACGCAGCGGATACGCGGATACGGCAGGCGCAGTGCGGCGACGCATTGCCAACATTCCCGGCGATTTTGCGCCACACCGAAGCGATGCGCGATGGAGGAACGCTGGGAAAAATGCAAAGATGTGTCGACGATCCGGATTTAAATCTTTTTGTGGCATTGTCTTTTTTCGTCTGGCCTGTGCTTTTTTAACGAGAAGGTGTGATATATCAAAATATTATCTTCTTCAGAAATATTAAAGAACTATTAAGTACTGTTTTCATTTTCGTTCATAAAAATTAAACTAACGTAATTTTGATTAAAAAGTCACACTTTAAACGAACGCACAAAAACAGCTCTTACTTGTTGGTACAATTACTAGATTTAAACGTGAACTTTTAAGTAAAGAACGTCACTTCCTGTGAGAATAAAACAGTATTTAACACAGAGTGTGACAGTTTGCGGATTTGTCACTTCGTACGTCATCGCGCCAGATTAACATTATAAATACCGTGAAATGTTTTACTGCTCGGATATTTTTCTGGCGTTGTTTAAATTTAATTTAAGAGTTATTTCACATGTTTCCAACTGTGAGCAATGTTTTTGTGACAGATAGTGTTTTAAATAAATGTTATTCAATTTCGCAGCCAATTCACTGTTGAAAGTAGTGTTTTTATTTCAATGATTGAAATCCAATATGATGTATTCAGAATATTTAAACAATAGCATAACATTTAAAAGAAACAGATAATATCATACATACAATCCGGCTCGAAGGACCATGAACCTAATTTTAGGAATTTTCCAATTGTAGCATAATAAAACAACCAGATATTTTTAAGATGACAATTTTGTTATTTTTCGGTAATCATGGAAACAACACACAACATCAAACAACATAGCGCGTTAACAATCTACGCTTGTGCATTTATACATTCAACTTTTGACTACCTGAGTACTAAATATGAATCAAAATCCCTTACTCACCATTTTATCACTTTCTACAAAAGCAAATCAAAAAACTACGAAACATTCCTCAAAATCTCTTTCAACGAAGCACAGATTCATAAAACAACTAACAAAACGAGAAATAGTTTGAGAGCGTTCTATCGTCGGATATTTTTATTTGTCCCGGATCCGCACGACAAGCGTCTAATTATTATTATTATTATTATTATTAATATATTTATTTCAGATATCATTATCCATACAGAATCACAAATAAAGAAAACATTAAAACACAATAAATTAAACAAAACATAGAATTATCAATTACATACAATAAGTCATTCAAATATTAAATTAAACAAAACATTAATCAAAATTAAAAGATACAAATTATTTAACTAGCGCCTAGAACAATACGCCTCCATTTATTCTGGATTGGGCAATCCGTTCGAGACGAAATCATCTGCAGAATACCGTTGCTACTGCCTCGCACACGCTGCCACAGGGATGCTACTCTCTTGCGTATAATCGCATGATACCCGTCCGTCCGTGCTTCCGCAAACATGCCGGACGCACTACAGTAGCGAGGCAGCCGCATCAGCATCCTGAAGATATTATTGTATTGCACACGCAAAGCACTAGCAGCCCGAAGGGTATAATTCACCCACAAGCTGCTCGAGTAAAGCGATTGGCAATACGCTTTAAAAAGAGTTATCTTCACTTCCCTCGAGCAACGCGCAAACCGACGTGCAATCATATTCCCCCGAACTGCCAGCGCTCTACGTTCCCTCTCTATATCTGCATCATCCTGCAGCTCGTCAGTCACAATGTGTCCAAGATATTTAAAACTTGTCACTACCTGCAGAGCCACACCATTAATCATGATAGGCGGAACATGGACTGGACCACGTTTTCCACTTTTGAAGACAAGAACTTCACTCTTTTTAGTGTTGTATCTCAATCCATGATCCGCCGCAAATGTTTCACAAATGGCAACAAGTTTACGAACTGACCCCACCGAGGGGCCCAGCAGCACCATGTCATCTGCATAACTGATGTTATTCAAGCAAACTCCGTCAACATAACAACCCACATGTGTGCCGCTGAGCTCACCGATGAGGTCATTAACATACAGGTTGAAGAGCAGAGGAGAGGTGATGCCCCCCTGCCGCACACCACACTCCATGCTGTATTCATCGGATAGAGCCCCCGCCCATCGAACCTGATTCCGCTGACAACTATACCAGTGTTGTAACAACGACACAATTTCCGTCGGCACACCCGCGCCCCGAAGCTTTCTCCAAAGCTTCCCATACAAAACAGTATCGAAAGCCCTAGACAAATCCAGGAAGCACGCATATACCGGCGTGTCCCTGTCAGTGTAGTATCGGACAGCCTGCTTAAGACAAAATATAGCGCTTTCTGTCGAAAGCCCACTCCTAAAACCAAATTGGGCGTCGTGCAGGTCTAGGTACGTGCTAAGGGAGTTATTAAGCAGGCTGTCAAACACCTTAGCCAATACAGTGGCCAGCGAAATAGGTCGATAGTTACCCTCATCCGACAAATCCCCAGTTTTGTTCTTTACAACTGGAACAACTATTGTTCTCGTGAGATCATTGGGTACATACCCATGACACAAACACAGATTGAAAAACATGGAGAGCACGCGCGGCAGATGAACACCCGCATATTTCAGATGTTCAATACTGAGACTGTCGCACCCGGGGGACTTCCCACGCTGCATACTGTGAATTATTTGTCGCACTTGCTTGGCTGAAAATTTAACAAGTCGCTTCTGTGCAACAGTCTCAGCATCATCACATTCGATCGAGGAGGAAAAACCTTGTGCGGAAGAATCAGAACACGGAGCCACTTTAAAATGGTCTCTAAAGAGATTGGCTATCAATTTGTGATCATCGACGCCATTCACGCTCGCAGGAAAGCCAGACCTATTATTCATTTTTCCGGTTTGTTTCCAAAACAATTTAAAATCCTTACTAGTATGGTGAGTAGCCATAATGTCCATTTTTATCTGGTCCTGCCTTGTCTGACACCAAAACACCAAAACTGCCTTGTCTGTCCTGCCTTGTCTAAACGGTTGCGGTTATTTCTACGTCCCTACTCGGACAAGTGCTTGATACAGTAATTGAGTTTTCCTATTCAATTGTTACTGCTATTAGATTTCTATTATTATTTTTATAGCAGAAGATTTTTATAAGTTTTCTTACGTTTATATTTTCTACTCTCATTTTGAAAACTTGATGTTCGGACAACTGGTCTTACCTGGTTTTGGGTGGCAATAGGCAATCATAGCTTTTCAAATACTTCCAGTCACCTGATTAGACCGGATTATTTTGAAACTTTTAGGAAAAAATTGGATTAGTCGGTAGAAAGTTTAGTCCAATATTTACTTTTTATGATGAGAAAATTCATTTACTTAAGGAATAGTAAGTAAATATTTTGACATTGTTACCCATTTAATAAACTCACACTTAATTTCGTGTAGCCTATCAGAAAACAAGATATAAACCTATCTTGTTACACTAAAACATAGTAGAAAGATTCGTTATAAAACTGCAACTGCACATAACGCCGGGGACATTGTCTTTGTGATAGTCTCGAGACCATGAAATATATCCTTTTCATTCACATAGACCGCGATACTGCCCGCTTTATGGTTTCGACAATGTCACAACTATAAACATGAATGTAAACATGTTTAAAAGAAAGACTGGGTTAGAGAAAATATTACAATTTGTTCAGGAAATGGTAATAGTAAATTAGCTGTAATTTTAAGAAAAGACAGCTATATGAAATTTTATACAATTAAAGACAAAAATAACCAAACATAACCCAAGACAAAATAAAAAAATGGCTACTTTTACATACACACTGCATTTTTAGGGGTTATCAAGATACGGTGAGGATTAAAAGTATACGTCGAACCTAATAACTTTAGTTGCTTTTTTGGTGTACAATGTTTATTCTTTTCTATACTTATATTCTAATCCATATTATATTTTACCAATGTGTTAAATTTAACTCGGCTATTGAGGCGCGATTGTTTGACATATATACAAACTTACGGCCCGACTCAGGGACATTCATTAACGTTAATCATCACTTAAGAAATTGTCACATTAACAGTTTTACACAGTTTTTCAGTGAAGGTTTGACAATACTTAACTTTAATGGACGCTAATGAACCATTAGCTGGACTATGCGTTCGGCCGTTAGACATAGACCTTCATAATACGTCCATAAAAATATTTATTCTTAGAATTATTTTTCCAGGAAAAGCTAGCTTTCGTCGCTAAAATTGAAGAAGGTACTAACAGAAAATCTTGCAATCGAACTCAACAATTTCTTAGAACGCAATAGTTAGAGAGTTGACCGTGTCGGATATTTTATTTGTCCCGTTATCCGCACGACAAGTTACTAAACGATCCCGGGATACGTGGTGACATCCCTAGACCGTGCAAGTAGCTGGTGATTTGTCCTCTTCAGAAGTTATTGTTATCCTATTGTGTGGTTATGAGAAGATTTATTTAAGCTTTTTAAGGACATTATTTTTGTAAACCATCTAGAGTTATCTTACTACTTTATCACCGTTAAAATTGAGTTGCTTAATAAAGCTGAAGTTTTGTTGAGAATACTCGATTGTGTCACTACACACTGGTGTGTTTGTGGGTGCACTCGTAGTAAGATACCAATACAGATGCGCCACAAACGTAGTTTGCCAATTTCCAACTTATTTTATATACCTACTTTTTATTTTTATATACTCGACTGCAATTCCGCATGATGGTTTTAAGCAGTGATGCAATCGTTGTGGTTGGTACTTACCTATGAATAGGATAACTACTTTCTTAAAAACGCTATCTAAGTGAATCTTAGTATAATTTCAGTGCTTAAATTATTAGTTAAATTTTCTAATTGGGGTGTATTAGGATATGCATTATGTTAGTTACATGATATAGATCTAGAAGAACCTTGCATTCTTCAATGGTACGAAAACATAACTACCGTTTTACTTAGACATAAGTAGGTATCTGATGCTTCAAGACCGCTCCACTTGCAAAAAACTTTAATTTGATTCCAATCAAATGAAGAGAATGCAAATTGTAAGTCTTCGTTCCCGATTGGATTCCTACTGACTATCTGAGCTGAGTACTTTAAGTTTCTACCGGACTAGCATACTTGACCCTTTCTAATTTAGTAGGATTAAATGCAGTTTTTATTTGTAAGAAGGATGTTTTAAACATTAACCCACACTAGGTAAACTCACATACACTTATGTATCTTATCCAGCCCCAGAACTATAGTATCTGTAAAGCCTGTAGAGCAAACAATTATTACTATACGAGTATAGCCTATAGAAAGAAGAATAAACGAGCATCATCTTTATATACGAGTACGTCATTTTTCTGTACATGACTGTGTTTGTTACTTAACTCCCTTTAAACGACTTGACCTATTTGGATAAAACTTTGTGTGTATATTTAAGCTCACTCCCTAGACGGATTGAAAATACAATTAGCCTCGGTAGGTGGTACTACAAACTCGGGTTCTGAGTTTTTTTTCTGACCTAAAACCATCGGAAAGCGTCTGCCGGGATCGCTAGTTTAAATATTTATTTTCACCTGTGTAAAGCCGGGACAGGTCACTTAATGTTAATTTTGCATTTTAATACATTTTCATATAACTTTAATCGTTTTGTCGCTACAAATACAATATGAAGGTAGAAAATGAGCTAACCAGACTTAATTACGACATATTATTATGATTAATTGGATATTCAACTGTTTTACTATTATGTAAATGTTCTAGCTGTGTACACAACTGAATGTAGGTTAGCATTAATTAAAATGTTGCTTCGTGACAATAATGTATACTCATACTTACACTATACACCATGCCCAAAATCTGCACAAAAACTGTTCTGCGTGTGAAACTCTTTAAGTATCTAAGTATGTCTTGTACTTCCAAATTAAGATATTCCCCACAAAATTTCTAATATTATTTACCTCCCTAAAAGAACGGAAACGGAACCATCATTCACATAAAATGTACACGGAATTAAACAGAACTCGTCTCCGAGTACACTGAAACTTTTCGGTTGTGTACTGTATAATTGTGTACAACTGTGTATAATTTGTGTACAATTTGTGTACCGTGAGAAACACAAGGTGCACGGAGGTGTTCGATTCACGACACGTTTAATTACTTTTTGTTGAAACTCCCTTTCCTCGGGTATAATTTAAGGCGGTGACGACAGGGAAGGAAAGATCAAAGACAAATGTGCTGGATGTTTTTTGTAGTTGTATTTTGCTTGTGGCCTTTTATTTGCTGTATATTAAAGTTATGGATGAGTCCTATTCATTATACTGGAAAGTAATGGACATGTAGCGATGTAAAAGAACAGAAAAGAGGCAAAAATCGCTGCGTAGTGTTCCACGCGTGCCTCAAGGAGATGTCAGCAAAAGTGTTCGCCTAGACACTACCGTAAGATTTTCCGAAATTCATCCCCTAAGAAGATGAAACGGGGGTCCAAAGTTAGTATAGAGAAACCTACTTTCACACAGATGACACAGCTGGCAGAAACAAATCTAGTAAATAATCAAGTAGAGTTTATATGGCCTCAACGAACTAATGGCAAACCGATTTCAGATTCAATCACCATTAACACTGACTGAAATATTCTAGTCTTTGTATTATAAACTCCTAGTAATTACAAAGCTAATAACATGTTACGATACGTTCGACCTGGGAGGCACTGATTTCTTGTACGGCGTGCGGCTACTTCGTAAATAATTCTGAGAAAAGCAATGGACGATAATTTTGTTTCGAAACCTATTATTTTTGAACTCTATAATCAATTTGTCATTATTTAATTTTACTTTACGGTGTTGTTAGTTATTTTAAACACGTGTCGATGTTTTAACATTATTAAGGGTAGTAACCCAAAAGCACGGGTGGGTTTTGGTTACTAAAAGTCTGACACTCACTTTCACTTCAACCAAAAGCAAGCACCTTAAAAAAAGCGTAGTTTTTTATTCGATTCCTGTGTTTTTACTTTATTAAGTCATATAGTTTACGTCTTTTTTAACGTTTTTATGTAAGGTATCATTAAAATAGCTTTTCGTTTAAGCTTACGAACCAGAGCAATCTGAGATAATCAAACATTTTTAAATTCAGATAAGAATAGTAGATTATGATACAAGTGTGTAATGTGGGAGATTACCGTCGAGGTGGTATTAAGAGCCGAGCCTTGGCGAGGCTCTTAAGAGAACCAAGAACGGTAATCTCTAATTACTCACATGTATCATACGACGTTTTTCAATACACTTGTGAAGAAAAACAATATAACTATCACCAAAATAGTACCTAAAACTAGAAAAAAACATAACAACACAAATGTGTCATGGCGGTAAAAATTAAATGTTTTTTTTTGTGCCTTAAAGGTGAAGGCTAAGGTATTTTGATCATATTGCCTAGTTTTATATTATCCTGCGTCAATTTTTTTTACGATAAGTAATATCTTTCGTTGTGACAATAGAATGCGGATGTAACAGTTTGTAATGATTGAATTAAATACTAGGTACAAAGTATTTAATGTTATTACATTAACACAGCCCCTTAACGTCATTCAAAAAAAAAACGTCTACAACCGCGCGCGCATCTTAAAATGGCGGCCATAGACCAAAACAAATAAAAAAAAAACAATTTTATTTTAATTATTGATTTATTTATTAAATATTATTTAAATAAATCGTTAAAATGGACCGTTATTGCATGAAAATAAGCAAGTAAGACACTAATTTATACTATTGAAAGCAATAAAGTAATGAATTTTTATCCTGTTTAAACTCTTTTTGAGAAAAAAAAAGGCTTAACAAAAAGGTTTTAATTACATTACAGCACTTGTGTATAATGGTAATCAAAATGTCACAGTTTGGTAACAGGCGCCTTTATATGCCTAAGTGCAGTGCGATAATAGTCACTTTCTGAGCAAGTGTATTGAAAAATACGTTTTCTCATCATTCTAGCCGAAAGACGTCCGTTGCATCTGTCATTTATCTTCCATCGCTACACTGAGGAGAGTCTCTACGAAAAGGTACAGGCAAAGGTAATTTAGTTGCAGCCAAAACTGCATTTATTGCTCTAAATGTATACAACAATACCAAAGTCTTAACACCAACACATCAATAAAATAATCCGTGACTAACGGTCCTCAACCAAACACAACACACGTACCGCACATTGTATAACTTCACTAAACAAACACACACACAAACAGGCGGACAGACAAACAGACAAACAAGCGACGAGCGCATACGTCCGCAGATTATATCCGCAGTAATGTTGGCACACCATCTGCTTTATCTGTTGGCTGCTCGCTCCTGGCCAGTGGACTCGCCCATGATTGTGTTTTGCGTGATGTATGCTTGATTGTGGTTGGCGAAATGTTGGCGATATTTTAATATGGTGCCTGAAACTTATCTTTTATTTCGATAGCTTATTTAATCTCTGAGAGTGTGGCCGTACCGTCACAGCGAATCCTAAGAGAATACTAGTGCGTTTTGTTTTTAAGTTGGTAATCATCTCATGTCGTCTCCCGCTTTTGGTCGGAGCGGTTTGGAACTTTTACTGACTAATGCCCGAAACCAGTAACCTATCTATCACATATCGAAGATTGAAAAAAAAATGAAACAACAGAAAACATGTAAATTTTTGTATGGTATCATTTGTTTTTCAATCTCCGATATGTGATAGATAGGTTATTGGTTTCGGCTGTAAAGCCCACTCGTATGTTTTTTCTTCGCCTTTTATTTCAGTGGTCCTTTCAGAAGCGAACCCATGGCTCTAGTAGTCTTCGACCCTGGTGGGTCCATACGGTTTTACTGACATCTCATGGAAAACTATCATGAGGAAACCGAAATGTCCCAGAATCAACAATTTGGAGACAGTCCGCACTGTGCTAACGTGGTGCATTATGGCCCATTCCCTCATCTAGAGAGGAGGCCTAAATCCCAGTATTGGAAGTATTATAAAGCTGACTATGTATTGTATGTTACGAAAACAGAAGTTTTAGACCTCACTCTAATTCACATTACAACGCCCACGATTCCGTCAGAAACCCTTCCAACTAATCTCAGACTTCGATTGTTCAAAACAAAATTGGGCATAAACATATTGAATATAGCAATACAAGTGAACCCAGCGAGATCGCTGCTAACCCAATAAGCTAGGCCCCGGCTTAGGTTGAATTATGACAGTGATTAAGCCAAGTTTGAACCTCTCATGTCATCTTGTGAATATGCTCCGAACTATACTTGTACGTTAGTTCCAAGTCGCGGGTTTAGTAAGTTTTGGTTGTATTGATTTTGAAGTGATTGGCTTAGGATTAGAGTTATTATTAGGTCGAGCTAGGGATTGCTGAAGGGAAAATTTAAGTTACGTTTCTATGTGTTTTGAGCTAGTTGTGCTAATTTTGAATGTAAAGGCTGAGTCGACTTTACCAATTTAAGGAAAGAAAGATCAGTATAACTTTTGACTAAAAACTTGTACCCTAATATTTTGTGACGAAGTTGTATCAAGTCCCTTTTTGATAATCTTTATCTATTGTCATCAAGAGGGAATGTCAGACTTTTACTGGCACGATTCACAGCCCAAGCAAAAGTAAAGGTGTGCAACACTTGGACGTAGTACCATCGTGTTCTCGTGGCGGCGATCTGTCACGCCAGATCTTGGTATAGCACATAGTCCATGGCAGGACATTGACAGATTCCTTTATTTATATTATTGCTTCACAGAAGCCGGTGTCCTCAAATCTCTTATTCCCTGTCACTGCGTACCATTTGCTGAACCAGAAACCTAGTAACCCTTACAGTTTTATTATGTTTATGTTATGAGGGACTATTTTCAACGGGCCATTTCTCACACGAGACGCTAAAATTATTCTTTCACAGGAATTAATGTAAATGAATTTTCGATCTCCTTTCTTCTAAACACTAAACCGATGATGACATCAACACAGCCTAATCACGTCAATCAAACATAATCAATTCGCCAAACAAACACGTTACTCAGGTTAGCATCGTATACGTTTTGGCATTAGTAGCGTCATAAGTGACGTCATAAGTGACGTCACAAGTGGCAGCTAGTGGCAAGTCCAGTGTTACTGGCGCGCTTTACTGGCATAGTCTGATTAATGGCGCATGGGGCCCGTGATATGATGCTTAGTGATGGAGATGAAGTAGTTGGAGCGTCTTAAGTATGATGATGTAGTTGGAGGATGAAATTGGGGGAAGATGTTGGTGATAGGGTGAAGTAGACTATCTTTTGCGCGTACTAATAAGTACAGAATAATGGTGTCATCATTGCTGTGATTCTATGAGAGTAGGGATTTTAGTGTTTAGACGTAATAGCTAACCCATTAAGTAACTTTAACAATATGTCATAACAACCAAATTATATTGATTAATAAATCCTACAACTTTAGTTTTTAATCTATAATCATCATGCTAATGATTTGGCAACTGTCTTACAGTCAGCCTGCCACCAACCTTCCTTACATTTGCAAGGACAACAACACCATGCTGCCACTATGCAGAGAGCAAAGGTGCTTAGGTAGTATGCATCACCTTTGGCTTGAAATGCCACGCTGTAAGTCAACAAGTTGAAATACTTCTACATGTTCTGCAATATCTCTTCGATCATAGGTATATACAACAGTCATAGGGCGTAACATTTTACTACACGCACATTTATTTTACAACTCCCAACATTTCCATACAAACATGACGTAGTAATACGTAAAGAAGCACATTTGCACCCACAGCATACTAATAAAATCGTGCACAATACGTCCGGGTATCTATACCAGTACAAATGTTACTGCGTATACCGTCGTGACAAAAAATGAGCGAAGACGTAACAACGTAGGCATTTTTGTGTTGTAGTATATGCAAAGTTTACAGATTACTTTTTCTTGTGCTAATCTTTTCTGTCAAAAGAGAGGACAAAATGAAGAACACCATGCAGCGCGTTAAGATGGGGAGCATAGATAAAAAAGCTGCCTGGTTTTAAAGGGGTTGAGCGAGTCACATAAGCCGCATACACACTGATCGCTGGGCAAGAGTTTTCACACAGTAGGTGCCTGAAGATTTACTTTACCGTCGAGGTCGACTTGGGAAGTGGTAGCAAGATGACCTAGACGACTGCCACAAGGGCTGCTTCGAAGTGCCTTAAGAAAAGAATATCTGCAAGAAGTTGAGGGAGCCCTTTGCCTCTCACATTACTTCAATTGTCCCAGGCACTGGGAGTGGCCCATACAATTTCTAAGGAAGACATTACTATGATCGACTTAGAAGTTGTCCCGCGATATCCCTCTTGATCTACTGCGACACCATCGACCAATTTCAGGGCACCTGCTATGTCATTCAAAGGCAAGTTAAGTAAGTAAGTTCAGTAAGTTCAATATATCTAATTGAATACTAAATGCTATTCAATAAATGATGAAGCATCTGATCCATTACGTATACTATGACGTAAAGTAATCACGGCCTCACAAGATGAGTCGCGAGTCGTAATTCCTGTTACGATTATTACTAGGAGTAAGATGGCAGCTGCGAACGCGTCTTGTTTACCTAACTATGTGTGAAGCATTTGTGCTGCTATGAGACATGTGCTCGCTAATTAGACGAGTATTATTACATGTGTATTAGCTGATTGGAAATATAATGGCTGAGTTGTAGACGGGACGAAATAACTCGATAAGATGTCGAGTAACGTCGTCTCGTCTACGTTTACGCAAATTTTTGACAATATCAACATTCGTGTAAATAAATATTTTTACTGATGATATTATTGATTGCCTGATAGCATCACGGTTAATGAATACTATAATTTTTTTTTGTTCTGAAGGTTATTGTTGTTGTTGTCATTATTATAATAAGGTTATAAGATAATTATGCTGCCCGAAGGTGATATTTTTTTAAAGTAGTTTTTTTTTAAACTTACTGTACAAAACAACCGATAATTTCTCCAAAAACTTGGTGAACATACCTGTAACAAAAAAAAAAAACATTTTGTTATTTCAGTATTCATTCGTACCTTTATTATCACTACAACAGTAAAGGTATCAGCATATTTATTTTCCAGTAAACCATTATCTGCCTACCAAGAGCTTAGGAATATTCTAAGGGAACATCATCATCATCTGCCTAGCCTTTTCCCAACTATATTGGGGTCGGTTTCCAGTCAAGACGGATTTAGCTGAATACCAGTATTTTACGAGGAGCGGCTGCCTACCAGACCTCCACAACCCATTTACTGGGGTAACACGGTACTTCATGGCAAGACTCGAGTCAGATTTACTGGCTTCTGACTATCCGTGACGACTGCCAAAGATCTACAAATGATAGCCGGGACCTACGGCTTAACGTGCTTTCCGAGGCACGGAGGAAACTGGGGGAACATTCATGAAATTCAAAAGAATACATTGCCTTATCAAATGAGGAGCTCGTGGCTAGATAATAACAGCTGCACAGGTCGATCTTCAAGGTTAAGCAACGCTTGCCTAGGTTGGGCTGTGGATGGGTGACCATCTTAACATAACGAGTTTCCTCCGTGCCTCGGAAAGCACGTAAAGCCGTCGGTCCCGGCTGTCATTTAGAGATCTTTGGCAGTCGTTACGGATAGTCAGAAGCCAGTAAATTTGACTCCAGTCTTGCCATGAAGTACCGTGTTACCCTTGTTAATGGGTTGTGGAGGTCTGGTAGGCAGCCGCTCCTCGTAAAATACTGGTATTCAGCTGAATCCGGCTTGACTGGAAGCCGACCCCAATATAGTTGAGAAAAGGCTAGGCAGATGATGATGGCAGATGACATTGCCTTATCAAATATCTCGTGAAACAAAATTTAAAAATATTCTCCAAATACAACAATTTAAACAAAACAAATTACAGAAGAAACGTCTCAAGTATCAAAAGAAGAGGCATTATCAGCTAATAAAATGAAATTTATCGCGTTCCGTAGTGTTGTGTCTTGATAGGTAGTGTATGCGAGCGGTGCAGTGTATACGAAAGAGGCGAAACGCGCGGGACATGGTGCGTGAAACTAGATGAGAACTTTACTACACACCGGGACCCGAGAAATGGACTGTTTTTATTTGACATTTTTATTGTTTCAAAACTGTTATGTCTAACGTCTCTATGGGAGTTAAGGTGACTGTGGATATTTGGTTTTTACTTGTAAATAACAGACAAATAGACCAAAGGCATTTTACCCTAGTGAGTTAAGTGGCTTGCTTGACGGTTAATTTCGTACAAATACTCCAATCACAAAAGAAATGAAGATATCTGGAAGAGAACTAAGATTACTGACATAGCTCGAAAAAACGTCTAACTTAAGTGGCAGTGGGCAGGGCACATTGCTCGCAGAACCGATAGTCGATGGGGACGAAAGGTTCTGAGTGGCGACCACGTACCGAAACACGCTGCATTCGTAAGCCTCACAAAAGGGGAAACGATAACCTAGTGAGGGTCACGGGAATCCTATAGATGCGAGACACACAGAACTGGCCGATATGGCGATACTACGACGGGTGGACGCCTACCGGCTGAAATCGTAAAACGTTAAAAATGCAGCCAAAATCATAACTGAACGGCTAATAAAATTTAAGCAATCCTAAGTCAAATCGTTCGTTGGAACAGCGCAGAAGTTTAAAATGAAGTTGTCTGTCTGGCTGCCATCATTTGAAATACCGATTTCTTTTAAACCTTTATGGCTTTCACGGGACGATAAACCGTCAATAAAGGTAAGCTAAGCATAAAATTTTATATTCTTGAAATGTCCAAAACGATCACTTTGAATTCTGTGCCGAATAACATTCACAGACCATCTCCGTTGAAATCGTTTTAAATGCAATTGAAGATAGATATTATGCATATGTCCGCTTCTGCAAACTGAATTGAGAAAAAGTTAACGTTATTAAACGAAAAAGACATTTCAATTCGGAACTGTGAAAATGATTTTGATTTTATTGCTGCCAACGGCTTCGCTCACGTTATACTTAGTAGAAAATTATAACTTATTCTCAGCATTAAAAGTATTCTATATACTATTGCAGGACATGGTCTAGCTGTGTACCAGGTTATAATGAAATCTATTCAGTAGTTTTTACGTAGAAGAGAAACAAATATCCATACATCAAAACTCTCGCGTTTATAATATTAGTAGGACTTAAATAATAATAACACAAAAAGTTACAGGAGTAACCTAAGCCCACACCTAATTTAATGTTAGTATCTTATTTGATATATTTCTACTTAAAAAAAGTTAGTAGGTACATCCTTTACCGATAGTAATATTTTACTTCTTTGTTACTAATAAAACTAAAATACTTTTCATAGAACAAATAAATGCGATGAATCATGCTAGCGTACCGAGCGTTCTGTCCGCCAGTGTACGTCTGTGGCGCGTTCCGACTGATATATTGTTATTGTAGTAAGAAAACAATGGACTGCAGTGAAAAATACGCTTTTTACTAACACAGCTTATAAATTAAATGGACTTCTATTAAAATTTATACTTATGTTTTACTAAAAATATCTGTTTTATCTCACGATCACATCAGAAATGAAGATATCTGCAAGAAAACTAACGTTACTGGCATAGCCCGCAGAATCGCCAAACTTAAGTGGCAGTGGGCAGGGCACATTGCTCGTAGAACAGATGGTCGATGGGGACGGAAGGTTCTAGAGTGGCGGCCACGTACTGGAAGATGCAGCGTTGGAAGGCCTCCCGCAAGGTGGACGACCTGGCGAGGGTTACGAAAATCCGATGGATGCGAGACGCACAGGACCGGTCGCTGTGGCGACGCTTGGGGGAGGCCTACATCCAGCAGTGGACGTCTTTTGGCTGAGATGATGATGATGATGATGATCCGTTTTATTTAATTATAACTTTTTCACCTCAGATGTTAAAACCACGTAAAAACATGACTTTCTTACTCATCCAAATGCTACGAACATTTTACGGTCGAAAGTATTATATACCCACTAAAAGTTAGTGTTTCCTATCCGGTAGTGACCGGTAATTTGCTGAATTTTGTTCTTAAGACGTGAGAACTTAGTCTTTAATAACTGTAGCCAGTGTTGCCACGTAGACTTTTATTGTACCGAACCGGGTTACCGGGGAAATAGGAAACCTATAATAAGTATAGTGATTCCGAGTTGAAATAATAAATGGAAGACCACTACTGTTGTTTCTTTTCTCATTTTGAAAACCATACTTTAGTTTACTCATGTATTTATCATCCTTACTGATTACAAGGTGGACCGACGACCTGGCGAGGGTCGCGGGGATCCAATGGATGCGAGCGCTTGGGGGAGGCCTGTGTCCAGCAGTGGACGTCTTTCGGCTGAGATGATGATGATGAAGGATTAGAAATTATAATAAATGCATAACGGTCAGGTTTTCGAAATCAGGACCTCGAATGCTCCACCGTGTCCTCTGGGCGGTCAGCATAATGGTGTCACCCGAGCGTTTCTTCCACACGAATTAAGTGCAGGTACCACCTGATCTTACCATGTAAGATGAGAACCTGACGATGCCGTGACGTCTTTCCAACCACTTTTCAAAGAAAGGACTTAACACTGTTCTGTGAATGTTAGTTTAAAATCATGTTTTTAAACGCACCCACGATATAAAAGGTAAATAAAAATATAGGTATATCATGTTCATTTCATACTCCAACATCCGTATCCTCATCACGTTCATAGTGAAACATACGAGTACCTTCCCTCCTACACACGGAGCTACATATGTACGTACTTGCCTAGATACAGCCATCTTGTGTTAAATTTTTAATTTCCAAGGAAAAGCTAACGGCCTCCTAACGCGCGCGCGATACCCTTATGTTTAGAAACGATGTAATATTTCCACTTTTACTGTTATTGTTTGTATGGTGTTAATAGAGTTTTTATGTAAGAGGGAAAGGAGTAAGGTTGTATGGGCTTGAATCTAGGTATACAACTGGGTACTAGGAGTGAATTTTTATCATTAGTGGTCAAGTCGCCCCTCATGCATGAGATTGCTAGTTCAACACTGCTTACCATCAAGTGGAATCAAGTACTAGTTTATATCAATTAAAAAAAAAGGTGCCAACACAATTTTTCAATTCATTTATGTATTATAATTATATTTTTCTAAGTTTATAGCGGACAGTACTGACACCCCATGTCTCGATAAGCACGTAAAGTCGTTGGTCACGGTTATCAAGCAAAGATCTTGACAGTCATTACAGGTAGTCAGATGCCAGTAAGCCCGACCAAGCCAAGGAGAAGGAAGGAAGGAGAAGTCTAGCCAAGGAGTATCGTGTTGCCTAGTATCTGGGCTGTGGAATTCTGATATACAGTCGAACCACGTAAAACACGGGTATGCCTCCATATTGACTTTATGTTAGACTGAAAGCCGTTAGGGTCGACTAGGCAGGTGATGAATCATTTGTGAAGCTAGTATACTCGTACCTCCAACGGTCGGTCTTATTGCACAGGATTTCTCATGTACAATTTTAACTTTTCTATAAAATTCTACTTTTTGAAGAGGTGTATTACTTTTATAGTAACTCAAACTTCATTAAATAATCAGTCTGTGCATACACCAAATAATGTCAAAGCAGAGATTTTAATTAATTAAATAAGTATAACATATACACTTAACTCTCACTAGTTATTTGAAATTAATTTGTTTAGTAACGTAAAGTGTTTAATTTGTTGACTGTGATAGTGATTTGACTGCTATTTATTGATTTCTTTTATTGGTTTGACATCTTTTACTCTTTGACATTTGTTTACTAAATGTATTTTATTTTTTAATAACTTTTTGACTTTAATAAAACTGTGCATGCCTTGTAAGAATCCCCTATCAATAAACTACAATAATTATGACTAACATAATTCAATATAATGCTAGGTATAATAAAAGAGAACTGATTTTTTTCCACATCAAACTACACGTTCCCCTTTCACCTTGCAGCCATGAAAAGAGCAATAGAATCTGAGTGGGAACACGTCAGCTGCACGCCGGTGCACGCAACGCTATAAGTATGCAAATTTTGATAGTCTTAACATATCAAGAGGGACTCAGACGAGATGAGGAGGGATGCTGCTGCATTTTTGATTATTGGGTCCTAAGGAGGGTTGAGTGGTTTCATTTTATTTTGGGGGACAAAGGATGTTGACTGGCAAAAAAGGGGTCTGGCCAAAGAGTAAACATTGATCTAATAATCTTTGAATTGCATGACATAACAGGCTTAAAACAAATTCATTCGAAAAAAAATGAATAACTATTTGTGTCAAAATAATAGGATTTTTTAATGTTTATTTTTATGAACGGTTTTCATACTGATTTTTTAAACGGTTTTGAAACTGATATTAGAATGACTGTATTTAATACAGTCACTAATATCATTAAAAACCTTAAACGAACCTACCTACTCGTTTATTTCTAACTAGTTTGTGACATTTACTATCACTGAGAGTAGATTGTAAGCATAATTTGAAAGTTCAATAGATAAGTACCTATTTAATGTTGTGGGATCGGATGTTTTAAAACGGTTGATGATTAAAAACATCTCTGTTTTATAAGTACTGCAATTACCCTTAAGGCCAGTGATACCTGTAGCATTCACGCACAGCTTATGCCACCTATGCATATTTAACTTCCACATCAAATTCAATGACCGAACACCGCCAAAATTATTAATAAAATCACTAAACCTTACGATACATAACGACAAGTAAATAGAGCACAACAACATCGGTTGATTGCACCTAATCCAACACTCGCTAAACAGAGGTTAAATAATGGACAGATTAATCGGAAATTAGCCGAGCGGCTGCCTCGCGGACAATACGGTCACCAGATAACCATCCGCAGACCGGGAGCTGACAATTTTCTGGTCAATTCATAATATTATTTGGTTAAAATTTAGGCAGCGATTGTATGTGTAGCAGAGATTTTTAACCATGTGTATTTGTTTATTTAGGGTTGTATATTTTTTGCAAATCAATAGTAAGCATGTTTCAAACTCTCCCATCATGTTTCCCTGCGTCACAATTCTCTTATGCTGTGTGGATGACGGGATTTTTCAAATAGACTTGGTATTTTATAAATCAAATCAAATCAAAAATGTGTTTATTTCACATATAAAAGCTCAAAAGCTAGTGCACGGTTCCAAGCGGTCGTTTCCTATGGAGAAGAATCGGCAAGAAACGCCATAAACAATTATTACAATCTTCCCTCCTGCACCACGTGCCCTGTTGCTTGTTCTCGTGAGGACCTAATGACAGCATCAGAAGACGGCATTGCCGTGGCCGAGTACTGGGCCAGGCAAGGTATCTGACTACTTTTGTCATCGACACGCTAAGAAGAAGAACAATTTCCACCAAGATAGCATCGAACTTATAAAAAAGCATTGGGTTTGGCGTTACCATATTGAGACTATTGATGAGAAGAACAATAACGTACTAGGTGAACCGTTTCAAGTGTTTATTAGGCCAAAATAATTCACAATAATAAGGTTATCATGATTTGCAGCTCAACTAGCAGTCCATACCCCACCGATAGCATTAACTTGACACATCACATAATTGCAGGCTCCCGTACAGCAGGCGCGGCCGCGGCGCGCGGCGTCAGGCCCAACGGGCTGCGATAACGCGGACGCCTCGTTAATTAATACGCGTCAAAACTGCTTTGAATTTTGATATTTAGATTTTCAAATAATGTATTCATATTTGGTATTATCATCTAATTTGAATGCGGTTTGGGCGAAGCCGCGGTTTCGCATTAGATATTTAGGTTATTGAATAATATTTGCAAGCGCCGCGGTTGTGCGGATTATTGCACATGCATTGAGCTGAATTGTGGCAAACAGTGTGTAATATTCATTACATCTCCTGCTTTGTTATGTAACTATACTTATGTACCTACACATAGAATCACAGGAGGGAAATCTAGGTTACATAAATACGGTCTTAAGTATTCTCGTAAGTAAAGATCCCACAAAGCCTCAGTAACACGTATATTTAAGAGAAGAAATCTAGTTTCAACGTAATAACACAAACGTTGTTTGACACAGAACTGCTTTTCTAGCCACTAACAAAATCTATAGGTATTATAATATAAGAATACCGAGGAGAAAACTCTATTATGTTGAGTTTCCATTATAGAAGAGAATACAATGCAAAATATGAAAGCACATGCATTGCGTCCGTGCAGTTGTGTCCGTTCATTGTCTATTTTATTTTGTGACTCTCCAGAGCTGGTTGCTGTACCGGACCGTTTTCAGTTGATACTCAATTAAGATTTGTTCAGGTCATCCAATGCTTTATTTTTACCAATAACAACAATAATAACTAAATTGCTGACTACAAGCTTCCACATATAATGACAAAATTATTGCTTCTTGTACAGTCTACGTGCTTCAAGTTGGCTCATGCTTGATTTAAGTGCAAGTAGCGCCTTCTTGTAAAAAAAGGCTTTGTTAAGAGTTTTCTAATTCTGATTACCTTGGTACAAAAAAGGTCAATGCAGAGTTTACTAGAAATTTCTTAAAACTACGACTTACTCTAAAAAGAAATACATTGCGCCTATTATAAGTTTATTATCTTTGTTTTCGATAAAAACGAAACTTTCAGGGCTGCGAAAGACTAAATAAAACATGTCATGTTTTCTTTATTTAACTGTTTTAAAAGTTTTAATGCACAACATTTATTTGTCAATACCAATACAAATGCAAATAAGCAAGTTTACTCAACGAAAAACACCATTTTCATCCCCTTACTTAAAATGCCACTTGTCGAGCTGTCAGTAAGACGGCTCTTCGGTTATTCCTTGTGTACAGACCGTAGGAAAATATTCATAAAACATAAAATATGTGTATGATAAAGTATTCATTCGGCCCCTAACTCGATATGCGACTTAGCATCTTGTTGCTTGCACACCGCGACGTTGCAAATATGAGGGGATACAAAAGTTGAGGCTACCCCTTTTTTTAATTTATTATTTTTCAAGTTTTGAGCGAAATCTAGAGTTGTGGCTTAGAGTAGCTAAAGTGAATAGCAGAATTACTTTATTAAACTGAGAAATTGTGTAGTTAAAGAAAACATCAGGAGAGATAGTGGTTAAGCGTGAACCTATCATCAATAAAAAAAATCGTTAATTGAACCGTACCAGCTTCTGACGTTATGTAAGTACAAAAAAGTACCTACCCTTGCGGCTGAATTGAAAATGAATTACACAAATCTCAATGTGATATGTCGCTTAGCAATTGTTATATCAACCTAAAGTTGAATGAGTTGCAATTGTGCTATATACCAATTAAATGAAAAAAGATTATTAATATGATAGTTCCAACTTTTTATATTACTGTAAGGTTTTTGTGCATTCACGATCGACCTTTTACCGATATCTTCTAAGAAGACAGTACATTCATCGTGCATCGCTTTTTGTCACTCCTTCTATTATTCATAATGAAAAGTGTCCCATACTTGTGTACCGTAGTGCAATATGACTGAATACTTCTCGTGTTTGACGAGCGGGGTATGTCTTTAGCCAGCCACGTCGCGAGTTGATGGCTGGTCCCTCTTTACATGCGACCGGTTAGAGTGCAAGCCATGAATATTGCAATTGATAATGAACAACAATATAAAGTACCAATATACTCGTAGTTAAGCGAAATACATAGTTACAATATTATCATTGTGAATCTTAGGTTTTCCAAAAGTGCCTGTGTCCTAGGCCCAGTTAAGCCGAGTAGGTGGCTATGTTAATTTATTGCAATCTAAGGTAGCCAGTACTCATACCATCGACTCATAGTAGACCAACCCTTATAATAAGTGGAAGTATTAATACTTTGGAAGAATATTGCGGTAATTAAAATGGGCTTCAACTTTGTAAATAATTCTAATAATGCAGTTTTACCCGTAGCAGCAGAAGTAGTGCAATAAAATTTTCATTTTAAGAAAACTACTATCAATACAAATAATAACGACGCACCCTAATCCACCGCACAACATCCCTAAAACATTTGCATTGCATTACAAACAGTTCTGTCCACCCCAGAGGGAAATGTCGTGATGCGTTTAAAATATTTGCCTTCGACTTGAAGCATCACTCCTCGAAGCCTCTACTTATACACTTGTTTATCTACGACTTCAAACGAGGACAACTTAAGTGGTATGTAAGTTTTGTATTCCAACTGAATATTTCATGTTTTTTAAATATAGCTTCGGGCTTGTCGTTTAAACGTTAACTATTTTCTTATTCATCATCAGACGGAACTTCTTGAATTGAAAATGGAATATTGTTTCGTGTTTTTTAAGAATATGTGAGGGGTTTAGGTTAGACATCTGTTGGCCTTCCCACATGTATTTTTGTTGTAAATAATTAATATTATAATAGGCAGGCGTTTACAAAAGCGTTTATAATGTATGTTTCTAGTAACTTCGATCATCTAGTTGACATACGTACCACAATTCTTTTTCTGATACTTTACTGATTTATTAGTCAGGAAAGTGACACCAACACTACCTACAGCAAAACGGTCGACTAAGTAAATAAGCAAGACATGAAACCCAAGCACTTCATTACACAAAACACTAGTGGCGGGATTTACAGATTTATTACAATCATTACGCCTCTAATTATCCTACTAATCACACCCATTACATAACATCTAACCCCACCGGCGATCATTCGCCCCCAGACCGCAACAACCAACCGAAAATACATCATTGAGCTCCCAGACCCAAATAAAATGCTACCAAACAACAGGTGGTCGGGAAATTAAATAATAACATTAAAGACTAAAAATTAAACACTTTACCAAAGTTTTAATGTGTCCGCCGTCGGATAAATCACTGTTTTAACGTGAAATTTTCCAGTTTAAATTGATCGCCATTAAGTAAAGTTCTGGGGCGATTGCTTAATTACGGGCTTGTCACTCAGAATTACTTTTTGATGGAAGAGGTTCGGAAAGTAAGAGGTGTGCCGCAGGGAGGTGCACTAGGACCGCTGTTAAATCGATTTTTGAGGAATTGAAATTTTTGCTGAGCAATAATGTTTTAGTTTTACATTATGTTAACTAGTTTGAAGATGAACGGCACAAGGCGGGTGGTGCAATGGACAGACATATTCAAAGCAGCTGGTGGGCCGTCCCATTGAACGAATACTCCTAGGTGACTGCCAGCAGGTAAAAGTGGCGGCAAATTGTGCGACGTACTCTGACAGTTTCCAGGGAGCTACTCTTATGATAACCACGACCATTCTGGCATGAGTGTAACGGCCAATATGAGATATAGAACTATTCTAAAAAAATATCAATGCTTCAATAAACACTAGACTGTCATAGAATCAAACGCCTTAGTCTACATAACATTACTACATACACAAATTAAACTATTCCAATATTAACAGCCACCTAATACAAACGTATAGACAGCCGCTGTGTACATACATATTTATCTCGGCGTCGCTAATTACATTGTTAGTAGAATTACCGGCGCCCATCTGTCTTCATTTGCGGATCTGCGGGGATGCTGCCCCGCGCGTCTGATGTCTAAGTGCTACCAATGATTGGGTAGCGAGTCTTGCTGCGAATGTTTTCTATGTTTGAACGTTTTTTTTTTCGACGCAATGGCAAAAAAACCCTAAAGAACTAGTTAAAAGTAAACTAAAGAATGCGTTAGTTTACGTTTAGTTAGTTCTTTAGGGATTTTATTTAGTGTAAATATATATTTGTAATGTACATAAATTGTATAGGTTGTTTTAAAATTTAAATAAAACACATTAGTTTCTATGTTTGCGATTTTTATTACTTTGTATGCAACATAGAAATCATTGAGCCTTTGGTTTTATAGCGTTTATTTACTCCCACGACTTCGTTTGCGTGAAATTCAAGAACTTTAAAAAAGTGCTATCCACTTCAGAAATGTGTCTCGCCCCTGGGAATTAAGTCACTTTCTTATGGCAATATAAAAGTAGCTTAAGTTACTTATTATAACATTAGCTATTCCAATGAAATAACTTATGTGACAAAACATGACGGGTAAGTCATATAAAGTTATCTCAGTTTGTCTTGGTTTTATATTCGGGTATGTTTTCTAGGTCTATCTTGTGTGATTTGACTCGAGTTTTTAATTCTTATATTACTGGATTCTATAAATAATACGTTAGAACTGAATTTTCAAGAGCCAGAGAATAAACATCTTTTGACCGCTTTGTATGGAACATAATGCCATATTTATTCTACAGATTAAAGTTATTCAACCATTGAAAAATTGGTTCTTAGTTTTTGTACAATGGTGACGTATTTAATGATAATATTAGACAGATTGTGTAGGTATAATCATCATCATCATCATCTTAGCCAAAAGACGTCCACTAATACCATAATTGAAGACAATGATTTAATTCGTAAATAAGATTAAAAATCTCATAAAAACCCTCATTATTTCGAAAAACAATATACTTGGCAATGTACCCGTTTCTCGATTGAAATACCTATAGAATGACAGCAACTGATACAAATACCGATTTCATTTTCTTGTCATCTCAAAATCGGAAAGAAGATAAGATGACAATAATATGTTTTTCATATTAAAATATTGATAACGTTTTGTTAAAATTCAAAAAAATCTTTGAAGCCTCTTTTTCCTTTATTTGGTCGACTCAGAAAAAAAAACTGGGCCCTTCTATGTACTCTACGGGGAGGGGAAGGCAATTCAATCAAATAATTAGCAAATATTTGTACTATGTAATTGGCTTGCACAAGTGGGGTAGGCACAGAGGGTGGTCATGAAAAATTAGTGTAGTTTATTTTTTGTGGATTGTTGTGATTGTTAAATTATTCAGTATGTTTTTATTATTTAGATCATTATTTCATAGGGCACGGATTTGCTACAATAACAACTTGTAGAAATAATATTAACTTGTTAAAAAATTGATATGATTAATATAAGGCAGACCGTTGTTATTATCATATTTGTAAAATTATTTCAAATCTATTCTTTTTGTAATACTCTATGTATTATTGTTTGTTTTCTCTACTAAATAAAACTAAGTTTTGCCTCGTCCTTTATTTGCCTGTTGCGGTCTTATTATCCGATTATAATTTAGGTGTATTCAAGGCTACAGTGAATAGGCTAAACTAGTACGCTTCACCATCAACGTTTGAATCACTGCTTACCATTAGGTGGGATCGCAGTCAACCACTAGTTCACATCAATAAAATAAAAAAATGTTTATTACCAACTAAAAGAATTATGCTTACAGAAATCAGATCGTTTTCTGTCTGCACAGTAAGCTGGTTGTCTGTTTGAACCCCTCTTAACTGTATCCGAAATACCTAACGCCTATCTCTTGCAATATTCACAAACGCCAATACACAAACATCAATACAAAATAACACGTCCGAAAAAATGAGCACATCCTCTTTGAATTTCAAATCACTTTCTGAAGAGCCGTTCAGGAGATTACAACCGATTCTCATAAACATGTACCACTTAATATGTAAGTCGGTACGCTAGTAATAAAATCGAGGCCGAACTCATTATACTATGGCGTTATGTACGGAACCCAGTTCTTGATACGCAAGCTTCGCACCTGACCGGAATTGAAATCTTCAAAGCCATCGAAGTGTAATGCTATTGCAATTTTGATAATGTACACTGGAGGAGGGCCTTGAGATTTTTTCTAAGGAGTCAATGTGCGTAAAAGGTCGTATTACGGTTGGTGAGGCATTCAAAACCATGTTTAGTAACTGGTTTTGGGTTGGGCAGCCATTTTGTGAAAGTAATCGCGTTGCGGTAGTGCGTCGCTGATAGCGTTTGGTGCTTGTTAAATACTAATCAACGGTTGCTGCGGGTTTTTCTGTGCATTCTTATTTTTGTTTTCAAGGATTTTACTTTCTTATTTTGCATTAGCATTAAGCATTATCGGACTTATAATGTTCCCACTACTGGGCCTCAGGCCTTCTCTCTTGAGGGGATTTTCTTATTTACTTTTAGTAAAAGAGTCCTTTTACTGTAAGTAAATAAGAAACATTGATAGTTTGTGTGTAATGAATAGTTAAAGTGACAGTGAAAGTGAAAATGGCACTACATAAATTACTGCTTATTTATTAGATGGGAAATCTTCCAGTGATTTCTTCCATTATAAGGTAGAAGGAGAGGGTTTGTCAGATTTCCACTCACTAAAAGCCACCAATGCTCTTTAGTTGTCCTTTTTTGTAGATCCGATATAACCAAGGCCGCTATATCAAACGTTTCTGCAGTCCATTAAATTACTGCTGATTATCTGGTTTTAAATGTCCACATCACTGTTCGAAGTCCGTTTAATATTAGCCTTTGCAAATGCTCTTGTAAACTGTATTTTTTAATAGTCCTATTGTAATAAATGTTTCAACTTTCCACGAAGGGATATGCATGCACTCAAGTATTAAATAAAATATCTTGACAAAGACTTTGAAACCAAAATCCATCACAGTCATGAAAAAATGGCATTTTTATATAGAACAAACAAAAAGAAACACCAGTCAAAAATTGATCACATAGATCGATTTTGATTGCACAGTTTGTATTCTAATCTGCATATTTAATGCTAAACTGGTTAGATAGATATCAAATATTTTGTTCACGCATTTTACCTGTTAAAAAATGAAACGTTGACAATACAGCAAGCAGTATTTTTTTTACTATTGCTCAGTTTGCAAGAAGCGCACTCAAAGTATCGATGCTCTAAACGAGAAGAGAAGTCAGACACATCACATAATAAGAAAAGCTGCTTTGAAAAATTATTCATAACAGTCTTTGAAAGCTAACCGAGGGGTATGCCGAGGGAGCGTGGAGCCACGAAATATGGCTTGTATAGTTCGTGAATGAACTAGATTGTACGACCTTTAGATGAACTACGTGGACTAGATCCTAAATCTGTGACTCTTTAGTTTGTTAGTTCATTCGCTATGACTGACTAATTGGTTGTAGTAAACAGACCCTTTTTAGAGTTCGGTGCAAACGAGAGTATGGACAAAACGGGACCCTATTACCAAGACTCCACTAGCCATTTATCTATCAGTCCGTCTGACACCTGTCTGTATCTCATGAACCGTGATAGTTAGACAGTCAAAAAGTTTACACACCAACAAACAAAATAAAATAATAATTTAGGGAGTTCATAAAAAATACAGCAAACGTATTTTTTGCCGTTGTTTGTCTATACGGACGGTAGGGAAGCCTTCGTGCACGAGTTTGACTCACACTTAGCTTATTTTTATATCAATAAGGGCCTGTTTCACAATGTCAAAGTAGCCACTACTTCCCGGATAAATTCAAAAATGGAACAGAATTTGTATGAAATTATCTGCCAAGTAAGTTATTGGCAACTTAATCATAAGTGGTGAAATGGCCCTAAGTAACTTTATCCAAAAATGTAATTAATATAACTAAAGTCTGACACATCATCTCGGAGGGTGGAGACCCTAGAGCGGGAAAATTCATAAATGACTTCTCGCCTCAAAAAATTATAGTTGCACTGATCTGAATCGCTTGATTCTATGGCCCCGCTGGCTCCCTGCCCCGCCCGGAAGTCTTAACGCTGTTTTCTCAGGCACTCTGCGACGCCTTATTGGCTCCGATACAAATTTTGTTTAGCTTAGCTGCTGCAGATCGGAACCCAGCCACGACTGTTATCATTCCGCACAGCTGATTTATTTCAACGCTGATTAAAGAAAAATAGCGCTGGTAACGAGTTGAAACTTTGAATAAATAATGATTTAAAAGTTTACTGGTAACTGGTTATTTCAATTCAATTTAAAGTTTGGAATTGAAAGCGGTTATTGAAGAAATGTTAAGGAGTGAAATGATATTGAGAAGTTTCAGGAGGGTCCGACTTCATAAGGTGCAAAGTTTCTTTTGTTTAAAAAAAATCATTTAAATGATATTAAGGGTATTATTATACAGCATAAAATTACAAAAATGAATGACATATTTGAGTGTTATTTATCTATTTTAATATACATAAACTTAAATTATAGGTACACTAAAGCTAAACAATCAACTAAACAAATTGCATGTGTTTGGCAAGTTCTTAAAACTAAGCTATTTTAAACACATGCGATTGCCATAAAGACCGTCTCGTCTTTCACTACTGTTTCAAAGAAGAGTATCTTAATAATATTAATATCTTAAATGATAGTTTCATATTTTTATTAAACTGAAACAGATGTAAGTTTACCATTATTAGGTTACTTACATGTCTAACTTCCTGTTCGCAAGCTTACACTATTCTTTCCCAACTTTAAAATGATCCCCCACACACGTGTAGAACATATTACACGTACAATCCAACTTTATCCACCGCGGAACACATTCTCCATTCCTTATTACAGTTTAACAACCCACTATAAAATATATTAGAGGAAAAATGACACGAAATTAGGCACGTAAAAGTCCGGCGCGACTTTACGGGACCAAAACTTACCGGACATAAAAATCCTTCGGAATTACTCAAGTTCCGTACAATTTTGACGTCTTTTTAAGCACGAGCGTTTAAGGAAACCGCTCGCGGCTACGGGGCGTCGTAGACATCTGTTTCGTAGCACTGCTACGCGTTTTCGTAGGCGTTTCGTAGCTTTGTGTTTAAATTATCACGGCATTGTTAACTTTTTTTGGGTCAAATTAATATATTTCTTTTTTTTTAGGTTCGTGCGTTTTTGTCTTTCTACTAATTATCATTATGTTCCATTCTTCTTTTCTGGGGTAGCCGAAAATTCGATAAAACGTTATTTTTTTGTTCGTCCCGCTGTTTCATCGACGCAGTTGTACGTGTTACTTCTGCATCAAGCCTACCTAACCAAGAAGTCAAAACGTTTGGATTAATTTAGTGGTACAACTGTGCCACTAAATTAATTTGGAATCTTTTGTGATGCGAGTATCAATTCACCATGTAGAGTTTTTCATGGAGGAGCAATTTCAGCGGACTGTTGTCATATATTAGGATTTTCACGGAAGGCACGTCTCAGACATATGACACCACGACTCAGTGTAATACATCGCCGACCCACGTAGTTCTTTTTTTTTTTTAACCAACAATATTTTACGTCATTAGAATGAAATCTAGCTATATAATTATGATCCTTTAAATATTACAGCATTGAAACTAAACCAAACTTTTTAACCAGTCATGAACTTATCATACCATACCATAGCCTGAGCGCGCCATAATCATCGCGGCAAGTCCCTTCTTTAAGGAGTGGAAAGACGTCATGGTGTCGTTTCACATGACGAAAGTCGCATCGGGTCATCGTATGTTTGGCATTTTTTAATATTTGTATTTTAATGTAAAATTTGGGTCAATTTTTCAAAAAATACTTAAAGGTCGACCAAAAAAAAATCCTTTGGACAAGGGTTGTGTTTAGGGGTCTGAAAGGATAGTAGATGACTCCTAAAGTCGACCATTTTAATTTGGTACACCATGCACCAAACACCCTGTATAATGTATCGACGGCAACCACCATGCTAATGTCATTGTCAACTTATAGTCAGAAAATATCTTAGACTACAACTTTCAAGTCATGCTCAAACAATTTACGACCCATTCTTTTTAGCCATCACACGCCACTTCTGACATCCCAGCTCCTGATACCATTTTAATACATGTCAAATATTTAATCTCCCGTATGGTCACGTTTATCACGAATTTACGAGCAAACGGACGGACGAGCGGAGAGATAAACCTTATGTACGTAAGAAAATTGCATCCGGTGTAATAGTCCGGTCAAAATAGACTAATTAATTGGGGTGAGGTTACAATAATTCGCACTTGGCTGAAAATTGGTAGGTTTGTTCAATACACTATTATAAAGGAAATGTGAAAAGTCCTCATCGATCCGGCACGTGCAAAAAAATATACACGCGGTCAAAGGTCACAAAAATGGGTTTTTCGCGTTATTAAGCAAAATGGTAAGTTTTATCATAAAATTAGCTCAGACAAAAATTATAGATCAGACAATTATCTATAAATATGTCTAAATACTTTTTTCCTAAGAGCCACCGTTTTTGAGATATAACGATTCAAAATATTGAAAGAGTTGTAATCGTCAAAATATGAATAAGTACACCACGTATGTATATACTTGTACATCACTGAAGCCGTAATACAAGCAAAAATATCGTTCTATCGGTCAGTGTGACTAACACATATAAAATATGAAAATTTGGGGCAAAAAAAAACTCATTCCCTTATCTTCTACGCCAGTGTAACCTTCAGCAACATCTGCCTCCCATTCAATTGTCTGCGTGGCTAGGGTCGTATTCCTGCTTTATTTTACTATGCCGAATACATTCAATGCTATTAGAGTGCGTCTAATGATAGAACGACCTGGAGTTTTTGATTTAATGGGCCACATTATTCAGCCACAATTGTCCGAAATAAAAAAAGTTGTGAAGTGTCAAGACATGAAGAATCATGTCTTGACACTTCACAACTACTAGTTAGTAATACCACATACAAAATTTTTGGATTCAACCTCTTTTTCTCAGGTTGCGCTTGCTACTGTTTCAACTTTTTGAATCGTTATATCTCAAAAACGGTGGCTCTTAGGAAAAAAAGTAGTTAGACATTTTTATAGATAATTGTCCGATCTACAATTTTTGTCTGAGCTAATTTTATGATAAAACTTACCATTTTGCTGAAAATCGCGAAAAACCCATTTTTGTGACCTTTGACCACGTGTATTTTTTTTTGCACGTGCCGGATCGATGAGGACTTTTCACATTTCCTTTATAATAGTGTATTGAACAATCCTACCAATTTTCAGCCAAGTGCGAATTATTGTAACCTTGGATGTCTAAATTAACCGGACTATAACGTCTTGAATGGCAGCGTCGCTATGAATTTATTTTGCAGTTCAATGGGGGACATTGCGGTTGGTGGTGAAATAAAAGCAATTTTTGTTGCCAATTTATGAGTATGGGAGTGACATCACTAGGGGAGCTGGACTGTATTTTTATTTAAGTTTGTCCAGCATAATGTAAGCAAGAGATTTCATCAATATTGATGGTTGATTTTCCACAATGGCCTTTTCGTCAAGTTTGTTTTGTTTCCGAAACTAAAAAGTCATAATAAGATATTGTTTTAAGCAACATAGATACCAGGACAATTCTAGTAGTTACTCAACAACGTTCAAAATCTAGTCACAATATATCATCTTAGTGACAATCAATGTCAATAATTTCTCAAAATGTAGAAAGTTAGAGGTGTGCTTGATAGATAGTGGTTGTGATGAGAATGAGGATGCTCCTTATGAAGATGAGCATCGTCCCTGAGAGCACTACTGGTGGAATTAAATGTAATTTTATTTATTTACTAGTGGGGAATAGTGGTGGCCCAGTGGTAACGGCCTCGACTTACAAATTACAGGTATTTTCAAATCCAGCCAGGCATTTGCTTTGTGTAATTTATTTGATCACCACTGCTCTCAAAATGGTACTGGAAACATCAAGACAAAACTGACATATCCTAGAACAAAAAATTCGAAGACATGTGACCTCTACCAAGCAGCACTAAGTACGTGTAGTGGATTACGGTCCATTCCCACTTCTCACTAGGGGTCTGAGTCCCAGCAACGCAAATATTAGAAGGCTGATTATGCTACACTTATGTTAGTAGGGAATAATACAAACAACATGTTGCCTAGAGAAATCACAAAAGATAGCAGTCTCTTGTGAATTTTTAGAATATTTATAAAATATTAACACTATGTGAGACACAGGACTTGTCCAGAGTCTATATCTGCGTCTGTGTGCGTGCCTTACGCATATAACAGAAGTGTTAGTGTTATTACGCCTATTATGCCTTACGGAGTGTCCTCAACTTCTTAATTATTAAGTGCATGTACAGAATTAGCAGTTCCACTAACATTGAAAAAAGTAAACAAACAAACCCGCTTACTTCCTTATTCATCTCAAAACTGCCTTACAAAACACTTCAATTTTGGTTTCACCTACTAAAAAATTTCAAGCAAAAAATTTTCCGCCAAATTATCAGCCAATAAAAAGAATGTACCACCAATTTGGCGCCACATTCACCCACTTACGGCACAATGAACAGCCTTCATTCTTCCCTCATGGAACCTCCTCCCAGTCTACCTGCACTACTCCGTTATTAATGAGATTTCTTGTTTCCACACCGATTTAAATATTTTATAAAGCCACGTGCAACCGGGGGAAGACATATGTATGTTTTATACAGCAATAACCCGAAGTTAGGGGTGAATTTGTTCGAATACATGTGTAGTTTTTCAAAGATGTCTGCCGCGATGAAATATTTTTTTCTATTGTTTCGCTGTTTTCCTGTTGTTTTTATCTTGAGTTATTATATGTAGTTCTGCTCACGATTTCCTTATTCGACAGTTTTTGGGACACGATGGGTGAAGCTTTTATCTACAGAATATTATTTTCCTACTTTAAGATAACTTGCAGTAACTAGTTAATGAAAGGTTCATAAACTAGTTACTTGTCTATGTTCTAACTAGTAACTAGTTAGTTGTACTTTAAAAAAAAAAAAACATAATTAAAAAAAATATTATTAACTAATTTCTTAAAAACTACTTACCTAGGTGCATTTTGACTTATATTGTAATTTATTTTTATGATTAAATTGTTTAAAGGTTAGCATTATTCCAATTACATGTTATATACAAACAACTTGTGCAGTAACTAAGTCGTATGATAATGAGTATAGGTACTCACTTCACTCAACTGTGTTTAGTCAACTAAACCAAACCAATACCACAAACTACATCCCAATAACTTAAAACAGCGTTATCTTTAACCGAAACTCGGCAACTCGTCCACATAACTACTAAGCAAGCAGGATTAGACAATACTCGCAAGTGCAGCTAAGATAAGATGTACCAGTCTAAGATCTGCCTGTAGGAGGCTAATGTAAGGCGGGGCTGGTCTAGGATATCTCGGCGGCGTGTGGCAAAGGATTTGTGTACGTGCATGCTTGACGCCGCCGCGAGAGACGCAAGTTACAGGAGAATGGGACGTTTGTATGGCATCGCATTGTGAACATCTATCGTGAATGGTATGTGGCACAAGGTGTAAGGGTAAAGTGAATTATTGAAAAGTCGGGCATTGAAAAGAGATGATGCTTTCGGAGATGCTTGCGGAAGGCAAGAGTCATCATCATCATCATCTGCCTAGCCTTTTCCCAACTATATTGGGGTCGGCTTCCAGTCAAGCCGGATTTAGCTGAATACCAGTATTTTACGAGGAGCGGCTGCCTATCAGACCTCCACAACCCATTAACTGGGGTAACACGGTATTTCATGGCAAGACTGGAGTCAGATTTACTGGCTTCTGACTATCCGTAACGACTGCCAAAGATCTACAAATGACAGCCGGGACCCACGGCTTAACGTGCTTTCCGAGGCACGGAGGAAACTCGTTATATTAAGATGGTCACCCATCCACAGACCATCCTAGGCAAGCGTTGCTTAACCTTGAAGATCGACCTGTGTGGCTGTTATTATCTAGCCACGAGCTCCTCTGTATATCTTGTAGAAATAATAAACATGTACAGTGGTGGTACATAAGTGGACTTAACCTATCACATATGCGGAAGGCAAGAGTGCTAACCATATACACCATGAAATCATGGCAATGAGAAAAGAGAAAGATATCCACCTGACCTTGAGTTTATACTTGAGTAGTAGTTTTATTTGTGAAGATCTATCGTGACATTATATGTGGCATAAGGTAAGAGAAAATCAGATGGATTATTTTGATGTGGTCAGTCTTTGAAAAGAAATGAAGTTAATTGCACATTTCTTGGAAGACAACAGAACTGTACTGACCATTGATTGATATATACTTTATTGTACACCTTAAAAATAACACCACCATACAATAACACCAACACACAAACAACACCATGTCAATGAGAAGATACCTTGGATCCATACTGGACAAGAATATCAGCGGTCTATAATTACAGTATGTATCGCTTATAACTTGGACAGTTGGCAGCGAGTTCCTGAGATGCAGGAGTAGAGTACACCTTGAGAGGTGTTACAGACTCCGCTCTTTGAACCTCTCACTTTGATGGTGCACTCACTAGGAAACTATCCGGTTTCACTAGGCCCAATTGGGGCCTAGCATAAATCAAAGTACCAGATTTTTCAAAATACTAGTTTTTCCTCTATTTTCCTCTGGTTTGCTCCCATCACTTTATCTTAAAAGTACCTACTCTATGTAACCCTAATATTTTAAAGGCGAAAACTTTGTGAGTGTCTTAGTTACTTCCTCACGCTCAAATATAATCCTTTAACTTTTAATAAGTATGCTTGCCTGGATAGTTTGCGTTTAGTAAATGATACTTCCTGAGATGCCCTCCAACGAACAAAAAAAAATCTATTAAGAATACTTATCAACTTGTTTTATTATTCAAGCAACTAATGAAATAGAAAAAAGAATCTGATGAGGTTTTGCAAAATCTCTTCTCCTTATGTCCCCAGAGTATAAAGGTCCTATTCCAATATATACATAGTTCTTACACAACACAGGTGTTTGTTCTGCCCACCCCCCATAATCCCTTTGTCCCCCATACAACACTCTTGAGAAACGCATGGCGTGAGCTATTGACGACCATGGGGTTATAATTTACATATTCCTTGCTGACACTAAATTATGGAGATAGTTTTCATACTGAACACTCGGCCTTTAAGTAATTGTTCTACTACTGGGATAAGAAACTTTCTTATACAATGCTACCTAATTATTTCATTTAGTGTCTAAGTACTTTCTCAGGCATTCTAGGTTGCCTGGAAGAGATCCAATTATATATATTTTATAAGGCTCAAATTATCATATTTATTTCCTTAGTGTACAATAAAGTAAATAAATAGTGTGGTGACCTAGAATTACGTTATGATTGAGCATTTGCCTGCCGGAGTCTGTTTCCTGATTGCTACTTAACTTAGGAGTCTTCAAGTCAAGAGTGAATAGGTTACTTCTAGACAAGCGTGCTCCATCGTCAGCCACATCACCGCTTACCATTAGGTGAGATAGTGGTCAAACGCAAGCCTACGCATAATTAAAAAAAAAAGTTGTGCGGCATGTCACAAGTTCTCACACGGAACAAAAATTAATATGGCCTACAGATAGTTGTTCTGAATCTGAATGTTTCGTATATATTAACAAGAGTAATTTCTGATCTCATCTCCCAAGTCTTTTTCCGGCTAACCGACCCTAATGTCGACTTCTAGTCCAACCAGTTTTACAATCAAAATACCTTACCGCTCTATCTATGAAATAGTAATTCTACCGCTACCGGTCTTAAACAAGACTAGCCACCACATATCACGAGCACAGTAACGGCCGAGTCTAGGAAAGACTATGAACTAGTAGACTAAAATATGGCCGTTTTAAATTGTCCCACAATCCCTTCTACACACAATAAACAAGCGAGAGAATACTGGAGAATACTAGTGTACGCGGTCCCGCAGTCTTAGAGAATATTGCGCCATAACTCGGCCGGTTGGAACTGGATTTATCCGGTTTACTATGCGCTGCTACTTCATAAAGGCAGTTACGGGATAATCCGTAGTATAAACGCGCTTTCTCACTATGTTTGTGTTTTGAATGCTAATATTTGGTAATGCGAAATTGCCGGTGTTTTTAAATCGAAAGGAATTAACTTGGTAGTTTTCGCTTTAATTTTTGTGTTCTTTTTAGCCGGTTCGAGTAAGCGTTTTGGTTGAATAAATTTTAGAATTATTTTGCCTTTAGTTAGTTGTAGTAAACTGCAGTGATTTTGTGCTATACTAGTAGGTATGGCCTTAGATTTTATCCTCATCTACAATACAATACAAAAAAATAGGTATTTAATACAATTCTTATCGTATATTTATTAGAAGAACAGCACCAGTTTAAAATAATAGTAAAAACACTTCAATTCCTATTCACCGTAATAATGTGAAAAACTCAACAAAACATTAAGAACCTATCCGGAAAAGGTGGCGTTATAATTTACGCAAATCAATCCAACAAGTCCACAACAATCGTTACGAATTCCCATACAGTACAATACAATACAACACAACACACAAATTTGATTATAAAATACTCAGCATTATTCGTCTCAATAATTCGCTGGGAAAAAATAAATTACCCCAAAATTGGAATAACAAGATAGGCACGAGAATAATTCCCATTGTCAGGGGACTTGAACTTATTGAGGGAAACCAATTTACCCCAGAAAAATCCAGTTTTTTCCGGTTCGAACCGGATAGGAGTCGATCTATCTGGTCGGGACCGGTAAAAACAAAGATTTAGATGCGACCGTGTTGACGTTGTTTTGCGTTTATTGTAAAATGTAAATGGATTATCGTAACGATGTTTCGGGAAATTATTGTTTTATATTTTGTGAGGGGTGAGGAAACGTGGCGGAGATATGATTGTTTTTTTTTGGTTTATCTGTACCTTGGTATTAATTTTAGTTCTTAGAAAGAAAATTTGGCAACAGAGTAGCTGTAGAAGTATTAGAACTAGAGTAGTTATTTAGATAAGCATATCGTAAAAAGAAAACTCTTTTACTGTAAGTGGCTGTAAAACTTCAAAACTAACCTATTTTATATAAATGTATTCAGATAAAACTCTCAATTCCAAAGGACCAAAAGTTTAATCAAAAATTTTTGAACACATCAAAGACTTTCAAAACTTCTCACACAAAAACCATATTTCTAAAGTTATTCGTACGTGTCCAGATCGCAGACGTACTCTCAAAGGGACGATATCAATATATTAACATACGATGGTTTTCTTTTGCCCATTCCACCCGCCGCCCGCGCCCTCTCGCGGCCGTATCGCGAACTATCGGCGCCAACTTTGCTCTATGCAAATTTAAACGCCTGCGTTTTATGGCTGAGATTCGCTGTAAGTTATGAGCTGTTATTATAGTTTTTAGGGGTTGGATGTTTCTCTTATTATGATTATGGGGTGGAGGACGTTAATATGTATGGAAATTAAATTTGTATGAAGTAAGCCCTTCGTAAGAATGCACAAGTCGCTAAGAAATTTCGTTTTAGGAAGTATTTTAAGAGTTAGTTTTCTACGAAACCATTTTCAGGAACAAAGAATGAACACATTTTTATTCTGCTCGAATAGATAGTACAAAAACAAATAGTTACAAAAACCTGTTTCCCTGTGGATATTACGTGGATTGAGCATATGTGATAGATAGAACATAAATATATATAAATCCAAGTTGCTTGTCACATCTAAGCAAGAATAAGCCGTTGCTCAATTTAAGTATGCCATAATAATGACACAGTATATACTAAGTATAGTAAAAAAAGTTTACAGACTCAGTATTCTACAGTGAATTCTAAATTCACACTTGTTAAGATACACACAAAAATAATATTGCTGCAATATACAAAACCAGAACAAAAGGGGAGAGTAGGTAAGGGTGGATCATCTACTCCAACTCGTTCAAAAATCAGTATAGAAATAACAGGTTAACATTTTAAATATTCAGAACGAGCAGATATAAAGTCATCTGGGTAAACGAGAAACCGGGTGCACAGAATAAAATCATAAAGTCCAATTTCACGCCACAGTGTAGCAGAGTAAGTGAGATAATGCTAAATAAAACGCCAGTGCGATTGTAACTAACTGCCTTCTCTGCTGGATACTCGATGAGATTCGATTATGCTGCGGAACTAAGATATGGGATTGCGAGGCAGTGTGTTAAGGATTTCAGTTGTATGTAAGTTTATTTGTTTTGTGCTTTGTGGGATTTTTGTTTGTAAGGAAATAACGTTTGAATTGGAGGGAATAAAATTTCTATCGATTCTTATTTTACTACTTAGACGAAGACTCTTAAGCCATCACATCTCATTGAAAGCCGTAAGGTTACCGCATAACTATACCAAACAAAAATAACTCTGTCATAAAAAAAAGCTTATTATAATACCTACAAACCAAGCAGTAAAAAACTAAAACACCAAATTTTCACTAAACTTAAAAAAGTAAAGAACGCTCAAAAATGTTTCACTACCCAACACTTTATAAAACATTAAAAAATTTCACAAATGAAGTCACAAAAGTAACTTAACGACTTAAAAACTAGCAACACAAAAGCACAAAAAAAAAACTAGAACAATATTTACTGCAACCATGAATATTCTATTAGCGCACTGATCTTTTTACTCTGTGGCAGTTTTAAGATGGTGCTCCATACACTGCAGTTTGGGTAAAATTTTAATTAGCCTTACATTTTAGTCGTTTTTGTTGGCATTTTTAATAGGAAAGCTAAATGGAAATTATTATTGTACTGTGCTTAGCTTGGGCTAGGATGCACCTGCTCTGGGGTTATAAAAGTCTAGGAAAATTATAAGATGGTGTGTTAGAATGGGAAAATGTCATGCGTGAACAAATTACACTGGTTATTTTACCCACACAGCCGTTTTTTTTAGGCGGACAATAATTAAATAACTTCTCTTCCTCTTGAGCAAGTGGGAGTGTCAGACTTGTACTGACTAAAACCTACCCATATTAACCTGGTTTTGGTGTATTTACATTATACGTTTTCAAAATTATTTCTATGGTAGGAGGCAATAAAAAAACAAGGTAACAAACAAAGTCGGGGGATACAGTTGATGTTGCAGCTACACATCTATCATCTCTTTTCATTATTAAATTAGTAATCAAATAATTTGGTAAAGACTGTGACGCGCGACACGCGCTTGGAGGTAAGATCCGCCATTTTGAGGTAATTTCGCTGCATTTCGAGATTTTTTTATTTTATTTGAAACCGATGTTTTAATCAGAGTCTTCACCAGACATTCCTTTTCCAACTAGAACCAGAATAGATCAAGAAAATCTTGATAGAGAGTCTCACGCCACAGTACCCTATTTACATTCAGGCTAGGTCTGTATTTCACCGTATATTTATAATCCTGTTCAGAACCAACTTCTCTAAACGCTGCGAACAGCAACAGTTACAAACCTCACGAGGGAGAGAACACACGTACTTTTTTAATCACGCTGTTTTCTGCTATGCAAGTTAGAATTGACATAGAAAAGGTACTTCAGTACAGAAGGTAAATCTGGTACTAAAAGTTGGAAAGGTTGAAGCGAAGTTATTTAACAGTAGGTAAGTCATCAGTGACTGTAATGAAAGGTCCTTTAATTGCCAATTTAAATTGTCCTATATTTGATGGCACGATTGGCGGTGGTTGAGGGAATGACTGCTATTCTGGGTGTTGTAGATTCGATTCCCGCATGGAACAAATATATTATAGCCTACAGATACTCGTACTTGCTTCGGGTGTGGGTGTACTGTATATGTGAGTTTATGTGTTTGTGAATGCACCTACGATACAGAAGTGATTCCTAGTGTGGGGCATAGTTTTTTTTTTCAGGAATTGCTTTAATATAATTTATCAAAATAAAGCTACTGCTACTCAGGCTCGAAGAAGGAAAAACTGTAGAGAGTCCTCAACTTTCGCCTCTACAATACAAGTGCAATTTATTTCCCTAATACTTCTGTTCTTTCCTACAGTATCCGTCTTCAAGTTCAGCATCTGTTTTTATGCAGCGTGCAACACCGGCTGATTTATTGCCCGTGAAACGAGATGATAGTGCCGTCTCCTTCACTCGCTAGGATGCACACGTTTTTGTTAGAAACACTGTAAGTGATAGAATGAAAAGAAATATTGAATTGAACTTGTTCCGGGAGTTTTCTTGGTAACTTATTACGAGAATAGAAGACTACGAGTATGTAGGAATATAAAATGAATATATTTTATTTTTGATAGAGCAGCTACGTGAGATGATGATGATGACGAGAGCAGCTACGTCCTAGAGATATTTCAACATCGTTGCTGACTATTAGTTTGCCATCTTGGCTGTTCCACAATGTTAGATTTAGCGCTACTCATGCATTATCATCCAAACTAAACCTGTATACAAAATTTCAGCTCAATTGTTTAAGATTTCTTCTTCAAAATTGAGTTGCAAGATTCCAGATGAACACAGTTACTTACGAGTACATCCATACATACATTGCTTCGGAAACGAACGTCATAAAAGCCGAAAACAATTCAAGGGTTTATATTATTGGAACAGCATAAAATAATTGCACTGAACTGCAAATAATTATGGACAAAAAAAAACGAAAGAACAATGATCTACTGTTATACAATATTGTAGCCATTGTGAAGCAAATGTTCTTCCAAATATTTCGAGAAATACATTTGAGTTCGTTACTGCGATAGTGTCGGAGATTGTTGCATAAATGAATAAGTCCCGCCTGCCGTGCCTACTCTCCTGTGTGCTAATCTGTCTGGATAGCTCATAAAGATGCTCTGTCTTCAATTTTGAAGCCACTATCTTTAACACCAAGTTTTAAGCTATGGCTAAGTCATTTTTGAAGTCTGAATTTTGATCTGAAAGCATATTTGGTAAGCCTGATTGCTTTTAGTGGATTTTTTTTGATCACTTTTGTTAAAATTATCAGAAAATAGTAAAAGATTTATATGGTAACTTGAAGAAGACAAAATTAAGATAAATATCAAAAAAGTCCTATTTATAACAGTGGTTTTTTTTATTATAAAGTCAACAGAATTTAAATAAGTATATTTACCAGTACCTATGGCTATTCTATTTGAGAGTAAACACAGTTAATATACCCCAAAACTGAATCAAAATTCTTTATCACCATCCACACAAGCAAACTTTATGAACACACCATAACATTAAACAAACAAATTACTCCCATACATTACCTTAAATGCCGTATTTAAAGTTCTCGTCCAAAAACTGCAACAATTCTGGCAACACTAGCCATACGGTGAAGTTTGCACATCTCATTTAGTTAATTTATTCGTCGTGGCAACACCGCGACCTGGGGGAATTTGTTGCAGCCATGGGCTCTGAAGTGGCATCTCTTTGGCGCTTTCTTGTTGAACAAGCACTTTTATTGAATTGTCAGAGAATATTGCAGTAGTCTTGGAAAAATAAGTGTTTCAAAAAGTAAGTAAGCTTTGTCTCTTCCTGTAGCTTATCTTTGACAAACGAAGAAAGTAAGACATACAAATACATGCAGAAAGCTGCCATTATTGGTTGGTTAGTTATATTTAAAACAGTAGTCAACAAAGCACAGTTATTGAACATACATACATGTGGATAAATGTAGAGGGAGAAGGAGGCTACAGAAAAAATGGGTTTATTTATTTATTTATTCTTTATGTAACACCAAGTACAAAGGTCATATAAAAGAAAAGGGAGTTGGTGATAGCGTGATAGATGAGAGGCTTGAAAGGAAAAAAAACGTGTTGTGCAGAAGACCAATGAAATGTGACAAAGGCAGGAAAAAAACAGAAGTCAACAAAGTATTGACGATGAGAATAATAAAGTGCATGGTTCAGATTTGATAGATTTCAAACTTTATTGAATCAATCAATCAACGAAATAGTCAAGTAACAATAAAACTGACTCGCACGATATTCATAAAGGAAATACTAAGTAAAATATAAATTTATTTACCAATATAAAAGTTATAAAATTGACTCTTCCATAACAGATCAAGATCATAAATTATTACGGACCTTTTATTAAAACTTACGACGAAAATAAAACTCAATACCACTTTGATCCCTTGAAATAAAAATATCCATATTCTCAGACTAGTTTGTAGTCTCAATTCACCCCCAACGCTGGAACGGACATTAAACAGATTTTGCGCTCATAAAATCCGTAATTTGAATTCCTTAAGACCTTGCAGGGGTTCGCCGGATCTTCTAATAAGAAGGGTTCGGGTGTAGGTATGTGCGCATGTTTGTTCCTTATATATTTTGGATTGGATTAATTTATTTGAGAAATTATTTTTGGCTTTGGACATGATTAATATGTAAGTCAGTCTTCATAAAAGACTCAAATGGCTGTGTTAACTTAGGAAATCTTTGACAATGAAAATGAGTAGTTAGCATAAAGACTGTAGAACTTTTAGTTTCTAGTGTCGATGTCGTGATAACCTAGTGGTTATAGCACCCAGAGGTTGCGGGTACGGAGCTGGATAATTACCAATGACAATTCATATGTACTTTTATAAGTTTATCTAGGACATTACGGATATCCCGTGCCTCGGAAAGCACGTAAAGTCATTGGTAGATTTTGACATTCGTTACATGTAGTCGGAAGTCAGAAAGTTTGACCACTAGTCTATCCAAGGAGTATTGGGTTGCCCAGTTACTGAGTTGTGGAGGTCAGTGAATAATCACTCCATGCAAACCAGGTACCCGTGTTTAGCCGCATCCGGTTAGATTGGAAGTCGACCCCAAGCTGGTCAGGAAAAGGATGAAGATGAAGGAGGAAGATGATGAGGAGTTTTAGTTTCTATTAGATCCGAATAGCTATGATTACAAATAATTTTATGTTTGCTAATAATCAGAAATCGTAAATGTATCAGATCTGTAATTGAAAAAGTTACTCATTTAATTCACTAACTAAAAAAGTTTATAGAAAAACTAGAAAAGAATATTCCAAGCAAAGCCGGAAGGCATGCTAACTATAAAGTCTAAGGGGACCGATAGCCCGAATAAGAAAGGAGGGGAATTTTATTTATGGCGTCATCAATGGGGACGTCAAGTTACATACGTATAATACACGGTTAAAACTTTTATTTTGCCGTAACATAATTACTATGTGAAATACGAAACTTCGTTAACAACTCCTGAAATAGGGTCCATAAGTTTGATATTTAGTGGTCTAATATTCTATGAATATTTAAAGTTAGTTGAGAATTTAGTGGGAGACTTCCATTGTTGTGTGGGACTTAAGGTTATGGTAACAGGTCGATTGTCGCAACAACATTATTTGGGATATCTTTGTTAAGTGGGTTAGTTATTTTAAAACTGGTTTTCATTATTATAATATCTTTTAGATCTGGCTTTGAAGAGATGTCAAATTCTTGTAAAGTAGGTATTTATCTATAGTCAGACTTGTAGTAAAACTAAATCTGCCCCTTTATTCAAAAAGGGGCAGAAGTTATTGGACGATTCACCATTCAAGGTAAATCGTCCAATAACTCCTGCTGCTCTGTCTGGAGCAAGTGCCTACAGTCAAACAATTGGTAAAAGCTTGACAGCCTCGACAAGGACATATGTACTTCGACGGCATACGATGCATGTCTTCTAGTACATCTATGACTTCACAAACATTGTTCATCTTGAATTAGAAACTAGTGAATGAAATGTAATGCCAGATTTTAAAAACCCAATAACAATATGTCGTTGAGGTTGGAAATAGAGCAACAGGAAGAATCAGACTTTTACCGAAAAAGCTCATTTATTTTCTATCAGTTGCCCTTTGATACTCTGTGCCGCGGTAACTTCTTTGCGTGCTAGAGCCGCGTTAACTCTTTCGAACAATACCGCTAATTGTTTTAGGCTATCACGGTTTGTTTCATAATTTAAATTGTCACTTACGGGATATCTTCCGTGATTTATATTTATTTTGAGTTCCCGATATTTCGACGCTGTTGCAAGCGCCATGATCGCGGGATGACTCAATCATGCAACGCGATCATGGCGCTTGCAACAGCGTCGAAACATCGGGAACTCAAAATAAATATAAATCACGGAAGATATCCCGTAAGTGACAATTTAAATTAATACCGCTAATAATATAATAATAATAATTTATTCATGATAGCATAGGGCCATTTGTTAGTAAAAACGTAACGTTATCTAAACAACAAACCGACGACCGGCACCGACCGACGTAACCTATTTACAAAAGACGGACACATTATGAACAAAAAGATTACCCCTTGCCGCACCAAAACACTTACAAAATATCTCAGCATTGGGGTATCCAGCAGCTCAGATAGCGCCTATAAGCTCTTGCTAGAACATAACTCTTGCAGAAGGGGTATTTTTCCTTCAAATCACATAAAAGGTAAAATCAACTAACGGCTCTAGATTTTCCTGACCCAACAATCGAAATCATACTCAGTACTTAAACAAATAACTATACATTAAAAACTCTGCTATAAGCCCAAGATTAAAACCTCCCGTAACAAATGAGATCCACATACCAATATATCAGTGGTAATGAAACAAGTCCCGATGCAGTGACACCCCGCCGTGACGCGGCGTGCAATAACAGCCGCTCAGACTTTTTAATTTGTTCCCGTTATTTATGTCCGCACTCGAAGGAGCGTCTTGGATTAAATAGATGCAGTTGCTTTTGTTGTGGGGTGTATTGTGTGGTTCTGTCATGGCTGCGGTTTATACTGGGTATGGATACTTTCATTATGCGTTGTAATAATTTTGTAAATTGTAATTATGTCTTTATATGGAACTGTCATTAAAGATAGTGTTTATTTATGGAGTCAAATCAGTGGTCTAGTTTAATAAAAATTTTATTGCTATAATTTGGTTTCAATAGGCTACTTTCAATCCATTGTACCTACAATCGAATAAATCATCGCTTACCACTGATCAATGAATAAAAAAAACGGAGATGGTGCACAAAAGTTAAGAGTGTTGTGAATTTACAAAACTATTCTTGGGACGCACAAATTGAATTAGTTTTCTTCTTTTTTTACTTTCAGAACAGCCATACATTTTACAATTTGAAATGAATAAGGTAACTATTTGAATTTTTTAAATATTAACTTGGTCTTTACTATACCATTTTCAGTATCCGAACACTGTCAGTTATCAGCGTTTGCTTGAAAACTTGGTTGGCATCGCGGATGCAGCAATGGGTGAACTTTTAGGTTTCCCCGGTGATCCGTCACAACTTTCAGGCTATAACATCCCACATGGATAAATCAGTATAAAGTAGACACTATTTCTTAGTTATTTTATATTTGGTTTAGGGTATACAACTTTTAAGAACTTATAATAACTGGCAAGCAGAGATGGAATAGAGAATATGTAAAACGGATTGCATCACAATGTCTACAATTGATATTGACGTTGTGTAATTATCACAAAAGTCACCGTAGCGACATCTGTATCACCACATAAGAACTAAAAATTCAAAATAGTGCATCGGAATCTCCATGTAATTTAGAAAAAAATATATATAAAACAGTTCTAAATTAACTATCAGGTCGTTGCCCGGACCAGATACAACACTTGTCTAATCGATAAATTCTTCCTTTCAATTAAGGTATGCGGCACACCCTGTTCCTCTTATGTTAAACAACAGAAAAAGCAAACGCAAAACTGTTACGTGCGAGTTTATAGGCATTTCTGAATTATGAAAGCCCTCTTATCAACACACATTATGGTCACACAGAACATGAAATCCCTTACCATGACAAATGCCATAACTGCACCGCCAACAAGCTCAGTAGTTAGTAAACACATTAAACAAAGCTGTTTATAACTGATGCGATCTATCAGCGGACTAACAAATGACAATTAGCACGAATGTTTTCACCCTTCCTGAATGTACGCCTGAAAACTGGAATATTTCGGGAAAAATTTATACGTAACGGTAAGAGCTTGAGGTAACTTTAGAGTAAGTTATAAGCCATTCGCGTTTTGAATGATTCGTCTTTAACAAACTTTTATAGTATACTGCAAGCGACTGATGACTTTGACCGGGTGAAAATGGCAAATTATACACATTATGGTACTCTATTTATCTCAGGAATATCCTGAGATAAATAGATATTTAATATCTATTGTAATCGTGTATCGTATCGCATATAAGACGCCCAGAATCGGAACACCTATTAGATGATCTGTAAGTCACATATTAGTTCGTGCTCGACTGTGTTCGGCCTCTTGTAGGTTTTTTTGAAGAAAACAATGGTGAAAAGCATTACGTGCGAGAACAGTGAGTGTTGTAGGCACGTTGTACGTCCACACTTGGCACCGCGAGTAGAGCGACTCGGCTTGTGCTCAGCTAGTGCCTCTCTACCATAGACTAACCTATAAGAAAACGGCATGTCCTAGGACCCCAAATTTAAAGGCATGTAACATCCACCAACCCACACTGGAACGCTAGTCTTTTGTTTATAGAGACACATACAAACTATACAAAGCATTCAATGATCTTCCATTGTATACCATATAATTACCATAAGTCGATTCTAAGAGCATTAGGCTCCTATAATAATTATCTATCAATTAAGGCTTAGTAGATATTCAGTCAATGGATATTGAAACTAGCAGCTTAGGAATTTGAATGGACTTAATCAATCTGGGCAGTGGTCAGTTTACATGGACGTACTGATATGCTGGTTTAATGGTGATGGTCAGTCTGGCTATTGTCTACATACCACTTTTGTAAGATACAAAACTAGACGTATCTTTTTAACATTGAGATTGTTTTTGCCCCCAGTCCGGGAAGGAGATGGCGGAACTACATAGATGTATTCCTTAATAATTTGGAAGAAGTGGTTCAGGGCCGGAAACTATGGGAGGAACGAAGGGAGACCTTTGCTCAACAGTGGAACCGTATAGGTAGAATATTACATCTCCCACTCTGGGGAGAGTTTCAGACTTTTACTGACTAAAACCCACCCGTATTTTTTCAGAAGCGTTTGCGTTTAAAGGCCGTGCTTTTTTCGAATACCCCAACCTGCAACCTTCAGTTACAGCCCTAAAGTCTAATTATGTGTCCGAATAATGAAATAGACTCCTAATTCATCATCATTTCAGCCAAAAGACGGACATAGCAATGACTTTTCCTGTGCATCTTGCAAACATCAGATGCCCGCAAACGTCACCAAGTCATTGGTCTACTCTGTGCGATGCTTTCCAACGCTGCATCATTCGGTACGCGGTCGCCACACCAGAAACTTTTCGACCCCATCAACCATCTATTCTACGAGCAATGAACCCTGCCCACTACCGCTTAAGTTTAGTGATTATTCGGGCTATGTCCGTAACCTTGCTGCTAATTACATGGGACATAATTATGAGTACGTAGACATAATTGGCGAAATGGGGTATTTACACAGTGCTAAGTATACTTTCGTACCCCCTTTGGGAAATATGCGCGTTATATTATGTTAATATCAGCCCCGAAAGCCTTCATCTCATAACTTGCAACAAAACTCTTTATCTACCCTCAATCTTAGCCGTCTGCTTAACACGAAGACTTAATGTTACTTAAATACGGAACTTAAATTACGCGGGAATTTTAGGGTTCCGTAGCAGTCGCGGTCACAAGCTAATGATTAATACCTCAGTTGAAGGGACAGGTAAGCACTGTTCTTTGGTAATTAGTTATTTTTTTGACGTTAATTTTATAAAAGGTGAGTGGAACGGCTTGTAGTTTCTTTGTGTTTGGTATCGCAATTGTTTGTAACTTTCTAGTAGTAAAGATTTGTATTTTATGGGATTTTTATAGACGAATAAAATGAGTATGAAAGTATATTAACAGGTGGTGTCTGTAGGTTTTGCCTTTTTTATCCGATTGCGCGACGGTAAAGAAGGGTTATGTTTTATTCAGTCTATGTACGTTTGCTCCTTTAAGACGCTCTTGAGTTCATGCGTGTAGGCTGATTTACTTGATTTATAGGTCAATCATTCGGTCGAAGTTGTGGACTCGTAAGTACCTATCATCAAAGACGTGACAGTTATCACAATTCAATATGGCGCCAAATATCAAGTAGGGTATCGTAGAATGGATTGTATAAAAATCTTTAGTACTACACTACTTTTTGAGAATAGTACCTAATTATAAACGATACGAATATTGAAATTTGCAATTAGGTACAACAATAGGATAAATGACAAATTGAAGTTGTTATAATAGGAATTTAGAGCCATTCGGGTATATGAAAATCATTGTTTTTAAATACAGATTTGCGAGTTAGAGTAAAATTTTTCGTAACTAATAGCTAGAACCTCGTATTAAATAAGTCAAGAGTAAATAAGTAATTTCTATTTTGCTTCATCGCCGACCACGTCATCGTTTACCTTTACGTAAGGTGGTGTTTGACCATCTTTTTTAGCATGCTTTCCGATACTAAAAAATAAATAACTTAGATTAAGTTGACCAGGTCTAGCGAACCTTTGACTGTTAATTCAATGTTTACAATGACAAAATATTGGTAAAATAAACCAGGCTCTTTATAAAAGGAGTGAACAGCAGTCGAACAGAAAGAATTCATTGAAAAGCGGATTAGAATTCTTGAAATAGAAACTCTTTGATAAATACCTTCACAGAAAAATTATAATGCTGTCTGAAAAATATTTCTAAACTATTCTAAGAACATCTTAAATAAGATAATATATACCTACGTAATAGTGTGTCTGTGTTTGTTTTCATTTATAGAAAATAACGTAGGTATGTAAGTTGGTGACGAAATCTTTCCACTAAATCTTATCTCTGTTGTGTAAGCTTGTTTTGGTCTAAAAGGTTTTTATATTGTTTGTGTCACTCTTATTCCAAGGTTATGAAAATGTAACTGAAATACCTTCCCTATGACGAAGGCAAATATGTATTCCGTAGTAATATCTGTATCTATCTATATACCTACGAGTATATATAAAAAATTGGCTTCTGCTAGGGACTTCGTCCGCGTGAATTTCGAAACCCTAGGGATTTGATAGATCCTACGTCATTTTCAAAGATCCAATCTATTTCTATACCTACATAAATTCATCGGAATCGCTCCATCGGTTTAGGTGTGAAAACAAGAAGAGTAGTTTTCACATTTGGCATCACCATCATTTCAGCCGAACGACGTCCACTGTATAACATAGGCCTCCCCAACTATTGCCACAACGAACGGTCCTGTGCGTCTCGCATCCATCGGATTCCTTTATCTCTTACCAGGTCATCGTTTCATCTTGTGGCAAGCCTTCTGACGCTGCGTCTTCTAATGCGTGGTTCCCATTTATATTATTACAGACTAGCTGTCCCCTGCGGTTTCACCCGCACTTTTCGTTACTGCTCCGCTCCCGTGGGTCGTAGCGTGATGATATATAGCCTATAGCATTCCTCGATAAATGGGCTATCTAACATTGAAAGAATTTTTCAAATCAGACCAGTAGTTCCAGAGATTACCCCCTACATACAAACTTACAAACCTACAAACTTACAAACTTACAAATTTTACCTCTTTATAATATTAGTATAGATATAGATTCTTAGCAAGGATAAGTTTAAATAACTCACCTGCAGCTGGAGACAGTTTCGTGACCACGCCCCATCGCGACTTCCACTGAAACAAACAAAATTATTTATTTTAATACTCGCATGAAGATGGTATAAAAAATATATTAATTACTTAAAGTACACAAAAAAAAGTTGTAGAATACAAACGAACGTTTTGAAAAAGATTGTAAACAAGTATTCTGTTTGTGGTCAAAAAAAAAGGACATTCACATTTCACCAATAGGTCACCCAGTCAGTTAGTCCTGAAACACTAGAACCCATTAAAATAAAAGCCACCGAAACTTTAATTAACTAAGTGACTGGACGACGAGCCCCTAGCGCACTCACATATCGCACAAGTGCTGAAATGAAAGGGCGCGCAATGATCAAACTAAATATTTTTAGATCAATCAAAATCAACGTATGTGCTCTCTGATTCCGAAAAATACGTACATTTTCACGTTCAAGCCCTGTAAATATTCAGGGTACATTTAGCTCTGGACAGCGTGTTGTGGTACAAGGTACAAACGGAATGACTGAACTTGAAATTATCCTAAATGATATTCTTAAACAATGTAAACACAGCATTATTAAGGTAGTAATCATGTAATGACTTCTCCCGCTCTAGTGCCGAGGGTTTAAGACATTTGCTGACCCACTCCTGTGTTCCTTTTTCTTTGTTCCAGGACTCTGGGATTCCCTTTCACACAACCCATGGCCCCAAAAGTTTGACCCGCTTTTCTTCGTGGGGACGATTAACAGCTATAATATCTCGCATAGGTTTGACCCATGGTATGGAATGAGAGGGAATAGAAAACATTCACCTCCTTCGGCGAAGTAGTAATGCAAGTGACGGAGGTGGCTAAAACCATGATAATAAAAACATCCATCCGGGTGTCCGGGTACCGGGAATCGCAAGGCAATTCCCGGCCACCGCAAATGTAGCTTACACCAGCCGTTTGGCAAGCGCTAAACCAAGGGCCTGTTAGGGTCTTCTGTTACTTAGTTCTCGTCAGCCCCCACGCCTATCCCTTGCCCCACCGGTTGCGAGAACCGATGCAATAGACAAATAGCCGTCAGCGAGCAAGCCGGCAATAAAATCCACTATTTTACCGCGCCCCGACACGCTCGCGCCTCTTTATCGCTTTTTACTGGTTAAACTTTAGTCTAGCACTATTTCAAGACTAATAGTAGCATCCGTAGATGAGGGAAATATTATAGTCTAGGGGAACGTTACACGAGTGTGTGGCTGAACGCTTTGAAATATTTTAAAGGAAAACATCAATCAAAAGCAAACCGGAGAAAAGGTATTTTATAATTTGTTCAAAATATGGTAAGTACTTTTTCTATATTTTAAACAAATCGACTACAGAACAGATTTGACTAGTGATATTTTAGTACCGTAACATTGTGTCACACATACAGTGAGGTATGTTTACTGTCGATACTTTTTGTGACACTCATGACTATATTAATTTCCACAATAGACTTAGTAGAAGTGCCGATGTGATTCGAAAAATTTTGACTCATTTAACAGAAAAACATTTGGACAAAAACTGAGACAATACCTAACTTGTTTGTTGTGAATGCATATTATGTTATTGTAAGTTTAGAGTAAAAAATCTTGTAATTGTAATTTGATTCATGCAATTCGTACCTAAATGTCAACTCGTTTCTCTATTAGGCTACTTCAAATCAATAATATTATTACAGCTCCACTGTAAACCCATATTAAACTGAAAAATACTATATCCTTGTAAGCATTAAACTTGGGGCGTAAAATATACGGGACTCGGCCATTTTATTTTTCAGTCGTAAACCAGTTTAGTACCACCTTTATAACCTGCTCAATAATTTCACATAATATATTATTTCAGACGTGGAATTATTCCCTTAACTTTATGAAGAAATTGTTACAAAATGTAATTTGGAGAAAATTCTTAATTATAGGCTGGAGTTACGTGATTACTTAAGTATGGTTTATATGGTCGTATTTTTAAGTATCTGTTGTTATTTGGTAAGGTAGTATTTCGTACTGGAATTAACGTTAGTAAATCTATGTGTAGCGAAGTACATAGCAAGTGGGTGCGGTCAGACGCTTTATCGTTTGTTCTTTTCCATCGTTCATACGTTCAATTAAGTTTATCAATGTATTTTTAACGTAATGTTGGGAATTTAAAATAATATTATCGTTTTAATGGTTCATCATCTAACGACTCCATTCAGTTTTGGGTTCCGTGACCAAATGGTTGTTAAAGTTAAGTTAAAAGTGGCATTCTTTCTTTCACGGGTAATAATTGTCAAAAACTTTTGGCTGAAATGATTATGATAAAGTTAGTCATAGTTGTGTAAACTATTGCTACCATTAATTAATTAAATAAATATAAAATAACAATACCTTTAAAAAATCATCATTCCATAGTAATTAATTAAAACATATGATACAAATCCTAGCCGCAAGTCTAAGGGTCAGCACACACTGAGACGCGACGCGACGCGACGATGCAGGAAGAGGCCAGTCATTTCGCGCTGCACTGCGCTGCGCCGCACGCCGCCGCGAGACGCATCGCAACGTTGCGAGGCGCATAGTAAAATCGTCGGCAACACGACGTCGCGAATATAAAAACGTTCCACTGCGCAACGAGACACCACGCCGCGTCACGAGGCGCAACGCTGCATGAAGCAACGTATTCTAAATTCTCACAATGAAATGTGTATCTTTTCTCGTAGTAAATAAAGTTCTATTTTGAGTCACTCTATTAAAATGTGCGTGCAGTGTCGCTTCGCGTCTCGGTGTGAGCTGACTCTAAGACCGTTTTCACATTATCCGATCCGATATCGGTATCGGACTCCGATCCGATATCGGGGTAAGTAAAATGTATGAGATATGTACCTGTCTTTCATATTGTCCGACCCGATATCGGATATCGGAGCACGGCATTTCATACATTTTACTTACCCCGATATCGTATCGGCGTCCGATACCGATATCGGATCGGATAATGCGGAAACGCTCTAAAGATACGAATGCTAGGTGTCTACAGTATTCAGTACCCGTAGTACAATTGGTAACTAGCTAAACAAATGACAAGCACAGTGGCGTCGCATCGTCTGTTTGTGTTTCATTGCCAACAGTTTGTCGTCGCATTTAGACAACATTGCCACTGCACTAATTGATAGCTTTCACTTCGTATTACTTACCTTGAATGTTTTATTAGAATTTAGACTGCTATTAATTAGTTTGGTTTTAGATTTAATATCAGAGCAGTCGTTTTGAATAAACCATTTGCATGCAGTTTTGAATTGTCAAGAAGTTAAGAAAATTATAGTTTTTGCACTCTTACAGGAAACCCATGACCCTATGGGTTTCCTTCCAAAAGAAAACCCGTGGTTCTGGATCGCGAAGGCAAAAAATGGGAACATAGGAATGGGTTTCAGTCAGTAAAAGTCTAAAATACCCTCCTGCTTCGCCCCAGAGCGGGGCAAATCAGTGCATGATTTCACAACTAAACATTCCAAACTAGATTTCTTAGCAGAAAATTGTGCAAAAAACTCCATGAACACCTCTCGTAGAAATTATGTTAAAAATTACCAAAATCTTTGTGACAAATATCTTTTTTTTGATATTACAAATCATCCAATGACTTCCCACTCTAGAATGGAGTGGAGGGGGGTCAAATTTTTACCTCCTTGAATTGCTCTTTGCGATCAAGGACTACAAGTTTCCAAGCGGTCAATAAAGCCAAAATATTCATCGCTACTAGATTATGCTTTACTAGGTTGCCCGTTTGAAATATTCACTTACAGATGAGAGTTTTTCAATCCCAATTAGGTGAATAAGCAGATTCTCATACGTCTTTGATCTTCCCCACTATCCATCACCTGAATTTACGTAATGATCCAGAACTCCTTTAAATCCCCTTGCCCCTTCGTATGACCTCCGTAGCGAATTGTGCAGTGGAAAATTAGAATAAATTTATGTAAATCTTACACACAAGATGCTGCCCCTCCTGTCTGATCCCTTTTGATCGCCATTACTTAAATATATACATACCACTAGCATCCCTGTGCCTTCGTGTACTTGCCCGTGACTTCGTTCGCGAGAAGGTTTTCATAAAAACTTAACTAACAACAGTCATTAACTTAGGTTTAACTTAAGTTTTTGATTTAATTTATTTTTATTAGTATATTTATTAGTATATTAAATTATATGTTGTTAGTACTTAGATTGTAGTTATATTTTTTATTTACTAATATTCTGTTTCATGAAAAAAAAACAGTCCTTAAACCCTATTAATTATGTATTTCGATTAAACTTTGTGCAAGTTTCAAGTATATTAGTTCAAAGAAAAGAAATTAACCTCCTTAAAAGTTAAATTTCCAAACATCACTTGTTAGTGACCACCTACAACATAAAATAAAGATATGTGCAAAAATTCAAGTCTCAATAGTTTCGGCTGCACGTTGATATGTCAGTCAGTTCCCCCTTTTATATATGTGGATAACTACCTCACCATAACTCAAAAGAAATTCCCAAGCCTGCCTAACTCGAATGACTTTCAAAATCTGAAACTATAACTAGTTGTGAAGAGTGACGTCACGGTTTCCATCCTCAATGATTGATCATTCACTACAAAGTTACTATGGCGTCAGGTCCCGATTCATTCTAACTTCACACTCAATTGGAAGGGGTTCCTTCCATTACTTCTCCATTCAAAAAAGAACCTTGCTTTACAAAAGCTAAGGTGTATTTTTCTTTAGTAGGTTAACTGGTATTTTGCATCATGATGGTGCAATAAATTCAGCTATGCTTCATCAGGCCCTGTAAAGAGAAGTCGTGAAAGTGATTTTTAAAGTAATATTTTAAAGATGTTGCAATGTATTGGAAAGTTATTGGACATAAAGAAACCGTTTCGCTAAACGCTCAATTCCGAAACCAATATGTTTGTGATGACATTGTTATTTGGAGGGATTTGAATAAAGAATTCGTAGAGTAAATACAAATAGAATACTTTTCTTGTGATTTGCTTTGGTGAAGTTATAATGCTATTGTTTTACGAATATAATCTTGAGTTTCCAAAATAATAAAAAAACTAACATCATTTAAAAACAAGAACTAAAATGGTATATCGCATGTTGTTAATAGTGTTTAACTAATGTAGTTAAAACCTGAATAACACTATTTACACGCTTCTGGAAAGGAAAGAAAACCCGAGGCCTTGGAAGGAAAGACAAAGAAAGAACATAGGAGTTTCACTCAGTAAAAACTTGACATGTCCTCCCACTCCGTTTTAGAGCGAGAGAAGTCATTGGATGATTTCCCACTTACAAAAATAACTCAAGTGATCGAGCACGCAACGAATCAAAGCAACCGATTCCATCCAATATCAAATGGATCGCTGGCTAGTTAATTAACACAAAAGTAAATATAAAAATAAGGTACCAAAAATTGCTACCACTCACTTCTCACCCCACATAACCGCACATCTAATCTGGTCACATACAAACAAACAGACAAAAATAATCCGGAATGTTGTTCGTCCAACAATGGTGCTATCTGTGTGCGGGCACCATTGTCTCATTGTACATTCACGCCGTGCTCGCACTCCGGGGTAAGCACGCCTATCTCTGAAGATGTCAGCGGCAGAAGTTTTCAACCTTTATTTTTTGATGGTTGAAAAGATTTAGAATTTTATTTTTATTTTTCTTTGTTTGCTCGTGGCTAATGATTTAGTTTGGGGTGGTTTGGACTGGAAGTAACGAAGGGGTGGTTGCTGGTGACAGATTTAATGATACATTTTTTGGAATTGTTAATTAGTTATATTCTTTTTGAGTTGGTACGTAATCGTATGTATCTTTTATTATGTTATTTATGTCGTTGTGTTATTTGCTCTTGGCATCATTTTTATGTCGTAATAACACTTTCTTTCTTTTCTGTTAAAGTTTTGGGCTTGGATATTAAGTCTTGTCTTTGTATGAATACTATAAATAGTTCACTATTTGAATATGAATGTACACATTCCAATGTTTTTGCAGTATTTGGCAGCAAATGTATCAAGTCAACCTTCTCGACAAACGCCAAAACTACAATAAAATTCTCAGCTCCATTTTACCGAGATCACGGCTGTTTCAATAATTCTACATGTTTGTGCAGACACTTGAGATACAAAATTACACCAATTTGACATTACAATACCCACTAGGAATCAATTTTCGAATAATAAAAACCGCCACTATACTTCACTCAAAAAAATCCCGCCAAAAACTCACACTTATTCACAAATGCCTATGAGCACAGACAATTTACGTCCACTGCTGGACATAGGCCTCCCCCAAGCGTCACCACAGCGACCCGTCCTGTGCGTCTTGCATCCATCGGATTCCCACGACCCTAAAATTCCCGCGAATATAAAGCATCAGGTATTATAATATACCTTTAAAAAGACAATAAGGAATTTCATCAATAAGAAGAGCGACGACTAATAATTCTGTTTTGCAATTCCTCAGGCAAACGCATTATTACCAGAAATTCTTATTCATCTTGGGCAGGCTATTTTTTGCTCGCAGGCTGAACTTCTTTGAGCAGTTTATTCTACTATACAATTATACTTTAAAATCTACATTCAAATTCATATTTGAAGGGGAAACCGTATTTTGTCCTTACGCATGAGGTAACGGGTTCAAAACCGCAAAAATTAAATGTAATAATGATTAAAGTAATAATGCGAATTGTTTAAATTCATACGTACTTTTCTAAGTTTATCTATTTAAAGGTAGAACATAATAATATAATAATGAAGTAAAAGATAATCACCGTTATTTAATATTTCAGACTTTTACAGTTTTTCTAGGACATTACTACCGTTGCCGTTGGTCCCGGTTGTCTGTAGATCTTTGATAGACATTACAAGTAGTCAGACACTATAAAGTTTGTCCGACAGAGTATCGTATTATCCAGTAACTGGGTTGTCTGTTGGGGTGGAGGTCTGATAGGCAGTCGCTCCATATAAAACATAGGTATTCAGTCACATCCGGTAAGACTGGAAGACGACCTCAAGCTATTTGGGAAAAAAACTAGGGAGATGATGAAACAGTAGTCCAAGCACGCAAAGGAGAAGTGAAGAACACAGACAAAAATTAGACACGATTTTTCGCTTCATCCTAGAGCAGGAGAAGGCATTGGAAGATTTTCTCTCTAAAATAACTCTTTCAAGCCATGTTTGGACCATGATCCATCGAAGACAGATGGCTCAACAGACGCTAATTCTCAAGGCGCTACATACGTACACTTAAAATTTATTAGGTATTAGGAAGGGTGAAACATCCCGTGCTTTCCCCGATAGTTTTAAAGTGATAATAAATTGAAACCCCGTACTTACGTATAGGCACGTATGTGGGTAGTTTATGTGTCAGTATGGGAGATTCTACGACACAAAAGTTCAGAAAAGGGGTCAATTCAAGTAACAAATAATAGAAACGAGTTTTTCTCAAAAACGGGTAACGCGTAACATTTTAAAATAAACAAGCTGCAGTAAGATGTAATTGTAAAATTAAAAACTTACAAGCTTCTTTCAGTTTCACCAAAGTGAAAGTAGAAAATTATCTCATAAAAACATCGGCATAGTAAACCATCATATAAGCTATCCCAAAACATGTTCTTCCCGTACATCTAATTTCTTCCAAACCCTTTCAGCAGTATAAGCATGAATGAGTAGGTATCAAACATGAACAAACTAATGCATACAAACTTTTACTTTTTATTAGCCATCCAAAGAAATGAGTAAAGAGGCCATCGGTTGCCTTCCGAAAAGGAAACCCTGGGTCCTGGAAGGCAAAAGTAAACAAGAAAGTCTGACATAGCCTCCCACTCCGCCCTAGAGAGGAAGAAGTCATTGGATGATTTCACACCTAAACAAAAATCTCAAGTAATAAAAACTACACCACTGCATAATAGCTAAACAAAGATAAGATACAACAAATAAAGACTACTTCAAACGAGGAAAATTAATCTCAAAATGGCGGCGCTTCAAATATAACCGCACAACAGAACGACATGAAAATCTCAATGTATTTGAAGAGTGAAAACAAACAATTGTTTAAATTAAGTCTCGTCTCCGTGTTAAGCCGTCGCCTCGGCTCGGAATGCGGGGATAAACGTCGGTTAATCCCTCCCGAGCCCTCTCTGTCCCTCGGAGGGCAAGTTAATATTTTATTGAAAAACCTTCTTAGCAACCGTTCGGATATGTCGGAGACAATAGCGGAATGCGGTTCTCAAAGTTATGTGGACGTGAACTGAGTCATCTTTTCATTATAGTCGGTAGTGCTTCGACTGTCGTGGTCTGCCAGAAGTTGGAAACGTTTTTCATAGTTTGATGATTTCGTAGTTTGGCAGTCTTTAAGAAAGTCTTAGAAGTACTTCTACTTCTTAGTCAGAAGCCAGTAAATCTGACTCCAGTCTTGCCATGAAGTACCGTGTTACCCCAATTAATGGGTTGTGGAGGTCTGGTAGGCAGCCGCTCCTCGTGAAATACTGGTATTCAACTAAATCCGCCTTGACTGGAAGCCGACCCCAATATAGTTGGGAAAGGCTAGGCGGATGATGATGATGGTGGTTCTAAAAAAAAATCTAAAAACAGTCGATAATTTTGAGAAGGTGAATTAAAGGTGATTAAAATTTACAAGGAAGTATCTGATTTTATTGACGTTCTCCAAATACGATAGGCGCGTGGTACTTACAACCGGAGCATAAAGTAATAAAGCGAAGCACATGTAGTAACGAATAAAGTTAGCGTTATACAGCACGCAGCAAGGCGAGCGACGTTTTGTAGTGCCTGCTTCCTAGCAAAAAGGTTTGAGTTTAAATATGAACTAGCTGTTAGCAGCGTGATAGTATAAAGTTACTTCCAGGATAAAAGTATCCTATAAACTATTCCCCTTGTATCTATGTAACTTCATCTAAATCCGTTCTACTTGAGTGACTACTTACGTACTATTTAGAGTGAAGCATAAAGAAGTAACAAACATACTTTAGCCTTTATGAGACACATGCGATTTATGTGATAAAATGACCGTGTTTTATTTTAAATAAAAAAAACTATCCCATAAATAAGCAGAGCCTTTACTGAGATATGGCCTAGTTTAGGCAGCAGATGAATCTACAAAATCTCTACATTTTCAATTCGGGAAAAACATGTGACGCTGAAAATTGCACTCGTGTCGTCCAAAATTTGGAAACCATGTACCGTACGTACGAGTAGTAATTTATCTGACGCTTCTGAATATATAGAATGATAAAATAGTGGAAAATATTGTGTTTTTGTGCACTATTTGTGTACTGTTTTATACTTTTAACATTATTTTACAACATTCAAATATCGAAAACTGTTTTATTTATTGCTGATGTTATTAAAAATGAGAACAATCAGATTTTATTCATTTTGTTTGACGATTTTTTTAAATGGTTTTATAAAAATAAATGACTTCTGTTTGTTAAGTATCTGTCTATGTTTGACACGAAACTGGAGTGGACTTAACAAACAGAATGACTCCACCTAAGAGCGGAAGAAGTCACTCTGATAATTCTCAACTTGAAAAAAAAAGTGTCTGTGTATCTTTTAAAATCAACTCAAAAACTTTGAGAGCCGCTGTCTTTGGCTTAAGCAGTGTTAGGTTTAATTGTATGTATGGCTTTCCTATAAGAAGATTAAGGTCCCAGAGAATGGCCGGGTACATCTGCGCGAATTGTGGGGACGTCTCATTCCAGAGAGTATCGCGCTTTTCGGCGGAGGGTGGGCAGAGGCGACAGTTGTCTCAATAGTCTAGATCAACATGCGTTTCGTGGATGAGCAGAAACTAGCTAGAAAGTTCGGTTGTACGAAACATTAATTTTATCAGAATAAGTATACATAATATACCACACATTCATAAACATATTTTCAGTATCATCTGTGAAATTAGGAGAGAAAAAATTAGTCGAGTGATTGGTTTTTAGCGCTATTTATTTCTTCTCTGACCCATACTTCGTGAACGATTTTTCATTGAATTCCAAGTACTGCGCTGAGCTACACGAATACTGAAAAATGCTTGCACTGACTGGTCAGGTGCAAGGTTCTCAAATATGATTTGACCATTACATGTTAACTGTAAAAATAATTTTGTTGTTTTTTCTTACAGTAGTCAACAAAGAAAAATAGATGTTGGTGATTTATATGTATTTAGAATTTATGTTGCGGAGTAAATTGTGTTTTTCACCTACAAACCTATTTGTAAAATAAATATCACTATTTTATCTGTATACTCTGCTCACAAATGAAAAATTCTTTTTAAAAAAATCGTCAAAAACTTCTTAACACACAACTAAGTTTACCAATGTCTCCCCATAACGTTTCCCATCAATCCGTGTCCCTTATTCCTTCAAATCAAAGTCTCCTAAAACCACGAGGGCACTTTACAACGTCTTCGATTCAAACCCATGGACTCACGGGCCCATAAAAGGGAACTTCAACACTTTGCTCTGGCTATAAATCCCTTGATAGTTCTATTGCCACTGTGGGTATGTGTGGAGAGGCCCTATCTTATTTTACGGTGTACGATTTTGAACAGAAGTGGTAGTAGAAGGTATTGTCTTGGTTAGGTAATGATTCAATCATTCTCTATGACAAAAAAAACAACGTATTTTTTGACTTTATATAATTTTGATTAGTTCAGTATTTTTATTTATTGATTTAGGGACTTGCCCGTAATGACTGAGGATAGACATGTGTGGAAAAGGGAGAGGGAGGCATTCGCCCAGCAGTGGGACGCAATGGGCTAACTAACTAACAAACAGTATTTTTAACATGTTAATATTATGAAGTAATTGTTAAATGAAAATATGTGTTTTATAATTAAAAACAGATCTTGTATCTCAGATACACATTATGTCCGTTACAACCTATATTCTTTTGATTTGATTCTTTGTTAAAACGTTTTATTTTGTATAACAAACCGATTGAAATTTATATATATATATATATACATATATAATACATTGATTTACGTTTGATGACATGAGTTTGAAGTGTTATTTTAGTATTTAATTAAAATTTAATACACGTGTAACAAACGTGCTATTTATTTTCTTCTGTTTATCTATCAGTTATCCACAACACATTACAGTTCAACGATTTTCTGTTAAGAAACTATCACACTTTTTTAGCGACCTAGAATGTTGGTGGCCCGGTCTATTAATTAACTACTACAATACTGTCACTCCCTAAACTAGTTTACTAATTACTAATGGAAGCTATTCTTCTACAGACCAGTCAGGATCTAATTTTACCGAATAAAACTTTCCTATTCAAAGACAAAATGTCTTCAGGATAGCAATAAGGATAAACAGAGCATAAATAATAGAACTTTGATGTATTTTGTCATTATCTCGAAGTGTATAAGTTCTGGTTGAAGTAAAAGATTCTGAGTTGCTTATCTTGTAAGTTGTGAGTTACAAGCGGGGAGTGATTTAGTTGTGTCGACGAGATTTGTGTGTGTGCAGTTTAGTTCTGCTGATATGCAATCTTGGGCTTGATAATATTTTTATGTTTCTTTTATTAGGTAAAATATTATCATCAAATAATTTTTTCTGCTCTTGAGCGAAGCGTGACTGTGTGTCAGATTTTTACTGAATAAAACTCACTCATATTCTTTCTTTGCCTTCGTTCCAGATCTCCAGGGATACAACCCATGGGGATACAACACAGCCCATGGTCACAGTAGGCTACGTGGCAGGAAATCAGGGTTAGGGTTCTGATATCTGGGGCATGATGATGTCTGTTCCCTCACGCGTACGACCGTCTCCTTTGGTAACATTACAGCTTCTCAGAAACAGTCGATCACCTGCCATTCCTCCTCGCTTCGGAACATAGCCTGTACCAGGCTCGGCATGAGAGGTCCCCGCCACCGAATGCCCCACGAGGATACGTTAATGCTCCGCCCAAGCAGGGCTCACCTCCACATGGTTCAATAGTTTAAGTTAGTGACTCTTAGTACTATTTTTTTTTAAATTCCATACCTGTCTATTTAATAGAGTTATCATCAAAGGTCCTCTGATAACAGCCTCCGTTCTCACGTTGTTACAGCGCTGAGTGCACAACCTGAGTTCACTTCTGTATTCACGAGATACTTGGGTTAGTACGAGTACGTCGATGCCTTTTAAATCTTTTCAAAAATATGGCGTTTGGAAGATGCACGAATAAAAGCTAGAATATTGATGTATTTTTCTAAACAGAACCAATTTTTCTTTATCGAAGGAATGGAACATAATTTGCCTACTGCGCTCTTCCCGTCCAATTATAATTTAGGTATCTTCAAGGCTAGAGTGAATGGACTCTTAATAAACTAGTGCGCCTCACCATCAACTATTGCATCACTGCTTACCATCAGATGGGATCGCGGTCAAGCACTAGTTTATACTAATTAAAAAAAAAACAAAAAGTTAAATATAGTGACGTTGATTTCAGATTTATTGATACCACCTTTGTTTGGTTTGCAGTGACATCCTGCGACACCGACAATCCTGCATAATACAATTAGAATTCTTCACGCGATTTCAACAATACAACAGCCCAAAATCATCTATCAGGCCGTTGCGCGGGTTAGATAACATCCGTTTGGTCGAAGGATTCTCCTATTTCAACTGAGGTTTCACACCCTGCTCCGCATACCTTTATAGACTAAATATCATATTTTTAGTCTCTCGGTTGTGATGAAGAATACTATTAAAAAGAGAATATATAAAGCCCTTTACTGGTAATGACGTACATTCCATCTATATTTTCATTATTATCACCAGCAACATTACCACCATTCTTTCTACCCAACAACACTTACTACCGTACCTCATAACCCCTTACTCCAGCTATATAACCACAAATACACCGCTCACATACTTTATGCACCCCATCCTCGACATATAGCAATTTAACGGCTGCATCCAGTCGCCCTCCGATTTATTGGACGTGGCCGTCTCAAGGAAAGGGTCTTAAAGATCGTGGCGGAGAGCCGCCGCACAGACAATCGGAAGATTATAGAGCTGCTAAATATAAGGCTTACTGGGTTTTTCAGAGGAAAGGACTAGTTTTAGGGGTGGTGAGACTGATGCTATCTTTGTTTGCAACAGCAAATTTTAAAGAATTGGCTTTAGTGATAAAAAAATGGGTGCTGTCCTTCAAAGTCATAAACTCTGAATTGAAAATAAGTTTTATCTCCAGGAAATATTTCTTGTTTTGCATGTATCATCACAAAAATTGTGTATTATGAACACCTTCTTATTTACGGATCGTTTTTAAGTATGTCAATGATAAATTATTATATTTACTTTGCAAACACGAGTAGGTTTTAAAAAAACACTTTTATAGGTTGGTATCGTCATTAGTTAAAACTACATGAGACCGGGGTTTCCTAGCTGACTATCGAGAACTAACACCGAAAATCTCTTTTAAGGCAAACATGTAGATGGTCAAAATATCAATACTGGACCAGGAACTAAATTGCAATAAGACCGTTTTCACATTTTCCGATCCGATATCGGTGTCGGACGCCGATACGATATCGAAGCAAGTAAAATGTATGAAATGCCGTGCTCCGATATCCGATATCGTGCCGGACAATATGAAAGACAGGTACATATTTCATACATTTTACTTACCCCGATATCGTATCGGCGTCCGATACCGATATCGGATCGGATAATGCGAAAACGCTCTAAGAGCTACAACACTTTTTTTCATGAATCCCATTTTTTTCTGAAAACCTTTCTATCGTTCAACCTCGCTCCTAGCTCTATACACTTCCTACCCACTCGCCCTCAATCACACACTATCACCGCTGGTATTAAGCCGCTCTCTTCCTCTCACTTATCAGCCCTGTTTATTGCTACACGACGCCATTATCGAGCCACATCGAGATCGCAGGAATTCCGCCATCGGCCGGCTAATTTTACGAGATTTACAAGGGAGCCAGAAAAATCCGAAAAAGTCCGGAAAAGGAAGATGCGTGCAGATAAAATTTTATTATTACAAAGGTAGGCTCTTTTTTTGAGAAAGAATTTGGTGATATTGAAGACTAGAATAGAAAAACTTTTATTCGGGAAAGACACAACTATTAGTTACAAACACAAAGTAAAAAGGAACAAAAGTAAGCTAAGCTTCGTCTTTATTCCTTGTTCGCTTATTATTTCCCAAAAATCGTGTTATTTACTGAAAATTATAAAATAGTACTTTTTAATTATTATTTAGATGACGATAATCACATTTCAATTGCAATTTGAGTTACATTAACTTGGCATTTTTTTTTGGGTTATTTGGTGTTATTGAACTTTCAGAAAAATACTAAAATATGCTATCTTCTCTATATGTTTTAGATTCACAAGGCAGCCTAACTATTACCAGGATACAATTATTCTATGTGCTAATCCAAAACATATTTATTCATTGCTACTGTGTGTCAAGGTTTATATTATGATCCCGTTTTGTGATTAAGGTGTAAAAACCTAACAGACGGAGAAATATACTTTCGTGTTTATACCAAATACTAATTTGGAAAACATGCACTATGGATAAATATGAGACAAAAAGGTACAGACCTACGTCTCAGGCCATCAGCCTCCTAGAATCATATGGTACGGGTATCAATTCATTTTCACCTGCTAACCAACCCTGTACCAACACACCTACCTACGTACAAGCACAGTACGACCGCTATACCTACCCCAGGTCCCGCAATACACCACACATCTACATTAAGCCTAACCTCGGCCGTATATTCACGCTATCTCCACTTGCTAGGGAGGCAGCATACATTACTCAAGAGCCATGACATGTCTGCCACTCCCACGAAGATACGACGCGTTTTGTTTGCGTCATTTCGAGAAAATACGCTTTTTTTGTGAGGGAGATGGAGGCCTAAAAAATTTGGACATTTGGGTGCCCTACAATTTAAATGAAGGTGGCTTTTCAGACAAAGTTCTATGTGCTACGAAATTGTTATGCCTATGCTACGATTTGATACAATTTGTAACTGGTCTTCTACGTAGTTGCTAAAGACTTATTTTATATTGAATCGAGTATTGACTTTACAAAATCAGTAGCATCTTTATTATTTTTGGTACTGATACTAGCAACATTTCTTCAGCGAATTGAAAGCTCTTACGTCTTTGTCTTGTTTTTTTTTTTAACTAGAATTGCTCACAAAAAGCTTCAACCAAAAACTTAGCTGGCGTAAATGTTGAAAATTATTTTAAGGGAACTTACTACCCGGATGAAATAATCCCACGACCTAAGACATCGCGCTCTACTTAGTCCAACCAAATACCTTCAACCGAGTCATGATTCCACAATCAAACATTCTACAGACTTACTCATTCATAATACATCCTCCACATGCCCTAAATACGTCTAAATATTATCTGAAAACCTCCCAGATTGAGTGCAAACAAAATAATTGGCCAGCACAATAGCTATTAGGGAGTAAATTATCTCGAAGAATAGAGTGACAGTGCTTCTGACGCGCAAGTGGAGGCAAGATTGCGTGTCTTCTTTGTACACGGAATAATGAGCTTTATGTACCACTGCTACTCATGTTCTGCGGTTCTTGTACTTATTTAATAAGGCTAAACCAACTACTTCTGTGTACAGTGTTTCGAAGGTATAGGTAATGATTAGCCTAAGTCTTATACAAGATAGCTAGCATTCAGAAAACAGAATAATAACACAAAAAGGAAGTAGACTAATAGTTGAAATAATTCTTCAACTTAATTTAAAAAAATTAGGCCCTAAGGTTTTAAGGTCGACTAGAAAACGCCTAAGTTTTAAAAAGTGCATTAAGTTTTAATAAATAATTGTATTTACATGTTAGTCGTCCGCGAAAAGTAAGTTACTCGTTATAACATACCTACCAGTGAAAGGCCCATCAAAATCAGTCTCACTGTTTTTAAGATTAACCGAAACAAATAGAGCGACAATTTTTTTTTTATTTCCTTTTGGTAATAGGCGTCAAATATACACTCATACACATATAGTAAAAAAATTGTTATTTTGATATTACAAACAAATGCTTCAATTATATATGTAGAGAATATAGCCAGATAGATGTCTAGACAAACAATATTTACTGCTAATTACTTTCAACACTACAATACATTCCCACCCCCACAAACACCAGACAGTACACCTCCAGCTTCCTCTCCTCAGCATAAAGGATAGCCCTCTACAAATCAAGTTACTTTGAACAATCAGGCGCCGACTCCAGGAGTCTTAAGCACAACCTCATCGATGCAAGACTATTGCCTCTCTCAGCAATGATTGTTTCAATTTCCTCTTCGATTGTGCTTCCTTAATAGTCTAGACGCCAGCTTTACGAGTTTTCATTCAATATCCTTATAGGGAATGGTTTTGTAAATATCTATGGGTTGTAGTGCATTCACTCTCACCTATGGATGTTTAGAATACCTTTCCTTATTTACTTTCAAACGTTTTTTTTTTTCCAATAAGAAAGAAATACTTTTTATTTGCGCCACCTGAGTAAGCAGTATAGTTGTAATTGTAATAGTGGTATTTTCTTCATTTTAAAATTTTTCACAATGTCGTGCGTTACGAACTATTCTTTCCAGATATAGTGTAAAGTGTGTCCAGTATGAAAAGTTGAGCTGTATGATGAATCAAGGCTGAAGGAAGAAACAAAAAATCATGAGTGGTTGAAAGAGAAAAAATTTTGTAAACGAATTCCGACGGTTATTTCTAGCTCTACTGTAGTTGACTACAGGAGTCAATTTTTTCTTAGGGAAAAAGCTTAAAATGGAAATCTTAAGGAAAAAACTATTTTCATCCTATTTATTGAAACTTTTCCCGTAGATGTATTGGGACAGTATGAATAGAATTTCAGCACACTTTAGTCCTAAACAGGAAAACCTTTTATATACCAAGCAAAGTTATTTAACGACACAAAAGTATTTTGCGATCAAAACCACTCACAACTTCCAACCACTATTTAATAAAAATAAAAATTCTGGGTAAAATTTATAGGTACTTTTATACTTTCAAACAACAAAAAACAGACATCTAAATAATGACCTATCCCATACCTAGCCCACACGGCTAATCATTACTCTTCTTTTTGCCGCAGTCGGACAAAACAAACAAGAAAGGCAAACGGTAGGGTGCCCACGCTGCGGGCGTAATCCGGACAAACCGGCACTTGGTCCCGATTGATAAACACAGGGGAGCAGGCTTATGCCCTAAGTTATGTGTTTGGTTTTAAAGTAAGTAAACTTAGTTAAGGTACTTCATGAAAGAAAACTGAAGAAACTCTTTTTTCTTGGCACTGATTCAATTTCTAAGGCTTTTTGTTCTATTCGTTTTCTATTTTATTAACTAAACCCTCGTATACCTACTATTGCTATATAAAAGTTTTGCAGCAATAACATATAATTAATACGTACAGGTTGTTAGGCATTGCATTTTACTAGTATCATTGTATGCCTATAAAATGTGTATTAGATTTACAATATCTATAAATCATAAAGATTCAAAAATATAGTATTGATTTACGAGTATTATAGTTTTGTTCCTTAAATTCACTTGAAGTGATTTCAAGATTAACACAAGTAGCTTCCAAGAATAACATACAGTTTATTTGGTCAAGACAACTTAAATACAGCTCGAAAGCAACCGCAGACATAAAATAAACAAGCTTAACGGTTGCTTTAAAAGTTATCTTCTCGAAATAAAAACTACAAAACTTCACTTCCTGTATAATCTCTTCATTATAATTTGCATTAAGGCAGAATTTCTAAAAATAAAATGAAATTAAAATATAAATTATGCGTGATTTAGATGCATAAAAATAAATTATCAAATTAATGCTTGACTTTGCCATGGAAGCAATCGAAAGATATAGGTAGAAAAAAAATTAGATTTATTTGGCAAATAAAGATTTATTTTAGACTTATTTGAACACAATGTATACAATCACCGGTTAATATACGAAAGGCTAGTTACAACTCAAGCTAGTTACGGCTTAGCCAAAATAGTTCAACATAAATGTCAGACAACTAGTGCCTGACATAGATTTCCAAGTTCCAACTGTATCTGGTTTGTGACATAACGAACATAACTACACAGATAGTTTTCAAGTGTAATGTTATAACCGTGGTGCGTACTTAAACAATATAGTAAAAAAATATAGTAAATATAAAAAAATAAAGTTTCAATAATAAGTGAAATATGTTTAGTGTGATAAATAGCCGTTAGGTGACGTATGGGTTTGTCAGTACACAGAGAGCAAAAATAAACGATGAAAGCGAAATGCTGCAAGAAGAAACGGAATGAAGATAAAATATAGGCAACACTCACACGTGTACTCATTCCTTCTACACTAAATGCGTAAATGCATTTAGTTTTGTTCGGCAGGAATTATTTTTAGGCAAAACAAACAATATTCTACATAACTTATTTGTATAAATAGCTGCCAATAAAAAATAATTGACGTAATTTTTATAAACGCCTAATTCAATAATGTGTAGGTATACACATCGAACAAATTGCTCCGTATTTGTGTAAAAACAAACGATAGGGTAACCACAGAGTACGGGCGTAATCCGGACGGACTGCCAGTCGGCTGTTCTCAATTGATAACATTTTTATTTGCCACTTAAATAGTGGGGAAACAAGGGTTTCGGATGAAGGGGATAATATCGGATCTTAGGACGAGAGTTAAAAGGCGAGCGTGTGGAAAAAACAACGAAATTTCTGTTTGTTTTTTCTCGGTTTTGGACGGATTTTTAGTAAGTTGTTTTATTAAAAGACCCTCGGAGATCGGAATGTGGGGATTGACATCTAGTGCTGTCTTGAGTGTGTTGTTGGTGATATCATTGGGGTTTAAATTGCCTATACTTGTTTATTTACACAAAAGTTTTTCGGTTTCAAAAGATCAAATACTGCTCATATGCTTCATCCGTATTAGATTTTAAAACAGCATTATGTCATTCGATAACTATTTCAATATAGTAATTAATTTTAAAACTTAGATTTTTTTTAGCCTTTTTTATATCATCAGCTATCTATCAATAAAATTGTTTTTTTCTTTTTATTTTTTTCTTTCGTTTTGACCAATTTCCTTTTCAGAAAATCTCCGTAGCACTAGCGGACGTTGACCCTGGGCCTTTAAGGTAATGGCACATAGGTACTACTGAAAAAGTAAAAAAAAAACTCAACCAGTGATATAAATAGTGTGACCGCTTTTGTCAAAACATTTTCAACGATAAAATACCATAATTATAGATATTAGTTAGTTTTATCCATAAACTTGACACACATTACACAACAAACACTCATTCACATCAAGCAAACAAAAAGCCTCTATTACCAAACAAAGCAGGAGGAAGAAAAAAATATAAAACAAAAAATCACAGTTTTCCTGCAATCATTACATTTAATTACCTCACATGTCTGACGGTGCGTGAGCACATAATCAATCTCCCTCCCTCTCCTCCCGCCCTCATTTACCCCCCCCCCTCCACTGTTAGCCGAAGTAAAACAACGCGACCCAGCCAACGTGAAAATTTCTTATTGAGATTTATCCGTGGAAACAAGTTAATTATGGTGTTCCTACTTTTTTGTTAAGATTTTTGTAAGGAAAGTGAAGAAAAAGAATTTTTAATCTTGATCTGAGAATTTGAAAAAGGCTAGTCAGTAGATGGATGAGAAATTGGAAGTCTATGGATGATTGGAAGTCGTGGTGTAGACTGGAATATTTTGTTTTATTTTAATGTCTAATATTTTGAATATTTATTTGAAGAACATTAATTAGAGTCTGTCAGACTATTCTAATTGTCTGGTTTTGATTAAGAGCTAGCCACACTCGCTTATATTAAATTCTTTATTTACCGATACTAACAAAAAATATTATATTTCTAAGTTCATTGATTTTACAAGAAACGTTTGCAAAAATCAATCAGAAAATACTACAAAATGATATTACATCAATAATTTCCTTTAAAATAGATTTTTTCATTCCTAAAACACTTTAATTACTTAAAAGCTATCTTCTGAAAGGCAATGGACATCAAATTTATGTTTTACAAAGGATCCAGCGATCGTTCTACCGTGTATGCGGGAACCTACCACGCAACACTAACCAATTAGCGGAAGCTAACATTGGCACGACATACATTGCGGGTTATGTTCCATCGTTGCAAAGTTCTGTGCTAACAGGAACAGAAATGGATGTTGATTTTAAAGAGAATGTTGAGTCGTTTGGTTTAGAGGTAGAGTTTCGTGAATAGATTTCGAAACGGCAAAACATTTATTTCCTTTGCCCAGACAAACCGATAGTTTATGATAAATCGATGTGTTATTTAAAATTAAAAGGCCATGTTTATTTTGTAGGATTCTCCAGTTTATCCCGTGCGCTTCCCATGGGAATGGAATCTATGTGTCTGGATTCTTCTTTCAAGTTATTTTGTTGGATGTTTCTAAATGCTTTCGGTTTGTGTTTCAGTTTACATTCAAATGCGGTAAACTGTGCTCTGGGAATTCACGTCTATCTGAGAAATGTTTTCTTTGAATTATTTTGAAAGAAATATTCACATTTGTAACCATTATGAAATTTGTAGTTCCTTTTACGTAGTCTTGAAAGTCTTTAAAGACATCACGAGGTCATTTAATTTTAAGATCTCATTGTAAAATGTACCAAAAATCACGCTAATAAATGAATTTTGATTTTTGATTTTGAGGATAAAGGCATTATACTGAAGGCCCAGCTTATACACCAGAAATTATTAATTAGTACTAATACTTTCAGGACTTATTAGAAAAAGTCTTGTTTTTATATACGTAAAGTCTCATTAAATAATATTCATACACAGCAAAGTTGTTAAAGTTGGTTTAAGTATATCCCAAAATGTCAATCAATTTATGGAATTTAATAAATGGCGATTAAAATGGAAAAGCAGGGCGCTTAGTATTATCTAGTAGCAATTGTTATGAATACTATTATAAATAGAATAAACTTTGTTGTACACCAAAATAGTAACAACTTTATAGAATCTTAAATCTCCGTAGATTTAAGATTCTGTAACCGTACCCTTGTACAATGGCGTTTTTACTTCTGACTGCACAAATATGATCAGTAACGTGTACGAACATGCCCCATTTTTTTTTTACTAATGAAAAATTAGTAGTATATTATGCATAGGTATCAGTTGCCCAGATGAGACTTTATATAAATACCGTAGCGTCTTCCTTTGTCTTACACCTTCGGTTTAATTTCAAACACTGACACACGGAATGTACAACGTTTAGATTTCTGTTGAGCTACGTCGACGTGTTTGAATAGCGCATAACGCCACGTGAGCTTCAAAGCATTGCGCACATGAGCGTGGCTGAATATCGATATATCGATACAAGCTGTTGTTATTGTTTTGCCTAAACAAAACTAGCTTCTGTCAGCGGCTTCGTCCGCGTGTATGTCAGTTATAGCGGACGCTAGGACAAAGTCGAAGCTAGATAAAAAGTTAAGTTTAATCCGTACGTAATTTCCTCAAAATGTCTAGTTACATGTTTTTGCGATTTGATTTTGAATGGTTTTGTGCAGTATTCCAGTGTTGCAAAAAATGTTTTGGGAATACATTTTATTGCGTGTACGAAAGAGTTTCTGCCGGAATCTGTATTTACTGATAGCTACAACGTAGGGGTGTTAAAGTCAAGAGTGAATTGGCTACTTTTAGGCAAGCATGCTCTAACGCTGACCACATCATCACTTACTATCAGGTGAGATAGTAGGCAAGCGCAAGTCAACCAATAATAATAAAAAAATAAACAATAGTCCCCATTATGAAACCTTAAATTTTAGCACACAGTAAGTTATTCCTCCTGCTTCATGGGTGTGTTCACAAACATGTACCCTCACATCTGCAAAACCAGTCCGTTTTCCCTCCAACACTGTTGACAATCAGCCTTAAATTCTAATCTTAAAACATGTCCCTCCAACCGCCGATCTATCCGCCCTGTCCTCCACACATGTGGCTGCCATCCCCCTAACCTACCATCTTAGATCAATTCACCTCACTGCGATCGCTGCATTTAATCTGCCGCGACACACTAGAGGACGTACCCGCGTACATTTGTCAGCCATGCTTGTTAAGCAATTTGGAAATGAATTAAACAATCTTCATCCTAATATATATGAAGTGCAAGGTTGGTTTTCGTGTAGGACTCCCGTGTGAAGTTATAATTTCGATTGCTAACTGTTCGTTTAGAACATCTGTTGTATGGAAATGGTGTGTGAGGTGAAATTGTTATATTTATGCTGCAGTAAAGTATGTGTAATGGTTTTAAGTGAGCGTTTTGTGAGCGAAAAATGCTACTTTTGTTTTTTGAAGCATAATTTTTTGACGTTAACTCCAAAATGATCCAAAGTACTCGATTCGTAAAGTAAAAAAAAGATATTTATTTATAATAAGAAAATTAAACAAATACTACTGCGCTCTTTCGAAATGTTGAAAGGTCATATAACTTTTTCAGCAAAAATTTGAGCGGCCTGAAAGTTCTTTAATAATGAAAAAAGTACGATTCCAAAAAATATACCTAAAATTAAATAGATCGAACTTAAAAACGTAATAAAACGCATGTCCTGAAAGTAGTATTTTCAGAATCGGCAACTGAATGAATTTCGGCTGTTTTTAAAAACACGGTAAGTAATTTTTTAGCCTTGAATAAGGAAGAATTATTTTAAATTTTCGAACTGGGGTTAGCTTAACTTAGTTACATGTTGTATAATAATTGGCACGGTACGATTGGCGCAGTGGTTGAACCATTGGCTGCGGGGTTGCGTGTCGCGGGTTCCATTCCCGCGCGGAACAAATATTTGTATGGCCTACAGATAGGTGTTCCGGGTCTGGATGTCTTGCATAAGTTAGTTTATGTTGCAGATATTTATGTCTGTTGTGCAGACCTACTTCTTAGGTTAGTTTTCTTTTACTAGGTTACTTATTTGAAATGTTATATTTTTTATAATATTATTTTGTATTGCCTAGTCACTTGTTTATAAACACTGATAACAGTAAAGTATTTTCCCTATTTCATTTAAAAATTCTTTATACTTACGAGCTCTCATCCTACGATTCTGTTTACATGTTTGTGTGACTTATTCCTAGTGTGGGGCTAGGTCAAGAAAAAAAACAACATGATACAAAAAATAAAGGCACACCCTTTTACTACAACTTTATTTTATGTTATCCTACATACAACAGTTCCTCACAAAGTCAGCAGGAGGATCCGCGCTTATCCTCTCGTAGCCACATTTTGTAGCTCGCGCAAATACAGGTTACATCTCCGTATTCAGCTCTAGCCAGGCATTCCTTTTAGAATGTGTGCCAGAATGTAACATCACCTGCGATTTTATCCTTTTCTCTTTGATGTTCTAGTTTGCAGCTTGTAATAAAGTTTGCTTACATAATTGAAGAGAGTGGACCAGTGGTTTATAGCCCCGACTTATGAGTCACCCAATCCTGAGGTATGGTCATCGGTTCAAACTTAAGCAGACGCTTTACTTTGTATTTCCTCATCACTACTCTTAAAACAGTTAGCCTATCACATACCCGCGAAACGAGACACAATTATAGTAAGACAAAAAGAACGCGGTCGCATAAGACCGGTCGGGGATTCATGAAATAACAAATCGTGAGAAAGAATATCTTAGCACCAAAGAAAAAAATACATCGCAGTTGTTAGCTGCGAGGAGGTATAAGTTTTATTTTATTAAATTAACACAGAAACACTAATGCTAAATATTATCAACACTAGTTCATAATTTATCCTGGAAATTATTCTTTTTTAATTAGAATCGAAATAGCAACATAAAGAAACCTTCCTTTCTCAAAGTGACTTATACTATTTAATGCTCTAAATATCGTAGGCGATAACGTAGAAACAATAGACTCTAAAGGCTTATAATATCCGTAAATATTTTCCCAAACAGTCCTTTATTTTCACAATGACTTAAAATTGCCCAAACAGTGATCTAATAACCTTACAAAGTGAAACAATTCTTGTAGAACAATAACGGTGGAAGTAAATCGCGGCACAATGGCGTCGCTATAGCGAGGCGATATAGAACTAAAATAGAATATTCATTACGTACGACTGTACCTTTAAAATGGTGTCTGAAGGGAAATCATTAGCATTTCCCTACAGAAGGATGGGCCTCTCCTAAAGTCTTTAGGGAGGGGACATGCTCGATAGTTCGTTGTTATTGTTGTGTTATTACTTATTTTTTACACTAACTACACGATACTCAACTCAAAGGTGGTGTAAAAAGTAGATTATCCAACATAAATTGTCTACAGATATGGGTTTTTTTTTTAAATTGGGTGACTTGAAATCCTCACTTCACTGAGGTTTCTATATTAATTTCATTATTAGGAAAACTCGAGAGTTAATTATATAAATCCCTCGCTAGCATTCGGGATTTAAAACTTAGCAACCTTCGTTTTGTTCTGAATTCAATATTCCGCCCACAACTTAAAAACACTTTATCTCCTATGTGAACTAGTCACATAATTTATTATTTGTTATAACCAAATTAAATTAAGATTATTTATGCTTAATTTTGGCAAAAGTGAAAACTAGAGTAGTAAAAACTAGTTCGTACGCAGTGAGATATTACTATTGCTACTGGTATTTGAGTCATAATACTCATAATAGATCCTTCAGCATGCTTGATAAAAACAAAAACATTACGGTTATATTAACTTCAATTTCTAATAAAACAGTAGCTCCTATCAATTTAACTTATTATCTACACCAATAAAACGTAACAGCACTTTATTTCAAAATTACAATTCAAGTCATAAACCAATTAATTTCCTTTCTAAAATTGTTGTAAGCCTATCTATCGACATAGACGCGCCTCCCTACTTTACCCCATACCGCCTGTAATTGCGCGGCCACATTTTGGGGGTAGAAACACATAAATTACACCTTTTATTCATTCCCGATTGCTAGTGTTATTGCTATCATTAACCACCCCACATTGGCTATATTACTATGTATTGAAATATTACCTTTATTAATGAAATGTGTTATATCATGGTCGCGTGGAAGAGATCTACGGTTACCTACATTGTAATATTACGCTGTTGGATCCTTTTATTTATTTATTTAAACTTCATGTACAGTAGTGGACTAAAAGCAACAAGTCATTCTCTACCAATCAAGCTTTGGGTTAAAAATACACATAATAAACAAATAACAAGTATTGCAAACAGAATAAATAAGTTGCCTGTATACGCTAAAATTATAAACTAATAAATAATTAAATCATTCAAAGAACTTTTTTATCTTTGTGTATTTTTGAGTAACAGAGAGACTCGTCGTTATTCCAGTTTAGTTTTATCGACTATTTTTGACTATCGATACGATAGTCGATTATCAAAATAGTTTTATTGACTATTTTAACAAGCTACGATAAAATAAATGGCTATAAAAGGAAGCAATCTATCGTGACCTCTAGGTCAAAAATACTAATATTACTCGTATAGTAATTTACTGTCAATTTCTTTCTTAAAGGTAATATAAGCGACAAGATTTATGTAACATATGATATAATTTAAAAGAGTGTCCATGGAGTTTCTTGCACGTTCTTCTCGATAGAAATCTACGCTTTGGGACGTGTATTTTTGCTTCTTTTTTTGTCTGATCGACATTTTGACAACTCAAAAATGCCTGTAAATTATCTATTTCATTTAAACTTATTTCAGCTTTTGTTTCTGAAAATAGAACTAAAAAATCAAGCAACTATTTAATTGAATATTATCAGGTAATTGTTACGCCTTGATTACATTACCGTCTACCAATCATCGCCAATTCAAAGGTCAAAAAAACAAAAAGTGTTTCCCCAAAATAGATTAAACTTCACCTTTCAATAAACCGCTGTATATATATTATCGTAACACCTATTACGTCAGCTTCCTCTTGGCACTTTGCGAGATGACAAGCAAATAACAGGCAATGTTTTTCTTCCATTATCCGTAAGGAAATTAATTCCTCTGTGTGCATGAAAGTACTACGAAAATAAACTGGAGGTTTTAGTGGTGGGACTGGTGTTATAAATAATGGTGTATCGAAAATTTTACACATTATTATTATTTAATCTATTTAGTAATCTTTCCCAAACATTACTAAATAGATTAAATAATAATAATGTGTGTTAGTGAGGCGCACTAGTATATTAAGAGCCTATTCACTCTAGTCTTGAAGACACCCAAATAATAATCGGACGGGAAGACCGCAGCAGGCAAAACGGCGAACCGAAAAGCTTAGTCCGGACCGTAGAGGTTCAAAATATAATAAGGTTTCCAGTTCATATGTACTTTTCTAAGAAAAGTACATGCCGGACACCCCGTGCCTCGAAAAGTACACAAAGCCGTTAGTCTCGGTTGTCATTCCTAAATCTTTCACTGTATTATAGGTAGTCAGACCCCAGAAAGTCTCATCATTAGTATATTCAAGGAGTATCGTAATGCCCAGTAACTGTGTATAGAAGTCTGATAGGCATTCTCTCCATGGAGGAAATAGGTATGCAGCCACATCCGATTAGACTGGAATCAGATCCCAAGCTAGTTAGAAGATGGCTAGGTATAGGACGATGATATTTAACACAAGGTATATTAGGAAAAACAATCACGTGAAAATGTCGTACAAAAATCTTTTACAATACCTACTAAAGTTTACTGCCACACAGGAAAAACAATTTCATATCAAGTCAGCTCGATGCCAAACTGTCAATCACGACTGACAGTCGCTATCCTGGCTTGCAAACACTACAGCCAGCAAATACTCCTTTATTTGTCAGATTGGCGTCGAAGCCAATATACAATATTGTTCCTTCACTCCAGAATATAAATGGCGGTGAAAACTCTCGCAGCCCCGGCTGAAATAGGGGTGGCTAAATAACCGTGAAGCGTGGGTAAAGGGTGCAGGCTGTCCAGTAATGCGGTTTTTGACGGACTCCTCCATTAAAATAAACGTAGTTTTATGTGATTTACATGGTTTATTAGATTTGTTTAGGTTTTTTGCGGTTGATCTTTTTAGTCGTAACTAATGTGGGTAATATGACAATGAATTGTATTTTTTAATAAAAATATAGTCAAGGATTTGTAAGGAAAAAAACTCTTTTAAAATTATATCAATATCGATAAAAACCATAAAATAATGTGACGCAACCCTAAAAAAGAGAAATGCTGCGTTTACTCAACCGCACATCAATCATTTATATCTACCATGACCAAAATACATACGCATGTTTCTTTACATCTTGGATGTTTTCAAATTCCAAATGTTTTTGAGAAAACCTCAACTTTTTATTTATTTATCTTTTTTTCAATGCAGGTAACCCATAAATTTGTTAGTATTTTTTTGCCATTTTTAGTATTAATCAAACCATCAACTTAAGAATATAATGCTTAATTACGGCATCTTTCAGAGAAACCTGGCAATATTCTCCAGACTGAGCAACACCCACACATGGCGAGCTAGTTAGTAGAAAGGTGATTGGTGACTGGTAGAGAATTCCTAAGGGATTAAGTCTCCTTATGTACTTTTCGTCACATGATAAATAAATAAATAACCACTGCAATCAGGTGATCTATTAGGTGACCTTCAGTCTTGCTAGAATTGCACATATGAATTCTCTCCCTACCCCGCATCCGACGACGCCAATATGCAGCGAAAAACGAGGCTTAAAATAAGTACTATTAATAGTGGTGAAAACATAGACTGAAACAGAAACTGACAAAGACTTATTTTTTGTTGCTAAAATTCATGCAAAAATGAACCCACACAAAAAAATCTTTGATTCTAAACATCGATACCAGCGTAGATCACCTACACCCCTCCCTACTGATATAAAGCTGTAGTACACCGCATGCTTCGTTACTCCACAATCACGTTACGTCGACTGCGAGCGATTCACTAATTCTTGCGTGCGCTTACCTTGGCCTGTACGTGTCCTAGCTTTATGTGTAGTAGATGAGGCGGCTGATTTTATACTGTTTATTTCTTGTTTTTAGAGACGACACAGAAGTTTAAGAGCAAAGGGGTTTTAAAAACGGAAAGTACATAAAACGGCGAGTCATATGCCAATGCTGGCTTGAGGCAAGTGCATTGTCTGAGCAGTAGAATTGTTCATGCATGTCATGGGATTACTTATTCTTGTATCATAAGCAATAATTTCGGGTATCCGGATCAATGCATATGAGAGCAATGGCGACAATTGGTGACGGTACGGTTGTCGCAGTGGTTGCACGATAAGTTGTTGCACTACGCATTGCAGGGTCAATTTCCGAACATTTGTTCCGGGTCTAGATGTAGGTATTGTGTATGTGAATTTACATGTTTGCAAACGCACCCACAATAAGGAAGTTATTTCTAGTGGAGCAATTTTCAGAAGAAAAAATGCACTATACCCAAAAAGTATATCTGAACACGTCACAGACTATGTAATAAGAAACACATTGTCTGTGACAATTGTGTCGCTGAGCAATACCTGTACCAACTCCTTGCTAACATCACAATAAAATTGTTCTAATTTACAACTCCCAGCTAATTGATTTTCCTATCACTCTGACGATTAAAACAATGCTCCAAAGTTTCCCTCTAGCGACTAACAATTCTGCTTGCTACAGGAATTCTTTCAGTTAAAGTTAACAGCGTTTTACAGCGTCAAAGTTATGATAACCGCACGCTTCGTTAGCTCACAATCCCAGCTCGTGTACAGCTTGTGCAGCTTATTTTTATGCTGCACGCAAACTAGCTTAGATTCTGTGAAACGATGCTTTTTACCTTGTAGGGGTAAAAATGGGGAATGTATTTTTTTCTGTAGGACAGTGTGATTGTGTTGATTGATGTGTATTAAAACTTTGTGCAGTAGTAAAATCAGTGTTTAAATGCGGATTTTAGGCAATTTCAACCATTAGGTAGTATAATAAAAATTTAAACTATTAAAGACAAAAATTTGATTATGATGCTAGTGCAAGCGACTTTGCCCGCGTGATGTTAGAAAATTTATCCCAAGGGAACATTCTTCTCGAATAAAAAAACCTTTATATGCTATTCCAGGCCACCATAATTCTGTAACAAAATTCACTGAAATCCATTCAGCCAAGTGTGAGTGTTAGTTCACTAAAGTATTAGCAAAGTAACGATTTTCTTTTAATTGACAGTTTCGATGGAAACTGACGTAGATTTTTCAATCCACAGATAATTTTAACTTCGGAAAAAATTATGACACATTTCTATACAAAAGCAGTCAAACTGACGATTTTATTCCTCAAGTTATTTAGCTATTGAAAAATCAACTCTAAAACTACGCCACTAGAGTTTTAGAACACATTAAAACACAAACCACAGCACAACCAGAAACCAGTAGACAATTTAATCCTCCGCAAATGATGTGCCTATACATAAATCTACTAGATAATTGAATAACGCGTCATTATTGCATGAACCTGTCCGAATGACTGGCTGCGTATCAAATAACGGCGTCCCTGCGGCCACAGTGTGAGACTTGCAGTAATGCAATCAGGGGGCAGGCCGGTACTGGGTACCCCTCGCCTGTTTGGCGCATAGAGCATCGGTAGACTGCCTACTTTGTTATTCTCTGTTTTCATAGATGATTTTATGTGATGATAGGAAGATGATGTTTTGAATTTTTCTCTTAAAAGACTTCCGAGTATAGAGTTTTGTAAACTGCAAAAGCAATAGAGGGCGTGAACGCATCAGGAATGAAGATATTCGCATTAAAACTAAGGTTACTGACATTCCCCAAAAAATCATCAAACTTAAGTAGTGGGGCAGAGTACATTGCTCGTAAAACAAATGGTCGCTAGGTCCTAAAGATTCCGAAGACCACGTATTTGAAGACGAGAGGTCTAATTTTCAACAGCAATATGTTATTAGTTGTAAAAGCGATTTAGAAAGAATCCCTTAATTGAAAATGATCCTAAATTCCGCTTTTACAAATCCTTATCGTATAAAATGATCTGATCATAGTTTTATATTATTATTTCGTATGCATTCATCTTGAATATGCATCAAAGGTATGAAACCCTCAATACGGGATATACATATAAGACAAGTAGGCATTATACATAATTAAATAAGACATTGAAGGCATCTAGAGAAAATTCCATTACATTACATTGATACAGTACATTGATTACAGAAGAAAACAAGTATCAATCTGATGATCAAAAACATGATTTTAAATATGTAGAGTATCAAAGTTTTAGAAAAAAGTTAGAACAACTAGACAACCGCTGCATTTTTGAGCACTCAGATCCAATATTAGTGGGTGTTCCAAATGGCCACTCTAGTTGCACGACAAAGCAGTTTCCGCCAGTCCACATCGTAAATTGAAAGACTATCACACAGTCTAAACCGAGCAATATCCAGCAGAGTCAGGCCAGGGTAGATTGCAGTAATCCAATCAGGGTAGCAGGCCACAATTTGCGGGTAACTGATGCCCGCTCTCCAATGTGTTGCTCGCTAGCATTGAATGTGCGTCGTTTTGATATTCTGCGCTTTTAACTGTAGATAGTGTATCTGTGTTTGCAGTTACGTTTAGTTTCCTTTTTTTATTCAAGTCGCAAGTTCAGCGTGAAGTCCAGAATTCGGCAGGACAGTACTATTTGGTTTTACTTAGTATTACTCTGTAGTAGCCAGAAATGTGAAAGTTGATGATGTGATATCACCATGACTGAAAACATAAAAAAAACAAGCGAGTTCTTGAATAAACTACCTATACTGTAACTTTTTGGTGTTCAATAAAATTTATTCTATTTTATTCCAATATCTATCTATTCGTGTCTGTAAAAGCCTTACAGACTATAAGAGTAAAGAACAGAGAGTACACCTGGTGTTTATGTGTTCACTGTCTTGTGCTCTATAATTATCTCCTTCGTGCTTGGCTTTTTTCTGTTAAGGTGAGGAGAATTTTTTTAAAAGTTCCTGGGGCTGCTTAACCGTGCTCTATATAATTGACAAACTCACTCTAGCACTGGTAGAAAGTGCCACACCAAAATAAATAAATAAAGATTTAGGCTCTCAAATTCCAATTGAATTCTAGACTCCTATAATGTTGTTCTGTGAATTGAAACTTCTCATCAATTTATTCGTCAATATAATGTCTTATAAACATTTCATTTCAGTCCCATACCTTATCTTCTTCCAACAGCAAAAACCACGCATTAAACTAAAGAGAAAACACGCACGTACACAAAAAATATACACTCAATAAATCAAGTAAACAAAACCTTCGGTAAAACCTATAGCTTCAGCAACAATACAATGACAAGCGCGCACGATCGACGGCAATTTGCGACGCAACGCAACACAGACGCGACGCGACGCGACGCAACACAGACGCGACGCAACACAGTCGCGCGACCAATAGATCGCAATCTAGACGAACAACGCAGATTAATCGTTTTTGTACACCGAGCTTTATTGGATTGGAGGAGAATTGAACTTTTTATTTTGTTACTTAGGTACTAGTTTGTTTTTTTTTATGTAAGACAGTGAACTAAGGGGAGGTACACTCATTGGATAGTTGTCGTGTTTTGTTTTAGTACAGCTGTCCTGTTTCTTATTAGCTGGTACTAGTGGCTTAATTACTTCTGGAATAAATAGTACGTTGTACAAATGCCCAAGGTTATCCAATGACATTGTTCAATCCTCTAACATGGATAAAATTAATAACATTTCATAAACATACACCTAATAAAGTCTGGGCAACGAAAGCGATTTTCGTGTCGGTTGCCCGGTGATCTGTGGAGACTATCCAGGAACTAACTTAATGTTATCATAATTATAATAAATTAAATAGGCTTGGAGCTAGCGGGCATTAAAAATAACCTACCCTATCTTTATTTGTCAGTATTCTTCAAACATATTTTCAGGGGTAAACTGGTTCAGAAAGAAGCAAGTCTTTCTAGTAATGTTTTCAAGCAAATTATCGGAAGCTTCATCTTCACACTATTCACAATAAAATCTTTTAAATCAATGATTTTATTTTTTATTTTTTGTAAACTCCCTCAAATAATTGCCGCATCCATCGCTACTCTACTCCGGGCCGCACCGCAACACAGTGGCCGTTACACATGCTGCAGTAATTAGGCCTTACTCGAGCTCGTGTCAATTCACTAAGTACATACCTCGTGATATTTCACGAATGAAGCGCGTAAAGTCGTGAAGTTTCACGAAAAAGTACAGACAAACTAAGTATTCGGTACACAGGTAACTGTCAACTAATTTAAAGCAATGTTATGAATGGTGGGTTTTTCTACATATCTATAGGGTGTTTGGTGCATCGTCAAATTGAAATGGTCGACTGGAGAGGTCATCTGCTATCTTTTTAGACCCTAACATGTCTCATGTCCTGTGGTTTTTTCTTAATTTTTTATTGTTTTATTTTAAAAAGACCCAATTTTTGCATTCAAATACAAATATTATTATTATTTTTTATTTTATTGTATAAACTGTACCGTTACTTTTTGGTGTAGGTACAATAAAGTTTATTCTATTCTATTAAAATATGCATAAGGCGTTAACTGAATTTTAATTGTATTTGGATGTGATTTGGATACTTTTTCAAAAAATCTCTAGCTTATCTTCTTGCTAGTGATGTGCCAAATGCCACCAAAATCTTTTTACAACTAAGTAAATTCGCTAGTTTTGTGAATGTAGTGTACCTAATGAGAATTAAAATTACCGTGAACATTAAAAAACTTGTTTGTCTGTACACAAATTCATGATATTTGACGAATATCCCAAGTTCGTCTGTTCGCTAAGTTGCCGAAAGTAGTCTTAAGTTGAAGGCGATTAAGTGTTTCCCGCTGATAAGTTTGTTCAGTGAATTCGAAGCTTTGAGTCGCAAATGTTTGGTTTGTTCATATTATTTGCTCTTTGGATACAAATGGTTCATGTTATTTGTAGGGTATTTCAAAGATTCTGAGCATTTTGTTCATTTGTTCAGTGTTTAATACGGCTACTTTTTGATGCTTAGTGAATCATGGTAAATTACTTAGGTAATGATTGGAAAATTTAATGATTTTATTTGATTACTTGTACCTGTTTGTATAAATTGGAAATGTAACGAATATAGTGAGTCCTGGCACACATAAGTCTAATCTCAGCTTGGGTGCCAGAGGTTAATAATCTGAGACAATAGAAACGACCTGATTTGTGTTTAAATTGTACAAAAACTGAGGAAAAATAAATTATTGTTTAATATTATGTAATAAATGATAATGAGTCTTCTGTCTGTAAATTGTAAAAATAAATACATTCTTTAGTTTTATCACCAAAAATGCAGAATATTTATTTGGTTAGATACTTATCTAACTCCTTATTTGTACTGACCAAAGCTCTTGCTTTGTTCGTACACATACGTTCATAGGCTAACTTAGTAAAGATGTTATTAACTAAATGAAGAGTATATAACAACTAATCATTGACCCAAATATCATAATAATAAAACACTAAAACAATGCCATTTCTAACATTGACTTAATAATAACTGACATATCACACGCAGACATTCTGAACATAATCTCATCATAATGAGTGGCACAACGCTTGGCGCGATTGTGAAATACCCGTCACAAAGTCTACCATGCTCTCTTCACCCCCAACCATAACATCACAACTCAAAAAAACCCATCACTTAATTATCAACCCTCCTCAAACCAAATACAGCTGAAAATTAATTGATCAACCCTTCAGATATGTTTGAATTACATAATCGAATTCTATCGTGTCTGCGTTTAACGGCTTTTTAAGGACAAATGAAATCGAACTCTACTTTGTAGTGATTAGGGTTGGATTTAAATTGGTTAGGTTAGTGGATGAGTTGATTCATTATTGAACCAGATTTGTGAGGACAATGAAGCGTGTGCACAATGAGAGACAATATTGTGTGGAAGCTGCGCGCTATACTACGGCTGTTTAAGCGCTTTGTAAGCGATGCGAAGCGATGAAAGCGCGTGACGATCGATAATCCTGTTGCTGTCATAATCGGATCGACTTTCTGAGCATTCTCCTTTTAATTAGCTTGACTGAGTTTTTATCGGTGCTTAGTAACGTCTAACGAGCTGCGGTGACATTTTTTGTCCTTTATATTTTATGAACAGCATAGCATAATAAAATGAGCCTTATAATGGTCCCAATGCTGAGAATCAGACCTCCTTTTTACGAGAAGTAATGAGTCGTAATCTACCACGCAGGCCCTGTGTGTATATGTCGCAGGTTTTTCATAAAATTAGGTTTTTGATCAAAAACCTAGGTTTTTGATGAAAGACCGGAAGATGAAACATATTAAACTCAATTTCATCATAAACCTGTATCAATCCAGATTTTTGATCAAAAACCTGAACTAGTTTGGGTTTATGATAAAGTTGTTGGCAAAACCACGGTTTGGCTTTGTTTTATGACAAATAAATCAACCTTAATGAAATAAATAAAACAATCCATCATCTACATCATCTAATCAAAGCCTTGGTGTCCTTTGAATAGTCCTATGAAAGGAAGTTTTTGTTTGGAATTGATCAAAGTAACATCTCATGGACCATTTTTGATAAATGAATAATTGTTAAGTTACAAATGATGATGGATTGTTTTATTTATTTCATTTAGTTTGACTTATTTGTCATAAAACCAAGCCAAAACGTGGTTTTGCCAACAACTTTATCATAAACCCAAACTAGTTTAGGTTTTTGATCAAAAATCTGGTTTGACGCAGGCTTATGATGAAATTGAGTTTAATATGTGTCATCTTCCGGTTTTTCATCAAAAACCTAGGTTTTCGATCAAAAACCTAATTTTATGAAAAACCTGCGACATATAGATGTCACATGTCGTTCTTCGATTCTAAGACTTATCGATTTCCTTACGATGTTTTCCTTCAAAGTTTTCAGAGCAATGGACATGGCATTATTTAATTTTACATAAAGTAAAGCGCCTGGCTGGGTTCGAACCCGCGACCGTAAGTCGGGGCCGTTAACACTAGGTCACCACTGCTCTATTATATACACTTACACTTCTCTATACCTATGTACACGTTATTTGGACTAAATGTGTATATTAGTCTTATTTTCAAAAAGAAAAGGTGCACAGTATCTATTCACGACCGTCGTGTATATGACCAGATGCATGAACGTTAACGAATCAAAAAGATATAAGGATCATTCACATCTTTCCTTTTTAAATCGCGAATATTATTCCTATCTTACAAATAGACATTTCTCTAAAAAATCATAAGCAGAAAAGATCAAAAAAACCTCGTTATTCACTCCTTTGGCCCCAAAAAACACAATACGTGCAGTATAAAAGACCAAAAGTATCATTTTAACAAAAAAACCGGGCAAGTGCGAGTCGGACTCGCGCACTGAGGGTTTCGTACCAACCTACCTATAAAAACAGTTTAATTCTCGAATCGAGTCTTGAAGACTTTTCAATTTTTTTTACTTGTGACGTAACTAAAAATTTTCAGTTTTTAGACTTTTCCCGATATTAGTGCTATAATACCTTGCTTCGTGCCAAATTTCAAGATTCTAGGTCAACGGGAAGCACCCTATGAGTTTTGATTCCTTTGACAGTGTCGAAATGTACGTTTTTTGCAACATAAACGGGCGTATCTTTTTTTCCCGTCAACTTACAAGTTTGATTTTTGCACAACTTCAAGGGACCGCGGATTTCAATATATGGTTTTAATTTCAACTTGATACCTCCACGCGTTCCTGAGAAAAAGGGTCTTGACAGACGGACGGACGGACAGACGGACAACAAAGTGATCCTATAAGGGTTCCGTTTTTTCCTTTTGAGGTACGGAACCCTAAAAAGCGACCCGCGCACGGAGAGCGACACGCGTTAGGGTTCCGCCTACTTCTCTCTTTGGTCCTGTGGTCCGGTTACGGAACCTTTTTATCATATTTGGACCGTGACGTAACTGCGGACGAGGTGTCACGACTCATGAGTTTTTCAACTGAACTCAGTGACTGTGATGATTAATTAGTTTTTACAAAGTTTTTAATGTTATTTTTTGGGTGTTGTGGGTGGAGCTGACGTCATTAGGTTTGCTACTACATTTATTTATTTAAATCTTCATACACACAAGAGTACAGAGGCGGACTTAATCCCAAAGTTTGTGCATTTTTTGTATTTAATTTTGTTTTAGATTTTATTATATTCTCAAATTAAATAAATAATGCAACAAAACTTTATTTTATTTATTTTTAATTAACAGTAAACCTAAACCAGTGCTTGACTGAGATTCCACTTGATGTAACAATAATGCAATCGTTGATAGTTAGGCGCACTAGTTTATTAAGAACTCACTCTTGCCGTGAAGACATCCGAATTCAAATTAGAATCGGACGGGAAGATCGCAACAGGCAAATTGTTCCAGTCCTTCAATATACACGGTATAAACGACGAGTCAAAATGCAGTTCAAACAAATTATAATAACATTTTTTTAATACGATCTAATATGTCTGCGAAGTTACCTATGCTAGCCAATTCAAAATAATTGAAAAGCAAATAACATTAACCACGATGTAAGTACAGGAAATTTCATCTCACCGCTAACTCTCTAATCTATTGACACTCACACACACACACACACACAGGTGACCACAAACAATTGAGTTGTGGTCTCAAATCGCTCACTGACCACGAATTACCTGTGCTACAGTACAATACAACGGTTTACACTGGTCTCTGGTCATTCAGGTAAAAACACTGAAAATTATTGTACCTCTTTATGTAAATTATTCGTACCTATGTATCTATACTTACTAGTAGTGACAAACATAATATGTGCAGAAGAATTATATCCTACTAACATATTAAACGCAAAAGTTTGTGTGGATGTATGTAAGTATGTTTGTTGCACTTTCACGCAAAAACTACTGAATGGATTTTTATTAAACTTCACAATAATATAGCTTATATATCGGAATAATACATAGTCTACAACTCATAAAGACTACTAATATGTATAATCACCACGTGGATGAAACCGCGGGGCGCAGCTTGCATAGAAGTTTTATTGATATTACCGATGTATCATGAAGCTTCTTTTTCAAAATCCAGTTTTATAAAACTTCATTATATATTAGGGCAAAAAGTAAATAAATCTGACTATAAGTTATTGCCAGATTACTGGACGGCCAAATTCTCTATCCGATTCATCCGGCCCTGTGGCGCAATGGATAACGCGTCTGACTACGGATCAGAAGATTCCAGGTTCGAATCCTGGCAGGGTCGCAATGTTCTTTTTGTGGATTGTAAAAATGGTGAACAGTTTTGATAACTCAACTGAATGTGTGAAAACTTCACAGTCCTGTTTCAATGTTATTTGCATTGTTTTTGCAAGATTAAATTGTTTTGTTTTATTTTTAATACGAATATACTTACTAACTTCACAGAAAACTATGATTGCATAACACTGCAACATAACCCCAATTTTAATTCAATTATTTTGCTCTCTGGGCACCACAAAAACAGCCAGATTGAGACCATACATTCGCTTAAAACATCCCTATGAATTAATTTACAAAACCACACACATAATCCGTTTACAGCGCCCCCTAGCGCAGGAATCAAACACTAATTGTCTTTGTGACGTCACAAAGGAAGTCGAATCACACGATTATCGAATTATAATATTTTTTGTGGTTTTTATTGAATTATTTCCTTTGTAGTCGTGGTCTGCATAAGTGGGGTGTCACCCTTATTCGACGTGTGTGTCTTTTTGTTATGTTAGATGTGACAATTATTTTTAAAGGGTTTTGTAGTCGTGTGTTACATGACAATGTATAGAGATTAGATATGACAATAGATCTAAATTAAGATTATACTCGTATTATAATGTACTAAGTTTCTCGTAGGAATTGTTATGGTTGCTGTTTGTTGTGGTCAATTGAATTGAGGACGTTTTTTTATTTTTATAATTTCTTCTGTTCTGGGTAGAGCAAGAGGGACGACGAGGGGGCCAGACGCTTACTAACTAAAAGCCACCAGTCTTTTATTTCTTCAGTTACCTATAGGTAACATATGCAAACGCTGCGGTAAATCTTTCGAACAAATGGTAATCGGATGGGAAGACCGCAGCAGGCAAATTATTTCAGTTCTTCGATGTAAGTGGCATAAATGACGAGGCAAAACTCTTAGTCCGGACCGTAATGGTGTTAATAATGTAGGTGGCACCTGGAATATTTATATCATTTCCTTTTGTCTCACATAAAAACAATTACAAAAGTAGCTAGCCTTTATATTACGATACGTCATCACTTCAAAAACTTGCAATTCGAAACCAATCTCAAACAATCCTAGAATAGAATTATCTAGGTCTTCAAAAGAGCCATCCCAAGACAAACACTATCCCCGACAAGTGCTGAAAGCCACCCCGATACAATACAGCAATCAAGGACTGGACACGGAGGCCAATTTGTGGCCAGAATTGCTCAGCGGGCCGATCTGAGGCCGCTTGTAATTGCTGTGTTTGTTTGTTTTGATAAGCGAGGCCGTAACGGCCTGAGATGGGCCTCGCATTGAAACCACAGGGCTGGGTGAGTGGTGGAGTATAACTATTGTTTATGAGTTGTGTCTTGTGGGTTTATGGGGTACTGAATGAGTATTGTCAGGTAGTGGTTTTTATTCTGACTTTTGTCGCATACAATTTTTATATGTTGGGGCTGTAACTCTATGTAATTATTGTTCTATGAAAGTGCTTACTTCGACCTGTGATATCTTATGAATGGTTTGCTATTATAAGTATATGTAAACTTTATATTTAACGAACGTCATTCCGATTTAATATTTATTTTATTTATGTTTTGTTATTTTTATATTACCGACATCATTTACAAAAATTAAAATCTAAAAATATGTGTTTTGTTATATTGTGAATTCTAACGTGGCATCGATTTCTTTCAAAAGGTACCTACGCAATAGAGATATAGAGCTGAAATTTGTTTCAAAATTACTATCCCTTGGGGCAGTCATAAAATCAAATTTCAAATTTTAAACAAACCAAAATCTAACAATAAGGCCGTTTGTGCTTCGTTTATGGCGTAAAGCTTTCCGTTGATTTAGAATCCTGAAATTTGGCCCACAATGTCTTAGACCAAGTACCTACAGGAAAAATTCTGTAAATAATAAACTTACTATAATTTCGGCACCAAAAAAATATAATTCGGAAAAATCTTCAAGACTCATTCGGTAATTGAACTACTACTATTTACATAAATATTTAAAGAACCCTACCGTTCACATTACCTACACTCATTAAAACTAACAGCATTAAGACTGCTATTTAATTTATTAAACACAGTCAACTAACTAAAAACACATCTTCCCAAAAAAAAAAATGGAGACTCAAATTCATAATACCCAGCGCTTGTATACAAAACTGTTTGCAGCATCTCGAAGTAAGCGAGACTGAATGCCTCTAACTCAGTTAAAACTTGGCTCCAACACTGACAATGTTGCTTTGTCTGTCCCTCCCTCCTTTCTTCTACTATAATTGGGACCGGTACATTACAATTTAATTCAAGAATTTGACTGGGAATTGAAGGTTTTATTTTGTTGAGAATGGTTCTGCTGGGGATTTTTCGCTATAGGCTTGGAGAAACTTTAAGGCTATTCATGAGTGCCTAGTTTAAGTTAGAGCTTTGTTTCACTGATTGTATTGTTTGGGACAAACAAAACACTCACGACAGTTAAGTTACTGTGGAATTGGGCTGCGTAATTGTTGGAAAGAGTTATCGTGACCGTGGATCTCAAAGAGCAAAAAAAGGAACACTGTCAGCTCGCCGTTCAGCCGTCCGGTAAAGGTCCTTAACGAACCCAAGCCGTCTACGGTGCATAGTGTTCCACGCATGACGCAACCCTCAAAGATATGATTAAAAGTATTCAAAGTATTGCAAATTGCAATCCAAAAAAATGTGGTTTTGAGTTAGCACTGTCCATCCGAAGCAGGAGGAGGTTTTTGATGATTTCCCAACAAAAAAAGTTACTGTGATATTGACGGGTGAAAAGGTAATGGTTTAAATAAAATTAAAAGCCACGTTTCATTATTTAATTGTCCAACAGCAACACTGTGGGTAGAAAGTTTAATCGCGTAGACAAAATACACGGCGGCCGACACGTGCAACTTTTTTTGCTACCATTTCAATTTGAGGCTATTTATTTGATATCCATTTTTAGTCGTATTTTCGTTATAAATAGTTTTTGATATCGTGGACACCGCATTAGCTTCAGTTATTGGGTTCTAAATATTTTACGTGAATTGAAAAATTGTTTAATTTTAATCGACATTTTTTGGGTAACGATATATGTAGATAGAATTCCGATTTTTTGTGGTCAATTGGTATAATTGACCACTAAAATTTGAATTTGACATATTCAATTTTAGTAAGGGTTACCTAAAAAAACGTAATATAGTGATTCTTTAATAATGCAAGTATGTTATTTTAAAAATCCAATACTTAACTAATAAAGAATGCGGAAACTTTAATAAAATGTCTTGCACTAGCGTTTAGTTAGTGCAAGCAAACAAGTTTTGATTGATGTCGTTTTACATATTAAATTGCGAAGCCCGAACAATATAAACAACATTCGTTTAGATAAAATAAATATCTTAATTTAAAGCTACGAATAGCTACCCGGTATTTAATGTTTCATATCGAAACAATAACTTAACGAGCAGTCCTGAAAGTAACCCTTTCCCAAAAAGATCATAATATCATTAAACAGATTTCCCCGTCCACATTAATACAAAAGCCCAGTGGTCCAACAGTTTTTGTAGACAAAATATCGCACTAAATCACACCGGGCCGTTAAACGTAACAAAAGGTCATGCCGTAATTAGTTTTTTTGTCCCCACAGTGCAATATTTCAACCTTCCCCAACCACATCCGTAATAATTTTTCAATTAAAATTCATTTTTGTCATAAAATATTCTGCACTCGTGTTGAAAATTAAAATGTATGTGTTTTCGTATGGGTGATTACTTTAAATAACATTGTTATTCCATTTTTTTCAGAGTTTTTATTGTATTTTAAAACGTATGCGTTGTCGATGTAATGTGTAATGTTTGTTGTGAATAAATTGTTATTGATACGTTATTTATCTTACCAACAATTTGTTTGAGTATTAATAAATAGCGTTTGATGCATGTTGATCAGCAACTTACCTGAAAAAAATAAAAACAATATTTATTGATATCGTTAAACATACTAATTTAACTTCATAATAAACCAATCAATCAGTAAAAACACATAAAATATCAGTTAAACATAAACACGATCATAAAAATAATTTTAACTGCAGTGTTAACACAATCATCCATTAATGCAGTAGGTAATTAAAATGTTAACCATACTGCAGACTTATTAGCTACAACAATAACTCGAATGTTTTATTTCTAACACTACTTCTGCCTGCATGAACGAGCTATTTAGTAATTCCTCTATTAATTACTTTCATAATTGACGTAACACGGGCATGAGGAAGTATCGCGCAATGTTTTCTTTCCATTCCTCACGAGCTTTAAACAATTACTTATGTAAATTCTAAATTACACAATTAAATTATGTTAAAGCCTTGTTAGAAATACTTTGTGTCGTAGCTTTAGTTAACGAGGTGTGCTCTGTAATGGCGTGGTTACGTGAAATGTATCGCGAGCTGTTGCAATGTCGTGAGTTCAAGTTTGTGCATACAAAATTAGGGTTTGCTTCATTTAACAAATGTGTAAAAGTATCCATAGAATTGGTAATAGCCTAAAAAAGAGTTGTCGCTTTAGAGTAGAAATCACGCTATGAGCAATATTGGCGCTAAAAAATATACGTTGTTATTATGAAAATTATGCAATATTGACTGTCAACATTTCCTTTACATAGCCCAGCTGATACTCCATCCTTCATCTATTGCAAGTGTGAGTACAATCAGTTTTGAGACGACTGCAATAAGAAACGATTTCTATCTTCAAGTCCAATGTGGCGGTAAATTGCTCACCGCGCCTGTACTCTTAAGGTTAAACATACTCGACAGCCTTAAAGTAACTTTCAACTTGTATTTAAACTAAATAAGCATTACCAGACGATAAAAAAAATAAAAAAAAATATTTATATTGTGTTGTATCTGAATTCATTTGTATATCTTATCAATTTTTTTTTTTCTCTTTTATTGCACCTACCATTAATATTCTCTGCATTGCCCAAAGGTTGACTGGTAGTAAATGCCCAAGGCACTAAGTCCACCTTTGTACCTATTTTGTGCAAAAAGTATTAAATAACTCGGAAAAGATCTTTTTTCTTAACATCTCATAGAAACGAACGCTTAAGTTAATGCAGTTGAGTAAACTTTACTCATACTTGCCGATTTAAGAACATAATAACTTGAACTCTCTTTATATGGATGGATAGTGATGCATTGATAAATTCAGCCTAGTCAGAGAGACTAGACATAAAACTAGACATCGTAAAAAGGCTTGATAAAAGCTGTTCGAGCCCTGCTATAACCTTGTTATAACGAATTGGGACCAGCCAGAGGAGCCATATCATAGGAAAGGTGTACCAAAGTGGGTACAACGAGAGTTATTCTGTTTATGGTTTGTGGCATTCACATCCATACAGTACGGGCGTTATAACTTGGCGAGTCTGAAGTTAGGTTCTGCGAATTTTGGCGCTTGAAAACTCGTACAAAAATAAAAACAATTTGCAGTTGTTATTGCTGTTAAAAACTATACTTATAACAACTGTATTGTACATTGGAATTGAATCTTATACGTAGCTGAATTGTGATGTGATACCTTAAGTAAAAGAAAATTAATTCCAATGTAATACATGTAAAAACCGTAAAAGGTACCAAGTTCGACTTCAGTTAAGTAGGAATTAAAATACAATATGAGTGTAACTATCGCTACACTTTAAGAAGGAAGAAAGAAAAATAATTGATTTGTGCCAAACATGGCGCGTAACATGAAAATAATCAAACACAATACAGAAAGAGTTTGGAAAGATATGCACTATGCATTAAGTGTATGTTTAAGTATAGCGATAGATTCAGAGATTACAAACGTGAAGTTGTATTAAAAAATACATAAAATTTGACGAGTAGTTTTTTTCCACAGTTTCGTACGTTGCGCACCACTGTGCACAGTGGGCAAATTTAACACCCTGATTAATTTATTAATTTTCATAAAATATTTAAACACAATTATAATAATATTGCGGTAATTTTTCAGCTAAACAGACGCGGCATTACGCCATTAATTTGGCGCAGTGTCACCGACAGAGGCGGCGCTAACCGCAGTCACGTGCGTTGTGGGACGCTCTAAACTATACCCGTTTTATTGTTCCTTTTAAATTTTGGCGAATTTATTGTTTTGTTGAACTAGTTTTGAATATAACTGGAGCGGTTTTTAGAGTGAATTTTAATTTAATGCGAAATAATTGTTATGAGAACTGGAGAATATACACTTCCTAGCTACAATGGTAGGTAGAAAATGTTTTAAAGTGCAAAATTCGGGCAAATGCGAGTCGAAATGGAGTAGAGATTCAAAATCTATTGAAAAGCAAATAGGATTTTTTTTAGAAAAGATTATATTTTTTACTAATTATAACAATAAGCATCATAAGTAAAATTTTAGTAATTTAGATCACGACCAAAAACATTTCATTTAAACTTCGCCAAGAGGTGGTAAACTCCAACATCTAAGGGGCTGAGTTTCGAAATACTCATCCTTAATCCTGACATCCATGATAACTGAAACTACTATGCAAAATTGCAGCTTAGAAAGACTTAAGGTTTAGTGACCCGTTTTAGAGACCCATTCAAGTGAATCTTTAACATTTGTAATACACATGAATCTTTCCGATTATTTAACAAGCATCACCCAGTCATACTCTTATATTTCATTTCTGCTCTCCTTTCTTGTTTTATTTTCATATTGTCATATTGTCGTACAAGCAAGATGCGGCCAAGCCAGCCAGCGACCGTATTTGTCAAGAACCACCTCGCTCTCCGTGCTAGACTAATGCTGCCCTCACTTAGACAGATGGTACAGGGGCAAATTGCTTAATTGCTTTTTGTAAAGAGTTTCCTAGAAGACAATAAAATTGTAGGTGAAATTGTACTGCAAAACACTTATTCGAGGTTGAGATGTTGTTTTAAGATATTGCATTATTTTTTTAATCATTGAGGTTTGGTAGATATATCTACGAGCTATTTCCAGTGATAAAGCTATTGGTAATGATTTAATAGACTATTATTTCTATTTTTCTTAAATTTATTTCAGTTTAAAATGAAAATATAAAATACTAGCTGTCTCTGCGGTTTCACCCGCAATTTTCGTTACTGCTCCGCTCCCGTGGGCCGTAGCGTGATGGTATATAGCCTATAGCATTCCTCGATAAATGGGCTATCTAACACTGAAAGAATTTTCAAATCAGACCAGTAGTTCCAGAGATTACCCTCTACATACAAACTTACAAACCTACAAACTTACAAACTTACAAATTTTAGTATAGATTTCCCCTAAATTGAGGTTGTTATACCCTCAGTGTATTATTTTAATCAATTTTATCCGTTAAATAATTGAGTCATCTGTTCGTACAACTTCTAAACCACTATTTTGAACAGTTCTGTTAGCCTCGGACACTTTCGCACAAAGTTTAACTATTTTCACCAAAAACTCGTAAAAATAGAAGCACGTGCTACCGACTTTAAGCTACAAATGCAAATCTGAGTTCATTTGACTAATAGCACGCAGTAATGGCACTGCACACTGTTAAAAATTTGCATTTAACAAGCCATAAAATAGATTAAAGTAGTAACGTTAAATTATTTCGTGGATGGCGTGCCTCTCGTTGCAGACGTATTAAAGTTTTATCCGGCCTGTGTGGTGAATCGAGTTAGAAGTTGCTCGACATTATGTCCACGGCGCGCAGTGGCGTGCACAGTGGCGTGTACGCCCCTGATTCAATTTATTGTTGCAAAGAATTACTGTAATTGCTTTAAAATTTTCTATCGGACGCACTGTGTGTCGTGTTCTCTAGTTCAAAAGTTTGTGCGAACATTAAATGAGATTTTAAAGTTGTGGTTTTATTAGTTGGCTCATTGGCTTTGTAGCTTCGTTTTAATATAAGTTGAAAATATTTCACGATCTTGAGTTAAGTGTTGCCTGTGGGAATATAGCTATGAGCTATGGGATTATTTGAAATAGCCACTGTGGCCGCGGCCCTGGGCAGCGAAGGGCAATTAGAGGCGCACTGATGGGTTTTAGGCAGTAAAAACCTGGAAGACAAGCAATGGGTAGCTGCCACAGTCCAGTCATTCGGTAACCGTACGGACTGAGCTCAAATCGTTGACGGCACTTATTATTCCACGCGCGATTCAAAGAGGTGACAGTAAAACCGTAGACGTCCAGTAGGGCCGAAGGCTAGGGTCATGGGTTAACTTCAGCAAGCGAAAACTATGACCCCCGAAAAGGGCAAAAAAAGAACATAGGTGTAGTTTTAGTCAGTAAACGTCTGAAAAGCTACGCTCTAGAGCAGGTAAAATCATTACAATGATGATTAGCCATCTCAAAAAAAGGACATGGCATGTTACGCACTGGATTTTTTACTAAAGTAAGCATTTAAAAAATATCAATTAATTCAGTACCTCATAACTAATATTTGTTTCACAGAAAATTTTCAAACCTAATTTTTGTCTACCCAAAATCCATTTCCTCCCCTAGGCTTGCAAACAACTGCCTCGCCTCATTACATTTTAAAACTTTGTATGGACAATGTCTTAATTGGAGTAATTCCAGTAATTTCACGATTTTGCCTATAAATCCCAGGCAGCGTTCATAAGGACGAGTGTCGATAAAACTTTGTATAATAAAATAATATTCGAGGTATTCCGTCTTTTGTTGTAATCGTAATTAACTCAATTAGCTTTACTTTTTTGACTGATCGAGGGTCCCTGTCAGAGTCTGGTGTTTTCTGATAGCTACAACTTAGGGGCCTTTAAGTAAGTCAAGATTGAATAGATTACGTCTAGGCAAGCGTGCTCCATCGTCGCTTATCATCAGGTGAGATAGTGGTCAAATGCGAGCCTATGCTTATTAAAAAAATCCAACTTTTAGACAACTTAAAAGGGCCTGTAAATGGGCTATTCAAAATTAACGTGTTTCTGTTTCTGCTTAGTTTTTCCCGTGCGGGTGGAGCGGATTGGTGCAAAATTTAGTGGTGTACTGTATTTAATTTTTGAAAATAGAATTAACTCTAATTTAATAGTGGGAATGTGTGGGAGATTAGCCTTATGGGAGGCTAGCTTCAGTCCGCGACTTCATCCTTGCGAACGACAGTTATTCGAGATAGAAAGAAAATGTGTGGATATTTATACTCCGTCAGACATATTGTGGCAATTGAGACAACAGGGAGAAATTCGAGAACGAATTCACTAATTGGGGATTATTTTTATAGTATTCATATTTTTTCAGGACAGTAAATTATAATCATTCATAAAAAAGTTTTTTATTGAAGAGCCACAGAAACAGTCGGGATTTGTAGTAGTCGCTAGGCAATTTTTGATTTCCTTTAATTTATTTTTATATAGATTTCTTTTAATTTCATTATTGTTAAACTTTAAACTAGGTTATTCATAAGCAAGCGTGCTCCATCGTCGGCCACATCATTGCTTACCATCAGGTGAGATGGTGGCCAAACGAGAGTCTATCCCTAAAAATTAAATTTTAATACTTGCAGCATCAAATAAACCGGATAAATAACAATTTTCACACAAAATAACCTTCACCTATATTATTAATACTTCACAATTTCAACAGTCGGATCATCCCGTCAATTTCGTTAATAAATCCCTGTCCCCATTCTGTTAATACCGCGGACAGATGGGGGATGCGAATTAAAACTTGCCATAATAAATATTGCCAGCTATCCCTTAGCTTTATATTATTTTGTGTAATTTTAACAATCAAGTTACTAACTTTGATTGCGGGTGAGACGCGCTTCTGTGTAACGGTAATTCATTTTCATTCAGGAAATTTGGGGAAGTGTAAGCATTTTGTTCTGTATCTGAAATACTGGGAATGGTTAGAGAGTAGGCTTTTGTGTCAGCTACAGAATATTTTCTATCTTATCATCATGTTCAGCCTTTTTCAGGTTTACTTGCAGTCTAACCGGATGAGGCAGTGGCTCAAAAGAAACTCTGAAATTCAGCTGAATTTTTGAGCTAAGCTTTTGAGTCACTGCCTATCGACAGCACAGTTATGAGGTGGTCCTTACCTACTAGGGTGCGGGATTGTGCGGTCTTCCATGAACTGGTGAGTCTCCATGTAAGTATATGTATGGTGGTGCAATACTCGGGTGTAGAACCATGAGCTAAACCAACTCCGCAGCTAGAAAAATTGGGAAGTAGCTATCTCCTTCTACAAAGCAATAATGCGTACAAAAGAGAGGACTGTAGCTATGATGGAACGAATGGTCACAGTTGGCACAATGGTTGAGCAATTTGTTGCAAGAGCTTGAAGGTTTGATTCCCGCACAGTACAACTAAATGTATGACCTGCAGATACTCATAGTTGCAGGGTGTCTTGTGTAGGTGTGCGACTTTACAACTTTTCATGTTTTAGAACGAACTCACGATACTAGAGTAATTATTTAATAAAATTGCAATTTAACCGCCATAATGTTTACCCTATCTCCACTCCTCAAATCATTATTTCTCAAAACTATCGGCAACCACTTTGTTTGTTGGCGTTCCCCACAAACTAAGGGTAACTTAGGGTAATATTGTAACGAGGTGCACTTGAGACTTTAAACTTAACAAGAATCTAGCGAACATTAAACTTCAAAAGCGTTGTACGAAGTTGGTTCGCAATCTTTATTTATTTATTAGCATCGACTTCCCTTGCCAACTTCTTGTGGCAATTTTATTAGATTGAAACTATAGCTGTAGGTACTTGGTTCTCATGTGAGCCTCTTTCTAAGAAGGTGTGTGTTGTGGTTAGCTCCCATAATATAAAATACCCTTTATTTGCTTGTTAGGGTTGTGTGTGTGTGGTGTAGGTACTGGTCGAAAATTGATAGGAACTAGATACTGAAGGTCCTTTTAATCATCATCATTATTCCACCCAATATTCCTCCCGATTGAAAACCTTATTCCACCTAATTGACCTCTTCTCTTATATTTTTTTTTAATTATTATAAAATAATGCTTGACTGCAATCCCACCTGATAGTAATTGTATGCCAAGTTATAATTAAACAAACCTTTTTTACTGTGCTTTCAACTGATTTTGACTTTTATTGCTTTGTCGACACGGTATATAACAATTGCATTAAACAGTTAGCAGTTAGCATTGTAAACAGTTTTTTTTTTTGCTTTAAATATCATCCAAGCCTACGGAATAGTTGTTGAAATCGGTTGAACGGATAGTAAAAAAGGTTTCTCTAAATGTTTAATTATATCGTGACTGAAGTGTAAAGTGTCCTTTAAAAAAACCCCTCCAAGACAGGAAAGCTAAGCCAGTCATCAGTCAGTATTTACTCTACAACACAATTCTATTTGCCAACGACTGCAGTTTTTTGTTGAAAACACAGAAGAAACTCCATCGTTTGCTCAGATAATTAAAATGCAAGCGTTTATCTTCTTGCCGGCGACGCGAGAGTTTTTGTAGGTTTTAACTGTCTTCTATTGGTTTTCCAATGAGTGGTTTTGTGATAACAGTTGAAAAATTGATAATGTAGCTAGTATAAGGATATTTAAAACAATTCACGATGAAGAAATGAAAGAAATGATAATGCAACTTTAAATAAAAACGGCCGCGGCGCACAGCGCAACCCCGAATTGACCAACCCCTGCGCCAAACATGTCACGAGACTTCTTTAGACTTACGATGTTAAAAGTAGAAATTCTTTTCAGTACCTATTCTAATCTGTGTAAAGAAAAGACAATGTCCTAACCCGAATATTCGTCAACGCCCAGCCTAAATCCTTGGACCTAGATCGCTAAAATTTTATACAAATGTGCCTATTATTAAGTGTAAAAAGAAGAAGATACGACATTTCAAAAGCCATTCCCCAAAGGGATGAAACAGGGTCTAATATTTGTACTGAGCCATCTACTTTCTGTAAGATTTTTTTTGGTTTGGAAATCTTGTAATGACTTCTCCTGCTCTAGGGCGGAGTGGAGTTCATATCAGGCTTTTACTGACTAAAACCATACCTGCTCTTTTTTTGCATTCCAGGAACATAGGCGTCCCTTTCAGAAGTCAACTCATCCCGTAGAACGAAGACCGAAGACCGTAGCGTACTGCGGCAGTACGCTTTGGTCCTGCTGGGCCCCTACGGTTTGCTGACATCTCTTTGATTCGCGTAAGACACTAAACACCTACGACGATGGCTTGGGCTCGGTCCAAACCACAGTCCCAAACGGTCACCAAAACGCCGGATCTTAAGCTACTCATTGCTCATCGTCCGCAATCTACTGTCTACGGTGGCTAGAAAGCCGTCTCCATTGATAGCATTACTACTTCGCAGATGGAGGCCACCGCTGTCCACTGCCCCTCGCTCCATTCCGTGGTCTGAACCAGGGTCCTGATGCGAAAGGTCGGCACCATCCCGGGAACAGGTAGTGTTGTCTTGGAATCATTTTACAATCTCACACGTTGCTGACAGGAACTAGTAGCAGTAAATAAACTGCACTAATAAAATAACTACACTGTGCTAACATTAGAAACAAACCACGGCTTTTACTGTTCATTTCATACTTGGTTTACACTGTTCATCACAGTTTTATTACCCAAGCAGAATTTATTACAGTCGTCTGAAATTAGACCGCCATTTTTAATGTGTTTCTAGATCTATTACAACGTCAGGCTTTATTACGCTATTAATAGCAAGAATGGTATAGAAAACATCCGACTTTCTGATACTATTAGAGAGGAATGTAAAGATAAGTTAAAAAAACATAACATTTTAGAGGTGACTTGTTGGGTAAACCGTAAGGACTTGGTAAGGTCGAAGCCTACTAGGGCCATAGGTTAACTTTTGGAAGGAAAACCCCTAATCTTATAACGCAGAGGACAACCGGTTCCTCCGGTTCAAAACCCTGATCTCGATTTCCAGCCATAGGCGTGGGCGACGAGCAATAGGTAGCTCGCCGTTCGGCCGTCTGATGACCGTCCCGATCACACAGTATCCCACGCGCTCCTCAAAGAGATGTCAGCTAAACCGTAGGGACCCAGTAGGGCTGAGATCTACTGGACCCATGTTGACTTCGGAAAGTGAAACCCATAAACTTAGAACGCAAAGAACAGCCGGAGGAACATACGTGTAGTTTTAGTCAGTTAAATTCTGACACGCCCTCCCGTTCTACCACAGGACTCCTTAGTAGATATGCAAAAAAAAACACATTAATACACAGTCCGTATTTCCAGATAGCAAACACACTACATCTACAAAGTCTTTAACTGAAACCCTCCCACATTTAACGAAATTGAGTCAAATGCTCGCTAAGCGTGCTTAAGACGTAAAGGCTATCGTCCACCGTGCGCCCGCTATCAATCGGCTATAAACCGGCGGATTAAGTTCTAGTAATCCTTCAGACATTACTTCCTATTCTATTTGGGGTTCCTTGCAGATTTGAGGGTCTTTCAGTAAAGATATTTGTAGAAATTATATAATTGCATCCCCAGATGGATGTGAGATGCACAGGACAGATCGTTGTGGCGAAGGCGACGCTTGGGGTGTCGACGTCTTTCGGTTGAAATATTAATGATGATGACAATGACACTTAGATGAAGATCTTATCTTTGGCCTTTCTTTGCCTCTCATCCATCCAGATATATACTAAAAACACTTTTAGCAACAAGCGTCTCATTCCTCTCTTTTACATGATCTTGTCAAGACAATGATTCTCCTTCCTCTTTTCAGTCACTTTCAATATTACTCTAATGCCTGCACTAATTTGTCACTCTATCCATTTTCCTTATCTCAAATATAACCAAACATTCTCTGTTTCGCAACATGCAATGTTTACAAACAAAACAACTTATTGAATAAATTACTCTAACAAACCTTCACTAGAAAACATACAAAATTTTGCTGAAACAACTCTTTTACAAAGCCACCTTCATTTCCTGTATTTTAGCCGGAAAAAAATCGGTAAAACTCTTCCTTATTTACCGCACAAACATCCCAAAAAACTTGGTATTCCTTTCCCTCGTAAATTAGCTTTTAAACCAACACGTGCATCATCAAAAAACTCGCAAAAGTCTACGGAACCAAAGCATCAATACAGAAAAGAAACAAACGAACAGACAAACGCAATCTCTTTTGAATTCCAACCCCCCAAAAGAGGGTTTTAATCGTTTTTAAATGTCTACTCCTAAAGGCGCAAATCCATGCAAATATCTTCTTCCAACCACACAAGCAATTTTCAACTTTGATACTTCGTATTAGAGATTAATATGGATGCAGGTGGAATTTGGTGTTGTTTTCAACTTTATATGGATTCATTAAAGAGTGAACAAAAATTGGGTTCTTTCTTGAATGTTGAGCAAAGTCTTTGAAAGATGTCTGAAGTTTGCGAGATGGGATACCACGTCAGTCTGTCAGTCATTGTGGAGACTGTGTTATGTAGACATGGTTTTTATTTTAGCAAGTTGGTTTTGATGAAAAGTTTAACGGAAGTTTCTTATTAAATATTGTAATGGAGACTTTGATGACAAATATGTTCATCAAACTATATAAGGTAATAGGAATAGGAGGGAATGTTTTTGAGAGGGTATGTTTGTAAGTTGGTTCACGCTCAAAATGCTGTACGGATTTGGGTTAAATTCGGCACACGGGCAAACTATGTTCAGAAATATTGCATAGGATTTTGTATTTTCACGCGGGTGCAAAAATCGCTGCTAGCAACTATCGTCTGTTTTTTATACCCTGAGACTAAATTGACACAAATAATGTCAAATTTACTAAGGAATGACGACAGTTCTTTTGTGTTGAAATGTCATTTTAGTCTCAGGATTTAAAAAACAGACGATAGTTTTTATATTTATAATATTATGCAATGTAAATCAGTTGATTGATTTTAATTCCAATGACACTTTTCTAAATAAGCTAATATTTCCTTAACTTTCGGAACCACCTTTGTTTGGCTTGCGTAGACAATTCAACAAATAAAATCAATCAACAACTACACCATAACTCCACTTCCAATCTAATCTAATCTAACCATACCTTATACAACAGTACAAGATTGTTCGGAAGAATCAAAGCGGCTCTTGAACTCAGAAGACAACTGAACACAGTTTAGTTTCAGTCTGTAGAAGTTTAACACTCTCTCTCGCACCACCAAGATCGAGACAAGTCATTTAATGTTTTTCTCCCAAAAAAAACCGCTCATACAACATCAATGAATAGCCAACGTAACACACGAACTACTACAACATTTGAATGTTGGTAGCATTGCGAGAGCGTTCTACTGTTCCCTGAATATTTTATTAAGCCTTTAAGATTACAGAAAAACCCACTCTATGGAGTCCCCGGGGGAGGCTTCGATACGTATCGATAAAGGTAAATAATTTAATTCTCTTGCTTCTAGTAAATGGGGTAACATTTCTGGAGTTTCAGAATAGAAATGTGTTTTTTGATAGTGGAATGTCGGAGTGGTATTTAAGGAGCTTTTGCTTTAACCGGGTTGGAAATAAAATGTGAGAAACGATAATAAGTCTTTCTTTCAGATATTGCTGCTCCTTATAATTTATACTAGCTTCTGCCAATGACATTGCCAACCGATTTTAGGTGAGAGAAATCATCAAATTACTTCTCCCGCTTTAGGTTGGAGCGAGAGAGTGATTTAGACTTTTACTGACTAAAACCCACCTGTGTGCTTCGGTTACCATTCGCGTTACAAGGTCACGGTAAGTTCTTCAAACTTTTTCCCAGCCCAATAACTGTCACCTTAACAACATGACTATCATTAGTAAGGAGGTTTTACAGCAAACTACGAAACCATTTCTTTATGTATTTTATTATTAATAGGTTCGCGCTTGATCACACTCTCATCTGATAGTAAGCCATGATGTGATCGATGGTGGAGCACGCTTCCCTAGAAGTAACCTATTCACTCTAGACCTAAAACTCAAGTTATAGCTATCAAGATTTCAAACTATAGTCAGTACAATTAATTATTAACGCATTCAGTATGACTTGTATTCTACTGACTCAGCGAAGTGTTGACCAATAACAGTCTTATTATTTTTATCGGGTAATAAAAACCGTATGTGACAGTATCATTGTCTCTTATTAAATAGCCTTCACTCGTGTCAGAAATAACATGGTACAGACCACACTGCCCAACGTAATTAGTTCGAATGTAACAAAGCCACAATTACCGCTATTCCCAATACTGAGCTAGAAATAATAAAATTATACTCTCTTACAAATTCTAAATGTTAGCAGAAAGATAAATTACGTGCCATGAATCCAATCGGGGGTGAGGTATGGCGAAGGTGAACGGAGGGGGAGGGGGATAATTTCGGTTTTTAGGTGAGAAAAGATTTATTATGGGGGCGTGGCCATCGCGAACAGAATATTCGTTTGGTAGGAAAACACGGGGTATTGAGGTTACGACTTGTTAACTTGTGCCTATTGTTATCATTATTGTAATCTGTTTTGATAGGGAATATGATGAAAAAATGCGTGTTTGGATGATGGAAATTTGTTTTAGAGTTGCCGTAGATGGACTACAGTGTTGGGTAATTTTAGAGGTTCGTTTTCACTAGTTGCTTGTTATGATATTTATATAGCCTGATAAAGAACGTCTCATTTAGACAGAATGAAATAGAAATAGTACATTTTGATATAAGTGGAAAAACTTTCTCATTATGACGGAGGCGGAATTTACCCGAGCCGTAGGTGAGGGTGCTACAGAAAACGAGTACTGCAGTGACAAACCACGTGTATCAAACGACGCTATTCAATACACTTTCAAAGACGAGGTTGACGCGCGACTTGTGGGGATCCCTTAGCACCCAACATGTAATAAACTATGGCGCACTTTTACGCGAAAACGGAATTTTGAGTGGGTGCAATTACGGCTACTACCTACCTATATTATTGCTAAAAACCCCAAACTTTTCTTTGGCTTAGCATCAGCTTTCTCAATTTTCACAATACCTCCCTTTATTATGGCTTATCTAGCAAATCAGATAGGAATATGTATATTGAATAATTCTAATTTGTACGAATAAATGCCCTATTAATATGGTAATAACCTAACCGAGAACGGGACGTTGAGAGGTTTTTAATTTCAGTGGAAGGCCCTCATCATCGAGTGGGCATCAGACTTCCATTTAACCAGTTAATAAAAATGTAAATACAATAAATTTAACCCTTCAGTGCCGAGTGCCGTTATTACAGCCATTCGTATTACTGTCGTTTAATGTAAAACATTAACATGGACGCTTAATAGTAATGAATTTATTAATGTGCTTAAATAATCATGAAGTAACTAATTATTGAACAACTAAATGGACCGGTGTTCAGTGTGTAGGTACTAGGTTTGACATGTAAGTACCGAAATTGTGTAGATACATAGACGATTTTAGCGAAACGTCAAAATATAAGTGGTAATGATTTTCATCATTGATGAAAATCATATCAATAAAATATCAGCGATCACAGAGTCTTGCCTTATTTCAGAATTCTAGACTATCAGAAAGTAAGTACCCTGTAGGTTTTGATTTCCTTGCGAAAGTCAAAATATGCGGAGCATAAACAGCTATCTATATAAGGCCCTATATTAACTTTCCGTTTACTCAGAAATTTACTCTTTTAAGGATAGCACTCTTGAGTATTTGATATGAATTTCAGCTTAATTCCCAAATCCTTTCTAAGAAAAAGGGCCGTGAGAGACGGAACAACAAAATGATTCTATAAATATTCCTTTTCTGCCAACTGAGGTATGGTACCCGAAAAAAGTACCAAATATAGGAACATCAATGAATTTACGTAGGTTAGTAAAACTCCAGCTTAATTTAAGCTATTTTATCCGACAGATGGCAGCACTCCCTTCATTATTGCATTGTCTCATAGAGGTTCCACCATCACCAAATTCACTTTACCGAAGCAGGAAAACCCATTACCCACAATTTCCCAGCCTTACACTTTACAAGAGTATTTATTTTCAATTCTTCGGATCAACACGAAAAACAAAAGAGCAGAGACCCTTTCAAAGGAAAAACAATAGAGCAATGTGTATTCCGGATAGTTTGAGAACAAATGATACCGCAGAATAGATTGTACGGAGTAATTTAGTGAGCGCCGGCCAATGAACGCGCAACATTTTGAAGTATTAGTTCAGTAATGTTACTGTGAAGTTGTGGAAGGAAGCGCATGTGAAGGGTTAACTGTTGTTTTTTCCGGTAATTCGGTACGGCAGGTAATGTTGCTGTGTGGTGAACATTGGAATGTATTTTTAGATGAAAAGTTTATTTGATGTTTTGTGCGATGGGTTTGTGTTTAATTTTAAATTTTGGTCGTTTCATTGTTTTTGTACAATTTTAAGGTTTGACTTAACTCTGTTTGCTTTTAAGGACTTCAATACTGTAATAGATTCTAAGACGTAATCATCTTAGAATCTCATGGGCTCCTATTTTTAAATGATGTAAAAAATAAATGAAAGGACAAAATTAACTTCATTGATAACATGAAGTCTGAATATAATTAGTTCTTTTACAGAGATTCTTTTGGCTTCCCATTCCACGCACAGTTCAACGAATCAATCAAGAAGAAAGTGGTTTTCAAGGAACTGGGTTGTATGCGGTATATTGATATTGCGGTAATTTTTATATATGTCATCCAATTCACGTATAATTAAATTACGTGAAGACTGAAATAAAACAAATTCAATACATTCATACCACAGACTACTTGCATTTTAATGCAACACGAAGTACAAAGGAAAATTGAATGCCTGAAGCATTATCTACCACATCTTTTTCCTTCTCTGTCAATGATATTCAAAGATTGTTCATTGTTACACCCTATTAACTCTAAAGAGATTCTTTTGTAATTCTAATAATATGTTACTTTACTGCAATAAAATTTATTGCAATAAAAATTACAAACTGTGCAATAAAAAGTAACTACAAATAGACCAGCCTCGCGATATGTACATCAGTAAATTGACGGTTTTTCCTGACAGCATATGCTGCTGAACTAAGCCATCCTGCCAATGATGTTAAATGAACACCATATTGTAGCCTCGAATCGAGTGTGATTCCCAAACCTGTATTTTCGGCGAATTCAAGTTTCTCTTTGTCAAATACTAACTACTACCTTTAGTCCGCAGCTTCGCCCGCGTACATTAAATATAACCAATGTCACTCAGGAATACAACAGCTTTCTATTGGTGAAAAATTTTTAGAAATCGGTCCAGTACTTCCACAGATTACCTCATACAAAGAAAAAAACAAACTTTACGTCTTTATTATATTAGTATAGATATCCCACAAAATTGATTACCTCGCAATTCTTATTTATTTCCTCCATTCGTCATTAGTAGGAGTTAAGAAAACGAACCATTAAACTGCTGCGAAAGGTCTAAAAGACCGGCGACGCTTCAAAGATCCGTATTTTGAGCAAAAAGGGAACTTTTCAGACATCCCTCGAGACTGATCGGCTGTAACGTCCGGCTCTCGTTATTTCTTAGACGTACGGCTCTTTGAGATCGACTAAATAACGTTGAAGGAACCTGAAAGATGTCGGAATAAGTCGGAAGAACTCCAAGTTGCATTGTTTTGACTTGACAGACTCTGATAGGAAACAATTTGTGGCCCAATTAGAGACGTCACGGTTGAAGCTTTTTTTTTTAATATTTCCGTTTGGCTTACTGTCTTTTTTGTGACTATAAGATTTAGAAATATTAATTCTTTTCAGGCCGGTTTCCTTGAAACACAATAAAAAATGTTAAAAGCATATCTAAAACAAAAACACTTATACATTACTATATGACAACTAACAACCTACCATACTATTTGTTCCAATTTGCACAATGTTTTATCTATTTCAATATGGCCGGTAATAGTCTCGTTTACATCATAAAATAAAACGATGCTTCCAATATTAACAAACAAAATAATTCTATGCAAACTAAACCAGTACCTATACCAGTATACCGTTATATTGTCCAACCTTTGATATCGCCAATAAAAATGCAATTTACGGTTTTATTTCGAAAAATTCGACAATACCGCGTATGGTAGAACTAAACACGATTTTAGAAGCATAGCGGTATGTACTAGCACAAAATAGATTATTCAATTGGTGGTGCATTTCCCCGTACCACCCACAGCCCGGTCCATCGTATATTCGAGCGAGTCTATGAATGCAGCGTTTTTCGCCGGAGTTTATTTTACGTGAAGTGTGAAAAATAAAATTGGGTAAAAAAATAGCCCCTCGCGTATCGCAGGGTTAACTTTATTCCGTCTAGATTGGATTTTTTTGAAGCGATTTTTTTTGCATTGAATAGAGTATAAAGGTTGTAACAAATTGTTGAAGGCTTTGCTCCGTAGTTGTTTAGCGCTGTTACTAGTGGCTTGAAGCGCGATCCGTTGTGTATCGGAACATTCTTCTTCCTTCTTGTTTTGTCCCGGAGTGTTCGGTATTCCGTTTTATTTATGTAAAAGATAGGATTTTTAGGTCCGTATTTCCTGTGAGGAAAAAGAGAGCAGTGGTGGTCAAATGACAATCGACCGATAGGGCGAGTTGTAGGTCGTGGGTACAGAACCAGCCAGTGGTAGACAACAGTCTACTCCCTCTCCTTGCAGTAGAAGCCTTATGAGACTGATAAAGTGTTAGTAAGATGTTTCCGAGACGCCAGTAAATCTGACTCCAGTCTTGCCATAAAGTACCGTGTTACCCCAGTTAATGGGTTGTGGAGGTCTGGTAGGCAGCCGCTCCTCGTAAAATACTGGTATTCAGCTAAATCCGGCTTGACTGGAAGCCGACCGCAATATAGTTGGGAAAAGGCTAGGCAGATGATGATGAAGATGTTTCCGAGACGACATTTTTAAAACTCGAAACTATCTACAACTGTTGGTAACTTGTTCTATCATTAACAATGCAAGATCCGTGCCGGCTTTACACTTTTCAATAATCATTATTGAAAAGTAGGTAGTTCACTCTTGCCTCTGAATAGTCCTCATCTCCGCATAATTGTATCCGTCTTTTGCTGTGCCCGACAGGGTCCATAATTGTTTCTTTTGGCAAATGTTTACCACCTAAGCCTACATTGTGGAATGCAATAAAGAATTGAGTATTGAATAGATATAAGAAATAACGCCGCTAATCCAACCGGTATCGAACACAACTAATCAATTATGTACCTATGTCTTTGTTTTCAAATCATCATTTTATAACAAGACTATTTCCTGCTAGCGGCTTCACTCGCAAAAAAAGTAGGTTTTCTACTTTTACACGAGTATATTCTCAGGAAAAACAAACATTACCTATGTGCTTTTTCAAGAGATTTACTTGTGTACGAATTTTCATCCCAATGTGTTCAGTAATTTCATAACCTCTTTTTTTTTTTTCTTTATTTGTTAAGGGACATTTATAATCGCAATGCGTACGTCAGTCCCATCGTACCCTAAATACATGTTAATCAGATCTGGGCCATGAACCTAAACAGACTCCTCGCATCATCGCTATTTCGATGAGCCAAAATTCCATTCAATGTGCCTACTTCAAGTCTGTTCAACTTCAAGACTCTAAACAAATTATTTCTCGCAGACTCATACCGCACACAGTCCATCAATAAGTGGAGTAGTCCTCAACAACTCCGCAATCCACACAGTTGGGGGAGTTCGTTTTCTTCATCATGAACGCAAACTTATTGCATGGAATGTGTCCAGATCTGAGCCTATGAACCGTAACAACTAATTTTCGGCTTCATAACCTCTTATAATTGGAGCTTTTTAAGCACATTCTATGTTAGGAGACCCCACTCTTCCTCTTATCTACTAAATAGGTTATTTTGCGAGTAATAAACATACACACATATAAACTTTCCTACAGCCTTTGAATTATAGTGCAATAACCGAGTCAGCCGCAAAAAAATAATGCATTCATCAAACAATGTACTTCTGACATCTGTGTCAAACAAGATTACTACGTCAGTCCATCAGTCGCGCAGTCCGAACTGCAGTCCGTCTGTCAGTTGGCTGCGAACTTTCCATTAACGCTCCAGCAATGTGCACTGATTGAATCGCGACAACAATGCGATTAGGAATATCTGGACGCCGCGCACTGTTTAAAAGTTCGGAGGAAATAATGGAATGGGGTGAAATTAATAGGTCCTATGAAAATGGCGTTTTTTAAAACGGGTTGCATTGTATCGTGACAGCTTTATAATTGTCAAGATGACACCAAAATTTTCCGTAATTTTCAATTTAAATCAGAAAAAATCATCGAAAGAGCTTCAATATTTCAAAATGTGTGCGATGCGAAATCCTAGGGGAGCGCCGGCCTGGTGAGCGTATGTGACCCATCGCCACTACCATTCCATCAGTGAGTCCATCGTGCATATGCTGTAAGGAGGCTGTTGGAAAGTAGCAGATTCAGTCATGACTCCAATGGTGTAATTGCCGCAAGGCGTTCCATTGTGAGGATAAAACCAATAAATAAATAAATTATTCAGTCTGACTTGAAATAAAAAGTTAAAATAATCTTTATTGTAAAAGAAAAGATGGATAGATTGTGTGAGAAGTGATATGGAAGAAAAGGGAAAATAGCGTGACGAGTGACAGGACAGAATGGAAAAAAAACGTGTTGCACCGACCCCAAATAAAAAGGGATAAGGGCCAGGACGATGATGATAGAACTTTACATTAAAATTAGGTTATTAATTTTTTCAGTAAGTATATTCGTATTCAGTTACTTTAACTATTATTTTGATTCCTGCTATGTTTTTTGATGTAGCAACAAGGACAAAATCCCACTTCTCGCATAGTTTTATTACATTCTAACCAAAACTAAAGTGTACCCAAAATAAAATAATAAGATCTAAATAAGGTTTAAGGGGTGTTAAAGTTAGTATGAAAACATTCTCGTGTACAAAGTCGCGGGCAAGGTACTAGTGTTTACATAAAACGGCAACTAGGTGATATTGCTACAAGTTAAGACATACTTAGCAGGCGTGTTAATACTGTATGTAGGTTAAGTAACACAGGCTTGACAGGCATTACTGACGTAGTAGTCTAGCTGGTAATGTTGTTACGCTAAGCGTCATGTCAGAGATATTGTAGTATACTTTTAGTTTATTTAAATAAATTCATATTTATATTACTGCCTGTGAGGTTTAGTTTTTTGGATGAAATAAATCGAAGACAGTAAATTTGACTCCAGTCTTGCCATGAAGTACCGTGTTACCCCAGTTAGTGGGTGGTGAAGGTCTGGTAGGTAGCCGCTCCTCGTAAAATACTAGTATTCAGCTAAATCTGGTTTGTCTGGAAACCGACCCCAATATAGTTGGGAAAAGGCTAGGTAGATGATGATGACGAAAGAAAAAAATTGGATGCCATGTTGTTTACAACGTCGCGGTAAGGAGAGTGCGACTGCTGACGTGGCCTGTGAGATGTCACGGTATCCTCATCTTACACATGACGCAAGTGCTCACTGAACATAGTAAGTTAGATAGAAACCTCCCAGGTTTCTATTTCAGATACCATTGTACGGACTGCCAGGAAGAACACGACCGGAGCACCCTCATGCTCTGCCCCGGTTTATTCCTTGGTCTGGAGCGAAAAGGAACGGGATGCGGTCGGCTCCTTCTGCAAACGACTAAGGCTAGCAAAGGATTGGACCCAACCCACAATTGTAGGGGCCCAACAAGGCCGATGTCCGCTAGAGTCATGAGAAATTTCGAAAAAGAAAACAGGTAGTTCTAAAACACAAAGAACAAATGAAAGACTTAGGTGTGGTTTTAATCAGTAAAAGTCTGACACGCCCACTTGCTCCACCTTAAAGCCTCATTAGATGATTTCTCACCTCAAAAACAATTACGAAAAGGCATAATACACAGTATCAAATTGAGTATACTATTGTAAAAAAAATGTTCTATTAAAATCTTGAAAAATCCGAAGCAAAATAATGAAACGAACAAAATAACAACCATGAAATCCGTCCAATAACAGTCGAGTATTAAAATAATCGCAAGATAATCATCTACCCAAATTAACTAGAACAGCTGCCCATTCAGAAATAAAGCCGACCCAACGAAATATTAAGCAAGGAAAGATCATTTCGAATATCAGGATAAAAAAGTCCTTGGCAATGAAAAAAAAAAGGGAATTTCGTTTCGTTCAATAAGCGTATATCAAGAATCAGCACTTTTTTCGCACAAACAAGCATGTCCAATTAACAGGGAACCTTTTTTCAGTCTGAAAAGGCTGAAACAGCAGACCAGCTGAAAGTCAGGCCGAAGTTCTAGCTCTTTGATAAATTCTGTAAAGGGCTGCTTTGCTGTGTCCCAATTTAAAGGGGAATAGCGACGATATAATGGGGGTCTGATGTAAATGGATTTTATGCTTAGAAGGTAAAAAATGTTGAGTAGGAAGAAACTCTAAGTGGACTACAAAAATTAGAGTTTTGTTCTGTTGTTGTTTCTAAGTACCTACCCTAATCGGGTGTTTTCGAACAACTTGAAGGCGTGCTTAATACTGGAGGCCTGCCATTAATTTCAGACCTCCTGATCCGGTTCCGGTAAAGTTGACTTTCTTAATTTAAGTGGCAGTGGGTGCCCTGCCCACTGCCACTTAAATTGCTCGTATAACAGATGATGATGATCAATGCGGATGAAAAATTCTGGAGTGCCGACCACGCGCCGGACGATGCAACGTTGAAAGGCCTCCCACAAGGTAGACCGATGACCTCGTGAGGGTCGCGGAAATGCAATGGATGTGAGACGCACAAGACCAGTCGTTGTTGGGACGATTGGGGGGATTTTTTCTAGAGGCTTTGTGCAGTCTTCAAACTCTTCGTAGCTCGCTCCTGTTGCAGTACCGCTACTATTTGAACTTCGCTGTTTGAAGTCTACGATGCATTGGTAGCTGGGATAAGAAAAGCCGCAGTCTACTCAAGTTTTGGTCTATCAAGAACTAGGATTTATGCAGAATGACGTACTTATATTCGTTATTACTTTTGCTTATTATGTATAGACTCGCGTTTGACCTCTATCTCACCTGATGGTAAGCGAACATTGAATATGGCACATTTATGAATCACTATCCAAAACCACATTCCACTCAACAGGTCAGTATTTATTAAGCTGCTGAATTCGTGATCACCTGACCGTGAGATCTAATCTCTCATTCATGTCCTAATTCCTAACTAATACGCAATGCAAACAGAATCTCAATACAAGATGAATTGCTTACTACTGTTAGAATCTGTAGTTACACAAAAACACAATTTTGACTTCATTTACTAACTAATTATTATGTGAACTAACACTGTTGGTTAACATAATAATTAGCATAATCAAACTTACGAGTATAATGTTAATTAGTAGAAGAATGTGTAGTAATCCACCCCGCAGGCCCAGTGCGGATTGGTGGAAGGGACAAGTCTTAAAATTTTTGGTTCTAGGTCATGCCAGTATGTTTTCCTTCACCATTTTGAGAGCAATGGTAATGAAATAAATTACACAAAATGACTGGGTTTGAACCCGCGACTTACAAATTCGTAAATCGAGGCCGTTAACATTAGGCACTAAAATAACAATAAAACAATATTTATTTGGTTTAAAAAGTTTAATTATTTTCAGCTAAGTTAAGTTACCGTAGAAAAAAAAACATGTTAATAAAAATTGTAAAAACACAGTTGATTTTTTGACCAAAAAACACTGTCATCAGGTTTATTCACTATTTAGAGACAGCATTATAATCTGAGACAGTTAATAGAGTCACCTGGACTCTCAAATGGTCCCGACTTGACCCGAAAAAGGATCCAAATTAAAAGGACCAGAGCTAAGGACCATAATAATTTCCTCTCACCACTTGTCCCACGCCCGGGCCGTTAATTCTCCTTCATTTTTTCAAAACGTACCGCGAGCCCTTTTACATTAAGTATAATTAAATTAATATTTAAAAAATTCTCTCCTCAGCTTTGCCTACCATAGCGCTTGCTATTTGAAGAGGTCGGCTAGGCAATAGGTATTGCTCAGCAATTTTACGAATGGTATTTGGAAATTTTCGGAGGATTTTCTATGGAAAATAATTTATTCATTGTATTTGAGGCCTCTCGATTCGTAAACCGATGGCCGAATAATTTGATGAAACAATTCTTAGTGAGGTTGAGACACACCGAGTGTTGCACGGGTTGATTGTCTCTGTTTGTTGTATTACGGGAGCTTTGTGAAATAATGAAAATTTCTCCATAATAATAACAGGCTCTCATTTAAGGTTCTCTTGAAATTGTTTAAATAAAAGAGTGGTGAACGAAAAAGTTAACATAAGTATAAAGAAACACTTTCATTTTTAAGATAAGTTTGTTTACTACTTACGTGGTGGCGTTTTCGACATTTTACAAATGTGTAGTTTGCCAAATTTTCGAAACGCTATCCAGACTTTCTTAGAGAGAATCATAGGTATCTCTCAAATCCTTTGAAGCACCAAAAGCATCGTGCACGACTTTTTTAAGATGTGTTACTATGTAGTATGAGAGAGATAATTTGAGAGCGAGATCATTTAAAAAATGATAATGATGACTATATTCTCTAAGTCAATCCGAGTGTATCTCAACCTTCTCATCGAAATCTCCTTACCAAGGGTATTCAGCATCGTCGCGGATAACAAGGGGAGCGGGAGGGAGGGGTGCCTGAAGAGATGGGGTCATTCAAATCTGTTATTAAATTTAAGAGACAATCACTAGGAGTTTTTCCTACAAACCTCGGAAGGGGCGCAAGTGTCCCCAGATTGGACTAACGAAGTATGTGCGGGTGTTTTCTGGCCCCTTAAATGTGTTATAGGCTATTGTTGATGAAATTGGAAAATGTAGTGTCTATTATCTGATGAAAGGAACTAGAATTCGCGTCCAGTTTGTAAGCAATCAAGAATGGTGATGGTCAAATAGAGTTAGGTAAGCCCAATGCAATGTAGAAGTTCTTATTTGGAAACAAAGTGATGTCTACTTGTACAAACAAGCAACAATGTTTTTTAATACCTGGACAAAGGTGTCATTGGATAATATTGTAAGAGTACTTTGAAATTCCGGAGCAAACAATTTAGTAGTCTAGTTAAAATCAATGAAAACTTGTAAAGTGTACCTGTAAGTTGACTTTGTCCACGTTTCACTGTTTTGTTTATTTTAGATTTTATTCGGAATTTTTTGTCCATATTAGTGTAATATACACTAATAAATTAGTATCAAACATTCATCACAAATAAATAATTTGTGAATAAGACAAATCTCTGCTGAGAGACTGTTACTAAACGACATAATTTTCTAGCTGCCTCCGATTTCAATTTTGATAGAATGCTTTGGACCAGACCCACATCAAATCTATTTCATTTCAGTTCGCTTAACTAACACCGCTGTGTTAGACTCGTAAAACAGTACAATACCATTTAGTCACAATTTCAAAAAGGTTTTTATTTTGCGTGGTACCCTAATTCTTTTCCTAACCTAAAAGTAAGTTAGTACAAAGAGCCACTTCGATTTCTTTCGCATGTATAGAAATCTATAGACTGTATCTGTAATAAATACTAAAGGTATTAAAAACCCGGTTAAGCTGAAAGCCGACCCCAGGCTAGATAAGAAAAGGCTAGGAGGATAATGAGTAGGTACTAAATACAAACACATACACCACACTCCACACTGCAGCTCTGCAGTGTGGAGTATTTATGTGTGATGTATGCTCATACATCACACATAAATACTGCCACACATTTCAATCTACCCACATATCCTACGAGTTACCTGCACTTCGCCAACCGTCTGCAAGTCAAGCATTACGCTAGGTGGCACCACTGAGCCAATGATGGATCGCCGGCAAGACGGATGGCACCCATGAGTGCTGTTCGCGCTTGACAGTTGGGTCTGGAGTTTATTTTAAAATAGATGCAGGAATCTGGACGGTGCTCGATCATGGTGCTAAGGTGGAGGTGAAAGGTCTAGGAGTGCTAGGCTAAAGTTCGGTGTGCCCTAATTTGGTACTAGGGTCCGTAATCCGTCTAACGCGTTTGACGGATTATGGATCGTCTAGAATATAATAGTCTGTCCAAATTCATTGCTTTTATAAGAAGCTTCAAATATAGACCAAATAAAGCAATTTTTATTTGAATATCTGTAACTTCTATACTCTTTATACTACAAACATACAAACCTATACTCTTTATAATAATAGTCGTACTATTATTATAAAGAGTATAGGTTTGTATGTTTTCGTTTAAACTAAAACTATTGGCTCGATTTTGAAAATTCATATTAATTTTCTAAATTAGGCTAAGCCACTGGCAAAAGCTAGTATAGATATAAGCCTACAACGATTATAACAATTGAATTTTTTTAAATTAACCTATGTTATAATATTCTTTAGCTTCTACGAGTATTTATTCCGAATAAATATACTCCTATCGGTGATTCTGCTGTGTCGACTCGATTTCAGTAAATCATACAGTCCATTGAGCTTTTTCATTAAAGGCTACACAAAACCGATGACATGTTCAATGTGTAATGTGTACCATAGGACGCAAACAACGCGACTAGTGACACACAAAACTGTAAAGCTACAGTCTACCTGTCTAGCTATTTCCCTAATATGTTGGAATTAACTGACAGGCCAACAAAATGCTGCCAAATATCATTATTTAGCATAGACTGACCGTATAATTATTTCATGTTAACATTCCAGCTACTGAGTAACATGATACATCTTAGCATAACAAAGCTGTCAGACTTTTGGGCTGTTCGTGTCGGACTGCCAAAGGTAAGATAAAACGTGGTTCTATCTGCTGGAGATTGGCCTTTTTTAACCAAATCACGAGGATTAAGGCTTAAATGTAAATGAATAGAAAGGGAGACAGAAGCTAAAGAAAAGCTGATTGGAATACTAGCTTCTACCAGCAGCTTCGCCCGCATAAAAGTAAGTTTCTCGTTACAAACTTTGGACCTCCTTTTCCCTGTTCAACGAAGGCAGTGAATTTTGAAAAATCCTGCCTTAGTGTTCACCACTTGGCACTTACATCATAAAAGAAAATCGTGGGCAAAATTTTACGCTGCAAGTCCCAGTAGTTTTGGCTGTGTTTTGTATCATACGTCAGTCCTTTAATAGACGTGATGCTGAGAAAAATGTTTTGAACAACGACAAGATGACAAAAATCTTAATAACCTCCGTAATTTAAACATTAACCGTCCCTATTTACCATAAAATACAATCGCCATAACAATATGTAAACGCCGGTTTACTTGCACATGATTGGCTGTAGACGGGCATCGGGCAATCTGCTGGCGTGCATATTCATGAGCCGGCCGTCACTTAGTCGAGGCTTATCATGATACATGGACGAATTGTCATGCGGCTTATGGCGAGGATAGAGACGTGGCTCAGATGTGTGGGCTAGCAGCTACAGCTGGGGATGGCAGGCTCATTATCATATTACAGATGGACAGCCTCCGGACTGAGTGGACACAGTAATGTGGTGTGATGGTCTTTAATGAGCTGTTCATTTGATAATCGATTCAGGGATGTACCTTAGTTTAAGCTTTGAAGGTGCTAAAGATCAGCACTGTTGAATATTACTTATTTTTTTATCGTTGATAGATTCGCGCTTGGCCGCTATCTCGCCTGATAGAAAGTGACGATGCGGTCGACGATGGAGCGTGTTTACCTAGAAGCCCAACTTTCTCTCATAAGACCCTTTCTTCAATTAATTAACTCAGTTAAAACTCGATGTACAACTTAACTATCAACTGTACATTCGAACATGTAACATGATTTATGAAACCTATGTAACAGTAATAAATAACCTACACAGTGCCCAAATCCTGAAACTATAAACTATAGTAGATAAACGAGCAGAGGACATAGTAACCGAGTCACCTAACTTTTCTTAAGATACAATATCTTCGCATCACACGAAAGCGAAGTACCGATAAACATAATAAACATCAAAAAATATTTACTTTCAAACATCTATAAAAGTATAAGTAGGTACAAACACAAAGTTGTTTTTGAGTTAGAATTTCAATTTGTAAACAACTTGTACATAAACGGAATAGGTTAACCTTTAACAACAAACAGAAAATAATCTCAACAAAATCGAAACTCCGAGTTAGAGACTCGAACTTTCCGAGTTTTCGAGTTTTAAACATACACGAGTCTTAATCCCCAACTTAGTTATTTGGTGGGAAAGGCTAATTAAAATTAATATATTGCGAACTCGCTTTTGTGGTATTCACTTATAAGTAAGTTTATTTTGTAATACGGGCGCTGGGCTGGTGCCAAATTTCGGCTTTATGAGCAGTGACGGGTTGTGATTTATGGTACTGCTAATGCAGGGCGGACTTTTTCATTTTGAGGAATTTTGAATTAGGTAATTTCAGGGGCTGAGTACCTTTTAATATGTAATGTCATCCATAATATTTCTTGTAGATACCTTTGTGAAATTTTTAACGCCATTCGTGAATACCACAGGTTTATATATACCTACATAATAATTATGAATTGCAATAAAGGACTGTGTATTGAATTCACATGCAATTATACTTATGAACCTATGCCTATTATATAAATTATAATGTGAGCTGGTCAATTTATTACGCTTTCACGCGTTAACACTTGACCGTTTTCATAAAAAACTTTGTAAACGGGTAAATCTTTTCCTGAAATAGAACATAGAAATACCATTTATATCGAGAGTAGTTATGTTTGTTCACTTAAGATCATTTTAGGATTTTACGTGGGTGATAATGATGGTAGAAAATAATTTTGAATGTTCCTTTTCATGTAAAACCTACGAACTAAACTAACATTCGGAAAAACCATTTTAACAATCCATATATATAATAAATAGAGAAACTGACTGACTAAAATATCAACGCTTAGCCGAAACTACTGGGACCAAGAACTTGAAATTTTGCACAAAATTTCTTTTATGACAGACAGTTTTACGATTCTCCCCTCAAGAGGATGAATGCGGGTTCAAAGTTTGTATGAAAACCTACTTTCAAACGGAAAAAGCTGGTGGGAGAAGCCAGTCTATGATAGCTTACAATGGACTATCGCTTACTCAACAGAGAACAAAATAATAATAATAATATTCCACAACTTTCACACAACGCCATCTAGTCCTAAGCTAAGCAGAGCTTGTGTTATGGGTACTAGACAACTGATAAACATACTTATGTATACACTTCTAAATACATACATATTATTATAGATAAATAATTACACCCAGACACAGAAAAAATGATCGTGCTCATCACACAAACATTTGTCCTGGGTGGAAATCGACCTCCGGCATCGCGTTCAGGGTCGCTAACCACTAGACTAACAGGCCAGTCATCAAAATCGTACCCATTCACAAATCCTAAGTCCCACACACAACATTCCAACTTTATACTCAAGAATATCAAGCCAAACATGTACCATTTCTCCGAGAGACACGCACACAGACACACTAAGACACAGAGTATACGAGACAGGCCAATGCACACGAGTGCGCGCCAAATTAATACGTCTTAAGATCAAGTTACCGTCACTAATGCACGCCTATTTATTTTTATGTTAAGGGAATTGTACACTAGGTCTGCCCTGAGATGAGGCCAGATTTATTTTGAGTGAGTAATAAGACTAATAAGTTACACAAAAATCAAATCAATTGGATAAATACTACGTGCTTCGTGGAAGAATAACCGTAATTATTGATATTGTTTTACGAAGTTTGGTCTCACCAAGGATAGGTTTGTAGTTTCACGTACAACGTTTTTTCTTCTATCTACTCAATCTCATAGCGCCCGGTGTCACATAGTTATGACAGTTTGCACATGAACTAATCACACAAACCAATCCGCCTTCGTGAAATACTTATTTACATAAGCGAGATCCATCGACACCTATATTACCACTAACTATCGTAACACTTGTGCCATAGTGGTCATATTTACAAAAACCCATCAATTAGAGCCTAGATTAATAATAATAAAAATTAGAGGAGCTCGTGGCTATATAATAACAGCCGCACGGGTCAATCTTCAAGGCTAAGCTGCGCTTGCCAAGGTTGGTCTGTGGATGGGTGACCATCTTAACATACCGAGTTTCCTCCGTGCCTCGGAAAGCACGTTAAGCTGTAGGTCCCGGTTGTCATTTGTAGACATTTGGCAGTCGTTACGGAGAGTCAGAAGCCAGTAAATCTGACTCCAGTCTTGCCATGAAGTACCATGCAACCCCAGTTAATGGGTTGTGGAGGTCTGGTAGGCAGCCGCTCCTCGTAAAATACTGGTATTAAGCTAAATCCGGCTTGACTGGAAGCCAACCCCAATATATAGTTGGGAAAAGGCTAGGTAGAAGATTAATAATAATAAAAAACTTTGTCAATACATTTGATGTCAATGAAATGATGAGAGAGATGTCAAAAAATCATCTTTGTCAAAGCTTTTACTCGGTACTATCACATCAAAAAACCAAATCAAAACGAATTATGTCCATCTAAATCAGTTCCTACAAAATACCACCACCACATTTGAACACCAACATTCTAGATTTAAAAATCACAGCAACAAACATCGAAACGCCTCGCTCGTTCCATTCCACGCAGACTAGACATCTAAAAGGCATTTCCATTCGCCTCGCCTGCCTCGCCTCGCCAGTGACAAGTGAGTAAGCTCCGCTACTCAGACCGGCCCCTACATTAAGATAGATGACCTCACCACTAAATAAATACCTTTATCTATTGAATCAATAAGATGTATGCGGTGTCCCGTGTTAGGAAACTAAGTTTGTTTATTTTTGGTTACGGGAAAATAACGTATTCACGGAAATAGTAAAACGCTGGCTATTTCTGCTGAGTGCTGGTGAAAAGTTTTATACAAGTATGGCTCTTGAAGAAAACATAAACTGAGAAATCAAACAAAGAAGTGGCTTATTTTTGGAAAACAAATTGCCATGATATAATATAAATTACTATCATCTTCTTCTTCTTCTCGATTCGATGGTAAACTCGCTATAATTTTTGGGCCCAGTAAGTGGCCACGTTAATAGCCGAATCAGTGGCGCTCATTAGATCCTCCAGAGTGCAGGTGTAGGGACACTGGGGGCACTCCAACATGTGGCTCATGTTTTGAACAGGAGCACCGCACTCGCATTGTGTATCCAACGGGTCTGTAAAACCCCATTTCGCCAGATTGTACTTGCAGCGGCTTACCTGTGTGCGCAACTCATTAATATCAATATGATTGATTAAATAAGGTGTAGGTGATTAAATACTAGATGAAAGCCCAATTTAAAATTATAGAAATTAAAAAAATTCATAACATTTCTAAGTCTGATTTGAAATATCATCTGATTGAAAGCCTTCTGACATTCCAACGTGATTGAGCATCATCACTTTCTCATATTGCGCCATTTGATATCTTATACGTAAGTAAATAAGAACCAAAATTGTGAAAGAAACCACCTAAGCCGACCCACACGGCCTAGTTGTCACCCCATTGCCAACATTTCCTTAAAATATTTTTAATCCTTTTCCTTTAAAGGAATTCATTATCTTCCGAATGAAGAATTTCTTAAGCTCCCAGAAATAGATTAAAGAAATAAAGAAGACCATTTTCATTAATTGAGAAAAGATTTACTTTGATTAAAGTAGCTTAACTCATTTTAGCGACTATTGAGGCCGCTTCGAGAGAAGATTCTGTGAAGACGGCTGTATTCAGGTCAAATTACTGTTCAGTTTGGTAGTCTTGAATCTAGATTTGAAATAGTTTGTAAAGGAGTTTCCGTTAAATGTATCTTCGGTAAGTTTTGCAATATTAGCTTCGAAGCTGCAGTATTTTATTGGAAGCAGACGCTGCTGCTGACTGTGTATCGTTTTAAGTAAGGCATTTTAAGATTTTTATATGATATAAACTAAGCTTGACCGCGATTCCACCTGATGGTAAGCACTGATGCAGTCGTTGCTGGTGAGGCACACTAATTTATTGAGAGCATATTCACTCTATCCTTGAAGACATCTAAATTATAATCAGACGGGAAGACCGCAGGAGCCAAATTATTCCAGTCCTTCGATTTACGCGGCATAAACGACGTATGTATCCTGTTATCACATTTATGGGACACAAAAGTGTGCTTAATCCAAATCCCACCAACAAATAATCATGTCACACAAAGCTAGTTATGTGAAACAAATCGTTTCCCAATCCATGATAAATAGCGTGACCGATTAACTGACTTTCCAACTAAACCACGAGCATATTTGTCACGCCTACACTGTCAAATCATGGCGAAACAGCGCTCCATCAGGGTGCCACAATCATTATCGCGGGTAAACATCAATACTTCGACCTTAATAGATCGCCGAGCGGCATTAACACATGCCTATAACTCAATTAGTAAACGCTGCGCGAATTAATTCAGTCGGTAACAAAGACAAATAGAGTCTGTAGGTACACAGGGCCGCGCAAGTTCGCTCATTAATATCATGGGTGATGCGTGCGATTGATTTGCTGGCTGTGTGGGCGACTGTATTTGGTGGTGTATTGTTTTCTCATTATTTTGATAAGCCTAAAGAGAATAGGGTTTGTTGATCTCAATTCTGTGAATTATCAAAATGAAGTCAGAAATGATCCCAGTAAATATACACATGTAGTTGAAATGACGCACACCCCAATTATAAAATAAGTTACAATCATAATTCAACCTTTGGAATTTTACTTTATTCAACTTAGGTCGTTTGTAAAAAAATATCCCAGTTGTAGGCCATTAATATGGGCATCGACATACTTAATTAGTGAACCATCAGTACAGGTAGGTACTATCTTTGCATGCACAATTACTGTTAAATCTCGATTGTGTAACTAGTGTGTGTGCTGTGTACTTCAGTTGCTTTTCACGTTTCAAGGCCACGGTAACTCTTTCAAACCATTCTCCATAGCCCTAGCAGGTATCAACCCTGAGAAGCCCCTACGGATTTTTGCAATCGGTATAAGCATTAATATTGTGCAGTAAGTATTTCATACTCATACTTTCTGGAACTTCGAAATGCCTCACCGATTCCCTCGTTCAGAGTGCCACTACAAGCTACTTCACTCAAACAACCTGTCAAAACACGATTCACTCTTGAAACTACAATTTCCCTACCAAATATCTTAATGTTTATAGAGAAAATATCTGCGAGGCTGATGCCAATTGGCGCTCTGTCGCGGAGAGCACTGTCAATATTGGATCTCGCTCTTCTTTTATACGCTGGTGGAAAGGGTGAGAGGGTAGCGTTTACGAAAGTATTGAGCTTTTGTAGTTTTGAAAGGTGAAAGTGACATTTTCTGTGAGGTTGTTGGCCTGGTGAAGGTCACAGCGATTTGGGGGAAAGGAAAACACGTGAAAAGTTGTAGTGACGACGCTTGTGAGAGACCTATTTCTAATTTAGTACATCTTTAAGGTGATTTTTGGTGTTTTTTTTGTAACAACTGTTATTAGGCAAATTGTTGAAGCATGGGACAAAATAATTGTAAACAGTCTTCACAGGATTTTCAACTACCGTAGACGCGGTTATGCAGAAGTCAAGCAATAGATAGCTTGCTGTATTATACAGCAGCTTGGTCCTTACGACGGCTATGCAGCCTGTAACGCACCGGTAAAGTCCAAGCCCAGGTCAATGACGCGTTGTGCTTCACGCTTCAGAGATGTCAGCAAAATTGACATCAGTCTTAACTGACCCCAAATCCTGGCAGAAATTGGCCTGCCAGGGCTGAGAATTATTCAAAGAAATTACCGTAGTTTAGTAAAAAAGGACAACTGAAAGAAAACACATTTGTGTCTGACACAAGAGAGTGGGAGAAGTCATTTTGTTGATTTCCTACTTCTTTATGTTATAAGATATTAAAAAATAAAGTTCAAGTACTGCGTTCCGCTTACAATTTACAACTCCTATTGAAAAAAATCACATAGACTTACAACACAGAAAACCGCTCCCGGAGTCCAAGTCCGCTCAAGTCTACCCCTTGTTACAAACTTACAACTGGAATTGGAATTCTGCAGTATCTTCGTTAAAGTTCGAATCGCTGGCTAGTTTTTATGCCGCTTGAAAGTCTAAAACTGCTGGAAGTGGCAACACTGTCTGAATCGAGAACTGCGGAGTGCTGCAACATAAACAATTCGGTGTTGCCAAGTGAAATACGGAACAAGTCGATGTCTTTAACGATGTATCGACGGAGACGGTTATAAAACTGCACTGTGCGGACAAACCTAGTTAAAGTTTAGGAGACAGTAAATTGGAATAGTTTCTTTTATTGCGCTCTGTGAGTAGTTTTAAGTGAGGGAATAAAAATGACAATTTATGCTGCAGATGAGTTTTGCCAACGACGCGCGACGTACGAATAAGATGAAGTTCTCAAGATGTGTACCCTGTTAATCCGTTTTTTTCAAATGACCCAAATTAGTGCTTGACTGCGATCCTACCTAATGGTAAGCATTGATGCAATCGTTGATTACGAAGCTAATTTATTAAGACAATATTCACTTTTGCCTTGGATACACCTGAATTGTATTCGGACGGGATGTCCCCAGCAAGCAAATTGTTGCAGTCCTTCAATGTGCTCGGTTTAAATGACGAAGTTAAGCTTAATCATAGTCCAGACCCTAGACGGCATTTTGCAGCTCCAGCCCATATGTGGTAACAGTCCTCAACACTCAATCGGATCTGTGCTTTCTATAATATTGGAAGCTGTCCCAATGTGAAATAACGCCGTGTCCAAGCCCATCCATTTCATAATAAAGTTCATTAAAAATAAGGATAAAATACCCAATTAAGTTTATATTTACAACAAAACAAAACCTCAACACATACTTATAGACATCCCTATCTAACTAAATTAGGTAATTTTATAGCCAAGGGACAAAATCCAAAACTGTCCTGCGGTAACAGTTGGGGCTACTTCCACTACAGAACACCCAACTATTAGGGGTCTCAAGAAAACAACCCTTTTTACCCTCTGACGATTTATTTTGTCCCGTAATAGTGACGTCACATCGATGTACGGAACACCTGACGTAATCAGCCCCCGTCAACTTGACGGAGGTTTGAAAAAAGAAAAGTGGAATAGTTTAATTATTTCTGGCCAGTAGTGTGTTTGCAGAAGGGTGGAGAACTTCTTATAGGCATTAGTTGGAGTTGATAGTACCAAGGAGGTAATGGTCAGGTAATCAATGAAAGAAAACTTTTTTTGTTTTGTATCAAAGGGCCAGTAATTGGATTGGGGCTTGACCTCGTTTTGCCAAGTATTAATCTAGGTAAGCTAGTGATAGGATTACTTTTTCCAGTCTGATATACTTAATAGCTTCTAGGATTTTAGGAAAAGTTAATATCTGTTACAAATAGAATAGTTGAAAAAGAAACAAGCAAATTATTATTACTAACATCATCATCTACCTAGCCTTTTCCCAACTATATTGTCAAGCTGGATTTAGCTGAATACCAGTCATTTACGAGGAGCAGCTGCCTACCAGACGTCCACAATACATTAACTTACTGTAAGTACTTAACGGCAAGACTGGAGTTAGATTTACTGGCTTCTGACTCTCCGTAACGACTGCCAAAGATCTACAAATGACAGCCGGGACCTACGGCTTAACGTGCTTTCCGAGGCACAAAGGAAACTTGGTATGTTAAGATGGTCACCCATCCACATTATTATTAGTCACATAAGAAGTTTTAATTACTTACCCAATAAATATAAATAAAACATAATTTCAAGAGTGTATACTAAGTAATAACAACGTCTCATCAATAAAATGAATGTAACAAGTTACTAAAATTTCTTGCTAAGGGCACTGAAAATGAAACTGTCGTAAAAATAACCCTCGTAATAATAACATCAAAGTGTATATTCAAAAGACTTCCAAGTTTTATATTTTACGAAAAATCTCAAACACATTTAAAGCGTTAACGCGTCAAAGCTAAAGTCTTGACTAAATTTGTTGAATTTTTACTACGGTACGTATTTTTAATAGGTTTTGTAGCTAGGCTACATTTAAGTTTCATTAAATCAACGGTATAAATAGTTTTAGGGATCCTAAACGATTTCTTTGATGAACTTTTTGCCAACCAAATCTAAAGAGACAAACCTGAATTACTTTTTGCTCCCTTTTAATTTAGGATACCCAATTATCAGTCTATAATCAACCTCATAATGTTCCTACTAATAAAACTCAGGCCTCCTTTCAAGGAGAAGGAATGGGCGTGGAATGGAATCCACCACACGGGCTAAGTGCATGTGGATGAAATATTATCGTTTGTTTTTTAAACCCGGAGACTAAAATGACATTTCAACACAACAGAACTGGTGTCATTTCTGTAGTAAACTTGACATTACTTGTGTCAATTTAGTCTTAGGGTATAAAAAACAGACATTAGTGAAACAAACATATCGATGACTGTAAATTTTAGTCATCGATATGTCGATGACTGTAAATTTTCCAATCAAGACAAAATAAATATTACTAAAATAACCCTCAAATTCACGGACAACACTCACTAAATTTCCCAAAAAATATACAAAAATCGAAACACCAATTTCTCTTCCACGCCAATCACAGACCACGCACGGAACGAACCAAATACAACCTGCCACTATGCCAATAAAACGATTAATACTCAGTCTACAAACCCCATAATAATGTTATATTAACTCAGTGAGCATTACGAGCACAATGTGAGCACGATCGCGTGCTCGCGAGCATTACGAGGTAACAGCACTTGTGCTTGCATGGGCATTATGCGCAAGTGACAAGCAGGTTTTTGTACGATTAAAGGAATGTGGACACGGGTGTGGAAACAAATGCATGCTGATTACGATTTTTGAATACTGATTTTTGAAGTATGCTGTTGTATTAAAATGTATTTATTTTACAATACATAGATGGTTTCATTAGGATATCACTGGCTGGATAAGACCGAAAAATACTAAAATGCAACAAAGTACAGCATACATCGAAGGACTAGAACAATTCGCCAGCTTGTGGTCTTCCCATCCGATTACAATTTGGGTGTTTTCAAAGCTCCTCATTAACTATGTACCTCATCATAAAAGATTGCATCACTGCTTACTATAAGGTGGGATCGCAGTCAAGCGATAAAATAAATTCTAAAAAAAACATTCATAAAGTCTATAAATTCCCGCTAAGGCCACGAGGAATTTCTGAAAGGGATACCGTGGTGAACGCAAACGGCAGAAGAAAAACACTGGTGAGTTGTAGTCATTAAAATCTGGCACGCCCTTCAACTCCACTTTTGGTGGATGGTATACAACCTCAAAAAAACCATGCAAAAAGTCATCTGGTTAGCGAAGATCAAATCAGACAATTACTCCATGTCTACTGATTATTCAGCTGCATACTGTTTGGTTGAAAAAAGACTCCAACACACTCAGGAAAAGGTTGAGACAGATGAAATTCAAAAACACATTTGTAAACACAATAATAATTCAATAAGATTGGAAGATACAACAACAGTAAACCGACGAATATAAATTCCATTTCCCGAAAAAGAAAATACAATATTGTCTGTATTTCTTTCTGTAATATCACTGCTTCGCTTTCGCGATCAAGTTGTTTGAAAATTGTTCACGAAAACTCAGTCAAAATCAACCTTATACCCAAAATACATTAGCGAACCTCTTATAAGCAAGACCAGCAAAGTATTCGGCTGGCACATTATCTTTCGACCTGAGTGCGCCTATTATTAAGGCATTTACACATGAGACGCAGTCGCGCGTAAAGCCCGATACACACTGACTCAGTGAATGATGTTCTCTGAATAGATTTTTTTAGTTGGCCGCACGAAACAAAGACGAAAATGTATGAAAGGAAAATGGAGGTGGGTTTTTGTTTAGGGTATATATAGGTAGGTAAACAATAAAATTACTGAATATTCTTTACCAACTTTTGTCAGCGGTTCCGACCGTTTGAAAGTAGTACTTTCCCCCATTTATAAAGTTATAGCCTATATTTTACGTTATTTTGATGTTTAAGTAAGCTTTATCATTGTAATGTCTCTTCAAAATCGTTTCTGTAAACACAAACATTCATATTTAGGTATTTTGTAAGTAAATTATTATATCGGTAGGAATGAAGTAAGATAAAAGGATAGGTAAGAATTGAATACCAAAACAAAATAGCAAAGGCTGATATTGACATCTTAGGTATCAGACAACTTTTCGATCAACAAACAATAACCTGGGTACCTGGGTAACTATTAAATGACAACTTCCATAAGTATTTATGTAAAAGGACATACTTGACAAAAAAACAATAATATACTATCCTGAGCATACTTATAAAGGTTGTATTTTTTTTTGTTGATGTTGTATATCTTCAACCGTAACTTCAAGCACATAAAATAAACTAAGCAAACCCCCATCTAAAGCAACAAAACACTTATTTGCGTACCCCAATCGTATCCAAGCCATTGCCATTTTGATTTTAGTCATAACGCGAGCAGATTGTCGCGTCCCCTTCAAAAGACAATGTCCCCAGCGAGGGGTACACAAATCTGCGCCCTTAACTGACAAGCAAGTCATGCCTAAGTATCTTTAACTTAAGATTATTTCACTAAGACCCTGCTAAAGATGTTTAATGTTTGCGCTGGCTGTTTGCAAGACTAACGATTTGTTTAACTATTTCAGGCGAGTGAAAAATGAAATGGAGTTTGGCGTGGCAGTGATTTTTTGAATATTTTTTTGGAGGTGCTGGTAGTAGATTAACTATGTTAAGTTTGTTTCTTAAAAGAGTTTTTCTTTTATGTATATTGAAGGTTTTTGAACAGCTTTTAAACAACAAGGTTCTAAAGTTGAGATAAATGCAACCGCTGTCTTATTTTCTGATCAAAAAACCATTGTAAAAACTAAACATAGACATGAAACAGATAAAAAAATCAGTACAGAAAGTTTACCTCAATTAATATTATCAAAATAAACTTGTTTGAGCCAAGTAGATTAATTCACGCCTGAGTAGTGAACAGACGTTAGACACAACCTTTTCAAATTACGGTAGGCAAATCAATCAGCCTAATCTTATACCTACTATAAGGTCGTCTTGCCGGCGAGTTCCAGTATTTGGTGTTTTGTTTTTTAATGGACCGACTGTCTGACTTTCAAAATTCAGTAGATGAGAAACATGACTAACTCCTTGGCAAGACTGCTGCCACATTTTTCGAATTCTGACTACCATAACTTACTTATTTCTTTAACAGTACACATAAAAATATTAGAAAAGAAGGAGACAGAAAAATAGCTACAAAAATGATGCTAAATATCAGCCAGAACCAATGGCTTAAAGTGCTTTCTGAGGATAGGAAGAGTTTTAATTTGTAATGTACAGTCAATCATTTACGGGATTACTTCAAAAAACATTGCATAACCTTGAAAACCAAGCCGTATGGCTATTTTATTACAGAAAAACATCTAACATCTAAAATTCAAGACGCCATCACAACGCGCCACCAACAAGGAACTCATCAATTAACATTCACCACGAACACAGGGTGAAAAATCCCATTCAACTTCCCTAATAAGAGTCTGGGCATCGGCAGTGAGGTCACGTCGACCAATTTCCTTGGTTTTAAATGTTTGAGACAATAATCAACGCCATTATAACGATTAATATTCATAGCTGGGGAGAAGCATGAAGGATTACAGTTTATTTATGGGGACAGCTTCTGAATTCTATTTGTTAGGCTTAGAAGTAAAGAGTAGGAAGTACTTATGGTTTTAGTTTAATATTTCCAATTATAAATAATTATTTTCTCAAAAAACGTGTTTCATCCGGCTCGAAGGACCATTATAACAAGGGTAAAATATAAAATGAACCTCACATACAAGTATCACGAAAATCTTTGCTTGCTAAAGAGATCTCAAATTGAGGTTATAGTAAACAAAAGCTTATTTCGGAAAAGTCAGACGGTAGATAATAAAGGTACGATCCCACACCCTCGCCGTGCCGATGAGCGCATACGCCCATGTGATAGGGAGCGACCCTATTGCCATTAATCGGAAACAATTTCATTAGAATCCCAAGCTTTTCCTACCTTATTTTCCATCCGAATAAAAAACCCCTAAAATCCGCTATTGATTTTTCTAAGCGAAAAACTGCTTATATTTTCAGCTAGTTTTTATCTTAGCAAAACAACTGTAAAGACTCATGTCTTTTTATATATTTTGTGACGTGCTTAGTGACAGACTAAAACAAGATGTTTTACAAGTATCAATAAACTCAACTGAATTTGTTTTCAGCAACATCACAGACGTAAATAATTGAATCAGTTACCCAGTTAACTATATTAGCGTTCACGTCGCAACAACAGATCCTAAATGTAAAACCTGAGGGGCCCAACGGGGCCAAACAAAGCCTACTGGGGAAATAGGTTATCCTGCCTGAGACTCAAGAGAAAGAAGGAACTTAGAAATGATATTTAGTCAGTAAACATCTGTCACTGTTCTGGCCTAGAGCGAAAGAAAAGAAGGATGATCTAACACCTAAAAGAAAAGAACTAAAATCAAAATCTCTTCTCTCACAAACCATTCAAAAAAGGAAAAAATTACTGCCGAAATAAAGTATCCAATACTTCAGCATAAAATGATCGGCGTATAGGGCCGAAACTGCATCCGTCAGCTTTGGGCATTAGCGTTAACGAACCGCGCGGCGGGACCCGGTCCGGCCCAGCGAGCTGCAATAAGAGGATTCTGCACCCTTCTTTGGGGGTGGCTTGAGGTATGGGAGGTAGCGGGAGCGGGTGGGAGAAAGCGAAAGTGATTAGAATTATTTTGTGGTGCTTAAGTTGAGTGCTTAGCGATTTATAAGACTATTTCAAAGTAAGTTCTTAATTTAGTTACTGATTTGCTTATTATACCGAATAAATTTTAAAGACTTTAGTTTCTTTGTTATAAGTTACATAACGTTTGATCATTCAATGGCCAAGTCGGATTGCTCCTATTCGAGCGTAAAGGGCGTATTAGAGCGTACTACATACCCATAAACTTTCACCTTTATAACATTAGTGTGCAGTTAGATTTAAAAATAATCCCGCCAAATACAAAGCGGACACCCTGATCGTATAACGGGTTCGCGACAAACCTAGATGGAGATAGCGGAACGACCTGGGAATTGGCAAGAAGTAGCTCAGAGCTGGGAACAATGGAAGGAGTGAAAAGAGGTCTTTGCCCAACAGTGGAATAGTATAGACTTATAAAAAAACACACACACACCACTAACAATCACACTTATAGACCACACATCCTACCCAACACACACCCGCTCTCTCTTCTCCTTAACACCACACAAGAAAAGAGGAAATTGCATTAAATTATAAGTCGGCAAGCAATCACGTTTTGTTTCCCGTCTCACGGATTTAACGGTTTGAATAAATCCGTCGCTTAATTAAAGAAATTCAAAAGCTTAAACAGCACGCCATTTGGAGTTCATAGTCCTTCACGGGAGCTAATTGAGCAACGCTTGACGTTTATGACTTGTTTGTTGGGAAGATGCTCGTAGTTATTATATTTTAAGATCTATTTTATGCTGAAAGGCATAATATTATACTGAATGTAAGGATACATATTATGAATTGCATGGTTGTTATAAGTCAAATCAGTTAAAATGTTGACGAAATATGGTTGCACCTACGTATTAGTACTATTGCTGCAAAACCTTAAAAAAAATAAAGTAACCGCTATGGTATAAGTATAATACGAATTGAATCTTTGGATGAGATGCTTAGATGATATGATATTATTATTTCTGTTAAAACTTGCAAAAAACAACATTTTTACAAATAATTAATTCAAACGTTATAGAAAATTTTCGATTATTTATAATTATTATATATCATAGATAAAGACATAAATCTATCTATAAGAAAAATAAAAAGAAAAATTTTACCATCTGGGGCCCTTACCAAGACGAGTTAAAATATCAGTCGTGCAATCAAAGAGGGATAGAGCCGTATATACCGCCGTATATAGCTCCTTAATTTTAACATTTCAGATTAGGTCATTAAATGCATCGCGTTAAGAGCTTATGGCATAGCCTCCTTATTGTAACTGTAATTAGAGTGCGTCTAATGAAAGCGCGACCTGGTGTTTTTTTTTTATTTAATTGGCATCATTGTTCAGCCGCAATTGTAGGAAATGAAAAAAATGCGAAGTGTCAAGACATGATTCTTCTACTAGATAGTAATACCACATACAACATTATTGGATTCAATCTCTTTTTCTCAGGTCGCGGTTTCATTAGACTGACTATAGAAAAGTTATCTCCTTAAATACAGTGCAATCGAAGGTAGAAATTTTTACCTACACTTCCAATAATATTCAAAAACATCTCTCCAATTTCATCTCAACCAGTTTCCAATCACACGAGCTCCCATCAATATTATAAAACTAGTCTCACACGAAACAGACGCAAACCGCGCACTATCGCGTATCACAAGTTTTTCATCAAACTTCGCCGAGCCTTCCTTATAGGCAAAGTTGTGCCGTGATTAAATGTACTTGCGATCTTTTACCTGAGACGTGTGGTGTGTATAATATATGTGTGTATGTGGAGTATGTGTGTATAATATATGTGTGTGTATGTGCAAAGATACTTCCGGCACACCGCCATCTTTGCTAACGTAGATTAATGTGCTATCTTTTTCAGATAATTATTATGTTTTGGAGGAAATGTAAGAGATTGCCTGTTTTTGTTTGGGTTGTGTTTTTTGGTGTGGTGAAAATATCGCGTTTATTTTGGTAGCATATTATAATAGTAGCATTATTAACCTTATATTATAGTGTAATATAGACCAACGGTCCCTCTGCCGGAACTCAGACCTCCTCTGTAGGACCCAGTGCTGGTTTGATTTCTAGGACATGCAGATTTCCTCTCGATGTTTTTCTCAACTGTTTTGAGAGTAGTGTTGATGAAATTAATTAGGTACACAAAGTCAAGAAGATATCTGCCTGGGTTAGAATCCACGACGTGTGACTTTTAAATCGGGGGTCATCGGGCTTCCTTCTAGCAACATGTAGGCAAGACTAGCAAGTTAATTTGCCCTCACTAAGTTTTTCGCTACGGTAAAAGTAGTGGAGTGTTACTTAAATCTAAGCTCATATTACAAAAGGATACAACTTTTGGCGCACAGGACCGTTCATTGCGGAGACACTTGGGCGAGGCATAAGTCCTACAGTGTATTTGTTTCGGCTAAAATGATGATGATGATAATAACAGCTTTAGGTTGTTCAGTTGTTTCTCTTGTAGTCGTGATCCAATTTAAAAAAAAATGATATCATCTCTTTCCCAAATTATTTCGATATACTAAAGGACCGTCACGAAAAAAAAATTGGGAAACTTCATTTGACTGGCCTGTTGGTCTAGTGGTTAGTGGCCCTGACTGCTATGCCGGAGGTCGTGGGTTCGATTCCCACCCAGGACAAATGTTTGTGTGATGAGCACACTAGATGATGGTGTGTGAAAGTTGTGGAATATTATTATTATTATTATTCAGAAGTGTTGTATTTCTCAGCTAATTGCCGGTAATGGCTACATTTACGGGCCAAAACCAAGTAAATGTAGCGTGTAAAATGATTTTATTGAGGGAGTATATTTTCGTCCTCCAACTGCATGAATTTCCTAACTATTCTGCATGTGTTTAATATGGCAGCTTTCTGTAGGTTTATATAAACAGATTCTTCTAAATCAATTAATTTTAAACTTCGGAGAAGATGGTTGGGGATTACGCCTGTTGTGGAGAGGACTATAGGTATAACATAAACTTTTTCTTGTCTCCACAATCTAGTTATTTCGTCTTTCAGTTCAGTATATTTGCTGATTTTTTCGGTTATGGTTTTTTGTAGGTTGTGGGTATTGGGAACTGCGATATCTATGATGTAAGTGATTTTTTTAATTTTATCTTGAAGTGTTATGTCTGGTCTGTTATAGTGGATGGTCCTATCTGTAAGTATGGCACGGTCGTAATAAAGTTTGTAATCATCATTCTCTAGGATTGTTTCTGGTTTATATTTGTAGTAAGGGGTGTCGGTGTTTTGTATAAGACCGTGCTTGACTGCTAGCTTTTGATGGATTATGTTAGCAACTTGGTTGTGTCGGTGAGTGTAGTCTGTTTGTGTAAGTGTAGTGCATGCTCCGGTTATGTGTTGTATGGTTTCTGATTGAATGTGACACCTACGACATTTGTCATTTGAGATGGTAGAGTCTTTAATGATATATTTCCTATAGTTTTTCGTGTTAATTATTTGGTCTTGTATGGCTATCATGAAACCTTCGGTTTCTGGGAACAGATTTCCTATTTTTAACCACTTGTTAGATGCTACGATATTGACATGTGATTGTTCTAATTCGTGAGGGTGCCTACCATGGAGTACTTTTTTCTTCCAATTTTCTTTTTTTTTTAGTTTGTGGGTTAGTGTCATTTGTGTCTGGTGAGCTTTGATTACTTAAGTCTAACGGTGTGAAGTTAAAGTCGTTACAAGTGATAGCCTTATGTATGTCACTCGTGCGAGATTTGGAGTAGAAAAATGTTTTAAGCCTAGAGATTTGCTTTTGCCACAAGTGTTGAATGTCGATTAGGCCTCTCCCTCCATTTTGCCTTTTAATGGTAAGCCGTTCGATAGCAGATCTAGGGTGTAGATAGTTATGTTTTGTTAGTGTCGTGCGTGTGATTCTTTCTAACTGTTCAATGTCAGTTTTTGACCATTTGATAACTCCAAATGAGTAGGTCAATATTGGTATGGCATAAGTGTTCAGAGCTTTTATAAGGTGCTTTCCTGATAACTGCGTTTTACAAATTGCGTTCATTCGTCTGCGGTATTCGGTATTAAGTGTTTGTTTGATTGATTTGTGGTCGAGTCCTTTAAGTTGCTTGTATCCTAAATACTTGTAGAGATCTGTTGGTTCCATAGCTGCTATTGTGTCAGTGTCATTAATTATATAATTGCCGGGTTTTACTTTGCCTCTTATAATGTGTAATGTCCTACATTTATCTAACCCAAATTGCATATTGATATCCTGGCTAAATTTTGTTGTTACTTCTATTAGACTTTTCATTTCTTTTTCATTTTTAGAATACAATTTAATGTCATCCATGTAAATGAGATGTGAGATAGTTGTTGCTTCGGAATTATATTTAAAATTATATCCGGCTTGGCACTGATTGAGTAATTGGGACAAAGGGTTCAGGGCGAGACAGAACCAAAGAGGACTCAGTGAATCACCCTGAAAAATACCTTTCCTAATATGTATCTGTCGAGTTACAAGAGTGCTGAGATGATTTTTTAGCTGTAGTGTGGTTTTCCATTGTGTCATCACAGTGCGCAAAAACTCTACTATTTTGGGATTTATTTTGTATATTTTTAAAATGTGTAGTAACCAAGAGTGTGGAATGCTATCGAACGCTTTCTGATAATCTATGTAAGTACAGTGTAAGTTTCTATTTTTTGTAGTGGCATGTTTATGGATAGTTGAATCTATAACTAATTGCTCTTTGCACCCCATGTGGCCCCGTCTACACCCCTTCTGTTCCTCCGCTATTATTTTATGATGTTCAATGTGTGAGTTGATTTTATGAGTTATAACTGATGTTAGTATTTTGTAAATTGTGGGTAGACATGTGATTGGTCTGTATTGGGAAGGCTCTGATGTGTGTTTAGATTTAGGAAGCATGTACGTTACTCCGGTCGCAATGAAGTCAGGTATATTTTGTTTTCCTAGGACTATATCTGTAAAATTTATTGCTATGGCCTTATGGAGTATCGTTAATTTTTTGAACCAAAAGTTTTGTATTTTATCTATACCCGGTGACTTCCAATTATGTAATCTAGCTGTTATATTTGTAATATCGGACTCAGTTATCTCTTGAAATTCCATTTCATCTATTTCGGCCCATTTTGTTTCTACTTCTGAAATCCAGGTTGCTTTATCGTTGTGTTGTACTTGCTCTTCCCATATACCAGACCAAAATGTATCAAGACGTTCTACTGTTGGCAATTCTATACTTTTCTCAAGTATTGTGTCAGTTTGTGGTTTAATCTGTAGATTCCTATAAAAGTTCTTTTCGTTTATAGCAAATTGGGAATTGTCGTTTTTACGCTCCTGGGCTTTCTTATACCTTTTTAACCTGTGGACTTTAAGTGCTAATTTCTGTTTCAGAGTATCTAAAAATTCTTCCGGTTTCCTATTTTCATTTTCGTGTCTAGTATGTACTGCCATGTTTTTAAATAATGTTTCTACCCTCTTAACTACTTTGTGTGATCTATTGTTATTAATATACTGGGTTAGTCTACCACAATCTGCTCTAAGTTTCTCTATATCTTTCTCAAGTCTCTGCTGCCAAGCTGGTTTATTATTATTTTTTGGTCTTATATTTACTGTATGTTCTGTAATTTTATAATTAAGTTCTTCAGAGATTACTAATGCTGTGCAATATACTAAAGTGTGTATGTCTATTAGTTGAGTTTCTTCGCTAATATATTGGTTGAGAATGCTTTGATTAAATAAATAAATAAGCTGGTTTAGTTTTGGTGTGTACCTAAGTTTAGGCAGCATTGGTCGAGCTGCTTGATCCATCCCGGAATATTGAGTAAGGGCTGTTTTGAATTTGTCGTGTATTTTTTGTATATGCGGATCTGTAAGATAATTTTGATCGGTGTTTGCTAGGATCTCAACGTCATTTTCTAGTGTTATAGTAATACTCTCGGTTTGCGTAGATGTATGTGTGGTTTGTGAAAGTGCTTGTGACTGATAGAATGTTTGTGATTGTGTGTTAGAATCTGAGTTAGCGTGCAATTGTATTTCTTGTTGAATATTTTCCGTTGTGTTTTGTGTTACGTCCAAATTAATAGTGTTTTCAATACTTTCTGTTTCTACTTGTAATCGTGTTCGAACTTCTTCTCTTAACTGATCTAATACGTCTTGTGACAGAAGTTTATTCCTAACTATTGTTCTACGTTGATCTGAAATCCTTTGCTCTGTAACAGTGACCTCTGGGTATTGTTGTTTAAAAAGTTCATGCAGTTGTTGCCTGTAAGTTGTCATATCGGTCTCTAATTTTGTAATATATAGGTAAGTTCGCATGATAAATAGGTTTACTTCCTTACTCCATCTCATGCGAACTCTTGCTTTCCCCGCCTTTGTGGACGCGGGTAAGAAGGTAGATACCTCCCGCGCAACATTCAAAGACGGGGTGGGTCGGACTGTATTAAAGTTTGTACTAGAAGGTGGTGACGATGGTATGGATGGTGTTGATCTTTCAGAAGGTGCGTAAGATACTGTACTAGGACTGTACGGTTCTACAGGGGTGTTTGTCCTGTCCGTGAGTCTGTCACCATCGTCAATGATTTCGGCTGTAGTATCCTTATCGGTGGGAGCCCGCCTGCTCAACTCCTCACCGCTGACGGTTCGCATGCTGAGACACCCAGCGTCAGCTCCAGGTGCGCCCCGGCGATCGCCCCCGGGCAGCGGTCCTATACGTATTTTCTTTGAACGCGTCTCCATTTTGAATGGGTTTCCAGAGCCACGTTAGCCACGCCAGTAATTTCTCAATCGTGTGTCCGCCCCCCACGTGATTAGATGGTCAATCAGGACGTGTGGTTGTTTAGGGGGCTATTATTATTATTATTATTATTATTATTTCTGGCCAAAAATCCGCAATTTAATTTTTTGACGTACGTACTGATTCTCTCATATTTGCATGACTGTACAGGTAGTTATTTTAGATCTGAGTGTCTCGTATACCTACGTGAGTTTGCATGTCCACCTTAAAGAGCTAGTCAAGTAAAATCGATGCCTCTAGGGCTCAGGGACGTAGAAGAATTATCAAGGCCCTAGAATGTAAAGGAGAAATAAAGAAAGAGGTGGGTTTTAGTTACTAAGTCTGACACGCCGTCTCACTCCACTCCAGAGCAGAAGTCATGTGATGATTATCCACCAAATTTCAAGCAGCTACAAAGTTTTTATTCAAGTCAGAATATGTGAAACAATTTATCACAACAACTTAATAAAATGAAATAGTTAAGCTAGTACACGTTTATTACTACATTGTTAAACAAACACTAGATTCTATCGGAGGCTGTATCTTGCAACTTTGTCTGCTCAACAAACGACAGCTTGCTGTTTAAGTTGTTCATTAACGGAGTGCTCACAATAAGTACCAGGGAATATTTATCACATTATTACGGAAGAAACCTTCCATTTTCCTGAGATACAAAGCAGTCAATGCTTTAAGCATTTGTATAGCTTTCCGTCGGTGAAAATTTTTCGTAATTGGATCAGAGCTTCCGTTTTTCAGATACTTATATGCAAACATAAATTTTTTACTCCTTTATAATATGTAGAGTAGAAAAGGATTAAAAATAACAATGTTTTAATACAGTATTTAAGCATAAGAATAATCAAGCTTGTAATTTTCCTCTCTACTGGGACTCGGATCATTCTAGGAAAAGGAATGAATGAGCTGTAAGCCACCACGCGGACCCGCTGCGGTTTGGTGAATATCTCCGAATTTTTGGTTCTAGGAAATGTCAGTATCCTTGTGATAATTTCTTTCATCGTTTTGAGAGCAGTTTTGTTGAAATAAATGACACAAAGTGACTGCCTTCCTTTGAACTTTTTGTCTCTCTATAATAATTACCAATTATACTTCTCGCCTAGATGCGACTTACTAATACACAACTGATGAAGTGAGGGTGGATGTACTTGTACACCACTGCCTAGCGTTTTGCAGGATATATACGTGAAGTTTTGAAATAAATGACACAGGTTGTGAAAACCATTATCATTGAATTAAGCAATATTTGATCATCTTGGCTAGATGTTTCTCCACACATTTTCCTACGATATCATTCAATGCTCACCTAGCAACCAAACTCAATCTACAAACCAAAAAACTGAACACAAAAGCCTATCACAATTAATTACTTCTGCACATCCTAACTCCAAAGCTCTGACATGATCCATTGTTCCTCATATTCGGCCAGAAAGCAACATCAAGTCAAAATCAGTTTCCGAAAAGATAGGCAGCAGGGCACAGTGGGTGGAGCAGTCTGGCAGTGTGGCGGTAATCAGGCGCGCCGCGAACAATGCCCTGTCGACGCCGGATTAAAAGTTTAACACCGGCGTGGACAGGTGATGAGAGGTCCGCGGACGGGGCATGGGTTGAGGTATTGAGTCTTTGGCCACCTAAGCAGTGACCTTATTGAGGTTTCAGTAGTTCTACCTCAGGCGCAGGACCAACGGCTTTACGTGCTTTCCGAGGCACGACGGTACCACAGCACCAACTCTCTCTCCGGTCGTGTCGGATTACCGTCCCATTGGGCTATGAGAGTAAAGGAACAGAGAGTGCACCTGTGTTTACACATACTTGTGCACTATAATATCTCCTGCGTACTTGGCTGATCTCTGTTGAGATTGGCCACCGTTGAGATTGATCGAAATTCGATCGGGGAGTATTATTATTAGTTCTACATTGTTCGACAGTCAAGTTTTTTAGAGTAGGCATTTTCTTTTGGTCACACTTAATACATCACTATATGAAATATTATAAAAATAAAGACAAAAGTGTATGTATGAATTTAGTGCATGAGTAGGCTATGTCTTGAAATAGTATATAGGTTGTTTTTCTCCCGGGAGTAAGATCCTTTGGGACAATTATCAATTTTTACAGAGTTGAAGTTGCTGTTAGTAGCTAGTTGATAAATAATTGTGGTTATAGTTCATTTTATTTGTTTGAATCATCATCATCATCATCATCTCAGCCGATAGACGTCCATTTGTTTGAATGTTTATACTTAATGGACTGTTCTTTTTTCAGGATACCAAATAACCAAGTTCCAGGCGACGTCATGAAAGCGTAAATGACAGAACTTCGAACTTCATGGTCTGCATCAACCTTTACTTACATAGATACAAACGTCACCATAGAAACTCTCCCGCTATCGCTCGTCGCTTACGCCGCCCATCCCGACGCCTCTACTGATCTCGACTTTAGAATTTCGCCACTTGTCCGCGAAGGATTTATTGTGTAACAGTATAATATGAAAGTTTGTTTGTTTGTCCTCCAATGTGATTAAAGGATGTACCCACGGAGTTTTGTTTTTGTCACATTTTTGTCAAGTTTTAACAAAAGTTTTATAAAAGGGGCTAATGGGATATTGGAAGAAAAGTTCGGAGAAATTTTGCGTGGCTGTTATTTCAAAAATTGTAAGTGTGATTGGTGGGAAATGTCTGGGGAGTCTATCGAACGATTTTGAATATTACTTTGTTGAAACAGAAGTTTTTATTGATTAACATTTTTGATTCCGAATAAGTCTTATAGCCTCTATAAAGAAGTTAGAATACAGAAGTTTATGTTATTTTCAAATGTCGATAATTGCTGCTTGAACTGAAGTTTGCCATTTTCAAATATCGATAAATAGATCACAGTTGCAGTCAAATAATGGTTGATCAACCTATGCATACATAATTATGAACGCAAGTAGTAATCCATACAGTTAAATCCAGTATGTGGGTATATTTATTTACTTCATGAAAGTTTGTTCCTCAAGAACACTAAATGATTTTTGACCACCAGACCCTTTGACATGCAAGTGTTTTTTAAAACAAATTGGCAAAATATCAATCATGTCGTTTTCAAATGCATAAATCCCCGATCGGTCGCATAAAACCGCGCTGTTATTGTCTTACTATTGTGTCTCGTTTCGCAGGTATGTGATAGGTTCATTTTAACTTAACTGCTAATTTACTGAAACATTAATAATGGTAATGAATTCTGCAATATAGAGATCGCAAAAAACAGAATATGATTAAAAAAATTGAAGTTTTATGCTATCAACCCTAAAAAAGTTATACAATTAAATAAACCAACGCGCAAACTAAAATAATTGCAAACAACATGCGAAACTTTGATTAACAACACTCCGGTCCAAAAGCTAGTAATGTTTATATCAATTAGCACATTGCTAATGTACCTCCCGAGGATTGAGACAATCCCAACACTGGATAACAATAAAATCCCGACATTTTTTAATTAAAAAATACACCAAGCTTTCTTTTGAGCTGACGACACGACTGCGATGCGACTGAATCAAAGTCAAAGTCAAAACCATCTATTTCTAATAGACCATTTACATGCACTTTTGAATAGTTAAAAGGTCGTTCAGTCAAAAAAAAAAGTGAAAATGCACGTTCCAAAGCGTAGATCTCTATGAAGAAGAACGTGCAAGAATCTCCATGGACACTCTTTTAAATCATTATTGTGAAAAACATAATCTAGGTTAAAAAAGTGCTTGGCTGGGTTTGAACTAGGTACACAAAGTGCCTGGCTGGGTTTGAACTAGTGACCTGTACAACTCGTACTCGGGAGCTCGGGGCCGTTACCACTGGGTCACTGCTGCTCATAATTGCAAACAAGTTATACTCTATGAATTTCAGTAAATTGGGTGTAAATGTAAAACTGTTGCTGGTGCTTACACACACACAAACAAAATACTGTATATGCAAGCAATCGAACATCCAAAAAGAAATAGAACAACGTTACCTTTACCTATGTTACCTACTCACAGCAAATTACCTGTTTACTAAGAATAAATTCAACCTTAATGTTCTCGGTTGCAGAGTTTTTTCGCCAGTTTAAACTAAACCGTGCAGCATATCGTAACTACTACCAAAATTATGTTTCTCGAAGTGACTGTAATAGCGAATAACGATCGCCTCCCTAACCGACTCTTTTATGTGGAGTAAAATTTAGGTTCTATCATAAATTGGAAACGCTAAATTCTACTTTACTTACACATGCTTTAGGAATATTTAAGCATGGATTTATTTGAGACTTAAAGAAAACGCAAGAAGACTGTTGGGTCTTTTATTTTTTCGTTTATGACGCTAGATGGGAAGGCATTAAAAAGATTATTGTAATGAAATAGATGCAAACACAATCAGTCCAGTCTAAATAAGATTGGACATCTTGGGAGGAGACTTTCACTTATTAGAGGGGTTGTGGCAGATAAATAATAATTTATATTTTAAGAATAAGTGTAATAGTTAAGGTACTTAAGAATCAATTTAAAATCAAGACCAGATAGGTACCGATACATAGTTTTACTCGTAGATTTAGTTTTCAAGAAATTAATATAAGGCTTCTTATTTTATTCTTTATTCAAGATTATATTATTTGATTTGATTATACTAACACTACTCGTATATTCCATATCGATCGCAGTCATATTTAAAAGTCGTAGCAATAAATCATTACTACTAAATCCCCCAATCGCGGACCCTAAAGATCCCCCCACTTATCACTTTCCCCATCCATTGTCCCAATAGTGAGACGTTTTTAATTAAGAAAATCGGCAGCTATTCGTCGCCGACAACGATTGCTTGACGCCCATTGTTTCAGTCCTTCAGTCGCGATTGACGACAGTTTTGTTTGAAAGCATTAGGAGATGAGACTGCTCAAAGACAAACAGACAAAGATTGAACGGACGTTTTTGCAGTGAATGGCGTTTTTTTTAATGTTGAAGTGTATTGTTTGATGTTTTTTGGTTGATAATGTAGATTTTCAATTATGAAAGTGTCGACAGAATAAATTACATTTTTATGTTTGTTACGGAAATAATTTATTTTGAAAGATAACGCTAACATGTTGAAAGCTAGCGTGATGGTCAATGTCCCAGTTTTTGCGTGGGAAGTCTTCGAATAACTCAATTTTTGGCTTTCAGCCCTAGCGGTTCCGTCACTCGTTATAACATCAATGTTCATAAGTACTTTTCTAAGCAAAGATCTTTTTTTACGACAAGAAATAAATATTGTCTAGATCCTGAAAAAATATTGTCTTGTCCTGTCCTGTTTTTGTAAATTAATTGAACAGTTAAGACTGATGCTAATACACTTTGATACAAAACACACCTTCTTCTTACTTACACTGTTCTCAATTTTGAATTTCACTTAGATCTACCTCGTGGCAAAGCAATCTGCTAACTCTTTACTAAAACATACAATAAATTATCAGCTTGCCACTTCCATTCACGTTCCCCTGACTCAAAAGCCACGTTTAATCACAAAGTTACTCAAACAAAACACAAACAGACAATCGCGATATAAATCACCAACATTAGGAAATAAAACCGTGTCACAGCGAGAGCGGCAAATTGGAAAATTCCCGAAGTGTCCGGATCCCATTGATTCAGCTACGACAATAGCAGTTCAGAGCACTAATCTTTTCATTAAAAACCGATTATTCGCTGCATGGCCCGCTGCACTAATAGGAGTAAAGAAACCCTCAACTATATTTTGCAGTCCACCACAACTTTACGACCTCACCATAAAGACTGTATTCCTTTGGCGCAGACGCAATCATAATTAAGTTTTTCTCAAGCCCCTGCAATATGCCACGCAGCCATCGCTGACGGGACGCGATGACATTTCAATTTGAATTCTTGTTGCGAAAAACGGAGATGTTATTAAAAAAAGTTTTTTTGTTCGAAAATATTTGACGGTTGATTAGAATGCCGGAGAGAGAGGGAAGTTTTTTTTTATAACAAATTAGTTTTTGGAAGTTTCTGTTCTTACGAGTTGGTGATGTTGCGTTCGAGAGGTTAGCTGCGTTTGGGCTCGTTCTCCGAGATGAGGCATATCGAGTTCGGGAACTCAATTGCGAGAAGTAGGTTACTATAATACTCGCAGGCGAAAATACGGCTGTTTGCTTTATACAAGTATTTTGATTAATACACTGTTTGAGGTACTTGGACAGGATTGGAACAGCTATGATAGGTTCTTAGGTTAATGATATATCTCTACTCACCTTATTCTGCTTTAGTTCATAGTCCATCCTAAGATTATCTGGTAGATTAGCGAACATTAAAGAGGTGATTATCCTAGGCCATGCTTTATTATATTCGGATTATTCGAATCCAAATATACATTGTCTTCTTAATTATTATTCAGCTACAATTAACGAGTGTCTGAATGATACAATCTTAGCCACTATTTCTGGGTCAATAAAAAAATGTGTAGTTTGACTTATAATTTTTCTTATTAGTTAAGAAAATCTCTTATCACAAAACCGCTTCCCACCACCTTGCCACCATTACGCGAAAAGATATAGCAATGAAAATACAGACCCGTAAGCTGAATCTGAATAAACATTGAACAACAAAATCAAGTGCCATGCCAAAGTACAACAGCAATACTTTGGCATAGCTATACTACGGTACGATACGACTAGACTCGTCGCATCACTCCATAACTCCTGGCAGACATCCATACAGGTACAAACACCGCAAATCAGAGATTCTTACACAATATATGTCATAGCACTAGTGTTTACACCGGACCTCCGGCGCAAGTTTAGCCCGGACATCCGGTCGAACTATCCGGCCTAATTTATTCAGGCTATGCAAACAGTATGTTGTGGGACTGGCTACAAATAGGACTCGCTTTTGTCTAGTTTGGGTCCTATTTGCTATCTAACAAACGGGTGCAACTGTGGGTATGTATGATGGCGGGTAGATGGACTAGTTTGTATGTTGGGCTGTGATTTGATATGGTGTTAGTGATTAATGAGTGGGTGGTGTGTGTACTATATGTCGCGGACGTAAAGAATAGAATGGAATGTATTCATATGACAGAATATTGTAGATATGAATACATCGTTATTGAAGAAAATCGCTGAAAATAAACCAATAAATATTTATTACCAAAAATAAAAAAATGTGCCTTTAATATAAAATTTATTTCAACTTACAATTCCAAGTCAATCCAAAGATATCACAATTCAAAGTAATAGGTTTTTACCTGTGGAATTGTCGTTTCAAAAAACCGTAATTTCATTCATCTATACCAATTATAAAAACTCGCATCTATAGTATAACGGTCTAAAAATGGCAATATGGATATGTACGTATACTGCTGCTGGCGCTGCTGCTATTCTTTAGCTTTTCAAAGAAAATTTTGTAATTGTCTTAAAAGAAAAAAGTCGACAAAAAATAATCTACAACACTCATATCCCGAAAAATATTACCGCAAAAACATACACACAATAAAAACCATTTTCCCAAGAGCCATAATAATCCATAGCAGCAACAGAACTTATAAAACGCTAAGTAAATCCATTGGCCGCACAATCTGGAGGAAAATATCTCATTAACAAAAAGCCCACTTAGGAAAGTTCGGCACTTACAGAATAAACCACACATGGCGTGAATACCCCTGTATAAATCATGCCCAATATATATTGGAATATTACTCTTTAATAGACATATATATCATACGTGTCTTATTACACTGGGCACCTATTACTACAGTCCACATATCTTGGCCTATCATGACGTTATAAGAAAAAGCTAGTGAGGTTCTTTTTACGCTGGTTATGGCGGTTGCCTTAGAGTTATTATTTCAAGGGTCCTCGTGTGCTCAATCTCTTATTTGTTCGTACTTCAGATATGTTCTGGTTTAGTGAAAGACGGCGTGAAAGTACAAATAAATCTGCTGATATCGATAATTTGTTGATATTTGCGTTTCCAATAACGCTCGGTAAACAATTTTGTTGTTTATGTTGACTTGAAATGTACCTGAAATCGTTTGTTGTCGTCTGAAACCAGTTTTCTTCTAACTTATTTAAATTGAATATATTGAACACCTTGAACAAGTAGCTTCCGCCAGCGGCTTCCCCCGCTTGAACGTAGAAAATTATCTATAAAGAAGAAACTGACTGACTGACTGACACATCAATGCACAGCGAAAACTATAGAGACAAAGAACATGGAATTTTACACAATGTTTACTTTTATGATGTAGGCGAGCACTAAGAAAGGAATTTTCAAAATTCAGTCTCTAATTGGATGAAACGGGGAGTCAAAGTTTGTATGCAGAAACTTACTTTCACGTGGGCAAAGCCACTAGCAGAAGCTAGTCTAATTATATAGTAGAACATTCTTCAGTGTATCCAGACGAACACGGTTAGATGTAAACTTTGTTCCACGGATAAAAGATAATTATCTTGCATTGTTAATCTTTTTTTTTCTCCAATAAACCAAATTTGGATATTCAATTAGGTATGGCGCATTACTTTGTTTTATCACCACTGCTCTCAAACCGGTGAAGGAAAACATCGTAAGGAAACCGGCATGCCCTAGAACCACAAATTGGAAGACATGTGACATCCACCAATCCGCAATGGGCCTGCGTGGTGGATTACAGCCCATTACCTCTCCTAAAGAGGAGGCCTGGGTCCCAACAGTGGGAACATTACAAGGCCGATAATGCTAATAATGGGTCTTCAATTAGCCTCTTCGCACGCCTTTCCACTGAGTCCAAAGTTGCCAGGTGGCATTTGCAGCTATATCATCTGTATTAAACCATTCCCCCAATAACTTCCTCTATCATTTCCAATTAGCCGTGCTTAGGTAATCTACATTACTCATCATTATTTGCCTAGCCTTTTCCCAACTGTATTGGGGTCGGCTTCCAGTCAAGCCGGATTTAGCTGAATACCAGTATTTTACGAGGAGCGGCTGCCTACCAGACCTCCACAACCCATTAAATGGGGTAACACGGTACTTCATGGCAACACTGGAGGTAATCTATATTACTACCTATAGGAAAGTAACCCTTAAAGCACATATTGGCAACCAATACCAAAACACCACTTGCTCTTCCCCCAGCTAAACCACCATGTGTCGCCAATTATTTGTCAATTTTCAGTAACAATGACGCCTGATTGTCATCACACCACTCGGCCTCTGCGGGGAGGCGTGATTATGTGGCTACGAAGCCTATTACGAACAATCACGTATTGAACGATTTATTAGATGCAGTCTAACGTGAATACTATATTAATAATGGTATACTTAGCCTGTCTAATTAATAGGAGCCGTAAGTTTTGTGTCGATTTAGAATGGAAGTCTTTGGTACATACACGTACATTTTTTTGAAAAATGTCGTAGATTTAAAATAACAATTCATTTCACAATTACTTTCATTTCGCAGTAGATATAATTTGGTTTTGTTAGATGTATCGTAATCCGAATGCTCCAGTAAATTTGTTATGAGTATACGAACTACTCGACAGTCATTCGTCGACGTCCCTCCAAACGATTTCGACGTCTAGAACATCACATAGTTTCACCCTGCTCCGGTACTGAGAAATCAATTGAGTATCTTACTATCGGCAAATATCATAATAACCGACATATTCTTTATCAGGATACTACTTTTAAATTCTCTAAAGTAAAACAGAAAAACAGCCGGTAAATCGCATGTACTCGCAAGTTGCGTAAATCAACAAGCGAAGTGGGAAGTGGGTTAATATGTACCCGTCGCCGTGGCCATCGCCGCGGGCCATCAAGTCCCTTCGTTGACTTAATGGAACATGTGTTCCCGTCATTTGCGGCGTATTTACATTCCTCTATCTCTTGTATAACTGAGTAAACACAAATTAGATGCTTTAAAAGTGTATGCATGAGTTCACAGCGTAGTGTATGACAGGACATAGCAGTGTAGCTGCGGGGAAACTTTTAAGTCTGTATAAAGGTATATGTATAATTGTATAAAATCAGAAACTGACTGACTGACACAATATCAACGTATAGCCGGAACTACTAGGACGAAGAGTAGATATAAAATTTTTCACAAGGTTATCTTTTTTATAACGTATGTGAGCACTAAGAGATAATTTTTCAAAATTCACCCCTTTCACTTATATATGATATGGAGTCCAAAGTTTGAATGGAAAAACCTACTTTAATACGGGCGAAGCCGCCGAAAAGGTAGTAATTCTAAAAAAATAACACGAGGTTAATAACTGCCTGTCTACTACTCTCTGCTGAAATCTTCAAAATATGAAGAATTTTTAATGGTTCTCTCTAATAAAAAGAGCGATGAATGAAGAAACTAGATGTTACTTAATAATTAACAGCCGGGCCGGATCGCTAGTAATACATAGATAAGCCTAATTCATTAGTTATCAGACGAAGCTAAATCTTACTAATGGATATCATTTGTTGCATCCATACTAAGACTACTGGGACTTAGTATTGGCTCTAACCAGAACTTAGACAAGCAATAACTTAGTGTGAACATTGCTTAAAGCAATAGTGAAGTTACCAAAGACCAGCTTATACAGCAAGGATTTTTTTTACATTCTACAAAAAAAATATCAAAGTACCATAGTTTTCCCGACTAAAACACACTAGTGTTGAAAGTTGAAGTTGATAATTTACTGTACTTCATTGATCTGATATATTACTTTACTACAGACATATACTTTATGTGGCCTATCTATGAAACAGACTGTAAAACATTCCTCACAATATTTATTTTTAATAATTTAAACTAGTTCTTCACTGCGATCCCACCTGATGTAAGCAGTGATGCAATCGTTGAAGGTGAGGCGCACTAGTTAATTGAGAGTCTATTCACCCAAACCATCTACTATTCAACTACTCTGTCTTTCTCTACTATTGCCTTCAAGACAATTCAACGCAATAAGTCAATCAATCAATCCTTTTATTTCCAAAAATTATGAAGTCCTTCAATCAAAATGTATTGTTACTCGTAAAACACGGCACTTCACGGAAAGCCGTCGATGGCCTCCATTATTTGTTCCAAGTTATAATTTACTGAATATTAATTGTTGATTCAGTGTTTCCGGCCATCCTATACAAACAACTTTTTGAGGAGATTTCCACGGTAGGTACCTGTTTGGCCTATTTAGCTTCGACGAGCATTGTTTATATTTAAATAGAAAAAAGGAAAATGATTTTAAAAGCTTTATGACGTTTCGGCTCTGGTATTTGCATTGAAGGGCCAAATTTTCCTAGCGATTTAATTCAGAGTTTGGAAACTGAAAAATTACGACAGGTTTTACTTATTCAAAAATAGACAACAGTTCAAAGTGGTCTTACTTTTTAGAATTTTTTCTTTAGCATTAGAGTGCGAGGTTGTGTATTTGAACTACTGTACTGAGCAAACTTCCCGGTGACCTAGCTTGCAAGACTTGGTCTTGATGACCCTACAGTTTGCTGATATCTCGTTGAGGACTTGGGCTCAAAAACTATTTCTGCCGCCCGCCATTCTACACACCTATCAATTCAATTTTTATCGAACTAACAGTGAATCACGCTGATCCATAGCTGAACTCCAAACACTGAGAATTAAAAAAGCAATCATATACGCGTCTACATCAACCTTAAGAGACCACAGCAACCAACTTTTCAATAGCAACCAATACTCAAAACCAGCCCTCCATACTCCTCATAACCCTACCTCACTATCACCCCACTCAATTAATCCAATAGCGGGCCAGCAGAGAGCCAGGCTAACTACGTAATTGTTTAATCTGCATGCTGGACGTACTTTGTATTGTTGTAACAGACAGTTTTCGATAGCTCTCGCCTCACTAAATTTAGTGGGTTTTGTTCGGTGTGGTCTAAGTTGGGAGAGGATAGATTTGGCAGAGGGGTGTCGAGAGTTGAGAGGTAGCGGGCTGTGAGGGCTTAGGTGATAAGTAATGTTGTTTATTTATCTGGATAAATATGATCTTTAAATGATAATGTGGATAATAATGATAGTGTTCAAATATCGATTTGAATAGCTTAATCGGTTAGCTTTCAAATCAGTGTGAAAGAAGGAATTGTGTCACAGTCGGTCCTATCTCTTGCCTCGTCATTGAGTTCAATTTCAGTGCCCACATTGAGGACACAATAATTGGTGCAGTGATTTAGCGATTGGCTGCTGGCCTGCTGCACTTCATGTCACGAGTTCGTTTCCCGCATGGAACAAATATTTGTATAGGCTACAGCAGTACAGCTATCTGCAGACCTTACAAATACACGAGACGCTCAAACCCGAACTATTTGATCTGGGTCTAGCTGTCTAATAAATAAGTTTACAGGAGTAATTCTTAGTGTTGGACAATGTTTAAGAAGTGAGCAATTTTAGTGCAAAACCCTTTTCAAAGAAATAAAAGTTACTTTATTATCAATCGCATTTAAATTCAGGTATTGTCTGTTTTGACTGTATTACTATCCGCTTCTTTGCAAAACTTAGACCAATCCGCAACTATTAAATTACACTACCGAAGCCAAGTTGAGCTTAAGTCACGGCTCCGTTAAGTTAGTTATAGGGTGCCGCTAACTTGAGCGCTAACTTACCTTTGGTCAGTGATCTAACTTGGCACACAAATTACATTGTTAACTCATAACTTGCGTCGTGTGTCAAACTGTATGATAATACGTTCAGTTTAAGCATAGTTCGGTTTTGAACTAAGTTCAATACATTTGGGAGGTTACGCGATAGTTCAACTGTTCAGTTTGAAGGTCTGTGCTGACTTCGAAAGTGAAAAAGCAGTAATTCAATTAAGGTAATTTTCAAAGAAATAGGATTTTTATTAGAAATCTGTAATTTGTAAAAATCTTTTCCTGGCCTAGGCTGTCTAACACACACTTTCAAAACAAATGAACAGTTACTTTCTCAATAATAAAATATATGAAATTGTGTTTTTTTTTTTAATTATTTCTATTAAGTTAAAGATTGTTGACAAGTTTACCTAATGTTGAAAGTTTCAAGGTCCAGTGCAGAAAATACCGATATTTTGTCAATTTTGAGATTCTGCTCTTTGGTTTCTGAAGGCAGTGTGTCAATTGTAAGATAGTTTTGAACACGTTCCAACTCTACATATCAGACCAATTCAACGAAAAGAAAGATATTTATGAATTGTCTTTCTACTTGAGTACCCGTTTCATCATTTTTTGTTTCTGTAGTCATCCTCTTGCGACTTTGGTACTTTTACAACCTTAAGACTTACTTTCCGATAAAGCTCGCTAGGAACCACACAACGGTCATATTTTATGTCAAACATTTCAGTCTCCGATTAACAACATCTTAGTTCATATGGTATGCCATTTATAACTTAGAAATATAAATGAAAACAAGATCTTAATTGCCATAATCCAAAGAACGTTGTGTAGAAAAATGAGATTGATGTATTTACTTTGGGCAACAACTCTGAAATTATTGACAAAAAAAGTAAAAAGCGGCAGTTCCTAAATGACATACCCTGATAGCACACTCAGGACAGCGACCCGATAAAGCAATAAAAATTAAACCAACACAATCCGCTTATCACGGCAACAATTATAACAGAAATCAAAACGACGAACACAAAGAGAAACCCAATTGGTAAACAATTAGTTAGGGACCTACAGTTGACGAGAATCGTTAAATTTTAATTGTCCGGCTATTGTCCGCACGCGGGCAAAACGTGGACAAAACGCGGTGAAAACGCGGGGAAACCGCGCCACGCCACGCATGTAGGAGGATTATGTGTGTATGTACTTGTGTGCGCTTGTGTGGGTGTGTATCTTGTTGCAATATGAAGTGTTGGCACGGTAGACGGGCGGTTCTGTCATGGTTTTTCCGACGATCTAAAAATATTCGCTTATTGGTAAGAAAAAAATTATAAGGAGATTCCAAAATACAGCTTACTAGTTGTTTTACAAGAGAGATGTGCTTTGATAACTGCTTTCCAAAAACTTCACCTCTTCGTTTTAAATACTCAATTATAATGCTTACCTGAAACAAAGAGAAAAACATAATTAGAAACATTCTCACAAAATTATATCAACTTTACACAGCAAAACTAATAAAAATCATAGAAAATAAACGTAAACTTTCGCAAACACCAGCTTATAACTAAATAACATGTTCTACCCGCGCGTCTGCTCGCTTCGGCCGCGAAACTGATGCTATTTACCGCCACACTCGCGGCATCCTTTGCTTGTTTTACTACTTGCAATTAAATTTATGTTCTTTACGAACTTGCTCAAACTTAGCGCAACAGACAGTAACTCATTCCTATACAACTTGGTTAACTTTCACAATTTATATGATAATACACAAAAACGTGGATTTTATTAGTAGCACGCGTGATTTTGTGGAGAACGCACCGCAAACCGAGTTTGTTTTGATACCCGAAGTAAGTACTCTTTGTGTCCTACTGCAAACAAAGAGTTTAGTTTTTATTAGTTTGCATTCTTGGGTTTATTCTGACGAGGTTAGTTTAACGAGTAAGTTTGACAAAAGTTAGTTTAATTTTCTATTGGGTGAACGTGATACAACAGAGTATTTCTACCTTTGGATTAAAAAATACTACACTATGGTAGCGATCCAAATGTTTTAAATATTGCTCGTCTATTCTACTCAACATACTGTGGTGTCGTATTTATTTGTCGTGTAACTCAAGTGAGCAAACGCACGTGTGCTCGCCTGGGCGATTTGTGCAATTTGGTTACTTGGCTTACTATGTCTATTTTACTTAAACACTCACAGTCCACAACAGTAACAGAGGAGTTTATTGCTACTTACAGCAGACATTTGGCACGCTTAATTTGGATAAGGTTTGTGACCATTCCCGTTCAGTTTTGGCCATGTATTTGATCACTCTATACTCATCACGCGCGATTCAGTTACACTGATGGCTTCCATCATTTTGTTCACTACTCTATACTACAGACTACCTACAACGCCGCTACGTTTCACCCTTGGCTTTGCTTGTCTCGATATTCCCCATACTCATAGCTTCCTATGTTAGGTTTTGGTTTTCACTACTCTATAGTAGAGAGTACACGCCGCTACGTTTCGCCCGCGCGTTTGCTCGCCCCGACACTCCACACGCGCGATTCAGCGACACTCGCGGCATCCCTCGTTTGTTTTACTACTCGCAATTAAACCGCCTGAGTGACGTGGATTGTCGCCTCGCGGGAACTCGACGGAAAAAAGGGTTTTTCACCACAAAAAGTACTTTTTCGTTCCGCATTAGGTGTATGACGGTTTGAGGGGGGGAGTGAAGAACTTTATTGGACTGTGCTTCTGTTTTGTTATTGTAGACTCTGGTTTTTAATGAATAGGCGACAAATGGTTGTGTGTGTGAGTTTGATTAAGTGCGTAAACATGGTTGCGGAAATGTTTGTATGTAAACACAAGTACTGAAGGGATGAAAAGTATTTCTGAGTTCATATTAAAATGTTACAACACATGTGAAACTTAAATTTACAGCTTATAGTAAAAATGTGATCGTCTTAAAGTGTTGCAGCGCTTAAATAGTGTCAAATAAAATCCTGATTTGATTGAAAATGCTAATAAATGGTTATATTAATATTATATCTAGCCTATACCGTCCGAAAGCATTCTTTCTATTATTCCCAGCTCTGAGTCACTTCTTGCAAATAACTAAGGAAGACAACTAAGTATGTACATTCTAATAAATAAATAAAGTAAATAAATAAATGTTCAGTTATACAGAATACTAAAGTTGATAACACAAAGGTCTTTCTCTCGAGACGAGCCTTAACTAGATTAAATGACAAATATTTTACAAACCAATCTATTTGAGCAACAAGAGCACTACTGACCTAAAACACGTCCCAAATGCAACTAGTGTTAATACTATTCACACAAAAACCTCTCCATTCCCTCCTCTGAACATTGCACTCGGACCAAAGGCATACCTCGGTCTGACCCGCAAAGCATACACTGCTGACTACCCCAGTCTCCTAGCGCAAGGATTAGGATTCCGCAGCAAAGCTAGGCGAACCATCAGACAAATAACCCTTAAGCGTCCCGCGGGAAATCTCCCCGGGTCCCGTACACCGCAGCGAATTTAATCTGTTACGTTTAGACTAAACTTTTGACTTTAGAACATTCTTGTTGAGAGAAGCGCTGGTAATAGAATTGGAGGGTAGGTCTTCCTTAGGGTTATGACTAGAACTTAGATGATGTATCGGTATGCTAGAGTTGTTTGTTTGTCAGTTAAAATTATTCGTGTAAGTATTGTGAGAACGATCACAAACAGTTAACTTACTTACACAAAACACCTAGATTTAGAAAAACTGGCTGGAGCCGGCTACCGTCCGTAGCAATAAACGGCAAAAAAGATCACGTTAATTGTACGTGAGCCCGTTTAAATATTTAATTTATTTAGTTTTAGTATTTGTTATTATATCCGCAAGAATATTCGTACATCATCTAGGAAAATTCAACTGTCTAGCACAGTTCATGAGAACCAGACTGGTAACAGACAGACAGTCAAGTCTTAGTATTAGGTTCCAGTTTTTACACTTTGTATTTGTGTGTCAACCCTAAAAAAATATGTGTTTCGAAAAGAATCGAACACACGACACTGTGTTAACTCTAATCTCTATCTTCGCCAATTATCTTCCAAGCTACAGCCCAAAATAAGAACGCAGTACATAGCAATAACAACCGTTATATGATATACTCGTTTAAAATCCGAATAGAACCCTTTCAAACGCTCATAAATCCTGTCTACTCCATCCTTACGTCACGTACTTCCTTAGCAACAAAATAAAATGATACACGCCTCCGTTCCCTGTATCAATACATACCTACAGTATATAATATATTAGCGAGCGCTCCAAGTATCACGTAAAATATGAAAGCTGCATTAACAATTTAAAATATCCTTTTATGTCAAGCGTGTTGCGGGCTGTCATCGTCGTCAGATACCTCGTTACGTTTCTTAGGAAACGATGCCGGTTTCAGATTTATTGGGACTTGGGAGGGTTCGAATTTTTAATTCTGCGGTTTGATAATAATGGTGGAAAAAAAATCACAATAACATTTGTTTTACAATCGCTTCTCTTATTAGTATTGACTCAAAACACAAAGCATTTCTCTACATGTACGAGTTTAGAAAGAGAAATTGACTGACTGACATATCAACGCACAGTCGAAACTGTAAGGGCTAGGAGAGTGATATTTTGCACAAGGTTTCGTTCTATAACGGAAGTGAACACTAAGAAAGTATTATCCAACATTCTCCCCCTACGAAGATGAAACGTGGATCCAAATTTTGTATGAAGGAACCTAGTGTCACCCGAGCGAAGCCGCTGGTAGAAGCTTGTTTCAAATAAACCATTGACAGGCACTTTTGAATTGTTAAAGTCGCTCAGTCCCAAAAAAAAAGTAGCTATATATCTCCATGTTCCAAAGCGTAGATCCCTATGGAGCAGCACATGCAAGAAATTCCCGTAACGCTTTTAGCGACTTGTAAATCGAACCCAGGACCTCCTGCACTCTTTGTTTTAGCAAAGTTCGCGCATCACCTCTATCTCGCCTGATAGTAAGTGACGACACCAACGACAGCCCCATTTCTTGTCCAAGCAATCTCTGTCCATCCCAAGTTGCCTGGAAGAGATCGCGGAATGCGATAAGGCCGCCCATTGTATGTACCATATGTTTTAGTTGTAAGTTTCTTTTTTTATTACATGGTGTAAACAATGAAGAATAAAATAAATAAATAAATACCGTCGACGATGGAGCACGCTCGCCTAGAAGTAACCTATTCACTCTTGACTTACAAACCACCAGGTTGAAACTGTCAAAAAAAATGTTATTTTTCTTTTTTGGAGGTGGGAATTTATCAAATGACTTCTCCCGCTCTAGGGTGGGGCGGGAGAGCATGTCAGATTTTTACTGACTATAAGATTCCTGTGTTCTTCAGGTGCCCTTAGCGTTCTAAATGCTTGTGCGCAAATTTTTTCCGCAGCCCTAGCAAAGAGTTCTACAGCACGTCTTAGAATTTTAATAGCTATTAATAGAAAAGTCGTTCCTTAATTAGGTCACCTAGTCTTCATTCACGCTCTATAAAACTTTGACCTAAGCGATTTCAAAAGATCTTGAACTAAAGAAAATTCTTTAATTAATGTAGACTCTTGAAAGCTTTAGAAAGAAAATATGCTAAAGATGGCAGAAAATAAATGAATGAAAATTTCTGAAAGTTGCGGTTGGCGCAATGATTAAGCGATTGGTTGCTGTACTGTGTGTCGTGGGTTCAATTTCTGTATAGAACAAATATTTTTGGCCTACAGATAGTTCTAGGTTTGGATGTCTTGTGTATGTGGGTATATAATGTTTGCAAAAGCAATAATTCCTAGTTAGGGGTAATGTTTTTCAACGATATTCTACAGCCTTTTCATAACAATATGGTAGCTCATCGTTGGACCGTCTGGTAAGGACTGAGTCCGAGTCATAGTTTTCCACACGCACCTCAAAGAGATGTAAGTAAAACTGTAGGAGCCTAGCAGGGCTTTTGATTTTCTGAAAGGTAAACCGTGGTCCTAGATCTTAAGGATAGAGATCATCATCATCTGCCTAGCCTTTTCCCAACTATATTGGGGTCGGCTTCCAGTCAAGCCGGATTTAGCTGAATACCAGTATTTTACGAGGAGCGGCTGCCTACCAGACCTCCACAACCCATTAACTGGGGTAATACGGTACTTCATGGTAAGATTGGAGTCAGATTTACTGGCTTCTGACTATCCGTAATGACTGCCAAAGATCTACAAATGACAGCCGGGACCTACAGCTTAACGTGCTTTCCGAGGCACGGAGGAAACTCGTTATGTTAAGATGGTCACCCATCCACAAACCAACCTTGGCAAGCGTTGCTTAACCTTGAAGCTCGATCTGTGCGGCTGTTATTATATAGCCACGAGCTCCTCTTAAGGATAGAGATGAAATGGTAAGTAAAAGTCTAACACGTCCCTCTTACTACACCGTTGAGCGGAACAAGTCATATAGGATTATTTCTCATCTCATAAAAAAGATGTACTTCACAAATAAGCAACTTAGCCTCCGCTATCCAGCAAAATAAAACATTTCACAAGACAAAGACACTTCAGCCTGAACAAAAATTACATCGATATACGAAACGCAGGTAATACTTCAAATAATACCACTATTTGTCACTGCCGCCTCATAAATGTTTCATCACAGTCGGCCTCCTCTCCTGGGAACGTTTTGTACACTCCCACCTTTCTGCCCTCTCATTCAATCTTATTATCGACGTGACAAAGCTCATTTTTGATTGCACTTATTGAATTGGAGGTGGTATGTCGGATACTGAGTCAAAGGATTTCGAGATCTGGACAGGCTGGTTTGTTTTTTTATGAATTGAATAAAATATAATGTATTGTTTATGTATAGGTAGGCTGCACGCTAGATGAGTCCCATATGTTTTTTTTTTTGTGTTGAAGTGGAAAAACTAAAATCCAGTTAAATGATAAATGATATTTATTTTGCAAATAGGTTTCACGAAACACTGTTACACGTCAATTTTTTTTATCATAATTATTAATCTAGATGAGGCCGGTGTTTCCTAACTGACTACCCTGAGAAGAAACACCGAAACAAACTCAGGGGTCACAGACTCTTTTAAAAAAAAAACAGGGCAAGTGCGAGTCGGACTCGCGCACTGAGGGTTCCGTACCAACTGACCTATGAAAACAGTTCATTCTCGAATCGAGTCTTGAAGACTTTTCCTTTTTTTTTCTGGTGACGTGACTAAAAATTTTCAGTTTTCAGACTTTTCCCTATGTAAGTGCTATAATACCTAGCTTCGTGCCAAATTTCAAGATTCTAGGTCGACTGGAAGTACCCTTTAGGTTTTGATTCCCTCGCGAGTACTTGCGAGTTTTAAAATATGCAGCTTAAATTGCTGTTTCTTTTGATTGCGTTGACATAGAAGTTTGATTTTGTTACAGCTTAAAGGTATTATAGACCTGAGTATTTGGTATGAATTTCAATTTAATACCTCTACGCGTTTATGAGGAAATGGGTAGTAAGTTTAAAATTATTAAAAAAAAAAAATATTATGTGATGTAACTAAAAATTTATGGTTTTCGTAATTTTTCCTTTATCTATGCTATAAGACGTTGCTTCATACCAAATTTCAAGATTCTGAGTTCACGGGAAGCACCCTGTAGGTTTTGATTCCCTTGCAAGTGTCGAAAATTTGCGGCATAAACGGCTGTATCTTTTGATTGCGTTGGCTTAGAAGTTTGATTTTTTCACAGCTTTAAGGGACAATAGACCTGAGTAATTGATATAAATTTCAGCTTCATACCTCCACGCGTTCCTGAGAAAAAGGGTCTTGACAGACGGACGGACAGACGGACAACAAAGTGATCCTATAAGGGTTCCGTTTTTTCCTTTTGAGGTACGGAACCCTAAAAAATATCCATACAAAATGTATTGGTCAAATCATATGCGAACTATGCAGATTGGTGTCTGAGATGGCCTTTTAAAGAAAGAACCATGCAGATTTGAGTGGACCTGTCCAGTCAGTGCAAGCATTTGTCATTCCTCGTAAAGCTCAACTCAGGACTACTAAGGAGCTCAACGACTTGATGAGCAATACAAAGGAAAGGACATTTGGTTAGGCCGCAGAAAATACTCAAATTGCCAGTTGTGTCCTTCAGCGTTTTAGAACTATGATCATTCTTCCAAATGTTCCTGCAGCCTTAGCAGGTTCCTCATATGGATATATGACTTATTTAAAACAAAGTACTCGTAATTTATAATACCGCTAACAATTTCTGTGTTAACTTTTCCGATTAGTGGAAGTCACACATCTAGTCTTATTATTTGTGGACCGACACAGTCTGTTATTTGATCTATTGCACATTCATTGCAAGCGTAAATACAATGTCAATTTCTCATATATTAGTATTTGTTTCGATCACTGTGCGTCGATGAACCTAAGAGAAAGTTTAATGCCATGCATTTAAAGTATGGTCAAAATCATCATCTGCCTAACCTTTTCCCGACTATATTGGGGTCGGCTTCCAGTCAGGCCGGATTTAGCTGAATACCAGTATTTTACGAGGAGCGGCTGCCTACCAGACCTCCACAACCCATTAACTGGGGTAACACCGTATGGTCAAAATATTCCTAATTTTTTAATGGCTTACTTGACTGATTCTACTTTATCGTCATGATTCAATACCGTTACCCTGGATCGTAAAGAGAATTTAAGTTTTAGTTAATAAAAGTCACAACCCTGAGCGGGAAAGTATTGAATATTACCACTGTAAAAAATTCCGACTACCCGCCTAAACTGTTTTATTTCAATACTTTCCACTCCACATCTTGCTACAATAAAAATCTTATGAATACAAAAAACAGTTTCTCTGACAATAATGCTCTGAACTTTAATATTCTTCCTCTGACACGCTTTTATTGCGTACTTTTTACGTCAAAACGTATTATAGTTGGGCAGTTGGAAAGAACTAGTGAATACTTTTCCAGTTCATATTTCCCAGCTGAACGGTCGGACTGAACTGAACTATTCCTTGGAAATGCGAAGTGAGGAGTTGCTTTATGGAATATTTTCTTGTTTCTTGTGAACATACTAGGTGCTGTCAGCGACTTTGATCGCGTGAAAGTAGAAAATTATCCTAAGGGTGCATACTCCCGGGAATAAAAAGTGTCCTTTGATGATATGGTATATCTGTGAAGTATCCAAATTCGTTCGAGCATGAAGAAATAATATATGTACATATAAACACACTCACAAACACTTGCCTTTAAAATATTAGTGTGTTTATGATTTACGTTGCGTTTAAAGTCGGGCTTTTAATAAGAATAAGAAAAATTAAACTACTGCCATGCCTGTGAACTTTATAAGTTTTTAATATGATTTATTCATCATTCAATATTTTGATGCTTGCCCATTTGTTTTGAATACTTAAGATTAAAGACATATTTATTGATGTAAAAGTGACGTGTAAGTGCCAATTATACATGGAGCGCAAAAGACCTGAGGTTCGAATTTTAATCTCAGTCCTTATTGGGCAGCCAGATGGCGAGCTACCCAGTGCTCGTCGTCCGCAAGCCTATTTTCAGATAGATCGCCAGATATCGCATCGGGATGAAGTATGGCTTTCATTACGCTGACGACTGGACCTTAGGCACATAGATATTAAGACTATTATTCTGTTCTGTGTCCATAATCTCGTCATGTTGAATTTAGAGATTTATGTACGGCATAAAATTATTATTAAACTGTCGGACGTAACCGGTGTCCTTTAGAAAGGTCAGGTTCGCGTACGGCGTAGTACTAATTACCGTATGCTAAATATACTCCTCTTCAAATAGTCATAATGGCAAGGCCAGGATTAACCATGATTTCGAAAAAGGGACAAGCTTTATATCGACCAAAATAATAATAATATTCCACAACTTCCACACAACGCCATTTCATCCCAAATTAAGCAGAGCATACTAAGTAATACTCATGTATTAGAAAGTTGACAAACATACAACGTACAGCCAAAACTACTAAGGCTAAGTACGTGAAATACTATACAAAGCTTTTTTTGTGACATAGCGAGAACAAAGAGCGGATTTTCCAAAATTCGACGCCTAAGGGGATGAATCAAGCGTCCAAAGTTTGTATGGAGAAACCTACTTTCACACTTGCAGAAGCTAGTACATTTATATAAACCTACATCTACATACTATAGATAAATTACACCCAGACACAAAATAAATAATTATTATATTCTACACACATACATTTATCTTGGTTGGTAATCCAATCCGCGACCTCAGGCATAGCAATCATGGCTACTAACCACAGAACCAACAGACCAGTCGAAAATATAAACTACAAATACCTAAATGACTGAACTTTGAACAAGCGAAGGCTTTGAAAAGAATATCCAAGAAAACTAAAACAAAACAAAGGGTTAAAAAAAACCCGTGTGTCCCACATATTTCCGCGTCAGCCTACAAATCCGTCAGCAATAAAGCTTGACTTCCACAAAAATAACTCGACTCATTTTTTAGCAGGAGCGATCGGCTCTTTAGCGCGTATCCGAACAGAAAGCTCGGCGCGTCCCGTCGCGTTCAGTCAACGTCGCTTCCGGACGTTCGTCAATATGTCGGCCGTCGCCATCTTGGCAAGGTGGAGCTTCCGGCAGATTTGGCGCGTATTTCACTTTTCACTGCGTCCGTCCCATTGACCGGCCCACGATGGGCCTGATCGTCGAGTATTAATTGTATTTGTTACGGTCTAATTGACACCTTTTTGGTTCGTATCTTTGAAATCTTCCTTTAAGGGTTGGTGGAGTGGATGGACCCTTTTTACGTGACTTAAAGGATAGAATAGGAAGAGGTTTTTTTTAAATTATTTTGTGGTATAATGGTGAAGAAAGATGTGTTTTCTTTAGATGATTTAAGAGTTTGTATACGTTGCCGTTATTATGAAACCGAGAGTCGTACTACATAGATTTAGGGCATCATTTAGTACAATATTTTCTTTATGCGTAGTAAGAGCTTATATTATAAGCTCTTACTACGCATAAAGAAAATATTGTTATAATTAGCAACTAATTGCGCTCTCTCGTAAGTTTGCTAAACCTGTTTTATTTTAGCAATAACTAAATCTGATATTAGAAGACTCTTGAAAGCAGTAGACGTTATAATACATATACTATACATTGTAGAAGGCTCTAAAGTGGCCTGTGGGATGTTTAAGGTAGATATGAAATGTCGTATGCTGAAACGGTTATAGAGATCACATAGAGATAGTATTGGTTTGAAATGATTTCAGATTAACTACTAGTTTTGGATAGTTTCAATTACGGAAATAACAAGATTTGACTTTTGTTTACCACAAAGAGGACCGATGACTTAGTCAAAGTCGCAGGAAGTCAATAGGTGTGAGATGTAGGACCGGTCGTTGTGTAGCCTATGTCAAACACTGAACATCTTTCGGCTGAAATGATGGGGATAGTTTCAGATACAGTAAAGGCCATGCCGTAACGTAAAATGTATCGGGACTCTCCTTTAAATATCAGCATATGGTGTTTTGTTACCCACTTTATTGACAAACAAATGATTTCTATTTATTTTTCAGTTATGGAGCTACACAACATCTTTGCTTCTAACTCTTTTCTAATCCCTTTAAGCAAGAAAATATTTTCATAAAACCTAAATATCTGCAAAGCCAGAACAGCTTCCATTTGTACCTTAATTCATTACTTCACCATAAATATGAAAATTCGCAATCCCCGTTGATACCTTGCGTCAAATCAACGGCAAACAAAATATAAATCTTAGTTACAAACTCATTTGGTGGTAAGCTGCAAATTGAACTCTAAATTGTGTGCAATAAGAGTTAATGTCGTTATAACGTTCTGTATAATTCGCAACAATGCTGAGTGATACGCCTTAACAAATGAATTATTTATTCAGTGAAGAAATTAACATATCATGAGAATGAGGAACGTTAATGTACGAAGTATGCTTCGAGTAGGAGATACAGAGTGCTGAGATCATTTTATTAGTTACGATGTTTTTATTATTTCCGAGTTGAAAAACGTAGAATTCATGTGTGTCTAATGTAGCTCTACAAGTCTATTTGGCATACAAACTGTATGCAGACTTAAGACTTAAATTCATTGTTGAGTTAAGCTTACCATTGTACGAGTATATGTAGCGTCAATTCACTGTATTTAATAATAAGTTTTGTGTTAAGGGACACTGGCGCGCTCAGATTGGTGTACATAGCCCACGCGGGCCCAATTTAGTTCTACCTTAGACCGTTTTCACATTATCCGATCCGATATCGGTATCGGACGCCGATACGATATCGGGGTAGGTAAAATGTATGAAATGCTGTGCTCCGATATCCGATATCGGGTCGGACAATATGAAAGACAGGTACATATCTCATACATTTACCTTACCCCGATATCGTATCGGCGTCCGATACCGATATCGGATCGGAAAATGTGAAAACGGTCTTAAGTTCTCTGCATGGATAGGTATAGGTAATTTATAACTAGGCAGTGGAAAAAAAAATTTAGGCTGTAGAGGGCCTCGACAATATTACATTGTACCCATAACAAAGATGATGAATCGTTCTTACTCATCTTTTTGTCAAAAGCCCGAAGATATTTATACTTAAATCGCAGTGAGTGCTCACAAATTGTATAAAAACTGCAGCGACTTGTGTAAACGCCTTGTTGACACTCTGCCTGATCTTTAAGCTGGCTTTTACCTGGGACAGAAGATCAGTTTTGCCATTTGTCCGTCGACAGCAATGTTGAAGACTTCTTCGACGCAATGTTTTTGATAGTTTTTATATTATGTTTAGTTATGTGTTTCATAAATATTTAAATATCGTCTGTTTTTTATACCCTGAGACTGAATTGACAATGTCAAATTTACTATGGGAATGATACCAATTCCTTTGTGTTGTAATGTCATTTTAGTCTCAGGCTTTAAAAACAGACCATAGCGTTTAGCACTTTTAAGGAAAACCCACATTGTAAAATGCTTTTTAAGGAAAATTCACCCGACTTCCGCAAAAAGGTCAATATTTATTTACAAAACATGATATTAATAGGATCCTAGAAGTTTTAAAAGGGCTGGACTGACCTTAGAAACGCTGACCTCCATCAGGTTCAAGAATACAATACTACGTCACACTACGAGCCCGACCTTTACCGAGTGTGGAGACGCATGCACATGGAAGAAGTTACTGGAGCAGCTCATTTGTGTGACGTCATAATTTGTGAAGTATCGGATCTTGACCTTCTTCTGGTAAAAGTTATTTGCTTGAGTAATCGCTAATAATTGATTTTAGTAGGTAAGCGGAATAGAATGTAAAGTACCACAAACCAGTGCTGAAAAGGGACGATCCTACAACCGGACAGGTGTTAACCCTGGTTTGGGTAATTCTCTGATAGATGATTTCGGGCAGTCGTAGACCACTCCATCAAAACTTTATGGCACCAGTCAAAAATGCGATGCTTCCGTAGGTACCACATTAACGTTTGAATCCCCAACCGGTCCAATGAGACCGCGCTGTTATTGTTTTACTATTGTGTCTCGTTTCGCGGGTATCTGAGTAACTACGCTATTGATCCCGGCTGTCATTTGAAGATCTTTAACAGACCCTACTGGTAATCGCTAAGACATCAGTCTCACACTATTGTGTTACCCAGTAACTGGGTTGTCGAGGTCCACGTACAATAATAATACTTAGGCGAATCCAGTTAAACTAGAAGCCGATTCTAACATTGTTGAAAAAAGGTTAGGCATATTGACCGCCTTAACTTTACACTACTCAATTTACCCTCACACAATTCCACGAAGCTGCAGCACATACCACATCCACACATTCCGTCTCCTTGCCTAGACATGGGCGTTGCTAATCCAGCGTGCACCGCCGAGGCGCGGTTTCCCTAAATTCAAATTTGCTGTTGTCAGTGTACTCGTACCGTTTAGTATTTATATCATCCGGTGTGTTTCACTACCGTATTTGTTCTCGGTACTTCCTGGTCTGAAGGTAGGAAGATATGGGATAAAACAATGAAATGATCTCTACAAAGTGAAAATACATGTGTGAAAAGGGCCGATTTTCTATGCGACGTTGTAGCCGTTTAATCTTCATTAATATTGTCTCTGAAATTATAATGACGAATCTAAATTTTGTACCTTTGTCCTTGAGGCAACTTTTAATACGCTTCAGGAATGAGAGGTCCAAAATTAACTAAGTTGAGCAGTTTTAAAATTATGTACCATTTTCAGATGCTTCTCGGACAAAAATAACTTTTAAGCTCATTGACCCGTTCCAACGCAATATGAAACCCTACCCCACCTTCCTGCCCGACAGGGTCGAAGCCTACTGGAGCCTGGGTTGATGAAAGAGAATCCCTAGACCCTGAAATTAGGGCAAAGAAGGAACCAGAATGGGGTTTAGTCAGTAGAAATCTGACATCCACAGCGCCCAAAGCGAGAGAAATCATTTTGATGATCACCCCACCTAAAAAAAAACCCAGCTCCCTACGTTTACAACCTAACATTAACACATTGACATCGCATAATAATTATCTGAATAGTCTTCTACACAATTACGCAGCACACACTACTCCCTAACGAGGGCACATGAAGAATGCGCCAAGTTCTACACGATCGCCTCACAAAAGTTTAATCAACTGTCATCAAAAGCAATTACAACAAAGACATTTTTTCTCTCCCTCTCTCCTAAGGGATATGGTCCGAAAATATATAACAAAATCAATGATTTATGTATTAAAAAGTAGTAATTTTCAATCAAGAGAGCGATTACTTCCACTATCCGTCACTAGGGGAGGGACAGGGGCCGGGAAATTATTCTCATCCCCCTTAGGGGTCCATAATGACTCGGATAGTGTGGGGTCCTTTATTATTAGTTTTTTGTGTAAATCATTACTCGGTATGTGTTGATTTTCTTCGGGAAATGTGACGGAAATTTGATTTGTTTGTATGGGTTGTAATTTGATAAATTCATTAGTTGCTTTAATCAAAAACAGGTCTATTTTGGGATGCTGGACAATGCTGGTGTATTATGGCGATTGTGTTTATCCTCATTCAACTTAATGTATGCCTGAGCCACACACTGCAAAGAAAATTAGAAAATTACCATCATCCATGCGTCACTTGCCAGCTGAAAACAGCTTTGGGTACGCTTAGTGCTACTGTATTGTTTTTCAATGCGTTTTATTTTGTGTGGTTGCCGTTGTATCGGGATGCCTGCGACGAATAAATTATATTCTATGTATTGTTAAAATTCAAATATAGGACATATAATAATAGCCTTAATGTATGCCGTCAGTAAAAGAAATCAATCAGACCAACTCAAAACCCACAAGAGCGATGATTCCTCATTCATTTTCAGTTCCAAACCTGGATCCAAATCCCCATCTAAAACTATTCCACTTCCATTAAAGCGGCCATTTTTCATAGTTAACACATTCACCCTAACTTCATTCCAACACATATTGCTTGACGATAAGGCACAATCAATGAAACCTCACCCTTTGTTGGAAATCTGATTTGAATTACATTAGGGCTGAAAATTGACAAAGTATCAAGACTTGGCGGGTGTGCTGCCGTGCATCGAAAATTAAAAGTTAAATCTGGACGTGAGGCGGTTTCGAAATTTTATAAGTACTTTGAATAACATTACTGGGTACTTATGTAAGTACTTCGTGGGTTCGTATTGTTTGTAACAAGGCACGTTCTGCTGATTTATAAAGGGAAGGGTTGAACTGTCTTTGCTGATACTCAACAGTAATGTTGCTGCTTTCTACGCCACAATCTTTCGGATGGTGAATAGGATTATTTTTGTTCTAAAATGCTGTCTTTGTGGTCAATTATGGACAGATAAAGCCCCATTTAACAACAGACTTTAAAGGTTATAGCACTAATGAGATTAAGCATCTGTTTAACAAAGGAAATCTCACATTTTTGGTTTGTTCGTTCAACTAAATCGAATCAAAAAACCGGACCAATACAATCAAGTCCAGTAATAGAGTTCCAGACACCCCATAACTCCAACTACCGTGATGATACAGGAAAGCGAAAATACCCTTAATACCAAGTCACTTATCCCAGAGACCACACCACACCGGTAGACACATGAGAGAGACAACATCACATTTCACGAGAAGACAGAGTGAGACAAAAACAAATGACGTAAACCCAATTGACTTGGGTTCCGAAAAAGTCGTATAAAAGCGATGGCCGCGGCTTGGCTGGGAATCAAACCCCATTGTGATCCGGTGAGAAATTTTACACCCCATACATTTACATTTATATGAAGACGCTTTGAAAGCAGTTTCAAATTGTTTTTAGAATTTTGTCGCGCGTTTTTGGTAGCTGAGGTTTCAAGATAGCGATTTAAATTTTCGTGTCGGTTAGTGCGTCATGTGGTCGTGAAATTGAAGACCGAATACACTAAGAAATCAAAATTAGAATGGACAGAGTATATTGCTACTGAAAAAATATTTTTGGCGTCGGTAATAAGTGCTAATATTATATGTTTTTGACGTGCCGTTTGTTTAGGTATGAAGCAATTTAATCCAAGGGTACGGCTACGGTAACTAAAGGAAACCATCCGTTCTGGAAACTGCTGAGCAGTATAACTCACATTTCCTAACAATCAGATAAAGATCACGTCGAAACAAACACCACAGATTGTCCTAATCGTTGCGTGTCACAAAATATAACGCAACCAATCCAAAGCTTTTGCATAAATAATGTAATACGAACAATTTTCGGCGAATTTCCGAAACGGTCGTCTTTCATTTAATTTATTCAAATTACCCGCGGTGGGGCCAACATTATAATTTAGTTGGATTATACGTTTTTTATTACATAATGTATGGAGTTATTTTAATGATGGGCGACACGATTTCTTCTGGTTTTGTTTTGCGTTTGACTTGCTGGCTGGTCAAGAAAATGCTCGGTCATTGGTAACTTTGTATTTCAGTATTCGCTTGAAACTTTAAACGTATGCGGAACAGTCCAGCAAACCTCCGTTAATAAAATGGAAAGATTCTCAGACTCAACGCGCGTTTTGTTTCGTGCGGGCAATATTGGCAGATAGTTAATTTTAGTCTTGTGTACGATCTAATCGCGCAGAGACCACAAATACTGCGATGCGTGATCGTTGACTTGTGATGAGAAGTCATCTGCTGAGAATATTTACAACTATATTGCGTTTAGGTGCAGCTGGATACCAATATGTTAAGTGTCCTCCATAACCCAGCATTTGAGTAACACGACTCCTCTTAGCAAGACTGGTGCCAAATTTTAGGTTTGATTGTAAAACTTTCGCCTTTATAAAATTAGTTTCATTGGTAAATTATATAGAAAGAGATTGGCCTACTCTATAATGTAGTTTCATAAGCTAAAGCATCATAACTTTTCTGAGAATCTTGGAGTAGCACTCCGTTTCTAGATTGGCTACAATATTTACTGTTCCCTCTTCCTCAATGCTAGATTAGTTTTTTCTATCTAGAATAAACTTGGCTTGAGCAAGATAAGTTTATGAACATTTCTCTCGCAGCAGTATCTACGGCGCAATTGCATAGTTATTTTAATAAGAACTATCTGAGGAAGATATTTTTTATTCAACAAATATAATATTATATTTATATTCTGACGCAAGATAGCACAGTAGTTTTGATATTAGATTCTGCGCTGACGCCTGTTCAATTCCCGAACGGAACAAATATTTGTATAGCCTACAGATTGTTGTTCTGGGTCTGGATGTCTTGTGTATGTGAGATTACATGTTTGTAACTGCACCCACGATATGTACACGAGTAATGACTAGTGTGAGGTAATGTATTTACAAAAGGAAGAAAACAGAAAAATGAAAAATAAAGAAATATAGAACTAGAGAATACATTGTAGGGTAATCAATCGTGCTACGGCTTACATGATGGGTTATGGAGCAACCCAGTCATGGTATCGTAGAGATCTAGTGTACATCTGTCTGAAATGCTACATTCAGTTATATTAGAAGTTGACACCAAAGTAGCTATGATTTAAATTTGGCTCCGTGCTCTGATACGACACAGTTACCATAGCCCAAGAAAGGATATTAAAGTAAGTTCTTGTAGTATAGAGCATGCGGTGCTTACCTATAAAAACTTGTAACACTAACCTAATTATAGTTTTTTTATATGTTATAGTGTATGCAATAGTTGGTTGGCCAATAAAATAAATAAAGCACAGGGTAAGTTTTAGTCAGTATAAGTCTGTCATTACCTCTCGCACACCACCCAGAGACTAATTTGACATGATTAAACATGAAAAAAAAGGCAGTTTAAAAACTACAAATGAGGTGTTTACCAAAACAACTTTTAACAGCTCCAAAACCTCATCTTCATTAATAAATCCCCATTAACACATCTGCTGATTCTGAGCCACGAAGCCAAACACAGCACTCTTCCTTGTTGATAAATGTGACGTTTCTTCGAGAGACAGCACCCTTAGCGTAATATCTAAAATATTGCCGCCAGACCCGCCATGTTGCCGAGATGTCGACGTCATTATTTACGGATCTATGACGTCACCGCGTAATTAGCTTTCAAATATATCGATACCTTTGGGTAGAAAGGTCGTATAAACCAAAACCCGACTTTTCAGTAGAGCAGAAAAACTATTTTTTTTTTACATAAAAATTCATAACTTTTTTCCTTTTGAAGTTATAAAAAAATGATCTATGAGAAAGGTTCTTACATTTTGCAGATGAAAAAGGTTAAATCATCAAAACCCAGCTATCTTCTTTAGTTTTAAAGTTAGCTTGCATTTACGTCCAAGAAAAAATCAATGTTTGGTTTATACACCCCATGAAAATGTACTTTGAAAAAACTGTGGGGGTCGTATATCCAATTTTGGTAACTATAAGGGTCATATTTAATGTAGTAAAAACCCATATATGTAATTTTTTTTTGTATTAAAAACCATTTATAATCATAGATCACTTGAATTCTGACTAATAAATAATCCTGTTACACATAGAATTAGTAGGAACTCAATTATTATTATTCTAATACCCAATAATGGCCGATTCCAATAAAATAAAACTACCTGAAATATGAAATCAACATTTATTAAGTATTATAATACATTCTAATCAATGGTATCTGTCCGGTACCTGTCATTTATCGCGCTCGTTCTTCTGCTTGTCGCTGTGCGCAAATACAAGCCTTGTATGTTGATCGCAAAGTGCTTCTTGCAATCTTCTTCTTCCTGCCCTTATCCCATATTAATTGGAGTCATTTTCTTCTTCCATTATGTCCTGTCGTCCGTAACACTATCACTAACTTCCTTTTCTTTCTTATCGGTCCTTACGCAATCTATCCATATTTTCTTTGGCTTCCCTATCCCTCTCCATCCATCCACATGTAAATTCAGAACTCTTTTAGTAACATGCGTTTCATCCCTTCTCTTCACATGACCATACCAAGACAAACGATGGCGAACGCAGTACAATAAAGAGTATATAAATAAATAAATAAATAACGATTTCCTGCCAACTTTTTAGCCACTGACGCTACTTTCAAACTTCCCCTAATACACTAATTTCTCAGTTTGTTCATTCTTGTCACACCACACATCTCAATATTCTCATCTCCACTACATGCAATCTTTTTTCATCCATCTCTTTCACAACCCAACATTCTGATCCATACAGTATGACAGGTCTTATCACGGACTTGTAGATTTTACCCTTCAACTTGAGGGGCATCCGTGGATCACAAGTTGTTCCCGTGACCTGTCGCTATTTCATCCATCCTTCGTTGCTTGGATGTGTTATGTCCCGGTCTACCTCACCATCGCCTTGGACAAGCGAACCGAGGTACTGAAAGTCGGAACAAATCGGTATGGGCGTCCTAGCGAGAACTAAAGGCGAAAAATTGGAGGGACCGCTGAAATCGCAGAACAAGTACTCTGTTTTGGTTCTACTCAATTTCAGGCCAACACTCTCCAATCTTTGCCACAACATCTTCAATCTGCTCTGAACCTCAAGGCCACTCTCGGCAACCAGCACAATGTCATCGGCAAACAGCATACACCAGGGGGCTTCTTCCTGAATGTCTAACGTCAGAGCGTCCATTATCAGCAGGAAGAGTTAAGGGCTGAGAGCCGACCCCTGATGTGGGCCGACTGCCACATTCAAACTACCACTGGTGCCTACTGTAGACCGGACTTGGATACGACACCGACTGTACATCGATCGGATCAACTGCACATACTTCACAGGCACACCTTTCTCCTTAAGGGCCCACCACAGAACCTCACGATGTACCCGGTCGTATGCCTTTTCGAGGTCAATTAATACCATGTGCAAGTTTTTATGTGCACCTCTGTATTTCTCGCAGAGCTGGCGTATAGCGAAAATGGCATCCGTTGTACCCCGACTAGGCATAAAAACCGAATTGGTTCTGTGAAATTTCACTCTCTTCTCTCATCCGCCTTTCAATACTTCTTCCTCCCTTACTTTCATAGTATGTGACATTGGCTTTATTCCTCTATAATTGTTGCACTCAAGAACATCACCTTTGTTTTTAAAGATGGGCACCAAAAATCTTTTTTACCAATCATCAGGTATGAATTCTTCTTTCAACAACTTATTGAAGTACAAAGCTAACCACATCCATCCGTCCACTCGCAGTAACTTCCACACTTCAACTGGTATTCCAAACTGGGCCAATGGCCTTACCATTCTTCATTCCATTTACTGCTATTCTGACTTCATCCATACTAACCATTCTCACAACCCCTCAGACTACCCCTGCATTATTTTTCTTACGATCCATCCTAAGGTTGTCTGGTAGATATCGGTGTCAGCGATAAGACCGCCATTGTACCCATAGATTTAAGTTTCTGTACAATTTATAACTTCTTTTGGTGTACAATAAAGTTTATTCTATTCTATTCTATTTTCTGGTTTAGTTTCTAAAATCCCACTCCAATCATTTTCCTCATTCATTAGTCTTTCAAAATATTCCTTCCACCTCTCTTTGATTTTTTCATCATCTGATAGAACCATTCCAGGTTCATTCCTTAAACATTTTACTTGACAAACATCCTAAAGTAAGGTGCGACTTGCAATGAACATATTTTATACACCAACGTTGCGAACTGTGTTTGGATTTACGACGTCAAATTTAACCTGTGTTTAGGTAATGCATTTAACACTTTAGGGCGTATAAACCATTTACAATTAATGCATTTAACACTTTAGGGCGTATAAACCATTTACAAATAATGCATTTAACACTTTAGGGCGTATAAACCATTTTCAATTAACGACTATTTTTACACCCTGAGTTAATAAAAATTATGGTCATTACGTCATAACAAAATTACAAAAAAAATATATTTGGCTTTTACATTGAAAATTTACCTTTTTTAAGAGGCTATGACCGAAAATTTCTGGGTCGTATTAACCATTTTTGAGCGAATTTCTACATTTCGTATATACAGATCGATAGAGAAAAAAATTCTGAGAAAAATGGTATATATAACTCAATTTGGCCAAAATGGTTTATACGACCTTTCTACCCAAAGGTAGCGATATGTTATTGGATGTTTTTGGAGAAATTGCTGCTGTATTGGTTGAGCAAATTGAGTATGGACCGCTCCAAATAATATTCTATTTTTGGGAAATTTTATTATTAGGTCCTTCTATTCTCTATCTACCTATCTATTTGGGATTCGGTATAAGTTATTAATAAACTTTATACTTGAAGATGCTATTCTTGTTTCATAATTAGTTAATTAATTGTTTCCTTGATTGTATTTTACGTAATAATGCTATGTATAAGAACAACAACATATGTTAGGACCTGAATTATACATACGTATACGTTGGATCCCGTTACTCTCTTTTCTATCATATCCATAAACGAACCTTACTACTGAATACCTCCTAATGGCTATTACGAGAAGAAATGCAAGAATCATTTTCCTAGGTTCTTCACCTTAGATTGACTGGTAGATAATGTTTAAGCCATTAAGTCCACTTTTGTACCTTTGATTGCATGAAAATTAAATAAATAAATAAATCATCATGGTTGTTAATAAATAACAAATTGATACCACCAAACAGGATGCTATTTGTTTTTTTTAAATTTCATCCAGTCTGTTCTCCATTTCATAATTTACAAACTTATCACCAACGCTAAAAACAAAGCGCGCAAACCAACCGACTTTCCACCATCCCATCCAATTCTAGCCAGCAGCCGCGCAGCCAACCCACAGGTTGCAAACAAAGAACCCATTAGGGCCACCTAACGCCCGGCTTGCTCCAATCTGAGCCTGAACAAAAACAGATATTAAAATAACACGCAGATGCTCAGAGTTGTAATTTTTGCAAACAAAAATGTCATCGGGCCGTGAGTTGGCCACCACAGGTCACGCAGCTAGGGAGGGGATCTAACGACTTTTATTGGTTGGTGAATCGATTTTTGTAACTCATATTGAGCAGAGAGAATCATTAAAGTCATAACTTTTGTGATCAAAAAATTATGGTAAATACTTCAAAAAGTTTATGAAGTAGCAGGTTACTGTTATGTATAAAACAGCTGTAGATACTCAAGATTACTTTAAAGAACTAATCTTAATTTAATTACAATGCTAGCTGCAATAATAACGCTCACTATTTGCGTTATAGCCACATCGATCACGACTCTGGCTGCAGCCACATCGCTTGTAACTCTAGCTGCAGTTACATGACTCATGATTCTAGCTGTAATCAAATCTCTCACAGCGCTAGCTTCACTTACATAACTTATAGCTGCAGTTACATCGACCACAATTCTAGCTGCAGTAATGACACTTACAGCTCTAACTGCAGTCACATCACTTACGACTATAACTGCAATCGTTTCACCTTTCCCAACACTATTTTCTATTGTTACGTTTGTCGCTCGGACCTCCAGCGCCTTTGTCATACAACGCTCACTCATTGTTCAACCCCACAATATAACATTTGCAGACAACATGACTCTTATAACTATGGGAGAACGGCGAATTTTGAATGGTTAAGTTACCTCAGCCAGAAAACTCGAATGAAAATGAAGCGATTCGGACCGTTTGATGCATTCTGAAAGATTCGCGCTATTGTTGTGTTATATTAATTCTATGTTTTGATGTGGGTTGAGGTTTTGCGTTTCAAAGGAGGCATCTATTCATGTCACTTTGTTGAATGGAGTCCCACGATTTTGCTGAAAAAGCGATGTTAAGGCACCATTTTTGGCGGCGTTTGTGTTACGGAAGTTAGATTGTTGGCTTTTGGGCTTTCAAAGATTTAATTCAGTTGGTACGAGTATTTAGTACGTTAAAGAGAACCTCTTGTTTTCCGTTACGTTAGGAAAAATGTCATCATGGATATATTCCTTTCTGAGTCATATAAAACAATGTGTTAATTTACAAAGTTTACTGATGACTTGTAGAACCTAATACTACTTGTTGACCATGGACCTTTTCTTTATAATTCTACATAGTTCTATCATCCTGAGATGTATATATTTCAGTTTAAGTGTTTTATATAGGACTACTGCTTTATTTTATACATTTCTGTGATTGCCGTAAGATTTACGAAATATCAATATCTTCACTGCGGTGAGGAAGCAGATGTTATTGTTACTACATTGTTAGACGGGTTTCAACAATAATGTAACCCCTGGAATATTAACTATTATTATAAAGGCAATGTTACCACAAGCTTAAAATACTGAACGCATTTGGATACTATTTGGTAACAAGCCTGCTCGTATCCTGGATTACCGCATAGGTTATAATTTATAACAAGGAAAGTACGAAATCCACGCTGGGGAACTCGCTAGCAGAAGAAAATATTTAAATAATTTAACGAATGGATAAGCTCCATACTTCTATACTAATATATTATATTTTTGCTCGTCATGAGTAAACTCTTTATTTTTATTATTTTACCAGACTACTGAGTGACATATATTTACACGCGAAACCGTTGACAGAAGCTAGTATTATAATATTTCGTGGTTTCATTTTCGATATAAATAAACAGGTAGTCCTTTCACCTACAAGGCAACACTCGCACGCTTTTAAAAGTTATTTATAATTAGATTTAGGAATAGATTTATTTTTAAATAATAATCGATTCAATAATCGACTCGTCTATGCTACACTATACTTGACAGTTGACGGTGACCTCATTCTTTTTCCGTGCGAGGCAACGAGTACACGCGTTCTTACCTTCGATTGTTTTGTTCTTTTTCGAAATTTAAAAAACGGTGATTTTCATATTCACGATGCCTAAAAGGTCGTATGAAGAACGTATTAATTATTACATGAAGAAGATGGAAAGATTACAAGAAAAACACCGTGATAAACGACGCCGTCGCGAACATTCTTTCTCATGTTCGGATGACGAAAATCAACAAGGTTAGTTAATATTCCTCATTATCATCATTACCGTACAAGTACTGGTCTAAGTGACAGTCTCGATATTGGTAATTTGCCATAGATTCAAATCTGAACGCGGCAAATATTCTACCCGCCATAGATTCCATAGTGAACGAGGCGTCACAAATAAATTGGTAACAGATTCGAATTTCGAACTGTTACTTTTTAATGTGCTCCTACACACATACATATGTAGTTGAATTATGTTTATTATTTTACCTTTAAGGAGACGAAACGGTGATGTGGGATCTATCAGAGCCACCGATAGAAATTGAGCCGCAACCCGGTCCTGGGGCTGAAGACGCAGTCGTTATACCTGACCCTGACGGACCTCGGCCTGACATCTCGCTAGAGCCTATTTCGACTCAGCGGGATGGCTCGCAGTCGTTACCCCCGCCACCGCCGCCGGCGCTTCCTGAACCTCAGTTGGATCCAGAGATCCTATCCGCCCTTGGTGAGGCAACTGATGAAGGACCTATATGGGGACAGGAAATACATAGTAACTTAACCCAATTATGGTTGCCATTGCTCAAAAAGGGAATGGTTAAAGAAATGAGAGACAAAAATTTAAAACAGTATCTCATACCCAGTAATTGCACGCTACTGCAAGCGCCAAAATTAAATATTGAGATCGCAGCCGCTGTCCCAGAAATGGTAAGGTTACGCGATAAAAAAGTTGAGACATCTCAACAGCAATTGGGTACCGGTATTACCGCGATTAGTAAGGCGATGACGTTATTACTAACTAGTGATAACAAGATCGAAGCGATCAAAACTCTTAGCGATGGCTGTCGCATTTTATGTGACTTACATCACCCCGAAACCCAGGCTCGAATAAAAATGGTTACACCCGGGCTAGCAAAGCCCTTCCTCAATGTCATACAGGACAGCGAACGAGATGAGACGTTGTTTGGTACCACTTTACCGGATAAAATAAAAGCGTCTAAAACCATCGAAAAACAGGGACTACAGATAAAAAAGACTGTGCCACTACCAGTAAAACCAAATACAAATGCCCAGAATATAATATCTGCGCGCCATCAGGTCCAGGGAAACTGGGTCGGACCTTCTCGTTACCCAACAAACAGGGGGGGGCGAGGGGGTCAGAGGAGATACCCCACGTCAGCGCGTCGGTCAGCAGCGGCGACGGCCACAGCGACGTCGCTAACCAAAGCGAACCAGAACCGGTCACGTGCCCCTGCACGCCAGTAACACAGGTACATGCAGGAAGGGTTCAACATTTTTATAATTGTTGGACCCACATTACTAATAATACCAATATTCTTAATTGGATCATGAAGGGAATATCTATTCCGTTTACATGTGAGCCGTTTCAAACGTGTATCCCTCGAATAACGTGGTCATTGAGTGAACAGCGCGACATGTCATTGGCGATTGAGAATTTAACTGAACTCGGTGCTATTTCACAGGTTGAGCCAAGTTCAGATCAGTTTATCTCTAGTACCTTTTTAGCCCCAAAGTCCAACGGTGGTAAAAGGTTTATTCTGAATTTAAAATCTCTGAATCGATTTATACCTAAAACACATTTCAAAATGGAGGATAATAGGACTGTCTGTAAGTTAGTACAATCAAACTGGTATATGGCGACCGTAGATATGAAGGAGGCATATTTACTTATCCCTGTTGCTAAGCAATTTCGTAAATGCCTTCGATTCCATTATATCGCGCAAAACTCTAACGAAACAATAACTTACGAGTTTAACGCATTACCCTATGGACTTGCCATAGCTCCTAGGTGTTTTACTAAGATTGTCAGAGAGGTTGTAGGTTTTTTACGTAATCGTGGGTTTCTATCCGTATCTTATTTAGATGATCTGCTTTGTTTAGGCCGAAGTTACGAAGAATGCCTTCGTAATGTAAAGGAAACGGTAGCATTACTAGAATGTTTGGGATTCGTAATAAATTACGAAAAAAGCAATTTGCAACCTCAAACATCATGCAAATTCTTAGGATTCATTTATGACACCGCTGATATGACTTTATCATTACCCAAAGACAAACGCAACAAGATAGACACTTTAGTACAAAAATATTCCAAACTACCCACAGTTTCGATTAGAAATTTCGCCCAACTGATAGGAGTACTCGTAGCTGCGTGCCCAGCGGCGCGTTACGGTTGGTTGTATACAAAGATATTAGAAAGAACTAAATATTTGTTTCTAAAACAACACGGTACGTTTGACGTGAAAGTTAAACTTCCGCATAACGTCTTAAGTGATTTGAACTGGTGGTCTCAGAATATTTACCAAGTAAACAATCCAATAAAGGCGCAATGTTATGCGCTGGAAATTTACACTGATGCATCACGCACAGGCTGGGGTGCATTTAGTAACGGAGTACGAGTCAATGGTGCTTGGAAAGAAACTGAAATTAGTTCTCATATTAACTATTTGGAGCTATTAGCCGTATTTTTCGGCCTTAAATGTTTTGCTCGTGATCAAACTGACCGTGCTATCCTGCTTCGGGTGGATAACACTACCGCGATAAGCTATATAAACCGCATGGGCGGTATACAATTCCCACATTTAAGCGCACTTTCTCGTGATATTTGGCAATGGTGCGAGATGCGAAAGCTATGGTTATTTGTTTCCTATATAAACACAAAAGACAATGTCGAGGCTGACGAAGAGTCTCGCAGGGTGAACCCCGACGTCGAATGGGAGTTATCACAATCTGCATTTAAATATATTGTAAAACGTCTAGGTCAACCAGAAGTTGACTTATTCGCTTCTCGCATCAATGCCAAGTGTCACGAATACGTGTCCTGGAGACCGGACCCAGATGCAATAGCTGTCGACGCATTCACAATAAGTTGGTACCCAAAACTATTTTATGCTTTCCCACCATTTTCTCTGTTGTTAAATTGCATACAAAAAATAATACAGGATAAAGCTACCGGTATCTTGGTTTTCCCAATGTGGCCTGCCCAGGCTTGGTACCCGATGTTAATAGATCTATTAATTGGAGATATTGTTGTCTTAGAACCGCACCCAAAATTACTGTTGTCGCATTTCAGACAACAACATCCGCTTCATCAGACGCTTTCCCTGGGAGCAGCGCTGCTATCAGGCTTGCGTTCTCCCGCCGCGGTACGCCGCCAGCTGCCCTACGTTTGATACTCGCGTCACTATCAGAAAGTACACTGAAGCAATATAGCGTTTGTTTTAAGTTGTGGTGGCAGTACTGTAAGGATAATCATTGTAATGTGTTCGAGAGTTCCATCCCTCACATAGTCACTTTTTTAACTGAGCAATTTGATAAAGGTGCGTCTTACGGCACGATTAACAGTCATCGTTCAGCCTTATCCTTGCTCATAGGAAACAACTTAGCGTCAGACGTGTGCGTCAAACGCCTCCTTAAAGGGGTATTTAAACTGAGACCATCTTTACCAAAATACTCAACTACTTGGGACCCTCAAATAGTGCTGGACCATATTTCGGAATGGGTTCCACATAATCAGCTTAATTTAGAGAAAATAACTAAAAAACTTGTTGTTTTACTGGGTTTGTGCACTGCACACAGAGTACAAACTTTTTCATTAATTAAAATAAATAATATTAAAATCAATTCAAACGGTATTGAGATTGTTATAACGGACATTATTAAAACCTCAGGGATAGGACGGGACCAGCCGGTTTTGTATTTACCATATTTTCTTGAAAATCCTTCCATTTGTCCAGCCACAACGCTAGTTGACTACATGTCGGCAACGAAGGCCTTAAGGCCTGCAGACACAGATCACCTCTTAATTACTGTGAAGCGTCCTTACAAGAACGCGACAGCACAGACCATAAGCAGGTGGATCAAACAAACGTTGTGTGCGAGCGGCATTGACGTGTCAGTTTACGGCGCACACAGCGCCCGCCATGCTGCCACGTCAACGGCGCGCGCGGCTGGGCTAAGTCTTGAACTCATCCGAAAAACTGCTGGCTGGACCGCGTCCTCCCAGGCCTTTGCTAAGTTTTACAATCGGCCTATTGTTGAAAAATCTAGTTTTGCAAAATCTGTTTGTTTACATACATGATTAAGTTACGAATTGTAAAAAGTGATTGTAATTTAATTGTTTTTTGAATAATCTAAGAAGTTTATGTTCTATGTTATGAGAATAATATAAGAAGTTGATGCTTTATGTTAACTCGTGTTTTGATGGTTATACACCTATCCAAGAGGCATACAACAAACGTAAAAATAATACAGTCTCTGAACATCTACCTGTTTATTTATATCGAAAATGAAACCACGAAATATTATATATGATCAAACGAACTTCTTAAGTGAAGTTCGATCGATATAATATGAGTGGTTTCATTTGAAGATATAAATACCCAACCCTCCCAAATCCCAGTTTATTTTTACTTTAACACGAGAGGACTTGAACTCAAGTCGCAACTCTAAAAAGAATGAGGTCACCGTCAACTGTCAAGTATAGTGTAGCATAGACGAGTCGATTATTGAATCGATTATTATTTAAAAATAAATCTATTCCTAAATCTAATTATAAATAACTTTTAAAAGCGTGCGAGTGTTGCCTTGTAGGTGAAAGGACTACCTGTTTATTTATATCTTCAAATGAAACCACTCATATTATATCGATCGAACTTCACTTAAGAAGTTCGTTTGATCATATATTATAATTTCAACGCTGTCAACGTCCATAACTTTCAAGTATTGAGTTTAATTTCTAATTAAATCAATTTTTTGTCGGACTTTAAACCTATGTATTTAAAATCCACACTTGAAACATGTTTCAATCAAGGGATAATCGCACTAAAAATGTGCTATTTCATCCACAAAAAAGCAGCAAAGCATTAAAGAAGTGTAATATGGGACAAGCTCAAACAGCGTTTAGGTCGTCGTTGTGCCGTTCAATGAGAAATTCCTGCGATACCTCGCGCTCGACATTTTGCGAAGGTGAGGTAAAAATACGTCCCGCCGATTAACGGTGCAAGAGATAGGAGTTTAGCGGATTATCTTAGGTGTTTTCAAGGCTAAAGTGAATAGGCTCTTAGTAAACTAGTGCACCACACTACCATTCTTGAAGAGGATATTTTTAATGCCATAAAAAATCGTCAATTCTCAAATTGTGGAGATGGTCTTTCATCAATACATAAGGAATTACTCTGTATTTGCACAGGATTTGGAACTTGGTGGCGTGCTATCCCTTTGCCTCGGAAAACACGTAAAGTTATTAATTCTGCTACCTATCGTTATGTGCACCATATGCGCTATCAATTTCCCCCGATCATGTCAGATGACCTTTTATGACTATGAGAAAAAGAAACTGAGAGTGTAAGAAAATCGCTTGTATTGATAGACGGTCCATTGCGCCGCTATTAATTTTAAGCTCCCACTGTATTTTTTATGATGAACAATAAAGTTCTTATTTTTATTCTTATCCTGTTTTTAACTTCTCAAACCCTATTGAATCATCAGATGACATTTATATCGCTACCTCTTATAACTCGCGCCCCACAAGTTAAATTATCTGGTTTTCGCCGTTGAATTATTGAAATAATCCGTCTGTATGAAGCCGCGTAATGACGACTCATAAATATCGCTAATAAGGAACATTTTGTACTGCAACCGAATTTCATTTTATTTAATTTAATTCGCTTATGTTTCGGTGCGATTTCGGTGAGCCGCTGAATGTATTGTATCGTTTTATGTGTCAGCCAAGTGTAGGATTAAAAATATCAGCCTTATTTTATATAGCAACCATACTTCCGCATATATATATATATATATTTTAAATCTATACTAATATTATAAAGAGGTAAAATTTGTAAGTTTGTAGGTTTGTAAGTTTGTATGTAGGGGGTAATCTCTAGAACTGCTGGTCCGATTTGAAAAATTCTTTCAGTGTTAGATAGTCCATTTATCGAGGAATGCTATAGGCTATATACCATCACGCTACGACCCACGGGAGCGGAGCAATAACGAAAAATGCGGGTGAAACCGCAGGGGACAGCTAGTATCATATATTTTATGGTGAGAGATCTGTCGGCTCGGCTCTGGGAAGGAACGAAAAGCGTGTCAGACTGTTATTGACTAAAACTCACGTGTGTCCATCAGCTGTTCACCTTTTTTTTTATTTATTTAAAAAAGCCTTTTCATTCATGCACGAAAAATGGATTCAATTATAGTAATTATGGTTTGCTCTTCATGCTTTCCGTTATCATAATTTTTGCAATAATTTTTTAAATTATTGCATAATCATTACATACTTAGTACCTATTGTATCTCATGCCAACAATTCAACCGTCACATACACCAAGAGATAAAACAAAAAAGCCCAAACTGTTTTTCTGAGCTTCTAGCATACTCCCTGCTCACATACATCAATGGCCAACTAAAGTATTTCACGAGAAGAGCTAAGCGTGAAAAGACGTGAGCGATTCGATTTTAAAACTATGGCCGGAGCGGTTCACTGTGGGCGAAGTTTTAATAGAATCTCTATCAAACCATTTCCTTACAAGTTCCTACACACAAATCAATCTTAACTAGTCGTCTTTTTCTTTTGAAATATTTGAAAAAACTCTTCGTGGTTTTTAAAGACAGATTTTATGAATAAAGGGATGTTTATCAAATTGCGTCGATCATAATTTGTTTAATTAATTGAATTAACTTACAAACTATAAAATTGCTATGTCTAATCATTTGTTTTCTCAAACAAATAAAATAATGGGTTTTTTAATAAGCAGGAACCATTATAGCAATCTTCTTTTTCTCAGGGTGTGGTTGGTAAAACTAGATAAATATGACTGGCCCAGTATTCGGCTACGACAAAACCACTCTAAGATAGTCCACTGACGCTATCATTGTACATGAACAAGTATCAGGGCGCCTCTGAGAACACACCCATCTGTGGAGATTGCCTTTGCTGCACCTAACCTGGTTGCTGAATCTGTTCAGTTTTCCTGGTTGGGCCCCCAAAAGAGAGAGACTCTCCGATGCCGTTGGCTCGAAAATATAAAGAAGTTTTTCAATTATTATGATTTTAATGTTGCATGCAATAATTAACATAATGCATAATATTGTACACGTTCAAATGATTTTTAAACGACTTATTTCTCCTCATGTGATGTTTCAATCAATATAATACAACAAATAAAACCCACGCTTCATATTCCGTCCCCAAAAGCCATCAATATAGTGTCTACCACTATTTCTCCGCGAGAAAAAAAGATCTTCATACGTAAGACGATTAGGGTTCCGCAATCGAGCGAACAATTCGTTTGCGAGCGATTGTTAAGCCCTTTCGTGAGTGATTGGCTACTGATTTGTACCTACTGAGCTGAATGTTACATAGGAATTAAACCGCATTTGGAGGTTTGTGTTATAGTTATGTTTTTTTGCAATCATTTATCTAGAATGAAAATATCATCAGGAAACTAGTGCTAATCTATCTGAACTTGTGTCATCATTAGAGCATATAATTACAGTATCCCAGTTTGTATACTACTAGATGTTCCACGCGATTTCACCCCATTAATCCTATGCTCGTGGAATAATTGTAGTCTAGTGTTACTCCTCAAATAATACAATAATATAAGATTATGTATGGAGGTGAGGTAGGTATATTTCTTCACGTTAAAACAGCTGAATGGATTTCTATGAGGCACACGGGAAAACCATGTCCAGGGATAGAACCAGACTACTTAGACGAAGGCGAATCGCTGGCAGAATCGAGCAAGTATCTATTTATCGAGACATCAGCTTCCTTACAGATAAATAAACCGTTCCTACATCTAATCGCCACATTCTCCCAAACCCAATCGAACAAGAAGCTACTCCACTAACCTCGGACATTTATTTATCTTCTCTCTTTTTCCTTCAAACAACAGACATCCTTTCATTACTGAAATTCAATCACGCTAACAACAAAACATCGCGCTCAATGATCATCGCCCAATAGCATTGTTTATTGGGGTGCCCATGATTTATGCTCTTCCGCAGGACATGTCCTTGCCAACGATGGCGCAAATTGTCCCGGCATTTGTCCTGGCCTTAGTAAATGTGTGGTGATAATTCACGCGGACCACTCAGTGTGTTAATGTCGGGAAAAGTCCCGGATAAAACGGGACAAATTCGTGTAGTGGGTAAATAAGGCTGATATTATTTTGTCTGTTGGATATGTTCGTTAAGTTAGAGCTATATTTCTTCATAATGCCTAAATGTCGGAGGAAATAACCTGACGCAAATGTATTGGACCTGCTCTAATATTTATTGAGAAAGGTCAGACTTTTATTTAAGTCATTCATTCAAAGAATAGGAATTCCATCTTTTCTGCTTTCTATAGCCTATTTTGTGTCTAAAATGAGAGAACTTAGACAAATACCTCCCATTTCTCTCTCCAAATTTCTCCGTTGGCCGATCTCTGGCCCAGTTTGCCCCGCAAACATGATCAAATCATCACACCACCTTCGCCGCGGTTAACCTTAGTCTTCAAATTCTAAAAAACCCTAAAAGTACCTACATAACTACACAAACCCTTTTCCAACACCTTTACTTCTTACTATTAAAAAAGGGTGTTCCACTGCACATTATGGGCGGTAAGTATAAAAATACACCTTCTTCGCTCGTGCTAAACGAGCTATGGTGGGCTATAGTGCGGTGTAGTGGGCTATAGTGCATAGGTATCAACGCAAGGACTCCACGAGAGCCCCTTGGCAACTGGGGTAAGGGCTTTCCACCTTACGGCGATAGGGATGGGCCTGGCACGTAGGAAGTTGAGGTGCAATGTGCCTTAAGAAATGGTTTTAAAAACAGGTATTTGTTAAACTTTAATTTTAACATGAATATATAAATTCTAATGTTATAAAGCTGAAGAAATTGTTTATTTTAATGCGCTAATCTCGGAAACTATTGGTACCAATTCAAAAAAATGTTTGAGTTTGGGATGGCCCATTAACCTATCACATACCCACAAAACGAGACACTACTTACTATTGTAAAACAATAACAGCGCGGTCTCATAGGACTGGTCGGGGATTCATGAATTAATTAGTAAAATAAATATAATTTATCATTCATTGTACTTACCTTATGCCTATAAATAAATAAAAGTTTTAAGAAAGAATTAAAGATTTGAGTTATAATTATTATATTTTTACCTCCCTACCTAAATTAATCGTTATTTCATAATAAGGTCTCCTAAGTCAGTAACATTTTAATTTATCTTAATCACTGTCATAACTTTACAATCATGACTAACTTAAACTTGTAATTAAAAACAAAAGTTTATCGATACTTCCACCTGACTAGCGCCATCACTAGAACACATCAAAGTAATAGGTACAAGCATTTTGTGCTCGAAGCGGCGCGGTACTACGCCACTAAATTACCCTCTCGCCATAATATACCTAGGTAACTGTGCCTGGCACCGACCAGCAATACCTAATACGTGTTGTTACAAATACCTGGAACTAGTATTTATAAAATACTTGCATTAAGTTAATACTCGTATCTGTTACTTAAGTGTGGCCAAGCCGAGATAAATTTCTACATGATGTAACTATGACGTTATTACACATATTTCTTGGCTTATTTTGGGAACACAAATATCTTGTAAATAATTTCTAGGTCCCTATTGAAATAAAAAAAAAATATAATGAAATAATTCTAGGAAATACCTCAGAAAACCAGCTATTTTGCATGAACTTTGAACCTTAATAACATTCTCATAAATAAAAAAACATTTACGGAATTTCATATCTAGAGAATCTTAGTAAATTAATCAAGATTAGATTATAAGGTTTAAAAACAAAACTCGTATATCCTTGAACAAGTTTTGTGAAATATTCGATTAAATGAAATTGCAGAACGCCCACGGAGAGTCCAGGCGTTATCTCTTTTTTCACGTTGTCTCTCTATCAAACAATCTAGTCTGTGGGATCGCGTTGGATGAAACAACAAGGTTTTAAACCGTTCTCACGTTGACGATACAAGAGTGGGGAAGGACTTTCATTGAACTTGAAAATAATTGAAGACAAGTGACGTCTACCAATCCAGAAGATCTGTGTCCCAGCTGTGGGAATAGTATAAGCTGATTATGCTATTATGCTACGTAGAGACACATCACATGCCACTAAAACTGCCTTAATAACTAAAGGTCCCAATCCACATGGCTATCACGGTATACCTAAAATTCACTACAAACATAATTGTGTTTAATGCTCGGTTCAGGTTCATGAAATGTAGTATGTTATTATAAGTTAACATTATTTCTTGTTTCGTCGGTTTTTGTCCAGTTCCATTTACAACAAAAACAAGACAGAGCCTTAAACCTAATTTTAGTCTGAGCATACAACGGAACCTCGGTTACATAATGGTATTCTCAAAACTGCTACACTACATTTTGATACAAGTGTACAAACATTGTCATTGAAGCAGAGGTGCAAGAAGTAGCGAGGGCGAGGTGGTGAGATATACGCCCGAGCCGAAGGTGAGGTCATTATGGAGCTGAGGGACTGCAAAGTGCACGACGTGCTCATGTAATGTTTTTTTAACACAATTTCGAAGCGACAAGAACGTTTTTCGTGGAGTTGTCCGGTGACAAACCTAATGTTATAATATCTACGATAAATTGAATAAGCTTGAGACCTAGCTGGAGCTTTTTTCCGAAATATGATTTATCGCTTGCCTAAAAGCGAAGATAGGAAAATATTGACTAATTTTACTCGGAAATATGCAATACGTTTACCTCTTTCACTCTTTTCAGTTAATCGTCAATTTATTCAGTATTCCTTTTTGTGTTGTACATATATCACATATAAAAAATATAGTTTATATGTTTTAATTTAACAAATAAAAAATATTTTTTTAATCTTAAAAACCTTAAAGTGTAGTCACTATAGTGATCCACTAAGTACTCAATGTGTTTCACAATAAATGAGTGTTCTAGCTACTTCGCTACCGACGCTACGGCGCCGCGTCGTAGCAAACAACGGGCTCGTAGCACGCTCGTAGACCCTCTACGAAAACGCTACGAGCGTAGCCACGAAAATATGAATACGACCTGAGTTTTTGTGGTGCAGCTTTTAATGAGGGGCACATTACACGTAAAATTACAACGTATAAATATTATTTCTTAATTTCAACCTCTCATACACCAAAAAGAGGACTAAAATTACTTGGAAAATAAAACCACCCACAAGAACGACCTTCCTAAAAATTCTGATACGGAGACCGTAATTTTTAAATGTTTCATAAAACGTGACCCCTGTAATGAGAAACTTAATTTGTTCCCATAATAAATATGAAAAGCCGGATTAAGCATTTTTATGTCAAAGGATACTCGTTTGTGGAGAGATGACCTTGGTCTGAGATTACTTTAGTACTTCTGCGCTTTACGCATTTCAAAAGTAGTCAACCGGCTTATTCGCATCCTAACATTGACGTGAAAGTTGACTAAAGTCTATTGTCCATACGTCCATGCGTGAAGCTTGCATACAAAACTATGAAACTCTGTTGACAAAGCGGCCACGACGCGACGAATACACGTCCGTAGACGATAGACGTAAAATATCACTAACAATAATTTATTGTTCATTTGTCTATGAAATTGAGTATTTGTTAAACTCTACTCAGCTTGAAAAACTGACAATATTTGTAATTAAAAACTCTTTGACCCATTTTATAAACTGCAAATACACGTTTATTAAAACAAGAAGAAAGCTACATTTAAAAATAAGACAAAAAAATCTTATTTTCTAATCATTGAAAATATGTATTATCAAGCGACTCACCCTCTTGTTGTCTCGAAACTTCAACCAGCCACTGATGACACTATTATCCACATCCGCACAATCTTCCTCCTCCACCTCTGACCTCCTGGACAGCAGAGGGGACCCTCCCGGACTATCCAGGACCTCGCGTCTCCTCATCACAGGAGTGCATTGTTGGGACAACCTGCCTTCGTTAACTAGATCGCTCCTCCTGCCCAAGACTGGGGTAGCATGAGCTGATACTCCACCTAAAAGACTTCGTCTTGCTGTGAAGGGACTGCCTTCCCAGGGTCTCTTTGAAGTGGTCTTGCATTCTGCATGGAGACATAAAGCATCGAAGTTGGCCAGTTCCACTGACACCCTGGTCTGGAGACCACTGGGGTGCGTGGTCAGGATGGTCTGCTTGGCGATGCTGCAGCCATGGCGGTGGACCTCTTCGCGTCTCTCCATTTTTTTGGAGGCTTTAGAGCATCAGGGCAGGGTCTCGTTGTTTGAAATCCATTTGCGAGGTTTTTGTCCCATCTAGAAAGAAAGAAAAAATATTTTATATTCAATAAATTATTATTTAGTTAAATAGTTTGCAAAATGATCCTAATTCAGCATTTTGGTTAAAAAAAAATTAAGGAAATATCAATGTCCCATGTCATCAATAGACGTACGTTGATGTGCCACCGGTACATGGTGGACTTCCCACCCACACGGACAAAACGTTTTGCGAACACATTCATTATGCGTACAGCTAAGGAGTCCTTCTAGTTACAACCTGGTGGTTTTTAAGTCAAAAGTGAATAAGTTAAACGACCACACCATCGCTTACCATCAGTTGAGATAGAGGTCAAGCGTAAACCTACCAAAACTTCACAAAAAAAACAATTCTGTTTTTATTGTACCAAATAGGTAATAGGTTAAGTGTATTCTACATTTTCCCTCTACTAAACACTAAACTCTCTACAAAAACATATTTTAACGCTCAAACTACCCAATAACATTTTGATCATTATTATAATAATATGCCAAAGTGAGAGTTATAATCTACTACATTATGCCAATCACTAACCAGCTGTTAATATTATGCGCAAACATATAGGATGTGGTAATAAACGCCAGTTAAATTGCATTACTCCAACATACGAATATATACGTAGTACGTAATAATACGTAACATACTGACAGGTTGTCACACTATTGTTTATTTACCCGCTGTAGGCTGTCATTAGAAATAATGTGCCTTGTTAGATATCTAGACGACTACACTTTGCTAATTTCTAAGCAATTAGAAATTATCTTCAATCATTGTTATAGTTACCCTCGCTCCGACTCGAGTCGGTCTCGTTATGTAGTGACTAGCTTTCTGCCTCCTGCTTCGCCCGCGTGAAAGTAGTTTTCTTTATACAACTTTGGGCTCTTTGGGTGCCACTTTAGGATTTTTTTTCCTTTTTTGTAGGACTTTTTTTGGGATGTCTAATTTTTATTAAAACAAAATATAGTCTATGCTACTGAGTAATTATGTAGTTTTCTAATGGTGAAAGAATTTTTAAAATCGATCAAGTATTTTTTGAGAGAAATCGGAACATACAAACAAACAGTTGTAAAAACTTAGGAAAAGAAAATTTAGGAGAGATTTGTTTTTTGTTTGTACAAAAAACTTACCTCTTTGTAATATTAGTTTAGTTTACTGTTAACATATCCCACACATTTGATATTGACGAAGTTCAGTGCTTCGAAATAGGCGGCTTAAACGTTCCGAGTTAATATTATATAAGTCAAATAAATTATTGTGTACAGTCCGAACTGTGACATTTGAACAACCTCTATTAACTTATGAAGGTCAAAACTAAAAGTGGTTTCATGACCAACCCATAGTAATGGTTTATTAAACCACGACTACAGTTTTTTCCTCAATCTTAATTCTGCGTTAAAATTACCCACAACTTACGAACTCGAATCCTTCTGGGGCCTGGGTTGACGAAAAAAATCCCCGGGACCCCGGAATTAGGGAAAAGAAGAAACAGGAGTGGGTTTTATTCAGTCAAAGTCTGACACATCCTTTCGCTCGGTCCAGAGCGGGAGAAACCATTTGAGGATTCCCAACCTTAAAACAAAAAACTTATGAACTCTCGCAAATTCTGTCACATTAATTTGATCCGTAATATTAAATACGACGATGACAGAAACTTCAGTTTTGTGAATAAATTGGGCCACTGTAAACTTAAATGGGCCAAGACGAATAATTTCATTAAACAAAATTGACATTTTAATTGTACAATTAAGAACACTTAGAAGGTTCAATTGAAAGTAATTAAAACGAAGTTATTTCGGAACTTTGGACTCTTGATCCTACATTTACTTTACCCCATTACTTATAGGTAATTATTTCATTAATTAAAACAACTCGACCTTATAATCAAATCTTCCATATTTCGTGACATTTATACGAACCTTTCACCTGGGATAAATTATAGAATAACAAAGATTGAAGTGCTATGTATTACAGATATTGCAAAATTACTGACTGACTATGCTTTCCAGCAATTGCAATATACTGGTTGATTATGCATTCCAGCAGTTGCAACATTACTGGTTGATTATGAGTTCCAGCAATTACAATATACTGGTTGATTATGCATTCCAGCAGTTGCAACATTACTGGTTGATTATGAGTTCCAGCAATTACAATATACTGGTTGATTATGCATTCCAGCAGTTGCAACATTACTGGTTGATTATGAGTTCCACCAATTACAATATACTGGTTGATTATGCATTCCAGCAGTTGCAACATTACTGGTTGATTATGAGTTCCAGCAATTACAATATACTGGTTGATTATGCGTCCCAGCAGTTGCAACATTACTGGTTGATTATGAGTTTCAGCAATTGGAATATACTGGTTGATTATGCGTCCCAGCAGTTGCAACATTACTGACTGATTATGCGTCTCACGTTAAAAAATGTAGGTGAAGATACAACAGGTACCTTCACCATTTCGCTAACTAAAAGCTAGCAAATACAGTTTACTTTTCATAAATGGTCATCAAAAGAACTAATAGCCATAAAAATGGCTTTCGTATACAAAAACCTAGTCTTAAAACATTTCCGAGCGTATAAAATGTGACATTGCCTTCATTACTTTGTAATAAACCAGACATTATTTCAGACAGCCGTCTCTCTACCGAACCGTCTTCAAATTGCCTTCAAAACGGCTTTTATTGTAATAATTTGAAAGGTCATAGATCTCCTCCCATTTGTTGGGGGCCTTAATCTATGGTACATTTGAATGGGTTTCGAGAAAACTCTCTTTAATGAACTTAGAGGAGTCTTCATAATTCTCAGAGGGGTTGAATTTAGATGTCGTGATCATTTATTACTTGTTTTTAATAGGATTAAAGAATGCAAAGCCCTCGGTTATATGTTTGGCGATGGGTCATTATTTTTGGGTGGAGTGGTAATAAAATTGGTGATATTTTAATAGGTATTTTAATAGCACATTAACTTGCGTAATAGATAACGATAGGTGTCATTAACTTTACGATAATAACTTAAAATCTGTCAATCTATTGAGGCATTTTATTTTGCCTTATTGTATTTAAAAAATATTGCATCCCTATCTTGGGTCTACAGTATGTATGTACGGTATGAATCTACAGTACCCTTTTTATTATGTAGGTATTATTGTGATATTTATTTTATAATATAATGTATATATTTAATTATGATGGTATACCTTCACATTGTATGTTTTACGTACAATTTTTTTGTCTACATCTCTATTTTTCAAACTTTCTTCTCCCTGGTATGCTAAAATAAGTATATATGTTTCATCTTATTTTTGTCAAATGGTGATCTCGACCGGCTATGGGCTGGTTTTAGTTATCTTTCCCTCGTCTCTCAACGTGAGAAAATATTAAATGGCAAAAAATAATAAAATAATAATAATATTTATCAACTATGTTTATAAGTTTATTTATTGTCGTCTGAAAATAACATGCCAAAAGCGTGTTCAAAATCATGTTACCTAAAGTGTCGTATCGAGTGTCATGTCATATGTCGAGTTCTAACAATCCATCCTAAAAGTTGTCTGGTAGATATCGCTGTCAGCGTTATGACCGCCATCGTACCCTCGTAACCATAGATTTTGTATAAACTGTACTGATACTTTTGGTGTAAAATAAAGTTTATTCTACGAGTATTTTAAGTAATCCGTCGGCGCCTCAAACAAACAAGCGCAATTCCTTTAGCCTATCCTTCTGCGAACCAAAACAAATACTTCTTTGAAATTCTTCAGAACTTTAGCAGAACAAACAGTTGGTAGGTTGGAACTATAAATAATGTATGAAAAGCCGTTTAAAAGCCGGTTACCGGTCGGTAAACGATGGTCATTACCATCATTAGAGTTAGTACCGCCGGTAATGATATGCTTACTGTCAATGAATAATGGACGGTTGGCAGCCATTTTGTAGATGGCTCTACGTGCCTTTGAGCTGGTGTAAGCAGGTTACGAGAATTTAAAATAGGTTGGTGGAATTATGTGTAATGACTAGGGATTGCAATTGCTGGATCCAACATACAGCAATCCAGCTGGATCCAGCACATTTTTAAATATGCTGGATCCAGCATATATAGTGCTGGATCCAGCGATGCGGATCCGCAAACGTATCAATTTCTATTGTTTAGTTTCGAATTGCATCCGTAATTGTTATATGTGACAGTCGCGAAGCCTTCATATAACTCCATTCCTTTCGAGTTCCCTTTTGAAACAGAAATCTATAGGTCAACAACCCTTCTATTGTTCAATTACTTCGGTTTTTTTAAATGTATACAACATTTGTCGTCAATGCCAAAATCATAAGCCGAAAAATACCGGATTACCTTTTCAAACAACTAAAACCCATAATACGCATCTATCTCTTTCTTTCTTATAAACTAACGCCCATTACAAATCTTGCCGTCTCGTTTCCGCACGTAGAAAATTGAACTCAATATAACTCAATCCGGACCGAGTTATGAGGAGCAAGACAGTGAACATTGCACAGGTGCAAGCGAGAAAGAAAAATTCATTAATTGTGCAATTATAATGATTCCAAAATAAGAATGAATTTCACTGCATAATAACTGATATTGGCGAGTAATACATCTTATTTGGTAGGGTTTTTTATACAACCGAATTATCATGGCGGTTATCTTATTACGTGCGTGAGGCGCGAATCTTTCATTTTCTGTTTGTAGTCGATTTTTTTTTTGTTTTTAACGTTACTGTACATATATTTCGTGCTATTTAGTAATGGCATTAATTCATGGTAGAGATATATTGTTAATAGATTCTTTGTATTGCAACGAAATCCTGTTCCCAAAATTAAGTTACGACAGTTAATAAAAACGCCGGTTTGGATTTATTGCATCATTGAGCGAACGGCATTTGGTGAGTGAACTTTAATAATATATTTTACATACTATTTTTAAAATTGTGTTTACATAAATATTGGTTCACTGCGTCATCTTTTGAGGAAATTGTCAATTTGTGAAAAAAGTTGGGAACGCAGTCACTAGATGGCGTTGTTAGTTGAGCGACGGTTTCTGAATCTCGCAGTTAAGATTCTCCGTCGCTTAATTAGGTCAGGTTTATAATAATTTTTGGTACAAGCAGCGGGTTCACTCGCACGCAAGTTTACCCTTCGCCACTGATATGTGATGACAATTGTGTAATGGCAACTGCCCGATAGATGATTTCGGGCTGTTGTATGATCTATTCAAATCGCGCTGAGAACTTAGTTTGCGTGATGCAGGATTCTGTGACGTCAGATGTCACTACAAGGGTATATGTTATTTAATTTTAAGTAGTTTATTTTGATCTCAAATGGCTAAGAAACGAAAGCAAATTAGTGAAAGGTTTCATAGATTATCGTTAGAAGTTATTATACAAATTACTTAATAAAAAAAATATTAATGTCGCCTTTTTATTTGCGTTCCACACTTTGCTGGATCCGCGCTGGATCCAGCTGGATTCAGGTCAATCCAGCAAAAATCCAGCTGGATTGAAAACGCTGCTGGATTGCAATCCCTAGTAATGACCCATAAATTAAACGAGAAACGTGATGTATTTTACCACGAAGGAGATGGCGCGACGAATTGGACAAATTCTGCCAAAACTGTCAATAGCTAAAGCGCAGCCCCGCGAATGATGGAAGGAGTGGAGGAAGACTTTTGCCTAAGAGTGGGACAGAAAAGGCTAACAAAAAAACCCTGAGTGTTTTAATTATTATTATCGAAAGGCCTCGTGACCACTATCTCAACTGATGGTAAGCGATGATGTGGCCGAAGATTGAGCACACTTGCCTAGAAGTAACCTATTCACTCTTGACTTAAAGACCCCTAGGTTGTAGTTATCACAAACCACAGACCCAACAACAACAATACGAATATTAATATTTTAAAGTTACATCGATAATCAAAGTTTCATATTTAAAACTGAAATAAAACTAGAACAGTATTATATAGATATACTCGTATATCGGAACTTAAAACGAAAAAACAAAAAATAATTTGGTCACCCATCAAGAGACTAACCATAACCACCACAGCTAAACTGATAGTCAAAGTTTTATTATTGAAACTGAGTTAAGGTAAGGTAAAAAAATTCGGTTACCCATCAAGACTTTGACCTCGACCAAAACAGCTTAACCTCACCAATCCATCAATTTACGCTTATTCAGCCATGAGTCCTCCACATAGCTATTACTCTGCTTGCCACAATACTGCACCCACCCTCAGCCGTTCAGAACCATGAATTATGTATGGCATAATGTAGTGCAGTTGTGTTCGTCTGTTTGTCACTACATTACTGTACAGCGTTGTATTTGAGTGACGTGCCGTAACTTGACAGGTAAGAGAGAATGTCGGGGTTTGAAGCCATGATTGGTGAGGAATTACTTAAGTAAATCGTGGAGGAAGGTAGAAGTAATTGAAGGGGAGAACGACAAGTTTTTGAGTTTTTTTGGGGTAAATAAGAACTGCCGTTCCGTTCAATTTCTCTGCAATTAAATAATGTCAAATCTACAGCTGTCACTTTGTACGTCATTACGTCAGATAGTAATTTTACAAAAATAATATTGCAGTTCGATCAAAATAAGACCATTTTCCAATTAAGGATAGGGAATTCTTAACCATAGCTACTTTATGAGCTTCAATGTGTATCAAATTAATTGAAGTGATAATATATCAATTAAAATCTTTGGTAGTTGTTTACAAATTCTGTAAGTCATACAGAAAATACTGTTGTTCAAAAGGATAATTTTGTTACATGAACAACAGATTGCTCATAAGTGCACACAAATAATATAATACAAATAATTCTCAATGAAAACAACGCTATTCATTTCACGTTATTTGAAACTACAGTAAACAATAAGCAGTCCTTTTACCTTAATTAACAACTCCACAGTAACACGAAAACACTTTAAACACTGCTTTAATTCAGCGAGACAACACAGGCGTTAATCAGCTTCCCCTTAATTCCCGTATCCGCATAAACCAATAAGAATTTTACATGACGAACATCTACTGCACACCCACAACATCCCACCATTCTTACATTATTTCATTAACGTAAATAAATATATACAAAATTGTGAATCGGCTCCGATCGGATTACACAGCAATCCACTTTGCAATGGCGAGAATTTCGCTTTAATTCACACTTGTGCAGTTTATTTGCACTACACTGTACAACTGTACGTTAAATCGTCTGTTTTGATACGCGCTTTATTGTAAATGAGTAATTTGATTTAGTTATATTGTATCGCAAATTGGATGGTCAAAATGGACGATAAATTTATCAAATCAAGTATACAATTCAAGCTCCCCGAGGCTTAGGCTTGAATATAAATAATGTATGGGTAGGACCCAAAATAACAAAAGGTTATACCCTAAATCTTAGCCTTGACCGTGACGATATTGGAGCTGCCAACTAAAGATACTAAAAGGAACCTTTCTCAAAACGTCGCCAAAACTCTCTAATATTATACAACAAATCTTTTGAGACGAAACATGGTCGCAGAAACTTCTCTATTCCCACAATTGCGATAGTTCAACATTTACCTTTTACAAAGAAACCAATTCTTCGAAACACATTACCCAACTTGGCCCGCGGTCGGGTAAGTAATGTGGACAGAGCTACATCACATGACTATTAAGCTGGTACTAAGTACCCCATTTATTTGCTCGCCAGTGTAATATCGGTGATCTTTGTGGAGGAAGATAAAAGAAAGATAATTCTTTAGTTATCTTTTCAATTATCTCCTTACGTTTGATTAGCCGAATTTATTTCGTGGTCAGCTTTGTGCGTGCAAATAGTTTAAGGAATTCTAGCGGAAAATTTTGGGATTGGTTTTGGCAGTGGAGCACGAGAGGCAATTTCAAGATTGTGTTTTTTTTTTGTTTGTGTTAAAAACTTTGAACCCTCAAAAGAAATCTAGTTAAGTAGATAAATCTCTAGATTTTTATTGAGTTTGCTCAACTAGACATACTTAGATCTCTAGATTTAAGTATGTCTAGTTGAGCAAATTCAATAAAAATAAATTATCTTACTGACCCACATAAAAAAATACTGACGAATTCTATTTCCGAGTTTCTGCAAACAAAGCGATCGTTGGGTCCATCAACAAACTCTATACACAGCCAAAAGAATGAGACGCATCGTTTTTTCTCTAATACCAGACCCTTTGAACTGTCATCAAAATAATCGTTACGGGTCGCCTCTCCTGTATTCAATTTTTATACCAATTCGTTTAGAAAAGTCTTTCTTCAGACCAGTTTGAAATGCTTGGAACCCCTTTTAATTGGAAAGCTCGAATGGAATAATTTTAATTTGAAATATTCATTCGTAGCTGACGTCGGCTGTAAGTCCATAAAACGTTCTTTTAAGTGCAATAAAGAGATCGTGTTTCGTTTGCGGGCAAAACGTTCTCAAAGATCTTGTGCCCACAGTTTTTTTTTTCTTCCAAGTTGACCTCGTAAAAATGTGGAATTTAAAATGTAGGGGAGTTATATTTGCATAAACACGCTGTGTGCCTACGCTCGTAAATATTTTATTTACGCCTTTTATTTCTACCTTTAAGATGAAGTAACCTGTAACAGCGTTCTCATTAACATGTTGAAATATACATTTTTAAAGTAGCTACAAAAATACCACATGGTTGCAGCACTTTTAAGCTTATATATTAGTGTACGTTTTTGCATAGGTCTTTTAGTAACTTTTTAAAAACGCCTTATTGTTATAAACATACAAACTGGTGCCAGTAACTTCATCCGTATGATAGTCGAGGATACTTCCAAAATAAAAAGTATCTTATGCTTCAAGATGGTCGTGGTGTCCGTTTCACCGAAATCCGTTCAGCTATTTAAGCGTGAAGAAGTAACAAACATGTAAATTAATTAATTTTACTGTTATGATACATGATACCTTGATATAAATGATACCATGATTATATGATATTTTTCCACAATATAACGTTCACGCGAATGTCCTCGTGAACTTCCACACGAGTTATAAATAAACGATTGATTTAAAATTACCTGTACCAATCTACCTCTGACCTCCAAAAAAAAATCATTATATTATCCTCCAATAACAATACCCATTCAACCACACAAAATCCCGATAAAACCATCTTCGACGAACATATTTCGTTCACTCAAAATTCAGCTCGAACGCACAACAGCGATAATCTTACAACTGTTTGGCGTCGTCAAATGAAGCGAACGCAATCACGTATTGGTTTAGGACGAGCGTGCGGGACTGCGGGCACAACCCGCCCAACTAGAAGATAAGTTTCTTGTTCAATAGAGCGTACCCACCGACGACTTGCCATTTAGCCGGGTTATTGTCTGATTGTGATGTATACGGTAGCGTTCTAATGTTGTTTTAGGCAATTTATTGAATTTGTGATAATGTTTTGTTGGTTCTGTTATTGTTTCTTTTGGTTAGGTTACTGGATTTAATTATAAAGTTTCTAGAAACTTTTAGCATAGCATTGGAAGGTAACCTACAAGGTGGACCGATGACCTGACAAGTCAGACAAGAATGCGATGGATGCAAAACATACAAAGACACCTTGGAGAGGCCTATATACAACACTGGACATATTTCAGCTGAAATGATGAAGATAAGAAACTTTTATGCTGTTCCTAAACGTGTTAATACTCTAACACTGCAATCTAACTTGCAGTCCATTAACAACCTCTAACAGCGGAATTCCTATCATTACGAAACATAACAACCACAACGTTTATAAATCTAAAGTTATTGCTTTCATTATTATGCACGTAAAACAAAGGAAACCAATCTAAACGAACCGCGATCTCCATAAAGTTACCTCGTATCGTGTAGGGTACATAATTCAAGCATGCACACTGCACACCGTTTTATTCAACTTAAATGACCTATTTTTCATTTCTACATTCAGAATGAAAGGCAATATGCGATAGGATAGCATACAATAGCTTTGATCCAATACAGTCGAGATCCAAGTAAGTTGCTGAAGCAAGTTGAATAGCTGTATAGGCAAAGAGCAGTTTAAATTAACTTTGCCAACTGTTACAGCTCGGTTCGCTCTTAATGTACCAACTTAATATGAGGAAGTTGAAGTCAAAAATTTTAAACGATATGTATATTTAAGGTAAACCTGAAGAGATTTTCTTAATGTTTTAACTCAATTGTTCCAGTTTTAGAGTTTGTTGGAATTTATTATGTAATCTTTGCCAGGTTTACCACAAAATGGTCTTTTAGCGGTTGGGCCTTTAAGCAGATGGAAATAAAATTAAAGTTTAGTGTTCTTACAGAGAGGGTGGCTCAGTGATAATTGCACCGACTTATCAATTGTAGTTCATGTTTTCAAACTAGCCAGGCACATTACTTACTTTGTGTAGTTTATTTCATCACCACTACTTTCAAAATGGTGAAGGAAAACATCGGCAGGAAACCGGCATGTCCTAAACTAAAAATTGATATATGACAGCAAAAAACCCGCACTGCACCCGCGTGGTGGAATACGGCCCAGACCCTCCCCTGTAGAGGAGATCAAAGATCATGTTCATGCTATCCTGTGTCTATTCTAATACAGTTTTCTTACACTAACCTAAAAAAACTGTCCATATGAAAATAAATTTTAAGTTTATATATCTATACTAATAAAATAAAGAGGTAAAGTTGTTTTTTTTGTTTGTATGAGGTAATCTGTGGAAGTACTGGTCCAATTGCTAAAATTTTTTTTCACCTATTGAAAGCTGCTGTATTACTGAGTGATATAGGCAATATTTTATGTACGCAGGCGAAGGTGCGGGCTAATGCTAGTCTTTAATTCATGAATCCCCGACCGGTCCTATGAGGCCACGCTGTTATTGTTTTACTATTGTGTCTCGTTTTGCGGGTATGTGATAGGTTAATACACCTTTCTCACCAAAAATACATCATTAAACCTTATAGATGACATAAACAAAATAACAAAAGCAACTCAAATGCATTTCGCACTTAATTGAGTGTAAATAGCAAAGCGGATTCATTCTCCAAACAACCTTTGAGCATCCCGTTAACTCCGAGGCTTCTAAGCGATGCTTCAGGTTACAAAATCAACGAGCGCTGACCATTCACAATGTTTCAATCAGGCAGTATCGATCGAGTGTAGGTTCGCATCCCGTATGCAGCGTGTTACACATTTATAGTTGGCCTGCGGACTGGCGTGTGGTAAATATAACTGCATGGCTGGATCATCTAGTGAATTAGGCTTAGTAATTTTTAATTGGATCTATGATGTTTGTTTGTGGTTGTCGTTGAGAATGATGTTATTCTTTTTTAATTTTATAGAGAACTATAAGTATAAAAGGAGAAACTGACTGATAAGTATTTTTTTAATTACCAACATAAACATAACCTAGTAAACTTTTTATTGCGGATGGGAAATTATCAAATCCACCCGCTGTGTGTGGAATAAGACGAAGTGATCGATTTATACGAGTAAAAGTTGAGGAGCTCGTGGCTATATAATAACAGCCGCGCGGGTCGATCTTTAAGGTTAAGTAACGCTTGCCAAGGTTGGTCTGTGGATGGGTTGACCATCTTAACATAACGAGTTTCCTCTGTGCCTCGGAAAGCACGTTAAGCCGTAGATCCCGGCTGTCATTTGTAGATCTTTGGCAGTCGTTACCAATAGTCAGAAGCCAGTAAATCTGACTCCAGTCTTGCCATGAAGTACCGTGTTACCCCAGTTAATGGGTTGTGGAGGTTTGGTAGGCAGCCGCTCCTCGTAAAATACTGGTATTCAGCTAAATGCGGCTTGACTGCAAGCCGACCCCAATATAGTTGGGAAAAGGCTAGTTAGATGATACGAGTAGAAAAGGAAAATCTGATTGACTAACATACTCGTATCAACGCACAGCCGAAACTACTGGGATTAACCTATCACATACCCGCAAAACGAGACACAATAGTAGAACAATAACAGCGCGGTCTCATAGGACCGGTCGGGGATTCATGAATTAAGGGCGTAAAATTTAGAACTATGTTTCTTTTTATGATATAGGCGAACAAAAAGTGAGTTTTTCTGAAACCCTCCCTTAAAAGGATGAAATGACGGTCCAAAGTTTATATGGAGAAACCTACTTTCACGCGAGTGAAACCGCTGGCAGAAGCTAGTTTCCAAATAACCGTCAAACCAGCTGTGCAGTTAAAATAATAGGGAACGAAAATGTTCTGCGGTATAAAACTAATATGTTACCTAGAGTTAACGTCAAAATAATTTGTTGTGATAAATCGTTTCGGTTCTACATAATTTATAGTGGTGAAGCCGCGATTTATTGTTTAGTTAACTACGTTTTCAGAGACTTGTCTAAAATATTGAACCTAAGTTTCCTTAAATGAAAATGGGTAAGTTCGATCTTCTGGAAATGTTAGCTACAATTTTCTTATCAATTGAATAATGAAAAAAAATGTTTTTCTATACTAATATAATAAAGAGATACAGTTTGTTTTTTTGTTTGTATGGAATAATCTCTGAAGATCCTGGTTCGATTACATAAATGTATATATTGATAGAAAGCTGCTTTCTTTCTGAGTGCTATAGGCTATATTTTATGTAAAAAAGTGAACTAAGTAAATTCAGAAAAACTTTCACGCGGGCGAAGCCGTGGGCAAAAGCTAGTGTACAATAATTTAATTTAATTTCAAATAGTTTTCAATTCCATTCATTTTATTTTAAATTGTTTTATAGATTTATTACTTTTATTATTTATCTTCTAATTAATTTGATTAATGATAGGTATTTTTTTATTACCCGACCCCAGATAATGAGAGCAGGGACGGACGAAGACGAAGAAGAAGATGTTCTATGATTTTTAATTGAAAGTTCAAACTTATTCAGAGAGTAGAGTGAGGAGTTATAATTCTACATTCATAATTTGTATTTAATCTATTCTTGGAGAGCCACTGATTTCTTAGTCATGCCGACTTAGAAACTAACTGTCTTTAATTGTAACCTTACTTTATACATCCTTTCACTTTGACCGTTTTGTATAACTTTGATTAATAAAAACGTTATTATTAATAAGGTGTCTCGAGTAAACTATAAAGCTATCTACTACTACTAGATTAATTATCTATGAATTTGAATTAGCAGTGTGACAGTGTACATAGACTGTGATTCCATCTAATTCCATCAGAGCGCGCGATTGCGACGGCTTGTCTCACAAACCGGCGTAATCAAAAGCCGACATCAAATAGTTGTCACATTATCATCTCAATTTCTAATGTGATTAGTATTCATAACTCGTAAACTCCTCGCTGATATCATCTGTTTGGTGTTAAGTTATGGGATATTTGAGGGTTGTTATGGTCATCCAACAAAACTATTTAATTTTTTTAATTAATTGGGAAATATTATAATAGCATCAAGAATTATGAAAAGGATTTGCTTTGTGTTTATGAATACCATTGAATATTATGTATAACTTTCATAATAATTATAATGAGCGTTAAGCCGTAGGTCCCGGCTGTCATTTGTAGATCTTTGGCAGTCGTTACGGATAGTCCGAAGCCAGTAAATCTGACTCCAGTCTTGCCATGAAGTAACGTGTTACCCCAGTTAATGGGTTGTGGAGGTCTGGTAGGCAGCTGCTCCTCGTAAAATACTGGTATTCAGCTAAATCCGGCTTGACTGGAAGCCGACCCCAATATAGTTGGAAAAAGGCTAGGCAGATGATGAATAATTATAATGAGCCTTATAATTTTCCCACCGCTGGGAATCAGGAAGGAGAGGAAAAGACCATAATCCTCCACGCAGGCCTAGTGCGGGTTGGTGGATGCTATTCCTATTGCTCGAATCATTTTATATGATCAAGACCAAAAGGAAAAACTTGCGGCACACACACGATAGCGAAAAAAATAACTTACTCAATCTCCGACCATCTTTATATATATTTTGGCGCATATAATAAAGTGCAAACAAATATTCTATCCACCAAAAATTCATTGGTTATAAAGACCCAGAACTAGCTTCACCAAGTAGTTATTGTTTTAATAAACTAATCACAAGAACAAACATGACACTTCACAACAGCCTAACAGAGTCACATCTCAAAGACACGACAGCTCAACAAACCGATGGTTGACACACACATACATGCAGACACACAAGTTAGCATACCAAATACTAGAGACTAAACTAACTAACCCTCTTCCAGGGACTCAAACTGTAACCGAATTAAGTGTTTTCAACACTGTTTTTTTTAAATAGTTTTAACAGAAAATACTTTTAAATGTAACAGATACAATAATGTTACCGAATCAAACTGTAACCTTTTATAAGTGTTAATAATTAATTAGTGTTAATATATGTAACAGAAATAATCAGTTGCACAGTTAGTATGGCTGTGTTTACCTGTTACATTTATTAACAGTGTTAACACTTTTATAAGTGTTTTGGGTTAACACATTGAAAACACATTTATAAGTGTTACATATTTGGTTCTGTTACAGATTGAACATGTAACACAAACGGTGTCTACTTCTCTTTCTCTTCCAAGTCTCCTTTCGCGGTATACTGGAAAAGATTTCTTTAAAAATAAGCATTACCCTTGTACCTATTTTCTGTCTCCTTTTTCTTTTCTAATTCTTTTGTGTGTATACATAAACTGTTAAATAAATATAATTCTGTAACCTTTATGAAGGTGTTTTTAAGTCCCTGCCCTCTTCCTCCTGTAGCTTGCTCCACACTAACCGTACAAGCAAAACTGTGCAGTTAATATAACGGAGTTAACTAGTACGTCAAAGGGCGATACCGTCGTGAATACGCAATCACTCAGTAATCGCGTATCGGTAAATATATTGCTTGTTTAAGAGCTGCGGTGGTTGTGTTAGCGTTTGATGAGGTTACAGTTACTATTTTGTGGTGAAGATGTTAATTAGTTGTCTTTATAGATTAGTCCACGGCCGACACGATGTTAGTAGACGACCTGGCAAGGGTCGCGGGAATCCGACGGATGCGAGACGCACAGGACCGGTCGCTGTGGCGACGCTTGGGGGTGGCCTATGTTCAGCAGTGGACGTCTTTAGGCTGAGATGATGATGATAGATTAGTCCGCAGGTCGCTAATATAGCCCGATGAATCGCCAAACTTAAGAAGCAGCAGACAGAACACATTGCTCGTAGAACGAAAATGGTCGTTGAGACTTCGCTTTACCTAGAGCGGATGACATCTCCGCTCCAGGCAGACCAAGAGAGTGTCTTTTGTTTCTTGTCCTTCAGTTATCCTTTGGGTTCTAGGACCGCGATAACTCTTTCGAACAATCCCGCAGGCCTAGTAGATTTATTGTCCTTAGAAAGTTTTTCCAGTTTATTTGATCTGATCCCATCCGATTCTAGGAAAAAATTCTAGGACTAATACGTGAACAAATGTTTTACATTGGCAAAGATTCGATTCCCATCAGTCAGAATCTGGTCCGAAATACATCAAACCGTCGAATCCTGGATTTAGTTTAGACATGGGCGGTAAAACTAAATTCTTTTGTTAAATTTCTTCTCTCGTATCAGCACAAACTAAGCACAAAATTAAATATTAGAATTGTACACAAGTGCATTGTAAGATCATCTGTATTGTGCTTATTAGGACCTATTATTGAACAGACCTTTAAAAAATCGATTTGTAGAACTCGATATTTTACTGAATCGACTCTTTAAACTTCGATTCAAATTCGATTCAAATCGATCATGTTTAGGAAAATCTGCCATCCCTAACATCAACTTGTATCTTAGCGATTCTGTCCCGTCACTAAACCAATGCAATACGCCTCCTCATGCACAATACAAAATAAACTTCCCACAGTTTAGCGGACGTTCACAAAACTATTGTATATTCTAACGAAGCGCTGTCCTGTTTGTTTAATTGTCCGTCTGTTAGTTTTCAGTTAACCGCCGCAATGTTTCAACGCGCAACGAAATACGGGAAATGGACTAAATAAACGGAAAAATGTCGTTTTCACCTATATTTGAGTGTCGTTTTTTGTGCGGTGTTGGAAGTATACCTGCCAAGGTAATATTTGCAGAAGAGTGGAAAACGTCAGGATATGATTTTGGTCTCATATCGACAATAACGTTAACGCATTAGAGATTGACTTAAAACACAAGTTCAAAGACAGATTATCTCAATCTCCGTTACCTTTTCCCAACTCATTTGGGGTTGGTTTTCAGTCTAACAGGATGAAGCTGAATACCCGTATTTTACAAGGAGCGAGTGCTTATCAGACCTCAAAAATAGGTTTGCTCCTTGGATTGACTGATGGGCAGACACTTTGGTGTCTGATAACTTGTCGACGACTGTCAATTGTCAAAAATCTACAAATGACAAACAGAATCAACGGCTTTACATGGTTTCCGATGTACGATGTAGTCCTTGATAAACTTAGGGAAAATACATAAATTGAAAAATTCATATTAATACTTGTCCCGATTCGAACTTGCAATCTCATGCATGAGAGGCGGTAGGTAATTCTTTATTGTACGGCCAATGATTTCAGGGCCCTGATTATAAATGTGAAATTTTAATACACAAACATTACCACATGATTTTTTTGGTTGGAAAATCATCCAATGACTTCTCCCGTTCTAGGGTGGAGTGGGAGGGGAGAGTAGATACTTTAAGTACAAGGAAAACAATCACGCTGGCTCCATTAACTTGACCATAACTCCTGAAGTCAGAACCCATAACCATATTTCACGTAAACGAACCAGAAAACGCAAAGAAATATGTTATCAATTAATTGATCTCACACCAATCTTTGATTCAATTAACGAACCAATTGATTGGGAAATACTTTCAATTAACTGTTAGCCAATGGATTACCGTCATCTGGAAGGTCGTTGTCCGGCCGGAAGTGACGCAATAGGGTCGTGCGCCGGACCGGAAACTATTACAAGTGACCCTCTCGACGTACTGTGGACTATGGGGTTTTTGTCCCTATAATATGGGCTATATCTAGCAATATGATGGGGTTTTGTGAGGGTTATGGCCCATATGGTATGGTTCCGGATTTAAAAAGGATACAGAGATAAGTCAGCGACACATAAAATCGGTTTATATTATTTTGTGCGTTGCAAAACATTGGTTGGAGCGTAAACGGGTCACGCTATAATGACGTACATTACAGATGCACGTTGATTGGTAATTGTAGGTTGTTGTTATTCGCAGACAGAAGCGCTCCAGGTATCATTTTCTGTATTTTCAATAGTTCCAATTTTACTCGAGCTTCATTTAAAAACTTTACAACCCGTACTCTCAAAAATGTTTTGGGTCAAAAACATTCTTTTGTTTTTTATGCATCGTTCAATATTTACAATGAGAAACTACGTTGTCCCCTGATTTCAGATTTAAATATTTTTTGAACAGTAATAATTGATTGAAAGTTTTTGCTTCTGTAGAATTTAGATACATATGTAAAAAATTAAAGCACAACTCACGACGCGTTTTACGCCCGCGGTCCTACGCGGTTGTATGCGGCTCCCGCTGTACCGGCGGGCAACTAGTAGAATCGCGCGGGCCGCGGTTACCCGCAGCCTCGGCGGGTGGCGCCCGCGCGCTCTGCGGTCGGTCGGCGGGCGACCGCGGTGGCTGGCGGGTGGCGGGAGGTACAGAAATCGAACACTATTTTGCAACCGCCCGTCTTGCGGTCATCGCCCGCCAGGTCTGCGGACGATGATCGCAACCGCGGCGGCTGCGTAACCACGCAAATAACCGTTCTCGTGAGTTTTGAAATAAAACCGCAGTTCCACGACCGCGGCGGGCGCGGGCGAAAATCGCTCCGTGAGTTCTTAGCCTAAGGCATAAACTCCACCTTTTTCTTCTTCTTTTCGTGTCGATTCTCTGACTAAACTTTTTCTGCCCAGTATTTGGCAACCTGTATGGCTCTGGCATTGGCCTCGTTTACATCCTGCAAAGTCCGCCTTTGTACAATGTTACTTACTAGTGCGTATAAAGAAATAAATTAATGTTTAAATCCCCGACCGGTCCTATGAGACCGCGCTGTTATTGTTTTACTATTGTGTCTCGTTTCGCGGGTATGTGATAGACTACAGACCTAGATTAGACTACTAGACTAGTGTAGTCAAATACAATTACTCTCTACACGACCCACCCAAAATAACAGTCACCTTCTAACCCAGCCACCCCCGCCACTACCCACCACTATCCCCCAATCTATTCAATGTAACACACAACCCTTTCTCCGGCACGTCGGGTAAGCCGGAGATGGGCGCGTGCCGGATGCCACCTCTATCACTTTACCGGAGCGATATTTTCGGATACGGTACGGTCGCATTCCGACTGTAATATCTATTTTTGTTAGGTTTTATTGAATATTATGTGGTGTAGTAAGGATTTGGGTATGAATATAGATGACCTTGACATTTTTGGGTATTTCGATGCCTTTAACTATCTTTCTGGGTTGTCTGAGAAGCCTGAAAACCTGAGAGTCTATGCAAGGAATATGGTATGCAATTTTTTCATAATTATGAAATACTGATATTAAGCTGAAGCCGACCGTAACATAATCGTTATAAGACGAGACAGATGATAAATTAATAATTTACCACAGTCACGACAAATGTCCATTGAGGTCAAAAAGATTTCCCAACTTTTTTAATGTAGATCCCATACGATCTACGGGGTATAACGAACATGTGATTGTGTGAATTTGAAATACTGCTTCTGCCCATAGACACTAACAGCTTTCTTAAAGAAGACTTTCTTTAAGAAAGCTGTTAGTGTCTATGGGCTATAATTCGAAATAAAAAAATTGTACTGTAATTGCTACCAATCAGCAGATTTTCATTTTGAGACTTTAATTAAACAAATTATTATTATTTTAAATAATATAAACTGATAATAAACAGTGATACAGCCCTTGATAGTGAGGCACATTTACTTTCATAAGAGCCTATTCATTACGACCTTGAAGAAATTTAATTTATTATCGGATGGGAAGACCACAGCAGGATAATAGAAAATCATAAAGCAAATATTACAATCCTACAACAAAATTATAACACAATGCTGGCCATATATATGCATGTTATGCATATCGCATCAAAAATAATTGCCCACCTAGTATGAGAGCTACACCGTGAAAGAGCATGTCCTAACAAGGCACCATCTAGAAAACAAACGAAACCAGAGACAAATGCTGACGCGCTAATTTCACCAAATCACAACGAGCGTGTGACGACGACGTTTTGTGTTTTTTGTGATGGCAACCCTGTGTGTAGTGTTACCATAATGTATTCTTCTTTTCGGGATTTTATATTTGACATGTGAAACACATATCTGGTATTGTTTGAAAATTCTGACGCTACCACGCCAGAACTATGTACTTTTATTTTTTGTTAAAACTCCGATGATACTCTGGTTTAAAAGTCTTGTCATCAGGTTTTTATCAAGTGAAGTTAGGAAATTGACGAAATATATGTGTGTTTCAATGGAATTCGATGGATGCGCTATGTAAGGACTAGGGCTTTCAAATACCGGATTTTTTTAATACCGGTATCAATACCGGTATTGGAATAGTTCAATACCGTGATCACGTGATCACGGTATTGAATTCAAGATTTTTGTATTTTCTTTTAATTTTTAAACTAGAGCTTCTTCTTCTTCGAATCATAATAATATTTAAATAAATAATGAAATTATTGGTTCAAAACACAATTTAATTTTTTTGTTTCCAATAAAATTCCACGAAAAGAGAGATACGAGACAGATTTTACCTTATAAGAGTGATATAACAGATTAAATAGGTGTTTCAGGTAGGTACCATTTAAACAAAAATATTTTTTCAAGTCATAATTTTGAAAATAAAATTTATGTAACTCGATTCACAAAACTAGCGATACCACAAAGTTGTAAATATATTTTTGTAGCATGTAGCACATCACTAACAAGAAGATAGAGTAGAGAATTTTTGAGAGAGTTTGAAGATTCCAGTCATTTTTTTTGGTTCTTTTTTTGTAACAATGTAAATAGCTGTAACATGAACAGCTTTAATTTAAGTCCGAAACTTTACGAGTAAATTTTAAAAAATCTAGATTGCTAATGTTACTAATTTTGGATTTAAAAGTACTCTTATACAATACACGTCTAAATAAAATTAAAATTTAGAGTCTTATACATTTTCTAATATTTGAATTTAAATGTAAAATTTTGGTCTATTTTTCAAAAAACACTAAAATGTCGATGAAAAAACGTCCATAAGGCATGTGTAGTGTTTAGGCGGCCTGAAAGGATAGGAGATGACCCTTCCAGTCAACCATTTTAATTTGGTACACGATGCACCAAACATGCATGCGTCAGAATGGCTGGTTGTCTGTGGCGTTGGTCTATGAGAGTTGATTCGGAAATCGTTACATAATTACTTATATTTGCTACATATATAATAAATAATTGCTACATAGACTATGTATTTAGAAACAAAATATTGTTTCTGACCAGCAATCCTGACGTTTGGTTGGCTGGTCACCTTCTTGTTTTAAGTCAAACATCCAGAGTTTCCCGAAATGTATTGCGTCAATTTTTTGTTAATAACATAATAATAATAATTGCTACATATTTACTCCAGTAGTCTAATTCAGTTGTAACTTCAAATACATGTTAAATAAATGATGTTATTTAGAGCAATTATTTATTATACCTATCTATGTAGCAATTTGCGAATCAACTCTCATAGACCAATGCCACATACAACCAGCCATTCTGTCGCACACCCAAACAACCTGTATATTAAATATTGTAATACCGTAATCACGGTATTGGCTAGTCAATACCGGTATTGAAAAAATACCAAAATATATCCGTGATCACGGTATTACGGGATCCCGTAATACCGGTATTGAAAGCCCTAGTAAGGACCGTTTGTTGAGGCGACACTCAGGGGAGGCCTATGTCATACAGTGAACGTATGTCGGTTGATATTATGAAGGTGATGGTGATAATGATAGATGTTTTATCGATACACATTTTAACCACACAGTTGATAAATCACGATTTTTAGTACTCATCTAAACACACACTAACTAAAAGCTCCTTTTAAAAAGACGTATAAATAAAAGACCAAAGATTAGTTAAACGCCAGTCCCAAAAAACTTTCAAATAACTCTTGGCAACACTACAGACGCTGGCAACCCTTTGGAAGACCGTCATTTTTCACGTTGAACCGGCCAATTTATGCGCCGCTTAATTAGATGTTTCGTTTATGTTTTATTTATGGCTCGCTTACAATTATATGCAATGCGAAGAACTGTTATGATACGCCGGAGTGTTTCAGTTTTGTTTCAGTTATTTTGTACTTTTGTTGGACTTTTTTTTGTGGGAATTAGAGGTGGAGATAAAATTTTGTGGTTACAGCGTATCTGCTTAGAGTTGTGTCCTGGTTTATTTATGTTATTAATTTATATAAAGATGTATAAAATAGAGACAAGAAAAAAGATGATGAAATGATGTGCCTAGGTTTTTTTAGGTGGGAAATCATCAAATTACTTTTTTTTTAAATTAGTATAAACCAGTGTTTGATTCCCACCTGATGGTAAGATGCTTGACTTCTCCCGGTCTCGGCGTAGCGGAAGGATGTGTCAGACTTTAACTGACTTAAACCCATTCCTGTTCCTTCTATGCCTTCGTTCCAGAGCCCTATGGTTCTCTTTCGCACATTCCATGACCCCAGTAGGCTTCGACCCTGCTGAACCCCTACGATTTGCTAACATCTCCTTGAGGCGCGCGTGGAACAATACATGCCGTCGTACAAAAAATACCTTTTCTGTGAGACAGTCATAAAATACTCCGTCTTTAAACATTACAGGAGCCACATTCTCAAATACCACACATCTTCAGTAAGTCCATCTCTCCATTCACAAATGCGTTTATAGTATTCCCGGGCGTGGGAAAGAGACAAAAACCTAATCCTACCGATGGAGTTATCCTAATCGATATTATTAATATCTCAGGCGAAATATTCGGAGAGGTTTCTAAGGAATGATGGGTGCGCATTCCTACCCCTATCTCCTCCATGTACTCCCTGGACTCATGTGTGTGTGTTATAGGATTATTCAGGCTATGTATGATTATGGTTTCCCGAATATGGTTTGGCTCCTTGACTACTGAAATTAATAATGGCATTGGTATGGAAATTATGGTTTGTGATAGCTAATTTAAGTATTTTAAATTAAATTAGATTATACATAGAAAATGATTTTTATGTCATCAGCAAAGTTTGAGAAGGAGAATGTTGATGTTTTGTTTTTACTATAAGTTTAATCAGGGAAATTTTGGTACTGGACCTCCATATCAGCTAAACATTATACCAAATTGTGTCAACTTATTAATATTCAACAGTTAATTTTATTTATAATTAGTAATCTAATCATCATCATCATTGTACCAAAAAGGGGTTCACTAACCCTATGGTCCCCAAGTGTCGTCACAACGACCGGTCCTGCGAATCTCGCTTTCATTGGATTCGACAATAATCATAACCTTATATAAATATATTATTAAAGTCCTATCACATAATATTTCATTGTTTATCACTATTGATACCGATTTCATGAAAATTTACTTACTTTCCAGCAAAAGCTTCCCCTAATCTCTGCCATAGAATGCAATTCTGTGCTAGTCTTCTCCAAATGATACCTGTTATTCTTGCAACATCAACCTCCCAACTACAATATTATCTCACTTTTTTTCTTTTATGTTGTCTCGGACACCACTCTGTTACATCCTTAGACCACTTATCATTTTTATTCTTAATCATATTGTCCTGCCCGCTGTCATTTTAGTATTTTAATACAGTAAGTCACATTATAAATTCTTGTTCGTTTTCACACAGCACTTAGTATTTTTTTATCTTTTAGTTTGATGTAAAGTATACCCCGCTCCATACAATGTTGGCAAGTTTCTAATTTGCGTATGTTATGGTTAGTTAATCTCCATGTTTGGCGTCCATTTATTTCTGGACGGGAAAAATACACGAATGAAATGAAAAATGTAAAATAAATTTAGCTTTCAGTGGTGGGAGCGGATTTTTTTATAATCCAGAGACCATTTTCACCACTTATTTTCATGCCAAAATCGGATTCCATAGTAAAAATTAATCAAAGTCATTAGTTCCATCACTCTCAAAAATTGTAAATGAATTACAACTCAACCCGTATAAAACTCAACAAGGTAAATTATTCTGTTATATATTCCTTTGAAATTTCTTTTTAATATCAAAGGACCAATCTTGTCCGAGCCATCAAACCGTGGTCCTTTCACCCCTGTTTCTTATTCCAAACCGCCCTTGTACCGTAGACCACCACTCTTAGATCGTTCACTCAATTATTAAGAGCCTCAGCTACACTGACTGACAAGCGATTAATTATTAGTACTTACTCCAAATACAAGACAATGTGGAGGGAAAACTATCCATCACTGTATACTGAAGAGTATTGATAGATATTTAACCTTAGGGTATTTTAATAGGGCACTCTGGGCAAGTTATTTTGGGTGAAGACATTGTTGTTATAAAAGAAACTAAATATAGATGGGCGATTCTGAGATGTTTTAATAATTGAATAAATCGGAGTCGTTAAAATAACCCTTCGAGTCGACTCGCCGTTCTACAAAATAATCGAGATATTTTTCGATTGTTCCGAGTCAATGGAATCGACCGCCAGTTTTTGATAGTACAAAAGAGTCACTCACTCGAAACTCTAAACCATCGAGGAACAACTCGCGAAGGAACTCGCGATGCACCAGTCACAATAACAAACCGAGTCGAAACTCGAGTCAAAACAATCAAGAATCATGAAATTTTCCAACAATCGAAACATTCGAATAATACCTCCAGCAATCGCTCATCTCTAACTAAATGTCTTCTATGACCTACAAGACATTTAGCCCCTAGACGCCAATTATGACTTAGGATCTAGGTCGTGATTGGCGCCTTGGGAACACCATTAGACATTTGATTAAGACGACATTTGGCAACGTCAATGTTTCTCGAAATGATTTTCCTTTGTTTCTGAAAAGTTAAGAGAGGAAAACTCGTGAATGAATTGTAGGTACAACAGATAAAGACTCTAGAAAGGGGTTTGCACTAAGCATTTTTTTAATTGTGAGAAAACGAATAACTTATCCCGCTCTAGCTGGCGCGAAAGAAAGTTACAGACTTTTACTAACTTACACGCAGTCGTATTTCTTCAATTGCCTTTTAGGTTCCAGAGTTTATTTGATTAAATATATAAATATACTCAATTACTCTTATAAACTTAATTGCTTATTTATTAATTTAACGGTAGTGGGTACATAGTGCAACAAACTAGTCTCTACCAGTCAACCTTTGGGTTGAAAAAAAGGTTATGCTTAATGAATACATTATTATATTATACACCCTTTCGCAACCTTTTTTTTTCCACCACTCATGGTTGGCGAGTGGAGTAGAGTGGTACACCTAAGACATTTTGTCCACCTTTGTAATTTGTGATGCTTCATCCGTTTCAAAAAACAAATCAATTTCTCACACTATTCCCTAAAACACCAAACCCCACATATTCCCTCAGCTGCTCTCGTGACCACATTTCCCACCATCGCTCACCTATTCTCAACTCAATCGATATTTAGCACGCGTGCGACACTACAATCGATACTGCGCGATCGAGTGGAAGACGAACGCAGTCGACTACGTGTGGTTGACTGATTGCACCCCTGGTAGCGAGGGCGAGCACTGAGGGTGCTGTCTTCTTTATCTTATTTATATGTCCTGGACTTGGTTAAAGAACTGCTTCTATATTATGTGGAGTTGATATGAATATTCTTTTTTAATTAGGAGGTATGCGGAACAGGGTGTAGAGTCCCACATGTGTCAAGGACATTTTAGCAAACCATAAGGGCCCAGCAGACAGGTCGCTTCTGAAAGAAAGGATATCCCGGAGTCCTGGAATGCAAGGCAAAGAAAGAACTTAGAACTTAGAGGGGGCACTTTTAGTCAGTAAAAGTTAACACATCCTCCCGCTATTTAGGGCAGTTGTTCTAATCGCGTAGAGAATTATAATACTGCGATGCAGGATTTTGAATTTTAGTTCCACTATGATCACATAAATATCGCTGCACTTTTACTGTCTGGAATATGAAGGTGTGAAACCGTCACGCGTCAATCAATTTACGCAGATGTGAAATCATCCAATGACTTCCCGGGCAAAGCGGGAGAACGTATCAGACTTTTACTGACTTTAACCACGCCTATGTTCCTATTTTATCTTGCACTTCCAGAACTTTCGGCAATCAACCCATAGTCCTGCTAGCACCTTCGGTAAATTAATGAAATAAAATGTTTAAGCGCTAATGGACTATTTCTAAATCACACACACACACACCAACCACGAAAATTACTAGGAACGTCTCTCAAAACCACACGTCACGCTATCCCAAAAATAATCGATAGTTAATGCGTGCAGCTAATCGATACAAAGTAATCGAGTGGAAGACGTGCGTGCGATGCGCCCCTCTAGCCCTAGGGTTGTGGGTAATAAGCTTTATTGTTTTATTAATACAAGTCAATAAGTTCTGTGTTAACATGACTTTACAATGACTTGTGGGGCTTCTTCTTGAGGTGTAGTGTGTCTGATACTGTTATTATAACGTCGATTTTTTCAATATTCGTCATCATCTGCCTAGCCTTTTCCCAACTATATTGGAGTCGGATTTTTTCTATATTATGGGTAGTAAAAACTAAGATAGTATCATGAATATTTTGTAAGTATGTATGTTGGTCGGTATCAAATAGCAAACAATATTCTTTTTAACAGTCTATTTCTTTGGTTCTGTGGATATGGACACATTTCTCGTTAAATCGACTGTATTTACGAGAATCTTTCTAAAATATTATTTCTTGTAATAAAAGACTTACGATACACAAAAAAAAAATAGTGAATACATTCATTGTGCATACAGTTAAGAAATTAAATTCTCTGCTAGTGTCTGTTTCGTGAGTTACAACCTAGAAGTATTCATGCCAAGAGTCAATAGATTACGATTATTATGATTATTACCGCATCATCCCTTACCACCAGGTGTGATAGTGGTCAAGTGCGAGTCTGTCAATAATAATAAAGACAAAACTGGCAAGAGATTAAATAGAAGCTAAATAACTTTTTAGTAAAGCAAACAAAATTATGCATTAATGAATACTAAAAAGGACCGGTTGTGAAATCGAAAAAGTACAATAGCACAATCAAATGGTCCCTTGACAATTCGATACACAATTCCCTAGCGATATGTAACTGTCAATATTTCACTGATCAAAGTATGATATTAAATAATCTTACCAGATCACTTAGATAAGAAAGTTTCAGAAGTTACTTATTGTGGTAGCCGGTCACAGTTTGGATGATTTTAGCGATCTCTTTGACCAACTTTGACGATTGGTTAATGTAATATACGGTGGCAGGATAAATTCTTGAACTACATGCTACAAAACTTTTTATTACTTTTACACCATAGCGATTGACTACCATCTGACCTGCTGGTAAATGATATAATAGACAATGGAGTACAGATTTATTTTAGGTATATAATCTAATACGAATCTTGCCATGAAGTACCGTGTTACCCCAGTTAACGGGTTGTAGTTGTCAGGTAAGCAGCCGCTCCTCGTAAAATATTGGTATTCAGCTAAATCGTCGACCCCAATATAGTTGGGAAAAGGTTAGGCAGATGATGATAATCTAATATGAGTGTGCTAGACATTCAATGTCTTAAAGTCATCCATGTTCCTACAGTTACCTTTGGCATTCTAGGGCTGTTGTGACTGTTTAGCACCATCTTGCAGACAACTTATCTAAAAGTAACCAAGAAGTAGCCCAGAAGTAGCCCAGAAGTAGCCCAGAAGTAGCCCCGAAGTAGCCCAGAAGTAGTCTAGAAGAAGTCTATAAATAGTGTGAAATCAAATAGTAGCCAAACCAGGATATAGCTATCAAAAATCACACTCCAGTAGGGAACTCTATTTCTATGCTTCTTCAACTTGCTTCCAATGTGAGACAATGCAACCTTCTATATTTCCAAACTGCGTTACTTATCTCACAAACAGTCTTAGTCCAGTTAACACACAGCCCAAGTAAGACATCATTACCAGCTGCCAATAACACGCGTATTGGCGCCAAAATAATGACGTCATAACCCGATACGACAGTGCCAACATACCCCCAACACAACCGACCCCCTTTGCCAAAAATACCATTACATACTTTAAAAAGGTGACGTGCAGATAAGTGCATACAAATTATTATAATTACTAGAGGGCGTACAGTTGGCGGGCGCTGGAAATAATACGGTCTGGGCGATATGGCTTCTGTATCAAATAACGGGTAGTATCGAAGTGGCGTCGAGTTGGAAGCTATTTTGTATTCATCGAGCACATGTTACTATCTGCGTGCTGTTCTGAGGGTAGCTGCAGAATTATGATTAAGTCATTTCCTTAATTCACGTTGGCTGGCCAAATCGTCATGAGTGAGTCTGAATGAGATCAAAGGACTTGTCTGCGTCAATGAATGATGAATGAGCCTTGTGACAATCATTATGCGTGGTATGTGGATCTGTAATTATATACATAAGTAAGTACGGGTTAACTCGCGCCTTTTAACTTTAGAAACTACACGTTACCGAGTGGCGTAGCTAGGTGACTAATGGCCCTGGGGTAAATAAACCAGGACTCATTTTTTTCGTAGGAAATCATCAAATAACTTTTCCTGCGTTGGGTGGAATGGAAGGAAGTGTCAAACTTTTACTGCTAATACAAGATGCCATGTTTAAAGTACATAGTGTTTGGAGGTAGGAGAATTTTTAACTTTACTTATCAGGTTTTGGATCCCCCCTGAGTTTGGCGCCCTGAGGCACCAAAGGCGAGGCATCGCCTAGCCTTTCAGTAGCTACGCCAGTAACGCTACCATATTACGATCCTTACAAACTCCAACTGATTTGATTACGTTTATTGCATATCATAGAGTTTTTAATTGACAGCATGGTTAGTGCAGTGGTTGAGCGATTGGCTGCTGCACTGCGTGTCACAAGCTCTATTCCAAGAGAACAATATTTGTACAGCCTACAAACTGTTGTCATATCTTATTCCAAGTATATAAGTAATGTCCAAGACAAAATTGTTCAGGAATTTAATCTATAACTTTTCTTTTGTATATTTTTCATCACTAGACGCTAAAAATATATACGCCAACAAAATTTTGTTCGACAGTCTGCCATCATTCCTTGAAGTGACATAAAAAATGTATGAAAACATAGTTTCAAAGTTCAAGTCATGAGCTATAAATGACGAAGACATGTCACCACAGGGATTTGTGACAATGTCAATGTCGATAGTTAAAGGAAAGTCGAGGGTTACGAGCACAGACACACCATAACTCTGACAGACCCTGTGGGAACGAGTAGCAAGACAGCTTAAAACGATACGACTTGAGACTTAACTCACGTGGTGTAGGAAGTTAAGTTAGAATGTACCTGAGTAGAATGGAATGTTATTATAAAATGTGTCTGTATTTGTTACTAGTTAGTTTATTGGTATATTGTAACAGTATTGCTGAATTATGAACCTATTTGGCCTCGCCAATAAATGAATTTTTTTGGTTCCATAGATGATTTTCTTGTTTTTTCAGGAGTTCGCCATCAATTCTTTCACAATGTTATCATGTTATTTCATATAACATGATACATGTATAAAAACATAGTTCTAAGTCCAAGTCATGAGCGATAAATGACGAAGACATGTTACCACAGGGATTTGTGACAATGTCAGTGTCGATAGTTAAAGGAAAGCCGAGGGTTACGAGCACAGACACACTATAACTCTGACAGACCCTGTGGGAACGAGTAGCGAGACAGCTTAAAACGATACGACTTGAGACTTAACTCACGTGGTGTAGGAAGTTAAGTTAGAATCTTCAGTTAGAACGTACCTGATTAGAATGGAATGTTATCGTAAAATATGTTTGTATTTATTACTAGTTAGTTCTTTGGTACATTATTACAGTATTACAGAATTAAGCACCTTTTTGGCCTAAGAATCTTCAGTTAGAAATTGAAATTATTTCTATTCTGGTCCGGTATATTCTAACTTATCATGAAATATGTGTGTATCATTATTAGTCAGTTCATCGGTGCATAGCAATAGTTTTACCACTATGAGGGTTTATAGGATCACTTTGTCAATATGTATGTCAATACCCTTTTTTTTAAGGACGCTTGAAAGTTATTCAAGTCTTACCCATTATAGCAGTGAAAAAATTTAACTTCTTTGTCATCGCAATCTAAAGATAAAGACTTTTATGCTCCAATTCTGGTGCATATTTTAATATTCGCAAGGAAATCCTAGCCATGTCATAATCAAAGGTAGGGTCAAAACAGAAATAAAGAAAAATGTTTGAAAATCGTCAAGATCACCACAAAACAATTACTTTTTAGTGATTCGAGACTATTCGTAAACAACCTACTTATATTGGTAACATTTAACAACCTTGGTGAGTGAGCTTGACTCGCACTTAACTGGTTTTTTAAACTACCAACAACATAAGACGGGTTTTTCTAAGGTGGGAGAGATCATCTAAATGTCCCGCTCTGGCTGGCGTAAGAGGGATTGTCAAACTTTTACTGACTAACCGAAACACGTCGTGTTTCTTCAGTGACCTTTGTGTTTCAGGGTGACGCGGCGACGTCGAAACCTTCAAAATATATTGGAGAGTAATATAAGACCTCAGAATCTCAAAGTAACTCAAATGAAACACAAAAAAAGACTATTTTAAAACATTACCTAAAACAAAAGAATTCATTCCTAAAATCAAATTCCTTTCGAAATTACTTTCTGGATAGCTTGCATAACTTGAACGAATGAAATACAAACATTCATCTTCGTAAATAAGAAATTAAAATAACAATTTTGTCAGTAAAACCTTAGTTTGAGCTAGAACTATGTGCACTATTCATAAATTTCTGAGCAAAATTTATCACCATCGCCGCGGCACGAAGGAAAATGTCTGCGGAACTTAGGCTTTAATAATAAATAGTTAAAAGTATACGCTTCTACGATAACTAATGTTTATTTATGTATTAGATAGTCGCTATCTAGGTATGTAACGTACACTAGTGCCTTCAGAAATGTGGGCGTAAAGAATATTATATTTTGTGAATTATAGTGCCCTGACATAACGACATGAGGAGCTCGTGGCTAGATAATAACAGCCGCACGGGTCGATCTTCAAGGTTAAGCAAAGCTTGCCTAGGTTGGTCTGTGGATGGGTGACCATCTTAACATAACGAGTTTCCTCCGTGCCTCGGAAAGCACGTTAAGCCGTTGGTCCCGGCTGTCATTTGAAGATCTTTGGCAGTCGTTACGGATAATCAGAAGCCAGTAAATCTGATTCCAGTCTTGCCATGAAGTGTCACCCCAGTTAATGGGTTGTGGAGGTCTGGCAGGCAACCGCTCCTCGTAAAATACTGGTATTCAGCTGAATCTGGCTTGACTGGAAGCCGACCCCAATATAGTTGGGAAAAGGCTAGGCAGATGATGATGACATAACGACATGGGACACGAAGAAGATGGCAGGAATACTTAAAGAATTGAAGAAATGTCGTGACCTATTGAAGGAAATTAGGACGGTTTTTGCCCAGTGGTTGGCCAATATGAACTTTTTTATATGAAAAATCATCAAATGACTTCTCTCACACAACGAAAAGAAGTGTCAGTGGTGTGGAGGGGAAAGAAGTGTCAGACTTTTACTGACTTAAAACCACAGTGTAAAGAACACAGTTGGCTTTTTTGCGAGTGCTACGGTATCTCCTAACAATCCATCGTCAATTTTGCTGACGTCTCTTTGAGGCGTGCGTGGAACATAACGTGCTTTCAACCCGAGCTTGGTCCTTACCGGACGGCCGGTCGGTTTTCAGCGGACAGTATGGACTTGTAATAAATAAAATGAAATTGGGTGGATACCTGCGAAGATGTGTGAGAGCGAGTTAGCCATCAGTAGAAAGGATGTTATATGGCTATAGTATTCTCAAAAACTAGGTTTTAGAGGATAGATTTACTCAACCGTTGTATACTCAGTTAGACCAGGAAGTAAACTTCAAAATCATCATCATCATTTCAGGCGAAAGACATGCACTGCTGGACATAGGCCTACCCTAAGTATCGCCACAACGAACAATCCTGTGCGTCTGTACGTCCATCGGATTCCCTAAAGCTTAACCAGGTCGTCGGTCGACCTTGTGAGAGGTCTCCTAACTATGTGACTTCTGGTGAGAAGTCGCCACTCTAGAACCTTTCGGCCCCATCATCTCTTCTGTTTTACTACAAACACAGTGGTTGTAAAACGGTCAACAGATGATCAGTAGTAAACAGTAAAAAACTTCCACCCCAATAATGTTAAACAGCCCAGTTCCTTGTCTCTTCTATACGATTTTAACCATATATCATGATCTTTTTGGTACTCATCTCTTTAAAAATGGCAGGCACAAGCACGCCACATGTCGTCTCCTCGACAAAGGAGAATGTGATCCAATGTCAAGGGCGCGATCAGTAGGACCAGCACGTAGTGCCTAATGCTGTGAGGAATCGTGGGAGAAATGCCGCCGATCATTAGCACACGGTCTTGTGACAGTATTTTAAGTAAAGCCGACACATGGCTGGTTTTTCAGTCTTAGGTTGGCCTAACCTAGCCTTATGCTAGAATATCATACGGGAAAAGTTATGATTAGGACTATAATATCTTACGGGAAAAATTATGGTTCATACTGCAGGAGACATTTTTTTTCCAAGGGGTTACTTTGGTTGAAACCCAAGATTACTTGGTGTATCTTTTTTTGATTAAATATATTACTCTTCCTAAAATAAAAATCTGTAATCTTTAATTATAATAATATTACATGGTTTTTATTTTTAGTATGTTTCTTTTAAGGAGCTCGTGGCTAGATAATAACAGCCGCACAGGTCGATCTTCAAGGTTAAGCAACGCTTGCCTAGGTTGGTCTGTGGATGGGTGACCATCTTAACATAACGTGTTTCCTCCGTGCCTCGGAAAGCACGTTAAGCCGTTGGGCCCGGCTGTCATTTGTAGATCTTTGGCAGTCGTTACGGATAGTCAGAAGCCAGTAAATCTGACTCCAGTCTTGCCATGAAGTACCGTGTTATCCCAGTTAATGGGTTGTGGAGGTCTGGTAGGCAGCCGCTCCTCGTAAAATACTGGTATTCAGCTAAATCCGGCTTGACTGGAAGCCGACCCCAATATAGTTGGGAAAAGGCTAAGCAGATGATGTTTCTTTTAACCTTGACGTATCCTTAGTAAGAATTATTCTTAAAAAGAACATTATTTAAAAAAAATACTCTGCTAAACCTTCGACTTCACCAATAAGTAGGTATGTTCATCATCGGTAATTTCTACTACATCAGCCCAGTGAACTAATTGCTACACACTCTATAATATAATCAACCAACTTGAAGGATAGAATGGTGAAAGCAATTAGTTTTCAAGTATAATCAGACAGCTGGAGCTTCTCTATTCTAAAGTCATATTCGATTCGGCTAAATTTTGAGATTCAAACCAAAAAACCAACTTCGGAAAATAATATTTATGGAAGGACCAATTTTTTATTTATTTATCTATACTAATATTATAAAGAGGTAAAATTTGTAAGTTTATAGGTTTGTAAGTTTGTATGTAGGGGGTAATCTCTGGAACTACTGGTCCGATTTGAAAAATTCTTTCAGTGTTAGATAGCTCATTTATCGAGGAATGCTATAGGCTATATAACATCACGCTACAATCCACGGGAGCGGAGTAGTATCGAAAAATGCGGGTGAAACCGCAGGGGACAGCTAGTAGCTAATATTCATAGTTAGTTCACCTCACCATCAACGATTGCATCACTGCTTACCATACCAGGTGGTATCGCAGTCAAGCACTATACTATATAAAAAAAATTAAATTTTAATGAAAGACCAGTTTTGACCGATCAAAGAAAACACCAATTACCCGAGAACCAAAAGTGTTATAGACGTAACAAGGGAAATACGACTACAAAGACCAAGTAATATGTTCGAATATGAGCACCTTGTTTCAGTTCACGGTCGACGCAGACGCAGTGGGTCATCTCAAATTCCTCTATATGTCAATTTTATAGATGGAAATTCTTTTGTTTATTTACTACGGTTTCGGACATATTGAGATTCATATTCGATTGATATATAACACCGAATGTTGCATCATTGAATGAAATCTAAGAAAACTCGTATTATTTTGGAATTTGATTTCTACCGCGAAAGCAATAGTTTCCAATTGCTTTCAATAGCTACGAAATATTATTGATTTAGGTATCTATTTCTTTGTTTGGGATATACATATTAACTCATAAGTAACTCTTTGTCTCTAGGCAGTTACAGGATAAAACACTTAAATAAAAGCTATCAAATCACACACATACCTACTCGTAGTTCGTTCGTTAGAAAAAATTGGTAGATAATATATTATGTCATTGATATTGCGTACTTTAGAAACGCTTGATTTCCAGGCTGGAATACATAATATGTAAGAAGACGTTTATTTTTAGATATGACGACAACTGTTTGACTTAAACACAAAACAAGAAATAGATAACTAATTTTAAAAATGATAACAAAAATATAAGGTTGAGTTAAACTAAGAATTTCTAGTAAATCTGAAGTTGTCGTTGGTTTAAAATATACTATGTCTAATTCAGGCATTATGTAAATATGTGGACCGGTATTAGGAACTTAAATATAAAAGAAACGAACTTTAATATTAAAAAAAAAATTCAAAAACTTTGATACTTACTAAAACAATACACTTTTAACAAAACTGAGTCACTTCACATCACTTATTACAAAAACACAATAATAATTAATAATTCTACATCCATAAACAACACCACTACACAGTAGATGCAACTAAAACAATTTTCCAATTAAATAAAAATACTAAGTTTAAAATATCTCCACAGTTTCCAAACTTACGCACTTCACTATGCAAATACTTCGCGAGAGCAATACGTAGGAACGAAATCGCCACCCCTCACACGACCGCTCGTCGCAACAACGCGACGTAAACTGAAGCATCGGAATCAGCCCTTACAGTTTTCCGCGACCGAGAGGGACGCAGACAATAAGGAAGCGGGAAATTACACGAGTGGGACAGAGATAGGGATAGTAAGTTCCGTTTCGCACGTGGTGCGATGCGGTCAATTGCAATGCTACGGTCATTGCCATAGTGTGATCATTTTTAATCTTTTAACAGTAACCCTGTATTTATGAGGTTTTCTTTCCTTATTTTTCTCGGGTGAGCCACTTAAGGAAAGAAAAACAGGGGTAAAACAGGACGGAACAGAGCATTTACCCCATTTTCCTGTGTTGACTTTTACAATTCGCGCGGGATGATAACTGGTGAATGTACTCTATTTTTTCCTGCACTCCCGGATGGCTAATAATGAACCCATTCACTGTGCGACAAGATAAGAGGATATCTTCACGCTTGGGTTTTTTTGTCGTGATGAAGATGGATAATCTTGTCATTAGTGGTTGATGCGTTAATGATGCGTCAATAGTTCGTGCTCGAGGTGACAGATGATGTTCTCACTGTGTCCGCTTCATTACACACAAGTTCTCGTTTTCCCCCTTAATGCGAAGGTTTTTCTGGCGACCCGCTGGGTCGGAAATGTCAAGTAAACGTAGTAATACTAAATGTCACAGGACTTTTATTGATGTTGTTTTTTTTGAGTTATCGGTCACGTCGGTACACTTTGTGCTTTTAATATATAATATCTTTCGATACGTGTTCAGTATTCTAGAACCTTTATATCCCATCGACAAATATTCTGCAACATAGCCTGAAGAATTGCCAAACTTAAATGGCAGTGCATATTTAAAGTCTATAATAATATAATAAGTAATTCAGACCAATTCCGGGTCTTTACACTCATAAAACTTTTAAATATTTGCATACCTCTGTGACCAACAAAGATTAACTATGCCATAATAACGAGCACGACCAACTGACAATTTAACATCATAAAACTTAAAACAGTTTATTTCGCCTCCAAATTGAAATTAGGGTCCACAGCAACCATGCAACCACTTAACCAAAAGCACCTCCAAACAACATTGTAACAAGAAACAGCTGATAACGGTCAACCACCAAACTTTACACAGCAAACTGCACCAATAAACTACAGTAAATAATAGTTTTATGTGGCTAAACAGCCGTGGCCCAGCAATCCGCTGTAGCCCAGTAATCTCCGGCTACAAGTACAAGGGTTTACAGTAAATTATGTAAAACACCCGTTACTTTTATGGGGGTAGCATATGTTGAAAGTTGAAGTGAAATCGTAAAAAGTTTAGTAATACCAACTAGTTGGTAGTGTTGGAGCGTATCGATGGGTTTTGTTTGGTCCTTCGGGGAGGAATATGTTGGGCTCGTGTGGAAGGACCGGTCCGGATCGAATGAACAAAGACGTGATTTAAAGGCTTGTTGGAAATAAGTTAGCGTAATCGTCATTGATTATGGGCGGGCTAGTATTAGGATCTGCATTAAAACACTTGTTTTAAAGGATTATTGCCATTAGCATAAACTTAACGAAGCACTTTATTGTACACCAAAAAGTAACAATTTGTGCAGAAAAGAAGTACAATTATGTTTGTGTGTTGTTTGAGTTTTGTATTACTTTTACGCTTTACAGACTATAGCACATTAGACACTATATTTTACCAAGAGATTTCTTGAACAAAATAAAAAAAAAATCCGGACACACCCCAATATTACACTCACCCCCAACTATCAATGCAATAAACACCAAACCATACGCGAATCTCGTAGCTCGCCGTAGGCCTCGCTACGAATTGCGCGCTACAAAGGTGCTACGCCGCTACGATGCTTCGCTGCTACTTGTAATTTCATTTAGGCTTACGTGCACGCACTTGTTAGTCTAATGAAAACGTGCCAGGCTATTGTGGGCTATCGTAGGCTATCGTAGGCTATTGAGGGCTATAGTGGGCTATTGTTGGCTATAGTTCCCAAGGCAATAACTGGCCGAAACAATGAAAGAGCGGATCATGGAACAGCGGAGTCACGCCTTCTATCTTTGAAAGGCAGGCGTTTCAATTACTAGGAACACTTCGTGCAATCATGTTTTGCATGGGGCTATGGGCATGTGGAGGATGCCGGTGATGGGGGAATGGGATTATCTTTAGTAACGTTGTAAATGGAGAGTGGATACTGTGTATTTTACATTTATAGATATAGCCAGCGTTAAACCTTTTCTTAATTAACTTTATAAGGCACTTCTGAATAGATAGAATACTCTTTATTATAAACATAGTTAAATAAAAATAAATGAAGAATACGATACATAAGGCGGCATAATAGGTAGTCTTATCACTAAAAATGAATTCAAAGATGAACTTCAAAGTTTACAAGGTAAGATTGGTCGACCATTTGAAAAGTTATATGAAGAATAGACAAAAAAGTAGTTTTCAAAAAAATATGGTTTAAAAAAATTATTAATTTTCAGGAGCTAAATTGTCAAGGTAAGAAATTCAAATACAAAAGGTCCAGTTATGCAACCACTTACTTTCAACTTTGTGATTGGAATACCATCAAATAACTTTTCCTCTCTAGGTGGAGCAAGAGATAGTGTTAGAATTTTACTAACTGAAACCCACCCATGTTCTTCAGTTGCACTTTGCACGAAAGCACTGTTGAACAATTCTGTAGTCGTGAGACATACTTTCAACGTGTTTAAAAGATACTTAAACCCACTACAAGCACACAAAACCACCATCATTATTCCACCAAAACCCATACATTTTCATAACCCGGATCTCCTTTAAAATATTTCCCCCGCACGCAATAGTACAACAAATCATTGGACGATAAACTTGACCGTCGGATTTAAAAGGACCCGATAACTCGGACTATTCCCGTTTCGGCACCCAGTTTTTTGGCATCCAAGCTGTATAATACCAGGCGCCGCGGCGGTAACACTCGGTACTACGCGATTTGAACTGTAATCTATAGAGTGCGTCTAATGAAAGCGTGACCTGGAGTTTTTTTTTTTTTTATTGAATTGGCAACATTTTTCAGCCGCAATTGTAGGAAATCTTTTCATCTTTTTCTACTATGTTAGTAATACCAAATTCTAAATGTTTGGATTTAACCAATTTTTCTCAGGTCGCGCTACGGACTATACGTGTGTATAGATGTGTAAATGAAATCTATAATAAGCGTCTTATATATTTGTCCTGTTGCTAATCCTAGCCAAATCACGGTAAGCAAACGATATCGAAATCTATTTCGATCCCAACGCCATCTATCTAGCTCAGGGTCAACTATTACAAAATTTTGGTTTGATATTAGTTCGATTGATCTAACATAGACGACAAACTCTGTGATGGTCATGGACACAAGCTATTCCTGATTTGGCACCTATAGGTATTTTGGACAGGTAGTAACCATACAAAATACCAGTCCAAAATACCTATTAGTGCTGAATCGGGAATAGCTTGGGTGCCGAAAATTTTGGTGCCGAAAATCTGGGTGCCGAAACGGGTATACTCCGATAACTCGATGAGAAGATTCTTTTGATCGGCGGAGCGTTACACTCGCGTGTCCTGCGGGTTCGCCTGGAGAGAGGCGGTTTTTGAGAGGTTGTGTGTGTGTGAGTGATGTTACAAGTGAAGGTATTGTTGGGTTTATTGTGTGTTTATAAGGTAATGGTGGTGTGGTAATTGTAAAGTGTTAAGTTGGTGGGTGTTTGGGTGTTTGTTTGACGAACAGGTTTTGGCGTATTTTATTTATACATATATTTCTTCTGTACGTGTGTTTGTCACCTCACTCCTTCTTAACGGCTAGACCGATTTAAATTTTTTGGAGTTAAGTAGGTCTCTATATGGTTTGAAAGAACCATTAGAATCAAAAAGTCGCGCTGCAATCGGCTGCTTTATATTTTTTCTGTCGACGACGTGCTAGGTTTCGGGAAGGACAACATTTGCTGGGATTACTAGTTATGATATAACATTTTACTAAATTAAAATAAAGTGATTCTGATGAAACACAGTTGCCTAAAAGTAACCAACACGCTGTAGCTATCAGGAAACATAGACTACACTATACACTCCAGGAGAGAATTCCATTTCTTAGCACACTGAAAGTGTTCCCTAAACGTATTTCGCGTACGGATGGCACTTCCCTTTAAAAACGCAGTACTTCAAAATACATTATAACTGGCTTTCAACTCAGCGATCGGCGATGGAAGCCGTGACCCTATTAGCAAGTGATGCCCACTATTATCCCAGTGTCGGGCACACGTAGCGGGCATAAAGGCGGGCACAGTCAGGCATACCGTGCCCGTAACTCAAAGGCTCTTTCACAAGAGTTTTATCACATTATACAGTGTCATCTGAACTAGTTTTGTAGAGGGGTATTGGAAAGATAGCGGGTTATGATTGATAGATGGAAGATAAGAATGAACCAATGAAATTCGAATGCAGTGAGTATTGATTAATTTAAAAACTTAATGTTTCTGTAGGTTTCCGTAATGGATGGTTGGTTATTTTCTTATTCAAATAGGTGTTTTTATTTTTGTTTATGAATAAACTAAAAAACCACTAGAGCGATATTTAAAGTTCTTAAATATGAAGAATACTGACTTATATAATATTTACTTTATTTTATTATAGTACAGATAAAAATAAGCAACACTATGTTAGACTCGAATTAACAAAAGACCTCTAGAAAAAAAGCCACTGTTTTGAACATAAAGTATTACGAGTATTTCACCTTTCCTTTACAGCAAAGTAAGCGAAAATTAAATCATATTCTTCACATAACTTACAGTTTCTTTTAACCATAAGTGACGTGTTGCAAGACACAGCGTTCTTGCCAAGAACATGAGCAATAAATCTTGCTTCCCATCTTGTTTTTACACAACTTTTGTTAAGGACGAGCGGACAGCGCCAGAATATTTAATGGCTATATTTAAATAAATTATAATTTGCCTAGACGTGTCCTTGGGACGCATGAACTCATGCTGTGGATCTGATAACTTGGTATTCTGGAAGCTGGTTTGCCAGGACTGTTCTTAATTCTTTAATTCTTTATTGTATATAAAAATAAACATACAAACATGGTGATTAGATTGTTCATGCACAAAGGCGAGCTTAACTCAGCAATGAGTTTTCTTCTAGAAAACCTTCTTAGTTTCATTATCGTATCAGCCACTTATTTCAAGTTCCGTTCATTACACATTTACTAAATATCTAAGACTATTATTATTAATAAGCTTGTGCTTGATCACTATTTGATCTGATGGTAAGCAATGACGTGGCAGATGGTGGAGTACGCTTGCCTAGGAGTAACCTATTCATTCTTGACTTAAAGATCCCAGGTTGTACTTGTAGCTATCTAGTAATATAGACTCTGATAGGGAATTCCACTCCTTTGCTGTACGCATAATGAATGTGTTGCCAAAACGTAATCAAAAAAGTCATTGGAAATCTTTGAGAAGCCAAGCAATTACAAGAAATGCTGATATGGAATGCTTTGCTAGAAAGTTTATTCTCAAAATAATTGTACGGGAAATACCAAGATGACTAGTAGGTCTTAATCTGGGTCAAATTCATCTTACGTCCGTTTTCAATAAGCTATCTATCTACAGTTGTAGCTACTAAAGATAAACAAATCTATCCTTTTGCCCTTACTTGCTTTCCTATAACCTACCGACGGAGAGCAATTCCTACTAAAGTTGTGGATGGATAGATAGAATCTTACTGTTTTTCGGAGATAGCTATGTATCTATGAACTGCGGTAGGTTATTGAAAACGGGCGTAAGTCCGTTCAATCGATGAAACCTTTTCATATTTATTTAAGTAAGAAAAGATTTCGGTCATCATATCGTAAACCAGCCAACACCAATTGAAAACCAGCGCTATGGACTCGTTGTATTATGCCTGGGGCCATGGCATTATCCTGAACGTTCGGCCAATTTGCACGAAAGTGCCACATATTTGCCGCATATTTTCTCTATAGAATGATTATAATTGTAAGGAGCTAAGGAATGGAATTCCCTGCCAGAGTCTGTGTTTTCTCATAGCTTGGTATAACTTACGCCCGTTTTCAATAATCAACCGCAGTTCATAGATAGATAGCTATCCCCGATAAACAGTAAGTTTCTATCTATCCATCCACAACTTTTGGTAGGAAATGCTAAGCGTCAGTAGGTTATAGGAAAGCAAGTAAGGGCAAAAGGATAGATTTGTTTATCTTTAGTAGCTGCAAGATAGATAGCTTATTGAAAACGGGCGTTAGGAGTCTTTAAGTCGAGAGTGAACAGGACACTTCTATTCAAGCATTCTCCATCGTTAGTCACATCATAGCTTACGATCATTTGAGATAGAGGACAAACGTGAGCCTATGCATAATAATAAAAAAAACACTCTTAAGATGGGTTATTGTAAACTCATCACAATTTTGATACGCCTTGCTATGCACTGGTGAATGAAAATGTGACGAGTTTACTAGCGTCATTTCCTACACATGACAAAAAAAATATCATCGTCTGCCTAGCCTTTTCCCAACTACATTGGGGTCGGCTTCCAGTCAAGCCAGATTTAGCTAAATACCAGTATTTTACGAGGAGCGGCTGCCCACCAGACCTCCACAACCCATTAACTGAGGCCTACGGCTTAACGTGCTTTCCGAGGCACGTAGGAAACTCGGTATGTTAAGATGGTCACCCATCCACAGCCCAACCTTGGCAAGCGTTGCTTAACGTTGAAGATCGCTACGAGCTGCATTTCCCACACATGACAAAAAAAATTGTTATCCTTTATTTATTTGAAAACTATACTGATTGGATTCAATTGAATTTCACTAAGTGCTTTGTGATACTCACACATATGTATAGGCGCTATAGAACGGATTCGAACTAGCATCCGTCTCAGCGACCGTTACCCTTAGGCCACGCCGCCATGCCGCTTTAAATTTCAAATTGAACTCCAACCATGCATTGTAAATTGCATCCATTTTGTCTACGACTACCTCTGCCCTTCGTGGATCTAATTGTTTATAAATACAATTGCTTTTAGATTATTTTGGATGAAAGTAAATATTAATCTTAAGAGCAGCCAATCTTAATACACAAATAATTTGATAACAATTTTGGTGGTATTCCACATTGAGCACCCGTTTTAATAGCACCCAAACTAATAGCACCCAAGGTATTCCACATTGAGCACCTAGTGATATTTTTAGCGGGTGCTATAAGTGGAATACCTCCAATTTTGATGCAATTCGCAAAGTTTTATAGAACCTCAATAAACCAACGAAAAGCAAGTATTTATTGACCAAAAGTGTGGTTATACGCTTTTTTATGAAAAAATAAGCTTAGCCTCATACAAAACAAATTAAATACCCCACAATATAAACAATGTTTTTCTACCAATTTACATCAAAACACGCAATTTGTAAACTAATAATTAAAATACGCAAACGCGTTCACTTTCTCCTTCAACATTTTTTGTCTCTCTCTGGCGTGGGACGCGGGCGGCCCATGCGGCCCAGCGCGGCCCACGGGCGGCAAATGAAGCGATCGCGTGTCCCACCATCATTCCTCAATATCACCCTGTACTCGCCCTTTGTATACGGGGTGCGTGCGTATGTCCGGGCTGAGGGTAGTCCGAGTTGCATCTTGTGTCTTGCAAGCCTGTTTAGGAGTTATTTTACGGGACTCTGATCCCTGGAGGGATGGAGGTCTCTTTCCGGGTAAATGCACTGAAATGAAGATAATAAAGTGCGTTGTAGGGGGAGGAGGGGTTAAGTAAACAACGTGATGTGTACTTCTCTAAAAGTCAACTGACGTTGATCCTTTAATTGGTAACATTTATATACATAGCTCGTATGTGACACTGTGCTAATATTAAGGTTAGGAACACAGCTTATCTTTGTTACATTATTCACACCACAACAGAAGGATTTTATTTAATAGTAAGCTAATGCCGCATTTTAAACAGCAAAATATTTTTATTTATTTATTATAAGTCTTACTATATTTTTTACCGATCTACGTAAGTACCAAATTTTTTTTTACCATTTATCCGGTCCGAAACCTAAGAACAAGCAAGTTGTGGTCTAGTGGTATCACCCCTAATTACAATGCTTTGCTTTGTGTATCTTATTTCGGCATCAGCATAATATCCTAGAACTAAAAATTCTAATATTGGTGACATCCACCAACCCGCACTGGGTCCGTGTAGTGCATTATAGCCCATTCCCTTTCCTAGAGACGAGGCCTGAGTCCCACCAGTGGGAACATTACAAAGACTAATATTGGTGACATCCACCAACCCGCACTGGGTCCGTGTAGTGCATTATAGCCCATTCCCTTTCCTAGAGACGAGGCCTGAGTCCCACCAGTGGGAACATTACAAAGACTAATATTGGTGACATCCACCAACCCGCACTGGGTCCGTGTAGTGCATTATAGCCCATTCCCTTTCCTAGAGACGAGGCCTGAGTCCCACCAGTGGGAACATTACAAAGACTAATATTGGTGACATCCACCAACCCGCACTGGGTCCGTGTAGTGCATTATAGCCCATTCCCTTTCCTAGAGACGAGGCCTGAGTCCCACCAGTGGGAACATTACAAAGACTAATATTGGTGACATCCACCAACCCGCACTGGGTCCGTGTAGTGCATTATAGCCCATTCCCTTTCCTAGAGACGAGGCCTGAGTCCCACCAGTGGGAACATTACAAAGACTAATATTGGTGACATCCACCAACCCGCACTGGGTCCGTGTAGTGCATTATAGCCCATTCCCTTTCCTAGAGACGAGGCCTGAGTCCCACCAGTGGGAACATTACAAAGACTAATATTGGTGACATCCACCAACCCGCACTGGGTCCGTGTAGTGCATTATAGCCCATTCCCTTTCCTAGAGACGAGGCCTGAGTCCCAGCAGTGGGAACATTACAAAGTCGATTATACGATTTTATGCTAAGTGTAAAATGGGTTGAGAAACTAACGGGACCTCTATCTATCAGCACGGTAACTTTAAATGTCAATGATGATTCTTGACAGAAGAAAACATGAACCATCATATAGGTTACTCATACAATGGTTTTAAATCAAATCCTGCTCGTTACACAACCGCCTGTATATAAATTGCGGCAGGTACGCGAGCCGCTGACGTGCGACGGTTAAAAACGAATTATAACGGAGCACCCTGTAGCCGGCCATTTGTCATGAGAGCCAGTGACGTGCCCGGGAATGGCGAGCAAGTCTAATCGAGTGCATTGTCTAGAATCGATTTAAAAATAACATGTAACGCACGGATCCAATTGGTCTGTTCCTATGGAGAAGAATCGGCAAGAATTCCAAGGCTACTGGGTTTTCAAAGAAAAGATTGATGTTACAATATTAATATTTAGATATGAGAGGACAATGTAGATAGGTCCGGTGTACCCAGAAGCATAATAAAAACAGTAATCACGAAGGCAGTGTTCGCGGAGTCAACAGTGTTCTTACATTCACATTATAAAAAGAGGTTAAACAAAAATAAATAATAACCTATCAATAAGTAAGATGTTCACAATTGAACCTAACAAGCAAAGTATGTAGTTTCTTCTTGGAGACCATTGCATTGAAAGTATTTGTATAGTTTTCGCTTCGACGTTTTTTGTTTCATCAGTATTATTTTTATTGTTTAGTCCAATGCAATGCAATGATGAATTGTCTCTGAAAACATTATGAATTTCACGTTTTTCATTTTTTATTTGTACTACAAACAAAATTTTGTTAAACACAATCACTAGGTTACTTCCCGTACCGCATCAACAAACGAGCGTACTTAATCGATTACAAACCATTCGATTTTAATCCAGAACGTGTCCCATCCCTCGGCCACGAGCCGCAGTACCGCATAGACCAAGAGACAGGCAACTATTAATTTACGAAATAGCGAAACAAAGAGCGGATCTGACGTCATCATTAATTGTGCCAACGATTGATGATTGCTCAATGATAGACCTGTGAATGATATGCGCGCCTAACTACATTAATTTTGATTCGTTTTGATTGATTGATTGAATTAATCAGCCGGAGTTTCTAATTAGAAACTGTAGGTCTGTGTTCGAGAATTGGGTTCAAGGTTTTTTTGTAAAATGGTTATTTTAGTGATCATTTACATATCAAGACGTACAATCTAATAAATATGCAGTAATCTTTCATTTGCGTGCGAAACGTGGAAGGTGACAAAGGAGATCTCACGACAAATCCAGGTTTTCGTAAATCCATCGATTTCTTCGTCGTATTCTCGGGATTTACTAGCCCGAGACCATCTCTAATGCCGCGGCCACACACTCGACGAGTAGCATGGGAAGTAACGAGGAAAGGAGGCAGAGACATAGTGTGGCCACGTTACTCGTCATGCCACTCGTCATGCTCCTCGTCCTGCCCACTGCTCCCTATTTTGTCGGTCTTTGCGCGCGAGTCAAAAGACCGGCAATACGAGCGCGAGTGGCTGGCCACATACTCGCGCTGTCGCAGTCCGCAAAATTGTAAATTATGTCGTCGCCAAGCGTAGAATGGTCAAATGAAAAAGTTTTAATGTTTATTGATTTGTTGTCCACGGATTAGCTATACTAAAAATAGATTAGCTATACTAAAAATGCGTAGCGCGCACGCTGCCACAGTTTCAACGTCCATCGTCTCACCAAGGCAAATGACAAGTGAGGAGCGTCGCGATTATTCGCGCGATTAATTGCACGAGTAGAGCAGTGTGTGGCCAGAGAGAGCAACATCGCGGCAAATCACGGCAGCGCGAGGAGCAGAGCGATGAGCAGCGCGAGGAGCATAGTCTGGCCGCGGCATAACGTAGAGCTGTTGGAGAAATGCCGCGAAAGCCCAATTGACCACCAAATCAAGCGTCGCAAGTGGAGTTGAATAGGTCACACGCTTAGGAGGGATTCCGATCATATACCTAAACAGGCACTGGACTGGAATCCCCAAGGGAAACGGAAGCGTGGCCGTCCTCGGCAGACCTGGCGACGCACCGTATTGGCAGAAGCGAAAGACATCGGACTGACGTGGAGCGAGGTGAAGCATAAAGCGCAAGACCGCTCGCGTTGGGTGACTAATGTTGACGCCCTCTGCCTCAGCTAGGGGATATAGGATCTTAAGTAATCTGACATTTATTGAGAATAATTGAGAATTAACAATTTACCTGCTGCAGTGTTCCCGTCCGATTATAATTCAGGTGTCTTCAAGGATGGAGTGCTCTTAATAAACTAGTGCGCTTCAACATCAACGATTGCTTTACAGCTTACCATCAGGTGGGATTGCAGCTTGACTGCTACTAGTTTATATCTACTAAAAAAAGAATAAATATCGAATTTAATTTGAAAAAGTATTTTACTCTGGCCCAAATATAATCTCTAAATTACCGTGACATTAAGAACCAAGTCGGAAAGTTTCCAAACTCGTAATAATATATCGCGGGTCTCAAACCATAGGGGCGTATCCACAAAACCCCTACTTTTCAGGAGCGACAAAAAATGTAATAACTTTTTTCGTGATTAAGCCAGCTTGTTGAGTTTTTGCATGTAGCTATATATTTACACTGTAGTTAATATAGGGTGTTTGATTTCAAGTTATTTCGTCTGTAACACTTGTTTTCGGTTGATACATCTATTTGGCATGACGACTATACGGTAAAACGCCGTAAAAATTCACCCAAAAGTACATAGATTTTATGGACGTAAAATCCATCCCATTAAATCTATATATATAAAAATGAAACCCGTTTTCCGTTGTCACGACATCACATGAAAACGGCTTGACCGATTTGGCTGATTCTTTTTTTAAAATGTTCCTTGAAGTTCAATGATGGTTCTTACGGAGAGAAAAATTCAAAAAAAAAAAGTTAGGTAAAGTAGGGTAGGTAGGGTAGTGTAGGGTAGTGTAGGGTAGTGTAGGGTAGTGTAGGGTAGTGTAGCGTAGTGTAGGGTAGTGTAGGGTAGTGTAGGGTAGTGTAGGGTAGTGTAGGGTAGTGTAGGGTAGTGTAGGGTAGTGTAGGGTAGTGTAGGGTAGTGTAGGGTAGTGTAGGGTAGTGTAGGGTAGTGTAGGGTAGTGTAGGGTAGTGTAGGGTAGTGTAGGGTAGTGTAGGGTAGTGTAGGGTAGTGTAGGGTAGTGTAGGGTAGTGTAGGGTAGTGTAGGGTAGTGTAGGGTAGTGTAGGGTAGTGTAGGGTAGTGTAGGGTAGTATAAGGTAGTGTAGGGTAGTGTAGGGTAGCGTAGGATATGTAGGGTAGTCATTTGACGGGAGCGAAGCCGCGGGTAAAAGCTAGTTATTAATATTTATACCAGTATTTATTTTTACTTAGTTGATGACCTTAAATATTGCAAATTAGGAATGAGAACCTATTAAAATTAACGTTATTTACGTGTTTTTTAAATTTCTTACGCCTGTCTGGCATGCCATTAATATTACGAGGTGGTTGAATTCAGAGTGGATGTATAAACCAGTTTTGTTGTACAATCTAGAAAAAAAGGAAATGGTAGTAATTACACAAAGTTTTCTAAGTAAAAACGTATATAGAATGTTCCATGCATGTTTTAACTTCTTTCTTACTGGGACATGTCATGGTGGTGGATAAATGCCCCTCTTTGAAGAGTGGCTGGAGAAACGTTACGGCGTCCTCACCTTCCGCATGACGCATGTCCTCAATGGACATGGTAAGTTCTGGAGGGACAGGCACCTGATTCGGATGGAAGAAGCGCACGGTTACCATTGTGTGAACCACTTGAAGGACATAGTGGAGCATACAGTGGTGGTGTGCCCCGCTTGGGCAGAGCTCCGACGTTTCTTTGTGTGGGCGATCGGCACTGGCGATCTCTCGCACCGGACCCTGGTGTAGGCCGTGGTCCACAGCGAGGGGGAATAGGTACCAGACGATTCTTTATGCGACGTTGTAATGTTGCCAAAGGGGGCGGCCGCACGCGTGAGGGAGCAAACTTCAACTTCAAGCCATCATAGACATGGTGACGAGCAATGGGTAGTTCGCCGCCAAGTCGTCCGATAACCATCCAAACCGAGCTCGAATTGTCGATGGCGCGAAGTGTTCCACGCGTGCCTGGGAGAGACAGATGTAACTAACTTCCGAATGGAAAACCGTGATCCTGGAATTCAAACGACAACTGACCGAAGTGTCAGACGTTTACTGACTAAAACCCACTCCTGTTCCTTCTTGGCCTACGTTTTAGGGCCTCGAGGTTCACTTTCACGTAATCCATGACCCCAGTAGGCTTAGACCCTGCGATTTGATGACATCTCCTCAAGGCGCGCGTGGAACACTACGCGCCGTCGATGACTTGGGCTCGGTCCGGACGGTTACCGGATGACCGGGCGGCGTGCTACCTATTGCTCGCTGTCCGCAAACCTACAGTGGCTGGAAATCGGGGTCGGGATACCGGCAGCTGCGGCGTGTGGCCGCCTCATTCCCCAGCATTACTGTTTCGCAGACGGCGATCAGCTGTCATTTCGTTTCGCTTTGCAATGGTCCATTGGCTGTACCATGGCCCGGCGTGAGTAGTCGCTGCCCAAACGGAGCACACCTTTAATAATAGTCCTCCAGACCGAACTTCGATTACGATGGCCAATCTTAACAAAAATCAGCCAAGTACATAGAAGATGTTAAGTGCACAAGTGTGTGCGTAAACGCAGTGCAGTCTCTGTTCCTTAACTTTCATGGTCGGATGGGATAGTAATCCGATACGACCGGAGAGAGATCAGATGCAGGACCAACGGCTTTACGTGTTTTCCGAGGCACGGAGATATCGCATCACCAACTCCGGGTAGCCATAGAGTAATTCCTAATGGAAAACCCAATAGCAACTTTTGCTCGACCCGGGAATCGAACCCAGGACCCACGCGCCTTTGCGAACACAACATAGACCAACGGAGCAGTCAAATGTCACACCTTTAACTTAAGCTCTACCGTGTCCTCCGGAAGATCAACACAATGATGACACCTGGGCGTTTCTTCCGCATTAATCCGGTGCAGGAACCTCAGAACTTACCATGCCCGGTGAGGGTCTGCGTCATGCGGAAGGTGAGGAGGCAGTGACGACTTTCCAACCATTTCTCAAAAAAGGGACCTACCGCCATAAATTATGGCGTGCCTAAAGAATGGAAAGTAGAGGGCTGGTTATTAGTTTCATGCGAGCAAAGCCGCGGGCAAATGCTAGTCGTTGATAAATACAGTATTACTGTTTAGGGCTAAACGCATGATATTGTCTCTACGCTTAATTATTCACTAAATTCACCAAAGTTTTCCACGCATTAAAGTAACATCTACTCGCTATGGCAGCTCGGCGCAGAATGACTGTGTTGGGTGACGAAATCTTGAGACAGCCATACTATAAATATGTAGACGTATGTGCATACGTCTGCAGTAATGACTAAATATCCTCAGGATCGTGTTGATATTGATGGTCGTATGTGCATACGCCTTTATGGTCTGAAACTATTTCCTTGGATCATAACAAAATTTAAATTCGTACGTGCATATGTCAGTATGGCACGTTGAAACTGCCTTAATAACCAATAATATTGCTCTTACGTCTATCATACGGCTGTATGGCATGGGAACAATTGTAGACTGTCTAGGTTACGGCTGATAATATTTTGCAATTTACACAAAAAGTAATTAATATTAAATTATAAGAAAAATTGAGGTAATGTATTATTTATAGTAGAATCTAATGGCATTAAAAACGAAAAATCGCTTTTTTGCTTATACGCCCCTATGGTTTGAGACCCGCGATATAGTTAAAACACGGCCAAACTTTTTCAGCACTTAGTTGGAAAGTTGCTTGTCTTTAGTCAAGTTATATATATTTTATTGTCTGTTATTATTTACTGACAGGTGTTACGATTTTATATAGCTTACAGTATACATATATCTGAAAATGATAAACTCTCTAATACGAGTAGTGTACATACACAACTAGATTCAAAGCAAGAGTGAAAATCATAACTCGCCTTGTTTTGAGCGTATAAAGCCATCCTTTCGCCAGTTTCTTCACAAACTTTAATGACCTAAAGATCCCCAAGTTATAAGAAATCAGGAATCACAGGCTCCACCAGGAAGTACCACTCTTTAGACAAACACTCAATGAATATGTTCCCAAAATGCTTTGTTCATACGAGATGATGGGGCTTGGCGGAATTAAGTTATGGAATTCTAACGCACACTCCCCGAAATGCATCGGATAGAAAACCGAGAGGCTAGCAACTCGTCGTCGATTCTCAAGACTATCGAACATTGATTCCACGAGTGTAACATTGACGATGATTCTCAAGGCTCGTTTCTCAATTGACTTAAATGCATCAAGCTGATATCTGCTAGCTCCGTCCCAAAGAAGAGAACAGAACAGTACTCTATACTCGACCGAACTTGCGCCAGATAAAGTTTGAGCAGCTGTTCCGGCGTGAAGTAGTTTCACCTTTGCTAGGATTCCCAACTTTTATTATTGATAAGCTTGCGTTTCAACGTTGTCTCTCATGACAGAGCAGGCTAGTTCAGAAGTAACCTAGTTAGCTCTTGACTTAAATACCCGGATTTTATAGCTAAAACTGAAAAAGCAAAGCTTGCTTATTATTGAAGCTTTGCTTATTTATACGTATTTATTTACTATCGTACTTATTTCGTTTCTTTCTATTAGGTTGCACCTGTTATGTTACGTTTCTGGTCTACCCTAAGGTTGACAGGCAGAAAATTCCAAAGGCTTTAAGTCCGCCTTTCATCATCGTCATTTCAGCCGAAAGACGTCCACTGCTGAACATAAGCCTCTCCCAAGCATCACCACAACGACTGGACTGGTGAGTCTTGCATTCATCACGTTTGTACAAACAATACAATACATCATCTGCTTAGCCTTTTCCCAACTATATTGGGATCGGCTTCCAGTCAAGCCGGATTTAGCTGAATACCAGTATTTTACGAGGAGCGGCTGCCTACCAGACCTCCACAACCCATTAACTGGGGTAACACGGTACTTCATGGCAAGACTGGAGTCAGATTTACTGGCTTCTGACTATCCGTAACGACTGCCAAAGATCTCCAAATGACAGCCGGGACCAACGGCTTAACGTGCTTTCCGAGGCACGGAGGAAACTCGTTATGTTAAGATGGTCACCCATCCACAGACCAACCTAGGCAAGCGTTGCTTAACCTTGAAGATCGACCTGTGCGGTTGTTATTATCTAGCCACGAGCTCCAAACAATACAATACAATGTTTGATATTTTCTAAGGTTTCTCTACCCTAGCTCTGAACCTACAATGTAATCCAGATGAAAACACATTTTTTCCAGTTACCGCGGACTTAAACAAATAAAGTTAAAGTGTGGTTATCTGGCCTAACCATCAGCTAAGTCATTTTTAATTACCTTGGTAATTGGTTTGCGTTAGTCGTTAGTTACCGCGGTGGAATAAATCTGAAAAGGCTTTGTGTTAGCTATTGATGTCGGCTTTCATTGATGATATTGGAAGTTTTTGTCTTTTTTCAATTTTATAGTTTTTTGATGAGCCTAGCGATGGAGTTCGAAATTGTGAAATGGTTGCTTTTATTGAATTGCGTTTAGGTTTGACTTTTATTGTAAGATTAAATAAATTTGTGTTTAAGTTGTGAGTTTGGTTTGGGACAGTGTGTATAAGAATTTGATGGTACAGTTGGCGTAGTAGTTGAGCGATTGGCTGCTGCACTGTGAGATGCGGTTTCTATTTCCGTTTGATTTATTTGGCCTAAAGGTATCTAGGTATTTCAGGTCTTTAATCAGCTTGACTTTTGTAGTCACACACACAGCTAAAGTTATTAAGAGTGTTAATAATTAGCATAAAACGCAAAGCCTTTTTGTTATTCCAATTCACACATCACTTTCCTAGATTACTTGCAGAAATTAACACGAAGCTTTAAAAATGCTGAAAAAAATAGTGTTTAAAAAAAGAAATCCACTTATTTCTCTGGCACCAGTTCGTCGTAGTCAGCGTAAGTCAATTAACCTGCAGAACTATATCCAGCATACCTAAAACAGACTCAAAAGAGACCGAAACTAATTAGCTCTCAACAAAAAAGGAAAAAAGCCGAGCAATTCGGTTCGATTCGGGAACTCTTCGCAACAGAACTAGGAACCATTCAGATAGTAAATCTCAATACCTACAGCCAAACGCGTTTAGACTTCTGGCGGGACGCCAACGCCTGGATTATGTTAATGCTGGATACGGTAATAATAGGCTTAGGCGAAGAATTAAGGCGTTTTTTATCTGAGAATTGTGGAGGTTTATCCTTGATTACTGCGTCCTGGATATTTTTCGGCTTTTTGCCAGGATATGGAGCTCGGTAATTGTGCTCATTAGCAAGTTCAAAGAGTTCCTTCTTGAATTGTTGGATTTTTACTTGAAACGTCGCCGTCGCGGGATTTGTACAGAGTAGATAAAACAGAAATTCAACTGGCTTTATTCACGCCACGTGTAGCGTGGCAACCTTCTGAAAAGACACGATTGATGATAATAATTTGCTGAATGCTCCACTTGTCTAACCTACTTTTGAATCTTCTTCTGCCTGGCGTTAATCCCGGCCATTGCCAGGGTCCGCCTTCCGACTAAGTCTCCTCCACTTTGCCCGGTCGAAAACATCCTCCCCAGTAAGGTCATTGGCTCTCATGTCAGACTTGACGACGTCCAGCCAGCGCTTGCGGGGGCGACCACGGGACCTAGCCCCAAGGACAGCCATATCCATGCATCTCCGACCAACGTACTCCCTAGGGCGGCGCATGATGTGGCCATACCATCGCAGACGACACTCTTGCAGTTTTTCCCCCACGTCACGGACACCAAGACTACCTCGGATGTATGAATTGCGCATGCGATCGGATCGCGTTACGCCGCTCATCCACCTCAGCATCTTCATCTCCGTGACGCGAAGCTCCTGGGTGTGTCTGCCCAGTGCTGGCCAACACTCGCCGCCGTAAAGAAGGACAGGCCGTATGATGCATTTATATATCTGCCCTTTGAGCTTCGGAGGCATTTTGCGGTCGCATACAACGCCCGTAACCTCGCGCCACTTCGCCCAAGCCGCGCCTATGCGTGCTTGGACATCGTCGTCTACGTTGCCAGACTCGTGCAGCACGGATCCAAGGTACCTGAACTTATCGGACCTTGTGATCAGGTCCGAACCTATCCGGATGGTATTCGAATCCGTGCTGCCACAGGACATGTACTCAGTCTTCGCCACATTCAGTCTCAGACCACCGTTTTCCAGCGTGTCCTTCCTAAGTCTACTTTTGAATATGTTATAATATTGTCAATATAATATTACCTATCACCGTACGTCAGCGGGGTTCTGTAACGCAAAGGGTACCTAATTAAACAAAAACGGGTAGGTTTTAGTCAGTATAAGTCTACTCGCTCTTGCTCCTCTAACGTTTGAATCCCCGACCGGTCCTATGAGACCGCGCTGTTATTGTTTTACTATTGTGTCTCGTTTCGCGGGTATCTGAATAACTACAGAAGTTATTTGATGACTTCCCACGCCAAAAGAAGGACGATTTAGACCTTTTTGTCAACAATTTAATCCAACTATTCCTTAACTAAGAAATCTAAGACTAAACCCAAGTTAGCGCTCAACCATCGTTGAAATCCTTACAACACCGCGGACGGCCAATAGAGAGCAATTCTTCAAACACACGATACATTCTCAACCTTACTTAAATGACTTAAAGTACAAATTAGCACAGCAAGACGGAGATAGCTTGGAGAATCAGATGGAGTTAATGAAATAAATGGATTATATGCCCATTGTCGACAGTTACAATGCAGTTTTTATTCGTTTGTTCAAGTTTATGATTTCCAATTCGCAATCAACTGTTTATATTGGTGTTCTCTTTTGACGATCTGTTTTTGTAGGAATTCAAAATGCCTTTGGAGGTCTAACTAACATTTTAAAGAGGCAGAGAGATTTGATTTTTTGATGATTGTACGATGTAATTCAAAAATTCTTTCACCATTAGAAAGCTATATCTTCACTCAGTTACTTAACCTACCTGAATCTATAATTATACTAGCTTTTACCCGCGGCTTCGCTCCCGTCAAATGACTACCCTACATATCCTACCCTACACTACCCTACACTACCCTACACTACCCTACACTACCCTACACTACCCTACACTACCCTACACTACCCTACTTTACCTAACTTTTTTTTTTTTAGATTTAAACTATCCTATCTCTCAAGTTGGATCGAACTGCACATGGTGTGCGAATTTTATTATAATCGGTTAAGTGGTTTAGGAGTCCATTGAGGACAAACATTGTGACACGAGATTTATATATATTAAGATAAAAGGAGAAATTGACTGACTGACATATCAACACACGGCCGAAACTACTAGGTGCATGAAATTTTGCAGATTTTCTTTAATGACATAGGCGAGCTCTAAAAGGATTTTCCAAATTTCACCCCCTGGGGATTTTCATCCCGGAGTTTCAAAGTTTGTATGGAGCAACCCACTATCACGCGAACGATTCCGCTGGCAGAAGCTAGTCTATACATTTATTATGAGAAGGCCTGACTCACTGGCACATTAACGTCCAGTCTAAACTATGAAACCTAAAAAGCTGATTTATTTTTCACAAGTAGGTATTACTTTTTTAGACGTAGGTAAACGAGGTTTTCGAATTTCAACTCTTAGGGGAGTGAAAAATTGGTTGAAAGTTAGACCATGAAGCAGGAAACTTTGTTTTTAGGCTAAACATCACAATTTTTATAAAAGTGATAGTTTGTGAGTGTATTTATTTGTTTGTAATTTCTTCACAGTCGAACGGCTTTCGATAAAACTGGGTGCACGGGTAGACTATGTTTTGGAATAGCAAAAAAAAAAACATGGGGTACTTTTTATCCCGGGAATATATTTCCTTGGGATTTTTTCCACTAAAACGCGGGCGCAACCGCCGGCAGTAGCTTAGTTAGATATAAATAAATTCGTGTTTTCAGGTATGAAACAGCAGTTCAATTTTATGTTTTTATCACTGATAAAATACTAAGAAATCGCTTCAAAATGCGAACAAATTCACGGGCGAAAAATAGCATATTATATTTTTTTTGTCGAAGGTTACGATTTATAAACTAACTTAACTGAATCTACTACTTACAATTTTTATTCTGAAACCAATTAACATCTTTATCACTCAATCCCACCCGGTCACATCCCAAAATTAAATTAATTTGAAACATCAACTAACATTTCCATACCGCATTTCAAAGAATTTAATATAGCGGAACGCATGTCACCCAGGGGTGGGGGGACCGAGGTTACCTCGTAACCCGCGCGCTGTCACACGTCAGTCATCATTCGTCACGCGTGTGGAACACACGTCAAAGATATTGCGCTCAGATTGCGTTTAATTTGACTGGGGTGCAGTTACATGCGGCGTATCGAATTTGAGATGTTTGTTTTGTAAATCTGAGCTGGGATTAAGGTTTTTGATTTTGTGTGTGTAGGTAATTGAAATGTTTGTTTTTCAAATTAGTTGCTTAATGTACTTGAACTTTTTTAAGTGGGACTCTTGAGGGAAATGGGAGTGCGTGTCAGTCTTTTATTGTCTAAAATCTACTCCTTTACCTTCGTCCCAGGGCCCTGGAGTACATTTTCACATGACCCATGAATGTATTTGGGATGTTTTGTTATATTGGTTGCAAGATGTATATTTTTATAGAAGCCTATTGCTATATCAGCGAAACAACCTTTATCACTTCAATATATTAAACTAAAAACTTAGTCTACAACCTAAATTTATTAGGAAATACAACTTTCAACAAAAGCGCCTACAACAAAAACGCCTTGAACAAATTAATTAAAGACTTAGCTATCAACAAATCAATTGGCGTAGAGAAACAAAAAGGTGCTTTCAGCGTCTTATTCATTTGAGCCTCTCCGAACCATTTGCTAATTGGAAATCTAACAAAACGTTATTCCTTCTCGCTATTTATAAAAAATATTTTAACATCGAAAAGAAAATTGTAGTTTCGAATCTCTCTTTGATTTCCTTTCGCGGAATTATTTAAGCTGTTAAGATGAATAAGCTGCGGTTCTTTTATTGCGATGAAATAAATATTTTCAAGGAGCTTTAGCAACTAGTTATTTTTATTCTTTAGCTTCGCGCTTTTTCTGGTTTGTTGCCAGGCCATGTTTTATTAAATGAAGCTATTTTCTGATTTTGAATTTTACTCGTATGTAGCAAGAAATATTTGAACTGATTATGTTAAGAATAGTGTGTATCATAGACTTGAAATTTAAATTATTTTTGTTCAAATTGTTTTAATTACTCAGATACCCGCGTAACGAGACACAATAGTAAAACAATAACAGCGCGGTCTCATAGGACCGGTCGGGGATTCAAACGTTAATACGATTTTAAAGTGGAGCTTCCAGGTGAAAAGCAGAGCTGTTAGATGATTTTTTTTATTGGATATCTACTGCAGGTTTGTTGTCACTGACCAAGCATAGGATCCTTGCGTAAAGCACATCAAGAAACTCCTTTTCTGATTTAGACGGACAAAATAAAAAAAATAAAAAAAAAATATAGTATAGTGGTTTATTTAATTGATGTTTTCTTTTTATTTTTTGTGAATTTATAGTAATTTTGCCATAAATATAGCAAACCGTGTCAAGGTTATTTTTATATTTTTTGGAAATTGTTTAAAAATCTATTTACTCAGTTAGTTGATGATACTCCACGGTAAAAAGGGTGTATTTGTGTAAATTCTGAGAAATATCGAAACTTACATTATTACATTTGATGGTCGAACAAAATTCGACGACATGAGACATCCATCAACCCACATGAGGCCTGCGTGGTGGATTACGGCCCATTCCTTTTCACAGATGGGTGACCTGATTCTTAGCACTGAGAACTTTAGAAGCCGATGAATGCTTATCCCAAAGACAGTAAATACACCTACTACCAATGATCCTAACGTTCAGTTTCATTGGTGTTGTTAGTTGAAAACGCATCTGTCTAGAGTGGTCGATGAAAAAACCTCTCCCAACCATAAGAGCCCCCGCCTGAGGTAATTTTGTTGATAAATTACAAATTATATTTATTTTGCAAGTTGATTTTTCCAAAGACATTTACACGTCAATTTTTTTTTTCAGTTTATACGAACTAGATGAGGCCGGTGATTCCTAGCTGACTACCCTGAGAAGAAACACCAAAACAAACTCAGGGGTCACAGTCTCTTTTAAAGTCCATACACTGTTAAACTACTTCATTCAAAAGCATGTAAAAGTTGAATATTTAAAGCTGCTCTTCCCCTATAAGCAGTGGGCTGTACTTCGACGGCGGCTAAGTATTTACTATCAGTGGGGATCAACGACAGATGAGCGATTGTTGCAATTTATCACGAGCCGCGTCGCACCGCGTGCCCTATTTAGTATGTGGCCATGGAGTCTGCTGTCGCGGAAAGAGGTTTTTCTTTATCTATACTAATATTATAAAGAGGAAAGATTTGTACCTATTTTTGTATGTTTGTAATGAATAGGCTCAAAAAGTACTGGGCCGATTTAAAAAATTCTTTCACCAATTGAATGCTACGTTCTTCCAATTTGACATAGGCTACATTTTATTTTGAAAAAATTAGGGATCCTTGGTAAAATTTGAACAATGTAACCGAAGGTGTAGAAAACTAACACTAAAAAAGTGTTTTATATCCAAATTTCCAAAAATAAATAATTGTCTACCCCGTGCGAAGCCGGGACCGGCTGCTAGTATAACATAAACAAGTGCTTGACTGTAACCCCATCTGATAGTAAGCAGTGATGCAGTCGTTGATGGCGAGGCGCACTAGTTTATTAAGAGCCTACTTCTTGAGCCTAGGTCTTTACATATTAGGAAGTCAAGAGTGGATAGGTTATTTCTTGGTAAACGCGCTCCATCGTCGCTTTCCATCAAATGAGATAAAGGTCAAGCACCTAAAAATAAAAAAAATAAAAAAGTACTCATAAGAAAAAGTACAACCTCCTGTTGAAAAAGACCCAAAACAAGTTTACGAGATTTCTGTACTTGAAAGAATATGGGGTTTACCACTCTTATCCGCTCATATGTCCGAGTTTGATCGACCTGGGCATTGTCAAGTATACTAGACTTTTTTTTTGGAAGGGGAATCATCAGAATGACTTCTCCCGCTCTTGGGCGGAGCGGCAGAGCGTGTCAGACTCTTACCGCCTAAACCCCACCTCGTTCCTTCGTTGCGTTCGATGTGGGGGACACGGTGAGCACCTTTCGGATTTTCCGTATTCCCCAGAGGCTTCGGTCCTACAAGGCCCCTACAATTTGCTGCCATCTCCTTGACGTCTAGGCTCGGTTCAGGTTATTACCAGACTGCCGGCGAGACTGGAGGTAAGAATCCCATGTCACATTAGTCAAGTACGTGTCTAGTGTACTGCTAGGGTGGTTCCACCAGTCAGGTGTAAGCGCACCTACTGAACCGATTTTGACAAAAATTGCTAAAGATCTGGAAGGAAACACATAGGCTACTTTTATCTAGCTTCGACTTTACATCTACAATAACCGACGTCGACATAACCATCCGTGTATGTGTACACGTGTTTCATGGCCCCACTGCAACCGTATGTATGTCGCTCATGACAAGTGGCTTGAATCGCATCGCACCTCCTCCGTGTAAAAATATATCACCCTCATCTGTTCCCATATGCTTTCCAGATAAAATCATATAAAAATCGTTCTTGTACGATTTTACATATGTTCTCAAAGATTCTTGGTTTTTGCCATTATTTTAGAACTATCTTTTGAAAAAACTAACTATTAGTGAAGTAGTAATACTAATAACTAATACTAATAATCTTTCACCTCACATCTTTGCTTCCATCAAAAGATTCCTTATTGAATCAATCAATTGATTATCTTGGACTCTATAAGAAGTATCATCTGTTACCACTGGTAGATCGAAATAGAATTGCTGACTGTTTATTCTTGCTGAAAATCCTCAATAACACCATTGATAGCCCTGAGCTTTTGTCCAAATTTTATTTTAATGTGCCAAACAAACCATTTCGTTTTAATCCACATATACGTGTTCCTCACACGTCTTCAAATTATAGGTTACATTATATCCAAGCAAAACCTAACACCGGTAATATGACAAAAAAAAAATATAATAAAGACAAAAACCTTAAGAAATAATTTAACTTAAAAATCCTTCCTAATTATGAACTTCAGAAATATTAAGCAAATTTTTTAATGTTTTTTTCCCACTCTTTAATGGGGCTGACCCAGTTGCGACTTTAACAATTTTTACATTTAAAAGTCCACATCTTTAATTTTTTTGAGGAAACTTCATAAAACTCTGAAAAGAATGACTCCATGAATGATTGATAATAAGAAACTCGTGCCTCGAACTCACTCTCGCTAACTTTGACGACAAGCTTGTACTTATTACTTCGTGCTTTCTTTTCCTGAACATGGGGGAAGAGAATTGGAATTTTTTGTTGAATCAATCAGTTAAAAATCACACGAAGAGGCAGCGCTCTGCGTGTTTAATACAATCATGCTTTCAGGGTGTTGATGGGGCTGCAATGTACTGCAGTGCGTCGCTTGCATGTTCGCACATTCGCAAAGGCAGAAATAATAATGATAAGTCGTGTCAGCCAAAGGCTTAATAGCCAGGAGCGACCAACACCTTACGAGGCTCTCGTTTGGCGATCGGATCATGGGCTTAATTCAGAAAGTGGTACTCTTGGATACGTCTTGTATAGTTAGGAGGTTCTTTTCTTTGGAACTCTGACCGCTAGCTTCGAACCTGTTTCCGATAACGGTAAATGTTTTATATGTATGTCCCATTTTTAAATGTAAATTATAAGCTAAATAAAGGAATAATAATAATTTATTTGTTCTAAAAACTTATAGGTACAAAGTTCTGGTTTGAAAATAGGCAAAATTTAAGTAAACAAACTAACGTTTACAAATAAAGCTGGTAGAGTAGAACTAGACATGTTCAGTGAACAAGATCTGTACAAAATCAGTTAGCCTTGCCTAGTAAAATATAGTCCGTCTGATGAAAGCGCAACCTGAGAAAAAGAGGTTAAATCCAAAAATTTTGTATGTGGTATTACTAACTCATCATCATCATCATCACATGATTACTAACTAGTAGGAAAATAATGTCTTGACACTTCACAATGTTTTTTATTTCCTACAATTGCGGCTGAATAATGTTGCCAATTAAATTTAAAAAAAAACTCCAGATCGTGCTTTCATTAGACGCAATAAATGGGTATCCTATATTTTAAGAGGCAGCTATGGCCAGCTATTAACCCATTCTCTCCTTGACGAAGCCTTCAATTTCCTACTCCTCAAAAATCCGAAAAAAATTGAAACAATAATTCTCAGACGAATCTTAATTATTTAGGCATGATTTCGACCCCCACAGTTAAGTGACCCCTTTCCACCTCGTTAAAATTGCGAAGACTTATTAAGTGTCAGTTTAGAGGGTGGCCTAACTTCGGCTTTACGCGTAAATGAGTCAACGGCGCACATTATCATAAACGGTGGCTGATTCATACATTTTTCATGATTAAATAATAATTTACTTGTAACCCTTTCGTACATTGCAGATATTATTATTACAACAGTAACTTGGTGAACAATTTAGAAAATGAACTTCGTGGGTCTTCTTAATATTTTTTTTCCGTATGGTTTCCTCAAATCTCTGTGGAGAAAACAGTGCAAGAAACTCCATAGGCACCACTTTATCATGTTACGAGTACTTATATAATACAAAATTCTATCAACAATAAAAATTCCTCTAAAATCAAAAATAAAATGCCGTTTTCTTTAAGACCTTTGGGCTCTTATTTCCGAGAATCTTTACTGATGCAAAATAAGCGAAATGCAATGGTTACGCATTGACATTTTAAGGTTATGCATTGGCTTAAAAAAATCCATTACAGTGCCAACACTGAGTCCACTCGCATAAAACTGTAACTTAATAAACCAACACGTCACAAACAATCCCACCTGGAAATCCCTTCAAAAAGCCTTCAAATTCAACGTGAATGGTTTCACATTGAATTTGAGGCTTCAACATCATTCTATTATTACTGCCATCCTCTTAGGTTCAAAATAAAAGCCAAAAAAGCCATGCGTGCCTAAAAGTCACTATGCCATAATCTGGTTATTTCCAGTCTGTGAAAGAATAATTGGCTGAAGTTCACACTAGTGGCCAGTACTCGCGCCAGTAGCTGCACTATACTGGTGTAGTGTCGGTAAAATGGCAGCGAAATAAGACAATGCTTTAGTGTCACATCAAAGCGTATATTCGTTGGCGGCAGATATCCCATAATTCAATAAATAATCGGCCGGGTGAGGTGTTTGGTGCAAGTTACACTTTTTTGCGATATTTTTCGTTTTGGTTACGTCAGAAGGCTTAAATTCACCCAAAGAACAATGGAAAGGGCTATGCTCGGAGTTTCCTTGCGCGATCATATCAGGAATGAAGATATCCGCAAGAGAACTAAGGTTACCGACATAGCCCGAAGAATCGCCGAACTTAAGTGGCAGTGGGCAGGGCAAATTGCTCGCAGAACGTGGTCGATGGGGACGGAAGGTTCTGGAGTGGCGGCCACGTACCGGAAGAAGCAGCGTCGGAAGGCCTCCCACAAGGTGGACCGACGACCTGGCGAGGGTCGCGGGAATCCGATGGATGCGAGACGCACAGGACCGGTCGCTGAGGCGGCGCTTGGGGGAGGCCTATGTCCAACAGTGGACGTCTTTCGGCTGAGATGATGATGATGATGACATGGGCTTCCTTTAAAAGAGGTCATTGTACTCATCAATACGAACGACCAAACCTAAAATCACGAAAAAAAATCATCTTCTCCATACATTTTATCAAATTATGTGAACTTGTATAAATGTATGGAGCAATGGAAATGTTTTTCATGATATCAGCGGGTTTTTTTCGTATCAACGTTGAATATTGTGATATATCTATTCCTTTCCTACACGTACGTATCGAGTGAAAGGGCCTCAGCTACCCGCTTATTCGAATAAGGGTGCAATTACACTTGGTCGTTAGCCTATATTCGGGTGCACGCAAAACGTTATTTTAATTCGGGCACTCGATGTATTAATTACATTGGGTTTCCTCACATTCTTAAACCGGAAACCCGTTCCTAGAACGCAAAATGTAACTTAAGAACACAGATGTTATTTTAGTCAGTAAAAGTCTGACTCCAATCCGCTAAAAACGGAAAAAAGTTCACAATTTATATATAATACATTGCTTCATATGTACGATGGAGAGGGAAAGGAAGGCCAAAAATAAAGATGGAAGGATTGTGTGAGGAGTGATATAAAAGAAAATGGAGTTAGTGTAAATAGGTGACAGATAGGACAGAATGGAAGAAAAACACCGTGTTAAAAAAGGGTCTAGACAAATCTTTATTTTAACTCTTATTTTCAGTCTCTATGTCACAATCGCTATCTCCTATGCCTCGCACAAACATTTTTATATAAAAATCCGTGTGTATGTCGGGCCTGCATCCAATATCCGAGTGTCCGGCGAGTTTAGGAGCGAGTGCGGCTGACGGGCGCGATTATTTTGTGCTGGTTGAGGAAGGATGCTAACGCGCCAGTGTTTGATGGTAGAGGCAGGACGGGAACGAGGAATTTTGTTTTTGTAAAAAAAGTATAATGTTTGAGTAAATTGGACAATCTGTGGAGTGGTCAGATCAGGAGTGGAAAAGGTCATGATAAATTTTTTAGATGATGATTTTCAGATGATTTCTCCCGCTCTTGAATGGAGCGGGAGGGCGTGTCAGACTCTTACTGTTGACTCTTAATAGTTAGAAATTTTCTTTAAGCTTAGCACGTATTCTATCTAATATAATATCTGTTTGAGGAAGGTACGCCAACTATCATCTATTTTTTATACCCTGAGACTAAATTAACACAATTAATGTCAAACTTACTATAGGAATGATGCCAGTTCTTTTGTGTTGTAATGTCATTTTAGTCTCTGGGTTTAAAAAATATACGGTAGTATTTTTTTTTGAAAAAATAATATGTTCGAGTAAATTGGCGGCAGACCACGTAGGAGATGACGTGACGAATTGGATAGATTCCGCCAGAACTGGAAGGAGGAAGCGTGGGCTCGCGAAAGATGGAAAGAGTGGAGGGAGGCCTTTACCCAGGAGTGGGACAGAATAAGCTGAAAAAAATCTGGATTGGTCAGGTCCGGAGTGGAAAAGTACATGATAAGGATTTTAACAGTTAAAAATCTTCTTTAGGCTTAGCTCGTATCATATTAATATCTCTGTTTGAGGAAGGTACGCTAACACGCCAGTGTTTTATGGTGGAGCCAGGACGGTATAGAGTTAGTAGAACTTAGTTTTTGAAAAAAATTATGTTGGAGTAAATTGGACAATCTGTGGAGTGACAGTGTTCGTAAATACGTGCTAAAAGGTTATGATAAGTATTTTTATAATATAAAAGCTTGTTTTGGCTTAACCCTATCTACCTATTTGAAGTTCTCCAATTATTCTAAGCTATGAAATCAATACCTATAACAAAATTCCATACAAAAAAAGCTGGCTGTTTGTTCCTGCTTATCTCCGAAACGGCTAAACCGAACTATTACCAATAGGCTGCAGAAATTATAAGGACGTAGACTACTTCAAAAAAAAAAAGTGAAATAGCCTTGTGCTGTTTTACGAATCTGACGCGAACCAAGTCGGGGCGACACATTAGTTTTTTATAAAATTATGAAACTTCAACAATTTCAAACACATATGAAAATTACCTTGCTCTAAAACTACCGACAGTATAATTAAAACTGAACTCTTAAGCTCTAAACGAAGACCACACTTAATCCTAACTATCAACTCCGGACTAGCAGCTTCAACACTTTCCAACTTCATCTCACGACATAAAGAGCCAACACAAAATATCTTAATAAAAACTTATACAATATTTAATGAAAGCAGAATTCCTGAGTAGCACACCTTTATCAAAAGCAAAGTTTTCTGCATAATGTTACCATAATATTTTACATATTTAAACAGTGCACTTGAGTCGATGGTAACTAGCAACCCTAGCAACCCGACTGGTCGCCGCAACCTCGTATATTTGGGTTCTTTGACATAAAACACAGCGATCTACTAATATATTCACCTATGGGCTTTTTCACGTAAAAAGGATAAACCGCAGGCAGCTGGGTCGGACCGTAATTTTGTTATTTTTAGAAAATATTAGCGACAGTATGTTAGCTAATTCAACTGGAAGTTGTCGTGGAAGTTGCCTGAGATAGATTGACATGTTTGCACGTTATGAGCAGAGAGCACTGTTAGCGCAGTTAGCCATCACCGGTTTGGTAGTATTGGTGAAGTAATGCGCTTGGCTGAATTTAAACCCAAGACCTACTTCGTAAAAAAAAAAATAAGGAATTGAGGGTAGATAATAGTTTGAGATAACTTGAGGAGCTCGTGGCTAGATAATAACAGCCGCACAGGTCGATCTTCAAGGTTAAGCAACGCTGGCCTAGGTTGGTCTGTGGATGGGTGACCATCTTAACATAACGAGTTCCCTCCGTGCCTCGGAAAGCACGTTAAGCCGTTGGTCCCGGCTGTCATTTGTATATCTTTGGCAGTCGTTACGGATAGTCAGAAGCCAGTAAATCTGATTCCAGTCTTGTCATAAAGTACCGTGTTACCCCAGTTAATGGGTTGTGGAGGTCTGGTAGGCAGCCGCTCCTCGTAAAATACTGGTATTCAGCTAAATCCGGCTTGACTGGAAGCCGACCCCAATATAGTTGGGAAAAGGCTAAGTAGATGATGACCTACTTCGTAAATCGGGGACGTTACCAGTAGGCCACCAATCTGGGTGTTTTGTAGCTACGATTATATTATATGTATATGTGTATTTACATATTTGTGAACTCTCTCACGATACAGGTATAAATCCTCGTGTGGGACATGCTGCTAGATCTATGAAATACTCGTACCTCTAAATACATTTCTACGTAATTGTACTCGTAGGTGCTCATTTCTGTTCATCACACGTAGGTTTATCACCTATAACACTGCTTATTTAGCCTACAATTGTGACAGTATTTTACCTACATTAATACCCAAACAAGTACGGTCAGGAAGCCAGAACGTCGTCATTGTACTCAATTTCCTGACAGAGTAGCAGTTTAACCGTCAGTTTAACCCATCGCTATGTTGACGAGCGACGTCTATCAGGCAGATCTTTGCTGAAATCTGTCGCGTAATCTATCGCCTTGCGTCAATCGAGAAAATCGGCCTGTTTCCACACTGACGTCCATCAATCGAATAGACGGTCGAGAGCGGTTGATTTTAACGACAAGTGAAGATCGAGTTGACCACGTATTGTTGGAAAACTTAAATAAGTAGTAGGTACCAAAAGGACATTTGAATAATCTACTTTTTTCTTCAAGGGCATAAATAGATACTTATTGCAATTTCCTGTCCTAGTAGACTATAATTTATAGTTTTAGGGCCTGTTTCACAATGTCCGAGTAGCCACTACTTTCTAAATAAATTCAAAAATGGAGCAGAATTTCTATGAAACTATCGGCCAAGTAAGATATCGGAAACTTAATCATAGGTGGTGAAACAGGCCCTTAGACTTCTAGCAGAGGCTTCGCTCGCGTGTTGTCCCAAAGGCATATACTTTGGGATAAAAAGTATCCTATTTGTTATTTCAGGGTATGGACTACCCATGCGTCAACTTTCATCTAATTCCTTCTAACCATTCGTGCGTGAAGAAATAACAAACCCTCACAAACTTTTGCACAAAATATAAGTTGATTTTTTTAATACTTCTAAAGATAATTAATTTGTAATGCTATACAAAGTTTCCATAATACCCAAAAATTACAGCGAAGATTGCGTAAACTCAAATGTGTTGTAATTTTCAGACATAATCTGTTTTAGAGTTTTCAGCAAATAAAAACCTTTTTATTTCTCTGACCTTGTATGAATGTTTAATTTTTAAAATGAAACTGTTTATTTTGCTTATTTTTATGTCTGAAAAAGCAATTAACGGTATAAACAGGATGGGACCGAGGCTGGCCTTAGTAGCATTATTAACTTTTAGGATCCCACGCGTATATTAAAATTATTGCTTCAATGAAAATGTACTTGAATTTTTAAGCATTTAATACTGAAACGAGCAAATTTCTACATAATTAATTAGTTTAATATGTAGTACTTAAAGGTGGAGGATCTTTAAGTACTAGTCCGGAATAAATAGGTACCTACTTTAGGTTAGAAAATATGGAATCCCGGAAAACTAAATAACAACGTACAATGTCACGCCCAAGCTACCGCGACAAGAGACGCCCCGGGTGTCGGGGGTGATAAGACAACTACCGACTATCGTAGGCGTGATCCTACGGACAACGAACAATAGATAGCTCGCCATCCGACCGTCCAGTAAGAATCGTCGGCAACGCGTAGAGTTCCACGCGTTTAGTCAGTAAAAGTCTGATACGCCCTCTCGCTCTAGAGCGTGAGAAGTCATTGGATAATTTACCAACTCAACAAAAAAAAATCTATTCTTCCAAAACACCAACATCATCTAACCACAGTACCTACCACCAACTCTAAAAATATCCCATAGGTACCTATACCCAAGTACGGAGCGGCAAGTGAAAATGCTCGCCGATCTAACTAGCGAGTAATCAGCCGCTTTGATCCAGCATCAAAGGCATAGCTCCAATCAGCAGCCTCGGCTAGCTATGTGCTGATTAAAAATATCTTGGATTTTACGTTCAAAGTCCTTGTGTTAGGAATGTATTGTGTGATGTGTGTCGACGGGATTCGGTGGACTTTCTTTTGACTTTGATTTTTGTTAGTGATGGTTTGAAACTTAACTAGTATTTTAAGGTGTATGTGTGGTATGCTGAGAATGTATTTGTTGCTTTTTCAGAGCGTCATTACAAGGTTAAAGACTACGTTGAAGACATGCACTAAGCTATGATCGCTTCAAAGCATGTGGTGTCCGCGTCGTACTCGTATCATCAAAGGCATAGCTCCAATCAGCAGCCTCGGCTAGCTATGTGCTGATTAAAAATATCTTGGATTTTACGTTCAAAGTCCTTGTGTTAGGAATGTATTGTGTGATGTGTGTCGACGGGATTCGGTGGACTTTCTTTCGTTTTTGATTTTTGTAAGTGATTGTTAAAAACTGAACTAGTATTTTAAGGTGTGTGTAGTATGGTGAGAATATATTTGTTACTTTTTCAGAGCGTCATTACAAGGTTAAAGACTACGTTGAAGACACGCATTAGACTATGATTGCTTCAAAGCATGTGGTGTCCGCGTCGTACTCGTATCATCAAAGGCATAGCTCCAATCAGCAGCCTCGGCTAGCTATGTTCTGATTAAAAATATCTTGGATTTTACGTTCAAAGTCCTTGTGTTAGGAATGTATTGTGTGATGTGTGTCGACGGAATTCGGTGGACTTTCTTTTGTTTTTGATTTTGTTAGTGATGGTTTGAAAGTTAAACTAGTATTGTGATGGTGAAAGTATGTATGTATGCGTTGTATGTGTGGAATAATGTGTGATTTGCTATTCTTTCAGAGTGTATAATATACAAGGTTAAAGACTACGTTGAAGACACGCGCATTTGTTAATGACCGCTTCTATACTATGTGGCTTCCTTATCGTGTGTTAACTTGGCTATTTATTTTTGAAGTTGTTTTTGCAGAGTATTCATGAGTGATTTATTTTACTAGATTATCATATCTTTGGCCTGCAAACAAACAAAAACCTGTCGTATCCTGTCATAGACTCCATCTTTACTCGAAACTTTTACATCAATTTTGTTTCGATTACGATTACGTAGCTCTCCCTGTTCAGAACTTGGCCGCACACCTTGCAATCAACGCAATGACACTCTAATTTCCAATACCAATATATTCACCAAAAATGAACAGAAAAAAAGGCGGTTGCCAGCCGGCCAGGCGCGTGTTGTTTATAACGAGCCGACGTCAAAATGACGGCGAAACGTCAGGTGCGCCGGGACGCCTGTGCTCAAATATTCATTGAATTTATGACGCGAGGCTATGAGACACGCGGGGTTTGTAGCCTGGGATGGATGGAGCCACAAGAGTGGTAGCAGGGATTGTGTCAATAACTACCGCCCTATATCTATTCTACCTACCTTATCTAAAATTCTAGAGAAAGTAATAAACAGGCAACTAATTAATTATTTAGAAAAGAAAACATTACTATCAGTACACCAATATGGATTCCGTAGAGGTAGATCTACCAGCGACGCCGTACATCAACTTACTGATAGTATAATTGCTAAGCTTGATGATAAAAAGAAAGTCATGACAATTTACCTCGATTTAGCGAAGGCTTTTGACACAGTCTCTGCGCCGCTCTTGTTAAAGAAGCTTGAACTTCTTGGAATTCGTGGTGAACAGTTAAAATTGTTCGAAAGCTACCTGAAGGGAAGAACCCAGCGAGTTGTGGTCGATGGATGGGTGAGTGATGACTGTGATGTCACTACTGGAATACCACAGGGGAGTATTTTAGGGCCCAGCCTCTTTCTAATCTTCATTAATGACCTTTGTCAGTTAAATCTGGTCAATGGTAAAATTATTACATTCGCGGACGACACGGCTCTTCTTTTCTATGGTGATACTTGGGATGAAGTTTTTCGTTTTGCACAAATGGGCTTCTCACTGGTACTAAACTGGCTAAAAAACAACTTACTTACACTTAATACAGACAAAACTAAATACATGACATTTGCATTATCAAATACTCTTAACACACATAATCACTTATTGAACATAATAGCCCACTCGTGCAATAATGACTCTTCCACCACCTGTTCATGCCCAAGACTTCAAAAAGTAGACTCCATAAGGTATCTTGGTGTTACCATAGACAAAAACCTAAATTTTAACATCCATATCGACCTGTTGTCCAAGAGAGTTAGAAAACTTATCTACATTTTTAAGAGCCTACGACGTGTTGCCGATGCAATGGTCCTTAAAACGGTTTACTTCGCATTGTGTCAATGTATCCTGAACTATTGCATAACTATATGGGGTGGTTCCTCCAAATCTCTAATGTTAAAACTCGAGCGAGCGCAAAGAGCAGTGCTGAAGGTGGCATATGGTTTACCTTTCTTTCATCCCACCACTGAACTCTATGCTAAGTGCGGGGTTCTTACCGTTCGAAAACTGTTTGTTATACAAACAATATTACGGAAACATAATGAACTTAATTACAACTCAAATCTAAACGCTCATAAACGAATTAAAACCAATGTGTGCCTCACCAAACGGTGTAAAAGTAGTTTATCCCACCGTAACTACTGTTTCCTTAGCAATTATCTGTATAATAAAATTAATGCAAAGTTAAATATATACCACCTCACTAAAGCTAAGTGCAAGCAAATTCTTACCACTTATTTACTTAAGCTTGACTATGACAGCACTGAAAATTTGCTAAGTGTTCAGAGATGAGTTGTAGATACAAACCACAGCGTCCTCCACGCACGCCATGACTACTATCACAAATATAAATACCTCCACACCACACCATACTTACCACCACATAATGTAACTACCTCCACACCCCGCCACAATTACCTCACACTCACACCACACTATAACGACCTCCACACCACACCAACACGACCTCCACACTACACTATAACGACGTCCACACCACACTATAACGACCTCCACACCACACCAAAACGACCTCCACACCACATGATAACGACCTCCACACCACACCAACACGACCTCCACACCGCACTATAACGACATCCACACCACACTATAACGACCTCCACACCTCACTATAACGACCTCCACACCACACCAAAACGACCTCCACACCACATGATAACGACCTCCACACCAAACAAAAATCAATTTTGTGTATGTTTTTTTATTTTTTATTGTTATTGTATTTTTAGTTTATTTTAGTATCTTTCTTTTATCAAAGGACCTTATTTAAGGATTAAAGCACTGTCTGTGGGGGGGCCTGGTAATCTGTGTGACAGGATTTCCTAGTGCAGATACCAGTCTCCCACAAAGGAATACTTGTATTACCTAATATGTAATGTTAGTTTGTAAGGCACCTTTGTGGAAGAGAAATAAATAAATATGTTATGTTATGTTATGTTATGTTATGGGATGTGAATTTTTGAAAAGGTAATGGTGGGGATGTAGAAGAGAAATGCTTATATTTTTTTACTAGCTGTCCCCTGCGGTTTCACCCGCATTTTTCGTTACTGCTCCGCTCCCGTGGGTCATAGCGTGATGGTATATAGCCTATAGCATTCCTCGATAAATGGGCTATCTAACACTGAAAGAATTTTTCAAATCGGACCAGTAGTTCCAGAGATTACCCCCTACATACAAACTTACAAATTTTACCTCTTTATAATATTAGTATAGATATAGATATAGATAATTCAAGTAACTTTATTCCACTTATACCTACATGGGCGTTTGTAAAACGTCAGATGCTAGTGCGCAGTTCTAATTTGTTGTTTTCTATCAACAAGAATTTGCAAAAACTCCATGGTTTATCCAGTTTAACTACGAGATATTTCTAGCAAAAAGTCTATAGTTACTATAACATAGTCTATCTATAGTAACTACGGGATCAACTATGCATCCGCAGCTAGTGTAATTTTATAAAGGTAAACCAGGCAAACAAGCCCCAGTGGGTAAAGTGCCGCAAATGTTTGCCGTTTTCAAAGCCAAATAAACTTAGGTTGTATAGCACCGTCATACTTATAAACTAACCATAACTATAGTCACAGATATTTTTTTGTTTTAATGTTTTTAACTTAAGGACATAACTTTAATATTATTAGGTACATAACACTATCCTAGGTCTGTTGTAACTTTCAATAAGATCCGTATTAATAACTAGTCCATTTACAGCTACATCTAATAAAAACGAAAAGCTTTATTAACTTGAATTTTATGTCACTTCTACTGCAAATATCAAACACCTAATATTTTAATATCCCCGCTGCTCTCACGGCCATACACAACTGTCACACATCTTTGCAACTCAGGGGAGCAGAATAAAATATTGAGTTATATTTAATAATCCCTTTGTATCGAGAGTGCTTCGACTGTACTTTCTACAAATGAGCTACTTACTAACATTAAAGAATTTGTTTTTCTTTAGATGCATTTTCCTCGTTACATATATGAGATTATTTTTAAAAACGTAGAGTATTTCCCTACTGAAGATTTGTCTTTGAATCTATTTTTTTATTTATTTAGGTTTTTATAAGTCTAAATAAATAAAAACCGGTCAAGTGCGAGTTGGACCCACGAACGATGGGTCCGTACCGTCCTTACCAAAAAAACGTCAAAAAAATCACGATTGTTCTATAGGAGCCCCACCTAAATATTTGTTTTATTCTGTTTGTTGTTATAGCAGCAACAGAAATACATCCTCTGTGAAAATTAATTAAAAGGTAGACCTTATTGCTGAGAAACTCCGCTATTCGCGTATGTCTGTTACCAGGCTGTATCTCACGAACCGAGATAGATAAACACTTGAAAAGCTAGAGTTTTTATCCTTTGGGAACCTAAAAATTAATGTTTAAATGTGTTGCTAATCACAAAACTCAAGGAAAACTGAACCAATCTGGATAAACTTACTTAAAACCCATAAAATCAACATGGAATAATATTAGTCTAATTTTCTACATTCCTCGAGAAACCGAACCATGTCAGGCATAGAAGGGTGTCAGGCTAAGCAAATAAAGCCGGTGGCACACAGTCGTGCCGCCTCGAGTCGCGTCGTCGTCGCGCGCGCTCGTGTGTGATACCGCTATTGCCTGCAGTGGCGCAGAGCTTAGAAGATATTTGAGCAAAGTTTGTTTAAAAGGTAATAGTATATTTTGATACAAGTAGAGAAAGTTTGTCATTGCGACTGAGGTGGAGTTCATCCTAGCGAGGGTGTTATGGAGGCGAGTGCAGCAGTGACATATTTCTACGTGTATAAAACGACATTTTAAAATACACTTACAACGGAATAAATTAAAGAGCTTAACGCCCAGACTGATATGATACATACAATGAATCGTACTATTTTGGGAAACAGTAAATTGGATGCCTAAAAGTGGAAGAGATGTCGGCGCTTCGAGGGATTTGCTTTTACTTTAGAATTAAGGTTTTCAGACAGACGTTGTCTCTCACCGCATTACTTGGTGTCGGTATTTTCATCTGAAAATTTCCTTCCCGAGTTTTAGTTTGGAATACGCTTCAAGATAGAACACCACAAAACCGTATAAAGATAAGAACATAGGAGTTGGTTTTAATCAATAAAAGTCTGATACCCACTCCGCCCTAGGAGAAATCATTACATGACTTCCCACCTAAAAAAAAAATGACGCTATGCCATGATGTGGTCGACGATAGGGCGCGCTTGCCTAGAAGTAACCTATTCATTCTTTACTTAAAGTTCTTTAAGTTAAACTTAGTAGTAGTAGTAGTTTAGGTAGTTTTACTTAAGTATAAAATACCACATCCACCACTACTCCTCTTTCTCCTCCTACACTGCAGTGAGGTAGCATGACGTGAGCGGCGCATATCACGGCGGGTTCCGCACGTCCGAGTAACAACTCCGACTCGTTACCGCTCTAATACTGAACTTACCGCTTTTCTTTTATATTCCCCTCATACTTTGATAAAACCAATCGTTCTACGCTTTTGTAGAGACCCGTGTTTGTGTTATGTATCGTTTTAAAAACTTTTGTATTTTTATTCTCACAATGATTTACTAGGTATTGAAATGAATAATAAGGTGATTAATATGATGAGCACCGTTTTTTCGTAACTAATAAACTAGTGCGCCGCACCATCAGCCAATATATCACTGGTTACCATCAGGTAGAATAGCAGTCGCAAAAAAATCCTATAATTATCGTATTTTGTTTTTTTTTATGTTTTTACTTTATCAAGGCCTACATGGGCACGTATAAAACATTAGAAGCTAGTGCATTTATAGCAGAAACACTGAAGTTGCCAAGAAGCCAGTTACCGAAGGAACATGGGTGGAACACAAAAAAACAAATGATTAATCAAAGAAAGAAGAGCGTATACTTTTCTGAGTATCAAAAACAACTATGAAAGATATTTGATGTTTAATAGACACTTTCATATTTGTCACATCTAAACGGAACCCCAAAAAAAACTGTCATCTGTCAAAACCACATGACGTTATGGGCATCAATCTGTGATGGATTGGTCGCGTCTACGGTTTGAACGCGCGCTCATCCATTCTATATTTATATCTCTACAGTTACGCTTACATTTTAGTGTGTGATTGGTTTTGTTTTCGCGTGAAACTATCTGCAGTTAGAACTTTTAGTTGGTAATAAATAAAGATTTGTAACAGTACAGTTTACACCTGCAGTACACTGTATTAAAAAACATTACTGGGCTATAATTGCGCTACTGCAGGGCAATTTTCCCACTAAGTTTTCCTTCAGCGCACAGCGAAGCCCCTAGGTCAATTTACATCCGCCTCATACATCATGGGTTTTAGTCAGTAGAAGTCTGACACGCCCTTCCGCTCTGCCCAGAGCGAGAGATGTCATTTTGATGATTTTCCAATACAAAAAAAATACATCATCATCATTTCAGCCTAAAGACGTCCACTGCTGGACATAGACATCCTCTAAATGTTGCCACAACCAATGATCCTGTGCGTTTTGTATTCATCGAATTTCTGCAACCCTCACCACCTGGTGAGAGTGCTCCGATGACCCCATCGAATCACCTTTTGAGAAACCTTCCAACGCTAAACCTTCCGGTACGCGTTTACCACACCAGAATCTTTCGTCCCCAAAAATCATCATCTGCCTCTAGCCTTTTCCCAACTATATTGGGGTCGCCTTCCAGTCAAGCCGGATTTAGCTGAATACCAGTATTTTACGAGGAGCAGCTGCCTACCAGACCTCCACAACCCATTAACTGGGGTAACACGGTACTTCATGGCAAGACTGGAGTCAGATTTACTGGCTTCTGACTATCCGTAACGACAGCCAAAGATCTACAAACGATAGCCGGGACCTACGGCTTAACGTGCTATCCGAGGCACGGAGGAAACTCGCTATGTTAAAATGGTCACCCATCCACAGACCAACCTGGGCAAGCATTGCTTAACCTTGAAGATCGACCCGTGCAGCTGTTATTATCTAGCCACGAGCTCCTCTGTTCCCAGAAACCAATACTTCACATATTTAACGCAAGAACATTACTTTCTTCTTCCACCAAACAATTGCCTAATTTAAATAATTCAATACAAGAAAATCGCAAGTAAAATCCATTCCATAATAAAAACAAAACAACTTTAAGTAACATCTTAAAATTAATCCCTCCTCAAGAGCACCCACCAAAAATGAAAATGAAAAGAGGCTCTTGTGTAAATAGGTCAGCGTGGCAACATTTCATTTGGCGGGTTAATAACGGGGAGATCACATTATAAAGCAGTAGATTCTGCGGCGATTACACGTAATAACACCGCAATAAATATCGCGAAGCCACTTCAGGTAACCCTCGAGTGGAACGGCGGGGGTTTGGTGCAAGGGGTAGGCGGGAACGGTTTTAAACTAGATATTTTTTTAATTTATTTATCTTCATATAACTATCATGACAGGCTCAGGCCTGTCGCACTAACTCCACTGACGACCTAATGCGACAATGCACTTCTATTTATTTATAAACGGTCTTTCGGTCTTTCGGTCAAAAAGGAGCAGGTTATATGTTCAGCTGTAGGTATGTATATTTTCTTTATGTAAGTAGGTTCACCGATTTCTCAATGAATTTAGAAATAATAATTAGTTTAGTAGATTGTACTCCAGAAGTATCTAGAAAAAATAAACTACCACACTATCCAAAATCAATTATGATATTAATTTAAAGTAAAATAAATAAATTGAAATCTTTTATAGAACTCAATAAAAAAAATAAAAAAATCGGAGTTTTTGTTGATTTTAATGTACCTAAGTTTAATTCATTCATTTAATCTTTAGATAACTTAATGCCTGTTGCTCGATACAGAGTTTTTTGAGTCATGTCTTCATAGTGTAATTATTTTTAAAAATTATTATTCCTTTACAATGTAGCTGTTTATCTCCGCTGCCGCTCCCACCTCGCCCCCCACACTATCAGAGCAGGGTACCGTCCGCTCAACACGATAATTCACCCGGTAATTAGCACTCGTCGTATTCCAACAAAAATGTCCGCCATATTCCAACTGTTTTGTGAAATTATTTTATATTTATGATCAGCCCGCGTTTTTATCTTAACAAGGATCTTACTTGACCGCGGTCCTTGTGGAAAACTCACTGGAAAATTTTAATTAGTTTAAACCTTTTTTTATTGTAATGCAGAATTTAAACACAGCTGTAATTTTGCCTACGAGGATAACTATACCCACCAGTGGGGGAAATGGGTTAAACAAGAAGGCTGCTTATTAGGGGCTGTTAATTATACTCTACGTTTAATATAATACCTGCTTAGTGACTTAACATTAAAATAATGGTACTAAACAATAAAATTGATGAGGAAGGTCCATGACACGCCCCTAGGGTCCAAGTACTATATCTACTGAATTTCTGATTGGTCAGAAACCGAATTTCGACTTATAGAACATGTGACAATATAAAATGAGTTACTAACATAATATATGGATTCTGTATCTGCTGTTATTATTTAAATAAATAATAAAAATGATATCAAAATAACATTTCACAAAGCTACTATTGTACATAAGTTCAACTTGCTAAAATAACCACAGTTTTACCATAAATTTAGATGCGGTTAGTATTTCGGTAAACCTTTCGGCAAAACGTAGGTAAACTTCAAATATAATGTTAGAAAATCTTATTAAACTCGGACGTGTCATGAAATGTAGCGCGGCTGTATCTAAATCACCTTGTTGTTCGTCGCTAACGCAACAGCTGCCAAGCACATGGTTCTGGGTTCCGTCCCCGGGTCGGACAAACTGTTATTAGGGTTTTCCATTACGGAATTCTAAGTGACATACCCAGTGTCTGGCTTTTTGTGAGGTTAAAACATCAATAGGACCAACCCTTATTAATACATGGAACTTTTAACATGATGTACCTACTACAGGCTTCTTTTTTATTATGCATAAGCTTGCGTTTGATCACTATCTCACCTGATGGTAAGTGATAATGTGGACAACGATGTAGCACACACATAAATCTGCCCATCCCTTCAGCAAATATTGTCGTGATTTCAAATTATTATCTTAATCACCTGTGATTAATATTGATAAGTGTAGATTAAAAATAAAAATCAGAGAATGACGCAAATTGCATGTTGATATCTATCAATTTGCAGAATTGATTGATTATGATTAACAATAAATAAATTATTGCATCACCTGCTTGGAAACAGGTCATAAAAATAAAGTTAAAAATTCTAAAGTTAAAATTATTATCAATCATCAATTAATATAATGAAGCACAAAAAATAAAAATATCATCATTATCTTTTCAACCGAAAGACGTCTACTGCTGGATATAAGCCTCCTCCAAGTGCCACAATCACAGGTCCTGTGCGTCTCACATCCATCGGGTTCCCGCGACTCTCACCAGGTAGTCGATCTACCTTGTGGGAGACCTTCTTTGTGGAAAGCTGGTCATGCAAAAAGTCTACTAGGCGTTTGGATAAGAATTGTAGATGGTCAGTAAGAATTAATTTGGTTACGTAAGGTCAGTTCTCAACAACTTTGCCTCGATCAATGCTACCAGAAATTAATCGAATGAAAGATATACATAGTAAAGTAAGGAATATTGGTGATATACCTAAGTAATGTGGAGATAACTATCGTTTTCAAAACAGAATACCCACACAGTTCCATGCAACCACATTCATGAGACAGTGCTAGCGGGTTATCAGGAGGATAAATATAACTATATAAATATCCTCATACTACATAGTAACACATTATGCATAGGGAACCGTATGGAGATGTGTTTAAAAAATATTACTACACGAAACCTAAAGGAATGCAAGGAAAATATGCTACAGAGGGGGTAAGTTCAGACTGAAATCATACTGATGATCAAAAATATTACTGTCTTTATTAGAAAACATTCTAGGCAGTTCCTATTTCATAAGTACGCATTATACTTATGTGTGTGTTCGTTTGTGTGTTTGAATTGTGACCAAAAGCATCTAGCAAATAAAACGTACCAAGTAAATTAGATAATTTAGTTTATTCGCTACTTACATAATAAATGCATAATTTAATCATTAGATCACTTATCAAAAAAAACATCAGCCCAAAAGAACGCAAGTTTCTATCAAAACCTATGAATAAATTACTTAGTAGCTAGTCTTGCCGAAGATGTAGTTGCCAGGGGCGTCGACATCTTCAGATGAGAAGTATTCCTTCCACAGCTCTTGGAATTCGGCCCACGTGACCTCGGACTTGCCTTTAGCCATCTTCTGGAAAGCCTGGACAGCCTCATCCTTGTCCAGACCAAAGGAAGCGTAGACTGTAGAGAACTCCTCAGCGTCAATGGATCCATCGTCGCTGGCGTCTTCAAGTGTGAAGGCGAACTTGCAGTACAGGTTCTGCCATTCGAAGGCCTCGTTGTTGGAGAATTTGTCCCACATGGCGATCCACTCGTCCTGACTGACTTGCCCGTCCTTGTTGTCATCAGCAACTTCTTGGATACCGTCCCAGATCTTCAGTAGAGTCTCTTCAATGAATTTGTATTTCTCGTCGCCTGCTGCCCAGCCGCGGTTCTTGGTGATTCTCGCAATGGCTGCTGTGAAGTCATCCTTCTCGATGCTGCCGCTGCCGTCAGTGTCGAAGAATGACTTGAAGACGTGGAGGAGCTTCTTCTTCCTGAAGTCGGACACCATGGTTGCTGATTGCTGTGTGGTTTACTGGTAAATAGTCACGGTATCGCGTGTGGTGCTTATATACTGCTGTAGTGTACATAGCGCCGGTGATACGTGTCCATGTTTGTGTATGAATCATGAGATAATAGTGATTAGTCAAGTTAAAGTGAAAGTATTATTGTTGAAAAGTTTGTGCGTTGTCTGTTTGTATGTCAAACAATTTTTTTTTAATATTAATCGACTTGCCGCAGTCAGTATCTGGTGGTGGTGTAACCATTAATGATATACCGACTATTTCAAGCTTGTCAAGTTATTTTAGGTTTTTGACAGCCGTTACGGGTAAGAAGCCCTAAATTCTCCACACTAGCTATTCCAAGGAGTATACCCAGCGACTGGGTTTTCGCAATCAAATACGTAAACCTCATGAGGTTGAGGTTTAACTGCATTTCATTAGACTGGACCACAATACAATTTGTTATAAAGCTATACCTACAAATGTAACCCATTCACAACCAACAGGACATTGATCAAACACTGACCTAATTAAACGAAAATTTAAAACAAGTTACGTCCAATAATTGCGACAATCGTTCCAATAATCACAGGGGAATTATAAAATGGTTAGTAGCAGTAATTGTCGCGGCCACATACATGGAGCAGTTATTGCAATGAGCTCCCCAACGGGCCATCGTAATATGGTTTGGGGTCATTAAAGTGCCGTGGTACGAGCCGAAATCTGTCCCGACTTTATTTTACGGTCTAAATGTTCTGATAGTTTTATTTTTGTTGCAGTTCGCTCTTTACGATGCGAACGACTTGGGCTGGAAAATTGTGACTTGGTTTTGGTAAGCTGTTCTTTGTTTTTTGTTGTAAACTTTAAGAATGCTACATGCATAATTTACATAAACCAAATTGAAAGTTTAGTATTTACAAATACTTTTCTTTTCCATGATTTATTCATTTAAAATTTCAAAATCAATTTAGAAACTGGTATGGAACTACTGATATTTTTTTTAATCACTAGATCCATTTTAAAATAATGTAGAAATAGTGGATCTAATGTTGTATTTTATTATCATTAGTTCCACATCATTTTTTTTATTTTTTAAGTACTTGTCAAATTTTTGAACGGTAGAAAAATACTAATGGTAAAAACACTGCTGAAATATTTGAAGAGTGAACTACTATTACATGTTTGGTTTTCTGGCTAGGTATTTGGACATTCTTGAGAAACACAAAGCCTGAATTTGAGACGCCATCGCAGCTAACTAGCCGACAGGACGGAGATAGATGGCGTATTAATGGTGAAATATCTATTATACATTACCCCATGTCCGACAGGCATATGGATCACGACCACCCTCTAATGGGGCTGCACGGAGTAATATGTCTGGGGAAACCAAATTATAACGCGTCTGCTTTTTGGGTGAAAGTATGAGATATTTTTTGGTTTTAATCTTTCGATATTTTTCTCTTTTGGTTTTTCATAAATCAATTTTAATAAAATTTTGAGTTGATACTGAGGTTGCTTTGATTAAAGAAAATCAATTCTGCACAAGTTGAATATAAGAAAGAATAATTGATCAACATTTCTGACCATTCATTCCATTCATTGTTGTTATTCGTATACTAAATTTGTTATAGGAAAGTTTCGGTGACAGCTGTCAGATTCATAAAACTGTAGCTATCTATCCTTTTCTCTCATCTTAAAGATGCATAATTATTTTCGTCCTGCTGTCACCCAACTCATAGTATGTAAAAAAGACTATAGATGTTTGACAGTCGTTACAGGTAGTCAGACGCCAGAAAGTCTGACCATCAGTCTATCCAAAGAGTATCGTGTTGCTTAGTAACTGGATTGTCAAGTAAAACATGGGTATTCAGCCGCATCCGGTTAGACTGGAAGCCGACCAAATATCGGAAGATACAATGTTGACAGGTTTCCCACAGCGTGGACCGAAGATCTGGTGTTGATGATCGCGGGAATCCTATAAATGCGAGACGCACAGGATATGTCGTTGTGGCACCGCTTGGTGGAGGCCTATTTCCAACACTGGACTGCCTGTACTGTAATATTCTACAAACGAAATATCCACCAATTAATTTAATTTATAAAAATTCACAGACGAACTCGCAAATCAAGCCTAGTTTGATAATTAAAGTAATTAATACTGATTCCTAAGATAAGACTGACGTGCGCCACTATCTGACTGCAATGCAGGCCACTCGCTGTTTGCTCTCTTATCAATCTTGTGTAAACACCTATAAAAATAATATCTTATTACGTGCACTTTGATAAACATTGTGCTGATTATTTTTACAGGCGCCGCCCGACCGTAAGTTTGATTTTTAACCGACTTTAAAAAATGGAGGACTACCGGGCCCCTACAGTCCTGTAGGGGCCCGGTAGGGCCGAAGCCTCTGGGGAACACTGAAATTCCGAAAGGTAAGTCCATGTCCCCCAGATCGACGGCAACGAAGGAACAGGGTGGGGTTTAGTCAGTAAGAGTCTGACACGCCCTCCCGCTCAGCTCAAGAGCGGCAGAAGGCATTCTGATGATTCCCTTCCAAAAAAACCCCGTCTTTAAAAAATAGAGGAGACACTGTTTCTTCGAATGTCAATGTCAGCGTCCAATCAACTCTTTATTATAACATTTTGTCTTGTAATCCTTGGATGGTGAGGGAGAGAAAGGCCAAAAAATATATGGATGGACTGTGTTTTTTTTAGGTATGGTGATCATCTAAAAACTTCCCTCGCTCTAGCCGGGGCGGGAAGGCGTGTCAGACTTTTACTGTCTAAAACCACACTTGTGTCCTTCAGTTGTCCCTTGCGTTCTAGGACTACGGGTTTCCTTTGCAGAAATTCCCCGCGGTCCTAGCTTACGAGCATCACCCTGCTGGGTTACCCCTACAGTTTGCTGACATCTCTTTGAAATGAAAGAAAAGGTAGTTAGTGATAGTGTGACGGGTGACAGGACAGAATGGCAGAAAAAAACGTGTCGCGCTGACCCCAAGTAAAATAGGAGGAAGAAGTAATCTTATTTGAATTTGGTGTTGATCTGATGAAGAACCTCATCGACAGGCTATGGAAGTCTTCAATAAATTTTAGCAAATCTCTCGGGATTGCTACAGACATACGATGTGTTTGTTTATTGTTTACACAAATTCATCTCGCTGTATGACCTGAAGGGAAACGCAGATGTATAAAGTTAACACTGAGAAACCCTCACTTCACTAATTGTGGTATCATTTTGAGCATTACTTTTTTATTTATGCACCTTTTTTATCTTTATGTTAAGTCATAGCTTCATATTGGTTCAATTACTTATATTTCATTTGCAGATCCCAAAAGAAAGAGCAAATCTTTTAAGAGGCCTGCGGAGACCGCGCGCTATCTCGAGTTGAGACGAAATAAAATACGTTTTTGAGGTTGATGGAAGCAATCCAGATAGTATAAACAATTCTTGGACACACCGACTGGAGTAAAGTCATCATCCGCACACTGACAGTTGCTTGCTGTGATAGCAATACAAACTATTGGAAATTTGGGAGGTGTTCCGTAATACCAAAAATGATGAATGAAAAATTAATGTATTTCCAATATTGTTTCGAGTTTTATAACTTGGTAATAATATCTGTGTTCCTACGAAAAGATATTTAGAAATATTTTTGTTTATAATATAGAAAAAACAAAATAAAAACATGACATTTTCGCTGTGAAAATGTGCAAATTTAAATTCGCTTAAATTTCGTTTGTGGTAAGTTTTTCAACAAAAAGACGATGTAGGAACCTAGATAATTATTGTCTGAATCCGAATAACATCATATTATGGTGTAAATATGCTTAAATTGCAAATGATTTTGGTATTACGTTTGTATGGATAATTCTAACGTCGCGCCCACCTTAACACTTGATAGTTGCTGCAGGTGGCAGCAAGCTGTAGGTGGCAGCTTCTTATGGAAGAGAACTATTCAAAACGTGATGATGGTGTAGAAGCAAGTTAGGCTCTTAAAATGTAAAAATTGCTTTGTAGCTAACACCACTACCCATCAGTCGGTTTACCTACCAATGAAATATATCATCAAAATTATACGTATTGGCATTCTCTGATCATAAATAGGCTCCGAAAACCTCGATAATATCTCTAGAAATAACAATAAGTGAAAACTGAGCTGTTAATGTTCCCTATGACAGCCAGTACACATCACTCAACTCTCGCCCCATGGCATATTATGACGCCATCACATAAGTGCTCAGAAGTTAGATGGGACAACACTATTGAGGGAAAAAATCTTAGCTTTTTATCGCTCACAGAGAGATTGTTAGTCACAATCGTAGGTAGAAAATCCAATAACCTACCGTAGTTCATAGATAGATAGCTTCCCCGTAAACAGTAAGATTCTATCTATCCATCCACAACTTTGGTAGGTAATTCTATACGTCGGTAGGTTATAGGAAAGCAAGTAAGGGCAAAAGGATAGATCTTTAGTAGCTGCAACTGTAGATAGATAGCTTATTGAAAACGGTAGGGGTTAGATAAGCGTACTGGTATTCAGCTGCATTCTGTAAGTCGGAAGCCGACTCCAACAAAGTTGGGCAGATTGAGTGAAAATGTTAAGAATTTTGGATTGGACAACAGAAATTATAGAGACCTTATCAGCGTCGCATCGGGAACTAGTCTCACATATTTGATTGGGCCACAATGATGTATTTTGGTTTTTTGTAATATAACTTAAACCTGTGCTTGACGGCGATCCCACCTCCATCCACCCACCATCACTGCTTACCATCAAGGTAAATGATAATTAAATGGTGATTGATTCAGGATGCAATCGCTGATGGTGAGGTGCACTAGTTTATTATGTGCCTATCCACTGTAGCCTTGAAGTCATCCAAATTATAATCAGACGGGAAGAACGCAGCAGGCAGGTAGGGCCGAAGCCTCTGGGGAACACTGAAATTCCGAAAGGTAAGTCCATGTCCCCCAGATCGACGGCAACGAAGGAACAGGGTGGGGTTTAGTCAGTAAGAGTCTGACACGCCCTCCCGCTCAGCTCAAGAGCGGCAGAAGGCATTCTGATGATTCCCTTCCAAAAAAACCCCGTCTTTAAAAAATAGAGGAGACACTGTTTCTTCGAATGTCAATGTCAGCGTCCAATCAACTCTTTATTATAACATTTTGTCTTGTAATCCTTGGATGGTGAGGGAGAGAAAGGCCAAAAAATATATGGATGGACTGTGTTTTTTTTAGGTATGGTGATCATCTAAAAACTTCCCTCGCTCTAGCCGGGGCGGGAAGGCGTGTCAGACTTTTACTGTCTAAAACCACACTTGTGTCCTTCAGTTGTCCCTTGCGTTCTAGGACTACGGGTTTCCTTTGCAGAAATTCCCCGCGGTCCTAGCTTACGAGCATCACCCTGCTGGGTTACCCCTACAGTTTGCTGACATCTCTTTGAAATGAAAGAAAAGGTAGTTAGTGATAGTGTGACGGGTGACAGGACAGAATGGCAGAAAAAAACGTGTCGCGCTGACCCCAAGTAAAATAGGAGGAAGAAGTAATCTTATTTGAATTTGGTGTTGATCTGATGAAGAACCTCATCGACAGGCTATGGAAGTCTTCAATAAATTTTAGCAAATCTCTCGGGATTGCTACAGACATACGATGTGTTTATTTATTTATTGTTTACACAAATTCATCTCGCAGTAAGACCTGAAGGGAAACGCAGATGTATAAAGTTAACACTGAGAAACCCTCACTTCATTAATAATGTGGTATCATTTTGAGCATTACTTTTTTATTTATGCACCTTTTTTATCTTTATGTTAAATCATAGCTTCATATTGATTCAATTACTTATATTTCATTTGCAGATCCCAAAAGAAAGAGCAAATTTTTTTTTAACACTTGATAGTTATCTGATCTCGGAGCTCAGCTGCGTGTGTTGAAATCAAGCTGTAGGTGGCAACTTCTTATGGAAGAGAACTATTCGAGACGTGATGATGGTGTAGAAGCAAGTGAGGCTCTTAAAATGTAAAAATTGCTTTGTAGCTGACACCACTACCCATCAGTCGGTTTACCTTCCAATGAAATATATCATCAAAATTATACGTACTGGCATTCTCTGATCATAAATATGCTCTGAAAACCTCGATAATATCTCTAAAAATAACAATAAGTGAAAACTGAGCTGTTAATGTTTCCTATGACAGCCAGTACACATCACTCAACTCGTGTCTCGCCCCCATGGCATATTATGACGCCATCACATAAGTGCTCAGAAGTTAGATGGGACAACACTATTGAGGGAAAAAATCTTAGCTTTTTATCGCTCACAGAGAGATTGTTAGTCACAGTCGTAGGTAGAAAATCCAATAACCTACCGTAGTTCATAGATAGATAGCTCCCACGTAAACAGTAAGATTCTATCTATCCATCCACAACTTTGGTAGGAAATGCTATCCGTCGGTAGGTTATAGGAAAGCAAGTTAGGGGAAAAGGATAGATTTGTTTATCTTTAGTAGCTGTAACTGTAGATAGATAGCTTATTGAAAACGGTAGGGGTTAGATAAGCGTACTGGTATTCAGCTGCATTCTGTAAGTCGGAAGCCGACTCCAACAAAGTTGGGCAGATTGAGTGAAAATGTTAAGAATTTTGGATTGGACAACAGAAATTATAGAGACCTTATCAGCGTCGCATCGGGAACTAGTCTCACATATTTGATTGGGCCACAATGATGTATTTTGGTTTTTTGTAATATAACTTAAACCTGTGCTTGACGGCGATCCCACCTCCATCCACCCACCATCACTGCTTACCATCAAGGTAAATGATAATTAAATGGTGATTGATTCAGGATGCAATCGCTGATGGTGAGGTGCACTAGTTTATTATGTGCCTATCCACTGTAGCCTTGAAGTCATCCAAATTATAATCAGACGGGAAGAACGCAGCAGGCAGGTAGGGCCGAAGCCTCTGGGGAACACTGAAATTCCGAAAGGTAAGTCCATGTCCCCCAGATCGACGGCAACGAAGGAACAGGGTGGGGTTTAGTCAGTAAGAGTCTGACACGCCCTCCCGCTCAGCTCAAGAGCGGCAGAAGGCATTCTGATGATTCCCTTCCAAAAAAACCCCGTCTTTAAAAAATAGAGGAGACACTGTTTCTTCGAATGTCAATGTCAGCGTCCAATCAACTCTTTATTATAACATTTTGTCTTGTAATCCTTGGATGGTGAGGGAGAGAAAGGCCAAAAAATATATGGATGGACTGTGTTTTTTTTAGGTATGGTGATCATCTAAAAACTTCCCTCGCTCTAGCCGGGGCGGGAAGGCGTGTCAGACTTTTACTGTCTAAAACCACACTTGTGTCCTTCAGTTGTCCCTTGCGTTCTAGGACTACGGGTTTCCTTTGCAGAAATTCCCCGCGGTCCTAGCTTACGAGCATCACCCTGCTGGGTTACCCCTACAGTTTGCTGACATCTCTTTGAAATGAAAGAAAAGGTAGTTAGTGATAGTGTGACGGGTGACAGGACAGAATGGCAGAAAAAAACGTGTCGCGCTGACCCCAAGTAAAATAGGAGGAAGAAGTAATCTTATTTGAATTTGGTGTTGATCTGATGAAGAACCTCATCGACAGGCTATGGAAGTCTTCAATAAATTTTAGCAAATCTCTCGGGATTGCTACAGACATACGATGTGTTTATTTATTTATTGTTTACACAAATTCATCTCGCAGTAAGACCTGAAGGGAAACGCAGATGTATAAAGTTAACACTGAGAAACCCTCACTTCATTAATAATGTGGTATCATTTTGAGCATTACTTTTTTATTTATGCACCTTTTTTATCTTTATGTTAAATCATAGCTTCATATTGATTCAATTACTTATATTTCATTTGCAGATCCCAAAAGAAAGAGCAAATTTTTTTTTAACACTTGATAGTTATCTGATCTCGGAGCTCAGCTGCGTGTGTTGAAATCAAGCTGTAGGTGGCAACTTCTTATGGAAGAGAACTATTCGAGACGTGATGATGGTGTAGAAGCAAGTGAGGCTCTTAAAATGTAAAAATTGCTTTGTAGCTGACACCACTACCCATCAGTCGGTTTACCTTCCAATGAAATATATCATCAAAATTATACGTACTGGCATTCTCTGATCATAAATATGCTCTGAAAACCTCGATAATATCTCTAAAAATAACAATAAGTGAAAACTGAGCTGTTAATGTTTCCTATGACAGCCAGTACACATCACTCAACTCGTGTCTCGCCCCCATGGCATATTATGACGCCATCACATAAGTGCTCAGAAGTTAGATGGGACAACACTATTGAGGGAAAAAATCTTAGCTTTTTATCGCTCACAGAGAGATTGTTAGTCACAGTCGTAGGTAGAAAATCCAATAACCTACCGTAGTTCATAGATAGATAGCTCCCACGTAAACAGTAAGATTCTATCTATCCATCCACAACTTTGGTAGGAAATGCTATCCGTCGGTAGGTTATAGGAAAGCAAGTTAGGGGAAAAGGATAGATTTGTTTATCTTTAGTAGCTGTAACTGTAGATAGATAGCTTATTGAAAACGGTAGGGGTTAGATAAGCGTACTGGTATTCAGCTGCATTCTGTAAGTCGGAAGCCGACTCCAACAAAGTTGGGCAGATTGAATGAAAATGTTAAAATTTTTGGATTCAACATCTGCCTAGCCTTTTCCCAACTATATTGGGATCGGCTTCCAGTCAAGCTGGATTTAGCTGAATACCAGTATTTTACGAGGAGCGGCTGCCTACCAGACCTCCACAACCCATTAACTGGGGTAACACGGTACTTCATGGCAAGACTGGAGTCAGATTTACTGGCTTCTGACTATCCGTAACGACTGCCAAAGATCTACAAATGACAGCCGGGACCTACGGCTTAACGTGCTATCCGAGGCACGGAGGAAACTCGTTATGTTAAGATGGTCACCCATCCACAGACCAACCTAGGCAAGCGTTGCTTAACCTTGAAGATCGACCTGTGCGGCTGTTATTATTTAGCCACGAGCTCCTCCTCCAAAATTTATGGATTGGACAACAGAAATTATAGAGACCTTATTAGCGTCGCATCGGGAACTAGTCCCACATATTTGATTGGGCCACAATGATGTATTTTGGTTTTTTGTAATATAACATAAACCTGTGCTTGACGGCGATCCCACCACCATCCACCCACCATCACTGCTTACCATCAAGGTAAATGATAATTAAATGGTGATTGATTCAGGATGCAATCGCTGATGGTGAGGTGCACTATTTATTAAGTGCCTATCCACTGTAGCCTTGAAGTCACCCAAATTATAATCAGACGGGAAGACCGCAGCAGGCAGATTCACACCACCAAAATCACTCGTGCCTTTGTTGAAAAGTGTCCATGTGTAGTAACATTAGATAACATATGAATGCTGCGGCTAACAGCCGGGTGATGTGCGGCGTGACAGATAGGATGCATCGCTCACAACACGCCCCTCTGACATCTATACAGCGACGTAGAAGCATCCACCCTTCCTGGGTGGATGCGGTAACTTAGTGATAAAAACTAAATAATTTTTAAACAATATATCATCTTTAGGGGCGTCTAAACGGGCTATATTTTACGACAATTTGTGGCTGCAATTATTGGCAAACATTGCCCAGCCATCAAAAAAACATTTTAGTGCATTTTATGGCTGAGCAATCAATTGCAGGCAACATGATGCAATATGGCTGCAATAGTATGGCCTTTGATTCAGAACCCTTTAATGATACGCCGGCTACACAAAAAAACATTTTGACATACCAAAAAATATGTGACTATAATGCTGGGCCATCCTTAAAATATTGCATAGTGTGGCTGGTATTGCTAGCAATGTTGCCGGCCACAGTATAGCAGCCACTAATTATTGTAAAATATAGCCCGTTTAGACGCCCCTTTTGTAACATGATGGAACGCAATAAAGTATTAAGTATTGCGTATCAAATGTCTCTATCAAATGTCTTGATATATTTTATTTATTTATTATAGCTTGTGCACTAAATAAAGCATCAATAGATCATCATCATAATTTACGCTCATCCTGAAAGTTGTATGTTTAGCATCGGTTACTGAATCATGAAATTGATTCAGTAACCGATGCTGTTTTAAAAGAGGTTCATTTTATCCTAAAATGATCATTCTAGAATTTAAAAAGATACCAAATTTGATAAAACTCGATTGCGTCAATTCCCTAGCGTGTTTGTGTGTGCAAGCGTTGATACCAATGCGCTATCAATGTGGTGCATTAAGGCCTATATAACGGATTTCTTTCAAAACACTACCCAAGTTCATTTAAGTAAGATTAATTAATTTTGCTATTGGACTGCAATATACCAGTTACATGTTGTATAATTATGTAATTATGCACCTATTATTAGATATGGAAATGGTAAGTTATTGCAAAATGTATAGGAAGCTATAAACTTGCATTAAAGAGCAGTGCTGGCCAAGAAGTGACGGCTGCGACCTAAAAATCTAATCAAGATCAAGGCTCTTAAGAGTATGACTAAATCATTCGAAGGGAACTGGCCCAGCAGTTCAGTGCACTGAGTGCAAGTTGTTTTTACGTTAATGCAATAGAAACGTGTACCCCGTTTGGCTCTCTGATTGGTTAAGAGCTAAGAGCGGACCAACCGAAACAACTAACGTCATACACGCGCTAACATAAAACAAACTCGCCCTAGGCACATAGATCCACCAACTTGCTCTGGGCTCGCGAAGCAGATTACGGTTTACCCTTTCCCACAGAAGAGAGGTCTGTCTTTATTTATTTTATTTATTTATTTATTTATTTGGCTCTTCAACAATGAGTACACTATTAAATGTAAAGAAATACAATTTTGCCTTAAATCTAAGTGCCCCATCACTTAAAGAAGAGCACTACGTGCACTAAATTATACGCTTTAACAGCTAATAATAATAAAATAACAGAAAAAAAATACAATAAGATTAAATATTAAAACAAAACCTAAATTTTAACATTTTTGAAATCTAAAGGAGACAATTTCTTTTGTTTGGGGAATAGGCCCTCTACAAATTGTGGCGTATAGCAATGAAATGCACGTCAGTTTATTCCTTATAATCTATAGATTACAGTGGTAATATTAGCAAAACTTTATGAAACCGGAATACTGTGAAATACGACAGTCAAAACATGACTCTCATTATAACTTAAAATCTCACAAGAGCTATTATCTTATGAGTGGATAGGTCTCCTTGGTATTTTAAGTCAAAATAGTGCACTTTTCAATAATATATAGTATAAAACAAAGTCACGTCTGTACTACGTGACAGATTTTGATGTGATTTACACGATTTGATAGACTTATTCATGAAAATGGATTAAAGTCCCCGTCACGAGAAGCTATAAATTTTGTAAACAAGTGTTCAGGAGTTCACAACATTTGGACCAACAAAAAAAAATGATTTTTTTTAAGATTTAATAAATTATTAAGTAACAATATAATTAACATATGTATATTATTTAAGAATAATTATTCGTCAGATTCAGTTGTTTCCATTTCTGTGTCAGAATCAGTGACATGTATCACGAAGCTGTCTACAGTTTTATCAATCAGATCCGCGATATATGCAAAGCAATGAAACAAACTCGTACGCATTCGAAACTCGAATGACGATTTTATTTCAAAATGGTGTCCCGATAGTTTACAATCCCTGCGACGGACCAAGAAACAAAAAACGATAGCACTTTGCGTCGTTAAAATATGATCCGACTAAATTAAAGAGGTTGTTACTTTCATATAACCCGTCTCTATTTCATGTCGATTGAAAATGTTTACTTAGTAAAAGATGTTTGTTTACAAAATTTATAGCTTCTCGTGACGGGGACTTTAGATGTATGTAGGTATTCATTTCGAAATAGCGCGGTTTTTGCAGGCCAATACTGTAAATCTAAAATAATAAGGTGATGTGTTATAAGCTGGTTGGGAAAAAAAACACATTATAGGGACATCACAAGAAATATTATTACTGTTTATCTCTTAAAAGCAGTATTTCATCTAAAAAAACCGGGCAAGTGCGAGTCAGACTCGCGCACTGAGGGTTCCGTACCAACTTACCTATGAAAACAATTCAATTCTCGAATCGAGTCTGGAAGATTTTTCAAAAAAAAAAACTTGTGACGTAACTAAAAACTTTCAGTTTTCAGAATTTATTCTATATTTGTGCTAAAATTATCATGCTTTGTACCATAATTTCAAGATTCTAGGTCAACGGGAAGTACCTTATGAATTTTGATTTCTTTGACAGTGTCGAAATGTACGTTTTTTGCAACATAAACGGGCGTATCTTCTTTTTCCGTCAACTTACAAGTTTGATATTTACACAGCTTCAAGGGACCACGGACTTGAGTATACAGTTTTAATTTCACGCGTTCTCGAGATAAAGGGTCTTGACAGACAGACAGACAGACGGACAACAAAGTGATCCTATAAGGGTTCCGTATTTTCCTTTTGAGGTACGGAATCCTAAAAAGATGCAGGTGGCTTAACCTCACCTTGATGCCGTGCCCAAGAAAAATACCACACTATACACATCACATGTGCACAGCAACCAACTGCGCGTCTGCCCACTTAAAAATTACAACAGTATCCAGCAAGAGCAGCTCTATTGTTAGTAATTGATGGAGTGGTGTCAACTAATATATAAATATAATGAGTTTTCTTACTTGTGTGCCTTGATTATATCCTACTTTGTAGGAGATAATTATTTGGACCATAATCATGGAAAGATACCTCGATTTTGAATTGTCCGGAGGCCCTGACATGCTCTCCATAGTATGAACGAGATTGTTTGATTTGATAAATTCCTAGAGAAAATAGAATTAGGTCCTGGAATGACAATTGAGGAAAATCATCCAGCTCTGGAAGGTTGAAGGTTGCTGCTGGGTGTGGAAACTGGAAGACAGAGTATCTGCAACGGGCTATTAATTACGTTTTGTTCCACGGTGATGTTGAAAATAAACCTAAAAACGCTCCTAACAAGCATTTTTTGCCGTAATACTATTTTACTATTATTTCATTATTCCGGTTACGTATCGATATAATTTTTGGTCAGTTAATTATAACAAGATGATCACTTTTTTCATGTGCAATATCATTAATAAACATTACCGTTTAACAGTGGGCCGAAAAAAAATTGTCTCCTTTGAATTTATAATTTGTCTTTTAGAACTAAATTCATTATAGCTGACTATACTTATGCTTAGAAGAAGTATCAAACCTCTTGTCATAATTATATTTTACCCCATTCGTGTCCAACCCCGTCTTCGTAGATCCGACGAGCTAATGCGATAAAAGAGAGTTGTAACGACGCTTCTGGTCGGGGGCGGGGGTATGCCACTCATTTGCCAAATTGTCCAAACTCATAGAATTCTTTATGGCCACTTGTATCTAGAAGCCTAGAGTAATGGCCGCCATCACTTTGTTGCATGTCTAATGGCAGTTTTTATGGAACCTTCCAGATGGTGATTGTTATGTGTTTGAGTTTTATAGTGCTCTGAGTTGAGTGGTCATAGATCAGATCGAGTTTTTAAGATTATGTGAATAATGGTTTTATTGTGTTTGTCGACAGTGTCTACTGTCTATTGCAAATTTGACGTCTCATACATTATGAGCATTACTGTGTTCACACATGTCACAAGATAATAACAATTGCTCAAGTAAGTGTTCACAAATAGCTTCTTGCTAGTGTCCTGTAGAACCTTTTTTATCAGCACGTATTTCGAAGGTTTAGAATTGACACAGCATAAATAGAAGAAAATGTTCAGAAGAGATTAGGACGGCTATAATGGTGATAGGCACTTGTAACTTCATAAAAACTAGCTGCTGCCACCGGCTTCGTCTGCATAAAAATAAAATAATGTCCCAAGGGAAAATACTCCCGGGGTAGAAATTATCCTATGGTTTATTCTAGTACATGGTCTACCCGTGTGCCGAATTTCATTCAAACCCTTAAAGAAATTCGACCCTGAAGTAATAACAAACATTCACACACTGCACGCACTCACAAACTTTCGCCTTTCAAATATTAGTGTGATATTGAAATGTAAAGCAGTAATTTGATAAAAATAAATCCTACAGCTTAACGCGCATAAGCCTCCCTATTATCTCCCAATCTCACAGCCAACAATAATTTTACTGTGCGTGGATAAAAACACTAAAATCTACAATTTCAATACATATCATGTGCCTACTTATTGATATAAAAACTACTTGCTGACTAAGTTTTAAATCACTTCAATTTGTGGTGAACAAAACTGCAAAATAACATAACACAAGGCTTAAAATTATATTATTAAATCTCTGTAACATTCTAGTTACATTAAATAAATTAACACTAAATAATTGGTAAACTAATGCGAGTGAGAATGTCCATGCTTCGACCCACTGCAGATATAGCATCCGAAGATAAAGTTTCCTGGAGCATCCTGATCTTCAGTCACGAAGTATTCCTTCCACAGCTGCTGGAACTCTTCGAAGGAAACAGTCTCCTTACCCTTAGCCATCTTCTGGAAAGCTTCTATAGACTCCTGCTTATCCAAACCAAAAGATTCGTAGACAGAAGAGAACTCTTCGACGTCGATAGCTCCATCGTTGGCTGCATCTTCTAACTCAAAGATGAACTTGCAGTACAGGCTCTGCCAATTAGCAGCAGCAGATGGGTTCTGTGCAAACTGGTCCCACATCTCGATCCACTCATCTTGTGATATTTCACCATCGTTGTTGGAGTCAGCTCGGCTCTGCAGACCATCCCAGATCTTCATAAGAGTGTCTTCTACGTTCTTGTATTTAGCATCACCAGGCTTGTATCCTCGGAACTCTGAAATCTTCTGTACGGCTAGTTCGAAGTCTTTCTTGTCGATGCTACCACTTTTGTTAGTGTCAAAGAAAGCGTTGAACACATGAAGTAACTTCTTCTTTCTAAAATCGGACACCATTTTGGCAGATTTTGTTAGACTAATGTAATAATTCTTATAGAAAGGTCCTTATATATTCCTTCCAGAGATAAATTACTCGATATGCACGCATTAATCGGTGGGTAAACTTGATATTACATGTTATAAATGCTATCTGGTCGATATCAGAGGAATTAGAAACGGCGGGAATGTATCGTTATGTTATCGCGCCAGTGATCTCGTTATTAACGATTAGCTCGTTACGTTCAGTTTCATCACGTTGTCGTTAATGTTTTATAGCGAATTTATACTTCAGTGCGTTATCTTAAGAAATATAATTAAGATTGGGATTTTCGTTACTATGCAATAAGTGGTCGCTATTAAACGAAATTATCTTGGCTTCATTTTTGATATTAGATAGTAAGTTGGTGAATGTATCATTCAGCAAATTCTATTTATAATAGGAATGGAATAGTAGTGCGATTTCTTTCTTAAATAGAATCATAGTTCCGGGCTCTCTAATATTTCAAGTGAAAGAATTGCTTGTCGCGAGGACACGATGGTGCATATGGTGGAAGTGCACTTGGGCAGAACACCACCGTGTCCTTGTGGGTATGATCGGCGGTAGCTACCTATTGCGCTGGACCCTGGTTCTAGCCATGATCCGGAGTGAGAAGGAATAGGTTGCAGGTCCTTCCTTCAGTCTGTGAAGCAATTATGCTAGAAAAGATTATGACCGCAATCGTGAAAGACCGGACGTCTCCACATCTCACCGGACAAGCTCCAACTGCCGTTACATAGCCGCCCCGGGCGTTGGAAGTTGCAGGGTTACTTTCGGTTACCGTAGGTTTGCGAACGACGAGCAATCGGTGGTTTAACCGTCTCGCGTCTGGGCATCCGGGAAGGATGCACGGAAAGCAAGGGCCACTGTCCGGCGCGATTCAAAGACACGTCAGCAAAATCGTAGGGGCCCAGCAGGGTCATATAATAACCAATTCACGGACCAAGAAAATCCCTAAACACGTAACAACCGGAAAAAAATCATAAAAAATAATCTACGCACATTCCACATTCCATGATCATAGGAAAGCCGCGACGTCGGCGATCTCCCTTGCGCAATACATCAGCTTACGGCCGCGGCGGCCGCCCGGCAGAAACAAAGAAACACACATCTTTTGTCTTTCCGCCCCCGGGCCGCGGAGGAATTGTTTCGTACAGAGAACTGACTGTGCGCGGATTACTGCGTTCGTTTGTTTAAGTCTTGTAAGGGCTATAGGACTGGGAGGTATGGTTAAAAATATTAAAAGAAAATTTTATGCATGAATAATCTACGCTGCGTAATAATCCACGGGGATAGATGTAGAAACAAAGGCTGATAAGCTCAAATAGGATTGAGTAGGTCTGCCGCATGCACAATGGCGACCAGTTCTCCACAAAGTAGGTGCCTGAAGATTGCTGATGCCGCAGAGACCAACATATGGCGCAATTTCATTAGTCGAAAGGGCCCGCATGCGGGGTGCGAGAGATTTCTGGAACGCATGCCACAAGGCCCGCATTCGGGGAACCGTTTTCATTAGTCGATAGGGCCCGCATGCCGGGTGCGAGAGATTACTAGAACACGTGCCACAGGGCCCGCATTAGGGGAACCGTAGACGGTATAACGAACATGTTACTTTCATTGGTTGTTATCTCGCCTGCGGGGATTCCCCGCATGCGGTATACCGAACGGGGTCGTTAGACTAGTGAAATTGCGCCATTAGGAAGAGGTAACTAGATGATCTAGACGCCTACCGCAAGGGCTGCTTCGAAGCCGCTCGAAAAAAAATCTCGATGAGAGCAGTGATGCTCCTCCTGAAGTTTATTAAGAATAGGTATCCAGCAATGGGATAGTACAGACTTAATTAGAAAAGTATAAGTAAAACCATGACTGTATTTCCCGTTAAGATAGATATGCTATTGTAGGCGCAGTAAGATTATTAGAAATCCCACTATAGGGAGTGTAGCTTTTAGCATGAAATCTGATATAACAATATGTATAAGGGCCTGTTTCACAATGTCCGAGTAGGCACTACCCACTGAATAAATTCAAAAATTTGACAGAATTTGTATAAAATTATCTGCCAAGTAAGATACTCGAAACTTAATCATAGGTGGTGAAATAGGCCCTAATACTTACAAACTATTTTAAATACGTTAATTTATAACTTAAGAATAGAGTTTTGAAACTCTAGAAAGGATAATTTATTCGTAACTAGAATTAACATAAGCATACGTACTGAGAGTAGTATCAGCTTATTATTCCTAAAACCTGACAACCATATTATGCCGTCTCTTTCTCAAGGGTTAAGTCAAAATTCATGCTATTTTCGCCACCATCCAACTGCCTACCTTAACCATCCTACTGCAAACCCGTTAAAAAACAACGTGCAAACAAATGAAACCCAATTTGTCTAAAAATATAAATATTAGATCGGCTAATGCGTTCTGCCGGTACCTCGTAAATAGCTGGCGTGATTTACGGCGCGAATCGTACATGTTTGCTGCAATCATGCTATCGCGGTGTGCGATCACCGCTATGTCGGCTAAAAATATGGATTCATTTGTTGATTTTGCTGATATTATAACATAAGAGTATACATCGCGTCTATTATCTGGCAAGGATAAGTAAAAATGTATACTCGTAATATTACAGTATACACCCACTCATCATCTGCCTAGCCTTTTCCCAACCAACCCATTAACTGGGGTAACGCTTCATGGCAAGACTGAAAGTCAGATTTACTGGCTTCTGACTATCCGTAACGATTGCCAAAGATCTACAAATGACAACCGGGACCTACGGTACGGCTTAACGTGCTTTCCGAGGCACGGAGAAAACTGGGTATGTTAAGCTGGTCACCCATCCACAGACCAACCTTTGCAAGTGTTGCTTAACCTTGTAGATCGACCCGTGCGGCTGTTATATATCTAGCTCCTCAGTAGTAGTACAGTATACACCCACTAGTCCTATCTATAGGAGCGAGGCTGCGTTTAATTGGACAAGAATCAAAGCGTTTATTTCAAACTAGCTCCTGCAAGCGCGGCAGTGCCCACATGAAAATAGGTTTCTCCATACAAAGTTTGGGTTTCATACCCGTATTAAGTGAATTTAAAAAAAAACCTTTTAAGGAAATCCCCTCTGTCGTATCAACGTTGTCTATCACGTATAAATGGTAGATTGTAGTATACTAATGAGTTTGATTTGATTAAAAGTTTATTTTCTTCATTTTAGAGCATTTAAAAAGCCGACCCCAATATAGTTGGGAAAAGGCTAGGCAGATGATAAGAGCATTTAAATAAATTGACGGAAATATAACTAAAACACACCTAAAATAAAAACAAAATATTTCAAATGGTTAATAAACACTTTTGTATCAAATCAGCAAGTACTCGTAGGTCCTGAAGCTAACTTGAAACCAAATTGCCCTTCATTTAATACTCGTAGCTACCTATTAAAGACTAAATTCAAACATTGTTTCCACCCCCGGAAATCTTTGTCCGCCATTGAACAATAGGTACATTTCATAATTATTTCAACTACATTTGAAACGCGTTACGAAGTTAACGCAAACGTAACGCGTTAGCACGAGTTAATGGCTCAAAATGTTTACGTACTTAACGCAGTTATAAATTATTTACAGTTAAAACGTAAACGCGTAAGTTAAGTGATTTATATTACGTTTAAGTTATCTAGGGGGCAGCAGGGAATATGCGTAAAGGGAACCCCGGGGCCCTCCCATGTAGCAAAATAGTCATATAGTTATAAACTTTTAAGACTAAACATCTAATAGGAATCTAATAGATAGTCAGAAGCCAGTAAATCTGACTTCAGTCTTGCCATGAAGTACCGTGTTACCCCAGTTAATGGGTTGTGGAGGTCTGGTAGGCAGCCGCTCCTCGTAAAATACTGGTATTCAGCTAAATCCGGCTTGACTGGAAGCCGACCCCAATGTAGATGGGAAAAGGCTAGGTAGATGATGAGACGCTTTGATTAAGAACACGGATCTCTTAACAGCATCTCCTAAGACGAATTGCGCTACAGGTACTTTCGATTCTATGGAACGAAGGCAAAGCAGGAATAGGAGTGTGTTTTAGGAACTATTTCCGTTTCGGCACCAAAATTTTGGACACCCAAGTTATTCCCTACTCGGCACCAGTGGGTTTGGATGGTAGTAAGCAATACAAAATCCGAATCCAAAATACCCATTGGTGCCGAATCGGGATCTGCTTGGGTGCCGAAACGGGAATACTTCGATTCTAGTCCGTAAAAGTCTGACACGCCCTCCCGCTCCCAGAGCGAGAACATTGATGTCTTCTCACATAAAAAAAAAACAGGGAATATGCATACCTTTTTAAATTTGCTAATTTACATAAATATATTTTTTTTAATTGTTATAAACTAGTGCTTGACTTCGATCCCACCTAATGGTAAGCAGTGTTGCAATAGTTGATGGTGAGGCGTACTAGCTTATTAAGAGCCTATTCACTCTAGCCTTGAAGACACCTAAATTATGATCGGACGGGAAAACTGCAGTAGGCAAATTGTTCCAGTCCCTCGATGTCATCATCATCTGCCTAGCCTTTTCCCAACTATATTGGGGTCGGCTTCCAGTCAAGCCGGATTTAGCTGAATACCAGTATTTTACGAGGAGCGGCTGCCTTCCAGTCCCTCGATGTACGCGGTATAAACGACGAACATTTAATAGATAAACATAGAAGAATTTTTAGAATATCTTCACAAGTTATAAAGCTTCAAAGCTGCTATAAAAAGAGAAGTCTGGCGTAGTCTTTGACGTCAAAGTTCGTCACGGCGCCCATACGACCGCCATAGAAAACGGTGTTCACGAAAGAGCTAGATATATTTATTTAAAACTAGCTTCTGCAAGCGGCTGCGTTCGCCTGAATGTCGGTTATTGCGGAGGCGAAGTCGAAGACAGATAAAAAGTAGCCTATCTATGTATGGCCATTCTTTGAGTTCAAGCTAACTCCGTGCTGAATTTCATCAAAATCGGTTCAGTAGTTGATTTGTGAAAGCGTAACAGATAGACAGAATTACATCTAATTTATTTTTTGTAATTTCTTTCTTTCTTTCTTCTAATGATATTGTTTTCACTGTTATTATTCTATTTTTGTATATTTATTGAAATTGCTGACCACTATATATTTTTTTTCCATTTATATATGCTGTTCTCTTATTTATTGCAGTCAAGAAATAGTTTATGTTACATAAAACCAAAATTGAAACATAGTTCACATGAGTTCGCGTCTCAGATACAAACAATAATAATAATTTATTGGTCCAGTGTTACAAAATGTATCTTAATACTTTTGTGTTCTGGGTATTTACAGTAACTGGTAAAAATAAACATTAAAATGCATGTAGGTCCCCAAACTAGGCAATGCCAAAAAATTAATTGCATTAAAGTCACATTTTGACAAGTTCTTAACATAGAAGCTAGTGCGCATCACCATCAACGATTGCATCACTGCTTACCATCAGGTGGGATCGCAGTCAAGCACTAGTTTATAACAATTAAAAAAAAATATATCGCAGAGATGAAAGTGCACCTCGAATAAGGACGATATTTTAAGAAGGTACGAGAATGATTGGCCTTCAGATTGTGAATATTAATGACAGACCTTGACTGTGCTATCGGTCGGCTGATAAAATTATCGCGAATTATATTCCGTGTGCTTATGAGGTAGGTATTACCTATATTTAGTCAATTTAAAATTATAATTTAAGGTGGGAAATCATCAAAAGACGTGGCGAAATGGGAAAACAAACAGAAGTTTAACATCCCCATATTAGACTTCTACTAACTAAAACCCACTCCTGTTCCTTTTTTGCCTTAATACCAAGGTCTCGGGGTTAGCTTTCGTTCGACCCCGAGCCTCAGTAGGCTTCGACCGGGATCCATAATGTATTTTCTAAGCAATTTTTTAACATCGCTGACATGTGGGTAAAACACTACCTAAATGCATTTCAGTAAAATTACAGTGCTTGATTTATGATCGTAGCTTAATTTTCTGAAGCATTCCTGTTTCAGCACCAAGTTTTTAGGCACGAAAGGTTTCGGCACCCAAGCTATTCCCGTTTCGTCAGCAATAGGTATTTTGGATTGTTATTTTGTTTTGGTTGTTACCAAAAATATAATTGGAGTGTATAAGGGTTTATTATTATGCCAATTACATTTTGTATCATACAAGAATAGATCTTTGCAAAAAAAACAGGTATTTCCACAGGTAGTGATGCAAAATTCACGCTTAAAGTTCTCACGTTTATCAATAAAGCAACCAAGTCACAGTCTAGTAAAGAACCGATACCGATATCCAAGCTCCGAAAATCTCGGTCCTCCGACAAAGCCTGCCGATACCTAGCGATAACTACGGCGCAGTTTGTGCGGCCGCTCAAAAGTGCGGCCCATGCGGGTAGTATCGACGTAATTGACGCGATACTACCCGCCGCGACGCGACGGCAAACAATCTGTGACGTCATGAATATTCTGTGAGGGGTTTTAAGTTTCGGAGTGTTTGGTTATAGCAGCTTATGTATGATTTATAGAATGTGAAGACAATATTATATAGCTTCACTCAATAAAAAATCAATAAAGCAACCAAGTCTCAGTCAAGTAAAGAACCGATACTGATATCCGAGCTCCGAAAATCTCGGTCCTCCGACAAAGCCTGCCGATACCTAGCGATAACTACGGCGCTGTTTGTGCGGCCGCTCAAAAGTGCGGCCCATGCGGGTAGTATCGACGTGATTGACGCGATACTACCCGCTGCGACGCGACAGCAAACAGTCTGTGACGTCATGAATATTCTGCAGGGGTTTTACGTTTCGGAGTGTTTGGTTATAGTAAGTTGTGTTTTTGTAGGCTGTGAAAATCATAGCATGTATCTTCATGAAAAACAAAAAAATCTTTTAGGTATAAGAGGTAATATTGGTTGCCTTGTGAGACGCATTGTGCAGTTGCCTCACTGCTTACTATCAGGTGGGATCGCGGTCAAGCACCAATTTAAACAAATTAAAGGAAGAAAAAAAAACATGTTGCATACGAGAAGACGCCGTTGCAAAAATAGGTAGGTAACTATTTCCACTAGTCACGTTAATCAATAAAGCAACCAAGTCTCATGGCCTATTTCACCACCTATGATTAAGTTTCGAGTATCTTACTTGGCAGGTAATTTCATACAAATTCTGTTCCATTTTTGAATTTATTCAGCAAGTAGTGGCTACTCGGACATTGTGAAATAGGCCCTTAATCTAGTAAAGAACCGACACCGATATCCAAGCTCCGAAAATCTCGGTCCCCCGACAAAGCCTGCCGATACCTAGTGATAACTACGGCGCTGTTTGTGCGGCCGCTCAAAAGTGCGGCCCATGCGGGTAGTATCGACGTGATTGACGCGATACTACCCGCCGCGACGCGACAGCAAACAGTCTGTGACGTCATGAATATTCTGAAGGGGTTTTAAGTTTCGGAGTGTTTGGTTGTATGTAGTAGGTTATGTTTTATAGAATGTAAAGACAACACTATAGGTATAGCTTCACTCAATGAAAATCTTCTATAAATAAGTGGTAATTTTTCTTGGCTTGTGGAGCAAACCCACGACGCCCCTAGAATCTGACTTTTACGTGTGCACCAAAGCAATAAGGTATTTCCACTAATAGTCTTGCGAAATTCACGCTTAAAATTGTCAAAACAAACTACTATCGAGTCAAGAACCGATACCGATATCCAAGCTCCGAAAATCCCGATCCGTCGACAAAGCCTGCCGATACCTAGCGATAACTAACGGTGCTGTTTGTGCGGCCGCTCAAAAGTGCGGCCCATGCGGGTAGTATCGACGTGATTGACGTCGCGACGCGACAGCAAACAGTCTGTGACGTCATGAATATTCTGTGGAGGGGTTTTACGTTTCGGAGTGTTTGGTTATAGTAGGTTGTGCTTTTGTAGGCTGTGAAGAATATATTATGTAGCTACAGTAAAAAAAACATAACCCTTCTTGGCAGTCGGGTAATTATTTTTTTACTCAAGACGTAATTTTCTGATTTCCTTTCTTAATATGTGTAAGTCTATAGTTGAATAGATATGAAATGAAAAAGTGGATGTGTAAGTAGGAGTATAACTCCATCTGTTATTATTTTAACACCTCATGGTAAGGTAAGAACCTAATTATGGTGGTCGCGCTGCACCTTGAAATGTGGCGCACCCCGCGTCCTGTGGTGCACTTGTTTGTCGCTTCGTACAGGTTTAGTTTCCACTGAAGACACTTGAGCATCAACTGGTAGACAGCTAGCTGCACTATTACGGCGTCGCTACAGCAAACAAAACCACTTCGTTGCTTCACTCTAAGATGGCTCGTCCCTGCCTATCTATCAACGTATTTCAGACAGGTTCGCTGTTATAAATTATGACCTTGACTTAGTCAACTTATGAAGCACAGTAGAGTAAAGTTGAAGTGGAGGCAGATCCGACAAGCTGTTCAAACTTTCAAACACCATGTAAACTGATGTATCTGTTGTACGTTTCTCACAATTCATGGCAACATATGATGTACAATGTACAGAGGATTTGTAAATGTGAATAGTGCAGTATGCAAGCGTTGCAATCACGACAGTCCCCTACGCATTCATTACAATATCCACATACGGGGACTGTATTCAGCAGTGGCTTTAAAAACGAGACCTAAATATTAAAACGCAGTCATCCGCGGCACTATCGAGCTCACTAAACGTCCACATTTCAGTGGATCGCCACAACAAATAAGCTAAAACTTTACAACGGCGGGTAGTTCACTACAATGCCGACCTCACCGCCCCCCCCCCCCCCCCGCCCGCGACCCGCTCGCGATCTACTCAACAAAAGGCCTTCTGCATGCACGCCATCTTTCATTTGATATTTGTATTTGAGATAAGTTATATTTTATACTGGATGTGACTCTTAATTTTTAGATTTTCTTATTTAATGTGGAGAAAACAACGGAACAGAGACACTTTTTCTACCTGTGTAGGTACACAGGAGGTGCTTTAAGAGAATTAAAAGATTACAAAGTATGTTATAACAATTCTGTTAAAAGTAAAATTATAACTAAGTATGTATGTAGATACTTTGAGTGTCGCTGACCAGTGGCCAAACTAAACTTAAAAGTGCGTTAAATGGGCTATGGTGGGAATGTACGAAGGAAATACCGTAATCTTAGGACACAATGGGTTACTGAAGATACACAGGCCTGTATTCCTGGTAGTCAGAAAAGTCTGACTCGTCCTCTCACTCCACTAAGCACGGAAGAAGAAATTTAATAAGCTCTACCTCAACAAAAAGGGTGCGATAAATAAGTCTAATTAAAGATAACACTTGTCTCATTATGTATAATTATAACAATTACATAATACTCGTTATCAATCAGCCTTACCCTGATAACATTCACTTTCGATTACTATCATAACAAAACAGTATAATTTCCGAGTAATCAATCGGATGATGGTGGCTACTGACGTCAGAGATATCATCATCATCTGCCTAGCCTTTTCCCAACTATATTGGGCGGTACACCAGTATTTTACGAGGAGCGGCTGCCTACCAGACCTCCACAACCCATTACCTGGGGTAACACGGTAGGTAGGTACTTCATGGCAAGACTGGAGTCAGATTTACTGGCTTCTGACTATCCGTAACGACTGCCAAAGATCTACAAATGACAGCCGGGACCTACGGCTTAACGTGCTTTCCGAGGCACGGAGGAAACTCGTTATGTTAAGATGGTCACCCATCCACAGACCAACCTTGGCAAGAATTGCTTAACCTTGAAGATCGACCTGTGCGGCTGTTATTATCTAGCCACGAGCTCCTCTGACATCAGAGATATCAAGTTTAAAATATTATATGGCACTGGCACAATTCTCCCGTATTGCCATTATGTGCATTTTTTTAAGGAAGGGAATCATCAGAATGACTTCTCCCGCTCTAGGATGAGACCTTTTCAAAAAACCTACCCTGGAAAGCATAGGCTAACGCCCGTTTTCAATAACCTACCGCAGTTCATAGATAGATAGCTATCCCCGATAAACAGTAAGATTCTATCTATCCATCCACAACTTTGGTAAGAAATGCTATCCGTCGGTAGGTTATAGGAAAGCAAGTAAGGGCAAAAGGATAGATTTGTTTATCTTTAGTAGCTGCAACTTTAGATAGATAGCTTATTGAAAACGGGCAAGTGAATGTTTTGCTCACAGTAGCATAACAACACGTACCAGTGTACCGACTGGACTGGCAATCTGTTAAAATTAATTACTGCTTTATAATCTGTGTTATCTTATCAATGCCAGTTTATTCATTTAATTTTGAGTGTTTTTTCATGAAAAATAAATAAAATTGTATTACTGTTGGCGTTGCTATGTAGTCTAGTCACGTATGGTTCACGAAGGCGGTTTCTTGTGTGTGTCATGTTCTTGCACATTTTTTTCTTCTGCACCAGCTAGAGGAACACTCAGATACCGCCCCAATACCAGTGCCTTCTACTTCGACCAAAAATTTTACTTCTATTGTCGTCAACATGCAAATTAAAGAATGAGCCGAATGAGTCGAAGATGATAACTTTGTTATTTTCAGCGTGATTTGAATACAAGAAAGAACTGACGAGTAGCACCCGTGTGTATCACAAACAGTTTGAAGCCTAAATAGTGGCTTCATAACCCAAAATCTATTTCATTAATGTATTGTGAGCCTGAGTTGTCTGTATGAGCAGTCAAGACTGTATTGGCATCAGATCCACGACAACTCTTTCGAACGATTACTTGTTTACTCTTGACTGACTATAAGCTGAGACACCGTTTTCACTATTCATTACTTGACCCAAAAGCCTCCAAAAACTCGTAAACGAAAAAGAGAAGCTGCCTCAATTCCCCAATCCTCCACACAAGAGCCTCAATGCCCAAGTGACGCACCACAAGACGCCACGACAGCGCAAGTGAGTCGCGAGTGCAGCCGTCTCATCTCTATCTACCTCCGTGGCGTGTATTACTCCAGCTGACTTTGTACTAAGACACCGTGTCCACTCTTCAATACTTGATTCTAAAGCCTCCAAAAACTCGTAAACAAAAAAGAGAAGCCGGCTCAATTCCCCAATCCTCGACACAAGAGCCTCAATGCCCAAGTGACGCATCACAAGACGCTACAACGGCGCAACTGTGTCGCGAGCGCAGACGTCTCATCTCGCCCTACCTCCGTGGCGTGTATTACTCCAGATTAGCTGACTTTGGGCTAAGACTCCGTATTAACCTTTCAGTACTAATTGACTCTAGCCTCCAAAAACTCTAAACAAAAAAGAGAAGCCGCCTCAATTCCCCAATCCTCAACACAAGAGCCTCAATGTGTGTCGCGAGAGCAAGCGTCTCATCTCGCCCTACCTCCGTGGCGTGTATTACTCCAGATTAGCTGACTTTGGGCTAGGCTAGGAGCTCGTGGCTAGATAATAACAGCCGCACAGGTTATCATTAAGGTTAAGCAACGCTTGCCAAGGTGGGTCTGTGGATGGGTTACCATCTTAACGTAACGAGTTTCCTCAGTGCCTCAGAAAGCACGTTAAGCCGTAAGTCCCGGCTGACATTTGTAGATCTTTGGTAGTCGTTAAGGATAATCAGAAGCCAGTAATCTGACTCCAGTCTTACCATGAAGTACCCTGTTACCCCAGTTAAGGGGTTGTGGAGGTCTGGTAGACAGCCGCTCCTCGTAAAATACTGGTATTCAGCTAATTCCGGCTTGACTGGAAGCCGACCGCAATATAGTAGGGAAAAGGCTAGGCAGATGAGCTGTCTTTGGGCTAAGGACACCGTATTAACTTTTCAGTAGGTACTTGACCTGAAAGTCTCCAAAAACATCTAAACAAAAAAGAGAAGCCGCCTCAATGCCCAAGTGACGCATCACATCGCGCCCTAGCTCCGCGGCGTGTATTACTCCAGTTTAGCTGCCTTTGGGCTGAGACAGTGTCCACTTTTCAGTAGGTACTTGACTCTAAGGCCTCCAAAAACATCTAAACAAAAAGAGAAGCCGCCTCAATTCCCCAATCCTCCACACAAGAGCCTCAATGCCCAAATGACGCATCACATCGCGCCCTACCTCCGTGGCATGTATTACTCCAGATTAGCTGACTTTGGACTAAGACTCCGTATTAACTTTTCATTACTTGACTCTAAGGCCCCCAAATACATCTAGACAAAAAAGAGAAGACGCCTCAATTCCCCCAATCCTCGACACAAGAGCCTCAATGCCCAAGTGACGCATCACACAAGCCTAGCGTCTTGTGTGTCGCGCAACTGTGTCGCGAGCGTAGACCGTCTCATCTCGCCCTAGCTCCGTGGCGTGTATTATTTTTAATCCGGCACACAATGCATCGCGACCTCAGCGCGCACGGCACGGCTAATCCGGGCTACGGAGCTGTGCCCATTGTTCTACGGTGCGGAATTATGGGCGATAGGTCAGGATTTGTACGTGATACTAATTTGATTTCTTCGAAAGTAGGTATGTGTAAGTGCAGGGCATGAAGTGGTAGAGCTGCGAGATTGTTCGAAAGAGTTGTCGCGGCCTTGGAACGCAAAGGGCATGAGAAGGCACAAAGCTGGAGGTTAGTCAGTAAAGGTCTAACACTCTTCCTCACTTCACTGGGAGAAGTTATTTGATGAAAAGGGTGTATTACATACCAACACACACGAAAAGTAAATAACATTCTAACTTGTTTGTCAACTAAACTATTGGTTTTAACAAAAGGCTATGTGAAAACCCACCGTTTAACTAAGTATTTTAGGACATGTTCCATTCTTATATCAAGTTTCATCGATATCCGTTCAGCAGTTCGAGCGTTAAGAAGTAACAACCATACACACTCACAAACTCTCGTCTTTACAATACTATACTCCGTCGGTTTAGGTAGTTAACTAAAGGTAAACAATCTTGGCATGTCTTTTTATCTAAAAGTTGTCTATAAATTGTATGTAAAAATCATTGCAAATAGGTAATTACCTAGATCGATGTTAGCTAATAAACTAAATTTAAATAATCTTTGTGTATATTATATACGACCTCTTTAATATAAAAAGACATACCAAGACTGTTTACCTTTAGTTAACTACCTAAACAAACGGAGATTAGTGTGATTGATTTTGTCATGCCACGTAACCTAAGTTCGGCTTATTCCGTACGGCAAAGATTAACATGTGTAACATTGGACACGTTCTCCCTCGTGCATTGGCGCTCACCTCAGCACTACATGATCGTTCAGATAACAGCGTCCCGTCTTATTCACTGCATGCCTACAACTTATCGTCACCGAAGAGATAACTACAGAAGGCTATCTATATACAAAGCGCGATCGAGCAACACACACATAGGCACTGCTCATAGACTCGATGTCTCGAACTATGCGCGCTTGGGCTGTGCTCAGACCAAGCGGCCGGCGCCTACCCTTGCGCTATCACAGAGCGTAAGTATGAAAAGTGAAGTAAATATAATTATTTTTTCAAGTGGGGAATCATCCGAACAACTTCTCACACTCTGGGCGGAGCGGGAGGGTGTGTCAGACTTTTACTGACTAAACCTTACACCATTCCTTCGCTGCCTTCATTCAGGGGTCACGAGAAGTACATACATGAGAGTCTTCTGCACTATCTATTTTGTGGTGCCTGCATGCCTACAACTTATCGCTCTACACTCACTCTTCATACTCCATACCGTTACAATACAGCGCATCTGCCTGTATGGGTAACCTTATTGTTAGTGCCTGAATACCATGTCGGAATAGTCAGTGACTTGTTAAAAATGCTTCCATGATAATGTTGCATTCGTTCCTGTAAGGAATTGAGGGTAGATGATAGTTGGAGATAAATTCTTTCAGGATTTTTTTTATTTAACATAAACTTGTGCTAGACTGCGATCCCACCTGATGGTAAGCAATGACGCAGTCGTTGATGGTGAGCCACACTAGTTTATTAAGAGTAGCCTATTCACTTTAGAGTGGAGTGAAGGCTAGCCTTGAAGACACGCAAATTATAATCGGATGGGAAGACCGCACCAGGCAAATTGTTCCAGTCCCTCGATGTACGCAGTATAAACAACGAGGCGAAACGCTTGTCCGGACCGTAGAGGTTTCAACAACATAAGGGTGGATATTAGACGTATGATGGTTTATCCGATGGTAAGTATAGTGATGAAAGGACCAATGGATTAACAGCCGAAACCAATAACCTATCTATCATAATATATCGGAGATAGAAAAACAAATGAAACAACAGAAACATGTCAAATTTTTGTATTGTATCATTTGTTTTACTGTCTCCAGTATGCCAAAAACGGAGTTAGATAGCTTATTGAAAACGGGCGTTAACCTATCATTCTGAAGCCTAAATTAACACTCACATCTGTAGTGGTAGCGTCCCACAAATTTTGTTGCACTGTTTTAAGATTGATTTAATAAAAAGTTTTCATAAAGGCTGCAAATGAATAAAACCTTTAAATCGTACATGAGGAAAACGCATTCATTTATCTAACGCATTATATTTTATGAGGAGCTCGTGGCTAAATAATAACAGCCGCACGGGTCGATCTTCAAGGTTAAGCAACGCTTGCCTAGGTTGGTCTGTGGATGGGTGACCATCTTGACATAACGAGTTTCCTCCGTGCCTCGGAAAGCACGTTAAGCCGTTGGTCCCGGCTGTCATTTGTAGATCTTTGGCAGTCGTTACGGATAGTCAGAAGCCAGTAAATCTGACTCCAGTCTTGCCATGAAGTACCGTGTTACCCCAGTTAATGGGTTGTGGAGGTCTGGTAGGCAGCCGCTCCTCGTAAAATACTGGTATTCAGCTAAATCCGGCTTGACTGGAAGCCGACCCCAATATAGTTGGGAAAAGGCTAGGCAGATGATGATTATATTTTATGGATGTCTGATTAACAGACTTAATCCATTATTTATATGACGACTCTAATCTAAGTTAAGACGTAGATAGGTCTTACAAGTGTTTAGATTGATACCGACAAACAGACAAGTGCACTTATTGTAACACTTGTTGAACGCACAAACCGATCGTTTGATAATAATAATCTATATGTTTTACAAATTTAAAGAATTGGGAGTCTTTAAAATAAACTATCGACTCATCGTTCTACAAAATAATCGAGAAGCTTTTTATTGTTTTGAGTCAACGGAATAAACCGCTAAATTTTCAACTGCTCGAATCAGTCACTCGAAACTCTATATCATCGACGAAAAACTCGAGAATTAACGTGTCATGCCTCATGCGTCAGTCGCAACAACAGACTTAGTCGGACTCGAGTCAAAGTCGGAACAATCAAGAACAATCGAGATGTACCTACGAACAACCGAATAAAACCTCTCGCCATCACGCATAGCTACTCAGATACACACAATATACCTAAGTAGGTAGGTAGGTACCATTTCCTTGAAATTACACGATGGGTTCGGAGCAAAACAGGACAGTCCTACTGCCATTTTTTTTTCTTGAAGTGGAAAATCTTCCAATGACTTTTCCCGGTCTATGATGGAGCTTGAGGGCTACTACTACTAAAAGAGTTCTGAATATACATGTGGATGAATGGAGAGGGAGAGCGAGGCCAAAGAAAGATGGATGGATTGTGTGAGGACCGATATGAAAGAAAAGGGTGTTTAGTGATAGTATAACGGGCGACAGGACAGAATGGAAGAAGAAAATAAATATGTTACGCCAACCCCAAGCAATATGGGATAAGGACAGGAAGAAGAAGACGGAGCTCGAGGGAGAAGCGAGGACTTTTATTGGCTAAAACTGCACCTGTGTGTCAGTTGCGCCTTTTTAGGACCACGGGTTTCCTTTTCAGACATTCCCCGTGGCTCTAAACAACCACTCGCATAGGTAACTACCTACCTGCTTAATGTATCCTATTGCCATATATCTTTAAATGTAGTCTCAAATATAAAAACTTTAGTAAAAATCTTTGCAACTCTATTTTAAACGCAGCAATAGTAATTATCGAAATAGGCCCCTGATTGCTGTGAGCGAACGCTCGCTGCCGCAGAATGCACTCACAACGCTCCCGGGTACGCCTGCGGTACCTAAGTGCACAGAAAGTGCTTAAAAGTATTTAAATGCGCAATATCGTCCTTGAGTCGCAAATTATTTGTCTGGCGGGGGTTTGGAGCACGAGGATATTTATTTGTTGTAGTGTTTACAATAATGTTGGTAGAAGCAGACATGCTGGTTTTAGTAGTGTAGAATTAAATTCAGTGGAAAACCTTAACGAGCATTGTGGATCGATAGGTTATTATTATTACTTTTTATAATTCCTTATATCCATCGCTTTATTGCCCGTCTGTTATGATTCTGTCAGAAACGTGTGAAATATCAACTACTTAAGTGTGCTACTCCTTGAAACAGTGAAAAACATCTAACTTCTACAATCCGTCCCCTTAGCTCGCCCGGCAAGTGTCAGGTAGGTATGGTCAGTATCTTAGCTAACGATACGCGCGTCGATAATTTGGAAAGTTCTCTGTTATTATTATATTGTTTTTGGACATTATTTCATCGACGCCAAGCGTCAGGTTAATGTGACCGTGTTGTAAGTCTACGCAATCTAAAAGAAAGGTCCTTTACCTATCCTACTTTTATGGCGCATATTCTGTTAAGTCACATGTACTCTCGAATCTTTACTATGCGGATACTACTATCGGTCTGGTCAGTGGGTCGTCTTAGGGGCGGATTTTCATAACTGGCAAAAATAGATTGATTGATCCGGGAGTGTGTAAAACCTCATATCATACCCTCGATTTTATTTAAAATCCTAGAACCCACATATCGCCATTTTTGAACAAGCATTCAATGTTCAGTTTGCAGTCGCGTTGTAAGTTGCACTTGGCTTACTTACTTAGAACAATAAGGTACAAGCAGACGACTTACCTGTATAGTTGATTGAGCTGGATCGCTGGTAGAAGGCACATGCTAGTAGCAACTGCCCACTCCATCGCACAAGACTGCTGGAACATGCTGGAACTACATTCCCCCACCGATCGCGATAAGGAATGTTAAATGTCCACTAACACGACACGAAAATTTCTCACAACCTAATAGAAAAAAACCGGCAGGCTGATTATGTATCTTGCAAAAGCCAAGCGATAGCAAAAATTGCACGAAAATTGCTCTTCAATCGCTAATTCGTATTACGTATTAGCGAAAACCACGCGATAGCAATCTAGCGACAGTGCTGCCTCTATGGAGCAATCGACTAACTAAAATGTGCATTGTTGCACTCGAATCCCTAGCGATAGCGTTTTATTTCGTATTACGTATGGTTTTTGACAGCGATGCGACAGCGATCGGCAAGCAAATTTAGCTGTCAAATTGCGTTAACCATTTCTTTGATTGTTGATCGCTTGCTTATCGCTCTCTGATTGCCAATAGAAATTAGCTTTCTATATCGAGTATTTTATTAGTTAAATTGTGTAGTTATATCTGCAGCGTGTGTTTAATTAACATTTCAACTTATTGGGTGTGCTTTAAAAGACTTTATTCAGTGCCAACATATTATACATTTGCCTATCTTAAGTTTCCTTAGACCTTGAACTTAGACCTTGAACCAAGGCCAACACCTTTGACTAAAGTGGTATGTTCTGCCAGATAGTCCAAACAGGATAAAGTACTTTTACTCTTCAAAGTAACTTTATTGCACACACATATAAAATAAAATAATATCATATTATTTTAAAACTTGTTGACATAGCAGTAGAATATCGTTTGGAGTCCAAATAAACACTGATTTCATTCCTTCATCCATCTTATGGTCGACACAAAGCTATTTTTAGTAAAGTTCAAATGGATTGAAGTGAATTTTAAGTTACAATTTTTTTTTCTTTTCCAAAACAATCACATCTGTTCGACATCTTTAACCCGCGGATAGTCGCGCCTGGGTCAAAAAGACCCAGTACTTTAGTTTTTGTGCCATAACTCTTTTTGTATTAGTTCATTCATATCGTCGCATTAAGTACCTTCAAGTGGGTTCACAGGCTATCCACACACCTCACTTCAGCCACTTCCCGTGTAGCATTTAGATAGTAAGAAGGTTTAAAGTGAGAATGGGTCGTTTTGACCCTTTTGCGACGTAATGTGTTAGTGTATTTTTTGTTTCAAAAATATTATTTTGATTTAATTTCTTTGTAAATGTGTCGTCAAATCGTTTGAATGACTGGAAAATAGCAAATATATTAGAAGAGGAAGATTTTGAAGGTGGAATTTCGTCAGAAATTGAAGACCATTTGGATAATGATAATTACGATTCAGATTCTTGTCACAGTGATGAAAATAAACTCCTTGATGAGAAAAACCAAAACGCAATGCCAATTTTGCAATACTTATATTTATGTAGAGATCATACTACATTTATATGTATCAATTATAATAAAAAATTAAGCCAAAATATACAATAGCCTATTCTACGCCAATTTTACAATAGTTTTACCTAAGGTTTTACTATTGTAAAATTGGCGTAGAAAAATAAAAAATTGAACTATTTTATAGTAGATCTTTACGTGTAATTTGGAGACTGATTATAAAATTATGCTACGTTTTAAAATTAATATTTTACCACTATTTAGAAGTTTATTTATATTTATGATAAAAAATATTTTTTTATGTTTGTAGGTTAAATAAAAAAAGTTTAAGTTATTTTTTTGTTCCTATAACGTAAAAAGTAAGATTTTGCAGTGATCTCTTGAATTTTGTGATTTATATTACTTTTATGTCCAAATAATAAACATTTATTATTTTTGAGTTTATTTTGTTATCCTCTTTCAAAATAATTTACAAATAATCCCGAAACTTAATTAAGTTATTAAAAACAATACATTAAAAGTCTGGGTCTTTTCGACCCGTGCGCGACTGTTGGTGACTTAAAAGGAAACGCGAGTACCGGCGGCGGGTTAAATGGCTGTAAGTTTTTAACTCGTAGTTTGACAATAAATTAGTTCTCCAAATTGTTACTCAATTGCTGTTGGCGCTGGGGTCGCAGCAATAAGTGCATGGTAACAATCGGCGAGCGATCAGTAGCCCAAGCACGAATATTTGCGATAAGTTATTCGTATCGAAATCGAGTAACATTTGTATGAGAATTGTACAGCGCCCCTATCGGGCATAAAAGGAAACAAAATATGGCAGCACGAATGATTTTAGCGCGCTCTGGTAATCGAAATCGAAACGACATGGTAAACGAAACTCGAAACTTATAAACAATTGTTAGATTTTTGATAGCACGAACATCGTTTTGACGTACGGTAACGTAAACTCTCGAAGGCTGGCTAACGTGTTGCTCGAAACATTTTTCACTAGAAAATAGTCGGTGAGAAAGGTTTCGAAAAGTGTAAAAATAAAGTTTTAACCGTGTTTATGTTTTGTTTAGAGTTATTTATGTGAATAAAAGTGTTTTAAAATTATTGTCAAGTTATTGGAACAATTATTAATAGCCCCAAAATAATTTAAAATGCAAAGACCGCCACTGTATGAACGTAGTACCTACCGTATATTATTTTTTGGCGGCAAATTTACTAGAAAATTATAGCTAAAATAATATAGGATATCAATCACGAGAAACAAGGTAAAAATCATATTTTATTTATTTGCGTACCTATAGAATTAATGTGTTTGAAAAAGATTTGAGTTGCTTATGTTTTTTTTTATCATTACAGAGAAATTACGCGCAGAGCAAAACCTAGGAATAGAATTAACCCACTGGACATAAATGAAACCAAATTTAAAAATAGATATAAAAAATATAAGCTTTATTATAATTAGAAGAATTTATTTGTTACTTCCTTCCATTTCATTTGTATGAAAATTCCGACCTCGTGGGCCGCCTGAAGGTTTAGACAAATCTCCATTTTTGGAATAGAAATAGCATTGCACTTTAAAATACTTCACACTAAAGTTTATGCTGCTCAACAGTTCTCATAATTCACTTATAAGCACTTAATTATTTATAGAAAAAAAAAACAGAAATACTTTTGTTGTGGACGTGTCATAAAACATAAACAAACTTAGCCTTCTTGGCGCCCTCACGCGTCGGATGTCAAAATCAAAAATGTCAAGTGGGTGCGTTCGGTACCCGTAATTTTTTTTAAATAAAATCTCCGAAACTATGTCATATTGCTGAAGATAATGCTACTTTACTATGTCTAATAATTAACTTTGGATCTCTTCTTTATAAAACATCCAGTTTTTATTTAAATTTAATAATAATAAAACGTTTAATCAAAGGAGAGAAAAATATTAACAACTTGATTTAGTTTTCGAACGCAAAGATTCATTCAACAATCGTTCATTTTGCTCACTATGGCGCGTCTCTATTTACATTAGCATGACGTCACCTTCAAATTTGAATCGAGTGTTCGATAGTGCTTCGAATGTGCTTCGTGCTGCCTACTATCGACAGACTCTGTTTTTGAATCGAGGCGTCGATACATTGTCGATTCGAATTCGTTAGATATTCGTGCTTGGCCTACTGCAATCCATTTTTAGATAATACGGATCTTTTTGACGTTAAGCGATTGATCGCGCGTCGACTGCGCGATGATTGCGAATTGTTTGCTGATCGCTGTTTCATACATAATCAGCCCGCCGGTATGATTTTTACACACACATAGATCATGTTAATCATTATTCCTATATTATATATTCCTATACAAATACCTACCTAACACAAACTAGTTGTTATGTATGTTCCTTTTTTCCCGCGCCTAACTTTTGCAGGTTGAAGGAGAGGCAAAGGTATCAAACCGTTATACATCCTAACATTAAATATCAAATATCTTTTAATATAGAGTACAGATAATTGTTCATTTGTTAGTGATAACAAATTATACTGTAAATAATCATATTTATTTATGATATTTCTATTCATAAACAAAATTTAAATTTTCATTTAAGTTAAATCCTTGAAATATAACCGCCTCTTGGTTTTAAAAAAAAATCCGTTGACCATGACGAAATAGGAAAGAGAAAAAGGCACTATTATGATATACACAGCATATTGAACCTAATCGTGGTGGAATAAGAGTCTCCACGCGCGCCTCAAGGAGATGTCAGTAAACTGTAGGGGCCCGGTATGGCCGAAGCCTCTGGGGAACAATGAAATTCCGAAAGGTAAGTCCATGTCCTCCAGATCGAAGGCAACGAAAGAACGGGGTGAGGTTTAGTCAGTAAGAGTCTGACACGTCCTCCCGCTTCGCCCAAGAGCAGGAGAAGTCATTCTGATAAAAAAGTGCTGAAAATAAAAAAATTGAAATAACCAGCAATTTTTAGGTTTTTCAAATGACAACATCTTAGGAAGTTTTTATTGGATTTGGTAAGACAAAAACAACAACCATAATTTACTAAAAAATATATTTTTCATCAAATAATATAATTCTATAATACATTATTATAAGTTATATATTAGTAACAGAGTTCGTACAGGACTCACACGATACAACGTTAATCAGTTAGATCGTACAGTTTGTGTGTCGCAGGACATCGCAGGACAATCAATGTAACGAGGGTAATTTAAAACGATACACGTCGAATTTTTGTAGTCGAGACTTGTTGCACCGTATTGTTTAATTTTCTAGGAATAACTAGCTATACTTGTATCGCATTTCACAGACTCCCAAGTCACAGGATCTCCTAGTTTGGGAGTCAGGGTTTACTCTTTATATTATGTGACCTTAATTTTACTGAAATGCGCATGCGACCTAGTATTTAAGTAACGTTAAAGGTATCTGTATCAATAAAGCTTTTTTTCTTTAATTCTTCGTACAGAAAAACATTGCATAGTAGGCACAGTGATTTATAATTTTATCAAAGTGTGTAAACGCACTTAGCAGTGTCTTATGTTATAAGAACCTTTATTCGTCTTACAGCTGATTTGTTGAATCTGCTCGACTCTAATAGCTGTGCTCGATAACTAGTGCTAATAACAATATTATAGTGCACTTACTATTATTTGTTTGTTAAGCAGGCAGGCAGGTTACAACTGATCGTCTTAACCGAATTATAAGAATTTTTTTTTATTGGTTACGTTCTATAGAAAATTAAACAATACAATGCGAATTAAATAATTTATCTGAATTGCACACAAACCACCAAAAATTTCATATTACAGTTATGTTATAAATAAATAATTATGTTTTTATTGATATGAAAAGTTAAATACATTTCTGAGCAATCTTTTTACAAAACATCCATCAGTGTATATTATTTGATTACTTTTCTAGTGAATATATTAAATTATATAATTAATTTATGTTAACAATGAGGCCACGCGTTGAGTGGAGTCTTAGTATCAATAACAGTCATATTATGAATATTATTTCAAACATCGTTTTGCGGCTAACATGTGCATTATGCGTTATTAACGTCTTTAAATTACCTAGCGAAACTTTGCAGAATTTATTGACGATATTTTTTAATGTAAAGTAATTATAGTAGGAGCCGGTTTAATTTGCCTTAGCGGTCATTGACCCTTTCACAAGGTCAGTGTACTTTATTGCAAATTTATCTAGCGCTATAGTTCAAAGAACTACACTACTGTTGGCCCCGTAGTCGACCGTAGTTACTTGTTTTTCATTTATTTTATCGCCAATACATCAAGACTCTGAGAGTTTCGCTAGATAAATTAATAGGAAGTTGTACGAAGAGATCTTTTCTTTATTCATTGACAGTACTTTAATTCTCTGCCTCAATAGTGGGCACCGCTAGATGCAGGTTGAACTAGGTATACGCTAGAATTAAATCCGTCAATAGACGTTGAACGTACATAGCTGGACGTACACTGATCAAATAAGTTTTGTACCACTTTGAATTTTACGGGTAGGAAAGAAGCAATGATATTGCAAAGAGACGAAATATCATCACAATTTTGCTTGCCTGCTTGACTTATTATTACCAATACAGATACCGGTAGGAATCTTGAGCGCTCGACGAAAGAAAGGGATCGCTTTGCGCATCGTATACATCGGAAAGCCTATCGTTTTACAAGGACTGAACTCCTCACTCTTTCGTACAACAACAATAGACCCAATATTTTACATATGCGCAAGTCCTAGTTAGTGCACAAGATCTATATCGATCTGTATCTGTAGTATATGCGATATTTTACTTTAAATTCTATATAGGTAGGTACCCTGACAAAATCAAGTGATGAAATTGACTCATTTAAATTTTCTGTACATGCGTATGAACATCAAACTATTCGATAAACAAATGAAGCCAAGTTTGAATACAAAAAGAGTAGATACTGTAAGATCAGTTACAAAGTGGTACAAAAGCTGTCAGTCAGCATACTGGTCTCATAGGACGTGTGCTCCTCTCACCGCGCGTAGACCTGTAGCTGCTGCGCCAGCTGGCAGAGCATCTTGAGGCCGGGCAGGAAGCTCGCCACGGCCGCGAAGTCCGCGCCGCCCGCCAGCGACGTGGCCACCGCCAGCGCCGCACCGTGGTTACCGCTCTGTGCGTACGCGCAGCACGAGTGTAGAGATGCGCACGCCGACTCTGACAGCTGGGGGACAGAGACAATTGAGGTGCATTATCTATGTAAGATCTATGTTATAATGTAATGTATCGCATTTGTTTAAGTTAGTATTAAAAGGTATAATCGATCGGGAACAGACGATTCACTAAAACATACTCCCTTCATGGCGGGGTTGCCATATTTGGAGCGCGCGGTGTAGTGTCACTCTCGGTGTAGAATAATAGTATCGGACTGAGTAATTATTATCGGCGAAACAAATAAGACAAAACGGTGTAAAATAATGTGTCGTCCAAACGTGGAAAAGGAGACATTTTTCAACACACTACAAAAACACTTCTTCATACGAGTTGCTTGATGAGAGTGATCGAGAAGTCAATCGTCGAATCCTGCTCGGCTGAGCAAGGTTAAGGAAGCTGCGCAGTGTCTTCCCGTCCAACATACTGTAGCATGCTTCACTATGACTTTCGTCTATGACCAGTGATTTGCCAGTGATGACAAATGGCACTGAAACGTGGTCACTTACAATTAATCAAATCAGAAGGCATAAAATCACCCAAAGAGCAAGGAAAATGGCTATGCTCGGAGTTTCCTTGCATAATCGCATCAGGAATAAAGATTTCCACAACACAAGCAAGGTGACCGACATAGCTCGAAGAAACGTCAAACTTAAGAGACATTAGCCATTTGTATATTTCGTGGCACCTGCTAATCACAAGAGTAGTATTATTTCTATGAAACATACCTTGTATTCACGCAGCATATCGTAAAGAGTTTCTAGTCTTCTCTGGACGTCTTCTAACTTTCTCTTCATTTGCTGTAAACAAAGAAAAATTTATGACCATCGTTAGTACAAGCTTTTATTGAACTTGAAATTTTGTATGTATGTATGAATACACACATAATATATCTATCAGCTTAACCAAATAAAAAATATTTTGTTTATTGGATGAAATCTAAGGAACTAGCTTGCAAAATGTGAGTTTGTACTGGCACACCTCTACCAGACTACCACCTGTATGTACTATGGAATGCAATAAAGTATTGTGTATTGAGTATTGAGACTCTGTGTAATCCAATGCAATTCAAATATGAATAGGATCAACTTAGCGACATGTTGTCTCGTCATATCTGTCAAACCGTATTAGTTAAGTAGAGTGAGCAAAACTAAATATTTTTTCAAATTAATTTTATTTACGAAATAAAGTTTATGTAGATGGATGGAGTGGGAGAGGGAGGCCAAAGAAAAGATGAATGGATTGTGTGAGCTATCACCACTTTCACTATCATGACTATCACCAACTCCCTTTTCCTTCATATCGCTCGAAAAGGGAGTTGGTGATAGTCTGACGGATGACAGGACAGAATGAAAGAAGAAAACGTGTTGCGCCGACCCCAAGTAATATGGGATAAGGGCAGGAAGAAGAAGAAGAAGAAATAAAGTGTATGCAGCTTACCGGGTTGGTAGCCCTGTTGGAGCACTCGGCGCGGATAGCGTCGAACACGGACTGCAGGATGACGTGCTGCTCCGGCAGCGGTCCCTTTTGTACTGGCGCGGGCGGCTCCACTGGCGCCGGGCTCTCCGGCTGGAACAAAGGTTTATATGCTGTTATAGAAAGGATATAAGGCTGGCAGTCAGGTCGTGTCCAAGTTACACGCCCATTCGTGAATAACAGGGAAAATTACGAGTCTACAAGTCAATCCTACTTTTGAGCTTTGCTGAACTTTTATCTTTCTGTAAGAGTAAGGACGATTTTCACAGTTCATTACTGGAGCAAGTATACTATGTCAAGGGGTTTACAGAAATATTATTAATCTGTGTCTGCGGGGTTATCTGCTTGGACTGCAGGATCTTTCGAAAGACACCCTCTGGTTTCATCCGGAACGGAAGATGATTTTTAATGATTTCTTAACTAAAAAAAGGGGGTTTCTACTTAATACAACAAAATAAGGGGAATTTTCTCTATATTCATACTGCGATGTCTAATCAAGCTTTTTGATCGAATTAACTTGCATAGACGTAATTTATTACTCCTAAGGACTATTGATTGATTGATTGATTGATATATACTTTATTGTACACCTTAAAAATAATTTCACAAAGGAGCTTAAAATTAGTATGGTGTTACAATGGGCGGTCTTATCGCTAACAGCGATTTTTTACAGACAACCTTTGGATGGAATTGATAGAGAAAGGAGAAAAGATACGCAGGTAGTTTGCGGCGTACTATTTACATATATACAATACATAACTAATATATATATATATATAATACATATAATATATACCTATACATACATATAAATACAGAGATTATTATACTTAATAACGATCAAGAGGAGAGGAGGTAATGATCCTTGACCAAATTTCTAAAAGAAGTTAGCGTTTGGGCTTTCCTTACCGACATGGGCAAAGCATTCCAGAGCCGCACTCCTTGAACAGTAAATGACTTGTCATAAAAGTTGACTATAGCTATTAAAAAAACACAGACAGACAAATACCACTGCTGAAAATAATGAAAAAATAATATCTAACAAACGCCTTTAATTGTATAGTGTTTCTTGCTTTTTTTCCCACCTGATGGTAAGCAGTGATGCAATCGTCGATGGTGATAAAGTTTAAAAAAATAAATAAATAAACCTACCTTCTGTGGATAAGCGGGCGTCATAGCCGCGGCCTGATAGTCTGGGTACTGATTAGGATACTGCTGTCCGTACTGCGGCGCCGCCTGCCCGAACTGCTGCGGGAACTGCTGCCCGCCGTACTGTGCAGTAGGAGCTAGTGGCACGTGCTGGGGAGGCTCCACGCCGAACAGAGGGTGCGTGATGGGCGCCTGCGCTGATACCTCCTGCTTTGGCTATAGGAGATGGAATTTGTTAGAGGTTGGCTTCGGAGGATGGTTTTACAATGATCTCGAAAAAATCTAATATGCATGTATACCTAATATTCTTCTTAAAAAAATCTAATAGATCGTGCATGATTTTTTTAATAACATAAACTAGTACTTGACTACGATTCCGCATAATGGTAAGCAGTGATGCAATCGTTGGTTCATACTAAACGTAACTATTGCATGTCTTCATTTATAATCATTTTTGTAAAATATTTTTATTCTAAATTACTAGTAACATTTTTGTAACCATCATTAAAATGAAATAACAATTAGCAATTTTTTAAAATAATACAGAACTAATACTTGACTACGATTCTACCTAATGGTCAGCAGTGATACAATCGTTGATGATGAATCACACTAGTTTAAGAGCCTATTCTTTTTAATCCTATACTTAAACAATAAGTTATCACGACACTCTGGATTTAGCTAGCTCTACTTTTTAAAGACAACAATAAAAAAAAACAAAAACTCAATTTAGTCACGGATGCATTCATTATACAAGAAATCTTGACGCGATACTATGTTTTAATGGCACTAGGAGCTTGGTCTACATAAAACGACGTTACAGCATCCGAATTTTATGAAAATGTCAGTACGATGGCAGCTGGAGGAGGGATGCAATGTATTAAACCACTTAGGGCCTGTGCACACCATGTTTTTTAAACGCGCCGTTTTTTTTAAGGTGGGGAATCCTCAGAATGACTTTGGGGGCGTGCCAGACTTTTACTGACTAAACTCCACCCCGTTCCTTCTTTACCTTCGATTCAGGGTCCCGGGTTTTCCTTTTAGAAACCAACCCATGACCCTAGAGGCTTCGACCCTGTAGGTTACACGCCGTTAACGCGCGTTTTAGAAACGAGCGTCGACGGCGCAGTCAGAGCAATTTGTTGTCATTTGTATCGATACAAACGCGCGTTAGCATCGCGTCTGTAACATAGTGTGCACAGGCTCTTCAAAGCACACGTTAGAAATTAAACCAGTTTATCAAATCAGGTAGAACACACAAACACTGGAGGATACCTCGTGTATGTGCCGCCTATGTTCGATAATGTCGTTCCAGCGGCGCGTGCCCGCGTGCAGGGCCGACATGTCGCCCGTGTCTAAATGCTGGACACGTTACTCCATCAAATACTATTGTATAGTGTTCTAACACTACAGACAAACATTTACAGCGTCTACTAAAATATGGTGTTTATTCTGAGAAGCCGACAAAACATGAAAGACCATTAATCTTTGAGCCTGTTTGCAGTAAATCTAAAATCAAGTTATTTGGCCAACCCAATTGGAGACGGAAAAACATACATGTTTGAGCAGCTAAAAACCCTTTGGGAAAGTATTTCCATCAAAGATTTGATCTTGCTTGCAGCGAAAGAATTTAGCTTGTAAATTACCACCTATCTAAAGCGGCATCCTACATAAGGCGATTCAACGCGAATGTGATCGCGAAGCGATGCGGAGCAATTGAGACAAACCACTGATACTCTTTTGTGGTGGCCTACGTGACCAACCGCATGTGGGTGCGGTGCGGCGACGAACGAAGCGAAGTGGATGTGCACTGTTTATATGATATTTTCGCGCGAACTCTGGCGAGGGCTTGTAAATAAATTGCGGCTGAAGTACAAAGCCACCACGTCGCGTTGAATCCACGTGAATCGCATCGGATCGCTACGCAATCGCGTTCACATTGAATCGCACACGTAAGACGCCGCGTTATTTTGACAAATATTTTTTTAAATAGGTACATTTAATTAATTTATCTCTTCTCTGAAATAATAAAATGAATAACAAAACAACAAATTGATATGTTCCACATACCTTAGGTTTAGAAGACATCATAGGCGGGTCGTTCCAGCCCGGCGGCACCGGTTTGGACGGCAGCGCGGGCGCGGCCGGCTCAGGAGCTTGCGCCGGGTTGTAGTACGAACCGTTCACAGTCGGGTTCAAACCGGGCTGGTTCAGTTGCGCCGGGTTCACAGACATCTGCCCCGGGGGCCCGTGGATCTGGTTCATCTGTCCCTGGTTCATGGGGCCCGGGTTCATGACCCCCTGTCCGTACGCCGGCACGCTCGCGCCCCCGTACTGGTCGGGCAGAGGACTGTTGAACCCTCCGTAGGGTTGGGAGGTCACAGGGTTGTTGAAGCTGTACTGATTGTATAAGGGAGCTGATTGGACGGAAGGATCCACTTTGTATTTGGAGCGGGATCCTAGACCTGGAAGAAAGGAGTGTTTTTGGTAGCGGTAAGTTATTGCTTCAAATTGTAGTCAGTTGTTGTCAGTCGGCAAATTTCTAGGCTAAACAAAATTGATACTTTAACGTTTACCAAACCATGATTATGGAAATTACACTAAAGCTTTAGCTATTCATTTTATAAACAGGTTTCTTACAAAACTAAGTTTACGTTCAAGCAAAGAAATGTCACTGGAATTTTTGATATTTAGGTGGAAGCCTAAGTCAAAAAGAGTCATTTTTCGCCAGCTTTCATCGTAAGATCACATTACTTCAAATCAGTAAACGCGGTTTTCGTAATTCAATTAGGTATTACTTTTGACTTTAACTGTATTATTCTGGCAAGCTTTCTTTAGGACTTGGTAAGAATTAGGGTAGATCGAGCTGATATAGCAAATGAAAGAATTTGTCTAACAATAACAACAACTAACCAGTAGGCCCCACACTGCCGGGCCTGGGCGGCTGCGTGGCCTGTGGCGGCAGCGCGGCGGGCTGCATGAGCTGCGGCGGCTGCGGCTGCAGCGCCTGCGGCTGCGAGTAGCCGGGACGCTGCTGCTGCAGCGCAGAGTTCGGCGCCGCCACTGACGACTGCGGCCACGGCTCCGAGTAGCCGGGGACTGGGGACATGGGGAAGTGATTTTAAAATTGATTTGTTAGGTCATTTTTAGGATTAAAAAATCTAAGGCCCATTGGCCACAGCGGCGTTTTGTAAGATATAAGTGAGATATTGTCGCCGTTCTGTCGCAATGCAAACGCGATTCAGAAACAGCACATTTTTTTTTTATATAGAATATTTAATTCACGCAACACCCTCCCTCCGTTCTCTCCCCGATGTCGTCCAACACGGTCGCGCGTTTACATCAATACAGTCGCGATGATATAACACGTTGCCATCGCTTCTGAAGCGCGTTACAAATGCGACTAACGCTCGTTAGTAACAAAAACCGGCTGTGAGCGAGGGGCCTAACTACTGCAATGGGCCTACCACACGCACAAGCTTCACCACAGTTTTGCCTGCGCAGGCCGGTTCCGTATACAAAATAGTCCAAAGTAGCGGACTTTTTCCGCTCTAGGGTGGAACGAAAGGGCGGAAAAAGTCATAAGATGATTTCCTACCTTACAATAAAGGTCACTTTGGAATATTTTGTACACGGAACCGGCCTGCGCAGGCAAAATTGTGGTGAAGCTTGTGCGTGGGGTAGGTGCTTAAGATCACATCAGGAAGGATAGCATAACGAGGATGATGTAGTGACTTACCAGTAGGTGCGTAGCTGGGCTCGGTGTGCGACAAGTGTGTGCGGCGGTGCGGCTGCACGTGCCCCACGGAGTGGCGAGGCTGCTGCTGCTGCGGCTGCTGCTCACAGACAAATTACCATTTATATTAATATATTACTCCAAAAGCTGCTGCTCTGGAAGTGGAATAGTACCGGACATGTCTGCCGCTCGTCAGATGAACTGTGAGCAAAGGTGAAGAGATGAGCTCGACAACTAACGGAAGTACTGACCCGCAACGGCTGAGAACAGGCGTGTGAGAAAAAGGGAGAGGCAGGCCTTCGCCTAGCAGTGGGACCTAATAGGCTAACAATTACTACTACATCATTCCGTAGACATTATGTAATTGAAATAAATAAATAAATAAATAAATAAATAAATAAATTGAAAATGCGAGATGAGCAGACGACATTGTCGCCATCGCAGGTAGAATCTAGATGAGGTGTCTAGGCGTAGGAATTGAGTGTGGTTTTAATCATTTTTAAATAATAATAAATATTCCACAACTTTCACATAATGCCGTCTAGTCCCAAACTAAGCAGAATTTGTGGTTTGAAGACTAGACGACTAATAAAAATGCTCATCAAACAAACATTAGGCTCCCACAGAATGAGACTAGGTAAGGGTCGCCGGAACGCGATGTATGCGAGACGAAGAGGACCGATCGTTGTGGTGTCGTTTGGGGAGGCCTATATCCAGCAGTGGACGTCTTTCGGCTGAAATGATGGTGATGATAAACTCACATGGCTAGCCCTCCTCTGCTGTATCAAGCCGAGCGCGTGCATGAGGCGGTCGCGCAGCTCGGTGTGCTGGATGCCCTCCAGCGTGTTGAGCGCGCTCTGCAGGCAGCCTTGCGACGCCAGCCGGGACGCGTACTCGTTCAGGACGGTTTCTAGTTTGCCGCCGGCCTGTAGGAACGGTAGGAGTTAATAAAAACCGATAAAATCAATGTATAATATACTGACTGTTTATAATATAAACTGTACACATTTGATAATAAAAAGAAAACAGTACGACACTCAAAGAATAGTGAATTTTGAATATTTCTGTATAAAACCTTCCGTATATAAACCTTGCTAGCCATCATAAAAAACAAAGAATTCAAATTTCCATCAGGTGATAGGAACACTATCTGTTCAAGCGCATGCAATCATCAAAAAAGAGTCCAAATCGGCTCTGATTAAAGAAATTTTGTGCTTCGAGTAATAATCAGAATTTATGGTAAAATCATGCTAGACCAGATGTTGTCACGTTTCAATGCAATTAGCTTTATGATGGATGCAGCTTTCAGTCATATTTTGGAACCCAAGAAAGCTATTGGCGTATTTTGCGACGTCTTAAAAGCATTTGATCTGTAAATTACACTACTACGGAATCCATGGACAAGCTGCTGATTTTGTTTTTTCCTATTTATCTTACAGGCAACAAAAAGTACCCGTTAATGGGGCGACGTCTTTGGGTCTTTAATTAAGATAAGGCGTACCTCAGGGTTCAATACTCGGTCCTTTATTTTTTAAGTTTAGTCTTTATTTTTTATTTTTTTGCTGTGGGCGTGCAGGTGACGTAGACTCAAAATTCCATATTGCAAACGAGCCATTTTAAAAAATGGATCCTCCCAGCAATCCTCTTAGGACTCACCGGCACTTGTCTCCCTCTGGCTAGCGCGGCCCTACGCGCCAGTAGCGCTAGTTCTGTAAGGGCGGCCAGCGCCGACACGTCAGCTCGCCTGCTGCGGCTCCAGCGCGCCACCAGCTCCTCGGGGCTCATGGCGCACAGGTAGCAAATAGTCGCAGCTTCTGATAGGGCTGGGTCAGATTCCTTTGACAATTTGTCGCCTAGCATTTCTGTGGGAGAAAAAAAGAATTGTAGAAAACGAAGAAGGACTATTATACCTATATTAATAATATAAATATAATTTCTATATTATAACTAGCTTTTACCCGCGGCTTCGCTCCCGTCAAATGACTACCCTACATATCCTACGCTACTCTACCCTACCTACCCTACACTACCCTACACTACACTACCCTACACTACCCTACACTACCCTACACTACCCTACACTACCCTACACTACCCTACACTACCCTACTTTACCTAACTTTTTTTTTTAGAATTTTTCTCTCCGTAAGAACCATCATTGAACTTCAAGGAACATTTAAAAAAAAAATCAGCCAAATCGGTCAAGCCGTTTTCATGTTATGCCGTGACAACGAAAAACGGGTTTCATTTTTATATATATACTAGCTTTTACCCGCGGCTTCGCTCCCGTCAAATGACTACCCTACATATCCTAGGCTACCCTACCCTACCTTCCCTACCTACCCTACACTACACTACCTACCCTACACTACACTACCTTATACTACCCTACACTACCCTACACTACCCTACACTACCCTACACTACCCTACCCTACCCTACACTACCCTACACTACCCTACACTACCCTACACTACCCTACACTACCCTACACTACCCTACACTACCCTACACTACCCTACCTACCCTACTTTACCTAACTTTTTTTTTTTAGAATTTTTCTCTCCGTAAGAACCATCACTGAACTTCAAGGAACATTTTAAAAAAAGAATCAGCCAAATCGGTCAAGCCGTTTTCATGTGATGTCGTGACAACGAAAAACGGGTTTCATTTTTATATATATAGATAGATATAGATAGATATAGATAGATAATATAAAGCTGAAGAGTTTGTTTTTTTTTAACGCGCTAATCTCAGGAACTAATGGTCCGATTTGAAAAATTATTTCATTGTTAGATAGCCCATTTATCGAGAAAGGCTATAGGCTATATATCATCACGCTAAGACTAATCTAACTGTACACGCGGGAAAGCGGAACCACTGGAAGTAGCTAGTGTGCTTATATTTCAACTTCCATTTCACGAATTCTCAGACGCAGATTTCTTCTTGGCTAGCACTTACCACAGTAATGACTAGCCGTGTCTCCTTCACAGTGCGTCAGAAGCGCCGCCAGGGTGTCCCTCCAGCTGCTGGGCGCGGCCGACGTGACCAGCGTGTCCCAACGCGCCAGCAACAAACTGCCGCACACCAGCGACACGGGCTCGCCCGCCGTCGTATTGATGTGGTACTTCTGCACTTTGTACAGGAGTTCTGGACTGCCTGCGGAAGGAAAAATTCAAAATTTAGCCGTTGAAGATTCGAAATTCAAAATGAGTCGCTAAGAAAAAAAAAATAACGGTCGGTTTCGATATGAAAACGATGTTTCAAACACCGTATCGACCACACATCATTAAATACATTTAACGCGATCTCGAGAACGATAAAGTTTTTAGCGGGAAAGAAAATTCAGATTTTTTTTCAAATTGTTCGTAAATTGATTCTTTATTACTAGCAACACTATAAAAAGATAGTAATAAAGAATCATTCAGCTAAATCCGGCTTGACTAGAAGCCGACCCCAATATAGTTGGGAAAAGACTAGGCAGATGATGATGACTATAAAAAGATAGTGGCCCAACAAAACGGTTTTGATATTTCTTCTGCAAGTAGAGGGAGCTGAAATGACTCAAGTAAAAAAAAAAATAGATTAATTCTAAGACAGAGTTTGTTGCTTACCAAGCGAGGCAATGATGAGCGCGTCGGCGATTCTCTTGGCGTCCAGACACAGCTCCACCGCCTCCTCCAGGTGCCCGCACACCAGCGCGCGGCAGATCAGGCTTGTGGAGTCTGTCAGCAACGATCATAATTAAAACGATATAGGTGGAAGCAGAAGTATAGATATTTCTAAATACGGACTGTTACTGAGAAATAAACCCAGCGAATTGGGGCCAGGACCCTTTCAAATCAATACTACTCTAGAACTAAAAACAACCCATGAACCTTTATATGGTTATACTTTATTTGTTTGGGAAATCATCAAACGGCCTACTCTAGGTAGAATTTCGCTCCACCCAGGAGTGGCATTCTCTAATAAAACCGCCTTGCGCACAGCGCTATGCGCAAGACTCTTTTGTTAGAGAATACCTTCACACAGTTTAGTGAATAATGATTTGGATTTCGTCGTTGCTGTTGAAGGCTGTTAAAGCTGTTTTTTAATAGCACGACAGAGCAAGAGCAATTTGATGATTTGTCTGAAAGGTAGTGCTCCTGCAAACACTGTTTAATTATTTTTCCTTATAAAAGCTGAAAATAAAAGTCTTCATCAATTACTCTTCAATTCCGGGACCTATGATAGAACAAACTTTTCCCAACGAACACGAGTTAAACGCTGAACATAAATTACCTTCTCCGTTGGGTATGACCACGTTGGAGATGTTGGGTGTCAAGTCGAGGTTGGCCAGTTTTCTCTCGATCTGTGTGTGAGCGTCCTGGAATCAAATTTCATCTTTATACACTGTTCAGATAAATATAAATTATGGCTTATGAGACGGGTAAGTAATGAGAGTTACTTTTTTTCAACTCAAAACAAAAAGCATGTAATCTCTTACTGAAATTTATGGGTTTTTAAGCAACTTCTGTAATTTCTAGTACCGTAAATTCCATTCAGTTTTTTGATCCCTACATTAAAAAAAATCGAAATATATAAAAAAATTGCCGACTGTAATTTTGTTTCCTAAATCTGTGAATGAAGTTAAGATTATCTTAAAATTGATTAATGGTGTCCTAGGAACGTTTTCCTGTAACTATAACGGTAAGTAGATAAGCTAATATAACATCGAAATAAAAAACTCTCCAATTGTTTTGGAAATAAATCAATAATGATCAGGAAATTACAGTTTTGTAATGTAAAGCGTTCAAAGGCACATCAATAGCAGCACAAAATAAATAACTGCATTATTTTTTAAAGAAGACACGTTGGTTCCTTGACAGTCAAACATGCAACCCGTTCAAGAACCTTCATCAGCTATTTACAAGTAGGAAAATGTTTGCTTAGGATGTTAACACACCGGACGGAAAATGCGTCAAGCGAATTAACGCATCATCGTTTGAGTGAGCAAGCCGTCAAACAACCGATAATACGCGACGCAGTTTCCATCAAAATGTGCTAACACCTTTAGCATAAAGAAAATACCGCGAGTTAGCCTTGTAAGGGTAAAGTATACATTCAAGTTTTCCCGACTGTACATAGCTTCAGAAACGAATGTCTTACTATAGTCTATTCGCGTTAGGAAATAGTGAGTTAACTGTGCTACTGCAAAATAAAGGCGTATTCATACTGGGGTTAAAAATGAGCCTTAGTAGTATTAATTAGTTTTTAAACAAACTGTTTACTACACAGTGTTTCACATAAGTAATTATTTTAAATTTAACCATAATCATTCGAATTTTCACTTTGATACTTGAAAAAAAAAATCAAATGGTTATTCGATTTTTAAATTGCCAAAAATCTCTTTTGATTCTGAAGGGCTTACTTCAACTGGTTAATCAACAGTCAATGTGAACACATCTTTCTAATTTACAATGAAGATCAAAGTAAATTGGTCAAAGCTGAGTGACAACGATGAGTCACTATTTCCTTAAAGCGAATACACTCTAGTAGAGATGAGCGATTACCATCAATAGCCGTACTTACCGACAGGTCAGTGCTGGTGTCCGTGGACAACTCGGCCTCGGTCTCCGTGGACTCGCCCTAGCCGCGCCAGCAGACAGACAGTGGCAGATTATATATAGTTATGTGAGCACTTGAGCACAGATTACATTAATAGATGTTATTTACATTAGTTCTCTTTGACTTTTCACTGTCACGTTACCGATTTCTAACTGAAATCATTCCCTTAAATAGATCTTACAAAGCACAGTGCAGTCTAATTGCCAGTGCCTACATTATTGACATTCTAGAAATGTTCTTATAACTTTTTATCAAGGTTTATTTCTTAACATAAATTATTTAAAGTTTCACACCTATTTAAGTTAGGTCAAATCCACAATCTTTCCTTTTAATTAATCTGTTGAGCCCCGAGCGGACGGCGGCGTCCGCACACTTATTGTCTTTCAATTATGTCTCTAATTACGGTACTCGAAAGATTAATATAATACACCGCGACATAATTATGATTGCGATTTGGTCAGCGATTGCTGCTGATTTGTGTAGCCCGTTTAGGAGTCTGCATCTCGGGCCTTACTATTGCAGACGTGTTGCCACACCTGAGCTAGTCATAGACTGTTCGGCCATCAATTGCAATCAAATATATTTGGGAAGACCGGGAATTCGTAGCCAATAGTGCAGCCACATACGAGTATTGCATAAATTATATTGCCCGTTTAGAAGCAACTTCGGTTTATTTAAAGTCGATTTTATTTCAAGCTTCATAACGTTGATATTTGTTTGCCAGCGACAACCACACTGCGCTGCACTTCCTTAAGACCAAATTCTACTGTACTTTTGACAAATCAGTCCGGGACCGTGAAAAGTTCAAGATAAATAAAATAAAGAACAGTTAGCTACGAAACACCTCGTGCTACAGAAAAACATCAGTTAATACATTAGCAAGACAATTTAGCTGAATGAAACACAGAATATTACGATATTAAAAGTACAGAAAACAGCACTGGCAGGACAGAAGCCATGTTAATACAAAACGAGTTATTACTGTATAGAATAGAATAGAATAGAATATAAGGGAGGTGACTCACTCTACTCAGTGCCGCTACGTCTGGTTGTGTTCCGTCTCCCGCCGGTATGTTGACACTCTTGAATTTTGACGACATCTCGTCTTGTTTGAAACCTGCACAATAACAAATAATGGTGTAAAAGTGTTCCGATCAATGTCGTCCGCGAATTAACGATGTAGCATCCGTTAATAATCAAATTAACATGAAAATAGCGGTAACAATATCACAAAAATATAACATCTGAAAAACTTAAACAGGTATTATTTATGTACGGGGTATGGTCTACGGGGTATGAGTTTATGAAGGAAAAAATGTACTAACATAGTATACCGTCTATTTTTTATACCCTGAGACTATAATGATGACATTACAACAAAAATAAAACCGTTTAAAAAAAAGAACTGGCATCATTCATCAGTAAGTTTGACATTACCTGCGTCAATTTAGACTCAGGGTATAAAAAACAGACGATAGTTTAGTTAGTTCATAATTAAATTAGCAATAGATTACTACGTTGCTCTCGCCCATTGCAACTACGGCCGAGACTATCGCAGCGACCATATCGTTCTAAATGATAAATGACATTTATTTTGCTAATAACATTTCTACATTTACATCGTTGTAAATTACCGATTTCCTACTAATTAATCGTCTAAAGCCTCTTTTCTTTGGCCCGTGGAGACGACACGATAACAGAACATCATAAAGCTTACCTAATAAGTTGAGCACTTCGCTGCGGAAAGTGGGCAAGAAGTTAGCGCGAAGGAAGAACCATGTGTAACGTTCATTCTGATCAGTCGTAGCGTCGCCCTTTTGACGGCAGTACCTGTGTAAGCGAATCTCGGTTTTAGCACAATCGTAATACAGACCTTACCACGAACTCTTAATGCGATCCATTTGACGACCTAAAATGAACTGTTTAAAGCTACATAACAATTTAACAGTAGTAAAGTCTCATGGATAGATAGATATATTCTTTATTGAACACCACAAAAAACTAAAGTACTGTAATTTTGTACGGTCAAGTAATTTTTGCGCATTCAATTCATAACACTTTTTCTAACATTTTCATTCAAAATCCTTGGTTTAGAAATATGTAGGCTCAAGTAAAAACTAAAGTCAATACTTTAAGAATTTAGAGACTATGATTTTATAATAAAAATAGCTAATGTTACCAAAATTGCCTCAAATGTTAGATGGAACAATTAATTATGAGTAATTTCCAACTCGGAATCACAATAAACGACTATAGAAAGAGCAATAAAGATTTATTTTGCTTGTACTTACTCAGCAAGTCTCTCAGTGGCGGCAGGGTCGTGGCTGAGGCTGGTCTCGAGCACAGCGTCCAATTCTGTGGCTCTTTCGACTATCTCCGGCTCGCTTATAACCTGTTTACATAGTAATACATTGAATAAGCTATCAAGGTAAATTAAAACACTGAAACTTCATACTTATTTTTGTGTTATATTTTGTAATTCAGTACAAAAAAAAATCATTTAAAAGTGAGGACTCTGGCCAGACTGACAACTGCTCGATAAGTTAATATCGGACTAATGTATAATGTTCTAATCGTGCGGAGAACTCTAATACAGCGATGCAGAATTATTTAGTATGTTAGTAGGATTAAGTAGTTCCTATTGACATCTGTGTTACCACATAGGAACTAGACTAAATAACACACGCTATATGGCTTCCGATTGTGTAGCGACTTACACATGATTATGAGAGTTTTAAGGTTGATCAATGTTTAAACTATGTGCACTTCTAACTTTACACAGCATCTTATAAAACAATACAAAATACTATTAGTCTTACCTGACTTATGTGAACTAGCTTCTGTGGGCCTGCCTCTTGCGGACATTTCTCGAACGTGACCAATTTGCCGCCAAACTAAAAAAGAAATTACATTACATTATTACAAACAAAAAAATAATACACACACAGTATTTTTTAATATTGATAGGGAGTTTGGGTAAACGAGTAAGGCCCCTCGCCCACTGCGACTTTTTGTATCGATGCAGTAGCGATGTTATTACGCATTCACGTCGATACAGTCGTTATACTGTAGCTAGTGGCTGTGAGCTGTGCTAGTGGCGCGTCAGCATCGTTTGTGTCGTGCGTTACAAATGCGACTAACGCGCCTTAGTAGAGCTACAAAAACTCGCCGTGGGCGAGGGCACTAAATGGATAATTTTTATTGGTAGGGAATAAATTTGAATACCACAGATCGACTGTTAAGTGGGCCCCATATTTCTAATGAAATTATTAATCATTTTATTTTACGGCAGCGCGCTGAACGAGTCCGCGCCGCCGAACGACTCCATGATGTTGTAGTTGCAGTCGCATGACAGTAGTACTCACACAGAACTTGGAGCCCACGGGCCTCTTGAGCCAGGCGGGCGCGCGCGGCAGCAGCGGGGCGGGCGCGGGCGGCGGCGCGGCACAGCGCGCCACGGCCGGCAGCGCGCTGAACGAGTCCGCGCCGCCGAACGACTCCATGATGTTGTAGTTGCAGTCGCATGACAGTAGTACTCACACAGAACTTGGAGCCCACGGGCCTCTTGAGCCAGGCGGGCGCGCGCGGCAGCAGCGGGGCGGGCGCGGGCGGCGGCGCGGCACAGCGCGCCACGGCCGGCAGCGCGCTGAACGAGTCCGCGCCGCCGAACGACTCCATGATGTTGTAGTTGCAGTCGCATGACAGTAGTACTCACACAGAACTTGGAGCCCACGGGCCTCTTGAGCCAGGCGGGCGCGCGCGGCAGCAGCGGGGCGGGCGCGGGCGGCGGCGCGGCACAGCGCGCCACGGCCGGCAGCGCGCTGAACGAGTCCGCGCCGCCGAACGACTCCATGATGTTGTAGTTGCAGTCGCATGACAGTAGTACTCACACAGAACTTGGAGCCCACGGGCCTCTTGAGCCAGGCGGGCGCGCGCGGCAGCAGCGGGGCGGGCGCGGGCGGCGGCGCGGCACAGCGCGCCACGGCCGGCAGCGCGCTGAACGAGTCCGCGCCGCCGAACGACTCCATGATGTTGTAGTTGCAGTCGCATGACAGTAGTACTCACACAGAACTTGGAGCCCACGGGCCTCTTGAGCCAGGCGGGCGCGCGCGGCAGCAGCGGGGCGGGCGCGGGCGGCGGCGCGGCACAGCGCGCCACGGCCGGCAGCGCGCTGAACGAGTCCGCGCCGCCGAACGACTCCATGATGTTGTAGTTGCAGTCGCATGACAGTAGTACTCACACAGAACTTGGAGCCCACGGGCCTCTTGAGCCAGGCGGGCGCGCGCGGCAGCAGCGGGGCGGGCGCGGGCGGCGGCGCGGCACAGCGCGCCACGGCCGGCAGCGCGCTGAACGAGTCCGCGCCGCCGAACGACTCCATGATGTTGTAGTTGCAGTCGCATGACAGTAGTACTCACACAGAACTTGGAGCCCACGGGCCTCTTGAGCCAGGCGGGCGCGCGCGGCAGCAGCGGGGCGGGCGCGGGCGGCGGCGCGGCACAGCGCGCCACGGCCGGCAGCGCGCTGAACGAGTCCGCGCCGCCGAACGACTCCATGATGTTGTAGTTGCAGTCGCATGACAGTAGTACTCACACAGAACTTGGAGCCCACGGGCCTCTTGAGCCAGGCGGGCGCGCGCGGCAGCAGCGGGGCGGGCGCGGGCGGCGGCGCGGCACAGCGCGCCACGGCCGGCAGCGCGCTGAACGAGTCCGCGCCGCCGAACGACTCCATGATGTTGTAGTTGCAGTCGCATGACAGTAGTACTCACACAGAACTTGGAGCCCACGGGCCTCTTGAGCCAGGCGGGCGCGCGCGGCAGCAGCGGGGCGGGCGCGGGCGGCGGCGCGGCACAGCGCGCCACGGCCGGCAGCGCGCTGAACGAGTCCGCGCCGCCGAACGACTCCATGATGTTGTAGTTGCAGTCGCATGACAGTAGTACTCACACAGAACTTGGAGCCCACGGGCCTCTTGAGCCAGGCGGGCGCGCGCGGCAGCAGCGGGGCGGGCGCGGGCGGCGGCGCGGCACAGCGCGCCACGGCCGGCAGCGCGCTGAACGAGTCCGCGCCGCCGAACGACTCCATGATGTTGTAGTTGCAGTCGCATGACAGTAGTACTCACACAGAACTTGGAGCCCACGGGCCTCTTGAGCCAGGCGGGCGCGCGCGGCAGCAGCGGGGCGGGCGCGGGCGGCGGCGCGGCACAGCGCGCCACGGCCGGCAGCGCGCTGAACGAGTCCGCGCCGCCGAACGACTCCATGATGTTGTAGTTGCAGTCGCATGACAGTAGTACTCACACAGAACTTGGAGCCCACGGGCCTCTTGAGCCAGGCGGGCGCGCGCGGCAGCAGCGGGGCGGGCGCGGGCGGCGGCGCGGCACAGCGCGCCACGGCCGGCAGCGCGCTGAACGAGTCCGCGCCGCCGAACGACTCCATGATGTTGTAGTTGCAGTCGCATGACAGTAGTACTCACACAGAACTTGGAGCCCACGGGCCTCTTGAGCCAGGCGGGCGCGCGCGGCAGCAGCGGGGCGGGCGCGGGCGGCGGCGCGGCACAGCGCGCCACGGCCGGCAGCGCGCTGAACGAGTCCGCGCCGCCGAACGACTCCATGATGTTGTAGTTGCAGTCGCATGACAGTAGTACTCACACAGAACTTGGAGCCCACGGGCCTCTTGAGCCAGGCGGGCGCGCGCGGCAGCAGCGGGGCGGGCGCGGGCGGCGGCGCGGCACAGCGCGCCACGGCCGGCAGCGCGCTGAACGAGTCCGCGCCGCCGAACGACTCCATGATGTTGTAGTTGCAGTCGCATGACAGTAGTACTCACACAGAACTTGGAGCCCACGGGCCTCTTGAGCCAGGCGGGCGCGCGCGGCAGCAGCGGGGCGGGCGCGGGCGGCGGCGCGGCACAGCGCGCCACGGCCGGCAGCGCGCTGAACGAGTCCGCGCCGCCGAACGACTCCATGATGTTGTAGTTGCAGTCGCATGACAGTAGTACTCACACAGAACTTGGAGCCCACGGGCCTCTTGAGCCAGGCGGGCGCGCGCGGCAGCAGCGGGGCGGGCGCGGGCGGCGGCGCGGCACAGCGCGCCACGGCCGGCAGCGCGCTGAACGAGTCCGCGCCGCCGAACGACTCCATGATGTTGTAGTTGCAGTCGCATGACAGTAGTACTCACACAGAACTTGGAGCCCACGGGCCTCTTGAGCCAGGCGGGCGCGCGCGGCAGCAGCGGGGCGGGCGCGGGCGGCGGCGCGGCACAGCGCGCCACGGCCGGCAGCGCGCTGAACGAGTCCGCGCCGCCGAACGACTCCATGATGTTGTAGTTGCAGTCGCATGACAGTAGTACTCACACAGAACTTGGAGCCCACGGGCCTCTTGAGCCAGGCGGGCGCGCGCGGCAGCAGCGGGGCGGGCGCGGGCGGCGGCGCGGCACAGCGCGCCACGGCCGGCAGCGCGCTGAACGAGTCCGCGCCGCCGAACGACTCCATGATGTTGTAGTTGCAGTCGCATGACAGTAGTACTCACACAGAACTTGGAGCCCACGGGCCTCTTGAGCCAGGCGGGCGCGCGCGGCAGCAGCGGGGCGGGCGCGGGCGGCGGCGCGGCACAGCGCGCCACGGCCGGCAGCGCGCTGAACGAGTCCGCGCCGCCGAACGACTCCATGATGTTGTAGTTGCAGTCGCATGACAGTAGTACTCACACAGAACTTGGAGCCCACGGGCCTCTTGAGCCAGGCGGGCGCGCGCGGCAGCAGCGGGGCGGGCGCGGGCGGCGGCGCGGCACAGCGCGCCACGGCCGGCAGCGCGCTGAACGAGTCCGCGCCGCCGAACGACTCCATGATGTTGTAGTTGCAGTCGCATGACAGTAGTACTCACACAGAACTTGGAGCCCACGGGCCTCTTGAGCCAGGCGGGCGCGCGCGGCAGCAGCGGGGCGGGCGCGGGCGGCGGCGCGGCACAGCGCGCCACGGCCGGCAGCGCGCTGAACGAGTCCGCGCCGCCGAACGACTCCATGATGTTGTAGTTGCAGTCGCATGACAGTAGTACTCACACAGAACTTGGAGCCCACGGGCCTCTTGAGCCAGGCGGGCGCGCGCGGCAGCAGCGGGGCGGGCGCGGGCGGCGGCGCGGCACAGCGCGCCACGGCCGGCAGCGCGCTGAACGAGTCCGCGCCGCCGAACGACTCCATGATGTTGTAGTTGCAGTCGCATGACAGTAGTACTCACACAGAACTTGGAGCCCACGGGCCTCTTGAGCCAGGCGGGCGCGCGCGGCAGCAGCGGGGCGGGCGCGGGCGGCGGCGCGGCACAGCGCGCCACGGCCGGCAGCGCGCTGAACGAGTCCGCGCCGCCGAACGACTCCATGATGTTGTAGTTGCAGTCGCATGACAGTAGTACTCACACAGAACTTGGAGCCCACGGGCCTCTTGAGCCAGGCGGGCGCGCGCGGCAGCAGCGGGGCGGGCGCGGGCGGCGGCGCGGCACAGCGCGCCACGGCCGGCAGCGCGCTGAACGAGTCCGCGCCGCCGAACGACTCCATGATGTTGTAGTTGCAGTCGCATGACAGTAGTACTCACACAGAACTTGGAGCCCACGGGCCTCTTGAGCCAGGCGGGCGCGCGCGGCAGCAGCGGGGCGGGCGCGGGCGGCGGCGCGGCACAGCGCGCCACGGCCGGCAGCGCGCTGAACGAGTCCGCGCCGCCGAACGACTCCATGATGTTGTAGTTGCAGTCGCATGACAGTAGTACTCACACAGAACTTGGAGCCCACGGGCCTCTTGAGCCAGGCGGGCGCGCGCGGCAGCAGCGGGGCGGGCGCGGGCGGCGGCGCGGCACAGCGCGCCACGGCCGGCAGCGCGCTGAACGAGTCCGCGCCGCCGAACGACTCCATGATGTTGTAGTTGCAGTCGCATGACAGTAGTACTCACACAGAACTTGGAGCCCACGGGCCTCTTGAGCCAGGCGGGCGCGCGCGGCAGCAGCGGGGCGGGCGCGGGCGGCGGCGCGGCACAGCGCGCCACGGCCGGCAGCGCGCTGAACGAGTCCGCGCCGCCGAACGACTCCATGATGTTGTAGTTGCAGTCGCATGACAGTAGTACTCACACAGAACTTGGAGCCCACGGGCCTCTTGAGCCAGGCGGGCGCGCGCGGCAGCAGCGGGGCGGGCGCGGGCGGCGGCGCGGCACAGCGCGCCACGGCCGGCAGCGCGCTGAACGAGTCCGCGCCGCCGAACGACTCCATGATGTTGTAGTTGCAGTCGCATGACAGTAGTACTCACACAGAACTTGGAGCCCACGGGCCTCTTGAGCCAGGCGGGCGCGCGCGGCAGCAGCGGGGCGGGCGCGGGCGGCGGCGCGGCACAGCGCGCCACGGCCGGCAGCGCGCTGAACGAGTCCGCGCCGCCGAACGACTCCATGATGTTGTAGTTGCAGTCGCATGACAGTAGTACTCACACAGAACTTGGAGCCCACGGGCCTCTTGAGCCAGGCGGGCGCGCGCGGCAGCAGCGGGGCGGGCGCGGGCGGCGGCGCGGCACAGCGCGCCACGGCCGGCAGCGCGCTGAACGAGTCCGCGCCGCCGAACGACTCCATGATGTTGTAGTTGCAGTCGCATGACAGTAGTACTCACACAGAACTTGGAGCCCACGGGCCTCTTGAGCCAGGCGGGCGCGCGCGGCAGCAGCGGGGCGGGCGCGGGCGGCGGCGCGGCACAGCGCGCCACGGCCGGCAGCGCGCTGAACGAGTCCGCGCCGCCGAACGACTCCATGATGTTGTAGTTGCAGTCGCATGACAGTAGTACTCACACAGAACTTGGAGCCCACGGGCCTCTTGAGCCAGGCGGGCGCGCGCGGCAGCAGCGGGGCGGGCGCGGGCGGCGGCGCGGCACAGCGCGCCACGGCCGGCAGCGCGCTGAACGAGTCCGCGCCGCCGAACGACTCCATGATGTTGTAGTTGCAGTCGCATGACAGTAGTACTCACACAGAACTTGGAGCCCACGGGCCTCTTGAGCCAGGCGGGCGCGCGCGGCAGCAGCGGGGCGGGCGCGGGCGGCGGCGCGGCACAGCGCGCCACGGCCGGCAGCGCGCTGAACGAGTCCGCGCCGCCGAACGACTCCATGATGTTGTAGTTGCAGTCGCATGACAGTAGTACTCACACAGAACTTGGAGCCCACGGGCCTCTTGAGCCAGGCGGGCGCGCGCGGCAGCAGCGGGGCGGGCGCGGGCGGCGGCGCGGCACAGCGCGCCACGGCCGGCAGCGCGCTGAACGAGTCCGCGCCGCCGAACGACTCCATGATGTTGTAGTTGCAGTCGCATGACAGTAGTACTCACACAGAACTTGGAGCCCACGGGCCTCTTGAGCCAGGCGGGCGCGCGCGGCAGCAGCGGGGCGGGCGCGGGCGGCGGCGCGGCACAGCGCGCCACGGCCGGCAGCGCGCTGAACGAGTCCGCGCCGCCGAACGACTCCATGATGTTGTAGTTGCAGTCGCATGACAGTAGTACTCACACAGAACTTGGAGCCCACGGGCCTCTTGAGCCAGGCGGGCGCGCGCGGCAGCAGCGGGGCGGGCGCGGGCGGCGGCGCGGCACAGCGCGCCACGGCCGGCAGCGCGCTGAACGAGTCCGCGCCGCCGAACGACTCCATGATGTTGCTCTGGTTGTGTGTGCTCTGGAAGGAGAGGAAGGAGCATTATGGAGGGCACCTCACAACATATAAATCAACCCTACTACCAAAAATGAGCCAGAAACAGTTTAAATCCCGTAATTATAGGACTGATATAGTGCCCAAGACCTGGAAACTTGCCAACGTGCAACCCGTGCCCAAAAAGGGCAGTCGTGCCGATCCTGCCAACTGTCGGCCGATTTAAATTTCCATACTCTGCAAGATTATGGAGCGTGTATTGAACTCGCGTCTCATGGCTTACCTGGAAGGTAACAATCTCCTCAGTGACCGACAGTACGGTCTAATTGGTCTACTAGAGACCTACTAGTATATGCCACTCTCTTGTGGAGCGAGGCCCTCGAGAAGAATGGGGAAGGTATTGCCGTTTCCTTAGACGTCTGGAAGGCCTTCGACAGGGTATGGCACGCAAGCCTTTTGTGTAAGCTTCCAGCGTATGGCATTTCTCCTGGTCTGATTGCCTGGGTAAAAGACTACCAGAGTGAACGGTCTCTCCGAGTTGTTGTCGATGCATGCTCATCGGAACCCATGACAACGAATGCCGGGGTTCCTCAGGGGTCTTTTCTCTCTGCAGTTCTCTTTCTGCTGCATATCAACGATCTGCTAATGCCCGGTATCTATGGGTATGCAGATGACAGTACAGTTGTAGAGATAGATACCTGCCGGGTGCTCGGGCTAGTATGAAGCTAATTCAGTTCGAAAGAGAGGCTATGGTAGAGCGTGCGAAAGTCAGGCAGTCTCCAAATAGGGACGAAGAAGCCAATTTAGTAGGATTCAACGCTGCCAAAACACAAGCGTGTTTGTTCACTGCAAAAGGAGCCCGTTCACCTTGGCTCCTACTTTCTGGAATGTATCCCTGGAGTGTACCGACCGTCTTCAGCTTTTGGGAGTTGAAGTTTCTACAGACCTTAACTTTGGACGGTTCATTGAGTCCAAAGTGTCTATGATGCCATAAAGTTAATGCCACACTTGCCCGACAGCTGTTCAAATATTCAATTCTAAATTGTATATTTTAGTGTGCGTCCATTTAGGGCGGAATAAATATGTTTTCTTTCTTTCTTTCTTTCTTCAAAGCCAAAGTAGCTGCAAAAAAACTCGGCGTTCTTGCAAGGATCCAGCAGTAACTTCACACCGGGACAGCTTCTCATGCTATACAAAGCACAGGTCCGATCGTATGTGGAGCATTGCAGTCAAATATGGGCTGGTGCCTCAAAATGCCATCTAGCAGCTTTGGACTCGGTGGATAGACGTGCGAAAAGGCTATTTAGAGATCCAGATTTATCCTATCGGTGTTTTACAGGATGCAGTCGGGAGTCTGCGCAGGAATTATATGAGTTGATGCCGCCATCTCCCTTCTACCATCGGGACAAACCGTCGTACGGCGAGTATCTACTCTTACGTTGTTCAAACCTGTACGGTCCGGACTAAGCGCTTTGCCTCGCCGTTTATACCGCGTACATCGCAAGAGTGGAACAATTTGCCTGCTGCGGTTTTCCCGTCCGGTTATAATTTAGGTGTCTTCAAGGCTAGAGTGAATATGCTCTTAATAAACTAGTGCGCCTCACCATCAACGATTGCATCACTGCTTACCATCAGGTGGGATCGCAGTCAAGCATTAGTTTATAACAATAAAATAATAAAGTATTAAAGAAAAAATTGTTTTGAGCTTTAAAGTATATTTCGGGCCCAAAAACAATCTACACTTCTGGACACATCTATTGGTCCACCTTAGAGTTTAGGTTTCGATTGCCCCTACCGAAATATGATTGCTAGATTGAACAAAAACTGTTGATGCAGTTTTAAACCTGATACATTTTACCATCTTTTTCAATCGTATTGTTTTAAATTTGAATTCAGAATACCATACGACATGGAGCTACGCCTAACAAGTCGGATATGCGCCTTGTTAAAGGCAATTGATTTTTGAATAAAAAACATGTTTTATCAAATAAAGGTTTAATTTAATAACGCGTGTTGCCTCCATGGGCATCTACCACAGCTCTCATACGACTAGGCATAGAGTTTATCAACCGCTCTATGAAATTTTGAGGGATCATCTCCCATTCCTCTTCTATGGCAGTTTTCAACTCCTGCATCGTCTGGGCAACTGGCTGACGAGCCCTAACACGTCTTTTTAGCTCGTCCCACATGTGCTCAATGGGGTTCATGTCTGGGCTTCTGACTGGCCAGTCCATAACTGTGATGTTCACATCCCGAAGATATTCCCTGACGATGCCGGCCGCATGGGCTCTTGCATTATCATGCATAAAAAGGAAATTTGGGCCCACATAGTCCGCGTATGGCATCACGTGAGGTTCTAAGCACTCACGAATGTACCTTTCAGCATTTAATGTTGGCAGCCGTGGTCCTGTAACAACCTCAAGTTGAGTTTTGCCGCTCGCGGATATACCGCCCCAGACAGTCCATGAGCCACCGCCATAAACAACCCTCTCTTCAAAGCAGCATTGTGCGAAACGCGGAGAGCGTTTCGCACAATGCTTACGTCGGTAGACCTTCTTCCTTCCATCATTGCCATGTGACACAATTTTAGACTCATCAGAAAAGAGTACACGGCTCCAATCTTGCTGTGTCCAATTTAAATGACTGCGTGCGAAATGAAGGAGCGCTGTTCGGTGGGCTCGCGTTAGTTTGGGCCTATTAGCTGGCTTGTATGGTACCATATCGCATTCTTTTAACCTTCTCCGAAAAGTTCGAGCGCTCACAGATACTCCGTGGAAGTCGCGAAGTTGGTTTTGTATCTCAATGGAGGTAAGGTGACGATTTCTCAAGCTGGTCGTCACGATGAATCGATCCTGCCTTTCAGTTGTGACCCGAGATCGTGCCTTTCCTTGGCGACGAACAAAGCCGCCAGTCTCTAGGTACCTCCGATAAACATTTCGGACCGCAGATCGACTTAAATTAAGTTGAGCACTCACGTTTCTTTAGCTGTGTCCGGCCTGAATAAGTGCCACAGCTTGGGCGGCGACTTCAGGTGAAGTATCCATAGATTATTGATAGAACCTCACCTTATGTTTGTTGCAAAACCAAAGATATCAATCACTTTATCAAGAATTAAATCTAGGTAAACCAATAAAACCAAGTTTTCTTAGTATTCGATTGTTTGATATCAACAAACAGGCTCCAAATTGTCTATTGTTTCTTTAAATTCTGTGTTCGAAATTCAAAAAAAGACTATTGAATGAAATTGTAAATGTGCCAGGTTCAAAACTGCATAAAAACTTTTTGCTCGACCTAATATAAAATTTTAGCTAGGACCAAACGAAACTGAAAATACAAGGTGGGCCAATAGATGTGTCCAGAAGTGTATTATGAACCTACTGCTTATAAACCAATGATGTTCTGCTGTCGTTTCGAGCGTACTATTTTACGAACCTAAGCGGTTTCTTGCACATATTAGAGGTTAGGTTAGGGCAATAAAGTTTAAAAATCATGCGTCGCCCTAGGGAGTACGTCGGCCGGAGATGCATGGATATGGCTGTTCTTGGGGCTAGGTCCCGTGGTCGCCCTCGCAAGCGCCGGCTGGACGTCGTCAAGTCCGACTTGAGAGCCAATGGCCTTACTGGGAAGGATATTGAAGATCGGGCAAAGTGGAGTAAGCTTAGCAGGAAGGCGGACCCTGGTAACGGCCGGGACTAACGCCAGGCAGAAGAAGAAGAAGAATAAAGTTTAAAAATAGACCTACAATGGTAACTGAAGAAGAAGTCTTAAAATCCAATTTCACAAGGTAAATTAGAAAAAAATGCATCTATTAGTTAGAGTACCATCGCATGTAGCGATTGTAACAGTAAATTATTTTTTATTATTTATACGTACGGTAATATAAATTAACTGCCAGTGCCAAGAATCAAGAGCATATTAAAACCAGAGTGTCACATAGGATTCCTAGTTAAAACCCGAGCGTGGCAAGGGCATTGAGTGCTAACTCCCGAGAAAAACGAAGGAATTAAGTCAATAATCCTGAGTGTAGCTAGGAAATCAAGCTAACCCAAATCGAAGGCGCTATAATTCCTAAATTTCTACTTTTCGCATCTAATGTGAGAAAAAAAATTTAAAATAAAACGAGAATCTTACTTTTTTAAAGTAAGTACTTATTCAAGGATTTGTTCTAATATTATACCTGGCTTCGGAAAAAAGTATGGATGATGCAGGCCACTGGGTCATTTCTCTATTAAAATGCGGGTGAGGCCGCTGATGGTATCTAATACCTACAAATAAATGTATATAATGGTAACTCGGGAGAAAATATACTTGTGTAATATACTCACGATCTCGGGCCGGGAGCCACCCAGCAGCGAATGCACCGCCACCTGCTGGTCGAAGGACGCCGTCACCATGAGGCTGGGGTCTCTGGGGCACCACGACACGTCGAACACCCACTGCTGTTGGTGGCTGATTTCTGATAGCAGTTCGCCTCCCTGAGGACAACAGATTGTGATATAAATAATCATTAAGTTTTCTGTTTTCACAGTTTGCACGATACAGCAGTACTAGGAATTACTGTTGTATCGTGAGCACGTACGTGAGATACGGACAACAGAACCTAGATGTAAGAAGCATATAGAAAAAACATTTAGCTAAAAGACCTGAGGCACTAAATAAAATAATATTTTATCTGCAACAACGATTGATCAAAAGCTCAAAATAGATGAATTGACAATCTTTTTCCGTGCCAAACCACTTTTTTGTTTTTGAGGAGAAGCCTTCAAAAGACATCCGGACTTTTGGGAAAAGTCCGGGGAATGTGAGATTTTTCTCACTAAAACCTACGGTAACTCCGGGATCGGAGGGGGGCCGTTACCTTTTAAAAAACCGTTTGAGAACCTCTCCGTAAAACGCCTGTTGGGCACATCCCTGACGAGACTGTACAAGCACGTTCTAGGGTCTAAACCGCTAACTTCCAGGGTGACTAGCAGACAGAGTGCTGGTGACTTACGGGCTGCGTGTTGTTGGGGTTCCAGCACAGCACCTTGCCGTCCTTGCCGGCCGACAGCAGCAGGTCGGGGTCCTGGCGGCTCCACGACACCGACATCACGCCCTTGTGGTGAGCTTCCAGCGTGACTAGCAGACAGAGTGCTGGTGACTTACGGGCTGCGTGTTGTTGGGGTTCCAGCACAGCACCTTGCCGTCCTTGCCGGCCGACAGCAGCAGGTCGGGGTCCTGGCGGCTCCACGACACCGACATCACGCCCTTGTGGTGAGCTTCCAGCGTGACTAGCAGACAGAGTGCTGGTGACTTACGGGCTGCGTGTTGTTGGGGTTCCAGCACAGCACCTTGCCGTCCTTGCCGGCCGACAGCAGCAGGTCGGGGTCCTGGCGGCTCCACGACACCGACATCACGCCCTTGTTGTGGGCTTCCAGGGTCACTAGCGGAGAAGCTGCCAATCTGCAGACAAATTGCCAGTTCATGAGTATTGTACTGTCCAAACCCTAGTGAGGGGTATCTAGGTCGTGTATCAGGGATACCAGACATCGTGAACCATGCAAGCTTGTGTTACCTCAAGTCCCAGAGCTGTACGACGGGCACCTGGTCGTCCTCGGAGGCGATGCACACCTGCGTGGCCACGTTCGGGTGCCACGCCAGCGAGCGCCAGCGTGTGCGCGACTGCGAGTCACTGGAATTAAAACATTTTTTTGTATAACTTGGTTGTTAGTTTCTAGAAAGAATAATTTTTTGACAATCGACTACTGATTATGTTTTTTTTAATTGCAGCAACCAGCAACCTTTGATATTTTTACTTCTCACCTTAGTTTCATGATCGGCTCGTTCTTCCTCAAGTCCCACACGACGCATCTTGTGGCAAATGTGGAGCCAAGAATGTGTTGCACCTGGCAAGCAAAATAATCCGCGTTTAGTTAAGGCGCCATGGGAAATAGATGAATTACAACAGAGGGCTAACATAGCATAGCATAATCAACCTTATAACGTTCCCAAAGCTGGCATTCAGGCTTCCTCTCTAGGAGAGGGATTGGGTCTTAGATAGTCCACCATGCGTGCCCAGTGCGGATTGGTGGATGTCACAAGTCTTCGAATATTTGGTTCTAGGACATGCCGGTTTTCTCACGATGTTTTCCTTCAATATTTCGAGAGCAGGCGTGATGAAATAAATTACACAAAGTACGCATGGGTAGGTTTGAACGCGGGGCCTACAACTCAGTAAGACTGGACCGTTACCACTGGACCACCGCTGCTCGAAGGACTAACATGGCATGCAGGATTCAGTTTATAATGTAGACAAATTGTAACATAGTATATGACTATGTTACATACGTTATGCTATATGCATACGTTACTATGTAGTTTATTGTACCCAATTTACGTGATAAAGATAAAGAATTCCTTGCAGGAGTCTGTGTATCCTGATGGCTACAACCTCAAGTCAACTTTAAGTCAAGAGTGAGTACTTCTATGCGAATGTGCTCAATCGTCTATAACATCATTAACATACGGTGATGTCAATAATTGTCAAATGTGGGCCAATCATCATCTGCCTAGCCTATTTCCCAACCATATTGGGGTCTGCTTCCAGTCAAGCCGGATTTAGCTGAATACCAGTATTTTACGAGGAGCGGCTGCCTACCAGACCTCCACAACCCATTAACTGGGGTAACACGGTACTTCATGGCAAGACTGGAGTCAGATTTACTGGCTTCTGACTATCCGTAACGACTGCCAAAGATCTCCAAATGACAGCCGGGACCAACGGCTTAACGTGCTTTCCGAGGCACGGAGGAAACTCGTTATGTTAAGATGGTCACCCATCCACAGCCAACCTAGGCAATCAAAAAAATGTGGGCCAATCAATAATAATAAAATTATAATCAATCAATAATAAAAAAATCTGATAAAATTCTTTTCATTCACTTATTTAAAAAAGATAACGACCTTTCTCGAAGTGTACTGATACACAATAATACAATCTTATCTTGCTTGTGACCAATTTCCTACAGAGCGTACGATGCAATTCGAATCAGTTACAACCAATTGAGTTCAAAAAGTTACGAGTTCATTATTCGATATGTCCACAGAAGCTTTTTAGGTAATTCTTGAGCGCCCATTAGTAATTCTAAGTGAATGCTACAGTACTGAAGAGCATTGTATTGTAGGTCACGAGTTCAAATCCTGCCAGATTTTGGCAATTCTACATCTACAGTGCCTGTAAATGGACTAGTTGGAATACTTAAGGTGAATGTTACGGGCTGTTCAGGGCCCGGTTCCCGCTAGATGACGCTAAATTGTAACATTTTCAGTTTTATTTTGTTTTGAGTGTCATTGGAACAATATTAAGTCACAGAAATAGTGAGGCGGAAATCAGGCGTTTCCGATTTCTGATTTGAGTAAAAGTAAAGAGAGGTTTGATATAGTTTAATGTACAAATTCCACATACAGATTGCAGTCGATAGACACTGACTAGTCAATATAATCGACAGACTTACACAAATAAAAAAATTGTTCATCTGTATACCTGCTGGTTCCAAGCCAGTCCCTGCACGTGGTCGTAAGGCTGGTTCCTGTTGCCGGGCGCCATGGGCTGGCTCGTGTTGTTGAGGTCCCAGATGAAGATCTCGCTGTCCGACGCGCCGGACGCGAGCAGGTTCTTCTGGTAAGGGTTGATGTCCAATGCTGATACGTTGCCTGGGGAGGAAACACATTGAATGAGAAGCTGGTGCGTTAGTTAAGGTTCGTGCCTTATTTGGAAGCTCCTGGGCAGCGGAGCAACCGTGTTAAATTGCACAATTTAATTCCGTCAAGCCCGTTCCATCAACGGACCGCCGTAGATCCGTTGCTTTACGCGAAGCACAGATTCAATGCGGCGTACTTCATTTCAGCCGAATTTAAATCGAAGAAATACAAGTTTTTCAATCCGACGCGCCAATTTGTAATACGTCGTGTGGTCAGTGGGTAGCCTTAGGGGCGGATTTGTTTCATACGATACGGCGCTTACAAATATACATGCCTTCCTAGAAAGGTCATGGCGTGTTACAGCGAATTAATTCATGAATCCCCGACCGGTCCTATGAGACCGCGCTGTTATTGTTTTACTATTGTGTCTCGTTTTGCGGGTATGTGATAGGTTAAGCAGACTTCTTTAAAATGTTGGTTCAAGCTGCCATTCGTAGATCGTTGAATCTTTATGGGTAGTCAGAAGCCGTAATAAATAACTGACGACCAGTCTAGTCTGCATTTGATTAGACTATCCCGCTATTTCTGATTTAAGCATTTGAAGTTGAGTAATTCTCAAAGTATATTTTTCCCTGAAAACCTATCAATAATAGGATTTGATAAATTCTTTCACAGTACTCAATTCAGTAATTCCCGTCCAATAATCCGACCTCCGTATATCTAAGTTGGGAAAGAGCTAGGCAGAAGATTTATTGGTCAAACAAGTAGACGCAAGATAAGTCTATATTGCCGGAATGTATGCCGATAAAATATTTGTTTGGTGTATGAATTGAAAGCGCAGAAATTTTATTGCCCAATGAACATGCTAATTGGGTTGATAACTCAATCACGATTTTCTTATTTACACAATAAAACTAGAGCCGTGTTTAAAGAAGACTCGAAGAATAATAAATTCGCCAGTGCATTCGTATCTAGATATGAATATTTTATAATAAAATCGATTTACAACTTTCTAATTTTGTTAATTTTGCACAAATCTATATGCAAGGAGAAACTGACTGACTTATCAACACACAGCCAAAACTACTGCACTTTGCACGAGGTTTTCTTTTAAGGCTCCCCCACACAGGCGCGTTATTATCGGTCGATAATATCGCATGCGTTACTGCGATATCTGTTTGCAGTACATTTTGTATTAGGACGGTCATGTAGTTACACACTGCTGCGATAATAACGCTGCCATGGAAGTGGGACGTTGCGTTTCTCCGTCCTGCGATATTCCGATATAAGTTCTAGAATGTTTTGTACGTTAACGCAAACGACCGTACACACAGCTGCGATAATAACGGCGCTCTCTCGTAAGAAATATCGGACGATAAAAACGAAGCTGTGTGCAAGGAATCGGGACGCATTAACGCAATACCGCATGCGATATTATCGACCGATAATAACGCGCCTGTGTGGGGGAGCCTTTATGTCATAGGCAAGCACTAAAAGATTTTCCAAAATTCACCCCGGGAACGACTTTCGAACCCAGCGACACTGACGCGTGTCGCTGGGTTCGAAAGTCGTTCCCTACAATTTCATACATTTGCATAGAACATCTATCTGTTGCTCTGTCGCGGCGTCACTGACGCTATAGACGCTCGGTTCGAAAGGCTACCTTTAAGGGTTCGAAACGGGGTTCCCAAGTTTGTATGGAGAAAGCTACTTTCACGCGGGCGAAGCCGCTAGCAGAAGCTAGTTCTGGTATGTACAGAAAATCGTATTTTTAAATAAAATTCGTGACATCCGATAATCTACCAAAATATATAAAAATACCGGTGAGATAAATGACCTACACACATTAATAGAAAGTATGTGTAAGGATGAGGTCATACAATAGATGTTGTCATAAGCTAAACAATGACCGGTAGAACAGTGAGCATAGATAGGACGCCGGGCGTTATCACGAGACAGAAGCTCTCAGATAGTGCATAGTGTACCAAAGCAAAGGACTATTTGAATACATATTATGTATCACTTTTAATTTATTTCACTAAGGGCCTATTTCACCACCTATGATTAAGTTTCGAGTATCTTACTTGGCAGATAATTTCATACAAATTCTGTCACATTTATGAATTTATTCAGTGAGTAGTGCCTACTCAGACATTGTGAAACAGGCCCTAAGTCGTTTCGAAGAGGATCTTTCATTTATGTTAATTTGAGTCTAGACTTTAGCAACAGAAATATCATAAATAAATTGGCCGGGTGATTGACCTAATTATTTTTATCTACTAAGGCCGCGTTCCCACTTTGTCATGATGACAAATAATCGTGTAGTTTTTAAGTATCGTTATATTTAAAAGGAGGTGTTCAGGTATGAGATGAACCGATTAACTGTTGTCTACTATTTTTTCTGCGGTGACAACAGATTGTCATGATGGTAGGGAAGTCTAGCACCACAGTTGTAAACCGATAAAAAATTGTTACGACTAAGTCGTGACGGTAAATCATGTGCCGTTGTAGCAACATCTGTCGTGGCCACGACAAATAGTTGTGACAAGTCGTCCGACGAAAACCAACCGTTATTGCAGAGTAGGAAGGCCTTAGTGCATCAGAAAGATTAATATCATTTCAACCTGGCTCAAAGTACATTAAATCTCTTGTTCTTATACAGGGGCGTAGCTACCGCCGTATCTGCCGTATCAATTATACGGCCCCCGGGCCACGGGGGCCCCCAAAGAATGTAAGGAAAAAAAATAAAAACTTTCTAATTTAAACTTTTTAATTTACAAATGACAAAATTAAAAAAAGGAAAAAAAATAAAAGAAGGCAAGGAGTGTGAATATTTAAAATTTGATTTTTATTTGTAAAATGGTTAAATTATGTTATGATAAATAAATATTTTTTTCACAATATTTTTTTTCTTTTGTGACAAATCTTTATCCCCATATAAGGGTCTCCAAACAATTTTTTATACGGGGCCCCGACAAGGCACGCTACGCCACTGTTCTTACATCACTAAAAGTAAATTTGATTTTTTCTGTGGCTTAAAAATTCAACTATCAATTATATTCATTGCTTCATTACCAATAATAAAACAACAAATGATAAAGTGAACAGACAGTATGTACAAAAATTGTTGCTACGTACATGAAACTCTGTTAGATGATGACCCATTTCTCTCCCCACCAAATTGTGATAACAGGCACAAATAAGATTACATGTTTCATGCCCTGATTGTGTCAATGAGATGAGAGAGATGTTGGAGTTGTTGTGAATACGGATGAAAACAAAATTAGTGTTTTTGAAGGTAAACTTATGGGTATACATAATGTGACTAGCCAAGGCATGTTACGTTATGTTTGAGTGTGGTTATTGCACTTAGTCCTATGCATGATTATTCCCGTTTTGGCAAACAGAGTTTCGGCACCTAAGCTATTTCCGATTCGGCACCAATAGGTGTTTTGGACTGGTATTTTGTATGGTTACTACCGGTCACAATAGCCCACACATAGTGTGGGCTATTGTGACCGGCGTATTATGCAGAAGTAAAATATTTAATTAGTAGAAAATGAGAAAAAAGTTTTATAATATTGTTAACATGATATTAAATTAATGCAATGGAGTTAACATAACAATAAACTAATAAAACTAAAAAAAACTAATAAATCAGTGAACAAAATTTAAATCCGTCACTAAATGACTGAGACATTAATTGTTTATGTATTTTAACGAACACAATTGCAGTCTCTCACAAATTTTTAATGGTATTTTTGATTGTGAAATGACATCATAGCACCACAAATCAATTAATAGTTTATGTAGAACAGTCAGTTTTGATTAGACCTTGCTTGTGTTGTTTAAATGAGATTTTTAACCATTAACAGTCAGCGACTTTTGTGTTAGAAACTGTGGTTTGAGCTATGATCCAAGCCAAGATTTGAGTATTAAAAAATCCAAAACTCTTTTGTTCATCAATAAAAGTTGAAAGTAGAAATTGAGACAAAAATAAGAAATGGGCCAGCAAACTTTCCAATAAGAACCAGAAGCTATGCAAATGTTTTGCCTTAAACGTTTTTCAGAATCCGGTCTCCATATTTTGCACATTTTATGTAGTGCGCTGCCTGTTAATACTATTATAATTAAATACATTAACAAAATTGAAACCTCTCCATTGCAACTAGACAAGATAGTATTCTACAGAATTAAAATGTGTGGTGCATCTTAATTTAAGCCCTATGCAATATTTTCACAAAGTTCATTATGTAATGTCATGAAATTCTTAAAAAAAAATAGCTGGTTTGCACTTGTTTATTTATTTAATTTTCATGCAACTTATGGTACAAGTGCAGACCTAATGCCTTAGAACCATGAGTCAAACTAAGGTGGTAGAGACATATGGCAGGTGCATAAAAAAGTACAAATTATTTAAACATATTGAATGACTTACCATTATGTTTGGTGCTACTTCCGAGCAGTGCATCGGGGGAGTTGCTGAGCAGTTTATCTGCACTGTAGAACTGGAGGAGCCCACCATCACAACCCCCGACTATCACACCAGCACCAGACCATACTATCTTTTGGAATCTAGAACAAAATAAAAATATGTAAAACTAATTTATAAATAAAACATGTAAGTAAATTTGTGTTATACTAAAATATTTATACAGCAACCTCAATGTGCAAATAAATATAGCTTGAAATGTTCTCTTTTGTTGACTATTCTGAAAAATTATATTGATATCGCAAATTGAAAAAGTAAGATGTTGGGATTTTTCATCATCATATTTTGAGCTTAGCAATGCACATTTCATGACACACCACTATTTAACCTATCACATACCCGCAAAACGAGACACAATAGTAAAACAATAACAGCGCGGTCCAATGCGACCGGTCGGGGATTCATGAATTAAGCATGAGATTTAGGCCTAATTTAAATGATTAACTTGCTTCAGCCACATTATTAGTTTTACTTTTATTATGAATAATTACAAGTGATTTATGATAGTAACTTATGTCATAAATATTTAAAAGCAAACAGTAAAAATATAATTTATGTGAATAATTCTTTCAGAAGCAGTTATTATAAATTCCACATCTCATAAATGTGTCACTTTTTCTAAAAATTCAGCTGTATGGCTAAGATAATAAAACAAAAACATTTAACATCAGAGGTTCAACACGGGGACTCTTTCAACTATGTAAGTTAATCATCGTACTCTTGTTATAAACATCATCAATATGAGACTAGGTTCACAGCTGTTGCTTGAGTACAAACTGAATTATGTATTTTAAATATCATTACTGTTTTGTTAATTAGATATGATGGGCAGAAGAGGTGTGGATTACTAATCCCATAATCCTACTACTTACTTCACATAATTTGACTATGCTTACTTGTGCTCTGTCTGCAAACTAGATTTAAGCTCTAAATCGAGTCCAGGGTCTTCCAAATTCAAGGCATAGAGCTCGAGGTGCGAACTAGAGCTGAACGAGGAGTCCACCTGCTGCGCCGCCGAGCCGGCCGCGATCGTCACCGGGTAGTGGTCCGCGGGCGACCAGCACACGTTCACCGTCCTCTTCAGCTCCTTCACTTTCATCTTCACAACACTGGCTCACTATGACAAACACAAACCAACACTAAAAATCACCGAAAAACTGTTTTATTTACCAAATTATGTCACAAACTTGGAACGCTTCCCACTGCCGATTAACAATCAGAACATGTCTCTATACGGTAGCATAAGGTCTAATAAGAATCACAATGTTATTTCTTAGCCGATTTCAAAGGGTTTCAATTAAAAAATACTATATTTACCATAAAAACACCAACTTGGCACTTCCAACGTGGCTGACGTAAATATTCTCTATTTTATTTGACAGATTGATGATCAAGTGACAGTACGTTCGGAAACCAAAAAAAGACGACACGTCATTTGAATGAATACAGATTAAAAATTCATTCAATATTCTTTGTTTTTAAAACTTTTGGAGAATTTGAAATTAAGATATTTTTAAATAATCACTAAAAAGCGCAAAATAGTAAAATTATGCACTATAACATATCATTTTACACTTGGACTAACCAATAATGATTTAACAATAGATGTCCGTTACCATAGAAATCAAATTATTTTGTTGTTTTCCATTTTATTGTTTACTTTAGTCAAAATCAAATGTATTATAGCAACTACTTTTTTTTAATATGTCCTCCTTTTATTCAATAATTTTTCATAAAAATCCTGGCCAGATCAACTTCTAGCAAACACAGAAAAAGAAAGAAACTTCACTGAAAGAAAATTATATGTAAAAAAAATATTATCATCAAATCATTTTATTTACTTACTTTTACATAAATAAGAAGTAAAAAGTTGTAGTAGTTCGTAATAATAGGGAAAGAATCTAAAGACAATGCCGATAATAATGACAAAGGATGAATGGGATCGAATCCACAAATGGGCGGATTACGATGGCGAGGATCCGGAGGTGGTGCGTCGGCGGGAGTACGTCAAGTACTTGAACGAAACTAGCCAAGTGATGACTAAGTCTTGGCCCAACTCTTTGGAAGTAAGTACCTTTAAAGGGTCTCTAAAGTAAACATTTGTTAGTATTAAACAAGGCCGTCTTGACCTAATGTTTTCACAATCAAGGACAAAGTTTGGGTTTTTGTTTGTTACTTCTTCACGCTCTAACGGCTGAATGAATTTCGATGAAACTTACGGCCGAAATTAATAATCAATCTAATCTAAAATCTTTCGATTGAAGATCGAAAATAAAATCCAGATATGTAATAAAGTGTGCCAATAAGCTATCCACGAACTGAAAGCGCAATCTTTAAAACCAAGCAATCCTGTAGAGGTCGGATCACTGATAATAGATTGACTTCTTTTCGGAAATGACAGTTTGAGCGTGTCAATAACCAATCCGTTGATTTTGACATTTGCTTGGATCGGTGAAAACAATCCAAATTGTGATCTTAGAATTTTGGCAGATTTCATATTTGCTTTAGGTACAGATTTCATTTAATTTTGTAAAAATAGCAGTGTCGGTATTCTCTAGCTGTTTGAGTTATTAGATTGGGATAGCTCAGATAGTGAAGCGGGTGAAGAGCTGTGACGCCGATGCGTAAATTCAAGAAGGATGAAAAGGGTGAACTATATGCAGAGTCTGGATGATGCAAACTTTACATTTAGGTTCAGTTTATCGAAATCTGCATTAATTTGTTGTTTACTGAAATTATGCCGGTTGTCCGTGTAACCTCATCAAGGTGAGTTCAATAGTTAACAATATAAAATGTCTAGTAAAATAGAAAATTTGTATTACAGTAGATATAAAAATATGTAAACATGATTGCAGAAACCATGGAGTGAAAGAATTTTAATGAAATTAGGCACACAGATCAAATCTTACATTAACTATGATAGTCCATATCAGAGTATTTCCTTCTAATGCATTAATTTAATGTACCCATTTTATTGCCCTGGTACTTATGATCTAATAAAAGTGTATGTTTGTTTACAGAACATTTGGTGTTTGGAAACGTAGATTTCCAGTTGTGGCACTCACACTTCGTGTATCATTGCCAGTTGTCCAGGCTATATACCAGCTACTGCAGTATTACATAATATTTGTACAAATAATAATATTGCAAACGTTCCTCCTGAGGAACCAAGTCAAGGATACAACACATACGAGTGATGATAATAATAGCCAGAATACAGATGACCATGATATCCAAACTAGAACGGATCCTATTGCTAATTATTTTACTTAGGCAAATAAAACATTATGTATCCACATAACAAATTAGTTTTATTATTTTTTCTTTATTATTTATTCTTGATTTGATAGTAGCTGCTGTTTCAAGGTAACACAATGCTTTCTGGAATAAAGTATCCTAAATTCAGTAAAATCTATTCAGCTACATAAGTAGCTCAAGGTCTAAACCTTGTCCAGAAAAAGCGAATTCAAAATACGCGCGTAAATTGTATGCACAACGCCAGATCCTCGACACGCGCGTGATTCGCGCGTATTGCGCGCGAGTCGAGATACTAGAGACCCCTTGTTGCGTCCAGTTAACGCGCGAACTCCAGAGCGAGTGCACGTATCCAGGGAAGTTGAGCGCCAAAATTTTGAACCGGACTTTATTGTTGAATGCTCCCGCGTTAGTACGCTCTTTCTGGGCGCAACGGTTGCGCTTGATAAGCAAGAGAGAATCGCGACGAATTCGCCCTTTCTGGACAAGCCCTTAAGAGCTAAGCAGCGATAATAACAAATCCAAAAGTAAATAATAATCTTTACCATTTCATAAACTAACTTTATGAAACGGTGAAGGTTACATTAAATTACATTGTAATTTCAACGGCTTATAAATAATTATTAAAGAATAACCATTACTGGTTCTTGGTGTAGGTATCACCACTACCATCACCATTACCAGCAAAATAAATATATGGCTCCTTATCACCACCAAATGGCACAATATATAGTTAAATAAATATATCAATCGCTTGATATTGAACTTCGAAAAAAGCAATTAAATAAGACCTTCTTTGATCCAGTTCATTCTTATTTTAGTACTGGCAGCCAGCAGTGACCAGACGCGGCGTCAACTTGGAAAAAACAAACATCCGTCAAACTACCACAGACTAAAAAAAACGGGTTCTTTTGAGTCCGTTCTACGGAGTTTGTTCCATTTTAACCAAAACATTTAGAATTTTGTCACCATTTAAATGTGCGTTTGAGTCTTATACAATTAGATATGTATACAATAAAAAGTACCTACAATAAATTAGAACAACTGATAATAAATAATTCTTTTATATTTTGTATAAAGTAACAATGATTTTGATCATAGCGATTGCATAAAACGGAATGAGCAAGAGGGAATGGATTTCCACTTATCTACGGATTGAGCAACAGCGGGATTGCCTTTTTTCGATATTGGGACCTGGATTGGAGATCGATTCATAGATCGGTGTATGTCTGCGATCGATTTCGATCTTGGGTTACGGATTGAATATTAATTTCGGCCGTTAGTAAGTACACCTGTAGACCGTGTCCAGGAATAGCACATAGGATACCTACGTCGTATCAACGTAGTACCTATATTCCCTTGGGATTGTCTCCACGAGGACTCCACACAGTGGTGACAGCTGGGCGTTTCTTCCGCTTGAATCCGATGCAGGAACCTCTCAAAGTTGCCATGCCCGGTGCATCATGCGGAAGGTGCGAACGCCGTGTTGCCACACCAGCTATTCCGCAAAGAGAAGACTTACCGCTGCGATTATGGCGTGCTCAAATATTTGAGAGCTTATATTTTTAGGTAAACATATGCACATGATGCACAGATCAGGTTATTTTTTTTGCCTATTTGTTTCATCTGTTAACTGACCAAGTAATTATTCTACTCAAGCGAATGATTAACTGTCTCCAAACGTAGGTATTGTACGTAATTACGTCTCTATACAAAGATCTGAAGCCCAAAAACACGTACCTATTGTCCATCTGCTAGGTAAAAATATCTAGAAGTACATAGCACAGCAGATTACCGAATATACTTATGTATATCTGTAGAACGTAAACAAACGCAACGAAGAACTCCGCATGGCGCGAAACCTGCAAGCCGAGCAAGTGAACACCAAGTTCTACGCGCGCTACCTGAGGAAGAAGAAGGAGCAACAGGAGCGGCTCATGTACTCGGCCAGGGACATGGTCTTCAAGAACAAAGACGCGCCCAAGTTACTGCTCAGGTGAGATTGATGGCCCATCCAAATTTAACACGAACGACAACCCTGTAAATCCCGTGCGGTCTCATGCGACCGTGCGAAAAGAAAAAGGCTAGGTAGATGATGATGAGGTGATGATTAGGTTAGGTACCTGTGACCAAAACCAGCCAATTGCCGTATCGAAATAGGTTTGGAGATAAGGGGAATACACCGTCAAATATTAAAGCACCGTTTTGTAGTTCTAATGGCAATTGTTAAAGCCTTGTCCAGAGTAAAGACGCTTTGGCTGAAATAAGTGTGGGTGGGATTAGGGGGCTACAGTCCATCACAAGTTGTAGTAGGCAGTAGAGGCTAAACATGTTTATTTGAGCACAGGGTAAAGGTAAAAAAAGTCAATTGCCCGCATGTGGGGCTGCTTTGTCGTGTTGCTTGGCGCCCTGCGTAGGCACTTCGTACCTTGGCAGTTTACAACGACAGTTTCTTAAGTGTGATACGTCGCACCCACGCCTATGCCAGGGTGCCGTCGGACCGACTAATACCTCCGTACCTTGGACAACTGATTAAGCCATTACAGTCCCGTATTTATTCGTCGATCTTTGACACCTTTTTCCTCTACTTTTGGTAAAACTATCAAGTCTTGCTAGTAAAGATTAGACTAGAAAGAGCCCAACAAGAAATCGACAAATAGTGAATCCTCACCATATCTTTTTCTACTCCTTATAGCGCGGTTATCGAAACTGCAGTTCAAAAAGAACGAAATGAACAGGTGAAGTTCATAAACGAGAGGCGTAAGGAAGAAGCAGAGAGGAAGAGGCAGGATGACGACGAGATTATAAGAAGGGCCAAGGAGTGGCACGAGTTGATGGCGCTGCGCAAGAAGAGGCGGTGGGATGCCAACAAACGCCATCAGAAGGCTCTTGTTGATCAGTAAGTGACGTTTCTACTGATACCATGACTTATCCCTTAGATTTTGGTATTTTAAAACAATCTTAGTTTTAAGGCACAAAAGGTCTGCTGAGGTTTTTGAGGTTTGGAATTTTAATCTTTTATGAAGCTAAGCAGCCTAAGTCTTGTAGTTGTACCCGATTTATTGCAGTAGGATTATCATTCATCGGAAGGAAGGAACGTTATTATTACTGTCGGTTTAGCTGTTTTCTTGGACTAAACGCGTGAAGTAATTTTATTAATGTGGTAAAGTAATTCCTCAGGGCCCACGAGGTGTCAGAGCGTAACCGCAGGGAGTACGAGACAGAGCTGAACCTGCAGAAGATCGACAACATCTTGGCTGATGAGCAAATGAATGCTCTGAAGCAGTTTGATAAAGAATTTGTAAGTTTCCATGAAATCACCACCTTTCTGCATATAAATAAACTGCTTAAGGCGGGCGCGACGTTAGAATTATCCATACAAACGTAATACCAAAATCATTTGCAGTTTAAGCATATTTACACCATAATATGATGTTATTCGGATGCAGACAATAATTATCTAGGTTTCTACGTCGTCTTTTTGTTGAAAAACTTACCCCAAACGAAATTTAAGCGAATTTAAATTTGCACTTTTTTACAGCGAAAATGTCATGTTTTTATTTTGTTTTTTCTATATTATAAACAACAATATTTCAAAATATCTCTCCGTAGGAACACAGATATTATTATCAAGTTATAAATACTCGAAACAATATTGGAAATACATTAATTTTTCATTCATCATTTTTGGTATTACGGAACATCTCCCAAATTTCCAATAGTTTGTATTGTTAACACAGCAAGCAACTGTCAGTGTGCGGATGATGACTTTACTCCAGTCAGTGTGTCCAAGAATTGTTTATACTATCTGGATTGATTCCATCAACCTCAAAAACGTATTTTATTTCGTTTCAACTCGAAATAGCGCGCGGTGTACGCAGGCCACTTAATCGTACCGTCCGTAATACATTGTAACCTGTCTGATTATTTGAACCACATTAAATAATCAAGCATGTAACTGACAAACTGACCACTACACCGGCGTTTGTAAATATTTCGCAAATTCGGTAGCACGATACTCCAAAGGTTAAACCGCTCTAGTTGTATGCATACATTGAACCTATAATTACCTACCAATCAACGAAACCTACGCTTAACATTCATCTACCTACCTACCTAACCTTTTCCCAACTATATTGGAGTAGACTTCCAGTCAAGCTGAATTTAGCTGACCGTGCGGCTGTTATTTATAAAACCTAAATAGTGCAAATAATCACATGAGCAAAACACATTTCAAATTTTTAAATATATTTCTTGTTCAGAAAGCAGAAAAGAAGGCTAGCATCTTCCGCGCCATAGAGCAAGATCGGAAGGAGACGATGGAGAGGAAACACGAGCAGGACGTACGCGACAAGATGGATGACAAGCTTATTGAAGTTCTGCAGAAGTCGCGCTGCAGGATCGAGCAGAGGAGGAAGAAGACAGAGGCTGATGTGAGTATTATACGCACTGTCAGGCTTGACGCCACTGGTATGTTAGGGACAACATGGCGCGGAGGTCCAGCTCATCGAGGTGTTGCAGGATCGAGCAGAGGAGGAAGAAGACCTCGTGTCTTCTTCCTCCTCTGCTCGATACTTCTGATGTGAGTATTATACGCACTGTCAGGCTTTGAAGGCCAACAGGGCTACGAGGCCCACGACCTTCGGCACAGCCGCCAGGGCCACTAACCACTAGGCCAACAGGCGAGGCCAGCAAGAGTGATCTAAACAATGCCGGATTAAGCCAGTGAGGGGCCTATAGCAAATTCTACCAAGGGGCCGTATAATTTTTGCCAAATAAAAACTACTCTCAGGTACAACTTATTTTACTCACAGGCTACAGGACCCTTAGCGATAAACCCATTGCAGTTGCTTACATTGTCTTTATATTCTGGATTTAGTCACATTATGATATAGGAGTGGTATCCAGTTGTTGTTTTTGAATATCGGATCGGGGCTCCCCAAGCGCGGGGCTTGTAGCATTTGCTAATCTTGCTACGTGGCTATTCGTCTCATACATTTCGCACCTGGAACAATGATAGCATTACTCAGGTTACCAGTTCAGTTACAATAACTTGTATGATCTTTGGATTCATGGTTGTCATTTCCCTTCAGCTGAAAAATGAGAAGCTTCGCGTGTTGGAGAAGATCAGCCAAAGACTGGAGAGCGGCGATGCCGCACGGAACGCCAAGGAACAAGCCATTTTGGACAAAGCCGTCAAAGAGAAGAACGAGCTGTGAGTTTAATAGATTCTTTATATTATAGTAGTTTTAGAGGTTTTTAATTACAGGAGCTCATCGTAATATTACCCTTCCACACTTTTAAATACCTACTCGTAAAATATCAATGGCTTAACCGCATCCGGTTATAGGTACTACTTATGGGAAGGCGATCCGAAGATAGGAAAAAGCAAAAGGTAGATGAGTTCACCTTAACTTGATTTAGGTACTATAAGTCATAATCAGATAGGGTACTCGTTGATCACCTTCGGGTTTAAACTAGGTATTTTGCATAGTCAGAACTTTGAGAAGATCGAAGTGGAAGTATTATCCATTACTTAATAGGTAAGATTTCGATCAGCACATAGGAATATTGAACAATTATTCCTTAAAATGATAACTGTTTAGGAGCGAGGCCCGTCACCAGGAACTGCTGAAGAAGCAGGCGCAGTTCCGCCAGGAGAGGAAGGAGAACCGCGAGAAGTTCCTCAAAGCCGAGGAGCAGCGTCTGCACGACTTCAACAACCAGAGGCAGTGGGACATCATGAACAGGCACGTCTTACCACTTTAAGCTTTCCTCTTACACGTTTCATTATTTGCAACCTGAAATAACGAACGCCACACTAATTTTCATAATCATTAAATCTCGCGGCTAAAATGAATAAAAACAGACGAACGATTCAAGATTGAGGTTGAGCAATGGCTGGTGCCAACTGCCAAGATTCATGCTTTGGGGATTTCGCGCGGCCGATGGTTCCGTCCAAAAGAGAGAGCTCGTAAACTTACTCTAGTATTACCAAAATAGTACCTTATTATCTTGTTACTTGGTTGTGGAAGTCTGGAAGTCGGTTAAGTAATCACTTCATGTAAAATATTTGGTGTTATAAATAATATAAATGTTTGGTTGTTTATATTTGGTGTAGGATACCAGTATCTAGTATAGGTATTAGCTGCAGGTTCTGAAACAGTTGCAAAAACTCTAGGTATAGAATATAAGTAGCATCATACCCAGGTAGATGGAACAAAATTAATGGTTTTACATAGGCAACTTACCTATTTGTTTTTACTTTCCATTAGATTCAAGAACGCTGAAATATACGAAGACTTCCAGGAGAATCTCCGCAAAAAGAAGGAAAAACAGATTGCAGAGTACAGAGCAGAAATACTAAGACTGTGGGTGAGTTTCACAAATGGCTGTGGAGCTAGAAGTGTGTGAGAGAATTCTAGATGAGTATCAGTTTACGTTACATTAACGTGATTCCACATGTTTAGTCCTAAGCTCCTAACTTGCAAGTTTCTATATTGTAGGACATGAACACTTGGATCAAATTATGATTATCAAAAAATCGTAAGATTGTGTTCGAAAGCGCACAAATTTTACACGAAAATTAGCTCAGTGATAATAAATACTTTCACGGCAGGATATTGTTTATTAAACTAATTAAAGTTCAATGGCATTTCCAGAAAGAGCGCGAGGATCGCGAGGCCAAAGAGCGTGCTGATACACGTTACTTCTACGGAGAGCTGGCAGAACAGAAGCTGCGGGCTGCTGATAATAAGCTGCTGACGCACGCAGCTGGGTTGCTGCAGGAGGCCAAGGAAAATGGCCGCCCAGACTATGCGCTGCATAGAGCTATCGATGTAAGTACAGGGAAAACGGAAGATTCGCGCTGTTGATGGACACAGCCGCGGTGGTGGAAGAAGCCAAAAAGTATAGTCGTCCAGACCATGAGCGTTGCTACCGTCATATCCATTATACAGGGTCCCCAGGCTTCAGAGGCTCTGGTTGGAAGCATAAAATTACTGTCTGAAAACTAGTTCTCACTAATATCTCAGGCTATTGGCCTATCGAATAACCGAATTGGAAGGTGTGTATGCATGAATGTGCATTTAGTTTTTATTACGAAATAACAACAATAAACCCAAGCAGCACTGGGCTTTATTGCAATTAGATAAAAGAGAAGCCATAGGGGTTTCTCTTTTAGAACATTTAAGAAATCGTGAAAAACTCCCTAAACTAATTCTCGTTTATGTCCCCAGGCGTATTGCAAGTTATACCGGCTGTACCCGATGCCGGACCTGCCGCGCTCGATGAAGGAGCACTTCAAGCGGTACGCGCCGTGGGACGGCTCCAAGCCGGACGCGAGCTACGTGGAGCCGCCGCCGCCGCACCCGCGGAAGACGCCCGCGCCGCTGCCGCCGCCCAACGCCCCGGACACGGTCCGGGCGGACGGAATGCAGGGTGTCGACAAGGTCAGACGGACAACCCATTCTGTCACTAGCTAGTATCAACAGTTTTATACAATCACCCAATCATTGAAGGGAATCCCGAAGAAACTATTCAAGACGGTCACACGCCTTGGTTTACGGATTTTCCTTCATATCAAGCAAAAGCTCTCCTTTCAGGGAAGTTTCTTGTAAGGTAGTAGGTAAAAGTCACCATCGTTTACTATTGGTCGGTTTTAAGTCTCGACTGCCCATCAGACCTGAAACTGTTTCAGGCATTGGGTAAGCATCCTGAGGTTTACTGTCTGTATTGAAATTAGGCTCACTTATTCTTTTGCAGCCTGGCCCGTCTAAACACAAGGAAGAGAAAAAAGAAGAGAACGTACATGACTACAAGAGAACTGCTCCAGCTAATGGTCTTCAGAGAAGGAATTTGGAGGTGAATGAACATGTCATATTATTATCGAGCAGTGGTGGCCCAGTGGTAAATGAAAGTTGTAGGTAGCGGGTTCAAACCCAGTCAGGAGTATTACTTTGTGTAATTTTTTTTTCAACATTGCTCTTCAAACGGTGAAGAAAAACATCGTGAGGACAGCGGCATGTCCTAGAACCAAAATTCGAAGGCATGTGATATCCACCAATGCGCACCGGGCTCGAGTGGTGAATTACTCCTAGAGAGGAAGCCTGAGTCCCAACAGTGGGAACATTACTAGGCCGATAATGCTAATAATAAAATACAAACGTTATAAAGGCGAAAGTTTGTGAGCGTGTTTGTAGGTATATTTTTTGCTTCTTCGTCTAAACAGCTGATCGGATATCGATGAAACTTGGTATAAGTACGGTATATTTATACTACTTTAACTCGGGATTTCAGAAGTCAAGTTTCTGTTCGGGTTTTAAATAAGATAGTTTAATTAAAAATTACAAGTTTCATTTTTATAGGATGGACCTTTTTTTTTCTTTTTAAATAGGATGGACCAGTCTTTTTTCTTTTTACTTCAAATGAATTGTTTTCTATTTTCAGCAAACGTTTACACTGCCACCGATCACGGTGGTCCCGTGCACCAATGAGAGCTGTAGATGTGAGCTGAAGTCGGCAGCCAAATAAAACGACGCTTTTAGAAAATATTTACTTTTATTTTCATAATTATTATCAATTACTTTAGAATGTGTTTTTATCTATTTTTAGACCTCTCACACATTTACGATTTAAACGCACGATTGACGGATGAAATAGTTCATAACTGAAATTAAAATACTTGTGCGTTAGTTCGGTATCCTGCGACTATGAGTCGTGTCGCGCGTGTAAGTCGCAAGTGTGCGCGAGGTCTGTTTAGAGAGCTTGTATGGCACGTGTGTGGTGTTATTATTCGAGAGTGACTAGAAACTTGGTGGTCTCAAATTGTAAGTGAAATGTGTAGTAAAGCTTATCTCGGTCTTAAACAGTGGTTTTACTTAAAATATAAACAATTTTGAAACTAATTCTAGAGCTTAATTTAAATCTTTGGTCGTAATGAGTGTAGACACGTATTTCTATAGTTTTCAAAAATATTAGCTTTATGTAATGATATATTAAGGTGTTGAAGTTTGGTGACCAATGTGCTTATTTGTGATTGGACTGTTACATTTGGCGGCTAACTGAACAAGAAGCACCTTAACTTTACCAGATCTCTCATAACTTTGAGAGAACATTAGAGAGAGATGGGGTTATCCAAAGGGATAACGTTTTCTCTTTCTACATAACTACTTTAAAACCAACAAAATAAATACCTAAAAGTTTCCTTGATCAACAAGTCTACCAAATAAGTACTAATATGTTCACTTTAACAACAATTCCATAAAAAGTCAACTAAAATGCTAATTTTTAATGAAAATGTACTCGTATATTTATTAGCGGCCAAATGTAACAGTTGTATAGTTTTAACAGTGCATTATAACAAGTCGAACTAACAATATTATGTACTTGGCTCTCTCACATGGAATCAAACACAGCTTTCGTAATACTCTCGTTGGCTTTGGCTTACACAATATTGTCTAGCGTTACAACAAATGCTATTGTTTTACGTTAAAATATGGCAAGACTTTTTGTAAAATATAAAAGTATAAAACTCAAGATCATCCTACATCAATCGAATGCAGAAACTCGCATGAAATAAAATATCATATCATGTAGAAGTCCATCAGTAAACAATTTAAATATAAATAATACGTGATTTACATTTTTGAATTTGCAAACGTCGCGAAACCTCAACAATAGCATTTATTTTTACAATCAAAAAACATTCTAGGCAACTCGCCTTCTCTTGTTCGCACGAGATTTTACAAACTTCAGAAAATAACAGGAATGTTTTATCGCGAACAATGTTTGTTGAATATTCGCTAAATTAAAAATGCGTTGATATGTTGTTACGGGAAACTTTCCCAAAACGAAAGGAGAATAATTTCATTCAAAACTTAATTTTAAATAACTTTTGACGAGGCATCAAATTATTTTCACCGAAGTGCTAAGATCTCGTGCGAACAAACGAGCTATCGAAATAATTAGACGGAACGTTCGTATCGGTCGTGACTTCGTGTCGCGTTATTCTAACTTAAACTAGCTTGTACTGTGCGTTCGTTAACTATAACTAAGGATTTACGTCAAACGTTAAACTAAACATTATGCTAAACATTATTCATAGATGGCATGAATTTGTGCTGGCTGGCATAGCCTGTGGTAGGATTAACTTGCTATTTTCGAAGCTGCCTCGTGATAAACTGTGCCTCGAAGCGAAGTGAACCAAATGTGTAAGGCACTATATTGTAGGAACATGCTCAAAACAAGGTAGCTTTGGAAATAACAACGGTTATAAGCTAGCATCACATTTATCACACAACTCATTTATACTTAAAGCAAATTTTAAACATAATTTATTCAGATCATGTAAGTAACTTGCCATGTGATAAAACTGAGTCCAGCTTCAGTAAGTTTACAGATAACATTTAGGTATCAGAATCAACAACATTACATTCACAAAGGTATCATACAGAATATTCGAGGAAGTCCAATAATAATAATACTTAATTTATGTTGAAGGGCCGTTTCCGTTAATGTAACTAAAAGGCTAGTAATTGCACAATATAATCATCCTTTTAATTCTATCTATTTATAGAAAAATAACCCTAGTAATACGTCAATTTACCTAATCGTGTCAAAAATACATACATCTAAAGGTTTATATACAATCTGAGGGGTTCTACGGTTATTACTATGTAAGGCAAGGATTTCACTCGAGGCATGCACTCCTCTCCTCTCGCTCACACACTCCAAACGTGAGGGAAACATAGGCGGAGTGGCAACAACCGAAACACATGGAATTAGGTCCTCCGAAATAAACTCCGTTCATTGTAATGTGGCTTACGGATCATAAATATCTTTTTAGGTTAGTAATTGTTTTATGCTTTAATAATCTTATAAGAATTAACAAAATATTAAAAATTTTAGTTTAGGTTTATAGCCACATCACAATGAACGAAGTCAAAATACATTTAAAATCTAAACAATAAATTAAGTAACACAAATAAACTTATGAATTTGGCACTAATCTAATACTTAACACTAACCTGGCCATGAAATGCATTGTCAAACATCGAAATGCTTTACAAAAATTGAATTTAAATAACATTTTACGTCATAATTTTACTTTTACACAGAATTTCCTTGTCATGAGATATTTAGAATGGATTTCATTCTTTTACAGATCTGTTTACTGACATAGTTGGCAAGACGAATGAACTTTATTCGAGTTCATTGCAATCTAATTTATAATATCTGGTGTTGTTTTGCATTGATATTAAAATTCACAACACAGTAAAATACATTCACACGAAACTTTTTTGCTCAAAAATTCATCGAAAACCCGCATAATTATTCAAACTTAACAGTCGGTATAAAATCCTTCGTCCTACTTGGGCGGCACGTTACATTGCATACATTGCTTCTCTAAGAAAAATGGCGTAGCGTGAGGTGAGGGAACGGGCTTTACGCGTGATGTAACGCACAGCTCAGTGGAGAGGGCGCGTGCCGCGGTGACGTCACATGTCACGTGGCGTGTGACGTCAGGGCACGTCGCGCGCGGCGTCCATGGCGTGGTTGAGGCAGCGGCTCACGAGCTCCAGCTTGTTAAGGTACGCGGCCGCTACTTCGCCGCGAGGTGAACTGCCAACGGATTTTAAAGTTTGTAGTCACAGTTTTAGGAGTAATGATAGGTTGAACGTTAAATAAGTTACCTTAGGATAAATGGGTCATCGTGCGGTGAATTTGCCGAATACGGTGATCTTCTGACGAAGTCACCCACTGTCAAATTAGTAGGAAATTATTATTTAGATTATTCCTTAAGACTTAAATTAATTCTGATAATCTTATTTATCGATTTAGGTTAGGAACTATATCTGATGTAAGCAGGTATAGTTGACTATCATTTTTAATTAAATAAAGCACTGAATTTAGTAATAACATTGACCCTTTTATTCTTCATTTGTAGAAGCAAAAGTTGTACAGTATTGTATTGTACCAGCGACATAATTTTGTATAACGGAAAATTCGACCTTTAATTTTTTCAAAAGTTTGAATGTACCGTATTTTTTTATTTACGGAATTATAAAATTTAATTATTAACGATACGAGAATAGCTAAAACTTGTGATATAAAACAGCATGTAACTTACGGGCAGGCGAAGCAGGTAAGTTAAGTCTCATATCATGCTTGAGCACCCGCCGCGCCAGCGAATCCGTGGGCGCGCGCGCCGACACAGGTGCTGCGGGGCGTTCCCGCGCGGGCGGCGAGCTGCCGCATGCGGGTTGTGAGCTGCAAGGGTAACATGTTGGTTAACAGGGTTATAATGTAATGGACTTCAGGTTTTCCTCCACTAAGCTAAAACCACATTACGATTATGATTACGAGATGACTGTAATCAGATGTATGTGTAGGGTTCACCCTTGTCACATAGTTTATTTACGTATATTACAAATACATAAACATTATAACACAAACATAAACACAGCCACAGTTTTATTCATATTAGTATTTACGTTTATCATAAAAACACTACTCAACATTCACGGCGTCTATAATATATTTATAATGTTTTCACATTATAACGTCGGCGGATGTCGAAGCGCTACTCGTGCGGGCCGCGCGGTTGAGCGCCCGGGCGCACCTTTTACTTTTAAAGGATATTGAAGGTCAGTCGGTCGTAGACCCCGCGCCTACCGCCTGCGCTCGCGACGTTTGATCGATCCTCGAGAGTTACGAAGAACTTTACTAAGTGTTAGGTCTATTGTGCTGTGACTATTTTGTGTGTTCTTCTGTGTCTGTTCTCCTTCTGACTTTTCTGTGTTTTTGTATACATCGTACGTATCAGTGCAGTAAACGTGAGTACCTAGTACGGACTTTTATTTCCTCACACCCGCACTCACTACGTACAACGAACTAAACTGGTGACCCCGAACCGAACACAATCGGACTAAAAATGACTGACAGTGAGTCGGAACACACAGCGTCATCGCAGCCGGCGGAGCACATCCCGCGCAAATCACGCGAGGTGAAAACCATGTCCAGCTCTGGATCTCAGGAGGTGTACCGCGTCGCTGTTCGCCTACCCCCATTTTGGCCAGAGGAGCCAGATCTCTGGTTTGCACAAATTGAGGCCCAATTTGAGAACGCGGGAGTGACCAATGACGTCACAAAATATAATTACGTCGTAGGCCACCTCGAGCCTCAAGTCTCAAAAGAGGTGAGGGACGTTATAATGGCACCCCCTGCTACCAATCGCTACGAAAAGCTGAAGACAGAATTGGTGAAGCGACTGTCGGCCTCCCAGGAAAGGAAGGTCAAGCAGCTGCTGATGCACGAAGAGTTAGGAGACCGGAAGCCGTCGCAGTTCCTCCGCCATCTGCAGGGGTTAGCAGGACCAACAGTGCCCGAGGACTTCGTGCGCACCATTTGGAGTAGCCGACTCCCCAACAGCATCCAGCCACTCCTCGCATCGCAACCTCACAGCACCCTGGAGGCATTGGCCGAGCTGGCCGACCGTGTACAGGACATCGTCGCGCCAGCAAGCCACGTCGCAGCGGCAAGTCACGTCGCAGCAGCCTCGGCAGCAGGACCCTCGAGCAGCGAGATGGCCGCTGAGATCGCCGAGCTAAAGCGGGCAGTGAAGGACCTGACGCTGCGGCTGCCTGACAGCCGCTCTCGGAGCCGCTCCCGCAGTCGTGGTCGAGACACGCGTCGGCGCTCACGTCATCGTTCCTCCAACCGCTCGGATTCCAGCTACCGGGAGCACCCTGTGTGCTGGTATCACTACATGCACAGGGAGAAAGCGAAGCGCTGCATCAAGCCCTGTGACTACCGACAGGGAAACGCCGCGGGCGGTCGATAATGGCGACAGACGATTGCCCCCCATCAACTGGTCGCCTGTTCGTCACAGACCGGAGCACTAAGACGCAGTTTCTGGTCGACACTGGAAGCGACCTCTGCGTCTACCCTCGTCGTCTGCTCAGCGAGCGTCGTGCACCTACGAACTACCAACTAGTGGCTGCGAATGGGACGCCCATACGCACATACGGGTTCGTGGAGTTAATTTTAAATTTAGGATTACGTAGAGACTTTAAGTGGCGATTTGTAGTGGCTGAGGTAACAAAACCGATTATCGGCGTGGACTTTTTGAGTTTTTACTCGCTAGTCGTTGACTGTCGTAATCAACGACTAGTCGATAGTGTTACAAAAGTTTCTTCTATTGCTTCAAATCACTCAGATTCTTCTTTATGTTCAGTAAAGATTTCTTCTGGCGACTCGAGGTATCACAAACTTCTCGCATGTTTTTCCGACATCACCCGACCAGCCGGTACACTACGCATTACACCACATAACACAGTACACCATATTCGCACGACCCCAGGCCCTCCAGTTACTTCTTCGTTTCGGCGACTAGCGCCTGACAAACTGAAAATAGCACAGCAGGAGTTCCAGCTAATGCTATCAAATGGAACAGCGAGACCCTCGGAAAGTCCCTGGTCATCGCCACTCCACCTTGCCCCTAAAAAGGACAATGGTTGGCGACCTTGCGGAGATTACCGCATGCTAAACGCCCGTACCGTCCCTGACAGGTATCCGATTAGGCACATACACGATTTTGCACACAACATCGCAGGGTGCCGAGTTTTCAGCACAATCGACCTCGTGAAAGCTTACAACCAGATACCTGTAAGCCCGGAAGATATACCGAAAACGGCGATCACCACACCATTCGGCTTATACGAATTTCCGTATATGACGTTTGGTCTGCGCAACGCGGGCCAAACGTTTCAACGTTTTGTCGACGAGATGACCAGAGGTTTGGACTTTTGCTATTGCTATTTGGATGATTTTCTTATTTTCTCCAGGACAGAAGCAGAGCACGAGGAACACCTTCGTTTGATTTTCAGCAGAATGAAGGAGTATGGCATGCTGGTTAACACATCCAAGTGTGTTTTCGGTGTCTCGGAGGTAACCTTCTTAGGCTACCACATCTCCGAAAAAGGCACCAAACCACTTGAGTCCAAAGTTGACGCCATTAAAAAGTTCCCCCAGCCCAAGGACGTCCGTCAGTTACGACGATTTTTGGGGATGATTAATTTTTATAGGCGATTCATACCCCAGGCAGCTCAAATACAAGCCCCACTCAACAACCTCTTGATTGGCAACGTAAAGGGCTCGCATCCCATATGTCTTGCGGAGAATACTTTGCAAGCTTTTGAGGACTGCAAAGAAAGCCTTGCTAATGCCGCCTTATTAGCTCACCCCGATTGCAGTGCCAAACTCGCATTGGTTACCGACGCATCGGACACTGCAATCGGCGCAGTGTTACAGCAGCTTAGCAACGATGGCTGGCAACCTCTCGCTTTCTTCTCAAGGAAGCTCAGCCCAACGCAAGCAAAGTATTCACCCTATGACAGGGAACTGCTGGCCATTTACGAGGCCATCAAATACTTCCGCCACATGTTGGAGGCTAGACACTTTGTAGTGTACACGGATCACAAGCCGATCAGTTTCGCATTCCACGAGAGGAAGAAAAACTGCTCGCCTAGGCAGTTCCGGCACCTCGACTACATAGCCCAGTTCACCACCGATATTAGGCATATTTCCGGCAAAGACAATGTCGTGGCCGACCCCTTGTCTCGTGTGGATGAGCTACAGGTGCCGGTCAGCCTCGAAACCCTCGCGGAATCGCAAGCTCGTGATCCGGAGCTGACCAAACTCCTACAAGAAGGCTCGTCCTTATTATTGGAGAAGGTAAAGGTACCTGGGGAGCGCACAGCGGTGTACTGCGACGTCAGTACAGCGTCCCCCAGACCATTTGTCCCTGCTATGTTGCGAAAACAGGTTTTCGACAGCCTACACTCCCTCAGTCATCCTGGTGTCTCAGCAACTGCCAAGCTTATCGCAGAACGCTTCGTTTGGCCAGGCATTAGGAAAGACTGTAGGGAGTGGGCGCGAGCCTGTCTCCAGTGCCAGCGGGCAAAGGTAAACCGCCACGTCTCAGCGCCATTAGGGACGTTTCAACTTCCACGTGCAAGGTTCACTACTGTCCATATTGATCTAGTGGGTCCATTACCGATTTCGCAAGGCTTTAGGTACTGTTTAACGGCAGTCGACCGATTTACCAGGTGGCCAGAGGTCATACCTATCGTTGACATAACTGCCGAGACAGTAGCTAAAGCGCTGCTATCCGGATGGATTGCCCGGTTTGGCTGCCCAACGCACATTGTTACGGACAGAGGACGACAGTTCGAGTCGGCCCTGTTCGAACAATTGTCAAAAATTATCAGCTTCAAGCACAAACGGACAACGGCATACCACCCGGCGTGCAACGGTATGGTGGAGCGATTCCACCGCCAACTTAAGGCGTCTATCACATGCCATGCCAACGACAAGTGGACAGAGTCCTTGCCGTGGGTATTGCTTGGTATACGGAGCGCATTCAAAAAGGATGTCCAAGCGTCATCTGCTGAGCTAGTCTACGGTGAACCACTAAGACTCCCAGGGGAATTTTTTACCCCCAGTGACGAAGGTACCACCGATATCACGGACTTCACTGCGCGTATTCGCAAATTGGCTCAAAACCTGCAGCCAACGCCAGCTTCCCGTCACAACCAACAAAAAGTTTTCGTTTATAAGGATCTGCAGACCACTGATCACGTGTTCCTTCGTGAAGACGCATCTCGTGGCTCGCTACAACCAGCGTACACAGGTCCTCACCAAGTTCTGCAAAGGGGAGACAAGTCCTTCAAAATATTATTCAAGGGCAGAGAGGTCACGGTCTCAATCGACCGCCTGAAGCCAGCTTACATTTTGGCAGACAAAGTTGACCCAGAGGGAGTCACTCCACCTAACAATAGCAAGGAGTACACCACTCGCTCTGGTCGTCATGTCAGGTTTCCTGATTTTTATCGCCCTTGACGGTCTCTGGAGGGGGGTGATGTAGGGTTCACCCTTGTCACATAGTTTATTTACGTATATTACAAATACATAAACATTATAACACAAACATAAACACAGCCACAGTTTTATTCATATTAGTATTTACGTTTATCATAAAAACACTACTCAACATTCACGGCGTCTATAATATATTTATAATGTTTTCACATTATAACGTCGGCGGATGTCGAAGCGCTACTCGTGCGGGCCGCGCGGTTGAGCGCCCGGGCGCACCTTTTACTTTTAAAGGATATTGAAGGTCAGTCGGTCGTAGACCCCGCGCCTACCGCCTGCGCTCGCGACGTTTGATCGATCCTCGAGAGTTACGAAGAACTTTACTAAGTGTTAGGTCTATTGTGCTGTGACTATTTTGTGTGTTCTTCTGTGTCTGTTCTCCTTCTGACTTTTCTGTGTTTTTGTATACATCGTACGTATCAGTGCAGTAAACGTGAGTACCTAGTACGGACTTTTATTTCCTCACACCCGCACTCACTACGTACAACGAACTAAATATGCAAAGAGCCGGTTTCTGAATTAAGTATTAGATTTTTATCAAACTCTAGCCTCGAAACCGGCTATACATATTTTGAAAAACCCATCCTATGTTATAAAAATATAATTGCGATGTAAATTAAAAACTAAACCCTTAATCCAGATGCATACACTGAAGTCAAATTTATATGCGCTATATTTAAAATTATCAGGAATTATTTTGTACAGTGTCTGAGTGGAAATCTGCCAACAGTTTTAAATAATAATTCAGCCTGTAGGGCAGGCTCAAACTCAGACGCAAGTACACAAAGCAGAAAAAAAAATCTTGCGTTACCATTTTAGTAATAACGAACGACTAATATTATTACCAGAGACCCTACCACGAGAAAGTACTCTTTCTCGCTTGTACGCCCGTCATTTTAACACGTCGTGGTAAGGTCCCAGATATTACAGGCTAGGCCAGGCTGGTTTCCTGAGAATATAAATGTGTGTGTGGTGTAGGTATACTCACGGCGTCCTGACGAGGTTGGTGTCGGTGCGCGAGGTGCGCAGGATGCAGTTGGCGGACAGCGCGCGCACGTGCTGTCGCCGCCGCACCAAGAAGCCCATGCGTAGTACTATCACCACCACCGTCGCTATGCATCTGTAGGAAGACAACACAGGCTTAATGATTTGTATATGATTCACGCTCATTCATATTTATGTAACATCCTATACTGAGAGAGTGTGTTTGCGAATCCTTAGTATTAAACTGGCGTTCATTGAAAAGCACCCGATTTCTTATTTCTGAACCTTCAACCCGAAATATTATATTAGTATGTATGTAGGTAATGAATTGAGATCATAATTGAAACGAAAAATGTAAGAATGTAATGTGTTAATAGTAATATTATAAACCCGAAGTTTGTATGTATGGAGGTTTGTTACTCTGTCTACTGAATGGATTTTGATTAAACTTGGAATACAGTTAACATGTCCTGGAACAGCAAATAGAATACTTTTTATCCTGGAAGTATGTTCCCTTGAGATAATTTTCTACTGTCACGCGGACGCAGCTGCTGACAGCATTCGTATGCGTTGTTCAACGACATGGTTTACCCAAGTGCCGAATTTCATCTAAATCCATTCCTAATTTCAAACCTACACACACAGACACAAACTTTCGCCTTCATAATATTAGTGTGATAACGTTTACCCTGATACATAAGGAAGGAATGACCTTAGAAAATTAAAATAACTATTATAGCAAAAAACATTCCACTCACTTGAACCGTTTCTTCCCCTTGCTGTGCTCGGGCACCCTGGACGAAGTTAGTCTCAGGTTCTTCTCCAGCTCGGTGTAGCCCGACAGCACTCGCTGCAGGTACCTCTTCTGCCAGACCAGCGCCTTGCGACAGCTCTCCAGGCGGAGGCAGCGACCGTGCAGGTAACGGATCTGAGAATTAAAACGAGGGATCGTTAGTAATTTTTCATAGATGTAAAAATGGAAGGGAAATATCATTAAAATTGAACGGAATTTAGGTATATGAAGGGTTTCAAAAAGTAAAGATCTTAAGTTATCGTAGCGTATCCCATTAACGGACCGAACATGATCGTTAATTTTGGCGACGCTTTTGGAAGGCCTTAAGGTTTTGGAAGGCTTTTGGAAGGCCTTGCCGAAGGTTCAGCAAAGAACGTCTTTCGGCTGTAATGATAATGATGATCCCATTAACAACAAATAAATAATGTGAAATCAATGTCTTCGATTCCAACATGTATGAAAACTCAAATAAGTTTTCAGTCCGTCACAAAAATTACATATCCAAACTTTTTATAGGTAGACTAAAAAACAATACCTCAGGCGATGCCACGAAATTTAAAATAGAACATCACAGTGACAATGTCGCTGTTGTGACATCAAGGTGTCGCACGATATAGTCTTATTTTATATTAATTTATTTTCTAGGAAAATCCGGAGATTTATGATGAAGAATCAATGAGGTGAACCTAACTAGCCAATATGGAGGCACCAAAATCTGATACGCCGAAATTGCCCGATATGGTGTAAGTATAGTCTTATGTTAATACTCATAAACCATCTCAGGCATGCTACAAAAAGACGAGAACCAAAGAGGCGAATTTTCTGCTTAATTTTATCAACACTACCCACAAAAGAGCAAAGAAAAACATCGTGAGGAAACCAGCACGTCCTATAACCAAAAATTCCAAGACTGTTTGACAATCACCCGCACTGGACCCGGTACCCACTCCACTGAGAAGTCTGTGTTTTAGCAGAGAGGACAAAATAAGCCGAGAGACAATCAAACGTTCAAGAGTAGGCGATGTCCGCAGTTGAAAGAGCTGCCCTAAAGCCATTCTAAAGACATTTCCTTTGCAGCATGTGCGGCGACCACCCATCCTTCACAAAAACGGAGCTAAACGCTAAAACAGATGCGAAGATGGATGAGAAAGACAAGGAAAAACTGAAAGAAAAAATATTGTCTTACGCCAAGATCACGCCATCGGTATGTAGACAAAGCTCAAGTAATATCAGTAGTGTTTTTTTATAAGATTAGTCGGTTTCTTTTTTGTGAAATGATAGATCTCTCTAGAGTTAGAACAGATAGGTTAAGACTGCTTTCAAGTTAAAAATTGCCGCAACAATAAAACGATGAGTAATAACGAAGAAGCAAGAGCAATATTAAATAGCAGAATAATAATAAAGTATAAGTAATTGCTTGTAGTCCGTTATTTGTCGAAATTAACAGATCTTTTTATGTCGCTAACGTACTGATATCAACGCGCACAACGTGCTTGTGAAGACTAACCCTGATTGGACTTATTCGCTAAAAATTGGAAGATGATAGTGCTAGATTTATTTTGGTTTTGTGTAAAGATAATTCTCAATTCAATATTAAATTAAACAAATTAAACTTTCAGGGGTCTCGCTCGGAGCGGCCAGAGCGAGTGGAGCGCATGGAACGCGTGGAACGTATGGAGCGCGTGGAACTGCGCGAGACGGAGGCGAAGGCGCGCGCGACGTCGGAGCACGCGCTGCGCCTGAGCGAGGCGCGGCGCCGCGTGCGCTCGCTCGAGGTGGTGCAGCGCCCCGACATCGACGTGCAGGCCACAGGGAATCGCGCGCTCGTGCAAGGTACACCGTAACATTATTAGGGCCCAGAACGTTTGGGCCTTCAAAGTGCAATTGTATCGGAGCTCTTTAACATGTGGCTCATGTCTTGAACAGGGGCACCTTATTCGTCAGTTATCTGCCTGGGTGAATGAGTGCTTGTGGTGACAGATACAGTTCGCTTCAACTAACTTTGCCGCTCTGAAGTTGGCTACAAATCACTGCGCAGTAATCAATTTTACAAAAAAAGACAGCACTGCGCATGCTCGACTAACGATGCAATAGACGAACCTCAGTGTAAGAGCGTTTCCGCATTATCCGATCCGATATCGGTATCGGACGCCGATACGATATCGGGGTAAGTAAAATGTATGAAATATGTACCTGTCTTTCATATTGTCCGATCCGATATCGGATATCGGAGCACAGAATTTCATACATTTTACTTACTCCGATATCGTATCGGCGTCCGACACCGATATCGGATCGGATAATGTGAAACAATACTTAGACTGTTTTCACATTATCCGATCCGATATCGGTATCGGATGCCGATACGATATCGGGGTAAGTAAAATGTATGCAATATGTACCTGTCTTTCATATTGTCCGGCCCGATATCGGATATCGGAGCACGGCATTTCATACATTTTACTTACCCCGATATCGTATCGGCGTCCGACACCGATATCGGATCGGATAATGTGGAAACGGTCTTAGTATCGTTCCATATTATCCGATCCGATATCGGTGTCGGACGCCGATACGATATCGGGGTAAGGTAAATGTATGAGATATGTACCTGTCTTTCATATTGTCCGACCCGATATCGGATATCGGAGCACAGCATTTCATACATTTTACTTACCCCGATATCGTATCGGCGTCCGATACCGATATCGGATCGGATAATGTGAAAACGGTCTTATGTTTCTATCTCAGTCGCTCGTATACGTCCGATACCAGCTTTTGTTCCGCTCGCACAGTACCGAACGGCCGTCGATGCGAAAAGTGCTACGCGTATAATTATTACCTGCCTGTTTTAAGTTTGTTGTTTTTTGTTATTTATTAATGAAAATATGTTTTACCGCGAATGAACGTATTTTCTTTCTTTCTCCTTTTCTTAGATATATAAAATCAAGTGAGTAAAAAAGTACACTATTTATTTTCATTATAAAATAAAACAATTTAATAATTTTCACGTCAGTGAACACTTTTTACGCGATAGTACCTGCGCCGTTGTTAGGAAAGTCTAACTTCAGAGCGGCATAGTTATTTGACGAGTACTGTAACTAAAAGGTCGTGCCTTTTTTGTCGCTCTGTTTGTCTCAAGATTCGTCTTTCGGTTCGATTCCGAGGTTGGATTTTCGATTTTAACTTAATTTCTCAGTGAATACCATACCTGAGACATCATGTGCAACAGCAACAGCGTATCTATGATTTTTTTCTGTACTATTATTATTATTTTTTGTATTGTCGCTCGGAAACGTGGTCGCTCACAATGGGAGGCCCAAAAGAAGGCATTAAGTCACCCAAAGGGCAATGGAAAGGCCTATAAAGCTCAGAGTTTCTTTGCGGGATCACATCAGAAATGAAGATCCGTAAGAGAACCAAGGTTACCGATATAGCCCGAAGAATCGCCAAACTTAATTGGCAATGGGCAGGGCACATTTCTCGGAGAACGGATGGTCGATGGGGACGAAAGGTTCTGGAGTGGCGGCCACGTACCGGAAGACGCAGCATTGGAAGGTCTCCGACAATGTGGACCGACGACCTGGCGAAGGTTGCGGGAATCAGATGGATGCGAGATGCACAGGACCGGTCGTTGTAGCGACGCTTGGGGTTGCTACTTAGCTACGAGCTCTTAAAACCGTGTCCAGTTATCGACTCCACACACGGAGGCAAAGGCGGACTAAGGATTTGTCTTATTCAGCCAAGTGCGAAGATATCACCCAATTTGTTTCCAAATTGTCGCCAAATTCATTTTAGACTACGATATCTTTAGTTCTTGGTATGGTTGTTAAATCAAAAATCAATAGAACTAGTAAGTTTTCTCTTTGGCTTACATTCAGCCTTCACCACTGCAGTTAACCCAAGGTGGTGAAGTATCATTGCAGATGCATTGTCAAACCTACTATAATTTGATAAGGTTGATGCTCATTAATTAGCCTGCCTGGAGCGACTGCCTACCAGACCTGCACAACACAATAACTGGGCAACACGATACCATTTATTTGTAATACTGGTGTTAGCTTGAACGGCTTCTGACTACCGTCAAAGGCTTGGGAAGATTGTGTGCGCGTAACTGAACATGATTGTTGTCGCCAGCGGCGCTGGGCAGTTTCCGCTGGCCGCCGTACTTGCTGTGCGTGTGGGTGCTGGTGCTGGTGCTGACGCACGTGCTGCACTGCCTCGTCTCGCTGCTCGAGCGCGCGCTGCCTGCGCTCAGGTCAGTTACCACAACTAGCATATAGCATGAACCTTACATTTAATTTACTTAAGACTTGGGCTTTTCTAAATGGTATTTGGTTTACCAAATTGGCTAAGCATTATTCGTGAAAATAAATCATCCTACCATCCGTAACTCGTAAATTCGTTGTGTGGTAGTTGATTTAGAAAAACCGTTGAACGTAGACCTACAGCCGCAGCGTTGCAATAAGTTACGGTGTATAGGTCACCCTCTATACATCGTAATATTAGTGAATCGATTGAACTCAAAGGCACGGGGTTCCATTAGGCTCATTACTACAAAGAAAGTAGTTTAGGAAGTTCAATTTTTCGTGAATATTTCAATATATTTATCTAACATCTCGACCTGCCTATAGAAAATGCACGCAATTCTTCCGTCTGTGGACGGAGGAGGCGTGGCGCGGCGAGCGCGAGCTGAACCAGCGCGTGTACCCGATCGGGCTGGCCGCCGTGACGGCGCTGCTGTACGCGCTGTACTACGCCACCGTGGCCGCGCACGCCGTCGCGCTGTGGGCCGTCGAGCCGCTGTGCGCCGAGCCCGACGACAAGCCGCACCCACAGGACATGGAGCCCAAGGTCACCAACTACGACGATGACTTCCAAGTCAACTCGTCCTACAAGTGATGCCATGTATCTACCAGCAGTTTGCGTTCAAAATGTTCAAGGTCATGTTTTACCAAGTCTAAATTAAACGGAATTAACATCAAATGTGTTCGTTGTTATTTTATGATCAGTGTAAATAATGGTAGTTTGTGATGGAAATTCGTTCTTTTAGCGATAACATACATTGTTATAAAAAAAAAAAACGTTGAAGTTTAAACTGACACTAGTCATTGGATGAGTCTCTGATCGAGATGATAATCTCGCCATGATATTGATTGTGTAAATGGAAGGTTGTCAGGGAGCCGTTCGTTCTTTCTCTTGCTATGTACTGCATGTGCCGCACCCGCTACGCATACGCCGCTACGTCGTTTGTGTACTTTTTATATAGGATAGTTTGCCCTCCCTAGCGAGATGAATTGCTGAGAGCTATAAGGTTGAGTTACACCTGACCGCACCAAATTGCACTTTCCTTAATTCATAGTATTTCTATCATTCCTCGGTTGGTGTAAAGCAAGTTTAAGTAAGCGTGACCCGAAACTCCACTAACGAGTGTTCGGTGCAAACTTATGCTGTGCGAGAGTATAATGGCTGATCACTTTACCGTTTTCGCTCCGACAGAATCTCTAGTTCCTAAATAACATAATGTGACTTCAAGTTTTAATCTTGCAGATATTGCTTCTCGGAACTAATTATAATTTTTTTGATCTTTGTTTCTATCATTTCCAATAAGTTTTCAAATAATTCAAAAGTATTCCAAATACGATCAATGAAAAATGAGCCCCTAGAATCGTCATTTAGAGATTGCATTCCGGATTCAGTAGATTTCTGTTCACACATGCCATAAGGACCGCATACTGTAATCGTTTTCATTAGTCGCCTGCGGACTGCAGGGTGCAGGAAACTTCTGATTAGTATGCGATAGCCATATTCAGTAGTCTGATATTTATGAAAGAAGAAACTGAAAAATTACATATCAACGTACAGCCGAAACTATTTGAGCGAGGAACATCAAAAAACGAGTGTAATTTTTTTTTTAATTTACCCACCCCTAAGAAAAGAAACGAGGCCCAAACTTTGTATGGAAGAAACCTGCCTTCACGCTAGCAAAGCCGCTGGCAAAACCCAGTTCAAAATAGAATTCCAAAAAACATCTATCTATCCAACTTCAAATACCTAAAAAAATCACACAAAAAGGCAATAAAACATTCTTACGACAAAATAACAAAGAAAAGCACAACACAGAACACGAGAAACATTTAATAAGAGTAATAAGAACATCACTTACAGCTTGGTCGCGTTCGTCGGGCTGCGCGGGCGCGGTGCGGGCGCGCGCCTCGCGCTCCAGACTCTCGAGCTTGGCCGTCAGCTGCAGCTTGTCGGCGCGCAGGGCCAGCAGTTCGGGGCTGTGCGTGTCTACGAGGCACTTCTTCAGCGTGGCCAGCTCGCGGGCTAACTCTGTCTTTGTGCTTTCGATTTCAGTCTGTGGAAGAAGAATTGTGGAAGGTTTATTTTTGTTTTAAACGAATTTAACTGGCAAAAATTTGTTCTGGATTCCTATAAGGTATGAGGCAAATAGGTAAAACATATCGTTTTTATGATTTCTAGTAAAATTTATGATAGCAGCAAAAATATAATTATGGAAATCGTTCAACTAGTTTCTAACCTCGATATAAAGCCCCTAGAATGCAAATGTTAACTGCCAGAACAAGAGTGGATTTTAGTTCGTAAAGGTCCACGAAGATACCGCCACTGCTGCAAGTTATATGGTTATTACTAGTGTAAAGTTTATTCTATTTTAACTAACAAACCCAAACCATATTAAAGACTTTGACTTTGCCAATTTTTCAATAGTCAGATAACTTTTATTCGAGGAATAAAAATGCCATTTTGACAGATTTGTAGTAGAACATAATTTTGTCAAATGGTCATATTTATTGTTTAGTTGAAAGTTATCAAGCTACTGAAAAATCAGCCTTAAATCTCACATAGTATTCATTAATATTTATCATTTAGTCAAGCTTATTTTTCACACACGACATTTTAAAACGACTATCATAAAACAAAGTCAACATACCAGTGCGTCAGTAACAGGCTTGTGGTTCATGTTGGAGGACAGTTTCTTCTCCAGCTCCGAGATGGTGTAGCTCTGCGTGCTGATGAGCTCCTTCGCGCGGAGTAACTGTACGCCAGCATCGTGTTTTAATCTGCAATAAGAAATATCATTTATATGACTGTCTATGAACAAATTTTTGGAACAATAATACTGGTGCCTTGAAACAGTGCGACGGGATCGCGGCAGACCAAAATGATGGCGCAACGAATTAGACAGATTTCACCAGTACTGGTGGTACCTAACCTTTTCCCAACTATATTGTGGTTAGCTCCCAGTCAAGCCGGATTTAGCTGAATACCAGTATTTTCCGAGGAGCGGCTGCCTACTAGACCTCCATAACCCATTAATTGGGGTAACACGATACTTCACGTACGTAGAACAAAGTCGACTTTTAGTCCGTTCGTTAATATTTTTTTAATTCGGAAAATTTTTAGGTTTCGGGGTAGCAAGACAGTTCCCTATGCGAATCTGACGCCGAATCTACGCGACTGACGAGTCACATCTCAACCTCGTGTGCTATTGTCCTGTGTCACTCAGAATCTTTTAATAGCAGTTATATTCTACTATGAAAACAATCGACATAGTAGTTACCTCTTGAGTTCAGCGAGTTCGTTCTTCAAGGCGTTGCACTGCTCGTTGCGCGCGTTGATCTCGCGCTCGGCCTGCAGGCGGCTGTGGTCCAGCATCGCTTGCAAGTCCTGGTACCGGCTGCGCTCCACCTCGAGCTTCGACTTTAGCAGGGAGACTTCGCCTTTCAGACGCTCGCTGTTTTCCATCTGTGGAGATATACAATTTTGTTAAACATATATTTAGGTATAGGACGACGTATATTTTGCTATCAAAAGCTTTGCATTTTCAAAATGAGAGAGCTGCGTTTGTAAATATTCTAGCATCACAAAATTATTTGTTTTGTGTTGCTAGGACACAAACATAATATGAAGGTGAGAGATTTTATTCGATTGTTTGTTCGAACACCTCGATAGTTCTCGACTGTTTCGACTTTGTCTCGAGTTCAACTCGGTCTGTTATTGAGACTGACGCTTTTTTTTGTGAGTTGAATTCTTACAATAAAACACTAGTTTTTCTACTAGGATTTCACACAAAACATAATTTTATAGAAATGCGAGTCGATGCTTGACTCGATGATTCATTTTAACGACTTCGATTCTATCGATTGTCAAGACATCTCGGAATCGGCTATCGCTAGTGTGCTTACCTCGTGGTGCAGCTGTGACTTGACGGGATCGTTGTGCTGAGCAGAGTCCAGTAGCTGCCTCTCGAGCTGAGCGAGGCGCGCCCGAGCTTGTTGTTCGCGCTGCTGCAGCTCCAGCTCCGACTGCATGGCCGCCTCCAGCCGCTTCTTGAGGATTTGGATCATGTTCGAGTCTTGGTTCTGGAGGAAAAAACTTTTTATTACTACTGATAGCTATAGTTAGCTGCGTGGCTGTGGATTTTATCTCATAAAGTGGTTATGCGATTTCTATGCACAATTGACAGTTACAATTCCTATATCCATCCCTTTTTTACACACATTTATCGAGTGAAATGGACGTAATCGAATATGAAATGACGTTTCGTCGTCAACAATTTTGACAGAACTGTGATATGTTGCGTCCACATAAAAAAATCTAAAATCATATGAAACTTTGTGTTTCTGCTTCCAAAAACTACACCATCATCACAGATTAATAAATAGTTACTTCGTAACAGATACTTCACTCAGTAGAAAAATTACAATACCTACTGCTATAATAGCCTACACGATCGCGTCAGCAACCACTGCATGCTAAAATGTGCCAAAATGCTCAAGCGTACAGTTGTGATTGCTTCGCACCGCGCGATTCTGCAACAACCGCAGGGCTGCCTATTCAATAAAACTAAATTAACATGACTTTTTGTGTTTATGTTATTGAGAACTGTGAATGTTCTGACTTGTAGTTACAATTTATAATTAATTACAGCTTAAAATTGTATCGTTTAAAAAATATTTCTTTTATAAATTTCGTGGTTTTTTCGTCATTGTCAGGTAAATGGAAAAATGTTAGGTGTTTATCCCTTCTTTTACTTGATTTGCACCCTCCTACAGCAAACAAGGCACCAGACGGCTTCGTAGGTATGCTTACGAACGAAGCGAACTATTAAAATTGAACAACGTGCGTGCGCTTCGCTTGCGAAAACCGCGCTGAATTTGGTCCGCAAACGGACCGAGACCGCTCGGCCGGGCGGTAGGTTATTATAGCGCGCAAGTACATGGAGTGACGGAGGCCTGCCATCATGTGTGTTGCTGAGCCCACGACTAAGTACTGTGATCACGTACCGGAAGACGCAGCGTGGCCATGCCTCCCGCAAGAAGGACCATGCATCTGGTGAGGGTCGCGGGAATCCGATAGACGCGAAACGCACAGGATCGTTAATTGCTTGGGGGAGACCTATGTCCAACAGTGGACGTTAAATGATGATGACGAGCTTAAATGATGATGATGATGATTTACCTGCAAGCTCTCGGCGGTCTGCTTGTGCGTGTCCAGCAGCAGCGACAGGCGCCCGCAGTTGTCGCGCTCGGCCTCGTAGCGCAGCTTGCTGGTCTGCCAGTCTTGCACCAGCTTGTCGCGAACCCTAGTGTAATACACAACATGTTGAAACACGACTCTTCTTGTACTGGAGCTCTCCAACTTGCGTATAAATATGTGAGTGGCGACTAGAATGGCTTGATGTTTGCTATGTTTATGTAGCATGGTCGAAAGTTAGGCAATTACTCTTCCTTAGATAAGTATCTAATTTGTTTCAGTTAAGGTACAAACGTAGATTAGGCTACCATGCTTCTGAATTGTAAATGACAGAGCTCCGCGACGAATTTAAATGTATACTATAATATAATAATGTATTAATATTATAAAGCTGTGGATTTTGTTCGTTTGTTGGAACGCGCTAATCTCAGACCTTTCAGGATTCGAATTGAAGAATTATTTAGTGTTGCAGAACCCATATATCGAGGAGACTATAGGCAATATAATATCGCGCTACAATCAAGAAGAACGGTGTAGTAACAAAAGTCGCGAATGAAACCGCAGGGGACAGTTACTAAGTCTATACAGCTTTTTTATTTCGCGTGCCAAACGGTCGCTTGTTAGACAAGATTGATGTTAAATAGATTAGTGCTCACTGAGTTATGTGTCGTCTAGGACTCCAGTGAAAAATCGAACACAAAAATTGGTTTACTCATTATTTGTTTGTAAAAATTCAGAGCAAATGTGACCTAATATTAGACTAGACATAATGGTTTGGGAGTTTTGAGGTCTTGTTCAGTTGAGACCTAAACATGGGGTCACACAGGTGTGTTTAAACCTTTAACTGCTTGCGTCGTATTGGTTCAACGAGAGTTTCCGTGTCCTATTCGTCAGGGTCGTGCACTCCACCACGTTTAACTTTTTCATTCCCGTAGGTGACAGAAAAGCTGACGAAATGGAGTATTTGATTGTGGATGTGCGACCCTGGCAGAATAAACGCGAGAGTGTTTGTCGGATATCTCCGACGTAGGCAGTTAAAAGCCTAAGAGAATAAGTTACCTGTTAAGTTCAGTGATAAGCGCGTCCTTATCTCTCAGCCTGGCCTCGAGGTTGTTGACCTGCATCAATAGCTTGTCGTTTTCAGACCTCAGCCGGTTGATACGGTCTGATGATGACGAGTGAATTGAGCTTGATGATCTAGAGAATGAAATCAAGACATAAGTGAACATATTTTATGTAGAAAAGATATAATAAAGCATATCGACTCGAAAAGTGAAATTGCTGAACCGCCACTTTGATTACTTTACAAAGTGAAATTATGAATTTGTTTTGTAAAATAATCGAAATGGTTTAGCGATTTTATTTATTTATTAGGCTTACCAAAATAATTGTTAAGACTTATTAATTATTTCACCTTTTCACTGTCGATATGATATACAAGAAATTGTAATTTTTGAGGTTTTATAGGGGAATTATACTAACTTGGAAGTATTTAAAGCTAAGCGAGGTATGTCTTCTCTTTCGTCGCTGCTTGCTGACAATATCTGTGGAAGAAACGTGCGCATTATAAATATTTTAAAGTAAATTAAAAGAGAAAGTTATAAACTGTATGTGGAATAGTTATCGCGTTATGGACTCGGCCGTGTATTTGTAATTCTAGGGCTAGAGTGAATTGCTTTTTATTAAACTAGTGTTCCTTAATATCAATTATTGCATTATTACGACTTATCGTTAGGTGGGATAGTAGTTCAGCATTAGTTTTGTTGAAAAATAAAATTGTCTTTTACTATGGAAGCAATTTTAAAGATGCTTTAATGACAAAACTAAGAAATTGTTTATTGTGATTGTCGCAGTATTGAATATTAGACCTTTAGCAATAGCAAATGTATAGGAAAATGGACAGTGAAACGTTAAACGATAATGTTAGTTGGTATGATGGTTTCATGTGTACACACCTGTTCCATAATGTCTTCGTCGAGCGTGTGCGAGTAGTCGAGCTGGTCCCTGAGCGCGCGCTCTAACTCCGCCGTGGGCGAGCGCACGGCCAGCGCGCGCGCCGTGTCCGTGCTCTGTGTCGCTCGCGTGGGGGACACGCGGACTCTACAAGAGGAAATGCTTCCGATTAGAAAAGGTATTGTTACTGTCATAAACACTACCTAACAGAACTTAAAGAAAACTCAACAGTAAACCCACAACCAAATAAAAAACTTTTACACATACTTTTTAAGTTAACCATATCTGAAAAGTATGTGTAATCTATACTAATATTATAAAGAGGAAAGATTTGTACCTATTTTTGTATGTTTGTAATGAATAGGCTCAAAAAGTACTGGGCCGATTTAAAAAATTGTTTCACCAATAGAATGCTACATTCTTCCAATTTGACATAGGCTACATTTCATTTTGAAAAAAATTAGGGATCCTTAGTAAAATTTGAACAATGTAACCGAAGGTGTAGAAAAATGAGTCTTAAGTCACTAAAAAAAGTGTTTTATATCCAAAAATAAATAATTGTCTACCCCGTGCGAAGCCGGGACGGGCTGCTAATATATTAATAAAATTAACTATATCTTATTACAAACGAAACATTAGACACGTCAATTAAATAACATTAATTATGAACTATCCAACAAATTCTATATTTTTCAAATTGGATGGTTGACGATATTATTCAACATTACTTAATTTTAAAAATGTTAATTTAACGTAATACAAAATAAAATTCTTTGTCTATACTAATATTATAAAGAGGAAAGATTTTTTTGTTTGTTTGTTTGTTTGTACCGAATAGGCTCCGAAACTACTGGACCGATTTCAACCGTTTTTTCACCAATAGAAAGCTAAATTGTCAGGAAGTAACATAGGCTATAATTTATGTTAAAAAAAATTAGAGATCCATAAGAAAATTGCAATAATGAATCTCAGAGTAGCAAAATTTTGCCTATGAAATTCATTATTTGGCGTGCGCTGAGAAAACTATTGATGATACATAAAAATTATGTACTACATGATTAAAGTACTCATTATTACCTACATAAAAGTCCGCGATGGAACATATCTAACTACCATAGTTAAGTCACAATAGCAGCTTTTGTGTTCTAAAATTTAATTAAATCGCCGGTAGAAACAAAAGTTGGTTACATTCGTATCGTAGTATTAATTCTTATTCAAATAAATAGTTTTATAATCAAGGGCATTTATGTAGCAGTAAAATACTTTTTAATTCATTCGAATCGGACATTTAATTTCGAAGTTATAACAAGTATAAAAATGCAATACGCGAACCGTTCCACGCGTGGGCGTTGCCGAGGTGCGGGTATTTCCTAGGAATCGAAAAATACGCGGGTGAAACTGCGGGGCGCAGCTAGTTGTATATAAAAACTTTATAATCACTACGAATCTTTTTTTTATATAAAGATTTAATCATTTTAAATAATCACCTGTCCACTAATTCCCTTAAGTTTTCTAGCTCCACCTCTAACTCTTGACATCTCTCTACTTTCTGCCGCAGTTTGTTCTTCAATTCACCCACGTTTGACTCTTCTCGCAATCTGCAAATATAATTTTCATTATTTTAAAATCGTCACAACCAACTACCACATGCGCGCCTAAAAAGTCGAGAAACTTTTTTAAGATTACGACCTCCTTAAAGAACAGCGCTTCGGACCAAAGACGTGAACTGTGGAGGGAAAGACACCCCACTCCTCCTAACTTCATTTCCCCGGCAGAACATCTGCCACCGGGACACGAACTGCAGTGGCCAACCTGGAAATTTTTGAACCGACTGCGGGCTCAGGTTGGTCGCTGCAGAGATAATCTGGCCAAATGGAGTTTCCTCTCAGGATATGCGTCATCTCCTTTCCTGCTAAGCATGCACAACTACCTGCACCTTCAACGACCTATGTGTGCTGTCCAGGTGGCTATATATTGATCGGACAAAATTTGAGTTCAATCGACACGACAAGAAGAAGAAGCCGAAAACGCAAACACACACAGGCATTAATTTCAAATAGACCATTTACAGGAACTTTTGAATAGTCAAAATATCAGTCAGTAAAAAAAGAAACTAAATTATTTCTATGGAAAAAAAAGTGCACTCCACCTAGCGATGACAGTTTCTAGCTGCTGTGCCAGCTGCTCCTTCTCGGCTGTGAGCTGCTGTATCTCATGCTGCAAGGAGTCGGTGTGCTGCCGCAGCTCGGCGGTGTCGGCGTCCTTGTCGGCGCACAGCTTGTTGGCCTGGCTCAGGTTGTTGCGCAGCTCCGTCACGTCTAGCTTCGCTTTGGCTAGCTCGAATGCCTGGAAAATCATGTTAGTGATGTAATTTACAAGTTAGGCTAATATATAATAATAAAATGGAGTAACTGATCAGCGTTCTATAATACATAGACTCTACAACAGCAGACTTATATCTTGAGTTCAATTCCGATCGGTCGACATTTAGATTGGATAGTGACATTTCGTACTAAACGGTTTGGCGCACGCTTAATCCTATCCCAATTTCACTATGGTCACACCATTTTACAGTTCGATGACAAAGTAATTTAGTGAGTCATCGAACTCAAGAGTACGAAATGTCACCCATCCCAATGTCGATCGATCGGAATTGAAGTCAAGATTGAGCGTTCAAGACACGGAATTAGATTTTGTTTTAGAACCATGCATTAAAAGAAAAATTTTAGAGAAAAAAAATAATACATTAGCAGCAAAATATTTTTGGATAATTTGCATGATTTCATATGCATGTCGTTGACCATCAATGGCCTTAATTTATTCATTAGAAAGACCGACGAAACCCATTTTATTGTTAATCAAATTAGCCTACTTTTCAAACCCACACAAAACGCTATCAAATAAAAAGCCAGCTCACCTTATCATTCAATTCCTTCTTGTTAAAGTCGAGCTCGTGCTGCAGCAACGAGATCTGCTTGCGTATCTTCACCAGCTGCTTCTTATCACTGCTCGCCTGTCGGTCCAGAGACTTCCTCTCGTCTCCACTCTTGCTCCTAGGAGAAGGACTGCGCGACACCATCTTCAACTGTTCCTTAAGAGAAGCTATCTCTTCATGGAAAGCGTTTATGTCTTCATGTAAGATTTCTATTTCCGTTTCCTTGTCTTTTAGTTTGTCTGTCAATAGTTTCAGTTCATCGATCTTTGCCGTCAACTCGCTGTTGAGTGAGTTCACTCTTACGAGCTCAGACTCGTTGCTTTGCAGTTTGAGGGATGCGTTCTCTTGTTCCTTTTCAAGTTTAGTCAATTTCAACTTTAAGTCCTTGTTGTGAGTGTTCAATTTGTCGTTGTCTTCATTCAGTTTGGCAACGTCACGGTTCAAAGCTTCTACTGTGTCTTGTAAATGGAACAGTTCATTGGACTTCTCTTCGAATGCCTCTTTAAGGTTGTCTAGTTCTTCTGTTTTGTCATTGAGGCATCGTTGCAAGTCGTCCAACCTGTCCAAATGTTGATTTAAACTGTCAATTTGTTGGTTTTTCTCAGACACGAGTTGCTGTAACTTCTGTAGCTCGTCGATTTTCTCTCTCATCTGATGGTTCTCGTCTTCATACTTCTCCAAAGCATTGTTCCTGCTCTGTAGCTCGTCAATCTTAACTTCTAGTTCAGTCATTTTATTCGTCAAGTTACGTTTCTCTTTAGCGAGTTCGAGAATCATGTTTTCTCGCCTCAGAATGTCTTCTTTGAGCAAATGCAGGTCTTTGGACTTATCGTTGACCTCTTGTGTCAGTTCAGTGAGTCTTTGTTCAAGCAACTTCTTGTTCGATGAGAAATTATCTAGTTGATTCTCATAGAACTTCTTGTCATGTTCCATGGTTGCCATCGTGTTTTCTAGAAGACCTTTGAGTTCTTCCACCTCTTCTTTTAAAGCGGGGAACTCACAGAGCTGTTCCTCTGCGTTTTTCAGTTCAGACTTGCAATTCTCCAACTCAGATCTAGATTTTTTAATCTCATGTTTCAACTGTGTCAGTATATCCGGGAAGTTTTCTTGTTTTACGTCCAGCGTTATTCCTAGTTCTCCTAATGAGGTGTAGTCGTTGTGTGTTTTATTATCGGTAGCTTCTAGAGAGAAGTTAATTTTCTTCGGTTCAACGGTGTTGTCTTTACTGTCGTTCACGTCTCTGTTGGGGTACATTGAGCAGTTGTCTTGAATGACTTGAGCATGTTTCATTTCAGCACCGAACATTGTGGTTTCGTTGACGTTTCTCTTGTATTGTTTGAGTAATTCTTTATTTTGTGTGGACGTTAAGTGAGCTGGTAAGGAGTCAGCTCGCGGGGTGTAGCCGGGTAAGTCGAAATGATCAATATATTCGATGTGTAGAGAACTCATGTTAGCCTTTTCGAGTTCGGGTGGTAATGTTCTGTTTAAAGTTTTTTCTTTCGTCGTGTCTGCGTAGGGCGCGCCGGTGAGACTGGCGTTATGCCCTTTGAGTTCAGCTCTACGCATCTGCAGGTCTTGTTCGTCGAACTCGGATATGGAGACGATGTCGCTGAGCGTCCTCGCGGAAGCTTTGCCTTCCAGCACGTCGCCATTCTCCTCCTTTTGGTTCTCCTCGTCCAGTTTTAGCTCTGCAAGTAATGAATCATATTTAACTGCGCGACTTAGCTAGACGGATCTTTCACCGTCAACCTAAATAATTGCGGGGAAGTTGGAATAAATCCAAATGTTCGTATAATTAGTCTAGACTGATGTAAAGTCCTAAAACAAAACTGGAAAACAGACTACATGAATCATGGCGTAAAATGGAACTGTTTTGAGAGCTGAGAGCATGTTTGTAACCTACGCTTGTATTTTAAAGTCAAGTTTTTGGCAAGCTGCAGAGATAAAATAAATAAGAGATATTGCTTCAGATCGTGTCAATTCGTCAAAATGGAACAACAAATTGTAGTAAAATATAGGCTTCGTTTGTTCAGACGGGAAGATAAACTAGATTGATAGATATATTGTTTCCTTCACTAATGGATTTGCCTCATGTTAGTCTCAATTCAGACAATCTTTATGACTATCTAGATGCGGCCGTCTCGTGCGAAACTAAGCGGACATAAAGTGAGAGATGGTCATAAATATTAAAAGATTACGTCAACATATGCATCGTACATCTCTATGAATGCAATTACGCGAAATATAGATTTATGACAGTTTTTTTTTCCTGTTTGTTTGAATAGGACTAACCGATCATGATATACTAGGTATATGTATAAGTAACGTTACTATAAATTCTTTTAGTATTTTTAGTATGAAACAGCCATCTATACATCCTCACAAACTTTTACATTTGTAGGTAGGATTCCGTCATTATTTACTGTAAACTAAATATTTCCTGGTTAGTTCAAATCGGTTCAGACCATCATTCATTTAGTTATCTAAAGCAGTTCAATTTCTGAGTACTGTAGCAATTAGTTTCATTAAGCATCTCTCTTCTATACTTTATTTTGCGTAACGTGAATTGATTTATGAATGATATGCTAGAAATTGTCCTAAACGTTGTCTTTTGGGTAGGAAATCATCAGAATGACTTCTCCCGCTCTTGAGCGAAGCGATAGAAGTGTCAGAGTTTTACTAACAAAAACCTACTCCGTTGTTCCCTTTTTACCTTGGTTCCAGGGCCCCAGGGAATTGTCCTAAAGGAAATACTGAGACCAGTAAAACATCAATATTTTCAAAGAAAAATTGACTTTTTCTTAGAAAGTATATAAGTAGCCACTAACCAAGCAACTCTTGTAGCTGGTTCTCCTTCTCGGCGAGCGTCCTCTGGTGGTCCCTGATGGTGACCTGCAGTTCCTCCTTGTCCTTCTCCAAACTCCTCGCCAAGCTCTCCAGCTGGGCGATGCGAGACTGGGCGGTGGACAGTTCTCGCTCTAGTATTATCACCTTGTCTTTGGGATTACCTGGTGGAAGAAATTTTATGGTGAGATAACTTGCCTATAGTCGCTCTTTCAATTTTCGAGGTTCTCAATTCGAATGTATTTTCTGTCGATGGATCCCAAAAACAAAATCGTATATGACAAATGATTGATTTACGGTATTAGGTTTTAAAGTTCTGTGAATACGTACTTATTTTCCTATAACATTTTGTTCTTGGGATTTCATTCCAAGTCCATTCAAAAAGTCAAGAATTTGCATTAAAAAATATCGTTAGTTTAGTAAAGTAGGACTGATGAAGACCACAAATAGCCAACGGAAGTGCTCAATGATAAGCACTTTATGGGAAGCAATAAGATATATCCATTAAGATACTAAAGCGACTATGACTAAGCAAATCTAATGGTTCTGATGAAAATGGTAAGTACCATCAAATTGATCTGAGGATTTTAATGGTTATATTCTATAGGTACTCATGCTATAGAACTTGCACTCAAAACTTAGCAGATGGGTAGCAAAACGAATAAAAAACACTAACAAAAATATACTTCTGAACAAAAAAAACACTAAAATTGCAAAATAACTTGATTAATTTACATATTAACCTATCACATACTCGCAAAACGAGACACAATAGTAAAAAAATAACAGCGCGGTCTCATAGGACCGGTCGGGGATTCATGAATTAAAAGTTGTAAATTGCGATTAAAATTTTTCAAGTTGAAACTTAAATGGAAACAAATTATAATGTTAAAACAAAGGGCACCGATAATTAATGCCAGTCAGCTTTATCATAAAATGTAACGTTCCACTATAAACATCACAATTAAAGCAGTCTAGAAGAAAATTGACACCTATACCTAGTTGCAGCTATTTGAAGCATTTTATTATCTATGTATGATGCGGTGATATAAGAGTAGGCTTAACTTCTAATAATAAACTAGTCTACACGTAGAATCGTGCGCAAACTAGTTGGGTCATCAATAAAAGTACACATTTATTGATGTGAGTCACAAGTGAATTGGATATAATGTATGAGTATGAGTGTGTGCAACTTTTTATTCGAATTGTAAATAACGTAAATTTTAGAGTTGCTACTATCAAGTCGAGACAATAATGCATATTTCACTAACACCAGGCGACATCTAGATAGACCAATGAACAAACCCTGCTGATATAATATAATATTCCACAACTTTCACACAACGCAGTCTAGTCCCAAGCTTAGCAGAGCTTGTGTTATGGGTACTAGACTACTGATAAACATACTTATATATTTCTAAATACATACATATTATAGATAAATTACACCCAGACTCAGAACAAATGATCGTGCTCATCACACAAACATTTGTCCTGGGTGGGAATCGAACCCATGATCTCCGGAATAGCAGTCAGGGTCACTAACCACTAGACCAACAGGCCAGTCTTAAAACTAGTTTGATATAACTACATTTCGCCTGGCTCCCATCTTTGTATCCAGGTATTCGTGTAGCTCTCGCCTATCAGTTAGTGAAAGCAGGCTGACATGCCTATGTCAAATCTACTGCTTTGTGCATACATATATAAATAAATCATGCACACGCGGACCCAATGCGGGTTGGTGGATGTCACATGTCTACGAATTTTTAGTACTAGAACATGATGTACAGATTTGATGCTTTGTGCAATAAATTTTAACCAATGGTAGCTCAAATCCAGAACATCAGCACAATTATGGCAAAGGTAGGATCTATCCATACAAAATTGTGTAATAAGCAAAAGCAAAGTAAGTGATTAAAACTATCATCCGCATAAGACAGAATTGTCATCATCATCATTTCAGCCTAAAGACGTCCACTGTGGGAGATAAGCTTCAAGGCTAGAGTGAATAGGCTCTTAAGCTAGTGCGCCTCACCATCAACGATTGCATCACTGCTTACCATCAGGTGGGATCGCAGTCAGGCACTAGTTTATAACAATTAAAAAAAAGCCTCTCCTAAGGGTCGCCACAGTGAACGGTACTACTACACTACGACAGAGTGCGTTGGCGTATGTGTATTTAATTCCAGTATTTATGACCACACTTTAAGGATGAAAGCAGCAGAACTTACATGAGTTCCCGTACAAGGAGTGATGTTCATCGTGTAGTTTCTCTCTCTCCTCGAGGTTCTGCTTGACTCGGGCTAACTGCTTGTCTTTCGATTCCAGCTCTTCTTTCAATCGTTGCACCTGTAGATAGTTAAAATATTAGATTGCAAAGTCGGTTCGGTTCCACGAAAAAAAAATCGTCTCGTATAATTCTGGTAAGGTTTGGAGCCACTAGTGGCGGCGTCTAGTTGTCTGACTGAACCACTAGTGGTCACGTTTAGTGGCGGCGACTAGTGGCAATTATGTGCGGGTGCTGTTATGGTAACATCATGTAGGAGAGACTTCAACCTCCTGATGATTTCATCGAGCTATCGGAGAGCTTATCGTCAACACACGAGTTACCAGGGCCAATCTGAAAAGCTCTAAACAGACTCTGCATAGAGATTGAGCGTAGCTAAGACAATTTCCACAGGTGGGGTGTTTCTAGGACGGCTCCGATCTTCAGCATGGGACTGGACAGGACATGTCTGCCGCGTATCTAACGAGCTGTGGGCCCCTAAAACACAGGATTAGTGCACAGTCACAGCGGTGTGGGCCTTGATAGACCATGAAGAAAACAGGAAGAAGCCCTGGATGTGATTAAGAATTGGAACCAGAAAGCGTGGAACCGTGATCATCATCTCAGCCGAAAGACGTCCACTACTGGACATAGATCTCCACTAAGCGTCGCCACAACGACTGGTCCTGTGCGTCTTACATCCATCGATCGTTGGAAGAAATCTTTGCCCAGCGGTGGGACAATACGGGCTAGCTCGTACCTCGGCAAGTGCATCATGCAGCTGCACGCTGAGCTGGCTGGTGGCCTGGTGCGAGAGCGCCTCGGCGTCGTTGCGCTGCTGCGTGAGGCGCGCCGACAGCGACGAGATCTTCAGCGCCTGCTCCGACATGCGCGCCTGCAGCACATCGCGTTCCTGTTACATAGCTCGTACCTCGGCAAGTGCATCATGCAGCTGCACGCTGAGCTGGCTGGTGGCCTGGTGCGAGAGCGCCTCGGCGTCGTTGCGCTGCTGCGTGAGGCGCGCCGACAGCGACGAGATCTTCAGCGCCTGCTCCGACATGCGCGCCTGCAGCACATCGCGTTCCGCGCGCACCTCCTGCCAACAAGCGAACAGGGAATACGTTAGTGGGTGGTTAGTGTGCTAGTGGTTGGATACTGTAAATAATGTAGGTTTAATATGAATGCTTTGAGGTTTTAAGAATTACATATTACGGTAATGATTGATGCGTTATGGATTTTGATAAAATTAAATACATTTAGTCCATTGTTTTAACTTAGTGAAATGAAGATAGAACACGAAGTTTCACGTCAAAACTGCAACAATATTGGCGCACAAATCATCTTTCTGCCCTTGGCCCCATATTACTGGGGGTCAGCGTAACACGTTTTTTTCTTTCATTCTGTCCATCACTAAATATCCGATTCATCTTTTGTGTGGCCCCTCTTCCTGTTCATCCATCTACATGTATACTCGAGAAATTTTTCAGTAACACGCGTTTCATACCACCTCTTCATATGACCATATCAAGACAATTTCCTTTCGACTTTTCAGTCACTGGCGCTACTTTCAAACTTCTAACTCTAATATTAGCACGCAAATATTGAAAAGAAATCGTCAATGTAACATCTTGGCTGTTCCTCTATATAATACAAAGTCCAGATAATGTATCTCAACAGACAAGTGAGAAATGCATTGTCAAAGCCATTAGGTACACCCACAACTCAACGCGTTATAATATTACATTGACATTTCGCACTGTAAAGCCACCTGGTGTCAACACCTGGTACAGACACACGTAAGTCTAGAATAAGAGGATCTATTTCTAGGCTGAAGATTTTGAAAATAATCTTTAATCAAAATTGTAATAAAAATCACCTCTTTCATGTCAGTACAACACGTTTGCTGTGGAACCGAGGCTGTACGGCCGCGTTTCCAATTTGTTGTGATGACAGATAGTCGTGTAGTTTTAAATGTACCTATCTTATTTATTTAAAAGAAGGTCACTTAAAGGATGACATGATTATCTGTTGTCTGCGATTTTTTTGATGTGACAACAGATTGTCATAACAGTGGAAACGGTTAGCACATCAGTCGCAAAACGATAAAAATAATTATGTCAAACGTGGTAAATCATGTGTCATTGTTACTAATATCTGTCGTGACCGCGACGTGGGAACTGCTAGAGACGAAAGTCGTTCGACAAATTAACCGCTACGACATAGTAGTAACGCGGCCTACCAGTAATTCAGATGCCTTATCTCTTTAAATAAACAGACGGACTAATAAACATTGTCACTAATGTCTTGCATCATTACAATTGACATTTAGCTGTGGAAAGCCAGCTGGTGTTTCCACCTGGTAGAACAAAACTAGTAATGCGCGAAAGCGAGAGGTTTTATTCGATTCTTTGCACATCTCGATGGTTTCGTCTTTGACTCGAGTCCGACTCGGTCTGTTATTACGACTGGCGCAAGGCGCGTTCAATCGCGAGTTATTCCTCGATGATTACGAGTATCGAGTGAGAGTGACTGATTCGAATAATCGAAAGCTAGAAGTCGATTCCGTTGACTCGAAATAATCGAAAAACGTCTCGATTATTTTGTAGAACAGCGATGGTTGGTTCCATGGTTTGTTTTAACGACTCTGATTCTTTGGATTGTTAAATCATCTCGGTATCATCGGCCATCGCTAAACGTAACCGTTCCTCTAGCTCCGCACGTCTGTCACGAGCGGAACACAAAGTTCAGCGCGATTACTCATCAAAAGCTATATTTACCTCGCGACACAGTTCCGACACTATGAAAACAGACGGCAAAGATCATTAGGTCGGATGCTGTAGTTTAATCAATGGATGCCCCAGATTGACTTGGATAATATACGCTTTTATTGGCGTGCTGATTTCGTAATGAGATAATGATAAAGTGGAGTAATTATCAGCTGTTGCAGCTGTAAAAGTTAAAAACACAAATCCAACTTAGAATAACATCTGGCAAATGTCTCTACTCAAAAAATAACTAAACTCAGAATTTTCTCAACTTTCGACCTCCCACTACATGCATTTGCATAAAATATTTGAACCCCATTTATTTGGATGGAACATCCACCATAACTGATTTAATTTTTAGAACATTTATTATACCTACACTAGCAGCCGGTCCCGGCTTCGCACGGGGTAGACAATTATTTATTTTTGGAAATTTGGATATAAAACACTTTTATTAGTGTTAGTTTTCTACACCTTCGGTTACATTGTTCAAATTTTACCAAGGATCCCTAATTTTTTCAAAATGAAATGTAGCCTATGTCAAATTGGAAGAACGTAGCATTCTATTGGTGAAAGAATGTTTTAAATCGGCCCAGTACTTTTTGAGCCTATTCATTACAAACATACAAAAATAGGTACAAATCTTTCCTCTTTATAATATTAGTATAGATATGTAGGTATATGATCTAAACTATAATTACGAATCCATTAACACCACATATATACAAACATAAATAGAGTGCTAAAATCATAACCCTACATTTTGGCTATGCTGTAGTTGTGTAAAAATCTGGAAGTAAAAGATACTTGTATAACCACAGACAGAGACAAACTTACTTTGTTTTTGACAGTTTGGCAAAATTATTCGTTCTTAGGTTGAAACGTACATTTGTTAATTACATTCTCGTTGTTGATAGATGTTTGACACCTTCGTGACTTTCAGTAACCAACAAGAATCATTTAGTGGCGCTTAGATGCTAAGCGACATCGTGGCAGACTAAGGCGGAGGTGGATAGACGAACTTGACACTTCCCGGCGGCATTGGCCCGCAATGGCAGAAGACCTTGATTGGAAAAGAGACAGGAAGGTATTTGCTCAGCAGTGGGTTATAAGCTAATTAGTCAATTTCAGGATACTTATGACAGCTTTAGCAGAAACCTAGTTCTGGCAATATGGATAACAACACCATATCTACGAGTCTATTAGCTTATGGTAATCATCGAAGTCTCATATCGAATTCACATAAACTAACATCAACAACAGTTACAGCGGAACAACTGGGAGGGGGTACTCTTCGTTCTTATAATTCCTTTACTGATGTAACGCTACGCTATTGCAAACTGCTATAGGTTATTCATAAGCTATAGCAGTGGAATCAACAGATGGAAGAAATCATACCAAAAGTAATTTTATTAGGTATATTCTGGATTCGCTACAAATCGACGAGTCCTTTTTATAAATTGTTTTTGTGTGTTTAAATATATCGGAGGACTACAACTGCAACCGCATTATAACTGCAACCCAAACATTAATCCCCGACCACCGGTCTCATTGGGCCGCGCTGTTATTGTTTTACTATTGTGTCTCGTTTCACGGGTATTGATAGATTGAGAGGTTACTTTTAGGCACGCATGCTCCAACTCCAATGTCGACAACATCATCGCTTACCATCTGATGAGAAAAACGTCAAACATGAGCCTATCGATAATAACAAAAAAAAAGTCGTACCATCAACCCCCTTTCAGAGACAATACACGTTGTTTGACAACCGACCACTGTTTCCATTATCTAGAATACCGGAAGTTACGACTCTATCGAGTATCGACCGACTTGTTCACTAATGTGAATAAGCCATTAACAGCTAAGGAATTAAGAAGAGCTTTCAGGCGGTTTACACAAAGCGATGGTAACGCTTTTGTTATCGAGTTTAAACTCTTTAAACCCGCGGGTTAAGTTCGTTGACCCGCGGGATTGTTTTTAAACGTAAGATGTTTTCACTTCCCACTTGGAGAATTTTTGTTAAAATATGTGGACTTTTATCGTGTATGCTTAGTATTTTTTTTGCATGAATGCAACAACATTTGTTTTGGCACTGCATTATTTACTGTTTATGTTATTTTAAACAGACTTACACCCTTTTTCAACATCTCCTGATAAATTACAGCAAATTTCTTGTGGCAGACATTTTTACGGCATATTTGATTACACTCATCATCGCTAATTGAGAAAGGACTAGACCTTTCTCAATTAGCTTGAGGTCAGCTTCCAGTCTAACCAGATAAAGCTGAATACCAGTTTTACAAGGAGCGACTGCCTATCAGACCTCCACCACCCAGATACGGGGCAATACTCCTTGGATGGACTTTTAGAGGTATGTGGAACAGAGAGTCCTACATAATTCCATTGAAAAGGAAGGATCCTCCCTCCGTCAGGCAGGTGTTATGTCTGGCTGGGAAAACTGCTCGAGAGACTGTGGTTGAACTGTAGGTTTTCAAGCAAAACGGAATACAAAATACGAAGGAAACTAACTTCATGTAGATACGCAGACATCATACATGAACATGAAAGCACGACAATACGTCGCCAATGTCAATTGCTGCAATAAACCGACAAACGACGCTCCGACACGACAGCAGATTGAACAATTTAGCGTATTGAGAATATTCAATACGTGACGCTTGTACTCCTATAAATATCTGCGCACAACAAAACGTACGCCGTTCTTGTTATTGCGAGCACATTTAGGCAATCCATCACTAAGCTAAATGACTGAAACTAAGCTAGGCTTCCAATTCGAAGATTCCTAAATGTAACTAAGATGCCAAAACTAACACAGTCTATATGCGATTAACATGATAACGTTTATAGGCGCAGAAGTATTATTATTATAGTTTCTCTGGAATATATATGGGTTTGTTTATGCTTTTAATCCATTGGAATTAAGGGCAAGATACCTAGCAGATTATATCTACCGGATAACGACCATACATTAAAATGTTACGTTCTTGAAAAATTCTTCATAATTCAAACTCGTTATTTATCGTAGTTACATGTGTATACTAACACGGAAACAAAAAGAACCACTGCTGCCAGTGGCTTCGCCGGAGTGACGACTGAAGATTGTCTCAAACAAACATACTCCTGAGACAAACGTATCCTATGTGTTATGCCAGGGCATGGTGTACCCGCGTACCAAGTTTCATTAAAACCCATTCAATAGTTTTTGCGTCAAAGAGTAACAAAAATCACAACACTCATGTATCGCAAAAACTGCGTGAACGTTTGAAAGAGTTACAGTAGCCCTAGCAAAGGGCACACGAGAAAACATAGGTACTTTATGGTCAGACACGCTATCTTTCAGAATTCTAGTGCGGGAGAACTTCATGGCAAGACTGGAGTCAGATTTACTGGCTTCTGACTATCCGTAACGACTGCCAAAGATCTACAAACGAAAGCCGGGACCTACGGCTTAACGTGCTTTCCGATGCACGGAGGAAACTCGGTATGTTAAGATGGTCAACTATCCACAGACCAACCTTGGCAAGCGTTGCTTAACCTAAACCACATCATATATTTCAAGAAACCAACGAAAGGTAGCAAATAATTAGCTTTCGAGTAGTTCTTGAGTCTCAATCCTAACCTTCCAGGAAAAATTCTCAGCAAAAGCTCTAAAGTTTCTCTAGCAATCGGCCGACCATGGAACACTAACACACTCATAACACTCTCATATTTCGACAGTTTCCCGCGCGCTTTCCCGACGACATTGCGACGCTTGTAGGAATATATAAATGTCCGTGATGCGCACTTGGCAGCGGCCGACGCACAATCATATTGTATTTACGAGATATTCCGATAAACTACCGTTGTTGTTTGTGTTATTTAACAATGATATGACTTTAGCTTCTTCTTGTAAATATAAATACATATAAAAATCTATTACTGTTCGTTGGTCTAGCTAAAACTTATAAACTGCTTGACCGATTTGAATATTTTTTATTTTAGTTGTAAAAATAGGGAAGAATTTTAAAGGACGGAGCCGTAGTCGACAGCTAATTTACAATACAACAGTCATAGTTATTTGAGCTTTTTGAGTACGATCAAATGTCGCGTTGAAGTTTGCAACTTGTTGCTTATATCTGAAACCCTTGGTAACAGTTACTTAAAATCCGTGGCAAGTTTTCATTATTTGAATAAGTAGTCCGTGAAACATAATCAGTGTTAACGTGATGCTATTGAAACAAGGTCTTGAAATTACTTCAAAACAAATGCGTTTTCCGATAATTATCTTTCCACTCAAAATCACTGGCCAATAATTCGAACAAAACAACACATTAACAACCGAAAACCAACAATTCAACAACAACAATAATGCCTTCCCTCCCAAAATAGTGGTCAACAAAAAGAAACATCCACACACTCACCGTGAGATCCGGCAACCCCATCCTAACGTATTTGGAGAGGTAACTCCAAACGAACATCACACGACACTACATGGACGGGGCACTAAACTGCCACTGCCTGCATGATACGCGTCACATGGTGGTGAGGTGTGCGATGGATGGCGTGGAGATGACTGAGGCTGGGTGAGGGAGAGACCTTACGGCAGCAGAACACGCTCTGAAGCATCGGGAGAGACTGAGCGTCAGACGTTGTGTGAGCGCCGAGGGAGACAACGATGCGCGAATGTTTGGATGTGGCGACGCGATTACGCGGTAAAGATAATATGTTTTTGTTTAAATAAGTAATGACATCTAGAGTTTTTAATTAAAAAATCGTATAAGATGCACTGATTTTAATCAGTCAGATTAACGAAACCAGTAGGTACCGAACAGATTAACCAAATCAATACTTAAAACTATAAAAAACCCAAGGCAAGATAGATAACCAACCTCTAGAGCTAGAATTTCTAAACCAATAAATTAATTTTTAAACCAATTACACAATTTATACTGATGCCCTTACCACATTTTATCTCAGTATACAAGTAAACAAGTAAGGTGGACTGATCAACTCGCTGTCTGTGTTAGTAAAGCCTCAGATACATCAGGGAAAAAAACCTTTCCCAGTATGATTCGCGGCACTGTAAAATTATCAAACAACATGTCCTGTACGAGTATCACATGAATACGTTGTAAAATGTTTGGAGACAAGTTACTGGAGACTGGGGAACGTACTCGTAGATTGAAAATTATGTAGAGATTTTATGGCCTGGTAGTGTATCTGAAGCTAATTCTACCATAACGCAACTTTTAGTTTAAAACATTAAAATAATAAAACAATCATTACATTATCGCCGCACGATACCACATCCACACATTTTCCTTAATCTCTCCACCACTATATTTAACCCACACTACAGCGACGCGCGTGTGTGCGTGCGTGTACGACGCTCACGTAGGGTTGCCAGCTATTCCCGGCCACTGTTTACCTTCCTGCTTGGGTAACCGAGGCGCGAGGGTTAATCGCGAACCAGTAAATGGGTTACAAACTTACGAGAATGTATTGTTAGGAAGCGTGTTTTATCATTAGTGTGAAAATATTGGGTTTCTAATAGGTCTATTTTGGACTCGCAGTTTAGTTAGTTCAGTGTTGAGTTACTGACGGCTGCAGCTTTTAAGTTATGGGAAATGAAGCGTTAAGAAGTAACTGCAGTTATGGCAAGCAGCCAACTACTTTCTTTTGGTATTAAATGTCAAATGAACACCGCTAATGGGCAGCAAATGTGCGTCGAAAAGTTAATTTTACGTGCAATTTTCCCTTTGTAAAAAGACTCAGATATTTAATTTGTTTATTTATATAAGTGAGACCGATGACCTGGAAAGGGTTGCGGGATTCCGATGGATGCCAGACGCACAAGACCGTTCATTGTAGCGACACTTGGGGAGGCCTATGTCCTCGGCTGAAATGATGATGACGATGACATAATAGTGTTTATTAGACTGGCAACCCTGCCCTTACAGCCAATAAAACCTGACAATATAAATTGAGAGAGCGGAGAGAGTTCATCCCGCATATTAGGGTCGGGCGAATTACCGCGAGTGACGCGCGCCTATGTCCACGAGTGTAGGACTAGATGACTAATAGAGTCGTAGGTATAGTGTGCGGGGACTCCGTGGGTTGGGTAAGGTCAATAGATGGGGGGAGCAGGAGAATTGACTCCCACGTAGCGAAAAATTAAGGAAAAGTTTTAGTAATGCACATGTTAATCTATACTAATATTATAAAGCTGAAGAGTTTGTTTGAACGCGCTAATCTCAGAAACTACTGGTCTGATTTAAAAAAATCTTTCAGTGTTAGATAGCCCATTCATCGAGGAAGGCTATAGGCTATATATATCATCACGCTAAGACAAATAGGAGCGGAGCACCAATGAAGAATGTATCAAAATCGGGATTCCAATTAATAAATAATATTACTTAATCTTTATATTACAAAAAAAGAAAATGAAAAAAAAAAATATTTATTTGGCGACAGTCACCAGGACCAGGACCAGGCTCGCGTTTGACCACTATCTCACCTGATGTTAAGCGATGATATGGTCGACGATGGAGTACGCTTGCCTAAAAGTAACCTATTCCACTCTTGACTTAAAGACTTCTAAGTTGTAGTTATCAGGAAACACACGACTCCGACAGGGAATTCTACTCCTTAGCTGTACGCACAAATAATGTGTTTCCAAAACGCTTTGTGCGTATGGGTGGGATCTTTTATAACACAAGTTCATAGCACTTTTTTAGACTCTAATATTGGTATAGTTCAGCTTACACACGTTTTTAGAGTCTAACACTGGTATAGACCAGCTTAATACAGATTGCGAGCAACAACGGAGTAAATCCCGATGTTATCCAAAAACATAATCCCCAAATAAGCAACGGAAATCTCGATGTTATCCAAAAACATAATCCCCAAATAAGCAACGGTTTATGAAACACATTGCCTACAAAGCCATAGACAGTCTGAACCCGTCCGTTGACCCACATAATTAGCTGTTATTAATTAGCTATCACTTATATTGCAGGATGTTGTAGTCTGGCGTCCTTTGTATGACTTAAAGACCACTAAGTTCGGGCAGCCCCCTTCGGCAGGGAATTCCACTCCTTAGCTTTTCGCACAATAAATGAGTTAACGTGTTGAAATCCCGGTCTTTTGAAGCAATTGATACGGTTGTCTCTTTTTTCATACGAAATCGTTAGAAGATTTAGTTGTGATGAATGAGTGATAGATTCCGATTCATTTAGCCAGTTGTTCTTAGTAGAAAAACCTCAAAGAAATGCCACATCTTTCCGACTGTCCGCTGCACTTCCGCTCAAACGAGGTCAGCCCATCAGCAGTAGGAGTTATTGTGAAAATACTCGGTTAATCCATTACACCGTAGTGCCCACAAACTGCGGAACTAGGCTAACTGCTGTAACTTTGATGTATCGGCTACAAATCGGCGCTGGAGCCGAAACAAGCGGGTCTGCGTGTAAACAGTAGACGTGGAAACCAGGATTAATATTTGTCTAAAGGGAAAATATACGAATTCTCTCTGTAAACCTAGAGCTGGTAAATGTTTCGCTGACGAGTATAACTGAAACGTGATAGGTTGGATCAGTTATTTTGAGATGATGGATATAGATTCGCGGAACTGTCAGAATTTATAAAAATATATTTCTTATTTGTATGATATACACAGCCATTTGAGAGACTGTGTGAACTATCCATACTGAACCTACTAATATTATAAGCGCGAAAGTTTGTACGTAAGTTTAGGTCTTTGTTACTCTTTATTTGAATTATAATAAAACTTTACACTGATATAGCTTATACATCAGAATAACACATAGGCTACAATTTACAAAGCTTGCACCCGAACAAAGTTAAATGTTTAAGTAACTCTGTCTGTTACGCTTTTGCAGTCAAACTACTGAACCGAATTTGATGAAATATGGTCAAGGAAGGACATAAAAGTCACTTTTATCTGGCTTCGACCTCGCGTCCGCAATTATAATAGCCGACATTCACGTAAACAAAGTCGCGCAAACTAGTAGTATAGAGTACGGTGAATAAACTTCCAGTATATAGAGACTAACAAAAAATCTATGCTAATTTCAATGACTAACTAGACAGCACCTAAAAAAAATTGTGAATCATTTGCAAATGTTGGCGAAAAAACTGAAAAAAACAACAATTCTATAGGCTCGCGCTTGACTAATATCTCACCTAATGGTAAGCTATAGTGTGGTCGACGATGGAGTACACTTGCTTAAAAATAACCTATTCACTATTTAGACTTTAAGAGACCTAGGTTATAGCAACATAGCATAGCATCAGCCTTATAATGTTCCCACTGCTGGGACTCAGGCCATCTCTCTAGGTGAGGGAATGAGCCGTAATCACCACGCGGACCCAGTGCGTGATGGTGGATGTCACATGTTTTCGAATTTTTAGCTCTAGGACATGCTGGTTTCTTCACAATGTTTTCCTTCACCGTTTTGAGAGTAATGGTGATGAAATTAATTACACAAAGTAATGCGCCTGGCTGGGTTTTAACCCGCGACCTACTCGTAAATCAGGGCCGATACCACCGGGCCACCAGTTCTCCAATTCAACAAATCGTAACCTAATCTAATTCCTGAATCAGCGCAAAACATCCGCATTAAAACGAAATCTACAATTATTTGCTAATCCAAACATCCGCTGTGAAACATCTCAATAACATCATCTATCAGCTATTCTAAAAGAAACACTTATCATTGAACTTGAGCGTTATTTTTACAGAATCTCTGCGGAACATCATTCATGCATCGGCTCTAATGCTCGACTTGTTCATTGTTTATTTGTGGCGCGTTGGCGGCGCGTCGTCGAGCGAAAGTCGAGTGAAAATAGAGGTGATCGTTTTGATAATGTGTACGAGATTGAGACGTTCTTTTATTCTGTTATTGTGGGATTATGAGAATTCTGATAGCAGTGTTTAGATATTTTGGCTATGTGTATTTATGTTTCGCAAATGGGCAGATGAAGATATATCTGCTAGTTACATTCATTGCATCATTCCCTACATTACTAAGAATCCGCTGTCCGTCTGTTTGTTCCAGTCAGCAGGTTGTACGAGGGGCGTTCAATGTATTCTCGGTATCGAGGTGATATACTAATAATAAGGGTAATTTAATTATTTCATTAGTTAATGACACTCTTTGAGGGCATAAATACAAAATTTCATTTAATTGCCACCATTAGTATTCAAGATATCATTGCGAAAAGACAACTATGATGACTGATTCGACAATGATGAAAAAAATCGAGCATCGCGCAGTGATAAAATTCCTCACAAAACAAGGAAAAACTTAAAAAATTATCCATGAAGAAATGGTGGCTGTTTACCAAGATTCTGCGCCTTCATTATCTACAATTCAGAAGTGGTCAAGTGAATTTAAACGGGTTAGAGAGAGCATTGAAGACGACCCCCGCGCTGGTGGGCCAATTTGTGCCGCTACTGAAGAAAACGTCAAATTAGTCGAAAAACTTGTACTTGAAGATGCCCGTATAAGAGTGAAAACATTAGCAGCAATGACTAAGCTATCCGTGGGTTCCATTCACACAATCCTTCATGAGCGCCTGAATTTGTCAAAGGTCAGTGCAAGATGGGTGCCGCGAATGCTCACCGCGCTACAGAAATAAGTGCGAGTTGACTGTTGTAAGGAGTTTTTGGACCGTTGTGGTGAAAATCCGCAAAGTATTTTCGATCGGATTGTTACTGGTGATGAAACGTGGGTTCATCACTATGACCCTGAGAGCAAGCAAGAGTCTATGCAGTGGCACAAAAAAGGATCAGACCCACCGAAGAAGTTCAAAGTCACTCCGTCCGCAGGAAAGCTCATGGCCACGGTGTTTTGGGATTCTAAAGGAATCTTGCTAATCAAGTACACAAAAGAAGGTCAAAGTATTACTGCTGCATCATACGCAATCACCCTGCGTAATTTAAAGGAGGCAATTAAAGAAAAAAGACGTGGAAAATTAACCGCAGGTGTGTTGCTGCTTCACGACAACGCACCGGTTCACAAGGCGCGCCTTGCCCAGGCTGCTGTGCGGGAGTATGGATTAGAAGAAATCAATCATCTACCCTACAGTCCGGACCTGGCCCCTAGTGATTATTTTCTATTCCCTAATCTTAAAAAAGACCTTCGTGGAAAGCATTTTTCGGACGATGAAGAGTTGAAGGGAGCAATAAACGAACATTTTTCGGGCCATGAAGAAAAATATTTTAGAGAGGGAATTGAAAAGTTACTTTCACGAACAAATAAATGTATTGAGATGTTAGGGGAGTATATTGAAAAATAGAATTTATTCAGAATTTTCCGCCTTTTCCTTCATACCTATACCGAGAATACATTGAACTCCCCTCGTATGTCATGAATTGTAAAAGCTAGACAGTTGAAATTTTCACAAACGATGTATTTCTGATACCGCTATAACAGAAAATACTAAAAACAGAATAAAATAAATATTTAACTGGTCAAACGTGATATTTTTGCCGTTTTTTGCTACGGACTGTACGAAACCGTTCCTCCTTTGGCCGGTTTTTTTTTTCTAATGTTGCACTACTCCAGGAAAGACTCCAGTATCGTAGATGTACACATGTAAACTAACAAACAAATGATCTATCTCATATTATTTCTGTATTAAAAAAAAGCAAGCAGTCTGTCCCTTAGCCGTTATGTTTCGTGCGTATTTTTAGATGCAATAAGTTACGCTAGCTTCGTCTATTCTTATTAGATGGATGCTACTAATAAATTGTGTTTGCACCGGTCGTTATACTCGTAGCTTCCGTCGCTTGTTTACAACTACTCTCAACTTTAGTAATAACAGTCAATTCGATTCAAAATATTACATTTTATGTCTCGTCTTCGTCGTTTATACCGCATACATCGAAGGACTGGAATAATTTGCCTGCTGCGGTCTTCCCGTCCGATTATAATTTGGGTGTCTTCAAGGCTAGAGGGAATAGGCTCTTAATAAACTAGTGCGCCTCACCATCTACGATTGCATCACTGCTTACCATCAGGTGGGATCGCAGTCAAGCACTAGTTAATATAACTTAAAAAAAAATCATAGGTCAAAAGGTAATGCTCGGTTAAAGTTGGAATTTCCTATAGAGTAGAACCGAAGAAAAGTTTTGTGAATGGCTTTATGGAGTAATTTTGTCTATAACCGCTACATTATTTTCAAATTTTGTGACTTGATTAAAGAGAAATAGTATGTACAAATACAACTAAATAATAAAAATCAATACAAAATATGTATTAATTTCTTGTTTATATTTTCTGTACAAAATTATTATAAATAAATCTGCATTCCTTTTAATGAAGTTATTTTAATTTATAACTAAATCTATGGCCATATTAGGCAGCTAATGCTATAAGTAATGAGTAACTTAATACTTTTTATTTAACCGCGGGAACGGGACCTAACCCCTTCCCTCAGGGTATTAATTTTTTTACGGAACTTTCATAAGAATTAATAATTTTCCCCAAAAAAAAAATGTTCATAAAATCCATGCGAACGAAGCCGCGGCTAACAGCCTAACTATAGCATATAAATAAAAGAAAATTCCATAATAATATTTTTGTTCTTGTCTACACTAAATTTCTATCATTTAAAAAAAATATTTTTTAGCAATTGCAATAAAATAAACAAGCAGTTACGATAAAAAAAAATCTCCCTTGTTCCGAACAAGGTCAAAGTTGTCCCCTAGCTCGATAGATGGCGTTAGCGTCGAGTTAGATGGCGCTATGGTTTCGTTACCGCGCGAAACATATAGCGGGCCGGGCGTGACGGTTCGAGTCAAGTTGTACTCTAGCAAGTGAGTACAACTGATCCCACTTCTGATGTAAAGGTATTTTTGAAAAGATCGTGCTTTTAAATAAGTTCGATCTTTGAAACTATGAAAATGCTTTGGGCTAAAATTAATATTAAATAATAATATGATATTAAAAATGTTTGATTTCATAAATAATATAATAATAATCTTAGAATACCATACGGATTATTGAAATTAATATTAGTTTAGCCAATGTAATTATGATTTTCTATATTTATATTAAACATATTCTCGTGAATTTAATATAAAAGATACATTACAGTATTAGCTTGGAAGATTTTAGAATGGTATTTGTGTCGAAATTTTAAGTCTATGTCTACATAATAATATTTAAGTATATATTTTGTTTACCCTCGTCCGTGAGTCACTGCGGGGTGCCAACTGAAAACCAGCGCTGGGTGTCTGACGCCGAGCAAATGCTGAGGTGGTCACACTTTTTTTTTCTAATTTACTTTGTGTTTGTAATCGTTGTGCTGTGTCTGTCCCGAATAAATATTTTTCTATTCTACATTTCTGTACATATTTGTGCTTTTCCTTAATTCATGAATCCCCGACCGGTCCTATGAGACCGCGCTGTTATTGTTTTACTATTGTGTCTCGTTTTGTGGGTATGTGATAGGTTAATACAATCCGATAGGTATACATCCAAATGACATGGATATCTTTCGTAGAATATCGACGCAATTATAATGCCTGTTGGTTTAATCAGAGCCGCCTTTGCCAGAGGACTACTGGGAACTGCCGTTAGCATGTTAATCGGTTTAATAGTTCACCGGCTATTCTGCGAATGTTGACTCTGACACAACCAGCAGGTGTGTGTGGATCAACAGAGGAGGAGACTCAATCAGTAAACAAGTTATGCATGACTAAGTTTTATTTTTTTTAAACCTGATACAAAGAATAAACTCATACGCCATCATCATTTGAGTTAGTAGTCCAGGAATCTTTTCCTGGCGTAAAAAAGGACTAAACATCGTGACTTGATGCAAATAAACGCGTTTTTTTTAACTATTTTTTTAATTTAAGAAGGGCCTGCGCCGTCAGCTTTTTCCTTTTAAAATGTTAGAAAGGAAATTCCATATCTATTGCTATTAATTTTACTACTAACATTTCCAAAACCTAACAACGGCGCAAGCACTTCCAGTTTTAATCGATTCTGAGATTAAACCAGATTCCGTTCAAATTCTGTTTTCTCAACTTTATTTACAAGTTTGTGGAAACTTGTAATTGAGCTTCTTCTACGTACAACGTCTTTTACTAGAATATAGCTATCAGTTTTTCTAAAATTAATAAGATATTTGCCATTTCGATTGCTCGTAAAGTGATCTTGTTCTAAACCTTGCAATTGGGTTATTTATTGTTTTATTTTCCTATTATTCCGTCATGTAAATCTTTAATTTAGAAATAATGGCAAGTTGATAATATTTTTATTCCTCTAACAACATTATCTTCCAAGTTCAACAACTGAAGATCCCCACTGACAACTCAAGACAACATAAAGAAAAAAAGAGCATACAAAAAAAAAACAGTAATGCAAAGGCGACTTTGAACCGCAAAGTTGACATTTCGCTAGCGTCCACTTGGGCGCGGCGTTGTGAAAGAGTGCGTTATCAAAATAAATCGTTGGCGCGCCGCCAGCCATCAATGGAGCAGCACCAAGGTCCCGGCGCGAGGTGCGATATCCAGGAAATAATACAATGCTCACTATGACCACTATGCTTGCGTAACGTACATGGCACGACTTTGGTTTTATGAGATATGATGTGCTGAAAAAGAGTTTTATTTTACTTTTTTTTCTGACAGAGTGGAAAATCCTACTCCGTAAAATACTGGTATTCAGCTAAATCCGGCTTGACTGGAAGCCGACCCCAATATAGTTGGGAAAAGGCTAGGCAGATGATAAGAGTGGACAATCCTCATGAACGCCCAAGCGGTCTCACAGATGACTCACTCGAAGCAATGTTAGAGTTCTACTGTTTAAGACCACATTCCTGCCTATCATTTAAACCACAGACATGGCGTCAATGCCTTTTTTGTTGCTTATACATTTTTTGCTTCAGGGTAACTCCGCGTGCAAGTGGCGTCTCCCAAAACACCTTTCAACGCTAACGATAAATCATCAGAAGCTGAAAAACGGTTAATTTTGGATAGTCGATATACAAATTACATTTTAACGCCCGCTTTAGGGTTTTCTTAACAGCTTCGACCCATTTTCTGGTTGCGCAAAACCTTACATATTCTTAAATCCGATTTAATGTAGTAAACCTACATTAATGTTATAAACTCTCGTAATGTCCGTATATTTATCATGGAATGTGTTAACCGCCGTAATAAATTACATTTTACGAAGCGTAAACTATTGCTGTTCGGATGATATTACTTATTGACATGTCGTGGACTGCCAGAATTATCTATTGCTAATAATTGACTACCCACGTACTTTCTACGAGAAGATATAAGATATATTTGTGTCGTTGACTCAGTCTGCCGTTTGGAAAGAATACTTTTGGTACATTTTATGTGCACAAAAGTAAAATTTATCACGTCTTAAAAAAATACACTTCGAAATCCTTTGGAATGTTAAAGCAGACGTAAATTTATCACATCAGTAAGTGTTCTTGAAGTCATCCTAATAAATACTTTACCAGCTGGCTAACAAGTCTGGATCAAAATTATGAAGTCAGGACTTTCTTGAAAGAAGCGTTTTAGTTGTATTAAAATCTCAGTATACACTCTTGCGAAAAAATGCTAAGTAGGACTATCAGTAACTGCTTAAGTATACAAAATCCAATATTTTAACTTTTGCGTGGTCTATAACATTTTTGATGTCCAACTCCTAATTGTGGATGGACGTTCACGAAAGGATCGTGTCGTCGAATAACTATTTTCATACCTCATATCATGACCTCTACAAAAATTACTGTCAAAGTGTCTTCGTGTTTTCGAGGCATCCAGCAGAACGAGCTCGGCAAGCCTTGCTTAACTTTGAAAATAGACCCATGTGGTTTTTCCACGACCTTCTATGTCGTTTAAAAGCCGCAACAGAAAAACTACAATTCTGTAATAAGACTGTAACTGACCTGCGCGATATCCTTGAGCTGCGCCCTCTGCATCTCGAGGTCAGCGACGCGCTTGAGCACGGCGTCCTCGGCGCGCGCGTGCGTGTCGAAGCACTCCCACACGCCCACCAGTTCGCACATACGGTCGCTGCGCGGAGTGTTGTCCGTCTCGGGAGACTTCACCTGTACCACAACAAAATATCAGTAGAAATATGAATTATTCAGGAGCGACTAGTCTATCTCTGTTTAATGACACTCATCATCATCATCATCTCAGCCAAAAGACAATCACTGCTGGACACAGGCCTCCCCCAAACGTCGCCACATCGACCGATCCTGTGCGTCACGCACTCATCGGATTCCCGCGACCGTCGCCAGGTCAACGGTCCACCTTAATGGCACTGAGGTTAACTTAATTACATGAGAAATATTGCTAGTGATTACATTTATGTAAAGGAGTTATGTAGAGATACGGTCTGTGCCCTATGTTATCTGACCCATCTTAGAAATATAAAGAGAGAATAAGAAACTAGTGCTTGACTGCGATCCCACCTGATGGTAGTAGTGCTGCAATCGTTGATGGTGAGGCGCACTAGTTTATTAAAAGTCTATTCATTTCTGGCCTTGACACCCAAACTAAATGTAGATGTTTTTCAGTTAGCATATAACAGTCTTATTTAATCAAAGTTTTTTGCCTCACTTCTTCTTCTGCCTGGCGTTAATCCCGGCCATTGCCAGGGGCCGCCTTCCTATTAAGCTTACTCCACTTTGCCGAAGTTTTTTGCCTCACTGCAGGACAAAGACCTTCTTCCTTTTCCAAACACTTTCGAGTGCAAGGCCAAGCTCGTGCCGCCATTTATACACTTTTATTCGTATTGTTTAATATATCAATAACTGCCTCTTACCTCTAGATTCCTATGTCGCTGATCTCTGAGTGATACATCCTCACTAGGCTCACTGCAACTCGTCGAACACACTTCGTGGATGCGCTCCATCTTGCGCGTGCGACGATGGATCATCTCTTCTAGGTAGTGGCACTGTAGGACAACATCACATAATTAAACATCAAATTAGCTAAACCACAAGTTTTCCTATAAGATTGGAGATTACTCTGGCTGAAGGCCTAAACAAACGGAATCATTTAGTTTAGACGAATAAAAAATAAGCTGTGCATCAGAAATATCTTAGATTATACAAAAGGGAATATTTTATTTACACCACTATAATCAAGGGTCAACATACTTATGGTATTTACAATGAATAAATTACATAAATACACAAACCATATACACATACATACAATACCTCTCTAACACAATAATATCAATCAACAAACCTGCTCTTTAACCCTCTCCAGTAACTCCGAGTGTTTCTCTTCCTCCTGCCCACACTTGACGCAGACCACGTCACTCTGTTCGACCCTTTCACTCCTTAAGGACTCCAGTTCACCGAGCAACGTCCTCATCTTGCTATCTCTTTCTTCAATAGTATTCTTCATTTGTTCTAACTGTTCTAAGATCTCTGTTTCGTGGACAGTCTTCTGTTCGAGTTGTATTTCTAAGTTGGCTATTATATCTCGGAGAAGGGTTATTTTTTCTTCTGCAGCTTTTAGTTCGTCGTCTGTTGACGCTTTTCGTGTTTCAAGTTCGGTTATGATTTGGTTCATCTCGCGGGTTTGGGTTTCCAGCTGTTCCACCTGGTTAGTGGATTGAAAAGGTGATATACGATGAAAAGGTGGCAGTTGTGATTCTAATTCGAGCTGGGTTAGACGATAAGAAAGATTTACTAAAGAATTTATATGGAAGAACATAGATTTACGGCCGAAACCAATAAACCTATCTTTGTCCAGTTTTGTCACACTGGATGCGTTCTGCGGCCTGCGGTCCGGTCAACGTTGTCGGTCGGTCCCTCGCCTCCGCCCCGCCGGGCCAACATGCGTTCTTTGGTTGTGCTCGCGCGGTCAGATCGCATTCTGTATAAAATACATTAATACCGACAATGCTGTTCATACATGATGCGGGCTGCGTTCGCTCTGACCTGACCGCAGACCGCAGAACGCATCCAGTGTGACAAATCCTTATTGGTTTCGGCTGTTAGTTATCAAAGATTAAAATCTAGTCGATTTGAATTATTAAAAATGGTAAAAGAAATAGACACAAAGGATAGTCAAATAATTAGGTCTAGACAGGAGTAGAAATAAATGTCCATCTATCAAATAAAGTGCTCAACATGCTGTTAAGTGCGAACTAAATTACACTACACATAAATACGAATACACCAATGAGTACACAAAAGGCTAAAACATTATTAACAACATTTATCACTGTCTATGCCAGATAAAGTTTTTGAAAACAACAGCTAAATGTGACCAAGCTGTGGCCATGTTTTAAGACGAGGCTTTATAAAACCTCACTCTAAAGTAACGATAACTTTTCTCAGAAAATAAAACAAAAAATAAAAGGAACTTAAAATTAATAGGGCTTTGCAATTGGCGGTCTTATCTCAAATAGCGATTTTTATAAACAACCTTGAAGTTTGCTTTCATATTAATGGTTTAATTTGAACCCAGTATATTTATACTCCGGTCATCATTACTTTGCAGTAGCATTGATGAGTTACTATTTTCTTAACGTGGGTAGACTATAGGCTAGAAAACTAGCACTGTTTGGCGCAATTGCGACACAAACTGTGCTAGTTTTCTTTTCATTTTTTTCTTTCTTTCTTTATATTTTAAGGCCTATAAGTGAGGACTTGTAATTGGCTTCCTAATGTTTATGGTTTCTTTTTGTTTTCTGGTTTTATTAGCTGTAAGTCTTCCATGTACTAAATAAATCATAGGTAGCATCAACAACATTGTCGAAAAAGATTTACTTGTGTTATTTTCAATGTCCTATATGAAATAAGTATTGAACTTTATCTGGCACATAGAGTAAGCAGAACAAGACAGATGCAAACTTACGTGCGCGTCGTGTTCACGACAGTTGCAATACGTGAGGCGGAGGCCGTGCATCTGTACAGAGACGGTGCGGGGGCGGGGGTTAGTACTGACCTACCAATGCGACAACTTTACGCTAGAGCCGTTTACAAGAAAAGTAGATAGAAAAAGCACTTCTTTTAGTTCTTTCGACAGACTTTCTCGTCAGTCTTATCTTAGTTTTCATTATGTGTAATACATAAGATCAGTGCGATGCTTTTTCGACAAGCGCATCGTGGCAGTGCTAATTTATTTTTACGTATAGCAAGTCATTGTAAGATCACACTAAAGTTGTGTTTTATTTATTTTGTTGTGTCACATTGGCAGGTCAAATTATTAGTTGAAAATGTGCAGAAACTTAAAAATAAAAGAATGACAAAGTAAGAAAAAGAAGAGTGGTTATGGAAAGTTATCAAGTCAAAGTTAAATATCCATCACCACATTAAGAAACTAGAAAAATGTAATGGTGAAAAGGTCTTAAAAAATAACACCAAACAAAGCCATGTATCTACAAGTGATATAAACAATACCTGTCTAACGTTTCCTGCTAAGTCCAAAACCAGAGGTAATAAATTCAAGAAACGCTAGACAAGTGAATACATAGCTTTCTACCCACACATTCACAGTACTACACACAATCACTTTCACTACAACATAGAACAGAACTAATATTTCATGAACAAGCAATTGTTAAATTACGCAATTATAATCGTGTTTAGAGCGTATGCAAAAGACAAACAGACTTTGAGTACTGTTCAATTTTGACTAATTGTAATATCCCCCATGCCCCTTGGTAAGGAATACAAAGCTTGGGTTTTCTAAGACAGTGGTATCCTCCTAACATTGTTATATGGAGGACATCGTTGTCTTCTTTCGCGTTCAGAAAGCATATTTTTTTACTGCAAAGAAATAACTGATATCGTAATTGTGAGAGATGCCGTCAATATTGACAGGGCCTGCTTTAGGCTGATGTCTGCGAGGACTGCGTGATTTTTTGAAAGACAGAGAGATGTTTAGTAAAATTTTGATAATACCTACAGCTCAACTCAGAATGTATTCCTCAGCCGCTAAAATAGATACCCAAGGTTTTTGTGTGATTTCAAAAGCGTTAGATTGACTTGTTCATGAAATATTCCTTTCCGAGCAGCTTGGTGCGGGCACATACCTCGTTCAAGATGCGAGCGTTGTTCTGCAGCCTTGTGGCGAGGCGCGCGTTCTCATCGCGCAACTCCTGCAGGCGCCGCGCGAACTCGTCGCGCTCGGCTTCGCGCTCGCTCGCCTGCTCCTCTACGAACTGGCGCGTCGAGCGCAGCTGACGGTTGGCGGCTTCCAGCTGTAGCATACAGCGTGTGTTACTCGGTGTCTTACATAGGCGATTCAAGTGACGCAGCGCGAATCAAATAAACTTAATACTACTACTATGTGACCACGTGATGACCGTGGTGATGCGGTACGGCGACGGGCAAAGCGAAACGGACGCAGTTACTTAGATTGATATTTTCGCACGAATTCTTCACGGTACTGAGACTCATTTCATATAAATGGCGGTTGTAATAGCGATTTCACGCACACATATGACAGATCCGCCACGTCATCTTGAACTGTGTAAACCGCACCGAATCGCTTCGTAACCGCATTCACGTTGTAAATAATATTATACGGTTGGCAATCAATAGACACCACTACACATCCAATAAAATAATGATTAAAAAAAGCTTCATAAGGGTCTCATATACAAATCGAGCGAAACTGATTTATCAACCCAGGAATCTTTAAGTCAAGAGTGAATAGGTTACTTCTAGGTAAACGCGCTTCATCGTCGCTTTCTATCAGGTGAGATGGCGGTCAAACGCGAACCTATCTGCGATAAAAAAATACATTTCGGCCTAATTACGGACTTTTACGAAAAGAAAACCAGCATGCATAACATAATAAGACTACATAGAATGAATGAATGTCAAGTTATTGCATCACTTAAAATTTTAAACATCTAAAGCATTCGGAACCTCAAATAATAGTCTATAAAAAATAAAATTATAAGTTTGCAAAATAATTACTAAAAAGCCAGATAAGTTGGATACCATCGACATTCGTTTCTATTTAACATTGCCAAGCTACAATAAATACATATACACAAGCGTCGTGCGTTACCTTCTCGCAACATATCTTATGCACGGGTGAGTCGGTCATCCTTTTGACCTGCGCGTGCGGCGGTGCAACATAATTACAGGTTATTGTATATTTACATAATGTATACATAATTATGTGTTATGATAATATATAATATGGGTAATAGTACGAGTTCAGTGCATACCGTGCAGATAGTGTTACAGTAGGGCGTGGAGATAAAATTATTGTATTATTGGTAATTATTTAGTAGTTTGTACTTTTAAGGTTAATAAAAATATTGTCGGTTCAGAATAAATGTTTAATTTATTTGAAAATACTGTGTAATAAAAAGTTTGCTATAATTTTATAATAATTTCATTTTTACTCCACGTTGAATACTCCTATAATTTACAGTAGCGCTGATGAGTCACTATTTTCTTAACGGGAATAGATTCCGGGATTTTTTAGTACATTAGTGAACTAGACTATTTAAGAGTACACTCATATCTGAGCTCGTGCTGCTGTAAAATTGCCGGTTAGCAAGATATTATTAGCTTATTGATTGAGTAAGGGACTTTTTAGTGACCAACATCTTGGACGATATAACGAGAGCTCGTAGGAGATAGGATAGTATGAATTGAAGACGTTTAGCATGGTCACTAATGTCATGATGTCATCACCCACCTGTTGATGTAAATCATCTCTTTCCTTCGTCAGGGAGTCAATATCGTGCGCCAGACGCTGCACGCGGGGAGAACAGCTGCCGTCCAGCGAGTGTGTCGCACCGGGAGTGGGCCGCGCGCGCGCGCCCAGTGAGCCCAGCGCTGTGCCTGTGCCGTAGCTGTGGGAACAACGTTAAGAGTGATTAAGTCCATTGCTTTATTCTAACATTCGGTTTGTTCCTAATTTCAAATAAAATTAATATAAAAGTTATGAAGTTCTCAAATGGGCCCTACATTTCTCGCAGTACAGATCGTCTATGGAGACAGAAAAGTTCTAAAGCAACGACCGCGTATCGGAAGCCGCAGCGTTGAAAGCCTCTTAAGGTGGACCCATGACCTGATGAGGGAGGGTCACGGGATTCCAATGGATGCGACACTCACAGGACCGGTCGTTATGGCAACGATTGGGTATGTCTTTTGGTTAAAATGATGATGAAAAGGACTTACCCCTCAGCTATAACTTCCCCGCTAGTCATGAGTTGCGCAATCTTGATCATCGCAGCCTCCAGATCTGATCGCAGCAAGTTCTCCCGTTGCAGACACTCCGCCATCGCTTCCTCCATGTTCTGAAATGATGATCATAATAACTTTAATATTGAATGTCAAAATCCTACTTAATATTATAAATGCGAAAGTTTGTGAGGATGGATGTATGTTTGTTACTCTTTCACGCAAAAACGGTTGGACCGATTTGGTTGAAATTTGGTATGTAGATAAGTTATACCCTGGATTAACATATAGACTACTTTTTATCCTGGTAAACAGAAAAAAAATGAAACGTAATCTTATTTATTCTTCGATTTTGTTATACACCACGCAGGCGAAGCCGCGGGCGGAAGCTAGTAGACAATAATTGTATAGTAAAGGAGGAGTCATGAACATTTCACCAGAAGTTACGGCGCCTTTTAATTTTAGAATAGACGTTGTGTGGGAAATCAACACACCGCTAAGTATTACCAAGACGCAAAGATATATCCATAGAAAGAAAGAAAACACGATTATTCTGCCAGAATAGACGCACAATAAAATACAACAATCTATCCGGCTATGTGTGAACCGGGCATAAATGCGTAGTACCATAGACACTAGGCAGAACAGAGTTGTCTAAGTTGTTTATTGTCTATTGCAAGTATATGTTTTGTGGTCTGTTGCACCTGGCCGGGACCGACATTGACCAAAAAGGAGTTCATAACAAAAACAAGATATACTAATTCAATTCAATTTTCATTCATCACCTGATCATTCTGTCTTTAACTTAAATAAACAATTACAGTACAAAACAAAAAGTGACAACGTTTACCTTCCGATGCAGTTCACAGTTGTCGCAGTTCTGTTTGGCGTCCAGCTCGTGCACTAACTCCGTGATCTGTATACTGGACTCCAGCATGTTACTCGAGTCTGCACGCACTCCTTGAAAAACAATAAAAAACCATTGTTAGTTGGCTTTGGATAGTAATTTACGCGAAACCACCAAGCAGCATTGCTTTACTTTGTGCGGGTATGAGGAACAAGTACATGACGCAATTCAGTTATTTTATGAGACGGCTAGTATGGCTACACACTTACTTATCTGCCACTCTCTGGTGGCATATGTCTATGGTCGCTAATCATTAATCATGAAATAACATTAAAATAAATCATAAAACTAAAAAAATGTACAAAAAAGTCTTTAACGCCCGTTTTCAATAACCTACCGCAGTTCATAGATAGATAGCTATCCCCGATAAACAGTAACAATCTATCTATCCATCCACAACTTTGGTAAGAAATGCTATCCGTCAGTAAGTTATAGGAAAGCAAGTAAGGGCAAAAGGATAGATTTGTTTATCTTTAGTAGCTGCAGTGTAGATAGATAACTTATTGAAAACGGGCGTTATTCAAAAGCGCAAAGATTACTTCTAGACAAGCGTGCTGCATCGTCCGCCACTTCATCACGTACCAATAGGTGAGATAGATCTAATTATGGATTTTATTGGGCCAAATGTTAATGATAAATGTGAGTTTACTTACTCGGAGCAAGCTTAGCAGATAGGTCGAGCAGAGAATGAGCCTCATGCCGCAGCCGCCGCAAAGAATTCTCCAGCTCCTTCTTGATATCCGCGCTGAGGTCGCGCTGATGCTGCAGGAAGTTTACTATACCCTCCTGTAAAACACGCAAATTATTTATTGTTCAGAAACAAATTATGTATAAACTTTACAACATAGTTACTGGGAGTGGTTGAGGTTTTGCTCCTGGTTGGCGATCGCGAATCGGGGAGCGAAAGGTGGATGCTTTTCAGGCTTAAGTAACGATTTAAGCAGGGTAGCAAAAGGATGATAGTAATTGTAATAGTACGAGCAATTGATTGCGTTTGTAGACGCTTATTTATTTATCATTTACTCTTACAATACACTTACAGTCAAACCAAATACTATAAAATGTAAACAGTGACTGATGTAGGCTGTTGATGGTATTATTCCAGTTTAATTCAATTTATAGTGCCATCTTTGTCACAAAAAAAATATCCTACATCGCGGTATCAGAATTCTCCGCGCCACTAGCACATATACAACAGCCAGAAAACAAGTATCGGGCAGCTGCCCGGACCAGACACAGTGTGGTAGGAGGTGTCCTCCCTTTTCAATAGAGGTTTGCAGAACTTTACACTTTGTTCTTTATACAGCTAAAGGTTAACGTTACTCCAGTATATTCTTGGCTAGCAGCTTCTCTCTAATTTTATTATTACAAGTAATAGTTACCTCATCTAAATCCGTGAGTATAGCGTTGAGATCAGGCGCGAAGTGCACGTGCTTCCCGCTGCGAGACACCAGGCTCTGGTTCAACTCGCCCGACAGGTTGGGCGTCGACGCTCGGGACTCTTCCTCTATGATCGTACTGGAATAACACAAGTGAATATTTGTATTGAGACATCTTAATGCGCGGTTCTTAATGGTCGTTGTGGCGATGCTTGGGGGAGACCTATTATCCAGCAGCAGATGTCTTTCGGCTGAAATAATGATAATGCATGAAAAATGTAGATATTCATCTCTCAAATGTTCTATTTTATTCGGAGTCGGCGCAACACGTTTTATGTAGATATAGATAGATATTATAAGTTTCTTCTGTGTAACGGTACATAACTTACACAGTAAATACCCATCTTAAATACTATTTATGCTAAATTTCAAGTATAATATGGTCCCAAGGAATAAAAATTGTGCATACTAAAGAGTTTCTCTAGAAGTCGAATTCTCCCTTTAGAAGTTGAATTTACAAAAACCCTTATCTTGCTTACATTACAAAAGCTAGTGCAAAATTGCAGGTTTATAGTCCCAGTAGTTTCGGTTGTGATTTGAATTCAGTCAGTATCTACTTTTATATTTATATAAATGCCGAGTAGATCGTTTTAACACCAGCACTTTCCAAGAAAACATAACCACAAAAATGTCTTTTTAATCGTTTTCTCGTGCTTCTGAACATGACAAGCTATATCTTGTGCGTGTAGCCCCGTCACCTTTCCGCGCCACCCACGCCAGAGTGCAGCAAGAACATGGGAACAGCATTTGCGCTGGCGCTTCGCCAGGTATACTGCAAGATTATGTGAGTTCCGAACTTGTGGGATAAAAGTTGTGAGGAGATATAAGATCACGCGTTTTTTATGCTATCCTGATAGGGCAATAATAGTAAAAGTTGGTAAATATCAATCTAATGCAAAGTAAAACCCGAGGTACGTATGTGTCTTTTTATATTGTATCATATTCAAAGAAAAATAGTAACTATTCTTCTTTTATGTTTTGTAATTCTATGCTGAATAATGAATGAAAGAATATGAATTAATCTAAAACATTGGTTTGTTTACAATATACACTATCATCAAAATATTTGGAAGCACATCTGTTTTTAGAAAAAATAAACAACGCAACGCCGAAAATAAGCGACATAAATAAACAATAAAATTAAGTTTTATGACATTTGTTAAAAGTCATAAAACTTCATTTTGAGCTTATACATAAACAGAAGACCAGATATAACATCTTTTTTCAAATCACCTGTCTATTGGGACACGGCATAGTCAAAAGATTTCTACTGCTGCGAAAGCGTTTTTAAGTGAATACGTAATTTTTAATATTGAAGTTAAAACAATAAAAAAAAATAAAAGCTTCGTTTTCTCGTATTTGATTTTACCTGGCTGCTTCCAAACGTACGTCGTACGTGCTATAAACGTTCTGCTAATTACAGAAAATCATGCGTGTCCCATTAAGTTGAAGCATAAAGTTGGATTCTCTATTTAAACTTCGACAAAATCACGTGTACCACATTCAGTTAGGCCATAAAGTTCGCAATTCTATAATAATATATTACATGCGGAAACCGTTTTTGACGACAACCGAATATAAAGTCCCATTAAAATAGATGATACACAGCGTTCAGCACATCTTACCAAAGATATCCATGCAAAAAAGAACACTGAAAAATTGTGTTTTTATTTTGACATAATATAATAAATAGCCGGTATTTTCGTTAGCTGATTTTTCTTCGTAAGTATGTAAAGTATATTTTATTATCTTTATTTTGGTGGTGTGAATGATTTCTAAAAGTTTGATCTTCTATTTTAATGATACCTAATATTCAACGGTCTCAACATTAAAGGCAGCTATACTCCCCAGTTCTTTACAAACGCATGTGATAGGAATTACCTACGTAATGCAATGATAAACCCATGTCGTACAAATGTTGTTCGCATCGAGACTAGTGTAATTACGGGCATAAGAGATACTTGGCCGACAGCCAGCCTATCTAGCGGTAGTAAGTACTGATTCTGCTTGTAAATAACTGTATAGCCAACAGGTGGACAGTTCGCTACAGGGGATTGGACATGTGCGGGTGTTATGGGACAAGTTAGTACTGATGTTATGGCAATCCGTTTATTAGCTCAGCTTATTGCATGCTTGAAAGGTAATGATGATGCTATGCCGTCACAAAATATGATGTTTGAAGCTGATTGGTTCACTGAGCTGTTTCAATGTCTTTCTATTTTCATAAACTGAAAAGTAAATGACGATAAATTTTTGTGTAGTTAATCCAAAGAGATTTTCGCAAAATCATATGAATTATGAATGTATTTGGTTTCTTTAAAGCTATCAATAAATATAATACTTATATTCCTGCCTTGTCATATAACAATATGCAGCATTATAACGTTAATAACTAAAAAGAAGTTGGGATTGCGGAATATTTGACATCTACTTAACTTGCCCCAAAAAAGGACATATTGGAGACCCTCAATGTTTGTACACCACATTTTGATGTAGGTATTTGTATATTATATAGCTCTTGTCACCCCTAAAAATGGTTTCGTTAGGTTTAACGATTGTTACTAAAGATTATATCATTGCTAAAATTATGCCTGCTCCTTTTGGCTTTACCATAGTTGGATAAAAATATGATGCCTACAAAAATATGTTTCTTAGTCATAACGACACCTACCTAAAACAAAAATCGGAGGATATTTAATAAAGATCGACAGCAAAACATGATGAATGCCGCCCAAGAAATGCGTCACCCGTTCAGTCGCAATCCCACCCGCCAACAAATCGAAGTAATCTATCAATACAAGTGTGGCGTGAAGCTTGGCGCCGCGCCAGGAGACAGCGCCTCCCGGGGATATTAAATTTGCGCGAATCTTAACACCTAGTGATTATAAACTTCGCGGTTTCATTAGGGTTTGTGAGTCGTAGAACGTTTTATTTGAACGAGAATAGAGTTTAATCTTTTACTAGGGTAGAATTGATCGTAGAGTTCTAAGCTGTCTTATGCAACTTAACAGATGGTTGAACTTAGATTTAACTGACATGTATAGCTATAAATTATTAACTAATACTAGGAATCTTTAAAGATAGTATTAGTAGTTTTTATAAACATTTAAATGCACATTGTTATTTAAGTTACAAAAAAGGTTAACATAGATTCGCTGACAGAATATATTTTCCAAATAGCAATGACAGATAGCAAACACAAGTTAAATCTTACCTTGGGTGCCAGAGTTCATCGAAAACGTATCTTTCGTCATAAATCATAGTTGTAAATAGTGTTGTTGGTTCAAACTTATGCAATAAATATTATTATTATTATTTCTTTATTTTCACTTAATTCATATAAATCATATTTTTAAATATTTAAATACAAAAAGATCATATAAAAACATTTAAAAATATAAAAAATAGCATGCCACCGATTGCGGGAGCAGGGTCCAAGCTACCGGTGGTTAGGGCTCCAGAGACAGGAACCTCCTCACGATACGAGCCGTATCCAGGAGTACTGCCTTCTGTATCAGGCCCTTGATCCAACCGCGCAACGACAGCTTCGACAGGTGGTCGTCGAAGCTTTTGGCCATCAGGCCATTGGCGGTCACAACAATCGGCACAATGACAGCCGAGTCCACATTCCACATGTCGACAACCTCATGTGCCAAGTCGAGATATTTAATCTGTTTCTCTTTCTCGGCTTTCACGAGGTTCTCGTCATGCGGGATGGTGACATCGATTATCATTGTGCGGCGCGCTAATCGGTCTATCACCACTATATCCGGCTTATTGGCTACAATAGTCCGGTCAGTGATGATAGACCGATCCCAGTACAGCGTGACATGATCATTTTCGAGAACTGGGTCGGGCACATACTTGTAATACGGGACCTCTGATTCCACAAGTTTGTATTTCAGAGCAAGTTGCTGGTGTATAATCCTGGCCACTTGGTTGTGTCTGTGCAAATACTCGCCGTTAGCCAGACGAGAACAACCAGAGATAATATGTCTAATGGACTCGCCCGGACGATGGCATGCCCGACACACGTCCACCGTCCCGTCCTTAATTATATGTCTCCGGTAGTTATTCGTCAGGATAACTTCGTCCATAATCGCACAGACAAAACCTTCAGTTTCCCAAAGAGGTTACTGAACCGTAGCCAGGCCACGGACGCAGCAAATTATTATTATTATTATTATTTTAGATCAATTTCCCAATGGCCCCAAAATAAACCTTGTGTAAAAGTAGACTTCAAGTGAACCCCGAACGCCTCAGACGCAAGAGTAACTGAAGAAACACTGTTTTTTTTCTAAAGTGGAAAATCATCCAATGAGTTTTCTCGCTTTAGAGCGAAGCGGAGTGTGTCAAACTTTTACTGACTAAAATCACACCTTGTTATTTCTTTACCTAGCGTTCTAGGACCTCGAGATTCGCTCTCGCATCACGCGGAGCGAGAGATATTATTTGATAATCACACTAACCTCAAAGCAAGGAAAGCGTGCCCATCGTTGGCCACATCATCGCTTACCATCAGGTGGGGTGGAGAGTTTTTCTTTCTTTTCTTTCTTTAGGTGAGATAGGTTGTCAAAATTGCCTATCCATAATATACAAAAAAGGAAGGACATCATTCATAGAAGTGAAACAAAAAGTACCAGGTAGGAAAGAGCCAACCCTACCACATGTACCGTGGGAGAGCATCACCGCCGCTTACTTTAGCACGGCATTAAATCGCAGCTTCCGCCACACACTCACGCCTCTAATTTCTCTTAATCACCGCGTTACTCTTTGTGTCGCGCTATTACTTCTGCTATTATAATCTTTATGTATTTTCGACTCTATGCGGTCGGCATAAGGAGTAGAGAGGTGTCTTCCGGGTTGACTAAGAGGACCACCTTATCGTTCGGTATTAAAGTCAAGGCGCTAAGGGATTACCGATTTGGCTGCTGTAATAATATTTGCTTTAGATGTTTGTAGGAGATCAATCTAGTATATATAAACTGGTAAAGTTAAATCATAGACGAGTAATATCGTCTGTCTGAATACTGTCTATATGATATTTAAACGAAGAAATACATTTTGCAATAAAAAAAAATGAAAAAATAGAATTCAAAATGATTTTATTTCACATAGACCTAAATGGGCATTTATAAAACGTCAAATCAAGTGCACGGTTCAAAAATTGGACGTTTCCTATGGATAAGAACCGGCAAGAAACTCCATGGTTACTCTTTTCAAAAAACTATTGGGTCTACAATACTTCTATATTACAACATAGACACATAAGAGGACAGTGTAGACCAGTCAATATTGTACCCAAAAGCACAATAAAAATGAAACAATTTAAAAAGCGACTGGCGTTTTAGCAAATCATGCAGATCTTGCAAGGTATATCGTCAAAAATATGATATAGGTACTAGACTAGCTGACCTGATAGACGTTCTTTCTTCTTTCTTAGCAATAACAGAACTGTCAGACGCTAAAAGGTTAAATAGTCGTAATTTTCAAAATTTTCTTATCTTCTTTTTCGTAAGACCTTTCTTTTGGCAATGACAAATAGAAGAAGTAAAGAATTAATGAAATTGGTTGAGCCGTTTACACGTGATGACGTGACCAAGTGAAGAAGGTATTAAATTAACATTATAATTGTAGAAGATTTGCACAGGCGTGTACTACATTACTACTTTAATAAGTCTGGGCAAACACTGGATCGACTAATCGTCACAATAACCATAAAGAACTGACTGACATATTGACGTCAATTCTCCATGTTGACTTTAGAATTGTCCAAAGTCAACATTTCCACATAAACCCAACACCGAACGGATTTAATTTCTTTTCTTATTCGTTTTTTCTCGCTGTATGAGTAATATTCCTAGTAATTCTCGCGGCTGAACTAAATTCATCGCATACAATGCTGGTAGATCAAAGGAGCGCGGCTGGCGCGACAAAACGAAGCGCGTGCGCCGGCGCACCGAACTGTTTTGTTGTGTCAATGGCACACCGAGGTGTACGACGTGGACGCAGTTGCGCTAGTCTTGTTTATTCCGAAATAGATGTAGTAGAATAGTAGGGGTTGTTTTTGATGTTTCAATGATTGGGAAACCTTGATTAGATCGTTATTGAAGTAGAAGTACTTAAAAAATTCAACAGTTGCCACGAGGTTTTGTATCTTTTCCAGGTTAAATTATAAACGAATTCATTACATACATATAATATGCTTTAACGTACCGAAAATGTAAAAACTAATTTGTCATGAACCCTAAGTCTAATCATGTCCCCAGCCTTTCCCCAAATAGCTCAGAGACGGCTTCCAGTTTACCCGGATACAGCTGAATACACGTATTTTCCGTGGAGCGTTTGCCTTTCAGACCTCCACAACCCAGTGTTAGGTCGACGAACGAACGTGAACTCTAAATATCACTATATATTATAACTTGTTTTGGTATACAATAAAGAATTAAGAGATCTCTTCAAAAAGGACTAAGTTGACCCGGGAGGAAGACCAAACAAGCTACTGTAGATCTCACGGGTCATTGACTATTTGATGAAGATGTGGTAAAGGGGTGTTAGTAGCTAGTATTGCATCCGTTATCAAGTAATAGTGTGCTACTCACTCATGCTCTCCCGGTATGAGCCGGGCCAGCAGCTGCGCCAGCACAGTGCGGTTCAGCTCGTCCTCCGCGCTCGCGCAGTACGCCACCAGCTGACCCACCACGCGGTGCAGGCTCACTGCCACGCGCTTTAGTAATAGTGTGCTACTCACTCATGTTCTCCCGGTATGAGCCGGGCCAGCAGCTGCGCCAGCACAGTGCGGTTCAGCTCGTCCTCCGCGCTCGCGCAGTACGCCACCAGCTGACCCACCACGCGGTGCAGGCTCACTGCCACGCGCTTTAGTAATAGTGTGCTACTCACTCATGTTCTCCCGGTATGAGCCGGGCCAGCAGCTGCGCCAGCACAGTGCGGTTCAGCTCGTCCTCCGCGCTCGCGCAGTACGCCACCAGCTGACCCACCACGCGGTGCAGGCTCACTGCCACGCGCTTTAGTAATAGTGTGCTACTCACTCATGTTCTCCCGGTATGAGCCGGGCCAGCAGCTGCGCCAGCACAGTGCGGTTCAGCTCGTCCTCCGCGCTCGCGCAGTACGCCACCAGCTGACCCACCACGCGGTGCAGGCTCACTGCCACGCGCTTTAGTAATAGTGTGCTACTCACTCATGTTCTCCCGGTATGAGCCGGGCCAGCAGCTGCGCCAGCACAGTGCGGTTCAGCTCGTCCTCCGCGCTCGCGCAGTACGCCACCAGCTGACCCACCACGCGGTGCAGGCTCACTGCCACGCGCTTTAGTAATAGTGTGCTACTCACTCATGTTCTCCCGGTATGAGCCGGGCCAGCAGCTGCGCCAGCACAGTGCGGTTCAGCTCGTCCTCCGCGCTCGCGCAGTACGCCACCAGCTGACCCACCACGCGGTGCAGGCTCACTGCCACGCGCTTTAGTAATAGTGTGCTACTCACTCATGTTCTCCCGGTATGAGCCGGGCCAGCAGCTGCGCCAACACAGTGCGGTTCAGCTCGTCCTCCGCGCTCGCGCAGTACGCCACCAGCTGACCCACCACGCGGTGCAGGCTCACTGCCACGCGCTTTAGTAATAGTGTGCTACTCACTCATGTTCTCCCGGTATGAGCCGGGCCAGCAGCTGCGCCAGCACAGTGCGGTTCAGCTCGTCCTCCGCGCTCGCGCAGTACGCCACCAGCTGACCCACCACGCGGTGCAGGCTCACTGCCACGCGCTTTAGTAATAGTGTGCTACTCACTCATGTTCTCCCGGTATGAGCCGGGCCAGCAGCTGCGCCAGCACAGTGCGGTTCAGCTCGTCCTCCGCGCTCGCGCAGTACGCCACCAGCTGACCCACCACGCGGTGCAGGCTCACTGCCACGCGCTTTAGTAATAGTGTGCTACTCACTCATGTTCTCCCGGTATGAGCCGGGCCAGCAGCTGCGCCAGCACAGTGCGGTTCAGCTCGTCCTCCGCGCTCGCGCAGTACGCCACCAGCTGACCCACCACGCGGTGCAGGCTCACTGCCACGCGCTTTAGTAATAGTGTGCTACTCACTCATGTTCTCCCGGTATGAGCCGGGCCAGCAGCTGCGCCAGCACAGTGCGGTTCAGCTCGTCCTCCGCGCTCGCGCAGTACGCCACCAGCTGACCCACCACGCGGTGCAGGCTCACTGCCACGCGCTTTAGTAATAGTGTGCTACTCACTCATGTTCTCCCGGTATGAGCCGGGCCAGCAGCTGCGCCAGCACAGTGCGGTTCAGCTCGTCCTCCGCGCTCGCGCAGTACGCCACCAGCTGACCCACCACGCGGTGCAGGCTCACTGCCACGCGCTTTAGTAATAGTGTGCTACTCACTCATGTTCTCCCGGTATGAGCCGGGCCAGCAGCTGCGCCAGCACAGTGCGGTTCAGCTCGTCCTCCGCGCTCGCGCAGTACGCCACCAGCTGACCCACCACGCGGTGCAGGCTCACTGCCACGCGCTTTAGTAATAGTGTGCTACTCACTCATGTTCTCCCGGTATGAGCCGGGCCAGCAGCTGCGCCAGCACAGTGCGGTTCAGCTCGTCCTCCGCGCTCGCGCAGTACGCCACCAGCTGACCCACCACGCGGTGCAGGCTCACTGCCACGCGCTTTAGTAATAGTGTGCTACTCACTCATGTTCTCCCGGTATGAGCCGGGCCAGCAGCTGCGCCAGCACAGTGCGGTTCAGCTCGTCCTCCGCGCTCGCGCAGTACGCCACCAGCTGACCCACCACGCGGTGCAGGCTCACTGCCACGCGCTTTAGTAATAGTGTGCTACTCACTCATGTTCTCCCGGTATGAGCCGGGCCAGCAGCTGCGCCAGCACAGTGCGGTTCAGCTCGTCCTCCGCGCTCGCGCAGTACGCCACCAGCTGACCCACCACGCGGTGCAGGCTCACTGCCACGCGCTTTAGTAATAGTGTGCTACTCACTCATGTTCTCCCGGTATGAGCCGGGCCAGCAGCTGCGCCAGCACAGTGCGGTTCAGCTCGTCCTCCGCGCTCGCGCAGTACGCCACCAGCTGACCCACCACGCGGTGCAGGCTCACTGCCACGCGCTTTAGTAATAGTGTGCTACTCACTCATGTTCTCCCGGTATGAGCCGGGCCAGCAGCTGCGCCAGCACAGTGCGGTTCAGCTCGTCCTCCGCGCTCGCGCAGTACGCCACCAGCTGACCCACCACGCGGTGCAGGCTCACTGCCACGCGCTTTAGTAATAGTGTGCTACTCACTCATGTTCTCCCGGTATGAGCCGGGCCAGCAGCTGCGCCAGCACAGTGCGGTTCAGCTCGTCCTCCGCGCTCGCGCAGTACGCCACCAGCTGACCCACCACGCGGTGAAGGCTCACTGCCACGCGCTTTAGGTCATCCCTGGAAATGTAAGAAAAAAAGTTAAAGATGGGAGAATAAACGTGGGAGAGACAACTATGGTTTTCAAAAGCATTTCATTTACCTCGATTACGGCGAAAGATATTATATTTTCAGTAATCAATAACAAAACCCATTAGGGTATAATTTGAATGGCAATATAACTATGGGAGTGAATGTCGTCAGTAATGTGGTAATCTCCATGCATGAGGAGTTGTTTAACCTACCACATACCCGCTAAACGAGACACAATAACAGCGCGGTCTCATAGGACCGGTCGGGGATTCATGAATGAATGGTATATAATAATATGCCATAACTTTTACTTTCAGAGCTTGTGCTGACTTGCTGAGTACTAAACTACTGATAAACATACTTAAATATTTCTAAATACATCTATATCAAAGGTAAATTACACCTATTTTTACTATTACAAACTCAGATCAAATTAACGATCATTTGTTCTGAATCACGAGCTCATAATACACACCTTTATATTGGGCGGACCTCCGGCATAGTAGTCAGGGCTACTAACCACTAGACCAGCAGGCCAGGTGTATGTATATGTAGACTTACCACATTACTGACACATTTCTAGAGTAATTACTACCGAGTAGTCGTATGTATAGAAACGGATAGTATATTAGAATAAACATATATGTGTTGTGTGTACTAAATCAGTGTCAACTTTGAAGTATTCCTCAACAGCTATTTTTAAAATCCTCTTAAAAGGCGTTCATGACAAACATTGTGGGTAATAAATTAATCTCCCGTCAGTTTGTCTGTTTGTTTGCAGTGCACGGCGCGGATATTTTGACGCGCAGTGTGACGCAACCCGGAACACCACATGTTACACTTTAACCCAGAACCGAATCCTGTTCCCAGGCGTAATGAGATCTCTCTTAATACCTTCAAACAGTTGCCGATGTGCTTGCCTTACGTACATATCAAACACAACCAGTACGAAATTTATTGGTTGAGGTTCCGGATCATTTTGATGAATAATTCTAGTGGTGAATTTTACCCAAGAATTTGAACACGATCGACAGTGAAGTCCTGTATGAAATTGACAGCTTAGGAATTTGTTTACTGAACTGATTGTTTTTGTTACATTGGCGAAAGCCGCATGGCATATATGTATGCTGCATGGCGACTTATCACGAGATTAGCATATGACATATTATAGAGACATGATCACGACCACTCTCAAGTCACGTCAAGAGTGCACGACTAAGAAGAAGAAATACTGTCTGTCTATTATCATTATGCATAACAAAGATTTCCATACCTTCATCGCAAATCTTATATTGAATAGTAAGAGGAAACTTTGAGGTGGGTTTGTAACAGCCCACTCCACCACCGTTTTATTACGTAAAAACTCTTGACTGTCTTTAGGGACTGTCTAAAGGTCAATCAGTAAAAAACTATGAAAGTAATTTGAATCCATACCTAATAAAGGAAGTAGAAACTCTGGCCCCTGACCTACAGTGGAATTATTCAATCTAGCAAATGAATGACTATTCTATTCCCACATACATAATCATGTCGGGTCCCTTATATCGGCTAAGCGAACTAAATAAATCACTTAGCCTTAGACGTGGACTAGATTCACGATGCTGCCACTCTAAATTATAAGTAGACTAAGATGAATTAGTTCACTTTACATATACATAGTTTGGTATGGTACAACCTTTCATAATTTTATAACGCTAATGTGAGCTTCATAAACATAGTACACTGTATCTGTTTTTTTTTCCCAAACTTTGCGTCTCACTAGGAATTACGTATTATGTCTCATAGGTGCATTTTCAATCATGTAAACTCACATACATAAGACACCCTAGACGTAGGACGACTATCAGTAGAGCATACAAAGATTTGTTCCGTGCGGAAATCTAACTGCCGACACGCAGGCAATCTCTCAATTGTTACAGCAGCCGTACCGTAGCCGTGTAGGCTCTGTGCCTCGTAGTCACTGATTCAAGCTGTCTTTTGTAGTCCCTCTCGCAGTCGTTACTAATAATAAGGAGCCTGAAAGACTGCCAATAATCATAACTAAGGGGTAATACCTATCATATCACCCAATAACTAAGTCAAGGATGTTGGATGAACAGCGTCTCCATACGCTCCATAGCGTAATATACTGGTTTTTCAACTGCACCCCATTAGACTAGAAGCCAACCGCAGCACAGTTGCCAAAGGCTCAGCATGTTGTGTGTAAGTATCAGAAACCTGCAAGTTGTTGTTCTATCTTGTAGTACATTACGAACTCTGTTAAACCTTCACCTTTCTCTGGTGACCTCTTCCAGCTGTCGGTTCTGGTCGAAGCTGATGTTTCTTCTCGTCTTCCACTTGTCCTCGCCGACGGATAACTCGTCGCGAAGACTCGAGCACTGTGGACAAAATTATTCATTTGTATTTCATTTATACAGAACTGTTTTATATAGAACTATGATGAAGTTAAAGTGACTGCAATTCACAATATCTAAGTTGTATAAAGTAAAGCTTCGAATAATAATAATCTATTAATTACTGAAAACACTAAATTAATTAATAATTGAATTTGTTCTTCAAGCATTTCTCCTAAATAAAATAAATCCTTCGCTTTCTGTGTCTTCGTATTAGTCAGGGTATTCAGAAGTTAAGAGCTTACAGCTTGTACGAGTATGTAATCTCAATAATCATAAATGCTTAGTAACTAGTGCGCTTCACCATCAACAATTGCATCTCTGCTCACCATCAGGCGGGATCACAGTCAAGCACTAGTTTATATCATTTAAAAGATACTCCAGCATTAGTTTATTTCATTTAGAAGATACAAACTAGTGCTGGAGTAAGTACAGTACTAGTGTTTATAGTCATCATCAACATTCTTAGTAGATTGATAGATGAGAATCTCCCCAATATGTATAAAACCCATGTGATTAAACTGTGCCCTGTAAACTTTATACTATTCAGATACAACATACCATAAACTTTCTCAAGATCACCATGATGTAGTCACATTGTCGACTGCACACACACTATGTCTTTAGTTCATTGACTAACAACTTTATTTGGAACACTTTTATCGTACAACGCGTTACTTCACACATTATGCACTGTTCTCGTCTGCTAATTGTTTATTATCAGTCAAAATTAAACTGTAAATTGTTCAACTTACGTCTGAAAATCGTTGAGCACAATAAAAATGATTGGAAGGATATCAAAACCGGAGGTGCAATTCTAAGGAAGTAGGTTCCGAAGTTACTCCATTTGTATGAAAACCGCTGATATGAGTTTCTTTTAATTGGAACAGGTTTCATTGAACATCCTTTCATTATCGCCTAATGTCACCTTATATGTAGATTATTTTTTTATGCCACCGTCAATATTGTTCCTTTTTGTCAAAGTATGAGAAAGTGTGGCCTGGATGTAGACGATTCCGCTTATACACGACATTAAAAGCAAAAGATTTGTTTCCGAACGTTCGTGCTATGTAAAACAATGAAGAAAGGCGATAAATCCTACCGTAATGTATTCTCTATCTATCAGATGAAATTAATCTTCAAGCACCATCGATATTCAGAATCCCCTGCGTCAACATCAAACATAAACTGTGAATCTACGTCAGTACCTACCTCTGTGTTAAGTAAATAACAAAATAAAGTCAACATTATTCCCTCACAAATATCAGTACAGTACAGACTTTGTATAAAATCACTTAAAACGACAGAATTAGATCACCAAGGCTGGAATTGGGTGTCGACCTCAATACAAATAAAATTTATAACATCTTCACGTCATGCACTCATTTAAAACTAAGAAAAAATAGAAGCACTTACATCAGCAGCAGTAGGTTAGACAGTAACACAAAAATATAATACTACCCTCACAAAAATGAATCCAGCTGCGTACAAAAATAACGCCAAGAAAAAAGATAGCCATGTGTGGGCAAACGGATGCACGTGTGCAATACAACCCGTCAACACCTCTATTGTAAGGACATTAAGGATTATTTCTGTATGTTATTGTTATAAAGCAGACCAAGTGATGATGCTAAGTTGCAGTGTTTGCTTATTGTTACCGATCGATAACGAAGGGAGAATAAACGAGGGAATTTGTTTAACTTGTGCGTCGTGATCATTAAATGTTTAAATTTAAGATAATTGAAACGTGCGAGGTGTTAACAGCTGCGAATAATGAGAGAATGTGTGTCAGTTGAGAAGTTGATTACTAATTCAAACATGTGTTTTCAATTCCGATGGACAATGCCAAAGCTAAGTTAGTAAGACAATCATTTTGTTTGAAACCTGTTTAAGTTTATGACTTTATAATAATTATGGAGTTAGCTGATATCGTGAGTCTACAAACACACATGGCAACTTCAATACAATGTTAACGTTTGAATCCCCAACCGGTCCTATGAGACCGCGCTGTTATTGTTTTACTATTGTGTCTCGTTTCGCGGGTATCTGAGTAACTACCCACAATAAGTTACTATATTAGTAGCAGACTGAGAGATAACGCGCGGTTAAAAGCTAAATTAAACGCTTAACTTTTTGTGTATATGTGCTTTACTTTATTAGCGAGGTAGGTATGTTATGGGTTCTGCGTTTAAAACAATCTAGAAGGGTAAGCATATTTAGCGAAGGAGATAACGGGACAAACTAGACAGATTTCGTGGAAGGATGAAGCGCGGGCCTGCAAAAGATGGAAGGAGTGGAGGGAAGCTTTTGCCCAGAAGTGGGACAGAAAAGGCCGACAAACCCCGGCCCGGCTGGCTTTTTGTAACAAGTAATCTATGGAAGAACTGAGCCAATTACGGAAACCGCCATTGATAATACCCAAACTATCGCTGATTGTTATAGACCAAGAGAGAAAACTCGCGTGAACAAACTAGTATTGAATACCACGTGCGCACTATCAACAAATGAGGAATAGCATACATTAGTTTATCAAGCAACATCTGGTTCCCTAACTATTATATCTAACGTCTAATACAAGTACGGCACATTAAAACGCCACCATCTGCCGTCACTAGGGGTACATTTAAATGTCAAGTTCAATGCTCCTAATAAAATAATAACTAGCTTTTTCCCGCAGCTTCTAATCTATGTATATTTCAAACCGGAACTATGAATATTTCGTGGATGAAGAGGAAGCCTGTGGAACTGAGCGTAAAGTTTAGTAGTGTATATCTTTGTATTAGCAGTGAATGAATTTTCGGAATCGCGATATCACAAAAATATTATAAGAGAGTGTTTATTTTTTTGTTTATGTTTGTTTGTCTTTTTTTGTTTGTTTATTTTTTCTCTCTCTTTTATTGCACCTACCACTAATATTCTCTGCATTGCCCAAAGGTTGACTGGTAGAAGAAGCCTAAGGCATTAAGTCCGCCTTTGTACTGTATATAGGTGCATTAGATAATAAATAAATAATAAATGTTTGTGTTGTTAGTTACTCCGTCACGCTCAAATGGATAAATGGATTTGGACGGATTCAGCACACGAGTAGGCCATATCCTGGAATATGACTAAGGGTGCTTTTTATCCCAGGAGTATGTTCCATTGAGATAATATTCTACATTCACGCAGACGCTATTAAAAGTTAACCCAGTGAGGTCTTTCAAAATGACTTTTTGCTGACAAAACAATTTTAGCTCTTTGTTATCTTCCTGCCCTTATTCCAAGTTGCTTGGGGTCAGCGCAACACGTGTTTTTCTTTCATACTGTCTTGTGTCCACAAGATAGCAGAAGGGTGATAGTCGCTATCACCCTAACACAAACTGACCCCCTTTTCTTTTATTTTTCTCCTCACCCAATCCCCACATTTGTAAAAGAATTTTAGCTCTTTAATATTACAATCTTAATAATTCATTAAAATAATTTAGATTTCTACAATAAAGCATTACTATGCCGACGTAAACATTGAGCTTCAAGTGGCAGTCAATGGCCGTCAATGGCCCATCGAAAACGAGGGTTCGATTGTATTAAAAATATATGTTTATGATGTGTTTAATGGGGCGGGAGAGAGCTTCTTTTGTGTCAAGTATAGGGGAGATAGAATTTTGGTGGCCTGTGAGTCCTGTGACGTTGAAATTGAAATAAAGTGGCGGCTTTTTGTTTGTACGGTATGGGAAGTGGAAATGTTAATGTTGAACATTGAGAAAGGATGCGGTGTAAACAAAGTTCGTATCGGAAGCTTGTATGCTGAAATAGCTGTAGATGATTCAAATCATGCTGACGCAAAACTACACAGGCGTATTAGAGCTATTACTTCAAGACTCGGAAAACTCGAAGGATCTCTAAAGACCCAGGGCCTTATTTAAAAAGAAAAATAAGCATATGATAAGCGGGACAACCGATATGGTTCAAATACTGATTCAATCCATTCAATTATTTTTTTCGTCTAAGTTCTTAAGAATTATGTTTGTTGCAAGCACAATCTGGAATCATCCCAAAGATTATAGTGAAGTTCTACTTTAAAATAATAATTGTTTATTTATACTATGATTTATACGTATTTATTTTCTACTTTCACACCGGCGAAGCTACTGGCAGAAGCCAGTTTAAAATATGATTATGGTTAGGAAGTTTTAAATATAAGATGTTTTGACTACTGTGTCCAACTTTGGACATTTCAGGATTGGCCATAACCTCAACAGAAAAAAAGAGAACTTACAAAATGGATAAAGAGAACTTACAAAATGGATAAACAGAAAAGATAGAAATAAGTCGCAGAGTGGATAAGCTAATCTTATTTAGATGAGAGAGTGACACATGGATGGCTTTCTGGATTAAAATTTAATACTGAGCCGTTGACATTTACGAGTTTCGTATGATGACAAGCAACTCACAGTCTTCCAAAATTATAATGGAATGTAATATCTATCACCTTCACAGATCTTCAAAAATAAGAATGGAATTAGCAAGTCATTCATCTCAGTGAATACATACTTCTATTATTACGCTCAAAAACAAAGGTGAATGCTCATACATCCAAAAAACTCCTATTTAGTTCATGAATGCCCGACCGGTCCTATGAGACCGCGCTGTTATTGTTTTACTATTGTGTCTCGTTTTGCGGGTAATTGATAGGTTAAACAAAACTTGCATGTATTGAGCTACATTTGAAACTGGGGCCATAGGTTGACTTCCGAAAGGTAAACTAGTGGTCCTAAAACGCAAAGGCTAAAAAGAAGGAACATAGGAGTAGGCTTTACTCAGTAAAAGTCTGACACACCTCACCCTAGAGAGGGAGAACCTTTAAAAACTCTACATTTGAAAGCTAAATACCAGCAAGCAATCTATAAAGCGTGTCGATATAACAGATGCTTAGTATTCACATTTGGTACAAATAAAATGTTCAGACCTAAACGAAAATAGGACGACAACACAAGGGGAATACGTATTTTAAAATAACTAAGTGTAGAAAGCTTAAAATGGGACACAGATTCTAGGATAAACAAATGTTTAGCATACTTGAGTAGAGATGAGGAACGCTTGGGATAGTTTGTAAGAAAATATACAATGAATATTACATTTTTCAATGGCCTATTTTCAAGTACAAAGCAAAACTTTCATAGTTTTGTTTATATCAGGCCTGTGGCTATCTGTTTACACTTAAATAATCTTGTTTTGGGAAAGCTTTAGAGATGGAATTAACATCATTTTGTTTGCCTGAAACTGACGATTTTCTGTAAAAACGTGCGATCGATGTTGTTTCATAGCTTTTAAATGTACAGCTATTAACTATTTCTGTATATTGCAAGTTTTAGTCTAATTTCCTTATTTACATACGCAGAACAAAAACAATTCCACACATAAAACCACAAGCCGATAAAACTCCTGCACATAAATTCTATTTATGCCGTTTGCGTCCGTATCCTCGACCAGATTCTACGAAAACTGCCTGCACCCCAAATAAATCACATTTGCTCTAATCATTCGATGCACAAATTAAAAACGGTCTCCGTCTAACGGCCAATTACATCTCACATGTCTAAACAATTTTCAAATTCAGTCTAAAATCAACCTTATAATATCACTGTAGGGTTTATATTTGCGTGTGCGTATTTTTCCCGCGTAATGACGTCATACGCGTCGCGCACAGATTACACGTCCGTCGCGGAAAGCGCCCGACGCTGCACTGAAGCACTTGTTTGACTGTTTGTTTATGCTTGTGTTTGTTTAATGGCCACGAGATTTAGAATTCGCGGTTGATTGAGCTGTAAAACTGTCAGTATTTATCTATTGGGACGATGTGTGAGGCATTACTGTAATCCGGGAGTTGATATTACTTCTAAACATAGGGATGGAGTTAAACGATATAGGACTACGTGCAGTAACAATCAATAAAACCCTTCTCCTTGTACTAGAAGGATGTTAACGTTTGAATCCCCAACCGGTCCTATGAGACCGCGCTGTTATTGTTTTACTATTGTGTCTCGTTTCGCGGGTATCTGAGTAATTAACTAAAATTTGAGGTTTTTGAAAAAGAGAAAAATTTATGAGCCTAATAGAAAACAGACCTAATAGAGAAAAGCTGCGGAAAATTTAAAGAAAAGCAACCCTTTACAGATATATCCCATAGATAAATATATTCACGAAAACAGATCAAGATTCTAAAGGCACAAGGGTTTATGTAATACCAAAGACTATTGAGAGACCTACTAAATCGATGTTGCCACATGTTATGAAGGCTTAGGCGCGTACCAGAACTTGATATGCTTGGGACCGATTCCTATCAAACGTCGGATTCACAAACTCTTGAAGCCATAAACGGATTCAGCTGCCAATCTTGATTTATTGAATTGGACATAACACTTGGATTACCAATGTGTTACGATGAACAAGATGCTTTGATCAAAACGATGAAGAAATAAGATCAACACCATAAAACTTTGTGTAGTGTCTATAAGCATATAAACATTGTGAAGGAAAATATTACGAAAAAACTAGTTTGTAAACATTGAAATCGGAACAAAAACAAGCTACGAAAAATTTACTGTTACGAATAGAAGGAAAAATTCGTCGCAGTATTCGCTACCAAGGACCTACTTTACCAAGAACAACTAATTCAAGCAGTAGGAGTAAATTCAACTCATATGAAGAAAGTCTAATCCCACAGACATTACGACTGTGGCCGTCATTACTGTTAATATGATTACCACAACAATTGTAGGACATTGTCCTATGTTTCAATTCGAACCCATCTGCTCTAACGGTCATCTCAGAAATAATAAACCTGTCTCCAATTCAAATCTCAACGGTCACCACGACGCGTGTCATCTCTCGGATCTTTTAGAAGTCAACTTACGCCAGACTTTATTAGTACCAATTATGTCTAAAATTAAGAAAAAAGTCCATATGAAGAGGCCGGATGTCACCAATTTATTTTTAGGTCCTCTGCCGTTTTAGGCTAAGAACTCACGGAGCGATTTTCGCCCGCGGCCGCCGCGGTTGCGGGCCCGCAGCTTCTGTAGAATTTAGATACATATGTAAAAAATTAAAGCACAACTCACGACGCGTTTTACGCCCGCGGTGTACGCGGTTGTATGCGGCTCCCGCCGTATCGGCGGGCAACTAGTAGAATCGCGCGGGCCGCGGTTACCCGCAGCCTCGGCGGGTGGCGCCCGCGCGCTCTGCGGTCGGTCGGCGGGCGACCGCGGTGGCCGGCGGGTGGCGGGAGGTACAGAAATCGAACACTATTTTGCAACCGCCCGTCTTGCGGTCATCGCCCGCCAGGTCTGCGGGCGATGATCGCAACCGCGGCGGCTGCGTAACCACGCAAATAACCGTTCTCGTGAGTTTTGAAATAAAACCGCAGTTCCACGACCGCGGCGTTCGCGGGCGAAAATCGCGCCGTGAGTTCTTAGCCTTACACGGGCAGGATAAGGGCGGGTGTTTGCCGTTATAAGCGCGCGGTGTGGTCTCAATCTTTTGTTTTTCGCTAATCTTGGAAAGAAAGGGGTGATTTCATTGGGTCGGTTGGTATGTGCTTCAGATATTTGAGACGTTTAGGTTTCAGACGTATTGAATGTTGATGTCGGTTTGTAAGTTCTTGCATTAAAACAAATATGGTTTTAGTCTGTAGCGTACGTATGTCGAGAAAATACTGTTGCTTTTCAACAGGGGTGAGAAATAATACGATAGAGAAGTAATGGCTGGCTGCATGAAATATATCGCTATATTTATGATTTCTGAATCAATTCAAAGTCAGAACAGCTATTTTTTAACTGCGGACGAAACCGTAGATTACTCTTTTGGAGTGGAGCTTTTTCTGTAATGCACTAAACTTCTATTAAATCTGTATTAACCTTTAACTCTGGCATCTATGCCGTAAGACTATGCATATTACGGCACATCAAGTAAACAACAGTTTCCATGAACGATACGAATTTTATGATAGACAAACAAATATGAAATGTGGCAGTTTATCAAAGACTGGCAGCTGGGAGAGGGTTGCATCTCTTCCGCGTTACCGGGAGGGACGCGTGGCACGTATTACTGTTTGTTTATGTTTTGTTACTTGTGATGTTTGGTATACGGAGCCTTGTGAAGTTTTTATGGGGAGTTTCCTTTACCTTTAAAGTTGATGTGCGTACATATATTTTTTATTTAACATTTCATTAAAAGACAAGACAACAAACATTTATAAAAACTAGTGTACAGTGGGCGGTCTTATCGCATAGAGCAATGTTTTACAGACAACCTTTGGATGGACTGAACGAAAGGAGGATTAAAGACTCTACGTGTTGTATCAGAACTAAAACTAATAGCACATACATGTAAAATACATAATTATAATACCAAATAATATACCAATAAATATCAGAAAGTAATTGTTAAAAGAGAAATTAGAATGACAGGTAAGGTTCTTCTACCATTTTTTTAAACGTTCGTAGCATACACAATTCTACAGGTTCCTATGCCTGCATGCTACAAACGAACAGGTTGAATTGTAAAAGATTTTGTGAAGTGGATGCAGATGACATGCAAATTTTTCATTTTAGATTATGTCAACACAGTTAGAAAAGTTGAAAGGGATTTTATGGGATGTTTGCACAAGCAGGGGTCCTGTAAAGTGAGTCATACAAACTATCGATACTCGTAGCTATCTGTTCACTCTCGTTATTTACTACGATGACTCATAATGAACCTATACATTTTTTCTTTATATCACTTTTGTAAGTAATGATGATTCACGTTATTACTAAGATTTTTAATGGAACCTGGAAAACCACAATCATTACACCCACAGTCATAATGTGGACTTGTGGATCTGGTTTCCACAATATAAAACACTTGTGGCATGACAGTTCTAACCACGTCCTCCACCGCATCTGTTCCTGGTAAACTCTAAAACTACTGGATTTTCATGCGGTTGGTTATGGTGCCAATAGACTGAATGATTCGTGAGGAAAGTTTAGTCTACAATATATTCTTATATTTTAGTAGAAAAAGTCGTGAACTTCAAAGATTTCTAACACTTGTTTGAAGCTGGGGTGAGTCGCTGATTAAACAATATACAGCAATCAACCGGAGATTGGAAACACGAAACTTTTTCAAATGGATAATTGTTTCTGATCGTAAATTCTCCTCCAGCTTCCCGCCCAAATGACTATGGGAAAAGACTTTATTACTTTATTGTTGACAGGAAATTAACGTACAATAAACTGATAAACATCTAGAGCCCGCAGATTATAGAATGGGCTTGTGTCCAATTGTCAAGACGAATGTGTATAATTATTCTGGAAGTATTCTATTGTATAGGTACATCTTTTTGTTTCCGTGTCTGGACACAAATATATTTTTTTCTGGCAAGTATTTCAGAACCTGTTTTTGGTTTATAAATCCTGAAAAGTGCAGGTGAATGTATAGGATGGACATTGGACAGCATAGCTGCGTGCATCTCTCGCCCTCTGCCCTGTCCTTCAAAGAGGTCATAAATCGCATTTAAAAACTTTTACGATTCTTTAGACGTGCAGACTGCAGGTGTTAAGTTGATGTTTGCATAGTATAGCAGTCTATTACTGTAATTAGGTGACTTCACGGCAGATTGGTTAATCAATTCAAATAGACATTTAGACTAAATGAGTGAGTGGCATACATACGAAATTGCTTTCTCTATCTAATTTGAGGATATAAATAGATCTGGCGATCACATGGAAGTAATAAGTATTCTTTCTTATCTGTTTTATGCTTTGACATTTCTCCTAATGAACTCACATGTTTCATTAGAACAACGTGATAGGAAGATTGCATACTGTCCTAACCTTTGTTTCACTTTCACATTTATGATGCCTGAAACACTTCGGTCACTTCAGGAAGACATTTAATTTCGTCACGGCCAGACGCATAGCAGGAGGTAATGGATTTCGATAAAGTCTATTTAGAAATTAGCACACGCGATGTTTAAAATGTTTTTACTTTTACTAGAACAGTGATAACGCGTAAGAGATTCACAGAGATTAATAGGTCAGTTAGTGGCTCGAGAGCACTTCAGGTTGCAAAAGCGTGTATTTGCTTCTTTATCTCAAGTGCAAGGAGCACAGAGCTTGGAAATTCTTTGGCAGTCACTGCTAGAGGCGGCATTGTTAATACTTTCTAAACAAACCAAACGTGTCTGTGATGATCGGCGCTTACTCGCAAGATTGGCGCATGACATAACAAAGTTAAAAGTATTATCACATCCAAAATTGGTAGTATCGGACTACGAATTTGGTTGGTCGCTTCAGAACCAAATCAGTAGTTCTATAGAGTAGCCCCGCGACCATAATTATTACTATTTGCGTTCGTGTGGGTCCGCTAACGGCATGGATTTGACATCGTTCGCAAAACTTCTATTTGATCCGATCATCAGTTGTGAAAACGAATTTAGTCGGCGGATTTGGTCCGTGGAGCCGAATTCAGGGATGTGTTATTACTATTATGCGCTCACGATTTTCAGCGAGCGCCACGAATGATATTCGTGTAGCCATTTGCCTTGATGGCATTCATCTAACATACGGAACAAATATTGGTACAATCTGCAGATTGTTGGATCTTAAGAGTCTTGTGTGCGAATTTACATGTTAACGCGTAATTCCTAGTGTGGGACAACATTGGCCACGTCTAAAGTGCGGCGATTCTATGCTCTGTGACACCTAACATTATCGAGTATGGCGCGCACATTATGGACTTCTGAAGGGTATGAGGTAGTAGGGTGTTGCAAAGGAATGGTAGGTATGGGGAAATGGTTTAACGCAAGTGTTACGTAACTGAAGTTCCATTAGAATAGTTTGATTGAATATCTGCCGGTACTTGACGCGAATCCCTGGTTAATTTAATCTTCAGGCACGTCCATGTCAGATTATCTGAATCATGCATAAGTTGCAGTAATACGGATATTCTTCTTCTTTTCAAGTCCATGAGCTCAAATTATTTTTCTGACCAGTATTTGTACAACTCTGTTATTGGCCTCATATAAATCCTGAAAGGTGCAGGTGGTTATGCAGCATATCAGATGACGTATGTCCTGTTTAGCGACTGGCTACTGGCATTTTTTTTAGGTCGAATTTAATATAGGGATATTAAATCCTCTACTTGCACTCAATGTCAATTCAGGTTTTCGTAATGCTGAGCAAGTAACTTAAGTTGAATAAACTTAGAAGGTTTTGCATTCATTACTAGAGTAGTTGATGGTCACGCATCACACACAAAACCATATGACCAAAAAAGCAATATGACGACACGTAGATGATTATTGATTCTAGAAGCGTTAAATGAATAGCAATAAAACGCGTGATACTATGTGTATGAGGAACTTGTGATTAAGTATAACAGCTGTCCTGGTTAAACCCCAAGGTTAAGCAATGCTAGGCGAGGTCGGTTTTAAGATGGATGAGCATCTTAATATACCGAGATTTTTCCACGCTTCGGAAAGCACGTTAAGCTGTAGGTATATCGTGTACTTTAGGTATCTCTGAACTTAGCTTTCCTAACTATGTTTATTGCGTAGCCAATTGTTCGAAGATCAGAACGGTCATGATATTACAGTTCGGTGCACGTACAGGATACCCCCTTATACGGTTATTTGCAAATAAATCAATATTAGTTTACCAAAAATGTGTGTCATGTGAATAGCAAATAAAAACGTACTATCAGCAAACGTACTATCAGCCCCCCGTTCAACTAGTTGGGGTCACTGACCGATGGCCTACTGATAAGATAAGAATTATACAATAATTGCAAAAAAAAATACTACGAGGAGTACAGATGTTTTATGTGTACAACTCGGCTAGGATATTTAATGTAAATATATTTTCAAGTTTGTGGTTATTCAGACGACACATGGTTATGTCTGCGGGCTGTGATTTTGACCACAAGAATGCTTTATTCCACTGTTCGCTGACAGCTAGACCATGAGTGCGGATTATTAAAGTTTTGATAATTTCCAAGTTCACACTCCGAAGGTGAGGGTGGGGAGGAAATACATGTCTTTGAGTTTTCTTTTAAAGGAAAGTTAAATTGATCTTTTCAATAGGTGCTTTTCCAAGAGTTTTCGGTGGGTCAAGAAACGTTAAACTTTTAACTATTAGATTCGTACCGAAAGGACTGGCCAGATGTAGTCCAGGACAATAATAAAGAGATCAATAGTAGGGGCAGGGACTCATAATAAGATAATTAGTAAGTATTAATTAATTAGTACTTAAGTATTCATTAGTAATGTGTGTACCGACCCAATATCTTTACCACCCGTAGTTACACCCTATTAAGTTTAAGCTCCTACTGTATTGGACTGTGTTTATGAATTTTATGACTTAAGCGGAAACTACATTAGACCGGCGCATGGGCGACACCTGAGTTGTAAGTAAAACCACGTCGCGTAGCGTGTGTTGTCTAACGTAGCTCTACAAGTATAGTTACCATATAAAATATGTGAAGACCGACACGTGGCACACGTGGGTGTAATTTCTTTTTTAACTTATATAAACTAGTGCTTGACTGCGATCCCACTGATGGTGCAGTGATGCAGCCGCGCAGCCTCCAAACAACCCCATTCCGGCCGGCTTCACTTTCAAATTATGGCAAATAGTAGTATCTATTATTTTAAATTATCATTCAAATATCATTTAACTGCATAATATTTGCTTGTGAAAATAAAAATCAACAATAAATAAACGCCTACAAGTTTTTTCGGGGCAATATCAACTCACGCAAAACAGGTCGGTACGGTAAGCCGCTTCTTAATACCGGAATTTCATACATTTTAATTCATAGTTTCTAGCGACATCTAGCGGTGTTACGCAGGCGTTAAGCCAGTATAACACGGCTAAATATTAGTTCAAGGGAACCCGCTATTAATCGATTTACATACCATAAAATGCATTCGCTAGAACGAGATGGAATGATACTGAACTTCTTCATTTATTTAGATATTATTATTTAGTTTGACATTTGACAATAATGACAACAGAGTTGGTTCGCGCTTATTGATGTGTCATATTTCACCTGTTCATTTTATTTGATATATTCGTATTATAATTTTGAATCTTATAGTTTTATGGTTGAAATTGATTTATTATTATGTAAACTAGTGAGTTTTGCGTAGTGATAGTGCAGTAAAAACAATGTTTTGTTTCCCATGTTTGTTATTCTCAGATTCTAGTAAGTAGCTTATGGAGCCACACGGGATTTAGTGATATTAATAATCTTACAAATTCGTCCAAAAAACATGTTCAGACCGAAAAACATATCCGAAGTTGTTTATCTTTGCAAGATTTCGGAAATCGTAGGATAGAAACTTTTTTACTAATACGTATGAAGTTCATAATAGAAAAGTAGATCGGAATAGAAGTTTAATGAAACGGTTCATCGACACAGTCATTTTGCTAGGTAAACAAGAGTTAGCTTTTCGCGGACACCACAAAAATTCGGCTACCGATAATCGCGGTAACTACATCGAAACGTTGTTATATTTAAGAAAGTATGATACCGTAATCGATTCGCATTTGGAACAATGTTCCTCAACACAGAATCCCTCATTCTCTGGTCTTTCGAGTGATATACAAAATGATTTGATACAAAGTATCGCATTCGTTTTACGCGACCAAAAAATCCTGTTCCCAAAATTAAGTTACGACAATTAATAAAAACGCCGGTTTGGATTTATTGCATCATTGAGCGAGCGGCATTTGGTGAGTGAACTTTAATAATATAATTTACATACTTATTTTTAAAATTGTGTTTACATAAATATTGGTTGACTGCGTCATCTTTTGAGAAAATTGTGAATTTGTGAAAAAAGTTGGGAATGCGGTCACTAGATGGCGTTGTTAGTTGAGCGACGGTTTCTGAATCTCGCAGTTAAGATTTACCGTCGCTTAATTAGGTCAGGTTTATAATAATTTTTGGTACAAGCAGCGGATTTACTCGCACCCATGTTAACCCCTCGCCACTGCAGTGATGCAACCGTAGATGGTAAGACGCACTAGTTTATGAAGAGCCTATTCACTCTAGCCTTGAAGACACCCAAATTATAATAGGATGGTAAGAGGTTACCTTTACTTTCATAATAAACGCAAAACGAACAGAAACAGCACCAAATATTTATCCAAATCTTACAATCTAAAACAACTTAGGTATCTCCCGATCATTCAGGGTATTAGTTCCTCTCATGCCACAAGTTAATGGCAAAGGGAAGCCGACCCGGACGCGCAAGTTGCGCTCGCACTGACCATAGCATCCGGCAATATAACACCGATAACTAATTAATAACAGCTAATTATGTGGGTCAACGGACGGTCGCAGACCAACTATGGTTTTATAGGCAATGTGTTGCATAAACCGTGGCCTATTTGGGGAATATGTTTTTGGATAACATCGGGATTTACTCCAGTTTTGTTCGATAGTTTAGCTGTAGGTTCCAATATTATACCCTTAAGAAAGTACCTTTTTTTTCAAGTGAGTAATCATCAGAATGACTCCCGTTTTACTGACTAAACCCCACCCCGTTCCTTCGTTGCCTTCGATCTGGGGACACCGAGCTTACCTTTCGGAAATCCGATCCATGGCCCCAGAAGAAAGTACTATGGACTTGTGTAAATGGACCATCATCTGCTTAGCCTTTTCCCAACTATATTGTGTAAAAGGACCCTAGACATAATAATAAAAAAACAAAGGACGCCAGACTATAGCATCCTGCAATATAAGTGATAACTAATTAATTACAGCTAATTATGTGGGTCAACGGACGGTCGTACACCAACTAGGGCTTTATAGGCAATGTGTTGCATAAACCTTGACTTCTTTGGGGAATATGTTTTTAGAAAACATCGGGATTTACTCCGTTGTTACTGGGATGTACCAATATTTTCTCAAGAAAGTTCTATGAACTTGTTCTTCTTCTTAGCGTGTCGATGGCAAAATTCGTTAGCATAAGGAGCCTCCCGAGCGAAGCACCTGTTACGGCGCTCCCTGAGCAATCGACTTTGCTCGATTGGCAAATTATTTCACAACGATTTGAAAGCGACGGTACGTGGGCAGAAGCTTTGGTTAAAATATGACCACACCTTTCTTACACACCCCCGTAGTTACTCAGATACCCGCGAAACGAGACACAATAGTAAAACAATAACAGCGCGGTCCAATGAGATCGGTCGGGGATTCATGAATTGTAATATGGGAGTGGCCGTCAATCTAACAATAACTAGTTTCTATTAGCGACCTCGCCCGTGTGAAAATCCACACAAACTCTGGACCCTTGTTACATCCCCTTAGGGGGTGACTTTTAGAAAAGCCTCTCATAGTGCTAGCCTGTGACACTCCTAGTCCCAGTACTTTCGGTTGTGCATTGATATGTCAGTCAGTCAGATTCTCCTTTTATATGTTTTAACAGAAAAAACAAAATAGCATGTAAAAAAAAGTATGCAAAGTCAACAACTTAATTAGAACAAATTGCATAATAGCAATAAATTAGCCAGACAAATACGCCAAACGGAAACAATCCAATCTTGCATGAAACAAACATAATCAAGACAGCCATACTCAAAAACTAATTTCCACCTTATGACCCACAGAATTAGGTAGATTTTCCCTTGTTACTGAGGCATCCTAGATGCAGTAATTACGCATAGTAAAAGGGTTATGAGGCGCGTTTATTGCACTGTTTATGTGAGAGTAATGCCGCATTCTTTACGGGTTTGTTCTACTAAAATAAAAGGAACCAAACATTTTTCCTTGGAAAGCGCCTGGACAAAGATTTAATGATCTGTGTTATGGGTGGCGCCACCTGCTTTTGGTTTGGGGAAATGTAGTAACAAGTTCTGCTTAAACTTAGATATACTTGTTGCCGTAAGTGGCAGAAAATCTTAGTCAACATTCATTGGCACATTAGTCTTGGTTGACAATACCAATGTATGAACCAAACGACCATCTAGTACTTAAAATTCCTCTCATTTCGAAATCCAAAATTGTACAATTTATGAAATTATAAAATTGTAAAAATGATAGGAATATAAAATTAAATGAAATGTAAGTTGTGAATTTATTTTTACCTACTAGGTACTAACATAGTTTATAAATTCCCACTGTTACTAGCCATTATGTATTTATTGTTATCAGATTAAATAAATTATTATTACACTAACATTGTTTACAAGTTCCAATTGTTACTAACAATTATGTATTATTGTTATCTGGTTAAATTATTTATTATCCCTCTCCTAAAAAGGAAGCCTGAATTCCAATAGTAGGAACATTACAAGATTATAACGATAATTGCATTATTATAACACTACCATACCATTCGTTCTCTGAATTGAGATATTTGAAGGAAACCAATGTGTCTCCAAAAACGCAAATGAAAATTTTTCTCTAAAATTTTCGCAACAAGGATATATAATATAGGACATATTGAAAATCGCAAACGCCATCTTAAATCTAATTTCAATGCTTCCACAACTATTGGCACAGAAAAGAGGAAGCCCACTAAAGTCTAGCAGCCATCATAAAAGCTGACGTCAATATAATGCGATCTCACGTGACATTTGATTGCGGCGCGGGCGCATAGTAAATAAATGTTAAACTTAAAATTAGAACTTGGTTCAGTCAACTCGGCGCATCGCTCCCAATTCATCACGAACGCACCACGCAACTAGGACCACGGTTTTGACAAGCAATTAGGAACAAATGGGACGGGACAGGTGTTCGTTTGTGTTCAGCGAAAGTTATGATGCATACTGAATCTGTAACATGCTCAGAGACCCTACAAAGAGCTCTTTGAGCCATTTGATCACCTAAAGTGAACAGTTAAAGGAATGGTGCTATATGAAGTGTATTATTGACAATAACTTCTATACAGTTTAACAATTTTGCTGCAGTTTTTATTATTGCTAGCCTCGCATTCTACATAATGCCAAAGCTCAATACAGATGGCGAAACACCATCAGTAAGAGGCTAATCCAACGGGAACTTCAACGATCCTCTTTAATGAAAAATACGAAGCGAGGGAAATAACCACCTTAATTCCTGAATGCTAGACGGGTAGGTTTTGGAGGGAACTATATCGTTTAGCAATTAAGTTCTCCAGATTGGACAAATTATGAGTTCTTGAGATCTTTTGAAGGAAACAGAGCTTTTGAAGGATTTGGTTAGTTTTCTTTTACTATGTATTCCATTATATGAGGTGACTGGTAATTAGTGTCCGATACTCGAAATCACGAAAAAAGTCAGTAGTTTAATCAGTACATGTTGACCAGTTAGTAGGCGAACATAAATGTTGGGTTTGGTCCCATTGTTTGTTATCATGAGTGCAATCATGTGTTTAAGTACTTATCTGTCACTTACTACCAGTCACCCTATATAAATTAGGTCTGGGTAATCTTTAGTTGATGTTTCTTTATGATACAAGTATGTATCTGGATGACCTGAATGCAAAGACAAATAATTACGGAACAGTACAAACTAATATTCCAATTCTACCAGAACATACAACAGATACAGGGAATGCTAACAACATCTAGTCTGAACACTGAACAGTCTGCAATATGGGTCATTGTGTCGCTGCACACGGCTAGTAATCTCTTACTATTTCTGCGCACTACCGCAATCTTTAGCCTACGCTACGTTTACATGTAATACTGGATCGGTACAATAGGTGCTAATGAAAATAAAGGAGCTGTAGACGGCTCAAACATCTGTAAAGTATTTATAGTAGTTCAACAACATTTCTTTATAGACACTTGTATATCTGAGCAACTGGTCATAAACTGGACAGAAACATACAAAATGCATGACCTAGTGAGTCGTGAAAATGGAAGGGTTGCGAGACGCACAGGACCGGTCGTTATGGTGACACTTAGAGGAGGCATATGTCCAACAAAGAACGTCCTTCGAATGATACCAATGCATGTATTAAATTAACATCATCCTCTTCTTGTAAACAACCTAGTTTGGAATCAGTTGCACCATGTCTCTATTACTATTTGTCATCATAGTCATCATCTACTATAATGAAAAGTGAGTACTTAAGTACTAAGTCAGTCCCTTTTCTAGCGATAGTAGCAACTCCTGCAATGTTGTATGTGTGGAGTGATGGTAATGGATAAATTGAGAAATTAGTATAATAGAGGAAGATTGAAAGTAGCTCCAGTTACTCAAAAGTTTAAAGGGCTTCGTTTGTCTTGGTACGGTCACGTGAAGCGGAGGGCTAGTTTGTTACTAAAACAGTTATGAGAATATTTGTGGATGGATGGAGAGAGAGAGAGAGGGGGAGGTCAAAGAAGATGAGTGGAGTGTGTGCGAATTGATATGAAAGAAAAGGGAGTTAGTGATAACATGGCGGTTTACAGGACAGAAAAAAATAACATTGTACGAGGGCAGAAACATGATGATGAACTACTGCAAAGCAGACAACCACATTAAAACTGTAGTCTGTCCACCAGACAAAACATCTCACTAGCCTTTTACGAACACAACACTGTACTCGACTATTCTTAGCCAAGCACACGTTCTAACAACACACCGTATTCACAATCAAACAAACTCAAACGCGCACGTTTACGTTACTTTAATTAACCGTTACTAAGAACACGACCAAAAAGTGAGGTATTGTAGACGAACGTTGGCTCAGATTTACGAGTGACCAGTCATGGGACGGGAATCTGAGGGTGGATCGTATTTATAGAGCGAGTAGTCTAAGTGCATGGGAATTTATTGTCGAGCAAGGGATTTAGCCGCGACGGCTGGAGGTAAAAAGATTAGTGGAAGTGCGACGGCGAACGACGCTTCTTTGTAGGAGACTACTGAAGTACTGATATTTATAAGTTGTTTGTTATTAGTTCAAATGTAATTGGGGTTAGTCATACACTTCTACTTTGATGGAGAAATAGTTTCTTTGATGGTTCAGGGATGAAAAATGGCAGTCAGTCCAGTCAGAATGGACATCATGTATGTAAGTTATGTCAATATTTGATAAGAATTATTGTTGTGTTATCAATATATCGGATGATCTTTAACCTTACTGACACACGTGACTTCGTGTAAAGCCGATGCACCTTATCTAGGTGCACTATAAACTATTTATATTTATAGACAAACCTAGAAGATTGGTTTCGTATTAAAGTAGAGCATAATAGGAATTGCACAGACAAAAGACACAGACAGATACTGAAAAGAAAAATATAGCCCTTAGTATATTAAAAAGACCACATTAAAAACAAAACGTAAACAACATGAGTGTTTCCTGATAGTTAGGTACACCCTAGGGGCCTAGGCAACCGTGCTCCATCGTCGATCACATCATCGCTTACCACCAGGTGAGATAGTGGTCAAACGCGAGTATATACATTACATTTAAAAAAAATATGTGTCCATTCTATGTGTGGTGAGGAGCTCGTGGCTAGATATAGATAATAACAGCCGCACAGGTCGATCTTCAAGGTAAAGCAACGCTTGCCTAGGTTGGTCTGTGGATGGGTGACCATCTTAACATAACGAGTTTCCTCCGTGCTTCGGAAAGCACGTTAAGCCGTTGGTCCCGGCTGTCATTTGTAGATCTTTGGCAGTCGTTACGGATAGTCAGAAGCCAGTAAAATCTGACTCCAGTCTTGCCATGAAGTACCGTGTTACCCCAGTTAATGGGTTGTGGAAGTCTGGTAGGCAGCTGCTCCTCGTAAAATACTGGAATGGAAGCCGACTCCAATATAGTTGGGAAAAGGCTAGACTGATGATGATGTGTCCATTCTATTTGTATTATTAAAAATGAAGTACGTATTGCAAATCATCTCATACATATCCAGCATATTAAACTCTATTCACTGTTGTCATTTATCATAGTTCGTTACGTCCAGTCCTAGTCGTGTCTAACACAGAGGTGCAACAATACAGTCCTTACGACGGTCTCAACAAAAGGCTGTCTAAGTGGGTCACAGGATAGTGCCCTACGTCTGTTTATAGACGCGCGGCGCGCTGTCAATACTACATACAGCGTCCGTAAATACTGCTCAGTAATATGGGGGATTCTTACTTGCCGAATGTTTTCGTAGTATATAGAGTACTAAGACAAGACGAGTTGTTCGTACTATAAACTCATTTATTCCCTTAAACAGTCATTCTTCTTTTCTAAATCATTCGCTTTCTTGATTAGTTAGATTGTTGATTTTGTTAGGAAAAAGATAACACCAGGCATGATGTGTCGCTCACAATAGGCCTCATCAGAAGGCCTAAAGTCACCCAAAGAGCAATGGAAAGGGCTATGCTCGGAGTTTCCTTGCATGATCACATCAGAAACGAAGATATCCGCAAGAGAACCAAATTTACCGACATAGCCCGAAGAATCGCCAAACGTAAGTGGCAGTGGGCAGGGCACATTGCTCGAGGAACAGATGGTCGATAGGGACGGAAGGTTCTGGAGTGGCGGCCACGTACCGGAAGACGCAGCGTTGGAAGGCCTCCACAAGGTGGACCGACGACCTAGCGAGGGTCGCGGGAATCCGATGGATGCGAGACGCACAGGACTGGTTATTGTGGCGACGCTTGGGGGAGGCCCATGTCCAGCATTGGACGTCTTTCGGATGTGATGATAATGATGATGCATGATTATTAAATAATAACTGTTCCACGCGATTTTATGCTCGCTAATCATGTGGTCGTAAGAAAAGCCTATGTAACTCCGAAAACAATAAGCTTTTCATTAGTGAAAGATTTTTTTTAAATCAGTCCGGTAGTTTTTGAGTTGAATCGTAGCATATAAACAAAAAATAAAATCTTTCAGTTTTATAATATCAGTTAGATTGATGATGGAGTTCAAAGAGTTCAGATTGATGATGATAATTTATGATAGAGATCACGCTGCTTATAACTAAGTCTCATAATGTGAATGCTTCCGAAGCTTGCGTGTTAAAATTCTAGTTAGTACTTATACATAGTAAAGACAACTGGGATAAACAGGAGCTAACATGTTTCGGCAGATCTCATTACCTACTTCTTTATCATATATTTTGACTACTATCTAAACAGATGTTTTGGAAGCTTTTATGAGTTGTTGATAAACATGATAACTAGCACAAACTTGTTTAAATTATGATTTCATTTTCGTAGTTTATGAAACGATTACCAGTTATGAGAAAGCTTAATTTCACCTCATTTAACGAACAAAATTCAGTGTATCAAAACTACATTATGTCGCTAATCTGGATCCCTTAATTTCACCAGCGCCACTACCGCCCGTTTTCAATAAGCTATCTATCTAAAGTTGCAGCTACTAAAGTTAAACAAATCTATCCTTTTGCCCTTACTTGCTTTCCTATAACCTACCGACAGTTAGCATTTCCTACCAAAAAGTGGTTGATTGATAGATAGAATCTTACCGTTTATCGGGGATAGCTATTTATCTATGAACTGCGGTAGATTATTGAAAACGGGCATAAGGTCCACTGTCCACAGACGCGTAGGTTCATTCATGGACACGTAGCTTCAAAGACGCGTAGCTTTTCAAACGCGTTTTCGTCACTAAACGCTTGGTGTACACCAGATGCGTGAAACTTACATACATAACTATAAAACTCTGTCGACGAAACCGCAACGATACGACGGCACGGCGTTACTGCTTCATCGACAGAGATTAGAGAGCGCACAACATCTGCTTACCTCTTTTTCTCCCTGCGACTTGACGGCGTCTCCATGTATCTTGTCTCTCAAGGCGACCAGCTCCAGGGGCCAGCTCGACACCTCCGCGTCGGGGTCCGACAGAAGCACCTGGTGACAGACGCAAGAGGTTAACATGGGACTTCTGCATTGTTGCTTTAGGCAATAACGTTTTCAATACTGCATTTTCTGGAGACGTATATAGCCTCTCTCTTATAGTGTGAACGAGAGAACACTGTAGTGGATTTTAATTATTACCTATTTCAACCCAGTTTTTGATTAATTTTATTTTTATTGTGCTTTTGGGTACATTATTGACTAGTCTATTCTGTCCTCGCATAATTGTCTGTGTTGTAATATTAAAGTATTGTAAATCCAATAGTTATTTTGAAAAGAGTAACCATGGAGATTCTTGCCGGTTCTTCTCCATAAGAAACGGCCAATTCGAACCGTGCACTAGCTTCTAACGTTTAATAAGTGCATGGGCACTTATTCAACGTTTAGAAAGCGTTTAGCTAGTGCACAAGCTAGTAGACCTATGTAAAATAAAAAGATTTTGACTTTTGACTTGACAACATCGGAGTTTCGTATGTATCAACTAATCAATAAAAATAACAGCTTCAGCTGTGTTAAATAGGAGCAGAGCGACTGCTTTTGGTGTAGGGAATTTACTTTTGTGCTCTCTTAACCTATCAATACCCGCGAAACGAGACCCAATAGTAAGACAATAGCAGCGCGGTCCTATGAGACCGGTCGGGGATTCATGAATTAAAATAAATAGACTAACGTAAAACTCTCCCGAGTCTTGCAATAACATGATTACATTTTTTTGTGTCTCGTTTGTAGTCTTGTCTGTTCGAAAAGCAGCGCGTCGCAGGTTCGATTCCCGCACAGAACAATTATATTTGCATGACCTACTGATAGTTGTTTTAGATGATATGAGTTTTCATGTTTGTGAATTTACCCATTATACATCATGGATCAATGTTTTAACTAAACATGGAAAACATCGAAAAACGTTTAGTTCTAAAATACGATCATTAGCTAGGTATAAGGAGCCGCATTATAGAACATTTGGGTGTTATTACAAAAAGTTGCATTGATTAGAACTTGGTGCAAGCATACTTGCGAACGAAAATCACAGTAGACGCTAAAATAAAGCACCAATATAGACAGCCCCTTGCTTCAAAACGTACACAAAACACAACAGAACTTAAGAAAACAAGACTTCAAAAACGTGAACTTACAAACAAATCACCCATATTTCTCACACACTTCCAAAAAGTTTTTTAATAAAATCACTATTATATAACAACACAATCACAACAAATCACATAGGAAACATTCCCTCAATCACGAGAGATGTGACTGCACTCGCATAAGGAAAATAAATGACTGATTCTGTGCCACTCTTGACCCCTTATCGCGCGAATTGATAGCCCAAACAGTAGGCGCGTAAACAAAGGGAGTAAATGATGTTTGTCAGTGATTAGTTAATTATATAATACCTTACTTAAAGCTGATTTTTGACTATTGTTTTCTTCAGGGAAGAATTCTAAAGATGCTTTACTTAATGATGTTGTTTACGCCATTGGAAAACTTAAATGGCAGCATTGGTTGGTTGGATTTGCTTTTTTCACAATAACATTGCTAATTTATAATTATGTAAGTATGTATTTGTGGTTTGTATATTCTTATTTCTATTGTGTTTTGGCTTTCTATTAACGTTTGAATCCCCAACCGGTCCTATGAGACCGCGCTGTTATTGTTTTACTATTGTGTCTCGTTTCGCAGGTATCTGAGTAAGTTGCTCCTGCCACGTTAAGTTTTTGCACCACCCCAGGTGCACGGTCGACGTTTAGAAAATACCTAAGGCATTAAATTCGCCTTTGTGCAGCGTTTTTTTACTAGTGCGTACAGTTTATACACTGGGTGAATTTACTAATCCAAGAACATGGGCAAAGATCAAGAAATTCGCCCGCGGTGGAAGGTGGTGAGACTATACTGATCACGTTTACGAGTCAATTTGGCCAGAGATCGCGCAAGATGTTTGAACGGAGAAAGGGGATGCTTTTAGCCTTTAGTTAGGGATAAATGCCAGACTTTCCGATCGTCACGTTCGTTTATTAATTTTGATACATTTTGAAAAGGGTAACAACAATTTTATACCCAATTCGTACCTTTTCAGGCCTTATGTAAATTAATGGTTTTAGTTAAAACAGGCCAAATTGTTTCAAATCATCTCTTATCCATGTTACAGTTTATCAGTATCGCGTCACATTTATTTTAAACTCGAATTTGCTAATCTAAACTGAGTAATGAGCACGTCACAGTTATCTGATTATTTAATAACTATTATATTATTATTAAACTAGCTTCTGTCAGCAGCTTCGCTCGCGTGAGAGTAGAACATAATTATGTATTTAACCGAAATCGCTGAGTGATAAAGTAGCATTATACAGGTGAAATAATATTTTTTTTAATCGGTCCAGCAGTTTTTGAGTACATTCATTACAAACAAAAATACTTTCCTTTTTATGATATTTTAAGTTCAGATTAAAAATTTAAATGTCTTTGATTTTTTTTCTGGTAGGGGAATCATCAGAATGACTTCTCCCGCTCTTGGGCGGAGCGGGAGGGCTTGTCAGACTCTAACTGACTAAACCAGTGGGTCTTTGATTTACAACCAAAAACAAACTTTCCCCGCCAGATCATTGACCCAAATAGGAGAAAAAAAAAACTTAGTGGCCGAGACAGCGTGGAGCTTAAAAATGAGGTCAGAAGCGCGAAAAATGTCGTCTATCGTCTGGAAACATGCCAGCGACGGATTGACAATATTTGTAAATGGCGATGAACTGCACACGATGACTGTACATGCGGGAATATATTTAGAAGCCGTGAGCAATTTTTTTGTTTCTTATATTTTTGCATTGTTTAAAATTAATTTTGTGTTACTATGCGGTTTCGGTTGTTATTCAACTAAAGCTGGATATTGAAATTGTAATCAATAAATTACAACGATACAAGACTAATTATATTAGGTAAGTACCTAATTAACGTGGACATGGCAAAACTATTATAAAATATCAACATTATTTCACATAGGCCTACATCATGGGCACCGATAAAATATAGATATATTGGGGTCGGCTTCCAGTCAAGCCGGATTTAGCTGAATACCAGTATTTTACGAGGAGCGGTTGCCTACCAGACCTCCACAACCTATTAACTGGGGTAACACGGTACTTCATGGCAAGACTGGAGTTAGATTCAATGGCTTCTGACTACCCGTAACGACTGCCAAAGATCTACAAATGACAGCCGGGACCTTAACGTACTTTCCGAGAGACGGAGGAAACTCGGTATGTTAAGATGGTCACCCAGGCCATCCACAGACCAAACTTGGCAAGAATTACTTAATCTTTAAGATCGACCCGTGCGGCTGTTATTATCTAGCCACGAGCTCCTCCAACAAACAACCAATAAAACACAAACAAAAACTAATCAACAATCATCCAATTTTCCCCTTTCAATACTCTTACAGAAATACACGCACTCTTTATATTTATAAGATACGCCATGACATAAATCAGTGTGAATCAGGTCAAGACGTCAGTGGGGTATTCAGGAGCCGTCGCTCATCCCATAAACACCTTTCAGCTTCATGAGACTCGATAATGGTTCACGTAAACGATTATATGTGATTTATAAGAGATAGTATTGACTTTGGTGAAGTTTATTTGGTTTTATCTTTTTCCTAGTAACTACAAATACACTTTTTGGGATATAAACTAGTAGTGTATGGTTCTTATCGACAGTGTTGTTTTTTTATTACTCAAAGAGTACCATAATCGTATCGGCATTTCCATAGGTTACCTCCTAACATTGTTTACTCAGTTTTCTTTCAATCAACTTTTATTATTATTGTCCTATTTCAAACGTGTTCTTGAGTGAGTTCACAAAATAGAACAACGGTTTGGATTTGAACCGACGACCTCTGGAATACCACTTAGGCGCCATAGCCGTCGGGCAAGCAATACTATTCTGGAATGGAAGCCAGGAATTGGCAAAGAAAAGTATACAATGGCCAATCAACGAAACAAAGACCACATAAGTTGCAGATTTTATTCTGGACGAGGATCGATATAAAAAAGGAGAAACTGACTGACTAACATATAAACGCACAGCCGAAACTACTGGATCTAGGGACGTGAAATTTTGCACAAGACTACCTTTTGTGACGTAGGTGAGCACAAGATCGTTTTTTTGGAAATTCAACTTTTAAGGGGTTGATATGGAGGTCCAACGTTTGTATGGAGAAGGCCACTTTTTCGCTGGGGACATTTATGCAACAGCCGCTGACAGAAGCTAGTCTAACGTTAAAGGCACTACATTGGACTCCGAGTACCTAACCAATTTGATGGCGGAGTCATGGGTGGATAAGAATGTGAATGGTATGAATAAAACATAAATTATATTGGTAGGTACAACAGGTAAACGATAATGATGAACATGTGGTTCCTAATAATGGACGTGGCACATGTACTCCAATGATGTAAATATCCAATAGTTTTCCGCTAGTTTACAAATCGTAGCTTTATTATGCGAATTGTGTAATAAATACGAATACCTGTGTGCGAATTTTAATTAATTTACTTCATAACTAACAAATGATTAGTTAGTATTTTAATAAAACACTAAAAAACAATATGTAAAATAACTTACACGTCTCTTGTAAAATGGCAAATGATTTCGATCAGGCATTTCACATTTTAACCAGTCCAACACACACAAAAATAAACTATTCTACTGTTCTACAAATATTTATAACTTCAATGTCTCAGTCACAGTCCCTTCAAAAATATCACCAACAGATTTCATTGTCCGTAAAAGTTCAAACTAACACAAAAAAAACACAAGTCACATTTTTTCACGAAAGATACCGCGTAAATTCAAACTGTCACTTAGAAAAAGGGGGGAAAATTCCTTGTTTATGATTTTCTTTTTTTTTCTGCGATAGTAGTAGTGAATGAAGCGTGTTCCCGCCAACAACTGTGGGAAGAGCCTTGCTCTATTTGAGAGCATAGACCACGCTGGTGCGTCGGCCGCGTTTTATTAATGGTGTACCGAGATGGCACCAGGCCAATGCTTGGCCTGAGGGCAGCTTCTGTACGCACTATGGATTACAGTATATTTTTTTTTTATTTAGTTTATTTAACAGTGTTAATCTAAACTTCAAACGAATATCATAAACGTGTGTACGCGTTCAGAAATTTCGTTCCGAATAAATGCGATTTTCAATAAACATAACGAGTGAAATCGCAGCAAAAAATAGTGTTAAATAGTTGTGAGACTTTATCAACTTCGAAATCCTTAATAAATAAATGCAAAAGTAACTCTCTATCTGTTAGGTACCGTTTCACGTCTTCAAAGTTGAATGTATTTGGATGAAACTTAGCACACTTAAGTAGATCATGTTTGGAATAGGACAGGATACCTTATTTTCCGAAATTATTGACATTTCCTGAAAACCATTCCATTCTCGTTTGATTTTCACGCGGGCTATGCCACTGGCATAGAGCTAGTATTATATCAATACCACTGAGCTCAAAGGGTGCATTTTGGGTACAAGGCCCAAAATGTCTTAACACCTTTTGAACCCAGAGATATCGATTTAAAAAATCCAATTTTGTGGTGTAATTTTTGTAGATTTCCGACTTATTCAAAGTCGAAGTTCAGAGTATTAATATTGAAGCAACCCTGTATATTAGATAATCGGAAACTTTAGTACACCCAACACCAATCAGAAAGCTTCAGAACCGTAACCCAAATAAATCGAGCGAAAAATCTCGGAGAAGAGGACATAAAAATATCAGCCGAATTACTTCTCGGAAGTCGTTACCCATTAGCCGTTTAATATGTGGGTTAAGTGAATCATCGCCAACTACTTAATCTAGTTAGTTCAACACTGTGATTTGGACCACATAAAATGGTTTTATGGGTATTTTAGCTGGTCTATTTACAAAATTATGTACATTTTATATGAAATTGTGTAGTATACTGTGGGTAATACTCGTATGTTAGTTGAAAGCGTTATTAACAATTTATAAAGTATATTTACAATAATAAAATTTAACCCTTTAACCGCTTGCGTCGAATTGGTCCGAAAAGTGCTTTTGTGTCGTCAGGGTCATGTATTTGCAACGGGGTACATTATCTCGTTTAGCTCTTCAATCTCTATGGATGGCAGAAAAGCTGACGAGATTGAGTATGTGGTCGTGGATTGAGACACGAGAATTTTTGTCTTATAAATCCTATGTAGGCGGTTAAAATGTTAAAGATTTATTTTCCTCTTATGAAGCGGTATTGCTGGCGTTATTATTAAAACTTCACAGACGGACAAGTCATCCCGACATAGATACATAGAAAGCCATCATTTGCACTACAAAATGAAGCTTATACCGTCAAAGTGGCGCTAAGTAATAAGCACTACAATATTTCAGCGACTAATGAAGTAATTAGTTTGTCTACAAGGCTAGAGTGGCCATCACAAGCGGTAGACTTTGAACAGACTACTCAAACTTTAAATAATATAAATGAAGTGTACTAATGCGTTGGAGTGACGCCTGGTTTGAGTTGTGGCGGTCAGATATCCAGAATTAAAATGTGGCGGCCGACTGTCTACTAACAGTGCCAGCGTAAACATCGGGATAATATACATATCAACATTATACCGACTGTCTCAGCTACTTTTCAGTATACATAAGAACTTTCAAACTGATGTACTACATATTAGTGAGCCTTTATGCAGATCTTAAAGAACAATAGACTTTAATATCACTGTAATAAAGTGCATACGAGATACTCTAGTTCTATCTAGGTCGTCTGGCTAACCTTTCTTTTTCTGCTCGTTCAATTTTTCACTCTACATTTCTAAACACAAAGTTCATTATTCAATGTCAACAGAGAATCAATTGCTTTGAGCTCCTGTATGACTTTGCTAAGCTTTAGGATCCATCAAAGACCAAATCTACTACTTTTTTTAAGGTTGGTTATCATCAAAATGGCCTATGTCCAGCAGTGGACGTCTTTCGGCTGAGATGATGATGATGATGATGATGATCATCATCAAAATGACTTCTCCCGCTCTGCGCGTGCCGGGAGAGTGTGTCAGACTTCTATTGACTAAAACCCACTCCTGTTCCTTTTTTGTCTTAATTCCAGGGCCAAAGGGTCCTCTTTCGTTCAACCCAGGGCCCCAATTTCGACTCTGCCGTGCCCCTACAGTATCTTTTTTTTTGGAAGGGGAATTAACAGAATGACTTCTCCCGCTCTTGGGCGGAGCCGGAGGGCGTGTCAGACTCTTACTGACTAAACCCCATCCCGTTCCTTCGTTGCCTTCGATCTGGGCGGTGAGCACTTTTCGAATTTTCCGTGATCCCCAGTCCCTACAGTATCTACGACTACTTTGGTAAGTAAAGCCAAGGACATATCTCCACATACCTGCAGCTGCTCCTGCAGATGGGTCACCACCTCCTGCCTGACCTCATCCCTCACCTCCTCGAGCCGCTGCTCCAGCTGCGCCTCCATCTTCTGCGAGCGGTGACGTCGCAGCGGTGACGTCACGCCGTTTAGTCACACACGAGCGTGTTAGTGGCATTCCAAGCATGCAGGAGAGAGACAGAATGAGCTTTAATAAGTGGTTGAATAACAAGTGGATAGGTGGGGGTGGCTGAATAACTGTTGAACGTGAATAGAGTGGTGGAGGGAGTGAAAAAGGGGATTTTTTAGCTTGAATTTTAGTTTCTGTAATGACAGATGGTGTTGTCATGGGAGTTTAACGATGTGTGAGAATTTGAGAAAAAAGAGATGACAAAAGATTGTATAGCCTTTCTGAACAGGTGGAAGGTTAAATATTATTCATAATATTTAGAAAAACGTACGTACGTTCGCCTTTTCGTGGTCTATATTGTATTCAAAATAGAGACTATATAACTATTTTTTTTAACGTGCACAAAATAAAATTCTAAATAAATTGTTAACAAACACGTCACACTCTTTAAATATTTGTTAGTGACAAAGTTAACAATCAGGAACACATCCATTCACCGTACATTTGCTATTCAACCCCAAAAATAAAATGTGCAAAAGAAAATTAGACCTTTTTAGGATACACTTAGAAGTGATTTTAAATTGTGATATTTACATATTTCTAGAGTGCAATAGACCATATTCCATGGTGGTTGTCTCATTCTTTCTGTGATCATTAATTCATTCTAGACCCGGGACTATAATTTATTATAGTACAGTCAGTGCTTCTTATTGTCTGACCCGTTTTTCTCTCTTTATATTTCTAAGATGGGTCAGGTAACATAGGGCACAGACCGTAGTATTACCTAAAACAATTTAGGAGCAGAACTAGATACCAAAATGAAGAATGATAGAGGAATATTTGGTGGCTGTCTTTAGTAACTTTTTGATATTTAAATGGTCCTGATTTACAGCCTGAGCCAAAATGAATGATATATAGAGTCTATAGGTTTATGTATGAGTATTTCTCAAAATAAATGTACGTAACGAAATAGTAGTTACGAAATATTGTTACGTAATAGTCCTTAAGTGTAACTAAACAGTAAATGTAAGGCTTGTTATACAATGGCCAAAAATTATTATAAAGTTATCTAATATTCTTGATTTTTTCTCATTTAATGTATGTTTTTAATTATTACTTGTATTTTTACATACTTTTATGTTATTATGTCAACTGTAAGAGGTTAAAGAAAACAAAACAGGAAATATTTATTTTCGCCTATTTAATAAAAAACTAAAAATATTCTAAATTAAAAATAATTGAAACAGATCAACAGAAAACAATTCTAAAATGAAATAAAATTTTAACTTAAGCAGTAAATCACTATCCATTAGTGCTTCATTACCTACAGGTTTTTCATAGGTTGTTACTGTATGCATTTAGCTTTACACTATACTTTTTCGTAACGTTACTAAATTCATAAAAAACGTTACGAAATTCTAAAGAGAATTACACAAAACAGGTTTCTAAAAACTCAACAATTTGCTATAAACTGAAACTGCAGTTATATATATGAATTAACTGTACGTACTACACGTAAAATAATAAGATAAACAAATCAAGACTCACTTTATTGTGCAAAACTCGTAAAATATTTTTTGTCACGAAAAAGTAACTCCACTTCTATGACACGTTGCACCTGATTTTCTCATTGAAAGTTATGGCGGAGACGTCAGATCATCAACCAATCAGATTAAAGGGATTGATGCCTGTGTAGAAATTTAACTAATGCGTTCAGAAATCACGTTGAAGTACAGTAAAACGCAACTAAATAGTATGTAACTAAATAGTAAATGGGTACGACACATCTTGTTTTTCTCATTTAATTAATTGATTTATTAAGGAACCTCATATAAAATCACTTTTATAAAGAAACTACATTTAATTCGAATTTAAATATCCAAAAATGCATACAATTGACGTAGTAGAACGTATTTTATGAAGTATAACACGTACGAAACTGGTAGGGTCACAATTTCATTTTGTATGAAAGGAAAAAAACATTGCTTTTTAAAAATTTAGTAAAATTAATTAAATAATAAGTTTATAATAATTATTTATCGTAATTTTAATGGTTAATAGTTTTACTTTACGATTATGTTATTTGTTATTTTGAATAATTCAATAACAACGTGTAAATTTCTTAATACTTCGAGACACACTTTTTTTTGTACAGATGTACATTTATTTTGAGAAATACTCGTATAGTCCCGGTCTCAAGATATGTGCTGACATAGCAAGAAGGAAGGTTTGACAGCCGAAGCCAAAGGACAGGGTACCTCAGGCTACCGTAAGCTTGGTCGTCTTTCCCCTGCATGCGATTATGTACACAAATATTAGGTGTTTATTAGTGAATACACAATAAAATGTCTTGGCGGCCTCAAGCAGTATCCACCAAAGGTTTCTGTACAAAGCATTTCCATAATTAGAGTAATATATATTTTTTTATTCGTGATAGGCTCGCGTTTGACTAATATCTCTCCTGATGGTAAGTGATGTGTGGTCGACGAATATGAGATTTTAAGCTTTACAAAACTTTGTGACCAATAAAGATCAATCTTCGCTTTTTGGGCCTAAATCAACATTTTAACTAGCTTTATTGCTATTTAAATAATGTAGCAAATAAATTTTTAATGAGGCTTATAATTTACATTCCTTTAAAACTTTCCTATGTCATACTTACCTCACACTCAATAAATACTAAATTGACGGCACGCTCGACGCAGTGGTTAAAAGAATGGCTTCTGCGCTGCGAGTTCGATTCTCGCACGAACAAGTAGGACATGAATATATTATGAGTTGTTCCGGGTTTAGCTGTCTTTTTTATGTGAGTTTACATGTCTGTGAACGCGGTAGACAAGTAGTTTAGGAAAAAAACTATATTTTCTAGAACACTGGCAGATTTTTTGTTTCTTTTTCCAGCTCAAGCTTTTGCTTCGGAGTTATTAAAGCAACACCAAGTTAGATTCACAACATCAACTAGGGGAACACTGCACGACATTCAGCAAGACGAACATATAACATAAAATATGAAGCTATATACAAGGGGATAGTCTAACCTTCTCAAGTTCGAGGTCAATGTCTTGCTGGTAGAGAGACACATTGGTTTCGGTGTTCTCTGCCGTCTGGATGTGCGCTTTTAGTTGAGTTATCTGAAAAGAAGGTGGCAGTTTAGAATATTTTACCGGTTTTTAAGTACCTCACGAACACGACAGCAGCACCTAAACTGGTAGTGGCTACGCATCAAATTTGTGGAACCAAAAATAGCGATGGGCCATTCAGATGTCTTAACAATTAAAATAATCAGAGTCGTTAAAATAAATCATCAAGTCAACCAGCATAGCACACCGAGTCGGACTCGAGTCAAAGTCGAAACAATCGAGAACTATCGAGTTGTAACATTAATCGAATAAAACCTCTCGCTATTTGCGCATAATCGCTGTTGCAATTTTTTTTTCATATAGCTAGCAAAAAGTGGCTCACTTGGTCTGTAAACCAAATGTTTATTACTTCTTTTAAAAGTCGGAAATCTTCGAATTACTTCTCCAGCTTTGGGTGGCACGAGAGGAAGCGCTAGAGAAGGCAAAGCCACCCCTAGCGAAAGCCTATTTAAAGCTGGCTCTGTGTTCCTCGGTCTTGGCCATTATTAGCTTAAAGAATGAAATCGTAATGAATATTTTATGTTAACTAACTGATTATGCAGACTACCATCGACTTATTGACCAAATAATCGATAACATGAATTATTAAGCGCAGAAATTGATGACGTTTTTAACGATATGGTTTTTTTTCAACGGAACAAGCAATCTATTCCAAAATTGATACCTGTTCATCCAGCGAGGCGACGGCCTCTCGATGCGTGGCTTGCAGTTCGCTCACATACGCCACGTGCTCAGCCTTTAGCTCGTCTATTTGCTGCTCATACTTCTTGCACACTTGTCGCAGGGATTGCTCCAGTTGTGATGACTGTAAAGGAGGATATCTCTTTTAAAATTATACTTACTGTGTGTTAGAAAACTGGGCCACATATTAGGTGTATATCTAATGTTATAAAAGGGACTTCCCTCGATTTATGATGTAAGCATAATCATCGATGTCTTTCTGATATTATTTTTGATAGAGAATTGGTTAGTCGCCAGCAATAATCACAAAAATCGACCGACACCGGCGAATTTCATCAATTGATCTGATGCTCAAATAATACATTAACTCATATGATAGTCTGACACATTTAAACTTTGAAAGGCCTGCGAAGTTCCGCCAATTAGTTTATCTTAATTTTTTCGTTATTATTTTGTATAGGCTCGCGATTGATCACTATCTCCCTAGATGGTAAGTGATGACGCGCTGCCCGCCCACGACAGACTTTTTGCAGGTTCGATAATCGTCACAAATTATAATCCTATGGTACCGTATAGTACAGTTCTGACCGACTTCTTGTAGGTCGTGTGCGTTGCACTATAAGTGGGTTCTATATTTCACCTACAAAAAATCGTTCACCGATTGTCGGACAGCGTGATGTGCCCGACGATGGAGCACTGTCTTGTCTGTCACTGGCTTGTCTAGAAGTCTATTGGATCGAAACATATAGCTACCTCTAGACTAAGCGAGGGTAGCTGGACGCTGCGCGTGCGGCGCCGCGCGCAGTCGCCGGCGGCGTCGGTGGGCGCGTCCAGCGACGTGGCCGAGCCGCACGGCGACGCGCACGCCTTGTCGCGCCACACCTCCTCCGAGTGGCTGTAGTGTTACACCGCAGGCAGAAGCTACTTACTTCTAGACTCAGCGAGGGTAGCTGGACGCTGCGCGTGCGGCGGCGCGCGCAGTCGCCGGCGGCGTCGGTGGGCGCGTCCAGCGACGTGGCCGAGCCGCACCTCCTCCGAGTGGCTGTAGTGTTACACCGCAGGCAGAAGCTACTTACTTCTAGACTCAGCGAGGGTAGCTGGACGCTGCGCGTGCGGCGTCGCGCGCAGTCGCCGGCGGCGTCGGTGGGCGCGTCCAGCGACGTGGCCGAGCCGCACGGCGACGCGCACGCCTTGTCGCGCCACACCTCCTCCGAGTGGCTGTAGTGTTACACCGCAGGCAGAAGCTACTTACTTCTAGACTCAGCGAGGGTAGCTGGACGCTGCGCGTGCGGCGGCGCGCGCAGTCGCCGGCGGCGTCGGTGGGCGCGTCCAGCGACGTGGCCGAGCCGCACGGCGACGCGCACGCCTTGTCGCGCCACACCTCCTCCGAGTAGCTGTAGTGTTACACCGCAGGCAGAAGCTACTTACTTCTAGACTCAGCGAGGGTAGCTGGACGCTGCGCGTGCGGCGGCGCGCGCAGTCGCCGGCGGCGTCGGTGGGCGCGTCCAGCGACGTGGCCGAGCCGCACGGCGACGCGCACGCCTTGTCGCGCCACACCTCCTCCGAGTAGCTGCAACGTCACAACACGGTATCAATACCAACATATTCATTTGATCCGAATAAGAATTCAAATGATGAGAATAAGACTCGTGACTTTTGATGTTTTAGGCATCTGTCTAGAGTTCTCTATTCTATTTTTCATATTTTCTATTTTATTTGTTCCTTTTCATGTCGATTTTAGGCAAAGTTCTGTGGCTATTTTAATAATTCGTAAATTGATTCCTAGTGGATATTGTGATGTTTAGTTTTATATCTCAAGTGTCTACGCGACTGGAAAATTGAAACAGGCGCGATCTCGGTAAATTGGACCTGAGAATTTTGACTACCTCAGCGAAGTTTGCCGAGAAGGTTGGCAACTTGGCATGCTGTTTTAGTGTTCACGAGAACATGACATTACAAGAGGAACCAGCCTTTACAGTCGATAATAATAGAAACACATAACAACTGTTTTTCTGAATTAAAATTCAAATAAAAAACTCTTATTAAGTTATGCCAAGTTATTTCATTTATATCCTAATATCCTAAGAATTCAACCTTAAAAATAGACTTCTATATTTATAGCCTAGGTATTTAAATACTGTAGGAATTTAGTAGTAAAAGTAGAATAATGCATAATTAGTAGATTAGTACTCACCCTGGCCTTGCCCTTGGTAGCAAAACAAAGATAACATAATAATTAGTACTTATTCCATAGTGACCTTGGTGTACACGGGTAGACATTAGCTGAGCTATGAATACTTGATTAAGGTCTGCGCACAAAATAGAACATTGAATGCCAAGGACAAACTCAAGTGCCTCCTTGGCATTTACACTTATATTACATAATGAAAGAATTTTAAAAGCTAAATATTTTCGTAACTCACCTCCTTTCCATATCAGAACATTTCTTCTCAAAGTAAGTCCTCAAATTCTCCATCTCCTTCTCATGTTTAATATCTAACTCCTGTCTTAGCGCGTCTATATCTGCGTTCCCCGCCTTCACGGACGCCAGCAGTTCCCTCAGCCGCCTCATCTCTACAGTGAACGCTTGCTTGTCCTGCTGCAGCTGAGACTCCAACTCCTTGATCTCAGTATCATTGTCAATCCTCATCTTAGCTATTTCGTCACACAACACTTGTATCAGACTCTCCCTGAGTTTGTTTCTCAGATTCTCCTCAATATAACTGTCAAACTTTTGTATTATTGTAGTCAATTTGTTTTCGAAACCAGTCTGGAATTCGTCTGAGACGTCTGACGATCGTAAGTCTGACTTTGAGTAGTTGACTACAATTTCTTCTCTATCCATGTCTTTCTCGCCATTAGAGCTTTGGATAGAGGATCCTCCGCTCATGATAGCTGAGTAAAACTTAGTGCTATCATCTTTAATCAGACTCTGGTACTTCATGAAGTCTGAAAGCTGAGCTTTAACCGTGTCATGCTCAGACTGAGATCTCTCTCCAACAATGTGTTGCAGGTTCTGAACTTCATTGGTAAGGTGGTCATTCTCATGTCTAAGGTCATCTCGTTCGCGGACCGATCGCTGTAATGAGATGGTCAGTTCTTCAATTAGTTCATCACGCTGCGTTATAGCGTCTTCCAAGTGCACAAGCTGAAAGGACAGAAAGCGTTCAATACATGAGACATTCACATGAAAGCACAGAAAGCAGACATAAAAAGACTTCATCAATCCCAGTTGGTGGCATTTTGTAGTTTCTGCCTACCACCAAGGGAAAAAGGAGGGAATTTAAGAGATAATGAATGAAATTTAACATGTATCCTGTTTGGACAAGGATTTCATGTAATACTTTTGAATAAAAACAACAAACAAGATGTGTGCAAAGTTGAAGGCATTCAAATAGATAACCAGACATTTCATATTTTATGTAATACTTACAGAAAACATGGTAAATGTTAAAAAACTTGAATAACAACATTTGTAAATAACTTTTAAATCAATCAATCTGTCAATAATGTCATCTATCAATACAGACAATAAATTAATTTTGCATGCATAAAAACTATTTGGATTAAACTATGCTTGTAAATACTGTTCAAGCATTGATAGTTCCCATAAATTCTTTTTACAAGCTTTATCTATTTTTCTAACTCATAAAAGAAATTGAATTTCAATAGCAATAAAATTGCACATAAAACCTAAGTTTAGTGCAGGTTTACAATGTTGTCACAACAATACTTATGTTTCAAAGTTCTACATTTAAAAGCAGTTACCCAAATGAACAGTTTATTCAAACACAAACTAAGAAAAAAACTTGATTCACATTCTTGATCATTCCCTAACTACGTGAGAACATAGTATTTAGATATGTTTTCATAAAATAAAAAGTGTATGTTGTAAAGTGCAAATACATAGCATGCCATTGGTGTGAGAAGCAGGATCAGGAAGCACAGTATTGTGAAGCTAAGGCACACACAGAAGCAAAACCCATGAACTACGACAAGTACCTTCACATGATACTCTTCACATATCGTCTTATAGTCAGTCAGAGTACTAAAAGACATTGTCTCTTCTGGTGCCATGGACTTTGGCATTGAGGTCTCCTCTGGTTTGTCATACACCTTCTCCTTCAACTCATCTTCAACAGTGATTTCTTCAATCAACAAGTCCGCTTCAACTTTATCACTTGACAGACTCTGTTTGTCCGGCGACATTTGTAATGAATTGTCAGTGGACAGACTTTGCCTTTCAGGGGACAGGCCCAATGATTTGTCACTAGATAGACTTTCTTTCTCTGGTGACAGTTGTAGTGACTTGTCAGGAGAAGGCTCCTTAAACTCTTCTTGGTCATCAAACACCTCTTCAACTTTCATATTGTCTCCAGCCCCAACAAGGAATGGTGACAACAAATTTGGAAAAACTGGAATAGGTTCAACATTAGAGTCAATAACAGTCCCACCCTCAGGAGGTGGCCCAAATATTATTTTTGCAGATGGAAAGGGAAACTTTGGAGCACCCCTACCCCTTATATCTAGCTTGATAATCTCTTCAGAGCCAGAACTCACTTTACCTGGAGAATCTATTTTATCTGAATTATCACCTGAATCTTGTAATGATAAATCAGATTTGTGGCTTGATTCATCATTTAATGAATCCAGATAGTTGCCACTTCTAGGCGTGAGGTTCGGTGTGTCATGCTCACTTGACGCTGCCCTTTCTTCTGATATGTGTGATTTCTCCTGAGTTTCTTTTGATACATCTGACAATGGCACTAAATTAACAGGGCTTTCTTCACTCAAAAGATGAATATCAGAAACGGCATTAACATCAAGGGGCAAGGATAGGCTAACTTTGCTAGGATCTTGTGTACTAAGGTTTTCACTGGTGGGAGAGTGTGGAAATGGAATGTTTAGGGAACTGTGTTTGGAAGCTTTCTCTTGCTCAGGTTCCACTTTGAGGAGACCCTGTGTTCTGCTCGCGTGCTTGGAATCCGTCGAATATTCAATTTTGGAGGGAATATGCTCCGAAATAGACTCAGTCTTGCTATCTTCGACATCATGTGAAATTGGGTTTTCTTCCGTGTTTTCTCTAGCTTCTATACCTGTTTCTATTTCGTTTGTAACACTTCCTATAGTGGGTATCTGTTGAGAATGCACGACATCCGGAAGAATGTTCTAAAAATAAATAAAAAAATATAAATAAACGATGGGAAACTGTGGTCTTGAGTAGATCGAAGGTAGAAAGTTTATTACATTTTCTGAATTAAATTTTTGAAGGAGGATTGTCATACATTGCTAGATCGCAGGTTATTGTAATGAATACAGGTAAGGAGCTGCAGCTATGCATCTCTAAACTATTTTTAACGTAGGTTTTATAAATATCTCGACGAGAGATTGATTTCTATTAACTAAATAAATTACTTGTTAATTACGTACCTTAATTTCAGACGTATGTGGAGGAGACTGGTGGGGATCATCCATAATTTAATAAATTCATATTAAAGTCAATCGAATAATTCGTAAAAAAGCCACCAAATTCGTTGTCAAGACGACGTTTCAGACATTCAAACAAAATACAAACGCCATTTAAAAAGTTACGTTTCGTTAGTAGCTAAGAAAAGTAATGTGATCAGAATATTCAAAATATTCTATGTGATGTTTACAATTTTACAGTTCTGCAATATGTATGAGTTAAATTGCTGGTCAAATTATTTATTTTATCAATATTTACAATTTCAATCATTTAAAATTAAAAGTAATTTTACAAGACCTTTCGTAAAATGAAACGTTTACCTCGTAACGTATTTTTTTTTTCCTTTTTTGTATCGTGGGCCATGGCAAATCTCTATTTAGTACTACAATGCTAAGCTCATATTCGAAATTATTTTATTAGAATATGATTCTATTCTTATTTCTGAGTGCAAAAATCAATATATTTTAAGTTCATACATAATAATAATATGTAGTCTGAACAAATCGAAACCTTAACGCTTACAAAGGAGTTTAGGGGTCGACAGAAGTAGTAAACCGTACAAAATTCTTTTCTCTGAGCGTTAGGCAACCTCTGATGCAGGCAGGGCAGTGGGCACGTATGACATGATTAACATATATTTACGTACTGTTATTAAGGGCCTATTTCACCACCAATGATTAAGTTTCCGATATCTTACTTGGCAGATAATTTCATAGAAATTCTGTTCTATTTTTGAATTTATTCAGGAAGTAGTGGCTACTCGGGCATTGTGAAACAGGCCCTTAGTGTGCTAGGTACTATTTGTACTAGCAATTTTCTTGATTTTTTTCTAGTCTGAAATTACACCCAAATAAACTAGATTAACATTTACATTGTATTTAGAACAGAACCGCCACGACGACTATGTCCATTGCATGCCAACAATACATAATGTTTTGTCGTGCTCTCTGGCTTCATTTAATATTTGGAATCATCAATACGACAAGAGTAACAATATTTCTAAATGATACTAGTAGTAGATACTTGGATTACGAAATAAACACACGCCATAAAGTTTCATATTTTATTTACTATTTACACATACATTTTAGGAAAAGCCGCTTCTGTACAATCTCTATAATTATAAAATGCAACAACTTAATTTCGAATAAGGCCAATGTACGGTATGCATGAACGAATAACACAATATTTTATATTGCTTTGTATATTATTGTTATCAAGTGATACAGTATACAAAAATATTCGATAGACATACACACGAAACACAAGTCACAAAGCGAAATATTTAGGGACGCAGACGTTGCGTGGTAGACAACAAGAAACTTGAAACACGAGACAACGTAAAGGTAAATTATTATTAAATGCAAGTTAAAAACATGAAGCCACTAAGACAGCGATAAAAATTGAAAATATTACAAAGAAACGACGTCTAGACGATTGAAAATGAATAAAATATGATTTAAAAATTCACCTAACGATTTTATGAAGACTCGACATTTGATGAGCACTCATAACTTTACGCCAGAGGTTACTTAATTGAGACAAAGTGTGCAAGATTGTGTATCCAGCATTATGTGCAACTACACTGCTGAAGCTAAAATGTTAAACGGCATGGCATGGCTATGAGGTGGATCGATCAGATTTCAGTGCTTGTTTTTTTTTTGCTATTGATCCAGGATATACCTAAACACTTTGTTTTTCATTATAATGCAGATGTAACACAATCTTATGTTTTCTGCAGTAATTGGCAGCAAACGTGCTTATCCTCATATAAAATGCAGCTGACAATTTTATTGTAATGTTGACATACTACAATAAAATTCGTAGCTGCATTTTACAGAGATCGCACCTGTTACTATGATTCCACATATTGTCCAGTTGTGTAGGCATTTGAAATATAAAACAACAATACATCACAGTATCCGCAGAATTAATTTACGATAGCTAACAGCCACTGAATTGTAATAGGAAAAATGCCGCCAAAAACTATTTCTGTGCTACAGGAGAAGCTCAAAGGTAGCCCACGAAATTTAAATTTGCTTAAGTTATTTTGCAGGTCAATGTCAAGTTGTATGTTGGTTAAATACATATGATTGGCAGTCACAAGACGTATTTATTTACGGAATTAAAAATCATTAAAATCATCAATACAACCCCCTTAGTTCGTCTTACCATGTAGAATGTTTATTTCATGAAAAAGTGCATGCAAAAACTTATGAAAATTTAAATTTTGCGCGGCACTATGGCGCTTTCACCATCGTTAAGCGAGAATTAAATCTACATGAAACCGGCAACACTACTAGCTTTCATCTCACTCTATCTTACTAATTTACCGAAAATACTCAATTTTTACATTCTAAAACCGTATTTAATCTTCTACAAGCCCTGTAATTTATAATTTAAGAAAGCGTCTATTTTATTACATTTTACTTTAAAGTCACATTGGTATAGACTTGAGCTACAAGTCACTTCCAGAAAAAAAACTACCAATACTCTGCATTACCTTTCTGTGTATAAACAATTATTATTTCTGGCAACACTTTGATGACGTCATAATGTTAAAATACCCTCATCAAGCGCAGACCACAAGTCTATATCAGCGCAACTCTCTTTACATTTAAACCATACATCTAATTTATTATTTCGTTCTCATATCTATCTAATTATAGCGATAATTTAATGTGTTAAAAATAATTATGTCCAGACTTAGGTACTCACAACTAAATTACGTCACAGAGACAGCAGTCTAACAGACTAGTCATATTTTATTTAATAAATATTTAGAATTATTGCTTGACAGTTTGTTAGAATATTCAGTGTCAACTGGATACATGCAATTATAAACGTGTGTGTGCACTTAACACGGCCATAAATCTCATGTATTTTTTTAAATTATAATTTACTGGTGTCTATAGATAAACAGAAAATAGCACTTTCATGTTCATTTCAATCATTTTTCGAGACAGAAGCAGATTCTTAAATTCACATATTTCATGCGCAAAATATAATTTCTTGGCACATAGCTTTATATTGATAAGTACATTATATATAAAAAATACATCAAAATGTATCCACGGTTCAAAGTCACCGAATTGTACAAAACGACAGTAACTTATACAAGTTTAGTATTACTTTGTTTTCTACAATATGATGTAAAGATATAATTTCAATATAAATATATATTTTTCTATCTCATATACTCTGTAAATGACTTTAAATACTTAATTATTAGTCTTCACGCCGTGAACGAAGACGATATTTCTATTAAAACTAAGTGGTCACGTCATACAGCCAAACTTGAAAACAAAACAACTTATACCTGTAGTGGATTTTGAATGTTGACTGTATAATTGATTAATTATCATATTATCACCAAATAACATCAGAAAAACAATATTTACCCGGGTATTTATCTAGAAACTTGAAGAAGAGGTACAATTATTATTTATTTTCAAATCAAGCTGTGTCAACCAGTGTCAACTTATAAAATGGAAGCAAAATGTCATCATGTTTAACAACTGCGGGAGTATGCGAGGACTTCAATGGCTACCTTATCATACAAAAAGAAATGAAAAAACTTTCCTAACTTATAAAACATAAATATTTGTAAATATATATATAGTGCAAAATCATCAAAACTCAAGCATTGGTAAATACAAAGGTCTGGCTTCAAGCTCACAATAATGTTTGAAAGTTTCGCTATTTATTTTTCTGCAGATGCGTTGTGTTCTGGCAACATTATTAACTAATGTTAATGGATAATTCCAATGAGTATACCTACTGTAACCAGAACAAAGAAATGTAATCACGATTCAATAAAAGATTATACATTGATTGAATTGTGTTTATAAATTGGCCCACGTACTATGGGCCATTGTAAATATGGCATTTTAGGATTGTCACGAAAAGTGACATGTTTATTTTTCAATTGGGCCGCTAAGTCTCCGTAAAGTCACGATATCGAACAATTGGTTAGACAGACAGGCCCCATCAAACATTTTTAGTACATCGTTAATAATTCGCTTTGGTAACAACCTTGATGTGAGTTAGCATATCAAATATTCATTTGAACCGAATGAAAGGAACGTGCGATGCCCATGGCGTATTTTTAGAACACATCGTGCATTAGTGAACTATAATAATTCTTTTACTTATTACGTATAATATTTACTCTTTTACGAAAATATGCAACCAATATTTATTCTAACACAACATGACAACTGTAAACTTGACTCTTACATGACCTTGTCGGGGGGCGGGTTTTTTTTTTAACATATGGCCTTTCTGCGTGCTCGGCAAGCCAGTACGATGCGTGTTCTACGGTTACTTAGAATAGTACAGAATAATTAATATCCTCGAGTGGATAGCAGGGTGAAGGTCAGGTCATGCGAGGGTAAGGTTTACAGTTGGTCTATAGTTGGCGTCTTGACAATATTCAGGGATAATCTGGCTCAATAAATTTTCTTGCTCTAGAGTTCTATACCTTTTGAAAGCAAAATACGAGAGCAAGAAATTAACTACCCACTTTCAAATTATTCCATTTTGGTAAACATAATGGCCATAATTTGTAAAGTGGGCAGTGGTCTTTCCTAAAATAGTATTTCGCTTCTCTTTAAGGTATAAATGCCTTTTAGGCCTGAAACTGCGTTAAGCGGGCGCCCGCGACGGGCAACCGTCGCGTGTCTACGCGCGTGGATACGCGCGTGGGCTCCGTGGCTACGCGACGGTCCCCGTCGCGGGGACCCGTCGCGGAGACCGATTTACGCAGTGTCGCTAGTTCAATTTTAACGGTGTGCTTGTATAGTCGTGTCGATGGAGAACTTAATATATTATTACATAGCAAAACGACGACTAGCAAAAAAAAAACTGTCCCACTTTGGAAGCGAAGACAGTTTCGTGGATGGCGGTGCACTAGTTTTCGATGCAAAAAAGGGTCTAGATGACCATCACAAGGAAATGAATTCTGATCGATATGAAGATTGGTTAAAAAATATTCTTCCAAAATTAAAACCGATTGCAGTATACAGTATCAGTATAACTGCATTCTGTTTCAATTTTGGGAGAATATTTTTTAACCAGTCTTCATATCGATTAGAATTCAGAGTTTGTTTCGGTGTTTCTTCTCAGGGTAGTCAGTTAGTAAGCACCGGCCTCATCTAGTAAAAAACAGTCCAACAAAAAAATTGAAGTGTAAAAGTGTTTGTGAAAACCTATTTGCAAACTAAATATCATTTATCATTCATTAAATATTTTTTAAATGTTTAACATAAAAATATACGTTATTACTTCTGTATTTTTTCATTTTAAATAGCTATCTACTATTCAGGAAAAATTATTATAAAAAAACGATACTACTTGATTTTATTAACGGCAATTTACGGTTGAGGTACATCACTATTTAAGAATTGCAAAAAAGTGGCAACATTCGTTATGTCATTTTTGTCAAATGATGAAATGACAACCCTGAACAAGCCCGTGCGTGTTCCCTGGCGGGGACCGCGCGTGCCCCCGCGACGGGTTCCGTCGCACGGAGGCGGGCCCCGTCGCGTGGGTGCGGGGCGCGCCTCCCCGTGACGGACACCCGCGCTGGTCCCCGCGACGGAGCACTTTTGTATGAAACCGCGCGGGTGCCCGCTTAACGCAGTTTCAGGCCTTAGGGTTAATCCACGTACTTCTCAGCCACATGACTGTTTTCACTGTTTATAGACGAAGAAGTACATACTATTATATTATGTAGGAAGAACAAAGTGTTTTGAGCTCATCACAACAGCGTCACGCATTTATCAAGAGATTACCGCGCGGTTAAGTACCTACGAGTATTCAGCTCAGCCTAATCTAGTACCAAGAAATCAGATACAAATCTACAATGGATGTGAATCTGATAATATCGGAAATGGAAGGCGATAGATAGCAAACTATAGAAATATAGTATCAGTTTTAGTCTGGCTGATACCCAAACTTCTAATGATCAAATGTGGCAACTGTTAAATTCTGGCAGTTCTACTTGGCAACTAATAATTTCTACACTCTCAATTTTGAACAAACATACTAGTAACTGGTATTGCAAAAGTGCCTTAAAGTTTTTAATACCTTGCAATGCCACAATATGGTGTAACGAACACATTACTACAGATATGACTAAACTTGTATTTGCATTAAAATTATTGTAAGCCACCTAAACTCTTCTGACATAATGAAAATTTAAACTCTCTGTGCAAATGTTACAACATTAAAAAATATACACTTAAAGGATCACTCGATTGATCACATTCTAAAGGCAAAATATTGTAAGACACTACACGACTCACAGAAACCGTTATTAACCCTGAATAAAGAATATCTAATACTTGTTAACGACGCCAATAAAGGCAGAGTCACACTAACGGGTCGCCACGCCACCCCATACGCGATAACCGGTCTCTATGGTAGTGATGAGGTGTGTGGTGCCGTTATTGTGTCCCTGGTTGTTCTCGAGTTGGTACTTCTTGGTCTAGGCAGTGGTCGCTCGCTCGAAGCCTTGGTGCATGTTATGTACAAGTGCTCGCGTCTGCTGCAGTCAGGTCTTCTGCTGCGGTTTGTCGTCCTCCTCCTCTTCCTCTTCTTGCGCCATCAGTTGCCTCGCTAGTTGTAGGGCCTGGAAAGAGAATTTTGATTACATTAGTTCATGAATCCCCGACCGGTCCTATGAGACCGCGGTGTTATTGTTTTACTATTGTGTCTCGTTTTGTGGGTATTTGATAGGTTAATACATTTTTCAGTGTACAGTACTGTCGTCTAGATAAACTGAACTATTCGAAGTGACTAGCTTTTATTTCCTGATGTTGACTGAAACATCTTATGAGTTGTAATTAGTAATAAAGAATAGGAAAACCAACACTTATAACGAGGTAGAAGTAGTCTAAAAATAAAAACATTAATAAAGAGCAAATTTTCCTTGTATTTTTTCCTATTGAAACTCGTATTCATTCTGAAATTAATTGTGGGCTTTGTTCATTTACTTATTATTGTATTCCCACGTCATAATGGGATTGATTAAGGTAAAGAATGACTGGAGAGGTGCTCACCTTCCACATATATGTCATGTGGAAGGTGAGGACGTCGGACGCGCGTCCTCACCGGACATGGTAAGTTCGTGAGGTTGCTGTTTCGAATTCAGGTTGAAGAAATGCTCGAGTGGCAACATTGCGCGGACCACCCGGACCCGGATAAGCATACGGTGAAGATGTACCCCGATTAGGGTACCCCGATTAGGGTACATCTTCTCTGGTCCAAACCATGGTCCGGAGCGGTCACCTTCTTTTGCGAGGCAGTAATGTTAGCGACACGCGACCTAGGAGACAGGCGCAAGAATGAGAGAACGTACATTTTCACACCCCAGCCGCCAAGCCAGGAGACGCTCTGTTTCTTTGGAGTCGCAGAGCGATCTCCAGCCACCGTGGCACGGGCTTACGGGCGACGAGCAATTGGTAGATTGCCTTCAGGGCGTCCGGTAAGGACTGTGCCCAGTCGTCGACAGCGCTTATTTTTTCACGCGCGAATCGAATAGAAGTCAGCAAAACGGTAGATAACTAGATAGGCTCTACCGTACGGCCAATGCCCGCTAGGGCCATAATCCGTTTTGTAATTCCAATAAACTCCATTTTCTTTTTTTTTTCTGACATGACCTCTCGCTCCACCCTAGAGCGGTAGAAGTTATGACATAATTTCCCACCATACAAAAAAAAACGTCATAATGGGATCATTTACTAGAGTCACATTTCAGCAATTAACATTTGAACCTCCCTTACTAGCACATGACATCTTGCGTAAGCATCGTATGTATCATCTCCAGGGTCATGAGATCAACCTCTAGTTGTAATAAGATCTTAATGAGATGTGTATCATCCAAGTTGTATCATTTGGCATTGTGTGAAATTATTATCTTAAGGCGGGCGCGACGTTAGAATTATCCATACAAACGTAATACCAAAATCATTTGCACTTTAAGCATATTTACACCATAATATGATGTTATTCGGATTCAGACAATAATTATCTAGGTTCCTACATCGTCTTTTTGTTGAAAAACTTACCCCAAACGAAATTTAAGCGAATTTAAATTTGCACATTTTCACAGCGAAAATGTCATGTTTTTATTTTGTTTTTTCTATATTATAAACAACAATATTTCAAAATATCTTTTCGTAGGAACACAGATATTATTATCAAGTTATAAATACTCGAAACAACTCTGGTGGGCGCTCCGCTTCAAGGGTGTTCCCGAGGCCTATATTGACATTATCAGAGATATGTACCGCGATTCCGTGTCCTTTGTCCGGACCGCTGTTGGCGAATCCAATGTCTTTCCAATATCTGTTGGCGTTCACCAAGGTTCGGCTCTAAGCCCGTTCTTGTTTAACGTTGTGCTTGATGTAGTTACGGCAAACATCCAGGATCAGCCTCCATGGCTAATGATGTATGCCGATGACATCGCCCTCGTTAACCAGAACAAGGCCCATCTTGAGCGCAGGGTCAACATTTGGAAAGACACGCTGGAAAACGGCGGTCTGAGACTAAATGTGGCGAAGACTGAGTACATGTCCTGTGGTGGCACGGATTCAAGTACTATCCGGATAGGGTCGGATTTGATCGCTAAGTCTGATAAGTTCCGGTACCTTGGATCCGTGCTGCACGAGTCTGGCAGCGTGGATGACGATGTCCAAGCACGTATAGGCACGGCATGGGCAAAATGGCGCGAGGTAACGGGCGTTTTATGTGACCGTAAAATGCCTCCGAGGCTCAAAGGGCAGGTATATAAATGCATCATACGGCCTGTCCTCCTGTACGGTGGCGAATGCTGGCCAGCACTAAGCAGACACACCCAGGAGCTTCGCGTCACGGAGATGAAGATGCTGAGGTGGATGAGCGGCGTAACGCGATCCGATCGCATACGCAACTCATTCATCCGAGGTAGTCTTGGTGTCCGTGACGTGGGGGAAAAACTGCAAGAGTGTCGTCTGCGATGGTATGGCCACATCATGCGCCGCCCTAGGGAGTACGTTGGTCGGAGATGCATGGATATGGCTGTCCTTGGGGCTAGGTCCCGTGGTCGCCCTCGCAAGCGCTGGCTGGACGTCGTCAAGTCCGACATGAGAGCCAATGGCCTCACTGAGGAGGATGTTAAAGATCGGGCAAAGTGGAAAAAACATAGTCGGAAGGCGGACCCTGGCAATGGCCGGGATTAACGCCAGGCAGAAGAAGATAAATACTCGAAACAATAATGGAAATACATTAATTTTTCATTCATCATTTTTGGTATTACGGAACCTCTCCCAAATTTCCAATAGTTTGTATTGCTAGCACAGCAAGCAACTGTCAGTGTGCGGATGATGACTTTACTCCAGTCGGTGTGTCCAAGAATTGTTTAAACTATCTGGATTGCTTCCATCAACCTCAAAAACGTGTTTTATTTCGTCTCAACTCGAGATAGCGCGCGGTCTCCGCAGGCCTCTTAAGCAATGATCAACATAATCCCACCAATATTCCATAAATGAATTTTCATGAGTAAAAAAAAGTTATTTTTATCTATTGAATTACTATTCAACATGGAATAACCTGTTGAAAGTGTGAAATGTTTACTTGGATATGTACAAAACTATTTTTAGTCTTTTTTTCCAAAAAATAAGTGTAATATATGTATGTATATCTTATACCTATATAAGAAGTCATGAGTAGGCTCATCAAGTTGTTATAATAATTAAATACTTAAACATTATCAGTGTTAGTATGCTCTTGAAGACTTGAGGATACAGTAATCTAAGAATTCTATTAATAGTGTCTTAAAAACGGTAGCAGGAAGTAAAGGGGACAAATCCTATTTTTAGTCAGTGACCACAAGTCAGTGTAATAGGAAGATAGGAAACATTTATCATTCTGTAAATGTTATTGTTCCAACTATGCATACATCCTCTGTGGACTCGAAGATTATTATACTTGATAATAACTTATATGGACATAGGATTTACTATGAGCCATTATCAAAACAGAATAAATTAAGTTCTAATTTTAATGTGTAATCTTAGTATTGTCTTTGATAACAAAAATCAATTAAAAAGTAATTGAAGCAGTATCTATTAGATAATTAAAAATAAATCATGAGTAATTAAACAATTTGTGATAAGGTGAGATGCTTCTAGATAAAAGTGTAAACAAAAAACATTGTTTCATGAATAATAGGAATCTTACTAGAAATATCAGTAGTGTAATTAGCAAGGTAATTAAACTGTAACTTCATTAAAACAACTTCTGTAATGGTTTACTTATGCTTATCAGTGAAACATGCAAAAATTTCATGACGCACTAATCTATTTTGTTTGAAGATTATCTACTATGTTAACACAAGTATTCTGCCACAACTTTGTTGGCATAAATTGGATTTGGGTCTATTATATTTTAACAACTACCACCATTTCATCCTATGCTAAATTTCATTTAAGGTTTCTGTACATTATTTTAAAATAACTTGTGGCATGTGTATGTATTTATAACAGAGAACTTAATGATACTATCATTTGATCTGTTTCTATTAGATATTAAGTATCATAATTATTATTGCAACTGTATGCAATAATAATAAACATTATTTTATTGTCAAGTAACAAAACTCATTATGTTAGTAGCTATTTCCTTACACACAATCTTAGTAAAGCAATACACAACAATGTTACTATACAAAAATATTCAATGACACTGCTACTGCAGGGTCAGAGGCCTGGTAGATAGTTATCAGAAAGGGTTACACATGTTTCGAGTAGATAGCAAGGGTACTTATTTACTATGTTAGTGCTCCCAGTGCCAATATAGCAAAATAAGTTGCTGTATACTGCTATTAATAGGAAAAAAATGAAGGCTTTGTTTATAAATATAAAAAAACCTGCCCAGCTTTTGAAACTTTCATTTGGAGGCTTTCGTTTTTATCTAGAATACAGTTTGTTGTTTGTTTTGTACACTCTTAACAATGTTATATAATTAACATCATTGTATTTCTATCACAATAGCAACTAGAACTCATGAAAAGGTGACAGACTAGTAAATGTACAATACACTCAGATGAGAGTAGTTAAGAATGCAATAATGAGAGCAGTAATAACTGTGCACACCGCAGGTCATGACTTGCATAGTAATCACTTACTTCCAATGCCAGCCACCTATTTATGGAACCAGATAATAATTCATTACTAGTCATAATAGTATTGTATGGTTAGCTCATAGTTTTAGGCCTAATTATGCTTTAATATCCAATTTATCAAATATAATTGAGGGGCTGTAGAAATAATTCAGAATAATAAATGAGATAAGATAAATACCCAAGAAATAAAATTTCCGGCCATAAACATGTCAGTGATGATTAACCTGACACACCTTGATCTGCATATAAATGTTGGAATTCTAGTTATATCCCAAACGGTGACCTAATCGTCAGTTCACACCCACAACATGCATTTGTGTGGCAACTCACCTGGAACTCATTGTAGTGCATTTTCCGCTTCTTCTCGAACTCGATTCGCTTCCGGCGTTCCTCTTCAGGTTCCTCCATGTCCTCGTCACTCGCACACGCGTTTGACTCATGTTCCGTACACCTCGGCGGCTTGTTCATACTGGCTGCCAATTTCGCCGCCAGTATGTTCGCGTCCAGTTCGTCGGTCGGCACCAAATCACCGTCCACGGATTCCGAATAAGGGGTCTTGGGCTCATCTACCTTCATATGTCCGTAATCTTTATTCGGCGGATGAAACGTTTCCATAATATTCATCTCGTCGAACCTTTGCTCTTTTGATCGCTTGCTTGTGGATGGCGTTCCTGAGGCCGCTGTGTCCTGCCCGTCAACACTCCGCGATGTTTTCAAAATGCCCTTAGAGGGCTTCTTCTGCAAATTTTGTGCCATTGTGTTAATTCTACACTGACATTTTACGATTCTAGGCTTGGAATTGTAGACTGAATCTTTAATTTTTTCTGCATTGACAAGTGAACATATTCTACCATAACTGACAGATGACAGCAGTAATTGGTGTTGCAATATCTGCCTGTCTGAAATCTCTCAATCGTTTTAGGACTCAGGTTGGCCAATGGTACAATCTGGCCAAATGATTGGCCCATCGCAAACACAGTGTTAGTATGGAGCCCCTGCTTAGGATATATGCTTCACCTCCTTTCGTACTCAGCGTTCACAGCCACCAGCACCATCTACGACTTAAACGAAGCCAACTATAGAGACGATAGAGCTATCCAGGTGGCTATGTATTGGTTACATCACAATTATAAATTAAAAACACGAAATAAAAATATTAAAAAAAAACTACCATAATGATTTGAATGACTGAAAATTTGGCTGCATGATTTTGCCTTTGCTTCGCATTGTGAACATCGCAAAAAAAAAAATAAAAAAAAAGAGTTCGAAGAAGTTCGGTCGATGTAATGTCACTGTCAGAAGTCAAAAAACCGGATTGAAGAACTTTGTAGAATTTTGAATAATTTGTTGTTATTTCTGTAATAATTATATTATTACGGCTACTAGGTAAACTTTGCTCACTTTAGGCTTATCTGTTTACTGTTGTTAATATAAATCATAATCCATTGTATTATTACAGATTTAAGTGACGAAAATGGTGGAAGATTCGAGTCTGAATTCCAACAAATCAAAGGTAAACATGGCATAGAAAACTGTAGAAAGAAGTCATAAATTGTGTTACGTGTTTGTTGTTTCATACTGAATCATGAACCGAGTTTCTTACGAGTTTCCTGATGGACTATTGTTACTTTAAAGTTGAAACACCATTGTTTTTCCAGACAAAAACAACACGCCCAAAGGCGGTATACTTGTGGACGGAGGCCGACGTGCAGAAATGGCTGCGACGGCATTGCAGTGACTACTATAATCTATACTGGGAGAGGTTTCATGAGGTAACTACCTCAGTTACTTTAAAAAATTAAAATGTAATCAAAAGTAGGTCAGGAAGCTATACACCCAGATTACTTGAAAAAAGGACTAAGTACACTAGTAACTACACTTTGAAGTTCAGCTTAGGCTTAGCAAAATGGTTCTTGTACTATGAGTGAATCAGCATTCTCTTGCCCTTATCCCAAATTAAGTGTTCAATAAATCATGTTTAGCTGATATTAAAACAATACCTAATCAATGCTTTGAAAATCCTTGAATCAACAATGAAAATGTGTTATTACTAAAGTATAAACATTTAGTGGTGTATTGAAGATATGATAATTTCAGCTTTTTTGTGTTACTAATATGAGTAAAATAATTAAAAATCACAAATAAATTTAATGATCAGTTTTTTCTTTCATTCATTCTAATTTGGTGCATAGTTGGTATTATTTAGATACCTACTAACTATACATTCCTAATTTCAGCATGACATAACAGGCAGAGCTTTAGTCCGAATCAATGACAACACTCTGCTGCGCATGGGCATCACCAACAAAGAACACCGCGAGGCAATATGGAGGGAGATACTTAAGCTTAGGTTGAAGGCTGATATAGTGGAGATCCGAGACTTGGAGAGGAGGCACAACTACTTTAACTACGATTTGTGACACAAAGATACCTGTGATGGTATAGAAGGACCGATACCCATCATTAAAAAAATATTGCATAGACGGTAACATTTACAATAAACGCAGTGCTGTAGCTCATCTCTACCGTGCCTTACTTATAATAATGAGTTGATGAGATTATAAATAGATGATTTAGATGTTGCTATTTAAGAAATTCCTACTATATTAGTAGATTTATTGATCAGTTGCTCATCTAAATATTGATGATTTCCAGAAGTTTATTTCGTAAATAGTTATAAACACTTGTTATAATGAACACGTGAAAACGAATTTAGTGTTATGATGTAAAATAATGTTGAATATTTTGAAATTTGTAAATATAAATAGGCTGCTTCACACTTTGATGATGTGGTTATGTTGGCTCTACCGCATATTCGTGGGTTGGTTGTGGATGCATTATGCACAAAACACTAAACATTTCCTCTCAAAAACCCTGCAGTCATATGGCAAAGTGCGAAGAAGTCTTGAGGCTATCTTTATCATGGCTACTTAGAAATTGCAGGGGTCAAACTCCATAATGCCTTGTATATCCGTCGCTAGTATAGATGATAAGAGCCCCAATGTCAATGAGAATCCTCTTTTTAATGTACACCTATAACAAACTTGCTGTCAACATAGTTATCTTGTCATGATCACTATGTTGCCATTAAATTGTTTTATTTGAATCTATAAAATGAATTGAACTTTAATGCAATAATACTTAAACTTAATGTATGAAGAAAACATGTTTTTTTAAATAAAATGAGACAAGGTCTGGAGGACTATTTACATCTGTCATAAATTTAGACATGGAGCAGTGAATGGTATAGAATAAAACATGCATTTAAGCCTTTCAGAGATTTTAATCTAAATTGAGGTGTCTATAATCAAAATAAAAAAGAACATTAAATTAGTTAAGGTATTTTACTATAAATTAAATCAAAAATAGAAACAGAAAAGAAATAGAAAACTGTTACTTAATAAAAAATTGAAACAGATTAGTGAGAATACTATAAATAATTCCATAGCTGCTACACTGACGCTTATTCAAATAACTGCAATAAAGTATACAATACAATAATTGGCACAATGAATACGGTTTGTAGTCAAGTAACTTGTAATATTATAGTAAAATTTAAATAAAACAGTTTTATAGTTTCCTAATCTTTGCTTTATTTTAATACCTTTTGTTTTTGATGGTATGGAATAATAAAGATAGGTATTACCCGACACAATCTAATATGCGTAAGAACATGGGCTCTTACGCATATTACCAGCAGCCATGGGGATGCCAGACTTTTGTAATTTTATAAAAGCTGATGAGCTAGTTTGTCAGTACATGTCCCCAACACAGGTAGGTGACCTATGACGTTTCAGTTATGATACTTTGGCAGGCTAAATTCGTTTAAATTATAAGGAGCCCATTCCTTATAATTTAAACACATGGAAAGCGTTAAAATTATTTGGAAAAGTTTTTTTAAGGTGGTGGGCTTCTACCGCTCTGGGAGGAAGTGGAAGGGTACGGTTTTCCTTTTCAGAAAACCTCGCAGTGCTATCAGTTTTTGTAAGTAGGTTACGATAGGCAGTAACATAATTGCCATAAACCGAAACTGTTGTCACGATAATTCTTACCCTTTTTTTGCCCAATCCAGATTACCATTGAAAGGTACAAAAGAAAACTTTTAACGAAACGCTGTTCAACATGAACATACAAAGTGTTGCTGGCAATTATTAGGTTGTCGACCCAGTGGTTTGTGCTGCACTTACATAACGCTTAAGTATTCTCAAATATAAATACATCACATGCATTGATCTCATTGTCGTGCCAGAAATTGTTTGGTGCAAGTTACGAGAAACAATATTATTGGCGAGTGATGCCATTTTCTTTTGGGTTATGAAATCTTCAAACAATTTCTCCCGCTCTGGATGGAGCGAGAGGGTGTAACAGATTTTTACTATCTTAAAACCAACCCATGTTCCTTCAGAAGCTTATTGCATTCCAGAGCCGCAGTGACTGTTTCGGGCAATTCCAGAGCCCTAGCAGTTTTCTACCCAAGGGGTCCCGATTGCACCCAGGATTGGGCTGCCCGGTTTCGTAAACGTAACCTTGTGCATGCCCAGGTCGAAACACTGCTGCCGCGACAAGTCAGGGTATGGCGGACAGAGTTCCGACGAGATCTCATGGCGATAGCGACTGTTGCTGGTTACAACACGCTCAAATGCTGCGCACTATTAAAAAATTAAACGATTATTCATTCCCTCTTCAAGGCTTCCAGCCACTGGAGAGGCATCACGGCGTCCTCACCTAGGCTTTATACTCGGTATGGTTGTTGCACTCGCTGCCCGCTACGCTACTGGGTTTTCTGTTTTGGTTATTAGGTTAGGATTTCATTGAGTAGAATACGGAATGTCGACGAACAAAATATCGATGACTACACAAAACTCCATTTGATTTACCACGTAATACACGCTTTAAAAGAAAATTGTAATACCTAAATAAGGTACTTACAATTTTTTTTCAGATTGCAAAGGTCTCTAATTTACCATTTATTTAATGAAGATAAATCGCTGATGACCGTTCCCTTGCACCTTGCGCGCTACAGCACGGTTGCCTCCGCCTGGTCGCGTCGCGCATCAGGCGTGTAGACGCTCCGAAATAGCCGTTTTAATGACCCTCCTTTGTTTATCATTCTTCCTGTACCCTCGTAGAGACAGCTCTATTATGAGAGCGCCCAGATTCCACTATAATAAATATGATGGCGGTATGTGTGACGCTGCCGCCGGCGAAACGTCCTAATTTGACGATTTTGTGAAATATTTTGACAACGATTTTTCACTTTTGATTTCTGATCAAGAAACTGTACCTACCTACCATGTGCTACTTACTCGTACATTAATTTTCCGTGTGTTATAAGTGCAACTGTTGATCTTGGGTTCCTCCATCCTGATTCGGTCCCTTGGATGGCCGACGGTATTTTTCCATTATAAAATTCTTACTATGGTAGTTAGGGCTATTTGAACTTATAGGTAGGTACCCGAAGTAACGGAATGAAGGTCTATAGATCTATATGTACTATACTTCTTCATAAGTACTTAAGTACTTACTTCGTAAAAGGTAGAGATTCTATCTAAGTGGTCTCTACCCACCTTTTGTCTAACTAGACTTAGGACTTGAAAAAAGGGTGTATAAACTACCTTATCAGTAGCTGGTATCGAACCTTTTCCAATTTTACCTGTAGGTAAGAGGAAAGTGGATGAACAAAAACAAGTCAACAGTATCACGACTCTTCCCTGAACGAGTAAACTACCAGCTACCTGTAATCTAAATATTATTGTTTTACAATACCGTGAACTGAACACCCTTTGAATTTATATTTATTGTTTCTCGTGTTTTCAGAGAAGTTAGTACCTATAGTCTTAGAAGTTTTAAACTATAGGTATCTACATAGGAACATCTTATGTTCACCTGGCCTTGCCTGATTTTGCGTGAAGTTCTCAGTGCTTTGGCGTTCATCATGGAATATCGATTCGGTAGCCCAACAGGGGTGAATGTTAGATCATACTGGGGTGGGTACAGCACTAGGGCTTTCAATACCGGTATTACGGGATCCCGTAATACCGTGATCACGGATATATTTTGGTATTTTTTCAATACCGGTATTGACTAGCCAATACCGTGATTACGGTATTACAATATTTAATATATGTACAGGATGTTTGGGTGTGCGTCAGAATGGCTGGTTGTATGTGGCGTTGGACTATGAGAGTTGATTCGAAAATCGTTACATAATTGCTTATATTTGCTACATCTATATAAATAAAAATGTGTTGATGTTCGTTAGTCTGATTAAAACTCGAGAACGGCTGAATGGATTTATCTTATCTTGGTCTTGAAATGTTCGTGGAGGTCTAGGGAAGCTTTAAAAGGTGAGAAGAATTCGAAAAAAAAAAATTATACAAAACTTTAGGTCTTCTATTTATCGATTAGTGTACGGTGGGTAGGGTAGTGTAGGGTAGGTAGGGTAGTGTAGGGTAAGTAGGGTAGTGTAGGGTAGTGTAGGGTAGAGTAGGGTTGTGTAGGGTAGGTTTTTTTTTTCTGGTAGGGGAATCATCAGAATGACTTCCCCCGCTCTTGGGCGGAGCGGGAGGGCGTGTCAGACTCTTACTGACTAAACCCCTACCCCGTTCCTTCGTTGCCTTCGTTCTGGGGGGGACTCGGTATCAACCGTTAGGAATACCACATGTTCCCCCCAGAGGCTTCGGCCCTACCGGGCCCCTACAAGGGGTAGGTAGGGTAGTGTAGTAGGGTAGTAAAAGGTAGGTAGGGTAGGGCCTACCCTACCCTACCTTCCCTACCTACCCTAAACCACCCTATCCTCTATCCTACCCTAGTAGGATAGGGTAGGATAGGTAGGGTAATCATTTGACGGGAGCAAAGCCGCAGGCAAAAGCTAGTATATAATAAATAATTGCTACATAATGATATGTATTTAGAAACACCAGCCATTCTGACGCACGCATGTCTGGTGCATCGTGTACCAAATTAAAATGGTTGACTGGAAGGGTCATCTCCTATCCTTTCAGGCCGCCTAAACACTACACATGCCTCGTGGATTTTTTTTCATCGACATTTTAGTGTTTTTTGAAAAATAGACGAAAATTTTACATTTAAATTCAAATATTAGAAAATGTATAAGGCGTAGACTCTGAATTTTAATTTTATTTAGACGTGTATTGTATGAGTACTTTTAAATCCAAAATTAGTAACATTAGTCATCTAGATTTTTTTTAATTTACTTGCAAAGTTTCGTACTTAAATTCAAGCTGTTCATGTTACAGCTATTTACATGGTTACAAAAAAAGAACCAAAAGTGACTGGAATCTTCAAACTCTCTCAATAATTCTCTAGTCTATCCTCTTGCTAGTGATATGCCACATGCTATAAAAATATATTTACAACTTTGTGGATTCGCTAGTTTTGTGAATCGAGTCAGTCATAATTTTGAATATAAAATTCATGTACTTAATGAATTTTATATTCAAAATTATGACTTGAAAAAATATTTTTGCTTTAATGGTACCTGAAACACCTATTTAATCTGTTATATCACTCTTATAAGGCAAAATCTGTCTCGTATCTCTCTTTTCGTGGGTTTTATTGGAAACAAAAAATTCAAATTGTGTTTTTAACCAATAATTTCATTATTTATATAGATATTATTATGATTCGAAGAAGAAGAAGCTCTAGTTTAAAAATTAAAAAAAAAATACAAAAAACTTGGATTCAATACCGTGATCACGTGATCACGGTATTGAACTATTCCAATACCGGTATTGATACCGGTATTCAAAAAATCCGGTATTTGAAAGCCCTATACAGCACACTGGGCACCTCCCCGCCGACGCCGCTCAAGATTTTGAAGTTTTATGTTACTTACGTTATTTTGCCAAAGCTAGATCCGCTAGTTCTATCATTAAATGATGACAGGCGTTTGTTGTTTTTATAGCGGGGCTGACTGATGCGTAGTCAACGCACCAACGCACGGTCTACCGGAAGGATACTGTAATAAACATTTCACAGAAAAGTTCACTTACTCATCTTTTAAAGCGTTTCCATCTGTTCCGGAAATTCCATCACCGTCCACTCAACTGATTTACAAATCCATCAAAGAGCGTTTGCGTTTGAAGGTTTCACGAAAAGAGGCAAAACAATGAGATTCCAAAAATAACAACACTTGGAAGAAAATTGACGAACATTTCTGGGAATTTCCTGTTCCCTGGTGCTGCTCATAAAAACAAGTGTGGTGGCAATCACAAACATTCAAATCAGCATGACAGATAGGTAGCTACTCAGTGATTGATTTATAATAAACATGAGGCACTGTAGAGAGGGCATCGTTTCATCTCATCTACCTAGCCTTTTCCCAACTATATTGGGGACGGCATCCAGTCAAGCCGGATTTTAGCTGAATACCAGTATTTTACGAGGAGCGACTGCCTACCAGACCTCTACAGCCCATTAAAGACTGGAGTCAGATTTACTGGTTTCTGACTATCTGTAACAACTGCCAAAGATCTACAAATGACAGCCGGGACCTACGGCTTAGCGTGCTTTCCGAGGCACGAAGGAAACTCGGTATGTTAAAGATGGTCACCCTTGACACAGATCACAGATCAACCTTGGCAGCTTACCTTGTAGATCGACCCATGCGCCTGTTATTATCTAGCCCCGAGCTTCCAGAAGGAGAGAGAGGGCATCGTTTATCTGACAAAAAACTACGCCTGCTTACTTACTTAGGTAGTTGTGTGTAATTGTAATCAATCACAAATATTTCTTGTTATTACAAATATTTGGATTTGATTTTTTGTGAAATTTAATTCAAAATGGAAAGAAAAAACAATTCGATTATATTTAAAAATTTTAGATTTAATTTTTAGGTAAAGATTTAAAATAGGTAAATGTAGTACCTACTCTTGAGTTTGATGGTTACAAATTGCTCGGTATTTAGAGGTATCGGTCTTGAAAATTGAGGATTCTCCAACCACTCAACCAGATAGATTTTATGTGTGGTCCGTGCAAGTGCGGAAAATATCGAAAACTAGCGTAGAGCTGTTGGAGAAATGCCGCGAAAGCCCGATCGACCACCAGATCAAGCGTCGCAAGTGGAGTTGGATTGGTCACACGCTTAGGAGGGATTCCAATCATATACCTAAACAGGCACTGGACTGGAATCCCCAAGGGAAACGGAAGCGTGGCCGTCCTCGGCAGACCTGGCGACGCACCGTTTTGGCTGAAGCGAAAGACATCGGACTGACGTGGAGCGAGGTCAAGCATAAAGCGCAAGACCGCTCGCGTTGGGTAACTACTGTTGACGCCCTCTGCCCCAGCTAGGGGATATAGGACCTTAAGTAAGTAAGTAAGTGCAAGTGCGGGCTGGCAGACTATTGTGTAATACGAGTATGTTCTAATTGCGCGGAGAAATCTAATACCACTATGCAATAATGCAAGATTTTAAATTCTGGTTCATATGTGGCGTCATAGATGTCGCAACAGGCAGAAATAAGTACCTACCTGTCATTCCCACCGCTTACAGGATTAAAAAGTCGTAGGCGAGGCACCTGGATTTTGCTCTGTGCGATTAAGTCCTGGAAGCTCTTTGCAGTCAAACACGTAGGTACATCATTCATTATTCCCTCTAGCATAACATACACATGTACATACATGTCATACATACACCTATAGTATATGGTAATGGAACTTCCGGAACAAATGGCATCGCGTTTAAAAATAATTAAATATGAGTAACTGCAATGATTTCTTTGAAATGTTTGTAATAAACTGTAATATCCTTCCGAAGCACGTTTCACTTTCGTGCGTTGTTTAGGTACGCACCAGTCAGCATCGTTATAAAAACCTTTTTTAGCGTGGGGATTTATGCAAAGATTTCTCTCGCTCTAGGCTGTAGAGGGAGGGCGTATGACACTTTTACGGACTAAAACCCACTACTATGTTCCTTCTTTGCCTCACGTTCCAGGGGTGTTCCTTTCAGAAGCGAACCCATGGCACTCAGTAGGCGTCGAACCTGCTGAGCCCCTGCGGTTTTGGAACACTACGCGCCGTCGACGACTCGGACTTGGTCCAGACGGTTACCGGACAGCCGGACGGTAAGCTACCCCTTGCTCACCGTCAAACAAGATAACGTTTACGGTGGAACAAACGCCTGGTTATTTTAATGGTAGAATAAGCTAACCGTCTAATTCAAGCAAGATGGTTATCTTATAAAATAATAGTACATTACGATATTAGTGCGTAATGATGGTTATAACATGCGAGGCGGAATTTCAGCCCGAGCCGAAGGCGAGGGCGTAACTGAGCCGAGCATGTTATAACCAATACGCACGTATATCGTACGACGTTTTTTAACACATTTGCGAGGAAACAGAAAAAAAAACATTTAACATCTTAGTGTTTAGCGCCAAAGAAATCGAACGCAAATATTGTTTGGTAAAATGACAAAATGAAAAAAATTACAAAAAATGACGAAAATGACTGAAATGACAAAGAGTGACAAAAAATGACAGAAAATCACAACAAATCACAAAAAATGACAAAAAGTGTCAAAAAGTGACAAAAATGACAAAAAGTGACAAAAAATGACAAAAAATTATAGAAAATCACAACAAATCACAAAAAATGACAAAAAGTGACAAAATGTGACAAAATTGACAAAAATGACAAAAAAATGACAAAAAATAACAAAAATGCCAAAAAAAGACAAAAGTAACAAAAAATGACAAAAAGTGACAAAAAATGACAAAAAATGACAAAAAATTATAGAAAATCACAACAAATCACAAAAAATGACAAAAAGTGACAAAATGTGACAAAATTGACAAAAATGACAAAAAAATGACAAAAAATAACAAAAAGTTACAAAAATGCCAAAAAAAGACAAAAGTAACAAAAAATGACAAAAAGTGACAAAACATGACAGAAAATCACATAAAATGACAAAAAGTGACAAAAATGACAAAAAATTACAAATAGTAACAAAAAATGACAGAAAATCACATTAAATCACAATAAATGACAAAAATGACACAAAGTAACAAAAAGGGACTGAAATGATAATAAATCACAAAAAGTGACAAAAAATGACAAAAATGACAAAAAATTACAAAAAATGACAAAAAATTACAAAAAATGACAAAAAATGACAAAAAATGACAAAAAATCACAAAAGTTGACAAAAAACACAAAAGGTGACAAAAACTGTCTGAAATGACAATAAATCACAAAAAGTGACAAAAATTACAAAAAATGACAAAAAATTACAAATATCACAAAAAATGACTAAAAACCACAAATAATCACAAAAAATGACAAAAAGTGACAAAATGTGACAAAAAGTGACAAAATGTGACAAAATGTGGCAAAAAGTGACATAAATGACAATAAATGCTAAAAAAAGACAAAAAATTACAAGAAATGACAAAAAATGATAAAATATGACAAATGATAAAATGATGAGGCTATTCAAAATTTCGAACTAATCGCCGCGCACGAAATGGCAAATAATGCTGTTATGGAATTTGTATGGACTATAACTTAACTATTTGCTTTGGTATAACACACGCGTTTTTTATGACCCGCTTTACATATCTAAAACCGGTGGAATTACATCAGCTTTACGAGCAACTGTGTTAAAAATATTATTAATAAAATCTTATCATGCCTTTTACGACTAACAAGCTTTCAAGTACAACAATGCTAGTAGTTAAATAACTTGCGTAGTTTGTATATTAGTTTGTTTAGTGGAAATCTTCCAAATGACTTTCAAAACAGTTAGGTACCTGTACCCTTTTTCAGACATGTTCAGTTAAGATGACAATGCGTGGGTAAGGGCGTTCTAAATCCAATAGAAGATGGCAGACTTCTTCTTCTTCCTGCCCTTATCCCATATTATTTGGAGTCGGCACAAAATGTTTTTTTCTTCCATTCTGTTCTGTCACCTGTCATGCTATCATCAACTCCCTTATCCTTCATATCGATCCTCACACAATACATTTTCTTTGGCCTCCCTCTTGTAAATTCAGAACTCTTTTAGTAACATGCATTTCATCCCTCCTCTTCACATGACCATACCAAGACAAACGATTTCCTTCTAGGGCATAAAAAGCATAAATCTTATAAGAATGGATATAGCGCCTCGTTTACGATAAAGGCAGTGCAGTGGAGCTGTAGGCTAAACTATGACGCTATAAAGCTAGGTAACTATTTTTATGGGATGTAAAGTCGGGGAGGTCCATTGTTAACACTTTACCAATTCCCAGTAAAAATCTTCGCTAGGCTGTAACTACCTAACAGTCACATAGGCAAAGGCCATCCATTTAACCTATCAATACCCGCGAATGAGACACAAATACACAATGTTAAGAAAATAACAGCGCGGTCGCATGAGACCGGTCGGGGATTCATGAATTAATGTGCAAGGTGGAGTTATGTACCTAACTGACAATGGTGGTAAACAATTTATTTCCTTGACCATAGTACGAGTAAGTACAATTGGTTACATGGTCATGAGTTCATGTTTTACTTAGGCAGATTTCAGAAAAATATGACTGACCGTTCTGCAGGTGGTACTTAGTTTCTCATTGTGTTTAGGTTTACATCTTATGAATATTTCTGTAAGTATATCACACTAATCATATTTTGAAGGCGAAAATTTGTGATAGGTTGTGTGTGTGTTTGCAATGCAACATCTTCACGTTCGCACGGTTGAGAAGATTTCTATGAAACTTAGTAACTACTACCTAGACAGTGGACACTGGACATGGGTCCTGGAATACAACATACGATACTTAGGTATTATCTCAAGAATATGTTCCCTTAGGATTATTTTCCACCAGCACGCGGGCAAATCCGCTGGCAGCAGCTAGTATTTTATAATAGAGGCTGAAATATAAAGAGAGAGACATTCATAAATCAAAACTTAAAACTGACCCATTAACCACAAAAAGACACACGCAAAATAATTAAAGCGACGTAAAACGATCATAATTTTAATAGGTTACGACCTTAACTATCAATTGTAACATCAAAGAAAATCATAAATTCGTGGTCTGACTTAGTTTGCAGAGTAGCTGAATAGTGTAGGTACTTCTTTAGTTCTTTGTCACCATTAGCCTCAAGCCCAGGGCATCGTATGCGCGCGTCATTAAAATCATTTGGCATGCCTCTGTTGCCAAATTAACTCCCAATAAATGGCCGCACATTGCAATCTGCTATATGGTTATTACGAAAACGTCTCGTGGGCTTCACAGTGTAAATGCTTAATTTTATTGTGTCAGTCCTCGGTCCGGTAACATAACAGTCGGTTGTGCCAGGGTAAACGGTCGTGCGCTCTAACCCTAAACTTTTTCCCGCCATATTTTTGGCGCCAATTTAATTTTGTGATGTGAGTGACATATACAGGAGGAATTTTTGGTTTTCTCTGTTTGAGTGGCCAGTGTTATTTTGCTGGATTGGATAAATAAGGTTTGTTTACATTTTAATTAAGACACAATAAATCGTTTTTGTTTATATAGACTTTAATATAGTATTTAAATCTTCTGCTGAATAAGAATTCTTTTAATTACTGTATAATCAATTTATAAATATACTTACCCTAATTCGTAGTTTAATTAAAGCTTTTTAATCAAAGGATAGGTACTTAGGTACTTACATAGTTTTCACGATACCAATAAAAATAGTAAAGGAACGTAAACTACGAAACAGATGAAGCATGAAACAATACACAGAATAATATTGAAATCCCGTATAAACTAGAATTTATTTTAGAAATTCGGGCGAAGCTAACGGAATAAATAAACAACTGATAATCCTACCTAGACTACTAAAGATTCCGATGTCTAGAACTACACACAATTTATTGACCAAATATTACGGTAACTCTGTAACTCATCTGCTGAAGGCACCGCAAATCCTATAGGTACTTAAGAGATTTGCGGAGTAACGTCAGCAGAAACATACACACAAATCCAATAATGATGCAACCTTACATATGGTATGAAAATAGTACATTTTCATGCAAGTACGTAAAGTTTGTCATTGCAGCCTAGGTAAAATAAATACTCGTGAGAGCTAAAAGCGATTTATTTTGTTATTTTTTTTGCGATTACAAATTTACATCAGCATAGCCTGCGACGCACCTATTATATGAATAAGAAAACATTGTTTCTACCACAATTTTTTTTTGGTCCTCTAGTCGTTCTTTTTTGTTTACGAATGTTATTCGTCACGTAGCTTACTTAATGCCTAACCGCAATAATAACCGGCCGCTTTGCGCACTTGGTGCTTCAGTGATCTCACGTGAAAGCTAAGCTTTATATCTACAGATACGAGTATCTCCTTCAATTTTGTCACATAACCCTCACTCGTTTGAGTGATGTTTGAGTGGTGTTTGGATCATGTGACTTCTATTGGGTATATTACTCAACAGAAATCATCATTCTAGAAGATGTTAGTGCTAACCGTGCCAAGCCAGAGCGGGTCGCTAATCATCGTTACCTTCCTGGCCTAGTCTCATATTACTTGGGGTACATTCACGTGTTGCAAATTTTTTTTTCTTGCATTATTTTCTGGCAGGAACTCGTGGCTAGATAATAACAGCCGCACAGGTCGATCTTCAAGGTTAAGCAACGCTTGCCTAGGTTGGTCTGTGGATGGGTGACCATCTTAACATAACGAGTTTCCTCCGTGCCTCGGAAAGCACGTTAAGCCGTTGGTCCCGGCTGTCATTTGGAGATCTTTGGCAGTCGTTACGTATAGTCAGAAGCCAGTAAATCTGACTCCAGTCTTGCCATGAAGTACCGTGTTACCCCAGTTAATGGGTTGTGGAGGTCTGGTAGGCAGCCGCTCCTCGTAAAATACTGGTATTCAGCTAAATCTGGCTTGACTGGAAGCCGACCCCAATATAGTTGGGAAAAGGCTAGGCAGATGATGATGCATTATTTTCTGGCAACTGCCACGCTATCACTTATTCCCTTTTCTTAGAGATTACTCTTCACACAATCCATCCATCTTTTCTGTGGCCTCCCTTTCTATTCATCTACATGTAAGGTACTCTCATAACTCTTTTCTTTACTTGACCATACCGAGACAAACAATTCCCTTTCAACTTTCCAGTTACTGGCACCACTTTCAAACTTCCTCTTTATTCATTCAAAATTCTCACTTTATTCATTCTCGCCACTTCTGTCATCCATGTCAACATTCTCATCTCTACATCATTCCTACATGTTATCTTTTTTTTTAATCCATCTTTTTAACAGCCCAACATTCTGATACCAACATAGAGCGGGTCGCTAGTAGGTATTGAATAAAATTATTCAGACAAACAATGCCGATATATTAGACGACGGCTTGTTTATTTTCTCCCGATATATTGCGCTAATTCTTACACCGCGATTTTAAAAGCGTTTACAAAACAATTTGCGAAATCTTTTTGTAAGTTGTGGCTTTTTAATTAGCGCGTGAGCTGGAAATGAAATTCGCATCTACACACATATCTAGTTTCTTAGGGTTTCATCCGAAGAGTGTTAAAATAATCATATTATTAAGGCCTCCGCTATCCGTTCGTCTGTTCGTCAGTCAGTGGGCTGTATCTCATAAATATCCGTAAGGTAGAGTTGAAATTTTCACAGAATATGTATTTCTATTGCTGCTACTACAAAAAAATAATAAAATTAATATAAAGTTAAAATTAAAGGAGGTTCCCATACGTTACTTTGTCGGCGTTTTCGTTCTATTCTAATATTCTTCCCTTCATTTGTGAGTGCGATTCGCATTTGGCCAGTTTTCGTTCAAATCAATGAGTTATTCTAGTAAATAAATAAATTTTTACTCTTAAATTTTTTATAACAATGAAAATAGGACAGCTACATTATTAGGTAATTAGACAATGAGGTCATGTTCTTGTAGAAAACTTTAGGAAAATAACAGTAATTTTGGCTACGCGCTACGCTTGCTACGAGCTTGAGGGCCAAGAAGTGCTACGAGCTACGCACAAGGACAACTCCGTAGCGCGTAGAACTTATTCATATTTATGTTGATAATAAAATCACGTTCAATATTATACTGACACGCACCGTCGACGACTCGGGTATGATCCTGTACTGTGGTCCTACAGGTATACTGTAGAGCTGCTGTTTTGTTCCGACTTTCATATGTAGAGATATAGATATCTGAAATTCTTAAAAAAATATTAATTAGTTAGGTACTAATGTGAATCTTCATGAACGTGCATGAACGCAGTACCTATTATCAATATTCATAGTCGCACATTGCTTTCTAATCTAATCTACGTATTCACGAACAGGTTTCCTTTCCAAAACTTATCAGCTACCATCTCCATGAAAACTAATCACTTGATCAACAAATACCATTCGTGAATACCTACCCAAATGTGCCTTGCGCTGCGCACGCGCCTGGCTATTGATGCTGGAGCCAAGAGCGCTGCACTATGATTTATGACGACAGCACTTCAATAACAGATAGATAGCCACTTCATCTGCTGCGAGGTTGAATTTGAGGACGGTATTTAACGATGGCAAGGTGCAACTTAGCTTCGTTTTTTTGACTGACCGACCTTTTGAAAATGCAAACGTGCCTGTAATTGGTCTATTTGAAATAAATGTGTTTCTGTTTCAAGTAAAGTTACCTCCGTGCATTCGAAAATTGGTGGTAATGGGCAACTCGTTGATTTGGACAAAAGAAAAACAATTCTTTCTTATAAGGCTTATTTGCGTTTTTATAAGTCAGTTATGTAGTCGTGTTCAACACAAACAGTTCTCTTAATTGCAATGTTGCAATTGATATTACAATTACACAAATAATAATATTGTATTTCTTTCTTAGTTATAAGACGTTATTTGTTATCTGTAACTGAGTTTACATTGTGTGCAATATAAATAAATCACCAAATAACTCCAACCACTCTAGGTGGAGAAAGGAGTGTCAGATTTTTAATGACTGAAACCCAAAAGTGTTCCTTCCAAGGGGTAACCTTTGCGTTCCCGCACCGCGATTCCTTACTCCCTCACAATAGTCCCGCAAGGTACAGTACCCCTCTCTAAAAAGGTCTAAAACTGCATTCTACAGACACTCCTACGAGTAAATCAATGAACTACCTAAGCCGTTGATTGCAGCTCACCTCTCTCACTATGCTCTTCACATCCGGTCCAAATCCAGACCAATCTTACAAAATTATCGCCCCCACCAACAAAATCTGGTCCACTGAACAACAGATAAAATCTCTCTTTGATCCTAGACGCGAGATAGAAGCGTCTACATCATAAATACGGCTCAGTACACATTGTATCATATCTTGCCGTCGCCGTCGCGAGTGTCCCTCGAGACGGCTGCGGTCGCGGGTGACAGATTAGCCAGCGTCTTTGAACCAACGGTTGGCTCTTCATCATAATTTGCCGCTGGCTGAAGGAACACTGACATTAGTTAGGTTTTGAGATTATCTTATTTGATGTTTTACAACAAAATAAGTGTTGGTTCTAAAATAGGAAGAGACAAATTAGGTAGATATCTACTTACTAGCTGTTTCAAGTTAAATATGGGTAAGGACATAGATAGAAATAAGCATAACTATACTAAAAACAAAGCAAAAAATAAGGTAAAATCGAGACCTTTGTGTTCGGCATTCAATTTCTATTAGTATGAAAACAAAATTGTTTTTTAGGTAGTGATTCTTATGTTAATATTTAAGTTTCTTACACACATATTATTATTGAAGTGAAAAGTAAAAGAATAGTGCTTTTTCTTAAAAGTTTTATTAAAAAAACCAAAGTACCACCTTATACCAACTACAATTAATTTAAATTGACAAGTTCGATAGTTTCAACTCAACAACAACGAATCTATGGACATCAAAGCTATTTCGCGTATTGTATAAAGCACTAAAACTCGAAACTCATCCCACTTTTCCATGAAAGTTGACTTTGTTTGACAGTTTCGGGCTGTGAACATTTACAACAGCTGTAACGTAAAATATTTCTACTCATAATTTGACAGGGGAAGACGTAAATTAATCATTTCTCTTCACACAGAGCTATCAGCGTAAATTATTATAAACGCAAGGAAAATAAATAACAGAATATAGCTACGACATGTTTACTACTGTGACCTCAACTGAGATTAAATTCTTGACGAAAGTAGAAGAAGCACCTTCTCAGCTTGACAAATTAGAATACATGATATGTATGCTTCATAGGTATCTAAGTGTATGCTATTATAGTTCTTAGATAAATAGAATAAAGTTAGACCTTATGGTAACGTAACCGTATTTTTGGGAAAAGTAAATAACAATGGAAGTGAAGAAGACACTTCAAAATTAACTAACTATTTAAATACTAAACCTAATTATGGTATTTACTACGTATATAATTATTTATTAAAACTTCATGCAGCCCAAAGCTACAAAGCTTACAAAAACCAAAAAGGAACTCAGGCGTCGAAGCATTTACTTTGTCCGCGTTATCCGGAAATGTGCCCAGAAGTCTGGCATTATTGCTACGTTGAATAGTAGGTAAGGCTAAGTTTTACAACAAAGAACGAGCCAGTTCTCTGGTCACGCTAAGTGTCGATTCTTTAGCACGAAATAGGCTTGAAAAGGAGACGCATACTCGGACCCCAGGACCAAAGCATTTCGATCCTAAACGGCATAAAACTAAATTCCAATAAGGTTATAGGATTTGCTTCGTTTGAAGTTGTTAGCAGCCACAGGAGCAGCGCAACCACGGCCACCGTTCTTAACCATGAGATGGCGGCAGAGGCCCACCTATATCTTCTATGGTACCAACAATCCCGCCATCTGGTTTCTTCCCATCGTCACATACCTAGCCACTGGATTAACCGTATTATGTAATCTCTCATCAATTGGAACTGATGTAGTGTAACCCACTTCGCACAAGACTACACATTCTCACGAGGAGATGATGGTTCCGAGGTAGCTTCTAAAAGCACACTGCTAGAAACACACACCAGCCCAGCAACTGCACTCCGTACGTTAATGCCGTGATCAATCCTGTTTGTTTGACACTTCAAAACGTTCCTGAAAACGTTATTTGTGTTTATACTTTCGAAAAGGAAACACCGATTAAATGGGAACTTTGCTTGCGTTGTGAAGCCGGCCAAATGGCCCCGGCCGGACAATATACCCAATGGCCAGTTTATTTAAACGCTTTGGCAAACATTCAACGCCAAATTTTGATTTACATTACCGCTAAGGTTATGATAATATGGGAGATTGGATTTCTTCAATGTACGCACGTTGGACGCTCATAAAATGGTACGTTTGTTTTTATTTGATTGTTGTTTCAATTTCTGTATTGAGATCGTGATGAATGCTGGATAAAACTGTTTGTAATAAAAGTCGAAAGTTATGTGTGTGTTTTGAGCAAGAATATATATAATCTGTACAAATATTGGTTGTGCAGTTAAGCGTTAAGAAAACATTTTCAAACCAATCTTCCGCATCGTGTCCTTCCTTGATATGAATCAGTAACTTCAGTGCGATAGAATACCTATCTCCTCTTGCAATAACTCAGTTTAGCAGACATCAAATTTAGAGCATCAAAGATAAGACACTCCTTAAGAATTTAATCTCTTCAGCATTTCATTCAATGATTTAACACAGTCGTAACATTTTCAACCGGAAAACGCGTTATAGTATTATTTACAACGCTGCAAAAGTCAACGTTTTTAAACAGAGCATGATGCACGATCATCCAGCCTCTTTGTAGATGACTTTACGGCCGTAAACAGACTCTATTGATGTACAACTGTTTGAGATAAAAGGAACCAACATGTCCGCGACATGTTTAAATACAATGTTATGAAGCTTTTAGTTTTAGTGTGATCGTATTTGGCATATTGTTTTGACTGAAATAGATTTTTCTTTGTTTATCGGTCCATTAGGTTCTTCTTAAATGTTTTGACACGGGAACGAAAGGTCGATATCGTACATCCTTGAACTGCCTACTATGAAGCACACGTGTGGAAGACCACTCTCAACATGGCTGACGACAGTCGACAGTCCAAAGAGACCTTAAAGAAGCTCATCTCCACACAGACACAATATCGTGCTAAACGGAAAATGAAGGCAAAGAGAACTGACCCCAAATAAAGGAAATAAGGTCTAACCAGAAAAAAAAGAAGACGAAGAAGGTCAACATCAAAGAGGTTCTTCACACAACTCAAGAAAAAACTACTGCATGCGTCGAAACAAGTGACTGGCATTGCTAGAGAACTCTTACAATCAGAAATCTGACGAAACTGAAGCTATCCGAAGAGCATGTGGTTTCTAAACATAGCTGATGTGTTACTAGAAATCTAAACAATGACAATGTTTGAAGTTCTGCTCGCTCGTTATTATTACAACCTAGATTCCCAGCTGCGTACATTTCTACAAAACACTCATTAGAATAGCGGAAAGCTCTTAATCTAAAAGAAAGAATAGCAAACAACACTATACTTTCTTTTTATTTCTCATCTGGGTTTCCATATTTAATTATTAACGGTTGGTAAACATAACGTTTCGAAACTGGCCGATTTCTCCGCGTCAAATGCACGACACATTAAATTAAATTAGGACTAGAGGAATTCCGAAGCGTGCCTTTTAACAAAAGCTTGGAGCAGTTAATTTTAAAACGATTTTATGTGTGGCGCGATGAATTTGATCTCGTCGCATTTGAGTAGAAATTGTAGCATTTCTGTGTGGAAAATATGTTCGTGATTAAATTGTCTGTAGGGCTTCTACTGCTTATGTATATGTGTACAAATAAAATCCTTAGAATGTTCACACTGTTGGGCCTCAGGGCTTCCTTCTAGGAGAGGGTATGGGGTTTGACCCATGCTATGGACTATTATCAACCACGCAACCAGAGTACGTACATATCTGATTAATTTCGAGGGTATGAGATTGTTCGAAAAAGTCACCGCATTCTTGGAATTCAAAGGGTACACTTCTTCTCGCTCCAACCAGCGCGAGAGAAGTTAACTAATGATTTCCCAATCTAAATCAAGAAGTCATTTGATTAATTGAATCCTCTTGATTAAGTTGTTTTATGAAGAAATTTTTTGTAGCAAATATTTTATATACGCTGACGTTTCCTGTCTGCTATGGATGGACAGTTAAAAAATTATAAAGAATCCATCATTTTCCGAATCTCTCTCGGTTTTTTTTTTACTCTATTTTGATGATGCCCTGTAAGCTGTCAATCCAACACGACTTCTGACTTTATTGTGATCTCAAAGTATTAGAGAATGATTAAGGAATTATATTATTTAGTTGAGCAGCTGCATCCATCTGTCTGCTATGTTAATAGATATCATTTAACGGCGGTCGTCAATCCGCCTGCCAAGCATAATATCTAGTCATAGGTACAGCGATCGCGATGAGTCTAACTTTAGACCTAGACAATGTATAGACGCTATTTGTCACAGTTTCGAGACAACATAATGAGGAGTAGGACTAGGGTTCAGCGTTAGACATTTGTTTAAATTAATGTAATGGAATGGTGAATTGTTAAAAATAATGTCTGCTTTTAGTACAATGACAAAATATACCCATGGGCTCCAAACAATGTTTTTGCAAAGCGGGTCGCGAAAAGGTTGCGCTACTGCGTTGCGTGTTGCAAATTCGATTCCCGCAAGAACCAAACATTTGTATAGTTTGAGTGTAAGTTTATAGTTTTGTAAATGCACCTACGATACAGGAGTTATTCCTAATGTGGAATAAGGAAACATTTAATGTATTTTGTTTTCTGGTAGGCACGTAGGTACTTAACTATGCGTATTCGCAAAAAGCAAAACTTCTCTTCTCTCTTTATTCTTTATTGTACACAATAGCTCCACTAAACTTGCATACTTTTTCAAAATTATTTCTAAATCCATGTTTAGATAGATATGTAATCATCGTAACTATATTCTAACAAAAGAGGGTCATCTCTTTTGATGTTGTATGAATCTCGAATCGTTTCCTTGTGCGTGATTCATTTCCCCAGCCGAGTTGTATTGTATTATCGTTAAGTTTGCGACACGGAATATTTCCGAGTCGATCCCGCCTCGAGTGAAACAGCTGTGACCCATTATAATGCCAGAGATTTGTGTTACATTCGTGATTCTGTTCTGTTGCAGGAGACAGGGGGCCAGAATGAACAAGAAGTCACATAAGAAAAAGGTTAGTTTTTCTTTATTTTCTTTTGTAAAATGCTACGTTGATGGAGATGGAAAATTCTGTAAAGGAAAATGGTTAACTAATAAAATTGGGGCGTATTGAAAATGAATTTCCCTGAAATAGGCAGGCTACAACAATATAATTTTTAGTAGGTATAAATTCTGTCATGCATTTACCTACGTACGACAGAATTTACTTGTTGGAGGAAGAAGTAGAAATATTTTAAAATTCTGCTAAAGTTGAAAACTTGAAATAAGGTTTTCATTTCGATTCATTGCGATGAATCGGTGACAAACATTTTTCCGTAGATGATAACTTTATACATAACTGGAATCAAGAATAAACCTTAGAGTAACAAAGGATTCTCCTAAAATAGAAACAATCATTTTTTTAAAAGAGTAGCCATGGAGTTTCTTGCTGGTTCTTTTCTATAAGAAACGATCATTTGGGACCGAGCGCTAGGTTCTGACGTTTTAAATGCTCAAATGTAATGTGAACTAAAAAGATTGAATCTGAGTTTGATACATTTTTTTTACTCTTGATAGTCCCGCTCGACCACTATTTCACCTGATGGAGAGCGACGCTTTAGCATTTCCAGAATGTTTCTACCGGGAAAGACTGTTTTCGACGGGGAATTCAATTCCAATTTTCTAAGCCAGCATCTCTAGACCCGTACCACACACGAGCTGGTTACAATGTGCCCTCGCGGCGGCGGCATGCCGGCCATGCCCGCGCCCGTCGGCGCGCCGGCACTTGGCAGGCTCCGCGGCGCTGGCAGCCAGCTCCACTGATTGATAACGTGCTGATATTGAGCCGCACATACGTGAGAGGGTTATTGTCGCGCTTTTATTCGTAAACTAGCTTTTGCTCGCAACTTTGTCTGCTTCAGAAGTATTTAATTCCAACTAAACCAATATAGGCACTTTTGAAAGGTCAAGAGGTCAGTCTGTCAGAAAAATGATGCTAATTCCACATTTCAAAGAGTAGATCTCTATGAAGAAGAATATATGTTACAAAGAATGCGCCAGTCTCATAAAACAGCGTATTGCTGTAGCATAACCATAACATAATCGGCCTTATAATGTTCCCACTGCTGAGGCTTAGGCCCTCACTCCAGGAGAGCCTGAATCCGCCTCGCAAGCCTAGTACTAGTAGGATTAGTGGATGTCATATGTCTTTAAATTTTTAGACATGCTGATTTCTTCACTATCAAGGAAAATCAAGATGTTTTCCTTCACCGTTTTGAGAGCTGTGGTGATAATACAAACCCACGTCTTATAAAGTTATTTTTTTCAAGTGTTTAAGTTTCACTTCTCCCGCTCTTGGACGGAGCGGGACGATGTCTCAGACTTATACTGGCTAAACCCCGCCTCGTTCCTTCGTTGTCTTCGATCTCGGGACGGACACCGAAATTTTTCAAAGTAATTACGCTACGTTGTGCTCTGTTTGTTTTAATCACAATTTTAAGAAGCTTGTTTTGCGCGGAATCCTAATGATAAATGATATTTATGTTTGTCAGTAGGTTTTCACAAACTCTTTTACACGTCAATTTTTACTTTCGTAATTTTATACTAGACGAGGCCGGGTTCTCCTAATTTACTACCCTGAGAAGAAACACCGAAACAAACTTAGGGGTCAGTCTCTTTTGAAGTCCATACAAAATGTATTGGTCAAATCACATGAGGACCATGTGGATTAGTGTCTGAGATGGCCTTTTGAGGAAAGAACCATGCAGATTTGAGTGGACCTATCCAGTCAGTGCAAGCATTTGTCATTATTCGTAAAGCTCAACTCAGGACTACTAAGGAGCTCAACGACTTGACGAACAATACCAAGGAAAAGACATTTGGATGGATCGGAGAAAATACTCAAATTGCCAGACATTCGTTAAAATTAATGAAGAAAAATAAAAGAAAAAGGACTCCACATAGTTCTGACATTCACAATAATAAACGGAAACACACACTTCACAAAATGTAATACTTAATTAACAACGTAAACATTTATGATAAACATTAAAAATAAAAAAAAATGTCAAATTGTAAAATAAAATGAATGCTAACTTTGTGTTAACTAATGCTTTTTCTACAATAGAAGTAGCCGAAGTTACTCCTTATAACATCTTCCGAAAGTCTCGACAAACGCGGTCCACTCTTTTCGGACATTAGCTGGAACAAACAGTCGGAGACAGACAGAAAATAAACTTTTGAAAAATTGCGTTTTAGTTTTAGGTAACAAATATACTTTTATATATCGGGTGGGTCTGACATCGACGCACAAACGAATACCATGGATCCCAATGGGGGATTTTTAGATGATTGAAAATGAAAAGCATACTTGTTTCATTGGGATAATTTTCTACATTCACGAGGGAGTAACTGCTGGGATCTGCTAGTGTTTAGGTATAATATGCATCTACCCATTTTAGGTACGGAAGTATGCAGTTGCAGCTTCGGTAAACTCTTCCTGACCACCAGGAAATGATAGCCCAGCATGCCTATCGTTTTATTCTTTCGTTTCTTTCCCATTTATTGAGTGTACAAGCTAACACTCACACCCCGTATCTTCTCCGTATCTTTTAGATCTATGTATTAATTAAAACATTGTTCATCTAAGCACGGGCCATAGTCTTAACACAGGGTTTGGTAACCAATGCACTTGAGCCTACCTTTAACCTTTGTCGTCCTTAGTCTTTGTTTTCTATATGTATGTATGTCGCAATAGTTTCCCATTATTTACATATGTAGTTTTCAATAAATTTTAGTAAATTATAAGATATTTAATTTAACTAGATCTTCCAAATCATCATTTGAAATGATGTCCGAATAGATTGCATCACACTCGGCAAGCTGCACGATAATAAAATTAAATGTAGCTCGTCAATCTATGTAGTGTAATCTGTCAGCTGTCACCTTCATTCATTCGTCCGTCCGTCTATCTGGACCAGAATGCTGGGAATCGAGCCGTCAATTAATCGCGATGTATCGAGATTCGACATGCAAATCACTTTCGAGTTTATTTATTTACTAGCGACCCGCCCCGGCTTCGGAACGCCATAAGCACGGTTGTAAGTACCCTCTTTGAGGCGTAGCTGAAGCGGCTGCACAGCGTTCATGCCTTCCGCATGACTCAGGTCTGGGAGGTTTCTGCATCGGATTCAAGCGGAAGAAACGCCCGGGTACCACCATTGTGATAACTTCTAGCGAAGGAGGCGGACACACGCGAAGGGGCATGGCCTTGTTGCCTCCGCCGCCGGGATACCGATCTCAATTTCCAATGCAGTTCACCAATAGATAGAACTATTCATAAGGAAGCTTTGGATGTAATACGTGCACGATAGAGTAGATTAAAGCCAAAAATTTCAAAGATCTGTAACACCCATGAGAAGATGGGACAGGTGGCTAGTATTAAGCATAATTAAACTAGGTATATAATCAACGAGATTAAAAGTAAAACAAAAGAAAGGAAAAGTTGTGTATAAAGAATATAAGAACGAGTAGCTCTGGCTACCGAGAGTAACAGACTATGTCACCAATTTGTCTGCCAAATGACGTGCATTCTTTCGCACATCACAGTCCAAGTGAAGCGTGACGATTATGGCATTGATATTTAGTTTGAGTCATTGTGATAAAAATATAAAGTGAGAACTAAATTAGACTGACGACGCACACGTGGGAAACACCTGATTTGTACGGCGTCGGTCGCTTGGAGTGCATTTAATGTAACTCTACAAGTCTAGAATTGTGTGAATGCCATATACAATGTACGGAGACCGAAGCGCCCAGACTGTCGTTCGTGGCCCACGTATGCGCAATGTAGCTCTACCTTTACTAAACTCTGTTTTAGCAAACGTTGCTAGCAAAGGAACGCCGCCTGGCATTTGAAATCAATCAATCGTAGAGATTGTTGAAACTCGAACGCATAGGACAACGAAAGGAATGAACACGGATCGGTTTTAGCCAGTAAAAGTCTGACGCTCCTATTGACTACCAGAGAACAACTCCAAAAACTCTTTATTAGACGCTTTTCCACCAAAAACAAAAAAGAAAACGATTTAGATTAGTATAAAATTAGAGTGAATGCGACCGACATATTTTCAGCTGTTCACTAAAATGCTGCCACTTATAAAATCAATGATAGGTTTAAAATACTTATTAGCCACATCTTCTGATGTCCTTATCTAAGTATATGAGACAATTCGAATATTTTATTCTTAATTTTCATCAGATGAATCACTATTTTCAAACAGTCAGTAACCTCGGTAATTACCTACGTAAAATTATCTAAATATAACTGCATTTTGGCATCATAAGTTTAATTAGCCCTTGAAGTTTTAAGGTAACAAGGTGGGCTATTTCTGTTGGCAGCCGCTGCGGTGCACTGCGGTGTGAATATTTGCATCAAAAACGCGTGGAGGCAGATGATTATAATCAGAAATCAGGAATTTTGATTCAAATAGACCATTTACAGGCATTTTTAAATTCGATAAATGTCGGTCAGTCAAAAAAGTGAAGCTAAATTGCAGCACGTACCAAAGCGTAGATCTCTATGGAAAGGAACACAGAACAGTTGAAAGAGGTTCTCATTCAACTGTTCTGTGGAAAGGAACAAGCAAGAAACTCCATGGACTTTTCTTAAAGATTGGCAGAAGTTCTCACCTCTCTGGTCATAGGCACGGGCGCGGTCTCCCTCCTCCTCTCTTCAGTGATCCTCTCCATCTCCCTCCTCCTGTACTACTGCAGCCTCTCGGTCTATGGACAGTTACAACGTTTTGATAATCACAAGTTTTGAATTTATGATATTAACGTAGTTAGAGCGATTTAAACTTTTGCTTTATAAATAAACATTGTAGTTATTTCAACTACTGTCAATAAACGTAAACGTTTATGACCTAGTAGTTTGTTATGACAGCAGATATGAAAACCTGGCGATAAATTCAAGACAATCGCTGCTTCGGCAGAGTAAAAAGTTGAATGAGAAGATGGATCATTATACGATATGGTGTTGTCATCGTTACCATCTAATGTGAAAACGGCCAATGATCGACTTCATTAGTGGCTGATGTTGGACGAACTTGTTGGAAATACTGAAATGTTGTTACCCAGTGTTGTAAGCTGTAAGATATATTTTTGTATTTCTAATCTATCAGGGAGAGAGAGAGTTGCTTTTTAGCTTATAGGTCTCTTACCTAGCACTATTTATCGGGAACAGTCCGTAGAGGTCCGATAACCCTACTCGGCCATAGAGGTCGAGTATCAGTAGGGTATGTCGTCGCGATTTAGTAGCACATCTTTAACTTTTATTATTTTGAGCAATACCTTAAACCTCTCTTCGCACCTCTGACCTTTCGAAGCTGAATAGCAAAACGAATGTCTTCGCAAGACGATAAACTAGTAGCTATTGAAATTCCATGAGATTAAATTAGACATTTTATAGGCGTACTGTGGTTTAACTATTATGTTTAATGTGTTGTGTCGTAACACAGTGTCATGTCATTATTTGGCACGTAAACTTATGACATCATAACCGAAGAAGACGTAACGATTTTATTTCAGTGAGTTATTACCTTTGCACATAAAATTCGAGGAAGAGTGACATGTAATCATCCGTAGGTTCACCTCCGTAGGTATTCTTCCGTAGGTACTCAACACCACCATGCACATTATTCAGAGAGTTAATTGAATTCATGGAGAAGGTATCATCAGCCTATAATATGGCCACTGCTTGGTCACAGGACAGGTCCTCTAGTCTATGAGAAGACCGCTTTATTGTAGGATCAACACATATAGTGATATATACAAACTAACCATTATTCCTGTGATGCCAAACAGATTTAATAAAATAGGTGCCTACTAGCTGCTGCCCGCGGCCAAAAATGACTGGAGTCTTTCATGTTTTCAACTATTTTTACGAGCTTTCTCTTTTTTTTTTATTTTAAACTATCTCTATATTAGAGCAAACAAAACCAAAATTTTTGAGTTTTATCGAAACCAGGGATGTTGCGAACATTCGCATCCGCATCCGCAAATGCGGATCATCCGCATAGATTTGTACATCTGCATCTGCATCCGCATCCGCATTAATCAATGCGGATTTTCATGCGGATGCGGATATCATGCAAGTAGCGACAACTCGACAAGAAAGAATTGGGCGGGACCCGGCGATTGGCGCGTGCCGGTCGCACGTGGCAACCTCCAATAGGAGCAAAGAAATTGGTGACAAGATTCGACACTTTTGTTGTGGTGCATCATTTGTTTCTTGTAAATAAATCATAACGTATTTGTTTGCGCTGTAGAATACTTATCGTAAGTATAAAAAGATATTTTAAATGTTGTTGTAATACAGTGATGATTGTGTGTAAGTATAAAGAGTTTACAAAATAAGTGTTTATGGGTAAATTTAACCAAAAGTCGAAGATTTATTCAGGATACAGATTAATAAAGTTAGACTAATATAAGATCGCAAGGTAAATTCTATTATATTACACCGGTAATACGTTTTATATAATATTTTATATAATATATTAAACATCCGCATCCGCATCTGCATCCGCGGATGTGAGCCTTTAAAACTCCGCATCCGCATTCGCATCCGCGGATGTGAAAAAATCAGCATCCGCAACATCCCTGATCGAAACTATCAAACTCTGATTTTCATACGTATACGAGTAGGATCAAGATGTATCTAAGCCAAACAGTAAAAGATGTTTTGATTAGATTATTAAATTCCCTAATTGGTTTATTCATGCATCGGTTTATTGCCTTGGTAAAATGTTGTTTGTTTTGATGCCAGAAAGCGCAGGTGTTTTTAACAGCCAATCCGAAAGCCGTAGTCTAAATACACAAAACATGAAATTCAGATAACTGGAGACGACCGGATACAAACTTAACAAACAATTATGACAGGTTAAGACAGTAATAATAACAATAATCCATTTACAAAAACAAACAGTGTTTACTAGTCCATTAAAACATAATGCATGGTGCACACTATCATAATTCACGCGCGACAGTTGGCACGCGGCCCGCTCCGCGACATGACAGGCGCTGGTCCGCTGTCCGACAGAAACAATAGCCGATATCGCCCTAGTGGAAATAGAACTCGAATAAAATGATAGCCTTGACGACGTAGAAAGTGGCGTTAGAATAGACTAGAATAAGATTTATTGGGCGCAGGCATTACAATAGGCAACAGCACGAAATAATAAAATAAAGTACAGAAATATAATGCAGTTGCGCTGAACGTGCTCGAACCGTAAGGGTCGCAAACTCAACAATTGCATTTAGGCATTTTAGGCTATATACTTTTGTTCTAGAGGATAAGGAAGCAATAAGTCTTAAAATAGGGATAAAATTAGAGTAATCGATTATTGATTGTAAGGAATAATCTAGAGGTGTGACATAGGCAACTAACATTTTTGCTGTAGCGGCCTTTCCATAACATGTTAAAAGGCCAGTCGTGCGAGCGAGAAAAAGGGATGGAAGCGTACAACTCCTTTTAACCGCTTTACCAGGTCAATTTAGGGCGTAAAATGGATCGCGTTAAGAGTCCGTAGTAGCTCTAAACGACACAAAAATAAAAGACATATACAAAGCAATGGGAGAAGTCAGACTGTGGATGATGTTGATAATGCAGAAAGAACAGCCCTTATTGGTGTTGATCCTTTAGCCGATTTTCCAAAAAAGGCAAGCAGAAAAACAAACAAAATGTAAAGAACAAAACTAGAAAAAAATAAGTGTCAAATAACTGTTTGTGAAAGGAAAGTTTCCAGAGTTGTTTGTCATGTCTGTTGAGAATTTGACGCGTTAAGTATCAGAAATAGTTCTGAGACGCAACTAATTAGGCCACGGCCATCTTGAGCTTCAAACGTAGCGATGAAGAGCATTAAGTAGCCAAACATTATCTTGATCAATATGTATAAACGACTAGCTTCTGCTAGTGGCTTCGCCCGCATGATCGTAGGTTTCCCCATACAAACTTATTGTATTTTATACCCTTAGGAGAAGAATTTTATAAAATCCTCTTAGTTCTCGCCTACATCATAATAGCAAGCTGTGGGAAAATATTTCACCTTCCTAGTTCAGGTAGTTCTTGCTGTGCGTTCATATATCAGTCAGTCATTTCTCCTTTTTTTATACCTATTGTTTATAGACTACCTTCTAGCAGCCACTTCGTTCGTGTGCAGGTTTCTCTATTTGGTTTGTTTGTTTTACTTTGAAATCCCTTTTAATCCCTTTAAAAGTTGAATTTCCAACAATCACTTCTTAGTGCTCGCTTTTGTCATAAAAGGAATACTTGTGTAAAACGCTTCTAGTCCCGGTAATTTCAGCTGTGTCTTGATGTCAGTCAGTCAGTTTCTCCGTTTATATAATATATGTTCTTCGTCTGTCCCTGTTTCCCCCGATTATCTGGGGTATTAAATCAAAGATCGATCGGGGTTCCATTTTTTAATCTAGTGCAACGATGATAGAATTCGGTCAATCATGATTGAAGTGCTAATATTGGAAAGCCATGACGTCATCTAGAGCGGGGACCTGATTTGCTACTGTTCCGTTAATTGATCGAATGTCAAACATACATCGTTATGATTGACGTGCAATTTAGTCAGTCCTGGTTGCTGTGGGGTGCTTGACTAAAATATCTAAGGAGTCTTGAGATACTGACTAGAACTAGAAATTTGATGAATGGAAGAAGACCACTACTCTATCTGGGTAAGCCTTACCTACTACATCCAAAAATTTTCCGTAGATTACTTAACAAAAAACTGGACAAGTGCGAGTCGGACTCACAAATTAATAGTTCCGTTCTACAATATTAAAATCAAGAAAAAAACGCCGACCAAATAACGTGTATGGGAAATCCCTTATTTTTTTTTTTAAGTTGCCTATCGAGAGTCTCGATTTATAAGATACAGCCTGCTGAGAGATGGACAGACTGACGGACAGACAGATAAAGGAGCCTCAATAATAACGTTCCGTTGGCACTTTTCGGATAGGGAACCCCAAAAAACTCAGTACCTACCTAGATCAACTTTCAAATTGGCAGAAATATCAAAGAGCCTTTTTCTTCTTAAACATTGTAGATACCCCTTCTAGAAGATGTTTGACAAATAATTTAAACAATTTACTTTTTTGTTGTAAGTAGCGGCGGCAAGTCGAAATAAACGGTATATGAGATACAGCCTGCTGAGACGGACAGACTGAAAGACGGACGGATAAAAGAGACTTAGTAATAGGGTCTTGTTGGACCGGGTACGGAACCCCAAAAACTGAGTAGATCAACTTTCAAATTGGCAGAAATATCAAAGACACTTTTTCTTCTTAACATTGTACACCTTCTAGAAGATGTTTGACGAATGTATTTATAAGCGAGGGTAGTTAGTATCGATAGCGTATGACATAATTAGCGCAGTCGTCTGTCGCGGCGCGTCTGTCAATGGGCGCCGGCCGCCGATGACAGCCCATCAGCTGAGCGGGAACTGGCACGTGGATGATAACGCTAAACATATTTTTTTGAGTTCGTTGTCTTTTGTACTTTCATTGATATTCAGAAGGTTTTTATTTCACATAGGCCTATACGGGCACTTATTTATAAAATATCAAAAGTTGGTGCATGGTTTCAATTGGCTATTTCGTATTGAGAAGGACCGAAAAGAAACTTCACAGATACTTTTTGAAAAAAAAAAATGTTTAACAAAATACAATATTAATGAAATATTTAATTAGCCTAACAATTATGTAAGAACATAATAATTATAGTTCTCGGCGTGACATCATAACATTTACAACCGTCTGAAATGAACTATTGGGCAGTTGCCCGGACTGGTCCCAACACCCGGAGGATCCTCACTTTTAAACGGAGGTTGGCGGGGCTTTACACTCTGTTCTACATACCTCTAAAACATAACACCACATAGTTTGGTGAGAAACAGTATATTTACCTAATTATGTCATCAAGATCATCTATTTCCAGTTGCTATGCGGTCAAGACAACACATAAATTATGCTTTAACGTATTTATGGATTCCGGATCTGCAACGGACGTAAAGTTGCCTCATAATAAAAGAGGAATGTGGAAGTTTAAAACTCATCCCACACATCACACGAGAGAAAATAAGCTTCTTTCACATAATCGATTTATCAAATTGTTAAATGATGGGAAGATCGTGTGAGGTAGATACACTCATAGTCTGTAGATTCGAGTAGGTACTGAAAACCGTAACGATATCGTAGTGACTTAGTCGTTTAGACCATTATTGTATTCACATCACTTCCTGCTTGAAGCTTGAACGACAACGATTTTAAAATCGTTCGATCGAAGTGTCGTTGACGCGTATACAGCTATGTCAATAGGTAAAATACATAGGTAAAAACGTAACTGGCAACAAGCCGTTGACAGATCGTTTAGACTCAAGCAAATTGAATTGCCTTTCTATCGCATTCCGTTCAAGGAACACGTGAATACCGATTTTGGGTAGGACTTCGCTCGAACGACTACAAAACTTCAACGATATTTGACTTGTTTGATTTTACGTGAATCACGCTACTGAAGGTGATCCAATCTTTATTAGTTTCATGATAAACAACGAACCACTTCACTCGATCTAGCAATATAATAGAACTTCATAAACACCCGAATACAGTTATGTGCGTATAAATCATAATTCTTTAGATCTTCACTCTTGTCGCTACTCATGAAAATGTTCAGAAGATCCATTCACGGTTTGCAACTTCGAACGTTTCAAAATTTAGCTTTAATGCATGAAGCGAGAACTACATTAAACCGACGCACCCTGTGAGTTTTGCCTGATTTGTAATTACGTAGAGTCGCTCTAATGTCGAAATCGAATGTAGCTACAACTTAGGAGTCGTCAAGTTAAAAGTGAATAGGTTACTTCTAGGCAAGCGTGCTCCATCGGCGGCCACATCATCGCTTACCATCAGGTGAGATATTGGTCAAACGCGAGCCTATGCATAATAAAAATAAAAAAATAGCTCTACATGTCTAGTTTTTGCCATATAAAATGTGTGGAAACCGACAAGCGAGAGAGAAGTTATCAGATTTCCCACCACAAAAATTAAATACAAGCCAGAAGTATTATTATAATTATGTTGCAACGAGCACGGAACAGTCTCAGTGGTACTGACACTATTGTAGATACATAGTCAAGTTTTCCAAAATGTGTTTAAACACATGGAATGAACCTTTTGAATCCACTTTTTCAGTTGTTGTATGACGTACAGAAAGATCAACTTCTCGATCACTTTCTATCTTTAGCAAGATATCGTAAATCAAGCCGCAATTAGATTGATTCCGTCTTTATGATGAGATAAATGTATTTAGGTAACTAGGACCAGCCGGTAAAATATGTGTCTATCTACGAAATGGCAGATCATTTAAACTTCATGTAGGTAGGTACTGTAGTGGCTATCTACAGCTGGAGATAATGCAACAAGGTATTCTCTACCAGACATCCTTTGGGTTAACAAAGACAACATTGTAGCAGGTCTGCACAAAAAATAAATAACAGATATTTCAAATGACCCCCCCCCCCCCCTAACCATTATGTTTGATGGCGAACGACAAAGAGGTCTCAGTCCAAAAAAATGGGCAGATCACAATCCCTCTACACTGGACACCTGATTACAAGTCACACTTTATGACGCTAGGAACTGACAGATATGGCGAGACACCATCAATAAGAAGCGCGTGATTGAACGGTCCTCACGCCGCCGCCGCTGAGATCCCGATCTCGATTTCCGACCACCGTAGGCGCGGGTTCGCGTCCAGATCGAAGGCAACGAAGGAACGGGGTAGGGGTTTAGTCAGTAAGAGTCTGACACGCGCTCCCGCTCCGCCCAAGAGCGGGAGAAGTCATTCTGATGATTCCCCTACCAGAAAAAAAAAACCATCTGTAAAAAGCTAATCCAACAGGAACTTCACGACCCTCAGTGATGATAAATACGACTCGAGGAGGAGTAAAATGTGCTGAGGTTAGCCTTACCATTCAGCTTAAAAACACGACTTGAACTCTGTCTAGACTATTGGTTTATACATTATATAAGTTTACGGGCAGCGAGTCATAACGGTATACGAAACTTAGGGCTGTAGCCTTACCATGAGTTTGTAAAAACGTTCTCGCTATCGAAAACTATCGCTTTGTCCCTGTCATTGTGGTGCACGTGAAAGAGACAAAGCTATAGTTTTCGATAGCGAGAACGTTTTTTCAAACTCATGGTAAGGCCACTGAGAAGTTGCGTGAAACCCCAATTAGATGGGAGCCAAAAGAATTGAAGAGTTGAAGAGAGAACTGTTGGATCTGTTGCACCTGCCATGCTTTCTCTTCTGGTGAAGTTTGGTTGACTGGTAGAGAATACCTAAGGCATTAAGTCCTACTTTGTACCATTATGTTGCTTGAAGTTTAAATAAATAAATATATATAGGCATCCCCCAAGTGTCACCACAATGAACGGTCCTATGCTGTGGTCCTATGCGTCTTGCATTCATCGGATTCCCATTCCCACTACCCTTAATATTAGGTCATCGGTCCGCCTTGTATAAATCGAACAGTTTTTTTTTTAATTCTAGTATTTAACATTTGCCAAACGTGACAGCGGGACAGTCATGTTCCACAGCACACGAGGCACAACAAAATGTTTTCGTTTATTTAGCTAATGTTTATTTTCCTCGGTGCTAAGCCAACCGTGGAAAATGATAAAAGAATGCTCACAATATACACGAGTAGTAATGAGAATTATTGTGTCGTTGGCAGGACGCCATCGTTTGCCAATTAAAATTATATTTGGCGTTTTTTGGCACGGGATTATCGGAGTTTTGTTTCACGTTTTGTCAACGTTTGGATTTGACGCCCTCGTAAATACTGTTTGGGTTTTGATGGTGCTAGTAAAGCTTTTATACTCTTCAAGAATTGAGGAATAAGCTGTTTACTGCAATCCGGCTTTAACTCGTCTTTCACGAGTTATGAGTTCGTGATACAAGAGAGAGAGAGAAGACTGGGTTATCAAATGAAGGATAATGAATTTAAGCACACACCATGAAATTAATATGAACGTACTCAACAAAGTAAGACAATAAGAGGCTTTCTTCTAAGAAAAATCTCTAATGGCTTGTAAATGATGATTGATTGTAAATGTTTATTTTCTGCTGCTGAAATAATTGTTAAGCTTATTCTAGACCGAACCACAGACAAATACGAGTATGTACGTGGTTCTGTCTTACATCACTACTATAAAATACAATGAAGTTACGATTTGAACTGTATCCAACGCGCGCCGGGAACAATAGTGGACCAGGCCCAGTTATTTCTATACGGGTTAACTTCTGCCAAGAGTTATAGCGAATAAAAGTTCGCGTTTAATGTTTTAATATTTAAATTCTAATTTTATGTTCAGTAGTGACAAGTCTGGTAGAGATGACGAGGACAGTCGATCTCAATTAATGAAATAAAGCTAAAAAGTAAAGTAAAGACGTAAAGAAAGTAAAGACAAAAAATCCGTAAATCGTGCTTTTCTTCTAGCGCGTGATTTGTCGTTTAGCACCCAGCTTGATATGGCCAATACAATAAATTGTAGCGGGGGCGAGCTTACACACTTTCCCGCACTAGTGCGGAAAACAGTTGTTGTTTTGTTTGTTTGTATGCTCGCCCCCGCCACAATTTATTGCGTGCCTAAAAGTGATAGGGATAGGTGTATAGAAAAATTAAATAGGTACATTATGTTGAGACAGAAGTTTCCACTTAGCTCAAATCCAGTGATGAAAATAAACAAAATATTGAAATGAAATGGTTGTTTATCCAAATCCATTATATATCTCACATTTGACTTGATTTATGAGATACTCCGTGTTTTTCATATTTTTAATCTCTTTAGCAATCTTAGTTGACAACTATCATTTATTATCAAATTACCATGAAAATATCACTTCCTATGAAATATTTTAATATATATCAAAATTGCTGAAACGCTTTCTCTATCTTAGTAAGCTCGAACATGTGAACATGGAAATCTAAGGGTGCGATTTGACTGAATCGGAGTTAAGCAGAGTGGAGAGGAGTGGACTGTGAATTGGCCAATCATAGAGCTCGAAATCTCCACTCATCAGAGAAACTAGTGTAAATGGTGCTGAGCGAACTTGTTTCGAAGCAGCGCATCAGATCATCATCGGTAGGAAAGGGAACCCCGGGGCGGACGGAAGACGGAACAGTATTAAGTCAGTAAAGTTCTGACACGCCCTCTTGCTTCACCCAGAGCGGGAGAAGTCATTATGATAATATCCCACCAAAAAAAAGCAGTGCATCAGATCATCGGTACGAAAGGGGACCCTGGGCCCTGGAACGACGAACAGAATTGAGTCAGTAAAAGTCTGACACGCTTTCCTACCCTGCCCAAAGCGGGAGAAGTCATTATGATGATTTTGCACCTAAAAAATCAATGCATCAGATACATGTACTCGTATCTATTGCAGCTAGCAGCTTCATACATTCCAAAGCTTATAAAATCTTACAACGAGTGACGATACAGGAATACATCTGAAAACAAAATACGTAATTTTCCAAATGGCTCCCATTTCAATTATCACAGTAGTAAAATGTATCTTAAAAACACATTTGCATAATTTCTTTACATTTTATTACATTTATTTGTTGTTATAGAAATTCTGTGTTTGCCCGGCGAATTATAAATTCTTTGGGAAATAAAACTACGCATTAATACATTGTCACTAGGACGGAATTAGATTCCATTGAGAAACATTAACATTAGTGAAGACAGCGCGGATATAAAACTGACACGAGCAAGCTGTGTGGAAATTCTCGTAGATAGGAAAGACGGGACTTGCTGGATATCGAAAATCTCAAAGGAATCATTGTGTGAAGAAATTGCATTATTACCTACTAGCTTTAGCCCGCAGCTTCGCCCGCGTACATAAAATATAGCATAAGTCACTCAGGAATACAGCAGCTTTCTATTGGTGAAAAAATTTTAGCAATCGGACCAGTACTTCCACAGATTACCTCATACAAACAAAAAAACAAACTTTACCTCTTTCTTATATTAATATTGTCCCTGAAATAAAAAAATGCATCAAAAAAGGTTTTTTTTTTGGAAATTTTATCGTGTAATCAGTCATGTGGACTATAAAAAAATATATCTATACTAATATTATAAAGAGGTAAAATTTGTAAGTTTGTAAGTTTGTAGGTTTGTAAGTTTGTATGTAGGGGGTAATCTCTGGAACTACTGGTCCGATTTGAAAAATTCTTTCAGTGTTAAATAGCCCATTTATCGAGGAATGCTATAGGCTATATACCATCACGTTACGGCCCACGGGAGCGGAGCAGTAACGAAAAATGCGGGTGAAACCGCAGGGGACAGCTAGTAGGTAATATACATAGATTGTAGCTAGATGGTTTGTAGGGTGCTGCCCCCTGCGGGGCCTACCTTTCCTTGCGTGTAGTCACTTATCGGTGCCTCAAATAAAGAAGCAATAAAATTGATCAGCTTTCTTTTTTCTTCTTTGATGAAAAAATGTATTATTTACTTTCAATGATTGAAGCTTTTGGAAATATTTTGTCATTGTCAAACGTCGTTTCAATGATCCTTTGTGAGTTTAGATTCGTGGGTTGCAAGATTTCTTGTTTACCTTGCATTGCACTCTTTCTTAGATTTTCCAAGTCATTTCTGAATCTTAACGTTTGAATCCCCAACCCAACTATGAGACCGCGCTGTTATTGTTTTACTATTGTGTCTCGTTTCGCGGGTATCTGAGTAACTACAGCTGGTGACAAAATAATAACAGCAGCTGCTCGGGGTCAATCTCCAACGCTTGCTCAGGATGAGTTGTGGATGGATAGTACCACTTTATCATACCGAGACTGCTCAGAGCCTCGAAAAGGGCGTTAAGCTGTTGATCTTGGGTGTCATTCTTAGATCTTTGTTCGTACGGATAGTCAAAGACAGAGAAACTGATTCCAAATCCGCCAAGGAGTTTGTGTCAGCCCCAGTTACTGGGTTGTAAAGGTAAAAGAGGTAAGCGTTCCATGTATATGCTCCATACTGATATTGCATCCAATTTTTGAGAACCCTCGAGTCAGGGTAAAGCCATTAGTTTAGCATAGCATAGCGCATTCAGCTTTTTAATGTTTAAGACTCAGGCCTCGTCTCTAGGCCTGAAAAGACTTTGAAAGGGCCGTAATTCGCCATATGGGCCTAGTGCGTGTACCAACACGCACTAGGACCATGTCTGGATGTCATGTCTTCAAATTTTTTGGTTCTAGGATATGTCGATTCCTTCACGATGTATTCCTTCACCATTTTGAGAGTAATGATGATGAAATACATTACAGAAAGTAATGCGCCTGGCTGGGTTTGAACCTTGGTAAACTAGTAAATCTTGCACTGCTCTACTGGATTAGATTTACAATCATATTAACAGGCGAAAGGATATTTATGTCCAACGAAATTCTAAATAACGTTGTAGCAGTTATCATAAGTCTATCTAACAGCCAGCTTATGTGTCGTAGAACACGTCTATTGCGCTCATATTTTACGCCATAATTACCACGTTCCTCCACAGTTTGAAGACGTTTCCTATTATCTTGTGAAGAATGTTTCCGGTGTGTAATGGATGTAGTGGTTGGGCAGTCGCTGCTGGACCGTGACGACGTTTATTATTTTGGTATTGATATAGCAATTGTATTTGTCATGTTTATCTTGCGAGAGGAATTTGGTGCCTAGATTTATTTTGCTGACTGATCTAGTCTGGAATTAGAATAAATTGGTTTAAATTAAATGGATTTTTCTTCTGGTACATAAAAGGACAGGAGGCTCGGTACTCCATAATTTCCTGTATTATCCTTAATGAATAAAATAATTTACACTAAAATATTAAGCTTAAATTAAAATAGAAAAAGTACGGAAATAAACTAAAATAAACATGTACAAAAATTACTCTATTTCTTCATGTACAGAAAATATTTGACTTTTTGTTCGTCACTATTTAAAACTAAAAAACTACTTGTCCGATTCCAAAAATTTTTTTACCGTTACAAAGTTACATCTTCATTGAGTAACATACCTAAGCTATTTAATATCTACTTTCATGCGGGCGAAGCCACAGTATTATTATAAAGTCAATGCCAAGGCGCCAGTATATCACTCGATGGAGCTATGTACTTTGATGAATCTCTGGTATTACAAGTATCTCATACTGTACCTATTCATGTATGTAATGGTGGATTTGTGGAAGGGGCTCGAGTAGCGGTGGTATCGACACCACATTCTTGTGAGCAGTGCTGGGAATAGGTTCATAACAGAAAATATATTCAAATTTGTTGAAGCATTTCATGCTGTCAACTCTAATAGCTTTCCTAATTTTCTCCAAGTTTCGTAAGAAAATCTTTCCATTGAATTTTCTACAGTAGATTTAAATAAACCGCGACCATTTTTTCCCCATTAACATTATATTTATGTCTGCTCTAGTACAATAACAGATTCATTTTATTATACATGTTGAATGAAATAGTATACATAATAGTTAGATGCCTATTATAAATAGGGTTATCCCTATTTTGATTATTATAATGTAAATGTCATAGATGATAGATAAACGTTCTTTAATTTCGTAATTCAACGTCAAAAATACCTGCGTGTTAATAAATCCTGCAGCAATAGCTACGATATTAGTACAATATCTTTAATATAAGAACAATTAAGAACTCACAACATCTTAATCCCAAAAAATATCTCTTCTCTCTCTGCTTTGCTTTCCCCGGGACAGCGCATTCAATTTTTAATCCGCACCGTGCGTCATACCGTCAGGTCACTCGCACCTTTTTGCTCGCATTGTTTTAATTTTATGCTATCTGTATCTGTAGCTCTAAATTACTCACTCAGATAATTAAAATATTTATTGATGTAATTATTAAAACGAGTTCTCGTTGTAATTTATCTTTGAAAATAAAGCAATTTTTTAATCCAAAGAAAATTATAAATATCATAAAATTATTGTGAGACAACTTTAAGAGACAGAAAATTAGACATACGCTTATGCGGTCGTTCTTTTCTGGAATTTAGAACTATGCAATATTTTCGAATTATTTCTGCAGCGAAGCTCTTAAGAAGCAATATTGTTTTTGCATGCCCAACTTACACCGACTATCTTTAGTATCAATTCTGGAGCCGATTTTCCTTATTCACGAAGCTTACAAAACGAGCCACGCTTTACAAACAGTAAAGATGTGTGAGCATTCGTTTTAATCAATAACGGTATTTACAAATGGAGCACTGAAGTATTTATCATTAGTTAGCCAGAAACGGAAAACGATCGAACTTGATAGAAATAAACAAACCTCCGCGTTACCAGCCCAGCGGCCGCCAACCTCAATTTCACGGTCATATAAATCATTGACAGGCTTATGAAACAGATTTTTATATCGAGCCATTTGCACGGTCAGTCAAGTGGGGAACAAAAATACACCTAGACAACGCCTACCAGCTCCAGCCACATTCATTCATAACTCCAACGTCATCTGTATATCTCCTGTTGATACCAGAACGTCTGTCTACGTAAAAAATTGTGTCAACACAGTTTCTGAGGTTGTTTGTTTACCTGACGAATGCTGCGATGTATATTCTGCGTAAGAACTCATTTATTACAAAGTTACGTATGTATCTGTCTGAATAAATTATAGTGATTTTAATCTGTCTTGTGTTCTGCAGCAGAAGAAGCGATCGAGAGGCGATGGGAAGAATAAAGAAAACATCATAGAAGACGTTCATGATGACAAAGATGAGGAACAGACTCCGGAGCCTCCAGCAGAGAAGAAGAAATTATGCTACGAGATCAGAGAATCGGATATCATGGGCAGGTAAATGAAGCATGATCGCCTTGGTTAGATAGTGAATTAAAAATTCTGTCCTTGTTATTTTCAAAGGTCATATCTATTTCGCTTATGAGCCGTCCGACCCCAAAATACTTCTGAAAATCTCTGATGACGTCGGTAGTGTTTTCCCGCGCAATTGTTAGAGCTCAGGGATGTAGTATGGTGTTAGTAGACAATTTGGCGAGTAGCCCATCTCTATTTGTGCTCTATTCGGATTTCTGGACTAAACGCGTTATGCACTTAGCCGTGAATGTTAAAAGCTATTGCATGGAGTGTTACGGATTCACATTTTACAAAAATGTATCTACCTCCATTTGTGCATATAGTTTAAAATCCTGTGTAAATGTTTTCAGGTACATTGTGGCGAACCGTGATATTCGACCCGGTGAGGTGATTATAGAAGAGCCAGCCATTGCTGTTGGACCCTGCACTGGATGCGGCCTCATCTGTCTGGGTTGCTATCGGGAACTGGATGAAACAAGTTTGGCTAAGTAAGTTGCTCCTTGTATGCTTACGATGTCTAGCTGCGGGTTTTTCTTCAAAGAAGGCAAAAATTAAGTTTGTCAGAACCGATAAGCTTCAATGTGTAAATATTTTATAGTTATTTTAATATCCAGTAAATTTTTTGAAATACCAAACATGAATATGATAGATTGTAATCAGACACTAGTGATAATAAGTTAAAACTTGACAGCACCTTAATCGAAGTAATAAGAGCGATTTTTGTAGTCCAAGTGTTACCATTTACGTTCAATTGATCCCAGAGCCCCTGTACCTCCTAAATACATATTAAAAAGTTTAAATTCAACCGAAACAGTCAAGTCTACATTCTGACTCATAATGCTGTATCTGCCTTGTAGATGCCCAGGGTGCAAATGGCCGATGTGCAGCAGCTCGTGCTTCGGCTCCGGGAAGTACACCGGCCACTCCACGTACGAGTGCGACACCTTGAAAGGAATACCGCCAGACTACTCCAAACTTGAGGACCTGAAGGATTCTTACCAAGCTCTCATGCCTTTGAGGTAAGTTTTCATAATTAGTCTTAACAATATCATACATTCAATATTTGGCAGGCTTTTTTGCTGACAGAGGTTTCCACTGCTTATCTATATATATGTTGAAAATTATCCCAACGGGATGTTGAAAATCCCGGGAGGTCTGCCGGGATAAAAAGTACACTACGAACTATTCAGCTTCATTTAAAATCCGCTCTCGTGTTAAAACTTGTAGAAGTAACTAACGGATAGAGTTTTCTTTTATTTAGGTAATTTTAGTAAGGATAATTGCATTACATAAAAGCGTGAAATTTTCAAAAATAATTAAAAATGTTAAAGCCGCCACTCTGTAGTGGGATTGGGCCGGACATATCAGCCGCATGTCAGATGAGCGGTGGGCAAAAAGATCCACTTTTTCGGTCCCATTGAATTTATGGCGACATCGTGGCAGACCAAGGCGAAGGTGGAGGGACGAGCTGGGCAAATACCGTAGGGACTGGCCCGTAATGGCTGAGAATAGACGTGTGTGGAAAAGGGAGAGGGAGGCCTTCGCCCAGCAGTGGGACACAATGGGCTAACTAACTAATAGTAGTTTTGTTTTCTAAACGTAGACCTCCTCAATCACATTCATATTAAAACTCGATCGCCGTCAACTTTCATCTAAATCTGTAGCAACTATCGACATCTATGTCGTCGGAACTAAACTACAAAAACAGGCATCGCGTGGAGTTCTCCGCGCCGCCGTCAGAACATATACAAGTCTTAAATAAACTGTCGAGTAGTTGCTCGGAGGTCGGAGGATTCTACCTGTTCCACATATCTCTAAAAATTTACCTTTAAAGATAAATTTAGGAGGTGCGATCCTCCTAAAAATTGTATCTAGGATCGCTCCTCCTGAAACCGTCGCTTCTGATAACGTAAAGTATTAGTAGTAATTCAATACCAATAAATTCTTCTCACGCATTCGATAACTTATTAATCAGCATCATGAAATCGTAACAACAAAAAGTTAGATAGTTCTATTAAAATTCCAGATGTCTACTTCTAAAGAAAGCCGACCCAGCAAAGTGGGCCGCCCTATCGGCGATGGAGGCCCACAACGCGCTGCGTCGCGCCAGGGGCGACATCTGGCCCATCAACGAGAAGAACGTCGTGCAGAGGATCAAGAAGTGGGGCCTGAAGTATGATGATGAGGAGATTCACACAGTCTGCGGGATTTTGGAGGTACGAACTTACTTTAATTTTCCTTTACATCATAATCAGAAATGTGATAAAAATTTTGTGTGAATAGTCTACCTACCTCGAGCCGCTGTAGGATTCAAGGTGCCAGAGAAATAGATATATCTACATAAAGCATTGAAGTGTGAAGTTAGCAAACATTTAATTACTCAGATACCCGCAAAACGAGACACAATAGTAAAACAATAACAGCGCGGTCTCATAGGACCGGTTGGGGATTCAAACGTTAATGAACTACGATTCCTCGAGGTAGATTTCAACAATACCTTTTTCAAAAACTACGCAATTAACTTAGCCAGCAAAGCTAAAGCATAATATAAAATTTATATAACACTAGCAGCCCGTCCCGGCTTCGCACGGGGTAGACAATTATTTATTTTTGGATTTTTTCCCGTCAAATGACTACCCTACGGCCTACATATCCTACGCTACCCTACCCTACCTTCCCTACACTACCCTACCTACCCTACACTACACTACGCTACACTACACTACCCTACACTACCCTACACTACACTGCACTACACTACACTACCCTACACTACCCTACACTACCCTACACTACACTACACTACCCTACACTACCCTACACTACCCTACACTACCCTACACTACACTACACAACCCTACACTACCCTACACTACCCTACACTACCCTACACTACACTACCCTACACTACCCTACTTTACCCAACTTTTTTTTTTTTTTTAGATTTAAACTATCCTATCTCTCAAGTTGGATCGAACTGCACATGGTGTGCGAATTTTATTATAATCGGTTAAGTGGTTTAGAAGTCCATTGAGGACAAACATTGGGACACGAGATTTATATATATTAAGATATTAAATATAAAATTTGTTTTTGCTTCCAGGTAAACGCGTTCGAAGTCGGCGGCTGTGGCGCAAACGCCCGCGCCCTCTACGACAGAGCGTACCTCCTCGCTCACGACTGCACTCCCACCACCACACACACGGACGCTGAACGAGTGCCTGGCAGACCGCTGACCATCAGAGCTTCAGTGCCACATAAAGCTGGAGATCTCATATCACTGTGCTATGCTTACACGCTTCAGGTAATATGATAATGCATTACAATTTGGAATAGCTTTAGAGACTTTCAGGTTAGGATCGTTATCAAAGCCAGATCAGAAGTCAATATAATTTTGCGAAAGTAACTGTTCCGAACCGATAGAGGCCATGAGGAAAGGGGCGCTTTTGAAAAAAAATCCCGGGGTCCTGGAACATAAGCCAACGAATGAAAATATTAGTGAGTTGTAGTCGGTTAAAGTCTGATTCGCCCTTCCTTGCTCTACAGCGAAAAAAGGCATTGGATGATTTCGTACCTAACAAAAAAACCGATTGATACTGTCGCAGAAAATAAGCTATTATTAGCTAACTAGTTTTTTTGTGTAGCTATATATTATTAGGTGATGTTAATTCCTGTTCTTGGTCCAAATACACTCCTGGTTATGAATAGGTGGAGATTATTACTTGACCGCCTTTCCAAATTGCAGGGCACCCTAAAGCGTCGCGAGCACATAAAGCACAGCAAGTTCTTCGACTGCTGCTGCTTGCGCTGCAGCGACCCCACGGAGCGCGGCACGCTCGCCAGCGCCTTCCGCTGCCCGCGCTGCGGCGCCGCCGTGCTGCCCACCGCGCCGCTGGACCCCACCGCCGTGTGGACCTGCAGAGGCAGCGGGTGTGAGTACGCCATGACCGCGCCCTCCGTACAGCTGCTCCTGAAGAGGTGAGGTGAATATTTGTCTTCTTCTTCTTGAATGTTCTCGAAAATGTTTTAGCGGTAAACTTGCTTTCAAAATTCAGTTTGGGCCACTTAATTTACAAGTATGTATCAAAGGTGAAACTGACTGACATATCAATGCATAGCCGAAACTACCGGGACTAGAGGCGTGAAATTTTGCACAAGGTTTCCTTTTATGACGTAAGCGAGCACTAAGATCAAAGATTTAAGGAATTTTCCAAAATTCACTTATATGCACTACACTTATGTGGATGAAATGGGAGTCCAAAGTTTGTATGCAGAAACCTATTTTATGCAGCCACAAGCAGAAACTAGTAATTTATGACTTCTTATTTTGACATGGCAAATTCAAACTGAAACGATTGTAGTGGCATGCATAACACGTTACATAGGGTCGCTGATCGCTGGTGGGCGCAACACATATTCTCGCCAATTCATTCACCCCTCGCGCTACACTATTGATAATTCAATAATAACTTATGATCATATCCTAGATAGTACTCCACTCCAGTAATCTCTGGCATATGAAACCAATTTTTATACAACTCACAAAAACCTTTCCCCAGACTCACAGACGAGTTCGAGCAGATAGACGCAAACGACGTGCGCGGCTACGAGGGCTTCCTGCACAAGTACCGCAACGTGATCCACAGCACGCACTACCTGTGCCTGTCCGCCAAGCACTCGCTCAGCCAGCTCTACGGGAAGGTCGCCGACTACATGATCCACGAGATGCCGGAGGCTGAGCTCAATAGGAAGATAGAGATCTGCAGGGATCTGATGAAAGCATTTGATGTTATTGAGCCGGGGTATTCTAGGTTGAGAGGTAAGGATATTTTTGATAAGGCAAAAAAATCTTAACAGAATCAATACCCGTTTATCCCTCGCAGGCTACTAACTACGAGATCCATCTCGTAGGTTGAGGCGTCAGGCAAAATCTGAAACTGTCTTTTCCTTCTTCTTCCTGCCCTTGTCCCATATTGCTTTGGGTCGGCGCAACACGTCTTTTTCTTCCAATCTTTAAACTGTATTCACTAAATATTTTGCGAAGAGAAGGTTTAATTGAATATCAAAAAAAATGTTGATAAGATACAGTAGTTGCAAAATTTTAGCCCTCCTTATTCAAGTGAATTCTAGTGAAGATGAAAATTATTAATTAAAACTCTGTATTGTGATTGACTCCAGGTGTAACGCTATATGAGCTGCACGCACCACTGATGATCCTCACGACGAGAGACTTCGAGAAGAAAGCGATCACTAAAGACAACTTGAGGACTCGACTCAAAGAGGTAAAGATATAAAGACATGACCTACTTAGGTATCAGAAATAGTGACAGATTTGAAAGATTACCAAATTTTTCCACGGGGTTAAGTTCCGTGTTTCCATGGACTTGGACCTGGATATGATTCTGGACCCTTCAGTAGAAGAATTTTTTGTCAGTGTTTTTCTAATAGTTTTTGAAGTCTTCAATTTGATATTAATTTGTTTAGAAAGAATAAAATCGTTATCTTAATGCCCGCTGCCAACCTTCTCTGTCTTGGGCTTTATTATTCCTTTTTATTTCGTTCTACAATTCCTATTAGTATTTAACTTCTTGTTTTCCAGATCGTCAGATACCTCACCGAGTCCGCTCTAATCCTGGGCTTCGAGCCAGCTCAGTCTTCCGAAGGTCTGATGGCGTCAGCAGCGAGGGACGCGTTGAAGAAGATTAAAACTTGGGAACAGATCATCGGGAAGATATCATGATGACCCAACATCATAGTACAAGTCCAGATGTGGAGAATGTTGGCTGAATGAGTTTGTTGAGGATTGAAGTATTTCGTGGATGGGTTGAAGATACAATTTTTGTTTATTTGGATGATATGCAAAATTGGGATCGAATTTATCATTTCGTCAAGGAAAATGTTTTTTTAAATTTTATAAAAATGACGATCATGTCAAAAAGCAATTGGGTACTTTGTTTTTATATTTCTCTTTTCTCATATTATGTACTTATGTATTTCACTGAATTTGTTATTCTTTCTATCAATTTTATATTTTTATAATTAGGCTCTCTTATAAAAAGTATACGATTTGGCTAAATTATTTTTGTGTATAAGATACTTGTTATTTATAAAAATCTTATTTAAATAATACTTTTAGGTTTATTTTATATTGTGTAATATTCATTTAATGAACATATTATAATTTTCCATCATTTAAATTACGATTTATAATTAACTCATAATTTATGATCATTCTTGTTGATAATTTATAATGATTTCAAAAAAACTATTATTTATTTTTGTAAAAGATTTATTTATTCATTCCTTCCACTAAAAGACATTATTATTGTGTGAAATATTTTTGTAATAAATTGTTTAACCTTCTCCAAACTAATTTAGCATTTAAAATAAATTATTTGAATTAAAACATGTTTAAAATGCGTTTTTGTTTATTATTCCTAAGCCCCCTGGACCAAAATTGCCTACAAAACTAAGAAGAAAGAATGGACTTGAACTTCCAACGAGTTCAATTCTCCGCTTTCAATAAGAAGTGAATTTCGTTTAGTGAGAATGGGCTGTAATCCGCCATGATAAACATGGAATTTTAGGTTCTAGGACATACCGGTATCCTCACGAGGTTTTTCTTCACCGGTTAAAAAGCATATTTACATTATATAAATTACGCAAAGTAAAGCGCCTACCTGGGTTTGAACTGCCGATCTACATCTTGTAACTCGGGGCAGTTACCACATTTCGCCAGTATCAAAACCAATTTTTATTTCACCTTAAACATATATCGTTACAAAATGTTTAGTTCTAATAAGATAATGGCTTAAATAATTTAGTTATTTTAAACGCTCTGACTTAGGAGTAGCTTTCTATCACTATTAGACCTTCGGAATATGTTTATGGAGCATTACCATTGCCACAATGAGGCGATCGGACGGGAAGACCGTAGCAGGCAAATCGTCTATCTTTCGATGTACCTATGTGGTATAAACGACATAAAACGGTTAGTCCGAACCATAGAAGTGTCAAAAATCTAAGGGTGGACACTCGCCGTACGTCGGATTGTCCGATGGTAAAAAGGTGATGGCAGAATCAAGTCATGTAATTCTCGTGCACATTCTGCAAAATGCATCCTATAGAAAAGCGAAACGCTGGCTACCATACGCCTATGCTACAGGCTATACGGGGTTGCTTAACCATCGTTGTGCGTCGGTTTGTCCGTTAGTAGAAAGGCGATGGCAGAATCAAGTCATGTAATTGCCGCGCACACTCTCCAAAATGCATCCTGTAGAACAGCGATAGGCTGGCTATCCTACGCCAGTGCTACAGGCTTTGTAGATTGATTTTAACCAAATCAGGATCACTAATTAGCCTTTTCGCACGCCTCTTCACAAACCACTAGATTGCATATAGCCACCAATATGTATGTAACTGCAGTACCTACTTACATATGACAGGTATTGCTGTACGAACTTATTCATGTATTGTATTAGGTGCACACAATAATAATAAATTACGTCAAACACAAATATACAGGAATACGGCTATAGTTTCGAGTGTCAAATCGCGCGGTTTATTTTTACTCCGCGCAAGCACAACTGCGCACGCGCCGTTCAGTCAGCGGCTCGGGACGGCGCACATGGGAGACATACCGGGGTTTTACAGTGTTTTTCTAATATTTCATTAGATTATTGATAGTGATTATTTAGTGACCTGTATGGAAATACTATAAGTTTCAAGTAAGTCGTTTTTAATGTCAGAATCGAGTGTGAAAAGTGTTTATTAAACGATATTTATAGCTTGAAGTGTCAGTTTTTGAATTCTTATTCAATAGGAATTTGATAGTGCATATAAAAACATTATATAAGTAGAAACAAGAAGCCAATTTAAAAGTGAGCAAAAATAAACAAAAAGAAAATCGAGAAAGAGATTGAAAATGATTAGCGCCTGCTATGACCGGCTTAGCAATACGACGCACAACAGTACAAGGCAGACTACATTACACTTTGTATGTATGTGGGTCAATGGGTCTCATGGAAATACCTCTGTGAGGAATAAATCTGGTAGTAAATAAACTGACCGCAAATCGAGAAGGATTACTGAAGAGTACTGAAGAATCAGTACTCGTAATGCATTTTCTATCTATCCTTCTAAAACTCAGATTATTATGCGAATTATCTCAATCGGACCTTTACAAAACCATATCTTCATTGACTTTTCAGCATGGTAGTACAAGGCTCCTGCATAGTGTGCCTGTCCCCGGCCATCCAGAAGTGCTCCGGCTGCCAGAACGTCCACTACTGTTCCAAGGACCACCAGAAGCAGGACTGGAAGCAGCACAAGTTCCAGTGCACGCCTGCCAGGGTCAAGGAGGACGAGAAGTATGGCAGGTACCTGGAGGCTTCCCGGGCTATCAAGGCTGGGGATATTTTGCTGAAGGAGAAGCCTCTAATCACAGGGCCCGCGCAGGTAAGGATTTTTTTATGTAACCTAAACTAGAGCTTGACTGTAATCCCGCCTGATGGTAAGCAGTGATGCAATCGTTGATGGTGAGGCGCACTAGTTTATTAAGAGCCTATTCACTCTAACCTTGAAGACACCAATATTATAATCAGACAGGAAGATCGCAGTAGCCAGATTGTTCCAGACCTTCCATGTGCGCGGTATAAATGTCAAGGCGAAACGACTCAATTCACGATTTTCTATATTTCGCAATTTATCAAAAGCAAAAAGAAAGTTAATCTTTTCAACAAATTGAAGAATTCAGTACCTAGTCTGCCAGTTCACATTTTGAAACTATGACATCGGTTCTTGATGAGAGACTTGAGTTCAAGCGTTTACCATCCTACAAGTTTAGGTTACCGGTAGATGTTTTAATTAATAGTCAAAGTTAAGGGAACCTTACTTAGGTGACTGTTTAGGGGCTGTTGGTGAAAACGGGCATAAATCATACTTAAAGTATTCCATAGAATATTTCGACGAACAATTCTTATTATCGTATTCTCTTTTAGTAAATACGGTGATAAGATTGTTAGCAATCCTAGAAGAATCTCGATAGTCTTGAGTATAGCATTTCTTTAAGAGTAGCAAGTTAGAACGTACAGCTAGTAGCTAGCTAATATAAGAATACATTGTACTATATTGACAAAGACTACTTTTCTTAATCAGTAACCTATTTTCATTTTCAGGTCACGCCACCAGTCTGCCTCGGGTGCTACAAACTTCTAGAAGAAGGCAAAACCGTGACATGTGAGAAGTGCGGCTGGCCCTTCTGTTCCGCAGAATGTACTGTCAAGGAAGAACACGACCCTGAGTGCCACTATACCCAGGAGAAAGGAGAAAAGGTTAGAAGCCATCCTAGTCTAGCCAACTGCACGTAAGAGGTCACTAATGTCATTGAAATGAGACCAGTGGTGGCCTAGTGGTAACGGTCCCGACTTATGAGTTGTACGGTTACGGACTTATGTGTGGTCACGGATTCAAACATAGCCAGGCGCATTACTTGTGTAATTAAGGTATTTCATCACGAGACCGGTCTTAAAACGATGAAGAAGAACATCTTGAGAAAAACGGCATGTCCAAGAACCACAAATTCTAAGACATGTGACATCCACCAACACGCACTGGGCCCGCTGGTGGATTACGGCCCATTCTCTCTACTAGAGAGGAGACTTAAGTCCCATTATAAGGTTGATTATGCTATGTAATGAGAATAATTACACAAACTAAGATTTTTAGTGTTTTGAAAGAGCTTATATTCAACTTAACCTTCTCCTGAAATTTATTTCCTTTTTCTGTTAATTCCACCAGGTCAACATCACAAGCTACGGCATCCCACACCCAAACTACCAATGCATCACAGTCCTCCGCTGTTTATACCAGCGAGATCACAACCAGAAGCTCTGGGACAAGATCCAGGGTCTGCAGTCACACTGCGAGGACAGGAAGGGCACCGACAAGTGGAACAATGACAGGAAGATGATCGCCGAGTTCATCTGGAAGTTCTTCAAGTTAGAGGGAACTTTTAGTGAGGAGGAGATTATGAAGTGCTGTGGGATTTTACAGGTGACATTTTTGTTTGACGGTATAGAGCATAAGCGGTATTAATGTAACTTATAACGGGTTGTAAACAGTAATTGTCAGTCTTAGGGCCTGTTTCACAATGTCCGAGTAGGCACTACTCACTGAATAAATTCAAAAATGTGACAGAATTTGTATGAAATTATCTGCCAAGTAACATACTCGAAACTTAATCATAGGTGGTGAAATAGGCCCTTAAACCAGTATTTTGTACATAAGATTTATTTAATAAACGTATGGAAGAAGCGCAGTGGCTGAAAACCTTAAGACGACCCACTGACCATGAAATTAGAAGTAGAGGGAATAGAACAATCATTTTAAGATATGAATGGTCTAACCTCCATGCTCCTTCTATTCCAGATCAACGGTCACGAGGTACCCTTGCTAGAGCCGGAGTACGTGGCGCTGTTCGACCGCATCTCTATGGTGGAGCACAACTGCCGCGCCAACTGCAACAAGAGCTTCACCTCGCAGGGGGACATTGTAAGTAAAGCTCTCTCAATTAGATTTAAATGTATCGAACCTTACGTCACAAATAATTCATGAGTAACTCCTAATTAACGTTTACCCTTATGCCATTTACGTGGAATAGGTGCGAAACGTTTTTTTTTCTTTGAAGGTATGTGGAAAAGAAAGTAAAGTCCCTTAATATACATATATAAATATGTTATAATATATATATATATATAAATACTTCCCCTTAATATATATATATATATATAAATACTTCAGTTGGAAACGGAGGATCTTCAGACCAGACGGGTGTTATGTCTAATGGGCAACTGCCCGATGTATAATTTCGGGCTGTTATATCAATCCCAATCGTGCGTAGAACGCGATGCAAGATTCGTAGTTCTTATGTGACGTAAAGATGTCGCTACACTTCTCCCCCTTGTCAACCGGCACGCTATCACTCAATCCTCTATATGTCATGCTCTTAACTTTCCTCCCAGATCCTCTGCGCCGGCGTGAACATCGCCCCCGGCTCCCACATCACAGTCTGCTACACGGACCCCATGTGGGGCACGGAGGCGCGCCGCCACCACCTCGCCGACTCCAAGTTCTTCGAGTGCACCTGCGAGAGATGCTCTGACGTCACGGAGCTGGGGACTATGTACAGCGCCGTTAAGTGCAAGAAGAAGTGAGTTTCCAATTCAGATTTTTCTCGAGAATACATAAAGTTATCTGTTTGCCCAGAAACGATAGGCACACGTACAAAAACAGAAATTATGCCGTCAAATACAAAACAGTGAAGGAAAACACCGTGAGGTAACTGGCACGTCCTAGAATCAAAAATTCGATGACATGTGACATCCAGCCATCCGCACTGAGTCCTCGTAGTGAATTACTGTCCACTACCTCTCCTAGAGAGTAGGATTCAGTCCCAATAGTGGGAACATTACAAAGCCGATAATGCTAATGCTAATCCATGCCAAATGGCGCGATGGTGACGAGTATAAATACGATTATTGCTGCAGAAAATTATTAAACATTCACTTTACTTAATAGGTTGATCTGTTGTTCCAAGTCTAAGAAACCTTATGCTTTCATGTGCATGACAAAGGATAAATCCTCTATCTTATGTACGAGTATAAGTCCTATTTCTCTGAATAGTTGTTAAGTTAGCTTAACTGTCATATCTTCTTTTCCTATTTCAGGAACTGCAAAGGCTACCTCCTCCCAGAAACCTTCATCCTGCCGATCCTGCACAAGACGAAGAGCCCTGACCCTGAGACCCGCAACCTGGACAACAAGTTCTGGAAGTGCGACTCGTGCCAGGACGCCGTGTCCGACGCCATCATCCAGCAGCTCGTGCAGGACATCGGCAGGGAGCTCAGCATCATGCCTAAGGGCGATCCGGAAGCTTGCGAGAGGTATGCTGCTAGATTGTTTTATCGTAGTGTGGACATATTACTTAGTATTCTGTTATTTTTAGGGTTCCGTACCTCAAAAAGAATAAACGAGACCCTTATAGGATCATTTTGTTGTACATGTCTGTCATTCAAGATCCATTATTTCGGGAACGCGTGAAGGTATCGAGCTAAAATTAAAACCATATACTCGGTCTGCTGTCCGTTGAAGCTGTGCAAAAATCCAATTTGTCATTTAACGAAAAATAAAGACACGGCAGCTGTCGCAAAAAAAACGTACATTTCGACACTCTCAAGGGAATCAAAAATCATAGGAAAGTTCCATGTTGACTTAGAATCCTGAAACTTCAAGGTCAAAATTATAGGAAAAAAATCTGTAAACTTTAAAGTACACCACAAAAAAAAACTTTTTTGCGTATCAGATAAAGTTTCAATGCTCGATGCGGAAATTGAACTGTTTTCATAAATAAGTTAAATTGGTACGGAACCCTCAGTGCACTAGTCCGACTCACACTTATCCGATTTTTTTGTTGTTATAATTGATTCAGAAACCAGTCTTAATCCCAGATTCTGTATCCACGTTCCAGATTCATCGGGCACTGCAGCAGCTACCTGCACCCGTTCCACTTCTACATGACGGACGTGAGCACGGCGCTGGCGCAGATGATCGGGCAGGAGGTGGAGCAGGGCCTGGCCATGGTGACGGACGACCGGCTGCTGCTCAAGACGCAGCTCTGCAAGAAGATCGCTGAGCTGCTCGAGACTTTGGCTCCAGGTATAATAGTACTTTATAGCATGTAATACGTAATTTTGTTATTCCTAAGGAGAGCCTAAAAATCATTTAGATATACAGGGCGTAAAAAGACCGATCACAAAGCCGACAACTACACATTCTGTACGTGTAATTAAGTAACTTGGACCAAAAAATATTGCTGGGAAAAAACTTTTTTTTTTTCATCTTTAAAAAATAATTAATTAATAATAATTCCGATCAGCTGCGCGTTCGGCCGCTCGCGCTTTGTCGTTGAACCGACCGCACGCTTGTGTGTGTGAGGCGCTCGTTGTGTTTAGTTTTCAATGCATTTTAGTAAGTTTAAATGCGTAATTGACTATGAAAAATTGATAATTTTGATAACGTTTGTTCGGAAGAAAGTTTACTAGTAATATTTGGAATACGATTTTGAAAAAAAAAACTAAAAAAAATGTTGACTTTGACCTTCAATATCTCCAGAACCAGTGAATTCCCAGGTATGGTCTAGAAGAAAAAAAGTATCCTAGTGATGAGTAGAATATGGGGTTTTCGTTTTCGTTAAGGGTCTTTTTACACCCTTTATGTCAATTAAGTAGGCAGACACCAGAGATAGACCACCTAAAGCAAAACAAAAATAATATTCATCAAAATGAGCCTTTATACTAAAACAGTTATGCGTGAATTCATAAATCCAGATAACTTCAATAACATAATTTGAACATAATTGGTGAAGTAATAATCTGCTAGGGTAAATTTTACACATCTGCATACCCTCATTTCTCATAACCATAACCAAAAAAGAATCATTAAAATCTTAACATTTGCCAAAGGTATCGCAGAACAAAACACAAAATCAAAAAAATAAATAAAACCATTTAGTCGATACCTCCTCCCTTTTCTGAAGTCAATATCGACGGTAAATTATGGACTGTTAGCTTGCTGTAAGGCAATATCTTGAATAGGCAACAAATGTGACTATTATAAACTGATTAAACGCCACTTATTTGTTTCAGCTGAAACTCGTCTCCGAGGCACGTTACTGTTCGAGCTGCACGCCGCCGTAGCTGAGACCGGCCGGCGACAGGCTCTCGTCGATGGACCCATGACCTTGCTTGGTTACGTCACTGTGAGTTATTTTTATATTATTGTTGATAGGCTCGTGTTTGTCCACTATCTCACCTGATGGTAAGCGAGGATGTGGTTGACGATGGAGTCAGCTTGCGTAGAAACAACCTATTCACTCATGACTTAAAGAACCTAAATTGTAGCTATCAATAGCAGTAAATGTAGTATGAATGTGGATAGCTATAAGAAGCTCAAATAAATGACTGATGAACTACTGAAAAGATAGTATGTCTTGAAGAAACAGATTGACATGACCACTAATATATAAGGTTTGCTAGAAGATATGTTGCGTCAAAAGTGAGATGATATTATTATCTAATGATAGAAAATCAATTAGCCTGAGATGATATTCAATACATTCATGACAAAAAACCTTTGCCGTCATTCAAACCACGATTACATTACTTATCCATCAATTAAATTAAGAATTTCTTCTTCTTGTCGTGTCGATTCAACTCAAATTTTGTCCGACCAATATCTAGCCACCTGGGCAGCTCTATCGTTGGCCTCTCATAGGTCGTTGAAGGTGCAGGTAGTTGGGCATGCTGGGCAGTAAAAGAGATGACGCATATCCTGACGAATTAAGAACTAACTACAATAACATAACACAGCTCCTTATTCTCCTTAATCTAACCGCTTAATTAATTAAAAGACGTCATTGATTGTTTTGATACATTCCAATTCTAACACCTGCTATGGTTGTAAAAACGAATGGTTTGTTTGTTAAATAGAATACTTATGTCTATATTAAAGCCATTGTTATCATTTGCAAATAAATAAAGCAAATATGACGTCACAGCTAGAATGTCCCAGACTATAAAACTGGCCTAATTGAGGTTAGTTTTCAAATTGCGATTTTTTTATTTCCAGCAATTAATCACGGCTTTGAAATGGCCAATTTAGTTAAATCTCCTCGATTTTATTTATAATTGGGTCTTTATCTTATTTTTAAGTTGGATGACTATTCTTAAGTATTTCACTGAGAGCAACTAAATTATACCCAAGAGCTCATCATCTTCTTCCAAAACTTTTTGGGGGTTCTTCCTTAATGCTTTATTAGAGGCAAACACATGTACAATTACAAGTTTAGTTCTTAAAATAATCGTCGCATAACTACATCAATTTAATCCTTGTAATTGTTGAATTAATGGAGTTGGAAGCCAAAACAGATGTATGATTCAAAAGGAGGAAAAGGAGTCAGTGATAGCGTGACGTTAAACAGAACAGAATGGAAGAAAATAAGCTATTACTCCTAACACACATGTACATTACATGGGGTGAGGCAGGAAGATGATGAATTATAATCATGGCTAATTCCACTTTAGGCTAGAGGGTTTTTTGCAGGAAACCTTGATTCACAAAGCTTAAGATTTTGGTAATTATTGACAAATTTTATAAACCGTATAAAATAAAACCTCTGACGCCTGGTACGTAGGTATTACGTCGTCAAGTTAAACTCGTTATTTCCCATAATAAATGCGGACTATCTAAGAATGAATTAGATATCGAGCACGCGACTATGGTTCGCGAACCAGAAAATACGCCAGTTGTGATTACCGAGCACAATTTATGAAAACAATCGTAAAACACGTAGTTACAATCGTAAGTTTATGATGTACTGCGCACGATGTTTTGGCAGGATAGCCAGATGTCTTATCTGAGCCGGTAAAGCCGCGCGGTAATATCTAGTAGGCCTAGCGAATACTTGACGATAGCTCGTAATTCTTGAGGTAGGTAGGGATAGAAAAAAGTCAAAGGCTTCACTTGTGGTAGGCACCCAAAATAACCTGGGTGCATTGATGACATTTCCAACATTTTCCGTAATTTTCAATTTAAATTAGAAAAAATCATCGAAAGAGCTTCAATATTTCTAAACGTGTACGATGCGGAATTCTGGAGGAGCGCTGGCCTGATGGCTGGTGAGCGTACGTGACCCATCGCCACTCCCATTCCATCAGTGAGTCCATCGTGCATAATATGCTATAAGGAGGCTGTTGGAAAGTAGCAGATTCAGTCGTGACTTGTGCTCTATTGGTGTAATTGCCGCAAGGCGTTCCATTGTGAGGATAAACCAGTAAATAAATAAATAAATTGATGATACATTCCTAGATTAACTTTTTTTGCACAAGACTGCAATAGGTTGTGAAAGAGAACAGTCTAGACTCTTTATCTAATCTGTAACCTTTCCTAAGACTGAGTAGCATCACAAAACCGGGTTTCTGGCGGGATTTTTTCGAGTGAATTTGAAGGCTTTTTTCATTATTCATAGTGGACATTGTGTTGTGAAATTGATGTAGTTTTGTATCTCAAGTGTCTACGCAGCTGGACTATATGTGGAATCATTGCAATAGGCACAACTTCGGTAAAATAGAGCTGAGTATTACTGTAGTATTGATTACCACAACGAAGCTCGTCAGAAAAGGCTCGCATTAGGTACATTTGCTGCCAAATATTGAAAAAACATTAGAATTATGCACAAAACGGTCGAAGCCAAAAAAAAACCTTACCACCCAGCACTTCAGTACCTATTTACTGTTTGTACTTTCGTGATGAGCCTAACTGTTATCAGCTACTCTTCTACATAAGGACCTCAACCATTAAAATAAAGGGACACGCTGTTGTCGCTTCAAGTACATTTTCTTCAAATATTGTACAATGCCATTCTGTAAAAAGTGTCCAGCAACTCATTATAGATAAATCTTCTATTAAATTTTCATAGTTTTTACGAGTATATAAGTCCTTAAAATCGAAGAATTCGGAGATGTTGATTATTGGGTGTATTTTTTTAGCTGGGATATCATGACTTATCCCACTCTCGGATAGAATGAGAAAACGGATCAACCTTTTACTGACTAAAATACATCCATATCCTAAAGTTTGACTTTACGTTCTATGGCCACGGGCACTCTTTCAACCGGGCCCCTTCAGCTATGCTGACATCTTGTTGAGGTCTGTGTTTCACGGCCGCGCCTTGAGCCTAGTTCTTACCGAACAGGACGACGAGGTACCCATTGCTCGTTGTTCGCACGACTGCGCCTACAGTGGCCGGAAATCATCGTCTATGGAAGTTTGTCAATCTAATATTGGTATATTAGATTGACAAACTGGGTAAACTGGGTGGTGGTTTTACTCTTGGTAAAACCTTTTGCAGCTTGTTACTTTTTATAAAACTCTAGTTCTGTGGTTGGTTGTTCCACTTGTTTTGTTACTAAATCTATACTAATATAATAAAGAGGTAAAATTTGTAAGTTTGTATGTTTGTATGTAGGGGGTAATCTCTGGAACTACTGGTCCGATTTGAAAAATTATTTCAGTGTTAGATAGCCCATTTATCGAGGAATGCTATAGGCTATATACCATCACGCTACGACCAACAGGAGTGGAGCAGTAATGAAAAATGCGGGTGAAACCGCAGGAGACAGCTAGTCTTAAATAATGTTACAGAGCTATCGAAATTCTATTCACGTAAATTTTATCTGACCGAACTTACAATTATTATTGAGCAAAAGCTTGTCCTCCAAGTGCATGTTTACTGTTTACCATTGAATATGTTCATAAACCCATTTTACAAGGCCACCCTTTAGAAATAAATATCATTAAATACGTTATAGTCATAAATACTTTATAGTGCCGTATTGGAAAATTAATAAAAATTCTTCTACTAAATGGAAATTCTATAATGAAAAACTGTTAATATGCAATCTAACATCACATTTAAATATTTTCTGCGTGTGCAACTCAAAAACTCAATTGAAGCTAGTCGAAGAAGATGGTGCCATAATAATTGAACCGGTGAATCCATTGACATCACATCTTAGACAAAAACCGTCCTGTACGTGTCTGCTCGCGCCAGCAACTGGACCATCGCTCGCTCCAGTTACTCGCCCGAAATACTGACACTAATTCAGCTTGTTTAGAACTTTTTTTGTGAAATGTGCAAGTGTGTTATGGGAGACGTGCCAAGATCGAGTGAAAATAAAAACAATGTAAAAATGTGAAGCATGAGAAACATCTCAAGCTCTTCAAGATAATATTATAATAAGTGCCGTTTTTGTCGTAAAATATAATGAATGACGTGCACCTTTTATATTTACTTGGATTAATTATTTTTTATGACGGAGTATATGTTTTTATCGTACATTCGTAACACGCTGTGTGAATCTACTGTATGGTGTGACTACGTCTGGTTTATCGCCAAACGTGCTATAACAAACTAAATATTTAAATTACTTTTATGAAAAACTAGCTTTTTTCTACCAGCGGATTTACGCGCGTAAATGTAGGTTTCTCTACATAAACTTTAAAACCACTTTTTCATCCCCTTAGGGCGTGTATTTTACAAAAGCCATTATTCATGAAAATTTTGTTAAATTTTCACGCATATTAGTTCCGGTAGTTTCGGCTGTTTGTTGATATATCATTCAGCTTCTCCTTTTATACATACTCGTATAGATAGAACCAGCTAGCAGATCAATCGCTGCCGGACTCGAATAATTTAGAAAGACTTTTTTTAGACCTTGATTCGACTACATTTTACGAACACAATCATAGAATTAAATAAATTTGTTAGAGCACACAGTTAGCATTATCTACTAAATCAAATTAAAATTATCTCCATAGTAACTGCACTATTTACACGCCGATGCAAGATGTTACAAAACGAATCCATATCACTTAGTTAATATATGCACTCCCAAAACATATCATAACAAACATTACTACACAAACAATCTATTTATACATATATCAATTTATTCATAAAATTATACTTTCAATTTTCTGGGCTCAGTATGTAACTCCAATCACAATTCTCTTCCAGGAATCCCGTAAGATCCTGTCAGAATCAGCTCAGCTCCTCCGTCACGAGCCTCCAGAGCTACCGGAAGGTCGTCTGAACAGACAAGCGAGGATCAACCTGATCCAGATGGACGAGCTCATCCGGAACCTGTCGGCGGCTCTACCTTCACCTTTGTAGACTGGAATACACTTTTGTACTGATTGTTATTTGTGCTGTTTTTTTTTAAATATCTCTTTTGTGATATTTTTTCATTTTTACTGTCTAAATTCGATTAATAAGTGCTGGACCAGTATCAGCTTATTCATCAAAAAAAGCTTTGGATAAGTTTAAACCTCTCCATTGGCTCTCTATTATTTTTTATTTATTTCTATTAGTTTTTCTTAGTAACCATTTACCATTTGCATACAGGAATCTCTATACCTTATCCAAAGCATTGGAACGTCAGCAACTTCAATGATTGACATATTGAAAATTTATAGACTTCTTCTTCTTCTTCCTGCCCTTATCCCATATTACTTGGGGTCGGCGCAACACGTTTTCTTCTTCCATTCTGTCCTGTCGTCCGTCACACTATCACTAACTCCCTTTTCTTTCATATCCGTCCTTACACAACCCATCCATCTTTTCTTTGGCCTCCCTCTCCCTCTCCATCCATCCACATGTATATTCAGAACTCTTTTAGTAACATGCATTTCATCTCTCCTCTTCCCATGACCATACTAAGAAAATTTATAGACTACAAACAACAAAATCTATGTTAGCAAAATAAAAGCTTGATCGCAAGTTGCATAATAATAATAATCTGTCAATGCTACTGAGATAATTATTAATTTGAGATCTCTTTTAGTCCGGATAAGGCCAGTTCAAACAGGTAGTTCGACAGCATAATGAAGTAAAGTGCGCACTTTCGATCGGCATCGTGTTTAACTTATAATTGAATGCGTTATATAAAATATAACGATCCCAGCGCGGAGAAAGCGGGTCGGCGCACACGCAGGGGTAAAAAATAACCGTATTTGTGCAAGACACTGCGGGAGCTTTGTGCAGCCGAGGCTTTACTTATTTTTGTTATAGTTTGATAAACTTACATCTGTTAGAAAATCAACAATAGAGAAACGAGGAAAAGAATTAAAACTCACAAGATGTAGACTTGCGTCCTTAACAACCACTGATAAAAATGGCGAACTATATAAATGACTATTTATTATTGAGAAATGTGTTTATGTGGGCAGGGCACATGGCTCGCAGAAGAGTTGGTCGATGAGACCGATTGGCGACCGCGTATTAGAAGACGCAGTTTTGGTAAGCCACCCACATGGTGGACCGATGACCTGGCGAGGGTCGCGGGAATCCGAAGTATGCGAGACGCACAGAACCGGTCGTTGTGGCGACAATCGGGGGAGGCCCAGCAGTGGAATTCTTTCGGCATGAAATGATGATGATGAGAAGAATGTGTTTGTAGCGATGACCGTCCTTGCTTTTTCTCTTCCAATGTAGAACTATTATTATGATAGGCTTCAGAGAAATTTAACCAATGTAAACATGGGCAAGTTAATAACTGAATACTTTTGAATGCGCTAGGGCAAGCAATTTGATGGAAAACCATCAAATAAAAAAAAAGAGGTTAAACTTGTGTTCTATGCGTTCCAGGATCGCGGAGTTGAACTCAACTCAAGCTTGAGATCCTACTGGCCAAAACAAGATCATAAATTAGTACTTTATTTCTGGTACACATTGTAGCGAATTATTCCAAGTGTTTAGGTACTGATCGAATTAGCAAAAGAAAGTGTCGACATCCCGCTAGCTCACGCTTGCACTGCACGTCTGCTGGCGGTGCCGTCGATGACTGACATAAAGGGAGCTCCGCGAACGCCGCGTTAATTGGAACGCCTTCGACACTTCGCGGAATCGAGCCTGTCGAAGTGTCGACTGTTTCCGTGTGACTTGCACCTGTTATGGTTATTTATCAATTTTGTTTGAAGACCTTGATTTTTTTTGAGGTTTACTTTTCATTAAAGTTAAGGTTAATAGATTCCAGCCTTTGTATTTATGGTATACTAGCTTCTGCCAGCGGCTTCGCCCGTGTGAAAGTAGGGTTCTCCATGTAAACTTTGAATCCCCGTTTGATCCCTTTAGGGTCTGAATTTTGGAAAATGCTCTCTTAATTTTCGTCTACGTCATAAAAGGAAACCTTGTGCAGAGTTATACGATCCTCATGCCAGTAGATTCGGTTGTGTGTTAATATATCAGTCAGTCAGATTCTGCGCAGATTAAAAGCTTGTTTAAAGATATGAAGATACCTAAATATGGAATTCCTGTCTTTGAATTGGGTTGATATGATACAAAAACATGAATCATACCTATTGATGCTACACCAACAAAAATCTACCCAGTCACCAATTAAAGATTATGGTATATATTAAAACTGAACTATCCGATTCAGTATACAGTAGTAGTACGCCAACGAACGGTTCCGTACTATATACTGATTAACGGGATTAAATTTTAAACTGAAGTTCTGGCGAGATTTGTCAGGTTCAGACATCTCCCTCGTGGTTTGCCGTGACCACATCTCACCGAATATTATAGCTACTTTGACGAAAAGATGAGTTGGAGAACAATCCTAACTTGTAGTTGAATATATTTCTACAACACATCGAGTGATTATAATCACGGTCAACAATTCTATTGCAAATGATCTTTGAAATTTTTTCACCAAGGGATTGTAGACCTACGTACGTACATATGTATTATGTTCACATAATTTGACAAAATGTAAGGAGGAGCCGTTTTTTTTTGTGATTTCAGGGTTAGTCGCATAGTAAAAAAGTCGTTTATATTGATGAGCACAACCACACGTTTTAAGAAAAGCTCCTCTGTCGTATCAACGTTGTACATTTATCATTATTTTCAGCTTGATAGCTTTCAGCGCTCCTAAGAAAAAAGGGTTTAGACTGACGGACAAGGAAGTGATCCTATAAGTTTTTCCTTTTTTTCTTTTCAGCTGCAACCCTAACAACCTACCTCAATCGTCAACTATTTTTTTGTCAATAATAAACGAGATCAACTCCATTAGTTGATCTCAAAACTAACAAGTAAACTCAGTGTCAAGTATGAGGCTGCCAGAGGCGACACAGTATGTATGTATAACGAATGAGGTTGGGCGAACATTACACGATTGTGCAGACACAATAGTAATGATGTAATTTTAATTCACTTATATATCGAAGACTTATATTAAAAAAATAGATATAGGTATTTCAAAGTGTTATTTATCGATAAGTACATGAGTGAAGAAAGAGATCGTTACTAAAATTGTAATATAATTAAAATCCTTTTTGTTAGTAAACAACATAATGTCGCGAATTAATTATTTCCGATCACTATGCAGATGTACGCACCTAGGTAGTTCAGAATACACCAGAGTTCAAAGGACAGTGTTCACGCTACCATTGAGCTTTTTACCCTATTCATCAGTGATGCAGATCTTCTCCTTATAACAGCAAAGAATGGCCTAGCTCACACTGCAGTACCGTGGTTGGACCCTTGTTGCACACAGAGGCCATTGTAACTGATTGACAGAAGGCTCTAAAAATTAAAAAATATACTTCTTTAGCTTGCGAATCAACGAGTCAGAATGTAAGTACTTTGCATTATATTAATTCGTACTAACCTGAAAACTGCCTGTAGCGAAGAATTGTAATGTTATCAGCAACATTATTTCAGGGGCAAATGGTAATCCTTGTTCCATTGGTTTCCGAAGACCTGGTTCCACTATAGGCAATAAAACATGTTTTACCCATAGGTATTTGTGAAATACTATACCGCGCAAAAAAATCTTGAACGGAGTATTTTGTAATGGGATCGGAATAATCACGTCAATATCGTCTTGGTCCCACATTTCTATATCTTCTGGCATTTTCCACAAACTCCACAAAATCCATCAGATCGGACATTTTGCCTGGGAAAACTAGCGACTTCACTGTTGTAAAACTCTCAATGTGACAATCTTTTAATGGACCAATTTAAAAGTTCAGTTGAGGTTTGACAATACTTAACTTTAATGGACATTAGGGACGCTAATTATGAACGATTAGCTGTCTCTAACATTAGTATCTAATAAGTACTATCTTTTTTTTATCGTTGATAAATCGGCGCTTACCTAGAAGTAACCTATTCACTAAAATTCCTGGGTTGTCTCTATCAAATTACATATCGATGTAGATGTAACCCATGGTAAAAGTTTTTTTTGTAAATAATATAAAGAAGAGTTTTTAAATAATCTTTAACGCGCGTAATGTCTTAAACACACTTTGATATATGTACATTCATAAAGTCTACGCGGCAGGCGCCGACGCACACATAAAAAATTTGGTACTGACTTACGCACACATTCAAGTATGCTAGATGAATTGAGGGCTTCATCTCATAGAAGAAAATACTACTAGCCGAATTATTAGCATTACAGGACTTTGGTGTTTAGGAGAGCAGTGGTGGCCCTGTGGTAATGGTTCCAACTGTCAACTTTGCGTAATTTTTTCATAACTGTTGCTCTCAAAACTGTTATGAAAAATGTTTTGAAGAAACCGGCATGTCCTACAATCACCACTTCGAAGATATTGTTACTTGTATTAACCCGCATTGGGCCCGCGCCGCGTAGTGAATAATGGTCCATTCTTTATTTGTGTGCGTGTGGTGTGAGGGTCCGTTTTTCAAAACTCTTTAAAACTATGCTAAAGATTTAGTGCGTGTTTCAAAAGAAATGTGCGAGTTGGAATCAGAATTTGTGACGGTCAAATAAGCGAGTTATGGACTGTTTAGTTGGGCCCTCAATCCACACATAGAGGATTGAGGGTCCAGCTGTACCGGCTAAACTATGAACACTAGAGAAAAACTTTTTATGCCAAAATCTAAGGTAACGCCAAACAAAATTTGTGAAAACAAGATATTATCGCAAAACCTTCTCCTACTTGAGATATCTTTGTTCAAAATGGGCCCTCACATATCATCGACGTAAATGTTTACTAGGCAAATAAAATGCAAGTCATCAACTTACAGGTGCTATTTGAAATCCTATATGCTTCTAGATAATTTGTGAGATTTCGTGAAAGCAACAACAGGTCATATTTTCTTGTTGTTTAAAAGTTATGACCTAAACAAAATTCGGGCCCTCAATCCTCCACTTTTTCATGTTTTTGTTATATTACGCTTCACATATGAGAGATAAAACAAACACAAAAAGGTCACTTTTTGTGTAAAAATTTGTGCAACAAACTGGGCACCAGAACGAAATGAAATGACCCTTTATTATATAAAAAAAACAACTTTCAATAATATTCCTCAAAATTCGGGAATAGGGTGACCACAATTTCTTTGACATGGTGTCATTTTACATGTACCTAAGTACAAAAGATGACGCCGACTGCGCTGTCATACAACCCGAAAGCCCGCGCAGTAGGTAATCAGAGACAACAAATATATTTTCCAGCCAGTACTAATATTTTGTAAAGATAAAATGTTTTATCGAATAATGTATAATATATTTTATTATCTAATTATTGAGTTTTTGGTTATTGATCTACAACAGAAAAGGAAAATGGAGCTAAGAATTTGGTTGTAGTGTTTACTACGTTAGCGAAGTCTGCCAAATACTACAAAAACATTAGAATGTGTTACATTCGTATTCTAATGTCATTTCGAAAGACATTATCGATAAAAACTCATAAATTAGAAAAACATGGACGTAAGACTGGACAATATAAGGAAGGCATTTCCTTAGGAAATAAAATAAAATGCGCATAGAGAATTTAATTTGAAATCAGATAATTTTTTGAGACATTTGAACACTTTCAGTTTGGTATGCTTTCTTCTTTGATAATGACTAGCAGAACTTATAATAACACGATAGTGTAGTAGGTACCACGAGTACTGAAATCAAGCACACTGACATGCACCCATACAATACACTTTTTCAAAAACGTACCTATACATTTTCCTGTAGGCAGTAATTTATGTAGATAGGCACTAACTAAGTAGACAATCATTAATCCTGTTTACAATAAAAGGTATTTTAATTTTATATCCTAGATATTAAATAAACTTCTAACTTGCATTAGGTATAGGTTTTAAGTTCTGTAGGTCGTGAAATTCAAACGATAGGGCTTTATTCATTAATCCTTTTTTTACCGACTTCACAAAAAAAAGGAGGTGCTATGTTTGGATGATTGTATGTTTTTTGTATGTTTGTTCATCGCTAATTGTCGACGGATTTTCAAAATTCTTTTTTTGTTCAAAAGTAGATAGTTCTGAGGTGGTCCTACTGTCACCAAGTTTGGATCTGATGATGGAATCTTAGAGAAATCGAGAGCAACCCTCAAATTTTATAGGCTCACTTATTGCTTTTCGTATAATTTATGAATTATCTTGTGTGTTTGCGTATGCTTGTCACCATCTCAGGTAGCTGGGCTGATGATGGAAGGTACGACTCCTTAACTGTTTATTTTGTTAATTGTTTTGTTGTTCGATAGGGCATTTGCCACATTTGGTCTCATGATCATCAAGTCATGACCTGATGCTGCAGTCAGGATAGTCTGCAGAGTACCTAGCTCCTCGACAAGTAACAGCAGATATATCATGTTTAGGCTCATTGAAAAGGGTTCGATGTGTGGATAAACGTGCTGTTAATGAGACCTAATGCTGAAGCCAGGAGCATCAGAAAAAGTACAAACCTTGAAATTACACCAACGTAATTGTGTTTGGGCTCATTTTAAACAGAATTAAACTAAAAAAGACTATAAAATATAAAAAAAAAACTTTTTGCCAAAAAAAATACAACCCGACTAATTGTAGTGGGGTCGGAAAAAAAAACACCTTAAGTAGTACAAAATAAATATGATAAAGATGATTACAGCGCACTTTTTTTATCTATAAAAATGGCCCTGCAATCAGCTTTACCGCGCACTTTTTGAATTTGGAAAATTTTAGTGTTCAGCGCCAAAGAAATCGAACGCAAATATTGTTTGAATAAAGAAATAAATTGTTTGAATAAAATAAACTGGATATTTTCGAATAATATTTGGTATGCAGATTAGGAACATTATGAGGAATACGCAGTTTATATTATTGTCGTATTGTCGGCGCCATCTTGTATACTTACATGTAACAGAAATTGTGGTCACCCTATTCCCGAATTTTGAAGAATATTATTGAAAGTTGTTTTTTTGTATAATTAAGGGTCTTTTCATTTGGTTCTGGTGCCCAGTTTGTTGCACAAATTTTTACACAAAAAGTGAGCTTTTTGTGTTTGTCTTATCTCTCATATGTGAAGCGTAATATAACAAAAACATGAAAAAGTGGAGGATTGAGGGCCCGAATTTTGTTTAGGTCATACCTTTTAAAGAACAAGAAAATATGACCTGTTCTTGCTTTCACGAATTCTCACAAATTATCTAGAAGCGTATAGGATTTCAAATAGCACCTGTAAGTTGATGACTTGCATTTTATTTGCGTAGTAAACATTTACGTCAATGACATTTGAGGGCCCATTTTGAACAAGGATATCTTAAGTAGGAGAGGTTTTTGCGATAATATCTCGTTTCCACAAATTTTGTTTGGCGTTACCTTAGATTTTGGCATAAAAAGTTTTTCTCTAGTGTTCATAGTTTAGCCGGTACAGCTGGACCCTCAATCCTCTATGTGTGGATTGAGGGCCCAACTAAACAGTCCATAACTCGCTTATTTGACCGTCACAAATTCTGATTCCAACTCGCACATTTCTTTTGAAACACGCACTAAATCTTTAGCATAGTTTTAAAGAGTTTTGAAAAACGGACCCTCACACCACACGCACACTCTTTATTTTACCATGTTTGGGTTAGCTGTTTGTCTTTCAGCTCAATGTTTATCTAATCCGCCTTGTTGCTTTGTCTTATGTATTGTTTTTTTTAATTACACATAAAAATTTCATTTTTCTAAAAATATAATTATAACACTTAGGAATTGAATGTATTATTTCTGTGTTTATTTATCTCAGCCCCCTGGTGTCCTGAACCTTTGGAAGGCTTACAAGGGACAGAAGCCAACTCGAAAAAGCTCCTCAGACACTTTTCAAGGAACAGGATACTATATCCTTGTACGCGCAACCATCGCTGGTGGCGAAACAATTGCGACAAATAGAAAACAATGATATAGAAGCTACGAGTATATGGTTTTGGGAGGTTTAAGTAGGTAGTTAGGAAGAATTATGTAAAGAATAGGTAAAAAACGTAGGATCTATCGCACAATAAATGAGCCACCAGAAACGGCCACTAGCACGAAATGACATAGCAATAAGAAGGCAACATATCCTGAGGTACTTGATAAGTGAAGAGGTACTTACATACCACGAATATCAGGACAACATCATAGCTCACAACCACCGTAAGGAGCCAAGGAATACGGTCTCCGAATCATCAGGACAACCCTGAAATCACTGCCAAAAAAATCCTACCCATCCCTACCTATCTTACTGGATTATAATATCCTTCTCCCGAACACGTTTGCTCTAGATTGCGAATTTCCACTAAAACTAGCCAATAATCGAAAGTCGAGAGTGGTGGAAGCTCTGTTTCTCGTTAGTGGTCACTCCAGCGGGCTAATAAAGTCAAGCCGGAGATGAGGAACAGGAATTATTGTTATCATTCCCTCACCTGGAGAGGAGTCCTTAATGCCAGCAGTGGGCACATTATAAAGCTGATTATATTGTTTCCAGAAAAACTGTTAAAGATTATTGAGATAAATGTGATAATTGGCACCTGTCCATTGCCAAATAGTCAATCATCAGCCACCACTTAAGGCGTTGAAAATTTTATCAAAATACACTCTAGAAATCTTTTCAGGTTTCATTATCATGTTTATTGAATTAACACATTTTTATCTGTATTTCCCGCATGAAGATATTCCGGCGTCATCCGTCCAGTTATATTTAAATCATAAAATGAAAATTCATGAAGATCATAAAATCTACCAACCTCTTTCGTTCTATTAGGATCGTCTTACGATTCGTTATCTTTACCAGTTATCACATGTAAATACCGCAACCAATGTCGGAGACACGCGAAAATCTTCGGACAAACATTGTGAGTTCTCTACCAACATCCAAGCGGAACGAACGCTGCCAAAAGTGATATAAAAAAACTCAAAAGTGTTCGTTAATTCCATTTATTCTCGTCAGAAATATGGCTTGAGGGCTGAGTGTGGTTCCCTGTGGTAGTACTCTAGGTGGGAGTCAGGCAGTTGTGCAAATGTAATCGAATGGCGTCAGTCAGCTTTATGTTTACTGTTCACATTAACAGATATACTGTGTGCACGTTACATCGTGTTGAAGGTTTGTAAGAATTTTACTTGTGTTTTGTTAGAGATTAAATTAGTTCTTGAAGGTTCTTAGAGGAATTGGTACGGTACAGAGGTGGTGAAATCTTCAGTCTGAACAATCAAAGGAATCGGTTTAACTTGCCTTGCTTAAAATTAATTGCCTCTCAAAGAAAATGTGTCTTTGAGCTACCCTGTGATGACTGACGTGTTTTTACGTAACAAACACTGTAATAAATAGCGAGATGGAGAACTTATGGTAAGTAGAGTGCAGAACAGTTCATATAGAGCAATTAAGTATCTGTTCCAAGATCCTACCTTCTCCAAGCTAATACGTAGAGAAGGTTACGGGTCAATCTCCCCCTGTCAAACTTTAAACTTTTCTACACAGGTCATATAGATACATACTTGTGAAGTTCTACAGCTAGGCTTTTCACCGGAATTTACTCTTAGGCTCTACGAATCTCTCCGTTGACGACTTATCTCGTGTTTCAAAACGTGTATCTTATTTCCTATGTTTTATTGAACTTCAACATTTTCCTTATTTGCATTGCAAGCTGCCATCATTGCAGGCAGATTTTTGGATAAACTTGTACGTCCAGTAACTAGGTTGCTTAAAGTATGGCTAAGGATAAGTTTTGACCAGATTTTGACGTCTGCGTACTTTTATGGGTCATGCTGCTAATTAACATCAAACGCTCTCACGTTTTGGTCACGAGTCTCTAACTCGAGTAAATTGTTGTGAGCTAAATGTTATTAACTATAAATCCTAATGTGACTTGGACTCTGCCATTGATGTTATGGAAAATAGAACATCTGTAGATATCTAACAGTAGGCTGTAACTGCCTATAAATGCAGAAAATTAACTGATTAAATTGTTGTTATGTTTGTTGAAGCTAATGTACAGACAGAAGTTAACAGCTTTGGTGGGAAATTCTAAAGTGTTCCATGTGCAAAAACATCTAAATAAACATTCTTCGAATTCAATATAGAGATGACACCAATGTCAATATTGTCTAAATGGAAACGTACCTACTGTTTCAATGGCTTTCCAAACTGCAGTTTGACACAGCTTCATTTCGAAGGCTCATTCACCATTTGTAATGCTTAACTACAATTTATGTACACATGAGATGCTAAAATTGTTTGCTTATCGTCATATCCTTATTTCTTAATGACGGTTATCTTTTATTTCCTACTTTAAATCACACCTGTTGTGGTAACTTCTGTAAGACCATAATTAGTGTTTATATGAAAAAGGATGATTAAAATCAAAAGGCTAAACACATAAAGCTATGTATTCCTTTGATACTACTTTGCTGACTGACATTGCTCCAATCAAGAAGCGTAGAACCAAAGCAGTCATTACTCCTTCCTTAAGTGGTATATAGACTAACGTTGGGTTATTAGCAAAAATTGTGATTAAAATAGTAATTGCTACAAAGAAACCAAAATAAATAGGCGCACTAAATTGGTTTCCTTTTGATTTTATTAGAACAGAGAAGTTTCAAAATCTATGAAACGTTTACACAAATGATTTGCAAGACGCATGATTTAGTTGTGCAAAAGTTCTTGACGTTGACCCATGCTAGATATGCGCGCACCTGTCTTACTAAAACTTGACTCTAGCGGCAAGAAATTCCTTGATTCCCAGATGAATATGAAAATTAACACGAACCTGCTAAATATCTAAACAAACAACAATGAGTAGCAAAACAAAACGTTAGCAGTACGTTCGCTTCGTTCATGAAGCTATCAATTGATATTACCGTAATTAGGTACTGTTTGATACTTGAATTGCCACTACCTGGTTTAAAATCTCAGTCGACAAGTCTGTCAGCAACCCAAACCACAGCAAATCGTTAAGCAACTTCCAATTCTTGTTCTTCTTCTCTCTTTATTCATGTCAGTCCAGCTCTGGTCTGTCTTCTACTTGATGTATTGTTAAATCTTACTTTTCCACTATTCTTTTCTTATTATTCTGGACTGATGAATTTGTTTATCTGGTGCTTGTCAAGATTCATTGACTCGGAAATTCTCTGGTGTTAGCCACTACTGATTCTGGCTGTCAAGAGTTTTGACAGCGTCTTCCTTTGGGATTGCTTTGTTCATGCAAAGGTTTATTAACTTGATCTAGTTCCTGTCGAACGTAAAGATATACTCGCACCCGTTAAGCGAAAACTTCACGATAATGGTAGGGATATACATTATTCCTTAATTTCCAGGTGAATATAAAAATTAACACGATACTGCTAAATAAATAAGAAAACAACTATGTGTAGCTAAGCTACCACCTTCACGTCAGCATGAAGCTGTCAATGTATAGTCAAACGAACGTGTTAATACAATCGTTTTAATATTAAACATACATAATAATCCACAGTATAAATTCGTAGCACAACAAACAGCTTCACGTCAATCCTAAGAAACTATAAATTCTATAATTCCACTTCCTGGATTTTTGTTACTCTTTCACTCAAAAACTACTAAGCGGATTTACGAAACTATTAAGTACCTACTAATTGCACATGGCCGATGCGGCTCGCAGAAGCTTCCCATACACTAACTGTATATGTTTAAATGTATAATGTACCGAATGTACTTTTTACGGACAACATAACGACGAACAAAATATTTGTGAAATCAGATGTTAGCCAGTAAAAGTCTGACACACCCTCTGGATCCAACAAGAGCGGAAGATGTTATATAAAGAATTAACGAAAAAAAAAATGCTGGATTGTTGGTTAATAACCTAAAAATTTTGGATTTGTTATTTTCATCTTAATATTTTTCTTTTTATGCTAGAACCATACATGGGGCCTTCCCCAAAGATGCCTATTTGTCTCTGTCTTGTCCTTATTATCCTCGAGTTAGTTTTCATCGTGTCAGTGACCTCCCTCGTCCTGTTTTTCGGTTTAGCTGTGGTTTGTATATTTCGCATAGGCATGTTACGTAAACATGCCCATTTCTAATTTACTCTTTGAAGATAACTCAGTCACACTCTTTGTTTTTGTTTGGCATTTATTCTTGTTTATAGTATTTTATCTATTTTCTTTATCTTAAGCATGCTATGCTGTAACCCTCCTTGGCAGGTGTTGATTTTGTGCTTTACTTTGACCGTAAATTTCCACAAATGTGTATGTAATATTCGTACGTTAAACCCGGTAGGAGACTAGAGTTTATAATCCTAATCTCCTTATTTATTGTTGCACACTTCTTTCTATTTCTACGTCGTTCTTTTTTCTACGACATTCTGTTTCGATTATTGTTCACAGCCCAAATTTTTGATCTTCTTTCGTTGTTCAAAGTAACCCAACTCTGTTCTGTTTACTGCTTAATATTAATTTTAGTATGGCATTCCAGTCAGATGAATTTATTTAACAGGGACTTATTGAGCAGTATTGCTTCAAACTTTTTCTGGTAGGTGTCACTGTTAATTTTGGCATCAGAAGTGGTTAAAAATAATTTTGCCGGTTAATCCTCAAAAATCCACTTAACTAACATTAGCGACTGAAATATTTATGGGACCATTGTTTTATTATCTAAAATAACACAAATAGGCTGATATAGCTAGTTATTAATTAGTATAACAATTCTACATTCAAGATGTATTGTATATACATGGCTAGCAACAGCGCCTTATCATCTGTCATCCCTAACAAAAACAATGAATTCAAAAGTAATCACAATTAACCCACATTGCCATCAATTAGAAGTCGATGTTTGCGCAGCCTCCATCCGCGTCATCACAATGTTATCAGTTGGAGTAAGATTACATGCGTAACAGATCAACACATCTTGCGTGGAAGATTTGCTAGCATCAATGCATACTAACATGCCTTGGATATATTACTAAATTCAGAATCAGTTTCATATATTCTGTATTAAAATCTTCATCGTCTTCCTTTCTTTTTATTATTGTACTGCTCTTTGACTGTCTTGTAGTCCTTTTCGTGTCATTGCTCTCCGTTTCCGGCTCATGGATTCACAATATGAATGCCGATGATCCTAGCAACAACTAACAGTTTCTAGCCAATTTACAATTCTAATTCCATAAAGTTGCTCATCCGTTTTACACAATTTACACCCTTAATTCATGAATCCCCGACCGGTCCTATGAGACCGCGGTGTTATTGTTTTACTATTGTGTCTCGTTTTGTGGGTAAGTGATAGGTTAAAATAAAAGGCGTCCGTCGCTCTATGTAAAATCATATTCAGCCGCATCTGGTTAGACTGAAAGGCGCCCCAAGCTGTTAGGAAAAGACTTGGAAAATTGACGTAGCAGTTATGAAATTTCTAGAAAAGACAGACTGAGAAGATAATGTAATGTGATTTTAGAACTTATGTGATTTATTATCAACATGAATAATGAATAGTACGTATCTAAAGATAGGGTTTTACCCAAACGTGGCAGACGATATTGGAGACTTTGTTTTGTTATTATGCAGTATTGACAAAACACTGCCTTATGTAATGAGATTTACAACAAGAAACTTAAAATAAGAGACATTTTAAGTTAATTTTGAAATTGAGATTATTCAAATTTCAAAGCTACAAATATACATATCTCTACTATAGTCTGTCCAGCTATCTTGGGCTTTTTATAAAGAATTTTTATTACAGAGCTCTGGAAACTCTTAAACTGTATTATAGAAAGATGCTGCCTCCTTCAAAAATCCTAACAATCATTTTTTTTAATTCCAGAAAGAAAGTCATGTCAATAGCTCGCTACATCTGGCTACTCCTATGCTACGCTCAATATGCCAGGACCAATCTGATGGATGAGTACAAGGAGTTCACCAACAACTTCCTCTATCCTAAGGATGATAGGACCGAGGAGCTGCCGGTTCAGCTTGGCAAGGACTGGACTTCTGGCTGTACCTGTAGAGCCACCTTTCATCAAAAGGTCATCGTTTGCTTCGGAAACTACGAGTGCATGAGGTTCCCGAAGGTTAGTTGCTTCGGTTTTGTGTTTTAGCCATTTAGTTAACAATCTAAGCTTTATATCAAATGGCGCCATTAAAGCGCCCTTGTCTTCTTTACATCATCCTAACATTTCATCATTAATCCCATGTGTGACGTAACAGTCTTTCAGTTTACTTTACTTATCGCAATATCCTATGAGACGTAGAATTATGATCACAGAGTTATCTTGTTGAACACAACCAAACCCCTAACAAACACTGTGACACTCCATAGGTATATGTATTTCATAACAGAAAAATGGACGTAACCATCGTCATAACACCGTACACAAACTCACACATGACTGATATGAAAATGTGTGTAAACAGTGAAAATTGTTAGGATTTTAAGGCGCAGTTAGATAAATTCAACAATTTACAGTAGGCTAAATTTAGACGGAATACTACGACAAGATTTTGTTTTTATTACTGTTAGTTGTTGACTGATATATGATGTGATAAGCAGTTCTAGAGACAATCTTTTCGTATAAAATTCCTAGATACATGTATCATATTAATATAATAGCAAAATATTGTACAAGTAAAGTTTGTCATTGAAACTTAAGTAAAGCGCGAAAGATGACATGAAACAAGGGGTCTACAGTACAGAGAGGTGGGAAACGACCACGAAACGACCAATATATTGATACTTGATAATAATAATATTATAATATAGAAATGACGATAAAATCAAAACAAACAAAAGAAAGATTACGTCAGTTGATAGAGATAGAATTGTTGAGGTTTTCGGTCAAGGTTAAACAGTGTAAGCATGTTTGGCATTGAAATTTCTACTCATGTTACTATAATCAGGGATATTGTAATATAAAAGCATATTTTCTAAAACCTTTTTATCTATTTTCAGGTTAGAGTAAGAAGCGAAGTTTTAAGAGTAAGAACTACAGCCATTACGGAAATCCTAAAAGGAGAACTAGATTTTCTCTACTATTTGAAAGTATTAGAAATAGAGGCTAATCATCAGCTGCGATACATCGAACCGGGAGTATTCTCCAACTTGACCAACTTAGAACAGTTGTCAATATCATACAATACATTGCTCCAGTCAATCCATGAAACGACATTTATGGGACTTACGAACCTCCATAATTTAACTTTAGTCAACAATGGATTTGAATCAGTTCTACAGTTAACACCGTCGTTTAAACCCAGTATACTACCATCATTGCGAAGACTAGACTTATCAGAAAATAATTTGGAAACAATTCCGGAAGACGCCTTCAAGCCAATGGCGGGAACTACTTTAAGAAAACTTGATCTGAATTTATGTAGGTTAGAACATATACATCCAAATAGTTTTCTACCATTGAAGCATCTGAGAAACCTCCACATTGGGGACAACGATCTAAACTCATCATTAATAGCAACGTTTTTATCAGTTATGATTAAACATAATATCAATTTGCTACACCTAGATTTATCAGGAATGGGATTCAGGAAACAACCACCGAAGAAACTTATGAATATCATAGCTAATTCTACCATACAAAGTTTAGTACTAGCAAGGAATCAGTTCGAAATCATCAGTGACGATACATTTCCCAAGATGGTCAATATTCAGTTAATGGATTTAAGAAAAGTGTCCACCATTTTGGTGAGCCCACTGTCTTTCACACCTGAAAATTTTCCGAAACTAAAATTTTTGTTACTTAGTGGTAACAACTTGGCAGGTATCCACGGGACTCACTTGTCTAATCAACTAATGCTATTAGATCTATCTGAAAATAGAGGGCATGCGAACAGTCCCGCATATTATGAAATAGACAGAAATACTTTTACAGAAAGTAAAAACTTACAAGTTCTGAATCTAGCTTTCAACGGAATCAGAGCAATATTTAATTATACATTTACAGGATTAGAAAGTTTAAAAATATTAAGTATGGAAAATGGTACCATCTATCACATAGGGCCTGGCAGTTTTAAACCAACCAAACATTTAGAAATACTCAATTTAGCTAATAACCCATTGACGGCTAGCCAAAATTTAACATGTTCACAGTTTGATGGACTGAATGAATTGAAAGTTCTTATATTAGAAAATTGTGGCATCAGAAATTTCTTTGAAGACGATAACTTTTACGAGATGATGCCTAACTTAACTCATCTGGTACTTAGAAATAATCAACTATATTACATAACAGCTGAAATACTGAAACCTTTGAAAATGCTACAGTTTTTGGATTTAAGTGAGAATTTGATCATGACTTGGTGGAAACCAATTTTCTTGGCTTCTGGTGTAAAGCCGAACAGACTTTATTTGACAAACAACAAAATATCGCATTTCTCATTGAGCATGATTCAAGACATCGGATATTTATTGGAAGCGAGCAAAGGTGATATAGTGATAGATCTTATGAACAATATTTTCGTTTGTGATTGCAATTCTATGTTCACTACATACCGCTGGCTTCAAGCTAATGCGACGAAGGCATTAAAACAATATATCTTCAGTTCAAAGTTCCAGTGCAGTAGTCCTGACTTATGGGAAGACAGAAGAGTGTCGGAATATTTAACTTCCGTTAAAAGTTTGCACTGTTTGATGTATGAGAAGATTTCAAGCATAATGGTCCTCGTATGGACTGCTCCATCACTGGTTACCATTTCTCTAGTCATATTGATAATAGCTGTTGTTTACAAGTTTAGAATGTACATACGCTATTGGATGTTCATAGCCAAAGTAGCATTGGGACGAAACTTTCAGAAGAAACAAGCAAAACACGATGGAGAGAAGACGTACAAATATGACGCGTTTGTGTCGTATTGTAATGAAGATAGAGACTTTGTTCACGAGATGATAACTCAGCTAGAGTCGAAGCCACCTTTTTTGAAACTGTGTGTTTACGAGAGAGATTTTGAAATAGGTTCATTTATATCAGAAGCAGTATTAAACAGTATTAATGAAAGTAAGTATGTTATTTTGATAATAAGCAATAGTTTTGCAAAATCGCAGTGGTGTCGATGGGAGACTCAGTTAGCAGAGTATCATAGAATATTTTTAGAAGATGGGACGTCGTACGATCCCCTGGTATTGATAAGGATAGGAGAGATACAGAACAAGTACTTGACAACGACGCTGAAGTACTTGCTGAAGACCAAGATCTACCACTCGTGGGACCTGAGGAACAAGGAGGAGTTCTGGAAGAAACTGAGAAATGTTATGGTTAAGAAGTGATGTAAATATAATATAGGTGATTAAAATTTTAATACATTCGTCTTTTTAATCTTATTTCTCAGTTTGGTGTGAAACTTAAGCATGTTTGCAAAAGGGACCACATTTTAGTTACGCTTTTCAGTTTAATTACAATAATAAGATGGAAGCATGTGCATGAATATGGTCTAAATTCTATGCTTTCTTAACATTTATGATAATTAAGAAGGAAAATAAGTAGCGAGTAAACAATTCTAAGAAGTGGTGAAAGTTTCTAGTTCTTATATGAACTGCATAATATAGTTTCGTAATCCAAAACTGATACTAAAAATAAACGACTCAAAAGTTATACTGAGGTAGATAAACAAAATAAAAAGTAAAAGTAGATCCGTTTTATAACATCTTTAACAGTCGCTTATAAATAGATGGTTATGCTGTTATTAGTTCGACTGCTTATCGAAGAAGGTATGAAGATTTACATTTGATAGACTTAGTACTTCAATCGTGTCTCTTAACGCGATTGATGTACAAAATATTAAAGAAAAAGCCATACATAATAGAGGGCAGCATATAGTACCCTACGTAATGCGTAAAACTATTTCCATAAAATAATGACAGTTATAAGTATTCTATGAATGACATGCTCTCTAATTTTCATATTTTGTAACTGAATTTAATTTTTAAAGCAAGTTATTAGAACCTCCTAATATTTTTAAAACCGACCACCGTATTTTCTAGAATCCTATAGCAATTCTATGAACTAGACTTACTAGATACTTATAGCTTATTTGTTGCAAAAACCACCGTGCACCATCCATCAGTATTCATTTGAGTTTTCCTCATTTCGCACGCTTTCTTATCACACTCCGCGAAAGTTGTGTATATCGCAATATCCTTGAGAAAGTCAAATATCAGTAATGGCACGGTGCATAAAAGTTAATATTTATCGACGACTTATATGGTCATTACAGTACAGTTTCACTTTAGCTTTCTACTGCAGATGAAGACTTTAAATTATTCAGTGATAGGCAAATGAGATGGAGTTTTAGATGAAAGCTAAATTAGGTTGCATATTGCTCGATAAATTTCCATATCCATAAACGTTAAGTCGGGAAGTTCTGCCAAAGTGCTAGTTGGCAGAACTTCTTGGCTTGGTTGATGTTGAGTATTGTCAAACAACTTTCTGCCAGCTAATAAAGGAACACAAATTATGAAGTAAATGGCAATTTAATCTGCATCAACACCACTTAAAGCCTCCTCGTCCCAGCAAATCACTTAATCAAACAGTTTAACAATAACCAACAGTCTAAGCAACCTCTCCTTTAGTGTTTACATCTTAATTCTATCGTTTACTGTCAATGTTTGCACCGCTCACACGCAATCTTAAATAGGCTAAAATGTATGGGAATGATCGTCGCTGTACAGTTGATCAAACACGTAAGTACTTGTATCAATAGAGGTTAGACATTCGCCAGACGTTCACTTGGGTGAATGTTTTCTTTAGTCATTATTTTCTGCCTACATCGATTAGTCAATGAGAATTGCTGGACTCAAATCTGCAGGTGTGCAGATATTGTTAGCATCGTCTGTAAATGTATGTAAAACCTGTCTCATTATCATCTCCAAACTTGACTGAGTAAATAGTCCTCTTTACCTGTATCCGGAGACAGTGACCCAAACCAATTTTCTTTCTTGCGTAAGCTCTCTAGTAAATTAAAAAAAAAAGTAAACAGTTTCTGTAGTAATATTTTTATCTGTAGATACTCTCAAAGATGGGCCATAAAAGTTTTGGATTATTGGCCAAGTTAAAGTAGAAGTGTGGATATACCGCTCATAGGTTGCAAAAATCCGCTGACTATGGACAACACGTGACCCTTTTCGTGCGGTGCCTGAGGAGAGCATACCTAGCAGGCTAGCACTCGGCTTCTTTCATTTAGATGACAGTGATGATAAACCGTATTAAAGCTAAAGAATCATATAAAAAATTAAATGAATGAAAGTGCGCACAATGACTGTCGACTTGTTGAATACACGCTTGCTTTCTTGTTTAGGCCTTGCGGCTGAGGTAATCAAATTCTCTCTGCGAAGAAAGTAGGTCTGTTTACATTAGGATTCAGACGCTCGCTAGACACTCATTTGTGTTCACTCTTTAATCAATTAATTACTGTCCAAATGTAGGACGCTACAATGAGATGTTAAAAACTTAGTATGCATTTTTGCTCTTCCTCTGAACGCTGTGTTTGGGTAAGAAAAAGGAATTTAAGAAGTAAGTACCCATACGGTTAAGAGCTATTTTTCCAATTGTTAGATAACTTATATATGGTAAATAATACGGCCGTTTGACGTATTTTCCATACAAAAGCTGTAAAACCGTTTGTGCGTCTGTTCGTCGGCTAGTCTTTAAAGCTCGTGCTATTTTTGACGGAACTTTAACTACAGCTGGTGTGATAAAAAGTATTAGGAATAACTTAAATCGAACCAAAACCGAATTGCACTGTGCTGTTTTGCGATTCTGTCGCGGACATCAACTAGTCTGAAATAATAGAATAGGAGAAGTAATTTATAAGTCAGTAACCACGCCAAGGCAATATGTCTCTGTTATATCACTTGTTTAGCAGATATCCACACTTCGTTCTTTATGTGGCATATCAGGTAATACCACTAAGTTAATATTCACTGCACCCAGAAGTTCTGCAGAATTCATTGCGATAGCTGAGTGGCACATTGATCAAATGCCAATGTGATCTGGGAACGCTTTCGCCTTTCCATGTCCCGGGAGTGATTCGTATGCTCCTTAATATTGATCACTACATTTATACCTAAATATTTGTCTAGCTCTTTACTTCTTTCATCTTTCTCTAATTCTTTTTTACCTTTGGCTTTTACTGATGGAAACTAGCAACCCCTGCCTTCTGTATCTAGTAAAGTAACATTTAAATTTAAATCAACCTATCATCTTTTATACATAATCGTTTTCTTCATTAGCCGCACAATATTCAGTCGGCACCACACCGTGTAGAAATACCGTTTTAGACACGTTTTTTATCAAAAACCCACCGCCGAATTACAACAAACAGTACAGCCAGCAAAAAAAGTGGGAACAACAATTAAGTACACAATTAAAGTGGCCACCCGCACATAATGAGCGAGCTCGACATAATTTAAACGCATTCAATTAACTCAATTAGTGCACCTTTCGTTTTTAAAGGCAAGTCTTGGGCGCCTTTGTTTTGGCGCGGGAGAAAACACCATCTTCATTCAAGATATCGTCGCGGGATAACGGTGCGGCGCACGCGCTCACGCCCCGTCTCTCTCACTCCAATACACATTTTACTCGAGAGAAAGAGAGAGGCAACAGACAGTGGCTGGCAAACGATTACTCGACTGACCCACTCAATAGCACACACTCTTTCTTGGCAGCAAACGAAACCTAATTTTTATATCGTGTGAATTTGCAATGTAACGCGATGCTCTTGTGTATCTAATACCGTGAAATAACAGAAATTATAATGATTGATGATTGGTCGTTGCGAATTCTTTAATGCAACGCAGTTTTATCTGAGTTAGGAAGTTGATTGATAGTAAGTACGATATTCGCTTGGATTTTGATTAATTTGATGGGAGATGTATTGATAAAATAGACGTATAGAGTTAGTTAGACATCGTTAATTATATGATGTTAGACGTCCATGACTAACTGAATAAAAATATGTTAAAGGTTATTGAATTCAAAGTTTTAAATGGATTAAAAGAGGTAACAACTTCTTATAAAATCTTCTAACACTGAATATATCAGTGTCAAATCTAAGTGTTATAATCGTACGAACTTATAAATTGGCCTAATAATTATAAGCACCATGAGCAAATTAATAAAATACGGTGTCTCATGAAAGCCTCATTAAAATATCCTATATTGCAAGTCTTATTCGTAGTAAGACAATATTATATTCCGTTAAAATCAATACAGGTAGCCCTTATATCTGCAGTTCTCAATCTACAAGCCCGAGAGCCGAGAGAGACCCTCATTATCAGGTTGTTCTTAAACTGTCAATAATTCAGAGCACGCTCGGGCGCTACTCCGGCGGCGGCGCTTCCTCGGAAATCGCTCATAAAACCCATAAAAGTGCACCAGCAACCTTTCAAGGACCACGCTTGACATCGAAAAGTGCAACAGATGCAGTCCTTGAGATCGGCGATGGGAAAGTTAGTCGGTGAGCAACCGTGGTGGCGGCCGCTCGTCTCCACGATGCTTGTGAGCGCGCACGCAGTGAAAGTTCGTTAGGCTGCGAAATGCGGTTTGCTATCGCCTTTCTGTTTGTGGTGAGTGCTAATTACGTTAAAAGTGTTAATGGAGGGTGCTCTCTCTTTGCAAATGGATGCTACGTGTGATTAATGTAGGGTTACAGTTTCATGAAGATTAAGGTGGTATGCTTGACGGCACCGAACTGGACTGTTCATTTAGGTCTTATTAAAGATCTGCGGATAATTCTAACGAATTAAATGGCCCAGAAGTATTACAAAATACAGTTGGCTATTGTACCCATGTTGGAAATGGCGATGCCAATCGATAGTGTTGATAGAACGTGTTTTAGCGCGCAAAAATTGTACGACTCTTCAAAACGGGGGCATCTACAGAATTGGCTAGACACAACTGTTACTAAATAAAAATAAAAAGTAAACCATCGCATTTGATGATATCATGGAAAACTCATTATGAAACAGTATCTCATCGAAGTGAATCCAATAAAACTGTGCGATTGATCTTTTAAAAAAACTTAATCGAATCGGTACGTTTGTTATCGCAGAAGCAAATGATGAACCTATCATTATAGAAGATGAAAATTTTGTCATAGATACATAACAGCAGTAGCTAGTTGTTCTCCTGCTTATCAAAACAAAAATCAAAACAGTACAGCCAACAAAAAAAAAACTTCACACAGGTAAAACAAATTTTAACATAATCATAACAATAAATTAGAGATAGGGACCAACTACCACTTGGAATATTTAAGACGTTTCCAAAGACCTAAGGTTAGTGAACCTACTTGAGACGAACAATTGTTGTCAAACCAGCGGCAAGGCGGTAACCCACACGTAAGTAGGTTGGTAATGAGTTAGACAATTAACTCTATTGGTACATTGTAAAATGAGCTGAATAGGTTCGACCGGTGACAAAACAATGTGGAGACCGCCGGCGTCGTAAGCAGATCCTTCAGAACATATCTATAAGTTTCTGGCTTTTCAAACATTATCTTTCAGTAATCAGCTAGTACACTTTCAAAGTTATAACTTGTTATTTGTATCATCTTATCTATATCATTAGCTTCTCTTTATTCATTTTCGTCCTTGAGTTTATCTCTATACCTAGCCTGATTTTTCATTTGAATTAGAACTCCGTTAACATTATTTTTTCTCTTATTAATGATTAAAACACTCTTTTGAAGAACTGGCAATATAGAATCTGAAGCAGATCTTCTATTAAATGTTTTATCTAAACACACAAAAATTAACAAAAACACTCTTCAAATAAAATGCAAAAATATGCCGAACGAAACCGGCGGTGCTTTGAATAAAAATCTTTCTAGAAAAGCTATAATTAATGGGCCATTAAAATATGAATTATAGACTTCTACAATAAAAATCGCAATAAATACTTACGAAATTTCTCGTTTCACAAGGGAAAAAGACAAGAAGGCTTGTTTCGTCGAAAAATACGAAAGCTTCCTAAGTATACCTATTCTCAAATGGCATAAGGTTGTAAAAAGTAGTGTAAAGTCAAGCGAACCAGGACGAGAGATACCGTCAGCAAGAGCAGCGCCGCGTGGGAAGCGGGCCGGGTGCCTCACCCACTTTAATTGCTTTTCACACAAACCGTACCGTGTAGGGCTGCTAACCGTACTTTATGAAGCACACTGTATAAATATCGATGAGTGATCGCGAGACTCTGATGACTTTTTACTGTCAACCGTCAGCAAAAATGTCTTGAACAGGAAAAATATCTCCTAGTGATTCCAATCTTGTAGTGTCGAATACAACATCTTTTCAAGTCAAAGCGACATCCATAGCACTGTGCTAACTTGGTCCAAAGAGCAAAATCTGATAATTAGTTGCCGTGAAACAGACTCCGGTATCTGTATAACGATCATGTTAACCGATAATTGGAAGCAGATTACATAGTTGTGTGAAAATATTAAACTTAAATGGCAATTACTTATTATGTAGAGCATAGAGTTATATTTCGCGAGCAATTTTTGTAATAAATTGTAGATTCTAATATAAATTCTTCGGCGTCGTAATCATCATAAAGTGGATGTGTAAATGTATCTTCTTTGAGTGTCTGACATGCTTGTACATTTGATGGATCTATTCCACTTGCCTAGTTTACACGACGCCAACTGTGTTTAACTTGAATATTACAGATATCTTCTGTATTCATAATTGCAGCCTTATGTGAGTGTCTCTTCAGTAATGTGCGAAATGGTTGATTAAAACATGAACATAGTATTGTTAAGAAACAGTAAAGTGTTTTCTTGTTTCTGATCACTAAACAAAGCTCGATGGACCTTAACTTCAAGAGAGACGAACTAGTCATAGTTTATATTTTGCCTCTAGCATCTTGACCTGTATTGAGCAATTGTTTAAATTACACCTACATCTCCTAAACTCTAAAAGAATTAGATTTATTCATAACTGAAAAAAGGATAAAATGCTTTATCCTTAAATCCTCAACCTACAATGTTCATCATTACAATGTTCCCACTCCTGGGACTCGGGCCTCCTTTCTGGGAGAAGAAATGAGCCGTAGCTAGGTAGCACTAGCAGCACAGTAACTCGGGCATCGGCCTTACTACTTTGTCTGTCTGTCTATTCGCAATAATCTCAAACATGTTCACCCAGCCAGCAACAAAACTAAGGAATTCAAATAAATATTGCTCTTTGTCTCTTATAATTTCTCTTTGTACCACGATGACAAATCTACCATTTTTGTCCGTTACAGCCAACACAAATTCTACACGTTAAATTAATAAATCTCTCAGCCCAAAACGAGGCCTGACGATTTCGTACTTTTAAAATTCAGGTGGTGCCCGTGGTGCCTATAAAGCAGCGGCGCCATTGCAATGCAAATAACTTTGATTGTTTCTCCGTAATATCATTCAAGTAGGACACTATTTATTAGGTTATTGGTTTGGTAGGAAACACTAAATCACTTAGCAGGTTTTTAGCCTACAGACATAATTATAATATATGTCTTATGATCTTGAGTCATCTGCACGTAATCTTCTACTGTTTACCCAACAGAGTCGTCTACTTTATCGTCAGTACTAGTAAGTTTAGATTAAGTTATCTCTTTAGCTATAAACTCTTAGATGTGATTAGAAGATTAGAATCACCAATTTAACAATTTTCAAATTCAAAACACAAGTTATTCAAGTAACGACCACACACCCACAATGTAACCCGCATGCATATAATCACATAGCGGTAACATTTCGTAAATTGGAAAAATGCCGACCAATGTCAAGTTTACATTAGCACAGCTCTAAACATTGTTTACTATGACATAAGTGGCATAACCTGCGCCTGCGACGGTCGAGAAAATCGTGATTTACGTCAGCTGGGCCACATGCATGGGGAAAGTTTCGACTAGGCTGATTTCACCGACGTATGTTGGGTAATAACCCCGTTCTGTCTTTGAATGGTTTTGCATACTGCCTTGTGTTTGTTGTTTTGAAGTTTGTTTGTCGTCTTGGAGTTCTAGCCATGTGATCAGTTATACAAGATAGATATTTTGTTATTTTTAACATCCTAAGTAGTTGATGTTTGTCCAATTGCAGTAGTAAACCATACATTATTTTAACACGTTCAGGCCGGAGTGTACCACCGGTAGCGCACGAAGTATTTGCTGACATGGCGGGGTGTAATAACACTGGCTACGTAATGATGAAACAAAACAGTTAATATTATAATAGGACTATTGGCTTGTTAGAGAGAGAATGCATAGGTCGTACCCATTCTTCGCCGTGTCCACCGATGACAAGGGGCGATGATGTACCACCGGTCGGTAGCTAAATGAAGATTTGCCCTTCAGATAACAAAGTCTGAACGTGTTAATGTATATTGACATCTATTAAGCCTCTTTTGCTTGTAGATCAAACCTTAACCATACACCAATCATCCATTCCATTAAATACTGACGTCACAATTCACTCGATCAGATAACAAATGGCCACGCACTCGTGACGTCATATAACCTGCTCCCAAATACAATCAGTCACTTTCACTGGCATGCCTGTCTGCCCGCCATTGCGACGGACTGATAATATCTAACACCTCACTTATTCACTTATGCTTCTTAAAAATCATAATTATTTTGTTATGATTTTTTTGTTGACTGTATCGATATCATGGTTTGCTGCAAGATTTAGGAAAATGATGCACAGTATTGGAGAAGCGGGTTCACTACGATCAGTTGTCTGCTTGGTTCCAATTTAGGGTTGACGTAAAATGTTTCCTACTATTAGCTCTCATTACTCGACCCTTTGTAGACATGTCATCTTTCAATCAATCCACCCATTAGTGTATTAACAATCACTGTATAACAATGATCTTATCATACATTGAAATTATATTCTAACACCCAAGCTAGATGCATCTTCTTCAGTACTTCTTGTGTATATCGAAAACCCTCGCCGAAATGTAGCAACATCCGTAGTGTAAACACAAGAGAAGTAGGCTCTTAATAACAGTGAGCCACACATTTGCACAGATCCAGTTTCCTTTGTCCCCAGGCTCGTCAGGAAATGGTCACGTTTATGTAAATGTAAATGGAACTGTTTCACGCCATGAATCTTTCTCAGGATAGGTCACGTATGGTTTACGTGCTGGCTGAAAGCCAATAGCTTATAAATCGACAACGCACTAGTTGTTGTTAGAACTCATTGCTTTGGGAAAGTGGAGGAAGCTGTTTCAGTGGGAATGTTATTTAGAGGAAAGAAGTGTGTTAAAAGTAAGATCATATCAATGATGTTTAACTATAGTTACAAAATGCTTTTTTTAATACCACACATTTCAGTAAGGGTGGAAATCTTAACTTTGTTGCCAGATTACTGGCAAAAGTTTGCAAAGAATAACTTAGTATTCTTTTAAATTTTTCTCTCATTAGGTCTCTGATAAAAGCAGTGGTGGCCCAGTGGTAACTGCCCCGACTTACAAGTTGTAGATCGAGGGTTCAAAGGTTCAAGCCCAGCCAGGCGCATTACTTTGTGTAATTTATTTCATTACCGCTGCTCTCAAAACGATGATGGAAAACATCGTGAGGAAACTGGCATGTCCTAGAACCAATACTTCGAAGACATGTGACATCCACCAACCCGCACTGGGCCCGCGTGGTAGATTACGGCCCATTCCCTCACCTAGAGATGAGGCCTGAGTCTCAGCAGTGGGAACATTATAAGGCTGATGCTAAGTCTTTGACACCGAATTCTAAAAGAGTATAATAGTAATACATGCAATTTGGACGAATGTAGAGGGAGAAATTAGCCTAAGGAATGTTAGATGGGTTGTATAAAACATGATGTGAAAAAAGTTATCGATAGCGTGACGAGTAATACGACAGAAAGGAAAAAAGAAATGTGTTGCTCCGATCGAAATAATACCGAACAAGTGCAGGAAGATGATAAAGACTTTTATACTTATAAAGACAATATTACCTTAGAACAAAGTCATGCAGAAAAGTCACATCAACTTACACTCAAATATTAATAAAGCTCTAGATGTTAATCTGTAGCTAAAATACCGCCTTATCAATAACCACAACGTAATAACTAATGATACAGTGAATGATACGACAATGGACATTGAATATTATCGAAATAGAACTAGACATCTGTCCCAAGCAACAAAGCTGCAACGAAAGTCTCCTAAGGAAACATTCTGATGGAGTGCTACCACAATCACCTCACTTGGCAGATTTATGAGCGCAACACCACGCGGCAGCTCATAAAATAAACAAGATATAAAACAAAACTGGTTCGCTTTTATTGGCGAACCTGGCAACCTGTCACAACGTGTTCAATGTTACGGTATTCACTCCAAATATTGTGGCTTTTGTCATAACTTTTAGGCAATTAATTGGGCCATGAGGAAAACTGACCATAACAGCAATGCGTCAGGTGTTTAAGTAAGCATCTTTAGTGTATGTGTAACCTGCTTTTTCTATTATTTTAACTTATTCGTAGTGGATATTAGATACTTTATTATCATTTTGCTTACAAGTTTAGATTGCCATTATGTAACCACTAATTAAATATCGAGTTTAAAGTCTCGATATTATGAATAGATAATTTCTAATACATTAATTAAATTTAAATCTCATCCAAAGATCGTATAAAGTGTATACACGTCTTATTGATATAGAATATGTATTAATACGTGATTGATCAAAAACCAACAACGGTGTTTAAAATTTTCCTGTGACTGTGACATATACTTTTTAGAAGCAAAAGATTTATAAATAAATTATGATTTTCGTAGAGCAAATAGAATTTCTCGTAGGTACATGCACCCAAGGAAGCCTCCCACAAGGTCAGACTATTGACTTGGAGGTTCCTGCTTGTTGCAAGAATCACAAAACTGGTCGATATGGCAAGGTATGGGAAGGCTTATGTCCAGAAAGAGATTTGGTGCCTACCCATTGATACTAACAACAAAGTACCAACTATCTATCTTTAAAGGATCACCAAACATTTAACGAAAATTATGAAAGGTCAATTTGGTATCAAACCCGCGCCGGTTACCCTACCGCGCTTTGTTTTGCTAACGGTACTGTCATGCCTACACGTAGCGATATTTGGGCAAGATCATTGTCATAAACATCTTCATTTTGGGCACAAACGAGGTTAACAAGTTACATTATGCTGTGTCAGAATTTTTATGGTGCATACATACGGGAAAGGGATGTTTTGATTGAAGAAATGAGAACCAAGGACGTAGTATTACGATGTTAAGTAATTTCAATCAATATAGACAAGTGGAGTTGAAGATAAAAACCAAATGATACCTTTTTAGATAGGTAGGTACCGTTCTTGAAAATATTTTGCTTTATACACATAATTATGTCGACTTAGAAAATCATTTCCGGAGGGTACAGATACAGACTGCTCTGTGGATTAGTTAGAAAAAGTCACTTGCAGGAAAAAAGCAAAGAACAACTAAAGGCACACATGTGGGTTTAAGTCAGAATAAGTCTGACACTTCCTCTTGCCCTAAACGGGAGAAGCTATGCGATTTCCCGCCCAAAAAAAAATGGGTAGAGACTGCAGTTTCGTTACATGATCTCTAATTCTCTACATATATTCATTGTAGCAACTCAGACCAACAAAAAAAGGTTGTTGGTCTGAGTGTAGCAACAAGAAAGATACTTTGTTCGAATGAAGTCCATCTTCAGTCAGTCATTTTTCCTTCAGCCATTCATCCTTACCTATAAGGGTCAAGCGTGTATAGGTACTATAAATACTATAGCTTCGCAATCCTTCCTTATTTGCAAATCCCTAACTACCATTTGGTAACCCTATCAATGGCCTCATGAACTTTCTCTTTTAGCACCTCTGCGATTACTCACGCATCCTTATCGGAAGGTGTTGATAATCCTTCTTGCGCAACTGCACCCTAAAAGAGTATGTACGTGTGTTTGTTGAAGAGAGTAGAAAGTTCGCCGTGCAAAAGTGAAAACGGCTAGGATCTCATTGAACGACGTGCGATCGCCCGCGGCTCCGCTCCACATCCGCTTGTCAGTATAAGTAGTGGTTTTAGTTGACGGATCACAAAAAGGTGCACTTATAAAATGGTACTGGTGTATGCAAACAAAAAAGTTCGGCTCAATTCGCGCTCAAGTGCGGCAGGTCACGAATGCTTGTCGCTCTCTCCATTTCTCGCGCGACACTGCAGTTGTTGCGCATTAACTTCATGTCTCGTGTGCGTCTTTTTTTACGAGTATATTACGAGTAGAACACCCTACACTGTCGTATCCGATTCTCATTCTTATGTATCTATAAACAAGTTTAGATGTGAAATAATCTGAGATCTTTGACTATTGTATCTATTTGATCTTAAGCCAGTGCATCAATGAACAGATATCGAATGTTACTACTTGTTACTTAGGTCGGATCCGTAGCGTACCTTCAGTTCAAAGTTTAGGCACAGTACTTCTTATACTTTGTGAATTATCTAACCATACCGTATAGTAAAGCTAATCTTTTACCTACTCAAGTTTGTACCAACTAGATTCTTATGCTACAATCTACGATAGAGCCTACGACGTGATGGCAAATTCCGCTGCGAACGTTATGTGCTCCTCTTTCTCAAAGTATCAACACAAATCTTTAAACATTTCTGCCGACACCACAACACCCATAAAGTTTCACGTACATATACATTTATTGCGCTATAAAGTGTTTGATAGGTTTAGTAGAAACCGAGTAGGGGCGGGCGTAGCCGTCTCGTACACACTAAGGAGATCGTAGTAGTAAAATAGTGATGGTTATTAACCCGTTGCCTAGTAGCACCAATAAAGAAACTGTTCCTCATAGGTATCTTTCTTTGTAACATTAAATTTATTGACAAATGTTTGTCATAATCATTAAAACATTAATTAACCCTGCTGGCCCCCGCTGGGTCTAAGCAGAATAGGCTAATTAGAAGTCAATGGTGAGATAGAAACAATTAAGTATTGATTTACAAACGGTTCTTAGAAGAGTCCCACAGGGTTGTACATTTGGACCAATATGGTTTATGCTGAATCTCCACCATTCTATCAAATATACGTAGGATATTTTATTAAATGATATGATACAATTTTGGTAAACATTAAAACATCTATAATATTGTTTCTATCTATCTCTTTCGCTACACACCTACGCACACCGTTTTAGGAAGTCATTAGCATATTTTCGTCAATTTTCATAAAGAATAACGGCCTAATCATTGATGACATCAGACTATAAAAATTTGCTCTTGCACAATGAAATGCTCTTACATCAAGGAAAAGAAAACCATACGAGTTTTAGAAATCACCAAAAATTATAGCTCAATAGTCGATGATAATCGAGAAATAAATAGAAACAATACAATTTACAATGCTAATAGGCTTAGTGGGCGTAACTTTCATTCACGGCTCGAAGCAGGTGCGTCACCTACATACGAATACGATACGACGAAACTTACAGCTTGACTCTTTAAATATACGAAGTTGGAAATATACTGTATATGGCACGATTTATCACCATTATCATCCGAATTGATGTTTTATAAATTGCTATCTAATGCAGTCAACTCTCGCCTCATTTAAGTGAACTCCTACCGATCTACCTACAACAATTTCATGTATATGTGAACTACCAGTCAGTACCTAGGTATCGTTGCTAAGATTAAAAAATAATACTCGCCAACAGACTTCCACCGTATCCTCCAAGTGGTTCGTATAGTGGTGACACCCGGCTGTTTCTTTCGTCTGAATCCGAAACAAGAACCTCCCGAACATGCCATGTCCTGTGAGGACCTGCGTCAGGCAAAAGGCAGGGATACCGTGACGCCCTTCTCTCTCTCTCTCTAACTACTCCTCAAAGAAGAGATTTACCACCGCGATTGTCGCATTTTTTTTAAATATTGTTATAATTAGGTCATCTTACTATTTATACTAAACCTAATTTTTTTATATACATATATAACATTTTATATATAATTCTACGTAATATAAAAACAAAAACCAACACCCATAACAATATGACATACTCGTAACTACACCTATAATAATATAACATAACTCTAGAGCATAAAATGGAGGGGTGTCCGACGACATACTAATAACGTTATTTTCAAAAGTAATTTTCTTATGTGTCAGCTTCTGATTTTGTAAATTAACGCATACGTCACTGCTTTCTTTTACTTAACTACAAAAATGGGCTTTTTCCGACATTCCCAGTAGTACACACATCAAAAGTGTCTAGGGATCAACATATATTTTTGCAATAACTTTTCTCCTGATTGATATTAATTAAAATTTTCTTTAAGGATTCATCAAATAAAGTGTTTTCGTTTGTCACAGTAACGATAAACCAAGTCACCATTGCATTAATAAAGAAATTTGCCATTTTCCTAATAAAGGGATTTTTGACATTTGAACCACTAACATTAAAGTTCGAAAAAAAGACTGAAATAACAGTTTTCTTTAAAATTTTATTGGGTAACTTAAACAATTAATAATCCGTGTTTCTACCGCGAACACTAACAACACAAGAACATCGGTTTAGCATACTCAAAATGAGTTCATCCAAATCACGCTGTGGAATGGCCGCCCATGTTCGTTGCAACAACAAAAAAAGGTCTTCTTGCGACTGGATACCCTCCATATTCGGCACAGCTCTTCTCTGTAGCATATCCCATGCATGCTCAATCGGGTTCAAGTCTGGCGACTGAGCAGGCCAGGGCAGGACATTGATGTTAGCTGCGGCGAGAGTCTGTCTTACAACTCTTGCGGTGTACGGTCGTGCATTATCATGCATTAACTGAAATAAGGGACCGATTTGCAGTTGTAGAGGAACGATGACGTCTGATACAATCGTCTCAGCATAAATTTGAGCGTTGAGGTTGCCTCTGATCCAAATCAACTCAGTTCTTCCGCCGATCCAAATACCCGCCCATACCATGATGGTTCCACCACTATAAGGATGGACTTCCTGGCAGGATTTTAATCGTTGTTGGCGTCCAGGGGTTCTCCAGTGTCGTATACGTCTTGTATCCGGTCTCATACCAAAACGAGACTCATCAGAAAAGCACACGAAACGCCATTGTTCTTCTGCCCAATTTCTGTGTTCAAGAGCCCATTGATATCGAATCCTACGATTGTGCATTGCTATAGGTGGTACCCGTAGCGGTCTTCGGGAATGAAGGTTCACTTCATGCAAGCGGTTTCTGACTGTTTGGTCGCTAATTAAGTTCCCTGAAGAGTGATGAAGCCTCACGGCTAACATCATGGCGGTTATTGTTGGAGCTCTTCGAGTTAAGATTTGAATGTATCGGTCTTGTCTCCGTGTGGTGCAGCGATACCGTCCTCCATGGCGCTGAGCCACGGTACCATTGCTTCGGTAACGTGTCCAAAGTCGACTGATAACACTCTGACTTGTATTCAGAGCTAAAGCCACAGTACGTTGCCGGGAACCAGCTTCTATCATTCTCACGGCTCTGAGCATTTCTTCCCTGCTTAAATGACGTCGCCGCTTCATAATAACGTTGGTTTTAATCAGTAGTAGGGAAACAGTAGCACTAATAATGTCTTCAATGCGTTGTATGTTTTTATAGGGAAAATATTGACAGCTGATTTTCATCTTTTACTCGAATTTGATTCACAGTTCCTGATTCAAATTATGAAATGCGCCAAAAAGGATCCATATAAATTTATAAAATCATAAAATTACAAAGCCACATCTCAATCTCAAGAAATCCGCATAAAAATGCTTGATCCCTAGACACTTTTGATGTGTGTATTTATCTTTTCAGTTATCTTCTATTTACCCTTTATTTTCTCTGCGTTCTAGGTGACATGGACAGCAGGGCAGTGCCTAGGGTTCGACTACGCGTCGGCGTGCGCGCGGCCCAACCGGTCCAGCCGGGGCCGCGCCTTGCCCAACGCGCCCTGCGACCTCTCCAAGCACAACTACTGCACCACGCCCGGAAAGAACTACCCCTGGCCTGCCATTAGAAGATTCGTCAGAGAGAATCAGGTGAGATGAAGATCATTCTGATCAATTATAAAGAATAACAATCAGAAAATATTGCTCAGAACTGCTCAAAACTTGTAACTAATCAGAATCTAAATACTTTCAGGGTCTGATGAGGAGAATGTACGGCGAAGAACGTCAAATATCAATAATAAAAGCAGAATTGGAAAACTTCATAGAGGATGAAGATGATGAAGACTTTGACGGAAAGTCAGCTGACTTTGCCGAGGATATCATCAAAACCAAGATGATGTACACCAAAATGAGTCAAGGACGTGCCATGAGAGACAAACCACACTTCAGACCAATCAACAATGAGAAGAACAAAAAACTAGACAATGACACGCTCAAAGTGAAACCACTACAAACAAACCAAACCAAAGTGAGCAACACGGACCACGACACCAAAACTGAGATGAGCAACGAAACGGTAAATGAAAAAGGTATATCATATAAAACAAAACTTGAAAGTATAGCGAATATAGAAATAAATAATTTAGAGCCTGATGTTATTACTTTAGAGGCTGTTATAAAACAAAGTATTGAAACTAATAGCATATACCCAAAGTTTTCCGGTAATACTAAGGTTGAGGCGGTCAGTGAGTCAGCAAATAGTACAGATAAAAATGCGACTACTACAGAAAGTATTAATAACACAGAGACTACAACTGATGCGTATGACTCGACGACGGAAGCTGGGAAGGATGCCTGGCGACCAATGAACGTTGACACCTCAACGTTACCGCCTACGCTCCTGTTTTCAGAACACGAGAAGGTCAAGATAACCGACCGGATAGATACAAAAGTTACGGATAAGAAGGAAGAGTTCCACCCTAAGCCGATTCAGCATCAAGAGACGATGAGGCCATCAGTTATAAAATTACGAGGAGCGTAAGTTTAGTTCCATTAGTTTTCTGTTATTGAACTTTTAAAAAGTTAGGTTTGATTTGAAGCCTATATTTTAATACATCTTTTCAACTTTCCAGTAATGCATGCGAGTCCAAGGAGCAGATTGCAGCACCGTTCTGGGCGAATAGCACGAGGGGGGAACAGCTGGCTCTGCTCAACATGTACCCTTACGAGCAGTACATACACCTGGAGACCTGCGTGCACGAGCGGAAGCAGATGTACTGCCGAGAGGGATGCAGGTACCAATACATATTTTTTTGGCAATAAAGATAAACGAAGAAAGCTAGGTGATATGGGTAGACGACATAGCTAACATTGCTGATAGAAAAGTAATGGGAATGACATAAAAGTGCAGAAATTGGCACAAATAAAATAAGATCTGTCCTGCAAGGCATCAATGACAGTGGGTGAAGTCAATCTGCGAACGATTCTGGACCGGAAAAAATGAAAAATGAAAAATGTTTCCGTAGGTGTCTAGCAGGGTCGAAGCCTACCGGGGCCATGGGTTCGACTCTGAAAAGAAAACCCGGGGCCCTGGAACGCAAGGGAAAGAAGGAACATAATATGGGAGTGGGTTTTGCTCAGTAAAAATCTGACACGTCCTACCGCTCAGCCCAAGGACTCATTGTATAATTTCCCACCTAAAAAAAAGCCACTACAATCTACGATTCACTTCTTCCAGGTGCGAACAACAGTTCCGTCTCCACCGCCTGCTAGCCTACGACCCTCGCAACGAATGCCGCGGCATCTTCGCCGAGTGGTTCAAGTTCCCCTCCTGCTGCGTCTGCAAATGCTACGACGTTCCCCTGGAGTTCAGAGCGCGCTCCCCCAGGATATTGCACCCTCAATATGATGAAGAGGTCAAGAGAGTCATCTATGAAGATGTGGCGAGGGACTGGTACTCCATGTCAGCTTATGGCGACGATGAAGATGATTTGTTTTAATGTGAGTTTTAATCTTAACGTTTTAACGTTTGAATCCCCAACCGGTCCTATGAGACCGCGCTGTTATTGTTTTACTATTGTGTCTCGTTTCGCGGGTATCTGAGTAATTAATGGTTTCGTTGCTACGGAGCCTAGCATACGCAATCTTTCTTTCAGTCTTTGTAGATGTCTGGCAAAGGTAGGATAGAGACCGATAGATTGTTTTTTAGGTTTCCGATGCGAGATAAGTTAGGTTGTCGTTTATCCATTTATATAGGAGAAACCGTCGAGTTATGCGAATAAACGAGTTTTCTTTATGCAGAAAATCTTGGGTCTGTAGAAAAGCATCCAAAACAAGATTAGAGATTTTAGTACCTTTTCCAAGCATTGATTTGTTGACTAATTTAGAGTAAGCTCGGAACAGATCCACTCGGTTCTGGATGTATTAGATTCTCTATCTTTATAAATGTAAAACTTCCTTACGTGTGTTTATCACCTTAATAAACGGCTAAACGGCTTGACCGATTTCGGTGTAATTTTGTGTGAATATATTTGAGTGGGTACCTCGGTGGTTTGATAATACAAATAAACCCGGTAGGAGACTGTAAATTGTAATTGGTACCTCCTGGCTGTAGGTAGTAGGCGCCCATGATCATACGTGCAGCAACGCATAATTGCTACATATTTATACATATAATTATGTACCTAACCGTAATGTTTGTTTTTCTTTTCCCAGGTTTTACTTCAATCAGACTGATAGCTACGGAGAACAACAGATTATTTTTAGACAACCCACCAGGATTATTTTAGAAACATTTTTAAAAACAGTTTATTTTTTTTATTTTGTTGTGCCCATATTACGTTTATTACTATAATTTATTATTTACTTGTGATTCTTAAGCGCCCAGTTAAATTATTATAATTGTTATTTCTCTTGGTAGTTTTTTAAGTGTAAATAAATAAACAATGTATAATTAAAGAAATAGTTTTATAAAATATAACACTTATTTTGTAAGGCTAGTGAAAATGTTGTAAAGAAATGTTAACATAATAATATGCGTTGATTTTATATTATAGATTATTATCAATAAAGTTATATTTTTACAATATTTGTTTCGTTATTTCTCCCTGCTTCTCCGGTGTGGAGAAGACATTTATAGAAAGCATTGGGAATGCCCATCATTATAAACAATGGGACTAACATTGAAATCTTTTAAAAATCAACTTCCTCATACATTTACGATTTGCGTATAGTGTCCTAGAAACAGCTGCTTTTCCACTTGACAAAGTGTACTTTTACAGGTAAACGCTGAAGCATCGTCTGAAAGACTCGCCGCTTCGCAAGAGATCGATATCCCCGCACCATCCAAAACCTAAACTTACCTATTAGAACAGTTCACCGCCGTGTCCTTGTAGAGGCTATCGGAGGCGGTGACCTCTCGCGCCGGGCCCTGGTACAGGCCATGGTCCGGAGCGAGGAGGGGTGGCAGGCAGTCGCCTCCTTCTGCGAAGCAGTAATGTTAGCGAAGGAGGCTGCCGACCGCGTGAGGCAACGGAACTCACGCCGCCGCCGCCTAACTAACTAATGCAAATAATCTGTAGGTAAACAAAATGGTTGGTGACGCTGAAATGTTATCTGGGATGGATTTGAACGCGACTCAGAGGATCATGGCATTTTGGATGGATTTTTTTTTCCGGTAGGGGAATCATCAGAATGACTTCTCCCACTCTTGGGCGGAGCGGGAGGGCGTGTCAGACTCTTACTGACTAAACCCCTACCCCGTTCCTTCGTTGCCATCGATCTGGGGGACACGGTGACAACTTTTCGGATACCGTGTTCCCCAGAGGCTTCGGCCCTACCGGGCCCCTACAGTTTGCTGACATCTCCTTGAGGCGCGCGTGGAACAGAATGCGCCGTCGACGACTAGGCTCGGTCCAGATTATTACCAGACTGCCGGACGGCGAGCTACCCAGTGCTCGCTATCCGCGAGCCCGCGCCTACGGTGGTCGGAAATCGGGATCGGGATCTCGGCGGCGGCGGCGGCGTGAGTTCCGTTGCCTCACGCGGTCGGCAGCCTCCTTCGCTAACATTACTGCTTCGCAGAAGGAGGCGACTGCCTGCCACCCCTCCTCGCTCCGGACCATGGCCTGTACCAGGGCCCGGCGCGAGAGGTCACCGCCTCCGATAGCCTCCACAAGGACACGGCGGTGAACTGTTCTAATAGGTAAGTTTAGGTTTTGGATGGTGCGGGGATATCGATCTCTCGCGAAGCGGCGAGTCTTTCTTCTTCGATGAATCGTTCAGTCGCAATAACGTTTGGTGATATAAGGTTATTTCACAATCAATTCTATTCGATCAATCGTTCCGTTAAATCAACCATGTGACTCTCGAAGTAACGTTACGGACTGTTATAAATCGTCAGACAGCCCTAAGCATATAAAATATAAACGCTGACACCTCATAGGTGTCATATAATGTTTTCCCATATTTGTAATGATTGGTAGTTTGAGTTAGTCATACTTTGAACTTCGTGGCGGACACATTAATTTTGTACGATTTTCTAATTCTAAATAAAAATTCTCTTCAAGGTCCAAAAATTAGTTTTTTTTAAAAAGGGACTCAGAACCTGCCCCGTAACAGTGGTGTCAGAAGTGGGATAGTCAGTATAATTCGTTGCTGGCTATCCATAAAACTATTTAAAAACAAAATTCGTCGCGTTCTGTGTCCGCCCGCCCTGTTCGATTCTATGCCAACCGCAAAATCGGTATCGTGACTTTATTTATCAGTGTGACTCTATCGTCTCTATCCAACCAGTGTGACTCTATCGTCTCTATCCAACCAGTGTGACTCTATCGTCTCTATCCAACCAGTGTGACTCGATCGTCTCTATCCAGTAAGTGTGACTATATCCAGTGTATTTGTGTCATCGCGTCGCAAAAACCGCGATCCTACCACGGTGTCCGGCCTTGATCGCGCCGAATTCTGTCTACGAAACCTTTCCTCGTGCGGCTGCATCCTGCCTGGGTGAGCTTAAGTCTAAGCTAACCCCTCCATCGCCATCAACGGGTCAACGGGTCGTCCAACACTACCCTAACCTGCTGCTGAACGCCTGCGCTGCTGCTGAGCGCGCTACTCACCGAAGTCAGCGTGATGCATCCCGTCTTCCAAGCTGTCGCGTTGCTGTGAGTAGAATATACTACTTCTGTTGTTGCCGCATAACTCTCCCTGTTCTCCTAAAACCTCTCTGGCTTAGGCGCATTAGATTATTATTTTTACTGACTCAAATACCTACTTGTTACAATGGCTACTGACAAAAAACAACTAACCCCTACTATCTCCGAACCACATTCTATTCAAATTTTGTGTAATTTTATAAATCCATACCAAGGGGAGCGTGAAACTTTATCGGCGTTTTTAACAAATTGCCAAAACGCTCTCGATTTAGCATCTGAAGGTCAAAAGTCCCTATTGCTTAAATACATAATATCGAAACTGCAGGGAAAAGCACAGGTAGCTTGTTCAAATAAAATTTTTGATAACTTTGATGAATTACGAACATTCTTAAGGCAGAATTTCGGGGAAAGAAAACATTATAATCATCTTTTATTAGAGCTACAATCATGCAAACAGTTGCCAAATGAAACCGTTGCGCAATATGCCCTCAGGATTGAGACCTGCTTAACAGATCTGCAATCCGAAATTCACAACTCCGATTCTTTAAAAAAGGAACTTCCAGGACGTATTGCTATGACAGAAGATCTAGCTCTTTACACTTTCTGTCTGGGACTACACCCTAGACTAAGTACCATCGTTCGTTGTCGTGACCCTCGAAATCTTAATACGGCCATAAGTGTCGCTACGGAAGAAGAAAAAATTTATAACTTTTCAGTTCGATCATCTTGCAAAGTTTGTCATAAGGTCGGTCACTCTGAGTTCGAATGTAGGTTCAAAACCAATCAAAATAAAGTTCAATTTTCACCTAAATCGAAACAGTCAAATTATGCGCAAAAACCCTCAACCTCTGGTTCTCAACCAATAACATGCCGTTATTGCAAAAATATCGGGCATGATATTTCGCAATGTCGCAAAAGACTATACAACAATTCTCGCTTCGATCGCGGAAATCCTGGGAACACTACAAATGAAATAAAACACGTAGAGTATAATCAAGTTTCAGCTCCTACCGATGACGACGATTTAAACTGAAGAATCAGATTACGAGCCGGTGCCGACGTAATTCTGTTACTATAGGCACAAATCGTGGGAATGTTTTCTTAGGGGCTTCAATTTCTAAATCTCAATACAAAAGTGCTACTTATTCCGAGGCCGCTAAGAATCCTAGTTCCCCAATTACTAGTTCATTTTCTAAACCTAAACGTAATACTAATTCCAAAATATATAATGACTCTATCCTTATTAAATCAAATACTAAATCCAAAGTACATAATGACTCAATCCTTATTAATACTACTAAATCAAATACTAGTTCTAAAATATATAATGACTCTATCCTTACTAAATTAAATTCTAAATCTAAAGTATATAATGACTCTATCCTTACTAAAATAAATACTAATTCTAAAGTATATAATGACTCTATCTTAAATAAATTAAATTCTAAATCTAAAGTATATAATGACTCTATCCTTACTAAAATAAATACTAATTCTAAAGTATATAATGACTCTATCTTAAATAAATTAAATTCTAAATCTAAAGTATATAATGACTCTATCCTTACTAAAATAAATACTAATTCTAAAGTATATAATGACTCTATCTTAAATAAATTAAATTCTAAATCTAAAATATATAATGACTCAATCCCTACTAATCCTACCAAATCAAGTACTAAATCTAACGTATATAATGACTCTATCCTCACTAATTCTTAATCTTTAGAGAATGCCCTGATGCATTAAGTCCGCCTATGTACCACCACTGTACATAAAGTTTAAATAAATAAATAAATAAATCTAAAACATGCAATGACTCAATCCCTACTAGCTCTACTAAGTCAATGGTCAAAAACCGCATAAAAAACCATAGTTCGCCTAAAGTAATACTAGATAATTTCATTCAAAATCCAGATGGCTATTCTACAATTTACGACGTTCTCCCAAGTTCAAGACGTTCTTTACCGTACATTGTGGTAAAAACCTCACATACAAAAACACCTATTCGTCTCTTAGTTGACACTGGTAGTTCTATATGCATAATTAAAAAACAGTGCCTACCTGAATTCCCCCAAGTTGATAAAGAAATTTTAAAAATTAAAGGCATTAACGACATTGATTCATTCTCCGAAACAAAGGGCAAGTTTATTTTATCTCTAGAAACGGAAAACAACAGTATGACAGTTCCGTATTATTTTCATATTGTAGACTTAATTAATCTAGAGTATGACGGAATTTTAGGTTCGAACTTCTTAGATTGGAATCAAGCCTTCATTAATTACGGTGAATCTAAATTAATCATTCAAGGAAATCCCTTATACTACTTCAGCCTAAAAACAACACCTTTTATAAATATTATTCCTTCTAGAAGCGAAATGTTCATTCGCTGTAATGTCACAAACCCCGAAATAAATGAAGGACTTCTACTCGACGTAAAATTACAAGAATATCCTCGTTTATATATCTCGCGATGTTTAGCTCGTGTTGATTCTAATAACCAAATTACTATTTCAGTGCTTAATACATCAGACCAAGATATAGTTTTAAAAGATCTTAAAGTGACGCTAGAACCTATTTCGCAGATAATAGAACCTAATGTAAACACTGTTTCTCTCAATACAATCACTTCAAATTCTAATTCAACTTACCCGTATACGTCTGACCGGGATTCTAAGGTTCAAGACATGATTAGATGTGATCATCTGAATTTAGAAGAAAGAGATCGCCTACTAAATATATGCTCCAAGTTTCAAGACGTATTTTATTTAGAAGGGGACAAACTTACACATACAAATACTTTAGAACATGAAATCCGCGTTAGCTCTGAAACTCCCATCGCAGTCAAAAACTATAGGTTCCCAGAATGTCATAAAGAAGAGGTTAATAAACAAATCCAAGACATGTTAGATCAAAAAATAATTCGACCTTCAATATCTCCATGGTCAGCACCAATTTGGGTTGTACCAAAAAAACAAGATGCATCCGGTAAGCCCAAATGGCGGATTGTTATCGATTATCGCAAACTAAACGAAATCACAGTAGGCGATGCTTACCCAATTCCAAATATCTCTGATATCTTAGATCAATTAGGCCATAGCAAATATTTCACCACACTTGACCTTGTATCCTCATTCCATCAAGTCAAGGTCAAAGATAAAGACACAGAAAAAACCGCATTCAGTGTCCCATCCGGCCACTATGAATTCACTAGAATGCCCTTCGGCCTTCGAAATGGACCATCCACATTCCAAAGGCTTATGAACATTGTCCTAAATGGCCTTCAAGGAACTCATTGTTTTACGTACATGGACGACATTGTACTATTCGGGCATGATCTCGAATCACATTGCCAAAATTTAGAGTCCGTTTTCAAAAAGTTACGCGAACATAGATTAAAAATACAGCCTGCAAAATGTGAGTTTTTAAGAAAAGAAGTACAATATCTAGGACACAAAATATCAGATCAAGGTGTGAAACCCGATCCTAAAAAGGTTTCTTGTGTCCAAAAATTTCCAGTTCCTAAATCGCCTCGTGACATTAAATCATTTCTTGGTTTAGTGGGGTATTACCGCCGGTTCATAGAAAACTTTTCCCATATCACGAAACCTCTTACGAGTCTTCTTAAGAAAAATGCTGATTTCATTTGGTCCCCCGAGCAACAAAGATCATTCGATGAGTTAAAACATAAAATAACGACTGCTCCTATTCTTCAATACCCTGACTTCTCTAAGCCTTTCGTGTTAACCACCGACGCTTCTAATTTCGCTGTTTCTGCAATCTTATCCCAAGGAAAAATCGGCCAAGATTTACCCGTCGCATACGCATCTAGAACTCTCAATAAAGCAGAGGGAAATTATTCTACTACCGAAAAGGAATGCTTAGCTATAATTTTCGGTACTAAAGTCTTTAGACCTTACCTTTACGGTAACAAATTCGTTGTAGTCACGGACCACAAGCCACTTCAGTGGTTGTTCAACTGTAAAGATCCTAGTTCAAAATTAGTGCGCTGGCGTTTAAAGTTAGAAGAGTTTGACTATGAGATAGTTCACAAAAAGGGTAAAATGAATTGTAACGCCGACTCCTTGTCCCGTAATCCAATACTTACCACGGACTCTGGTGTCCCTTCTACTTCTGAAACTTACGAAAAATACTTACAAATTAGTCAACAAAATACTAATTCCTATGACACTATTATAGAAGAGCATAATGATTCGCTTCTTAAAACAAAATGTAAAATGATCACTTACCCTTCCGCCATCGACTTGGACGACTCGATTCCATATTGCTCTGAAATTTTGCAAATATCCAAGTTCGATGAAGACTTACCTGATATACGAAACTTAGAAAGAGAGTTATATACGTTTCAAAGCACGTCCAACGAAAAACATGTTTTCACGCATTTATTTTTACGTGTCCATCATTATGATGAAATGACCTATAAAGATATTTTCAATATGATGAGGGATTATCGAGATATGATCACCGCGTGGTATTCAGAGGAAAAGGAATTTGCTATTTCCGATTTCCATGACCCATTCACGAAGATATCGTTTACCAAGCTATACAATATTATCAGCTTCCTATTTCACAACACGGGTCTCAAAGTTCACATCTACCATAACAACATACTATATCCTACTCCCGCGGAGGTCCCGCGTATATTAAAAGATAACCATGACTCACCTTCAGCAGGACATCCAGGTGTTTCTCGTATGTACGATAGGTTAAAAACCCTTTACTGGTGGAAAAACATGCGTCAAGACATAGAAAACTATGTCAAGAGTTGTAAGTCATGTCAAATAAACAAACCATTACGTCAAACAAATCGTGCTCCCATGGTAATCACATCGTCGGCGACGAAACCTATGGAAAAAGTATTTCTTGACCTGGTTGGGCCACTCCCCGAAACTCATGATTATGGCTATAAGTTTATACTTACTTTGCAAGACGATTTAACCAAATATTCACAAGCATATGCAATGATATCGTGTTCCGCTGAAGAAACCGCTCAAAGGTTTGTACTCTTCATTTCTCATTTAGGTATCCCCAGAATGATCGTTACAGATCAAGGAACCAACTTTACATCTGATGTTCTAAAACAGTTAGAGAGATTATTCGGTATTAAACATATTTTTGCTTCTCCCTATCACCCACAAACGTGTGGTGCCCTAGAAAGAAGTCACGCGACTTTAAAAGAATATTTACGATCATATATTGAAGATAATCAGCATACCTGGAGTTTATATTTACAAACTGCCATGATAGCGTATAATACTAATGTACATTCCACTACAGGCTTTCAACCGATGGAGTTATTGTTCGGATTTAAGCCTTACATACCTAAAAGTACTGATACCCTAGAATTAAATACCTATACAGATTATATTCGAGCCCTCAACCATAGGTTATATTATAGCAGACAAAAAGCCTTACAAAATATACAATCGTCCAAAGAAAAGTCTAAACAACGTTTCGATGTTCATGCCAAACCCGTGACGTATAAATTAGGTGACATGGTTTATTTACGGTGTCATCATAAACAAAACAAGGCGATGTCCCCTATATGGAAAGGCCCTTTCAAAATCGTTAAGATCAATGGTAATCATACGGTTACCCTTTTAATTAACAGAAAATATGTGCGTCACCACTATGACGAAATAAAAATTGCGTCAGATGACTAGCCTAATCTTTTCTATTTCAGGGTATTACTCCAACCATCTTCGAGCCACAAATTCATTACTCCAATTATAGGTAGTCCAGGCCTATACTTCGACCAATTACCAGACGTTAAGTTCACAAACGATCACTGGAATGTGGTTACGTATTTGGACATTAGTCACATAAAACCACACTTAGATAAAGTCGAAGCTCTAATCAAAGAAGTTTCTAATTTCTGTGTTACCAGTTCGTCTAGTAAAATTCAACTAGAATGTACTAATTTACTGTCGCCTTTACAAAATCAGCATCTTAATAATGTTCGTAAGTTCTTGTCCATATCCTACCTGGTTCAGGATCAAAAACCAAATCGCTTCAAACGCGGGCTCATTGATGCTGGCGGCTCCATTTTAAAATCAATTTTCGGAACTTTAGATACTGAAGACGCCTTGAAGTTCTCAGATGCCATCTCTAAAGTACAGTCAGATGAAAAACAGCTAGCCCACTTAATGAAAGAAAACATTCACGTTATCCAGTCTACTATTTCAACTTTCAATAATACCATGTCTCAGGTAAACAAAAATCAAAATCAATTGAACCAAAATTTAGAAACAATTCGAATAGCATTCGAACAAATATCTAATTCAAATGATAAGTTAGAAATAAAGAACCATTTGATAATGTTATTGAACTCCCTAGAAAGTATTACTATGGCCTTGTCCTTTGACATTGATGATGTCAACAACGCTATCTTATTTAGCAAGCTTAACATTCTTCATCCAACTGTACTTAGCCCTTATCAATTATACCGTGAACTTGACCTACATAGAGATAAGCTTCCTAAGCATTGCGAGCTCCCTACGAGTCTATCTTTAGAAAATATACATGTAATTATAGACATCTCTGATTTAGTTTGCTATTATCATCTTAATAAAATCATTATTATCACTAAAATCCCACTCGTCCTTCCACAGACATACAATCTCTATCACAATGTTCCACTTCCAGCTCCTTATGATGTTACCAAACCTGACACTTATATACTTATCGCTCCTAATAAACCTTATGTGGCTATAACAATAGATCGTATGTTCTATTCACTGTTAGAGTCAGTGGATAAGTGTCAAGTGATTCCAAATGAGTGTTATGTGTGTTCGTTAAGAAATGTGTACTCTACTATCGCGAATCCAACGTGTGAGACAATAATCTTAACCGAGGCTATAAGCTCATTACCAGGTTCTTGTAATACCAAGTTATTGCATGGCTCTATCGATGTATTTTTCAAGTTAAATAATAATAAATGGTTGTTTGTACAATCAGAGCCTGGAAAGGCCCACATTACGTGTGAAAATGATCCTACTAGCTACGATGAGATCTTTTTTGGCACAGGCATGTTGGCCCTGCCAAAATATTGTGTAGCTTTCTTTAAAACTTTAAAGTTTACACCTAGTGATAATGTTATGTCTAATGTTACTAACTATATATCTAATTTTAATATTATAGAAGATGATTGCTGCGACAATCAGAAAATAAATAAAACGATACAGCATCTCCCTTTTGTAAGGTTGTCTAATGTTAACGATTTCAATTCACTATTACAGGCAAGTGTGCATCTAAACGAATTTGAAAAAGAACTAAATAAGATTGAACAGCCATCTCACTTAGATAAATATAGTACTCACTACCTCTCGTTGACATATGTTATCTCTAGCATTACTCTTATTTTTATCTTATATAAATTTAGGAAATTATTTTGTCCAACTAAACCTCGATATTGTATCCAAGTGTTTAATCAATGCTATACGAAAAAGAAACAAACGATTCAGTCTGTTCAGTCAGTAAATAATAGTTTTACAGAATCATCTGATGAAGATGTCCAAGGATCATCCAAATCTTTGCCTACTCCACTAAGACGTAATGTTTTGACTTAGTTTCATAATGATGCTGTCTATTGTAATCTTAACTTAACTCTTAACTTAAATGTCTTGTTTAAATGACTAAACAATGATGGTTGATTGTATTAATATTACGAATATTTTTAATGACCAATTCTAGATTAGTCTTAGAATAATAACAATATTCTTTGTATTTCTTATAAGTAGTTTTAAACACTAGTTTGTAACCAAAACGAAGTTCAACGTTTCATCTTAGATTTCTCATCACTCTTAATCGTAATGATCAATCTTATCGGGGGGTTGTTATAAATCGTCAGACAGCCCTAAGCATATAAAATATAAACGCTGACACCTCATAGGTGTCATATAATGTTTTCCCATATTTGTAATGATTGGTAGTTTGAGTTAGTCATACTTTGAACTTCGTGGCGGACACATTAATTTTGTACGATTTTCTAATTCTAAATAAAAATTCTCTTCAAGGTCCAAAAATTAGTTTTTTTTAAAAAGGGACTCAGAACCTGCCCCGTAACAGGACCCCGAACAGAGTTCCAGAGTCATCTCATGGTAATAGCGACTATCGCAACCCAGAGCTTGGCACGCCATAACCATGGCGGCATGGTATGTCACCTCTTTGAGGATGGGGTAGAGAGGGAGGCTGTGTCGTCACCTCACGCAACTTTAACACCACCTGTAGAAATTATTGCTCACTGAACATGAATATATCAACGCTATTAACCCTATACTTTACAGTGTAAGTAACATATGTATTAATAATTCCATCTGAAGAACATCATTTCAACATTATATAATTCAATAGATAGCGGTGCCACGATGAATATAACATACTTAATAACAGATTTATCGTGCTATTCAACTTGAGGTTAGAAAAGACTAAGTAAGAGGTAGGTAATACAAGTCCCGCAAGTCGGCGTCTAGTACCCCATACTCCAACTACAACGCGAGACTCTTGCCTGGCATACGCCGCAGCATAAGCAGTTCGGTGTCTACATAGCAAAGCTACAGTCGACTTTGCCACCACTCCGGTAAATACGTACTCGAGAAAGACCTCAAGTACCTAATAGGTACTCTTGAGTCAGAAGACCGGAATCCAGGAGGATCTTAAGCAGTCTCAGCATAAACCTCTACCATACTAGAGGCTGCCTACTCTGTAATATATGTATCGGCACATATGTCGGATTTCCGAAAGCTCTGCAGACGAGAGCTCTGGGCGGAGCGGGAGGGCGTGTCAGACTTTTCCTCCTGTTCCTTCTTTGCCCTAATTCCGGCGTCCTGGGGATTTCTTTTGTCAACCCAGGCCCCAGAAGGCTTCGACCCTGTCGAGCCCCTAAAAAAACGTTGCTATTCAATGTGGCCATGCCGCCAGCCTTATGGGCACATTTCCAAATGACAGCGACGTGGAGGAGTACTTCGACGCCTGAGTGTAGGTATATTATATTCGTATTTTATGTACTTACATAGTTAGGTTTAGCATAAAAGTATAGTTAAGTTTAAATTTAAGGTTTTTTTACATAGTTTGTTACATTTAATTAAATATTATGTAAAGGGGGACGTACTTTCAGTAGTTCATAAAAGGTTAGGAATCTATGATCTATAGGAAGGAATCATGAAGTGAATATGATCTATAGGAAGGGATCAGTTGCGCTTGCGCCGAAACACCAAATAACCACATTGAACTTGACTAAGATATTTACCAAGGTAATACTTACTAGCTTTCATGCCTTCTTAGTCTGGATACATGTCTTTCTTCCAGACACGGCACGTAAAGCCTTTTACAAACATAATTCGCACTCTGTACACAAACGAACACACTACACTTTCATTATACTTTGCAACTTTTAGAAATGGCGCCACTCCGTTACTAATAATATGGTTCGCGCCAACAAACATCATATTGCAAAGTCTATATTATCTATTACCACAGTTATTCAAAGTGGCGTCCAGTATATTCAATGTACTCTGTGGTGGCGCCTTTAGATGTTGCTAGACCGTGCGTAGAAAGCAGGGACAGGGACGATACAAGCATCGGCCCTACCAAGGTAGGGCCTCAGGGATTTTCTAGAAAGGAAACCCGTGGAACAAAAACACAATGTATTCTTCAGATGCCCATCTGAAGAATACATTTTGTGTTACCTAGATAGGTCCATGTATAGCTGTCATCTTCTTAATCTATGCTGAAATCTGAAATAACATTAGGTATCTCTTTCTATTGCTTTGTATCTCCAGATATTTTTATCTGGAACATAATACCATAAACAAAAAATAAAAAAATTGGACAGAGAATATGCTGCAGCTGTCAAAGTCAAACTCACAACGCAACGGTAGCGTCGCTTTCAATTATTAAAGATTATTTGTTTAGCTATTTCGAACGAATATCAATTGCAATTTATTTAGTTTTCAGTAGAATTCGATGTCGTTTTGTTAATTGTGCTAAATAAAATTTAATAAATATGGCCGGTCGAGTAAAAAAGGCAGCGCCCAAAAGAAAAGCCGCTGGTTACAAGATGCCAGCTCCTATTCCTACTGGAGAAGTTATAAAAGACAATATCTTCAAAAAAGAATGGCGGATAGGACCGTCTATTGGTGTCGGAGGTTTCGGAGAAATATATTCAGCTTGTGACCACACCTCGAAGGCTAAAGGATCTGATTACCCATACGCTATCAAAATCGTAAGTCAAACCAAATATAAAATAGTTATAATTTCTACACAGTATTCTACAAGCAAATAGTAACTGTAGTTACATTTTTTCTAACAGGAGCCACATGAGAATGGGCCGCTTTTCGTGGAAATTAATTTCTACCTCAGAAATGCCAACAAAGATGATAGTAAGTACACAAGTTATGCTATTTAATAGTAACCTACCAATTAAAAATTTATTTTCCCTAAATTATAAATGTACCATCGATCAAACCAATAATGTAATTTTGTGTTAGAGTGCACAGTTTTAGCTTATAAGTATTATTATTCTGAATTTATACTAAGTAGACATATAATTCATGGATTCATGCATGTAACCAAGATGTGATCAGCGATGCTTGAGTACATAATTATAATGATAACTATTCTCAAGCAGGACAAAATTATATTCTTGTATAATATGAAAATAAGTATTTCGATCAACATGTGATAAGTATATAATATGATAATGCTTAGTAATAAATTTGTTTTTTTTGGTGGGAAATTAACCAATAGCACACAGTATAGGTATAACCAATAAACAGAGTGCAGTTCACAATCTGATGACCCCATTATGTGCATTTGTAAACAAATTATGTCAATATTCTGTTATCTTAGTGTTAACAATAATAATCTGAAACATTTGTCTCAACATTACTGGAGGGTTTCTTCATAAAATATTTTTTTTTTCAGAACTTATAACCTACTATGTTAGTTCATATAATAATATGTATACTATCTAGGCATATATTTTATGGGAACTTGTAGACTCAACATTTATTATAAATAAAGTACCGTTTGTTATTAAGTTTTAGCTAAATATATGTAGTTCTGAACAGCAAAATGATATTAAGCATGAACTAGTCTTATTGGAATCATAATTTTTATATCACATTGATTAATTTCAATTAGTGAACAATTTAGTCTTGCATCTTATATAGAAATAACTTATGAATATTGGAAAGTGTTTTATCTAACCTTGAAGTATTTTATCAAGAATACAGTTCCTTGTTGTGACTTTATATTTAATGACTCATCTAATAAAATGTAATTTCAAATTATTTCAGTTGCAAAATTCATGCAAAGTAAAAAGCTCACCAGCTTGGGCATGCCAACATACTTTGGCAAGGGGACTCATGAGTCTAAAGGAGTCACCTACCGATACTTGGTGATGGAGCGCTTTGGCAAAGACGTGTGGAGCCTCTTCACAGAAGCTGGGAAGTCCTTCCAGCCAGCTACGGTCTTCCAATTAGGTTTACAAATGGTAAAGATTTGATTTTTTATATACAAGCCATTTTAAAGTAGCAATGCTTTGTATAGAAAAATTGTTTTTTTTTCTGTCTTTGATCTGCCACATAATCACAAACTAACTATTATTTAAAAACATTCTTTCTAAGCAGTGTGTAACACTGAAATGGCTATTGTATAAAAAAACCTAGTATCTATTACATGTTTCCAGATAAGGCATGCACAATGCTAATTAGTATCACTTAAAGGTGCTGTTACTGTGTTGTTTTGAAAACTTTGTCCTTGAATATGAGCATTCAACTCAGTACAGACACTTGTATAAACTTAAACAGAATATTATTTAAAGTAACATTACAACACATAAATTACTTTAAAACTAGCTAACATAAGAAAATGAACCTCTAGCCATTACGCCATCTTACCTCTCACAACTATTTGTTACTAAACAATGTTTTTGTTTCTTTTTCCTTATTTTTGCAATTGGTCTGATGTCTATAGAGCTGATCTATTGCAAAGGCCTGCAGAGCCAGGTCCCCTTCAAGATTGACTTGACCATTAGCTCACAGCAGGGTACTTGACCTAGATAGGTTGAGTAATTTGTAGTTTTCCTTTAGGCAGTACAGTTTATCTGGGATAGTGAAATGAACCATTATTTTGTTTGCATGAAGTTAGAGATGTGTTTTGTAAACTTGTGCTGTTTTCATTTCTAGTAATTTTTATTTGTCACCAATGCATTTTTAATTGTATTCTCAGTGTCATAGAAATCTTCTAAGGGCCTATTTCACCACCTATGATTAAGTTGCCAATAACTTACTTGGCAGATATGTAATTTCATACAAATTCTGTTCCATTTTTGAATTTATCCGGGAAGTAGTGGCTACTCGGACATTTGTGACAAACAGGCCCTAAATCTTTTAAATAATTTTGCCTGGCTGCAATTATGAACTTCACCCGCAAGTGGGCGCAGTTCGCATCAAAATATTTTTTCTTATAATAATATCACTATCTGGCTGCTCTGTTCGTGTGTGCATACAAAAAACACATTTTTCTTTTCAGTTAGACGTATTAGAGTACATTCACAGCCGTGGCTACGTGCACGCGGACCTCAAGGGCGCCAACATGCTGCTCGGCCTGAAGAAAGCCAAGAACCAGGTGTACCTGGTGGACTTCGGCCTGGCCACGAGGCTGAAGGAGGACCAGCCCTTCACACCCGACCCGAAGAGCGCACACAACGGGACTATTGAGTACACTAGTAGGGATGCTCATTTAGGAGGTAAATATTAGAAAATATTGTTTTCGTCTTCAAATTAGAGAGTTTGATGAGAGGCTAAGTTCTGATGTCTGAAACTACTCACCTTATTTTAATGTTATTCAGCTATTAGAAAGCTATGCTATAAAAAAGGCTATCAGGAAGCACACTCCAGCAGGGAATTCTACTCTTTAACTGTATAATATGCACAATTCATTCATTCCCATAACACCGCATATGTGTGAAACATCAACCATATTTCCTATGATATAGGCTAAGAGAAAAGGCGAATTAAATTGGCATCGTCTATTAAGCAAAACAGTCATTAATATGTATGCTATTAAGTAACACAGGCCTATTCTCATAGCCCCCTGTAGGGCTAGGGCTTAAAAAGATTTTTTAAATTGAAAAACAAATAAAGCTCTGATGAAAAATCAAGGTATTGTAAGACTGTTTATAGAAACATTGGTACATTATATTAAAGCAGAAAATGTTGGTTTATCCAAAAGTTATATTAAAACATCCATGACAGCTTGCTGTACTTTTCTCACACTCCCTTTCGCTCCAGAGCCCACCATGCGCGGAGACCTGGAGATCCTAGGCTACAACATGCTGCAGTGGTTGACGGGCGAGCTGCCTTGGGAGAAGTCGCTCAAGCAGCCCAAGACCGTGCAGTCCTTGAAGGAGGCCTTCATGAAGAACGTCCGGAGCAGCATCAAGGATAGTAATGTACCTGGTGAGTTTAAGACTATATTTTTTTTTTTAGAAAGTGACATTCATCATTTTGTTGATGCCAGAACTTGGATACTGACAGTCACTCGCGACATTTTATCTTTAGGATAACTTGTCTGGTTTCTGTGTTTAATCAAACTTTTTAATTTTCCAGAAGCCCTTATCAAATTCTTCGAATACATAAACACAATGAAGCCAAAAGAAGTCCCAGATTACAAAAAGTGTCGAAAACTCTTTGAGGACTATTTAAAAACTGAAGGCAAAACTAGAAATAGTACCCTAGAATTCTCTCCAATGAAAGCCAAATCGCCTGGCAAAGCCAGGTCACCTACCAAAGCAGCCAGATCCAAAGTTATTGCTGAAGACAGTGACGGCTCTGATGAAGAATCTGAAGAACCACTGAAGGTTACCAAGCAGAATGGAGAAGCGCCAAAGAAAAGAGGCAGGAAACCCAAGGTTGTAGACACAGACACAGAAAACGAAGTCCCAGAAAAAGAGAAGGTGAAAGTTACCAAAAAAATAGTGAAGAGAAAATCGTCGGAACCAGCCGTGCTGGTCAAAGTTAAAAAGACGAAATTGAACCCAGTGGCCACCCCGCCCGCTAAGGACAACCACTCCAACATCGCGACACAGACTTCTATTGAGAAACTAAGATACAGTCCGAGGGTAAACTCCTCGAGACACGTATCCTTCGACAGTCCAATCAGCGAAATTGTTGGCGAAAATCATAAAGACAGTCGGTCCATCAACTCGAGCGGAGACATCTTCGACGATTCCTTCACCATCAAAGAAGTAAAAGTTAAGAAACCGAGGAGAAAGTTGTTGTCAAATGAAGAGGTAGTTGTGAAGAGGGTAGTTAGGAAAAAAGTGACGGCCGTCAAAAAGCCGGGCAGGTCGTGGAAAGACACGCCTACTGTTGTAAATGGCCGGTCGCCGCCGAAGTAAGCACACGCGGTAATTAATTTTAATCATAGTAATTATGGTCACATAATACTTAATTTTTAAACCCGCCATTGGCTGTGCAAGTGTGTAATTGAGAAATAATAATGGTATACGTTTTCTCAAAAGCAAATGCGTAACGAGAATCAAGATTCAAATCATGTTTTCAACTTTAAAATCAAACTACATATCAGCTGGTGTTCTAAACGCACATTGAGACGAGATCGCGTTCAATCATTAATAATTATATTCTTGCATACCCAATACACACAAATACTGAACATTTGACGACAATTAATTGATAGTCAGTGCCATTAAACAATAATCCCACTTAACTAGCTTTAAAATATTCCCATAATCTACCTGATACCTTGATTTTATTGATTGGTAAAGCATTAGTCTTTTCAAGATTTTTGGTGACCGCACTTCCACTTCAAGTAACTTGCATGCAAGTTTAATTACATAGCAGGACACGATCAAGCAATTGATTACGTTATATTTCGGTAACCTGTAATATAATGTAACTTGCATATAAGTTGCTTGCAGTTGTAAACGAGACCTAAGGCATACGGAAACTTTGCAAAGAAGTTAAGCTCATTATCATTATGTTCAAAACATGAGCCACACATTGAAGTGCCCCAAGGGCCCATACACTTGAACTTTAGACAATGTATTGACTGCCACTGAAGCTGTCATCACTGAAGTAGCCATCTACTGGGCGAAAGTATTTAACGAGTTTACCATAGATTCAAAAAGGGGAAGAAGAAGCTCATTATCAATCAATAAATGAACCCTTTCCGTACCTTTAACGTAATATTATTATTTTTTTAATTTTATCAGCTCAATGTTTATCTGTTTTGTTGAAACAGATTCTGAGATTATTTTTTTTATAATTGCTTTCTTTCCCATTAACCCTAATAGTCCGCCATGTACTACTACATTGAAATTATATTCATCATATAGGAAAACATCTAGTATACTATTATATTTATGTGATAAGATAATAATACTTATTCAAGGCTCAGTTACTGGACCGAAAAAACATCTATGGCAGTTCTCCCCATTATCTGTGTCCCCGTCTTGCGGACAGCGTTATATTTTCATATTATTTACTTACAGTTGTCCCCTTTATTTTATTTTATGTATTTTAAGAAAACTTACTTAAAACATTACGTACATAAAGCCAAAGAAATATAGGGGCAGTTAAGATTTCACGTATCGTTGCCAAATTAAAAGTTTTTAACGCGCTTTCGCTGCTGCGGTTGGTTGAATAAATTTTCAGTAGCCGTTCATTATCCCTTCTTTTGTGGGAAATTAACCCACCCACCCACTCCTCCTGTATGGAAACTAAATGTTGGATTTAACTTACTAATTCCACCAATCGTGCAATCTCATCACTTTACAAATATTAGGAGATTTTTGTTTTCTATTATAAATTGGTGGATTTTCTGTCCAGGAACTGAGTTAAATATCGTAGTTCAAATTTTTATAAACTTTTTAAACAACTAACAATAAGACTAGAGGAACTGCATAATATTGCTTATGAAAATAACCACTAGATTTCTTAGATGTGATTTTTTCTATATTATAAAATCTGATTGATTATAATTGAATGGATGAACAATAGGGTTATAAAGTGCACAATTTATTACTTCATATTTTCCACCGTAATACCTAATTATTTATTGAATTGGTTTTAATTACAATTTGTACCTTCCATGATAGTTTTAAGAGTCAAAATCCAATGTCGCCGATATATATCAGTGTCATTGGATTTCCCACCCTAATTGATACTTATTCTGTTATCATTGTACAATTATTGAATACAATATTAATATTTTACTGAATTTGTTGACAGAACTCACTAAAACAGTTTGCGATCATTGGGTGTTATTGGACTGTTGTAGATAATTGATTTGGTTGAAATAATGTTAGTGTTTTAATTGTGGAAAGTTAATTGTTGATCAATGAGGTTTATAAGTTTGTTAAACTTGTTATAAACTAAAAAAGTTACTTGAAAGAACATCTATTACTAATTTGAGTCATATGAACAAGTAACTAAAGTCGAGTTTTGTTTGTGTCTACGTTACCTTAATTTATGCAGAGGCGGATATGAGAACTCAAGTTGAATGGCATAATAAGGTAGACTGTTGTATTAGCAATCGTTACGTTTTAACACAATATAGTGGGTAGTCGTGTTTTATCATAAGCACGCTGTTTTAGTGAGCGGGTTTGGTGTTGATATGCATTTGTTTTATTTGTGTGTGATCAATATGTAATTATTATGTAAAATAAACAGTATTTCTTTATTTTCTCGTTTTATTTATTTCTAGCGACCCGCCTCAGTGTTACTGGGGTACAAATAATTTAGCAAATCTTCGTAAGTGGCCGTATACTTCTGACAATTACATCAACATCCATCGTGTGGTTTGCATGTGTTATACCCCTTGTAACGTGGGTGCGCTCACAAACGTGTAAATTCCCACGCACACACGAGACACCTAGACCTGAATGAAACAAGCACCTATAGGCCATACAAGTATTTCAAGAGTTAGGACCTGTTTCACAATGTCCGAGTAGGCACTACCCACTGAATAAATTCAAAAATTTGACAGAATTTGTATGAAATTATCTGCCAAGTAAGATACTCGAAACTTAATCATAGGTGGTGAAATAGGCCCTAAGGGTAAGGTTCTAAACACTACAGGCATAATAAATAAACAAATACGCAAATCCAAAGCTTTTATTTTTCTTTTTATTTACAATTATATGAAAGTAAACAAAATTTAATGTACCAAAGAAATTAGATTTAGATATTTTTATATAATTTAACGGCGGACACGCCGACCGAGTGGCACGCATCGATCAACGAGTCTATAAACACGATTGACATTGTGATACTTTATAGTGCACTGACTTGTAACTGCCAAGTGGACCCGCAACGTCTGAAGTGTACTGACGCAAAGTGCGCGTGGCGTACGCACTTAAATAAAAGACATGCTCCCGTTCGGAAACACGTTTGCGATCCAGTTCGCAAGTTACAAGTGCAGGGTCGCGAACAACGTTGCAAGTTACAAAAGCTATGACTACAGCTAGTTTATCGTACGCTCAGTGTGGTGATGTTCACTATACTATAACAGATTGTGATATGCGCGCACGTCTCACGCGCCACGCAACGATACTTCACATTATCTACATGGCAGTAGGAGTGGCTAAGCTATCATCGACTAAAACACAAAACGGTAGCACCATTTGTAAAAAAATATAATTATTTTTTTCCATTTAAAACAAGAGAAGTGCCGCATCGTGTGGTGATCGCGTCGTGTGATCGTGTGACGCCCGCGACTCAGCAAGCGCTCGCGGCGTAGCGTGGCGACTCATCCCAGGTACTAAACCACTATTATACTAACTGTTCTAGACGTTACAATAGTTAAACTTATATTTAAACCTTATAAAAAACCTTTACGCCGTTTACAGGAACATTTTTATGCAAAAATTCTGTTTAACTTGCAATGGGACTAGTATAGATTTCTTAAAAAAAACAACTCCATCTTGTCATGACGTAACACGCGGAGTTTGGTAAATTATTTTGTATATTTTTTTAATTATAAATATATTAAAATAAGGCCGCATTCACACTAGCTTTCGATGTCGCATAATACAAGTCTCACCAATGTAAATGTAGCCAAAAGCTCCTTTTAGAATATGCTTCGAGTGAAATCTATTGTAAACCTGCTTTGTGACCTTGCTGTGGTGGCGAAGACACGCTCGAGCACAGAAGCAGATAACTGCATCTCAATTGAAAAGAATCAATACTTGTATAATTTATATAATTTACAAACGAACAGAGAATCAGCTGTGTTACTGACTTGGTAAATCACAAAATGCAAATCAAAGAACGTTTCTATTAAATAATAATAGATCATGTAATAAAAATATGATTATATCATATAATTGCTTAAAAGCTAATTCAAAATAGAATGCAAATCTGCGTGCTTGTAGCTCGAGAGCTTGCCCAAAATAGTGTTTCAATCAGTTTTACATATTTACCGAAAAATATGAACATATTTTAAAAGGAGATTCTATCCAATGTTCTACACAACGCTATCTTCTTTACCCGTCTATCCTTACACCTATGTTAAACTCAACACTTCTTATGCTACGTGGAATAAAGTAAATGTATAATATAATATACAATATATATATATATTAGTGTTACAATATGTATCTAAACATGGTACTACGTAACTGCGAGGTGGCACTAGCAATCTGCGAATTGGCTTATCTAGATTAGCTGGTTGAGATGGCGACGGGGCCTCTAGGTTTTAATTAAAACTTATCTTCTGTGACAAAATTGTCATCTGAGAATATTAGTAATATAGAAAACAACAATTTATTCGTATGATAAATGAATCTGTGCTTATATAAAATTATACCAAAAGTGGTTTATTAATTGCCCCAAAGATATTAAAATACCGTCAAGATATTGGGTATTTTTCTGACTGTGATCAAGTCAGAAAGCATAGTAATTCTTTTTTTTTAGTTTTTCCTCTCAACCAGCATTTTACAGACAACCGCTCAAACAAAGAGCGAGTATTTCGTCCTAAAAACTTTAAAATACAAAAATGTAAAACAGTGGCCTTGCCAAATTGTACTACACTACTATACGGTCCGTTTTACACAACGTTGATAACAGCGACGATGAAGGGACTAATATCGATCGGTCTTAGGAATATCCTCTTTATGTTGGAGTTTTCATTATTGTAAAAAGATTAGAGATCTTACCATGACGTGTTCAAATGCCATGCGTGCAAGTGATGGTCCTATATAACTTATATAGCTCCGTTCACACAACAGTCCAACAGTTCAGTTTAGGTTGTCATATGAATCGCATTAAGATCTCCGAGTAGGGCCTCTGTTTGCATAAGCATTGTAGCTCTTGATTGCAGTGATTTAAATTTCGACTATTTTTGTACAAACATATTGGAACTAATAGCGTTATTCTTTTATTTTCCAATAAAGAAAACTCCAACATTTAACAAACCATGAACACATTCCTAAGCAACATACACTATTATTCTATATAAAAAAAAAACTTGTGCTGATTTTCATCTGGCATACTTAAAGCTTACAAGTTACAGTACAATCAGAGAGAGAAGTCTGCCACGTTTCACTCGACACTTCTCGCTCTTACTTACGCGGGAATAAATAACATTTTTCTTTTTTTATTATAAAAAATTTGGTGTTGACTCAGTCACGCATTATTATACAGGTCCCATTACTTTTTTTTACTAAATCGAGCGCGGGCAAAGGAAGCTTGTTTTCTATTACTACGTTACATTGGTTTTAGGAAGTATTTGAACACAGGAGGCTAGTCGATTGTGTAAGTCGGAATGTAGAACATTCTGTTTAAATTTTTTGTCGATTGAATTTTTGTGAGGCGCGTTTGTTTTTGTTTGTACGACGTGCTGAGAAAAGTCTAGATATATTTTTTTAATGTAATATAATCTAGTGCTTGACTGCGATCTTACCTAATGGTAAGCAGTAATGCAATCGTTGATTGTGAGGCGCACTAGTTATTAAGAGCGTAAACTCCTTGAAGACACCCAAATTATAACCAAAATTCCATGTTAGCATAATAAGGGAAATTACGCTTATTATGAAAAGCGCTATATTATCAAATGACATGGATTTAGAAAACAAGTTATTATAATTATGTAACAGCGAAAGACTGGTGACTTACAAAAAAAATTCAATGTCTTTTCTGTTTTATATTCTCTGAGACTTTTCGCAGCACACCGCTTTAATAATTGCACTTATTTAATTTAACGGAAACCGTCGAAACTTGAACTATGATACAGCGATCGTCTACAGCTATGTCCGTAAGTAACGATACAATTTCATCTACGAGACAACGAGGTCGCGTTGTCGCTGCCCTCTCTTGTTAACGAAGCTTCGCGGGCTTGCGATCATCTTACGATTCTGCTTTTGTAACTTCGTGAATAAAATGGAATACAAAACAAAAACATTCTTTGTAACGCACACATATGTGAGACAATCGTATAGTTGTGTGATCAATCTCTTAGTATAGATATTTCAGACTAAAATTGCTTCTCTTAGTTTTAGTTAGGAGCGGAGAAATCAATTTTAGTTAAAATTCCACAGTATATTCGCGATAAGAAAATAGTGACTCATCGTTGTCCTTCCCCGCGCTTAAGCCACGTCCTTAGACCAATTAGACCATAGTAAATTAAAACAGCAATTTTAAAAATGTCTACCTGGTCTATTTATAAAAGTAAAAGAAAAAATTATGACGATTCTGATTAAAATAATTACTCAAAATAAATATTTAAAAATACTGTGTAATAAAAAGTTTACTTTATGCTTTAATTTTTAGCCCAGTATGAACACATTTTTACTTTGCAACAGCACTGATGAATCACTATTTTCTTAAAGCGAATTGAATATACTTAGTGATTATAGGATGACGTTCAAAATTAAAATAAATATGTGTGATTAACAATTAACACGAAAACTTTACTTTGACACAAATTAAATAAAGTAAAAGCTAAAAATAATAACTTGAACGTAAATACTCTTTAATGGACAAAATAAAACATTCGACTTATCATAATATTAACGTCCATTTAAAATATAACATCGCAACGAAGCTCCGTAACAAGATAATAATTAATAGTAAAAATAATAATATGTAATATCGAGCTATGTGTTAAAATGACAACGTATATGTTTCTTTAAAAATATTCCTATAATGTCTCGGATATAAACAGCAGTTATAAGATAAAAACAGATTTGTATTGAACACATAATTTACGTAGATCAGGTTATTTGAGCTTACTTTTTATTTGTTTGTATTGTGAATTTTGTATTTTTTAAGTTTTAGCTTTACTCGGTTTTTTTGTGTCTTTTATACAATTCAAATAAAAGAAAAAGTGAATCCTCTTGTCTCCTATTTTTCTGTTATGATAAAATAATCGTGTATAATCTGAAAGATGTGTTTCTATCATCAAATTGTTATGAAAAAATATAACTTTATTTTCATAAGTGGATTATTTAACTATTAGCATGCTCAAATAACTGAGTCTAATAATTGCCTAAGTTGACTGTCAGCTCGACGAGCGATCATTAGTTTGAACACGATCACTTACCGAGCCGTAGAGATGTTCCGTTCGGGATCTTTTTATACTAACTTTCAAACGTCACCTTGATATCGGATATCTAAATATGGACATAATTTACTTTATTTAAATCTAATAACATTTCTGTATTGTATCGATTTGGAATACTCATTATAAATATAGGCTAACATCAGACTTGTAACGCCCGTTTTGACAGCTCGCTTCAAAAACAGTCCATGTCGGTCAAAACGCGCGTTACTTGATATTCAGCTGATTTCAGCCAGTTAAACGTCGACTATATCTCAATAATGTTTACTTTTGATTGATATAACCACGAACGGAACACATAACTGCAGATAACAAACAAATAACAGTGTAGAAATAACAATTATATCGTGTTTAAAATTGCACAGAGTATTCTAAGAACACAGTAGGCAGTATGTCTCCGGAACATAAACATGTAATGTAGCTACTACTGTTAGGCCTCTCTCACAACCGTGGCTTTACAATTATTAATAAAATTTACTTTTAAAGTTCACGACGGAACCAACACATCAACACTTCACTGAAACATTCCCGTGCACGAATATTATAATTTTATTTCTTAATGATTTTTCCGCGATTGTACTAGAGAGATTTACTAAGATCTAAAGAAATAAATATTTAATTACAAATGAATAAAATAACATGATAATGTATTAATTAATTTAGTGAAAACTTCTGGAGTTAGACTTAGTATAATTTCTTATAGTGTCATATTATCATATATATTTATATGTTTGCTACACAAACGTATCACTGAAGTCTCATAACAATAATAATAAAAATGTAATAAGAATAAAATTAATAACAAAATTTACGTACTATTATATAGTAACAGAAGCAAGCGACACCGAGTCTAATACGAGTTACAGGCGAGCCTAGAAGATGGTACCCTAAACTATAAATTATTTTACTATGTATACTTTATTATACATTCTTAACAAGAGTATATTTAGAGATACATCTTCTAGATTTGCCTCGAAAGTAAGTGTAGGATATTGCTCTGTATAGTATACTATCAAACTGCTTCTAAGATACAGGCTGACGATGAATGATAAAGCAGCGGTGATCTTATCACTTGTGACCGCTGAGGTGGACCAAATCTTACTAAAAATATTTTTATTGGATTATAAGTTAAAAATTACCATTATGGTATATCATTAACAATAAAAATTAAACACAAAATGTCTTAATTAACATTTAAATGAATCAACTCATAATCATAAGTTATTTACACTAATTTTGTTTTTTTTTTTGTCAAAATAGCTGTTTCTTGCAGTTGCATTTTCTAGTTTTCCTCTTAATTTACTTTTTTGATTAGATTTTTTTTTAATCAAAATTTGATCAGTTTAGTGGCCCACCTCAACGGCGACAGTAGTTAATGCGACGTGCACGCCGGTCGTAAGTGCTATCCATCAACACTGCATCTATAACGCACAGCGTGCCTACAAGTCGCATGTCGACAAGTCGAACTTATTACTACAATCGTAATTAATAACAATATTTAACTTTCCAATGAACAGGTCTTTATAAAAAAAAGGGTAGACAAACTTTTGGATTGAACTAGGCTAGTTAGACTGGATAGTATAGCAGCCGAAACCAATAACCTATCTATCACATATCGGAGATAGAAAAACAAATGAAACAACAGAAAACATGATAATTTTGGTATTGTATCATTTGTTTTACTATCTCCAATAAGCCAAAACTGGAGATCGATAGGTTATTGGTTTCGGCCGTCAGTCGATAATATTCTATAATGTATGTAAAGAACGGGATTGCAGTAAGCCTCAATGGCAATGGCTGGATGAGCGAGAGTAGTTTTTAAAACACTAGCCCATAATCTCGAGAATAGCATTAATAAAGAGACTGAAGAACTAGGTGATAGAGGAACCCTTTTCCCTTCTTTGTTGGAAGTACAGTGTGAAAAGTTTGCTTTAATATTAATGGTCTAATGTTTATCCTAGCATTCACTTTGCAGATGCACTGATGAGTCACTACTTTCTTAACGCGAACAGAAGTGTGTAAAATATTTACTTGGAACAAAAGTTGTAGAGTGAAGTTTGTAGAGTTTCTTTGTCCGACTTGTCGACATGTGACGTCAAAACCGCGACAAAAGATTCAGTCTGACGCATTAATTTGACACATTCACAGCTTAAGGATACGGCAACCGAATTTTACTATCGCTATGGGCCATTCCGGGCCTAATGTCACTAGGCTTAACTTAAATGGCAGTCGGCTACATAAGTAGGAGCGTCCTTTCGCTATCGCGGCACACCCGACACTGGCAAACAGTTAAATTTCATTAAACTGTTGCGTAACACTTGAACTTTTGAAGACCGTTCCAAAACTGTAATGTCTAGTGTTGAAACTTGTTCCATCCATTGTATTTGCGCACGAATGTAGTGTGCCTTTACACGTAACGGTCGCATCCACTATCATAATGTGCATTTTCGTAAAAAGCTGGTACTTTATTCAGCTATTGAACGCTGATTGGAGCAGGTACTTGATACTTTTTCTAAGAACCAGCTTCAGTAAGCGTTGTCCAGTCTGTATCTGATTTGTTTGGTGTCGATTCATGCTGGAAACCTTGTACCAACTACTAGCACAATACCTGCTGTATTTATGTGCAAAAATAATAGGCGCAATCAAATTAGGAACACGTGTATTCGGGCGTCGTCCATCAGTCCGTATGTAGCGGGTGTGCGGGCGGGGGGGGCGCCTACGTGGCGTCGGCGGCGTGCAGCTTCTCGCTGCGCAGGAAGTCGATCTGCGTGTAGGCCTGGCGCGGCGGCGCCGAGGGCTGGCGGCGCGGCTCCAGGTCTAGTGCCGCGTAGTTGAGCGGCCCGCCCGCCGCAAGGCCTAGGGGCCCGGGCGCCGCGCAGCCCAGCGGCCCGGGCGTCGCACCCAAGCTGAAGCGCGCGGCCGTGCCTCCAGCGCCGGCGCCCGCTAGTACTAGCGTAGCGCACGTTGCTGTATCAGCTGCGAACGAACATACGTTTTGTTGAATGTGCTTTCTAGTCGCACATATTGACGATCGTTGTTATTGAAGACATGATAAATTATTAATTTTTCAAAACAATCCTCATAGTAAGCGTTTTTTACTATGAGGATTGTTTTGAAAAATGTTAGTTTTAAACCAACGTTGTTTTTAAAATAACCAAATACCTGAATAGGGACCAAAAACAAGAATAACTACAAAACAAAACGGATCAAATCGTAGCAAAAAAAATGTTACCTCTAGTGTCAATAGGGTCGGAGAGCCTGGCGATAGTCTTGTTGGCGGTGGGGTTGCAGGACAGCTCGTCGCCGGCGGGCTCGGGCGTCTTGGGCGGCGCGGCCGACAGCGCCAGCGTCACGTACTGCGGCGACACCGACACCTCGGGGCTGCGCCGCGGCAGCGCCGGCGCCTCCGGGCTCCGCCGACCGTCCTCCGAGATCTCTCTCACTGTCGTTAGCGGGTGGTGAGGCGGGTCTTCTTCTAGGGTTTCGGTGGTGTCTGTGAAAAGAAGAAATATTTATTGACCGCCATTGTACAGCTGAACTGGGTCGGACCAAAAACATCCCAGCAAACCGTTTTCACGACTATCCTTTATGAGATAAGTTTTTTCTATAAATATGAAACAGAAGTGGGCCAAGAATTGCACCCTGGGGGACCCAATACTACTACTACAGACGTGGGTCGTGGGTGATATTTGTTCCGTTTACGTTGTTAGTGAATTGACGTAAACAGAACCTAATATTCAAATATAAAGTAAGATGCTCCTGGGATGCATTCCAAATACTGATATGATGTTTTTTCCTGATCAATGTTTTATGAATTACGCAATCGAATGCCTTGAACGAATTGTAAGAGCTGTAATAGTTCGTATTAATTGGTGGAGTCCGATGTCCTTCCTGTTTTGAACATCGTCTTCATTACGTAAGTGAACTTATAGAAAAAAAAATACAATGATGACAATTACCAGTATTTTCATGTACAGTTGTGTTATCGTCTCCTCACTGTACGAAGCTGTAATAATATAAATGTACATACCTATAACGTCCTGCGGCGAAGCAGGCGAGTCTAGCGACATGTCGAAGAGCGTCTGCGAGCCGTGCGGCGTGACGGGGTCGCGGCGGCGCGCCAGGTCGGGCGACGCGGCCATGGGCGGCGGCGGCCGCGCCGCGCCGATCGCGATGGGCCGCGTGGCCGCGCGACCGTAGTTCATCTCTACGTAGCCGTCAGGCGTGGCCGGGCTCTGAAAAACAAAAATTAATATTATTGTTACGGGCACGTAGTTTTTCAAATGCCAGTTAGATTAAAAGGTTAAGGTGGGAGCGAAGCAGAGCAGAGCTCCGGCCTTAGCCAAAAAGGGAGAAACTGAATTATTCAAAACCCATTATTCAAATATCAATATTTTTAGTGGTTTCTTACTTTGGCAGGTAGACAATGCCTTGAAACTTTTGGGTTTCCAATTTGACGCTATAGGTAGCTTACCGGCGTGGCTGGGGTAAGGGGCGGCGGCATGGTGGTCCGGGGCGGCGTGCGCGGGCGCTCGCCGGGCCGCATCTCCACGTAGCCCGCGTTGTTGCGCGGCGACATGTCCACGTACTCGTCCACGTTGTTCTTCGGCCGCGGTTCCACGAAGCTCGCTGTCGGCGGCGTGCGGGAGATTACCTTTGAAAAAGAATTACATCATCGTAATAATTTTTTTCCTGCCCTTGTATTTGGACTTGGCAACATGTTCTTGCTTTCAGTCTGTCTTGTCTCGCCAAAAAAATTACATTGATATCAAAAGACGCATAAAAAAACATAGCTTCATTAAAGAGCCAGGACCAATAGAAGAAATGAAAGCATGCATATTTCCAGAAATGGAACAAAATAAATAAATAAGGGGAAACACAGAAATTAATTTAAATTCAGCACAATTCGATGGCTCGATAACCAAGTACAAAGGCGAAGAATGGAGAGAAAATAGTGATGGAAAACTGGCGTCAATTATGCTAGTGTTTGATAAATCATACATGGCATGAAGTCCTTTTACGACCCTTCGCACTGCGGACGCTTCTAATAAGAGCACTTACCCTATTGGCCGGCGAGTTGTTGGAGAAGTCGATCTCCATGTGGTCATCAGTGGAAGGCCTGGCGTGCGTGTGTCGTGGCGGGCGCGCGCGGGCGCCGACGCTGTAGGCGCGGTGGCGCGCCTCGGCGGGCGCGGCGCCGGCGGGCCGCGAGCCCACGCTGTAGGCGCGCGGCGGCCGCGTCTCCATGCCGATGTGCGACGTCGCCGGCTCCAGCTGGTACTCGCTACAACGATAAAATAAACTTCCCATGTATTACTTGTGGCGACTATGACGTCACAGAATCCTACATCGCGGTTCAAGCGAGAATACCGAGCGCCGACAGTGCGCTCCCCACGTGTCCGTGTTAAATTCTTTAGCGTACATTTTATAGTACCCGGCACGTAAGTTGGCAAGGTTTTAACGTAGTGGGGGTAAATTTGCGCATATTGCACTTAGTGGTACAAAAAAGCGAATGAACGAACGGGACGTAACGCAGTGCGGGGGCAAAAGTTGACTAACGCACCAATCTTAGACTATTATTACTCATACCCCGCGTCCCGCTTGACCACCAAATAGATCTAAAAAAGGATTTCTGCACAACTAACGACTCTTGCCAACTTACGTGCCGGGAACTGTACATAGTAATCAAATCAAAATCTACTGATTTTAGAGAGAAAATAAGAATTTTAATGACAAACGGTTGTAATTGCATCGATATTATTAGCGAAGAACTCATGTACTTACCTAAACCTGGGGTCGGTGGAGGGTGTCCCGCTGCACAGCGAGCCACTGGAGGCGGAGATGAGGCCGGCCATGGGGTCGTGGCCGGGCGCCATGGGCAGGTAGCCCGCGCCCGCCTCGCCCACCGACGACGTGCGCGAGTGCGCCACTGAGCCCGCACCCATTAGTGACGAACTACTGTACTTACCTAAACCTGGGGTCGGTGGAGGGTGTCCCGCTGCACAGCGAGCCACTGGAGGCGGAGATGAGGCCGGCCATGGGGTCGTGGCCGGGCGCCATGGGCAGGTAGCCCGCGCCCGCCTCGCCCACCGACGACGTGCGCGAGTGCGCCACTGAGCCCGCACCCATTAGTGACGAACTACTGTACTTACCTAAACCTGGGGTCGGTGGAGGGTGTCCCGCTGCACAGCGAGCCACTGGAGGCGGAGATGAGGCCGGCCATGGGGTCGTGGCCGGGCGCCATGGGCAGGTAGCCCGCGCCCGCCTCGCCCACCGACGACGTGCGCGAGTGCGCCACTGAGCCCGCACCCATTAGTGACGAACTACTGTACTTACCTAAACCTGGGGTCGGTGGAGGGTGTCCCGCTGCACAGCGAGCCACTGGAGGCGGAGATGAGGCCGGCCATGGGGTCGTGGCCGGGCGCCATGGGCAGGTAGCCCGCGCCCGCCTCGCCCACCGACGACGTGCGCGAGTGCGCCACTGAGCCCGCACCCATTAGTGACGAACTACTGTACTTACCTAAACCTGGGGTCGGTGGAGGGTGTCCCGCTGCACAGCGAGCCACTGGAGGCGGAGATGAGGCCGGCCATGGGGTCGTGGCCGGGCGCCATGGGCAGGTAGCCCGCGCCCGCCTCGCCCACTGATGACGTCCTTGAATGGGCTACTGAGCCCGCACCCATTAGTGACGAACTGCGAATATGATGGTAGAGAAACTCTTATTTATGTGTTTTTGTTGAGGTTTAAGGGTCAGCTCACGCCGAGTCGCGACGCGACGCTGCATGCACATTTTAATAGTGACTCAAAATAGAACTTTATTTACTACACGAAAAGATACACATGTCATTGTGAGAATTTAGAATACGTTGCTTCATGCAGCGGTGCACCTCGTGACGCTGCGCGGCGTCTCGCTGAGCAACAGAACGTTTCTACATTCGCGACCGTCGTGTTGCCAACGATTTTGCTATGTGCCTGAGCCTCGCAACGTTGCGATGAGTTTCGTGGCGGCGCGCGGCGTAGCACGAAATCACTAGCCTCTTCCTGCATCATCGCGTAGCGTCGGTGTGAACTGACTCTTAGTGCGCTGTGATTTTATCTAATGCGATTTTTTATATTATCAGACTTACACTAGTATAAAGTACAGTGTATTCACGTTTAGAAAATAGTGACTCGTCGTTGTAAATCAGCTTAGCGACTCTACTTGGCCAATTATATCATAGTAAAATAGAAAGCCGTGTTCACAATTATAGTAGGGGAGGCCACGATGCTAAATGGGATTTACTCGAGCGTCGTAGAGACCTATTGGTTTGCAAAGCTTAGATGATAAGAAGAAAAAAATGTTATATGATTATACTTTTTCATCGGTGGGGGAAGCGGCTATAGACTTTTAAATATGTAAAAAAAAACTGTTGCATGGACATCCTCGAGCGCGTCAGATATTGATAGCATCAATGCCCTACGTATTTTTAATAATGTACGTATGTTAATCTGATCGTTTGCATGATGGGGGTGGTTGTATGGAAGGGTTGAAAATGAAAATAAAAAAAATTTAATCGAGCGCGTCAGATTTTCTAAGGGAGTGTTAAGTGCACCAAAAAAAAAGATCTCATTCACTAATCTGACCATTTCGATGGGACGCAAACTCGTGGCCACTTTCATAAAATGCAAAAAAAAATCGCCATTTTGAAATACTCAAGCGCGTCAGATTAAGATATATATGGTTCATCTTTATGTTCTAAACGTAGGTACTGTCTCATAATCTGACGATTATCTAGAGGGATTCGCCTGATCTGACAAAATAACCCCTGCAACTTCCAGCTAATTCCATTCCTGGGCGCTTAAATTTGTACTTATATCATTTTTGAGCTCAAAATATATTTTATGTGTTATTTTGAGCTCGCTGAGCTAAAGAGATAATTGAGCTCTCCCAGCTCGAAAGTCTGATAAAAGTTTCATAGAACACTATTTTTGGAATCTTCAAACCGCAATAACTTTTGAATGGATCAAGTAATTTTCACGCGGTTTGCGGCATTCAACGCAGTTTTATTATCCTCATAAGTTATTTTCTAGTTTTAATTTATCGAACCAAAAATTTCGGAGTAATCCCGAAAAAACAGTTTTTCGGGTTTCTTTCGTTCACGATGTCTCTCGAACGAATCAACCGATTTTGACCAGCTTGGTAGCGATCGACGTGGTTTTTCAAGCTCAAAGGCGGATTAGTTTTTGAAGTTGATCGATAAAGCCGTTTAAAAGTTATAAAAAAAAACCACTTTCATAATAAAAAACTTATTTTTTTTGAGATTTTTCAAAATTTCTCAAAATGTAACGGTCCGAATCAACAACCAGTTCAAATTCCCAGGAAATATAATTTTGAGGGAACTTTTTAGAATACTGGAGAAGGAAATGTAAGCATCACGCAGCTGCACGCATTTAACTTTATCGACGAATTTTTGTTATTTCGGCTTGCGGAAATCGTCAGATTATATATTTTTCATTATTCTTGAATCATTTCCTTCAAAATAAAAAAAAATTAGCTACGCTCGAGAATGTCGAGATGACGTTTTTTTTTTACGACTTTGCTGCCCTCCCCTTTCTTTACGTCACTTTCAAATTGTCAGATTAGTGGAATATACACTTTTTAGGATATAATTAACTCACCCTACCTTAATCTGACGCGCTCGAGAATTTCTGATGGTCATTATTTTTTTACTAATCTGATTCTATCTCCTTCACGGGCGGCTTTATATATGGGCCTCATATTTGGTGGAGGTACTTAACCGGGTACAAGGTATCCCACTGTATATTAATCTGCCGCGCTTTAGTAAATCCCGAAATCCCTTCTGGGGCTCCCCTACTAATCGTATCGCGGGGTGTACCACTAAGTAAACCCCGCGATACGATTACATTGTTCTTAAGTTGCTGTGAAAATCTGTATCTCGAATTATACTGGCCTTGAAGTACAAAAGAGACCTGAAGGAGAGTTTAATTTCGACTGAGATACATGCTTTTTTTTTGTAGGGGAGTCATCAGAATTACTTCTCCCGCTCTTGGGCGAATTTGAGATACATGTGCGAACTATAAATGATAAGCGATATTCTCTAACAAGTCCTGCGAAAGTTAAACGAAACCTAGTGCAATTCATCGTGCTTGGCTTTTGTTGTTTGGAAAGTAAAAATATTATTATTAGAAAATACTGTGTTTTGGAACGTTATAGGCTATTCGCCGAGGGTTGAGCCAAAAGGTAAACAAACCATAAAAAGGGTTCTTTATATGTCACGATTGATGTAATGAACATATAAAAATAAGTATGGAATTAATAACTACACTGACAACATTAGAAATTATATTTTAAAATGATGTCTGTGGAACTTATGTTATCCTTTCAGATTTATTTGAAATCAAACATTATAAATGCCTTAAATTATTTTCATAATTTTTATTAATTATGTATTCAATAGTTTACATGTAAAAGAACCTAAAATGTCATTTTAATACTACTAAGTTGTAGACCACAGATACTGCGAACATTTTACATTAAAATGTGACGTTTTGTCATCGGTCGGGTTATACCCGCCATGTTGAAAAAATGATTTCTATGTTTACCTTGTGGCTCATGCTCCGGTGAATACACTGTAGCTTTATTAATGGCCTAATTTTGAATGAATACGCCTTTACTTCACAGTTGCACTGATAACTCACTATTTTCTTGACGCGAATATACTAAAGCTATTTGGTATATAGGCAAACGCTGACACAATGTTGTGAGTACGCTCGCTACTCTTTTAAGTATGTGTTTGACTGTCCAGGTCAATGTTTAGTTAATCCTAAAGAAGAAATTCATAGAAAATGATGAGAATACAAAGTGATGAGTACTTCCCTGATTTTATGATGGTATATGACATGCACTAACCTCATAAAGTCTCTGGATATGTCGCAGCAGTCTGGTTCCTCGGGGATGCGCGGCGTTCGGTACCAGTCGCCCACCGCGTCGGTCTCGTCACGAGATACATCCAAACCTGTACATTTCAATCAATGAAAGATTGGAGATTGGAACATGACTTCATATTTGTTTGGATTTAAAAACAAAATCACGTTCCGTTTTTGCCATTTGGCTACGGAACCCTAAAAAAGAGGTGGGTCTTAATTCATCGGATTCATTTTATGTGTGGCCTGATTGCTCTTACACGCCTGCCAAGTTAGATAAAATGACTTTTCTGTAAGCCTTTCCGCCAAACGCTAACAACATTACCTAGCTCGCCATTTGTTCTGTGACTTCTTCGCACATAATGCCATTGCCATACATTTTGTGCTTAGAGTTTGGTAGGAACGCTAACAGCATTGATTTGTCTAAACCTGTTGAAAACTGGACGCTGATCTTCAAAAATTTCAGGGTACCATTAAATGATAAATTATATTTATTTTGCAATTTGGTTTTTACAAATCACACACATCATCAAACACGTCAATTTTTTTGTCGACAGTTTATATTCACTAGATGAGGCCGGTGTATCCTAGCTGACTACCCTGAGAAGAAAGAAAAAGCATACTCAGTTATCATCATAAGTTGCTTACCATCAATTTCAGGGTACCTCGGCGGCGCCCTGTCCACCTCAAACGACGAACTGGCTCGGGAAGGCATACTAACGCAGCGATTACGTAGCGTTTCCGCGTCTGTAGGCAAACGTCACTCACGCTTAGACATTAGTGCTGGTGGAATATGAACTCTATGTTGTCGAAGTAAGGTTTAGTTTGAACTGTGTTTTGGTTGAAGGAAGGATATATAGTGTTGTAATGTAATAAGTTTTTGTATTTCTATTTTGTTTGGAGTTTTATTGGTATTTGGGTATGGTTAGAACTATTTTGTGTTTATTATTTTTGTTTAGATTTGTGACAAGCAGATGCAATTTAATTTTGAAAGGTTGGGGCGGTGTAGTATTAAATTATAATTTTGTTTAAATGAGATACAAGCTTAAATTCTCGCTTTATTTTCGTTTGTAAATCTGACAGCCGCTGGAGCGTGCTTGTGTCGTCCGCTAAGCGCGCCTAGGAAAGTGTGATAAGCCAATTGCAACTTTATAGTAGCGTGATAAAGCCTAATTTTGGCAGTATAAAACTTAAGGGCAGGATTGTCTTGCATACTAAGCGATTTTATATTCTTTGAAATTTTTGGTCAATTAATTTCTATTTTGTTGGATTACGGAGATTAAAAAGGATAAATATATTATTATATGTTTTTCTCTAATGTTAATTTTTATTAAAAATATGTTTCAGTTATATTAAAACATTCTTATTGCTGTGTTTTTGTTTGTAATAATATTAATAAGAAGGCTGTATGAAGTTAATTTTGGGAAATAAAACTTTTAATAATAAGATTTTTTTATTTGCAAGTTGGATTCAACAATATTTTAGGTAAACTTGTTCAGTGTAGTTTTAGTCCAAAAAGGTTTTCTACAGGGGAAAATATTTTACATGCCTCAAGTTTATTAATATAATTATACGAGCAAAGCTTTAGAATAAAGAAACAAAGACATAGAGATATCTTAAAATATAAATTATAATTAAGAAAAAAGGTAAGGGGGAAAATTAGCAGAAAGGAAATTGAAAATATGGTTTAGGGCGTTTCATTATAAAAAGGCTTAAATTATACAATAAACGCCAATATATTATTATAATATATCGCCAAGAAGCAAAATAATAATTTAGCAGTTTTATTAAAATATATTTTTTTAAATCATAAAATAATAAATAAAGGATAATTATTATTCAGAAATAGTGTACATAGTTGCATTTTGTTATAGCTTCTTTTACTCACCTGATTTGACTATAAATAATTCTGTATAATACAATAATTAACTTTACAGTTACAACAACACAAGAAAGCGGATAGAAAGCCATGCACACAACAATATTCCGTCCGTCAGTCTGTCTGTAAGCGTGCTCACACAACGCAACGAAAACATTCCAACATAGGAGAGTTGCCAGGTGACAAAATATTATTATCATCTGGCAACACTAGACGAAACAAAACGAGGTTAGTAATGTGCAGTGCGATGTACGGTTAATATGGGTTTGCATGAGATAAGGGAGCGTCCATAATACACTAGAACCTTTCAGGATACATTAAAAATAATTTATTAAAATAATATCATATTCTAAGTATAAAAATTGTAGTGCATTATAAAAATCACATCTAAAAAGAAGTCGTATGAACGCCCCCAAAAGATACATACTCTTAGTATGAGCCGGCGACAGTTTATGTAACCGCGTGCCCGTGCTCGCGCGTCGCGACCACTGTGTCTTCTTCGCCGCCGAGTCCGTCCCATTGATGGCCTTACACGACGAATGGACCCCCTTCTCAACCATCACTCGGTCCACCTCCTCGCCAGTCAATGGCTCAGACCTCGTCCTCCCATGACAGATCTTCAACGGCTCTTGGAAAAGCGGATACCCGGGTAAGGACTCCGTCCGGTGGTGTTTGATGACCCGGACCGGGTTCGGGTTGTCTGTTTTATCAGTTAGTGTGTTATTCTGGCTGTCGGCTGTGAAAGACAATGATAAGCGACAAGTAAAACATTTAGCACCCTGCTCACCCGGTGCGGTTATAATGGTGTGATGTTGTGAACGATCGCGTTTTGTTCTTACTTTATTCACTAACATAAGATTAGACATTTAAAGAAACTGTTTTTACTGTCCGTTCAACCGATTTTGACTTTCATTCCGTAGACATAAGGATGACATTACAAGCAAAAAAGTGGTTACAATACCAACTATTTACTGCAGCTGTCATTTGTCATGCCACCAACGCAATAAAAGTCAAAATCGGTTGAATTGACGGTAAAGAAAGTTTGATTAAATATCTAATCTTATTGCATATATTTGATGAAATATTGCGCAAAAAAATCTAGCCATGATCTGAATAGATAGCCAATTGGGACGCGAATTTAGCAGCAATATAATCTACTTAACGCCATTGTTCACTCATATGGTTACACTGTTTTCACAAAGATGTAGCGTATTCCTGTAATACCTGATTTTATAAGAGTGAAAATAAAAAAGCCCGAGTAATTGATTGTGAACTCTATTAACGTCAAACATAAAGTTAGATTTTGATTGTCAATTTCAAGAATATGCCGCATCTTTACAAATGTCATCATGAAGAATGTTTGGGAGTCCGGCAAAATTACAAAGCCTATCTTTAAACATTGTAAGGTTTAATGACAAACATTTAATTTTTAGTTCTGCTTTGCTACACACAACACCCATCTATAAAGGATCATAAAGAAGGGATAAAAATTAAGACATTAAGGGCCTGTTTCACAATGTCCGAGTAGCCACTACTTCCCGAATAAATTCAAAAATGGAACAGAATTTGTATGAAATTATCTGCCAAGTAAGATATTGGCAACTTAATCATAGGTGGTGAAATAGGCCCTAAAAGTAAATTATTCCACAAACAGGTAATGAAAAAATACATTTTTTAATCTTTACTACCTACATCTAATTTCATGTCAAAATTTTGCCAGACCCTACTATAAACTAACATGAATGTACATGTATGGATATGAATGAACCCCTCTCTTCTCCCCTTATGAGTATGACAATGTACGAGACAGAGACAACACGACATAAGTCCAATCCCCCCGTCATGCGACAACAACCGTACATGATGCTCCGACAATGTCATGCAAGCCAAATTGATATTAATTTCAATCAACATTGAGTTCCAATTTGTTTGAGATTTTCTGTCCACTACAGCGTTGTGGTTATGGTGTGTATGAAATCGTATCTGCTTCATAGTTCTCTAAAGGAAGTGTATATCTAAGTTCGAATTAAATGTCAAATTAAATTGGTTTGCATAACTCCGAAGACTAAAGTGATGGGTATTGATATTGAATAGCAATAAAAATAACTATAAGTGAAACTATAGGTGGTTAATAACTGCTGCTTCACTTTCAGTGCTAGGAACATACAATAATTCTGGCGTGTGCTGACAAACCTCCTCCTGGCACATTAGCATTAAATGTGTTAAATCATTTATATTTATGGTCTATTGGTTTAGGTAAATAACTAAATGTAAACAATCTTGGCATGTCTTTCTACCTAAAAGTTGTCTAAAAATTGTATGTAAAAATCTTTGCAACTAGGTATTTACCTAAATCCATGTTAGCTAATAAACTCAATTTACCTATATTATATACGACCTTTTTAATATTAAAATACATACCAAGATTGTTTACCTTAAGTTAACCACCTAAACCGATAGACCATAGATCAGGAGTCCCGATAGACGTTGTCCTTACCCAAAAGATGGCTTTTTGACACAAAAAAAAAGTTGAGAACCCGAAGTGACAAATATACGTACAGAAGAATTATATATACACCGTGTGTCAGATATCGACGCATAAACGAATACCATGGATTCCGTACATGATTCTGAACCCCCAGCGGTGGAATTTATTTATTTATCTGTACTTTATTGCACACCAAGATTATCAAAATCAAAATCAAGATAATTATTTGAATTTATCGTTGTCATTTTACTAATTAAAAAAAGCGATTTTTTTTAAACTTTAAACTGAATAAAATCGTTACAAACAAATCGTTACAATTATTTTTTGATTTTATTTTATCGTCATTATAATTATCGATCGATAACCATCACATCTGCGGAGTTCTGATAGACAAATTAATTTGACGCTATATAATTTTCTCTGACAGAAATAAAATGGATGAGCTGTTTGTTAACATGAATCAAATGTCTCTCAGTCAAATCGACATCAATAAACACGCATTTCAATAACCCGTCTCAATTCGCTCAAGTGGACAGCGCCTTATTAGCGAAAGCTCATGGATTTACAGCATTTTCAACCTAATACACCTGACACAAAGTTCATATTAGTATGTAACGTTTTTAAACTATGTTATTACACATTTGGTAAGCACATCTCTCGTGCGATCGATATAATAAGCTATTTATATATGACCTCGTCATATTTAAAGCTGTTTTCGTATATTTAATACTGTTAATTACGACGAATAGGCTGTTAATTAATATTGGGTCAATAATTTCTACGGTAGAAAGTTTAAGACATTTTCTTGTAAACTAAACTCATCATTAGTAATTTTCTGATCTTATATAAAATTCTCACTAATAGCTATTTTCAAATCGACAAAAAATATATACAAAATAGCCCTTTATACGCCTAAATTGAAAAATATTCGTGTGTATTTAATTATTGACCCTAAAAGCTTATATTACAGAATTAGTAGAGCGCAAATTAATTAGTATACAAATATTCTTAATTCGAAAGCGGGCAAGCGACTGTTTACGTGCAGTTTTGACACAATGATAGTCGAATGTTAGACACAAAACATAGAGTGAACACATCTATGGTAAAACATTACACAGGTGAGTTCTCGAATCACTCAATAGTGAATTATACTTTACTCTGAATATCTACAACAAGAAGTTACACACATGAGCCACTAATCATTGAATGCACTAAGTGCTACGGGAAAGAATGTTATTTTCCATTTCTTTAACGTGAAGGTGGGCTTAAATTTTTTTTTTTAAACGCAAAGGATTTTCTACAAATCTATGTTAAAAAGTAATATCTCAGAAGAATACAGACTGCACAAAACAGAGGACGATTAAAACTCACAAAAAAAAAAAATAAGACAAAACATCTCCTGTACTATTTTTTTCTAGAGAAATGAAGGTAGTCTAAGTTCGACAAACACAATAAAAGAAAACCTTATGTAACTATCATTCAACTATCAGTAAATCAAAAGCCACACACGTCCAGTCTGGTCGCAGCCTATCCACAAACTGACTATGTCAGGGAGCATACTCATTCAAGTCACTGGAGTACCTCATATTCAGACGCTACTAGTTTCGCTTGTACTGTTGGGGTTATAATGGACTCTAAACAGGCCAATATTTGATAAAATGTGCTAATAGTCTGGTGTCTTATTCCAGCCGCCAGCGCAGGAGACGCAGGCTTGTGGATGAGTAGCTTGTTAGCAAAGCTGAACGGGACCAATAGGGTTGTTGCCAGTTATTGCTGCGGGAAAATTTAAAGAGTCACCGTGGCCCTTCTACCTGTCTTAAGATAGGTGGGCTTTGGTCACTAAAAGTCTGACAACCCTTGTAGCTGAAGTCATTTGATGATGTCTCAACTTAAAAAAAAGTTAGGTTTCTTTAGATTAACAAGCGATTTTGAACCTTGTGCAGTGCAACTACTGTCTGTCATCTCGATATGCCCCAGAAACGGTTATGGTATGAGACTTGTTTATTATTACTACCCATCAAAACTTTGACTAATATTGGCTCAGAACTATAAACTAATCCACATTATTATGCTCTTGATGGTTAAAATACTACTGCAAATTTCTTTGTGTCTTCGCAATAGAAGTCAAAATCGGTTGAACAGACACAGAGACCACGCGAACGACACCGTGGTGGCTCACTAGTGTAGTATAAATATGCTAGGCATTTTAAAAGCTAACTACACTAACAGTGATATGAAATTAGATACAACTCTACAAAAAACTTGGCACAATGTAGTGTGTATTACATTTTCCGTAGTAAACTATTCCACACTTTGATCAACGAACAAAAAGCAACATTGAGGCGAAACCAGTAGTATCTGAATACAGGTTGGTCCAATAGAACAGTGGTACAGTTATATACAGGGTGTGTACCGTTGAGCGGCGGCGGCAGCGGCTCGTCGATGGAGTACGTGGCGCTGGCACACACACACTGCCTAATGCACGAGCCAACGCACAGGCCCTTCTCTGCAAGAGAGCGCTGCCAGGTTAGCCCTTACGTCCTTACCAATAGACCTCATTTTCCTATGACTCGCCATTGTGATATATGACACGTTTTGGAATACAAATTAAAGTGTTCTTTTTTACCCTCATTTTTAAACGTGATAACTAAACAAATAAAGAGGTTTTATTTCACAAAGTACACACAAATTCTAATCGATTATGAATACAATCTGATACTAACTATATTATAATAAATTTTAATATTTTTTTTTAGATGTTAAGGCTCATTTCAGCTTCATATAATCTTCACATTAGACACAAAGTTTGACGTTGAACAAAATGTTAGTCACTGCTCACTACAAGAGATCTAAACTAGAAAAAGCGTCTAACTTCTACAGGTGACATGAATGCAAGCAAAAAAGATACTAAACTACATGTAACTAAGGTTTATTTTTAAAGGAAATTAGCCCCTTAAGTCGATCATGACACGAACTAATGTGGTCTAACTACATGAGTTACGAAATACATGGCCATTTTTTTTTTAGTTTGTGTATGGAGCGAGATTTGACACTGCCTAGGTTGAGCATGCATCTAGAGATTCCAAGTTTTTTTTTTAATGAATATTGTATAGCCAAAACTCAAATCTGCAAGGATAAGGGTCGTTTATGAATTGATTTTGAATTCAGAATGTCTCAAAACCTACTTTAGCGCCAAAAGACTTTGGTTTCTTTGATTTCATCACGAGAATCAGGCTAAAGTAGAGTTTAAGAAATACTCAACTTCGAATTCTGATGAATGATTTTCTTTTCTAATTTCCCCGATTTCTGATTTAAGCATTCGAACGCCAACGTATTGCATAATCTTCAAAAGAACTCAACATTTATACAACTAATTACTTAATGTGTTTGCCATTTTCCATTGCAATTGTGAGTTTTGGCCCCTAGGACTTAAACACTCAGTTAACTAAGCTTTAATAAACTCCAATATATTTCCAAAAAATGCTCCTTTTCCCCCAAAAACAATACAAAACACCAGATTTAATTCTTATTTCTCGTAAAACATTCCTACATATAGATATCCAAAATTCGTTTAACAGCCATCCAATCTCGCTCCATAAAAAACCGCCCCCTCCGCGTCCCCCTACACGTCTGCGGCGACTTACCGTTGTTGAGGCCGGCGCGTCCGGCGCGTCCGTCGGAGTAGGACTGGCGGCGCGCGGGCGGCGCGCTGTCGCCCGCCTTCGGCAGCACGATGTGGTCGCGCTCGTTCTCTGTCTCCTTCGCACAGTCGCGCATCGCACTGGAATGGGGGAAACATACATTTTAATACAGTTGCTCAAAAAGTGGCGTTTTGCAGGGACGTTTAGCGTTCGGGAAGTGGGCTATTACACACTCGTGCTTTTTCTTTACCATTCCCGAACTCGTGCTTTGTGCATTACTGCCCGAACTTGTTCCGACTGTCAACCCTCACCTTCGGCTGCGCCTCGGCTCGGGTTAACATTTGTCGAAACTCTTTGCAATGACAGGCTTTCCGCACTTGTAATGAAATATACTATTTTTATAGAAAATATATTAAATGAGCTTAATTAATATTGTAGTTATAACAGCTGACTACGAGCTAGGAGCTCGTGACTAGATAATAACAGCCGCACGGATCGATCTTCAAGGTTAAGCAACGCTTGCCAAGCTTGGTCTGTGGATTGCTTAACATAAAGAGTTTCCCCCGTGCCTCGGAAAGCACGTTAAGCCGTAGGTCCCGGCTGTCATTTGTAGATCTTTGGCAGTCGAAAGCCGACCCCATATATATATGGGAAAAGGCTAGGCAGATGATGAACAACTGACTACGGAGTCTAGGCCGGTTGCGAGGAGGTTCTTGTCATTAGCAATCCTGTATCGTGTGGGTGCGTTCACGACAACGTGTAATCTCCGATACATGATAATTCATGTATACAGATGCAGATTATTCGTATGTCCTCACATACGGGTACGAGAGGTTTTATTCGATTCTTCCAACATCTCGATTGTTTCCAATTGTTTCGAATTTGACTCGAGTCCGACTCGGTCTGTTATTGCGACTGGTGCATGGCACGTTCATTCACATCGATAACTAGCAGTCGATTCCGTTGATTCGAAACGACGTAACGTCGAGTTGATGGTTTACTCGATGATTTATTTAACGACTACGATTCTTTCGATTGTCAAAAAAATATCTCGGAATAGCTCATCGCTAATTAGTTTCTCCTCAAGGATCTGACTGAAAGTAAAGGACGTAAACAACAGCTAGTACATACTGGTAAATAGTGGAGTGCATGCTCTGCGCGATGTTGGAGTCATCCGTGTGCATCCACAGCTCGCCCGCGCCCGTCGTGGTCTGCCGCCCCACCTCCATATAGAAGAAACGCTCGGAATCGCCACATCTGGAACACAAGGACACCGTTCAATATACAGATAGAATATAACAGAAGAAGAATACACATTCTTTTATTCGAGACAGTTACAGAAAGCGCTGAGCGTGCTCGCACCGAAAGGGTGACCACCACAGCATTTGCTGGGTGTCAGACACCCAGCGCTGGTTTTCAGTTGGCACCCCGCAGTGACTTACGAACCAGGGTAATCAAAATATATGTAAAGGGTATAAGGGACAGCCCTCCACAAACTTTAAGGGCTTGCTCAGTAGACGAATCTGAACATCCACCAACAAACATTTTTTTCAAGAAACGAAAAAAAAAAAATCGACCTCTCCTTAATAATTGTCCGATGAAATTTATAATTTTGTATGGTGAGGCTGAATTCTTTTTCGTATCCTGAAAAAAAAAATTGTGGGAGGATGTTCAGATTCGTCTACTGAGCAAGCCCTTAAAGTTTGTGGAGGGCTGTCCCTTACACCCTGTATAAATCACTAGCTTATAGATAACTAGCGAAAGGCCTGGGAAGTACCGGCGTAATGTTTTCATAGAACTGAAATAATATAGTTGTGATACTGGGTTAAGCAATATTGAACCTTAACGTATAATATTTATGAAACATTTTCCGCATTTCTGGCTTTGTGACATTTTTGAATTACATTTCAAAGGCACTTAAACTGCGAAGAAGACGAGTAGGCACCTAAAGTCTACCACTAGGGTGCCCGCCCACAAACGACTTTTTGTAGGTCCGATAATCAGCATGTATTATAATCCTGTAGTATATTCTGACTGACTTTTTGTAGGTCGTGTGCGTTGCACTATTGCTATCAGTGTGTTCTATTTTTCACCTACAAAAAATCGTTCACCGATTATCGGTCGTGGGCGGGCACCCCATGTGTGGCACGTGGTAGTCTGGTTTCTGCCTATCCCCACAAAGGAATTGGTGTAAGTTTATATGAAATAATTGAGATAGCGAGCCCTCCGCTCCTACGTATATTCAGCCACAAATCATACCTACATATTTGCGGTTATTATTGTATTTACGCAGGTAAAACCTTGTGAGAGAACGAACACATTCATGCGACCGCGAGCTGGTGCAATTCTCAGAAAACTAACGTCACTCGCTACACAAATAAAACAAGGATTTGAAAACAATTAATCATCACTCTGAGAAAAATGCATAGTATTATTATTTGAGTGGTTTATATTTGTGGTTGTTGGTTAGATTGGGATTGCGGATTTCTTCAGTTCAGTTTAGTCGGATTTAAAGTTTCCACGTGTTGTGATAACATCTTAATGGGTTGTAGAGGTCTGGTAGGCAGCCGCTCCTCGTAAAATACTGGTATACAGCTAAATCCGGCTTGACTGGAAGCCGACCCCAATATAGTTGGGAAAAAGGCTAGGTAGATGATGATGTGTTGTGATAACGTCTTGTTCGTCTTTTATCTTAGTAGTGTTAACAAACGCTCGAATTTGGTACGACGGATTTGGTCCGTCGTACTTCAGCATAGTGCTTTTCTCGAATTTTAGGCTGGAATGACGAGCGGTTTACACGGGTTATCTTCATATTTCTCACTAAAAAACAATACCAATAGCTGTGTGCACTCAATTACTCTGTTAAAGATATCTACACTAATATAATAAAGAGGTAAATTTTGTTTTTTTGTTTGTATGAGGTAATCTGTGGAAGTACTGGTCCGATTGCTAAAATTTTTACACCAATAGAAAGCTGCTGTATTCCTAAGTGACATAGGCTATACTTTATGTACGCGGGCGAAGCTGCGGGCTAAAGCTAGTCATTAATATCTTTATTTGTTACTGTTTATACAACGGCCCAGACGCCCTCAAGTCCTATTATTTGTCCGCTAAAAATAATCAATATCTGTCTAGGTTTTTTTTTCAACTATTTTCGGGTCGGTATGCAGTCTCACCGGATGCAGCTTGGATACCGGTTAGCTACAGGGTTTGTCACAAATAGGCTCGTTTTGTTATCCACGCATCACGCATAGCCCGGGCTGCGGGATTGTTCGCAACCGTTACCGCGGTTCGAGAACGAAAAGGACAATTGAAGCGGGTGGGGTTTAATTAATAAATTAAATTTTTATAATTAATTTAAATAAGTGAAAGTCTCGTATTAGGTACTACCTAATACGAGACAAGGACAGGAAGAAGAATGTGAGAACACTGTAGACTTCGCAGATTCATAGATTACTATTTTTATTTGTATAAACGCAAATGCAGACCGGTCAAGGTCTGCATTTGCCAATTAGAACCAAGAATGAGGTTCTGATGTTTTAAAAGAGCACATGCAGGCTTATGCGTAATAAAATCATTTTAAAGTTTGAGTTGAGTTTAAAAGTCCGACTGAGAAGTAATTTGATGATATCCAACCTCAAAAAAAATGCAAGGAATTATAAAGCCCTCATCGCGATGGTCATCCTTCAGGAACAACAGCCAATTAAATTTAATAAAGCATCATGCGACAATATTGCATACAATTTGCAGCTAAGTATTTATCGGCAACATTGATCGTATCAATCGTTCGCGGACGCAATCACCCGCGGCCGCCTGCGACAGCGTCACTATGTAAATAATTACGAGTAAACAGTAATCATTAGATTAATCATTATTTGTTTATCACCACCACGCTGGGGGTTTACGAGGTAAAACTTTATAGACAAATAAGGACAAAATAGTAAAAAAGTTTTTTTTATTTATTTCCTCGTTTAGATTTTGCGCCTATGAATCTAGCCTATATTATCCGACTAGAGGGTAAAGGCCTTCCATTGCTTTCCCGGTATTGAGCCACTTCTAAGTTTTAAGTTTGAAACCGTGCAAGTACCCAAGTAAAATTTTCAATTCATATTTGTCTTTCTTAAGTTTATCTAGGACATTACTGATACCCCATGCCTCGGACAGCAAGTAAAGCCGTTGGTCAGCCGTTGGCCAGTTGTCATTCGTAGATCTTTGGCAGTCGTTAGACTACCTGTAGTCTGACGTCAGAAAGTCTATCTAAAGACGATCGTGATGCTACGTAACTCGGTTTGTGGAGGTCTTATAGGCAGGTTAGACTGTACGATCTCTATCTGGTTGGAAAAAGGCTAGGCAGATGATGATGTGTTTCACTAGAATATTTACTCATTCTCAGTCACCTAAATCAATATAGCCACAGCTGATATCCGCATAGCACCTAGACTCGTAGGGGCAATAATATTAGAGCGAGTAACTGGAATTTATTGCAGTTATAACTTTGACTTTTTCGCAGAAAATGTTTAAGGACAAACTCCAAAGTAGTAGAGCTCAGTATAAATGTCCGCAACTTTTTAATAACGTGTATTATCCCGTTCCGATAGCAGTTCTGGTATTTTCCCTTCGATTAAGGATAAAACCGCAACGGTACTGAATATTAAAAATATCTACAATTCTCAGAATAAGTATTGATCACTGAAAAGAGATTACTTAATATTTTACGTTTAAAACTAGTCGTAACTTTACCTGATGTGGCATACACGGATCAATATATTCCTTTTTTGCATGGTAAATCAGCAAATAAATCCTCCCACTTTGGATGAAAAGAAGGGTGTCAGACTCTTACTGACTACCTTCACCCATGTCCTTCAGATACCATTTCCATTTCAATGCCGAAGTAACGCTTTAGAACTATCCCACACTAAATATTCCCCGTACACCACATTTAGGTAACATTACTTAACGAGGAGGAAACATAACCAATAAACTTCCTAGTGTTTGTGCAAAAACAGAAGGAAAAGTCGTTAAAAAGAATCCAGAAGATACTAGAAGGGTCTTAGCTCGAAGGTATCAAGTAGCGGCCTTGGCTGCGCGCTCGAACTTATCCTTGAGGCGAGGACACGAAGTTGGTCAAGTTCACTGCTATTATAACCCACGCGCGTGTTTCTTTTCCGATAAATGAAGTTAATTAAAAACTATTTCAAGTTTATTCGTTTCTCTGGGACTCTTCTGGCTGCATTGCCTTATTTATCTGGTGGGGGCTATTGCTAATTCTTTTTAGGAGTAGTAGCGACTGGCTTACTTCTCAAGGAAAGGGAAAAACCCTAAACCACACAACTCGCAACTGATAATTTTATTTCCTGTGGGTGTAACATCGAATGTAATGATAATGTTTTTGGGTTTGGGCAGGCCTCCGTCACTCCATGTACTTGCGCGCTATAAGTGCCTACCGCCCAGCCGAGCGCTCTCGGTCCGCTAGCGGATCAAATTCAGTGCGGTTTTCGCAAGCGAAGCGCGCGCACGCCGTTCAATTTTAATAATGCTGTTCGTTCGTACGCGTATTACGATGCCGTGTGGTGCCTTGTTTGCTGTAGATGGGTGCAAATCAAGTAAAAGAAGGGATAAACACCTAACATTTTTCCATTTACCTGTCAATGACGAAAAAACGACGAAATTTGTAATAGAAATATTTTATAAACGATACAATTTTAAACTGTAACTATAAGTCAGAACATTCACAGTTCTCAATAACATAAACACAAAAAGTCATGGTAATTTAATAATATCGAAGAGGCAGCCCTGCGATTGCTGCGGGATCGCGCGGTACGAAGCAATCACGACTGTACGCTTGAGCGTTTAGGCACATTTTAGCATGCAGTGGTTGCTGGCGCGACGATGTAGGCTATTATAGCAGTAGGTATTGTAGTTTTTCTACTGAGTGAAGTATCTGTTACGTAGTAACTATTTAGTAATCTGTGGTTTGGGTGTCGTGTTATGCAACCACGATTCAGGAGTATTTGCTAGTGTGGGGCTAAGTTTTTTTTTAAGTTAACGACTATGCTGCTTAGTTGAAAAATACAGTATGGTGACAATACCTTCCTTGACGCCTTAAGCTAGTGAAATAGAACGAAGTAGTAGTACACGGCTAAACACAGGTTCGAAGAGCGTCAGATTTGTCCTTTATACCTTGTACGACAGTCTTTCTAAAACTCTAGCAAAAGCCAGACCTAATAAAAAAGTTTAGGTATGGAATGGAACTGGGCAGGCTATATCTGTTGCATGTCGCAAAAGATTTGGGTGAAGGTAGCCATTGACTTGATCCCGAAGAACCAGAATCGGCGACGCGGTAGACCCAGACAGAGATGGCGTAATGAGTAAGATTGCTACCTGATTGCCTTGATGTAGCTAAGCACAAAAAAGAGAAACGAGGAAGAGGAGAACGGAGACCTTTGCTCTACAGTGGGACACCACAGGTCCACAATAATAATAACAAGTCGACCACATTGTACTTATGCAAAGCTTCGACGACTCGACAATCAGAATGAAAAATTATTGCACCGAGGAAATAAAGATCAACGAGTCCTGAAGAAATAATACAACAGGAGAAGCCAAAAGAAAACATATTAAGCTACTTGCACTACGTAGTCTTCAAATACAAAAAGCACAAACCTCCGAATGTTCTTCAAGGAGTACTCGACGCGCTCCAGTAACCCCAGGTCGCTGATGACGTTGTTGTGGCTCTTGATCTTGACGAGCGTCAGCGTCTTGTCCGTGAGGCACAGGTTGTACAGCCCCTGGATGTTCTTCGTCGCGCCCAGCCCTTTCTTCTGCACGTTCACTTGCCATACGTGTTCTGAAATTTTGTTAATTTTGCTGGTTTAATATGGATTCTTTCAAGCTTGGGGGTTGGCCTTAAAATGCTTTAGGTCATAGTGCGGTCAGGAGAAGAATAGACGTCACGACTTCCGATTCAAAAGTAAGTACGGCTTGAACTGGACTGCAATAAACCATGCTTCATCATCATCTGCCTAGCCTTTTCCCAACTATATTGGGATCGGTTTCCAGTCAAGCCAAATTTAGCTGAGTACCAGTATTTTACGAAGAGCGACTGCCTACCAGACCTCCACAACCCATTAACTGGGGTAACACGGTACTTCATGGCAAGACTGGAGTCAGATTTACTGGCTTCTGACTAAAAACCATGCTTATTATAATATTAATAGACAAGTGTTTTATTGTGTGTTGTAGTTCAACCTATTCTAGAGGAGTATTTATAGCTCGTGACAAAACAAAACGGAAGAAGATAAATTCCAAGAGATCAATTAGCTTCAGAAGACAACATAGTAACCTAATTCAATGGCACAAACTTTTTTTTATTATTGATAGGCTTGCGTTTGACCACGATCTCCTCTGATAGTAAGCGATGATGTGACCGACGTTTGAGCACGCTTGCCTAGAAGTAACCTATTCAATCTTGACTTAAAGACCCCAAGGACAGAACCCCCTAACACAGATTCTGCTACTTAAGTATTTGATCTAGTTTTTCCATTAAAATTCGTAGGTAAGATCTGTGACTACCACTACCTAAAAGGTATTTAAAATAAACATTCGATCTTATTTATGGAACAAATAGGTAACATGAAGTGGCCACATACACCTAAACACCAGTTATTATTTAGCTCCAAGTGCATATTAGGGATAAATAAGCCGCTTGGGAAATACGGCGTTCGAAATAAAATGGATGAAATTATTACCGATGTTTTTTTTCCTGCAGTAAATATATTTTGTTTACTTCACAACGTGCTTAGGTACCTATTTTTATATAAATGTAGGTTGTAGGCATTACAAAAATATTAGTGCTCTATTTTAAATATAAAGTTATCAACATAATATTGTACTACTACACATAACATGGTACTTAATTTAAGAATTTTAATAAAATTATGAGACAAAAGCTTACAGTAACGAAAGTATGCATTTGGCTAATAAATGAATGATGCAACAATTGGAACAATTAGTAAAAAAAATTGTCTGAAAAAGTAACTGTTATCTAAAATAGCAACAAAAAAAATATTTAACCTCTAGGGGACCGCTTAAATTCGTTCAATACTATTTTGTTATTTATAATTACATTTTTTTAGATCTGGTGGAAGGAGAAAGTGTCAAGTAACAGAACACATTGAAATGTGACGTCACCGCTATTAGGTTACGTGTGTAAAAAGGAGATAGCGAAAAGTTCTACTACTACGCCCCCACTCTTCCTCATACTACCCTACCTACAACAACATTCCTAATACTACTAGAAATGCGTCATTCCATTACTAATTTTGATACTGTTTTCAGGAAAATATTCCTTTTCAGTGTTATTTATTATTAAATGTAAAATTTCGTACAAAAATAAACACAGGATAATTACCCAATTACAAAATTAGAACCACCTAAAAATATTATGCAACAAGTCACATAGTTAAGCTAACAAGATACCAACATACTTAACTAATTACTAATCAGTGAGAAACGTACGGAAACAAAGCTGTAAGCATCCGAGGTATTCGAACAAAAACTAGCTTTGATAGCTCGCAGAATATTCCCAAGCGCGCCGATCTAGGTATACAAGTATACCATGTCTAGGTCATTAGCGTTCAGCTGTGACCTAATGACCTACAAGCTGATTTAGACTTATTCATCACCGTGTTTTCGTTCTGGAGCTCATTTTGTAACTTTGTTGTGATAAATGGATTGATATTATGGAATAGATAATGTTTGTGGGAGAAACTTGACGTGACTGAGTGTTACTTCCTAAGAGTTTGTGGCGAAGCGAGAAGGTTACAGACAGGTATCTTCGGTGATCCCGTCAATGTAGGGAATTGGAGGGAACATCCCCGTGCTTCGGAAAGCACGTAAAGTCCAACGGCTTTACGGGCCACCCGGACGTGACAACCGGGACCGATGTTCCGGTTGTCATTTGTAGATCTTTGGCAGTCGTTGCAGGTAGTCAGACACCAGAAAGCCTGAACAAGACTGGTCTTGATCAAAGTCTAATCAGTCTAAACAAGGAACATCGTATTGCCCAGTAACCTAGTCGTAAGGTCTGATAGGCAGTCGCTCCAAAAACACTGGTATTCAACAGCATCTTTTGACTGGAAGTCGACCGGGTGGGTTGAGAAATGAAAGATGACGATATTTACTAACATTTTGCGTCACATATTAGTTTCAAGTCAACTCTTATACACTATGTCTACATCTCATTTTTCCTTTCGCATGTAGAAGCATTACCTTCGTACCTATTTTTCTGTTTTCTTCTTCTTGTGTACTATAATATATTTTATAGGCGTGTGCCCATAAATCATCAAATACTTAAATAACTAAAAAAACGCATCGGTACTGTTTACTCAAAAAAAATGAAAGAATCGAACAGGAAACACCAGTGTAAGTGCGTCAATAAAACCATTAAACATCGCCCTACGACTGATCGAGTTATCTACGCCATAGCGTTGTACTATTGTTTATCTGTAGCGATAAGTTTTACCTTCTACGACAACTACTGATGGCGCAGTTAATCAAAACGTTTTTTCTACAATGTTGATGAACCTTTGTAGTCGCAACGCAATGTTAGAAAGAACGGTAAATGTTAATTAGTTTAATTAGCTACTTTATAAGGTGATTCGCAGACAAACAGTTCTTATGACGCAATTGTTGTTGTTATTACGCTTCTGTTTACGTGGCCTAGAATGGTGTGAATGAGTCGGGAGGTTTCCGTTTAGAAAGGTGATAAACATGATAGGAATACTGATACTGGCGTGGGGTTGATCCTTTGCCCTTTAGGGTAGAAATGGTATTTTTAAAACTAAAAGTGCAGTGTTTGAGTACAATCTCGCTTGATAGTAAGCGACGATGTGATCGACGACGGAGCACGCTTGCCTAGAAGTATCTAACTCAGTATTCTCTCTTGGAGACCCTGTCGATCGCCCTGAAACCCCCTTTACATTTCAGGGAGGACGATGGAATACGTAATTAATAACACCCGATAGATGCGAGACGCATGAACTGTTCGTTGTGGCGACACTTGGGGAGACAAATATAAGTCTGTGGGGAGACCCATGTCCGACTGTGTTCGTCTTTCGGCTTAAATGAGGCTTGTTTAACCAATAATATCAATCAGATCAGTGATTTGCGTAAGATATGCCGCAGGTGCAAAGAAAGTGCACCACGCACACAGTGAATTCTGCCGTCATGGCTTTGAAAACCTCCAAGAATTCAAGTCCGTATTTCCTGAGGTGGAATAGCAATTCACGGACTACCGTATCTTCTGCCAGTGTTATGGGATTACTCAAAAGATGCTCTGGAACGCAAAAAGTAGCTGTAGGAACATATGTGGGTTTTAGTCAGTGAAAGTCTTATCAGAGCGAGAGAAGTTATAAACGATTCCCCATCATCAAAAAAAGGACAGTCATATTAGCGTATTTAAAAACTGCCGATATTATAGTATTTGGGTCATCTGATAGATCTCTCTAGACTTCACTAAAATTACTACACAGTTATGAAACCATTACAGTACAGATATCAGCCTACCCTCTTTAGAATCAAAAGCGTAACAGTGAGTTTCGTTTGATAAGATAACAATGTATCAGCTGATTGTCCTTGTGCAGCGATGTTGAAGGAAATCATTTGTTATTGTAGTTCATTATCATCGTATCAACGCATGAACGTTTACAACACTTAAAATGGGCCTTCGCCATAACTGTTTCTAATGTTTTTACTGTTACAGTTAATGACAGCGTTAACTTGTAAGGAAATGTTATAGACGTGAGAATAGAAAGAAGGGCTATGGTTTTAATTTTAAGCAACAGACCCATTTTTTGGGCGAAACCCATACTCATATGATGGGTAAAACTATAGCCGTAACCTTGTTTCAGAAGCATAGTGGCACTAGCCCTAGCTATGACTTGCCTGGGCGCCCAGGGAATCGGTTGTGGATAGGAGTCTGGTAAGACAAGAAACAACCTTGACATAATCGGAAAAGAGAAAGGCGCAGATGATGCGAGTTTCTTTTTGAGGCGGAAAAGTTGTTTACGGCTGAAAGGATGATGATAACTTCAAGCGATTATCTACCTCTTAAAGTACCTGGAAAAGAAGAAACGAAACTACATACTATTCGCGCTTCTGCGCATCAATTCGCAACAAAGGTCATCCGATGCGTAGTACGTAGGCAACGGAACTGCGTGCAGAAATACAAAGCAACAGTTTGTTTACTTATGTGAATGAACAAGGCAAGACCAAGGCCTATTTACTGTTGACATTGTGTGTTATTTCATAGAAATTGAGCGTATACAGACCACACAGCCAGTAATATGTAACATTATTTCAATCGAAAGATGTACGCTACATATAGCCGCATAGAATTCAAGATATATTGCAGAAGTGACTGCAATTTCTTAGTCTGCATCCAGAAGCTATCTAAGACCTTAATAATTAGTCTATCACATACCCGCGAAACGAGATACAATAGTAAAACAATAACAGCGCGGTCTCATATGACCGGTCGGGGATTCAAACATTATATCCTGAATCCATGTTGTGAGCAACCTTCCTAACTACGCCGTTGCCAACTTTATGTAAACAACTAAAAGTTCGAAAGCTAACTTGAGAATAAATCGAAAGGTCAACCTAACTCCTATATTTATTAAAATATTCCTTAGAAAGACATGACGTCTTGTTCAATTGAAACGGCAAACGTACTTCTCTAGCGAGTACACGTTGCTATGTTTGCGGTTCACGTGCCACGCTCGGTAAACACAATCGTTTACGGACATCACTATAAACAATACAATTAATCATTGCACTTGTAAACACACAAATTAGTTAGCAAACAAATATGAGATCACGCGTTGACCTATGATTGGACACCAGTTCGTATGTGCGTGCTCTTTTATTTATATTTAAATATATTGTCCTTGAATTTTGGTACAAGCCTAAAAACTACTTTTTCGAATGAAAAATCGGAAGGAAAAATCGACTACAAAACTGTGTGGCACTGGCAGACTAGGAACTAAGATTAGAGAACACCTAGCGTAAAAGGGGGAAGCTTGCAGGCGAGCAGTGAGTAATAGTATACCAACTTCTGCCAGAGGCTGTTTACCCAGTGAATTTTGACTAAGCCTCTCTTAGGGCCATGTGCACCGACATAAGTTTAAGATAACCATCTGATTAACGTCAATAACCGACGATAAGGAACAGGAAATATTGCTAAAACAGCCGTTTTAATATTAAAACAGTCGATTTGGTGTCGGTGAACATCGCCCTTAGTGCTCGATTACGCCACAAAAGGAAACATTGTGCAAAATTGCACGTTTATAGTCTCAGTAGTTTCGGCTGTGTGTTGATATGTTAAAGGAGAAACTGACTGATTATTCAGTAGTTCTTTAATATAGATGTAGGTGGATGATGACAAAAGGAAGCCAAATTGATGTTAAGGCGCATAAGTTAGAACTGTGAAGGGCAGGAAGTCTGTTCTATCCTTCTTCAAATAAACCCGTCCCATTCCCGATGAAATAAAGATTTCAACGAGCTACTGGTCCTAGTAAACTTTTCTAAAGATCATGATCTTGTTGGCCGTATCCCATTTTATTAGCGATCGGCGCAATACGTCTTCTTCCATATTCCTTTACAGTTATGTAACTTAATTGTTTAAAATATGACAGAGCTAGACTATAAATCTATGACCTCATGGTGTTTACTTATCGAAACCGTTACTCGAGCAGCTGGGTTTTTCTTATGATGACGTGGCACGGACCTGGAGGTAAAAACCCCGTCAAATGATTAACTAATCTAGGCGAGATTTGGGGTGAACCTCACCAAATAACGTTTCTAAGCGAATGACGTGAACGGGAGGTATCGTTTATTATAGCAGCAGTTTATTATATATTACAGCCGCAATGTACCTTATGAATGGGTACCTTATGACTCAGAGTAGAAAAAGGATAGGAATTGTACTAGCACAACCCCTAGAACAGTCTAAAAATCTTGACGTCAGGGAAAGAAACGAATTCGCCGCCCCTACCACGGTAGTGAGTGTCGAGTATTGGGGCGAGATTTGCGAGACTCGTGGACTGCGGTAGGCTGAGTTGATTGATCGCTTCATACGATCGAGTAACCGAGGGGCCCCGAGGCTAGACCGCCTGCTACGTCACAAGTGCAAAAACCGTAAAAATACCACAACACATCGAGCGAACCGCGTCAATGTAGTCTGCTAAAATACTAATAAAAAAATCCCCGTAACGTAAACGTCGAGCAACTAATGACTAATCATGACAGAATGATAATGATATTTTTCAGCAAAGTAGGGCGTCGAAAATTAAACAAACCACTCGCAACTCGATGTAAAAATCAAAACAACCGGTGACCCTTACAACGTACAATCGTAACGTGTGAAAAGGGCCGACACTCGCTTCCGACGAGATAAGATTAATGATTGTATTAGTGTGTTTACCCACAGCATCACAATATTACCGGGGGTCAACGACACCCGCTCTTACGTACGCGCCTAAATTTCCATAGTACATGATCGTGCTTTGGCCTTTTTATGGCATGTTCGGAGTCGCTTATTATTGTCTGTATATGCGAAGTAAGTTATTAAGATTTTGTTTTAATGTTTGTTTATTGTCTAGCTAGCGGCACCCGCGGCTTCGACCGACCGTCGTGCTTTTCCGCTAAGACGCAATAGATTGCGAATTACGTTTCCTACGCAGTACTGTCGTTCGTACGCGAGTTTTGAGATTGTGTTTCGCTATTAGGGCGATACAATCAATGTTTTATGATTATTACTCTATGCTTTAGTACATACTCCAGTATTCCATCAAGAAAAAAATTACCATTCATAAAAAAATTAAAATGGTTTGAGATGGCACGGGAAAAGAATGTCTTGAAGGACTTTGGAGAGGCCTTCGCCCAAAAGTGGGACAGCAAAGGCTAGGTAAAAAAAAGTTTTTAAAAGAAAAAGGTTTGTTTTTAAGGTGTTTTAGATTGCTAAGTTTATTTATTTATTATTTATTTTATTTATTTAAACTTTATGTACAGTGGTACATAGGTGGTGGTACATAGGCGGACTTAATGCATCAGGGCATTCTCTACCAGTCAACCTTAGGGTTAAAAAGAAAACACTGTGGTAGGTCTGCACAATAAATAAATAAGTGATTATTAAAATAGAGGTTTTGATGATAAAATTTGATTATAATTTAAGTAAGTTCAAGTTTAGCCTTAACAATTCTAATTGGAAAGCCAGTATTCTCCTTAGTTCAATTATACTAGATAATAAAATACATAAATAAAATAAATAGTTTTCTCTTCCAAATATCTTATTTCCCATCTGGGAACTTGATATTCAATAATAAAGAATAATAAATTTCAAAGAGCTCAACTACAAAAACTTCTGAAAATATGTAGCATAGTGTCAACGGTATGTACATAAAAAAGCTAAATACCTGTTTACTTTCCAGCTGTTATAAATTTCAAGTTGTTTACAACATAAGTTACAAAAACTATACTAGCAATGCGATAGTTTCTGATTTTTTTATTTATTAAAATGATGTAAATTCCCCAACTAAAATATTATTATGTATGCAATTTCAATTTGTTTTTAGTTCATTAATACAACCTACAGCTCTAAAATCAAGTATTTAAAAACATCGGGATAATATTAAATACTTAGTAATAAACCAAAAAAATTAATTCCTTTCATACTTTCAACATAATCACACTTTTCGTGCAATTTAGCTACACTTTTTCTTGACTGACCGACTTTTTCACAATTGAAAAGTGCCTGTAAATGGTTTATTTGAAATATACATGTTTCTTTCAAAAGTTCTAACATTTGTGTCTTAACTTTTCTTTTCAAATTGAAGAAAAGTTCTGTGAGGATGCTACATGAAGCATCAATTTGAGAATGAAAAGTTTAAATTGCTATTCAGCAGGTTCTAGAAGAATATTAACATATTAATTGTCTTCGATTTGAGTACTTAGCCAGCCAATTCCCATCACGAGTTAAAGTGCCAACGTTATTTACTATGATTGTATTTAGCTAAGTATTTAGTTAATATTAAACTTGCTAACAAAAAATGAAATATTTGCACATTCTCATTCAACAGAATACACATAATTAGTACTCTAATGATGGGAATGACTTTGAGCCAATTGCTAATAAATAATGTTTTTGTATACTTAACATAAAATAAATCAAAAAATTCAAACAAATACCAAATTATGTGTTGAGTTAAATCTACATAACTGCGAGATTGTTTTAACTTTAAGAATTTATGTGAGATTTTGCAAATAGTTTAGGCAAATGCTTTACAGTATTTGTAAAACAGATTATAAATATTATTTTATTGGTACACAAAATAATTGGAAACTAATTTGACTAACTGAAGTATTTGATAACAGAGAAACAAATTAGCATGGTTTACACTAGCCAAGGCAGGCTCAAGATGAATAGTGAATGTCCAAAGGAGTTTGCACTTGAATATGACATTGTTAGCTACATAACCTTAAACATTCCAGCATGTAGGTACTCATGTTTTAGTAAACATTGTGAGAAGTGTTGATAGGAGAGTGTGGACTCACGTATGGGGTGCAGCAGCTCGTCGCTGGCGTCCTCGGTGCGGTGCTGCTTGAGGATGGCGGTGAGCCAGGCGTGCAGCTCCTGCTCGTTGTCTGCCACCACGCAGAACTGCTCCTCGCGCGTGAACAGCGCGATCACGTGCTTCTGCTTCAGGTCCAGGCGCCGCATGATGTTGTAGCAGCTCTTGAGCGGCAGCACGCGGCGCGGCGCCACTCCCGCGCGGAACTTCTTCTCCGACTCATAGTACTCCAGCCGCGCCGAGCACTCGGGTGTCTCCGCGCGCAGCACGAAGTACTTCTTCTTCATCGTCTTCAGCTTTCGCAGTTGCCCTTGGCGCACCACGGCGCCAGCGCCCCCGCCTCCCGCCGCCGACATCACTCCTGCATCCCAGTCCCGCACCTAACGACTCTGGCACATGCCAACCGATAACCTTGAAGTTGTTTACACCAATGATGAAAGTCACCCTAATAAACGACGAATAGTAAAACACCGTCGACGGACACGCGCCACGACTAAAAATACTTACAATAATCACCATATAGTGCGTAAATAGTACCTCGTTATGATAAATCGAACGGCGTAACGAATCCGACGTAGTATCATAAGAATTTATTCCGTGGGCAGAGCCGCGGCGATTCCTCACTAACACGATAACACTAATGTTAAAAATCTTATCTTTGCGAAATAATCATAATACATCAACAACAAACACTATTTCAATCCATAATTTGGTACGCTCGCTGTTACACTCGGTCATTCACAGACACTTGAGTTTAGAAAGAGATAAAATCATTCATAGTAAACGTAATTCGCACCGCACGCCCTTCCGTAGGTACGCAGGGCATGGAAGTCATGCCGTGGTCATGCCTCGCGACATCAAAACATTCGATTTTCACGTTATCACTCACTGCTAAGACACACAACTGTTTTGCAAACCGTTACAAATGATATACGAGGAAATGTTTTTGTGTTTGACCACTTAATTTATAAAAAAACACGTATTTGCGCCTCGTTTTTTATTGGTTCTTCACTATTGCGTGTCATTTATTTGTACGACGAAATAGTACTCCATCTAACTATGTATACGGCGTGTTATCTTTATATGTTTGTCGCGTAACCACTGACCAATCATAGCTCAGTATTCCACTACGGAATAAAACATGTTGTATTTCGTCTAATAGAATGTCTGTGCTATTTTATTATTAGCCAATCATAGTCTACGATTCCCGAGCTGTAGCATCGATTGTGATGAGACCGTATACTGCAAAAGTATAGACGATTGTAGTACATTGAACATTTCCTTGCAATCCATCTCCCGCGTTTTTTAAAAAACACGCAAGCTATTAGTTACAGCTAACAAATAGGCTCGAAAAATGATTCCAGAGCAAAAAAATAATTGTTTACGAACAAATTCAATTACAACTGGTTACAACAAATTAAAATTACGTCCAGGAATACATATTTCTTGAAAATCTTCTAATTTTACTAAGTACTAATTTGAAATGGAATTTTTACTGTCTTAATTTTTGGTCTTTTTCGCTCTGTTTTTCAATGGGCCCATTAGGTCCTTTCAGGGGTTTATTCTAACAAATATAATGCTTATGTACTCAGTATATTCAAAATATTTGAACCTGGAACGTTTACATTTTTTTATTGTTTTCTTTGCCCCATTTGGATAGGCTAAAATCTTACGCCATACCGCCTCATCTTCAGAAGAAATATCTTTATTTTTTGAGCTACATTGGAATACGGGTGCAGTAACTTCATCGAACCAGCCTTCTTGGAAAAATTCGCTAAGGTAATCAACAGTGCCATAAAATTCTTAGCTCCATTTTACTGAGATAGCGCCTGTTTCAATGATTCCACATATTGGCCATTTGCGCAGACCATCGAGACACAAAGCTACACCAATTTTACATCACAATATCCATTAGAAATCAATTTGCGAATATTTAAAATACCCACTGCCACTGAACTTCACTTGAAGAAATCCCGCCAAAACCCCTGGAACGTTTATATTGACAGTTCCGATGACAGCTCTCCATATGTTTGGATACACGGACTAATACATAGTCGTGGAAAGTTTTTTTCCTTTTGCGAATTCAAATATAAAACTGCATAAGCAAAAAAACTATAATACTTTTTTTATTAGATAAATATTTTTTGATATTTTGAGTGGTGTCCCTGTTAATTTGATTCGCCATTAACAAGTCTCTGATTTTTCGAATTACTTTTCCGTAAACTTTAAGATCTATCCGATTATTGCTGGTGACACTGGTTCAATATGTCCGACGACGTCCGTCATTCATTCATTCATTTGCCTTGCTAAAAAAGGTATAGAAACGAGAAATGTTGGCAAATTAGTGACGATAATACGTGTTATCTTTCTTGTTCAAGTTATTATTGGTTTTGTTTTACTCAAATACTGGTGAATCGGGACGTGCATTGTTGATTATGAGCCGCTTTGGTAATACTCAATATGTTTACATTGTGAAATAAGTTCGTAGACAGTTCTGTCGCCGTGAAAACCATATTCAAAGCGAAAGGAGAGTTTTTTGTTGCGCTTGCTGTGTTTGATAAGTGATTTGGGTGTGCGGCGACGTTGATAGACCGTGTCTGTGTACTGTTAGTCGATAATTGTGTGGTGTGAAGGTGTTCCATGTTTCGTTGTTCGTCGTGTGCAATCGCAACAGTCCCCGCTTTGCGGTGCAGTTTTGTAATAGTCATTAGAGCGTAGAAAATATGTCAAGTGGATTGACCCCAGTAAATATTCTAATTTTACAGTAATCTTGTTTACCAGGCAATGCTGCTTATCTGTTTATAATCATGCTAGTGTGGTATACCTTATATCTTGTTATATGTTACACAGGGCCCAAAGTATAGCTGTGAAGTGGAACAATGGATGCAAAATTCTAATCTATAAGGTAATAATGATTTGTTTTTACTGGCTTCTTATTGTATGGAGTGCCCAGGGACACTCACAATAACTATGTACCTATATGTATAAAAAGTGATTGTCTGTCACAAAGTTAATGAGAAAAAATGCTAGAGTTGTTTTGCCTAGTATGTACACAACATAACAGGAAGTAAATGAAATAGTAATGATGAATTAAAATTATAAAATGAACTATTATGCTATTGTAAATACCTATTGACAATTGGTTTCCTTTTATGATTGTTTTCATTCATGACATGCTGGCTGTTGATAATGAATAAACTAGGTATGTACAGGATACTACCAATTATTACCTGCTTGTATTTCTTGTATTCATACATAACTATACAATGTTACTGATGAAAGCTTATTATTTGTCTTCAGTGTAGAAAAACAACATCTTTCACTTCTTCAAACATTAGCTTTTACAGTCATACAGACAGACCATCCAGTCATGAAAAAATCAATCATATGTATAATTGCTTATTGGATTTGTATTTGGAATTTCATACTTATTGTAACGTAATATTAGAAAGAGATAAAATCATTCATAGTAAACTTAATTTGCACACCTAATGAATGTGACTTGCAAAAATATAAAAAGGCCTTTTTTTTTCCTTTATTGTACAAAACATTCTAACAATATATAAAATAGAACAGGTGAAATTTTGTTACAACAACTTATTGTGAATATTAAAAGAAATTGTATAAATGAAGATGACATGCACAACAAAACCTCTGTGTTATTTATATTACAATTTCTAATTTACTAAGAATGAGTCTGTGTAAACAACAGCCTAGCCTGGAAATTAAAGTTGTTTCTCTTCATGTCTGTGTCTCTTTACAGTTTTGGGCCAGTCTCGTGACCCAGCTCTCACTGGCTGAGTTCAATCAACCATATTGTGTAATATACGGACATAATTATTTTTCTTACCTATTCCTCAGAGGGAGATATTTGTATACCATTACAGAATATACAAATTCAACTCATTCAAATTTTTTTACAAATATTTTATTATAAAGCCGGGGCTGATAGCTAATAGTGTGCCAAATAAAGAAAAAAAGTTGATAAAGCAGTAATAAAGTAGCTCCGTATCCCCTTGTATGTTTTGAAATTATGTATTTGTTTAAAATGTAATTTTCTTAATTTTCAGATATATTATGGCATCTGGGACATCATCTCTAGAGAGTAATGGCAGTAATGGTGGGTATTTTCTTCTTATGAAAACTATTCTATTCTAGTTTTAAGAAATTAAACTTGACATTACCACAATTTTTGAAAGTCATATTTAAATGTCCGTAAGGATTGAGGAGCCACATCAGATTTTTTAAATCTGATCTCACCATTATTTAGCAGCAGTGTAGATTATTTTGCAGCACGAATTCTAGATTTAGCAGCAAAATATATCACTAGTTATTTTAATGCAAAGGTGGCTCCTCAATCTAAACGTCTGGATTGAGGAGCCACCTGAAAACTCGTTAAGTAATGGATGCACATTTATGAAAATTTAGCAGCATTTAGCAGCTATTTAGCACATAACCGTCTAAAAATTTCGCTTCTGTAGCACTAAAATTAAAGAAAATACAATACTTTTAATATGGCTCCTCAATCTAAACGTCTGGATTGAGGAGCCACCTGAAAAACTCGTTAAGTAATGGATGCACATTTATGAAAATTTTGCAGCATTTAGCAGCTATTTAGCACATAACCGTCTAAAAATTTCGCTTCTGTAGCACTAAAATGAAAGAAAATACAATACTTTTAATATGGCTCCTCAATCCTGACGTTCTAATTATATATGTTTGACTGTAGCCACCTGAAATCTCAACGAAATCTAAAGCCAGATATACTAACATTTAGCAGAAATTTCTGCTAAATATACCAGTACATTTCAGCAATATACATACTTTAGATTCTGAAAAAACCATCATTAACTATTTTCTTGTAAATTCAGTGTGTAGGGTGACCACATTTTGGGGGTACGTTTTATTTATATGGCGATAAACAAATTTAAAGAAAACCATTAAAATATTAAAACTCCTTAAATTATTTAAGCCGGTAAGTTAATATTTGCAACTTGAACAAAAAAGAAAGTACTTACTTTCGATAATAAATAATAATTAAAACTCTGTTCTAAGTTTTATAAATTACATCAGTCTAGTAAAAAAATATAAACAAACTAACACAAAGTTGGTACCCTGAAACATGAGTGCGACAGAACAGGCTAACAAAAAAAAAAACACCATTGTTGACATTTTATTTTAAACCTTATTACCTACAATTAGATTTAATTTTGGAATAAATAATTTTGAATACATTTAAAAATGAGGCTTGAATTTCGAATGTCATTTTTAAATTGAATGATTCTACTTACTATTTAAATATAGAAGGTCTTAAATACAAATATAACGCAAACGATATTAAAGTTTATAATTGTTCCATAAGATTTATAATAAAATAACAGAAGTTAATATTGTTATTTTATAACTTTTTTTTTTATATAGGTAAATATGTTTACGTTTAGCATTTTGGTCCATATATGCGACATGGTTTTGTTCTCAATCCTTAATGTACGAAATAAATAATTAACTTGGATTTCTAATATTATAAAGTTTATCATCATATTTCTGTCATCATAATTAAATTGTGGGGATAATAATATCGTGCAGTGACTGATAATTAAGTGCAGTTTGATAGAGTGCGATTAATGAAAGCGCGACCTGGAGTTTTTTTTTTCAATTTAATTGGCAACATTATTCAGCCGCTTTTGGCGGATTGACTTTGGTTTTGTGTCAGATTTGAAATATTGTTACGAACGTGAGTAATTAAATGCCGGTTTACTAGCAGATAACTTTATTCACCACAAACAATGACAAATTAGTCCAATCAACAAATAACCAATCACTATAAACACTCAGAGTTCCGTTTAGTATCGCTTAGGTCGCTAGGTATCACTTCACACACTTAGGTAGTTCGCTCTGTATCGCTGACGAAATCAAACTGAACTCGCTTCTAGCCGGGGGCCCGTATTTATATGCGAAGCCATCGAAGTTTCTCGATACGACGTTTCAAGGACATTCTAGAACAATAGTCACATCGGGAGGCCATAAATTATTTAAGTAAGTAGGTACTTATCGACCACCTTACATGCGAATTTCGACTCTATTGCTAATACCGGAAGGTACAAATTCCCTTATCCACCCACATAACTACCTACTGAATGTTATCTAATAATAATAGCGTATGTCGGACTTTTCTGGAATTTGCCAGGCCTGAGTATGTACTCCTATTCTCGAAGCTTCGCACAGCAATGCGTTTTAATTATTTGATGCTACCCTTGGTTCCGTCGAAGATATAGCGTACTCAAGTTTCACGGCGTAACAGTGCCCCCCTCTTAGTCATGCTCGTCCCGAGCATTATTAGATCCGTGATATGGCGCCAATCTATCCACGTGGACTACCTTAGGTTTCCCTTGTAACCCTTTCTTGATGCGGTAGGTAACGTCGTTGATCCTTTTTATCACGGTGTAGGGTCCCTCCCATCGAGCTTGAAGTTTCGGCGACTTCCCTTTTCGTCGAAGTGGGTTGTGGAGCCAAACCAGTGCACCTTCCTCAAATCCCTTGGCGTTGGCATTGCGGTCGTATCGAGTTTTCATTTTAACGCTGGTGTGCAGGCTATTCTCACGCACTCGTTTATGCACTTTATCCAATTGATCTTGGAGGTCACTTACGAAGTCCGTAACTGGTTTAGTCTTGTCAGGTGGCACGCCGGTTATGGTATCGACTGGAAGTCTCATCTCCCTGCCGAAATTCACTCTTGCTGGGGTATGGCCCGTGCTATCATGCACTGCTGATCGATAAGACATCAGCAATAGTGGAATATACCGGTCCCAATCTCTCTGATGATCATCGACAACCTTAGCCAGGTGATTCTCCAGGGTCTGGTTAAACCTCTCCACCATTCCGTCCGACTGTGGGTGCGCAGGTGTTGTGCGTGTCTTGTAGATCCCCAGAAGAGTGCACATTTCCTGAAACAGCGTCGATTCGAAGTTGCGGCCTTGATCGGAATGGATCTCCAAAGGTACGCCATACCGACATACTACTTCTTCGACCACCTTTTTCGCCACTGTCGTCGCTTCCTGATTGGGTATGGCGAAAACTTCAGGCCACTTTGTGAAATAGTCCTGTATCACCACTATGTATTTGTTTCCGTCATCTGTCACTGGGAAAGGTCCAGCAACGTCGATGGCAATGCGTTCCCATGGGGCTCCTACATTGTACAACTGAAGCTTGCCCCTGCTCCTAGTCTGTGGTCCTTTCACGGATGCGCACGCTGTACATTTCCGACACCATTGCTCTATGTCTTCTCTACAATTGAGCCAGTAATACCGCTGTCTCACTTTCAGTAGAGTTTTCTTGATTCCCAGGTGTCCACCAGAAGCGCCATCGTGTATCTCCTGAAGCAGGGGGACCACTTCACGTCGTGGTACTATCACTTGTGTGGTCACCTCCTTGCCATCGTTCGATTCCCATTTCCTACAAAGCACGTCATTTTCTAGGACTAAACTGTCCCACTGTGCCCAGTAGCTCTTTGTGACAGGACTATGTGACGATACTTCATTCCACTGAGGCCTAGTTCCACTACGCTTCCAGTCCAGTATAGGTCGAATATCGTCATCTTCTTCCTGGGACTTCTTAAAGTTGCCTTCAGCCCTAATTAAGTTCACGTGTTCCCGGGCTTCATTTTGCTGGCAATGTCTACGGTCCTCATTACATGGACGTCGCGATAGGGCGTCAGCATTGTTATGCCCTTTTCCACTTCGATGTTTCGTCACAAAGTTGAACTCCTCGTTAATGTTAGACAACATCTTCTGTCCGTGCGCAGTCTGGCTGATGTGCGCGACCCTCTCGCGCAGATGTCGCTCGCGCATGGCGGCCAGCTCCGACTCCTGGCGGCGACGCTCGCGTTCCTCGCGCTCCGCTTCTTGACGACGGGCTTCGGCCGCGGCGGCTGCACGGGACACTTCTTTTTGATGTCTGAGCTCCTCCTCCTCGCGCACGGTTTTCTTGAGTTCCTCCTCGTTAACTTGAGTTCCGGAGTCCACACTTCCCCTCTTCCTCTTGGGGCAATCGGTACGAATGTGCCCTTTTTCTCCACATCCATAACACGTCGGAATATAGCGGGACTTTGCCGACGAAGCCACTTCTCGGTGACGTGGTTGCACTGAAGGTAAGACCACCACTTTCCGAATTCTGTGCGTACGTGAGTCTTGTCGTACGGCTTCCACTTCCAAAGCGTGGGCCATCGCACTCTTCAGAGTTTGGTGGTGTCCGAGTCGCACCGTAGCCCTGACTTCAGTATCCCGTAGACCGTCGATGAATGCTTGCACCAGATTTACTTCCACCATCTCCGGTGTCATCGACATGTATGCCCGCTGGACCAGCCGTTCAACCTCTACTCCCCACTGCTGAAGGCTCTCGTTCGACCTCTGCGTTCTCTCGCGAAGTTGCGCGCGGAAAACATGTTCGAGGTGCTTGTCACCATAGCGAGTGTCTAGTCCCTCCATTAGACGCTCCAACGTCCTGCCGTCTGGAGGAAGGTTCTCTAGGACCAGCAGAGCGTCTCCTCGTAGGGCCAAAGTTAACGCCGCGAAAGACTGGTCATCATCCCAGCGGTTCGTCTTGACCAGTGTTTGGAATTGGTACTTAAAAGCCGTCCAGGACGACGTGCCATCAAAACGCGGCATATCAAATTTTGCGGCTGATGCTTGAACAGCAACGGGTTCGCGTGCTTCCAGCTTGACAATTTTTTTGTTGATGTCCAGCAGGCGATCTTCGTGGCCATCAATTCTGGTTTCGAGGCTATCAGCTCGGGCGGAAACCTCCTTGACCTCTAAGGTGAGATTTTTCACTTTCTCGCCCAACGTGACAAGGCCGTGATCGATTTTTTCGAGGATCAGGTTCTGCTTAGCCTCTTGATCCCGGCGGGCTGCTTCCTGTTCGCGGCGGGCTTCTTCCTGGTTAGCCGCGATTAGGTCCTGGAGCTTACGTTGGTTAGCCTCTTGTTCGCGGCGGGCAGCTTCCTGTTCGCGGCGGGCTTCTTCCTGGTTAGCCGCGATTAGATCCTGGAGCTTACGCTGGTTAGCCTCCATACTAGCTTGCATGGCGGCCAACACTGCGGCGAGGTTCATTTCCGAGGATGGCCCCGTTGGCGCCTCAGCAGCTGCCGTTGCTCCCATACCAGCCCGATCTTCCGCTTCCAGACGTTGACGTGCAGCATCCATCTCCACTTGCCTCCTTGTTCGTGGTCCCTGTTCGTCGTCCCTCTGTAGTAATGGCATCCCACTTCTGACACCAGTTGTTACGAACGTGAGTAATTAAATGCCGGTTTACTAGCAGATAACTTTATTCACCACAAACAATGACAAATTAGTCCAATCAACAAATAACCAATCACTATAAACACTCAGAGTTCCGTTTAGTATCGCTTAGGTCGCTAGGTATCACTTCACACACTTAGGTAGTTCGCTCTGTATCGCTGACGAAATCAAACTGAACTCGCTTCTAGCCGGGGGCCCGTATTTATATGCGAAGCCATCGAAGTTTCTCGATACGACGTTTCAAGGACATTCTAGAACAATAGTCACATCGGGAGGCCATAAATTATTTAAGTAAGTAGGTACTTATCGACCACCTTACATGCGAATTTCGACTCTATTGCTAATACCGGAAGGTACAAATTCCCTTATCCACCCACATAACTACCTACTGAATGTTATCTAATAATAATAGCGTATGTCGGACTTTTCTGGAATTTGCCAGGCCTGAGTATGTACTCCTATTCTCGAAGCTTCGCACAGCAATGCGTTTTAATTATTTGATGCTACCCTTGGTTCCGTCGAAGATATAGCGTACTCAAGTTTCACGGCGTAACAATATTATTGTGTGTATGCACGTACGTAAGTGAAATATTAATTTGTAGATACCCCCAAAATGTGGTCACCCTACACACTGAATTTACAAGAAAATAGTTAATGATGGTTTTTTCAGAATCTAAAGCATATACATTGCTGAATTGTACTGGTATATTTAGCAGAAATTTCTGCTAAATGTTAGTATATCTGGCTTTAGATTACCTTGAGATTTCAGGTGGCTACAGTCAAACATATATAATTAGAACGTCAGGATTGAGGAGCCATATTAAAAGTATTGTATTTTCTTTCATTTTAGTGCTACAGAAGCGAAATTTTTAGACGGTTATGTGCTAAATAGCTGCTAAATGCTGCTAAATTTTCATAAATGTGCATCCATTACTTAACGAGTTTTTCAGGTGGCTCCTCAATCCAGACGTTTAGATTGAGGAGCCATATTAAAAGTATTGTATTTTCTTTAATTTTAGTGCTACAGAAGCGAAATTTTTAGACGGTTATGTGCTAAATAGCTGCTAAATGCTGCAAAATTTTCATAAATGTGCATCCATTACTTAACGAGTTTTCAGGTGGCTCCTCAATCCAGACGTTTAGATTGAGGAGCCACCTTTGCATTAAAATAACTAGTGATATATTTTGCTGCTAAATCTAGAATTCGTGCTGCAAAATAATCTACACTGCTGCTAAATAATGGTGAGATCAGATTTAAAAAATCTGATGTGGCTCCTCAATCCTTACGGACATCATATTTAATTATGGTTTTGCTGGGGTGCAAAGGACTTAGGAAAATTCAATCTAAGTCATAGTACAAAATAACTAAGAAAATATACAAAATATTTCTTATAAGAATACTTTTGTTGCAATAACTGAGGAATCATTTAAGTTTGTATATTTGCTGAAGTAAACATTTAAGTTTTAAAGGTGTACTATTAACCTATCACATACTCACGAAACGACACACAATAGTAAGACAATAACAGTGCGGTCTCATGCGACCGGTCGGAGATTAATGAACTAAACTATTTTAGATAGTATATGGATGTGACATTGTGTAATGTCGTATTTTAAGACATTTCAATCATTTTAGAAGTAAATAAGTTTACAGTTTAGATGAAAGATTTGTAGTCTTGATTATAATGGATAAACTCAAAAACTAATGGACTGATTAAAAAAAAACTGTTTATGAAACATTTCGCTAGATAAAGTTACTGGCAGAAGCTAGTCAGGTCATAATTTGTGCTAAACAAACATGCAGTTGTTGTCTTCGTAAATTGGAAATAGTAGAAGACTTTGCCCAACACAGGGACAATATGAGCTAGTAATAGTAATAACTGCAATAATGCAGAAGATATAGCTGTTTGGAAAATAAACCAGTTATTAACCTTAAGGTTTTTGATTAGGGCAGGCCCTTTGAGATAAGTCACTGATAATCTTTTATTACGCGGAATTATCTAATCTAAATCAATGTAGTGTAGTTTAAATAAAAAGTATCCTTATTGACACTATAACATGTGTTTTTCCACACTTTGTAGTAAAACCTTAATGAAGAAATTACTATAGTTTAATTGCTTCTTCCTTGTTAGGTACTTATTGAATCATGAGTTAAGAATGTACACTATAATTTCCATGTAGACACAAAACAAAGTCTCACATGCCATCCAGAAGGCGGACCGATGACCTGGTAAGGACCTCGAGGGTGAAACCAGACTTTACTACACACCACCACCATCTTAGGCCCTTCACGACTCACCATCAGACTTTCACTTGTGCATTTTAACTGTAACTTCTAGTACTGTGTACCAACAAATTTTAAGACCAATAAATAGTACTGTTGGTTTTTTTTAAATTTTTGCCTTTTGCTTTATTGGCCTACCTATACTATCTATGGAAGGTCGTCATCCACTAATAATAAATAAGGTCCACCCTTCTAGCGTTATTAGCAGATGTTCTTGTGACCAATACCACAATACCAATAAACCAACAAATCTTTGATTTTAAAAGGTTGTCCTATATCAATTCTTCTCCACTATACATCATCTATTGAGCATTAGATCAGCCTGATTACTTCTATCTCTTAACATAATATTCGCCAACAGTTGCCTAAATTGTAGTGCTTGCCTGAAATATGCAATCCAAATCATACAAAAATATGTTGTTCCAGAATCAATATCCCACAATTACGTGAGCACAGAGCGCCACACGACCGCTCAGCTGCCGACCATCCCGATCCCGATCGAGTACGACGTGCTCACCTCGAACCAGTGCTATGAGAAACAGAACTACACGGTCAAGTCGCACGGCGCGCACGTCATGAGCGGCCCGTACGAGCCGCTACAGTATGACGTCATCAGGTACGTGCTAGTAGTGACGCAGTACGAGCGAGTACGACGTGCTCACCTCGAACCAGTGCTATGAGAAACAGAACTACACGGTCAAGTCGCACGGCGCGCACGTCATGAGCGGCCCGTACGAGCCGCTACAGTATGACGTCATCAGGTACGTGCTAGTAGTGACGCAGTACGAGCGAGTACGACGTGCTCACCTCGAACCAGTGCTATGAGAAACAGAACTACACGGTCAAGTCGCACGGCGCGCACGTCATGAGCGGCCCGTACGAGCCGCTACAGTATGACGTCATCAGGTACGTGCTAGTAGTGACGCAGTACGAGCGAGTACGACGTGCTCACCTCGAACCAGTGCTATGAGAAACAGAACTACACGGTCAAGTCGCACGGCGCGCACGTCATGAGCGGCCCGTACGAGCCGCTACAGTATGACGTCATCAGGTACGTGCTAGTAGTGACGCAGTACGAGCGAGTACGACGTGCTCACCTCGAACCAGTGCTATGAGAAACAGAACTACACGGTCAAGTCACACGGCGCGCACGTCATGAGCGGCCCGTACGAGCCGCTACAGTATGACGTCATCAGGTACGTGCTAGTAGTGACGCAGTACGAGCGAGTACGACGTGCTCACCTCGAACCAGTGCTATGAGAAACAGAACTACACGGTCAAGTCGCACGGCGCGCACGTCATGAGCGGCCCGTACGAGCCGCTACAGTATGACGTCATCAGGTACGTGCTAGTAGTGACGCAGTACGAGCGAGTACGACGTGCTCACCTCGAACCAGTGCTATGAGAAACAGAACTACACGGTCAAGTCGCACGGCGCGCACGTCATGAGCGGCCCGTACGAGCCGCTACAGTATGACGTCATCAGGTACGTGCTAGTAGTGACGCAGTACGAGCGAGTACGACGTGCTCACCTCGAACCAGTGCTATGAGAAACAGAACTACACGGTCAAGTCGCACGGCGCGCACGTCATGAGCGGCCCGTACGAGCCGCTACAGTATGACGTCATCAGGTACGTGCTAGTAGTGACGCAGTACGAGCGAGTACGACGTGCTCACCTCGAACCAGTGCTATGAGAAACAGAACTACACGGTCAAGTCGCACGGCGCGCACGTCATGAGCGGCCCGTACGAGCCGCTACAGTATGACGTCATCAGGTACGTGCTAGTAGTGACGCAGTACGAGCGAGTACGACGTGCTCACCTCGAACCAGTGCTATGAGAAACAGAACTACACGGTCAAGTCGCACGGCGCGCACGTCATGAGCGGCCCGTACGAGCCGCTACAGTATGACGTCATCAGGTACGTGCTAGTAGTGACGCAGTACGAGCGAGTACGACGTGCTCACCTCGAACCAGTGCTATGAGAAACAGAACTACACGGTCAAGTCGCACGGCGCGCACGTCATGAGCGGCCCGTACGAGCCGCTACAGTATGACGTCATCAGGTACGTGCTAGTAGTGACGCAGTACGAGCGAGTACGACGTGCTCACCTCGAACCAGTGCTATGAGAAACAGAACTACACGGTCAAGTCGCACGGCGCGCACGTCATGAGCGGCCCGTACGAGCCGCTACAGTATGACATCATCAGGTACGTGCTAGTAGTGACGCAGTACGAGCGAGTACGACGTGCTCACCTCGAACCAGTGCTATGAGAAACAGAACTACACGGTCAAGTCGCACGGCGCGCACGTCATGAGCGGCCCGTACGAGCCGCTACAGTATGACGTCATCAGGTACGTGCTAGTAGTGACGCAGTACGAGCGAGTACGACGTGCTCACCTCGAACCAGTGCTATGAGAAACAGAACTACACGGTCAAGTCGCACGGCGCGCACGTCATGAGCGGCCCGTACGAGCCGCTACAGTATGACGTCATCAGGTACGTGCTAGTAGTGACGCAGTACGAGCGAGTACGACGTGCTCACCTCGAACCAGTGCTATGAGAAACAGAACTACACGGTCAAGTCGCACGGCGCGCACGTCATGAGCGGCCCGTACGAGCCGCTACAGTATGACGTCATCAGGTACGTGCTAGTAGTGACGCAGTACGAGCGAGTACGACGTGCTCACCTCGAACCAGTGCTATGAGAAACAGAACTACACGGTCAAGTCGCACGGCGCGCACGTCATGAGCGGCCCGTACGAGCCGCTACAGTATGACGTCATCAGGTACGTGCTAGTAGTGACGCAGTACGAGCGAGTACGACGTGCTCACCTCGAACCAGTGCTATGAGAAACAGAACTACACGGTCAAGTCGCACGGCGCGCACGTCATGAGCGGCCCGTACGAGCCGCTACAGTAAGCCGTCATCAGGTACGTGCTAGTAGTGACGCAGTACGAGCGAGTACGACGTGCTCACCTCGAACCAGTGCTATGAGAAACAGAACTACACGGTCAAGTCGCACGGCGCGCACGTCATGAGCGGCCCGTACGAGCCGCTACAGTATGACGTCATCAGGTACGTGCTAGTAGTGACGCAGTACGAGCGAGTACGACGTGCTCACCTCGAACCAGTGCTATGAGAAACAGAACTACACGGTCAAGTCACACGGCGCGCACGTCATGAGCGGCCCGTACGAGCCGCTACAGTATGACGTCATCAGGTACGTGCTAGTAGTGACGCAGTACGAGCGAGTACGACGTGCTGACCTCGAACCAGTGCTATGAGAAACAGAACTACACGGTCAAGTCGCACGGCGCGCACGTCATGAGCGGCCCGTACGAGCCGCTACAGTATGACGTCATCAGGTACGTGCTAGTAGTGACGCAGTACGAGCGAGTACGACGTGCTCATCTCGAACCAGTGCTATGAGAAAAGCGGGCGCAGTGGGAAGGACCCATATCGTAAAATATTTGGTTCTAGGACATGCTGGTTTCCTCTCGATGTTTTCCTTCAACGTTTTGAGAGTAATTGTAACGAAAATCACTTCGGAAATCGAATTATCTTGCTAAATATGGTGTTTCATTCACCTTGACCTACCTTTTTTCGTGCCATAATATTTTCATATCTCTCCATGGCTAATATCGGATATTTCTATACACTGTATTTAAGTATATTTTCTTTCTTTAACAGTAAACAAACCAACGAGAGCTTGAAGCAACAGTGCGAGAAAGCGCTGCACGATCTGAATCAGTTGCGGCGACAACACACGGAGACTTCGCGCCGGTGCGAGCATGTTATGAAAGTGAGTGATTCTATCTTTTGTAGGAGACCAGCAGTCCCGGCAGACGTCCTGCCCGAAAGCTAGTTGACGTCTGTTTGATGGCGAGGCAATACCGTGATGATCTCTTTCCGAGTAGATATGTGCCTTAGACCTCTAGAGTTACAGCAATTACAAAACCTGCATACTTAAATAGAGTTTTAGGGAAATTTTGCTGTGCCTGATAGGGTCCATATTGATCTTGACAATATTTTTGTACAATGTAAGATAACATTGAATGCAATAAAGTATTGAGTATTAAAAGTCTCGTCCATGTATCAAAGTCAAAGATTTATTTGCACATAAATATGGTTACAAAAGTTCTTATAGGATTTATTAATCTATTAGGATATCTGGTTTTGAAGCTACATTTATCTCCCAATTTTTCAAATCTAAACGTATGGGTGACAGAAATAAACACAATAACTATCTATAAATCTCGATGTTCTTGTTAACTATAGCTAACTTTACAAAGGTTGTCCAACTTGGAATGCCAATACTATTACATGAATAGGCCTTTATTTTTGTTTATTCAAATAGTTTATTGTATTACAAGACAAGAGCCAGTGCTGGTGTTGGTCAGTCATGCTCTTCTACAAGTAGACATGGTAGTTTAATGTTGTCCTCTAACTGTTACTTATAAAACTGCTTGTTATTGTGTCAGGAGTTGGAGTACTTCCGTGGACAGCACAGAGCAGCTATGAATCAGCTGGAGGTCTCGGCGCAGGAGGCCAGCACGCTGCGCGGCAAGTACAGCGACCTGCTCAATGACAACCAGCGGTGAGACATAATTACTACTTACTACTACTACTACACACACACACACATCATACACACACACACTTACTATTATTGTTACTAATGTAGCATTTCGCACCGTTGACCAAAGGTCTCTTACTGTTCTTCCGCAATAGAACTGCATACGGACCACGTTTGACAGTTGCGATGGAGTTAGAAGATGCCTTCATGTTGGTTGTGGGGTGGGCTGCTTCGATGCGAATCGTGGGCTTAAACAGAACAAATATTAGTAAATTGTATGGCCTGTAGACAGGTGCTCTGTGTGTTTTCTTTACGTGAGTTTACATGTTTGTGAACGCATCCATAATATAGGAACTCCTGTATCGTGGATGCCTTCTTTTCTAGTATGGGGCAACATAAGGTTTTGATCGGTCTTTATCAATATTATGAATGTAATAAAGTAATACGTATACTTGTCTTGATCACCAGCTTGGAGCGCGAGGTGCAGCACTTGCAGCAGAGCAGCAACCCCGAGGGCAGCTCCGACGCGCTCGTGCACACGCTGCGCAAGTACGAGGCGCTCAAGGAAGAGCTCGACTGCTTCCAGAAGAGGTGAGTCTGTCGCCAGGTGCAGCACTTGCAGCAGAGCAGCAACCCCGAGGGCAGCTCCGACGCGCTCGTGCACACGCTGCGCAAGTACGAGGCGCTCAAGGAAGAGCTCGACTGCTTCCAGAAGAGGTGAGTCTGTCGCCAGGTGCAGCACTTGCAGCAGAGCAGCAACCCCGAGGGCAGCTCCGACGCGCTCGTGCACACGCTGCGCAAGTACGAGGCGCTCAAGGAAGAGCTCGACTGCTTCCAGAAGAGGTGAGTCTGTCGCCAGGTGCAGCACTTGCAGCAGAGCAGCAACCCCGAGGGCAGCTCCGACGCGCTCGTGCACACGCTGCGCAAGTACGAGGCGCTCAAGGAAGAGCTCGACTGCTTCCAGAAGAGGTGAGTCTGTCGCCAGGTGCAGCACTTGCAGCAGAGCAGCAACCCCGAGGGCAGCTCCGACGCGCTCGTGCACACGCTGCGCAAGTACGAGGCGCTCAAGGAAGAGCTCGACTGCTTCCAGAAGAGGTGAGTCTGTCGCCAGGTGCAGCACTTGCAGCAGAGCAGCAACCCCGAGGGCAGCTCCGACGCGCTCGTGCACACGCTGCGCAAGTACGAGGCGCTCAAGGAAGAGCTCGACTGCTTCCAGAAGAGGTGAGTCTGGCGCCAGGTGCAGCACTTGCAGCAGAGCAGCAACCCCGAGGGCAGCTCCGACGCGCTCGTGCACACGCTGCGCAAGTACGAGGCGCTCAAGGAAGAGCTCGACTGCTTCCAGAAGAGGTGAGTCTGTCGCCAGGTGCAGCACTTGCAGCAGAGCAGCAACCCCGAGGGCAGCTCCTCAAGAAGATGCTAGCAAAATCGTAGGGCCGAAGCCTACTGGGACCAAGGGTTGTGCGAAAGACAATCCTGCAATATAGGTTTCACTTTTTGACTGATCGACCTTTTCCCATTTTACCTTCGCCACAGTCGACGTCGACGGTGTCGACCACTCCTACTTGAGGCTGGCTGCTCCTACCTGAGGGCGGCGCGTCATCCTAGAATCTATTATGCTGCGCTCAATTACCCTTTGACAACTGCAGCAGATTTATGTGGAAATTAATACATTTAGATCAGATCTGTTCACCGTTTCCATTTTGTTACAGATACGACGACCTAATAGAAACACACAACTCAACGTTAGAGAAGCTACGAAACGTTCAAGAAGAGAACAGCAGACTGAAAACACAATGCCACGACCTCACGCAAGAGAGAAATGCTGTTGTAAGTTTTGAGCCTATTCTTTTGCATGGTTCTCGCTATACACCTTTCCATGATTAATATAAATCATTGACAGTTTTATACAATACCACATCAATAAATGTATATTAGTATTCGTCCTTCAACAAGTTTATTTGGAAAGAAATTTCACTGAACCATATTTTACCATACCTTGTAATCTGCACAAAATTAGCAATGACTTTAGTGTGTCTTAGACTGCGGATCCTTGCATTTATTTTCGCCTTTGCAAAGTAATATTGGTATATTAACTGTTTAGATCAATGCAGTGCAGTGACAGTCGACTTCTAACTGTTATAGTACAAAAAAAAATTTGCTCTACAATTTAGTTCTTCGGGCCGGATTCAAGATTTTTTGTATTAAGTTGAATATACTGTTTACCGGTATGTATGTTGTTGGCTATTGATATTATAATAGGTTTTGTTGCTTTTTTCCTCCAGATTCGCGAGCGCAACGCTCTGAAGCAGCAAGTGGCTCACGTGGTGCGGCAGTGGGAGGGCGGCGCGCGAGAACGGGCGGACATCAAGAGACTCACCGACGAACGCAACGCCGCCATGGCGGAGTACACGCTTATTATGAGCGAGAGGTAATATATCGCGCATCATCTCAGCCGAAAGACGTCCACTGCTGGACATAGGCCTGCCCCAAGCGTCGCCACAACGATCGGTCCTGTGCATCTCGCATCCATCGGATTCCCGCGACCATCCCTGACGTCGGTCCACCTTGTGGGAAAAAATCGCCAGGACCGACGTCCTGGCGATTTTTAACTTTAGGTAGGACATTGACTACAATTTCACTTGATGTAGTCGACTTTGGAACATATTGCCTAGAAGTAACGAATGCGTCCAAACCATCTACACAAACGCACTTAGACCGTTTTCACATTTTCCGATCCGATATCGGTATCGGACGCCGATACGATATCGGGGTAAGTAAAATGTATGAAATATGTACCTGTCTTTCATATTTTCCGGCCCGATATCGGATATCGGAGCACGGCTTTTCATACATTTTACTTACTCCGATATCGTATCGGCTTCCGACACCGATATCGTATCGGATAATGTGAAAACGCTCTTACAATCACACGCTTGCGAACTCACGGCAAGGTTAGCGAAGTGGTTCAGCGATAAACTGCTGCGTTGCCTATCCCGATACGATATCCGCATCGAACAAATATTTATCTGACCTATAGTTAGGTGTGTTGTGTATTTACATGTTTGTGAAAAATAAAGAAGGTTTTTTGAGCAGCAACTGGACAGCTTTGTTATTGGAGTCCTAAAATGTACAATGTGAAAAAAAAATACTTTTAATTGTTCTCTATATTTTTCTAGTAAGTACTAAAAATAAATTATCGCATCATCTCTAACGCTTATGCTTTAAGTCACTCTCAAAAGCTTCACGTGTCTTGACTTTGACAAAAGCAACAGTAACTGATTTTGAACCTTATGCCTCCAGAGACACAGTTCACAAAGAGATGGAGAAGCTATCGGACGACCTCCAGGCCGCTCTCAAACGTGTCGCCGCGCTGGAGTCCGCGTTACAAGCCTCTCGGGAGGAACAGAGGGCCACCGCGTTACAGGTGAGATTGTGCTGAGCCTGTATACAAAGGGGTAGATAGCCTTCAGGTTCTAGTCAACTTATAAGGGGAAGTTCCGAGTTAGAAAAGTCAGCCCGAGACCGAAATGCGGACGGTGAGCCGGGCGAGCAATGGTCGCAGTCAGACCGTGCAGTATCCGCCCGGACCGGACCCTTGTCGTCGACGGCAAGCGATGTTCCTCACGCGCGCCTCAAGGAGATGTTAGCTGAACTGTAGAGGCCCAGCAGGGTCGAAGCCGGAGCTATGGGTTGTACGAAAGAGAATCGTCGGCCTCTGGAATGAAGGCAAAAAATAAACATAAAAGTGGGTAGTTAGTAAAAGTCTGACATACCCTTCCGATCTGCCTTTTTTTAGGTGGAAAATCACCCAATGACGCTTACACGGTTTATTTCCATTCAGAGATTACGGGCTTTATATTTATATACGTTATACGTGCTAATGTGTGTAGGCGGAGAGTCTTCGTCGCGAGATCGAGTCAGCACTCGTGGACAGAGACCGCGCGATCAAGGAGTGCACCGACCTCAAGACGCCGCAGAACCCCTCCACACTAGGGAAGTCCAGGTATGTACTGCTCGAACGGAATACGAGGTGAATTGCTGTGCAGTAGTGAATTTATATGACAGAGGAGGTATGGGGTGGATGATAAGCGTCGAAAAACAAATTTCAGAGCCATCATTAAGCTTCATATATATGTTAATTGTGATCAGTAGGGAACAAAATATCTCCAAACAAGACGCGCAACGCTTAAGGTAAATACATTGCACACACGTGGGGCACGACTGCCGATTTGGGGCGTCGGTCTCTATACATTTAATATGACAACCAAGTGTAGTTGAGTAAAGCTACATTAGCTTCACGCGCAACGCCACACGATGTGGTTCTACGTCCAAAGCAAGCGTGGCCTACGTGTGCGTCGGTCTAATGTCGTTCCTGCTCTAATCTACTTCACGCTGCAACGTTGACTGGGCATCGTTGCAGTATCACTGTGTGCTGGACGATTTGACAGCGTCGTCATTTTGGTATACTTTTTGACCCAGTATCATGGGCTTTAAGCTTGCATCAAAATGTAACTTTCATTATCATTGTGTGTTAGGGCTGGGTAGTTTGTATTAATACCCATACATTTAAAACGATCTGTTTTGTGAACTATCGAAAATTCGTTCTTTTTGTTTACTAGACAAGACACCTCGGCGTACCACCACTTGGGCCTCGCAAGTGGTGTGGGTAATGACGGATTTCTCAACGGACAACACTCCAATGATCCATCATTGGATAAGTTACAAGGTAACAATATCAACCCTATTTCTCTAGTCATAAAGTCACTTTTACAAAGTTTTCTTGACCTTCGTTATTCGAAAATATCAATTCGATATTTAAAACAAGACACGCACCTATTTTATTTAGTAAATGTTTTATACTAAGAAGAAGGGTCTTATTGTTATAGGATTAATGTTCTTTATTCTACAACAACATTTACAAAATAAAAAATAGGATAGGTGATGTACACAGGCGAGCTTTCTCTTATACGAATTTCGCCATTGTAACTGACATTCACGAAACCGTATCTTACTGAATCCATGATAAAAATGTTTACCCGTTATTTCGCGTTACTGGCGAAATATCGCTTCGTTGCGCGACGTATTCTAATCCTCTCTCAGAAATGTTTATCTTTTTTGTAGTAAATAAAAATTGATATAACTGTTTCAACATGATATTTTCTATATTCAGGCCTAGTGGGCATGGTGGTAGACGCCGTGGACAAGGAACGCGTGGACAACCTGGAACAAGCCAACCAGGAGCTCGAGCGACTGCGCAAGCAGATCGACAGACTGCAGGCCGAGCTTAACGACGCGCAGAGAGAGGCCGAGGTAATTTTCTGTAGTTTGTGTGAAGCCTGAGGACTCTGTAACCTTTCGTCCTCTGGTTAAACCAACCAGGGGACGAAAGGTTATCGAGTGGCGACCATGTACCGGACGACGCAGTGTTGGAAGGTCTCCCACAAGGTAGACCTACGACCTGCAGAGGGTTGTGGGACCCCGATGGATGCGAGACGCACAGAACCGGTCGTTGTGTTGACGCTTGGGGGAGGCCTATGTCCAGCAATGGACGCCTTTCAGCTGAAATGATGATGATTATGATGAAGCCAACCAGAAATACTTCTGTTAGCCTAAAGTTTCAGTCTGCCGTTAACCTTTTTGAACTTGTTGAAAAATATTTTTTACTCATTACACACGAATAATATTGGTGTTTATGTTTCAGGTATCGAAAAGGCGAAGAGACTGGGCTTTCTCAGAAAGAGACAAGCTATTACAAGAGCGAGAGAGTGTCAAGGCACTCTGCAATCGACTGAGAAAGGTAAGTCTCTTGCAGATAGACATTTCTACTCAAGACCACACGCAATATACTACTATTCCATTTCTTCTTAAACTATGTAGAGGGGTCTTGATAAAAGAGTCTACACTATCAATAAAATGAATCCATTTTTCTCGAGAACTTTGGTCCATCGACTTTACGCGTTGCCAGTTAAAGTAGCTAAAGTCTAGAAATCTGTTTTATAGATCAGTTTGACTTCTTCAACTCAGTTATTGGGTATCGTGTTAGCCTCTAACTGGGTTGTAGAAGATCCACCTGCATTCGGTTGCTATTGATTTCGACCATTCTAGTACTGGCACGTCTCAATGGACACTGCTCACTAAGCCTATACAGAGCATTAGCAGAGATAGAAGAGAAAATCGCGCATGTGCTCCATGAGTGCATGTGTCATCACTGAATTTCCTCACAGATGCATTGAATGAGCTGGGTGGCCTAAACTGCTGGATGGAATGATGGCTGCTATTGCCAATGCTCAATGGTTTACCACGGACTAAGGGCGGAAACCAAACTAACAACTAATGTCTTTTTACAGGAACGCGACCAAATGGTAGGCGAGCTAGCAGACGCTCGACGTCACGGCAACAAGAAGGAGGGCAAAGACAAGCGCTCCACTATGCCCGACGACGACGAGCGCAAGGACTGCCGGCGGCACGCGCACTCGCGGGACTCCGCTGTGGATGCCGATGTGCAGGTGAGCCGAGCGACGCACGTCTCTTCTTTCTGCCCTTATCCCATATTACTTGGGGTCGGCACAACACGTTTTTTTCTTCCATTCCGTTTCACACGTTTTTTTTCTTTGTTTTTTTCTGTCATTCGTCGTACTATCACTAACTTCCTTTTCTTTCATATCAGTCCTCACACAATCCATCCTTCTTTTCTTTCTTTTCCTCTCGCCGCACGACTGCTCTACTCTAAATTACCCAGTGTACTCGTGGCGAAGTTGGTGTGACGATGTGATCATGTTCGCGGATGCACCATTTACAAACTTTCCCTTCTATAATATTAGTGTGATTTTCATATTTCTTGCTAAAAATGTTATGGAAGATTTTTTCACTTGTGGAAGCGCCGCAAACATCGACAATGTCCCAGTTTCTTAGTCTCATGTTATCCTACACTTCCTTCGCAATAAGATTAGACATATAAACAAACCTTTTTTACTGTCCGTACAACCGAGTTTTGACTTCTATTCCGTAGACAAAATGATGACATTAAAAGCAAAAAAGTAGTTACAATACTAACTATTTGCCACCAACGCAATATAAGACAAAATCGGTTGAATAGACAGTAAAACAAGTTTCTTTAAATTTCTGCTCTTATTGCAAAAGGAGTACAGTTCGTCCGTTATAAAAAAATAAATGCAATTTGCAGTTGTTATTGCTGTTTAAAACAGTTATTGGCATTTATTTTTTTTAAACCTTTATTTTTGTACGATATTTCAAGCGCCAAAATTCGCAGAGCCTAACTTCACACTTGCCAACGTATAACGGACGAATAGTATAGCAATGAGTGTTTTTCTCGTTTGTGGTATATTATATTCAAATGTAACTCTATCTTGTTCTCCAGGATTTCGAATGGGAGATAATAGACGTGGAGCTGTCAGGGCTGAGCAAGGATGGCGAGTTAGGCTTCGAACTGGCGGGCGGGCGCGAGGAGCCCTACTATCCTAACGACTACAGCATTTACGTGACGGCCGTCAAGAAGGGCTCGCTGGCTGACGGGAAGATCAAGTGAGTAGACATATTGAAACTACCATAAGTTTTCTAAAATCATCTGCTTGATAGGTATAACTTAGGGTAAGTGATATATAGCAGATCATTTCAGACTGGACTTGTGTTAAACTTTACGAGTGTATATTTTTTTCTGGGTTTACAAAAAATACGTGTTTTGTGTTGTTATTATTGTTTTTGTAAGCTAAGGTGCAGTCCAAACGACGACGCCCTTTTTGTGCGATCGAATCACTGGCGCACAAAATGATTGAATGGGATGCTTACATGAAATAATTTACTGTTTCAGTACTATTGTAAACATTTACTGTGTCATAGACTAAAAAGTACGTCACGGATAGTCTATCGTCTGTGCTGCTTTTAAGCATGTTATAGATATGTTTTTCATGACGTCATATGTTGTCTGTCAGAGTATGCGACCGCGTGACGTCAGCTTGCGGCGTCTGTGTGTGGGCGAGCGGCGCGGCGGCGGCAGCGGCGCTGCGTGGAGCCCTCGCGCGCGCGCCCGCACCCCTGACGCTGCAGCGGGCGCGCGCACGCCGGCTGCGCCTGCACCTGTCCGACGCCCGGGGCGTACAGCTGCAGCACGGTGAGACGTTATAATATTTTCCACAACTTTCACACACCACCATCTAGTCCCAAGCTAAGCAGAGCTTGTGTTATGGGTACTAGACAACTGATAAACATACTTATATACTCTTCTAAATACATACATATTATAGATAAATGACACCCAGACACAGAATACATGATCGTGCTCATCACACAAACGTTTGTCCTGGGTGGGAATCGAACCCACGACCTTCGGCATAGCAGTCAAGGTCACTAACCACTAGACCAACAAGCCAGTCAAAGTTACATTATGCCTTACATGACGAAAGATGCCCGTTGGGACCAAAAGGTTCTGTAGAAAGACACAGTGTTGAAAGACCTGACACAAAGTGGACCGTCCGCCTGGAGAATATCGCGGGAATCCGATGGATGCGAGGCGCACGGGACTTTTCGTTGTGGAGGCGCTTGGGGGAGACCTATGTCCAACATTGAACATCTTCTAACTGAATTGACGATAAAATGATGAGAAAGAACTAGATTTTTTAAAATTAGTATGTAGTAGTATTGCTGTTTTTATTTCTAAAGTGAACACAAGCACTTTAGAAATAAAAACAGCAATAAACGGTGGCTCTGTTTAGCTATGACCTTACAAGTGGCATAATATTACAACTTAATACAAACTAGAGTCCATACAAAAGTGGCCATGTCCTTTTCTAATTAAACAATATATTTAATTACAGGTATTTTCATAAGCAAAATAGCGAACGGCAGTGCTGCCGCCAAAGAAGGCAACCTGTACGTCGGCGACCGCGTTGTCAGTGTGAGTACTTAACAATAGGGGAATATGCAGGCAATTTTTTTATTATTTTTATTCAATATTCACTTCATTTTGATGTAGAAAAAAAAATAAACCATATCTGTAAGAGTAGTAATTACTTTTTTATAAAATCTTAAAGATGTTGCTTTAATTTAACGAGTTCAAACGCTCCTATTTCTCGCGCGCTTGAGGCGTGACGTCATAGAGTACGTCCTGTCAGTTTATTGTTTGCATTGAGAGTTAGTTTGATAGATAACAAAGTGTTTTAGTCGCGTAATAATCATGGAAGAAGAAAAAAAGCCGTTTTTAGTCCAGTCAAAATAGACTAAATTATTATTCAAGTTTGCATTAAATCCCAACAAGCTGGATTTTTGTGCAGGCCTTGAATACGTCATTACGAATGATATGTCAAAAGTCCCCATCGATCCTGCTTGTGCGTTGTTTTTTATTCGAGGTCAAAGGTCACAAATTAGCGTTTTTTGCGTATATCTCTGAAACAACGAGAGCTATCGAAAAATGGTTCAGGCAAAGTTTGTAGATCGTAAAATTGTCTACAAAAAATATCTCGACACTTTTCTTCTATGAAGCATCGCTTTCGAGATATCGTGACTTTAGACCTCAGGAAAGTCGTATTTTAAGTGTAACAATCACTGTAGTAGGTACTTAGCCTCAACAGCAACTAAGTCATATTCATACTGAATGCGGGCAATGACACTACTTGCTAGCTCATGAAAACGAGTCTGAGGTTCCTTAAAGATGGTTTTCTTGAAGTCAAGGGTTGAAAGTTGAGGACACTCTTGGTCGAAGATGCTGCGCTTTTTAGGGTTCCGTAGCCAAAATGGCAAAAACGGAACCCTTATAGTTTCGTCATGTCCGTCTGTCCGTCTGTCCGTCTGTCCGTCTGTCACAGCCGATTTACTCGGAAACTATAAGTACTACAGTGATGAAATTTGATGGGAATATGTGTTGTATGAACCGCTACAAAATTATGACACTAAATAGTAAAAAAAAGAATTGGGGGTGGGGCCCCCCATACATGTAACTGAGGGATGAAAATTTTTTTTTCGATGTACATACCCGTGTGGGGTATCAATGGAAAGGTCTTTTAAAATGATATAAAGTTTTCTAAAAAACATTTTTCTTAAAGTGAACGGTTTTTGAGATATCAGCTCTCAAAGTCGTAAAAAGTATGTCCCCCCCCCTCTATTTTTATAACTACGGGGTATAAAATTCTAAAAAAAATAGAGGTGATGCATGCTAATTAACTCTTTCAACGATTTTTGGTTTGATCAAAGTATCTCTTATAGTTTTTGAGATAGGTTGATTTAACTGTAATTTTGGTTAAGTTATTGTGCTTACACTGAAAACGATAAGTACAAGGCAAAATATCGGGAGAGTTTAGGCTCCATTCACCAGGTGTATAAATTGACATAATAAGTTTATTATATTTGCTGCTACGGAACCCTTTGTGCGCGAGCCCGACTCGCACTTGGCCGGTTTTTTTTTATTTCAGCCGTTTTATCTGCTTCATTGCTACAGAACAAACAGTATTTCGTCAAAAAGACGATTCATTACCTCGAGCTAGTACGAGGAGGACTAATCCCAAATGTGGTAGCTATCTCCGCCTCACGCTATCTTTTAGCTGCAGCGATGCTACTCTTCCAGGTGTATGCTTTACGGCACTGCTTATGTATCGTTACAGATGGTTTGTCCTTCAAATATTCATTGAACCCATCATCCCTTAGTATGAGTGCATATTCGTATTTTCTATGTTTAAAATAGCCATAATTCGAGAACAGTGCACCGTAGAAGAAAAAATGTAGATCTTTTTTGTAGACAATTTTATGATCTACAAACTTTGCCTGAACCATTTTTCGATAGCTCTCGTTGTTTCAGAGATATACGCAAAAAACGCTAATTTGTGACCTTTGACCTCGAATAAAAAACAACGCACAAGCGGGATCGATGGGGACTTTTGACATATCATTCGTAATGACGTATTCAAGGCCTGCACAAAAATCCAGCTTGTTGGGAATTAATGCAAACTGGAATGTCTATTTTGACTGGACTATTTATAGATATTGCATGATACCAATGTGTAAAACACTATAAAAAGTACACCAGATAAATTCACCATTCCTGTCAGTTTTGTGCCCTATGACGTCAACGTCGTCGCCGTCGTCGTCTCACCATTGGTCGTTTTCATACGACCAATGGTGAAACGTTTTACAAATTCGAATTTCGCTCGTAAATTTTTCACTTTTTGATTTATGTTTTAAATAATTAAATGCATATTAAATTAGAAAATAACGAATTGAGTGTAATACTACGACCTTAGAGGTTTAGGGAAAAAAAAAATCAGTTTTTTTGTGTGTGTATTATACTTATTCTGTGCATACACTCGTTTATTATGAACTCACTGTAACACTTAACTTTTTGTTACAGATAAACAACGTATCTCTGGAAGGCGTGAAGAGCGTATCGGAAGCGATGGCGTTGCTGAACGAGTGCCAGTACGAGTCGGTGGCGCTCACGCTGCTGAGGCCGTTGTACACCTGCTGCAATAACACTAGAGACAGGTAACTATGTGTTACAGATAAACAACGTATCTCTGGAAGGCGTGAAGAGCGTATCGGAAGCGATGGCGTTGCTGAACGAGTGCCAGTACGAGTCGGTGGCGCTCACGCTGCTGAGGCCGTTGTACACCTGCTGCAATAACACTAGAGACAGGTAACTATGTGTTACAGATAAACAACGTATCTCTGGAAGGCGTGAAGAGCGTATCGGAAGCGATGGCGTTGCTGAACGAGTGCCAGTACGAGTCGGTGGCGCTCACGCTGCTGAGGCCGTTGTACACCTGCTGCAATAACACTAGAGACAGGTAACTATGTGTTACAGATAAACAACGTATCTCTGGAAGGCGTGAAGAGCGTATCGGAAGCGATGGCGTTGCTGAACGAGTGCCAGTACGAGTCGGTGGCGCTCACGCTGCTGAGGCCGTTGTACACCTGCTGCAATAACACTAGAGACAGGTAACTATGTGTTACAGATAAACAACGTATCTCTGGAAGGCGTGAAGAGCGTATCGGAAGCGATGGCGTTGCTGAACGAGTGCCAGTACGAGTCGGTGGCGCTCACGCTGCTGAGGCCGTTGTACACCTGCTGCAATAACACTAGAGACAGGTAACTATGTGTTACAGATAAACAACGTATCTCTGGAAGGCGTGAAGAGCGTATCGGAAGCGTGAACGAGTGCCAGAGAGAGATTTGGCTGATGGGTTTATTATACTGGCCAGGGCTACGGGTTATTCGACGGAGTTACTGCTGGCAATGCGCGATGGCGAGAGGATTTATTCGATTATTCTAACATCTCGATTGTTTGGACTGTGACTCGAGTTCAGCTCGATCTGTTATTGCGACTGGCGCATGGCGTGTTCATTCGCGAGTTTTCCTGGGTGGTTTAGAGGGAGAGTGAGAGTGACTGATTCGTACAATCATAAACTACCGGAGGATTCCGTTGACTCGAAGAAAATCTTGATTATTTGGTAGAATCGTGAGAAGATGGTTGTCTCGATGACTCCGATCCTTTCGATTGTTAAAACAACTCTGAATCGGCCATCGCTAATGCACGGCTCCAATTACGGCCGATGCCAGTTGCCGATGCGGATTGTTCGAAGAAGTTACCGTAGCCGTCGAAAAAGAGCATTTGAAGGATCACTGTGGGTCTTAGTCTCACAACTGCAAGCGTAAAATAAATTGTTTAGTGGTTATTTATCCTGAGGAGCTCGTGGCTAGATAATAACAGCCGCACAGGTTGATCTTCAAGGTTAAGCAACGCTTGTTTAGGTTGGTCTGTGGATGGGTGACCATCTAAACATAACGAGTTTCCTCCGTGCCTCTGAAAGCACGTTAAGCCGTAGGTTCCGTCTGTCATTTGTAGATCTTTGGCGGTCGTTACGGATAGTCAGAAGCCAGTAAATCTGACTCCAGTCTTGCCATGAAGTGCCGTGTTACCCCAGTTAATGGGTTATGGAGGTCTGGTAGGCAGCAGCTCCTCGTAAAATACTAGTAGTCAGCTAAATCCGGCTTGATTGGAAGCCGACCCCAATATAGTTGGGAAAAGGCTAGGCAGTTGATGAGTGGTTATTTATCCCACTTGTGTGTCGTGTTTTGTAATTTACTCGAGAACCGTTTCAACTCGCCCTTGTTTACCAATAGCTGAACTTTGTGATCATTTTTGCTCGCGCACAATCGCCGCCGATATCCGTTACAGAAATATTTGAGATAAAGGTTGAGATTCGAGATAAACCGGACGGACAGATCCGTAAGAATCATTTGATAAGTCGACGTGAATAGGGGAAGTACTGACGTTCTTTTTTCGCGTTTTAATTTCATTTTTTCCGGTTTTTGTCCTTAATTTTGAGACCTTGACTCCTTTGATAGGTCTTATCTGTTGTTTTTGTGATTGTAGGCTTATTATTTATTACGTGTTGCAATACTTGCACTTTCTTTTAGCAGTAGATCCTTGTTCTGTTTTACGTAAGCTTGATTTAGCAAGATGTTAGTTCTACGTTCAGTTCGGTCAGGTAAGTATCCTAGTGACTGCTTCTATTTTTGAAAAGCAATCGTTTAGAAATTGATTTAATGCCAGCTTCACACGATCCAGTTAACCGTCAAGTTTGCAGACTTATTTGACTGCTCACACACACAGTCAAGTTTATCAGACACCGTTTCAAGCACGCTGCTAACTTGACGCTAATTGGATTGTCTGCAGATGGTAACTCTTGTGATTGAACAAAAAATTTAATCAAATTTATGATAGTTTTTACGATTTTAGATGGTCTTATAAATTATTAAAATAACCATCATATTGCCGGTTAGTATTTCTGTCTGGATGTAATTTATCTATATTAAGTATGTATTTACAAATATGTAAGTATGTTTATCAGTTGTATGGTACTTACTCATGCAACAAAATCTGCTTAATTTGGGACTAGATGGCGTTATGGAATATCATTATTATCGAAAGTGTTCTTTTCTCAGCTCGTTGTTGGTATTGCTACATTACGAACCAAGTACATAAATGCAGCGTGTTTTCAAAAAGGGGGTGGATTTTCGTCCTCCAACTTCATATTACTATTATTCAGCTACTGTTTTCCTTGCCCACAGGGTGTCGATGTACGACCACTCGCGCTCGTACTCTGACAGCAAGATGGTGAACATCTGCTCTCAGACCGACGAGTCCTGGTGCCAGTTCGTACAGCCTCCTTCTGATACTAAGGTAAACAACTAAATTTAGACTATTTTATTTATTTATTTATTAACACATACAATTGTTACGACCGGTAAACCCAAGGTAACAAATGTAGGCATAAATTACATTGAGGATAACACGCTTAGTGTCACCCTCAGATTCCACCTGGGCCTGTTCCACATACCTCTAAGCTAGAATTAACGAAGGAAACATGTCTTTTGTCACCGTCCTTAATTTTATTCTTGTTTGTAAGTAGCCTAACTGAAAGTAGATTGCGCAGTTAGATGGCCGTTTCGAGGCTAATATGTCTATGATTCACTGTAAAATTGTAAATACGATAAATGTCGGAATTATTGATTGATTCTGATATTTATCGGATGGTTGACAATTCAACGCACGATAGATTATTATAATTCAACTGTCTCACTACGATAGATTATTATCTACCGTAGTGAGAGAGAGTAAAATAATGCGTTAAATTGTAAACTGTATACGGTTCACAATCTTTCGACAGTTTACAATCTCGCGAGATAGATTACAACCTAGGCATATGTATGCCTACATTGTAATTTATCGCCTATATCAGCTCGCAGTTTGAACTGAGCACTTTGGCTATTTACTTACTTAGGCTTTTTTACTTGAACTTAAAATTCAGCCCGTCTGATTACAACTGACGAGACAGGCGGTTATCGTGCGCTTAATGTTGAATCCCTACAGTAGCAGCATAATCATATTGTATTTATTGACTTTTAGGTTCACATAGACCACGGTATGCCAGACTTCGATAGAAGATACGTGTACCATGTGGCTGCGGGGAGTCAGGGGAAAATACCACAGGAGAGAGGTGAGATATTAAGGAGAACTGGTACAGTGATCCGTTCAATTTTTGTTTTAGAGAGAGAGAGAGGGTAACTAAAGAAAATTTGATAAGATTGTGTGAGGAGTTATATGAAGGAGAAGGGAGTCTGTGTTAACGTGACGGGTAACATGACAGAGTAAAAGATAACAACATGTTGCGCCGACCCCAAGTAACATGGGGAAAGGGTAGAAAAATGATAATGGTGACCACTTAACATATGTACTCCATAGTGCTTTCTTCCTCTTAGACATCTCTTCGATATCGACTTAACTATGAATGTTTTATGCACGTCGTTAAACCGACAAAGTTATCTAAGAGACACTTAAATGGCGCCTTTATAAGTGAACCTTCAATTTTCGAAGAAATAACATCAACAGCGATAAAGCAATTACGAAATCGACCTTCCAATTCCCCCATTCCTATAAGGAAAACCATGAAATAATCCGTAGATATAGTAAAGTCCCACGAAAACAAACCAGCCCCACTTGACGTGCGTATCGATACGATAAGATATCGATAAGAAATCGATAAGGAATCGATAAGGGTCGATAAGTTATCCATTGATGTTCGCAGGGACGTGGGACATGATCCGCGGGAAAATCGAGGCCGTCACCGGACGCAGCAAGTCGAAAGATAAGCAGAATAAGGTAAGAGGATTGTTTATTTGTTTTATGTCTCTTTTTTGGTGAGTAGAAAATTATTATACAACTTAATTTATTTATTTTCTGTTTGAAGTATCTGTTATTTGTTTATTGTGCAAACCTACTACAGTGATGTATTTTTTAGGCCAAAGGTTGACTGGTAGAGAATTTCTTGTTGCATTAAGTCAGCCTATACAGTATAGTAGTGACATGAAGTTTAAATAAATTAATATAATTTTCTTGCCAGTGTTGTTTATGTCAATAACTCTTGTTGCTTTATTTCTTATCTATTTACGCTGATTTATTATTATTTAATGTGTGAAACAAACAATTATCATTTGTGAAAGTTACTGTTTGACGAAATTTTGGGAATATAATGATTGTGCGTAAAGCTAAGCAGTGGATCTCCCCCTACCTGAGTCTGTTTTCTGACAGTTACAACATAAGGGATCTTTAAGTTAAGAGTGAATAGATTACGTTTAGACAAGCGCGTTCTACCGGTCTACCTGCCAATAATAAAAAAAATAATAATTAGATCTTATTAATGAAAAATAATCTCAACCTCACCATTGACGATTGTATCACTGCTTACCATCAGGTGGGATCGCAATCAAGCACTAGTTTATAACAATTTTTAAAAAAATCTTTGGAGTAGGCACAATTTCATCTCTGAAATTTGAAAATGGCACTGAGAAAAACGCAACATGTGAATTTAAACGTACACATAATCTAGCAGATTGTTTGCATAAACAAGTATTTGTCATGTAGTAAGATATACTTATCTAAAACCTAAGAAACTTCTAGTTTGCCACACGTAGTTAACTGCTATGGTGTGTGTGTGATCGATATCTTGAGAAGTTGTTGTGTGTGATATCTGATAATAAAATCGGTGAAAGTAAATCAAGCTTACTCGTGTGTCACTCAGTGATAGTAAAAAAAAAAACATTGTCTTACAAGGTAATTCATAAAAAAATGTATATGTTAAATATTTCTGCTAATTGTATTTTTTGTTAGCCTGTTGTGTCTGTAAGTAATTACTTAACTTTAACGTTTTAAAAAGACGTCTGTTAGTGTGTTAATATTATTTTTTATGTTATTGCTAATTCATTGACTACCATTTTAATTGAGTCGTTAAAGACGCAGAAGTATATACTGACGTTTTATGGCTCGGCTTATCAATCAATTTCGAGAAATATTTAGCCACTTCATATCCAATTTCTATACCAATTTTCAAATAATATAATATAATATAATATACCAACATTCAAATTCTCTTCAATATACCATTTTTTTTTCCTTTCCTCTTTCTAAGAAAGGACGAACATCGAATGTCTCTAGTATTTTAATTGAAATTATAAATGTCTCTAGTAATTTACTGAATATAAAATGTTTAATTTATTAATCAACTATGTAATTCAGATACAAGTTTCTTCCACCTATTATTGAACCACCTGGATCACTCACGTCTTAGTTGTCTCAAAACAGTTTTCTTTATGCGCACGAATAAATATCGTAACAATATGCATAAAAATATGATACATGTCTGACGTCAAAGCACTTATTATCATAATGACAGTCGAGAAAGTGTTGTCGTCTAAACGCACGTGTAATATTTGCGCAGGTGCCGGAATCTGATGCCATCGCAGAGCTGGACTCCGTTATCGACAGTTATCATGGAAAAACAAGTGAGTAATAGTCTAGTTATTATACTGAGTACCTATCAGTAATGTAAAGGAAAAGAAAGTTGTAGCATGAGGGGACAAAGTTCAAAAATGATTGTGATGAAGCCTGATAAAATTATCATAACTAAAATGTAATTTGTAAAATTTATTATCAAGGTGAAATTCATCTAAGCATGTAATGAGCAATCTTAGAGAAAAGTGTGCAAAAAACTATATTTATTTCATTCATACATAAACCAGTAAATTCACATTGCGTTATTCATCTATAATTCGAACTGTTTTTATTTACAGTAAAAGAAACAAGCAGTGTACTGAAACGTTCGCGAAGAAAGAACAAAGAGTCTCAGAGCGACTCTAAAAATGGCGGCACGTGGCCCAAAGCGCGGGCCAACTTCATCCTAGACGAGAACTCCACGGGCACCATCGTCCAACCACGGTCCAGGAAAGAGAGGCCGCCGCTCTCCATCCTACTCAGTCCGCCTACTAAACTACCCCCAGAACCCCAGAGATCAAACACCAACAGAAACTCGAACCCCATACCTCTGGGCCACGCCCCCCTCACACAAGTCACCGCCCCGGCTCGGCACTCCGTCTACAAGTCCATAGAATCGTCCCCCGCCATCGAACACTTCCCCAAACCCGCCCCTTTAGCCATACACAACCCTTTCGCCTCGCCCAACAGTATGAACTTCGAGAAGATTCGCACGTTAGAGAAGGACAAGATGTCCATCAGCGACTACTCGGAGCATGACGTCACTCCCAACAGACTGAGCTTAGTTCTAAACCCGTCCGACGACTCGTTGGACTACCAGCCCGTGACGCGCAACAGAACCAAAAGCCCGCACTCCTTAGACTACATGGTCAACAACAAAGGCCCAAGCTCTCTGGATTTCGTGACGAGGAAATCACCCAGTTCGCTTGACCACTCGATCAAGAATCACCCAGGAAAAGACTTACTAGAGCAATATTATTCGAATAAGAAATCGTCTTCACCGAAAACTGTGAACAAGTATCCCTCAGACAGTGATAGTTTTGGACCTGACAGTTTGAACAGCAACGCGAATTTTCCCATGACGGGAACTTTGCCATCACAATCGCGGCTCCAAGCTTCTCAGTATTACAGAGGCCCTTTTGTGAATTCAAACCCTCATACTTCAAGTAGATACCCGCATTTGGCGAGTCCAACGAACATCCCACAGAGCCAATCAGGCGAGAGTATTGGAACAAGTTACGACATGCACTCGTTCACGTCTCACACCCACAACATGTCTGATCTCCAACCAGTTCCACGAACGACCAGAGCAGGAGACTACCATCACACATACGAAGGTGGAACATTTCCTCGTAAGAAAGAAAACCAGCGATTTCGTATCCCCTCGAACCCGAGCGTCACGTCAAAAAACTCAGCGGGAAAGTTAAGCACAGGGTCCATAGAGAGAAGTTCTGAACGGAACTCTCCCATGCCGACATTTCACGTCGAGGTATTGTCACCAGGGCGAGGGGCGAAGCAACTGACGCACAAAACTAGGAACTCCATGCCTGAATACTGTGGTTTGGGATGGAATAAGCCTTTGCCGGGGGAGCTGCGGAGGGTGCACATCGATAAGAGTCAGCAACCCCTTGGCATACAAATATACTGTCCACCGAGCAGTGGAGGTGTGTTTGTGTCTACAGTCAACGACAATTCTCTTGCCAGTCAAGTTGGTCTGCAAGTTGGCGACCAACTTTTAGAAGTGTGTGGGATCAACATGCGTTCAGCGACCTACACGCTAGCCGCTAGAGTTCTCCGACAGATCGGGAATTCTATAACTATGCTTGTGCAATACAGTCCAGAAAAATACAAGGATGAAGTTGAAGTCCCGGGAAGTTCCTCTTCAGGCGAAAGTTCGCATGATGAAGAGGTTTCTTTATCAGGGTCACCAACTCCTAGAAATTCTCCTGGACCGCAGCAGTCTATTCGGTTAGAACAGCCGTCGACCGAAGTGGCTACGTTACGGCAATCTCAGACCAACAAAGACTTGCCTCGTTTCCTTCTCATAGAGATGAGGAACTGCTCCGACCTGGGCATAAGTCTGGTCGGTGGCAACGCCGTGGGTATCTTCGTGCACAGCGTGCAGATTGAGTCGCCGGCGTACAATGCCGGGCTGAGGACAGGGGACCAGATCCTGGAGTACAATAATGTGGATCTGAGGAGAGCGACTGCTGAGCAAGCTGCCTTGGAGTTGGCTAAGCCAGCGGATAAGGTGAGTTTTCCTGTGACTAAACATGAATAAAGCTTATTTAGAAAAGTTCTTAGAAAGCTCGAAAGACCATTCTTGTAGTTCGTATAAATACAGAGCTAGTAAAACTCCATAGACGTGTCAAGTATCGTTCCGATGATACGATAAAAAATCTCGTTCTTCCAAAGTAACTACAGCTGGTTATTTGGTTAACTGCCGCTGGTAGTATGGTTATCATAAATTATGTTTAAGTGAGTTTAGATGTTTAATTTGTTTTGTAGTCATTAGACAACGATAAAATCGTTACGTGCAGTCTCTATCAAATTTTTATTTGTTTACCTTTATTCGAATGGCCTATCGCCTCGAGGGTCCTATCTTTTTTTAAAACTTACAGTTTTTCTCTATAAAACTGTAAGGCCTACTGTCCACGGTCGCGTAGCTTCATAGACGTGTATTTATCATCATACGCCTGCGTGACACTTCGTGAGAGAGTTTCAAAGTCTTGTGTGTAAGCTTCACGCTAGCGTATAATGACGAGTAGGCGTCTATGAAGCTACACCTCCGTAAACAGTAAACCTAAACCAAACCTAATTGTCTTCTACAGGTGAGCGTCCTAGTCCGGCACGACTTACAACAATACCACGACATAAAAGACAAGCCGGGCGACGCGTTCTACATCCGCGCCGGCTTCGACCGCTGCGCCAAGATCACGTCCATCGGCATGGACACCATCGACGAGTACTCGCTGTGGTTCCGCAAGGACGAAGTGCTGTTCGTCGACAACACGCTGTTCAACGGCTCGCCTGGCCTGTGGCGGGCTTGGCAGCTGGACTGTAAGGGGTCCAAGCGGCATTGGGGGACGATTCCTAGTAAATTTAAGTGAGTTGTTCATATATTTGGTTCAGTATTGCGTTGATGTGCCATCGGCATGGACACCATCGATGAGTACTCGCTGTGGTTCCGCAAGGACGAGGTGCTGTTCGTCGACAACACGCTGTTCAACGGCTCACCTGGGTTATGGAGGGCCTGGCAATTGGATTGCAAGGGCTCGAAGCGGCATTGGGGGACCATTCCTAGTAAATTCAAGTGAGTTGTTGACACAATCGTTTTAACGTTAACACGCCCACACACATGCATATATACGGTATTGTCTAGTATTAACTACATTAAACTAAATCACTACAACATTAAGTTTCAAGTCAGATATTGGATAGGTATTGATTGCGCGTAGCTCTAACGAGATCTGAACGCGAACTGGTGAACGAGCGAATACGTGTATACTTGCGTTTGATTCAAGTATGCATTTTCGATTACTATTCGATTAAAACTCTTAAGAGCGCTTACACACAAGCGGCATGTTCCCGATGGCAGAGGTAACTGCAGCCCTCGACATTTCAACTTCGAAGATCAGCGGCAGTGTGAGTGTCACTATAGGTCGACGGTTGCCGCCAATGGGTCGACGGCTGTCGTCGACGGAACGACAGCAGACACCGAAGTGCCGACGACTGCCGCCGCGCCATGTCGACGGCTGCAGTTACCTCTGCCGTTGGTAACATGCCGCTCGTGTGTATGAGCTCTAACAGTTTCAATTCACGTCATTATAAATGTTAACCATTAAAAATGTCAAAAAAAAAAACTTAAATCAAGAAACGTTTAGTCTCAAAACGTTCAAGTTGCAAAATAACATACGGTAGCAAAAAGTTCAAATCTCATAAGACCCAAGTCTCGAAACATCCAAGTTGCAAAATAGTCAAGTCTCCAAACATCCATGTCTCATAAAATACATTTTTTATTTAAATGGATTTGTAAGGGGTGTTTTTTATATTTTTGACATCGACTCAAGTTGAAGGGTTAAATCTACAAGTCCGTGATAAGACCTGTCATACTGTATGGATCAGAATGTCGGGCTGTGAAAAAGATAGATGAAAAAAGATTGCATGTAGCGGAGATGAGAATGTATAAAGTGAGAAATGAGTATATTAGAGGAAGTTTTCATCCATCTTTTTCACAGCCCGACATTCTGATCCATACAGTATGACAGATCTTATCACGGACTTGTAGATTTTACCCATCAACTTGAGTCGATGTCAAAAATATAAAAAACACCCCTTAAAAATCCACTTAAATAAAAAATGTATTTTATGAGACATGGATGTTTGGAGACTTGACTATTTTGCAACTTGGATGTTTCGAGACTTGGGTCTTATGAGATTTGAACTTTTTGCTACCTTATGTTATTTTGCAACTTGAACGTTTTGAGACTAAACCTCGAAAACCCCTCTCTCCTACGCCACAAAAATACTTCCTAAGTCAGATTACCTTTGACGTGTTGTTAATTTTAAATATTTTAGCAAAAAGATCTAGTTTCAGCTGTCGTTTTTTTGTATTTATTTTAAACGCGCGATAGTAAAAAAAACTCAATTTTGTCTCACTACTGGGCAAAATTCTCACATACTTAATATTGAAAATATTGGAAGTCAAGGTTCTAAGTTCCAACGTTTAACACTGCTACTTTCCACCTCAGGGTAGAAGAAATCCTCCGGCGTTCAATGGGCACGCTAGAAGGCGAGGCGGCCCGACGCGCGTCCACAACAGCGCGGCGCTCGTTCTTCCGCCGCAAGAAGCACCGCGACAGCAAGGAGCTGGCCTCCTTCAGCAACACGGAGCTCGGCTGCTGGAGCGACAGCGGCACGCTGGCCGACGACGTGCCGGTGCTGTCCTACCAGCGCGTCGAGAGACTGCACTGTGAGTTGTATTTAAGTATGTCGTGTTTTTATTTTCTTTTTATTTTATTTTAGTTTTTTTATTTTGTTGTTGTTTTTGTGTGAAAGTGGCAATTTGACTGGCCTGTTGGTCTTGTGGTAAGTGGCCCTGACTGCTGTACCGGAGGTCGTGGGTTCGATTCCCACCCAGGACAAATGTTTGTGTGATGAGCATAATCATTTGTTCTGTGTCTGGGTGTAATTTATCTATAATATGTATGTGTTTAGAAATATATAAGTATGTTTATCAGTTGTCTAGTACAACAAGTTCTGCTTAGCTTGGGACTAGATGGCGTTGTGTGAAAGTTGTGGGATTAAAAAAAGACAAATTAGAGGTTTGGTTTGGTTAGCGATTGTTCATAGATAATTATTAATGCACGTTTATCTTCCAGGACTTCTCCTGTTTTATTTATGGTCGACGCAACCTGTTTTTTCTTCCATTTTGTCATGTCACCCGTCACACTATCACTAACTTGCTTTTCTTTCATGTTACTTGTCATACAATCCGTCCATCTTTTCTCTAGCCTCCATATACCTCTTCATCCATCCATATCAGATCAGTCAGTGATTAGTGATAATAACATAAATTATTTAATGTCCCATTTTGTCGCACTGTAGCTCGATCCACTTCCCCCTATATTGCGTATGTTGACTAACCCTGGATTTAGGCATTGAAAGCAATATTTTTAGAAAGTATGTAGTTCTGTGAGAAGACCGAGTAAAAGGATTAATATATTTTAGTGTTCGTTTTTATTTTGTTGTACTAAATAAAGGTTTTGTTTAGTAACACATTATATTTCATTATTTTTATGTTCTGCAAACGTATTCATAATTAATTTGATGTATCTTCGTCTATAAATCCGAGTCAATTTGTACCTTTATTAACTTTACTGACTGGAAAGACGTCACGGCGTAGGTCCTGACCGGTCATGGTAAGTCCGGGAGGTCCTGCACCGGGTGTGTGCGGAAGAAACGCCCGGGTATAAGAGTCATACCGTCGCGCGTGCGACCGCCTCCTTCGCTAGCATTGCTGCTTCCCAGAAGGTGGCGAGTGCCTGAATTTCTCCTCACTCTGGGCCATGTTTTGTACCAAGGCCCCGGTGTGAGAGGTCGTTGCTACCGATCACCCCTACGAGGAAATGGCGGTGCTCTGCCCAAACTGGGCGTATCTCTCTCGTATGCTGCACCGTTTCCTTCGGGTAATCCACACAATGGTTTAATGGTCGGGCGTTTCTTCTGCGTGAATCCGGTGCATAAACTTCCTAACGTTACCAAGTCCGGTGAGGACCTGCGTCATGCACGCCATTGACATTCATGCACGACATGCAGACATTTTTCTAACTCCTTACCGCCATAATTATTGCGTGCCCATTCTAATATTATGGGTCTTCTTGGGCCTGATATCAGCGTAGTATAAATTGGCTCGAGTAGCTATTCAGGCTGCACGTGATTGGCATAGCTCTCGCGTTTTTGTTATATTTTTCTGTGAATCTTGTAAAATAAGCTGAAAAGAGTAGTTAGTAAAGCGATGCCCCCCCGCAGATGGCACACAGCGTCCGGTGGTGGTGCTGGGCCCGCTGTCGGCGCTGGTGGCGGCGCGGCTGGCGTCGGACTGGCCGCACGCGTTCGGCATGGCGCGCGCGGCGGCGCTGCCCGTGGCCGGCGCCGCGCCCGCGCTGCAGCGCGGCACGCACCTGGAGCCGCGCCTGCGCCCCGACTGCACGCACATCGACTGTATCCCTCTGCACGCCATCCGCGACCTGGCTGAGAAGGTAAGCACGCCACTTACAAGTGTCTTTTACAAATTATTGGTACAAGATGTGGACGTTTCCTCTCCGGATACGAGACTAAACTTTATTTCTTTTTATAATTTATTCATTTACGCTATGAAGCTTTAACAAAATCTACAGATTTTTAGAAAATTTGTTATTGTTTTTGGTAAATAAAGTCTACCTGTATATCGGCATTTGATTACTCATGTTCGTAAAATTATTGTACATAATTATAGTTTTCAAAAAGTCCCGATCATATCAGTCAAAATCACACAATTTCGAAAAAAAATGTCGTCAAAACTGTTGTTATTTAGGTTGTAACATTTTGCCGTTGATATGAATGTTTTACTTTCTTAAACTTACTTAAATATTTCCATTTCCCTCCAGGGCATCCACTGTATCCTAGACATAAGCGTGGCCACGATCGAGAAGCTGCACAAGCAGCAGATCTACCCCATCGTGCTGTTCATCAAGTTCAAGTCCTTCAAGCAGATCAAGGAGGTGAAGGACACGCGCCACGCCGACAAGGTGTCCGCGAAGGCCGCCAAGGAGATGTACGAGCACGGACTCAAGGTCGAGAATGAGTATAGGAGTTATATTTCAGGTATGGATCAATTAAAATTTAGTCAAAAATCATCCATTAACGAATGTGAAAGTCCTAGGCACATGTTATGGTTTTTTGGCGTTTAATGAAGCAGTACCAACTAATTTGTTCATTTTTACATGAATCTTTGTTGTCTTATTTGTTTATTTTTTCGAAGTAGCGCATGTGCGAGATGAATCCCTGCACTAATACACAAATCTATTGCGATCTACCTTCTTTTTGTAGGACCAAAAAATACGTCGTTTTGTTTGTTATCTCTCTAACGTCGGTTTTATTATGGCAGCGGAGATCCCAGCAGGCGTGAACATCGCGTACACGTGCACGCAGATCAAGGCGGCCGTGGAGGAGGAGCAGAACAAGACGCTGTGGGTGCCGTCCGTGCAGGCCTGACCCCTGCCCGCCGCGCCCAGCGCGCCCCGCCCGCCGCGCCGCCGCCACAAGGCCGTCACCTTCTGCCCGCACCGCCCGCGCCGCGCGCGCAGCGGGCCCGCGCCCACACCGGCGTCACCCGCGTCCTACTACTCCGACCCAGGACGTGACGAGCCGCCCGCGCGCCGCACCAAGCAGCCGCGCAGCGACTCCACCGACTCCGACCTCAGGTACTACTCCGAGCCCGACGTCAAGTACTTCGAGATCGACTACGAGTTCCTCAAGGAGCTGCGCCGCATCGCGCGCAACAACTGCCCCAAGTGCCGCAGGAAACGATCGCGACGGAACGACCGCGCCGACTACAAGGACAAGTCCTCGAAAGACAAAAAACCACCGAGAAGCTCTCGGCTCAAAGACAACTACGTGTACTGCAACGGTAGGTACCACAGCGACAAGGAGCACTGCCAGCTGTGTTGTAGGGTCTGTAACCGGTCTACAGATACGCTCGACTCTATCGATGATGACCAATACTCGATGGTATCGAAAAGCTACAGTCAACCTAAAACCCCATCGCGCTCGAAATCGACACCAAGAAACTCTCGGGAGCGCAAAAACTCGATACAATCCAACAAATCAGTATCATTCCTTGAATCGAGTAACGATGGCGGCGACGAATCGATTCGGGAAGAGATCAGGGAAGAACTAAGAGAGGAACCGAACTACACGGCTAAGAGCTTCACAAATGATCTGAAGAAGTTTCTACTGAAGCCTTCGGCGCCGCGACAAAGTTTACGAGATAAATTCATTACGAGTTTCAAACAAGAATTCGAGGCCACGAAAAAGTCGCCCAAACTCAAAGCTATAAAAGGTCTCTGGAAGTCTTACTGAAATACGGCTTTTAAGCATTGATCAGGCAATCAATGTGACGTCATTTACTTTTTTACACGTGTGCCAACTATTTCTTAGACTGTTCCGATGATGATTGTTGTTTTTCATAGGGTTCTAATATCGATACTAGAAAATATTCTTCAAAGTGCAATTCTGAGAATAGCTGATAGTTTCGAAGTGAATATGTATCAATAGTAGAACTTGATCGATACTTTATACTAGAGTATGTTTTGACTCAAACTGTCGATCTTTGTATTAAGTTTATTTATTTTTCTTTTGGTGCTTTTGCTATGACTATATGACCTAATTTTCAAATTAATGATATGTCTTGAAACCTACGCACATTTGATACTACCAATCAAGTATTTAAAAAAGGTTTTTGTCTGACAAGATGATACTAATTTGAAAATAGGTTCTATGGTTCTTTTTCTTATAAAAACGTAAGTGTTCATAATGGTCTAAAGGAAACTGAAATCCAAGGTTTCGGTGCTAGTGGAGAAAGCGTTTTACAACTTTACAAATGTATTATACTTCACATTATACTCCGATAAAAATATATTCATAGACAAATATACGTATGTGTGCAATAATTATTATATGGCGGGTCGCTTGGTATTGCATCGAGATTTAAAATAAGAAGATAACTGAGCTTCAAAATAGTGGAAACTGAGATTCTGGTCCAAGTGACCGACGGTCTGGAAAGAATAGAAATAATTCCATTTAATATTCGCGGCGTTATCTTTCTTTTTATTTTTCTCGATGCGATACAAATCGATCCTTTTATAACACAGTTTTTCTTATACTTATAAATAAATATATAAGATATTGAAATATCATCACTTTTTACAACTACTATGGAATTAATGCACATGATATGAATACTCTTGGCCTATAATCTAACGCACCAGTGTCACAATAATTAGATATTTTGAGGAACAGGCATTTTCCTATCAAAGTGTAAGGAAATTGAAAAAAAAAAATTGGTAAAAATTTAAAGAAAAATCAAAGTTGTCGTATGAAAAGGTTCTAAATGTTGGTGGTCCTAGTAGTAAAGTGCAAGATTCATTTTTTATTGGGACCATTTGCTTTTGGTGTCGAAGAAGGACGATTTTTAAGTAGTAAGTCTTTTTTAATTGTATGGTGAAAAATAGTAAAAAAATTGGTCTGTTCCATACTTAGCTACTGTTCGGTATATCGTAGCTGGTCTTGATAGATGATTATAACTTAGCGGGTCACAGTAAGTGCATGCGTCCTTATTATATCATTGTTATAAGTCGGTTGGGAACGTCATATTGTAATGTCATATGATAGGAAAATATAAAAAAAGAAAAATAATCTGAAAGTAAAAAAATGCATCGACAGTGGCACTTGATGTAGAACACTTTCTACATCGTCCTTCGAGCCGGATCAATGAAGGAGAAATTACAACAAAAAGTCAGAAAATATAATGTTGTCGTGATAGTTTCAAAAAAGGGACACCAATATGCAGGCTTTAAATCCGCCTTTATACTTTGTTGTTGCATAAAGAATAAATAAATAAATATGAATTGAAATAGAATGATGCCCAAGTGAACAATTAAATAGTAAAATACGCCATAAAACAGCCAGACTGTCCTTGCTTTAGCAAAAGCTCTAGGGTTTAGGGGTTCACTGATGAATACCATGTCAAAAATGTACTATTACTATGTTTCCTAGAGACAATCTTTTACTATCACGCGGGTGAAACCGTTGGCAGTAGCTAGTATTACAATATGACGAGTTAACCTGATAATCACTGATATAAAGTAGTACCGTAGGGATCACCTAGTGACGGAATAGTTACATTTTGTTGTTTATAAATGTTTATACATACTAGTGTTTTAGCTAAATATATAGACTTTTATATAGTCACTATATGCATGAATTAGTACCTAAACGGTAAAGTGATTTCAAAGTCCTAATTATTTGTGTAGTGAATTGAATATTCTTGTTTTCTGGGGTTGCCATCTACAAATGGTAGAATGTTGCTGTTAAGAAAAAATATTTTTTTAAAAGTAATAATAATTTTGTCTCGACTATTCTTTTATGGCGAGATGTAATATTCAAAATAGAAAAGAAAGAAATTACGATTATTATACACGAAGACTTCCCCGATTGATTGTGTTATTAACACACTTATATCATTTTCCGCCCCAATTCTAGTTCTAATATTTCTTATACTTATGTGAATGTAATGTCAACTTTAGGGATTATTATTCTCGGATATTTTCGTCTCTTATGGTGCTTTTCATGGCTATATGTGAAAAAAGAAGCAATAAGCTTACACTGTCTTCTTATTTCTAAAAATAATCTGATAAGTAGTTCCCCAATCTGTAAATCTTATGTCAAAATAGTAAAAAAAAATCAAATAACTAAATAAAATAAAATAGATATGAAAATAATAGAACAGATGAAGAAATATAGCGAAATAGTCCCTAAAGTTGATAAAATGTCATGTATAAAAATAAAATGATAATACGACTTCCTAAGACTGTAGTGCTACGTGTAAAGTAGTTTGTATTGTAACGACGCCGTCTTCAGAACACATGTTATTTCTTTATAGTTTCTCTTTATGTACATACTTCCTTTCTTATAGAGATTTTACATAAACACTTGTGCGAAAAACTCCTTTTGTGCTGTATGCTAAAACCCGATTTCAGTATTTTCTTTTCTCTCTGTAAGGTTTTTTTAATAATTATACTTTTTTTTCTACTGTTTTTCTTGCTTTATGTATTGCATTTTTATTCGTATGAGTTAGTTCAAGGAAGTTTCGAGCACATTTATACATATATTGTTTTTTTCTATGTTTATTATGATATTTTACAACATAAAGTTTGTCACATTGAGCAATAATCAAGTGAAAATGTCGCGTGGAGGGACGGTTTTATATATTATTAATATTGTTTACAAAGTGAGGTGAAATCTGGCGTTAGCATACTATAGTATTATTTAATAACTTTCTAAATCAAAGACCTTACAGGTGCCAAATGGTTTTTGAAAATTATAGTCAATGGACGCAGTTAAACTTTATTTTTTAACTACGACTTAAGAAGAAGGTAATGTACTCGACTGTACGTGGATCGGTTCTTGTTTCCGGGTGTTTACCGCAAGTATATAAAACGAATTAAGTCCAATCACAATCCATTGCGGTTTTGCAAAGACAATGACTCACACAGATATGCGAGCAAAACCGCAATGGACGTAGCGTTTCGCGAAAGTTCCGAAGTTGACTTTGTTTTTGCGATTTTTTTTTTTATTAAACTGAGCTTAGTACTCCAGTGTTTGTAACGCGATGTAAAGCGATCTCATTGATATTAACGTGTGATGAGGCTTATTGACACAGATTTTTTAATAATTTCAGCACATAATTTGTAGTTTAAGTTTTTTGTACAGACATTTTTTGATATTACTTTGTTTCAGTGCTGTAAGATTACGAATGTACTATGGGTGCCGGGAAAAACTAAGCAGGATTTTTTTTAAGAAATATCTTCTGACGAAATTGGGTCTTATTGACGAAATCAAAACCAATATTGAAGAGCGCTTACCTTTATCGAGTTAATATCAATAGAAGATTATGGTATGTTACAATATGCAGAAACAAAATGATTTTCCTCAGTTTCGCCTTTCCAGTCAACCTTAGTACATTCGTGATAAGCTTGTTTGCAGTTTTTTTTATTCCAGCTTCCAGCTTTTAGTTAAGCCTAACGGCATTTTTTAGACAATATGTTTTTATTAACACTGATCGAAATAAGGTCGCAGTTACTGGTATTTGGACTTGTGAGTTAACTTTAACTGTGGTTGAGGTTAACTCAGTTGTAGGCGTAAGGAGTTTACTTACAGTTAATTATCTTTTCAGTAAAGAAAGTGTAGTTTCTATTTGATAAAAACGTCTTAACAAAAAGTAGAAGCTTGATGCAAGTGGGTTAACAGTTGTGTAGATGCATCGGTAAATAGTATTGAAAGTATTCCGAATGACAAGCATATTAGTGTTTAATTTAAAATCATTACAGATGATATTGTTTGTATTGCCAGCTATATCTCTTGATGGTTTTTACTTCCGACTATTGAATTTTTTACTATTTTGTTTAACATACAAAATTTTGTTCTTTTTAGGCAATATTTATTTTTTATATAAGTAACTGTATGTAAACTCCTTTCTTTGTTAACTTTTGAACGGATTTGAGTTGGATTTGGAGAAATAGTTACCATATTATAATTTGTTTACAAAAACCCATTGCACAAAAGTAACAGTTCAATTTATTAAGTTTTATAGTTTACTATAATTTTGATCTGATTAAGTTAAACATTAGTTGGTTGCTATGTTGCTAACATTATTATTTTTAAAACTATACATATTATTATTATATACAATATTTGTAAATTTAAATAAATTATATACTTAGTAGTGATGTTAATTGATGTATTTTAAAAATTTGACAATAAAATAAAAGCAGTATTTAAATTATTGAACTTGAATGTAAATTTTAGTGGTGTGAGTGGTTCGCAAGGATTGTATGGTCACTCAAAGTGTAGTTCCGTGTTATATAGAAGTTTTGCGAACAGCTCACGTCTGTAACTCAATTTTCTTGTTTTGGAGATATATTTATATTATCTGTTGATGTTTGACTATTCTGTATTTGCATTGGTATTATTTTTTTTGTTTAATTTTTAAGCCCATGTATATTTCTTCGGCCAAGTAGGTGATTAAGAGATAATTCAACGAATTGTTTACAATATAAAACGAAGCAATAAATAATGAAACTAGAGACCTGTGTTTTATTATTGTTTTTAATGTTTTAATTGCTAACTATTAAAACCAACGACTAAAGAAGCGACGGATGAACGGTGTGAAAGATGATAATCATGTCTTATGTGAATAGGGTGGACTACTCTAATAGAGAATTATAAAAGATGAAGAGATGCGCGCCGACACTAAGTAAATTCACCATGAGAATGATGGAACTAACCTAGATTAGAACTAGAATATATAAAGATCTTGTGGCATAGTGTTTGTTATCGAACTCTTCTGAAACGGCTCCCATTTTCGACGGCTCGCTAGAGAAGTTCTTGGCGATTTCAGTCACTTCTAGTTCTCATACCTTAAACGGTTCCATAAAGTCTTTTGATCTCTATATTATGAAAAATGTGTATTTGGGCATAGGTGTACTAAAATTTTTTTTTCAAAATATTTGAATGCAGTTCAAAATATCTTTAAAAGTTATGGATGGTCTCCAAGGAAAGTTTCCTGTGTTTATATTGGTTAAGGTACTTTACTGGCCATTCAGACCATTCAGGTTACTAAAGATCTTGCATCTTTAGTCATCTGAACAAACTATTTTACAAACGTACCATGTTTGTAGCACTTAGTTTACAAACATGGGAATCATGGTTGTTGGTTAAAATGCAGGTCAAACGCTCATGGCTCAGAAAGCAAAGCCTCTTACTGACCGCACGCAACACTAATGAACGAATAATGATGATCTTGAATCGCACGCACGTAAATATTATTATCTAAAGCAGTGGCTCCCAATCTGTGGTCCGTACTAGCTAAAATATGGTAGGGGAAAGAAATATAGTTTTCAACTGACAAGTTTAAGTTTCTATCACAAATGTTGTACCTATTTCTCTATAATAATGCTTGTTACTTCTAATTTTAAAGAATTGGTTTCGAATTGATAATAAAAGTATTTTTTTAATTACGTTAGTTACCTTCTGAACTTATGGTCCCTGCTAACAACAAAGTGATCCCCGGTTTAAAAACCGGCCAAGAGCGTGTCGGGCCACGCTCGTCGCTCAGTGTAGGGTTTCGTAGTTTCCCGTCCGTCACAATAAGTGTCCCCAACTTTTCAAAAACTGTTCGTCCCATCAAGTTCAAAATAATTTTCCTAAAAAGTCTTTATAAAGCTCTAATATCCAGATTTTTTTCATATTTTCTAAACTTATGGTTCAAAAGTTATAAGGGGGGGGACACATTGTTTTTTACTTTTGGAGCGATTATTTCCGAAATTATTGATATTATCAAAAAATGATTTTAGTAAACCCCTATTCATTTTTAAATACCTATCCAACAATATATCACACGTTAGGGTTGAAATTAAAAAAAATCGCTTTTTACTTTACATGTAGGGGGGCTACCCTAATAAAACATTTTTTCCCAATTTTTATTTTTGCACTTTGTCGGCGTGATTGACGTACATATTGGTACCAAATTTCAGCTTTCTAGAGCTAACGGTCACAGCGATTAAGCGAGGACGGACGGACAGACATGGCGAAACTATAAGGGTTCCGTTTTTGCCAATTGGCTACGGAACCCTAAAAAGGTTGAGAACCAGTGATCTAAGGTGTAGATGCATGAGCGTCTAAGAAGTTTCAGTTTCTATAAGCAACATCATTTTTCCTAACAAATATCTAGGTACACTGGAGTAAAATGTTTTGAAAAGTATTAATCTAGGTAGATACGCGTGACACCACAAGTCAAGTGTTCTGTTTGGCTATTGAACGTTTATTCAACTAATTACAGTAGGTACCTACTTACTTAATACGAATTGAGTTGGTGATTATTTAGGTAGTTCCAGAACTAGGACCTAGGGAGATACGAGTGCCTAGACGATCCCTCGTTCAAAATGTCTATTTCCGAAAATGTCCAAAGGTTTCAAGACTTCCAATTAATGGAATGGTCGATTCCCAAAACGACGCTTTGCCGGGATAACCAATTGCCAGAATCCCTATTTCCCAGGCTCAGGCAACCATGAAATGTCCTACCTATGGGACAGGATACGCTCGCTAGTTTGCAATATCTAGTCAAGTACTTATCTAGACTTACTCCCCTTATCTTATAAACTGAAATAGTTTGTAGCCTCGGGTCATAAACCTACTTTATTATTTTTTTGGGATTTTATGACTAGCTGATTTCTTTAGGTTTTTTAGTACTTACCTCTTTGGGAGCAAATGTATTGATTCAACCACAATTACAAAAAAAATCTTAGCTTAATTTTACCGAGATCGCGCCTGTTCATATGATTCCCATATTGTCTAGGTGTGCAGACACAAACAAAGTAGGTAGGGGAAAGCAGGTAGGCTTCGTACAGCGGGAGCCTTCGTACAGTAGTCATATCTACACTATCTAATACGTTGCCGCGTTGATATTTGTGTGCGTGACGCTAACCTATAACCTATAGATACGCATGTGTGAACCGCGAGGTGGCGGGTCCGTGCGGCCGCAGGCTTCAACGCCAGGAGTCAATACGTGTTTTTGCTCTCCGTAAGTATTTTTCGTATTCACTTTTGAACACGTTTAATTGTTATAAGTTATGGTTATACTTTTAAAGTTATTTTATTTATTTTATGTAGTGATTACATAGTTTATTACCCCAATAGTTATTTTAGGCTAACTATTACAGTTATTTTTATTTTTTGTTTTTATTTGTCTATTTTTCTGGTTGGGGTACATTCGTGCAGCTATGAATGGGGTGGATTCGTAGGTACTGTACGAATGCTCCCCATTCAGCAAAATTGTTAATTACTTAAGTGTTATTAGAGAACCATGCCGCGAATATACATAAAAAAGGGAACAAGAACAGGAGAAGTAGATGAAAATGCAATGAAGTCTGCGATGAAAGAAATTTTGAATAAAACTTTATCAATAAGGAAATCTGCACAAAAATATCAAGTCGTGTGTGTCAAATCCGCAACGTTTTCAATAAGCTATCTATCTAAAGATGCAGCTACTAAAGATAAACAAATATATCCTTTTGCCCTTACTTGCTTTCCTATAACCTACCGACGACGGATAACATTTCCTACCAAAAGCTGTGGATTGATCGATAGAATCTTACTGTTTATCGGGGATAGCTATCTATCTATGAACTGCGGTAGGTTATTGAAAACGGGCGTAAAGAAAGTCGACTGTCTTAGTCGTCTTTTTTTCTCTTTATAAATGTTAAGTCTTATTAGCCTAAGAGGGTATTTTGTTGATTTTTGAATTCCTTTATAATTTTCTAATTTGTATGGTTTAAAAGTTTATAAGTTTAAAAAAAACAACTAAGTATTACATGAAGCCTACTTACTGCTTACTATACTATCAATAAACGTTTATAATTACATTTGTAAAATGGTATTTTCATTGACTGTACGGAGGTTCCCCACTATGTACGAATGCTCCTTACGTTGTGTACGAATCTACCACACGTGTGGGGTAGTTTCGTACGTTTTTCATATTTTAGAAAAGTAACCGTAACTTCGCCCTGCTGAATAGTATCAAGACAATACTACACTATTTTTATAGCTAGATAAATAGGGTACCTACTAATGGACATTAAAATTATTTTTAAATAGTTAATAGTGTTTCGTATAAACGGCTAAGAATAAAAACTGTACGAATCCTACCTGCTTTCCCCTACACCAATATTAAATCACAATATCCATTGCCTACTAGGTATCAGAAAGCATTTACGAATAATTAAAAAGCCAGCTTACTTATTTAAACGCAATCTATTCTATGTATGTTCACAAAGTTCTTAAATAGTGGAGTATGGAATTCTCATTTTAGTTTACAAAAATATCTAAGTAGATAAACTAAACAGCTTAAAACATCGGAACGAAAAATAATTCCGACTAATTTCAGACCGCCCCGAACATGAACATCGTGAGTAGGGTTGCGTCGAGATCGCTAAGATTGTGCCCGTCGTGTCGAAGCCTTTACAAGTTAGAATGAATAAATTATCGAGAGGCCATGTAGCTATAATCCGGCTTACGATGCGAACAAGCAGCGCTCGCAGTGTTATAACAAGGCTGGGGACTCGGGCTTATAATAAAGGTAGGAAGATTGGAACATAGGAAAAATTGATTCACGCTGTAAAAGTGAGTGTTGTTACCTATTGGTGTGATAATAGTAAAAACCGTGTATAAAACCTGAAAGGAGTAAGTAACGCTTCTTCCAGGATGGGGTTTCGTAAAACATATTTTTTATGTACCTAACTAGGTTCCTATGCAGTAACAAGATAAATTGGAAATAGGTACCTACACAGAAATAAATACCTAATTGGTGTCAGAAAAAGCAAATTCAAATATTTATGGAACAAATGTTTCTGTTTTTTTTTTAAATCACACGAAGTTACTGATTATTTCTAAACTTAAAACATCTGTAATTTGCCCACTTCTTCGTCGCTCAAGGCAGTCCCTCGGACGGGGATGTGATTACCGTCGAATTTTGTAAAGAACTACTGCTAATAACAGCATTCTAAATCGCTTCCTTTTTTTTTAGTCTGCCTTAATTCATGAATCCCCGACCGGTCCTATGAGACCGCGCTGTTATTGTCTTACTATTGTGTCTCGTTTCGCGGGTATTGATAGGTTAAGCATGTTTAGCTTCATCCCTGCCCAGTATTAGGTTATTTTAGAGACAATGCTCAGTTGAACGTTTAATACTTTCCCGGTACCAAGTACCGAGTCGGGAAAAGCTACGTGCCCCTAGCTTTTCCTCTCCTGGCGTTACCCTTAAAACTGTTTAGGGGATATTCAGTGCCTCCTGTATGATCTCATTCGTTTTCCAAGAAAGAAGGTGAGATACCTACTCGTACTTAGTGTCTTAGTGTTCAAACGCAAGCCTATCGTAACTACCTAATAAAAAAGTCCCATCAACACCACAATGGTACATAGGCTTTCAAGCTTCGCCTTTTATCGTACCTATCTCATATTCCTGTGGTTAGCCACATAATTTAGATACAAGCTACAATTAGTGGGACAAGCTTTCCTCCATTAGAATAATGCCTTACTTACAACTTAACTGAGATGTAAGTGCCCAGATTAGGTTATCGCATAACACGTAAGGTTAAAGCCGATTCTTGTCATCTTGGGACATACATTACTTACAAAGTGGCACATTAATGCTAATGCTCGAGTAACATACTACCTATCTTAGTAGATAATGACGTCGAATAGTTTCGCTCCACAAATATAAACGTCCGCATCCTGTAGACGCGAGTTGCCAAAGTAATTAGAGAAAGCGTGTGGCCGTACTGCACGCAATAGGAAAAATAAAACTGATATGCTCTGCGGACCTCCGCGCCGATACAGAAAGGCGGGCTTTTTACTTTTTTTGTTGTTGTTTTTTTTTGTTTGAGTAGGTAAAGGTGAATCATGTTTCGGTGAATGAAAGTGTGCTGTTTTGCTTTTTAATTCTTTATCTTGGGTCTTATTTCTAAATAGGCTTTAACTCTGATTTATTCACCGAGGTATAGAGGCTTATCTTACGATTGGCAGAAGTAGGTACTTTTTTTATGTAGGATTAAGAGTGAATCTTCCATTGTCTTATTTATCTACACATTGTTTATATTTTTAAATAGTTAAAAAAAAGAGTGGATTCATTATTAGGTAGTACATCTAATATTGAGCGATATATTTCAACTAAGTAGTTGGTATAATTTATTATGGCGCTGCAAGGCTCAAGTCTTCCTTACCATTTTACATACCTACATTGAATTTTTAATTGACAATAAAGTTCACCTGTGATTTCATTAATTAAGAATGTTAGTTAAATAAATAATCAGTCAACAAGATATCGATTTAATAGCGTGCAACTAATTAGTGCGCAGTTCGCGCCTCATTGTAGTCAGCTGTTAAGGCACTTGACAGCTGATTAGGGCAATTACCCCGGCTCACTATCGGCAGGAAGTAAAGCTGTCGGCTCGTGCCCTCGTCGCACCGGTTTACAACGCAGGGGAGCTCGCATCATGTTTGTATCTTATATTGGAAGGTAACAGATTACTGGGAATAGCAGCAGCGGGGTTAAACAGGCCACTTTAGTAGAATCCTATTAGGATAATTTATAGGTAATATGATTAGGCAATAATTATTATAAGGAATATGATTTTGATATAAAATGAATGTGACTTTTTTAGGGTCCGCTATTGTGAAAAAAATAACAAAGGCTACGAAATGCGAGAATTACCTACTTACGAAGTAGAAGGTTTGCTCTCTGCACTGATAGGTAGTTAATTAAAATAAGCAGTTTCAGGAAAATAGGTTTCTTGACGAAGTTTTTCTTTATTGTAGATGAGTGATGAAAGGAGGTAGGCACCTATGTACAACGTTTGCCTACCTTTAGACACCAACTTATTGGGTTAATACCTATATAATCATTTATTTACAGCTCAACATAAGAACAAATAACTGATTCGTCAACGCTTCAAAACTGGCACCGCCCTAATTGTTTATCAAAATGAAAAATGAGTGGGTAATTTGCAGAATTTTCAGTATTCACGCCTTTTAAGGTGTGTGGTAGACGTCTGGGTAGGCACCTAATTGATAAGATTTATTTGCCTGCGGGGACTTACGAAACGGGACAAGCAGGTTTTGCGATGGCAAAGTTGCGGGACATTCTCAATTTATATTAATCGTTGCGAGTATGAGACGATGAGCGGGTTTGAAATGCGTAAAATACAATTGAGGGCCTCATTCAAAAACTTGTTAAAGTATTACTAAGTAGGGAAACTTTCGTTAATGTGAGAAGTAGTTACAAACTACAAACGGAAACATAAGCTCATAAGATAAGAAATTAATGCTTCCGTAATGTTATTCGAACACATTCCTAATCATATTTCGAGACGACCATAACCTTTCCTAAGTCCAAGGCCGTAAAAAAATAAAAAAGATAACTATCACCGCGAGACGCTTTTCTGTAATTTTGAACGTGCCCGTATCCAATCGCAGTGCGACCGTCGACACAGCGCATGCGCCGCGCGTACCGCGAAAATGGCCGGCGCGAAAATTACGCGCGAAACAGAAAAAATATTTAACAAAAGTAAAAGTGAAAATTATTTTAGGAAATAAATATTTATTTATAATTATTGTTATTTCTACCAAAGATTTGTTCGTTTACAATTATGAAACGATTAAAATGTGCTCGCAATCGGATTGTTACAAAGTGATATTTGTAGTGATATTAGTTTTGGTACGGAATGCTGATTGTAGGAGTACTAGCAATAAGTTTAGAAGGACCAGTGGAGTGCAACATGCGTGGAACCATTTACAAAGTGCGGAAAAAAACTCGACACTCAAGGAACAAGGCAGAGGATTTTTCGGTAAGTCAGAATTTATTGATAAATGATAAATGATATTTATTTTACAAATAGGTTTCACGAAACACTTTTACACGTCAATTTTTTTTTTTGTCAAAATTATTAATCTAGATGAGGCCGGTGTTTCCTAACTGACTACCCTGAGAAGAAACACCGAAACAAACTCAGGGGTCACAGTCTCTTTTAAAAAAAAAATATCCATACAAAATGTATTGGTCAAATCATATGCGAACTATGCAGATTGGTGTCTGAGATGGCCTTTTAAAGAAAGAACCATGCAGATTTGAGCGGACCTGTCCAGTCAGTGCAAGCATTTGTCATTTTCCTCGTAAAGCTCAACTCGGGGCTACTAGGAAGCTCAACGACTTGACGAACAATGCAAAGGAAAGGACATTTGGTTAGGCCGTAGAAAATACTCAAATTGCCAGACATAAGTTAAAGTGACTGAAACGAAAGGAAAAAGCAAGCTATCCACATAGTCCTCACATTCACAAAAAAAAATAAATAAAAAAGATATAAATAAAATTTACAAAACGTAATACTTAACAAAGTAAATATTGTTGTCAAAAAAAAAAAATTAAAGAATAAAAAGAAATTAGTCGAATTGTATATATTATCAGCTTTACTATAAAATACTAAGTAGGTAGGTACTTATTTACTCTAAATTAACTGTCGACAAACTAAAAATCAAAGTCTACTTCTCTTAGTCTACTTGGTCTATGGAAAGCACCCATTGATTTAATTAAAAATGCTATCAATATTTATAAGAAATTGACGACATTTTCGTCAATTGCGATTTCAGATGAAAATCTGCCATAGAATGAACAATACGAGTCTAAGATGTATCTACTCTTCAGATTTCTTTTAGTTACTTACTTCAAATTCTTATTCGGGAAATCAAAGTCTTATCTAAAAGTTTGAGCCCTATTTGTCTACTTTTATTATTAAAGCAGTAAAGGAGTTACATCGTAAATAGATTTTTTTCTTTTCATTTTAAATCTAGGTATATTTTTTTTGCTGAAAGTATAGGTACCTGAAAGTTACTGGACTGTTATTGAAAGTTACTGAATTGTTTATTGTTTGAATCCCCGACCGGTTCTATAAGACCGCGCTGTTATTGTTTTACTATTGTGTCTCGTTTCGCGGCTATGTGATAGATTATTTAACAGTTAAACTTTAAAACAAATAAACAATTTTCCTGCTTCAGTATGAAAAGTAGACAAATAGGACTCAAACCCTATTCTAAAACCACACATTAAAAGCCCTAGTGCAAACCTGACACATTACTCACATCATTACCGCGCACCATAACGACCCATTCCATACACCACATAACTATCCGACCAAAGACGACACTTCTTTTTTTTCTTTTGTCCCGAATTCGCGAGGCTGGAATTTAAAAGGCTATAATTTAGCGACGGAGTGTCCATGTCGTTGTTACTGTGCCAAAGGGTCAGTGTGATGGCCGCCCACTCGCCGGGACACGGTTAATGGAAAATATAAAGTGCTCATCTTCCTTTTGCTGGAGAAAGTGGTTAAATAGCTGTGAGTTTTCGGTGGTTTATTTCTGCATGCCGCTTGTTTTTTATTTTAAAGATTTATTACTTACGCGTCAACAGTTAAGTAGGTACCTACTTTAATTGTGCAATTAGTCATCTTAAAATTTTCATAATAACCTAGGATAGCAATGAGAGCCCTAGAATGTTTTATACGTGGCAACAAAATATATTGGTTACGATATGCATGATAGGCGACTTGTAAAAACACAGGCTTCAATTGAAAAGAATCATCGTCGTCATCATCATTTCGACTGAAAGACATCCACTGTCCTAGGTCCATCCTAGGACTATGTGTTATCATAACGATCGGTCTAGTCTGTTTCGCATCCGGTCCACCTTCTGGGAGGCTTTCCAAGGCTGCGTCTATCGGTAGTTACGCGTTCACCATTCCAGAAACTTTCGGCCTTATCGACCACCTGTTCTGCGGCCAATATGTGCTTTGCCCACTGCTAAATACTTAAGCTTGCGTTTCTTCGGAGAATGTCGGAAAAGTATAATTCAAACCAAACTAATTAGCTTCATCTAGTTTTATAATGGGTCAATCAACTTTTATTTGTCCTGTAAGAACTATGTTATGTCCCTGACCAATAATCGCAGTTCTAAAAAAAAATAAGTGGTTTGTTGGCATATGTCGCATTTATCGTATTATTAAGCAAATATACGAGTAAATTATTTTAAAGAAATCACTATTATACTGGAATTTTAATGGTTGTCCGGTTAACAAAACATCTGATGAAGTGTTTTATTGTTTGTTCCCCAGTAGGTTAGTACAACGAAACATTACTTTATATAAAAAATATTGTATGGCAATTAATTACGCTTTTACATAATTATTTATTACAATATCTACTATGATGCTAGCATATAGATTTTTGTTCGATTTAAAATTTTAACGATATTTTGGCATGTTCATTTTGGTCCCTAATATATTTTAATATCTTGACTTCCACCGGGCAACGGCAAAAAAGTTCCGCAACCAAAACACAGATGGCGTGATTAGTGCCTTGAGAACAAGTCGATTAATTTGTTGACATCACTCATCTAGCCGCCATTTTGAATTCATCTTTCCCGCAGCGCCAGTCGGCCGAGTGTGTTTTGAAAAAATGGGTGGCTTTATTGTGTGCCTACCGGACAACCGGGACAATAACGTAAGTATTTGATATATCGTAGTAAATTAAAGTGAAAATATTCTATTTAGTCTATATTTTTCATTACGCGTTAGGACCTAATTCAAAATATCATTATTTATTACCAGGGAGCGCAAATACTGATAAATGTCACTCGGACAACCGGTCACTTGGACAACCAAAACCGTTGTCCGTGGGGCATTTTGGTTGTTCTTAGGACAATAATAATAGAATCAGTATAAAGCAATACTTTTTCTTTCAATAATAATTAGTCACTGAAGAGCCTAGCCTAGCCTTACAAGGGCTAGAGCATTTATTATTGTTTAATATAAACAATATTGATATTTTGACCAATTTCAACTTAGTACTTCTTGACGTGTGTTAGCTTACTTACCTAACACATTTTTACAGTCCTCTATTCTATTTTTTATTATTATTTTTAGATAATCGGTTTGACGGAAAAAGAAAAATCAAGACGCTATAGAAAAAGACGTAAAGCAGACCCGGAGAAATTAGCTGAGCGAAAGAGAAAAAAAGGGAAAGCTACCATACCTGAATAAAAAACTAGTTTCAAGTATGCTGCTAGAAGATAAGAAAACTGCAGGATTATATGGAAGCTGCGAAAACGTCACAGAGAAATTGCCAAAGAGCTGATATTAATTATTAAAGAGCTGATAGTATTACATTTTTAGATCTGTTCATTATTGAATACTTTATGGTCATGTTGATTCTTTCATAAAAAAAATATAATAAAACTGATAATTATTATTGTCATATTGTTGTTTGTTTTACATAAAAAGAACAAATACAGGCGATTTCAATCCTAGTATCTCCTTCGGACTCCCAAGTGACGTGCGACTCCCCACTGGACAACCATTTTGTCCCTGTCTCCGAAAGATAATGTATCTTTCGGAGACAGGGACAAATCGTCATAAATACTTAAAAAAAACAGAAAGGTATACAAAATTTTCAAATATGAATGTAAAAATTAAAAGTGAATTCATAAACTGTTAAATATTACGCTATAAATTATTATTTTATAAGTTAAATGTAAAGTTTGTTACATTTAAAGTTTGTCGTTGTCCAGGTGACAATATTATTGGGAATAACTTATAAATTAAAAGCCACATCATTTATTTATGAATAATAAATTGGAATCTATCCTATATTCAGTGGAAATAAAGTGATGGTTTACAATTTGACTGAATTTTAATGGTTCAGAAGCCTATTTAGTTCAGTTGTCCAAGGAACTGTTTTAACTAGGGTCATGTGGATTTCGGAGGCAAAATTGCTATTTTATTTAAATAAATCTTTCTGCTCTACGTGTTTTCTTAAAATATAAATAATTATCTACTGCAAACATGTTAAAAAAATTTTGTTCACAAATAAAATTTTAAAAATAAAATTTATTATTGATGGACACTTAAAAGTTGATTGACCCTTATACTCTATCGGTTCAGGTAATTAACTAAATGTAAACAATCTTGGCATGTCTTTTTATCTAAAAGTTGTCTAAAAATTGTATGTGAAAATCTTTGCAACTAGGTATTTACCTAAATCGATGTTAGCTAAAAAACTAAATTTAAATAATATTTGTGTATAATAGATACGACCTCTTTATAAAAAGACATATCAAGATTGTTTACCTTTAGTTAACCACCTAAACCGATAGACCATAGAGTGTAACGATTTTTCCCACACCTACTCTAGCAAAGGATTATTACTGCACTACTATACTACAATTCCTATTACTCTACTAAACTAGTAAGGTGAAAACTAATCAAGCATCCATATTTGCCATAAAAACACGCGCCGACGAAATTCAATTTCTTCTAAAGTCATGGAAATTTCTTCGAAAACAAGTTACGTTTAAGTATTCAGTCGGTCGATAATTTGTTATGACGCCTTGCAACTCGCAAACTTGTTTACAGACTCCCTTTACGGACTTTACAGGTTAACAATGTACTTAAACGATGACTTGAATACGTATGCGAAGTGCTGCGATATGCTAATATCGGGAAACCTAGCAATTGCTAATGCAAAATCTATAGAATGAGCACTGCTTGGAACAGGTGCAAAATTAAGTGGGAATCTTGTTGTGAATGCACTGAGTGCCACTTGTGTTCCTAACTTGGGTATGAAGTAGCTATAATATGTGTATGCAAAACTGGAGGAAATGCAGTAAATTTATATAGAGTTAAATATACAAAGTTAAAATAGTATGTGTTTATCAATGCGGCCTTTCCGTCAGTAAGAACAAAACTTATGTGTACATTACCTTCGGAAAAGTCACGTGATAAGTTACGTGATAGTACTTAGCGTTTAGTGGCAATGCTTATAGATAGAATCATTTGTCTTAGCCCAGAATGAGTCTGCCATTTATTTTTGGTACACCCTGAGAAAAATAAATTAATTGACAATTTTGTAAAAAAAATCGCTGTTACTTTTCAAAAACATCCATAGTATCTAATGTTGACCCTAGATCATCGTCGCTAAGTGCATAGACAAACACTTCCTTTCTCAATTGGCATCAAAAATATTTTAGTGTTAAAAAACACTATAGGTTTACTGCTAGACAAAAAATAGCTAAATCCAATACAATCTAACAAGTTTTCTTTTATTTATTCCAAGATCAACATGAACATGAAAGTTAGATTAGAAAAAAATAACTGAGAATCGGATCGAGATAGTTTCGCCAGATAATTTCAATGCAAGAGGCACTTTCAAAAGTTTTCAAATCAATTTCAATGAGTTGCGTTTGTGGTACTCGCTCCAGACGTGCACTAATAATATATTATTTAGATAAGTAAGTGGAATTAGCGCTTGGTTTTATAGAGTACTTAATTAATGACTATTTAAGTGCATGCCTTTTATGTTTACGAGAAGCATCGTAAACATTAAGTGCTTTAAATGTTTTTACGAGTGATTTCTCGAATTCTCTTTTTGAGATTTTCTCACCTATGGTGTTTTCATCCGTTTAGCGGACTAGCCTTTTCTTCTTCTTCGTTGGTAGGTATACTCTATGACTCTAGCCGGAGCGGTCGTAGTCATCATTGTGAATTACGATGGTTACCTTGCTAATACGGCGGCTATTCATTCATCTAGGACTGCAGTTTCCCGGGTAAATTCGCGAACCGGATAAGTGAGTAATTAAAGCCCCAGAAAAAAAAACTATCCGGCGCTTTGGGGAATGGATCCGGTTTAGAGCTTCGCTGGGGTAGGACAGTAAAGAAAGGGCTAGATCGAACGTTAAAAATTGAGTGCTAGGAGCCCAATTAATAAAATTATTTAGTGTTCTAGCTGTGTCTACAGATCAACTCATTTTTCAAAGGTTACCAGAACTAACCATAAGTTCCCCTCATTTCTATGAGTAATTCTTTTAATTTTTCTGTTTCACGTATCATAATTTGGTCTAGCCAGTTCGTAAATCGAACTGGTCGTGGTTGGCACCATTCATGAAGTACTTTCTGGGTTGAAGATCATGTAGCCATAAGCAAATTACAAAATATGCTTAGGTTCAAACGCACGATTTTTAGGGTTCCGTACCTCAAAAGGAAAAAACGGAACCCTTATAGGATCACTTTGTTGTCCGTCTGTCCGTCCGTCCGTCTGTCAAGACTTTTTTTCTCAGAAACGCGTGAAGGTATCAAGTTGAAATTAAAACCATATATTGAAATCCGCGGTCCCTTGAAGTTGTGCAAAAATCAAACTTGTAAGTTGACGGGAAAAAAAGATACGCCCGTTTATGTTGCAAAAAACGTACATTTCGACACTGTCAAAGGAATCAAAACTCATAGGGTGCTTCCCGTTGACCTAGAATCTTGAAATTTGGCACGAAGCAAGGTATTATAGCACTAATATCGGGAAAAGTCTGAAAACTGAAAATTTTTAGTTACGTCACAAGAAAAAAAAATTGAAAAGTCTTCAAGACTCGATTCAAGAATTAAACTGTTTTTATAGGTAGGTTGGTACGAAACCCTCAGTGCGCGAGTCCGACTCGCACTTGCCCGGTTTTTCCTCATGGCAATAAGCAGGAACTAAACATAAAATGGCACACGGGGCAAAAAGATGAGTCATTTCATAAAATGATACCTACTTAATAATTTTCCATTTAATTTGCTGATTATAAATTAAACGCGTATAAAATTATTTTCACGCAGGTTTTCTCTTATTATCCGAGACTGGTTAATAAAGTTAAGTGCTACTGCACTGCGTAAAGCAACGAGTAATCAACTGATAAATGGTTAAAGACCACAACTGTGTTATTAGGTTTAATTTAATTGAATTACCTGCATTTACATGGTTAGTCGGACATTTAAAAAAAGATTAGGCTCTAAATCCATTCAAGTTTAGTAAGGAACAGTAGGTATATATTATGTTACCGTAAAATTGTAAATGCCGTTTTTACGTTCTTATTGTAAACTGTTCAAAGATTGAGAACCGTAACAAATAGCATATCATCATCGATATCGATCCAACAAGAACTGTAAAGAAGAACACGAAACTAATGTCATAATAACAGGGTTACGGGATTGTTCAAAAGAGTTACAGTAGTCTTGGAACGAAAAGGGTAACTGCAAAAATACGAGTGGGTTTTAGTTGGTAATAGTCTGATACTCGCTCGGAGTTTCCTTGCGCGATCATATCAGGAATGAAGATATCCGCAAGAGAACTAAGGTTACCGACATAGCCCGAAGAATCGCCAAACTTAAGTGGCAGTGGGCTGGGCACATTGCTCGTAGAACAGATGGTCGATGGGGACGGAAGGTTCTGGAGTGGCGGCCACGTACCGGAAGATGCAGCGTCGGAAGGCCTCCCACAAGGTGGACCGACGACCTGGCGAGGGTCGCGGGAATCCGATGGATGCGAGACGCACAGGACCGGTCGCTGTGGCGGCGCTTGGGGGAGGCCTATGTCCAGCAGTGGACGTCTTTCGGCTGAGATGATGATGATGATGAGTCTGATACTTCCTCTCTTTTCGCCCAGACCTGAATAGAAGCTACCAAACGATTTCTACCTTGACAAAAAATGCTCTCATCAGTTAAGTGATACATGACGGGATATTATTTAGTTTGTTACTGTCCATCATCATCATCATCTACCTAGCCTTTTCCCAACTATATTGGGGTCGGCTTCCAGTCTAGCCGGATTTAGCTGAATACCAGTATTTTACGAGGAGCGGCTGCCTACCAGACCTCAACAACCCATTAATTGGGGTAACACGGTACTTCATGGCAAGACTGGAGTCAGATTTACCGGCTTCTGACTATCCGTAACGACTGCCAAAGATCTCCAAATGACAGCCGGGACCAACGGCTTAACGTGCTTTCCGAGGCACGGAGGAAACTCGTTATGTTAAGATGGTCACCCATCCACAGACCAACCTAGGCAAGCGTTGCCTAACCTTGAAGATTGACCTGTGCGGCTGTTATTATTTAGCCACGAGCTCCTCTTAGTTTGTTACTGTCCAACTTAATCAAAAGATGTTCTTGGAAGAATCCTTAATTTATTTATCCCCTAATAACTATCAGAAGGGCAGAGCGTCGCTGCCGATAAATCACGAAGTTAGCAACAAATCCTATCGCCATAATTCAGCGCGCCACTGATACGCACTCGACCCGATTCCCATCCAACATTAGTATTCCCAACTCGTCTTCAAAGTGACACAAACAGAAATAAAAAACCGAAACTGGCATGTATCGAGGTTTCGGGGTTGTCCAACAAGGACATACCTGCCCATAAATACGAATTTTGGCGAAAAAGTATTGAAAACGTCGAATAAATAATGTTGTAAATTTTAAGGCGGGGTCGCATTATTGGAATCGCTAAGCGTGATTCGATAAGTTTTATTTGTATTTTTTTGTTATCTATAGGCACGAGCCTAGTGAGAGTTTGATCACTATCTCAACTAAAAATAAGTGATGTGTGGTGTGGCCGCTTGCCTATTTACTTTTGACTTAAAGACCCTAAGTTGTAGCTATCAGGAAATATAGTCGGCAGGGAATTCCACTCCTTAGCTATACGCATTATGAATGTAAGTACCTACGATACGAATTGTATCTTCAAGCCTTTATCTGAAAATTATCCAAACTGTTTGAAGGCTGAGTAGGTAGTTATAATGTTAGCGCACTGTTCCCTAAATTCTACATTCTATTATTCTTTTAAAATGGATGTGATGAAAAAAAATAACAGTAGTTCCAGCTCCTGTTAATGGTACTAGTGACAACGAACCCTCCATTTTTCATGCAGATTTTAACTTGGCAAACAAAAGAGAAATTAGCTGCAATCTCCTTAAATATTCCTGTTAGTAAAAAAATATCTCCCACAAAATATAGGAAGAACAAGCAGCCAAAAGACATTTTATGAATCGTTGAATGTTAGAACAGTAAACAGCATTGATAAAAAAATGTGCATTTTACAATAATGTGGTCCTGATTTGTTTTTATTTTAAAAATTGTCCCACACTACAAATTGCTCTTGTATAGTGTGTCACCAGACAGTTAGATCCGGAACAACTAGCAATAGGCCATACAAATATTGTTGCACCTTGCGGAAATCAAACTCGCACACACGCAGCGCAGCAGTCAATCGCTCCACCACTGCACCAAACTTACCATTAAAAGTTAATGTAACTGCACCTTAAATTATTGAAGAAGGACTTTTGCACATTAATATTATCCGTGAATCGAGTTGTAAGGAATGTTTGGAGATGCAGTTTTACGTTCATATTGTATCGGTTTTAATATATCGCGGGTGGGGTTTTCCTTAAGGCCGTATGGATCACTTTCTTTTGTGACTTTATTATTAATTGATGTTGGAGAAATTATGGGTCGGGTTGTTGGGGGTCCGATAAGCATACGCTCCATGTAAAACACTGGTATTCAGCCGCGTCCGGTTAGACTGAAAATCGACCCTTAACTAGATGGGAAAGATAATGACCCCAAGAAAATATACTCCCGGGATAAAAAGTATCCTAAGATGTGCTATTCCAGGTGTACTTTTCATTGAAATCTGTTAAACCGTTTGAGCGTGAAGGAACTAACATACAAACACAAACTTTCGGCTTTACAATTCTTGTTTCTCGGATCTCTCTACGAAGGTTAGACATAGTTTAAAGGATTGCATATGTATGAGTCAAACTCCTGTCCAAGAGCTGTTAAACTTTATTTAACTATTCCGTATATTTGTCCAAGATCCTATTAGTTTAATTAATTAATTATCTCTTCGCTCCACGACGGGAATCAAACACTGAATGAAGGAGCTGCCATTGTAGACTCACACATTTCAAATACATTAGAGGCAAATTTAGTTACACGAAATACGTAGGATATTATTACTTGTAGAATGTGATTTCCGGTTTCAATTCCATTAATTTGGTTCAGAAGATATGTCATGAAGTTTACTTATAGAGCGTATAGAGGAACTATTCACTTTACATAAGATCTTGAGTGAAATGCCATTGAATGATTAATTACTGAATAACCTAGTAGTACCTATAATATTGACAAATACTAATAGTACCTATAATATATACACAAATATATGGTACAAGACCAGCATACAACAATGCAATCGAATTAGTTTATTAAGAAATGGAGACGGGACTCTTCGTAAATTGTTGTTAAAAAACATTCTATTTGCATAGTTTTATAATTTAACTAGCTGTCCCCTGCGGTTTCACCCGCATTTTTCGTTACTCCTCCGCTCCCGTGGGTCGTAGCGTGATGGTATATAGCCTATAGCATTCCTCGATAAATGGGCTATCTAAAACTGAAAGAATTTTTCAAATCGGACCAGTAGTTCCAGAGATTACCCCCTACATACAAACTTACAAACATACAAACTTACAAATTTTACCTCTTTATAATATTAGTATAGATTACAATATAGGAATCGTAGATAATATTTATGGCTACGATACGAGTATTATTCTTTTAAAGGATGAGAAAAAACACATATTAATTAGGACGGAAGAAGACGGAGGCCAAAGAAAACATAGATGAATTATGTGAGGAGTGATATGATAGAAAAATTAGTTAGGGATAGCGTAACGGGTGACCGGACAGAATGGAAAAAATAAAACGTGTCTCACCAACCCCAAGTCTCCTTCGCCGACACGGGACAAGGGCAGGAAGATAATAAAATGAATGTAAAAAATCACTTGCACCTTTAGGTCTGACAACCGCCAAAATTTTTCATTCGACAATATTTTTCATATTAAAATTCAAATTAATTTTTAGTCTTTTCCATTACATACAATACAAGACTAAAAACTAATTCGAATTTAAAAAAATCTCTCGAAGTACCTATGTAGTCTTACTTGTAATGTGCCATTAAGTACTTCTAAACCTAAAGAGATACACCAATAAAAGAGGATTTCTACAGCACCATCTAAATAAAACCAATTACATGCCACGATCCTTTCTATGATCCCGGCTAGCCATCCTACCTATTTACATGGGCAGCAGCAAGTTGTGGCAACTTTGTACCGCCCCCAGGGAGGCTATAGAGCACAGATCAACTGATCTAACTGATACCGTAGTCCGAGTTAGTAAGCCCACTATGTACGGCCGGCTCGACGGTATCAAAGATAGAGTTGTGTCAGGGGAATAGATGGTTGTTGTTTTGTATGAGAAGTTTTTGAAGTGTTTTAATACTGGTAATTGTATTTTCTGTTAGTTTGGGGAGTCATTCAGTAACTTTTCTTGGGTGAAAGGGTAAAAAAGGGATCATCATTCTACCTAGCCTTTTTCCCAACTATATTGGGGTCGGCTTCCAGTGAAGCCGGATTTAACTCAATACCAGTATTTTGCGAGTAGTGGCTGCCTACCAGACCTCCACAAGACCACAACCCATTAACTGTGGTAACACGGTAGTTCATGGCAAGACTGGAGGGATATAGGGCAAAAAGGGATATAGGGGTTTTAGTCCGTAAAAGTTTGACGTACCACATACCTATTTGATGATCCCCTTTGCATCTTAGAACTGTGGCAGATTCACTTTCAAAATCATCCCGCAGCTCGTATGTAGTGTGTTCTTCTCAGCATATCATGACAAATATACTCATCCCCATTAAAGATGTACAGTTCATTTAGCCCAATGTTCAGCTACGGTAACAGCCTTCCATGACACAGTCATTAGAGCTCATGTGAGAAAGTGTCTAAGATTTGAAAATGAAAATGAAAAATATTTTAGTTTTAAGTCTAAAAAAGTTGTAACTTCTGGTAATGACATTGCAATAATATCCACCAGAGCAGTATCCACTAGCGGATGTCTTTTGTTAATTGGTATTCTAATTTCGTACCTCTTTTTGACAAGTGCAGAAAATTTTCAGCTGGATGTTGAAGGGGACAGCAAAATATCAACTGTACATACATGTATGAGAATATTACTCAGAGGCGCAAAATCCAATGGAAGTACTATAATATATTAATTAGGTCTAAGCAATTCAGATCATACTCTCGATTAAACGAATATAAATTCAACAAGCATCAAGCCAGGCATTTTAATCACCGCTACTAGGAAATCCGGCCTTACACACTGTCGTAAAGAAACCTAGTCGTATTAAAAGCATGTTCAGCTGATTTTCATAACAATAACTCTATTAAAAGAAGCAAGTAAACTCATTTCGCAGCGATCAATAGTTCATTAACAACCTCCGAGGCGCCGTAAGCTGCGCTGGCTTCATTTTTGCAATCAACTCGGAATTAGATTTACCTTTGCAGCTGAACTTGCTTTTCTGTGACTTAATCGTGTTGCCGACGATCTACTAGCAGTCTCCTTGCCAATTATGACTTTATTTATTTTATATTTGTTGAGGAAATTAGTGTGGAGTTTGGTTTTAACTTGATTGTGTGACCAGAAATTAAATTGTCATGTTTAATAACTGATGTCATGGAAAAATCTATCGATTGTGGTAGCAAGGTGACCAAATACACGAGTCTTCGACTAATAATTTTTTGTTATTATTGTTAGGCTCGCTTTTGTCCACTATCCCACCAGATGGTAGGTAAGTAATGATGTGGTCGGTTATGGAGCATGCTTGCTTAGAAGTAACCTATTCAAATTTGACTTTATCAGGAACCACAGATTCTGGCAGGGAATTCCACTCTTTAGCTGTAAGTATAATAAGAGTATTTGTATCTGTAGAGGCTCTGTTTAACATCCTGGGTTGGTGTAGGATGTTGTGCACTCTGTTTATCAGCTGAAATCCGTCAACCGTAATCTAAATACCGGTTCTGTCAATGGGGTATCGTACAACGTCCACAGCCAAGTATGGTTCAGGAAGGAGGTCAGCTAAGCAGACGCTCCATGTGAATTACAGTCGGTTTACGCTGCCCGCCCACGACCGATAAATCGGCGAATGAGTTTTTGTTGGTGAAAAATAGAACATACTGATAGCAATAGCGCAACGCACACGACCTACAAAAAGTCGGGAATATAATATAGGATTATAATATGTGACGATTTATCGGGACGATTATCGGACCTACAAAAAGTCTATCTTGGGCGGGCAGCGTTACAGTCTAACATTTTGCAGCTGCATTAGGAAAGCTTAGTTAAACAGCTGAGAAAATGAAGAAGAAACTTGATTGACTCCCGTTAGCCATAACACTCTATGTATTAAAACTAGGCAAGTGCGAGTCGGACTCGCGTACTAAGCATTCCGTACCAAGATACCTATGAACACATTTTAATTCCTGAATCGAGTCTTGAAGATTTTTCCCAATCGCATTTTTTTCTTTTGACTTCAATTATTCAGTTTTTAGACTTTTTGAGACCTCGCTTTATGCCAAATTTCAGGATTCTACGTCAACGGGAAGTATGAATACCACCATACCGCCCTATAAATTTTGATTCTCTTGAGAGTGTCGAAATATACTTTTTTTTTTGCGAAATATTCGGCCATTTCTTTCTAACTTGAAACTTGTAGTTTCATTTTTGCACTTGCTTCAAGGGACAGCAGAATACAGGTTCTCGAGATAAAGGGTCTTGACAGACAGACATACGGACAAAAAAGTGATCCTATAAAGGTTCCGTTTTTTTCCTTAAGGTATGGAACCCTAAGAATGGGAGTAGATTAAGTGGTATAAACCCATACTGCATTTGATAATAACGGTGATTAAGAAGAAAGTGAGTTAACTAAACCTGAACCCTTTAAACTAACGTGTTATAACGTTTTAACCAAAAACATAACTTTGTGGCACAATGAGATGCAGTCAACACTTTGAACTGTTCTTAGATACCGTTGCTGTGTTCACAAATAGAGTAACAGAACAAAGACATTACTATGCTGGCTTAATTCATCTATACTAATATTATAAAGAGGTAAAATTTGTAAGTTTGTATGTTTGTAAGTTTGTAAGTTTGTATGTAGGGGGTAATCTCTGGAACTACTGGTCCGATTTGAAAAATTCTTTCAGTGTTAGATAGCCCATTTATCGAGGAATGCTATAGGCTGTATACCATCACGCTACGACCCACGGGAGCGGAGCAGTAACGAAAAATGCGGGTGGTGAAACCGCAGGGGACAGCTAGTTAGCATATAAGCATTGTGTATCAGAATTCCCTTAGTTTAATTTACACGTCAAAAAAGGCAGTTTTGAATATACTTGAAAGTCTCTCTAGCTCGCAGTCGCTAAGGTATCTAATACTTATAAAACAACTAAATTTATTTTTAATGTAATCAGTGAAAACATGACAGGTACTTAGAGTAGGTAAGTTAAAATGATGTATATTTGGTTTTTATATAAATTATATGTTAATTTTATACAGTGGCGTAGCGTGCCTTGTCGGGGCCCCGTATAAAAAAATTATTTGGGGGCCCTTGGGGGTAAAGATTTTTCACAAAAGAAAAAAAATGTTGTGAAAAGAAATATTTATTTATCATTTTACAAATAAAAATCAAATTTAAAATATTCGCTCTCCTTGCCTTTTTTTCGGAAACTGATTTATTAAATCATTTATGGCTGATGATGAATTTAGTTTTTCTAAAGTTTCTGCCTCTATGGACAATAGTGAGAGGTCTGACAGCCGTTCTTGTCCCATCGAAGTTTTGTAATTTAGAAAATAAAATAAATTAGAAAGTTTTTATTCTTTTTCCTTACACACTTTGGGGCCCCCCTTGACCCGGGGGCCCCGTATAATTGATACGGCAGATACGGCGGTAGCTACGCCCCTGATTTTATAGTAGTTACGATCATTATTTGTGTAATAATAAGATTTCATAATACGGGAGCTACGTCTGCTAAACATTAAATTATTGAAAATTTATTATTATATTTTTATGGAAAGCAGAAGTATATCTATCGTCCCCATATAGCCTGTTATTATTAGGTTCGACTTATTAAAATCAGCTATACACCCCATATAGCTCCATACCTTTACCAATACAGTTTAGTTCGTCAAATGGATCGCCTTAAGAGCTTGTGGTAGAGCCTCTGGTAGACAAACAACCAGCCGTTACAAATCTATACTAATATTATAAAGAGGTAAAATTTGTAAGTTTGTAAGTTTGTTTGTAGGGGGTAATCTCTGGAACTACTAGTCCGATTTGAAAAATTCTTTCGGTGTTAGATAGCCCATTTATCGAGGAATGCTATAGGCTATATATATATCATCACGCTACAGCCCATGGGAGCGGAGCAGTAACGAAAAATGCGGGTGAAACCGCAGGGGACAGCTAGTATTCATATAAAAAAAAACCCAAAACACTACCAGACAAAAGTACAAAATAATAACGTCATAATCAGATACTTCACTACTTCTACGAAACTGTTTTATTCTTTCATTTTTCTCAACAAGTACCTACAAGAGACTAGTACCTAATACAATTATACAATGAGTTTATCTTCAATCTCGAGGTAGTTGCTCTTGCTATGCATCGCGGCTGCGGTTTCACTGTCGTAAAAATGTGTTATGTTATTACTAAGTTAAAAGACGAAAGTTTGCCAATTATGTTTGAAGTATTAGTTTGCCGCGGTATTTGGCGTGTTTCAGAAAAATTTTGTAGAAAATCTAGATTAGGTTTAGGTATCTATAAGTAACCACGAGTTCTTAACGCTTATCCATTTGACGACCAAAACTGAATTTTTAAAGGAATGGAGCTATTATAGGTTGTATAGCTCGATCCCTCTTTCTCGCTCGCACGCTTGATATTTTAACACGCCATGGTTTTTTTTTTCTGGTAGGGGAATTATCGGAATTACTTCTCCCGCTCTTGAGCGGAGCGGGAGGGCGTGTCAGACTCTTACTGACTAAACCCCTACCCCGTTCCTTCGTTGCCTTCGTTCTGGGGGGGACTCGGTGTCAACCTTTAGGAATACCACGTGTTCCCCCCAGAGGCTTCGGCCCTGCCGGACCCCTACAGTTTGCTGACATCTCCTTGAGGCGTGCGTGGAAAAGAACGCGCCGTTGACGACTGGGCTCGGTCCAGATTATTTCCAGACTGCCGGACGGCGAGCTACCCAGAAGACCTCTGTCACCATTCGCGTAGGGATCTAATGTTAGTATCAGCAAACGGCGTTGCTATGGTTGAATACTGTGAAAGGCAAAGCATTTAATTAGAAAAAAGTAACATTTTTTTCCATTAACAGACTAAGAAGAACAGATTTTGCCAAACATTCGGTTCATTCTTTGACTCACATCATTATAACTTTCATTCCCATGGCGTGGTCCCTAAACGGGACTCATGTCAGTTTGATCCTAATTGTTTCGGAGTCGGCGTTTAGCCATATTATGTTCTTTTCAACACTCTTTATAAACGTGTATTTATTTATAAGTTTCATTATTTAATGATTTATGTACAAATCACACTTAAAAACGAAAAGAATAAATATAGATAGAACAACACAAAAGCATAAATATTTGTTAGTATTTATAAAATCAATTCTCTATGTATAGAGACCAATATATAGAGACCAATATAACAGTGTTGTTATAAAGAGGAAAAAGTATTTTTGTCTGTAACGAATAAACTCATCAACTACTGGACCAATTTAAAAAATTCTATGTCACTCAATGATGAATACTAATTTATCATTGAGTGGTAGAGGCTACAATTATACTGTATCTACTTTTACGCAAGCGAAGCCACTAGCAGGAGCTAGTAAATAAACTATATAGTAAATATATATATACTGGACACGAGGAGCTCGTGGCTAGATAATAACAGCCGCACAGGTCGATCTTCAAGGTTAAGCAACGCTTGCCTAGGTTGGTCTGTGGATGGGTGACCATCTTAACATAATGAGTTTCCTCCGTGCCTCGGAAAGCACGTTAAGCCGTTGGTCCCGGCTGTCATTTGGAGATCTTTGGCAGTCGTTACGGATAGTCAGAAGCCAGTAAATCTGACTCCAGTCTTGCCATGAAGTACCGTGTTACCCCAGTTAATGGGTTGTGGAGGTCTGGTAGGCAGCCGCTCCTCGTAAAATACTGGTATTTAGCTAAATCCGGCTTGACTGGAAGCCGACTCCAATATAGTTGGGAAAAGGCTAAGTAGATGATGATGGGTAAATATCTATATACTAATCTAATAAGATTTGCACATTGATATTTACGCTAAATCTCTCTGTACTTTTATTTCTTTGTATGTCGAATTAGCATTAGCTTTATCGGCCTTGTAATGTTCCTACAGCTGGGACTCAGGCCTCCTCTCTAGGAGAGGGTAAGTATGCCGAATACAAAGAACTAAAAGCACAAAATCCCTCTTTTGATTTTAATAAATTTTATATTTAATGTGTTAATAACAACTCTATAATAATATCGTTTACGTAAAACTGCTCGGAATCGGTATCTTATTAACATAATCGAATGTTATTTAAGTTACATCAGACCAGTCTTATAGAAACACAATATCTTTGGCGACCCTGGCCCACACTTGGAGAAAGGACAGCCTGAATACCGCGCGGAGAGTGAAAACTTTTGTTAGGAAACACATAATTAGACTATTATATTGTTACTGTTATTTTAATTGTTAGAAGGATGGATTAATTAACTTGAGGACCTATTCGAAATAGTTATGGCCTCAAATTGCTTTAAAATTATAAGATTAATAATGTCGACATAAAATACTTTTTTTTCCAAAGCCGTAAAAAACACAAAAGTGCAAAATAACTCTAATATCAGATGTTGATGTTTCTGTTTTACTTTTTTCATTACATTATAACAACAATCTGGAAGTAAAACACACAATTAATTCTTCAAATTGGTTCATATCTGGAACAAATTTGCCTGCTGCGGTTTTTCCGTCCGATTCACAGGCTAGATTGAATAGGCTCTTAACAAACCAATGCGCTTCACATTTAATGATTGCATCACTATCTACTTAAAAACAGGTGGGATCGCAGTCAAGCACTGGTTTATAAAAACTTAAAAAAAAACAAATGACCCCGTTTTGAGGTAATAAACATAAAAAAAAAACAACGGAATTTATATTCTCTTTTTTTTGGAGTCGATTAAAAAGGACTATGAGATTATTAAGACCGTTTTTGCAAGTCATCCAATCATTTTGCCATCTCGCGGTTGTCATCAATGTCAACGCCACAAATTCTAAAAATAGCTAGCAAGATTGATTAACTTTGTGGTTTAGTCCATAGAGAAATCGGTGAGTAGGTATATTTGTTTCATTTTAGCATGGCAAATATGCGGTCATTACCTACTTGTCCGTATATAGATTTTAAAAATGAGATATGTCTGGAATGATGTTAAATTAAGATCGTCTTATGCCGTTTGTGAAAATTAAGGTTTTTGAACTTTGTAAATGTCCGCTATTTGCATGATAAATATAACAGAAAGCAAGTTCCTAACAATCAGTAACCTACGCATAGTTGTAATTTTAATACCATATTAATTTCTCACAAAACTTTTCTTTCTTAAGAAGCCAATAGAAATCTACACAGCTTGTCATAGCCACTTCTTTAAGTTGGATTGCTAATTCCAATACCTAGGCCAGCCAATGTACCGGTTTCCTACCGACAGGAACGCCAGTACACTGAACTATTGGCCGATAAAAATCTGCTACTACGTGCATCGGCTCAGACCTACATTGAGACCTGTGGTCTGATGACTCAGGTAGTCTATCTAGTTAGGTATCTACTCTCTATAGTTTAAGAAACCGCAATATCATGCCTTGAGGCTATATCGTGTAGTGAATGGATATGCGATGCATTTAATATTAATTGAAGATCAACTGATTAAAAGTGCATTGAGCCTTTTGTGCACGGAAAGAGAAAGTATTAGTGAAGACATCAGCTGATCTTTCGATTAGCCTTTTCATAACTAAGATGTATATGACCAGTGCGTGTTGCCAATGACATATGGCAACTGAAATTTGGCCACTTACAATGGAACTTATCAGAAGGCTTATGGAAAGGGTATGCTCGAAGTTTCCTTGCGTGATCGAATCAGGAATGAAGGTATCTTCAGGAGAATCAAAGTAGCGGACATAGGCCGACGAATCGCCAAACTTAAGTATGACAGTGGCTGACAGTGGGATAGCTCGTAGAACAGAATGTCGCTGGGGCCCATGGAAGGCCTCCCACAAGGTGGACTAATGACCTGGTGAGGGTCACAACAGGAATGCGATGGATGCGAGACGCACAGAACCGTTCGTTGTGGCGATACTTGAGGGATGCCTTTGTCCTATAGTGGACGTCCTTCAGCTGTAATGATGATGTGGTCGGCTTTAAGTTAAACAGATGTAGCTGAATACAATCTATAAAGAACTATAAAGAACATTACCTTCCTGACCTCCACAACTAAGTTGCTAAATAATACGATATTTTATCGTACTTTTGGACTGCTAATCAGATCTTCAGGCTACAAAGAAAGCAATTTAACTGAAGATTATACTGATTAAAAGTGTAACGTACAAACTCTTTTGTCCCCAGAGAGAGCGAGAGTACCTAATAGAGCCGCTATACTACCTAAAAAAAATGTTGCTAACTTTTTCCTCATTCACGTATTTTGAATAATTCTAAGTAGAAAATATTGCATATTTTTTTGCGTTGTCACGTTATTCTGTGCTTTTGTTCCTGTCCCAGTTTCCACAGCACAATTTCATGTAGCCAGTGAAAGTGGAAGGAGTAGATCACGAGGGACGCTCTAGTTTGTGGACTGAAATTACACTGTTTACCATTTATTTGTTGTTTATAAAATAGATACGTTGATAAGTTTGATAGAAATAGAGTCTGGATAGTGAATGGAAATTGTGTTGTTACAATGAGAAATTATGATAATACTATTATAATTTGAGCTTGGTATATTGCTAACCACACGCCTTGCAGTGGATATGGTTGTATCATAGAGGAAAGTTGGTGTCTTAAATTCATGTTTGATATTGTACCTATAAATATGATCACAGTACTTTAAGAACCAGGCTGAAGGATACTAAGAATTTCTATCCTATTTGAAAGTTTGTTTTTGAAGCCGGCAATTACCAAATGAGTTCTGATTGTTGTGGAGCGAGAGGGCGTATTAAAATTTTACAGACTAAAATCCATCAGTTGCCCGTTCTTTTCTAGGGCCACGGTAACTCTTTCAAAGTTTTAATTTATTTGACAAGAAGTAAAATTAACTATTTATCATCAAGTTTAATTGCACACGTGAAGCCAATAAAATATTATAATTGCGGAGGGAATGGGCCTAATGAGTGGTCGGCCCGTTATCTGTACTGGGGACCCTGGCAATGAGCCAACAAATATTTATGATAATCATTGGAAATGTTGACCTGACTTACGTTTGCCTAACGAGATTCTAAGATTTAATAGCTAGCACGTAGAAATATCTATTTGATATTGACCCTTACGAATGGCTGTGGTAACCGTTTCTGGTTTTCCGATTACATAGAAAATAATAAACTTTATTGGAGACCAGAATAGTAACAACACTTATTACACTAATTTAAATCTATGAGTACTAGAGGTACAATGACGGTCTTATCGCTAACTGTGATGTCTACCGTACCAGACAATCTTAGGATGCACTGTAAGAACTTAAGAGGGCTGTCACAATTTTTGATGAATTTCAGCGTTTTATCCGATTTTTGACGTGTGACGATGCTTTAGATATAGCCATAAAAAAAAAAACAAAAATATGGATAAGAAAGTTTGATAACTTATCTTGGGAGTGCTTTAAATAAATATTTGAATTTGTTTACCTACATCAGTAAAATCCTTGTCTCCGCAAAGGATGTTTTATAAAATGTTGCTTTAGGGTATCTTTTGACGCCTTGGTACACCGAAGATATTAAAGTTTAATCATTTATAAAAATGTCTATGATACAACTGTATCTTTTACATTGGAGTGCTGAAACCACTTTATTACTTTTCATACAGTAATACACCAAAAATAATTCTGTAAAATCAAGATCTACTGACAGTTTTCCGTACGAAACTACAATTTTTATCTACGAAATTATAATCCAAACTCAAATAAAAAAAATTAACCAACTAAGGTGGTATTTCTATAAATCTTGAAAAAAATAAATTGGGCTATTTAAAAGTTAAATAATATTTTTAAATAATTTTTGTATGCAATGCAAAAATCGAGCGCGACTGCTGCCGCCCGTCGTTTAATTTACCTATCGTCTGTTTTTTATATCCTGAGACTATATTGACACAGGAAATGTCAAAATTACTATAAGATGATGCCAGTTCTTTTGTGTTGTAATGGCATTTCTGTCAAAACGCTCAAATTTAAGAAAAAATGTAACAGCGCCCTTAAGATAAAAAGGACATAATGCACTACGAGTAGAAAGTTAACAAGGAAAACTTTTCCTTGTTAACCACCACGGCAAAAGGATACTGTCACATGACATATCCAACCTTTTCACTTACACCAACAAAAACAGCTGTTAACAGCACTTTACCACTACAAGGGAAAATGTTAATAAAATCTTCAAGTGCCCATAAAAAATGATCAACACACGAAACCGGTAGCAAACGGCACACGGAGTCATCTCTTAAGTGTACCAGGTGAGATGCAGGAACCTGTCCGTGGTATAATAATGTAGGAATGCTGTCACGGCCTTAGCCACGAACAGGACGGGCTCCCGATAAGGTGGACCACACGTGGTAGGTACTGTGATACGAGGCAGCGGACAGAGAAGGCAAATTGATTCTGAATTAAAGTAAACAGTAGAGCGATAACAGGAAATATGCATGCTCAATATCATAATAAGTAATTTTTTTTAGCTGAAGTGAAAAAATATGATTTAATTTTTTAAATATCTTTATCAACAACGAAGTTCTAAAGCTTCAAAGCTACTAATAAGAACTAAAGAGAAGTCCGTTGTTATATGCATCCGTAAAAGAAGAATTTCTATGAAAACGAAAGATCTCTCCAGCCTTTGTACAAACCATCGTGCTACGCAAGATATAATAGAAATGTAATTGTGGTACCTATAATTTGGCGTGGTGTTATTGAAATAGAAAATAGATCAGATACCAATCCGCTAGGTTAGTTTATGCAGACATGCTGTGGTGATAAGATTAGACCAGCTGCATATCTTGGTAGTGAGATTACTCATGGCGCCGGCGCCGGTGTAAGTTTATGCCTATGTGGTTATATTAAGGATTCTCTATGAAACATGAAATACGTTCACAGGAGACCCCAAAAGTTTTAAATCATAAAAGTTTGTGCTTTAAAGGTTTCATTATGTAAATCACTTGTAACATAAGTAGCTGTAAGCTCTAATTCAGACAATCCACTCTTTATACGTTACAAAAGGAAATATACATGTACAATTTCACGTACCTAGTTCTAGTAGTTCCAACTGCTGTGCGTTGGAATGTCAGTCAGTCAGTTTCACCTGTGTCACATTGTGTCACCTGATGGTAAGTGATGATGGAGAACGTTTGCCTAGAGGAAATCTATTCACTCTTGACTTAAAGACCTCTTCGTTGTAGCTATTAGGAAACAAAGATTCTGGCAGGGAAAAATCCAATTGAACATTCTTGCCGCTATCGCTTATACAATATAACCTGTTCCTAAGTGCGAAGATGTCTCATGGTTCATCATTTCCGTCTTTAATAAGCATCGTAATAGTTTCTCCTAAGTTTTAGCATAAAATTAAGATAAAAATCCTAGATAAATGATACAAGATATGCCATTTATGTCTTCAGATATGATCAAGGGTCACTGGGCTTATTAAATGCCGTAACTTCGGTACTTAAATTAGCTTTTTATGTATATTATAAAAAAGGTGTGTTTTATTTATTAATAGAAGGTTCTGCGTGTTTATGACGTGATCATAATCTTTAGAATGAAGACATTTTAAATGATTATAGGAAGTATGGTTTTTATAGTTTTTCTCCAGTTAATGGGTTGCGGAGGTCTGGTAGGCAGCCGCTCCTCTTGGTGTGCCAATGTGAAGCCAATCCCCCAATAAGTCCCAATATAGTTGGGAAAAGGCTAGTTAAATGATGATGATGGTTTCGTGATGACGATCAATCAATCTGCCTAGCCATTACGAATCTAGCTATAAAGCTAAGGCAACTCATGCCCTGGCCCCCTTAAAAGAGGCCCCCGGTCTCGAGACTCGCAGGCCGACTTGCAGCAACCGTAGGTGCAAACTTACGGACGGAGAGTGATAGGACGCTTGCCGTCCGATAAAGACTTGACCCGGATCAACAACACGTCGTATTCCACACGCGCTTATGTTACTAGGGCCACTAGGGCTGATGCCTGGACTGCGGGATTATTTGAAAGAGCAACCGTAGTCCTGGAACGTAAAGGGCAACTGAAAGAATATTATGTTTGTATATTTAGGTGCCTAATGTGACAGCATATTTGACCTCAATAAACAACTGAGTAATTAGGTACCACAATAGCCACCGGCAAGACTGGTGTCAGCTTTATTAAGTGAGTACTTATGTACAGATTATGATTGATCATTTACTACCAAGCCTAATGATAGATGTATGTATAATAACTTAGTAACATGCAAGGGAATCGCTATTTTAATGAGTAATTCTATTGTTATTCAATGTACCAAGCCATTCTCCTAACCGTGTAGTCGGTCGACTTCTAGTTTAATCGGATGCACAGCATACCAGAATTTTATGTGGAGCATCTCTATCTGAACTCCACAACCCAGTAATAAGGTAACGATAGCTCTTGGTAAGATTTGTGTTGGACATCTTGAAAAAAACTTCTTGGCTTCTGATTATCCGCAACGACTGTCAAAAACCTATAAAAAAACTGTCATGTCAAAAATTTAAACATGCTTTCCGAATTACGGAGGAATTTTAGTTAACTAAGATGGTCCCTATCCCAGAAATCTAAATAATAGTATTTAGATTTCTGTGGTCCCCTTCCATAGACCGGCCTTCGCAAGCGTTGCTTAATTTAAGTGGTTTATACCTGCAGCTGTTATAAGCCTAACTATGAGTTCCTGTAGAAATCTACTGTTATTGCGCGCTGCGCACTCTTTGCACCATACTGTGAGTTTGGCTTTTACCTTTTTTTACCTTCCCAAAGAAAGAGAGGTAAAACATACCTCTCTTTCTTTGGGTAGGTACAGATTAATTCTTATGAAATAAAATTTGACACACTTACCAGTTAAGTTATATCAGCAGCTTAGCTTACAGACCTATACATTTACAGCAAATGCTACAGATAATTATTATACATACATAGATAATTGAGTTTGCAGATCAATATGCGATAATTACAGGCGTTTCTCCGGGGATGTTCCAGCAACTTGAACAATTAGACGCCATTAAATCTAACATGTCATTACTGGTACATTATGCATGATTTCACGCGTCAATTGCCGGTTATGTCTGTGACACTATAGTACATACTCGTAATTCTAGATAATTGATACTGAGTATAGGGCTATTTATTAATTTAAATTTCATGTACAGTGGTGGTACATAGGCGGATTTAATGCAACAAGGCATTCTCTACCAGTCAACCTTTGGGTTTAAAAAAAATAACATGTAGTGTGGCTATGGCGGAACCTATTCACTCTTGACTTGAAGACTCCTAGGTTATAGCTATCAGGAAGCACAGACTCCGGCAGGAAATTCCACTTCTTAGCTGTACGCACAATAGAATTAAATGTGTTTCTAAAACGTCTTGTAAGTTAAGTATGGGTGTATGTCTACTCAGAACAGTTGACCACTGTTTTTGTGGATGTCCAGTGGCGCAATTCCATACGTTTAGTAGTTCGATGATAGAACGAGCTTCTCATCATCATCTTCCTAGCCTTTTTCCCAACTATATGGGGGTCGGCTTCCAGTCAAGCCGGATTTAGCTGAATACCAGTATTTTACGAGAAGCGGCTGCCTACCAGACCTCCACAACCCATTAACTGGGGTAACACGGTACTTCATGGCAAGACTGGAGTCAGATTCTATAACGAATTAATCTGTTATGATTGACGGGGGCAATCCCTACTTCAACTTTCTAACAAGGCCATAGACGCAGGGAGCCGAAGCTTAAAGAACACTTATGTGGCTACAACTTTTACTGATAAATGTTGAGTGAGCAATAATGAACCAAGTACCGCGACCGGATGGTAGGGTAGCCTTTCTTTCTACTTAAAATGTCGGTTTAATATACTTTTGGGACATCATGATTAGATTATGGTTTTTCGGGTGTTAGGTTTCTTTTTTATATAACAATAGTCAATTATCTCTAAGGAGCTTTTAGAGGAATGCGGGTTAGGTTGTAAAGTCCCGCAAACCATTATTTAAACGGGAGAATCCTTGGGCAAGTCAGGGGTTGTGTCTAGTCCGAGCAACTGCCGGATAGCTGAGACTTCAGACTCATCATCTACCTAGCCTTTTCCCAACTATATTGGGGTCGGCTTCCAGTCAAGCCGGATTTAGCTGAATACCAGTATTTTACGTGGAGCGGCTGCCTACCAGACCTCTACAACCCATTAACTGGGGTAACACGGTACTTCATGGCAAGACTGGAGTCAGATTTACTGGCTTCTGACTATCCGTAACGACTGCCAAAGATCTGCAAATGACAGCCGGGACCTACGGCTTTACGTGCTTTCCGAGGCACGGAGGAAACTCGTTATGTTAAGATGGTCACCCATCCACAGACCAACCTAGGCAAGCGTTGCTTAACCTTGAAGATCGACCTGTGCGGCTGTTATTATCTAGCCACGAGCTCCTCTATCCTCTATCCTGAGACTTCAGACTGTTGTATTAAATATTCTAATCATGTGGAGGATTTTAATAGCGCGACATAGATGTCATATAGGAATGATGAAACACCCAGTTTTGCTAAGGGGTTCCGCGTTACCTAATTATTGGGTTATAGGCAGTCACTCCATGTGATATAATGATACCTATCCAGTTACATCCAGTTTTACTGGAAGTTGAACCCAATGTAATCGAGAAAAAGTTTAGGCAGGTCATGAAAAATATATAACATGAAATGCAACCATGTCATGAAAAGGTTGGTCATATCATGAAAATATCAATTCTAAATAGTTGCCTATTCCACCAAATTACCTCATGATTTCCAAATTCTCTCACTGTTCCGACACTTCATAAGGAAAATGGAGTACTCTGTAATAATGCCTTCATTCGCGTATTATTGCGGCTATCCCGCATAACACTGCAGGCAGCACTCTATCGAGGGTCACCACGTAAGTCACGTTCACCTCAACACGTGACCTACGTCTTTGCATGGCACCCTTTACTAACATAAAGTGAATAAGGGTCGGTTCACATCTGACGGAAAATGCGTCGCGTATTATCGGTCGCGTAACGCCAAAACAGACAAATGTATAATAAAACATTCAACCGTTCAAACCTAACCAAGGATGCGTTAGTGCGTCGAGCGTTCAGCGTCTGTTCTGTTGCCGTCAACGCATTGTCGGTCGACACTCGACCAAACACTACGACTTGAATTGGCCACTTGATATTCCTTTAGTATATTTTAAAGGGTACACCCAAAGACAACGTTTTCTTTTTCCATCCTATTCAAGAGCCTCCCAAATAGCTATTATTTCGATTGACTTCAGTTTAAAATTCAATATCGTACAACACAACTGCTCTGTAGATGCTGAACGGACAAACTGACGAGACGCTTAATGTGAAAGGTCTAATTTGACGGAATAAACGCGACCGATAATACGCTCGACGCATTTTCCGTCAGCTGTGAACTGACTCTAAGGATCTTATTTCTTAGGTCCTATATTTACCGGAACGACTCGTATTTATTTATACCCTTCAGGCCGGAACACAACAATGCTTCTAGGCGGTACGAAAAGTGGAAATGTAACTTCCTAGGGATTCGTATAAATCAGATTCTACACTGCCTAAGTACTGATTCTATTTTCATGTTGGTGTCGGTTTTTTTCAGGAATACAGCTTGGTTCGCGAATTTGACTTCAGTCGTGTTACAAAATCAGCTTATTTGGTAGCAAACTTAAGTGAAAGTGGTTATGGCACATTACTCACAGCACAGACAGTTAGGACCGAAAAATTCGGGATTGGCGACCACAATATCGGAAGACGCAGTGTTGACAGGCCTCACACAGGGTGGAATGTGAGATGCACAAGACCGACTGTTATGGTGACTTTTGGGGGAGGCTAGCAGTGGATTTCATTTGGCTGAAATAATGATGATGATAGCGAGTTGAGGGCGGTGTAGCATGCCCACCAATGTTCTGCTGTACTTCTCTAGTCAAAAAAGGTCAATAGCTTTAAACAAATAAATAAAATTTCCAGTCTGCCATAAACAGTACTTCCATCAAAGGTTTTCGATACAAGGTCCATCAGTTATTAACGATGTTCCATCGATTCGATTCCTTCGAGACGTTCTTGTGGCTCTACTCAGACATTCTATAACTTAATAGAAGCTCTTTTATATCTTGCGATACGATGATCGATATGAAGAATTGTCAAGGAGTATCTTGTTACCCAATTTTTGGATTGTGGTGATGAGGTGCCTTACCATGACGTGTTAAAATGTCAGTCATGCGAGCGAAAAAGAGGGATGGAGCTAGATATCGTATAGGTACAGCTCAGGCCCTTTAAAAGTATAGTTTAGGTCGTAAAATATAGCGCTTTAAGAGCTCATGGTGATGCCTCTGACAGAACAAGACGGTCACTCCATTTGAAAAATTACTCACTACAAAATTGGGATAAATGATAAATGATATTATTTTGCAAAGTGGCTAGAGAACAGCCGCACAGGTCGATCTTCAAGGTTAAGTAACGCTTGCCTAGGTTGGTCTGTGGATGGGTGACCATCTTAACATAACGAGTTTCCTCCGTGCCTCGGAAAGCACGTAAAGCCGTAGGTCCCGGCTGTCATTTGTAGATCTTTGGCAGTCGTTACGGATAGTCAGAAGCCAGTAAATCTGACTCCAGTCTTGCCATGAAGTACCGTGTTGCCCCAGTTAATGGGTTGTAGAGGTCTGATAGGCAGCCGCTCCACGTAAAATACTGGTATTCATCTAAATCCGGCTTGACTGGAAGCCGACCCCAATATAGTTGGGAAAAGGCTAGGCAGATGATGATTTATTTTGCAAATTGGTTTTCACAAACTTTTTTACACGTCAATTTATTTTTTGGACTTTTTTTTGTTACTAGATGAGGCCGGTAGCTAAGCCTTGACAGGGAAAATTTCTCGAGACTCGAGGGACTGTCAACCGATCATATAAACATCAGTCGGATCGCCTCTAAAGCCCAACCATAACACCACAATCGTAACGCAACAAATAAATCCAACCATTAATTAAATCCAAAGTGATTTGAAGCATCGAAATTTCTCGAAGACGTAATTACAGTCTTACGTTCTTGTTAATTCTACGCGGAGTATTTGTAATCGGATTAGTGGTCTCTTTGAACTAACTTCGTGGTATCGTCTTGGTACCCGCAATACGTCTAATACTGTAATTGCCTTTGGGATACAGTATTTGTATAAAACGTTGTCCAGAATCATCAAAATTACCTGTTGATTGTGAAGAATATTGTTTAAGGAACTACACCATGTCACTGGAATAATGTACAATTGTACATCCCAACCACACAGTTGCCAAACATGTTGCCAAAGGAGGAGTAACTGTAGCCGTCGACACGGGGCGGCGGCAGCCGTCGACGTATTTTCATCATCTGTCAACACCTTGACGGCATCCGTCAACCTATACGCTCACTTCAGTCACACATGAACTCACTTGGCTTGAAAGCTGCCGCTGATCTTCATTTGTTGGAATGTTGACGGCGGCTATCGTCAGCGTGCCGATGACTGCAGGTACATCTCTATCGTTGGCAACATGCCGCTCTTGTGCATGAGCTCAAATTTTACTTGATTTTACTTGCACTTACGTAGTTTTTTTTATAAAATTATATCCTACGAATAATACGGGAATATACAACGTATTATTTTTCAGTGCTTCGATTGTGATTATAACTTAATTTTCTAATTGGGCTGATTAATTGTGTATCTACATTATTTCAGTTACATGTTGAATACAGGTATTATATTTATAGTGTACAGTTTCATAAAACAACAATTTCATAGGTAAAGGACCTATTACCTACTTATTTTCATGAGTAGAGTTATATGTGGGTAGATAAGTACATAGACAGATGTCTGCGACTGAAGAAAGGCCGGCTAAAATCCGCCATAACTAATGATCTCGCCAGATAATCCTGTAATCACCTTCCTTAGGGAACGTATTTTTAGTAGGCTTGATGTCTTTGGGCAGACGGAGAGAAACGGTATGTTATTTTACGACATTTTTCTAAAATACGTTGGAAGATTCAATGACGAGCTCGTAACTAGATAATTACATCCGCACAGGTCGATCTTTAAGGTTAAGCGACGCTTGCCAAGGTTAGTCTGTGGATGGGTGACTATCTTAATATACCGAGTTTCTTCCGTGCCTCGGATAGCACGTTAAGCCGTTGGTCCCGGCTGTCATTTGTAGATCTTTGGTAGTCATTACGGATAGTCAGAAGCCAGTAAATCTGACTCCAGCCTTGCCAAGAAGTACCGTGTTACCCCAGTTAATGGTTTGTGGAGGTCTGGTAGGCAGCCGCTCCTCGAAAAATGATGGTATTCAGCTAAATCCGGCTTGACTGGAAGCCGATCCTAATATAGTTGGGAAAAGGCTAGGCAGATGATGATGATGATGTTGGAAGATTTAATCTCTTCCATAATGCATGGACAAATAATTAAGTTTTTGAAGACGGGGGTCTAGAGTTCTAAAGATCAAAGTGTAGGCCTAGTTTAAATTCCAGATCTCCACAAATTACAAATACATCTATTAAATTGCTAAAGTTCTTCTGCCAAATAACATTCTAAATATTTAAAGTGCAATTTGTGAAGACAGTCTTTTCAGTCGACATTCGCGAGTATTTATACCCATTGGATATTTTTCAACATCTCGTTGTAAGTTCCTTCTATGTAACGTATGGCCTGGGAAAAATCCCGGAAGCTAGTGAACTCATTACCAGAAACAAAAGTTATCCTATTTGCTATTCTACGACATGGTCTACCCTGTGCTAAGTTTCGTCCAAATACGTTCAGGCGTTGAAGCATTAAGAAGAGAGACTCACGAATTTCAAGTTATAAGTTTATATCAGAGAAAGTATTGAGTATCAGATACAAGGTTACCTATACTGAAAATACAGTAGTAAGGAAAAAGTAAACCAATATGTAGGTAAATGTACATATAGCACCTATATACCGCAACAGCACTGCAGATGTAGCCTAATGGCTTGCGAGGATTGTAGAAATTGAATCGTCTTTCTATTTTGCCTTCAGAGCTGTTTTGTTTATTTCAAGAAACAAGAATACCTAGACAACAGATAATATAATATACTAGCATACCTAGACTATGCAGTTAGTGTGGCTTGCTTCAATATTTACTTTAGAGCTTGGAAATCATGCCAAGACCTCTTGTAATAGTTAATATGTTATTATAGTATTTTTGAATGTGTCTTCGGGTAGTTGTTCACAACTGACATATTTGTATATAAATATATTTTTATCTAATAGACGTATTTATGTATAATAGACCTATTTTTTCTTGTTTGGAGTTTTGTGAGATGAGTGTATGACTGCAGAGTAGTTATATAACTTTTTAATTTTGTTTAAAATATGTCTTTAACTAACGTAATTGGCTTTTGGACGTGTTTATCATCATCATCTCAGCCGAAAGACGTCCACTGCTGGACATAGGCCTCCCCCAAGCGTCGTGGCCGTGTTATGTTAAAGTAAAGAAATAAATAAATGTAGTTTTATATTGTACTCGTACGCTGCATTTGTCACTCAAAGATTTGCTGGGAGAAAATTCATTGTTGAGTGAAGCTTGCTTTTGTGAGTTGTCAAACTATTGTGTACAATTTTACACATGTTTTTATATAAGTTTCTTTGTGTACAATAAAGAATAAATAAAATGAATTGTCGGAATTCTTCTTCATTTCATGACAGAGCGTTTCATGAGAGATTCGGCCACAACGAATTGTTTTCAATCAATAGTATTATTATCAAAGAGTAGCCACGACTTTTTTGTTTAGGTGAGAAGTTACCAAGTAACTACTACCGTCCAGGTGGAGCGAGAGGGAGCATCAGACTGACTAAAACCTTTACTTATTCCTTTAGTTACCCTTTACGTTCCACAGCCACGGAAACTCTTTCAAATAATCCTGTAGCTCAAAAAATACCGGATCTTACAGTACACTTCTCGGTTATTCCACCTGAACCTACCGGCTTTGAATTGATGTTGTGGTCAGTTATTTAAGTAGAAGGTGAAAAATAGAACAGAGATAGCAATAGTGCAACGCACACGGCCTACAAAAAGCCGGTCAGAATATACTATAGGATTATAATTTGTGACGATTAGCGGTCCTACAAAAAGTCTGACGTGAGCGGGCAGCGTAATTCAAACAAGCTACATCGCCTAAGATGACAAGCAACCACTTCATTTCATTATTGAATCAAATTTAATGTTCACCTACAGCGATGTCCCGACCTGCTGACAGCATTATACTGCAGTTTTCAACTAATAATACATCGCTGTGGCCCCGGACGTCTGGAATAAGTTTCGTATTAATGTCGCTTGGGGCCAACCTCTGCTATACACTTTGAGGGGTCGAATTATGCAGTAGTTGAGCGCATAATACGTATCTACTGGCTACACGTGGACTTGAGAATGCTCACTGGGTTATTATGTAAAGGGATTGTGGTTTGATTGGGGCGGGAAACGGGAAATCATGAAATGATTCCTTCTGCTTTAAGAAGAGCGATAGGCAGTGTTGCTCTTTGCGTTCTAGGTTCATGGTGACTAAGCTCGTTGTCCCCAGATCGAAGGCAACGAAGGAACGGGATGGGGTTTAGTCAGTAAAAGTCTGACACGTCCTCCCAATCCGCGCAAGAGCGGGAGAAGTAATTTTTTTTTTTATTGGTTATAAACTAGTGCTTGACTGCGATCCCACCTGATGGTAAGTAGTGATGCAATCGTCGATGGTGAGGCGCGCTAGTTTATTAAAAGCCTATTCACTCTAGCCTTGAAGACACCCAAATCATAATCGGACGGAAAGACCGCAGCAGGCAGATTGTTCCAGTCCCTCGATGTACGCGGTATGAAGGACGAGGCGAAACGTTTAGTCTGGACCGTAGAGGTTTGGACAACGTAAGGGTGGATACCCGCCGTACGACGGCTTGTCCGATGGTGGAAATTCTAATGATTCTGCTATCTGAAAAAAAAAAGAAAATGGTTCATGGTGACACTTTCAGATAATTCTGATGCTTTAAGGGGTTGGGTTAAGACCCGTTAGTTTCAGAGATTGAAACATCGTGTGGTCACCAACCTGCACCCATCCTAGGCTCAGAACATCTATGATATAGAAATCTATACATAAAAAAGATGTATAAATGACAAGGCCCCATGCCAAACCTACAGAATATTAAGTATAAGCTGCGAGTCTTAAATATCTACACACTAAGTTAGTCGTTCGGGCAATAATTATCTTAATTCTTTATTGTACACAAAACTTGTTATAAGTGCATTAATTTTAATTAGTTCGCCATTAATTAGTAATCATTTATTTTGAGGCCTCTGTCCAGCAGTGGACGTCTTTCGGCTGAAATATTGATGATGATGATGATTTATTTTGATGTTGTCTGTTAAATGATTAATAAGTAAGTATACTATATTTAACAAGCCATCATAAAGATTTCATTCAAAAATTGTTTAGGACGTCTATTCAAGATTTACTCCAAAAATTCCGATGCCCTTTTACCGTACCAACATGTCACATTGGCGCCACCTATCTTCGTTTGCAGGTCATTACACACGCCACATTTAATTGGGAACGCGTGCTTTTATTCCTAAAAATATATTCCTTTGTTAAAATACGTTATTTTTCAAGGCGTGCGTATATACTTAGGTATATTTCATTAGATTTCATGACAAAGACAGAAGATTAAATTAAAAAGTCTTGGTTTCTGTTCGTGATACTTAATTAATTATTATTTTTTGGACATTGTATTTTGTATTTAACTATAAATTATAGTTTTAGTTTTTTAAGAAATATTTAAAATATACAATAGGTAGTAGTAAACATTTGTAAAACATGTAAAGAAAAATAAAAATAATGACTTTTCAGTGATTCAGTGTCTCGACTGGTCTCGACTAATACTTTTACATTAATTCCAGACGATGAAAAAGAACCTCAGGGCGACTTTCAGAGTTAGCAACAATTAAGATTATAATCGATATTTTTTTTCTCATTTTTTCTCAGCAAATCAGATCCGATCAAGCTTCCCTTGTCCACTGCTTCAGTCATTCCTTATTAACAATGTAAGTAATGTAACGTTGATCAATAATCGCTTAACATAAACTTCTGAAATGTTCTTATCAAAATACTTTTCCGTACCCTACATACGAGGAGCTTGTGGCTAGATAATAACAGCCGCACGGGTCGATATTCAAGGTTAAGCAATGCTTGCCAAGCATTGGACTTGGATTGTGGATGGGTGACCATCTTAACATACCTACCGAGTTTCCTCCGTGCCTCGGAAAGCACGTTAAGTCGTTGGTCCCGGCTGTCATTTGTAGATCTTTGGCATGAAGTACCGTGTCACCCCAGTTAATGGGTTGTGGAGGTATGGTAGGCAGTTGCTCCACGTAAAATACTGGCATTCAGCTAAATCCGGCTTGACTGGAAGCCGACCCCAATATAGTTGGGAAAAAGGCTAGGCCGATGACCCTACATACCGATTTCATTTACTTACCCGTAAACAGAAGTTAGTCTATCCTTTTAAATAATTATGTAATCTATTTTCTCTCTAAAAAGCAAAACATAAAATTAACCCAACTATCTACATCAATATACCAAAAAACATCTTGTCAGTCCAAACATCAAAGAATATTCCGTCAGAATCCAGCACTAAGTTAAAGGATCCATCACATCAAGGCCATTCAATATGCAATACATTTGCGATGAGCTCCGTAATGTAGTCCTCACTTTGAGGAGGAGGGACTCGGTTTAAATTCAAATTTATTTTTATGTTATGCCGTGGTCACCGGACCGTGGGCTATCGTCTACGGGCTGTGGGCTCTGATCTGTGGTTATTATGGAGATAGGTTTTAGTTTGATTACTAGCGTTGGTAGGTATTTTATAAATGTCATAATGGCGGGACCAACTCTTGTATTTGAATGATTATAGAACGTATAATTTGTATTATTTTGTAACCAGTGTAGTAAGGAATATTGGGTGTATAGGTAATTCTAAATATGTCTACAGGTGTTCTAGAGCTTCTGAAAAGACGATCAAAAGAGCGTTCAAAGAAGTTCAAAGTACCTCACGCCATTGAAATGCGTGACGCACAGGACCAGTCCTTATACTTAATTCCATTTGGTCAAATCTATATCTAGTATTGAATGTCTTTCAGCTGAAATGATAAAAATAACACTTGGACAATCAGAAGTCTGTCCAGTTAAACTTTTCCTAACTAAACAAACCAGTCACAAAATAGTAAACATTCTGATTTAAAATAAAATATGCATGTCATAGTAGTAACCACAATCTCTGCTACGAGCTCAATGACCGAGATACTTTCGATTAAATAGCTAATAAAAAAACAAACACTCAACCAAATGCAAATGCTTTTACTATATCAGCTATCGTACTGTAATTTAAACCATATCGAAGGTTTGACTGAAGCTAAAAGTGTCGAGTGTAAGACTGGCCGCACACTGGCTACACGCGACAGTGATAAATGCTACCTGAAGCCAAAAACGGCTGCAAAAAAGCACTTGATAGCTACTTGTAGCCAGTGGTATGGTGTCTAAATGTTTATTGCGGTCGCTGACCGCTTATTTTGATGCAGGCTTGATGGGATTGAATTTCTGATATAAATAATATATATATCTATAGCTATATTCCAGTTAACGTTAAAAAACAACTACGTGCATGCATTACCTTTGATTCAAAAGGTTAAATTAAAGCAAAGGAAGACAAGGGTTGAGATAATGCGTGACAAGTAGCGAACAGCGAAGATTTGTAGCGTGTCGCAACGTCAAGTTTATATAAAATGTATGAAAACGATAAGAAAAGCAAATGACGTGCATGTCCTGTACTTACCGTAGCTACACGCTGTCAATTGGAGCTCTGGAGCCTGAGCCTGGAGCTCTGGAGCCTGGAGCTCTAAAATACAGGCCTAGGCTTAGTTTGGACTCCAGATCTCCCACAAATTACCTTCTATCTCTTGTCAAACTGTCAACTGAACTGTGTTGTAATTTGTTGGAGATAAATAAACGTTTTTATTATTATTATTCAATTAAATTCTATTAGAGATGGATCGAGATTAATATACGGATACTAAATTAGTGGCAGTTTTTTTGTGGTTGTAGTCAGTAGCCCGTGTGCGGCCAAGCTTATGCGAGCACGTTGCAGTGAAAGTGAATCTAAGCAGATGGTGTCCCAGTGAGTTTGGGAAATAAAAAAAGACTAATGATAAAGTAGTTCATGGCTCCGCAGTTTTTAGAACGAGCGAGCAACTTGTTATTTAGCCATTAAACTACTAAGAATGGTTTTCGTCTTCTAATCTCGTTTGTTACGGACCATAAGAACATTTCATGCAGTGGAAAACTTATAGCTAATTTGTAATTTGGTCAAAATAATCAAGGCAAGGAAACCTGTATTTTTGTTTCATGTACCTAATACTCGGCTGTCATTTGTAGATCTTTGGCAGTCGTTACGGATAGTCGGAAGCCAGTAAATCTGACTCCAGTCTTGCCATGAAGTACCTTGTTACCCCAGCTAATGGGTTGTGGAGGTCTGGTAGGCAGCCGCTCCTCGTAAATTACTGGTATTCAGCTAAAATCTAGCTTGACTGGAAGCCGACCCTAATATAGTTGGGAAAATGCTAGGTAGTTGATGTACCTAATACCCATAATATTATATACCCATGTATCTTTATATTTCGAATTGGATAATAATTTATAATTAAAATTTTATAGGGGCTACCTACTCATAAATAAACAAACTCACTTATACCACTCACCTAAGCTCCCAAGTTATCACACAGATTGACAGTATAATTATCTAATCCACAGTGAATTTGACAGAGACAAGACGTCAAACTAAGCTCCTCTTAATTACCCTTCGTGGGTTCCGCGATAACGTTACAACCACCGACATGGAACCCTAAGAGCAGTTAATTTAAAAAGTTGAGGGATCAAGTTTGGGAAAAAATGGCGGCTCGCAATATGTAAGCTTGTATGCTTAGAGATCAGAGGTCCAATTAAAACCGTTGCGCAATTTATAACTTTTCTAACCTTTTCAGGAGGGATTTTGTGTTGAAAGGCGGACAGTGGATTGTTTTGGATGAAGAGTTTATGGGCTGTGAGGTTAGTTATTAAAAGGATGACTATGTATTATTATCTAGGTACTAGACATCTGCGTTGCATCACCGATACATGGTAGACTCGCCTCCAAATTGTGCTTTGTTTGTGCCCAACGTAGAAAATGTTTTGTGAACACATTTATTGTGCGTACAGCTAAAAAGTGGATTTCTCCAAAGAGTGAATAGGTTGTTTCTAGGCAAGCGTGTTCCATCATCGACCAAATTATCGCTTAGCATCCACCAGATGAGATAGTGATCAAACGCGAGCCTATCACCAAAAAAAAATCTTTCGCTGTAGAGTTCACTCGTGTGAATAATCTGACAGTTCGAAACCGTTCTTTCAGTGAAAGGATATTGTGGTGTTAGTGAAAGAGTATTAGATACTTATGGCATGAGCAGTTGACCCGATTGGTGTACCTATGTAGTCTTTGAGCAATTGACTGCTGCCTTGAGTATCACGCGTTCGATACACAAACCCTGTGATCTGTATATGATTTTACATGTTTGTGAATGTACCATGGAGTTTCTTGCCGGTTCTTCTCCATAGGAAACGAATTTGGAACCGTGCACTAGTTTTCGACGTTTTATAAGTGACCATGTAGGCCTATGTGAAATAAAAATATTTTGACTTTGACTTTTTGACCAACGATATAGGAAACACTAATAGTGTGCGGTTACTTAATTTTGTTAAAAGTGGTTTCTTATTAATTTAATTATTTTAATATCCCGTAAGTGACAATTTAAATTATGAAACAAACCGTGATAGCCTAAAACAGTGGTTTCTTATTGCAAATAAAAAAAAAACTTTTTCTGTAATTCTGTTGCTGTAACATAAATTATTCATATGTCCTGTACGCGAGATTCTTATAGTTTAATAGAGACACAAACAATTAATTACATTATTAATCATTTAATTCATTGAAGAGCAAATTATAACACCGAGAAATAACAAATCCCAAATCCAAAACATACAACTCAAAGGACAGTCCTTTGACTTACGAGTACACATTACCACAATATCACTTCAAATTATTCCGCCACCATTCAACTGTGATTTACTCAGCACAAACATGTTCTAAGCACACGTCACAGTGCATGCACGATGTTCTCTCGTAGAACATGACTTTGAGTGGAACATGCTCTTAGATTAGCCGGGATTGCAATCACTTGCTGCAGTTTGCTGAGCTTTGTTACGCTTTGCTGACACCGTGTCAGTTTGACGCATGAGACGTGGGTTGAGCAATGTGTGACGTTGAGTGTTGATTAAAAGATTTAAATAACTTTATAGGTGCAGATTTTAGTGTCTAACAAATATTTTGGTTGGCGTTGAGTGGTATACTTGGTGGTTTTTTTTGAACAAAGTACTTAGGTACTTGGAGTATCTACTTACGCGCTTTTATCGGCAAAAGTACAAAAAGCATCCTTTAGGTTCCCGTACAGGCAGATGCACGGCTATTACATACCTGATAACAACTAACTTGTTTCAACAACGTTCAGCGTTGATTCGTTACTTCTAGGCAAGCGTGCTCCATCATCGGCCGCATCATCTCTTACGTCAGGTGAGATAGTGGTCAGACCCGAGCCTATGTATAATAATAAAAAAACCTCTATCTGGACAAAATTTCTATTGCATTGCCTCTGATAACATTCGCTCCGTGCTCGTCCTACCTCTAGGTAGGACGAGCACGAGATCAGCTTACCATAGCCTGTAAGATGCTCCTTAGAACTATTGACGCGCCTGACCTGCTTGCTGTGCTGTCACTTCTTTGTCCCGGACAATTATTGCTCCGGTAAAAAGCACAGGATGTTGGCTATCCCTTAATGTCGCACGGTTGCCTGTGCTCAGTGTTCAATTAATCGTACTTTGGCTACACTAAGTGATCCCTTGAATTCTAATCGAACAAACGATCGGTTTACGGATGGATTCTATTAGCATGTCAGGAGTACTGCGAGAGGGATTGTTGTAAAATTAGCTTTGTTTAGTTATTGTAAGTGGTTGTTCAACCGTTATTATTAATTAAATTTGAGAGTTATAAGTTAACGATACTATTATCGAATATAGAGCGGGTTTGATAAATACCTACTTAAACACAAACCGGAGGAAAGGTTATCGGTTTCATAACAAAAAATGCATAGTACAATTAAATAGGCCTCTTAATGTTCTTAATGACAGTGGACGGTATTGCCGTGGCTGACTTCTGGGCCAGGCAAGGTATCTGATTAGTTTTGCCATCAACACGATAAGAACAAGAATGTTCCGTAATGACAACGTAACAAATTGTTTAATTACTAGACCATACATCAAAAATGTGCTCAGCAATTTTGCTTTCAGTGCATGACACGCGCATTCCTTCACGAGAAGGTTAATCAGAGTAATAAGGTTAATAATAAGGCTTCGCGTCAACTTACTAACCCACGCTCAGCAGAGCGGCGTCGCTACGCATCGAATGTAAGAACTAAGGCCGGCCATCCACAGACGCGAAGCTTCATAGACGCTTCAAAATACGCCAGCAGGCAGAGAACTGAACATTGAACGCTTTGAGGCATCTTGGCAGCGTACCGTACTGAACCGTGTCCTGAGGTGTACGTTTACAATTATTTGTGACAATACCGCCGGAAAACGCAGACATTCCCACTATTTTTTACAAAAATAAAAACGTGCTTTCGCGAGATATCAGATATACGCCCAGACGTATGACATGCGGTACGGCTAAGCATCATAAAGCCTAGAAGCAACGACGCGAGCACAACGCTTGCCGCTTCGTCGACAGACTTTCATTATATTTGTATGTAAACTGTGAGCAGAACTGTGGGAGCAAGGATTCTGTAAAATTGTAACTATTTTGTATAATAAAGTTTATACTATTCTACGCGACTATGAAGCCACGCTTCGGTGGACAGTAAGCCTTAGCTTTAATTCCGAGAGGTTTTCTAGCTCTTATTAAGGTCATGTTCAACTGAATACTCGTTTGCTTAGTGTTCTAAAAATAGACTGCAATTTATTAATATCGTTTTAAATCCATCTCGTGATTTTGTTACTACATTATAATTGTGAGATCCGGAACTGTGCAAGCATCTAGCGAGCCGGTCGGAAAGTCCAATGCCAGTTGCTTTTTTTCTGTGTTTTTTGTGTGATCTAATTTTAGACGATGACAGGGGTGTACTGAGCTTTAGAGTTAGTTTTATAACTTTGTGACGGATAATAAAAATACACACAGTATACATTTTTGACTTGATCGAGGGTATTCATGGTAAAGTTGATCTGATGCTGTATGAGTGTAAACCAGCGTCAGGCAACTACCACGTAGGTGTCGTGTCTGGCATTATTGCTGAACTGGACCTATTTGGCGCAACCGTGTGACACGTAGTGTAAATTCATTTTATTGTTACTTTTAATTTTATTCGTGTTTATTTTAAGCTTAAGTTCCTAAATAATGTTTATTTTCCTTCACTGTGTGTACATAATTATTATTATGCTTGTGTGCCAAATAAATTATTTTATTTCTTTCTTCGTTCTTTCTTTCTAAACGCTACTCAACACCTCATTTATTGCAGCAAAGGTTTGAGCTCATTGAATTAATCTTAATAAATAGGTTAAAATTAGATGGTGGTCAGGATATGATGATGAAAAAGAAAAGAGAATTGAATATAAAGGCGAGTGTTCTCCATAGTCGACCACATCATCACCTACCATCAGGTAAGATAGTAGTATAACGCGAGAAAAAATGGTGAGTGATTCTGAGCTGTTATCATTCGTCCAATCGATATATATACAGCTGTTATAGGTGATACAAATATCCACCAATATAAACAATAAGTTAATATACTCCCATTTAATTTTAAAGCCATGAGAAAGATGTCAAGAACGATTTTAATATTAATTTTCCTTCAAGTCGTAATTTCCATAACAATTTTAATCAAAAGTTAATTGACGCAGATTGGAAAATCTCTTTTTACCCGACCGTGCTAGAGTAGGTTCAGTAAAGAAAAACATTTTGACGGAACCGGTATGTCCTTGAACCAAAATGTCGAAAACATGTGACAACCACCAACCCGTACGGAGCCCGCGTGGTTCATTAGGGTCAGCTCACACCGAGACGCGACGATGCAGGCCTTCCCTTTCCTAAAGAGAAGGCCTGAGTCCCAGCAGTGGGAACATTATAAGGCTGATTGATGTTATGTTAAATCTCTCACCTATATAGCAAAGATCATTATCTTCAAAGATCTTATTTTCTACTTTTAGCCACACCATTACATGTTCTTAATACATAATTATAATCTGGTTCAACTCTTTGAAACTTGTACCTGCAGGGCATGTGTTACACGGTCTACATGACTGTTAATGCGAGTAACTAAATAGAAAATTAAATATTATTGATACACTGTTTGACTAGTTTTTCTAAATACGCATATTGATCGTTTTTATTTATAAATTAGCATAGTAGCGTAGTTATATAATAGCATCTTTAAAGTGGATAGCTGTACTAATTTCTCATCCGACAGTATTTTTCGTTTTAATACTTAATTTAGAGTTTAAGTCTTTAAAGAAAATACGAAACCCAAAGAAACCAATAAATAATAATTATTACAAAAATAGAAAAACACACCTTTAATATAATGTTTATTTGAACTTATAATTCCAACTCAATCCAACTATATCACAATTCAAAGTATCCCGTTTCAAAAACGGTAAATGAAAAGCTAATCTTGTCATCCATTTAATTTTCAAATCCTAAAAAAAACAAACGTGGGACGTTCTTCCGTTTTATCGACAATGGATCAGAACAAAAAAGTGTGATAGTGGGGTATTTAGTCCACTCTGTCACGCTTATTAAAAACAAAACATACACAATAGTAGTATATATTTTACTAACTTGGGGTTTGCCGAGATCTATGGCGAGCATCACTCTGGGTGTAAAAAGAACAGTTCCAAAACGGAACATAATAGAAGTGAATAAAAAGGCTGGTAGCCATTTTTATCTCAGGTGGGATTAGTGCGGTCACGTCAGCCGCTTGACAGTGCCCGCTGTGCAAGTATCACCACTGAATGGATTTAAAAAAAGGTGAGGAAATAATCTTGACGCGAATCATGATGAATGGATCGAAACGGCGGGCGGGAACAATTCTAAAGGACTGTAGTTACTCAGATACCCGCGAAACGAGACACAATAGTAAAACAATAACAGCGCGGTCTCATAGGACCGGTTGGGGATTCAAACGTTAACTGAAGGTTAAAGCATCGCATATGTGTCTGTGTTGTAATATGGAAGTATTGTAAACCCAATAGTTTTTGGAAAAGAGTGAGTTTCTTGCCGGTTCTTCTCCATAGGAATCTACCAATTTAGAACCGTGCACTAGTTTTTGACGTTTTATAAGTGCCCATGTAGGCTTAAGTAAAATAAAATAATTTTGATTTTTTTTTGGTTAGGGTAAACTATTTTTGGTAGAAAAAAAGATTCACAAAAGACAATTTGATATCTTAACAATCTTAGTTTAGACTATCTACTTACTTAAGTACCGGCTGCTTCAACCTACCTCTAATTGGATTAAACTTTCTTTTACTCTCTGGAACCACCCCGTTCTAAGATTAACTAGTTTCCTTGGAATATAAATAAAAAAGTGGACTGAAATAATTAGTTTTTGCTAAAGTTCTTTCCATTTGTTTAACTACCTAAAGCAATTAGCTAATTGTCTTAGGAAAAACTTTAAATCTTTAGTATTAAGCCTATCTCTGTTTTTGAAAAGTAAATCATTAATCAAGTATTCATGATTTTTTTTTAAATTCTTAGCTAACTAATACATTTATTGTACGTACAGTACAGCTAAGGAGTAGATTCCCTGTTGGAGTCAGTGTTTCCTGATAGCTACAATCTAGTAGTCTTTCTGCAAGAGTGAATAGGTTAATTTTGTGCAAGTGTGCTCCATCGTCAGCCACATTATCGCTTACTATCCACCAACCAAGGTAAGAAGTGGCTAAACGCGAGACAACAACAATAAAAAAAATTATAACTTAATTTCTTTTCATGGCCAGCAATGAAAACCACGCAATTTTCTTGTTAATTTAGCATGGTGAATTAACTATCCAATAATTTCTTATGTAATAAAAAACTTCAAAAAAGCAGCTAGCAGAAACACACAATTAAGTAGGTATAATTGAACTAAACACCCAAAATAAAAGCACCTTAAAAACGTCAAGACTCAGAACCGTAAATAAAACAAACAATTCTCGATAACTTTGACAAAGTGGCAGCCCTATTCCACAATATGTGATACCGACGTCCACAGGCGCGCAATTGACCAGAAGTTAACAAAACAAAGAAAATCAACTGCTAACTGTTCTATCTAACTGTCCATTTTGATTGGGATTTCACTTCAGACCAAACATTTCTATAAATAAATTCGTTCCACTGATTTTGACAGTTTATTTACAGATTTCGTTGGATTTGAATTGGATTTTTTGCTTTATTGATTTGGCTTCGAGCCGTTGATGCTTTTATTTTTTGTCTAGATCAACTGATAGGCCAGATAATAACCTAGGTACCGCTATAGAATGCAGACGATGACGTCATTTAAAGCAGTCGTGCTGCCGAAGACTGCCATCAATCTGGTCAGATTTTTTCTATAGGTAATTCAGACTAATAAATGGATACCTAGATTATAATTAATTGCCTAGAGACTTATTTCAGATACTTTAGCAGCACAGTTTTTAGCAGTTTGTTTATTCACTCATAAAAAAATAATATAAATAAATTACCACGACGAAGGTGCACTTGACTCTACTGGAGGAACTGAACCGCAATAAGAGACGGAAAAGGGAGAGGGAGGCCTTCGCTTAGCAGTGAGACATAAAGTTATTTGGTTTTATTTTTCTGTTCTTGCTGGGCCACTAAGGTTGTGGCACTAAGCATTTTTTTTTTCATGTAATCCAATATATACTTGTAAGCTTTACTCGAAAGTGAAGGTAAAATAGATACATTATTATAATCACGTTTCGATACAATTTAGAAAGTACTTAACACATAATTAATCTGTCAATAACATTTTAGTGACTTTTAGGCTCCTAACCGCAACCATTTTAGTAGGTAGTAGTGGTTTATTTTATAGCAATATTTAGCCTAAATAGACGTGATTTCATGGTGCTTTCAACCTAACCACAAACTGTGGTTTTGTTGGATATTCTAAAGTTTCAAATACACCATTGAAGTCAACGGATGTAAAAAGTGTTTATATTCTCTCATCCATCAATACGAGATTAGAATAGATCATTTTAATATACTTATTAGAGCTTGTAACCATTCGTAAAAAGTATGCTATTCTTAGTTTAACACAGGCTGTATGTGTTAAATTAATAATATACTTACATCAAAAGATCGCCAAAAAACTTGAGGTAAAAAGTGTTGCAAAAGGCTCTATGAATGTACGTACCTACTTCTTGCAAAACCTGAATTAGAATAGTCATCAATCATTACTGATTTTTAAGTCAATGTATAAGCTAAACTGTATCTATAGACATAGACGAATCTTTAAGTAATTTTTTTGTAAGAGTCCTCATCATCTTCCTGCCTTCACTGGCTCTCTTTTCACACAATCCCTCCATATTTACTTGGCCTTCCTCTCCCTCTCTATACGAGTACATCTGGTGTTCTCTGTCGAACATGGTTGTCTACTCAGTTATGAGTTACTTTAGTAACGTGGATTTCACTCCTCTTTACAGATAAACGATCCCCGCGAGATTCCCTTTCAACACTTTACTGTTACTGGTGCCACACTCAGACTTCCTCCAATATATTAATTTCTAACTTTATTAATTTTCGTCACTCCCCATATTCATCTCAATATTCTTATATACTTATTCTTTTTCATTTGTATTTTTCACAGCCCACTATTATTTGATCTTTATAAAATATAAGGGTAAAATAACACTACACTGAAATAAAAACGTTAATAACTCCCTGTCACTGCAAATTATTAAGATATTTAGTTAATATTCTAAACAAGTAATAGGCACTTGTAATACACACATTTATGATTAAGTATGTAACACACATACATTAATTAACGTTGTTATGATTACTTTTTAAAAATTAATGCTTCGTGGTGCGTAATGCGACGACCTTGATTTCATTCTTGCTATGGTTAAAATATTGTAACATGATCTTATGATGTCTTGTCAACCAAACCGGTCAAATAGAAGATAAATATTAAAATTAAGGCCTGCTCTTGTTGGGCTACGAAATTGTTTGGGTTACCGCGTCCCTGGAACGTAATGGACAATCAGCTTATCATTTTGGGGGATAGTGGTCTATCTACCAGGCACCTGTCCACACTTAAGTGTTGACAGGTATATGATCCAGACTGTATAATCTATGGTCCAGATTAAGTGTTTCGCCTTGTCGTTTATACCGCGTACATAGAAGCATTGGAACAATTTGTCCACTGTGTTCCTTCCGTCCGATTGTAATTTAGGTGTTTTCGAATTGGTTCAATTAACTAGTGTGCTTCAAATCTTCACCATCAATGATTGGATCGGTATTCGCCATCAAATAGGATTGCAGTAAAGCACTAGTTGATAACATTAAAAATAAACAATAATAGATAATAATAAAAAGTTCCATGCACGTTTTACCTATCAAAAATAACAAGACTACCATCAGGTGAGATAGTGGTCAAGCGCGAGCCTATCAATAATAAAGAAAAGCCTTACGTCACATTTTACTACACAATATTTACACCAAGAAGCCATACACACTACAAAAACCTTGTAACATAATAACTTCACATACTTATTTCTAAGCAAAAATCCGCGCAAGTTTCACAGAAGTGAAGCAGGCATGTAGATTACATTTTCTATACGCCAAACCGAGGTTACGTCGGTAACGTAAGAAGCTAAGAAGTAACATCCTATATGCATTATACAGGGTGCACATTTCTCGGCGACTGGCTCGACATGCATTGGCAAAGAGTACCTTGAGGCATCACTTGCATTTAGACAGGGCTGGACTTTGGAAAAAATAACTTACGCCCGTTTTCATAGGCTATCTATTTAAAGTTGCAGCTACTAAAGATCACAAATCTATCCTTTTGCCCTTACTTGCTTTCCTATAACCTACCGACGACGCGACGGTTAGCATTTCTTACCAAAAGTTGTGGATTGATAGATAGAATGTTACTGTTTATCGGGGATAGCTATCTATCTATGAACTGTGATAGGTTATTGAAAACGGACGTTACTGATGTGGGTTGTTCGAAAGAGTTATAGTGGTACTGGAACGCAAAGAGTACCTGAAGGAATACAGGTATTTTGTCAGAAAAAAATCAGGAATTTATTCAGGGTGAGTAAAACTTCGATACTCTTTCTCATTCCACTTAAACTGGGTGTCTTCTAGGCTAGAGTGAATAGGCTCTTAATAAACTAGTGCGCCTCATCACTGCTTACCATCAGGTGGGATCGAGTCAAGCACTGGTTTATAACAATTAAAAAAAAAACAAACCAGGAGAAGTTATTCGATGACTTCCCACCTAAAAGTACTTACTACTTGTCGATTCTGTTAAAATTTCACGGTAATTAACAATTAAAACACTATGTGCGTAATTTCTTCAATCCTCGTCTCTCTATCAATAAATATTTCTGAACTACACAATTTCTAATTTTATTTTTAGTATCGAGAACTTGGTTTCAGAATAAGAACAAAAATGCTAAATCCGACTGACCTTAATCACAAACTCTTTTTTTAATTAACCGTATTGTTGCTTTTGCCTATTCAGATAAAAAAAAACTAAACTCATTTATATAAATTGCGATGTTGAGCCAACTGTAATTAGTTATCTTGTATCAGCGCAAAAATAATCCTAAAGCTATTGGATATTAAGGTTATATTCGCTTCACGTATTCTTTGTATTAATTGTATTGTCTGCGTATTACAAGAAAAAAAGGCTTCTCGCAAATAATCTTTTCTAATTACTTTAATTTAACTGCTCGTGAAATATCTGTGATAATTGTGATACTGGCCTACCTAATCAACGTGCCATTATTTTGCACGTCCAGTTAGTTGTCTACTTCATACATAGTTGCATATTACCCTAAATACAACATAGTCCAGTCAAATTAGCTCAATTAAGGTAAGAATCTCGGAATTCGAGATACCCAGCTGTAAGTTTGTAAATAGTTGTATATTGACACCCTAAAAGTTGTCTCAAAACCTACATATGGTAGGGTGTACGCAACTATTAAATTTCATGGTCGGGGGTCACAAAAATCGGGTTTTTGCGCTTTTTTTGTAAATATCTCATTTCCTATAGGTTTTTTGTTATTTGTATATTCAACAATATTGTAGAATATAAAATTCTCTACATTTTTTGTACAGAAAACTTTTTCCTACGGTGAACCGTTTTCGAGATATAGGGCGGAGACCGCGCGGTCACAGCATCACTTTAGGTCAACTGGTGCCTCCGGTCGAAAACGCGCCATATTATAGTTAATGAACTATCGATAAATCAATGATTATAAATATTTGTCTGAATAGTCGTGACTATTCGGATAAAAATACAAAAAAAAATATCACACAAATATTTTTTAAGTAATAAGTGAAATAACACAAATAAATTCTTTTAAAATTTAGATCTGTTGTGATATTTTCCTCTACCATTACCACAGTTGTTTAAATATTGCTGTTCTTTTTTTTGTAACGACAACCTGAATAAAACTGCTATCTACTGCTATTCTTAAAAAATCCAGAATTCCTCTAGATTTTTCACAAAAATGAATGAAACTTATGTGATTACCCAAATTTATTGAAGATTTTTACTTTTAGCCAACTTTAGCTTGTCCTGGTGTAAAAAAAAGTATGAACACTACTATGGCAAGTTTTTTTAAAAATTGGTGCAACTAATCAAGATTCCAAAATGGTATACTACTTTATTAAAACCAGCCACAAAAAAATAATATCCATACAAGTTCAAAACAAGAAACTAATTTCTTAAATTATTGTTAACAGTAATCACTTTTCCTACGTGCCCAAAATAGGTTCTTGCTACAATTTCTATTAATGAATGACATACCCTAGTTATTTACTTTGGAAATTAAAGCAAGATAGAGATATTTAAGTTAAAAAAAGCATAGCATAGTAAGAGAAACTAATTATTCTCAGTAAGTGAGTTCAGTTCAGTACGCACTGCTCCTTTCCATCGTACATCCGTTCACAAGCCCATGCTGGCGACGGCGGACGACGAGCAATGCGTAGATCGCCGTCCTGTCGTCCAATTACCATCCGGATTGCGCTCAAGTCGTCGACGACGCGTAATGATCTATGCGTACTTCAAGAACATTTCAGAAAATCGTAGGGGCCCAGCAGGGTCGAAATCCACTGGGGCCATGGGGTATGTGAAAGGGTACACTGACTGGGGCCCTAGAACAAAGGCAAAGAAGGAACAGGAGTGGGCTTTAGTCAGTAAACGTCTGACACGCCAGGTACTGAAGTGATGCTGTGACCGTGCGCTCTCCGCTCTCTATCTCGAAAACGGTTCACCGTAGGAAAAAGTTTTTTATACAAAATTTGTAGAGAATTTTGTATTCTACAATATTGTTAAATATACAAATAGCAAAAAACCTTTAGGAAATGAGATATTTACCAAAAAAGCGCAAAAAAAACGATTTTTGGGCCCTTTAACCTTGAAATTTCATAGTTGCGTACACCCTACCATATGTAGGTTTTAAGACAACTTTTAGGGTGTCAATATACAACTATTTACAAACTTACAGCTGGGTATCTCGAATTCCGAGGTGAAAGTACTATAATGACTGGACTAACAACGTATGTGTAGATAGGTTCATAATAAATGGTCACGTTATCATATAAGTTAAAGGTACAAACCAGAACCGCAACAAAAAATCTTTCAGCCATAACTTCAGTCAGGTAACACGAATTTCATTTCAATTTATTATGCTTTGCCCAAATATTCACATTTGCAAACAGATATAAAAAGAAACTGAAAACCGCAGATTTTATATTCCTTTGCTAACCAAGCTACAGGTGCGAAGAATAAAAATATATTTTATGACAACACCGCCGTGTTTATTTTGCGTCGACGGCTACCACCGTTGTCTTCCCTTAATCCGTCCCTGGTAACACCCATACTTTTCGTGAATATTTCTCAGCTTAGCACGTGCTCCAGTATCTCCCAAGGCCTTAAATGTTGCATTAAAAAAAAAACAAGGCCTTAACTTTGCTTCTAACAAGATATTTTTCTTATGCAAATTCTGGGAGGCTCGAATAAAATATTTCTATCGCGATACTCTAACTCTATCCATTTAAGTTTATCTTTGAAACTTTGTAAGTGTTAACAACAAGATACTGAATTTTGAGTTTCTATATTTAAGGGTTGTTAGCAGTAAATAAGACTGGAATACCTTTAGCTTTGTTTACAACATCAAAGATATCTTTAAACGAAGTTTTAAGTTTGTTTGATGCCTTTAGAATTACTATAGATATTTCTGATCTTTCGTATGGATTTCAGCATCACGTTAAAAGTTTCAATATAATTGGTAACATGAGAATACTTACAGGATTTCCTAGCCAGACAGAATATCAACAGTTTAGCAAGAATGTTGCCACTAACAAGATTTATATTTTAATCAGCCGTCCATCAGTTATAGCACTATTTAATGCTAGTAATTATGCGCTGCTAAACTGTACGAGAGCAGCTTGGTGGCCAGGATCCGGCAGTAGTACAGGAATTGGCTGCTGCATAGCTGCTGCTTAGTGTCCTTATTTTGATTTTCATATGAAGCAAATAGATGTACGGCCTACAGATTCGTATCTGTGATATGTCTTGTGAAAGTGAGTTTACATGTTTGATAATACATCAGTAATACAGGAGCGTGGGTTAGCGTTTATTTTTAGTAATAAAAAGAAGTATACCTGTATTTAGTACACGGAAGTAGTCATTTTCGAATAGGCGATTTATTAAAAGCATTTAGCATAGCATATAGCAGCATCATCTATCTGCCTAGCCTTTTCCCAACTATATTGGGGTCGGCTTCCAGTCAAGCCGGATTTAGCATAGCTTAAAGCATCAGCCTTATAATATTCCTACTGCTGGGACTCAGGCCTTCTCTCTAGGAGAGGCTATAATCATCCGCGCGGTGGGCCCGCGCTGAGGATTATAGTGCGGGTTGGTACGATAAAAGCATCACCTTAATCAATTAACCAAACACATTACTGATCTCAATTTGTTGTTTCCAGGAGGCTTATTCGCCCTCGGCAAAGTGCTCAACTTCTTCCCGGTGGGAGGCGAGCGGGAGTGCCAGCCGGAGGGCCACAACATCGCCAAGGCGGGCATCTGCATCAACCAGTACGACTGCCGGCAGAGGGACGGCAGGGCTGCGGGGGACTGTGCTGACGGACTCGGTGTGTGCTGTGTGTGTGAGTATGGAAAACTTCCTTTTAATTTCTTAATTCATGAATCACCGACCGGTCCTATGAGACCGCGCTGTTATTGTTTTACTATTGTGTCTCGTTTTGTGGGTATGTGATAGGTTAAAATTATCATTTAACCACATAATTGTACGCTTCACCATCAACGATTGCATCACTGTATTTTACGATTTCTAATTTTGGTTCTTTAGGTACTATTGATGACATTGTTTTGGGAGAAAAATCATCAAAAACCTCCCGTTCTTTGTGGAGTATTGTAAGTAAGCGGAAGGCAACAATCAGGAGATTACTATGTACCTAAGGATCTAATAATCTTTCCTAATCTTATCCGAAACAGAACTTACAGATTTTTCAGCGAGAATTCTCCCTGTCTAGTTATTTTTTTTTGAGATGGGAATTCATCATGCTCTAGGCCCCCCTAGGGCGTGTCAGAGTTTTACTGGCTAAAACCCACCTGTGTTATTTCAGCTGCCCTATTCGTTCTAGGACCGCGGTGATGGTCGATGTCTTATCTTCTTGTAATTCAAAGCTCCCTCTGAGTATGATGAAATGTAGCTACCCCACGTTGGAAGCTCTTAAAAGAACAGGTTTCTAAATTCAATATTTTTAGTTAAAAACCTATCATACCCTACTCAAATACCTAACTGGTTTTTAAGTTAAACTTTGAGAAATATGTAGTCAACTTAAAATTCTTAAATCTGATTTAGGTGTTGATCTGGGGTAAAAGTGCTGCCATAACTGAGTAGCTTTTCAAGAAAAGTGGTTCAATTTCATACAGCCCTACATTGTATTGCTATAAAACCAAGAAACAATCTTATTAAGTCCCAGATGGCCTACTTGAAAGTAGTAGAGGCACTACAAACTTGAAGCAATACTTATACTTGGAAACTTGTTCACAATCGGAAAAGTTTCGGAATTTAATGTAATCAAGGAGACGTAAAACTATTCAAGTATAGGAGCAGAGATAGTGATTAAACAAAGTAATATAAGTTAGGTGGAGAGCACTAGTAACTACAAAGTGTAAGTCTGAAACTAAATCATTTGACTATCTATCTATCTACCGAGCCTTTTCCCAATTATATTGGGGTCGGCTTCCAGTCAAGCTGGATTTAACTGAATACCAGGATTTTACGAGGAGCGTCTGCCTACCAGACCTCCACAACCCATTTAACTGGGGTAATACGGTACTTCATGGCAAGACTGTAGTCAGATTTTACTGGCTACTGACTATCCGTAACGGCTGCCAAAGATCTACAAATGACAGCCGGGACCTACGGCTTCCGAGGTACGGAAACTAAATCATTTGACTAAACAAAATAAATCAAGTGAATTTGAAAGAAGATTGGCGAGCTGGGTATCACATCAAAATCCAAACATACACAAATCTAGTTATATGCAACTTATGGGTCATATATCGTTAGTTATTTTCCAAGCTAAAATACAATATTAGCAGTCCGGAGTAATTAAAAAACCATGATTTTAGGGTACAGTCCCGTTACGGAAACAAAACGCAATAATGCAATAGTACCTCGTCCTTTTTGTGAAGTCTGTAAAAACAAAACGCATAAAATAGGCTTATTGCGTCAGCTGTTACTTAGGTATGTCAAATACAAAAAAAATATAAACTGTCATGATATTTTTGTTTGACCCTGCCTAAACATAATTCGTCGTTCGTGTTATTTGTAATGTTGTCTGCATCTATAAATGAAGTGTGAACTCTTATTTTGTGCCGCCACGTTACTTTAGTAGGTACATTACAATTTGCGTTTAGTGTATAAACCTGCGCAGGACTGAAATAGGACTCTTATTATTCTGTGAATGTTTTTCATGCTTTAACAATGTCAGCAGTTGATCTTCGGTGTATAAACTGTTATGTGCGCTTATCACGCCTTCGCCGACGTGTCTTGATTTGACCAGTTTAAAGGAGAAAACCGAAGCCATTATCGGCTACTGTTGTAATTGTAAAGTATGACTCAGAACCGTGGGCTGTTGTTCACATGTCATGAGTGTAGTCTGGTATTTAGCTTACGATCGACACGAAGGAACAATCTCCCTGCGGTATTTCTTGACAATGTATTGTTACAATTATAATAAAAAAATGTTATAAATACTATGGTTTTGTTTTTTACCTGTTACGAGACGCCGCGCGGCATCAAGAGGTGCAGCGCGGCACGAAGCAACGTATTCTAAATTCTCACAATGAAATGTGTATTTTTTCGCGTAGTGAATTAAGTTATATTTTGAGTCACTCTATTAAAATGTGCGCGCAGCGTCGCGTCTCGGTGTGAGCTGACCCTAACCATCGTACGATTGAACGATGTGATTAAACACAAATTCTTTAGTGTCCTAATAGAAGCTTGTAAATCATCGCATGAGCACAGGGTTTCGTCGATAAAACTAATCTCATCGTGCGACGAAATCACATCGTTCAATCGTATGATAGTTAGCTAAATAGGACGACGCTTGAGGGTCTGCCTTAAAACCTTGTCCAGAAGAAGCGAATTCGTTTAGAAACGTTTCGCGCGAATTCATTCGCGCGCTAGTAATATACTAGTAAGATACTAGCACTAATACGTCGCGTCCACAAGTATCGCGCGAATTCAAAATACGCGCGTAAATCGCGTGCACAACGCCAGACCCTCAACTCGCGCGTATTACACGCAAGTCGATATACTAGGGACACCTTGTTGCGTCCAGTTAAACGCGCGAACTCCAGAGCGAGTGCACATATCCAGGGAAATTGAGCACCTACATTTGATACGGAATTGTTGAATGCTCCAGCGTTGATACGCTCTTTCTGGGCGCAACGGTCGCACGTGACACGCACGCGCAATCGCGATGAATTCGCCCTTTCTGGTCAAGCTCTAAGTTACATAATTAGGTAGGTACCTTGTATTATTTTTGGTGGTCCATTTTGAGGTTATGTCTATAAATCATTTTATATCCCCAACTCTAATGTATGTCTTACCATTACATATTTTGTTATACTCCATTGTAGCATTCTAATCCATATATTCATTCTATTGTACGTTAAGCCTGTATGTGATACTGAAAGTACATGGGATTTTGCCAATCTTCTTTAAGGGCCTGTTTCACCACCTATGATTAAGTTCAAGTAAGTTTCGAGTATCTTACTTGGTAGATAATTTCATACAAATTCTGTTCCATTTTTGAATTTATTCAGTGAGTAGTGCCTACTCGGACATTGTGAAACAGGCCCTTAGACTCGTCTTGTTCTTCTTTTCGTGTCAATGCACTCATTTTAAACCTTTTGTGACCAGTATTAGGCAACCTGCACGGCTCTATAATGACAGAGCCGTGTAGACCAATATGTCTCGCAAAGATCCTGAAATGTACAGGAACTCCTAGATTCGTGCCTCACTGAGACACCATGGGCACAGATTAAAGAATCTCAAACCTACCTCAAAAATTCAAAACCATGGATGAAGCAAAATTGCACACTATCCTGTGTTTTTAGATTGCAAAAATTCTCTTTGGAAAAACCTGCTTCGCAAAATCTAGATTAGGAAAGATTACCAGGTCCTTACTTAGTAATCCGGTTGGAGCTAAAACTTGTCCTGCGTTTACTAATGAGGATAAGTTGACAGTATGACACTGGAAAAGTAGCAACTACGCTAAAAAAGTCCTGTAGAAATAACACAAAATGAAACAGCTTTTAGACACACGTTTTTCGCAAATTGTTTGAACGTGACTTAGTTTTACAATGCTGGGAAATGTCATACAATCTTCTATTAATAAGTACGCTGTTGAATCTTATAAATTTTTCAATAGAGCTAAATCGAGTCCATTTCTTTATAAATATACTTGGTACTGTGGCTGGGAAATTGTCTTTAGCGTTATGAGTCCGGATTTAGATAGAAAGTATTTTCAATTTCTAACTTTAGTTAGAGCTATACTCTTAGAGCAAAAAACTCAATTAATCCCCCGCCTTGTTTCCTATTTGGCGTCAGTCCTGCTGATATACTTCCACAATTCTAGGTGATTTTCGGTTTTTAAAAGGTTGATTTGGATGGTTCAACTCCCGGTAGCAAAACAAAACTGAAAAATAAAAACAAAAAGCTCTTTCTTTCAAAATAATTATATAAGCTTTCTAGAAAAAGAAAAAAAAAATTACCTTTGATTTCGCAAGTCGATGATTGTAGTTCTGTTTCTGCGTACCGGCGTGATGCTATCCACTTATTAAAAAGTTCTATGGTCCATCTTCAAAGTACTTCATCAGACCTTGTTCAGATTTAAATGGAATGACGTGGGGACGTACTCTTCCAAACAAAAAACTAAAACGGTTTATATTTGGCTAAAACATCGCTAAGCACTTCGGCTAAGCAAGATAAAAAATTGTAAATAGTGTTTCTCAATATTTCTATAGCTAAAATGTAGGATGTTCATGCGACAACAAATACTGAACTTATACTATAGAAACAGGGCTTACTATCGCCCCAGTAACGTCTTCCAGCTAACTGCCACTTACCATAAAAGATGCGGAATGGCTGACAACGATTGAGTTTCCTGCCAGTGTGTAGGTACGGTTTTATTGAACGGCCACTATTCTACGAACGGCCATGCTCTAAAATGGTTATGTACGGGATAAGTGCACTATGGAGTGTTTCACTTATGATCTTTGTGTGTATGTATTCGTATAACCAATAACAACATAGTTATTGAGAAAGGAAGATCAGGGAAAAATTGATATATGTCACAGGAAAATGGAAAGCATATTGTGCTTGTGCATAAAAAAATCGGACAAAGTAAGAAATGAAATAATACGGTATAAAATAAAATTAACAGAAGTCAAGCAAAACATAAGATTACTGAAATTGAACTGGGCTGGACATCTGTATAAGAACGATATGGATAAAGCGGGTAACAGAATGGATTCCATTAGACAGTAAAAGAAAGCAAAGGACATAAAGAAAGAGATGGCGAGATACATATTTTACCCAACGTTGTGCTTTAAACTGAATGCAGAAAGCGCGCGATAGAAGAGCTTGAAGTGATTTAGGTACCACAGTAACTCTTCCGGACATTTCCGCAATGTATTCTTACCTGGTTCCGTATCTTTGAAGATCGTTACCATATTGGAGCCTATAGGTTAGCTCATAAAGATTATTGTACGTCGAAATTGTAATACATTTCTATTACAATAGATATTGCTATGGACAGTTATTGGTGTGGATTGAAGTGTAGCTTTGAATGATTTTGGTAGATTAGAAGGGTTTAGTTTCCGAAGTTGAAATAGGGCAAATTCTAATGTTGATGTTTCAGAGTATGATATTTCAGAATATGACATTTCCAATAATATGTCTTGGTGTTCTTATAAAAGCCAGATGTGTGGAGGTACATTTTTTTCTAATTGGTTTAAACTAGTGCTTGACCGCGATCCCACCATGGTAAGAAGTATACAATCGTTAATGCTGAGGTGCACTAGTTTCACTTTTACCTTGAATACACCTAAATTATAACTGGCAATATCTCTCTAAACTGACTCCAGTCTTGGCATGAAGTACAGTGTTACCCCAGTTAATGGGTTGTGGAGGTCTGGTAGGCAGCCGCTCTTCGTAAAATATTGGTATTCAGCTAAATCCGGCTTGACTGGAAGCCGACCCCAATATAGTTGGGAAAAGGCTAGGTAGATGATGATGATTTCTCTAAACTGCAGTCGAAACTATGCAATCATATGGAAACGGACTGACCATTACATAGAAATGAAAACCTTTTTTTGAAACTTAAATTTTCTCCTCACACATAAAAGTTACGGCTAATTTTGTCCGGACACCTTTCAGCTTAAATTGTCAAGTTTTATAACTCCGTCCCGCTTTCCCACCGTTTAGAGTTATTGACGTTCTTTGGTTTACGACACATTGTAATCAAACGCTTCTTAGAATTTCTATACTACAACTCTGTAACCACCACTTTACCTAGATTCAGATTCTATGCGGTTTTAAGTAGCTGTGCCTGACAGGTAATTGGACATTACTTGAGAAATTTATTTTTTTGGGGTTAGAGTTTTCACGGGAAATTTATTAAAAAAATTGTTACCAAACTAATTGAGTACGACATGATAGTTGTACAATTACCATGTCCTCATTTTATCCTAGGTCCTAGAGGGGCGCGGGGTGTGTCAGACCGCACCCGCAACTTCCAACGCGAATACGTGAGGTATCGGGATGGTTTCAGTCATCAGTCTAAATAATAATATTATTTAGATTTCTGCGAGTCAGACATTCATGAAGAATTTCACCCTAAAAAAGAAAGTTTTAGATGTATAAGTAGAAAAAACCTTTCAATAGAGTTGCAACCTATAACTAAACCATGTAGGGATGAGTAGCAGCAGGCAGGCGTCACAGGTTGTCACCGTGTCCCCCAGATCGAAGGCAACGACGAAACGGGGTAGGGGTTTAGTCAGTAAGAGTCTGACACGCCCTCCCGCTCCGCCCAAGAGTGGGAGAAGTCATTCTGATGATTCTCCTACAGAAAATAAAATAAAATGTGTATTTGATTTTTTTTTGTTTCCTCACGATGTTAAAACCCAGTTACGGGGTAAGGACATCTGTGTACATCATCAGTCCTATTTTTATTTGTATGTTTACAATAATGAATATACATAATTTATTTTCCTTCACCGTTTTAAGAGCAGTGGTGATGAGATAAATTAACAGAGTAATGCCCTTTCCGAGGTTTGAAGCCGACCTTCATCAAGTCGGGGCCACAGCTGCTCCTACCTCCTAACGTGAACACTATCAACTTATTGGCAGTGGCGATTTCTTTCTCCTAAACCTAGATTAAGTAGACTTTCTCGACAAACGCTTACCTCGCAATTTACGAGTATTTCTTTGAACTCTTACCTTAATCTCCGTTTCACGATAACCTTTAATGTTTAATAGTAAACTATAAAACATTCGTATAGAAACATAAAGTAATTTACGTGTTAGTGCTACTACTAATAAGAAGAGATTCTGCAAAAGGAATAAATGAAAACCAATTAAATAGAACATATCAACCTACACAGTCTACAGATAATTTCTTTAAGAACCGTGGTCCTAGAACATAAAGGGCAACTGAAGGACACAGGTACCCACCTGTGTCCTTCAGTTTCAGAACAGTAAAAGTTTGTCATATAATCTCGCTTCTAGAGCAGCAGAATTCATAAGATGACCTTTAAAAAAAACTACCTACATAATAATCCTATCGATGATGTCCTGAATACAATTGCGTTAGAACATTATTTTTGTTTTGTTTGGGAAAACACAAAAAAAAACTACTCTCTATCCGCAGTGGGTGAAGTGTATATAATATCATAAGTATCACTATGATGTATTTGTCAAATACCTATCACATACCCGCGAAATGAGACACAATAGTAAGAGAATAACAGCGCGGTCTCATGCGACCGGTCGGGGATAATTGAATTAATCATCTAAAACGAAAAACAGCAATTTTCAATAATGTTACCAATTGCAGTTAAACTAAATCGCGTCGTACTGTAGTGCCTCTATCTCTCTCCCCGTTATCGACACAACCAGTACGTCTGTTGTGGTTAGAAACGATTCCAGCAATGGTCGCCCATCCGGACATCGGCGTCCAGTGCCGAATGTGCGTCGTTACGTGTGGCTGGAACTAAGTGCTGTCCCATATCGCCCGTACGGAGATAGTTGTCCGGTGTTCGGTTAGATTTACGGCTGTACTGCGCTGTGAACGGTATTCAAAGTCGTTTGTCTGAATGAGAGTGCTTGAGAAATTCGTTGTGTTCCTAAATTGGGCAAATTTTGTCCAATAGTAGGTTTTATTCAATTTGGGTGTCTTCAAGGCTAGAGTGAATAGGCTTTTAATAAACCTAGTTCGCCTCACTATCAATGATTGCATTGCATCAGGTGGAATCGTAGTCAAGGACTTGTTAATTTTACAAAAAAAAAAATAGTTTTTTTCCTAAATAATAATGGGTATTTTCTTCTTGCCTTTATCCTATGTTACTTGGGGTAGGTACAACACGCTTTTCTTTCTTTCTATCCAGTGAAACGTCATGCCAGCGCTCTCTCGTAGCAATATGCAGTAGGGCATGGCTTTATGCTGAGTGTCGGCCGTTTTGCACGGATGTGACGCATTATATGCTCCCTTTATAATGATTATGATTGTTAGCTAGGTTTAAGATTGCGTCATTTCACGTAAATCAATTGTTCTTCTTTCTTTCTTCGACTTCTTTTTTGTATTGAACAGCTCGAAATTCATCCAATTCTTTAATTTAATTAATTAATTTCTTAGGCTACCTTTTACTTTTCATCCGTCCTCAAATACAAATGCTTATTATACCTTCTTTAGTAGGTATAACATGCGTTTCTTCTTTCACATAGCAAGACAAGCAATACCCTGACGGCTTTAGCTTAGATTTATTTAGCTTTGTAATATCATGGAAGTTATGTGCTACTGCGAGTACTGCGACTGAGTAGGACATTGTCGCCATAAACAGTAGGCACTAACAAGACAAACATTATGGCGATACGGCTATTGCCATTGTTTCCCGTTTGGACATACTTTCTTAACAATCTATAGAGAAATGGTCAGAATTGCATTAAGCTACAAGCTACGTATAGACAAATGCTTTAAGATTATTCTCTTCAAGTCATTGAAATACTGGTATGTTTTCTAGTTGGCACCTAGAGAAGCAATGCCGTCACCAAATAGTGATGACCTACCATTCAATCTTTGTGTCAACGGGAAAGGCATCATAGGTCAGACCCCAAACTCAAATAGTTGGTCTTATAAAACCTTAATTTAAGTGATAACTAAGTATTCATGAATTCATGTTATTAATAGGTTCGCTATCTAAATAAATAGATATACTATTTATTATACACTATAAAAAGTTGCAGAAGGATATTAATAGGGTGTAACAATGGGCGGTCTTATCACTAAAAGCGATTTTTTACAGCAACCTTTGGATGGACTTGGAAGAGAATGAGAAATGAAAAGATACAAAGGAGTCATCATTTACCTACAGTTAGCTAGTTTCTGGCGTTTTATTGGTCATGCTGGCTTCATAATCGTCATTTGAGTCAAAAGACGACATAGCCTTCTTCAGTAGTCACCACGAGGATCGGTCAGATGCGTCTTATCAGGTTCCCACTACCCTCACCGTGTTATCCGAGGCATGAAGGCTTATGTGAGATTAAATATTTCAAATTTACATTTCAAATAGTATTTTTAAATTTTCCCCATAAATAACTCTAGAGCAAACTGCTCTAGCATAGTGCTGGCGAAGATAACGTCAGACTTCGGACAGTAATAGCTTATGTCAGCCACAATTTATGCCAGTTATTTGAGAGCGTAATAGCATCAACTAGAAGGATTCAGAAGTTTTATTTTATGTAGAACAGTTTGTTCAAAGTTTTCTTTTATGGTCTAGAACATTGTATTTTTGGTCTTTACTATGATCTTTAGTTTGTGCTCTGTGGCATCACATGTAGTAGTAGTATCTTTTTATTCATAACAACATAGTTGTGTCGAACAGATTGATAAATTATAAAGTATGTCCTTATAACTAAATTAATTTAAATTCTAAAATAAAATCATTAGGTACATTGTTATAAATCACACAATACAATAATTAAAAAAATAAATAAAAACAAAATGTCATAGGTGGTTAGATCACAAATAATGTCAAAAATTATCATAATTAGATTACACACCATTAAATACCTGCTCAAAATATAGTATACAATTAGAGGTCATCAACTGAGTATAAACACTTCTTCAAAAGAAACGCTTTGAGACTGGCTTTAAAAGTACATAAATTATACAACTCCTTTTTTATTGAAGTAGGCAGTTTGTTAAACAGTTTTATTGCATTGATTCGAGAACAATGACTGACTACTTTGAGGTGGGGTGCTAGGTTCGACGTTAGATCAAGTCTTCTCGTTTTTTCCCTTTTTATTCTTTCATCATATGTTTCGAAATCATTAATGTTTTTTGCCACGTTCATTAACAGAACAATCACATACAAACTCGGTACAGTTAAAATATTTAATTTTACAAAATGCTCCTTACACGATTCTTCTTGTTTTATTCGCATCATTGTTCTGATGGCACGTTTTTGAGCAATAAAAGCTTTTTCAGTATTATACTGATAGCTACCTCCCCAGAAAAGTATACTAGACCGCAATTTGGACTCAACAAGGGCATAATAAACAGTCTTTAGCTGTTCTAAGGCAATCACCGTTCTTAAACTCCTTAGAACATAACAAGCCGAACTAATAGTGCTAACCAAGGAAGACAGCTCGTGTTTCCAATTTAGTAAGCTATCCACATAAACACCTAGAAATTTGACTACTTTCACAGAATCAATTTTTTCTCCATTTAAGGTGCTATGAATATTGTCAGTAGATTTTGTAGTTGACTGAAATAGCATTATATTGGTTTTATTAGCATTTATTTTTAGCCCATTTACAGTAAACCAGTCATTAAAATATTTTAAAGTATCATTCACCACTGAGTTAAGGTGGTCAATATTACCATCTGAAACAATTGCATTCGTGTCGTCCGCATAAATAGTCAAATTAATGTCAGGTATATTATTAAGAATATAATTAATAATGTCATTTAAAAAAATAATAAAAAATGGTGGACCGAGTATAGATCCTTGTGGTACACCTAACTTGATTGTACTTTGTTTTGATCTGAAACCCTTCTTGCATCGAATTTCCCTGTTTCCATTAATTTCATCGTATTCATAATTCATTTCAACAAACATTTTCCTATTATGTAAATACGATTTTATTAACTGAAGAGCTGATCCTCTCACCCCGTAATGATCCAATTTAGCCAATAGCAAGTCATGATTAACTAAATCGAAAGCCGAACTGAGATCAAGATAAATCCCGGCAACCTTCTTTTTGTCATTCAGTTTTGTAACTACGTCATTTACCAAAGTGTCAATAGCGTCAAGAGTTCCCACATTATTCATATATCCAAATTGTCGTCTATTAATTACTTGATTTAAATTAAAATGTCTAAATAATCTATTTTTTATCAATTTCTCAAATATTTTAGATAGATTTGGTAATAATGATATAGGTCTGTAATTACTGGGGTCTTTTTTTGATCCTTTTTTGTGTACAGGTGTGATTTTAGCAATTTTAAGCTGATCAGGAAAAATACTATCGGCAAAACATTTATTATAAAAATGACTAAACGGTTCTGCTAATAAGTCAATGTTTTCCTTGATAATAGTTATCGGTATATCATCATAACCACACGATTTTTTAGCTTTCATTTTATTAACAATTTCATATACTTCCTTAGGAGTGACGAAATCTATCTTCATGTCATTATCCACTCTATTGGTGTATTTTTTTAAAAATTCTAATGATTTATTAAAGTGGGATATAGATTGGAACCTAGACTAAACTGTGAAGCAAATGTATTAGAAATATCATATGGATTGGAAATGTTGGGTGGCGCCACTGTCACTTCGTTAACAACAGCTCCGTACTGAATAATAATTAAAAATAGTTTATCTACATGTTAAGTGTTCTAAAGTGGTTAATTAGTGAAAGTGGACTACAATACTCAATCGACATTGTTATCTAGTGATAATATTAAGAAACAATAAAGAAATTAACGAACAAAATCTGACACTGTGAACTTAAAGGACAACTGTTTAAAGATTATTCTGAGTGAACTATAGTTTGAAGTGATATTGTTTAAAGTGATACTAAGCTGGTGAACATTGATTCCAACTACTCAAGAATCAAGCGATAAACCTAAAACAGTGAGTCACAACAAAAACTTTGTACAAAACATACAACAACAATAAATTTATTTTTTTCATCCACCGCCAATAACAAAATAAAAAGTAACGGATTCATGAGCTGACACATTAAAGTTTGCGTGTGGAGCTGCGAGTTTGAGACTCAGGATCAACATAATTCTAAACTATTCCATCCATTTTATCAGAAATTAATTAATAATATTCGATAATTTATCAGTAGATTAAAAATGAACTTCTTTGACAACATTACGTTCAGAAAAACAAAGACACGTTCTTTAGAAATGACCGAAGACAATAGCCTTTGTAGTTCGAAGTTAGATGGCAGCACTAGTAGCTTACCAAATATATCAAGTGACGAAAACAATACACAAATACAAGAACTACAAAACCAAATTCTACAACTTACTTCACAACTTCATTCGGCACACGAAGAAATACAGAACTTAAATATAGAAAACACTCAGCTTAAGAAATCTGTCAGTGAATTGACAAGTAAAAATGAATTACTAAAAAAGGCTACAAAAAAATTAACGAGTGAAATGGGGACTCCAAATAAAAGTTCACTTACATCTACCCCGCGCCAAAATACTCAACCGAAGTCACAAAAGAAGACAAAGAAAACACAATTATTTGCGAAAAAACATGACACGATTAACGCCTCAAAAGTAGACAATACATCAACACAGAAGTTGGTAGAGTGTGATAACCAATCTTCCATTTCCATAAAAAGAAAACTGTGCATCATTAGCGCGAACAAAAATAACAAGGTTTTATACACAGCTCAAGATATATTTAAAAACTTTCAAGTATGTCATTACGTCATGCCTAATTGCGGTACACTTCGACTTATTAAAGACTTAGATAAAAAATTAAGTGAATATTCGATGAATGACTATTGCGTTGTGATGATTGGAGAAGAAGACTTTTTACAAACCAAAAATTATGTTAATATCATTATAAAACTAAGGGAGACATTAATGACAATAAAAAATACGAATATAATCTTATGTTCTCCTACTTTTAAATTAAGTAATTACTCCACTATGTTTAATTGGCGTATAGAGACGTTTAATAATTTACTTCATTTAGACTTGCAAACATATAACTATGCTTATGCATTTGATTCAAATTTAAATCTGTTTTATGACTTCACAATGTTCTCTAAATTCAATAGAAAAATTAATAACTATGGTATACGTAATATCTTTCAAAATTTATTGTTAATGATAACTGAGATATCGGCGATGCAATATGAACCATATTCTGTAGATGGAAAAACCTGTGAACATGAAAACTTTTTTCGTGTATAAAAATATTAACATTCTGCATCAAAATATAAATGGTCTTTTAAACAAATCTCATATGTTTACTGTCGCGCTTAATGAACTTTTCAATGCAGAAAAAATAATAGATGTGCTGTGTTTTTCGGAGCACAATATGATATTGTCTGATGTTAACTTGTTAGATATTCCTAATTTTACACTTGCTGCACATTTCACTCGGAAATCCCGACATGGTGGTACATGTATAATGATACGAAATGGAATTAAGTATAGACCTTTGGAGTCAGTGGGAAAGTACTGTGTTTCTAATATAATCGAATGTTGTGCAGTAGAACTCACAGACCATAACATCATTGTGATGTGTGTCTATAGAAGCCCACATAGTAAGGACATAAAAAGTAAACTTGAGATATTTTTTCATAATTTAAATATTCTCTTAAAGTCTTTTGCATTACACACTAACAAAAAACTTATTCTATGCGGTGATTTTAATATTGATCTTTTAAAAAAGACAACATGTTTGGAGCAATTCAAACACCTTATAACGGGTTACAATCTCAAATTCGAAATAAAAGGTCCAACAAGATTAGGCAGCGGGACTTGCATAGATAATATAATTCATAATATGCGAGGATCAAAAGGGGAAGTTTTAGAACTGGCGGTGTCTGATCATTCGGCGCAACTTTTGCAATGTCCAGTTCGGCGAACATGTTTATTAAATTACTGGTTCTCAACTAAACGAGATTACTCAAAAGAGAATGTACAGAAATTCATAGACAGTATCAAAGCTCTCTCATTTGCTGATGTATACGAGGAAACGGATCCCGTTAAAGCATTTAAATTATTCTATGACCTGTTTAAGTTGTTATATGACTTGTGCTTTCCAAATATAAAAATACGGATATCAACCAAAGAAAAAGCAAAATGGATTAGTCGTGGTATTAGAGTTTGTAGTAAGAGAAAAAGAGAATTGCTGTGGAAATACCGGTCATTACCAAATAAACAAAATAAAGCGAATTTTAAAAAGCTTGCAAATCGACTGAAGAAAGTTATAAATCTCACACAGAGAGCCCATAATAATAAGTTCATACATTCAGCCCATAATCTGTGCAAAGCAACATGGAAGGTAATAAATAAAAATAAGAATAAATATAATTTGCCAGACGAAACCATAATGAAAATCAAATTAAACGACAAAACCTTAACTAATCCTCTTGAAATAGCACAAGCTTTTAATGATTACTTTGTAAACCAAGGAAAGCCAGTTGCTAATTTGGATATTACCGAAAGCAAACATAAAATCAATAATAGATCAACTTCTATGTTTATGTCACCCACAATACCACAAGAAATTCACCAAATTATTATGTCACTAAAGAATACATCTAGCACTGGGTATGACGAAATAAGTACTAAAATTGTTAAGCGGGTATCCACAATAATTGCTCCTGTATTAAGTCATCTTATCAATATGTGCATTTTCCATGGTTACTTTCCAGACGAATTAAAAATAACAGTAATAAAGCCTCTCTTCAAGAAAGACAACAGAGACGACATGTCCTGCTACAGACCTATAGCGCTAGTACCGATTTTTTCAAAAATATTCGAGAAAGCAATATCTTATCAGCTTACTTCGTACTTTGAGAAAAATAATATATTCGTTGATAATCAGAAAGGTTTTAGGAAAAATAGATCGATTGACATGGCCATCTACGATTTCTTGCATTTAGTTAGCAGCAGAATGGATAAGAAACTACCAGCTCTGGCGCTTTATATGGATATGTCAAAAGCTTTTGATCGCGTAGATCATAAAAGATTGATTAGCAAGCTTAACGCATACGGAATTAGAGGAAATATATCTAAATTAATAGAATCCTATCTTTGTAATAGGCAGCAAATAACGACAATTAGTAAAATTTCAAACAAACACTTAATAACATATACATCTAGCAAAAGTACTGTAAATTATGGAGTACCACAAGGTAGTGTACTCGGGCCGCCTCTATTCGTTGTTTATATTAATGACTTTCCAACAGCATCATCATATCCGATGACAATGTTTGCAGATGACAGTACAATACTTTTCAATATTGACGACACAAGCACATTACAGACTGAAATTAATTCTACCTTAGAGTCAGTAGTAAATTGGTTGCAAAACAATAATTTAGTAATAAATCTTGACAAGACAGTGCTAATGAAATTTCGACAAAGACTAAACTATAATCTTGACTTAAATATTAATTACAATGACAAAATTATTATTGAAACCAGTGTGACTAAATTTCTTGGACTAAAAATTGAAAATAATTTAAAATGGAATTCACATATTGACCATGTATGCAGTAAGCTAAACCAACATTCCTATGCCTTGCACATGTTAAGTAAAACGGCCAATCGAGCAACAGTCTTAACAGCGTATCATGGTTTAGTAGCCTCAACATTGAGATACGGAATCATATTTTGGGGAAATGCCACAGGTAAAGATATGGTATTTAAATGCCAAAAAAGGTGCATACGAGCCATATACAATTTGCAAACAACAGACAGCTGCAAACCATTTTTTAAAAATACGAAAATCTTAACTACGCCTTCCTTGTACATATATGAAACATCTATGTTCGTCAAAAGGAATCTGCATAGGTTTGCTCGAGTGATTAGTCAGCGCCGTTGTGATCAGTTGCAAACAGTAGGATTTAGTACTGCACTATACAAAAACAGTATTTTTGTTATGGCTCCAAGGGTTTATAATAAATTACCAAAATGCATTAGGAGTGAAGATAATGTTCGCAAATTCAAAAGTAAATTGTTTTCGTTTTTAGTAGATAAGACCTATTACAATATTGAAGAATTTTTAAATGATAAAATATGACATTAGCCGCCCTTTAATTTTTGCCATTGACACTTATTTGAAGTAGATTATAATTTATAAATCGTTTATTTATACTATATGACATTAATTATTGTTAAATTATGATTTATCACACTAATTTGTTGACATTTTGTTAATTATGATTTATGACATTAATTTGTTGACATTTTGTTAATTATGATTTATGACATTAATTTGTTGACATTTTGTTAATTATTATTTATGACACTAATTTGTTGACATTTTATTAATTTATGACACTAATTATGATTGACATTTTATTCATTATTGTTATTAATATTACCTTTAATTGTCCTTATTAATATACTAACTTAATTTTGCTTTATATGGATTCAGACTTATATTTTACTAAAAAAACTAATATATTTGTACACCAATCTCATTGGTAGGACATAGAGCACGACTAAAATGTTTATATAAGACCTTTATTGTAATACCTATGTTCACAAATAAAGATTGATTGATTGATTGATTGATTGAAATAATTACATTTTCTGAGCGAATGACAAAATTACGTTTTTCTTCAGTTACCTTATTTCTGTGCTTGTTTACAATTTTCCATATATCCTTCGATAAGTTCATAGCCTTATTTAATTCGTCCTGAAGTCTCAGTTTTTTAGCCTTGTTAATAACATTTCTGTAGATTTTTATGTAATTATTTCTATATGTTTGTATTGACTCATCATTCCATTTTGTTTTACCCACACAGAGAACACGTTTCATTCGACTTGCAACTCTTATCCCCTTAGTTACCCAATTGAGGCCAGAAGTGTGTCTGAGTCTTACTTTTTTCCTAATCTTTTTGAAACATTGATGGAATATTGTATTGAATTTGTTCAAGAAGCTATTAATTCCCAAATCTTTCCAGTTATTTATCATTAATTGGGTTCGAAAATTAATTTTGTTTTTATTATTGAAGAGGCGCCTAAAGATGTAAATAATGTCCTTGGTAGATACCTTGGGAGAGGCATTCTTATGTGCAGAGGTGCACACTAAACCAGCATGTCCATCCCCAATTCCATTGAAATCTACTACGCACTCAAGAACACAGTCATCTTTTAAATTTGTTAACACATTATCAATACAGGAGTGCGAGTTATTACGAATGAAAGTTATCTCATCAATAATGGCCCTAAAATTATAACAGTTTAATAGGTTTAGAAATTCATTTTTCCTATTGTTATCCAGAAACAAATCGATATTGAAATCACCACATATTACACAGTTTTTATCAAAAAAGTGTTCCAGTAATTTATCTAACTTATTCATAAAAATTTCAATATTATTCTCATATGGACTTCGATAACAACAAAAAATATATACTCCTGTATTTACATCCCTTACGCCACAGATTTCAAAGCCATCTCTTTTATACAATTTTTTGCACACTACCAAATCTTCACATTCGATGTCTTTTCGAGCCAGAATCAAAGTACCACCTCTCTTTTTGTTAATTCTTGTATTATATGAGACCAGTTTATAGTCAGAAAAAAATATTAGTGAGGCTAGTGTTTCATTAAGAAAATGTTCACTGATACATAAGTAATGCAAAGTTGTAGAGTAGTTTTTGACATAGAGCTCGAATTCATCTTTTTTATTAATGATGCCACACAAATTTTGATGAAAAATGTTTAGATTTGAAAGACTCTTATTATCATCACAACTGCCATTTACATTATTGTTTTCGTTCATCACGAAAAAAATTGTTCAAACATGAGAGTGTAGAATCACTCTCAACCTCAGTTTGTGTGCTAATATTCTTTGAGCTGGTTTTATTTATAATAGGATCAGTTTGAACCGACTTATCAATCAATGGTGTCTGTTTCAAACAGATACAATCGGACTTATACACACTTTGGTTTTGTTTACACATTGTCACATAATTTAAATAGTCATATTTATACTTGAGGCGAAGTATTTCTTTAAGTATTATCCTACTAGCCAGAAGTTTATTACAATATTTGATACGTGTTCTATTATTATCAAAATGGTCTAACGGCAAGTATGCTGAGTTATCGAAATTATTACATATTAACCTGAATAAATCATTTAACTTATTAACATTAAGGTATCTACTGTTATAAATCTTACTAACTAATACATTTGTATGTCGCATTTGACTTAAAAACCAGTACAAAGAAGACTGAACTTGTAGAGGATTGTCGTCTTGAGAGCCTCCCATAATTATAATAAAGTCAGACTTCGTAAAATCTTTACAGGTACATGTACGTAAAATTTCAGATAGGGGAGCGTCTGGCTTGATTATTGAAGTCACGTCAAATGATGGTCCGAGTGCATACCGTAGAAGCCGTCGCAAACCAAAACCGGTTTGATCGCTGTAGATAACTACTCTGTGTTTATTACAGGAATTGTGTGCCATATGATTATTCGAACAACGAGGACTTTCGTTGTTTCGAATCCTACGTGTAGATTTATCCTCCGCTTCCACACCTACTATGGTTCCCATATCGATACAACTTCTAACCTCGATGCTGTCCTGTGACGATCGGCGACTTTCCACCAGGCTGTTTTGCGATGATTGTCGATGCAGATGAAGGTGATTATGGTCTTTCGGGAATGTGATCGACTGATCAAAAGTGAAACTCAAGTTGTTGTTATTATTAGCAGACAATGGCTGATTATGGAGGCTTGTATTATGATGTTTTGGATAACTTGGGTTTGTAGTAAATTCTTTAAAGGAGGCACTCGGAAAGCCCCTTTTTATACAGCTGGACTTATAGCGTACTCTATAGTATGGTGAGTAAAACTTTATTGGCGTACCACTTGTTTTACCACAGTTCTTTAACTCAACCGCACCTACTGACTTACAAAGATTTAGTTTAAGTTTACATTTTTCTAATTCTTCCTTCAGGCTACTATTCTCCATGTTTAAATTGTCGATTTCGGAGTTTGCAATTTGTAATTCAATTCTCAATTTGTTTATTTTGTCTGTATAAACCATATTTTCTTTGTTTTTGGATGTATTAGGTAGACTTTGATAAGAGATGTCAGCCAAATCTGCTAAATCATAATCCGTTTCATTAATATTTAAACTGTGCCTCTGACGCCTTTTTTGTGTGTTAATAAACTCCGTCGCTTCCAAGTCGTCATCCATAATTATTAAGTTGTTAGAAAATATACAAAAAGTGTTTCTCGGTTGAGGTCAGGATCGAACGCAAGATCGACTGTTAACACGCTACAGTCTAAACCACTCGACCACGGCGCACATGATCTTCTGAACGAAATATCGTATCATGTCATAAGTGTGATGGATACTGCTTTATCGACTAGCCGACTTCCAAAAATCATTAGATACCGCTAGATGTCGTTGTAAACTATTTTTGTCAGAATGATCTTTTGTAATCAAAATTTTGAATAAAAAACGGAAACATCACAGTCACTTTTTGTAAATAGTAACAAAGTTTTTAGTTAATTCACTGATCTGTATTCATATAAGTAGAATAGTTTATTATAAGAACTGCTTGCACAATTTGGTTTTGTTTACTTGCACTTAAAATAGTCTTGAATGTTAGTTACACTAGTTGCTGGTTTATTTTATAGTTAGTGAATAGTTAAGTTTTAAAACACTGTTACGCGTTAATTATCCACTTAGACAAGTTTTGTTATAATTTTTAACACATCTGATAGAAGTTTGCAATTTTTACGAATTTAAAAACACAGAGACGATGTTCACTACGTCATGGCAGCGCCATCTATGAACATGCCCTGACAGAATACCGGCGTTTTTTTTAAACTACCGCAGCGCTAATAATACAGGAACCACTCACGTCGTTTTTTTACTCGTATGTTGTTATTTTATTTTAGTTTACGATTAGTTAATAATTTATTTTGTTTTTTTTTTTCATAAGCAAGTCGCAAACAAACTTTTTTCTCTCTATCTCTCACAACAGAGTGATTGTAGCCAAAATTATTTGTTTGAGGGCTTTTGGAGGCAACAGTGCATTGGTCTGGTATATTTTACCAACCTATCCAAACTGTAGAACACCGCTTATAACTAGCGAGATGCGCGATGCCACATACACAGATACACACACACACTCATCACATCCCATGAACGCTTACCGTCTGGTGACACAGTGGTCAAGCGCTAACCTTTTTTTTTTGTAGCCTAATTTGTGTCCCACTACAGGGCAAAGGAAGGCCTTCCCTTTCTCCTTCCACTCTTTTCTCTCTTCTAAGGTGATTTCTGGCCAAGTTTGCCCCGCGAACTTGATGAGATCGTCACACCACCACACCACCTTCGCCACGGTCAACCCCGACTTCTCTCCGGCGTCCAGTGAGTGACAATCCTAAGAGCCTAACTAGTTATAATAATAAAAAATAACCACATATCCTGAGTGCAAAATTTTGATACGGTTTTGCTAAATGAAAGATCGACTGATGCAGGTTTGTATGAATAATTGCACCTGTTATAGTTATTATAAGTAGATATTAATCATCTATGATACGGCTGCTCTCCTTTAAATCGTGTAGACGATGCTCACTGTCAGAATTCCTCTAGCGTTCACTTTCAGCCTAGCAGACCTAGCAGACTTCAAACTTCGAATTTTTCTCACCTTCTCTCTCAATTTTTCTCTTCTTCTTTATTTCTTGATTTTTTCAGACCAAGATATAATAAATCCGTTCAGCCATTCTCGAGTTTTACTGAGACTAACGAACAGCAATTGATTTTTATATAGATTTTATTTACCTTTCATATTACCGGTAAGGGGGAGGCACATGTTCACCAGTGAACGTTCGATATCATGAAGATTAATGGATAACGAAACCAATCAACCTACATTTATGATAATTAAAGTGTCTAGCTGTGTAACAACTAGTGCTTACTTTATTAATGTGGTTAGCGTTTCTTCTTATATAATCCGTAATCTTTCTCTCTCCTAGACAGGAGACCTGAGTCCCAGCAGTGGCGACATTATTGGAAACTCTTTCCTAAGATACAGACAAGTTCTCTGCCTAGTTTAGGAAAGGGAGTCCTATGACTCACTTTATAACGATTGTACTTGTTCTTTCTTTAGTGTTTAAGATATCTCTGTATGCCATGTACAAACTCCTTATTAATAAATTATTATTATAGGGTGATGCTATGCTATGCTAATCCGTACCTACACTAAACTTAAATGAGGACACCTGGTAGAAATACTTTTTGATATCGCTGAAGCTATAAAAAAACATTCAGATGTATTGAGAACCTCTTCCTTTTTTGGAAGTCGTATAATAATATTTGGTTAGCATCACACTTTGCAGTAATATGAAGGCGAAAGTTTGTGAATGTGTTGGAAACTTCCTTCTCAATCAAGTGGCTGAATGAATTCCTGACACGACACCTTACAGGTTTTATAGATTACACATCAAAATAATATATTGATTACAATTTGTAATAGGGGAACTACTGAAGACTGCTGACAAAAGCTACTTCTCCATAAAAAGGAAAATAATATACTAATGCTGCAGCTAGAAAAAATACAACGATTGTTCGTTTAGTTCACTCAGTTGTTTGTTGTATATTCATATTTGGTGTGTACCTGTTTACAAAAAGTAATGGTTTGTACTCTTTCTGTCTTTTCTCTTTCTATTTTAATCATCTTTGCTTTTCTGCATAGCTGTTCGGTTCTGATAACTGCAATTCAATACTTCCAACATTTTAATTTTAATAAGATTATTCTTTAAATGCTCCAGACCTTCGACAAGCCTTTGGCAAAAGCCAACTATTTTATCGTCATTGCTGCTTCTGAAAGCCGAGCTGATCACAGGCTTTTCCGACTTCTCTTCTGCTTCCCGCTTATTCTTAAAAATAGGAACCCCGTACCTTCTGCTTCCATCCTTATGGTGGCAATAGAAACAATCGTGTATGGAGTTATTTCAAGATCTTAAGTGCTGTCCATGCGTTTTGGTCTGGAACTGTCCTGTTTATCTTAAACTTAAAGTTAAAGTTAAAGTTAAACTTAGGTTGGTTACTGCATATCGTTTAGTTAACTATAAGATTATGTTGCATTTGTATTTAATAAGGGTATATCTGGGTATATCTTAGGATTCCGTAAAAAAACAATGAAACATTTTAATAGAGATAAGGTGACATTGATAAAACAGGTTGATAACAGCACAAGCATTCCAAAATAAGCATGAGTAAAAACATTACAAAACTAGTTTGTCAAAAATTTATAGGCATTTTTTGATCGTAAAATAAATTATCTGTGCAACGACCCCCAATTTGGTTTGTTCCCATTTTTTTCGAAAACACAATATTGTAATAAAATTTTAGTCATTTGACAATATGCGTGTTTAAATCTAAGTATTTTCTAAAGGGTTACGTTTACATAATCAAATCAAATATTTTATTAACATATACGTTTATATTAAGTACCTACACAACGGAAATTAAAGCCTGGCTCCTAAATTAGCTAGACAAGACAAAGAAAAAAAGAAGACCCTGTCTTCTCCTATTAGTGACGTTTCGATATCTAAATAAAACTCTTCTTGAAAAAAAATATCCTTGCAGTCCAAAGACATTCTTTGTTCCTCTTAGTAACACAATGACTGATCTCAAGCTTCTCACATCCATCAAATTCTCGGGACCATCACCAGGTGCACGGTAACCTTTGTGGGAAGTCTTCTAACACTGCGTCTTCCGGTATGCGGTCGTTACTCCAGAATCAGAAGGGATTGAAATAGTAATCGTAGATATTACATGAATAATGTCCTGTCCTAACACACGTACAAATATGATGAATCTTTTAGATATAAATCATCTAAAGTAAACTCATAGTCAGAAAAAAAAAACTAAAGAAAATGTTCTGTTCTAAAAATTCCTAATCTGTAGATCATAGAAATTTGATTTATTATTTACTCGTAGATTTCTGTGCAGTAGATACAGGAAAGCAAGTTGTTAGATGTTATTAATTATTCTCCTGTGATTTTTATTTTGAAGTTGCAAAACCACATTGCGCATGTTTGTTTTTAAAGAACCAAAACTTACTTTGTCCCGGTCAACAATTTTTAGAGGTCCGTATCTCAGTCGGAAAAAACGAAACTCTTATAGGATTACTTTGTTGTCTGTCTGTCAAGACCCTTTTTCTCAGGAACGTGAACGCTCACTGAAATTAACATCAAGTACTCAAATCCGCTACCGGTTGGAGCAGTAAAAAATCAAAGGTTGTTTATATTTCGTGTAGGCATATACATATTTTGATACCCGCAAGGAAATTAAAACCTATTATAGGGTTTTGATTTCCTTGCGGGATACTTCCCGTTGACTGATAATAATAAAAGGCAAGAAGCGAAAATCCATGATTTTCAAAATTTGTTGTCGAAATTAAATTTATTAAAACTTAAATTAGGCTTGACTGGAAGCCGACCCCAATATAGTTGGGAAAAGGCTAATGTAGAGCTAATGTAGAGAAAAGGTAGATGATGTTATTATGGGGAAACGAACTAGTCACCTACATTAGTCCATTTATACCGAACTTTCGGTGCGTGAGTACGACTTGCACTTGACCGATTAAAAATAGTTTCTTACCATAGCTACCATTTTATAACGTGGGGGCAAGCCTCGGTCAAGTAACGGATTAAGTGTGTAACACGTACATATGCAGACATTGTCAAAAACTAGTTGGGATTTTGTAGCAGTCCACTTGTTCTAAGTAATTATACTTTCACTAGTGTATAACTGGTTCAATGTGCTGCAGTCGTTTTTAAAACAGGTGACAGACATCATTGATGGTGATTGAGCTAGATTTTTCGAGTATTAGAACTTTAGGTTTTACAACAGTTTATGTTTGTGTTTGTAACGAGTAACCAGGCTGGTGAACGTTAATATCTGTAAATTGACCAGCAGGATCGAAGACTACTGGGGTGGTTGTGCGAAAGATTTCACCGGGGTCCTGGCACAAAGGCAAAAATGGAACATAGGAGTTGGTTTTAGTTAGTAAAATTCTGATACACCCTCCCGTTCTGCCTTGGTGCGGAGGAAGTTATTAGATAATTTCTCACCTTCAAAAAAACTATGGATCTATTTTTTTACAAATATACCACTTTTACATTAAACTAGCTTAGGTAGGTACCTCTTTTGAACATTTCCTCGGTACAACTTTTCCTTTTTATAACTTTCTTTTTCTATGCAGCGTCATTTTTAGAATTTTTTGATAAGCAAAACGTCAGAAAGAGAAGACTGTAGACGTACATAACGATACTCGTAATGACTATAAAAATAATCCCATGATAAATATCAGTAATTATATGAATCCGCTTTCGTTAAGTTTTGAAGTAACAAGCGTGTCGCCTCATAAATTATGCTAATAATAATCACAGCATAAAAAAATCGCCAACAAACGCGTTGACCCACTGCGTAATAGGTTTGTGTTACGATCAAATTATAAATTAATTGCGCTGTGTATTTTTAGTCTGTGACAAATGACAAATCTTTTGCCCAGCCTTTTTTTTATGAGCCTATTCAGTCCCACTCCTGGGCAAAGGCCTTCCTCCACTCTTTCCATCGTTCGCGAGCCTTTAATGACACACAAATAAGCAAGTTTTATTTTGCGAATATAAAAATCTTGTGTAGTAAAGGTATTAGCATAATTTTAAACAAAAGCATTATGTCAATCTAATAAGATGTTAATACGGTGATTTATTTGCAAAATGAATACAAAATGTTTATATAGAAAGACTTTATTGTTATTTTAATGAAGGCCTTTAGCCTGCTTGTTTGCTAGGCTTTGAGGCGCGGGAATCCAAAGGATGTGAGATGCACAGGACCGGTCTCTGTGGCGACGCTTGGGGGAGGTCTGTGTCTAGCAGTAAACGTGTTTAGGCTGTAAATGATCATGAAGATGAAGACCTTAGTTAATTACGTTTGACAAATGAGAAAGCGATACGAAATACACATCCTACAATTTACAATAAAAGAAAAAGCAAAACAATTAGTATTGCTGAACTCAGATTGCACCCTCTACGATCTGGAACAAGCTCCGCCTCATCGTCCGTACCGCATATATCGAATAGAACAATTTACTTGCCGTCCGATCGTCTGTCTTCGTCATCAATTTAGGTGTCATCAAGGCTCTCTAGCCATGGTCCATGTGGTCTAGTCATGAGACATGGCTAGCTATGGTCTTAATCTATCACATACTCACGAAACGAGACACAATAGTAAAACAATAACAGCGCGGTCTCATGCGACAGGTCGGGGATTCATGAATTAACTAGTGCGCTTCACCATCAACGATTGTATCACTGTTTCCCATCAGGTAGGATTGCAGCCAAGCCCTAGGTTACATCAATAAAAAAAAATCAATTAAAGTTGCCGAATCCTCAGTTTATACTCATATTTTCACAATTCTATATACCAAACATATCTCTTATATGTTATCATGTTCCTTAATGAGTGTTCATTAATAATGAGTTGCTCGCTAATTACCTACTTGATGTAAAAGTTTCCGCTACAGAAAGTTTACCTTACATCATTATTTATGGGAACCGAGGAAATGTGAATGGAAATTGTAGTCAGCGGCAGTGCTTAATTACTGTTTGCCAACTTGTGTATTCTGTTAATCAAAGTTGTGACGAATGAAAGCCTCGAAAGATGTCCGCTCATGGACACAGGCGTGGCGACGCTTAATTCTATGTTATTTTTTTACTACTGTGTCTCGTTTTGCGGGTATGTGATAGGTTAAACACTAAGCGTCACCACTACGACCGGTCCAGTCGTCAACAACGCGTTCTGTTCCACGCGCGCCTCAAGGAGATGTCAGCAAACTGTAGGGGCCCGGCAGGGCCGAAGCCTCTGGGGGGAACACGTGGTATTCCTAAAGGTTGACACCGAGTCCCCCCCAGAACGAAGGCAACGAAGGAACGGGGTGGGGTTTTGTCAGTAAGAGTATGACATTCCCTCTCGCTCCGCCCAAGAGCGGGAGAAGTTACTTATTCTGATGAATCCCCTACCAAAAAAAACCACAACGACCGGTGCAGAAAGGTCCTGTGCATCTCATATCAATACCAGGACCCTCACCAGGTCATCCCACCTTGTAAAAGGCCTTCCATGACGGTAACCTTCATTCTACTGGCTCTTACTTACACGAAGTGACAATAAAACGTTTCGGCAGATCTTATAAGCTGATGTTAGCTTTGTACGGAAAATCAATTTTTTTGAGGACTTTGCTTCGACTTTTTAAAGTTGATGATCTTTCTGATTGATGACTACACCATTCAACTACGATATATTTATTTTTTTTGTAGCTCAAATAGCACAAAATTTACACAAGCTTAAAAAACAAAAAAAATACATATTTCATCCTGCCCAATGACACACAACTTAACTCATCCCGTCGCTACAATCTGCACAAGTCCACCATTCCCCGTGAAAATGGAACCACTCTCTCACACTGAACCCATTTTAATTGAATGAAAATAAATGCGAGGCTTCAAAGCAGACGTAATAACAGCATCATAATGAGATGACGAGACCCGTGTTATTATGAAAAACAGTTGGATTCGATTACGTGGTTCGGCGAGCGGCCTTTGCTTACCGTGAATGGTATTTCAAAGAGTTTCGTGTGGCTACCTAATTGAAGCTTGCTTAATGAAAACCTTGGCTTTCATATTCCTTTTTTCTGTTTTTTATATTATGATGTACATTTTTTTGAAAAAGTCAGATTATGTTCTCATTAACAAGTTTTATGAAAAATAATAGCAACACAAGGTGGACCAACCTGGCGAGGGTCGCGGGAATGCGAGGAGTGCGAAACGCATAGAACCAGTAGATGTCGCGACGCTTGGGGGAGGCCTGTGTCCAGCAGTGCACGTTAACAACACAGGTCGAACAATTTAAATTGTCACTTACGGGATATCTTCCGTGATTTTTAATTAAACATCGGGAACTCAAAATAATTAAAAATCACGGAAGATATCCCGTAAGTGACAATTTAAATTGTGAAACAAACCGTGATAGCCTAAAACAGTGTTTAACACAGGTCGACTTTAAGCAACGCTTGCCGATGACAGACTGCGATGGGTGACCATATTAACAAAGATTCCTTCGTAAAGAACGTTAAGCTGATGTTTGTAGGTCCGCTCTGTCATTTGTAGATCTTTGACAGTCGTTGCGTGTAGTCAAAAACCAGAAAATCTTGCACCAGTGTTACTTAGGGGTATTGTGTTATCCAATTCCTGGGTTGTGGAGGTCAGATAGGCAGTCGTTCCATGTAAAATACTGGTATCCATTTGCATCCAGTTTGACTGGAAGCCGATCCGACATAGTAGCTAAAAGACTGGCAAGTAAACTGGTTTGATCTTGTAACAATCAGTGTAGAAAAATAGTACGAGTTTCGCCGCTCTACCACCGTTAGTTGTCATCTTATTTACAGAAACTGCAGATTTATTTTCGTATATAAAAAAATAGACCGCCTATTATTCTTTCAATTTATTTTTCTATTAGCCAGTCGATCGGGTTTGAGAAACAAATCATAGTTTATCTCATGCTTCTATATTTAGTCTAGTCTGATGTCATAACTACAAACCAGTCGAAATATTTGTAGTTCAGTCTAATAGTTTGCCAAAAGTAGCCTATAGTCCTATAGTACATTCGCGTTAAGAATGCAGTAAAGTCATCATTCCCCGCCCCCTAACCAATCAAAGCCATTTAAGTGTAAAATGTTAAATTCATTAACCCTAATCTTTTAAAATATATGTAATTTGTTTGGATTTAACATCATTGTAAAGTCACATACACCTTTATCTTGCAGTTGCACTGATAAATCACTGCATTCTTAACGCGAACGAGATCTACGTTGTACCAAACTCGAAAAAATACATTTCCTATGAAAGCTGTCGGGTATACCTATACCCGTCTGTGTTCAAAAGAAGTATTTGCCAGTATTTATGTTCCCTACCACCTGATAGGGTACATCAATATAGGCAGAGAGTCCGATGAACTGTCAGTTCTGACAAGCTCTTCAAAACAAAAAGAATGGTTAAGAATGGTCTACATTTCGTGAAGATAAGGTACCTACGACTTATACGCTTACATTGTTAACACCTCTCCGGTCCAGACGAAGCGTATATATCAAAGTAATGGAACAATTTTCCTGCTGCTGTCTTCCCGTCAGATTATAATTTAGGTGCCTTCAAGACTAGATTGAATAGGCTCTTAATAAACTAGAGCGCCTTACCTTCAACGATTGCATCACTGCTATCAGGCGGGATCGCAGTCAAGCACTAGTTTATGTTCCAAAAAAAAAACAAGATACAAAAAAAAAAGCATTCAAACGACCTCCTTTTTTGGAAGTCTGTTAAAAAGTTAAATACTATTGTTGCAGTCGAGGTATCGTGCGGCGGCGCGGTGCAGAATAACCTGACGTACTTCATGTCGCCCGGCTTCCCCGAGCTGTGGGGCGGCGAGCAGGACTGCAACATCACCATCGAGAAGACGCACGCCGGCATCATGCAGCTCAGGATCGACTTCCTGCACTTTACTATTGTGAGTATATAATAACCTGACGTACTTCATGTCGCCCGGCTTCCCCGAGCTGTGGGGCGGCGAGCAGGACTGCAACATCACCATCGAGAAGACGCACGCCGGCATCATGCAGCTCAGGATCGACTTCCTGCACTTTACTATTGTGAGTATATAATAACCTGACGTACTTCATGTCGCCCGGCTTCCCCGAGCTGTGGGGCGGCGAGCAGGACTGCAACATCACCATCGAGAAGACGCACGCCGGCATCATGCAGCTCAGGATCGACTTCCTGCACTTTACTATTGTGAGTATATAATAACCTGACGTACTTCATGTCGCCCGGCTTCCCCGAGCTGTGGGGCGGCGAGCAGGACTGCAACATCACCATCGAGAAGACGCACGCCGGCATCATGCAGCTCAGGATCGACTTCCTGCACTTTACTATTGTGAGTATATAATAACCTGACGTACTTCATGTCGCCCGGCTTCCCCGAGCTGTGGGGCGGCGAGCAGGACTGCAACATCACCATCGAGAAGACGCACGCCGGCATCATGCAGCTCAGGATCGACTTCCTGCACTTTACTATTGTGAGTATATAATAACCTGACGTACTTCATGTCGCCCGGCTTCCCCGAGCTGTGGGGCGGCGAGCAGGACTGCAACATCACCATCGAGAAGACGCACGCCGGCATCATGCAGCTCAGGATCGACTTCCTGCACTTTACTATTGTGAGTATATAATAACCTGACGTACTTCATGTCGCCCGGCTTCCCCGAGCTGTGGGGCGGCGAGCAGGACTGCAACATCACCATCGAGAAGACGCACGCCGGCATCATGCAGCTCAGGATCGACTTCCTGCACTTTACTATTGTGAGTATATAATAACCTGACGTACTTCATGTCGCCCGGCTTCCCCGAGCTGTGGGGCGGCGAGCAGGACTGCAACATCACCATCGAGAAGACGCACGCCGGCATCATGCAGCTCAGGATCGACTTCCTGCACTTTACTATTGTGAGTACCTATATCAGTATATAGTCGGTCCGATTTCCAGCGTCGGCTTGTAGACGTCGAGCAATGGGTAGCTCGCTGTCCGGCCGTCCGATAACCGACCGAACCCAGCCCGAGTCGTCGACAGCGGGTAAGGTTCAAGCAGATGACAGTAAAACCGAAGGGTCCCAGCAGGGTCGAAGCTTACTGGGGTCATGAGTTGTGTGGCAGAGAACCCCGGGGCTCTGGATTGAAGGCAAAGAAGGAACACAGTTTTGCAATTAATCAGTAAAAGTTTGACACACCTTCCCGCTCCGCCCAAAAGAATCTAGTTGCCCTATAATGTATGGAGACCGACGCGCCCAGATCGGCGTACGTGGCTGACGTTTACGCAATGTAGTTCTAACTTAAATGACAATTATTATTATTTCTTAAGAACAATCCAAGAGACTTGGCAGGAGCGGGTTGAAATCAGAACATCATTTGAGTTCTATCTATTCCAGGGTCAACCAAACAGAACCACAGGAGACTGCGACGAAGATGCCATGATCTTAGGGGATGGAGACAGCAAGTTCACGCTGTGTGGGCAGAACCACGGACAACACGGTAAGAGCGTTACTTTTGACCTTTGATCAAAGAAAAAAGTAAATAAGGAAAGAAAATCAATTTATTCCTGGAACGACGCAATTTTAAGACTACTTTACAAATTACACGCGCGCAAAATGATTGAAAGCTTGGCGAAATTAGTAATTTGAGTTATGAAGATTCTTGGCAAATAAAATTACAAAGCTACTAAAAGATAATATAGGTTAATATAGGTTTTAGGATCACAAGAAATAATGCAAAATTACACATTTATTAAATAAATGCAAATACAAAAATATGGAATCTGGAAGGAAAAAGGCGATAAGACCATTTAGATGCAATAAATGAGAAATGAGAATGTCGGGATAGACTTGGAGGAGGCCTTTGGTTCAGCAGTGGGACAAAAATTGCTAGAAACAAACAAGGAATAGGCTAGAGTGAATAAAAAGGCTCTTAATAAACTAGTGCGCCTTTACATTCAACGTTTCTATCACTGCTTTCTATAAGGTGGGATCGCAGTCAAGCACTACTTTATATTGTGGGGCCCCGTGGGGCCCGCGATTTTTTATTATTTATTTAATATTAAAAAAATAATATAAATAATATAAACTGTTATTGCTCTGTTTCTGTGGCTTCTGTAATTATACTACTATAGTACAATTTTAAATCGGTCGGGGTTTGGTGGCACAACTTTTTTCCAGCGGTTCTCAAAGTTAAAAGGTAATTACTTGTTTACTGGCACGTTTTCGTGCCACGGGGTCTTACAGGTTAAAATACAAAAGGAAACACGCACTGGGCCCGCGTGGTGGATTACAGCCCATTCTCTCTCCTAGAGAGGAAGCCTGAGTCCCAACAGTGAGAATATTACAAGGTCTATAATGCTAATGCTAATGCTGAAGGGAAACACAGTATTCATGATACAAATTATGTTTTTTCCAGTATACCACACCTTATCAACAGGCAGTGAGAAGCGCGAGGACGGTGACCTGCCGGGCACGAAGACTATCAGCCTGTCGATGCGCATGCGCGGCGGCGACATGCCGCGCATCTGGCTCATGCGCGTCGCTCAGATGCCGCTCGCGCACACCGCGCCGCATCACTGTCTGCAGTACTACACTGCTGATAATGGTGAGTACTGCATCTAATAGTTAACACGAAGACTATCAGCCTGTCGATGCGCATGCGCGGCGGCGACATGCCGCGCATCTGGCTCATGCGCGTCGCTCAGATGCCGCTCGCGCACACCGCGCCGCATCACTGTCTGCAGTACTACACTGCTGATAATGGTGAGTACTGCATCTAATAGTTAACACGAAGACTATCAGCCTGTCGATGCGCATGCGCGGCGGCGACATGCCGCGCATCTGGCTCATGCGCGTCGCTCAGATGCCGCTCGCGCACACCGCGCCGCATCACTGTCTGCAGTACTACACTGCTGATAATGGTGAGTACTGCATCTAATAGTTAACACGAAGACTATCAGCCTGTCGATGCGCATGCGCGGCGGCGACATGCCGCGCATCTGGCTCATGCGCGTCGCTCAGATGCCGCTCGCGCACACGGCGCCGCATCACTGTCTGCAGTACTACACTGCTGATAATGGTGAGTACTGCATCTAATAGTTAACACGAAGACTATCAGCCTGTCGATGCGCATGCGCGGCGGCGACATGCCGCGCATCTGGCTCATGCGCGTCGCTCAGATGCCGCTCGCGCACACCGCGCCGCATCACTGTCTGCAGTACTACACTGCTGATAATGGTGAGTACTGCATCTAGTAGTTAACACGAAGACTATCAGCCTGTCGATGCGCATGCGCGGCGGCGACATGCCGCGCATCTGGCTCATGCGCGTCGCTCAGATGCCGCTCGCGCACACCGCGCCGCATCACTGTCTGCAGTACTACACTGCTGATAATGGTGAGTACTGCGTGTACAGTTCTATGACAGCATTTACAGAAGGAAGATACAGGGAAACCCTAGTTATGAATAGGGTTATAAGAAGAGTGAAAATGTCAGTTGTGCGAACGAGAAAAAGGGATGGAGTATACCTACACATCAAACTAGCTCCATCCCTCTAGAAATTCAGTTTGTTTAAGTCGTCAAATGGATCGAATTAAGAAATTGTGGTAAGGCCAACCCAACTGGTACAAAATTCAACGAAGCGCCTACTATTCTTATAGCCGTGTTTAACTGCATCTCAACATCTTGCTCGCAATACATTGCAGGCTGTCAAATAAAATGGTTAAGGCATTTCGTCAGGTGTATGAAAATGTATGTTAAATTCACATAATTCCTTTTGCATGTAAAAAGTTAAATTTTGTACTTCAAACCTGTTAAACTGTTTGAAGTGATGTGGGAGCATATTTATGTAAAAGATGTTAGTAAACTATTGATTTATCGACACTAATAGAAGAATTAAAGAACATTTTTTATTGTCTGTCCAACTTAATAACAAACTAATTTCTAACTTGAAATGCAAATTCTTTTATAATATGTCCAATTAATTTCTTTAAAAACAATCCCACTATCCAGGAACCATAAGAACGTTCAACTACGCGTCGAACGGGCGCCACCTCGCTAGTCAAGACTACAAGGCGTGCATCAGGAGGAACACCGGCTTCTGTTCCGTCAGATACACTCCCTGTGACAGCCGCTCCTTCAGGATAGGGCCCGGCAGTGGCACCCCACTGGTTATGGACCCGGCTGGTAAGTGAACGAGACTTATTATGGATGCAAACCCTTTTTTGTTTTGTTTCGGATACCACGAAGACATCAAGAGATTAGAGATTTAGATTTTTAACAGGCCGTGTAAAAATCTTGTAGGATTCAGTTCGTACCACGTTCAACTTAAAAGTTGTAGATTGAAATGCGGGTTCAAACCCAGGCAGGCGCATTACTTTGTGTAACTTATTTCATCACCACCGCCCTTAAAACGGTGAATGGAAACATTGTGGGGAAACCGAAACAACCTAGAATAAAAAGTTCTAAGATATATGACATACCTACATCAAGCTTCACTGGGCCTCTGTAGTCAATTACAGCCCATTCTCTCTCCTATAAAGAAGCCTGAGTCCCAACAGTGGTGGGTTTATAAGGTGGATTATGCTATGCTTATTCATTTCGTTAAATTTCAACTCGATGTCGGTACAACTTTAATTTGTGAGTAAAGCCAAAATATGGGATTCTTAAGGCCCTAATTCCTGAGCAGTGCTATAAAACATTGACTTTCTAGCCTAGTCTTCGGTAACGGCTATGTTTGAAAAAAATATATGTTTATTAATAGATTCATATACAACATTATCAACATACGAATACGTGAAAACTTGCCAAAAAAAGAAATTAACAACACGACATTTTTTTCGCTTATTATCCTTCCTCCTTTCAAACGGCTTTGATCTTTAGAAATATGTTTACATAAAACAGTATTTAATATGTAACAAATATAAAAATCAATAAACATTTCGCAAAGAAAATTAATTAAAAGGTCAGCGGGGCCAATCCAGGCCCACACTTTAAATAGACAGTTATACAATCACACTGTATACAAAACAAATTCTCGCTCAAACACACAATCTATCGAAAATCCCGCTAAATCTAAAAAGAAACAAACCCGTTTAACAACCAAACATATTTGATGAGTTTTTAATTTAATCTCTGTGACCATCCCTCTGACCTCCGCGACCCTCAGGCGAAACAGCCCAACCCTTTGGCATGCAAATCGTAAAAACAGAAGGTACTACCTATTCTGTAGGACATTATTATTCATGTTTATTATACTGCCATTCATATTCAGTTAACTTTTCCAACAAAACTCGTTTGTCACTAACTTTATGCTGCGGATTTGAACTTGTGACCTTCGTGAGCTTGGCCGTGGTGGTTAAGTTACTGCCTGTTATGACACCTCCTTTCCTTGGTGGCAAATTAACCTGTATATAGTTATGTTCTGTGTTAATTATTGGTCATGTGAAAAAGTGGGATGAAGGGCTTGTTACTAAAATAGCTATGAGTATAGATGTAGATGAAGGAAGAGGTAGCCTAAAGAAAAAATAGATGGATTGTGTGGGGAGTGATATGAAAGGAAAAGGAGTTAGTTATAGTGTACCGGTTTATAGACTGAATGGAAGAAAATAACATGATGCGCTGACTCCAAGTATCTTGGGACAAGGGTAGGATAATGAACTATTGATCGAGGAGGTGTGTGCCTAATAAAGAGAACTATAAAACATGCAAATTCCTTATAAGAACGAAAAGCATAAAAAAAAAACAAAATCAATACTGCTGTTATCATTATGGTGTCGTAACAGAATACCAGGGATGTGTTATTTAATTCTGTCTATTCCTATTTCATCAAGTTCTGATAATGAAATCACAAAGCAACACCGCATTGAACGACTTTATCCTCTAATGAAAAATAACTAAATATTTTATAACATACCTAAGTATACTGAGTTCGATGCTTTTTTCCCCTGCGTAGTTTTAAAATAGGTAGATAATAATCTCATTATTGGTAGGTTTTAATAAGCTCTAGTGAGGTACAAATTCTCTACAAATAATACCTAACATGTTTTCTTTTTTATATGTCATATGATCACGTCAAAACTAGGTCCGTTCCAAACTATATTTTCATCTTTACTTAAATGTATAAAACCCATTTTTTCATAGATACACAACAAGAAGAAATGATGCCAGCAGACGACACACAGACACAAGAAGATGAAATGGAAGGGTCAGGCAATGACCCTCAGATAGAAGATCCCGAGTCATCCCAACCTAGCCTCATCTCCAGGGTAAGAATGAGTGAGAAATAGCTTTGATACAGAACATGAGTTAATGACCTGTTTGACCACTACCGGATATATGGTCAGATAAGTTTTATCGTCGTTTAAATTCTAACACCACGTAAGTCAATTTTGACATAATCCGTTACATTAGTCATTTGATAAGAAATCAAACAATGTAGCGTTTAATAATTTAAACACGAGAATTTGTATATAATAATAGTGACGCGTCATTTAACATCAAAACTTTGTATACGTAAATCAGTATTCAACAGAAAGCTACAGCAAAATCATATGTTTTGTGGCAAAATCGAACTCCCATACTTGAACTTGTACTCCCATAGCAACAGTGTGTAAGTTAGTTTTTATTGCTTTCTTAAAAACTTCTTGATTTTGACTTACAAACGTGGTGATAGAAATTAAGCGATGATATAGCGTTAATTATTCTTCTGCTTCTCGGAAATTGTTAGATAGGGTCAATATTGCTTCATTTATGTTCTGTTCAAAGTCAAATAAAACTGATAAATTCAATACATGTTTCTGTAAACTCAAGATATTGGAAATATTCTAAGAAATTTTACTCCGTTCGATAGACATTTTACTCAGAATTTCTCTTAATCCACAACTACGATTATTTTATTACAGTCGAAATTATAATGAACAGCATTTCCAGATATTAAATTTTTTTAAGTAGTGAATACATATTTATTTAACAGTTTTGTACACATATATGAATTGGATAATAAGAAGGAGACAGAATATAGGTACATGGTAATGCTTATTTTTAAAGAAATCTCTTCCAGCATACCGCGAAAGGATAGTGGTTTTTTGAGTATCCGGAAATGCTTATACAGTCAGTTCATCGTTTCAAATCTAAAACTCCTCACACGTTTGAAAGTGTAAACAATTTTAACACTTTTACGAACGGTCTCAACAGAGCCATAAATTGTGTGCAAACTCTGCAACATGCATACTCTGCAGACTTACTTATGATTTGCTGACTTCTTAAAAACTGTGCACACAGGAAATATGTTCAGTGAGGAAGTTTCCAACTTTAAACGAAGCTCGTTTTGGAGCTACAAGGATTTATTTTGGCTTCCGTCAAAGGATAAGATTGAAGACGACGTTGCTTTTAAATTTAGCGATGCGATGAAAGCGGAGCTTGTGTGATTAAATTTTGCAATTTGTGAGAAATTTTAGGAAATTCAAAGTAAGGTGTTGACTGCTTAGATAGTTGTATCCTGTTCAGTTTTGCATATTGGTCTGTGTTAGTCTTAGAAAGAGAGAATAAAGATTACCTATATTAGTGAAGTATAGCAGGGATGAGAAGGAAATTTTATTTGGGAACGTGACAATATCAAAAAAATAATAAGCTAAGGTGAACCACCAAAAACATTTCGTCTCAAGAAAAAGCCAACCTGATTTATTCCATTGATTGAGTTTTTTTCTGTATGAGTAAAATATTGTGTGATTTCTGTTTTGTGTTGTTGCAAATTGTCTCGATAATATTTTGCCTCTCGAGCCATTGGTGGCATGGCTTGCGATAGGTTCGCTCGCCCTGTCTTATAAGATTATTATATACGTTATCTATGTTATAATTTGAGTACTATTAGGGTAGTATCTCTATTGTCATAAACTGTGTGCGACTAATTTTAAGTCATAGCTACCCAAAGCTTCAAAAACACATAATACATTCCATTGATATACTAAAAATTTGATAACCCTTTTAAATGAAACTACAGATAGCATGGGGAGGCCACATGGATACTAAGAAACAATAATCCCCATTACTTTAATACAATTAAAAACAATTTTAACTTACCTGAAAAGCTTATTAAAAAATATATCCCCAATCACCACTAAATATTTTCTATTATAACAGTATATTATGGAAAAAGGAGTATCTATGAATTAATTGTAATTTTTATGTATTACAAAATATTTTTTTATAATATATATAATGGAGAAGTTCGATATTTATTTATAATTGATTTCATTTAAACACTCTTTTAGGCCATCACGGTTTATTTCATGATTTAAATTGTCACTTACCCGATGACTTTTTAGTCAGACTATACTTTTGGATTCTTAATTATTTTTGGGAATGGCCTTTTATTTTTTAAACTATTCAGAAAACATCTTTTGAACTCTCAAGCTGAATCCATTTAATCAAAGGACCCAACTTGAATCAGACTAGTTCGTGGCATCTTTGAGACGGAGTCCTATATTTAACTATTCTGTGACGACATTCTGCTTTATGTGTTCAGTGAAGCGAGCGAGTGCGTTACGTCATTGCTCTGATTCCTTTCATTGACGATCACAGATAGGAACGATATTTTCTCTTAAAATTTTAGAAGAAGACATTACATATATCTACTGTATGGCAGATATCGTTGTGCGAACGAATGCCATGGATCAATGTAGCGACCAATGGATCCGTTACATGATTTTGAACCTCCCAGTTGTAGAATTTTCCGTCGAGTTTTTCCTTCTTTTTATTTTATTTTAAATCTGTATTTTTTACATTTAAACTGTATAAAATCGTTAAATCGTAATCAAGACCAGTGATTGAAAATAAATGAAAGAAAAATGTATTCATTTTTTTTTAAATCTTATAATAAAGATTTTATAAGTACAGTTTAAATTAAAAATTACACATTTAAAATAAAATAAAATAAACTGGAAAACGTTGGCGATAAATTCCACTACTGAGGGAGGGGTGGGCCAGAATCATGTAGGTACGCTCCATGGTATTCATTTGTGCGTCGATGTCTGACACACGGTGTACCTAAATATATCATTACATTGTTACTTTCATAGGCCAAGTCAATATAAAACTATTTAAATCTATAACACACCAATACACGACAATAGTCAAACTTCTCCATTACACCACCATACATTTATATCCGCCCCAACCCCGTAGCTAGCCTAACTTTCACTAACCACATCTAGATCTGGACGTATATCTCGTCTTGGATGTGGGGGCAGGGCCGCGCCGCCAGCTGGTCGCGCTGGTCGCCGTACACGCAGCACTACCAGGAAGACGACCGCTTCCGCTACTTCGGCTACGGGAACTACGGGATCGGCCTCATGGGCTTTGGGAGACAGCGCTGTGATGATAGAGTCACTATACCTTGTGAGAACGAGTATTTTATATCGGTGAGTTTTATACCTAGTTAAATTACCCGGCAAATAACTAGGCAAGATTTTGATGTAGTGGGGGTAAATTCACGCATGGTGCACAAAAAAGCGAATGAGCGAACGGGACGTCGACGTAATGCGGGGGCAAAAGTCGACTAACGCACCAATCGTAGACTACTATTATAATACTGCACCAACCACGCGCTGGATCGGCGCTATCTCATACCTCGCATCCCGCTTGACCACCACAAAATAGATCTAAAAACGATTTCAGCGCAACTAACGACTCTTGCCAACTTACGTGCCGGGAACTGTATTAATTTAATCTTGCTGTAATACAAAGTACAAATGCGGACTTAATGCCTTAGGCATTCTCTACCAATCAACTTAGTCTATATTTTTTTAGGTGAGAAATCATTCAACGACTTCTCCGGTTCTATGGCGAAGCGGGAGGGCGTGTCAGACCCACTTTTAGGTTCCTTCTTTGCTTTCGTTACCGGGCCTCTCTTTATTTGGGCTTCTTATGGTTTTGCCGACATTTGCATGTTTACTTAAATTCGTTTTAATTTTGAAACAAATATAGGCGCGAGAATCCGATGGATGCGAGAGCGAGACACGTTATTATGACCGTTCATTGTGGACACTTGGGAGAGGCCTATGTCCAACAGTGGACGTCTTTCGGCTGAAATTATGATGATGACTTATCATCATTTTTAGGGTTCCGTAGCCAATTGGCAAAAACGGAACCCTTATAGTTTCGCCATGTCTATCCGTCCGTCCTCGCTTAATCTGTGACCGTTAGCTCTAGAAAACTAAAATTTGATACCAATATGTATGTCAATCACGCCGACATAGTGCAAAAATAAAAATTGGAAAAAAATGTTTTATTAGGGTAGCCCCCCTACATGTAAAGTAAAAAGCTATTTTTTTTTAAATTTCAACCCTAACGTGTGATAATATATCACACGTTAGGGTCTCATCTCTCATCTCATCTCATAGCCATCTTAACATACCGTAATACACGCCCATTGTTTGTACCTGTTTTATAGTTTTTAGTTCCTATTTTTTGTATGTATTAATGGTGTACCTACTTGCAATAAAGCATACAATAAATAAATAAATAAATTTGACTCCAGTCTTGCCTACATTCTTTAATTAACAAGTTTGAATATTAGATACAAAGTTTAAAAAAATATAGTTTAAATTATTCAAACATTAATTAAAAATTCTTCTAAAACTGAAGAACTTGAAGTTGAAGAGTCTAATTACAATAGTATTAATGCTTAGGATTTCCATTAAAGGCTGGAATATAAAAGAGAAACTTCAGAGTACTTGTGAAGTTAATAATCAGGAACGGAAGTAATATTGTTGAAGTTCTCTTAGGAGTGACCTCTTTATAGAGTGCTGGTCTACACTCGGATAATACTGAGTGGAAAGTACTGAGAAACAGAGGCGTAGCTAGTCCTTAAGGGGCCCCCTATAATAATTAAAATGGGGGCCCCTCTCTTTTATCTGACCACGGTTAAGCCCTTTGCTAGTTGGGTTTATGTATTTCGTTTTTATTACGAAATACATAAACCTAACTAGCACCTGTCGATTCGGCAATTCAACAAGCCAACCTGAGAGCCTCTCTCTCATTAGTAATAATTTGAGTTCTTGAGCAGTAATCAAAGTAGCTGTCTTCAAGGCTGTAATGAATAGGCTCTTAATAAACTAGTGCGCCTCACCATCAAGGATTGCATCATTGCTTAACATCAGGTGGGATCGCGGTCAAGTATATGCCAGTTAAAAAAAAACTTCCAACCGGGGCCCCTGAAGCCTGGGGGGCCCATATATTTGATACGGCTGATACTGCGGTAGCTACGCCCCTGCTGAGAAATATTCTTGCTAACTTCTTGAATAGTAAAATGGTTAGGTTTCTTTAGACTTAAATTAATTAAAGTCGTAGGCGAGGACAATGTTAGGACGATGAAAAAGGTCTTTGATAAAGTTGGTGGAGAGAGTGAAAAACTTGAAGCGTGTACCACTTATAATACCAGCGTTGCATGGTATATTATTATTTTTTTAAACTAGTGCTGAACTGCAATCCCACCTGGCATATTGTAACGTACTATAAAAAGCAAAGGTTAGTTAGAAAGCTAAACCCCTCGAAAAATAAAAGGACCGTTTTGACAAAAAAAATAAAAAATATATATATTTTTTTGCGTTTTAGTATTCTTTTTACGTCGCGATGGCGATATGTTTAAACGGGCTTTTTATTTTTTGTCAATTTGAGGTATGACTAGAAGGCCAAAATATACTTTTCAATTCGAACTAGTAGGTCCTGAGATACTATTATAATCCCCATTTTTTTTTCAAAATCACGTTAACAACATTTTTTTATAGCTAAACCTTTCCTACTATATTACTCGTATTAGCTATACATATTATATTTCCTTTTTAAACTTCTTCTACAGTAAAAAAAATCCTAGGTTAAAACCACCAGGCACTGAATTATAAGTATACGTATCAATATTTGTTGTGACAAGCGATCGTATTGATTCGCGTTGTCAGGCAAAACTCAGGTCAATGTACGTAGACCGCATATGGATAATAATATAGTCCGTCTAATGAAAGCGCGACCTGAGAAAAAGAGGCTAAATCCAAAAAAAATTATATATTACTAACTAGTAGGAGAATTACGTCTTGATACTTCACAATTATTTTTATTTCCTACAATTGCGGCTGAATAATGTTGCCAATTAAATTTAAAAAAAAATACTCCAGGTTGCGCTTTTATTAGACGCACTCTAACAACGCAAGCTTAATATATTATGCATTCGAACGAAGGCAAAGAAGGATTAGTGTGTAAAACTCTCTACTCCTTACTCTCCTTCGTCGAACCTTCGTTTCCTACGTCAGTAAAAGTCTGATATGCCCTCACGCTCCGCCCAAGAGCGGGAGAAGTCCTTGGATGATTTCATACATAAAAAAAGCTTTCGCATATGTATTTCAGAACCTTATGAAACGTTTCAGTCAGAAATTATTGGTTGCTAATTCAAGGGCAAAGTTTCTGAAGATCTCACAGGTTACGTAGATTGAAACGATAATGTTACATCAACTTTGCCAAAGACTCTAGTGGAAGGATGTTATATAAACATCTATCATGTTTGTTATTCCTGGAAGAAGGTAAACTTGATCTTTCTTACCGTGTTTATATTTCATGTTAGAAATTAATTGTATCAATTTACGAGGCACTTACACTGATTCACAGTTCTACAAAATAAAATAACGTTCCATTCAAATGTTTACTTCGAAGAGTAATATTCTAGATTGACTTTGGATTAAGACGCGTATTCTATCTCAAACATTAATCTAGATGTAAAGCTAGATTTGAGAATAAATTATGTTTGAAACATAGTTTTAGATTACGGGCTTAAGAACTGGTTTTAGTCGATAAATCGTGTGCATCATAAAATTATATTCTTGAACTTGAATCTCTTCTATGTAAATCATTTATTTTATAGTTATAGTTATGAGTTAGAGCTGTGATTTATTTTTATTTTTAGGGGTCTGTACCTAAAAAAGAAAGGAAAAATGAAACCCTTATAGGATTACTTTGTTGTTCCTCTATCTATATGCCTGGTTGTCGGTCTGTCAAGACCCTTTATCTCGGGAACGCATGAAGGTAAAGAGTTGATATTAAAACTTTAAAGGCACTCAGGTCTGCGGTCCCTTGAAGTTGTGAAAAAATCAAATTTCTAAGCTGTTTCTTACGAAAAGAGGATACGACTTTTTTTTTTAGTTGGGAATCATCAAAATGATTTCTCCCGCTCTGGGCGAAGCAGGAGGTCGTATCAGACTTTTACTGACTCATATTCCTTCTTTGCCCTAATTCCGGGGTCCCGGGGATCTCTTTCGTTAAAGATAAAGATAAAGATAAAGATTTATTTATTGCGTAACTGTGTACAATAAGATCTTATTTATAAATATTACATTTCAAGTATCAACAGTCTACCCAAGTCGGATATGCAATAGTATGAATATAATGTATAATATGTATGTATATGTAGTGGAAATTATAATATTCACTTACATTTTTATCGAAATGAAAAGTAGTTACACAGAAATTAATATAATTTTTTATCAAAGAACTCATGCAGATTATAAAATACATTATCAATTAAGAATTTTTTTAATTTATTTTTAAACATACCTCCATTTAATTGTCTAATGGCTGGCGGTAACTGGTTGTACACACGAATGGCAGTAACATAGGTACTTTTATAATACATCATATTGTTGATTGTTGGTAAATTAATGTCATATTTATATTGAGTCCGAATGTTTCTTTTGGAATTTGATTTGAAATTGAAATATTGCACATTGTTTTTAACAAATAAACATAATTCGAGTATATAAATACCAGTCAGTGTCAGGAAACCCTCCGTTCTGAAGACATCTCTTAAAGTTTCGGTTCTATGCATATTGTATATTGTTTTTAGACATTTTTTTTGGAGTATGAATGTAGATTGTACATTTGTGGAGTTCCCCCAATAAATTACACCATAAGTTAACAATGGGTATACATTTCCAAAATAAGCATTTCTAGTGACACTTAGGTTTGTAGTTTCTGCAAGAACTGACAAGGCGTAACAAGCACTAGATATTTTTTTATTAATTTTTTCAATATGTGCCTTCCAGTTTAAATGTTCATCTATTGTAACTCCTAAGAAATTTGTATCTTTTACTTCTTCAACTACTGTATCAGAAATAGTTACACTCAACTTATTGTGTTTACTTTTATAATTTCTAAATTGAATCAATTTAGTTTTTGAGGCATTAACTTTTAAATTTATTGACTGCAACCAATCAGTCACAGTTAGTAATGTTCTATTTATTTCACTTTCATAAATAACATTATTGGAATATTCATTTGAAATAAATATAGTAGCGTCATCAGCATACATTATACAAAGGTGATCAATAATATTTGGAAGCTCGTTAATGTACAATAGGAAAAACGGGGGTCCCAATATACTGCCCTGTGGCACGCCTAACATTACAGATTCGAGTTTAGATTTCACAACCCCCATCATTTTAGTACGTTCATCGTATACATCAATTAGAGTACTCTGCATTCTATTGTTTAAATAATTTTCAATTAATTTAAGTGCTAAACCTCGTATTCCTATTTTTTCCAATTTATCAAGCAAAATGTCATATTTTACACAGTCGAATGCTTTTGACATATCAATGAAAAGTGCAGCACATTGTTTTTTATTATTGATTTTATCCCAGATAGTATTGAATAGTTTATATATTGCCAATGATGTAGTTTTATTCTTTTGAAATCCAAATTGGTTAGCATTTAAAATATTATTTGCAGTTAAGAACTTTGTGATTCTAGCATAAATAACCTTTTCAAATATCTTTGAGAAATTTGGCAACAGCGCAATTGGTCTATAGTTATTAATGTCATGCCGCGATCCTTTTTTATATAACGGCTTTATGAGAGCTATCTTTAAGTTGTCGGGGAATTTGCCCGTTTCAAACATAAGATTTATTATATAACCCAGGCCCCAGAAGGCTTCGGCCCTACCCGGCCCCTACTGTTTGCTGACATCTCTTTGAGGCGCGCGTGGAACAATACGCGCGGTCGACGACATGGTCTTGGTCCGGACTGTTACCAGACGTCCGCAAGCATGCGCCTACGGTGGCTGGAAATCGGGATCAGAATCCCGGCGGCGTGAGGGCCATGCCCTCTCGCGTGCGGCCGTGACGTTTATGTCGCAAACACGTGTATCTCAACACTCTCAAGAGCATCTAAATTCATAGGGTACTTCTCGTTGACCTGAAATTAGGCATTCAGTGAGGCGTTATAGCATAAGTACCTATAGTGTTTTGTAGCTACTTTACAAAAAACATACTTTTTGCGATTCGAAAAAATCTTTGAGACTCGGTTCGAGAGTTGATCTGCTATTTTCGTAAGTTAGTTTGTACGACACCCTCACTGCCCAGTGTTTCTTTTGATCAATATTTTACCTTCTATGAAGACTATGATGCAATCAACGAGTCGACCAAGGGCAAGAGGATTATAGATGATAGAAAAATTAAACACTGCGATTGGTTATAATGTACCAGTAATATCAAATTGTATACTACAATACCTGACTCCCATTTTCCAGAGCTCCTACTTCGGCGCAGGAGTGTGCGACCCTCACCACTGCGGGAACACCTTCTGTCCAGGCCGGCAGCGCCGCGACTGCCACGTCGAGACCTCGATCACGCCATTCGCCGTCTCGGTGCACTTCGGACCACCCACCATCAAGAGGAGCCCTGAAGAAAACATAGGAATGTGTCTGAGATATTCACAGTTGCCTTGCGATTCGTGAGAACATTCATCTGCCTAGCCTTTTCCCAACTATATTGGGGTCGGCTTCCAGTCAAGCCGGATTTAGCTGAATACCAGTATTTTACGAGGAGCGGCTGCCTACCCGACCTCCACAATCCATTAACTGGGGTAACACGGTACTTCATGGCAAGACTGGAGTCAGATTTACTGGCTTCTGACTATCGTGAGAATATTCAAGACTGTTGAATTTTATATTTGAAGTGTAAAATGGATATGATTTTGCATACGTAACTTGTACTTTGCATATGAGTTGGATGTGGTGAGCTTTGAATAAGTAAGTTGTTTGTTTTCTGAAATGCATCTGTGCAGGTAAGGATTTTTCTAATGAAAGATTTACTGGTCTTTTGGAGAGAGCAGTGGTGGTCCAGAGGTAATGGCCCTAAATTACGAGTAGTAGTAGATTTCAGGTTCAAATCCAGACAGTCGCATTACTTTGTGTATATTATTTCATCACCACTGCTTTCAAAACGGTGAAGGAAAACGTCGTATGGAAACCGGCGTATCCTAGAACCAAAAATTCGAAGACTTGTGACATCTACCAATCAGCATTGGGTCTGCGTGGATTACAGCCCATTTCCTCTCCTAGAGAGGAGGCATGAGTCCCAGCAGAGGGAATATTATAAGGCACCTTATGTTATTTTGGCCGATTATGCATGTCTTTAAGAGAGATAATTTATTGCTATTCTTTTTTCTCTCTGTCTCGAATGAGTTTGAAAATTGAGAAATAAAATTAGGCAAAATATAGTAACGAGAGCCGTTTTCGAAATATAAGAAAATTATTTTAATATTGTACACGTATCTTCAGTAACAATATTACACGAAAATGCTGAAATCGAATTAGATAAACGATACGACGATGGAGCGATCAAAATGTTTTGATATTAGATGACATAGGGGCGCGAAATTACGGAGCGGGAACCATCTCCCGAGGGAGACGTAAGTAGGGGATGCTGTGACAAGAATACGAAATGTTTGGAAGCTAAATGTCCAAGAAAATGTGTCGATTTTAAAGGAAATGGGTACTTGGGTACTACGGGACAAGGGCAGGAAGAAGAAGGTATTTTGAACACGCTATCATTTTTCATGTATTTTTTATTAATACAGAAAATAATGGATCAGATCGAATCACAGTTGGTAAAAGAAGGCATAAATACGCTACATTTTAGTTTCCTTTTTTCTAATTTATAGAAAAAAGTCGTCGATATCTGTATATTGAGTAAATAAATCCGTTCGAAGAATCTGTTTCTTTCTCGATCCAATTCGTAGTCTTTTTCGCAAGAACTTAATCTCACTTGATGAATTACGTTATTTGTAAACCTGTCTCGAGGCGCCACGGAATAGATAGTATTCAGAAGGTCCGGCTCCATACGTCGTGTGTAAATGAGTGAACACAGCAAGTGCAAGCCTACTCGCGATTGACATTAGACAGAGCTCACTCAACGTCGCTGCGTGATTTTAATTACTCTTCATAAAGTTAAAAATACTCATGGAAATAACTGTTACTATTGGTCACCTCGTTGACAAGTAGGAATCTGTTTAGTAGTTACATTTAAGTTCGATTATAATGGGTGTAAGGGACAGCCCTCCACAAACTTTAAGGGCTTGCTCAGTAGACGAATCTGAACATCTTCTCACAAATTTTTTTTTCAGGAAACGAAAAAAAAGTCGACCTCCATATAAAAACTGTCCGATAAAATTTATAATTTTGTATGGTGAGACTGAAAGTTTTTTTTGTTTCTTGAAAAAAATCTGACGTGTACCTTTTTGAGCTTCGATGTCTGAGACACGGTATATGTAAGGAATAGATGATTTTTTTCGTCCCATTTTAGAGTAACTTATATCTGGTAATCATTCAAGGGATACCTACTGACTTTCAGCCCTTGAATGGTTACCACTCACTGATTGAGTGATTTTATTATTTACTTTGTGTCCGTTTGTCTATTTTCGTAAGTTGTATGGAGTTGGTCTTCTCTACTACCTGTATTGGTGACGCCACGGTCGCTGAATATAAATAAATCGATATCTGTATTTGCTAACTAGTTACGGATTCTACAATGAATTTGCTGTAGCTTGTTGAAACGAATTGATATTTAGTATCGACAGCGAGTTTTAGTAGGATTGTTGAAGGAACCGGAAGGAGTGTTGAAATGGTCGATGGAGTCGAAAGTTTCCTGAGTGATGATCTTGTACTTGCCGGAAGACACAGCGTTGGAAGGCCTCCCTCAAGGGGGACCGATGACCTGGTGAGGGTCGCGGGAATCCGATGGATGCGAGACGCTTAGGACCCGTCGTTGTGGTGACGTTTAGGGGAGGCCTATGTCCAACAGTGGTCTTTCGGTTTAAATAATGATGATGATGATTGATTTTCAAACTACAGTTATCTTAAAATTATAGCCCGTTTTGACTTTTGAAAACATTATATGCTACAATACTTGGAATATATTGCAAGTATAGTTTCACGCTTACTTTATAATAATAGCATGCAATTTTTTCAAATGTCAAAATGAGCCTGTTATTTTCTAATAACTTTAATTGTTTTGTAAATATATGTTTAGGGAAAATGTTTTATAATATTTTGTACATTAATTTAAGATATGTTGTTAGAATAATATTCAACTTCTAGTTGGCATTATTTTTATATTATGTTATTTATAAAAGTTTAATAGTGTTATGAAGTTACGGAAAGGTTTAATATCCGGCTGTTTACTTTGCTCAATATAAAATTAAATTATTTTAATGCATTTACTAATTTAGTTTTTATAGTTCCTATGAAAATAATTTATTTTGGATGTATGAAATCATAGAAGTCTGTTTTGATATACGTAACTTATAACAAAATATAGTGTTTTTCATATACCGTGTAAAATAGGGTTACTTTGCTTATGGGGTAAAATTTTGGTATAAGTTTATTAACCAAAATAGGAACACGTTGAACTGTTTCCTATGTTTCTATTGGTTATCGAATTTGGTTCAGTTTTACCTCAGGCCAAACCTCAGGGTAAAGCAACCCCATTTTACGTATTGATATTAGTTTTTCGATTTATTTTATTGTATTAGATAGTTGTGCCATTGTAGAAGAATATTTAATAACCAAAAATACCCGTTTTGTAGAAAAATGTTTGTGTGTTGTTAAGTATGTAAATATATTTATTGTTACTTGCTTCACTTCGTTTCATAGATTTTCTGTTAAAGGTTTTCATTCTTGAAAACGTGATTAATTTATTAAATTATTTATTTTCGACGGTATTGTTTTTTAATTATCATCTTGGGCCTTACCATGACGCGTTAAAATATCGAGCGTGCGAGCGAGAAAGGGGTGTACAGCTCCCAACCCTTTACAGTTCAGTTTAGGTCGTCAAATGGATTGCGTTACGAGCTCGTGGTAGGGCCTCTGGTGGTTTCATTATCCTGACTTATGAAAACTCTTATTAAATAAGAGATGACCAATCTAGAAGTATATCGTATAATAAATTTTATAAAAGGATATACTTTTAGATTGGTTTACTTTTTGTCAAAATCCATTCGTGATACGTAAGGAATTGAGGGAACTCTTCATTAGTGTCCGACCGAACTTCGGCTTCGGCTTCGGCTTCGGCCACCTTCGGCCACCTTCGGCCAAAAAAAGCACATTCGGCCGAACCTTCGGCTTCGACCAAAAATTAGCCGAAGCTTTTGCCGAAGCCGAAGGTTTGCAAGTTGTCAAAATTTGAAATTGACTGAACGATACTAGAGCGAGACGGAGAGTGCGCAGAGCAGAGCAGCGTTACACCGCACCACCGCACCGGCCCGAACGCATCGCAGTTAGTAAACAAAACAAGTCGAAACAAGTTTGAGAGCGCAAATTTAATTTAGTGTTTTTATCATCACCTTCGGCTTCGGCTTCGGCCGAAGGTTTTGGTGAATACCGATTAATCGGCTTCGGCTCCGGCTTCGGCCAGAATTGCACCTTCGGTCGGACACTACTCTTCATAGACTTTTTGTGTGAATCATGATGAGGTCTTAAAGTTCAGAGTTAATAAGTTACATCTAGGTAAGCGTGCTCTATATCAGACTACATCATTGCTTACCATCAGGTATGTTAGTTATCAAGCGTGAGCTTGCCTAAAAGTAACATATTGACTTAAAGATCCCTAAGTTGAAGCTATCAGGAAACATACTCCGGCAGGTAATTCCACTCCAAGGAGTACACACAATAAATGTATTCCCAATACGCTTTCCTTCGACAAGCACTTTCATATGACATTAGGTGGGTCATTTAGTCTTCGATACCTGGTACATCTCTAACGGCTGTGATCGCTGTTACGGGCAACAGTTACACGCTATCGCCGTGTCAACACGGGCGATAATGTGACCTAAATGTGGCGCCATTGTGCTGGCAATGGCAGAACTAATGGGCACTTGAATATATCGATGGTCCCTACGTAAAGTATCGAATCAAAAAAATAGCAATTTTTTATTATTACTGTTTTGAGCTCTTTTTAAAGGATATTTTTTAATACAACTTCGTTTCCCGATAGTTAGAGACCTAATTTTTATAAAGATTTAATCACCCGTGACAAAATTATGCAAAAACAAACTTTAAATCGCTCTCTTGCAAAGTAGTGATTTTCAGTTTCGATACTTTACCTAGGGACCATCGATATGTGTACATGTGTTCAGGATGTCGATCAGAGAGGGAATCTGGTCAGAGAATATGTTGTGAGTCAAATTTTACTGGCTTCTGACTATCCGTAACGACTGCTAAAGATCTACAAATGACAGCCGAGACCTATGGCTCAACGTGCTTTCCGAAGCACGGAGGAAACTTGAAATGTTAAGATGGTCACCCATCCACCGACCAACCTTGGCAAGCGTTGCTTAACCAAGAAGAGCGACCCGTGCGGCTGTTATTATCTAGCCACGAGCTCCTATTCCAAGAGCTAACTATTCCAAACTATGCAACTGATTTATCACGATGTGGCCTTTAAGTATTCAATTGAAGAAAGACTTGAAAAAGACTGTGAGCTACTTCCTGCCAGTGCTCTACTCATCAACGGTACGTAGTGTTCCACGCCCCCCAAAGACCCCCATTATTGTCACAGACACGAGAAAACTAACACAGCTGTTATATTATTTTGACCCGCGTGAAAGTAGGTTTCTCTATACAAATTTTGGATCCCTGTTTAATAACCTTATTGTGTGGGGAAATCCTTACTTAAGAGGCTTGCGGAGACCGCGCGCTATCTCGAGTTGAGACGAAATAAAATACGTTTTTGAGGTTGATGGAAGCAATCCAGATAGTATAAACAATTCTTGGACACACCGACTGGAGTAAAGTCATCATCCGCACACTGACAGTTGCTTGCTGTGATAGCAATACAAACTATACCAAAAATGATGAATGAAAAATTAATGTATTTCCAATATTGTTTCGAATATTTATAACTTGATAATAATATCTGTGTTCCTACGAAAAGATATTTTGAAATATTGTTGTTTATAATATAGAAAAAACAAAATAAAAACATGACATTTTCGCTGTGAAAATGTGCAAATTTAAATTCGCTTAAATTTCCTTTGGGGTAAGTTTTTCAACAAAAAGACGATGTAGGAACCTAGATAATTATTGTCTGAATCCGAATAACATCATAATATTATGTTGTAAATATGCTTAAATTGCAAATGATTTTGGTATTACGTTTGTATGGATAATTCTAACGTCGCGCCCACCTTAATGCTCGCTTAGTTTTAGAGGTCTCACAGACCTCCATTGAAAACGGAGGATCTTTCGACTAGATGAGTGTTATATCTGGTAGGCAACTGCCCGATAGATGATTTTGGGCTGCTGTATCTATTCAAATCACATGGAGAACTTTGCTTGCGCGATACAGGATTCGTAGTTCTTATGCGACTTCATAGATGACGCTACATACTCAAAAAAGGGAAACCTTGTGAAAAATTTAATAATAATATAATCATTTATTTATAACATTTATTATGCGCACAGCTAAAGAGTGGAATTCCCTGCCGGGGTCTGTGTTTCCTGATAGCTACAACCTAGGGGTCTTTAAGTCAAGAGTGAATAGGTTGCTTCTAGGCAAGCGTGCTCCATCGTCGACCACATAATCGCTTACCATCAGGTGAAATGTGGTCAAGCGCAAGCCTATCAATAAAAAAAAAAAAAAAAAGAACACAGTTGCTCGTTAGCTTGAACTAGGGTGAACCTATGCTTCAGGCGTCAGGAGAGATCTTAAATACAAAATAATAAATTAACGCTAAATATGACTATTAACTATTAATGACGTGCTAGTAGTTTTGGCTGTGTGTTCATAATGTCAGTCAGTTTCTCGTTTTATATAAATTATAAGTAGATTCGAAGACTCATAATGTAATTCCACCCTCCTAACTCTACATAGCTACATTAGCATCTCATTCCCGTCACAGTGGTAATCAGGCCAATATCTAATACCTATTGGAACAGCAACAATGGACGCCGTATCGAGATGTTACTGATCAGCTCATTGTTTAGATGTGGGACAAACCGATATTGGGTTAGCGGCCTACGTGGCTATAGGCGGAGTGTTTCATTAGATTAATTCATGAATCCCCGACCGGTCTCATTGGACCGCGCTGTTATTGTCTTACTATTGTGTCTCGTTTCGCGAGTATTGATAGGTTAAGGAGATGCTATGAATCAATGTACCTATACTAATATAATAAAGAGGTAAAGTTGTTTTTTTGTTTGTAGCGGGTGATCTCTGAAGATCCTGGTCAGACTACAAAAATGTTGGTATTGATAGAAAGCTGCTTTCTTCCTGAGTGCTATAGGCTATATTTTATGCGACCCACTTACGATATAATGATTTTTTCTGAATTTACTTGGTTACCCGACTTCCACGCGGTCGACGCCGCGGGCAAAAGCTAGGATACTATAAGATTAGAAATTTAAAGAAACTTGTTTTACCACCAACGCAATAAAAGTCACAATCGGTGAAAGGACTAATGGAGTATAGGTGTCGCTATACGCTATTGTAATTAAAATTTTTGCTTAAAAGACTTCCTTTGCCTTTTTGGAGGAGCTCGTGGCTAGATAATAACAGCCGCACAGGTCGATCTTCAAAGTTAAGCAACGCTTGCCTAGGTTGGTCTGTGGATGGGTGACCATCTTAACATAACGAGTTTCTTCCGTGCCTCGGAAAGCACGTTAAGCCGTTGGTCCCGGCTGTCATTTGAAGATCTTTGGCAGTCGTTACGGATAATCAGAAGCCAGTAAATCTGATTCCAGTCTTGCCATGAAGTACCGTGTCACCCCAGTTAATGGGTTGTGGAGGTCTGGCAGGCAGCCGCTCCTCGTAAAATACTGGTATTCAGCTGAATCCGGCTTGACTGGAAGCCGACCCCAATATAGTTGGGAAAAGGCTAGGCAGATGATGATGATGATGATGACTTCCTTTGCCTTTTTAGCTTTCAGTTTAATTCATAAATCCCCGACCGGTCTCATAGGACCGCGCTGTTATTGTCTTACTATTGTGTCTCGTTTCGCGGGTATTGATAGGTTAAACCGATATGAGAAATATTTTTTCATTAGCCTTACTCCAAAACCCGGCGCTAAGGATAAGGCTGGTTGGAAAAAAATAGAACACACAGAACGTAGTAGTGCAACGCACACGTCCTACAAAAAGTGTGTCAGAATATAATATAGGATTTTAATTCTGTACGATTATCTGTCCTTTTCCAGTCAAGCCAGTTTTAGCTGAATACCAGTATTTTACGAGGAGCGGCTGCCTACCAGACCTCCACAACGCATTAACTGGGGTAACACGGTAGTTCATGGCAAGACTGGAGTCAGATTGACCCGGGCGGCTGTTATTATCTAGCCACGAGCTCCTCTATCTTCTTGCTCTCTCGCTTCACCTACAGAGTGGAATACCTTCTGTATTTTGTGATTTCCCACCTAAATAAAATTGTGTGAGTTTTCGTGATAAATAATTATGGTTTTTGTATCGTGAGAAATAACATGGCACCTAACTTGGAATAGACGATAAACCGCACTTCCTGCCCTCAGATAAGGAACTAGGCATTGTAGTTGCTAGGCATGTCTGCAGTATATACCTACCTATAAAATATAAGTTTTGTGTATTTGCAAAACTTGTGTAGGTATCTAATAAGGCGTGCAGTATTCCCGTATCGGCTAATAGGTATTTCGTACTGGTATTTTGTATGGTACCTGTCCAATACACCTTTGTGTGTGATTGGTGCCGAATCTGGGTGCCAAAACGGGAATACTCCTATAAGTCTCCTGGTTTCCTTAACTCAAATGACATACTGCAGCAGATAAATGTTTTGGTAAGTTTGTGAATAAGTATAAAGTATTTGAATATAATAGAAGAATTATTTACTTATTTAAGACAACGGCTTCCGGCTTCGTGTTAGTAGAAAATTAACCCAAAGGAACATACTCCCGGGATAAAAAAATATCCAGTGAGCTATTTCAACTTCGGTGGCAGTACAAGCTCTAGCTCTGCATTAAGTTTCATCGAATTTCGTTCAGCCGAGCGTGAAGAAGTAACAAACCTACCTACCTACAGATACATACATTAAAAACTTTGGTCTTAATAAGTGAGGTTGCCTAATTCAGAAACAGTTTCTATTACTATTGCATCGGATGTATACAATTTCATTCGAAATTTGAACATTCGAACGCACAAAAATATACCTACTGTCATTGTCGCGACAAACGCGAATCCATAGACCAAACGTATAAATTCAACTCTATAAAACACATCTTGAGGCGCCATCTTGAATAATCGTTTCTTGGCGGGATTTTTTCGAGTGAAGTGGCTGTTTTAATTATTCGCAAATTGATTCCTAGTGAATATTGTGATGTAAAATAGGAGTAGTATTGTATCTCAAGTGTCTGCGAAACTGGACAATATGTGGAATTATTGAGACAGACACGATCTTGGTAATATGGATCTGAGAATTTGAGTGTAGTGTTGGCTACCTCAGCGAAGTTAGCCGAGAAGGTTGACTTGATACATTTGCTGACAAATACTACAAAAACAAGAATTTAAACTTCCATATTCTAATGGTAAACATGTTAATGAATTTCTATTACTGCGACGCAAGGACTCTGTATCCCTGGTCAAGGAATAAATAAATAAAAAAAAATATCTTGCACAACTATGGTAAGAATAGATAATATAGATTTTGCAATAGCGTAATGTCAGTTGGCGCGAACCATGCCAGTAATGGCATGGCGGTATTTCTGAAAGTCGCAAAATATAGTGAAAGTGTAATGTTTGTGTTGTTTTTATTTCGCTTGTGTGTTTGCGTACAACGCGCGAATTGTGTTAGTTAATTCATGAATCCCCAACCGGTCTCCGGCGACTGCGCTGTTATTGTTTTACTATTGTGTCTCGTTTCGCGGGTATGTGATAGGTAGACTTTCCGTGCTGTGTCTCAAATAAGGAAATGTATCTAGACTTCGAAGGTATGAAAGCTAGTAAGTATTAATTATATAAATATCTTAGTTAAGCTCAATGTGGTTATTTGGTGTTTCGGCGCAACTGATTCCTATAGATGGTACTTAATGTAAAAGCTAAAAGCCGAACTGTATGAGGCCTGATAAAGTTGGTCCTCGTTCCGTGTTGTAGACATGAACATGGAGGGAAGGAAGAGGCAGTCCCAGGCTTATTTAAGTGTGATGCTGATGCCAGGTCAACCACACTCCGGATTTCAAGCGTCTGGAGGAAGGAGTAGGTAGCCTCCAGTACGATAAGGGTTTGTGCCAAGACCTAAAGAGCCTCAAGGTCTGAGCCTCCGGGAATCCGAAATATGTATGTATATATATTTCGAAGTAGGCAGCCTCCAGAATGGAAGAGGTTTATAGTGAGGCAATGAGATTTATGTTCCTCCTGGATTCCGGTCTTATGACACAAGAGTGTTACTTGAGGTCTTGCTGAGGTACGTGTTTAGAGGTAATGGAACAGTAAGTCCCACATACCTCCGTTGAAAAGGGAGGATCCTTCGACCAGATGGGTGTTATGTCCGGTGGGCTACTGCCCGATAGATGATTTCGGGCTGTTGTATCTATTCAAATCGCGCGGAGAACTTTGCATGCGCGATGCAGGATTCTGTGACGTCATATGTAGTAGATGTTGCTACACGTGTTTACCTGAGTGGTGGCACAGTCCACTGTAGCTCTGCTATGTAGACACCGAGCTGCTTATGCTGCGGCGTTATATGCAGCGGCAAGAGTCTCGCGTTGTTGGTCGAGCATGGGGTACTAGACGCCGATTTGTGGGTCCTGTAGGAGTCCTCCTAGCCTTTTCTAATCTCAAGTTGTACGATGATCATCATTATCTCAGCCGAAAGACGTCCACTGCTAGACATAGGCCTCCCCCAAGCGTCGCCACAGCGACCGGTCCTGTGCGTCTCGCACCCATCGGACGATGGGAGGCCTTCCAATGCTGCGTCTTCCGGTACGTGACCACCACTCTAGAGCCTTCCGTCCCCATCGACCATCTGTTCTACGAGCAATGTGCCCTGCCCGCTACACAAAGAATTACATCATCCCATCTCTTCCCGTGGGTGTCGTAAGAGGCGACTAAGGGACACACCAGAGAATGGGCAGCAGCATTTTCTGTGTATTTTTCAACATCCACACTGCGATCGCCAACCCGCATGCCAAGCCTGGCGATTATGTCAAAACCCCCCCAAAAATCTACTATTATATCATACTAATTTCTAAAAAAAACAGGATAACATGTCCTATTTTCTTTTCCATGTCAAAGGCCATATGCATCCCAATTTGTTCAGACGTTTTTGCGTGATTAAGTAACAAACATCCACACTTTCACATTTATAATATTAGTTAGGATTCATCGTCGCACGGCTATTGATTATATAAAGTTGAAATGATGTTCTTCAGATGGAACTATTAATATTTTACTTACACTGTAAAGTATAGGGTTAATAGCGTTGATATATTCATGCTCAGTGAGCAATAACTTCTGCAGGTGGTAAGCTGACGAACATAAGCGAAACAGACGGACATATAAAGGAAAGAGCATACTACGAGGATTAGCAGTTAATCAACAGGTATGAGATGCATTTCATACCCCATGTATTTGTCGGACCTACACAGAATATATTGTTCATCATCATATTAAATACTTAAAGTTGTGAGAGGAGGTTACCCCTCCTCTCCGCCAAAGAAAGAATGGGTGAGGCCCTCTTCTTTCTTCAGCCAAACATCGACTACACGTATAAACAAAGCAATTTAACTTGTTACGACATTTCTGCTATGATCCTTTTGAAGGATTTTGGTATGATCAAATTTGGGTTCTGCTATGATTCAATTAAGGAGTACCTTTGCCGGGCCCTGGTTCAGGCCATGGTCCGGAGCGAGGAGGGGTAGCATGCGGTCGCCTCCTTCTGCGAAGCAGTAATGCTCGTGGAGGAGGCTGCTGACCGCGAGCGCGTGAGGGAACGGTCCTCACGCCGCCGCCCCCGAGATCCCGATCCCGATTTCCGACTACCGTAGGCGCGGGTTCGCGGACGGCGAGCACTGGGTAGCTCGCCGTCCGGCAATCTGGATATAATCTGGACCGAGCCCAGTCGTCAACGGCGCGTTCTGTTCCACGCGCGCCTCAAGGAGTTGTCAGCAAACTGTAGGGGCCCGGCAGGGCCGAAGCCTCTGGGGAACACGTGGTATTCCGAAAGGTTGACACCGAGTCCCCCCCAGATCATAGGCAACGAAGGAACGGGGTAGGGGTTTAGTCAGGAAGAGTCTGACACGCCCTCCTGCTCCGCCCAAGAGCGGGAGAAGTCATTCTGATGATTCCCCTACCAGAAAAAAAGGAGTACCTTTAAAAAAAAGTGATTTAAAAAATCGGTTCTCTACTGACCGAGATTTAGGTGAACATACACAAAAAATACATACAGACTAACATAGAACCTCCTCCTTTTTGAAGACGGTTAAAAACAATTTCCATTGCAACACTCACTACAATTGTACTGCAGTTACAAGCTAACTAAATACTCTCCACTAGTTTGAAAACCAAACAACAGATAATTGGCAGCTAATTGAAAATAACAGCGTTTGTGGCGATAATTATCTCATTATCAACTAATTAAATAGTGATCGCCGATGTGCGTGCGTTTGCTAAAACACAAAGCTTTGCTACAAAACTCTGCTAACTAATTATTTTGCATTAAAATTATTTAGTTTTTAATTTACTGCTTCATTTGTTTTAATAAGATTTCAATTGGGTTGTAGAGGTCTGGTAGGCAACCGCTCATCGTAAAATACTGGTATTCAGCTAAATCAGGCTTGACTGGAAGCCGACCCCAATGTAGTTGGGAAAAGGCTAGGCAGATGATGATGATGATGAAGCTTTCAATTGGTACTGATCCTGGACTTTGTGTTTTTTGATCTGGAACACGCAGTTCTCTGTATGTAATTCTTTTTAGTTAGAGCAAACCGTTAAAGTGTCTTTAGAAATGTTACAAACAGGAAAGATTTATGTTTGTAATCCTATAAACTTAAAAACTCCTGTCCTGTAGGACCAATTTTCAAAAAAGTTTCAGTGGTATGATACTTTATCACTGAGTGAAAAGAATATTTTCTACTTTCACGAGGGTGAAGCCACTGGCAGAAGCTAGTCTATACTAATATTATAAAGATGTAAAATTTGTAAGTTTGTATGTTTGTAAGTTTGTATGTAGGGGGTAATCTCTGGAACTACTGGTCCGATTTGAAAAATTCTTTCAGTGTTAGATAGCCCATTTATCGAGGAATGCTATAGGCTATATAACATCACGCTACGGCCCACGGGAGCGGAGCAGTAACGAAAAATGCGGGTGAAACCGCAGGGGACAGCTAGTCTGAAATAAAAATATACTTACCTAAAAATGCTAATAAACACTAATACGAACATTAGCCCAAAAACGACGAATTACGATCGAGGGTTGCAATGAATCTATTGCAACCCTCATTGAGACAACTGATTTTTATCCGTACCGACACTCAAAGGTTCAGTTGAAAATCAGCTTCAGGCAACTGCTACGTAGTTGCCTGACATTATGCTGAACTGGACCTATTTGGCGAAGCCGTGAGTCCAATTTATATTGTTAATTTCTCTTCACGTTTTTATTTTTTATGTTTCATTTTTGTTTTATTTACATTAGGTTCATGAGTCATGGTTTGCCAAATAAACGTATTTTCTTTCTTATATGCGAACTAATCAAGTCAATAGTTACTTGTATGATACAACATAATTACTTAGTAGGTTGTATTTTATATATGTTGTGGGCTATTTGTATAGAAGACAAATAATATCTAGTAGATACCGTGGAGATTGAGGTTCTGGTGTAGATTTTGAAAATTTGATGTTTATGAGGGTAAAGTCAGGGCACAATCTCAATACATCATTCTATCGGCATTTCGAATGTGATGGTCTTTCAGAAACTTAGTTAAAATAAGTCAATGTTACATTCCTTTACAAAATTAGCACAATTATAAAAAAAATATTATATTCGTTTAAATCGCATGAAATCAGGTACTTACTTTTCTCCTGCGATCTTAGATGTCACAATACCAGTGCTCGATACCGCAGGGTGTCTAGAAAATATATCCCCTCTTCTATACGATTAAGAGTTTTTTACTCTCTAATGTAGACACGATATATTAGTTCACGCTGTGGTAAAAAGGTTAGCCAGTCAGCAAATAAGAGACTCCCCGGGGTGTACGTACCGGGAGAACGTTTAGTAGCATCGCTCGTAGTAGGTCACGTAGTAGTTTAGACAAGAATACGAGAAGTGAAAAATATGTAAATAAATTGTTCAAAGCTTATTAGGCGGAAAGACATATATCTTAAGCAAGTTGCTTAAGTTGCTTATCTTCTCTTCCTTTCTTCTTGCAAAAACAAGAAGAAAGGAAGAAGGAAGATATCACCATTTTAAATGGTAGGTATTGCAGGAGAAGGCAGTCACGGACAAATCTCTGTAGCGAGTCGTAAGATACATGATTGGATCGATGAAATGTAGGTGAGGATCGAGGGAATCCGATGGATGCGAGAAAATCTGAATAAAAGCATAATCAATTATGTCAGCAAGTTTTATTAACCGTTTGGGTTTATTTTTATGGTAGGGAGAATCATCAGAATGACTTCTCCCACTCTTGGGCGAAGCGGGAGGGTTTGTCAGACTCTTACTGACTAAACCCCTACCCCGTTCCTTCGTTGCCTTTGATCTGGGGGGGACTCGGTGACAATCTATCGGAATACCCATGTTCCCCAGAGGCTTCGGCCCTGCCGGGCCCCTACAGTTTGCTGAGATCTCCTTGAGGCGCGCGTGGAACAGAACGCGCCGTTGACGACTGGGCTTTGTCCAGATTATTTCCAGACTGCCGGACGGCGAGCTACCCAGTGCTCGCCGTCCGCGAACCCGCGCCTACGGTGGTCGAAAATCGAGATCGGGATCTCGGCGGCGGCAGCGTGAGGACCGTTCCCTCACGCGCTCGCGGTCATAACCCTTTGGGTTAAAAAACATCGATTCGATATTGTTAATCATTTTCAATCAGAAACTCATTGCACGTTTCCTGGGCTCTTCACCTTATACCGCTCAGAAATGATTAGAAGTAGCGATTGCGATCACTAAACCACCCAAGCAATGAAACTTAAAAAAATCTTAAGACATGTGTTCACTTCCCATCAATCGCATGGCCACCCTACATCTGAAGTAATGTCTCGGCGTACGCGAGACGCATACGGCGGCTGCACGCCAGTCGCTACGCCTTCACCTACCTACATTATGCGACTCGACGCGTATACGTAACGTGAACGCACACGTCCGCGTTTGTTGGCCTTGTATGTACGAGAGTAATGGTGTTAGGTATGTGGGTGTTGCGACTGATAAGAATGTATTGATTGTCGGTACATGTCTTCTACGATAATGTTAAGATATCTGCAGCTATGGAATTAGTAGGGCATAAAATGTAACAGCAAAAATTGACATCTATGTCTAAAGGTTTGCAAGATTGACAATACACCTAAATAAGAACAATTTATAGTGTAGGTATAAGGTTATTTTTGGTGGAAAATCATCAAGCGCTGAAGTGACTTTTCCGAGTTTGGGTTGAACAAGAGGTAGTATCAGGCTTTTATTGACTAAAATCCGGCCATGTATTTTCTGTAAGCCTTTGGGTTGTTGAACCGCGCTAACTCTTTCGGTTAATTCCGCTGCTCAATGTTATGTTAGTTTTCTTTTACCGTTGCACCCACACTAGGACTTACGCCTTTATCCTGGGTACTCAAACACAACACACCGAGACCCAGAAGTCAGAACACCTATGTAGGCCATACAAAAATTTGTTCCGTGTCGGAATCGAACCCGCGATATAAAGTGTAGCAGTCAATCGCTCAACCGTGTACCCACCACATCTTTGTCACAGATTACAGTGACAGTGATTGTCACAGATAACCTGACTCGTAGTTGTTTATTTGTAAAACTGTTAACATTAAACACACAGACGCTAAATCGATTTTGTATGCAAAAACGATAGACTGTCGTTGAATAAAAGATTCCACGATGTTCCCACATCACCAAATGTTTAGCAACCCTAGACGAGCGCAGTCGCGGTCTGAGCTATAAATCAAAAGAATTTCTGAACGGAATAATATCTTGTTTCAGGCGAAAGCCTTTCGTTGTTCTGGGAATGCAGCAAATGGATGCATTGTGATCTGGATACTAAATTAAGTTAGTGCTTATGGTACTGTTGTTTTTACGTAATTACTTTAGTCTTTTTTACATAGCATGGATTAAAATAATAGGCGTGAGATTCATTATATGTACAGATTACAAACATACAAAACAAACATACAACACACACAAACACTTACATTACAAATATATATTTACATTAAATAAAATAAAAAAATGGGTTGGGTGACAGCAGGACGAAAATATGCATCTGTAAGATATCCAGATAATCTGACAGCTGTCATCGACATCATCCTATAACAAATTTAGTATAGTGCATCAAATATCGATATTCTATAAGTTTATAGGGCTGATTTTTGTGCAGATAAAATTAATTCCTTGCATCTAAAGTATTATAATGTGAAGCGAAATATACCCGAACTAGCTTTTGTCAGCTGCTTCACCTGCGTGAAATTAGGTTTTTCCATACAAACGTTTTTCCATACAAACTACAAACTTTTTCCATACAACCCGTTTTCACTCCTCTAAGGAGTAAATTTCAGTATAATAGGTACACATCATAACAGATTGAATAATTTGATCTTTCGAGTAAATGAACGAATTTGGTTTTCCGATTGATGTCTATTAGGTTCAAAGATTTTGGTGAAGGTTTAAAAATCATAACATGATTTAAAAGCGTGCCCACGGAGTTTCTCGCACGTTCTTCTTTATAGAGTCTACTCCTTAGAATGTATATTAAGCTTAAATTTTCTCTTTTTTTTTCATTTTTAACCCCCGACGCAAAAACGACGGGGACGGGGTGTTATAAGTTTGACGTGTCTGTGCGTGTAAATGTATATGTGTCTGCCTGTGGCATCGTAGTTCCCAAACGGATGATCCGATTTTAATGAGGTTCTTTTTGTTTGAAAGGTATATCAGTCGAGAGTGTTCTCTAGCTATTTTTGGTGGAAATCGGTTCAGGTCTTCAAGGTCATCAGTACCTGAGAGGTGGAGAGTAGTCGAGGGTTTTTTTAAATTTTAAATTTATTCTTGATACTAAATGGTGTATTCGAAATGAATATAGAGTTTAAATTGTCACTTACGGCGTATCGTTCCGTAAGTGACAATGAAACAAACCGTGATAGCCTAAAACAGTGTTTGAATATAGAGTTTTTCCAAAAATTCGAAAAGTTTCAATAAGTAATCAACTCTTGACAACTTGACCCTACAATATATATTTAGCTCGCCTCTCAGTAAAAAGGTCTAGATAGTTTCATAAGTAAAGTTTCGAGCATTCTTTTCCAGTTTGCGAGCAATCGGACAGGAATGAATTCAAACCATCATGCTAGCGTTTCTTTAGGCCTGTCTTAGTTCATGATCCTTGACCGGTCCTATGAGACCGCGCTGTTATTGTTTTACTATTGTGTCTCGTTTTGCGGGTATGTGATAGGTTAATGTCGATACCCGTCTTCACTCTCTATGTGACGATATTAGCCATCTGTCTTGATGCAACCTCTACTACTATACTCTCTCTCCACTTATAGGATGCATTTATTGTATGGTTAATATCGTCATACATAAGTATGAAAGCTCGTTAAAAGTATAAACTTTTAACGAGCTTTTGAAAACAACCAATCTTTCCTCATCATTATCATCAAAGACGTCCACTGCTAGACATATGCCTCCCCCAAGCGTAGCCACAGCGACTGGTCCTGCGCGTCTCGCATCCATCGGATACCCGCGAAACTCGCCAGGTCGTTGGTTCACCTTGTGGGAGGCCTTCCGACGCTGCGTCTTCCGGTATGTGGCCGCCACTCTTACCTGTCTTGACTGAACTAATGTGCTAATGTCTGAAGTATTTTGCTGCGTGTACGTGCGTAAACGTATGCTAATTTTATCATTAATGGGTTTATAAATTAATGGGTTGCCTGAAACTAGGTAAATGATAAATCAATAAAATAGGACGCATCAAGCATTCAGCTTTGTATTACAACAAGCTTCAAAAAGCATTTTGCCCTTTTTATCATCAAATTACTTCTTCTGTTCCGAATAGAGCCTTAGACTTGGACTGATTAAAACCCACCCGTGTTTGTTCATGCGTTCTAGAGCCGCGGTAACTCTTTCAAACAATCCCCCAGTCTTGCCAGGCATCCATTAGCATTAGCATTATCGGACTTATAATGTTTCCACTGCTGAGTCCCAGGCCTCCTCTCTGGGAGAGGGAATGGGCCATAATCCACCGCGCGGGCCCAGTGCGGATTGGCAGAATAGATGTCACATGTCTTCGAATTTTTGGTTCTAGGACATGCAACAGGACATGAACAGGTTTCCTCACGATGTTCTCCTTCACCGTTTCATTTCGTCCAGGTAGCCAGTTCCTGGCAAATTTGTTAACAGTAGATTACCTCCTTACAGAGTAAACCTGCAAGTAATTTAGTGAAGTGCAAACATTTGCTACTCACACTGCATTATCACTGGTGCAATTATAGGAATAGCTGCAACCGTACAGACTTACTACCAGGTAGTAACCAGTCTCTGGTAGCAATTACTACTCTCTGGTAGCAACTACTCGTTAGACACGTTTGAGTCCCAGCTCTTCAAGATAATCGAATCCGATTAAAATATCGATTTAGAATTCCTGTTTGACCATGCTTTAATTGCAAACCGCTTACACCTACGATGCTTGAGATACGTGTGATATGTGTGTGTATTTTTGCTACTTCTTCACGCTTGAATGGCTGAAAGGATTTCGGATGAAACTTAATACACGGGTAGACCATGTCCTGGAACGGTACATTGGATAGTTTTTATTCCAGGAGTATGTTTCTTTCAAATAATTTTATACTACCACGTGGTCGCTGTCAAACTGCTGTTGCCAACGGTTTCGCCCGCGAATAGGGATTAGTAAGGGATTAGTTCATGAATCCCCGACCGGTCCTATGAGACCGCGCTGTTATTGTTTTACTATTGTGTCTCGTTTTGCGGGTATGTGATAGGTTAAAGTTAGTCGGGAATAATTTCCTATTACCCTGTTTATTTACATTTACATAATTTTTCACGAGAGTGATTTTTGTTTTAGTTTATAAGTTTTACTGATACTAATACTTATTATATGTATCGTGTGTTTTCCTATGATAAAAAAATTAGTTATTAGTTGCCGCACAATCCCACCGTGGATCGTAGTGGATGGTATATAACCTATAGCATTCCTCGATAAATGGGCTATCTAACACTGGAAGAATTTTTCAAATCGGACCAGTAGTTCCAGAGATTACCCCCTACATACAAACTTACAAACTTACAAATTTTACCTCTTTATAATTAAATTTATATTAGTATAGATATGTTTATAATATTAGTATAGACTTGACAGTTTATAAATCAATGCCTACAGCTGTTATATCGGATCGCAGTCAAGCCCCAGTTTATATAAATAAAAAAAAAGCTACATCATCCCTCTTCCTTCAGTTGCCTTTTGCGTTCCAGGGCCGATAATTGCGAAGTGCCGTTTTATTTTTGTTAAAAAATTAGTAAGTACCGACTTTGTATTCAGCAGTCACTGTAGCAACCTTTAGAAATAACTATGCAATCAAATGTAGGAAACTTTTGTCAATAGTGATCTGACCTTACCTAGCCTTTTTCCCAACTGTATTGGGGTCGGCTCCCAGTCAAGCCGGATTTAGCTGAATACCAGTATTTTACGAGGAGCGGCTGCCTACCAGACCTCCACAACCCATTAACTGGGGTAACACGGTACTTCATGGCAAGACTTGAGTCAGATTTTACTGGTTTCTGACCTTCCGTAACAACTGCCAAAGATCCACAAATAACAGCCGGGACCTACGGCTTAACGTGCTTTCCGAGGCACGGAGGAAACTCAGTATGTTAAGGCGGTCACCTATCCACAAACCAACCTTGGCAAGCGTAGCTTAACCTTGTATATCGACCCGTACGGCTGTTATTACCTAGCCACGAGCTCTTCTTTTGTTAATAGTCGATTCGACAATTTCCTTTTGTTAGATTTTCTAAGTCAAAGTGGGTGTGTAAACATGTATTACTCACGTCTTTGTCTAACCAATCTTGATTAACACGGTCAGTCTTAAAATGCCGAACCGTTTTGTTGCATGCTCTCACTACGAGCGACAGGAAATTTATTAGGTTCACTACTAGATTTATACGATGGGTAATTGTTGAAGCTAAAAGAAGCGGTTTATTGTGAATCTCAACGGACAAAGGTTGTTTACTGGCCAGTATTATATAAAAGTTTTTTTTTTAATGGTTATAAACTAGCGCTTGACTGCGATCCCACCTGATGGTAAGCAGTTATGCAATCGTCGATGGTGAGGCGCACTAGTTATTAAGAGCCTATTCACTCTAGCCTTGAAGACACCCAAATTATAATTGGATGGAAAAACCGCAGCAGGCAGATTGTTCCAGTCCCTCGATGTACGTGGTATGAACGACGAGGCGAAACGCTTGGTCCGTAGAGGTTTGGACAACGTAAGGGTGGATACCCGCCGTACGACGGCTTGTCCGATGGAGGAAAGGGGATGGCAGAATCAATTCATGCAATTCCTGCGCACACTCTCCGAAATGCATCCTGTAAAATACCGAAAGGCTGGCTATCCTGCACCTGTTGTTGTTGAAAAAGATGCACCGGATGGATCAGAATTAGAAGCCAACATAGGCACGGGTTTGAGCGCCCCGTTTGACCGTCCGGTAAGAACCGGGCCCATGCACGCCTTATAGAGACGTCGGCAAAACTGAAGGTACGGTCGCCTTCAATCACCATCTCACCTGACGGCCAACAATGGAGCATGCTTGCATAGAAGTATCCTATACCCCTAGATTGTTGTATAGTCTAAGATGCCAAGTCGCATTCTTAACTTCAGCACCTCATCATCTGCCTAGCCTTTTCCCAACTATATTGGGGTCGGCTTCCAGTCAGTATTTTACGAGGAGCGGCTACCTACCAGACCTCCACAACCCATTAACTGGGGTAACACGGTACTTCATGGCAAGACTGGAGTCAGATTTACTGGCTTCTGACTATCCGTAACGACTGCCAAAGATCTACAAATGACAGCTGGGACCTACGGTTTAACGTGCTATCCGAGGCACGGAGGAAACTCGTTATGTTAAGATGGTCACCCATCCACAGACCAACCTAGGCAAGCGTTGCTTAACCTTGAAGATCGACCTGTGCGGCTGTTATTATTTAGCCACGAGCTCTCGTCTTAACTTCAGCACCAAGTACCTACAATACATCTTCTCAGGCTTAGCTGATTACGCTCACATACCCAAGTTCGTTCAATATTCAGCGACGCGATTTCCTGCATAAAGTGAAAATAGCTGAAAATCGTGTAGGTGAACTCGAAATGGAATATTATGAACTATTCTAATTAGTTCATATATGCATGCAACGTGGAGAAGCATGTGTATTGAATCCATGTGCCTTCGTATATTAAACTAGTTTATGACAGCGCCCGCGTAAAAGTAGGTTTCTTAAACTTTAGACCCCGTTTTATCCCTTTCGGGACAGAGTTTTGGGAAATTCTTTCTTAGTGCTCGTCTACGTAATAAAAGGAAATCTTATCCTTTCACGCTTCTGGTCCCAGTAGTTTCAGCTGTTCTTTGATATGTCAGTCAGTCAGTTTCTCCTTTTATATAAATAGACTAGCTATTACCCGCTGCTTCGCTCCCGTCAAATGACTACCCTACGCTACCCTACCCTACCCACCCTACACTGCCCTACCCTACCCTACACTACTCTACACTACCCTACCTACCCTACACTACCCTTACTTTACCTAACTTTTGTTTTTTTTTTAAATATTTTTATCTATAAACCTCACGGAGCCCGAGACCTTTCCAACGAATGCAAAACCGTGGAAATCGGTTCGTGCGTTCTGGAGTTATAGCGTCAGGAAGGAAAACCCGACTTATTTTTATATAGAAAAATAAGTAAATTATACGATTTTCATTGAGTGAAAATCTGAAACTTAGTTTTGTGTGTGAATTTGGCATGCAGCCAAACTTTGATAGTGAAACTAAAAATATTCCCATACTTACTTTGTAGCACAGTGCACTCTGTTGACTTGTACTGCTTTTTAATTTACCATTTTTAATATACATCTATACATATATAATAAAGAGGTAAAGTTTGTTTTTTTGTTTGTATTAGGTAATCTGTGGAAGTACTGGTCCGATTACATTTTACACCAATAGAAAGCTGCTGTATTCCTGAGTGACATAGGCTATATTTTATGTACGCGTGCGAAACTGCGGGCTAAAGCTAGTTTATACCATTCGAAGCTGATTATAGTTTCGTGCGCTCGTTAATTATTAAATTAATTAAGTTTGTGTAAAACAAATGTATAAAGGCAGTCTCAATGCCTTCTCTACCCGTCAACCAAGGGTGTGGAGAGATAGCCTGGATATTCTAACATATAGAATGAAGTTATTATTAAGAAAAATATACTACATAAATAATACTTTTAATAAACTTAGTAATTGTATGTTAGTTCGCAGGGTATACAAGATCCTTGGGTATTATTCACTAGACCGGTAAAATTAGACGAAAAAATAGGGGTTACAATAATTCGCACCTAGCTGAAAATTGGTGAGATTGATCAACCATCATAAATGAAATCTATTTTTTTTCTGATGTAGAGGCATATTCCCTTCACAAGTAGATAGTAAAATTAATAAGAAAATAAAATAGATAATATTAACGCGCCTGTAAGGTAGAGGTTGCACATTTTGCTAATTTAGTTTAAGTTCTAGCGGCAAGACTACCCTGCCTGCTAAAGAGAAAGATCGAAAAGTCCTTCAAATAAAAATTCCCGATCCAGGATTGAAACCCAAGACTTCATCATCATCGTCATCATCATCATCTCAGCCGAAAGACGTTCACTGCTGGACAAATACCTCCCCCAAGCGTCGCCACAGCGACTGGTCCTGTGTCCCAAGACTGGATTCTCTGTGGCATTGTTTAAAATAGCTACCACCGTCCTAGAACGCAAAGGTCAACTTAAGGAACACGGGAGGGTTACATTCTGATACTCCCTTTCGCTCCTACCAGAGCGGGAAAAGATATTTGATACATTTTCTGCCAAAAAAATGCAGCTACCGTCTGTTTTTATACCCTGAGACTAAAATGACATTACAACACAAAAGAACTGGCATCATTCTTATTCTAAGTTAGACTTTACCTGTGTCAATTTAGTCTCAGGGTATAAAAAACAGACGATAATCAGCATCAATGCTGATTAGTAGCGCTACTCTAGGCCGATTAATCCCATATGCATCAAAATGTGTTTATTTGACACACAAATCATCAAACATAGACGTTGTATCTGTCTACAAAATTAATATAGAAACGAAAAATCTACACATAACACTAACCGCGGTTTTGATTTCCCGCGGGTGCACCAAAATTTACCCCAACATTAGCTGAGCTACTTGAAATAATAATGACCATACATTTTAGCTGAATTACTTCACAACTTGGAAACGCAATGAATTTTGGAAACGTATTCTTACGGAATACAGTATGGTAATTTGTTTTAAGTGATGTGGGAAGTTTGAGTAACTTTTGTGGAAAAAATGTCGCTGGAGAAAAATTCGGCCGTACAAGTATTGTACTTGTACGGCCAAATTTTTTTTTTTTTCATTAAATAGTGAAATGAATCCGTATGAATGAATACTGTTTTGTAATTTTTTGCATTATTTTTAAATACGTTATTAAACGTACCACTTGTAACTGACTGAAGACACAGGCTCCTGTGCAACACAGGTTGCTAAATAGCTCACCTCCTGGACTTCTTATCTAATATTAAATGTCAAGGAACAGTAGGCGTTTCGAACCGACATACATAGGTACAATAAAAAATTACCGAACTAATGAACAATCGGTGTAAAGTTTTTCGCAACAGGATTTTTCGCACAAACGTTACATCGCACCAATAAATCATCGATGCAGTAAAACATCGTACAACTGAATTATCGACATACCGTGTTCGATATAATAAAAATTGAACCATCAAGTTTCGAAGACAAATAGGGAACCCTTTTCACAGGCCTAGTCGCTAGCCGTCAGCGGGGTATAGATCGACTTAAGTTGAAACAAATATCTATGGTATTAGAAAGGAATAAATAAAAAATCTGAAAATCCGAGTTATTTGATGATTTCCCACTAAAAATCACTGCTAAAACACTAAAAACAACTATTTATAAGTGTAAAGAAAGTACTTTCAGTTATGTAAATAGAACCATTCAATTAGTTAGAATATAAGCTTAGTACTAACTTTAATTGATATGTCAGAAGTTCAATTAAGTTAATGAAAGGCATGACTATTGAAGATTTCTCCTAGTACTTGACGTAAATACAGAATATTGGAGTCCATACATTAGTAAATAGGTTAAATACAAACTCAATAAGTCTCATGTTTAGTTAGATATTAATAATGTTTGCGGTTAAGAGGAAAACACACATCAAAACAGTATAAATTGGATTTTGATTACAAGTGGCTTCAGATAATATACATTCAATTGTAAATATAAGTATGGTTTGACATATAGAGTTACTTCATAATATCCAAGGTGTAATAATATACACAATATCTTAAAAATACTAAACTGATCAATCACTTCAGTTAGAAATTCTCAACTCGGTTAATCATAACACCAATCTTCTCAATCTCACTCACAATCGCGTCACCCGCTTGTAGAAATTCGGGGGGGTCCCTGTAGACCCCCACACCACCCGGAGTACCCGTCAGAATGATATCACCCGGCAGCAAAGTGAACACCTTTGATAACCTCTCGATGACGTCAGGAATCTTGTGAATAAATTGATCTGTGTTGCTCATCTGTTTCTGAACTCCGTTGACAATGCATCTTATGCCCAACGTGTGTGGGTCACCAACTTCGTCGCTCGTTGTGATGCAAGGGCCTATGGGACAGAACGTATCCATAGCTTTACCAAGCACCAGTTGGCCCATGGCTTTATTCTTATCCCAATCTGTGGCTCCTATATCTTGAGCGATAGTATACCCCAGGATGTAATCATAAGCATCTTCTGCTTTCACTCTGGAAGCTGTTTTCCCAATAACGACAGTCAATTCCACTTCACACACAACTTTTTCAGAGATTTCAGGCTTTAGTTTAATTGAATCATTAGGTCCAACGATCGTGCTTGGAAATTTGTTGAAGATAAATGGTATCTCTGGTGGAGGAAAATTTTGTTCTTCACAATGATCTTTGTAGTTTAGACCGACGCATAGAACTTTATCTCCTCCATGTATCGGTGCTTTTATAGTCACAGCTGATATAGGAACCGTTTTTTGTTTGGTGGCTTGCAGTTTCTTGACCTTGTCAAAGACTCCATTCTTCAGAATTTCAATGAGAGTACTGGGTATTGTTGGATCGACTTTATTGATATCAACAACATCTTCACCAGATAGATATCCGACGCGAATTTCATTTGGATTATCTTTGTAAACAAATTGTACGAGCTTCATTCTTTTTTCACACTAAAAACGTTCTTTGAATTCTTTTAGTCCGAATAAAAATGTCACTGGGATTAAATAAAATGTTTTGAACGCTGAGATAAATGGTGGCTTTCTCCTAAAGATTTCTTGTTTAGCAACAAGTGGTGATAGTACTGTCGACTAGTTAAGATAAACGTAGTGTTTTATACACAGTATCAGGAGTGTTATCTACAATCTTGCTCTCAAGTGGAAATATCAGCTGATAGTGTCGAGTATGATGGATTTACGTAAACAAAAGGGTTATGTAAGAATGAAAACGAGGTTTTATCAATTTAAATGGTCGTATGCGTTTTAAGTGTCTTATGTTTGTGAATGCACTCAAGCAAGATACAGGATTTATTTCTAGCCTAGCCCTTCTACGATTAATTCATGAATCCCCGACCGGTCTCATTGGACCGCGCTGTTATTGTTTTACTATTGTGTCTCGTTTTGCGGGTAAACCATATAGCTACTATGGACTGGCTTTATTTTATGTTTTATTTACAGTAGTACAGTGACACAAAGGGCTCTTTAACAAGTACTCCTTCTGTTATGTTAAGTAAGTTCAGTAAAAACAATAAAAAATTACGATACACAAAGTAATCAAACAAGAAAAAAACAGGAACCATTTGAGAATTTTGATTTTTTTCATCATATAGGCCTACAGGGGCACTTGTAAAACGTCAGAAGCTAGCGCACGGTTCCAATTGGTCGTTTCCTATGGATAAAAACCGGCTACAAACTCCAGGGTTACTCTTAAAAAACAATGTTTTAAAATATTTTCGTATATTAATAGACATGAGAGGCTATGTACCCAAAAGAACAAATGATTGAGATCTATGATACGAATACGCGGTATGTACAGTGTTCTCAAAAACACTCTTTTAGTCAAACATTAATAAGTAAATCCTGTTAAAATAATATAACGTAAAACAGCTCTTTCCGCTACCAAAAACTAGCTCTGAATTTCATAAAAGTAATTTGTATTCCATTTTGCCAAAAAGGCATACAACTTATGATTAGGTACCTCACGGAGAATACTTTATTTGATGGTCCATAAATAAATTCCATTACATCACTGGTCCCGACGTTATTACATATACTTAGAAATACTCATACTGCCCGTGGCGATAGCAGGTACTCATCTACGAACAACTAAAATAGTAGATAAAATGTACAATAAAACTAATAAACCTCATATATTATTTCTTTAGCATTCGTATTATCAGCCTTATAATATTACCACTGTTGGACCACTCTCTAGGAGAGGGAATAGGCCGTAATCCACCGCGCGGGCCCAGTGCGGATTGGTGGATGTCACATGTCTTCGAATTTTTGGTTCTGCGGCATGTCCTACATGCCGGTTTCCTCACGATGTTTCCCTTCACCGTTTAGAGCAGCTGTGGTGATGAAATAAATTACACAAAGTAATGTGCTTAGCTGTGAAAGATATGTAGAAGGAATGGAGGGAGGTCTTTGCCCAGCAGTGGGACAGCATAGGCTAGGTATACTAATAATATCATAATAATTATAATAATGTGCCTAGCTGGGTTTGAACCCGCGACCTAATACTTGTAAGTAGGATCAGTTAGCACTGGGCCACCACTGCTGTTATTTCTAAGGGCCTGTTTCACAATGTCCGAGTAGGCACTACTCAATGAATAAATTCAAAAATGTGACAGAATTTGTATGAAATTATCTGCCAAGTAAGATACTCGAAACTTAATCATAGGTGGTGAAATAGGCCCTTAGAATAGCAAATAATTACTTGGAACAAAAAGAGAATCACTTTCAAGTTAACAATCTTGTGAATAATTAAATACTTATCTTCGTCTTCAGTATTCTAAGTCCGAATTAAAACGCTTTAAATGAAGCTATTCTCGAGTTTTGTAAACTTAGTAATATTTTCCTCTAAATCCATTATCGTGAGATTCTTGGAAATATCATAATTTATAGGAAAGGAAAGTAATTTTTTGTTTTAATAAGATTTTTTTTCAGGATGATCACTCGTTATTCAGGTTACTAAGTGAACAGAACAGTGCACTAATATATAATAAGTTGTAGGTACACCAAAATTGTAACTCAATTCTTTTGCGGTCCTGGCCTTGGTTCGGGTTATGGTCCGGAGCTAGGAGGAATGTCTAGTCATCATCATCTACCTAGCCTTTTCCTAACTATATTGGGGTCGGCTTCCAGTCAAGCCGGATTTAGCTGAATACCAGTATTTTACGAGGAGCGGCTGCCTACCAGACCTCCACAACCCATTAACTGGGGTAACACGGTACTTCATGGCAAGACTGGAGTCAGATTTACTGGCTTCTGACTATCCGTAACGACTGCCAAAGATCTACAAATGACAGCCAGGACCTACGGCTTAACGTGCTTTCCGAGGCACGGAGGAAACTCGTTATGTTAAGATGGTCACCCATCCACAGACCAACCTAGGCAAACGCTGCTTAACCTTGAAGATCGACCTGTGCGGCTGTTATTATCTAGCCACGAGCTCCTCACGTTCCTCCTCAGGAATGTCTAGTAATAAACAAAAAATAAAACAAAATAATCTTATCTTTATAAGTGACATCCATATGGGTTAGTAAACAATAGAGAAAAATTTATATATTAAATTTAATAGTAATGTATAGCTCACCGTCCGGCCGTCCGGTGATCTTCCGGACCGAGCCCGAGTCTTCGACAGCGCGTGGTGTTCCATGCGCATCCCAAAGAGATGTCAGCAAACCGTATCGGCGCAGCAGCGCTAATCATCAAGGGGATTTTCTGAAAAGGAAATCCGTAGTCCTGGAATGAAGTAGTTATACATCCCACCTTAAAAAAAACTCTTTTGCGGTATCTATCTCCACCTTTTTTCGTTAACTGTAAAACATGTCATTATTGTCCATTCCAGGTTGCCTGGAAGAGATCGCGATATGCGATAAGGCGACCAAACAATATACCTACATGGGGAATATGCTTTATTGAAATTATCTGTTACAAATTATACTAAATAAAATAAAAAAAAACCCTAACGAACTAACTAAAAATTCAAAATTAACCTAAAGAATGGCGTCGAAAAACTCCTCCCCATCGCTGTCGACTGGTAAAGTACCCAAAAGGCTGGCAGCATTGCCACGCTGTATGGCAATGCTTATTCTCTGACCAAGATAAAAGCCAGCCCTTGGGTCACGCGAAGTGTCAACAAGGCGTTTGCATAGGTCTTTAAACAATTGGTGGGCGCTCGGACCCCATGATCCAAGAGTTTCAACCCCAAACGGCTCGAATATATAACTACCTACTAAGTTATTATATTTTCGCCGTTTGAGGTTCTCCGCAGACGCAGCGGCAGCACCAGCACAGCATGACGAGCTAGGAACATGAGATGGCGCAAGAGTATCGACGCAAGTAGCGTCCCACACTAAAGGCCTACCCATCTTCCAAGGAAATAAAGACATACCGTCCGGTCTCTTGCCATCGTCGCGTGCCAGGCCATGAGGTTCTAATACAGCTGGAACGCCGACGGTGACAAGAGCGCGTCGGATGATGTCATTGATATTCGCATGCCGCGCTATGCGACCCGCACTACGGTTGCATGAAAGACCGTGGTGTCCGAGGCTGTTGACAACTTCGCCACAGCGGCAGCGATGAGGAGAACAACAAGGAGCGCCAAGACGAAGAGAAACAGCGAGGCGGAAAGTAGTATCGTCGAGCAAGGACCCGACTCCCACTCCCCCACGGCAAGCAGGCGCGCACGCTCCGCAGCAGTAGGAGATGTTGCAAGCAGGTTATCCTGCACTACTTTGCAGAGCGGCTCGTCCCACCGCCTTTGGGAAGAAAGGATGTCGGGAAGTTTAGAACTCGGGCAAGCGAGCTTCCAGGCATTTACGGCCTCAGCTAAGCAGGGCACATTGAAATCAACCAGTGAGGAAGATAAGATATTCCTGGTTAATTTCTCAGTGCCGTGAACCGAGGATATAAATGCTGGTAAACTGATACTAGTAATTTTGCGGACGCCGAGGCCTCCCATACGTATAGGAAGGGTAGCTTGAGCCCAAGCTCGGTCGTCCATGGCCACATTTAAAATTAATGAAAGAGTATGACGGATAATTTTGTCAATTTTTTCTAAAAGATGAGGGTGTTTCCATAAATGAGAAGCACGCAAGAAATAAGTTAATTTAGGGCCAAAACAGCAGAAACGAATTAAGGTGATGGCCGAATGAATATTAATTTCGAGCAATCTTTCCGAAATATCATTAAAATTTTGAATTTTTTCATCCACAAAATTGGGAAAGGAATTCTCGAAAATTGGAGACCCTAGGAGACGAAGAGAGCTTTTTTCCATAATTTTGATTTCTGGGGCTATTGTCTTGAATTTGGAAATAGTCAATTGTCTGTCAGTACTGTCAGATAAAAATAGTTCACATTTTGAAAAGTTGAGATCCAGACCTATGGAGTGGAGTTCATTTTTAAGAAAAAGGAGGTCATCCAAAACTGTTTCTACTTCGCCTCCAAGAGTTCCGTCATCGAGATACCATACATTAAACTTGGAATTTAGCTGCCGGATAATAGGGTGAATCGCTAAGCTAAAAATCACTGGCCCGAGGGGATCACCTTGTTGACAGCCAACAGCAGATACCAAAAGGTTGTCCCGATATAGTAATTTAGTAGGATTTCTGTAACATTGCCAAAGAAAACTAAAAATTTGAGGTACTTCTTTTTTAGATTCTGCCAGCAAGGTGTCCCTATTAACCGAATTGAATGCATTTTTTATGTTAATATACCTACATACAATGGTATATTGTATATGTTTGTAATGGTACACAATAAAGTACATAGTAATAAATAAAACCTATGGTATCTATAAGGAAACCGAAAACTAACTACAACACTCTAACACTACAGAAGTTATTCGCCATTATCAAGCCTAGGTAACAGTACTAATTACCTAAAGTCCTGCTGCTAATGATTACTAACTAAAGCCTGAAAGCCACCGCCTGAAAGCTACTGCGGCTGAAACTAGTAATTATTGACGAGCCTAATTTAATTACATTCGGTTCGTAGTTTCGGATCAGGTATATATGAATCCATCATGGTATTAATTATTGTGTTTAGACCACGGTTACATTGTGTTGTTAAGACCGTTATATCTATTGAATAATATCGCCAGAAGCAGTGGTGGCCAGTGGTAATAGGTTCGAATTCAAACCTAGGTGGGTGCTTTACTTTGCGTAATATTTATTTCATTACTATTGCTCTTAAAACGATTATGGAAAACATCGCAAAGAAAGCGGCATAACTTCGATTGTGATTTCCACCCGCACCGGGCCAGCGTAATGGTTTACAGCCCATTCCCTCATTCCCATACTTGAAGGGAGGTTTGAGTCTCAGCAGTGGATTCAGTCGTATGCACATTGAGTTTTAAAAATCTAGAACGAATTATCATTCAAAGTCTCTAGCGTGAAGATCCCTTTGTTTTGGGGCGAGAAATTTTCAAATAACTAATATCAGTTTCAGTGGAAGAGGGAACGATAGACTTTTACTGGTTAAAACCTCCCTTGTTCGTACAGAATAATCCCACAGCTCATATTTCTACCCAGCAGTTAGATTAGTGCAGTTGATTGGCAGTTGGTCGCGGGAATCCGATGGATGCGAGACGCGCAGGACCGGTCGCTGTGGCGACGCTTGGGGGAGGCCTATGTCCAGCAGTGGACGTCTTTCGGCTGAGATGATGATGATGATGATGATGATGATTGGCTTCGCAAGGAACCGCTCAGGTGATGCGCCCGGATAGGTATTTGAATCTTGCTTGATTACGTTCCACACATATCTACTTTGAAAATTGGTTATAAATAACGCTGTTACACATCAATATTTTGAGTCAATTTGATTTCTAGCCGACTACCCTGAGCACGGAAACAAAATCAGAGGTCTCTTTCAAAGTCCATAAATCAATTTGTTATAGTCAAATCATATCAGAAAAAGGTAGGTTGAAAAATACCCTTGCTTGATGTACAATTTAATTAAAAAACTTAAGTATACTTTTATGTGACTCCTAACTATGTACAAATAATACAAATATAATATACACTCCGGCGTCGATGTTATTTCTTGAGCAACTTTAGACTATAGTCTAAGGTTTTTTTTTGGGGAGAGGATCTCAGATTTGAATGCAGCTGTTCACACAGTGTAAGTACACATCTGCAAGAAGCTCAATGATTTGTTATGAATATTTGGTTACGCCGAAGGTACTCAAACTATCAGACGAACAGAAAATATAGTAGGCGATGATGATGATGGAGATGATGATGTAGGGGATGTAGTATAGTAGGTATATAGTAGTAGATGCTAAACTATGATATTGTCAACGATGGAGCACGTTTGCCTGGTGCCTGGAAGTAGCCTGTCCACTCATAAGATCCCTAAGTTGTAGCTATCAGGAAACACAGATTCCACCGAGGAATGTTGAAGACTTGTTCTTGATTTCGAGTTTCTAGTGAACCAAACAAATGAAGTACGAGAATATAAGAATCGCCGAGGCAAGTAGAGTTTTGTAGAATCTGCCTGCCCTCATAGTGAAATGCCTAGAGTTTAAACATTGTTAATGGATATCGAATAAATAACGAACAATGTTAAGTGTAATGTATCGTTTTAATTATTAAGAATTTTAAAAATAAAGAGTACATTTTTAAGCATCCTACTTCTACATATTTTATTGAAATCAGATTATTACAAATTAAAATAATAGTACACATACATTTAATCACCAGAACAACACTAGAAATTGTATATTTGATTAGAGTACTTCAACTGTAACAGAAATTTTCGCGACAGTTTTCGACAGTAAATCAGCAATCGTTGGGTTTTCTTTTGCTGATAACAACTGAAGGTTGAAGGTAAGAGCTTTGTTTTTAACAGTTTCACATCTTGATCCCTCGTAATTACCGACACATTGACAGACTGGCTCATCTTCCTCGTTCAGGGAACAGTGGCCATTGTTCAGACAGTAGCGATGACACGCATAGACTTCACACCGTTCGCCGGAATACCCGGCATCACACCTGAAATGTTGATGACGTGAAATGAGGTAATTGTAATTATAATATTTATATTCCACAACTTTCACACAACATCATCTAGTCCCAAACTAAGCAGATGCTTCTTCTATGAGTACTAGACAACTGATAAACATACTTATAATATTTTTCTAAATACATACATATTATGGATAAATTACACCCAGATACAGAACAAATCATCGTGATCATCATACTAACATTTGTCCTGGGTGGGAATCAAACCCACGACCTCTAGTATAGCAGTCATGGCTACTAAACATTAGACCAACAGGCGAGTCTTTTAATTATAGCTTTTCTTTTAAAAATACCAACATCCAGAGAAGATTCAAATTAGTGTTACCTGCATGCAGGCTGTCCATGTTCATTGTATCTACAATTGCCGTGGAAACAGTAGTTCAGACAGTCGTATACCTCGCAACCCAGACATGTGGCATTACACCTAAAAAACGAAAATGTAAAACATTACCAGATATTTTAACATACCTAATTAAACAAAAAAAGTGGTAGAAAATACTACATCATATTTTTACATGTCCGTAAGGATTGAGGAGCCACATCAGATTTTTTAAATTTGATCTCACCATTATTTAGCACACTGAATTTACAAGAAAATAGTTAATGATGGTTTTTTCAGAATCTAAAGTATATACATTGCTGAACTGTACTGGTATATGCTAAATGTTAGTATATCTGGCTTTAGATTGCGTTGAGATTTCAGGTGGCTACAGTCAAACATATATAATTAGAACGTCAGGATTGAGGAGCCAAAGAAAATGTGTTCTACTATTTTATTCTATCTGTTTTACTATTTTATTCCTATACTGCAAAAACAAACACTACACCTGCTAAATGATCATAATGTCGAATATATTAATTGATCGCTCACATCCAATAGAAATTCACCTCTTGATTGAAACCCACCGTTTAGATTGAGGAGTCATATTAAAAGTATTGTATTTTCTTTAATTTTAGTGCTACAGAAGCGAAATTTTTAGACGGTTATGTGCTAAATAGCTGCTAAATGCTGCTAAATTTTCACAAATATTCATCCATTACTTTACGAGTTTTCAGGTGGCTCCTCAATCCAGACGTTTAGATTGAGGAGCCACCTTTGCATTAAAATAACTAGTGATATATTTTGCTGCTAAATCTAGAATTCGTGCTGTAAAATAATCTACACTGCTGCTAAATAATGGTGAGATCAAATTTAAAAAATCTGATGTGGCTCCTCAATCCTTACGGACATATTTTTACCTGTAAGCATGGTCATCTTCTGTTTCAGCTGTCTGTTCTGTAGTCCATGTCTCATCTGGTTCTGTAGTCTGCTTCGTATCTGTAGTCTCATCTACAAGTGTTTCTGTACTCCATGTCTCATCTGTTTCTGTAGTCTGTTCCATATCTGTAGTCTCGTCTACAAGTGTTTCTGTAGTCCATGTCTCATCTGGTTCTGTAGTCTGTTCCGTATCTGTAGTCTCATCTATAAGTGTTTCTGTACTCCATGTCTCATCTGTTTCTGTAGTCTGTTCCATATCTGTCGTCTCATCTACAAGTGTTTCTGTACTCCATGTCTCATCTGTTTCTGTAGTCTGTTCCATATCTGTCGTCTCATCTATAAGTGTTTCTGTACTCCATGTCTCATCTGTTTCTGTAGTCTGTTCTGAATCTGTAGTCTCATCTACAAGTGTTTCTGTACTCCATGTCTCATCTGTCTCTGTTGTCTGTTCCGTATCTGTAGTTTCATCTACAAGTATTTCTGTAGTCCATGTCTCATCTAGTTCTGTAGTCTGCTCCATGCTTGATGACTCGTAAATTTCTGTTGTTGTATCGGTTTCTGTTATCTCATCTAGTGACTGTTCTGTTTCTGTTACCTGCTTCAGATTTGATAGTAGCTCGCAGTCCTGTCGGCCCTGAACTTGGTCTTGAATTCTATAGTTCGTAGCTATACTGACTGTTGTTCCAGTATTAAACCTAATAAATTGTTTAGGTTTTGCTTTTCTTGCGTTTTTGAGTATTTGCCAAACCGTTTTCTGACTCTCACTACTACTAACCCAGTACATATAATCATTTGAAACAGCCAATTTTTCTGTAGAAGGATATTTATTATGATGAATTATTTGTTGATTTCTATTGTAGTTTTCTGACTTTAAATCTACTTTGACAAAAAATCTATGCTGTGAACCTGTGATGAAGTAATTTTTTTGTGTTTGTGGATCAATAGCAAAGGTATGTACTGGAAAAAAACGGTAAATAGCCTGTGTCTCAGAACTAAATAGTTTAGCTCTTTCCATGTAATTTGTGCCGCGACTCGGTTTCCAATTTGTCCAGTAAATATACCTGTAAATTACGTTAAAATACTGCATTAAAATTGCATAGATTTGGAGTAAACATTAACATAATATCGTTGGTAACATACCCGTTACAGCTGTCCACGGCGACATTACTGGGGATCCGGTCATACATTTGAAGTAAAATATTTCCGCTATCATAGCGTTTCTTTAATGAAACCCAATTAATGGTTTGCGCCTTGGTATCGGTAAAGAATAGCAAATCTGTAGCTGGGTCGAAAGCCAGATCGTGAATGTTGCTATCTTGTCTTTGGACAAAGCATCTTATATTCTTGGAAGTTAAGCTATATCCACATATATCGTCATGGCCGCCCTGTTTGTCGATAAACAGCATCATATTATGTACTTCATCGTACTTTATTGCAGTGAGGTTACGAGACTTGAAATGTACGGCGTTTGTTTTGGTTCCGTCGGTATAAAATTCTAGTACATCTCCTATTGATATGGCGACGTCTGAAACAAGAAATGAAATAGAAATCATTAGAAATATTTGGAGAAAATTAATTCTCTGCTGGAGTCTATGTTTCCTGATAGCTACAACCTGGGGGTCTCTAAGTCCAGAATGAATAGGTACCAACTAGGCGAGAGTGCTCCATCATCGCTTTCCATCAGGTGAGATAGATGTCAAACGCCAACCTATCTATATTATACAAAAGGAGAAACTAATTGACTGACGTATAACGCACAGCTGAAACTACTGGGAACAGTAACGTACAATTTGGCACAAGACTTTCTTTTATACAGTAGGCGAGTACTAAGAGCAGGTTTTAGGAAATTCATCTTTAAAGGGGGTAAATTCGTATGTATGATTTTTTATTCCGAAGGCACTGAAACTTAGCACGAATGTTACTATTAAAGGTAAATATTTGTCAGTATTGAATTTCCAAAACACAATTTAAAGGTGTTAAACATTGTATGGAGGGTTCTTATTTCTGGGGGAACTTGAAACTTTGCTACAACTGTTCTGTGCTTTGCAGAATATATGACTAAAATAAAAAAAAGTGTCATATTTACTTAAATAACTAAATGGGGACTATCTTTCTTGTTACCAAACTTTATATTTGTCATCAAGTTGTATTACCTAATAAATAGATCTATCACCGCGAAAAAATTTCGTTCTACGATAAACAAAAAGAGTTTCCAGGTATGAATTAACGAATTAATGTTAGTATATGTGCAAAATAAGAGATGGATTACAAATGAAATTGTAGTGCATTAGATGAATATAAACTTCGTTCTTATAATAATAGTTTTATTACATAATTAATAGCTTTGTGCTCAGAATGGTAGATCTGTCACCAAATAAATTGATGATCGATCCCTGACTGCAACTCCTTTTTAGGGTTCCGTAGCCAACTGGCAAAAACGGAACCCTTAGTTTCGCCATGTCTGTCCGTCCGTCCTCGCTTAATCGCTATGACCGTTAGCTCTAGAAAGCTGAAATTTGGTACCAATATGTATGTCAATCACGCCGACAAAGTGCAAAAATAAAAATTAGAAAAAAATATTTTATTAGGGTAGCCCTTGCACGGAGGAAACTCGTTATGTTAAGATGGTCACCCATCCACAGACCAACCTTGGCAAGCGTTGCTTAACTTTGAAGATCGATCTGTGTTCTGTTACTTACACTGAGCCACCAAAAAAAAATTACGCAGTGGTTAAAAACTTCTTTAAAACCAACTGATTTCTTTCAATTAATTTGCTTATGATATAAAATATTATGCTTATTAGGACAAACCTATTATAATATGTACAAAAATAATTATTTGGTACTAGACCCTATATCTCCATGATTTTAGGTGATCTATTGTGGAATTGATTTTACATTGTTTGGTGACTACATTTTGGTGAAAAATCTACTATTTTGCGGGCAAGCCCTATTATTTAAGAAACACAAAACTAATTAAATTGGCGACAGCTTCAAAAAACTAAATTCAAAAAGATGATGTGTGTACTTTATCTGCTTTATTATTATTGTTAATTTATTTAATCACAATTTATCGTATATATTTAGTTTTTAAATTTCTATTCAAATAGTTACTTTTAAAATTATGAGATATTATATTTCTCAATAAAAAAAAATTGCTTCTTATTCTATTGTCGTTTCTTTTTTTTAATGTTTGATGTTATTTGATGGCCTAAGACCCAGGTTTTAATTAACCTTGGTGAGACAGGTTTTCCTTCATTACAGTTAGAATTAAAATAGATGGTGAATGGGGCCGAAAGGTTCTTTATTTTAGGTGGTTAATCATCATATTGCTATGTCATGCGGAAGGTGAGGACACCGTGAAGTCTTTCCAGCAATTCCTCAAAGCGGAGACTTAACGCCATAATTATGGCGTGCCCATCACTGGGATGATAGTCATAGTCACCATTCCACCATGACATCCTGCCCTTATACAGTCCACCAGCTGAGCGGGGTTACGCCTCGGCGTTGCATCTCCACGCACAAATCCTGCATGCGTGCAGGGACTGTTGCCTCCAGATCTTATGGTGACAGGCCAGGAAGGAGGCTCGCCACTTCGTGGGAGACAGCGGTATCCCCGCACCATCCGGAGGGCTGAAAAGTTCTGGAAACTGCAGCGTTGGAAGGCCTCCTACAACGTGGACCGCCTGGTGGAAAATCTGGTGAGGGTCGCGGGAATTTGATGGAAGTGAGATGCAAAGATGCAAGATTTTGACAAAGTTTTTAAAGCTCAAAAAAAATGTATCCGAGCCATTTGTGGAGCTCACTTTTTAGACAGCTGTAAGCCACTATTTCACAAACTTAAAGTACTACCATTACCATGTTTATATATTTTTGAAATATGTGTTTTTGTTAAAAAAAACTACAATCTTTTCGAGACATACACTGACAAGCCAAATAGCCGATCACGGCATAAAGACAGACGTCGGCTCCCAAAAATAAGACTAAAATTATTTAAGAAAAATGTATACTGCATGTCGATCATCATTTACCAAATACTTTACAAGACTTACCTGTGATAATGTTTAAAAAAATACTTTTTAATCTGTTGTTGTTTAAAAGATATTATACTGTTAAGGACTATTTAGAAGACAAGTCAATAGAATCTGTAATTTGTAAGTTACTTATAGTTATTGATAACACTGACCACAGAACAGATGAAAGACACTGACTGTGAATATAATTATTTGCACGCCATGTTATGGCAGGATATGCTGAAACAAATGTATTGTAATACCTTATGTACCATATTCTAGCAAATAAATATTTTGATTGATTGATTGAAAGGACCATTCGTTCACACTAGGGAGAGACCTACGAGTATGTTTTTCGGCTAAAATAATGTTGATGATGATGACTTACCCCAGGAGTGGGCCAACCCCACGTATACCATTAACAACGCTAGCACATACTGCTTTCCACACATTTTTAAACTTTTAGTATTTCAGGAATATCTTAAAATTGCTACCACATGGTATGTCCACCTTTAGTGATGACTTCTAGAATATTAAAATAAAATGAAGGGTTTCCGAATTTGTAATGAAGCTATTTGTTATCTGAAACTATAAGCATGGCAGTTTGCTGGTTTCCTGTAAAAAATACGATAGCACTATTATTATCTTTTGGGTAGCAATAAAACGAGTGACTGAAAATTACAATTTTTTGTGTAAAAAATAATTAATTTGGATTATAACTATAATTACTAAGTGAGCGACTGACTGTAAGTGACGAGAAATCAACAGAACAGTATCTTACAAACATTAATTTGAGTTACTTAAAATACAGAATAAGAAGCTTCATAATATTTGAGCGACTTAATATTTGTTTGAGGACGACGAAATGCAGGACGTAACGTGTCAACGTTACGTCCTGCATTTTTTTCAATATTTGGTAAATCCATTTTTTATACTGAGCGGCATTTTATCTTAAATGAAGTGTTTCGAATACAAAAACCACTTTGAAAAATACACTAATGAGTATGAGAGTATAAGGAGCTCACATTTAACAAAAAAAATAATATGAAATAACTATTTGAAGAAACACTATTCTATTAGCTAAGAATTTATTTTATTGAAATATTAGGGTATAGGGTAATTAAATAAAACAATATACTTTGTAAAAATTCATGTTAAATGGGCAAAGTTCTAGCCTAACTCAAATGGCACTTAACCAAATCTTAAAATATTCTATGCATGGTCGAGGGTAGGCTTGGTCGACGGAGCCCCGCTTTGCGGGGCTTCTACTTCTGGGTGGTTTACAAAAAAATAACCACGATGGGGATGGTGGGATCTATTCGCTCGCTTCGCTCGCTCACACGACTCCGCCATCCCCTTCTAACCTAACCTATCCGAGTCGGGGTACCTTAAAGTCCAGATTGCATCCAGTTTCTCGTGGTAACAATAGTTGGGGGTAGCAGGTGTGATTTTCTAAATTATATAAAAGTTACTTAGAGATTATGAATATTATAGTAAATGAATGAAAGTTTTCATTAAAAAACGTATCAAAATAATAAAAACATATGCCCTCAAATAGAATATCAGTTACCAATAATAATTAATAAAGCAGCTTCCAACTTTGCTTTGCAAAAAGTTCACTTGGAAACTTTTTAGTAGTTCGTTATGTATAACCTCACTTAGAAAAATCGATTCTATCTACCTATTCTATATTGAAGTTGCCCCCTCTGTATTTCCAGTTGCTCACTAATGTAGTCACTGGGATAAAATTTTAATATAAGAAATGGATTAATCAAAATCTACTTTTTGTAAGCTCGTTCTGGATTTTATTATTAATCAATATTTGTCGCTTACTCAAATTCATACCGCTCATGTTATTAATACAGTATGCCATCGTCAGACGCAAAGCTATTTTTTAGTCGCTCGTTTTATAATTCCCCTTATCTTTTTTGTGAATGTGAGGACTATGTAGATTGCATTTTTTTCTTTTCTTTTCAGTAATTTTAACTTATGTCTGGCAACTTAAGTGTTTTCTGCAGCCTAAACACATGTCCTCTCCTTGGTATTGTTCGTCAAGTCGTTGAGCTCCTTAGTAGTCCTGAGTTGAGCTTTGCGAATAATGACAAATGCTTGCACAGACTGGATAGGTCCACTCAAATCTGCATGGTTCTTTCTTCAAAAGGCCATCTCAGACTCTAATCTGCATGGTTCGCATATGATTTGACCAATACATTGTGTATGGACTTTAAAGAGACTGTGACCCCTGAGTTTGTTTCAGTGTTTCTTCTCAGGGTAGTCAGTTAGAAAACACCGGCCTCATCTAGTAACAAAAAAAAAGTCCAAAAAAAATTCACGTGTAAAAGAGTTTCTGAAAACTTATTTGCAAAATAAATATCATTTATTATACCATTGACTAATTTAATCTGTGGTGTCAGGAAGTACAATGTTTTTGTAGGTACTTCCTGACACCACGACACCAAAGTTTAAATTAGTCAACACATTCAAAATTAGTTCACCAAAAACTGTATCTGTTTCAATACTCAATATTTTATTGCATTCCATATGTAGTACAAAAGGTATAAAAACATAATTAAGAACAATATGGACCCTGTCGGGCACAGCAAAGTAGGAGAGAGGATGAAGGGTAATAACATAAAGATATTTCAATTCATTTTTGTCATCATTCATTTATTGACTTCGTGCATGGCGCATGGCTCCAATAAAGATCGGAATAGTTCATGCATTTATGCATTTTACCTAAAGTTCATGCAAGTAACCTTTTTTTTAAGTAATCTAATACTCTCTCTCTTTCTCTCTAAAACCCATAATACTATAATAATTACATAATTTCTAAATAGTAATATGTGGAATCGTAGTGTGTAATTTAGAAATTATAAGTAGTGTATGATTGTTTGTTTCCCAAATAAAATAAAATAAAAAAATACGATTCTTCAAGATAACAATTTAGTTGAAATTTTTAAATCCGTATTTATTCGTCCTGTTTCTCTATTTATTTATTAATTCTTTATGCACACAAGAGTACAGAGTCGGACTTAATGCCTAGAGGCGTTCCCTACCAGTCAACCTTTGGGTGATGATTCTACGAACGAAGCTACGAAGCGTTCGTAGAATCTGGTGCGTGTTGCCAGGGACATATGACTGATTGCGATGACTTGGACTCGGTTCGGATGATTTCGGACGGCCGGACGGCGAGCTACCCATTGTTTGCCGCCCGTAAGCCCTCGCCTACGATGTAATTATTTCTACGCTTAACCTTCACATATCCACAAAACGAGACACAATAGTAAAACAATAACATCGCGGTCTCATAGGACCGGTCGGGGATTCATGAACTAACCCGACAATAGTTAGATATGATGGTAACCTTTTTTACGGTTCCGTAGCCAAATGGCAAAAACGGAACCCTTAGAGTTTCGCCATGTTAGTCCGTCCGTCCGTCCTCGCTTAATCTCTGTGACCGTTAGCAATAGAAAGCTAAAATTTGGTACCAATATGTATATCAATCAAGCCGACAAAGTAGTAAAATCTAAATTGCAAAAAAATGTTTTATTAGGGTAGCCCCCCTACATGTAAAGTGGAAAGTGTTTTTTTTTTTTAATTTCCACCCTAACGTGTGATATATTGTTGGATAGGTATTCAAAAATGAATTGGGGTTTACCAAAATCATTTTTTGTTATATCAATAATTTCGGAAATATTCGCTCCAAAAGTAAAAAACTATGTGTCCCCCCCCTCTAACTTTTGAACCATAGGCTTAGAAAATATGAAAAAATCTGGAAAGTAGTGCTTTATTAAGACTTTCTAGGAAAATTATTTTGAACTTGATGGGACGAACAGTTTTTGAAAAGCTCACTTATTGTGACGAGCGGGAAACTACGGAACCCTTCACTGAGCGTGGTCCGACACGCTCTTGGCCTGTTTTTTTATGCTATATAATAAAATGCTTTTCCTTACGCAATAGTATTCCTAATCTGACCATTTACGAGTATAAACAAGTATTTTTACTATGGTGTCGAATTTGAAACCCAACACTCTAAAACATCACTACATAGGTACTGCAGTTACAAGCTAACTAAATACTCTCGACTAGTTTCGAATGCAAACAATTGGTAATTGGCTACTAATGAGAAAATAACAGCGTTTGTGGCGATAATTATCTCATTATCAACTAATTAAATAGTGATCGGCGATGTGCGTGCATTTTACTAAAACACAAAGCTTTGGTACTATCGTGAATGCAGCTTTAAATTAATTCATCATCATCATCATCTCAGCTGAAAGACGTCCACTGCTGGACATAGGCCTCCCCCAAGCGTCGCCACAGCGACACACTGGTCATTGACTTTTGTCTTGAGATACTGCGGTAAGTTGAGTCCTGAACGTTGCCCAACCGAGTCGGATTCAACGATTGATTTCTTTCTCGAAGTTAGATCTACCCAACTGGACCGTCTGTCCCAGGTAGGGTAGAGTGTAGAGTCTCCGATCTTGATAGGAGTGGGAGCTACATGGATGTTTACCACTCTCACTCACTCACTGACTTTGGTTTTGTCCATGTTCATTTTGAGTCTCACTCTTTCGGAAGCCATACTGAGATTACCGAAATTAATTATTACAAAATAATTAGTAGAACTATGTAACATACGAATGTTATATTTAGTGCTTGATTTTCTATTTCATGTTTTAATAAGCCTGGGGCTTTAAATAGCTTACTAACTTAGTTTGTTGTGGGCTAACGTGGTTTTGGATTTTCTCTGAGTTTATTCAGTCATGATCATTTTTCTGCCCATGTCCTATATTACTTGGATCGGTGCAACAATTATTTTCCCTTTCTTTCCTGTCACCTCGCATATTATCATTAACTGTTTTTTCGTTTAAGATTTATTAAGGTAATAAGTTAAAAAAATGGCAAACCAATTATCAATTTACACACATACACACACACACAGACACACACTCTCGATTAAGTAGAAGCACATCCCTCGTCCTTATCGCGGACATTAGTTTATTGCACTCACGGACGTGTTTCCTGATACCTATGTTTAATTTTAATTATTATACTATGATTTTTATTTTTATTTGTATAAATATCTTCTCCACTCACTGTAATATTTGGAGTTCCTACGTGAGTGCTATCAAAATTTAAATTTTTGAAGGTGTGAGCCTGGAGTTCTGTCACACAGGTCTTGAACCCAGTATAGACTCCAGCTCTCACAAAGGATAAATCTTGGAATCAATTGTTACTGATAACCTTGTACCTTTTTGAGAGGAACAAATAAATATTATTATATTATTATTAATGCCTGAGAGAGTTTTGTTTAAAAACCAGTAAACGTTGATTTTGCAGCGCAAAGAATTCCATCATATATTTCAAGTTTATTTTTAAACATTTAAGAAAACCGAAGACTTGCGGTCTAAACGTCATTTTTCGAGCAGTAGTGACCCAGTGGTAGTGAGGACTTACGAGTTTAAACTCGTGGGTTCACACCGAACCAGGCATAATAGGTACTATGTATAATTTATTTCAATTCACAAAACGTTAAAGGAAAACAACGTGAAGGAACCGGCATATCCTAGAACCAATAATTCAAAGACGTGTGCCATCCGCCAATCGACACTGGGCCCATATGCTGGATTACGGCTCATTCTCTCTCCTAGAGAGAAGTCCTGACTCCTAGCAGTGAGAACATTATATGATTATGCTAGTAATTTTTTGTCTCATCATCATCATCATTTCAGGCGAAAACGTCCACTGGTGGACATAGGCCTCCCCCAGGCGTCGCCACAGCGACCGGTCCATCATTCATCGGATTCCCGCGACCCTCGCCAGGTCGTCGTTCCACCTTGTGGGAGGCCTTCCAATTTTTCATCTATTTTATTAATTTATTATTATTACTTCATGTACAGGGTTGGTACATTGGCGGACTTAATGCATCAAGGCATTCTCCAGTATTGTCTTAAGAAACTTTCAACGATGATTTTCTACTGCACTAAAGCAGCAAAATAGTTACGACTAAACATCGGCAGGTATCGATGGTCACCCTACACCTCCAGTAACACATGTGTGGAGATACCATGGACTTCAATAAATTACTAGGATTCATGGCACCCGCTCCGGCTGGATTTACGTGCAGTGTCCGTAATAACGCTAGGTGTTCAAATACATTTGTATGGTAATTGGCGATCTATGGGCGTGGTAGTATCTATGGAGGCAGTGGTGCATGCTGGACGGATTGGATTGATGATTGATTGTGATTGATTGTAGAATGTAAATGGAATGTTTTTTTTTGGCTTATGCTTAGTCATCATCATCTACCTAGCCTTTTCCCAACTATATTGGGGTTGGCTTCCAGTCAAGCCGGATTTAGCTGAATACCACTATTTTACGAGGAGCGGCTGCCTACCAGACCTCCACAACCCATTACCTGGGGTAACACGGTACTTCTTGGCAAGACTGGAGTCAGATTTACTGGCTTCTGGATACGATAAATGGGCTATCCGTAACGACTGCCAATGATCTACAAATGACGGCCGGGACCTACGGCTTAACGTGCTTTTCGAGGCACGAAGGAAACTCGTGATGTTAAGATGGTCACCCATCAACTAACACATCCACAAAATTATATATTTGGCTTATGCTTAGTAGTAAGTAGTATCTGATGGTAGGCAATGATGTGCTCGACAATGGAGCATGCTTACTTAGAAGTAATTATTCGGCAACTATTATTATTTTAGTCACAAGTGCCTCACTTTCAGTCATTCATAAAATATAAAAACCTCTTCTACTAGGCGTTAGTCCCGGCTTTTGCCAGGGTCCGCCTTCCGGCTTAGCTTGCTCCACTTTGCCCGGTCTTCTACATCCCTGACAGTAAGGCCATTGGCTCTCATGTCGGACTTGACGACGTCCAGCCAGCGCTTGTGAGGGCGACCACAAGACCTACCGCCAAGGACAGCCATATTCATGCATCTCCGGCCAACGTACTCCATAGGGCGACGCATGATGTGGCCATACCATCGCAGACGACACTCCTGCAGTTTTTCCCCCACGTCACGGACACCAAGACTACCTCGGATGAACGAGTTGCGTATGCGATCGGATCGCGTTACGCCGCTCATCCACCTCAGCATCTTCATCTCCGTGACGCGAAGCTCCTGGGTGTGTCTGCTTAGTGCTGGCCAACACTCGCCGCCGTACAGGAGGACAGGACGTATGATGCATTTATATATCTGTCCCTTAAGCTTTGGAGGCATTTTGCGGTCGCATACAACGCCCGTTACCTCTCGCCATTTTGCCCAAGCCGCGCCTATACGTGCTTGGACATCGTCGTCCACGTTGCCAGACTCGTGCAGCACAGATCCAAGGTACCTGAACGTATCGGAGCTTGTGATCCAGTCCAAACCTATTCGGATGGTATTTGAATCCGCGCTGCCACAGGACATGTACTCAGTCTTCGCCACATTTAGTCTCAGACCGCCGTTTTCCAGCGTGTCCTTCCAAATGTTGACCTTCCGCTCAAGTTGGGCTCTGTTCTGGCTAACGAGGGCGATGTCATCGGCATACATCATTAGCCATGGAGGCTGATCTTGGATGTATGCCGTAACTACATCGAGCACAACGTTAAACAAGAACGGGCTAAGAGCCGATCCTTGGTGAACGCCAACAGATATTGGAAAGACTTTGGATTCGCCAACCGCGGTCTGGACAGAGGACACGGAATCGCGATACATGTCTCTGATAATGTCAATATAGGCCTCGGGCACACCCTTGAAGCGAAGTGCCCACCAGATGGACTGCCGAGGAATACAGTCGAAGGCCTTCTGCAGGTCTAAAAAGGCCATATGCAGAGCTCTCCTTCTCTCTCTGTAAGCCTCAGTCAGACTCCGCAAGGCGAACACTGCGTCCATGGTGCTGTTACCCGCCCGAAAGCCATATTGACACTCAGAGACAGTACACTCGCTACGGAGCCGTGTGTCAATGATCCGCTCGAAGAGCTTCATGGTGTGGCACATGATCTTAATACCGCGGTAGTTACTACAATCCTGTACGCTACCTTTGCCTTTGTAAATAGGGATAATGAGGCTTGATCGCCACTGGTTCGGCATTTCCTTGGTGGTCAGGATGCGGTTAAATAGATCCGTCAGAAGGTCCACACCATGTGAGCCCATGGCCTTCCACACTTCGATTGGCACATTGTCAGGCCCGACCGATTTCCGGTTCTTCATGTGGCGAAGAGCAATGCGAGTTTCGTCGGGGGAAATAGGGGAAATAAGACCAAGGTTAGGAGGCGGTTCGGGAGGAAGGTTATGGGGGTGCTGTTTGTTAGACAGCTCCTCGAAGTATGTGCACCATCTCTCCTTAACAGAGGGGGCATCATAGAGCAGCTTACCCTGGGCGTCCCTTACACAGAGGCATTTGCTAATGTCCCGTGTAGCTTTTTCCCGGGCACGCGCCAGCTTAAAAATAAGCTTTTGCCCCTCCGCAGTTTCCAGCTTGTCGTACAAGGGCGCCAAACTTTTGCTGCGGGCTCTGGCTACTGCTTTTTTGCAAGCGCGCATAGCCGCTCCATATGCCTCCCTGTCCTCCGGAGAGTTGGACCCCTACCACTTTTTAAATAAAGCCTTCTTCTTCCGGGTCGCCTCCTGCACCCCGTCATCCCACCACCATGTCTCCCTGTCCATGGTGCGACCACCACGAGAAGTGCCAAGGACGCGCTTACCCGCGGCGGTGATTACTGAATGAATCCTACTCCATATCTCTTGAGCGGACTCATGCGGAGAACTGATCTCGAGGTGCTCGACCTCCGCGATGAATTCCGACAGTCTAGGACCATTAAGCAACCACCACTTGGTGCGGGGATTGCGTTTCTGAGTCACTTTTTTCCTTGGTACGATCGCCAGGTCCATGACAAGGAGGCGGTGTTGAGCCGTTAAGCTTTCGCCTGGGATAACCTTACAGTTGGTAACCTTGCCAATGTTGCACCGTCGCACCAGCAGGTAGTCAATTTGGGTTGAGTGTGAACCACCACGGTACGTAATAAGATGCTGGGGTTTCTTCTGAAAGAATGTATTCACGATGGCTAGGTCCGACACAGCGCAGGTCCTGAGTATGCTGACTCCCTCTGCATTTAGCTGGCCATAGCCAAAACCACCGTGAATACGTCCGTACTCTCCAGCGCGCTGACCTACGTGACCGTTGAGATCCCCCCCAACCAAAATATCTTCAGAATTCGGAATAGCGCGCAATACGTCCTCGAACTCATCCCAGAAGGCCTCCTTTTCAGACTCACAGCAACCAGTTTGAGGAGCATAGGCGCTGACTAGGTTCGTTACCGACCCTCCGATCAGCACCTTAACGCGCATCAACCGGTCGCTGTATCGGTCTACTTCAAGAAGTCCATCCTGAAGGTCCTTAGACAGTACTACGGCTACTCCGTTCCTGCCCGATGGTGATCCGGTGTACATTAGCCGGTACCCCTGCCCGATGTCACGGGACTTATTCCCCTTCCAGCGCGTCTCCTGAAGGAAGGCGCACTGGACCCGACGTTTCGCAAGTACGTCCGCGAGTTCTCTGCAACGTCCAGTTAGAGAGCCAATGTTCCAGGTGGCAAAGCGGAGCTTCTTTTTGGGTACTAACTTCTTTAGCCGTGCCCGTACTTGACACGGTAGCCCTAGCCCACTTATCGCAGGTTTAAGGCGATGTGCCTGCGCGTCGTTGTTCGGCGACGCCCTAGCCCAAGTACCCAGTCTATTCCTTGCCCAATCCATTTTTATCCGACTGAGGTTGGTTTTACGTGGGGCGACCAGCCGTCTGACCCCCACAACCCTACGAGAGGGAAACCAGGATCGCCAGAGCCTCGTCCGTTGAACAGCAGGGTGCACCGCTAGCAGGTGAGGTTGGCTTGGGTCCTTAGGATGTAAACGGACCCCAATCACCCCAAATATAAAAACCTAACCTTTTATATTTTTTTCTTTCGTGCCTTTTTAGTCAGCAAAAGTCTGTCACTTGCTTTTACTCTACCCAGATGCGGAGAACTTATGATGATAATTTTCCACCTAATTAAAAAGTTACTTAAAGCGATATAGATAGTATTACACTAAAATCTGAAAACAAAAAATAATTCTATAAATGTTGCCAAACCAAAATAACGCGCAATAGAAACAGGCATAAAAGCTATAAAAGTATCTCTTAGTAGAATTCATTGGATTTTCATGTCACTCAGTTAAGCAATATTTAATATTTATGAAGAAACACAGACGTCTCCATGTCAAAAATAATAAATAAATAAATTTTCATACAGAAAGTGTGTAAAGATTTTTCTTTTGCGTCGTAAATAGATTTAGTCAGACTTGACGTAGCTATGTTATCATGAATGACATGAAGACTTATATTTATACAAAACTAGCTCCTGGCATCGGCTTCGCCCGTGTGAAAGTAGGGACTATATTATATCAGAATTTTTAAAATGATGCCAGTAGTCTGGAGTATATTCATTACTAAACAAAAATATAAATCTTTTCTTAGTATAATCTATCACATACCCGCAAAACGAGACATAATAGTAAAACAATAACAGCGCGGTCTCATAGGACCGGTTGGGGATTCATGAATTAATCCATGAATATTAGTACGAGTAGATAGGGTTGGGATGGGAATAAAGGTAGACTGGCGGGATGGATTTGTTTTTTTGTGTGTATGAGGTAGTCTGTGGAAGTACTGGTCCGATTGCTAAAATTTTTTCACCAATAGAAAACTGCTGTATTCCTGAGTGACATAGGCTATATTTTGTGTATGCGGGCGAAGCTGCGGGATAAGGCTATATAAAAAAAAGTCGCTGCAAATCGATTCAGCACACAAACAGCCGATAAATAATTTGAAATTCAAACTAGCAACAAACCACAAAATACTAAAATAAAAGAACAAAAAAGCCGTGCGTTCAAACAAATGCAATACTGCTTTTTTTTTTTGGTACAAAAAATGTCCTGGCAACATCCCGTTCAATATTTATTTTTGATGGCGGCAACTGGCCCGCTAGTCACGCACGAGTCGTGCGTGCTAAATAAAATGGCGGCCAGTGACAACGTGACGTCAAATTGGCTGTTATTGACGTCATGCTAAAGGGTGGTGCTAAAGGGTGGTTTGTGAAATGCATTTTCGCCCGTTTTCAATAAGCTATCTATCTAAAGTTGCAGCTACTAAAGATAAACTGCACGGTGCGTACACTTGCAGAGTTGTTGTGGAGATTGTTGTTCAGGTTGAAGCGCGTAGAGAAAGATTCACTCAGTTTTGGTTTGGTTTATTACGTATAATAATTATGTTTACAATAAAACTGTTGATGATTCCTTCCTTTAATGTTAGTCACCGCGTAGCAGTAATTGCACTCGCCGATTTATTATATTGTATCGTCACATCACAACGTCAGTCATTTTAGGACTGTACATAAACAAATCTATCTTTTTGCCCTTACTTGCGTTCCTATAACTTACCGACGGATAGCATTTCCTACCAAAAGTTGTGGATTGATAGATAGAATCTTACTGTTTATCGGGGATAGCTATCTATCTATGAACTGCGGTAGGTTATTGAAAACGGGTGTTAGTTGATAAGAATAGCTATCGGCTTCATTGCCATTAACATTATCAGCCTTGTAATATTCCCAAGATTGGGTCTCAGGCCTCCTCTCTAGGAGAAGGAATGGGTGGTAATCCACCACGCAGGCCCTGTGCGGATTAGTGGATTTCACATGCCTTCGAAGTTTTGGTTCTAGGACATGCCGGTTTCTTCATGATGTTTTGTTGACGAAATCAGCGGTGATGAAATAAATTACACAATGTTGCGCCTGGCTGGGTTTGAACCCGCTATCTACAACTTATAAGTTAGCAGTTACCACTGGTTCACTACTGCTCGTTCTGTCGGTAGTCCGGTTGGTCGATCGGTTTCATTACAGTTATTCAAAGGATATTACAGTACACAGGGTTACGCTAGGTGTTTCCTTCAATCAATCAATCTGACGTTCACCGAATTGGGAATCAGTTAATCTACAGGAGAACCAAGGTTAGGTCTGCAGGAAAGTTTGAAGAGTTACCGAGGCCCGGAGGAATGCAAAGGGCAAATTAAGGTATAGGATAGGTGAGAAAGTAAAAGTTAGACATGCGCTCTCGCTCTATTCTAGAACGGACCAAAAATAATGATTAACTTCTTCCAAAATAATTTCCATGCGCAAAATGTCTAAACATGTTACTTTTTATTTTCATTCACCGAAACTCTTCCGTTCAAACAATGAGAGGGCCGATTCCTCTCAATTCCTCGCACAATGAGTAGTACATTTTCCCAGGATGCCTGCAACGGATATTGAATTTCATGCTCTCGTCTGTACCGTGTGGTAGTGTGGGTAGTAATGCGAATTTCTTTAGAAAGTTAGTACTTGATAATAATAATAATAATAATAATAATAAGTTTATTTCCTCACCACAAGCCAAAAAATACAGATAATCTTACATTATTAACCATAGCTAACAATTTTTTGGTTGTGGATCGCTGGTGCCTGTGGTAGGTAGTAAACACCTGTAATACAGGTCACCAGGTCCCCACCTATTCCATGTTACATATTAAGTAGCTTACATATTAGTACAGCAAGGTAGACAGATTACAAATATTTTGTGAGTTTAATGATCACAGGAGTAAATGTCAAGAGACAATAGGAAAAAAATAAAATAAAATTACAATTATAAAGTATGTATGTTGTGTGTATGTTTGGGGAGGTTTTAATAAGACATGTGTTTTGTGCGCGTGTGTGTATGTTTGGGGAGGTTTTAATAAGACATGTGTTTTGTGCGCGTGTGTGTATGTTTGTGACAGTGTGTATGTGTGTGTATGTGTGTGTGTGTGTGTGTGATAGTGTTATGGTGTGCATAAATCTGTGACAGAAGAAGTGGTGTTTTAGAACTTGTGTGGTTAAACTAATACGTCCAAGAGAGCTTCCGTGGCAGCATATGATTGACTTTGAAGCCAGGCTTGTAGAGTGAGCTTAAAATTGTGTCTATTCAAAGAGTTCAAGGAAAGAATTTGGTGAAGTTTATTGTAAAGATGGGGACCAAGGAAAATAAAGAATCTATGACTAAAATATGTTTTTAGAGGAATAGCTTTAGCAACTAGATGGTTACGGCGATTTTTTTCCTTGGAATAATTGGTAATAGAATGTTGTTTGATAGCAGTGGCCAAAACGAATAATTGCCTAACCGTCAGAACCTGACAATATTCATAGAGCTTAACAGTGGGATAAAGTCTTGGTTTGAAACAACACACCTTAAGGACAGCTCTCTGTGCACGTTCTATCAAAATACAGTGAGATTTCGCTGCACCACCCCAGGAAGAGATACAATACACCAGAACCGATTGACACAATGCTTGATAGGTCATTTTCATTATTGTAGCATCCGCCGACTGGCGCAGTTGTTTAAAAATGTAGATCAACTTGCGCACTCTATTCGAGAGGTGTATTATGTGATCCCTGAAAGTAAGGTTGCAGTCAATTACAACCCCAAGATACTTGACCTTGATGATATGATATAATTTGTATTTTTTATGTAACATACATAGACGGACTTAATGTAACACGGCATTGTTTAAAGATATTTAAAAATTAAAATAATGTAGGTATATACATAATATATTATGCACAATTAATGATTTATTTTCAGTAACACATATCTTACACAGGGGTCTCCTTTTAAGCATAATAAATACCTGTTGGTACCATAAGGCACCACTTCTTAGTCCCGAGAAGGAGTTTGGCGTCCGCTAAATAGTTTGAGGGACGAAATCAATCTTTAATCTGAGGAAAGCACTGTGCTTTTCGTTATGGACACAAAAAAAGTAAAAATAAAATAAAATGCTTGTAAAACCTGAAATGTCCCATGATTTTAGGTATCTTTCTTCTAACTTATGCGGTCTGATTCAAGGAGAACCTTGAGAGGAGGCCGGAGACTCAGCAGTGGGAATATTATAAGGTCAATGCTGGGTGGTAAAAGGTTTCCCACTACTGATTAAGATACTCTTCTCTTATGAAATCAATCGTTAAATCTGTGTCTGAACTCATTGTTTTTAAAAAAAATGTAAACTAAACTACTTTTAACCCGCTCCTCAGACAACTTTAGACCAACTTTCGTAGTATAAGAAGCCTCTGGGGAACATGGGTATTCCGAAAGGTTGACACCGAGTCCCCCCCAGATCGAATGCAACGAAGGAACGGGGTAGGGGTTTAGTCAGTAAGAGTCTGACACACCCTTCCGCTCCGCCCAAGAGTGGGAGAAGTCATTCTGATGATTCCCTATCAGAAAAAAAAGTAGGCAATGAAAAAGAATAAAGTACTATGTCAAAAAGGTATATGACCAGGAAGTTTAACTCAACTGGGATCAAAACAATAACCGTTATTTTAAGTCTCGCTACACTCAAAATTATGTAAGCAATTTGCAAGAAAGGCTGGTAAAAAAGCCAGTCGAAGTGTCTCGGTAAGTCATAGCACAGGCCCGTTCATATGGAAGTGAGAATCGGTGTTCAAATGAAAAACGACAGGGCACATAGACTTTGTCGACGGCGAATAAATTGGGTACTTTTATACCCCACGGATAGGCTTTCCGGATAGACAGAAGAAATATGAGTTCTTTGTCACACTATCGGTGCGGGTCGATCGATAGTGTTGCTGAAATCGGAAGTTGGATAGGTTAATTTCTGGCTCGTTTTAGATTTAAGCTAGATAAAACTACATGCAGTTTAATCAGTGAGGCATAAGTAGAAAACAATAGAAAAAGAGTAGTATTTTTTATTATTGTTCCTAAATTATTTAGAAGATACTTTGTAGAGACATTATCGAATGGTAATCAAATCAGCAAATACGTAAACATCTGAATAGGGATATAGATTTTTCAAAAATTCAATTATGCAATTTTAGTTTTCATCAAAATCGGGCCTATCATCCCATAACAAGGAAAGGGTAACTGAAGGGCAGTCAGTGAAAGTCTAACTCGCCCTCTCACTCCACCATAATGTGGGAGAAGTCATAGCATAATTACCCACAGCAAAAATACAAGGTCGAGTCATGAATACGACCTGTCTCATATACCGACTCAAAGAAAAAAACTATCTTATAATTTCTGTGCTATAACAGAAAAATCGGCATCATCATCTCAGCCGAAATCATCATTTACCTAGCCTTTTCCCAACTATATTAGGGTCGGCTTCAATCAAGCCAAGATTTAGCTGAATACCAGTATTTTACGAGGAGCAGCTGCCTACCAGTCCTCCACAACCCGGCTAACTGGTGGGGTAACACGGTACTTCTTGGCAAGTCTGGAGTCAGATTGACTGGCTTCTGACTATCCGGAACGACTGCCAAAGATCTACAAATGATGTCGAAATTAAATATTCTTAATAAAAGTAGGTAAGCAACGGAATTCCCATTCCCTTTGATACCGTGCGACCGCCCGGACGGACGTTGGGCAGGAATTATTTACCACAGTGCGGCGACTCAAATCACATTTATATATGCATGGTTTGTGCTGCGATAACAGTGCGCCGGTGTATTTTAAATGTAAATACTTTGATGGCTCTTTAGTCCCACGCAGTATTTATCAGGCTGACAGATATAGCAACTATGGCTTATGATTTAGAGGTTCGCGGATCAAAGTGAGGGATCAGCAGATCAAAGGGAGTTTTGAATTTTAGTTTCTACTAGCTGAACCCCGCGGTTTCACCCGCATGTTTGGTTACTGCTCCGGTTCTATTAGTCCTAGCGTGATGGTATAACCTTCCCGAATAAATGGGCTATCTGAGAGTAAATAATTTTTCAGATCGGACCAGTAGATCCTGAGATTAGCGCGTTCAAACAAACAAACTCTTCCGCTTTATAATATTAGTAAAGATAAGACGTCATTGTTGTCGCTACACTGATTCGTGAGTAGTAAATTGAGCAATACGAATAAGTTTTCATAAATTCTAAAACACTGATTATTATCATCAGGTGGGATCGCGGTCAAGCATTAGTTTATAACAATTAAAAAATAAATAAAGTTTAACCAAATGGTCTGGTGAAAATTGGCAAAAAAAAAACGGCTTGGGCGTGAGGACGCTCATTGCCACGTGGCCGCCTCGTTTGCTAGCATTACTGCTTCGCAGACCAATCTCAGTGGCCCCGAATCACGGCGTGAGCCCGGTGCGGGAGGTCGCTGACGCCGTTCGCCCCTAAACCCCGATAAAATGACTGAAAGAACCGTACCATTTCGAAGATACCTCCATCTAAGACTGAACTAGATTAACGCCCGTTTTCAATAAGCTATCTATCTACAGTTGCAGCTACTAAAGATAAACAAATCTATTCTTTTGCCCTTACTTGCTTTCCTATAACCTACCGACGACGGATAGCATTACCTACCAAAAGTTGTGGATTGATAGATAAAATCTTACTGTTTATCAGGGATAGCTATCTATCTATGAACCGTGGTAGGTTATTGAAAACGGGCGTAAGTCCATCCTTGGTTCAATATTTTTACAAGAAATCCAGAAATCCAATCTACCTACTGCTCTTTGAATAGGTGTGCTTTATTGTGAGCATACAAGGGATGTAACTTCAATTCTTCATTTCTTATACAACATCATCTGCCTAGCCTTTTCTCAACTACACACATCAAAAGTGTCTAGGGATCAACATATATTTTTGCAATAACTTTTCTCCTGATTGATATTAATTAAAATTTTCTTTAAGGATTCATCAAATAAAGTGTTTTCGTTTGTCACAGTAACCATAAACCAAGTCACCTTTGCATTAATAAAGATATTTGCCATTTTCCTAATAAAGGGATTTTTGACATTTGAACCACTAACATTAAAGTTCGAAAAAAAGACTGAAATAACAGTTTTCTTTAAAATTTTATTGGGTAACTTAAACAATTAATAATCCGTGTTTCTACCGCGAACACTAACAACACAAGAACATCGGTTTGGCATACTCAAAATGAGTTCATCCAAATCACGCTGTGGAATGGCCGCCCATGTTCGTTGCAACAACAAAAAAAGGTCTTCTTGCGACTGGATACCCTCCATATTCGGCAGAGCTCTTCTCTGTAGCATATCCCATGCATGCTCAATCGGGTTCAAGTCTGGCGACTGAGCAGGCCAGGGCAGGACATTGATGTTAGCTGCGGCGAGAGTCTGTCTTACAACTCTTGCGGTGTGCGGTCGTGCGTTATCATGCATTAACTGAAATAAGGGACCGATTTGCACTTGTAGAGGAACGATGACGTCTGATACAATCGTCTCAGCATAAATTTGAGCGTTGAGGTTGCCTCTGATCCAAATCAACTCAGTTCTTCCGCCGATCCAAATACCCGCCCATACCATGATGGTTCCACCACTATAAGGATGGACTTCCTGGCAGGATTTTAATCGCTGTTGGCGTCCAGGGGTTCTCCAGTGTCGTATACGTCTTGTATCCGGTCTCATACCGAAACGAGACTCATCAGAAAAGCACACGAAACGCCATTGTTCTTCTGCCCAATTTCTGTGTTCAAGAGCCCATTGATATCGAATCCTACGATTGTGCATTGCTATAGGTGGTACCCGTAGCGGTCTTCGGGAATGAAGGTTCACTTCATGCAAGCGGTTTCTGACTGTTTGGTCGCTAATTAAGTTCCCTGAAGAGTGATGAAGCCTCACGGCTAACATCATGGTGGTTATTGTTGGAGCTCTTCGAGTTAAGATTTGAATGTATCGGTCTTGTCTCCGTGTGGTGCAGCGATACCGTCTTCCATGGCGCTCAGCCACGGTACCAGTGCTTCGGTAACGTGTCCAAAGTCGACTGATAACACTCTGACTTGTATTCAGAGCTAAAGCCACAGTACGTTGCCGGGAACCAGCTTCTATCATTCCCACGGCTCTGAGCATTTCTTCCCTGCTTAAATGACGTCGCCGCTCCATAATAACGTTGGTTTAGTGCTACTGTTTCCCTACTACTGATTAAAAAATCAGTAGTAGGGAAACAGTAGCACTAAAAATGTCTTCAATGCGTTGTATGTTTTTATAGGGAAAATATTGACAGCTGATTTTCATCTTTTACTCGAATTTGATTCACAGTTCCTGATTCAAATTATGAAATGCACCAAAAAGGATCCATATAAATTTATAAAATCATAAATTTATTACAAAGCCACATCTCAATCTCAAGAAATCCGCATAAAAATGCTTGATCCTTAGACACTTTTGATGTGTGTATATTGGGGTCGACTTCCAGCAAGCCGGATTTAGCTGATTACCAGTATTTTACGAGGAGCGGCTGCCTACCAGACCTCCACAACCCATTAACTGGGGTAACACGGTACTTCATGGCAAGACTGGAGTCAGATTTACTGGCTTCTGACTATCCGTAACGACTGCCAAAGATCTACTAATGACAGGCGGGACCTACAGCTTAATATGCTTTCCGAGGCACGGAGGAAACTTGTTATGTTAAGCTGGTCACCTACCCACAGACCAACCTTGGCAAGCGTTGTTTAACCTTGAAGATCGACCTGTGCGGCTGTTATTATCTAGCCACGAACTTCTCTTCTCAATTTCTTATACAACATATAACGTAATAAACGCACAACTAGCTCCATTCCATCTTGAGAGCTAACTCCGGTCGTGGCCATTCGATCGGCTCGCCACTCAACGTCTAAGCCGATTAGTTACCACGTTAGCCGGGCGTAAGCCGCTCACATTATGAGATACGCGAAATTACGCCGTCTCTCCAATAGCAAGAGATAAATTGGGTTTTAAAAATCAATTATAGAGGAAACTCTTGGACCGTGGGGCCCGAGTGCTCATTCGCTTTTTAAAGACCTTTCGAAGAGTCTTGTTGTCACTTCGCGTGACCCAAGGGCTGGCTTTTACCTCGGTCAGAGATTAAGCATTGCCATACAACGTGGCAATGCTGCCAGTCTTTTGGGCACACTTCCGGTCGACAGCGATGCGGAGGAATTTTTCGACGCGAAGTTAGTGTATATGTATGTAGTTTTCATTAGTTAAGTGTTTTTATTTTTAATGTTTTTTCTCTGCATAATAAACCAACGAGTATTTCTGATGATAAAAAAAAATTATAGAGGGGATGCGCATTCGTTTATTGCGTTTATTTTGCGGAATAACTTTACACACGTTATTAATTACTCAGATACCCGCGAAACGAGACACAATAGTAAAAAAATAACAGCGCGGTCTCATAGGACCGGTTGGGGATTCAAACGTTAATCAGATACACATAATGTTTCCGGACTTCTTCTTTTTCTTTTTCCTGTCCTTATATCATATTACATGGGTTTGGCGCAACACACACGATATTAAGTAGGTATGAGACAAATAATCAAATACAATATAGAAAAATTCGATAACCTAATTCTACTCCTGTTCAGTATAGAATTGAAATAGCAATTTGCAAAGGTGTGATACATAAATTGCAACTACCGGTCATTATAATTCTTGAAAGGTTGTGTGAAAGTAAATAATAGAAATATCTACCAGTGATTTCATACTAAGACAGAAGGTATTAATATTGTTACCGTTTAGAGCATAGTTTCTCAACCTTTTATGAACTACTTAACTGCCCCCTTTACGAGAAAACAAAACTCCAACGCCCCCCTTTTTTTAGGTTGGGAATCATCAAAATGACTTCTCCCGCTCTGGGCGGAGTGGGAGGGCGCGTCAGACTTTTACTGACTAAAACCCACTCCTCTTCCTTCTTTGCCCAAATTCCGGGGTCCCGTGTGTCTTTTTCGTCAACCCAGGCCCCAGAAGGCTTCGGCCCTACCGGGCCCCTACAGTTTGCTGACATCTCTTTGAGGCGTGCGTGGAACAATACGCGCCGTCGACGACATAGGCTTGGTCCAGACTGTTTTCAGACGTCCGGACGGCACGCCCCCCTGTACATAATATTTAATAATACCAACATTATATGTATGTATTGTCTATTAGCTAACACCAATTAAAAATGTTTAAAACCTCCTTTATTCTTTTTCTTCTGTAATTATGCTATTCGTGGTCTAGCTTATAAATTATTATTTTTTACGCCCCCCATTTGCCTTTACACCGGCTACCGCCCCCCCCTCTAAAAGCTCCAGCATTACTAGGAGGCGTTACCGCCCCCGTTGGGAATCTATGAATTAGAGTACCTATGTGGAAGTGATTAGTAAACCGCTTATTTTCCATAAAAAATTGTAATTGATTGTACATAAATTAATTGTGTTTTGTTTTTCTCTCTAAAGACACACATCATGCAAGTTTCTAGTCACATCAGTACGAAAGTCGGTAGCCACTACTACATGGAAGTCTGTAGCCATCTGTATGGAAGTCGTTTAAAAGCCGGCGACTTTATTTCGCTCGTAATGCATCGTTCCGTGTGCCATTAGCTCCTAATGCAGTAACGCGTCGCGTTCTTTTTGCAGACATTTTTCTCTTTGCTGTTGGGAATCGTTTTTGATGTGGAGTCTGAATATGTGCGACTTCAGTAGGTGCCTAGATTTTTTGCTTTAAAGTAAAACAGTGAGACGACGATGCGACGAGTGTTTTGCAGAGAACAGTCGCATAATTGTCGTTATTGCGTTGCCACACCGCACTTATTTAAAAGAGTCCTTAATTATTTCAACTAATTTTAATTATTTCAGTCAGGGCAAAGAACAACTAAAGCAACACTGTGGGTTTTAGTTACTAAAAGTGTGATAGGTATTTCTCTAGCTTTTCACAAAGCGGGAAGTTATTTGTATGATTTTTCACGAAAAAATAAGCCTCAAAAGTTGTACAAATATATTAAAATAACCTTCTAATTTCAAATAAATTCCTACACCAAAACACTAATATGAGAATGGAATAGAAACAGGAATAGAAGGCAAGGCAATCGTTTTCCCCCTGATGCATATTTTCCACAAAAAATTAAATAACAATAACTTTTCTGAAACACTACCTTTTACAACATCTGAATTAAAATAAATTATAAAGAAGAAAAGGGACGGGGTGCAGGAGGCGACCCGGAAGAAGAAGGAATTATTTAAAAAGTGGCAGGGGTCCAACTCTCCGGAGGACAGGGAGGCATATGGAGCGGCTAAGCGCGTTTGCAAAAAAGCAGTAGCCAGAGCCCGCAGCAAAAGTTTGGCGCCCTTGTACGACAAGCTGGAAACTGCTGAGGGGCAAAAGCTTATTTTTAAGCTGGCGCGTGCCCGGAAAAAAGCTACACGGGACATTAGCAAATGCCTCTGTGTAAGGGGCGCCCAGGGTAAGCTGCTCTATGATGCCCCCTCTGTTAAGGAGAGATGGTGCACATACTTCGAGGAGCTGTCTAACAAACAGCATCCCCATAACCTTCCTCCCGAACCGCCTCCTAACCTTGGTCTTATTTCCCCTATTTCCCCCGACGAAACTCGCATTGCTCTTCGCCACATGAAGAACCGGAAATCGGTCGGGCCTGACAATGTGCCAATCGAAGTGTGGAAGGCCATGGGCTCACATGGTGTGGACCTTCTGACGGATCTTTTTAACCGCATCCTGACCACCAAGGAAATGCCGAACCTTTGGCGATCAAGCCTTATTATTCCTATTTATAAAGGCAAAGGTAGCGTACAGGATTGTAGTAACTACCGCGGTATTAAGATCATGTGCCACACCATGAAGCTCTTCGAGCGGATCATTGACACACGGCTCCGTAGCGTCTCTGAGTGTCAATATGGCTTTCGGGCGGGTAACAGCACCATGGACGCAGTGTTCGCCTTGCGGACTCTGACTGAGGCTTATAGAGAGAGAAGGAGAGCTCTGCATATGGCCTTTTTAGACCTGCAGAAGGCCTTCGACTGTATTCCTCGGCAGTCCATCTGGTGGGCACTTCGCTTCAAGGGTGTGCCCGAGGCCTATATTGACATTATCAGAGACATGTATCGCGATTCCGTGTCCTCTGTCCAGACCGCGGTTGGCGAATTCAAAGTCTTTCCAATATCTGTTGGCGTTCACCAAGGATCGGCTCTTAGCCCGTTCTTGTTTAACGATGTGCTCGATGTAGTTACGGCATACATCCAAGATCAGCCTCCATGGCTAATGATGTATGCCGATGACATCGCCCTTGTTAGCCAGAACAGAGCCCAACTTGAGCGGAAGGTCAAAATTTGGAAGGACACGCCGGAAAACGGCGGTCTGAAACTAAATGTGACGAAGACGGAGTACATGTCCTGTGGCAGCACGGATTCAAATACCATCCGAATAGGTTCGGACCGGATTACAAGCTCCGATACGTTCAGGTACCTTGGATCTGTGCTGCACGAGTCTGGCAACGTGGACGACGATGTCCAAGCACGTATAGGCGCGGCTTGGGCAAAATGGCGAGAGGTAACGGGCGTTGTATGCGACATTGCGACCGCAAAATGCCTCCGAAGCTTAAGGGACAGATATATAAATGCATCATACGTCCTGTCCTCGTGTACGGCGGCGAATGTTGGCCAGCACTAAGCAGACACACCCAGGAGCTTTGCGTCACGGAGATGAAGATGCTGAGGTGGATGAGCGGCGTAACGCGATCCGATCGCATACGCAACTCGTTCATCCGAGGTAGTCTTGGTGTCCGTGTCGTGGGGGAAAAACTGCAAGAGTGTCGTCTGCGATGGTATGGCCACATCATGCGTCGCCCTATGGAGTACGTTGGCCGGAGACGCATGAATATGGCTGTCCTTGGCGGTAGGTCTCGTGGTCGCCCTCGCAAGCGCTGGCTGGACGTCGTCAAGTCCGACATGAGAGCCAATGGCCTTACTGTCAAGGATGAAGAAGACCGGGCAAAGTGGAGCAAGCTAAGCCGGAAGACGGACCCTGGCAAAAGCCGGGACTAACGCCTATTAGAAGAAGAAGAAAAAAAGGAATTTTTGTTTGTTTCTGATGTTTTTTAAAATTCTTTGGTAACTAGTAGGTGTCTACTGATCTTGTAACAAAAATCTTTTATAGAGCTTAATTTTATTAAAAAAGAGACTAATTTTGTATAGTTTTAGCCCCAGTAAAATCGCGACTCCCGTGAAATAAGCCACGTGACATGACATGCAAAAAAAAGCTAGTTTTTTTTTCTACCAAAAAAACCATTCGTAAAATAAAATATGGCGACACACAAAGCGTAACACAGCCGGACAATTGAACACGGCGCACATAAAACATCGTTATCTATCAGCATTTTCCCCGCCATTGCACATATTCTATTTTCTCTATTGTTTACTACTCGTCCGCATCTCGTCCGTTTTCAATCGTCTGCTTTGAAAACCTATTCGTGCATGCAACCTATTTTGTTGACTTTATGGAATTCGCTCTTGACGAAAAGTAGCTAATCATACACTCGAGAGCAAAAAAATCGTACATGGCTTGTAATTCGTTTTAATACTGATTTTTCCTTAAATCTAGAGAAACGGAGTATACATATTAAGCAAAATTATAGCATACAAGTTTAGGTTTACAAAAACACAAAATTAAGGTCATTGACCTTCACGAAACTCACAAAAACTTACACCAAATTCCCCAAATTCACTCATTTGCATTTTACAACTTGCACCTTTACCCTGAGGTACAAAAAGGATGTTTATTTAGATTTTTAGTCAGTATCCGTCAACGTGATAATGTCTCCACTGGAATCAGACGGATTTACTGGAAAAATATGGATACCACACCTGCAGAAGCCTTTTAAGTTATTACCTTACCGAAACAGGCCATAAACAGAATAAAGTTGCTCGAAAGGTTATTATGAGCCACTTGGCTGATCTTCGGGTATAACAAAAGTTTCAAGAGACTTGTCTTACTTGACTTAATGTCCTATGTCCTCTAGATGGGGCAGAGGGCGTCCACAGTAATCCTGCCCAACGTCCGTCCGGGCGGTCGCACGGTATGAAAGGGAATGGGAATTCCGTTGCTTACCTACTTTTATTTAGAATATTTAATTTCGACATCATTTGTAGATCTTTGGCAGTCGTTACGGATAGTCAGTTGCCTGTAAATCGAACTCCAGTCTTGCCATGAAGTACCGTATTATCCCACTTAATGGGTTGTGGAAGTCTGGTAGGCAGCCGCTCCTCATAAAATACTGGTTTTCAGCTAAATCCGGCTTGACTAGTAGCCGACCCCGTTGTCGTATTATTTTTTACTTTTGGAGTGATTATTTCCGAAATTATTGATATTATCGAAAAATGATTGACATACATATTGGTAGGTACCAAATTTCAGCTTTCTAGTGCCAACCGTCACAGAGATTAAGCGAGGACGGACGGACAAACATGGCAAAACTATAAGGGTACCGTTTTTGCCATTTAGCTACGGAACCCTAAAAAACGGCTTGGGCGTGAGGACGCTCATTGCCTAAGGCACGTGGCCGCCTCGTTTGCTAGCATTACTGCTTCGCAGACCAATCTCAGGGGCTCCGAATTGTGGTGTGAGCCCAGTGCGAGTGGTCGCTGACGCCGTTCGCCCCTAAACCCCGATAAAGTGACTGAAAGAACCGTACCATTTCGAAGATACCTCCATCTAAGACTGAACTAGATTAACGCCCGTTTTCGATAAGCTATCTATCTACAGTTGCAGCTACTAAAGATTCCCCTTACTTGCTTTCCTATAACCTACCGACGCATAGCATCTCCTACCAAAAGTTGTGGATTGATAGATAAAATCTTACTGTTTATGGGGATAGCTATCTATCTATGAACTGTGGTAGGTTATTGAAAACGGGCGTTAATCTAGTTCAGTCTTAGATGAAGGTATCTTCGAAATTCATCGCATCCATCTTTGGTTCAATATTTTTACAAAAAATCCAATCTACTGCTAATAATCCTCTTTGAATATGTGTGCTTTATTGTGAGCATACAAGGGATGTAACTTCAATTCTCCATTTCCTATACAACATCATCTGCCTAGCCTTTTCTCAACTATATGGGGGTCGACTTCCAGCAAGCCGGATTTAGCTGATTACCAGTATTTTACGAGGAGCGGCTGCTTACCAGACCTCCACAACCCATTAACTGGGGTAACACGGTACTTCATGGCAAGACTGAAGTCAGATTTACTGGCTTCTGACTATCCGTAACGACTGCCAAAGATCTACTAATGACAGGCGGGACCTACAGCTTAACGTGCTTTCCGAGGCACGGAGGAAACTCGTTATGTTAAGCTGGTGACCCACCCACAGACCAACCTTGGCAAGCGTTGCTTAACCTTGAAGATCGACCTGTGCGGCTGTTATTATCTAGCCACGAACTTCTCTTCTCAATTTCTTATACAACATATAACGTAATAAACGCAGAACTAGCTCCATTCCATGTTGAGAGCTAGCTCCAGTCTTGCCATTCGATCGGCTCGCCACTCAACGTCTAAGCCGATTAGTTACCACGTTAGCCGGGCGTAAGCCGCTCACATTATGAGATACGCGAAATTACGCCGTCTCTCCAATAGCAAGAGATAAATTGGAATTTAAAAATCAATTATAGAGGATGAGCATTCGTTTATTGCGTGTATTTTTTGGAAAATACTTTTAGCATTCGGAGGAGCTCGTGGCTAGATACTAACAGCCGCATGTGTCGATCTTAAAGGTTAAGCAACGCTTGCCAAGGTTGGTTTGTGGATAGGTAACCATCCTAACATACCGAGTTTCCTCCGTGCCTCGGAAAGCACGGTAAGCCGTTGGTCCCGGCTGTCATTTGTAGATCTTTGGCAGTGGTTACGGATAGTCAGAAGCTAGTAAATCTGACTCCAGTCTTGCCATGAAGTACCATGTTACCTATTAACTGGTAATTGGTTGTGGAGGTCTGCTAGGCAGCCGCTCCGCGTAAAATACTGGTATTCAGCTAAATCCGGCTTGACTGGAAGCCAACCCCAATATAGTTGGGAAAAGGCTAGGCCGATGACTTTTAGCATTACACACGTTATTAGTCAGATACACATAATGTTTCCGGACTTCTTCTTCTTCTTTTTCCTGCCCTTATCTCATATTACTTGTGTTTGGCGCAACACACACGTTATTAACAGTGATAGGAATAGTTAGTGCCTATTTGCCTAAACTTCGAAGAACAGAGACAAGAAACGGAGACTTCCTTATGATTAAATGTTTTTCCGAGACATCTGTCCCGAAATTTCGAGACAACACGTAAATACATTAAAAAGAAAAATTGGAATAAGTAATACCTATTACGATCAACAAGTCATTTACAAAATATTATCCAAAAAAAAATCTGATAATTTTATGATTGTAACGACTATGTAAGTTATTTATTATGATATCGCAAACTTTTGGTAAATAATTATAGACGAATTACTTATTCCAAAAAACAATTTTCTCCGTTTCTTGTCTCTGTTCTTCGAAGTTTAGGCAAATAGGCACTACCTATTCCTATCACTGGTTATTAAGCAGGTACATATATGTTTCCGGAGTTATGAGACAAATAATCAAATACAATTTAGAAAAATTCGATAACCTAATTCGACTCCTATCCATTATAGTACTTATTGAAATAGCAATTCGCAAAGGTGTGATACAATAATTGCAATTGCCGCTCATTATAATTCTTGAAAGCCTGTGTGAAAGTAAATAATAGAAGCAAGTAATAATAGAAGTAATAGAGCATAGTTTCTCAACCTTTTATGAACTAGTGCACCCTTTACAAGAAAACAAAACTCCATCGCCCCCCTGTACATAATATTTAATAATACCAACATTATATGTATGTATTGTCTAAGAAGTATTAGCTAACACAAATTAAAATTGTTTAAAACCTTCTTTATTTTTTTTCCTCTATTAAAAATTAATTCTCTCTTTCTGTAATTATGCTACTCGTGGTCAAGCTTATAAATTATTATTTTTTACGACCCCCATTTGCCTTTAGTTCGGCTACCGCCCCCCTTGAAAAGCTCCAGCGATTACTAGGGAGCGTTACCGCCCCCGTTGGGAATCTATGATTTAGAGTACCTATGTGGAAGTGATTAGTAAACCGCTTATTTTCCATCAAAAATAATAATTGATTGTAGGTACATTTAATGAGAATATTTTTTTTATAAAAAAAAACATTACTAGTAAACGCTAGAGCTATTACTTTTTTGATTGTACGTATATTAATTGTGTTTTGTTTTTCTCTCTAAAGACACACATCATGCAAGCTTCTAGCCACATCAGTACGAAAGGCGGTAGCCACGACTACATGGAAGTCTGTAGCCATCTGTATGGAAGTCGTTTAAAAGCCGGCGACTTTATTTCGCTCGTAATGCATCGTTCCGTGTGCCATTAGCTGCTAATGCAGTAATGCGTCGCGTTCTTTTTGCAGACATTTCTCTCTTTGCTGTTGTGAATCGTTATTGATGTGGAGTCTGAATATGTGCTGCTTAAGTAGGTGCATAGGTTTTTTGCTTTAAGATGCGACAGTGAGACAACGATGCGACCGCAATTTTTCAGATGCGACAACTATATTGCATGGAACAGTCATATAATTAATTAAAATAAATGTCGTCATTGCGTTGCCACTCCGCACAGGCGCACTTTTTTTAAAGACTTCAATTATTTTAACTTAAAACACATGTTTATAAAGGAACACTGTGCTTTTATGTCAGTAAAAGTTTGACACTTCCTGTCGCGCTTCACAAAGTGGGAGAAGACATTTGATGATTTTTCACGAAAAACGAACCTCAAAAGTTGTATAATGATTCTTGATGCTGCCATGTTTTTGGTACATTCTGAGCCCGAAGGCATACCTCAACCAAGAAACTAATATGAGGACTCTACACAGGAATAGTAGGTACAGCAATCATTTTTTCCTTGGTGCAAATTTCCACAAAAAATTCAATAACTTGTCTGAAACAACACAAAACTTTTTATAACATTCTATTATGAATTAAAATGTAAATATAAAAAGAAAAGAATTCTTTGGTAGTACCGACTGATATATAATTTTTTTAAATAAAATGGACTACTGTCGTATAGCATTAGTTGTAAAAAAAATCACAGCTCTTGTGGCATGTGACATGATACGCAGAAAAACGCAAAAAACTATTCGTAAAATAAAATATGGCGACACACAAAGCGTAACACAGCCGGACAATTGAACACGGCGCACATAAAACATCGTTATCTATCAGCATTTTCCCCGCCATTGCACATATTCTATTTTCTCTATTGTTTACTACTCGTCCGCATCTCGTCCGTTTTCAATCGTCTGCTTTGAAAACCTATTCGTGCATGCAACCTATTTTGTTGACTTTATGGGATTCACTCTTGACGAAAGTAGCTAATCATACACTCGAGAGCAGAAAAATCGTACATGGTTTGTAATTAATTTTAATACTGATTTCTTCTTAAATCTAAAGAAATGGAGTATACATATTAAGCTAAATTAAATCATGTTAGTTGATGTTTACAAAAACACAAAATTAAGGTCATTGACCTTCACGAAATTCACAAAAACTTACTGTACACCAAATTGCCCGAATTCACCCATTTGCATTTTACAACTTGCACCTTACCGAAACTGGCCATAAACAGAATAAAGTTGCTCGAAAGGTTAATATAGGTAATATAGGGTAATATCTAAGGTATATTCGGCGACCAGGACCTGGCCGGTGGCGCATAGGATCAGGGCGTGATAATCGCTTTCTTGTAACAACTACTTTGAGAAATCGACTATTGAACGCGATTGAACTGAGACAAAAGCTTTAAGAAGTTCGCAATGTCAATAAAAATCAGTGCACAATTGGAAAAGGACTGGATGAAGCAGGTCTGCCTGCATATCATCTAGCAAATGGTATCAAACTGACCACAGCTCCCCGACAAGCCCGGCTATAATTTCCCACGGAACACTCAAATTATATATAATATTATGTATGACTAATGACAAGCGGATGTGGTGTTTTGATAAGTGCAGAATGACTTACGTAAATAGAATTAGTACGCAACTGTACCTACTCTATTTTTTATTACTTTATGTTGTTGTCTATTGTAATGGCTGCGTCAAATAAATCATTTTCTATTATATTCCACTTAGTATACATTTTATCCCGGAAGTGAATTTTCTACTTTTACTCGGACGAAGTCGCTGACAGCAACATTTTAAGACTTGACTTTGGTAGTTATCCGAGGTAGATTAACGTTTTGTAATAACAACATCAACACTCTAACCTAAGTTAGCCCTATTCCCATTCGCTGTCAACCACTAACACACAAAACTTCCAACCAAAATTCGTTCACGCACAACTCTTCCCGAATACGTGCGACTTTCTAAGAACATAACCGTCCTGTTCCATTTCTGGGCCCATTTGCGAAGGTGCTGCAGTATCGTCGTTCCCGTGAAATTACTCGTATTTCACGGAGTTGCACGAACTTGCGCGAAATTACACGAAGTTAGATTTAGAGGGATCGACGGAAGACGTGACCTGGCGATGCCGAATGGTTCTCTGATGGGGAAATTGGTTAATGGGTCTATTTATCTTAGATTTTTCATGCGGAAGTCAAGTTGTAATTACCTACCAAATTGTATCGGCGTTGGAATTTGGCACAATGCGAAGACGAATTAAAAGTTATTTGCAAAAAGGTTTAAATCTAGGTATTTGAATCGAATCTACAGGATAACCTGGTTTATATCCGGCCAATCTTGCAGCCGGATATCCAGCCTCTGAATATTCGGCCACACATTACCCTTTACTGCAATGAGCTGGTTTGCTTAGGTGGCTCTCAAGACTCGAGTGATTTTCTAAATCCAGTATTCTGCCGAATAGCTATCCCACCTATACGTGCTATTTAGTATCCGGCCGGATAGGCGAAATACCGGTATCATCTCTAATTCAAATCATTTCATACACCTCCACAAACAGAATTCACTTTTGTTTGCATATTAGGTATGCCAATCCTTGCTAGAGTTGCGAATTTTTTCGAGACAGTCACCAAGTGTCTAGCAGGCGAAAGATAACTGAAGAAACACAGTCATATAAGTTTAGTTACTAAAAGTTTGATACTCGTTCTCATTCCACTCAAAACGGAAGAATTTATTTGATAATCACTGCTTACCATCAGGTGGGATTGCAGTGGAGCACTAGTTTATAACCATTAAAAAAAAAGATAATTTCACACCTTCTAAAAAAGGTACATCAATCGCACGTATTTTGGATTTATCGACAGTCAATTTGCTGTTATAACTAATATCTCTTCGCCTAGTCTAAAGTCTTTTAGCTTAAATGGTAGGTGAAATAATAAAGCCCAGTCTGCATAGAACCCAGACATACTAGTAATCATGACTTCCTAACTTCTCTAATAAAACAGACAGTTCAAAATAATCAAAATTTTATCCAAACCATACAATTTAAGTAGGAACCATCTGCAAAGGGCCGCAGCTCAACAAAGGGCTCAAAGCAAGGACTCATGGTGTTTTAATTACACGTCTCTCGTTAATATAAAATGTTATTTATTTGAGCCGCCATTTTATGAAGGCTGGCCAGTTAACTCGACGGGATTAGCTCGGTTTTAATACTTGACATTAGGAGTTATGTGTTCCGTTTATTGGGGAGGGAAGTGCTGAAGAGAATGGAATTGTCGAGTGTGGGTATTTAAACGCGATGTGTCCAGTTTAAAGGACGTCTATATTAGTACCTTATGGTATAAGTGTAATGTTGGTGATTACCGCTGAGGCGGTAGGTATTTAGTTCCAAGCCAAAAGGCGAGAGCGTGTATCTTTCGACGCTTTCCAATACGCTTATAAAAAAATACTGTAACTAGCTGTCTATAGACCAACTAAATATTTGTTCCGTGCGGGAACCAAACTTGCATCATGATGTGCCCCAGTCAGTCTCTCAACTACAGCGCCAATTTTGCCATTATACTCGTGATATTGTTTCAAATTTTTCTGTTTGTCTAACGATATTTTGTCAATAAGCTACAAATACTTTATTTTGATGAATATTTTGTGGATATCGTTATTTTAATTTGTCTTTGATAAAACCAGTATTTTTTTAAACACAGGCTCGTAGGAATTAATCCTGAACCGTGCGTGGGTGGATTCACAAACATATAAATTCACATATACGAGATACACATTACTACTATCTAGTTACGATGATACTGTTATTAGTAAATACGTTTGTTATCAAATATTGCAGCCATTTACCAGTTAATTGTTTATAGATAGCTACTGAATGCGGTAATGCCTTTCAAATCAGATTAAGCACGATTCAGCTGGATAACTGTTTGCGAAACGTTCGTGCTGTTAATGTGGAAACTGATAGCAGAAATAAATATAATTTATTTTGTTACAGAGTTTATTTATTTTCAATATACATAATGTTTTCTATACAATATATAAGAAGATATCCACAAGAGAAGTAAGGTTACCGACATAGCCCGTAGAATCGCCAAACTTAAGTGGCAGTGAGCAGGGCACATTTATTTATGTATTTAAACTTTATGTACAGTGGTGGTAAAAGGCGGACTTAATATAATAATAATAATAATACCTTTATTATCAGGCAACTAAGGCCCATAGAAAACAATACACAAATAGTCTTACATAATTACAAACTAATACATATAAAAATTAACTATTAAAACTATTGCACACGAAGTGACGGCGTCGTGTTTCGCTGCGAGGTCGGCATCGTTCCGCGAAATCGTCGATACACGACACCCTTCGGCCAAAACTCTCCTTTGAGGAAGGTCTCTAAATGGTGAGTCAGCACTCGCACCACAAACGACTTAAAATTAGTGCTATGGCGCGACTCCAACTGCATGACTCCCAAAGTCCAGTTCGTCTTCAATCGTACATATTCCACGATTTCCTCAACCTTCGTGGAATGATGTAGTCTCGACATTTACGGCAGCGTCGTAGGTATTGCTGGATGCAGCAACATGTTGGGTCCTGCCGGCGCTGTGCCGCACTGGTTCTGGTAAGTAGGCTTCTTCTTCTTCTTCTCTACCTTTATGAAGCCATCCGCGTCGCTCTGCTTACCCCTATTCTTTTTACCTGCTTGCTTCGTTGTTTGCGACTTAGCAGGTTTGTTTGTGGCAATAACAGCGGAGTAGGCACGTTTAGAGCCCCCGCAGACTGCAGACTCTTTGATCGGCCGATAGTTTGATCGGGTTGGGCCGGCAGCGCGCATACGGGGCCAACTAAACCGTCGAGTTGGTGGTAGGCGCGCACACCAACCAGCATTCAGCCGATTGCTCTCGCACGGTTTGCTAGTATTGAGAACATGAAAATCTATGCGCCGAGCTCAGAGCGAACTGAGTCGGCCGATCAAACAATCGGCGCCATGTGCACGCGTGGAAGAGCGTTGTACTGATTAGCAGTCGGCCGATAGTTGGCCGACAAAATAGTTTGAAGGGAATCGGGAAGCCCATCAAAATTTTTGTATCGGCCGATACTGAATCGCTATAATGTGCGCATATGCATACCTCTCCATACTGATTAGGAAGCCGACCCAACCGTCGGCCGATAGAAAGTCTGCAGTCTTTGGGGGCTCTATTAGGGGTCGACGTACATACACGCGTCACTACTTCCACAGGTGACGATACAGCGACGGCAGCGGCGGGGCAAGATGCAACGCAAGCATTTTCAGCAGCGGGTGACGCACGACGACTCACCGACTCCAAACTACCGATGGATGCATTTTGCGCTCCGCAACGAATATTCAAGCTGGTTTTGTTAGGAGCCCTACTTTCCGAAACAGCTTTGCGCAACAACTCTACTTCGGCACGCAGCGAACCTATGGTGGTATTCGACACCTCCAGCTTGGATTGTACCTCAGCCAGGCTTGTCTTCAGTGATGTTATATCCATCAGCAACCTGGTGACATCGACGTGGTCAAACGTGACAGGAGGCAACTTATGTAGGTCCTTCGCCACGAAAGCGGGCACGTCGTCTGGGTCGGTGCTCTTCATCATTGAAATGATATCCTGCACACTTCTCTGGCCACCATCCCTCCGTCAGGATTGCATCTGGTCAACCTTGCCCAGCACTTGAAATAGCAGCAGCTTGGCAGTGCTTATCTCCTCCTCGTTGAAACTGGACTTACAGATCTGCAGGATGCTGACCTCGACCATATAGTCAATGGCATGTTTTATGAATGCCAACACCTCGTTGGCTATGAGTGGTTGACCCATAGCGACGAGAAATAGGCAGCGGCTACCGCCACGCAACACGCGAATGTAAAATTCATATCGAGCAGCACAAACACGTCCGTACTAGACCGCGCATTGCACTGCACTGATATGCATACTTAATGCATCATGGCATTCTCTACCAGTCAACCTTAGGGTTAAAAAAAAAACACTTGTAGGTCTGCACAATAAATAAATAAGTGATAATTCAAATAGAGGTTTTATCGATAAAGTGTGTTTATAATTATAAAATACGTATATATGCTAATATTAAAAACTAATAAATACTATGATATATACTAAATCAATATAAATAAGAGAACTCGCATTGCTCGTAGAACAGATGGTCGATGGGGACGGAAGATTCTAGAGTGGCGGCCACGTACCGGAAGACGCAGCGTTAGAAGCCCTCTGATAATGAATAATTATCAATAAACCATATCGGAAACCGCATAACCACAGACGTCTACTGAATAATTATATAATTACATATATGGGTTTTTGATAGGTCCTTGTCGTTACTCTGCACACTCATCTGCCTAGCCTTTTCCCAACTATATTGGGGTCGGCTTCCAGTCAAGCCGGATTTAGCTGAATACCAGTATTTTACGAGGAGCGGCTGCCTACCAGACCTCCACAACCCATTAACTGGGGTAACACGGTACTTCATGGCAAGACTGGAGTCAGATTTACTGGCTTCTGACTATCCGTAACGACTGCCAAAGATCTCCAAATGACAGCCGGGACCAACGGCTTAACGTGCTTTCCGAGGCACGGACGAAACTCGTTATGTTAAGATGGTCACCCATCCACAGACCAACCTAGGCAAGCGTTGCTTAACTTTGAAGATCGATCTGTGCGGCTGTTATTATCTAGCCACGAGCTACTAAACTGCTTGTCGTTACTAAGTGTGTTCCTGATATATACGAGTATGTCTGGCCTGTTGGTCTAGTGGTTAGGGACCCTGACTGCTATGCCCGAGGTCGTGGGTTCGATTCGCACCCTGGACAAATGTTTGTGTGATGAGCATGATCATTTGTCCTGTGTCTGGGTGTTATTTATCTATATGTATGTATTTAGAAATATACAGGGTGTTTGGTTCATCGTGTGCCAAATTGATATGGTCGACTGGAGGGGTCATCTACTATCCTTTCAGACCCCCAAACACTACCCATGTCCAGTGGAATTTTTTTCATCGACTTTTTAAAGTTTTTTGAAAAATAGATCCGATTTTTACATTCAAATATAAATATAACAAAATGTGTAAGACGTAGAGCCTCAATTTTAATTTTATTAAGACGTATGTTGTACAGAGGTACTTTTAAATATAAAATTAGTGATATCAGCCCTCTAGATTTTTTTAAATTTACCCGCAAAGTTTCGGACTTAAATTAAAGCTGTTCATGTTACAGCTATTTACATGGCTGCAATAAAAGAACCATAAGAGACTAGGCTCTTCAAACTCTCTCAATAATTCTCTAGTCTATCCTCTTGCTAGTGATGTGCCACATGTCGTGAAAATCTTATTACAACTATGTAAAATCTAATATCACTAATTTTGTTTTCAAAAGTACCATTATACAATATACGTCTAAATAAAATTGAAATTGAGGCTCTACGTCTTATACATTTTGTTATATTTGTATTTGAATGTAAAAATCGGGTCCTTTTTTCGAAAAACTTTAAAAAGTCGATGAAAAAAATTCCACTGGACATGGGTAGTGTTTGAGGGTTTGAAAGAATAACAGATGACCCCTCCAGTCGACCATATCAATTTGGCACACGATGAACCAAACATCCTGTATAAGTATGTTTATCAGTTGTCTATTACCCATAACACAAGCTCTTCTTAGCTTGGGACTAGATGGCGTTGTGTGAAAGTTGTGGAATATGTTATTATTATTATATATTATTATCCTAATCAACCGCTTAGAGAGATTTTAACTGTTCCAGATGCGATTTATGTTTTGTATCATAAACTACGAGTACCTATTATTCGAATTATATTGCTAGTATGAGAGTTCTCATAATATTTAAAAAAAATCTCGCTGTTTGTACTAAATATTTAGACATTGTAATTAAAAATTTACTAAATCTCGCAGATACCGGGTGTTTAAACGGCATATTTGCTGTACCTACGAGGAAGCAAAACTGGAAGTTTGGAAACACATTGTGCATCATGTTTATTTTGCAAATAGGTTATAGGTAAATAACAATTTTACACGTCAATTTTCTTCGTTTATTTAGACCAAATCAGGAGGAGCTCGTGGCTATATAATAACAGCCGCACAGATCGATCTTCAAGGTTAAGCAACGCTTGCCAAGGTTGGTTTGTGGATGGGTGACCATCTTAACGTAACGAGTTTCCTCCGTGCCTCGGAAAGCACGTTAAGCTGTAGGTCCCGGCTGTCATTTGTAGATCTTTGGCAGTCGTTACGGATAGTCTGAAGCCAGTAAATCTGACTCCAGTCTTGCCATGAAGTAGGTACCGTATTACCACAGTTAATGGGTTGTGGAGGTCTGGTAGGCAGCCGCTCCTCGTAAAATACTGGTATTCAGCTAAATCCAGCTTGACTGGAAGCCGACCCCAATATAGTTGGGAAAAGGCTAGGCAGACGATTTAGACCAAATCAGGCTAATCTTTTCTAACCTGAAAAGAAACACTGAAACAAAGTCGAAAGGTCGAAAACAAACTTTTAAAATTAGTGAGTCAGAGTTGTACACTGTCATATTACTCCAATATAATACCTATCACATACCCGCGAAAACAGACACAATAGTAAAACAATAACAGCGCGGTCTCATGCGACCGGTCGGGGATTCATGAATTAAATTATATACTATACTTCGTCGGTTTAGGTAGTTAACTAAATGTAAACAATCTTGGCATGTCTTTTTATCTAAAAGTTGTCTATAAATTGTATATAAAAATCTTTGCGACTAGGTATTTACCTAAATCAATGTTAGCTTATAAACTAAATTGAAATAATCTTTGTGTATAAATATTTTAAGTACGACCTCTTTAATATAAAAAGACATACCAAGATTGTTTACCTTTAGTTAACTACCTAAAGCGACAGACCATAGCCACCATACCTGTAGATTCTGTAGATTCAATAGAATTTCCAATATAACCAAGATGACTCGTACAAGCCCCCGTCATTGCGTGACCCCATTCCTTAACAACTGACCCCATGCTATGTATATTGAAAATCGAACCGTACGGTATGCCCAGGTTTTTAATTAACAAAGTTCCTTCGTCAAAGTCTGTGCTTTGAATGAAATAAGGTACATTTTCCAACAACATACCTGTCTAGCGGTGAGGTTGAAAGGGTTCACTGGATTGAAATATTGGAGTAATGAGGGAAAGAATTGGGGATAGAATGGTGGGTGGGCTGATGCAATAAAACAATAAAATGATGGCTAAAGATAAAACAAAAACTATCATTGGTACTGTTTTACAAGTGAATGTCATCGTTATGCTAGCAGAAGTGTGGTCGGATGTGGAGATAAAAAGATAGGTAGATGTGATATATTTTGTGAGGAGTTATGTGAAACAAAAAGGGGACCGTGACAGAGTGATGATTGACAGGAAAGGAAAAAGAAAACGTGTTGTACTGACCTCGATTAATATAGGACAAAACTGCAGGAACTGAAAAAAAACCTAACATCAAAATTATTCGTATATCTACTGTTAGATTTAACAAAAATCCGTCACCTTATTCAAATACACGATAGCATAGAATTCTTGGCTTCATAAGCATTTGTTACCAGTATTACTAACCTAAGACGAAATATCGTACAAAAGAAATGCAATATTTCTTCAAACTTTATCTTTAGTCAGAACAATCACACCTGAAGCAATTTTAAAGTGTCGGTAGCCTTCACTCAACCCAGGTAATTTCTTCAATATGAGCCGGAATAAATTTTGTGAATCATTATTTTCTTGCCCTTGTCCCTTATTTCTTGGGTTGGCTGGTTGGCTCAACACGTTTCCTTCTTCTGTTTTTTCCTGTTAGAAGTCACGTTATCATTGACTCCCTTTTCTTAATTATCACTCCTCACACAATCCTTCGGCATTATCATTGAACTAATTCTCCATGTCCGTTTATTCTCATGTGTTTTCATAACTCTTTTAGTATTTGTTTCATTTTTCCTCTTCACATGAACATACCGAGATAAATCGTTCCCTTTCAACTTTTTTGTCACTTGCACCACTTTCTGACTTCCGCTAATGTGCTTATTTCTCACTTTATTCATTCTCATCACTCCACTCACCTATTTCAACATTCTAATCGCCGCTTTACGCAATATTTTTTCATCTGTCTTAAGCAATTTTAAAATGTCGCTAGCCTTCATCAAATAAACATAAACAGACAATTCCACAATATGAGCCCGACTCAGTCCGGTGAGTAGCAATGTTTATTTGGAAGCGTCTGTGAAATAACCACGTCGACACTTGTGTGTAAACATTGATCTAAAATACATTACAATGTTGATCACTTGTATCACTGACTGTTTATGTTAACTAGGGCATGGTTAATATCCGGGTTTACTGGGAAACACGCAAATACATTGTGTTTGGTTATTCAAAGGATCAATGAATTATACAGATTCAATTAGAGCCTAAATCGGAAATGCGTTTAGAATTAATTGGACCGTCCGAAGCTAATGAAACACACGTCAACCTTGTTTATTTCAAATAGATTGATTATTATTATTATCAACATAAAAGAAGATATCTGCAAAAGAACCAAGGTTTCTGACATAGCCCGAAGAATCGCCAAAGTTAAGTCGCAGTGAGCTGAGCACATTGCTCGTAGAATGGTTGGTCGATGAGGATGGAAGGTTCTGGACTGACGGCCACTTACCGGAAGACGTAGCGTTGAAACGCCTTCCGCAAGGTGGACCGACGACCAGGCGACGGACGCGGGAATCCGTTGGATTCGAGACGCACAAGACCGGTCGTTGTGGATTTCGGCTGAGATGATGATGACGATGAACCTTTACAATGAAGATACGAGTACCACAGATGCCTAAAACATAAGATTCTATCCTAAATACAACGATGGTATGCGGCAATGCCACCACGAAATTTTATGGCGCCGCCTGTTTCAGGATTCCGTCGACCTTTAAAAAGTTGCAGCAGGCTGGATTCGGTTATTAAATAAAACCCACAATTGTTTTAGTCGTTTATTTTTCAGTTGGCTACTGAGCTCACAAAGTCTTGAGAAACTGCATTGATAGACGAAGCGAGATGTACAGTCACGAGTAGGTAATAAGATTTGTACATTGTGACATTTTCTATCTGTCTTAACTTCTGCTCTTCAAAAAATAAATGTGTGATAAATAGTAGTAGGTAGTATACATATTTCTTGAATGGCAGAAGTAAGGATGAATAGAACATGAGACAACGTATATATTTTTTGCTCGTGACTGTTTGTACAATAAAATAGCATAAGACACATACAAAAATTGTTGATTTATAGTCCACGAAATTTATCATAATAATTTTCTGTAGCCATCGGAACTAATCTAACAATCTCATGAGAATCTGAATAAATGATATGATTTCCTCTATCGAAAGTAAGACCTAACACTCCTTGCACGTTGATTACTTTTTTCACTTTCTGAACCATTTTGGTGACCACAAAAATTCCATCCTCACTGCATACATGGACGTATCCATTGTTATCCGTCGCAATACCCAGAAATCTTGGATGATCTCTCAGTAAAATAGGCTTATCATCACCATGTTTGACACCAAATAAACCTGTGCCATTTATGAAGAAAATATTATCTTCTTTGTCCAGAACAAACTGATGGACTATACCTCCTTTTAGTTCTGGTACAGCTTTTACAGTTCTGTTTGCATAATAGTACGCGCTAAGACTTGGGAACTTGATGAAGTAAATGTTCTTCTTGATGTATAGCCACCAGATGTCTAGGTTCTGTATATTCAATTTCTGCAAGGATTTGTTTCTCGGGGTGTATCTGTATATGCCATGACTGCCTCCGAAGTACATATCCCCTGTAGTTGGATCATTCGCTATAGCAAATGCGTCCTTAACTCCTTTGAGGACACTAAGGTTTCTGGAGTCAATATGTAATATGGCGGGTACATACTCTCCTTGTCCGAAGTCAAAGCTGAAGAACAGAGTGTTGGTAGTTTTGTCGACTGATAGTTGGTTGGGGCTGTGAGCGACCGTCGACAAGGTTTCCTTTACATAGCAATGCTTCGTTGGATCCGTCGAAACAACGTCACAGTATTTGCTGGCTGGTTCTTTCGCTTCAATACTCACTATTACCAAAACCACCAAGTAAAGTCTCATTCTTTGTTCTAAATATTCAGCGGTTATTAAATTTTCCCCGATCAAGAATTATTGGAATAAAATGAGATTGCACTTTTACGGACTGCAAATGCTTTCAACGCTAGTCGATGCTTGAAATTACACTCGCTTTTAAGAGGAACGTTGCCAGAATTTTAAACTGATTCTAATATCTACAAGTTAAAATTGTGCTTAAAAATTTAAATTCACCACTTTTCAGTAGTTTACGAAATATTGAAGTTAAACAGGACACTCACGGTTTGAGCAACAAGCCAATAATGCCCGTTCGAGTGTTTGCGAGAATTTTAACTGTTGAAACAAACAATGGAAGTTTGTATTCACAAATTCAATATTTTTCACGTTGAAAAGATTACAAATATTGAGGTTGAAAAGATATGCTTTTGTAATATTAATTGTTTTACAATCATTATATCGGATGTCTGATGAATGAAATTCACTCATTGTAAGTTTTTAGTCAACGGTGGATATGAATGATATTCATGGACTTAATATTTGGTTCATGATTGTTTTCATATTTTACTAGCTTCTTCCAGCGGCTTTGCCTGCCTGGAAGTCCGTTCAGCCAACTGAACGTGAAGGAATAACAATTTTAGTGTGATATTTTGAAACCAGGTCAATGAAACAGCTGGGACCGTAAGCTTTGCATCTTATAGTACACGAGCAGTGAAGCTTGGTTTAACTCATACTAAGAATTTTTCAATGGAGAACCGGAAGTCACCGTACCTGCTAAGAACTCGAAGCTATTAAATATCCGACAGCAACAATTCTTTGGCCAAGACGAGGTATCCTAACATCGTCTAGGTATATTACAGAAAAGGTATACGGAATAGATATTTTAGCTCATTACACTCGCTGGTGGTTAGCGGCAGTGACTTATGACACTTTTTCATATAATTATATTTGGGATAGACGCGACACTCGCTACAGCAGTAGGTATCCGCGACTCGCTACTTATGTTCGCTACGGGCCACTAAAACGCTGCCATCCACCACTGATGCACAGTTTACTAATAGAGGTTCTGCGCGCGTCCGTAATTTTCCGTGTCGGTCTATCGTAAGACTGTGCATTAGGGAGCAGGTTCCAAAAACTGGTGGCTGTCATTCGCTTCTGACACTGCTACAAAAGGTAGCGCGCGACAGCCACTGGTGACTGTTTTCAGTGGCTCTTTTGCGCCGAACAGACTGCCTTACATTATCTCTATTCAAAAGCAATAAAAACTCGTCACGTCTGAAACAATGACTTATTCATAAATATATCGAATAAAAAAGCCGTAACACGTAATCTAAGTGACGAAGATCGCCATAAACAATGAACTATATAAGGGGTGCTGTCAAAAGTCGCACCGTAAAAACGGGATCGTGAAATTTAATGGGCTCAGGATTTTGGGGACGGGTCTTCACGGTTTGGTGATAAATTCTATTGGGAAGAAAGGGAAACTTTTGTTGATTATCTACACTATTGTTATAAAGAGGTAATGTTAAGTTCTTTTTTGTTTGTAGCAGGTAATCTCTGAAAGTACTGATCCGATTGCTAATTGTTTTTCATCGTTAGTAACCTGCTTTATTTCTGAGCGACATAGGCTATATTTTATGTACGCGGGCGAAGCCGTGAGTAAAAACTAGTTTTCAACAAAATTGTTTTTTTTTGTCATTATTGCCATAGTATCTAATCCTTCACTGTTTTGAGAGCAACTAGCATTAGTACATGAAGAACTTACAGCAATTAAAAACACAAAAAAAGAAACCATTGTCATTAGAAAGCCAATTACAAGTCCTCACGTATAGATACATAATATGTACAAATACATTAATACATATAAACAAATTATTTATACACAAGACCTAAAGTAGCTAGCAATAAAGTCTAAAATCTCTTCTTGCCATTTTTTATTAGACCATTTTACACAACTGTGTTAACTTTGTGATTTTCGGGGAACCCTTATTACGTTTACCTCATAAGATCAACAACTCACGTCCAAATTAAATTGCGAATTTAATTATCACTCACACATAAATTGGCGGAGGAAACCCGCGTGCTTGAGAAAATGTAACAAGGTTCAGAAGGTTTGTATGTAAAACAGGAATACCCTGTGGCAGGGCTACCCAACTTCAATCGACTGACCAAGATCTACTATTTACTTACTACACTTTTATCATCATCATCATTTCAGCTGAAAGACGTCCACTGTTAGACATAGACCTCACCGCAGCGTCGCCATAACGACCGATCATTAGTCCACCTTGTGGGAAACCTTCCAACGCTACGTCTTCCGGTAGGTGGTCGTCATTCTAGAACCTTTCGTCCTTATCAACTAACTGTTCTGCAAGCAATCTGCCCTGCCCACTGGTATGTCAAATTGGCGATTCTTTAAGTTATGTCAGTAGGTACCTTAGATTCTTTGCGATCTACCAATTACAAAAAAAAATATAACCAGACTGAAGTTTTAGCAGAACATTTCCAGGAAGCCAAATTTTCCCCCTACTACTCATCTATTCATGTTTTGTAAGTTATTTTATTGAATTAGCACTCCTGTATAGGACATACCCGCATGGGTTCGAATTTCTTTTAACAGTTTTATTAATAAGATACGAGGTGGCAAGAAGAAATAATGTAATAAGGCCTCTACTAGCTCGATGTCTGCGACCTAGTACTTAATTCTCTAGAGAGTAAGTAAGCTTCTAATTGCTAAGATCGACTAGATTAACAGCCGAGATCAATCGGTTGGTCACCCCTGCTCTATAGCTGTTATGCGTACGTGGTGGATCTACATGTTTAAGGAGATCCCTCGGGTTGAGGTTGTTAGGTTACCAGTTCTGGTAACAGGAAATGTAGTTTTGGTTTTTGATAAGACTACGAACATAGGAAACGATAGGGTTAAAATTTTGCAATTTTCTTTTGCTGTGTTTTTTATCGAGCCTTGAAATTCACGACGAAGAATCGAAGACTAAAATCAAATAATAGAAGTATTAAGCTTTGCAGATTAATTTTTAATACATAGTTGATATTTTCTGACTACAGTTCTTGCAACTTTTACTTTGCTGTGACACACATTTCAATACCTATCTAAAATACGTTACATTAAAACAAGAAAAAAAGACAGTGTGTGAATGAGTTAAAACCACACCACATTACAGCGAAAACTTTAAAAGCGATGTTAATACAATACAAAATTGTAATAATTCAGCTAAAGTCAGACAATTCGAGCCGATCTTTCCCGAGCCGAGAATTGATTGAATCAGTCTTATTCAATCATTATCATCATCGTTTCAGCCAAAAGACATTCACTGTTTGACACAGGCCTCCACAAGCGTCATCACAACGAACGGTCTTGTGGGTCTTGCATCCATTGGATTCTCGCAACCTTCACCACGTCATCGGTCCACCTTATGAAAGACCTTCCAATGCTTCGTTCTCTGGTACACAGTCGTTACTTCAGAACCTTTCGGCCCCATCGACTATCTGTTCTATGAGCAATGTGCAATTTTTGTAAATTGCATATTACTCATAGAATATATAGATATCACTCGCTCAATATAATGCACATATCAAATATACGAGTACTGTAATCAGGCAAACCAATTCAATGTTACCTACGCTTCGGACTATGCCTTGCAGCTGCAACGAATAAGTTAGATTAGTTTGTTTGACGTTCCTGCCAGTGTACAGACTTGTAGCCAATGCATTGAAAACTAGAGTTAGTTATATTCTACAAGCAGTATTTGGCAGGACTTTTTCGAGTGCAGTTCAGCGGCTGTTTAAATTATTCGTAAATGGTTTCCTAGAGTTAGAATTAAACAATTCTACACTCCATATCAAAACTCAAAGTCATTTATCTACCTAGCCTTTTTCCCAACTATATTGGGGTCTGCTTCCAGTCAAGCTGGATTTAGCTGAATACCAGTATTTTACGAGGAGCGGCTGCCTACCAGACCTCCACAACCCATTAACGGGGTAACACGGTACTTCATGGCAAGACTGGAGTCAGATTTACTGGCTTCTGACTATCCGTACCGACTGCCAAAGATATACAAATGACAGCCGGGACCTACGGCTTAACGTGTCTTCCGAGGCAACTCATGGTCACCCATCCACAGACTAACCTTGGCAAGTGTTGCTTAACCTTGAAGATCAACCCGTGCGGCTGTCATTAGCTATTATCTAGCCATCAGAATTCAAAGCATTTATTTCAAAAACACCATTTACAAGTACTTTTGGATTGTCAGTTACAAAAAAGTGAAGCTATTTACAGATTCCAAAGCGTGCCTATAGAAAAATGTACGAGAAACTCCAGGGTATACTCTTTTAAACCAATAATAAATATTCCAAAATTACGGTTAACTACATCAGTAATATCGTAATAATAAATGTATGTGAGAACGATATAGAAAGAAATGCACTTAAAAAGCGTCCACACAAAAAAATACTTTAGCAAAGTATCATAGGTACTTGTTAAATATATTATGTTACGTTGGTATTCTTTGCAACTTTTTCTTTTGTGTGTTTAATTATGATACAAGGAGCATCTCAAAAATTAAAGTCATTACCATACTGTAATAATCGGGGGCGGCGACCTCTCGCGCCGGGCCCTGGTTCAGGCCATGGTCCGGAGCAAGGAGGGGTGGCATGCGGTCGCCTCCTTTTGCGAAGCAGTAATGCTCGTGAAGGAGGCTGCTGACCGCGAGCGCGTGAGGGAACGGTCCTCACGCCGCCGCCGCCGAAATCCCGATCCCGATTTCCGACAACCGTAGGCGCGGGTTCGCGGACGGCGAGCACTGGGTAGCTCGCTGTCCGGCAGTCTGGAAATAATCTGGACCGAGCCCAGTCGTCAACGGCGCGTTCTGTTCCACGCGCGCCTCAAGGAGATGTCAGCAAACTGTAGGGGCCCGGCAGGGCCGAAGCCTCTGGGGGGAACACGTGGTATTCCTAAAGGTTGACACCGAGTCCCCCCCAGATCGAAGGCAACGAAGGACCGGGGTGGGGGTTTAGTCAGTAAGAGTCTGACACGCCCTCCTGCTCCGCCCAAGAGCGGGAGAAGTAATTCTGATGATTCCCCTACCAGAAAAAAAAAACAAACCATAGGTACTGTAATAAGTACATACTTTTTATCAATTGAAATAATACCGTTATTTGAGTTTTTTGTACTCAATTATCGATATTATTTGAATGACACCGATACCTTTGACCTCAAAAATTTGTTTCATAGTTTCATAGTTATTGGGTTGAGCACTATACGCTCGATATAAATGTTCAGGGATTTTATGAGATAAGTTTTGAGTAAGCGGTATGAAACAGAACGTGGAATACTTTTCTGCTCCTTGCTATTATTTTCGGGCGATATTGCCGGCTGCCAATAATAAAAGGTACCTCTAGTTTTACTTTGTATATTGGATACATATTGGGGCTGGTCGTTGGAGCATTATATTTTTTTTCTGGTGGGTGTAAACTTCTCCCGCTTTGGATGAAGTAAGATAAAATTGAGTGTCAGTTTTTTTTGGTTGATTTATTGTTGATAGGCTCGCGTTTTAGCACTAATCTCACTTAATTGAAAACGACGATGTGGTCGACGATGGAGTGCATTTGTTTAGAAGTAACCTATTCACTCTAAACTGAAAGATCCCCAGGTTGCAGCTATGTCAGGAAACCGACTGGGACCTTTTTTGCCTAAAATCCACATACGTTTCTCCAGTTGCTCTTTGTGTTTTTTGGTTCCAATGATACTTTTAAACGTAGCCCTGGTAAGCAGGTCTAGTATTCTTACTACTACTTCTACTCGGGCTTGGTTCTCCAAGTCCGAGTCGTCGACGGCGCGCGGCGTGTAGTGTTCTACGCGACTCAAAAAGATAACAGCAAAACTGTAAGGGCCCTGTAGGGCCAATGCCTGCTAGGGTCACAGGGAATCTCTGAAAGTTACCCATAGTTTTAAAACATTGAACTGGACTTAGGTAGACAACTGAAAACTACTGAAAAAGCCCAGGCAATCATCGGCTTTATCAAACTCAATCATACTGACAACTTTTTGAGATGCACATAGAACACAACTTCTTATAGATGCATGAAAAAATATTACCTTAAGATTGCATCGAGTTCTCACAATATCTAACATCAAAGACACAGCATACTTTGCAAAGGCTAAAACTTATGTATTTCAGCTACTCTTATGAATATTTAAATATTATGCATTTCACTACGAATCTCATTTTGCTTCGGAGAACTTCATTAAAATATAATAAATTTTAAAATGCTAGAGTTACTTTGCTCTCTGTGAACGTGCGTTCATTTAAACGTGGACACTGTAAAGGATAAAATAGAATTGTATTACAGTTGTGCTCAGCTAGGCTACTTTCCCATTGTTTTAATTTAATTTTTATCAGGACAGTATAATGTAATCTACTACACCGTACTATTACATTTGTGTATAACCGGCGGCACGTAACTTGGCAATGCGCAGAAATCGTTTTTTAGATCTATTTGGTGGTCAAGCGGGACGCAGGGTATGAGGTAGCGCTGATCCGGCGCGTGATTGGTGCAGTATTTTAATAGTAGTTTATGATTGGTGCGTTAGACGACTTTTACCTCCGCACTGCGTTACGTTCCGTTCGCTCATTCGCTTTTTTGTGCACCATGCGCGAAACTTGCCAACTTATTTGCCGGGTATTTATAGCTACTGTGTACTATTAGTAGTATAAATGCGAAAGTATGTGAGTGTGTGTGTGCCTTTAAACCCACAGAAATCTAAATATATTTATTTAGATATCTGTGTTGAAACCGGTCAAAGATAAATCTTCTGTATCTCACTCACTGACTCATCAACGCTCAACGCCCACCTTTGTAATAACGAGTTTCCTCCGTGCCTCATAAAGCATGTTAAGCCCGGCTGTCATTTGTAGAAATTTGGCAGTCGTTACGGATAGTCAGAAGCCAGTAAATCTGACTCCAGTCTTGCCATGAAGTACCGTGTTACCCCAGTTAATGGGTTGTGGAGGTCTGGTAGGCAGTCGCTCCTCGTAAAATACTGGTATTCAGCTAAATCCGGCTAGACTGGAAGCCGACCCCAATATAGTTGGGAAAAGGCTAGGCAGATGATGATGACAAAGGGTAAGAAAGGATTTTCCAAAATTCACCCCATAAAGAGACGAAACAGGGGTCTAAAGTTAGTGTGAAGAAACCTACTTTCAGGCAGGCAAAGCGTTGTTCAGCTACCTAGCAGAAACGTTATAAATAACCTGGAATAAACTTCTTAAGTTATTTTCCTGAGTACAAAGCGATGATACAAAGTATCCTCTAGTCATAGTCTAAAGAGGAATGTAAATATAATTGGGTGCTTAAGAATTCAGGCGTGGGATGTCCATTACACAGAAACATTGTTGGAATAATTTTACCTTAAGATGTTTAAAGTATCAAGGTATCTAAGTTTCAAGTTGTTTTTCATTCAACTCAACAATTAGTTTTAAAACGTCGGATTAGTTACTAAAATGCTGAAATTTTGTTGAATTAGGCACAATAGGGCCTTAAATTACAACGGATAATATATATTTTATACCGCGTACCGTGAAGGACCAATGAGAACAATTTGCCTGCTGCGGTCTTTCAGTTTGAATATAACTTAGGTGCCTTCAAGGTAAGGAAAATGCGTTTTTAATAAACTGGTGCGTTTTTACAAAAACGATTGCATCAATGCTTACCATCAAGCAGGATCATAGTCAAGCACTGGTTTATATTATTTAAAAAAATATATTCATGGTGTGTATTTCGATAATTTGCTGCGGTTTAATAGATGATCGATTTGGACGAAACGTGAATGGCGACCATGTACCGGAAGACGCCGCCTTGGAAGACCTAACACAGGGTGAACCGATGACCTGGTGAGGGTTGCGGGAATAGATGTAAGACCCACAGGACAGGTCGTTGTAGCGACGTTTGGGGGAGGCCTATGTCCATCTTTCGGCTAAAATGATGATGATGATAGGTATCTTGTGTATATGAGTTTTTCTCAGATTCCATATTAAATATGTACATATTTTTAAAAATAAATTTAAAAAAGGTAAATTATTCACAAAATAAAAACTACCACAGCCATTTATAGGCAGTGTACATTGCGTTGCATGAAGACTAAATAAATAAATAAATCACAAACGTGTACGCCTACAAAAGTAGTCAAATAAAAATGTCCACCAGTGTATTTACTCGCATACAAAATACATTTTGTGTGTAAATTTTTGAGTAGCTGCATTCTGACGTCATTAATCTGCTTGTGTTTATATAACGTGGCGCTACACTGTTGATTTTCAGGGTATCCACTTTAAAAAGCTATGAACTTTACAAATAACACAATGACAAACGAAAACCCACCTTATGTTCTCACCAATACAGTCCCATTCACCTTAACCATTTTCAACGTAAGTAATGTAAAGTCAGTAAGAATTTTCATTATTAAAAGTAGTTTTGTAAAAACGCGAAAGTTTCTCGTAGAGTTGTGAATTGTTGGCCGACAAGTGTTTTTGTTGTTATTTTTGATTCGCTAGTTGAAGTTTCAGCTTGTTTTCCGAATGAATTACGAGAGTTGTTGAAGTTCTTTTCCTATTCATTTTTCATTTCAAGGATGTTTGAAATAGTTATGGCTTTTTATTTCCTGGGGTAAAGAAATGGAATTTAGATTCTTACTACACAGCAATAAAATGTTTCTAGGACTGTAATAATGCAAGAAGTGGTGGCACAGTGTTAATGGCCCTGATTTACGAATTCATCATCTGCCTAGTCTTTTCCCAACTATATTGGGGTCGGCTTCCAGTCAAGCCGGATTTAGCTGAATACCAGTATTTTAGGAGGAGCGGCTGCCTATCAGACCTCCACAACCCATTAACTGGGGTAACACGGTACTTCATGGCAAGACTGGAGTCAGATTTATCTGGCTTCTGACTATCCGTAACGATTGCCAAAGATCTACAAATGACAGTCGGGACTTACAGCTTAACGTGCTTTCCGAGGCACGGAGGAAACTCGTTAAGATGGTCACCCATCCACAGACCAACTTTGGCAAGCGTTGTTTAACTTGAAGATCGACCCATGCGGCTGTTATTATTTAGCCACGAGCTCCTCACGACAATTGTAGGTCGTAAATTCAAACCCAGCCAGGCGCATCGCGGGGAAACCAGCATGTCCTAGAAAGTCAAAGATATGTGACATTCACCAAAGCACACTGAGGCCGCGTGGTGGATTACCACCCTTTTCTTCTAGGCCTCCTGTAGGCCCGAGTCCTGTTAGTAGGGATATTAAGCAATTGGGACCACCGACAAAGAAACGCTACCGAATGTCACATTTACACATGATCAAACAATTGCTATGACTGAAGTTCGTGGCATGGAGGAAACTCGGTATGTTAAGATGGTCACCCATCCACAAACCAACCTAGGTAAGCGTTGCTTAACCTTGAAGATCGATCCGTGCGGCTGTTATTATCTAGCCACGACCTCCTCGGATATCTAAATAGATCAGCAAACCATAGGAACTAAATAGGCTCGTTAGAACCACGGGGAATTTCTGAAAGGGATACCGTGGTACTGGAACGCAAAGGGTAACTGAAGAACACAGCTGTGGTTTTAGTCACTAAAACTTGCCCTTTCACTCCACCTCAGAGCGAAAAAGTCATTGGATAACATCCCACCTCAAAAAAAGTTGCGAACTGTTGTAAGAAAGCTGTTAATTTTAGAAGAAATAAGATGAAAACGATGGATCAGCAGTTAAGCCTCTACAATCCTTTGAAACATAATCTCCAAAGCTAAACCGTCTAGTTTTACCAGATAATCTCGCAAACTTTTTGATCCCCAACCAAACACGGATGATAATTCCTCTGTAACCCTCCCCGGTGGCTCCAACTAATCTAAGAGCTCCTCACGCGTCACACAACTTATTAAAAGTCATTAATTACCCACACGCCCCTCAAATTAGAACATTTTAATTCAAAATGGCGGCTTGGATGGGTCCTCTGTGCCTCAATTACATCATATTTTAGATTAAATGTTACGGAGCCTAAAATCTTGGGCCATGGGTTGGTTTCTGAAAGGAAAACCCGGGACCCTGGAATGCAGGTAAAGAAGGAATAACGAAGTGGGTTTTAGTCTGTAAAAGTCTGACATGTCCTCCCGCTACGCCCAAGAGCGGGAGAAGTCATTTTGATGAATCCCCTTCCAAAAAAAAAGCAGTATTTGTCCCCTGCGGTTTCACCCGCATTTTTCAAAACTGCTCCGCTCCCGTGAGTCATAGCGTGATGATATAGCATAGCCTATAGCATTCCTCGATTAATGGGCTATCTAACACTGGAAAAATTTTCCAATTCGGACCAGTAGTTCCAGAGATTACCCCCTACATACAAACTTACAAACCTACAAACTTACAAATTTTACCTCTTTATAATATTAGTATAGAAGATTAGTTATTTTACATGATATCACAGTCTCAAGTTTTTTGGTCGTCATTTGGTTCAAATAAACGGTTTTTCGGTATTGCCTTCTGTTAAACACTAATGACTCTGCCCCATAATGAGAATCCAACTTCAATACATTAGTTTCAGAACCCACAACCATGTCGACCCTTCCTCATTAACTCGAATTGTGTCCCTCACTCTGAATTCCCATACACGGCAGAAAGTCAGCTAAAATCCTTCGGTAAAAGATTCTAAACAAAGGTAGTAGGAACATTAATACGACCGCAAATTTTGGAACCCCGTGGATAAAGTTGTAGAGTGTGGAGAAACAAAATGATGGAGAGCAGAAGTTCTATTTTATAAAATATAATACTAGCTAAATCGGCAAAGACGTTCTGCCATATAAATTATCAAATACATGTAACATTTTCATACCTTGCATTAAATTGATCTAATTTAGGAAGAGATCTCTTTTTTGACATAGTACATAATATATTGCCTATGTTACTCAGTTAAGATGTAGTTTTCTATTGCCAAAACAATTTTTGAAATCACTCAATAAGTTTCAGATTTAAAATTTAACAAACAAAAAATCAAATCTTTCCTCTTTATAATAACTTTTAGTTTACATTCGATAGTTTACGGCTACTTTGGAATATAAACTAATATTATAAGCTAAGCTTACACATAGATTCCAGAAAAAAGTATGATCCGGGAAGATCCGGCTTGTCAGGAGCATAAGATTTTCATGCCTAAAATTATCATCAGTTTTTTAATTAAAAAATACATATTGCTAAGATGCTGTATAGGTATGTATGTGAACTTTCACATACATATTTACGTTACTTAATTTCTGGCATATAGTACAAAATACAAAATACTTACACTCAGGGGGCAATGCTAATTCTTTGGGCTTCTTAGCTCTGGGAAGAGCTAACCTTCTGGTCACTCAGTGTCGATCAGTCAGTCTTTAGCTGAAATAGAAAAATGATTAAAATTTTGTATATTCAAAGATCAGTCGCGGCCATTTTTAATTGATTAAAACCTTCTGTTTATGTCTTCTGCATGACGTTATCCAAAATTAATGAAAACGCACCGTCTTCGTTGAAATAATTCATCTTTTCAGCAGCTGCCTTCTTCAACGATATGGCCTAAGCTTTCTTGATTGATTAATTGTGGTTATTTACTTCAACTTAGCAAAACGGTAATTACTGTATCGTTCAACATTATTTAGAACAAGATTTTGGACCTTTTAGTGTGGTATTTAATAATAAAGTTTTGAGAATTTAAGTTTCGTTAGTAAAGTTTTACTAAATATTTTTTTATGATTATATTATCTTTTATTTACTAGGCAACTAAGACCCATAGTCAAAATATACAAATAATCATATATGTAATATAATAAATTAATATTCTGAGCAAAGTATTGGGGGACACAGTCTTTGTGACAAATTAACAGGGCATCCGAACCTCCTTTTCACTGAGGGTCTCAGGGCGGGAGTTAGGAAAAACCACCGGGAGAAAACCCGAGTAGAAAACCCTTTTTCAAAAAACATAAAGGTGAGTATAGACTACAACATTTTCTGGAGCAGTTTTGTGTAATGTAACGTTCTTACGAATGGTACAATATAGGCAAAAGCTCAGTTTCCAAAGCATTTCTATGTAATGTAACGTTCCTGCGAATGCTCGGCGTTATGTTACGGGTAAATGCTAACAGCGAGTGTGCATTTACCAAAATTTTGTTGTACCTATTCTATTCTACCTTGCATTCATTCTTTTTTGAAATGTCAGACCTACAAGTTGCGCATCGTCCGCACTCGAGGCTCGACGAAATGTTACACCTATATGCTCGTTGGTTTGTAACAAAAAGGGTGAGCGTGCTCAACTTTTAGTTCGTAAAAGGATGATACACTAGAACATATCATAGAGCGGCTCATTGTTCTGTTACAAGTAAATGTCGTAGTCTAAAGAAACTATAACCCATTGTAAACTTTTTTGCTGCGAGGTCGGTATTCTTCTACGAAATCGTCAATACACCCCTTCGGCCAAAACTCTCCTTTGAAGAAGGTCTCCAAATGGTGAGTCGGCTCCTGTACCATAAACGATGATTCTCTATTCACACACATGCGAACTCATTGGCCCAGAACAACTATCTGTAGCGTTACGCAGCGCAGCAGTCAATCGCTCTATCACTGCACTGACAGAGACGTAAAATTTTATTGAGAATGAATTCATCCAGAGAACTATAAACTGCCAAGAAAAGCTGAGGGCCTCCATAAAGTGGCGCATTATATCAGCGATAATAAACCCAGCAAATTGTTTCTCATTTTTGCATCACCGCTTACCATCAGGTGGGATCGCGGTCAAGTACTAGTTTATATCAATAAAAAAAAGAAACCCTGCAACATGTCAACCATATCTATTTTGCATTGCTTCACAAATTGTTGTTACCGATATATTTGTCTAGAATCTCAGTAAACACACATTTCTTCAGTTTGCAGATGAGTTTTAAGTTTTCTTTTCAATAAACGGAAAAAAAACTTAGTAAACGCTTAACAGAAAGACGACCAGGTGAGAACGACCGGTATATCTCGCGTCCATCGGATTCCTGCGACTTCCACCCTTATCGTTGGTCCACTTTACGGCAGGTCTTTTGATTCATGATAACCACTCTAGAACCATCAAACCCATCGGCCATCTGATCTGCAAGCAAGCTCTACTCACAGTGACTTAACTTTGGTAATGTCTCGGGCTTTGACGGCAATTTCGGTTCTGTTTTAAACGTGGTTTTAAAGCCTTTAAAAAGGTAGAGATGCTCTGTACCGTCAATATTCCCCTTTAGTCTGATTAGAATCCTTTTAACCGCGAATATTGAGCTTGTATACCTTTCTCTTTAGTTTAACTTTTTACTTAAACAAGAGCAACATAGCGGTGGTCCATTTGCTGTAGCTTGAAAGGAAGCGGATGTTTGTAAGCTAAACATTTTGACATGCAAGCGGCGTCGGTCTGGGGAAGCTAAGCTAGAGCTAAGAACCACTTATTCGATCACTATTCTCTCCGCATCCGGTAACTTAGGTTAAATAAAGTTGGTAGTGGTTAGAGTTGAAGACTGGAAGATGATTTTGTAAAGGTATTATTGTGATGGCATTTTGATATTGCTCGCAGAACAGATGGTCATCATCTACATAGCTTTTCCCAACTATATTGGGGTCGGCTTCCAGTCAAGCCGGATTTAGCTGAATAGATACCAGTATTTTACGAGGAGCGGCCAGGTCTACCAGACCTCCACAACCCATTAACTGGGGTAACACGGTACTTCATGACAAGACTGGAGTCAGATTTACTGGCTTCTGACTATCCGAAACAACTACCAAAGATCTACAAGTGACAGCCGGAACCTACGGTTTAATGTGCTTTCCGATGCACCCATCCACAGACCAACCTCGGCACCTTGGCAAGCGTTGCTTAACCTTGAAGATTGACCTGTGCGGCTGTTATTATCTAGCCACGAGCTCCTCAGCAAAACAGATGGTCGAAAGGGTCGAAAGTATCTGGAGTAGTGACCACTTAGCTTTGGAAATGCTCTCACAAGGTGTACTGAAGATTCCGATGTGGGTACTGTGGTAATTGATGGATGATGGATGGGAGATACTTAGGACTAGTCATCGTGGCGATACCTGGGGAGGCCTATGTTCAGCAGATGACGTCTTTCGGCTGAAATGATGATTATTAAGTCAAATACTGGTAACCAGCTGCGTCTTGTTAGACCGACCCCAAAAAAATATTTGATAAAGAAAATAAAAATTAAAGGTACGAAACTGACTAGCTAGAATAGAATAAACTTTATTGTCACCAAAAAGTAACAGTACAGAAATGAATGATGCTATTGGCATGCTTGTCTCTCCGTTTGTTATTACAGGGCTTTATCGATGAAGAACTGAAATTGTTCTCCAGTTTTCACAGAATATGAACTTTTAACTCGATTGGGTTTTTACTTCCTTTTTTTACAGAATTTTTGAGTAGCAAAATTGCAAACGGTCTGTCGTACCAAAATTGGGTGACAATTTTTCCGTTACCATATGAATAAAAAGTCCTTCCAATTTATCGGGTTTTCCGAATTTCGTTGTGGACTTTTTTCTATGGAGGTATTCCTACCTTCGGGCGACGTGCAATGGTACAAAGCATACAGAACGAAATGAATAAAAAACTTGGTTAGGAGTTAACTAACCACTTCCAGTTAGCGCTGTTTTTATTTTAAGGATATTTTTTGATATTGGAGCTATAAATGTAACTTTTTTGTATCGTTATTCATCGCAACTAAACATTATGCTCTACGAAAGGAAATCAAAGGTCTCCGTCTGGACTGCTACAGAGAATTGACCGAACCAGATCAGGGAAACGTTGTAACTTTGCACAACCCAGGGTTCGAACGTAGCTGGCCGGCCACGTGACAGTCATCAAACTTAATACATCAATATCTCCTATAAATAGCCGCTACACGGAAAGGTCAAAGAAAAATAGCCAGAACAAACATCGAGATCATAGTTACACATTATTCTCGTGACGTAATATCACTCACGTTTCGGGATCGACTCCTCAACACCGTATTTTTTGTCGGCTATAGTTAATTTACGTAACAGTATATTTAGGTCTCCTAAACCAACACGCACTAACCCTAAATATATCTTGTCCCTAAACGAGAAACCAAGCAAATATAAACATCGGTTCTAAGTACACTCATCGCGTCAAGTTTTTGTGATACCCTGACCAAAGTCAGCGATAGTCGTGGAACTTCGGGAAAGTTCGTGAAAGTTCGGCAAAGTTCGGACGTTTCGGGAACAATAAAAGCTGTTACAAGTTAGAAGACTAATCTAGACGCTTTAGTTCGATGTTAGTATTTATTGTTAATGCTGTTCGCGGGAACTTTGGCGTTCCTTTGTCTGGTACCTTTGACCTTCACGCTGAGTTAGGTTTAGGGATAGGGAAAAACTTTGTTTTGGGTCAAAATTGATACTTATTTTATTTGGTAGAAAATATGTCTATCCATAGAAATATAATAATGAATCTTTTTTTCCCTTGGCTGGACCTATTTTTTTGTTTGTTTTTTTTTTGTGTGTCAGGAGAAGGTTTTTGCAGAAATAAAAATTAAGATGCGCAAAAAAAATAAAAAAAATTAGAAAACTACGACTATTGAACTTTACAACCGTTGAGCATTTGATAGTTCATTGCTAAGACAACTTTTTTTTATATCACATAAACCAGTGCTTGACTGCAATCCCACCTAATGGTAAGCAGTGATGCAGTCGTAAAACTTTCTTTACAGTCTTTATAACTACCTTCAGGCCTTAATTTAATGCGACAGTGCAGCTATCAACTATTTTACATTAACCTATCAGTATCAGGTACTTTTATTCATATAATTGTACGTTACGTGTGTTTGTCACCTAACTCCTCCTAAATGGTTTGACTAATTTCAATAACATTTTGTGTGTATGTTTGAGTGCGTTAAAATGACAATTGAACCCAGTAAGTGGCGTGGCATTCAATCGGGTCCTCAATATTGTAGGTATACTATTTATTTCATTTTTATATTTCATTCTCAAATGTCGTGACTGTTAGTAGTTATATATAAATTTGACACAATAAAATAGTTTTTGGACTTGCTCTGTTTTCTAGCTCTTTATTTGTTGGACTTGGGAGTAAACCAAAGTACAATGTAATATTTATAGGTTAAACTCTGTCGTGGAGGTAAAAGTTTATTTCTCGTTTAATAGGATTTGTAGAAATGGTAGAGATAATAAAGACTTTGGTGATAACTACAGAATCATAAAATGTAAGTTATTGTATAAGAATTGAAATATAAGAATTCTACCATCGGACAAACCGTCGTAGGGCGAGTATCCATCCTTACGTTTTCGAAACATGCACGGTCCGGACAAAACGCTTTGCCTCGTCGTTTAAGCCCCGTACATCGAAGAATTGGAACAATTTGGCTGCTGCGGTCTTTCCGTCCGATTATAATTTGGGTATCTTCAAGACTAGAGTGAATAGGCTCTTAATAAACAAGTGCGCCTCACCATCAACGATTGCCTCACTGATTACCATCAGGTGGGATTGCAGTCAAGCACTAGTTTATGTTGTATAAAAAAAAAATGAAACATTCCTATGTAAAAGTGGCCACTTTTTGATCATGTAAGAAGCCTCCACAAGTGGCGTTAAATACACCGTGTGTGAAATGGACGCACAAACGAGCACCATGGATCTAGTACCTACATGATTCTGGACATCCCAGTGCAGTGGTGGAATTTTTCGACAGCCTTTTCTAATGTTTTTTTATTTATAAATCTGTACTTTTGACGTGACAACGTCTTAAATTAGGTTGCGGCTGGGAGTCACTTATGAAAAAGTGTAACGCTCGGTAACGTTACGATGAGTCACCGAACGAGAGAGAGGCCCGCCGAATGCCTTGCGTCTCTCTCCCACTCAACTATGATCGGTCTGCCGCGCGCGCAGCACTAGAGAATTTTAGTAAACAAAATATATTTCTATAGTTAAAATTTGTGCAATTCTTATTTTCATTCAATTCCTTGTTCCTATTGTGCAATTTAATTATATTCATATCAATAAATATTCTACCGAGAAAAAGACGTTGTCACGTAAAATCTTCGCCCGTAAAAACGACTTTACAGGCAACCATTTTTTCACATTAGAATTGTTTTTTGATTAAAAATGTCGTTTTCGATTTCATTTCGATTCATTCGATATTTTTCATTATTTTTGTATATTTATTGATAAACCGGTTAGATATTAGCAAATATTTTATTCATGCATATTCCCTATTAGTTACACTTGCTCGTCACTAATGATGGACTACCAAGCAAGAGAACATTGAAACTCAGTGAAGTCACGAACCGGGCTGCAATCAAGTCGGCTCAAGTGACCATGAGTGTTATTAGCGACTAGTTTCTATTCTAACTAGAGGGCTTGGCATTGCAGATGGACTAACAACTCAGAATGTATTTAGATTTTAAACTTTTTAGTTAACGTAGATCATAAATTGATGGTATACAAATAACAAGAAAATAAATACGTTACGCTATGGCAATTTAATTTTTGTAGCGTGAAAAAAACTGTACTTTTCCATTTAAACTGTAGAAAATCGTTATTGTAACATTGATAAACTGGTTAGGATAGCAAATATTTTATTCATGCATATTCCCTATTAGTACACTTGCTTGTCACTAATGACGGACTACCAAGCAAGAGAACATTGAAACTCAGTGAAGTCACGAACCGGGCAGCAATCAAGTCGGCTCAAGTGCCCATGAGTGTTATTAGCGACTAGTTTCTACTCTAACTAGAGGGCTTGGCATTGCAGATGGACTAACAACTCAGAATGTATTTAGTTTTCTAATTTTTTAGCTAACGTAGATTTTAAATTCATGGCAGAAAAATAACGAGAAAATAAATACGTTACGCTACGGCAATTTCATTTTTGCAGCGTGAAAAGAACTGTACTTTTTTCATTTAAATTGTAGAAAATCGTTATTCTAACATTTGTAATGAAAATAATAACTAATTAATTATTTTTTAATGTTTTTAATTAAAAATGTCATCGAGGTTTATTAAAATAACGATTTTATTAATCCTGATGACATTTATAGAAAAAAAAAAGTAATTAGTTAATTTATTCTTTGTAGGCTATTTCGTTTGGTTTTTACCAATTCTATTATGGTTTTCGCTGTCCGTAATTTGTATATTTATTGATAAACTGGTTGGTAGCAAATATTTTATTCATGCATATTTCCTATTGGTAACACTTGCTCGTCACTAATGACGGACTACCAAGCAAGAGAACATTCGAACTCAGTGAAGTCACGAACCGGGCAGCAATCAAGTCGGCTCAAGTGCCCATGAGTGTTATTAGCGACTAGTTTCTACTCTAACTAGAGGGCTTGGCATTGCAGATGGACTAACTACTCAGAATGTATTTAGATTTTTTAACTTTTTAGTTAACGTAGATCATAAGAGCAAAAAAAATTGATGGCATAAAATTATAGAAGAAAATAAGACGCTGTAATGGACATATCTTTCATACGGATTTTTTTGTACTATGGCACTCATTTTCGTGGTTTGTAATTGAGGAATAAGAACGATGTTTATTTATTGATAGTCATTGGTATCTAAATATAAATATCGATGTTGGGAGTACATATTTAACATTAATAAAATAACTGCTTCACAGGACGTTCTTTTTTTCGTGTGACAGTGTTAGACTTTTGTGTTTAAAGAAATGTATTCTCACAGAACACTTCTGGAGATAATGGGAATGAGATCAGTCTGTTCCAGTTAATTCAAGGCCTCTTGCCTGGCCTCTTCGTGGCTCTAGAGAGCATGGAGGTCTGGTAGGCAGCCGCTCCTCGTAAAATACTGGTAATATTCAGCTAAATCCGACTTGACTGGAAGCGGACCCCAATATAGTCGGGGAAAGGCTAGGCAGATGATGATGATGAGAGAGGATGGCTTTCTAGTACGCAAACAGTTTTGTTGACATCTCTTTTAGGCATGCATGGAACACTACGCACCTTCGACGACTCGGGCTCAGTTTCATCGTATCGTATACGGCCAAACAGCCAGCTACCCTTTAGCCAACGATTGGTCTATACAACACCGCTCCCACAAGGTGGACCGACGACTTGGCGAAGACCGCGGGAATCCGACGGATGGAAGACGCACAGGACCGGTCGCTGTGGTGACGCTTGGGGGAAGCCTATGTCAAGCAATTGACGTCTTTCGGCTGAAATGATGATGACCGCAGTCATAAGCTGCTTTTATTATTTAACTAACACAGTAAACCCAATACAAGTTAACAGCAGACCTGGCATTGAACTAGATTCTACACACTTAAGTTGCTAGTTTAGCTGACTTAGCACTTTATGCTCTAACTTACATTGTATATTATTGTTTTAAGTTAACGTAGTTACTGCAGCGTGCCACGGTGGCAATATGGCGGTATGGCCAGTTTACAGCCATATTAACCCAGGGACATTGCTTAACAAAAATGTTTAACTTGTATGTTACATTGAGGTAGAATATCTCGTGGCGAATAAAGACGGTACCCTTATAGGATTACTTTGTTGTCTGTTTGTCCGTTTGTCCGTTACTCCGGCTATCAAGACATTTCTTCTCAGTGACGCGTGGAAGTATGAATTGAAGTTAAAAGAAGATAGTTCTTGGAGCAGTGGAAAAATCAAACTTCTGAGGCAATCTAAAGATATGAGGCCGTTTATACTCTGTTTAGGTGTATATTTCCCGGTCGGGTACCCAATTGACCTAGTACCCTGAAATTCGGTAAGAAGCAACGTCCCATAATAGCACAAGTAAAAGAAAAATTCTGAAAATAATTTGTTGTTACATACATCATAATTTTTTTTACGATGTGAAAAAGTTTTGAGTCCCACTGGGGGAATCAAATTATTTAGATTTTGTACGAAACTCTTAGTGCGCGAGTCTGACTCGCACTTGACCAATTATTATATTCATATTGAGCTAAGAATTATCACCCTGCCATTTTTTTACTCAATGCAATTCCAAAAGAGGTCAACTTCTAGTAAAAATTATCACGACCCCCTATCACAAAAAAGTATTCTCTCCTCCCTCACATCAGAGTTTAATATCCTTTAACATCTGTTTTAATAGCTTAGTAGTAGTAGTAGTATTGTACAATTTATGACTTTAGAGTCAGCAGATGGCGTTGAAGATGCAGCGGACGTGAAAGCGCTTGTCCAGTTTACTGTTGAACGTAACGGAGATGATTGCTGGAGTGACTTGCTTTTTAGTTCTGTTTGGAAGTTCATCATAATAATGTTAAGCGCTGGAAAGTTAAGGTTGACACGATTCTAAAGCGAACCTTTAGTCGACAGAACGATTCACTTTTGAAAATTTCATCGAAATAAACTTTCACCGGTGAACGATTCACTGACACAACTGTTCGTCTAGCCCTGGGGTATAAAACATAGGTATTCGACATGTAGACTATGTACATGTAACATAACTCTGTGCCAGTTTAAAAAAAAATTACCCTACCTACACTAGGAATTGTTCTTGTGCCGTGGACGCGTTCAAAAACATACAAACTCATATACACAAGACACCTAGACCTGGAACAACTATTCAATCACTAATCTCTTCAGCCGTCCGGTAACTGTCTGGATAGAGCCCGAGTCGTTGACAGAGCCTTGTGATTCATGCGTGTCTCAAAGAGACGGCAGCAAAACCATAGAGGTCCAGTAGATCCAATGCCTACCTACTACAGCCACAGAGTAAGTCTGAAAAGGAAACTCATGTGCCTAGAAAATAAAGGGACATCAGTGTAATTATGTTGTGGTATTATTGATGCACCTGACTTGTTTGCTGTGCTGGCACGGTTCTTTGTTGCTGACAATTACTGCCGCGGTAAAAAGCACAGGTTCTTTGCTGTGCCCCAGTGTCGCACTGTTGCACGTGCTCAGTCTCCAATACCTTGCACTTTGGCTGCGCTAAATGGTTTCTTGGATTCTAATCCAACAAACGATCTGTTTGCAGATGAACGGAAGATGATTTTTATTATATGTCAGCGGTACTGCTGTCTTTTAATATTGTCTCTGTGTCTTTGTTAATTAGTGTAATTGGTTAACCAACAGTTGTAATTAATTAAATAATAAAGTAATTTTAGTCAGTAACGTTGGTCCCGGCTGTCATTTGGAGATCTTTGGCAGTCGTTACGGATAGTCAGAAGCCAGTAAAATCTGACTCCAGTCTTGCCATGAAGTACCGTGTTACCCCAATTAATGGGTTGTGGAGGTCTGGTAGGCAGCCGCTCCTCGTAAAATACTGGTATTCAGCTAAATCCGGCTTGACTGGAAGCCGACCCCAATATAGTTGGGAAAAGGCTAGGCAGATGATGAGTCAGTAACGTCTGACATGCCATCCCACTCCACTCCAGAGGCCGTTTGATGATATCCAACTTAAAAAAACTAAATACTATCCTCTTCTCTCTAATAGCAATTAACAAATAAATAAACCTCTAAGCGGTACCAGCGAGTACCACTTGGACAAATTAGTGCCAGCTCGGTGCAGACTAGATTTATTACTCCAGGTGAACTTTGCGCTCCTAGTACTAATCGGTGCTAATAGGAGCTCGAATTTGGATGCATTTGAGGGTCTTTAGAGTAGTGTGGTTTATTAGTTTAGTTGTGTTTATGTTAAGATAGCTATTGTTTTTGCTTTTTGATATGCGAGATAGATTATTAATTTAAAAAGGGGTTTATTGCGTTTTTAGTTACTTACTGTTTTTTGCTGCTTAACCTATTCATTTTTGAATTAAGGTTCCCCAGGCTGTAGTTATCAGGAACTTAGACTCGGGCAGAGCTTTCTACTTCTTAGCTGTATGCAAAATGGCTGTAATACCAAAATGTTTTGAGCGCATCGAGGTTTGATGTCAACCATGTACTATAAATATTAAAACTGCACACACTTATAAAATAGGTAATTGGGCAATTTACAGTCCAAGACTCTTAATAAAACACGACTCAGAGTTGTTTACGTGATAGAGCGATATTCCACCATTCGATTTCACAATTTAACCACCAGAAAAAGAACCTCTTTATCTTTCATCTTACAAGCTGAGGAATATAAATGACATCGTGAAAGATCACGACTCCTCGAGCGAGCCGATATTCAGTGATATCTAAGTACATCGCTTCAGCCGCGGGCTCTCCGCAAAATGAACAAAAAATCACCCACTGCCAAGTTTACTTTTTACTAACTTGAAGTGTTGAAGAAGAGAGAGGTGGGTGGAGAGGCTCATATTAAATATGATCGAGGTTTCATAGGATAGGAGGGAAATGGTTAACATTCAATATCGTTGAGCTTTTGAATAGTCTTGTGTTAATACGCTTGAAGTACTGACTGAATAGGTCTCCTGAAATCTGTTTGATTCTTTCTTTAAAAGATCCTTTCAGACTCCAATCAGCATAGTCCTCGTATGATTTGATCATTATAGTATATGTACTGTATGGACTTTAAAAGAGTTTCTGACACCTGAGTTTGTTTCAGTTTTTGTACTCTATCTATCTCTATGGAACACTACCCTCATCTAGTTTAAATTGATTAAAAAATTGACGTGTATAAGTTAAAAACCTATCTGCAAAATAGGTTATGTTTGTTACATGGTTTGTGGGTTAATGTTAATAATTATATAACAAGTAATTGATGATTATTAATAGATAAAAGACATTATTATATTACTATTATACCTAGCCTATATTATCCCACTGCTGGGCAAAGGCCTCCCTTCATTTCTTCTATTGTTTGCGGCTAGATCTACAAAATAAATATCATTTATTACACATTATAAAATAAAATAAATCAATAGAACCATCTCTACAGTTTTCTCTATTCAGAACATAAAGTTTAAACTCCATTGAATACAATTGCTATGCTTTTTAAAACGCGTTTGACTTCTCGTCTCAGTAAAAATTATATTCGAAAAGTAATTTTTAAAAGGAAAAACTTGCTTCGAGAGTTTTACGAGACGTTTTTCTTTGTTCATTGAGTACTTTGAAGATTTTATGGGTTTCCACCGATTGCGTTGATGTATTCATACTGTCTTTATAATTTTTTATTTGTTACGGGTTGGTTTTGAGGAGCTTTTGGCTAGAATAACAACACCTGCAAAAGTAGATTTCCAAGGTATCTCATCATAAAAACTACAACAACCATAACTTTCTCTCTCTCTCTCTCTCTCTTGACAACTCTTGTCAAGATCGGCGAGTGGATGGGTGACATACTTAATAACATACCAAGATTCCGCTATACCTCAGAAAACATGTTAAAGTGCAGCTGGTCTCAGCTCTCATTTTTAGATCTTTGGCAATGGTTAGAAGTCTAGATATCTGACACCAGTCTTATTACAGCCGGGTACGTCATAATCATGGCGGTAAGAGTTACCGGTAGCCTTTCTTTGAACAGGTTCTGGAAAGGTGTCACGACGTACTCGTCTTCCTCATGATGCAGGTCCATACTGGACATGGTATTCCTGTATTTGGATCAGGCGGAAGGAACGCCTGGGGGTCGCTTTTGTTTATACCACTCGGTGGATACGGTGGACATACGTGGAGGTGTGCGCCGCTTGGGTGGTGGCTTTTGCCTACTGCAGAGCAGTTCTGCTAGCGAAGGAGGCGGCCGCACGTGTGAGGGAATGGACGTTCTCAGGCCCCAGCAGCCGAAAATAGTATAAGGAAATTCGTTAAGGGTCGAGCCCTTAACGAATTTCCTTATACTATGTTCTCTAGAGCAGTGGTGGTCCAGTGGTAATTGATCCGATTTGCAAGTTGTAGGTCGCGGGTTCAAACCCGGTCAGGCGCATTACTTTGTGTAATTTATTTTATCACCACTGCTCTCAAAACGGTGAAGAAAAACATCGTGAGGAAACTGGCATGTCCTAGAACCAAAAATTCGAAGACATTTGACATCCACCAATCCGCAATGGGCCCGCGCGGTGGATTATGGCCCATTCCCTCTCCAAGAGAGGAGGCCTGAGTCCCAACAGTAGGAACATTGTAAGGCCGATAATGCTAATGCTTCACTGAAGGAGGCCTGCCATTTCTCATCGCTTTGGACAGGCTCCTCCTCGCTGTAACTGGCCCTGACACGAAAGAAAGAAAAGAAAGAAAGAAAGAAAAACGGTTTATTTGTGCGGAAAGACGAGATCTGTTGCCGCCGATTGCCCCCAGGAGGACACGGTGTTGCTCCGGAGCACACCTCTATCGTATGCTCCAGCCATGATCTTACATCAGCTACGTTCCGTTTTAACAATATAAGTTACGCATACCATCACCCACTTTTATTTTGCTGAGCAACAGACTTAAAAAACATCAAACACACATAAAGTACACAAAGCTAAGTTCTGTCACATTCTGTAAAAGTAATATTAACATCTTGAAGGCTCTAAAAGATGTATTTTACACGTGTTTGAGGAGGCACGTGTCAAGTCTAGAATTACTCACATAATTCTTTATGACACGAACGACGGAGAAATGAAAAAACACGAAGTCAACATCTCATAGACTGTTGCCATGTTATTCTGTAAAAACATTTATTAATTTCAAGTGATATTGGTTTCCTATGTGCCTCGGAAAGCGCGTTAAGCCGTAGGTCCCGGTTGTCATTTGTAGATCTTTGACAGTCGTTACGGATAGTCAGAAGTCGGTTAATCTGACTCCAGTCTTGCCATGAAGTACCGTGTTTCCCCAGTTAATGGATTGTGGAGGTCTGGTAGGCAGCTGCACCTCGTAAAATACTGGTATTCATCTAAATCCAGCTTGACTGCAAGCCGACCCCAATTTAGTTGGGAAAAGACTAGGCAGATGACGATGAAGTGATATTGATTGACGATATTTGTAATTGTGCGCTATCAAATAGATGGAAAATCATTAGAATTACTTCTCTCGTACCAGGGCTGCGTATGGATGCGTATGGATGCGTGAGGATGTGTCAGACTGATTGTCTACATTGATCTTAATTATGTTTTTATAACGTCTGTACTACATATGGAATGCAATAAAATATTGAGTATTGAAATAGATACATGTTTTATTTTTGTTCCAAAAAAAATGGTTGTTTTTGTACTTCCTGATACCACAGATTAAATTACTCAATAATATAATAAATGATTATTATTTTGCAAATAGGTTTTCACAAACTCTTTTACACGTCATATTTTTTTGTCATATTATTCTAGATGAGGCCGGTGTTTCCTAACTGACTACCCTGAGAAGAAACCGTAACAAACTCAGGGGTCACAGTCTCTTTTAAAGTCCATACACAATGTATTGGTCAAATCATATGCGAACCATGCAGATTAGTGTCTGAGATGGCCTTTTGAAGAAAGAACCATGCAGATTTGAGTGGACCTGTCCAGTCAGTGCAAGCATTTGTCATTATCCGCAAAGCTCAACTCAGGACTACTAAGGAGCTCAACTACTTGACGAACAATACCAAGGAGGGGACATATGGTTAAGGCGCAGAAGACACTCAAATTGCCAGATAAGTTAAAATTACTGAAAAGAAAAGAAAAAAAAATAGTAATCCACATAGTCCTTACATTAACAAAAAAGGTAATAATAGTGCTATCGTATTTTTTTACAGGAAACCAACAAATTGCTAGGCATGTAGGTACAAATGCTTGTGGTTTTAGATAACAAATAACTTCACTATAAATTCGGAAACCTTACGTTTTGTTTTAATATTCTAGAAGTCATCACTAAAGGTGGACATACCATGTGGCAGCAATTTTAAGATATTCCTGAAATACTAAAAGTTTAAAAATGTGTGGAAAGCAGTATGTGCTAGCGTTGTTAATGGTATACGTGGGGTTGGCCCACTCCTGGGGTAAGTCATCATCATCATCATTATTTCAGCCGAAAGACATACTGGTAGGTCTCTCCCTAGTGTGAATGAACGCTCCTTTGCATCTCACTTCCATCAAATTCCCGCGACCCTCACCAGGTTTTCCATCAGGTGGTCCACGTTGTAGGAGGCGTTCCAACGCTGCAGTTTCCCGAACCTTTCGGCCCTCCGGATGGTGTGGGGATACCGCTGTGTCTCACGAAGTGGCGAGCCTCCTTCCTGGCCCGTCACCATACGATCTGGAGGCAACAGTCCCTGCACGCATGCATGATTTGTGCGTGGAGATGCAACGCCGAGGCGTTACCCCGCTCAGCTGGTGGACTGTATAAGGGCAGGATGTCATGGTGGAATGGTGACTATGACTATCATCCATGTGATGGGCACGCCATAATTATGGCGTTAAGTCTCTTCCTTGAGGAATGGCTGGAAAGACTTCACGGCGTCCTCACCTTCCGCATGATGTACCTAGCAATATGATGATTTACCACCAAAAAAAAGGAACCTTTCGGCCCCATCCACCATCTATTTTAATTGTTACAACTGTAATGAAGGAAGACCTGTCTCACCAAGGTTAATTAAAACCTAGGTCTTAGGCTCTTAAGCTATCGCCAATTAAATTAGTTTTGTGTATCTTAAATAATAGGGGTTTCCCGCAAAATAGTAGATTTGGCACCAAAATGTAAACAATGTAAAATCAATACCACAATAGATCACCTAAAATCATGGAAATATAGGGTCAAGTACCAAATAATTGTTTTTGTATATATTATAATAGGTTTGTCCTAAAAAGCATTTAAGCAAATTAATTGAAAGAGATCACCAATAAACCATGTACTATGTAACTAGAAAATTTCATTAGATTCCAAAAAAAATATTGTCGTCATCATCGTTTCAACCAAAAGTCTACTATTTAACTGGACATACGCCTCCCCCAAGGATCTTAATTTCCAGAACCATAACCCAATAGGTAGTATACATATATTTAGATAAAATTTCTAGCAGAATAGTAAATAAAACACTTAGTTAAAGTCAAAATAATCAATATTTATTGTTAAAAATAATAATCACTAAATAATCAGCGCCGCACATCGTATGATCGTCGTAGGTACCTAGTTACCTACTCATTGAGGCCGGAAAGCGCGCCAATTTGTCTCCGCCTCTTTGAACATATTTTCATTAAAATTATAAATTGATGTATTAAATTGGTTACAAACTAAGTATTATTTTAATAACCGAACGAAATAAAATGTAACAACACTGTATTAGTGACAAAATAACAAATAAAAAGGAATTGCAGTCAGGGATCGATCATCGATTTATTTGGTGACAGATCTACCATTCTGAGACAAAGCTATTAATTATGTAATAAAACTATTATTATAAGAACGAAGTTTATATTCATCTAATGCACTACAATTTCATTTGTAATTCATCTCTTATTTTGCACATATACTAACATTAATTTTATAATTCATACCTGGGAACTCTTTTTGTTTATCTGAGAACGAAAATTTTTCGTGGTGATAGATCTATTTATTAGGTAATACAACTTGATGACAAATATAAAGATTGGTAACAAGATATATAGTCTCCATTTGGTTATTTAAGTAAAGATGACACTTTTTAGGGTTCCGTACCTCAAAAGGAAAAAACGGAACCCTAATAGGATCACTTTGTTGTCCGTCTGTCCGTCCGTCCGTCTGTCAAGACCCTTTTTCTCAGGAACGCGTGAAGGTATCAAGTTGAAATTAAAACCATATATTGCAATCCGCGGTCCCTTGAAGTTGTGCAAAAATCAAACTTGTAAGTTGACGGGAAAAAAAGATACGCCCGTTTATGTTGCAAAAAACGTACATTTCGACACTGTCAAAGGAATCAAAACTCATAGGGTGCTTCCCGTTGACCTAGAATCTTGAAATTTGGCACGAAGCAAGGTATTATAGCACTAATATCGGGAAAAGTCTGAAAACTAAAAATTTTAGTTACGTCACAAGAAAAAAAAATTGAAAAGTCTTCAAGACTCGATTCGAGAATTAAACTGTTTTTATAGGTAGGTTGGTACGAAACCCTCAGTGCGCGAGTCCGACTCGCACTTGCCCGGTTTTTTTTTATTTTAGTCATATATTCTGCAAAGCACAGAACAGTTGTAGCAAAGTTTTAAGTTCCCCCAGAAATAAGAACCCTCCATACAATGTTTAACACCTTTAAATTGTGTTTTGGAAATTCAATACTGACAACCTTTATTATTTACCTTTAATAGTAACGTTCGTGCTAAGTTTCAGTGCCTTCGGAATAAAAAAAACATACATACGAATTTACCCCCTTTAAAGATGAATTTCCTAAAACTTGCTCTTAGTACTCGCCTACTGTATAAAAGAAAGTCTTGTGCCAAATTTTACGTTACTGTTCCCAGTAGTTTCAGCTGTGCGTTATATGTCAGTCGATTAGTTTCTCCTTTTGTATAATATAGATAGGTTGGCGTTTGACATCTATCTCACCTGATGGAAAGCGATGATGGAGCACTCTCGCCTAGTTGGTACCGATTCATTCTGGACTTAGAGACCCCCAGGTTGTAGCTATCAGGAAACATAGACTCCAGCAGAAAATTAATTTGCTCCAAATATTTCTAATGATTTCTATTTCATTTCTTGTTTCAGACGTCGCCATATCAATAGGAGATGTACTAGAATTTTATACCGACGGAACCAAAACAAACGCCGTACATTTCGAGTCTCGTAACCTCACTGCAATAAAGTACGATGAAGTACATAATATGATGCTGTTTATTGACAAACAGCGCGGCCATGACAATATATGTGGATATAGCTTAACTTCCAAGGATATAAGATGCTTTGTCCAAAGACACGATAGCAACATTCACGATCTGGCTTTCGACCCAGCTACAGATGTGCTATTCTTTACCGATACCAAGGAGCAAACCATTAATTGGGTTTCATTAAAGAAACGCTATGATAACGGAAATATTTTACTTCAAATGTATGACCGGATCCCCAGTAATGTCGCCGTGGACAGCTGTAACGGGTATGTTACCAACGATATTATGTTAATGCTTACTCCAAATCTATGCAATTTTAATGCAATATTTTAACGTAATTTACAGGTATATTTACTGGACAAATTGGAAATCGAGTCGCGGCACAAATTACATGGAAAGAGCTAAACTATTTAGTTCTGAGACAAGGGCTATTTACCGTTTTTTTCCAGTACATACCTTTGCTATTGATCCACAAACACAAAAAAATTACTTCATCACAGGTTCACAGCATAGATTTTTTGTCAAAGTAGATTTAAAATCAGAAAACTACAATAGAAATCAACAAATATTTCATCATAATAAATATCCTTCTACAGAAAAATTGGCTGTTTCAAATGATTATATGTACTGGGTTAGTAGTAGTGAGAGTCAGAAAACGGTTTGGCAAATACTCAAAAACGCAAGAAAAGCAAAACCTAAACAATTTATTAGTTTCAATACTGGAACAACAGTCAGTATAGCTACGAACTATAGAATTCAAGACCAAGTTCAGGGCCGACAGGACTGCGAGCTACTATCAAATCTGAAGCAGGTAACAGAAACAGAACAGTCAACTAAACTAGATGAGATAACAGAAACCGATACAACAACAGAAATTTACGAGTCATCAAGCATGGAGCAGACTACAGAACTAGATGATACATGGACTACAGAAACACTTGTAGAAGAGACTACAGATATGGAACAGACTACAGAAACAGATGAGACATGGACTACAGAAACACTTGTAGATGAGACTACAGATATGGAACAGACTACAGAAACAGATGAGACATGGACTACAGAAACACTTGTAGAAGAGACTACAGATATGGAACAGACTACAGAAACAGATGAGACATGGAGTACAGAAACACTTGTAGATGAGACTACAGATTCGGAACAGACTACAGATACGGAACAGACTACAGAAACAGATGAGACATGGAGTACAGAAACATTTGTAGATGAGACTACAGATTCAGAACAGACTACAGAAACAGATGAGACATGGAGTACAGAAACACTCGTAGACGAGACTACAGATACGGAACAGACTACAGAACCAGATGAGACATGGACTACAGAACAGACAGCTGAAACAAAAGATGACCTTGCTTACAGGTAAAAATAGGATGTATTTTCTACCCCTTTTTTTTGTTTAATTAGGTATGTTAAAATATCTGTTAATGTTTTACATTTTCGTTTTTTTAGGTGTAATGCCACATGTCTGGGTTGCGAGGTATACGACTGTCTGAACTACTGTTTCCACGGCAATTGTAGATACAATGAAAATGGACAGCCTGCATGCAGGTAACACTAATTTGAATCTCCTCTGGATGTTGGTATTTTTAAAAGAAAAGCTATAATTAAAATACTCGCCTGTTGGTCTAGTGTTTAGTAGCCATGACTGCTATACTAGAGGTCGTGGGTTCGATTCCCACCCAGGACAAATGTTAGTATGATGAGCACGATGGTTTGTTCTGTGTCTGGGTGTAATTTATCCATAATATGTATGTATTTAGAAAAATATTATAAGTATGCTTATCAGTTGTCTAGTACTCATAGCAGAAGCATCTGTTTAGTTTGGGACAAGATGACGTTGTGTGAATGTTGTGGAATATAAATATTATATTTACAATTACCTCATTTCACGTCATCCGCATTTCAGGTGTGATGCCGGGTATTCCGGCGAACGGTGTGAAGTCTATGCGTGTCATCGCTACTGTCTGAACAACGGCCACTGTTCCCTGAACGAGGAAGATGAGCCAGTCTGTCAATGTGTCGGTAACTACGAGGGATCAAGATGTGAAACTGTTAAAAACAAAGCTCTTACCTTCAACCTTCAGTTGTTATCAGCAAAAGAAAACCCAACGATTGCTGATTTACTGTCGAAAACTGTCGCGAAAATTTCTGTTACAGTTGAAGTACTCTAATCAAATATACAGGCTTTCACCGCAAAAGGCGGCCCATACATCTAACAATACTAACCTTATCTAAGCAAAAAACTAACACTACTAACAAATATATAATTGAGTACACAGCACAAACACTAAAATGTAAGGGATAAAAATAAAGCTAATAAATAAATAAATAATCAAATATACAATTTCTCGTGTTGTTCCGGTTAAATGTTTGCGTACTATTATTTTAATTTGTCATAATTTGATTTTAATAAAATAAGTCGGATGTTTTAAATTGTACTCTTTATTTTTAAAATTCTTAATAATTAAAATGATACATTACACTTAACATTGTTCGTTATTTATTCGATATCCATTAACAATGTATAAAACTCTAGGCATTTCACTATGAGGGCAGGCAGATTCTACAAAACTCCACTTGCCTCGGCGATTCTTATATTCTCCTACTTCTTTTGTTTGGTTCACTAGAAACTCGAAATCAAGAACAAGTCTTCAACATTCCTTGGTGGAGTCTGTGATTCCTGATAGCTACAACTTAGGGATCTTATGAGTGGACAGGCTACTTCCAGGCACCAGCCAAATGTGCTCCATCGTTGACAATATCATCATCATCATCAACTACTATATACCTACTACATCCCCTACATCATCATTTCCATCATCATCATCATTACCTACTATATTTTCTGTTTGTCGGATAGTTTGAGTAACTTCGGCGTAACCATATCGCTACCTTTGGGTAGAAAGGTCGTATAAACCATTTTGGCCAAATTGAGTTATATATACCATTTTTCTCAGAATTTTTTTCTCTATCGATCTGTATATACGAAATGTAGAAATTCGCTCAAAAATGGTTTTTACGACCCAAAAATTTTCGGTCGTAGCCTCTTAAAAAAGGTAAATTTTCAATGTAAAAGCCAAATATATTTTTTTTGTAATTTTGTTATGACGTAATGACCATAATTTATATTAAGTCAGGGTGTAAAAATAGTCGTTACTTGAAAATGGTCTATACGCCCTAAAGTGTTAAAAGCATTATTTGTAAATGGTTTATACGCCCTAAAGTGTTAAATGCATTAATTGTAAATGGTTTATACGCCCTAAAGTGTTAAATGCATTACCTAAACACAGGTTAAATTTGACGTCGTAAATCCAAACACAGTTCGCAACGTTGGTGTATAAACCATATTCATTGCAAGTCGCACCTTACTTTAGGATGTTTGTCAAGTAAAATGTGTAAGGAATGAACCTGGAATGGTTCTATCAGATGATGAAAAAATCAAAGAGAGGTAGAAGGAATATATTGAAAGACTAATGAATGAGGATAATGATTGGAGTGGGATTTTAGAAACTAAACCAGAAAATGTGGGGTTAGTGAGAATGGTTAGTATGGATGAAGTCAGAATAGCAGTAAATGGAATGAAGAATGGTTAGGCCATTGGCCCAGTTTGGAATACCAGTTGAAGTGTGGAAGTTACTGCGAGTGAATGGATGGATGTGGTTAGCTTTGTTCTTCAATAAGTTGTTGAAAGAAGAATTCATACCTGAAGATTAGTACAAAAGTTTTTTGATGCCCATCTTTAAAAACAAAGGCGATGTTCTTGAGTGCAACAATTATAGAGGAATAAAGCTAATGTCACATACTATGAATTTAAGGGAGGAAGAAGTATTGCAAGGCGGTTGAGAGAAGAGAGTGAAATTTCACAGAACCAATTCGGTTTTATGCCTGGTCGGGGTACAACAGATGCCATTTTCGCTATACGCCAGCTGTGCGAGAAATACAGAGGTGCACATAAAAACTTGCACATGGTATTAACTGACCTCGAAAATGCATACGACCGGGTACATCGTGAGGTTCTGTGGTGGGCCCTTAAGGAGAAAGGTGTGCCTGTGAAGTATGTGCAGTTGATCCGATCGATGTACAGTCGGTGTAGTATCCAAGTCCGGTCTACAGTAGGCACCAGTGGCAGTTTGAATGTGGCGGTTGGCCCACATCAGGGGTCGACTCTCAGCCCTTAACTCTTCCTGCTGATAATGGACGCTTTGACGTTAGACATTCAGGAAGAGGCGGGTCAGAGCCCATTCGTCCCCCAAGATTCGCACCCTGTGCCCACTCGTCCCCTGGAACTTTTGAGGGGCCTATTCGTCCCCTGAAGAATATTTATTTTTATTCGTTCTTCTAATATAAGTACATGTATATGTGTATACTGCAGCTTGGTATCCTGGTACAGTCGCGCAAAAAAGGGTAAAATAAAAAATATAGTAATTTGGTAGATATCATGTTTATTTCAATTAAGATTAAGTTTAATAAATAACCTCTAGGCTCTACAAAATAATTTATCAGCTTTTGGTGTCTTGTACCTACATTTGTAAATATTTAGCAAAATATGTGACAACTATAATATCTTTATGCAGTAAAATAAAACTGTGTAACTATTTAAATAAAATCCCAGTAATAACTGAATTTTAGATTAATTTAAATCCAGAGTACAAACAAATAACCAAATATCAATACGAATATAAGAAAAATAACTATGAATTGTTAGTACTTTGTACAGTCAAAGAGATCTACAAAATAATGCAATATCACAATAACTTTGTATAAAAGAAATGTAGGTAAAAATAAAACCGAGGCAGCCATAACATACAAACAAAACACCTTATCTATTTTGTACCCCGTTTTTTAAAAAGCCATTCGTAGAGAGACAATATTACATCGTAAGCCTATCGACAGGTTATATTTTTATCATGACGGATTATCAATCATCATAGCTCTTTTTTCAATGATCTGTTATGATTTATTAAACTAATTCCGTTAATAAACTGTTCACAAGTGTACTATGTTAACCGTTTCTTGTGTAAAATTTAGCTTATTTTATCTCAGGGGACCAATAGGCACCTGAATAGGTGCCGAATCTTTAACTTATATTGTATTATATTAGAGGGGACGAATGGGTACCTTAAAAATAATATTTTTTATTAAATATTAATTGGTCCCCTACCAGGAGACCAACGGGCACCTATATAGGGGCCGAATCCACAACTTTTATGCTGGGGGACGAATTTTAGGGGACGAATGGGCTCTGACCCGAAGAGGCCCCCTGGTGTATGCTGTTTGCCGATGACATTGTGCTGGTTGCCGAGAGTGGCCTTGAGGTTCAGAGCAGATTGGAGGTGTTGTGGCAAAGATTGGAGAGTGTTGGCCTGAAATTGAGTAGAACCAAAACAGAGTACTTGTTCTGCAATTTCGACGGTCCCTCCAATCTTTCGTCTTTAGTTCTCGCTAGGACGCCCATACCGATTTGTTCCGACTTTCAGTACCTCGGTTCGCTTGTCCAAGGAGATGGTGAGGTAGACCGGGACATAACACATCCGAGCAACGAAGGATGGATGAAATAGCGACAGGTCACCGGAACAACTTGTGATCCACGGATGCCCCTCAAGTTGAAGGGTAAAATCTACAAGTCTGTGATAAGACCTGTCATACTGTATCGATCAGAATGTTGGGTTGTGAAAACGATAGATGAAAAAAGATTGCATGTAGTAGAGATGAGAATATTGAGATGTGTGGTGTGACAAGAATGAACAAACTGAGAAAAGCCAGCACCACTTTCAAACTTCTCCTAATACACTCAGTATTAGGGGAAGTTTGAAAGTGGCGCCAAGGACTGAAAAGTTGGAAGGAAATTGTTTGTCTTGGTATGGTCATGTGAAGAGAAGGGATGAAACGCATGTTACTAAAAGAGTTCTGAATTTACATGTGGATGGATGGAGAGGGATAGGGAGGCCAAAGAAAAGATGAATAGATTGCGCAAGGATAGATAAGAAAGAAAAGGAAGTTAGTGATAGTGTTACGGACGACAGGACAGAATGGAAGAAGAAAACGTGTTGCGCCGACTCCAAGTAATATGGGATAAGGGCAGGAAGAAGAAGATTGCAAGAAGCACTTTACGATCAACATACAAGGCTCGCATTTGCGCGCAGCGACAAGCAGAAGATAAATGATAGGTACTTAATAAATGTTGATTTCGTATTTCAGGTAGTTTTATTTTATTTGAATCGACCATTATTGGGTATTAGAATAATAATAATTGAGTTCCTACTAATTCTATGTGTAACAGGATTATTTATTAGTCAAAATTCAATTGATCTATGATTATAAATGGTTTTTAATACAAAAAAAATTACATATATGGGTTTTTACGACATTAAATATGACCCTTATGGTTACCAAAAATGGATATACGACCCCCACAGTTTTTTCAAAGTACATTTTCACGGGGTGTATAAACCAAACATTGATTTTTTCTTAGACGTAAATGCAAACTAACTTTAAAACTAAAGAAGATAGCTGGGTTTTGATGATTTAACCTTTTTCATCTGCAAAATGTAAGAACCTTTCTCATAGATCATATTTTTATAACTTCAAAAGGAAAAAAGTTATGAATTTTTATGTAAAAAAAAAATAGTTTTTCTGCTCTACTGAAAAGTCGGGTTTTGGTTTATACGACCTTTCTACCCAAAGGTATCGATATATTCAGAACAAATCATTGAGCTTCTTGCAGATGTGTACTTACACTGTGTGAACAGCTGCATTAAAAACTGCGAGATCCTTTTCCCAAAAAAAAAACCTTAGACTATAGTCTAAAGTTGCTCAAGAAATAACATCGACGCCTGAGTGTAGGTATATTATATTTGTATTATTTGTACATAGTTAGGAGTCACATAAAAGTATACTTAAGTTTTTTAATTAAATTTTACATCAAGCAAGGGTATTTTTCAACCTACCTTTTTCTGATGTGATTTGACTATTACAAATTGATTTTATGGACTTTGAAAGAGACCTCTGATTTTGTTTCGATGCTCAGGGTAGTTGGCTAGAAATCAAATTGACTCAAAATATTCATGTGTAACAGCGTTATTTATAACCAATTTTCAAAATTTTGAAATATCCTTTATCACACAACATACATAGATGTGTGGAGCATAATCAAGCAAGATTCAAATACCTATCCGGGCGCATCACCTGAGCGGTTCCTTGCGAAGCCAATCAACTGCACTAATCGAATGTATATTGTATCGTCACAAAGACCTGCTAGTGAGCGTCACGGCATTGACATTGTTTAATCACATGTAGATCTAACTGCTGGGTAGAAATATAAGCTGTGGGATTATTCTGTACGAACAAGGGAGGTTTTAACCAGTAAAAGTCTATCGTTCCCTCTTCCCCTGAAAGTGACATGAGTTATTTGAAAATTTCTCGGTCCAAAAAAAGGGATCTTAACGCTAGAGACTTTGAACGATAATTCGTTCTAGATTTTTAAAACTCAATGTGCATACGACTGAATCCACTGCTGAGACTCAAACCTCCCTCCCAGTATGGGAATGAGGGAATGGGCTATAAACCATTACGCAGGCCCGGTGCGGGTGGAAATCACAATCGAAGTTATGCCGCTTTCTTCGCGATGTTTTCCATAATCGTTTTAAGAGCAATAGTAATGAAATAAATTACGCAAAGTAAAGCACCCACCTTGGTTTGAATTCAAAGTCGTACCCATTACCACTGGCCACCACTGCTTCTGGCGATATTATTCAATAGATATAACGGGCTAAACAACACAATGTAACCGTGGTCTAAACACAATAATTAATACCATGATGGATTCATATATAACTGATCCGAAACTACGAACCGAATGTAATTAAATTAGGCTCGTCAATAATTACTAGTTTCAGCCGCAGTAGCTTTCAGGCTTTAGTTAGTAATCATTAGTAGCAGGACTTTAGGTAATTAGTACTGTTACCTAGGCTTGATAATGGCGAATAACTTCTGTAGTGTTAAAGTGCTATAGTTAGTTTTCGGCTTCCTTTTAGATACAATAGGTTTTATTTATTTATTACTAGCTTTTGCCCGCATTAACGTATATTTCTCCATACAAATCCATTGACCCCCGTGACATTTATTTATGGGGTGAATTTTGGAAAATCCTCTCTGAGTATACGCCTACGTCATAAGACAAAGTTCTGTGCAAAATTTCACGCTCCTAGTCCCAATAGTTTCCACTGTGAATTGACATGTCACCCAGCCAGTTTATACAGTATTGTATACCATTACAAAATATATATATACCGAAGCTAAAAACACAGTATACATACAATGGGTTGCCTTTTTTGCATACCGTAAAATGGGGTGAATAGAAACTCGAGGGTGAATAGAAACAAACATTTGAAGTGGATTTTCTCGTTATTTAACCGGGTTTTCCAGAATTTAAGTACTCTTATTTATTCATTAATTGTATAAAAAGTCAATGCTGAGATAGAAATCCGTATAAAATATGTAACCAAAGTAAAAACCCTAATCAAAGTTTTGTTCCTATTCACCCCTGCATTTCTATTCACCCCGTTTTACCCGGTATCACGAACTCTTCCTGGCAACCTGGAATGGACAGTAATGACATGTTTTACAGCTGACGAAAAAAGATGAAGATAGATACCGTGAAAGAGTTTTTTTTATGGTGGGATATCATCCAATGATACGAACGGAAGGGAGTAAAATCACTTCAGTTGCCCTTTGCATTCTAGAAGTACGAGTTTCCTTTTCAGAAAATCCTCTAGTGGTCTGTGGATGGATGACCATCTTAACATACTTACCGAGTTTCCGCCGTGCCTCGGAAAGTACGATAAGCCGTAGGTCCCGGCTGTCATTTGTAGATCTTTGGCAGTCGTTACGAATAGTCAGAAGCAAGTAAATCTGACTCCAGTCTTGCCATGAAGTATCGTGTTACCCCAGTTAATGGGTTGTGGAGGTCTAGTAGCCGCTCCTCGTAAAATACTGGTATTCAGCTAAATTCGTCTTGACTGGAAGCCGACCCAAATATAGTTGGGAAAAGGCTAGGTAGATGATGAATATCCTCTAGTGGGCATTGGCCCTGCTATGCCCATACGGTTTGCTGACATCTCTTTGGGGAGCGCGTGGATCACTACGCGCTGTCCACGACTCGGGCTCGGTCCGGAAGATCACTGGACGGTGAGCTACCATTACTCGACATTCCTCCTAGCTCCGGACAATAACCCGAACCAGGGCCGCAAAAGAATTGATTAACAATTTTGGTGTATCTACAACTTATTATATTTTAGTGTACTGTTCTGTTCGCTTAGTAACCTGAATAACGAGTGATCATCCTGACAAAATTCATTCATTCTGACATTTTCTGTAATAAAGAATTGCAGGTACTGTCTAGAGATTAGGGTAGCACATCTAACAGACCAATTTGTACCGTAAGTAAAACGACTGACAATATGCAACTCTATTTTCCAACAAAATAAATACAACATGTGTTCTGCTTGCAAGCTATATAATACGCTAGGTATTCGTCTACGCTTGTACGTGGCGGGTAGTACCGCATTCTTAGCGTCGCATCGGTACCAGGTCATTATGGTACAGCTGGGAAAAAAGTCTGTTAGAAGTCCGAGGAACGACTTTTGCCTCTTGTTTTTGTTTTGCTGGTACTTTTGTTTATTCATTGATAATTTTTTTTCGTTTCAGGTAGGAATTCATGAAACAATTTCTCCTATTAAGTAAGTAAGTAAAAATTTATTTGTTTAAACATGGTAACAAAAAACACACATGTACATAAGCAAATGTGTTTTCTCACATAGTTATTATAAAAAGGCACATTCTGTAACGACTATCTTTGAAAAGCCGTTGCGAGGACCAACGGTCACCTATAGACTTACGCGCTTTACGTGCTTTCCGTGGCACGGGGTGTCAGTAATGTCCTAAATAAACTCAGAAACGTACATGTAATAAGAAATTCACATTGTGGCTTACTCGCTGTCAAACTCGAGATTACTCGAGCATGAAAGGCGGTTACCACGGGGCCATCTATCTCATACTAGAAATTTAGAGGCTTTTGGTCACAATACGACCACGCCAGCCCCATCATAACCTAATACAAAATTTTTAACGCCATTCCGACTTAAAAACCTTATATACTATTTTGTACAGTAAATCAAATTACTACAAAGTACTTAAATTCAAACGGAATCTAAGCCTTATAGTAAGGCTTGGATCCCTAGAGCTTGGTTACCTAGAGCGAAAGGAGTAATTTGATGGTTTTTCTCCTTAATATTTCCAGTTTTTAAATACACACACATTAACTTCCCATTGCGTACATGACAGATATTATAAACGAGCTCCCCACGCATACAGTAGCTCTAGAACACATGTCATAAGCACGTGTCGCTATGCATAGCCCGTGGCTCTGACGTGTTTGTGTAGCAACTTTTTTATTAATTTTTCAGTATGTGAACATTTTAAAAGCGTAAAAAAATATATATTAAAAATTGCTGTGTGGTTTTGAAAGCCTTGTGTGAGGTATTTAGATACCGTTATAGCGGATATGTAATGAAACGCTTTTGTTCCAAATTATTATGATTTTCTGGTTAGAGATACATCATATTATTTGCTAACTTCTGCCAGGCAGCGGCGTCACTGACTTGAAAGGAGCGGTTTCTCCAAAAAAACTAAGTATGAGCCCCCATTTTCTCTCTTTAGGGGGTGAATTTTGAAAAATCCCCTCTTACTAGGTACTCGCTTACACCATAAAAGGAAACTTACACGCTTCTAGTCCCAGTAGTTTTGACTGTGCGGGTATATTGTCAGACATTCAGTTCGCCACTGCTTTACTCGTAAACATCATCTGCCTAGCCTTTTCCCAACTATATTTGGGTCGGCTTCCAGTCAAGCCGGATTTAGCTGAATACCAGTATTTTACGAGGAGCGGCTGCCTACCAGACCTCCACAACCCATTAACTGGGGTAACACGGTACTTCATGGCAAGACTGGAGTCAGATTTACTGGCTTCTGACTATCCGTAACGACTGCCAAAGATCTCCAAATGACAGCCGGGTCCAACGGCTTAACGTGCTTTCCGAGGCACGGAGGAAACTCGTTATGTTAAGATGGTCACCCATCCACAGACCAACCTAGGCAAGCGTTGCTTAACCTTGGAGATCGACCTGTGCGGCTGTTATTATTTAGCCACGAGCTCCTCCTGCTTTACTCGTAAACGCGGTAAAGAAAAATATCTTGAGGAAACCGAGTTGTCCTAGAAGGACGAATAAAAATTTGAAGGCATGTGGCATCCCGCACTGGGCCTGCGTGGTGGATTACGGCCCATCCTTTCGCCTGGAGAGGAAACCTCCAGTTCCAGTAGTGGGAACTATAAAAAGCTGTTATTATTATAATTATTTCATTGAATTACTAACACTAATAATAATTATAACCATCATCTTAGATTTTTTTAAAGACACTGCGTATTATAAATTACATCTGTATAGTGGATGCGTTTACACACATGTAAACTCATATACACAAAACCAGGAACATCTATATGTAGGTCATACAAAAATGTTTCGTTTAGGGATCGAACCCACGACACGCAGCTTAGCTGCCTCTCGCTCAGCCACTGTACCGTCAAGAAATTAAACCGAAAGAGTGTCAAATAAATTACGTAAGAAAAAAAACTATTTCAATTCGCATGAATTATTGAGGGTTTCCAAGCGTTTAATAGAAAAATCTCTCGTAGTCTAAGATTAAGAAAAAAGATAGAAAAATGGGATTGCAAACAGTTGGTCATTTCTTTTCATTTTTCACGTGAAGTAATAACTTCGTTTGAAGCAGTTATTCTGAGATTTTATAGTCTGCGAAGAGATTTATTTTGCTAGATGTCTTAATATGCGCTTACCCTACAAAAGTAACCTTGTGAAGTTTAAAAATTCGTTTAGTCTCAAAACGTTGTACACGTTTTTAGTATCAAAGAACCTTTTTTTATGCTAAGTCATTGAATAATTTCGCTCGCTTTGAAGCGAGAGGGAATATCAGAGTTTTACTGTCTAAAACTCACCTGTGTTGTTGAATAATTCTTATACAACATTTTGAGGATACGGCCTCAAAATGTTGTATAAGAATGTATGATAACGATGAACTTTTCTAAGAAAATTTATTTACGCCCTCCCGCTCCGCCCAGAGCGGGAGAAGTCATTTTGATGATACCCCACCTAAAAGAGGGGCTCCTAATAGGTACTATGGGTGCGGGTTTATATGAAAAAATTACCGCGGTCCTGGAACACAAAGAGCAATTGAGAGACTCAGCTGGATTTTAGTCAGTAAAAGCCTATCATGTCCTTTCACTCCGCCTTAGAGCAGGAGAGGTTTGGTTTTTTTCCGTTTTATGTTTTGGAAAAAGTTGGATAAGTCACATGTGGGCGCATAACAGAACAGTAAATCGGAGTCCACCATGAGAAGTCTGAATGCGGTCGATGTGGCCGATATCACCTAGATGGCATCATCATCATCATCATCAACTCGAAAAATAAATATAGTATTAAAGTTCGACAGGAATGTTACCCCTTTTCTACTATCCGTGCTTCAGTCGAAGCAAAATTCCGATCAAAATGAATATTCAGAAAATATTATGTTCGCATGATGTCGTTTCTGCAATTTCATATGCTTCTCTGGTATTGGAGAAATGTGAAGTTTTTTTATGTATAATTTATGTACCTAAGTCAGAAGTCTTATGTACCTAATTTATTTTTGAACAATATAAACTGTGTGTAAAAAAATACATATTCGATTATAAATGAAAAAACACAAACATTGAAATTAAAGTAATTTAAGTAGTTATCCTACTTCCTACTAATATTATAAATGCGAAAGTTTGTGAGGATGGATGTATGTTTGTTACTCTTTCACGCAAAAACGGCTGGACCGATTTGGTTGTAATTTGGTATGTAGATAGGTTATACCTTGGATTAACATATAGGCTACTTTTTATCCAGGTCAGAAAAAAAAATTGAAACGTAATCTTATTTATTCTTCGATTTTATTATTTTTGCTATAGGCTGCTTTTTATCAACACACCACGCGGGCGAAGCCGCGGGCGGAAGCTAGTTTTTTTATATTTTTGAATGTTTTTTTATATTTTGTATTGAAATATTTAAAAATATACCTGATAAACAAACAGACGTCAGAATCAATAATTTATACATGTAATTTTAAATGAATAAAGGAAATAACGTAACGCATTGGACACGTGCATCGTCGATGACGCGCCGTCGACACATTTCATTCTACCCACAAAATATATTTTTTCTACCGCCATCGCCATCGCGTAATATATTCATTTCTCACCAGTCACGATCTGCGCTGCCTGAGAGACACACGTGCGCCCGCGCCGATGAAGGTATTAGCAAATTGTGTCTACCCGCGTTAACTTACCGCTGTGCTAACAAAGACTATTGTCACCGCTATCATTATCCAGCTTGTGCTTAGCTTGCTTGCGCCTTCTTATTCTTAGTGTTGTTGTGTAGCGTGTGAAATATATCTGAAGATGCAAAGAAGGACTATCATTTATTTACTACTTGCCTAGTAGCGTTGGCGAATTGGGCTTGGTCAAGGCTGCTCGTCGTTCGCAAGCCCGCGCCTATGGTGGCTGGAAATCGGGGTGGGGATTCCGGCGGCAGGGGCGTGAGGGCCACCTCCCTCGCGAGTGCTGCTGCCTCCTTCGCTAGCATTACTGCTTCGCAGAAGGAGGCGACCGCCTACCACTTCTCGCTCCGAACCATGATCTGTAAGAGGGCCCGGCCGGAATATATCGCCCCCACGAGAACACGGCGGTGCTTCGCACACACACATACCATCTAAAACAACCAAAGACTAATAACGCTAAGAGTTTGTGTATGTGAGTCGTGCAGTGTAATAAGTGCCATATCTCCTCGCCACTGGATCTAGAACTTGCAGAAACTCCAGAGCGCTAGGCGGTTGCAGCGTGGTGATCAAGTTTAAGGGGTAAGTGCACTTCTTCTACTTTCTTCTGTCTTTCTTAATCCTGAAACGCCTCCATCTGTGGTTTATCAAACACCGCAAAGTTTCAGGCCTTTATCTTTAACCATATCCGCAAAATATCCATCGCAGTTAGTGCATCGCGCAGCCATTTTCTTTGGTCTAACTTTACAGTATCATAGGGTAATGCTTATCATCCGCGTAAAGTAATAGCCAGCTTTTGGGTCAAGCGTATGTCAATAGGACGTATTTATAGAAATATCATCTCACTATTCACATAACATAAAAACATCTTACAAAAACTCCTAACAAAATCAAACTTCCGTCCAAAGTCGGGTATCGAAAGTCGTCCGGCCAACCAAAACCGATCCAATGAGATTACATTAAGGGGCAGTTATCCGATTACAACTTAGAATCCGGGTAAGATTGCGATTTGTCGCCTAAACTGATATCCGGTCAATGTGACACCTCGCTTGATTTATTCATCCGGTTTTGGGTACTTACATGTTTTATTGGTTTGTTCATTGTAGGTATGCTTATATTGAGAGGACAAGATATATTTTTTTATGGGTAGTAATAAAAGCTCCGACAAAAAAAGAAGAATTACCCTTACTCAAAATATTAAATCTACTGCCTAAAATTCTATTTTTCCGACTACTTTTGTCCGAATAAAAATGACGAAACGACCGAATGAGATACTGAAATCTTCGAAAAATAAACTTGACTGTTTATTGCTATAATACTTTTCTACCGGCATAAATTACGTTCTACCGAAAACTATGCTTTGTAATTTTTATCTATATTTGCCAACTATTAATTCATAAATTACCTTTCAAATTTCATAGACTGTGGTGCTATTTTAACTGTAACACTATACTAAAAATATTATTCTGAGTGGTTATACAGAAACTTATAAAAAATATAAAAATGTACTTGTACAATAACTTTTGCTTGTATCATATATCATGAATTTTACTTACTACGGGTATGCTTGGGTATCGGTAAGTAGTACCTATTTCAGGCGTTAAAGTGTTAGAACAGTCGTATTTATGCTTTAATGTAAAACCACGTAGACTTTGGTTTCCTAGAATATTTACGATTCGAAAAATTGATTAAAAGGCGTAGTCGACGGAGCCCCGCTGCGCGGGGCTCCTACTTCTGGGTGGTTTAAAAAAAAAAATAACCTCGAAGGAGGTGACGGGGTCTGTGTTCGCTCGCTTCGCTCGCTCACTACGACCCCGCCACCTCCTTCTAACCTAACCTGTCCGAGTCGGGTTGCCCCCAAGTCTTGAGCTGGCTTCGCTCGCTCTTGCATCTTAAGTTATCCTAGCAACCGAAGAAAAACGGAATGAATCAGAATAAAAATGTAGTTTTAATAGGTAGTAAAAAATGTCTAAACCCGATCTCACGGGCCTAACAGTTAAGGTATTTTCATTATTATTGAGAGTTAAAAAATAAATTTGATAACCAACAATAGAAATTAAAACAGTTCATGCAAGTTGTAAAAATATGATTATTTTGACAAAACCTCTGTTGTCGGTAACTTAGTAATTTTGGCGGAGGTTCAGTATTCCATTCGGAAGTTTAGTTTTGTTATTCGACGACTCATTTTTTTAGGAGGAGAACAAGTAATTTGAACATGCTCTAATTTGTTGTTAAATTAGGTATTTTTTTTCGGTAATGTTTTGGGTTTTTTGTCGGTAATTAATTATAACGCTGGTTAATTAGAATAATAGTCGGCCACAGATCGCTGGAGATTAATTTGTTTTTCGGAACCATTATTATTTCCCTTTTTATACTACACCTGCTCGGAAAGTACCTTGATACTTTATCAAATTTACGGTAGAAAAATGACGTACGTCATTGCATATCGAACAAATATGCGGCGAGAAAACGCATCTGAGCGGGAGAGAAAAGTGTATGAAAATCCATTTCTTACGTGGTTTTTCTTTTTTAATTTTGGGTAATACTATGCGCTGGTTAAAATTTTTTACAGTGCGTTTTTATCTCCAAGTTCGCAAAATGACACTGGCCACGACCTGTGTGTTGGATGATGTCAAACAATTTGAAAAAAGAACATGTGAAAATTGCTGACGCCATTGGCGCCATTTTCAATTTGTGTGTTGTTTGAGGATTCAGTAAAGATTTAGTTTTTTATTTTCCTCGTAGGTGTACTATAAAGCACTATGTATCACTCGAGAGAAAGTGCGATTCCCGATCTCGGGTGTTTTACAGCCCTCGCCTACGGCTCGGGCTTCAAACGACACCATCGATGGTAATCGGTCACTTTCTCCTCTCGGTGAACAATGTACTATTGTCAAGTTGTTGGAATGGTTTTTAAATATAGATTTTTCTTGAGGTGCAGATGACAAATCCTCAATCTCTTTATTCTGTAATAGCAGCCCTACGTGTTGATCTTTAAGTTTAAGCAGTGCTTACCAAGGCCGATTTGAGGACGGGTAACCAGAATAACATATCAAGAATTCCTCTGTACCTTGGAAAGCACGTTAAGCCTTACTCCGTCGCTCAAAGAGGTCTCAATAAGACTGTTGTGGCTGAAAAGGAACCCTGTGTTCCCAAAACGCAACGGACATCTAAACGAACATAATAATATTAAGTTTGGTTTTAACCAGTAAAAGTCTGACACACCCTCCCGCTTCACCCATGGCGGGAGATGTCATTTGATAACCCTCAAAAAAAAACCCGCTCCGGAAGGGAGAATTTATTTCATGATTTCTCACGTATAAGGAGGTATAGATGTAAACAGATTGTTTACAACTTTGACCTACAAACAATTAATGGATGTTATTAAAGTGTGCACGCATACTTCGATACAACACCATGGTAACTCAATGCGGTATTTGGCAATATCGAAAACGGCTATGATTTATAACCCCCGTTCACTAAGGCTTATTGTCGGAGAAATATATTATGTAGGTAACTATATCGAACTATAGGTAAGTAGTATTACACAATACTGATACAAACACAGCATATTTTGATTCCAGGGTTGGGGAATTGTTTGAAAGAGTTACCGGGATCCTTGGAATGCTATGGGTAACTGAAGGAACATGCATAGGAAGAGACAGTTAAATTTTAACACTGCCTCTCGCTCCTTCCGTGGGAGGAATTATTTTATGATTTCAAACCCACAAAAAAAAATAATGCAATACTCAGCTTATTAGGTACCTATAATCTTTCTTTCGAGTTAAGATATCATCCAGTGCCTTCTCTAGCATAGAGTGTGAGAGCGTGGGCGAGTCAAACTTTTACTGATTAAAACCAAACCTGTGTCTTTCAGTCGACCTACATTTTTTTGGGACCACACGTTTCCTTTTCAGAAAATTCCTCGCGGTCCCAGCGAGCATAACTTCTCACTTCTGTAGATGTCAAAGGCAATTGTCAATTTACAAATATTCTGCCATCAGTTGAAAGAAGCATTGCATCGTTGAATCGGTGTTGCTAACACATCGTCATCTTCCTAACCTTTTACCAACTAGTTTTGGATAAGCTTCAAGTCTAACCGGATGCGGCTGAATACTTTACATGGACCGACTGCCTATCAGATCTCTATAGCAAAGTTACTAGACGCAACGATACTCCTTGGATAGACTATCTAACGTCTGACTACCTGTAAGACCGTTTTCACATTATCCGATCCGATATCGGTATCGGACGCCGATACGATATCGGGGTAAGTAAAATGTATGAAATGCTGTGCTCCGATATCCGATATCGGGTCGGACAATATGAAAGACAGGTACATATCTCAAACATTTACCTTACCCCGATATCGTATCGGCGTCCGATACCGATATCGGATCGGAAAATGTGAAAACGGTCTAACGACTGACTTAGATCTACGAAGGACAACCGACACCAACCGCTTTACGAGTTTTCCGAGACACGGGATGTTAATAAATGTATGCCCTAAATAAACTTACAAAATAAGATGATGATTTGAAAAATTCACATTGGTCCTTCCCCGGTAAAATACTACTTAACCGATTTAAAAATCTTTCACCAGTTATTGAACGCTACTTTAACACTGACTGATATTGTATATTGCAATATTATATTTCCTACTTTGCTAGCTCGTGGCTAGATAATAATAGCCGCACAGGTCGATCTTCAAGGTTAATCAACGCTTGCCAAGGTTGGTCTGTGGATGAGTGACCATCTTAACATACCGAGTTTCCTCCTCGCCTCGGAAAGCACGTTAAGCCGTAGGTCTCGGTTGTCATTTGTAGATCTTTGGCAGTCGTTATGGATAATCAAAAGCCAGTAAATCTGACTCCAGTCTTGCCATGAAGTACCGTGTTACCCCAGTTAATGGGTTGTGGAAGTCTGGTAGGCAGCCGCTCCTCGTAAAATACTGGTATTCAGCTAAATCTGACTTGACTGGAAGCCGACCCCAATACAGTTGGGAAAAGGCTAGGCAGATGATGATATTTCCTACTTTGACACGGTTGAAGTCACTTGCAGAAACTAGTACTATAAAGATAAAGATATTTTACCGTGAGATTTTAATTAAGTTACTATTAGCTTTCGTTTATTTCTCTCCACTATGCAGTGGTAGCTAGGTTGTAACAAAAAAATAAGCAAGTATTTGTTCTACCGGAAAATGAGAGAGATGAAATAATTGGTTTTCGCAATAAAAGTAAAAAGGCAATACGTTGGAAATGCAGCTTTACCGGTTCTTGTTTGCTCATTAAAATGTTATCTAGATTGTAATTTAGTCGAGAATTTATGTTCTAGGGGAATCTTTTCCCATGTCAATATTCCATAAAACTTTTCTGCTCTAAAGTGGCAAGAGGGAGCGCCAGACTTTAATTGAATACTTACCTTTTTTAAGTGGGAAATCATCAGAAAGACTTTTCTTGGGTGGAACGGGATGTCAGATTTTCACTGATTCAAAGCCTTTGTTATTTCTTTGCCTTCATTATAGGGTCCCAGGTTTTCCATTCAGAAACCATTCCACGGCCCTAGAGGCTTCGGCCCTATCAGGCCCGTACAGTTTGCTGACATCTCTTTGAGGCGCGCGTAGAACAATACGCGTCGTCGACGACTTGGGCTCGGTCCGGACGATTACTGGACTGCCGGATGCCAATCCCTATTGCTCGCGGTTCGCAAGCTCTCACTTATGGTGGTTAGAAATCAAGATAAAGATCCCGTCTGCTGGAGCGTGAGGGCCATACCCTCTCGCCTGCAGCCGCTTCCATCGCAAGCATTACTGCTTCGCTGAAGGAGGTGACTTCTTGCCACTCCTCCTCACTCCGGACTATAGCCGGTAACAGGGCTCGGCGCGATAGGTTCTTGCCGCCGATCCCCCCCAGGAGGATACGGTGGTGCTCCGCCCAAGCGGGGCACATCTCTACCGTAAGCTCCAATGTGTCCGGGCGTTCCACATAATGGTGACAACACTATATGTTCTGTGGTGACAACCGTGATCTTACATCAGCCACGTTCCGTTTTAACAATATAAGCTACGTTCATGCTCCACAGATCACAATGTTTTTTATTCCATTTTTATTTTGCTGAGCAACCGACTTAAAAAACATCAAACACACATAAAGTACACAAAGCTAAGGTCTGTCACATTCTGTAAAAGTAATATTAACATCTTGAAGGCTCTAAAAGATGTATTTTACACGTGTTTGAGGAGGCACGTGTCAAGTCTAGAATTACTCACATAATTCTTTATGACACGAACGACGGAGAAATGAAAAAACACGAAGTAAACATCTTATAGACTGTTATTCTGTAAAAACATTTATTAATTTCAAGTGATATTGATTGACGATATTTATAGGTCCCGGCTGTCATTTGTACATCTTTGGCAGTCGTTACGGATAGTCAGAAGCCAGTAAATCTGACTCAAGTCTTGCCATGAAGTATCACGTTACCCAGTTAAGGGGTTGTGGAGGTCTGGTAGGCAGCCGCTCCTCTTAAAATACTGGTATTCAGCTGAATCCGGCTTGACTGGAAGTCGACCCCAATATAGTTAGGAAAAGGCTAGGCAGATGATGATGATGATGATGATGATTGATTGACGATATTTGTAATTGTGCGCTATCAAATTATTAGAATTACTTCTCTCGTACTAGGGCTGAGTGTGAGGATGTGTCAGACTTTTAATAACTAAAATCCACTCCTGTTATAATACCCGGCAAATACTTTGGCAAGTTTTGCGCATGGTGCACAAAACAGCCAATGAGCGAACAGGACGTAACGCAGTGCGGAGGCAAAAGTCGTCTAACGCACCAATCATAAACTACTATTATAATGCTGCACCAATCGCGCGCCGGATCGGCGCTACCTCGTACCCCGCGTCCCGCTTGACCACCAAATAGACCTAAAAAACGATTTCTGCGCATTGCCAAGTTATATGCCGCCGGTTATACCTCTTTGCCTTCGTTCCAGGGTCTCAGGGTTCTCTTGCTTTCAACCCAGGGCCCCAATAGCCGTCGATTTTGCTGGGCCTGTTCAAAAACTAGGCATGGTGAAGGACCCCTTTTGACCGTTTTATCTACATGACCTTTCCCGCTAGGCTAACCAAATAAGTTTTAATCTGATCTGTTAAAAGGTCACACTGGGTAACATAAGACTGGAGTCAGATTTTGTGGTCTATGGAGTTTCTTGTACATTCTTTTCCACACAGATCTAAGCTTTGGAATGTGCAATTGGCACTATTTTTTGGACTGGCTGAATTCTTGACCATTTTAAATTACCTGTGTTTAAGTATTTGAAAGTAAAGCTCTAAAGATTATGTGCTCGCGTGAAACTGGAGAATTAACCTAAGAAAATAAACTCATGAGAAAAAAAAATATCCTCTGTGCTATTCCAAAATATAGTTTTCCGGTGTGCAAAATTTCATTCAAATCCGTTCAGCCTTTGAAGTGTGCACGAATTTTCACCAATATAGACTTTAGAGTGAAGTGTGATTGAATTGAATTTTCCAGGAACATCTCCCGATGTAGTTTCCTATAAACCGCACCAGCCGGTGAGACATTGAATAGATGGCCAGCTTTCTATATTTTGGCACAGACATTAATCCAGCTTCATGGTTAGTTGCCTCTAAACGTAACAGGTGGCACCACTGGCCATTGATTCGAAGGGGTTTGAGTCTGGCCCTGACATCAATTACGGGGTTTGTGACTGAATTGGCTAGAGAGAGATTGATGATAGAAATGTGGAGATAGTTGTGTGAGAGAGTAGTTTTTGAGTTATTGATATTACGGATTATTTACAGACAGGTCGTAAGTGCAGTTGCACTTTAATTGGCGAAGTGTGATCCCTGAATTTATGTAACATAAAATAGTGCTTGACCGCGATCCAACCTGATGGTAAGCAGTGATGCAATCGTTGCTGGTCAGGTGCACTAGTTTATTAAGAGCCTATTCACATACACACATCTGGCCACTGAGCCCATTCACTGTATATAACATTGTGTCAAGTCTTATTATATAGGAAAAGTTTTTAACCATTGCGTAAATTTTTTTTGGTGGCTCAGTGTAAGTAATAGAACACTAGTCGACTTCAAGGTTAAGCAACGCTTGCCAAGGTTGGTCTGTGGATGGGTGACCATCTTAACATAACGAATTTCCTCCGTGCCTCGGAAAGCACGTTAAACCGTAGGTCCCGGCTGTCATTTACAGTCGTTACGGATAGTCAGAAGCCAGTAAATCTGACTCCAGTCTTGCCATGAAGTACCCTGTTACCCCAGTTATTGGGTTGTGGAGGTCTGGTAGGCAGCCTATGCTTTCTGAGGCACGGAGGTTATTTCTTCTGGAGCATAAACCCAGTAACCTTTTAACTAATCTGGAAATTAAACTTTACCTTTTTAAAACTTGAATTGCAAAATAAATATCATTTATCATCAGATACCCGCAAAACGAGACAAAATAGTAATACTATGACAGCGTGGTCACCGGCTACCGCTCGGGAATTCATGAATTAATCAGTAAAAGTCTGACATGCTCTTCCACTCTGCTCAAGAGAGGAAGAACTCATTGTATGATTTCCCACCTAAAAAAATAAAATGAAACTACTTTGTAACTTCACGCATGACTCATAGCTTCGAAGTCAGACTAGCGACTCGGAAAATACAAACCAGATTTTTAAAAAGAAATAACAAAAAACAGCAATGTCACAAAGTATATTACATTTTTACCTTTCTTGTAAGTTCTCTGAAATGTCTGGATTTATTGGAGGGTACCTGAAATAGAGCCTCTTTCCTTTTATAGAACCACTCGGAGAAATGTTGCGTATGTCTGTCTATGCGTCGGAAAGTTTTTTGGGTAAGTTGCTTGCTGTTGGAGTGATATGGATAAAAATGTGTGTTTTTAGGGTTCCGTACCTCTGAAGGAAAAAAGCAAAACCCTTAAAGGATCACTTTGTTGTTCGTCTGCCTGTCTGTCAAGACCCTTATCTCGAGAACGGGCAGAGGTATCAAGTTTAAATTAAAACCATGTACTCTGATCTGTGGTTCTGAGTAGACGGAAAAAAAAGATACGGCCGTTTATCAAGCCCGTCAAGGAAATACAAAATCATAAGATCCGAGATTTGACAACTCAAAAATTTGGCATGAGTTAGGGTCTCATAGCAAATATATAGGAAAATTTCTGAAAACTGTAATTTAGTAGTTACGTCATAAAACAATTAACTGTTTTCATACGTAAGTTTTTATGGAAACCTCAGTGCGCGAGTCTGACTTGCACTTGCCCGGTTTCTCTTAGATTGCATGAGAAATATAACTACCTTGATTACCTATATTTGTGTCGGTCAGACGAATATACTTTTAAGAGTTTGTGCTTTAGAATAGCATTTTAATTTGATAAAAGAAAGAATTACGATTTTATACAGTTTAAATTATATAATTAGTACAGTTTCTTTTTTATTAGGAAAAAGCCGATAAAAATTCCACCACTGGAGGATTCAGTATCATCTACTGGATCCATGGTATAATAAAGTATTAGGATATTGTACCTATCGTGATTTAACGCTTACCATCAGATGAGATAGTAATCAAACGCCTATATCAGTAGGTATTCATATACACAGAGAAAACAATTTGAAAAGGTTTTCCACTAAGAGGTACATCTCAAAGAATTGTAGAACAAGCATGTTACAGTGTAAACACGTCTGTTCGCGACGGTACCTCGTCGCTAGGTACACGTGTTCCGTACGTCGACGACGCGATGTACGTAAGTAATCTCATCGGATGTTTTGTTCGCGACTGTACACAAGTACGGTAGATCGTGTTTGTTTTAAAGATAGGTGTGCTTGAGAGCGAGAGCGGGGTGGGTATTGGAGAAAAGTCTGTTTTTTAATCGCTGAGACTAAATTGACACATGCAAATGTCAAACTTACAATAATAATGATGCCAGTTCTTTTGTCCCTGAGACTAAATTGACACAGGCAAATGTCAGACTTACAATAATAATTATTATGCCAGTTCTTTTGTGTTGCGACAAGTGTGACAACCCACGTAATTTCATTTTGGTCTCAGAGATTAAAAAAACAGACTTTAACCTGTGCCAGCGATTTCGCCCGTGTGAAAGTAGGTTTCTCCATACAAACTTTTGACCCCCATTTCATTTTCTTTAGTTGATGAGTTTTGGGAATTTCTCTAATGCCCGCCTACATCATAACAGTAAACTTTGTGCACAATTTCACGTTCCTAGTCCCAATAATATCGGTTGTACGTTGATATGTCAGTTTTTCCCCCAAAAAGCTACTGAATGGTTTTCGATGAAACTTGGTACACTGGTAAGACCATATTCTGAAATAACACAGGATACTTTTCATCCCGGAGGGGTGTATGGGATCCATTAACATCTGAAGGACCCAAGCCAACCTTACCTGCTAGCGGTGCACCCTGCTGTTCAACGGACAAGGCTCTGGCAAACCTGGTTTCCCTCTCGTCGGGTTGTGGGGGTCAGACGGCTGGTCGCCTCACGTAAAACCAACCTCAGTCAAATATTTATGGATAGGAATACATATTTGGGTACTCGTGCTAGGGCGTCGCCGCATAACGACGCGCAGGCACATCGCCCTAAACCTGTGACAAGTGGGTTAGGGCTACCGTGTCAAGTACGGGCACGGTTAAAGAGGTTAGTACCCAAAAGGAAGTTCCGCTTTGCCACCTGGAACATTGGCTCTCTAACCGGACGTTGCAGGGAACTCGCGGACGTACTTGCGAAGCGTCGGGTCCAGTGCGCCTTCCTTCAGGAGACGCGCTGGAAGGGGAATAAGTCCCGTGACATCGGGCAGGGGTACCGGCTAGTGTACGCCGGATCACCATCGGGAAGGAACGGAGTGGCCGTAGTGCTGTCTAAGGACCTTCAGGATGGCCTTCTTGAAGTAGACCGATACAGCGACCGGTTGATGCGAGTTAGGGTGCTGATCGAAGGATCAGTTACGAACCTAATCAGTGCCTACGCTCCTCAAACTGGTTGCTGTGAGTCTGAAAAGGAGGCCTTCTGGAATGAGTTCGAAGACGTATTACGCGCTATTCCGAATTCCGAAGATGTTTTGGTTGGGGGGGACCTCAACGGTCACGTAGGTCAGTTTGCTGGAGAGCACGGACGTGTTCACGGTGGTTTTGGATACGGCCAACTAAATGCAGAGGGAGTCAGTATACTCAGGACCTGCGCCGTATCGGACCTTGCCATCGCGAATACGTTCTTTCAGAAGAAGCCCCACCATCTTATTACGTACCGTAGTGGTGCCTACTCAACCCAGATAGATCACCTGTTGGTGCGACGGTGCCACATTGGCAAGGTTACCAACTGCAAAGTTATCCCTGGCGAAAGCCTAACGGCTCAACACCGCCTCCTTGTCCTGGACTTTGCGGTCGTGCCGAGGAAGAAAGTTGTTGAGAAACGCGAACCCCGCACTAAGTGGTGGTTGCTTAATGGCTCTAAACAGTCGAACTTTATCGCGGAGGTCGAGCATCTTGAGGTGAGTGCTCCGCATGAGTCCGTTCAAGAGATCTGGAGTAGGATCCATTCAGCAATCACCACTGCGGGTAAGCGCGTCCTTGGCACTTCTCGTGGTGGCCGCGTCATGGACAAGGAGACGTGGTGGTGGGATGACGGGGTTCAGGAGGCGACTCGGAAGAAGAGGGGTTTATTTAAACAGTGGCAAGGGACCAACTCTCCGGAAGACAGGGAGGCATATGGAGCGGCTAAGCGCGCTTGTAAAAAAGCTGTAGCCAGAGCCCGCAGCAAAAGTCTGTCGCCCTTGTACGACAAGCTGGAAACTGCGGAGGGGCAGAAGCTTATTTTTAAGCTGGCGCGTGCCCGGGAAAAAGCTACACGGGACATTAGCAAATGTCTTTGTGTAAGGGACGCCCAGGGTAAGCTGCTCTATGATGCTCCTTCTGTTAAGGAGAGATGGTGTACATACTTCTCGGAGCTGTCTAATAAACAGCATCCCCACAACCTTCCTCCCGAACCGCCTCCTAACCTCGGACTTATTTCCCCTATTGCCCCCGACGAAACCCGCATTGCTCTTCGCCACATGAAGAACCGGAAATCGATTGGGCCTGACAATGTGCCAATTGAGGTGTGGAAGGAGATGGGCTCACATGGTGTGGACCTTCTGACTGATCTTTATAACCGCATCCTGACCACCAAGGAAATGCCAAACCAGTGGCGACTAAGCCTGATTATCCCGGTCCACAAAGGCAAAGCTAGCGTACAGGATTGCAGTAACTACCGCGGTATCAAGATCATGTGCCACACCATGAAGCTCTTCGAGCGCATCATTGACACAAGGCTCCGTAGCGAGTGCACTGTCTCTGAGTGTCAATATGGCTTCCGGGCGGGTAACAGCACCATGGATGCAGTGTTCGCCTTACGGACTCTGTCTGAGGCTTACAGAGAGAGAAGGAGAGCTCTGCATATGGCCGTTTTAGACCTGCAGAAGGCCTTCGACTGTATACCTCGGCAGGCTATCTGGTGGGCGCTCCGCTTCAAGGGTGTTCCCGAGGCCTATATTGACATTATCAGAGACATGTACCGCGATTCCGTGTCCTTTGTCCAGACCGCTGTTGGCGAATCCAATGTCTTTCCAATATCTGTTGGCGTTCACCAAGGTTCGGCTCTAAGCCCGTTCTTGTTTAACGTTGTGCTTGAGTTGTAGTTGTAGTTGTTGTACTTGTAGTTACGGCAAACATCCAGGATCAACCTCCATGGCTAATGATGTATGCCGATGACATCGCCCTCGTTAGCCAGAACAAAGCCCATCTTGAGCGCAGGGTCAACATTTGGAAAGACACGCTGGAAAACGGCGGTCTGAGACTAAATGTGGCGAAGACTGAGTACATGTCCTGTGGTGGCACGGATTCAAGTACTATCCGGATAGGGTCGGATTTGATCGCTAAGTCTGATAAGTTCCGGTACCTTGGATCCGTGCTGCACGAGTCTGGCAGCGTGGATGACGATGTCCAAGCACGTATAGGCGCGGCATGGGCAAAATGGCGCGAGGTAACGGGCGTTTTATGTGACCGTAAAATGCCTCCGAGGCTCAAAGGGCAGATATATAAATGCATCATACGGCCTGTCCTCCTTTACGGTGGCGAATGTTGGCCAGGACTAAGCAGACACACTCAGGAGCTTCGCGTCACGGAGATGAAGATGCTGAGGTGGATGAGCGGCGTAACGCGATCCGATCGCATACGCAACTCATTCATCCGAGGTAGTCTTGGTGTCCGTGACGTGGGGGAAAAACTGCAAGAGTGTCGTCTGCGATGGTATGGCCACATCATGCGCCGCCCTAGGGAGTATCAATCTTACGAATGGTTCAAATCATATTTGGAAAATAGAGAACACCAAGTCGAAGTAGAATACTACAACGAACATGCTAAACAAATACAATATATTCGGTCGGATAGCAAGCAAATTAACGCCTCAATCCCTCAAGGGAGTGTTATTGGATGCCTCCTATTTATCATCTATATAAACGACCTCCCTACAACCATAAATGAGTCCTGTGTCCTGTTTGCCGACGATATTTCAGTACTAACTTCTTGCCACGACAATAACAACTTAACCGAAATACTTACAAGCATACTTAACAAAATAATAACTTGGATGACAGAACACAACCTTGAACTAAATTTCAATAAAACTAAAATCATGTCCTTTCATCCACGTCAGAAAACCCCTTTAGACATAACATTTACTTACAACGACAAAAAAATAGAAACAGTTAAAGAATTCAACCTACTCGGCTTATCCATAGATACACATTTAAATTGGAAATCGCATATTACAAAAGTCAGATCAAAATTATCAAAATTTGCCTATGCCCTTCGTGAAATAAAAAAGTCTACAAATCTCTCCACTGCTCTGGTTACATATTATGCCTATGCATACGCATGGTTAAACTACGGCATAATACTACGGGGAAATAGTACAGACGCACCAACACTTTTCACACTTCAAAAACGACTTATTAGAATACTTGCCAACATAGAAAACACAGACAGCTGCAAACCCCATTTCCAAGAACATAAACTTCTAACCCTACCTTGCATATACATCTTGGAAATGTGCAAATTTGTTAGAAACAATCAAAAACTCTTCACTACACGCGAAAACATACAGACTCGCTACACACTACGACACAAAAATAGACTAAACCCACCAGGTTCTAAACTCAAAATACACTCCACAAGCACTTTAGCAATGTCAGTTAAAATATATAATAAATTACCAGATGAAATTAAAAATGAACAAAAATTTAATATCTTTATAAATAAATTAAAACAACTTCTTATCCAAAAATGCTATTATAATGTACATGAATATTTAAATGATAAATTTAATAAATTAATTAATAAATAATACCAAAAAATGTAACAAAAATTTATAATAATAATAGATATATGTATAATTTAAATAAATATTTAATGTATAAATTCAATATATTACCAGTAAATTATATGTATGTATTCTAGTTATAAGCTTACCTACCTACACAAAGTGAAAGAGTAAGTAGTTTTTAAAATTGTAAACAAAAATTAATTTTAGCCCTCCTCTCATTTTTTGTTATTTTTGTTATGCCCGACGGGGCCCACAATGCTCCAAAACTGTTAACATTCGTATAATCGTATGTACCTACCACCTAAGTTCACATTGTGGAATGCAAATAAACGTATTGAGTATTGAGTATTGAGTATTGAGTACGTTGGTCGGAGATGCATGGATATGGCTGTCCTTGGGGCTAGGTCCCGTGGTCGCCCTCGCAAGCGCTGGCTGGACGTCGTCAAGTCCGACATGAGAGCCAATGGCCTCACTGAGCAGAATGTTAAAGATCGGGCAAAGTGGAGAAAACTTAGTCGGAAGGCGGACCCTGGCAATGGCCGGGATTAACGCCAGGCTGAAGAAGAAGAAGACTTTTCATCCCGGAAGTATGTTCCCTTGGGAGAATTTTCTACTACCACACGTGTGAAGCCGCTGGTAGCAGCTAGTGTGTTAATCGTCATCATCTACCTAGCCTTTTTTCCCAACTATATCGAGGTCGGCTTCCAGTCAAGCTGGATTTAGCTGAATACCAGTATTTTACAAGAAGCGGCTGCTTACCAGACCACCACAACCCATTAACTGGGGTAATACGGTACTTAATGGCAAGACTGGAGTCAGATTTACTGGCTTCTGACTATTCGTAACAACTGCCAAAGATCTACAAATGACAGCCGGGACCTACGGCTTAGCGTGCTTTCCGAGGCACGGAGGAAACTCGTCGTCACTAGGAAGCTAGTGTGTTAATAATTCTGTTATAATTTCCACTCTTCGCTAACAATGTGACCTCTCTCCATCCTTTTGCAGTCTCCGTCCCCCGCCGCGGACATATTCTTTTATGCATATAACGTTGTTCTGCGATGACGTCACTCTAAACATATATATACTACCTATTAACACGTAGTTGCACGTGCGTATATGTAGGTAGGAAATTTATTTATGGTTTGCCTTTTACTTAAGTTTTACAAGAAATGGGGATGAAGGCTTTGCTTGTTGAATGCAGGAAATTGCATGGCTTTAACTTTTACTGCAAATCTAAAGTTACTGAACTTCTTTACGTGTTTTTTTAGCATTAGCGGCCTATTAATGTTCCCACTGCTGGGACTCGGGCCTCCTCTCTAAGAGAGGGAATGAGCCATAATCCACCACGCGGGCTCAGTGCGAATTGGTAGATGTCACATGTCTTCGAATTTTTGGTTCTAGGACATGCCGGTTTCCTCACGATGTTTTCCTTCACCGTTTTGAGAGTAGTGGTGATGAAATAAATTACACAAAGTAATGGGCCAGGATGGGTTTGAACCCGCGACCTACTACTTATAAGTCGGGGTAGATACCACTCGGCCACCACTGCTCTCGCTACTTTACGTGTTTAACATCGAGTATTTACGTTAGACAAGAAATCATAAGTGCGATAGCTCGGCCCAAATATTCTACAAAACGATTTTTCTGAAAATTAAAAAAAATACCTTCCTGTTTCGTTGTTGATTCGAGTTTTGCATATTGAAACTGAACTTTGTATTTAAAAATCTCCTTACTAAAAAACATATTATTAGGGAAAATAAAAATATTAATAAAAAGTTGGTAGATTTTCAATTTGATTTCGCGTTGGAAGGCCTCCTACAAGGTGGACCGACAACCTGGCGGGAATCCGATGGATGCGAGACGCACAGGACCGGTCGTTGTGGCGACGCTTGGGGAAGGCCTATGTCCAGCAGTAAACGTCTTTCGGCTGAAATGATGATGAGATTTGCAAATTTACGCTACTGCGGCTTTGCTTATTTAAACTGCCTTGTGTGTGTGTCACCGATCCCAGTTACTAATCACACCACCCAGGATCCATACTCTTCGTCAGCTCAAAATGTTAATGAAACCTCTTACACAACGCCTCAGAAACCTCAGTGAACGTGTTCCGATGAAAGCGGAACCAATGGATGCCGTATACATAATTAAACAGCCATTTTCATCTGCGAACGTTTCGCTGATCCCGAATTATTCTGCGGGTAAAATTATACGTTATTTTATCTCGTGAGTACGAAGATGTTTGTGGTTTTAGGTAATCTTTGTAGTGATATTTTGTTGGTAAAGGTAGGTAGGATAATTTAAATATAGTTTGAGGGTAAGCATACCACATACACGTCTCTCATAACGCATCCGGTTCGAAGGACCTAATCCCTAACATTTGGTTCTTCGAGCCGGATGAGCTACGCCGCGTGCCACCTTCGGTGATTAGTTCAACGAAGAGGGATGGATAGTCAAACTTCAGTGGACTGTATAAACTGTTAATTATATACATATATTATTGGAAGAAGTAATTCTACTAATTTACAACCCGACTTCTGGTTCTCCGTGTTTCACATTCAGTCCATCGTATCTTGTTGGTCTCTCTAACAGCTAGCTGACGTTATACGCTACGCTTTTTACGAGTATCACTATTCACTGTGGAAATCCGGAGTCGCCTACTAGTAAAGGTACGACGGCCCGTTTGACGTTTCACGGAGGTTTACACACAGCAGCGCGCGTGTCTCGTTTCGATTCCCGCTCGTGACAAATATTTGTTTAGCCTATAGATAGTTGTTCCGGGTCTGAGTGTCTCGTGTACATGAGAGTTTACATGTTTATAAACGCATTCACGATACAGGAGTAAATCTTAGCGTCGGGAACCGTTTCAAAAGCTATTAGTCCTTTGATAGACATGACCGATCTATTGCTACTTCAATTGGTTAAATCTAGGACCTATGTTTCTCTAGTAGCTATTTTGATCAAGATTGTATACCACATAATTATACTGGTAACTTGATTAATGCACACTCTTATTTAAAAAACTAGCTGTCCCCTGCGGTTTCACCCGCATTTTTCGTTACTGCTCCGCTCCCGTGAGTCGTAGCGTGATGATATATAGCCTATAGCATTCCTCGATAAATGGGCTATCTAACACTGAAAGAATTTTTCAAATCGGACCAGTAGTTCCAGAGATTACCCCCTACATACAAACTTACAAACTTACAAATTTTACCTCTTTATAATATTAGTATAGATAGGTTGAGATCATAATTTAATGTTTGAATCCCCAACCGGTCCTATGAGACCGCGCTGTTATTGTTTTACTATTGTGTCTCGTTTCGCGGGTATGTGATAGATTAAGCACTGAAATTTTACTTAAATGCACTACAATACAAGGAACTATTTGTTAAAGAAATTAGTTATCATAATTGTAAGCAAATAAAAATATGGGAATCGACACACTACACGGTTAGCGCAATGGTCTGGTAAGGTTTAGTTGGCCATATCGTAAAGTGATGAATTCTAAGATCTGGCCACGACATTATACACCTCAGCAGTTGCACTACAGGAACTTCAGGAAACCGAGATATCCAACTACACAGTACACAAAAGTACACGATGACAGAAACTTTCAGCTAGAAGAAGTTCATTGTATAAAGTTGTCGAGTCATCTCGCTCAATCTAAGTTGGGGGACAGTGTAGTGGCTCGTGTGACGGACATTTACGTCGACACTTATGGGACATTAACTTAGATTTTTTTTTTTATATACCATAAACTAGTACTTGACTGCAATCCCACCTGATGGTAAGCAGTGATGCAATCGTTGATGGTGAGGCGCACTAGTTTATTAAGAGCCTATTCACTCTAGTCTTGAAGATACCCAAATTATAATCGGACGGAAAGACCGCAGCAGGCAAATTGTTCCAATCCTTCGATGTACGCGGTATAAATGACGAGGCAAACCGCTTTGTCCGGACCGTGCAGGTTTCGACAACGTAAGGATGGATACTCGCCGTACGACGGCTTGTCCGATGGTAGAAGTGAGATGGCGGAATTAACTCATGTAATTTTAGTACCATTATTGTTTGTGAAAACGAGGAGCTAATGGAATCTTTATTTATGGTCTAAAATAAGACAATAAATAAAGATTCCATGGGACACATAATTACTGTATTTTTTTTTTGAGAATCAGCTTAAAAAAAGAAAGTAAAAGTATATATCAATCAGTCAATCAATCTTTTATGCTATCTATTCATAAATTAAAAATCATGCTTATTTTGCATATAAGTTACAAATAAGACTTTTACGTGTCACTTTTTTACGTTAACGATATCCTGGAAGTATGTTCACATATAATTTTTTTTTTTACTTTCTAACAGGGAAACTTGCTGTTGGAAGCTAATCATAATAATATTATTGAAGTAACAAATACACATATTGTAAGTATTTGTTACTTCGTCCCGTTCGAACGGCTGTGCGGATTTCAATTAAACTTGGTACTACTTTGGAGTTTGGCTGGGGCTATGCTCGGAGTTTCCGTCCATGACCGAGAACTAAGGTTACTGATACAGTCCGAAAAATCGGAGGAGCTCGTGAATCTGACTCCAGTCTTGCCATGAAGTACCGTGTTACCCCAGTTAATGGGTTATGGAGGTCTGGTAGGCAGCCGCTTTTCGTAAAATACTGGTATTCAGCTAAATCCGGCTTGACTGGAAGCCGACCCCAATATAGTCTGGAAAAGGCTAGGTAGATGATGATATAGCCCGAAAAATTTCCAAACTTAAGTGGCAGTCGGCAGGGCACGTTGTTCGTAGAATTGAGATGTTCATTGGGGCCAAAAGATTCTAGATTGGCGCCCGCGTACCGAAAGACGTTGTCTGAATTGATGACCTGGTGACAGTCGTGGGAATCCGATGGATGCGAGACGCACAGTAACGTTCATAGTATCGAAGCTTGGGGTAGGTCAACGAGTATGCCCAACAGTGGACGTCTTTTGGCAAAGATGATGACGCACAATTTTATCCCGAGAATGTGACAGTTAAGATAAATTTCAACTAACACGCAGACAAAGCTGTTGGCAAAAGCTAGTAAAGGACATAATTAAATCAGCACCGACTAATATCAAACTTAAATCACAGCTCAACATTCTTCCAGCAGAAACTAATGAACTTACACAAGTCGCATTGATTGCTTGCATATAGTTATGAAAGTATTCCCCAGATTCATCTAGAGTGAGTCGTGAAGCTGTAGCCAAAGATTAAAGAGATATAGAACTGAAATTTTCTTTAGCAACGGTTACTAAAATACCTACACCCTAAAATCAGGCGAAGACGAGTCAGCCGAAGTCTGTTTCCTGATAGCTACAACTTAAAAATCTTTAAGTAAACACTGTGGTCCATCGTTGACAGCATCATCGCTTGCCATGTGCGTGTTTCAACGCCCTAAAATAATTTATTATGAAGATGATAAGATTTATCAATAAATTCCAATATATACCCGAATGGTTTTTGATAGACTTTTGAGCATTGAACCTCGTTTGACCACTATCTCATGTGACGGTAAGCGACGATGTGGTTGATGATGGTGAACGATGGTGATGCTCGCCTAAAAGCAACCCATTTAGAGAAACCTACATAAACAAGTCTAATATACAAACGATTATGTGGCATTTCAATAACCATAAGCTACTTTAATTCCGAGAAAACACAGTTCTAGTAAAACTGGATTCTAGGAGCTAAGCCCTCTTGTAAGCCAGTCTACGATATTAATTTCTCTACGTGGGACTGATTAATTCTCAAGCTATAACTAGGTAACTATTTCGTCGGCATAGTACGTACAAGCCAGGTACAAAAGTTTCCCTTCTACACGATTTCCTTAGTCTTTGCTGTGGGTTATTTCATTAGCGCGCTTTATTGGAAATTCCTTCCATTGTGAAAGATTGTCGCTTCGCCATCTTCATTACGTCTTAGAGATTTAAAATGGCGCTGTAGGCTCTTTGCACGGCTTTTAAAGTATGAAGTTTTAGTTTATTTCGAAATTTAAGATTCTTTTTCTTAAGTCCTGATCTGGAATACAACACTAAAGATAGGTAAACCTTTAAGAGTGCGTCGTATATGTAACGTATGATCAAAATATATTGCGTTCCAAACTTGCGCATTTACGAAAATATATGAAAAATGCATTTACTGTGGTAAATTGAGGTAATCCTAAAAACAATATTGTTCGAAGTTAGAAACAGTCAAGATATTTCGGTTCTACACGAAGAAACTTGGGTAGACCCGTGTCCTGAAATAGCACTTAGAATACTAATTATCTTGAGAGTATGTTTCCTTGCAACAATTTTCTATGGGCACGAGGGCAAAGGCCTTGACAACAATATCTTTTTCTTTGAACATAAGTAACTTTTGTTTTTCATGAGTCCTGCCACCTCCAAAAATATCGCTGGTAATACAAAATCAACCTGTATACTTTCCAATTCTTAGACATTATTGATATCCATGTGTATTATATTTGTATCTCTAGTTTAAGATTCAATCCCCAGTCACAATACACCTATACACACATAATATTGTAGAGAAAACCGTCTGCTAACTAGTTTGAGTCCCGCGACGTTGCTTGCATTTTTTATAAGTTCAGGCAAAGTTGGGGACTTTCAATCAGGTTTTGAACAAGCTAGTGAATATTTAACGTTCATATTTACGGATAGACCGACGACCTGACGTCGGTGGCTATGGAAGAAGATAGGGAGACACGAGGCATGGATTATGGATTTAATAACAGTAAAGTTTTACTAAGTTCGGCTTCGAAGTTCCTTAAGAAGTATTTGTTAGGTCACCGTGATCCGTTCAATATTTGAATCATTGATATTAGTGACATAGTAGGAGCTCGTGGCTAGATAATAACAGCCGCACAGGTCGATCTTCAAGGTTAAGCAACGCTTGCCAAGGTTGGTCTGTGGATGGGTGACCATCTTAACATAACGAGTTTCCTCCGTGCCTCGGAAAGCACGTTAAACCGTGGGTCCCGGCTGTCATTTGTAGATCTTTGGCAGTCGTTACGGATAGTCAGAAGCCAGTAAATCTGACTCCAGTCTTGCCATGAAGTACCGTGTTGCCCCAGTTAATGGGTTGTGGAGGTCAGGTAGGCAGCCGCTCCTCGTAAAATACTGGTATTCAGCTAAATCCGGCTTGACTGGAAGCCGACCCCAATATAGTTGGGAAAAGGCTAAGCAGATGATGATAGGAGCTCGTGGCTAGATAATAACAGCCGCACGGGTCGATCTTCAAGGTTAAGCAACGCTTGCCTAGGTTGGTCTGTGGATGGGTGACCATCTTAACATAACGAGTTTCCTCCGTGCCTCGGAAAGCACGTTAAGTCCCGGCTGTCATTTGTAGATCTTTGGCAGTCGTTACGGATAGTCAAAAGCCAGTAAATCTGACTCCAGTCTTGCCATGAAATGCCGTGTTATCCCAGTTAATGGGTTGTGGAGGTCTGGTAGGCAGCCGCTCCTCGTAAAACACTGGTATTCAGCTAAATCCGGCTTGACTGGAAGCCGACCCCAATATAGTTGGGAAAAGGCTAGGCAGATAATGGCCTCAGTAGGCTTCGACCCTATTGGACCTCTATGGTTGACTCAACATACTGCTACTTTGTATACTAGTGACAAACGTGTTTGTTAGACACATAATTATAGCCAAATCTTTAACTCCTGGAAAAGCTACTGGTCCATGAAGACCCTAATAAAAGCATCTCTACCGATCTCCCTAAAGCAAAAACTCATCGATATGTGTATCCTACTTAACCTAACATAACTACGGTTTCCTTTTGTCAATATGTAATGGTGTACAATAAAGTGTAAATTAAATAAATAAAATAAATAAATACGGCGGGTTAACTTAAGTGGCAGTGGGCAGGGCACATTGCTCGTAGAACAGATGGTCGGTGGGGACGGAAGGTTCTAGAGTGGCGGCCACGTACCGGAACACGCAACGTGGCGAGGGTCGCGGGAATCCGATGGATGCGAGACGCACAGGACCGGTAGCTGTGGCGACGCTTGGGGGAGGCCTATGTCCAGCAGTGGACGTCTTTCGGCTGAGATAATGATGATGAATAAATACGGTGCTCAGACATGGCTTACAGAGTCGCGAAAGTTTCACCTTGGGGTTTGCCAATGAGCAATGGAGCGCAGTATCTTGGGTGTTAAAAGAACCGACAGAATGAAATACACCACGCTGCGCTTAAAGGCGGGGATCATAGACATAGGAAAAAAGGCTGCCAGGCTTAAATGGGATCGGGCGGGCCACATCAGCCTCCTACTCACCGACTGCTCGGCAAGAGTCTCCACAAAGTGGGTACCTGAGATTGGACAATGCCACCGAGATCGACTTTGGAAGAGGTGAGGAGTTGATTTCAATTCAATTCATTTTATTCAAAAATAATTTACATTGTGTGCGAATATACTAGCAACTACACACACAGTTAAAAAAGCTAACAAATAAATGTTTGGACTAATTACAATAAAAAAAAGAATAGAAAATAATAATAAAGTAAAAGAAAATATAAATAACTGTACAAAAAGAATTTAACATGTCATATAATTTAAAACAGGAGAAATCAAATATTAAAATGTCAAAAAAAAAGAAAAGACGTGAGATGACCTAGACGCCTACCGCAAGGGCTGGTTTGAGGTAGATATTTATTTGGGAAAGGTTCTGAAGTGGCGACCGCGCACCTTAAGACGCAGCGTTCGAAGACTTTTCATAAAGTGGATCGAATACCAGGCGTGGGTCGCGGATAACTAAAGTAAGAGAGACTCACAAGACCTATGGATGTCTAGCAGTGGACGTCTTTCAGTTCAAATAATGATGATGAATGAATGCAAATTTATTAATGTAAATTTTGTTGTTCTATATTGAGATGACCTATTTTTACCCAAACATCCACATGGTTGCATATTTAAATATTCATATACCCATCATCCAACCCACACATTACTACAGCGTAACACGGCAAAAACGTGGGTATTTGTCAGAACGTGCCATGTCCCCTAAATTGGCGCCTTCCCAGGGGACGTCACAATTATCCGCTGGAGTGTGAATGCTTCGCGTGGTTCAGTGGTCGGGGCTGCGGAACCCTCCGCATTATGAGCTATTGACGCATCTGTTACACCTTTGTAGGTATAGTGTGTAGTGATAGTAGGTGTGCCGAGTTTCTTTAGGTTTTTGATGTGAGGAAAATAGGCTTTACAAAACTACTAGCATTCTGAATCAGCTGTAAACTGACTGGAAGCCGACCCCAATATAGTTAGGAAAAATTTACTAATATGGCATTCATGCTGAACTGGACCTATTTTAGTGCAGCTATAAGGCACACAATTGTGTTTTTTGCTTCACGATTTTGTGTTTTGTATCGTGTTTACATAACAAACGCTAATCTCAAAATTAATATGTTCAGAATCGGCAATACAATGACACTATAGTAAACGATAAAAAACCTATTTCAAAAATGCCACCTGCCCGTGCATGTTTGTGCGTGCGTGCGTAGATGTCAATGCCGATGCGCTTTTAAGTGAATTAGACGAAATAAGTAGAAAAACAGTTGGAATAACTTTGTATCAGCTATGGTTCATTTTTCATGTAATTCGTGTACTGCATTCAATTAAGTATGTAAAAAATCTCGTAAATCACAGAAAATCCGTGTATAAATAAAGCTTAATTCCTACTTGCATGGATTTAAAAGTGTATGTTTAAAAGGATTTTTGGCGATTAACGAGAAGCAAGGATTTAAGATAAGATTAAAAAGGAGTCTACAGAGACGGAGAAGAGACTACAGTGCAAAAAATACAAAAATTGGAATGAGCATAATTTATATTTATTTGTCAAGTTACACTTTATTTACATTGGTCAGCTCTATCAATTAATAATCATCATTTAGCAGTAAGTCATCAATTCCTGGATGGAGCAGGCCTTGTCACAGCACTCGTCAACGGGTCCACGTTTGCCTCGCATGCCAGAAAGTGCTTGAGGACCACGGTGGGGAATCCACCAGCCTGCATCCCGCTTGGTGTCAACTCCATAGCATAGAACTGCTAAAGCCCTCGCCAAGTTCCTTCCGCAGTAGAAACTGGTTCTTTCTTGAACTTCTTGGGTGTAGTAGCAGGAGGAACAAGCGAGGATAAGAAGACAGACCATGTAAAACTTCATGATGATCTTGGAGAAGCTTCAGTTGTGAATGAGGCCAACGATGGTGGTTGAATGTGATGTTTCCATGGTTTACTGGCGCTTTTATAGTGAACCTGATTAATATTCAAACACTAATGAGTCTGCATAAGACCTAACTTGTTGTGACACTTAAAATTTTAGTCTAGACATTGATTTGCATATGAAAGTTTATTAAGAAAATGTTGTCCAAAGCAGCGGATACCGATAAGTGGAATGTTTTTCGTGTTTGTCTTTTAATGTTTGATGTAAACATCAAAGTCCTTTTTACTTTTAGCTTTTTCAGAAATGATTCATACTCGTAGAATAAAAATAGTTAGATAATCTTGAAATATAAGTACTTCACATTTAAGAGTAGTCAACCCTTATACCCCATGTGACCTATAAATAATGTATTTATTGGGTTTAATATGTTTATACATAACTGGTATTTATTAATTTTGAATGGGCCGTAATCCACAACGCGGGCCCAGTGCGGATTGCTGGAATTTACATGTCATGTGTGTTTTCCTTAATTGTTTTCCTTCACCGTTTTGAGAGCAGTGGAGATGAAAGTAAATAACACCAAGTAATACGTTTAAACGGGTTCAAACGCGCGACCTGTAATTCATAAGTTGGGCCGTTGGGCCGTGGGGCCGTTGAGCCACCACTGCTCTTTCCTTCACCTAAACAGCATCCCTGTGTCCCAGCAGTGGAAACATAATATAATACTGATTAATGCTATTTATAAATTTTAAGTTTGTTTTCAGGTCGGAAAAATTTTGTGACAATAAGCTACGCACATTGCTTGCAGAAGATGAGCAAAAGCTCGTGGCTAGATAATAACAGCCGCACAGGTCGATCTTCAAGGTTAAGCAACGCTTGCCTAGGTTGGTCTATAGATGGGTGACCATCTTAACATAACGAGTTTCCTCCGTGCCTCGGAAAGCACGTTAAGCCGTTGGTCCCGGCTGTCATTTTGGAGATCTTTGGCAGTCGTTACGGATAGTCAGAAGCCAGTAAATCTGACTCCAATCTTGCCATGAAGTACCGTGTTACCCCAGTTAATGGGTTGTGGAGGTCTGGTAGGCAGCCGCTCCTCGTAAAATACTGGTATTCAGCTAAATCCGGCTTGACTGGAAGCCGACCCCAATATAGTTGGGAAAAAGGCTAGGTAGATGATGATTGCTTGCAGAACAGGTGGTCGATGGGCCCAAAAGGTTCTGCAGCGGTGACCGCGTACGAGAAGTATGAGAACACTAAGTGTTGGTAGGCCTTCCACAAGATGGCCTTATGTCTTGGTAAGGGTCGCAGGAATCCCTTGGATGTAATACGCACAGGACTGATCGTAGTGGTGACACTTTGTCTAGCAGTGAATGTCTTTTGACTGAAATAAATTAATGACTTAGGCTCAAACTGACTGTCTTTTGTATTTAATATGCAATAAAAAATAAGAATAAGGGCCTGTTTCACAATGCCTCGGTAGCCACTACTTCTTGAATAAATTGAAAAATGGAACAGAATTTCTATGAAATTATCTGCCAAGTAAGATATCGGAAACTTAATCATAGGTGATGAAACAAACCCCTAGTACATATTTTCAGGTTCCCAATCCGCTGAATTCTTAAATATCGAAAAAAAAAAATTCAGAATCTAAAGTTAGAAGAATATCAAGGCTTTTGGCTTGTTGCTATGGTGTTATAGCAACGATCCAAAAATACTTCAGAGAAATCTTTTCACAAAAATTTTCCACGAATTTTAACGCAAAAGACTCTTTACCCGGTCACCCACTTCCAATGGGGAGCATCCACACGTAAAATCAACGTGACACACAAGGTAAAATAAATTATTCCACAACCTACATATATCTGAGACGAAAATCTCCTCATTAGTGTTTGAATATTGATGAAGACTCCCAGTATATAAGCTTAGGATGACAATAACTCAACACATTCGACTTCCAACGTTGGGAACTGTAGTATCTTCAGCTCCTGAATCTTCAATAGTACCTGGAAACCTTACATCATCACCATGAAATTCTTCACTGTTTTCGCTCTGATGTTGGCGTGTGCTGCTTGCTACGCCTCTCAAGATGGCACCAACTTCTACTGCGGCAGACATCTCTCCAGGACCCTGGCCATGTTATGCTGGGGTGCTGAGTCCAAGCGGGATGCCGGTTGGTGGATGCCTCCTCAAAGTGCGAGGGCCTTGGGAGGAGTTCGCGGCAAGCGAGGCCCCGTTGATGAGTGCTGCATGAAGCCGTGTTCCATTGACGAGCTCCTGACTTACTGCTAGCTTGGACTTGATGAAGACGGGGATTGTTACTGCCATTATTGTTAACTGTTTTTGTTGTTATGATTAAATGAAGTCAATCTCAAGTACTTTTGTGTTTTCTTTTTTGTATTGCTCAAATCTGGACTTGTGAGAAACCATTCTTTAAAAACAAAAGAGTAGGTAAGAATATTTCTTTATCTACATCTACCTTGCCTTTTTCCAACTATATTGGGGTTTTTTTTTTTTTTTTTTTTTCTGGTAGGGGAATCATCAGAATGACTTCCCCCGCTCTTGGGCGGAGCGGGAGGGCGTGTCAGACTCTTACTGACTAAACCCCTACCCCGTTCCTTCGTTGCCCTCGTTCTGGGGGGGACTCGGTATCAACCGTTAGGAATACCACATGTTCCCCCCAGAGGCTTCGGCCCTACCGGGCCCCTACAGTTTGCTGACATCTCCTTGAGGCGCGCGTGGAACAGAACGCGCCGTTGACGACTGGGCTCGGTCCAGATTATTTCCAGACTGTCGGACGGCGAGCTACCCAGTGCTCGCCGTCCGCGAACCCGCGCCTACGGTGGTCGGAAATCGGGATCGGGATCTCGGCGGCGGCGGCGTGAGGACCGTTCCCTCACGCGCTCGCGGTCAGCAGCCTCCTTCACGAGCATCACTGCTTCGCAGAAGGAGGCGACCGCATGCCAACCCTCCTTTCCTTTCCTTTTTTTTTTTTTTTTTTTTTCCTTTTTTTCTTTCTTTCTTTCTTTCTTTTCTTTTCCTCGCTCCGGACCATGGCCTGAACCAGGGCCCGGCGCGAGAGGTCGCCGCTCCCGATAGTCTCCACGAGGACACGGCGGTGCTCCGCCCAAGCGGGGCACACTTCTACCGTGTGCTCCACCGTGTCCTCCGGGCGGTCCACACAGTGGCGACACCCGGGCGTCCTCTCCTGCTTGATTCGATGCAGGAACCTCCCGAACTTACCGTGTCCGGTGAGGACCTGCGTCACACGGAAAGAGAGGACGCCGTGACCTCTTTCCAACCACTCCTCAAAGAGGGGCCTAACCGCCTCAATGACGGCGTGCCCAGCACTGGGTTGCGACAGTCGCAGTCGCCATGCCACCCTGAGATCCCGCCGGAACTCTGTCCGCCATGCCGCGACTTGTCGCGGCAGCGGAGTTTCGCCCCGGCGTTGCATCTCCACGCGCAAATCGTGCATGCGTGCAAGGACTGTTGCCTCCAGATCCCACGGTGGCAGGCCAGCGAGGAGGCTCGCCGCTTCGCGGGAGATCGTGCGGTATCCCCGCACCATCCGGATGGCCATGACCCTCTGGCAAGCGTTCAGCTTGGCCGCCGGTCGCTTACCTAGCGACGGCGCCCAAACCGGCGCCCCGTAAAGGGCCATGGACCGAACGATCCCCGCGTAGAGCCTCCGGCAGGGGGCGTCTGGACCCCCTAGGTTGGGCAGGAGCCGCTTCAGAGCGGCCCCAGACCTGTCCAGTTTGGGGGCCAAACGTCGGAAATGCTCCTCGAAAGTCCACCGGCTGTCGAGGACGAGTCCCAGGTACTTCATCGCCGACCCGACGCCGATGTGGACCCCCCCTACCGTTATTTGGGAACCCGGAGGTGGCGCGTACCGAGGGCCATGAAAGCACATGGCCTCGGACTTGTGCAATGCCACCTTGAGTCCCAGTTGCTGGATCCTCTCCACGACTGTCGCAACCCCGCGTGTCGCTGTTTCGGCCGCCGCCTGGTACGACTCTCCCCGCGCCAGGACCAGCGTGTCGTCTGCGTAGCAGACCACGCTGACCCCGTCGGGGAGGTCGCCGCGCAGCACGTAGTCGTATCCGATGTTCCACAGGGGCGGTCCTAGTACCGATCCCTGCGGAACACCGCACGACATCTCTCGCCGTCTCCACTCTCCCTGGTGACCGGGATAGATGATGAACCTATCCGACAGGTAGGCCTCGATCACACGACGGAGGTAGGCGGGCACCTCGTGGTACCGAAGTGCCGCCCCGATGCAACTCCAGGGCAGGGAGTTGAAGGCATTGGCGATGTCCAAAGACACCGCCAAGACGACCCTGCCCCGAGACACCGCATCCCCCGTCGTGAGAGCCCTCACGCGCATGATGGCGTCCACCGTGGAACGCCCCCTGCGAAAGCCGAACTGGCCGTCCGAGAGATCCGGCCCCACCCGCGCAAGATGCCCGACGAGGCGGTCTGCAATTACTCTTTCAAAGAGTTTGCCCACCTCGTCGAGCAGCACAATGGGCCGGTACGCGGACGGAGAGTCCGCGGGGCGCCCCGGCTTCGCAATGAGGACCAGTTTCCCGGTCTTCCAGCGACGGGGAAACTGTCCTCTCTCCATGCATGCGCTAAAGAGCCCTCGCAATCGAGACCCGAGAGCCTCCATGGCCAGGACCCATACCCTGCCGTGCACGCCGTCGGGTCCTGGGGCGGTGTTCTTGAAACTGAGTCTTCGTACCACCGCCCTCATCTCTACCTCGGTCACCTCTGGAGCGTCGTCCTCGTCGTCGCTGGTGTGGTCCGCTACGGGTACCGTAGGTGGCGGAGCCATGAGCGGGGGAGAGTGTTCCCCTCGCTCAGGGAACAGATTGGTCACCACACCCTCCACAACTTGGGGCCGGAGACTCTGAGTCAGAGGGGGAGCCCATGGGCGGAGTTTGTCCCGCACCACCTGGTAAGGGCGTCCCCATGGGTCCCTGTTCAGAGTCCCCAGCCACACATTGCGGGCCTCCAACTTGGCCCGCTTTACCTCTGTTCGGAGGGTGCGCCTTGCCGCTCTGTACCCCTCGTAAAGCTCCGCCTCCCTGGCAACCGCATCCGGCGGGCGGGTGCGGCGCCTGCGGAACCTGGCGTACCGGCGCCGCGCGGCGGTGCACGCCTCGCGCAGAGCCGCAATCTCCGGCGACCACCAGTACACCTGGCGCCGAGCACGTCCTGGATGGACTCGGGGCATCGCCTCGTCGCAGATCTGCGACATGGCCTCCTGGAACCACTCTGCCTCAGGGTCAATTTCGACAGGCCTGTCCGGTGCTTGCACCCAGGCCTGTACCCTCGCGGCTTCCAGGAGAGCGTCCCGGTCCATCTGCCTCAGCGCCCACCGCGGACCACATGGGGTCTGCTCCCTGACCGGCGCGGTCGAGATCCGGGCGGAGACGTCAAACCGGATGTACCGGTGGTCGGAATACGTCTCCACCCCCTCCATTACGCGCCAGTCGACGACGCGCGGCGACAGAGCGGGGCTGGCGAACGAGAGGTCCACCACCGACTCACCCCGCATCCGCACGCACGTGGGGACAGAACCCCGGTTTAGGACGACCAGGCCTGTCTCCAGAGCCCAGTCCTCCACCATCCGACCCCGTCGGTTCGTCAGCCGGGAACCCCAAGCCAGATTCCAGGCATTGAAGTCCCCGCAGACGACCACGGGGAGGGATCCGAACCCAGCGACGACGGCATTCAGCTCCATGAGGGAGTTGTGGAGATCAGCGAGATCTCGGTTCGGGGACAAGTAGACGCCTACCACTGCAATGTCCCCGACCCGTGCTGCCACGCAGCCCCGCCTTCTCGTGATGGACTCGAGAGGCGGGGAACCGGCGGCGGCCGACGAAATTAGGGTCACCGAGCCGCTCAGGTCCTGGACCCAGTCTTCCCTGGGCAGGACAAAGTACGGCTCGGAGACCACGGCGACATTGATCGACCACTGCGCCATGCTCTGGAGCAACAGATCCTGAGCGGGGGCGCAGTGGTTGATGTTCGCCTGGAGGAGACGTAATGGGGCCATCACTGACAGTCCATTACGGTCTCCTCCGGAGCCCCCCTTGAGGGCTCTGCCGCGGCGATGGCGGCAGCAGCGTCAGCCTTGGCTGCGGCGGTGTTGGCGTTGGGGTGAGGGCCCTTCCGGACCTTACCCTTGGCTGTGGCGGGGGGGTCGCAGGACCTGCTCCCAGCCCGGTGGTCGGCAGCCTTGCCTGCCGCCGCACATGCGTAGCAGTGCGGCGACGCACGGCATTCGACGGCCCTGTGACCAGGCTGACCGCACTGGAAGCAGCGGTCACTGCGGTCCACCTCCGCGGCGCAACGGGCTCCCACGTGGTGCCCCACGTGGCAACGGAAGCACCGCAGCGGTCTGGGCTCCAGCACCTTGACTTGGGCTGACACCCAGCCCACCAAGAGCCTTCGGCCCTCCGCCGTGATGGCCTTGACCGCCGACACGGGGCAGCTCACCGTGACGGCTCGCATACCCGTGCCGTCAAGGCGGATGACGCCCGCCCGCACTTGGTCGGTCGTGCACCCTCCCGCCTCAACGACGGCGGCCACCACTTCCTCCACCTTGACGGAGTCGTCCAGGCCCATGATGCGCATATCGATGCACTTTGTGGGCCTGGACACTCGGGCGTCCTCCTCGTTCACAGACGCCCTGACCTTGTCAGCCAGGGCGTCCGCGGCAGGACCGCTGTCCTCGCCGGGAACCTCCAGCATCCAGGCACCGGTAACGGTGCGCCGCATGCGGAAGCCCTTCGAGGCCCCGTACTCATCGAGGTGAGGGAGTACCGCCTTTTTGGCCTTCTCCATCACGGCGTCGTACGTCACGCCCCTCTTCTCCGCGCCCGGCTGTAGTGTGATCACTACAGCCGCGGCGCCCGGGGCGCGAAGCCGGTTCGCCACGGCACGCTTCTTGCGCTGCTGCCGCCTTTCCCTCTTTTTGGCGGCCCTGGCCGCCTTGCCCGCCTGCTTCTTGGCGCCGACGACCGACCACTCGGCGCCAGCTGGAGAATCGGCAGGCGGGGGCAGCCGAGGCCGCCCGTTCGCCACCACAGCGGCTGGAGCACCCGCCGCATTGGCGGTGGGCGCCGCCCTAGCGGTGGGCGCCGCTTTGCCCTTCGCAGGAGGGGCAAGGGCAGGAGCTGCCCTCCCCTGCTGCTTCGTCTTTGGGGCCTGCCTAGCGGTCGCAGCCGCTGCCGTCACGGCCCCAAGCCCGGCTTGCCCTGACGGGCCAGCCTTGGGCGCGGCAGCTGCCGTAGGCGCAGTTGCGGCGGCGTACGACGCCGCCGGTCTGCGACCAGAGCCCGCGAGTGGGGGACGCAGCACCATCCCTTCCAGCAGGGACAACTGCCGCTGGAACTGCTCCTGCTGCCGCAGCATTTGCTGCCGGAAGGCAGCTAGCTTCTGCCGCAGCAGGGTCAGAGCCTGTCCCTCTGGCTCGTGCTGGGGTTGGGTCTGCGCCGACCCCTGCCCCTGCGGGCTACCCGCCTTTGGAGGCTGCTGGGAGCAGACTTCCCTCGGAGGGGCGGCGGCTTCCAGGACCTCCCTCCGGGTCCTCGCACCCCGTTTGTCCAGGGCCTTCTGGAAGGCCTCCAGAATAGGGGGCACGGCCTCGGCGACGGCAGAACCCAAGCAACACCAACTAGCTAAATAACTTTTATATAATAGCAATTCTGATGACTATAAGCTGTAAAAGATGTAGGGATAAGGTTTGTATAAGCGCTTATACAGGCGATATTCAAGCAATTTGGGCACAAAATACATCGCTTTAATCTGAATAACATTTTGTTAATAGCTGCATACCAGCTGGATATCTATACAGAAAGGTTGGTTAACTTCTGCATATAAGCTGATCGACCCTTTGTTCAGAATTTAAAACTCTATTAAGCAGATGAAAAAATCAATCTCTGATATTCAGACAATATTCATATTTCAAATCTTTCTCGTTATTTTATAAAGAAGTTATGTAATTAAATGTACAATATTAGCATTTTGTTTCTTATAATTCATTGTGATCATATATATTTTGCGACAAATTTCCAAGTAATGGCGATGGCATCGCTCTGGAAGAAATTATAAATATTGGTAAGTAATTTTTGGTAATATGTTTTGTTAACAATACAATTATTAAAACGCATGCTACTTTACTGTGAGAATATATATAAGTTTATAGTAAAATTTTCGAGCGCCACAAGATAAAACCAGTTTTAAAAAATAAACAATTGACTTATATTAACTCTTTTCGACGAATAACATATTTTATTCAATGGCTACCAATTAAAGTGGTAGAAAACAGACAGGTAGGTATTTCAATACTACACAAATGTTTTTTTAATAAAAACATGTATTTATTATTTGTATTATCATCGCTTAGTTTTAGAAAAGAGAGGTTATGTTGGGATAAATAATGGCGACGATGTTGATTTTGAATATAAGCTGTTCACGCAGAAGATTTGTTATACATTTCTACGTAACAGGTCACTTGTAACTGTCTTATCCAGATATTTTTTGGTTAACAGTACGTTTTATGTCGCAGTTCTGATAAACGGTTCTAAAGCTGCCCGTCTCAGTACTCATATTCAGATCATTAGGGTTCTATAATCACGATCTATTGAAGCAAAAATTCATCCATAGAGTTTCTTAAAATTGCAATTAGTTTTTAATTTTTTCTTAGCGAAAATTACCTTTGTTCAGTAACAATATATTCACTGTTTCTTTGTTTTTAGAAAAATGTTCAAAATAGTGGCTACGCGTTACAGAGGTCGGGTTGAGCTGTCGACTGTGCCTGCCTCCTGGGAAACTAGGGGAAAGTTGTGCTGGCCCAAAAGGAATGGAGTTGTACTTTCAAAAAAGCTAATGTTGTCCCCCAACGAGACACAACTGACTGCATCTTGAAGCGATCAAACTTTCTTTCATAATGAAGACGCCGAAGCTGAATTAAATAGAATGTTAGATCGAACCGATACCGAAGATACTGATGTATAATTACTGATCTATAATTAATCACACCCAATAAATCTTTTACAGCCGCTTGGGATATATTTTTATTCACTGCCCAATCTCTGAGGTTATTTCGAAAATCTATATTTTTATTAAATTCTGACGCGTGTTCTGCTAAACTACTCGAACTTGAATCGGAGTCCTCAAAACATGAATCGTCATTTTTATCTAACATCTGTGAGGCTGATATAGATGTAAAATTACGAGATACGAATACGGAACCCTCTTGGACTGGTCGACTTGTGCTTGGATCCGTATTTTAATTTGCATTAGCTGTCAAACTCGTTTCTGCTTCTGCATAAAAGCGTTGTATTTCTTTAATAGCCAGTTATTAGATACATAAACATCTATTTTTTCACTTTGAGCTACACAAAAAAGAATTAGTGCACTTCTCTCGCTATAAGATTGTCATAAGATCGTAGTCATCTTCATTTATGCAATAGTTAGCTGCTTAAACGCTAAAAGAGTAATCAATATCCATATTCTGAATAAATGAGTACGACTTGACAGGTTGTGCAGCTTAAAGAAACCAAACAATAAACTATTCAGAATCAAGCTGTATAATTGAAATATTTGTCAAAGTTGTACAGCACAAAGCTGAATTTTCCGCTGTTATGTAGCTACTAGCTATCTAAGTCACTTTTATTTGAATATCTTTAACATAACACTTGCAAATATCATTAGTATTAAGATTAAAAAAAGAATACCAATTTTATGCAGAACTTATCAAGCTTTCAGTGTAATTAAAGTTTAAATACTGTATTATTCAAGATAAAGCTATCACGTCAGCTTTTTTAAAGATGTAATGAAACTATAAACTGCCAATTGGTGCTAAACTTTGCTATTATCTGGCTTACGTGTTGCTTGGGAAGACCTGCCCTTCGGGGTGCTTTTCCTTGCAACCAGCCGCAAGGACTCCACGACCAGGTCGCAGACCTCCTGGTGAGCCTCGTCGGCGGAGCCTCCCCCGTCGTCGATCTCACCGCCAGACGGCCCCGAGGGACCGGGGCTGGGTGCTCCGGGATGGCGTCCCTCCGCGGCAAGCTTCCCAGCCCTCTCGGCAGCCTCCTTGGAGGTCAACACCCTCCCTCTGCCGCGGGCTTGGCTCGCTCCCCGCCGAGCGGTGGGGATCTTTCGAGCCGAGCCCCTTCGGCTGTCGGACTCCTCGTCCGACCCCTCTCTTCCTAGAGAGCGTTTCCGGGAGCTGCGCACGCTTCCGGAGTCGCTCCCCAGCTCCTCCCCCGAGCTCTCCGAGCCCTTCCGCGATGCCGCGTCGGACTCCGACCGCGCATCGCTCTTCTCCTTCTCGTTCTTTTGTGGTTTGGTACGTTTTTCCATATTAGTTCCCACGAGTAAAAACTTCGGGTACTTGCTCAAAATAAGTGGTCCGCACTAGAGACTAATTTAGCTACCCATTAGTCAAGCTAACAACCTCCCTCACGGTGCGCCGCCGCTTGGAGGTTTGGGGTAATTTTTTATAGAGGTTGTCTTCCTCGCGGCCCGGGCGGTTAAGCCAGGACCCTCGACCCCCACCAAAAGTCAGAAACATGACCTTGGACAATCAATGGGGCTACGAGACTAACGGTGGCAGGAGGAGGAGCGAGTCTTCCTCCTGCCTGCCCGGTAGCAGGGTAAGTGCATACCGAGCCCGCTCTTGCTTCGCCACTGTGCCCTCTGCTGAAGCAGAGGGACACGCGTTGAAGCGCTCCTTCAGACAGAACATTCGCAGACGGCCATCGAGGCTCCTTAGGCAGAAGTACCCAAGAGAGTCGTTGGCCGCCTCCCAGGGTGCACCGTCCCGCGGACTGGCCTTCACTCCGGAAGAATCCGTTAGGGAATTCCAGCCCGCGAGCACGCGTGGAGGTTTTCTGTCGCGGCACCCCAACTATATTGGGGTTGGCTTCCAGTCAAGCCAGATTTAGCTGAATAAGGGCCTGATTCACAATATCCGAGTAGGCACTACTCACTGAATAAATTCAAAAATGGAACAGAATTTTTATGAAATTATCTGCCAAGTAAGATACTCGAAACTTAATCATAGGTGGTGAAACAGGCCCTAAGAAGAAAGATAAGATTTAGGTAACAATATTACTATATCTGAGTAATAAAACAAAAGTGTTTGATTGCTCATAACCCCTGGTTTTATTATAATTAATTTCTAGATTGGTCCAAAAGTGATTGATTAATATTTGCACATGCCTCCTCATTTCCTGTGGTTTTATGTGGCAATAAAATAAAATGGTCTATCGAAAACCGTTGGTGAGAGAGGTTCCGTATAGTCATAATATTGTTTTGAATGTAAAAACTAATGCTAATTTATGATTTGAAGGGTTTTTGTTAAATATGAAAAACAATTTAAAAAAAAGAGTAGTCCGAAGTCCATACGTAAGTAAAAAGTAGGGGTGCACGCGCGCTTATAGAAGAATTGTTGCCTAAGTGGCTGTAGAAGGGCCGCATAATTGCACGAGGGTAAATATTTAGCCAGGAGAGTGTGAAGAAATTACGCGAAAATTCCGAAAGCACTTTGGCGTCCCTGGCAAAGGTAGCTTGCAGAAACCTAGGTGATGTAAGCTAGTAAGAAACTGACCGACTCTTGCGCCCGCCTCAAGGTGTTGGACAATGTATGTCCTCCGCCTTGATAGCCGTAAATTGCCCAATACTAAAAAAAATTGGAGCCTTTTGCCTGAAGTATCAGCTTCCAGGAACCACAAAAATTATTCAAGAACCATTTCGAAGGTATCCAAAAATCGTGCACTTAAAGGAACACTTACCCCACAGGGAAGCTACCCTAAGTATAAGTAGTACTGACCCACAAACCGTAGGCAACACAAGGGTTGCCCTATATAACATTAATTTTATTACTCGACCGTCTTGGTGCAAATCCCCGGTGTGCCTATAAAAAAAGTCTGCATTAATCATTTAGGAACATAAAATCGAATGGCCTTCGTACTTGAATAAATCAGATATACGAGGAATATTTTATTGGTTAGTTTCTTTTGGGGGTTAAGAAAAAGGTGTGTCTGAAAGCCAGGTAAAAAGGATACCTGGCGTTTGGTAAAGCGTGTCTGCATCGTAACTAAATAATTTGTGACATGGAGCCTTTCTAGAAGAACATCGTAAGTGACAAGTTGTGGTTTTTTCTTAAATTGTAGGTATAACAGAACTGTTCTATTTGATCAGTAACTTTATAAGTTCTGTTTTGTTAAGAGTAATCTTATAGTCGTATGTATATAAAAATCAATTGCTGTTCGTTAGTCTCGCTAAAACTCAAAAACGACTTGCCCGATTTTAATCATTTATTCATTTTGCTTCAAAATAGAGAGTATAAAAGAAAAAGAAAACTAGGAACATTTCTTTGGAGCTTACATGGGCTTGGTCTTACCGGACGGGCGGACACTGAGTTACCTATTGCCCGGGGCGTCTCCTGTGGGGCATAAGTATGTCCGTTTCCTAACGTTTGTTGAAATAGCAATATATTGTATATTGTGGCTGTTTATTGTCCGTAATTAAAATAGCCGTCACCTTTGCTAGCATACTGTTTCGCAGAAGGAGGCGACTCCAGAGAGACGGATCCTATTTTCTCTCGCTCCACTTTTAAATATAATCAAATTCGTGTATATTTTGTGCTTATTTGTAGATTAAACCAGCCACACGTATTCCACGTGGCAACGTGCCCCACTTGCAAAACTAGGACTCGCATTTAAAATAAATAATAAATATCACTATCGCCATCATTCTTATAAATTAACCAACGGGGACAACTCAAATGATGATCACTCGTTATATCCTACGTTTCGAGATGCGATAAAAGTGACAATATCGCGAATCCGATCTACGCGCAGTGTCACAATTATTCCTTAATAGCCTTTATATTTTGTGACTATTAAATTCGGTCATATAACCTTGTAGATCGGTACAACTGAGCACCAAACAAATGCGTGTCTTAGTTTTGCAAGTGGGGCGCATTACCAACTAAGGCATGATTAACCACCATAACTGAATAAACATACAGTTAAAAAAAAACAAACATTCCACATTTTTCCGGAAAACAAAACAAAAGCAAATAAATAGGTCAATTATACGTGCGTGAGCAATATGTAACGCCTAGTTAATTTATGCATCGCTGGGATTTTGAGTCGGCACGGAATTGACGCAATGTGGCTGCCGCGCGGCTTTCAGCCAATATCCAGCTTTAAGTACGTCCTTGTTATTTATTTATGATTAAAATTGAGCTTTAAATATTCAGTACAGATTTGTATTGCCGCAGCATGTTAAGCCGTTGGTATTGGTTGTCATTTGTAGGTTTTTCAATCAGGTAGGTTCAGTTCAGTTGAAAATTTGACTCCAATTTCCTGTTATTAGGTTGTGGAGATCAGATAGACAGTCGTTGCATATAAAATACTGGTTTTCAGCTGCATTTGAAAAACTGATCTCAACATTCTTTAAAAGAGGGCGACATTTTTGGTTTATAGTCCATAGTATATTCTTAATTTCGTATAATGTTAGACATCAAATCTTAAACATCTGGACGTTTTCTGTTTTTTTGTCTTGATAAACAGACCTAGATTTTTTTTACCACTGGGCAAGCTAACAATTTGTTAAATATTTTAACTATTGTTTGACTTAACTGATTGATGACCGTTAAAATATACGTACACTTTAGCTTCTCATATAACAAATTTATTGTATGGCTATCGCATACTTATTCTTAGTGCAACTAAGCATTAATGTACTTATCATAGTCTTTCTGCAAACTGAATAAAACACGGACTTTTTTACTTGCCTCCAAGCATAATTTCGTTGTATTACCAAGACACTTTTTGCAGGAACTTTTTAACTACCGAGTAACAAGAACTAGTGAACTAATTTAGGAGGATAAGTTGTTAAAAAGTTTATCTTGCAAGCACTTGGAGTCATAATGAGTTGGCGAGTCTTGGCGAGCTAGGAGATGGCGAGCTTAGTGCAATAACTTGTTACTTGCTAGTAGCGTTTGTGTTGCTGCGTGTTTTTCTTCTTTTTCTTTTGGTGGGAGGGCAAATAACTACTCCCGCTCTAGGTGGAACAATATTTGTGCTGTATAATTGTATATTTGGATTGGTAGAGATATATTAACAACTAGCTTTTGCCCGCGGCTTCGCCCGCGTGAAAGTTTTTCTGAATTTACTTAGTCCACTTTTTTTACATAAAATATAGCCTATAGCACTCAGAAAGAAAGCAGCTTTCTGTCAATATATACATTTATGTAATCGAACCAGGATCTTCAGAGATTTTTCCATACAAACAAAAAAGCAAACTTTATCTCTTTATTATATTAGTATAGATAAGTGGACGCTGAGAAGTCATTTTATATTCAAAATCGCAGCTGTATGGGATGATGATGTTGAGTAAAATATGTTTAGTTTTTGATTTTCAAGGCTCGTAAACGCAGCAAAAAGTGTGTCATGTAGAGATAGTTGATCAGTGTCCGAGTGTATTATGCATGTGAGTTTTATAGTAATAAGAAGTTCCATAACTAGAGTGCGTCTAATGAAAGCGCGACCTAGAGTTTCTTTTTTTTAATTTAATTGGCAACATTATTCAGCCGCAATTGTAGGAAGTAAAAAAAAATGTGAAGTGTCAAGACATGATTCTCATACTAGTTAGTAATACCATATACAGTCGCGCTTTCATTAGACGGACTATAGCATTGTAGCAATCTATTAGTCCATTGTATGTGTTTTTGATATAAGTTTTTCTTTGTTACGTTTCTTGTACTTACTTCAAAATAACAATAAAGTATAATACAATAAAAAGAAATCTTTTTCCAGAAAAGTCTCATAAAAAGCCGCTTTTCTTCCAAGGTGTACGCCAAATGAGCCGATCACGAATATTACTTAAAAAGTTATTTATTCCGCCCTAACAATTCTTTTCTTCGCCACTCAACAATCAACTTCCCCGAATAATTCACGCACATTATTCCAATAAAGGCTCCATATTTTTAATGTCAAAGCAATTTGTTGGCGGCCATTTTTCTCGGTTCGGCTTAATAGACCGGGCGCTGAAGTATTCCTGTTTCGACACCCAAATTTTCGGCATCCAAACTATTCCCGATTCGGCATTAATAGGTATTTTGGACGGTAGTCATCATCATCTGCCTAGCCTTTTCCCAACTATATTAGGGTCGGCTTCCAAACAAGCCGGATTTAGCTGAATACCAGCATTTTACGAGGAGCGGCTGCCTACCAGACCTCCACAACCCATTAACTAGGGTAACACGGTACTTCCTGGCAAGACTGGAGTCAAATTTACTGGCTTCTGACTATCCGTAACGACTGCCAAAGATCTACAAATGACAGCCGGGACCTACGGCTTACCGTGCTTTCCGAGGCACGGAGGAAAATTACTGTGTTAAGATGGTCACCCATCCACAGACCGACCCTGGCAAGCGTTGCTTAACCTAGAAGATCGACCCGTGTGGCTGTTATTATCCAGCTCCACGACGAACTCCACGTATTTTGGATGGTAGTAACCGCACAAAATCTTCTTCTTCTTCTGTGTCGTTGCATACTTGGCAGAGTGGTCGTGGTTGTCATGAGGGTAGCTCTCCGGAAGCTGTTAGGGTACACCGCACCACTTCCCGTCCCTTTTGTCTGCTGGCAGTCATCCGGGCGCACTCGTTCAATGGGCCATACAAAATACTAGTCCAAAATACCTATTGATCCCGAATCGGGAATAGCTTGGGTGCCGAATATTTTGGTGCCGATACGGGAATACCCCCGGGCGCTGACATTCATAAACAATAATGATTGTGACAGTGTCTATGGACAGGTGCTTATTGTTACATTTTTATGGGACTTTTACTTTATTGGATGAAAGAAAATTAATGTTGACGGTGTACGCAATAAAGCTGCAGGAAATATTAAATGTTTTGATGAAAGGATAAAGTTGAAAATTCATATGACGTATTTGTAATTTTCCTGCAAGATAAACTATTGAGTTAATTTAATTGCAATTTGGTAGATTATTGATTGTAGGTAGTTTGAATGCAATTTACCCTGTCTTTTTCTAAGTTCGAGCCGGTTTCTAGTCTACAGCATAAAAATATATACAGGTGTATATTATATGTATTATATATATATATATATTAGTTATGTATTGTATATATGTAAATAGTACACCGCAAACTACCTGCGTATCTTTTTCTCCTTCTCTGTCAATTCCATCCAAAGGTTGTCTGTGAAAAATCGCTGTTAGCGATAAGACCGCCCATTGTAACACCGTACTGATTTTAAGCTCCGTGTAAAATTATTTTTAAGGTGTACAATAAAGTATATATCAATCAATCAATCAATCATAAAGCATAATCAGCCTTACCATGTTCGCATGGCTGGGACTCAGGTTTCCACTCAGGAACGCAAATAGGCCATAATAAACTATGTGGAGCCAGTGCGGTTTAAATGTTGATTGTTTCATGTCTTCAAATTTTATGATTTAAATGTTACAATTTGACATTAACATACAAAATCTAAAAAACTTAAAAAGAAAATTAACTTCACGGGTTACCACGGAGTTTCCCCTCAATAACTTCAAAAAGTCACCCATAGATAGGTACTCACCTTGATACATGGATACCTCAATTAACTCATCTATACGTAGCAACTACCTGTACAGGTCAACCGACCTCTGAAATTGGACATCCCTATGGGCCGGTTGACCCGTCCAGCGACACGACAGCCGAGTGAAATATTTCCAAAATAACCGCGCTTGGCACGCAGACTGATCGATTGCTGTACGTACCTTATAAAAGGCTTGTGCTTGACCAAGACTTCAATCTTTTGGGATTGAGGCAGGATTTTTAGAATGAAGTTCAATAGCTGTTTTAATTATTCGCAAAGTGATTACTCGTATATTAGTAATCTTCTTCTTGTCGTGTCGATTGAACTCAAATTTTGTCCGATCAATATTTAGCCACCTAGATAGCTCTATATCGTTGAAAGTGCAGGTAGTTGGGCATGCTGGGCAGGAAAGGAGATGACGTATATCTTGTGAGGGGGGTCCACACTGGCATGGTACTTGTAATGGGTCGAGGAAACCCCATTTGGCCAGATTATCTCTGTAGCGACCAACCTAAGCCCTCAGACCGTTTTCACATTATCCGATCCGATATCGGTATCGGACGCCGATACGATATCGGGGTAAGTAAAATGTATGAAATGCTGTGCTCCGATATCCGATATCGGATCGGACAATATGAAAGACAGGTACATATCTCGTACATTTACCTTACCCCGATATCGTATCGGCGTCCGATACCGATATCGGATCGGAAAATGTGAAAACGGTCTTCCGCACGAGATTTCCCGATTGGCCACTGCAGTTCGTGTCCCGGTGGCAGATGTTCTGCCGGGGAGTCAAAGTTAGGAGGAGTGGGGTGTCTTGTATTAGTGATGTAAAATTGGTTTAGTTTCGTAACTCAGTCAATGATTCCACATATTGTTCAATTGTAAATCTCGGTAAAATGGAGCTGAGAATTTTACTTTAGTATCGACTACCTTTACTAAATTTGGAGAAGACTGACTAGGGCATAACCAGGATAGACCAGAATGTTGACAGCTTCACTACAAGATGCACCTGAGCGTAGAGATGATGCCTCTGGGAGAATACGTTCTCGGATAGGATTGACTTTTAGACAATAAAAATCTAACACGTCCTTCCGCTCCGCCTTAGAGGACACATTCTTCTTCTTCTTCTTCCTGCCCTTATCCCATATTACCTAGCGTCGGCGCAACATGATTTTTTCTTCTTAGAGCACGCATTATGCTCTTTTTTATGATTATGATGTTCATTTTTTCCCAAACCCTATATGTAAATTTTGGTGCAAAGCGCGATATCAAAAAAGTGTAAAGGCCGGATGCATGTTAATTATGAAAGGGTTTGCCAAGACATCAATGAAATGTTGTATTTTTTGCTCAATGAATGTTGGAATGGTTGGGAGACCAGGAGTTGTGTTGTGTATGAGTGTGCTGGATGGGAGAAGGATTGGAGGTTTGGATATTTAAAACATTTGGGTTAAAGTCTGTCTGCCAGGTAATGACACCGTAATGTGGTAGCTGCACGAAGGCCGCGCTGAAGTTCATTATCCAGGGTTACCAGTGTAGAAGTATCTGTTTCTAAATAGTGTCTAAACAGAGTGTCTAGTTTCTAAACAGAGAATCCCACAAACCTTCATTGGAAGGGAGGACCCTACGACCATACGAGTATGGGCAACTGTTTGAATCACGTGGAGAGCACTAATAGCTCGGTGCAGGATTTTATAGTTTAGTTAATTTGTGATGCCATACATCGTCATCAGTTCAACTGAATGAACTTCATTTCTATGACGCAGGCCTTCCCTAAGTTTCATCGTAATGACCGGTCCAGTGCGTCTCAGGGGGACATAAATTTCGCCTTTCGAAAGGTCAAGTTCTAGAACAACGGAGCTGAAATCCATCTCATAAGTTAGTCATAAACTTGTATTATCAACCATTTTGCAAGACTGTTGATAATATGATTATTTGCATGTTCCGTCATTATAAAACACTAGCTTTAGCCCGCAGCTTCGTCCGCGTACATAAAATATAAATAGCCTATGTCACTCAGGAATACAGCAGCTTTCTATTGGTGTAAAAATTTTAGAAATCGGACCAGTACTTCCACAGATTACCGCATACAAACAAAAAAACAAACTTTACCTCTTTATTATATTAGTATAGATAATAAGAAATCTTTTAGTAAATTAATGATTTCTTCACGTCTACGGATCCCTAAATATGATGAAAAATAATAAAGCCCACGCGTCGGCTCCTGTAGCTTATAAAGACGAAAGCGTCCAAATATACGTTAATAGTGTTTGTCCGTTTGCACAGCTCCTTTTATTAGAGCGAATGAGGAGATTGTGGCTTCGTTAAATATTGTCCCTACTGCTATATAGGTATAGTTGGTGAGGGATAAAAGACCTATGTCTTTGTCGTACGGCTGATGAAAGAAATCAAAGAAGAGATTAGACTTGTATTGTGTGATTTTGTTTAGTTTTTTAAGAGCTTTGCTGGATAATTTTTTAGGTATTAGATTACTGGTGGTGTTTATAGATATTGTAGGCGTCATGTTACGTCGAAAAGCCATGTTTAATCTTTAGGTACCTACCTTTTTTTTGGGCGCTTTTTTGGACGCTCTGGGCGGAGCGGAAGGGCGTGTCAGACTTTTACTGAATAAAAACCTCTCCTGTTCCTTCCTTGCCCCAATTCCGGGGTCCCGGGGATCTCTTTCGTCAACCCAGGCCCCAGAAGGCTTCGTCCCCTACGGTTAGGTTCAGATTTGACCAGTATCTTACCTGAAAGGAAGCGATGATATGGTCCATAGAATACACTTGCCTAGAAGTAAAGACACTGCTTTTAAACGGTGGCATTGTCTGTTTACTTTCCTATCTACGAATATAATCTTTGTTATGCTAGTATTTATCGTCTAGTCTCGTGTACTGATCTATGGTATTGAGCTTTTAATTAAAATAAAGTGTGTACATTGAGCAGGTAGTAGCAATGGTAACAAAAACAAAAGATGGACTTTAGAAAAATTGTAGTTTACTCCGTTAAACTTAATGCAGAATATCTTTAACGCTTTACATTTCTTAATATTCTACAGCATTACCACGAACAAGTAATAAATTAGATTAAAAACGTCCATCGCCAAAAAATTATACGTTGTTTAACAAAATGGCTCAGAAAAAAAAAGCCTAGCAAAAAACTGGTTAAAAATAATTGGCTTGATTTATATTTATAAATCTACTTTTGTCCTGTAGAGGTCTCTGGCTACTTCATACGTTTGTTGAAAGTTGAATAAAAAGCTGTTAATTAACACGCGACGGGAAGCGGCTTATGGCCCCTTCGCATTCATTTCGTTCTATGGTCATATAAAATGAAAATTTTAAAAAATGTGCCTCGGATGTAGATGTCGCATGATACACAGTAATACACACATGCGTACGTAAAGGTCTACACGGATCATATTTTTAGTGCAATGTGCCACATATGCAGATAATAGGAAGCTGTAAAAACTGTAGGTTTTTATAAATATTTTTTTAAAGAAACTTTGCCTCACCATCAACGATTGCAACACTGCTTACCTTAAGGTGGGATCGCAGTCAAGCACTAGTATAAACTAGTGCTTGACTGATCAATTTAAAAAAAACCTAAAAAAACCGTCAAAGGAGAATGAGCAAAATGGTACCCGGCTCCAATAGATATGGTTGTAGTGTCGTTTAAAAGGTCTTACCAAGAGGAACAATATTTACTATAGCCACCAGTCTCAAATCTGATTGCGTTTGGAGATAAACGACAGTCTTACTAACTAATAAAAACCCTATTCCTTCGGTTGCCATTTGCGTTCCAGGGTCACGGTAACCTGTTTAGACAGTCCCGTGCCCCCAGCGATAAACATACATATACGAGTATATTAGGTACCACTTACTCTACTTAAAAAAATGAGTAGGTACCAAGGTAATATTTTCTGCATTTTTCCGTTCATGTTTTATATTAATAATGCTTTTACGTAAGACTTCACCATGCACCCGGCCTCCTTTTAACTCGAGCCCCACTGCTCCTGAGCGCGGGGTGTGCGCAGGAGCAGTGAGGGAGGCGTCGCGCGTCGGTGTCCGCGTCAATCGATCGTTCGTATTGCGCTTGTGGCGACGTTTAGCTGCTGTTTGAGTTTCTTTCGTGCTTTCATAACTCGATTTTACCACTGAACCACTGAACAATCCAACGAAGCTCGATCGGTAACGCTATGCCGGTGGGTTGTGGAAGTGGTAAACGGCCGGTTTGAGCGTGATTTTAAGCTCTTGCGGCAAAAATATTTTAATAAGTCACTGCCCAATATGTTCACCGATTTTAAAATAGCCGCAGCTATCACGAACCACTTCCACCAACCCATCGTGGACAGCATACACGCAGACGAATTCGTCAATATTATAAGGCAGAAAATAGATACCTCGAATCTTCTGCATATGTATGTAGAGAGAAAACGTCTTAATCACAGAAGAGTAGATTTTCAGAGGATAGAAGCGAGCCAGATAGAAAACTTCCCTTCAATGACGGAGGAGGATATAATTCTACTAGTGCTAGGTATATACCAACTCAAGCTGGCAAGATCTTACTATGCCGAGCATTTATCAAATGGTCTGTATATAATTGAAACGTACAGAGAGGGATCATTTGAAGATCTGCCAGACTATGGTATACACGAAGATGCCTGGTTTTTGCGTGGACGAATCCAGTCGAGACATGTCCGTGTAAAAACATATTTTTGTTACATCAACAGTGCAAATACTATTGTCCAACAATATTGCACATGTTTAACCGGGCGACGTACGATGGGCACTTGTGCACACATAGTGTCCATCGTCTGGTACCTAGGTTATGCGAGGCATACGGGCATCTTTCCTTAATGCTGTTATAGTTGATGGCGATATGTAATGTTGGCTTGCTAAAATATATGATTTTTATTTTAAGAACGCTTGTTTTCTTATTTCTTTTAATAATAGAATCCTAAGTGTGTTATATCATCGTCTAAGTCAATCTTATCCTAGCTTTCTTTTACTAATATAAATATGTTTTTAGTAAATTCTCATTTATAAAACTTAGGGAGATTACTGCTTCCCAAACGTGAATAGCGACAAGCGCCATGGTAGACGTTTTTGTGCATCAAAATGTCTTTTCAATGATATCGCTACCTTTGGGTAGAAAGGTCGTATAAACCATTTTGGCCAAATTGAGTTATATATACCATTTTTCTCAGAATTTTTTTCTCTATCGATCTGTATATACGAAAGGTAGAAATTCGCTCAAAAATGGTTAATACGACCCAGAAATTTTCGGTCATAGCCTCTTAAAAAAGGTAAATTTTCAATGTAAAAGCCAAATAGTTTTTTTTTGTAATTTTGTTATGACGTAATGACCATAATTTAAAATAACTCAGGGTGTAAAAATAGTCGTTAATTGAAAATGGTTTATACGCCCTAAAGTGTTAAATGCATTATTTATAAATGGTTTATACGCCCTAAAGTGTTAAATGCATTATTTGTAAATGGTTTATATGCCCTAAAGTGTTAAATGCATTAATTGTAAATGGTTTATACGCCCTAAAGTGTTAAATGCATTACCTAAACACAGGTTAAATTTGACGTCGTAAATCCAAACACAGTTCGCAACGTTGGTGTATAAACCATGTTCATTGCAAGTCGCACCTTATTTTAGGATGTTTGTCAAGTAAAATGTGTAAAGAATGAACCTGGAATGGTTCTATCAGATGATGAAAAAATCAAAGAGAGGTGGAAGGAATATTTTGAAAGACTAATGAATGATTGGAGTGGGATTTTAGAAACTAAACCAGAAAATGTGGGGTTAGTGAGAATGGTTAGTATAGATGAAGTCAGAATAGCAGTAAATGGAATGAGGAATGGTAAGGCCATTGGCCCAGTTTGGAATACCAGTTGAAGTGTGGAAGTTACTGCGAGTGGATGGATGGGTGTGGTTAGCTTTATTCTTCAATAAGTTGTTGAAAGAAGAATTCATACCTGATGATTGGTACAAAAGTTTTTTGGTGCCCATCTTTAAAAACAAAGGTGATGTTCTTGAGTGCAACAATTATAGAGGAATAAAGCTAATGTCACATACTATGAAAGTAAGGAAGGAAGAAGTATTGATAGGCGGTTGAGAGAAGAGAGTGAAATTTCACAGAACCAATTCGGTTTTATGCCTGGTCGGGGTACAACGGATGCCGTTTTCGCTATACGCCAGCTGTGCGAGAAATCAGAGGTGCACATAAAAACTTGCACATGGTATTAATTGACCTCGAAAAGGCATACGACCGGGTACATCGTGAGGTTCTGTGGTGGGCTCTTAAGGAGAAAAGTGTACCTGTGAAGTATGTGCAGTTGATCTGATCGATGTACTAATTGTGACCGAATTGCATGGAAGATTCTAAACCAAAATCGTTTGCACAGGGTTTCATCGTCTTAACCTATCACATACCCGCAAAACGAGACACAATAATGTCAACTGTTCTGTGGCCTTAATAATATGTCTTTTATAACATAGATGGCGCTAGTATAGTAGTAGGATTGGAAAATATACATATCTCTTTAAAGAACATTACTTTGTTTTTTGCTATTTACAAAATTACTTAATCTTAACACAAAGTCTCCTACGACATTACAAACCTTATAAAGCAAAGCACGTAATAACTGGGATTCGAACTCGGTGGCATAAAATTTACCGATTCCATTAGCCACTAGACCATCGAGTCATTACGCAATGAGTTGAAATTATCCTACTCTTTATTATATTGAAGTTGTTTAGCGACTTTAGCCCGTATCATAAATCTCAAATGAATTGAGGGTAGTTTAATATTAACTGTATAAAAATTAAATCTTTTTGTTCAATCATAACGTTCATTACAATCTTTGAGTAAGTTTAGTTACGATTGCGTTTAACAAGTTTTTAACATTTATTTTATCATAAGTTCGCGATCAAATATTGATATGGCTACGAGGGCCCAAATAATAGCATTGCATAATCAAGACTTAAACGTAAGTAATATTTTAAAGTCACGGTTCGTTATTTATTTTATTATCCACGATTAACGATACACGAAAATAATAAATAATATATTATTTCCTTTATAGGTAAAGACTGTCACTTTTGGATAAAGCGGTTTCAAGAAGAGGGTTCGTTGGAACATCGTAGTAGATCTGGTAGAAGACGCCATATTGACTCATACCAGCGTCAGGTTATGGTGCAAGGTTATGAGGGAAATGGCTTTACACGAACAAGATATTACGCAGAGTTGTTTGATACATCTTTGTGGACGGTGTATCGTGCTCTTTATAGTGAAGGGCTGCATTATCATCGACATGCTGCTAAGCCATTGCTAACCGAAGCTCATAAAAAAGCACGATTGGAGTTCGCTAAATACAGAAATTTCGACTAGAGCAACGTCATCTTCAGTGATGAAATACTTTCAAATCCAGCACGGGCAAGTTAGGTTGTGGCGTAGGAATAAAACGCGTTATGACAGTGATCACGTTGTGCCTACCTCTGGATCCGGTCGTGTAACAGTGAACATGTGGGAAATGGATGAGTGCTGACCAGGAGAACTTACTGTAATACTCAGTCGTGCAAATAGTGTAAACTACATAGATGTGCTGAATGACGTCATGCTGCCAACCGTGCGGAATTTTTTTTTCCTGTAGAAGAAATGCCTGTAGTGATAACGTTTGTGCAAGACCATAAAATTGTCCTATACACCGTTCCATAATTGTGCAAGAGTGTGTAATATTCAGGGTTCCTGTTAAACCGAATAAAATACGAACACGGCCAGTACAACCATTTATGCACAAACTCTCAACTAGATTAAGTTTAACAATCAATCCGCATAAAATAAACAAAGAAGCGCAATTCTTGTAACAAAAAGGTTATGTCCGTATGAGTCCGGATCGAACCAGCGGCATGTGTCCGCCAGACCACCGGCTGTGCCTCGAAACCAATCGCTCCTTTATAACTGCGGCGATTATGACGATGACTAGTTTGACAGACGGACATCAAATCTGTTTAGCCAGCAATCGGATATACGGATCATTCCTTGGCCTGCGAGATTACCAGATTTAGGGTCCGTTCACACAGACCGGCTCGGAGAGGAGAGCAGATTTTTTGTCAAGTTGAAAATAAAGTTTTAAGTATTTGTAGTAAGGTTTATTTTTGCATGTGCACTGCGCGTTCAAGCATTCTTAATGACAAAACAGTGCACATGCAAAAATAAACCTTACTACAAATACTTAAAACTCAGTTTTCAACGTGATAAAAAATCTGCTCTCCTCTCCGAGCTGGTCTGTGTGAACAGACCCTTAAACCCCATTGAAAGTTTATGGGGCGTTATAGTTCAAAGGTGGGACAATAGGAACGAAAGGACTTAGGAATCACTGACTTTACGGGGTCAAAGCTTATATGAATAATTAATAAACGGCGAACACACGAAATATTAAAAAGAGAATATAAAGTGTTGACTATTGGATTGAGTAATAACAAAGACCGGGGTAGCTATAATTTATTTGATAAATTACAGTGATCAAACTTAGTGTAAGTGGGATTTTAATCACTACTTTATAACAACAAAATGTTATTACACTAATGATTTTGATTTCTTATATAATATAAGAAATTAAAATAAAAACAATATAATTTATATTTATATTGTATTCCTTTCCAATATAAAAAAAAAATATTTATTAAAAATATATTTTATATATTATACAAATCAAATAAAAAAACAAGTTAAATTAATACTAAAGAAAGTCTACTCAAACAACAATTAATATGAAATAAATCAAATTATTAAACAAAACAAAATCAAAATTATATGCATAAATAATAAACCGAAACAATTGTATTAAATCGCTTATATTCTGCACTGTGGCGTAGGCCTTATAGGCACGCAGTAATCATTCAATTGCATCCTACCCTCATAAGTCAAATTGTTTTGCGGTTCCTTGTGTGAAACCTACCTTCTTATTTTTGGGAAATAAATACCTTAACCGTAAGTAGAAAACTAGTTAAATACACACGCACGCACACACCACGCATACACTATACATAAATTATTATGCACACCATACTTTTAATGCACAAACCTTCGCGCTAAGAGGCAAATTAGCGTTTAGATACTAAATTAATATCTTGCCACAACAATTTTTTTGTTTTTAAATACATGTTATTTATATTCCTCGTTATGTTATACCTGATTCCGTGGGGTGAGGACCTGGTGATCTGTAATACAGGTTTACACCTATAATAGACACCAGCTCCGCACACTAGACTGATTTTTTTTTGTTATGTTAGTTAGGTAATTTTAATCATGTAAGTCTTGTTTTTGTGGGTGAAATAATGATATTATTATAAATTACTCGATCCCAAAATTACAGCTATAACCCGGTCTTACAATTTATTATTGTTATTGATTTGAGGTCAAGCTTCAATTTCTTCCTCGTTCTGGAACGAATACTTAAGCTATGAACCTTAGTCATAACATAATGCACAAATCAATCATTATAGTCAATACCACTAACCATAATCATGCAAAACGTAATATTTTTATAATTTATGAGTGGGTAAAATATTTACAGAACTACTGTCTAATGACATTACAACACAAAAGAACTGGCATCATTCCTATAGTAAGTTTGACACTAATGTGTCAATTTAGTCTCAAGGTATAAACAACAGACGATAAGGTTGCATATTTATAGGGAAGGGTATTGTAACTTTATGAATCAAACTAAATAATAGGAGAATGGCACAATACAGTTTTCATTTTTTTATATAATAACTTATAATTTTATTATGGACATGAAATGAATATATTCTTTCGTTTTCAAGTCTATAAACTTTTAAATACAAATGTTCCCACAGTTTGATTACTTTTCTAAACGAATAATATGTAAAATGATTATAGATAACTTATAGCTGTTTGTTTATAACAAAAGACAAAAATACATTGTTTTCTTTTTATGTATCTCAATTATTATAAAATATTTAATTTATCTATTTCATTTAAATACATAATCAATGGTTAGTAACTGTCAGAAACTTATAAACTATGTTATTGTTGTTGTGTTTTCATTTAGAATACTTATAATATCTACTACTAGTTTTATTTTTTTAATGTCTTCCATTTTGTAATAGAGTTATTCAGTTATAAATTTTGCTTGTATTTCTCATAACAAGTGAATTAAATAATTGTTAATTGGGTGTAAAACTGTTAAGTTAGGTTATACACTGTATAAATAAGAAAGAAGTAAAAATTGTATTCTTCTTTGAGAATTAAATGTCATAATATCACTAAAATAGTTTAATTTTTTATCCTTTACTAATTCTCGTAACTTAGTAAATCTTAATCTGTAAGAAAACTATTACTAATAATGCTAATACTTACCACTATTTATGAAAGTAATTTATGTATATATATTTATATAGTGTTAATATATAGTAGTATATGTATACTTGTGTATTATGCCTTTATTGCACCTTATACCGCATATTTTTATATTATTTATAACAAAAAATAAAATAAAAAACGTTTAAAAATATAAAAAAGAGAATATAAATTATATTATATAATAATTACATTTTAAAAAAGTCGACTTAGAACTGGGATTTGAACCTGTGCCCTGTGGAACTAGCTTTGATATTCTGCCATGCTAATCCACCTGAGCTACCGATCTAATTATTAGAATATGCGAAAACGAGAGCTACTTTGTGAATGTAGGGATTTTATTATTTATGATCTACGCCATCTGTTGTCGAATTAAATAATATACCAATTGGCTTTTTTGCTTTAGTATAGATGGCGCTGTATTAAGTACTCGGAAATAAGAAAATAAAATCATTTATGTTTGTTTTTTATTATATTATTATTACTTAGTAATTATTTTAGGTATTAAAAACCATATTAAGTGCCACTGCGTAATAAGATTTTTAAGCTATGCTGTGTTTTTTAAATGTTTGAACAGCGCCATCTAGCCGTCTCATGAAAGTCATGAAAGGTTTTGCAAAACCTCACAGTCAAATGTCGACCTAAGGTCTACCATGCAGCTTTGTCAATGTTAGTACAGTCGGTGTAGTATCCAAGTCCGGTCTACAGTAGGCACCAGTGGCAGTTTGAATGTGGCGGTCGGCCCACGTCAAGGGTCGGCTCTAAGCCCTTAACTTTTCCTGCTGATAATGGACGCTTTGACGTTAGACATTCAGGAAGATGCCCTCTGGTGTATGCTGTTTGCCGATGACATTGCGCTGGTTGCCGAGAGTGGCCTTGAGGTTCAAAACAGATTGGAGGTGTTGTGGAAAAGATTCGAGAGTGTTGGCCTGAAATTGAGTAGAACCAAAAAAGAGTACTTGTTCTGCGATTTCGGCGGTCCCTCCAATCTTTCACCTTTAGTTCTCGCTAGGACGCCCATACCGATTTGTTCCGACTTTCAGTACCTTGCCTCGGTTCGCTTGTTTAAGGAAATGGTGAGGTAGACTGGGACATAACACATCCGAGCAACGAAGGATGGATGAAATAGCGACAGGTCACGGGAACAACTTGTGATCCACGGATGCCCCTCAAGTTGAAGGGATCTACAAGTCCGTGATAAGACCTGTCATACTGTATGGGTCAGAATGTTGGGTTGTGAAAAAGATGGATGAAAAAAGATTGCATGTAGTGGAGATGAGAATATTGAGATGTGTGGTGTGACAAGAATGAACAAACTGAGAAATAAGTGTATTAGGGGAAGTTTGAAAGTGGTGCTAGTGACTGAAAAGTTGGAAGGAAATCGTTTGTCTTGGTATGGTCATGTGAAGAGAAGGGATGAAACGCATGTTACTAAAAGAGTTCTGAATTTACATGTGGATGGATGGAGAGGGATAGAGAGACCAAAGAAAAGATGGATAGATTGCGTAAGGATCGATAAGAAAGAAAAGGAAGTTAGTGATAGTGTTACGGACGACAGGACAGAATGGAAGAAGAAAACGTGTTGCGCCGACTCCAAGCAATATGGGATAAGGGCAGGAAGAACAAGATTGCAAGAAGCACTTTATGATCAACATACAAGGCTCGCATTTGCGCGCAGCGACAAGCAGAAGAACGAGCGCGATAAATGATAGGTACCGGACAGATACCATTGATTAGAATGTATTATAATACTTAATAAATGTTGATTTCATATTTCAGGTACTTTTATTTTATTTGAATCGACCATTATTGGGTATTAGAATAATAATAATTGAGTTCCTACTAATTCTATGTGTAACAGGATTATTTATTAGTCAGAATTCAATTGATCTATGATTATAAATGGTTTTTAATACAAAAAAATTATATATGTCGTGGAGAACGAGACTTAGCTATCGAGTCCTGGTTTTGTTATTATCATGGTACCAAGGGGTATAACGCCGTGACGTCATTTGTTATGGTGTCGCGTGGACGGAGTCGTATGAGAGGGCTGGGAACCGGGAAGCAAAGATCAGTACAGTATCGGTTGCACAGCTTCGAGGTCCGCACCTCTGATACGAAACTGTCGGTTTGCCCATACATTTGTTATTATTTAGTATTGCTACCTGTGGTTGCTACTTGCAACATTAATGTGAACTGTAAAAGTGACAATATAATTAACTGAACATCAAAGTGCATAGTTACTTAAAATCCCTTCGTAAATGAACCCAGTACCACTGTATCAAGATGATGACGGCCATACCGCTCAGCCACTCCTGGCGCCGTCATCAGAAGTGGGATCGGGATCTGTTCCCACTGGCACGCAATGTTTGCGAAGAAACTGACCAACTAATGATTGTCATAAGAAGACTAAGATTGGCGTTTGAAATTACGCGGAATCAACAGTGTGCTACAGTGACAGTGATATCTGTGTCAAAGAATGCCTTGGAAGGTGGATCTCTCATCAATATCATAGCCCTCAGTAAGGCACTAAAAGGCAGTGCTTCTTGGTTCTCACAAATATCGAACATAGGCATGACGTGGGCGCATGTTCGTCATTCATGACCCATTTCTCGTACATTATGACTTTATGAGTGATCCAAAAGTCTTCCTGTCACACTTGTTTAACGTAAACAACTGCAAGTCTAAGGAAAGTGAATGTGAAATAACTTTGCAAGCCTTTGCAGTGTAAAATGACGTTATTATTGGCTGGCTAGAAGAATTAAACCACGAAGAAATCGTTAAATCATGTGTTGAGCTATCGTTACTCAGTTTGAAGCTCAGCTACATCGCTTAGTATTGACCACCGTGCCGTAATTTCGCACGCAAGGAAGTACTCAAAGAAGTAAAGGAAGCAGACAAATAGCAACGAGCTGTCGCCGCATCAGCGCGGGAAGCATCACGTCATCGATAAGCAGCGTGAGCTACAGCGGCGCCGGAGGCGCAAGCGGCGAGGCTGCCGAGCAACATGCCTGTAGTTGGTATTTGCGGACAGTTGGAGAAATCTGGTCAGTCGTATCATTTCTATTTTTAATCCAGGGCTGAATGGTCCCTTGTTAAGCAGTCCATCAGTCATAACTTCAAAGGGCCACGTAAGTACGTGATTGTTTACATTAACAGTGTCGGTCGGCTAACATAAACCGTAGCGAACAAAATAATCTCATGTGACTTTTTTATTTATGCCTACGGCTTGCTTAGCTTATTTCAAGTGGGCCAGACGATTGTTTAAAGTATGGTTTGATGATTGGGCGTAAAATCTTAAAAGATTTCATAATACAAAGGACTTATTCTTCTTTGATTATTTCATAACATAAATTAGTTGCTAAGTGTAATTCTATACCTAATCCGTTGTTTCTTTTTAATGCTATAGATACAGCTAGAGACTTAATAAAGGGCAATGGATTCCTTTGTTCCTTTGCCTAAAAATGTTCTCATGCTTTTATTGACGGTTTATCACGAGCTATGTCCGGTGAGTTTTGTATCAGACTTTAAGATCCGAATCGTGCTGTTTATTCGTCCGTCGTATAGGATTAGTCCTGACAATAGACAATATTAGTTCCTTCCAACGACAAGGAACTATCAATGCCAATATCATCCGTCCTAGTCAGTCTCCTTGCATATGGAGACTGCCCTATCCGCTTTGCGAAGAAGCGTAATGGTTCTGAACATATAGCTTAGCATGGCATTGGCCTTGTGATGTTCCCACTGTTGGGAACGGAGTGGGCCGTGATCCGACGCGTGGATCCGGTGCGAGTTTGCGGGATGTCACGTGTCTTTGATTTTTTGCTTCTGGGGCGTGCCGGTTTCCTCGCGGTGTTGTCCGTCACCGTTTTGGGAGCGATGGTGGTGAGATGAATTGCGTGGGGTGGTGCGCCTGGCTGGGTTTGGGCCCACGACTCGTAAGTTTAGTCGGGGTCGTTGCCACTGGGCCACCACTGCTCGTGAACGTATGGTGGTAGAATATCGCGAATTAAACTCCAATATCGTTACTGATAGGTTCCCTCTACCTCTCATGGAAGATCAAATAGCAAGGCTATCAGGTGCATGTTGCTGTTTGCCTAGATTGTGCTAGTGTAGTGGTTTTAACCAAATTCTTATGAGATGAGAACCTTTGACTATTACTCGTATTAATCAGGACTTTTCTCTTGAATTCCCATGAAAGTGCCGATAGATATGGTGCTATATATTACTGAAAGGTTGATAATGAATTGCATTTAGTCAAGCATTAGATTTATCACATTCGCAAATGCGAATGTCAAAATAATGTGCGTATATGTTCACGAGCGCGAATTTTTGTATTCGCGACTGCGAATATTCGTTACATCACTATTAAGTACCACCCATACGAGTTAAAGACTTTGTGAACGCTGTAAAGGAATTTATTTACAAGAATGATTCTTTGAAGTTATTAGCGACTATAATTCAATAATAATAAAAGCATCGCGAGACAAAATCGATGTGACACCTCGTGTTCATCGATGATTGGCATTTCTAAAAAACCTCTGATTTTCGAGTCCTTAATCGTAAAGGCCGTCGTATGGCCCATGTGGACTTCTTATCTCGGAATGCGGGATGGTAATCCGTTCTTGTTCTTCTTATGATGAAAAGGTCAAACAAAAACGTATTGATCTCGTAACCTTATCAAGTAACTGGTTATTAGCAAAACAGCTATGTGATCAGGAGGTTCAGTCATTAATCGCAAAACTCTGGGAAGATCCGTTTCCACCTGGTGTTGCTAAAACCTTTGAGAAGTAGTCAGGTTATTTGCCACGCAAGGTACAGAGAAGTCGTAATCATTGTCTCTAAATGGCTCACGAGCTTTTCGGTGGGCCATAATTAATCATGGGCTTGAGTTACTAATGCACATTGGATGAAAAAAAAAAGCTCTTGAATAGGTTTACGAACATTAGGCACTGGTTCGAACTTGCAGTTGAATAGTTGTAAGTTCGTTGATAGATGTATAACGATGACGATGATAACCAGTAAAGTACCGGTAGTAAATTCCAGTAGTACCGTCTAATTTTGGCCGTAAGTTTACAGGCGGCTACCTGAGTCCTAAAAAAAATGTGTTCAGTGGCGTATTGTTCATGTTGTTGACATAACGAGTAAGGTCAGTGCCATAAATGACGATAAAGAATATGTACGTCATAGTTTTTAATTGATGCTTTTACTTCTGTTCTTTACCGTACTCTTACTCGACTCTCGACTTAGCCAGCGTGATCGGAGCCTTTTAATCTAGTGTATTATCATTCGGAGCCCTGATGAGGGTTATAGCAGACCAATGTCGATGCTTCGCTAGCATGAGCTAGATTTTTGTAACTTAGCATAATATGTTTGGATTTGATCGCCACACGATCTAGTCGCGCTAGTGGGCAGGTTGAATGGATGATGAGCACATTAAAAGGTATGCTTACATCTGTAGAGACACCCCATAGTTGGTCTTGCCAAAAAAAAGCTTTGAAAGATCAACTTACTTTGAATTGTTTTAATCACTGCGTAACAGGGACAAGCCCTCTTGAACTTTTGATAAAATGTGTTCTACCTTTGAATCTTTTAAGTTTTAATGTGTGAAACGGAAACAAACGTTTGCGAGAGAAGTGCGCAAATGACAATGAATTTGAACAAAAAGTGGTAAGTACGAAAAATGTAAATTTTAATGAAGTTTGTTATTAGTGATTTGATTTTTATTCAAAGTTAAGAGAGAAACCAGACTGAATTGGTTCCTAACAAAGGACCGTTTGAAGTAGTAGACTTGCTAGATGGTGAACGTTATCTTTTGAAACCGTAACCGAGCTTATAAATATGCTCACAACTGTGTACGAAAGATGCCTCTAAGTAGTGCTCCTGATGAGCTGAATTTATTTGATGTAGAAGATGAGGAGGATTATATCTCCACAGAAAAGAAGACACATACTATGCTATAGCTATTTGGTCAAACTGCACGCACCAGTCTGTAGTCGTAACTGCAATTCACTTGTGAGTTGTTCAGGGCGCGATGGGCAGTTGGTGGTGTGGCGGGGGCCTGGGTTTCTGAGGAAACTATGTTTTGTGTTGGTCATGTGATGGCCTGGGTTTCTGAGGAAACTATGTTGTGTTGGTCATGTGATGACCTGAGATTTGGTCAAACTGCACGCACTTATCTGTAGTCGTAACTGCAATTCGAGTTGCATGGCGAGTTGTTCAGGGGGCGATGAGCAGTGAGTGGTGCAGCGGGGGCCTGGGTTTCTGCGGAAACTATTTTTGTGTTGGTCATGTGTTGGCCTGGGAGTCGTGGACTCTATAAGCGAAGTGCTTGTGACGTCACTTGAAGTAGTGACGATATGGGTGGCACGAGGTGTCACTAGCTGCGGAGACAGCTGGGCTATGAGCGTTGTATGTGGTCTAAGTATGTTTTGTTTTTGTGTGTCTAAATGTTGACTGTTAGATACTGTTGAGGCTTAGAGGTACCTTTTGATACTCTGATTTGATTTGATTCTAATGATGTTGTTATTGAATTAGCTATTGCTATTGTACTTGTTCTTGGTCAGGTTGGCCGAGGTGGTACTGTTGCTCCTGAATTGAATTTTGATTGCAGGTGCACACGAGGACGTGGAATATGTCAGGTTGGCCGTGTCGTGGAGAACGAGACTTAGCTATCGAGTCCTGGTTTTGTTATTATCATGGTACCAAGGGGTATAACGCCGTGACGTCATTTGTTATGGTGTCGCGTGGACGGAGTCGTATGAGAGGGCTGGGAACCGGGAAGCAAAGATCAGTACAGTATCGGTTGCACAGCTTCGAGGTCCGCACCTCTGATACGAAACTGTCGGTTTGCCCATACATTTGTTATTACTTAGTATTGCTACCTGTGGTTGCTACTTGCAACATTAATGTGAACTGTAAAAGTGACAATATAATTAACTGAACATCAAAGTGCATAGTTACTTAAAATCCCTTCGTAAATGAACCCAGTACCACTGTATCAAGATGATGACGGCCATACCGCTCAGCCACTCCTGGCGCCGTCATATATATGGGTTTTTACGACATTAAATATGACCCTTATGGTTACCAAAAATGGATATACAACCCCCACAGTTTTTTCAAAGTACATTTTCATGGGGTGTATAAACCAAACATTGATTTTTTCTTAGACGTAAATGCAAGCTAACTTTAAAACTAAAGAAGATAGCTGGGTTTTGATGATTTAACCTTTTTCATCTGCAAAATGTAAGAACCTTTCTCATAGATCATTTTTTTGTAACTTCAAAAGGAAAAAAGTTATGAATTTTTATGTAAAAAAAATTTAGTTTTTCTGCTCTACTGAAAAGTCGGGTTTTGGTTTATACGACCTTTCTACCCAAAGGTATCGATATATTAATAATGATTATTGGAGCGGGTACCACGTCCCATACATTTTTGCCCATTGTCCTTATGCTTTATTTTTGTTACCCTACATTGTGTCTTACTGCTGGGCAAAGCCTTTTTCCTTCGTCTTCCGAACCTTTCTGCTTCTGCAATCTCTGGCCTTTGCCCTACGAACATTATCAGATCGCCACACCACCTATACAGCGGTCGGTGTCGTTCTCTATAATATTACTGTAAATATTGCATCCTAAATACGACCCGTTTAGAAATACCATCAAATACGCATACATATTGATGTTGTTAATCAACATAAAATGTAAATAAGGTAATGTAGTGTTGGATTATTGAAAACAGTACTGAAAATTTGATTAAAATATAGTGCGCTGTTATCGAACATACAAAGGGTAATGTTTCATTTAATTCATTGGTTTTGTAACTACTGAAACGTAAATACTTTTTGTAACCAAATGATTAGAAAATTGAGCTTGAAACAAACGATTTTGTTCGTGAAATTTCTAGTTAATTTGAATTTAGCGCCATCAACTAAAGTTTAGGCATCATCATCATCTCAACCTAGCCTTTTTTCAACTATATTGGGGTCGGCTTTCAGTAAAGCCGGATATAGCTGAATACCAGTATTTTACGAGGAGCTGCGGCCTACCGGACCTCCACAACCCATTAACTTGGGTAACACGGAGGACCACGCGGTTACCAGTTCAAAACCTTCCAGCCCGATCATCTATTCTGCAAGCAATATGCCCCTATTTCTTATACTATATTTACTACACGTTAGTTTCACCAAAATATTCAATCGCCTTAGCAAATAGTGTTGGGGTGTCCAAACACGCCGGTACAAAGACCGAACACTAGCAATTCCGTGTGTATCGGTCTGTACCGCTAGTTCGACGTGCATTCTATACTGACCAGGAGCCCATGAATGTGGTGGAGTATGGAGGTGGCATGTAGGAAATCCCCAAAAAATGGTTGGTGGTTTTTCATGCAGATTACCTAAGATTTTCATGTAAATTTCATTCAACCCATCCAAAGGGTTTCAAGCAGATATTTCCGTCAGTAAAATGACCACAATTGTACCCACACATGTAGGTAAATGATTGAACCTCACCAGGTCTTCAGACCACCTTGTGGAAGGACTTCCAAAGCTGCATCTTTCAGTATACGGTTGCCACTCTAAAACCTATACACCTATAGACTATTGTTAGGTACAGAGTACTACAGACTTAACTTTACTAAATGTTAATATTTTGCTATTGAGAGGCTCATCTGACCATTATCTTTATTCTACGTCTAGTAAGCTATGATATGGTCAACGATGGAACACGGTATCCTATTCATTCCAGACGTCCAGCAAATAACTGTCTCTATCACAGTGCAAAAGAAAGCCTTCAAGTCACTAACACCTTAGCAACAGACGAAGCATAATCAAGATAAAGCGTAGGAGTTATCGACAGGTCTACATCGTTCGAATGTAAGGTTTAATACCTGCGGCGTTTGCACGCGAGCACCTACGTCCTACATCCTATTCCATAGAGTTTGGAATCGCTCTACCGGGAACGACTAGCTATAATAATAACATAATTATTTTTTAATGAAATTATATCTAAACTTATATTCATAAAGAGGAAAGATTTGATTTTTGGCTTGTTTTTCCGTTACGATTTAACTGAAAAAGTAGTTGACTGATTTCAAAATATTTTTCACGAGCTACATTTTCACTGAGTAACATAGGCATTTATTTTTTACTTCGATGTGAGTGAAGCCGCTGGCAGAAGCTAGTAGGTATATGTATATATGTAAGAAGAAACTGTCTGACTGACATATCAACGGACCGCCGAAACTAGAAAATTAAATTTTGCACAAGGTTTCCTTCCAGGTGTGCCTAAAAGAGACATCAGCAAAACTGTGAGATGCCCCCTAAAGCCATGGGAATTTTTGAATAAGATACCTTGGTCCTGGAACGCAAAGAAGGACTCAGATGGGTTTTTGTCAGTAAAAATTTTAAAGCAGAAAAGTCATTAATTACTCAGATACCCGCGAAACGAGACACAATAGTAAAACAATAACAGCGCGGTCTCATAGGACCGGTTGGGGATTCAAACGTAAAAAGGATTAACCACATAAAAAAAGCAATGTAGTGGCTGTTGAGCCCTGTCTATGGTCTGTGTCGTATAAGCATAGTGCGTGGGTAGACCGGGTAGGGGGTAGCTCAGCCCACGCGAGGAAAAGTATTGTATCTACGTCAAGTGAACCAAATTACGTGATTATTCATTAACTCACTGAGCTCTGGTAGGTTAGAGGTTAGATCTAATGTGGTGGAAAGTTTTGGAAATCTTATATTTTTAAATGGAACAATAACCTACTTTGTAATCTTGGCGTAGGATTTATTTGATACCTAGAAAGAACTTAACTCGTACTTGACTATACGGCTGATATTTTTTTTTGTGTTTAGAAGAGATTCTATGCACGTAAAAAAAGTCGGTTTGTTCGCAATAGTTACTATGGTCTGTTTTTTATACCCTGAGACTTAATTGACACAAGTAATGACAAACTTACTAAGGAATGATGCCAGTTCTTTTGTGTTGTAACGTCATTTTAGTCTCAGGGTATAAAAACAGACGGTACGTTGCTGAAACGCAAAAGATAACTGAAAGAACAAGTACAAAACTGACGGTCCCTCTCGCACTGTTCAAAGTGGGAGAAGTTGCCTATGACGTGTCTGTCATGTCATCTGTGAAAAATTCTAGAAATAAACTAGTTCTTGACAGCGATCCCACCTGATGGAAAGCAGTGATACAATCGTTGAGGTACGAAACCCTAAAAAGGAAACAGCCGGTTTCTTCATCTAAGGTAACAGACAAAGTAACGTCATAAAGTAATAATAACGGTTAAATTCGTTTTTTCACAATTTTAACCGTTGATTTTACTGTTACTTTTGCACTTAACTTTTGCTGCTCAAGGAAAGGCTGTTAAATTCAAAGTCACTGTCATTTTGACAAAATTGTATAGGTTCCATTGCGTTTATCCCTACATTTTATTTTAGTTGACTTTTAATTTACATACATAGCTGTCTCTTGGATGAAGACATTGACAAGATGACATTTGTTATTGACATAGGAAAAGTTAATACTTTCAGTAATAGTTTTAGCTTTTATGACGAAACTGGTCGTTAGTGGCGAAGTTTTTTTGTCCGTTTTGTTATTACTTTAGGAACTCAAAATATTTTTATTTAAACTTTCCGAAACTGATAATAAGCTACAGCTGCCTGGCCGAGTTACAACTGACTTTTTTAAAGCTTTACTGAAACGACACGTTGTACACGTTAGGTTCTGCCAATGCTCCAAGTTACAAGGTGTAAACAGCATGGACATTGCACATTGGCAGTTCTCCAAGAGCATGCCAGTGCGGATTACTGACTAGGGACAAGTTATGAGGAGCAGGATTTTCTAAAGTGGAACCAGTCTTATTGGTTTAGCTGTTCGAATATTGCTATTGTTATTTTTGAAAGTATTGTTTTGACACCTTGCATTATTTGGTCTAAAGTGGCGACCACGTACAGGAAAACGCAGCGTTGGAAAGCGTAAAAGGAGCATCGATGACCTGGTCAAGTTAGCAGGAGATCGATGGATGCTAGATGCACAGAAACGGTGGTTTCGGTGACATTTGGGAGAAAACTATATACGTCAGCAGTTGACGTCTTTCGCATGAAATGATTATGCCGATGACAACTGGATCTGTGCAAGTCAGCTAGAGGTACCTACTTGAAGACTGGTTTTAAGTTCCAACAGTGGAAACAGTTGGCTTTTTTCTTCTTAGCTCTTATTGTTTCACAGCTGGGCAAAGAAGGATTGTTTGAAAAATTTATCGTGGCTCTGCAGAAATACAAAAAGCAACTAAAAGAATACAGATCGATGTTAGTCAGTAATAGTGTGACACTCTCGCTTCAGCCAGAGCAGAAATAGAGTGGATGGTCGGACAAACACTTGAAGCTTCACAGGCTTTAAATTAATTGAATCCTTCTAAGATTACCATATCCAATCAAAAGTGTATTTACTGAAAGTGCCCCCCCCCTCCTGCAGAGCCGATAGCGTGACGTAGGTGACGAGCAGTGTCGCGTCACAATGCAATCACGCTTTGTGTCATCAGCGTGATGAGCTACTACTAGATATACGGCAGGCGTAGCCGGCGTGAGCACGCTGATGATTTGTATCGGGTCACAATCGCTATGCAATCAGGCTTTGTTAGATGTTTGTATGTTATACTCGTACATGTACCTGCCACTAGAATTATTGCAGACAAATCGTGAAACTAGTGAGATTTTGAATCGTCATCTACGTAAATGTACAGCTTGAACGGAGAACTACTATGTTGTTGGTGACGCAATCGGCGATGTCAATTGTAACGGGCTTTGTTTCAGACTAAGGTCCAGAGCGAGGAGGAATGGCAGGCGGTCGCTTCTTTCTGCAAAGCGGCTAGCACACCGCTTCAAAGGAGATGGCCGCACGCGTGACGGAACGGACATCTGCACGACCCAGCCATCGTGACCCCGTCCCCGACTATTTATTTATTTATTACATCCTTATGCAACATTTAAGGAACACAGGCGGACTATCAGTCATGGTAGACGCGGGCTTACGAATGGCGAGCTATGGGTAGCTCACTATCCAGCGATTCGGTAATCGAAGGGAACGAGTTCAATTCGACGACAGCGCTTAGAGTTCCACGCACTCCTGAGAAAGAGGTTTCAGCAAAACCTGCCCTGCTGGCCCTGCTATGTTTTACTTAATTTCTGTAAACGCTGTAATTATAAAAAAAATACATCTAAGAAGCATTATAACATACATACCCATAACTTTTTGATAAGCGTATTCAATACAAGACACGATTTATGAACTTCTCACCGAGAAAATCAAACTCGACAAGATTTTCCCAGAACACACTCTTGTCGAAATAAAAAGTAACTCGATACGAAAGTTGAAGTAACGTAACAATTAAACGGAACATGAAGAATAAATTAGTGTTGTGCGTAACGTCGATGTTTGCTCAGACGGTACAAATTATCCGAGTTGAGTACCGACATCTGGGCCCGCGGCGAGACGTTATCAAAGCCATCGTGCAAAAGGGATGGGGTGAAGTCGATACGACTTTTGTTTAGAGGCGTAGGATTAGAAATGAATGAGAAAAGAAGAGGTTTTAGCAAAATATTAAAAACATTATAAAATTACCCGCTTGGGCGGAGCAACGCCGTGTCCTTGTGGATGCTATCGGCGGCGGCGACCTCTCGCGCTGGGCTTTGGTACAGACCATGGGTCCGGAGCGAGGAGGGGTGGCGGGCAGTTACCTCCTTCTGCGAAGCAGTAATGCTAGCGAAGGAGGCTACCAACCTCGAGCGCGTGAGGGAACGGCCCTCACGCCACCGCCGCCAAGATCCCGATCCCGATTTCCGACCACCGTAGGCGCGGGCTCGCGGACGGTGACTAGTTAGTAAGAATCTGACACGCCCTCCCGCTCCTCCTAAGAGCGGAAGAAGTCATTCTGATGATTCCCCTACCAAAAAAAAAACAAACGTTTATACAGGGTGGCGCATAAGTCCTTTAAAATGTAAATTTCGAATAAAACGCATAAGACGCGCGGGAGGGGCGCGGGCGGGGCAAAAACAGTACGTTCGGTTCCTGGGAAGTCAGTTGCCATGGAGGGTTTCACCGGTGCGGACCGTGCTTTTTGTGTGCGCGAGTTTTATCGGAACAATTTTTCGGCAACCATTGCGCGGCGTAAATTTCGAGAACATCACAATCTACACAACTTTCATGACACTCCAACTGTTCAAACGATCAACAACTGGGTTGCAAAGTTTGAAGAGACTGGTTCGACGTTAGATAAAAAGCGATAGGGTCGACCAAGGACATCAAAGACGGAAGAAAACATCGACATAGTGTTACAGTCTGTTCGTGAAAATACCCAGTCTACTCGTAAGACGGCAGAGGTCGCGCGATTACAGTTAATTCAGAGCGATATGTAGCAAAGATCGAGGAGTTTTTTACACCAGCGTTGCAGAATTTTCCATGCTACAATACGCGGACCTGGTTTCATCAGGATGGCGCGACAGCCCATACCTCTAACACCGCTATGCCCGTCATTCGTGAACTTTTCCCCAACAAAGTGATCTCTCGAAGAGGAGACATTTCCTGGCCACCACGTGGTCCGGATCTAACCCCGATGGACTTTTTCTTATGGGGTTATCTAAAATCTAAAGTGTATGACACAAACCCACGGTCAATTGAAGCCCTAAAAAAAAATATTCAAAGAGAAATGGCTAACATCACAGAACTGACTTGCCGCGCAGTCGTCAATAGTTTTAGACGTCGCTTACATGAGTACCGTGATCGTAACGGGTTACATTGGGATGATGTTATTTTCAAAAAATAATTCCCATTTTATAAAGGTTAATATGAAATAAAAAGGTATTTCTTATTGTAATTAGTTTTTTATTTATTCATTATTTACATATGTAAGGACTTATGGGCCACCCTGTATAATAACTATAAAGTAATGAAATCATTTTTTCTATAACCGTTGTGAAGTAAAAATTGAAAATCAGCTGAATAGAAAAGCCTTAAACCTAACCTGTCAGCTGAATAGAAAAGCCTAAACCTGCTTTTTTAATAATATCTAAGGTGATTTATTATTAATAGTCCTGTAATTTGAGAAAGTCATAAGAGAAATATTAGTCCCTATGTTAGCGGTAAATCAGCAAGTAGTAATGTATATTTAGCTGAAAATTAGGTACTGCAATTAGTAGTGTAGTAGATAATAGTGATGTTATAAAGATTGTCTATAATTAAAAAAAGACATGGTTATCTTTTTTATTCTTTTGTTTGATTTCTCTGCTGTCCGTACGTAGAAAACACGTGTGACGAGTTTACAATACTCCAAAATATTTTATTAAGGAAAAATAAATTTGTGGCGAGTTTACACATATTTTTAACAATGGGGAATGGAATGTGTGTCAAATGTGCAATGACCCACTTTCCGAATACTACAGTAAAATTTTAGTTTCGGATCTGTTTCAATCTTACAGGTTTTCAAACTTATATTCATAAAAATATTAATTATGAATATATCATAAAAACTAGTTATATTCATAATAAATATTTACTACACTGGGTGTAAGGGACAGCCCTCCACAAACTTTAAGGGCTTGCTCAGTAGACGAATCTGAACATCTTCCCACAATTTTTTTTTTCAGGAAACGATTTTGTGGGAAGATGTTCAGATTCGTCTACTGAGTAAGCCCTTAAAGTTAATGGAGAGCTGTCCCTTACACCCAGCATTATTTTCTCCCTATTTTGTGCTAAAAGTCACTCTTCCTATCGATTAAAATTATAATATGATACCTGATTTCCCAGCTCTATTTTCATTCCGCACGCATCGTTCCGCAAACAACTCAACGACAACGAGTCTTATCGATGTTGATACCTTTTATCGAATATCGATAGCGTACCTACTCGTAGCATTAAAGCCGTCCCTACAACTGTTCATTGAACACCGGCCGTCATATTGTGTTAACTGCATTAAAATAAATAGGTGGAGAAGCCATGCTTCTAAAAGATAAAACTCAATAATAAAACTTTATAAGATATTTTTAAACCTAGTAATAAAACCACCAGTAATCGTTCTGTTATTTTAACAAAACTATTACTAAAAAAATTAGTTTTTCTTCAAAATCAGTGCATATTTGAACAACAAATCGAAAAAAAAAAACAAAAAAATACACACAGCCAAACGTATAATCTCCATTTTGAAAAGTTAAATATTAAGTTAAAAAGAGAAATAATTAATTTTTATATTATTTCCACATTATCGCTGGTACGTTAATTCTGGAGTAGAATAATTATAAACCGGTGTCTGTGTTTCCTGAAAGCTACAACCTAGGGATTTTTAAGTCAAGAGTGAATAGCATTAGCATTATCGGCCTTGTAATGTTCCCACTGTTGGAACTCAGGCCTCCTCTTTAGGAGAGGGAAAGGGCTGTAATCCACCATGCGGGCCTAGTACGGATTGGTGGATGTCACATGTTTTTGATTCTTTGGTTCTAGGACATGCCGGTTTCCTCACGATGTTTTCCTTCACCGTTTTGAGAGCAGTGGTGATGAAATAAATTACACAAAGTAATGCGCCTGGCAGGGTTTGAACCCGCGACCTACAACTCGTAAGTCGAGCCGTTACCACTGGACCACCACTGCTATATGGGTTAGTAGTTGATTCGCACGAAAATTATTCGCACGATCGTGCGAATCGTCCCCTTTCAATAAAAATATTTTTTTAGTAGGCGATTCGCACGGAAGTATTTAAATTGCGTGCGAATCGACCCCTTCAAGAATTAGTAGTATGCGATTCGCACACTTAACAAAATGTGCGAATAAAAAATCTAAGTACAGTCATGTACAATATTCTAGAATATTAATATTAAAATTCAATAATTCTCTATTCGCATCGCAGTCAGGCACAAAATACTAGTTAAGAGGTAAGATGAAAAGTTTTGTCAGTATTTAATATGAAAACTTATAATATGAACACCATAAATGAGAGATTTAATAAATTGCCGGTGTATTTTTATACAAATAATACTAACTGTTAAAGATAACAAAGAAACTAATAACAAGAAACGCCCTTAAGTACTCACAATAGCAGATCCCAAAAATAATGAAGAAATATTTTTTATTAGCTCCAGGGGATTAATTTTTATTGCGGCTTGCCGAGTAGCCCTTTGTTTTGTATTTTACTTACCACAAATATTGCCGGTACATGGCGCTTGAGCACTTGCACAAAGAAGTAGTTAAGCAATAAATCAGTAGTGGTAGGATTTGCCAAAAATATATTTTATCTTTCTGCGTATTTTAATCCTTTTAGAGTAGATAATAAATAAACCCAAGTCAAAACAATAGTACCTATATTTAATCCTACCCCGTAAAAAGCACCGGCATTTGCCTTATACCGAATCTACAGATAACCATAATACTTACGTACAGATGCCCCATCCCATACAAAGAAACGGGACCATCGTTTATTAATCAGGTATAATATATAAACAGGGTATTCGCAATTATTTATTATTCAAATGTTCTATAGTTCAAATGTGTTACGATAACTTTGATACAGTGTATAAGATCTAGACGCCTTCATAAGCTGGAGCACAATAGAAAATCAGTTCTGACTCTGAGCCAACCGGGCAACCCTACCTCACTAAGTTGTTGTAGTTGTAAGGTTACGGTTGTACCTATGAACCATTCATTTCATGAGATTGTTTCCGTCGATTTCTTCCCTGTTTTGGTGACAGCAATGTTCCTATCATCGTAAAATTTTTGTGTTAAGAAATATTTATAATATTGTTGATTAGTTAAGTGTTACATTTTTAAGAACTTTGTACCTATTAATACAACAGATGACTCTGTTTAACTGTGATTTTGTGATTGTTTTAACTTTCAGTGATGATAATGCTCCTATCATCGTAAAATTTTTGTGTTAAGAAATATTTATATTATTATTGATTAGTTGATTGTTATTTTTTACCTATTAGAGCAAAATATTGTTGTTATAGTAACTGTGATTTTGTGACTGTTATTTTATTACATTTACTATAATACTCCAAAATTGTACTAGTTAATACTTAATAGAGAAAAAATATTTTGTTTTTGTTTATTTAATTACCACATTTAAAACCATACCTTAGCTAATTAAAACGATTTTTATATTGTTATTACGAATATTTAAAAAGATTTATATATTTATAGTTTCGTTATATTTTTCGTTGTTTTTAAAATTAGCTTTTAGACCATTATAACGTTAATTATTTAATTTTGACTTACCTTTTTTAAACAACATTATTTTTAACAAGACTCAGGAGTTCATAAAAAGTTGATTTCGGTAAAAACTCTAATAAGTAGTAATTTGTGATGATTTAAGGTAAATGCAAGTGTAGGTACGGAAAAAGAGTACTTGTAAAAATGCAAAACCAAATATTTGATTATAAATCGTACCTACTAACTGTGATTTTATTTGTAATCTTGGTTATAATTATGGTTTTAAGTTATTTAAACTGTGAATGATGTAAAATCACTTTCTGATAGATACAAAGTAAAATATAAAAACTTGATTTCCTTAAAAATCGTTTTATTTGTGTCCTGTATTAAAAGAAAGCATTTTGTACGTGATAGTACTTTTTTCTTGAAACTTTTCGATAAAGTATAGGTGTGTGCGAATCGCATACTACTAATTCTTGAAGGGGTCGATTCGCACGCAATTTAAATACTTCCGTGCGAATCGCCTACTAAAAAAATATTTTTATTGAAAGGGGACGATTCGCACGATCGTGCGAATAATTTTCGTGCGAATCGACTACTAACCCGCTATATTAATATTAGATTTCTTCTAAATAAGCATAATCTATCACACATCCCCGCTTGCCATTAGATGAGACAGCAGTTATACATAGGCATGATGTGGCACAAAGTCGAAGTCGAAGCCAGATTATAGGTAGCCTATATCATTCCTTGGGGCTCTTTAACAAATTTCATCAAAATAAGTTCAGCAGTTCACTCGTGAAAACGTAACAGACAGAGTTACTTTCATATTTATAAATATTAAGTATGAATTGTACCTAGTAAATGCGTAAAGCGTTGGACTGGAATCCCCAAGGAAAAAGAAAGCGTGGCCGTCCCCGTCAAACTTGGCGTCGCACCGTGTTGGCAGAAGCGGCGAGCAACGGAATGACGTGGAGCGAGGTGAAGCGGGAAGCTCAAGACCGTTCGCGATGGAGGATTACTGTGGACGCCCTCTGTCCCATCCAGGGGAGATAGAACATTAAGTCAAGTCAAGTAACCTAAGTAGGTACCTAGTACATATAGACCAGGGCAGATAATTTTTGAAACCAAAAAAAATTACAGTAGGATGAAACCCATTAGAAAAGCAAGGGAATATGATCAAAATGAAAGGAAAAATAAATTACGGTCGATCCGAGTTCGGGAAGTGGGAGGGGGTGAGTTTTTAAGGGTAAAAAATGGTTTATCTTGATTTCCGGCAAAACTACAAGTCCTATGGAAAAAAGTGAAATGGCAAAGTTGTAGGCAATAAAAAGATCTACAACTTTTGTATTTGCAGATTTTTCACATAACCTCAAAATTTAGGTGAAAAATTCAAAAAACCAAGTTTTTGGTTTTTTATTTATATCTTTTTCAAATAAATATTTTTTTCAACGAAATTTGGTGAAAACTTACCTTATTATGTCCCAAATACACTGTAATTTATTTGATTAAAAATATTTATTTTTTCGCTTCATTTTAATTTAATATCAAAAAAGCACCCTAATTTTCAATCAAAAATTCTGACGTCAAAATATCAGCTTTTTTCAAAAAGTTTGGGGGCTTTTTGTTCGTTGAAATATCTACTTTCTGATGGTGTAAAGAAAAATATACATTACTATAGGAAATATTCTAAGAAAATGGATTAGATTTTCTAAGAATATTTCCTATGAAATATTCTTAGAAAATGCAAAAAATTGAAAAAATCTCAAATTCGAAAAATTTTTTTTAATCATTATGTACAATTTCATCAAAAAAATGTGATTGCTGCAATTTTTTTTAGTTAAAAAGTTTATTTATTTTACTCGAATTACATTCATGTCATAGAAAATCTCATACAAAATAACAAACAGTGTGATAATGAGCTTCTATTACGACTAAATCAGGCACGTTTCTTAAACGAGCTAAAATGTTTTTATCGAAATCATTCATTGTGTTTTGTTTTTTAATATGCTGTAATATATTTTCTCTTGTATCGTTATTTTGAACTGATGAAATTTTATCTTTAGAAATATTACCGAAAAACCCACCGCAGAGAAAGCAATGAGATTGAAAATTAAATATAAGAGCGTCCTTATTTATTTGTTTTCCTTCCTGTGATTTCTTACGTCTTGAGCTACAGAATGTAGCTATTCCAGTCTCATCATTATAATGATTTTGACAAGTTCGATGAATAAGAACTGATGTTAAAGTTTCAAATTTTTTGTATCTATTGTCGATTCTCTTCTTGCTAGACGCCACTAAACGATTCAAAGCTGTTTTTTTTATTTCATACACTTGCTTGTCGTCTGACTTATTGCAGATTATACAAACAGATTCTTCCATACTGGTAATCTGAAAAGACAAAATCAAATTAATAATGCCTTCAAAGTTTTATCATGAGTATAACTAAATCTGTTTGTATAAAATAAACGAAGTTACTATTTTTTTATTCTTGTACTGAAATATCATTCAATTTCAATTTTTTAGGTTATGTTACGTCAAACATACTATTTATAAAAGAAAATATTGCTATTTTTATTTTGAAGCTGATTAATATAGATTAAAATACAGATAGTATTTACCTTGCTATGTAGATTCCAAACTTAAAGTACGTAAAGTAAATTTCTCACAAATCACTTAGAGTAACTCAGCCTGCACGTGTATTTTTAAAAACGATGTTGTACACTACTCTGTATCTCAAATACTGACTAACGGTCTTTACAGCTGCTATGAAATAGCAGATATGTAGTACTTAAGGCCCAGACTCTACTAGGTCCGTCCCCACTTCTCAATGAATTAACTTACAATGGGCTTAAATTCACCGAAGGTAACTCAGGTATATAAATTATTTTTTAAACAGCAATAAATAGGCATCTACAAATATTATTTAAAGAAGATTCTACAACTTTTTCAAAATATTGTAGATGTCTTATTAAATATTAACTTTATTAACTTATTTGTTTGTTAATTATAGAAGTTTATTTTAATTTGTATTTTTTTCGTTTATCAATAAAACATAAAATCTTAGGTTTTTTGAGTAATTAAAGTGTAAATTTTAATAAATACCTCAAAATTGTACATAATGATTAAAAATTTTTTTTCGAATTTGAGATTTTTTCAATTTTTTGCATTTTCTAAGAATATTTCCTATAGTAATGTATATTTTTCTTTACACCATCAGAAAGTAGATATTTCAACGAACAAAAAGCCCCCAAACTTTTTGAAAAAAGCTGATATTTTGACGTCAGAATTTTTGATTGAAAATTAGGGTGCTTTTTTGATATTAAATTAAAATGAAGCGAAAAAATAAATATTTTTAATCAAATAAATTACAGTGTATTTGGGACATAATAAGGTAAGTTTTCACCAAATTTCGTTGAAAAAAATATTTATTTGAAAAAGATATAAATAAAAAACCAAAAATTTGGTTTTTTGAATTTTTCACCTAAATTTTGAGGTTATGTGAAAAATCTGCAAATACAAAAGTTGTAGATCTTTTTATTGCCTACAACTTTGCCATTTCACTTTTTTCCATAGGACTTGTAGTTTTGCCGGAAATCAAGATAAACCATTTCTTACCCTTAAAAACTCACCCCCTCCCACTTCCCGAACTCAGATCGACCGTAATTTATTTTTCCTTTCATTTTGATCATATTCCCTTGCTTTTCTAATGGGTTTCATCCTACTGTAATTTGTTTTCATTTTTTACCATTTTTGTAGGCTTTGACCCTGGTCTAATAGAGTATTATTGTGTTGAAACTATCAATTTGTCTAAAAATGCGCCTTCTGCGTTATATTCTTATTCTATGACCCCAGTATGAAGTTAGTGGTCATTCGCCGCTATATTAAGTGCGATTTTCCACACTTCATTGTAATCTTATGGCTTTTGTATGGAGATATGGGTTGTAGCTATCAGATCTTAGTGGCAGTGAAATTTTACGGGTTTCGATTTACCATATGGGGTGGCCCGACGATGGCAGTAGACTAGTAGCGACATTACATTTTTACCGTTCGTGTTTTGTGATTGTGTTCAAACATGTGAAAGTTCCATTTTAGGAGTCTGTGTTTTAGGTTTTATTTCTTCGTTAGGTATATTTTTGGTTTCAGACAGTTGTAATGCAAACAATATAATGCTTAAGGTGATTGTTTCCTTTCAATAGACCGAGTAGGGCCGATTACGTAAAATAATGGAAAATTTTACAATAAATCTATACTAACGCTAATCTTAGGAACTACTCGTCCGATTTGAAAAATCCTTTCAAAGTTAGATAGCCTATTTATAGAGGAAGGCTATAGGCTATATATCATGACGCTAAGACCAATAGGAGCGGAGCAAAATATACCACGCGGACGAAGGCACGAGCGGGAGCTAGTTACTAATAATGACAAACCCGTTACAATCATTATATTAAATTTTAAATATCATAACTATACATTTTTAAATTAGAAACTAAAAGCATTTTGCACATGTTATGTTTTTATTTTGAAGTAGTATTTTTTTTTTGTAAAATGCGTTTTTATTTCAATTTTTTTCTTCTTGATGATCTTTCTTCAATTCGGCGTCCTTTGCTTTTTAATTATTGGATTCGTATCTTTGATTTGTTTAGTATTTTAATGTGTTGATGCCTACAGACAAGTAGTGTGTAGGTTCTTTATAAAAGGGCTGTAGAATTTATATTCTTTAGCCCCTTCATAGCTATCCATTAAATCCTTTTATGGCCAGAGTGTATCTCACGACAATTTCAATGGGCTCAGTGGTATTATCGAGAAAGAAAGAAAGAAATCATATTTATTCCGCCCTAAATGGACGGACACACTAAAATATAATTAAAATTTAAAATAACGCACACTAAAAATATTTGAACAGCTGTCGGGCAAGTGTGGACCGACATTAACTGAAATGCACTCTTACTATGAGAAAACGGAGCTTTGTTTTCTTATAATCACTTAACTATTTCAATCGAGATATCTGTGTATTTGTGAAGTTCTGTTGGTCATCTATGGTATTTTTATCGACACTTTTTTATTTGTGTAACCAGTGTTTCACTGCAACCCCACCTGACAGTGATGCAATCGTTAATGGTGAAGCGCACTAGTTTATTAAGAGCCTATATAAGTCTTCTTAGGGCGCTTTCAATTTATGCGTTTGTAAACGGCCTGCTACGGTGCCGAAGCGATGCGTTAGTCGTACTGCGTACGGATGACCGCTATTTTCCATACAAAGTGCACCGTCCTGTTGTCGAGCGTTCGCAGTAACGGCGCCGCACTGTTGCCGCACCGAGCGTTTTGTATGAAAAAAGAGGATCGTCCGTGCGCAGTACGTCTAAAGCGCTGGCCACACAGAAAAGACGTAAGACGCAGACGGGGCGCGGGCATTTGTCTCTACCGCGTCTCTTTCATACAAAATGTATAGAAGCGTCGCGACTTAAAACATACAGAACAGACAGGGCGCGGGCGCAACGCTGGTACTTTTGCGCCTGCCCGCGCCCTGTCTGCGTCTTACGTCTTTTCTGTGTGGCCAGTGCTTAACGCACCGCTTCGGCACCGCAGCGGTCCGACACGAAACGCATAAATTGAAAGCGTTTATAATTCATCTTCGTCTCCTTCGTTTGTCACATGCTTACCATCAGGTGAGATAATTTGTATACTTAAACCTTATCGTAATTGCTCGAATTCTCAAAAATTATAAAAGAATTTTCACAGAAGATATCATAATTTAACCTGTCATAATTCTAAAATGCTTTTTGATTGTCTGTAAATTATCGTTCAAATAACTGTGGAGGGATAGACAAGATAAAAAATAAAATGGAGGTGACCCTTAAATTCACCGTTACTTTTTACGTGAATTTCAAGTACCTACTATAATATTTTGACTGAAATTTGTAAAGGAAAATTGTTTTCATTCTGTTAAATGTTTTTCAAAGATATTTTTTTTCATAAATTTCTAAATAAGGTAAGGCAGGCTTAGACAGGAGCCGGCTGTCAGGTCTAAGAAATATTTAAATATTTTTTAATTCTAAAGAAACATAAAATATTATGATTTCTAGTTGCAATACGCAAAACACAGCAAATTGCTTCATCAATCGGATCGATGTCAAGTACTTGTTTATATTATAAAAAGAACGATGTGTAGTATGATTTTAGGAAAAAAACATTTTTTTTATTTAGTTTTAATTTAAGGACATTCAAAGCATTGCATGTAGGATTATCATCAGACTAGGTTGTGCTTGACTATTAATGGTAATCTTCACAGCTTGACTATTAATGGTTGGCGATGGTCGGTGATGAATGAGGGACTCGTGGCTAGATAATAACAGCCGCACGGGTCGAACTTAAGGTTAAGCAACGCTTGCCAAGGTTGGTCTGTGAATGGGTGACCATCTTAACATAACGAGTTTCCTCCGTGCCTCGGAAAGCACGTTAAGCCGTAGGTCCCGGCTGTCATTTGTAGATCTTTGGCAGTCGTTACGGGTAATCAAAAGCCAGTAACTCTGACTCCAATCTTGCCATGAAGTACCGTGTTACCCCAGTTAATGGATTGTGGAGGTCTGGTAGGCAGACTTTTCTCGTAAAATACTGGTATTCAGCTAAATCCGGTTTGACTGGATCCGATCCCAATATTGTCGGGAAAAGGCTAGGTAGATGATGATCGGTGATGAATGACGCCATTAAAAAATCAGCCCCTGGGACACGCAAACTGTCAACAAATCGTTTAGTTTACAATGTAACTTGTAAAATATTTCACATAGAAACAGTAACAAAGGCTCAGTCAGAATCCGTAGTGAGTATATTCCACATTTTGTTGCCAGATAGCAATCCTTTTAGCCGATTGCACATTGTCTTTCGATCCGGTTGCCTGTACCGAACACTTGTGTGATGAGACATATTTATGAGGTTGACTGTACTAATCAGAGAGTGTTACTAAAGGATGTGAGTGATGGGTTTTTGAAGCGCTTGACGTTATTTAAAACCAGGGTTTTTTTGTTAGTGTAATCGTGTGAATCTTTTTCGAAAGCATTCGTTTGGGAGATATGTTAATCTATCTGTATGTTCAGCACCTGCACGTTGGTGTTAGGTCTAGTTAGAAGTTACTGCAAATCGGGAAAATAATTTAATGATAAGTCATAAATATTATTGACTAAAACCAACCGAGGTCCTTCGGTTGCCTCGCATCGCAGGACTATGGGTGCCTCTTTCAGAAGTTGATCCATGACCTTAGTGGGCTTTGCCCCTGCTGGTCCCCTACAGTTTTAATTAATTCTTTTTGAGGCGCGCGTGAACTTGTACGCGCTTTTGACGACTCGGGCTTGGTCTTGACGGTCACCGGACGGCAGGATGGCCAAAGGCCATGGTTGGCTTGGCTCAAGCCAAGGGGAAAGCACGGCGGTTGCTTTCTTCTGAAGTGCTAGCGTATGAGGAGGCCGCACGCGTGAGAGAATGGAGATCCTTTCGCCCCAGCTGCCGAGATTCCGACCCTGACTACCAACCACCGTAGGCGTGGACTTTGGGATGGTGAGCAATGGGTAGCCGGCCGTCAGACCGTTCCGTAACCGTCCGGACCAAGCCTGAGTCTTTGATGATGAGTAGTACTCCACGCGCGCTTTAAAGAGATGTCAGCAAAACCGTAGGAAAAGTAAAGCCGAGACAAATCACTATTTCCTCATACAATTGTCTTAACCGTCCAAACAAAAACGCAAAACGGGGTTAAAAATCACGATTGACCTAAAGTTGTAAACTACTCTATTATTGAGTAACACCACAGAAATCCCCATTTACCTCAGTTTAAGGGCCAGCAATAAAAGTTTTATAACACCATGAAAATAAACTTAGTTTTTACCTCGAAGTGAAACGATCTGACCGCTGGGATTGCTTGAGATGGAGTGGATTGGAAAAGTCTTAGCTTTGAGAACAATCCCAGTTTTTTCTTGCGATTTTCTGCTTTCTATATTGTGATTTTGTTGTTTTTAAGCGATTGCGCTTGTATGAAAAGGTAATCTACAGCATCATCATCTGTCTAGCCTTTTTCCCAACTATATTGGGGTCGGCTTCCAGTCAAGCCAGATTTAGCTGAATACCAGTATTTTACGAGGAACGGCTGCCTACCAGACCTCCACAACCCTAACTGGGGTAACACGGTACTTCATGGTAAGACTGGAGTCAGATTTACTGGCTTCTGACTATCCGTAACGACTGCCAAAGATCTACAAATGACAGCCGGGACCTACGGCTGAACGTGCTTTCCGAGGCACGGAGGAAACTCGGTATGTTATGATAGTCACCCATCCACAGACCAACCTTGGCAAGCGTTGCTTAATCTTGAAGATCGACCCGTGTGGCTGTTATTATCTAGTCACGAGCTCCTCAAAAGGTAATCTACAGCATAACTCTAATATTGCAAGAATAGAATAGAATAGAATAGAAAACATTTATTCGCCACAGACACAACACATCAGCAAAAAAAACACATTATAAAAATAGAGAAACAAAAAACACAAAACAGAAAAAGAAAAATTAAAAAAAAGAAAAAACAGTTACAGAGAAATTGTGCTGAGCGTGCCCATGCCGAAAGGGTTACCATCTCAGCATATGCTGGGCGTCAGACACCCAGCGCTGGTTTTCAGTTGGCACCCTGCAGTGTCACACGGACGAGGGTAAATGAAATAAATACATACAACTAGATAAATGAATGCTATAAATGTTATAATGTAGAAAGTAAATAAAATATTTTAATTTGAACACGTAAATAAATATATTTAATGATTTTTTTTTATGTATACTACACTTACAAGAATAAATTTTAAAATACCTACAAATAGACAATATAAAATGACGCAGCCCGCTCAACGCGGTGCCGTATCACCGTGCAGCCACCATCGTCGTAGTAACACCAGTAATGGAAATAAAAATGCTTCTTTCTTTATAAATAGGAATATAGTGCCAGTAAATGGATATTTCAAGTGCACAGGTCTACCACCTGCCAACAGTCAAAGTTTAAAATTAAAAAAGTGGTCGAAGTGTTGTGGTTCTTGGAGACATACCGCGTCACATTCAGCTCAACATGAGGTTAGTTTATGCACTAAGAGATTATGAATAAAATAAATCAATGGAGATATACTTAAATTCGTGACTTATTGAACATACACACATCAAAAGTGTCTAGGGATCAACATATATTTTTGCAATAACTTTTCTCCTGATTGATATTAATTAAAATTTTCTTTAAGGATTCATCAAATAAAGTGTTTTCGTTTGTCACAGTAACGATAAACCAAGTCACTTTTGCATTAATAAAGAAATTTGCCATTTTCCTAATAAAGGGATTTTTGACATTTGAACCACTAACATTAAAGTTCAAAAAAAAGACTGAAATAACAGTTTTCTTTAAAATTTTATTGGGTAACTTAAACAATTAATAATCCGTGTTTCTACCGCGAACACTAACAACACAAGAACATCGGTTTGGCATACTCAAAATGAGTTCATCCAAATCACGCTGTGGAATGGCCGCCCATGTTCGTTGCAACAACAAAAAAAGGTCTTCTTGCGACTGGATACCCTCCATATTCGGCAGAGCTCTTATCTGTAGCATATCCCATGCATGCTCAATCGGGTTCAAGTCTGGCGACTGAGCAGGCCAGGGCAGGACATTGATGTTAGCTGCGGCGAGAGTCTGTCTTACAACTCTTGCGGTGTGCGGTCGTGCATTATCATGCATTAACTGAAATAAGGGACCGATTTGCACTTGTAGAGGAACGATGACGTCTGATACAATCGTCTCAGCATAAATTTGAGCGTTGAGGTTGCCTCTGATCCAAATCAACTCAGTTCTTCCGCCGATCCAAATACCCGCCCATACCATGATGGTTCCACCACTATAAGGATGGACTTCCTGGCAGGATTTTAATCGCTGTTGGCGTCCAGGGGTTCTCCAGTGTCGTATACGTCTTGTATCCGGTCTCATACCAAAACGAGACTCATCAGAAAAGCACACGAAACGCCATTGTTCTTCTGCCCAATTTCTGTGTTCAAGAGCCCATTGATATCGAATCCTACGATTGTGCATTGCTATAGGTGGTACCCGTAGCGGTCTTCGGGAATGAAGGTTCACTTCATGCAAGCGGTTTCTGACTGTTTGGTCGCTAATTAAGTTCCCTGAAGAGTGATGAAGCCTCACGGCTGACAACATCATGGCGGTTATTGTTGGAGCTCTTCGAGTTAAGATTTGAATGTATCGGTCTTGTCTCCGTGTGGTGCAGCGATACCGTCCTCCATGGCGCTCAGCCACGGTACCAGTGCTTCGGTAACGTGTCCAAAGTCGACTGATAACACTCTGACTTGTATTCAGAGCTAAAGCCACAGTACGTTGCCGGGAACCAGCTTCTATCATTCCCACGGCTCTGAGCATTTCTTCCCTGCTTAAATGACGTCGCCGCTCCATAATAACGTTGGTTTTAATCAGTAGTAGGGAAACAGTTGCACTAATAATGTCTTCAATGCGTTGTATGTTTTTATAGGGAAAATATTGACAGCTGATTTTCATCTTTTACTCGAATTTGATTCACAGTTCCTGATTCAAATTATGAAATGCACCAAAAAGGATCCATATAAATTTATAAAATCATAAATTTATTACAAAGCCACATCTCAATCTCAAGAAATCCGCATAAAAATGCTTGATCCCTAGACACTTTTGATGTGTGTACATTATGAGATTATTCATTATGATTAAATTAAAAATAATTTATTGTATTAAATAAAAGGATTAAAAGAAAGATTTATCAATGTTTATGTCATTAAATTTGATTTGTGCATTTAAAATAAATGACTTTAGTCTCGTCTTAAATGTACTAATGTTTTTAAGATCCCTAATGGGTGGGGGAATGTTATTCCAACATTTGGAGGCCGCGTACCGAAAGCTTCCTCGGAAGGCTGCAGTACGGTGATGCGGGGTAGCCAGCTGCTGAGCACAACGCCTGGCTTTGCGCTGACGGTGACTATTTACCCACACAAGCTTCGAGTACAGGTATGAGGGACATTTGTACTTGATGACGCCAAAAAGAAGACTGGCTAAGTGTAACTTCCGACGTGATTTCATCTTTAAAATATTATGCTTGTTTAAAAATGGTGTAATGTGGCTCTTTGGTGGTACGTTGAAGCAAAAGCAAGACGAAAGTTTGAGTGTATGAGTGAGAGAGATCTGTTTGTTACTTCTTCACGCTCAAACGTTTGAGAGATATTGATACACGGGTAGACTTTGTGCTGGTATATATTAAAAAAAAGTAAACCATGGAATTTCTTGCCTGTTATTCTCCAAAGGAAACGACCAATTGAAATCGTGCACTAGCTTCTGACGTTTTATAAATAAGTGCTCATGTAGGCCCATGTGAAATAAAAACCTTTTTAATTTTGATCTGAGTACATAGGAAAGTTTTTTTATTACGGTAGTTAAGTAACTTAGGGAAAATTTTCGCTTTTACGTGGGTGAAGCCACGTGTAGATATGCTAATTTGACAGAAGTTATCTCATTGAAACGATCTCAATTAACGTTCACCAATCATTCAAAGACGTAACAATATGACTTAATATTAAGCGTAGGACTCTGTTATACCTGCCAAGAAGAATTTTGAATTTTTAGTTTCGATGTTTGAGGTGCTGGTGGCTAGATAATAACAAAGTCAAAGTCAAAATATTTTTATTTCATATAGGCCTACATGGGCACTTATAAAACGTCGAAAACTAGTGCACGGTTCCAAATTGGTCGTCCTATGGAGAAGAACCGGCAAGAAACTCCATGGTTACTCTTTTCAAAAAACTATTGGGTCTACAATACTTCCATATTACAACACAGACACGCCGCACGGGTCGATCTTCAAGGTTAAGCAACGCTTGCAAGGTTGGTCTGTGTATGGGTGACCATCCTAACATACCGTGTTTCCTCCGTACCTCGGAAAGCACGTTAAGCCGTAGGTCCCAGCTGTCATTTGTAGAGCTTTGGCAGTCATTACGGATAGTCAGAAGCCAGTAAATCTGACTCTAGTCTTGCCATGAAGTACCGTGTTTCCCCATTTAATGGGTTGTGGAGGTCTGGTAGGCAGCCGCTCCTCGTAAAATACTGATATTCAGCAAAATCTGGCTTGACTGGAAGCCGACCCTAATATTGTTGAGAAAAGGCTAGGCAGATGATGAGTTTCGATGTGGCGATACAGATGACGCAACAAAATTACAAGCAACCAACTTTAACAATGCAACCTTTTTCTGTTCAAAATATGTATATCTAAAAGAAAAAAGATTATACGGGTATAAGGTACAGTCACTCACACAGTGTATTCAATTACTGTCCTATCAGCCGGGTAAACAGGATATAAGGAGGATAATGACGTCATCGTACATAACGGGAACGTAATTATTATCCGCATTTGTGGCCAATCCGCAACGTTCTATTAGCTGCTGGTAAACCACTTACTTTTTCTATTCTCCGTGATAATGATCTCGCACTATGCTATTTGCTGTGTGGTCTGAGTTATAAACGGGAAATATTTAGGCATGCGAAAAATATATTTAATTGAATTGTGTTCTGATATAAATTATTATTCCTTTGATTCATTTCCTAAGAATATTTCACTGGTTTTTACATATTTCTTATTTATTTTTATTTTACAGATAACAGAAGATTACATTAAAGTTACTTTGAACCCAGTGTTAGTGCCATTTTATAACTACTGTACTATTTGTAGATACATTGATCTCAATATTTGTATCAGCATTTAGCATAGAAGATGACTCAAATCTTATAGCTCATATAAAAAAGGACATTAAAAAATATAAAAACAGGCATACTACCAGTGTCAAGAGCAGGGTACAAGCTACCAGTGATTAGGGTTCCAGAGGAATGAACCTCCTCACAATGCGAGCCATATCACGAAGTACCTTCTATATCAGGACTTTGATCGAACCGCGCAACGACAGCTTCGATAGAAATGGTTGTTGTGTGGTTTAATTTATTATTATATGCAAGCAACATGACGCAACAAAGACAATCTAAACGCCACATCCATCAACAATTTCACCGCGTCAACCTACAGTTTGCACCACCAATTTACTCAGCTAACTACTACCAATTTACCGCTAATTCCCTGCAGAATGGAACACTGAGTCTCTCCCCAGAGGACGTATGAGACGAGCTGTCTTTAATTATTACCGCCACGACTACACAGCTTGCTCTAGCTTGCTATTTGAGATTTGATGTCTCAAGCGCTGGATTATTCTGGGTACCAGTGTGTTTGGAAGATAAATGCTTGATGAGAATGAGTTAAATTGTCTGTATTAACTTAACTTTTAGAAGCGTTGAAATATACATGGAACAATTAAGGAGTAGAATGACCTGCCAGAGTCCGTAATTTCTGTTAAAAATAAGTTGGATGTCTTAAAATCAAAAGTGATCCTGCACTTTGCAGGATCTCAACGAGGCCAATGCCAAAGCCATACAGGTTGCCAAATACTGGGCAGAAAAAGTTTGAGAGCATCGATACGAAAAGAAGAAGAAAAGTGAAAAAAGTTATTTCTGCCCTTAAACCTGATAGAACACTGGCTCTTATGGCGGGAGAGAAAGCAGGTCTCTTTGCATCTCTTTTCGCCCATAATTCTCGTCTTGACACTTGCAGTGCTACGCGTACACCACCGACTATACCTCACTACGATACTTCGAAGCCCGTGGTTCGAATAAGGAACAAAGGAATTCTGAGAGCACTGTGTCATCTAGACGTGAATAAAACTAGTGGAACAGATGGTATACCAGCGATTATTCTCAAGGCTTGTGTCCGAGTTGTCTCCTGTATTGATGCACTTATATCGCCTCTCATTTAGGACTGGTATAGTGCCCAAGTCTTGGAAGCTTGCCAACGTGCAACTCGTGCCCAAAAAGGACCTTTACACAATTTCTTTTGAACAATTTACCACCTGCGGTCTTATCATCCGGTTTTAATTTAGGTGTCTTCAAGGCCAGACTGGCATTTAATAAACAAGCGCACTTCACCATCAACGATTGCGTCATTTACCATTATGTCGGAACGCAGTCAAACAAGGTTTAAGGTGAATGCTTCAGAGTAGCCCGCGAAATTTAATTTTTCTTACGTTTTTTGCAATTTTCAAGCCAGTGGTGGTAGGTTGTATGAAGGTAAAATACTTTGACGACTGTAAAACGTAACTAGTTCTTCTTCTTCTACTAGGCGTTAGTCCCGGCTTTTGCCAGGGTCCGCCTTCCGGCTTAGCTTGCTCCACTTTGCCCGATCTTCTACATCCTTGACAGTAAGGCCATTGGCTCTCATGTCGGACTTGACGACGTTCAGCCAGCGCTTGCGAGGGCGACCACGCGACCTACCGCCAAGGACAGCCATATTAACGTAACTAGTTACATAGTTTTAATCATAAAAATCAATAATATCATCAGCATCAATACAAGCTTCCAAGCTCACTTAGTTGCAGGAACGTTTTTGACCTCGATCAAATCGTTACTACCTACAACCTGAAGGGGATACCCTGAAGCTTCCCCCTTAATATCTTAAAGAAACATGTACCGCAAACTTAATTACTCCAAAAATCTTACCAAAATACTAGAACATCTACAAATTCAATAAACCCAGCTATCCAAACACTAGTTGCTTCTACAGTAACGTGTAGTCACACACAGCAATGCGATATGCTCCCACGTTTTCACACAGTAACTCGATATGCTCGCAGATGTAAACGGTAAACAAACGAAGTGATTCCACGCTCATAGGCGACCGCAGTGATCCATCCCCCTTAGTGTACACTTACTATTTGAGGGGATGAAGGGATTAAGGCGTGTTTTTGTTCCTGTTTGCTACGTGTTGAATGGTTGGGGTAGTTTATTTGTGCTAAAGATCTTGTTAGCGGTAACAATACTGGTATTGAGATAGTTTGAGTGTCACTATTGTCTTCTTGTTCTTATTTCCAGTCTTCTATTCTCACCGTTGGGTCCGTTATGCTATTACTGAATCTTTTTTCTTTCATATCACTCCTAACACAATTTATCCTTTGTCTCTTTCCCACTTCATCCATTTTCATCACTCGACTCATCCATTTCAGAATTCTCAGCATGCAAAACATGCTGTGCAATCTTTTTTTATCGTCGTTTTTACTGTTACTTTGAGTTACAACTTACGATTTCTCAGAACGAGTGTATAAATGGTTATAAACTGTTTTTAATCTCTGAGATTAAAATGGCATTACGTGGGTACAAAAGAACTGACATCATTATTATTGTAAGTTTGACATTTGCCTGTGTCAATTTAGTCTCAGAGATTAAAAAACCGACTGTAGTAAGTATAATTAATTGCTGCCAACACGTGAAAGCAGTGTGTATTGACGGATGTGCCAATATATAAGGCAAGCAGGCTAGTATCCTTACAATGGTTTCCTATACCGTTTTGAGAGCATCTTTCACAAAATTTTACACAAAGTCAAACATCAACCACAGTTCAAGCCTACGATCTACCATGTCGTTACCACTCTATCATAGCGTGTTCATCTAAAAATAATTTATTATATTACTAGAAAATTGCACTACAAAAACTTAATACACACTTCACTCACTGTACTTACTTCTATTATTGTATTAATCGAGCATTCTATTTTCAGCAAAACCAAGCTATTTTTATTTCATTCTAAAAACAGCAAACTTGAACCTCTGCAAATAGCAATGCTTTCCAGCTAAGTATAATAGTGTGTTTCCAATATGTTAGTGAAACAATTTCATTCTCAAACTATTGCAATGAAGACGATAGTTTGACTCGTATCGAATGCACAAGCACCGAAGTTGGACGGTATGAACGTAATAAAGTAGACGCTGGTGAAACAATTGCAGATGTTCGGAGCACAGCTGTTGAGCTGAGTCAATAATCAAATCTTTTTGCATGTTATTCAACCCGAGGAAATTGAGAAGTTATTTTTAACCTACTCTGAAGACTAATAGAATTACCTATTGTCTGTTTTTATACCCTGAGACTAAATTGACACATTTAATGTAAAACTTACTATAGAAATGATGCCGGTTCTTTTGTGTTGTAATGTCATTGTAGTCTCAGGGTATAAAAAACAGACGGTACTGAAAATATTCTGAAAGTACAGAAAACAATATTTTGTTTTCTGTACTAAAGCAATGCTTAATTCTTTATTGTGCATAAAACTTACTACAAAATACAATTATGGTTGACAATGCCTGTATAAAGGCGAGCTTAACTCAACAATGAGAATTTTCCAGCAAACCTTTGAGTGACAGAGTGACATCCGATTCGAGGGCAGGCTCCAGCAATTTTTGGTTTGCGTGCCTAAAGAGCAAACAAACAAAACCCTATTTATTTCTAAACTTCAGTTGCCCATCTGCCAGCGTGATATCTATTGCATCTACAAAAACAAAAATAAAATGATGTGATTTATCGCTGTTTTTTGCTATATTTCGTTTTCATTCGGTCACATAGTGTCAACACTATAAATGAAATATCAGTCAAATGCTAGTTAAACTCGTGCACCAAGGGTTCTTACAGCATTTTTTTAATACTTCCTATTTCGCAAGAAAAACGGTACCCCAATAGTACTATTAAAATCATCATATTTTCAGCTGAAAGACGTCCACTGTTGGACATAGGCCTACCCCAAGTGACGCCACAACGACTGGTCCTGTACGTCTCGCATCCATCAGTTCGCATCGGACTTCTGCGACTCTCACTAGGTCATCAGTCCACCTTGTGGAAGGCCTTCCAACGCTGTGTATTTCGGTCGTAGGCATTCCAGAACTTTTTGTCCCCATCATCATGTAGGTATATGTTATATTAATATTTGTGTATGTTTATTTTACCTATTTATTTAGTTTTACTATCTTAATAGATTTTTTTTTAAAGCACCTACCATGCTTTCTCTTCACCACCCTTGGTTGACTGGTAGAGAATGCCCAAGGCATTAAGTCCGCCTTTGTACCATTATGTTGCAAGATGTTTAAATAAATAAATAAAAAAATCATGTTCTGCGAGCAATGTATCTACTGCCACTAAAGTTTGGCAGTTCTTGGGATTTATTTTAAAATCATCATCGTCATCATTTTTAATGTTCACACTTCTGGGACTCAGGCTTTCTCTCTAAGAGAGGGAATGGGCCGTAATCCACCACGCGGGCCCAGTGCGGGTTGGTGATATTTTGAATTCATGAATCCCCGACCGGTCTTATTATTGTGTCTCGTTTCGCGGGCATGTGATAGGTTAAAATACCACTATGGAAGTTTCTCTGCATCTATGTGAACCTACTGCACTGACCAGAAGCTTACCTTTTGGAAACCGGCACACTGGTATTTCCGTTATACTGTTCCATTTTGGACCACAGCGGAATATTTAGCGCTTTGTGTTATGTCCCGGGAATCTATTTAGGCTCAAATTAGATAAACTAGACAGATGGTGTTGTTAAGATTATTTATTACTGGGCCCTGTATGTTACTTTACTCCGGATTATAATTATATTTGCTTATTTTATGGAGATTTATGTTAGTTAATCAGACTAAGTTTTTTCAGTAATATAATAATATAAAATCACGAGAATATTATACTGCAAAGATTTATTTTAATTCGTTCAGCCATTGAAGCATCAAGAAATAACGAACACATGTTATATTATAGAGCGCGTCTAATAAAAACGCGAACTGGTATTTTTTAAATTTAATTGGCAACATTATTCAGCCGCAATTGTAGGAAATAAATAAAATTGTGAAGTGTCAAGACATGATTCTCCTATTAGTTGGTAATACCACACACATATTTTTTGGATTTAACCTCTTTTTCTCAGGTCGCACTTTCATTAGACGGACTACATCCATTCAACTTTTGCCTTTATAAAATCATTCGATTTTGCCAGTGGTTAAGTCTGCCAGTCCGAACGTAATAAATTATCCTGGGATAAGTGGATACTTATCCCAGGATAATTTATTACGCATAGGATTATGTGCTACTCCAGGACATGGGCTACATGTAGCTACAACCCAGGACTCTTTAAGTCAAGTGTGAATAGGTTGCTAGGTAAGCGCGCTCCATCGTCGACCGCATCGTCGCTTTCCAGGTGTGATAGCGGTCAAGCGCGAACCTATCAACATTAAAAATAACGTGTGACTTTTATCTAACTCCCTTACATGAACTTGAATCATAAAAAAATCTAGTAAAAATCTTTCACCATTATTCATTTCAGCATGCACAATAACAAATCAGATGATAAGTCGAGTAGAACAGTTAATGTGTGCTCTCGCGGTCACAAGCCCACTGATCTGACTGATGCGCCCACAAAGCGGTCACTGCATTCGAGTTATTATTGTTATCAATGCGGTTTTAATGTTGGAAATAGAGTATAATTATGGTTCTGAATGTAGGATTAAAGATGTCAAATGATAAGAAAATAAGAAAGAAATGATTTTGAGTTGTGTTTTGTGAAAATGTCAATATAATAAGATGTTGTTTCAGGCTTCATCTTGCAATTTCAGTAAAAAAAAACATACGAAGCTAAGAAATTTCTAGGACAATACGAGTAGAACTAATTTTTTATGTACACAATAAGAATTTTGTCGGTTCTACGCACGAAAATGTGTCGTAGCACCCCTCACCTACCCTGTCTGCCCTACCGCACCGTAGCAGCTTCGCGAGTCGTACCTAGCGCAGACAAGTTTTTTTTTGTCAGCGACAAGACTTTTTTCGAGTTATTTCTACTACACAGCCTTAAGCGCCCTCGGGACTTTGGCCTCATGGCTGCATAATCTCCTGAATTAGGTAATTAATGAAATTATTAAGCGGCAAGTCCAACTTAATGATATATACTGTAATTCTGTGTCATTATAGATTTTTTCGAATACGAAACGCAACCTTTTTTCGTACAATGAATATTAGTAGCAATAATGGTTCTCGTTGCAATCGATTTTAAGACGGCCGAAAGAAATTTAAAAAATGATCATGAAACAGTTATAAGACACTTATGTTTATATTTATGTTTTATCGAGTAAAACGTGCTCAGTTTTGAATCACGTCGCGGAAGAAACTCACAATTCCATTGACAAAATAGAGATAGGCACTGTTTTTAAATATTGATAATGACAAATAACAAATAATGCTACAGTAACGTTACCCGTTTTCAACATTGTTGTTTCCAAAAACGGTTTCATCCAGGATGAACTTATAATCCAGTACTTAGCGAACTTACCGTAGCCAGTTAGTCAGTACGTTAAGTACTGGATGATATGTTGACACGTTGAACTGTAACAGCATTTACGAAAACGCCATTATGACATTAACTACATTGGGTTTTCATAAATATGCACATTGGATACTTTCACATAGAATACTTTTTATATCAAGAGTATTATGCTCCCTTGGGATATTCATTTGTTTACTTCTACGAGGGCTGATTCGCTGGTGAGATAGATGAAGAAAGTTGACTGGTAGAGAATGCCTCAAGGCATTAAGTCCGCCTCTGTACTCTTGTGTGCAAGAAGAGTTAAATAAATAAATAAATGCTGCCCAGCAGATATGAAGTTGAAAGAAAATATTATATCTGCTGGCCAGTGGTATTTTAAAATGTATTGTGTATGTTGGTATTTCCCCTTATTTTAAAATGATCAGGCTTCAATTATATCGATCGGGTGTGCCTGACAATGGACAAACGAATACCATAGATCCAACTAACCGCCGGAAAAATCAGAATGATATGCTAGATCCATAGTATTCGACGTTTGTGCCTCGGTGTCTGACACAACCTGTATAATTTTAGAACAACAAATAAACCAAATATGATAAGTTGGTATTTAAAATTAAAAGACTTTGGAAGAATCAAGGCGTTCAAAGATTCAAAAGCTTATTTCAAAAAGCTTTGCATTTGACAGCTCTAAATAATATGATAAACGCGAACGACGATCCGCTTTCAGCACGGACATCTTATTCCGTTGTCCCGTTGCTAATTCCACAGTTTTATTACTAGTTTTAAAATTTGTAGACGGCCTGCATCTGTTAATACGGATGGATTGGCGAGGATTAAAGTTTTTGGAGATGCCTCTTCCCCACTCTTCGGGAATTAAGTTAAATTGCATCATTGTTAGTCAGATTGCATCACTGCTTACCATCAGGTGGAAACGCAGTCAAGGTCCCAGGCTCGTGAGAAAATAAAAAAGTAGCTAAAAATACTTATAACATTAAATTGGAGTAACTGAAAAGTGGCCTAAGTTACTCCTCGTTCAGCCTTATCGAATTAAGTTATGCAATTCCGACGCACACTCTCCGATATGCAAACAAAAGAAATCCAACACCCTCGCAACACGGCTTCAGTGTGGCTTCAGTGCTCAAGATTTCGTCTCGCCTTGCTTTTTAATTGACTGATTAATTTTTAATTCTGCCCTAATTTAACTAAATCAAACCAGCCAATCAAGTCGCCGTCTGGCGGTCCGGTAACCATCTGGACCGACGGCGACCCTGGAACTTAAGGCAAAGAAGAAACAAAGGAGGGGGTTTTAGTCAGTAAAATTCGGACGCGCTCTCCTACTCCAGCCGAGAGTGGAAAAAGCCATTTGATGATTTCTCACCTAAAAAAAAACCAGCGCATCCTTTTCATCAACTCCATTCACATTTTATTACTAAGAAAGCAAGAAAATCAGCTTAGTTGGGAAACTTCTGTTATTTTAATGAAATATTATTCTTTTGATAAGACTGTTAGTCTTGTATCAAAAACGTTAAATTTTTAACACTTTTCCTATACACAATTCATGTTTTCATTCTGGGGATAACCAACATGATGTTTTTGTTCGTCAATCTGCCGGCTGATATGACATGATTACAAACATTCTGTATTTATGTAGTATCAGCACATAATCGAGATTCTCCCAGTGGGGGAGATTGGGACAACATGGGGGAGTGTATGGCGATAACATACGTGTTAACAACACTTGTGAATGACGCAATAAATGGAAATGGGGGACGTGATTGGTACGACGTTATTTTTTGATTTTCAATGTGTGAGAGATTTTGACGTTATAACTCTTCGAAGTCAATTTAATTTGAAGAAATTTACGAGAGGTGCATTCTCTAAAAGTGGATTATTTTAAAATAGAATTTATTATGGTTACGTACTGTGTAAGTTGCAGTGGGTAGGGCGCAATACTCGCAGAACAGAATGATGGTCTATTTGTGACCGAGAGGTTTTGGAAAGACTGTTTGGTTCCAATACATGGTTGGAAGAAAGTAGGTGAACTGGTGACCTGGTGAAGGTCACAAGAATCTGATGAATACGACCTTTTGATGAGGTGACACTTTAGGGAGGCCTTAGTCTAACAGTGAACGTCTTCCAGCTATGTTATTGGTCGTTGAAGAGTAAAACACTTTATCTTTTTCTTAATTTTATTTGCAAATAAATTGACTAGATTCCAGTGGTTTATTTCTTAATTTGAAGTACAGAAACCAAAAAAAAAAAACTCATAATTGGCAAGGAGACTGCTAGTAGATCGCCGGCAACACGATTAAGTCACAGAAAAGCAAGTTCAGCTGCAAAGGTAAATCTAATTCCGAGTAGATTGCAAAAATGAAGCCAGCGCAGCTTACGTACTATTTATTTAATAGTTTAATGAATTGTGTTTTAATTGTATTTTAATACACAAATTACAGTAATTTTTCAGAATTTTGGCGATGTAATGACACTGCTAGGCATAGTCATACGTTTTTTTTGGTTTTGTGACATCTCTTTGCATGGAACACTATGCCTCTTCGACACCTCGAGTTTGGTCCGGGCGGTGAACTACCCATTGCTAATTTATCATCATCATTGTCATCGGCAAGCTCATGCCTGTGGCGGCTGGAAATCGGAGTCTGAGTCACGGCAGTTGGGGCGTAAGGACATCCGTTCCCTCACGCATACTGTTTCGCATTGTTAGCATTACTACTTCGCAGAAGGCGATCCCTTGCTACTCCTTCTCACTCCGAACTATGATTTGTACCAGGGCCCGGTGCAAGAGGTCCTTGCCGCCGATGTCAAAACTGTTTGTGGCGCCTTCAGGACTGTGTGTGTAAATAATTGAAAATCACGGCAGATATCCCGTAAGTGACAATTTAAATTGTGAAACAAACCGTGATAGCCTAAAACCGTGTGTACAAAACGTTCTCATTTTTCGTTTGTTTGCTATATTATGTAATATGTATACTCGTACATTCAGTTTCTAATATTTATTTTGTATCTTCCCTTAAAGAAGAACTGTAACTTCAATCACAGAAACTATTAAACTTCATGTTATCCTTAAGCTCACATATTTCCAAGGAAAAATCCTTTCCTTCCTTTCTCCGAATAGTCAACAATGCGACAAGCGCGGTCATTCGACAGTCAATTCTAAGAACTCACTACAAACCGAACAATGCCAAGAGCGTTACCTTGCCGAGAGCCACCTATCAAAGTGTTAAGCTCAATATTTTTTCCGGACAGCCCCGTCCGGTCGGTCTTCCGTATTCAATTTGTCAATGTTCTTCGCCCCTATTGCTGAGATAAATGATCACAGATTTTCGGACATATTTTTGTTCGAATTTGTTACAGAATATAAATACTTGGCTTTGGATAGAGATTTTAAGAGTACAGTTAGTACTATATTCATATAACTAGCGCACTGAGATGCACGCTTCCTCACCATGAAAGGAGTATATCCCCGGAAAATTCGTAGAGGTACATCATATCGATATCCTCTTAATGTTTTCGTGGAGTCAATCGGCGGCGGTGACCCTTCGCACCCTACTTTGGTTCGGGCCATGGTCCGGAGTGAAGGGGAACGGGAAATAGTTGCATATGCAAAGCAGTAATGCCAGCAAGAAAGATGGCTACAACCGTGAGGAATCGGACATACTCACATCATAAAGCTTCAGCCAGCAAAGTCGCGGCTTTTCGGGCGTCCGGTAAGGACCAATCCCAAGTGATCAATGGTGCGTAGTGGAACACTACGTGCATGTCTCTAAAGCAAACTAAGTTTTGTTATTATCTAATAACAAAACTTTAGATGCTCGCCAGGGCTATAGTGAATTTCTATACGGGATATCTGAATAGTAAAGGAGCGCAAAGAGCAAATGAAGGACATACGTAGGTTCTATGTTTCTATTATATAGGGGCTTACTTTCCTTTTTTGTCCTACTTGGGATCGGTTTAAAACCTTTGTTCTTCCATTCTATCCTGTTACCCGAACGCTATCATTAACTCCATTTTCTTTCATATCACTTTTAACACAATCTATCCATCTTTTCTTTGGCCATCCTCTGATTTTCATCAATCCATATGCATACCCATAACTCTTTTAGTAACATGTCATCCCACATCATCCCTCTTTCAATTGGTCCATTTATGTGAAAATTACTACAAATATTATGATGGTGAAGCAATGTTACCTATATTTTATAATAATTTTAACTTAGCTAGACCAGGCATGAAATTATTCACAAATAGAGCACACAATGTGAAAGAATAATAAAACGAAAACGAAGTCAGATATATGTATCAGGTAATGTTAAGTTATTCTTTAGAACAATATTATATAAATTCCCCTTCGACCCAGAGGGAGAGAACTTATGATTATCTACAAAGTTTGAAGCGTTGGATATTTTGTTTGAATGAAACCATTTTTTATTCGTAATGGTGTGAAGAAGGTTCTAATACTTAAGGCAGATCGTATTTATTATGTTCCTGTTTGAGAACATCGATTAGGCTCCTTATACACGCCTGTTTTTGTTGTCGTGTGGTTGTGGTACGTCTGAACAGATCTTATAGCTTATATCGATGTATGTAGGTTAAAGTGAGGTATAACTCAATCCATTTTTTTTTCATATAGTCATACACTTAAAAAACGTTAGAATCTAGTTCATGGTTTTAATTGGTTGTAGTTTTAAGCCAGCCTAGTATTCTGTTTTTTAAATGATGGACAAGTTTCAAAATACTTTTATATTTCTGGCCCAGTATTGGCCTGGAGGCCCAGTATTGTCCAAACTATTCTATACATCTATAAATTGGTATACCCATATTATTGCCAATTCAAAGGTTATGTGTATACTTTTTTTTATTGATAAAAACTAATGCCTCACTGAAATCCCACCTGATAGTAAGCGGTGATACAATCGTTGATGGTGAAGCGGGCTGGTGCCCACAACTTTACATTCTAAGTGCCTATTTTAGAAAGGAGTGGAACAGCTTTGTCGTCTGATCCACTCTAATTCCTCAAAGAAATTTAGTAGCATCCCGCTGTTACTGAGTCCGCCAAGTGTAAAATTTGATTTTTAGTTTCTAATCAAGCTAGTTTCATTGTTAGCAAAAACACGCCAACTTCTATATCACCTAACCAAACCCTTACCATCTAATTTAGTCTCAGATTCTTTCCAACTAGCCTAGAAATAAAAGAAAAACACCCTTATCATCTCGTTAGCACCCACATTTATACAGTCAAGGTAGGTATTCAACGCCGGGACAAATTACTGTCTGTTAATTATGTTTCCTCTCAAATCAGTTAGTACAGTGTACACTCGTATTTATTCAAGAACTCAACCCTTTTGTTTGGAGGAAAGAAACGGTTTCTTTCCTTTTATTTATGTCGCGAGGTTTTGTTAATGTTTTGGTTCGTGTTTCAGGATCTTTTTTTGTGAGGGAGGGTAGGTTCAGAAGTTTTTTAGTTTTTTTTATGGTTATATCTATGTCGTCGCCAGTTCTTAGAATTCATCATATCATGATGTTCTTGAAAGATCTTCCCACTGCTGGGACTCTGACTATCTTTCTAGGACAGAGAGTAACGCCCGTAACCTAACACGCGAGAACAGTATGGGTCCGTGACTGTTACATATCTTGGATTTCTTGGTTTGGGTTGGCAAGGATAATATCGATTTCTCCCCTGAGATCTCCCCATTATCGTTTTTGTTAAAGGACATGTTAGTTTCCCCACCAAAGTTTCCTTCACGGTGCTGTGAGATGAGTTAGTAGTGAAGAAAATATAAATTACACAACTAAAGTGTCAGCTGTATTTGAAATATCATCTTATGACTCGTAAGTCAGGGCCATTACAACTGGGCCATAATTTCTACAATTGTACGTATGTATATAAGTTATATTTATTAGTGTGTTAGTTCTCTATTTGTATATCTTTAAGTTACACCTACTATGTTTTTTCTGCACCACCCTAAGGCCGACTGGTAGAAAATACCTAAGGCATTAAGTCCGCCTTTGTACGTTTAGTTGTGCATAAAGTGTTTAAAATAAATAAATAGCTTGGTGTTGACATTCATAATTCAATTTTCAAAAAAAGAAAGAAAAATTATTTTATTGGCACACACTGAATAAGTCAGTTTATTTAGAGATTTTGTAGATTAAACATAAAGAGCTATCTTCTTTCAGCCGCGCCTTTGCGTTCCAGATCAACGGTGACTTTTTAGAACTATCTTTTAGACTTAACAGGTATCGGCCCACAGTTTTGTAAACTGGATCTTCTTTATTTTCTTTATTGTATTGTGTGACTAAAAGTTTTATTGTGTTGTATTGCTTTCCAGTAAGTGAGTTTGGACAATGGCTGGCTTATAGCCAGTCGTTTTGTCAGATGTTCGGTTACATCTAGGGAAGGTTTAATGAATCTGTGTTGTTTATGTGATATTGTGGTGTGCTGTGCCAATTTTCTTGTTGTTCATCATTTACTCGTATATTTCATTTATATTTGTCTCATGTGTGTTGTGACTACCTTCTGAAATGAAGTTATTTTATTTATGGTGTTGAATACAGCATTTGATTTATGAATTTACAATACCAGTGTTGTATAATCCTCTTTGCTCTTTGTATCTTTTTTTGTGGACGCGAAATCGTCACATGAAATTCCTTTGGGTGGAACGTGTGTTACACTTACTAACTAGATATCTCCCATGTTCCTTCAGTTATCCTTTGCGTTCCCGTATCCTGCTCTTTGTATCATACTTTGGAAAAAGCACAGTTGTGAGCGAGCAACATGTTACTGTGAGCAAAACAAAATACAGACCTTTTTAGAAGTTGTGCAGCTAATACAGAACATTAATAATACATCAAGTTACCGTCGGAAAATGCGATAGTAATTTCTTACTTAATCCATTTCTACGCCTATTCTTTGAGGTACCTAAGTAATAATAAGATGACTTATTTAGGGTGGAATAAGTGGGCTTGTGAGTCTGTCAGGCATTTTCTGACTGAAATCCACATGTGTCCTTCAGTTGCGTTCTAGCTAGGGCCACAGTAACCCCTATGGTTTTGCTGCTTTTTAAGGCGCATCAATGACTTTGGTTCAGCCCTTACCATGCAGACAGCCGGACGGCGAACTAATCCATTTCTAATCCTAAGTTATTTTTCAAATTTGTACTTTAACATGTCACCCGTTAAAAAAACACTGTTTTAATCTCCCTCTCATTAAATGTATTTAAACTTAAAGCGCCAGGTTGCTTCAACCGGCGGCCATGTTTTGACAAACGATCGAAATTAACCGTCGCCAATGTCCTTTGGAAGGTACAACGACTTTGTTTTGATAGTAGATTGCTTCTTTTATTAGATTTTAAAATGTTTGCCGTTCTTTTTATGGTGTTCTGATTGTTATCTCACCGTTAAGATGATAATGGACTCGTAATGGTTGTTTAATTTTTCATAACTTTTTCAGTTTTTGCATTGTGAGGTCTTCCTCCCTTTCCTTGATTCCCTTGAAAAGAGGTTTTTCAAGGGAATCAAGTTGTTTACTACTTTTTATCCAGTTGACTTTTAATGTAATGTTTTATCTTTTAACCTATCAATACCCGCGAAACGAGACACAATAGTAAGACAATAACAGCGCGGTCCAATGAGACCGGTCGGGGATTCATGATATTGATTGTTGGTACAAAGCCGCACTCATTCAAAGTCAATGCTAAACCCAGATAAGTGCCAAAGGAAGGAGGTATTTGAGAAAAAAAAAACACACAGTTTTAAGGGGGCTTTTCAGTTAGTGCAAAAATTTGTAAACAGTAGGTAAAAAAAAACACATAAAACACAAAAACACATTAATTATAAAATAAAATTCTTCTAGAAAAAATAAAGAACAAATCTTTTTCCTTTAATTGGCCGAGTTACTAAAGCGATGCAGTCCTATACCTACAGCAAACATATTTTTATTTTTAATTCATAATTAAAATCGCTGACTATTGTAGGGATCACGTCTATAGTCGAAGATGTAAGAACAGATATTGGGCCAGTTACCTATACATATAATAAGACCCAAGTAAATCTTTATCTGCCTAGCCTTTTCCCAACTATGTTGGGATCGGCTTCCAGTCAAGCCAGATTTAGCTGAACACCAGTATTTTACGAGGAGCGGCTGCCTATCACTCCACAACCCATTAATTGGGGTAACACGGTACTTCATGGCAAGACTGGAGTCAGATTTTACTGGTTTCTGACTATCCGTAACAACTGCCAAAGATCTACAAATGATAGCCATGGCCTACGGTTTAACGTGCTTTCCGAGGCACGAAGGAAACTCGGTATGTTAAGATGGTCACCCATCCACAGACCAACCTTGGCAAGCGTTGCTTAACCTTGTAGATCGCCCCGTGCGGCTGTTATTTAGCCACAAGCTCCTCTATAAGATCCAAGTCAATGAAATTCAAAAACCCCCATTATAACAAGCGTGAACCACTTTCAAAGAAAATCCATATTGATAGCGACTCCACACGTCAGATAACAACAGTATTGGCTCCTCGCTCCGTGTTTCGATGAAAAACTTCCAAATCCTTCCGCCTACCGGCTTCTCTGGAACATCACTTATACACCTCTCTCCACTCCTCCCTATCACAACGTCATAACGTCTAAATTCCCATAGCACCTTTACAAATGAAAATGTTTCTCAAAACTTCAGTCAATGAAAATTCAATCTTGAATCAGTGGTGTAGAGTTAAAAATGGGTTGTGCTATTCAAACCATTCGAGAGGCTTATCTTTGAACTCTTAACAAAATGGGCGTTTGTTGTGAAGCATGTACTGAAACCAAACTATTAAAACGAGTACCTAAGGCAAAGGAAGATCTATTTTTATCGTGGAAGCTTTTAAATACAACGTAAGGCTATTTTGTGGTCAACGGTGAAAGGTGAATAGGATCCCTGGCTTTGTGCTTATCCACTTTGTGGAAGCAATTTTGGTGGTTGGTAGTGGTACTATGTTTTTGTTAAGAGATTTCTGTTTCCTATCCTCTTTAATTCCTACGAAAGTACCCAGCTGGCTTTGTGCCGAAGTCATGGTCATGACCGTGACTTGATCACGTCGACCCTTAGGGTCAGTTCACACCGAAAGGCGACGCAACGCGCCGCTGCGTGAAGAATGACTTAAAATATAATTATATTTATTTACTGTAACATAAGATCTTTTCCCTTTTCCCTTTACCCTTATTTCTCTTTCAAAAAGTATAACTCTTCATATTTTAGGTGCTGAGCAAAAATATTATACCTTTGCGAGCATGTGTTTTAGAGTTTTAAGATAAACGAATGATCCAAGGTAATCCGCGATCTTATAATTTATGTACACTTTTTTACTGCAGTTTAGTAATAAACAGACAATACCATCACTATAACTTTCTAACTTAGAGTTTTTTTATTGAAAAGGCACATTTCAAATAATTCGTCAGTACTATCAATCTTCACACAGTCAAAAATAATTTACACAATAATAGAACTTCACTAGCTTACCATAGCATATTCAGCCTTTTATTGTTCCCATAGCTAGAACTCTGGCTTCCTGTCTGTGTCTTGTCTGTAACTGTGTTTGCATCTCTAGGAGAGAGAATGGGTCCTAATTTATCACGCGAATCCATTGTAGGTTTTTTTTTATGGTAGGGGAATCATCAGAATGACTTCCCCCGCTCTTGGGCGGAGCGGGAGGGCGTGTCAGACTCTTACTGACTAAACCCCTACCCCGTTCCTTCGTTGCCTTCGTTCTGGGGGGGGACTCGGTGTCAACCTTTAGGAATACCACATGTTCCCCCCAGAGGCTTCGGCCCAGCCGGGCCCCTACAGTTTGCTGACATCTCCTTGAGGCGCGCGTGGAACAGAACGCGCCGTTGACAACTGGGCTCGGTCCAGATTATTTCCAGACTACCGGACAGCGAGCTACCCAGTGCTCGCCGTCCGCGAACCCGCGCCTACGGTGGTCGGAAATCGGGATCGGGATCTCGGCGGCGGCGGCGTGAGGACCGTTCCCTCACGCGCTCGCGGTCAGCAGCCTCCTTCACGAGCATTACTGCTTCGCAGAAGGAGGCGACCGCATGCCAACCCTCCTCGCTCCGGACCATGGCCTGAACCAGGGCCCGGCGCGAGAGGTCGCCGCTCCCGATAGCCTCCACAAGGACACGGCGGTGCTCCGCCCAAGCGGGGCGCACTTCTACCGTGTGCTCCACCGTGTCCTCCGGGCGGTCCACACAGTGGCGACACCCGGGCGTCCTCTCCTGCTTGATTCGATGCAGGACTTGACTTGACTTGACAGGCTTGAGGACCTGCGTCATACGGAAAGAGAGGACGCCGTGACCTCTTTCCAACCACTCCTCAAAGAGGGGCCTAACCGCCTCAATGACGGCGTGCCCAGCACTGGGTGGTTGCGACAGTCGCTGTCGCCATGCCACCCTGAGATCCCGCCGGAACTCTGTCCGCCATGATCCATTGTAGGTTGGTAGACATCACATATTCGAATTAAATTAAACTTCACTGACGAGAACTGAAGTAATTGAAAAACTTCATGAGTAATTGAATGAATTTAGCGCAACACTAAAAAAAACAACTTAAAATTAATTAAACTATAAAAACAAACATACCACCCACTTAATTTGATGTCAAGAAAACACCTGCAAGATCTTTCAATCATTTGAAAGCTAATTAAGACGTGTACAAAGAAACTGATTACCTTCCAGTGAAGCACAATTTATTAGTTAAAACGCCTTCACGGCTTCGTCGGCAATCAGGACAATAGCCTCTTTATACGAACCATCAAACAAGAATTAGGCACTTAATTCACCTAGCGAAGCCAGTTCAGAATTAATTAAAGCTATTCAATTTATATTAGCGAGACATACCTGTAATGGGTTGTAATTATCGCCTATTGTATTGTAGGTTAATTTTGATAAGGTTGATTTGAAATTTGGAAATTCTCCTAAAGGGAACTATCGAAGAAATGTGAGAAAGTTCTTGGTTTTGGAAGAAAAGGACGTATTGATCTAATTTATGAGTTTTTTTTTTGTAATATATCCTAGTGAAGAAAGAAAGAAAGAAAGAAAGAAAGAAAGAAAGAAGAAAGAAAGAAGAAAGAAGAAGAAAGAAAGAAGAAAGAAAGAAGAAAGAAAGAAGAAAGAAAGAAGAAAGAAAGAAATGCGATCCCACCTGATGGTAAAAAATGGTGCAGTCGTTGATTGTGTTGAGTGTGTTTAAGAGCCTATTCTCTCTAGAAGACACCTAAATTATAATTGGACAAAAAGACTGCAGCAGGCAATTTGATCGGGTCTTTCGATATATGCGGTATAAGTTCTTAGTCCGGACCGTAGAGGTGTTAACCAAAATGCATTCTGTAACATACCGAAAGGTTTGATACACTACGACTCTGATTTGATTTGGTATTAACCAAATCTTTGGAATTAACTGGGATTGTCGGATGTATTGTAACGTCTCAACATTAGTAGTAATTTCTTCGTATATAGTTATAAAAAGTAACTTAAACGAAGTTCATATTAAAAATCTTGATCGGAATGCAAATCGAACCGTGTCGTTTCGCCGAAGTGCCTCCGAAGTGAAGTGCGTCATCGAGAACTCGTCAGCGCTTTTGTGAGCTTATGAAAAGCTATACAGAGTCAAGTTGCTACAGGGAATATTTTCAGTTTAATGAACAAGGAGAGGAAAAAATTGGTTATTGGGATAAATTGTTTATTGCACGTTAATATACGAAGTATTTAAAAGATGTAGATATGCTTCTTTCTTAGCAAAGCAGCAAAGCAAAGCAATCACCATCACCGTTGACGGTGATGAGGATTGCTTTGCTAAGTCCTATGTAGAAAAAACCACCACTATCCACCTCAAACCCATGTCCACAACAAAACCCATGGTGAATTTATAAAATCAGCTCAATCCCACGTAATCGTATCAGGAAGTTTTTGAAACAAAAACTCGTTAAATTTTATTGATAGGTGTTTAATCTCATCTGAAGGTGGAGAAGAAGAAGGTGGATGGAGAAATTGTTTTGGAATTGAAAGAGCCACAACGTTCGGTGTAGAGGAAGGCCTATGTTCAACAATGGACGTCGTTTTTCGGCAGAAATAACGTGCATGAGATTTTCCTTATAATCCAAAATAATGAGCACCCGTTACTATGGTTAGTATCTGGGTCTAGAGAGCAACCTGTCTTTTCATAATTTAAGGTTCGTAGCCTACTGGGTCTATGGATTATGTGAAAATGAACCCTGGAGCCCTGGAATGAAGGCAAAGAAGGAAAAATAACGGGTTTTAGTCAATAATATTTTTTTTCCTCGAGCTTAAGGGTGGTAGAAGTCATTAGAACTATCTTGAGGAGGAAAACTATTTTCTCCTAAAAAAAATCTTTTCACAACACTTGATCCAAAATCTTTCGCCCCAGTTATCCGCCGATATCAAAGCAATGTCAACAGCAACATTTAATCGCAACATAGAGGTAGTATAATTACCTCCAGCCTCTCAAAGCCTCTCGAGGCTATATTAATTGTGCTCCTCAACTTGAAGTGGAGTGCGCTTGACACGATCGGGCGTGTTCCCGCTCTTACATCACTTGGTCTTGAGATCTTAGTTATGTGTTAAGTTGGTGGCTTTTTGGTGTGTTTAAAATGTATTGTTCTGAATTTTTTGTAGAGTACTGATTTCCTTCAGAAGCGTAGTTACCCAAATAATGGAACCCTTATTTTATCGTCCGTCTGTCCAGCCTCCTTTTCTCAGAAATGCGTTTTTTCATGTCAGAAATACATGGCGGTCACGTACCGGAAGACGCAGCATTGGAAGGCCTCCCACAAGGTCCAATCCGATGGATGCGAATCGCACAGGACCGCTCGTTGTGGCGACGCTTGGGGGACGCCTATGTCCAGCAGTAGACGTCTATCGGCTGAGATGATGATGTCAGAAATTATTCGATGACTTATTTCGCTCTAGAGTAGAGCGGAAGGCTATATTAATTGTGCTCCTCAACTTGGAGTGGAGTGCGCTTGACACGATCGGGCGTGTTCCCGCTCTTACATCACTTGTGCCTTAAGATGTTAGTTATGTGTTAAGTTAGTGGCTTTTTGGTGTGAGTAGAAGACGTAGTTATCATCAGATGATGACCTTTCCCAACTATATTGGGATCGGCTTCCAGTCACGCCGGATTTAGCTGTTTTTGGTGTACAATAAAGTTTATTCTATTCTATTCTATTCTAATACGTATTCTACGAGAAGCAGCTGCTTACCAGACCGTCACAACCCATTAACTGGGGTAACACGGTACTTCATGGCAAGACTTCAGTCAGATTAACTGGTTACTGACTATCCATAACGACTAGCAAAGATCTACAAATGACAGCCGGGACGTACTTAAACGTACGTTAAAACGTAGATGAACGTGTTGGGGATGTTTAAAACGTAGTAATGTACTGATTTCTTTTATAAGCGTAGTTTTCAGGGTTTTGTACCTCTGTTGGAAAAAATGGAACCCTTATTTTGTTGTCCGTCTGTCCAGACTCATTTTCTAAGGAAGCGGCCAGACGGCAAGCTACCTATTGCTCGTCGTCCGGCCGGTGGCTGAAAATTGAGATCGAAATCCTGGTGGCTCGGGCTAGAAGAATTTTTAGATATATGTGTAGATATCAAGCGGAATTTATACCTATCAAATACTCAAAACTGCGTAAATATAGTTTATCATATCACGGATGTAATTTTGGTAAGAGGCCACAATTTCACAATAAAATTCTTCTCCATTTTATATTGTTTACATTAACGTGTATCGTTGTTAACTAAGGAAGTTAACGTCAATCACTTCACAAAACTTTGTAAGAAAATTTGGCAAAATAAAAAGGCGGATCGATCGATCATAAATATTATTTCGGAAATGTTTATCTTAAAAACTCAGTTTCACGTAAATGATTGCGATCATCAATCAAAAACCTTTTAATAATAACATGCTATGATCCAGTTTTATTTTACTTTTTGTTGGAAATTCTATGTTGGTTTAACATTCAGTTTTTGGCAAAAATATAATAGATTTTCTGGTAAGACAATATTTATCAATATGGTACGATTGTACATTTTATTTTCAATGGAAGCTGTATTACGTATTCATCATTGATGGATTCACAGAAAAACAACAAAAATGTATCTGTATACGTTTTTTATTAACCGACTTCAAAAAAAGGAGGAGGTTCTCAATTCGACTGTATTTTTTTTTTTTTTTTTTTTTTTTTTTTTTATGTTTATTACCTCATAACTTGCGACTGGGTGAACCGATTTTCATGATTCTTTTTTTATTTGAAAGCTGGTGCTTCCCGTGTGGTCCCATTGTCACCATTTCAATATCTGATGATGGGATCTTGTAGAAATCGGGGGAACTCTTCAATAAATGATAGCAGATTAACCGCGATTGTTGCTATAGCATATCTAAGCATAGGAGCTCGTGGCTAGATAATAACAGCCACACAGGTCGATCTTCAAGGTTAAGCAACGCTTGCCTAGGTTAGTCTGTGGATGGGTGACCATCTTAACATAACGAGTTTGCTCCGTGCCTCGGAAAGCACGTTAAGCCGTTGGTCCCGGCTGTCATTTGGAGACCTTTGGCAGTCGTTACAGATAGTCAGAAGCCAGTAAAAATCTGACTCCAGTCTTGACAGTACCGTGTTACACCTCGTAAAATACTGCTATTCAGCTAAATCCATCTTGACTGGAAGCCGACCCCAATATAGTTGGGAAAAGGCTAGGTAGATGTTTACGCCATCACACAACATAATATCACGCCTGTACTCACTACAAAGGTTATAAAAACAATCCCGAAAAAGAAATGTTCAAGGGCACTTACAACGTTTTACAAAAAACGCAATACTGAAACTAAAATAAAAATAATAAGATGTTTGCTCTGATGAGACATTCGGTTATATGAACAAAACTCTTCAAATTTCATGCGTCCTAATTACGTAAGCTGATCCGTGATCGCGGTACTGTCCCTGAGTAACCGTGACCCTGGAACGTAAAGGGCTATTGAAGGAACACTGTGGATGAGTATGACAGTAGTTTGACTGTCAGTACAAGTCTGACAGTCCCTCCACCCAGGGTGGGAGGACTCATTGGATGATTTTGCCTCGTAAATAAAAGGTGTATTATGACTTACTTATGTACTACTGACTTACTTATCTACCTTCATTATCGGAAGACAGATTTCGTAGTCTTGTCATTTCCTGCAACGATCTATCGTCGTGTGGTTTGTTTAATAATTTGTTGGCGTCCAGATCCGATAACACTATGCCTGCCAAACTTTTGACACGACTTAGTGCAACATATATTTGCCCTTTAGCAAAATTTTTTTTGCCAAGGTCAATTACAGCTCTTTCGAGGGTGGTACCCTGGAGTTTGTGAACTGTAACCGCCCAGCTTAATATTAGAGGCAACATACGGCGCTCCACATCTCCGTAACCTCTCAATGCCTGAAACGTAGTGCTAGATGGAGGTATGGGTATCCAACCATTATTGTCTTTAAGTCTAAGCCCAATAGACTGGTCATCAAATTTGATATATACGGCATCTGGTAGCTCGCCATCCTCCAGTTGGTCTCTCCTCAAGGCTGGCCATTTGATTTTTTTTATAATACCCATAGCTCCATTCACTAGTCCTTCTGATACGGCGATGTTGCGTCTCAACATCACTCGGGATTCGAGGCCAATTTTTATTGATGGCAGAAAACCACCACAGCTGTTCACGTCTTTGGGAATCACGTTCTCTGGTGGTGTTCTACCATATGTCGCTACTTCACGCGACTCATCCACTGCGTTGATTTTATAAGTTCGGTGCAACTTTGCATTTTCCTTGCTAATTTTGTCGTTGTAATCGTCGACTTGCCTGACTGTGGGAAAAATACGAACGGCGACTCCATCCGCAAATTCACCATTTATAGGCACGTGACGCCGCTCACATAATATTTGCAGCTGAGCCGTCGTTAATTCCCCTACCCGTAAACTATTTAATAAATCGATGAATTCGGTATCATCGCGCTGTCGCATGTTTATGGTCAGTTCACAAAAAGAAAACTGATGCCACAAATTAACCTCCGCTGAATACCATGATGGCTGCACAAAACACCAATTTCCTTTCACCGGAGGAAGCTGAAATATATCACCGAATACCAAAATGTTGACTCCACCGAATAATTTGTCGTTGTTTTTATATTCTTGGAGTCTTAGGTGGATTATTCTTAGGTTCTCATAGGAGACCATAGAAATTTCGTCTATGATCAGCCAATTTATAAATCGCCATTTACGTCGTTCGTTCTCGAGTCTTTGACCTGTAATTTTTTTGTATGTCATAGTATTTTTCTTTTCTATCGGTAGCAAGAAAATACTATGGAGTGTTTTGCCAAAAATTTGACGAGCAGCAACTCCGGTTAGCGAACCAACTTCCACAAAGTTAGGCTTCAGTAGTATATCTACTGTTGGTGCGTAACAACGTTTAATATGTGCCACGATTAACTTTAACAGAAATGATTTCCCGCTACCTGCACCGCCCGTGATAAAAAGTAACAGCTGACTCTCTTGTCTTTGCAAATCGTTTTCGATTGCCGTAGAAATTTTCTGGAATAAATCCCTCTGTTGGACATTTAATCCGCGAATGCTTCCCAGGAACAATTCATCTGGCATGACGGCTCGTTCTTCCATGTCTTCACAGAAGTTATCATCGTCATGAACAACTTGTTCCCCAATACATAAGGGTGCATTGCTGACAGCGGTTTCGCGCGCAGCATTAAGTGCGGTAGCTTGAGCAACAGCCTGCTGAATAATTTGTTCAGCGTAACCAAATTGTTCTGCGCTCACATTACCCTGCAACGGGCGAAGATCACTTTGGCGTCTTATAAAACAGTCTTCAGCGGTTTCATTTTCACACAGTAACTCGCTTTCATTGCGAAATGGTATGTGGCACACTATTAAACTGTAATAGTACGCTTCTTTGTCACTATTAATTGTATAATAACGGGTACGTAATACTGACGGTCTATTTCTTACACGCATTCTAGTGTTGTCCTGCAATCTGATGTACCTCACTGGCGTAATATCTTCGTCTCTAAGTTCTGCATCGCCGTTGTCCTCTGACCACGTCGCATTAGAAATAGTTTCAAAACGGACGGCAAATTCCGCAAGACTTAAATTCTCCAGCTCGTTTGGGCGTAATATATAACGATCAAATATGTTATTATAAATACTGGTTTCATCACTGTCGAATCTCAGAAGTCTAAAACGTTCCGCCGGCCTGCAACTATTGACAAAAACAGTCTTACGCGACGACATTTTCAACGGCAAATGGCATAATCTGTAAGCGCATTCGGGCGCACTCACCAGGCGTTGACTTAAAATAGTCATTGATACTGAGAACAATTGCTTCCAAACATCACCACCTTGTCTCTTAGCATTCGTAATAGCGTTGCGAATTACATCGCCTGTATCACGTGGTTCACATTTACTCGCATATTTTGCGACGTAATAGGCAACAGCGGTGACACTACCACACGGTTGGACGTCAATATTTCCTTTCCATAGTCCTAAAAGAACTGCATTGTAATTGTTGACCATGGTTTCATTTGAGGTTCTTTTCAATAAACAGAAACGACCATTATTGGCAAGTGCTTCATCTGGTCCTAGACAAACTGTGTGATCACTTGCACGCTTTGGGAAATCAAAGCGACAACCATCAGCTTGGCGGTTTTTTTTACATGTCGCCGTATGTTTATGGATTTGCAAATCTTCGACTAATTTACGTAAAGTAGAGTCACTAGAAGTTAGTGAACACGAAACCACCTTTTCAATTACGGCAATTCCTTCTGGAGTTGAGAATTCCGGAACGTTTTTACACCAGACCAACATGTGCAGATGTGGGCTACCGCGGTTTTGGAACTCCACACGGTACCAGAAGTCTTCAATAGGACCACCCAAGCAATCATTATTCGTCTTGAGGAACCGCATGAGAGCGTTAACACGCAGTGTAAACTGTCGTGCTACCACTACCGGATGCTTTTGCACTAGGTTCAAGCGCTCCGGGAATGATAGGCTTTCAGCGTTCTCGACATTGCCTCCATCGGCAATTAGCAAAGCTTTTAACATATCGGACCAATTTAAATCGTTGCAGGAAAATGTTAAAAACCATGTGGGAGGTCCTAAAGTTCTTACCATTGCAATCAGTTCAGAGCAACATTTCTGCCAATATGATGCCGATCCGCGAATATTTCTCATGGTGAGATGCATGTTATCTACTAGTCCCTGTGGTGTTTGCTCTCCGTGACCTTGTCGCATCCTACATGACACAGATACACTTGATTTGGCACGAAAATATTCTACAACGGATAGAGCATAAAATAAATAGTCATTTCTGTTGAACCTCTTGTCAGCACTCATTATCCGGTTTTGGAAGTAGTCAAGGGGGGTACACGCATTGTCTCTTTCCTCGCCAAAGCCATTCTTACCATTTGGAAATAGGAAATACCAACATAATTCCTCCATACGGCGTTCACGCTCTAAATTCAATGGTGGTGCAGTTTTCCTAGTGATGGCTGCCAATCTCATTGTATCATCTGTTAAACAGCTATTCACATTTACAACACTTTCTAAATTAGGTACATTATCATCTATGTTTTGGAGCATACTTGTTGATTCGGTGTAAATGGTGCCCGAGGAATCATTGATTGGTAATTGAACATAGTTTGTTGTTGCTGGACTTTTACTTGGGAGTGACTGCATTTCTTGCGTTGTTGTTAAAAGGGAACAGTCTGGTGTATATGTTGGACTCTCTGCCCTTACTAGTGTTGATTGTTGTGTATATGTTGGACTCTCTGCCCTTACTAGTGGCGATTGTATTTGGGTGTCTCGAGCTATAACTATTGATGTTAACGAGAAAACATTAAGATTGTCCCGAAAGTTTCCTTTTGGTACTTTATTTGGCGACACAAATAAATTGCGACGTACAATGGCATGCAAATGGTCCAGATCACTAAATCGCATGCAACAAGCGGTGCCATTTGTGGGAGCAGAAGCTCCCTTGGGACCACGTGCATGGGAATCAAACAAAAAGTAAGTTTTATTATTACCCAAAGTTTTGCAATGTACTGCTATGGAAACAGCGTTTGCTGTAAGAATACCATTGGAGTGCTCTATGAAAAACCTTAATAATGCATTTTTCAAGTTAGGGAATCCGTCAGAACTATTATCATTGTCTATGTGACCATTATAATTGGTTTCCTCGAGTGCTGTGATCAATAAATTTTCTCTGTTGTATATAAGTCTTGGACTAAGGTCTGTTACAGCAAGGTACTCAGGATTGACTTCACCGGGCGCAGGATTATCTCTAGCAGCAATGCAGTCATTGTAGTATTTATCGCCAATTATTACAATGTAATCGATATCGCTTTTAGACCACTTGTTTGGGTCTAATAGAGTGAACGCTGCACAAGCAACAGCCGCTATCCCAGTACATTGCTTACCTCGAGATAAATCAAATCGTAAATCACCTTGATTAAATGATCCGCGTAATATTGCCTTATTGTCATTTAAAGCGACATAATGTTGTTTTGGAGATGTTTCTGAAGAAACCGCATTCTGTTCAGGAACAGTTTTTTCAGCTATTTGGACTAAATAAGGTACGTTTAACGTAGTTTCAAAATGCACCTGAACATCTGTGTACAAATGGTTATTGGTAATTAACCAAGTTAATGCTCGATTTAGTCTTTGCATATCAACGACGAATTCTTTAGAACATGAAAGGTTCTCGAGACTTTCTACTACCAAAACTAAACCAGCTTGATTTGGTGTCAGTGGTAACTGTTCAGCTATTTCCACAACATCCTTTGCAAATAAAATGACCTGTCCTTTACACCAATTTTGACTGAAACGGTTATCAAGTTTAACAATCTTTAAAAACGGTGTAATGCGACTTAAAAACCGTTCTTCAGCGTATGTTAAATTGGCTAATTCAGGCGGTACTTGTGCAGGCATCATTTTGTTCCAATATGCAGTTGTTGGAATTTTCCTTTTTCTAATATTATTGTAACAGCGAGAGCACGTTGTTATTGTACCTAAAGTAACCAGTTCTTCAGGTAATAGCGTACTAAACATATCTGCTCGTAAATTCGAACGCTGTTGTGGATAAAGACTTCTTTTGCAAACAGCACATGGTACATCAGCAAAAATATTAATAGCCGCTTCAAAAGATTGTTCATTCGCGATATCCCTACAAATATGACTGGTTTGTCGCATTCTGCTAAGTCGAAGTGAACGAGCTTCAGGTGTTTCGTTTGATAAGCGATCATGTATCATTCCGAGTCGGTGAGCACGTTGCTCCTCCGTCTCATTAGACAGGCGATTGTGGATCAAGCCGAGACGGTGGGCACGTTGCTCTTCAGTCTCTTGGGATAAACGATCGTGTATCAAACTAAAACGGTGAGCACGTTGCTCTTCAGTCTCTTGGGATAAACGATTGTGTATCAAGCCGAGACGGTGGGCACGTTGCTCTTCAGTCTCTTGCGATAAACGATCGTGTATCAAACTGAGACGGTGAGCACGTTGCTCTTCACTTTCTTGGGATAAACGATTGTGTATCAAACTGAGACGGTGGGCACGTTGCTCTTCAGTCTCTTGGGATAAACGATCGTGTATCAAACTAAAACGGTGAGCACGTTGCTCTTCAGTCTCTTGGGATAAACGATTGTGTATCAAGCCGAGACGGTGGGCACGTTGCTCTTCAGTCTCTTGCGATAAACGATCGTGTATCAAACTGAGACGGTGAGCACGTTGCTCTTCACTTTCTTGGGATAAACGATTGTGTATCAAACTGAGACGGTGGGCACGTTGCTCTTCAGTCTCTTGCGATAAACGATCGTGTATCACGCTGAGACGGTGGGCACGTTGGTCTTCAGTCTCTTGCGATAAACGATCGTGTATCACGCTGAGACGGTGGGCACGTTGCTCTTCCATCTCATTCGATAGACGATCGTCGATCAAGCCGAGACGGTGACTACGTTCTTCGAAGGTTTCCCTATTCAAAACTTTTTTCATGTAAACCCGCATTTTCGAAAGCCTATTTTCGCGCTCTTTGCAAGTCTCTTTGGAAATTGTCCTCGAGTTAGATTTCCTCTGTTGAGATAAGCGATTCTCCCTGTCTTCCATTGTTTCATTTAAACGGCGCTGTCTCATATGAGCAGCGCGTTTAGTAGGTCTACCCATACTCAAATACCTAAATATTTAGTGTCCTTGAGATTCACTAAAAATCAAGAAATAAAAAACAATTTTAACAAAAAAAAACACCGACTTCAAAAAAATAATATTCCAAAACAAATTAATATGCACTAAAAAGTAAAAAAATAATTGCGTATTTTTCTACAACTTAACAAATCAACTAAAATAACTAACTCAATACATAACCTATGAATAACAAACAATTATCAAAACTATTTTCAGAGTTCTAAGAAAATATTAGACTACTTTAAAAACAATCAAATTATTACGATAACATTATAATGTAAGTAGGTAGGTACAATTATTGTTATTTTTGGAGTCGGTGTCAGCCAAAGAAACGCCAACAACCTAGCAATAATAATACGAACTTACTTACTATTAAATTAATAACTAAAAATTTACTTTTATACGACAATATCTGCGACCCTCAAACGACAAAAATACCTACAGATACCTAATTTAACCCATGAACTAATGAATATTAATAAACGAAAATATATTGTAACAATATCTGTGACCTTGAAACGACGAAAATAACAATACCTAATTAAACCAAACAAAAGAACTTTAATAAAACACTAACTAGCAAACGGTGAAATACGAAAATATTGCACAAATGCACACACGTGGGTCGCTCGGCGAGAGGCGATAGTGTGGCTGCGGGGTAGAGATGGGTAGCTCGCGAATGAGAGATAAAATTGAACTAGCTCTTTAATTTTAATCTCGCTCTCACTCGCTCAGTCGATCACAGAATCGCTCACTAGTTCATTTAGCTCAATGGCTCCTTGGCTCTATACTCTGTGGCTGGACGAGTGAGTGATACCGACGCGCGAAACGCCGAGAGCGGCCCATGGACTTAGTATAATATGGACTGCGTTGTTCAGAAATCGTATCATACAAAAATGAACCGTATACGCTGCACTTTAGGTATACTTTTGTTAGGCAATACCTATAGAGGCAAAACGTGCCGAGAGAGAGAGCTCGAAGGGAGGAGTTTGTCCCTTTTTCTCACTTGCCAACAAATAAAAATGTTAAAGATGGTAGAAACATGGGTAAGAAATATTTCACCAACTACAAGTGCATTTAGTAACATAATAAAAATTTTTAGCTATAAGAAATGTTATTTATAGTTTTACAATCTGTACATAAAATAAGTAATTTTATTTAAGTAAAATAATAATAATAATTTGATTGTTTGGTAGATATAATAAAATTACTCTGGTATCACTGAAATCTGACATCTGGGTGGTGTCATGGCGTCCATGGCGACTTTTTCTGTTGTTTTGTGGTAACGCATAACGCATTTTAAGATTTACTGACCTACGTTGCTTTTTTATTGTGAAAATGGTGAAAACGTGTTGTATTAAGACATGTAAAAGTGAATCATATAGTGGTTGTGGAGTTTCATTTCACCGGTAAGCAAAAACAAAGATTTTGTTTACTAACACTAAGTAGTTTGACCATGCTCTAGACGTTTTGTGGACAGAAGATTCTAAGTTTTAGTTAATTTATAATTAAAACTATGAAATAATTATTAAAACTATTATTTATTACTCCCTTTATTTATTACTTAACACACATTCTTTACATTATAAATATTTTTACAAAAATATGCTAAAATAGAAACATTAAAAAATATTATTATGAGTATAATAAATACAATTTGTACCTGTCTATATCGCATGATTGAAATAGCGTTTATATGTATTGGTTACAGCTTTCCATCGAAAGAAGAAATGAAGCAGAAATGGTTGGATGTAATTCCTGAACCAATAAAAATTACTAAAAAATCTGTTGTGTGCAGCCTTCACTTCAATCCGGCAGATTTTTTAATGGCAAAATCACGACGAGTATGAAACGAAAGGAAACGACCAATTTGGAACCGTGCACTAGATTCGACTTTTTATAAGTGCCCATGTAGGCCTATGTAAAATAAAAACATTTTTTATTTTATTTTATTTTATTCAATAGTGTGTGGATGTTGTTAAAATTATATTTTATATTACGCGTTATATTACGTTGTCCTGTTTGTTATATTACGCCCATGATCTCTGCCTGACCATAAAGATTAAGAACTTTAACTAAACGGTCTTTCATTGGTGTTTCATCTACCCCTAAACCCCAATAAAATGTTTGTCACATACACTTTAGTTTTATTTCCCTTTGCTTCATTTAAATACTCAAACCCCAGCTAAAAAAAAAACGGCCAAAAGCGTGTCGGGCCACGCAAAATGAAGGGTTCCGTACTTATCCCAAGAAAATACCGATCATTGTAGTTGAAAAACATATCGAGCCATTACCGCCGACTTAGCGTAACCGACAAAAACTAAATTTTACAGGAGAAGGCTTTTTTTAAATATTACTGCTAATAATTCCAAAATTAAAGTGAAACATAACATATAATAATTATTTATGAAATCTTAGATAATTATTATATGTTAAGTTTCACTTTAATTTTGCAATTATTAGCAGTAATATTTAAAAAAAAAAACTGTAAAATTTAGTTTTTGTCGGTTACGCTAAGTCGGCGGTAATGGCTCGATATTCTCGCCATACATTCTAACAGCAAATGTAAGTTTTACGCACAATAATGGGAGTTTTACCTAAGTGATATTACTTTCCTCTATGCCTGGATGGTTCCTACCTATAAGGGTTTCGTTTTGTTATTTGGACATAAACCAAAAGCAATTCGACATGGTCCCGGAACGAAATCCATGAACCTTAGCAAACTACAAATTATTTCAAAACAAGCTTTTGCGTTTGTTAAAAGAATGTTTGGTCACCCTATTAGAAAGAGATGAATTCCTCTCTTCAAACTATCTCACTCGGCTCGCGTTTCTGGTACGACAGTTCAGTCCTTATTTATACTAAGTCCATGGAGCGGCCCGACATACGAGAATACCCGAACAGGGACCGAACTTCCCCGACCAACAGGTGAACGATTTCGCAATATTGCTCACTGACCGATTCTTCGGCTCAATACGTCATTGTAAAATAACTCTTATAATGATTGTTTTAAAAGAAAAAATGCTTTATTACTTTTTCTTAAGTATGAAAATCAGGGAATAATAGTTTTAATTTTGTAAACAAAACAAACAGTCATCGTTGCTTTTAAAATTTTTAATTATACGCTAAACAATATTAAGTGTATCAAAGAAAAAAGACTTTGTGTGTAAATATTATATAGGTGTATTTCTTAGTTAAAAGTTTAATTATTAGTTGTAGTTAGTTAGGATTAGTAATAGGTAGTGTTATAAGCTAAATAATATTAAGTGTTTTCGAAGAAAAAAGACTTTGCGTATAAATAAGGTAATAATATTGCGTAAGGAAAATCATTGGCTTTCATAGTTATATTTAGTTGTGATAAGAATAAAACAACCCAATGAATCAAATTGTATCTATAGCTCGCAAAAAGAACTAAAGAACTTTAAAGATTTTAAAGAGCCATTGAGCTATTTGTCTCGATTGACTTGCGTAAAGTAGCGCGGCTCAATATGATCTGTAGCTCGCAAGTAAATCAATTGAGCTCAAGAGTTGAAAGAGTTATTCGGTGAGCGAAAGAGCTAAAAGAGTGATATAGCTCTTTTGATCAAAAGAGCTGTATCTCTCTTTTCTTTTCAGTGAGCTACATTTCGCATGTCTACTGCGGGGCGGCCGCAGCGCGCGCGGCTCACGCGGCGACCACCCCCCCTCCATTGCCCCCGCGCATACCCGCCCGCGCCCCCGTGCTGCGTGCGTAGTTATTACAATTTTAAAAAGAAATCTCACGTTTAAGTACCTAGGTACTTACAACTGGTGTAAAACTGTCATGTTTTGGAGTGATAATAAATAACAAATCTATCTTAGTTGGCTGACACCGACTCCAAAAATAACAATAATTGTACCTACCTACTTACATTATAATGTTATCGTAATAATTTGATTGTTTTTAAAGTAGTCTAATATTTTCTTAGAACTCTGAAAATAGTTTTGATAATTGTTTGTTATTCATAGGTTATGTATTGAGTTAGTTATTTTAGTTGATTTGTTAAGTTGTAGAAAAATACGCAATTATTTTTTTACTTTTTAGTGCATATTAATTTGTTTTGGAATATTATTTTTTTGAAGTCGGTGTTTTTTTTTTGTTAAAATTGTTTTTTATTGAATCACCAAACTTCAGTTAAGCGATGACCAGGGCCCATTTCTCGCAGAGCAGATGGTTGTAGGGATCAAAAGGTTCAGGAGCAACGATTTCTTATTGCCCCATAGCGCACTAGCGGCCAGCGGCCAGCGGCCAGGACGCGGCGGCCATCGAGATACATACATTAGTATGAAACCGCCATAGAGCGCGCGCACCTGTGGCCGCTGGCCGCGTGCGGACAGAAGCGCGCGCTTTCTGGCGGTTTCATTTGTTTCACCTGGCCGCCTGCGGCCTGGCCGCTAGTGCGCGCCTGGCCAGAAGATGCAGCATTAAAAGGCCTCCCACGTGGTGGACCAAAGACCTGGTGAGAGTCGCGGGTCTTCGACGGAAACACAGGACAAATCGTTGTGGCGGCGCTTGGGGGAGGCTCTTGCCCAACAGTGGACGTCTTTCGGCTGAAATGATATTGATGAAATTGCGTGGCAATTTTCTGGTGCTTTGCCTTTAGTTGCTGTACAACTTTTTTTTTTTTTTCTTCCTTCTATATTGCAATCTATCCAAGCGATATTCAGCAATAGTTTGGTATTTGCTTAATTCGGCCTGCGCGGTACATGTCCAGTGACAAGTCCGCTTCATATCAGTCACAGTCTATAATAATAGGTCCTGTGGAGTTTTTCGTTTTAGCCTTCGTGGCGTTATTGAGTCGCGCATTAGCTGTTTTGCAAGTATATTGGGGTGGTGTGTGATTCTTGATGTGTAAGTTTCTTGCTTAACCGTTTTTATATTAAGGTCGTGATAAAATCTTTCATTGGTTATATACCAAGGTGCATCTGCTATTATTCGTAGCATTTTCGACTGAAACCTTTGTAGGATCTCAATGTTTGAGTTTGCTGATATGCCCCATAACTGCAATCCGTAACACCATATGGGTTTCAGTATGGGTTTATAGAGTAGCAGTTTGTTTGTCAATGATAGCTGTGACTTTCTATTTAGCATCCAATACATTTTTCGGAGCTGTACAACTTAATTATTATTTTATAAGTACTCTAATATTAATCATTAACAGTCAAAATTAGGTGGATTTTGAAGTAATAATTTGACAAAGCTCACTATATTGCTCACCCAAAGGTTGTCTGGTAGAAAATGCTTAAGGCATTAAGTCCGCCTCTGTACTTATATGTGCATAAAGCATTAAATAAATAAGTAAATGTCCAATTTAATTTTTATGTTCGTAACTCCCAAACACAAAAAAAAACTTTTTTTTTAATTCAGTGGCATCTGGTCAGACCTCGAGCTTAAATATAGCGTTTACCTTTAATGATGATTTGATGCCCTTTTAAAGACATAACTATACTATACAGAAATTAGTGGCTTCGTAAATACATGATTACTTGTTTGAGAACCATACTTACACTTCGTCTTCAAATACATATTAAGTTGTTTACATCTCCATTGATTAAAAACTCATTAACTGGTTCTAGAGTACAAAGTACCGAAGAAAGTTGTGTACTGTAAACCCTTCTTGTTACAAGTGATTGATGTGTTGCGGTCGTTTGTTTCGACCCTGGACTGAGAGGGGTTAAATTTTATACTTTTATTAAGTTAAGACAAACAAAGTTATAGTTTGATAGGTCATAAGTTAAAGCTATGAGGAGTGAGATGAGTTATTGAAAGGCTCTTGCTTAATTGGTGTACAACCCGATAATAGATAACCAACCAGGGCCTCAAGGCGATGACGACGAGGGATTTCAAGACGTTTGTGGTGCGAGTACCGAACTGTTTTCTGCACCTTGCTATGGATGAAAGTTTCTGGCCGCAGGGTGTGGTGTCCCATCGCTTCCGCGGACAAGTACCACAGGATGGCACCAAGAAAGTATAGTGCAAAGTGAAGTGTTAATAACATAGTTTTAAGTCGTATTTATTAACAAATTACCTAACGAATACGCAGTTATATTAGTATGTATTAGTTTATTATGTTTAAGATTATTTTATGTATAGTGTAGTGTGTGTATAGTGTAGTGGCCTTAGTAGCCTGCAATAAAGTTTTTTTTTTTTTTTAATATAGGGCTTCGGATAAAGCCAAGGAACCCTACAGGAATAAAATATAGTCACCTTGTTGGAAAAAGGTGACTATATTTACGGTTCGGTACGGTTTACGGTTCAATTGCGTATAAAAAGACTTTTCATAAGTACAGTGTGGTCGAAATTGACACTCTGAACTTCGAACAGTTCCTTGTGCAGTAATTCTTTTCAAGAATTATAAGGCGAATGCGTATTAGAAAGAAGAAAGAAAATCATTTTATTTGCGGGAAATGAGACAATCTTAAGACTAGTTTACAAATTATTAAAAAAAATATTCTATAGAATAGCGTAACGTCCGCGCAAACCGGCCTACCGGTCAGCATAATGCATAATACTGTGTCCACACATAGTGCAGTGAGTCCACAGCGCTGGTTTTCAGCGTGTGTTTTCAGCGTGGGCCGGTTGCGTATTTTATTTGAATATGCGCAAAATTTCAGAACGCCATCAGCTAATATACATATTTTGACCGTACTGTACATACTCGTTGTATTCACAGAGAATCTCAACACTGCAGTCTAGGAAACGGTATAACGCCAATTTATAGCTTCTTTGTAAATCAATTATATGAGGAGCTCGTGACTAGATAATAACAGCCGCACAAGTCAATCTTCAAGATTAAGCAGCACTTGCCAAGGTTGTTGCCAAGGTTAGTCTGTGGATGAGTGACAATCTTAACATACCCAGTTTCTTTCGTGCCTCGGAAAGCACGTTAAGCCGTAGGTCCAGACTGTCATTTGTAGATCTTTGGCAGTCGTTACGGATAGTCAATAGCCAGTAAATCTGACTCCAGTCTTGCCATAAAGAACCGTGTTACCCCAGTAGATGGGTTGTGGAGGTCTAGTAGGCAGCCGCTCCTCGTAAAATACTAGTATTCAGCTAAATCCGGCTTGACTGGATGCCGACCATGGCTTGACTGGATAGATGATCAATAGTAGATATTTCTAGTATTCCCTACTACGAATATCATCACGTTAAATAATTGCAAAAAAACTCTAGGGTTTCTTGTTAAAAAGAGAAGTCCAAGACAGAAATAAGTTAAAAACTTTAAATTACTATGGAGTAACATGCTAACGAGCGGTTCAAGTTTTAATTAACTTTTCATACTTAATTTTTGAATTATTTAATACTAGTTTCTGGCAGCGGTTTTGCTCGTGTTAATGTCGAAAATACCCTTGGGAAGGACACATCGCTCGCAGATTAGATGATCGATGGGGCCGAAAGGTGCTGGAGTTGTAGAGTGAAGACGTAGCGGTAGATGTGTATCCACAAGGGTCCTATAGGGTGTCAGTCATCATCATCTGCCTAGCCTTTTCCCAACTATATTGGGGTCGGCTTCTAGTCAAGCCGGATTTAGCTGAATACTAGTATTTTACGAGGAGCAGCTGCCTGACAGACCTCCACAACCAACTAACTAGGGAAACACGGTACCTACTTCATGGCAAGACTGGAGTCAGATTTTCCGGTTTCTGACTATCTGTAATGACTGAATCAAAGTCTATAGGGTGTCAGTAGTGTTCTAGACCAACTTAGAAAATAATTACTTATGAATTTTTGGTACTTGCCCAGATTCTAACCTGCAACCTCATGTATGTGAGGCGGGTGCCTTAACCACTGGGCCATCACAACACTCACTGGGTCATGACTGTAGTCTTGACGCATGTCAGAATATCTTTAATATTACTTGGAGACATATATTCAAATTCATGGTTTTTTAAAAAGTTTAGTGATATGCAAATTCATAAGCTAGGTTGGGCGCAGCAAAGACAATCTCAAAAACCCACCATCCATCCTGCATCACTTGCCCTGTTACATTATGTTCACGTCAAGACCTAATGACGGCATCAGTGGTCGGCATTGCCATACCTTACCTGGCCGAATACTAGGCCAGGTAAGGTATTTGATTAGGTTTGCCATCGACACGCTAAGAAAAAGAAGTTAAGCCGGTCTCCCGATTTATCCCAGATTTGGATAAATCTGTAGCGACTACGATCATATGACGATATCATACATATGACGTCACAGAATCCTGCATCGCGCAAGCAAAGTTCTCCGCGCGATTTGAATAGATACAACAGCCCGAAATCATCTATCGGGCAGTAGCCCACCGGACATAACACCCGTCCGGTCGGAGGATCCTCCCTTTTCAACGGAGGTATGTGGGACTTTACTCTCTGTTCCACCACCTCCAAAAAACTACTTTGTATAACAAAATTAGCGTCGAACACAAAACCAGACGGTTATCTGAAAAATGAGAGGACTACGGCAATTATCTTCATCTTGTTTAGAAAGTTTTTTAATTAATCACTGTTAGAAACTAATTTAATAAAATACTTACTCAATACTAGCTGTCCCCTGCGGTTTCACCCGCATTTTTCGTTACTACGCCGCTCCCGTGGGTCGTAGCGTGATGGTATATAGCCTATAGCATTCCTCGATAAATGGGCTATCTAACACTGAAAGAATTTTTCAAATCGGACCAGTAGTTTCAGATATTACCCCCTACATACAAACTTACAACCCTACAAACTTACAAACTTACAAATACCTCTTTATAATAGTAGTCAGTATAGATTTGGCCAAGATGCTCTAATAGACACTTTTCATAGCAAATGGTAATTAAAAAAACCCGCAAGGGTCCTATAGGGTGTCAGTCATCATCATCTACCTAGCCCTTTCTCAACTATATTGTGGTCGGCTTCCAGTCAAGCCGGATTTAGCTGAATATCAGTATTTTACGAGGAGCGGCTGCTACCAGACCTCCACAACCCATTAACTGGAGTAACACGGTACTTCATGGCAAGACTGGATTCAGATTTACTGGCTTCTTGCTATCCGTAACGAGTGCCAAAGATCTACAAATGACAGCCGGAACCCACGGCTTAACGTGTTTTCCGAGGCACGGAGGAAACTCGGTAAACTACACCACAACAAATCATATAATTAGGCACAGATTTTTTCTTAAAAACCCTAACACTCTTAGCCATTTTCAGAACGAACAAAAACTTATAACTCAATCAATCAAAAAAAGATAGACCAGTGTTGTCTGTTACACACAGCTGTGTGCTTCACACGATGTATCGATCTCCACAAACATGTTATTGGAGTAATTTGCCCCACCTGTGTGCATTTACTATTGAAATTGACCGTAATGACTGGGGACAGCGGTGTAATCGCTACTCGATGTGGACAGCCCTTGTTTATTTTAAAACTCTATCGCATCGGTCTATTTTTGCTTTGAAATAAACTGTTTGTCGCTCATATTTTCTGACATTAGTCATAGAATAGTATAGTGGATACTTAATTTATTCTCTTTGCTTTATTATTTTATAAATACTAGTGGTCCCAACAGACGTTGCCCTGCCCACAATATGGTTATTATCATCATCATTTCGGCTGAAATATGTCCACTATTAGACTTAAGCCTAGCACTTCATCTTCACAACGAACGGTCCAGCGCTACCGGCATCTATAGCTTTCCCACAAAAGCTGGTATTTAGACGAAAACAAAAAATTTAGACACCTACTGGGTCCAATTGTATTTTGAACCATCCGGAAACTTACAAAAAATGACATCCAAATCTGTTAAGTAATTTAGTTAGGTGACAAACACAAGTACATAAGATTATTTTTAAATTATTTCTAGCCTGTGACGTTTCACTGCTGGGCAAAAGACTCCTTCTATTCCTTCCATTGTTCCCAGCTCAATGCCACTGCTTGCCAATTCCTAAGGAAGACTAAGTAAGTAAGTCATCCTAGTATCTCCATCGTGGTCAGGAGGATTTCAGGACACCCAAACTTCAGGCTCACTTAAGCTAGGCAGCCTTTAAAGCCATGTTAATACTCTGTGTTTTGGAGCGCAGTATAAATTACATTAACATAAGTTATATTTAAGCTACCTAAGTTATTTATAGCTGCAATCAGTATGCAATTAATATAAAATATTCAAAATATTCGATCATCAATAAATCACTAAAATATTAAACGTCAATAAAAGCTACAATTTCCATATGAAAATATTTCACTTACATGAACGTTATAAAAATGCAACCCATCGCAAATTCTGAATAAAAAATACGCATTTACTCATTAATAATTCCAGTCCCGTGTTTTTTGCTGCATTCCCGGGAATCGCGATATTAAATAACAACACTAGCTGCCGTTTATATTGGTTTACTCTTTGATACTGAGATGTGTAACGAATGTTTTTTTTAGGGATCCGCAGCTGTGGTAGGAAAAAGGGATCGTTCGCGATATGATTCGTGGTTCCGTAAAAATAAAGTACCTCTCATGGACGTAAGAAGAGATACACTGTTGGAGAAAAATGCTTTTAGTAATATTACTAAGTGCCTTTTCAATCTTTTCAGTTGCCGTATAGACAGTGGCGTGTTCTCTACGGATGTATGGGTAAGTCAAGTAAATATTGTGTTATCGAAAGTGAAAAGTAGCTCCTATTAGCTTAAGGACTGGATATACATTGGATTTGAATTTGATAGAAGAAACGTTGATATATACTTTTTATTTAATTAGATGAAATGAGGACGGTAGTTGTCAAACCGATAGGCGGATTAAGGGGATATTGTATAAATAATTACACGATTATTTTTATTGAATAATCAAACGATTGTAAAATTAAGAGTAGTAGTGGCCCAGTGGTAGCGGCTCCGACTTACGAATATTAGATCGTGCGTTTAAACCTAGTGGTGCATTATTCCTATTTTATTAAAGAAAGGAGACAATTTCTTTTGTTTGGGGAATATTATTAAAACCGCTAATTATCGTGAGTTAGTTCGGCAAACTTGCCTATAACATAAACTCAACCGCAATAATTTTCTTTCACCCGCTACTTAAATAAAAAAATATAAAATATTCTTGAAGTCTACCTACATAAACCTTAATTATTTTGTCCGCTATAGTTACTAGAACTATTCCAATATGGAAGATCTTCAAATAAAAGTTAAAATACTGCAAGCTAAAAACCAAGCAATCTTTGAGCGTTTATCGTCATTGTATGAAATATCAAAGAAAATAAATACGACTAGTATTGAGCTACGTTCGGCTGAGACGTTTATGGCAGACACGCAAATAATCTCAGTTACTCGTCAAGAGTTTATTTCTAACATAGATAAAATAAATACATATTCTTTACAAATAAATCCTGATCATAAAATAGATTATAATAGTCAAATATCTTTTGACGGCGTATACACGCGAGTAGAGAGATTACGCTCACTTATTGAAGCGAAGTCCTCAAGGTCATTGAAGGACTCAGCCTCTACTGATACCGCTTCGCAGTCAAAGTACTCAGTCAAGCTGCCACCAATTCAGATTCCGTTTTTTGATGGTAGAATTGATAATTGGCCTGTTTTTTATGAATCATTTAAATCAAATGTCCATGAAAATTCAAACCTTACAGATTCTCAACGTGTGCAATATTTAATAGGTAACCTAAAAGTTAAATGTATTAGATCACCGCGGCGCCGCGGGTTTGATATTTAAAATATTAGACATGTAGTGCGAGCCTAATGCTCGTTTACAGAAACGGATTTGTTATGTTTGTCAACCGCACAAGTCTATGTTGATAACAAACATAACAAATCCGTTTCTGTAAGGTGCTTAATAGATAACGCTTCGCAAAATAATATAATTACTACAGCCTGTTGTAAAAAACTGCAATTAAATATTATACCGCTTTCAAATTCATTTATAAAGGGTGTAGGAACCTCTTCGCGGCCTATCATAGGTTACGTGGAGATAACAGTTACTGCAAAAAATAAAACAAATTCCTTTAAAATAACCGCTCTTGTTATTGATTGTATAACTGATAAATTACCATCTCACTTGGTTGACACCTCTGCTGTGCAACATTTATTCGAGTTACCGCTAGCCGACCCCCTGTGGCACGTGCCCGGTGAGGTTGAATTACTTCTAGGGGCAAAACTGTTTCCGTATTTATTACTTCATAACAGAATTCTCTCACCTACCGCGCCATCAGCTGTTGAAACCGTATTTGGATACATAATTATGGGTGAGATACCCTCTAGTTTATATAATAACAATAACAGTCTCGACGATTTAAATACCGCTTCATGTTTTTCTACCGCGTTAACAGTAGATGATTCTCATTGTTTTTTGTCATTGGACGAATCTTTGCATAAATTTTGGAATATCGAAGAAATACCTTCAAAATCTTTTATGAGCCCCGCTGAACGGGAATGTGAACAGCTGTACGCTTCTACTGTGTCACGTGACTCCAGTGGTAGGTACTGTGTTGCCTTACCATTCTGTAAAAATCCAGAATCACTCGGAAATTCATATGCTGTCGCTTATCGACGTTTAATTAACTTGGAAAAAACTAAGCTTCGCGACCCTTCTTTGCGCGCTAGTTATAACGAAATAATCCAAGAATATATCGATCAAAATTATTTAACTGAAACTACACCTAGTTCTGTTGATCAGACTATAGGATATTACATACCGCATCACCCTGTTATTAGGAATGATAAACAAACTACTAAGGTGCGCATTGTCCTTGATGCGAGCGCTAAGTCTCATAATGGCGTTTCATTGAATGACTTACTGCATACGGGTCCTAATTTACAGGCTGACATATTTTTATTACTTTTAAATTTCCGTTTGTTTCCTATTGCAGTTACAGCTGATATAAAACAGATGTATCTTCGAATTAAGGTTATTGAGGATCATCGAAAATATCAAAAAATATTGTTTCGATTTAATACTACTGAACCTGTTCGCGAATTTAAATTTAACCGTGTTGCCTTCGGTCTCAAGCCCAGTCCCTTTCTAGCCATGCGCACTGTGCGCCAGCTTTCAGAGGATGAAAAACATCGCTTCCCGCGCGCGTTCATTGTCGCTTCTCATGAGCTTTACATGGATGACTTGGCTAACTCGACCCCTACTCTAGAAGAAGCCAAGATTCTCTCCGCTGAACTTATCGCCTTATTTAAAGCTGGGGGCTTTGACCTTACTAAATGGGCAAGTAATTCCTCGGAATTACTGGAGATTATTCCACACTCCAACCGCTCTTCTATTAATTTCTCTGACGGGGATAATTTAAAAATCCTTGGACTCAAATGGATTCCTTCCGAGGACTGTTTCACCTTTACTACATCTGAGTTAGATAAAGGTTGTACTAAACGCGTCATACTTTCTACTATTGCCCGTCTGTGGGACGTTCTCGGTCTAGTGGCTCCTGTAGTTTTATTCGCGAAATTACTCATAAAAGAATTATGGAAATTAAACACAGATTGGGATGAAACTCCACCCGATTCTATCGTACTTCTCTTTCAAAAATTCAAAGAGCAACTGCCTCTACTTTCTTCTTTAAAATTGCCGCGTCATGTAGCCGTTACTATGGGTTGCGTGACAAATATAGTAGGTTTTGCTGACGCCAGCTTGAATGCGTATGGCTGCGTTATATACTTACATGTCACTGACACAAATGGTAATACACACGTAAATTTGGTGTGTGCCAAATCTAAAGTTGCACCTGTTAAGGTCGTATCTCTGGCTCGTCTAGAGCTTTGCGCCGCTGTTCTTTTGTCTAAACTAATTAAACTAGTTTATGACACTTACCGCTCTCGCACCGCTATTAATAAAATATTTGCCTTTTCCGATTCTACAATTACACTTTCATGGATTCATTCCTCACCTCACAAGTGGAACATTTTTGTTAGTAACCGCGTCGCTAAATGTCAAGAAAATCTTGATCCTAAACATTTTTACCATATTAACGGAAAAGAAAATCCTAGTGACTGTCTGTCTCGAGGTCTTCTACCCGAACAGTTACTAAACCATGATTTATGGTGGCATGGCCCTGAATGGCTTCTGCGACAAACTGATGAGTGGCCTATTGCTCCGTTTGTTTCCTCATGCAGCGAGCAATTGCCTGAGTTTAAAAATAAATCTTTAACATTAGTATCTACCGTATCAGAACTTAACTTGATATATAGCCTTTCTCAAAAATTCACATCGTTACATAAAATATTGCGCATAATTGTATACATTTTGAGATTTTTGCATATTATTCCTTACGACAAGTCACATAAGACAATTACTGTCCGTGAATTGGTTGCCGCTGAAATTTATTTAATTCATTGTATTCAACAATTTCATTTTTTAGATATTTATGACGAGATTAAAAATAAAAAACTTCGCTCACAGTTTAAGAAACTCGATCTATTTATAGACGAGCATAACATAATTGGAATTGGTGGCAGGTTGTCAAATGCGAACCTTCCTTATGAAGCTCAGCATCCCGCGCTTTTACCTAAACATGATAACTTTACACATGTTCTAATAGACTATTATCATCGCATTCATTGTCATGCCGGTGTAAACCTTCTTACCTCTCTGTTACGCCAAAAATATTGGATCATCTCTTCCAGAGGTGTCGTCAGACAAAGGGTACATGCTTGTAACTTTTGTTTCAAAGTTTCTCCTTCTCACCCCAGTCCAAAGATGGCTGATTTACCCGCTTGCCGCGTACAAGAGACTAAAGCTTTTGTTCATACTGGTGTGGATTACGCTGGTCCCATTAAAGTAACCTTATGTCGACGCAGAGGCCAAAGAAGTCAGAAGGCTTACATATGCTTATTCGTTTGTTTCGTTACCAAAGCAGTTCATATTGAATTGGTTACCGACGTGTCATCGGACACCTTCATTTCAGCTTTTAAAAGATTCATTTCCCGCAGAGGCCCCGTCTCTTATTTATATTCTGATAACGGAACAAACTTCGTTGGAGCCAAGGCTCAATTACAAGAACTACTTGCTAACCGCTACCGCATAGAGTGGAAAATGATTCCACCCCGCGCCCCCCACTTTGGAGGGCTGTGGGAATCAAATATTAAATCTACTAAAACGCATTTATATCGTGTTATCGGCTCTCAACTTCTTACTTATGAGGAGCTTTCGACTGTTCTCACTGAAATTGAGGCAGTTCTAAATTCCAGACCGCTCTGTGTCCTGAGTGAGGATCCGTACCCAGAACCGCTTACTCCCGCTCATTTTATAATGGCTTCTCCGTTAACTACGTTGCCTGTCGTGAACGTTCCCGAAACGACGAAACCTCTAACTTGCCGCAAAAAATTGCTTGACCAAATGGTTTGTAGCTTTTGGAGAAGGTGGCGTTTAGAATACTTACATAACTTGCAAGTTAGGCAAAAATGGTTGAATGCCGCCGACAATATTAAGATTGGTACAGTGGTTCTCATGCATCAGGATGATGTCCCTCCTCTACGTTGGCCAATGGGCATAATCACCGAGATTTTTCCCGGCAAGGATGGGATAACTCGCGTCGCCATGGTGAAGACATGCAGTGGCTCTTTCAAAAGACCCGTTGTTAAACTATGTCCTTTACCTTCTCAATAATACCACCGCGTAATTAAACATCTAATTTAGCTGTAGTTCACATATTTTCATTATAATTTTTCTCTTTTGTCCAAGTTAATTTAATTTCAATCCGCTTTAATTTGACTCCTTACTTTTTGAGTATACTTCATATCCTCGAAAGCCGGGCAGAATGCTTACGCAAGCTAGCCCTATAAACATTTTTTTTGTATCATGTATCCAAACGCATCTCACACATTATAATCCTTCATATTGGACGACAGTATTGAGCCAATCATACTCCAATTTCCCATATCCTCATATCCCATGCCGGCGAATGAGAAAGCTTGTTCGCCGCTAAGCCAATCAGGAACATTTCCGCCTACCGCTGCAAAGAAAGGTCGCCATCTTTTTTGGTTGACCGCTTCTCTTCTGCTTCGAGACTCCATCCGCGCAACACCACCGCTAGTAACCCGCTGATCCAGGAAACCCGCGGCGCCGCGGTGATCTAATATAAACCTCCTAATTAACGTGTTGGCCGACACAAAGACACAGTGACGCAAAATATAACCGATCTGTTAATCGCGAGTGAGACCCTCCGAGAACGTGTGAGTGTCGTCATCCACCCGGCAGTCCGTGCATCAACCTGGCTTCCAGATCTCCCAAGTAAGTCACAATACTCTTCCCATACCTACTTCCTTTTGCTCAATTTCTGTGTCGTCCAATACATCATCCAACGTAAAAATTATTTTCCCGCTAAACTTATACAACGCTAATCTGGTCCTTCGAGCACCGCAATTCTAAAACTTACCAGGCCCACTACAAATTGTGGCGTATAGCAATGAAATGCACGTTAGTTTATTGCTTATAATCTATAGATTACAGTGGTAATATTAGCAAAACTTTATGAAACCGGAATACTTTATGAAATACGACAGTCAAAACATGACTCTCATAATAACTTAAAATCTCACAAGAGCTATTGTCTTATGAGTGGATAGGTCTCCTTGGTATTTTAAGTCAAAATACTGCACTTTTCAATAATATATAGTATAAAACAAAGTCACGTCTGTACTACGTGACAGATTTTGATGTGATTTACACGACTTGATAGACTTATTCATGAAAATGGATTAGATGATGAGATTCATTTCGAAATAGCACGGTTTTTGCCGGCCAATACTGTAAATCTAAAATAATAAGGTGATGTGTTATAACCTGGTTGGGAAAAAAAAACACATTATAGGTACATCACAAGAAATATTATTACTGTTTATCTCTTAAAAGCAGTACCTATTTCATCTAAAAAACCGGGCAAGTACGAGTCGGACTCGCGCACTGAGGGTTCCGTACTAACTTACCTATGAAAACAATTCAATTCTCGAATCGAGTATTGAAGATTTTTCAAAAAATAAATCTTGTGACGTAAATACACATTTTCAGTTTTCAGACTTTATTCTATATTTGTGCTAAAATTACCATGCTTCGTACCATAATTTCAAGATTCTAGGTCAACGGGAAGTACCTTATGAATTTTGATTCCTTTGACAGTGTCGAAATGTACGTTTTTTTGCAACATAAACGGGCGTATCTTCTTTTCCCGTCAACTTACAAGTTTGATATTTACACAGTTTCAAGGGAATGCGGACTTGAGTATATAGTTTTAATTTCAACTTGATACCTTTACGCGTTCTCGAGATAAAGGGTCTTGACAGACAGACAGACGGACAACAAAGTGATCCTATAAGGGTTCCGTTTTTTCTTTTTGAGGTACGGAACCCTAAAAAGATGCAGGTGGCTCGTCCTCACCTTGACGCCGTGCCCAAGATAGATAAGATACCACACTATACACATCACATGTGCACAGCAACCAACAGGGCGTCTGCCCACTTAACAATTACAACAGTATCCAGCAAGAGCAGCTCTATTGTTAGTAATTGATGGAGTGGTATCAACTAACATATAAATATAATAAGTTTTCCTACTTGTGTGCCTTGATTGTATCCTATCTTGTAGGAGATAATTATTTGGACCTTAATCATGGACAGGTACCTCGATTTTAAATTGTCCGGAGGCCCTGACATGCTCTCCATAGTATGAACGAGATTGTTTGATTTGATAAATTCCTAGAGAAAATAGAGTTAGGTCCTGGAATGACAATTGAGGAAAATCATCCAGCTCTGGAAGGTTGAAGGCTGCTGCTGGGTGTGGAAACTGGACCACAGAGTATCTGCAACGGGCTATTAATTAAGTTTTGTTCCACGATGATTTTGAAAATAAACCTAAAAACGCTCCTAACAAGCATTTTTTGCCGTAATACTATTTTACTATTATTTCATTATTCCGGTTACGTATCGATATAATTTTTGGTCAGTTAATTATAACAAGATGAACACTTTTTTCATGTGCAATATCATTAATAAACGTTACCGTTTAACAGGTGGCCCAAAAAAAATTGTCTCCTTTCAAGCCAGAAGCTTTATTCCTATTTTTATTAAAGCCAACTTAAGAAAAATTCTTTATAAAAACATGCAAACGAAGTGCCCCACACTCACCTACGAGCGCCATTTGTTCGCAGCATCTTCTCGTCCTTATAAAGGGAGATTCTGCAACGTTATTATATTAGAGATCGCGGGGAACGGAAGCGAGGCCGCGTGCAAAGCCTTAGCGGATAATCTCGGCGGCTCACGAGGATTTGCAGATAATTCACTTTCTACTTGAACACCTTGCTGAGGAAATTTTGCGGTTTATAGACGAAAAGAGTATTTTAATATGATTTTTTATGAGTTTTCTGGGGTGTCAATCGTTTTACAGAGAGGTCTTGTGATAATTTTTTTAAACTAGCAGGCTTCGTCCGTAGGTATATATTTTCCATACAAGTTTTGGACTCCCATTATCGGCCTTGTAATGTTCCGACTGATGGGACTCAGGCCTTCTCTCCAGGAGAGGGAATGTACGGTAATCCACCACGCGGACTACGAGCACTGCTAGCCAAGTGGTAACTGCCCCTACTTACAAGTTGTAGGTCGCGGGTTTAAACCCAGCCAGTCGTATTACTTTGTTTAATTTATTTCATCGCCGCTGCTCTCAAAGCGGTGAAGAAAAACATTGTGAGGAAACCGGCATGTCCTAGACTAAAAATTCAAAGACATGTGACATCCACCGAACCAAACTCGACCCGCGTGGTGGATTATGGCCCGTTCTCTCTCCTAGAGAGGAGGCCTGAGTCCCAGCAGTGGGAACATTATAAGGCTGATGCTATGCTATAGTACACTGGCACAGTCATTCTGTTTTTTGTTTCACTGTGAAAATCGAATGTTTTCTTTCCCATTCTATTTTTCTCCGTAATCGCATTCATATTGAATTGTTCAAGTAGAGCGCTGCATAATAGTCAGTCTTTTAACACTATTCGTCCGTTTATTGCCGCCATAAACGGGGCATTATCTGCTTCTATCCAATTTATTCACTATAAACCTGACCCCGTTTATAGTCAGCCATTCAATATCATTTTACATTCTATTAATTGCATTTGCACTTGTTTCTATTCCACCCGGTAAAATAGAAAATGTAATTGCCTCTACAGAGGCTCGTGCCTAAGCCATGCATTCGTTTTTACCTGCACTGTATGTAAAAAGCTGTTTCTATCATTGGGTTTGGTCGCGTGATTGAAGAAAGTAATGCTATGAAAATTATTCCTGGGATAAAAAGTATACCCTGCCCTATTCAGGAACTCGTGTATCAAGTTTCATCCAAATCCGTTCAACCGTGGCTATTATGCCATTGGCTGACATGACTATCAATGCAATTATTATTATATTGCCGAGTGAGCTTGTATTTATAAAAAAAGTTAATCCACACTAGGAATTATTCCTGGAGCGTTCGATCGGTGCATTTATGAAAATATAAACTCACACACAAAGACACAACTGGAGCAAATATCTGTAGGTCTTTGCACATAATTGTTTCGTGAAGGAATCGAACCCACAACGACACCAACCATGCCAATAAAAACAAAATGTCTATAAATAAACCCCTTTGAGTTCGTATCGCGCCACTCACATGGAAAACCAGTCTACACATCTCACTTTCCAATGGACGGTCCTAACAATATCTTAATCCTTTTATGGGCAATCTGTTACCAGGTTGGTTGAGCTCCTTAGTAGTCCTAAGTTGAGCTTCACGAATATTGACAAATACTTGCTCTGACTGGAACTGGCCAGGTCTACTCAAATCTGCATGGTTCTTTCCTCAAAAAGCTACCACAGAAACTAATCTACATGGTTCTCATGTGATTTGACCTATTACATTTTGTATGGACTTCAAAAGAGACTGTGACCCCTGAGTGTGTTTCGGTGTTTCTTTTCAGGGTAGTCAGTTAGGAAACACCAGCCTCATCTAGAATAAAACACATAAAAAATTGATGTGGAGGTGTTTGTGAAAACGTAGTTGCAAAATAAATATAATTTATCTCGTGGCTAGATAATAACAGCCGTACTGGTCGATCTTCAAGGTTAAGCAATGCTTGCCGAGGTTGGTCTGTGGATGGGTTACCATCTTAACATAACGAGTTTCCTCCGTGCCTCGGAAAGCACGTTAAGCCGTTGGTCCCGGCTGTCATTTGTAGATCTTTGGCAGTCGTTACGGATAGTCAGAAGCCAGTAAATCTGACTCCAGTCTTGCCATGAAGTACCGTGTTACCCCAGTTAATGGGTTGTGGAGGTCTGGTAGGCAGCCGCTCCTCGTGAAATACTGGTATTCAGCTAAAATCCAACTGACTGGAAGCCGACCCCAATACAGTTAGGAAAAAGGCTAGGCAGATGATGTTGATTTACTGACATGGCAAACCAGTCTACACATCTCACTTACCAATGGACGGTCCTAATAATGTCTTAATCCTTTCATGGGCAATCTGTTACCAGGTACACCATTCCAGTAACCCTTACCGCTGTTAAACGTCTATTATTTCGTCGCTCATCATTAGTTATGCACAAAGAGGCGATAACATTATATTTTACAGCCACTTTGGAAGCAGTTCATTTGGAGACTGCGACGGCCGGTGGACGGAAATAGGGGTGACAGTTGACCGGATTCGTTGGTAAGAATGGAAACTTTAAGTGCTAGTATTTTTGGAAGGGGTAGAAAATATTTATAGTTTTACTAGCTGTGACTTCTGTAAGAGGCGTTGCTTGCTTGATATTAGAAAATTACTCCAAGGGAATGTACTCTCAGTTAAAAGTATCATAATGTGCTGTTCCAAAATATGGTCTACCTGTCTACATACATACATAAACTCTCGCCTTTATAACATGAGTGTGATAATTATGTGATTCTAGCTTGCCATATGTATATGGTGTACTCATTTCATTAGTCTATATTGAGTCCAAAAACTGGGCAAAGGCCTTCTCTGTCTCTTTCTCAACATTTCTGACTTGGCGAGCTCTGTTCCAGTTTGCCCCATGAACATGTATATATTTTCTTCCAGAATGGAAAGTTTTAAACTAAGCCCACAAAACCATTGAATACACATGACGAGATTGTTTCATCATCTTTTTTTTTATTACAGATAGGATCGAGTTTGACCACCATCATGATCGTGATGGTGGTCAAACGCAATGACGAGGTCAAAAATGTAGAACTCTTGCTTTTAAGTTATTCTTGTGTCTTGTGCTCTCATTTGTATATCATTTTTCAATACAGTGACTAAAAAAGCCACTTTTATCCCAACCGCTTTTAGTTACGTAATTCGCTGGTTTCCACACTAATACTCGGCTCCCATGGCTCGGTCGAATTCCACTTCGATCATAATGAAGAATTTTTTCCTCTTATTTATTGATAAACTAATTAGATAACAAATATTTTTTTTCTTGCAAATTCCCTATTCATTTACTTGCACCTGCCCTTGGCTGCAAAAGACCACTCTGTTAAATTATTCCCCATCTCCACCTATTGCTAGTTAATAAATTTCAGAATCCATGTTCTATTTAATAAGACGTCTTTGTATTATTTAGATCTTACACACAACCCTACAGCAAGAGTAAAGCTCGTATAACCTCAGTTATATCCGACAGATGTCGCCACCATCACCCGGCACAATACCCGACAGTCGGCGAGGCGGTTCACACCTCAGTAACTGCCTCGAACCCCAGCTGAATCTAGATTGAAGATTTTCCAAGTGTCCTGTCTTGTAATTTGAATGGGTCTGAATTTTTCATGGAGTGTGATGGGTTTAGAGATAGATAAGACAGTTATGCATTGTTATTTGGAATGGATATAATACTACGGATTTCGGTCTTGTCGTATTTTATGAATAACTAGCTTTAGCCCGCAGCTTCGCCCGCGTACATAAAATATAGCCTATGTCACTCAGGAATACAGCAGCTTTCTATTGGAGAAAAATTTTTAGCAGTCGGACCAGAAGGTACTTCCACAGATTACCTCATACAAACAAAAAAACAAACTTTACCTCTTTATTATATTAGTATAGATATACTAAAACTTATGAAAAATCAAGTTTAACTTTGTGATCTCTAGTAATGTACCGAGGAGAAAGAATTTAACATTTTTACAAGAAGTAAAAAATTATCAGATTTTGCAACTAGCTTCCTATTGCATTGCAAATCCGTTATCCGTTGTCTAACTTTTCATGATGGTAATTTATCATCATCAGAATCTAATCAAACAGTATTCGATATATGTCAAATTGTTTATTTGTTGAAGAAAGTAAACCTCTATTCTGGTTATGAATTTATTGTACTCACAGAAAGCTACCCTATTACTAAGCGCGATAGACTAGTTTCAATTTATTCTTCTTCTCTGTTTTTTATTATTTCTTACGTTTTTGTAAGATACATTTTTGGGATTATCTTCTCGAGCCCTGTATTTTGATAAGGGTACGTGACTAAGTCACAAAAAATATGACTCCATCTACCTAACGGCGTGGCCGTGATTATATTCTTTCAAAATTCGTATAACCTTTGTCACTTTGGCAGTCGAGACAAATCTAATAAATCCTCAGTTGAAATCAATCCAGCCATTCAGGGTGCCAAAGTAATAGACATAATAGTTATATTTATTTATTGAAGTCTTTATGCACACAAGAGTAAAGAAGCGGACTTAATGCTTTGAGGCATTCTCTACTAGTCAACTTATGGGTGATGCAGAGACAAATTGATTGATGATTTATATCTATACATAATTATCTATGTAAATTCATACCATACTTCTGGATCAGATGGGTAAAAATGCTTAAGGTTATGCTACGGGAGTGAGCGAAGGCAAGAGGAAATACGTTATCTTTCAAAATAAACTTGGGGAAACTTATTGAACTAAATGTGATCTAATCACATTTTTATTATTTCTTCACTTATTTACCCGTCTCTTTTTTAAAAGCAGGAACTCTTTAAACTGAATTTTATAGAAAGTACTATCTCTATTCTTACTTCATTCTGGAACCAATTCACTACACATAAATACATCAGGCTTTTATGGCCTTAGAATCGCTAAGGTTAATTCATGAATCCCCGACCGGTCTCATAGGACCGCGCTGTTATTGTCTTATTATTGTGTCTCGTTTCGCGGGTATTGATAGGTTAATAGTTGTAGACTAGGCATATTACTCGCGGAACGTAGCCGTTGGAGTCGGACACCTGGAGTGACCGCATACGTTGAAAGGCAGATGCAGCGTTGGAAGGCCTTTCAAAAGGTGGATCGATGACCTGGTGAGGATTGCGATAATCCGATAAATGCGAAACGCACAGGACTGTTCTTTATGATGATACTCGGGGAAGGCCCATGAGCAATAGCGCACTAGCGGCCAGGTCGTGGCGGCCATCGAGATACATACATTAGTATGAAATCGCCGTAGTGCGCGCTCACCTGGCCGCTTGGTGTGGCCGCTGGCCTCATGCAGCCAGGCGCGCGCGCTCCATGACGATTTCATAATAATTTATGTCTCTCGATGGCCGCCGAGACCTGGCCGCTGGTGCACTATTGCTCTTAGTCTAGCAGTAGACGTTTTTCTGCAGAAACGATGATAATGACGATGATGATCCTAAAACTGGAGCCTACTAAACAGAATGCAGTAGAAATTACTACCTACCTCCATACTTACCGCATTCTGGAACCATTTCATTACACCCCATATCGGGCCCTTATGAAATATTCAAATTGTATTGCCTCCTAACAATATAAACTATTACGGTCACTCGTATCTAGCCGAACATTCGGTTTAATAGGCACTTTGTAGCGGAATTAACGTTGTTTATAGCAGGTCTGCCTCTTACAGGTACTCTCGAATTAATTATATTTTTAAGGACATTTGGAGTACGTTTTGTAACACTTGCTGATGCTGTAAGGTGTGGGATATAAGTGTTTTAAATTAAGAATAGAAATACCATTAGTGTGTGCTTTTACTTCCTTACTGGTTCCTCCTACTAATAAATGTAGTATGTTTTACTAGTGTTAATGATTTTATTCCGCCATCTCCTTTTTCTACCATCGCATCGGACCAACCATCGTACAGCAAGTTTCCACCCTTCCGTTGTTGAAACCTTCGGACTAAGCGTTTTGCCTCGTCGTTTTTACATCGAAGGTCTGGAACGATTAGCCTGCTGCGGTCTTCAGGACCGATTAGAATTTAGGTTGACTGCATTACTGTTTACTATCAGATGGGATCGCAGTGAAGCACTTGTTTGTATCGATAAAAAAAATACTGGAGATTATGGAGGATGGTTTTCCATTACTTGAGATAAAGTAAGATCCTAAAAAACAGTGTTAAAACTTCTCGTAAAATTATACTCCTTTCGTGAAAGCTCGGTATTGATAGTACTCTCATAAATAGTACACAATCAGCATTCATCGAATTACGAGAGTATGTTGAAATAAGAACTATGTAATAAAAACTGGTGATTGCGAGTTCTATACTAACTTACCTATGAAAACAGTTCATTTCCCGAATTGAGTCTTCAAGATTTTAACGAATCGCAAAAAAAATATCTTGTGACGTAACTCCAAATATTCAGCTTTCAGACTTCTTCCTATTAATTATTGCTTTAAAAATTCTGCAGATCTGACTATATGGTTTTAATTACAAATCGATACCTCCATGCGTTCCCGAAATAAAAGGTCTTTACAGACGGACAGACTGACAACAAAGTGTCATCACTTTGTTGTCAGTATAAGAGTTCCGTTTTTCCTTTTGATGTAAAGAATCCTAAAAATAGCCATATTGTTAGTTTTTATACTTCAAAAGCCAATGATAGTGTGTTGAAATTGAAAATAGTTATGTCATAATAAGTACAGAGTAATGGTACATCATCTGCCTAGCCTTTTCCCAACTATATTGGGGTCGGCTTCCAGTCAAGCCGGATTCAGCTGAATACCAGTATTTTACGAGGAGCGGCTGCCTGCCAGACCTCCACAACCCATTAACTGGGGTGACACGGTACTTCATGGCAAGACTGGAATCAGATTTACTGGCTTCTGATTATCCGTAACGACTGCCAAAGATCTCCAAATGACAGCCGGGACCAACGGCTTAACGTGCTTTCCGAGGCACGGAGGAAACTCGTTATGTTAAGATGGTCACCCATCCACAGACCAACCTAGGCAAGCGTTGCTTAACCTTGAAGATCGACCCGTGCGGCTGTTATTATCTAGCCACGAGCTCCTCACAGAGTAATGGTACAAGTCCATTTATTTTAGCAAGCGAATGCTATAACTGTGTTTGTAAAATAATAATTATCATTTTGCACAGCTGGGCAAAGGCGTTTCCCAAGTCCTTCCAGGATTGTTTTGTCCCGCACCGTCTTACGCCCGTTTTCAATGAGCTATCTACCTCCGGTTTTGGTATACTGCAGACAGTAAAACAAATGATACAATACAAAACAAATGATACAATACAAAAATTGGACATGTTTCTGTTGTTTCATTTGTTTTTCTATCTCCGATATATGATATATAGGTTATTGGTTTCGGCTGTTAAACTACGGCCCTTTCAGCTTGCGTTCAGGTCCTTTAGCCATTTGTTTCTGAACCAGCCTTGGTGGCACAATCCACCTTTTTTGCTCTTTTGCCGCATAGCATGCTGTTGATTTGAAACCCTGACTAGCATAGGAACAACAAATAAAACAATCAAATAATTTCACATGTTTAATGAACAATATTTTCAAATAATTTGTTTTTGTATTGTTCAAAATTGTATATGTATATATAGAACGCTATATAATAACATCAAAGCCCTGTTTACTCACTGTGAAAGCCTTATACCTACGTCATTGCTCGTGAGTGTTCCAAATCAGCCACAGTGTCTGACCGTGTCGGGAGACTTCGAGTTACATTCAAAATTTCATACTTGATGACACGGATATGAACACTGTGTCTTATTTGGAAAACGTTATTGGTATACCATCAGTATTTTACAAAATGGAAATTAAAAATCAGCTTAAGGATTATGTGCTTTATGTTTGGTTATTGATTTACATTGAAAGGTTATTCGTACCACAATCGTTCTGTTTTTAGGATTTATATTTAAAACCTTTTCGAGATTTCCTTGTATTGATAAAGACTTTGAAATATTATTATTAATTATAATATGTGTCGTGATAAAAACAATATAGGACTGAATTATTTTTCTCTTCTTAGAGATAACAAAAATAACATTCAGTTTTTTTATATAATTTCGAAAAACGATAATGTTTCACAATAATATGACAACAACAAAAATTTACATTTTGTATTATAAACATTCCGATATTATAATGACAGCGAAACATAACGAAACTAATTTTCATCTCACAATTTCACTCAGTTATTAAGTGCAAAACTCAAACTTATCTCAACAAGACTGAAATGAAAAAAAAACTCGCGATCGCAACTTCAAGTAGGCTTTAAGAATTAAGTACAAAACTTTTTTTTTTGTCCGTGGTCCTCTAAATCCGCTTTAAAAATTTATTTACATATATATTTAGCATAAAGTAGAAGAGAATTATAAGGCTACACGTTAGGTGTTCGCAATAATGGTTGAATGTTTGAGATTGGACGGAGATCGTGAAAGCTTAGGGGTCTGCAATATACAATGTGTAATGGCTCATTTTTCTCCCTTATGGAGTTATCGATCGTGGTGAAACGCTTGTAGATACAGTTTGACTTACAAATGAAGATTCATAGCTTGATGCTTCTTTTATCTTAAGAGGTAATAAAATAGAGTGGCTACGAGTAGCAGTCACCGATGTAATTGAACAATCCAGTCTAACTAACCCAACCAATTTTAGATCAGTGTACAGTAAACAATTAGTTCCAGCTGTAAATGAGAAACAAGTTAACCTATTTTAATTAAAACTTGCAGCGTACCAAGCAATTAGCGAACTTTACAAACTTAATTATACTAGTTTTAATTACAATGCGACTTATATACCGCGAGCTTGCCAACACCAGGTATTGTCGACCTATCAACGGGATTGTAAAACTTTTTTTGGCTTTAATTCAACTTTTCTAGGGCAATTTATTTTATAAGGCCACGTGATGTCAGGCTTGCGTGCGGTGCAGCAAATTATAGTTTTGAAGATAAGTTGGAAATGGAAACTATTTCTGAAGCGGAAAGAGAAGTAAAAAGATTTATGACACTTGAAAGTCGAAACGCTATTGTGTAACCCGCTGCTATACTTGATCTTTCTCAACTTCAGGAAGCAGAATTTAAAGTAGTACAAATAAATGCAATGGTGTCACTGGACAGCGGTAATGAAGAGTAAGTAGGTTAGATTAGACGCCGCAGTAATAAATACAAGTCAGTGAAACTGATAGCACGCGTTCTACTTTAAGAAATGCTTTTATTCAATCTAAACTGCTCAGACACGCAAATTTGGAAAAGGATAGAAGTCATTAGGCCATAAGCCAGGTGTAATGGCGATACTTAATAGGCAGATGTCGAACAAGAACCGAAAACCATAATTAACATACTCGTTAGTAACATTAATTTCCAGGAGCAGTATTTTACAGAACTTTGTCACGTCGCGTTAGGCAGACCCCGCACTGGTAAAGGCCCGCTAGCCAATTTATATGAATTTTAACAACACAGATGATGAATACCCCAAAGTGTACGCATGAAGAAAATTGGCGCCGAAGGTTGACTTCCATACAACATGTTAAGACGCACCTGTACAAAGACACATTATATGTAACAGTGATCGAAAGGACACTTGTGATACGCATTTGTTTGAGGTAGTTGTACGTTAGCATATCCATTTGGGCGTCTGCAGGATTGCTCGAAATAGTTACTTTGATACTCCCATTTACCTCATCCAGAGCACGAGGAGTCTTTAAATTTGATGATGTTCTGGGTGAGAACTAAAGCACATCTGTGGTACATGGTGCGTGAGTTTGTTTTCGCTCATTGTATAAAGCCAAACCTTCTGCATCTATTTATTTGGTGATGTTGGCTTGTTAGGTCGGGGTGAGGTCATAAATTATTTCCAAATACGGTTGTCGGTGTCGGTCGCTGACACAGCCTTAGCCATTGTACGTGTGTTGTATAAACAGTGGATACGTTTAAAGCCATGTTTCGCACACTATGATAATAACAGGCCGGCCTCTCTTTTGTTTCAACCCATTGTTGGCTAGTTTTGTATAGATTTGTTAAAGTTGGGCTTGTTGGAGATTAAGTTACATTGTTATGCTCAAATGAATGTTGTAAATTGAGATCTAAAATTTACTCTTCGTAATTGTTTTATGTTTTCGCTAAGCCTAAATGCTGCTGTTGTGTTTTACGATAAAATTATTAGGCCTATAAATTTTTGCAGTTGATCTTAGACTAACATATTTTTTTTATAATATTTAAAGATACTCCACAAAGATATTTTTCACGATCTCATTCCTCTTTCAAAGTTTTTTTACATTCCGATTGGCTTACCTTCAGACTGCTACATCTAAATGTTACTAAGGCCATGACCTAAATATTAGAAAATAGGTCTTAAATCATTGCACTTTTCTTTATTATACATTTCAAACCTTTTCTTATAGACGTACCTACTAAACTCTTTCTTAGAGAAACAAATTTCACAAATATTTTGACCGAATAAACTCAGGCCATAGTAACGATTCAGTCGTAAGTCTGAATTAAGCAGTTGGTAACAAAACGTAGCTAGATAATAAATTAAGGTACAATTTAGAAGCTAAATTTTATGTCTTAAATTATATATAAAATACATTTTGTAACAAAACTTCGTGCTATCTAGTTAACATTAAAATGTATTGCATTTGATGCGTAAAATAGATTTTATGCGTTAGAAGTTTGTATAGTACAAAAAAGAAATTAATTAATTGATAATTTCGATATGGTACCGATTTAGTGCCAGGAAAGTACAAAATACAAGCAGTTTCTATTGATCAGATTACAGGTTACCACCAAATTTAAAAATGAATTTATTACAGTGACTTAAAATTAATAAAGCACGGAGAGACTTTTTGAAATACATTATTTTTTTGATAATTCATGAATAAGTTAAGTGGTCTGCTTTATAATTTGAAATCAACCGTCTGGGTATATTAATGATGTTATGATAGCATCATGTAGTTCTCAAATTATTAATAACAACCACAATCGCTAACATTTAAAATTTTAGAAACCAAGATTTTAATTTTACTTAACACCAAAGTTTAAAACAATAAAGTTGATACTAACCAATTAGGCTCAAAACAAACTGCTTGTAAATCTCTCGCAACATTTCCTGGCACACGAGTTACATAAAACAAAACACAACATTTTCATTTATATTATAAAACATTAAGGGTCCCCCAATTTAGACATGATTTTCATTTTATTTTATTTAAGGAAAAACTCGTACGTTGCTAAGCAACATATAAACAAAAGAAGCCCACTTAACATTTCCTACTCGTTTTGGAGCGTTGCTACCCTTTCATCGCTACTTTGTATACGGTTCCTCGCATTCACGAGTGTTCGTATAAATACGTATATTTTAGAAGTGCCTTTAGTCAGTCATTCTTCCATACAATCGTAATTTATGGCAATTATTTCACTGTTTCTTGGTATATGTCAACATTTATCAAAACAACATTTATGTTAATACAATTAAATAATTATATGAACTTATCTCGATATTACGAGTATCTTCTCTTTATGAAACCAAAATAGTCACAAAAGTGTGATAGCGTTGAAACTTTCACAGTTGAACTAAATTTTAATGAATCGGTTTATGTATACTATTTGAGGGAAGCGAGAACTGGAAAAATTTAGAGATTGATTTACTGAAAAATTTAACAATTTTGTTTTGAACATCCAGCAGATTTTTTACATATGCCCAAAAATCTGTTCATAAAATTTTATACGCTCTTTTCATTATAAATCATAAGGAGTATGTGCGCACTAGATTCCATTCGCTCATAACAGCATTAATCCATATCTTCAACCCCAATCTACAATTTAATGTGATAGCATGCATTTTAAGCACGTCCATCAACAGGTTCAACCAGCAGGGACACCTTCAATTGCTTTACTGGGCCTAGACCGAGTAACCAAATCGGATATCACTTCAAGTCTTCATTCATTTCAGCATGGCTATGACTATATCATCATTAATCTTTATCAAGTCGCAATGAAAGGGCTAACTTCGTGAAAACACTGTTATCTATGATAACAGACAAGCTCAAGTTGATCCTTGGGAATTAGGCTTAGTTTCATTTGTATTATCAAAACGCCAACGAAATTCTCAGCCGATTTACTGTATTTTGTTTAATTAAATAATTTCTTTAACACTATCTACGCTTATTATGTATACTTTATGCTATTTATATTTATCTATATACATGTAAAACAGGTATATAACACCAAGAATGAAAGAAAGTGCCAATGATATGTGTTGTCTAGTGATTATTTTAACTGTTAAAGATACAAAATTATTAACGCTACTAGTATTTACAGTAAAATTATCGTTAACTTATTTGAAGGTGATGAAGCCTGATTAGGTTCTAAGCAAAATATTGATTTCATTTGATAGTCCTTTACGTAATACTACAGGGATGTTAGAAAATCAAGCAAATTCAGAGCAAACAGTATAAGGTATTCTAAACTGCTGTAGTTCGCTCTTGTTTATCCAAAACGGAACTTTGCTTGTTGAGAAAATCAAGTTTAATATTTGCATTTATAGACCTAAACAAGCTCCACCTCTCTCACTAATGGACAGTAAACATACTTTACTATGATTACGAATTTTCTGGTCATTAACGATGACTACGCGACCAGTATATCTAGACGCTCGAGGTCAGGACTATAGTTATGCAGGAGAGAGATAAAATCGGCCTATCTATACTGGTCGTTGGCTTACATTTATTTTTACTAGATTGTGACAGCAGCTATTCTAATATACGTATGTGTTATAAAATTTTAATAAGTGCTGCAAACACTTAGCTATCTTACGTCTATCACGGCCCTGAATGCACTTACGAGTAAAAGACTATATCAATGATGATTATTCATATCAATTTTATATAGAATCGTAACTGCTTTCAAAAAGGCTTTTATGTAACTATTATAACTGACACCGACTGATATTTTTGTTTATTTTTTAAATCGTATCTTAAGTCTTCCAATTCGAATACTTGGGGAATATCATATTCTTTTGACATATGCTTGCTATTTCTATCCACGATATTTCTAGCTTCTCTCTTTCACTCCTGGCACTACTGATGACGTTGATAAATTATTCATCCATAGTTTTTATTCCGATGCTCTTTTCCTTCGTCTTTTTCAAAAGAATGAATTCTCCTCGTCACAGCAAGCAAAATTTAAAAAACTTTCTTAGCGCTATTGGTCGATACATAGTATTAATGTTATGTCGAAGCAGACGATTTCCTTTTTTCCGTCTTATTGTCCCTTAACTTTGTCTCATCCAATGACTCAATCTTATGATCCCGTAAGAGTGGAGTACGAGCATCAGTTTTCTCATCATTCACCTTATCCATGAAGATGTCATTTTTGAAGTTCATGACTCTGACAGTATTGTCGCTATCGACAGATTCTTGTCGGCTGCATGTTTTGCTGCTTTCTTTGTTGTTATCAACTTCTTTCTCTTCAGATTTCTCGCTATGATAAGCCATGTTGTCGAAACACTGTGCTGGTACTATATTTACAGATTTCATCATTGGTATTGCGATGGCGAGCGCGGGGCTCATGCCTTGGGGGCTGGGTGATAGACGAGTCGTGACCGAAAGGTCCATTCCCGGCATCAAAGTTGCAACTGTAGGAAATAAAATTGTATATCAATATTATTTAACTTTGATTAAAGATACACAGATTGTTAAGAAGGTTATTTGAACAATCATGCATTTGCATGCTTATCTTTTTTTGGGAAAATTAGATAATTTCTTTTTTGTTATAGATTTGAAAAATTGCTATATTAATAACGAGACATTGAAATAAAATAATATAAGAACACAATTTAACATTGACAGACTTTCACAAGACATAAACTAGTGCTAGAAAACACGAACATTAGACGTACAATTTAAAAAGCACAATCACGACACTGTGTTAGTGTAATATTAGTGTTAAGTATCACTAAAAGTGTACCGATGTGACGGGCTGTGAGTTTGATACTTCGATTGTTGTATTGGTTTGACTATTAAGTGGTGGAGGTGTGTGGTTGTGGCCTGGAAAAAACACTGAGTCATCACTATCTAAAACATAAGGGCACGATTACGCTTTTCAATTCATAATAATCGACCAAAGAAGCATTCACGAATATTGCAAACAGAAATAACGATATAACTATAAAAATCATTACAAAATCATAAATTATCTACAACAACATCGAGTAAGGAAGCAAAGCCAATAAGTTCGGGGTACAAACACAGATATACAAAGTCCCGAACCTTAGTCCCCCCGAAGAAAAGGGACCTAGACGGTGGATCCAGTGCTGCTTGTAGATACTGCCGTGTGCAAACATGATAATGACAATGGTAATGATTGATTAGTGACTAAAGATATATTAGCATTCCTGTAAGCTAAATCCGAGTGTGCAGGCGATATAGAAAGCCCATTCGGTTCCAACGGCGTTGTGTGATGCTTTCTAAAGCATGTTTAAATTTTTTCTTTTGCAGTTGTTTGGTGTCGTTTGGATCATAGCCTCTAGCTCGCTACGATCACCATCTGTGGAGGATTACATTGCATAAGCTACTGTTAGTCATGTGACTAGTTTATTAGTATTTATATTACGAAGTACATTATCAATGACTTTGTTTTGTCAGTGAATGGTTCTTAATTTATTTACAAAGTTTGCATCGTTTAATTATTTCGAGATTGAAGACTTGTTTTCGAAAATTAATTCTGAGACAGTTTCATGTTGACGCAAATACATTTTAAGATTACGAGGAATCGGAATTAATTTTACAATCTCTAAACTGTATTCAGAAATTTAATTGTTATATTTGGAGATATTGAAAGTTTGTGTTGTTTCAATTATTTACAAGGTCATTGATAATATTCTTCTAGCCACATCTAAATCAAACGCACGATAATGCTTAATTAGTCAAGTTAGTATGTAAGTTACCAATTGTATGGTGTATATCTTTCATGTTCATCACCAGTGAATGTGACATGTTCATCTATTTTTGTGAAAACGCCAATTTGTTCTTCTGACCATCAATTTTTTGTTTCTACTTCGTGATTTCAAACATTTATAGTGCTTAAAACTACAAGTGGATTACAAAGGCATAGTTTCTGGTAAAATCTGCCTTCAAAGAGAAATTTTGAAGAATATTATACAACTGTCTTGCTATGGTAGTTTATTCCACAGTTTTTGGTGTTTTACAACAAAATGGTGAAGCTATGAATAAGTTTTATAAAATAAGATTTCGTGTTATTATATCGGATGCGAGTTAATAGATTACACCTGGTTTCTGAAAGGCATAATAACTAATATCTCAAATGTTTACTAACACGCTGTCAAATCGCATGTCGTCACTGTGATTCACGCTCGACATGGGATTTGACAACACATTAGTTCGAAAATCCTTTCAAAAACCGTCGGTTAGTATTACGATTTGATTTTGTCTTCATGCAAATTCTTTATTTAATTTAAGTTGACGTTCCATTTCATTTATATTTTTATCCACAGCTTCAAAGAATTGTGACATTTATTAATTCAGTGGCTTATCATACAACTTACCCATGTTAGGTCCTATCATGTCTTTAGGATGGTTGGTTTTGATGGCATTCATTCTTCGGTTTACTACCTGAGGACCCATGCCTGGTGCTAGGGGGTTAGGAGCACCGGGCACTGGGGCACCTAGATCATCAAGTTATTTCATTATAAAAGGCGGTGAAAACATTTTATTTTTAAAATGTGCGTGCAAAATAATGGTACTGAGAAAGTATTATTGTTATTTACGAGGACCTGGATGTTTTTTTTTTATATTGAAGACATTTGAAACGTACGTAGTCTTTAAGGTCTTTTTAACATAGCATGCAGCAAAATATACATCTTTAAAATCATTGTATGACGATCCGACAGCTGCCACCCGCACCATTCTATTACAATTGTAGTGTAATATGAAAAATACAAAAATGTATGTACCTGACATATACGTATATATGTCAGGTTTTTTTTAACTGTGTAGTATTTAATTAATCTTTGTTAATACTCACGCATGGGTGGCCTGGTGGGCTCCACATTGACGACTCTTCGCCGCTTCTTGGGCAGTTTAGCTCTCGCTTGAGTATGCGAGTAGTACATGGCGAAATTGGATACTATGACTGGCACGGGAAGAGCTATCGTTAGCACCTGTTGGGTTAAAAGAATCGCTATTTTTACTAGTGAATTATAACAGTAAATCTCCCTTCTTCCCGTACTGCTATTAAAACAAGTAAAGTTAGAACAGGGTACGGTTGAAAATAGATGGGTACAAAGGGATGTCAAGTTTTATTTAATAAGTTGGATAAGGAAAATGAGATATTTTTTCAAGTCGAATGTTAAAAGATGAAGGAGAAAAAGAAATGTTAGTGATACTTACACCTGCCAACGCGCACAGCGCACCGACAAACATGCCAACATAGGTCTTCGGCGCCATGTCACCGTATCCAACAGTCGTCATGGTCACCAGCGCCCACCACAGGCCCAAGGGTATGCTGTTGAAGTCGTTGTGAGGGTTGGTCTGAATCCTCTCCGCGTAGTACACCAGACTAGCGAATATCACAATACCCAGGACGAGGAAGAACACTAGCAACGTCAGCTCCTTCGCTGACGCTCTGAAGGTCTGAATCAAGATCTTGAGCCCCGAAGAGTGTCTCGTGAGTTTGAACAATCTCATGATCCTAATGATGGAGAAGAACTCCAAGATGTCCGCGTTTTCTACATGAGACGCGTACTTCTGCAGGATCAGGTCAATGTAGAAACTCATTGTTGCTATGTAGTCGATGATATTGACGGATGATTTGACAAATTCACACTTGTTTGGTGACGAGATGAAGCGAACGAGGATCTCTAACGTGAACCACGCGTTACACACACACTCTATATAGAAGAACGCTACATGGGCGTTTGTTTGCACTTTGTCCAACGCCCAACCTTGCGATTGGTTGGCTGTCGTTACTGTATAGTTTCTAATCACTGGCACTCTCATGTCCGGGTGAGTTTTTAGACAGAACGATATTATTGATACGCATATGAAGAACACTGATATGACGCCGATGATCTGAAAACAAAAAAAAAACTTACAATTACTTAATAGTCAACAAAAAGTTAAAAGGTTAATTTAGCACGCAATCAAACATTAAACAATTCATTCAACTAGTAATTAAAATGCCGTAGTCGTTTAAAGGGAGATCAACATAACTTTTGTAGAGATTAAAGCAGCCTTCACAACAGCGAGTTTGCCCTTCAGCGAGACATAAAAATTACTACGTTTACATTCTCATGTAAAAAATAATTAAAGTAAATACAGGGCTTTTATTGCTGGAATTAAGGGTGCCTTTATTTACTGAAACACGAACGGTTAACGAGCCAAATGATAGTATTTATACAGAGCGGAGTTTTTTGCAAAGGTTGTTTGAGGAAAAAACGTAAGTACTGTGAAAAGCTTGTACCTCGGTAATGAGATATGATAATGACAGTACATTACCGAGTTCATGATTGTCTAAAAACCAGTGGCTTTAGTGTTGGGGAAAGGTAATGAGAATTCAGAAACTTTTGTGACTTCTACTGAATTTTAAGCTGGCGTTTGAGAATTCTGTACAAGCGCCTAGGCGTCGATTTGTTTAATTAAAGTCAAGATATTTGCCAAATGGGGCATATCGTTCCTTTTTATTAAAATTTAAAATTAAACAAGGTATGTTCTTTTAATCAAGCAGATTGCTCGATTGATTTAAATGAATGATGAATGAACGGTGATTATAATGATGATGATGATTATTGTAATGCTGTAACTGAGTCTCTATGCTGCTTTTTATAGTAGATTCCAATTTTCTAAAACAAATTACTGGCAATTTTACTACTATTATGACTGACAAAGTTACGCTACTATTGGCAACGTTTTTACTGATGATTCTAGTAAAAAATCTGTACCTTTTCACTTCTTCTGAAACACAACCCTGAAATGTCTATATTGAAATATTTGAATTAGCATAAATTTGAATTAAACTGGGTCGTCGGAGGAAACCTAGAAGATTGCTGCACAATATTTTACACTTCATAAAGTTAAAAGATTACATTTTGAGCTTCGGAAGAATTCTAAGTGGCATCTTAATTTGAAACAGTTGGCCAGATATTTTGAACTTAATGAGTTTTTAGAAATTTTAAATAGACTGTTTGTTTTTAAGGATGGCTCTAACGAATTAAAATTATTCGAATTTGAATGAACTATTACACTCTTACTTGTTTAAATACTGAAGCATAAAAAATATTATGTTTATTTAAAATTTATTTTTAATTTATTTTAAACATGGTCTAAATAAATTAGTTAGCAAAACTTCATAGACAGTAATATGGATATCTAAAATTATGCCGCTCGTCTGTGAACTTTCACCAATCAATTTAATTTCACCTTGTCTATTTCAATCATACCTTTGCAGCATTAGAACTGTAAGGCTCATCGAACAGCGACCACATCTGTGGCTTCAGATGCTGCCACCACGACACCGTCCCCTTCATGTAGTCCTCTTCGAATCCAAACTTGCGGGCCACCTCTTCGTCAGTCGGCTTCTCTGTGTCCAGATCTAGCCGATCCAGGACGGCTAGAGTTTCTTGGGTATCCCGATGCTGGAGACAAGAAATGGGTTTTAGAATATTGATATTATTTTAAAACATTTTTGTTATAGCAGTAGCTTGGTAATTCTCAAAGTGCATAGAGACATGCTCGGTTTTCAATAATCGATATACATCGATCAATAAATTTAATAAGTATAAAAGTACAAGAACCAATATAACAAGTCAAATCAAGAGATCTTTCAGTTAAATACAAGTTATGTAATGACAACTATCAAAAATCAAACAGCTCAATATAGCATCAAGTATCAAGTTTTACGTTGAATCGATATAATCAATTCAGAATTATTGCGAGTACCACCACAATGTACCAATCAAGAAAAACAATATCACAACAATGGTTTCCATTCATTTATTACCGATAATAAAATTGTAGGCAGTGAAACAGATATAAGTTCGAATAATATTAAAAGCCACGACCAAACCGATTTTAATTTCGCATTTAAGTTGAAAAACAGAATTAATTGGACAAAGGTTTCGATTTCGCCGATATAAAATATGAGGGTAAGACCGCAAAAATATTTCGTATCAGGGAAGTGGTCGAAATAATAGGAAAATATCGGTCCCGCAATCATTGGACCTGAATTTCCCATTTCGTTGGGAATGTAATTGGAATATTTTATTTTCTGTTTTGGTTCACAAGCGGTGCATTGAGAATTTTTTTGCCATCAATGTTAAATTGGATTTTAAACATAGCACCGTCAACGATTATTTCCGTAGTCCAATTGACTTTTGTTCTTAACACATTTATAAAAAACAATGGATATGATGTTATTATGAGTTTATTGGTTATCGTTATTAAACTAATCATCATTAAACATGAACGAAGAACTATAGAAGTAGGAGACCGATGTAAGAGCGTTATGATTGTTGACAAAGATAAAGGCAAATCAAATACATTGATTTGGTTTGCGAGGATGTCGATATGTGAGATGTAGATTCAGTGATGATTGTACAGTTAGCTGCATCAACCATTGGTTTAATAGCCATCATCCTCGACCAAAAACTTCAGGAACCCCTATTCCTAATATATTCATAATATATTTTCCCAATTTATTTGCGTCGGTGCAACATGTCTTTTTCTCCTATATGTTTCGATGTACAATTATTATAAACCTCTTCAATAAGTGTAATCACACTATCTCTGGCTTTATTTTCCTAGGCAATCTTTTATCTAGTTTTAGAATATTCTAGCATAAAAATAAACAAACTCATTTCAATAATGCTATTCATCCCATATACGTAACGAAAGGGCGTGAATATGAAAATGTATACGATACCGCAATCACTGTGGACCTCGGAATATTTTCCATCGTCGCGGAATGCTATTGGAATATGTTCTTCAGCATGTTTTTCTTTTCTTTTTATTATATTTGAGTATGCATGTTTTCTTGCTGTACAATTTTATATAACATTTTCATTGCTGTGGGTTTGTTGAGATGCAAAATAAAGGAATAATATTTGTATTGTCATCATCATGATCATTATAGCCGAAAGACGTCCACTGCTCGACATAGGGCTCATCTAACTATCGTCACAATGATCGGTCTTATGCGTCTCGCATCATTCATCGACCTTCACCAGGTCCACCTTCATCAGTACAATCTGTGGAATTCTTTCCAATGTTGCGTCTTCCGAGACGTGGTCACTCTTCAAAACCTTCCGTCCCCATCGACCATCTGTTCTACAAGCAATGTGCCCTGCCTACAGCCGCTTAAATTTGGTGATTCTTCGGAAGTTCGGACTTTGTAAAATATTTCCGTTAACGAAGAACTACAACAATTTTCCTATTCAATTAGCATTTTACATCGTATTGATACAAGCATTTACATAATGTATATCGTGATATCTATTTCATGATTGATTTCACTCAAATAGTACGATTTTTGGTTCAGATATTACGCTCTAACTTATTCCATACGGCTTTCAGATTGATTAAACCTCCTGATACGAATTTTAGATTAGCGACAAACAAATACAAATCCAAATATTCATAGCGTTAGCGACAAGATCAGTATTTATTTGCCAAGGCCATTTCACCAGCGTTTCACGTCCGAATGACATGCTAACATATTCCTCACGTACACTGCACCACAATAAACTGCACACTCGGAATACCGACCTCGTAATATGTCGTGTATTTGCACCGCAGTGTAAAATGTTGTCATAGTAGTGGTTGGAAGTGTAAAGTTTTGTTTAAGGTTTTTATTGTTACGTCAAACTCTCGGTTTATGATAGTTTGTTTTGTTAGTCTAGAGTGCATCATGTACTTGTGTGGGTTTTTTTTGTGTGGAATAATATTTTTCTTTTTTTGGTGTCAATTTAGAGCGAATTTTTACAACAAGTGATTAAAAGTATTAAAAATTATTAAGCGGGAACTGCACTAGCCCGAAGGCATTGCTTGAGTTGTACGTAGAACTACGTCGCTTGGCGGCAGCAAATGTATGGAGGCAGGCAAGCTCAGTTCAGTGTACGTGGCCCACGTGGACCCAATGAATTTCTACCTTTACAAACTAATTTTCAGAATGATAATTCTGAGCCACATTTTCGGCCACAAACTATAGATGTTAAACTAGACGTGTTGGTAAATCCACATGGACTAGAAAACACTTCGCGGTTGGATGGAAAAGTCGTCCGTAAAATATGTTGATGCATGCTGCGGCATTTTGATGCATTTGCATAAGGTGTTAGTTTACGTTACTCTAACGTTGAATTTAATATTCAATTCAGTTTATGTGCATTTTTAAAAAAAACTTTTTATCTAATCAGTGTATTGATAATTTGACTGGCGTTTGATCACTATCTCACTTAGTTTATGGTAAGTGACGATGTGGCCAATGATGGAGCATGCTTGCCCTATTTAAAAAATAACAGTGAAAATGATATAGTACAAGTACATATTAATAAAATTATACTCGTATAAGAGAAAACCGTCATGATTATTATCATTGGAATCAAAATGTTCATTTCATCAATTTTAATAAAACATCGTTTTATGCAACACGACACAAACTACACTAATTTTGGTTTCTACTTCTAAGCATTTATAAATTTAGTTTTAATAACTTGAAACACTGTTTGAATTCAAAACTTTCAGTTTGTATGCTCATTAGAAACATATATTGCAGCTTCTACAACTTTCCTAATATTGTATTTATAGCTGCTCCATACGATAAGTTCCATGTCTCTTGCCGGATTTCCTTGGGTAGCTTTTAAAACTTTTCTGTAAGCCATCCCTTATAATATGTAGTTTGCAGACATGTCGGCATAACCGGGCAAACGAGGAAACTTTGAGACGTGTATGGGGATGTAAACATTGAAAACACATAAAATGAACATATGAGTACATACGTTTTATCTACACTAATATAATAAAGAAGTAATGTTTGTTTTTTTGTTTGTATGAGGTAATCAGTGGAAGTACTGCTCCGATTGCTAAAATTTTTTCACCAATAGAAAGCTGCTATATTCCTGAGTGACATAGGCTATATTTCATGTACGCGGGGTGAAGCTGCGGGCTAAAGCTAGTTTTTGATATAGAAAATATATAAATACACATGCAGGCATGATCTTAGGTTTGTGAATACATTTCCCGAAGAATCGCCAAATTCAAGTGCCAAAGAGAAACCACAGTCCTTAAACTAGAGGCAAAGAAGGAAAGCGAAGGATAGGGTGTATAGCCTTATTCCTCGCTCGCACGAAGTCGAAGACGCACTGTCATATGTAACACGTCATGGTAAGGCTCCAGATCTCCAGTAACTCGATCCAAAAAATGAATATCAAGAATAGCCTCCATGTTAAGCACTTGGTAACAGTTAATGCCAGAAGAGTAATGCCAGTGTAAGAAATAGTTCAGTCTTTTAGATAAGCAGCCATGACTCAGAAGCTAATTTTATTAAAACTTTCATTGTTATCTCATCTATATATTTTAAAATCTAATCTTATTACAACATTAGATTCTCAAAGAAACCAAACAACACAGCAATAACATGAGACGATAAATCGATCCAATAATACTTTTGATCCGAATACCTTCAAGCAACAGTATTGTTTTCATCATTATTATTATATACGATATTTGGATTATCTGAGAACATTATTGTATTTTTGTACTCTGATCTCTGTTGGCTAGAAACTTTTCTAGAATTCCAGTCAAGATCTGGTTAGCATATTCATGAATTATTAGATTCACTACCGAATGGAGGAGCTGACAGGAATCCTAAAAATATATCCAACGTGACTTTTAGACTAGATACAAATTCTGATTCACTGGTGATAATGTCGGTATTTGATGAATTTTGAAAATGCTGAATTTTCGCCATCTTGCAAGCATATGGCCACGTTCAGGGCCATCGCTCCCGATCTTAGTTTGTTTTTTTTTGGTATTTCTGGTGGAATTTTAGATGAAACATGTAAAAACCCTGTAACACTCGTTGAATCAACTGACTTTTTTTTTGACTGACCGACATTTTGACAATTCAAAATTGCATGTAATTTGTTATTTAGTTGGTTGAAAAAATATTAAAATAATAGCACTGCCACTGTCAGTGGCGGTTATTAGGAACTTATAAATAAATGCATGTGTATGGACACTTAATGATCATCATCATCTCAGTCGAAAGACATCTACCTCGGACATAGGCCTCCCTCAAGCGTCGTCACAACGACGGGTCCTGTTCATCTCGCATCCATCGGATTCCCGCGACCCTCGCTAAGTCATTAGGCAACCTTGTGGGACCACCCTTGGGAGAATTTACTTGCTCCTACTTCCTCATGTGGTATTGACTAACCTGTGTATAGGTCATCCAGCAACAGGGTTCCACCTGGTTGGCGTCCAGGCCCCAGAACTCCAGCTCCTCCTCGAAGAGTGGCCCGCACACGTCTGTAGGGTAGTGGAGCTTGCCGGTTCTGGAGACAAACACACGGTTACACTGGAAAATAATGATTGTGATTTTGTTTCTATTTTTTTTAAATAAAATTTTGTCTCATTCTAGGATACTACTCGTGGCTTGTGTGTGTTTGCAATTATGAAAACTCACATACAAAAGACACCCAGCACAAAACCGTAAAACCACAGAACATATAAAGGAAGTTAGAAAGGAAATAGTTCCTGATTTGTATCGGAACGCGTGTCGCCGTTTGTCTCCCACTCTTTTATTTCACTACAAGCAGAAAACCAATGCCTACGCGGATTACGCACACAAATAAACAACATACACTTCGATTGTGAGTTTGCTATTGGTTGTCACACTAACGCAATTACTGCGTTTGACGTACACTCATACACGCGTAAAAATCTCATGTATGCTAGGGCGACCAAAAGGTCGATTATTGATATCGATAAAATTAATGTAATCTTGCTTCTTACTTTGCAAGTATTGTGGACTATGTGGACTTCTGTAATACATGTTGTGAACACGTACGATATTCATATATCATTCAACAAATAAAAAAATACATAACTGAATTATTAAAAACAATTTTTTTATTAAAATTAGGATTTACCATGGAATATTTACCGTGTTTATTATTTGATTATTAGAGAAAGTCGGTTGTCTCTCAACCTTACATTTCCGGTGCTTATCACCAGTTCAAAAGGAAAAAAATAGTGTCCCTGAAGTAATACGGGTGCATTTTATTCCTAATCTATATTAACGATTTGCCGAGAGAAATAAATATCCAGAGTGTCCTTTTTGCTGACGACATCTCAATAGTGTTTCCATGTGACGACGGTAGCAACTTAAATTTAATACTGGTCGACACTATATTTAATACTGACAAAAATAGTAAATTGGCAAAAGGACCACAATTTGAATTTTTTTTTCTCAAAAACTAAAATTATGCAATACAGTCCTTATCAAAAACGTTCATTGAGTATTAACTACTCATTCAATGACATACCGCTCCAGTGTGTCGATGAATTTAGACTCTTGGGACTGATAGTTGACACTAATATAAATTGGAAGGCACATATTAATTTTGTATCAAACAAAGTTGCAAGTTTTGTGAATGCTTTAAATGAGTCGAAAAGATCAACCGACTTCAAAACAGCGAAGACAGCGTACTACGCGTACGTCTACTCGTGGTTAACATATGGCATTATTGTATGGGGAAATTGCGTCGCAGTAAAAAAACTGTTCATTTTACAAAAAAGATGTGTGAGAATTCTTGCGAACATAGACCAAATGCAGAGTTGTAAACCTTATTTTATTAAATATAAAATGCTCACCCTAACAAGCATCTATATTATGGAGGTAAGCAAGTTTGTTAGAAAACATGCGTCGTTATTCCCTGTGGCTAAGAATCAAAGACCGCTGCAACGCTCATTAAGAGTAAAAAATGAATTAGCATTGCCAAGTTCAAAATTAGCTATGTTTCAATCAGGACCTCTTGTAATGTGCAAAAAAATTTACAATAAATTACCGAATGAGATTAAGGACATAGAATTTGATAAAAAATTTGTAAACGCATTTAAATTGTACCTAATACAGAAGTGTTACTATAGCTTAAATGAGTTCTTAACAAATTGACATTCTGTAATATTAATATTATCAAGATTATTTGAAGATTGACGCGTATAATTGTAATAAGGACAGCCAATAATTAATAAATTAATAATTACATGATGACAATAATAACGTAATAATAAATCTTGAATAACTTTATTTACTTAATAATGCATGCAATTATATTTTAATTTAATTTATATTAATCAACAAAAATGTTGCGGTGCCCTAGCAGGGTCCATGTACGAAACTTATAATTTTGTAGCAAGGCCTTGTATACGTCATGAATGCAATAAATAAATAAATACGTATGTATTTATTAAGTAGCATACGCTTGCTCTCTTTTAATTTAATATTCCGAAGGTTTTCGGTGTACTTTTTTATAATTGCTTCAGATATTTTGCAGATTAGTAGCAATTCTTTCGAAGGGTACAAAAAACCACCTTTATCTTTTGCTACTAAATTTTTCCTTTTTTTAGCTTTAATTACTTTAATTCAATAGCTTTACTTACTGAACTCGTTATGTGTTTAACGATATATCTGTGCGGATAAGCATTTGATTTTAAGTTTCTTTTCCCTGACTTTGTTGTTATGTAATTATCATCATCGAAATGTTGCGAACTAATTGTGCTACATTTAGTAGGGATCCAATCAATTGTACCAGTTGTCTCAATCTATAGTTTTCTTATACCTGGATCTGTTGGAAACACAAAACATATTAAATCATAATTATGTTAGTTTCAATTAAAAAAATCATAAAACTTAAATACATAGAAACCTTACTCAAAATCTATTAATCGTGATAAATAATGTTATTTTAGTTATAAAGTTTTCTATTGATAATAATCATTAGTACCATAGTAATTATCGACATTGTTTACAAATTGGCACAGCACTATCGATATGTCAAAATTTCGTGGAATTGTACTTTTGGTTCTCTCGCAGTGAACGTAATACATTGCGCGATCGCTCACGTCGTGCAAAATGGGGTACCATTTTGCACGACTTGCAAACCTATTGCAAGCAATATATTACTATTGGTCTGATTGCGATTATATCGTTTTTGTCTACAAACTTCATAATGCTAATGTTATAATTACAAATATCACAAGTATTTTAATGTTTTTGGACTTACCGATGGAAAGAAATCACATCTCGTGCTACACTACACACCTGGCTTCTTTTCCGACACGTTACAATAGCGCAAGACGGCATAATTTAATATTTTTGCGGAGCTTACGTACGCTGTCAAAACAAAAGCAAGATTGCTGACCGGTAAAATAAATTTCGGTTGATTATGAGCATTCGCTCATAACCGCAGCGCGCGTGCCACGCCCACAAGGCCTTTCTAACTTCCTTTATATGTTCTGTGCGTAAAACCGTTCTTATCATTATTGTAGTCTTCTTACTAGAAACTTGGATTAAAACCTTTAATATTCTATAGTAGAAAGTTTAGATACAAGCATATGTGTACGCTGGTGTCCCCTTCACGCTAAAACGAATTTCAATAACGACACATATCAAAATTGTCTATGCAAATTGAATAAGCTAGTGTGCCTCACCATCAACGATTGCATCACTGTTTACCATCAGGTGGGATCGCAGTCAAGCACTAGTTCATAACAATAAAAAAAAGATATATAGGCTATAATTTATAATGGTGGAAAATACTCAGATCACATGGATGAAGCCGCTGGCAACCGCTAGCACTGCCATAAAACTATTCATCCCACTTACAAACTACACAAAAACTATAAAAGCTACACCCACTTCACAAGTTATTTGATAGCTACCAGCTGATATTTTTTCACTCCTAGATCAACAGGCGAATAAATACACTTGAAGCGGAAAAAACCGACCCATTTTGTAACAGACAGTGAACATACGGATAGACGGGAAAAAATATTATTCCACTACCACAATTATGGCCGGGTATCCGATTTCCATACATTTCAATAACAAAAGGATTGCTACCGTTACAGGTTACATATGTATACCTTGGTTGGGATGATGGATGAATATTTTGTACCATTTAATTGGAGCGAGGACAAAGGATAATCGGTCTCTGGAGGATGTTTTATTCGATTTTTTGGATAACGTGGATTATCTTGCTTTTGGGTCTTGCTGGGTTGTTATTTGTTATGTTATGTGTAATAACTTTTGAGGTTGTTATATCCAGTGGAGATTAGAGCTATCTTCAGAATATCCTTGCGTGATTAGATCACAAAAGAAGATTTCTGCACGATAACAAAGGTTACCGATACATAGCCTGAAGAAGCACCAAACTTAAGTGGCAGTGGGCAGGGATTTCACAGATGATTGTCTGAAATATATTGGAGTCGCGACCATGTACCGTAAGAAACAGCGTTGGAAGGCCTCCCACAAGAGGCACCGATAACCTGGAGAGAATTACTGGAATCCAATAAATGCAACTCGCATAGGACTAGTCATTTTGGCGACACTTGGTGGAGGTTTACATCAAGTTGTGGACGTACTGAAACATTATTAAGCGTCCTCTATGGAAAAAAAAAACATTTTTTTGGTTTGATTTGATATAAAAGATGACACCTACATAAACATCTCGCAAATGTTCTCGCTCTCTGGTTGATATCAGACCATTGTATGAAATTTTGGTCCATAAGGACCTCATAACCAACCCGAGAATGAGATTCTTTAATAAATGAAAAGGTGTTTTAGGCAAGAAAAGAAAGAAGACAACCCGAAGAACCCCGAAAAATAAAAAAGAAGATATCCCGTAAGTGACAATTTAAATGAAAAGGTATTCGTAACAGCTCACTATACTTTTTTTTTGCTTTGTTTGATGTGGAAATTAAATCCACCTGTATTCGTTCAGTTTCACTTTTTGTTGTGAAATATCTATCGACACGTTTTGGCAGTAAAACTTGACTTGGATGCCGTGACGGCAAATGGCACGACGCTATCATGCCGTGATAACTACGCCACCGCTTTCGACTACCTTGCGTATGAGCGCGCTTATACTAACAGTGATTTCACATCTATCGGGCAGCCTGTGATGGCAAACGTTTTTAAAAAAGATACTAGAATAAAATGAGAAATAAGTCAAACTACCATCATCTAGTAACAGCTATAGGACCAACCACTACATCTTACTGTCCAATCTATAAAATCATACTTTTTCACCTTCAGATACTCGAGCATCAATTATTTTTAAAACCTTGCTCAAACTAAGCCCACAGCAATAAACACTAGCAATCTCCACAAACGATAAATTCACAAAACTTAATCTGAATCCAGAATTTCAATTCTTTCTTTTGTTACTCGTACATTATACATGTATTCACACAGTTAACCATTTTTTTTATTTATTCCTTCGGTTACAGTTACGAGTTTCGACTATAAATTCTCTTATAAAACCACCCTTTTAGGCGATAAAATATTGCTGAAAGTATTCTTATGTAATGTCGATTGTATATTATGTATTAGATACTTGTATTATATCGCTTCTAAATACAGGCACAGTTAAAATAGGTTCGTCAAACTGAAGCCTGAATTTGTCTTTCTTTCGATTGGAATGTGCTTACTAAGGTAAGCTAAAAAAAGGTAAGGTAAAAGTAAGCTTTAGCCTTACTGATGCAGACTTATCAATGTTTCAGAATACATTACTCTACTTTCAATTGCTTATTAAAACGTGGTCTTGAAAATGAAATAAAACAGATTTTTCGATTTATATGTCACTAGCTGTCCCCTGCGGTTTCACCCGCATTTTTCATTACTGGTCCACTCCCGTGGGTCGTAGCGTGATGGTATATAGCCTATAGCATTCCTCGATAAATGGGCTATCTAACACTGAAAGAATTTTTCAAATCGGACCAGTAGTTCCAGAGATTACCCCCTACATACAAACTTACAAACCTACAAACTTACAAACTTACAAATTTTACCTCTTTATAATATTAGTATAGATAAAATGACATCCTTACGATTATTTAGGGAGTAGGAGGGGGTGTCTCTTTAATAAAAGAGGAGTGAGAGAGGAGTGACCTAGTCCATGACTAGACTAGACAGACAAACAGTCCATGGATTGTTTGTCTTCAGCTCTTTGTAAGCTTTCTTTGAACTTCCTACCTGCGTTAGATGTTTCTCGAGAGTTTCCGATCTGTATCTTGTATAGTCACTTTTAATACGTTTGCGTACCGATTAAAAAGAGTGTGACGTCAATTAGATTAGATATGTGTAGTTACTCAGATACCCGCGAAACGAGACACAATAGTAAAACAATAACAGCGCGGTCTCATAGGACCGGTTGGGGATTGAAACGTTAAAGGTTATTTATTTACAAAAAAAACTATTTTTGACTAAACACTGTAGCGTCAAATATTTTATTATTACAGATTAGAGAAAGGAAAGAATTTGAAAACTGACAAAGATATAAACGACTTGACTGTACACTAAATACTCCTATAACATCATATCGCAATATCTACAAACGTGCACGTTCAAGTTAAGGCGTACCAATTATTTTTACGCTCTTTTCACCTTCAAGATTTACAAATTGGTGAGCGCTTTTCAATGTGTTTGATCCTGTTAAATATTTATAAATAAAATATATATAGGTTTAGAGTTATTTAATTGTAAAGGCGGGATTTTACATGTCCGTTTTCTTACTAGACGAAATGGTATAGGTATATAAGAAAGAAAGAAAGGAATTCAATAAGAATACCAGTATTTATGAGAATGTAGAAATAATTCATCTGCCTAGCCCTTTCCCAACTATATTGGGGTCGGCTTCCAGTCAAGCCGGATTTAGCTGAATACCAGAATTGTACGAGGAGCGGCTGCCTACCAGACTTCCACGACCCATTAACTGGGGTAACACGGTACTTCATGGCAACACTCGAGTCAGATTTACTGGCTCCTGACTATACGAATGTAATGTAGAAATAATTGATTGAGAATAATAGATATAAGATGGCTAATAATAACAAAGTTTTAGGGTTAATGGTTAGCGGTTGAGGTATCCCGCAAATTGACTGTGAAATTGGAACATCGGAAACCAATAGAATAGAATACAAACACTAACATCAACAAATGATAGAGCCGTACGGGTTGCTAAATACTGATCGAAAAAAATTAGTTTAAGACATCGACATGATAAGAAGAAGAAGAAGAACATCAACAAAATTATCGCTGGCCATTTAATCATTATTTTGAGAATTTGTACAAATTGCGATAAAATAAAGAGAGACTGGTAGAATAAAAGTCAGTAAGCGGTTTTCTTGAGAGGAGGTTAGGCTTTTCGTCTTGATAACACAGAGGGGGAGGCCTTTGTCCAGCAGTGGATGTCTTTAAACGTGGTGGAAATATCATCTCGAATGTGTAAAAACATTTCAGTAAGTGCATAATTATTTTGTTATTTAACTTTCCTCTTCCATAACTTTTTTATTTTACTTTAAACAAAGTTAGTCTTTGTTAAAAATAATAAAAAATGAAAAACCTATTACACCGGCACCGATATTCTTCAAACGCGATGACAGCAACGGCAAAAAAACTAGTAGCCATCGTACGATCCCAGAAGAACTCATTCAAATAGAGAAACTTTCTAAGCAGAGTTGAAATAGAAAATTGGATTTAAATTCAAACCCGCTTTAGTGCAAGTTCTCAACTTCAGTTTGACATGCTGTTAGTTCGTTCTCTATTCACTGGACGTATATTTCATTTCCTACTGTCCAGATGTAGGTGGAATGATATTTGCTTCAAGTACCTTCTCACTTAGTTGTGTAGGTATTCTTAGGAGGTGAGAGTTATAGGTTTCTTAGTGAGACAGCTCTTTTACGTCAGTTTATCTGTCAGTTACGTTTTGCGATATCTTACCCCGCGTGAAGCTAAAAAGTTATTCTAAGAATAAATACTCAAGGGATAAAATATAGACAAGACGTGTTCTATGTTCTATTCCAGGACATGATCTAGTCGGGTATCCATCTACCACATCACACTACATCCACCTCTATCTAACAGAATTTTGTAGCTTTGTAATTTATTTAGGATAACACACTTTGTAGAAATATCTTTAATCGCATATTTTTTAAGGCAAAAAAATATTTAATTTAACTATATAGAGTTTGTTAAAAGTGATTTTTACTAAAAAAGTTGTGAGTTTTGAATGAATACTAAATTCTTTTTTTCATACTTTAGTTATTTATTTTATATGACAATAGGTACAAAATATTTACAGTATAATAAAAACTAACTCTAAACTAATTAAAACTAACTTAAAACAAACTAACACTAAATGAATGTGTGCTAAACAGTTTTCTGCTAAATAAAGTTTATGCCATCCGCTGCTATGCAAAATAATTTTGTCACATAAAAGTTCTGCTATGAAAGGTAGATCTAGTTGTGTGCTAGTTTCATCCAAATCCGTCATACTGTCATCAATATACTGAAAATACATACATCCATACAATCTTTTGCCTGTTTAATATTAGTGTGAAATGGGATACTGTAATATAGGTAAAGGAGGGATCAGACTCTTGAGAAAATGACATACTACAAGTTCTATCAATCAACGAAGATTGCAAAAAGTTCAAAATGATGGACATCGACCATAATGATGTTTTCATAGTACTTGTGAATCCTATACATTGAACTTTTTGAGAATCAAAATTGATTTCCAGAAAGTTCAATGTTCATCTGTCGACAAATTATCTCAAATTTTTTTTTGGCTTTTCTGTCTTGACTAATGTCCTGCTCATTCTCGCCCTATTTCCAGGGTCCCGGGGTTCTCTTAAAACTGTAACATGTATTACAATTTCTACTATAATTATTAATAATAGGAATGCATGCCAGTATGTATTATTTTTAATTACTTTCACCTTTTCAACATTATTGTGATAAACGTTACGACTATGCAATCAATCCAAGTTCAAATTAATTTCGTTGATAAAGGGACCCACTTCGTGAGTTTTCGGTAAACTTCGTTAAATTCCGGCATTTCCGAGGGCAAACCCTTTAATACGGCTAAGATTGATTAATGTCACTTTGTTTTTGGCTGATATTGATTTATTGCCTGTGGTCGATAGGCTTGTTTTGGTAACGGGCTTAACAAGAATCGAAGGACCGGTCCTTTCGGGGGAAAGGCTATTTATTAATATTAGATTGATTCGAGATATCATTTTAAAAGTACAAGGAATATTTTAAAAAGTCTTAGCATAAGTATTATCCATTTTAAAGATATTGAATGTCACACTAACATTATAAAAACGATCATTTGTATGCACGTGCGTATATCTTTGTTGTTCGTTCATGCTTAAATGACTAATCGGATTCGCATGAAATTTAACACGCGGGTAGACCATGTTCTAGATATAAGAATCTTTTTATCCTAAGCGTAAACTCCTTAGTGATAATTATGTTCTACTTTCATGCTGAGAAAACCATTGACTGAATCTTAATTATCATAATCATTTCAGCCTGGACATAGTATCGCCACAATGATGACGGGATGCTGAAGTTTTTGGTTCCAATGTCGCATGTGTCGGTTTACAGCGTTTATGCTTTCTAAAGCTATCTACTTTCACAACACCAATATCCTACTAAAATCGATATTGCTTACACTCTCAAAAGTCACATAACAAAAAAAGTTAGAACACAAAATTTCAGCCATTTTCTTTTTACGCGCCATAACCACAGCCAGCCCTTTGCAAAATGTGTTACGGAAAAATTCATATGTCAAGCCTTTGGTACCACTGCGCAGGTTGGGCCAACCACAGAGCTGCCCAAATACCGCGGTTGACATTCGCGTCCCTTGCGGTTTTTCCGAAAATTTTGTCGTTGGGCCCGGGGTTAGGATCACCGCAACCGGCGTGTAGTTACAAAAACTACTGAAGAAGTGAACAGTTTTGGGAAATGTAGATTTTGGGTTGAAATTTTTGGGAGTTTGAAATTTTTGGGCAATACAAGGAAAGAGAAAATATTGTTTTCTATTGATTGGTTTTTATTTTTATTGTATTTTTGGATGCAATATTGACTGGTCTACACTGTCGTCACATACATCATCATCATTTCATCATCGAAAGACAGCCACTGTTGGTCATAGACCTCCTCTAAGCGTAGCCAATGAATGGTTCTGTATGTTTTGCATTTATCGGATTCCCGCAACCCTTACCAGATCATCGGTCCAACTTATAGGAGCCTTTCAACGCTGCGTTTTCCGGTACGCGGTTACTACTCCAGAACCTTTTGGCCCCACCGGTAATCTGTTCGGTGAGCAATTTACTCTGCCCATTGCACTTAAGTTTGGTCATTCTTTGTACATACTTATTGATATTGTAACATGTAAAAAAAATCATAGTTTCTTGCCGGTTCTTCCCCATAGAGAACCATCAATGGGAACCGTGCTCTAACTTTTATTTTTTTTATAAGAATAAGAGAATTTAGTGGGAAAAAGGAAAGGCATAATTATAAAGAGCTAACAAAAACGAGGGCTTACATTACAAAAAGGTATTATCTTTATCCTCTAATTCAAGCTGAGATAATGTATTGTATAGTAGCCAGCCTAATTTTTATATATTATGCTTTTGTAATAAGATCATTTATCATCGCAATCTTTTTGTGGTAGACTTGGGAAGCCGAAATTTAATTGACTTATTTTATTCAGATTACATTGATATTTAAAGTTGGAAGCCGTTACATAATTATGTTTTAATTACAATCTAAGATTACATAGACCGATTTCGTGGTTGGTTGGAAAACTTGGTGGTTGGTTTTGAAGTTGGTATATAAGGTTCACTATTATAGGATCATTGTTTCTATGGTACAGAACTTGAATTCCAATACCTTGTGCTTTACCACGACGTATTAAGATTTCGATCGTGCGAGTTAAAAGAGGGATAAAACTATACTTACATCCTTTAGTGATCTATCTCTTTAACATTACAGTTTACAAAATACAAATGAATAAATAATAAATTAGGACAACAAAAGTATGCATTCTAAATCGTGTGATTTTTTATTTGAAAACTAACTTTTGACAGCGGTTTGCCCGTGTGATAGTAGAAAATTATTACACGGAAACGTAGTCCCAAAATAAAACGTATCCTACGTGCTATTTTAGGTCCAAATATCATTTAAATATGTTCAGTTATTTTAGTAACAAATATACATGCAAATATTCGTTCAAACCAAGTTATAATATCAGTGCGCTACGAGAATTTCCCCTAAAATACTAAAGCCAGAGAATCCAACGCGAAATTAGACATAATGCGTTTGCAGTCGACCGTGGAGACCAAAATCACAAATTCTAAAACAACAATACCCGACGTCCTATCCAAATGAGCCGAAATACCTTTTGTACAAAATGCCTGACATTTGTATAAAACATCCCTTTTGTCTCGAAATGTCAATGCGTCTAAATTGCCCTGTGTATCACGGCCACAAATCTTATTGCCTATCCACCAGACGATATAAAATGGTGATAATAAGTAATATCACACTTTTCGGGGACGAAAAGAACCGTAATTTTTCTATTCTTAAGTGGATTGTAGGCTTCTTTTTTTATTAAAAAGGTCTGGGTGTATTTCGCTCAGGGTTTTAGGTATACGTATAAAGTGCGTAAACTGGAGTAATTGAAGTAAGAATGGTTTCGGGAAAAAAACGAAAAGACTGTTTGTAGTGACTGGTACAATAAGATTATCACTAGCAAGCTCATTGGAATCTTTCTCTTCTACGTTATCTCATCCTATAACACTAATGTAATGATTTTGAAATTAATCAGTGGGCCTAAAAGATGATCGATTTGATGATTGATTGAGCAATTCATCTAAAAGCAAATCATATCTCGAATTCCTAGCAGATCGTAAGCAATTCTTTTAATCTATACTAATATTATAAAGAGGAAAACTTTGTTTGTTTGATTGTAATGAATAGGCTCAAAAACTACTGGACCGATTTTAAAAATAATGTCACCATTCGAAAGCTACATTATCCACGAATAACATAGGCTAAATTTTATTCTGAAAAAATAGGGTTTCGTAAGATATTTAGGTTTAGGTGTAAAAAATCAACCAGAAAAGTTCCTTATTTTGCGTACGCTGCCTAAACTATAAAAGAAAGAACCATAAAATGTTCTAATTAATTGTAGATCTTATAAATATCTACAAAAAAGTCCGCGAAACACTATACCTATCTATGTCGAGTGAGGCACAACAACCATTTTTTTAATCTAAAAATCTTGATTTTTTTTGGACTACATTTAAACGCATTTATTTTACTCATGCTATTAACCCTTATCAAAATAAATTATTTTATCACTAAGTACAGTTTATGTAGATAATATTTGGTCTTTGAATGATTGAAATTGGACGTTTGGTTTTGAAGTTATGGCGAAATTAAAATATTACGATTCCTGCTGCACGGTCTGTTGCGAAGTCTCTTTCTTATGAATTGTGCTATCATAGTATAGGTAGGTAGAATTGATATGAGAAATTGTTTACAAAGGGCATCTGAAGGAACATGGTGGGTTTTTTTACAGCTCTGCAAACTGTACCCGTTTAAAATCGCACCACAGGTTGCGTTTGACCATCAATAATGTGAAGTCTGCTGAGTAAAAATGCACGCACTCAAGAGTTAACTTAATTCATAAATTGCATAGTTAACTCTCGATAAAGAAAGTAGTACCCGCTGATGTATAAAGGCATCAGTCAAATATCACCCCAAGTAAAAAATCTGCCTAAATAAACGAGTAATTTCAATAACTAAAAACGTCGGGAATCGCTTTGTGACTAATGACACTTAAGAAATGTCTACACGACAATAGGAGGCTTAAGGATGTCTTTCTCACGATAGCAGGTTTATTCCATTGGCAGGGCAAGAGGAGGTCTTGCCCCATACATTGACCCAAACTAGGGCATTAGGATTCAGATTCTGACGCCAAAACAGTATGGCGGTGCTCCGCCTAGCGAAGTAGACTTCGACCGTAACGTCTGCCGTGTTTTCCGGGCGTTCCGCAGAATAATGACTTGGCCTTTTCTTCCCGCCAAATCCAAAATATTTACCTCTCGAAACACTCATGTTCGGTTAGTACTTGCATAATGCAGAAAGTGAGAACGCCATGACGCCTATATAGTTACTCTTTAAAGAGAGAATATACCGAAGTACCTAATAACTGAGGCGTGCAAAAGTTAGTGGCCCTGATACGTAAATAGCAACTGAAGGAACATGGTGGAATTTAGTCCGCAAAAGACCACTTGCTCCACCTAGAGCTGGATAACTATCTCAAATAAAAAAGAGGCAAATACTAAACCTTCTATTGACTTCAGGATCAGCTTTGTGCTGACCATTCATATATTTTGACAACTAAAAACTACTTTATGCACTTTTTTTCAGCCTACATAAGTAAGTGCTATTTACACTTACTTAGTGGTGCTTTTTTTGGAAGGAGAATCATCAGACTGATTTCTCACGCTCTTGGGCAGAGCGGGAGGGCGTTTCAGACTCTTACTGACTAAACCCCACCCCGTTCCCCTTCGTTCCTTCGATCTGGGGGGCACGGTGAGAACCTTTCGGATTTTCCGTGTTCCCCAGAGGCTTTGGCCCTACCGGGCCCCTACAGTTTTCTGACATCTCCTTGAGGCGCGCGTGGAACAGAACACGCCGTTGACGACTAGGCTCGGTCCAGGTTATTACCAGACTGCCGGACGGCGTGCTGCTCGCCGTCCGCGTGCACGCGCCTACGGTGGTCAGAAATCGGGATCGGGATCTCGGCGGCGGCGCTCGCGGTCGGCAGCCTCCTTCGCTAGCATTACTGCTTCGCAGAAAGAGGCGACCGCTCACCACCCCTCCTCGCACTGGACCATGGCCTGTACCAGGGCCCAGAGAGGTCGCCACCGCCGATAGTCTCTACAAAGACACGGCGGCGCTCCGCCCAAGCAGGGCACACCTCTACCGTGTGCGCCACCGTGTCCTCCCTTTGTGGGGGTCATCGGTTGCAGCGACCTCTCGCGCCGGGCCCTGGTCCAGAGCAGGGTGGAGTGGCAGGCGGTTGCCTCCTTCTGAGAAGCAGTAATCCAGCCAAGGTGGCGGCCGCATGGATGAGCAAATGGCCTTCACGCCCCAGCGTTGAGGAAATAAGATCCCGACCCCGATTTCCAGCCACCGTAGAAGTGGACTTGCGGACGGCGAGCAATGGGGCGCCGTCCGACCGTTCGGTAACCAAATATCTACACCGAGACCGAGTTGACGGCGAATAGTGTTCCAAGCGTGCCTCATTGAGATGTCAGCAAGATCATAGAGAACCATCAGGGTCGCCAAGCCTACTGGGGTCATGGGTTCGCTTCTGAAAGGCATTCCTGGAGCCCTGGAACGCAAGGCAAAGAAAGAACATAGGTGTGGGTTTTGGTCAGTAAAAGTCTGACACGTCCTGATACGTTAGCTAAGAGCGGGAGAAGTCATTTATTTCCCAAATAAAAAAAGGAATGAAGTTAAACTGTTTTATGTGAAAGTAAAATGAATGAATTGGATGCTTTCGGAATTATTCGCAAGTGTAGAATTATTGGTTACTTTTGTGCAGTTTAACGAACTTAACGCGGGCGAAGTCGCGGGCAACAGCTAGTATTTAATAATTTCATATCAGAATAATATTCCGTGTACCTAAATATTGCCGCATGAAAAATATGTGCCATATATTATGTCCAAATAAGATTCTAGTAAAATTGACTTCAGTCCTAGTAAAATTTCCCTCAGGATTTGAAAGAAGAATACAAGTTGAACTAAACCTTTTGGCTTCTGTATACAACGACAGCGTCAGTGGCATTTTTAGGTCCTCGAAATACAAGGACACTAACGGCCCGACTCAGGGACATTCATTAACGTTAATCATCACTTAAGAAATTGTCACATTGACAGTTTTACACAGTTTTTCAGTGAAGGTTTGACAATACTTAACTTTAATGGACGTTAATGAACCATTAGCTGGACTATGCGTTCGGCCGTAAGTATTCAGGCTCAGTAGGTTGCTATGTTTGCAGCGGTATCAGACATGTTTTCAGGTCCTCATAAGTGCAGTTGTAAGGAAACTTTGGGCACTACTAGTAGTTTGAACCAGGGGGACAGTAATAAAATAATACATTTTAGAAAAAAACAAGCAAATGATCCCTTACCTGTAATAATTCAAAACCTGCGCGAAGACTCCAGGGTGCCTATCGAAGAAGTACTCGTTGAGGACGGGGTCGTAGTTGGCCAGCGCCTCCGTGAGGCGCGACAGCCGCGTGGCGGGGATCTTCTTCAGCGTCGCCTTGTACGTCTCGTGGCGGATGCCCCCCACGTTTAGCACGACGCGGTTCTCCGCGTCCATGTTGAGGAGATTCATTTCTGGTGAGGAGTTTGGATGTTAGTAAGTGGTTGATAATTAATGATTGTGATGTAGTTAGGTTAGGTTAGGTTAGGTTAGAAAACTGGCTGAGATTTATCGTTGCTGTAATTTGATATGGCCAATATTGTGTTTTACACACCTATAAACATGTACCTATTTCGTAGCTAAAACTTTATTATGCAACATAGCTATATTCACATCAGGTTGATTTTACATAGCTCCCAGCAAAATTAGTTCATTTTCTCTTTCCAGTCTAGTAGGTAACACAGTATTATTTATACATTTTTGCTGATTTTTATTACTGATAGGAATTACATCAAAAACCGTATTTTATAGAAATAACCTACTACCGCTCCACTAGTGACCCCTATTATAGAGAGCAATCTAGGAGTAGCTACTGCAAAAGTTATAGCTCTAGCTTGAGAAAAGACCACCTGAGATCTGGTATTTATGTGTATAAACTAGAGGCATAATATTTCAATTCTTTAAATTTACGGCACTCTTGTTTCATCATCTATCAGAAATTCACTTTAAATAATTTTCTTTACCGATAATATTCAAATCCTGCACTAAATTTGCACAACCCTTGAGAAGCATATTTGTGTAATCACCCCGAAACACTTACTCGTAATTCCTTTACCGAGAAAGGTCAAATACTGCTCTGAATTCCTTCAAATCATTGAATTGCTTTACCTATAAAATTCATATCCTACTCTGAATTTGCATAACCGTTGAAAAGCATATTTGTTTAATCACCCCGCATGCTAACAAGATATGCGTCCATGGTATTTTGCTTCGCTGATATTACAGAACCTTCCAAACTATTCATCATCATCTGCCTAGCCTTTTCCCAACTATATTGGGGTCGGCTTCCAGTCAAGCCAGATTTAGCTGAATACCAGTATTTTACGAGGAGCGGCTGCCTACCAGACCTCCACAACCCATTAATTGGGGTAACACGGTACTTCATGGCAAGACTGGAGTCAGATTTCTGGCTTCTGACTATCCGTAACGACTGCCAAAGATCTACAAATGACAGCCGGGACCAACGGCTTAACGTGCTTTCCGAGGCACGGAGGAAACTCGTTATGTTAAGATGGTCACCCATCGACAGACCAACCAAGGCAAGCGTTGCTTAACCTTGAAGATCGATCTGTGCGGCTGTTATTATCTAGCCACGAGCTCCTCTCGATCTGTGCGGCTGTTATTATCTAGCCACGAGCTCCTCAACCTTCCAAACTATTGTACTACAAAATTCTGATTCATATTTGATGCTTATAAACCTATATTAAAAGATTTTGTAGAAAAAAGTCTGTTAATAAATTACGATGACAACGATTTATGACTGAAAGAAATTAATGGTTTAAGTAGGAATACACAGAAAGTTAGAGCCATTTATAATTTTTTTACTGACAACATTCATTGTTATAACGACAGAGTATGTTAGTTGAACATTAATAACAACACTTATAGTTTTTTTTTTTCTGTAAGGGTCACCGCATACTTCAGTTTCTTGTTCCATACATGGTTTAATTTGTTAATTTCATATTTGTTAACTTAATTTGTATAAACAAGTTGATTAAAAGTGCACATGCATCCTCTTTAGCATTTATTTTTAAAGTTTTTGAACGTTTAGGTTACTTGAGCAACATTGGAAATGCAACATAATTCATTTGTATTAATTTTATCAGAATTTTTTAAATCTGAAGTTGCATATGCTCCTCAATGCTCTATGTTTGAGTGTAGTTTCTACACTTTGTCCTATGCGGAACATGGCGCATTTGCCATGGTGGCGCCAAAACCTTTGGTGGGTTTACTCCAACCAGCCCACCTCTCTCCGAAAACGGATGAGGCCTCTAAACTGCATTTGCTTATTCGGGAATGGGAAATATAGCGTTATCAGTTACTAGTGCATCAACAGCTACTGATATGTTGATATTCTTATACAACAACACATTAACATTCATACGAGTACTTCCAATAGCATCACAATTAAACAATCAAGCGACAACAAAAACGAAAATATCCGCGTTTCCTTACTATTACTTGGCACCCGATGGATCCACATTGTGGAAACGATATAATATTCTTATTTCCTGAAAATAACACGATAATGTATCTCTAATTGACCATAACAGTATAAATGGGAAAATAATATTTTTACTACGAAATTATCTGTATCTATTCCTTGGCTTCCTTCCATAGGCAATTGTGTGGAAAAATCATTCATCATATTTCTTTTGGAGGCAGAAAAATCTTGGGTAAAATCTGTTTACGTTAGTAATGTGCCAATAATAGATTTGTAAGAAAAAATATTGCTGGCTATAAATATTCTTCTCTGTGTTGTAGCTCGCGTTTCATAAAGAACGATTAAGTGTTTTTATAGGGGAAGATATACCAATATTGCTTTTGGTAAATTTGACATTTATTATGATAGTCGTTTGGCCCTTCTCTTGGAGATAAGCCACTATTTATATTTACGGCAACTATCCAGCTTTTTCATTATACTAATGGCATGGTTATATAGCTTCTTTGTGTATCTTATTGACTATTTTCTCTCCTCTTACAGGTAATGTAGTACTAGAATCTTATTCGTAGCATACGCCATTAGCTTATAATATTCCTATTTTACTGAAATCTTCATTCTGTAAGCCCTATTTGACTATGGCTAATGGTCTGGTATGGACTATGATCTATTACAGTATATTGAAGGATCCCTAGTTTGTGAATTTTTGGTTATCATAGATGTCCCAATCGTTTCAGATATTTCTTTAGCCTAACTTATATTTAAATTCTAATTAATACTTATAATAATACTCACTGGCGACTCCTCTCTCCCTCTCTCGTGGACAGAACAGTTACTGTGGGCTACGGCGACCGACTCTGTCCCCTCCTCGACATCACCTCTATGTAGTCATCTTCTAACGCGCTAAATATCCCCTGCGGAGGCATCTCTGGGTGGGAGAATCCTGGGGACAAAGACATGTAATTAGAGATTGGAGACAAGTAACCGAACGTACCTATTCTATTTTGTTACTTAGCTTGCGCTGTAACAAGGATACGAATCAGTAAATAAAATGAAACAATTTGTTTCTGTTGGTATAACATAGCTTCGTACCAGAACTTCCCAAATGGGTAGGCATTTTTGTATGAGCATAAAAGATAACCAGCCTTATTAAGTTCCCACAGCTGGGATTCAAGCCTCCTCTCTAGGAGAGAGTATAGGGGCCGTAATCTACCACGAGGGCTACGAGCTGCTGGGCTGTTACGAATTCTTAACGCGATCCATTTGATGACCTAAATTGAATTGCTAAAGGGATATTGCTATATAGGGTGTATAACTATATCCCTTTTTTTCAGACGAGCTCGCCTGTCATTTAACACGTCATGATAATACGAATTCCCTTCCCAGTACAGATTGATGGATGTCACATGTCTTGGAATTTTTGTTTCTGGGACAAGCCGGTTTCTTCACGATGGTTTTTTTAACCCTAAGGTTGACTGGTAGAGAATGCCCTAATGCATTAAGTCCACCTATGACCTACCACCACTGCACATGAAGTTTAAATAAATAAATGTTTTCCTTCACCATTTGAGAGCAGCAGGTTTGTGTGATAAATAAGAAAGTAGTTTATATTATTGAAGTTTAGGTATGGAGAGTTAAAAAAGGAGGTTGCCATGTAATTTTCGGTTTGCTTGAAAGTCTCAATTTCACGAGTAATAGTCAGGCGGTCGCGGTCGCTAGTCTGCGTGGTACGAAAATATTATTATTCCAGTAATTAGGTTAGGGGTTCCGAGGTCACGCGACATTCACCCCTTTCCAAGACATGTATAGATGTATAATCTAGGTATAACCAGAGAAAAGGTACCCATAGCTACTTGATATGACAAGTGATGAATACTGATGAGGGTACTTTAGAAAATAACTTGGAATGAAAATACTGTTACACGTATTTTTAAATTGTATGTTTTTCTTTTATTTTTCAGTAGAACCATAAAGTGAGATAATATCCTGAAAAAAAAAAATTATCACTATCATGCAGCCAAAGACGTCCATTGCTTCGGCTTCCGTTAAGTGTCTACCCAACAATCAGTACTATGCGTTTTGCATCCAATGGATTTCCGCAACCCTCACTAGCTCATCTTGTGAGAGGCCGCAGGCCAGAGGTCTCTGTAACAAGGAGTGAGTCGTAATCCACCATGCAGGCCCAATGCAGGTTGGTAGATGTCAAATATCTCCGAATGTTTGGTTCTGGGACATGCCGGTTTCACGATATTTCTTTAACCGTTCCCAGTGCAGTGGTTATGAAATAAACTACTCAAAGTGAAGTACCTGCTTAGGTTTGAACCCAAACAACTCACAGCTATTACCATTAAACCACCACTACCTCATCTGCAATATTACCGCAGCAAAACTAATTCACTTACTCACATAAAAAGAAGCCTTTACAAAAATTCCTTCACCAAAATTTCCATTACGTAAAAACAGACAAAACTTGATTACGGTTTTACATTAGCGCAACAAAAGGTGGTATTGAATTGTAGCCGCGAGTTTCGACGAAATTCGACCATCGACCCTGACGCGACCCCGCTACGGCTCCATTTTATTCCAGTGGCCTGAAGTATTGATTATACAGTATGTAGTCGAGTTGTGAGGGTGAAGTTTTTTGGGGTAGGTAGGTAGGACAAGGACAGTGTGGTTTTGGTAGTGAATGAGCGGCGAGGACCTGAATGGTTGTGTGTTGTGTTTTTAATGATGAGGTTATACTTATTGATCGTTTTGGGTAATGGGATGCGGAGTAGACGTAGTAATGTGAGACAGGTGACAGGGCAGAATGGATGAAAGAAACGTGTTGCGTCGGCCTTAAGTAATATGGGACAAGGGCAGGAACAAGAAGAGTAGACACTCGATAAAATAAAGTTAGGTTTTTTTAAGAAATTACTAAATATTTTTTTCCGCTCCGCCCGACTTTTACTAACAAAAGCCCATCTGTGTCCATCAGTCGCCCTTTGCGTTTCAAGGCCACGGTTACTCTTTCCAAAATTCTTTCGCCCTAGCGAGCATCGGCTCTATTGGGCCCATACAGTTTGCTAATATCTCTTCGCTCTTATCGCCGATCGCTTCTACGAGAAAGAATATAGTATGATCACTGGTTACCATTAGGTGAATTCAGGTGGGATCGCAGTCAAGCACTAGTAAATAATTTTAAAAAAAATGATGAAGAATCTTCACTTTTAAAGTTTTGAGTCTGCATGCGTCATAAGAATGAATTGTAATTTTGTAACATAGTTATTTATCCTATATATGCTATTCTTGGATATGGTCTACCCGTAATAAATCCATTAAATAGTATTTGGGCGAGAGAATAACAAATATTCATACATACAAATTTTCATGTTTATAATATTAGTAGGAAGTAGGATACCTATACCTACCTACTATTCTATCGATCGACTGGTATACCAACATACCACTATGTTATGAGTTATTTGTCTTATCACGCAAACCGTTTACGAGTATAAACAAGACACGATAGCTTAGTTGATGAGATTGTGTGTGTACAAATGTTGTGTGTGTGTGTGCTCATCGTCTTATACTAAGTTGTGAAGCCCCACACAACTTAGAGGAAGACGATGGGAAGCGATTACTAAGTTTCTACAGACCATTTATTTTGTATGTGGGAAATCATCATATGACCTCTTTCAGCTCTGTGTTGAGCGGCGGATCATCACAACTTGCTTCGAAGACTTCGAACGTCCATTGAATAGTGCCCAAGTCGTTGAAGGCGCGTAGTGATTTCGGATAGAGATTGAGTTGATGACGACGGCGCGTAGTGTTCCACGCGCGCTTTAAAGAGATGTCCCCAAAACTGTAGGGGCAACGCAAGGCCGAAACCTACTGGAGTCATGGGTTGGTTTCCGAAAGGGAAACTCGGGGTCCTGGAACGCAAGGTAAAAAAGGAACGTAGGATAGGGTTTAGTCAGTAAAAGTCTGACACACCCTTTCAGTCCACCCTGGAGCTGGAGTCATTAGATGATTTCTCATTTTTAAAAAAAGTCATTTAAGAGCATCGTTTTTTACATAATTATCTACAACATGGTTCTTTTATTTCTCAGTTGACAGTACTCGTACCTACTTATTCAATTGCCCTATAAAATCTCCCTAATTTATTCTCCATTAGCCAAAGCCTTTAATCTGAACGTCTCTGGTACTTAAAAATTACAAGAAAAATAACATCCCCACTTGAAACTTTGGCGACCCCTAACAAAATAAGGGTGCAGATAAATTGGTAGAAGCATTAAAGATCCGACGCTTGTCCTTCACTGAAATCCAGATGATTTTTTAACCCCTTCATGTTTAAAAAAAAAAACACAAAAGGTCCCGGTTTTATGGAGTTCCATACTTCAAAGATGAAAACGGGAACCAATTAAAAACCTTTGTCACATAGCTTTATTTACGCTTTGAAATCGTAACGGCTATATTCAATTGAATCTGACGAACTCGTGTAACTTATTTAAATTTCAATTTTTCGGGGGAATTTTTTGGGCTTTACTAAGTATATCTACGCTTTGGTGCATACTGTAAGTATAGCAAACAACTGATTTATAAATAAATAATCTTTACATCCTCCTATTCTGAGTGAAGTAGGTAAGTGATAGTATCAGGATCACTATACCTTCCGTTGCCCTGAGCGTTCTAGTGTTACGGTAACTGTTTCAAATAATCTCGCAGCCTTTGCAGACAGAATCCCAACCACGACAATAGACGCGTACTTGCGGACGGCGAACAAAGAGTAGCTCGCCCTCCAGCCGTCCAGTAACAATAAACCGGACGGAACCCATAGTAAGAATCTTTCTAACCCTCACCCAATTTTTATATATCCCGGGACAGTTTGATTGAGTAAGTTTTACAAGTGGAAGGGTCCCAACGACCCTAAGATTAGGCGCCGATAGGGTTTACGTTTTCAATTATAACTTGCTTAATCGTTCAGTTAACAAAGTTTGATTGTGTTTTTTATTTGGTCAAACTTAGTGGTTTAGGGAAATTCCGTGTTAGTTATTCGGGATGATTTGATTAGAAAGTTAAGGACTGAAGTGGCTTGAGTTTGGGACTAGTTCGTAATGAAATTGTGAAGAGGTTTTAGTGTGGATGCTTGTATTCAAAACATGTCTAGATATTCTTTTAGTTCGGAAGAACACAAGACGCATGCCAATATATGGGCAGCCCATACGCACAAAACGCTTTCGGAAGACTTTCAACTTGTATACAGCAAAGGATAGGTATTAAATTCTTTCAATTTTTTAATGCATTCAGTTAGTTTTTTAAACAGTTTATTCCTTCTCACATCCATCCAGACATGCTTTTTTCTTTTGTTAGTCTAGTTCGTCTCGCCATTTATTCCCAGATTAGCCTCGGCAGCTTCATCCAACCTCACTCACTCGACTTGTAAAAACTTGATTTGCCCAGCAGTTAATGTGCATGCAGTTAATATGACCCGCCGAATCGCCACCAGCTTTGCAGTCGCCTTCTTTCCTTGAAGCAGTAATGTTAGCAAAGAGAAGTAAGAGAAGATGGCAACATACGAGATAAAAAAACTGTTTCTTGGATAAAACGGACATCTGGCACGCCCTTTTTTGGAAGTAGGTGGACAGAAAGTAAAGTCCCACATACCTCCGTTGAAAAGGGAGGACCCTCCGACCGGACGGGTGTTATTCGGGTGTATAGTAGTTCGGTGGGCTACTGCCCGATAGATGATTTCGGGCTGTTGTATCTATTCAAATCGCGCGGAGAACTTTGCTTGCGCGATGCAGGATTCTGTGACGTCATATGTAGTAGATCGTGGTCGCTACACTTTTACTCTACTCCATAGTGAGAAAAGCCATCGGATAGCTTACCACCTCAATAAAAAATCATAATATCACACCACTTAATTTAATAAACTCCACTTCAAAATTAACTGTCACCACTTCACGTCGAAGCTCAACTCAGTAAGGACCCTTCAAATTTGATATGAGAACCGATAATGAGATGTCTTTTAATTTAAGATCGATGACTTTGATAACGTACGTGAGGTAAGAGGGAAAAAAGGGAGAAGAGAGAGGGAAGAAAGTAATTACCTAGAGTACTCTATGATGTAGTGAACTGGCTTTATTAGTTACTAGTTGACTAAGTACTGTTTGGGTGTGTATGATAATTTAGGTTGTCTCTTTGCCTTTAGGGTTTTGTACAGAAAATTAGATAATCAGCAAACCGTATTATATAGCGTCCAGTATTTGTATGCTCCATTATTTGTCCGTCTATCTGCGGGCTCTTTCTAACAGTAACAGTTTATCATCCTCCTAAACGATTTCTCAACTAGCTTGGAGTCGGCTACGAGTCTAAACGGATGCAGCTGAATAATAATGCACATTTTACTTGAAGCAACTGTTTATGAGATTGACATTTGTAGATGTCAATCTCATAAACAGTTACTGCGTAACACTATACTTTTGGATAAACTGATGGTCAGACTTTCTGGTGTGTGCTGACTACTTGTAACAACCGACAACCGAATTAATGACAACCGGGATCAACGGCTTTACGAGCTTTCTTAGGCATCGGGCAGCAGCAATGGCCTAGTAAAAAATATATTATTATTATGAGAATTGAAAAATTCACATTGGTACTGCTCCAGTTTCCAATCTACAACCTCACGCATGAAAGGCCATCAAAACCAATCAATGGGTCAACACGATACTCATTCATTAAATACACAACCTAAAGAATTAAATACATCGCGATTATGCAACCAAACTCGTTTCTTCATCAAATTAAGAATCAAGCTACCAAGCCTTTTATCTTAACCATGCACACCATTAAACATAGATACTCATATACATTAGTACCGTGTAATATATTTGGCCATTTTTTCAAAGGGGAAAAGGAGGATATCCTCTTTTATTTTTAGCCCTTTTTTGATGCGTGATCAAGACTCCGTCATGTGGAAACGTCATGCGTATTCACTTGACGGAATATTAAGAGGAAGGGTGGAATGATATGCGTGGGTAATGTAAATAAAAGGTCTTATTTTGTAGGTTTCTGATAATGAAAACCATAAAAGGAATACGCAGTGTTTTGTTTGTCATTTTGTAGTTCTAACTAGTTTAGCTTAATACGCAGTGAAGTTACGCTTAAGATCATTATAAAATATCAGGGGTATGGAATTTTACAGGTCTAAAAGAAATATTCAAACGGTAGCTTTACTAAGTAGGACCTAGGTTATAAAAATGAAATCATATAGAGATTAAATAAAGCACATCGTGGTGTTGCTGAACCCATCGATAAGTTCCCTCCGCGGGCTATCGAGTGTGTGTGAGGCATATGCCGAAACACTGTATAAAGGTAGGTCTATAAATAGATCGCAGGCTGTTTTTTACCCTCCTACAAAGTTTGCCGACTCTGCTAGTAACAAGAAACTGACTGACTGACTGTGATGAAATGGGGTTCCAAAAGTATGAAGGAAAAAACTTTACCTGGCAGAAGCTATATAACATCTCATTTGTATTCCTCTAATAGATTAAAAATATAGAAGGATTCAGAAAGGCGCCCAATAAACTATCCAGAAGTATCTTCTCTCCTATGTTTAAGCACGATACAAAACTTGGAAACAAACAACCGCCCCTACACACATCACAATAACATTATCTCCTAAGACGTGCCCAACACATCCGCACCCAAACTTCCGTAAACACATCTTAAACAAACATTGCCCTCTGGCGACCCCAAACTTAGGCTCTATTCTATCAGATGCAAATTAGTCAGAAGACAGATATAATATTAACCGCCTTTGATCGATGGTAGCTATTCCTTAGGATGTTGAAAAGGTTCCGGTGACGCTGGACTCCAAATGGCCAAGGAAGGAATACGAAAGGGTTTTAGTAATGAAAAAATCTCTGATACTAGATCTCACTCCACACTATGAGCAAAACACAAAATACTTCAAATATTTTGGTAGCTAGTTGAAAACTACTGACAAAAATTCTCTCTAAGCTGCTTTCCTACATTTCCTAGAATAACAAATGGTGGTAACATAATGATATAACTTGAACAATCACCAAACTTAAGGGTCTGCTCCTTAAGTTTGGCGAGGGCTGGGCATTTTACTAATAAAAGAGATGGTTGAAGAGTCTAAAAGGATCTGGTCTAAGGACCGCGTACCAGAAGACACAGCTTTGGAAGGCCTCCTATATGAACCGATGCACTGTTGTGAGTAGTGATGCTTGTTGTGGTGACACTTGGGGGAGGTTTACGTCCAGTAGTGGACGCCTTTCAGTACGAATAATGATGATAATAAAACAAAAATATTTTTCTGAACTTTGTCTCTCGGAAAGCCAGCAAAAAAACTGAAATTGATATATCTAAACAAACACGGTCCTATGACCTCAAAATAAGAAACACCAGACACAAATTAGTCAGCAAAACGACAAAATATTGGCGGCCATTGATTGATAGGCCTCCCAAGTTTACTCCAATAAATTCTAAATTAGGGGGAATCGTTAATCATGTCTGTTTGCAAGATTTTATGGGCCATTGACAGGAAAATATTGTGACGGACGGATCCGGTGTCGGCTTGGTAATTTTCTGATTTCGGATTGTTTGTTGTGGTAATAGAATAGTTTTTTATGTATTTGTTTGTTTTGAGATTATTTGAATGTGAGCTATTAGCTATAGATATTTTGTGACTTTAGAGCGATATTTACAAAACCTCATACACCAAAGGTTGAGTCCATGAAATGTTACCTATATGAAATCGTATAGGTTCAAAAGAAGCAGCTCTAAAAATATCAAACGTAAACCTTTAGTTAAACGTTACTTAGTAAAACGTTACTTAGTAAAACGTTACTTAGTAACGTTACTAAACGTTACTTAGTAACGTTACTAAACGTTACTTAGTAACGTTACTTAGTAAAACGTTACTTTCATAAGCAGTAGGTTCCAAATAAATAAAAATGATAAATTAAATATTTTTTGTAGTTAGTTTATACAACGTGTAACTTTAAATGCGCAAAACCTCAGACACCCCAAACGATTTTTAATCCAATTGACCTAATTCCGAGAGAAAAAAAATATTTAAAAAAAAATATTTAAAAAAAATTGGAGGTTTTATGTGCTGTTTTAATTTATTTAAGATTCGTATTTATATCGAAATGAGTATGATTATTATCCCGTTTATGAGAAAATCTAAATTGGACGACAACCATTTGTGTTTGTTTACCTATTTACGCAGGTTTATGCACGTGATAACTTGATTTGTTAATAAATAGACAAAGCAAAATTTTTAATTATTTTTTTTTGAAAAATCTGACCTATATTAAAAAGTGGTTTTATTGCTTCGGCTCGTTATTCTGAACAAACTAATTTTAGGTTTTGCGCATTTAATGTTACACGTTGTATATAGAGATAGGTTCTCGAGGGTTTAAAACAACTCTTGGGTAGTGGAATTGTTTGAACGAGTTACCACCGCCCTATAATGCAAAAGGCAACTAAAGGAACCCGACTTTAACATGTAATAGTCTGACACTTTCTTTGAATCGAAAGACAGTGTCAGACTTTTCTTCTTTGAAGATTTTATAGCGTATTACTATGAATAGGCTTCGGTTTATCACCTGATGGTAAACTCTAAACTTGAATCTATTCACTCTTGACTTAAGGAATGCTGCCGCAGACAGTTTAACATACAATTGAAAGACTACCATTAGCGTACCCAGGACCTATCTCACCAATAATTGGCAATAAGAATGCCATTGCGTACCATTATCTTGCCAATCTACGATTCAAATAATACTTTCAAGCTTTGCCCCTAATTTAAAGTTCGTTGTACCTAAACAGGAATCTGTGTAATACATTTTTCCAGGTCAGTGATAATGGACAGAAAAATTAAGGTCATAAGGAGGGGAACAGAGGCAGATACTGTACTGCCCGGGACACAGAAAGTAATTGAAATAAAGTGGCATTTTGAAAAATAGAGGAGAGTCTTTATGCAGAAGAAATTTCTCCTCTTCTGTCCTAATTTCAATTGCTTTGAGTACAGCACAGCATTTTTTTATTCCATATGGCTCTCTTTTAACGCTGAGGAGCTCGTGGCTATATAATAACAGCCGCACAGATCGATCTTCAAGGTTAAGCAACGCTTGCCAAGGTTGGTTTGTGGATGGGTGACCATCTTAACATAACGAGTTTCCTCCGTGCCTCGGAAAGCACGTTAAGCTGTAGGTCCCGGCTGTCATTTGTAGATCTTTGGCAGTCGTTACGGATAGTCAGAAGCCAGTAAATCTGACTCCAGTCTTGCCATTTAGTACCGTATTACCCCAGTTAATGGGTTGTGGAGGTCTGGTAGGCAGCCGCTCCTCGTAAAATACTGGTATTCAGCTAAATCCGGCTTGACTGGAAGCCGACCCCAATAATTATAGTTGGGAAAGGCTAGGCAGATGATGATGATGGCTCTCTTTTAACGCCATCTGAGAGATCTTTCTGGATCGGGCTGATATTTCCTTCCAATTAATTCAAACTGGAAACGGCCTACATTATCATCATTTCAGCGAAAAAAACGTCCACAGTTGGACATAGACCTCCCCCAAGTGTCTCCATAACGACCAGTCCTGTGCATCTTGCAACCATTACCGGTCCACCTTATGAAAAGCCTACCAGCGCTACGTCTTCTGGTATGTGGTTGCCACTTTAGAACCTTTCGTCCCCATCGAATCTGTTCTGCGAGCAATGTACTCTGCCACTGACACTTAAGTTTGACGATTCCTTAGGCTATGTTAGTGACCTACAGCGCGGCAAGCAGATTTTATGATTAATTAATAAAATTACCTCATTATTCTTCACATTAGAATCATTGTACTATTCATGAGATGATTACTGCTGACGCTGATGTGGTCGACAGCAGAGCACCCTTGCCAAGTACTAATCTATTCGCTCACTTATCTATTTTTCAAAGTTCTGCGTACCTTTCGAAAGGCTTTCTCAGAACTTTTAAATACGGTGCCAAAGACACGGTAACTGAAAGGACACGTAAAATATTATTATAATTCTCATCCCTAGCGACTTAAGTGACCCTACTCAATTATGGAGGTGCTTCTAAGTTATTTACTTTTCCCGATATGTGCATAATTTATTAGACATGTACAAGTCAAGTACCTAGGATGTTTGTAAGTGCTATAGCGGGTTTTTCGCACTTACAGCTAATGAAAATCGTCAGGTATTTTTAGCTGTCTACTGTTTCCATTTAGAGATGGACTTGTTAATTTTAATTCTAAAAAAAATGGCTAAGTAGAAGTTGGATTAGCGAATGAACGGTTCCATACCGTCCGTACCAAAAAACGTCAAAAAAACACATTTATTGCATCACTGCTTACCATCAGGTGGGATCGCAGTCAAGCGCTAGTTTATAACGATAAAAAAAAGCTCTACTTAAATATTTATTTTATTAAGTAGGTATTTAGTATTTTTAAATAACATCAAGCGGCAACAAAAATACATCATCTGTGAAAATTTCAACCCTCAAGCTATCACGGTTCATGAGATACAGTCTGGTAACAAACAGACAAACAGTGGAGTTATATTAGTAGGGTCCCGTTTTAACCTTTTGGGTACTACACTAAAAAGAAACATAAATGTCTACTTATAATAGAAATAACAGTTCCAAAATTCCAGCAAAAATACATACCAATATATGTATCATCATATGTAGTGGCTCTTGTAACTTCACAAACAAGTTTTCTATCAAAAATGCCTACGAAAAAGATGGCTGGATCTGACGCCGAGATGAACACAATTAAATATTCATGAGCAAAACTATTATATTTATTCAATACTATGAAATCCTATATGATGAATAGTATTATTGGACCTACACGACTGAAAACGTAAGTATTCTTTATGTGTAAGATCTTTCAGTATTCTGTATCTACTTAAATATTATTGTCGGCTTACAATAAAATGGTGTTTTGGATTATCGCAAAATATTGTCAGGGTAGAGGCCTTTGTGCGTTCTTTTTAGCGAACATCTATCCTATTAACATTATATGTAGACTCGAAAGTTTGTATGTACTTATGGATGTATGTTACTTTTGCGAACGCGAAAGTCTTTATCTATGAGCGTTTGTTAGTCTTTCACGCAAAAACTACTTAATGGATTTCGATGAAACTTGATACACGGGTAGACCATGTACTGGAATATCAAATAAGATACTTTTTATTCTGTTAGTATGCTCCCTTGGAATAGTTTTCTACCATCACGTGGGTGAAGTCCGAACTTGTCAGTGGTGAAACTATAGGGTACTAAAACTATAGGCTGCTATAATGCCGCGGGGCTCCCCAAACCCAATCTATTTCACAAAATTCATTGAAATTAGATAACAACGAGACAATTTTTCTGGGGCCCCCGTACAATAAATCCTACCTAAAGCCCTTAGATGATAATAGTTACGCCACTACAACACACTGGTGACTCAGTGTGCTGATTAGCCTAATGTTTTATTCCTAACTTATTTTAGCTGCTGTTTTCACTATAATTTTCACCACCGCACCAACAAAATTAAAAAAAAAGCTGCTTGCTGATATACTTCGAGAGAACGATCTTGTTAATTTACCTTCTCAAAATTCCTCCGACAAACACTCTTAAGCTACCTTTAATAGCACCCACGGTATCAATTCGAGGAGTAAACGGAAACACCTTCCTCAATTTAACTTAGGATTCTACTCGCCAAAGAAAATATTCTTGCTTATTAACAAGGGATACAAAAACACGTTCGGCCCCATTTATCCCTATTATATTATTCATCCTTTGTAAAAAAATTCATTGTATTTTACTAGTACAGAATTGGCCTTATTTTTTCGCCTGAAGAAATACGATGTGCCCTTTCTTTGGAAAATAACCTATTTACTGAGGTTGGATTAATTAGTGATTAATTATTGTACAACCTGACATTACTAAGAAATTATTGAAAGAAAAGTAAAATAGAATAGAATAGAAAAACATTTATTCGGGACAGACAGTACAACGATTACAAATACAAAGTAAATTATAAAAAAGTACAGAATGCGCCGAGCGTGCCCGCATCGAAAAGGTGACCACCTCAGCATTTACTGGGCGTCAGACACCCAGCGCTGGACTTCAGTTGGCAAATAAATATTATATTCTTTAGGATATTAAAATCCAATTGATCCACAATTTTGGCATAGATAGATTGCCTGGCGAAGGTCGCGAGAATTCGATAGATGCGTGACTTGGGAAAAGATTTAAAACCACCAGTGAACGTCTGTCGGCTGTACTGAGGATGATAATGATGAGTAAGATTAGCAGTTCATGAGCTACAATTTTATCAATTACTATCTGTCCCCTGCGGTTTCACCCACATTTTCCGTTACTGCTCCGCTCCCGTGGGTCGTAGCGTGATGGTATATAGCCTATAGCATTCCTCAATAAATGGGCTATCTAACACTGCAAGAACTTTTCAAATCGGACCAGTAGTTCCAGAGATTACCCCCTACATACAAACTTCCAAACATACAAACTTACAAATTTTACCTCTTTATAATATTAGTATAGATTACTAGCTATCCCCTGCGGTTTCACCCGCATTTTCCGTTACTGCTCCGCTCCCGTGGGTCGTAGCGTGGTGGTATATAGCCTATAGCATTCCTCAATAAATGGGCTATCTAACCCTGCAAGAACTTTTCAAATCGGACCAGTAGTTCCAGAGATTACCCCCTACATACAAACTTACAAACATACCAACTTACAAATTTTACCTCTTTATAATATTAGTATAGACTAGCTTCCGCCCACGACTTCGTCCGGTGTTCAAGAATCAGGATACAAGGTAGCCTATGTTCTTTTCAATGTCAAAAGACATAATATATGCATGCCAAATTTCATCTCCGTTCAGCCGTTTTTGCGTGATTAAGTAACAAACATACACGCTTTCACATTTATAATGATAGTTAGGATATACAGTTAGGATAGGCTACATACTTACTAAGTTTGATTTTTATAACCCCACGTTTAAGAAGTTTTATAAAAAAACAAAGACCTTAACCGTGTAGATACAATACGTTACCAAAAATAATATTTATTTTACATCAGAAAACTTGGTTACCTTTATAAAAACAAGGGATATTATTTTAACCCACAATTTACTAGAATTATCCAATTCTAAAACTAACAAAAGAAATAAAGAGATTCACAGAACCGGTTAGAAACATAAAAACAATAAAAAAGCAAACGAAATACATATGAAAGCAATCACAATTTTCAATCGCAAAAAGGGGTCGATCTTCACAAAATGACGACCAGGGGAATTATATTAATATTTTTCTTTTTTGCTTACACTATGGTCCCCTGTGAGACAGGGAGGGACTAGGCAGGTGGCGGGCTGACACAGGTGAATTCAAATTAGACAGGAAATATACAAAAAGGACCATGGACAACAATGTATGAAGCGTAAGCTTTTTTACCAATAGAGATAATATGGCATAATTATGCCTTTGTAAAGGATTAAGTTCGTACTTAAATTGTTACTATTGGCACAACCTTCAATTCGATTGCAAAAAAAAAAATATGCACTTAGAGAGGTTTGGTAGGAAAAGACCGATTTCAGGGCCAACTGTAGAGGGATTTTAAATTATTTATTTTTATTTCAAAGACTACGTTCCCCAATTCGTCTCATACGAAAATTTTGCTTCATCTGATGATAAACTTTGGAGATATGGACGTGACTTGACAGTTCTGCTATGATCCTGTGAAGAGTTCCTTCAACTTTAACTTCTTGATGTCAACTATCCTATGAGACCAAGTCGGGAACATATTCTTTCAAACAAAAATAAATAATTTAAAATCTGTCAACAATTGGCATAGAAATCGGTCTTTTCCTACCAAACCTATTTATGCGCATATCTTTTTTTTGCAATAAAATTGAAGGTTGTGCCAATAGTAACAATTTAAGCATAAATGGGATCCTTTACAATTTCACATATCATATTATTGCTGTTGGACAATGAGCCCAATTTGCCCATGGTCCTCTGTATATTTCCTGTCTAATTTGAATTCACCTCTGTCTAAGCCTGTACTGAGGCCGATGTCAAGTGTCAGAGTCGAAAGGGAAACCTTTTCTTCCACGATTGACATTAGACATCTCGTTTTAGAAATGGGTCGGGAAAGTTGTTGTAACTTGGTAGAAAGAAGTTGGTTGGTTTTGTCGTGAAATGCTGGACAGCCTTCCATTTTAATTATGTCCTGGCTTATTTTAACTTATATATTTTGGTGTATTTATTTTTTTAACAGTTTTGTACACACATATGAATTGGATAAAAAGAAGGAGACAGAATATAGGTTCTCATTATAAAAGAAGTAACCAAAAAATATTTAACCGAGTTATTTGAATGTGTCGGTGGCAGTTTTCCAACCGACTGTCTTCTTGACAATTCAAAAATGCCTGTAAATGGTTTATTTGACACTTGCTTATGTACTGTAATATCTTCAGCAAACTTGACGATTGGTGGATAATCATAAGATGTTTAATGATAGTAACGTAAATTATCTACATTATTTTATATCTATCTACAATTCTTCCTTCTCCTTTTATTATTATAAAACAAAGTCCTTCACTGCGTCTGTCTGTCTGTTCACGATAAACTCCGAAAGTACTGAGCTGTTACAAGCGGTTTTCACCAATAGGTATATTGATCCATGAGGAAGATTTGAATGTATAAGACGTGCATATTATAGCAGAAAAAAACTTGTATACCACGTGCTAAGATGAGGCAGGCCACCAGTACCTATAATTTCATCTCTACATCAAATTTTACACTCACGCCCTAAATTCGTGTCTGTATAATACAAAAACTTCAGCCAGATGTTCAAAAAGGCATGAAGAACAGAATAGGCCCCAGGAGAATTGAGAGCGAACTTATATTTTGTTTCTAGACTTTCGTCTGCCTTTTTTCGTAACCTACATTATTTTTGCCTGAAATAAACCTACCCACTTGTAGTTTCTATCTGCGAGCTGGTTATTTGTTAGTTTTTTACATACCTAATAAAATTTAATGGAAAACATGATTAAAAGCATAAGAATTTTTAGCCCCCATGTTTACTGTTTGCACAGGATTTTTTGGTGAAGAGTAATTATCGAATGACTTCTCAGATTCTAGGGTAGAGCAAGATAACTTATCAAGCTTTTATTGACTAAACCCAATTGTTTCTGTTAGTTGCTTTTTGCGTTCTAGGTCCATAATCACATACCAAATCGCGAAGTCTACCAAAAAGTAAAAAAAAATATCTGATAATTTTCGTTAAATAATAAAAATACCGTATTATACTCGTTATTGTCTATTTATCAAATTTTCACTGACTAAAGCTCACCCGTTTTCCTTCCACGCGTGCCTCAAAGAGATGTCAGCAAACTGTAGGGGTCTTACAGGGGCGAAGTCTACTGTGGCCCTGGGTTGAAGTGTAAGACAAAGAATGAACAGGAGTGGGTTTCAGTTAGTAGAATTCTGACACTTCCCAGGAAAAATGACTTCTCCCACTCCCGCTTCGCCCAGAGCGGAAGAAGTCATTTTGATGATATCCCACCTTAAAAAAACCGTAATTCTTCAATGAACCTTTGCATTCCGTAGCCTCTTTTGCATATGCTAAAAACACAGGGCAAAACACTGCAGTAGCCTTTAAATATATCGGTCAGTGAACGACATAGTATTGTAATAGATCGGCCACGTTTTATCGACTAAGCAATCGCATGTCGACTCCAATATGCAAATAATGCCGGACTGAAAATGTGACGAGGGTTTTTTTATCGTTTGGCGCGTGATAGCCCCAGTCAGGTTTATGATTTTGTGATTTGCAGGGCAGATAATATGTGTTATACTGAATTTTAATCTATTTCTGATAGGTAGCTTATGTTTAGTTACAACTTTCAGAGTGTCGAAAATATTGTTTTACCTATTTTGTCCCATCTGATTTATTTTAGGCAACGATCCCACTGGCGTTTTACGAACGTCGGCGTCACTCGAACTTTTGCGCAGCGTCAACGTTGCACAGATGCGACGTTGACGTCGCGTTGACGTTGCGTCTGCACGTAACAAGCATTAACGTTCGCTGAACTTGCCATGGGCAGACGCGACGTCAAAGTTGCGTCTGCAAGGCATCGACGCTGCGCAGACGCGACGTTGACGTCAACGCTCGTAAAACGCCAATGGGATTATAGCAGCCTAATGTGTGCCTTTGACGCTGTCATAAAAGAGTTCATACACACGAGCGGCAAATTACCGTCGACCCGTCTCGGCAGCTGCAATTATCTCTGCCGTTAGCAACAAGCCGTTCGTGTGTTTGAAATCCTAAGCGTGTTTTTTCTATATACTTTGATACGATATTAGTGCACAGAAAAAAAAAATGTAGGAGTTTGAATTTATAACCACTTGGGGCAATTTTAGATAAGAAAATAAAATATTATTTATTGCACACCAGTCCAACATTATTACTTTGTGGCTTAAGAATACCTTCAATTTTTACAGTGACGGGGGCTTTTCCCCGCCACTATTTATAACTCTGGGAGGAGCAAGAGGGAGTGTCAGACTGCACACTGGCGCCAGAGCTGCGATGATTCTTTTTAACAATCCTGCAGCACACCGGGGATCTCTTTAGTCAACCCAGGCCCCAGAAGGCTTCAGCCCTACCGGGCCCCTACTGTTTGCTGACATCTTCTTGAGGCGCGCGTAGAACAACACACGCCGTCGACGACATGGGTTTGGTCCGGATTGTTACCAGACGTCCGGACGGCGAGCTACCCATTGCTCGCCGTCCGCAAGCATGCGCTTACGGTGGCTGGAAATCGGGATCAGAATCTCGGGCGTGAGGGCCATGCCCTCTCGCGTGCGGCCGCCTCCTTGGCTAGCATTACTGCTTCGCAGAAGGATGCGACCGCCTGCCACTCCTCCTCGCTCCGGACCATGGCCTGTACCAGGGCTCGGCGTGAGAGGTCATTGCCACCAATCGCCACCTCGAGGACACGGCGATGCTCGGCCCAAGCGGGGCAAACCTCCACTGTATGCTCCACCGTGTCCTCCGGGCGGTCATCCCAATGGTGACACCCGGGCGATTCTTCAGCACGAATCCGATGCAGGAATCTCCCGAACTTCCCATGACCGGTGAGGATCTGCGTCATGCGGAAGGTGTGAACGCCGTGTTGCCGTTCCAGCCACTCCTCAAAGAGAGGACTTACCGCCGCAATGATGGCGTGTCCAGCACTGGGTTGCGACAGTCGCAGTCGCCATGCCACCCTGAGGTCTCGCCGGAACTCTGTCCGCCATGCCGCGATTTGTCGCGGCAGCGGACTTTCGCCCCGGCGGCGTTGCATCTCCACGCGCAAATCGTGCATGCGTGCAAGGACTGTTGCCTCCAGATCCCAAGTTGGCAGGCCAGCTAGGAGGCTCGCTGCTTCCCGGGAGACCGTGCGGTATCCCCGAACCATCCGGATGGCCATGACCCTCTGGCAGGCGTTCAGCTTGGCCGCCGGTCGCTTACGCAGTGACAGCGCCCACACTGGTGCCCCGTAAAGGGCCATGGACCGAACGATCCCCGCGTAGAGCCTCCGGCAGGGGGGCAGCAGTAGATATGACATGAGGCTTGCATTGAAAGTATACTTCATGACGTTAGACGTACATTCTATGCGCTTCCACCAACCTCTTCAGGAAAAACAAAGCGTGAAATTAAGCTTTAAATCTTGGCGCAAAAGTTGCGTTAACATAAGTAATTCTAAGTCCAAACACAATCAATCAACAAGGAAACAAAAGAACAAACTTTACAAAGCTGCTACCACCTAAATTCGTACCAGTTACGAATTAGTCCGCGTTCCCACTTTGTCGTAACGATTAAATTATCGTTGGACGACTAGCTGTTCCCATTCTATAAATGTTTGTCATTAAAAAAATATCGGTTAGCGACTATCGTTTCCAACATTTATCGTCTGCATGTCAGTAACGAGCTACACAACACAAAACTAACAATTTTATCGTTTTACAACTATCGCGCCAGCCGTTACCACTGTCATGAGAATTTGTTGTCGCTGCAAAAAAGTCGTAGACTACCGTTAATCGTCTCTTCCTATATGTATAAACCTACAGCCACGACACTTAAAACTACACGATAATCTGTCGTCACGACAAAGTTAGAACGCAGCCTAACGCTAATTGTCTATCGTTAGAAGCTACCAACAACAAATGGTAGATAGTTATAAAGCTGGTAGGTAATCTTTAGCGATCGCGGCACGCTATTTATAATTGGTTTTTGTTATTTTGTATTCAAATTACTGGTAATTTTTCCCTATTTGTAGGTCAATAGACTAGATTGTTTATTGATCGTTTATGGCTGATGGTTGTAAAACTATTATTCATTAGTATTATGATTTACTATCTACTGCTAGCAGCTTCATCCGTGTAAGAGTAGATTTTTTGTCCATGAGAACATACTGCCGGATTAAGATAGGTACATAAGTAAGTATCCTATGTGCTATTCCAATACATGGTCTACCCGTGTGCTGGACCACATCCACATACACTCAGTCGTTTGTGGGTGAAGAAGTAACAATTTTACACAAACTCGTCGGCCTCAGCTAGCTAAAAATTGTCTGATAGCTACAGAATTTCGCTCTATAAAGCCAAACGACTAAATTATTAATATTTACTTGTTATATTACGTAATAAAGAGTTCTTTATCTTTCTGGTCTTGTCCCATACCTATTATTTGGGGTCGTCGGTTTCTTTCATCCTATCCTATCACCCGTCACGCTATCATTAACTCCCTTTTCTTTCATATCAGTTCTTACATAATCCATCCATCTCTGCGTGATAAAGAGTTGCCTAGTTTACATTAATAACAATTTAATTAGAGACTAAACAGCTTAATTACAAGCCTCTAAATCTAAATCTAAAACATTAAACTTTTATTTTACTTAAATTACCTAAAACGTAAAAGTGAGATAATTCGGAGAGTTTATACAAATATTTCGCAGAAAAGTTACATTTCGGAGCTTAGACCAAATGGATTATAAAAATTACTCAGCCACTTACCTTTTTAAATCTGTTTATGAATTTATCTTTGTTTTTAGGGTTCGTTAAAAGAGAAAAAGGGTACTCTAAAAAGGAGGAAGGTAGGACTATTATGTATTTTTTTCATCCAATGGCTTCTCCCCCTCTTGGGCGGAGCGGGTGAACGTGTCAGATTTTTACTGATTAAAATCGACTCCTGTTCCCTGTTTGCCTTCATTGGCCCCGGGCCCCGCGGTTTTTTTCGCACAACCCCATTCTCCCAGCAAGCTTTGACCCTGCCGGGCAACTACGACGTTACTGATATCTCCTTGAGGCGCGCATGGAAATTATACTATACTAAATCTTTTTTTTACATCACATAAACCAGTGCTTGCCTGTAATCCCACCTGATGGTAAGCAGTAATGAAGTCGCTGATGGTGAGGCGCACTAGTTTATTAATTCATAAATCCCCGACCGGTCTCATTGGACCGCGCTGTTATTGTTTTACTATTGTGTCTCGTTTCACAGGTATTGATAGGTTAAGAGACTATTCACTCTGGTCTTGAAGACACCCAAATTATAATCGGACGGAAAGACCGCAGCAGGCAAATTGTTCCAGTCCTTCGATGTACGGTATAAACGACGAGGCGAAGCGCTTAGTCCGGACCGTGCTGGTTTCGAGTGTCTCAACCATCCCTCCGTCCTTCTGTCTGTAAGCATATCTCACAAACTGTGACAGGTAGACTGTTGAAATTTTCACAGAGCCTGTATTTCTATTGCTGCTTTGTCATGAAATACTACATGGGTCGTTCGAAATGAAACCCTGGAGGTCTAGGACGCAACAAAAAGAAGGATTAAAAGCATGGGTTTTAGTTAGTAAAAGTCAGGCACGTCCTCTCATTCCACTTTGGAGAGGAAAAAGTAATTGGATGATTTCTCATCTTCAAAAAATACCATGATATAATAAAAATCGTACGGAACTTTTTGAATGCGAGTCAAACTCGAACTACGCAGGTTTTAACTTTATTTTTGCTGGGACTTAAATAATTACTTTTCAAGAAAAAAATATAAGTAGAAGTATTTCTTCAAAGCTTCAATTAAAATATGAAACGATTTCAACATGAAACATGATAATGCATTAAGTGGAAAGTAGATACCTACTTACTAACTGCGGATTTGAATGAACGAAAACTTTGAAGACAGACTTTTTAAACAATGGTGCCGAAACTTTACCATCTGTATTGTGTTATACTCGTATATTTTAAGGGTATATGTGTAGAGCGTAGCTTTTTAGTGAAAGGAAGTTTTATAAGATTTAAGAACAAAAAAGCACTGGAACAATTTGACTGCTGCGGTTTTCCCATTCGATTATAATTTGGGTATCTTCAAGGCTAGAGTGAATAGGCTCTTAATAAACTAGTGTGCCTCACCATCGCAGCAAAGCACTAGATAACAATAAAAAAAAATTGGACATGGAATAGGTACCTAGGGTTTCGAATACCCGAACAGTATGATCTGTCCTTTGATGAAATGAAAAAATATGCAATATAATAACTTGCTTTCCTGCAGTAAGCAAGTTAATATATTGCAGATTTTTTTTTATCTTAAAAAATAATTAAACAAGAACGAGTCTTGTAGGTCCGTTTGAGCTTGAGTAGTCGGGAGCGCAAGAACCTTCACTATGTATATATTTTTCTTTTATAAATTAATTTATTTTATTTACTAAACACATCCATGTTTGAGTCACTTCAGTTACCTTCAAAATTTCAACCTGATTAGAGAGCATCTAATGAAAGCGCGACTTGGAGTTTTTTTTTTTTAATTTAATTGGCAACATTATTTAGCCGCAATTCTAGGAAATAAAAAAAACTGTGAAATGTCAAGACATGATTCTCCTAGTAGTTAGTAATACCACATACCTACAACATTTTTGGATTTACCTCTATTTCTCAGGTCACGCTTTCATTAGACGGACTATAGTCTAGTAGATTAGGAGCAAATTGTCTATAACCACAGAAATCGAAATAATACGTCAAGCTATAACAGACGGACAAACAAACACACGAATGATTCAAAGTTTTTTAAAATCGTTTTTAGCAGTATTTTTCACTCTCCGAATCGAAAAGCAATTTCTCAAAAATCCTACCTTCATCGTCGAACTTGCATAATACAAGTATGCCGCGTCAAAGTGAACAGAAATAAAAAGCATAGAAAGATTTCTCTTTGACTGCGACAAAATTCTGTAGAAGCAAGTAATCAAAGTTGAGGCAAAGGACAAGTATTCGACTGTATGTGGGTTTTCAAGAATATCGTGAAAAAAAAAATTTAAGGAAGGTGTGCCTGTGTATACAGAGATCGTCGTCAAACCATTATAATATTTATGATTGGAGTATATTATTAGGGACCTATACTTATATTCTAAAGTGAAAACATTATGTATTTTTGGCTTTTTTGCAGTTTTGATATCTTAATTTTTGAAATGTTGTCTTTTGCGTAAATGGGCATCCCATTTAATCATCACACTAATATAATATAGAAAAAAGATTGTATATCTTAATATAAATATAAATCTCGTGTCACAATGTTTGTCCTCAATGGACTCCTAAACCACTTAATCGATTATAATAAAATTCGCACACCATGTGCAGTTCGATCCAACTTGAGAGATAGGATAGTTTAAATATAAAAAAAAGTTAGGTAAAGTAGGGTAGTGTAGGGTAGTGTAGGGTAGGGTACGGTAGTGTAGGGTAGTGTAGGGTAGTGTAGGGTAGTGTAGGGTAGTGTAGGGTAGTGTAGGGTAGTGTAGGGTAGTGTAGGGTAGTGTAGGGTAGTGTAGGGTAGTGTAGGGTAGTGTAGGGTAGTGTAGGGTAGTGTAGGGTAGTGTAGGGTAGTGTAGGGCAGTGTAGGGTAGTGTAGGGTAGTGTAGGGTAGTGTAGGGTAGTGTAGGGTAGTGTAGGGTAGTGTAGGGTAGGTAGGGTAGTGTAGGGTAGGTAGGGAAGGTAGGGTAGGGTAGCGTAGGATATGTAGGGTAGTCATTTGACGGGAGCGAAGCCGCGGGTAAGAGCTAGTAGATATATATGACATGGTTTGACCTGGGAAAGTCTTTAGATGCGGACACTCTACAATAAGTAGGTTTTGAGACAAGTTTTAGGGTGCCAAAACAAAGGATCTACTATCTCTCCCTTATTTTCCTGGGCTATAGTCACAAATACGTTTCACCAACACAATTTCTAGATAGCAATAAATAATCAAATACATAATGAAATGAAATAATATTCTTAAGTACAATAAACAGAGTAAAAAATCTAATTACATATCAAAACCTTACTAATGTTTATTTTAGTCACATAGTCACAAAGTGTAAGGAAATGTAAGGACATCTTACACTTCGTATTCTAAGTAAAGTAACGGTGTACCTAAACATTCGTACATATACATATGTATACTCACGTATCTATCGTGGCGGTGACCGCCGTTTTACTGCAACCCCTAGCCGGGCTGCGAATTACAGTATCTGTGAAAATAGAGAGGTCAGGGTTACAGTCGTAAAGAATTTTAGTGAAGCCCAGTATTGGATGGTTGCTAGATAGTAACTACATATTGGAATAGACGGGGTCATGTCGCGTAACTAGGGTGTAAAGTATAAATGGCTGGTTTGTATATGTAGATTCTGTGTCACAGTATGGTGGAAGGAAATAGGCTTGTTTTTTCTGTAAGCAATGTGCTGCTCTTAACTTTGATGAGTAAGTGGTGGACAACATGATGTAACTAGAATAATACATGTAGAGTATCAGACTTTTACTAATTAGAACCGAACTGTGTTCGTTTAGCTGCCCTTAGGTACTCAGGTATGTCAGGTTTCTATCTACTCCTGACAAGAAATATAATATTATTTGATTATTTCATCTAAATCAATACTTAGTGGTTTTTCTAAATGTAAGGTTATCTGCACTGAAAATCACATTACTCATTCCTTATTTTTTCAGTTGGAAAATCATCAAAATTATTTCTCTCGCTGTAAGGTGAAGCAAATAAGCGTACCAGACTTTTACTGACTAAAACCCATATTTTTCCTCAAGTTCCCTTTGCGTTCCAGAAACACAGAATCCCTTTGCCCAAACACAATATTTAGCCCCTTTTCTTTAACATACAGAACAACCTTTTTAAATCCAAAATATCACTACGATGGCCAAAAATTCCGCCCTATTAACAGTCTAGCTGACGAAAGATTTGACAGTAAACAGCCGTAAAAAGGGTTCTCAAATAAAGAAGGTCAACAATGAAGAGCCTTGACCCCTCGAATGGTGAGGGATGGAGCTGCTAAATATTATATGAAGGCCTAAAGCGGCCTGATCACTGGAGAGCGGAGCGGAGCTGTACGAATATTCTAATATAGAGCAATCATCATCATCTCAGCCAAAAGACGTCCACTGTTGGAGATAGACCTCCTCCCTCCCAAGTGTCGCTTTAATGACTGATCCTGTTCGTCTCGCATCCGTTGGATCCCCGTGACACTAATAAGGTCCACCAAACCACCTTGTAGAAGACCTTCCACTGTAGAACCTTTCGATCGATGAGCGATGGAGACGAAAGACGATCGTAGGTATATCGTTCTGTAAGTAAAATGCCTTACAATTCTATAAAATCTCCGCAACGCTTTAGTGGAAACAGATTTGTAAACTAGTTTAAAAATCTATACAAAAGCAAAAGGCGGTGCAGAAACAGAGTAGACTAACGGAGCTAGGAAACTGTAAACTAGCCGCTTGATCTTGCAGCTGTAGGGACTTGCACATGTAAGTACATGTGTGTGTATAAGTGTGTGTGTCTAGGCAGAGCACATGCACTGCCTAGCACACACAGTCCACTACTCCGCTCCGCATTACTCCATCGCTCCGCTCCGTAGCCTCGCTCCGCATCAATGGACGGGCAGTCTTATAGGCCGGCCGAATGTTGCACGCTGTTTGCACTTATTTCGCGAGGCGAGACGAGTTTTTGCGAAGTCTGGTATTGAAGTTTGTGTGGTGTAGATTTTTGGCAAAATTCTTACTTGTACTGTATATATACATGACCTTTTCTTCAGTTCTAGACTAAATGACATTCGATAATGATGCTCAAAAGTCTTTTATGGGGTTTTTATAATACTTGATTGTTTTGTTTTTACATTCCGATAGCGTAAATCAGGTTGGAGTTTTCTTCGACTGATTGAGTCATTAAAGAATATATGGCAAAGAGAAATAGCAATGGTCAGGGCACATTGCTAGCAGAACGCGATGCTGAAAGGTCGGCACTGGCGAATGCCTCCTTCTTTTTTAGAAGTCGGTTAAAAATATACATATATATTATGATGGCCAAGTCATTCAACGATAACAATAATTGTCAACTTGTATTAATTCATGAATCCCCGACCGGTCTCATAGGACCGCGATGTTATTGTCTTACTATTGTGTCTCGTTTCGCGGGTATTGATAGGTTAAATTGATTTCATCGTCATCATTTCCGTACGTTTTACACAATATATATAAACGCGAAACTTAGTGTGAATGAATGTTTGGATTTTTATTACTCTTTAAACAAAAACTACTGAATGGTTTTGGATGAAACTTGTTACACGGGTAGACCATATTCTGGAATAGCATTGGATACTGTTTATCCTGGGAGTATATTCCTTTGGGACAGTTTTCTACTAGTCATCATCTGCCTAGCCTTCACCCAACTATATTGGGGTCGGCTTCCAGTCAAGCCAGATTTAGCTGACTACCAGTATTTTACGAGGAGCTGCTGCCTACCAGACCTCCACAACCCATTAAATGGGGTAACACGGTACTTCATGTAAAGACTGGAGTCAGATTTACTGGCTTCTGACTATCCGTAACGACTGCCAAAGATCTACAAATGACAGCCGGGACCTACGGCTTAACGTGCTTTCCAAGGCACGGAAGAAACTCGTTATGTTAAGATGGTCACCCATCCACAGACCAACCTTGGCAAACGCTGCTTAAGCTTGAAAATCGACTTGTGCGGCTGTTATTATCGAGCCAAGAGCTCTAGTATTTCCTAATATATATCCTACACAAATTCCGCTCAAATAATTATTTCTCACTAATACATGACTCCTGCTATTACCAACATTATGTATTCATCTACCACATCTACTGAGTACGGTTCTATGTACCCATTAGTGTTTTTGCAATTAGTAATGTATCTTCTCTCTCGAGCTTGATTCTCAAAGTTATTTCATTTATTTACAGTTCTGTTTTAGCTAAATTACATATTATAATGAAGAATCATTCTTTTTTTTTTAACAGTAATAGCAAAGTCTCAGTTATTATTATATTCATATTTTAATGAGGAAATGATTTTTTTTATATAACATAAACTAGTGCTTGACTGCGATCCCACCTGATGGTAAGCAGTAATGCATTTCCTAGCCTATATTCCTGCAATACAAAAAGCAAGCATGTAGCATGTTATTTGTCAAAAAATAATATTGGTGGCAATATTAAAAGTTTTACCCAAAAGTCATGAAGTCAATCCAACAAAAAAAACTAAGGTATAGTTATTTATGATCGTAAAAGATCTTTTCAATTCATTTTCCAATTATGAATATTTAATTATCTATATTCCCAAAATATCTAGAAAAAGACGTGTAACAAGATCATAACCACGTCAGAGCAGTTGTAAGAAAATTTCCCTCAGTAAAGACGCCCTAAACACAAGCAGTGTAGTTTCACCAACTCAGTTTCCGAGAAATCACAGCACCTCTTCACGCATCCCTCATTTCCTAACCAAACCCTCCCCTCTTTCCCTCATTTGAGTACATAAGCAGCGTCTCCCGTGGCACGGCAATTAGCTGCGGAACCTAAAAATACATGCGGCCTTCTCTCTTTTCAGCTCGATGGTACTTGAAGTAACAACGCGCTTGTTGCTGTGTTTGTCTTAGGAGACTGATGTTTGTGATTGTCGTCATGGATTAGCTTACTAGATTGGTGCTAGTTTCCTGTCTAAACTACGTTAGCTTGGACAGAAAATTAAAGATGAGTAGTGACTTTAGTTCATCATCATCTACCTAGCCTTTTCCCAACTATGTTGGGGTCGGCTTCCAGTCAAGCCGGATTTAGCTGAATACCAGTCATTTTACGAGGAGTGGTTGCCTACCAGACCTCCACAACCCATTAACTGGGGTAACACGGTACTTCGTGGCAAGACTGGAGTCAGATTTACTGGCTTCTGACTATCCGTAACGACTGCCGATCTACAAATGACAGCCGGGACCTACAGCCCACCGTGCTTTCCGAGGCACGGAGATAACTCGGTATGTTAAGATCGTCACCCATCCACAGACCAACCTTGGCAAGCGTTGCTTAACCTTGTAGATCGACCCGTGCGGCTAGTACCTAGTAGTAGTGACTTTAGTTAAAGATGTTTTATACTTTACTCGGTATATCTTTGGTGGTGTGTTGTGGATGTAGTTGATGGCCTGTATAGCAAAGTGTGTTATAAGTCTTTCTTAACTCAAAGAATGACTGGTAGTAATGCTTTGATGCACTAAGTCCGTCCATGTACCAAAATTGTACATGATCCAAAAAAAATAAGTTAATCATTTTACCTTATATTTTTAAAGTAAAGTGTTTTTGATGTAAAGGTGTTAATCTTACGCTTAAGGTAATTTGAAACATTAATTATTACCGTATTCATAATGAGGCACATTAGCAAATTCATGGAAAGGATAAATCATTCATTATTTATCCCATTTAGTTATTCTGTGTACATACTTATACATACATCCCAGCCAGCTAGATCCCGACCCTGATTTATAGCCACCGTAGGCGTAGGCTTGCGGACGGCAAACAATAGGTAGCTCGCAGTCCGGCCGTCGGGAAACCATCTGGACCGAGCCTAAATGGTCGTCAACGTGTAATTTTTCACGCGCGCCTCAAAGAGATGTCAGAAAACTGTAGGGGCCCAGCGGGGTCGAAGCATACCGGGGCCGAAAGATAACCTCGGGGCCCTAGAATGAAGGCAAAGAAGGAACAGGAGTGGGTTTTAGTCAATAAAAGTCTGACACGTGAGAGCGGGAAAAGTTGTTACGATGATTTTTCGAGATCTTATTACATTGAGATCTTATTAAACATAACACCTACTTAATATCATGATCTTAGACATGAAAATGATATCCCAACCTTTGTAAGAAACATAATTATTTTCGTAATCAGACGAAACATCCTTTTGATATTATTTTTTTACACTTCTATCGCGAAAATCCCTGATAATCCGCGCGAAGCTGCGAACAAGAGATTTTCGAGATGAATGAGGCTAAGGAAGAAATTGGCTTCTAAAAATAAGTACACGTACATGTATTGAGACGGAAGACGGGTTATATAGAAGTTTTTCACATAGAATCCTGCTTCTGTAATCGAAAATCTTTCTTTCAAATAATTTGACAGAAAAACGATTTATTTGCGGGAAATTACGGAATCAAGTCTTCATCATCATCTCAGCCGAAAGACGTCCACTACTGGACATAGGCCTCCCCTAAGCGTCGCCACAGCGACCGGTCCTATGCGTCTCGCATCCATGGGATTCCCGCGACCCTCGCCAGGTCGTCGGTCCACCTTGTGGGAAGCCTTCCAACGCTGCGTCTTCCGGTACGTGGCCGCCACTCCAGAACCTTCCGTCTCCATCGACCTGCTGTTTTACGAGCAAATCAAGTCTTAATAATTACAAACTATAAAATGCGCCTCGGCCGTGCAAAACCGTCTAACGTTCAGCATAATGCCGACGACGATACTACTAGTCCACGGCGCTGGTTTTCAACGTGGGCCGGTGACGGTGTCGACACAAACTCGTCGAAATGGAATTAGGCGCTAATATATTTGAGTAGACTCATCATCATCTGCCTAGCCTTTTCCCAACTATATTGGGGTCGGCTTTCAGTCAAGCTGGATGTAGCTGAATACCAGTATTTTACAAGGAGCGGCTATATTTGAGTGGACTATCCTACTAATATTATAAACATGAAAGTTTGTATGTATGAATGGTTGTTACTCTTTCACGTGAGAAATACTGAATGGATTACTATGAAACTTCGTGTGCATGCTCTCAGGATAAAAAGTAGATACGCTATTCCAGGTCATGGTCTACCTGTGGGCTAAATTTTATTGAAAACTAAACAGACGTGAGACCGTTAAGGACTAACAACATTTAAACTTCTGTTTACAATAGCCTGTAACATCATCATCTGCCTAGCCTTTTCCCAACTATATTGGGGTCGGCTTCCAGTCAAGCCGGATTTAGCTGAATACCAGTATTTTACGAGGAGCGGCTGCCCACTAGACCTCCACAATGGTCAGTAACACTCTACGCAGAAACGAAAAACAAAATCAAAATTCATAGGAAAAATTATTATACGACACATTTATACGACTCAGATACAACACCACGCTATCGAGCGAAAACTAATTCCCTTTACCTTCAGTAACTTCGGAGTAGGTTTGTTTATAGCGCGTTGTCATGGCAACGAAACACACCTAGACAATAAACGCTTGGCTATGATTTGTTTCAATTTTGTTTTCTTTAATCCTGACTTACTATTTCGTGTTAAACGAAGAAAGCAACGATCCTGTTACAAAGCAGTACACTGGATTGGTGTTTTCTGCCCCCTGTTCCATTTTTTTTTCGAAATTATCCAATCGCATGTCAGACTTTTACTGACTAAAACCACACCTATGTCCTTCAGTTCCTTTTGCATTCTAGAGCCGCCAGGGTTTCCATAAATTTCCCATGACTTTAACGGCTATAGGTTCCTACGGTTTTCCATGGCCAAGATTTCCTTTCCAGAAATTCCCCATGGCCCTATAGGGTATTGGTTCCTACGATTTTGCTAACATCTCTTTGAGGCGCGCGTTGAGGCGCGGTCTTTTTCGGATGGCCAGATGGCGAGCTTTTCGTTGCTCGTCGTCCGCAAGCCTGGACCTACTGAGGATCATCCTGCGATTCTCGAAACTCGGAATGTCTCCTGTGGCAACTACTGGGGTGTGAGGATGTCATTTCTCACTAGCGTTACTGCTTTTCTCTCACTCGGAGCAAGGCTGTCCACCCTTGATTCGCCTACGCCCATGATATCATTTTACACAAGATGTCAGTTTACAGAACACACACAAATGCACGGGTACATATTACAATACCGACATTTCATAATAACTATGACTGAAATACCGACGTCCGAAACATCGAAGTTCAAAATACCGAAAGTTTGAAATACCGATAGCCGTTATATCGAAACATGAAATACCGATGTCCAAATGCCCGAAAGGATGAAACCCCGAATGGACGAAAACCCGAATGTACGAAATACCGATGGATGCTGCGAGCTACTTGGAAGTAGCGGGTGGTCACTGTTCTAACCTAACCTAACCTATTTCACCCAGTTCAATATGATCAATCCTACAATATGCCTTCGGGATTTTAAGCTTCGGGATATGGATCTTCAGGATTTTAAGCTTTCGGGCAAACGAACTTTCGGTATTTCAAACTTTCGACCAAACAATCATTCGGCGTTTAATTTTTCGGGATTTCGTCCATAGGTATTTTAAAATAGGTATTTTGAATTTCGGTATTGTAATACGTACCCAAATGCACACGGAAACAATTGTCCGAATATTTTACTATTATACCTACCACAACAATTTACCTGGCTCAGGAATCGATACCCCTAGACCTCTTGTTTAACGTTACCGTTTGACCACTAGACCAAAGAGACTTAGGAATTACTTTAGTATTTCGTCGGATTACTTGAAGTACCTATTATGACAAGAATTCAGTCTCAAGTTGCCTTTTACTAAGTTAAAGGTTTACTCAAGCCGAATGTTATTTCATTATTTTGTCTGGGGAGTTTCTAGTGGTGGTCCTAAAGCTTTATAGGCTTCTATAAGCCTTTAGAGATATTTATTTGTCTTAAACAAGTAAATAAGAGCCCTTATTTGTTACAAAACTTATGTATCTACTCTTTATAAAATAAGAATATGCGTCCATTTTTTATGTATTTTTTTATCGATATATAATTAAGTTTGTGTTAGACCGCTATCTCACCTGATGGAAAGCGACGATGCGGTTGACAATGGAGCATGCTTACCTAGAAGTAACCTATTCACTTTTGACGTAAAGATTCCCAGGTGCTTAATTAAATAGTTATCAACTTTAGCCAGCAAATATGAAAGAATTTTGAAAATAGCTTTACCATCAACGAATTTATAAAGCTTCAAAGCTGCTAATTGAAATTCAATTACAGACTTTAATTTCAAAGTAAAATACGCATATACCGTCGCCATGTGATAAATAAATAAAAATACCTACTACAGAAGTCCCTGTAGTATAATTTGAAGGAGCAAAACTTCTCAAAAAGCTAAATGTTATTTCAATTTTAATAATATTGTAAGTTTGTCTTTAGGAAGTAGTTTTTAAACTTACTGATTATTTAAAAAAAAAAACACCAGTTAGTAACATTATTTTTAAGTTGAAAAACCTATAATTTGACTGTGATAACTCAGAAATATCTTTTGCCCAATTTTTTTATTATTTGTTATAAGCTAGTGCTTGACTGCGATCCCACCTGATGGTAAGCAGTGATGCAATGGTTGATGGTGTGACGCACTAGCTTATTAATCTATCACATACCCGCGAAACGAGACACAATAGTAAAACAATAACAGCGCGGTCTCATAGGACCGGTCGGGGATTCAAACATTAATAGCCTATTTACTCTCTAGCCTTGAATTTTTCAGTCAGTATTTTAGAAAATTACGAATAACACTGTACACGGCATTTTTTGGTCAATTTAAACTAGATGAGGCCGATGACTACACTGAGAAGTAACAACTTCGAAACAAACTCACAGCTGGGTATTTTTTATTTCCTGATATCTACACGTCAGAATTTTTAAGGGAAGAGTGAATAGGTAAGCAAGCGTGCTCCATCGTCAACAACATCATAGCTTACCATCTGATGATAGTGAGCAAACACGAAAAAAATTATATTTGAAAAATGACATACGTACATAGCGATTTTATATCGCTCTCCTTACCACCTCAAAATTAACCTTGATTCTCTACCAACAATTTAAAAGTACAACCAACAAATCCAACTTCTTAAGTCGCCACTTAAAATTTACCCACATAAATCAATACTTAGGAAATTCTACACGTGTGTGCGTGTGGAATTTCTTAAGTATACACACACACATACAGTTAAGTTTATTAAGCCGGTGTTTAGGTTGAATACTTTGATGTCTGACGTCACAGTAATTAACTTTCGTAATGTTGGTAACTCGTTGAATATTCTGTTAAGTTATTGTATTATACATACATATGTTTTGTTGTTCTTTAGCTGTTCTGTTCACGTTCTTGGAAGTAAGGGTAACATGGGGGCGTTTTTCCTTAAATTTTCCTTAAGAAAAGCAAGTCATTGTTAATTCTGCCGACATAATCTCATATGAATAATAATCAAATTATTAGTTACGTGATTTGACTCACATTTCTCATCATCATTCGGCCAAAAGACGTCCACAGTGTTGAACATAGGCCTTAGGGAGGCCTGAGTCGAATCGATCATTGTGAAAGTGTCGCCATAATTATCGATTCTGTGCGTCTCGCATCCATCGGATACCTGCGAACCTTACTAGGTCATCGATCCTTGTAGGAGGCCTAACAATGCTGAGTCTTCCGGTATGCTACTCCAGAATATTTTGACCTTATCGACCATCTGTACTGCGATCAATTTACCCTGCCAACTACTACTTAAGTATGTGTGTGTGGCGATTCTACAGGCTACGTCAATGACATCTTACATTACCTAAAATCTGAAAGAACTGATAGCTGCGCTGAAAAATATTAATTGATGTAATTGAATTTATGATTTCAGTTTCAGACCTTTCAGTATGATTTATAAAAGCTACCTAAGAATATATACGTTTATGTACCTAACTACCTACATAAGAAACTTAAAGACTAACTAAATTAAATTTTTACTTAATACTAAACCTAACTGCCCATATTTTAAGTATCATTCAAAATCACAAAATACACACAAGCGTCGAAATTCCTTCACATCGCTATCATTCAGAAATGTGCCCAGAAGACTAGCACCATTGAAACGGCGAATGGCAATGCTTTCCTAGATACTTTTAGAAAAATTACACAACTAATTGAAAATAAAACCAAGCAACTAATTTCACGTAAACATCCATTAAATATTTACATTAACTTTCAATATAGACTTATTTATCTTGTACGAAAATTACGACCTCGTGAATTTGTTTAGGCTACCGAAATTATATTTATTTTAATAGCGGTATCGCATGCTTATAGTACCAATTTATGGATTACCTAATGTATTCAAAATAAATGCAAATTGAATACCAAAGAAGCATAAAGTTGAGGTACCTAGGTAGCTAGATATTTCGACGATTGTAAAATTGAAATACAGGTCAGGCAAATCTTTGTAGCTCGGAGACTTTGCATTTGTCAAGTCAGAACTTCAAAGCCTTGAGTGACGCCATGCCGAGTTGCTAGCCTGTCGGTTTTCTATTGACAATATTTCGAGATTTAACTTGATTCCGTCAAGCCCCTTGTATCATCGGACTATTTGATGTACGGTAATGCGCCACCGACGCAATACCGTAAAGGATGATGGGCAGATTTGTATGGAGTTTGTCCCAACCGTTGTAGCAATATATGATATGTAGTCAAATGTTGTACGTGTTCCCCAATTATTACATATATTCACTCCTTTTTACTCTAAGTGATGTCCAAGTTAGAAAAAAATATTTTTGAAAACAAGCTAAAAAAAGCCATCCGCTTTTAGTGGGATGTTTGCCCTACATCTTTATTGCTATGCTAGTGTTTTATATGTAATACATATAAAACACTAGCACAGCACTAGCAGCGGTAAAGGATAAAAAATGAGAAAACCATTTTTATTAACCATTATTTTAGTATCTGTCATAATTACACACACTTCTCACAATTTACATTAACCTACAAAATGGATTATCTTATTTATTCGTTACGATCAATCGGAATTACATCATCCAAAAATCTTGCGGGGCATTGAAAATCATCAGCCTGGTGCCTCTCAAATAATACTCCCAGGAACCAAATAATACTCATAATGTATGCACAAGTTCAGATGGTGCGATTACCTGTCAAACATGAACAGGAACTGCGAAACGCTTTGCCACACAAAGCGTTTCTACCTGTCAAGTTGGTTTTTACTAATATATCTTCTTCCACCTGGCCTTAAGTCCGCCTTCTGGCTGACTTTCCTCCACTTTGCCCGATCTTCGACATCCTTTTCAGTCAGGCCATTGGCACTCATGTCGGACTTGACGACGTCCAGCCAGCGCTTGCGAGGGCGACCACGGAATCTAGCCCCAATGACAGCCATATTCATGTGTCTCCGACCAACGTACTCCATAGGACGGCGCATGATGTGGCCATACCAACGCAAACGACACTCTTGCAGTTTTTTACCCACGTCACGGACACCAACACTACCCGGATGAATGAGGTGCGTATGCGATCAGATCGGGTTACGCCGCTCATCCACCTCAGCATCTTCATCTCCATGACACAAAGCTCCAGAGTGTGTCTGCTTAATGCTGGTCAACAATCGCCATCGTACAGGAGGACAGGCCGTATGATGCATTTCTATATCTGCCCTTTGAGCTTAGGAGGCATTTTGCGGTCACGTAGAAAGCCCGTTACCTCGCGCCATTTTGCCCAAGCCGCGCCTATACGTGCTTTGACATTGTCATCCACGTTGCCAGACTTGTGCAGCACGGATCCAAGGTACCGTAACGTATCGGAATTTGTGATCAAATCCGAACCTATTCGGATAATGTTTGCATCCGTGCTACCACAGGACATGTACTCGTTTTTCGCCACATTTAGTTTACATTTACAGTACACACTTTCCAAATGTTGACTTTGCGCTCAAGATGGGCGTTGTTCTGATTAACAGGGGCGATATCATCGGCATACATCATTAGCCATGGAGGCTGATCTTAGATGTTTGTTGTAACTACAGCGACCACAACGTTAAACAAGAAAGGGCTAAGAACTGAATCTTGGTGAATGCCAACAGATATTGGGAAAACATTGGATTTACCAACAGCGGTCTGGATAGAGGACACAGAATCGCGGTACATATATCTGATATTGTCAATATAGGCCTCGGGAACGCCCTTGAAGCAGAGTGCCCACCAGATGGACTGCCAAGGTATACAGTAGAAGGCCTTCTGCAGGTCTAAAAAGGCCATATGCAGAGCTCTTCTTCTATATCTCTTATGAAATACCATAAATAATGCTAACTTTTATTTTTTTTTAAAGAAACGTTAAACACCTGTAAGTTTTTTCTGACGCGGAATCCAGCTTCGTGGTCATACAATAATTTGTTCCTCTAAACGATATCTCCAAATTGATATATCACACAAAGTGCTACAACACTTGGGACAATTTGCCCATTATCCTTTATCTTAAGTCAACATTTTGTGTTAAGTATTAATTTAAAATTTGACAGCACGGTTAGCACAATGAGTGAACGATTAGGTGCTGCCTTACTTGTCATGGAATCGATTCCCACCGGGATCAAATATTGGCATAGCCTGACTGATAGTTGTTCCGGGTCTGGATATCTTGCTTATGTGAAGAGTTGTCATGTTTATAAATTCACCAACAATATAGGAGTAATAGCTAAATTGTGGCAAAGTTTTCATAAAACAAGAGATTAAAGACTGAAACGGTACCTAGCCTACATCATGTTAATACAGCGAAATTTTCTTCATCTGATTAATTTTAGTAAGGCCCAAGTCCTCTTTAAAACAATTTTTGTAATATTCCTGTATAATAAAAATATGTATAACTTACTTTACTCACATCACCGTGCCAAACAAAATATTCACAAATTCACGCTCAAAACAGTAACAGTAAAAAATAAATAAATCGAATATCTAACAATAAAACGACCCTCTTTGAAACAATATCAGTTAGCAAAGCGAACATAAAAATAACGTTATAACGATAATAACAGTTATTTCGTTAACGAGCAGCTTGTGAAATAACGTAACCCAATATTTGCATCATTTTACATACAGACCAGCTCTTTGCCCGTAAAAAAGCATATTTGGCTCATTTTCAAGCAATTTTTGTGCTACGTTTGTGGATAAAAGTTGCCAAGAAAACTTAAAAAGTTAAGGCACAATGTTTTTTGTAGGTTTACCTACTGCAATATTAACTCACTGAAGATAACTGTAAACGTTATTACTTTATGCAGTTTTTAACAACACGTTAAGGCACTTTTATTCATACTTTTTTAAATTTATTATCTCTGTTGTATTTTATTTATTTATTACTTTTAGTCTGTGTTCAGTGAGTGTGCCCGTGGGATCACCAGGCCTAATCGAGTTACGGATGACTACATCCGTCTGGACCAAGACGGTAGCAGTAGCGTCAGCTCAACAGTCCCTATGGTATTAATTCCGCCTTTGTACATTATGTTGCACGAAGACTAAAATACATAAAAAAACATAGGTTATTTTGTTTGTTGCAATGTGTAACTGTAAACAGCAGATACGATCCAAATTGACAAACAACACATTGGTTAGTAGCTTAGTTTATAATCCGTAAGTTCCCACTAAGGGGACCTGTGTTTAGACGATGGATTACACTCGTGTGTTCCATGCCTTTTATTGTTATTTTTAACATAAATATAGTGCAAGCTGTGTCATTAATTTGAATTCAAATAAATGTTTCTACTCTTTTAACGCCGCCATTTTAACTTGTCAAGTTTTTACGATAACTGTTGTAATAAATATTGTTGAAATATAACAGGGAGACGGGATTTATAGTTGTGTAATTGAGAAGCGATGATGGCTGTTAAAATATGGTACTGTAAAAAAGGTGAATAAATTAAAAGAAATAATAGTAATACCTAGCTTTCTACCATTGGACTACCTAACGTACGTCGCGTGTCCACCTTTTCGTTGTTAACACCTCTAGATCCGAATTATGCGTCTTGCCTCGTCTTCTATACAGCGTACATCCTAAGATTGGGAAATTTTGCCTGCAGCGGTCTTCCCGTCTGATTATAATTCTAACTTATTTCTCTTCCATAATAATTATACAAGCCATCAATCTAATATTTGGCCTTCCTCTCCCTCTTTCTCCATCTACAACACACACACACACACATCTATTCTTGTACCTATCTAACTCTAAATTAATTTTTCACAAAATGAACACATCACGCATAGAGTCCAAAACAAGTATGGTGGTTTAGACAATATCGTTATGTGTGAAAACACCATATAATTTCCAAACGACTTCACTTCAGGCTACAGATAGACGGTTTCTTTCCCACCTGGCGTGTTGCCAAGATCCGCCTTTTCCGCTCAATCTTGTGTACTTTGATCATTGTTTCGCTTTTAACATCCTTGAAAAGATTTTGCCTTAATTGATTTATCTTTGGATAACATTATAAAAGTGTACGATTCCTTATATTTTTTTTTCTTTTCCTACATTAGTAACAAAATTTTATTAAAAATAAAAATTTACCTATGTGAGATACGATGCAAAATAGCATTAATGTCTATTTTCCCGTGAACGTCTGAGTTCGTCTTTGAAAAATACACTTCGCGACATTTCTCGCTTCCCACGAATTTTTTCCTATCTCTTCATGCAATTTTGCATTTGAATGTACAGTCACGGGCCAAAATTGCAGTTGCACTCTGTCTATGCTATGGGGTCTATAATGATTAAAGCCAAGTCGGCTCTCAAATGGAAACCTATGTCAACACTTATGTTTTAATATCGACTTGATGAGTAAACACAATTTATGTAAATTTTTCAATCTGTCGACGAAGCGGCAACAATACGATATCATTACACTGCCGTTTCGTCAACAGAGTTTCACAGTTTTGTATGCAAGCTGAATCCGATGCATGCGAGACGCACAGGACCTGTCTTTGTGGCGACGCTTGGTCTCCCACCTATGTCCAGCAGTAAACGTCTTTCGGCTGAGATGATTATGATAACGTTGCAAGTTTCGCGCAGACTCAGTATAAAGCTTCGCGTCCGTGGACAATAGGTAGGCCTATCACAAAATATATTTACACGACCGTCTATGACGCCCCGGGCTGTTTGATTTCGTTCCTGCGAAATCTAATTAATGTTAATTAAGATTAACCCTTTGATGGGTTCAATCAGTCCACGGCTCGCCGGCCAGGCTTCATTACCATAATTTTACCGAAATTGCCCTTTTTATAAAATCTTCGTGTTTTTCAACGTTCTAAGAATCGAAGTGAAAAATGAGTTGGGGAAAATAGAAAGAATGGAATATTTTTATCTAGGTTTAAGCAAGGAGCTTTTTATTTTTGGAAATAACAAAATGTATGTACATTGTTCGTAGAATAGATAGTCAATGGGGACGGAAGGTTCTAGAGTGGCGGCCACGTACTGGAAGACGCAGCGTTGGAAGGCCTCCCACAAGGTGGACGGACGACCTGGCGAGGGTCGCGGGAATCCGATGGATGCGAGACGCACATCACGCACGGGACCGGTCGCTGTGGCGACGCTTGGGAGAGGCCTATGTCTAGCAGTGGACGTCTCTTGGCTGTGATGATGATGATGTAATAATATCTTCAATATTAGTACCCACCAAATGTCAAATGAGATATTAAAATTGTGATTGAATGAACGAATGAAAATTTAGTTTATTGCTACGTGCAGAAAAACTACATATATAATTATAAACAGCGATCAGTGGTTATCAATAGTGAGTCAATGGTGCTCAGATGACAGTTGGGGCGTTTTCGAAAGTGAGCCCCGTATGCTCACTTAGAATTGATATAAACTACTGCTTGATTTGGTGGCCCACTGGTAACCGACTTACAAGTTGTAAGTTGGTGGCCCAGTGTTAACGGCCTCGACTTACGAGTTGTCGCAGGTAGCGGGTTCAAACCCAGCCAGGCGCATTACTTTATGTAATTTATTTCATCACCACTGCTCTCAAAAACGGTGAAGGAAAACATCGTGAGGAAACCGGCATGTCCTAGAACCAAAAATTCGAAGACATGTGACATCCACCAATCCGCACTGGTCCCGTGCGGTGGATTATGGCCCATTCCCTCTCCTAGAGAGGAGGCCTGAGTCTCAGCAGAGGAAACATTATAAGGCCAATAAGGAAAAACAAAACTGCATGATTGCGGTTCCACCTGATGGTAGGTACGCAATGATAGTAAAGCGCACTAGTTTTTATATTTAGTTATCGCAAGTTTGTATATTTGTGTCTAATCTCTTGCGTGGGAAGGATAGTTTAAAATATTCTGTATATACAGTTTTAATCTATTTGCGGTAGGTATTGAATTGCACTGCTACATGAAACAAAAACAGACGGATTCTTCGTGCTATATGAGATAGATAGATTTTTTGTTTAGTTTTTATTTCTTCCGCTGTTTCGATAAAAATAATATTCTATGCCGTTTGAAGGACACATTCATCATTCCTTTGTTTATGTTTTGTTTACGTCCGATATGAGTTCCGAATTTGATTTATAAAAACCGTTTAAAAACGGAAAAATAAATCTAATTTTTTATCACGTTTTCGAATGTAATGGTGAAAGATTTATAGATTTCAATGAAAAAAAAACCTATTAGTTTTTCAAGATAGAAATATGAAAATCCAGATAAACTGGATTTTTCCAGAACGGATCCGACTAAAGCTTTATACCAACGTAACCATTTTTATTTTGTTTTAGTTTTGCCTATACATTTCCGGTAATCTTTATAATTCTTGGGTATTGTATAAAACATCTGGATTACGAGTATACAGATGAGTCATTTAAGTATTTTTTAAATCATTAAATAGCACGTAGGTTCTATTATAGTGCAATTTTTATATTTGTAATTGCAAATGTTGATAGGGGTTGAAAGAGGCAAAATGCTTATTCTATAGGTCTTCTGATGAAAAGAGCAAGAGTTAAAAGAAAAGTCATTGACATGTGGTGCATTTTTCCCGCACTAACTTACGAAAGTTGGTCAAACAAAAGTCGAAACTTAAGATTTTGTCAACGGACTATGGAGCGCTGCGAATAAATAGTGCAGTAGCTAACACCCTATGCTCCATAATACAGGTACCTACACAGGATGAGATAATAAAAACAAAAATCGTAACAAATGATTCTCAAAAAAAGTTAAGTAACTATACGTATATACTACTATGAAACACAAAATTATTGAGAATAAAATATCAAAGCGTATTAGTACATTGTTAGAACCGCTTATAACTAAACCTATTCACTGAACAACACTAGGCCTATGTCTAACAGTGGACGTCTTTCGGCTGAGATGATGATGAGGTTGATGTATTAGTATGGGTAGAAAATAAGATTCCTGATGCTGCCTACCCGTATGTCAGAAACCTCCATCCACCATCGTTCATCCGTTCGAGTCTAAAGAAGTAACATACATTCGTATACCCACATATAAACTTTCCATTCATGTTATCTGTGACTATTTTTGGAACCAGTAAAATTGGTTCGACGCAGTAAGTTGAATCACCCATAAAATGTTGTAAGACTCTTCGATCTAGGCACGAGTATAGACAGTATAAAAGATATGAACGTTACAGTTTTGATAGGTTGAATGCCTATAAAAAATCGGGCCTTGGAAATAATTCTTTAGAAGTCGAGGGCTAAAAATAGAAGCTTCAAAGCTGAAGGATTACAGAATACATTAAATTCTATAACTTTGAAGTCGTTATTTTTATTGAAAGTAGATTTTGTTGGGATTTGATGACAAAGCAAACTTACGTAAAAAAAAAATACGATTTCTAGACATAAAAAATCTTTGTCATACGCTTTGAAAGTCAAAGCATTGAATGGTGAATCCACGGAGGTTCGATGTTCTACTGAAGGCCATGAGAATTCGAAAGATGCGAGACACATAAGACTGATCGATGTAGTAACACTTCGAGGAAGCGTATGTGTAACAGTGGACGTTTTTTGATGGAAATACTAACGACGATATTAATCATTGACGCAATAGAAACTAGATTAGGTTACCGTGCATGCAAATGTTTTTGTTATACTTATTATTGAAATCAATAAACCTCTCTACTCTCCCAATAAAATTTAGGACCCATTCGTTTCAATCCGTAGTGCTAGGCAACTTGGCATATCTCAGCCGTAAACGTCCCTTCGTGCCTATTGCCCTAGCTTTGTTCTGTCCCCTGCTTGATAAAAAGGGAAGTATGTGTTTCTTATTCCTCATTTATTCTTTTCCGAATAATTTCGTAGCATTGTTGATTCTGGCTTACAAAAGTTGCAGTGGTTAGAAATTGAGAGGCTGATGGAGATCATGATTACAGAGTACTTAGACGATAGGGAAATTATATCAACAAAATGGGATATGGATATGATATCGTCAAACTATCTGCCATAATATGTAGTCCTGGCAATTTTTCCCGTGACCTTACGTTACAACAGGACGTTTACGACCTAATAATATTTACCTTCATATCTGATGATTTACGAAGCGGGCACGTGTCGGGCTGTCTAAATGCTAGTGGGTATATTACACCTGTATCTAAATATAAATATACCAATGTATCCACAATACTTCGACAAATATTGTGGGCTTTACACGTGCGATGTGAAGGCCAATTCGGGTGTGAATGAATGCTTCCAGATTGTTTCGACATGTGGAAAAATAATGAGAAAAATTCGGTCATGGAAAAACATTACGAATCAGGAAGGATAAGATTGATATCTTGACAAATGGGTGTTGATGTTTGTTGTGATCAAGGTGTCTTGATAAATGAATAGGCTTTGCTACTAAAAATATTTTGAAGTTGGTACTGTATTGAGTTTGTCTGGAAATAGAAAAGTAGAGAGTATATCAGACGGATCGATAGATTTAGTTGTTTTGATTTTTTGAGCGTTTGGTAAGCAATCAATCAAACTTTAAAGGCCCGAAGAATCGCCGAACTTAAGTGGCAGTGGCTGTCTACTGCAGGGCACATTGCTCGTAGATGGTCAATGAGGCCGAAGTTTAGAAGTGTTAAATGACTGCGTACTAGGAGACGCAGCGTTAGAAGGCCTTCTACAAGGTGGATCGATGACCTGGTGAAGGTCGCGGAAATTTGATGCATGCAAGATGCATAGGACCAGTCATTATTTTGACACTTGCGGGTGACATGTGTCAAAAACTGGACGTCTATCGGCAGAAATGATGATAGAAAGAAGATGACCTTGACGGGTTAACGGATTTCGATGTTACTTAGCACAGATTCGATGTTGCGTAGCGGTATTTAGTAGGTATTGCACATAATGTAAGCTTAGTCTTGGTAAAGTATATTTTTGGGATAATCTTAGCGAATCGAATTTTGTGGCAGGCAAAATGGTAGGTGGAATTTACTAGTTTTTCAAGTAAACCGCAGTCTGCTAATGCATCTATTTAAAACTCTGATGAAAGAGTAAAATCAGCCTTGAATATAACTCCTAACGATCGCAATCTTTCCCAAAAACAAAATGTTTCTGAAAGCCCGATACCAGAAGATAGCCATTCTTAATGGAAATGAAAAAGATTTATTGTACGTTGAAGTGTACAAAGTGCCTTGTTTGATGTTATTTCCTCGATACCACCAATCGGAATAAGAAAATCAATGGAGTAACTTTGTACAAACAAAACTATTTGTAGCAATATGTGTTTGGATTTCGTGTTATTTTTACCGGTACTAGAGTTACGGTAGTTGGGTATTGGGTATTTTAATTGCCGAATCTTGTTCTTTTTATTGACGTACGAGAATTACAGGACTGAAAAAAGAGATATAATTCATACGTGATTTGCGAACTGGAATTTTATTATACCAAATTAATTGGTGGTATATTTAGGTGACCTTTTTGTTGCTATTGATTTTTTGCTCGATATTGAAAAAAAATGTTTATTTAAAAAAATGTTTATTTTAAAAGATGGTTTTTTACAATTGTTCTTTAATTAGAACAGCGCACTAGTTTGCCGTACTTTATGTGCCTGGTTTACAGACTATCTCGATATTCGACAAAATAATAGTCTCGACAGCCTATCTGACTTTCAAAACCCAGTGATTGGGTATGGATAACCTGGCTCTTATAAATTTAACATACGTTTAAAACAAACTTCTTTTCTATTGTGTTACTCTTGTCAGAGTGGTTTTAATCTTCCCAAAATAACTTCTGCAAGAAACTAAAGTGATTTGTTCCCTTGTCCTTCTTTCTGCTGGCCGACATCCTGAGGCACTCAGGCAAAGAGACCATCCTTTCAGATTACCTTCATTCGATCTACCGCAAAGGTGATCTTCCTTTTCTTTGCACTTCACTTTTTACTGTACGATAAAATGCTTAATGGGGCAGCTCTCGGGCAAAAAAATGCAAAAATGCAGCTTGATGCAAAGGTCTGATAAATTGGTGCAAAATTCACTGGGCTCTCAATCACAGAACAGTTAAAACTGTTCTGTGTTCTCAATGAACTAGTGCGCCTCTGCTTACCATCTACGATTGCATCACTGCTTACCATCAGGTGGGATCGTAGTCAAGCACTAGTTTATAAAACTTACTTATCCCAAACATAACCAGTTCAGTCCATCCTCAAAAATGATTATTTTTGTACAGCTTTTAAAACTTTCCAGTGTTGAAATAAACATATTTCTGCTGTACCGTAAATAATGATTTGAAAATTACACAGCGCGCAATAAAGTTTGTATTGTTTTCTTTAGAGCAGATGATTTACTTCCGTAGTAATGGACAAGAAACCAGAAACAGAGGGATGAGGTAACATCCGAAAACATAGTGTTTCTGTTCAGAACAGTGCGTGTGCTAGTATTAATCATTGTTGGGAAGCGATTAATGTCCACTAGAGGATATTACGAGTTTTATCATTGTTCTTCGTAAACTTTTGAAATGGATATTGTTGATACCGTCGCCGTTGGTGTGATAATACTCGTAGCTATACTTGTCATACAGGTCCATCATCAATAGATTTTAACTTTACAGAGGTAGAATTTTTGAATTTTCAGAACTTTCGAGTGTCGCCAGACACCTGCGAGTTTCTTCTTTCTTTCTTTAGTTACGGATTGCCAGGATTCCTTCTGGTAGTCCATATGAAAAGGTGGATCACTCTGTCAGTGGAGGTGTACACCGCTTGGACGGAACGCCACCGTGTCCTCATAGAGGGAATGGGCAGCGGCTGGTTGCCGACATGCCGGTTTCCTCAGGATGTCTTCCTTCACCATTTTAAGAGCAGTGGTGATGATAAACTACACAAAGTAATGTGCCTGGCTTTTTTTTTCTGGTAGGGGAATCATCAGAATGACTTCTCTCACTCTTAGGCGGAGCGGGAGGGCGTGTCAGACTCTTACTGACCCCCCCCCTTACCCCGTTCCTTCGTTGCCTTCGATCTGGGGGACACGGTGACAACCTTTCGGACTTTCCATGTTCCCCAGAGGCTTCGGCTCTGCCGGGCCCCTACAGAATGTGCCTGGCTGGGTTTGGAATCGCGATGTACCACGCCTAAGTCCGGACCGTTACCACAGGGCCACCATTGCCAAAAGTAATCTAAACGCCGTTATAACTTTCTACTAATATTAATATCAAGTATGGACTATTTCAAAAAGCATTAATCTCTGCGGAAAATAGGATATGTATCTAATTAGCTACAGTTAATTGTTTAGGTGTTCAAAGCTTTCCGATCTCGATTGCAGATACCAAAGATTTATCGATGAATCTGACATTTCAATTACTAAACCAATTTGTAGGACTGATCACAACATGCAAATCTTCACTGAAAACGTCTTGCTTGCTTGTAAGATACTTGTAGATTTGGGTCAAAGACTCCATTATAGTGGAAGGTTAGGACCGATAGGTATCCAATTAGTTTAATATCAAAATTAGAGTTTCTATAAACTCCCCAAGATTGGCAGGAATATTATTTGGGGTTGTAGGCGTTTAAGGAGCTCGTGGCTAGATAATAACAGCCGCACAGGTCGATCTTTAAGGTTAAGCAACGCTTGCCAAGGTTGGTCTGTGGATGGGTGACCATCTTAACATAACGAGTTTCCTCCGTGCCTCGGAAAGCACGTTAAGCCGTAGGTCCCGGCTGTCATTTGTAGATCTTTGGCAGTCGTAACGGATAGTCAGAAGCCAGTAAATCTTACTCTAGTCTTGCCATGAAGTGCCGTGTTACCCCAGGTAAAGGGTTGTGGAGGTCTGGTAGGCAGCCGCTCCTCGTAAAATACTGGTATTTAGCTAAATCCGGCTTGACTGGAATCCGACCCCAATACAGTTGGGAAAAGGTTAAGCAGATGATGATAAACTCCCCAAGATTAATACCGGAATGAAGGAAGGACGTCTGCCCACTAATTGACTGTATTTCATCAGAATATTAACCGTTTATGTTTGTATCTGTAAATATACAAAGATTATATTTAGCGCAGTTATTGGTTATTGAAATGTAAACTGTGTAATTTTGATGTATGTTTGGGTTAGCGTCGGTTCGAGGAAGTCCGTCCATGGTTTGTTTTTTCAGCGGTTCTGTGTTTAAATTAAGAGGATATTATTTTGACCTTCGTGTTCATTAGGATTTTATGTTGTGGTTGTTTTAATTTTGTGTTGCTAGGATCTACGGTGTAGTCAATTTTCTGTTCACCTAGATAGTCATTTTTCATGTAAGTGACTTTTGATGTTTTGATTCAATAACAACTTATACCAAGTGCGTCCAAAGGAATTCTATGATCTGGTCTACGGTCCGCCTTGTGCATCTAAAGGACTGATCATTGTGGTAGCGGTTTTGGCTGTAATGATGATGATGATGGAGATCAAGGATCTTTTCCTGGAAGAGTATAAGAAAACATAGAAAACTTCACTCTACCATCAAGAGGGATCGCAGTCAAGCAGTAGTTTATGTAATATAAAAGTAAAAGGCCAAGCTAGTTCAGGTTACCGTTTATAAAATCAAGTTAAGCAAAAAATTCAACGCTTTTCAAATAAATATAAAAAACAATTCCAGAAACATTTTTTGCCTCTTTAAACACACGTAGAAAGTTAGCCAAAAATAAGACAAATTGGGCAAGCGTAACAACTGTCCAACCCCATGCCGCTACAGTACAGTAAAATAGACTTTTTACTCTAAAAAATAGAGTTGATATTCCTTTGGGCCGATTAGAAAAAAACATGGAAATTTGGCAATCCAACCCCATGCCACTCAAGTACAGTAAAATAGACTTTATTCTCTAACAAATAGGGTTTATATTCCTTTGAGCCGATTAGAAAAAAACATGAAAATTTCTTTGGCAATAAAATAAAGAGCCCGTTTTTCGTGAATACCAGTTGATTATATTATATAAGTTAACGTGTTAGCCAGATGGCGATATAAGTTGCCAAACACAATGATAGGAGTTTCGTGAAAGATTTATCATGTGATAAATTGCTGAGTAAACGAATAGGTATTTATTGCAAGTCGGAACCATTACCAGTTATTGAGAAATAGAGCGAGAACTACATAAATAAGTGACTGCTATCTTTTGTGAAATACTAATGTTTCCTTGGTTTGAAAGAAGCTGTTATTAGTTAGTTTTTATTTTTGTATTTTTTTTAGTGTTCTGTACTGAAAGGGTCAAAACAGGACTCATTTTATTTTTATAAAAAGTCTCTTATAAAGAACCTTATAAAAAGTTAGAATAATGCACGGTTCCAATTGATTACCTCCTATTAGTCCGGTCAATTTAGACATCCAAGGTTACAATAATTCGCACTTGGCTGAAAATTGGTAGGATTGTTCAATACACTATTATAAAGGAAATGTGAAAAGTCCTCATCGATCCGGCACGTGCAAAAAAAATATACACGTGGTCAAAGGTCACAAAAATGGGTTTTTCGCGATTTTCAGCAAAATGGTAAGTTTTATCATAAAATTAGCTCAGACAAAAATTGTAGATCGGACAATTATCTATAAAAATGTCTAACTACTTTTTTTCCTAAGAGCCACCGTTTTTGAGATATAACGATTCAAAAAGTTGAAACAGTAGCAAGCGCAACCTGAGAAAAAGAGGTTGAATCCAAAAATTTTGTATGTGGTATTACTAACTAGTAGTTGTGAAGTGTCAAGACATGATTCTTCATGTCTTGACACTTCGCAACTTTTTTTATTTCGGACAATTGTGGCTGAATAATGTGGCCCATTAAATCAAAAACTCAAGGTCGTTCTATCATTAGACGCACTCTAATAGCATTGAATATATTCGGCATAGTAAAATAAAGCAGGTATACCATCCTAGCCACGCAGACAATTGAATGGGAGGCAGATGTTGCTGAAGGTTACACTGGCGTAGAAGATAAGGGAATGGGTTTTTTTTACCCCAAATTTTCATATTTTATATGTGTTAGTCACACTGACTGATAGAACGATATTTTTGCTTGTATTACGGCTTCAGTGATGTACGAGTTCAATATTTTGAATCGTTATATCTCAAAAACGGTGGCTCTTAGGAAAAAAGTATTTAGACATATTTATAGATAATTGTCTGATCTATAATTTTTGTCTGAGCTAATTTTATGATAAAACTTACCATTTTGCTTAATAACGCGAAAAACCCATTTTTGTGACCTTTGACCGCGTGTATATTTTTTTGCACGTGCCGGATCGATGAGGACTTTTCACATTTCCTTTATAATAGTGTATTTAACAAACCTACCAATTTTCAGCCAAGTGCGAATTATTGTAACCTCACCCCAATTAATTAGTCTATTTTGACCGGACTATATGGAGAAAAACCAACTAGAAAGTTAATGGAAACTTTAAAAGAAAATATTTCATGTCTCTAAAATTTAATATAAAAAATAATGTATCGCAGCTTTTGTTATCGAACTCATCCGTAAAAGCTTGACCAATTTTTTTAGTTTTTTTTTTTTGTGAATATTTGGTAGGTCATAGACCAATAGCGCACTAGCGGCTGCTGGCCGCGTGCGGACAGGTGCGCGTGCTCTATGGCGGTTTCATACTAATGTATGATCTCGATGGCCGCCGCGACCTGGCCGCTAGTGCGCTATTGGTCTATGCCATAGTGTATTTCTTCTCTTCCAAACACCTCCCCTGTTTCAATCTTTGACAATTTATATTTTTGAAAAACGTTTGACGAGTCCGCTAGTAGGTACTAATAAGAATAAGATGACAGTGTAGACCGGTCAACACTGTGCGGTAAGAAATCATATCCCCAACCAATATAAAAATTTCGAAAACAGTCCATGATACCACCTCATTATGTTTTTAAACCCACGTCATTCACTTCTAAGACCATTTTAACCACCACTAAGGTGTTGTACGGAAAGCACGTCTCTCTACCCTACTCCCAGTGTCAGTTAGACGGGGGTCTGAAGACGCAAATGGAAATCCCTGAGTAAATTGCTTCGTCCATGTTGAGGTTACCATGCTTCCAGATACGAGCGGCATACTAAGCAGGCCGTTAGGCATGTAATTGTCGGATTGTGGCTGTTTTTGGTAAGTAATTTTGATTTATATGAACCTACCAACCATTATGATGTTATTGTGGCGAGCAGTTTTATTTTGCCTTTAATTCAAAGGGTTCTGGAATTGTATGGGGCTAAAGAACGCAAAAGGCTACTGAAGGAATCATCATCATCACATCAGACGAAAAACGTCCCCCAATTATTGCCACAATTAACGGTTCCATAAGTCTTGCAATCATCGGATTTCCGTAACCGTCCTCACCAGATCCTCCACTCACATCTGTCCACCTTGTGGGAGGCCTTCCAACGTTGCGTCTTTCGGTACGCGGTCGCCTCACCAGAAAGTTTGAGCCCCAACCGCCGGCTGTTCTACAAGCAATATGCTCTGCTCATTCTATTACAAATAACGTGAGTTAAAGCGTTCTTGCTCTACCTAGAACGTGATTGATTATTTAATGATTGTCGTCCTTCAAAAATAGTTCGGTTTTAGTCAATAGAAGTCAGTTACTCCGCTGTTTCTTTCTCCTCACTCTAGATCATCTCGCCATGTTTTCCGAGAAAAAGATTTAATAAAAAAATCGTTTAAAAACAATTTTGCGAATCAATCGATGTTTTCAAAGTTTCTTTCAGCACTTTACAGGATTTGCTTGTATCGTAAGCAATGAGAGAGAAGAGATAAAATATAACAAAGATAAAACTTACTCGATTGAAGGAGCTGCTGTAAACAATGCAGATCCTTTTCCTGAAACAAAAAAAAACATTTTAATTTTTTTTTCCAATTCAAGTTATTTCCAGACAAATTTATAAAAAAAAAAAACATTTTTATACAATACATATTTATACTGTACGTGTGTTTATTACCTAACTCAAACGGCTGGACTGATTTGGATGAAATTTTGAAAAAATACTATTGTATCTTACCAGGTCCTCATGCTATACATGTGAAACCTTCCACAGTTTGCATCCGTAGCTAAAATATACACTAGTGCAAAATTGACTGCAAATGCAATGAAATTGTAAGACTCGTGAGAACGATGTGGATTTATGAACAAAGTCTTTGCATAATTTACCCGTTTGTTGCTATTAATAATTATGTTACACGAATAGGTACACTATGGTTTTTTATGAAGCCATTATGTTCGTACACTATTTATAATGCGAATTCGTCAGGCACTGATATTTTTATTTAACTGAGAAATAATGGGAAAGAAAATGAAAAATTTCAAATCTTTGCTACTTTACTTCAAATTTAGATATAAACATGGTAACACTATAATTATATTCGTGCGACACAGCCTTAAGTACAGTTGAAAACCAGCGACAGGCACTAGTTGTGTGGTATTATCGCTGAACTGGGCCTATTATAGTGCAGCAGTACGGCCCATACCGGCACAATAGTAATTCAAACTAAAAATAACTTAAAATATGACGTCAAAAATTTACTGCATCGCTATCAACTGGTATTGTACCTAAAAGACTAGCAGCATTGCCACGCTGAATGGCAATAATTACCCTATGTCCAATTTTAAAATCAGCCCCTGGGTCACGCGAAGTGTCAACAAGGAGTTTAGAGAGGTCTTTATACAATTTGTGAGCACACGGACCCACCTTCCGGGAGTTTCGACCCCAAACGGCTCAAAAATATAGCTGCCAACAAAGTTATTATGTTTCCGCCTCTTGAGATAAATCTCATGTAAGCTAATGGGTTCAATCAAACCTTGCTAGTAGCTACAAATTTTAATGTAATAGTGAAAGTCTACTACATCTTTCGTTGGATAGACGCTAATTGTTTTACAAATACATATAACTGATTATATGTTCCCCATCTGGCCTGAGCCAGATGGGGAATCTTCACCAGAACATTCGTCACCTGCTGTGCTTCCCGCCTCTATCTGCCTACTAGACCTGCCAGGATTTATACGAGGTCAATGATAGAGTTGTTATCATCTGCCTACCCTTTTCCAAACTATATTAGGGTCGGCTTCCAGTCAAGCCAGATTTAGCTGAATACCAGTATTTTACGAGGAGCGGCTGCCTGTACTTCATGGCAAAACTGGAGTCAGATTTACTGGCTTCTGACTATCCGTAACGACTGCCAAAGATCTATAAATGACAGCCGAGGCTTAACGTGCTTTCCGAGGCACGGAGGAAACTCGTTATGTTAAGATGGTCACCCATCCACAGACCAACCTTGGCAAGCGTTGCTTAAACTTGAAGCTATATATATTGAAGAATCTAGCCACGAGCTCTTTTTTTCACTGAGTCATCACGACACTTTTCAAGAAACCAAGAACAGCTACTCTTAATATAACCATATCTACAAAACAACCAAACAAACTTAACTTGAAACTAACTTCAAAATTAAATTGAAACAGTTCGACTGTCCCCTTTACATTGGATACAACTGCAACAATACAATCCGTATCGACGTGCAGACGACGCGAGATAATGTCCGTCGCCATTGTTGTTTTAACACAATAAGCTTCATTGAAGATATTATTATATTAACTGTGCTTTCTGCTTTCATTTTAATTCGCTTATGACTTTTTCTTTAGGATGAGATAATAGTAGATCTTTATAATTTTGCTTGCTGCGGTCTTCTCGTCCGATTATAATTTAGGTGTCTTCAAGGTTAGAGTGCATAGGTTCTTAATAAACTAATGCGTCTCACCATCAACAATTGCGTCACTGCTTACCATCAGGTGGGCTCGCGGTCAAGCACTAGTACCTATATACCAAAAACAAAATAAAGAAATATGAACAAATAAAATGGTGAAAAACCCAGTTCCATTTTGAATCTGGTTTCTTCATCTCTATATTACATTTATTTATTGACTAGCTTCTGCCAGCGGTTTCATCCTTGTGAAAGTAGGTTTCTCCAAACAAATTTTGGAACCCTGTATCATCCTCTTAGGGGTTGAATTTTGAAAAGTCCTTTCTTAGTGCTCGTCTATATCATAAATGCAAGCCTAGTGCAAAATTTCACACTCCTAGTCCTAGTATTTTTGACTGTGCGCTGATATGTCACACGGTCGGTACCTACATCGTCATTTTAAAAATAGAAAAATAATATTTAAACTCATACAATGGATGGCTTTATCGCAATCTGCAATCTTTTCCAGGCAACCTGGAATGGACAGCAATTGTGAAGGTATGAAAAAAGGCTGTCAATGGTTTGACAATAAGTATAAATATCTTTATATTTATAGTAATTGCGGTTTTCCCGTCCGATTATAATTTAGGTGTCTTCAAGGCTAGAATAGCTCTTAATAAACTAGTGCACCTCACCATCGACGATTGCATCACTGCTTACCATCAGGCGGGATCGCAGTCAAGCACTAGTTTATATAACTTTTAAAAAAACTCCTCCTAAAAAGCCAGAGCGTTTTGTGTTGCGGGACTATGCTATCAGCACTACTGGGCCCTCTACGGTTTTTATAATATCTCTACCGTAGTATCCGTACTTTTTCAAACATTTCTGCAGCATCTTTTTTATCTTAAGAGTAAGTTTTTATAAAAAATCGAAGAGATCAGAAGAATTCAGTTATACATTTAGGGCCTATTTCACCACCTATGATTAAGTTTCGAGTATCTTACTTGGCAGATAATTTCATACAAATTCTGTTCCATTTTTGAATTTATTCAGTGAGTAGTGCCTACTCGGACATTGTGAAACAGGCCCTAAACCTTTTTATTTAATCATCAATATGACTTCTCCCGAGTGGGAGAAGTCGTATTGATGATTAGAAGTCAGAAGAAAAAGTTTTCTTCTGACTTCTCTGAATAAAGTATACTCCTGTTACTTCTTTACCTTAATTCAGGTAAAGAAGGGGTGATTGGGGTCCGTTGGGGTGATTGGGGTCCGTTGGGGTGATTGGGGTCCGTTGGGGTGATTGGGGTCCGTTGGGGTGATTGGGGTCCGTTGGGGTGATTGGGGTCCGTTGGGGTGATTGGGGTCCGTTTACATCTTAAGGACCCAAGCCAACCTCACCTGCTAGCGGTGCACCCTGCTGTTCAACGGACGAGGCTCTGGCGATCCTGGTTTCCCTCTCGTAGGGTTGTGGGGGTCAGACGGCTGGTCGCCCCACGTAAAACCAACCTCAGTCACATATACATGGATAGGGCAAAGGATAGAATGGGTACTTGGGCTAGGGCGTCGCCGAACAACGACGCGCAGGCACATCGCCTTAAACCTGCGATAAGTGGGCTAGGGCTACCGTGTCAAGTACGGGCACGGCTAAAGAAGTTAGTACCCAAAAAGAAGCTCCGCTTTGCCACCTGGAACATTGGCTCTCTAACTGGACGTTGCAGAGAACTCGCGGACGTACTTGCGAAACGTCGGGTCCAGTGCGCCTTCCTTCAGGAGACGCGCTGGAAGGGGAATAAGTCCCGTGACATCGGGCAGGGGTACCGGCTAATGTACACCGGATCACCATCGGGCAGGAACGGAGTAGCCGTAGTACTGTCTAAGGACCTTCAGGATGGACTTCTTGAAGTAGACCGATACAGCGACCGGTTGATGCGAGTTAAGGTGCTGATCGAAGGGTCGGTAACGAACTTAGTCAGCGCCTATGCTCCTCAAACTGGCTGCTGTGAGTCAGAAAAGGAGGCCTTCTGGGATGAGTTCGAGGACGTATTGCGCGCTATTCCGAATTCTGAAGATATTTTGGTTGGGGGGGATCTCAACGGTCACGTAGGTCAGCGTGCTGGAGAGTACGGACGTGTTCACGGTGGTTTTGGCTATAGCCAACTAAATGCAGAGGGAGTCAGCATACTCAGGACCTGCGCTGTGTCGGACCTAGCCATCGCGAATACGTTCTTTCAGAAGAAGCCCCAGCATCTTATTACGTACCGTGGTGGCTCATACTCAACCCAAATTGATTACCTGCTGGTGCGACGGTGCAACATTGGCAAGGTTACCAACTGTAAGGTTATCCCAGGCGAAAGCTTAACGGCTCAACACCGCCTCCTTGTCATGGACCTGGCGATCGTATCAAGGAAAAAAGTGACCCAGAAACGCAATCCCCGCACCAAGTGGTGGTTGCTTAATGGTCCTAAACTGTCGGAATTCATCGCGGAGGTCGAGCACCTCGAGATCAGTTCTCCGCATGAGTCCGCTCAAGAGATATGGAGTAGGATTCATTCAGCAATCACCGCCGCGGGTAAGCGCGTCCTTGGCACTTCTCGTGGTGGTCGCACCATGGACAGGGAGACGTGGTGGTGGGATGACGGGGTGCAGGAGGCGACCCGGAAGAAGAAGGTATTATTTAAGAAGTGGCAGGGGTCCAACTCTCCGGAGGATAGGGAGGCATATGGAGCGGCTAAGCGCGCTTGCAAAAAAGCAGTAGCCAGAGCCCGCGGCAAAAGTTTGGCGCCCTTGTACGACAAGCTGGAAACTGCGGAGGGGCAAAAGCTTATTTTTAAGCTGGCGCGTGCCCGGGAAAAAGCTACACGGGACATTAGCAAATGCCTCTGTGTAAGGGACGCCCAGGGTAAGCTGCTCTATGATGCCCCCTCTGTTAAGGAGAGATGGTGCACATACTTCGAGGAGCTGTCTAACAAACAGCATCCCCATAACCTTCCTCCCGAACCGCCTCCTAACCTTGGTCTTATTTCCCCTATTTCCCCCGACGAAACTCGCATTGCTCTTCGCCACATGAAGAACCGGAAATCGGTCGGGCCTGACAATGTGCCAATCGAAGTGTGGAAGGCCATGGGCTCACATGGTGTGGACCTTCTGACGGATCTATTTAACCGCATCCTGACCACCAAGGAAATGCCGAACCAGTGGCGATCAAGCCTTATTATTCCTATTTATAAAGGCAAAGGTAGCGTACAGGATTGTAGTAACTACCGCGGTATTAAGATCATGTGCCACACCATGAAGCTCTTCGAGCGCATAATTGACACAAGGCTCCGTAGCGAGTGCACTGTCTCTGAGTGTCAATACGGATTTCGGGCGGGCAACAGCACCATGGACGCAGTGTTCGCCTTGCGGACTCTTACTGAGGCTTACAGGGAGAGAAGGAGAGTTCTGCATATGGCCTTTTTAGACCTGCAGAAGGCCTTCGACTGTGTTCCTCGGCAGTCCATCTGGTGGGCACTTCGCTTCAAGGGTGTGCCCGAGGCCTATATTGACATTATCGGAGACATGTATCGCGATTCCGTGTCCTCTGTCCAGACCGCTGTTGGCGAATCCAAAGTCTTTCCAATATCTGTTGGCGTTCACCAAGGATCGGCTCTCAGCCCGTTCTTGTTTAACGTTGTGCTCGATGTAGTTACGGCATGCATCCAAGACCAGCCTCCATGGCTAATGATGTATGCCGATGACATCGCCCTCGTTAGCCAGAACAAAGCCCAACTTGAGCGGAAGGTCAACATTTGGAAGGACACGCTGGAAAACGGCGGTCTGAGACTAAATGTGGCGAAGACTGAGTACATGTCCTGTGGCAGCACGGATTCAAATACCATCCGAATAGGTTCGGACCGGATCACAAGCTCCGATACGTTCAGGTACCTTGGATCCGTGCTGCACGAGTCTGGCAATGTGGACGACGATGTCCAAGCACGTATAGGCGCGGCTTGGTCGAAATGGCGAGAGGTAACGGGCGTTGTATGCGACCGCAAAATGCCTCCGAAGCTTAAGGGATAGATATATAAATGCATCATACGTCCTGTCCTCCTGTACGGCGGCGAGTGTTGGCCAGCACTGGGCAGACACACCCAGGAGCTTCGCGTCACGGAGATGAAGATGCTGAGGTGGATGAGCGGCGTAACGCGATCCGATCGCATACGCAACTCATTCATCCGAGGTAGTCTTGGTGTCCGTGACGTGGGGGAAAAACTGCAAGAGTGTCGTCTGCGATGGTATGGCCACATCATGCGCCGCCCTATGGAGTACGTTGGCCGGAGATGCATGAATATGGCTGTCCTTGGCGGTAGGTCGCGTGGTCGCCCTCGCAAGCGCTGGCTGGACGTCGTCAAGTCCGACATGAGAGCCAATGGCCTTACTGTCAAGGATGTAGAAGATCGGGCAAAGTGGAGCAAGCTAAGCCGGAAGGCGGACCCTGGCAAAAGCCGGGACTAACGCCTAGAAGAAGAAGAAGACTTCTTTACCTTAATTCAAGAGTTCAGGGGTTTTCTTTTAGGTTCCCGCGCTGAAAGAGAACCCTAGGATCCTGGAAATGGTTCGCTAATGAACAAAAAATAACATACAAATAAATAATAAAATATTCATCGCTCACTTAACCCTCGGCTCATATGTGTTTCACTTGACGTTTTCTTGCTCCTTTAACTGTCTTATAACAAAGCTCTGTTTGCTTTTCATTTCCTTATGGGAATATTAGGGTTCCCCAAACATCCTCAAAAAGGTCGCACTTGAAAAACAAATGAGTGTGTATTTTTTTCTCAATCCGTCTTCCTTCTGTTTAATATTAAAAACATGTTTTTATTATGAAATGGCTTGAAAAGGGACTTGCCTTTAGAGGTTATATATTATTTGACCGAAAATTATGCCTGTTTTTTTGAAACGGTCAGACAAAGGTGCGATACTTCGCGGCGATAAATTCCCTCTGTAAGGAGTAGTTACTGAAGCGCCACAGCGTCCTCACTCACCAACTCAGATCCTCGCCGGACACAGTTGTTTCGGAAGATTTTTGAAACAGAGTAATAACCTAATCCCACACTTGTCTTAAGCGTAGGACAGTGCGTTGCTTACCATGTGCTTCAATGAGCAGTCAAAAAATTTATGGTGATCGTCATGGTCATTGCTTGTCAAAACTATGAGATTATTTCAAAGAGTTTCAGAGGACACCTCTGAAATGCAATGGGCATAGGCAATTAAAAGAATTGGGTTTCAATCAATTAAACACTTCCTTTTGTTCAACTCCGTGTGGGAGACATTAGTTGATAGTTTCGCACCATTTGAGGAAAAAGGATATCAACTAGTTTAATTGGTATTGAGTACGGCACATTGTTCGCAGAAGAGATAGTCCAAGGTGCCCGAAGGTTCAGATTAACACCTTATAAGGAAAACTTCGCTTTCAAAATACATTAAATTTTACTAAGCTAATTACTTAACTTACCCTTTATCTGCTGCCATACTATAAACATATTAGCAGGAGATATAGGATAATAAAACTTAAGTGGTAGTGAGCAGGGCTCATTGCTCGTATGTCAATGGGGCTGATAATCTCTGAAGTGGCATCCGCGTAGGCCTCGCACATGGTGGACTGATTGATGACCTTGTGAGGATCGTGGGAGTCCGATGGATGCGAAATTTACAGGACAAGTCGTTGCGTCAAAACGTGGGGGAGGCCTATTGCAGCATTGGATGTCTTTCGGCTGAAATTATGATTATGATATTGGGTTGTGGAGGTCTAGTAGGCAGCCGTTCCTCGTAAAATGTTGGTATTAAGCTAAATCCGGTTTGACTGGAAGCCGACCCCAATATAGTTGGGAAAATGCTAAGTAGATGATGATTTACAAATTGTTGCAGACCAATATTTCTTTTTTCCAACTATATTTGGGGTCGGCTATGTTGGTGTCGCTATATTGGTGTCGGCTGTAGATGATGATGATGATGATAATATTGGAAAAATATCCAGAAATATTCTGAAACGTAAAGGGAAACCTGAAATAACATTCTGTACCCAAAAAACACTGAAAGAAAAAATACAGCGTTATTTTCATCCCTAAACCAACCACCATATAATTGAGTCTAACGTATTCCCGATACCAATCAGTCGTCCACCTGAACACAAAACATTTTTCACTCTGTCTACCCGTACTTACGGTTGACAATTGATTGACGAGGGTTGGTCCATACGCCGTAAATGTTGCTCTTTGCCCAATTATTCGAGTTTGTAGATACGTGTTGGTACTAAGTATAATAATTGGATTTTCGTAAGAGATAAAAGCTTTATGGAATGGGATAAGTGCTGTTTTAGTTTGTGGATAGACGTCAATTTATAATAATAAGGCATTAGTAAGGGTAACGTGTTTGTTTTTGGCAGTTTTGCATACAATTTGTGTACCTTAAATTGCTGGCTTGTTTCATGGGTCCCTGTTTAACCAGCTTCTTAAAATCATAATACATAGAACCGTTAGGTTGAGATACCTATTCAATAACTAAACGAAAAAGTATGTAGATATCTATTTGTTAAAATAATATTGCTTTTTATCACTCTAATATTATAAAGGCGAAAGTTTGTATGAGGTGAGTATATAATTATTCATTACTCCTTCCCGCTCAAATGGATGAACGGATTTGGATACTGTTTGGCACAAAGGTTCTCAGATACTATTCCATCTGCGTAGGAAGATAAACAAAACCTACAAACAAATCTCAAAACTATCTAAACATGCTGAAAACAATTCGTGAAAATCAGTCAAGCTGTTTCGCAAGAATTCGACAACAAACACTGTAACCCAAGATTTTTATACAGATATTAGATTACCTGTCAACACCTAGAGTTGATTCATTGAGCTATGTACCGTGATTGACGTTCGATTAAGAGCCGCTGATAGCTGAGGAATATCTAATAGGAATTTGAGATCACGATCAGACATTATTCATGAAATCATGACGCTCGGTCACAGGTTATTTAAATGCGATTTTTCTCACAGAAAATCGGGTTGTGGTAGTGTACTAACATTTTTATAAAATTTATATTATTCGAGTCAGTTCTTCTGAAATGTTCAATATCTAACACAACTTGAATATAAGTATTGTCTAGGTCGTAACATAATCTTAAAACACTGTTTTAGGCTACCACGGTTTGTTTCATAATTTAAATTGTCACTTACGGGATATCTTCCGCGATTTATATTTATTTTGAGTTCCCGATATTTCGACGCTGTTGCAAGCGCCATGATCGCGGGATGACTGGAGAGTGCGGGTGGATGGAAAAAATTTTTGCTAAGAGCAGACAAATCTGTGTACCCTCTTTCTTTTTTAATATCGGGAACTCAAAATAAATATAAATCACGGAAGATATCCCGTAAGTGACAATTTAAATTAATCTTAAAACATTCTGCATGCTCTTACAAGACATATTGTATAAGCTGTAGGAGCGTGAAGAAGTGGCAAACACTGCAACTTTCGTCTTTATAATATTCGAGTGATAGCTTCAACTTAGGGGTCTTTAAGTCAAGAGTGAATAGGCTACTTCTAGGTAAGCGTGTTCCATCGTTGGCCACATAATCGCTTATCATCCATCAGATGAGAATGGTTAAACACGAGCTTCTGCATATTAAAAAAAAAATCATGGGTGTCCAATTTCAATATTCTATCTACTTTACAGCCAATCATGCAACAATTTGATCAACTGTGGGTTCTCTACTCTAACTTCAAACATAAAAGGCACTTTATATTCGAAACAATACGAGAATTTTACCGAAAAAGGTACATCGGAACCCTCTCAAATTCTACCAGTAGATATATAAACATATCATCTGTTTGTTCGTTCCTACACTTGACCAGAGGGATTGAAACCGGATCGAAATGACCCGCTTTATTTAAAAGATCCGACCCAAAGTTGGTGATCTCTTTCCGTGGGTATTTTTCACATTAAAATGTTTCCCATTAAAGGGTATTGGCCGTTTGGGGGATGAAAGCCTTGATGTTATTATTGGTACATGTAATTTGGTTATATGGTCTTTTTAGATAGGTTTGATACCGAATTTATAAACTGTCAAATGTTTTCAGCACAAATTCGTAAATATTAGATTTTGAGGATAATTGTTTCGAAATTCATTTGACCTAAACAAATAAACACTAACAATGACATTGTAATCTAAACGAAAGCTTGAAAAAATAGCTGTTGATAAGGGTGAATGGAAGAAGATGGTGTGTTGTGCAAGTGATTAAAATGATGGCACGGTTGGAGCAGTTGTGCATGAAACAAAATATTTGTACGACCTATAGATAGGTTTTCCGGGTCTGAGTGTCTTATTAACGTGAGTTAATATGTTTTTGAAAGCACCCACGAAAAATAATTTGCTTTTCACTGGGAAGAACTCGTGGTCATTTCTAGACAGGGGTTAAGTTCTTGACGAAAAAGTAAGTAAATATCTTGGGACAAAGGCAAAAAGATGATAAAAGCGTAGTCAGGACTAGTGAAACTACCTTCAGTTGCGTTTTAGGATCATCGCGATCTCATTGTTCGCTCTTTCAAACAATCTCTTAGCCCATATATTTGTTGTTCTGTTCCGACTGTTATTTATTGGCTACAACACAACACTCACAAACAACAATAATGTACTAAGTATCACATGATAACCATTAAAAGGTTACATGAATCATTCCATACAAAATATTACCAGCGTTGCCAAATATACCTCACAATACCAAAATACTCGGTATATTTCGGTATTGAGTTACTAATAGAATACCGAGTGAATCTATTCGGATCTCGTGATCCGCATTTCATCCACTTATTGTCTATACAGCTCAAAGGTTTTCCTTAAGAGAATGATAGAGATAAGTAAACAGTCGCTGTGTTAACGTTATTCACTGTTTGATAGTAAGACGAGGAGGATTTCTTGACTTATTACAATATTTATGTTAACCTGTTCTTACGCAGAGCCCATTTGAATTACAGTAATGCTACCACGAGCTTTTAACGCGATACAATTTAAGATCTAAACTGAACCGGAGCTATAGGTATAGGATGTACTGCTTCATCCCTTTTTCTTACTCGCATGACTGACATTGTAACACGTCATGGTAAGACCCCTGCCCTTTAAGCTATATTTCATGATAGCTAGGTACCATGGGATCTTCTTAAAGTCAATAGTGTATAGGTTACTTGTAGGCAAACGCGCTTCATCGTCGAATATATAATCGCTTTCCAACAAGTGAGTTAGCGGTCAAGCGCGAGTCTATAAACAATAAAAAAAAACATCATACGTTAAGCTTAAACTAAGAAGTGGAATTCCCTGCCGGAGTCTGTGTTTCCTGATTGCTACAACCTAAGGGCTAAAAGTGTATAGGTAGTTTACATCTTTGTCTACTAACGGCCGAAACCAATAACCTATCTATATCCAGCTTTTGCATACTGGAGATAGTAAAACAAAATATGATACAATACAAAAATTATCATGTTTTCTGTTGTTTCATTTGTTTTTCTATCTCCGATAATATAAGATAGATAGGTTATTGGTTTCGGCTGTAAGTGAGTTTATTTATTAAATGCGAGGTCATCAATATGTAGCCTCGGAGTTCTCAAGTATGTTATACAAAAAGCTGCCAGAATGGTGTAGAAATAAATGTGTGTACCTATTGTTGCTTTTTTACCATCTTCAGAAACTTAAAGCTTAGAATATGATATCATTATATTTTGTATACCCCAAGTAGACTTGGTCCAGCACTCAAGATACTTCACAAGTGCACTTCAGATCTCCGTGAAAAGACGTGTTCTTTTATTCTTCTCCTAAAATTGTACCCTGCGTGTTTGAAAGGAGCGCTAGGTACCTATGTATTGTTCACACCAGATTCATGAAAAATAATTTACATAATTTAACCACATTTTGTTTTTTTTCAGGTACAACCCTGAACCGCAAAGGAGCATGGGTGAGGTTTTACTAAGTTGAAGTGATTTGATAATTTTTTTGTGCTGTCTTTAGCTATCATCATATTATTTTCGTTAAAACGACATATGAGTACTTAATGAGTTCGTAGATAAAAAAAAAACCGGGCAAGTGCGAGTCGGACTCGCGCACTGAGGGTTTCGTACCAACCTACCTATAAAAACAGTTTAATTCTCGAATCGAGTCTTGAAGACTTTTCAATTTTTTTTTCTTGTGACGTAACTAAAAATTTTCAGTTTTCAGACTTTTCCCGACATTAGTGCTATAATACCTTGCTTCGTGCCAAATTTCAAGATTCTAGGTCAACGGGAAGCACCCTATGAGTTTTGATTCCTTTGACAGTGTCGAAATGTACGTTTTTTGCAACATAAACGGGCGTATCTTTTTTTCCCGTCAACTTACAAGTTTGATTTTTGCACAACTTCAAGGGACCGCGGATTTCAATATATGGTTTTAATTTCAACTTGATACCTTCACGCGTTCCTGAGAAAAAGGGTCTTGACAGACGGACAGACGGACAACAAAGTGATCCTATAAGGGTTCCGTTTTTTCCTTTTGAGGTACGCAACCCTAAAAACAGAACCTGCTTGATAAATCCAATGGAAAATACCGTGAAATAATGGATCACTAACTTATATGTTTATTTATTCATACTATGATATTCACATAATTAAAATGACCACAGAAATCTTACTAAAAACTAGAAATGGGGAGGGGGCGTGCTTAAGTCTGCGTGACTTGCACAGAAACAGCATATTCTGGCAAAACGGCTGTCAGACTGATCTAAACTTGATCGTGACGAGGAAAGTCATCGCAAATGAATTGAAAATGCCGTGTTGTTCAGTGGTCTTATGCATGAACCAAAGTGATAAGAAAGGCCTGGATCATCACGGAATCTCTTACTATTTGTAAGTAAAAGTTTTATACTATATTTATCTTTAAATTCAGGAAAAACCATTCTGCATATATCTATGAACTTGACCTGTGACTTGACCAGAACACCTGATCAATATTATGGACTTCAGTAAGATTTCACATGCTCTTAACGTACTAAATTCAAAAACCAACCCGATATTAATAGGTCGGTCAAGCGAATCTAAATCGAATTCAATTCAATATTTTTTTTGGGTCCCGTACCGAAACTCCTAAAGGATCACTGTGTTATCTATCTATCTGTTTGTCCGTCTGTCAAGCGCCTTTTTCTCAAAACGTGAAACCACAGACTTGAAGCTGAAATTAATCTGTTATTAGATCTTTTCAATTAACTGAAAAAAAAAAACTTCTAAATCAACGCAATCTATAGATAAGGTCGTTTATGCACCATTCAGGTATACGCATATTTTGACATTTGCTAAGAAAGCGAAACCTATAGGATACTTTCCATTGGGGTACCTTCTAATTGTCAGAAACTTGATACTCCGAATTTCATTTGGCATAACACACTTGGCATAATCTTCTTTAATCGAATATTTTTAAAGCATACAAAATTATTTAGCATAACTATTGATTGGCAGAATATTTACATGCCCGAATTTGCAACGGCATACTTTTAACATGGCAAAACTTTACTTGGCATAATAACTATTGCCATAATAATACGGCTTGACTTTAGTTCAGTGTCGCAAAATATGGGGACTAAAAAGGGTCAAAGCTGGCAGGGCTTGGGCCCTGATTATAACGATACCACTCTCGTTTCGGTCATTCATTTAATTTCATCCTGATTCATTCCGTTTCTCTTCGGTTACTAGGATAACTTAAGATGTAAGAGCGAGCGAAGCGAGTTCACGACTTAGGGGCACCCCGACTCGGACAGGTTAGGTTAGAAGGATCCTGAAATGAAGCCAAAGAAGGTACGAGATGGGGATTAGTCAGTAAAAGTCTGACACGCTCTGCTGCTCCGCCCAACAGCAGGAGAAGTCATTCTGATTACCTTAAAAAAATACTTGTTCGCTATTTATTTTTCTTTTAGTATAAGTAAACCTACAATGTTTTATTTGTCCATCACGGTCGGTATCAAGGCGATTTGTATCGACCCTTTGATGGACAAGACATTAAAATAATTACACTAAATAGATCAAAGAGTCTCTAATTTTCCACATGTCCTCGGTCAAACCATGACATGTAGACGCCGCCGCGATGGCATTTACTATTTTCCCCCATTTATAACGATATGCAGTAGATATTTTCTTTTTAAGTATTCAGAGTAATATTCTTATAATAATATGATACTGCAACTAAAATACTACTTTCAAAGGTATGTTACTGCGTAGCAGTTTAGCAGTTGATTGACGAAAAAAACATTTTTAAATAACTTCAAAAAGGAGGAGGTTATTTCTAACTGCATTTTTTTTTAAATATTGCCTCTCACTAGGAATTACTCCATTATCAAGGGTTATTCACGAAACACCCATCTGTACGCCACACAAAAATACTTGCTGCTTCCGGGAATCAAACCCACGACCCGCATAGCGGCAGCCAATTGCTCAACTACTGCGCTAACCATGTATATAGATTTGGGAAAATATAACATACTAACATAACCTTTACCGGTTAGAATTTCACATCTACTGCAATGCGGGTAAATGTTGTATCTAATACTAGGTCCGCCAGCGACTTTGTCCGCTTGAAAGTAGAAAATTATCACAACGACACCACAAATATAAACATACTCCCGGGATATTAAGTGTAAAATGTATCCTATGAGCTATTCCAAAACTTAAGCTACCCATGTACCGATATCGTTTCAAATTCGTTTAGCCATTTTAGCTTTAGTGAAGGAGTAGCAAACAAACATACAAACTTTCGCATTAACAATATTACTAGCTGCTTGTAGAGGTTTCACCTGCTTCATCATCATCGTCATAATTTTAGACAAAAACGTTCACTGTTGGAAATAGGTCTCCCCTAAGTGTCGCCATAACGACCAACCTTGTGTATCTCGCATTGAATTCCCGCGACCCTCACTAGATCATCATCTTGTGGGAGGCCTTCCAAAGCTGCGTCCTCCAGTACATGTTTGCCAATCCAGACTCTTATGTCCCCATCGAACATCTGTTTTGCGAGCAATGTGGGTTATCCACTGCTACTTAAGTTTGGCGATTCTTCGGGCTATGTCGGTAACCTTAGTTCTCTTGCGGATATCTTCATTGCTGATGCGATCACGCAAGGAAACTCTGATCATAGCCCTTTCCAGTGCTCTTTGGGTAACCTTACGAGTATATTTATATGCCTTACGCCTTATATCACCACTGGCAACACGCACTAGTCATAGATTTTGGTCCTAAGACAAAATTTTCTCAAGGACAAAAGAGAAAGTACTCCTAGATTACAAAGAGTAGAATTACTAGGTACTCCAGGGAATGGACTACCTGTTTGTACCAAAATTCGTCCAAATACGTTACGTGAAGAAGCAGGAAACAAATGTACATAAAATCTTTCGCGTTTATAATATTAGTGCGATGTTTCTGCCAAGTAATGTTTCAAAAGTATGATAAAAACTAACAAACAAGTGTGAAATTTCCGTGATTTATCTACTGAGGTAGGAACGTACGAGTAGGTACAACAAAATGCCGATGACAGTGCAATTTTCACACGCTCTCTCATATTATAAATAGTCGTAAGCAAAGTTACAACCTCCGACAAATCAATACGTCACTAAAATCGCAGTTTGCAGCGTATGATCGCCGAAGATAGTCGTAACTCACGGCACATAAAGGTATGGCAGTAGTAAATCCAAGCTCGTTCCAAATCTGTTGGCATAAGCTGAAGATAGACTATCGTTCAAAGTGTCCGTTTTATGGCGTTCACATAAAAGCAGGGTAAGTGCTTGTAAAACAATATTTTACTACTATGTGTTGTGACCTTTGTGCTGTTAGAGGTCATGGAGAATGGACTACTGATCTTTCTGGAAGTTTTCAGATGAACCACTTCATCTGTTTAAGGTCTAGGTGGTACAGTAGACCATGCACGAGATTCCAGAACATTCTTTGTATCTCTGTACGGATTTGAATGTAACTTTGTTCACGAGTAGGTAGCTCCACCTTGTGGGAGGCCTTCCAACTCTGCGTCTCCCGGTACGTGGCCGCCACTCTAAAACCTTCCGTCCCCAACGACCATCTGTTCTACGAGCAATGTGCTCTGCCCACTGCCACTTAAGTTTGGTGATTCTTCGGGCTATGTCGGTAACCTTAGTGGACCGACAACCTGGTGAGAGTCGCGGGAATCCAATGGATGCGAAACGCGCAAGACCGGTCACTGTGGCGACGCTTGGGGGAGGCCTATATCCAGTAGTGAACGTCTTTCTGCTGAGATGATGACAATAAGAGGTAGCTTATGTCTTGAAATATAACATAGGATTCTAGGATATGATCTACTGGTTTTCACACAAGCGAAGCCGGTGGCAGCACCTAAAGCTAGTTGATGAATCTTAGATAGTGGCGTTTTAATTGAAACTGAAGTGTGATTTTAAAAGAAAGCATTGAGTTTAAGCTTTCATTTTGAGAAATAAACTCGCTTGAAAGAGTATACTTGCCCTGAACCGTAGCCCACCACTGAAAAAACACAGGTGGGTTTTAATCACAAAAAATTTGATACTTCCACTCAGTACGGAAAAGCTAAAAATAGTTCTGACATTTAGTTTACCTCCTATTGCATCATTGCTCAAAAATTGTATAACGTTGTTAATACTCGTATTTCAAAACTTTCGTGAGAAACACTCCATAAATCGAGCCTTTTTACTATTGAAATAAAACTTTAGTTTGCCAAGAAGTTACGCGAAGCAAATCTAGTACAATTCTTTCTAGGTACACACTTTTATTCCGTGACTGGCCACATTGATCGCAATTCTAGAAATCATGAAAAAAGGCCATTGGCAAGAGTTTTATATGAAAGCCTTTGTTTTTTAATAACTTATGTTTCTGTTAACACCTTAATGTCAAGGATTAGGTCAGAGTTAGTGTTTTTTTATGAAAATCTAGGTCAGTTGGTTTGTAAAGCGGCGACTATGTTATTGATATACCTAGTTGCGATTGCATTGCGTGGCGCATTGGTTTTAACAATACAAAACCTCTATATTATTAGAAATTTGATCTACCGTCTAGACCATCAATCCCAGGTAAATGTATTCGTCTACGTCTTCTAGAAAAGATTTTGATCTTGATAAGACCTTGTTTCCTTGCATGATTGCATTAGGTATGAAGATATCCTATAAGAGAACCAAGATTAGCAATATAGCAAATTTAAGTGGCAGTGGGCAGGGCACATTGTCCGCAGAACAGCTGATAATTAAGGCCAAAAGTTCTGGAGTAACAACCGCGTACTGGAAGACACAACCCTGGAGCTTTTTTGGAAGGCTTTCCACAAGCTGGACCCATTACCTGTTGAGGGTCGTGGGAATGCGATGGATGTGAGACGTGTAGGACCGGTCGTCGTAGAGACACTTGGAGGAGACTAATGTCCATCACTGGACGTCTTTCGATTAAAATATGATAGTTTATTTGTATATGAATTGTCAAATCATGTGTACAAGAAAACCCTTGCTCTTTTGCGTTCCATGGCCACCTCTTTCAAAAATTCCTACGGTAGCGGGCATTGACCCTTGGTTTCTAAAGGGCACGTGGAGAATTCAGCTCTAGTATCTACTATAATATGGTTTATTTTACAGTATTTTAATTGTAACGTTTTCTATTCACCGTAGCAAAGATTTTCCAAAGAGCCTTTCATCAGAGAATGTCTGTTTATTTTGAGAATAAACAACTTTGCTATACAAACCTCCTTTGATTAGAAAATCAACATACATACGTTATATGACTTGTATGTTTAAGAATTCGTTTAATACGTTCATTTTGAAGCGTGTGTCAGTTTATTCAATTAATTTACAAATTAAATATCTTATTTGGTAGGCAGTCGTTACGGAAGAAGTGACCATGGCTAGAACGTAAAGGGTAACTGAAGAACACAAGTGGGTTTTAGGCATTGAACAGGCTTTTCGTTCCACTCCAATATCTTTTTTTTTACTCAAAGCTTTGCGCTTGACTACATCTCACCTGATGGAAAGCGACTCGGGAGTGACAAGTAACACGGGGCACGCTTTCCTAGAACCCTGTAACCTATTGGCTCTTGGCTTAAATATCCCTAGGTTACAGTTACCAGGAAACATAGACTCCAGCACGGAATTCTACTCCTCAGCTGTATGCACAATGAATGTGTTTCCAAAACGTTTTGCGCGTATGTATACTAGTTTTTATTTCAGTTGTATCATGGTTCCTGTGATAGAATTTACGAAAATCTCGCGACCAAAACCATAGGCAATAGCTACCTTATCATAAAACAGAGTAAACCCATAAAAGTATGTCCATTAAGTCGTAACTTTATCAAGATGGATGAAAGGCAAAAGAATCTTCAGAAGGAAAAAATCAAAATAATATAATCAGACTTTCATCTCATAAAAATGAAAAGCTCAATTTTCCAATACGATGACTTTAAAACTATTACTGAAATATATTTATTTAAAGCCAATGTAAGTCTTCGTTCAGTAGAACGAGGGAAACTGACTGGAAAATCGGATTTCGACGATTTTCATCAAGCATAATCGGATCACGGTGGGTGCTCATGGGAATATGAGCTTTAAAATGTAACTGCTTAGTCGCAATTCAGTCTGCGGTTAAGTTTGCGTGGAGACTCAGCTTCGAGCTGGGCGGTGGCGAGAGCGGAATATATCAGGTTTTTCCTTTGTCCGTTACGTTATATTGTGCTGATAATTATTTTCTGTGTTCTGTGGCCACGATTCGCGGGATTTCAATTATTTTGTGTGGTCGCGAACAATGCGATTTTCCGTAACGACTGACAATTCAGTTGGCTAGCTCCGCTACATATTCAATCTGTGGGACAATCATTAAGCTGGAAGCTCTGTGTTGTGGTTTTGTGCACTTATGCGGTCGAAATGTAAACTAGGTTCACGTCGATAAAGTATGTTGAGGCATTGATCGCAGCTGTAACCTCTGTGGTTTTTTTTTGTCATTGATTGGTTTATGTTTGACCGCTATCTCATCTTGCGGTTTTAGTCAGCAAATGTCGGACACGCCTTGTCATTTCACCTTAGAACGATATAACCATTATCATTAGCATGATTATCGGCCTTATAGTGTTCCCACTGCTGGGACTCAGGCCTCCTCTCTAGGAGAGGGAATGGGCCATAATCGGCCCAGTGCGTATTAGTGGATGTCACATGTCTTCGAATTTTGGGTTCTCGGACATGCCGGTTTCCTCACATTGTTTTCCTTCACCGTTTTGAGAGCAGTGGTGATAAAATAAATTACACAAAGTAATGCGCGTGACTGAGTTTGAACCCGCGACTTACAACTTGCAAGTCGGGGTAGTTACCACTGGGCCACCACTGATCTAACACTGATACAATCATTAGACGAAGACATTTGATGATTTTACATCTCAAAAAGCTGTATCCTGCAGGTCGTAAGAATCCCAAAAGTCTGAACAGTTTCACAAGTGGTTATCGTGCTACCCATAGGTCGATACTCCATTTAAAATACTGGTAGTCCAGCTGCATCAGGAACCCGACCCGTACGTAGATGGAAAAAGACTAGGAGTTCTACTTATTTTTACGCCTTTCAACCGTTTCTTCGAGATGTCTATTGGATAACCTGGCATGTCCATGTACTGCAAATTGCATCTAATCTTTTTAATTTAATTGACAACACTGCAGACTCCATGAGGTTCTCTAAAGTTAATCATTCAAGCAACTGTGCTGTATATGAATGTCCAAACTTAAGTGGCAGTGGTCTAGGCATAATATTGCTCGCAGGTGGCGTCGAAAGGTTCTGGAATGGCGACCGCGTATCAGAGGAAGTGTCAGAAGGGCACCTACAACCTGGACCGATGACCTGTTGAAGGTTACGGTACTTTGATGGATGCGAGACGCTCAGGATGTGTCAACAGCAAATCGACCCCGAGTTAGTTGGTAAAAGGCTAGGAAGATGATAATGATGAAAGAACAGATCTTCTTCTTTTCGAATCGAAGGTAAACTCTTTAGATGGTTTGAGCCCAGTAGGTAGCTACGCTAATTGCAGCATCTTTGGCACTTATTAAATCCTCCAAAGTTCCGGTGTTTGGGCACTTGGGGCACTCCAACGTGTGGCTCATTTTTTGTACAGAAGCACCGCACTCACATTGGGTATCTGACGGGTCTTTGAAACCCCATTTGGCCAAATTGTGTTTCAAAGAACAGATAATATATTGTTCCACGAATTTGGTTACCCAGTAGCCTTTAGATTAGTAGCTAAGCACTACTAATACCAAGGATCACATTTTCTACTCATAAAATAATAAGCGTGACTCCATACACACTGAAGTATTGTAATACAGTCTAAGCAAGGCGGTTAATCTCCAAACAAAGCTAAATGAGCCCGAGTTAATACCTCGCCTCCCCGAGATCAGCGGGACAATTGAGCCCTGAGCCTTTTGTTCTATATTTGCGTTTGACAATAATGTAGGACTAGGTGTTATGAAAATTATTCATTGGCCTGTCTGACTGGCTTGTTGGTCCAGTTGCAAGCATTACTCATCTATCTCTGTGAACTACATTCACCTTAACTCTATTCATAATCATCATTTCAGCCGAAAGACGTTCACTTTTGGATACAGGCCTCCACCAAGTGTCAGCACAACGCAAGGTCCTGTGAGTCTCGTATCCATTGGATTCTCGCAACCTTCACTAGGTCATCGGTCTACCTTGTGGAAGGCCTTCCAATGCTGCGTCTACCAGTACGTGAACTCGAAATAATTGAAAATCACGGAAGATATCCCGTAAGTGACAATTTAAATTGTTACCAGTACGTGGTCATCATCGCCATCGATCACTTCAGTTTGGCGATTCTTCGGGCCTGTACACTGTGTACCTAATCTTGGTTCTCTTATGGTTCATTAGTGATTTACACAGAACAGTTGAAAGAGGTGTGATTTATTATTGGAAACATCTGATTCATTGATAGGTTTATTTTTATTTTTGTTTGGCCTCTTTTTGACAATGTAAATGTGAGAACATTGTAGAGTTTGTAGGTTTGTGAATTCATTTCTATTTCGATTCACAACTTTTATTATTATTTTAAGCGTTGTAAGGCCTCCCGCAAGGTGAACCTTTAACGCAGAGAGGCTCGCGGGAATACAATGGATGCGAGAATGACCAGTCGTTATAGCGACACTTGAGTTCAACAGTGAATATCTTTCGGCTGAAATGATGGATGATGATTATGATATTATTTCTCTGTAAAACAAAAAGAAGGTAGATGTTCTGTCACCATTTATCTCTCTACTTTACCAATTAACTGCAACTGAATCAACAATCAGAATTGGTACTATTCCCATTACAGTTCTAGTGATTCCATGTTGTATAGGAACAACATTATCTATCGGATAACACTGCCACATTGATTGTGTTCACAAACGGTTGACAAAGCAAGAATTTGTGTTTAAATTGTTGAGTCAATTTGACGTGTGTGTAAGCGCTGTGTATTAGCACGTTAAACCGTAGGTCCCGGTTGTCATTTGGAGATTTTTGGCAGTCGTTACGGATAGTCAGAAGCTCGTAAATCTGACTCCAGTCTTGCCATGAAGTGCCGTGTTACCCCAGTTAATGGGTTGTGGAGGTCTGGTAAGCAGCCGCTCCTCGTAAAATACTGGTATTCAGCTAAATCCAGCTTGACTGGAAGCCAACCCCAATATAAATAGATAGGAAAAGGCTAGGTAGATGATGATGTAAGCGCTGTGTATTGCGGGATCGTTTGACACACTAGAGCACATTAAACAAATAGTGAGAATCCCAGGACTCTGAAGAGGATCCTGAGACCCTCAAAATAAGGGAAAGAAGGAATAGGAGTGAGTTGTAGTCAGTAGAAGAAGAACTCCACCCAGAGAGGCAAGTCATATCGACGATTGAGTGAACTTATTAAAAAAACTCGGAACAAATTGTATGACCTAGAGTTATACTTGTTCCAGGATTAGGTGTTTGTTTGTGTACTCGATAAGTACCCTCGATACATTTTTTTGCGATTATGACTGATGCAATTATGATTATGATTTCTGCTAAAACTGTTCGTTAGTAGCCAGAAAGTAAAATTGAGATAATTGACAGGGACAAAAATATATACATTAATAAAACAGTGTCTCTTTGTGCTAAAAGTAGCAATAAACAATAACCAAGAGCAAAAACGTAAGTTTAAAAAGTTTGTCTTTTTAGGTTCGGCTTTCACTGACGATTTTCTGATATTATAAACCGAAAGTTAGGCTACTTTTCATATTCCCGCAGAAAAAGAAAACCTGGGAGGGAAATTTAAAATGAGAACTATGTTCTCAAACTCAACAATGAAGTTTCAGGCAATAAAATTAATATAGTGATGTGTTATTTCAATAAGCGTTAATAACTCTCACGGTTGTTCCCATCTTATAGATTCACAAACAAAAAACAACCTCATTTCGTTCCACTCTAGTACAATACAATGGATCATTTGAAAAGCCCGTAACATCAAAGATTGGAGCTGACAAATGATAAATAATTTTACAGCCGGCGATCGAAATATTTGCTGAAGGTTTTAGGTCAATTGATGCTGAAGTCTTTTGTTCAGGCGGTATTAAATGTATTGGAGTTAATTGTTTTGGTGGAAAAGTAATAAAGAAGGAAGATGGAAGGTAAAATTATTACGTCTATATAACTGACTTTATATACACCTACTTACTTATACAATTTATTAAACAACTTCAAAAAGGTTCAGGGCTTCAGGAGGTTCTATGTTGGGCTTTATATGTATTTTTATATTATGTATAATTTTCCATTCATACAGACCTACTAGCTGACTCAGCAAACGATATTTTTTTATGCAAAGTAGTTACTCAGATACCCGCGAAACGAGACACAATAGTAAAACAATAACAGTGCGGTCTCATAGGAACGGTTGGGGATTCAAACGTTAATAAAGAAAAAAATGGAGGTGGATTAAGAGGTTAAAAATAACCTTTGACCTATTCTCAGAACTTCTAAATTTCCACAAAAAAAAACATGAAAATCCAAAAATTCTAGGTTCTTAAACTTTACGGGGTCTAATAAGCCCCTTAACATAGTAATGACAGTTTCCAAACGAGACCTTGTTACCCTTTAAGACCTTAAACCCTCGATGGTTTGTGCTGGTATGTACATACTACTTATGAATATGTTTGTATCAATGTTGTTGTTCAATAAAGGAAAAAAAAAAAAAAAAACATTAAAATATTGCAGGGTTAGCAGTTGTCCACTATAGCTTTATCTAGCTCCGACTTTACTTAGTAGCAACATTTACCAAGTATCAACTACGTACCAAACACCGTCCGATACTCGATAAAGGTCGATTGCGTGGTCGCTTTGCCACTAAGCCAGCACAAACCACATTGTGGTTTAATCTCCTGTTCATCAGAAGTTTACTGGTTACTACATTTCACACGGAGATAGTCTACACATACTCTAGTAAGTCTAGAATAAAATTTTGACGTTTTGATTTGCAAACTATAGGGTTATATCATAGCTCGTGGCTAGTTTCCTCCGTGCCTCGGATAGCACGTTAAACCGTAGGTCCCGGCTGTCATTTGTAGATCTTTGGCAGTCGTTACGGATAGTCAGAAGCCAGTAAATCTGACTCCAGTCTTGCCATGAAGTACCGTGTTACCCCAGTTAATGGGTTGTGGAGGTCTGGTAGGCAGCCGCTCCTCGTAAAATACTGGTATTCAGCTAAATCCGGCTTGACTGGAAGCCGACCCCAATATAGTTAGGGAAAAGGCTAGGCAGATGAGGGTTATATCATAGCCAAGCCTGTATTCACTAAATTCTGGGACATTATGTATGTATCTCACATACATAATGTCCCAGAATATATCGACGCACACAATGGAGTATGGCGACAGGGATTGTTGCAACCCAGCACTGGTCACGCCATAATCATGACGGTAACTCCTTTCTTTGAGGAATGACTGGAGCGGCTTCACAGAGTCGTCACCTTTCATTTGACGCAAGTTCTCACCAGACACAGTAAGTTCGAGAGGATCCTGTACCGTCTAAATACCGTGCAGGATCCTCTCGAACGTTGGTGTAGACGAAATACACAGATGTATCTTTAAAAAAATAAATCGAGGTACAAACGTGTACCATGAATCGGTCTCTGGCCAAAACACTGAGTGAAGTTTTTCTTTAAAAAACAGAAATCTTTCCTTATTGTAATGTATGTAAAATTCTTATTTAGTTTGATTAAACGAGGTATAACCTTTGGAACACCGGCTTCCACTGTTTCCTCAATTTATAGTCTTATACCACTTCCAGAATCAAGCTGTAAACTTCAGGAACTATACTACAACAGTCTACATTGTCACCGGACAGTCGCGGTCGCCAAATGCGGTTTAATTAAGTAAATGCATCTATTTCGGACTCGGTTGATTTGAACGCTTAATTGGCTTAGCACAGCAATTCTCAAACTTCTTTGAACTGGGACCACTTTTTATTTTTTGTTACTAATAGAGACTACCTATTTAAATGAAAATATTACAAGACTAACGCAGTTAAAGCGATTTCATTTGCTTAGGCACTTGATGTCAGGACCGTGCAAGGAGTTATTTGACAAACACTAATATAAAAAATCTTCTGTGTTTTTCGCATTTTGAAGTGTATAATATATACCGGGTTTGTATTTTGCAAGGCTTCTGTTAGGTTGATAAATAATACGCGGTATCTTACGGAAATAGCTACATCCGAACCCTTTAATGACAGGCGGTATCCAAGATATTAAAAAAAAATACTAAAAATATACACAATTCTCATAGCACAAACTGCATGCAGACACTGGTACAACTGCATGCAGTTGAATATATCGACTGCGCGTATTTGCTTCGATGCAGTCCATCTGATAGCAATTAAGAATTCTTTAAAATCAAAAGAAACAACCACTGTTTCTTAACTAACACAATATTTCTTAACTCTTGCCATAAGCGGTCCGCAGACCTCCGTTTGAGAACCACTGATTCAGCATTAGCAAGTACTTTGATTACGGAAACTGGCCCCGTTTTGGTAGACGCCTCTATTTGGAAATTGACTGTGAGGATGATATACGAATGGGACAATCGTGAACTGGAATACAAATTGCGAATTCAATTTCCTATTAGACGTTTCGACTGGTTATTATACTAGTAAAATGTGATGGTGAGAAGTGGTAATCCTGTGTGAAATCCAGTGGCCCATTGGTCTAACCTAAGCAGGCAATTTACTTTGTGTGATATATTTCATTCACCAATGCTCTAAAAAGTGGCCATTTCAGACCCCAATCTGCATAGTTTGCATATGATTTGACCAATACATTTTGTATGGATTTTTTTTTTAAACGAGACTGTGACCCCTGAGTTTGTTTCGGTGTTTCTTCTCAGGGTAGTCAGATAGGAAACACCGGCCACATCTAGATTAATAATTATGACAAAAAAATATTGACGTGTGTTTCGTGAAACCTATTTGCAAAATAAATATCATTTATCATTTAGTGTAAAAGAAAATATCGTGAGGAAACCGACATCTCCTATAGTCAATTATTGCTTGCACAAGACCCTGCGTTTTGAATTACGGGCCATTTCTCCTAAAGAGATTGAGTTCCAGTAGTGGGAATATTATAATGCGGATTATACTTATGTTTAAATTAAGTTACGTGATCCGAACCTAACTTTAAAGTTTGTCAAAAGAATATTGTCCCATATGGTCGACTTTTGTGAACGAAGTTGTTAAGAAATGACCACTTGAATACTGGTGTTACAAATATTTTTTGTACTGTCTTCAATAGGGTTTCTGATTTCTAAGGTGCTAGTTACCATAAAATACAAGCCATGTTTAAAAATCAGCGATTTATTGTTTTTATTTAGCCGTTGGTACTTCGAACATCTTACCATAAAAAAACCGCAAATAATCTTTTCTACAATTCGACAATCCACCACTTTAAAATAGACACTCAAAATTCTATCTACGTTATCAACGCCATCATCATTTAAACGAACCATTCTATCCTATAAATTCCTAATCGAAATTCTACTAAACACCAATTAGGTAAAAGCCCTTTTACCAAAGCGATGAGACCTAATGGGATCCTATAGGGGCGTTACTAGCGCCCACACCAACCCCTGTCGCATGTGGTTTAATTTAGAGCGTTGTTTTAGACGCACTGGGTTGCAAACAGCTTCATGTGTACTCTGTCATCGCAATCTGTGCCTGACAGTGATAAAGTAACAGCTAATTCATTATATCCTTTTGTTGCTATTAGACTTGCTAGTGAGCTGGTTATTTTGATCTAGGTCATAATTATTAAATTGATATTTATAGAATTTGTTAGGGTTCCGTATCTCAAAAGGAAAAAACGTATGGCCGCTGGCCGCGTGCGGACAGGTGCGCGCGCTCTATGGCGATTTCATACTAATGTAATACATTAGTATGAAATCGCCATAGAGCCGGCGGCCATCGAGATACATACTATGTATCTCGATGGCCGCCGCGTCCTGGCCGCCTGCGGCCTGGCCGCTAGTGCGCGCCTGGCCTTATAGGATCACTTTGTTGTCCGTCTGTCTGTCTGTCAAGACCCTTTATCTCGAAAACGCGTGAAGGTCATCATCATCATGATGGTCTTATCGCTAATGGGATCCTATAGGGGCGTTCCTCTGCCGCCCACACCAGCCCCCTGTCGCATGTGGTTTAATTTAGATCGTTGTTTTAGACGCACTAATGTAGCAAACAGCTTCATGTCCCAGCGTGGGTTGATGGATGTCACATCATGCCTTTAAATTTTGGTTCTACGACATGTCGGTTTTCTCACGGTGTGGAAAGCCCAATGGCAAATATTTTCCGGTACGCGGTTACCACTCCAGACCTTTTAGCTCCATGGATGATCTGTTCTGAGAACAATGTGCCTTGAACTGCCAATAAAGGTTAGCGACTTTTGGGGCTACTTTAATTCTTCTATGGATATTTTCATTCCTGATCCGATCTGATGGAAAATCTGAGTGTCACAGAAAAACAGGTAAGTGTTTTGAAAAATCCTGCCACTTGAAATTACATCAACACAACTTATTTTTTAAAGAAAGAAAAAAGTATATTCATGCCACACACAATCGTATTACAATCTAAACATACCTAATAGAAAATTATATTCTCAGCGAGGCCAAAAAGGTATCTTCAAATCCCACTACGAGTATAAACGCCAAAACACCGACACACACAACTCACATTTCCACTAACCTGACATAAATCCTAAATCTACTCGACAGGTAGCTTAAGGCTATCTTTCAAGTTATAAATATGTTGAAGTTATCCTCCAGCTTTGCTTTGATCATGTCCGCAGACGGTTTGAGCAAGGCCTTGTTCGGGTGTGTGCTTGGTGACAGGCGGTAGCGGACGCGGTGGCGGGCGCGATTAGAATAAATTCTTCTTTTTAGTCGGTACACTCTTCCCAAAGTGGTCATGGTAGTTTTGGTAATACAGCGCAGCTTTCTGGGTATACTCGCAAACCAAGATCTTAGTTGCAGCTTTGATCTGGTCTATCCAATAGAATAACTAGACAAAATGATATTCTGACAGAATGCGTACGTGTGTTGCTCTCTGGTTGGTTAAGAGCTTGGAGCAGGCCCATTGGTGCGCCAGATATCATGAACGCATTGGTTGTGTTATCGTAAAACAACCTCTTACTAGGCATTCACCTAGTGAGAGTTTATTTTACGTAAAAGCTGAGCGCATTTTCACAGAGTAAAATAAATAGTTTTTTTTTTAAGGATTCTCAAAAATACAATTCATAATCTTCAATATCTACCTTTTACGAATATAAATTGATTGTAGAACGACGACAATTTTTTTTTTGGTGACTGGAGAGGCGTGTCAAGCATAGATAATTCGCGCTATGAATTCCTTAAATCACAAGTTCACAACTTTGACATTTTCAGCCCCGTGATCATCCACGTAAGCTTCTCACCCTGAACGCTGTCCAACTCGCAAACTGAACCTAGTAATGAACTTTACAGCGGCGTTGATTTACATTTTAGTTTCTTTGTGCGTGACTGCTCCACGTTGAATTTTAGTTGTGAATAGGATATTAAATAAGTTTCGTGACTAACTTCGGTTTTATGTTTTTGCTTTTAGAACTCGTATAAGCTTGCCTTGCTTGAAGTCTTTGATGTGAAACTATCTGCAGATGATGTTTATATGTGTTTTAGTTTGTACAAAAAGGTTTTAGTTAGATGATTTCGGTGCTAAAATCCGTCTAATGAAAGCGCGTCCTGAGAAAAAGAGGTTAAACCCCAAAATGTTGTATGTGGTTGATTACTAACTAGTAGGAGAATCATGTCACAAATCTCACAAGAGAATCTTCATTTTTTTTTCTGCTCTGCTGAATAATATTACCAATTAATTAAAAAAAAAAAACTCCGGGTCGCGCTTTCATTAGACGCACTCTAGTCAAGGTGTCTAATGTGTAGAAAAAACTGTTTTCTATGTATATTTCTAGACTAGTACTTACTGTTTCCGAGTAATTGGAAAATATGATTTATTATATTTATACTCCATATCGATACCTTTGGGTAGAAAGGTCGTATAAACCAAAACCCGACTTTTCAGTAGAGCAAAAAAACTATTTTATTTTTACAAAAAAATTCATAACTTTTTTGCTTTTTAAGTTATAAAAAAATTATCTATGAGAAAGGTTCTTACATTGTGCAGATGAAAAAGGTTAAATCATCAAAACCTAGCTATCTTCTTTAGTTTTAAAGTTAGCTTGCATTTACGCCTAAGAAAAAATCAATGCTTGGTTTATACACCCCATGAAAATGTGCTTTGAAAAAACTGTGTGGGTCGTATATCCATTTTTGGTAAGCTTAAGGTCACATTTAATGTCGTAAAAACCCAAATATATGTAATTTTTTGTATTAAAAACCATTTATAATCATAGATCAATTGAATTCTGACTAATAAATAATCCTGTTACTCATAGAATTAATAGAAACTCAATTAATATTATTGTAATACCCAATAATGGTCGATTCAAATAAAATAAAACTACCTGAACCAACATTTATTACGTATTATAATACATTCTAATCAATGGTATCTGTCCGGTATCTGTCTATCGCGCTCGTTCTTCTGCTTGTCGCTGCGCGCAAAATGCGAGCCTTGTGTGTTGATCGTAAAGTGCTTCCTGGCCTTATCCCATATTACTTGGGGTCGGCGCAACACGTTTTTTTCTTCCATTCTGTCCTGTCGTCCGTCACACTATCACTAACTTCCTTTTCTTTCGTATCGGTCCTTACGCAATCCATCCATCTTTTCTATGGCCTCCCTCTCCCTCTCTATCCATCCACATGTAAATTCAGAACTCTTTTAGTACATGTGTTTTATCTCTCCTCTTCACATGACCATACCAAGACAAAACGATATCCTTCCAACTTTTCAGTCACTGGCGCCACTTTCAAACTTTCCCTAATACACTTATTTCTCACTTTGTCCTTTCTTGTCACACCACACACCCATCTCAACATTCTCATCTCCACTAGATGCAATCTTTTTTCATCCATCTTTTTCATAGCCCAACATTCTAATCCATACAGTATGACAGGTCTTATCACGGACTTGTGGATTGCACCCTTCAACTTGAGGGGCATCCGTGGATCACAAGTTGTTCCTGTCACCTGTCGCCATTTCTTCTAACCTGCGTTGATCCGATGTGTTATGTCCCCGTCTACCTCACCATTTCCTTGGACAAGCGACCCGACGTACCGAAAGTCGGAACAAATCGATATGAATGTCCTAGCGAGGGCTAAAGGCGAAGGATTGGAGGGACCGCCGAAATCGCAGAACAAGTACTCTGTTTTGGTTCTACTCAATTTCACGCTAACACTCTCCAGTCTATGCCACCACACCTCCAATATGCTCTGGACCTCTAGGTCACTCTCGGCAACCAGCACAATATCATCGGCAAACAGCATACACCAGGGGGCCTCTTCCTGAATGTCTATCAGCAGGAAGAGTTAAGGGCTGAGAGCCGATCGCCACATTCAAACTGCCACTGGTGCCTACTGTAGACTGAACTTGGGTACTACACCGACTGTACATCGCTCGGATCAACTGCACATACTTCACAGGCACACCTTTCTCCTTAAGGGCCCACCACAGAACCGTACGATGTACCCGGTTGTATGCCTTTTCGAGGTCAATTAATACCATTTGCAAGTTTTTATGTGCACCTCTGAATTTCTCGCACAGCTGGCGTATAGCGAAAATGGCATCCGTTGTACCCCGACCAGGCATAAAACCGAATTGGGTCTGTGAAATTTCACTCTCTTCTCTCAACCACCTTTCAATACTTCTTCCTGCCAGACTTTCATACTATGTGACATTAGCTTTATTCCTCTATAATTGTTGCACTTAAGAACATCACTTTTGTTTTTAAAGATGGGCACCAAAGAACTTTTGCACCAATCATCAGGTATGAATTCTTCTTTCAACAACTTATTGAAGAACATAGCTTACCACATCCGTCCATCCACTCGCAGTAACTTCCACACTTCAACTGGTATTCCAAACTGGGCCAATGGCCTTACCATTCTTCATTCCATTTACTGCTATTCTGACTTCAACCATACTAACCATTCTCACTAACACCACATTTTCTGGTTTACATTCTAAAATCCCACTCCAATCATTTTCCTTATTCATTAGTCTTTCAAAATATTCCTTCCACCTCTCTTTGTTTTTTTCATCATCTGATAGAACCAGTCCAGGTTCATTTCTTACACATTTTACTTGACAAACATCCTAAAGTAAAGTGCGACTTGCAATGATCATGGCTTATACACCAATGTTGCGAACTATCTTTGGATTTACGACGTCGATTTTAACCTGGGTCTAAGTAATGCATTTAACACTTTAGGGCGTATAAACCATTTACAATTAATGCATTTAACACTTTAGGGCGTATAAACCATTTAAAATTAATGCATTTAACACTTTAGGGCGTATAAACCATTTACAATTAACGACTATTTTTACACCCTCCGTTAATATAAATTATGGTCATTACGCCATAACAAAATTACAAAAAAATAATATTTGGCTTTTACATTGAAAATTTACCTTTTTTAAGAGGCCATGACCGAAAATTTCTGGGTCGTATTAACCATTTTTGAGCGAATTTCCACATTTCGTATATACAGATCAATAGAGAAAAAAATTCTGAGAAAAATGGTATATTTAACTCAATTTGGCCAAAATGGTTTATACGACCTTTCTACCCAAAGGTAGCGATATAATAAATATACAATGGGCCGTTTTATCATACATGGTATTTTCATAAAGATAATCTTTGGATGGAATGAACGAAAGGGTATAACAATAAAACAATAACTAGTTTATAACAATAAAAAAAAAATGTTTTGTGATGACTGGCATCACAACATAAACCATATTGATTTTAACAAAAAATAAATTGAAGACCTAATAATAAACTTATTAATAACAATTAAGAAAGAAAGAGAATACGTAAATTACCTACATGTTCATAATTAAAATACTTTTCTTAAGATATTTTAGGTCATTTAGATACCAAACAGTAAGTTTGCAATTTTAAAATAATTTATTTTTACCAACGATAGGTAATTGTGTGAAAGAATTTATTTAAATGGGTTTAATGCCAATTTTTATAGCCGTAAACATTTATACGGTTTGCGTGTTTGTCCTTCAGAAGATTAATTGCACCATATACTGGATATATTGGCCATGCGGTTTCTAATTACAGCGCAACCTACCCAAAGTCACCCATGGGAATCTAAAGTGGTTAAAGGGCTACCTGCTCATCCATTGATAGAATTATCTCATTAATATAAGAATTAACAACGCCTGAATTAATGCCCTTCCCAATACTCTGCAGGAAATGAAGTTCTTTGTTACAACTCTGGTTTTATGTGATGAATAAGAGGCGATTGGTGAACCTTTGAAAGAAGATGTAGCTACAAAAGAGAAAACTATAAGGAGACCCTCATCATCGTCATTTCGGGCGAAACACCATCTTCCAGTTTTAGACATAGGCCTCCCCCAAGTGTTTGCATCCATCGGATTCCTGCGACTATCACTAATTCATCGGTTTACATTTTGGGAGCATTTCAACGCTGTGTCTTCCGGTATGTGGTTAACTGGTTACCAATCCAAAACTTCACAACCATAATCTGCGAGCAATGTGACCAGCCTACTGTTACTTAAGTTTGGTGAAATTTAAAGTATATTCCTTTGGTATACTTTTCAATTATAATACGGGCAAAACCATGGGCAAAATTAATATTTTACATAGTCCTTATTCAAGTTCTAAAGTGCAAATCCCTAATCTACTTAAGCTTACTTTCAATCAACATGAACAGAAATCAAATCCATAATATTTTAGGTCAACCCACTCAAATGAGTGGTATCTAATCCAGCCATTTCATTGTTACTTTGACCGCTATCTATCACGCTAATAAAGTATATATCAGGAGATAAGGAGGGACCTACTGTAACCTTGATATCCCCTAACAATAAGAGTACTGGTATTACTGAAATGTCAAAATACTTACGTCATATAGCAGGTAGTATATTTATATCTGTGTTGTTATTTTTTCCTGTGATAATATTATCATCTTCAATAACTAGTGATTTATGTAATACTAGGTGCCAGCATCAGTTTTTTGCATTTGAAAGTAGAAAATTATCACACAGAATTTACGTATATGGGATATGTGTCCTTAGGAAAATTTTCGACTTTGACAAGGGCAAAACCGCTTGTTGAAGATAATATTATAATGATGTTTTGAATCGTATTGAATAACCGGACAAATATGCGAGAAATTTCGATAAAATGATGTATTTTACACTATATATATTTCTTGAATGACAAGAAAGCTTTTAAATTTAAAGAAAGAGAGTAAGAGAAAGAGTGAAGAGTCGGATAAAATTGAATTGGTCAAGATAGAAAAAATAACCTAATAAATAAAAACATATTTAATATTATACTAACATCCCAAAAATCTACAGCAGCCTCCAAACACGTTATTAATTTAACCTGAAAGGAAAACGGAACAAGTACCTATAGTCAAAGCGATGAAGTACGTACATTTAATATCCCTTAATTGATTCCCTTTTAAAATACGCCATTATGTCATGAAACGCTATCAGATATAATAATTTCTTTGTGAACGAATGTTTAGCGAGTCCGTAATTGGAAATTTAATATTCAATTCGCTTATTCCTTGTTATTTTTATGTACTTCGTTTTTATGAACAGTTGCTTTTTGTGAGTGGGAAGCAAATAATAATATTGTTACTACGGATTTGGACTGATACTGAAAAATTGCGGATAATATTTTTAGCCTGGTTACCAGGGTTACCGAATTTTTTGGACAGTACTGTCAACTTGACCATGGACGATGGCATTTTACTGCCAAGACTGCAACATCGTTTAAAAGAGCCACCGCTTGTTTGATAAACAAAGGGTAATTGAGAGAATTTTTAATGGTTATAAACTAGTGCTTGACTGTGATCCCACCTGATGTTAAGCAGTGATGCAATCGTCGATGGTGAGGCGCACTAGTTTATTAGAGTAGGTTTTAGTTAAAATCTGACAACAATAAATACTTGATGATTTTTTACCTATAATAATGCTAGTTTACCTTACATAACAATATGCAAGCAGGCTGTAACGCTGCTAGCTGTAGTGTGTGTCCTTAGACTTGACTAAATCTTATGTTATTTAAAACAAAATTTGTATCAAAATATTTCAGTCACTATTCTATTTCTTTTTTTTATTGTTATAAACTAGTGTTTGACTGCAATCCCACCTGATGGTAAGCAGTGATGCAATCGATGATGGTGAGACGCAATAATGTATTAAGAGCATATTCACTCTAGCCTTGAAGACACGCAAATTATTATCGAACGGGAAAACCCCAGCAGGCAAATTGTTCCAGTCCTTCGAAGTTTTGCTTCTCTTGAGGTCCGGGCAAGACTTTATTCTTTGCTTGGTTCCTGCCAACTGTGATACTATCATTCACTCACAACTTTTCATCTTTTCTTTGGACTCCTTCTTCCTCTACATTTAGTACAGTACAATACCAAAACCAGGTATAACCAAGAACATATACATAATCTATTTCATCACACTTAACGCCACCAATAAAAATAATCATCTAATCAAAAGATCCATCAAACTTACTCCTTTCCTCCTCACCATTACCCTTAAGCATCAGGAAAGCTGGCGAGAACCAATAATGTTTTTCACATGACCCTCCATATGCGCTCATATCGTCGTTATTAATGCCTCAACATTTACCATCAGATAAACTTGACTGGAAGAGCGGTTTCGGATGATGGCTTTTGTTTTGGAGTTTTATCTCTAGCGTTGCTTCCTATATTTGTTTATAATATACATTTTTTGTTGTGATCACTGCATGCACATATATTTTCATGTTCTACTTTTCTTTGACAAAATTTAAATATTAGATATATACTTGAGTATGATTTTACTCTCCATGATTTATTTGGTTGACTATAACTCCCATAGTTATATGATGGATTTTGACCAACCAAACTAAACTAATAGTTTGTTTTCTTATTAGTTTTATATTGTTTTCCACAAGTTTTTTTAATAACATAATCATTTGCTTGACTACAATCATCTTCAATCTTCATATCAATTGAAAATTAATTCATTAATGATTTCGTCACCACATACCTAATTTAAATTTAAGCAGTGATGAAATCGTTGATGGTGCGCACTATTTTATTAAGAGACTATTCACTCTTCCCTTGTTTCTCTTCTGTTCGAAATTTTAGTATACAAAATTCAATTCTCCTTTCTATTTCAGCATCAAATTCATTATTCTTTCATAGCTGTGTTTTAGTAAAATATATGAACGTTTATTCAACAAGTTTATTATCTGATTCTATCACAAAACTCTTTTGAAATGGATGTTTTACCGAGCATCTTGTATAAGTGACTTATCTTAACGACACATACTTTATGTAAATGCTATCTCTTTAGCTTTATCTAGGTTCATAAAGTCGTTAAAGTCTCTCTTTTATATGTCCGCCGTTTTTATCTTTTGGGATTATAAGTTTTTATGTTTTTGCATGTATAAGTTTTGTTATGAGAGGAAGATAGTGAAGTCGGGTGAAGTCTGGTGCATTATTATAATATATTTTAGTACTAAACTAGTAAGTGCTAAATTACCAGGAACTATCTTTCAATTTTGGTGAAAAAAATAAGTTTAATAGGCTTTTTTTCTGTATATATTAGATGTTATGTTAGTACAGTATTGCATCAAAGTTGATATTTATTACATTAGCTTCTACCAATTAATTTATTTCCTGTTATAAGTTGTAGCCTAGCCTCTGGTTTCTAAGCTACTTGCTGCAAGCTGTTGTTACTTAGTTACATTGAAATCGGTTTAGCCATTTGAGTGTGAAGAAGTAACAAGCGCCCACATTACGTATACTTTATAACGCCTTTATAATAATCATTTTACCAGATTATTCATTTTCTTCATTGAGTTTTAAGAATGTGACCTTTCTTGTCAGATTGCTACTAATTATCTATTCAGTATCTTCTGAATTATCGGTGTTTCCCAAACAATAATCAAAACCTATTCTTATTTTATGAAAATGTGTGTCCTTTACCGATTTCTTCACCACATAATTTAAATGTAAGGTACCACTAACTTTCACCTAAAAGCTAATTAACGTCATCTCTGACGTCACACCCCACTAATTGGCTCCAGCTTCAGACAATAACTATCTAACTGTTTATTCAGTCACCTAATTGATTAACTAATATGTTGACGCTGTCAGTTGCATGGGAGCACAAATCTGTCACGCCGGGCTAAGCATGTCTATTGTTACATGTAAATTATAATAGTGCTGACAAATGATACCGATGTCTTCGTTAATAGAAGTATTGCTGTAATTATTCTAACATATAAAATCTAAAAACATCTATAAACATTCCATTGCAGACTGTGCACTGAACCGGTTTTATTAGAAAAACTGGAATGCACCGATGGTTTTAAACCTTTGAAACAAAAAAGAATTAGCAAATTTCCTTTTCTTTTTTTAATAGCTCGAATCGAATCGTTAATAAATCGAAGTTCTTCTAATGAAACCTAAAAATAACTAATTGTTAATGAAGGTACTGACCCAGTTAAATTTCTTAAAAAAAAAGCCTCTCAGAAGGTGGAATGATGACCGTTCGTTGTGACGAGGCTTATGTCCGATAGTGGCTTTATTTTTCAGCTGAATTGATGATGATGTGTTTTTCAAAGCAAACATATACAGGGCCCTATGTGACACATTTATTAGATTCCTGCGAACCTAACCAAGTCGTCGGTCCACCTTATAGGAGGCCTTCCTATACTGCGTCTTCTGGCACGTGGTTTCTTTTCCAAAACCTCTCCGCCCATCGAACATCTACTAAACAAAAATTACAAAACCAAGCAAAAACAAAACTTGTAATATGAGAACAAAATAATAAGTTTCGTAACGGTACTATCCCAACAAGCCTTTCTTGTAGATTTAAGGAAAATACGCAAAAATATAAATGAAATCTCGAAAAACATCTCTGAATGAAAGAGTAACATTTTCTTTACAAACGAATCTAAAACTTACTCAGATTTTCGCAGAAAAATCTAATTTCCAGAAAATACACGGTTTCTTCCTGTTTTTATTTTAAACTAACGTGGAACACTTTTCTTTCAAAAACATTTCTCATTTTCGAAATGAAATCAAGCTTTTGCAGTAACCGTTTCGTATATTTCTTTAAAAGAAACGTTACGGCTTTACTTGTACTATAATTTGATCTTCAAGATAAGTACCGCTTATGGAATTCCGAGTAACACAGTTAACATTTTCTTTTTTGAGACTAAAATGGAAACACAGATTTTTTTTGCGTGGGGTATCATCAAATAAGGTCTACGTCCGGTCTGGGTAGAGTGGGAGGGGTTATCAGACTTTTACCGACTAAAACCCACAGTGTACCTTCAATTGCCCTGTTTGCGAGGGTTATGGTAACTCCTTCAAACAATCCGTAACCCTGGTAGGCTGAAGCCAAGACTAGTCCCGTCAATTCTGCCCTCGTAACAGCAAATGCAGTAATCGACATTTTTACGATTTTCCGTTTTTATCATAAATGGCATAAGGAGAGTTCAAGCTATACGTAGTTTTTTTTATTTATTTTTTCTATGGCTGGAACATGGTGAAACAATAAGAAAAAATGCAGCATTTCGTGAGAAATTATCTGATGTTGTTAGCATAAATACAGCAATGAACATATACCAGATTAAAGTGCAGTAATCACATCTAAATACTAGTAAGAAACGCAGTACTCGCATTTTGGCTGAGTTTTAATTTTGTACATTCGTATATTAGTTTATTACTATGTTGTCTAAGGTGAAATGCAGTAATGGTTTACACTGCGATTGACCCTAGTATCACGGAATAAAATATGTAAAATATGATGTCCTGTTATAGCGCATGCTGCGTTTTACATTAAGTAGGTAGTGCCTCAGTCGAAGCTAAAAGCTATGGAAGTTTCTGCCTTCAGCAAATATATGGATCATTTATCTCAACATAGACTTACAAAGGGCACAAACAGAGTATATTTAAAAGATATTATGACTGTGGAGGTACACAGAAATAAAAGTAACTTATATGTGAAGACACAGTATGATGGAATGATTCACCAAATTGAGTTCCTAAGAGTTAAATATTTAAAGTCATCAATTCCTAATCCGATCACAAACATTCATCCAAGAGATATAACAGAAGCAAGGAAATCTGCTATTCTTTCTACATTAAACACTGTTTTTTGTTTGTTTTTGTTTTGGGTTTTTGTTGTTTTTTCTTTCTACATTGTCCAAAATAATACCCCAAAACAGATTGTTGTTTTGGAAAAACCTCCACATCAATGATTCTTCGAATGATCTTGTGAATAGGTTAGAAGTAGAAGACTGTGATGAAATATGAAACAAAGGCTGTGAGATTTAAGTTAAATTAAGTATTACTAAGAGACTGTTACCGTGCCATTACTAATTTTAAAAAAAAATAGTTTCCTAGGGAAGCAGTTTTCTATTTATATAAATAATTTTTAGGTTTTTATGTAAGCAGCGTTCCATTTATATAAATATGTTTCAGTTTCCTATGAAAACAGTGTTCCGTTTATATAATTTTAGTTAAGCCAGTAGAAGAGCGAGGGGCATATTTTAACAATTTTTCGTTTCTTGGCTATGAAAGTTTATTTTCTAAAGTATTTATGAAATCCAGCAGTACCATTCTAATTAACAACTATTCAACTATTTATTTCAAATAAATTTTAGATCAAAACTCTAACGATATTTTGTAAAAACGTCTTTGAAAAAAAAACTGTCGGGTGTTACATCTTACGGCTAGTTGTAACAGGCTTGGGGCTAATTGTAATGTTAGGAATTAAATCAATTTTTTATGGTATAACTAGCGACCTGCCTCGGCTTTGCACGGGTGTAAAATAATCAGTGTTTCCCTACTATATTATACATGTATTATACAGGAACATTTATATTATAAATGTTCCTCTTGAATCACTCTATCTATTAAAAAAACTGCCGTTGCGTAGTTTCAACGATTTAAGCATACACATAGGAATATAGGGACAGAGAAAGCGACTTTGTTTTATACGATTTAGTAAGATTTATTTGGCACATTCAGCATAAGAAACTTTACAAACGCTAAAACAGGTTGAAATTTTCCCTAATACTTCCTTTGGACACACAACGAGGGGCTAGCCCGTAATGTGTATCGAATAGAATTCCACAGGCGCACAGCGCGAACAGTGAAAGATCTAGTGCAACGACTGGAGGAATGGGAAGGAAAACAAAGGAGAAAGGAGGATGATGAGCGACAAACCTTTCCTCTCGGAACAAGATACTCGAAGCGTTCCCGAAGATACAAGAGGGAGTTGGGATTATGAAGGGCAGAGAAGAAAGACTGGTAATTCCGACGTTAGCGAATAGGTAGCTTCAATGGTCGTCGAAATTCCGACACATGGTCGTAGTTTCGAAGGCCAAAAATGAAGCGGATTCACAGATCCTGCAGACGCTCCAGCTTGTCAAGAAGTTCCTCAGTCCCATCAAGAAAGTAGACATTAGCGTAGTCTAGAAGAGGTTGAAGAACAACTATTTATAACTTACTCCGTAAAGTTGTTACAACATACCCCACTGCGAGGTTTATTGAAATAACTTATATTAAAAAAAAAAGTTGCTTGTTTAGTGTAAAATTACAGTTAATATAATCAAACTAAACAACTACACTGCATTATGCCTTTTATTCTACATATATTCAATAATAAATAATAATTAACTTTGTTAGTGCATAATGCAGTCAATACATTTCCTTGGTACAAATGCAGTAACAAACACACGTACTGCATTTCACTTCACTTCTTGGATTTATTACTATTAGAAATACAAGGTTTAAAGGCAGTATTCAACTTTCTAAGGACCTACATCAGAAAAATTAACTTCAAAACTAAACTGAATAATACTTTGTATTTTTATATACCTTTTCCGTAACAAAACATATGAGATTTATATCAGGGAAAGTAGAGATTTGATTAAAACACTTAAACGTGTTTTTCTCGAAACCGCCATTTTGCAAGTACTGCATTTGCTGTTACGAGGGCAGAATTGAGAGAAAGAGAAATCGTTCGATGATTTCCCACTCACAAAAAACACGTAGTTTGAAATTAACACATACTTTCAGATCGATTTTATAAACAGAATTGATGATACAAACGAAGCAATCGATTGGTAGTTCTTCATTAATGTAGGTATGTAAATATTTGCCTTGCAGACGACTTTTCACAAACTGGATAGATTTCAACTCGGTAGGCAACACTACTCCAATGAACAAATCCCCCCAATTTACGACCAACCCTATAAACTGTATGCCATACCCAAATCAGAATAGTAACAGAACTGTCTATAAAACTCAAGGGCCCAGAAGTGTTTCCAAGAAAATGGGCACAACATGGAACAATATATCGAATATCACGTCAAACCGTACTATCATAAAACAATATCTAGCTCCAATATTGTTTGGCAATATTACACTGGAAGTAGAAAAAAAACTCTTTTATAGCTCATCCATCTTTCCCGGATAGCCCTCTGCTGCACGCTAGCCGACTCTATCGTAAAGGAATAAAGATCAAAGTCGTGTGACAAGATAAAGAATCGTCACCTTGCGACGATTTATTACAAAAGGAAAACTATTTTGTCTTAAGTTAATTAAAGTTCTTCAGTTTGTTATTAGACGATTTATTGAGAGAAATAAAGATAAATACTTGCCTCGGTATTTGTTTTAGGTGGGGTTAAAGGATTTATTTAATACTCTGCTGAAGAGGTAGATTTGGTTTCTATGATACTGGCCATCGACACTTCCTAGAGTTCCGTACCTGAAAATAAAAAAAACGGATATGAGCGACTGTCGAAAGAAATGTCATTTTGCGGGGACACACAATTGCGGACAACATATATATATTGATGCAACTTTTAAGAAATAACTTAGGCTACTTTTATTTTATAAAAATAGGCAGAGATCTGCGTAGAAAAACACTTTCTTGAAATTGTAATCAAATGGTGTGGTGTTTTATGAGTCTGATGCAAACAAAGTCACGGGACAACATCTAGCTCAAAGTAATAAAATATTTATTTCAAATAAACTCTTTACAGGCACTTTTGAATTATAAAGTCAGACAGAAAAATGGTAATAATTGCATAATAATCCCTCTCCTAGAGAGGAGACCCAAGTTCCAACATTGGAAACATTATAAGGCCGATAATGATAATAGTTTTATATTCATTCTATTCAACCCATGATCATCTCGTTACATTAAACCCCAAAAAATATCTCTTAGTCAACAATATTAAAAGTGTTTTATAACCGTAGGTACCTTTAGCGGTCTTATCGCCTGGGGACTCATGGATAACGTTAAAGAAGTGTGTATAATTCATCCCCCGCCTCCCCTCTAGGGACTCACCGTGTAAATACAGAGTTAAAATTAGGGGTAGAAACATTATATTAAAATATTTTAAAGGCCTTCTTTGCAAAGGATGTTAGTTGAGGCAAAAGTAAATAGGGCTGAATTTTATTTTATTATTTTTGTTACCATTTGATTCGGGTGAATTGGTATCGGGTTTTTCTGTCTCTTTGAAAATAAAATAAGGTCGAAAATGATAAATTGTCAAGCTAAAGCCACTTTAGTTTGGTCAATCAATCAATAAATCAATCCATTTATTTGCGTAATATGGGTCGTAGGAACGCACATTGCTTGCAGTACTGGTGGTTGATAGAGCCAAAAGTTTATGGGGTTACGGGCTGGTGATCGCATTACAGAAGTCACCTTTCCAGAAGATGGACTGACAATCTGATGATTTTCGTGGGTATCTGTTGAGTTCTTGCATTCATTTGAAGCGTGAACGTCATTAAAACAAAGTTCTTCTACTCTTGATGGAGCAAGAAAAAGTATCAGGCTTTCATTCTTTCACTCATCTCTTTGAGATCATACGAGGCTTATTATTAACTAGAAAAATGGATAAGTAGATAAAATTAGACATCTCACCGCTTTTCCTTCACCCTTCGAAAAGCAGAGTAGTTTAATCAGCTCTTGGAGCTTCAAACGGAATACTGATTAAACTACAAGTCGTACTTAACTTCAGGTTTGCAAGCTGCCTTGAGATTTCTAAGAATTTCTTCAGAGAGAGTGTTTGCGTCAAATCTTTAGATCACTGAGATATAAGTAGCTGGGATTCGTCCTCCAGTAGCCCTGAGGACTCTTGTTCATATTGACGTTCAATTTATGCTGAAAAGGTCCGGATTCCATTGCCTTTGTGATATTTTCACTTAAGTTATTGAGAGAGGTAAATATTTAATTCGTCGTTATTTCCTTTTCTACTTACCTTTAGGGTCAAGTTAATTTATTGGAACTTGGACAGAGAATAAGCATTGCCATACAGCGTGGTAATGCTGCCAGGCTTTTGTGTGCATTACCTACCAGTCGACAGCGATGTGGAGGAGGTTTTGACGACATAATTTGGGATTGATTTAATTAGTTAAATTCTTTTGTTCGGGTGTAATAAATATGTATACACTTATTATGTCGGTTCAGGATGCCGATCAGAGTGAAAACCCCTTTCAGAGAACATTTTTGTGGCAACAAACTATTCCAGATCACACAACTGATTTATTATGACGTTGGCTTTAGCTGTGGATTTAAGGCGGGCGCGACGTTAGAATTATCCATACAAACGTAATACCAAAATCATTTGCAATTTAAGCATATTTACACCATAATATGATGTTATTCGGATTCAGACAATAATTATCTAGGTTCCTACATCGTCTTTTTGTTGAAAAACTTACCCCAAACGAAATTTAAGCGAATTTAAATTTGCACATTTTCACAGCGAAAATGTCATGTTTTTATTTTGTTTTTTTCTATATTATAAACAACAATATTTCAAAATATCTTTTCGTAGGAACACAGATATTATTCATCTACCTAGCCTTTTCCCAACTATATTGGGGTCGGCTTCCAGTCAAGCCGGATTTAGCTGAATACCAGTATTTTACGAGGAGCAACTGTCTACCAGACCTCCACAACCCATTAACTGGGGTAACACGGTACTTCATGGCAAGACTGGAGTCAGATTTACTGGCTTCTGCCTATCCGTAACGACTGCCAAAGATCTCCAAATGACAGCCGGGACCAACGGCTTAACGTGCTTTCCGAGGCACGGAGGAAACTCGTTATGTTAAGATGGTCACCCATCCACAGACCAACCTAGGCAAGCGTTGCTTAACCTTGAAGATCGACCAATGCGGCTGTTATTATCTAGTTACTAGCTCACAGGAACACAGATATTATTATCAAGTTATAAATACTCGAAACAATAATGGAAATACATTAATTTTTCATTCATCATTTTTGGTATTACGGAACCTCTCCCAAATTTCCAATAGTTTGTATTGCTATCGCAGCAAGCAACTGTCAGTGTGCAGATGATGACTTTACTCCAGTCGGTGTGTCCAAGAATTGTTTAAACTATCTGGATTGCTTCCATCAACCTCAAAAACGTGTTTTATTTCGTCTCAACTCGAGATAGCGCGCGGTCTCCGCAGGCCTCTTAAGTATTCAGTTATATCTAGTTGCGAACTGCTATCTAGTTTCTTTCAAGCATTGACGTCACAGATCGCTGTCGTAGCGAATATAAATACGAAAGATTTTTATTTACAAAATAAATAAATAAAATGTTTTTTTATAAATACTAGTTATATTACGTAAATACCCTAAGACTTCCGTGTCTCTCAAAACATGTAAAGCAATTATTTCCTTTGACAGTAGATACGGGTAGTCAAAAGCCCTAAACTTTTGGGGTAGACAGCCATCACGGTTGTCAGATGCAGATAAATCTTCAAACGTATAACTGCATATTTATTAGTGATGTGCCGGATCGTTAAAAATGTATATCCGCGGATACGGATCTGAATACGGATATTTAGTGTAAAGATCCGCGGATACGGATACGGATACGGATCTTTATTTTCTTATTCAAAATTATTGTATTGGTGTCGGCGCCCGCGACCTTGAAACGATAGTTGACGTTTTCGCTCGAGGTTTAAGTTTTAGTTTTTTTTTAAGTGTTCATGATGTTATAACTTGCTATAATGTTCCTATAATTATATAAAAAAGAAGATTTAGTTTTAGTTTTTTCATTGTCATAAAAAAAATTATAATTTGCTAATAAACCTCATTAACATTATAAAAAAAGGTTAAAGTTTTAGTTATTTCATTGTTATGAAAGTGATATTTTATCTTGCTTTCATTATAAAGATCTATCTATCGAAATGTTTGCAATATAAAGGTGCCAAAATTTGATTATAAGAAATAAAGAAAGAAAAGAAAGAAACACGTTTATTCAAAAAAAAATAAAAATAATCTGATTGGAATTTTATAGTTTTTTATTTAATAATTCTACTTCTACTCTCTAGATCCGTAAAAGATCCGCGTGAAAAGTAACGGACACGGATACGGATACGGATTTTTCTTTTGCCTCGGATATCCGCGGATACGGATACGGATACGGATATTCGGAACATCACTAATATTTATATACAATAATATTATGTATGTTACACACATCCTGAAAGTAGTATGTTCAGAACCGAAGTATTCCCGTTTCGGCACCTAATTTTCGGCACCAAAAGTCTCGGCACCCAAGCTATTCCTGATTCGGCACCAAGAGATATTTTTGATGAGTTATCAATACAAAATACTTATTAGTGCCGAGTCGGGAATAGCTTGAGTGCCGAAAATATTGTCAAAAATCTGGTGGCCGAAACGGGGATACTTCTCAGAACGAAGCGATTTTAGCTATTTTAGTATAAGTATTTTTTATCCTAAAACCGTTCCTGATTACGATAAAAACGTTCCAATTTTGAAACTGTTGATAAATCTTGATTGCATCACTAGAGTATTTGAATGTGCGTGCGTAAATACCTAGTATAGCTACATTTCAATACTTGAATTACTATTACAGGCAATTTAATTTTCTAGTTGGAGTGTATAAGGATGTGTATTATTCCAGTAACATGTTTTTTACGCGAGTGCTGTGGATGGGATTGACTAGTCGTGAGAAAAGATACACACTGTCATAGATAGTGTTTTATCGATATTAGTAAATATTTCAGTGATAATATTTGTAGAGCAATAGGCTAACGTTACTATCACAAAAGCTTCGCACCAAGTTGGCTCAGAATAGTTCGGGATAATCTAATCGGATAATGTGATACTAACGAATATTTAATGGTCCCCAGAGCCTAGACAGTGCCTGTTTCTACTAAATTGAATACTTACAAAAGTCTACACAATAAGGAGGGATGATAATATCGATTCGTTAAACTACTCCATTGGCCTCCGGGCGAACGAAAAGTACTGTTTGGTTTTCCTATTAAGAATTATCTTATCTATGGTTAGTGTTTGAAAATAAGTGCTGTGATACTCCCGTATCTCAGAAACCCCTTAAAGCAACAGAGTGAAAACAAACAAAAAAAAAACAGAAACAAACAAACAGAAGAGAACACAGAGAATAAAAAGAACAAATAACACAACAGAACAGAGAGGCAAGAGAACAGAGAGTGCACAGGCTTTATTTGCACACATGTTTGTGCAAGATCATATTTATTTCTCCAACATGGAAAATTTGGTCAATATGGCCGAAATTCGGTTGGAAGAATTACTTTTTTTATTGTCCAGATATTGCAGTTGAGCTTTTAAATAACCCGCTCCATCAATGCAAGCCTCGTTCTCCAACATTTTAATTTCCCCGATAAATTCCATTCCCTCCCGCAGAATATTAAAAAAAAAACTCACATACACTGCAGTGCAATATTACAGGCCCAGCTAACGTCAAATTAACAGCTAACCCCTCCTCAACCAGAGTACGTTTAATAAGAGTGCAGTGTGAAATTAATTTAAAAAGAAAAATGTTGCCACAAACATGAGATGGTTCTCATTAAAACGAGCTCCTATGTTACTTTAAAATTGCGTTGAAAATATTGCGGTTCTCATTTTGTGGTCATTTTACGGGGTTGCCAGTTTATTGTTTGGTATTTTATTTACGATATTGTGGGTATTAAGGGAAATTTAAATGGTAATATTGTGATAGCATTAAAAATATCAGCAACAGGGTGCTATATTTTATTTCCATTTCTATAATTTTTTGATAAACCAAATTTTGCAAATAAAGCCATGACCAGTAGTAATCTTATCAGATATATTTAAAAGAAGAAACTGACTAAATGACATATCCACGCACAGCCGACACTTCTAGACCTAAGGACATTACAGGACTTTATTTCAGACCTTATAGGGAGGAACTCGTGGCTAGATAATAACAGCCGCACAGATCGATCTTCAAGGTTAAGCAATGCTTGCCTAGGTTGGTCTGTGGATGGGTGACCATCTTAACATAACGAGTTTCCTCCGTGCCTCGGAAAGCACGTTAAGCCGGTGGTCCCGGCTGTCATTTGGAGATCTTTGGCAGTCGTTACGGATAGTCAGAAGCCAGTAAATCTGACTCCAGTCTTGCCATGAAGTACCGTGTTACCCCAGTTAATGGGTTGTGGAGGTCTGGTAGGCAGCTGATCCTCGTAAAATACTGGTATTTAGCTAAATCCGGCTTGACTGGAAGCCTAATATAGTTGAGAAAAGGCTAGGCAGATGAATAAGTTTCTGCTATTTATTTGCCACCCAGTTTCTCTATAACGAACAGTTTAATCTGTAATGCTAATAATTTTGATCAACAAACCATTATAAATTCAATCAAAACTTTAAAATTAATTGCTTATAGGCCCATGACATCAAAGCACAGTGTAATTATCACCAGATACGTGCTAATTTCGTGCATGGACGAGCTTTTCAGTAATCCGTAATATTTTCATCATTAATATTATCAGTACTGGGTACAAAGACTAATTAATTATGTAATTAAAATAATAAGCAAATTATCACATCATAATGTAAACTGGATGTATGATATTTTGCTTGTGACTGTTTTGAATTGATATTAAACAATAATACAATTAAGTGGCAGTGGGCAGGGCACATTGCTCGTAGAACGGATGGTCGATGGAGACGGAAGGTTCTAGAGTGGCGGCCACGTACCGGAAGACGTAGCGTTGGAAGGCCTCCCACGAGGTGGACCGACAACCTGGCGAGGGTTGCGGGAATCCGATGGATGCGAGACGCACAGGACCGTTCGTGGTGGCGACGCTTGGGGGAGGCCTATGTCCAGCAGTGGACGTCTTTTGGCTGAAATGATGATGATGAATAGGTACAGTACATACAATATCAAAGACCCTACCACGAGCTCTTAACGCAATACTTTTAACGACTTAAGTTGAACTGTTAAAGGGATGCAGCTACATAGGGTATATAGATAGGTCTTTCCCTCTTTCTCGCTCGCAAGTCTTTTTTTTTTTCTGGTAGGGGAATATCAGAATGACTTCTCCCGCTCTTGGGTGTCAGACTCTTACTGACTAAACCCCTACCCCGTTCCTTCGTTGCCTTCGTTCTGGGGGGGACTCGGTGTCAACCTTTAGGAATACCACGTGTTCCCCCCAGAGGCTTCGGCCCTGCCGGGCCCCTACAGTTTGCTGACATCTCCTTGAGGCGCGCGTGGAACAGAACGCGCCGTTGACGACTGGGCTCGGTCCAGATTATTTCCAGACTGCCGGACAGCGAGCTACCCAGTGCTCGCCGTCCGCGAACCCGCGCCTACGGTGGTCGGAAATCGGGATCGGGATCTCGGCGGCGGCGGCGTGAGGACCGTTCCCTCACGCTCGCGGTCAGCAGCCTCCTTCACGAGCATTACTGCTTCGCAGAAGGAGGCGACCGCATGCCATTTTAACACGTCATGGTAAGACCCCAGGGCATTTTAAATTTCGTTTAATACGAGTAGAAAAACGGCTAAGCCGAGAATCAAAAATTCAAAAACATGTCATCAACCAATGAAACGCAAACCTGCGTGGTAGATCACGGCCCATTTTCTCTCCTAGAGAGGAGGCCTGAGTTTCAGCAGTGGGAACATTACAAGGCCGATTATGCTTTATAGGTATATTTAATTTCTTTTCAGTAATAAACTGTAACCACAAAATCCCCTACTAAAATTGCAGTCTCTTAGACTACTGTTTTGAGCCATAATAAAAACAATATTAGATCGTTAAAAATCCTTCTGAACATAAATCTTTTCACAGTCAGTTTCAATAAACACTGAACTCCATAAAAAACTGCTAATTTCGTCCAGACCGAAAGCAGACCACATTATTTTGCACCGAAGTGTAATTTTAAAATTTTATGTACACAGTATGGTGCCCGCCTACGTCTGATAAATAATCGGTGTCCGATTTTTTGTAGGTGATAAAAAAATAACACACTGATAGCAAAAGTACAAAATGCACACGTCCTAAAAAAAGTTGGTCAGAAGAAAGAAGTCATCATCTACCTAGCCTTTTCCCAACTATATTGGGGTCAGCTTCCAGTCAAGCCGGGTTTTCCTGAATACCAGTATTTTACGAGGAGCGGCTGCCTTACAGACCTCCATAACCCATCGACTGGGGTAACGCGATACTTCATGGCAAGACCGGAGTCACATTTACTGGCTTCTGACTATCCGTAACGACTGCCAAAGATCTACAAATGACAGCCGGGTTGGTCAGAATATAGTATAGGATTATGATTATCGGTCCTACAAAAAGTCTAACGTGGGCGGGCAGCGTTAACCGATGCTTTATGCACCAAAAATTGAAATCAATAATTAAATTGTATGTCAACGGGATTTTCAGTGACCACAGCGACTCTTTCATTACGTTTTCGGTTTTGTGGTGAATTTTCACGAGAGACTGGCCTTTAGAACTGTTTACACAAAGAATAATTAATGAAAATTATTTCGTTTATTTATTGTTTAAACAGAGCTTAAACAAGCATGTTATACGTAATATTCAAAGCGTTTTGAAATTCAGCTTTTTCTTTTTATTTGAATGATCAATACATACGTGAATGTATCTTCTGTGGATGAGGGTATATGGCACCTTATTGGACAAGGTCGAAGGATCGGTTAATTACGTATTTCATTAGTTTATATGGTCATTAAAATTTAATATCGATAAAATAAAACCTCCTTAAAAAAAACAATCGACAACGTTATACAAATTCAAAATACTTCTAAATTCGAACAAATATTCAAATTCAAATCCAGCTTGAAATAAATCCATTATTTTGGCGGGATTTTTTCGAGTGAAATTCCATGGCTGCTTTGTTTTTTTGAAATGAAATGAAATTGAATGATTTCAATGAAATACTAATTGCTTTGATTGTTAGTAATAATATAGTGGAGCAAAATTTAATAGTTTTATATTTCAACTGGACAATATGGAATCATTAAAACAGGCGAGATATTGGAAAAATGAAGCCGAGAATTTTACTGTAGTATTGATGATCTCAACAAAGCTTGGTGAGAAGGTAGTCAACTTTCGAAACGATACAATTGTTGCTAAATATTAAAAAAAAACATTAAAATGTCTCATATCCTCATTTTAATGGTAGGCAAAGTGGACTGTAGTCTGTATCAGAAAGTAAATACTTTTTTTTATAAAAAATGGGGACTGCGAAGAAAACAAATCTATTTAAAACCTATTTCACTAAAAACCACTCCTTCCATTCACTCAACACAAGAAAAAACCACGCATCAAAATCATTCACCACTCATTCACTCACACTGCCCAAAGTAACGTAACAAAACATTCTATGCTATAATTTCGGCGCGCCGCTGTCGGCGAATGTAATCTTGTATCTAATAACGTAATGTAAATATTTACCTCCTAGCTTTACTCTAGTGAGGAACGGGAACTATGCAAATCTGTTTCTGTAGCGTGTTTTGATACGTGCAAAGTTAGCGGGATTTCTTTTTTCCTTTTTGGAGGAATTGCTGAGGAATGGCAGACGACCGCTTGCATGAGGGAACGGTCTTCCTCACGCGCCAGCCGTCAGCAAAACAGTAGGAGCCTAGTAGGGATGAAGCCTATTGGAGCCAGAGGTTGTCCGAAAGGAAAACCCCAGGTCCTGGGACACAAGGCAAAAAGGAAGGAGAAGAGGCTTAGTCTGTAAAAATCTTCAGTGTCCTATTTATACCTTTTGGTTATGGCACCCTTAAAACCAAAAATAAAATTTCTCTAGAACGGTTAACCGCTAAAAGTAGTGAAATGACGAGAACTAGTTTGCACGAAAAGCAGCCCAAAATGTAACCGAACCTTATTTTTGAGCTAAAAATAGGATAATACTGTATAAACCTCCCAAATACCAAAGGTGAGGCATAAATTAACGCATTGCTAAAAGAATTCGTGGAGCAATTTAAATATGCTTTTTGGACGCCTTTTTAACAAATGACACTAATATAGATTGATACTGCGATCGCTAGAAAAAACGTACAAAACAAAAATGGCTCTAAACATCTGACCTTGGTTTGGGTTGGGTTTTCAAGTGTACCTAAAAACGTACAAAACAATAAAATGGTACTAAAAACCTGACCTTCGTTTTTCAAGTGTACCTTTATGTATTTATTCTTTGGCGTCTATTTTATTTAATAATTTGTTCAGTACATCGCAAATAGAGTAGTCTTAAACACTGATTGTAAGAAAGATAGAAAAACATTACAATATTAATATAAGATAGGTCATGATCATCATTCTAAAAATATTTTTACTGTATTTTGCAGTAAATGTAGCGAGCCAGCTTTCTCGGCAAGTTTTTCTGAAGCAGTATAATACTATACCTACTAACAACTCGACTCAAAATTTTCATCACAATATCCAATACGAATCAATATATAAATAACTAAAACAGCGACTGAACTTCACTCGACAAAAATCCACCAAAAATTCCAAAATTAGCCATTTTCAGTAGTGAACATTTCCTAGCCGATATTGTACTGAAATCTAGAACCCCAATTACTCTTTACAGGGACATCAGCAAAAGAGCCCTTAAAGTCTATTACAATAGCTTTTAAGGGGACTCCTGTCGATAAAAATTAAAAGGTAGTATAAGTTTTAATTGTATAATAAGGACACCTTAAAATTACAATGGGCTCGTTACCTAATATTGGTATTCTGAGGACGTCTGATAAGGTAGGTATTGCTGCATTAAGGTAATATTGTCTTGTTATGTTATTTTTATTGTTTTGGGCTCGACGGGTAAGCAATTATGTCCTTTATTGCTAACAACCTTGGTAGCTTACAAGTAGGTAATCTTACGTACGTTTTGGAAAAAGGACTTTAAATGATGATTATGTAGAGTTTAGTTTTTTTGGCATGTTATGGCAGCAAATATAAATTGAGTAGATACTTCAGGTTGGATCGAATTATTCAATGCCATAAGTATTCTTGTTTGTGGTCGTTTTTTTGTAAACTTGAACGTTATTCTACTTAATAATATTCTGTTAGTAATTTTTGGATATCAGCTCAACTTTCATCAAACTCACTCTTTTATTTTATTTTATTTTACTTTTTTTTTGTTTTTTGATTGTTGTTTTGATTTTGATATTAATTGTGATTTTAATTTCGATTTTAATTTTTGATTGTAATTGTGATTTTAATTTGATTTTAATTTTAATTTGATTTTAAATGATGGTTTTGTATCCCTGTTTTAGTTAAGTACTCAAATATTAAGCTTTATTGGTGTGTGTACTTGTGGCACATCTTATTTGTTTATGGGGCATGCGGTGCTAACCTGTAATTAATTGTTACACTCAGGGCCTGTTTCACAATGTCCGAGTAGGCACTACTCACTGAATAAATTCAAAAATTTGACAGAATTTGTATGAAATTATCTGTCAAGTAAGATACTCGAAACTTAATCATAGGTGGTGAAATAGGCCCTAACCCTAGATATTATGTAGGTACTTACTTTAAGTGTTATCAGTGTAAACAATTGTTGGTTGGCCAATAAAACAAAATAAAATAAAATAAAAGCTAACTTTCCGTCTCGCTGCTTCCCTACGTCTAGGCGCTCCCTGTTGTACTCCTCATCGCTGTCACTGTGGCGAAGTTATCAACAGCCTCGGACACCACGGTCTATCATGCAGCCGAAGTGCGGGTCGCATAGCGCGACACGCGAACATCAACGACATCATCAGACGCGCTCTTGTCGCCGTCGGCGTTCCAGCTGTATTAGAACCTCATGGCCTGGCACGCGACGATGGCAAGAGACCAGACGGTATGTCGTTATTCCCTTGGAAGTTAGGTAGGCCTTTAGTATGAGACGCAACTTGTGTCGATACTCTTGCGCCATCCCATCTTCCAAGCTCGTCGTGTTGTGCTGGTTCCGCCGCTGCGGCTGCGGAGAACCTCAAGCGGCGGAAATATAATAACCTTGTGGGAAATTATATTTTCGAACCGTTTGGGGTTGAAACTCTTGGTTCGTGGGGTCCGAGTGCTCACAAGTTGTACAAAGATCTTTCTAAACGCCTTATTGACACTTCGCGTGACCCAAGGGCTGGCTTTTACCTCGGACAGAGGATAAGCATTGCCATACAGCGTGGCAATGCCGCCAGTCTTTTGGGCACATTACCGGTCGACAGCGATGTGGAAGAGTTTTTTGACGCCTTACTTTAGTTAGTTTTTAGTCAGTTTAATTAGTTTAGAGTTTTTTATTATACTGTAAATAAATTTGTCCTAATTTTCAATACTAAAAATGCTCGCCCAAATAAAAGCCGGATTTAGCTAAATACCAGTATTTTACGAGGTGCGGCTGCCTACCAGACCTCCACAACACAATGTTGCAATGACGTTTCGCGCGGTCGCAAGAGACCGCGCGGGATTTTACGGGTATGAATAGCACTGAAAAATCGTTTCGGTACTTTTAATTTTATCAAAGTTTTAAAAAGTAAAAATTTAATAGCCTATAACACCATTACAGACGGTTCATGAAAACCTCGTAAAAATTTTCAAGTGTCTTTATAAAAAGCGCGCATGTTCATTTGAGCTTTCGATAGTAAATGGACAATTCACATTATTAAATGCACTTGAAAACATTTATTCAAATTGCAAATAGACATATTTTATATATATAAAATAGCTTCTGCCAGTTATTTCAACCATGTAACAGTAAAAAAAAATACGTATAGCCTGCACTAGTGCTAGTATATAAAAATATAGGTCTAAGTACTAGCATTGGTGCAGCTACATTATTAGTGAAAGAATTTTCAGAATCACTGCAATAGTGTCAGTGATTACCCTCTATACTTTATACACTGTCAAAAAATCCCTGTTATGTGTAAAAAATGTCACCTGCATTTTTTACACAATTTAAATAAAAATGTATTTAATTTACAAAGGCCTACACAGCTCTGGTAGCGTAGCTTTTTTCTACCAGTACATTTTTCTCTTTCGTTTTCCTGCGAATTCGCTCTCAGACGACGACATATTGAAAAAAAAGACAAAAAGAAAATGAAAAATTATTAGTATAAAAACGTACCCTACACAATTATATACGGTAAAGTACACCCCACTCCTTCCACATTACAGTAAACACAGTTTTACGGCTTATTGCCTCACAATCACAGCCGCCTTTGTCTCAGATTGTGCCGATTACCATAAAGGAGTGAAAGAGGCGGCCATTCTCATAGGGGGCGAAATTATCATTATTTATGATGATTATGAGTATGACGCCCTTTGGATTATTTTTAGATTATTTCGCGTAATAGGATTGTGTCTTAGGGAAATTTTGTTGAATTATGTATTTTGTGTGTGTATGTTTTTGGTGAATAAGTCTGGTAATACATTATTATGAAAAATAAATAGCTCGTGATTAAAACAATAGTAGTCACACAGGATAAACAACACTTACCAAGGTAGGTCGGTCTATAGTGATAATCTATTACAAACTGAGACTCATCTGTGTCTTACGGCCAATTTTTTCATTCAATGTAACAACTAAAGTAACAGCCAAAGTAACGTCATGAAGTAATAACAAGTGAAATTCGTTTCTTCACAATTTTAACTGTTAGTTTTGTCCTTAACTTTAACTGCTCACTGAAGGGCTGTAAAAGTCAAAATCACTGTCATTTTGACCAAATTGTATAGGTTTCACTGCGTTTATCCCTACATTTTATTTTGGTCGACTTTTAATTTAGCTGTCACTTGGATGAAGACATTGACACAAGATGACATATGCTATTGACGACAGTGATAGTTTTAGCTTTAGTGATAGTTTTAGCTTTTATGAAAAAACTGGCCGTTAGAAAGCACGTTAAGTAAAGATGTTCAGAAACAGTAAATCGAAATGATTGATCAAATAATAATTATGAGACATCATATTTTATGATATCCTGCTTTCTTTTTAGCGTTCCGTAGCCAATTGGCAAAAACGGAACCCTTATAGTTTCGCCATGTCTGTCCGTCCGTCCTCGCTTAATCTCTGTGACCGTTAGCTCTAGAAAGCTGAAATTTGGTACCAATATGTATGTCAATCATGCCGACAAAGTGCAAAAATAAAACATTGGAAAAAATGTTTTATTAGGGTGGCCCCCCTACATGTAAAGTAAAACGCGATATTTTTTAATTTCAACCCTAACGTGTGATATATTGTTGGATAGGTATTGAAAAATGAATAGGGGTTTACTAAAATAATTTTTTGATAATATCAATAATTTCGAAAATAATCGCTCCAAAACTAAAAAACAATGTGTCCCCCCCCCTCTAACTTTTGAACCATAAGTTTAGAAAATATGAAAAAAATCTGGAAAGTAGAGCTTTATAAAGACTTTCTAGGAAAATTATTTTGACCTTGATGGGACGTACAGTTTTTGAAAAGTTGGGGACACTTATTGTGATGGACGGGAAACTACGGAACCCTACACTGAGCGTGGCCCGACACGCTCTTGGCCGGTTTTTAGGTAGTAAAACATCCAATAACGTCTCTTACTAAACTACACCTGTGTCTTTCAGTTAGCCTCATACCAGTAAGTTAGGATGATGCTGCAGACTACAGTGGCTTCGTGTTTTTTTATGTAACAAACTATGGCTTGACTGCGATCCCACCTGATGGTAAGCAGATGCAATTGTTGATGGTGAAGCGCACTAGTTAATTAAGAGCCTATTTGTTCTTGCCTTGAAGACACCCAACTATGGGTTAGGAACATGTTTCCCTCGTCCTCTTTGCGAAAGATCCTTGTGCGAGTCCAAGTCGATTAAAATTAGATTACAATCCCTAAAGTACATAATATGTTGACCGAGTAAAACTAGCCGATAGATTTGGCCAAATTGGGTATCATTACATTTGGTTTACCGCAATGTCAGTGGTTTCGAAATTCTATAAAATATAGGTCGGTAGGTAAGTGATGTTGGACAAAGTTTATTTTAAAATTCTGGCTCCGTTTGTCGTTTGCGTAATAGTTTTGAGTTACGTTGCTGAATTTTGAAAAGCTCACTCTATTTTGTTATTTTATATGTTTAAGGATTTTTCAACAGTGTCTAAATGTTTTCCGTTTTGTAAAAATGTTTGACTGCTATTCATAGGTAACATAGTAACAAGAGCTTTTTAAATTCTAAATGACTGCTACAATTTTATTATCAGAGTTTTCATACTAATGTTGAATAGGCGAAAGTATGTTTGCAAAAAAAATAATTCTCATATAGCTTAAACGATTTTTATGAAATTTGGTAGGTACAAGGATGGACCATGTCCTGGAATAGCATATACTATTTTATACTATCACTCGGGCGAAGCCGCTGGCAGCAGCTAGTTCAGTGTCATCATCATCTGCCTAGCCTTATCTCAACTATATTGGGGTCGGCTTCCAGTCAAGCCGTATTTAGCTGAATACCAGTATTTTACGAGAAGCTGCTGCCTACCGGACCACCACAACAACAACTGGGGTAACAACAACGGTACTTCATGGCAAGACTGGAGTCAGATTTACTGGCTTCTGACTATCCGTAACGACTGCCAAAGATCTACAAATGACAACCGGAACCTACGGCTTAACGTGCTTTCTAGTTCAGTGTGATTATCAAAAAAGTTTCTAAACAATTAGCTAATGGCAGTTGATTCAAGTATGGTACATTTGATGGCATGCTGATCAGTAAAAGATTTTATTGAATGGATTTTTTTTTCAAGATATAATCTAAATTATGAACCAATTAACGACTACATTTATATTTTTTTTGGCTGATGTTGATTTGTAAGTAACAAGTTCACAAACACATACGTACAAAGTGATTGGAAACCACACAAGATTGGTCACAAAATCATGTTATTTACGAGTAGTTCTTTTAACCTTTTCATCCTAAATATTGGTTTCTTGAAAATCTCAACATCACTTTCGGCATATCAAAACAATTTACATTTCGCATCACACTCTGCTTTCATTCACCATCTTGTCTTGAAAGTACACTCAATATAAAAATACTTTTGAATGAAACAAAACTAAACATTTAGATAAAACGTTACAACACTACTTTCTTTCAAACAACACTATCCAGAAATCGTAAATTCGAGAAAAACTAACAGTTTAAGCCTTTATTTTAGTCTATTATAAATATTTTAGTGTTCAATAGTCTAACAATAAAAAGCTGCAAAGTTTTAAAAAGTTATTGTAATTCTAAAATGAAAAGGGTAGAACAGTTCTGGTTTTAGTTAGTAAAAATCTGATATTTTGGTTCACTTTATTTAGAGCGGGAGTAGTTATTTGAAAATTTTCCTCTCTTCAGAAAAAAAAACTATAGATGCGGGAAATGCAGAAACCGAATCAGAAAATTTTACAAAATCAGGGGTATCTACATACTCAAAAGTGTCAAATTGGATCTCATAATTCAAAGGATTATAATCTTTTAAGTAAATTTTTATAACCTTAATATTTAGTGAAATGTGTATTTCTTATGCAAAGTTTGATTCATCACCTGGACCACGGATATCCACTCTGGGACATAGGCTTCCTTAACGTTTGAATCCCCAACCGGAGACCGCGCTGTTATTGTTTTACTATTGTGTCTCGTTTCGCGGGTATCTGAGTAATTAAGTACTAAGTGCTAATTTTACCTTTACCCCTTTCTTTTAAAAAACCACTGGCCGCAAATAACTACATATATAATTATTAAATTCACAAGGAACGGCCGTGAGCCGCGGTTTAGTGCTCAATAAAGAAATAAAGAAAGAAAAATCTGCACCATCTTTATTGCTAAGATTAACATTAAACACTATTGCATCGTAAAAAGTTTTAATAGACCGTGGTTCGGTTGGTGTGCTGTAAGTTTGAGGTGAGCTGTGGTAAAAATTGTGGTGATACTAATATTTTTATTTATATAAATATTTATGCAAATAAAAATAATTATAGTATACCTACTTGTATTTCATGCTACGCCTTACCATCAAAAATTGCATCACTGCTTGGGATCGTAGTCAAGCACTAGCTTATACAAAAATAAAACGTTTTACAAGTTCCCAACAGATGTAATTTATAGTGAGTTTGCCGTGCTGAGAGTACGGCAACTGTATATTCTAAGTGCTATACTAAATGTACATAAAACCTTAAAAAAGCAGCGCTGCAATCAGCAAGAGCTGCGACATCAAAGACCTGAAGAACTCTTCGTGTAAAAAAACTTTAATTAACTGGCTTGCTCCTTTATCGTATCAACAAACAGAAGAAATCCTAAAGTAACTGAGAAATACTCCAGTCAAGCAGTAAATAACAACAAGCACGTTAAAAAATATTGGCACACACAAGTAAACATACGCTACACACACATACATCACACACATACACTTACACTACACACACATACATACATCACACACATACACCACACACAATGTTACACATAAACCTTATTTTAATTTTGATTGTTCCTAATTCTATTTTTTACTCTTTATTATTAAATTTGTTTCTTTTTTTCATTGTATACAATAATCTCCTTATCAAATATCAACCAACAACCGAATGTCCACATGATAACATAATTTTAATCTATCGCAACTCAGGTTCCCAAGATACAGGCTTTACCTAGTTTGGGGACCACCATCCAAACGATCTTGTGCTCACTAAAATAGTTACAGATAATATTGATGATCCTCCGTGCCTCGGAAAGCACGTTAAGCCATAGGCCCCGGCTGTCATTTGTAGGTCTTTGGCAGTCGTTACGGATAGTCAGAAGCCAGTAAATCTGACTCTAGTCTTACCATGAAGTACCGTGTTACCGTAAAGTAAGCTAAATCCGGCTTGACTGGAAGGCGTCCCCAATATAGGAAAAGGCTAGGTAGATGAGGGAGATCATTCGATAGCCAAAATCCTAGCAAAAAAAGCAAAAATTTGGCGACAGCAATAATTGCTTACACGAAATTGAAAATTGCCAATTTTACCATGAAAGTTCGATTATTATTCAGTCAGTAGGAAAAGTCTCAGTGTAAACTGACCCATAAGTTGTCCTACAAGATACCATACATAAAAAATAAATTGTGTCACATTTCTTAACAACACTGTAAAGTATAAACAGACCGTTACTTTGGAAAGAGCTTAAAAAAATTAATATACATACATCTCATAAAGTAATTTCAATACAAAGGGCAGGACCAAACAGAGCGTTTAACACGCAAAGAAAGCTGCTACGACCACACTCGATAAGCAAGCATGCGAGCATTTAACTAGCTATCGGCTGGTATTCAGCGGAGGAATTCTTCAGGGCGGCTAACATTCCATACTGTTAAGACACGCATGTTGCATGCGCTATGTAGAATTGTCACATATTTTTCCGCATGATAGTAATTTTTTAAAATTTTTAGCAATAATCTGGGCTGAATAGTAGTTTAAGTTCAGCAGTGTTGCAGTTCCAAAACTTCATATGTTCAACTCAGTAAAAAGTTTATCAAAATCGTTAGAAATAGTCTATCCATCTTTTCTTTCGATTGCCTCTGACTATATAAACACAATAAACTCATAAACTAAATTTTATGTAATTTTCACCAATAGGCACAGTGATTCATGATGTTCAGATGATCATGAATATTATAGGAGAGAAAAGCCGAGAGTTACAAAGATTTCTAATACTCGTGCAAAACTGGTAGTTAAAACATGTAAATGCGTTAATATTTTCACAGCTAGTTTTTTTTTTCTGTTAGGGGAATCATCATAATGACTTCTCCCACTCTTGGGCTGACTAAACCCCTACTCCGTTCCTTCATTGCCTTCAATCTGGGGGGGACTCGGTGTTAACCTTTCGGAATACCCATATTCCCCAGGGGCTTCAACCCTGCCGGGCCCCTACAGCCTTGCCGGGCCCCTACAGATCACTGCTAGTTGGTACTTAATTAATCATACTCGTATGACTAATTCCTTTTTTTTTTAAACGTGATACTGTCTCAACATAAAAGAAAATAGCTTCACTACTAAATCTTACCCAGATTTGTTAACACTAAACATATTTTTACTGACTGATGTAGCGGCCATGACAAGCAAGAAATATGTTCGACTGAACAAATATTTTCGTACCGAGGGTGACTGACCTTTCACTGTTTTGACAAAGACCGTCATGGTTTCGATAACATTTTACCATACAAAAACATTACTTTGACATGCGATAGTCTGTTCGTCCATTCGATATTTGGTATTTAGCTTATTTTGTTACGACTATTTTTCGTACGTTTATATTTTTCAAAAGGTTTAAAGTCACCCAGATTGCTCTTTGTCACCCAAAGAGCCAAAGCAAAGAGTTAACCTATCAATACGCGCGAAACGAGACACAATAGTTAATCAATAACAGCGCGGTCCAATGAGGTCGGTCGGGGATTCATGAGTTAAAGCTGCTCAGAGAAGAAAAACAGGGAAGAGAAAGAATAACTCTTTTTCTTCTCTTTTTTTACCTTACCTCGGAGTTACCTTGCCTGATCATATAAGAAATAAAGATATCCACAAGAGAACCAAGGTTACCCACATAACCCAAAGAATCGCCAATGTTAAGTGGCAGTGGGCAGGGAACATTGTTCGTCGAGCAAATGGTCGGTAGGGACGAAAGGTTCTATAAAGGCGGCCAGGTACTGGAAGGAGCCGAAAAGAAGCCCTTGAAAGGTCTCAAACAAGGTGAACTGATGACCTGATGAGGGTCACGGGAATTCGATGGATGCGAGACGCACAGGACCTGTCGTTGTGGCAACGCTTGGGGGCAGCAGTGGACATCTTTCGACTGAAATGATGATGATATTGACTATTATTTCTTCAAATGTCGTAGATAGCTTTTATCGGAAATAACCTACTACAATATGTATTACTAAAATTGTTCTTCTCTTTATGAATACAGTAATAATGTTTTCTTTTCCTCGTTGACCATTTATATTAATATCTTTTGTTTTTCTCCGTGTCTAAATATTTGTGATATTATTTATTTCTTATAACTTTTTTGTATAAATAAAAGATGAACATATTGCTTTAGGCCTTCTCTATCAGTCGGTCTTAGGGTGACGCAGATATATAACTTATCAGACACAGTTGAATAGTAATGTAGTAGTTGAAATAAAAAAACAAAAAAAGAAAACTAATACAGTAATAAATCCACAATTAAGTAACTAAAATACATGCATACAGACTTATATAACTAATATTAACAATATGATAATACATCCAACCAAATACAAATATTAGTGGAACGAAGATTTATATTATGGGGTAGAAGCACAGAAATGTAGTCAGCGATCAAATACTTTTTTTTAAACCCATGTGATGTGTTAGCAAATAGATGACGTGTGAAAAGAGCTAAAAAAATGCGATACCTCAATTGGTTTTAGTTAGTTGTTTGTTAGTGTTTTTTTTTTAAATTGATATAGATTAGTGCTTGACCGCGATCCCACCTGATGGTAAACAGTGATGCAATCGTGCTAGTTAGTTTCCAGAATGTTACTAAAATTAATTTACAAAAAATTACTAATTATCGTCTGTTTTTTATGCCCAAAATAAAAAAAAAATATGTCAAAATTACTATAGGAATTATGCTAATTCTTTTGTGTAGTAAAACAGACGATATCTATATTAGGCCTAGTGATATATTATGTATTTGTATATTTAGCAAAATCAACTCAGCTAGGGACAAAACAATCCAATAAACAAGAATAATCAAGCCAAAATCGAGAATCGCAAGACAAAAACGAATCGATAGTCACAAATCGAGTTTGCGTGACAGCCGAATATAAAACGTCCCCGTCCCACGTGGTTTATATATTGTTTAGTTTTATGTGGGTAGTTCGGTAGCAATATCACATAATACAAATCTATAGAGCAGACTATGTTGGGCGAAAACGCGACGACGGGTTTTCAATAGCATCTACTACTAAATGTAGATTGGGAGTTCGCTTCGAAATCGTTTTCTATAAAAGAACATCAAAAATGGGTATGGTGGTTTTTTTTAAGGTGAAGAATCATTAATATGACTTTTCCAGCTTTTCTGGGCAGAGCGTGAGGGCTTGTCAGACTTCTACTGTTTAAAACCCACTCTTGTTCCTTCTTTGCCTTAATTCCAGGGACTCGGAGTTCTCTTTCGTTGAACCCAGGGAGTAGGTGTGATGATAGTAGGTACTTGTTCTAGTGAACTTATATAATTGTTTAGTTTTATGTGGGTAGTTCGGTAGCAATATCACATAATACAAATCTATAGAGCAGACTGTGCTGGGCGAAAACGCGACGACGGGTTTTCAATAGCATACTACTAAATGTAGATTGGGAGTTCGGTTCGAAATCGTTTTCTATAAAAGAACATCAAAAGTCGGTATGGTGTTTTGTTTTTAAGGTGGGGAATCATTGCGATGACTTTTTCAGCTTTTCTGGGTAGAGCGCGAGGGCTTGTCAGACTTCTACTGACTAAAACCCACTCTTATTCCTTCTTTTCAGGGTTCCAGGGTTCTTTTTCGTTTAACCCAGGGCCCTAGTAGACTTTGACACTGCCGGGCCCTTACAGTTACAGTGGGTATCGTGCTAGTACTTGTTCGAGTATTAAAACTTGAATTAATCGCTGAAAATAAGGTCCTCGGTTCGATTACTGTGACTGTGTAATTTTTTAGTCAACACCTGGTTATCCGTAGGCATTGCCTTGCCAACAAGGAATGAGTAGCATCGTCTAGCCATCCGCAGCCGTCATAAACATGTTATAAGTAAAATATTGCAGGATATAGTAGCAAAACTGTTTTTATTTTTAATAAAAAATATAGATATTGCTAAAAAAGGTACTTATATATAAACTTTTTGGAACTTTTCTATTAATTTATTTCGATTTTCCTCTAGTACACAATACTATAAAACAATAAAGGCATGTTTCGTTGCTATTTTCAACCTCGTTAGCATCTTGTACGTAGTATTTATGGACCGATTTTATGAATGCCATGAATTTCAGTCGTCAAAGCGGCATGAAATTTACATCAAGTTTTTCTAATTCTGTCATTGTACGGTCAGAGACATGAACACGTGTGCATGTCGTGGTCAGATCTTAGAATTGCTGACTTCATGATATGACCGGCGATTTCATGAAATGGTGTTATTTCGACAAAACGTATGATCATTTCATGAATGGTCAAACATAGCTGTTGCTGTATCGTAAAAGAGTTACGTTTTCCACAGGTACAGTTCACTGTTCCTTAAATATATTCCTGTTTTCTACTACAAAATATGCTTTTGAATGGCGTTGTATAGCGAGAAAGGTGGAGAGGAAGAAGTGATTATTACGAGCATATAGTATGTAGTTGATAACTCGAACAGCACTCTTATTGGTAAACCTTAACGTCGGCTATCCTACTCTGACCAAGAAACTAACTTGGAATTCAAATCTGAATAAAATCAAAAAGTAAAAAGTTTAATTTAAATAAATGCTTCGATCTTTTCTAAGTATATAACATAAACTAGTGCTTGACTGCGTTCCCACTTGATCATAAGCAGTGATGCAACCGGTGATATTGCAGTGCACTAGTTTATTAAGAACCTATTCACTCTAGCCTTGAAGACATCCAAATTTATAATGCTTTTGAAGCGCACTGTACCTAGTTGAGTTAACGTCCAAAATAAACTAATGAATCAAAGTTATCGGTTATAAAATTAGCTTGATGGTTCATATTTAGTAGGCACTGTTTAATTTTAACCTGCTTTGCATTCCTACGCGTGGTGAATTGATTGAATTCAAATCGGGATACGGAAATAAAATTAACTACTGTTTCATTCGAGTCGTAAAGGTTTTTGTGGCGCCAATCTCGATGTTAGATTGTCTATAAATTCTGTTATAAAAAAAAATGTTGGTAGAAAAAATAAAATGGAATTAACTTTCAGTTTTCTTTTTCTGAATATCGATGGAGATACACATTACATGTTTGTAAGAGATAAAGATGTGCCTGTGAACTCTAAGTTAAGATGGACGAGGATATTATGCCAAAATGATTTGGTTCTCATCAAAATCTAACTGCTACCAGCGGCTTCACCTTTATAGTTAAAAATTATCCTAAGGTTAATAATCCTGGGATAAAAGTAACCAAAACATGGTCTACGCACCATTAATATGTTCCCAAAAGGTGGAGGGAGAGTTTCCTTGCTATTATTTTTTTATAAAATTACCATTCAGGCATTAATTTAGGCATTAAGTCCACCTCTGTACTCTTGTGTGCAGAAAGAGTTAAATAAATCTATACTAATATTATAAAGAGGTAAAATTTGTAAGTTTGTAAGTTTGTAGGTTTGTAAGTTTGTATGTAGGGGGTAATCTCTGGAACTACTGGTCCGATTTGAATGAAATTTGGTACGGGTATAGCCTGAAACCCGAGAAAGGACATAGGGTAGTTTTCATCCCAAAAATCCCCCGGGAACGGGAACTATTATTTCACGCGGACGAAGTCGCGGGCAAAAGCTAGTAAATAATAAATAAATATAAGGTACATGAACCGTTTATGTATATCATATGAATAGACAGGAGAATGAAGCAAAAAAAAAAGATGGTAAGTGTTTACGCCGTTATCCCATTTTTATTTAAATTCGCGCTCTTTAAGTGGACTGTTATCCCTTCCTGTCCTTTTCCCACTCACACGCACCACCAAACGCCGAGCGAGAAGGAGACAGAAAGCGCGCGGTCACCGCGCGACTGCAGCGCCAGCAACGCATCTTTTCAAAAGGAAGAAAACGCTTTAGTGTGTGAAAATCAGTGTCATGGCTGCGTGCACGTCTTAATCTTAACCGCAAAAAACCTTATAAAAAGGAACTTCCATGTAAAAATTACTAATCTAGTGTTTACATAGCCGGCCGGCAGTGAATTTATAATAAAATCATGTGAGAACTCTCTGTATATCGTGATACCTACGCTCGCGTTCTACTACGGGACGCTGATGCTGGAGAAGCAGGTCAGAAACTAGCTACAAGACTGGTGAGTCCTTCTTTTCCTTTATATATCTCCCGCTCCACCCGCTCCGCAAAATACAGTCCACACCATCCCGCTAAGAACACATCATTGTTCAAACCATTTTTTGGTCTGACTTCGAACCGGATTACCTCCCTTTCGTTCTCATTTTAATTGGTGTTAATGTAAATTCAGATAGTTTACAGTTACACGTATTCAAACCGCTTAAATTCATATCGCATAGGTGCTAAGTTCCGATAGCTTAGCACGTAATCAAACCGCCATTTTATAATTACCTACACGTGTCGATCTCCCGCGCCGCTAAATATTATTACTAAATTGTCTTAGTTCGCTATTTAAGTAGTAACTCAAGTCAGTTATAACTAAATACTTACTTATTTTATTGTTTTCACACTACAATCGTGATAGAAAACGTAGAATTTCACCGCATTATATGCAAAAGTACCTACCTAGGTACTTACCTAGCTTACGTCGTAATCTACCTACCATACTTACTCAGTAAATCGACCTACGTGTATTTACTCGAATATTCAGGTATTTACCTAGACAACCTAATACTTATCCGTATTATTAGGCATATTATAATATACGTCCTGCTAGTGTATAGGTACTTACCCACTAAATCAATCGCTCACTGACCGCTTGATAGGTACCTACCTAACCTAGGGAAAGTTGCATACTTATTTAACTATCTGTTCCTACCTACGCATCATTTGCTCACCATGGCAGCTAAAATAGCAGTATTACAGGCTAAAAACAATGCAATATTCGCTCGTTTAACTAGTCTCAATGACTTAGCGAAGAAAATAACTTTATCCACCGCAGATCTCCGTTCCTCGGAATCATTCATGGCGGAAACCGAAACATTACCGGTCATCCGTCAGGATTTCATTTCTAATCTAGACTCCATTAATGAGCTAGGCTTTGAAGTTAACTCTAAGTTTGCACCTAATTACGAACCTCTCAATGCATTTGAAGATGTTTATACTAGAATACAGAGGGTTCGTTCCAGTATTACTGAGAATTCGCCGCGTCAAAACTCGCACACGTGCGAAAATAAAGGTGGGTTTCCACCGATTAAATTACCACCGATTAACATTCCTTCGTTTGATGGAAAAATGGATAGTTGGCCAATATTTTATGAGTCGTTTAAAGCTAATATACATTTAAATGAGTCGTTAAATGATTCTCAAAGAATCCAATACTTAACAGGGAAATTGACTGGTCCTGCGTTAAAAATAATTGCGGGCATCATTCCATCAGGCGAAAATTATTCATCTATTTGGGAAAGTTTAGTTGAAAAATACCAAGATAAGAGAGCTTTAGGGTGTCATTACATGTCTATACTTTTTAATATCAAACCCGCGACGAATAATTCTTCGTCTTTAAATACATTCGTTGAAACTTTCGACGCCGCTGTTTCAGCATTGGAGCAATTAAAACTCGACGATTTAAAAGATTTTATGTTATTAAGTATTGCAATGCGTAAAATTGATTCTGCCACCGCACATGCCTTTGAATCTTTTGTCAGAGACAAAGAAATTCCTTCTTATAAAAACTTCATAGAATTTACAAAGAGTCAAGTTAAAATACTAGATCGTACTTCATCGTCATCACAATCAAACCGCGGTCCTGCCTCGGCGGTGGAACCGCACCTTAATAATAACAATGCGAAACATCGCCCGCGCAATACCTACCAATCACAGACGTTTATTACGAGTGACGGCAAGGGTGTTGAGTCGTGTTTAATGTGTAACAAGTCTGATCATCAACAGTTATACAAATGTCCCGCATTTAAATTACTTCCCGCGAAAGGTCGTTTCGATTTCGTTAAATCCAAACGAGGATGTATAAACTGCCTAAGTCTATCGCATACTGCTTCGCATTGTAACTCCACTTACACATGCAAATCCTGTAAAAAGGCCCATCATACCTTGTTACATTTAGAAAATAATAGTAATAATAACGCGTCGTCATTGCAACAACCACCTAATCCGCCCGTCGCCGACGCCGCGATGTTGCCGTCCTGCTCGCACTCGCGGGCTTCGGATATGAACAACACCGCGCGCGCGAATGTTTCACTATGCGCTCGCTCTGATGATACTCCTTCGCTTCATAGTAATCATAGTACACATTCGCCTCGTAGTACTGTACTTCTTTCGACCGCTCAAGTAAACATTTTAAGTAATGATAAACAAAATATTTCGGTTAGGTGTTTAATTGACAATGCTTCGCAAAATAATTTGATTACGTCCGCATGTTGTGAACAGCTCAAACTAAAACCTATTTCGCTTTCAAATTCGTTTATTAAAGGCATCGGGTCCGCTTCACAAACGGTTCATGGATACATCCCGCTGCTTGTAACCACGAGAGATAAAAAATATTCTTATAACGTTACCGCGTTGGTAGTTGATAACATTACCGACCGTATGCCTTCCGAATATGTTGACACTTCGGTAGTGCAACATTTGGTTGACTTACCGCTCGCTGATCCATATTGGCACATTCCGGGCGAGGTTGAGTTAATACTCGGCGCTCAGCTGTTTCCGCACTTGTTATTAGGTGGTAGGGTTGTCGCGCCCCCCGCACCGTCCGCTATTCAAACCGTGTTCGGCTATATTCTAATGGGGGATGCGCCTACTAGTAATTTTAACAAAAATAATACCGCTTGCACGTTGCAAAATATAAACACCGCTACCTTCTTCACGTGTTCTAGTGGCGTGAAGATGCGTGATAACTACGATGAACTTCATCTTGATAAAACATTGACCAAGTTTTGGGAAATGGAGGAAGTGCCTGTCAAGGGGTTTCTAAGTCCAGAGGATAGTCAATGTGAAGACATTTACACGTCTACCGTATCACGTGACGCGACTGGTCGTTACTGCACCGCTTTACCTTTTTGCCGAGATCCATCCGAGTTAGGGGACTCTCGCTCCGTCGCTGTTCGCCGATTGCTCTCATTGGAACGCAAGCTTCAGGATCCTGAGCTCCGAGCTAGTTATAATGAGGTAGTACAGGATTACATAGAAAACGATTATTTGTCCGAGGTCCCACCTGACAGCGAGGATTATTCGCAAGGATATTTCATTCCGCATCATGCCGTCGTTCGTCGCGATAAAGAGACTACTAAGGTCCGTATTGTTCTCGACGCTAGTGCTAAATGTCATAACAACATTTCACTCAATGATATTCTTCATACAGGACCGAATCTCCAGGCTGACATTTTTGTTTTGCTACTTAATTTCCGCTTGTTTGCAATAGCTCTAGCTGCAGACATAAAACAAATGTATCTCAGAATTCTTCTTCAACCTGAGCACCGCAAATATCAAAAGATTTTATTCCGCTTTGACCCCGCGCAACCTATACGCGAATTTCAGTTTAATCGAGTCGCGTTCGGTTTAAAATGCAGCCCTTTCTTAGCTATGCGCACTGTGCGACAGCTAGCGATCGACGAACGCGATCGTTTTCCGCGAGCCTCTGATGTGGCGTGTCAGGAGCTGTACATGGACGACTTAACCACTTCCGTCCCTACAGTGGACGAAGGAAAATCTCTTTCTCGCGAACTCATTGACTTATTTAAGTCTGGTGGGTTCCATTTGACTAAATGGGCCAGTAACTCACCTGAGTTATTAGACGCGGTGCCCCAGTCTAACCGCGCCGCAATAGAATTTTCAGATAATGAAAACCTGAAGGTGTTAGGCCTTAAATGGTTACCCGCGCAGGATATATTTACCTTTTCAACCGCTCCTATAAAGGAAACATATACCAAACGGACAATTCTGTCAAGCATAGCTCGCTTATGGGACGTACTTGGGTTCGCCGCTCCAGTAATATTATTCGCCAAACTCTTAATTAAAGAGCTGTGGCTACTTAAAGTCGATTGGGACGATCCCTTACCCGACGATATACTTTCTTTATTTATAAAGTTTAATGAGCAATTGCCGCTTCTTTCCGCGTGTAAAGTCCCACGTCATCTAGGTGTAACCATCGGTTGCTCTACCAACATCGTCGCATTCGCTGACGCAAGTCTGAAGGCATACGGTTGCGTCGTGTATCTCCACGTTACTGACGGAGAGGGAAACGTGCATGTCAATTTAATATGCGCCAAATCCAAAGTCGCCCCTGTCAAAGTCGTTTCTTTGGCAAGATTAGAATTGTGCGCTGCAGTCCTTATGTCGAAACTAGTCCGTCTGATTAATGAAACGTACAGTGCTCGTACAAAAATTGATAATATATTTGCATTTTCAGACTCAAAAATAGCTCTTTCTTGGATTAATTCCTTACCGCATAGATGGGATATTTACGTTAGCAACCGCGTCGCGAAATGTCAAGAAAATCTTGACTCGCGTCATTTCTATCATGTCAGTGGGATAGAGAATCCCAGTGATTGTCTCTCTCGAGGTCTTTTGCCAGAGCAATTACTCGCTCATCCGCTGTGGTGGCAGGGCCCTCCTTGGCTTTGTGCTCCTGTATCAAGCTGGCCGATCACCCCTTTCCTTCCAGAGGCAAGTGAGACCTTACCTGAATATAAAAGTAAAACATTCGCCTGCTTGACTTCCAAGTCCGCTCCTGGGTTTCTCTATGACCTGACGCAAAAGTTTTCATCGTGGAATAAAATTATACGTATTATCGCATATATTCTGATATTTGCTAAAATATTACCACGTAATAATCGAATATCCGCTTCTCAGCTCATAATAGCTGAAAGGTATTTAATACGCGTTGTTCAGGGTTTTCACTTTACTCAATTAATTCATGACTTAAAAACTAATAAAGTTATTTCCTCACCGCTCAGAAAATTAGACTTATTCATCGATGAACACGGAACGGTACGTGTAGGAGGTAGACTTTCAAATAGTAACTTGCCATACGAAGCTCAACATCCCGCATTATTGCCTAAACATGACCATGTTACTCACCTTTTAATTGACTACTATCACCGCATGCATTGTCACACTGGTGCCAATGTTTTGAGTTCTTTATTGCGCCAAAAATATTGGATCTTAGCGTCAAGGAATGTGATTAGACAACGTGTTCACCTTTGTAATTTTTGTTTCAAAAATGCTCCATCTCACCTTAATACGAAAATGGCTGACTTACCAGCATACCGCGTTCAAGAAACCAAAGCCTTCGTTCATACAGGCGTTGATTACGCCGGTCCCATAAATATTACTCTATGCAGACGCCGAGGTCAAAGAAGCCAGAAGGCTTACATTTGTTTGTTTATCTGCTTAGTAACCAAAGCAGTTCATATCGAACTAGCTTCCGATCTGTCATCTGAAGTTTTCATTTCCGCGTTTAAACGCTTCATTTCGAGGCGTGGCCCGGTTTCTCATATGTATTCCGATAATGGAACGAATTTTGTTGGTGCTAAGTCTCAGATAAACGAATTACTTACCGATCATCGCATCGAATGGCATATGATCCCTCCCCGCGCTCCTCACTTCGGAGGACTCTGGGAGTCTAATATTAAAAGCATGAAGCTTCATTTATACCGCGTCATTGGATCTCAGTTACTTACCTATGAAGAACTGTTAACTGTTTTGACTCAGGTCGAAACCATTTTAAATTCTAGACCGCTTTGTATTTTATCAGAGGACCCACATCCTGAGCCTCTTACCCCCGCTCATTTTATAATGGCTTCGCCCTTAACATACCTACCTGCCGCGCCTGTTTCTGAGGAAACTAAGACTCTGCGTCATCGGAAAGAACTGCTAGATCAAATGGTGCAGAGTTATTGGAAAAGATGGCGTTTAGAATATCTTAATTCATTACAAGTGAGACAAAAATGGCTTACTAATTCGGATAACGTTAAACCCGGTACTATTGTATTGATACATCAAGATGATGTTCCCGCGCTTCGCTGGCCTTTGGGCATTATACGGGAGGTTTACCCGGGTAAGGATGGTAGAGTACGCGTCGCCTTAGTTAAAACTCCTTCGGGCACATTTAAACGACCTATCGTCAAACTTTGTCCACTGCCCTCTCAATAGAATAATAATAATTCAATTTCATAGTTTAGGTAGGTAATTACACATTAGGTAGGTATTTCATAAAATTTGTCTTTTTAATTTTTGTCCGCTTTTTTTTCGATAATACTACGTATTATCAAAGCCGGGAGGATGTTTACGCCGTTATCCCATTTTTATTTAAATTCGCGCTCTTTAAGTGGACTGTTATCCCTTCCTGTCCTTTTCCCACTCACACGCACCACCAAACGCCGAGCGAGAAGGAGACAGAAAGCGCGCGGTCACCGCGCGACTGCAGCGCCAGCAACGCATCTTTTCAAAAGGAAGAAAACGCTTTAGTGTGTGAAAATCAGTGTCATGGCTGCGTGCACGTCTTAATCTTAACCGCAAAAAACCTTATAAAAAGGAACTTCCATGTAAAAATTACTAATCTAGTGTTTACATAGCCGGCCGGCAGTGAATTTATAATAAAATCATGTGAGAACTCTCTGTATATCGTGATACCTACGCTCGCGTTCTACTACGGGACGCTGATGCTGGAGAAGCAGGTCAGAAACTAGCTACAAGACTGGTGAGTCCTTCTTTTCCTTTATATATCTCCCGCTCCACCCGCTCCGCAAAATACAGTCCACACCATCCCGCTAAGAACACATCATTGTTCAAACCAGTAAGAATGAATTTACATGGAAGAAACGAGGTTTAATGCTAAATGGTATAATATTCAAGGCTCGCAATGAAACAGTTATTTAATTGGGTAGGAAATATGAAAAAGACTTGCCTTAGCCTTGATAACATAAAAAATATGCATGCACACGAACAAAGTAGAGCCCGCATATGTTTTAAAATAAAATTCAGCAAAAGTATCTTGTTGCCTTGCAACCTGCAGAAATATTTAGCCTAACAAAGAATTAATTCAGTTGCTTTCCATATCCTCTCAGTTTACATTTTTTTCCTCTAAAAATACATTGAGATACATTTTTCGAAACTTTCTGCACGATTTTCCTCATTCCAGTTTCAAATTACTACGAGTTTTAAAAAGTCTTCGAAGTTCTACCGTTACATACACAAACATTTGAATTTTGTTCCAAGTTTGAATATTCCGAACTTCATTTGTCGGGATTCGAAGCTTCGTGAAAAATGAACGTTACGAAATTGTGCCAATCAGGCTTGAGTTCCAAATTTAAATACGGCCATTTGTACCTGTAGGTGTTTCGTTTTAGAATGCCAGTACCTAGCGGAATATAGCTATTATTATTATATTTCACAGTTCAGTTTAGGTCGTCAAGTGAATCGCGTTAAAAGCTTCTCGTAGGGCTTCTGAATCTCGTAATTGCTAAAGTAAATCTTATGGGGGTCCTATGTCCTCGGGTGCTCCTAGAGTACTCCTAGACAAGGGTGATCTATCATCGACCGTTAACCATATCTTCGAATATCATACTGCCGTCCAGCCACTAAAGCGCAGTAAAAGAACGTAAAAACCCATGTTTTACTTCGCTTAGAGGCTGGACGGCAGATCAGAAGAGTTACTGGTAGTGGTCAAAATAAGCCTTTCAGTTATATAAAAATACTAAGAGAGAGAGAAATATTGAATTATTTTCCATCTTCAGAAAAAATTTAAGCGTAAAAAATGGAGCGATATAAAAGAAAGGGAAGTTAGTTATCGGACGACAGGACAAACCGAAAGAAGAAGACGTGTTGCGCCGACCCCAAGTAATATAGAATACGGGCTGAAAGAAGAAGAAGAGAAAAATTGTTTTTTTTTTAAAACCAGTGTCGGTGTTTTATGCGTAGTAGACTATCTATGGATTGTAGCAGTGTGCGCTCATGCTAAAGGTAGAATAATTATAATCTAAATAATTAATTGACTACAGCTTCGATGCCTAACTTACGACGTGTATTTGTAATGTATGCATTAATTTATCCTAATGGCTTCTTAGTGATGTGTCTGGCACTATACATAATAATAATGATGGTGAATTAATATTCATGATTGTAATAATGATATATAGGTGATATTTAGTGTTTACTCGCAGAACAGATGGTCGATGGATCCGAATTATTCTGGTATAGCGACCGACCGCGTATCGGACAATGCAGTGTAGGAAGGCTTCCCATAAGGTGAATGATGAGGGTCGTGGGAATCGGTTGGATGCAGGACGCTCGTTGTGGCGATACTTGGAGGAGCCCTTTATCCAACAGTGGACGTCTTGCTGCTGATTATAGCCGTTTTCAATTATAGGCCTCCCCCAAATATCGCCTCGATAAATTGTCGGTCTCGTGCGTCTTGCATTCATTGCATTCCCGTTACCCTCACTAGGTCATCGGTCCACCTTGTGGAAGGCCTTTCAACGCCACGACGCTGATATTTTAGTGTTCAAGTCCTTGTAGACGCCATAGAGGTCCAAAATGAAGAAAAAACATAACTCTTACAAGATTCACATCGAATAACAGTCAAGGGAAAAAATAAACATAAAGCACAGGCCCCCAGCACAGGCCCATACATTTGTAATAAACTAACGTACGGGCACACAGAAAACAGAAAACTCGTTGAAAACTGCAATTCGTAACTCACACTGGTCATGAATTGCTACTTATTTATTACACAAGCTTGGTGCCGGCAGCATGCGTTATAAAATATGGGCACACTGAAAAGGAGTTTGATTTACACGCACAATGGTTCACTGATAACTAGGTATTTTTTTTCCGGTAGGGGAATCATCAGAATGACTTCTCCCACTCTTAGGCGGAGCGGGAGGGCGTGTCAGACTCTTACCGTTCCTTCGTTGCCTTCGATCTGGGGGACACGGTGACGCCCTTTCGGATTTTCCGTGTTCTCCAGAGGCTTCGGCCCTACCGGGCCCCTACAGTTTGCTGACATCTCCTTGAGGCGCGCGTGGAACAGAACGCGCCGTTGACGACTGGGCTCAGTCCAGATTATTACCAGACTGTCGGACGGCGAGCTACCCAGTGTTCGCCTTCCGCGAGCCCACTGATAATTAGGTATGGAAACCAGTTGGTGAAGATAAGAAGCAGCTTGATTTAATTTGAGTAGTTATACTTTTTTTTCTGATGGAAGGACGATGGACTTTATGCTACGAGTATTATGCAAGGGAATGATGACTAAGCACCTATTTAACGTTTGCATCCCCAACCGGTCCTATGAGACCGCGCTGTTATTGTTTTACTATTGTGTCTCGTTTCGCGAGTAATTAAATAGCATATAAAATTCTATTTTAATCGATGCTTAGTCATCATTCTTTGGCATAATGACATATCGTATCCATAATCATTACTTAGCCTAATGATATTCTCTGCTGTAATTGCTAGGACTCAGACCTCCTCTTTAAGAAATCTGTAATCTACTACGCGGCCCCTTGCAGGTTGGTAGATATACTATTATGTCTTCAAATGATTGGTTCTAAGATATGCAAGTTTCCTCACAATATTTTTGTTGCCGTTTTTGAGTGCAGTGGTGAAGAAATAAATTGCACATAGTAAAGTGCCTGAACGTACAACTCGTCAATAAGAGCCACTACTACTATGCCCACACTGCATATTCTCCTACAACATATCTTATTTTTTTTTGGATTTGACACGATATGTTGTTTCTCTCATAACTGGTATTGATCGTCATTTTAGTAGTAAATATTCACGTAATAATCATCATTAGTACTAACAGTAAGTATATCCTTCGTTTCATTGGTATTCTCAACTCTTACTCATCTACTCTCTGTAAATAGTTTAAGAATGCTATTGCTCATTTACACAGATTTCTGACTTATGATTTGTAGATTTTAACACAATTTGGTCAACAAACAAGCACGCAAAGTTACTTCCTACTCTTTCAATTTTAACAGCAACAAAAAGAAACTCACCCATTTCTTAGGCCACAACAATAGCCATTCCTTTCCCCATAAACAATACCCCACTTTTAGCGCACATTAATTTATTCCCAGGGTAAACTTTACCACAATCTAACAACACTACAGTTTACACAAACGGGCACGCCCAACAAACAAGAATATAAAAGCTATCACGCTGAATGGAAAGCCATTGTGTAGTTGTGACGCAACAGCTTGGATATCTGAGGGATTTAGGTTACCATGTTATGGTTGATGAAATTGTAATTGGCTGGGAGAAAAAGGAAGAAGACTTCTCAATTCTTCTTAAATTCAAATTACTGTGGCAGTTGAAGAAGCAAACGCTGAAAGAGAAAGCTGAGAAGAATGTCTGGTGGTACTCGAATAGATAGAATCAGAAATGTAAGAATAAGCCCGAACAAGTAATCGGAAAGTAGTGTTGGAATCAGTTGTCACGGTATTAGTGAAGATCGTGATGATGAAAGTTTTAAATATGAAAGTAAATAGGATTACCTACAAGGAAACTGAATAAAAAATAATGGATAAATTATTTGAAATATAACATGGCTTGAAAGAAAATGACTATTGATTAAAAAATGGAAGTAAAAGAATATCATGCAATCAAATTGTCTTTATTTTTTCTGTTTTGAGGATGGCTTCCTGTATAACCGAATTCATCTAGATATCATTACTTTACATACAACGACAACCCATCTGATGTCCATTGGGTAACACTTATCACTTACACTGGTGTTAAATTGTATGGCTTTTGACTGTCTTTAACGACTGTCAGAGATCTACAAATAACAACCGAGCTTAACTTGCTTTCCGAAACACAGGCAACGTCACTTATTCATTCGAGCTCTTCCTCCAAGAAATTCGTGTTCTGCAATGACCCCTAATAAATTAGGATTACCTGGGGGGCAATTATGGGCTGCGGAATTGCTCGACGCAATTACCATGGCCTCGAAACGCAAAGAGCAACTTAACAAATACAGGTGAGTAAGGTATAGCCAGTAAAGGCAATAAGACACTCCTTTAATAGCGTGAAAAGCTCTCTACTGTTCAATTGAGGACAATTGCTGGTGGAAACGAATATTGAATCAAACTGCAAAAAAGGTGCTCCAGAACATATTATGCCCCTTGATGAAATGATTACAAAACCTTCTCTCTCTTCTCAAAACAGGAGATCTTTGACGACTTTTCCTACTAGAAAAAAAAAAAACAATAAATACATATTAACAAATTTAGAACTAGCTTACGTACATTTCTGGTTTACACAGCTAGATATTTTCTTAGAAACAGTTAGTGGGTGCAGTATAGTTCTAGATAGGTGGCGAGGTAACCTGTATTTAGAAGAGACAGCTGCGATCTCCCAATAATTGCTAGATATTTGAAAGCTGGTCAATTTAAAAGATTTAGAAGGTCAAATAATTATGCCGTCAATACACATTTGTGTCATCATTCTAATCTTTTCACACAAATGTTTTGATTGGCATTCTAGCCCAAACAGATGCGATTGCAGATATAGCATTATAAATATTAGAAATCTTATGACTGAATTCTGAAAGTCTAAGTTTAATCTAGTGCTGTCAGATTTATAATTCTGATGAATGGATTCCTTTGGCTTTGGAAAATATACCTGCATTCATAAATATACGAGTACCTGTGCCATAAATAAACTACTTATAGACAAACATGCTTCGTTGTCGACAATATCACCGCATATGTCCCATAGCCTATAAGTAATTTAAGAAAATGGAATTATATTTTGTATGCTAAAAATTGTTTTTAATTAAATTAGGATATTTACCAATGAAAGCTATTAACTTTTTTTTATATAATATGTTGATTTTTGAAAGAAAGTTATTTTATGATTACCCATATTTTTTTCTCTGAGTTGGGGGTACACCAGTTACTGAATTGTGGAGATCAAAAAGAGTAGTCGCTTAGTGTAAAATTCTGGTAATCAGATGCATCCATTTAAACTTAAATACCTCCTCTCCTCTCCTTCCTCCTCTCCTTTTTGTACCTTATAGTTGTAAGGGAACACCGACATAGGAATAGGTCAGGCAGATTGATTAATGTATATTTTTTTGTTCCTATTAAATAATATATTGCAAAAACAATATGATCATTAACTAGTGTACCATTGTCACCATTCATATGTGCTTCAGATTGAAAATGAAAATTTTATGTCCCATTAATATGATTAAATTTCATATCAATGAATGCTGTTTCAAATAATAATTACTCTAATGAAAACCGAGTTGAAAATAAATGATTGATGATTCTGAATGCGACAATCAATATTCAGATTTCACCTTGTTTCCGACAACAGAAGCCCGATTCACGTAATCAAAGCCTTAATGATATCGTAGCGATTCGTCGTTTAGACCAATATCGTATTCACATCCATCAATCAAGCTTGTACGATACCGATTTTAAAACCGGTCGATTGAAGAGTCGTTGACGCGTATTCAGCAATGTCAATTATTCATCATGATCATCTCAGCCGTTCACTACTGGACATCGCCTCTCCCCAAGGCGTCGCCACAACGACCGGTGGTCCTATGCGTCTCGTATCCATCTGATTCCCGCGACCCTCACCGATATCGTTGGTCCACCTTATGAGAGGCCTTCCAACGCTGCGTTTATCATTATCCTAGTAGAATACATAATAATGTAACTAGCAATAAGCCGTTGATAGATCGTTTAGTTTCATCATCATTTTTCATCTGCCTAGCCTTTTTCCAACTATATTGGGGTCGGCTTCCAGTCAAGCCGGATTTAGCTGAATACCAGTATTTTACGAGGAGCCTACCAGACCTCCACAACCCAATTGAATTTTCGTTCTATCGAATCCCGTTCAAAGAACACGTGAATACCGATTTTGTATAGGTCTTCGATCGATTATAAAACTAACGATATTTGATTCATTTCATTTTACATGAATCAGGCTATAAAACATACGAAATATTCACACAAAAGGTAACTTGTTGATAAATGAGCTGTCAACATCACAAAGGCTGTTAGACCAAATTATTGTGTTCATTATAGCGGATAAGAAAATTTAGGCGTCATTATGGAATGTGAATTATAAGAGGCATGCTACATGAGTACAATGGTGTAGGTATCAGGAAGTAATTCTAAAGTGTATAATTTTCTACCTAATAATATTGAGTAGCTATGATGTCGACCATATCAGGCTATATTTTGAATGGCCAAACAATGGGTAGCTTGCCGTCCGGTAAATGAGACGTAGTGATCCACGCGCGCCTCAAAGAAATGTCAGTAAAACCGAATGGACCCAGCAGGGTCTAAGCCTACTGGGGCTATGGGTTAGTTTCAAAAAGGGAAGCCCGAGGTCCTGGAACGCAAGGCAAAGATAGAACATAGGAGTGGGTTTTAATCAGTAAAAGTTTGACACATCCTCTCGCTCCACCCAAAAATGGGAGAAGTAATTCTGATGGTTTCCCACCTAGATGAAGTTTAATAAGCTCTTAGAGTTCTAGGTCGGAGACCCTAGAGCGGCACAAGTCATTGGATAACTTCCCTTCTAGAAAAAAATCCTTAAGCTATGCTTATAAAACAACCTACAATATAAAAGCTGTAAGTACTTTGAATGGAAGTCTATTGTAATCGTTAAACATCATATATTTATGATCACTGATCCCTTTATTCTTATCTCGTTTCCCTACACGTATTATTATGTTTTCAGACCATAAAAATCTTCCTTACCCTTCTTTTGGGTCGCTTACAGTTCGCTATGTAGATATATAATCACTTAGCATATGTGTATGTTAAAAATAAGTTGATGGAACAATTATTGGTGGTACAAGAGAAAGTTGAGGGTAAAAGACAACGTGGACGCTCTCCAATACGGTGGTTGGACCTAATTAAATTTAAGACACACTGCAGCATTAATGACAACTCCCAAGCCATCAAACACAGAGCTGCATGGCGTCGCATCGCAAGAGGGGCCCAAGACTTGATCGAGACATGATCAAGACTACTGTGTCAAGAGTGCAGACTAAGAAGAAGAGAAAACTAAATCAATTTTGATTTATGTTTTCACTATATCCTCTTTAACTTTTAACAAAGAAAACAAAGTGATTTAAGTTTCCTGGCGTTTGTGTTGGCAGTAACAAATTTGATTTTCCAAACGATTAAAATCATAAAAATCTTCTTGTCCAAACCAGTTTAGGAAAAACCTAGCTTTAAAATGGGAACCTGCATTTGCTTTACATCTCTCTTTTGTTGGCTTCAGTTTAGGCAAAGAAAACTTGGCAACAGTTTCAACATCAATATTTTGACGCCATAACCTTTATGCAGGTGTATTTAATCTTATAAATGGCGCCGAGTTCTATCTTCTATAGAGGAGACCTGAGTTTCAGCAGTGAGAACATTATAAGGCTGATGCTATTTTATTGGCACCGATTCTTTTGTGCACTCATCATCATAATCATTTCAGCCGAAATACGTCTACTGCTGGACATAGCCTCTCAAAAGTGTCAAGTGCCATAGCGACCGGTCTTCTGCTTCTCGCATGCATTGGATTCCCACGATCTTCACCAGGTCATCGGTCTACCTTCTAGGAGGCCTTCCAACGCTGCATCTCATGGTACGTGGTTGCCACACCTGAACATTTCGTATCCATTGACCACCTGTGCTGCGAGCAGTGGGCCTTGTCCAATGCTGTTTAAATTTGGCGATTCTACGAACGATGCCAATAATCTTGGTTCTTGTGCACTACTTAAACTTATTCAAACAAACGCTCTCTCTTACAGTTTCAACGTATAAATACTCCTTTCAAATTAGTCAGAATATCGTTTGCTATATAACTGAAAAGTGAAGAAGAAGACAAATAAATACACCATGTAAACTAATTTGACAGGAGTAATATTATTGCTGACTCTTTCTAGTTTTAACGATTAGTAAAAGAAAGCAATAGTTTAAAATCAGTTCAGTTGGCGTACAAGAGAACCGGCACCACTGTATACAAGACTGAGCATAAAGTTATTTTTATGTACCCACTACCTAATAAATAAACCGTGAATTGTTTGAGCCACGCAAACTTCAAGGGTTCCATTTCCCCCCTTAAATTGTGGGGTGGTATTGCCAGATTTTATATGACAAACTTTTGTTGGTACTGATTTCTAAATATAAAAAAAAACTAATTTTTAGTGATGTCAGATGTAGAGACGCAACAAGACATGCTTGTAGTATCACAGAGACCGGTCGGAGATTCATGAATTAATTGTGGTCTAAGTAAGTTGTAATATATAAAAAAATCACTGAATAATCGTCTTCTTCTTGCTATCCTTGTTCTAAATTACATGGGGTAGGCGGAACCCCTTTTTTTTCGTCCATTCTGTCCCGTTGCCCGTCACGTTATCATTAACTCTCTTTTCTTTCATATCACTTCTCACACAGTCCTGGATAGAATTTTTGTATGACTTTCTCCATAAAATGTACCTATGAATTGGTAATTCAATGAGCACATTATGAAGAACCAAATTTCATGCAAAATAGCAGACTTTACTGGAATAGTTTCACACAAATTTATGTTTTGATTTCAGAAGAAACCTAGATAATATCCACGGGGTATATAGAATAGAATAAACTCAACTAACTCGGGGTATCAATTTTTCCAAAATATCTGGAGTAAGTAAAGTAATGAAGTCATAATCATGTAAAAGCGTTTGTGAAATTTGGAAATCTCAGGTTGTCTACAGTCTTAATATACTCCGCTACTTTAATTATCCCCAAAATAACTTCAGTTATTCAATCATTATTATTTAAAAAACCCTCCATAATTACAGTTCCTTCAAAGCTTTTAATTACATCAGTCCTTGAAACTTCAATATTACTTCGGGATTCATTTGGGGGCTAACAAATGAACAGGACAAATGAGTTCGTCTGACTTTACTCACAAAAAGCCCATTTTAGTCTAGATCCTCACGAAACTGATGGTATCATGAAACCAGCCGTAAAAGTAACACAGCCGTAAAGGCTTTTAAAGGCAACTTTGTGACAGGAAGAGAGAAATGTGAGTTAGATGATGTTACCGAGTTCTTTGCTAGAGTTAGAATCAAAGAGAGAAGTACGTTTATAGAATTGTGTGCGGCGAATGAATAGTCGTGTTTTTAGAAATGTATCAGCATATAACATGTATAATTATGAAAACACAATTTTTTATTTCATAATTTGCGTCAGAACAGAATTCGATGTTAGTACCTTATGTCTACTTATAATCAGTCGACGCAATAAGGTATACAAAAAGATAAATAAGAATTGCAATCCGTATGTAGATAGATGGTAGGTATTAAAAGTTGTCATAGTAAGACCGTTTTCACATTATCCGATCCGATATCGGTATCGGACGCCGATACGATATCGGGGTAAGTAAAATGTATGAAATGCTGTGCTCCGATATCCGATATCGGGTCGGACAATATGAAAGACAGGTACATATCTCATACATTTACCTTACCCCGATATCGTATCGGCGTCCGATACCGATATCGGATCGGAAAATGTGAAAACGGTCATAGAATAAATGAACTCTATCGGACACAGTGAAATTAGGATAAAAATAGGACCAATGGTCACCAAAAACCCGTCCGCATTGCCGTTAATGGCAAAAATGCCCAAAAAGCTAAAATATACCACGCTCTCTAGTCATGTGTAAAGTTAAAAAAAATACTTTTAGGCATAAGTAGCGTATGGTCCAAAAAACTTGATCGCTCGAATCCCATGGTGTACTTCCTATATAAAAAGAGGTTTTTAAGGTGTAAAGGTTTAAGGTCTATTCAATTAATTGAATAGTATAACAGGAGGTATGAAGTTTGCCGGATCAACTAGGTACTATATACTCGTAAAACAATTATTTGCAATTAATTATTAAAGGTACTATTTGTACCTAAGGATTACGAAGAACTAAATTATTTTCCTCGGCAACCATCATCTACATCGTCCACCTAGCCTTTTCCCAACTATATTGGAGTCGGCTTCCAGTCAAGCCAGATTTAGCCGAATACCAGTATTTTATGAGGAGCGGCTGCCTACCAGACCTCCACAACCCATTAACTCGGGTAGCACGGTACTTCATGGCAAGACTGGAGTCAGATTTACTGGTTTCCGACTATCCGTAACGACTGTCAAAGATCTACAAATAACAGCCGGGACCTACGGCTTCACGTGCTTTCCGAGGCACGGAGGAAACTCGGTATGTTAAGATGGGCACCCATCCACAGACCAATCTAGGTAAACGTTGCTTAACCTTGAAGATCGACCCGTGCGGCTGTTACTATCTAGCCACGAGCTCCTCGGCAACCAACCTTATAAATTCTATATGTAGAGAATCTGATTCACAATATGTTTTAACTATACTTTCCTAAATTGATAGATGCTATAAACTTCTCTATCCATTACAGAATACATCATCGTAACATTCGGAATAGGACATTGATCTAATACTTGTTTTTGTAATATTGAACTGTTGAAAACATCTATAATAATCTATAGCTCTGTTTTATTCATGGGCGGAAGAAAATAACGATAAAACACAGCACGATAATGTTTTCCTAGACTTAGATCAATCTAACCATTTGTTTTATCTAAAAGAACAATAAGTCACTTCCCGAATAAAAGGATTTACAACAAACGTAGGAAGAAACCGTTGAAATATACGCATTCAGGCTTTAGAATAATTGCCATACTTTTTGCTATACAGCAAAAATATCTACCAAACGCTTAGTCAAAGCAAATGACACATCGTTTATCAAAAGAAACGAGGAATTCATGAGAAAAAGATGAATATGAAACACACAAACGTACCTTTCTTTGCAATTTATTACAGCAATTTCTAAGCCATCAACATCACTTAACTCGTATTTTATAACCGACACAGATGTCTTTTGTGAATTGCTTCATCGAAAAGAGGTCAACGGTTTACGAGAAAGAATACAAAAATGGGTAAGCATTTTTCCACAGTGGCCAGCAACCACTTTTTTTCCTGTAAGTCTGAAAGCAATATAAATAATTGCGGCTTCAGTCGTAAACTTACAATGTACCCAATTAATAACTTTTTATTACAATCTACAAAGAAAATTTAATAAAAAAGAGAAATATAGGTACCTTTCACGGTATCGTGACAAAAACCCAACAAAATTTTATTATTAGTAAATATGGCAGCAAAGTGTGGCTCGACTGTCGGAACAAAGTATTACTTAAAAATATTACATTACAATTTCTGAGTTTGAGCACGCAACAAAGTAATTTAATTTACGAACCTGTGTTCAGAAGGCTCTGTAGGCTCTATGCGGCACTGGCGAACGCACATTAAAAATTCATATATTTGTAAAAAAAAATCACTTTAAAAAAATAAAAATGCAATCCACGGCACACTGACACTTAGCTGTCACAATGTTATGTACACTTTAATTTCGAATTTCATGTTTAGTTTCCTATGCGGCCGGCAGGCGGCGCTGGCATGCGCTTCTTACCGCGGTCCTCTACACACTAACGTCTGACTGTGTGATTCGCGCATGCGTCGTTACTCCTACACCCGATACCTACATTTCATTTTGTAATGAACTGAACTTTTCTTCAGCACGCCTGAAACTAGACTCAACGCTTAACAACATAGAGTTGGTATTAGAACAAGAGCTAAATTAAAGGGTGCGATTCGACTTCGCAAATCTTTTGTCTCTCTTCCACTAACGATGTCCACATGCATTTGAATTTTAATTGAGTGTATCTATGTGTTGTATACGAAACAGTTTTCAAGTCTTTATGTCAGCGGTCAGTGTCAAATTTCTGTGCTCAAGTGATTGCATTTTTTTTGGGGCAAGTTTTCCTTATGTTTGGGGTACGCGCGAAGGCGGTGTCGTGTTCAGGGTAATCAAAAGAACCATTACCCCAGTTAAAGTTAAGTTCTAACGAAAGCGGTTTACGCACGTTTCCCTCGCATTGGTTAACAATGTCGCTATAAAATGATTACGTAACTTAATTATAGTCTGCATTATTTTTAATAGGACTCGGGCGGTGAATTAGGTTCCTAAATAATGCATGAGATAAAAACGAAAATAATTTCTACTAACAGGAATGTTGTTTGAATTAATTTTATACCGTACTAGTAACCTTGTTTTTGTATATAATTATTATTAAGACTTATTTTTTTCTTTCTAGTGACCTGTCCCGGATTTGCACGGGTACAAATTATATATATTTTAATTATTACAAATATATATGAGTATACAAGGAGAAACTGACTGACTAACTATCAACGCACCACTGAAACTTATGAGTTTAGGAAATTTTAAACAAAGCGTCCTGTCATGATGTAAGTGAGCATTATATTATAACATTGGGCAGTCGTGTAAAAATGGGTGAATTGAGAAATGAGGGAATTTAGTTTGTAGGCAAAATCTTAGTCCGTAAAACGATAATTATGGTTGAAAGTTAACAGAAATAGTAACCAAGTAAATAATAACTAGGACCCAATACGTAGCCTACAGTTATTTTTTTGGGGGTGGGAAATAATTCAATGACTGGCCTGTTGGTCTAGTGGTTAGTGACCCTGACTGCTATGCCGGAGGTCGTGGGTTCGATTCCCACCCAGGACAAATGTTTGTGTGATGAGCACGATCATTTGTTCGGTGTCTGGGTGTAATTTATCCATAATATGTATGTATTTAGAAGTATATAAGTATGTTTATCAGTTGTCTAGTACCCATAATACAAGCTCTGCTTAGCTTGGGACTAGATGATGTTGTGTGAAAGTTGTGGGATATTATATTATAATGACTTTACCCATCCCCAAGAGCGCAACGCGATGTGTTTCAGGATCACAGTATTTTTCGAAAATACCTTTAAACCTAGCGGGAAATTTATAAGATTGATTATAGTGACTATTATACTGAAACCACGCGAGGAAACTGGCATGTCTTAGAACCAAAAATTCGAAGACATATGACATCCACCAATCCGCACTGGGCCCGAGTGGTGGATTACAGCCCATTCCCTCTCCTAGTAAGGAGACCTGAGTCCCAGCAGTGGGAACATTATAAGGACGATAATGCTAATGCTAACTGAAACCACACGTTCTTCGTTCTTCTGTAAAAATTGACACAATATACACACGTTCTTAGGTACATGTTTCACGCAAACACGACGAGAGACACTGAAAATAGCGACTTGCATAATAGATGGCTCTGGTCAACTTGAGTTCGTCTCAGACTTAAGCCTTGAATAGGTAATGGAACGCCTGTGGATTCAACGTGTTTCTAACCGACTTCAGAATAAGGAGGTTCTCAATCGCTATCTCATTGGATGGTTAGCGATGATGAGATCGATGATAACTGACTGATACTGATGACTGGTTTTCCAAATAAACGTGTTTTCTTTCTTTCTTTCTTTCTTTCTCATGCTCCTTTCCTAGTAACTTTTTCAAACTTGTCTTTAAACACTCATCATCTGCCTAGCCTTTTCATAACAATATTGGGGTCGGCTTCCAGTCAAGCCGGATTTAGCTGAATACCGATATTTTACGAGGAGCGGCTGCCTACCAGATCTCCATAACCCATTAACTGGGATAACACGGTACTTCATGGCATGACTGGAGTCAGATTTACTGGCTTCTGACTATCATTAACGACTGTCAAAGATCTAAAAAAGACAGCTGAGACCTACGGTTTAACGTGCTTTCCGAGGCACGGAGGAAACTCGGTATGTTAAGATGGTCACCCATCCGCATACCAACCTTGGCAAGCGCTGCTTAATCTTGAAGATCGACCCGTACGACTGTTATTATCTAGCCACGAGCTCCACAAACTTGTCTTAAACACTCCTGAAACACAAAACCCTACCAGGGAATTCCACTTCTTACCTGTACTTTAGTTTTTCTCATCATTTACAACCAAGAGGTTCTAGGCCGTCAGTGAATATGTTGCTTGTAGACTAGCGTGTTCTATCATTATTGCTTTCCAAGCATAAGGGTGTATCTGTATAACAAGCATTTTAGCATTTATTATTAGCATTATTGGCCTTATAATGTTCCCACTGTTAGGACTCAGGCCTCTTCTCTTGGAGAGGGAATGAGCCATTAGCCACCGCGCGGGAACATTGCGGATTGGTGGATGTCACATGTCTTCGAATTTTTGGTTCTAGGACATACCGGTTTCCTCACGATGTTTTCCTTCGCCGTTTTGAGAAATGCCGTGGTTGATTTGCCGTGGTGATGAAATAAATTACGCAAAGTAATGCACCTGCCAGGGCTTGAACCAGCGACCTACAACTTGCAAATTGGGGCAGTTGCCACTGGGCCACCACTGCTCTACATATGTATAACTAGCTGTCCCCTGCGGTTTCACCCGCATTTTTCGTTACTGTTCCGCTCCCGTGGGTCGTAGCGTGATGGTATATAACCTATAGCATTCCTCAATAAATGGGCTATCTAACACTGAAAGAATTTTTCAAATCGGACCAGTAGTTCCAGAGATTACCCCCTACATACAAACCTACAAACTTACAAATTTTACCTCTTTATAATATTAGTATAGACAAGCACTACTATAATTTTGAAATTTTTAAAATAAACAAAGGACCTTAGTGAAATAAAAATAAAAAGGCATTTTAATGTACCTAATTTTATTAATATGTTCAGTTAAACATTGTCTTCTAATAAAGACGAGGCGTGTAGAGCACGGAAACGTTTGTCTTCAGTCACTGAAAAAGTTAATTTAACCAATATTAGTTTTTATAGCTTGAGAAGATGCTACACTGTGTCAACTGCAATGTAACCAGTTATTAATGAACAGTGAATTATTAAACTATGTATTTAACAAAATACAATTTACATTTTCTCTCCCGTAGATACTAGCGAATAAAACTGAAATTTCCACGAAAAATGCAACCTCATTCCAAAGTAATTCATGAATATGCAACGTTAAAAATTCAACAGTACATCAAAGTATTAATTAAAGCGGCCATCTTTAATTAAAAAACGTTATAACTTTTTAAATAACGTTACAGGCACAATTTTTATTTACATAACTTGCATTTACTTAGTGATTTGTTCGAGTTTTCTGAAGAAATATTGATAGCGTTTGAATTAAGTTTATAATGGCAAAGTTAATCTTGCTTTATTGGATTTTCTTTGAAGGATAGAATAATTTTCATCTTCGAAACGTATTTTTGTTCTTATCTACTTTTATTTTTAAGATAGGTACTACATAGGCCTCTCCTAAGAGTTGCCGCAACGTCCTATCCTGTGTGTTTTACATCCATCGGATTTCCACAACCCACACCAGCCTGCTCATTGGATAAGTATGTATAAACTTCCAGAGGTCTTATGGGGTTAAAATATTGACACCAGAGAAGTCAGGCCTATGTATGTTTAGAGTAGAAGCCAGGTAATTTTGCCATTGCGTTAATTGAACCACTTTGTCATTCTTATTTTTATAAATAATCAAGTTTGAATTGAGGAGCTCGTGGCTAGATAATAACAGCCGCACAGGTCGATCTTCAAGGGAGGAGCTCGTGGCTAGATAATAACAGCCGCACAGGTCGATCTTCAAGGTTAAGCTGCGCTTGCCTAGGTTGGTCTGTGGATGGGTGACCATCTTAACATAACGAGTTTCCTCCGTGCCTCGGAAAGCACGTTAAGTCATTGGTCCCGGCTGTCATTTGGAGATCTTTGGCAGTCGTTACGGATAGTCAGAAGCCAGTAAATCTGACTCCAGTCTTGCCATGAAGTACCGTGTTACCCCAGTTAATGGGTTGTGGAGGTCTGGTAGGCAGCCGCTCCTCGTAAAATACTGGTATTCAGCTAAATCCGGCTTGACTGGAAGCCGACCCCAATAAAGTTGGGAAAAGGCTAGGCAGATGATAATGATGATGAATCAAGTTTGAATTGGCCTCCCCACCAAGGTTTCCGATAACTCCCGACACCCGTCACTAAGTCTCGAAGATTTTTCGTAATCGCAAAATATTTAGTACGATTTTCAGATTTTTTTTCCTGTACTTATGCAATGAGACATGGCTTATTGCTTTTCAGGATTCTATAACAAAAGGGATCCATTACATTTAAAATATATGGAATTAAAAATTTAAATTAATTAAAACGTGATTTTAGTGACATTGAGTTTATCCATTGGGAATGACTAAATAACAGCCTAGCCTCGGACAGCACGTAAACCCGTTGATCCTACATCTGATCTCTCTCCGGTCGTGTCAGTTTGCGGACCCTTCGGACTATGCGAATTGTTTGCGGACTTGCTTTCACAGGATGCAGGTTGCGAGAATTTTAACATTTCCACTTACATAAAGATTTAGAATTGGTTTTCAATATTTTTATTTTTTAGTGGTTGGCGTAATATTTTAATGTGGTGTTAACGTAACGTCTTCTTTTTAGTTGGATATCAACATAATGACTTCTCCCGCTCTGGGCGGAGCAGGAGGGCGTGCCAGACTTTTACTGCCTAAAACCCTCTCCTGTTCCTTCTTTGTCTTCATTCCAGAGGTCTTTTTCGAACAACCCATGGCCTATGTTTAATGCTTGATGTGGCAGCCTTTAATTAATAATACTCCCCCGACCGAATTTCGATCACTGTGGCCAATCTCAACAGAGATTAGCCAAGTACGCAGGAGATATTATAGTGCACAAGCGTGTGCGCAAACACAGGTGCACTCTCTGTTCCTTTACTTGCATAGTCCGATGGGGCGGCAATCCGACACGACCGGAGAGAGATCAGGCGCAGGACCAACGGCTTTACGTGCTTTAACTAAGGTTACACTGAATCTTTAACATGTATTGATGTATGCTTTGTTAGTTGTCCTTAAATTAATAATAATGCACGATAATATCTTCATACGTTCGTACATGGTTAGATAATCTGTATCGTGAGGATGACCCTTTTTTCATCATAAAGATAAGATCATACTTTTTCTATCGGTTCAGGATTCCGATCAAACGCAACTGATTTATTATGATGTAGGTTTAATGTATTCTATTTACAGTGAGGCAAGAGACAGTTGCCTAGGCACGATTATTTATCGTTTATTTATTTATAAAAACAAGGGTTTTTCTTAAACATAAAAAGTCTTTGCATGCCATAGCCTGATATTTGGTCAACGTGCTATTAACTGTTAAGCTAAAATTAAGTTAATATTATAGTGTTCCTTCAGTATACACTTTATGGTTTGCCTGTCTGCATAAAGTGTAATGATCAAGAGTATTTTTGGTTTTTTCATGTGGTCTTCTCGCAGTACAACCGATGAGGTTGTCAACTAGCCTGTGAGGGCCTTGAATTAAAACCTCCAACCAGGGCTTACTAAAACTAAATTTAAAACGAAGCGACTACGCGGTAAGAGTACCCACTGTAGAGTACGAATCTTGGTTTAGGGCATCGCTAGGGGAGGGCACACAAAGAACTGGCTGGATCGAACATGGATTATTATTTTGCAAATTTAAGAATCCGAATTTAGGGTCCGATTATAATGTAGGTGTCTTCAAGGCTAGAGTGAATAGGCTCTTAATAAACTAGTGCGCCTCACCATCAACGATTGCTTTACTACTCACCATGAGATGAGATCGCGGTCAAGCACTAGTTTATACGAATTAAAAAAAATGTAAACGGCGCAGGCTGGCTTGAGCAAGAGAAGGGACGGACATTGACGGGAGCATCGTGGTCGTCGGCGGCGAGGACTTAAGGACGTTAGTCTGTCTTTCCTTAGATCTTGACTACTTGTTTTATTGCTGGATCTTTGCAAACGTCATGCAATCAAAGCGTTTACGTCGCACAATGCTTTATCTCGTTGTCAAGCTAGCTTCAGTATTGCCTTCACCGACATATAAAAGTTTTCGGTTGAAGAAATGACTAAGATATTATATCTTCAAAATCTGAGCAAAGAAATAAAGAACACTTTAACATATCAATTGAATCCTCTCAATCGTATGTTATGTAAATCTACTAAGTACGTTTAAAAATTGAGCTTCAGACACGTCACTTGACATTCCACAATACTTCACAACGATTTAAGAGAGTAAGGATTTTATTTATTCAAAAGAATAGATGTTGAATGCCTTGTTTTAGACTAGTTTAGTACATTTTGTGGCGCTTCTGGCTAAGTAATAGCAGCACGTTTTGATATATAACGCTTGCCGAGGCCGGCCAATGGATGGGTGACCATCGATTGCATATGGTGATTGCTCCGTACCTAGGATAGTTAAAACGATGGTCCAAGAAGTCACTTGATGATCTTAAGGTCAAACAGTCGTAACACAGTCAGAAGCCAGAAAATCTGATTCCAGTGACTGGCCGGGGTAAAATACAAATATTTATCTGCAGAAGGATAGATTGGATAGATTGTTGAGGAGCTCGTGGCTAGATAATAACAGCCGCACAGGTCGATCTTTAAGGTTAAGCAACGCTTGCCTAGGTTGGTCTGTGGATGGGTGACCATGTTAACATAACGAGTTTCCTCCGTGCCTCGGAAAGCACGTTAAGCCGTTGGTCCCGGCTGTCATTTGTAGATATTTGGCAGTCGTTACGGATAGTCAGAAGCCAGTAAATCTGACTCCAGTCTTGCCATGAAGTACCGTGTTACCCTAGTTAATAGGTTGTGGAGGTCTGGTAGGCAGCCGCTCTTCGTAAAATACTGGTATTCAGCTAAATCCGGCTTGACTGGAAGCCGACCCCAATATAGTTGGGAAAAGGCTAGGCAGATGATGATGAGAAGGATAGATCGGAAGCCAGTTCTAGGTAGATTAATTCATGATAGAGACATTGTTAGCCTAGCCAAAGTTTTTATAGATGAGGAGTCTAGGGCTAGGGAATTTGTAATGGGAGCCCGATTCCATCCACTATATTTAAAGTTAGATCTGTCTTATATGCCATGATTTCCTGGTCTGCGCCAGATACTTTAAGAGGATTAAAGATATGAGGTATGGTACAATTTCCAACAGAGGACGTCTTTTGACCGATTTGTTGATGATTATGAGAGAAGGCTTAACACAGTTTTCAACACCCCTAAGCTGTAACTTCTTCTACACTAATCATGACACCAGAAACCTCAACTCCCATTTCAGTTATTAATTAAGAAAACTTTCTTACATCAATAACGCTAAGGTATAAATTACGGCAACAGATTGTTCCACCAGATTACCAGGAGACCTTCGTAAGTAAAGATAATATGTGACGTAGTTAGGGAGTTGTCACTTTATCTGGTAACATGTTGTTTGTATGATAAGTGGGTGGTGGTATTAACCTTATCGTAGTTTTGTTGTCCTTGGCTTTGGAGGTATGAGGAACAGAGTAAAAAGTAGCAATGTGCGAGGGCGAGAGGTTTAATTTGATTGTCCGAACATCTGTATTGTTCTTGATTGTTTCGACCTTTGAGTCGAGTTCGACTAGGTCTGTTATTACGACTGGCATATGGTGCGTTCATTTTCGAGTTGTTCCTGCTTACAGTTTTGAGTTAGAGTGACTGATTCAAACAATAGCAAACTAGTGGTCGATTCTGTTGACTCAAAACAATCAAAAAACATCTCGATAATTTGTAGAACGGCGAGTCATGGGTCAACTCGATACCTACTTTGATAGTTTATTTCAACGATTCTGATTCTTTCGATTGTTAAAATATCTCGTAATACCTTGAGTCAAAAGGCTTGTAACCTGCATCGACAAGGACTTTCAGACTTTATCTAGCCCAGATTTTTTCTCTAATTACTATGACTAGCATGTGACAACTCTACATGTTAGGCCATGTAGAATTGTATCAGTATAGAGACACAGAGCGGATAACGGCCTATGCGTCCACTCCTAGACAGCAGGCCTGAGTCCCAGCAGTGAAAATATTATAAGACATGGGTTTATTATGCTTATTCCCAGATCTTATCTAACCCACATTTTTTTCTCTAAACTGACTTGCATGTGGAAAAATGTGTGTCAATTCTACATAACGCATGCAACATGCGTGTCTTAACAGTATGGAATGTTAACCGCCCTGAAGAATTCCTCCGCTGAATACCAGCCGATGGCTAGTTAGATGCTCGCATGCTTGCTTATCGAGTGTGGACGTAGACCAGCTTTCTTTGCGTGTTAAACGCTCCGTTTGAACCTGCCCTTTGTATTGAAATAATTTTATTAGATTTATTAAAAAAGAGTTTTTTATTAAGTAATGGTGTGTTTATACTTTACAGTATTGTTAACAAGTCTGCAACCATTTAATTTTTATGTTTTACTGTTTTTTAAAGGGGAGGAAAATCATCCCATGACTTCTCCAGTTCTAGAACGGAGTGGGATTGTCAGACTTTCAGTGAATAAACCACACTTATGTTCCTTCAGTTGCCTTTGGCCTTCTAGAACTATGATTTACCTTTTCAGAAGTCAACCCAAAAAAAGCCATGACCAGGCATCAGATTTGCTGGGCCGCTACAGTTTTGCTGACATCTCATTATGTACTTGGTGAATTGTAGTAATTTGCAATAACGGGTAAATGGATGTTTCTTATAATACAAGACTTTCCTAGCTTAGGGATTATAATTCATATAAATAAAAAATGGTTGCCTGTAAAGTCGTTTTTACGGGCGAAGATTTTACGTGACAACGTCTTTTTCTCGGTAGAATATTTATTGATATGAATATAATTAAATTGCACAATAGGAACAAGGAATTGAATGAAAATAAGAATTGCACAAAGGATCATGACCAACGATGTATGGAAATCCGTCTAAAGTTGAAACACAATAAATCTTTATTTATTATAGACTACGCTTTATATACTATTAAACAAAAGTGTTAATTTTCACATAAATACCCGGATTTTGAAGTAATTAAACAAATACGGAGATAACCTACAAATTATGCCTAACCTACTCGTAACTTATAAAATGACCACAGATCAGTCATGGAGGTATAAAACAACAATGTTAGTTAAAAACAAAACAAGTGAACAGTTGCTAATTGAAAAATATAATGTAATATTCATGCTTTTTATGGGCTTGCGGCATTGATGTTACAATATCGAAATAAAACGACAACTTCAGTCAGATAGAGATCATTTATTAACTTCAATTTGTCTCAGATCTATACAGAAATAAATAAGGTACCTTCCTGTTGTATATAATGGTATAAAACACATAATTATGAACAGACTTTTCATGTAGGTAGTCATTAGGTATTTAATGTTAGAACAAGTATACAATAAGTAACCTATAGATGTCCTACGTATTTGACAGCAGAACTTTAAGTACCAATTACCTTTATTATTCATCATACTCATCAAAATAACTATCTAAATACGAAGCTGGAGCAGTTATATCGTTATAACGCCCCCAGCTCAAGAACCAAACTACAGTCATTATATGAGCGCAACAGCCCACAGTTCTCTTTCCAACCAGACAGCTGCATGAGTAGCCGACTATTGCATCTAATGTATTAGCTACAGCATCATCTTTACTAATTAATAAATACGTAAAATAGGTGCGACTACTAACATGTCTCGATTTAATTCTGCCTCTCAAGAGGTAGTTATTGTAACCCAAAATTAGAGGTATATCATCCTCAACTTCATTATTAACTTCCACATAATACGTACCAGTTCGACGAACATGTTCCCCATAATACGATCTAGCTTGTTTAAGCTGGTAGGTGCCCAGGGCTAATCGTTTCAAATCATTTATTGAAAGTCGCGGAAACCTAGTCAAATGTGGATTATCTTGATTAATCATTTGGAAATTCGCTCTCCTTCTATTAAGGTGTTCTTGTTCAACATATACTGCTAAATAATTTTCAAGTGCAAGCCTATCTTTTGCAATTCTTACATACTCTGCAGCCTCCGGTGGATCCTGTATGGATGTATGGAACTTATTAGTAAGCGCACAACAAATTCTAAAATCGTCCTTTAGATGCAAAGCAGCACGATTATTAAATACATGCCGAAAGAGTCTGAAGTCCCTCTTAATTCTCCCATTAACAACTTCTACAACCCAGCGACACATGGTTACTAAACGAGACCGATTTGCTTGTTGGGTTGTCAATTGATATTCATTTTCAAGTAATGATTCTGGCATGCGTGTCACAAAGCCACATTCTTGCAATTCATTTATGACATCCCTGAATCCTCTGTCAAGTATAAAAATGTCACCTGTCCGGAAAAATGATCTTAGACCAGATTCCTCACTTCGAAGGTTTAAACTAGTAATTGTAGCATCATTAGTAGTAGCTTTATAAGGCCCTAGACAATCAATTATGTGACCATCACAACACACCATCATAAATGGTTTAACTAGATTATCCAGTTTCTGCAAACTGTAAGTTTGTTTTTGAAATAAATAATTAGTGCTACTTTGGATAAATACATAAGTTGCATCACACATAACTATTGCTGGTTTGGTATTTGAGGGCAAATGAGGATTGCCAAATAATCCTTCTGGAATTATTCTGTTTCTAGAAGCAACATCTTCTATAGTTAGGTGATTAAATCCTAAATGCATTGGTACAAACTCTCTAGTTAGACACTCTCTAGCTGATTTCATCCAGCGTTCTAAGGTAGTACGAGATTTGTCGAATAGTGTAGCCAATCTTTCATTACTGTCACCAGTTCTCAGCTTAACTAAATACATGCACAAAGCAATACTGGCATTAGGTACAGAGTTTGATAGACTTGGTATAGAATTTAATAAATCATAAAATTGATTAGAGGTCATACCTAACCAGTAATGACATAAATATGCTGGCATAGTTGCAATATTCGAAAAATCAATGTGGTATTTGGTAGCTCGCTGCAACATGTTTAAAATGTTGTCAAACTGTGAACCAGTAAAGTCTCTTAACTGGGAAGTTAATTCATTCCACTGGCCATGATTTAAGTGGTAATTACATATTCGTGCTCCTGGTGGTATATAAAACCTGTGATTTAAAAGTAAAAGTTCCTTTATGGCAGCAGGTATAAGTAGACGTTCCGATTCAAAACAGTCAACAAATATGCAATGGCTAGCTGTATTAGCAGCACGTCTGTATACTGATGAAGTTATTTTATCTCTTACTTGAGAAGGTTGCCTGGAATGTTGCGAGGTATGTTGCGGAAGGGGTGGCGGTGCAGGTATATTAAATTCTCCACTCGTTCCTACTTCTGGCAGAATAGGGCGATTGGTGTCTTGTTGGTTTTGACGTCTCACTTCCCTATAAGCTGCCAACCAACAAGCATTGCACACTCTTTCCAATCTTGAAACCTAAAAAAGAACAAATTGACATACTATGTATTCAGTATTAAAATAAACCAATATGTAATATCAGCATTATCATTTCAGCTGAAAGGCGTCCACTGTTGGACATATGCCTCCCCCAAGTGTCGCCACACCTAACAGTCCTGTGCGTCTCGCATCTTGCTGTGCCCGACAGGATCCATATTGATCTTAACAATATTTCATACCTTCTATGTAGTTATGTACATAATATGGAATGTACTAAAGTATTGAGTAATACAATATTATTATATAGCCAGTATATCTCAGAACTCTGGGGTCTTGGACCTTTGGAAGGCGTATGAGGAGCCAAACCAACTTGCAGAGGCCCTTTAGACACTTTTAATGAAGCGTAATAGCAACCAACGATTATCCCTGTACGCGCTATGCTGTGCACTCTAGGACTACCCTCAGTTGGTTGGTGGGAAACTATTGCAACGTATGAAAACAAAGATAATAGGGTTTTTGAAGTCTTAAGTGGACTGGTTACCAGTGAACTATGTTAAGACAATATTATTATTAGTGAGAAACATATCAGCGTTAGTCTAGTGTATAGATTATTACTGCTCAAAGTCAAATACTTTAATTGGAAATCACCGCTGGCTTTGACACAACGGTGACCTTATACACTCACAGAAACAACATAGTTGTTTTGCTCGCAGTTTTCTGCGTGGTGGTGAAGTTCCCCAAGAATAAAAATTAGCATTATAGAAATATGTGTAAGTCAAAAAATATTTACCAAGTGCAGCGGAACCTTTCTTAATATAATGTTCCTTTCTGGGCGGTCAGATCTCACAGCATGTGTTCTTGATGCACGTAAAATAGACAGTCCACAAGAAAAGCATATACTTCTGTGACCAAAAGCAGGCAATGGTAAAGGATTTACTCCATCAATGAATGTATTTGCTCGATCTTGAAGTATTGCTATACACTCCGTACAAAGTACACTTTCTGATGAAAGCTGAAATAAAAGAAAATACTTCTGAATGCTACTGTTTTTCTGAAATACTTAATTCAGGTTATACACCAATCATCATTTAATCCAAACATATTATAAAACAGAGTCCCTCACTGTGTATAAGGATATTATAAGCTCAAAAAGCACTGAACAGATACTCATGCAGTTTTCACCAGTATACGGAGTGATTCATGAGGAAGGTTTAGGTGTTTAAAACATGCATATCATAGTAGAAAAACAACCGAGAATTTCAAAGATTTCTATCACTCATGCAAAGCTGGAACGGGAGTAATATATACTCCATCTGTTTAGGTAGTTAACTAAATGTAAACAATCTTAGCATGTCTTTTATCTAAAAAAATGCCTAAAAATTGTATCTAAAAATGTTTACAATTAGGTATTTACTTAAACCGAAGTTAGGTAATTAATTTAAATAATCTTTGTATGTCTTTTATACGATTTATTTTAAATAAAAAGACATATCAAGATTGTTTACCTTTAGTTAACTACCTAAACCGATAGAGTATAAGCATACAGCTGTGCCCGGCTGTGTTCCTACATATTCTTGTAAACTATAGTACTTGTAAACTATGCCCTAAACTAAACTACTGGAGTATTCTTTATGAATGTGATAATCATATAAAAAATATAATTTTCAAATCAACATAATAATTCCAGAGATTAGAAACAAATCAAAAAAGTTTTCTTGTTTATTATATTAGTATATTATATACATTTCATCAATATATTACATTGCTGTATTGTTCACATTAAAGCTCATTTTCAAGATTAAATTAAAGGATCAATAGTAGAAAATCGTAGTTAAGTTGTATGATGGCAGTCTGACCATAATTCATACTATAAGTTGCACCACACTAAGGATGGATGATTATAGGATGTTGTCAGCTATTCAAAAGTAAAGGATGTCTGATAATCTAGAAGTAATATAATATAGTGATAACTTACCTCAGTAGGAGTTATCCAAGATCGTAATATAGTAATCATCGTCGTAGACGCTTGTTGCAAGGAATGCTGCGGGTGATTTCTGGGTATCAAAAGTGAACAATTGACACATCGCGATCGGTTTCTCATTACCACCGGCATCGGTTGAACAGAATCAAGCATCGACATGATAACAATAGACTCACTCAAAAGAGTTCAGAAACACAACACAAAAACGTCCTGCGTAATAAAACACACCTAAAAATATAAAAACGTCCTGTCGTAAGTTACATGAAACACGCTAAGTTGTTTAAAACAAACACCAACGAATTTCCGTAAGTATTACTATTTACGTGGAGAGATTATCACAGCGACTATTCTCAATCGACACATAAACAGTAATGGCTTCCGACTTCCGCAGTTCCGCACAGGCACCGGCTTAGGGATGACAATCTGAAATCGATTTTGTAGGTCAAGTATATTGATTTTTTTTTATCGATCTTAAACATGGAATAGATACTTTAAATCGATTTTAGATACTTGAAAACGAGTTCCGATTTTTTCTTGCAGAAACTGTTAGGTTTTGATACGTAATCAGATTCTTTATTCTGTGTTTTGGAACCAAGAATATTATTTGGGTAATTTATTTTGTATTCGATTCATTGCAATTGACTTTTTTTGGTGGCAACACCAAAACGAATTTGTGATTATCTCTAACAGGGCTGTCGATATAGAATAATGGCGTGAACAGCTTTCTGTATTCGATTCATTGCAATTGACACATTATGCTGGCAACACCAAAACGAATTTGTGATTATTTATAATAAAACTGTCGATATAAAATAATGGCGGGAACAGCTTTCTGTTACAGTCAGCTTTATACCTCTATGAGTCCCCTCGAACATACCGCCATGATGACGTGCTCATGACAATTCAAAGGTGATTGATTAAGTAATAAATATATTATTTTATACTGAAGCGAGCGGTTTTATTACACATATTATTATTTAAACGATCAAAGTACATACCTATTTTCCGTAAGTTAATTTTTAAGTGAATGTTGTACACTCGATTATTCATCAGTTATGAAACACGTGCGTTGATCCATACGTGGACCATCAGTACCTACCGTGCTTTTTAGGATTCAGTACCAACAGTAACCAATGTATCTATTTTTTTTTAAATCGATCTATTAGAACTTATTTATTAATGAATCGATTCTTTAGACTTCGATTCGAATAGATTTAAAAATCGTTCTTGTTTAGGAAGAATTGCCATCCCTATCGGCCGGTCTGTCTGTCATCTGGCTTGACAGTTACATCTGCGTGAGACGAAACACAAAAATAAATATTATCTTATTGGAATGATGAAATACATATACAGTACGATATGGTTATGATATTACTAATTATATAGCTATTTATGAGTTTAGTATCATTTTTGTGAAGATTTTGTCTAAAGGTTCATACTTACGTAACTCGTACAAATGAAGAGAACGAAATGTCAATCATGACTAATGTACCTAGCAATCGTTAATTTACTGTTTATGTTAAAATCATAATTCCGGATACGAAAACAAAATTCCTGAAGTGAAAAGCTTGTAAAAAATAAGCAAATAATTTCTATATTAATTTGATTTTGTTTCATGCATCTTTGCTAGACTGCTTTCGGTCATTCTCCTTTTAACTATAGAAATATATTTTGTTTACTAAAATTCTCTAGTGCTGCGCGCGCGGCAGACCGATCATAGTTGAGTGGGAGAGAGACGCAAGGCATTCGGCGGGCCTCTCTCTCGTTCGGTGACTCATCGTAACGTTACCGAGCGTTACACTTTTTCATAAGTGACTCCCAGCCGCAACCTAATTTAAGACGTTGTCACGTCAAAAAGAAGTCATAGTTAAACGCTTATTATTAATCTCAAAACAAAGATAATTAATTAATAGGTATTTACAGTATAATAAAAACTAACTCTAAACTAATTAAAACTAACTTAAAACAAACTAAAATAGTTAAACACATCATGTTATATATTTGTTGGGCAATAAATAATTTATTATTATTAATAATGATTTATTATTCAACATTCTAAACTCCATCAAAATTATACTTGCAGAATTTTCATAAGTGACCAATGAATTTTAATCTTTTGTTCAAAGACATTGGATATGGTAATTTTTAGATTACTTTCAAACAATATTTAGCGCAATTTATTTCATGAATATGGTACTAAAAACTTGAAGACTCTTTAGCTTATTTCAAAACTACTTTCTGCTAACGGTTTTATCTACGTGAAATTAGATTATTATTCCTAGGAAACATATTCTCGGGGTAAAAGTAACCTATAATCTTAACTATTCCAGGATATGACCCGTGTGTAACAAGTTTATTAAAATCCGTTCAGCTGTTTGAGCGTGAAGATGTAATAAACATACACACATGCCACCACATCCACAGCCAAATCATCAGAATAACCTTCATAATAAAATAGTAAAAGTTGAAAAGTAAAAGTAGCTTTCGAACGTGACTTTACCTGTGTAAATGCAAAAAATGTTCACAGAGGAACTAATATCTATCGGGAAAAAACTTTATTTAGTATACCACTAAAGCGTGCGATTTCATATAATTCTGTTCAGTCACCAAAACTCTTCAAACTTTTGCAACTCTTCAAAATCAAAAACCATTCAAACTTTTGCATTAGAAGGATTATTATGAATAGGAGGTAGGATAAATAGAAAATAAACTGTTTGAAAAAGTTCCGTACTGTCCGTAGCAAAAAAACGGCAAAAAATTAACACGTTTGTTGCCCCACTTAAAATATATATTTTATTTTATCTTCGAAAAATTGTCTATCTATCACGGTTTATAAGATAGTCTAGTGAAAGAAAAACGGACAGTGGAGTCTTAACAGCAGGGATTCCTTTGTTCCCTTTAGCTACAGAACTCTAACATTTTATTAGCATTTGTAGAACACAGTACAATCAGCATCAAGCAATAACTACGTCTATCTAAAATCGGAAACTGGCGCGATAGCAGCCCGTCATGAAAACAATTTCAATCACAAATCAATATCGATCCACTAACAACAGTCATGTAGGTGGATAAATACTACATGTTACGTCATTATACAGGTAGGTATATTATTAGGGTTTATATAAAGTAATCATGGCATTTGATTTGATATTTTCATATGGCTTATAGAAGAGAATGGCGGAAGTGGTAACTTACGAGTTGTAGGTCGGGGGTTCAAACTCAGCCAGGTGCATTACATTAAATGTGTAATTTATTTTATCACCACTACTCTCAAAACGGGGAAGGAAAAACTTCGTGAGGAAATCGGCATGTCCACGAACTAAAAATTCAAAGACATGTGATATCCAGTAACCCGCATTGGCGTCTGATTCTTCTTCTTGAGAGATCTGATTCCCTGTAGTGGAAACTTTTAAAAGCTGATTATGGTATAGTATGGACCGTTCCATGATTGACGGAATAGAGGCGTATAGAGCAATGAAGACGCATGCTTACAAACCATGGACCGCGCACCCAACCTATGCAATATTTCGATCCTGATAGAACTCAGTATCAAAGAGAGATTATTATCGTAGTCTGTGCAAATACGAATCGGCATTCTCCTGACACAATCCATCCATATGTATATTCATAACTCTTATAGTAACATTAGTTTCATCCCTCCAAAACATACATCATCTACCTAGCCTTTTCCCAATTATATTGGGGTCGGCTTCCAGTCAAGCCGGATTTAGCTGAATACCAGTATTTTACGAGGAGCGGCTGCCTACCAGACCTCCACAACCCATTAACTAGGGTAACACGGTACTTCATGGCAAGACTGGAGTCAGATTTTCTGGCTACCTACTGATTATCTGTAACGACTGTCAAAGATCTATAAATGACAGCCGGGACCTTTCTAGGCACAGAGGAAGTTACTCGTTATGTTAAGATGGTCACCCATCCACCGACCAACCTTGGCAAGCGTTGCTTAAACTAGAAGATCAACCTGTGCGGCTGTTATTATCTAGCCACGAGCTCCCTCCCTCCAAAACATACATAGTAACTAAAATCACTAGCCATAATATAAACCTACATTACCAGCATACGTAACGCTAATAGTATGTTACCCAAATAGTACGTAACCTAAAGTGAGGCATTTGTTAATCATTGTTGCCAAGTGTAATTTCCCAGGGGAACCCAGGCGTAATTCTATAAGTTTTAAATAATTATCAACTATCCAACTTGGTCGGGTAATGTACACGATGCAATTAGTAAATATAGCGTTTTAGCTTTTCGATTCGGTGGCGGGATGGGGTAATATTTTTAAGTGGTCTGTAGATGAGTGAATAAAATTGGTATGTGTGTGTTAAGTTAAAAATAGAATACGCTTCCTCGTGTATTGAGTTAGTAAGTACACATTGATTAGTAGGTGTATTGAAAGGTAGATTAAAACCGATGGAATTATAGTTACTTTTTTTTACCAATGCTTGTTTATTTTAATTATATAAATCAGCGTTTGACTGCAATCCTTCCTAACGGTAAGCAGTGATGCAATCGTTAATGGTGAAGCGCACTAGTTTGTTAGGAGCTTATTCACTCTAGTCTTGAGGACACCTAAATTATAATCAGACAGATAGACTGTCGCAGGCAAATTGTTCCAGTCCTTAGACGTACGCGGTATAAACGACGAGGTGAAACGCTTCGTACGGACCGTAGAGGTGTTAACAATGTAATGGATTCACCGTTGCCGGATGTCAGGTTTTCCGATGGTAGAAAGGTGATGGAAAAATTAAATTATGCAACTCAAACACATACTCTCCAAAATGCTTCCTCTAAAGTACTATGATGAAAGATTATAATATGAACTTTTTTTAAAGTGGGAATTATCAAAATGACTTCTTCATTTCTAGGGCGGAACGGTGTCAGACTTCTACAGACTAAAATGCACTCCTGTTCCATCTTGCCTTAATTCCAGGAACCTGGGTTCTTATTGATACCACACTGTTATTAGAAAGGCGAAAGTTTATAATATGTACATTATGTGTGTTTGTTACTTTTTTATGCTCAGACGATTGAAATGACTTGGAGTGATACTCGGCTACTTGAGTGGGCCAAGTCCTGGAATACCTTATAAGATCCCGGGGGTATAATTTTGTAAGACAATTTACAACTGAAACAAGAACGAAACCGGTAGCAGTAGCTAGTTTTGATATAAATTGTACTAGTGTTTCATCTACAGCAGTTCAGGTCTTCTTGGGAGTATTAACAGATGGACAAAAAGACAGACACACAAAGAACAAAGTGATTCTATTACGGTTTTTTTACCAGCTTATGAAGGGAATCAAAAACAAACCAACAACCCAATCAATTCCACACCAAGAACCTGGTACACAAACACCAATTCTTAGCTACATCTGTATCGAAATATCATTTGTTAGCCTCCTCCCATGAGGCTTCATGTTTTATTCATTCTGAATACGCTAGTATGGGAGGGAGAGGAGGAAATGACGTCAAATGAGGGACCCAAGTAGGTGAGCTAGATTGCCACCGTATTATATGAAAGAAGGGTGTCTCTATTTATGGCTGTTCGTATCTTTGGATGTGTGGATAGGGTTAAGGGGTTTGGAAAGAAAATATTGGGTTAATCGGTGAGGGAATCTATACTATAGATAGTGTAGATATAGTTTTGATATTTTGATTTAGGTCTCTTTATGATTAAGCATGGGTATACTTTAATTTGTAAGAGGAAAAGCGTTATTTGTAGCTCCAGAATTTCACTGAAATGATGTTAATGGTAGATGTTAACCCACCTAATAATAAAATTATAAATAATAAAAGTTATAATTACTATTGACTTGTTTTCTAATTGAGTGTTAAGAAGCCTGCGTACATCGCGCGCTATCTCGAGTTGAGACGAAATAAAATAGGTACGTTTTTGAGGTTGATGGAATCAATCCAGATAGTATAAACAACTCTTGGACACACTGACTGGAGTAAAGTCATTATCCACACACTGACAGTTGCTTGCTGTGATAGCAATACAAATTATTGGAAATTTGGGAGATGTTCCGCAATACCAAAAGTGTATTTCCAATATTGTTTCGTGTATTTATAACTTGATAATAATATCTGTGTTCCTACGGAGAGATATTTAGAAATATTGTTGTTTATAATATACAAAAAAAAAACAAATAAAAACATGACATTTCCGCTGTGAAAATGTGCAAATTAAAATTCGCTTAAATTTCGTTTGGGGTAAGTTTTAAAAAAAAAAGACGACGTAGGAACCTAGATAAATATTGTCTGAATCCGAATAATATCATAATTATTATGGTGTAAATATGCTTAACTGCAAATGATTTTGGTGTTACGTTTGTATGGATAATTCTAACGTCGCGGTCACCTTAAGTTAATATGATATTAATGGAAATAATATGCAGATCTTATAGATTGGGATACTATATTTTTAGAGGGTTTATTTTTAATAACAAGTGTAGCTTAGCTTATTCTTCACTATGAACCTACCACTACCTACCAATTCTTTTTCACCCTTTTAAAGCAAAACTAAGTTAACATTTTATGATCAAGGATTTTATATCAAAAAAAATATTTTACAGAACCTTAGGATAAAACTTCGTAGACAAAAAAAGAAAACTGTAAATCTACCTAGCGTTGCAATCTTGACTTTTCGATAGGGTTCCGTATTGAGAAATAGTTTCAGAAATTATTCTTAGTTCAGTTACAGATTGTTTAATGCTCCAGGATTTGTCGGAAAAGGTTACCGTGGCCCTGAGACGAAGAAGATAACTAAAAGAATACAACTTTGACTTGATTATATTACTGCTCTTTTTTTATTAACTCTATAAAATTAAGTAAAATAAATTAACATGTATTACAATTATTTATCAGTATATAATATGGTGGGTTAAAATATTGATACATGTTTATAGCTTTATCTATGTTTTATATTACACCTTACTGTTGTTGTTCCAATTCACAAAAATAAAAACCAAACAACAATTTGTTTCAACAAAGCATATTATACAAAATCCAACAAACAATTTTCATAACTACAGGGCAATAATTTACAGTTTCAGCACTATCCTAGATAAGCTATAGTGTTGACTGCTTATCGAGACTCATTCAAGTTAGGCGGAGGACTAAACAAACTTGACGCTAGAAGCCTGAGAGAAGTTAAATTACCTAAGATAGTGCAGACGCAGGTGTTGATTGTGTTGGAAACCAACTATTATAATATTGTGCTAAGGTTATTGTCATGTTTTCTATAGGTATTAGTAGTAGAATTTAGAGGAGCTCGTGGCTAGATAATAACAGCCGCACGAGTCAATCTTCAATGTTAAGCAATGCTTGCTAAGGTTGGTCTGTGGATGGGTGGACCATCTTAACCTACCGAGTTTCCTCTGTGCCTCGGAAAGCACGATCATTCTAAATACATACATATTGTAGACAAAGTACACCGGTAGTCGTGTTACCCCAGTTAATGGGTTGTGGAGGTCTGGTAGGCAGCCGTTCCTCATACTGGTATTCAGCTAAATCCGGCTTGACTGGAAGCCGACCTCAATATATTTGGGCAAAGGCTAGGTAGATGATTAGTAGTAAAATGAGGACTGTGTCTGCTTGGTTAGTCTGGCAGCATGGGGTGGGGTGTGGGAACATGCGCGATTGCTATCATAATTATGAACGCGCGCGGTCAGTTTGAACTAGCTTAAAATATCTGGCGCCGCCCGGGTTGCCACTCACCGCCTGCGCTACTTACTGTGGCCAATTATATGTTCTGTTGCCGTGAGTTGCTAGTGTAGCGACTACGCTCGGTCTATCACATGTGACTTCACAGAATCCTGCATCGCTCAAGCAAAGTTCTCCGCGTGATTTGAATAGATACAACAGCCCGAAATCATCTATTGAGCCACCGCACAGTTGGGCAGTAGCCCACCACTCAAAAATCCCGTCCGACCTCTACATAGTCAGATCAGATAAGACTCGGCAGTATCATTACATTTCTTTTTCATATTCCATTTTTGTTTTGATTGAGTCTATATTTTTTATGCTGTTATTAAGTATGGTTATCACGTTTTAGGACCTGTCAAAGTATTGTTACTTTGACAGGTTCCAAGAAGTATATTCCAATGAATTTATTCAGATTTCAAATAACTGTGCTCGATTTCTTTTCTCGGTACACAGTTACGTGTAATGAGAGTACGTGACAAAAGGGCTCGTTTTTAGGTTCTAAATATTGCTCCGCTATTTAAATACAACTCAAGGGCTCGTTTTTAGGTTCTAAATATTGCTCCGCTATTTAAATACAACTCCATATTCTACAACTTTCACACAACGCCATCTAGTCCGAAGCTAAACAGAGCTTGTGTTATGGGTACTAGACAACTGATAAACATACTTAAATATATATTTCTAAATACACACATATTATAGATAAATTACACCCAGACATAGAACAAATGATCATGCTCATCACGCAAACGTTTGTCCTGGGTGGGAATCGAAGCAACAACTTCCAGGATAGCAGTCAGGGTCACTAACCACTAGACAAACAAGCCAGTCATACAAACAAAAACTGCAGTGGACCTTTGTTACGGCCCTGACTTGTGAGTAGTCGCTGGGTTCAAATCTAACCAGGCGCATTACTTTGTATAATTTATTTTATCACCATGCTACTCTCAAAATGGTGAAGCAAAATATCGTGAGGAAATTGGCATGTCCTAGAATGTATACTTCAAAGTTATTTGTCCGATTAAACTGATAAAAAATATTCCTAAGGACCAGTTCAAAAGTAATCTGCGGAACCCAAACGCAAAACTCTTGTACCGTAATTCTTAACCTTTCCTTAAAGAACCGTAGCTCGTAATAAAACAAACTTCTCAGTGTCTTTAGCTAAAAATTCTTTGGAGTTATTTTTTTAATTCCTTCATCAAGACAGTTATAATTCCTTTTATACGTTTTATAAACTTAGCGAGGTTGTCTGCGAGAGAAATCTGTTTTGTAGTGTTACTTAAATTATGAATCCAGATAATATTTTTCTTCAGTTTTGTAGCTTACGAGTATTTATATTTTAAGCTTAGTATAGCCGTGTTACCCCAGTTAATGGGTTGTGGAGGTCTGGTAGGCAGCCGCTCCTCGTAAAATACTGGTATTCAGCTAAATCCGGCTTGACTGGAAGCCGACCCCAATGTAGTTGGGAAAAGGCTAGGCAGATGATGAAGCTTAGTATAGCACGCAATACACGATATGTTAGCAAAACCGTACAATTACGCTAAGCAATCTCAGCAGTGTAGACGCCTTAGGGTTATGGGTTAACTTCTGAAATTACTTGTGATCATAGCACGAACAGGGCAACTGAAAGAACACAGGTGTGGTTTTAGTCTGTAAGAATCTGACTTACCCTCCCGTTCTGCCCTAGAACAGGAGAAGGCGTTAGATGACCAAAACCTTAAAAAAAATAGCATGTGTTCATTTAAAAGTTTAATTCTAAGAGCTTACAGTGTAATCACAAGTGTAGTTATAATACAAGCGTATTAATACGCTTTCGAAGTCTACCCATTTTCAATCATCATCATCATCATCATCTGCCTAGCCTTTTCCCAACTATATTGGGGTCGGCTTCCAGTCAAGCCGGATTCAGCTGAATACCAGTATTTTACGAGGAGCGGCTGCCTACCAGACCTCCACAACCCATTAACTGGGGTAACACGGTACTTCATGGCAAGACTGGAATCAGATTTACTGGCTTCTGACTATCCGTAACGACTGCCAAAGATTTTCAAATGACAGCCGGGACCAACGGCTTAACGTGCTTTCCGAGGCACGGAGGGAACTCGTTATGTTAAGATGGACACCCATCCACATACCAACCTAGGCAAGCGTTGCTTAACCTCGAAGATCGACCCGTGCGGCTGTTATTTTCTAGCCACGAGCTCCTCCATCTACTCATTTTCAATACTCAGGTTAAATAGTAATAAACTTGACAAATTATATGATTTCCATATTGAAACGGTAATAGGGTGCCTTGTAATGGGTTTTGCACTGGATATAAATCATAGAACCCAAACCGAGCCAATCGCTAAGAGGTCCCGTGTTGAATCGAGAGATTAATTAGCATTATCGACCTTGTAATTTTCCCACTGTTGGGACTCCAGCCCCCTTTAGAGGGAAGATTGATTGATACGAGTTAATTATTGTTCGAGGTCTTGGAATTGGAGAATATTTTGGGGCTACTGAATTATTTGAGTGTTACCGTGACCCTTTCTTTAACCTATCACATACCCGCAAAACGAGACACAATAGTAAAACAATAACAGCGCGGTCTCATAGGACCGGTCGGGGATTCATGAATTAAGGCGAGAAATCATCTTATTACTTCTCCCGTCTTAGGGTGGAGTGGAAGGACTGTCAGACTTTTACTGACTAAAACCAGATCTATTTTCTGTCAGTTGCTTTTTACGTTCCAGGACCACAGGTATAATTTCTGTACTTTTGACGAGCGGACGGTGTTGTCCGCAAGCCCGTGCCTACCGTGGCCGGAGATTGCTCTGTGATTTCCAACGCCCAGTGCATAGTATGATCCTAATACGTAAAGATCAACGAAAGGAACGAAGGCGAGTTTTAGTCGGTAAACGTCTGACACTTTCTTTCCTTCTGGCTGGGGCGAACGAGAAAAGTTACTTGAATAATCCCCAATTCAAAAAAAGGTATACCTACTTTTGGCAAACAAAATTCAGTCTTGGCCTGTCTTTTCCCTACAATTTTAGCAAAAAACCACACACATAAGACCTGCTAATCATCAGTACCCTATCAGTAAGGTAACAGGGTTGGCCTGACTATCCGCAAAGTTGTCATCAACATTTTAAAAAGTTCAACGAGCCCAATTTTAGCGAGAAACTCTTTGTATTTAAAATCCACGTACAGTCATGATTGTGCATATGTTATAGTCTCATCAAACAGAAAAAAAAAGCTTGTGCCGACACTTTGTCATGCAATGTGAACAAAAATATACTGAACTGTGGTTTTTGTGAGTACAAAGGACAGACAGATCGCATGAGGAATTTGGCTTTTTGATGCAGATTAATTCTGTTTTTCACCATCATCATTATTTTAGCACAAAAGAGGTCCACAACTGGACAAAGACCTGTCCCAAGTGTCGCCACAACAACCGGTCCTGTTCGTCTTGCATCCTTCAGATTTCCGCGACCCTTATTAGGTCATCGGTACATTTTGTGGAAGTTACCGCTAGAACGTTTTTCTGGTAGGTACGTGGTCACCTTTGCAGAACCTTTCAGCCCCATCGATAATCTGTTTACAACTTAGGGGTCTTTAAGTCAAGACTGAATAGGTTACTTCCAGGCAAGCGTGTTCCATCTTCAGCCACATCATTGCTTACCATCAGATGAGATAGTGGCAAACGCGAGTCTATGTATAATAAAAATATTTTAATAAACGTGTGTCGGCGCTTCACCTGCATGGCCCACCGCGGGGACGGCGCGGGGTCGGGTGACCGAAACCGGTCGCACCGAGCTGCGCGGACACCGCGGCCCGTCCAAGCACTGAGCTCACAGACACCGGCCACTACGGGCATTTCTTTTGTACGGTCTTCTACAAGTTATGTAATTACGGTATTACACCTATAATATACAGTCCACTTCTTTTATTTATCCGCAAGGTCCACTGAGTCTATTCATTGGTCCTTCGATAGCCTTAAAGTTAATTACCGGTAACGCCGTAAATCACGTAATCAACATTATCGGTCGTCGTGTTCGCCTGTGTGGACTTTGACCGCGCGAACGCCACGCAGTACGACCAAGAAGATTTTGAAGAAGGAGTCGTTCCCGAAGCAGCCTGCATCGTCATCGTGGGAGCTCATGTCATACTTATGGGAGTATACTGTATTTGAGTGAGTCGTTCCAATTAGATTTTTTTCCTGCTTTCTTTTCATGCCGAAAAATCGACGATCCATTTCATTAATGTTTATACAGTGCTTACTTATTGCTCATCCATATCACTGCTTGTGAAACACGTATATTTCGCATAAAAATACGTGGTAATTTGCTACTTTGCACGACGTCAACACGTGTTGAGCGATTGACCTTGACCGTGATCCTTTTCCTTTCACTTACGCACAGCTGTTTCTTATCTATTTAACCCATTAGCATTGGTGCGCATAGTTTTTATTTTTATTCACAATGGCAGATAACGTAAAAACATTGATTAAGAAACGTGGTTCAATTAAATCGAAGCTTACAATATACAGCAACTATTTAAATTTAGTTAAAAGTAGTTCCACAGTATCTCAGCTGCAACGTTTAGATTTAGAGGAACGTTTTAATAAATTCGAAAGCTTACACACCGAATTTGACGCCTTACAGACACAGATCGAAGTACTTTCCGACGACGACGAGTCTGCGTTAGCTGAGCGTGAGGACTTTGACCGCCAGTTTTTCAACTTGGTGGCACTCACGCGCAGCCTGATCGGCGTGTCGGCCGGTAGTGCTGCGTCGGAGGCGGGCTTCAAAGATGCTGACTCAGGTGCACATGTTACTTTTAGGAATTCCTTTGTTCGTTTGCCTAAAATAGACTTACCTCATTTCGATGGGAACTACCAATGCTGGCTTGAGTACAGGGACACGTTTGGGTCATTGATTCACGACAACGCTAGCATAAGTGACATTAACAAGTTCCACTACCTGCGAGCTTCACTCCAGGGAAACGCAGCTTTAATTATTAAAAATATAGATTTTAAAGCAGATCATTATAATCTTGCCTGGGACTTGTTGTGCGAACGTTACAATAACAACCGTCTTTTAGTGAATAACCACTTTCAAGCTTTATTTGATGTCGAACCAATTACCAATGAGTCAAGTGTTTCCATTAGAAACCTAGTTAACACTATTAATAAAAATGTTAGGGCATTAACTACATTAAAAAAACCCACTCAATATTGGGATGATATTATAATTTACTTCATGGTTAAAAAGTTGGACTTAACGACAAGACGTGTCTGGGAGGAGCATAGAAACAGCACTTCTAGTGAAGATCCGACTCTTACACAATTTTGTTCCTTTTTAAGCAGGAAAGCGGACTGGTTAGAATCAGTGGAGTCCAATAATAGCACTTCAGATAGGAATACTATTGTCGCTTTAAATAATAGTCATAATTCCAACAAAACCGAGTCTAAACCTAATCAACAATATAAAAAACTCAGAAAATTTAAATAATAAAATAAACAGTAAATGTCCACTTTGCTCCCAAGCACTTACATTGTTTAAATGTGAATCTTTTAGAAACTTGTCCATCGAAAATCGCTTACAAAAGGCAATTGAGTTTAAAGTTTGTATTAATTGCTTACGTTTGGGACATAGTTCAAACAAATGTAGATTTTCACATTGTAAATATTGCAAAACAAAACACAATACGCTTTTGCATACAGAATGTAACGAGCCTAAACTTGCTTCCAATCCATTGCCTTCTGTCTTGCCTTATGCTTCGCCTTCTTCAAATGTGACGCTGACAGCCAATTCTATGCAGCTTGCTACTTCTGCGCATGTATTACTGTCCACAGCGATGGTGAACGTGACCGGCGTGTCGGGTAAGAAGTACACTGCGCGCCTGCTACTGGACAACGGCAGTACGGCGAACTTTGTAACGCAGAGCTTGTCAGAGAAGCTGGGTTTGTTACGACACGGTACGAGCACCAAGGTAACGGGTATTAACAACAACATATCCATCAGTACACAGTCTTGTCACCTCACAATAGAGTCTTTATGCTGTGCCTTTACTGTCAATATCGAGTGTCATGTTTTGCCGGAAATCACAAAGGTTCTACCATCATCATTTATAAATATTAGACACGTCCCTATTCCTTTAGGACTTCAGTTAGCAGACCCGAACTTCAACGTTCCGTCGGTCGTAGATATCCTGGTAGGGGCTGAAGTATTCTGGAATGTCTTAGGTAGCAAAACGATAGACTTAGGGAAAAACCTACCTAAATTATGCGAGACCAAGTTAGGATGGTTAGTTTCAGGTAGTATTTCGCACCAATCATGTTTTTCCGCTAATCAATTTTGCCATCATTCCAAGGTCACTCCCGATCTTACTCATTTCTGGGAGCTTGACAACGTCGCTTCAAAACATTCACTCTCACTTGAAGAGAGAATGTGTGAGCAATCTTTTGCTCAAAACACAGTTCGTAATGACGACGGGAGATTCATCGTCACAGTACCGTTAAAAGGGGACCCTAGTACATTGGGTCATTCTTTTTCCAATGCTAGAAATCGTTTTCTTTCCCTTGAACGGCGATTTAAACGCGATCCGTCATTTCATTTAAAATATAACGAGTTCATGAGGGAATATGAGCGTCTAGGTCATATGACGTTAGACTCAGACTGTACTTCTTCACCAGAAAACTCCATGAATAAATATTACATTCCACATCATGGGGTCATTCGCAGTTCCAGCACCACTACACAGCTACGCGTAGTATTCGACGCATCAGCTCCGACTAGTTCGGGCGTGTCACTTAACGACATTCAGATGGTCGGACCCGTAGTTCAAGACGATCTGTTTTCTATTTTAACACGTTTTCGTCAACATAAGTACGTGGTCTCTGGTGACGTCGAGAAAATGTACAGGGCCATTGAGATCAATCCAGTGCAAAGACCTCTTCAAAAAATCATTTTCAGGTTTGAACCTTCAGTACCTCTTAGGACGTACACTTTGAACACGGTTACCTATGGTACCGCTTCTGCACCCTATTTAGCCACTAAGTGTCTGGTAAGTCTGGCTGATAACATTGAGGATAGTCGTGCCCAATGTGCCATACGACGTGACTTCTACGTTGATGACTTTCTTAGTGGAGGGGATACCATAGCCGAAACTGTTGAACTTTCAAAAAATGTACATTCAATTCTATCATCAGCGAAATTTAACTTACGAAAATGGCGGTCAAATAATCCTCTCATACTCAAACAAATCACACATAACAACGAGTTAGAAAACACTTTACATTTTTCTGAACAAGGGACAAACTCAGCTCAATCAAAAACGTTGGGTCTTAACTGGGTTTGTGACGCAGATTCACTCACTTTTAATATAAATATACCCTCCACTACTAAAGTCACCAAACGTCATGTCCTGTCTGTCATCAGTACGATCTTTGACCCATTAGGCCTCGTAGGTCCGTGCGTCGTCGAAGCAAAGATGATCATGCAGCGTCTGTGGCTAGAAAAGTATGACTGGGATGACGAAGTATCGCTCGAAATCAAAAATCTTTGGTCTACATTTGAAGGCACAGTAACAGCTTTAAATAAATTGAATATTCCTCGCTGGGTTTTGCTAGAAAACTCTGTGACACATGAAGTACACGTGTTCACCGACGCGTCCGAGAAAGCGTACGGCGCTTGTGTGTACATTCGGTCTTGTGATAGCAGTGGATTCGTAGGCGTCCAACTTCTAGTTTCTAGAAATCGCGTAGCGCCCATTAAACCAACTACAATACCGAGGCTTGAACTTTGTGGAGCTTTGTTAGGTGCAAGGCTGTGTACTAAGGTTCAGGAATCGCTTACCATGCCCATTCATAAATGTAGATTCTGGTGTGATTCGACCATAGTCCTGGGTTGGCTTTCTACTCCATCAAATCAATTAAAGCCTTTTGTCAGACACAGAGTCAATGAAATACAGGAAAGTACTTGTGGTCATACCTGGAGCTACGTACCGTCGAAGGACAACCCGGCGGATCTTGTTTCCCGTGGTATGAGGGCCGACGTTCTCATAAACGAACCTCTGTGGTGGTCTGGACCCTCATTTTTACAGCATAGTGAAAATGAGTGGCCCAACATGCCAAACCCTGGGAAAGATAGTCTGCCGGAAGTAGTGACTCATTTAATTAGTGGTGATAGTAACAATCTTTCATTCATTACGAGTAGTAATCATTCAGACCATATCGTTCATTCATCAATCATTCATGATTTATTAGTAAAGTATTCTAACCTATCAAAAATTCAAAATATACTTACATATGTACAACGTTTTATTTACAATGTGAAAAATACAAATAAATTGCTAGGTAATTTTACAGTAACAGAACTAGAAAATTCATTAAATTTAATTATACATCATTCACAGCTTGAAATGTTTCCTGAAGAGTATAATTTGTTAAAGTCTGGACAAAAATTACCTCGCAAAAGTAGATTGCTTCCTCTGACACCGTTCATAGACAATCATAACCTCATTCGCGTGGGCGGGAGGCTCGATAACTCCCCCTACGATTTTAATGTGAAACATCCTATTGTTTTATGTAGTAAGCACGTACTTACTAAACTTATATTTAACATGCAACATTTAAAGCTTGCGCACGCTGGTCCACAATTGTTATTGTCACATATACGACAAACTTATTGGCCACTTGGTGGCAGAAACTTGTCTAGGTTTGTCGTGAATAAGTGTCTCAAATGTTTCAGGCACAAGGCGCAGAATGTGCAGCCTATCATGGGTCAACTACCAAGTTCAAGAACTAATCTTGAGTTTCCATTCTTGAACTGTTATGTTGATTACGCTGGGCCAGTGTTGGTAGCCAATCGTAAAGGCCGAGGATGCAAACTAACCAAGTCTTACATGTGCATCTTTGTTTGCTCGGCAGTAAAAGCCGTACATTTGGAGCTCGTCTCTGACCTCACCACTGAAGCCTACATGGCCGCCCTAAACCGTTTCGTGGCGCGTCGTGGCAAGCCTCGAAGCATTACGTCCGATAACGGGACTAACTTCGTAGGTGCATCAAACGAGATGTGTAGGTTTTTGCAATCATCAAATGTTGCAACTGAGATGGCGCAGGAAGGTATCGAGTTCATCTTCACACCTGCGTACAGCCCTCATTTTAATTCTTTGGCTGAAGCTGCTGTAAAGTCTTGCAAGCATCATCTTAAAAGGCTACTGCATCTTACCCATTTCACTTTCGAGGAGATGGCTACCTGTCTCACTCACATAGAGGCGGTGTTAAATTCACGCCCTCTCACTCCTCTTTCTTCTGACCCTAACGATTTTTCGGCTCTCACTCCCTTTCACTTCCTAATTGGACGACCATTTAAATCGGTACCTCACCCTCAGTTGACTGAAACCAACATCACGCGGCTGGATCGTTGGAAGCGGATTCAGCTCATTAGACAGCACTTCTGGGGGCGATTCCATAATGAGTACACTTCTCTGCTGCAGGCCAAATCAAAATGGTTTGATTCCAGAGGTGAACTGAAGCCGGGGTCATTAGTCCTGATCAAGGACAAGTCGACGCCACCTCTGCTCTGGTCCCTGGGCCGGGTCACGAAGACCTATCCCGGCGTAGACGGAGTCACGCGAGTGGCTGAGTTGAAGACGAAGCGGGGCACCATTCGCCGTGCCTTCAACTGCATCTGCCCTCTACCAGTCGAAGATTGAAGACTTCTCTTCAACCCGGGGAGTATGTCGGCGCTTCACCTGCATGGACCACCGCGGGGACGGCGCGGGGTCGGGTGACCGAAACCGGTCGCACCGAGCTGCGCGGACACCGCGGCCCGTCCAAGCACTGAGCTCACAGACACCGGCCACTACGGGCATTTCTTTTGTACGGTCTTCTACAAGTTATGTAATTACGGTATTACACCTATAATATACAGTCCACTTCTTTTATTTATCCGCAAGGTCCACTGAGTCTATTCACGTGCCCTACCCACGCAGCATTAGCATTAGCATTATCGGCCCTATAATGTTACCACTGTTGGGACTCAGGCCTCCTCTCTAGGAGAGGGGCTGTAATCCACCATGCGGGCCTAGTACGGATTGGTGGATGTCACATGTCTTCGAATTTTTGGTTCTAGGACATGCTGGTTTCCTCACTAAAGAAACCACGCAGGTTTTACACTTATTCAATCAGATTACTTTGAATTTGCCATAAGTAAAAGCTAGTTCATCATATTCTTGTATCAATTTTAGGTATTACCGAGATACAAAACAAACAATTGTACAAAAACAAAGAGGGGTAATAATTAACCGGTGTTTCTTTGTTACGGCTTTAAGAAAATATTTCTTTCTCTACACTCTAGCAAGTGCCTTCATTTTTTCATTGCCTTTTGTCTTTATTTTTAATTCATTTGCTCAATGGTTCGCATCCAAGATAAATAAGGCCACTTTTAAAATAAGGAAAAAATGTTTTGTTTGAGGTTTTTCTACTGAAAATAATGTTTTTTGTACAAATTGATGTTTTGAGTTTCTTTATTGGAAAGTAGCCTTGTTTTGTTATCGATATTTCAATATTGAAAAGAAGCTATACAAATATGAACTAAAGCAATCGTTTCTTGAAAAACTTAACTTTTCTGGCTTCGGGCTACAGTAACTGTAGGTAGCCTCAATACATCTAAGAGCCTTCTCAATATTCTTTGAGTTTTTGAACAGCATTATTTTGGTTTCTGCCAATAAAAGAAAAAGCCTTTTTGTAACGAAAACCTCTAACCGCTTTCCAATGCCTTATTCCAACAAAAAACTACACGAGTAAGCTACATTAATAATATAATAACCTAATGCTAATATAAAGTAGAAAGATTTGTATTTTTGTTTGAAATGAATAAACTTAAAAAAATCTGAACCGATTCTAAAAATTCTTTCACCAATAGAAAGCTACACTGAGTAACATAGGGATATATTTCCAAATTTTACGAAAGTGAAATCACTGGCAGAAACTAGTTAATAAATATTAAGGCAATCACAAAATAGAGGCTTTATTTCTACTGGCAACTTGGCAACAAGCCAGGATCCTCTTCTAAGGTCAGTTTGATTTGAGCGTTTGGCGCTAAAACATCAACCCATAGTAATTACAATTTGACGTCAAAAACAAGCAGCTTAATTATCATCAGAAATGAGAAATCAAAAGCTTTTATTTCAAATAGACCACTCGCAACTCCCAAGCCACCAAACACAGAGCTGCATGGCGTCGCATCGTGAAAGAGATGGTGGCGCAGCACTCCAAGACATGACCACGGCCACTCTGTCAAGAGTTCACGACTATGAAGAATTTAAATGTCGGTTAGATAAAAAAGAGGAAAACTAAAAGACTCGTTTCAAAGCATAGATCTCTATGGAGAAAAAAGTGCAAAAATATCCAAGGACACACTTTAAAACAGTGTCCATGGATGGTGGATGGATGGTTCTCATTCATCATCATTGTCCAACACACCAAAATACACTAAAGGTCTGCAAAAAATTTCATTAGAACAAAAATTCGACCACGCTCGGTCAAGTTAATTACAACCTTAACAATGTTAGTTTAACTAAACGAACACTTTTAATATATTCTGCAATAAACGCTGGAACGCTAAGATGATGCAAAGCAATGCATATTAAACGCATACTTGCTTAGGGTTTGGTCACAACCTCTGAATTTAATAACTAACTTTTTATTATAACTTTACTTTTCCGAGGAGCTCGTGGCTTAGTTACAACTTTTTGTTTTATAAAGGAGAATCATCTTATTACAGCTCCTGCTCTAGGTTTGAGCGGGATGGTGTGTCATACTTTTATTGACTAAAACCACACATTCAGTTGCCAGATTACCGACATAGCCCGAAGAATCGCCAAACTTAAGTGACAGTGGGCAGGGCACATTGCTCGTAGAACAGATGGTCGATGAGGACGGAAGATTCTAGAGTGGCGGCCACGTACCGGAAGACGCAGCGTTGGAAGACCTCCCACAAGGTGGACGGACGACCAGGCCGAGGGTCTCGGGAATCCGATGGATGCGAGATGCACAGAACCGCGGCGACGCTTGAGGGAGGCCTATGTCCAGTAGTGGACGTCTTTCGGCTGAGCTGATGATGATGATGATGTAAGTTGCCCTGTACGTTCTAGAAGTATATCCTATTCCCAAGCAATCCTTAGCAGGTATCGGCCCTGTTGGGCCTCTACGGTTTATGTATTTCTTTTGAGGCGCTCGTGGAACACACCGTCGACGACTCGGACTTGGTCCTTATAGGACGAGCGGACGGTTAGCTACTATAGCTGTTTCTTTAGTTACCTTTTGCGTTCTATGACCACAAGTATCTTTTTCATAGTGACTCAGTAACAACTACCGGGGGATGCCCCGAAGAAAAAGCAAAACTTGCCGTTGTTGGTCCACGCCTCCTCTCTACTTCCGTGACTTGGAAGGTCCCAGCTGTCATTAGTATCTACAAAGATTACGACTACCAATACCACCGACTGTCAAAGATCATTTGGTCTTTCGTAACGGATAGCCAGGGATTCTGAAATCAGTTTCAGTTTACAAGACCGGTCGTTATGGCGACACTTGAAGGAAGCTTATGCCCAAAGTTGGGACTTCCTTCGGCTGAAATAATGATGATGATGATTGATGGTAAAGTCATTATAGTGTAACTTACTATCACAACACCGACATTGCACACAATGTTCACGGTTAAAAAATACGATGTCAAGAAAAAACAAGCTTCTTTATGAAAATGCTATCTAATTTCTAGATCTTTATTTATACTTTGTTTTATCAAACTTACCAACCTCCTACCTGTCCTTATGTATTGTGGTCGTACCTTTACACGTGGCTTTAACAAAGAACAAAATGAATCTGCTAATGCAAACCACGAGGGGGCCAATTATACCGCTCACCCTCCTTGCACGAGCCAGATAGCGTTTATATATTTAAATACCTTGCTTAAATTGTTTCTTTTTTTTATACACTGCACAGTTTTGTGGGAGATAGTTTTAACTATTACACAAAAGCGTTGCTTCTGACTGCGTAATGTTTTAAAAATATTTGATGACCAATGACTTAACCCGCTTGCAAGTATGAATAAGCATTATCAGCCTTATAATCTCTCTCTAGGAGAGGAAATGTGCTATAATCTACAATGCGGGCCCAAAGCGGATTGGTGGATGTCACATGTCTTCTATTTTTCGGTTCTAGGACATGCCAGTATTCTCAAGAAGTTTTCCTTTACAGTTTTGAGAGCAGTAGTGCTTGTAAGTGGAAAATTATTAATCCAATACCCTTTGTCCTAACCTAGGACATGGTCTACCCGTTCGACAAATTTAATTAAAATCAAATTCAACCGTTTGCCTTTGCCACACAAATTCTCGCCTTTATTATCTAGTTATGCTTTTTATTACACAACTCTTACAATTAAATTTTATTCAAATAAACAAATCCTTTTATTCTATCGAAAACTCACTAACCACCGTCTACTTCCAACGGTTTTACCTAATCACTGAAAGCTCAGAAGGACCTCTTCAGGTACAGGATTAAATGAAGACCCCTTAAATTCTAATCAGGTTCCAGACTGTCCTGGCTTTGTTTTAATACAACACTATTGCTGTGTTAACTAGTTTGCCATCGATTATTCTGACTTCGAGATAGTTTTAATTCAATTACCAAAGCTCTGTGTTTCATGTACCATTACAAGCATTATATTGTACAGTATTGGAGATAATGAAAAGGTTTGTGCTCGTTAAGCTGTAGAATTTATTCCTATTAATTTAATATTTATTATTATTATTTTACGTTGACTTATATTTAAGAGGTATGTGAGACATTTTGTAAAGTCCTGAGATAGGTAGAATAGGATAGCTGTAAAGTTCCAGTTGATAGTCCTCTGACCGGACCGGTGTTATGTCTGGTCTGGAAAACTGTCTGATAGTTTATTTCGGACTCTTGTATGTTTAGCAATTACGTGGAAATTTCTATTGCAATGCAATGCTGAATTTCAAATTTCAGTTCATATAGTGACAACTATTTAATTGTCACTACAAAATTACCATCGCCTATTGTCGTACAGTGACAGTTACAGAATATATGCATTATTCTATTCTATTAACTTCTACAAATTAAATATGCAACTATGAACTAACCCACCTTTACTCACATATTTACGTACCAACGCCCAACATATACGGACAATCTCGAATGTGCGATCCAATCTTGAAGCGACACAGAATTAAATTAAACCTGCTTCATCGGAAGTTTCATTGACGCAGTTAACTTACTTAGCACAAGTTAGTTAGCCTAGAACTATCTGAGTCTGAGTCAATAACGGATCAGTGATGCAAACGGGTTCTGTAGGTAGTGATATGGGTTGTTTACCTGTGGATGGGGATGAAAAGGGGGATTCTGTAGGGTGAATGGATTTTGTTTAGGTAGGTAGACTATCACAATGACGACGGGTCTGTTAATAAATGTCAACGGAAGATACAGAAGGTACTCTTAGCAGAAATATCAGTAATAGACGAATGTTTTTAGAGAAACGGAATGATAAAGCCAGTTTCTTTGACGAATTCAAACATTATCGCAATCGTAATCAAAGTTCTTTCCTATATCTCTGTATCTATAGACATGCAGACTCAGAACGCTTTTAGTAATATGCACTTCATCCCTCCTCTTTTTACTTTTCAGCCACTTTCAAACTTCCTCTAAAAATTTCATTTCTCACTTTATCCATTCTCGTCTTCCAAAGCCATTTAGAAAAAAGTTGTAATAACATACATGAGCAAAGATGGAGAATGAAAAGTGTACTATTAAAAAAACTCTATAAACGAAAAACTGCGAACAGTTTAATGAAAGTTTTAAAAGGTACGTCTAAAGGCGTCAGCTATCGATAGCATGAGCCTTTGACTCTTGACGCCGCTCTGTAATGAACCTCGCACACAGTGGACTTTTATCACACTAGCGATAGGACTTATGTGCACTGAGAGAGTAGTCAGAAAAGTTGAAAGCGTTGGTAACATTTTGTGGCGCAGAGTTATTGTCAGTGACAATTATGGTGCACTAGTATCTTGTTTATACCTCACCATCATTACAGCCAAAAGACATCCACAGTAAGAAATAAGCCTCCAGCTAGGTTAGCATTAGCGGCCTTATAATGTTCCCACTGCTGGGACTCAGGCCTCCTCTTTAAGAGAGGGGATGGGCCGAAATCCACCGCGCGGGCCCAGTGCGGATTGATGGATGTCACATTTCTTCGAATTTTTGGTTCTAGGACATGCCGGTTTACTCACGATGTTTTCCTTCACCGTTTTTGAGAGCAGTGGCGATGAAATAAATTACACAAAGTAATGCGCCTGGCTGGGTTTAAACCCGCAACCTACAACTTGTGAGTCGGGGCAGTTGCCACTCGGCCACCACTGCTCTCCCGCTAGGTAGATACATAATATATTATTAAGTATGTTTATTTTGCATAGGCTCGCTTTTGACTACTATCTCGATGATGTGGCCGACGATGAAGCACGCTTGCCTAGAAGTAACCTATTCACTCTTGACTTAAAGACTTCTAAGTTGTATATCAAAAAACACAGACTCAGAGTATTCCACACCTTAGCTGTACGTACAATGTAGAATTTGTATGTTGCGCTGTGAAAAAGACGGATGAAAAAAGATTGCACGTGACAGAGATGAGAATGTTAAGATGGATGTGTGGTGTGACAAGAATGAACAAAGTGAAAAAATTAGTATATTAAGGGAAGTTTGAAAGTGGCGCCAGTGACTGAAAAGTTGAAAGGGAATCGTTTGTCTTGGTACGGTCATGTAAAGAGGAGGGATGAAACGCATGTTACTAAAAGTGTTATGAGTTTACATGTGGATGGATGGAGAGGGAGAGGGAGGCCAAAGAAAAGATGGATGGATTGTTTGAGAAGTGATATAGAAGAAAAGGGAGTGAGTGATAGCGTGACGAGTGACAGGACAGAATGGAAGAAAAAGACGTGATGCGCCGACCCCAAATAAAACAGGACAAGGGCAGGAAGATGATGAGCTGTACGTACAATAATGTATTCCCAAAACGCTTTGTGCGTATGGGTGGAATATTCATCATGTACTGGTGGTGCATCGCCGTACGTGTAGTGGCGTAGTCTACTAATCTTAAACTGCACAATAAGAGTAGAAGAAAAAATATAGTAGTTGCGCATACAAAAATCTGCAAACATTCTCATAAAATAATATTACTTACGTTTTATTTAACGCCTTGAAGGCTTCAGTTATCGGAAACATGAGGTATAGTCACGTGCTAAATGCCTTTGACTCTAAGCGCCACGCTTTAATGAAACCTTGCACATAGTGGAACTTTGTCACACTATATAGGTTTATAGGACTTGTGTGGATTGGAAAAGTAATAAGGCAAGTAGAAAGGGTTAGTGAATCTTACAGATTACCTCAAAAACTGACACTTATTCTTTTTACTTTTTATTTGTTATCGATTTTTGAGCTTTTGTTTAATTTTTAACTGTTTGTTATGACTAAAAGCATTCAGTTGACAGAGTTTTTACGATATTTATACCAACACACATAAAAAACCCCATTATCCCTACCTAAAGGTCCTAATTGCAAACCAATACCTACATTTCTGTTCAAATAAACACAAATTATACTATTTGTCGAATTGATGCAAAATTTACAGTGCAATAAACACAATTTCAATAGAAATATAATGTGCAAATAGCATTAGTTACTGTACTCGAGCCGCGACTGGCGAGTTAAGTACTGGCATTGTCTGAAATAGACTTAAGTTGTAGGGTTGTCAAACGCATTCTGTACTTTGTGTAACTGTTTTCGATATGTTTACGTTTAATTTTTCTGAGTTAAAATGTATCGATTTGTTTTGTTTTCATTCTGGAATTAGTACAAATGACAAAACTACCTTGGACAAACTCCGAACCTGCGTCTGTTATGTAGGGTTTTTAATTTAGTTTTTTGTTACGTGTGGGAATTTAATCCGTGACACGCAGTGCAGCAGCCACTCGCTTCACTATGCCAACCGTGCTTTAAATACATCCTAGCGAATACACAGCGTGTGAAAAAAAGAAAATGTATTTTTAATGCATTATTTTTGTCTTTTTATTCATTAGAATCACACACATTACACATCACATTCATAAGAAAACACAAGGTGGTGATTTTCATCTGCACATCAGCACATGTGTTGGATGGTTTCAAAGTCGATAACAAACGTAAGTATGCTAGATCCCGACAGAGTACGTTTGTCCTATCCGAAAGTTAGTTAGTCTGCATAAAAAAATAGCAAGATTAGTGATACTAAAAACGCAATTGCAGCGCCACGGGGTCCAGTAGTTGTGCACTGAATTCCATAAAAATGGGTATAGGATTATTATAATTACTTAGGAGGAGTTAGGTGATAAACACACGTAGCTACAGAAGAATTATATATCGATATAAATATTAAAATAATACGTTTACTGCAACAGAACTTCATTATACCTTCAAATCCCAAAACAATGTCTTATCTCACCAGCTTAAACTAACGTCTTGCAACTAAAAGACATAAGACCGAAACAGTTTCTATGTTGCACTGCGGTCACAAGTCGTCCTGAGGGACGAATGTCGCGGATACTCCAGCCAAAACTCCATTTGAGCTGCAGATAAGATTTCCACAACTACTAGGTACAGAGACAGGGTGTTAAAACTTTTGTTTTGTAGTACATTGTTGTAGTAGTGTGTTACAACAATGTTTGTTGAAGTGGTGATAGAAAGTTTGTCTATCTTTTTTTATAGGTAATTTGTTAGGTAGTACTCTTGTCTGTGACCTCTTTATTGTGATTCTTTACACGTTAATTTCACCTTACTGTTAAACAGAGTGAGCTTTATAATTTTTGAAAGAAAGATAAAAAAGGAAAGAAAAAATGCATGTTTATTTAGCGCACAATGAACTTTTTGCACTGTTAGGGCACACGCCTCGTCTCTGGAGCAAGGGTTGATGGATTTCACATGTCTTTGAATTTAAGTTTCTGGGACTCCAGTTAATATTTTGATTGGCAATTTTGATAGCACTGATCGCACTTGGTAGGTTTGGACGCACGATGGCCTTTACCACTGGCTAGAACAATATTCAAATTAACATGGTACGGTGTACACTCTTGCGTACTGTCTATCGTCTCTCACGGAACACCAGTACGCGTTAATCTACTCCATTCGTCCGCAAACACATAACATTCAGGGTCGGCAGTTGGGACGACATTGAGCATCTTTAAAGGATTTTAGAGTATGTCGAACAGAGTGTGATCCCGCATGCCTGATAGTTGATTTCTGACGGTTGTAACTATATATTCTAATCACGCAACTTTTATTTGGCAATGCAGAATTTTAGACTTTAGTTCCTGTGTCGCGTCATACCTGCATGACGGTACATTATGACTGTCTGGAGATTCAGCTCTGGCGACAATTCTTGACAACTGTTGTGCAGAGAGAGTTACGGTTGTTCTGGTGGTGTCTGGTGTATGTGTCGGGCCCAAAAAGTCAGCAGAAAAGGTTGAGGAGCAGTCAATACGTCTGCTTAGGTTGTTATCTCTTTTTAGGACTACTTTATTTTAAGTAGAAAATCATCAGAATCGTCGATCATGGGCAGAACAAAACGGCATGTCAGACTTTAATTACTAAAACCCACTTCTATATTCCGTTTTTGCCTTTGTTCCAGGGCCCTGAGATTCTCTTTCCCACAACTCATGGCCCCAAAGGCTTCGACCCTGCTGGGCCCCTACGGTAGACCTACTTGTGTCCTGATATTTGGAACCCGCTGAGTGTTGATATCGACCAACTAATACAATCCTTGAATTTAACACCTAACGCTCCATTCTCTACTTCACACCATATTAATTGTTCAAAACCCCACATTAAACGCCAGACAAAGCACACCCCTAGCCCTGTGTAGGTACGTGTCAATATTTAGAGCGGTACCCATTGATTAGAGGGGTGCACCGGGGGTCAGATATTTAATTATGTACGGCTTTGCGAGCGCCGTAGATTTAATATGCGGGTTCCGTACTAAGTTTTAGTGATTAACACAGGAAAGGGACAGGGTGACAATTGTTTGTTGGTTAGTAAATCTGGTCTTAAACTTGGTTTTAGGGAGTGTTTAATAGGATTTTGTATTTGTTTTTCTGTTTTTGTTCTATCTGTAATATCTTTTATCATTACTCTGAATAAAACCCATAAGGTCTCCCACAAGGAGGACCGACGACCTGGCGAAAGTCGAGGTATTCCGATGGATGCGAGACGTACAGGACCGATCGTTGTGGCGACGCTCGGGGGAGGCCTATGTCCAGCAGTGGACGTCTTTCGGCTGAGATGATAATGATGATGAATAAAAGTACTGTTTTCAGTATGGATACGCTTGCGTTTGACCACTATCCCACCGGATGGTGAGCGATGATGTGCCTGACGTTGTAGCACGCTTGCCTAAAAGTAACCTATTCATTCTTAAGACTTCGATTGCCTTATCTTAGAGGATGGTAATGATGCACTCGTCGAATCATAGCTTCAAAGTCTTGAACAACAACGCCGTGTAAAAGAAAAGAAGAAAAATAAAGAATGAAAAAGAATTCTAACCACTTATCACCCACCAGAATATAGAGAAGAGAGATAGAGAAGAGTGGCGGCGTGTTGTGAAGCTTGCCACCACCACCTGAACTGATGACCAAGACCACTCTGTCAAGAGTAATACTAACGAAGAAGATAACCTACCAACCAATACCACCTGTGTGATGTCGGCCTGATATCGGTTTCCAACGGGTAAAAACGGATATGGGTATTTTCGGGGAATGAACATCGGAATTACATGATTTAATTTCACCAGGCTCGCTGCATCATCCGACCACAACACGTACGGCAATGCGCCTCCGGTACATAATGGACATCCCAGCCAAATGCACGAAGCTTTTGGAAACACATTATAGTTCGTACAGTTAGGGAGTGTAATTCCCGGTCAGAATTAATTTGTGTTTCATGACAGCTTCAGCCTAGGGGTATTTAAATCAAGAGTGAAAAAATACTGAGAAACGTATTTTTTATTACTGTGAAAATTCATAAAAATTACGCAGACATGATTGTTTTTATATTAATAAATTGCTAATATCAATATTTTTTTTAAACGTGGAAAATCATGCAATAATTTTGCTCTAAGGCGGAGCGGGGAAATTATTTTCCTTTTTTGTTCCGGAACCCCTGGTTTCCGTTTCGGAAGTCAACTCATGGCCCCAATAGACTTCGGTGCCCTTTACGACCCCCTGATAATATATTAAAAGTGACTTTAAAAATAATAACCACCTTAAATTTCTATGGCATACACAGTTGAGTACAGCAGCGTTGAATGGGTTAAGTTTCATTAAATAGAGGGTTAGCATATTGGCCTCAGTGAGATACAATTCGCGAACCAGCAGACGGGCACAACGTCATCTATCGGTAATGTGTGTAAACTTTTACACAAAAAAGGTTCGTAGGCGGATCGTATAAGGTTCTCTTCTAGGCGCTTGCACAACAATGTCACTAGATGTCGTCTGAAAACATTTGTGAAATTGACTGAGAAATTTACGTTCAAGACAACAGATGGCGCTGTTTAGTGCCTTTTTTGAGGTCTGTATCACGATGTATCATGAGCACGATGCACGATGCTTCAGCGGTGGGATCGTTAATGGTTGACTATGATATACCACCAGTTCCACTATTTCGTAACTCGAACATAACTTGTACAACATTCAGAAAACTGCAGTATCTGATCGTCTGACATATCGGTTTCTCAATTCAATTCTTGATTTATCAGTAGCTCATGGCAAAAGTTTATAACCAGTACGTGTTGTTATTGACAGAGTCGTATGGCTCTGAAACGTAGTCGCTTACAATGGACCTTATCAGAAGGCGTAGGGCCGGCGCCCACTGCCGGCATGGCATAGCATGGCACAGCAGATTGTGCTGCGGTATTCCGCGGCGTTCCTTGCATACCGTGGCATAGCAGGTTGTGCTTTGGCATGCCGTGGCGTGTCGCGTCATGCCACAGCATCCCGTGGCACGTCGCAGCATCGTGGTATCGAAATAAAGTAATATGAACTCTAAAATCATTGAAAAAAGATTCAAAATGACTTGATTAGTAATAAAATCATGCCATGCCTTGCCATGCCGGCAGTGGGCGCCGTTCCTTAAAGACACTAAGTTGTAAAGACATCTGCAGAAGAACCAAAGTCACCGATATAGCTCGAAGAATCGTCGTACTTAATTAAGTGGTAGCGAACTGTGAAGCAGTGTTGCCTTTTTTAACCGAAGGTTGCCGAAGGTTGAGTGGTAGAGAATGCCTTACTAAAAGTCTACCAATTTATCACTAGTGTACATGAAGTATAAATAATAAATAAATATCTAAGGAATATCGTGGTGCCAGTAACTGGGTCGTGGAAGTTTGATAGGCGGTCGCTCTTTCAATAAGCTCTATCTACAGTTAGTCTATATCTACAGTTGCAGCTACTAAAGATAAACAAATCTATCCTTTTGCCGTTACTTGCTTTCCTAGCATTTCCTACCAAAGTTGTGGATGGCTAGATAGAATCTTACTGTTTATCGGGGATAGCTATCTATGAACTGCGGTAGGTTATTGAAAGCGGGCGTCAGTCGCTAACGATTAAACTTCTAGGAAATATTCCTGTGTCCTGTGTTGTGTGTGTTTACAATCAGCTATGCTTATACAAGAAATTCAGCTTCGGAATAACTACTTGTTGTTTTTGTGCCACGTGGAAATAGAACCGGCGGCACTCAACGCAGCACTACTATGCCAACCATAACGTCCAAGATTAATGGAACATTTAAGTTGATGTTATAGCCAGAGAACAATAGCTTTTTTTGACTGGCCTGTTGGTCTAGTGGTTAGTGGCACTGACCGCTTTGCCACAGATCGTGGGTTCGATTCCCACCCAGGACATATGTTTGTATGATGAACACGATCATTTGTTCTATGTCTAGGTGTAATTTTTCTATAATATGTATGTATTTAGAAGTATATAAGTATGTTTATCAATTGTCTAGTACCCATAACACAAGTTCTCCTTAGCTTGGGACTAGATGGCGTTGTGTAATATTATTATTATTATTGTTTTAATAAATACAGTAAATGTTTTGATTTTCATTTTATTTAAACAATAAAACATGGGGTACAGAAAACAATATTTTGTCGATCAGTTTTGAATTTGGCAAAAATACATTATATCAATAAATTTTCTTCAAAAATAGATACAAAAATAAGTAAATAACTAGAATGTGAGCAGAAATTAAAAGTACGGACTTCAATAATATATTTGAATATTTTACTTCTATAATTTCATATTTGCAATCACCACTTGATTATCATTTTCAAGTTGATATAGTCTATATCCCAATTAAAATACAGCCTTAAATTCTGCTCACACCACAATACTATATCTTATAGGAAAATCAAGTAATCAAATACATTCAAACTGTATGTGCAACATCTATAGATTTCTTATGCCTGCTTGACAATGTTAGATAGCACTATTAGTTAATACCATAGACATAAAATAAAAGATGCTGGACCTGAGTACGGTACCGTGCTTACACCGCTACAATAGCATTAGCATTATCGGCCTTATAATGTTCCCACTGCTGGGACTCAGGCCTCCTCTCTAGGAGAGGGGATGGGCCATAATGCACCACGCGGGCCAGTGCGAATTGGTAGATGTCACATATCTTCAAATTTTTGGTTCTAGGACATGCCGGTTTCCTCACGATGTTTTCCTTCACCGTTTTGAGAGCAGTGGTGATGAAACAAATTACACAACCGCGTACATCGAAGGACTGGAACTATTTGCCTGCTGTGGTTTTTCCGTTCGATTACAATTTGGGTGTCTTCAAGACTAGAGTGAATAGGCTCTTAATAAACTAGTGTGCCTCACAATCAACAACTGCATCACTGCTTACCATCAGGTGGGATTGCAGTCAAGCACTGGTTTATGTGACATAGAAAAAGGACAAAAAGACAGCAACGGAAAGCAGTTTATACTATTCCTTTGTCTCTCAGACTTTTGTGAAAATATATGTCTATGGTTAACATCAAGTGAAAACTGTCTGTGTAAATCGAATTGGACAATAAAGATGGTGAAATTAGTTATTATAAATATAAGATTCTTACACCAAGATATCCTAGAACAGCTGTATTGTAAAATTATGGTTCAATAAAATATAAATATAATAATAACTCAGGAATAATTCTACCAATTTTAAACCGAGTTTTTATCTATATCGTTTTAAGAAATATCACAATTTTACTTTTTAACATTGATTTTAGTATAATATTTATAATTTTAATTAACTAGTTACACACAAAGTAGATAGAGCCAAAATAAAACTGATCATCAGTAAAATTAATTTAAAAACAATAACATTAGAAAAATATTCTAGATCTAAACAATACTTGGTAAGTATACTAACAATGTTAAAGGGACATTTATACAAATTATCTCGCTATGAGCTGACTGCTACGGCAATACTGAGATTGATAATATTATTTCATTTCTTTTATTCACTTATACACATATAAATTATATTTTCGAATAAAAATAAAAAATAAATATTTAAAAATACATTAAAAAAAAACAGTAACCTACTGGCATTGGGAACAACCTACTGGTAGACCGGACTCTAGAGATAGGAACCTCCTAACAATACGAGCCGTATCTAGAAGTAACATTTTCTAAATCAAGCCCTTAAAGAGAACCTCCTGAGATGTTGATCGAGGCTCGTGGATATATTAAGCCATTGGCTAACACGAATATATTTTATTAACGATTAATAAATATAAATATTAAAAACACAGAAATCCATTTTCTTTTCCATAATAAATATTATATACTTCACATGCAGTTTAGGCCATAACACTCATAATAAATGATGCCACAGAGACAATAATTTTTTGTCTATCCAAAATTCGTACAGAGACATTCAACTTCATGATTTGTCACTAATAAATCCACTAAAAATTATGCAAAGAAAAAACAAATCTTTATCAGTTGCCCTAGCAAGTCAGCTCACAGCAAAATTCATTCTTATTGACAACATAGCCAGGAATATACATCATATTATCATCTATATTACACCTCATCTTAGTATAACTTTAAACAGCCATCTTTAATTACATCCTAAGTTATAACTAATTTATCTACAAAGGTTTGTTTGGCACAGCTGAGATTTAGAAAGGGATTGTTTTGGCTTTTTTTGGCTCTTTTCTTTATAAAAAACTTGGCAAATAGATAAATGATTTTCAAAGATGTGTTTTAGAAGATAAAGGAATACTTATGCATATTTTTTTATGGGAACGGTATTTACAATAAGACCTTTCCAAATTATATTCGGAAGTACTCATGCATATTTGAAAATATATTCATTTGCATGTTTGGAGTCATTTGAATAATTTTGGTTATGTTAACGGCAAAAGCTTTGGCAGATGAAATACAAAATGAAAAAATAATCGACTTCTGCCTAACAATTTACAATACTATTGTGAAAAATCTTAACATTTTCGACAAAAAAGGTAAAATATTGTAGTCTATATACAATTTCAATCACTGTCATGTCTTCCATTTACAAAATATATACAAAATATTCCACAGTAAACTACACGAACTAGAAAATCTAGTTTTGGTCGTTGAGTTGAATACCACAGATATCGCTTACAGCGAAACTGTGCCGATTAATGCCATATGCTTATGCAATGCTGTATGGATGAAAATAACATCAAGTTAACATAAAATATTCTATAATTTAGTATTTGATGAAAGTGATTTTTAATGGAAGAAAATACTTATTTTAAAACATTTAAATGTACAAGATTTACCAAACACAACTATTGAAACATCCAATTTTCATCCACATAGCACCTTTTCTTCTTATATTCCCCACAACAATAAATTACATATATATATTCCAAGAGACTTATCCTAAATATTCCTGATTTGACACAAATATTTTGACTAGAAAAATCTAAGAAAAGAGATTTCATTATTTGACAGATCCATAAACACTAATGGGAGACATCGTTATCTATCGGGGTTTCACAGCTATAAACATTTACAATTAATAAGAATTGTTATTTGGACTATCATCATTATCATTTGAATTTATAGTACTACTATTCGTGTCTATTAAATTAGAATTAATTTCATCTTTAATCACATTATCATTATCAACTACTTCAGATATATTATGATTGCTACATTCACTGTAATCATTTTGGTCTGTTTTATTTGATTCTTCAAGAGTATCACTGTCTTCTATTTCTCTATTTTCTACTATAACTTCAATTCTTGGTTTGTATATATCATCTGCTTTTTCTATGTCTGGTGGTCTGACTGTTGAGAGGGTGTTGGATAAGAATGATGATTGTAGGTTGTAGCCTGGTAGCAGTTTGGGTTGTAGTGGTAGCATGAGGTCTAAGGAGCCGGTAGTTGCAGGTCTTGGTTGCAAGGGCGGGGCGGTCATTAGAGGCGGTTGCAGAGATGCTAGCGATATTGCTCCAGACTGCGTGTTGATTACTGGACTCTCGACTGGAAATAGAGAGAATTTCGTCATTACTACAGTGAATTGGAAACTTAAGGAAGGTTAAGGAATGATATCAACTAAGGTATATAAATCTAGGAAAGGAATTTAAATTATTATAAAATCATTATCTCCAGGTCTTGGTTGCAAGAATAGGAAAATCACAAATGACGTTTTATTACATACTCGTATTTTCTGTTGATACATCCTGCTTTTTCTTTCGAAAGCGATTGTAAACAGAATTCTGTCTATGCTATGGTTGGATCATTATAACATGGGCTTTACCAATGGGTGCTCTTGCTTGTAGAGGCAAGGTTGCCGTGGCTGGTGGCCGGAGGAGGTTCGTTGTTGGTCCCTGGAGAGCTAAACTGATCATATTCATCCCGTTGACACCTGAAAATAGTATTTTGATAAATTAATTAAAATAGCAGACATTGACAACTAAAAATTTACATTTTCAACTGTTTGATTAAAACAATGCGGTCAGTCATATATTGTTTTAAAGTAAGTATAAAATAGTGTTTAAAATGATTCCTCTCAGCGCCCTCCTCATATAGTAAATAGTACTACAGCAAGACCAACGTACCGAACTTATTCCCTGCCGGAGGTAAGTCCTTCAGTACTACAGGATGTTTCACGGCATTGACGCGACGGTTGGAGGCGCTAGCGTCACGCTTTCTCCGAGGCTGCTCGACTGGTAGCACTCTGCGCCTCTTCTTGGGAAGTTTTGACCGAGCCTGCAATAGATGGCGTTGATAGTAATTAGTTCATGTATTTAAAGAATTTGAATTTAAAGTGAATATTTTTTGGGACATAAAATTCTTTTAAAACGATGTTTTTCTTCATTAAAATCAAAATCAATCAATTTTTTTTTTATTTTACAAAGGCGTACGTGGGCACTTATAAAACGACAGAAACTAGTGCACGGTTCGAATTGGTCGTTTCCTATGGAGAAGAACCGGCAAGAAACTCCACGGTAATTCTTTTCAAAAAATTATTGGGTACAGACACATACATCATGTATAATAGTATCCGTAGTTTAATAAAATTGCTCTTACACATTGGATTATTACAAAAGATATTAAAGACATATTTAATTTTTGTAACAGTAAATAAGGATACATTTCTACCTAAAATAATAAGTAGGTACAGTTTACCTACCTACTGCCACCACACAAGTGGTTGGAAAAGTTAAAAGCTGAAAAGTCTCTTAGCGCAGCAACGTTGTTTACTAAGAACAGCTAATAGATGGCGCTCGCAAACCTCGTTACTATATTTTCCACTAGATGTCGCTACAAGTATCACCACAAAGCTGACGTCTTTATAATACCCTTTGTAATGTTTACACTTTGGCTTTCACAAAATATATTGGAATTTTACATATCATCTTCACACACCAATGACTTCTAACCATTACATTATGGAAGAGCGTTTTATGAAATTCCGTATTCAATGAGTGCCTCAAAAGAGAACATCAATCACGTTTCGGAGTAATGATAGGCACAAAGTAAGGATTTTTGGCTTAACATTATGACATTTTAGGTATAAAGAAAAATTCTATTTTATGAAGGAACGTAGAATTTTTATTAAAAATCTGGTCTCTTGGTAGAATCTGATAGATTATCTTATACTGAAGTAAGTAGCTATTGATAAATGCAATATTTTGCTGATTAACGTTGTTATTTGAAATGTGGGTCGCTGTTTCTTTTTAATTTTTTTATTTGTATAAATTTTGTTTTTAAATATAATTATGATATAATTATGAACATCGTCATCATTTCAGCCAAAAGACGTCTACTGTTGGACATATATTATTTATACAGGCCCCTCAAGTGTCGCCTTACTGACCGATCCTAGGCACCTTGCATTCATCGGATGTCCACGACCCTTACCAGGTCAAGGTGGCGATTGGCGATTCTTTGGGCATAATTATAGGTCTTTACCTAAAAAATTGCCTTACATTTTTTTAAAAGGGATACTTTGAATTGTGATATAGTTGGATTTGTTTGCAACTGCAAATTCAAATAAATGATTCTCTTTTCGGTAATAATTTTTTATTAGTTTCTTTGGCTTTCGTATTTTGCTGAGTTTGGAGAGTTTGGGTTTTTATTATTTGACTTACAGTAAGTTGAGATATTGTTTTTTTTTTTCAATTAGAACATTTTTAAAAGAAAACCTTTGGAGGAAAGAAGCAGTCTAATTTTCTTGTTTAGAGAAAGAATTATTTATGAATGTATTTTTTATTAATTACGATATATCTCTCAACAGAGTTATATTAAAAACTCTATGGTTCGTTCGCGTTAAGAATGCAGTGATTTATCAGTACAACTGCAAGATAAAGGTGTATTTACAGTGGTGTTAAATCCAAACAATTATATTTTAAAAGATTAAGTTTATTGAATTTATAAACATACACTTAAATAGCTTTGATTGGTTAACCTATCACATACCCACAAAACGAGACACAATAGTAAAACAATAACACCGCGGTCTCATAGGACCGGTCGGGGATTCATGAACTTACGGCCAATTTCTTCAAAAAAGCTAAAACTAAAACTAAAGTACCTAATAACTTTTCCTTGACCATTATGTTGTCAATAGCAACTGTCATCTTGTCAATGTTTTCATCCAAGTGACAGCTAAATTAAAAGTCGACTAAAATAAAATGTAAGGATAAACGCAGTGAAACCTATACAATTTTGTCAAAATGACAGTGACTTTGGATTTAACAGCCTTTCAATGAGCAGTTAAAGTTAAGGACAAAACTAACAGTTAAAATTGTGAAGAAACGAATTTAACCGTTATTATTACTCTATGACGTTACTTTGGCTGTTACTTTGGTTGTTACGTTTGGTGAAGAAATTGGCAGTAAGGGGCGGGGCTAGGACTACATGTTTTATCATTGGAAATTTTCCACTAAGGAAACCTCTGAATTGAAATGCGTTTAACCAAGCGCACATTTATGTCCAATAGCTTCTGTGTGTAACCTAGTTTAATTAGAACACAATTTAGACGCCGACACATGTTTGCGTGGCATAGACGAAGATCTGTGCCTAATGCAATTAACATACCCACAGACTGACATTCACATGGACCACTGTAAACAAACGGATATACATATGTACATATAACACGCCCAGATAGTTTAGTGTTAAATGTAATGCAATGACTTCTCCCGCTCTGAGTAGAGCGGAAGGGCGTGTCAGACTTTTACTGACTGAAATCACACCTGTGTCGGTCAATGGCCCTTTGCATTCTAAGACCACGGGTTTCCTTTTTAGAAAGCCTCCGCGGTTCTGCAGGGCCTTTACGGTTTGCTGACATCTAATCATCTAAGTATTAATGTTATTATGCGTAAGCACACTTCGCTGAAGTATGATGCTGAAATAAGCGCCAGCGGTATAGGGTATGCCCAACTCAAAGCTGTAGGACAGCACTTGCCCGGAGACATTTCTACGGCATTGGAAGCCACTTATACAATATAAGTAACAAGAAATGCTCCATTTATTCTGCCACATTACGCAAATGCAAAGCGAGGGTATATGACTGGTTACAGATGCAGAGCTATGACGAAACAGAAAACCTTTTAAAGTTATAGTTCTCTAAAAATTGGACACTTTACAAGTCACTACTCACACACATGAAAGGGCTGTGCCCTTTTTGAACTTTTTGGCTTTTGACCGATTATCTACTTTGTTCCTTCTGGTGTAACACTTATGTGAGAATCAGCCCAGTTGCCAGCCCAATTGGGTACCAGAATTCATTACGAACATTTATAACATATTATTTTTGTTTTTTTTCCAATATGTCTTTGTTTTTGTGTGTTTGTAAGTGTTTGCTGGTACAAAATGTTGCAGTCAAATAATTTTTTTTTTATTTTTTTTTTATCTCTTTGAGGTCGATTACCGGACGGTCGGACGGCGAGCTACCCATTGTTTGTCATTCACATACCCGCGTCCACTATGGTCGGAAGTCGACCATAACCTGAACCAGGGCCTAGCATGAGAGGTCGTTGCCAACGATTGCCTCCACGAGGACTTTAATCATTTGACTTGACATGATCATAGCGCCAAGTCAACCAAAAAATATTTTTGATGCTATGAAAAATGTGGACGTGGAGTAAGTGTGGAATGTGAGTGCTTCAAAGACGACGCCTGGCAGGTATACAGGATGAAGTCTAGAACACAAAGGGCTACTGAAGAAAAATAGGTGGTCATTAGTAGTAGTAAAATCTTGACACAAAACTTCAGTTTAGTTAAATTTTTAATCAGGTCCTTTCAAACCAAACTAACAAGCTAAAAATTTCGGTTCGGTAGCATTCGGTTTTTAACGCGAAGGAGCTCGTGGCAAGATAATAACAGCCGCACGGGGCGATCTTCAAGGTTAAGCAACGCTTGCCAAGGTTGGTCTGTGGATGGGTGACCATCTTAATATAAAAAGTTTCCTCCGTGCCTCGGAAAGCACGTTAACCCGTAGGTCCCGGCTATCGTTTTTAGATCTTTGGCAGTCGTTACGGATAGTCAGCAGCCAGTAAATCTGACTCCATTATTGCTATGAAGTGGTACCGTGTAACCAGTTAATGGGTTGTGGAGGTCTGGTAGGCAGCCGCTCCTCGTAAAATATTGGTATTCAACTAAATTCGGCTGGACTGGAAGCCGATCCCAATATAATTGGGAAAAGGCTAAGTAGATGATGATGAGCATTCGGTTTTTAGCGACCGCGAACTACTGCTTAGTATGGACTCCATACAAAGTTCCCAACAAACCAAGCGACCTCGTCGCACGACCGGTGCCTTAGAAATACATACAAAGTATTGGGTCGCGCGACCCGGTCGTAGTCGCAGGTCGTGGTCGCGGAGAACAGAATGCTACGTTTATGTACATTTTGCAGAATAAAACATTTCCAATAACTATTATGACAAGTACAAATCTAGAAACAATTCCTATCCAATCTGGTAACGCTAAAAGGGTGTTACAATAACAAAATACATAATTCATCAAATTGTACCGTGAAAGAAAAATACAATGTTTGTAAGAAAAACTTGTTTTCACTTCTGAATAATGAATACATGAACAGACAAACAGAATTCAATCATATTACCTCGTTGCTATAATATCTAAGTTATTACCTAATTTTCTAAAGTTATTGAGTCGGATAGTCAGAAGCCAGTAAATCTGACTCCAGTCTTGCCATGAACTACCGTGTTATCCCAGTTAATTACTCAGTTACCCGCGAAACGAGACAAAATAGTAAAACAATAACAGCGCGGTCTCATTGGACCGGTCGGGGATTCAAACGTTAATGGGTTGTGGAGGTCTGGTAGGCAGCTGCTCCTCGTAAAATACTGGTATTCAGCTAAATCCGACTTGACTGGAAGCCGACCCCAATATAGTTGGGAAAAGGCTAGGCAGATGATGATGATTGAGTTACATTATATCTTATCTTTTGTATGTATATATAATAAGAGAAAGAGGCTAACTGGCTAACATACCTACTTGTGATGCTAATCGAACATTCCATAAAAATAATTTTATTTTACACTAGCTTCCGCCCGCGGCTTCGCCCGCGTGGTGTGTTGATAAAAAGCAGCCTATAGCAAAAATAACAAAATCGAAGAATAAATAAGATTACGTTTAATTTTTATTTTCCTGTTGACCGGGATAAAAAGTAGCCTTATATGTTAATCCAGGTAGTGTTATTACTGGTCTTCAGCTAAATCCGGCTTGACTGGAAGCCCACCCCAAAATAGTTGGGAAAAGGCTAGGCAGATGATGATGATATGTTAATCTAGGGTATAACCTATCTACATACCAAATTTCAACCAAATCGGCCCAGCCATTTTTGCGTGAAAGAGTAACAAACATTAACATATCCACACATCCATTTTCACAAACTTTCACAGTTATAATATTAGTTAGGATAGATCCAAATACGCATGCATTTATAAAACGTCAGACGCTAGTGCTCGGTTCCAATTGGTCTTTTCTTATGGAGAAGAACCGGCAAGGCTATGGTTGCTGTTTTAAAAATGTAACTATGATTTGTTTCATAATATTTTTATGTCACAAAATTAATTGGTACGTGTGGACCATGTAGACCAGTCAAAAATGTACTGAAAAACACAAAGTAATATAAAATAGTGTCCGCGGAGTCTACTGTACAGTGTTCTCACATTTTGTTTAAAAGGGGCCGTATAAAAGTCATCCATAAAAGATGTATCGAAAGGAACAGTATCACCTAAGACTTCCCTTTCATTTATCTACTTGTAATATTAGCCTAGATTTCATATTTACTACAGTACTTTGTACGAGTATACACCCACCTAAGTTTGTCAGCAACCACTACATTTATGACTTGTTACAGTTCTCAAGTTACTCCCGTTGTGTATAAGTTTATGCACTAAGTTACATTACCAAGTCAGGTTTAACTTTGACTTTGATATAAACAGAACTTGGAGGCTATATTTTACCTGTACGTTACTGTGGAATAAGCAAAAATGATCTCGTGGAAATGCATTCTTTTATTACCACTTTATCTGATCACTATGACTTCACTACATAGTATATAACAAAGTCGATTTATCTGTCCCTATATCCCTATGTATGCTTATATCTTAAAAACTACGCAACGGATTTCGATGCGTTTTTTTTATTAAATACAGTAATTCAAGAGAAAGGTTTACATGTATAATACATGCATAATATAGTAGAGTAACACTGATAAATTTGCAACCGTGCGAAGCCGGGGCGGATCGCTAGTAAAATTATAAAATAATCATCAGTCGCTTCCCGCTGTCTGTCCAGATGTATGCATAAATCTTTAAAACTACGCAACGGATTTTAATGCGGTTTTTTTTAATAAATAGAGTGATGTTTATATGGGGTTAGGTCTATATGTCTAACATATACTGACTTCCTGTTTATGCAACACAGATACTTCCCTGACCTTTGCTAGCCCCGGCGGTAATCAACAACATTACATACTTGTATCATAATGTAGTTGGTATTATTGTATTTCATTGCAGTTTTTCATATATTTCAATGTTTTATAACCTAATTCATTTAATGTGCTCACATTTTCATTTCTAATAGTTAATTATGCGGGATAAAATTTCTTCAGACCAGAAATCAACCATCTTGTCATATATTTAAATGCCAGTGTAGCATTTATGCATATGCTGCAAGAAACTAACCTTCGCAAGAAAATTAATCACATTCATAACCTTGACTGATGCAACATGCAGCAGATAACTAGATCATTCAATTACTCACTCACTCGGTCGCGGGCGCTCGATTAGTTCGTAATTGAATGAGTTCCTTGAGTGAATGACTTCATGTGTGAACGAGTAATAACTGGCAGGCTTCTCTCAAGGTTGGGGGGGGCGTAATTTGTGATCTGAATGTGAAAGTTAAAGTAGGAGAGAGAGAAATTATTTTGTATTTTAAAATTGTACAGTTACAATATTCTGCAGGTTTTTTTTTTCTAGTAATCATCAGAATTACTTCTCCCGCTCTTGGGCGGAGCGGGAGGGCGTGTCAGACTCTTACTGACTAAACCCCTACCCCGTTCCTTCGTTGCCTTCGATCTGGGGAGGACTCGGTGTCAACCTTTCGGAATAACAAATGTTCTCCCGAGAAGATTCTGCAGGTGAAGCCACTGCAAGAATCTTGAATCACTTGCAGAAAAAAAAATCCAATAGAACGAAGCAAAATATTTTAGTTAGCAGATTACTGTTTTTACATTGTGTTCACCTAATATTAGTGACAAAAAATAAGCAATCAGAATTTGTGTTACTCATAACATGAATTAAAAGAGTGCCATGGAATTTCTATCACGTCCTTGTCCATAGAGATCTACAAATGTGTAATTTAGCATTACTTTACTGACCGATATTTTAACAATTCAAAAATGCCTGTAACTTTTTTATTTGAAATATTCTTTTTTATTTGATTTAAACATAAATAAACGTTGCTTTTTAAGGTTCTTAGTGTTCACTACAATTCATGTTGCTTGTGGAATTGTTCCAAAAAGTAACCGGAGGATTGAAAGGCAAAGGCCATCACTGTTCCTTGACATTTAATATTAGATCTTATTTAAGAACTTATTTACCATTCGAGACGATAAGGAACGACATTTAGATGCTAGCCAATTACCGGATACCCTCAAAAGTCCAAAATTTTCATACCTCAATCGTCTACTTTTTTAGTTGCTTTATTTTCCTATTTTTTTTTTAAATAAAAGTTATTTATTTCCTTATCGTCTTTCTAAAGTTCTCATCTAATATTGAATGTAAAGGAACAGTAGGCGTTTCGAACCGACCTAGGTACAATAAAAAATTACCGAACTAATGAACAATCGGTGTAAGGTTTTTCGCAACAGGATTTTTCGCACAAACGTTACATCGCACCAATAAATCATCGATGCAGTAAAACATCGTACAATTGAATTATCGACATACCGTGTTCGATATAATAAAAATCGAACCATCAAGTTTCGAAGACAAGTAGGGAACCCATCTGAAAGGATTAAAGTAGGTCTGAGTTCGCTTCACCCTGAGTGGCAGGAGCCTTTTGATGATACACATTCCAATTAAAAAAAACACTGTCCTTACCCCTATTATCAATTAATCAAAACTTTTATGAAAGCTGAATAAAATGATGAGCCAAATTGTTGCCGAACTTCCATGAAACTAATTAGTTTGAAACTGCACAAAATGATTGATGTTTCTATGACATCATATTGCTCTGATGAGTTTCCGGATAAACAAGGAATTTATAAATTAATCCAAAGTTAAATTGCGAAGAATTATCAAGTTCTTTTTTCTAAACAAGAAAGAATAATTGCCTATGAATTTTCGTGGAAGTGACTTTAATATTTTTCTTCAGAAATTTCGATAAACGAGCGAGTGTATTTTAGGATGGTAAAGTTAGATTTTTCTTTATTTAAAGTTGAGAAAGTAATGATTATGATTAAGTTTCAGTTTTGTTCTTGTTATTTGTAGCGTGTTTTAAGTTTTTATAAACTGTATATGTCATCTCTCTAGCAGTTTTTCAATTAGCTTAAGGTTATCTTGTACCCTAACCAGTTCTTTTTTTTACATTTTATAAACTAGTGCTTGACTGCGATCCCACCTGATGGTAAGCAGAGATGCAATCGTGGATGGTGAAGCACACTAGTTTATTAAGAGCCTATTCACTAGAGTTTTGAAGACACCCAAATTATAAACAGACGGGAAGACTACAGCAGGCAAATAAATTCTAGTCCCTCGATGCACACGGTATAAACGACGAAGAGAATGACGAAGATGCGGCTTAATAAGGTATCTATTTTACATGGAGCGGATGGATATTAAGTACATAATTATAGAAGAGTGAATAAACAAAATAAAATGTAAATGTTTTTGCTTAAGACAACAATTTAAGAATTAGCAACAAGCGTAACAGTAATTGTCATTGTGTAAATAACAAGTTACTTAAAACTAGATGAGACAAGTACCTACTCAGCTTAAATTTCTAATTTTCCCTTAATCTAATAACAAAGTCTTAATTTCTACCTCAAAAGTAACTTTAAAGATCCCTATCTACCTTAGAAACAAAAACAATAACATCAAAACCGCGGTATCCAAGCGTACAATCTGATTATACAGAAGTTAAGCTGCGAAAAACGTCAGAATAAAAAATATAACACCTAATAATATTACCTTGGTGGAACCGCGGAGTAAATATTTTTCGACCCCGATGAGTTTGTATTATAATGAGATGAAACGACTGGAAGATAGAAGTGTTATGAAGGATAAACAACTGACGGTAACACGAAGGACTTGCGCTCGTTTTCAATAAGGTATCTATCTACAGTTGCAGCTACTAAAGATAAACAAATCTATCCTTTTGCCCTTACTTGCTTTCCAATAACCTACCGAAGGATAGCATTTCCTACGAAAGTTGTAGATGGATAGATAGAATCTTACTGTTTATTGGGGATATTATCTATCTATGAACTGCGGTAGGTTATTGAAAACAGGCGTTAATCGATAGAAAGGAACAGTAAATGAAACAAGAGTGGCTGGAAGATAATGGAAGATGTTAGAAAAAACACTTTACATTACAATATTTTAGACTTAGACTCCTTACCCTTATTGCTTGGGGTTTGTCTCAGCACGTTTTTTGCTCGCCTGATGGAAAACGACGATGCGATCGACGATGGAGCGTTTTTTTCCCTCTCCATTCATTCATAATAACAATATTGTAAACAACAATCTTAAAATTTTAGGAGGGAATACTCATTGATCGATCGATATGAAACGTGCGTACTGTCCTGAATCCCATATTTTTCTTGGTTTTTCCAGTGAAAACTAAACTACATTGGAATTATCCAAAGAAAGCCGCTACGATGAAAACAGGTTACAAATAATCTTGAAATTAATCCAGAAATGTATAGTCACACACACAGGTCAAACAAGTCAATTACGAAACGACCCTAGACATCTAGCAAATTCTAAGCCCAAATAAAATCAACTTAAAGGAAACTGCGAAGTAAATATTTTCCATCGTACGCCGCTACTTGAGTTACATAATATTTTCAGCGGTCCAGCTTATGTCGTACATAGAACTGCCAATTTGTGGTACCCTTCTGAAGGTAGAGTGCTCACAAGAGGTTTACTCTACGGAGGACAGGACTTGGAGAGTTAGGTAAACTGTTCTGAAATTTGTTTTGGATGATAGTTTTGGGGTTGCTTCAAAAATTATTTGTTTTGGAAAGTTGTAAGACAAATATTAACATTGTGACCCATTACAGAGTCATGGCGTTAAAATCAATACTTTTTTTTTTTAGTGTATAGGAAATGGTCGATATTCATTGATATATTTTTAACGGGTCATTGTACATTCGACACACATTCCATTCCCCATTGTTAAAAATATGTGTAAACTCGCCACAAATTTATTTTTTCTTAATAAAATATTTTGGAGTATTGTAAACTCGTCACACGTGTTTTCTACGTACGGACAGCAGAGAAATCAAACACGAGAATAAAAAAGATAATCATTTTTCAAATCTAATTCGCAGCTAAGTATACATTACTTCTTGCTGATTTACCGCTAACATAGGTTACTACTTCGTCGACCATTTGATCGCTTACCATCAGGTGAAATGTGATCAAGCGCAAGCCTATCAATAATAAAAAAAAAACTAATATTTGTCTTATGACTTTCTCAAATCACAGGACTATTAATAATAAATCACCTTATATCTAATTAAAAAAACAGGTTTAGGCTTTTCTATTCAGCTGATAGGATAGGTTTAAGGATTTTCTATTCAGTTGATTTACAATTTTTACTTCACATCGGTTATAGAAAAAAGGAATTTCATTACTTTAAAGTTATTATATAAACGTTTGTTTTCTTCTTGGTAGGGGAATCATCAGAATGACTTCTCCCGCTCTTAGGCGGAGCGGGAAGGTGTGTCAGACTCTTACTAACTAAGCCCCTACCTCGTTCCTTCGTTGCCTTCGATCTGGGGGACACGGTGACAACCTTTCGGATTTTCCGTATTCCCCAGAGGCTTTGGCCCTGCCGAGCCCCTACAGTTTGCTGACATCTCCTTGAGGCGCGCGTGGAACAGAACTGTTAGACTGCCGGACGGCGTGCTACCCAGTGCTCACCGTCTGCGAGCCCGCGCCTACGGTGGTCGGAAATCGGGATCTCGGCGGCGGTGGCGTGAGGGCCGTTCCCTCACGCGCTCGCGGTTGGCAGCCTTCTTTGCTAGTATTACTGCTTCGCAGAAGGAGGTGATCGCCCGCCACCCCTCCTCGCTCCGGACCATGGCCTGTACCAAAGCCCGGCGCGAGAGGTCGCCTCCTCCGATAGCCTCCACAAGGACACGCCGCCCAAGCGAGACACACCTCTACCGTGTGCTCTAGCGTGTCCTCCGGGCGGTCCACACAGTGGCGACACCCAGGCGTCCTTTCCTCCTTAATCCGATGCAGGAACCTCCCGAACTTACCGTGTCCGGTGAGGACCTGCGTCATACGGAACGAGAGAACGCCGTGACCTTTTTCCAACAACTCCTCAAAGAGGGGACTTACCGCCTCAATGACGGCGTGCCCAGAAACTTTTGATATATTTCCTTATTTATTTTATTGTTAACCAAATAACTCATTTGGGTTTGAAGAGTTTGTTTCATATTAAAATTATGTTAAAGCTAGAACTTTACTTGCTAACGCTACTTTTCTTAAAAATAGCATGAAATTAAAATGTGTGTCGAGTTTACAACAAGTTTTATTAATAAATAATATTTTTTTGTGGTTGTGACGAGTTAACAATGAATGTATGGGAATTTTCAAAAGTGTGGCGAGTCGACAATGTGACGAATGTACAATGACCCTTTTTAACGTAGTACGAGTACATTCAATGTAGGTGTTAAAATCGAACATTCAAAAAACCAAAGAACATTATAGTACCCTCTCAGTACAGTATAGTGCCTAGTCAATACAGCTACGAAGAGGAATTCCTTTCTGAATGTGTTTCCTGGTAACTTTGCAACCCAGAGATATTTAAATTAGCCTACCAGTGCGGCAAGGTTTTAAAACAAAGTTACTGAGGCCCTGGAACAGAACAGACAACGAAAAGTACACAGGTTTTAGTCCGTAAAAGTCTCTCTTGTTCCGGCTTTGGGCGGAGTAAATTTTATACTCCTTGTAGGTATTTGATGATACGATATTCAGCTAAATCCGGCTTGACTGGAAGCCGAACCTAATGTAATTGGCAAAAGGCTAGGTTATTGATGATGATGATGTAGGTATTTGATGATTTCCTAGGGAAAAAAATGAGTAGGTACTATTTCTTCATCCAACACAATATGGCACAAAATAAAGTCTACCTACTGTAATATTTTGCTAAACTTAATACAAAATTACTAAAGCAAAGAGGAGCAAGTTCTTACTCAGCATTAGTCTGCATTAGCCGTGTACTCACTCCAAGTAAGTTTCAGCGAATAGTAAAGTTAGCTAGCTTGTGTAAACATATTAACTTTGGACTCCGCTCTTAGTAAACTTATGAATTTCAGTACTAATATAGGAAACAAATTTAATGTTTTGATGGAACCTAAGAGCCTGTGCCTTGACAGATCTTTAATCAACAACGATGTTAGTATATTTTACAGAAAAGAGTAACAAGATTTTTTGAATATTTTTTAGGCTGTTTGATATCATAACATGTGGGAACGTTAGTCCCACAGCTGGGTCTCAGTCCTCCTCTCTAAAAGAAGGTATGAGCCATATTCCACCATGCGAACCCAGTGCGGATCGGTGGCTGTCACCTGTGTTCAAATATTTGGTTCTAGGACATGCTGGTTTCCTCACGTTTTTTCCTTTACTGTTTGGAGAACAGTGGTCATGACTACACAAAGTAAAGCACCTAAGTGGGTTTGAACTTGCAGCCTACAACTCATAAACCGGGAACGTAAATCTGAACCACTACTGCTCAAACGTGTGCTCTGCGTCTGCACAAGATATTATCCAGATAATTTTCTCGCTTTGCGCAGAGTAAAAGTAGTCCAGTCAAAAGAGACATTCTAGTTTGCATTAATTCCCAACAAGCTGGATTTTTGTGCAGGCCGTAAATACGTCATTACGAATGTTATGTCAAAAGTCCCCATCGATCCCGCTTGTGCGTTGTTTTTTATTCGAGGCCAAAGGTCACAAATTAGCGTTTTTTGCGTATATCTCTGAAACAACGAGAGTTATCGAAAAATGGTTCAGGCAAAGTTTGTAGATCGTAAAATTTTCTACAAAAAAAATCTAACACTTTTTCTTCTACGATGCACTGTTCTCGAATTATGGCTATTTTAAACATAGAAAATACGAATATGCACTCATGCTAAGGGATGATGGGTTCGATGAATATTTGAAGAACAAACCATCTGTAACGATACATAAGCAGTGTCGTAAAGCATACACCCGGAAGAGCAGCATCGCTGCAGCTAAAAGACAGCGTGAGGCGGAGATAGCTACCACATCTGGGATTAGTCCTCCTCGTACTAGCACGAGGAAATGAATCGTCTTTTTGACAAAATACTGTTTGTTCTGTGGCAATGAAGCAGATAAAACGGCTGAAATAAAAAAAAGCGCAGCATCTTCGACCAAGAGTGTCCTAAACTTTCAACCTTTGACTTCAAGAAAACCATCTTTAAGGAAGCTCAGACTCGTTCTCTTGAGCTAGCAAGTAGTGTCATTGCCCGCATTCAGTATGAATATGACTTAGTTGCTGCTGAGGCTAAGTACTACAGTGATTGTTACACTTAAAATACGACTTTCCTGCGGTCTAAAGTCACGATATCTCGAAAGCGATGCTTTATAGAAGAAAAATGTCCACATCTTTTTTGTAGACAATTTTACGATCTAGCAATGACACTACTTGCTAGCTCATGAGAACAAGTCTGAGCTTCCTTAAAGATGGTTTTCTTGAAGTCAAGGGTTGAAAGTTTAGGACACTCTAGGTCGAAGATGCTGCGCTTTTTTTTATTTCAGCCGTTTTATTTGCTTCATTGCCACAGAACAAACAGTATTTTGTCAAAAAGACGATTCATTTCCTCGTGCTAGTACGAGGAGGACTAATCCCAAATGTGGTAGCTATCTCCGCCTCACGCTGTCTTTTAGCTGCAGCGATGCTGCTCTTCCGGGTGTATGCTTTACGACACTGCTTATGTATCGTTACAAATGGTTTGTTCTTCAAATATTCATCGAACCCATCATCCCTTAGCATGAGTGCATATTCGTATTTTCTATGTTTAAAATAGCCATAATTCGAGAACAGTGCATCGTAGAAGAAAAAGTGTTTGATCTTTTTTGTAGACAATTTTACGATTTACAAACTTTGCCTGAACCATTTTTCGATAACTCTCGTTGTTTCAGAGATATACGCAAAAAACGCTAATTTGTGACCTTTGACCTCGAATAAAAAACAACGCACAAGCAGGATCGATGGGGACTTTTGACATATCATTCTTAATGACGTATTTAAGGCCTGCACAAAAATCCAGCTTGTTGGGAATTAATGCAAACTTGAATAATAATTTAGTCTATTTTGACTGGACTAAAGAGAGTGTCAGACTTTGACTGACTTAAATCTACAGAAATTCAATCCGTTGTTCTTTACGTTTCAGGAATACGGGGACTTTTCAAACAATTCTGCAGCCCAAATTCCTTGATCCTTCTGTGTAAAATGAAAAAACAACACCTGGGTTTCTTCCAAATAATAAATACGGGCCTCTAGCAAAATATAAAATACCCAATTTGTATGCTAAACATATTTTTGATGGATTAAGAGACACAAGACTTACTTATACAGTAGATATTAAAAGTAATAAAAAGACTTCATTGCTTACAGATTGGACGGAGTTTATAAAGCGAAATAATTTCGTATTTCTTTTTATTAGATGGATTATATTTTGAACACATTATCTATCTAGTATTTATCCTAAAGAATAATATAATATACTTATTTCTGATTCTGGTAATAGGTCAATCAAAATCGACATCAAACGCCCATATGTTGTTATGTCCCTTGAGAGTAGTTAACACCCAAGATTGTGACCCTGAAAACCATGTGCTAATATGGGGTGCTCAAAAAACTACGAAATTTAGTTACGTTTCAGTTTTTTCAACTACCATAAGGGAGCATTTTTCAAGCATGTTTGTCAATTGAATAAAGCTAACTACAACCTCATTAAATTTGCTCCAATGTCCTCATTTTTTGTGTCGATATTAGCTGGCCTATAGCTGTATTGGATCATTATACGACGCATTATAAAACTCGCAATAAGCGTCTGTAAACCTCTTAACTCAAACTCCGCAAATACTCGTAGACAAAGCAAAATCAAAAATTTTGTTCACTTTTCTAATCCAACTACGACTGAACTGAATTAGTGAGCCAACTTTCTAGATCTCTGTTGTTGGATTAAGTTTCTAATTCGCCCCATCTCAGTGTGGCCACTCCGTTTCTTTAAATTGAAGGGACTCGGGGAGATGCCACTTGGAATAAGACGCTTCTTTGTAATGAAACCTACAGGGATTTATTTCAAACTAGATTTTGTGAGCGGTTTTGCCTGCGTAAAAAAAATATCCCAAAGAAAAGAGATGAAACTAGGAAAGGATGAAAAGTGTTGTAAGTCCAAGACATGATCTACTTGTGTGATGAATTTCACCTAAATCTATAAAGCCGTTAGCGCGTGAAGGAGTAACTAACATATACACACTCATACAAACTTATTTTTGCCTTTATAATCTTAGTATGATAAGCTTATTTGTTTTATTCTTGAGATGAAAATAAATAAGTTGATTTAAGATGCAACTTATAGTTCACACAAGTAAATAATAAATATTAAAGTGTTACGTGTTGTTGGCATGGAGTTATCTCGATGCTTGGAACGATACAGTATTAAAAATTTGACGCAGATATATTGCAAGCCAGATGTATCTTGCAATTTAGCTGCACAACATTTTAACAGGTTTAAAAATAGGAGGAGGTTCTCAATGTGACTAAATTATCAACATTTTTTTTGGATATCAAGAAAATTTAATAAAAATACAGTATTTAAACTCAAACTTGGACTAGCAGGCTTTAAGTTAGCATCCTCGTCGCTAGCATTACTACTTCGAAAATGAAAGCCACTTCACAACCCTATTCTCTATTACACCGGACCATGGCCTGAACTAGAGCCCCGCGTGGGAGATCAACGCTACCTTTCACCGCCCTCAAAAAACAGCAATGCTCCGCCCAAGCTAGGCACATCTCTACCGTGTGCTCCAACCTAGCCCTTCGGGCGGTCCGTACCATTGTACGGAAGCCCGAGTGTCACCATTGTGACACTCGGGCTTTTCTCTGCCTGAATCTGAAACAGGAACCTCCCGGACTTTCTTTGTTCGGTGAGGATCTTATTCGGAAGGTGAAGACACCATGGCAATCCTTTAGCCACTCATCATAGAGGGGACTTTTTCGCCTCGACTGTGATGTATCCAAAGAAAAATAAAACGTAAAAAGTAAGATGACTTTGAAGACTAAGGTTGCTTATTAATACACCAGTTCAGTTTCCACAGCGTTAAAAATATTTCAACACAAATAAGCATTACATAATACAATAAAAAATAATTCACGTCGCACAGTAAAAGTACTTGATACTGAGAACTACAAATAAATAGTGGAACATTTATCAGAAGCTCCCATCCATTCTTGACTGGTGAATATTAAAAACTTGGCTAGTAAGTGTTCGTGGAAATTGTGCGTCTTTATCACATTTCTTCCTGTTCAACTTTGAAATGCGAAAAATATTTTATAGAGGTTTGAACGTATATAAGAGTCCATTTTATTTTTCGTTATGTTGTGCGAGTCTGTAACTTGTCTATATTTTTCAAGACAGTTTCCCGCTGGGTAAAGAATTGTTAGCTAATCAATTGCTTATGTAAGTAGTTATTACAATCACACTTACCAGTGATGATCCGAAATGGATTGTTTGAAAGAGTCACCGCGGCTTTGGAACACAATGGGTATCTAACTAAGGGCCTCTAGGGTCTTTAAGTCTTGAGATTTCATACATAATTCACATTTCAAGCAACATTCATTCATTCATTTCATGGCATTTCTAGGTAAACGTGCTCCATCGTCGATCACATCAACACTTAACATTAGCAGAGATGGTGGTCAAACGCGAGCCTATCAATAATAACTATAAAAAGGTAGACAGGACGGTTTTAGCCAGTAAAAGCTTGGTTATTCCCTCTAGTTCCATTCAGAGTGGAAGAAGATTTTTAAAGGATTTTTTTTGAAGGATGTTAAGTTACTTCCCGAAGAAAACTCACAAGATTGTGTATATATATTGAGTATATACCTACAGGTATAGCCTTGATTCGTGACAGACCTACTAGCCAATTTTCAACTGGAAAATTTGAAGTGAAGAAGGTGTCAAACTTTAACTTAGTTTACCAAAGTTTGACAAGTTTCAAAGCCAAAGAAGAGTGTCTCAAGTAGTAAACTTGAAATGCTTAATTCAAATAGTCAGGTAGGTAAGCCACTAACAATTTTAAGTGAGGGATCCTGTAGATGAACCTGATAGGCCATATTAGCATATACTGACATTGTATGTACTCTGAGGAACTCGTGGCTAGATAATAACAGCCGCACAGGTCAATCTTCAAGGTTAAGCAACGCTTGCCAAGGTTGGTCTGTGGATGGGACCATCTTAACATAACGAGTTTCCTCCTTGCTTCGGAAAGCACGTTAAGCCGTAGGCCCCGGCTGTCATTTATAGATCTTTGGCAGTCGTTACGGATAGTCAGAAGCCAGTAAATCTGACCCTAGTCTTGCCAGGAAGTACCGTGTTACACCAGTGGAGGTCTTGTAGGCAGCCGCTCCTCGTAAAATACTGGTATTTTACGAGGAGCGGCTAGTTAAATCCGGCTTGACTGGAAGCCGACCCCAATATAGTTGGAAAAGGCTAGGCAGATGATGAGATATACTCGTGCATAAGCAAATGCATCTATCTTGTGATCACTAGTACGTAAACCATATTGCAAATTCTCCCCTTTAGCTCACATCAGAACCTTGTGAATGCAAAGAAGCGTCAAAATCCGATTTGAATTCAGGACATTTAAATTCGCTTTCATTTTACAAAATCAGGTAATTTCCACTGGGCTTCTGATGGCTCAAACGCTAAGCGATTCTTAGTGATAATCGACACCAGGCTTCCGCATATTGAAGTCGCTTTGTGCACAAAAATGTTATGGAGAAAATTCGGTGGTAGGAGTTATTTCCATGACTGCTTCTACGAGTACATGTGGCTGTCCTGGTTGTTCATTAACTGTAACGGGTAAACTTTTTTGTAAGTACTGCTCCATCTTAATTGAGTTATATTTATACTTTTCCCTTTTTTTTCTTTTTAGAAAATTGTTTTTGCTAGTTCTTTTATATTATTTAAACCTCATTTACCATACATTTATTCATCATCATCATCATTCTAACTGAAAGACTGGACATAGGCCTCCTCCAAGCGTCGCCATGACGACCGATCCTTTGCGACCCACATCCATCGGAGTTACTGAAACCTCACTAGGTAATTGGTTCACCTTGTGGGAGGCCTTGAGAGAGACTTCGGGCTGTTACATTATGTCTAAATCGCACGGATAACTGATTGCGCGATGCAGGATCTCGTAGTTATGTTCATAATTATGTGACCCACAGATGTCGTACAAATAAATAGAAACTGCTGCAGTTTCATTAACTACATTATAAAATGCTACCTCACATATGTATGCAACTCAAGATACTAATAAAAAGGTGATTAAGAAAAAGAACATAACCCAGATCATTACTGCACACTTAAAAAGAGAAACATCAGAATTCATCTGATTACCTCGACTATAACAGTGGCTGAACATTCTCTAACGAGTGAAGCCATAACCGCGTTTAATGCTGCAATAAACCGATCTTGAAAAGAAGTTCTTAATGGCGATACTGGTGTCCATATTAATGTGATTCTCTCTTTTTATCGTTTTATCTACCAAGTGTCTGCTATTGAGGTTTAATCCAGTGAGAAGGTCGGTGGGAATTGGATGTTTCAGTTTTTTTAATGGTTTCTGACCACGTGGGTCGTGGAGTCTAGGTCTAAATTTTATTTTTATATTGTAATGTACGATTTTAGACCTAGACTTAAAAATAATGATTTTGATAAACTTGTATCTAATCATTGTATTTTTTAGAAATAGTTATAATCTGTCTGTGTCTGTGTTGTAATATGGAAGTATTTTAAACCCAATAGTCTTTTGAAAACACAAACCATGGAGTTTCTTGCCGGTTCTTCTCCATAGGAAACGACCAATAGGAACCGTGCATTAGCTTCTAACGTTTTATAAGTGTCCATGTAGAATAATGTGTAAAATAATAATAGGTATGTGAAATAAAAAGATTTTGACTTGACTTTAATTCATTTAAAATTTATTATGCTGTAGGAAGTCTTTTCACAATAAGAAGGTTTCATGACTGATTTTCCAATTTACATTTTTTAGAAACAGCCAAAAGTAAATTTTAACTTTCTTTAGAAAAAAACAGATCCGTTTCACAGCGCGTTGGTTAACAAATTCAATAAGTTATCTAGATGTCTCGCTACCTCAACAGGTAATCTCGGGAGACAGACTCGCAGTTACTTCTCATACTAACATTGACTTACGAGATAAATGAGTTAACACTTAGTTTGACAATCTGTCTGCTTGCGACATTTTATTTGGTAAAGGTAGTAATAGCCCTCTGCAAACCATCCCGTCGTATTTCATTGTGCGTTTTTAATAAATCCTCAAAATTACAAAGTTGCTGAAAACTAAAAAAATACTTTTTGGTTAGAACTTAGGACAAACGAATATACCAAAATTTTCGGTCGAAGCAATTTTGTAGACTCGAGTGTACAATCGACACTTAAGCGTTCTTCAAGGTAATTTAAGTTGTAGTTGCGTATTTACAATCGCTCTGTTTGAGGAACTTACGCGTCTACGAGTGTAATATTACTTGAATTTAAAATACTTTTCACTTATACATTATCGTTAGCATTATCGACCTTATAATGTTCCCACTGCTGGGACTCAGGCCTCCTCTCTTGGAGAGGGAACTCTACTTTCACTTATACGTTTGTATTATATTATATACTCGTAAGTAGAAATTAGGATGTGAGTGCTCCCTCAAAACCTTTTCTACCCATTTTAGGGCCTGTGATAAATCGTGCACTTATGTCTAAGGGAGCCCTAAGGAAATAGATGTCGTAAATAAGCACAAACACCTCGTACTTTTGCATGTTGGGTTAGAAATATTACGTACAGTTTCTTTCTTTAAAAAAAAAAAACTGGACAATATTTTTCTGTCTATTTTTCAGTGTTCCGTAATACCGAACAATAGACAGAAAACTAATTCATAGAAAGAATACATTTATTGTCATTATCATTGCGACCAAAAGACGTTCACTGTTGGACATAGGTCTTTTCAAAGGTCACAACTATGACCAGCGGTGCTATTCTCTAAAAGTCATTTTCATGGCGACAAGCTCGACTCATTATCAATTGCAACAAACTGTGAGTTGACAATGACAGTAATTCTTCATACATTTGCGTTCGCTGTTTGACAGCTGTTTCGACGTCGAGCTCGTCGCCATGAAAATGACTTTTAGAGAATAATATAGCTGACCTGTGTGTCTCACATCCATCGGATTCTTGCGACCCTCACTAGGTACAATAATGTAGCACCTAGCTACATGTAAAATTACATAAAGAAATAAACACTCAAAAATAGACACACTTTTGGAGAATCGATTTATAGTTATAAATCGATTCTCCAAATGAGTGTCTTATGGCTTTTAATAGATCCACTTCAGGGTGCCAGACAAATTACTCTCTGACGATAATTTAACTGGACCAGTATCTGCGATCGATTTTATCTGCAGCAAGCGTACTAATTTGTTAACTGCAACTCGACCATCTAATCCCTCAATGTCCTTAGATATGTGTTTACACTAATCAACCGTTAAACCGCTCCATTTGATTAGTACGAGTGTAGGCTATTACACGTAAGTGCGATATAACCGCAATAACGGTTTCTGGTAATGGTCGTGCGTGTGCTAAGGTGTAAGTTCGATATTTCTTTGGTTTTGTCTGCTTTAAAGTTTTTTTTAAGCAAGGTTATTGTGTATCAATCTTAAACAATATTCATTGTAAATAACGAACAAGGAACACTTGTTTTATTATTACTTTCCGTTATGTACGTATGTACTTTACGTTGTCCGTCCTTTGACGCTTCTTTAACTATTAACTGTTAATGAAAGTAAAAAAGCAGATGCTTACACGTTTTCTTCTTAACCTATGAATAATGTTTTAAGGCCCTGTGTTCCCGGTTTTGCCCGTTTTAGAATTCACTTTTGGTAGGCAAATTATAACATTTTGAATCTGAAATAAATATATATTTAGGATACATATTTTCTCTTTACCATGTACCCGTTCAAACCACGATGAATACAATTTTCTCGATAGAAAAAATACTAAAGTAACTTCGATTTGCAGTTTTTTACAAGTAAATTACATTTTAAACGAGTACTATAAACCACCATATTTTATAAATAATATCAATTTATAGGTAATTCATTTTAGAATCGATTCTACCCGATCGTTTTTTTATTGATTTTTTTTTGACGATTATTTCAAGTAAATTTCGATCCACGCGTCGCTTCTCAGTGTCCAGCGGGACGTTACCGCTTGGTCTACCCACCCTTAATGGTCCCCCTGTGATAAACTTGTGGACACCAATTACGACGTAATGCCTTGCTTGCGCATTACTTCTCTTGTTAAATGTCAAATAAAAAAAAAATTGTGTTAGTTTTTCTTTGAGGTGGGTAATCATCTAATGTTTTTTCCTGCTCTAGAATGGATTGGGAGGGTGTCCGTGATACCATGATAGCTGAAAGGATAGAACCGGATATAAAACTTATTGCGCTTACTCCAAATTACATGGGACAGGAAGATGATGATATTTAATTTTTTAACAATAGCCTATTCAGCATTACAAAATACCCCATTAAAATCAATTCACCATATTCACTTCTCCGAAATACCTTCAATAATATCGCAATATTAAACAAACACAAAGCAATAGAAATAACTTGTGCCTATCAACCCAAAACTTCTCCGAACTTCTCGACCGCACGTAAACTAAACTGTACTAAGTCAAACAACAGTAAATGTTTAATGGAGGACAAGATGGGAGGAACTCTGATTGATTAAATTGGTGCCATCATGCGAACGAGGGTCACTACTTAGTATTACTTGGACATGGACAGATGTATCTTTGACGTTGGGTGTTAGGGTCCAGTCACATAGAAAACCGACGCTACCACGACACTACAAGGTGTAGATAGCGATTTTTATTGTTATTATTGAAAGGTTCGAACGAACCTAATGGAAAGCGATAATGTGATCGACGATGGAGCACACTTTATCATTATTGTCATAATTTCAGCGAAAAACGTTCACTGTTGGACATAAGCCTCCTCAAACGTCGACCAGTCTTATGCATCTGGCATCCATCGGAATTTTGCAACCCTCACAAGGTCTTCGGTCCACCTTGTGGGAGGCCTTCCAACACTGCGTCTTCCGGTTTGTGATCGCCACTCCGAATTGTACGTAAGTCAAACAACAGTAAATGTTTAATAGAGGACAAGACGGGAGGAACTCTGATTGATTAAATTGGTGCCATCATGCAAACGAGGGTCACTACTTGGTATTACTTGGACATGGACAGATGTATCTTTGACGTTGGATGTTAAGGTCAAGTCACACAGATAACCGACGCTACGCGACGGCGCCACCGGCGTCATTTTTTAAGATTGTTTATTTTTTAAATTATTTATTAATAGGTTCGTACTTGATCACTATTTCACTTGATAGTATGCAATAATCTGGTCTGCGATGGAGCACGCTTGCTAAGAAGTAACCTTATAACTTATTTAGTCTTAAAACCCTTAGGTTGTAGCTATCAGGAAACAAAAACTAAGAATTCTACTCCTTAAAACTCCTTAACTACGCACAAAAGGAAACAATAACACAGCAACAATATAGAAATCAATTAAATACGATAGTAAGATTCTCAAAGCATGTCGAGATGTAGCGTTATGTAGCAATGGTTCGCTAAGCTTATGTCGTCACGATGCGCATCGCGCACTGCCTGCATTTCGCACTGCGAAATGTGACTGTGCGAAATAACTGGCCTCTCCTTGCATAGCTTCGCTTCACGGCTCGATGTGAGCAGATCCATAGACCTTATTTTGGGTTTTGATACTGAAGGAATGATATGACCGTAGGTATAGTTACAACAATGTGTCCTTTCCATTAGGATTCGGACCTTAGAACCGTGCTTACTTTCCACAAAAGGTGTTCATAAGATTATGACGATAGTGTAAGAAATTTTATGTTGGTGCCTGGCTGGCTTGTAAACTTTGCAGTGTTTGGGTGTCAACGTAGGTTTCGTATTTGAAAATATATTGGATCATTCTAGATAAAAATAGACTCGTCAAAGTTGGCGTAAAGCAATTACTAATTGATCTTCAAGGATTGAAAGAGCAGCAGTAAGCCGCTGGTTAATTGATCTCGAATGATTGAAAAGGGACATTGGTAAGCCGACAACAAAACGGTCAAATGACAATTTGCTATCGGAAGTAGAACCAGGATGAGATTAGCACAGGAGCGTAGACACTGCCACGAAAAACTAAAGACCTAAAAAGTGGAGCCATGACCTGGTGAGGGTCGGGAATTAAATGGATGTGAGATGCAAAAGAGCGGGAGCCAGAGTCGTTGAGGACAACACTCTTGGAGAAGAACTATGAGTTGACGTTTTCTTAAATGAAGGTGATGATGTCTACAATGGAGCGAGTTGACGCAAAATATGTCAATTCACTCTCTATTTGAAGACTAACAACATCTAAAATATGAAAATCATTTCCAATACTATAAAGCTAACTTTTACCGGTTCAACTTTACCGTCACATACCGTCATTGTACGATTTTGCAGGATTTTCCGGAATATTTCGTCACGTTCAAGCTATAACTTCTACTCGCTTGCCATGCATAAAATTCAGTTAGTGCGAGGTCAGACGAACGTGTTAGTTCTGCTCAGTTTCCTAACTACACTCAAAGTTACTTTAAATCTAAATTAAAACTATGTAATTACAATAAGGTAATTAATTATAGTTTCGTTTAGTGAACATACTTTAGGTAGTTAAAAAAAGGCAGTCCTGAGACTCCTGAGTCATCAACGCCTAGACCAAAGCACTTAAACCAAAAATGCTGTGTATGGAAAAGAATTTTCTAAAACATAATTATGATAAATGTAAGTATTAATTATATAGTGTTTTTTGTTTTGCTAGAAGCGTAGCGGCGGTTCGATGGTTGGTCACTAGACCACCCAACTAATGATAGTTTGATGGTCACTAACAGTGACGACGAATATAAGACTAAAAAATGTTACTGCTCACAATGGGCCTCGTTAGAATGCTTAAAGTTGCACAAAGGCAATAGAGAGGGCTGTGATTGGAGATTTGAATGTAAATAAATTCGAAATTTTTAGAGTTTCCGCAAGAGGACTAAAAACTTTCATAGTGATGTGTACAATGTAGCTCGAAAAATCGCCAAACTTAAGTTGGCGATTTTGTCAATTGGCCTCGAAATTCAGTGCAGGTGACCACGTACCGGATGATGTAGCATTAGAAAATCTCCTTCAAGGCGGAACGATGAGCATAGGACCATTCATTATGACAATACACAAGAGTCCCATGTCAAGCTGCAGTGGATGTCTTTCCACTGGATTAATGATGATGATGATCATAAATGGTAAGAACACCAATAAGTAACATAATTCCCAAACCTCGGTTAAGTTAGAACGCTATTAACATACACATATCTTATTACTGGATATGATTAAGGAAACTCCGTAACTTCAGCGTCTGCAGCCGACAAGGGCGCCCGTTTATTTAATGTTAGTCCCCTAATTTAAATAATGGTGAACACATTTATATTAACTTCGTTGCCACATTAAATCTATACCTCTTTGATGTGGATGATTGTTCGTAATGTGCGCGAAGCGGAATTTTAACCCAGTTTCAAGGAATATAAGCCTAAAAATATTGCGCTTTTTTACTTTAGATTTACGAGGTACTTAGGCGGTTTGGGAATGTGTAGCGGCGTTTTTAAAATGGTGCAAGAATATGTCGCTGAGCTGCAAACGGGTTACTGATTAGGTATGCAGCTAATAGCTTGTGCTAGCGTCTTTGCCTGCGCGAAAATAGGTTTCTCTATACAAACTTTGGACAAATTAAACCCTTTAGGAGGTGAATCTTACAAAGCCCTCTCTCAGTGCTCGCCTACGTCATAAAAGAAATATTGTGTAAAATCTTACGTTCTGTAGTTTTGGTTATGAGTTGACGATATAACAGTCAGTCAGTTTTTTCCTTTAATATAGGTGTATAGATAAACAGCTTATTCCTTACTCTAATTTATTTATTTACCTAATCAATTGACAGCAAGATTAAATTCTGAATTATCACTTCTTGTAGAACGTTTTGAAAACATATTTCTGCTGCTACATTTCATCTTTACGATTGATTTGATAGTATTAAAATAATAACTAATCTAAAGCTACATACCGGTACCTACGTCGTATGAATTTTAATAGTTTAAAACTTACTACTATGAAAGTTTCAGTATAAACCATAATAGGCTTAAACATTGTGAAATTACGTTTATATAAAATAATTTTTAAAAGGCAACCTCATCTAACTCTAACGTAGCTTGAGAAGCAGTCATACTATCGCCCGTTTTCAATAACCTACCGCAGTTCATAGATAGATAGCTATCCCCGATAAACAGTAAGATTCTATCTATTCATCCAAAACTTTGGTAGGAAATACTATCCGTCGGTAGGTTATAGGAAAGCAAGTCAGGGCAAAAGGATAGATTTGTTTATCTTTAGTAGCTGCAACTGTAGATAGATAGCTTATTAAAAACGGGCGTTAGTTAATAAAGCACCCTGCTTTATTGTCCTCCTCCACCCTGCTCTATGATACGTTTTTTAGCTGCAAATTCATCACGTAACGCTGACATAATAGTCGACATCAGCTCAGTTACTAACGCCACTGTGTGGACCGCCCGGAGGACACGGTGGAGCACACGGTAGAGGTGTGCCCCGCTTGGGCGGAGCACCGCCGTGTCCTTGTGGAGGCTATCGGCGGCGGTGACCTCTCGCGCCGGGCCCTGGTAGAGGCCATGGTCCGGAGCGAGGAGGGGTGGCACGCAGTCGCCTCCTTCTGCGAAGCAGTAATGTTAGCGAAGGAGGCTGCCGACCGCGTGAGGCAACGGAACTCACGCCGCCGCCGCCGAGATCCCGATCCCGATTTCCGACCACCGTAGGCGCGGGCTCGCGGATAGCGAGCGCTGGGTAGCTCGCCGTCCGGCAGTCTGGTAATAATCTGGACCGAGCCTAGTCGTCGACGGCGCGTTCTGTTCCACGCGCGCCTCAAGGAGATGTCAGCAAACTGTAGGGGCCCGGTAGGGCCGAAGCCTCTAGGGAACACGGTATCCGAAAGGTTGTCACCGTGTCCCCCAGATCGATGGTAACGAAGGAACGGGGTAGGGGTTTAGTCAGTAAGAGTCTGACACGCCCTCCCGCTCCGCCCAAGAGTGGGAGAAGTCATTCTGATGATTCCCCTACCGGAAAAAAAAAAAAAGAAAAAAAAAGCTCAGTTACTAAAAAATATAAAAAATACTCCTAATTCTCTATTCAATAATCTAGTATTAGTCATCCAGTAAAAAGATTAATTCCAAAACGTCAATTTCAACACCGCCGCGGCGCAAATGAGTTGTTAGCTCCGCAATCAGAGGACAAAGGTCCTGTGTAAATAAGGCTATCAGCATAGAGGTGTCCCGACTATAGACTGACGACTAGATGTTTAGAAGGACTGGAGCGATTTGCCTGCTGTAGTCTTTCTATCTTATTATAACTTTTGAAGTCTTCAAGGCTAGTGAATAGGCCCTTAATAAACTAGTACGCCTCCTATTAATGATTGCAGCTCAGTTAACAAAATTATAATTTAGTATTTAGTACGCACTGCTCCATAAGGATCAGTTCTATAAGAACAATTTATAACAACTAAAACTTACTAATACAATCAGGAAGAAACATAAAGCACAGTAAATGCTATTTAATTCCTGGAGCTCTTTAAGCTTATTTCGACGACCAAACATTTATCACCAACTAGTCACCGGCTATAAATGTGGCCGGATAGGCGGCTTTCTCGACTACCCGGTCCATCTCTAGAACGGAACAGTGGCGTGCGATGAGCATAACACTCACCGCGCCCGGTCCGCTCCGACCAAGTCGCTTGTTAATCACTACTGCTGGAAAATCCACTACTACGAGAAATAAATAAATATAGTTTATAAGTAAACACTTTGTTATAAGCTGTCAGTTTTAGTTTAAGTTTTCTTATAGACGGTTTCTAAAGCTGCCCAACTTAAATAAGACTGGGCAGAACATGTCTGCCGCATGCCTATCGAGCTGTGGGCTTGTAAAACCACAGGTTCGGTGCCCGGAGAAAGTGACAGTGATGGCGGGAGGATCTTTAAAATTAGTAAGAGAAAGCCGGGAATTTTTCGTTTCAATCGTTGAAAGGAATAGAAACACTTTTGCCCAGCAGAAGGACAATACGTTACTAATAAATACTATTTAAATAAATAATACTGCCAGATGTATTGCTACAACGATCAATCCTGTGCATTTGCATCCATCGGATTCCCAAGTCTTCAGTTCACCTTTTGAAGGGCCTTTTTACGCACCACACATACACACCACAACCCTTCAAAAACACAATTCCTTATAAAAAAAACTGTATCCACCTTTAACGACTTTTTCTTCCCTCACACAAATCTATCCGTCTATCTTCCTTATCCCCTAGTAGTGGCTCCAAGCAGTCTATTAAGGGATCGTAAATTAGACTGTGGCGGGCAATCTCTGCCGCCTTTGATTAAATTCACCTGCCGCCTGTGATTTGTAGGCCCAGCATCACACTGTACTACATATTGAGTTTAGCGTAGAATGAAGGCGTGAATTGCTTTACAGGGCATTCAATGTGTCAAGGTGTTGAATGAATTTGTGTTTTCTATTGAGAGGTTTGTAAGTTTGAAAAGGTGGCTTTGTGAGTTGTTAGTAGGTAGGATTGGGTTTTTGGGTGATTTGTTAAGGTTTGTAAAGTTTTGGGTTATTTTCTGTCCATTTTTAACTGACTTCGAAAAAAGAAGGAGGTTCCTTCTTAATTTGACTGTATGTTTATTCTTTGCTTAAAGTCTTTTTTATGTGGGAAATCATCCAATGACTTCCAGGGCTTTTACTGACTAATACTTTTTCCTATAACCTCAATAGAGGAGCTCGTGGCTAGATAATAACAGCCGCACGGGTCGATTTTTAAGGTTAAGCAACGCTTGCCAAGATTGGTCTGTGGATGGGTGACCATCTCAACATACCGAGTTTCCTCCGTGCCTTGGAAAGCACGTTAAGCCGTAGGTCCCGGCTGTCATTTGTAGATCTTTGGCACTCGTTACGGATAGTCAGAAGCCAGTAAATCTGACTCCGGTCTTGCCATGAAGTACCGTGTCATCCCAGTTAATGGGTTGTGGAGGTCTGGTAGGCAAACGCTCCTCGTAAAATACGGGTATTCAGCTAAATCTGGCTTGACTCGAAGCCGACCTCAATATAGTTGGGAAAAAGGCTAGGTAGATGATGATGACTTTTTCTTATAATCCTTCTTTGTCTTAATGTACTTTCTTTGTTTTTTCTGCTTACACTCTGCCATACAAAGAACTTACATGCGTCCTTACAATGATGATTGATGATATCATTTGATATTCTTCTAAAAAAAATCTATTTAATTTCGCATATAATGTTTGTGTGGGCGCTTACTTAACCTTAATAAATCTCTTTTTCGTCTTTCTCAACAAACCATTATTGATAGGATAATCCGTTACTTATCTTCTTATTTATCTGTCACTTGGTAACGAAGCCGAATAAACCTGATTCTGTCAAACCAAAGAAACAAGGGAATCCTTTTGTCAGATTATTCTTGTTATAACTCAGAGACAAGACATCAGTCGCTCTAGTTTTGTTTGTAATAGATGGATCACTGTTTGATAACAATGTTGTGTTCCTTAATCCTGCCTATAGTTGAGATTTGTTTTGTTAGGATTGGCTTTTGGTTTGCTTACTTGAATTCATTAATTAGAAAAAAATATTGCTGAAAGTCCATTAGGACAAATAGTTTGCCTTATTATCTTTGCCTCTTATTAAGCATTATTTAGGGTCAGAGAACACATTTTTTTCAACTATTACACTATCGTGGAATTCCTTTTCTTTTATATCACACCTTACACAATCCATTCATTCACACACTAACAGCAAGTATTTGTCCGTTCTTAGTATACTTTTAAATGGGGGCCCTAAGAATAATTGTTTCATAGATATCGAAACTGTCCCCTTACTTAGACACCTTTTGGAAATTTTCTCACGATTACCAAAAATCGGGACAATATTCATCAACAAAACTAATCGTAATACAAATTTTTATCTCAAATAAGTTCTGTTTGAAACAAAACTTTAAAAAATATGAGTCGAGAAGCCACAACATAAAAACTGCACTAACCAGGCCGCCCTGCTTTCCACGATGAATGTGCTCATCAGTTTCACGGACACTTCACCGCATTCGACTAAAGCACTGACTTTGACGAACACACGCCATTCCAGCCAGTAATGCTCCCAGTAATACACCCAGTAATACCTTCTAGCTTGGATTATGTAAAGGACTTAGAGGAATTATTGTTGTGCACGATATAGGACAAGATTTAATGGGGGGATTTGGGTTTGGGAAGTTTTCAGTACCTGTTTATAGTACGGTGAACAGAAACATAGTTGTTGTAATCGATCGAAAATTTAAATTTTGTTACAGGGAACGTTAGTAAGACAAGCTCATCATCATTTCAGATGAAAAACGTCCACTATTGGACAAGGACATCCCCAAGTGTCAGCACAACGAACGGTCCTGTGCATCTCGCATTAATCGGATTTTCATTTCATGCAAATTCTAGCTACGAATATGGAATGCAGTACGACTTTTAACCAAAGTGGATTGATGATTTGATTTGTAACATAATTTATCTACATATTATATAACCTTATTTTACTGAAAATCATTGAATAACTTCTCTCGCTCTAAGTGGAGCAAGAAGAAATGTGACTTATATTCGATCCAACCTTCCAGTGTTAATTCAGTTGCTCTTTGCGTGTCAGGGCCGTAAAGATTTTTTTAAGAATACCAAATTTTCGTGGATGTACTCTATCCTAGGAGACAGAGAGGTTAGTCAGAATTGTACTGAATAAAACCAGTCTGGTGTCCCTAGTACACTTGCGTCACATCCGTAAACGTAAGTTGCATAAATTCAGCTGAAAATTTTCGCAACCTCTCTACAAAAGGAAGGATCCTCCGACCGACGTACAGCTGTTGCACTTGGTGGAAAATTGCCCGAAAGTTGCTGTCAGATGTTTAGATATTATGTTGAAATACGTCCGTTTCGTCTGAACCTCAGGTTCAGTTGAAAACCAGTGTCAGACACTAGTTTCTTCTATGCGCAACTGGGCTTATTTTGGCGCAGCGATGATTTTTATTTTTGCTTAATTTTTTCGTTTATACTTAAGTAGTGTTTTTGTGTCTTGTCATATAACTTAGATTCAGCACAACACGTTTTTTTCTTCGAGTGTATGGAGAGGGAAGCCAAATAAAAGATGGATGGATTGTCGGAGTGATTTGAATAAAAAGGGAGTTAATAAAAAAGCATGACGCGTGAATGAAACAAAAAACGTGTTTCGCTTAGCCTAAGTTCTATAAAACAAGTACCTATAGAAAGATACCACCTAACCAAGATACACCTTGCGGTACCTATAGATGCTATAATAACAAAAACCTAAATGTGTCTGTTTGTCAGGATTCTAGAACATGTAAGCGTAAATCCACCTATTTCAGAAGGTAATACCGTACAACGTGGAGCTTGCCTGCAACTAAGCTCGCTTAGAATCACATGTTCGCGCTGTTCACCGGGATTGACTGACATTTACTTGTGCAAGTAAACTTAAGCGAGGTCTAAAGGATCTTCTAGTCCGGATTATATCAAAATTTGCTGTAGAATTACGGCTTGTATTTCAAACTAGCTGTTACCAGTGTCTTTATCCACGTGATAGTATAAAATTATTTCAAGGACACACACCCGGTATAAAATTATTCGGTATAAAAATGTGTTAACATATATTTATGAGCTGTAAGTTTCCCAAGTTATTTATTATTATTCCCTTTATTTACTGTTTGTACATTTCAAGTGTATTTTTAAATATTTTTAAGAACAGTAATAAAAAAATCATGTAAAAATATAAAAAATAGTATACACACTGGTATTATTATAGTTTTTGTATGAAAGTGGAACAAACATCCGTATATCCAAACTTTATACATACATCATTCATCATCATCTGCCTAGCCTTTTCCCAACTATATTGGGGTCGGCTTTCCAGTCAAGCCGGATTTAGCTGAATACCAGTATTTTACGAGGAGCGGCTGCCTACCAGACCTCCACAACCCATTAACTGGGGTAACACGGTACTTCATGGCAAGACTGGAGTCAGATTTTTACTGGCTTCTGACTATCCGTAACGACTGCCAAAGATCTCCAAATGACAGCCGGGACCAACGGCTTAACGTGCTTTCCGAGGCACGGAGGAAACTCGTTATGTTAAGATGGTCACCCATCCACAGACCAACCTAGGCAAGCGTTGCTTAACCTTGAAGATCGACCTGTGCGGCTGTTATTATTTAGCCACGAGCTCCTCATTGTGTGATACATCATTGTGTTTATAATATTAGTAAGATGCTTAACTCATTTTACCAGCTTTAAAATATTCCAGACTCCGGCCTTCTCTTTAGTAGAAGGAATGAGGCTTAAAGCCGTAATTCAACAGGATCAGTGCGAGTTGGTGGACGTCACATGGGTAGGTAATATGTATGCGTTTTTTGTTCTAGAACATGCATGCATGTTACTTCACGATATATTTCTTCAACATTTTCAGAGCGTTTGCAATTACACTACTGCCTTGAACTTACAAACTACTATAGATAATAATAAATATAGCTGCGTAATCTAACGTAAAAATAAGTTCTAAAGACTACGTAAAAATAACTTCTAAAAAAATGAATAGGTTCCATGAATAAAAACAACGTCTAAAAAATGTAATAGGTATTATTATTAAGAGCAGAAATTCGTCTCATCCATCATGCCTTACAAGTGGCTCACTTCAGACGAAACACCTCGAACACAAACGCTTTGACAAAGTATCTTTACTTGAGAAGCGTCAAAAAACTCGACATTTTCTTTTATTTTTCATTTTTATTCAAATTCCCATTGGGAAATGGGAATAAAAAGGAAGATAAGTAGCTTTGTAGCTACTAAGAGTGTAAACAATATGTTATTCATAAAATATAAAATTTATATACCTATTGTAATGAGGAGCTCGAGCCTAGATAATAACAGACGCACGGGTCGATCTGTAAGGTTAAGCAATGCTTGCCAAGGTTGGTCTGTCGAAGTGTGACCATCTTAACATAAAAAGTCTCCTCTGTGCCTCGGAAAGCACGTTAAGCCGTATGTCCCCGCTGTCATTTGTAGATCTTTGGCAGTCGTTACGGATAGCCAGGAGCCAGTAAATCTGACCTCCAGTCTTGCCATGAAATACCGTGTTACCCCAGTTAAGGGGTTGTGAAGGTCTGGTAGGCATCCGCTCCTCGTAAAATACTGGTATTCAGCTAAATCCGGCTTGACTGGAAGCCGACTCCAATATAGTTGGGAAAAGGCTAGGCAGATGATGATGATATTGTAATGTCCACTTATTTATTTTAACTTTTGAGGATGAAGGTTTCATTCCACTGCTGCGTAGCATGTGTACAACAGGACTTGTATAGCTGTATGCGCACGTACGGACACGAATTTAGCGAGCACAAACATCTAACTTGAACATTTAGTACATTCGTGTGGACGGTATAGTCGAACACATAGTTCGAATCGAGTTTGCACCCAACAGTCATGAGCGTTCTAGAATTGGTTTAGAGTGGCGGTCACGTACCGGGAGACGCAGCGTTGGAAGGCCCCCCACAAGGTGGACCGACGACTGTGGTGACGCTTGGGGGAGGCCTATGTCCAGCTGTGGACGTCTTTCGGCTGATGATGAGTCATGAACACATGACTCATCATCATCTCACATGGCATGGCATGATGACTCTCTCTTAGTGACCACAACGACCGGTGGATGTGGTTTACTACGAAAGTAAAGGAAAAAAATCCGGCCAAGAGCGTGTCGGGCCACCACCAGTGTAGGGTTCCGTAGTTTCGCGTCCGTCAAACTAAGTATCCCCAACTTTTCAAAAAATGTCCCGTCAAGTTCAAAATAATTTTCCTAGAAAGTCTTTATAAAGCTCTACTTTCCAGATTTTTTTCATATTTACTAAACTTATAAGTTTGACGCATTGTTTTTTCCTTTGGGAGCGATTATTTCCGAAATTATTGATATTATCAAAAAATTATTTTAGTGAACCCCTATTCATTTTTGAATACCTATCCAAAAATATACCACACGTTAGGGTTGAAATTTAAAAAAAAAATCGCTTTTTACTTTACATGTAGGGAGGCTACCCTAATATAACATTTTTTCCAATTTTTATTTTTGCACTTTGTCGGCGTGATTGACATACATATTGGTACCAAATTTCAGCTTTCTAGAGCTAACGGTCACAGAGATCAAGCGAGGACGGACGGACAGACATGGCGAAACTATAAGGGTTCCGTTTTTGCCAGTTGGCTACAGAACCCTAAAAAGGAAGTTCAGATATTTTCGTGAACACCGTCCATACAGAATATACCAATGTGTTCGATGTTCGTTAAAGGTACGAACGTGCGAACCAAGTTGTTGCGTGTCATGCAACGCAACAAATTTGCTCGTATATGGCTAGATAATAACAGCCGCACATCTTCAAGCGTAAGCAACGCTTGCCAAGTTTGGTCTATGGGTTACCAACTTAACATAATGAGTTTCCTTCGTGCTTTGGAAAGCACGTTAAGCCATAAGTCCCGGCTGTCATTTATAGATCTGTGGCAGTCGTTACGGATAGTCAGAAGCCAGTAAATCTGACTCCAGTCTTGCCATGAAGTAAGTACCGTGTTACCCCAGTTAATGGGTTGTGGAGGTCTGGTAGGCAGCCGCTCCTCGTAAAATACTGATATTCAGCTAAATCCGGCTTGACTAGAAGCCGACCTAAATATAGTTGGGAAAAGGTTAGGCAGATGATGATGATAAAAGCAATGATATGTACCCATACGTGACGAAAGAAACTACGAGTAGCAATGGAACTACTTCTTTACGAAGCCTGGTTTGTATTTCTTTTCAAAACTAAAGTTGTTAGCATTTCGGAAACCGGTGATATTTCTCTCCTATATAGATTTATCATACATCGTCATATTCCGATAAAAGTTTCATCCCCGCAATGTATTACTATGTGTGTATGCTATAATATAATATAATAATAATATAATATATTTATTCAGTGTTAAATTAGGTAAAATAGTTACATCAAATCTTAAGAATAATTAAAAAGGTATAGCTATGTTATGTGCCTGTACTAGGATAAACCTGTATCACAGGCGGTAGGAATTCTTATAATATGGATTTGTAGGGCATTTAATTTCGTAACAATATTTAACATTGAAAGCCTCGAAATATAGTAAAAAATATTAAATTATTTATAAAGTTATAACCTAGTTTGCTTAACACTAAAAGTTACAATATGTTATAATAATAATATACGCTTTATTGACGCGTTATTTCGTATTTTCAAACTGTTTTACTCTAAATACATGATTGTGCGTCAGCAGAATTGATAATGCGGTTAGAGTCAAGGTTGCATTAAATGCTGAAAAATTATTTTTAAATTGGACAAATATGTTACAACATTAAGTCAAAAAAACAACGGTTTGTAGGTCAGCACACTGGAATTCCGAGTCAGCAGTAAGTGTCACACGGAAGTATGACGCGCTAGGCGCCCTCATAATCTACAGAGTTAATATATCTATATTCCGCTATTTTCCTAGCAGGACATTCAGCGTCTCCAGTTTTATGGTTACAGGGCTTTTTGAAACGAGAGCAAGTTGCACATTTCGGTGAGTCCCCTTTCTTTGCACACTCATAGGTAAGGACGAGGTAAGACTGCCAGCGATAAAATAAGACGAGAAGAGTTGCTTAGATTCTGACCATAGTGAAAGTGATTCTTCCCGCCCTGGGTGAAGCGAAAAGTCTAAGATTTTTACTGACTCTACCTGTGTATCTTTAGTTGCCCTTTGCGTTCTACAATCAAGGTATCTCTTTCAAAAAATCTCGCAGCCCTAGTAGATTCCGTCCCTTTCTTCCTTCAGTCTGTCATTGACTACACGAATATGCAAACTAATATTACTTGTTACTAAAGTTATGCTATGATCCTATGAGGAGTTCCGTTCCATATCTTTAAAGTTCATCATTAGATCATAACAATATTTCTTTAGGACCAACTCGGGGGTAATATTACTACTAAAAACCGTACAACCTCCTTTTTGAAGTCGGTTAGCAAATTAGATACAAACTATTCAAATCGTATGCTAATCCTAAATATGTTACGAACTAGTAAACGAACTAAAACATTTGTCGCAATGTTCGTAACATTACCGAATGTCTATGAGTACTACATAATTTCAAGGGACCACTTCTATTGGACTAGTTTCGGACTGAGCTGAGCTCATAAGTACTTTGGAGTGCTTTTCAAAGCGAAGAGCAAACTGCATGAGCACTATACTACTAATATTTGGTCTGGTTTGTAGTTGCTAAATCTCTAATGCCATTTAATACATTAGATTGAAGATATCCATCGATATTGAGTGATCATAAAAAAAAACTCAATTTTTTGAAGAAAGTCGGGTTAGTTAGTTAACCGGTTGTATCCCACTGCTGGGCGAGGACCTCCCTCTCCCCTTTCTACACACGCTTATCTTCAACCATTGCAGGCCAGTCCCTCCGATAGTTGTCCAAAAGTCGGGTCAAGATAGTCAAATATTTCTCATTTAATTATATTAAGATAGTGCTCCAGACTGAATTTCTGTAGCAGTTTTTAAATGTTAGACTGTAAGCAACGAATTTGAAAGTATGCTCTTTTTTTTAAATGTAAAACTTACGCTTGAGCACGCTTACCTAGAAGTAACCTATTAATTCTTGACTTAAATACCCCTAGGTATACATATTTTATTCTTTTTTTGAAATATTTAATTCTTTATAGGCCAGTGATTGTTGATTTTTCTTCTTTGCATTTTGTTGTGCAATGAAGCTTAGTAATAATTTTTCCGCTGCCTCTGAGGCCTGGCCTCATCGTTGCAATATCCTCTCACATCCGAGCGTAAGATAAGGAGGATGAAATCCCTTATTTTTCACCTACCGCATTGTTTCCACGCCGTTCTACGGAAAGATAACATACAGGCTATTAGTTTGTCTTACCGAGAAAACCGCTCGCACAATCAGTTTTCGTGGAAAACTAGCTTTTGTTAGTAGCTTTACCCGCAAGACAATGGTAATGCTTTGCCTATGGGAAAAAGTAGCATTATATTCGTAAAAGAATTTTAGAAACTAGCGGTCTGGTAGTTTTTTTTTCCGGCTTGACAGGAAGCCGACCCCAATATAGTTGGGAAGAGGCTCGGTAGATGATGATGATGATGGTCTGGTAGTTTTAAAGCTTGTTAATTACTAAGCTAGTACTAACTAACTGCCAACGTCTTCACACTTACCCGCATAAAATTAGAAAATAAATAGCCTATGTTACTCAGTGAAGATGTAGGTTTTTAATGCTGAAAGAATTTTTAAAATCGGTCTAACAATTTTTGAGTTAAATTGTAACATAAAAATAAACAGAAATTCAAATGGCCTTTTTATAATATTAGTTTAGACAAGCAAACAAAAAAAGGTACAAAATTTTACGGTCCGTGAAATTCAAAATTTCGCACGTGCTTCAGGCACACATTCCTCAAATATTTCAATTGAATAAAGACAACTGCTCACTAAAACAGCCACCCGTGAGTCTCACCTACCATGTATGCTGTTAAGTGGAAAACAAGATCAGGGGAGAATTCTGGCAGTTCATTACATTACGCGCTGGCTAGACGGAGAGCCACGTAAGCATGAGTCTACCCAGCATTACACAGGAAATCACACTTCGGAGGAGCTCGTGACTAGATAATAACAGCCGCACGGGTCGATCTTCAAGGTTAAGCAACGCTTGCCAAGGTTGGTCTGTGGATGGGTGCGAGTTTCCTTCGTGCCTCGGAAAGCACGCTAAGACGTAGGTCCTAGCTGTCATTTGTAGATCTTTGGCAGTCGTTACGGATAGTCAGAAGCCAATAAATCTGACTCCAGTCTTGCTCTGAAGTACCGTGTTACCCCAGTTAATGGGTTGTAAAGGTCTGGTAGGTAGCCTCCTCGTAAAATACTAGTGTTCAACTAAATCCGGCTTGACTGGAAGCCGACCCCATTATAGTTGGGAAAAGGCTAGGTAGATGATGCTCACTAACACAACCGCCCGTGAGTCTCACCTACCATGTATGCCGTTAAGTGGAAAACAAGATAAGGGGAGAATTCTGGCAGTTCATTACATTACACGTTGGCTAGACGGAGAGCAACGTAAGCATGAGTCTACCCAGCATTACACAGCAAATAATAACTTTGACACTTCTTTGACTCTAAGCTAGCAATTTTAGTTGTCAATTTGAGAATAACATGCCATTATAAAGCTGGATAATCGTTTGAATCATGAGTCAAACAAAAAAAAGTGAACTTTGTAAAACTACAAATAACGTCTAAAAACATCAAAAAAATTGGAAAAAGTTAAAACACCTAAATTACAATCGGAAAGGATGACCGCAGCAGGCAAATCGTTTCAGTCTTGATGTACGCGGCGAAACACTTAGTCCGGACCGTAGAGGTGTTAACAATGTAAGGGTGAGCACTCGCCATACGGCGGGTTGTCCGATAGTAGAAATATACAAAATTGCCACAAAAAAATATAACCAACAGTCTGGACCATCATGCTAACCTCGAAAATGCAGTTTCTGTGTTTATACGAATAATCTTCTTCATGTATGTATGACATTGGAATCATGATAATTTAAAGACGTCAAGGTAGGAATAAATAGGATACCATTCTTTATAGAGGAATTTTACCGTAGCATTATTTGTGATGTGCCAGTCACTGGCCCTAGGCCCAGCAACTGAAGGAAAAATATGGGTTTTAGCCAGTAAAAGTCTGACACGTCAAACAGATGAAGTTATAGGATAATTTCCAATCTCAAAAAAAATGGTAGGGTCCCAAAGTTGTCCCCTGTCAGTCGTAAACCGTTCCTTGGTACAGGCCGGTAACGTGTGCACGTTGTGATATGTTTTACGATCCTTTTCATAGCACGAAGTGGTTGGGCCAAATGAAGTTTACGCACAAATGCAATAAAATATGTCTTCCACGCCCGTTTTCCTACAATAAGATGTGACTACACTTCGTATTTTCGTGAGTTTTCTGTCGTGAGATATTATGTCACGGAAAAATATACCTTGAGTCACGAAAACAATTTGCGAGTGGCTTTTTGCTGAAATCAAATTTGCTAGAACACAATGAATTAAAACTTCACTTATGATAATGAAATGATCCAATGCTTTTTCTAACCGTCAACTCAAAATGATTGAAAAATTGAAGGGAAATCGGTTGTCTTAGTATGGTCATGTCAAGAGGAGGGAAAAATCGCATGTTACTAAAAAGAGATATGAGTATACATGAAGATGGATGAAGAAGGAGATGGAAGCCAATAGAAAAGATGGATAAATTGTGTAGGAAGTGAGAATTATTTATTTAAACTGTATGCACTAGTAAATTATGGATTTATGGTGACTTAGGTATTTTCTATCAGTCAACCCTAGGGTGGTATAAAAATATAACACGACAAGTTTAAATTAATAAAGAGACCAAAAATTTGAATTTCAAAAATCAGATAACCCCTTCTTATCTACATTTAGCAACATTTCTAGAAAAGAGAACGGGGTAGTCTACGCTGACGAATGGGTTTCAAAAGCGAACGAAACGCGGATACATGATCGTACTTGCGGAGGTTGTAGACAAATCGAATGCAGTCATTCAGAAGACGGTAAGTTTATTGAGGAGATCTGCATTTAGGTCAAAATAGCAAACATAAGCAAAGTCAATTATGAGAAAGAATGTACAAACATTGAATTGAGTTAGCGATAGCGTGAAGGGTGACAGAACCAAATGGCAGAAAAAACTTATTGCGCTGACCCCAACTAACCTGTGCCAAGGACAGGAAGATGATGCTGATTACGTCAAAAAATATACAAAAGATGACAATGCAAAAAAATACCTACCAAAGCCATTTAATACAGAAGTTTTAAAAAAATTACGAAATATAAATATAAATTTCAAGCTTTCAGTGCTTAAATTACGATTGCAACTTAATTTTCTAATTGGGGTCTATAAGTGTGTGCATAGTACCAATTACAGTTTGCATATACATACCTACCCAACAAATCCAGTTCTCCTATTAAAGCAAACCGTTTGCAAACACTCCACCTTCACGCTCGTTACTCGCGAGGGGTGCCACAAATTGGCAGACCAACGTCATAAGCTGAACCCGCTGAAAATATTATGTAAGACGAGACGGACGATGGAAAATATTTACTTCGCAGTTCGTTCTAGTTGATGTTATTAGGCGGTTTATTTTTTCTCTGGATTTAACTTGATTTTAACGTAGTTATATTGACGTGGCTGCAAAATTATGGTAAACTACTTTTTGCCTACGGTTTTGCTCGGGGGAAAGGTTTTCAACCGATTTTTTAAAAAAGAGAAGGTTCTCAACTCGTTTGCATTTTTTTTGTTTGTTACCTCGGAACTCCGGTGTTTAAAGACTGATTTGGATTTTTTAACTACAAGCTTTCGGATTGGTTCAACTTTTTTTAAAATCCAGTTTTGATGATGAGATTCGTGAACATTTTATGAAGTTACCAGAAATGGTCACCAGAACTTCACACTCATATAGATATTACAATGACGATAGTTAAGCAACTATGACAATAAAACTATTGAGTTTGTGAAGGTCACATGTCCTCAAATTTTTAGCCCTAGAATATTTGAGTTTCCTCTCAATTTTTCTTTCAGCGTTTTAAGACCTCTAATGATGAACTATAGAACACAAAGTGAAGTGCATGGTTGGGATTGAACCCAAAACTTACAACTAGTAACAGCACAGTTATCAATGGGCCACCACTACTCTTGCTAACAGACAAACTCTACACAGTCACAAACTATCATAGATAAAGGTAGTGACGACCTTACTTCAATGCCTTCAACTCAACTTCAAGACTTTCAATTCAACTCCTAAGACCCACCTGTCCTTTGTCCTAACTTACAACCAAGAAGTTCTATCTATCTATCTCTTTCTTTCTTATTAAAGAACCAAGTATCTAATTCTGCTACTAAAACTGTCACCTAGTCTTGTGCCTAAGAAACATAGTGCAAATTGCCTTTACGGCCAAAGGAACGTTGCTCACACTAAATTATTTACTAATTAGAACCTAGGTGGCGAAACAGTGTGCAGTATAAAGGAGACAGTTTGCAGAATTTTTCCTACTTTTTTCACTGAACTGAGAACAGTTTTTTTTTCTTTTACAGTGCTTCCTTTGAGTCTGTTGTCAGTTTTTGGTACGTACTTTTGTGAAAATTAGTTTTTCGGCAGCTGTGTGGATGCATGCACAAAATAATCGTGTATGAAATTCTTGGTAAAACTTGTTCGTTTGTGTACTTTTAAGTTAAAACTGAAAAAAAAAACAATCATCTTTATTTAAACACAAAGACGTCCACTGCTGGACGTAAGCACATCTGTGCTACGAGCAAAAATTGATTTGCAGACGAGTGTCAATGTCATGACAAGTTTGATTTGTAAGTAACATAATAGCGAAAGTATTCTATAAACTAGTTGTAGACCATTTAACTTCTACAACAACAAATAATTAGACACTTTAGCGTTAATAGAGTACAACTGCACTTTTGATTCCTGAATATACTTATACAAACTGAAAATAATAATAATAGAAAGTAAAAAATACTCATTAGCGATAACAAAGCATAGAACGCTGACAGCATTGCAATTTTGAATGTTAATGCTAATTGCCAAAGAAAAGCCCCTCTCTCACTCAAAATGATTTTGTTGGTTTCAAACTTAATGCAAATTCGTAGAAATATCTAAACGATAAGCAACCCAAAAAAAGATAAATAACTTAAACATTTATTTGTTTCCAAAGTAACTCCCTCTAACCATCCTCCCTTCTACACCACTTCCTCTAAACTTTAAACTTTACACTTTAGACCATAAAAACTCAGCCACTGCATTGAGGTCTAAAAATAAAATCTAGTCTCAATTCTGCTGTAAATTAGAGCTTCGTGGCTCGTTCGTTAATCCAATTAGTGGGCTGTTTTAATTGGATTCTTTTCGTGGCTGCCACTGCAAGGTGTTTGTGGTCGGTCGCTCTATTAATCTACGAGGGACTAATTAGGGCAGAAATGTGGTAGAGGATTGGTTTCTTTTATTGGTTAGGTTAGGTTTTTTATCGGGTGAAGGTAATGGTGTAAGTGACGAAGGTTTTAATTATGGGTTGGTTCCTTCTTCTCCATATGAAACGACCAATTATTATTGGATCTGTGTACTGGCTTCTGAAGTTTTGTTAGTGTCCATGTAGGCCTATGTGAAATAAAAACTATTTGAATTTGAACTTTATGAAGAGGTGATTACTACATAATTAGGCTTTTAATTATTGATTTTGGATTGTTGCATATAATATGAAGCCATAATGTTTTGAAGCCTTTTTAGCCAGTATTTTTATTGACGCTACAACCACAAACAAAATTAAAATAAAGTTAAAAATTTAAGGGGCTTTCTATATACCTAATAAACATATTTTGTCGGCGTTTCTTCCTTGACAATATTATAATATGGAACCCTTCGAGCGAGGAGCTCGTGGCTAGATAATAACAGCCGCACAGGTCGATCTTCAAGGTTAAGCAACGCTTGCCTAGGTTGGGCTGTGGATGGGTGACCATCTTAACATAACGAGTTTCCTCCGTGCCTCGGAAAGCACGTTAAGCCGTTGGTCCCGGCTGTCATTTGGAGATCTTTGGCAGTCGTTACGGATAGTCAGAAGCCAGTAAATCTGACTCCAGTCTTGCCATGAAGTACCGTGTTACCCTTGTTAATGGGTTGTGGAGGTCTGGTAGGCAGCCGCTCCTCGTAAAATACTGGTATTCAGCTGAATCCGGCTTGACTGGAAGCCGACCCCAATATAGTTGGGAAAAAAGGCTAGGCAGATGATGATGGAACCCTTCGAGCGCGACTCTGACTCGTACTTGGCCAGTTTTTTTATCTGTTAACGAATAGCACATAGCAAAGCATAATTAGTCTTATAATGTTACCACTACTGGTACTCAGGCCACTTCTCCCAGAGGGAATGAGCCGTAACCACTGTAACTGGCTCATCGCAGATTAGCGGGTGTCAAAGGTATTTGAATTTTTAGTTCTAGGACATGTCAGTTTCCTCATAATGTTTTTGTTCAGCAGTGGTGATGAAATAAATTACATAAAGTAGGTAATGCGTCTGGCTGTGATTGAACCCACAACATAAACGCGAAAGTCAAGGCATTTACCACTGCTCCATCACTAAACTAATATATTCAGGCGTCAGTTACACGTCTAACACCACCTTCCAAACTAAATCTAATAATAAAAGCTACAAAGTAGCTAACATCTGTATTATTACATTTACTTGTACTTTTTTCTTTCACAACCTAAAGAGGTTTTCTTTCACAACACCTCATGCCATTATCCAAGACAGTAACATGAATGTCTTCTTATATTTCTAACTCATGGCTAGTGGAACTTTCAGAGAGGGCTTATGAAATTTTATGTAATTGTCTCTGATGCTTGGGACGTGGACTGAAAGTGTGTGAATGGAGAGAGAAGTGTGTGGTCTAAGGTACAAGATGGTGACTGAATCTTGGAATATTTTTAGTTTAGTATTTTTCCCTCGCTCTGGGCGGAGCGGGATGGCGTGTTAGACTTCGACTGACTAAAACCTACTCCTGTTTCTTCTTTGTCTTTATTCCAGGGTCCCGAGGTTTTCTTTCGTTCAACCCAGGGCCCCAGTTAACTTCGGACCCTACCGGGCCTTTATATTTATTACATACGTAAATGTTGATTTTATTTTATTATTCGTAATGCATTGAATAACATTTCCAACGCTTTCATCATTCTCTCATAAATGGAGCTTTATGCAATGACTTGCTCGCCAATATCAATGAGTCAATGTACCTACCTAACGAGACTTGCGTAAGATCAATAATTGTATTGCGCTAAAAATGTTTAGTATAGTTTCTTCAGTTCTTCAATTAACTTAACTCGTTAAAAATTTAGTGAAAGCCGCAGAGATCAACACGTTAATATGAGACCCAGAACAGATTACCGATCCAGGGATTTATTTCAAGGCGGAAAATCATCCAATGATTTCTCCCACCAGAGCGAGAGAGCGTATCAGATTTTATTGCTCACGCATTTTTACGTGCTCTACCGTGTCCTACAATTTGCACAATAGTAGTGTCTTCCACAGGCCCCGAAACAGGAACCTCACGAAATTGCTATGTTCGGTACTTTAATATCGAAATTTCTGTCTTTATAAATCCGCTACCTCTTACTCTTGTACCAAGCTTATAGATTTCGTAGACAGAAGTAATCCGGGAAACCGTAAGATTTCATCGCAGACCTGAAGGGAACAAATTATTCCTTTTTACTACACCCTGCAGGATTTGTTGATACCGTCGTGGGCTGAGAAAAACTACAGCTGTGTTTTGATTTAGGATTATTCTAAGCTTAGATTAGTGGATATGTTTTTGGTTGGAGTTTTCTCAAGCCAGTCTACAAATCTTCCAGAAATTCTGCAACTGTTACTGAAATATTTAGAAATATAGTTTTCAGCCTATGCACAGGTTGTTTCACAGTTGATTTAGAGAACTTTGTCGTAGCTCAATGGTTCCAAACCTGTGGTTTATGTATATCTAGTGGTCCAAAAGAGTTAAAAATATTCTATGAAAGGTAAATATACGAGCACATTTTTAAGGTTGTCAACTCGAAAACTTGGACCGGATTGGCGGATGTCACATGTTTTAGAATTTTTGGTTCTAAGACATGCCGGTTTCCTCAAGATGTTTTCCTGCACCGTTTTGAGAGCAGTGGTGATGAAATAAATTACACAAAGTAATGTGCCTGACTGGGTTTGAACATGCGACCTACAACTTGCAAATCGGGGCAGTTACCACTGGGCCACCACTGCTAAGTGCAAAATTTTTTATTGACGCATAAATCTCGCTTCATTTCTCATTAATGAAGAGTCTACTATTTTTTTCTGTTGTATCTTAATGAAAAATATTCTAATGAAGATAGACAAAGAATATTTTTATCTTTCTCATGAATTAAGATTCTAACTCAAGACAGTTTGAACAAAATTGGTACAAGTAGAATATTAAATAATATTTTTAGTGGAAAGAAAATAGAAGTAGATAATTGATACTATGTTCTTGAATGGTGTTTCAAGTTTATTATTTTAATAATAACTTAGGAGAATTGTTGTAAAAGGAAAAAAAAAATCTAAGTAAATGGTTTTCGTTTACGGACATAAAAGGTTAGAACTTGATTAATAAATCAAAGTCTTGCTGTCTTCAAAGATGAAAGCAGTAAGTCAGAATAAAGAAATTGTTTAGTTCATTATCTTTGGTATCATTTTTTTTTTGCAACCTGTAAATTCTTTTCTCTAGGACTGGATGGACCGGAGTTGAATGTTGTTTAATTGACAGTTTATTTTTATTAATTTAACATTATTTTGTTAGAGCTGATTCCAAGATCTTTTCAAAATCTTTGTAATACAAAGTTTGTTTACCTAAGTCATAACCAAGCCTTTTGGGTGGGAAATCATCCAGTGACATCTCCCGCTCTATGGGCGTTTTAGACTTTGCTTAGCGTTCCAGAACTCAAGGTTTTCCTTTCAAAGGCAAACCCATGGCCCTAGTAGGCTTCGACTCTGCTGGGCAAAGGCCAAACAAATAAAACAGAAACACTACAGCAAACAAAAAACCAGTAGAGACTGTTTTGCTAACATCTCTTTGAGGTACGCGGGGAACACTACGCACCGTCGCTGACTCAGGCTCAAGTTATTAAGCTATTGGCAATATTATGTTAGTACTATTCATTCAAAACCAGGTCAAATCTTTAATTTAATTCTTCATTTTGCTTCAACATTTTTTATTATTCTAACAAACAAAGAATAAAAATACATACAATATAATTCTTCATCTACGTCGCTATATATTTCAGTCAGAAATCTATTGAGAATCAGAGCTTCGTACATAATCTCCTGAGATTGAAAACCCCGGTGAATTTAATCTAATACGAAGCACACTTGTATAACTTTGTTAAATCAAGTTACTTACATATTTTCTGTTGGGAATTAATATTTCTTCTGCCAATAAATAAGTTAGCTTACGAATAAATCCATTTAATTAATTGGTTGAAGTAAAAAGTACTAGTTTTGTTAAGTTTTATAGTATTTACGACCTCCTTGAAAGAAAATACGGTTTGCCACGGGCGTATTGCCGTTTTTCTTCTCATAGGTTACGTCAGTCAGAACCCAGTAAATCTGACTCCAGTTTTGCCATGAAGTACCGTGTTACTCCATTTAATGGGTTGTGAAGGTCTGGTAGGCAGCCGCTCCAATATAGTTGGGAAAAAGCGAGGCAGATGATGATGAAGTAAATAGTACTAGTTTTGTATAAGTTTTATAGTATATCATGTATTTTGAACCTACTGCTTATGAATCTACATTATTTAACTGGAGGTAACATACGTTAAAGAGATTAAATATCTCAAGTATTTTATTGGTTTCAATTAATCTTTGAAAAGGTTCTATCTTTTGTACCATTTTAACTTAACACACCTTTTGAAATCTTTTGAAAAGACGTGCTAATCTACAACGGGCTTTCCTTTCATCCGACATTCCCATAAGGAAAGTCGTCATACGGAAACCCGACGTGTATGGAGGAAAGTCCTCTGAATACTCTTAGCTGTGAATAAAACTAATTCACTGCCACGTGACAAGAATATGAAATAAAATATTTTTGTCCACGTCAAATTTGTTGGGTAACCACTGTGCGCTTTCTTTGTGGATTTTCTTTGAGGAAATATGTTAGGATTCAATTATAAGGTATTTATTAGGTGGTAAATCGTCCAATGACTTATCCCGCTCCTGGGTGGAGCGGGAGGGCGTGTCAGACTTTTATTGCCATGTCTCTTTTTTTGCTTTCGTTCCAAGGCTCTGGTTCACTTTCACATAACGCATGATACAATTATCCCAGTAAAAAAGCACTTTAACTACCTATACGCGTTAGAAAGCAATCAGATTTGCTTCAATTGAAATAGAACTGACACGAGGGACGGCACAACGCTGCCGCTTCGTCAACAGAGTTTCATAATTTTGTATGCAACCTTCACGCAGGCGTACACCAAGCGTATAATGACAAATACGCGTCTATGAAGCTACGCATATGGACAGTAGGCCTGGTGTTATTTTTTTAAATGTTTTTAGGAGCTCGTGGCTAGATAATAACAGCCGCACAGGTCGATCTTCAAGGTTAAGCAACGCTTGCCTAGGTTGGTCTGTGGATGGATGACCATCGTAACATAACGAGTTTCCTCCGTGCCTCGGAAAGCACGTTAAGCCGTTGGTCCCGGCTGTCATTTGGAGAACTTTGGCAGTCGTTACGGATAGTCAGAAGCCAGTAAATCTGACTCCAGTCTTGCCATGAAGTACCGTGTTACCCCAGTTAATGGGTTGTGGAGGTCTGGTAGGCAGCCGCTCCTCGTAAAATACTGGTATTCAGCTAAATCCGGCTTGACTGGAAGCCGACCCCAATATAGTTGGGAAAAGGCTAGGCAGATGATGACAACGTCGTTTTCGACTTTTGTTTTTTACCAACTAACCTAATTCAGTCCTTCAAATAAAATCGCGACACGCATAAAATTATTTTGCGAAACCTTTTACATATTCGTAACAAGCAAATAAAATTATGTAAGTAAATAAAAAAACGTTTTTATTGTGTTATTTCGTTACATTAATATTCCGAACAGTGCTCATTTTTATTTGTGCGGTTATGATGTGGAAATATTAAAAATTCATAAGAATATATACTGTGGCGTCTGAGCGGAATAACAATTTGTTTTGTGGGTGCATATATAAGCAAAAACCGGCCAAGTGTGAGACAAAATTGTGTACAAAGGGTCCTGCAAAGTCCGTCTATAATATCACGTTTGTAGAAAGAAGCCACAGTTAAATATTTATATTATTCTTTTTTAAGTATGTGCTGTTATAACTGCAACAGAAATACATCATCTGTGAAAACAACTGTCTATAAAGACAGTCAGGTGACAGAGAAACAAACAGACTGACAGACAAATGGACGGACAACGGAGTCTTAGTAGTAAAGAGGAGAGTTAGTAGTAAGGTTTCGTTTTACCCTTTACCTATGGAACCCTAAAGACGCTGCATTAAAATATATCATTCAAAATCTCATGGGTTTTAAATAATTTTGCTATGCCTTCGAGTGTGCTTAACCACTTTATTCTCAAATTCAGAGTCTCTGCTTTAACATTCTACAATCAAGATATTTTTCAGTTTTCAATTAGCAATTTTTTCCTAGTGTATGCCTGTCTTTCAATGCTGCTTAGAGTCTATAATGGCGCATTTTCATTAGTCGTTAAGTCGTTCGGTATACAGCATACGGGGAGTCCCCGCAGGCGAGATAACAACCAATGAAAGTTACCAAGTCGATACATGTTCGGTATCCCATATCATCGGTAAACCCAATAGATGATTTCGGATGTTTATTGTTCAATTCGCATGTAAAACCTCAATGGCGCGATATAGGATTTCGCACTTTAGTTCATATGTGGCGCGGTAGATGTCACTGGTTTATTAATTACAAAAACGGCAGCTTATTCGCAGAAAACATCGTTTTACATTCCTTATAAACTTATGCAAGTACAACACAAGTTATTTTTTACGAAGACATCTTACAATTCTTGTACAACTTTTTCTGAGGCACTGTAAAAAGTTCCTATCTCAATTTCGCCTCGCCAAACCTTTCGGGAACTTGTAGAAAGTTGGGAACTCCTTCAAACGTGTATGATGTTATTACTGCTGGAAGTAAACAGTTATAAATCAACACGTTATGAAGATAACGTGTGTTAAGAAGTTGAAGTTTTATTGGAGTAGCATAGTTTAAAAACTTGTGAATTTTATCAACTGTGTGGAGTATGTTATTTGGGGCAGTTTCCTGATAGCTCCGAATTTTCCTAGGTAGTTTTATCAGAAAACTGGAATGTTAAATACGGGCTATTCAACTGCATCTGGATATGCTGGAAAACTACCCCAAGTTTATTGGGAAAATGCAAGGGAGATGATTCATTGTGTGAAAAGCTAAGAAGTAGAATTTTCAGTCAGAGTCTGTTTACTGATAGTTACTACCTCTTCTTTGGTCTTTAATTAAGGGTAATTAGGTTACTTCTAGGTAAGCGTACTCCGTCGTCGGCTATATCATCATTTAGGTACCATTAATTTAGCAAGGGGTCAAACGCCACCTATTCATACTAAAAAAGAAGTAGTCTCCTTAGATTTTCATGATCTTTCATGATTTATATCATAAAATAGAAGTCAATTTTTACAACAACAACTTCAAAGTGATTTTGATTATGTTGATACCCAATTTGTCAGTAAATCAAGATTTCCTTGATTAACAAAATTGAGAGGGTCTGTCTCTCAAATTATAACGAATTTCGGGATTTCGTAGCTAGGAGTGAAGTATGAATTTTGTTTGTAATTTATTCTTATTGGACTAAGTTTTTAATTTGAATTTGGGATGAATATTTCTTCAATTTCAAGCACAACTGAAATTAATAAATGGGGAAGTCATAGTAATTTGTTTTATTTGATTATTTTTGTTAATAAAAAGAAAGAGTAATATATATTATAGAATTGCCTGGAATAGATCGCGAAATGTTATAAAGCCGAGCATTGTAAATATATTAGTTTTTAGTGTCCTTGACTTAGTATCCTATTACTATGAAAACTTTTGTACCTAGTCTCATTATAAAACGTTTATAAAAATCTAATATAGGCAACTAAGGCCTACATAACAGTCCCCGTGGACAGTAGTAGAAGCTTGCGAAAGCGACGAAGCGGCAACGTGAAGGTCGTGTTGTTGCCGCTTCGTCGATAGAGTTTCATAATTTTGTGTGTAAGTTTCAGCCAGGCGTACATTAAGCTTATAATAACATATAAGTACAAATGTATCAAGCTATACATCCGTGGATAGTAGGCCTATACGTATTGACTCACTGTTAAGCAACAACCTCCTGCTTTGTCTTCTAGACAAAGTTTGTGTTTGTCTGTTCTACGTAAAAATTTCTTCTAAAATCGCTGAAAAATGTCAGGTTACATAATTTTAACATGAAACTGCCATCAGCGAGGAAATAAATCACTCGGTAAGTGGTGACCGAAGCCAGTACAAAGAGCAAGTATCGCAATACGGACACAAGTGTTTGGCAGGCCGCCAGGACGGAGACTTTTTTTAATATTTTCGTACTTTCAGATTTCTGTTGTATAAAAATGAAGAATTATTAAGGTTTTTGTCATTTATAAACTTTTGTAAACTTCTTACTAGTTCTATTAACATAAATATTATACTTTGTTTCTGAGGTTTATGATAAATGATCAAATTGTTATGGAACAAGATATTGAATCAATAGTAAATTAACTAAATAACCTCTGGCTGTGAAACTTTCGAGTTAAGGAGTAAGATAATTTAAAATGTACGTAATTTTATTCTTTTTTGTTATCTATCGATCACTGCTAGACTGTCAAGCAAAACCACCTCTGTGTTAGTCGATACGACAGTACTCAAAAAAAAATTCGAAAATAAAATCACTTTATTTATTAACACAGGTGTACAGAAACTCGCGTATTACTACAGTACTCGCATATTACTACAGTACTTTTTGTAAGGTGGAAAATCATCAGGATGACTTCTCGCGCTCTTGGGCAGAGCAGTCAGACTTTTAGTAGTTTAAAACCCACTCCTTTGTTACTTTTCTTACCCTTCGTTCCAGGGTCCCGAGTTTCCTTTCAGAAGCCAACCCATGGCCCCAGAAGCTTCAACCCTGCTCGGCACTATTACAGTACTAAGTAACTAACACTGATGATATCTATACCAGACATCATCAGTGTTAGTACGCTCGCACGCTCTGCCGAATACAAATACAAATCGACACTCATAACTTGTTGGCAGACACTTTCCGTTTAACCAGCAAAGCTTGAAAATTACCAACAGTACCCTTTTTAACTTACCATTCGGCTAAAGCGAGCAGCACAGTAAACAGGCAACGTTCGCGGTTCAACTCACAAAGTGGATAACTAATGTTAGCAAATAGTACATACCGACGGATTGCCGACCGTCGGGAACTTCGGCGTTTAGCCGAGCGAAAGAAAAACATTAGTAATTTGTGACTTGTGAATGAAAGATTTGGGTTGTTAACTTTTGTTTTGGGATTTTCTTTTTTTGTTGTTGTTGTTTTTACCTGTGTTATGTTTGTTATCTGTGTAAATATCAATATTTAGTTCATGGTTTATATTTTATGTGTCCGCTTCAGTTTCTGTTTGTATTCTAAAGACTATACGAGTGTGTAGGTATTATCTTTATGCTTTATTTCATTAGACTAACTAGCTTCTGCTAGAGGCTCGCGCCTGCGTAGGTTCTTTTATACAAACTTTGGACCCCTGTTTCATCTCCCTACAAGGTAAATTTTGAAAAATCCTCTCTCAGTGCTCGCTTAAATCATAAAAGGAAGCCCTGTGCAAAATTTCACTCTTCAAGATTTAGTACTTTCAGCTATACGTTGATATATCAGTCAATTTCTCCAAATAAATCCTACTAATATTATAAATGCGAAAGTTTGTGAGGATGGATGTATGTTTGTTACTCTTTCACGAAAAAACTACTGGACCGATTTGATTAAAATTTGGTATGTAGATAGGTTATACCCTGGATTAACATATAGGCTACTTTTATCCCCGTCAGGAGTAAAAAAATAATGAAACGTAATCTTATTTATTCTTCGATTTTGTTATTTTTGCTATAGGCTGCTTTTTATCAACTCACCACGCGGGCGAAGCCGCGGGCGGAAGCTAGTATAGATTATATAGATTAAAAGCTATCCACATACAATCACTGTATTCTCACCACGTCCACCCATATCACAGCTGTAATGACCCACTTTTATAACTTCGCGACTTTACCAACGAAACAAAACATGGATGCGACAAAAGTTGAGCTCACTCTAGAAGCGTCACTCAGTAAATCTCGTTTTACAACGCCCTGGGGACTGGATGAGGCGTCCATTCGCGACTGCCGCTAAACAGCGGGCGAATGTTTTATACAGGTGAAGTGTTATGTACGAACTTACGAGTGAGTTGTGTTGGTAGCGGTTTTGGGTTTGTAATTGGAAGTTAAATTACGAGTATTTGATTTTTGGAACTTTTTCTCTTTTAGAAGCGTCCTTATTTTCTGTCTCTGTGCGTCGATGGTGAAAATTGTACATTTTCTTAATTACTCAGATACCCGCGAAACGAGACACAATAGTAAAACAATAACAGCGCGGTCTCATAGGACCGGTTGGGGATTCAAACGTTAAGGTAATTTCTTGCCTAACCCAAGAAGATTTTAGCCAATTGCCTTAACACCGAGTGGCTGGTCTATCCGTTTCCTACCAGTTGCATTTCGAGGAGTGCGCCATGGAATCACATAATTAAATCTTGCCAAGCTTTCCACTGCATGGAAGGGCTATCAGTAGATTTCCAGACATACGCCAATGCGCCACCATAATATCAAGATTCCACTCATACACACAAAACATTTTAAGAATACATTAAGGCATTAAGTCCGCCTATGTATATTGTGCATGAAGAATAAATAAATAAATAAATAAATAAACTGTGCGTGGTAATAGATAAAAAATCCGCTGATCGCGCATCATTCGTAGATCTATGAAAGTCGTTCATGTAAAACATGGATATTCAGCAGCGTTTGGATAGACAACTAAGGAGTGAAATTTTCTGCCGGAGTCTGTGTTTCCTGATAGTTATAACTTATGTTTGTACTTTAAGTTCAGAGTAAATAGGTTATTGTGTGGAATATTATAATATGGAATATGGGAAAGCGTGCTCCATCGTGGACATACTCTCGCTTACCATCAGTAGATATAGTTATCAAGCGCGAGTCTATAAATATAAAAAAAAAACAAGGAATTTAAAGCTCTGCAATTCATCACGATAAAATACGACATTCAGAGGGTTTCGCATTCCAGGCAAACCTCAGAATTAATTAAATAAATTCCTGCATATCTACCGACGAATATTTCATATAGTTTTACTGAATTTCTGGAATCGGCTGTTGTTGTAGGTATGCGATTTGCAAGTAAAAAACAACTATATAATTATGACATCTGTGTTTTAAGTTTTATTCTTTCTTTGTTGTTTAATTAGCTATTAAGAGCTATTGCTCTTCTTCGGTGCTCCATTTATATAGAAGTTCGGTGCTCCATTATTTAAGATTGCAATGTTTTTCCATCTATATAGAAGTATACTTATTGATGAGCCAGATATGAAATTATAAATTATTCAGTCACATGGGGTTCCGTACCAAAAAAGGAAAATCTGTCTGTCAAGAACCTTTATCTTGGGAATGCGATGAGGTATGTAATTAAAAGTTCAAAATTAGTGCAACCTCGCTTAAACAAATCATCATCATCTGCCTAGCCTTTTCCCAAATATATTGGGGTCGGCTTCCAGTCAAGCCGGATTTAGCTGAACACCAGTATTTTACGAAGAGCGACTGCCTACCAGATCTCCACAACCCATTAACCTCGCTTAAACAAATAGGTCTATGAAATAAACCTATTGTTTAAGGCGAGGTTGTTGGCTGTATTCATTTCGTAAAAATACAGGGTGCAGGTGTAGTAGGCCACAAGAGGCAAGTTGCGGAAAAAACTAGCACCTCCATTCATTGAAAAGTTTATAAACAAAACTAATTGGCAGAAACCAACCCTGCGTGTTTGCATTTCTATAAACACCAAGTTTCCTCTCAAAACATGCAATTGTTTATTGTTTGCTCCTGAAGTGCACCCGTAGGACAAAAGTTTGTACATTTCGTGCATACGAACGACAAACATGTTTAAATTGTTTAACCTCTGAAATAATTCTAATGCAACTTCTGATATTGTTAGTTTCAACTTGTTGTTTAATTTGTTTTCAATTATTTATTTATTGTCGTCCTTACAATTATCGTTACAGGTAAATATCTAACGCGACAGCATGGTTTTGAAATTAACTTATTTACATTATAAAACTTAAAAACAGGCTTAGTGCGAATGAGACTCATGCTAAAAGAGTTCCGTACCATCCTTAGCAGAAAACGGCAAAACAATCAAGTTTGTTGCATGGAAGCCCTACTTAAATATTTATTTTATTCTGTTTTAGTACTGATTGTTTTAGCGACAACCGAAATATGAAAATTTTAACTGTCTAGCTATGTCAGTTCTTGGCCTGGTGACAGCGGAGTCCTAGTAATAGGGTTCTATTTTACTATTTAGGTGCAAAACCCTAAAAATAATCTAGTAGTAGGTACTTGCATCATGATTATCATAGTAAAAAAATACCTTATTTACTCAGTTCTCTAAACATGAAAACACAATACTTAAACTTTAAAAAAACTGCAACTATACTATACTAATATAATCAACTCTAGTACATAAAATAAACAATAGCACTTTTGCGAATTCACTCGAATTACACGTAAATACATTGACTTTTACGCGAAGATAGTAATAGATCTTGCCGTTTTGTTATATTTTATTCATAGTGATTTAGATTGGTTTCAAAAAGTAAATTACAAATCTAAAACTATTCTTTTGGGATTTATATAAACCTTGCTAGTTTAAGTATGCTAGTATTACTATTAAGTGGCCTGCGGACACCGCGCGCTATCTCGAGTTGAAACGAAATAAAATACGTTTTTGAGGTTGATGGAATCAATCCAAATAGTATAAACAATTCTTGGATACACTGACTGGAGTAAAGTCATCATCCGCACACTGACAGTTGCTTGCTGTGATAGCAATACAAAATATTGGAAATTTGGGAGATGTTCCGTAATACCAAAAATGATGAATGAAAAATTAATGTATTTCCAATATTGTTTCGAGTATTTATAACTTGATAATAAAATCTGTGTTCCTATGGAGAGATATTTTGAAATATTGTTGTTTATAATATAGAAAAAACAAAATAAAAACATGACATTTTCGCTGTGAAAATGTGCAAATTTAAATTCGCTTAAATTTCGTTTGGGGTAAGTTTTTCAACAAAAAGACGACGTAGGAACCTAGATAATTATTGTCTGAATCCGAATAACATCATATTATGGTGTACATATGCTTAAACTGCAAATGATTTTGGTATTACGTTTGTATGGATAATTCTAACGTCGCGCCCGCCTTAATGGGGAGTAAAAGTAGACCTTATTAGTAATGTATGAATTGCGAAAAGTGTCTGCAATTTAGTTCATATGCTGATAGAAAGTGCTTCTGTCAGGCATATGGCTATTTTTTTAGGGTGACAAATCATCAAATTACTTTTTCCGCTCGGGTGGAAGGAAAGAGAGAATCAGAATTTTACTGACTGAAATCTTGTTCCCCGTGTTTCTTTACGTTCCAGGGCTACGGCAACTCTTTCAAATGATCCCACTGTTGGGACTCAAGCCTCCTTTCCAGGAGCGGGGATAAGCCCTAATCCATCCTGCAGGCCCAGTACGAGTTGATTTTTGGTTCAAGGACATGCCGGTTTCCTTCACCGTTTTGAGAGCAGTGGTGATGAAATAAATTACGCAAAGTAATGCGCCTGGCTGTGTTTAAACCCACGACCTACAATTTGTAAGTCGGGGCAGTTACCACTCGGCCACCACTGATCCCAGACATATGCTTAATCATCTGGGAAATACAACAGTGGCTTAGAGGATTATGCATGAATAACAAAAGGGCCAGTTTCGCAACAAAAATGACCAAATTACTAAACATTTAAAACCCCATAAAACCCTATAATGAAAAATGAGCAACGCAATCAAAGTTAAATTGAAAAATTAAAAGTTTATAATTGATTTTTTAGCAAAAAAAATACTTGGTTGACATTTTTCAAAGGGTGTCATAAAAAATATCTGGTCGTTACTTTTGGATAGAGTTAATTTGTCAAATGATTTAGGTTTTCACCCTTAGTCGGGTTTCCTTACTAATTGCCTACGTTTTAGTTTATTTTCATGATGAATTGTATTTTCTGCGGCATTTTCCGTAATATATTTAGGTATACGAGTACTTGCACTTTGATTTGGACTTGACTAAGTGTAAAATCTTTATGTAAAATGTTTTGTTTGTTTGTGTTTGTTTGTCTGCCTGTTTTGTTGAAAGCCTGTTTTGACCATACTGGTCAGCTCGTATCTTTTGAGTTAGTCAAGAAGTTTCAATTAGATTCAACTGCAGAGTTTAGACCGCTTACTAAAAATAAATTAAATTCTTTTAATAACAATGTTCTTAGTAGTCTCTCAACAGCCAATTTTGATTCGCAAGACCCCAATGTAAATTATGATACATTATTTTCTACAGTATGCCAAGAATTTAATAAGTCCTGTCCAATTAAAAGAGTTAAAATAAATAATAAATCCAAATTTAATGAATGGGCAACTGCTGGTATTAGAAAAAGCAGAGATACTTTGTATCAGTTATACTATGAAAAATCATTGACGTCTGATCCTAACTTGCATAACCGCGTTAGACTTTATTCAAAGATATTCAAAAGAGTCTGCGCCCAAGCTAAATCTAAGTCAATAAGTAAGACAATAGGAAATTCTAATAATAAAATTAAAACTGTCTGGAAGGTAATAAACAAGGAAACTGGAAAGACAAATCAACGAGATCGGAATGATTTGTCACTAAAAATTGATAATAGGATCATCTCAGATAAGTCAGAAGTGGCGGAGACATTAGAAAACTTTTTCACCAACATCCCAATAGAAGTTACGAAATCTCTCCCTTCTTCATCTTTGCTAGCTGAATCTTTTTTGAAAGAAAATTTCACTAAGGATATACCAACCTTTGAATTCAAGCGTATATCTATTGATACAATCAAGAAAACATTCCAAAGTCTTAACATAAAAAACACTGAGGACTTATGGGGTATATCCGTTAAGGTTCTTGGAGATATTATTGACACAATTGCTCCTATCCTAACAGGAATATTTAACCAATGTTTAGACAGTGGTACATTCCCTGATTTAATGAAACATAGTAAAGTAGTACCAATTTTCAAATCAGGAAGTAAGAGTGATCCCTCTAATTATAGACCGATATCTGTGCTTCCAGCATTGAGTATGATATGAGCCAGATGTTGTGTCATTTTAATTCTAATAGGATCTTGCATAGTCATCAGTTTGGTTTCACGAAAGGAAGGTCAACGACAGATGCTGGAGTGAAGCTCATCAGTCACATTTTGGAATCCTGGGAGAAGTCCCAGGATGCTATTGGCATATTCTGTGACCTGTCAAAAGCATTTGACTGTGTTGATCATAATACTCTGATCTGTAAATTACATCATTACGGAATTCGTGGACGAGCTGCTGATCTTGTTTTTTCCTATTTATCTTACAGGCAGCAAAAAGTAACCATTAGTGGGGCGACGTCCTCGGAGTCTTTAGTAAAGATGGGCGTGCCCCAGGGTTCAATTCTTGGCCCTTTCCTTTTCCTGGTTTATATTAATGACCTTCCTTACATGATGGCTAGTTTATCTGATATAATTTTATTTGCTGATGACACTTCTCTTATTTTTAAAGTAGACAGAAAAGATGCGGATGTCTTGCATGTAAACGAAAGTCTGGCTGTTCTTTCGAAATGGTTCGCAGCTAATAACCTCTTACTAAATGCGAACAAAACTAAATGTATAAAGTTTTCACTACCAAATGTTCCTCAAGTGGGCCTTAATTTAATGCTTGACGGCAAAAAACTTGATACTATTACGGACACTGTGTTCTTAGGTTTAACTATTGATTCTAAACTTCAGTGGGGCACTCATATTAGAACTCTTTCAGGTAGATTAAGCTCAGCTGCGTATGCAGTAAGAAAAATAAGGCAATTGACAGATGTAGATACAGCTAGATTAGTGTACTATGCCTATTTCCACAGTATTATGTCGTACGGCGTCTTATTGTGGGGGTCTGCCGCTGATGTGGAATCAGTCTTGATACTGCAAAAGAGAGCAATCCGGGCTATTTATAAAATGGGTCCCCGTGAGGCCCTTAGAAATACATTCGGAGAAATTGATATAATAACTCTGCCCTCGCTTTATATTCTGCAAAGTATATTGTATGTACGCAAAAACCTAGGACTTTTTAAAATTAGAAGCGATTTACATGACAAAAATACGCGTAGCAAACACCAAATCGTATTACCTAAATGGAGACTAGCTAAGACCAGCAAGTCATTCCTTGTCAATGGTATACGCTTTTATAATAAGTTGCCCAAGTCGGTTATTGAACTTAGCGAGGGAAAGTTCAAAACCCATATTAAGCGTGTCCTAACCAAAAAAGCATATTACAAGGTTAGAGACTATATCGAAGACGCGCTTGTTTGGAAATAACTGCTTCTGCACATGTGGCCCCCTGGTAACATTATTGTGTAAATTTATCTATTAACTGCTCCATGTTTGTTTCATTTCATAAAAAAAATATTATTACTCATAAATTTATTTTTCATTCAAAACGTTGCTTTTGCAATATTTTCATATTATTTGGATATCACCTTAATTTCATTAAGTCGTGGTTTCATTTTGATAAAAACTAATTTGTTGATAGCTTTGATTTTTTTTTTCTCTCATATTTATATAGCCTCTCTCTTAAAGTGTGAATGAGAGGACACTGTAGACTACGAATTTTAATTACTACTTAATTCAACCCAGTTTTTGATTGAATCTATTTTTATTTGGGTTACATTTTTGATTGGTCTACACTGTCCTCGCATATGTGTCTGTTTTGTAATATGAAAGTATTGTAAACCCAATCATTTTTTTGAAAAGAGTAACCATGGAGTTTCTTGCCGGTTCTTCTCCATAGGAAACGACCAATTTGGAACCGTGCACTAGCTTCGACTTTTTATAAGTGCCCATGTAGGCCTATGTAAAATAAAAACATTTTTTATTTATTTATTTATTTAAAAGTATCAATAAACTTGTGTATAGTTTAGTTTTCAAAAGATAATTTAATTAGCCCATTATATTCCAACGTTGGGCAAAAAATGCTGTCAGGCTCAAATGGGGTTGGCAGGTCACCGTCAGCCGTATGCACAGTGACCGCCTGGGCATGTATCGCCAAGCAGTAGTTTCTTGCACAGGGAAAACACTGTCGGCCACAACAAGGCCGGCCTAGAAAGAGATAGTGAGATGTGACGCGTGTTATGCGTGAGGTGACGCGTATTATGAGGACTGGTTCGAGACGGCGAGGAACAAAAATTTCTAGGAGGATCTGCGGAAGGCCTTTGCCCAGCAGTAGGATAGTAACGGCAAGCTTAAAAAAATCACATCGATACCTTTGGGTAGAAAGGTCGTATAAACCAAAACCCGACTTTTCAGTAGAGCCGAAAAACTATATTTTTTTTACAAAAAAATACATAACTTTTTTGCTTTTGAAGTTATAAAAAAATTATCTATGAGAAAGGTTCTTACATTTTGCAAATGAAAAAGGATAAATCATCAAAACCTGTCTATCTTCTTTAGTTTCAAAGTTAGCATGCATTTACGTCTAAGAAAAAATCAATTCTTGGTTTATACACCCCATGAAAATGTGCTTTGAAAAACCTGTGTGGGTCGTATATCCATTTTTGGTAAGCTTAAGGTCACATTTAATGTCGTAAAAACCCAAATTTACGTAATTTTTTTGTATTAAAAACCATTTATAATCATAGATCAATTGAATTCTGACTAATAAATAATCCTGTTACTCATAGAACTAGTAGGAACTCAATTATTATTATTCTAATATCCAATAATGGTCGATTCAAATAAAATAAAACTACCTGAACCAACATTTATTAAGTATTATAATACCTTCTAATCAATGGTATCAGTCTGGTACCTGTCTATCGCGCTCGTTCTTCTGCTTGTCGCTGCGCGCAAAAATGCGAGCCTTGTGTGTTGGTCGTAAAGTTTTTCTTGCCCTTATCCTATATTACTTGGGGTCGGTGCATCACGTTTTCTTCTTCCATTCTGTCCTGTCGTCCGTCACACTATCACTATGGTCTATCGGTTTAGGTAGTTAACTAAAGGTAAACAATCTTGGTATGTCTTTTTATATTTAAGAGGTCGTATATAATATACAAAAAGATTATTTATATTTAGTTTATCAGCTAACATCGATTTAGGTAATACCTAGTTGCAAAGATTTTTACATACAATTTATAGACAACTTTTAGATAAAAAGACATGCCAAGATTGTTTACCTTAAGTTAACTACCTAAACCGATAGACCATAACTTCCTTTTTTTTCTTATCGGTCCTTACGCAATCCATCCATCTTTTCTTTGGCCTCCCTCTTCCTCTCCATCCATCCAAATGTAAATTCAGAACTCTTTTAGTAACATGCGTTTCATCCCTCCTCTTCACATGACCATACCAAAACAAACGATTTCCTTCCACCTTTTCAGTCACTGGCGCCACTTTGAAACTTCCCCTAATACACTTATTTCTCACTTTGTCCATTCTTGTCACACCACACATCCATTTCAACATTCTCATCTCCGCTACATGCAATCTTTTTTCATCCATCTTTTTCACAGCCCAACATTCCGATCCATACAGTATGACAGGTCTTATCACGGACTTGTAGATTGCACCCTTCAACTTGAGGGGCATCCGTGGATCACAAGTTGTTCCCGTGACCTGTCGCCATTTCATCCATCCTGCGTTGATTGGATGTGTTATGTCCCGGTCTACCTTACCATTTCCTTGGCCAAGCGACCCGAGGTACCGAAAGTCGGAACAAATCGGTATGAATGTCCTAGCGAGGGCTAAAGGCGAAGGATTGGAGGGACCGCCGAAATCGCAGAACAATTACTCTGTTTTGGTTCTACTCAATTTCACGCCCACATCTCCAGCCTATGCCACCACGCCTCCAATTTTCTCTGGACCTCTAGGTCACTCTCGGCAACCAGCACAATATCATCGGCAAACAGCATACACCAGGGGGCCTCTTCCTGAATATCTAACGTCAAAGAATCCATTATCAGCAGGGAAAGTTAAGGGCTGAGAGCCGACCCCTGATGTAGGCCGACCGCCTCTTTCTAACTGCCACTCGTGCCTACTGTAGACCGGACTTGGGTACTACACCGACTGTACATCGCTGGGATCAACTGCACATACTTCCCAGGCACACCTTTCTCCTTAAGGGCCCACAACAGAACCTCACGATGTGCCTGGTCGTATGCCTTTTCGAGGTCAATTAATACCATGTGCAAGTTTTTATGTGCACCTCTGTATTTCTTGTACAGCTGGCGTATAGCGAAAATAGCATCCGTTGTACCCCGACCAGGCATAAAACCGAATTGCTTCTGTGAAATTTCACTCTTATATCTCAACCGCCTTTCAATACTTCTTCCTCCCAGACTTTCATAGTATGTGACATTAGCTTTATTCCTCTATAATTGTTGCACTCAAGAAAAAGATTTAAAGATGGGCACTAAAGAACTTTTGCACCAATCATCAGGTATGAATTCTTCTTTCAACAACTAATTGAAGAACATCGCTAACCACATCCGTCCATCCACTCGCAGTAACTTCCACACTTCAACTAGTATTCCAAACTGGGCCAATGGCCTTACCATTCTTCATTCCATTTACTGCTATTCTGACTTCAACCATACTAAGCATTCTCACTAACCCCACATTTTCTCGTTTACTTTCTAAAATCCCACTCCAATCATTTTCCTTATTCATTAGTCTTTCAAAATATTTCTTCCACCTCTCTTTGATTTTTTCATCATCTGATAGAACCAGTCCAGGTTCATTCCTTACACATTTTACATGACAAACATCCTAAAGTAAAGTGCCACTTGCAATGATCATGGTTTATACACCAAACGTTGCGAACTATCTTTGGATTTACGACGTCGATTTTAACCTGGGTTTAAGTAATGCATTTAACACTTTAGGGCGTATAAACCATTTACAATTAATGCATTTAATACTATAGGTCGTATAAACCATTTACAATTAATGCATTTAACACTTTAGGGCGTATAAACCATTTACAATTAACGACTATTTTTACACCCTCCGTTAATATAAATTATGGTCATTACGTCATAACAAAATTACAAAAAAATAATATTTGGCTTTTACATTGAAAATTTACCTTTTTTAAGAGGCTATGACCGAAAATTTCTGGGTCGTATTAACCATTTTTGAGCGAATTTCTACATTTCGTATATACAGATCGATAGAGAAAAAAATTCTGAGAAAAATGGTATATTTAACTCAATTTGGCCAAAATGGTTTATACGACCTTTCTACCCAAAAGCGACATAGACGTCTTGGTAAACTTGCAATATACGGACTCGTAATTTACTTTCACTAAGCCACCACTGCTCCTGTGTTTATATCTAAATAATAATGTTTGACATTTAATGGTCGTGTTTACTAACCTAATTCACTAAATTTGGAAGCGGTACCTAACTAAGTTATTCGTGTAGCAAGCGTCACCGCTACTACGAGGTATACTTTCAAAGATATTCTGAAGAAACTAATATAAGCAGAGTAAAATGTGTTAACAAAATAAAGGAGAACTTTAGGGAAGCCTTTGTCTAGTAGTAGGACTGTAATAACTACCAAAAAAAGTAAGATATAAAACATATACTTCTTCTTCACGGGCGTATCATATTTTTCCGTTCTAATATCACACCGGTGTCCTTCAGTTTCACTATGCGTTCTACGACTACGATTTCCGTTTCAAAATTTTCCCGTGACACTAGCAGGCATCGGCCCTGCTGGGACCCTATGTTTTGGTCTTTGAGTTGAGCGTTAAACCCTACGCACCGTCGATAATTCAGGCTCGATCCTTACCGTACGGATAGATAGAATAGTAATCTCCGCTCGTTTTCCGAAAGCGCACGCCTAGATAAACCTATTTTTACTCTCCAAAAATACACAATACATAAAAACAAACAGATATAATTCGCCAATTTAAATACGATATTTACCTCCGTCGAACCTTTCCCGAATCATACACTTGACAGTTATTACGGTCAAAAGAAATAGAAAACGACCATTATACCTGAAAAATAATACCCAAAAAACATACGAAAAATACTAGTAACACTCGAATATCCGTATAACAAAAGAAACATGAAAGAACGTACATAATACCGGAAAAGATAAAAGAAGAGACGTATCTTTCAATATGTCGGAAAATCAAAGAGTAAAGACACTGGCGGCTTTTCCGTTGTGTGGTGAAAATGTTCTAATGTTGAATATCTTTCTTTAGAGACAAAATGTAGGTGAATGTTTTGAATCGTTGTATATTTGAGAATTTGAGAACTTGACTAGTAGGAATCTAAACTGACATAGCATTAGCCCTCTTGAACATAGAATGTTTTTCGCCGTGCGTAGACACGATTAATTCGCCGTGCGTATGTATGGTGTGCAGTGTTGTATGGATCTCTGAGAGAGTTTATTGACACAAACGGCGACGCTACGTCACGGCGCTTTTTCATCAATGTGGCATCGCAGTCTATAGTGAGTACACGGTACGTTTTATTAATCGTGCCTACGTACAGCGAAAAACGTGCCATATATGCAAGGGGCCTTACTGTTTCACAGTAGGAACCAACCGTCTTCCATTCCCTTTCGCTCGGCAGCATGGCCTGAATCAGGGCACGAGGTGTTTCTTCTGTCTAAATCAGATTCAAAAATCTCCCGAAGTTATCACGTTCTTTGACGACTTGCGTCATGTGGTAGATGATGACACTGTGATGGCTCTCAAACAACCTTACAAAGGGATGCACTGATGACTGGGATAGGAAAGGGTCACTACCTCCGATTGGCGACAGATTCCTTATCGCGTGAGTCTAAGTATTGCTAGGGTTAATGGTTTCAATAGGGGCATCCTCTGTGGATTTCGTTCATTTTTTCTCATGAAAACAAACATCCAACTTGTTTGTTTTAAATATTACTTTTTTAAGTTTGGAAATCATTAAAATGACTTCTCCCGCTCTTGGGCGGAGCGGGAGGGCGTGTCAAACTTGTACTATTTAAATTTTACTTGCTTAAATTAATCCAAAAATATTTAATTAGAATTCTTAACTCGGAACAAACGATAAAAACCAGGATTTATGAAACTCACATAGCTCCTATGTCGGAGGATACTAAAATTTTAACCGTTTTTAATTACGGAAGTTTTTACGGTTTCCATTTTGTCTTTGAATATTATATTTTTAACTCTCTAGATCTGATTAATTTTTGTCACAATTTCATTTTTTGCAGTAGGCTTAACTTTTCAAATTATTGAGCCTACTGAAGAAATTATTCGTTAATTTATATTGACACTTAAAAGTGAAAATGTTCGCAGATTTGTGATAGGAGAGGCTATAATAAATTAACCTTTGTTTTTATATAAATGAAATTAAAAATAAAAACTATTGGTATTCTGCTAACTAGCTCCCCTAGCTTTTATTGGAATAAAAGAACAAAATATTACGTTAATTGGTTATTCTTAATATTACTAAAAGATTAATGAATTTATAATTATGTAGATCAATGAAAAGTGATAACGTGACTGCTGGCAAGAGGACAAGATAAAATTGATCTCAATCAATATGGAATGATGATGAAGAAAAGGAATCAATAAAACATATGTTAATTATTGCCTGTTGCATGACAATGCCTTTCTACAAATACGTACACCAAGATTTTGTCATGAACCTACTACCTAGGGATCTACTATAACATAAGGAGTGCTTCATAATTGTTGATTTTGACAGTTTGGTACTACCAAACTTGTCACAAATCAACAATTATAAAGCCAATGGTCGAAAATTCTGATACAATTCTAATAGCAGACTTGAAGCCCAGTACTTTCTAACCAAGAAGAACAGCAAAACGAAAGTAACAAGAAACTTATTAAATCAAACAGATTCGGAATCAAATGATATTCGATTTGAAGAAACTCTATCAGTAGTACCACTTAAGCCAGCTGTCTATGTAACCTTAGGTATGTCCACTTTATGCATTCAGTGACCTCTTTTAAAATTTGCCCCGACCAACTATAAATCAAAACGCGGTATATGCCAAAATTGGAAGCAGGCAACTGCGTCCACCCGAGCCGCGATCGATCGAAACTGCTATTTTTATTTCCAAACGTGAGAAAACTGAGAAGCTCGTGGCTAGATTATAACAGCCGCACGGGTCGATCTTCAAATTTAAGCAACGCTTGCCAAGGTTGCCTGTGGATGGATGATCATCTTTGTATACCGAGTTGCCTTCGTGTCTCGGAAAGCATGTTAAGCTGTGGGTCCCGGCTGTCATTTGTAGATCTTTGGCAGTCGTGACGGAAACTTAGAAGCCAGTAAATCTGACTCCAGTCTTGCCATGAAGTACCGTGTTACCCCAGTTAATGGGTTGTGGAGGTCTGGCTAGCCCCTTCTCGTTTAATACTGGTGTTCAGCTAAATCCGGCTTGACTGGAAGCCGACCCGGTTGTGAAAAGGCTAAGTAATGTGAGAAAATTGAAACCATATTAGGGCAAGAAAAAGTTAAAGTGCTTTCGAAGTTACTTGGTTTTTGTTGTATATCGGTTTTGAAGCCTCGACACCAATCGACTTATTGTAAGCTGTTTATATTTAATTGGGTTTTGAAATATCCGTTTTATTTTAGTAAATAGGAAAAGTTTTGATAGAAATAATGCTTTTTTTGGATGTGATTGGAATGTTACGTTGTGGAGGTCTGGTAGGCAGCCACTCCTCATAAAATACTGGTATTCCGCTAAATCTGGCTTGACTGGAAGCCGACCCCAATATAGTTGGAAAAAGGCTAGTTAGATGATTATGATGATGATAATAACCTAGGTGTTGTCAGTGGCTTCGCCCGCATGAATGTAGAAAATTGTTCCAAACGTACAAACTCCGAAAAAAAGTATTCTTTGTGCTATTTTAATCTATCACATACCCGCGAAACGAGACACAATAGTAAAACAATAACAGCGCGGTCTCATAGGACCGGTGGGGGATTCAAACATTAAGACCTGTTCTTCTTTTATCTAAAATTTTAGCAGCCGTTAGAACGTGAATAAATAAAAACATACAAACACACTCACAAACTTTTGCTTTTATAATAGAGTGTGATAAATTACCTATTTAATGGAAGTTTTCTATGTTTACTAGACTGAACTGCTTCATTTATTTGTTTACTTATTTGACATTTATGTACGTGCCTTAGACATTTTCGTTTTTGGTTTTTCTTTGAGGCGTCTTGGATAGTAGTACTAAAGAAGGCTTGTTTTAAAATATATAAACTAATACTTGTGCAGTAGTGGCCTAGTGGTAACGGCGACTTACGAGTTGTACGTCGCGGGGTCAAACCCAGCCAGGCACCTTACTTTGTGTAACTTATTTCATCACCACTGCTCTCAAAGCGGTGAAGGAAAACATCGTGAGGAAACCGGCATGTCCTAGAACCAAAAATTCGAAGACATGTGACATCCACCAATCCGCATTGGGCCCGCATGGTGGATTACAGCTCATTTCCTCTCCTAGAGAGGAGGCATGAGTCCCAACAGTGGGAACATTACAAGGCCGATAATGCTAATGCTAAAAACTAATACTTCACTGTGATCTTACCTGATGATAAGCAGAGATACAATCGTTGATGTTGAGGCACACTAGTTTATTAGGAGCCTATTCACTCTAACCTTCAAGAGACTTCCTACATGAGGCAATTTTCTCAACCCATATCTAAGCATAGATAAAAAAGTCGTCTTTTTTAACGACTGCTCCAGCTTTGGACTGAAATTCAGGTAATTTTCCTAGACCTAGCTCGGAGACAAAAGGCTCGCTTTGAATGTTACAACTGTTATAAAGCACTGCATCTGTCGTTAGATAAAACTGCATTAGAATATAGCATTTTGTTGAGAAAATGCTATATAGTCAACAAAATGTTATGTTTTTCCTTTTTATTGGTATAATCTAGTGTGACTACGATCCTACCTGATGGTAAGCAGTGATACAATCGTTGATGGTGAGGTGCACTAATCAATGTAGCCTTGAAGACACCTAGATTATAAACGGACGGGAAGACCGCAGCAGGCAAATTGTTCCAGTCCTAATTGAATTAAATCACTTATTTTTATGCAATTTTATGTAAGTTTGATAGTTGTCGTTTTTTACCATGACGTATTAAATTACTTCTATTTACACCCATAACACAAGTTTAATCTTAGCTTGGGTGTCAGAGATGTAAAATCTGTTATAATGTACAATTTTTCATTTCAATCCATTTATGATCAAACCAAAAATTCTGTTATATTTTGCGTCTTGGAAAATTGTAAACCTGGAAATAAAGATTTTTATTATTATTATTATTATTTAGTTATGATACTGTTTTTTCTTTAGGTTTCTGTTGTTCACTATGGAAAAAAATCCTGTCTACACTTATATAACCGAACACTTCCTACTCTAAAACGTAAGTAGTAAATAAACTCCGGGCCTACCAGAAGACGCCACCTGAACGCTTGCCAAATCGTATGCAAATAGGAAACAAAATGTGCACGCAATTTGGATTCGGGGGCCAGCACTTTGTACACCCCACAGTTTGTGCCGCAGTCGGTAGCTATGCCACGTGAAAGCAATAAAAATAATCCTCAAAATCTTCACTTTTATTTCATTACAAAGAAAAAGAAAAACTAAAATCAAGTATTTAGGCTATTCGTCTCTAAATGTCAGAATCAAAGTGAATTTCAAAAAGTAAAGAAAATGTCAGATACGCAGTTTTGTTTTACATCAGCCTCAATCTACATTAAAAAAAAACTACGAAATAAAATTACACACAGTTTCAAAACATTTCACGAAACTGTTCATAATATATTTCATTATGTAGTTTCGTGAATTCTTTGTACCCAAGCGTTTGAGTAAATAAAAAACTACGGAGAAATATCACACGTACAGTTTCGTAAAATTCTTTGTAAGTTTTTTGAGTAAAAGATTTTATTTTCTTATTAAAAATATTAAACGAAAATAGACAAGGTAATGTGACGAATTTTCACCCAGTTTTTGAGGTAAGAAATCATCTAACTCTCGTATAGCGAGAGGGTATGTCAGATTTTTACTAAGCAAAACCTGACGGTTTTATTACAGGTTGTTTTTGCGTTCCACGGCCATCGTAACTCTTTTAAACAATTCCACAACTCAAGGCACATTAAACATTTATCGATGCAGTCAATAATACGAAAGCTTCAGAACGTTAGAACAAGTGTAGTGATGCTGACGTCGGCGGTTAAGTTACACGTCACAGAATCAGGGCTGACGTTTGTACGAGCCGAACAGGTAATAGTTCCGACCGCAAACATGCGAGATACTTTCCTCTTTCGACAGCCGTGCGAACAACATCCGAAGTGGATATGTAAAGCCTACATCATAATAAATCAGTTATGTGATCTATATGATTTAGAACAGTTTGTTTATTGCTCGATACCCACTCATCCCCCACAAATTACTCCTGGAAAAGATTTCCTCTGTGGTGGGCCTCAAGATCCAACCTTCTTATGTACTAACGCCCGTTTTCAATAAGCTAGATAGCTTATTGAAAACGGAAAATAGAACGGTTAATAGATATCTACAGTTACAGCTACTAAAGATAAACAAATCTATCCTTTTGCCCTTACTTGCTTTCCTATAACCTACCGACGGACATCATTTCCTACCAAAAGTTGTAAACTGATAGAATCTTGCAATTTATCGGGGATAGCTATCTATCTATGAACTGCGGTAGGTTATTGAAAACGGTACTTTTAATCCAGTGAATTCAAAGACCCAAAATAAATTATTTAGTAGGTATAAAAAGTTACCATATTATTCAAATCAAGACACCGAATAAGCTGTTCAAAATGAAGAAAACGTTGCAAAAATAAACTCATATTCGAGAGTGTCAGTTTGGCCTGAGCAAAGTTTGTTCGCAAACGTCGACTCCATCTTACTGCTGAGCCCGTACTACAAAAATGACAATGCCATCTTGTTTCATTTGTAAGAAAGGGATAGAGCTAAACAGCTTGTATAGCTCCGTCTCTTGTCATCTGCCTAGCCTTTTCCCAACTATATTGGGGTCGGCTTCCAGTCAAGCCGGATTTAGCTGAATACCAGTATTTTACGAAGAGCGGCTGCCTACCAGACCTCCAGAACCCATTAACTGGGGTAACACGGTACTTCATGGCAAGACTGGAGTCAGATTTATTGGCTTCTGACTATCCGTAACGACTGCCAAAGATCTCCAAATGACAGCCGGGACCAACGGCTTAACGTGCTTTCCGAGGCACGGAGGAAACTCGTTATGTTAAGATGGTCACCCATCCACAGACAAACCTAGGCAAGCGTTGCTTAACCTTGAAGATCGACCTGTGCGGCTGTTATTATTTAGCCACGAGCCCTTCCCCTTATAATTCCAATGTGTACAATAGCTCCGTCTCTTGTACACATTGGAATTATAATGATTTTAAGTTTTCGTAGTAGGGCCTCAGGTAGGGAAAGAATAGTAATATTTTACACTGTTAGCTTTGAGAACAAATGCTGCGTTCGTTGGAGGATTCTAGATCTGTTATAAAAGGAATGGAGCTGCAGATTTGTAGTTGTGTGTTGACTTTTGTGAAACAATATGGATTTACTTTTGTAGCGGGTTTGGATATGTGAAGCTTTTGAACATTATGCAGTAAATTTAATTAGTAAGTTATGCCGTGGACGTTCCTTATAAAATGAATATGCAATTTCATTCTCAACTTTACACTAGAGTTGTAAAAAATAATAAGCCCGTTTTGCCGTTTGGCACAATTGTATGCTGAATTAGTGTCATACATAATGATACTCGAGTTTCCTTCGTGCCTCGGATAGCACGTTAAGCCGTAGGTCCCGGCTGTCATTTGTAGATCTTTGGCAGTCGTTACGGATAGTCAGAAGCCAGTAAATCTGACTACTGTCTTGCCATGAAGTACCGTGTTACCCCAGTTAATGAGTTGTGGAGGTCTGATAAACAGCCGCACCTCATAAAATACTGGTATTCAGCTAAATCCGGCTTGACTGGCAGCCGACCCCAATATAGTTGGGAAAAAGCTAGGCAGATGATGATGATTTTAATCATCATCATCATCATCTGCCTTCATCTGCCATCATGATGATGATTTTAATGCGATTGTATAAACTCCGATTTTGATACAAATAATAACAATAAAAACCTACACTATTAAATTTATCAGAGGGGATTACAGGAATGTAAAAAAAATTATTAACACTACGTTTTAGAGAAAGGTGTTCTATAACTTTAAACAGTTCTTTTGTTTCTCTAAGCACACCTATTAGACCCTAGTAATTTCGCGAGATTACTGAACCTTTCATTTTATTTTAATTAAAATTCTAGACCTTCATAACTTAATAGATAACCTAGATGTTGTGTGTCTAGAATTTAATCACATAAATGGTCATTATGAGAAAATTATGTTTATGGTACAAGAATAATTTAGTCTTAATGGACTTTGATCCACCGTATGAAGTATATTACTTCAAGAAACAGGTTTAGTTCGCGCTTTGATTTTTGTTTTGAAAGAATGCTCTAACAGGTATCGAATCTTGCAGGCCTCATCAATCATGGTGACAGCTTTTTGAAGCACCTGTGGGCCACTTTTTCTCACTCTCTTCACACCGTAATATTGTCGTAGTGGTGTGATGAGTAATATTGATAAAAAATGCGTCAACAACACGCAACACACTCTCGGGCAAGCGGCAGCGGGAAGTGGAAACGACCTATAATTCGTAAGTAGGGGTACTTACGAGTTATAGGTCGTGAGTTCATAGACAACCAGACGCATTATTATGTATAATTTATTTCATAGCCATAGCTTTCAAACTTCTGACAGAAAATATTGTGAGGAAACCGGCATGGCCTAGAACCAAAAAAACCAAAGATATGTGACATTCACCAACCCGCACCGGGCCCGCGTGGTGGATTATGGTCTATTCCCTATCTTAGATAGGAGGACTTAGTCTCAGTAGTGGGAACATTATAAGGCTGCTTATTCAAAACTTATATTACACTTGCAAAGCCGCTGATAGAAGCTAGTAATCTTAAAAACAAAACTTTTGTTCACAACATCCATGAAGCTTAAAACTAACATACTGAGTAAATACGTTCCTTAAATTATATTGCCAAGTTAGGTAACATAATAAAAACAAAAAACAATTTGTCTTAAGAGCCTGATACTCGTACACTTACTTAGGCTAAGTTACTGAAGTAAAGTTTTAATCATCTGTGTACCTACGTCTTTTGTTAAAAGATTAAAAGTAAAGTAATTAAAATAACATTAACATGTTTTGTGGGATTTGTCTTAGAATTGACAAAGTAGCACTATATTATGTGAGGCTTCTACATGTTTTTTTTTTATTTACAAAACGTTGGAATTTTTACTACGCTTATATAAAAAAACTAGGAATTATTTCCGTATCCTCACGGTACAGGAGTAATTATTATTGTGGGGTAACTTTTTTTTATAAACTAATAATTGTAGGTAGCTGGTGTACAAGCATCTGTAACAATCATTTTCGTTTTACAAATAGGGCAAAAAAAGCAAATAGGGCAAAGGAAGCATGTAGAAATTTTGATCAGTTGTCTGAAGTTTCTACATTTCCCCCGAAAAGGAAGAAGGAGAAAAAGGTTTACATATGCCAAAGGTTTACTTTGTACAGTTGAGATTTTAGAATTCAAAATTCATATCAAATTCTTCTAAATCAAAATATTCAAAGGAAGCAAAACAACTTTTTGTACTGAACACAAATTCAAGCTTAATACGGTAAATAGTTGGAAGGCAGCCACTTGGTACTACACGTCAAGAGGTACACGCGTCAAAGGTAACAAGACCAGGCATGCGGTAAGATGCATTTGTTCATTTGTTGGTTGTTGTTGTCACAAACTTTAAGTTACGTTGTTACAAAGGAAGACTTGGTTTTACCTCGGTCAGAGATTTAGCATTGACTTACAATGTAATGTGGTCATTCTGCCAGTCTTCTAGGTACACTTCCAGACGACAGCGATGTAGTGAAATTTTTGACACCGTATTTGGATTTGTGTTTGGATTTGGAGATCGTGGCTAGATATACTCGTAACAGCCGCACAGGTCGATCTTCAAGGTTAAGCAGCGCTTGTCAAGGTTGGTCTGTGGATGGGGTGACCATTTTAACATAACGAGTTTCCTCCGTGCCTCGGAAAGCACGTTAAGCCGTAGGTCCCGGCTGTCATTTGTAGATCTTTGGCAGTCGTTACGGGTAGTCAGAAGTCAGTAAATCTGACTCCAGTCTTGCCATGAAGTACCGTGTTACCCCAGTTAATGGGTTGTGGAGGTATGGTAGGCAGACGCTCCTCGTAAAATACTGATACTCAGCTAAATCCGGCTTGACTGGAAGCCGACCCCAATATAGTAGGGAATTTTTTTATTTTTTTTAATGTTATGATTTTTTTTATGATGATTTGGATTTGTGTTTATAATTATATTTTTTTTTTACTGATCGACGATGGAGCACGTTTATATAGAAGTAACCTATTTACTCTTGACTTTAAGAATCTGTACATTTAGATAACTACCTGGGGAACCTGAGGAAGATTGTAGCTACCTGAAAACTCAGACTCTGGCAGGAGATTCCGATAATAATGTTGTTCAGTTGTTTATAAGCATACATTTTGAAGTTATATTCTATCGAAAGTTAAAATAAACCAAGTTTTTACAATTAAAAAAATCAGATTTCCTAAGATAAAGTGAGCGGGATTGGAGCAGGTAGTATTTACATACTTTTAAAAGTATAACTAAAGACATTGCTGGTATTGTTAATAGGGAAAGTTGAACTACGTGGGTTTCTAATATTCGGAACATAAGATAATTATTTAGAACCTAAAAAGGTATACTCCCACGTCTACAAATACTTGGAACAAAAACCTGAAGCATGATATACACCCACAAAAACTCGGATATTTATTTATTTATTTATTTCAAATGCTAGCTATACTTACAGTATACACCAAAGCGTATAGCTAGCCAACAACTTACAAACTAAAGAATTTTGTGCACATAGTGATCATTTCTTTACTGTTACATAAAAAAATATCTAATTTCGGTTCCTGAGCAATCAGGGCGTTAAGCAGATTGAGCGCCTGGGCTGTAGGGGCATATCGCGCCGTTAGGGTACGTGACGGTGGGGCAACAAACAGGCACCTTATAGCACAAGTTCGCGACGCCCGCAGTCTGTCCGGAGCGTATAGTGAACAGCGAGCAAGCGTAGTAGGGTCATCAATCTTATGGTTCATGAGCTGGTAATAATGAATTAACAGCGCGCATTTACGTCGCAATTCTAGTGTGTTGATACCCACCATTCCCACGACAAACATAGACGGATATAAATAGGGATAGTACCCATATAATTTTTTATATAGGAAGCGAGCAAACTTGCGTTGAACCCGTTCTATCATTAGCTTATATTTTTGCTCGTGCGGATCCCACACCAGCGAATTGTACTCGAGCTTGCTACGTACAAATGCATAATACAATGACAAGATGGCATTCCTGTCCTTAAATCCACTAGCCTGCCTCATGACAAATCCAAGTGATTGGACGGCCTTGGCACAGATATTGTGAATATGCTGATTAAAGGTCATATTCACATCCAGAGTCAGACCCAAATCTTTAATTTCGTTGACGCGCTCCAGAGGGACACCTGATATGTGGTAGCTGTTTTGAATGGGTTCTCGAGCTCGACTGAGAGTAATCGTCTTACACTTAGAGACGTTAAACTCTAAGTGATTTTCTACACTCCATTTTGCCACCATATCGATATCCTTCTGCAGCGCGTCACAGTCTTCTACACTATTAATACTCATAAATAGCTTCAGGTCATCAGCAAACATAAGACACTGCGCTGTCCTGATAACCTTCGGCAGGTCATTCGCCATCACTAGGAATTGTGGTGGCCCGAGGGTACTGCCTTGACTTACACCAGAACAGGTTACAAATGGATCAGATTTGTGCCCAAAGAGTTGGACGTACTGATGACGATCCTTGTAATAACTTGCAAAAAGCCGAAGTAGCTTCGGGGTAAATCCTATCTCGGATAATTTCCTTAGCAAGACGTCATTTTGGACCCGGTCAAATGCCTTTTTAAAATCAAAGTAGGCCACGTCAACCTGCTTATTATAGTCCATTTCTGTGACCACAAAGTCTACAAAGTTGATGTGGTTCGTGACAGTAGATTTGCCGGGTCTGAAACCATGCTGACATTCGGCTAATTGAGTTTTCATCTGTCTGGTTATATACTGGTTCAGTATCGACTCAAAGACCTTGCCAAAGGCCGACAAGACCGCAATAGGTCTGTAGTTGTCAACTTTTGACCTGTCGCCACCCTTGGGTACAGGGGTAACCCGTGAAATTTTCCATATTGCAGGGTACGTAGCTGTTTTAAGGGCTAGATTGTAGATAAATAGAAGGGGTTCTCTAAATATTTCTGAGCAGTCCTTAAGGATAAAAGGTGGAATTCCATCAGGCCCCGGAGTGGAATGGGCTTTGAGATGGCGAATGGCTACAGATATGTCACGATTGTCGATTACATCTACGGCAATGCGAGCGGAGCATAGATGGTCTGCTGCTTCCTGTTCAGCTTTTGCTGCAGATAGAACGGGACTATGCGGCAGAAACACTGAGCTAAAATATTGAGCAAATGCATTTGCTGCGTCTGGTCCTGTCACAGTCCGTCCGTCATATTCAAACTCGTTACATGTTTGCCGGGAAGTCTGCTGACCCTTCACGAATTTCCAAAAACTTTTGGGATCCCTCCTTATATCCGCCTCTGTCCGCCGGATATACTCCTTGTATGTCTGATCAATAAGGTCTTTGGCTCGCTGTCTATAGAATTTATATAATTCCTGATTAAACTCAAGGTGAAACTGTTTGAATTTTTTTAAATGAAAATGTTTATCCTTTAATGTTTTTATTATGGCGGATGTAAACCACGTAGGATACTGATATCGACTATTTTGGACCATTTTAGATTTTTTGGGTACCATTTTATCAAAAATATGTCGTAGCTTACTATAAAATAAATCGACAGCTTCGTCCACGTCAGTCTGCAAAAATAGATCGCCCCATTCTAGTACACACAATTCTGCATACAAACATTGGTAATTAACTTTGTTAAAGTTCCATTCGGTTGGTAGTGCGTCATCGCAAGTCGAGTATACAGGCACACGCGCCATGCGACCCCGCAGTTGCCGCGCGCACCTGCTTCGCACACTCACTGATAGCGGCGGGTGGTACGCATCAGCCGGGACCACAGGCTCCACATCACCACTCACGTCAATCGACCCAACGCCCAAACTACTCAGCACCAGATCTAGCATTTTATCAAACTTATTAAGTATACAATTGAATTGCTTCAATTTACAAAAAGATAACAAATGATTATAGTGCATAATTATATTTTCACTACAAGAATTTAAATTAAAGTCACCTAAAATTAAAACTTCGAGTTTATCAAATTTTGTGACAACATTCTCTAACACACAAAAGGTTTGAATGTATTTGCTATCACTCGATTTTGGGGGTATGTACACTACACAACAAATGATTTTGGTGTATTTACGTGTTACGATACCAATCACCACCTCGATATCACTCGAGTAGCCGTCTATATCATCAACCTGCTGTACTTTATATGGATCACGGACCGCGAGCAATACTCCACCCCATCCTGCATTGCCGGCCCGGTCCTGACGTAACACTGTATATCCCGGGGGAAACAGTTCAGAATCGCAAACACTACTAGTCAAGAAAGTTTCCGTAAATGCAAATAAGTCAGCTGATTCGACTAAGATTGCCTTTTTACAAATATCAAGCTTAGAACGTAAACCACGGACATTCTGGTAAAAAAATGCATATGTTTTATAACGTTTATTGACTTTCTTACTACTGTGACTTACGAAACCCACTTCTCCATGGTTTAATATGGACATTTTCAGCCCAGTGTTCCGGTTTCATATAATTGTCAACATTTTTTGTTGGCACTGTTAACTTAAAGGACGCGTAATCACCTCGCGATTTAAGTACCTCGGCTGAGCATTTATCGTTGGCACAGATATTTTGTAGGTGAGCAATCACTTGTTCCGCTGTGGTGCCAGTCTGAACGTAGTAAAGGTGCAGATACGACTTCCTCTCCGCCGCAGACAACGCGCATACAGATGAACCCGCGGGAGCTGTGCCTCGAGTCACATTGGCAGGTGGGCGACGTGATCTTTTCTGCTTCACTTCAATCCAGTCCAAATCATTGTTGTTGTCGTTTAGCTGCGTATGATTCATCGACAACGTCGTTGTGTTTACGAATTCGTGCGGTGGGGGCTGTGACGCATCTGATGGTATCAGCTGAGTGGGAGTAAGGGGCTCGTAGACACTCGTTGACGCATTCGGGTCGGGCGCTGCTGGTCGGGCCGCGCGTACAGCCGGCGATATGTTGCGCGCTCCCTTCGTCTTCGAAGCAGCGGCGGCGGACAGCGCCGACTCAGCTCGAACACGGGCGTCGCGGATTGGCCGTTGGGTCCGCTGTTCGATGTTGACAGCGCGCTTACCCACATTTACACTATTTTGTGCACTTTCTTCCGAAACATCACTTACACTAATTAGTTTTTTTATAAGATGCGTTTGGTCAACTACGACCTTTTCCAGAGATATTATTTTGTTTTCCAGTGAGTGTACAGTTTTTGCCAGTTCGCGGATAGTTTTTTCCAATGATTGGTCCGACATATCTAATTTTTTAAAATAATTTGTGCGAAGAGTTTAGCGAACGACCTCCGACCTCGGCGGTGGCGGGGGGGCAGTTGATATCTATTGATATGTAATCGAGAAATGAAAAGGTCAAGCAATTGTGAATTACAGTCCTTTCCTACATGCCTGGTAAACGTAGGTAACGTTTTTTTAAAGGTCAATTTGAAGTTTCGCTTATTAAATATTAGCTTCACCCGCGTTAAAGCAGGTTTCTTACTACAAACTTTAAAACCCCGTTTTGCGCGGTGAATTTTCGTTACTTCATAAAAGCAAAACTTTTTGCAAAATTTCACATTTCTAGTCCCTCAGTTTCGACTTTGAGATGGTATGTCAGTCAGAATAGGGATAATCAGCCTTACAATGTTCCCACAGCTGGGCAAAATTTTCAAGAGCTCTAGGAGGTGGATGTCACATGTTTTTTGCCTTTTTGATTCTATGAAATGCCGGTTTCCTCACAATGTTTTCTTCACCGTTTTGGAGCAGTAGTCTATACATATAATGAAGAAATAAATTAGGTAGATACACTTGACTAAGTTATGCACCTGGGCTTGGACCTATGTATCTACGTAAATAGGGACTGTTATCGCTAGGCCACTACTGCTCATCTTATTAAAATAGACATCTCAAATGTGCAACACTAATAATTTTCTTCCCCAATTTTATTTTTGGGTTTTTTTTTTTGTATCCCGCATGTGTCACGTTTTTATTCTTCCGTCCTGTTCTATCAACCATCACGAGTCACTGACACCCTGGTATTAGTTTCTTACTAAGATAGATGTCTACTGTTAACTGTCAAAAAAAGAGGTTCATTAAACGTCTTTGAGTGCAGCTGTCAGGAGCTTGTCATAGATTGGACTTCATTAGGAGTACTTCCATTCCAACCAACTGAACGGACTAACTAGTTGGTCCAAATGGAACTCGGTGAAGACTTTTATTCCAATCTAACCAACTTTGACACGGATCAACTATTTTCTTTCCCAGGCTGATGACACGTCTGTTAGAGACAGGAAAAACCAGATATCTGATACATTGCTTTAACCTTTAATATACGCTCTCGTTCATTGACGGAAATGCCGCTAATAAGTCAAGTGTCAAAATGATTTGTCTTTGCACTTAATATAATTGTAATACAATGATTGGAATGCAAAATGCTAATTAAGTTTGGAGTCAATCGAAACATAAATCGAGCTGTTCACGCTTGACCGATCACCTTTGAGATGCTAATAGATCCAGCTAATGAGGTAGAATTATTTACATGAATTAAGCGAATCGTATATCATCATCATCTCAGCCGAAAGACGTCCACTGCTGGACATAGGCCTCCCCCAAGCGCCACCACAGCGACCGGTTCTGTGCGTCTCACATCCATCGGATTCCCGCGACCCTCGCCAGGTCGTCGGTCCACCTTGTGGGGGTCCTTCCGACGCTGCGTCTTCCGGTACGTGGCCGCCACTCCAGAACCTTCCGTCCCCATCGACCATCTGTTCTACGAGCAATGTGCCCTGCCCACTGCCACTTAAGTTTGGCGATTCTTCGGGCTATGTCGGTAACCTTAGTTCTATTGCCGATATCTTCATTCCTGATATGATCGCGCAAAGAAACTCCGAGCATAGCCCTTTCCATTGCTCTTTGGGTGACTTTAAGCCTTCTGATGAGGCCCATTGTGGGGGCCATCGTATATAATATGTTCTTAAAACTTCTGAATAAATGTATAAATGAATAACTTGGAAAAGTATTTTCGCGAATTTTACCCATCTGCTGATAAAAAGAGAGTCCATCGTTTTACGAAACTGATTGTGACATTTTGTATTTAATTAGAAGTTAATAACACCCAACATTTAATATCAAAGAAAATAAATAACTTATGTAATGGTTGTATCAGTCTTTATTTACCACTAAACACGATTAGGTATATACATTTAACTTTAGACATACAAAATAGGTAACACAATACAGTTTTATAGAAGAAGCGTGGGACATAGGGATATTTTGGCGCGAACGACGCGTAAGCGGCACGAGATCGTATGCGACTGGCTGTGCGCGGGACGCGGGCGGCGAGGCGGCGCGGCCGAGCCGACCGAGTACGAAGCACAGCGGAATACCACGAGCGCGCGGTTGACGCGAGTATTTGAATTCTAGTGGCGCGAATATTTAAAAACGTTCGCGGCGCGGGCTTTCGCCTTATATCCTCCCCCTCTAACCCAGGCGTTGCGTCCCCGAAGCCGGGTTAGCCTTACGAGGTCTCCCTCTCTTTCGTTTCTCCTGAATGGGATCTTGGATGGGACCAACGAACGGTGTTAATAACGAAACGTGATACCTCCCTAGCGAGACGCCGTCACTTATACGCTCCAAAGCGTATGTCGTACTACCGATCACCTCCTGAATACGATACGGTCCATCCCGGCGGGGAATGAACTTCGGAGTTTGCCCCTTGATCGTATCGTTAGAGCCCTGAGTCTTAAGCAGTACAAGATCCCCTACCTTATAGTCCGGCGCGGGGCGACGACTCTCATCAGCGAACTTCTTCTGAGCTTCTTGGGCTTTCTCGTGCACATCCCGTGCATCGAGCAGCACGGCTGAAAGCTTCCTAAGGAACGGGGTAATAGATAAGACCACATTGTCGTTCTCGACGATGGCCCGCATCTCAGACAACACGTCGGCGGGCGCGCGTATCTCGCGCCCGAAATTAAGAAAAGCGGGGGAATGCCCCGTACTTGCCGTGAACGCAGAGTTCATGGCGAATCGAATGGCGGGTAGGTGACTATCCCAGGAATTATGTTCCTTACCAACCAGTATGGCAAGCTGTGGCTTAAGGTCGCGGTTCTTTCGTTCGACAGGGTTGGACTCCGGGTGGTAAAACGACGTCAAGGCCTGTTTGATGCCCATGGCGTGGCAAGTCTGCTGCATCACTTCGCTCACAAACTGCACGCCGTTGTCGCTGATGAGTCTTCTGGGCGTCCCATAACGCAGATACACCTCGTTCACCAGTGTTTTTGCGCACTCTTCGCTAGTGGCGGATGAAAGGGCGAATAACTCAACCCACCTTGTACAAGTGTCTTCCACTATGAGGATCCACTTATTACCGGAAGGTGTCTCCGGTAGTGGCCCGAACAGGTCTACAGCGAGCACCTCGAAGCGGCGTGACATAGCTGGAACTTGCAGCAGGCCGGCGGGTTTTCGCGTATCTGCTTTGTATCGTTGACACGCCGCACAGTTTTTGACGTACTGAGCAACGTAAGTCCTCATCCCGGGCCAGTAATACTTACCTGCGAGACGATGCAAAGTTCGCTCTATACCGAAATGGCCGGCTGTGGGAGCGTCATGGTACTCGGCTAGCACGTCCTTGCGCTCATGTTCCGGTACCACCAGACTGGCGTCATCATCGTCATCATTATCGGGACCATAACGGTACAGGATGCCGTCAACCAATACGTACCCTTTATCGGCCCAGGACCTCCCCCTAAAGGGATCGTCGGACTCCAACGCCTCGACGATCTTACGGATATCCGGGTCCTTCATCTGGCCGTCTCTGACGTCCCTAGGGCTGCGCGTGGGTAGGTCAACCACGGCGAGGCACAAGTCGGTCTCGGTCCCCTCAATATCTTCCGTCGCGCATGCAGGACGTGACAGCGTATCTGCGATCACGTTTGCCTTACCGGGAGTGTACTCAATCTTCAGGTTATATTCCTGAAGAGAGAGCGCCCACCGGGCCAGGCGGCCGCTCGGTGACTTCAAACTCATGAGCCACCTGAGCGGCTGGTGATCGGACTTCACTGTCACATCGGCGCCGTCAATATACCCCCTAAATTTCGAAACCGCCCATACCACGGCCAGTGCCTCTCTCTCCGTCGTATTGTAGTTCTTTTCAGCGGCCGTGAGGAGGCGACTGGCGTACTCGACGGGTCGCTCATCGGTCCCCTCCCCCTGGAGTAGAGCCGCTCCAAGCGCGTAGCCGCTGCTGTCGGTTCTAAGGACGAACGGTTTCGTTCCGTCAGCCTGACGGAGAATAGGAGCCGATGTTAAGAGGGACTTAATGGTCTCGAAAGCGCTCTGCTGTTCGGGGCCCCACTCCCAGGTGCTCCCTTTCTTCAGCAGAGAAGTCAGTGGTCTACTCACCTCGGCATAACCCGGTATGAAGCGCCTGAACCAGCTCGAGGTTTGCAGGAAACACTTCAACTGCCTCACGTTCTGAGGGGGCGGCATGCCAGTTATAGCAGACGTCTTTTCTGGGTCCATGCGAATACCACCTGGTACGATGACATGACCGAGAAACTTCACAGCATCTCGGGCGAAGTGGCTCTTTTCTCGGTTCACGCGCAGGTTAAACATAGCGAGGCGATCGAACACGGTTTCCAGGTCTGCGAGGTGCTTTTCGAACGAGCCTTCGGACAGCACCAACAGATCGTCCAGATATGCGAGCAGAGTTATACCTGGTAGGTTGGATTTGAACCGGTCGATCAATCTCTGGAAAGTTGCCCCTGAATTCCGGAGGCCCATGGGCATGCGCTTAAACCTAAAGGTGCCCAGCGGTGTCGTGAACGAGGTAAAGTCCCTATGATCAGGGTCAACGCTCACCTGGAAATATCCGGATCGCAGGTCCAGCGTAGACATGTACTTGGAGGTTTTCGCCGCGTGGAGCACATCTTCGATCCTGGGAAGCGGGTATCGGTCAGGCTCCGTGACCGCGTTAAGCTTGCGATAATCCACGCAAAGCCTGTAGCTCCCATCCTTCTTCTTCACCAGGACGACGTTGGAGGCCCACGGCGACTCGCATTCCTCGATAACGTCGGCGCTGAGTAGCTTTTGCAGCTCCTTTTCTAGAGCTTCTTTCTTGGACGGCGACAACCTGTATGGTGGGGAGGCAAGGGGTTCCTGATTCTCTCTTACCTTAATTTTATGACAGGCGAAATCCGTGGGAGGACCGTCCGCAGCAAACTGGTTCACTCTGCTACGCAGAAATGCGTTGAGCGCGTTCCTGTGCTCTGGTGGTAACTTCGTTCCCTCGGCGTCGCGTAAGGAGACGTCGAAGATATCTGCCTGCATCAGCTCTGTGCTATTCAAGCTAAAAGATTGCACGAGAGGAAAAATCTGCTGAGGATTATCAGCAAAGAACCATGACTCTTGTGACAAGTCCAATGTGACCCCAGCCTTAGTAATAAAATCGCGACCTAGCAATGTTCGAGTACTCTCACCTGGGAATACCACGAACTCGGTATCGATTTGCCTTCCCTCTAAAATCACGGGTACTGTCGCCGTGAGGACCGTTTTCACCTGGCGGGAACCGACCGCGAGTCCAATGGTTCGCTCCGCCTCGTGAAACTGTACCCCAACTGATGTTAGAATAGAGTACAACAAGGAACCAGCAACGCAGCACGTAGCCCCCGTGTCGAGTATTGCGGCACCTACCCTATTCGCGATAGTGACCGGTACCATAGCGTGTGACGGCGTCGTCGCGTGAGTTTCGCGTATGCCGTTCTCGCCGTTCACCATATTAAAATCGCATCGCGTCGCGGGTAACTGTTTTCCGCTACAATTTTCGCATTTCGACTTTACAACACCGGGTTGGCCGCATCCGTAACAACGCAAATTGCTAGCCCCATTACTGGTACTTTTACTCTCGGAAAGCGCGCTAGTTGATTGTTGTTTATTATTTTTACTTTGGAAATTGCGACAATCTGTTAAAACATGACCATAACATTTACAGAACGAACATCGAACGCGCTTATCACGTTTCAAATACTCGTTCGAGTTTGGAGTGAGTTTCGCGACACTAGTACCGCACGAACTCGTGGTAACGCTGCGTTCGCGCTCGCTCGACTCGGGTTCACGAACTCGATCGCGCGGCGCGTCTTGCGATCGCGACAAGTTTTGACTTGCCGATTTCGTCGTAGAAACGATCGTGTTCGCGGCGTACGTACGAAGATCTAATTCGACAACAGAATCTTCTATGGCCCTCACCTTTTCTATCATATTATCAATATCGTTGACATGATCTCTAGGTAATCGCTTTCTCACACGTCGATGTAAAAGGCCGTAAATGAGATCTAATTGCATACACATAGGCACCGCGTAAGGTAATTTAGCAAACAACGATCGCACTCTACACACAAACACTTCTGCACGTTCAGAGTCTTTCTGGTCTGTGTCGACGATCTCCCGTAGCACTTTGTATGGCGGCAGCTGCATCCCATACATGGCACGCAGGCGCGCCACGGCGTCCGGCCAGGCGTGCACGCTGGCGCGCGCGCCGCGCCACCACACGGCCGCGTCGCCCTCCAGCAGCATCGGCAGGCCGCGCAGCGCGTGCTCGTCGCTGACGCCCGCGCACTCCTTGTACACCTGCACCGCGTCGATGAACGCCTCCAGTACCTCCGCGTCGCGCGACCTCCCGTCGAAACGTGCAGTGCACTTGGCGAAGTTGCCTGTGACCGCGGACGAGTAGGTGCTGGGCGGATGGGTGTCGGGCGTTGGCGTCGATGTCGGTGATTTCCCGGAGCCGTTGAAAGCCCTCAGGGTTTCGACTAGGGTTCTGTTGGTCTCCGCCTGCATTCTGACGAAGGATTCCATGAAGCCGGCTAATAAGACAGTCTCGGTGGTCGCACTCGTCGAAGCGCCGCCGGCGGCGTGTCCACGCGCACCGGCGGGGACGGGGGCGGGGGCGCTCTCGGCGCGCGGCTCCGCCTGGTCGTAGTATTCGGGCTCGCTCGTGTCGTCGCTCATAATATCTTCGCGAGATAGTACTTTCGCGTTTCTTAGTTCCATGGTAACAGTTCTTCACGTAACTTATGTTTTCACGATTTAACACAGGTACCTTTGTAGGTATATCGCGGCATTCGCGACGAAACTTCTCGAAAATGTCTCAAGGTGAATTCGAAGCCACGAGTTGGGCAGCCACTGTAATGGTTGTATCAGTCTTTATTTACCACTAAACACGATTAGGTATATACATTTAACTTTAGACATACAAAATAGGTAACACAATACAGTTTTATAGAAGAAGCGTGGGACATAGGGATATTTTGGCGCGAACGACGCGTAAGCGGCACGAGATCGTATGCGACTGGCTGTGCGCGGGACGCGGGCGGCGAGGCGGCGCGGCCGAGCCGACCGAGTACGAAGCACAGCGGAATACCACGAGCGCGCGGTTGACGCGAGTATTTGAATTCTAGTGGCGCGAATATTTAAAAACGTTCGCGGCGCGGGCTTTCGCCTTATACTTATTAATTTATAAAAAAAAATGTGCCATTTCAAATTCCATTAACAACGACCAACTTTATTGTACGAATCATTACAAAAACTTTTAAAAGCACCTAAAGAAAAAACTTCCAAAAATAAACGAAATCAAAATTACTATAGCCGAGTGACCTTTAATATATTTCTAAGGCTTAAAACATCAAAAGGGGCCGGCTAAATTTGAACTTGAAATAGAATTTTTATAAAAGAGAAGGAAAAAATCTTATACAAAAAGTTATACAAAAAAAGCTAACTGGAAAATTTCAATAGATGTTAAGGATGGCGTAGAACCATTGTGCGGATTGTCCCCGCGGATTTATTCGCGTTTAATATGTCGAGTAACGTTAGATGAAAAAAAAAAATCTTTTATTTCACAACAATATGTCTGAATTGTTAGAATTTGCGCTGTTTAGGCATGAGTGTAGAGAAATTAAAAAAATATAAGGCTGAACATTATTCAGGTTAGCTGGACTATATTATACGAGTAGTATTTACAACTAGTGTTTAAGCGATTGGCAGTTGCGCTGCTGGTCGCAAATTTGATTCCCGTACGCAACAAATATTTGAATGGCCTGCAGATAGGTGTTCCGAGTCTAGTTGTTATAAAGGGTGTATAAAGACCCTTAACGAAAACGAAAACCCCAAATAGTCCTCATCACTGGGATAGTTTTTTTCTTCTAGACCATACCTGGGAATTCACTGGTTCTGGAGATATTGAAGGTCAAAGTCAACAATTTTTTTTCGTTTTTTTTTTGAATTGTATTCCAAGTATCATTAGTATACTTTCTTCCGAACAAACATCATCAAAACTATCAATTTTTCATGACAAATTACGCATTTGAAGTCACAAAAATGCAATGAAAACTAAACACAACGAGTGCCTCACACACACAAGCGAGCGATCAGTTCAACGACCAAGCGCGAGCGGCCGAACGCGCAGCTGATTGAAGTTATTATTAATTAATTATTTTTTAATGATGAAAAAAAAAAGTTTTTTCCCAGCAATATTTTTTGGTCTAAGTTACTTAATTACATGTACAGAATGTATAGTTATCGGCTTTGTGATCGGTCTTTTTACACCCTGTATAATATGTGAGTTTACATGTATGTGAGCGCATCCACAGTACAGGCGTAATTCCTAGTGTAGGAAAAAAAATTTAAATGTGTTTGACAATTTTTTTTAGCATGCCACTCCCACTGCTGGGACTCAGGCCTCCTCTCTAGGAGAGGGAATGGGCTGTAATCAACCACGCGGGCCCAGTTCGGATTGGTGGATGTCACATGTCTTCGAATTTGATCATTACGTTTACTTTATCGACTTCAAAAAAGACTTTGTTTCTGGGTTTATTTTGGTGTTTCTCATTGTAATTAAGAAAAAAATTGCGGTGAAAAGGGTTATTTATGATTTATTTGCAAAATAATCTAATCTAAAATTGATTTGCATCATTTAACAAAGTCAAGTGGAGTAGATGAAATTTCCTCAAAAAATACTTTGAATTTGAGTGCATACTTCAAATCTAATTTATTGACTTCTATCAGTTAACTTACTTCAAATAAATCAACATAAAAAAACTCGACCAAGTGCGAGTTGGACTTACGCACGAAAGTTCCGTATCGTCCATAACAAAATAAATGACAAAAAATTCAATCCATTTTCGTTTTTATGTGAAAGCTCCACCTGAAAATTTATTTTATTCTGTTTTTAGTATTTGTTGATATAGCAGCAATAGAAATCTGTGAAAATTTTAACTGTCTGATTGTCACGGTTCATGAGATACAGCCTGGTGATAGACGGACAAACCGAGAAACGGACGGACAGCGAAGTCTTAAGTGATAGGGCCCCGTTTTACCCTTCGAGTACGGAACCCTACATAAGAAATCCTGAATTAATTATGAGATTTTGTTACAATTTCCTTGTAAATTCTTGCTGTTCATCTCTTTTATTTCTTTTTGTTTAAAAAATCACAATTACTATTAAATATTTTGAGCGAAATAAGTATCTGCCTTTTCCATCGTTGCCAAGGAAACTAATTTATCTGTTCTGGCTGTTTCTTGTCGACATAAGCTACACGATTTCTTTTAAGATGTTTTTCTTCCTTCCTTTCTGTTTACGACGAAATGTGTATTTTAGTACCAGTGAGCTCGATAGATGGCGTTAAAAGCAAATTAGAAGTCGCTATGGTTTCGTTACCGCGATTTAGGTAGGTTCGAACCATTTCAGTAAATAAATGAGAGAGAACAAACCAGTTCAAAGTAGTTCAATATACAGTGGTTTTATTTATTCCTACTAGTATATACAACCTAGTTCAAATATTAGTGCCAAGTGTTTCCGTCGAAGCGCTAGGTGCTAAACATTGGTCCATCGAGCGTGGATAGCTACCATTTTTGAGTTCGCGCGCGGCCCGTGCCGCCTTGCCTGTGGTACTGCAGTGGATTGCTGCGGCAAAGTACCCGGAGCCCTACAGCAGAAGCATCAGCTTCGTCCAGGGTTGTGGACGGAGTTAGCAGCAGCAACGAGAGCTGATCGTGTCACACACGGAGCACCCAGTACAACGTGCCATCGGAAGACCGAAGACCGACGTCACGGATTAATTCATCGTGTCGCCACCAGGGCACGCCACAAGCAGCAAATAATCGTGTTTGTGTGAGTGAAGTGAAACCGTGAGTACAATTTACTTATACACTGAAGCAGTGAGATCAGGTAACATTTTGCCACACAATTGTGAACTTTATTTCAAAGAAGATTTTAACTTTAATATTTTTAGATCATTTTAACTTAGCTTAATTTTATGTTAGTTTAGGACTTAGAATAATTTTATAGAAAACGGAGGTACGGGGAACCTATGCCCGATTTCCGCCAGAGTTAAAGTAAATTCAAAGACTTGTAAAATTTTGAGCATCTTATTTGGACTTAGAATATTTTTTGTCTTTTTTATAAACACTTAAGTTTTTGTTTTAGTTCATTAATTAAATATTCATATATTAGGTTAATTTTAGTTATTGTTCAAGATGGAAGGTAAAATAAATATTTTGAAAAACCTTCAAAATGTGATACAGAAGGCTTTTACTAATTTTAAAAAGAGTCCGAAAGATACACTTACTGTAGAATATTTGGAGACAAGGCTGGAATTGTTGGAAAGGGATTGGACGTTATTTATGGATACCAAAACGCAACTTTATGGCGCTTTTAAGTTAGAAGATATAGGTCAAAAGGTCGAGGACATCTACGATACAACCGAAGATGTTTATATAAACTGTAAATGTTTAATAATGGCAGCTCTTAATAATATCTGTGCCACACCTCTACCACAGGATAGTGGAACCAACATCAGCCGCTCCAATTGTTCCGTAAAGTTACCAAAAATAACTATTCCAACCTTTTCTGGCAAATATAGTGAATGGACAACCTTTTATAATCTGTTCACATCGTTAGTACACAATAATAAATCTTTAGACAATGTGCAAAAGCTGCACTACCTTAAAGGACACCTTACTGGGGAAGCTGAACAGCTGATAAGGCATACACCAATTACAGATGCCAACTACAGTAAATGCTGGATGCAATTAGAAAAGCGTTACGCAAATAAAAAATATCTTACGCATTGCATTTTAAAAAGATTGTTCAGCCAAAAGCGCCTGCATGCTGAATCAGCTTCTGCCTTAAGAGAGTTGTTAGACACTACATGTGACTGTCTTAACGCCCTAACAAATCTGGAAATTGATGTGAGCACATGGGACGTTATGATCATTCATCTAGTCACATTTAAGCTCGATAATGAAACTCGTAAGCAATGGGAGTTCAGCATTTCTAACGACTCCAGTGCAAACTTACCCACCTTTGAACAATTTAAATCCTTTATCGAAAGTCGTTTTCGCGCCTTGGAATGCATAGAACCAAGGAATGTAGTGACTTATCAGGCCAAAACTAGTTCACAAGATCATAGTTCAAAGGTTATGCTAGCGACTACTTCATCCAAAATGCAGTGCGAATACTGCACTGAATTCCACAAGCTCTGTTTCTGCAAGCGATTTGCAAATCAATCTACAGAAAGTAGACGTGAGTACGTCGCAAAACATAACATCTGCTTTAATTGTTTAGGCAGCAATCATACACTACGTGACTGTAAGAAGCAGACCTCCTGTAGAGTGTGCAAAAAACGCCATCACTCGTTACTGCACCTCAACAGAGCAAATCAAGGCCAACAGGCTACAGTAAAGCCTACTGTTGACAACACTAGTTCTTCAACTAGTGATGGTCAGATACCATGCCTGTCTACTGGCCGTTCCGACAAGCCCTCTAAACTCGGACAGGTTTTATTACCCACAGCGTTAATTAAAGCTGAGTCCAAGACGGGTGAATATCATCCAGTTCGAGCCTTGCTAGATCAAGGCTCCCAGGCGTGTTTCATAACAGAAGACGCAGTACAGTGTCTTGGCCTGAAGAAGGTTCCGGTCCAAGGCATTGTCTCCGGTTTAGGAGGCAACAGATCAACCATTGCGAAGCACATGGTAAATTTAACATTTAAGTCCACTGTTGAACCAGACTTTCAACTAAATATTAGGGCTTACGTCTTAAGTAAAATAACATCCTACTTACCTGAGCGGACTGTTAATACTAGTTCATTGAATTGGGTTGATATGAAAGGTCTGTGTCTCGCAAACCCTAACTTCAATACACCCAATAAAATAGACATTCTCTTGGGGGTAGATGCTTACTACGCCATAGTGAAGGAAGGTCTAAAAAGGAGTCCATCTGGTACTGTGATTGCACAGAGCACCACTTTAGGATGGGTTCTTTCAGGAATAGTTAACTCAAATAGAAATACTCCAAATTATGTTCATTGTGCACAGGTCAATGAAGACAATGTTTTCAAAAAAAGATATGGAACAACACCCAAGTGATGATGACATAACCCGTGTGGTCATATTGCGCACCAAATCATCTATCATCCAAATTATTCACTTTAACCATTTAAGATCAATATTAAATTGTTATTTCATTTTACTTGTTTATACATTCCATGTTTGTAATATTATCACTTATACTAGTTACGTTTTAATACTTATAGTTCAAATTAATTTTCACTAGGTCAAGAGAGTTCAAGAATTTTTAGTTTTAAGCATTGTGTATATATATCTTGTATAGTACAATTTAAGAAGGACATTCTGTCACATAATGTCCTTGGCGGTCGGTATGTTTACGACGAAATGTGTATTTTAGTACCAGTGAGCTCGATAGATGGCGTTAAAAGCAAATTAGAAGTCGCTATGGTTTCGTTACCGCGATTTAGGTAGGTTTGAACCATTTCAGTAAATAAATGAGAGAGAACAAACCAGTTCAAAGTAGTTCAATATACAGTGGTTTTATTTATTCCTACTAGTATATACAACCTAGTTCAAATATTAGTGCCAAGTGTTTCCGTCGAAGCGCTAGGTGCTAAACACTTTCATTTATTATCTTGTAAGAGTTGATGAGGCTGACAATTTTGCTGATTTCTGTGTGCAATGGATACTATTGTGTTGGTTTTATTGTTATTTTTTCACGTGAATGTATTTTTCATTGTCTTACATTAAAAACTGTCTCACCCTAAAACCTATCGGTATTTACATTAGGAACCACTGTCATCATCATCATGATCTCAGCCGAAAGTCGTCTACTGCTGGACATAGGCCTCCCCTCTTCGCCACAGTGACCGGTCCTGTGCGTCCCGCATCCATCGGATTCCCGCGATCCTCGCCAGGTCGTCGGTCTACCTTGTGGGAGGCCTTCCAACGCTGCGTCTTCCGATTCCTTTGCAAATCATTTTTATTTCTAGACAACGTTTGTGTTCCTCTGTTACCCTTTGCATTCCAGGACCACATGTTCTCAGTAATTCCTTGTAAAGAAATGCGCCCAAACAAAACGGCGACAATTTTCAGTCTCCAGAACTTTGGGGCTGCCAGATCAAATAATTAAATGGTGGATTTTAGTCAGTAAAAGTCTGATAGGTATTCTCCCTTGCACAACCCAAAATGGGAGAAGTTATTTGACAGGTTTCTTTAAAAAAGCCCTTTAATCGCTTTCAAAAGACTTTGCAATCAAACAGAGAAAAAAGCTTCAAAACGAGTAGGACTATTATGGAATAAAGAATGCTACTGATTCAGAAAATACTTCAAACGGAGCCAGCTTACGGCTTAACTCCAACCAATAAAAATCTGCATTGTACCGTTTCCTCTAATCTGAGTGGAATTCCCTGCGAGTCGCATGAATTTAGATTATGCTATTAGGAATGGATTCCAACAGGTTTGTATCATTATAACTATTGATAGCGATACGCTCGCTGTAATTATGCCATGTTGATTTACATCAATGAGTAAGTACACATTGCAGAATAATTAACACATCTGAATAGAATTAATAGTGGTGAAAATTATAGCTTGAATTATCACGTTTGGTGAAATTATACCGATGGTGAAGTATCAACCATATTAGTACAATAAAAGCGATGTGTGGTTGATACTGTGTGGATGTTTGATACGTCTTCACGTTCAAATGGCAGAACGGATTTGGATGAAACTTGGTAAATGGGTAGACTATGTTTTGGGATAAAACATAGGATATTTGTTAATGTAATTTTCTACTACCATTCAGAGAGGGGAAGCCGCTGGCAGCAGTTAGTAACCTAACTGTCACAGTCAAGAATTGACAACTGAGAAAAACGTCGTTTTTATGAAGTTTACAATAAGTAATTTATATTTTAGGAAAATTAATACGAAAATTTAGTATTAACCTTGGCTGCTCTTAAATTGTATCCAAAGGCAGGACAGGGTTTTCCACGCAACATTGTGTGGCTAAGAAAAACCTGGAATTTGGAAATTCCTGAGTTGCCTTCAACGTGTCATCGGTCTACCATCGATCAAGGTTTCCGGCATCCGGTAATTGGCTGTCTGTCAACCAGGCCAGCATTTGATATGACTTCTTCTGAATATTCATGAATGTCGCTATAACGTCCTTCAACTAAATATTTTATTTTTCCAATATTAAATAGGTATCACAATTTTTTTAAAGGTAGACTTTTTATGCAAATTTTTAGCTAAACATTTTCGTCCACAATAACTGTAATCCGGTTAGGTTCTGGAATGGCGACCATATACCGGAAGACACAGCGTTTGAAGGCCTCCACTAGGTGGACTGATGCTCTGGTGAGGATCACGAGAATTCAGTGGATATTTAGTGTGTGACCTTGGGTGTAGATTCAATGAAAGACTCGTGAAGACTAACTCATGTATTGACTTTTCACAAACCACACGTACAAGAGAGAGTGCTTAAAACATACTGATCATTGCTTATATATACTACGTACAAAATACAAACTTAGCTTACGCACTACTACATGACACATCTTTAGTATACGCTATGCCGTTACAGATATGAGACGGACGGGATCGGTCGTTGTGGCGACCTTTGGGGGAGGCCTATGTCCAGCAGTATACGTCCACACGTATTTCGGCAATGAAATTTTAACTTCTGAGGATTTAATGATTTTAACGTCCCATGCCGGTATCGTATTCACATACATAAACACAAACATATACAACAGACGTATTAACAGGAATAGTTAAAAAAATAAGTTAACCAATATTATTATGAAGCTTACTATTTAAAAAATAAGTCACGTTTGTACAATCAGGAGCGTATTGTTTACCTCGTTTAATTACCCTATATACCTGGTTTGTTGATTTACTGCGAAAGTAAGTTTCAACCTTATTAACATACGAGGACTAAAGATAATGATTTATCAGCGCATTTAAGTATAATGATGTCAGTTGATGACCAACTGTTTGCCAATGAATGTGACTGGCCTGTTGATCTAGTGCTTATTGCATAGTGGCCCTGACTGTTATGCCGGAGGTGGTGGGTTCGATTCCCATCCAAGACAAATGTTTGTGTAATGAATTCTGTGCCTGGGTGTAATATAAATATCTATAACATGTATGTATTTACAAATATATAAGTATGTTTATCAGTTATCTAGTACCCATAGCACAAGCTCTACTTAGTTTGGGACTAGATGGTTTTATGTGAACAACATTAACATTGCATTCACAACTTTCGCACATTCCACAACTTTGGAATAAACTTATGCGTAGTTTGAATGTTTTCAATTATTTTTGAGTCACTCCATTCGTTTACCAATCCTCTTTTTATACTTCAACTGACCATTAAACGTTTTCATATCTACATTTGGGTCGAAATGCTTTAATATCTGTTAGATGATTGCCAATCAATACTAAACGCATTGGACCAAATTCGAAGTTGTCACCAGATGTCTAAATTATCGTCCCAAACCGCAGCGGGCTACGAGAATCGATTCTGTCGTCGATTTATGTGACATATTGCAGAATGCAGGAACATTTCATACGGTCGTTGTCAAACTACCACGAAGAATTACTTGGTAGTTTCCTTTTAAAATGTTCGTCTGGGAAAGTTCTCCAGTACATTAAAATCATATTTTCTTAACATTTTCTTCACTTGTGCGTGATTTTTATACAGGCTACCTTTGAATACAGACTGTTCGAAGTTTTTTTTACTATGAGGTCTAATTTAAAGTAAAAACTTAAATTAATAATAACTATTATTCTAGCAATGCCGCCAGTCTTTGGGCATATTACCCGTCAACAGCGATGTAAATTTTATGTAAACGTACAACTACGTAATTTCATTTAATAATTATATTTAAAAGTGTGTTATATTTTTGTGAATTGGCTTTGCTTTGTTTAGTTAGGAAACTGAGGCAGACTAAATTAAGGTTTTTTGTTTAATGAAAAATATAAAATAACATAAGTATTATACAATAACTGGAGACAAACAACTCACATAAATAGTATAAAGGTAAAAGTTATGATAAGTATGTTTGTTACTCCGTCACACTAAAACTGCTGAAGGGATGTAGTCCTATGGCTTACTGTGGGAGAAATCAATTTAAAAATCACTCGTACATGCTGTACTCTAAACTGTAGAGTTTCAATGAAAGAAGAACTCTTGTTTTATTGAAACTTAATGTCAGCTACTAATTTCAAAAGAAATGAAAACCGTATAAAATATTTATTCATTTTAATTCCATATTAAATGAAAAATACTCAGACGAAAAATCATAACTGAAAATATCTACAGAAATGTCTTGTTTTCATAAAACATTATGCAGAGAATGAGTTTAAGGCCTGAAACTGCGTTAAGCGGGCGCCCGCGACGGGCAACCGTCGCGTGTCTACGCGCGTGGACACGCGGGTGGGCTCCGTGGCTACGCGACGGTCCCCGTCGCGGGGACCCGTCGCGGAGACCGATTTACGCAGTGTCGCTAGTTCAACTTACTAATAATATTGCCAGTTCTTGTAGGTAGTGTTGCACCTACGGTACCGGTTTGTAGAATCGTAACTTTTTATATTTATTAATCGATTAGAAAAAAATTCAGAAGCTATCAATTTTGTTCCCGTACACAATAAAACCTATTCGGGTTATAAATATTCGTTTTATCGTTTACTACTTTCCTTAAACAGCGGCAGAACTTTAAAAAAATAAGGCAATTATTGGAACTTGTCACCATACAAACATAAAATTATAAAAATAATTATTACCTTTCAGATATATAGATCCTTTCAAAAGCCAACTCATGGCCCCAGAGGGTTCGACCCTGCTGAGCCCCTACGGTTTTGATGACTCTCTCTGATCTCTTTGAGGCGCGCTTGAAACAGTACGCGCCGTTGGGTCGTGAAGGCCATGCCGTCTCGTGTAGATCCACCTCATTTGCTAGCATTACTGCTTCGCAGTAGGAGGCGGCCGCCATTCGTCTTCGCTCTACGTAGAGGCTAAGGCAGGAGGCGTCTGGACTCCCTAGGTTCGGCAGGAGCCGCTTTAAGGCAGCTCCAGTCCGTTCCAGTTTCGAAGACGTCGAAAGTGCTATTCGAAAGTGACACCGGCTAATGTGAACTCCACGTGCCGTTATTATTCGGGAACCCGGTGATGGTGCGTTCCGAGGGCCATGAAAGCGCATGGTCTTAGATTTGTGTATGCCACTTCGAGTCCCAATTACTAGATCCTGTCTACGACTGTCGCAAAACTACGTGCCACTACTTTGGTCGCCGCCTGATACAACTCTCGCCGCGCTAGGACCAGCGTGACGGCTCCGTAGCAGACCAATTTGGAAGCAGCCACACTAAAAGCGCGGATGCGGGGCGGCCATGGCGCGGTAATCTCAAACTTAAAGCTTCATTTGAGTATCAACAGTGGTGACGAGTTGCAACCCGAGTTCTAGAGAGGCGACCACTACCGGAAAACGCAGCGTTAGGACGTCTCCCACAAGGTGGAATGATGACGCTCAGGACAGGTCGTTGTGAGGGCGTTTGGGGGAGGCCTATGGCCAGCAGTTGTCGTCTTTCTGCTGAGATGATATTATATAGAGTTAGACTCCCTACGAAAGACGACCACGAATTAATAATTAAACTTTATAATATAGCCGCATTTAAAGTATTGTCAAAAATGTGTTATTAACGTTTCGACTGGTAGTGTCCCACTTTGGAAGCGAAGACAGTTTCGTGGATGGCGGTGCACTAGTTTTCGAAGCAAAAAAGGGGCTAGATGACCATCACAAGGAAATGAATTCTAATCGATATGAAGATTGGTTAAAAAATATTCTTCCAAAATTAAAACCGATTGCAGTATACAGTATCAGTATAATTGCATTCTGTTTCAATTTTGGGAGGATATTTTTTAACCAGTCTTCATATCGATTTGAATTCTGAGTTTGTTTCGGTGCTTCTTCTCAGGGTAGTCATTTAGTAAACACCGGCCTCATCTAGTAAAAAAAAGTCCAACAAAAAAATTGACGTGTAAAAGTGTTTGTGAAAACCTATTTGCAAAATAAATATCATTTATCATTCATTAAATATTTTTTAAATGTTTAACATAAAAATATACGTTATTACTTCTGTATTTTTTCATTTTAAATAGCTATCTACTATTCAGGAAAAAATATTATAAAAAACGATACTACTTGATTTCATTAACGGCAATTTACGGTTGAGGTACATCACTATTTAAGAATTGCAAAAAAGTGGCAACATTCGTTATGTCATTTTTGTCAAATGATGAAATGACAGCCCTGAACAAGCCCGTGCGTGTTCCCTGGCGGGGACCGCGCGTGCCCCCGCGACGGGTTCCGTCGCACGGAGGCGGGCCCCGTTGCGTGGGTGCGGGGCGCGCCTCCCCGTGACGGACACCCGCGCTGGTCCCCGCGACGGAGCACTTTTGTATGAATCCGCGCGGGTGCCCGCTTAACGCAGTTTCAGGCCTAAATACGTAAGAATGAATGCGAGTGCCTTTTAAAGGAAGCATTTTGTTAACATACCTGAAACAAGCGACGAGCTACGAATGTACAGTCAGCAACGGAAAATTACGAGGGAAACTTTTTAAAATTGTGTAAGACATAGGTGGGAATTTTCCTAGAAAGTCTTTATAAAGCTCTTTTCAGTTTTTTTTCATATTTTCTTTTATGGTTCAAAAGTTAGAGGGGGGGACAAATTGTTTTTTTTACTTTTGGAGCGAAGGACGGACGGACAGACATGGCAAAAATATAAGGGTTCCGTTTTTGCCATTTCGCTACGGAACCCTAAAAGGCAGCCAGTAACTTGTATGGCAGACGCCAGAATAAGATCTGTTTGGTGGTGGTTTGGTGTATAGTCACTATTTATATTATTATAAATACATACATGTGTGTGTTTCTTACTTTTATATACTTATGTTCACTTATTTTCTTAATAATAATATTGTCCCATTTTTCTGTACCCTTCATAATTATTTTCTTTTGTTTTCGATTGACTGGTTGAGAAAGTCTAACGGCCGAACCCAATAACCTATCTATCTCCAGTTTTGGCACACTGGAGATAGTAAAACAAATGATACAATACAAAAATTATACATGTTTTCTGTTGTTTCATTTGTTTTTCTATTTCCGGTATGTGATACGTTATTGGGTTCGGCTGTAAGGCTACAGGCATTACCGCTATTGAGCAACCAACACTAAAGAAATACAATTTCATAAAACTTTTTCACAAAACTCGCAAGCTTTCGAAGTTAATATAAGTTCTTAGTGGTTTTAAATTGGTATTTACTTACTGAAAGTTGCACTAGTAGCACAAGGAGCAAATATAAATGAAAGAATTTCAAACCAAGGATTTTTGTCTTCAAAAATTTTGAATAAACTCACGAGTTTTGCGAGTGTACGCAGAAACTACCAAATACCCTATGATCTATGACAGGAGTTGTTTGATTGTTTGTTGATTGGATCACAAAGTGCAATGCAGGAACCCAAAGTGGGTTTTTACCAGTAAAAAGCTGACACGCCGTCTCGTCCAAATTGTTTCAAGCCACACAAGGAATGCCTCGGCAAATATAACGGCCAACTTATACCAATGAAATGCACAATTGCACTGATAGGATACAATCAAAGACAAGAAATTTTCGCTCCATCGCGGCATTATTTAGCAAAAATCTTTGTATTTCTCGAAAAAACAGCTTTCACGCGAAAAACATCGTAACAACACATAGCATTATATTGAAAGAATTTCTCAGCCTAATTTAAAAATGTTCAGATAAAATTGCTCCCCAGTGTACAACCAGTATGTTTCTCATAAGAAATTCTTTTTGATTTATTCGACGGGCTGGAACAAAAGGCGCAGGGCGTACACTGTCTGTCAAAATAATAGACCCAGTTTTTTTATTTTTCAGATTATATTGTTGTTATCTATAAGATAAGTTGCTGTGATGAATATAAAAGTTTTCTTTTATGTTTGGAGATTTGTTGGAAAAGGTTTCATGGCCTGAAGAAGTTTTATTATAAGCTTTGTAGAGACTGTTGTTTCAAAACTTTGTGATTTATTTTTTACTATGACTAGGGTTTTACGTGTTACTATAAATGTAAATTGTAACAGTAGTTATTTTTGTATTGAATATTACGAATTGATTATACACGATAATTATTTCGACGATTGTAAAGCGAAAAAAGTTATCAGCAGTTTTCAATTTTTAAAATAAAATTATTTGTTTCAAAATAAAAAAATATATTGCTTTCCTGTTTTTTTATATGTCAAGTTTGCCAATATGTACGATTTGATAATTTTAGTAAATTACTCTAATATCAGAAGATGTTTATTTATGTTCATTAAAATACTGAATTATTTTCTCTTGGAATAACCATTCAATAGGGTTAAACGAACTGAGCGGTATTGGAGGATTTTAATAATTACAATTCCATAAATAAATACATATTAGCTACTTGGGAATAAGCTAGGGAGATGATGATACCACTTGACTGAGACCTGCGAAATGCAAAAATCTTTTCTACTGTTTCAACTTAAGAGGTGCACGTTAGGGTCAGTTCGCACCGAGACGCGAAGCGACGCGACGGTGTATAAAAAGCCGGCTCAAACAAAAGCTATACTTACTACATGAAAAGATACATGTTGCCTGGAAGAGATCGCAGAATGTGAATAGTAGTAAAAGTAGAATAGGACTATTGTTTGTGTTTTAGATAATAATATAAGTTTTTCTTTCGCATATGAATAATAAATATCATATGTGCTATTCTAGAATATGATCCACCCGTGTAAAAAAAAAAACATCAAAATTCGTTCACCTGTTTGAGAGTGAAGGAGTAACAAATACACACATGCAAACAAGTAAGTAGTAAGTTGGCTAAAAGTGCAATAATTAATAAAAGACTAATACTTTTCTCCTATAAAACAGACTGTTTGCTGTGCCTGACCATAATTAAACCTCTTAAACAACACACCAACTCTGTAACATTATGGAACACAACAAAGTACTAAGAACAAACTTTCAGCTCTACATTATAATTATTATAATAACTATGGATTAAAATGACAACTTTGAAAACAATAAACCAAAAGCATTAAACCCACCCAGCCTACCCAAACTATCTCCATAAGGACACAAAACTATAACGTCCTTTTCAAATGAAGTTGGAACACTGCTTATACCTCTTTCATACTAGGCTGAAACAATAGGGCTTCAGAAGAACTCTTGAACCCTCACGCTGGGGCAAGTGAATACTTCATTGTAACTTCCCTCCCACTCTAGTCAAGGACCTTCGTATAACTCCATCCTGCTCTAACTCGTGTATAATGTGGGCTTTTGTAGTCGAGACACGTAGGTTTAATATTTAATTATGTGTGATCTAGGTTTTTGGGGATACTAGGAGAGAATATGTGTGATAATAATAATAGTCGTTTATTGATTGGATAAGAAATTGTGATTTTATATGTCATAGTTTTAATGTATATTCGTGGTGAAGGTGGTGTGACGATCTGATCATGTTCGCGGTGCAAACTTAGCCAGAGATCGCCCTAGATAGAGAGGTTTGGAAGGAAAAAAGAGCAGATGTTTGCCCAGCTGTGGGACATAAAATGAGTTTTTAAAGAAAATGTACATTTCTGAAAGGTACTTGGATACCATGACGTCTTAAAATCATTATGAATTCGTTTTTTACATCGATATTATGATAATTAAATTACTATTAATGACTAGATTGTACCTAGTATTTTCTGGCGACTATGTTACCCTATTTTTTAATAACCAAGACTTTAAAGTTTCTATCATTTTTTTTTTATAAATGGTAGCTCGTCGTCTGGCCGTCCGGTACGGACAAAACTCGAGTCGAACGGCGCGCAGTATTCCTCGTGCGCCTCAAAGAGATATCAGTGTCAAAATGTTCCAAAAAAACTGATTTTACATCATGTAGAAAATAAACATTTCAAAACAAAAATTTCCGTAAAGGGTTTCGTTGCCAAAGAAAATAAGAAAATTAAATTGTTTCAAAATCTTTTCTAGTCTAACAGGAAATGACCTTTTACTTCACCAAAAGGTAACTTAATCTTCCGGGAAATACAAGGAAAGATAGATTTTCTTGTAAATAGTTTTTTGTTTGAGTTACCAAGTTGAAAATTAAAGGTTCCCAGCTAATGAGTACGGGCAAGTTTCTATTAGCGGAGCGGAATCTGGCGGTAGGCCAAAACGATAGCTTTGTCAGGGGAAAGAATGAAGATTGGGACTGTTCTGTTCTTTGATGACGTTAAGCTTTGGAAGCGATAAAAAAATAGCGGGTAAAGAGTTTCAGGAAATTTATTTATTTGTTTTATTTTTATTAAAACGCATACAATTTACTTAGAAGAAGAAGAAAATAATTTATTTGGCACACATGCATGAACACACACATGGGTTGTGGAGGTCTGGTAGGCAGCCGCTCCTCGTAAAATACTGGTATTCAGCTAAATCCGGCTTGACTGGAAGCCGACCCCAATATAGTTGGGAAAAGGCTAGGTAGATGATGATGCATGAACACACACAGTGAACGAAAATAAACATTTAGTTAGAAACTTAAACTAAAAAAGAAACATGAATAAAAGTAACAATTAATTAACACTGCGTGTCACACGGTTGCGCCAAATAGGTCCAGTAACAGGTATAGACCCAAGGTAATAATAGTAGATTATTGCATCGAGCACAAAGTAATTTATTATTGCACCGAGTGCCTGATTTAGAGCCCGAGCGTTAGCGAGGGCTATAATCTAATAGGCACGAGGGCAATATTAAATTACTTAAGGCGAGGTGCATAATCTGCTTTTCTTTCAACTGTTACCTATAGGAATAGTAGATAAAAGAAACTCATATCAAACAGTTAAAATAGAAGTTTCTATAACACTGTCGGCTTCATTTAGAATGTTTTCCGGAGTTAATGTGTCGCTAGATGATTCCATTTTAATTCGAAGCCGAAGCACTCAAAATCAGATAGTGTCACACTTTATCGTTTCCAAAAATATTTTCAAAACAAAATTAACAAAGTTCCCGCCAAATCACTTTTTTAAATTTCTTTCATTTTTAAATCAGAGTTAGCAGCAATCATTTTTTAAATTTGGAACAAGTAGGATAGAAACAAATAATACGTACGTAAAAAAAATTATTGATATCGGCTGGCTGAATACAGCTAACCCATTGAGATTGGCGCCTTATGGTGCGATTAAAAAAAAAACTGTGCAATAATAAAATTTCATACATTTTTATTGCTCTAGAGCAATAAAGACTGTGATTATGATGGCGAGGGTCGCGAAATCGATGTGCTGTGCGATGTGATTATTGTGATGACGCACAAGACTGGTCGCTGTGGTGACGCTTGGGGGAGGCCTATGTCCAGAAGTGGACGTCTTTCGGTTGAGATGATGATGATGATGATAAACTTTTATATGGGTGGTAGTTTAGAATTTCTAAATAAAAACATAATTATAATACCTATATTCATTTACCTAATTTTTTTTTTGTTAAGTGAATGTTTTATATTTATTTACCGACGTAGGTAAGTTCATCAACATTAGACCTTTAAAAAATTCTTTAAATATATAAATCATAAATATAATTTTCTTACCTCTAGGCTCAAAGGACGTATAACACATTTTGGGCATAGTGATAAACGCCTTTTGAACGTGAAGGTATTGAAATGGCAATGTGGGACAAATTCGACGATTTCGCTAGAACTAGAAGAGGCTCTCAGATTGAAAGAGTGGAGGTCTTTGTCCAGAAGTAAAAAAAAAGACTAAGGGCCTATTTCATCACCTATGATTAAGTTGCCAATATCTTACTTGGCAGATAATTTCATACAAATTTTGTTCCATTTTTTAATTTATTCGGGAAGTAGTGGCTACTCGGACATTGTGAAACAGGCCCTAAAACTTTTAATACTTTTAAATTGCCATAATCCGTAAAAATCTCAAACCAAAACGGTAAACAAAACTCAAAACAAGATGACAAGCTACGCTTGCGTCATAAGTCATCCAAACTTAAATTCACTTCTTCCCCTCCAACTAAAAATACATCTTATTGCTTACTAAATAAAGTCTGAAATACATAAATTCAAATTCAATTAAAACTGGCACTTTATACAAGATCCGTTGCCGAGGGAGGATGAGACGCAAAAGTTTTATATTGGCTAAGGGCCTGTTTCACTATGTCCGAGTAGGCACTACTCACTGAATAAATTCAAAAATTTGACAGATGTTGTATGAAATTATCTGCCAAGTAAGATACTCGAAACTTAATCATAGGTGGTGAAATAGGCCCTTAGTCGACTAGCGGTTGTGACAGATGTAGATATAAATGTACTGGAAGTGGACCAAATACAATATCTGCATAATGAAAAATTTAGGAACAAAAGATATTGCTTATTTTTTTTATAATAAAATAAAGAAAGAAAGAAAACATGTTTTTTTGGCACACAACAAACAAACAAGTATTGAAAACATTAATTTGAATGAAATAATTATGGTGCTAACAGTCGGTACTCATAATATCATACTTTTTGATATTCCGCCTTCTAAATTCAACAAACCAATCTATGTGCTAAATGATATTTATTTTAAGAAGAGGTTTTAATAAATACGTGGATGACGAACAACGGATAGGTCACCGTCCGAAGATCAAGTCCAGGTCGACGGCGCATTGTGTTCTATGCATGCCTCAAAGAACATAATTGATGGAGCCTGTTAACAGCACCAGTAGGCTTTAGTCAGCAACCATCTGGACCTGAGCTATTTGATAATTTCCCACCTCAAAACCAATCAGGGCAATAAATATGCTAACATTTTCTAAGGCCAAATTATATATGTCGCAGGTTTTTCATAAAATTAGGTTTTTGATCAAAAACCTAGGTTTTTGATGAAAAACCGGAAGATGACACATATTCAACTCAATTTCATCATAAACCTGTATCAATCCAGATTTTTGATCAAAAACCTGAACTAGTTTGGGTTTATGATAAAGTTGTTGTCAAACCCACGGTTTAGCTTTGTTTTATGACAAATAAATCAATTTAAATGAAATAAATAAAAGAATCCATCAACATTTGCAACTTAGTAGAAAGAAAACAATTATTTATTTATCAAAAATGATCCATGGGATGTTACTTTGTCCAATTAAAAAAAAATCTTCCTTTCATAGGAGCATTCAAAGAACACCATATAAGGCTTTGTTTGGCACAGAGTCTAAAATAGGACTGAAAACACACATTCCAACAGACTTATTAGAGAAACTTATTACGGAACAGGAATTTTATCATAAACCCAAACTAGTTCAGGTTTTTGACCAAAAATCTGGATTGATGCAGATTTATGATGAAATTGAGATTAATATGTGTCATCTTCCGGTTTTTCATCACAAACCTAATTTGATGAAAAACCTGCGACATATACAAAGATACTCGTAACTACGAGAATAGACGAAGTAACAGATGGTATTATATTCGCCCTCTATTATATAAAAACCCAAACAGAATACAAACAATATTATAAAGGTTAACAAATGTTCACTAATTACGATAGTCTATTTTGGTTAATAATGTCAAGTGAATATTCGAGGTCTTTCTCTCCGTTATGTTATAAGCAAAGATCTTATTAAGATCATTAATTACCCTCTGTGGGTTGTACTTACGTGTATTAATTGTCTAGATTAGATTCTGAATAAGTATATATATATTCTAGCTGTCCCCTGCGGTTTCACCCGCATTTTTCGTTACTGCTCCGCTCCCGTGGGTCGTAGCGTGATGGTATATAGCCTATAGCATTCCTCGATAAATGGTCTATCTAACACTGAAGAATTTTTCAAATCGGACCAGTAATTCCAGAGATTACCCCCTACATACAAACTTACAAATTTTACCTCTTTATAATATTAGTATAGATAACTTGTATTGTTGAGTCTAATAACGATTCTGCGGGATTGTTTGAAAGAATAACCGTGACCCGGTATTTTTTTTTATGAGCCTATTCTGTCCCACTCCTGGGCAAAGGCCTCCCTCCACTCTTTCCATCTTTCGCTAGCCCACGCTTCCTCCTGTCCCGGTAATCAAAGGTTAATTGATGGACTACTAATTTCAAAATTCACCCAGAGTTTTGGTCAGTACAAGTTTGAAACTTCACTAGTAGGAGAAGATATGGCAACAGGAAAAAAAATGTGTCAATTTTTGCTTTGTAATAAATATAGTTATTTTTCTAGGATACTGCGTTGATAAATATGGACAAATTTTCGCAAGCGACCCGCAATGGGGCCGCAAATAAAGTTCACTGGGCCCAGAAACAACCTACACTGGGCCTGCAAACAACCTGCACTAGGCCAGCAAACAACCTGCACTGGGCGTGATGGTTTACGGCAAATTTCCTCTCCTAGAGAACAAGCAGTAGGAACTTTATAAAACTAATTATGAAAATACACAATGTTCTTTTTAAGGTGATATAAACAACAACAAACGCATTCAAAAAACAAAATACAATAGGATAAAAGAATGTCAGTCACTTCTTGCAAATCTATGAAGGCAACAGAAAAAAAAGATTCCGGTGGATAAAAGCAGAGATTTTAGTAATGCCAAGTGGAATACGGGGGACGGACTTTTCAGAACTGCTGAATTGTTTTTTTTTTCAGCGAAATTTAATGTCGCCCTAAAAAAATACGTTTCAGTTTGGGTTTTAAATGACTACGCTTTTGGTTACCTTGATTTGTGTACGCCGTGTTTTTGAGGATTTAAATGAGAAGATGAAGAGATCGGTTTTGAGTTTTTGATAGGCTTTTAAGTAATAGAAATAGTATTTGATTTTTTTTATTATTTTTACGTTTATTTATTATTCAAATAATAAAAGTTGTATTCAAGAAAAAATAGAAAAAAAAACTGAAAAATAAGCACAAGAAAAATAAAAAAAACCTGGAATAATACAACGGAAGTTACAGGAATCTGTTTTTATAACAAATAACTTTGAGGCTGTAGCAGAGGAGTTAATTTTGTAGTTCCCCTAATTCTCAGAAACATTGAGACAAAAATAACTTAATTAACTGGAAGTAAATTGAAATACAAAAAACTTTGAACCCCACTTCCAAAAATCACAAACTTTTCTGTGTTTAAAAAGCAAATTAAAATCTTTATAAAACATTTTCGTATAAAATGAATGAAAGTTATTTCAAATTAAGTAAACAAAGTAAAATCAACATCAGGCTTCAGGAATTTTCATGAACACACCCACATTCACATTTTCCACGAATACATTGAATTTAACTCAAATAAAGGAATTTTCTAATGTCTTAGATAAATATGTGTGTAATGGTATGTATTTGTACGGTATTTGATATGGTTCTTCGGTTTATATTTCCTAAAGGCGTAGGTAGTGACGCTAGTACTAATAGCACTGATACACGCTAAACGACTTACTTATGTATCAAGCACGCTGTGCGGCCAGTTATTTATTATATACTAGCTTCCACCCGCGGCTTCGCTCCCGTGGTGTGTTAATGAAAAGCAGCCTATAGCAAAAATAACAAAAACGAAGAATAAAATAAGATAACGTTTAATTTTTTTTTCCTGTTGACCGAGATAAAAAGTACCCTAATGTTAATCCAGGGTATAAACTATCTACATACCAAATTTTAACCAAATCGGACATCCAAACATCCATTCTCGCAAACTTTCACTTTATTCACATGCCTCAAAATATTAGAACATTCTTATGACTTCGTCATTTTCTACGACACAGACAGACTGGCGTACTCTGGGTACGAAACACTAACAAGATAGAAAAAAAAAGTTCAGAGTTACGATAAAATAAAATAAAAAACGGTCGCAAGCGTGATTGATATCTAAGCATGAGATTCGAATTAAATTTCCCAGTCAAATAACACCAAGTGCTAAAATGTCAAACGTGCGAGCGAGAAAGAAGGATGGTGCTATACAGCTATATAGCTCCATCACTTTACCAGTTCATTTTAGGTTATCAAATGAATCGCGATAAGAGCTCATGGTAGGGCCTCTAGTAAAATAAGCCTCTTTACAGGAAGCAGCTTGAAAGCCTTTGTGTCTGTGAGCCCTTTGAGTGCAGTTTCAGAGCTATGTGGCTTTCTACGGCTTTATACTGACATAGGTGATGCAATAATATTAATACCACATTTGAAAGTCACAATACAACCTCTTATATATTGGGCACTCTAACACAATTTATTAACCTAACTGTTGTTTGTGAGTGTATGCGTGTTTTTGTTGTGTTTTTTTTTAATACATTCCACAGCTATCCACACAACGCCTCTAGTCCCAAGTTATGGGTACTAGACAACTAATAAATATTATAGATAAATTACACCCAGACACAGAACAAATGATCGTGCTCATCACCCAAACATATTTTGTGCTGGGTGGGAATCGAACTCACGACCTACGGCATAGTAGTCAAGGCCACTAACCACTAACCTCCTCATCTCACCATCAACGATTGCATCACTGCTTACCATCAGGTGGGATCGCAGTCAAGCACTAGTTTATAACAATTAAAAAAAAGAAGCCGTTCCTCAAAGAGGGGACTTACCGCCGCAATGATGGCGTGCCCATTTAATACCTATACGTAGATATATACAGAAAGCCTCATTGTTATGCTCGTACTTACAAAATCTTTGTTTACTTGAAACAACAATATTATTTTAGTAAACAACTCTGTTAACACTTCGGTAGCACGGTGTTGATTAAAATTATGTAAACAATATAACGAAATAGGCGAACCTCCGCTAATACTGGAGTAAACCATTCTGCTATTGTCTGCGGTGAACAAACGATTCGTTTGTCTAAGACCGTTTTCACATTTTCCGATCCGATATCGGTATCGGACGCCGATACGATATCGGGGTAAGTAAAATGTATGAAATGCTGTGCTCCGATATCCGATATCGGGTCGGACAATATGAAAGACAGGTACATATCTCATACATTAACCTTACCCCGATATCGTATCGGCGCCCGATACCGATATCGGATCGGAAAATGTGAAAACGGTCTTACAGTTAGATCTTTCTTCCACAGAAACTACCTATAGTTTGGGTTGTAGTGATGTAACGGAGGCGGAATTTAAAGTCAAAACAATTTTTTTTTAGTAACAAAAACTTTTTTATTTGCCCTGAAATCGCGCGACGGGGTCGCGGCAGACCACGAAGGAGATGGCGGGACGACTTGGATATCTTCCTTGAGAATTGGCAAGAAGTAGCTCAAAGCCGGGAAAGATGGAAGGAATGGAGGGAGGCCTTTGCCCCGAAGTGGGACAGCATAGGCTAGATATAATAATATAATAACGTTTTTGAGTGTATCAAATTAATAAATAAGATCAGCGGCAGTGACCCCTCACGTCAACGTACGGACCGAGAGGGAATGGAAAATGGTCACTTAATTCTGGGAAGCAGTAATGTGAGCCAGAAGCCATAAAGCCTTAAATGTTAGCCCTTGTTTGAGACACCCTGGGCATTGTGAAACTCAAGGCGATCACCGTAAGCGTGGGCTTGCGGACGGCGAGCAATTTTTAGCCATCTAATAAAGGCAAACCCTGTTCGAAGGTACGTTGTGTTCCACACGTGCGCCTAAAACAATGTCAGCAAGATTGAAAATTAGGACCGATGCCTGAAAGGGCTGGGAACTGTTAGAAAGAGTTACTGGACTGGCAAAGGGCTTAACTGAAAAACTGTTGGGTTTAGTCATTAAAGGTCTGATACTCCCTTTTGCTTCACTCAGAGCGTGTATGAAAATTTCTGGGGGGAGTTTCGCTTCTCTAGTTACGGAAGTAAGTTTCTGTCACAACCCTAAGACTCAACTACTCGGTAAATAAATTAATTTAGACAAGCAATAAATTTGCTCGCGTTAATATCTTTCAATTTGGACCGTTTGTTGGGTGTAATGGCGATTAATCTTGTTTAGAGAGTTTAGGAAAGCCTATAATTGGTTCAGACAAGGAAGCCCACTTCTCTTATCTGATTACGATTGAATTAGAAATTCACTGACACGTATCTGTTTTTTCGTCTGTGTGAATCTGTAAAAAGCTCCAGCTACAAAACATTGAATTCCTCGCAGCCGAAAGACGTCCACTGTTGGACATAGGCTGCTGGCCTTGTGATTGTCTCTGTATCTACTAACAATAGTTTTATAAGGTTCTTTGTATTACTAACAATTATGGACTGTTGTCTGAAATAATAGTAGATTATGATACAAGAGTGCAATGTGGGTGATTGCCGTCGCGGTGGTATTATAAAGAGAACCAAGAACGGTAATCACTGATTACTCACGTGTATCATAAAAAATCCGCTGAATTTAGTACGTATTACACGTCGATCGGCACTTGGTTTTGTCGATGTGAGAAATCAGCAATTATAACTTCATTCTTTTTTAGGGTTCCAGAACCATAACTTTAGAAAAACTATGAAAAAAATCTGGCAAGTAGAGCTTTATTAAGACTTTCTTGGAAAATTATTTTGAACTTGATAGGACGAACAATTTTTGAAAAGTTGGGGACACTTATTGTGACGGACGGGAAACTACGGAACCCTACACTGAGCGTGGTCCGACACGCTCTTGGCCGGTTTTTTTTATGTATTACATAAACCAGTACTTGACTGTAATCATGGGAGAAGTAATTAGGTCTACGATGGAGTAAGAGGATGTGTGCGACTTTTACAGACTAAAACCTTCTTCTGTCACAACAGTTGCAATAAGCCTTTACACAACGGCAGATAGAACATAATTATGCAGACGTCATCTTTGTATGCATCCGCCGATGTATACAGGGCATATCCTACTAATATTATAAATGCGAAAGTTTGTGAGGATGGATGTATGTTTGTTACTCTTTCACGCAAAAACGGCTAGACCGATTTGGTTGAAATTCGGTATGTAGATAGGTTATACCCTAGATTAACATATAGGTTACTTAGTTTTTATTTTTATTTCTTTCGGGCGAAGCCGCGGGCGGAAGCTACTATTACATATTTCCGCGTCTGTTGTAGGTATTTAACGTCCACAGATGCATCTGCCTCGAATCTGATTGCTATCAAGTTTTTGTGGCACGGATTAAAGGGTTTCAGAGCGAACGACGTCCGTCATACGTGTTATCAATTACGTCATTTATGTGTGTGCTGTACCGATATCTACGAAGCCTACATAGAAACTGAAATGTTTAATCCTGCATCGTGGTATTAGTTCTCCATGGTATTAATTTTCCGCACGATTAGAATATATGACAACAGCATGGAGTCAGTTATTGGTCAGTTTTTTTTATATAGCATAAACTAATGCTTGACAGCAATCCCACCTGATGGTAAACAGTGATACAATCGCTGATACCCGGACCAGACAAAACACCCGTCTGGTTGGAGGACCTTTTCAACGAAGATTTGCAAGAATTTGCACCCATTCTGCTTACCCCTAAAGCGTAATTGACTGAACCGAACATACAAAACAATGTTTCAGTGTAATTGAAGGAAGAGATTTGTTCTTTTATATTTTACTACGCTGGAACTAACGAGATGTTTCAGCAAAATAACTTTTTCATTTATTTGTAAAAACGTGCAGAGAATGTTAATTTATCTTCAGGCGGTTCATGCAAATGAAAACTTAGATTGTTTAATTAAAAAAATAGTTTACATTCTAAATGTTGCTTTTATATTTTTTTTATTATTTATAGGCTCGTGCTTGGCCACCGACTTACCTGATGGTAAGCAATGATGTGGTCGACGATGAAGCACGCTTGCCTAGAAGTAGCCTTGTTACTCCTGACTTAAAGAACTCCAGGTTGTAGCTATCAGGAAATATAGACTCCGGCAGGGAATTCCACTATTTGGCAAACCGTAGGGGCTCAGCAGGGTCGAAGCCTACTGGGGCCCTGGTTTGTACGAAAGAGAATCCTGGAGCCCTGGAACGAAGGCAAAGAAGAAAGAAGAGCGGGTTTTAGTCGGTAAAAGTCTGACACGACACACTCCGCCCAGATCTGGTGAAGTAATTTTGATGTCGACTTACCACCTTAAAAAAAAGATGTACGCGCAATTAATGTTTTGTCAAACGATTTGTACTTCAGACCAACTGTTTACATTAAAACTAAGCTGTATCTAAATTAATATATTAATTAGCATGATATATATATTATACAGCAACCGTACACATATTTTGCAACCTACTTGAAAATACAAAAAAACGTGAGAATAAGCAAGTATCATTCCTGTTTTTTCCTCCATAAATTCTTGTTTATGACATCTTAAATTTCTTTACGAATACAAATTACCTTTTCCTTTGTTCAACTGTTTTATTCGAGCATTTTAAAGTGACATAATTTAAGAGATCGGTGTACTCATCTCTTGATGGTCGGCAGTGTATTTGACGGCGACTTTTTTGTCAGGTAAAATACAATAAACCATTTATTTTTCTTTTAAGTATTTGTTTTTGAAAAGAGGTCAACTATGTAAAGAAAGCTTTGAAGTTAAGCCAACCAATGATTTAAAAAATCCCCAAATAAGATTTATTTTTATTTTTATTTAGGGCAATCTTTTTTTTTTTAATGATTTCTCCCACTTTGGTCTTTTAAAGAAAGAACCACACAGATTTTAATAGACATATCCAGTCAGTGCATGCATTTTATATAGCTTAATTTAGTACTACAAAGGAGTTTAACGACGAACAATACCAAGGAAAGGACATTGAGGAAAGAAAGAGACAATACTCAAATAGCCAGGACATGTAAACCATGTCAGCAAAGTCACAGGAAAAGTATTATCATTACATTTGCACTAGTGCAAATAGTACATGGGTACTTATAAGACGTCATCGTCTTATAAGTATGCACAGGAATATTTGGAATTGTGTATTTAGCTTTTTTAAACAAATGACTGTTAATAAAAATGCAATCTTGCTTTAAAGCAAATCTCTTAAAATGTAAATATAAAAAAGTGTTAAATGAAGACAGAAACTTGGCGAATGTTTCTTAACTTTAAGTAACAAATGATGGCTGAATATTAAAACATCGTCAGTCATTCTTTTAACATAAAAGCGAAGTAAAATATTAATCTCGGAGCCCTTTTACTTGAAGGCGACAAAAGAATTTGACTAAATTACAGTTATTTGGAACAAGATCAAATGGTCCATTGAACTAATGTAAGATCAAATTGGATAAAAAGTCACGAAAACATTAATTTCACTGATTCAGGTAAGGAGAACTAAGGTTACCTAAGAATCGCCAAACTTAAGTGGCCGTGGTCAGGGCACATTGCTCGCAGAATAGATGGCTGAGAGGTTCTGAAGTGGCGATCAAGTACGATGCAGCGTTAGAATGCCTCCCGCCAGGTAGACCAATGGCCTGGAGAGAGTCTGGGAATCCGATGGATACGAGAAACACAAGTCCGGTCATTATGGCGACATTTGGGAGAGGCTAAAGTTCAACTGTGCACGTCTTCCGGTTGATAATATATGATGATAGGGTCAAACCAGGTTTCTGTGACTTTTTTTACCACTTTAGGCAAACCAAATTTCCACATGTACGTCCTCTTTGAAACATTTTGAGTTTTCGACAATCACCATAGTTAATATAACGTTACTTTACCACCGCTTCATAATAATGTGTGTCACGTAAATGGCATTTAATCTTGAGTTAATAAACTTTGAATTGCTCTGACTGTACCATTATGTGTATTGGACTTTAAAATATACGTTTTCACATAACCGCAAAACAGGCCATTATAAAACTTGCAAAACGCATAAAACATAAAATAAAATATTTTATCTACACACTACATACAACTATAAAATAAAACCGTCGTACGAGCTTGTTATTCTGCTTAATCTACATTGACGACTGCGTTTATGTGCGCACCTCCTGAGGCCTGATTCACGTTAAATCAAACAAGTAAAATATCGTTGAAGTTTAATAGTAGTTTGATCGAAAACCTACCCAAAATTGGTACCCTGGAACGAAGGCAAAGAAGGAACAGGATAGGGTTTAGTCATTAAAATTCTGACACGTCCCCTCCCGCTCCGCCCAAAAGCTGGAGAAGTCATTCTGATGATTACCCACTTTAAAAAAATTCAAAATCGGTATTCACGTGTTCCTTGAACGACGGGATTCGATAAAACGACAGTTCAATTGGTTTGAAACTTAACGATCTATCAACGTCTTATTGCCAGTTTCATTATTATGTATTCTATCAGGATAATGATGGACATAGCCGAATATGCGTCAACGACACTTCGATCGAACGACTTTAAAATCGGTGTCGTTCAAGCTCGATTGATGAATGTGTATACAGTAATGTTCTAAACGACTAACAGCCGAAACCAATAACCTATCTATCACATATTGGAGATTGAAAAACAAATGATACCAAACAAAAATTTACATGTTTTCTGTTGTTTCATTTGTTTTTCAATCTCCGATATGTGATGGATTGATTATTAATTTCGGCCGTAAGTCGCTACGATATCGCTACGGTTTTGATGACGTGAATCGGGCTGCTGAGGTCATACGTTTAACGTTATGTATGCGCAGTCATGTGCGACTCTCGTTACGATCGGAACTTTGGGTAAAAGGATTTATGCAATGAGAAGAGAGTTTTCCATATCAGTATCACGAATTTAAAGAGATGGTTTTAGTAGTATAACGCCTTTAAAACGTCCTCATGGTAGGCATCTAGATCATCTCACCACCTCTTTCTAGGCTAGTCTTGGTAGCATTTTCCCAGAGCAAGAACCAGGCACGATGAGGTAACGCATGAACAGCGGTCTATGTGCATTCGGCTGTGATCTGCCCAAACCCTTTTTTATGATGGGTAACTATCCACTAACTTCTCCTGCTTTAGGGCGAAATAGAAGGGTGTATCAAACGTATACTGACTAAAACGACACCTCTGTTCCTTCTTTTCCTTGGGAAGACAACCCATGCCCACAGTACCATAAGTATGTTATTGTTGACTGCTCTTTGAGGGACGCGGGACGTGTGGCTACCTGCCGTCAACGACTCGGACTCAGTCCACATGGTTACCGGACGTCGAGAAAACTAACACTTGAACCTGAATTTGTATTTGTATTTCTTCATTTAGTTAAAACAAATAGAATCTACCAAAATAATGCAATGTTTATTTTCCTCATCATCCAAACACCGAAAAACGAAATGTCACTCACACCAAGAAAAATAACATCACATAAACTTAACAAACAGAACACTAAAGCGAGAAACATAACACATAGTATCATATATATATATAGGTATATATTTATTATATATCTCTCGGAGTTGATAAACAGTTATTCCGAGGATAGCCGGTTAAGTAAATATTATTGTCGTTTTGCGGATAGATGTGATTTATCATCGCTGTTGTAGGACGCCAAATAAGTGGACTCGCAATGATGAATGTCTTTTAGTAAATATGGCCGCAAAAATGTGACAATCTTATTTTAGTTTGTCTGTTTTGTAGGAAAAAAATACATAGCTTAACTTGGGTTGAAAAAAAAAACATTCCGAGACTTTTTTTGAAGGTGGACGATCTAATGATCTCTCCCGATCTAGGGCGGAGCGAGGGAGCGTCATCGTCAGCATCTTCTTGCCCTTTTCCCATTTTATTTGCGGTCAACTGTGGTCAACACAATTTTTCTTCTATTCTGTCCTGTCACTCGTCATGCTATTACTAACTTCCTTTTCTTTCATATCACTCTTTATATAATTTATCCATCTATTCTTTGGCCTCCCTCTCTCTCAACATCCATCTACATGCTCATAACTCTTTTTGTAACATGCATTTCATCCCTTCATTAAATGATAGTTCCTAAATACAAATACTTGAAAGTACCAAAATTGATATTTACTTATTTATATCTTTGCAGGAGTTCCCTCATTTCCTTATGGAACCCATCATCTCAACTCGATGTCGATAAAAATCGGATCAATCTGGAAAAATGCCCATTTAATTAAAAAGTTCTTAAGTTACGAAAATCTGAGAAACAAAAAAAGTTAGATCTTCCTCCTCCATTTTTTAAAGTCAGCTACAAAATAATATCAGAATGAGGCTGTGAAACACCGTGTTATAAGTTATAAAATTTAATATTAATTAGTCGTTGAATAGCCAACAACTCAGTTTTAACGGCTAGCTATGAGCACCACTTTATACTGCTGTAAAACTGACATAACATTGTTGACAACATTCCTTTGGACAATGTTTCCGACTATAACTTCAAGACCTGTCATTAACTTAGATATTTTGTTACAAGCGCTCTTAGGAAGACGAGAGATAAAATGTTACGGAGGTGGAGGTGGGTTTGTTGTAATAAAAAGTTCAGATTTACAATAATATAAAAATAAATACTTAAAGACAACTTTTGGTGGCATTATTTATTATGCATCACTTATTTTTGCGTCAATTCAAAAGTTAAATAATATTACAGGTGTCCCAAAGTGCTAATGCGCATAGAAATCTTCGTCACTGTTCGGCAACGGTCGTATTCCCCGAGCGTCGGAAGACGATATGTATATAGAGTTGTTAAATTCATTTTCTTCATGCATTATTTAATAGATTATGTGTTTTTGCTTTTTTTTCCGGGAATACGAAAATTAGCAAAGATCTGCCTGTGCATTATTAATTCGGGAATACTATATTTAAAAAAAAATGGTATTCTACAATAAAACAAATGACAAATTAAATTACAATTGTCACTAAATTAAAAGTCAAAGAATAAAATGTAGAAAAAATGTCATTATATTAACAATCTGTTTATTACTCATAGCGCGTAATACGTAGTGACACGAAAGGCGATACAATTGGCACTGATTGAATAAGACTCTCCAGGCCAATAATTGGTATTGGCCTTTATTTTAGGCGTTTTGAAGCGTATGATTAAAGTTTTTTTTAATAATAATAATTTCTAGATGTAGTGTCAAATAAATCTAGAAATTATTGATCAAATACTTTTATACCAAGAGCATGTTCCCTTAACATAATTTTCTACCTTTCATGCTCCCATCTCAAAAAACTAGGGTATCTTATCGAAAACGATGAAAAACACACTTTACCTTACTACCAATATATCATAAAATAACTTCTATCCCGGATAACATCATCCAATAAGACCAAGTCATAAATACGGTCCATCAAATATTTGTGCGTGCGAATGTTTTGATATATAACCTGCTTTTTATGTACCTTTATGGTACACGTGTTCTATGTATATTGGTGGAGATGTTTTTATTTCTTCTCTGGGGTGTGGTAACGAAGATAAGAAATTGGGTTAGTTTGATATTGTTGTGACTGACTTCTGTGGCGTCATATGTGAACTAAACTACGAAATTCTGCATCGCATAACTAGTTACGCTAACTGTTAAAATGACACGGAGAACTTTAAAGTTTTCCACGCTATTTTAACCATTCATTATCATTCATCAGTCATTGGATGATTTCCTTCATCATAAAAGTATTCAAATTACCAATTAGGACCATCCACTAACTCAGGTGAGCGTCTCGTACTTATCTGTGGACATTAAAATCAACCCGTGCGATTACCAATATTCAGATTCAAATAAAATCATTCATCATACCAATAACAATAATAATATTCCACAACTTTCACACAACGCCAACTAGTTCTAAACTACAACTGATAAACATATTTACATAATTCTCAACACATTATGTATTTAAGATAAATTACACCTTAACACAGAAAAAAATTATCTCACATAAACTTTTGTATTGTGTCGCAATTGAACCGAATCGAATCGAGCTCCGATATCTGTGAAACCAGAGGGCGTGGATTCGGTTCCCAATTCAGTCTAAGACCACTAACCACAAGACCCAAAAGGCCAGTCTAAATCACAGTATTGTTCTTCATACTTCCGAAATACAACTTAAACACAGAATAAGTCAACAGAACTGGAGCGTATTATAATATTCGGGGAAAGCCAGCTTAACACACATCCATCACGGTGCCAAGCCGACATACTGCTCCAAACATCCCCCACCTCATATTTCATTGCTAAAAATTGCTTCACATTTCTCCACGTTTTCAAACTACATTTTGAACAGCTTAATCGTAGAGCACGGAACCGGTAGATAAGGTGTCGTCTTTTGTTTCTTATTTATTTATTTACTAGCTGCTGCCATCGGTGTAACCCCCGTAATAATAGAAAATTATCTCAAAGGAACATACGTACACGGTAAAAAGTAATCAGTATATTATTCCCATATAAAGGCTTCCTGTATACCTAGTTTTATAGAAAACCATCAGTTGAAAGAGTAACAAACTTCCATAAATGCATACGTCATACAAACTTTCACGTTAATAATATTAGCAGGATTTATCTGACATCTTGAATGTTCCACCATGTTGGATTAAGAATGATGTCACTTAGCTAACCATTCATTATCATCTAAACTATACATACAAAATAGCTCAATCGGTTAAAGATATCTTCTTCATAATTGAGTTGCAAGGTTCCATCCAAAGAAATATAGCTTTACATACTCGTACACATGACACATTCATTGATAGTTAAATATACACTCGCATTTTTAAAATCTAAACTATTACTTGTGTCTAGTAACTTCTATGCTCTGTGAGCATGACCAACATTTGTAGCTCAAAATGTCAAGTGTTCTACGAGCTACGAAAGATTCGTAGCCGGGTAGCAGCGTAGCACCGTAGCACCGTAGCCTCGTAGTCGCGTAGCATTCATTTACAGCGAGTAATAAAATATTCGTAGCGGTCTCGTAACTCTTTGCCGGTATCTTTGTTGCTTGTATAGATAAGTCGGAGTAATTATTATTAAATGTTTCTTTTATGGGGCAAAGTGTTTTATTACATTTTATTGCGGTTTATTTTCACGGACATTATGCATTTCCGTTGTTAGAAAACCAATATCTTTTTCAAGATAAATTATAAATATGATCTAAAAGGAATATTTTTTTCTTTGTAAAAAATAAGCTACACGATTCTAGTAAGAAGTGTATTAAAAAGCAACTCTCGCAATATTAAAGTAGAGTTATACCGCCAGAAATATAGAAAAATAAAGTTGCAATATCTCCAGTGAGATATTATTACCTGGAGGATTAAAATTCACAGAAGCGTAGAAATCTTATAACGCAGTAGTACGTTTGTAACTGCGTAGCAATCTCGTAGCATTCTCGTAGCACCTCGTAGCCGCCTCGTAGCAAGTATTTGAAATATTACGGGGAGGTGTAAACTTAGTGATGACGTCATAATATTAACTTTGTGTCTCATATTGCAAAGTTGAGACAACGTGAACGAGGAGAGAGGAATTTGCAAACATTAAAAGTTTATCAGAAAATAACTTGTGAAAATGTAAGTAAAGTTTCATGGGCGCTCTTGTGAGAAAACGCTTAGGAGGAAAATCGAACTTGTTTGGTAAATAAATTGGCAATTTTGATGTAGTTAAACGTGCTTTTGGGATTGGATATTATTATATATTTTGTAACATGAGATTCAAAAAAAGTCTCAAATTCATCTCGTCAGTTAAGAAAAAAACCATTCATCATCATTATCATCTACCTAGCCTTTTCCCAACTATGTTGGGGTCGGTTCCCAGCCAAGCCAGATTTAGCCGAATACCAGTATAAGAAAAAACCATTGTAAGAAGGAAAAAAATAGTCTGGATGACTATAAAAGTTTATGTTCACTACAAACACTTATCTCTCCTGCTACTTAACTGATATCAGTTTAAGCTACTAATCTGAGCGCTGAAAACCCGTAAGTGCTATTAGGTAAACGAGCTATATTCTAGCTAATAGGTTGGAACGACGTTGGTAACTCTCTCCACTAATTTCATGATCACCATCACCATTTCAACAGCTGGTCCTGTGCGTTGCATACTTTTTGGTATCACCAGGTTATCGATCCACTTTGTGGGAAATATTCTAACGTTGCATCTTTTGGTAAGCGGTCGCCACCTCAGAGCCTTCTGGCCCGATCGACTCTTCATTCTCTTTTATTCTTTACTAGCTGTCACCTGCGGTTTCACCCGCATTTTTCGTTACTGCTCCGCTCCCGTGGGTTGTAGCGTGATGGTATATAGCCTATAGCATTCCTCGATAAATGGGCTATCTAACACTGAAAGAATTTTTCAAATCGGACCAGTAGTTCCAGAGATTACCCCCTACATACAAACTTACAAACCTACAAACTTACAAACTTACAAACTTACAAACTTACAAACTTACAAACTTACAAATTTTACCTCTTTATAATATTAGTATAGATTGTACACAACATGAACAAAAATAAAAATAGGACAGTGGATATACACAGGCGAGCTTAACCCACAATTGGGTTTTCTTACAGCAAACCTTAATTGGTAAAAATAAATTTGTGAGTTTGGGTAACAAAACAACAAAACTAACAACATAATTCCTATAACTATTAACATAAGTCCTTATGTTAATAGTTTTATATATATCCACCATCTGTTCTGCGAGCAATGTGTCCTGCTTACTACTTATTTAAGTTTGGCGATTCTTTGGACTATGTTGTAGGTAGGACCTTGGTTCTTGTGCGCATAATATCATTTTCACTATCAGTTTGCGTCAAAACCATCTTAGAAAGGATCCCGTATGCATTAAATCCTACTAATATTATAAATGCGAAAGTTTGTGAGGATGGATGTATGTTTGTTACTCTTTCACGAAAAAACGGCTGGACCAATCTGGTTGAAATTTGGTATTTAGATAGTTTATATCTTGGATTAACTTAAAGGCTACTTTTACTCATACTTTTTTTATTTTTTTTTCGATTTTGTTATTTTTGCTGCTTTTTATCAACACACCACGCGGGCGAAGCCGCGGGCGGAAACTAGTACTATATATATTTGACCTACCATGTACGAGCGAGTAGGTATTGTGCATGTGAAAAAATAAAAAGTAACCAACACTATCAATGATAGAGAAAGTTTCCGTAAGTGAAAGAATGAATTATCGGATCAGTACTAACTAAGTATTATACCTTATTTTTAACGTACCAATTTAAAATTATCTCATCCTATAACGACAACAAGTCTTACTTCCCATGCTCCAAACTGAAAAAAAATATCTTCCCTGAAATCGGAATTTCGGCCTCCAACTCAATAATCCAGCTAACTGACCTTTTGTCTAGTCTATAATAGTATCCAGGTCAAAACTCAGACTCAGCCTAATTTCTAGCAAAATACATCGAGAATATATTAACTAGGCTTCACTTTGAAACACTAGTATTTTCAGCAAAAGTTCTACAATACACTCGTATGTATGTATGAATAAACTTTCAACAGACTAGAATTTTCCTCGCGATATTGGGGTTTCAAGTCTAAACATTTTGGTGGTAGCATCTGGCTTTTGTAAATTAAGTAGGTTGTACTGGGCAAAACCAATATTCTAAGACCAGCCTTTGAAAGTCGATATTGGTTTTCAGACTTTCAGGAAACTGACTATGTATATGAAATGACTGTCGTAAGCATTTGATTACTTGGGTGGTTTTGCGTTGATATTTTTTCAGTAAATGGGTTACGTAACATAATGTTATCAGCTTTTTAATGTTCCCACTCAAATCTCCTCTCTAGCAAACAGAATGGGACGTATTTATAATATTATTAGACATCTATATAATATTTATTTAATCAATGTTTTTGAATCAGCCTGATAATTTCCCTACTGCTGAGACTCAGATCTTCTAGCAAAGTGAATGGGGCTACTTCCATCACGCAAGCCCAGTTCGGGTTGATGTATGTCAAATGTTTTTTCTTGTAACGAAAAACAAACAGGTTCAGTTCAGCATGAATATAGCAGATAACTAGTGCCTTAGACACTTTTTAACTGAACCTGAGGTTGACGCAACGTACGAGTATGTCAAACAGTTTTCACAAAGGTGGCGACAATTGTCATTTACAAAATCAACAAAATCTTTTCTTAAAACTCGAATTCCATTCCAAATACAACAGAACAAACCAACAAACATTTCACATCAAGCAAAAATGTAAATAGTCAAAATCACGATCTACACTTGGTGTCAAAATTACCTGAACAGAATTATTTAGTAAGTTTTCGCTGTGGGAGTGGCGAAACGTGTTAGTTGTTCGGGCGGCCGGTGTAAAGCATTTTGGGAGCAGTTTTATTACCACTAGGTGTATTAAAGGCTCATGTTCAGCTGTGGACATGTTGTGGTTGAAATAATGATTACATTTACTTTATGGTGTTACTTTATTGCTTTTGTTTATTATGTTTCCTTTCTCAATGATAAATAAAAAAATAGATACTGAATAATACTTATAAAAATAGAAGAATATAGAAAACACCAGTCTCATGGCTCGTGACAAAAAGCAACTTTTTGCCAGGGTTCCGTACTCAAAATGTAAAAAAAATGGAAACCTATTTCTATGACTCCGCTACCTATCTGTCTGTTACCTACGCGCTGTCTAAACTGCATTTTACGAACCGTAACAGCTAGACAGTTGTAAATTTCATAAATTATGCAATGTTATCTTTATAACAACAAATACTAAAACAGAATAAAAAAGACATTTCATTGAGACATACCATGAGACATAACATATTTGATAATTTTCTATTATCACGCGGGCATAGCCACTACCTATCAGCAGCTAATATTTCATAATTTTAGACCTTACAAGCTTAAAAACAAAACAAAATCTAGTCTTAAAATACCACATTTGCCAGTGTTACCTCACAAAAATAACCTTGAGACAGGATAGGGTGTGCACTGGACCGGGATCTCTGCTCACGCTACATTTGCTAGCAGAACGATATTAAACCTCACCTGACGTGTTTCACAAAAATTCCTAATGTCATGATGATCGGCAGGTTTAGGAAAATGTATTTTTCTAAAGAAAAATTTTCTTGAGCGATGCGTCGATTTTCTCATCGAAGTATACTTTGATACATGTTTGTTTCAGGTGAAAATTATTATAACGATGAGATGGGTAGTTAGGTAATTGGCTGTTGCATTGCTTGTCGTGGGTTCGATTTCCACACAGAATAAATCACCATCATTATCATAATCTCAGCCCAAAAGACGTCCATTGCTGGACATAGGCCTCCCCCAAGCGTCGCCACAGCAACCGTTCCTGTGGGTCTCGCATAGGGAGCCTCATCATAAGGCTTAAAGTCACAGAATAAATGTTTGAAATAAATATTTGTATAATAGCTGCGAGAAAGCTGCCCATCATGTAAAAAAATATAGCAAATCTAACAACAAAAAAAAAGATGTTTTAGGTAAATCCTTCTTCAGACAGTAACACTAACGAATGTGTTATTTCGATATTTTGTAGAAAAACGCATTTCTGTAAGTATTTTTGATAGTCAAATCAGCTGTCCAAACTTTTATTATGATTGACCTAAATAAGTAAAAGGAACACAGGTGTTTTAGATGTCTTGTGTATATAAATTGACATGTTTGTGAATGCACCCAAGATGCTGTACGTCACGTATTGTGGGGCAACATTTATTTAAAAAAGACAGATTTTTTTATTTTATTTATTGATAGGCTCACTCTCTCACTTGATGCGATGATGTGGTCGAATCTATTCATAGGAAATGATAAATGTGTTACATTGTCCTTAATCTTTTTGAGGCGTCGATCACAGGCGCATGCCTGAGTTTTAACCAGTTACGTATAACTTATAAGTCGTGGCCGTTATTTCTATTCTCTACTGCAGGAAAAAATCGTCATATCCTGGAGTCGAAAAATGGAAAACTAGTGACATCCAAATCCATTTTAGTCCCGCGTGGATTACGGCCTATTCGATTATAGGCCTGAATTCGAGCAGTAAACATATATGAAATGACTGCGATCATTTAATCGCAGCGTTGGAAGGCCTCCCGCAAGGTCGACCGATGACCTGGCGAGGGTCGCAGGAATCCCATGGATGCGAGACACACAAGACTTGTCGTTGCGGTGAAGCTTGAAGGAGGCCTATGTCCAGCAGTGGACGTCTTTCGACTGAGATGTCGATGGTGATGCTATGATTTATTATGTTAATGTCTTCATTATAGACTTGGTAGGAATTTGAATGTCTTTATTGAATAAATAAATAAATATGTATATCATCAAAATGTGTATAAAAGCGCTCTCATAAAATAATTAGATCCATTTATAAGCATTGATTGCTTTACAAAAATATCATCGATTTCCATTTGACCTTTACAACACTGAACAGTTAATTTGGTCCTTTGTTGCTGCCTGCGATATTCGCGCGAAGAATCAGTGTGGGCGCGCTATTATTAGTGAACTAGGGTCCTACGCCAACAATCATTGGAAGTGTCATTCAGTTAACAATTAGAACGTTAATAAATAAAGTTACCTTTATTTGTATTTTAACAGTACCTTAGGATGTACATATAATGGTGTCGGGAGGCGCAGAAGATTTCCAGCTAATGTAGGCGCGAGTTTAAGGACAGTGAGCAATAGGTAAAGCGCCGTCCAGTCGTCTGGTAAGGACGAACCCGAGACGGCAGCGAAGAGATTTTACCAAGTTGACGGGGCCGGTTGCCGATCCACCGAAGGAGTATGTCGATGATCTTGGTTCTCCTGCGGACATCTTCATTCATGATGCGATCACGCTAGGAAATTCGGGGCATGGACCTTTCCTTTGCCCTTTTGGTGACTGTAAGCCTTCTATTAAGGTCCATTGTAAGCGACCATGTTTCAGTGCCATAATTATGTCATCACGCACTGGTCACTCTCGTGGTCACAGGCAAAACGAACTTTCGTCTAAAGACACTGTGATATATTGGAGGATGAGGTGATGGAGGAGCTCGTGGCTAGATAATAACAGCCGCACAGATCGATCTTCAAGGTTAAGCAACGCTTGCCTAGGTTGGTCTGTGGATGGGTGACCATCTTAACATAACGAGTTTCCTCCGTGCCTCGGAAAGCACGTTAAGCCGTTGGTCCCGGCTGTCATTTGGAGATCTTTGGCAGTCGTTACGGATTGTCAGAAGCCAGTAAATTTGACTCCAGTCTTGCCATGAAGTACCGTGTTACCCCAGTTAATTGGTTGTGGAGGTCTGGTAGGCAGCCGCTCCTCGTAAAATACTGGTATTCAGCTAAATCCGGCTTGACTGGAAGCCGACCCCAATATAGTTGGGAAAACGCTAGGCAGATGATGATGACACTGTGATATATTGAACGAGAGCATACCACGCAGCTTCCCAAACACTGTCCAGCCGCCATATTTCCATAAACACAGAGTAACAAAAACAAAACGAAGTAAGAAAAGTTCTTCAAGAAAAAAGAAAACCCAAGCTTCGGTGAACACCGCTTTGAATTTAAATTCGCAACCTCTATTTTTATTAAAGTTTACTTCACACCTGTCCAGACCAATTCTTTTGTACTACCAACTACTCGTACTTGTTATTTTTCAAGGAACTTCGCTTACAACTCAAGTTGCTCAAACTTTCCACGGCTAAGTTTCTTCTTTTGCTACTTAAAACTTTAATTTTTCCGTTATTTATTTGTATATATTTTTTATTTTACAGAAACTTTACAGACTACTTCTATTACAATGAAAATCTCGTATCAAAATGCTTATTATCGAAGTCCTCCAAAACGATATGACCGATTTTTATAAAATGATTTGTATAATTATTTGGGTCGAAGTTGTAGGCTATTTTGTTCCTCCCATTCTTTTCTTTGATAATTTATTATATACTAGCTTTTGCCCGCGGCTTAACCCGCCCGCCCGTTACAAATATGGTAATTTTATAACGTAAACATATTATTTTTTTAGATAAAATATAGCCTAATAGCACTCAGGAAGAAAGCAGCTTTCTATCGTACCTGGATCTTCAAAGATTATCCGATACAAAACAAAAAAACAAATTTTACCTCTTTATTATAATTATAGTCATCATCATCTGCCTAGCCTTTTCCCAACTATATTGGGGTCAGCTTCCAGTCAAGCCGGATTTAGCTGAACACCAGTATTTTACGAGGAGCGGCTACCTACCAGACCTCCACAACCCATTAACTGGGGTAACACGGTACTTCATGGCAAGACTGGAGTCAGATTTACTGGCTTCTGACTATCCGTAACGACTGCCAAAGATCTCCAAATGACAGCCGGGATTTTATAATTATAGTATAGATGTCAAAACTATGTTTGCCGGTACAGCTAGCTTATAACAATATAAAATTATCAACTTTAAGTATATTTGTGTATAAAGTTTATTTAAAGGTTGTCTGTAAAAAATCGCTTTTAGCGATAAGACCGCCCATTGTAACACCGTACTAATCTAAGATCCTTGTAAAAGTTTTATTTATGGTGTTTTAATTAAAGAGTATAAAAATAAATAAATTTAAGAGAGTATATAATAATAAAATTATTATTATGTTGTGATTATAATTTAACTTTAACATTGCAACTATCGCACAGAGTAGACACAGCACCCCCCATGTTTGCGACACTGGGCCTGTTTCACCACCTATGATTAAGTTTCGAGTATCTTACTTGACAGATAATTTCATACGAATTCTGTCACATTTTTGAATTTATTCAGTGAGTAGTGCCTACTCGGACATTGTGAAACAGGCCCTTAACACCCTGCTTGACATACCTCTAAAGTTTCACATACTCAATATAAAAAATAAAGGTTTTCTAAATACTCGTATTTAGCAATGTTAAAATGAACAAGGTTAGTTCTTAATGTGAAACCTTTAATCTTTAGTCATAGACAAATATATGTCATTTAATACGTACTAAAATAACATGGTTAATAGTCACGTATAAAAATAACATGGATAAATGGTTAATAAGCATCTAACGTGTTTATAACGCAGTTCCAAAATAATTAACAGTCCTATCAATGTTTCCGTTTGAATCCGTTATGACGTCACAGTTAATCAAATCTCGGCCAAAACGTGACGTGGTCAATATTGGTCAGTATTAAGTGGTTGCCATGGTTACGGTATACACAGTCACGTATCCTAGTTGAGGAAAATAAATAAGATAACTAATCAGTGGGGAGCGTAATTGGTTCTTCCAGACAATAACACTTACGTATGTGTTATTCTGATATTTTGTATAAAACGCTTTTCCATAATAAGTTACTTTAGGTAGTCAAATTGGCTGCCCAATGTTTGACAAGGCATCTTAGATGAGCGATTTAACGTGGATGCGATTTCAAAGCGTTTTGATGCGGTTCTAAATTCTGAGCGAAAAATTTGATTTAGTCGCACTGCTTTGCTTTGCAATCGCTTCCGCGATAGATCGTCTAGTATATTGCAAATCGTAGGACCACCACGTTATTGTGATTGGACTAAATACCTAAATAAGATAAAAACACAGGCAGGATAAAAATAATGATTCTTGAAAAAATCAAAGTTTGAAAAAACCTTTATAGTGTTCGCTTAAAAACCAACCTAATTATTACAAGTAGCTTCAGATGACACACTAGCTGTAAGAAAACTTATCAAATTATCACAAACACTTCTTAAATTAAACACTAAAATCTAAACTCACCTGAGTGTGTGAATAAAACATTGAAAAGTTTGACACGATGACTGGAACTGGTAACGCAATGGTGAGTACACCCGCCAAGGCGCACAGTGCCCCCACAAACATACCCAGGTACGTCTTGGGGGCCATGTCCCCATAGCCCACCGTTGTCATCGTCACGATGGCCCACCACAGCCCTAGAGGGATGGACTTGAATTGATTATCAGGGTTATCCTGTGGACAAGAGAAATTTATTTAGATTAATATTTGGCATCAAATAATATGGGATAAGGGTAGGAAGAAGAAGACTTGGCATCAAATATTTTGCAAAGAATCACCAAAGTTAAGAGGCAGTGGGCATATAAGTCTCAGAATCGTATGTTAAGTAGGCTTGAAGGTTCTAAAATAGTGCTCGCAAACTGAAACACGCAGCGTTAAAAGACCTACTACAAGGTAAACCGATGAAATTCGATATATGCGCTGCAAAATTCCATCATCCATCAAATTTTTGTCTGTATTTCCTGTTGCTATAACCTAGGGCTCTTTAAGTCAAAAGTGAATAGGTTACTTCTAGGTAAGTGTGCTCCATCGTCGGTCACATCATCGCGTTCTCTGAGGTGAGATAGTGGTCAAACGCTAAATCACCCTTTTATTGTTGTCTTTTTATGTATAGGAACATAAAAAGACAACAATAAAAGGTAAAGTAAATCACTTACTTTGCGGTAGCATAGTTATTAACTGGATAATTGGATTAAAAAACAAATTAATAATACCAAAATTGGTCTCCAAAGAAAGCTAAATAAATTAAAACAAGTAAGACCGCAGAGATAATTGTGTTACAAGAATCACTGGTCCAATTCGGAATTAATTAATCCCAGTAATTAAAAACTTCGTTAAGTCGATATCAGAACCTTATTTTAATAGCGGAGAGTGTCAGGTATATTGTTAAACCGTTAATTTTATTCTTGCCCACTGACCCGTTTAATGGAGTAAATATAACCCTATACTGGCTATGTTATATATGAGAAGAAGCCACTGAACTATGCAGAAAAAAGTTTGAAAAAATATCTCTCTCGTTCTACCTAGCCTTTTCCCAACTATATTGGGGTCGGCTTCCAGTCAAGCTGGATTTAGCTGAATACCAGTATTTTACGCGGAGCGGCTGCCTACCAGGCTTCCACAAGCCATTAACTGGGGTAACATGGTACTTCATGGCAAGACAGAAGTCAGATTTACTGGCTTCTGACTATCGGTAACGACTGCCAAAGATCTGCAAATGACAGCCGGGACCTACGGCTTAACGTGCTTTCCGAGGCACGGAGGAAACACGTTATGTTAAGATGGTCACCCATCTACAGACCTTGACTAACGTTGCTTCACCTTGAAGATCGACCTATGCGCCTGTTATTATCTAGCCACGAGCTCCTCTATCTCTCTCGTTTATTGTTTTTTTTTAGGGTTCCGTACCCAAAGAGTCAAAACGGGACCTTATTGCTACTTTGCTGTCCGGTTGTCTTTCACCAGGCTGTATCATTCTCACGAACCGTGACAGCTAGACAATTTAAATTTTCACAGATGATATATTTATTTCTGTTGTCGCTATAACAACAAATACTAAAAACAGAATAACGTAAGTATTTAAGTAGCTTCCATAGGACAAAAGTTATTTTCTTGCCGTTTTGAGCTCTGGTTGGTACAGAACTCTTTGTGTACGAGTCCGACTCCCAGTTACGAGGCATAAACGACGAGGCGAATTCTTAGTCTGGACCGTACTCGTAGAGGTTTCAACAAGGTAAGGGTGGATACTTGCAGTACGATGGGTTGTCCGATAGTAGAAAGGAGATGGTGGGATCAAATTCCACGCACGATTTAGTAAAAATATGAAAAATGAATTTATTTATTATAGCATACAAACATTTGAATCTTATTTATATGTATTATATTATTATATGGTTAAGGAAGCATGCATTACACGCAATAAGATTATTCCTCGACACACCTGTGCTGTATCGGCAATATTGCCCTTCCATTTATATGGGTTCCATCCCTTTTTATTTGTCAATATCTTCCTGATCTCTTTGGTCTCGTAACCGACCCTAGTGCCTATTTGTATACAAAAGAGCTGACGGCAAAAACTTAGCTAAAAACGATGGTTCCACATTCGCACTAAATGAATGAACGAACGAAAGTGTAAGTTTTTTGTAGTCAAATCTTCTAGGTAATGATTTTTTCTCTCTTTGGCGGAGCGGGAAGGAGTGTCATAGATTTTAACGACTAGAACCACAACAATATCCTTCAGTTGCCTTTTGCATTCTGGGTCCATGATTTCCTTTTTAGGAATTTGGTATCGGCCCAACTAGGCTACTACGGTTTGCTAACATCGGTATCTTTAATGCGTGCGTGGAACACTATGCGCCATCCATAACTTGGATTCAGTCATTACCGGTCGACCGGACAGCGAAGTACTTATTGCTCACAGTCCGCAATTCTATGCACTGTAGCTCTCGAGGCCCGGGGCATCGCCCTTACGGCGGCGTAAAAACCTTAATTACAATACCCTTAGTTTATTATTATATCGTTTAAAATGAATAATTTATTAATACTTGTTTGGTAAGCCTGTTGAGTCGAAACAAAATAATGTTTCTTGATTGCATTTTCAACTTGTTTGTTGTGTGCAAGCTGTTATTTGCGGCTTTGCTCGCGCTGTTTGTGTTTTGCAATTAAATTCACACAGAATTTAGAGATTTTTTGGTGAACTATTTTAAAAACAAACAGTTTCTAAATTGATACGTTTACGTAAAACTAACTAGAATTTATTTTAAGTTAGATATATTTTGTTTATTTTAGGGAAACTAGATTGGATTTTCACTTTTTTATGTGAGTTGTATTTCTGTTTCATTTGATTCGATGGCGACGATTAAACCGTTTAGATTTTTCTTGCGAAAATAAAGTTTTTGTAGCATTCAATTATCGCAAACATTTTTATTTATGTATTAATGGTTTGCAGTATGATATCTGTAAATACTAAGCTCAAAAGTCATCTATACTTATTATAATATAGAGGTAAAATTTGTTTAATCCGATTGCTAAATTTTTTAACCAATAGAAAGCTGCTGTATTCCTGAGTGACATAGGCTATATTTTATGTACGCGGGCGAAGCTGCGGGCTAAAGCTAGTAAATAATAATCATGTAAAATCATCATCGTCCTGGTGAGGGTCTTGTGAATGCGAATGCAATGAATGCGAGACACAAAGGACCGGTCGTTGTGGCTAAGCTTTTGGGAGGCCTATGTCAAGCAGGAGACGACTTTCGGCCAAAATAATGATGATGATGACTAGCATTTTCATAAGGTTCTGCACCATGTAGCAGTCGGGTTAGCAACGTTCGGTGTTTCGCGTCAGTCATTGAGAGGAGTTGGAACTCAAAATGCCCTGCACAAGTTTTTTTTTATTAATTGTTTTTATGGTAGAGGAATCATCAGAATAACTTCTCCCACTCTTGGGCGGAGTGGGAGGGTGTGTCAGACTCTTACTGACTAAACCCCTACCCCGTTCCTTCGTTGCCTTCGTTTTGGGGGACACGGTGGACACTTTTCGGATTTCCCATGTTCCCCAGAGGCTTCGGTCCTACTGGGCCCCATTATGTTTTCAAGGTCCTCTGAACGAGCCACCACCGGGTTCCCATACACCGGTAAGAGGGGTTCATATAAGTGTCGTTTTAATGAAGTGTCTGGGACTTGTCCTCGATAGCCGGTGTACTCTTACCTCAACGGTTTGTCTTCCTTCATGCGTGTCCTAAGGGAATTATAAATACCCATTATGTGAATGAATGGCCGACATCTTTTTCCTGTTAGTTAATTACAATACATTGCGATTCGTCTGCTTAATGTGGTTGCTTATTTTTCTTTGGAAATAGCAGCTTTATTTTATACTAGCTTTAGCCCGCAGCTTCGCCCGCGTACATAAAATATAGCCTTTGTCACTCAAGAATACAGTAGCTTTCTATTGGTGAAAAAATTTTAGTAATGGGATCAGTACTTCCACAGATAAAAAAAAACAAACTACCTTTTTATTATATTAGTGTAGATTTGGTAAAATATTTTAAACATAAACCCTTATGTTATTAGAATATTTCTCTTTCCGTCCATATATACAGTTAGTACAAAATTACAGTCTGTTAACTATTCGTCAGGGGCTTCCTGGTTCCATTCGAAGCTTTGCATGGACCCTGCTGATCATCACCAGGTTAAACAGAGCTTAAAAAGGTTGCTTTCAGGCTCATTTCTTTTGATTTTTTTGATTGCTAAGTCAAGACAACGTCTGCCACACAGACCAAAGGATATGAATTCTTTGCTGCCACGTTAGTTAGTATGCTTATAAATCTATAACGGACCCCAAAAACGAATAATTCGATAAATAAAACAGCACCTATTCACGTATTTTCTTTCAAAGACGGTCTATAAGGAGAAGAAAGCTAAGAAGATTACTCTCATACATATGTACGACTTATGTAATACGTGTACCTCAAGGCTGATAATAAAAGCGAGCGCATAGAAAAAAATACATTGTCGAGGAAAATTTCAATACTGGCGGCATATTGGTAAAGTTTCCAACGCATTCTTTGGCTGGCATATAACAGCTGCGCGTTCGGTTAGCGTGAGGATGGGGAAGTATCGATATGAGTTTATCGATATAACACTTTGTTTAACATCACTTACTACGCAATAAATAATGCTGTCTATGGTCTATCGGTTTAGATAATTAACTAAATGTAAACAATTTTGGCATGTCTTTTTATCTAAAAGTTGTCTAAAAATTGTATATAAAAAACTTTGCAACTGGCTAGCTAGCTAGCTAGCTAGCTAGCTAGCTAGTTTATTAGCTAACATCGATTTAGGTAAATATACCTAAATCGATGTTAGCTAATAAACTAAATTTAAATAATCTTTCTGTATATTATTTACGACCATTTTAATATAGAAAGACATACCAAGATTGTTTACCTTTAGTTAACCACCTAAACCATACCAACCATAGAGAGTTTAATTGTTAAAATGGCTCCGGTTTATACGTACATCAACAATCTCGTTTCTAAAAACAAAAAGTTTGTTGCATAAACATTCAAAAGGATTTCTGTTACTTCGTTAGACATTGGTGAACCTATTTTACTTCAGAAATGAATAATTATTAGTTTTCATTATTTTGCTCGAAATATCGTTTTTTACTATACAAAAAATTACTTCTTTTTCCACGATTACACAGTGAATATAAAACAAAGTCGCGATTCACGTCTGACTGTTCATTCACTAGCTTCATTAATTTATTCTTATGCTAATTCCGCGGCAGATCACTAACAATATTATATTTAGTTTTACTATCTTAATATTTTTTTATGCACCTGCCATGCTTTCTTTTCACCACCCTTGGTTGACTAGTAGAGAATGCCTCAGGCATTAAGTCCGCTTTTGTACCATTGTGTTGCATGAAGTTTAAATAAATAAATAAATGTTTTTAAACTATCGATACATTTCCTCACCACAACAGCACATCCCTATATTTTTATAATGTCACCCAGTGTATTACGTAGAGTGTTAAAGCAAACGCTACCGCGACACAGTGTTACCGAGTTTTTGTTTGACTTCGCCATTTTTATGTTTGTGGGGGCGGAAGTTTGGCCATAAACATCACCCTGTAGGGGTCGAACACCAACAAAAAGTTCCGGTTATATGTGGTCACAGCCTAATTATGGCGAGGCGTGGGTGACATGGACAGAGTTCCGGGTTTATTACAGAGTTGATAGACAAAACAATAGATGGTTAACTGCAGAAGTTTGGCCAAATCTGACCACACAATTACTTGGGTCTGTCTATGTACTTTTGCTTAGGTGTCAGCTTTTGGCAGGAGTTTTCAGGTGGGATATTTTGGATGAATCTCAGTGAATGTTTCTATTATTCGTCAATTGATTTCTAGTGGATATTGTGATGTAAAATAGGTGTAGTTTAACTTGTGTTTGGACAGATAAAGATTATTTAGAAACATTGAAACAGGCGCGATTTCAGTTAGCTATAGAGCTGAGTATTTTATGGCAGCATTAACAATATCAGCTGCGCTTACCGAGAAGACTGGCTCGATACATTTGCAATCAAATACTGAGAAAACATTAGAATGTTTTAAATCAGCATTCTAATATAACTCAAAGAAGAAACACAAAATGACTAAAACTAAATATGTTTCTTGTTTAAATATTTTATTTTCTTTCTTTAAACTTGTTTTTTTTTTGCATTATCGGCCTTGTAATATTCCCACTGTTGGGACTCAGGCCTCCTCTCTAGGAGAACTGTAACCCACCACGCGGGCCCTGTGCGGATCGGTTCACATGTCTTCGAATTTTTGGTTCTAGGACATGCCGGAATCCTCACGATGTTTTCCTTCACCGTTTTGTTAGCAGTGTTGATGAAATAAATTACACAAAGTAATGCGCCTGGCTGGGTTTGAACCTGCGACCTACAACTCGTAAGTCGGGGCCGTTACCACTGGGCCACCACTGCTTTGCTAAACTTGTTATAATCACAAGTCATGTAACGAAACCAAAAAAAAAAACATTTGACAGTCTTTTGACTGGCAATAACAGTAGTTAATTCTCTGTTATTTATTTTTATTCCATCAGGAAGGAAAAGATGAATGATTATCATAAAATTTTGCAACAAGGTTCAGGTCTATTGTTCCTCACAACTTTCCTAAAATAGGAATTCCTTTATGCCTAACATTGTTAGCTTAAATTCAATTAATCATTTTGTCAGTACGGGTATACTAAACACTAACACTTTCTCTAAAGTTGTTGAGTCACCGTTATTATGCCATCGACAAATTTTGTATGGAAATTGTTGCAGAGTTACTTACAATCTTGTTATCTTCATATCAGAATGGTTTATTTTTCCTCTATTCATCATCGTCATCATTTCAGCCGAAAGACGTCCACAGCTAGACATAGGCCTCCCTCAAGCTTCACCACAATGACCCTTCCTATGTATATCGCATCCAAAGGTTACCTCCATTATGTTGGCGTGAACTCCTAGTCACGGGAATCCGATGGATGCGAGACGCACAGGACCGGTCACTGTGGCGACGCTTGGGGGAGGCCTATGTCCAGCAGTGGACGTCTTTCGGCTGAGATGATGATGAACTCCTAGTCTGTATGTCTAGTAGCATAGGAGGAGCGGGACCGTCTCTTCGTTGTGCTGGTTTGAAGTGACCTATTACAGCCGGCCGTGGTTTTGTCCACGGTCAAAGTACAGAGTCCCGGATACGGTTATTTAGCCATAGAAGAACGGACGTGCCCTCTAAGTACCCCGCTAAAAAGGTCCGGAGATCGAGAGGGTTTGGAAATTTCGTTAAGTAGTGTAGATAAGGCCTACAAAGCTTCACAGCAAAGGCGTAGCGTGGTTAGCCTTAAATCCGGTGGATGTGATGGATGTGAGATGATATGCCAAATGGTTGATGCGAAAAGTCTAGGTTTAGGGACGGCAGATTAGGAGACATTCATCGTCCTATCCATCTAAACCTGACACGGTAGCAAAAGAAAGTTCTTTATCATTGAATGCTCGTTAACAAATCATTCTTCAATTACTGAACGAGACGAAAACGGAAAAAAAATGAACTAGATTAGAAAATAGATAACTTTTAAGCAAAAACTACATTAGACCGAAGCACACGTGGCGACGCCTGAGTTGTACGTAGGACCGCGTCGTGTGGCGTTGGACTAATGTAGCTCTACAAGTCTAAATGCTATATTGTACGGAGACCCACGCTCCCAAATTGGTATACGTGACCCACGTGTACATTATCAGCAGTACATGGCGTTTTTGTGAGCCATTTTTTCCATTTTCATAAATGATGAATGATAAATGATATTTATTTTGCAAATCGGTTTTTTCCAAACTCTTTTACACGTCAATTTTTTTTTGTTTTTTTTTTTGTTACTAGATGAGGCCGGTGTTTCCTAACTGACTACGCTGAGAAAAAACACCGAAACAAACTCAGGGGTCACAGTCTCTTTTAAAGTCCATACAAAAATGTTAATCATATGCGAACCATGCAGATTAGTGTCTGAGATGGCCTTTTGAAGAAACAACTATGCAAATTTGAGTGGACCTGTCCAGTCAGTGCAAGCATTCGTCATTATTCGCAAAGCTCAACTCAGGACTACTAAGGAGCCCAACGACTTGACGAACAATACCAAAGAGAGGACATCTGGTTAGGCCGCAGAAAACACTCAAATTGCCAGACATAAGTTAAAATGACTGAAAAGAGAAAAAAAATCAATCCACATAGTCCTCACATTCACAAAAAAGAAAAAAATAATAATAATACAAAGTGTAATACTTATCAAAGTAAGCATTTATGTCAAACATAAATAAAAAAGAAAAAATAATTAAAAAATGTCAAATTGTAAAGTAAAAATTATTTTACAATGTCAAATTGTAATAAATAAATTTTATATCAAATTGTAAAAAAGTACAATCGAAACAAAAAAAGAAGATAAGACAACAGTTGTAGTGCGCACTGGAGCGGGTCAATCCCAAGCCTTTACGTCCTCAACGTAGTCCTTTACAGTGTAAAAAGCCTTTTGGCAAAGTTTTCGTTTAACAAAAGATTTAAACTTATTAAGGCTTAGTTCTTGCGTATGACTAGGAAGCTTATTATAAAAGCGTATACATTGACATCTAAATGAGCCCCCTATTTTTTTGAGCCTGGTTGCAGGAACAACAAAATTATGTTTGTTCCTAGTTGTTTCAATACTCAATACATCATTGCATTCCATAATAGTACAAAGGTGTTATAAGATTGTATATTAAAGTTTCAATTATGGACCCTGTCGGGCACAGTAAAGTCTATTTTATATATGCAGGCGATGCCGTTAAAAATACCTTTTAATTATACAACCAAATTTTTGGCTGGAAAAACATGCATATTAAAACGGTTGGACGGCTTTCAAAATAACTTACAGCCATTTAATCTCTGCGGTTTAATTGATATGTTTTTGATCATAAACTGAATTTGCCTTTATGAATAATCATGAATACCTACGTTCGAACTGTGATCATAGAAGCGAAATAGAGTGGACAATTATGTGCTGCTAGAGTAGGTATTCCAAAATGGAAAGTGATGTAATTTCATTGTATGTTTGTTTTTTTCATTGTGTGTGTTTTTTTTTAATTATTATTTAGGTATAGACTCGCATTTGGCTGTATTGTGATCGACGATGAAGTATGATTTCCTAGAAATAACATATTCACTTTTAAATGCAGAAAGACTGGCCTGTTGGTCTAGTGGTTAGTGACCCTGACTGCTATGCCGGAGGTCGTGGGTTCGATTCCCACCCAGGACAAATGTTTGTGTGATGAGCACGATCATTTGTTCTGTGTCTGGGTGTAATTTATCTATAATATGTATGTATTTAGAAATATATAAGTATGTTTATCAGTTATCTAGTACCCATAATACAAGCTCTGCTTAGCTTGGGACTAGATGATGTTGTGTGAAAGTTGTGGAATATTATTATTATTATAAAGGGTCTTATATAAATAAAAGAATTCCACTCTTCAGTTAAGTACGCAAGATGAAGATATTTCCAAAAAGTATTGTATATATTAGTGTAGTGTTACTTGACAAAAATAAACATATGCAAGGAAATAGATAGAATGCAATAAAATAGAACAATAATTATATTTTTGTTTGACAAAACAGTTCACCACACATCTTCTCAATAGGAAAGCGACGCCTAAGTACATCAACCGTAAAATGACAAATAAGCGTCTACGAAGCTATGCTTCTGTGGGTAATAGGCCTTACTCTTAGGGCCTATTTCACCACCTATGATTAAGTTTCGAGTATCTTACTTGGCAGATAATTTCATACAAATTCTGTCACATTTTTGAATTTATTCAGTGAGTAGTGCCTACTCGGACATTGTGAAAGAGGCCCTTACAATCACAAGTCAGTCTATCAACATCCAAGTACTTATTTATTTATTTATGCTTAATGCACAAAAACATTGTACAAAGGCGGACTTAATGCCTTAGGCATTTTCTACCAGTCGACCTTGGGTGGTGCAGAAACATGGCGTAGTAGGTGCAACTAAAAGAAAAAAAAACTAATCTATATATATAAAAATGAAACCCGTTTTTCGTTGTCACGACATCACATGAAAACGGCTTGACCGATTTGGCTGATTCTTTTTTTAAAATGTTCCTTGAAGTTCAATGATGGTTCTTACGGAGAGAAAAATTAAAAAAAAAAAAAAAGGTAGGTAACGTAGGGTAGGTAGGGTAGTGTAGGGTAGTGTAGGGTAGTGTAGGGTAGTGTGGGGTAGTGTAGGGTAGTGTGGGGTAGTGTAGGGTAGGTAGGGTAGGGTAGCGTAGGATATGTAGGGTAGTCATTTGACGGGAGCGAAGCCGCGGGTAAAAGCTAGTATTAAATAAAATATATACTTATATAAATACATACATATAACCAAAATTAAAGAGAGAAATGAATCCAACAAATCAACGCTGTGACGATTCTACCGACGATACTTCCACTTGACAGACCAGACCTGCAGTTATTGACATTGAAAGGGTCCAATCTACGTATCTCCCCTTTCAATCACCTGTGTTTCCAACTTTTTCCAGTCAAACGAATTGACAGTCAATTAACTTTTGAGTGGGACACTCAGTTCCGGTCGATGGCTGAAATTCAGTCGTTTTTCACCCACTTATATACCTGTACGTAGCAAGGGTGATTTTCAGGAGTAATTTTTTCACTGTTTTTGCAAGGTTTTCACTTCGATATGGATCGTTTGTTTTCATGATATTTCAATTAAGGGAAATGGAGATTTGAAAAGTGTATTAGAGTGTAGTCGTTGAAGTTTGTGTTTTTTACTTTGTGGGTCATAGGATGATAGGATTGTGAAATGTAGTTTTTTTATTATTACTGTCATGAGTAAATTAGTACTAAATGAGTGCTGCGATGGCCCCGTGGTCGTCGCGCTTCTCATGCAGGACTATCTGATTAGACTAAAAGACAATCCCAAACTAGTTGAGAAGACATCTTCATGCTCAACCCAGCGTGATCCCGACCACAATTATTAGCCATGGTAGATGCAGGCTTGCGGACGATGAGCAACGGGTAGTCCGCCGTCCGATCAATGCCCGATGCCCGCTAGGGCTGCAGGGGTTTTCAAAAAAGGTAACCCTTGATCTTAGAACGCAAAAAACAACTGAAGAATACAGGTGTGATTTTAGTCAGTAAAAGTCTGACAAGGTCTTCTGTTCCACCAAGAATCCCGTTCTTGGTGGAACTTGAAGAACTGGAAGACATTGGATGATTTATCATCTTAAAAAAAAGTTCGTAGGTAGGGAAAAGATGATAATCTATTGAGGTAACTGAGATCGTTACCAACCACGAAACCATAAAAATTTTAAATTAATATCAAACAAAAGCCGCTTTTAAAATGCCTTCACAAAATGACCTCATCATTATAAGTCCTGACATAATATCCAAGAGCTTTACGAAAATGAAAATTATGTATGCAATAAAATTTTCAGCAATTTATTCAGTGTTCCAGCGAAGTGGCCGTTTTGTGGACATAATCACTTTGTTTTCGTGAGAACGTTGATATGATGCAATTTTCATGAAATCATAATGGTATATTAAATGCGGATGAAATGGGAAAAATAATTAGATTCGGGTTTCAGTTCGTAGGTATTTGACATTGATATTTGTGGGATAATGTTGGTTAGTGAGTAGACCGAATTATTTATTTATTTATTTATTTAATTTAAACAGAACGGCCGAAGCCAATTACATCATTTAAACAGAGAAACAAGTACAGAAGACAACACAACAATAAAAACAGTAAATAGAGTAAAGCAAAAATTAAATGATTTAAAAAAAGACACATTGTAAGTCGCGCAGGACTTTCCTATACTATAGTACACACTCATACATCCATCTCACAAAATTTCATACATTCTGACAGTACCGTCTTCCATTCCTCCGTAAACATATCAAACTCTGTGTTCAGGTCTAGGAGAGCATTAAGCGCAGAGAGAGTCCGAGGTATGGGACTGGGTATTATAATTCAGGGAGGTTTTTTAAAATCTTTATTTATAGTTTTGGGGTTTTTAGATTCAGGGAGGTTGTAAGGTATACTCGTATGTATGTGTCTAAGTATTATTATTATCGTACGTCTTTTCTATTTTTTACCATTTACTCGTATATGAATTAAATTCGGCATCGCGCAATTACAGTTCTCTGTGCGATTTAAACATATACAATAGGTAGCCTGAAATTATTTTTCAGGCAATGTAATTCCCATTGCTCTAACACACGCATTCTTTCTATAACATGTGTGTGAATATGTGTGTGCCGACTAAAATATATTTCTTTCTTTATTTATGTAAGTAAGGTTAAGCTATCACATACCCGCGAAACGAGACACAATAGTAAAACAATAACAGCGCGGTCTCATAGGACCGGTCGGGGATTCAAACATTAAACCGTCATCAAGTTATCGCCATTTTTTGGGTGGAAAATCATTCAATGGTTTTTTCCGCTCTAGGGTGGAGCTGGGAATGTGTGTCAACCTTTGTTGACTAATACCCGGCCTTATATAACTTCTTTCTTTACCTTGCGTTCCAGAACCCTTTTTTAAGGTCATTTTTAGGATCATCAAAAAGACTTCATCCAGAACCCTGGGTTTTCCTTTCAGACCGAAATGTTCGCAGTAGGATTCAACCCTGTGACCGCGAATATGATTGCTTATCATCCGCATGACGTACATACACTGCAGCATATAAATAGCCTACCCCATAAAAGGACAGTTTCCCACCTACTCCATATTTATAAAGGACAAAATTATCTCCGCACGTGTGTAGGCAGGACTTTAAAATAGCACGTTGGAGTAGCGTATTAAATAGAAGTCCCGTGCATAATATGACGCTACTTTAATATCTTTGCATATATTTTGTGACGTTTCGTGCGTCATATAGCTACGTCACTATGTAAGTTATTTTAGTACTCAGACTGGTAAAAGTGTGCAGTGGAAATTAATATTGTTATAGTGAATTTTATGAAAGCAAAGTTGTGTTAAATGTTTATTTCGTTTTTTAGGGACCTGAAAACAGGTGCGGTTTTAGAAAACCATTGTTTTGGGTGGGAAGTCTTCTGATAACTTCTCTTGCTATCGGGGTGGAGTGGGAGGGAGTGTAAAATTGTACTGGTTCTAAATGTTTTGTGAGCAGTGGAACCCAATATAATACACAGCTTGCTGAGGATAGCAACGAAGGAACGGGGTAGGGTTTAGTCAGTATGAGTCTGACACGCCCTCCCGCTCCGCCCAAGAACGGGAGAATTCATTTTGATGATTCCCCTTCCAAAAATAAATCTTGCTGAGGACGAACAACGGTTATCTCGATGTCCGGTGGTCCAGAATTACGGGTGGAGGATGAAGGGAGCTGGAGAGAGTCAGCAACACAGCTGGGGCTTAGTAGGTAATTTTTAAAAGAGACACTATTTTTGACACATGTAGGATTTAGTTAGTAAAAATTTGATACGCCTTCTTTTACCGTCGCGCCCTAGAGTTGGGAAAGACATTGTATGATTTTTTGTAAGGTAGATAACTTCACATAAAAAAACTAAGGAAGAAACCCAGTACATAAAATTGCTACACAAACACATATGCCTACGTCAGGCCTGTCTTTGTGTGACGGCACACCCAATCTGTGGCCCGAAATTAGTAGTGCAGCAACCAAAAAAAACTTGCGTTTGGTATTTGGACGCTCTGTGATTGAATTGTATTCCCTTCGTGCTTTTATTATAGTGACATTTTGTGTTCCTGTATTTTATTATTTTTTCAGTATTTTCAGTACTTACATAAGCTGTATCTGGCGACTTTTAGTTACTTTAACTCCGCAAAAAGCAGCCTTATTCAATAAATAGCTATGCAACACTAAAATATTTTTTTCAATTTGGACTCTTTCTTCCTAAGGTATGCGTGCAATAATCATACAAATTGTTCAGCTTTATAATTTTATAAGCAGAGATTTTATTATCCGGATTCCAAAAAAAGGAGGAGATTCTCAAGTTTATTTTCCTTGTTTGTATCTTGTTCAGCGATATCTTCGCCAAACGAAACATAGGCCATTACTGAAAGAACATAGGTTGGGTTTTAGACAATAAATACCTGATATGCTCTCTTACTCCACCCTAAAGTGGGAGAAAAGTTATTAAATGATTTTCCTGCCAATTTGCACAGCCAAGAAAATGCAATCAAATCTCTGATACCAGGTATATTCTTCTGTTATCTACTGTACCAGTTTGTCACGAAATCGTCCACACATTTTTTGACATCATGACCTGGCTTTGCCTTATCCCGTCCCACTCCGGTGAGGAAAGGCCCTAAAGTAAAAGAGTAATTTCGTAGGAATCAATTCTTATTGGGGTATTAACGCCAATAAGTCTTTTTAATCTCTCCGATCCCTACTGTATCGATTTCAGCTGCCCCCTTGTTCGATTGGAAGCCAACCCTAACATTATTTCATGAGATTCGAGATGCAAGGATATTAGTTGTTTCTGTTGGTTGTTGTTGTTTTATTTGTTGAATGGGTAACTTGGTATTATTTTTATAGGTTAGCATAACTCAGAACCCTGGGGAATCATGGAACTACGGTTTTAGGAGGTTTAAGTAGATAAGTTACCAAAAACTATGTAAAGATAGTGGCACAGGATCCTCTGTTATATCAGAACAATGTTATTAATATACATTGATTAAAATGGCAAGGGGCTCTTACTAAAAACAGTCGCTAGCACAAAGCGACGTAGCAAAAAGGGAGTAACATCCTGAGGCGCTTGCAGAGCAAAAACGTAACGGAGTGAAGAGTTATACTACGGCTAGTATAAGGACAATCCCGGAAATACAGTCAAGGATAGGTATCTTGACCGTACTTCCAGGTTTAAGACCTTCAGTGTTTTTGGGCTTAAGGTGGCAAATCGTTTAATGACTTCTCCCACCCTGGAGGACGAGTCAGGCTTTTACTGATTAAAACCACACCTGTGTCTTTCAGTTTCCCTTTGCGTTCTAAGAAAGACCACGGAATATCTTTTCAAAAATTGCTCACGGCATAATAAGGTAGCTCATGCTCTACTACGGTTTACTAACATCTCTTTGAAGAGTTTCCGAACACAACTCAATATATATTTTTTAAAACTATTAAACAGTAGCTAGTCACACATATTCTATATCGAGATTTCCTAAACAAACTATTACGTGACATTTTCCTCAAATCTCAGAACTGTTCGAAAGGGTATATAATACAAAGAGAGAGTACACAAGGTGTATCGAACAGTACACACATAAGTACAAACCTGAGGTCCACATAGATTTATGTACCTACAAGGTACACACATGAGAGGCGAACCAAACAATAGTAATAAGAATTAACTGTAGACTTTACTGTAATGGAGTATGATTGGTTTTCGGTTACCGCTTATTTTTGATTACGTAACAGCGAGTTTTTTGTTCCGTAGGTTAAAAATAGTAGCCAGTAATCTAATGTTCCAGTATAATTTTGATCGGATGTTCGGTAATCGTTCGGAATGAGCCCGAGTCGTCAATGGCGCGTAGTGTCCAGCACTTCAAGATGATGCAAGGCAAAGAAGGAACAGGAGAAGTAGGTTTTAGTCACTAAAAGTCTCTAAGATTATCACAACAACTAAAAAAAAAAGTCTGTAAACGTCTGATGGCCCTTTAACCCCACCCTAGACTGGTAAAAGTCTTTAGATGGCTTCCCACCTAAAAAAAGTGGTACTAGAATTTAATCAATGCAACAATAGAAGTCATACATTATGTGAAATTCAAATCATATTGTCTTGTCATCGTTAATTTCATCCTACTAGAGTGCGTCTAATGAAAGCGCGACGACTGATATATAGTTCATCAGAATTATTGACAGACGCAGCAAAAGGGAAGTTCGTTCCCATTGAGCACCGACAGGGTGATGCAATGTGATTGAACTGCTCGTTATGTTCCACGTGCACTTCAAGGAGATGTCAGCAAAACCGATGGGGCTCAGCAGTGTCCCTACAGAAGCCATTGGTTCGCTTCTGAAAGGAAAACTCGGGGTCCCGAAATGCAAGGCAAAAAAGGAACAGGAGGTGTAGGTTTTAGTCAGTAAAAATCTGATACACCCTTTCATTCCGCCCTACAATCAATGCAACAATAGAGGTTTATAATACACTTTTGTCATACATTTTGTAAAATCCAAATCATATTGTCTCTTCCTCGTTAATACAACCTACTATACAGTTCATCAGAATTATTGACAGACGCAACAAAAGGGAAGTTCGCGTCCATTGAACAGCGACAGGGTGATGCATTGTGATTGAACTGCTCGTTATGCGCGCAATGTGAGTGAATAGATCAGCCCGGTCCTTTACACGTGTGTGTGTGACTTTGTTTGTTTGTGTTGGGTTTATTTGAGAGGTTATTGTGAAGGTTATAGTGGAATAGAGTAACCGAATATGGAACACCAATCTATTTTTGTGATGATATAAAGACTTTTTTTGCGATTCGGAAAACTCACGCACCGTTAATTTAGAATCGAGTTTCGACAATTATTTCGAATCACAACAAGTCTTTATTTTGTGACGTAAATACAAACTTAAAGTTGTCAGACTTTTTAAAATTAGTATTTGATTCTTGCCAATTTTTTTAGGTGTCTAGGTGAACAGGAAGTAACTACCCTAGAGGGTTTGATTTCCTTACGATTTTTTTTTTATTGTTGATAGATTTGCGTTTGATCGTTATCTCACCTCCGGATGGAACACGATCAGATTTTAGTCAATATAAAAGTCTGACATTCCCTTCGCTTTATCCAGAGCAGGAAAAGTTATTTATTTTATAGTTTATGTACACACAGATATACAGATAAAGAAACAATTAAATATAGAAATATGTACAGAGGTACTGCTTATTTCAAAAATAAATCTCTACCAGCAGACCTGCGAAAGAGAGATTTTGTGAGATGTAGACAGTTGTGTGCAAGAAAAATAAAAGGAAAGCGTATGGAAACTTTAATTAAAGTAACAAATACATATATATACCTTAAGATTATACTAAAAATAAATATATCGATACCTTTGGGTAGAAAGGTCGTATAAACCAAAACCCGACTTTTCAGTAAAGCAGAAAAACTAAATTTTTTTTACATAAAAATTCATAACTTTTTTCCTTTTGAAATTATAAAAAAATGATCTATGAGAAAGGTTCTTACATTTTGTAGACGAAAAAGGTTAAATCATCAAAACCCAGCTATCTTCTTTGGTTTTAAAGTTAGCTTGCATTTACGTCTAAGAAAAAATCAATGTTTGGTTTATACACCCCATGAAAATGTACTTTGAAAAAACTACATTTTTGGTAACCATAAGGGTCATATTTAACGTCGTAAAACCCATATATGTATTTTTTTTTGTATTAAATACCATTTATAATCATAGATCAATTAAATTCTGACTAATAAATAATCCTGTTACACATAGAATTAGTAGGGACTCAATTTTTATTATTATAATACCCAATAATGGTCGATTCAAATAAAATAAAACTACCTGAAATATGAAATCAACATTTATTAAGTGTTATAATACATTCTAATCAATGGTATCTGCCCGGTACCTATCATTTATCGCGCTCGTTCTTCTGCTTGTCGCTGCGCGCAAATGCGAGCCTAGTATGTTGATCGTAAAGTGCTTCTTGCAATCTTCTTCTTCCTGCCCTTATCCCATATTACTTGGAGTCGGCGCAACACGTTTTCTTCTTCCATACTATCATTAACTTCCTTTTCTTTCTTATCGGTCCTTACGCAATCTATCCATCTTTTCTTTGGCCTCCCTATTCCTCTCTATCCATCCTTCTCATCATCCAACTCTTTTAGTAACATGCGTTTCAACCCTTCTCTTTACATGACCATACCAAGACAAACGATTTCCATCCAACTTTTCAGTCACTGGCGCCACTTTCAAACTTCCCCTAATACACTCATTTCTCATTTTGTTCATTCTTGTCACACCACACATCTCAATATTCTCATTTCCACTACATGCAATCTTTTTTCATCCATCTTTTTCACAACCCAACATTCTGATCCATACAGTATGACAGGTCTTATCACGGACTTGTAGATTTTACCCTTCAACTTGAGGGGCATCCGTGGATCACAAGTTGTTTCCGTGACCTGTCGCTATTTCATCCATCCTTCGTTGCTCGGATGTGTTATGTCCCGGTCTACCTCACCATCTCCTTGGACAAGCTAACCGAGGTACTGAAAGTCGGAACAAATCGGTATGGGCGTCCTAGCGAGAACTAAAGGCGAAAGATTGAAGGGACCGCTGAAATCGCAGAACAAGTACTCTGTTTTGGTTCTACTCAATTTCAGGCCATCACTCTCCAATCTTTGCCACAACACCTCCAATCTGCTCTGAACCTCAAGGCCACTCTCGGCAACCAGCACAATGTCATCGGCAAACAGCATACACCAGGGGGCCTCTTCCTGAATGTCTAACGTCAAAGCGTCCATTATCAGCAGGAAGAGTTTAGGGCTGAGAGCCGACCCCTGATGTGGGCCGACCGCCACATTCAAACTGCCACTGGTGCCTACTGTAGACCGGACTTGGATACTACACCGACTGTACATCGCTCGGATCAACTGCACATAATTCATAGGCACACCTTTCTCCTTAAGGGCCCACCACAGAACCTCACGATGTACCTGGTCGTATGGTCAATTAATACCATGTGCAAGTTTGTATGTGCACCTCTGTATTTCTCGCACAGCTGGCGTATAGCGAAAATGGCATCCGTTGTACCCCGACCAGGCATAAAACCGAATTGGTTCTGTGAAATTTCACTCTCTTCTCTCAACCGCCTTTCAATACTTCTTCCTCCCTTACTTTCATAGTATGTGACATTAGCTTTATTCCTCTTTAGTAGCTGCATTCAAGAACATCACCTTTGTTTTTAAAGTACAAAAGTTTTTTGGTGCCCATCATCAGGTATAAATTCTTCTTTCAACAACTTATTGAAGAACTAGGCTATCTACATCCATCCATCCACTCGCAGTAACTTTCACACTTCAACTGGTATTCCAAACTGGGCCAATGGCCTTACCATTCTTCATTCCATTAACTGCTATTGTGACTTCATCCATACTAACCATTCTCACTAACCCCACATTTTCTGGTTTAGTTTCTAAAATCCCACTCCAATCATTTTCCTCATTCATTAGTCTTTCAAAATATTCCTTCCACCTCTCTTTGATTTTTTCATCATCTGATAGAACCATTCCAGGTTCATTCCTTACACATTTTACTTGACAAACATCCTAAAGTAAGGTGCGACTTGCAATGAACATGGTTTATACACCAACGTTGCGAACTGTGTTTGGATTTACGACGTCAAATTTAACCTGTGTTAATGCATTTAACACTTTAGGGCGTATAAACCATTTACAATTAATGCATTTAACACTTTAGGGCGTATAAACCATTTTCAATTTACGACTATTTTTACACCCTGAGTTAATATAAATTATGGTCATTACGTCATAACAAAATTACAAAAAAAAAGGGGGTCGTATTAACCATTTTTGAGCAAATTTCTACATTTCGTATATATTATACAGATCGATAGAGAAAAAAAATCTGAGAAAAATGGTATATATAACTCAATTTGGCCAAATTGGTTTATACGACCTTTCTACCCAAAGGTAGCGATATAATATAAATACGTTATACTAAAAATAAATATATAACATACATACGAATAAACAATTACACTACACAGAGAGTGCTCTTTCACTTTGTTTCTAAGAAGAGTGAGATAGATTTAACCTATCAATACCCGCGAAACGAGACACAATAGTAAAACAATAACAGCGCGGTCCAATGAGACCGGTCGGGGATTCATGAATTAAGGTCACGAATGCTATGCGGTAGAGAGTTCCACAGCCTCACTGCATGGACGGAAAAGGAGTAGGAGTACCCACCCACCCTAAATAATTTTATTATTGTTTATAGACTTGCGCTTGTCTATCTCACCTGCTTGAAAGCGACGATGCGGTCGACGATGGAGCGCGCTTACCTATAAGCAACCTATTCACTTTTGACTTAAAGATTCCCGGGTTGAAGCTATCTATACGTCAAAATATGCACCATCATAAACTGAGCATAAACGGTCATATCTTTAGATTGCTTTTAATTTATTCATTTCAACTCACTACCTTCACGAGTTCCTGAGAAAAAGGTTTTGAAAAAGGTTCCGTTTTTTTTCCTTCGTTGGACCAAAAAAAATAATAATAATAAACAAAAACTCACCTGACTCTTCTCAGCATAATACACAAGGCTCGCAAATATCACGATGCCCAGCACCAAAAAGAAGACCAATAAAGTCAGCTCCTTCGCCGAAGCCTTGAAGGTGTGCACCAGGATCTTCAACCCTGGACTGTGCCTCGTCAGCTTGAACAGCCTCAGGATCTTGATGATGGAGATGAACTCCAGGATGTCGGCTTTGTCCACGTACTGACGGACTACTGTCAGCTCGACCACTACGTCCATGTAAAAACTGAGGGTAGCTATAAAATCTATGATGTTCACTGGTGATTTGACGAATTCTATTAGGTTTGGGGCAACCTGTAACAAGAGAAAGGGTTGTTTTAGTCAAAATATAATGTTATCACAAGTAGGAGCTCGTGGCTAGATAATAACAGCCGCATGGGTCGATCTTCAAGATTAAGAAACGCTTGTCAAGGTTGGTCTGTGGATGGGTGACCATCGTAACATACCGAGTTTCCTCCGTGCCTCTGAAAGCACGTTAAGCCGTAGGTCCCGGTTGTCATTTGTAAATCTTTGGCTGTTGTTACGCATAGTCGGAAGCCAGTAAATCTGACTCCAGTCTTGTCAAGAAGTATCGTGTTACCCCAGTTAATGGAATGTGGAGGTCTGGTAGGTATAGGTCTGGTAGGTATATATAGATAGCCGCTCCTCGTAAAATACTGGTATTCAGCTAAATCCAGCTTGACTGGAAGCCGACCCCAATATAGTTGGGAAAAAGGCTAGGCAGATGATGATGAGTCAGACCATTAGCTTGATTTGATAAAACTGAGTAAATTATTTCGCCACAGTGACCTTATTATTTAAACACTTTAACAATTTTATCAACAATTTTCTCATTGTTCTTTATATATTTTGATGCTACCCAGTAACTAGATTTTCTTTAACAACCCAGTAGGAGGAAAACACAAAACATCTCAGATAGTAATTAGTTTTCGTTCTTTAATTCTTTATTGCACACAAAAACGTAACATTACAGGCAGTTAATATATTCTTAAGTATGATTACTATTTTTCTAGACCATTTACAGCTCCCTGTATCTTTTATGAAATTGATCTAGCTAAACAATGTCCCATAATTATGTAGTCGTGTTGCTTTTAGCTTTCCGTTCTAATATTTAACCTCACATCTTCGGCGCATGCATTACGTACTACTAAACCACTCGCTAGCTCACCAACAGGTACTAACAGGGCTCTAATTGATTGATTAGTTCAGTAGTTTTTGCACCAAATATCGCTATAGTAAAACCATTTCAGTTTTATTAGATGTATACTCTAGTCAATTCAATTTCGAAACATAGACTGACCAATAGCTTTCTTTGATAAAATTTAGTAAACTATTTCGCCAGTAAATACAATGATGCCATAATTCATCAAAACAAAAGACGGTTAATAATTTCATCAACAATTTCCTTGTTGTTCTTTATATGTTTTGATGCTACCCAGTAACTAGATTTTCCGTCACAACCCTGTAACTGGATAACCCAAGACATTTCAGAAAGAGATTATTATTTGTTCCTTAATTCTTTATTGGACACAAAAACATGTTACACAGTTAATGTCGTACGGTGAGTATCCACCCTTACGTTGTTCAAACCTCTACGGTTCGGACTAAGCGTTTCGCTTCGTTGTTTATACCGCGTACATCGAAGGACTGGAACAATTTGCCAGCTGCGGTTTTCCTGTTAGATTATAAGTGTCTTCAAGGCTAGAGTGAATAGGGTCTTAATAAACTAGTGCGCCTCACCGTCGACGATTGCATCACTGCTTACCATCAGGTGGGATCGCAGTCAAGCACTAGTTTATAACAATTAAAAAAAAATGTATTCGTCAGTATGATTACTATTTTTCTAGACCATTTACAGCTCTCTGTATCTTCTATGAAATTGCTCTCGCTAAACAATGTCTTATAATTATGTAGTCGCGTTGCTTTTAGCTTTCCGTTCTAATATTTAACCTCAAGTCTTCAGTGCATGCATTACGTACTACTAAGGGTCGGTTCACATCTGACGGAAAATGCGTTGAGGCCATCATCAGTCGCGACTATTCCGTCAAACTAGACCTTTCACATTAAGCGTCTAATCAGTTTGTCCGTTCAGCATCTACAGAGCGGTACTTATTTATTTTTATTGTAAACTCCAGAAATAGAAGTCGTTAGAATAGTAGCCAGAATTTTTTGTCACTAAACAGATAATTTAAGCCAAGACGTAGCCAAAAAGTCGCTAAATAGGCAACACTGGTTTTTACGTCGACCGACAATGCGTTGACGGAAACGGAACCCACGCGACGCACTAACGCATCATCGGTTAGGTGTGAACGCTTGAATGTTTTATTATACATTTGTCTGTTTTGGCGTTTCGCAACCTTCTTCTTCTTATCGTACCGTTAGTGGCCAACCTGGTGTCAGAGTTGTCAAGCCGCCCGAAGGTTTCTGACTTGGCTTAACGACTGCTAGACGTTATTTCGCGTATTATCATTTCGCAACCGATAATACGCGACGCATTTTCCGTCAGATGTGAACCGACCCTAAACCACTCGCTAGCTCCATAGCGGTACCAACAGGGCTCTAATTGAGAACGCGCAGAGTTATTAATATGCTAAACTTTGCGCTAGTTCGTGAACTAAGGTGTTTACTGTGTGGTTCATAAGAGGGTTTTATGTAGTAGGAGATTATTATTTTGTAGTTGATATTATAATATAACTAAATATTGCCAGCGGCTGCGACCGTTTTAAAGTAAACAATGATCCCAAGGAAACATGCTCAAGGGATGAAAAGTAGCTTAAGGACTACTTCAGGTACGGTTTACACATCTGTCAAATTTTAACCAAATCCGTTCAACCGTTCGAGTGTAAAGAAGTAACAAACACACTTACAGTTTGCACACTCACAAACTTTCGCCTTTATAAAGTCTTATTAATATTATGTAATTAGTTAGAATTGAGCATTTGGAGTTAAGATCCCATCAAATAGTTTGTCAGGTTTTTAACATACAGTTACTAGATCTGTCAAACTCTTTGAATCGGTCTATCTTCTTCTTCTTCCTACCCTTGTCATATTAATAGGGATGGGCGCAACACGGCTTTTTCTTCCATTCTGTCTAGTCCCGTTTCACTACGGGCACGCCATAATTATGGCGGAACGTCCACTCATTCAGGAGTGATTGCAAAGATAGGCGCGAAAGGCGTCCCCACCATCCGTATGACGCAGGTCCTCAGCGGACATGCTAAGCTCGGGAAGTTCCTGCACCAGATTCATGCGAAAGAAACGCCCAAGTGTCACCATTGTTTAGAACCGGGGATTAGTTGAGATTATTTTAACGAGATAATAGCACTTTTCAAAGATTCATAAAGAAGGTTTATAACCGCCCTCACAGATGTTTGTTAAAGATAATTAACAGTTAACTAAGGATTACGAGAGGCAAGTATATTAATAATGTAATTTTAACGTGTTGAGCACACGTTTTAATGTCTTTGCAGATGAGAAGCGATCCACAACCGTCCTAAGTAAACTTCAGATTTGAGTCTGTTTGTTTTTATTTTAGACTTAGGTCTAATTATTATCTAAATTGATACTTTAGGTTTTGAGGATGTTTGGGAGTGACCGTGACCCTAGAACGCAAATTGCAACTGGAAGTGAATGTAGCCCTAAAACCCAAAGAGCAACTAAAAATCTGGTGGTCTTTGAACGCGAAGGCCATTCAGAGTAACTGTAGTCCTCGACCGCGAAACGTAAATCTAAAGGGTGTAAAAAGACCCTTAACGAAAACGAAAACCCCATATTCTACACATCACTGGGATACTTTTTTTCTTCTAGGACATACCTGGGAATTCACTGGTTCTGGAGATATTGAAGGGCAAAGTCAACAATTTTTTTTTCGTTTTTTTTTTTCAAATCGTATTCCAAGTATCATTAGTAAACTTTCTTCTGAACAAACATTATCAAAATTATCAATTTTTCACAACAAATTACGCATTTGAAATTAGAAAAATGCAACGAAAACTAAACACAACGAGTGCCGCACACATACAAGCTTGCGGTCGGTTCAACTACCAAGCGCGAGCGGCCAAACGCTCAGCTGATCGAAATAATTATCAATTAATTATTTTTTAAAGATGAAAAAAAAAAGTTTTTTCCCAGCAATAATTTTTGGTTAAAGTTGCTTAATTACATGTACAGAATGTGTAGTTATCGGCTTTGTGATCGGTCTTTTTACACCCTGTATAGGGAGTCACCGCGTGGTTCTAGTAAGTCAGTAAAAGTCTGAGACACGCTTTCGTGCTCCATTTTAGAGCTTTACCAAGTCATCGGTCCACTTTATGAAAGGCATTTTATCGCTGTATCTTCCGGTACGTGGTCTCAACTCCCGAATTTTTCGCCCTCATCGTCCATCTGTTCTAAAACGAAATGTGCCCTGCCCAATGCCACCAGAAGTAACATCAGGTGAGATGGAGGTCAAACGCGAGCCTATGTATAATAATTTAAAAAAAAAGTTTGGCAATTTAACGAGCTATAGCGGTAACCGTGGTTCTCTTGCGGATATCTTCATTCCTGATAAGATCATGCAAGAAAACTCCGAGCATAACCCTTTTGATTGCCCTTGTAGTGACTTTGAGTATCTATTTAGGGATTTTATAAGTGTTAGTTTTTTACCAACTAAGGCACAGAACCCCTTAAAAATGCGAGTATAACCAAACTCCCTGTGGGCTTTGAATTATGACATAATCACACGCTATACCAGGTTTATCAACACGGCCCTGAAGGAGATATTTCTATACATCATCACACTAGAGGTTTTTGAAAGGATAAGGAGTTTTTTCATGGGACACAGCTCTTCAATTTTCTGCTCAAGCGGTTCCAATTGCGAGGTTATGGATTACTTCTGAGAATTATCGGATAAACAGGATGGTTTATGTGTGTACGGTGATAAGAAAGCAAATACTAGGGAGTCAAGTATCACAAATTTACTAGCTTGCGCTGACGGTTTTGTCCGCATTTATCTAAACCTAAACCCATAATACAGAACAACCGGAGTTTAAACTACGATTTCATCATCATCATCATTTCAGCCAAAAGACGTCCACTGTTAGACAAAGGCCTTCCGAAGTATCGTCAAAATGACTGGTCCTGTGTATCTCGCATCCATCGGATCCCTGCGACCCTCACTAGCGACCATCGGTCCACTTTGTAGGAGGGTTTCCAACACTACATCTTTCAATACGTGGCCGCCGCTCTAGAACCTTTTGTCCTCAACTTAGCTTGTTTTGTGAACAAGCCATATTTAAATAACGAAAAACCAGAAATTAGTATGAAAGAAATTATGAAATTAATTAACAAATTCTTTGAATACCAACTCAATTACTTGTATGTATTTAGAAACTAGCGCTGTATATCTCCGAAAATCAACCGACTATACCCTTCAGCAAATCCAACCATATAATCCATTATTAATTACCACTAACACAATCAATCTAATCACGGAAATATATCAACAGCCATTGTTCTCAAGACGAAAGAACCTCGATAAACCTATTCACAGTTGGTCGTAACAATATGGAAGTGGAAACAGCCTGTAATGTCGATATGAACACAATAGGAACGGCCGGAAGATAATAAAAGTAAGTGGCATAGATTGTGTGGTTGATATCTATGGAAATTCCGAATTTAAGAGAACCCTTCTGAGTCCGTCTATCGTCAACGTGAGCTTGGTTTGTGTTTGAGACTCACCAGAACATCTCCCTCTGGAAGCGCATTACAGTGGCCAATCTGGAAATCTCTTAACTGATTGTGGACCCAGGTTGGCCGCTGTAAAAACAACATGGCCAAATCGGGCTTCCTCGACCCATCCTTACACAAGTGACATCCGGCACTTGCTATACTGTCCATCCTGCACAACCACCGGCACTTTGCAAGATCTAAACGAGGCCAATGCCAAAGCCATACAGGTTGCCAAATACTTGGCAGAAAAAAGTTTAGTAAGAGCATCGACACAAAAAGAAGAAGAAGTGAGCTCGGTTGAAAAGTTTTTTGTTTCAACATACGAGTATGCAATGATTGATTAAAAAGCAACGTGAAACGACGAATGACGATTGCGTTTCGGTTGCGCTGTGCTGGCGATAGCGGTAACTTTTGTTCCCTTGCGGATATTTTCATTTTTAATTGAACATACACAAGGAAACTCCAAGCATAACGCTTTCCCTTACCTTTCGAGTGACTTTAAGGCCTTTAATGAGGCTTATTGTTAGCGACCACATTTCAGAGCCATATATCCTCACTGGCAATACGTCAGTCTAGTCATGGACTTTCGTCTTGAGACATTGTGGCTTGTTGGACTATACTATCTGCCTACAAAACGCACGGTCAACGGGAGCGAAACTGTGAGAACCACCTCGTACAAGTATACCTATAAGTAAACATTAAACCCCACACTTCTACAAATAAAAACACATTACAGCCGATAAAACACATAAATCAGCATAAAAATAATCGTTTTCAGTGCCTACACAACCGTTTACGGCTTTACTCGACCATTCCAATAAAAAACGGTCCAGACCGTGTGCTTTACGCACATTGCCTACACAGTACACATTGAAAAGAAACCGAAAATGTTCACTAAAGGCTAGAGTGGCCCAAACAAACACGGGGCCCAATTAACGGGGCCCTTATCACGCCTGTGGGGCCCGCAGTACTGGAGGTAATGAGACGATTTTGAATAAGAAATATGCGCTCTAAGCACTATGTAATTGAAAGGGTTTAGGATTCTTTAAGGTGTGATTTTAGTAATGCGATTTTATTGTAAAGGTGGCTTACGCTACAATATTTATACGTTATATGATGAATTTCTCAGACAAATTTTTATATAGTGTATAATGAGCATAATTATATTATCATTTCTAGAGAAAAAAGCTCTTCCGATCCGCGATTGCCACTCCCGGCCATTCTGTTCTACGAGCAATTGCCCCTATCCACTGCCACTTCAATTTAGCAATTCTTCAGGCTATGTCGGCGACATTGGTTCTGCTGCGGATATCTTCATTCCTGATACGATTACGCAAGGTAATTCCGAGCAAAAGTGACCACATTTCAGAGCAATTTGTCATCAGATATTGATACCCAACATCATAAATGCCTGCAGTATTCAGCTAATTAATTTAATTTCATACTACACCATCCATTGAAGAACAAGGACCTTCTATCGTCCACTACAAACCAGTTTGATTAGACACAGTCATATACAGAAACTCAACGCAATTAGTCACAGTTCTCACAAGGACCTAACATGACGTTTGACAATTACGTTTGATACCAGTCCACACTCAAACACTTTTGTGCTTCGAGAATGATTTGTCAGTCAGATAAGTTGTCGTCAATTAATTAACTCAATTGAACATTGGCGATTTTGATCGTTATTTATGATAAAGTATGATCCTAGGATATAATAGGTTTCCTCATAATGTTTTCCTTCTCTGTTTACAACTCTGAAATTATGAGCTCTACTTTTTATTTAAACACCATAACTGTCTGCGGAATTCAGCTAATTAATTTAATTTCATACTACACCATCCACGAGCTTCTATCGTCCACTACAGACCAGTCTGATTAGATGCAGACATATACAGGAACTCAATGCAATTAGTCACAGTTCTCACAAGGACCAAACATGACGTTTGACAATTACGTTTGATACTAGTCCGCACTCAAACACTGGTGTGCTTCGAGAATGATCTGTCAGTCAGATAAGTTGTCGTCAATTAATTAACTTAATTGAACATTGGCGATTGGATCGTTATTTATGATAAGGTACTGATACCGTATTAGTGATAAGACTACATGAGATGAGTTGTTATTCTGATTAAATTAGTGCATAGGCCCTTAATAAACTAGTGCACCTCAACATCAACGATTATAACATTGCTTAGCATGAGGCAGGATTGAAGTCTAGTACTAATTGTTTATACTATCAGGATTCTAGGTCAACAGAAAGTACTACTTTGATTTTCTAGTGAGTATCTAAATAAATGCCTAAACGAAGCATAAACGGCCTTATCTTTAAATTGCCGTAGAAGTTTGATTCTTTCACGGCTCCAAGGGGTAGAAGACTTATGTGAATATGATCCTCGGGGCTCTCAAACGAAGGTAAAGAAGAAACAGGAGTAGGTTTTAGTCTCTAAAAATCTAACACACTCTCCCGCTCCACCCAGAGTACTCATCTAATCCCAGATGATTTCCCACCAAAAAAAGGGGTGGCAGACTTGAAGATCATTTTTTTTTCTTTTTCTATACATCCACAAGAACTTGAGAAAAGAGTTTCGACCACAAGAACAACCAACATCTAAGAGATATTAATACTCTTGCAAATGATGCAACAGATACAATTCAGGTGTCTTTATGTTGAGAGTGAATAGGTTACTTCAAGGCAAAAAAAGGTAAGCGTGCTCCATAGTCGGCCACATCGTCGTTTGCCATCTGGTCAAACAGGAGCCTATGCATAATTAAAAAAAACATGTCCAATCTCTAACTTTTAGACTGACGATTATATTCGTAAATTGCATAAGTTTGTAATAAGCTAGCCAAGATATCAACGTCCCTTGCAGTAATATACTGATATTGCTGCAAGGAACGTGAAATATCTTGTCTAGCACATAATAAACTGTCTAGTTTAAACTGCAGTGGACCGTGAAATAAACAGATTATGCGCCCGTCGCTTAGTCCTGCAACTTGCTGAGCTTGAGGAGTATGATCTCAATTATCTCGTTCGAGATAGATTTTGAAATGAATAATATGATGTGAGGTAGATTTAAAGCAGTTTTTTTTTAGATTTTGGCACCATCAATTACGATTTAAAACCACGAAAAAAAATTATTCTTGTTCTAAAACCGCCAGTTTCACACGGTTGTTGCAAATCTTTGATAATTTCTCTACTATAATTATTATGCATGTATCCAAACCTTCCCAATAAATCAGTCTATCTATTGATGAAAACCAAATGAAAATCCCTTTAGTAGTTATTGAAATTGTCACGAACAAGCAAACAAACGGTAGCTTTCTTTTAATGTACGGAAGTGACAATTTTCAAACGGTTTCCTATACCTCTTAACACTTTTTGTAAGCACTTCTTTGTCCCAGACTTCTTTGAAAAACGCTGACTTGTCTAACAAATAAACCAAAAACTCGTTCCCCAAAACTACTTTACACTCGCTTATTCCAGTGTCACACCAACACCCAACACGTAACCCTAAATCGCACGTCCGCACGAGTGAAATCACACCTTAAATTTTATTAAATATAACCCTTTTTTCCATGATTCAGTGATTTTATGCCAAAGACTGTCAATATGACCCGAGAATTGCGAGATATTATTATTTGCAACATTTTTCGCAAAAAATTCTGTTTTCGGATTTTGGGTGAAAACTCATTACTTTACTTTTATTGCTTTTAACACTTTTTTAGATTGTTTCGCTTTTATGAGAACAGTTTTATTTTTATGTATTCTGGGTTTTTCACCTGCGCTCTAAAATGGAAAAGGTCTTTTTTTGTATTTTAAAAACAGCGCCATTTTAAGTTGGAGATTTATATAAAGCTTTTGTTAATTCTGAGTTAAATTGTTTCGGTAAAGTAATAAAGTAGTGTAAGGCAAATAAAATTGGACTGTAAAAATTCATTGAATTTTTGATAACTTATAAAGCTATTCACATAAATATAGCCAAACTCACTAAAATATTAGATACACATATACCTATTTTTCAAATCACAAAAAAAAATAGAAAAAATATGATAGCTTAATAGCTTATTCTGCAGCAGTATCGAAATCCATTACATTTTAGGGTTCCAGACCCAAAGAGTAACAAACAGAACTGTAGGTATTACTAAGCCTTCACTGTCCGTCCATCTTTCTATCAGCAAAATGTATCTCATGAACCATAATAGGTAGAGCTGAAATTTTAACGCAATAGAAATATAATACATAAAGACTTTGCATATTTCTTTGGAGGAGCTCGTGGCTAGATAATAACAGCCGCACAGGTCGATCTTCAATGTTAAGCAACGCTTGCCTAGGTTGGTCTGTGGATGGGTGACCATCTTAACATAACGAGTTTCCTCCGTGCCTCGGAAAGCACGTTAAGCCGTTGGTCCCGGTTGTCATTTGTAGATCTTTGGCAGTCGTTACGGATGGTCAGAAGCCAGTAAATCTGACTCCAGTCTTGCCATGAAGTACCGTGTTACCCCAGTTAATGGATTGTGGAGGTCAGGTAGGCAGCCGCTCCTCGTAAAATACTGGTATTCAGCAAATCCGGCTTGACTGGAAGTCGACCCCAATATAGTTGGGAAAAGGCTAGGTAGATGATGATGACTTTGTATATTTCTATTGCCAATATAACAATGCTAAAGAGCAGTAGCAGCCCAGTAGCAACGACCCTGACTTACTTAGTCGTACGTCATGGATTCAAATCCTAGCATAATTTTGCAGTTTGCACTCGGCGCATTACCTTGCACTGTTCCAGTTGGTCGTTTCTTATAGATGAAAACCGGCAGGAAACAGAAAATAGAGAAAAATAAAAAAGCTATTCCATTCCCAAGTCACAGCTTCAAAACTCATCATCATCTACCTAGCCTTTCACAGCTTCAAAACTATTCCCGAAAATAAAAAACATAACAGAAAAGTTTTATCAAGAAAAACTCACCGAAACAAACATGTTGAATTTCTCATTTATTTCTCCAGAAAAAAACACTCGGACGGGTTAGGTAAATGAGAAAACCGTTTACCAAAAAGAAAAAAAATATGCAAAATACCTAAAAAGGTCGTTTTACATGTAGGTTGTAGGTAATGTGAAAATGAACGGACTACCCTCAGTGGCAAGAAGGATGAGACCCGTTTCAGTTTGATCTGAATAATTCATGTATTGTTAATTGTGGGCGCTTGTAACCGTAGCGATGTATTATCGTATGAATAATCAGAGCCAAGAACGGTTGGGAACCTATTATGGAATTAGTGGGAATAATAGCTGCCTTAGGCAGGGGTTGCGTGATTGTTTAGAACAATCATCACGGCTGTGGAGCAGAAAGGGCAACTGAAAGAACGCGGGTAGGTTAAATTCTAACACGAACTTGTGCAAAGTTGTTTGATGATTCCTCATGTCCTAAATGAATCAAAACAAAAACAAAAAAAAAAAAACAAGAAAATAAACACAAACAACAAGAAGGAAAAAAAATAAAAAGTTACAAATTATTACTCCTTCCCTTGGTATTAATTGGTCCACACTTTAGTCCAAATGCTCCTAAAATCATCACCATCTTTGGTTTTAATATGTCGCAATGGATTCCCACGAACCGTCGTTTGTTTTTAAGAGAACAAAGATATATCTTACCCAAATTATAACAATCAAACGTTTATTTAGGATTTTGGTTACATATTTTGTTATGTATGTATTGGTATTAGGAGCTCGTGGCTAAATAATAACAGCCGCACAGATCGATCTACAAGGTTAAGCAACGCTTGCCTAGGTTGGTCTGTGGATGGGTGACCATCTTAACATAACGAGTTTCCTCCGTGCCTCGGAAAGCACGTTAAGCCGTTGGTCCCGGCTGTCATTTGAAGATCTTTGGCAGTCGTTACGGATAGTCAGAAGCCAGTAAATCTGACTCCAGTCTTGCCATGAAGTATCGTGTTACCCAGTTAATGGGTTGTGGAGGTCTGGTAGGCAGCCGCTCCTCGTAAAATACTGGTATTCAGCTAAATCCGGCTTGACTGGAAGCTGACCCCAATATAGTTGGGAAAAGGCTAGGCAGATATTTTGTGTATATAAACATAAATTGTAAAGTAATAACAAACAATAAGTTTAAATAACCACCACCTATAAGAACAACACAAAAGAACGACTAGGCTCATAAAATATTCATAAACCAGACCTGTACCTGAGCAATTAACCCTAATTATCATTTCACATTTCAATATAAATGATAGAGTATCTTCCAGAAAACAAAATAAAAAATATAAACTACAAGAAACAACAGCCATTTATCTCTTTTATTCAGCAATTAACAGCTGAAACAGAACATAGTTTTTTATGCAAAATCGACACAAAAATATACAAACAGTAGTCGGTAACTTTTCTTGCGATATGAATATGTATAACTTTCTCTCTCTGTTTATGCCACAAACGAAACAGATTGAAGTTTATTTGCAATACAAAGCAGTATTTTATTTTGATTTAAAATTGCCGTAGGAAATCTGAAGTTGAGCTGTGGGAAATAAGTAGGAATACCAGTACTAGTTTAGTAACTAAAGCACAGTGAATAGTAGTAAGGACCAGACTCGGGTTAGACATGCTTTAATAATAGCGGTAAGTCCCCTCTTTGAGGAGTGGCTGGAGAGACGTTTCAGCGTCCTCACCTTCCACATGACTCAGGTCCTCACTGGACATGGTAAGTTCGGGAGGTTCATGCACTTGATTCATGCATAACACCCGGGTGCCAGGACACGGTGGAGGTGTACCCCGCTTGGGCGGAGCACCATTGTGTCTTGTGAACCCCGCAGCCCAGCACGCATCGGCCCTAAGGAACTTCTCCAGCTTTGCTGAAAAATCTCTTTGAGGCGTTTGTAGAACATAACGCCCCGTCGACCCGATCTTGTTCCTTACCGGACGGCTTGACGGCGAGCGTGTAGTCAGCCATCCCGGGACGTACTCGACACCTAACCTTCCTCAAAAGAGTTTTTTTTCTAATGTTAGTTAGGTTACTACCCGCCACCACAAGGTAAATTATAACAAACCTTTTTGATTATTCCTTACCACTAAAATTGATTCCAAAATAAAGTAATAACCAAGCTTTGCACCATTTCTCTCCTGACCATTACATAATCGTTGTTTCGGTTAGAACTACGAGTAGGTAATACAGTTCTCACTGAAACAAAGGTGAGCGCTTCATTGCCCCAGGTCAATATGTGGCAGACACGGACAGACCTCGAATTCTATGAAACGAAATATTATACAGGTACATTTTTAAAGGATGTATCTATGTCTATTGCTACTGTATCTCATCAAGCTGGATTGGTTTTGGATGTTTATGTGTAAGTTCACATAATATACTACTGTTTCTGTAAGCTTAGCATCGCATTGATTTTGAACAGTTATTTTAATTATTGAACAATAATTTAAATCAAATAGAAAATTAATCTACTTGTTGATGACTAACCTTTGTAAAGAGAAAACTAATTTAAGGAAATACTGTTTCGTTACGTATGAAATCACCAAACACATTCATAATGCGTACAGTTAAGGAGTGAGATTCCGTGCGGGCCCCATAGCTGCACCCTGAGAATCTTTAAGCCCAGGAAGTTGATAGGTTACTTCTAGGTAAGTGTGCTCCATCGTCGACCATATTGTCGCTTTCCATCAGGTGAGATAGCAGTCAAGCGTGATTCTAACAACAATAAAAGAGTCTCTGGATGGAGTCGGAGAGAATGTCAGATTTTTACTAACTAAAACCATTTTTGATCCTTCAGGTGCCTTTTGAGAGAGCCTTTCGAACAATCCCTCAAACCACTATATGGAAATACTAATGTCGTTTAAATTGGAATGACTATGTCACCGCAGCAAAATGGCCTAACATCATAACTTAATTACGTCCTCTCTAGAGCTTTACGGTAGCTGCTTTAGAGTGTGGTGCAAGTTAGAAGATGATAGAGTTTATGGAAAGAAGGTGAAACTTACTGCAAGGAACAAAGAGTGTGGTTTAAATGGAGATTTATACAGTATGTTAGATTAAACGAGGGACTTATTGAGGGAGGGTATTCAGTATTCGATTCTCGTCCCAAATATGTATAAAACTTATAACCTTAACACGTGACGTAATTTTTTATTAAAATTTAATAGTGTAAGAAGAAGTAATAGTGTAAGAACTAGACAGGTTTAAAGTATGAAAGGAAAATGGATTCAAATTAAAGGTCATTGACCCGCGCATATTATGTTATTTCGCAAGGGTATATTGTATACACGTTGCGAGACTTTTGTGAAAATTTTGGTATGATTCAATTTTTTTTATTATCATGTGTGCGTACTCTATTGTGGGTCCCTCGTTTAAACTAACATACTGTATAGTTGTATAATTTCAAACAAGGCTCCCATAAGGTGAGTTAATAACCTGCTACTAGTTGCGAGAATCTCATGGATGTAAGACGCACAGGTTTAAAGTTAAGACACCTTATCGCAAGAGCTTGCGCGAAAATATCAAATCAAATAATTGCGACTGTTTCACTTCACTCATTGTTGCATCGCACTCACGTGCACTGAGTCATGGAGGTTACCTTAATAAAGTATCAATCGTTTATTCCATTTCCGATCACAGCGGTGCTTCGTATGCACCGCTGTGACGTGCGTTGCATTGTTGCAAAAAATATCAGTTAACATTCCGTTTTATTCTTTAAATAAAACATTGCCAAATATTAGAAATAACTCCTGTGTCGTGAGTGCGTTCACAAACATGTAAACTCACATACACAAGACACCCGGTTCATCAACTTTTAATATTTTTTCCGTGCGAGAATCGAACCCACGACAAACAATGCAGCAGTCAGCTACTTAGCCACTGTGCCAACCGTGCCGTCTAATACAATACTGATACATACTCATCACACAAAAACTTACTTAGGAACTTCATCTTCACCTTCACAAGCTTATCAAATCGCGTTAAGCCCCTAACTTACACCACTCACTCTAAGAAACTTCAGTACAGGCGGAAAACTTCACTTTTCATAAGTTATTTAGTAAACTCCGAAGTCGGCATTTCAAATATGCACCCGCTACGCGAAACTTCTCGTTAAGAACTGCTTATAATTTAGTAGATTGTATTCTGGGTAGATGCTTGATGCTGCGTTATGTTTGAAGAAGAGAGATCATAATTGTTATTTTATAGATGATTAAGGTAAGGTAATTAAAATTATTTGCTTTATCATTTTCATTCCTAAAGTAGAAATTCAAATTTTGTTAAGTATTTTTTAGGCTTCCGTAGCCGAACGGCAAAAACGGAACCCTTATAAATTCCTCATGTCGGTCTGTCTGTCCGTCCGTATGTCACAGCCATTTTTTCCCGAAACTAAAATAAAAAAAAAAATAAAAAAATATAATGAAAAATGTATTTTGTGAACCGCATTAAGATGCGGTTATATAGAATAGATTATTATATAGAATAGAAAAAAAAATAACAATAAATTTAAGGGTCCCCATACTTAGAACTGTTTTTTTTTTTAATAATTCATAAATCGTAAACTTTAATTAAGTTGCTACGGAACCCTCGGTGCGCGAGTCCGACTCGTACTTGCCCGGTTTTATTATAAAGGTCTAGTACAAAAACGAAAAATCTTCATTGGTAAACCAAAATTTTTAAGTTGTTTTTAGTAAGTGATTGGAGCTTCCTTTTAAACAAGGTAATGCATGTATTTGGAACCTCCGCTCTTCCACAGCAATATACAATTTTAGACTCCCTTAGATATAAACGTATTTGTGTGAGTGTGTGATAGTGTGTGTGTGTGTGTCAGCGTCAGGTTCTGTGTTCATTGAATATGATTTGCGACCTAGCTAGCTAGAAATAGCTGGTATCGATTCAGTTGCCGATTCTGGAGGAGCTTGTGGCTAGATAATAACAGCCGCACGGGTCGATCTTCAAGGTTAAGCAACGCTTGCCTAGGTTGGTCTGTGGATGGGTGAGCATCTTAACATAACGAGTTTTCTCCGTGCCTCGGAAAGCACGTTAAGCCGTTGGTCCCGGCTGTCATTTGTAAATCTTTGGCAGTCGTTACAGATAGTCAGAAGCCAGTAAATCTGACTCCAGTCTTGGTATGAAATACCGTGTTACCGCTCTGGGTTGTGGAGGTCTGATAGGCAGCCGCTTCTCGTAAAATACTGGTATTCAGCTAAATCAGGCTTGACTGGAAGCCGACCCCAATATAGTTGGGAAAAAGGCTAGGCAGATGATGATGTATGATATCTTAATGTATTTTTATACAAATGACTTTTTAGATGTGTAACAAGAAACAAAATAACGTCCCACATCTGTACGTTCACCTGCTTACACTTCCTCAACCACGCACCGGATTTTGAAGCGGTTTTCACAAATTGTTTGCGCAGTTCAGGCAACGGATATCAAACTATTTGTGGCTTCTCGGTAGGTGGGAGTGACGTGCCATGTGAAAAACAGATTAGAACGACTCGACTCTTAAAATAAAGTTTTGAAAAGCACCTTTAGAGGCTACACACGATGTTAGTTTTCGGGTGCACTAAATTAACCGAAGGCATTGTTGGTGCAGTGATTAAGAGATTGACTGTTGTGCTGCGTGTCCTAGGTTCGATTCCCTCACGGAACAAATATTTGTATGACCTACAGATAGTTTTTCCGAGTCTGGATGTCTTGTATATGTGAGTTTTCTTGTTTATGAACGCACCTACAATACAGGTCAGGCCCATGTCCCCCAGATCGAAGGCAACGAAGGAATGGGGTGTGGTTTAGTCAATAAGAGTCTAACACGCCCTCCCGCTCCGCCCAAGAGCAGGAAAAGTTATTCTGATAATTCCCCTTCCAAAAAAAACCTACGATACAGGAGTAATTCCTAGTGTGGAGCAAAGTTAAAAAAAAACCCTTGAATTTTGATTGCGGTCGCACTACGGCTAGGAATTGTAAAATTTAATTATAATTATCTACACAAACCGATAAAATACGTTATGAAACTCCAAAATTCGATTCCATTTACCTAACATTCAATTGAGGAAAATCGAATTGTATGAAAAATCAGTAGGTAAGAATTCTCTTTGACTGATAAAAAAATTCTAAAGTAATTTGATTTGTCGCTTATGCGTTTATATGATTTGATTTTATTTAATAAAGTAACGACTGAAGAGACTTGATTTGATATCTCTAACAGGATTCTTACAATTATTTAAATTACGTTTTTACTTTATTATGGTTCTTGGAAAATGTTGGCAAGTATTACATAAATTACAGTGCTTATTTCTTTTCAAATATTGTTTCAGGAGGTTTTTGGTAAGAAAAACTGAAATGTTTGATGTAATGAATTGTGTTTTGTTTTTGAGAGAGAATCAATGTAGTTTCATGTGTTTTATAAGGTCCAAGGTAAGGATGCAAGAGCCTCAGAACGGTCGTTGTGGTGACTCTTGGGTGAGGCCTATATCCAGGTGTGGACATCTTTCGGTTCAAAACACACACTTTCACTTGTTCAAATAGTCATCATCATTTCAGCCAAAAGATGTGTAATGTCGGACTTAAGCCTCCCCAAATCTCCCCACAACGAACGGCCCTGTGCTTCTCGCATCCTTCACATTCCCGCAACTCTCACCAGGCCATTCTTGTGGGAGGCCTTCCAACACTGTGCCTTCCGGTGTGCGGTCACCTCTCTAGACCCTTTGCAAAGGCAAAGGTTGTTATTAATTTAATTTATTAATAATTGTTATTCCATTAGCACTAGTACATCATCAATTCTAAGCTCTTGTAGATATAGAACCAATACTATACCTAATCCTAAAGTAATAACATTACGGAAACATCGAATTTAATCAAATAGAACCTTCAATATCGAGCAGGCTGATTGATGTTAGCAATTCCACCTTAATAACAATCAGGCAAATTAATATTGGAAAATCATTACCTTGCTACAATTGCAATGTCGGAAATCTCTTGTCTCAAAAAATTAGTGTCCTGTCTCGTAATGTCTTTGTTGTCCAAACAACAACAATAATGAAAAATGTATGAGGATGAAAGGTACTTAAATGTATGTAGAAGAGTGTAAGGGAGCATTTCCACAGATGTGGATCTGAGTGGAGAGTTTGGAGAGGTAAAGGAAAAGTGGAACTCATCTGACTCATCAATGCCCAGCCCGAACCCTTGGACTTTAAGAAGAACACGAAAATTTTGCATAGACGTTCTTTTTATGCTGAATACAAAGAATAAGAAAGTATTTTCCAAAATTCAACCCCAAGGGAATGAAGAGTTTGGGAAGATATCCGCAAAAGAACTGAGGTTACCGACATAGCCCGAAGAATTGCCAAACTTAAGTGGCAGTGGGCAGGACACATTGCTCGTAGAACAGATGGTCGATGGGGACTGAAGGTTCTAGAGTGGCGATCACGTACCGGAAGACGCAGCGTTGGAAGGCCTCCCACAAGATGGACCGACGACCTGGCGAGGGTCGCGGGAATCCGATGGATGCGAGACGCACAGGACCGGTCGCTGCGCCAACGCCGACGCTTGGAGGAGGCCTTTATCCAGCAGTGGACGTGTTTCGGCTGAGATGATGATGATGATGAAGGGAATGAAACGAGAGTCCAAAGTTTGTATGCGTTTATATCCAACTTTCACGAGGACAAAGCCTCAGGCAGAAGCTAGTACTGTACAAGGAAATACAAAATTATTAACGTCAATAAACATTTCCGGAAAAAAGTACACCAAAAACTCATTTAAAACAACAAGCACAAAAAATATTTCCGCCAAATGAACAAGACAAATGGTAGCCGGAGTCAATTTGTGCGATCATTAATTGCTTTCCGTAGTGTTCGCGACTGTACACTGTCTGACTTTGAGAACTGCAGAGGCAGCGTTTAATAGTTCCATTTAGGAAGTGGTAGTACATCTTTTATCTTTTCTTGACTTTTTTTTGCCTTTCGTTTGTGACTGTATCTTTCGTCAATTAATCGAAGAAAAAAATAGGATATCTGTCTACCAATTTATCTTTATACGAACGCTGTACAAATTAAGGAAGACTTAATGCCTTAGGCATTTTGTACTACTTGATCTTAGAATGGTGGTAAATATTAACATGTACAATAATAAATACATACTTTGATGCATACATACAAATGATGAAAACAAAGATGTTAGGTATTTCAGAAGAAAAAACAATCCATGAACACATTCGCAAGAGTTGCGAATGTCTTCTCTTCACTTTATAGGAGAACCGATTGGTTGCCTGAATACAGAATCAGAGGAGTCACATACCAAAAAAAGATCGCCTCTATCAAGAAAAGGAGTAGATAAACCCAGAGCAATATGAGGGAGCAGCGGGTCGAAGCTTTTGCCTTAGCCTTTGTGGAATTTTTTTATAACTATCCAGAAATGGAAGCCAAGGATACACTAGGAGACAAATGGAGCAACATGTTGCGGAACATGTTGCTCAACAACTACGTGGAACATGCATACTGACGCGGGACTCGTGCGCTCGCTCTCGAGGCGGGAGCAAGCAACATGCCCCGCGCCACGTACTATGTTGCGGGGCATGTTCCAGGACAATATGCAACGTTGCAGTGTCACTTAAATTTAGTGTTGCGCGTCGTGTTTCGGGACAAAATGTTCCCTAGTGTATCCCAGGCTTCAATTTAACCTATCACATACCCGCAAAACGAGACACAATAGTAAAACAATAACAGCGCGGTCTCATAGGACCGGTTGGGGATTCATGAATTAAACTTTATAGACAGAAATAGCAATAAGTGTTGACCTTTATCAACCCGACGCTGTTTTGTAATTAATATTTAGGTTACAGTTTTGATATCAATATTACCACCGCAGCTAATAACTATCGAAATAAAATGCATGCCATTGCGACGATTCTGACTGGATTTTCTGCGAAATGATTAGTCTGATTTTTCATTATTATGGATATCAAATGCCTAAATATGATTCCGAGAAAATTATACGTTTTGAATGTATGATTAATGAGTGTATGCAAAACAATTTTCTGCGAAATGAAATTTATGCTATCTGCTATTATTTCAAATAAAAAGTTCTGTTATTCAAGGCCCTTTGAAAACACTGTAAAGAAAAATAAAACACTCCCTTTTTCTTCCATAAACACCCACTCACTCATCAAAGTGCCACAAATTATTCAAAAACAAAAAAAAAAGAAAACTTCTAACAAAATGAACAAGTCGAAGTAACTGGAAGTTAATTTGTTTCTATTAATTGGTGCCCCTTGGCTTTGGCGCGAGATTTGCCCTTTGAGAGCCTTTGAGAGCACTTCGGACTCTCATCCCGATCTTAAGTTGGTCTTAAACTAAGTGCGTTAGACTGTTGATACTAAAGTACCTACGGGAATTTGCTAGTAGTGTGTTATTTTGTACTAAAGAGATTTTAATGACATTTAAATGAGAAGAAAATTTTATCTAGGTATGAAGTAACACTTACATTTACTTACATTTACTTACTTACTTACATTTACTTTTGTATCTGGGTTACATCTATACTAATATAATAAAGAGGTAAAGTTTGTTTTTTTAATTGTATGGGATAATCTCTGAAGATCCTGATTCGATTACATAAATGTATATATTGATAGAAAGCTGCTTTCTTCCTGAGTGATATAGGCTATATTTTAAGTTAAAAAGTTACTTTCACGCGGGCAAAGCTGCGGGCGGAAGCTAGTCTAATATACCTATATCAATCTCCAGTCACAGTGTTTGTTATTCAGCTGTTCCGAAACGGCTGGGCCGACTTATTTATTTGTTAAGACATTCTAGCAGCTATTTAGTTCATACGTGTGATTTAAATAGTTTAGAGACGAATATCCTGTCCAACCGATTTTTAAAAGCAATTCAATGTGGAAGCTTTCTGGTAGCCTATTCCATGCCGTTACCTAACCGAGTTTAGGTAGAAATTGCTTCAAAGGCTTCTTTCTGGATGCATTATCTCCCTTTAATTTATACTTCTATAACTTGAGGAAATGAACTGGGAAATTGTCTGAAGATAGGTCGTAACTCATAGACTATTTTCTACCCTCCTATTCCCACTCCATTTTTTTCTTTGATAATTTTATATGGACGAACAACGCCTGCCGGGCCAGCTAGTAAGTCTCTATTAGGTAGGTATAAGTACACTTCAGATATCGACACACCGATGTGCACAGATGTATCTTAAAAAAAAATAGAAAAATCTTTATTTATTTACGAACTATCTGGTTCATAAATAAAGCTATTTGTATTTTTTTGTATCTTGTAGGTAGGTACACAATTTTGGAACCTCCAGTTTTAGAATTTTTCCTCAGTGTCTTTTCAATTTAAATTTCGTAATTCTGTTTGAAGTGTTTCAAAAAGGGTCCTCTTTTTGAGTCACTTATTTCCTAAATTCATATTATTATTGTAATTAAATTTTCAATAGAATTAAAACAAGTACCAGCTAATTAAACATCTTCATTTAAAAACACTCCACGAAATCACAATCTAACAGTACCAAATAAATCTAACTCATGATCACTTATGACTCAGTTACTGCTGTTGTTCACAAGCTAATAATAACTAATTGCCTCCGTAACTCGTCATAAAATCACTGACTGTTATTTTCCACGACTCAACAAAAGCTACTTATCAAACATTCACAATTTTCAACAGACAACTTATCAGCGTTTCACAGCCTTTTAAACTTCAGAAACGACTTCTCAACAATAAAACATTCATACACAACACACACACAACACACATACACACAGAGAGATACAACACAATACCTCGTTATTTCCGCATATATTCTCAGAGAGAGGCTCTGACAAATAATATTTGTTACAAAGCCCTTCAGTCAAAGAATCTGGCTCTTTTGAAGTAACTTTTGTTGGCAGTAATGATCGTAAGTTTTTGAGAAACGGATATACATATTTTGGGGCATGTTTGAGTGGTAAATGATGTATTTTGGGGTTTTATGTTTCTTTTCTATGGTTCCGTAGCTTAGTTGGTAAATCGGAATGAATCGGATCCTTGTAGAATCACTTTTTTGTTCGTCTGTCCGCCTTTCAAGAGCCTATTTCACAGGAATGCGTGGAGGTATGAAGTTGGAATTCGTCGTTTGGGCGTATATTTTGAAACTCGTAAGGAAATTAAAACCTATAGTGGAACTTTTCCATTAACCTAGAATCCTAAAATTTTGCATAAAGCAATGTTTTAGACATGAAGACCACAATGGCATGAGGCATGAGGCAATGTTTCATGTAAAATAATTATAGCAGATAAAAAAAGATAAATTCTGGCTTAACATTTTTTTTTGTCATTCTTAAAGAACCTCGAGACTCGGTTCGAAAATCGAACTATGTATTTACTAACGTAACTTTGTACGGAGCTCTTAATGAGGAAGTTCGACTCGCACTTGACCGGTTCTCTTTGTAAAGAGGAAAAACTTTTTTGTTTCGTTTTTTGAAATGGTAAACGCTACCAATACTCGTAAGTTGTGAAGTACGTGCAAAAGCAAAGTTTTCTTTTACTTTGAGTCTTGAGGGGAAAAGATAAAATTTCAAATATAAGAACCTGAAATTTTTCGGACTCCCTACCTGAGCGGGATCACTATCTCATCTGATGGTAAGCAATGATGTGGCAGACGATGAAACACGCTTGTTTACAATTAATATATTCCTATTGAGGTAGCAATCAGGAAACACTGCAGCAGTAAATTCCACACACAAATGAACGTGTTCCCAAAAAATTTAGTGCAAATGAGTGGGATGACCGCCTCGTGGTGACGCATCGCCACATTTTTGGAAATTGGGCAGGTTGTAAGTTCTCCGTTGCACTAAAATAATGGCGCAATTTCATTGGTCGTTAACTCGTTCGGTATACAGCATACGGGGAGTCCCCGCAGGCGAGATACCAACCAATGAAAGTTACAAGTCGATACATCGATGGTCCCTAGGTAAAGTATCGAAAGTGAAAATCGCTACTTTGCAAGAGAGCGATTTAAAGTTTATTTTTTGCATAATTTTGTCACGGGTGATTAAATCTTTATAAAAATTAGGTCTCTAACTATCGGGAAACGAAGTTGTAATAAAAAAATATCCTTTAAAAAGAGCTCAAAACAGTAATAATAAAAAAATGCTATTTTTTTGATTCGATACTTTACGTAGGGACCATCGACATGTTCGTTACACCGTCTGCAGGTATTCCCCGCTTGCTTTATACCAATCGTGATATCGACCAATGAAATTCATCGGTCGATATACAGCTTGCGGGTTGTGACTCGTAAGTCAGATACGTTTTCATTATTCAAGTAAGTGCCACTTTTGTTAATAACTGGCGACGAACATGGAGGTTTTCCTAAACCCCGCACGCGGACCCTCTAATGAAAACGGTTCCCTAATGCGAGCCCTGTGGCACGCGTTCCAGAAATCTCTCGCACCCGGCATGCGGGCCCTATCGACTAATGAAATTGCGCCATAAGCATTATTTAACAAGATACAGTATTTAAACGAGCGAACATAAAAAAATAAAGTTGTTAAGAATACTCGTATGTCAAACAAGGCTTATTGAAGTACTAAGTGGGCGAAGAACTGTGGGCGAATACAAATATTGAATGCGGCGACTTGAAAATACAAATTTGACTTACTAGTTAGTTCTGAATAACTCAGTCTCAGTCAGTATAATTCTTATACAAATAGTTTTCTATTTTAGTTATAATTTTACGTCTTACATTATTTAACATTTTGCATTATATCGCTACCTTTGGGTAGAAAGGTCGTATAAACCATTTTGGCCAAATTGAGTTAAATATACCATTTTTCTCAGATTTTTTTTCTCTATCGATCTGTATATACGAAATGTAGAAATTCGCTCAAAAATGGTTAATACGACCCAGAAATTTTCGGTCATAGCCTCTTAAAAAAGGTAAATTTTCAATGTAAAAGCCAAATATTTTTTTTGTAATTTTGTTATGACGTAATGACCATAATGTATATTAATTCAGGGTGTAAAAATAGTCGTTAATTGAAAATGGTTTATACGCCCTAAAGTGTTAAATGCATTATTTGTAAATGGTTTATACGCCCTAAAGTGTTAAATGCATTAATTGTAAATGGTTTATACGCCCTAACACCGTATAAATGCATTACCCAAACACAGGTTAAATTTGACGTCGTAAATCCGAACACAGTTCGTATCGTTGGTGTATAAACCATGTTCATTGCAAGTCGCACCTTACTTTAGGATGTTTGTCAAGTAAAATGTGTAAGATATGGACCTGGAATGGTTCTATCAGATGATGAAAAATCAAAGAGAGGTGGAAAAAATATTTTTGATAGACTAATGAATGAGGAAAATGATTGGAGTGGGATTTTAGAAACTAAACCAGAAAATGTGGGGTTAGTGAGAATGGTTAGTATGGATGAAGTCAGAATAGCAGTAAATGGAATGAAGAATGGTAAGGCCATTGGCCCAGTTTGGAATACCAGTTGAAGTGTGGAAGTTACTGCGAGTGGATGGATGGATGGATGTGGTTAGCTTTGTTCTTCAATAAGTTGTTGAAAGAAGAATTCATACCTGATGATTGGTACAAAAGTTTTTTGGTGCCCATCTTTAAAAACAAAGGTGATGTTCTTGAGTGCAACAATTATAGAAGAATAAAGCTAATGTCACATACTATGAAAGTAAGGGAGGAAGAAGTATTGAAAGGCAGTTGAGTGAAGAGAGTGAAATTTCACAAAACCGATTCGGTTTTATGCCTGGTCGGGGTACAACGGATGCCATTTTCGCTATACGCCAGCTGTGCGAAAAATACAGAGGTGCACATAAAAACTTGCACATGGTATTAATTGACCTCAAAAAGGCATACGACCGGGTACATCGTGAGCTTCTGTGGTGGGCCCTTAAGGAGAAAGGTGTGCCTGTGAAGTATGTGCAGTTGATCCGATCGATGTACAGTCGGTGTAGTATCCAAGTCCGGTCTACAGTGGCAGTTTGAATGTAGCGGTCGGCCCACATCAGGGGTCGGCTCTCAGCCCTTAACTCTTCCTGCTGATAATGGACGCTTTGACGTTAGACATTCAGGAAGAGGCCCCCTGGTGTATGCTGTTTGCCGATGACATTGTGCTTGTTGCCGAGAGTGGCCTTGAGGTTCAGAGCAGATTGGAGGTGTTGGCCTGAAATTGAGTAGAACCAAAACAGAGTACTTGTTTTGCGATTTCGGCGGTCCCTCCAATCGCCTTCGCCTTTAGTTCTCGCTAGGACGCCCATACCGATTTGTTCCGACTTTCAGTACCTCGGTTCGCTTGTCCAAGGAGATAGTGAGGTAGACCGGGACATAACACATCCGAGCAATGAAGGATGGATGAAATAGCGACAGGTCACGGGAACAACTTTTAATCCACGGATGCCCTTCAAGTTGAAGGGTAAAATCTACAAGTCCGTGATAAGACCTGTCATACTGTATGGATCAGAATGTTGGGTTGTGAAAAAGATGGATGAAAAAAGATTGCATGTAGTGGAGATGAGAATATTGAGATTTGTGGTGTGACAAGAATGAACAAACTAGAAAATGAGTGTATTAGGGGAAGTTTGAAAGTGGCGCCAGTGACTGAAAAGTTGGAAGGAAATCGTTTGTCTTGGTGTGGTCATGTGAAAAGAAGGGATGAAACGCATGTTACTAAAAGAGTTCTGAATTTACATGTGGATGGATGGAGAGGGATAAGGAGGCCAAAGAAAAGATGGATAGATTGCGTAAGGACCGATAAGAAAGAAAAGGAAGTTAGTGATAGTGTTACGGACGACAGGATAAAATGGAAGAAGAAAACGTGTTGCGGCGACTCCAAGTAATATGGGATAAGGGCAGGAAGAAGAAGATTGCAAGAAGCACTTTACGATCAACATACAAGGTTTGCATGCGACAAGCAGAACAACCAGCGCGATAAATGATAGATACCATTGATTAGAATGTATTATAATACTTAGTAAATGTTGATTTCATATTTCAGTTAGTTTTATTTTATTTAAATCGGCCATTATTGGTTATTAGAATAATAATAATTGAGTTCCTACTAAGTCTATGCGTAACAGGATTATTTATTAGTCAGAATTCAAATGATCTACGATTATAAATGGTTTTTAATACAAAAAAAAATACATATATGGGTTTTTACGACATTAAATATGACCCTTATGGTTACCAAACATGGATATACGACCCCCACAGTTTTTTCAAAGTACATTTTCATGGGGTGTATAAACCAAACATTGATTTTTTCTTAGACGTAAATGCAAGCTAACTTTAAAACTAAAGAAGATAGCTGGGTTTGGATGATTTAACCTTTTTCATCTGCAAAATGTAAGAACCTTTCTCATAGATCATTTTTTTTTAACTTCAAAAGGAAAAAAGTTATGAATTTTTTTGTAAAAAAAAATTAGTTTTTCTGCTCTACTGAAAAGTCGGGTTTTGGTTTATACGACCTTTCTACCCTTCTACTCATAAAATAAAATATCGATACCTTCGATATTTTATTTTATGAGTGTGGTATTACATCGTATTTGAAATGTTTATAATTATAAGTTATTTTTGTAATTTTTACCTTAGTAACCTGACTAGATGTACTTAGTAACTAATAACGACCTGGCATGCCATGTTACCGGAGTATTGGTTTTTTTTTAGGTGGGAAATCATCATGATGTCTATTGACGGCGTGTCAAACTTTTACTGACTAAAACCCACTAGTGTTCTTTTTTTGCCTTCCAACCAGAGCCCCAGGGTTCTCTTTCCCCAGTAGGTTTAGACCCTGCTGGGCCTCTACATCGGAGTACAGGTAACACATTATTAGTAGGCTGTAAAGGTCAGGTAGGCAGTCACTCCACGTAAAATATCGATATCCAGCTGCATTTGGATTGATTGAAAGTTGACCGCAAAACATTTGAAGAAAAACCTGGTAAGCACAAAAACCTTAAAACTGTCACACACACACACACACAGTTCTCTTAAAAGTCTCGGTCAGCCGTCTCAAAATTTCGTACTAACATTACCGTAGAAAACAAGCCAAGCATTTCGAAGTAGAACCATTTCTCCTCCATTTTTCGTGGCAGGTGGTATCATAAAACCTCATTTGAGTCTGGTCACGAACTCCTAAGATTACGGCGTGAGGAAATTATTAGGGCAGTGTGGGAGCATAGATGTGTACCTACTGTAGTGGAAGATGTTTCTCGGCGTGGGTGTTTATGATTAAATTGCGGTATTGGAATGTTATAAGGGGAAGTCTTTATTGAATCAATTATTTTCCTGAGTCATCCCAGTGTCAATGACCCCAAGGTTAGAGTTGTAAGTCACGGGTTCAAACACAGCCAGGTGCTTTCTCTCAATACGGTGACGGAAAACATCGTGAGGAAATCGGCATATCTTAGAACCTGAAAACCGCGTGGTGGATGACGGTTTATTCACTCTCTTAAAGAAAAAGCCTGAGTCTCAGCAGTGGTAAGATTAAGTAAGGTTAATTATGCTTATAATGAAGAAAATAATTAATTTTACACATAGTTTGAATCCCGAAAAATCGCATGACTGAAGTGGAAGCGGGCAGGGCACATTGCTCGCAGAATAGATAGCTGATGGGGCCAAATAGTTCTGGAGTGGCGACCACGTACCGGAAGACGCAGCGTTAGGAGTCCTACCCACAAGGTGGACTGATGACCTAGTGAGGTCACACACTTTGCAGAGGCTTATGTCCAACTGTGGACGTCTTTCGGCTGAAATAATGATGATGATGATAATTTGAAGTAATAATATAATTAAAATCCTAATAATAATAATAAATGTGAAAGTTTGTGAGAATGGATGTGTGGATGTTTGTTACTTTTTCACGCAAAAACGGCTGGACTAATTTGGTTAAAATTTGGTATGTAGATAGGTTATACCCTGGATTAACATATAGGCTACTTTCTTTTTCGGGCGAAGCCGCGGGCGGAAGCTAGTACATTGATAAGCCAACTTCTAAATTAGGAGCTACTTAGTGAATACTGACGTAACCAATGTTTGACTTGATACTAACTCCACTAAGTTTAAGTTATGAGCAGTTCCAGCGTCATGTTAAGTTCATAACTAAGTTACTTCAAGCTAGTCAGATTCTCTTGAAACTTACATGACGAAATTATGTTTGAAGGGGTAATGTAGCTTAGAATTAGTAAATGCGTCGATTTTGAAATTTATTGAAGGACTGCCAACAAGTCGACGGTAAAACTAGTTGAAGGATATTTTTTTCAGCCGGATAAAGGAGTACTGATTTTTTACCCAAAATAAAAAAAATCTTATTCTGATATTTTTTCGAACAACTGTTTGAGGACTAATAATAGTCAAGAGCAAATAAGTGGCTTCTAGAAAACGTGTTCTATTAGTCGATTACATCATTGCTTTCAATCTAGAGAGGGTCATGAATGAGTCTATCAATAGTACATAATATATCTGACTGTTAGCGAAGATCAAGGCTAGCAAATTAAATACAAACCAAAATGGCAAAAAAATTATATTCTAAGAAATCTAAAACGAATGCGAAACGTGAATGTGCGAACTGAAAACTCATGACCCCGAAAGACTGACAATCAACTGCTGCCATTCACAAATATAAATAAAAACAAAGACAACACAACGGGAAAATCCCCACCAAGAAGAAATTTGCGCAAAACGATAAATTCTCCGAACAGTTTTCGTCTGCCATTAACATAGAGACGCAATAAAACGCACAACATAAACAAACAAATTGTCGTCGATTCTGTTATGAAGCCGCATCAACAATTATTATTTAAGAAAGTCTATCAACTATTCTTATGACAAAGTGGGATATTTCCGGGTGCCAGGTATAATTATTATAATTTATAGAATGTTATCCAGGCCAAAGTTTGTAAATAAGTATACACATACAAATTTCAGTTTTTGTGTATAGGCCAAACAATTAAAAACCATTTCACTTTTAAGATTTTTTAAGTCAAGCGGTTCTCGATGTTCTTTCTTTTTTTTTTAGTTTGGTATAAACTAGTTTTTATTCTATTTGTATTTAAAAAAAATGTGAAATGGAAATCTGTACAGCTTTTTTATTGGGTTCTATAAATCCTAAAAAGTGCAGGTGGTTTCGCAGGTAATAAATTGGTTGAAAAATAATACAATCTACCAACACTCACCAAACCCATGCAAAGCCTAATTTTATTTCCAAACCCTCCGTTTCCCGTCCGTTTATAATTTTGGTGTCTTCAAGGCTAGAGCAAATAGGCTCTTAATAAACTAGTGCACCTCACCATCAACGATTACATCACTGTTTCCCATCAGGTCGGATCGCGGTTAAGCACTAGTTTATACCAAACTAGCTTTAGCCCGCAGCTTCGCCCGCGTACATAAAATATAGCCTATGTCTCTCAGGAATATAGCAGTTTTCTATTGGTGAAAAAATTTTAGTAATCGGACCAGTACTTCCACAGATTACCTCATATAAACAAAAAAACAAACTTTACCTCTTTTATAAGTGTAGATGAAAAACCCGATTGTACGTTAAGCCCTTTTTTGATCATCTGTCCTGTTTTAAATTGATTTTAAATCTGTGTGTACAATAAATTAGATTCTTTCCGCACACGATACCTCCTGTTTCTAAATCTAACCAAACAAACAATCGTACAGTTTCCTCGGCTAGTCGACCTCTTTACTGAATTAAAGGCGAGGTTCTCCCTAGAGAGGTCGCCGAGATCTCGGCAAACAATTGGCAAACATTTGCGGGGTTTAGACAAGCGTCGGATAGCAAGAGGGGATATAAAAAAATGCATTTAGAACCAGATTTCACTTGGATGTACTCGTATATCGTAAATCGTTTTAATTTTTATAATAGAGACTTTTTTCAACGACTTCTCCTGCTCTGGGTGAAGCAGAGGCGTGACAGACTTTTACAGACTATAACGACATTTGTCCTTCAGTTGCCCTTTGCATTTTAAATCTCGATTCTTGGCCAATATTCATATATATATATATAGTTTCTAAGTTCTCAACTGTACTAACACATATCGATGGTCCCTAAGTAAAGTATCGAATCAACAAAATAGCAATTTTTTATTATGACTGTTTTGAGCTCTTTTTAAAAGGATGTTTTTTTAATACAACTTCAAAAATTAGGAAAACTCTAAAGTTTCCCAATATTTGAAGTTGTATTAACTTCAAATATTTAGAAACTTAAGAGTTTATTTACTTTACTTAGGGACCATCGATATGGATGTAATCGCAAGATGAGTCTGAATTAAATGATTATTATTATTATCTTCTTTATTTATCTTTTAATCATATCAATTACATTTTTAAATATTTTTACAAAAGTTCACAAAAAAAAAATCATTTAAAAATATAAAAAATAGAATGCCACCGATAGCGGGAGCAGGGTATTTATTATTATTATGGTTTTTACGGTAAACTTTCTCAGGTTAAAAAACCTGGTATTATTTTAGAATCTCACGGGTGTAAACCAAGGTGAGATCCCAATTATTTGTTTGAGATGGTAAACCGGTTTGTGCTGCATTTAAATTATTATCTAAGTCTAGTTGTAAAAATTTTCTTACGATACGGCAAGTGTTTAAAATGGCAGCTTTTTGTAATGTTAGATATGTGTATTTTGACAAGTTGAGAACATTAAAACTATTGAATATTTGTTTAGGGATGAAACCTGTTGTTGATATAACTATGGGGACTATTGTGACTCTATTCATTTTCCAGACTATTATTATATATTCAATATCTTGGCGCATCGAGCGCGTGAGCACTCGTGTGGTGGTCGTATAGCTCATACTAGGAGCGTATGAGCTATACGACCACCACACGAGTGCTCCTTAGAAGATTATCTCAGAAGTTGGTCTTCTTGTGATTATAATGATGAGGTGGAAGTTCTCTGTTGGTAATATTTAAATATTGCTCGTAGAACAGATGGTCGATGGGGACGGATCCCAAAGGTTCTTTCTTTACTTCTTAATTATTTTTTCTTAAAAGAAGTTCTAGAGTGACGGTCACGTACCGGAAGACGCAGCGTTGGAAGCCCTCCCACAAGGTGGACCGACGACCTGGCAGGGGTCGCGGGAATCCGATGGATGCGAGACGCACATAACCGGTCGGTGTGGCCATGCTTGGGAGAGGCCTAGCAGTGGACGTCTTTGGAGATTATGATGAATATTTGAAAAGAAAAGATTTCAGTAAAAATCTGACAGAACCGTTCACTCCACCCAAAACAGGAAGAGAACAACCCATGGCTCTGATATTAGGCCTCTCTAAAATATACACCAACTTTCTCTATTCTACTAATATTATAAATGTGAGAATGGATGTGTGGATGTTTGTTACTCTTTCACACAAAAACGAACAGACCGGTTTGGTTGAAATTTGGTATGTAGATAGGTTATACCCTGGATTAACATGTAGGCTACTTTATTACTTTTTTTTTCGGGTGAAGCCGCGGGCGGAAGCTAATACAAAAACACTTGAACATCTCACCATCATTCTCACGACTATTAAAACTATCAAACATACAGTTTTTCCTCCAACCACACTTGTACCGATAACAGAAAATTCGCAACTAAGTTTAACTTCTCCGAGTTTAACTCCTAAGTTTAACAGAAAATTCGCAACTAAGTTTAACCGCTAGATGGCGCTGACCCTAGCCTGACGTAAAGAAACGGACTGTATTATAAAAAAATCAATAAAAATAATATTACTGCACAAAAGTGAACAATAATAAGTGAAACTATATATTATTAAGTTGTTAATAAGTGACAGTGTTATCTACGTATATAATACACAAACAGTGAAATAAAAACTAAAAAAACCTACACTGCATAACCAACACAAAAATCTATAATTTAGTGATAAAATCCAATTTATTTGACAATTTAAAAACCTAATACTATTCTACGACTTAGATATATTAAAACTTGTGAGTTACAAACAAGAACTATTACTGTGAAGTGAAAAAGTGATTCACTCAATAGATTTGAACTGTAACCGATCAAAACAATAAAATTGAACTTTGACCCTCACAGTCGATTCGCAGTGCCGAGTAGTTTAATGTGCCACAACTAGACCAAAATTTCAACCACTCTAATTAAGTAAAGTTGGCTGAACGGCTAAGGAGTCTACTTTTGCAGCATCGTGTTTACTCAAGTGGTCCCGAGTTCGATCCTCAGTTTATACTATCACTTTTAGTACAAACCAAATATCAATTTATAATAGTATTTGGTGCTAGCTGAAGGTAACATAAAAAACAACGTCGAAAATGAATTTCTTCGACAATATTACTCTTCGAAGGACGCGCACTCAGTCAATGTCAGAAACATCAATGGAAGTTGAATCAAAAAACTCGACAATAGATGGCAGCACCAATGGCTTCCCTAACTTGTCAGCTGATGACAGCAGCGATTCACGAGAGTTGAGACAACAAATTGAATTATTACGATCTGAATTATATGACATCCGCAAGGAGATAACCCAGTTACGCCTGGAAAATACCGACCTTAAAAACACTTTGTCTAAGATTACTAATCACACAACCGTCACAAAAAATAGTAAAAATCAAACGACAGAAACGATACAAAATAAACTACCAGAACAATTATCAAATAATAAACAAAGCACACCCAAAACTTTAGGATCTCCACTATCAGAACACAGTGTTTTAGGATCAAACAATAAACAATTAGACGAAAGTAAGCAAAAGAGTAAACTTTGCATTATAAGTGGCAACAAAAATAATAAGATCCTATCAACAGCGTTGGACGTATTCCTGGACTTCGAAATTTGTCATTATTTAAAACCTAATTGCGATATTAAAGCAATGTTGACAGGACTTAAATCAAAATTACAAAATTACAATATGAATGACTACTGTGTTGTACTGATTGGACCCGAAGATTTTGAAATGACTAAAGATTACTTTAAATTGATTGTTTTTATGAGAAGTACCCTCAAAGATATCAATAACACAAATATTATTTTATGTCTACCTACATACAAATTTAATAATTACACAAATATGTTTAACTGTAGAATTGAAATTTTTAACAATTTATTATCTCTGGATGTGATGTCGCATGAGTATGCATATGTACTAGACTCTAACTTAAACTTAAACTGTGACTATACCACATTCAACAAGTGGTCAGGAACAATTAATAACAATGGTTTACACACAATACTTAATGATACTCTTGCGCTCATTACTGAAATACATATGTTTAATCAGGGTATACTATCACTGTCTAGCTCTGCTGTATCCAGTAGTGAGAACGAAAATTGTAATTCCTATTCAGAAAAGCAGGACAGCAACAAAGACTTTTTTCGTTTATAATAATTTAACTGTAATGCATCAAAATCTTAATGGTTTAATAAGCAAATCTGACGTATTGTATGTAAATATTGAATATCTTAAGAATTTCGGGAGAGAAGTTGACATTTTATGTATTACAGAACACAACATGATTGACTCTGATCTGATGTACCTAACCATCCCAAATTACGCTTTAGCATCATCTTGCAATAGACATAACAGAAATGGTGGATCGTGTATACTCGTAAGAAATATTCATAAGTATAAAGTTCTACAAGATATAGTTGGCCTTAGTGTTCCTAATGTTACGGAATGCTCTGCCATTGAACTTCTGGATCATAATATAGTAATTATATGTATATATCGACCCCCGAAAAACACACAAAACGAACTTAACACATTTTTTGATACACTGCAGGCAATACATTATAAATTACGCAATCGGAAGTTTACTAAAACTATTATATGCGGTGATTATAATATTGATTTATTGAAAAGAAATTCTAGTTGTTTAAAACTTACACATATAATCTCTAGCTTTGACATGAAAATTGGTACACGCGATCCCACCCGACCCAAAAGTAACACTTGCATTGACAATATTTTCCATAATATAAGAGGTAGCAAGTGTGATGTCATTGATTTAGGAGTGTCTGACCACACGGCACAATTGCTGAAATTTCCGGTTAAAAAAACTTGTACCCTCAAGTACTGGTATACAAAAAAACGGGATTTCAGTAGAGAAAACCTAAATAAATTTAAAGAGTGTTTAATGAGCTTGAGTTTTCAAGATGTATATTCAACGGACGATCCAGAACTAGCTTACAATATATTTTTAGAGCATTACAAACTTTTTTATGATCTCTGTTTTCCAATTATAAAAATAAAAAACACTGTTTCTAAAAAACCTAAATGGCTATCTAAAGGAATAAGTAAGTGTTGTCGACAAAAGAGACAATTACTGTGGCAATACAGAATTAATCCTAGTGAGGGAAAGAAAAATGTTTTGAAACAATATAGTACTCGTCTCAAAAAAATTGTTAAACTTACCCAAAAATCTCAAAATAATTACCTTATAGCTAACGCAAAAAACAAATCTAAAACTACGTGGAAAATAATAAACTCCAATAAAAGCCAACTGCCAAAAGAAAATATTAATACTATAAATGTTAACAATCGGATTATATCAGACCCTCAAATGATTGTTGAAGAATTTAATAATTATTATATTAATTTAATCAAACCAATTAATTATAATAAACTACCCAATAATAACTTATCTTATAATAACAATCCCAATAATAACTATAATAATGACCAATTTAAAAATAATTTTAATAATCACAACTCCAATAATGACAATTTTAATAATAAACATAATCATGACCAACTTAATAATAATTCTAATGACAACTCTAATAATGACAATTTCAATAATTACTATAATAATGACCAATTTAATAATAATTCTAATAATGACAATTTCAATAATAATTATAACGTAAACCAGACATATCACAATAAAATATTGACTTTATCCAATGGCTCTTATAAATCTTTATTTTTAAATCCTGTAATTCCACATGACGTAAATAATATAATTAAATCCCTAAAAAATACTAGAAGTGCCGGATATGATGATATTACGACACTTTCAATTAAAGAAGTTGCTCCTGTTATCAGCACAGTTTTCAGTCATATTATTAACCTATGTATTGAACATGGTGTCTTTCCGGCAAAACTAAAAAAATCTGTAGTCAAACCTCTTTTTAAGAAAGATGACAAGGAAAACATGGCATGCTACAGGCCTATAGCACTAATCCCTATTTTTTCTAAAATATTAGAAAAAGTTATATGTAATGCAATTAATACCTACCTGGAGAAATTAAATTTATATGCTAAAGAACAAAAAGGGTTTAGAAAAAATAAATCTATAAACTTGGCAATTTATGATCTTTTAAAAACTATACATATTAATATTGATAAACGTGTTCCTGTATCTGCAATGTTTATGGATATGACCAAAGCGTTCGATTATGTTCATCATAAGACGCTTTTAAACAAATTATCCACTTATGGAATACGGGGAAATGTCCATAGACTCTTTGAATCTTATTTAAATGATAGATATCAAGTAGTAGAAATAGACCACATTAGTTCCTTAAATAAAACCGAAGTGAAAAATACATCTAAGCCTAAAAAAGTTTTATACGGTGTGCCTCAAGGTAGTATACTTGGGCCACCATTATTCTTAATTTATATTAATGATCTGCCCAAAGTCTCACAATATCCCATGATTCTGTTTGCTGATGATAGCACAGTCATTTTTACAGGACAAAATGTTGATAATCTAGAAAAAGATATAAATGCCACTCTTCGCAACATTATTAACTGGCTGACAGACAATAACTTGGTTATCAACTTAGAAAAGACTAAATTAGTAAATTTTACTAGAAATAATAAAGAGAGAAACTATGAGATACAATTTAATGGGACAGTAATTGAACAAGTCAGCAGCGTTAAATTTCTAGGAGTATGGATAGACAATGACATGACATGGCAAACACACATTGACACAGTATGCAAAAAGCTTAGTCAGTACTCGTAAGCTTTATATAAGCTATCAAAAATTGTAGACCAATCAGCTGTATTAACTGCTTACCATGCCTATGTTGCTTCTACACTAAAATACGCGGTGATATTCTGGGGTAACGCCAGTAACAGGGATTTAGTTTTTAAAGCACAAAAAAGGTGCGTCCGAGCAATTGCGGGCATCTATATTCCTGACTCTTGTGAGCCATATTTTAAAAAATTTAAGATATTGACCTTTCCATCCATTTACATATATGAAGTAGTAGTATTTATAAAAATGAATGAAAATCTCTTTGGTAAACTGAAATCGAAACGACATATGTTAAAAATATCCAACATACCTCATAAAACGGCTCAGTTTGACAAAAGCTTTTTTGGTATGGCACCAAAAATCTACAATAAGATACCTACTGAAATTTTGAGCACTAAGGAACTAACCTTGTTTAAATCTAAACTCCGTAACTTTTTAATTGAGAAGGCTTACTACACGATCCAGGATTTCTTAAATAATTGAATAATATATTTTGAGGGGATTTTTTCTTTTGACATTTTATTTTTTATTTTACATTTTATTTTATTTTACATTTTATTTTTTAATTTTGACATTTTATTTTTTTAATTTTGACATTTTAGTTTTTATTTTTGACATTTATGTGAAATGTTTGTAGTATAATTATGTTAATTTATTCATTGTAATTATTGTATGCCAATTTGGCAGGACATACTGGCACTATATTAATAAATTTAAACATCTGTATGTAACCTATGCCCACAATAAAGACATTCTGATTCTGATTCTGATTCTGATTCTGAGACAGTTGTCAAGATACCCTCGTACAAAGTTCAAGTTACAAACTACCCTCAACTTAGATATTTCAATCTGGCGACAAATCGTTGATGTGCTTCTGAAAGGGTTTTAATGTAGTAAGTATGTAAATAAGTAACTTGGAGTTAGCCTTTATCTTAATTTACTTGGGATCAGTTAAAGATTTAAAAAGTAATGACAGGGCCGTCCAAGCGTTTACTTTAACGCTTTTGCCATTCTTTTTTAAGCTGGATAGCATCAGATATCAGTCTCTTCTCGTTCTAGATGGACCGAAAGGGGTGTTAAACTTTTTCTTACTGTAACCCAACAAACGGAAGAGGTCCTTATCAGACCATTGCTTGCCGTCTGCAAATCCGTCCCACGGACGACGGGAAGTCGCCCAGGGTGTTAGGGTTGCTTCTCCCTCATGCTTCGCAGAAAGAAGTGGCTGCTTTTTATGTCATACTATGGCCGGACACGAGAGTTCACCATCGTCGATCGCCTCTACGAGGGCATGGTAGTTCTCAGCACAAGCGGACACATACTGTCTACATCTTTCGCTACATTCTCGTATCGCAAGACTGCTGGAAGAAATTTCTAATAAAATTAGCAGTATCTTTGCGATCCCCTATCTGTATTTATTGATTGCATTTTTTAAGTATTTACTGAGGAGCTCGTGGCTAAATAATGACAGCCGCACAGGTCGATCTTCAAGGTTAAGCCACGCTTGCCTAGGTTGGTCTGTGGATGGGTGACCACATCTGACTCCAGTCTAGCCATGAAGTACCGTGTTACCCCAGTTAATGGGTTGTGGAGGTCTGGTAGGCAGCCACTCCTCGTAAAATACTGGTATTCAGGTAAATCCGGCTTGACTGGAAGCCGACCCCAATATAGTTGGGAAAAGGCTAGGCAGATGATGATGATGATGATTTTTTAAGTATTTATGTGGGCAAAGTACAATTTTTGACAAAACCTTTCCATTGCTTTATTCCCAATTTACATATCTAACAGGCCACATGAATACTTCCAAAAACTTCTTCGAATGGGAGTAGCGTAGTGGTCTTACTTTTTTGGTGAACAATTATATACTGTTTATCCTGTTCTATTCCATTTTGCTATTGCTTATTATACTTTCATTATAGCTTATTATAACTATGAATAGGAAAATTCAATAAATCCTTGGGTCAAATCGTGTAATTGACAACTGAACTAAAATTGATTACTCTAGTTTGCGTTACAATGACGCCAATAGGCTAGAAATTTCATAGACTTCGCAAGAAAAGTTATGTTTGTGACAGGCGATTAATTATGTGATTAATATTTAAAACTTGTCATTAACTAAAGGCTAGACGGAAACAATAATTCATTATCGAAATTGAAATTGGAAAATTAAATATCTGAACTATTTTATTATTTAGATTGCCTAAAATGGAAATAGTAAATTATGATACAAGTGTGTAATGTGGGAGATTACCGTCGAGGTGGTATTAAGAGCCGAGCCTTGGCGAGGCTCTTAAGACAACCAAGAACGGTAATCTCTAATTACTCACATGTATCATACGACGTTTTTCAATACACTTGTGAAGAAAAACAATATAACTATAACCAAAATAGTACCTAAAACTAGAAAAAAACATAACAACACAAATGTGTCATGGCGGTAAAAATTAAATGTTTTTTTGTGCCTTAAAGGTGAAGGCTAAGGTATTTTGATCATATTGCCTAGTCTTATGTTATCCTGCGTCAATTTTTTTTACGTTAAGTAATGTATTTCGTTGTGACAATAGAATGCGGATGTAACAGTTTGTAATGATTGAATTAAATACTAGGTACAAAGTATTTAATGTTATTATATTAATACAGCCCCTAAACGTCATTCGAAAAAATTAAGTCTACAACCGCGCGCATCTTAAAATGGCGGCCATAGACCACAAACAAAAAAAAAAAAAACAATTTTATTTTAATTATTGTTTTATTTATTAAATATTATTTCAATAAATCGTTAAAATGGACCGTTATTGCATGAAAATAAGCAAGTAAGACACTAATTTATACTATTGAAAGCAATAAAGTAATGAATTTTTATCTTGTTAAAACTCTTTTTGAGAAAAAAAAGGCTTAACAAAAAGGTTTTAATTACATTACAGCACTAGTGTATAATGGTAATCAAAATGTCACAGTTTGGTAACAGGCGCCTTTATATGCCTAAGTGCAGTGCGATAATAGTCACTTTCTGAGCAAGTGTATTGAAAACAATTTTATTTTAATTATTGATTTATTTATTAAATATTATTTAAATAAATCGTTAAAATGGACCGTTATTGCATGAAAATAAGCAAGTAAGACACTAATTTATACTATTGAAAGCAATAAAGTAATGAATTTTTATCCTGTTTAACCTGTAGGTCCTCGGTGGCACAAAAAACGTGCCAGTAAACAAATATTACCTTTTAACTTTGAGAACCGCTGGAAAAAAATTGTGCCAGCAAACCCCGACCGATTTAAAATTGTAATTTAGTAGTATAATTACAGAAGCAACAGAAACAGAGCAATAACAGTTTATATTATTAATATTATTTATATTAATTTATTAATATTAATTATATTAAAATAAAAATAAATAATGGCGGCCCCCCGGGGCTCCACAGGGTAAACTCTTTTTGAGAAAAAAAAGGCTTAACAAAAAGGTTTTAATTACATTACAGCACTTGTGTATAATGGTAATCAAAATGTCACAGTTTGGCAACAGGCGCCTTTATATGCCTAAGTGCAGTGCGATAATAGTCACTTTCTGAGCAAGTGTATTGAAAAATATATTATGGTATTTAATATTTTGTGTTTTAAGACATAAAAACTAATCATTCCTAGTCAAACTGGAAAAAAAAACATAATTATATTACAATAATCACAAAATTGAGATCAGTGAATAAAAAAATAAAAAATCAGTGAATAAAAACTTACAGGTTATCACCCGTTCATTATCGTATAAGTTAATTCTATCGAATTAACTTAAACACTTCAGCAGTCCCAACTAAAGCCCACACACACAGTACTGTCCATGGACGCGTATGCATCATTATACGCTTGGTGTACCTGCTTACGCAGAAAACTATGAAACTCTGCCAACGAAGCGGCAACGTCGTGCCATGTCGTATCGTTGTAGCTTCGTCGACAACGTATGTGAGCAGGCGTACACCAAGTTTACAATGACGAATATGCGTCTATGAAGAGCTAATAGGTCAAAAGTGAATAGGTTACTTCAAGGTAAGCGCGCTCCATCGTCGACTGCATCATCGATCCCCATCAGGTAGGATAGCGGTAAAGCAAATAAAAAAATTAACCTATCACATACGAAACGAGACACAATAGTAAAACAATAACAGCGCGGTCTCATGCGACCGGTCGGGGATTCATGAACTAACGCCCGTTTTCAATAAACTATCTGTCTACAGTTCTACTAAAGATACACAAATCTATCCTTTTGTCGTTACTAGCTTTCCTATAACCTACCGACGGATCGCATTTCCTACCATAAGTTGTGGATTGATAGATAGAATCTTACTGTTTATCGGGGATAGCTATCTCTCTATGAACTGCGGTAGGTTATTGAAAACGTAGGTTATCGTATCCTTGGATAACAGGCCTAATTCTTCATTAAAAACTTGAATTTCAAATACAAAAGGCTTTGAAATAAGACTACACAAAAATAGTGGCCAGTATTTTTTCGCGACTTTTCTAGAACTTTTCAATTTAAATAAACCGTTCTTTTGTTTATTTGTATCTCGAGATTCATAAAATTCCACTAACGAACCTCCCAACAAACTATGTTATTATTTTGTTCAAAACTTACTTTCGTTGTTAAAATAAAAGTTAAAATGTTAGCTCTGGATTTCAAATTGTTTTTTTTAGTTTTCGATTTTCAAATGTATTTTTGTAGCGGTAAATGAAATTGTTTATTTAAATGAATGATTTCTTTAGTTTAGTAATCATACGTATAAATATACAGCGGTCCTGGCTAAGTCCTGCCATTTTTTTATTAAAAAAATTAGAAACCGATTGTAGTGCCATGTAATGGGTTCTACTCTATTTTCAAAACACACAAAGACTCATTCAAATATACTCACAAACTTACATCCAGATCGTAGAGAACTATTTACATATTATCATCATCTACCTTGCCTTTTCCCAACTATTGGAGGTTATATATTGGGGTCGGCTTCCAGTCAAGCCGGATTTAGCTGAATACCAGTATTTTACGAGGAGCGGCTGCCTACCAGACCTCCACAACCCATTAACTGGGGTAACACGGTAATTCATGGCAAGACTTGAGTCAGTTTTACTTGCTTCTGACTATCCGTAACAACTGCCAAAGAACTACAAGTGACAGCCGGGACCTATGGCTTAACGTGCTTTCCGAGGCACGGAGAAAACTCGTCACTCATCCACAGACCAACGTCGGCAAGCGTTGCTTAACCTTGAAGATCGACCACTGCACTAATCGTACCGTGAAATAATAGTTGACGCACTTTTATGATGTATAATAACGTTTTCGCAAAAAGAAATATTCGAAAAAGTTACCATAATTCTTGCAAAGGGTAACAGAAGAAACACTATGAATTTTAGGCAGTAAAAGTCAGACAAGGACAAGTTGTTAATTTTTTTTTATTGTTATAAACTAGTGCTTGACTGCGATCCCACCTGATGGTAAGCAGTGATGCAATAATTGATGGTGAGGCGCACTAGCTTATTAAAAGCCTATTCACTCTAGCCTTGAAGACACCTAAATTATAATCGGACGGAAAAACCGCAACAGGCAAATTGTTCCAGTCCCTCGATGTACGCGGTATGAACGACAAAGCGAAACGCTTAGTCCGGACCGTAGAGGTTTCGATTAGATTTGTGTAGGTTTAGATTTTCCAGGTAAAAACAACACCCACCCAGTATTTTCACCTACACATCTTCATTTATCCTAACCTTAAACAAACATCTCCATTTCTTAACTTTACACAACATTCTTCAACGTCAACCGTGACACACAATTCAACCAATAGCTCCATATAAAATGAAAGAATTTTTGATATCGATTGAGTAGTTTTTGAGTTAAATCGTTACATACTAACAAATAATAAATCAAATATTTTTTAAGCATAGATTAATTTTGACGAAAGTTAGGTACTACTTTTTAATACAAATTATTAAAAAAAAAGCGGGTGCCTTGACTGTGGATTATCCGAAAAATTGCTTTTGCAAAGGATAACTTATAGAACGTTCTGAGTTTTAGTCTGTAAATTCTGCCACGAAGAAGTTGTTTATTGATTCCCTCCCCAGGTAAAAACAACACCCACCGATTTTCACCTACACATCTTAATTTACCGAAATCTACACAAACACCTCCATTTCTTAACTTTCCACAGCATTATTCACCGTCAACCGAGACACACAATTCAACCGATAGCTCCATATAAAATGGAAACTTTTGGACCTGAATCATTAATTTCTAGCAGAAAGCTCTTAACAAATTGCGGGAACGTACAAAAAGGCTCGCTCCTGCCTTTGTGGCGGAGACCGGCTACAATTACAACCCACTTTGGATATAATTAATTTTTAATTGCACCCTGAGTTCAATTCTGAAGGCATTGTTGGTTTTCGTACTGTTAGGATGTATTTTTGCGGTATTTTGATTTGTTTGGCGGTACTTTGAAATAGAAGGTCTAAAAAGGCCACATTAGCAAAATTGTTTTAGGATCATATTATATGAATCAAATTTTTTAACACGGAATATGGTTGTTGTCAGTTGACAGCAGTCGTTAAGCCAAGTCAGAGACCTTCGGGCGGCTTGAAAACTCTGACACCAGGTTGGCCACTAACCGTACGATAAGAAGAAGAACGCGGAATATGATTCTGAAAACATGATTAGGATAGACTACTCCCTGTATTATTTTCAGTTGTTATGATCCATCCTAAGTTTTATGATATCGCTGTCAGCAATAAGATCACCATTGTACCCATAGATTTAATTTTCTATATAGATTGTTACTTTTTTTGGTGTACAATAAAGTGTATTCTACTCTATTCTATTAGGAAAACATCGTGGAACACCGGCAATACTTATGTCCTAGAACCAAAATTTCCAAGACATGAATGTGACATCCACCAATCCGCAGTGGGCCTGCGTGGTGGATTATGACTGATTCCTTCCTAGAGAGGAGGCCTAACTCCCAACAGTGGGAAAATTACAGGGCCTTTAATGATAATATGTAATACTAATGATTTTGATATGATATTAATTGAGTACAATTTGGTTAATTCGTGCAACCACTTTAGGATTAGAAGAATTGGTGCATTAGCAATTCCTCTAATAAACACAAAGTTAGCAATTCGGGATATGATTTGCGACAAAAATTGCTTTACGTGACCAAGTTTTGTAAACAATATTATAATTTAATTTATTTTGTATTCGATTGTTCATTGCAATCAGTTCAGGTATTTTTATCAAAAATCACTTTACAGAAATCTATGATGCCACATAGACACTAATATATGAAATTCTGCATTGCAGTGTTAAAGTCTTCCGGGCTATTAAAACATACAACAGTCTGAAGCTCACTATCAGGCAGTTACGCAGACCTGATACAACACCTGTCTCGTCAAAGTATCTTTGTTTTAAACAGTACTTTGACACGTAATGTATATGGTCGTTGTATTATAGCGGGCATCTAGATAAGGGGGGAGTCTTTGCAAACAATAAGTTGAATTCTCTAGCTAATACTTCACATAGAGCGTCTTTTATAAAAACTTAGAAAACAGCATAGTCTCCGTTGCTTTGCCAACAAGCAGAAGCAGAAATAAAAATAACACCACTTTTCCTCAAAAGGAAACGAGCAAGGACGCTTTTCCGTCAAAGAAGCATAACTCTTGTACTTTCCATTCATTTGTACAAAACTTTAACAGTACGCCACTTGAAATGCACAATAAATTCATTCTAAGTAGGTACAGTCAGCGGCAAAAGTTGCAGCATTAACAGATTGGGCACACTGCCAGATAAATTAAAAACTTTAAAGTAGAACTGTAATTAAAACTGGGTTTAAAGGGACTTCTTTGTCAGATTTAATATTTATTGTCATGGAAGATAAGATGATGTTCAGGCAAGAGATTTATTCTTTTTTTAATTATTGTACACCTACGGTCCAGGACTAAACGTTTTGCCTCGTCATTTAATTTTATACTGCATACATTGTAGGACTGGAACAATTTGCCTGCTGCGGTCTTTCTGTCCGATCATAATTTAGGTGTCTTTAATGCTTGAGTGAATAGGTTCTCAATAAACTAGTACGCCTCACCGTTAACGATTACATCACTACTTACAACCATGTAGAATCATAATCAAATCTTTCAATATTATTCATCTTAGAAACCTTTCAAATTGGTTGAAGGGGAAACTGACAAATAAAAGTAAAGGATTCACATACTGAAATATAACATAACCAATGCGCTCAAAAAAGATTCCTTGATATTCCCACCATGGCCTCAGTCTTCTCAAACTAATATTAGGAATGAAGCAATTAATAACCAATTTTGATGCTTTGTTTTTATTTGGTAGGTATAAACTAATGTACGACCGCGATCCCACCTGATGGCAGTTTTCAGAAAAAGACTCTTTTTAGTGTTACCTCTGCACTCTGAATACCAACTAACTTCCGATACTCATACTTTGAAAGTCTTGGTTACAAATCTTCTATAGAACTTTTCAAAGCAATACACATAACTGAAAACGTCTATTTCCTTAGGTAAATACCTTTAAGAAGAAAGTTTCCGAAAGACATAATTATCGTTTGGTCGAATTATCTCTTGGCCGCTATCCAAAAAAGTTCAGCCGGTTTCTATCTATCACCATATTTTTTTTCTGTATGCGACAAAAGAAATCAGAATAAAGTATTGTCTATTGTAATGAATAAACCTGTGATGTGAATTAAGTGAAAGCTGAAGATTTTCAGAATGATGCCAGCGTGTCTATCAAATCGGGGCCAACTTTCCAATAGCTATGTTTGTTACATCATTGAATAGGTATTTTTGAGCTTTTTTTATAGAGACTTTTCCCACTTTGGGTAGAGCAAGAGGGCGTATCAGACTTTTAATAACTAAAACCCCTTTTTTGAATACAGTGTTGGGGGTCTTAGCTCTCAGTAGGCTTCGACCCTGTCGGGCCCCTATATTTTGCTGCCATCTCTTTGAGCTGCCGTGGCACCAAGTTCCAAATCTTATTCACATAACTAGTTATTGGAAGATGGGTCCAGGATTTGCATACTCTTTTCGAGGAGATTGGTACTGTATTGAACTGTTTATTGAAGTATTTTATGGCTCAACAACTGCAACACCACGACACGTATACATTCGCACCACACGACTACTCCGGTTGACCACCGCATGGTGACTGACAGGTGACAACTACATCATGTCACTAGCGCTTGAGACAACAACACAACCAATACACTAAAGTCAATAAAAACCGGAGCAAAACTCTAAAAATAGTTACATTTTTTCAACGATAACTACTAAGGAATATCATAAAAAGTTTTTTTTTGAGGATGTGAAATATTCAAAAACCTTCCGCCTAACCGCTTTGAGTAGAACGAAAGGCAGTATCTGAGTGACTTGTACTAAATAGATATAAATATTATTAATCAAAAAGAAAATAGTATACGTCTTTCTCGTTTTTTGAACAAACGTTTGTTAACATTGAAGCCCTTGCTGAATTTATCGTTATGTATATTGTTATTTACCCGGCGTATCCGATTCAAGTATAAATTAAAAGTTATTTTTAGAGGAGGAGTTTATGATATATATTTTACTTGAGGCATTTTGGAGAGTGCACGGGAATTACATTACACAATTCAGCTGGCACAGCGTACGGAGAGTGTCCACCCTTACGTTGTTAACACCTCTAAGGTACTAAGCGTTTTGCTCCGTTGTTATATACGTGGTATACCACGTATATCGAAGGACTGGAACAATTAACCTTCAGCGGTCTTCCTGTTATAAATTTATAACATAGGGGTCTTCAAGGCTAGAATGAAGAGACTTAGGCTCCTAATAAACTAGAGCGATTCATCATCATCGATTGATTGCATCACTGCTTACCATCAGGTGGGAACGCAGACAAACACTAGTTTATATCTTTTAAAAACCATTATTCCACCACCAAACCCCCATTTTTTGTTTTTAATTAAAATTTTGATATTGGTGAACTTTTACTTGGACTAATGTCGGACATTCACGGTAATACCTACCAAAGAGCCTTTTTTCAGTACAATTATCGACATTTCAGTCTAAGCAATTAAGCGAAATAAACGTATGAGATAAGTACTAAAACAGAACGCACTTTGCGAATACGAAATTTAATAGAGTTACGTGTTTCACACTGGCAGGCTAGTGTGTTGGTGAATGTACCACATATTCTGTGAGCGCGACAGTCGCTAAATTGCGTGGAAACGTCACTGGTCGTGTACCAGTGACGTTTAACCGACGCACTCGGGTTTTATGCGAATGAAGTGTCAATTACACGATGCAAATTTTTTACAAGTAGCCTATTTATAAACTGACACCTTTTTTAGGGTTCCGTAGCCAAATGGCAAAAACGGAACCCTTATAGTTTCGCCATATCTGTCCGTCCGTCCGTCCTCGCTTACGACAAAGTAGTAAAATAAAAAAATTTAAACAAATGTTTTATTAGGGTGCCACCCTACATGTAAAGTGGAAAGTGTTTTTTTTTTATTTGAACCCTATCGTGTGATATATTGTTGGATAGGTATTCAAAAATGAATAGGGGTTTACTAAAATCATTTTTTGATAATATCAATAATTCGGAAATAATCGCTCCAAAAGTAAAAAACAATGTGTGTGTCCCTCTAACTTTTGAATCATGGGTTTAGAAAATATGAAAAAATCTGGAAAGTAGAACATCATAAAGACTTTCTAGGAAAATTATTTTGAACTTGATGGGACGAACAGTTTTTGAAAAGTTGGGGACACTTATTGTGAAGGACAGGAAACTGCGGAACCCTACACTGAGCATGGCCCGACCCGCTCTTGGCCGGTTTTTACAAGTAGCCTTTATAAACTGACACCTTTTTTCTTTAGAAACTATAGAATACCAACAGCTTCGATACTTTCTTCCCTAATTCATTTCATTTATATTCATATACGTATATGACCAGCTTCTGCTCGCAGCTTTGCTCGCGTGAAAGTAGAAAATATACTCGCATTTTGTCCTATGACACTCAGTGATAAAGTCGCATTTTATTGGTCAAAGAATGTTTGAAGCCGGTCTTGAAGTTTATTCATAAGAAAGAAAAGCACAAAGTTTTTCTCTTTATAATATTAGTAAAGATAATTATTATAAACTACCCGTGTCAGCTTTGAAAGAAAGCAATTTTTTTTTCGATACTCATTTGTCATTATTTTTGTTTAATCTATGTAAATAATTGCAAACATAAAACACAAAAAATAGGAATGTAGTAAGCGTTAACTAAATTATAGTAAAGCAAAGTTTATCCTCGATCCAAAGTAAAAACCAGCTCTCTGGTCACATGAAGTATCAACAACGCGTTTAGATAGAGGACTTTATATAATTTGTAAGCACTCAGACTTAATGATCCGCGAGATTCTTATTAGATTGTGGTTTAAGATAGACTTTTCAAATTGAGTCCTAGAGTGGATTTAAAAAATGATGATTGTAGTAGGTACGATAATTTTTTTAACGTGGGAATTTACCCAATGAATTTTCGCACTGAATGAAGTGGGGTGTGTCAAACTTTTGCTGACTACAATCCTACCGGCCCTACTGGGTCCCTACGATTTGCTGAGATCATATCGAGGAGCCCGTGGGACTATTTGTGCTCAGTTTGGTTGAATACTGGCCGGCAGGATGGCGAACTACCCGTTGCTCACCATCCACCATCTTACGCCTACGGTGGCTGGACTTTCTTAACGTTTGAATCCCCAACCGGTCCTATGAGACCGCGCTGTTATTGTTTTACTATTGTGTCTCGTTTCGCGGGTATTTGAGTAATTAAGAAAGTCTATCAACTATTCTAATAATTAAGAATTATTCGTTAATTAAGAATTAAATACCGTAACGTGTACAACATCAACAATAAGCCTACATTACGTACACTAATCATATTACCCCCAACAAAGAAACTTACGTGCACAATAAAGTAATAATTGCCATTATAGTTTCAATAGCTACGAGTATTATTGCGTACACCAGTCACAACAGATACAGTGCGCTGTACTTGTCACTCATAGCAGACAAACACTTTTGTTTGCAAAATGTGTTTGTTTATGTAACAGCATTATTAGTGCAGTATATTGTGGATTTGTGTTACGTAATAATCGGTCATACTAGTGATGGTATACCTGTATAGAAATAATTACAGGAAATAATAGTTCTTTTTGTTGATTCTATGAACTTTACTAAGGTGAAAAAAAATCCACAGCAAAATAAAGTTCGTAAAAAAATACATATTTTTAAGAGATTATGTAAAAAGTCCCGTAAATTTCCGTTCAAAATCAAAATACAACTATTCCATTGCATTAATTGAAAAAATCTAGGAAAATTGTAACTTAGCCAGGCTTGTGGGAGATCCTCAGGGATGTGCCCTAATACGCGAAGCACAGAGGAGGTTCTGAATTGTTTTTTCACGAGATAACGGATCCCCTTCTATTTGCTGATAGTGATTACCGATGTAATTTTATTGAAATGAGGTAAAAATCTCACAAGTCCTGAACATATCCCCAAAGTCCAAACGCCTTTTGAAGGTTTTCACGCAAAAACCAACAAGAAAGATAAATACTAAGATTTACGAAAAAAAAAAACTTAAAATTATCACTCACCAAAAATCTGACGACGAGTTCAATAGTGAACCAAACGTTGCACACCAGCTCAATATAAAAGAAGGCTGCATGAGGCTTCCCATTGTCATGCCATAGCATCTCCAGAGCTCCTGAGCCGTTTTCCCTCACCACCGTCCCGTGGCTGAAGACCCGAAGGTCAGGGTGCGTCTTCAGGCAGAAGGAAAGCACTGATATGCAGATGAAGAAGACGGATAATGCTGATATCACCTGTGGAAGAGAGAGACGGAGGTTTAGTATAATTTGAAAAATCTGTGTCATGAAGTTATTTGGGTGTTGATTTCTTATGAAATTACACACGTATTTCAACCGAAAAACATCTACTGATGGACCTATGTCCATCAGTAGACCTATGTCTACCCCAAGTGTCACTACAAAGACCAGCCCTGATTATATCGCATCCATCGGATTCCCGAGACAGTAACGAGGTTATTGGTCCACCTTTTAGACGGTCTTCAAACCACTGCATGTTCCGGTACGTGGTCACCACTCCAGAACCATTTGGGCCCATAATTAATAATAATAATAATATTCCACAACTATCACACAACGCAGAAAGAAAAAAAGGAATAAAGAATAAGTAAAGAATTAAATTAATCGAATAATGTGTCCTGCCCATTCCCACTTAAGTTTGGTGAATCGCACAATTAAATGATCTTTTAAATTATAGAGGCGAAATTTTGTACGTATGTTAATTCCCAAACGTCTGAACGAAGTATTGCATATTATCAGGTGGGATCGTAATCAAAAACTAGTTTATATTTCCATTAATAAAAAAATCAAAATTAAAACATGTCCTAAAATAGGCCATAGGATACTTTTTATTTAGAGAAAATGTTCTCTTGGGATACTTAAACGCAGGTAAAGCCCCTGGCAGTAATTAGTGAGTGTGATATATCATCAATAGCATCGTAACTCCGTCTTTAAAAAAATCTTTCAGTATCATACTGAAATCGAATCATCAATGTGTGTGAATCATCATAAAATGTGGTTAATTATTAACATTACCCACATAGTAAAAAAAATTTATCAGGTAACATACAATAACCTAACAATGTATCGTAACCACAAAGGATATTAACAGTGTGTGTCTCGTTTTTAAAATCACAGCCAACACGTAGAGCGGTGTTACATCGTCAATCATGGTGTATTCTGTGGTCGACGTCACGCAAACATGGTGTCCAAGTCATAAGAAGTTAAGATTTACTTAATTTATTTATTTAACTTTTCATGCACACAGGAGTACAAAGGCGGGCTTAATGCCTTGAGACATTCTCTACCAGTCAACCTTTGGGTGATGCAGAGACAAATTGACTTAATAATATGTAACATATCCCCAAATAATTAAAATCTTTAAAGTTGTTTTCAAGTTTTGAATGTAATAGTAGTAGTTTATTCCATCACTGCTTAGCATCAAGTGGGATTGCAGTCAAGCACTAGATTATATCATTTAAAAAGAATCAATATTACAGCTATTTTTAAATTGGATATTTTTTACGCTAAGACTCTCACTGTATTTCATGAACTTTTATAACTAGATACTAGATACATAGTTGAAATTTTCACAGATTATGTATTTTTGTTGTCGTTGTGTGTAACAACAAATCCTAAAATCAGAATATAATAAATATGTAAGTGGGACTCCCTACTACATCAAACGTGATTTTTGTGTTCCCACCCGCTAGCACTTATGACTTGACCCAACGATTTCATAATAATTTGTCACAGAACGATGACGCACAATCATATTTATTTTGTGAGAATCACACAACCACCATTGTATGAGTAGATCCGTTCATAAACATAGCTTATCCGCGGATTTACTCATCACGAAAATGTATGAATACTTTTTTAAAGCAGTGTAGGTATCCAATGAATTTTCTGACTTTGGGCGGAGCGGGATGTCAGACTTTTATTAACTAAAAGACATATCTGTTCTTCTTTTACCTTCGGTATAGGGCCCAGGGGTTCACATACATAACCCATGAACTCAGTAAGCTTCAATTCTGCTGGGCCTCTACGATTTACTAACGTTTCCTTGGGGCACGCTTGGAACAAAACGCGCCGTCGACGTCTTTGGTTCAGTCCGGAGGGATACCGGAAGACCGTACGGCGAGCTACCCATTACTCATCGTACCACATCATAACTGCTTAGCATCTAGATAGTTGTCAACAAGAAAAATCACACTAACTTTTACTAACGTAAAAATGTTAACATTACGACAGTTTTACGAATTTTTCAATAACCAAGAGTAACAAATCCCAGAGTGCCTTCTCCACCTGAATTGAAACAAACACACAGCAGCCGCGCAGCCTCCAAACAACTCCATTCCGGCCGGCTTCACTTTCAAATTATGGCAAATAGTAGTATCTATTATTTTAAATTATCATTCAAATATCATTTAACTGCATAATATTTGCTTGTGAAAATAAAAATCAACAATAAATAAACGCCTACAAGTTTTTTCGGGGCAATATCAACTCACGCAAAACAGGTCGGTATAATAAGCCGATTCATAATACCGGAATTTCATACATTTTAATTCATAGTTTCTAGCGACATCTAGCAGTGTTACGCAGGCGTCAAGCGAGTATAACACGGCTAAATATTGGTTCAAGACAACCCGCTATTAATCGAGTTACATATCATAAAATGCATCCGCTAGAACGAGATGGAATGATACTGAACTTCTTAATTTATTTAGATATTATTATTTAGTTTGACATTTGACAATAATGACAACAGAGTTGGTTCGCGCTTATTGATGTGTCATATTTCACCTGTTCATTTGCATTTTATTTGATATATTCGTATTATAATTTAGAATCTTATAGTTTTATGGTTGAAATTGATTTATTATTATGTAAACTAGTGAGTTTTGCGTAGTGATAGTGCAGTAAAAACAATGTTTTGTTTCCCATGTTTCTTATTCTCAGATTCTAGTAAGTAGCTTATGGAGCCACACGGGCTTTAGTGATATTAATAATCTTACAAATTCGTCCAAAAAACATGTTCAGACCGAAAAACATATCCGAAGTTGTTTATCTTTGCAAGATTTCGGAAATCGTAGGATAGAAACTTTTTTACTAATACGTATGAAGTTCATAATAGAAAAGTAGATCAGAATAGAAGTTTAATGAAACGGTTCATCGACAGTCATTTTGCTAGGTAAACAAGAGTTAGGTTTTCGCGGACACCACGAAAATTCGGCTACCGATAACCGCGGTAACTACATCGAAACGTTGTTATATTTAAGAAAGTATGATACCGTAATCGATTCGCATTTGGAACAATGTTCCTCAACACAGAATCCCTCATTCTCTGGTCTTTCGAGTGATATACAAAATGATTTGATACAAAGTATCGCATTCGTTTTACGCGACCAAAAAATCCTGTTCCCAAAATTAAGTTACGACAATTAATAAAAACGCCGGTTTGGATTTATTGCATCATTGAGCGAGCGGCATTTGGTGAGTGAACTTTAATAATACAATTTACATACTTATTTTTAAAATTGTGTTTACATAAATATTGGTTGACTGCGTCATCTTTTGAGAAAATTGTGAATTTGTGAAAAAAGTTGGGAATGCGGTCACTAGATGGCGTTGTTAGTTGAGCGACGGTTTCTGAATCTCGCAGTTAAGATTCTCCGTCGCTTAATTAGGTCAGGTTCATAATAATTTTTGGTACAAGGATTCGCCCAGTTGCCAATCCACTTGCACGGACCCAAGTTTTACAGTCGGCCTAACCCGTTGTGCTGTCGTGAGTGTGGGCCCCGGCTAACACTTACGATAGCGCGCGGGTGAAGCCGTCACCCACCGAGTTCCGTACAGAGTACGTGTGGTCGCAAGGGCAACGTGCCCATATTTTAATCCCGATGAAGAAGAAGAAGAGTGTGCGTAGCTCTCTGGAGCACGCCACCAGCCCGCCTCTGGAGCGTCGGATGGGGGATCGGTCGACATCGCTGCCGTACCTCGGCAGCTCGATGTCTGGCCCATCATCCGCCGCCCCAGCAGCCCCAGGGAGGAAGACCGCTGCCGGCCCGCCGACGCCGATGGCGACTGCGCGCGTTTCGCCGCCGCCGTCGTCGAGCCGCCATCCGGCCGTGCCAGTCCGCCCACAAGCCTTCCGCCCCGTGCCCATCCTGGCACCGGGACCCGCTGCCTCCAGCAGCCGTACGCCAGCCGCGCGCTTAGGTGCGCCGTCGGCTCGCGCGGTTGCCCCGAAGATCCGCACCGTGGCGCCACCGGTCCGACCGGTGGTGCCGCCTACAGTCCGCGCCGGAAAACCCGCGCGCCCCGAGGCGCAGCTCGCGCCACAGCTCGCCGCTACCACACCGGGTGCTGCCGCCGCTAGGTCACCGGCGGCGCGCCAACCGTTGCTGCCCATGCCAGCACCTACTCCTGCCGCTCAACCCGCGCGCACGCACACGACTACCAGCTGGAGGGGCGCGACAGCGACGTCGGTACAAGCACCGACAGCTCGCGGCGCGCCATCGCCCGCTCCACACAGCTTGCTGGCGGGATCGACCACAGCAAGCATATCCTCCAGGAAAGGGGTAAGCTCCCCACTATTTTCACCACCTCCACCCCGGGGCTCCGCCCAGGACTCCCCTGCGGTACTGTCGGCGTGCTCGTCCCGTCAGGGATCGGACATGTCGGCGTACTCGGGGGACTCCGACCTAGGGACCCGGGACGTGACGCGCGACACGTCCCGCGGCCTAGGCCATATGGACGTCGAGTACCCGGACACCTCTCAAGACGTCCACTACCAGTCCGATGCCAGGCCCCAGCGAAGGCCCCGCAGCTCGGACGATGATGCAGACGAGGAAGCGAAGCGGCACTGCCTCGACCGCGAGGTAGGCTCGCCTACCTTTGCCGGCGCGGTGCGCTCGCCTCCCCCACCACGTGCTGCCTCTAGCCAGCACAACCGGACGCAGCCCGCGGGGAATACCCCCGCGACTTTCCAGAAGAAGCCTTCCCGCTACCCTCCGCTGGTGGTTGAGCGGATGCCGAACTGGGCCGCCCACTTCAGGTCGCTGAAGGAGCTGCTGGGACGCCCACCGAATGCCCGCCCCTACCAGGGCGGCATTCGTTTCCTCCCCGAATCCGAGGAGGAATATAGGGTGCTCCAGCGGTACCTAACCGACCAGGAGAAGGAGTGCGGCCTGTCTTGGTTTGCCTACTCGCTGCCGGCGGAGCGGAGCCTGAAGGTGGCCATACGAGGCCTCCCTGCGGACACCGAGCCCGCAGAGATAGAGGAGGAGCTGAGACTGCTGGGATACCAGCCGGAGTACGTGCGCAATATAAAGGCGCGCGGAGGGAGACCCGGCTGTATCTTCCACGCAGTCCTGAAGAGGACGCCTGGAATCTTCAGCATCTATGACACCACGCAGCTCCTGCTCATGCGTGGTGTCAAAGTGGAGGCGTGGCGGGGCAGGCGTGGGCCTGCGCAGTGTCACCGGTGCCAGCAGTTTAGGCACAGCTCGCACCGGTGCCATCGCCCTCTGGCCTGCGTTCGCTGCGGCGAGAGCCACGTCGCCAAGGAGTGCCCACGTCCCAGGACGGAGCCGGCCACCTGCGCCAACTGTGCAGGTAATCACCCGGCATGCGACCGACGATGCCCTGTATTTGTGCGCGAGGCGCAAAGAAGGAAAGCCGGCACTGTCGCTATCTCCCAGCGACAGTCCCGGCCCACGGAGCCCACCCGTGGACCCGTGACGACCGACGCCACCGAGGCGCCTAGCGCGTCATTGATGGCGCCGGCGAACGAGCCGACGGAGAGGGGGATTGCCCCTCCCAAGAAGAGGAGGAAGAAGAAGAGGGGAAAGGCCGTAATGCCCACCCCCCCAACCAGTTCCACCGCGCCGGTGACTGAGGCTGCTAGGCCTCGTCCCCACCAGCCCGAGCAAGATGCCACCGCCGCACCGCGGGCGACCTATCTAGCTGCCGAGGCTGCGATGGCTGCGACCGCGTCGCAGCCCACGCAGCTTTCCAATGCCCAGCGAGAGGCGATCACCACCATCGCCCAAGACATCGCGAGGGGCGCCTTGTTGGCCAGCCTACGGGGGACCGACCTCGTGCCCATCGCCCTAGATGGCCTCACCGCCATCCTGCGTCTCCTCGCCGAGTAGTCGGCGGAGGAGCCCACCGGACGCCATATAATATACAAGTATTTATTATATTATCAATATTGACGCCGAGTGAGTTGCTTACACCCACACGCGACCCACTCACTCAGTAACACTCCGCATATTACATGCACTCGGTGTACGTCGCGTGCTAAGTTAATATAGGCGCGATGTGCACCAACAACACGCATTCATGACTACACAACAGTCATTCACGCATTTGAAGGCGCGGGTCGGGGTACGCGCTTCAAATAGCTACATGGGCGGTGTTACACAGTACAATACCGCCCTAACATACACCACGTCCCCCTAGTCTGTCGCGCAACCGGCTAGCTCTGGAAACGCGACGGACGGGGGTCATCATTTCCAGTGGCGGAGCGCCCCCAAGCTGGCACCTCTGTCGCTGGTCGTCACCCGTCGGGCCTCCTCTGCACCGCAGAGGTCTCACCTGACGGTGACTGACCGCCGAGGCGCCATGAAGAAGCGGCGCTGCGACGTGCAGCAGCGCCGCGGCGCTCTCCACTGTACTTTACACAAATACATAGTTAGGTGCGCATAGCGCACCTAACATGGCCGTGGCCAAGTCGCCATATCAAATGATTTGCCCATCTTTATGGGCAACTAATTGATCCCGCGGGACAAAGGCTTGCCTATAACCCGCCCGCCGCGCCCTCTTGCGGGGGTGCAGCGATTGCTCGAGTCTTTTGGTACAAGCAGCGGATTTACTCGCACGCAAGTTAACCCCTCGCCACTGACACACAGTACGGACAGATCAAACAGAGACACTGATATATCTCCCAGGTCTGTGCTAACTGTGCAAACAGATGTGTAGCACAGATTCTGTGCCTGGAGGCTTGTGATGTTTATTTTGATATCTAGAGGAAAATTGTAGGTAGATAGTTGTGTATTCTTACAAACTTTCGCCTGATGAATGATGTGATATTTAGGGAAGTGTAGGGTTGTTGGGGTTATCAGAAGTTTGAAGCTCAGTAGATGATTTAAGACGTGTTTTCACAACATTTAAAATTGAAATTATATTAAAGTATAGGTACATTAAGGGACAACCAATATGTCCTCCCAACATGACGCGCAAGGCTTAATTTATGTGACGCTGCAATATTGCCTAGTGTCCCACATCTTGAGCCTCAACATTAACAATGCAATCACTAGATGCAAGATATATTATAATCTTAGAAAATTTGAGATGGTATCCAGTCTTTTTTTAACATGACGGGGACATTTCATCCTTGTTTGTTAGTATATAGTATAGAAGGAAAAGTTTACTTTTGGATCTTCCAACTACACTTACTCGACCCTTTTAACCCATCTTCGACACTGTCTCACTAGCTGCTTCTATTCCTAACATTATTCCTTTTACAACCACATAAGCGTCTAAGCATATCCATCACCTCCTTCCAAATTAAAGCTCTTTAAGGCCACTTACTCACGAACAAACGTTATGACACGTTTTTTAATGAAAAAGGTCCGTAATGGCTGTCCTTTGCAGCGGGTTTAATGCTAAGACTGATGTATTACGGCTCAGCTCTTGGAAATGAGGGTAGAATTACGGATCCTCGGGGGCAAGGATTAAATGATTGGCTGCTTTTTTTCTGTATGTAAAAAGGTATTTTAGGATTAGGTCTTTCATTGGTGCGTATCTAAATTCTGTCTTTTTCTATTCGACTTTTAACTCTAATATTATGCAGCCAAAGTTTGAGAGTGTGCATATAGGATAAAATAACAAACTTATTTTTTTATACAACTTGTTTATTTTTTTAAACTAACTTAAATCTATGAATAAAATGGCGGTCTTAAAACCAAAACATGTTGCGCCAACCTCTTTCATTATCATTATTATTTCAGCCCAAAGATGTCCATTGCTGGTCAAAGGCCTCCGCCAAGTGTGGCCACAATGACCGGCCCGTGGATTTATTAAATTAATCGTCTACTTTGTGGGAGAATTATCACTATCGGTGCGACTTTCAATACACGGTCGCCACTACAAAACTTTTTAGCCTAATAGCAAGCAATATACCGTTTGTATTTGTTTCATTTTTTTTATTGTTAGACCGAAAAACATCAATTATAATAATAATATTTATGTTCCACAACTTTTTACACAACGCCATCTAGTCCCAAGCTAAGCAGAGCTTGTGTTATGAGTTCTAGACAACTGATAAACATACTTATGTATATATTTCTAATAGGTTATTAGGATAATAAAAGATAAATTACACAATAGACTTTTCCTCCAAACTAAACTTAGCAACCTAGTTACCAATGAAGGTACTAGATTGTAAAACACAAAACCTGATGTTACGAAGCACAATTTCTTCGTAACAGAAAATTTGGCAAAAGCTAACGATGTTAGTTAGTGTTATTGAGTTTGTGAAGCGAAGACGATCAATCAAGTTGCTCGTTAGCTAAAAACGTACAAAATAATTAGATTACCTAACATACAAACATTAATTAACTTTACAGAATACAGCCTCTAGGTTCTGGAAGCTTGCAATCAATTATCTAACCGAAAATCTGCAACAAACAACAGTAAAGCTTTCAAACAACAAAACTATGCCTTGTATCTACTTCTTCTTTTTTTTAAATGGTTATAAACTAGTGCTTGACTGCGATGCCACCTGATGGTAAGCAGTGATGCAATCGTCGAAGGTGAGGCGCGCTAGTCTTAGCGTTTCGATAGCAAAAATTGTTTTTTATTGCCCAAACTAAAATCCTTGTTTGGTCCAGTATTGGTCACTGAAGCTGTCATTAGGTTCCTATGTGAACAGATAACTGGGCTCGTGATGCAGATGGAAGGAACATGCGTGTAGGAAGAGACGCCGTACAAACACTAATTTGGTTTTTTCTATACTTGACTTTCTTCTTCTTCTTCTTCTGCCTGGCGTTAATCCCGGCCATTGCCAGGGTCCGCCTTCAGACTAAGTTTTCTCCACTTTGCCCGATCTTTAACATCCTTCTCAGTGAGGTCATTGGCTCTCATGTCGGACTTGACGACGTCCAGCCAGCGCTTGCGAGGGCGACCACGGGACCTAGCCCCAAGGACAGCCATATCCATGCATCTCCGACCAACGTACTCCCTAGGGCGGCGCATGATGTGGCCATACCATCGCAGACGACACTCTTTCAGTTTTTCCCCCACGTCACGGACACCAAGACTACCTCGGATGAATGAGTTGACTTTGATCTCATATAATTATGGCAAGTAGTTGATGAGGTCTACGATCGAACAAGCAAGCGTTTTGCCTGTTTGCTCTTCCCCAATTTCATTTTATCTCTGACTGACACACCACCAGAAAGAACCACACAGATTTTGTTGGACTAGACAGGTCCAATAAAATCTGTGTGGTTCTTTCTTCAAAAGATCGTCTCATCTGCACGGTTCTCGTATGATTTCATTATTACATAATATAGGTATAATTTACAGTCGGTCTTTAAATAAAAGAGAATTTGACCTATATTTCGGTGTTTCTTCTCAGGGATAAAAAATCAATTTTAGGGCCTTTTTTCAGGTTGGAAAATATCGAAAGAGGAGGCTCTTTTGCTTGCGTAAGGAAGTGACTGCTTCCTATTCCATCTCACTCCAGACCATGACCTGAACCAATCGCCTCTACAAACGGACACGGCGGTACACCACAAAAGAAGCGCAAACTGCCAGCGTACACCAGGCGATCCACACAACGGTGACCCAGGCTTTTACCTCCCAAAAATATTCATCTACCTAGCCTTTTTCCAACTATATTGGGGTTGGCTTTCAGTCAAGCCGGAGTTAGCTGAATACCAGTATTTTACGAAGAGTGTCTGCCTACCAGACCTCCACAACCCATTAACTGGGGAATCACGTTACTTCATAGCAAGACTGGAGTCAGATTTACTGGCTTCCGACTATTCGTAACGACTGTCAAAGATCTACAAATGACAGCTGGGACCTACGGCTTAACGTGCTTTCCGACGCTCGGAGGAAACTCGGTATGTTAAAATGGCCACCCACCCACAGACCAACCTTGGCAAGCGTTGCTTAACCTTAAAGATCGACCCGTGCGGCTGTTATTATCTAGCCACGAGCTCCTCAAAAACACCTACCAAAAATATTGTCAAACCGTAAATAACTGCCAAACAGTCACACTTTGTCCTGCATTTGAATAGTAATAGGCTGGCTTTGATGCGTATAAACTTGTCAAATAAATCATTTCGGTTTAATTGGCTTCTGCACCAATTATCCAGCCAATGGACTGAGTAATTGACCAATGCACCTCAGCGTGAGGGTTGAATTCCCATTATAATTACAGTTAATGTGTCTGTTCTGTGTATTTGCCTAAGGAAAATGTATGAAAAAAAAATCCTATCTAACCAGTTTATAGTGAAAAGAATATTAAAGTTTGGTGGAAAAGCAAACGAAATATCTTCTTCTGCCAGAGGGGTCTCGAAGTCAAAAAACGTGAAAACCTTACTTCTAGACAAGTAGGTACCTATGGGCTATATCTTAGACCACATCATCGCTTAACGTAAGGTGAGATAGTGGTGAACACGAGCCAAATAATTGAATGAAAAAGATAGACAATGGTTAAGCGCGCGTCAATAAAGAAACAGACAGTCAGACAGATGGAGTACAAAGTGATCCGGATTTTTCTGGATATGTAATTTTTTGTGTAAAGTAGTTGCATCGTGTTGTTTTGTTTTATGGGCGACCATCAGTCCATGAAATAAAAATTCATTATTAACATAAGGGTTCCGTTTTTTTTAAGGTACGGAACCCTAAAAAGACATCCTACGAATGATAATTTCGAGGACAGGTTCAAAACCAGGCCACTTTCCCAAAATAAATCCGAAGATTGATCTCAGAGTTGAGAGCATTTTATTTGCAGGGACCTTAGAGCTTGCTTCTCAGTTTCCCTCGACAGAAACAAGAGCTCATGATTAATGGTCGGTGCTTTAGCAGACGTCTACATCACTTGAGATGATGCTACATCATCTGTTTCAGCATGTTTCTGTTAGGGTTATAATGGAGGGAGCAGTCTCTTTTGTTTTTGGGCTTGATTGTGCTACTTGCAGTAGATTTAATAAAAAAAATCAGGGTTACGTCAATCCTATACTAACGTAGCCCAATGAGTTAAATTAAAAAGCAACAGGCAGGTCACATTACTACTAAAACAAAGATTTGATAGAGCCCAAAGGTTCTGGAGTAACAACCGTGATAACGCAGAGTTGGAAAGCCATCCACAAAGTAAATCGATAATCTGGCGAGAGTCGCGAGAATCAGATGGATTCGAGATGTACCTACAGAGCCGGTCGTAGCGTCTTCAAAAAATTTCAGTCATAAATTTAAAAAACTCGCAGATTCTTTCAAATAAACGAATCATTAAAATTATTTCGAGTGTAATATTTTAACGACGATCCAAAACAAAAAATTATAAACAAAATTTATACAATAATTTATAACGAACTGTCATATAAACAAAAAGAGTACCTGCAAATGAAGTTTACAAATGGAAACTAATTGTGAAAGACCCTTGCTAATATAAGGGTCGCTACACACGGGCCACGAGCGACCGCTACAAACACCGCCAAAAGAAGCTAAAAGCAGCGAAGCGTGCGACAGTCAGTTGTGGCCGGAGGTTACTGCTTATGCCATAATATACTTTATACCCATGCACGCATTATCATAATGATCTCTGACGTAGGTTTAAATACGCGAGTGGCGTGTGGCTACATTTTATGTCGGTGGCCGGTGCGAGCTACAAGAAGCAAGCAAACATATTTGTAACATGTAGCAGCCATCAGCGTCAACCACGTGTGCAGCAAGTCCATATAAAATGTATAAAAACTGCAAGAAATATGCCAGTGGTGGCATTTTGTGGTCGTGGCCGGTGACCCGTGTGTGGCAGCCCTTACTGTGAGCACTCACTTCAGTACAAAATGGCGACTAATTAATTACGTCTCTCTGAATTGAAAGCTAAATAGTGTTGCTAATTATTTAGAAATAACAGCTCTATTAGAAGTTATAATTATTTAGTAAATAATATCACAGTCATATTATAAAAGCCTCTTAATAAACTAGTCGTAGAGTGAATAGGCTCTTAATAAACTTGTGCGCCTCATCATCAACGATTGCATCACTGCTTGCCATCAGGTGGGATTGCAGTCAAGCACTAGTTTATGTTATACTAGCTTTTGCCCACGGCTTCGCCCGCGTGAAAGTTTTTCTGAATTTACTTTGTTCACTTTTTTTACATAAAATATAGCCTATAGCACTCAGGAAGAAAGCAGCTTTCTATCAATACATACATTTATGTAATCGGACCAGGATTTTCAGAGATTATTCCATACAAACCAAAAAGCAAACTTTATCTCTTTATTATATTAGTATAGATATACTCGTAAAAAAAAAGTGCGCCACAACATCAACGATTGCATCACTGCCTACCACACAGGTGGGATCGCAGTCAAAAGTAGGAATGTATATGTGTGTTTGTCACTCCTTCACGCTTAAACCACTGAACGGATTTGGATGAAATTAGGCAAACGAGTAGACTACGTCTTCCTCGAATAGCTCATAGATTATGTTTTATCCTGTAAGTCCATTCCCTTAGGAAAATTTTCTATTATCACGCAAACGAAGCCACTGGCTGGAATTAATTTTAATTAAAGGCTTCTTTCGTTACTCGTAATTATGGACATTTCGCATTGAACAGTCTAGTCATCTATATTTTTTTCCTGCTTTGTATTTTAGGCTCCTACATAGTCCGCTAGTATAATCTCTCCTTTAATAATTTCTCCACCCGTATTATAAGCTCCTGATAATAATAAATGGCCAAAACGCAGTTCACTCCATAAGACTGTTTTCACATTATCCGATCCGATATCGGTATCGGATGCCGATACGATATCGGGGTAAGTAAAATGTATGAAATGCTGTGCTCCGATATCCGATATCGGGTCGGACAATATGAAAGACAGGTACATATCTCATACATTTACCTTACCCCGATATCGTATCGGCGTCCGATACCGATATCGGATCGGAAAATGTGAAAACGGTCTAAAATTTTCAATTTTAGAATATTTGTACCACGTTCAATGTCACTTGGAATTTATTAAAACCGATAAATTAAATTTAAAACCAATTTTCGTAAAATACAGCGAAGTCGAAAATAGGGTTGTCACTCAACTGACTTGAAACAAACTCTGATTGTTTTTTTTTTAAACACTACATTTCACAAACACGCCTGTTATTTTCATCAACACATTCTAATTCAAACAGTTATTTTGAAAAATGCTTGCTATTTCTAGTTTCTACTAAAAAAAAAACTACAGTGTGTTTTTTATTACAAACTTTACACTTTTTAACAGGCAAGCAAGAAAAGTGCACTTTAAAGTGTAAGTTATCTAAGCACTACGAAGCTAATGGAAATAGTAAGCACCTTGATTCTCTTGTCCATCTAAACTCCGCAGCGCAGCGTGAAACAAGCAAAGACGGTCAAAATTATAAAAGAAGCTGAGAAAATGTAGGTACTAATTCTTTGTTTTTTTTTATGTGAGACATCTATAATCCTATCCTATCCTCGGAAAGCACGTTAAACTGTAGGTCCCGGCTGTCATTTGTAGATCTTTGTCAATCGATTCCAGTCTGCCCATGAAGTACCGTACGTGTTACCCCAGTCAATGGGTTGTGGAGGTCTGGTAGGCAGCCGCTCCTCGTAAAATACTAGTATTCAGCTAAATCCGGCTTGACTGGAAGCTGAACACAACATAGTCAGGAAAAGGGCGTCAAACGTTATGACGCTATCATGCCGTGATGCCTCCACAACGTCATCACTCTTGACATCCTTATTTTTGTAAGCGCTCGTACTTATACAACAAAGATGCTTCTCATTTACCGGGCGTCTTAGGACGGTTAACTTTAAAAAAATATATTTTTTTAACAACGATTTTATTTTTTAATGATTTTTATTCTAAATTATGAACAACTACTTGCTTTTCTAAGCCGTAAACGAAATATGTACTTATTTTAATATAACCGAGTGAGTTGTTATGGCGTCGTAATATAATATCTAAAATTATTCACGCTTATAAAAGTTGTATTTTGTTTTTCTATTGTTTTCTATATTTTTAATTAGGCAAACACTACATAATGGCATTTCAATCTGCCTAACCTTTTCCGAACTGTGTTTGGATGGGCCTCCTGTTTAAACAGATGCAGCTGAATATCACTCAACCCAGTAACTGGCCTTAGATAACACGATACGCCTTGGCAGGATTGATATCAGTCTTTCAGACAATCGACTATTCGTATCGACTGTCCAAGGGCTTTATCACACTAGTGAATTGCGAACGTCTTCAAAATGGAGCGGGTGCGAAGCGAATACGTTACAGGCACACGACGAACACTTCACCCAAGCGCAGCGAATTAGTTGCGGACTTGCAACGAGCCCAGCCGAAAGACCAGCCGCCTATGGTAACAAGGACGCCATTGTTTAATGTCTCGTAAAAACGCCAACCCGGTCCCGCCGCCTACTAAATCGCGACGTAAACGTTGAAAATTCGCCACACGTACGCGACGTCTACGCTGTGCAGCCGCGGCGTATTCGTGACTCATTCGCTGCTCGCCCGCCCCGCTCCGCAGCCGCTCGCAAACTGCTAGCGTGATACGCCCCAAAGTGTTTTGCCAAGGCACGAAAGATGATCACCCATCTACAGATTTGCCTGGGCAAACAATGTTTGCCTTAGTGATTAACTCATACAGTTGTTATTGGCGTCAAGTTCCTTTTTGATAAATATTGAAATTGGTTGAAATATTCGATTTCGTGTGTACAAAAATGGGAAAATGCTAGGGAAAAATTCTGAATAAATGAAAGAGTTTTTACAAAATGTAGAGAAACAAGTAAGTGTCTACGTACCTAGAACAGGTTAGTTTTTACGTACCTAAATTGAAGCAAAACATTGCTAAATTTTCCAATTTCTAACTTAAGTTTTTGTCATTTTAAAACACGCATAAAATATTTTGTTTAAATGTAAAAAGAATTGTAAAGAAGTAACTCGATTAGTATCCCACTCATACCCATGGCAGACTGGTGGCACTATATGAAATGTAAATGAAATAATTAATCGAAATGTCAATCACGAATACCACAATTAGAAAATTAAGTTATAATCATAATTTAAGCACTAATACTTTACTTAAATGTACTAAATTTTTAGTGTTTCTTATAGAATTAGTTAATTGTAAGCAAATAATAAAAGCATCGACGCTCTACGTTGGTACCACATCGTGTATTAGTAAGTTCTACTCACATATACACACACCAATGATAATCACGCTATCAATAATTTCTCAAAATAGTTAAAATCTTAAAATATTCAATAATTATGTTAGGACAAAAATACCTATCATAAAAATACCTGAAATCGATTTAACAGCCGATTATGAACAAAATACTTTCAAGACGTGCGTTTATTAAGTCACATATTGTATAGAGTCGTAAATTATAACATACTGCATTACGCTGCCCGCCCACGACCGATAATCGGTGAACGATTTTTTGTAGGTGAAAAATAGAACACACTGATCTGAGCAATAGTGCAACGCACACGGCCTACAAAAAGTCGGTCAGAATATACTATAGGATTATAATTTATGACGATTTTCGGACCTACAAAAAGTCTGCCGTGGGCGGGCAGCATTATACCCTTTCAAGCACTGACTATTAATATTTTCTACAGTTGCCAACCCTAATTCCAGCAAAGAGATTGTTCTGAATAGAAATAAATTGAGTAAACTTTGATAGGGTTAGAGAATAACAGCAATTAACTGAGCATGGGTTCAGTTTCAGATCAAAAGCTAGTTAGTGCTAGTTAATCTCGAGTCTAGTTGTCTTGTTTTGAAATAGAAACTATAATTTATTGAAAAACATCAAACATAAAGATAATCAAATGACTTCATATTTCAAATATTAATTTTATATTTTAATTCAGCTGTATAGCAGGTAATAACATCGCATTTTTAATAAATAAGATATTTCGATTTTTCAGTTGTTGTAATCTCTTTGATTGCAATTGAATGTGTAAAAACTATTATGTAAATTAGCCTCAGTGATTTCATGGATTGTTATAGTTCTTATATTATAGACAAGAGTAGAAAAATAAGACAAAAAAAATAAGTGTTTATTGAAATACTTTTCGATCGTCGTTTTTTGCAGAAATTAGTTTTCTCTGCCCTAATTAAAAAAGAGTACTGACTACACTTCCTAAACAAGATACACTTGACACGCAAACCCAGAACAACTAACAGTTACTGAAGAAACAAAGTTTTATTTAGACAGAGAATCGAATTCGCGATGCGCTACGCAACAGTCGTGCCAATCTATCACGCCTCAAAGACTAAAACGACCTATGCAAATTGGCATACGGCTATACCGAGGCCTAGGAGGACTAGGGCATAAAATACTTCCAATTCTTTCAGGTGCCTGTGAAAGCATTGTCGATTTCCATACAGGTAAAGCCTCTGAAAAGAAGTGTATTATGTTATTATTATGTAAATTAATTATTTTCCATAATGCGACACTCACTCATACATTATACATATTTACAAGATAGTGTTTAAGTCAAGAGTGAACAGGTTAGGTTAGGTTTTAGGTATGCGTGCTCCATCGCCTACCATCAGGCAAAAATAGTGTTCAAACGGCAAAAAATAATAAAGGCAACTGCCAATATATATATAAAAAAAGAAAAGAGACTATTATACTTCACCATAAAATGAATAATTGTACACGTTATAGCTACAAACACCTTTTTAGGGAACCTGTTTTCCTTTGTTTCCCTTTACGCACCGGGCCACAGTAACTCTTTTGGACAATACCTAGCCTTGGCAGGTTATCAGGGCTCACCTAACCTAAGCCCTACCACGATGTCTTAACGCGATCCATTAAATGACCTTAATTACTCAGATACCCGCGAAACGAGACACAATAGTAAAACAATAACAGCGCGGTCTCATAGGACCGGTTGGGGATTCAAACGTTAATGAACGGATGTTAGATATATGCAACATAATTAACGTACATCCTATTGAAAGGGTCATTGTACTCGTCATTATGAACAACTTTTACTATGGGACCAAACCTGAAATCGAGAAGAAATAATTAGCTGTTCCCTACATTTATGTTCGCATATTTCGTCAAAATGTATGGAACAGCTGATAATTTTTTCTCGATTTCAGTTTTGGTCTCATAGTAAAAGTTGTTTATAATGATGAGTACAATGACCCCCCAAGAGAATGTGCGTTAATTATGTTACATGTTGTATAATAAATTGGTGTATAGATCCATTCCTCTTTTTCGCTGTCACGCCACATTTTAACACATCATGGACCTGACCATTGAATTCGATATCTACCTACTCATATAAAAATCTTTTTTTTTCTACTGCTTTTTTACAGTAGTATAAATATGGAAGAAAAAAATGTGTTACGTCGAACCCAAGTAATATGGGATAAAGGCAGGAAGAAGAAGAAGAAACTGGTGTATCACTGCGATCCCACCTGATGGTAAGCGGTGATTCAATCGTTGATGTTGAGGCGCACTAGTTTTAGAACCTATTCACTCTAGGCTTGAAGATTCTGGGCACCTTAGTTAGATATTCTCTTCTTTTTTTCGAATCGAAGATAAACTTATTTTACTTAGATTAAATTGTTTAGGCCTAGTAGGTGACACTCATTGTGTACGAGCCAATTATGCTCATACAGCGAAATACATTTTGCATAATAAACTCTACATTTTAATTAGTCGTAACTACACCTCTGTCACGTGGTATTGTGTCAGTCAATAATAAGTGCGGCTCAGATACCTAAATATAACTTTATATATTGATAAATAAACATTTTAAAGTGTTACTTAGTGGTTTGGTGTTAATCCTTTACAACTTACAACAACTACTGGAGGATCGTCAACGGCGAAATACTCCAACACATTGAGCTTTCCAAAGTGCAGGTATATTGGTACTTGGAGCACTTCATGTTTTGAACAGAAGCACCGCACTCACATTGAATATCTGACGGCCCGTTTCTACAAAACCCTAGTAAACTATAATAATACCATAGCTACAGTTTGCTATAATTACTGTTTGCCACCAAAAGCCAGCGAAAGCTTTCATAGAACCCAAAATACAAGTACCTACTAAATGAAAATTGGAATATTAATTATCCCTTTGTTATAAGTTCCCAAGTCTTTGTTGAGCAATTTTCGTTCATAATATATTTATTGGTTTTCGATTATTTTAATAATAGAAGCTTATTTATGAGGTCGTTTGATTCTTCTCAGTTCTTTTATGTTTCGGGAATATTGAAAAATAGACGTCATTTGTTCGGAGGATATTGTTTAAGTGTGAGTTATAGGAAAGTTATGAAGAGAGGAACACTGAATTTTGCCAAAATGACCGTGTGGTGGGCAGACTCCTTGAAACGCAACGTAGACGCTACTTAAACGTAATAACACTGCATCCTCGTGAAGCGGAAGCGTAGGCTTGAAGACGGTTAGCAATGGGTAGCTCGCCGTCAGGTACCAACCCCGAGTCGTCAATGGTGCGTAGTGTTCCATGCACGGCTCAAGGAGATGTCAAAGTCTACTGGGGCCATGGGTTGTGCGAATAGAACCCCGGGGCCTTGGAACGAATGCAGAGAAGAAACATAGAGTGGGTTTTTAGTCAGAAAAAGTCTGACATGCCCCATCGCTCCACCTCACAGTAGGAGAAGACAGTCCCCACCTGAAAAAAAGGCGCCTTGATATATTCTTGTACCATAATTACTATGCGTCTACACAGCATCATTGTGACGACAACTCATCCTAAATGCTCAATGCAAAAACACTCAAAATGCAAAATGTGAAAAATGATAACTCAACATTCTCAAAATACCAGGCTGTCAATTTAAAACTTCTCACTTTTCCCTATCACAGCCAAACTTGATAACTTTGAAACTCGTTGAATTATTGTAACGTTGAATGGTGCTCAATACTTCCGTGCCCAAGTTACTTTTAAAAAGTTTTAAAATCTCATGAAGGCTTCGGTGTTGGAGAAAAATGAAACTGTTCGATGAAAAAAGGCTTCCCTTTGTATTGAAAGGCTGCAGTTTTTTTTTATCACTTTTGTTGTAGCGCTTTCAGAGTGTCTTATAGATAGCGTTTAAATTGAGTTTTTGATGACAATAAATTGAGGTATGAAAATCAGAGGGCATATTTAAATTCAAGACCCATTATAATCACAGCGATGATACAATGCTGCAATACATGTATTAAAATGGTCCCACCCATATGCACAAAATGTTTTGAAAACACATTCATAATATCATTCAGAAAAGGTCTATGAGATGTTAATTTTAGCCCTAAATTCCAGTTGCTGTGTCCAGTGGACGTCTTTCAGAAAAATAATGATGATGTTAATAATAGTCATAATGTAGACTTGAGACGGGAATGCAAACGGTTCTATTGCAATACAGGAATAACCACTGTGAGGTGTTTATTAAATTAAGAGTTTTTTACAGTCTTTTAAGTTTTTTTTTATCACAAAGCAATAATAATTAAGATATGCATATCAGAGAGTCTATCCATCTAGATGGAAAAAATCCAAAAGACTATAAATTATAAATTCTTGTTCCATTTAAAAACTAACTTTTTACAAGTACTACAACGGAGATTCAGCCACTTCTTGTAAGTATCGCAAAATACATAAAACATTATGCTGCTATCACATTCGATTCCCATTTCAATTGCGAGTGGGTTCGTAAAGCGATGCTTGCGTATTCATGTTTGAGAGGAAGGTACTTTGAGTACTTATCACTGTTGAGTATGTTTACCTCGGTTGATAAGTACATTTTTCGAGAAGCCGTTGTAAGCATTATTATTATCTACTTTATTATAGAGTCAGCATTCGGTCTAGCTGGATGTAGCTGTATACCTACGTCATTATTGAGGATAGACCATTTTTATACTTGTTGTGTGTAAGTGTATGTATATAATTTGTATGTGAATATTAGCTGACCCGCCAAATGTGTGACCCGTGAAATCAAAGTTGTATAAATTCAAACAAAAATACTAAAATTGCGATTTAAAAGTAGAGAGTGGAGGTAGGAGGGTGAAAAATACCCTAAAACGTATTCTCACACCTCACCAATATACGAAAAGAACACTACAATCGGTTTAGCTATGTCAGAGGAGTAAGATCACAAACACTGGCACGAGATAATATTTAAGTAAGTATTAGATTTTGCCTAGAACAATTTTTGAAAAAGAGACTTATTATTTGGTATCATACCAGTAGTATTTTAATTTACTAGTACTCATTCTTACATTGTAAGACATTTTAAAGGAAGGAATGTTATGCTATTACTTTCTGAAATAAAATCTCTTTCACAAAATGAAGACTTGGACAGTTTACCATTTAATCCTAGCTATCTGCTGAAAAATAAATTAAAACCTAACCATTCGTGTAAGTTAACTTTCTCTGTACTTTCAAACAACTTTAATTTTACAATTTTATTCCGCTCGCGACTTTCATTTTACCGTTTGTAATAGATATTACAACCGATTTGTGGAAAAGGCTTTAGGAACTAACTAGTTCCCGGAACTAGTTAATAGTTGGATATTTTTGTTAGGAATACAATTTAGAGGTGGTATAAAACGACAGTGGAATGTTTTGTTAAAATCGTTTTTAATTTTTATTATGAAAATCAACAACAGTACTTGTAATTTCTTTATTTTTTTCAAAACATTTTATCACACTAGGCATAACTCCTATATTGTGATTGCATTTACTAACATGTAAATTACCAGCTAATACTTTTAGTAGGCGAATTTAAAAACGAATACTAGTTTGTAATACATACTAGTTTTTTAGCGCCTTTGCCGGTAAAATTCATGATATTATATAATTTAACCTATTATATAGCCACTCAGGGATTGTACAGCTAAATATTCATCACATAATTTCAGCCGAAAGACGTCCACTGCTAGACATAATTATGATAGGTCTCCCCCAATTGTCGCCACAATGGCTGGTTTTGTAGGTCTCTAATCCGTTAGGTTTCCGTAACCCAGAACAGAGAGTAAATTCGCACATACATAACTCCGTTGAAAAGGGAGGATCCTCTGACCGCGTGGTGGACAGAAGCCCAATAGATGATTTCGGGCTGTTCTATATGTTCTAATTGCGCGGAGAACTTTACTTTCGTGATGCAGGATTAGTTCTTCTGTGAAATCATGGATGTCGCTACAGCCCCTGACACCCAAAACTTATAAATGTTACCTCTTTATAATAATATTCGTATAGATTACTGTTGGAATATTATCTGTTTGTAGAATAATATTTAGAAACTTGTTACTAAGATAAGACATTATCTAAATACTTTGTTACATTTAGAGCTACTTTAAAGAGAAAACAGGCTATTTTGGAACAGCAGTGGTAGGTAATTAGTGGTTTTAAGCACTTGTAATTAAGAACACAGGTTTAGACTTAACGTTTTTGGAACTAAATGGATCTAACGAAAAGATATATAATGGCAAACAAGGGTAGTTAGTTATTCATGAATGCTAATTAAACTTTAATTAATATGTTCCTACGTAAGTTCTTAAATTGGTTTTTGAGGCGTACTCGAACTAAACGCCCTGAAATAGAATTATACGGAATTTTGTAGTTGTTTGTTAAGAATAGTGGGTTTTTTTAAGTGGGTAATCATCAGGATGACACAGGCGGACCCTGGCAATGGCCAGGATTAACGCTAGGTAGAAGAAGAATCATCAGGATGACTTTCCGCTCTTAGGCAGAGCGGAAATGCGTGTCAGAGCTTTACTGACTAAACTAATAAATGAATTTACGTTAAATATTAATTTGAAACCCCACCCTATTTCTTCTATGCCTTCGTTCCAGGGTCCCGGGTTTTTTTTTTCAGAAGCTAACCCATGTCCCCAGAGGCTTCGACCCTGCTAGGCCCCTACAGTTTGCTGACATTTTGATACGAGCTAGGAACACTAGGCGTCTTTGACGACTTGGGGTTATGCGAAATCTTGTATATACTGTGTTTGTTTGTTGAGAACAGTAATAGCCCAGTGGTCACTTACAAATTTTACGTCGTTGGTACACGCTTTACTTTATACGTACGTTATATTTTTCATCACCATTGCTTTGTAAACAAAAGTGAAGTAAAAATTCGTGAGGAAACTATTATATCAACATATATTATAATCTACCCCTTTTTAGTTGAAACCGAAATCGAACCTCCGGTTGGCCTCTGTTTTTAACAAAACCCTACACGAAGTTAGTTTGTGTAATCTGTTTCATCGCCACTGCCTTCCAAGCGGTGAAGAAAAACATCATAATCGGTATGTCCTAGAACCAAAAATTCTAAGATATGTGACATCCACCAATTCGCACTGAGCCCGCGTGGTGGATTACGACCCATTTCCTCTCCTAGAAAGGAGGCCTGAGTCCCAACAGTGGGAACATTACAAGGCCGATAATGCTAATTTAAGTATACTCCACGAAGACATGGTTTAACCGAGCTAGAGCTAACACTAGTCTAAAAACTACGTTTTATGTCTTACCTTGGCAGCCGGTGAACTGGACGGCTCATCGAACAGTGCCCAGACCTTCGGTTTGATTCTCTGCCAGATGCCCACGTCACCTGAAAGGTACGCCTCCTCATAACCGAACAGCCTCGCGATTTCCTCCTCAGAGGGCTTCTCACTGTCAATGTCCAGTTTGTCGAGGATAGCCAGGGTATTCTGGTGACAAGGAAAAAGATTTATTTAAAAACTTGTAAAGGAAGAAGGAAATCACGTTTATTTGGCAATTAAAAGTCAACATTGTTTGTCTGTGCGAGACGCACAGGACCGTTCGCTGTGGCGACGCTGCCTGGCAACTGGACCTATAGTTCAGAATATTGCCAGGCCACTACATAAATTTTAAACTGAACCTTACTTTGTCTTATAAAAATAAGACGGGACCACTTAGGTGTTTTTCTTGGAAACTGACAAGAAGTGGCTCAAAGCTGAGAACAATGGAAGGAATTGTGGCAGGCTTTTGCCTAGCAATGGGACAATACAGACTAGATTTATAATAAGAATAAATATAAAAAATCAGTACTAATACTGTAGTTTTTTTGTGATTGATGACAAAGTTATTACCTTTTGTAAATGAAAAAGAAAACAAAAACACTTGTTGTAAAGCATCAAAGTTATATGTATATCAGGTTACATATAAAGTATACATCAAAGAAATGTGCTGCGGTCTTCCCGTCTGATTATAATTTAAGTGCTTTGAAGGCACTCAAATTACTTGACTGGAGTGAACGGTAGCATCACTCCTAAGCATCAGGCGGGATCATAGTCTAGTACTAGGTTTTAGTATTAAAAAAGTGCCGAGTATTAATTGATTGCTTTCTATTAAGAAGAACCGGCAAAAACCAGGTCAGTTTCCAGGGTTACTTTTAAGAGGGCTCTTCCCAATTAATCTATCGTCAATGTCAGCTTGGTATAAAAGCTTTTTGTTTCATGCAATATAATCAAACGCAGTATTTGATAAAGACGCAATGAAAAAACAGAGATAACACCTCAACACTCTGTTAAACATTCGGTAAGTCGACTTACTAAGGGCCATGTGCACCGACATAAGTTTAAGATAACCATCTGATTAAATAACCGACGATAAGGAACAGAAAATATTGCTAAAACAGCCGTTTTAATATTAAAACAGTCGATTTGGTGTCGGTGAACATCGCCCTAAATGTTCTTCAACGTATGCTCGAAAAACGCCTAATGCGCATGCTCGTAATGGGCTTAACGGTTGGAAATACGCATTTAAAAATATTAATAAGTAGTGTTACGTACTCTTTGGTTTTTTATACTTTTTCTTTATTTTTCAAATTTAAATTGTTTTTTCTTTTTTATGTTTGCTGTCGTTCTGTTGGTTTTTTGTTGTTGCTGTCAAAAAGTATGATTTTCTTTTATATTCATTAAAATAATAAAATATATTATTTAAAAGGTGAGTATTTCACTTCAGGATTACAGCCCACACCCTCATCTTTTTCAAGTAGTTAAAAAAAAGCATCATTCAGAATATGTATTATAAGTGCAATGTTTCTATAGTTATTTTAGTTTGTTTACTTTTATTTTATTTTACAAACACATTATAAAGGGCCTAGTCAACCACTGCGCCAACTAAGTCAACATTGTCAAAACGACAACTACTCGTATTTCATATTTCAGACCATTGTCAAGCAACGAAGCCCCAAATTGGAGTCACAATATCGCTTCGTTAAAAAGGTTTCGTTTTTCCAATCATGAGGTAGAAAACCCAATTTTTCGTCGTCCTAATATTTGTAATGAGAAAAGGCCCCGAGCTACAGAGAGGGGATAAAAATAGGCTCTTCGCTTTAAGTGGATTGATACTTTATAAACGTACACTTTCGGACAAGTTAAGAACAAAAATGATACCTGTTTATTTTTTGTGTTTTTTTTTTATAAATTTTCCTTATTTCCTATAAATAAGAAAAATTTACAAAAATTAATATTATATTATAAAAACAAAATATATTTTTTTATAACAAATAAACTCAAAAACAACGAAACGGATTTTTTAAATTATTTCGCCAATCTGATGCCACTTTATCACTGAGTGACATAAGCTATATATTTTCTACCAGCACGCGCGCTTCTGGCAGAAACTAGTCAGATAAAAATGGATGGGATATTTGAGTAGAAAAATAAATGATTATTATGTACATCAAAACAAAATGTATTATAATCTAAATCGTCAAATGTTACTTTTATATCGATGACGACAAGTTTAGTGTATACAGCCAGGGTGTCTTAAAGAGCTGTCAACTAAATTGACAAAGCATGATGCCTGCAAGGGTTACAAGATTCTTCAAAAGAATAACCACGGCATTGGAACGTGAAGTGCAACTAAAGAAACACGGGTAGGGTTAGTCAGAAAATGTCTGACACTCCCTCTAGCTTTGAGTTTTTCTTCTCAGAGAATCCTTCGCAGGTTTTTAGTGCTCCTAAATTTATACTTATAACTTTTGTTCAAATTATAAAATTCTCCTGTATTAAAAATTGTTTAACATACACTCTTGAACTTATACATATATGTATAATATTCACTGAGGCTAAGATGTTAAATACCAAATGCCCAATGCCTTAGACTAAAAATAAAACAAAACAGAAGGACTTGCATTTAAACATTTAATTTGGATTTTCCACAGTAATACAAGTGCACCCAGTAGTGCAATTTTCACTTAGCAGATGCTAATTGCTGCGCTAAGTGAACGCGGGCGAGGATAATGACGTCTCCACTTCTATCTTACTTCTTATTTTACAAATTAGTTTTTTTTCTTGAGGATTTAAAAGTTAAGCATTTTAATATGAATACTAGAAGCTGTTAAGAGGAGCTCGTGGCTAGATAATAACAGCCGCACGGGTCGATCTTCAAGGTTAAGCAACGCTTGCCAAGGTTGGTCTGTGGATGGGTGACCATCTTAACGTAACGAGTTTTCTCCGTGCCTCGGAAAGCACGTTAAGCTGTAGGCCCCGGCTGACATTTGTAGATCTTTGGTAGTCGTTAAGGATAGTCAGAAGCCAGTAAATCTGACTCCAGTCTTGCCATGAAGTACCGTGTTACCCCAGTTAATGGGTTGTGGAGGTCTGGTAGGCAGCTTCTCCTCGTAAAATACTGGTATTCAGCTAAATCCGGCTTGACAGCCGACCCCAATATAGTTGGAAAAAAGGCTAGGTAAATGATGATGATGAGTAGAAGCTGTTAGGCTTATCAAATAGCATAACCTATGTAGGTATGTTTTTGAATGACTAGCAGTCTTAAACAAATAATTTTCTTCTGTTAGTGTGTCAGCCAAACTCTAAATAGAAAATCTATGATAATGACAATACCTGTGGAGACATAATGCCACTGCCTGCAGACATAGTATAAGTAATAGCTGTAGATGTAAACGAAGTGAAAAAGTATGCAAGAATCGTATAAATAGTGTTTGTGACTTCTGCCTATACTTGTGGAAAAAAGGTGTGAGTTTCTGTATACACACAATCACACATGTACGAGTATAATATATAACTGTCAAAAGAGCTTCGAAAAGTTCACTCAAATTATTAAAAAAAAATATGGTGCCTTATTTTCCAAAACTGAAAGTGTGTAAACTATAAATAAATACTATCAAATACACTGAACCAATTTCGAGTGCCCGCCAGTGTACGTATTTTATATTTTTAAAACTAAAAATGTTATCAGACGTTTTTATCCAGAACTTTTTAACAAAGAGGTAGGAGACAGTAAACGATAAAAAAACTCATTAAAGTAAATTATAACTCTGTAAACAAATACATAGGGTTTCTAAAATAACTTTTAACTAGAAATGAAAAGGTCGTTTAGTTTTTCGCTTATAAAAACAAATAATGTAAAGTTAGTTTGCTATATAGTAAGTAGGTTGCTGGTAGGTGCTTAAATAGATTTAATATACCCAAAATAGGTACAGAATTATTAGGGCCTGTTACACAATGTCTGAGTAGGCACTACTCACTGAATAAATTCAAAAATGTGACAGATTTTGTATGAAATTATCTGCCAAGTAAGATACTCGAAACTTAATCATAGGTGGTGAAACAGGCCCTTAAAGTAATTAATTAACCCAATGGTTAAGATACTCGCCTCTGATGCGTGAGTCTTCGGGTTCGAAAACGCCCAAGCACCAATGTGAATATTCCAATTCATAATATTATTTTGTACTTGTCTAAGTTTATCTAGGGCATTGCTGACACTCAATGGAATGGACGCTTGGGAGAAACCTATGTCCAGCAGTGAATTTCTTTCGCCTGAAATTATAATGATAATTACTGGCATTCCGAGCTTCGGAAAGCTCATAAAGCCGTTGGTTCTGGTTGTCACAGACGTCAGAAAGTCAGACTTATTCAAGGAGGATCGTGTTGCCCGGTAACTGGGTTGTGGATGTCTGATAGGCCCTCCAGTCACTTCTTACAGAGCACGGGTGAATGCATCCGGTTGGGCTTTCATGTTAGTTGGAAAAAGGTTACGGAGATGATGGCACGTGACACCATCATCATCATCATCATCATCTCAGCCGAAAGACGTCCACTGCTGGACATAGGCTTCCCCCAAGCGTCGCCACAGCGACCGGTCTTGTGCGTCTCGCATCCATCGGATTCCCGCGACCCTGGCCAGGTCGTCGCACGTGACACGTGACGTGGCAAATTGAAGCAACACACTCACAGGTGTATTTTAGTCATTAAACGACCCTCCCTTTTCCTCTTTCTGAAACGAAAGAATTCATTTAAAGATTTTCCACCAAAAAAACACTGACTTATGCCGCGTTCCCTTTCAAAACGTATTAAAATTTATTAACAAAGTTAAATAACCAAGTCTCTAATTAGTCATAAATTAAAATAACATTCAACTAGAACTAATAAAGGTTATTAAGGCTCGCTTTAAAAGATATACGACTTGATTATGTTTGATAAAAGATATAATTATGATGATAAAGTGTGGAGAAACTTTGTTTCGAAGTCTGCGAGTGGAATTCCGAAAGTGTTGCAAAATGTTTTGAAGTTTTTGGAGTGTATTATGAACTAAGTTCTTGTAGCGACTTTGTCCGTGTTTTCGTTATTTTTTTATCATAGATAGGTTTGCGCTTGACCGCTATCTCAACTGCTGGATAGAGACTATGTAGTCGACAATGGAACTTGCTTAATTAGAAGTAATAGAGCCAACTACGCAATATTAACCAACATATTTCAACCAAAATACGCTCACTGTTGGATACAGACCTTTTTTTTATTACTGATAGGCTTGTTCTTACCTATCTAACCTAACTTTCTGGCAGCCAGTTGAATTTTTGCTTTGATTTATGATGATTTGTGTACAGAGTCTGCGTGTCCTGGCAGTTACAATAGTGCACAGGTTACTTCAAGCTTGCTACATCATCACCAGTGAGATAATGGCCAAACACGAGCTTATACGTAACAAAATAAAAGAATGGACCGTAGTTATGAGTAGATATTAGCGTGACACTAACGCCCGTTTTCAATAGGCTATCTATCTAAAGTTGCAGCTACTAAAGATAAACCAATCTATCATTTTTCTTTTACTTGCTTTTCTGTAACCTACCAACGGATCACGGTTTAATCTCAGAAATTAGTAATATTTCATAAAAAAACAAAAAAAACGGGGTTAAAAAAGGTAGTTTTTTAAATTTCTGTTTGAACTGATTATTTAAAGACCGTCTAGTATTGAAATAACTTTCTATATTAAATTCCAAACCCCAAAACCAATGTGAGCTAGGCTTAATCTCAGGCCTTTCAGAGAAGCATAAAACTCACTGAACAGTACTGAATTATTAAAGAGAACAAAACTTAAATTCGGTTACAAAACCGAAGTTTACTTGCAAACATTCGAACAGTAATAAACTCGTATTTTAACCAAAGTAACTATGAATTTTAGTTTTATGACGTAAACATAATTAACCTTATAATGTTCCTACTGCTGGGATTGAGGCTTTCTCTCTTAAGTTTTCTTAAGTTTTTTTAAGGTCGGAAATCATTTAATGGCTTCCCTCGCTTCTTTAGTTGGTCTTTCTTTCTAGGAACACGGGTTTCCCTTTCAAAATTCGACCCATGGGCCTAGTAGGCTTCGGCTCTGGGTCCTTATAGTGTTGCTAACATCTCTTTGTGCTCCGTCGACAACTCCGGACGCGTAGCGGACGGCCAGACGGCAAATCACCCATTGCTTGTCGTCCACAAGCTCACGCCTGCAGTAGCTGATGGCCGGGATCCCGGCGGCTGAGGTGTCAGCCGTGAATGTGGGTTGATGTCATAATTATCTACGAATTTTTGGTCCTAGGCCTAGACCTAGTTTTCCTTCACCGTTTTAAGAGCAATGTGATAAAATAAATTACACAAAATAAAGCACCTAGGAACTCACGAACTTTATTTTAGTTTTAATTAATGATAATTAAAGTTAGCTATCTCGTTTAACTTTAATCAGGGTTCCGTGAAGGTAGTACTGGTGTGAGGCCATCATTATGGGTTGTTAACCCTACAGGGATTCACACGTTTGTACGGGATAGTTAAGTTAGGTAGAAGATACACTAGCAGTAACGGTCATTGACCTTTCCACATTTATTGACGTTCTTCATCCTAAAATTTCAAAAATTAAGAACGTCGTTGCAATTTTTTTTTGATCGGCTTGGATTTAAGGTCCATTAAGCCTTCATAATAAATGAATAGTTAATTTTTTTATCATTAGAATATGGATGTACACATTATAATGTTTTTGTAGTATTTGGCAGCAAATTTATCAAGTCAACCTACTAAACACAGTTTGCTGAGGTAGTGAGTAGTCAACACTACAATAAAATTATCAGTTCCATTTAGAGCGGCCGGGACTGCGCTTGTTTCAATGATTCTCCTTATTGTCCAGTATTGACCAGTTACGCAGACACTGCACTACATTATAATATCCGCTGAGGCAATCAACAACTAATCAAAATAACCGCTGAACTTCTCTCTAAAAATCAGGTGAGATAGAGGTAAAACGTGTGTCGATAAAAAATAAAAAAGCGAGTACCTTTCATACTATGGAAGTCAACAAACAAAACTACCGGGGTCTTTGGACTCATTCATTCAGGCCCACATTCAAAACATTAATATGTAAATGTGTCTGTGTTTGTGTCTAGCCAAACTAGCACAATGTGTAATCTTTAGCCAAGTTTGTCGCTCTTACGTCGTGAATATGAATATTTTAGGACAGCCTCCCGCATGTTTTCGCCTATGAATCGTCGTTGGAAGAACTTCTTATGATAGCCAATGAAGGAAATTTATTATTTGTTCTTCTGAAAAGAGATTTGTTTTTTAGAAAACTATTTTTCTTTAAGCTATTTTTAGACGGTTTTTTGATTAGTCCGAAACTTACGGGGTTGTTTCTTACTCATATGGCACCAAAGTTTAAATATGGTACATAAGTTATTAAATTACATTATTTAACGTTTGAATCCCCAACCGGTCCTATGCGACCGCGCTGTTATTGTTTTACTATTGTGTCTCGTTTCGCGGGTATCTGAGTAACTACCGCTCATTTCAAATCAAAACATAATATTGCTTGTAATTAAATCGTTTATTAACTTTTTTCTTTTCATTACAATTTTGTGAATTATCAAGGTTGGTCAGCCAAAAAGACAAAGCTCCTTGTATTTGTAGTTTTAGTACTTACTTTTTTATATCTGTAAATAATTTTTATAATACTAAAAATGAAGTAACAAGAAACGAAACTCACGATGAGTATCGTTTCTATGATGAAAAATAAACAAAAATAAAACAAGCATGCTCCATTATCGACCACATCAACGCTTACCATCAAATAAGATAATGGACAAACACGAGCCTCTCTATACCTAATACAAAAAAAAATCAACGATGACAGAAGTCAATGTCCGAAACAACATAGTACCTAGCTTCATTTGCGACTACAATACTACCGACCTTCTAGCTACTTTCCTAGACTAAGACTACATATTACAAGACCCTTTGAAACGAAAATGCTGTACGCGTAAAGTCACCTGAATCCTGAGAGAGACGGCACGTGCGTCTATTCATTGAGACCACCATCTTGTAACACAAAACGGAAAACGAAAGAATAAATGTCTATTTGTGCCTCACACAATGATGTAAGTATCTTGTTAATTTTTAAGTAGAAGATCAGGAAACGTATAAGATTTATACACGTGGAAGGTAGTTTGTAGTAGGTTAATGAAGAACACAACTTTTGAGCAATAAAACAAAAGGTTATTATGAAGTGACATGGTCAATATTGTTCTCCTTAATGGATAATTTAAAAAATAAAAATAAATTATCAGTACTATACCAGCAGTCATGTTTTTTTTTAATGTTATAAATCAGTGCTTTACCGCGATCCCACTTGATGGCAAGCAGTGATCCAATAGTCGATGGTGAGGTGCACTAGTTTATGAAGAGCCTTTTCACTCTAGCCTTGAGTCTTCAAGGCTGATCGGCTGGCGGTCTTCCCGTCCAATTATAATTTAGGTGTCTACCTAAATTATAATCGGACGGGAATACCGCAGCAGGCAATTTGTTCTAGTCCTTCGATGTACGCTGTATAAACGACGAGGCGAAACGCTTAGTCCGATGGTAGAAAGGAAATGACGGAATCAAATCAAATGCATGTGTGTTTTTTACATAAAAGTAGGTATGAATCTTTCAAACCAAGTAAGACACATAACGATTTAATTTGATACTTCCCCTACACCTCTAACAATAACTACTAAAAGCAATACGCACACACAACCACTAAAACACCAAAACCTAAATTCTCAACAATCTGTACTAAAAATCCACGTTAGGTGCTCGAGATAAGAGCAAGTGTCGCAATGCTGAAAACTTGTTAGCCCATTACCCTTAATCGATGCTCCAGACACGAGCTGAATCTTAAAACAGCTGGTATCCGCTTTATTTCTCTTTTTAATCCAAGATCGGCAATCACTGAGGTAATTAAAATAAATAAGGGGAAAGCTATTTCGCTGATTGGGTGAAAGGAGATTAAAAGGGATTGGGAGTCTGATTTTTTTGTCTTGAATTCTTAATGTCGTCGTCACAGAAATTATAAAGTAAATAATACAGGTTTAGTATCATCTATACGACTGTCCACACGCGCTTCAATGAGATGTCCACAAACTGTAAGGGCCCAGTAGGGTCGAAGCCCGGACAGACAGACAGTCGGCTAGGTGGACAGTGAAGGCATAATAGTAGAGTTCTGTTGTCTTCCCTTCGGGTAAAGCATATAACAAACAACTTTTACTATGGGACCAAACGGGAAATAGGGAAAAAAAAGCAACAATGTAATTTTGATCAGTTTTTAGGCGAGCATACGTTTTTCGCGTTTTCAGGTTTGTCAGTACAGTCATTTGTTTAAGTATCGGTCACACATTACCAGTCAGCCTACATAAACAACCAAAACTGAAGCAAGCCACTAGTGTCTTAATAAGAACTGTTTTAAGATTTTCCTTTAACTATAAACTATGAATATCGTCCTCATTATTATTCCGTCTGTATATACAGGGTCGTTTATTATTCACGCACGAGCTTTGACCGCATTGCCAAGCGCCGACGCTATTTCTTTTTGGATCACCCTGTGTGTGATCTTAAATCGGATGAATCAATCTTTCACAGGATATCATTTGTACGGATTATTTTGAAACGGACGGTTTTTGAAATAGAAGAAGGTCTTTGATTTTTCTGAGCTATTACATAAATCAGAGTCTACATTTGTATCTTCTTTGAGTGAGTATTCTGGTCACAATTTTTTATAACTTAAACTAACGAATGTACAGTAAAGAAAATGGAATATATAAAGATTTATCAAAAAGACTTGTTGACACTTAACGTGTCCCTAGGGCTGGTTTTTACCTCGGTCTGAGGATCTGGGGCCATGGATTGGATTCCGAAAGGAAAGCTCGTGACCCCAGAATGAAGGCAAAGAATGAATGAGGTGGGGTTTAGTCAGTAAAAGTCTGACACGTTCTCCCGCTCCGCCCAAGAGCGAAAAAAGTCAATCTGATAATTCTCCACTTAAAAAAAAACCTCGGTCTGAGGATAAGCATTTCCATACAGCGAGCGCAGCGTGGCAATGCCTTCAGTCTTTTGACGACAGCGATGAGTTTTTGACGCCATATTTTACTTTATTTGTATTTAGTGGTTTCTTTTCTCGGAAACCTGGCATAACAAAAAAATATTTAGAAATAAGAATTAGCTATCTCTACTTTTACAGCTACAATATATATTTTTTTAAGTTCGTAAGTTTGTAGATAATAATCTCTAGAACTACATTATCAAATTTAAAAATTATTTCGCTAATAGAAAGCTACTTCATTCTTAAGGGGATGTGGGATGTATCCTATATTAGAATGTGATTAATAATTAGTTTTTTTACGCCAAAAACATTTGACACCCAGCGAACTAAGCATGTCAGCTAGTATATTATATGCCCTGACAATGAATGTTTCGTACACATAAGTTTACCTTTATTCTTGTAGACATAATCAAAATAAATATGTTGTACTCTCAGAGTGCCGGAAATGAAAAGCAAACAAACAGCAATAGTAAGAAACCATAAGAGCCACACAGATTTATTTTTACTGCTTAGAAATAATAGCTCTCTGTGTTCTATCTTCGCACATGACATTTTTTTTTTGTTTCCAGGCGAGGATTAATAACAATCGTTTAATTTATAAAATAAGGCCCGTTTACAACAAAATACATTAAATATTAACCCTGAAAGTTAAATAACACAATTACTTATTTACCTGAACTAGGGTAAGCCTGTGGTTCAGGCCAGAAAAACAAAATTTTAATATTAATATAACAAAGTTATGGTATGATAAGATTTGGCGTGCTTTATTATTATTTACCATACAGTAATAGGTTTTCTGTCTCTACATGAGATATGCTTAGAAGAAATTCAGCTACGGCTGAACTAGCAATGAACATTCAGTCTTCTAATCGGAAGGTTTACTATGGTAAACCACTACTGTAATGCTGCAACAGATAAAAGGAAAAAAAATTGTTAACTGGGCAATGACACTGGACACGTCAAAGACCTCCCTACTGTGACGTGTCATTGACAATTCCGTTCATTGAATAGAAACAGATGTTAACCTATCAATACCCGCGAAACGAGACACAATAGTAAAACAATAGCTGCGCGGTCCTATGAGACCGGTCGGGGATTCCTGAATTAAAGTATTTTATAAAAATTGCGTTGCAAACGAAATCGTATATATCATACATTGCAGTATACATATAGCTAGTGGTATAGCTTTTCATTTCCTTCGCCTGATCTAGCTCAGTTCATATTAGTTTTTCATAAAAATAAATACGTTTACAGTGTATGAAAGGAAACAGAACTCTAGTTACTGAAAGTACTAAAATGCTTTTGACTTAGACTGAGCTCGATTTTTCAAAAATACATAGTAATAATTAACATTTCAACCGAAAGACTTTCGCTGTTGGAATAGGCCTCTCTAAGTGTAGCCATACCGATCGATTGTGTGTATCTCGCGTCTATCGAATTCGCTCGACCTTCATCAGGTCATGGTCTACCATTCACCTTATAGCACGCTATATCTTCCGGTACGTGGCCACCACTCCAGAACTGTTTGGCTCTAACGGCCATTTGTTCTTAGAGCAAATCGGAGATTAGACGCAACAAATAGAGAGACAGACAGATCGATCGACAAAAAAATTAAACATTGCTGTTTTGCTATGGAAATCTAATCTAATTTGTTATGCATATATAATTTATAATGATCAGATTTCGTTATTTTTTGTCACAACTTTCACATAACGCCATCTAGTCCCAAGCTAAGCAAAGCATGTGTTATGGGTACTAGACAACTGATAAAATATATACTTATATATCCCTAAATACATATTATAGATAAATTACACCCAGATACAGAACAAATGATCGTGCTTATCACATAAACATTTGTCCTGGCATAGCAGTCAGGGCTACTAACCACTAGACCAACAGGATAATCAAACAATATACTTCAAAACACTAATTAATGTGTACAAAAAGATCAATAACCTGTAACGAAAAACCGTTTAAAAAAACTCGTGTAGCTTCCTCAACGGTTTTTACTCTAAGTTTTATTTCATAAAAGAAGGAGCGATATTTGACCTCGCTTTTAGTAACCTAATGAAGATTGATGAAGGTGTACTTAATATGATTTTCATTACAGCGAGTAAGCCAGGTGGTTTTTTTTCTGCCGGCCTTAATTTTACATTGTCGCCCTTTTAGCTAAGTGCAGAATAAGGAAGGAAATTGGAGTTAGTGTGTTTTGTTTTCTAGAGAAAGGTAGAGACTACATTTGTAATATAGCATAATATAGCCATCTACCATCTACCTAGTCTTTTCCCAACTATATTGGGGTCGGCTTCCAGTCAAGCCGGATTTAGCTGAATACCAGTATTTTACGAGGAGCGGCTGCCTACCAGACCTCCACTACCCATTTAACGGGGGTTACACGGTACTTCATGGCAAGACTGGAGTCAGATTTACTGGCTGAAAAGAAAGTAAGAGACTATATTTGTAATATACCATAACATAGCATCAGCCTTATAAAATTCTCACTGCTGGGACTCAGGCTTCTCCCTAGGAGAGGGAAAGGGTCGTAATCCCGTGGGCCCAATGCGGGTTGGTGAATGTCACATGTCTTCAAATGTTTAGTTTAAGGGCATGCCAGTTTCCTCTTTTGAAAGCAGTAGTGATGAAATAAATTGCACAAAGTAATGCGCCTGGGTTTGAATTCGACCAAAAGGTCGAGTTCAAACCCAGGCGCATTACTTTAGCAGGTGATAAAAATCACTGGTCTTAAAATTGAATGCAAAGGCAGTTGGAAAGGTCTGTAGTAAAAAGAGTTATAGGTTTATCGTAGTATATGTTGGTGAAAAATTCTGTAGTTGGTAAAATCAGTCGTCAAAAGTGGCTTAGATGAACGTTTCTGTCGAAATATACGATGTAAAAGATTCTGCTGAGGAAACAAAAATAAATGAAGTCCTGTTGACAAATAGTCCATTGGCAAATTGGTCTTAGGAGAACTGGTGTGACAGACGGTAGAACGGCGTATTTTTGGTAGTCCGATGATGCTACGGACTTAGTGGAATCAAGGCCTTTTGTCATAGACGCGTATTTGTCATTATGTTTTGTGGACGCTTGACTTACAGAAGTATGAATCTCTGTCGATGAAGCGGTAACGTTGTACCGTCGTGGCGTTGTAACAATACGCTTCTATGAAGCTACGCAATTGTGGACAGTAGTAGTACGCCTAAGTTATGGAGCTCCGGTGACCACTACTCAAAATGATCGAAGGTTTAAAACCTACCTGCCTACCACAAAACTGTCATTCAAATATTAATACCGACACTCTACAACACTCAAAAAAAGAAATAACCCAATATTTCTGCGAATACACGTCCATTCCACGATTGATACAAACAGCCGCATACCACATACCGTACCGGGTATAATACCGGGTATCGTACCGGGTATCGTTCCGGGTACAACGGGTACATAAACAAAAGATCACCATTCCATTATCGGGGATTACGGGCGGTTTTCACCCGGTCAGGCTTTCGACCGCGATTTCGCGATATGATTGAACATTTTGCTTTGTTCTGAGGTGAAAGTAGAGGGTGTTTTGGTATTTATTTTTTTATTTGCTGTGTGTGCGCTTTTGATAGAAGGTGTCTTAGTTAAAGGCACATGCAGAAAAAGAAAACGAATTAGGTGTGCTTTTTTGGGGTGGAAAATTATCCAATAGGTGTGTCAGACTTTTATAAATCTGACTCTAGTCTTGCCATGAAGTACCCCAGTTAATGGGTTGTGGATGTCTGGTAGGCAGCCGCTCCTCGTAAAATACTGGTATACAGCTAAATCCGGCTTGACAAGAAGACGACCCCAATGTAGTTAAGAAAAGGCTAGGTAGATGATGAGATAATGAGGTTTGTCAGACTTTTACTGACTTATTTATTTATTCTTTATGCAAAACACAATTTAACTTACCTGTGTACCTGTGTGTGTCACCTTTGCGTTCCAGGACCATGGTTTACCTTTCAGAAATCCCCCGTGGCCTTAATTGTACGAATAAGTTACCACGGCGTTGGTAACACAAAAAAAGCACTAAAGACAAACAAATGCGTTTCAGTTAGTAAAACTAAGACAGTCTCGCTCGACCCAATGAGAGAAATAATTTTCAAATAGAATAAACTTTATTGTACACCAAAAAGTAACAGTACAGTTTATACAATGGTGGTGAAAAAAAAATGAAAATCAATGATGATGGTGAATGGTGGTGTAGGTAAGAAGAGGTACTATGGTCTATCGGTTTAGGTGGTTAACTAAAGGTAAACAATCTTGGTGTGTCTTTTTATAGAGGTCGTATTTAATATAGGTTAATTTAGTTTATTAGCTAACATCGATTTAGGTAAATACCTAGTTGCAAAGATTTTTACATACAATTTTTATACAACTTTTAGATAAAAAGACGTGCTAAAATTGTTTACATTTAGTTCATTACCTAAACCGATAGACCATAACTCAATGTTGGACTAAGGCAAAGATCGAAAGATCCACAAGCATTTTAAAATTACTTCGAAAAGGTTATCATCGACTTTGTCCTTGTTAAAGAAGGTAATTTATGGAGGACTTTACCTGCGTCAAAGGATTACTCACATTGGTGGAAACTCCTAATTGCCGAGCCAAGATTACCGTTTGATAAAATTACTTATTGTCATTGTCACTTCAGCTATAAGACGTCCAATGCTTATCCTTCAAGCTTTGGCCAGCATATAATATATAATGTTATGCGAAAAAACCTCTATTTGAATTATCACTTATTTATTTATTGTGCAGACCTACCACAGTGTTTTCTTTTTAACCCTAAGGTTGACTAGTAGAGAATGCCCTGATGCATTAAGTCCGCCTATGTACCACCACTGTATACATGAAGTTTAAATAAATAAATAAAATACTATGACTCTGTCTCTTTGCTTGTTTGTTTGATTTCTATGAAACCTGGTAGTCAGATACACTTTTGATCCCGAGAGTACGTTCCTTTGATAAAACTGAATCTCATCAAAATATAAATCTGACATTTTTGAAACATATTCGAATTTTATTGAAAAGAAAAAGTTCCCAATTTTATGTGATGCATCATTTTAATCGCCGATAGCTTAGACCCTATTCCTGATACCCCAAAGAGTACCTGCCAACGGAACGAGCTGTTGTAGGGTATATATAGGGTAGGTAGGGTAGGGTAGGGTAGTTTGGATAGGATAGGATATCATAATTAAAATGTTTCTCGGTAACGTGCATCGAAGTTAAGTTGTATCGCAGTGAAGTTCTATCGCGGCAACGTGCATTGACATGAAGTGGTTTCACTGAGACGGTCTTTCGCGATAATGTGCTTCGCGATGTTGTAGTATCGTATTAACTTTCATCGACATTCCGTATTCTACTCCTTAAACAATCCAAAAACAGACTTTCACCAAACTCTATCACAAAGCAATCTAGCACAAACTCAGCTAAACTAAAACAGGATTAGACAAGCCACAGTGGCCGTGTGTCTGATTAGCTCTGGCCCACGCAGCCACACAATGGCCAACAGTGGCGCTTTGCTTTGCGGTGGCTACACAGGTAACGCCAAAGGACATTTCTATTGCAGCTATGCATAGTTTTGACTATACCGGTTGTGGTATTGAAACTGGGTAGCGTTTGGATATCAAAGATGATCTGTTGGTGAATATACTCGTAAAGACTGAACAAGTTAACATTTCTACCTCAAAGTTAATAATTTTTTGCTCGTGGCGTCGTCCACAAGCCCTCGCCTTCGGTATATGCTGAGTTAGTAGCCTTTTTGGCCTCACACAAATTTTAATGTTATTTTTACCATAACAGAACTATCTGTATGTATGTATATTGTAGACAATTTTGTGTGATACGAATAAACATCTATCCTTTCTTTCTTTCTGTGATTCCCGACCCCAGAGTCTCATGTAGAAGTCAAGGCGAGAAGATTGCTTCTCTTTTAATTTTTCTACCACATCATTCGCTTGCATTTTTCTTTCGACGATTTCGAAACAGTAGCCTCCAGCAATAACCGTGCCCGTTACTACGACGACAAATGAAAACGCAGTGGAAATCTTTCTAATCACGCCTCAAAGGGGAAACTTATCGCCGCGATTATGGTGTGCTCAAGTGAGTTGGCGAAATTAATAGGCAATCCCAAGAACCTCATAGAACATGGAAGGGACTATAAATAAGAATGACTGGTAAAATAGACAAGGAAAATAAGTTATGGACATAGCCCGAAGAATCGCGAAACTTTAGTATTTCCAGCAGTGAAAGAAAGAAAGAAAAATATTTCTGTGACACACATACACATAGACACACACAATGCAGAAACAATAAAGTAATAATAAAAAAAGAAGAAAAACTAGCACAAGTGTGTGTCGTGGCTGCGCCAAATAAGTTCAGTTCAGAAAAAAATGCTAGACAATTACATGGTAGTTGCCTGACGATCTTTCGGCTGAACTGAAGATGATGATGTCTGGTAAAGTATAAATTGAGTACACTATAGATACAACTCTTAAGCAAAAGTGACTTGATGACCAGACTTGATTTTACAAGTTAAATTGGAAGAAATCCTGTTAAATCGTTTCTTCAAGACTCGTCAAGCTTCATAGCTCAACATACATATTTCTCTAGGTGACTGTCGATTCTGGCTTACAGAAGCTCCAGTGGTTGGTAATATCATGGCGGATGGTCCTAACATTTCTTTAACAATAGCCTAAAACTAATATTTACAATACAGAATTTGATAAAATAACCAAGAGTCCACTTGAGATATCAACCATTTGGTATTTGACAGCAGATTGCCATAATATTTGTATGACCTACAAACAGCTGGCTCGAGTCTAAGTTGTTTATTTGGTTATAAATTCTATGAAACGTTAAAGAAACATAGAATATTGTTTAAGTGAAATAAAATTATTATATCATTTGGCTTCTGCCAGCGGCTTCACTGGCGTGAAAGTAAAATATTATCATATTCTATGGCGTGAAAGTAAAAAGTAGCTTCTATCATATTCTATCCATGTGCTGAATTTTATTCAAACCCGTTCAGCCGTTTTAGTGTCAAGAAGTATCAAACATAACTTTTTTTAAACACATTTTTTGTTAGTTCAGTGTGTGACCAGTCTTGCCTTGAAGTACCGTGTTACCCCAGTAAATGGGTTGTGGAAGTCTGGTAGGCAGCCGCTCCTCGTAAAATACTGGTATTCAGCTAAATCCGGCTTGACTGGAAGCGAACCCCAATATAGTTGGGAAAAGGCAAGGCAGATGATGATGTTTTTTTTTGTTTGGCGGGTAATCATCAAATGACTTTGCCCGCTCTTAGGTGGAGTAGGAGGGCGTGACAAACTTATACTAAATGAAACCACACTGTTCTGTGTATTTTAAATCCAGAAAGCAGCATGTTCATCGGCGTAGTAATTCCACAGACACGGGTCCACCCACTCTCACCGATTTTCACAATAATCCCAAAAGAAAACACGATTTTGTCCAAATACTTATTTTTAACACTATTGACACTAATATTGAGTATTGAGTAAGACACTAATATTGACTAAGTTAGTGAGTGTTGCATATTTGTTACTTATTTACGCTCGAACGGCTGAACAAATTTGGATAAAATTTTATACACAGCTCGAACAACTGAATGAATTTCGACAATTTTTTAATACACGAATAGATCATGTTCTGGAAAAGTATACTCGTATAGATTGTATCCCAGGAGACTGTAGAGTAATTACACATATCTATGCTTATAAACAAACCGCATTACATTATGTCTTTTTTTTTATATTTACATACACTACGTATCTACCTACAATATAAAAACGGCTGGATTATTTTACTTTTTCCTCTTCATTGATAGATACTGGGAAAATCATGTCTGTATAAATACTATAAAAATTTTGATTCCAAGAAAATGAGTAAATTGTTAGCCAGATTTACACGTGTAATAATACACGTATATCAAGTAAGAACCTAACTGTATACGTCTCCAATGATTGTTAATTCTTCTTTGTTATTTTGTTGGTTTAGTGCAGTAGTTTCCTGGTGTTGTTTCCTAGTGGTCTAATATCGTGAGAGACCTCAAGAAAGCCAGCCTGCCGGGTTCTGTGTTTCCTGATAGCTACAACCTAGGGGTCTTTAAGTCAAGAGTGAATAGGTTGCTTCTAGGCAAGCGTGCTCCATCGTCGACCACATGATCGCTTGCCATCAGGTGAGAATATGTGGTCAAGCGCGAAACTATCAATATAAAAAAAATAAAGCCAAATTGCCAAAATCTACAACCCAGGACCAACAGCTGTCCTGGCGCAGAATTGTGAGGAGACCCAACCCTAGATGATGGGAGCAGGGACGGACAAAAAAGAAATACAGTAGTTTCCAACCTTTTTCAATCTGCGATCACTTTAAATGTTTTGTTGTTAAGTTTGTCTAAAATAATCTAGGAAAGACTTATATCAAACATTAAAATTATTAGTGTTTGTATTATTTAAAATGAAATGTAACGAGGATAAACTTAAGTTTAGTTGTATTTTTTTATTATTGGTTGTCTATACTTGTTTGTACAAGCTATACATAAATGCAGCGACTAATACATTAAACAAATAAATGATATAAGAATTTTAAATTTAAAGCTCTACGCGGATCATATTTTAGCTATTGCTGACCCTAAGGACATAGAGCTAAATTCATGAGTGGCGTAAAGTAATATTGAGTTAATATTATAACTTTACTGATGTAAGTAATATGGAATTTCGCACCCACCCCCGACATTATTTCTGTGTGGTTGAAACTCAGCCCTATTACTTGGAACTTAAACACAACTATCAAAATATGGACGTCGGCACCTATTTGTATTCAAAGGTAAGCCTCTACCAAAGCCTTCTGGGAATACAGGCATAAATTATGGAAGATTTTCATCATCATGTCGGCATCATTTTAGCCGAATGACATCCCCTGTACATAGGGCTCAAGTATAACCACAATTATCGTTTATGTGCATCTCGCATCCATAGGATTTCCCCGATCCTTACCATGTTATTGGTCGACCTTGTAGGAGGCCCTCCTTTCGTTGTGTCTTCCAATACGAGGAAGCTGCGTACATCGAAGGATTGGAACAATTTGCCTGCTGCGGTCTTTCCGTCCGATTATAATCTTCAAGACTAGAGTGAATAGGCTCTTTTAATAAACTAGTGCGCCTCACCATCAACGATTGCATCACTGCTTCCCATCAGGTGGGATTGCAGTCAAGCATTAGTGAATGTTATTTAAAAAAAAAGCGATTTCATAACTTTTTGGTCCATCAACCATCAATTCTATGAGCAATATGCCCTGCCTACTGCCACTTAAGTTTGTTGAATTTTCAGGCTATGTCCAAAACCCAGGTTACCCAACGGAAATCTTCATTTTTCATCCAATCAGGCAAGGAAACTCCGAGTATGTATGGCCCTTTCTTTGACTTTTTATGATGTACAATAAAAATAATATTATGTATCTATCTTTGGGTGGTTGTAAGAGTTTAGTAGTTTTCAATTTCAAAACTAACAATATAGTCCGGTCAAAATAGACTAATTAATTGGGATGAGGTTACAATAATTCGCACTTGGCTGAAAATTGGTAGGTTTGTTCAATACACTATTATAAAGGAAATGTGAAAAGTCCTCATCGATCCGGCACGTGCAAAAAAATATACACGCGGTCAAAGGTCACAAAAATGGGTTTTTCGCGTTATTAAGCAAAATGGTAAGTTTTATCATAAAATTAGCTCAGACAAAAATTATAGATCAGACAATTATCTATAAATATGTCTAAATACTTTTTTCCTAAGAGCCACCGTTTTTGAGATATAACGATTCAAAATATTGAAAGAGTTGTAATCGTCAAAATATGAATAAGTACACCACGTATATACTCGTACATCACTGAAGCCGTAATACAAGCAAAAATATCGTTCTATCGGTCAGTGTGACTAACACATATAAAATATGAAAATTTGGGGTAAAAAAAAAACCATTCCCTTATCTTCTACGCCAGTGTAACCTTCAGCAACATCTGCCTCCCATTCAATTGTCTGCTTGGCTAGGGTCGTATACCTGCTTTATTTTACTATGCCGAATACATTCAATGCTATTAGAGTGCGTCTAATGATAGAACGACCTGGAGTTTTTGATTTAATGGGCCACATTATTCAGCCACAATTGTCCGAAATAAAAAAAGTTGTGAAGTGTCAAGACATGAAGAATCATGTCTTGACACTTCACAACTACTAGTTAGTAATACCACATACAAAATTTTTGGATTCAACCTCTTTTTCTCAGGTTGCGCTTGCTACTGTTTCAACTTTTTGAATCGTTATATCTCAAAAACGGTGGCTCTTAGGAAAAAAAGTAGTTAGACATTTTTATAGATAATTGTCCGATCTACAATTTTTGTCTGAGCTAATTTTATGGTAAAACTCGGATCGATGAGGACTTTTCACATTTCCTTTATAATAGTGTATTGAACAATCCTACCAATTTTCAGCCAAGTGCGAATTATTGTAACCTTGGATGTCTAAATTGACCGGACTAATACTTCATCTAAAATATTTTTTCGTTCCACTGAAATAAAATAGATTTATAACACAAAACGCGATTGTCAGCTTTCAATTAACAACAGGCGATTCTGTTTTGTTTCCATCCCGAAATTAATGCTTCGTTTACACATAAGGACAGTTACTCGACCGTCTAGAGGCGAGAATGTTCGTTTGATACAAGTGATTGATTTTGCTGTTTTATTAATAAAAAACTTATTTTAGAAATGTACTGACAAATTTATCCAAGTGAAGAATAAAAAAATAATAAAAATAATAATAATAATAATAATAATTTTATTTATTTCTACATTTAACACACACAAATAATCTATACTTAATATTATAAAGAGGTAAAACTTGTAAGTTTGTATGTTTGTAAGTTTGTATGTAGGGGTTTTTTTTTTTTTTTTTTCCGGTAGGGGAATCATCAGAATGACTTCTCCCACTCTTGGGCGGAGCGGGAGGGCGTGTCAGACTCTTACTGACTAAACCCCTACCCCGTTCCTTCGTTACCATCGATCTGGGGGACACGGTGACAACCTTTCGGATACCGTGTTCCCTAGAGGCTTCGGCCCCACCGGGCCCCTACAGTTTGCTGACATCTCCTTGAGGCGCGCGTGGAACAGAACGCGCCGTCGACGACTAGGCTCGGTCCAGATTATTACCAGACTGCCGGACGGCGAGCTACCCAGCGCTCGCTATCCGCGAGCCCGCGCCTACGGTGGTCGGAAATCGGGATCGGGATCTCGGCGGCGGCGGCGTGAGTTCCGTTGCCTCACGCGGTCGGCAGCCTCCTTCGCTAACATTACTGCTTCGCAGAAGGAGGCGACCGCGTGCCACCCCTCCTCGCTCCGGACCATGGCCTCTACCAGGGCCCGGCGCGAGAGGTTACCGCCGCCGATAGCCTCCACAAGGACACGGCGGTGCTCCGCCCAAGCGGGGCACACCTCTACCGTGTGCTCCACCGTGTCCTCCGGGCGGTCCACACAGTGGCGACACCCGGGCGTCCTTTCCTCCTTGATCCGATGCAGGAACCTCCCGAACTTACCGTGTCCGGTGAGGACCTGCGTCATACGGAACGAGAGGACGCCGTGACCTCTTTCCAATCACATGTAGGGGGTAATCTCTGGAACTATTGGTCCGATTTAAAAAACTCTTTCAGTGTTAGATAGCCCATTTATCGAGGAATGCTATAGGCTATATACCATCATGCTACGACCCACGGGAGCGGAGCAGTAACGAAAAATGCGGGTGAAACCGCGGGGGACAGCTAGTATAAAGTAAGTTATTTATAAAACATGCGTTGTAAAGAAACGTTTGCTACTGTAAGTAGTGTATGTGTTAGTCTCATAACTGACCGTTTTAATAGTGGCCTTATTTATATTCAGCTGATGCACCCAATGCAATATTTAGTGAACAAACTGGCTAGTAATTAAGTAGGCATTCATTGAATACAGTGGCCATGTGACGATGATGAGGCTCTCTTCATCTTCTTCATATTAGGTTTTAAACTTGTGCAGACAGATATAAAGCCAGCAAAGTTTTGTTGGCTTATTTTACTTACAACGACCGTCAGCACATTGCCGGGTAAACGCATATCAGCATAATTTTACGACTTGCCATACACAGCCCTCTCTTAATTGTTTGGGCTAGGTAATTAATTAACCGTTATCGATTCAAATAATTTGCCTAGTTGTTGAATGGCTATAAAAGTGTATATAACTAGCGACCAACCCAGCTTTTGGTTATAGATCTCTAAAAAACAAACTATTCGGCTTTATAATATTTGAAGATATTTCCTAGTGTGCGAGAAAATTGAAAAACAAAAGCTAAAGAAATAATAAAAAGTATTCAGAAGTTCTTTTAAGACAGGCTAAGACAGACATTACTAAGGATTTTGTTTTGAGACTTGTTCTTTTCAGCTGTTAAACACCAATCATAACTTTGGACTTTTAGGAAGTTCCTTAGCCTTACATAAAAAAAAACTTTTTTATGCTTAGCGATTAGCGATTGTCATGAGCATTTTTGCCACTTCAAAGGCGAGTAACTATCCACACGTAAACGAGGCTTCATGATACAATTTGTTTGTATTTCGAATGCCGTTTCAAATCAGTAGCCCAAGCACGAATATTTGCGAAAAGTTATTCGTATCGAAATCGAGTAACATTTGTATGAGAATTGTACAGCACCCCTATCGGGCGTAAAAGGAACCAAAATATGGCAGCACGAATGATTTTAGCGCGCTCTGGTAATCGAAATCGAAACGGCATGGTAAACGAAACTCGAAACTTATAAACAATTGTGAGATTTTTGATAGCACGAACATCGTTTTGACGTACGGTAACGTAAACTCTCGAAGGCTGGCTAACGAGTACACTCGAAACATTTTTCACTTGAAAATAGTCGGTGAGAACGGATTCGAAAAGTTTAAAACTAAAGTTTTAACCGCCTTTATGTTTTGTTTAGAGTTAGTTTTGTGAATATAAGTGTTTTAAAATTATTGTTAAGTTATTGGAACAATTATTAATAGCCTCAACATAATTTAAAATGCAAAGACCGCCACTGTATGAACGTAGTACCATGTATTATTTTTTGGCGGCAAATTTACTAGAAAATTATGGATATCAATCACGATTTGCGTACCTATAGAACTAATGTGATTGAAAAAGATTTGAGTTGCTTATATGTTTTTTTTTATCATTATAGATAAATTACGCGCAGAGCAAAACTTAGGAATAGAATTAACCCACAGGACATAAATGAAACCAAATTTAAAAATAGATATAAGAAATATAAGCTTTATTTGTTAATTAGAAGAATTTATTTGTTACTTCCTTCCATTTCATTTGTATGAAAATTCCGACCTCGTGGGCCGCCTGAAGGTTTAGACAAATCTCCATTTTTGGAATAGAAATAGCATTGCACTTTAAAATACTTCACACTAAAGTTTATGCCACTCAATAGTTCTCATAATTAATTATTCACTTATAAGCACTTAATTATTTATAGAAAAAAAAAACAGAAATACTTTTGTTGTGGACATGTCATAAAACATAAACAAACCGCCTTCTTGGCGCCCTCACGCGTCGGATGTCAAAATCAAAAATGTCAAGTGGGTGCGTTCGGTACCCGTAATTTTTTTTAAATAAAATCTCCGAAACTATGTTATATTGCTGAAGATAATGCTACTTTACTATGTCTAATAATTAACTTTGGATCTCTGCTTTATAAAACATTCAGTTTTTATTTAAATTTAATAATAATAAAACGTTTAATCAAAGGAGAAAAAAATATTAACAACTTGATTTAGTTTTCGAATGCAAAGATTCATTCAACAATCGTTCATTTTGCTCACTACGGCGCGTCTCTATTTACATTAGCATGACGTCCCCTTCAAATTTGAATCGAGTGTTCGATAATGCTTCGAATGTGCTTCGTGCTGCCTACTATCGACAGACTCTGATTTTGAATCGAGGCGTCGATACATTTTCGATTCGAATTCGTTAGATATTCGTGCTTGGCCTACTGTAGCCCAAGCACGAATATTTGCGAAAAGTTATTCGTATCGAAACCGAGTAACATTTGTATGAGAATTGTACAGCACCTCTATCGGGCGTAAAAGGAACCAAAATATGGCAGCACGAATGATTTTAGCGCGCTCTGGTAATCGAAATCGAAACGGCATGGTAAACGAAACTCGAAACTTATAAACAATTGTGAGATTTTTGATAGCACGAACATCGTTTTGACGTACGGTAACGTAAACTCTCGAAGGCTGGCTAACGAGTATACTCGAAACATTTTTCACTTAAAAATAGTCGGTGAGAAAGGTTTCGAAAAGTTTAAAACTAAAGTTTTAACCGCATTTATGTTTTGTTTAGAGTTAGTTTTGTGAATATAAGTGTTTTAAAATTATTGTTAAGGTATTCGAACAATTATTAATAGCCTCAACATAATTTAAAATGCAAAGACCGCCACTGTATGAACGTAGTACCATGTATTATTTTTTGGCGGCAAATTTACTAGAAAATTATGGATATCAATCACGATTTGCGTACCTATAGAACTAATGTGATTGAAAAAGATTTGAGTTGCTTATATGTTTTTTTTATCATTATAGATAAATTACGCGCAGAGCAAAACTTAGGAATAGAATTAACCCACTGGACATAAATGAAACCAAATTTAAAAATAGATATAAAAAATATAAGCTTTATTTGTTAATTAGAAGAATTTATTTGTTACTTCCTTCCATTTCATTTGTATGAAAATTCCGACCTCGTGGGCCGCCTGAAGGTTTAGACAAATCTCCATTTTTGGAATAGAAATAGCATTGCACTTTAAAATACTTCACATTAAAGTTTATGCCACTCAACAGTTCTCATAATTAATTATTCACTTATAAGCACTTAATTATTTATAGAAAAAAAAAACAGAAATACTTTTGTTGTGGACGTGTCATAAAACATAAACAAACTTAGCCTTCTTGGCGCCCTCACGCGTCGGATGTCAAAATCAAAAATGTCAAGTGGGTGCGTTCGGTACCCGTATTTTTTTTTAAATAAAATCTCTGAAACTATATTATATTGCTGAAGATAATGCCAATTTACTATGTCTAATAATTAACTTTGGATCTCTTCTTTATAAAACATTTTTTTCATTTAAATTTAATAATAATAAAACGTTTAATCAAAGGAGAAAAAAATATTAACAACTTGATTTAGTTTTCGAACGCAAAGATTCATTCAACAATCGTTCATTTTGCTCACTATGGCGCGTCTCTATTTACATTAGCATGACGTCACCTTCAAATTTGAATCGAGTGTTCGATAATGCTTCGAATGTGCTTCGTGCTGCCTACTATCGACAGACTCTGTTTTTGAATCGAGGCGTCGATACATTGTCGATTCGAATTCGTTAGATATTCGTGCTTGGCCTACAGTCTGTGGGTTGTCAAACAGAATACACACGATTTGTGCATGTACTGTTTTGATCAGACATGCCAGTGTGTGATGTTTTCATAGAAATAGAAAACTCACATTGTTTTGAAATGATTGAGAAGAACTATTATTTGATCTAAGGTTAGCTAATTAGTATCGCAAACAATCAATTACAATGGGCTTCATCAACACGCCAAAACTCACCTAAAGGTCCATGGGGAAGTCTATGTTCGAGGTTTCCTTGCGTAAATGAAGATATTTTCTGGAGAACCAAGGTTACTGAAATAGTAGCAATATTGCTCAAAGAACAGATGGCGTACTGAAAATGCAGTAGAAGTGTTGGAAGGCCTCCCATAAGGTGGACTGATGACCTGATGATTAGGGAATCTGATGAAGCACAGGACTTATCATTGTAGCGACGTTTAGGGAAGGCTTATGTCCAGCTGTGGACGTCTTTCTTTATTTAAAGAGTTATGATGACAGTTTTAATGAGTTTCGTTGAGTAAATACATACACATAATTGCAGCAAATGTAATTTTTGTTACAATACTATTAAGCATTCAAAAATATATTTTCATAACCAACAACATCAAAAATCAACCCCTCTCCACCTATAACCGTCTTACAATCAACGGGTCAACAGGACCGGATACATTATTACCCTCGGACGCGACACGTATTATAACGCTGACACTCACAAGACCGGACCGGACCGGACCGGACGACTACAGTGACCGATGTCATATCGCTTTTATGTTTGACAGGTAAGAATTGTGTAGTGTGAATATTGCTTTGTTAAGGTAAGTTGGGAAAGCATGTGACTTAAATGTCTTGGAGAGGGAAGTCAAAGTGTCATCAAGATTGATTAGTAGTGTAATTTTTGTGTTTTTTATTCGTGTTAAAAGATTTCTATGTAGGTAAAAGTAAGTATGTATAAAACCACTTTTTTTATGAGCCTATTCTGTCCCACTCCTGGGCAAAGACCTCCCTCCACTCTTTCCATCTTTCGCGAGCCCGCTCTTCGTAAAAACTAAAAATGTAGTGTAAAAGTATTAACCGTCTGACATATCAACCCACGGCTGAAACTACTGGGATTAGTTATTCAATCAATTAATAGTAATTACTTGAACAGTAAAATTTTGTGTAGGTTGTTAAGTAAAGTTTGGACGAAAAGGAGAAACCCTTGTTAAAACCTGAAACATAAATAAATTCCTAGGAATTGTGAGAGATTTTTAACAAATTACCTTCAGAAAAGGGAAAGCTTACACGTGCCTAAATCGAAGGAAAATATTGTTATACAGATTACAGATTCTACTCTTCAGAACTTTGTTTCTTGTAATCAAATCAAATACAACTTTGATACACTGGTTATAAGTTACAAAGTTAAACTGTACTTACGACACAAAAGGCTTTCCATAACTTTCTTGGATAAATCATTTACTTACGTACTATTCCGCCTGTTCATCCATGGAGTGAATCGTCAGACCCAAATAAGAACGATCAACCGTTACCTGTTCTTAAAAGACTCATGAAAGAATTTACCTATCTCTGATTATTCAGTCCCTAGTTATCTACATACGGGAAGAGGAAGACCAAAGAAAGGATGGATGGATTGTGTGAGGACGGATATGAAAGGAAAGGGAGTTGATGACAGCATGACGGGTAACAGGACAGAATGGAAGAAAAAAACATTTTGCGCCGACCCCAAATAATATGGGATAAGGGCAGGAAGAAGAAGAAGAAGTTATCTCCATACGAGATGGACGGACCTCATCAAATCAGTCACACACTTCAGTATTAACGATAACTCCCAAGCCAACAAACACAGAACGGCATGGCGTTATCTCGCGAGAGATACGGTGGCGCATGACTCGACCGAGACACGACCAAGACCACTCTGTCAAGAGTGCACGACTAGAAAGACATCATCTACATTGGGGCCATGTGACCCATGTACGCCGATCTAGGCGCGTCAGTAACACACACATACACACTACACACATGCACACACATAAACACTACACACTCATTCATACAACACATACATTTTATATGGCAATTAGACCTTACCTACCACTAGACCCACGCCACGCGACGTGACACTATGTACACAAATGTAGTTCTCACTTCATATTTTAATAGCACATGAATGTAGTTATAGTAAAATATTATATTCAGATAATATTGGTATTGTCACAGTGACAGCCCCATTACATGACCACATAATTACTGTTTATTCCAGGTAGCCTGGAAGAGATCGCGAAATGCGATTAGGCCGAACATTGTATGTACAATTATGTGCCCGCTCTTCTATCTTTTGTAATTACATTTATCAATTTATATTATACAGTTTACAAACGAAATTACTGGAGTTAAACTAGTTGTCCTATCATTAGCTGTAGAACTCTAACGCGCCTTTCTAATTATGCTTTAGTTTTTCTTAGGTTATTTTGTATACGTATATATAAACGAAAGTACTTATTTTTTTAAGCATTTTCGGCCTTGTAATGTTCCCACAGTTGGGACTCAGGCCTCCTCTCTAGGAGAGGAAAGACACAGTATACTATAAACAAATTAATAATAGTGGAAAAGCGGTTAACAATAGTCTATACTTCACTATATCTCTTGAGGCTTCAGCAAACTTATTAATTAAAACGATCTATAGTTACACAAACGCTAAAATCTTTTTTCGAATAAAAACCATTCTGACGAATTGGAAATTTCCTCTTTTTAGGAAATCTGTTAATAACATACGGCAAATATGAAATATACATTAGAGTTACGTTTAGATAGTTTAGATAACCCACGTTTAAAGAACCAAACATCTGTAAAACATTATTTGAAAATTTGCAGAAAAGACAAAACTTAAACCAGACTGACATTGTTTACAATTTCTCAATTACTTATTCACCGCAATGCTTTCTCTCATTTGCATGATCCAAGAGCTCGATAAACTAGGAATAAATGAATATCAACAACTGAAAGGAAATTTCGTGAAAACAGTATTAAATCTTATTAAATGCCAGGTGAGCTTAATGTGTTTTAAGTGGGGAAATTTCTTAGAGAAAAACTGCGTATTGCGCCTAATAAAGGGTGTAAAAAGACCCTTAACGAAAACGAAAACTCCATATTCTACTCATCACTAGGATACTTTTTTTCTTCTAGACCATACCTGGGAATTCACTGGGTCTGGAGATATTGAAGGTCAAAGTCAACATTTTTTTTTCGTTTTTTTTTCAAAATCGTATTCCAAGTATCATTAGTGAACTTTCTTCCAAACAAACGTTATCAAAATTATCAATTTTTCATAGTCAATTACGCATTTGAAGTTACTAAAATGCATTGAAAACTAAACACAACGAGCGCCCCACACACCCAAGCATGCGGTCGGTTCAACAACCACGCGCGAGCGGCCGAACGCGCAGCTGATCGGAATTATTATTAATTAATTATTTTTTAAAGATGAAAAAAAAAAAGTTTTTTCCCAGCAATATTTTTTGGTCCAAGTTACTTAATTACACGTACAGAATGTGTAGTTATCGGCTTTGTGATCGGTCTTTTTACACCCTGTATATTGCGTCCAACAGTTTGGAATCGAATAGAGATGGACACGCAGGATATGACAATTAAGCATCGTATTGTTAATGGATCAATACATTTTCAACACAGTAGCCGGAAGGACGGCGAACTAGCGACGAACGGGCGTCGTGCGCAAGCCCACTCATAGGCGTCGTCCTAATAGAAAGCGAATGCGCGATCATCGTAGGTTCGCGCGAATGTTACTCGTACGAACGTGCGATCAAACATATTGAACTTGAATAGGTGTCCTAACTGACAATCGTACGACGCGGTCGCGCGACTTAGCATGTTTGTAAACTATTCGCGCGAACTTAGTTCGTACGAACGCGCGATCAAACTTATTAAATTCGAATAGGCGTCCTAATTGAAATTCGCGCGATCTAGCACTACACTGCGCTCGCTCGCGTCGTCAATTCGCGTGATGATAGGACACTCAGTTTTTGCCATCGCGCGAATACACGATGCTCACATCGCAAACTCGCGCGATGATCGCGCTTTCGCGTTCTATTAGGACGATGCCTTAAAATGCAAAAGGCAATTGAAGGACACAAGTAAGTTTTAGTGAGTAAAATTGTAACATTTCCTGTCGCTCCATCCAGAAAGGAGAAGTTATTTGATAACCCAAAAAAAAAACTGGTGTAGGCAGATTTATGGCTACGGTATTGTCTGAGAGAGTCATTGCGGCCCTCGAACGTAAAAAGCAACTGAAAAGCAAAACAATAGTGGGTTTCAGTAAATATAAAGACATACTACCATACCATAAAATAACTGCTCTCTCTCTGGGTGTAGCGAGAGATACCCAGAGAGACAGCAGTTATTATATGGTTTCCTAAATCAAAAAAGAAATTCGTAAGCATGAATCTTCTCCTTGACATGCTTATCTTGCAACTTAAATTATTCAATTCCCCTGTAAACTTGAGAGACAAAACTCAAAACCTCACGTCAACGCACAAATGTGACAGTCAACAAACCGTCTAACTTAAATGTATTTTCACAAAGAACAGTTAACATTTAATGCAAAGCGTCAAGTCAGAGCCGAGCCGTCGGCAACATTGTGACGGACGGGGGCGCTACGAACCGTCGTAAATCGCTCAATTAGCAAACATCAGTTTCATTGGTAGGGTTCAATTATTTTATTGTTGCAAGTTGTAGACGGAAAGCGATTAAGGATAACTATTTTCAATACACTCACATGGAAATTCGCCCTTATCCCATCGCTTTCAGGCACATAATTGATTGATTTGCGCAATAGTCGTACTTCAACTCCGATTATTTATGTCTTCGTAAGTGTATTCAAAATCGTCGTATGGTACACTTGCAGCCCTCAGCTTCATAACAACCTCGCCTAAGCTCAGGTCAATGCCACATCGGTCACAATGATAAATTTTTTCCACTTGTATCTAAATGTACAAATTTTTCAGCAGTGTTTTCAGAGAATTTTATTTTGTAATATGGCCAAATGCGTAATCGGTTGCTTTTGCCCTTTAAAAAAAACAAAAGCTATTAAATCAGTTATGGCACACATGGCTCCTTGACTACATAGGTGTCACTGATATACGCCATGAACCTTAAACCCTCAGATTTCCACCACGCCCTGAAAAACCTAAGAGGCTTAGTCAGTTTTTGGAAAGACCTGAACTGGTTGGAATAAGGCCACTAAAGATTTTGGCTGCTATGGCCCACGCACAATGTGGACCATTGCGGAGGACTAAGTGCGGAAACCATTCTCAGACATATTATTAGCATTAGCATTATCGGCCTTGTAATGTTCCCACTGTTGCGACTCAGGCCTCCTCTCTAGGAGAGGGAATGGGCCATAATCAACCGCGCGGGCCCAGTTCGGATTAGCGGTTGTCACATGTCTTCGAATTTTTGGTTCTAGGACATACCGGTTTCCTCACGATGTTTTCCTTCACCGTTTTGAGAGCAGTGGCGACGAAATAAATTGCACAAAGTAATGCGCCTGGCTGGGTTTGAATCCGCGACCAACAACTTGCAAATCGGGGCAGTTACCACTTTGCTATAACTGCTCACTAGTCGGAGCAGTTACGACTAGGACTAAGTAAGGAAACCATACTCAGACATAACATCACTATACATATTCAGCTTTTCACTTGCACCAAACCCTAAGCTCTCAACGCAACAGATGGTTTGACAACTAAAAAAAATACTATTTTTGCCTTTTCATATGTTTTTTCTGTAAAAGGAAAAAGTTTTTAGTGAGCACTTATTTTCCAACAAATCGCGCTACAGTTTTTTACCATTCGTTTACATTAAAAGAAATAAGTATTTTACGTTTGTTTTATATCTTTTACGAAAAACAATGTTTTGACATAGGAAAACTTGGCAGTGTTTTTCTTTAATTTAGGTACGTAGAAATAACTCTCTTTCTAAAGGTACAGATACATTTTTTTTAACTCTTTTACCTTTATTATTACCCTAAACTCATTACGTTTCATGTTTTACTGGCAATTTCCATTTTCACCTCAACATTTCCGCCTGCAGAAAATTGGGCATTTCAAGCAATTAATATTTATTGAGTGGAAAAATCTTTCTATCATTACATTAAATCTACTGATTTAACTTTTTAACGTAGGATTCTCCAATTGTTTTTTTTTTATTATTGATGCAGGCGCGTTTGATCACTGTCTCACCTGATGGTAAGCGATGATGTGGCCAATTTTTGACCCTCGTTTCAACCTTTAGGGGGTCTCTTCCAATTCTTGAAGATCCTTGTTTTATTCCCTATTTAGAAAAAAAATTTTCTTAGTGCTCGCCTACGTCATAAATGGAACCTTGTGCTAAATTTTACATTCCTAATCTCAGTAGTTTCAGCTGTGCACTGATATGTCAGTCAGTCAGTTTCTACTTTTATATATGAAACTTATCATTCACAATTAAAATACTAAAACTACTTTCAACCCGTCCAATTCTATATTAAGACCTAGCCAGCAGCCTTTTAGACCCTTTTTCGAAACATATCCAAAGAAATCTCTACAGTACTTTCTTCAATAAAGACATAAATTATTACTAACCCCAATGACCTCCCAGTAGTATTGAATAGATAAGACATGTCTTACAATTCTATCCTACTGAACTACAACTACTAATATATTTGAAAGATTTGAAGGGTCGGCTTCAAGTCATATATGTAGCTAGAGTATTTTATATAGAGCGACTGCCTCTCTGACGGCCACTATCCAGTCATTTTCTAACACGATACTCTTTAGCAATTCTAGTGTCTGATTTTAAAGGCCTGTTTTTTTATAGGGTGTATAATCCATCCTTCTATCTCGTTCGAGTGACTGAGGGTCGCGGTAATCCAAAAGCTAAAAGATGCAAGACGCATGAGACCACAGGTTATTGTGGTGACACTAATAGAAGGCTTTCCGGTTGAAACGATGATGTAAATGGTACTTTTTATCCCAAAAATTACGTTGCACTGAGATTTGAATTTATTTATTTCTTAGAATTTATTCACAAAGGTGCAAAGGGGACTTAAGGCTCTAGGCATTCTAAGAGCCAATCAAAGATGATGAAGAAATTATATATTATAGCAGGTGCATCGTTCAATTTACGATTTACACGCGAAAAAAACCGCAGTCAAAAGCAAATAGAATAGATATGTCAAGTACCTCATATATTTGTGTTTCTAATGGAAATCCGTTCACCGAACGAACGGAGTGACCCTTGTCCTGACCCTCTGTAGACCCTTTCTTTTGATACTTCAATGGAACAGGAGGTAAGATAGTGGAAATTACTTTTATCTTGTAAGTTAGGACTGTAGAGCTATTGTTATATTTATTTAGTGTAGCAAGTTAACTATAAGATATATAAAACAAGTAAAATTAAATAAAAATATGGATTATAGTAACATTCACATTCAACGAAGGTCACATTCACAGTTACTGTCCAGACCGAGCCCGGATCGGCGCGTGATTTTCCAAGCGCGCCTCAAAAATATGTCAAGAAAACTGCAACAAAACTGAAGGGCAGGCCAAGCAAGGCCATACGGTGAAGCACACGGTAGAGTTGTGCCCCGCTTGGGCGGAGCACCGCCGTGTCCTTGTGGAGGCTATCGGCGGCGGTGACCTCTCGCGCCGGGCCCTGGTACAGGCCATGGTCCGGAGCGAGGAGGGGTGGCAGGCAGACGCCTCCTTCTGCGAAGCAGTAATGTTAGCGAAGGAGGCTGCCGACCGCGTGAGGCAACGGAACTCACGCCGCCGCCGCCGAGATCCCGATCCCGATTTCCGACCACAGTAGGCGCGGGCTCGCTGGCACCGCAGGCTGGGTAGGTCACCATCCGGCAGTCTGGTAATAATCTGGACCGAGCCTAGTCGTCGACGGCGCGTTCTGTTCCACGCGCGCCTCAAGGAGATGTCAGCAAACTGTAGGGGCCCGGTAGCGCCGAAGCCTCTGGGGGAACACGGCATCCGAAAGGTTGTCACCGTGTCCCCCAGATCGATGGCAACGAAGGAACGGGGTAGGGGTTTAGTCAGTAAGAGTCTGACACGCCCTCCCGTTCTGCCCAAGAGTGGGAGAAGTCATTCTGATGATTCCCCGGAAAAAAAACAAAAAAAAGGCCAAGCAAGGCCGAAGCCTACTACTGCTATGGCTTGGCTTCTGGAAGAGCGACCAGTGGCCCGACGGGACGCGACGTTGCAGGAAGAGGCCAGTGATTTCATGCTGCACCGCATGCCGCCGTGAAACGCATCGCAACGTTGAGAGGCGCATAGTAAAATCGTTGGCAACACGACGTTCTGAATGTAAAAACGTTTCGCTGCGCGGCGTCACGAGGCGTAGCACTGCATGAAGCAACGTATTCTAAATTCTCACAATTAAATGTGTATCTTTTCGTGTAGTAAATAAAGTTCTATTTGAGTCAGTCTATTAAAATGTGCATGCAGCATCGCATCGCGTCGCGTCTTGGTGTGAGCTGACCCTTACTCGGTAAAACTCTGACACGTAGAGCAGAAGAAGTTCTCACACTCAAAAAAAAAAACCGTCCATTCTGTTAATCTCAACTCTACTTGCTATTCTCAAAATTATAGTTCTACTCCTAATCCAAGCTTTGTACATTTTAGGAGCTAGTGACATTTTTATGTGGGTATTATTCACCCCAGGGGGAAAGTTCGGGATTGGTCCTTCTAAGGGTGGTCCCAATGGAATACTTACATGTTTCACCATCTGTTGCTGTAAGTAGCTCGCCTTTGTTGTTGAGAAGTTTCTATCGTATTTCATAAATACGAATGACTAGAAATTAACAGAGACTGCACTGTAGTTGGATAAATAAAATCAATTATAATTTAAGCCTATCACATACCCGCGAAACAAGACACAATAGTAAGACAATAACAGCGCGGTCTCATGCGACCGGTCGGGGATTCATGAATTAATCATGTACTCGTATTTTCGCAATCATTCAAGTAAGTGAAACTGATCTGATGGTAGAATTTGGAATAATAAAAATCATATTAATTTAACCCTTAACTACCTGCCACTTATTTTTAGTAACGGAACAACCTATCATGCATCTGTGAGACCCAAGTGCCTAAAATTATAAAAAAAAATAATGTGGAACAGAACTACTAAAAAAGTAGTGTCGTTGGGATTGAAAGTAGTATTAGTGAGAACAAAATATCCCAATAGTTCTACCGATGGAGCAGGTAGAACAAGTGGGAAATAGTTCTACTTCTTCAGACTTGGAGGTGGCTGAAGCGGTCCTCTCTTTGAAGACAGGCAAGGCTCCAGGACTCGACCTGATTAATGCGGAAATGCTGCAGGCTGACTTACCCTTCGCTGTCGACGTACTGACGTCTTTAATCGAAAAGATCTGGACTGCTGAAGAACTCCCAGACGACTGGAACAAAGGGCTCTTAATTACCGTGCCTAAAAAAGGTGATCTCAGTCAGTGCGATAACTGGAGAGGCATTGCACTGCTGTCAATTCCCTCTAAAGTCTTCTGTAGGATAATCCTGGATAGGCTATCGAGGGCCCTAGAACCTTTACTACGCAGGGAGCAAGCTGGTTTTCGTTTAAGACGTTCGTGCACGGACCAGATTAACACCCTGCGTATAATACTTGAACAGGCATCAGAATGGCAAAGGGAGATATATCTCACTTTTGTGGACTTCGAAAAAGCCTTCGATACGTTGAAGTGGTCCAGTATTTGGTCTCGCCTGCTAGAAATTGGAGTGCCACCAAAATTAGTCCGCCTAGTACAAAGCATATATCGCAAATATACATGCAAAGTGGTCCACGATGGTCTCATCTCGGAAGACATCGCAGTGCACGCGGGTGTTCGCCAGGGTTGCCTCCTCTCGCCTCTTCTCTTTATAGTCGTTCTTGACGGAATTTTGCTTCGCATCTTCGATGAGAGACGCCGCGGCATAGAGTGGGGATTGTCCAGCGTTTTGGAAGACTTGGACTACGCCGATGATCTATGCCTGCTTAGTCACACACACGCCGACATGCAAGCAAAATTAAACGACCTTCGTGAGGAGGCAGCGAAAACTGGTCTTAAAATTAATTTACGGCAGACCCAAGAAATGCGTACAGGAGTGATCAATTCTGCACCGTTGCTGATCGGCACCGAGGTGGTTGAACGCGTTCAGAGATTCACGTACCTCGGAAGTGTCGTGGCGGAGACTGGTGGGACTGAGGAAGACGTCGCTTCACGAATAGCCAAAGCGCGTGGTACCTTTGCACAGCTGAGGCCGGTTTGGCAATCGTGGAAATTGACCAGAAGGGTTAAATTAAAAATCTTCAGGTCCAACGTCAAATCCGTGCTGCTTTATGGGTGCGAAACGTGGAAGGTAACAAAAGAGATCTCACGCCAAATACAGGTTTTCGTGAACCGATGTCTCCGTCGTATCCTCGGGATTTACTGGCCCGAGACCATCTCTAACGTGGAACTGTTGGAGAAATGTCACGAAAGCTCGATCGACCACCAGATCAAACGTCGCAAGTGGGGTTGGATTAGTCACACGCTTAGGAGGGATCCCGATCATATACCTAAACAGGCGCTGGATTGGAATCCCCAAGGAAAAAGGAAGTGTGGCCGTCCTCGACAGACCTGGCGACGAACCGTGTTAGCTGAAGCAAAGGCCATCGGACTGACATGGAGCGAGGTCAAGCGAAAGGCGCAAGACCGGTCGCGATGGTTGTCTACTGTCGACGCCCTCTGCCCCAGCTAGGGGACATAGGATTTTAAGTAAATCAATAGTTCTACTATTTTGTTATAAACAATATCGTAGTACTAGTGAGAAAAAAAATTCCCGTTAGTTCTACCGTAGAACTGTTCCGTAGAACTAGTGGGAACAAACCAGGTATTTTATGACATAAACGGGTGACCAATTATTATCAAGCGCAAGCACTTCATTAATTATTATTCATCTGCCTAGCCTTTTCCCAACTATACTAGGTTCGGCTTCCAGCCAAGCCGGATTTAGCTGAATACCAGCATTTTACGAGGAGCGGCTGCCTACCAGACCTCCACAACCCATTAACTGGACTAACACGATACTTCATGGCAAGACTAGAGTCTTACTGGCGTCAGGCTTGGCTGGAGATTTACTGGCTTCTGACTATCCGTACTATACTGCCAAAGATCTACAAATGACAGCCGGGACCCACGGCTTAACGTGTTTTCCGAAGCACGGAGGAAACTCGTTACCTCGGAAAGCGTTTCATTATATTATTGTTCACCAAAAAATGGGTCTGCGAGACCCATGTTAAGTGGCTACAGATTAAATCGACCCTACAAGCATGTAAAACCTCTTCTTAAGTTCCTTTAAAAAAATCTCCATTCATAATTACCCCCACATAACACGTACAATTAATAAAACCTTTCCCAAGCAAACGGTGCCAGTGTAAAAATACATAAATTCTAAAGATGCTTAGTACCGAGTTGCCACTACGTTAGCTCTGAATTACAGCTACGCAGATAAAAGTATTAACCGTTCATTATACGCAGTGACCTAGATCTCTGCTGACTCCGGCGAAGACTAGGGTTTCATAAGAGTTTATGATAGTGAGCTTCATTTTTAGGGTTCCGTACCTCAAAAAAACGGAACCCTTATAGGATCACTTTGTTGTCTGTCTTTCTGTCAGGAACGAGTGGAGGTCATCATCATCATCATCTCAGCCGAAAGACGTCCACTGCTGGACATAGGCCTCCCCCAAGCGTCGCCACAGCGACCGGTCCTGCGCGTCTCGCATCCATCGGATTCCCGCGACCCTCGCCAGGTCGTCGGTCCACCTTGTGGGAGGCCTTCCGACGCTGCGTCTTCCGGTACGTGGCCGCCACTCTAGAACCTTCCGTCCCCATCGACCATCTGTTCTACGAGCAATGTGCCCTGCCCACTGCCACTTAAGTTTAGCGATTCTTCGGGCTATGTCGGTAACCTTAATTCTCTTGCGGATCTCTTCATTCCTGATGTGATCGCGCAAGGAAACTCCGAGCATAGCCCTTTCCATTGCTCTTTGGGTGACTTTAAGCCTTCTGATGAGGCCCATTGTGAGCGACCACGTTTCCGAGCCATATGTCATCACTGGCAACACACACTGGTCATAGACTTTTGTCTTGAGACACTGCGGTAGGTTGGACGAGAAGATACCGTGCAGCTTCCTGAACGCTGCCCAGCCGAGTCGGATTCGACGATTGATCTCTTTCTCGAAGTTAGATCTACCCAACTGGACCGTCTGTCCCAGGTAGACGTAGTCGTCCACAACTTCGAGTGTAGAGTCTCCGATCTTGATAGGAGTGGGAGCTACATGGATGTTTACCATGACTTTGGTTTTGTCCATGTTCATTTTGAGTCCCACTCTTTCGGAAGCCCTACTGAGATCACCGAGCATTGTACTGAGCTCCCCCGTAGTCTCAGCCATGACTACTATGTCGTCGGCAAACCGAAGGTGAGTGATGTACTCGCCGTTGATATTGATGCCTCGCCCTCTCCATTCCAGAACCTTGAAGACAACGTCCAATGCGGCCGTGAACAGTTTCGGAGAGATAACGTCTCCCTGCCTCACACCCCGCTGTAAGAGGATAGGTTTCGAGGTCTGATCCTGGAGTCGGACTGACATGGTGGCGTTTTTGTACAAACATTTCAGCACTTCGATGTACCGATAGTCAATCTGGCACCGTTGGAGAGACTGCAGTACAGCCCAAGTCTCGATCGAATCAAAGGCTTTCTCGTAATCCACAAACGCTAAGCAGAGAGGCAGGTTATACTCCTCAGTCTTCTGTATAACCTGCCGTAGCGTATGTATGTGGTCTACGGTGCTAAAGCCTTTTCGGAATCCGGCTTGTTCAGGAGGCTGGAAGTCGTCGAACCTGCGTGCGAGACGATTCGTGATGACTCTGGAAAACAACTTGTAGACATGGCTCAGAAGTGAGATGGGCCTGTAGTTCTTAAGGAGGGCATTGTCGCCCTTCTTAAAGAAAAGTACCACCACACCTCTGCCCCATGCCTGTGGCGTTTTGCCCTCGAGTATGACGGAATTAAATAGCTTCTGAAGGGCCTTAAGGACCGGTTTTCCACCCGCCTTCAGAAGTTCGGCCGTAATTTCGTCCTCACCCGGCGCCTTATTGTGTTTAAGTTGTTTCACAGCCATCCTAATCTCGTACAGGCTGACGTCCGGGATATCTTCGGTATAGTGTCGGGTCAATCTAGCTCTTGGATCGTTCGCTAGATTTGCCGTGGGTTTAGAGATAGACGTGTATAACTGTCCATAGAATGCCTCGATCTCTCCCAGGAGCTCCGATTTAGCGGATATGACTCTGCCATCGTCGGTCTTCAGTTTCGTGAGTTGGCTCTGCCCAATAGACAGATCCCTCGCAAAGACTTTGGAGCCCTTATTCCGCTCTATCGCGTCCTTAACCCTTTCGGAATTAAAGTGGCGAAGATCGCGTTTTAAGGACTTCGACTTCTGTCTTGACTTGAGCTGACGGTATCTGCACGAATCGTCTGAAGACTGCAGAATCATCTCACGCCTCTTCTTCATGAGCTCGAGAGTCGGATCCGAGAGCTTCTTGTTCTTATTTGTACGGTGGGTCTTGAAAAACTTAGACCCGACCGTATGGACAGTTTCCACGAACCCATCGTTACATTCGTCCACGGAGCTACCTAGGCACTCAAAACGATTGTGGAGTTCGAGCTGAAAGCTCTCGGGGTTTTGGAGCTGGATTTGTGCTGGACGGAGCGTAGACTTCACCAGTCGAGACCTTTCAAGCTTGATGTTGATATTCAATGTGCCTCTCACCATGCGGTGATCACTACCAGTTTTCACCGCATTGATCACAGAGACATCATTGAATATTTGCTTCTTCGTCGACAAGATGAAGTCAATCTCATTTTTAGTTGCACCATCGGGGCTTTGCCAGGTCCACCTCCTATGCTCACGCTTTTTGAAGAAAGAGACGAGTGGAGGTATCGAGTTGAAATTAAAACCATATACTAAAGTCAAAGGCAAAAATCAAACTTGTAAGTTGACGGGAAAAAAAGATACGGTTTATGTCGCAAAACACGTACATTTCGATACTATCAAAGGTATCAAAATCATAGGGTACTTCCCGTAGACCTAGAATCTTGCAATTTGGCATGAACCAAGGTCTTATAGCACAAATATAGGGAAAAGTAATAATACAAAAAAAGCCTTAGTTCCGCGGTCCCTGGAAACTGTGCAAAATCAAACTTGTAAATTAACGAAATAAAAAGATAAAGCCGTTTATATTGCAAAAAACTTACATTTTGACACTCTATTAGGAATCAAAACTCATAGAGTACTTCCCATTGACCTAGAATCTTGAAATTTGTAGTAAAGTAAGGTCTTATTGTACAAATATAAGGAAAACTCTGAAAACAGAAAATTCGTAGTTACGTCGCTACAAAATTGAAAAATCTCCTAGACTCCCTTTGAGAATTGAACTGTTTTCATATTATGTAAGTGTACGGCGTAATCCCAACCTTTAGCTGAGATCGTACTGTACAGGACTACCTAACTAACGCTATCCTACACTATCCTAGATAATCTAATAACTATCCTAGATAATCTAACCCTTATAGTATCCTATCCTAAATTCCCCTAAGCCTAATTACCTATGTAACCTAGATCCTATGTTGCCTAGCGTACAACGCGTATAGGCCTGGTACCTCTGTGGTTTCGAACCAGTACTTTTACGCGCCTACTACCAAGCCCTAAACCTAAGGCACGTACTTTCGTGGTACACTGTGGTATACTGTGATACAGACCAACTCTAGTACGTCCCTGGATGTCCTAGCCCTACAGTCCCTAGAACCTAGCCCTACTATACGTATTTATATATACTTATATAGATAGGTGCTGGATATCTGCCACCTGAGACCTATGATGGCAGACGGAATGTGGGTAGGAATTGGGGTATGGTGGTGAGGGTTTTCTCACTGCCTGTCGAGCAGACTCACACGACAAATCGGTTGATGGCTAAAGGTGTCTTGGCCACAGTGAGAGGTGGAGGAAGGGTATTGAGTCAAAGTCGGAATCAACTTGATGACTGGTTTATTCCTTATTCTACATGATCTTATATACTAGACTTATCCTATGCACACATAGACGTCATGTCCGTATGCTACGCGTGCAATTGTGCCATCTCAGCGCTATATACCTTGTGTGATTACGTGATGTTTCCCTTAGCTCTACACATTCTTAATGAATAATATGTTTCCAGCATAACATCACGTAAGGTACGTAGGATTATCTCGCTGAAATGGCACGTTCATGTGTGAACATTCTGCCCCCTCCGAGGAACCGGCAACTCCATTTGGTATAGTTCCATGGAGTCATCCTTGGCTGAGTCCTGGTTCTCCGGCTGCTTCCTGGGAGGCTTCGGTACACGGTTCGGCTGGCTGTAGACGGCGTTGCTTTTGATGTGCGTTGATGGCTGCTCGTTGCCTCGATCCGGTGCACGTTGCGGGTGCGGTGAATCAGATTTCGACGATTTAGAGTGTCGTCCAAGTCGATGTCTGCCTGTTATTATATTACTTGACATCTCAACGATATGGGTAGGACATTTAGTGTTAGTTTGATTTTTAAATAATTGGTCAACGATGCAATTTTCATTTGATTGCATGTTTTTCACCACTCCAGGGAAGCAAAGAAACTGTTCGTGCCTTTGTACACAGTCTTCGAATTCTTTGTGGTCCTCGTTAGATAGACTATCTCCTTCTGGTATCTCTTCTAATTCCCAGAATTTTGTTAATTGTTGCATTTCAACCGAGCGAGTTATCATAGCGTGTTTACTAAGCAATCCGCTTGTATTGGTTGTATAGTTTACTTCAATATTGTAGTTTAAAGTCTTCGGTGTCTCATCACCGATACCTACTACCTCACATATTTTGCGAGGGTAGGATAGTAATTGGGCTACTTCTTCCGTGCAGAATGAAGCCTGGGAACCTTGATCACACAGCACTCTTAGTAGGTGTGACGTACCATCTTTGGCATATGTATGTACGAGGGCCGTCGCTAAAAGCGTTGTATCCTGTGTGTCTGGTCCTGTTGTTGACGACATGTTTGACTTGGTTTTTGTCCAAGTTGTACTTGTAGTAGGGTTATCAAAGATTTTCCGATCCTTTGACCCTTTATTGTTGTCATCTTTAGTGACGTAATTGTTGACCTTAACCTTCTTTTGAATGTCAAGGTGTAATAATGAATGGTGACCTAGTTTGCCACAATGTTTACACTTTCCATTACTATAACATTGAACGGATGAGTCATGTATTATGCATTTACGATTTTCCTTCACTTTATTGTTACGCTGTTCTGCTGACAAGGCTTTAAATTGTGCGCACATGTATATGTTATGATTGTAACTATTACATAGCCAGCACTTGTCGCTATTTATAGATTAAACCCTAAACCCAAGGCACGTACTATCGTGGTACACTGTGGTATACTGTGATACAGACCAACTCTAGTACGTCCCTGGATGTCCTAGCCCTACAGTCCCTAGACCCTAGCCCTACTATACGTATTTATATATACTTATATAGATAGGTGCTGGATATCTGCCACCTGAGACCTATGATGGCAGACGGAATGTGGGTAGGAATTGGGGTATGGTGTTGAGGGTTTTCTCACTGCCTGTCGAGCAGACTCACACGACAGATCGGTTGATGGCTAAAGGTGTCTTGGCCACAGTGAGAGGTGGAGGAAGGGTATTGAGTCAAAGTCGGAATCAACTTGATGACTGGTTTATTCCTTATTCTACATGATCTTATATACTAGACTTATCCTATGCACACATAGACGTCATGTCCGTATGCTACGCGTGCAATTGTGCCATCTCAGCGCTATATACCTTGTGTGATTACGTGATGTTTCCCTTAGCTCTACACATTCTTAATGAATAATATGTTTCCAGCATAACATCACGTAAGGTACGTAGGATTATCTCGCTGAAATGGCACGTTCATGTGTGAACAGTAAGTTGGTACGGAACCCTCAGTGCGCGAGTCCGATTCGCACTTGCCCGGATTTTTTTTAGAAACGAGGTATGACTGTTGTTGTGTACCTATGTTTGTGTGTTGTTGTGTTTGTGTGTGTTGTTCTTTAAAGATAGCTTAATCTGTTTCTGAGTAGTTTTGTTATCTGCAAATGTTTTTTTTTCTAGGAGGAAAATCTTGCAATGACTTCTAAATAATAATAAAATGAAACCTAAAACAGAATGAAAACAGCAGATTAATATTTTGAGACAGAAATATGAATTGTGAAAACGAGATGTGACTGTAAGATAGCTTAATCTGTTTCTGAGTAGTTTTGTTATCTATAAAATGTGTTGGTTTATATAAGGTTCTGAATCTTACTGCTTCTTTCATGGCTCTCAAATTAACTATGAATTGTTGAATGGCTTTGTTAGTCCTCACTACTGAATTACACAAATATTCCCTATTCTTCTTCTTCTTAGCGTGCCGATGGCAAAACTCTTCAAATACCTTGCCTGGCCCAGTATTCGGCCACGGCAATGCCGTTCACTGATGCTGTCATTCCCTATTCAAGAAAAATTATTAAAAATCTTTTTCTTTTATTTTTATCTTTTTAGATTTTATTATTTTGGTGTTAATAAAGATTATGTCTCACTTAAAAAAAATAACCCCCTTCTAGGTCCTACCAACGACAGTCAAAAGCTTCCAAAACTTTTTTCATACAACCCCAAGATAAAATGGTTTCTCCGTCCGATTTCCCCAGATCTACTTTCTCCATACTCAGAATGTTTGTCCCCACATTTTATGGTCTTCATGTTACAGGTTTTACGACTCCAAGCTTATCTAAGTTGACGTTTAAGTGACAGTAATTTTATTACCCTATCCCGTTTCGTATATCCTGTTTCATGATACATGAGTACAAAGAAATCCTTCGAACCATAAAAACTTATGTGACATATCGAGATTTTGATAAATTGAAGTAAACGAGGCCTAACTTGGAATACTGCCAGGATTATACCAGGTTTTCTAACTTTTGTTAAGGATTCTTTTTGATTGTACAAAACGTTTAGGGAACACATTCATACATAGTACAGCTAAGTGCTCATACACACGAGCCAATACCAATGGCAGAAGGAACTGCAACCGTCGACCTATAGTAACGTTTGACACACACGACGCGACTGTTGCTTCTGATCTTCGAAATGTTGTCGATGTGACCCCTTTACGACTGCAGTTACCTCTGCCGTTGGCAACATGCCGCTCGTGTGTATGAGTTCTAAGGAGTGGAATTCCTTGCCGGAGTCTGTTTCTTCATAGTTACAACCTGGGGGTCGTTAAGTCAAGAGTAAAAGTACCAACGTTAAGCACATTATCGTTTATTTTATGTTCTTCAGTTGCCTTTTGCATTCCAGGACCACGATTTTCTTTTTGAGGCCCGCATGAAACACGACTACGTTTCGTCGACAACTCAAGATATAATAAACATGTCATGCGAATTTTGGTGCCATCAGAAAATTCGGGTCAAGTCAGAAATAGTACTGTGTACTAAATCAGCAACAGCTTACAGGTAATCGATACCACATATGGAGAAGCCTTTACTTTTGTACCAACAATATTTTCGCCTTCACATCCAGCTTTTTAGATGACAAATGTATTTTTTCTCGTCATATTCATACGTTCATATAAACTATCGCAAGGAAAAAGTTTTCTTTATTGTGCTTATGTGATTTATGTATGCAAGGCAATATGCTAGAAACGGCTGCTTGAATTTTATATTATATTATGAGCTGGAAGAAAAATATGTTAGATAAAATACGTGTGCTAGATTCACGGGCCTTTATTGACGTAGTTTGCTTGTGAAATAGGTCATAATGATATCGTTTCAGGCCGTGAATGTCGAGTACTGAGTTCGTTTTCCAGGGACTGTTAAAATAATGGTTTTAGGAAATCAAATTGTATATTACGGGTGACGGAAATGGACTAATGATCGCGGATTATTTTTGTGTCTCTAATTAGAACGTGCAAACGTTGACTCCGGGAGATTTTGCACCAAATTCAAACAGATGAAACCCCCGAGTGTCTCCATTATGCGAACTGTCTAGAGAATATGGAGAAAGTGTACCCCGCTTGGGCAGAGTACCACCGTTCCAGTTCGTGGCCCGGAGCAAATAAGTGGCAACGGCCTCCTTCTGCCTAGCCTTTTCCCAACTATATTGAGGTCGGCTTCCAGTCAGTCAGTCAGATTTAGCTGAATACCAGTATTTTACGAGGTGCGGCTGCCTACCAGACCTCCACAACCCATTAACTGGGGTAACACGGTACTTCATTGCAAGACTGGAGTCAGATTTGCTGACATCAAGCCTGAGTCATCCATGGTGCGTAGTGACACGCCTCAAAAAGATGCCAATACAGCCGCAAAGGCCGAAAGCGAAGAAAAAATCATGTCGCACCGATCCCAAATAACTTGAGAGAAGAACAGGCAGATAATTATGGAAAATGATTAGTTAGTCAACTATTTCTGCAAAGTTTTGACGGCTGCACATAATCTGCAATTCACAAATCGTCCGCGGCGATCGTTGCTAACCGCGGCATTGTTAAAACTTTTCGTACAAACCCAGCCTTTACTCTGGCTGTGACACTAATGACGTAGGTATAGAAACGGCGACGGCCACGGCTTTGAAAGGTGGCATTGACAAGTGTCACTATATGCACCTAGTGTGCAATGCACTGCTAATAAAGAGTAGTAGAGCTCAAACGGTAACATCCCCAAAGAGATGTACGTTGTGAGTTCACACCACAGAATCTCTTGCATTCTCTTCCGTGGTTTAAACCCAGGCAGACGTTTTTCTTTGTGTAACTTATTTAATAACCACTGTTCTCAAAAGCGTTCAAGAAAAATAATCGCGATTATGCTGGTACCAGATAATTATATTATTAAAAAAAAACAAAATTTGAAGAAATGTGGCATGCACCAACCGGCATCAGGCTCGAGCCTCACTCTATCTCCTAGAGATGAGGTCTGACTCCCAGCTGTGAGAACAGGTAAGACCGTTTTCACATTTTCCGATCCGATATCGGTATCGGACGCCGATACGATATCGGGGTAAGGTAAATGTATGAGATATGTACCTGTCTTTCATATTGTCCGACCCGATATCGGATATCGGAGCACAGCATTTCATACATTTTACTTACCCCGATATCGTATCGGCGTCCGATACCGATATCGGATCGGATAATGTGAAAACGGTCTAAGGCTAATTACGTTACACTCTCATTACGATACTAATAGCGTATAAACTAACGGCATTAAAATGGTGGTAGTGACAGAATTGTTAAATTGTTTGCTTATCTCCAAAAAGAAATAAATAAATACAAAGTAAATCAGATCTTATAATATGTAAAACTATACAAACAGACCACTATGTCTTGACATACAGCGCATTGAAAAACTATTTCAAAAATGTACTACTTCTGACATTTGACCCTCGTTTATTCACCAACCGCGCAGCCTGAACGTGTCAAATTATACTGGCGAGGCTGTCCCTTTTGCAAGGTAACAAGAAAAGGTATAATTATGATGAATACCTGCAATTAGCCTGTGTTATGGTGTAATAGCTTCCGTGGGCAAGGGATTTAATGTCATGGATGTGGTATACATGTAGATTTATTGTACACTAATTGCTGTCAGCGGCTTCACCCGAATTAACCCAAGGGAATATGGTCCTAGGGTAAAATACTATTATGTATATCCTATATACTATTTCAGGACATGGTCTACTTACATACAAAGTTTTATTCAAATCCATTCAGTAGTTTTTGTGTGAAAGAGTAACAACGTCCATACTTCCATAAATTCACATGACCTTACATCCATACCTTCGTACAAACTTTTTCGTTTATAACATTACTTGGAAAGACAATTTGCATTCTTTTTTTAAAACTACACCTAACCCGCTCAAACCAAGGAAAAACCTACATAAAATACATGAAAGATCCAAATTATTCAAGAAATTAATAAACCTCAGAACCTACCTACAAGTAATCTGCTAATTAGGCCTTAGGCACCAAAATACAGACTGTGCCTAGTTTAGAGCCAATGGCTACTTCTAATGTATTTTCTGTTTGTTTTTCTTTTTAATTTTATCCTTATTTCTTTATAAAACCTTGTGTGGGTGTCAATAAGTTTTTTTTTAATTGATATAAATTAATGCTTGACAGCGATCCCTCCTGATGGTAATCAGTGATGCAATCGTTGATGGTGAGGCGCACTAGTTTATTAAGAGCCTATTCACTCTAGCCTTGAAGACACCCAAATTATTAATTTTTACTTAACAACACACATACGCTTTTCTCCACCATCTTCATTAACTGTATGATTCATCATATTCACACACAATTTATTTACCGAACACCCTTTCTCCCCCAAAATAAACAATTTATCTGGCAGATAGGCAATAAAGACAATTTTCTCAATAAAAATATAGCTTTCCCATATCGGCGAATATTATACCGAAAATAAACGAAATAAAAATGATAGGATACGCCTCCTAAACTCCGGTGAAATAAATGTTTTAGAAAAATAAAAGATAAAAGATTTCTCCTTGGGGTGTTGCGAAATTGAATGTCGTTATTGGGTTTTTGTTGAAGTAATTAGATGTTCAGGATCAAGGAGGGGAGGTTTTTTAACTTTACCTGTGATTCTACCTCTACTTTATACCTCCTAGTGATTAAAGGACCATACATGAGGTTGCGTGTTTAAAACCCGGCAAGTATTATAGTGAATTTTCACACACACTACACCCATCAAACTCACCACTGCTTACTATAGGGCACGATCGCAATCAAGCACTGGTTTATACCAATAAATAAAAATCACATATAATTTTAAAAGTTTATGTGGGACATTACTGACACCCTGATCCCTATGCCTCGGAAAGCACGTAAAATCGCTGGTCCCAATTCTAATTTATAGATCTTTTTACATCCAGTCAGTCTTATAGTCAGCAGAAAGTCTGACCATCAGGCTATCCAAGGAGTATCGTTTTACACAGTAACTGGGTTTTAGAGGACTGCAGATAGGCAGGTACTCCATTTAAAACACGGGTATTCCGCATCTGACTACTGGAAGCCGACCCCAGACTAGTTGGGAAAAGGCTAAGGAGATGGTGAATAGAAACTAACAGTAGACAACGAATGGCCGATTATGGATTGGGCCAAAAGGTTTGGTGTGGCGACCGTGTACCGGAAGACGAACCATTATTAAACTCTTCACAATGAAAATCAAAGATCTGGTCAAGTGCATCCATCCATAGGATTCAAGAAGCAAAGGGCCGTTTGCTGTGGAGACGATTAAAGGAGTCATATTTCCTGCAGTAGAAATCTTTCAGCCATCATGGCGAATAAAAAGATATAAGATCTTCTTCTCTGTTTTCTATGTTCAACATCACACTTTTTATAAAAGATTATCTCAGTTCCATACTCTCCGACGTCACTTTGAACTTAGCAGCCATATTGGGTCCTGATGAGCTCTCATCTCAGTCGCAGTAAGGTGAAAATACCGAAGGTAGCATGTCAACCATATAGGAGAGAGTAGAAGACTGACTAGTACATAATAAAATCAAGTCGACATCTCTCCCCTACACGGCAGACATTTTGGAAGCTCCTGCAGTCACTTGCACCCAGAATCGTTCTTCAAATGTTCTCGTAGGCCAAACCGCTGCCCCACAAACTGGTTCGTGTTATACTTTACTGTGATTTCTTCAGAGAGTTCAACATATAGGTCAAGCAATTCATCATCATTATTACAGCCGAAAGACATCTACTGCCAAAATAGGACTGATTCAAGCGGTTGTTCATTGACGGGTCTTTTGCTTTTTGTATTCAGCGGATTCTTGAGTCTTTCATCAAGTCATCGATCCACTTTGTAGAAGGCTTTATAACGACGCGCCTGCTGCACCCACTCCAAAATCTTTTGCCCCATGAACCATCCGTTTCACGATCAACACTGCTTTGAGTTTAGCTTAGTTTTTCTTCAGGCTTCAGTTTTTTTTATATATTTCCCACGGTTACAAATTTTTGTTGAGTAGTTTTCGATTATTATTTCATGAATCCCCGACCGGTCCTATGAGACCGCGCTGTTATTGTTTTACTATTGTGTCTCGTTTTGCAGGTATGTGATAGGTTATTGTTAAAAAGTTAAAGTTGTCTTTTCATAGTTAATATTAATAAGCTTAGCCCAAGAAACATAATGCTCTATGTGTCCATTTTGGGTGTCAATAGGTCCAGCTCCTTAAAATGAATGGTAAATGTCCTTTCTCAGGCGCCGCCTTCAGCAATATTATCATATATTATAATTTAATTATTTTAAGTAGTTTTAATAAAAACTTAAGTTGTCTAGATGCTAATAGTGAGCCTCGTGGAACCTTAAAATAATTTATTCAATGGTAGTCGAAACTGGCGAAGTTTTTGTAATTTTACTTCAAGTTGAAGTTATTGTTAGTAAATTCTGTTCCAGTTGTTCTTTTGGCGACTTATTCGAAGTTTTAAATATCGCTATTGTATATATTAAATCTTGAATTGTTAAGATTGAACTTCAACAAAAAATATTTTAGACGAATTAGTTTTCAACAATCTTTTGTTTTCTTTGACTAGATCTTTGAATTCATAATTATTTAGATTTTGTTAGTTAACACTGCAACAGATTTATTGTGATAGAATGTTAAATTCTGTCACTCTATGTCTATACATTCAAATGCAATAGGTATTTTGTAAAACTCAGGAAAAATTAAAAACGGCAACTGAAGGATTCCGACACGCTCTCCCGCTTCACGTCGGAGAAGTTATTGGATAGAATATCACACCTAAAAAAAAATCTATTATATCCTTCAACCAAAAACCAATTCCTATTCAGCATCTAAAACACAAAATAGCTGTTCAATTTTGTCAGCAAAATATAATGAAGAAAAATTGGTACAATAAGTAAAAATCACGCTCAAACTGAAATATTCTACAAAGAATATCAAGCAACCTAACGTCAATCAAGTAAATCTTTCAACACATAAAGTTACCCATTTTACCTGAAATTTTCTCCGACCATACAGAAAACGCCTCTTTGTTACGTCATTAGGGTAAAAAAAAACATTTTATTAGGGTCCCGTATCGGCGAAGTGAAAACGATACGGCCCCGTATAAAGAAGTCTTTATGAGCAGTAAGTAGTATTGTGAGTGAGATGTTTGTTCCTATGGGGCTTTTACGGTGAAGGTGCAAACCTTATTTGCACAGCGAATTTCGGCGCTTTGTTTTTATATTTTGGTACTAACTTTTGCTAGCGGCTTTGCTTGTAGAATAATATTGCTTATGTCACTCAATAATAAAGATGTAGCGACATTTATGACGTCACATACTTACGTACACATACTCACATACATACGAGTGTATTGTGCTAGCCGTAAGACATTTTTTTATTTAGAATGATTTTTGTTGCATTTTTCTGAGAACCACTGTGGCGTTAGGTTAAGCTTATACGGATAGGATGTATGTTTTTTTTTTAAATAAATAAGAACTATGAATCCTACATCGCGCAATTAAAGTTCACCGCGCGTTTGAAATAGATACAATAGGCCAAAATCATCTAACGGGCAATTGCCTACCAGACATAACACTCGTTTGGCCGGATGATCCTCCCTTTTCAATGGAGGTTGGCGGTACTTTTCTCTCTGTTCCGTATACTTCCATAAAAAAGTGTAGGTTTTTATTAATGAAAGATTTCTTTTTCATTTTCATTATGGATAAGCTTCTATTTGATGACTATCTCACCTGAGCAATGATGTGGCCGGCGATGGTGCTTGCCTAGAAGTAACCTATTCACTCTTGGCTTTTAGAAACGGTCGCTTTGGAGAGATATTATTCCCACCAAAGCGTATGGAATGGCATTGAAGCTGACAAACAAGCTGCTTGCCCATCTGATATGAAGTGTTTACAACATTCTTTAGACACCTGTACAGTCAAGAGATTTGCTGTAACATTGCCAACGAAAAAACAAAGATCTCTTTTCTGAGATGTTTTACCTTTGTTGTTTTTATTTTTCCAAATGAGGCAGCAGGCTCTTAGCCCCGATTACGCCTAATAAGCGTATGTAAGAAGGTAAATGTCCCCAATACAACGAGTGTACCAAGAAAATGCCTAGTAACTCCTACTTTGAAAGCTACAGGATAGATGGTAATGTATCCCACACACACGCTCAAACTACAGAGCCGATTGAGAAGCGAGCCTATGCTTGACATAAAAAAGTCCACTTCGCTTCGCTCGTCTCTACACCGCACCCACGTACTTTGACCATAGTAATAGACTATCATTATTTTGTTTTATTCGCATCGCATTCCTTCACATTTAATTTCGTTTTGTTTTTGGGTGGGAAATCACTTTATGACTTCTGCTCTAGGCGGAGTAAGAGGATGTTGCAGACTTTTACTGACTAAAACCTGCTAGTATTCCTTCTTTGCATTCGTTCCAGGGGTTCATTATATAACCCATGACGTTTATGTCCGCGTTGAACCGCTTACTTAGTACTCCGTTTAAGACGCAATAAGCTATAATCCACCACACGGGTCCAGTACCGCTTAGTGAATAACGCAAGCTCACCCCAAGATAATCTTTACGATACTTGGAAAACTTCCAATAGTTTGATATTTATGGCTCAATATGACGACAGTGTTGAATAATTTACTATCAAGAGACACCTCTGAATAAAACTGAATTATTCAGAAGGAACATAACGCATCTTAGTGCTACTATATTGTTTTACAACTGTATTTACACGACTGTAACTTTGAAGTGTGTTGGGGCTCTGAAATACAATGTATTGGAGCAATTTATTTGTTATGTTGTGACGATTGTAGAGTTGTTTATTATTTTGTTAGTGTGATTGTGGTGTTTGAGTTTGGCTCATCGTCTTCATCATTTCAGCCGAAAAGACGTTTGCGTTATTGGTTTAGTGGTTTATTTTGCGAAAGTTGTATTGTTTTACAGCCACGATACAGCGTTGGGCGCATGCGTTTATCGTACACAATGAGCCTCATTAGAAGGCTAAAAGTCACCCAAAGGGCTATGTTCGGATTGATTGCGTGATCACATCAGAAATGAAGATATCCGTAAGAGAACCAAGGTTACCGACATATCCCGAAGAATCGCCCAACTTCAGTGGCAATGGGTAGGGCACATTGCTAGTAGAACGGATGGTTGATGGGGACAAAACGTTCTGGAGTGGCGGCTACGTACCAGAAGACGCAGCGTTGGAAGACCTCACACAAGGTGGATCGATGACCTGGCGAGAGTTGCGGGAATCCGATGGATGTGAGACGCACAGGACTGGTCGTTGTGTTGACGCTTGGGGGAGGCCTATGTCCAGCAGTGGAAGTCTTTCGGTAGAAATTATGATGATCATGATTACTGCCACGACAGGAGACGCCCCGGTCGTCAAGAATTGCAGAGTGGTCTCCGGTCATCGTAGGAGCAGATTTGCGGACACCGAACTATGAGTAGCTTGCCATCCACTCGTCCTATAAGGACCGAGCCCGCGTTGTATAACGTCACATCTTCAAACGCCCCAAATTATTCATGACCCCCTACAACGTTACTATAAGCAAATAAACAATCTAACATGCATAAACATTTCAAAATACACCTTATATACATAAGATTGTTAAGTTTCCTAATTCCCAATACAAAACTAATAAACTCTCTGTTTACGAATACATAATATGATTATGGAAGGTCCATTAATACGTAATTTGTTTTACCTACTTTTATTATTTCAAGTGGGGAATCATCAGAATGACTTCTCCCGCTCTTGGGCGGAGAGGGTGGGCGTGTCAGACTTTTACTGACTAAACCATCCCTTAGTTGCCTTCGTTTTGGGGTCACGAGCTTTCCTGCCTTTCGGAATCCAATCCATGGCTCTAGTAGGCTGTGACCCTGTTGGGCCCCTACGGTTTTTTGAGTCCCTGCAGGAGTCTGTGTTTTCTAAACCTGGCGTTTTTCTTTTTAAGTCAAAAGTGAGTTATATATATTCTAGGCTTTGTATTTGACCTTTATTTTGTTATATAGAATTATTGCACTAGCTTCTGACATTTTACAAGTGTACATATTATGTAGGCCTATTTGATTTTAATTTTATTTATTATTTATTTATTCATTTATTTCAAATGCTAGCTATACTTACAGTATACACCAAAGCGTATAGCTAGCCAACAACTTACAAACTAAAGAATTAACATCTTCATGGACGCAAACATAATCTCAACATAATCATTCGAATAAATTAATACCGAATAACCGAACCGACGCTGGAATCGATTAATATTATGTAAATAAGCGGCCATTGGCGGTGCATTCCCGGAAACTGTTTCATTTTAATGTGTTTCCATTCGTATCGATGTATATTTAGATTGGTTGAAAGGTTATCGATATTGGGGCGGAAGATTATGATCATTTTGTTTATGTTTCTGTCTGATTTTCGGTTTGAAAATTAGTATTTGAGTGAGGAATTCTCGGTCGAAACCTCTGTTTGCTGATAGCCAAAACCTTAGGGTCCTTTAATCAATCAAAATCAAGAGCGAATAACTCTAGGTAAGCGCGCTCCATCGTCGACCACATAGCTGCATACCATCATGTGAGATAGTGGTGAAACACGAATAAATACGTATAAGAAGTATCTTAAAAACATTAAAAAAAATAGCTTATGAGTTTCTCTCGCGTAAAAGTGGGCCTTGAAATTTTTATTTTTTAATAATCATCAGCTCGCTCTTGACCACTACCACCACACTAATGGACAGCGACGTTTGTTATTTATTCCTTTTAGCATGATAGAGTAACTAAAAAAACTTTTTATCCGAGGAATATGACCCGTTTTTCTAAGATATTAATTGCTAATTTTTACCAAAATCATCTACAGAAACTAGACTTTTTCTGACTAAAACCACACCTATGTTTCTTCACTTGCATTTTGTGTGCCAGGACCACGAGTATTCCCGTATACCTAGGCCCCACTACTCTGGGCTCCTATACTACAGTTTGTTGACATTTCTTTGAGGCGCGCGAATAAATTCCCTTGAGAAAATTTTCTACTTTCACGCAAGCAAAGACTCGGGAAGCAGCTAGAACTCGTACCAGATATTTCAATTGCCTACATACAGTTATCTTGTGTACGGTCAAACGGGGTGAAGTGGAACGCAGGGGTGAATAGAACCAAAGTTATTTAACCGATTTTCGCAGCATTTACTCCTATTTATTCATCAATTGTAATAAAAGTCGATGCTGAGATAGAAATTCGTATAAAATGTTTAACCAATGTAAAAAATCCTAACAAAAAATTTTGTTCCTATTCATCCCTGCATTCCTAATTCACCCAGTTTTACGGTAAGTAAGTAAGTGTGTAAGTTCAATAACCGATAAAGGGTACTTTGAAAAATACCAAAGCTAGCAAAATCTTAACCTATATCTCACATTACTAAAACTAAAATATCCCACCCAATATTCCTTCAACAAACTCATTAGCAGTGCTTCTAATAAAAGCTAATTAATCCTCCCACCTTGGCTTGTAATGCTGCAGACAGTATTACTGGTGCAGTATTATGCACGCCATCTTCTGAGCTAGGGATAATAAACAGGGAGTAATTTATTCATCTTGTTAATATTAAAATAGAGTCATGGTTGTCGGTAAATAAAATGTTAAGGGCAATATTATAATAGCGCTTTGCCTCGTCGTTTATACCACGTACATCAAAGGACTGGAACGATTTGCCTGCTTCGGTATTTCCATCCGATTACAATTTAGGTGTCTTCAAGACTAGAGTGAATAGGCTCTTAATAAACTGGTGCACCTCACCATCAACGACTGCATCACTGCTTACCATCAGGTGGGATTGCAGTCAAGCACTGGTTTATGTGGTATAAAAAAAAATTGTCCCAGTATATTTTCTTGTGGGAAAATCAACAGAATGACTTCTCTCGCTCTTGGCCGGAGCAAGAAGGCTTGTTACACTTTTACTGATTAAAACCTACTACTTTGTTTCTTTTTTGTCTTCATTCCTGGGTCCCGGGTTTTCCTTTCAGAAGCTAACCCATGGTCCCAGTTCCCAGGTCCCAGTTTCGTGCTGAGCCCAGGTAGTGGTTGTGGGTGGTGGTAAGATGCTTGAAGTTGTTTGATTTATGTTAATTAGAATTTTTCATTGTTTTGTTTTTGGCGGGAATGCTTTCATAAAAACTTTAACACTCTTAAATTAGGGTTTCAAAGGTAATAAAAAAATAAATATAAACCCAAGTAATAATATTCTCGCATACAACCTTTGACACCGTCTAAATCATTCTATAGGGATAGTTTGTAATAACCCGTAATAAAAACGTCTTTTTTATTTACTTGTGTTATGTATGCATACTGAGTTTGAAGTATATTGCTCCAATGAATAATATTTTGCATACAAACAAATACCCCCCTTTTCATCATCTGCCTAGCCTTTTCCCAACTATATTGGGGTCGGCTTCCAGTCAAGCCGGATTCAGCTGGATACCAGTATTTTACGAGGAGCGGCTGCCTACCAGACCTCCACAACCCATTAACAAGGGTAGCACGGTACTTCATGGCAAGACTGGAGTCAGATTTACTGGCTTCTGACTATCCGTAACGACTGCCAAAGATCTCCAAATGACAGCCGGGACCAACGGCTTAACGTGCTTTCCGAGGCACGGAGGAAAGTCGTTATGTTAAGATGGTCACCCATCCACAGCCCAACCTAGGCAAGCGTTGCTTAACCTTGAAGATCGACCTGTGCGGCTATTATTATCTAGCCACGAGCTCCTGAAAATACCCCCCTTTTCATCCCCATAAAAGTTTTTTTTAACTTCTACTTAGGTAGCCTACATTATAAAAGGATGCTTGGTGCTAACACGTTCCTTGACCCAGTATTTTTGACTGTGCGTTGATATAACACTGTTTTAGGCTATCACGGTTTGTTTGGTTTGGTTTGTTTGTTTGGTTTGGTTTGTTTGGTTTGTATCCCGTAAGTAACAATTTAAATTGCGTGCGTTGATATGTCAGTCAGTCAGTTTCTAGTTCTTTATGTATACCTTAATAACCAGATAGACATGACATGACGTTCGTATGGAAAAACTGACTCCATCTGACGTCACTAACAACGTCACTCCGGAAAATTTTACATTACCGCATAAATCACAATAATGGAAAACATGCAATAAACAACGCTAGAACATTTACTAACGAAAATAAAAGAAAACCCACGGGTTTGGCTCGTTTTAAAGATTTGTTTCAGTACAGTTTTATTGTTTGCACCGATTTTTATTATCTATACAAGTTTAAATCATATTATTTATTGTTTGTTCAGTACATTTCCGTTTGTGATTGTGAAATATGCGAATATGAGTATGAGTAAGAATTCTTTGTTAAAATCTTGGAGTTGTTTTAGAGAGACGAAAGTTTGTGGGTATTTGTACATATGTTTGTTATTACTTTTCACTTGAATGGAAGAACGGATTTAGATGAAACTTGGTACATAGGTAGACCATGTCTTGAAATAGCATATAGAATACTTTTTTTCTGAAGCGCGCCAATAAATGTTCTCTTGAAATGTTTTTCTACTTTCATACAGGCGAAGCCACTGGTAGCAGCTAGTTGACTGAGTTAATTCCTTGTAAATCCAGGTTTACAAAGAATCCCTACTTAGTTTACTATGAAAGTTCTAACCCTAATAGCACTGAACAATATACTGTACCTTTTATTCAGTGAAAGAATGTTCAATCTGAAGAAATTCCTAAAGAAAACTTATTTAATCCAATTAGCTTATCACCGATAAACAAGCAAACAAAAGGAAAAAACAACTTCACCACTTATTATTAATTATACAAAGTAATGAGCTTTCTCATAGCTTTTAAATTAAGTGAAGATTCTTAATAAGGATAAAAAAGCCCACTTTCTTAAATATGGCAAAGCATTATCAACGTTTTAATTTATTAATGTTCCCAATGCTGAGACTTGGGCATCGTTTCTGAGTGAGGGAAGCCTTCTTCTTCTACCTGGCGTTAATCCCGGCCATTGCCAGGGTCCGCCTTCCGACTAAGTTTTCTCCACTTTGCCCGATCTTTAACATCCTTCTCAGTAAGGTCATTGGCTCTCATGTCGGACTTGACGACGTCCAGCCAGCGCTTGCGAGGGCGACCACGGGACCTAGCCCCAAGGACAGCCATATCCATGCATCTCCGACCAACGTACTCCCTAGGGCGGCGCATGATGTGGCCATACCATCGCAGACGACACTCTTGCAGTTTTTCCCTCACGTCACGGACACCAAGACTACCTCGGATGAATGAGTTGCGTATGCGATCGGATCGCGTTACGCCGCTCATCCACCTCAGCATCTTCATCTCCGTGACGCGAAGCTCCTGGGTGTGTCTGCTTAGTGCTGGCCAACACTCGCCGCCGTACAGGAGGATAGGCCGTATGATGCATTTATATATCTGCCCTTTGAGCCTCGGAGGCATTTTACGGTCACATAAAACGCCCGGTACCTCGCGTCATTTTGCCCAAGCTGCGCCTATACGTGCTTGGGCGTCATCATCCACGCTGCCCGACTCGTGCAGCACGGATCCAAGGTACCGGAACTTATCGGACTTAGTGATCAAATCCGACCCTATCCGGATAGTGCTTGAATCCGTGGCACCACAGGACATGTACTCAGTCTTCGCCACATTTAGTCTCAGACCGCCGTTTTCCAGCGTGTCTTTCCAAATATTGACCCTGCGCTCAAGATGGGCTTTGTTCTGGTTAACGAGGGCGATGTCATCGGCATACATCATTAGCCATGGAGGCTGATCCTGGATGTTTGCCGTAACTACATCAAGCACAACGTTAAACAAGAACGGGCTTAGAGTCGAACCTTGGTGAACGCCAACAGATATTGGAAAGACATTGGATTCGCCAACAGCGGTCTGGACAGAAGACACGGAATCGCGGTACATATCTCTGATAATGTCAATATAGGCCTCGGGCACACCCTTGAAGCGAAGTGCCCACCAAATGGACTGCCGAGGAATACAGTCGAAGGCCTTCTGCAGGTCTAAAAAGGCCATATGCAGAGCTCTCCTTCTCTCTATGTAAGCCTCAGACAGAGTCCGTAAGGCGAACACTGCGTCCATGGTGCTGTTACCCGCCCGGAAGCCATATTGACACTCAGAGACAGTGCACTCGCTACGGAGCCTTGTGTCAATGATGCGCTCGAAGAGCTTCATGGTGTGGCACATGATCTTGATACCGCGGTAGTTACTACAATCCTGTACGCTACCTTTGCCTTTGTAAACCGGGATAATCAGGCTTAATCGCCACTGGTTTGACATTTCCTTGGTGGTCAGGATGCGGTTAAATAGATCCGTCAGAAGGTTCACACCATGTGAGCCCATCACCTTCCACATCTCAATTGGCACATTGTCAGGCCCAATCAATTTCCGGTTCTTCATGTGGCGAAGAGCAATGCGGGTTTCGTCGGGGGAAATAGGGGAAATAAGTCCAAGGTTAGGAGGCGGTTTGGGAGGAAGGTTGTGGGGATGCTGTTTATTTGACAGCTCGGAGAAGTATGTACACCATCTCTCCTTAACAGAAGGAGCATCATAGAGCAGCTTACCCTGGGCGTCCCTTACACAAAAACATTTGCTAATGTCCCGTGTAGCTTTTTCCCGGGCACGCGCCAACTTAAAAATAAGCTTTTTTTTTTTTTTTTTAATTATTGATAGGCTTGCGCTTGACCACATTTCACCTGATGGTAAGCGATCATGTGGTCGACGATGGAGCACGCTTGCCTAGAAGCAACCTATTCACTCTTGACTTAAAGACCCCTAGGTTGTAGCTATCAGGAAACACAGACCCCGGCAGGGAATTCCACTCTTGAGCCCCTCCGCAGTTTCCAGCTTGTCGTATAAAGGCGACAGACTTTTGCTGCGGGCTCTGGCTACAGCTTTTTTACAAGCGCGCTTAGCCGCTCCATATGCCTCCCTGTCTTCCGGAGAGTTGGTCCCTCGCCACTGTTTAAATAAACCCCTCTTCTTCCGAGTCGCCTCCTGCACCCCGTCATCCCACCAACACGTTTCCTTGTCCATGACGCGGCCACCACGAGAAGTGCCGAGGACGCGCTTACCCGCAGCGGTGATTGCTGAATGGATCCTACTCCAGATCTCTTGAACGGACTCATGCGGAGCACTCACCTCAAGATGCTCGACCTCCGCGATGTAGTCCGACTGTTTAGAGCCATTAAGCAACCACCACTTAGTGCGGGGTTCGCGTTTCTCAACCACTTTCTTCCTTGGCACGACCGCAAAGTTCAGGACAAGGAGGCGGTGTTGAGCCGTTAGGCTTTCGCCTGGGATGACTTTGCAGTTGGTAACCTTGCCAATGTGGCACCGTCGCACCAGCAGGTAATCTATCTGGGTTGAGTAGGCACCACCACGGTACGTAATAAGCTGCTGGGGCTTCTTCTGAAAAAACGTATTCGCGATGGCTAGGTCCGATACAGCGCAGGTCCTGAGTATACTGACTCCCTCTGCATTTAGTTGGCCGTATCCAAAACCACCGTGAACACGTCCGTGCTCTCCAGCAAACTGACCTACGTGACCGTTGAGGTCCCCCCCAACCAAAACATCTTCGGAATTCGGAATAGCGCGTAATACGTCTTCGAACTCATTCCAGAAGGCCTCCTTTTCAGACTCACAGCAACCAGTTTGAGGAGCGTAGGCACTGATTAGGTTCGTAACCGATCTTCGATCAGCGCCTTAACTTGCATCAACCGGTCGCTGTATCGGTCTACTTCAAGAAGGCCATCCTGAAGGTCCTTAGACAGCACTACGGCTACTCCGTTCCGTCCCGATGGTGATCCGGTGTACACTAGCCGGTACCCCTGCCTGATGTCACGGGACTTATTCCCCTTCCAGCGCATCTCCTGAAGGAAGGCGCACTGGACCCTACGCTTCGCAAGTACGTCCGCGAGTTCTCTGCAACGTCCGGTTAGAGAGTCAATGTTCCAGGTGGCAAAGCGGAACTTCCTTTTGGGTACTAACCTCTTTAACCGTGCCCATACTTGACACGGTAGCCCTAACCCGCTTGTCATAGGTTTAGGGCGATGTGCCTGCCCGTCATTATGCGGCGACGCCCTAGCCCGAGTACCCAAATCAATCCTATTCCTATCCATATAAATATTTGACTGAAGTTGGTATTACGTGAGGCGACCAGCCGTCTGACCCCCACAACCCTACTAGAGGGAAACCAGGTTTGCCAGAGCCTTGTCCGTTGAACAGCAGGGTGCACCGCTAGCAGGTAAGGTTGGCTTGGGTCCTTCAGATGTTAACGGACCCCATACACCCCTGAGTGAGGGAAGCCTATAAAAATTTATTATTGCCTGTAAAAAGACCCTTAACGAAAACGAAAACGGCATATTCTACTCATCACTAGGACAGTTTTTTTCTTCTAGAACATACCTAGGAATTCACTGGTTCTGGAGATATTGATGGTTAAAGTCAATTGTTTTTCGATTTTTTTTTCAAAATCGTATTCCAAGTATCATTAGAAAACTTTCTTCCGAACAAACATTATCAAAATTATACATTTTTAATAACAATTTACGCGTTTCAAGTTACAAAAATGCAATGAAAACTTAACACAACGAGCGCCTCACACACACAAGCGTGCGGTCGGTTCAACGACCACGCGCGAGCGGCCGAACGCGCAAATGATCGGGATTATTATTACTTAATTATTTTTTAAAGAAGAAGAAAAAAAGTTTTTTCCCAGCTATATTTTTTGGTATAAGTTACTTAATAACATGTACAGAATGTGTAGTTATCGGCTTTGTGATCGGTCTATTTACACCCTGTATAGTGCGCCGTGTTGAAAATCACATACTTGTCTTTCTGTTTAGGGATCCGTACTCAAAGGGCAAAAGCTACCATTGTTACCCCTTGGGTCTTCCTATTACTATGACTCCGCTGTCCATCTGTCTGTTACCAGGCCATATATGTATGTTCATCATGAATTTTAGACACCTTGATACCTAAACAGTTGAAATTGTCATAGATAATGTATTTCCATTGCCACTAAAGCATCAAATAGGTACATTAAATATGGCAATAGAGAGAAAATACGTTGGAAAAAATCTACAAAATCTTCTATTTAAAGTTCTCGTCATTTCCGAGTTTAATGCAGTGCCTAATAGCTCAGTTGGATTCAATTTTCCAGCGACAGACTGAAATATTTTTCCAGTTCTAGCGAAATATTAAACTCGTAGCTACTAATCTTATTTTCAGCCTGGTCTGCAATAGCCCATTTCTCTGTAAACCTAAGTTTAAAAATACTTTTTCAGGGTTCCGTACCTTAATCGGAAAGAACGGAACCCATAGGATCACTTAGTTGTCCGTCTCTCTGTCGGACAAAACCCTTCATCTCGAGAATGCGTAAAGGTATCGAGTTCAAATTCAAACCATATAATTATACTCAAGTTTGCGGTCTCTCGAAGCTGTGCAAAAATCAACTCCGAACTCCAGGACTCTGGCATTTGGGCAAAGAAGGAACAGACTTGAGTTTCAGTCAGTAGAAGTTTGACAAAAAGAGCGGGGGAAGTCATATCAATTATTTATCACCATAAAAAAGTACCAAAGCGGCCAATAAAGAAAATTATGTAAATAAATCTAGAAATAGTGTGTTCTAAACTGCCAGTGTTATTTATTTAAAATCAGAGCGCTGGTTGGCTGCTCGAAGTGTTCCTGATTTAAAATAATCAATACGATTGACTGTCCGTTCTATTATGCAACGACACTTAGGTCTATTGTGAATACGGAATTAGGTTTAGTTCCGAAACTAACTTAGATTGTCTGTTAAGCTCTATGATGATATTAATTAGATTTTCTTAGTTCAGAACACACAGCTCAGTAGCTACTTTTAGGGACGATTTTTAATAGTTGGATAACTTTTAACTGACGAATAAAATGGCGGTTTGACCATTTTTGCATTAAAAATATGTCAAACAGCCATATTTATTCTTCTGATTAAAATTATCCGACTATTAAAAAATCGGCCTTTAGATGGGTATATTGAAAGTTATGACATAATTATTAGAAGTTGTTACCCAAAACTATGGGTCAATAATATATTGAATGTGCTTGCTTCCGTATAGTAAATAAAGTAAAAATCTATACAAGAAATAAACACATTAATATTACAAAAGCGAAAGTTTCTATGCTATGTGTATAAATATAATTGTTAATCCTTCACGCTCAAATAACTGATCATAATGATCTACACGTATGCTAAATTTTAGCATACTGTAGACCAAGTCCTGGTATACCACATAAGATCCCGAGAACATGTTCCCTTGAGATGATTTTTGATTTTCAATTTCACGCGGGTTAAAACCACTGTCTGCCATTGGTTTTACCCGCGTCAGCCTATACATAGCTTGTCAGTCTATATACAAATAAACCACTACACTAATCAACCAAAATTGCTAAAACCAAAAACGGATATATGTCCCGCAGCACAAAAGCAATAAAAGCAAAATGGCCGAACAGTTGTACCGGGCTGCCATTATCATTAAACGATGATCAGTATCGTACAAACGGAAGATTAACACTGTCATTACTACTAACGCCTCGTTAACCTTTAGATGTGTTTAAGGTTCCTCGCCCACGGTGACTTTTTGTAGCGATACAGTCGCGCGTTCCTATCGATATAATCGCAATGCGGTCGCTTGTTGTTTGCCTTCGCCCACAACACGATTCTCAGTCGCGATGCAAACGCGATTCTTTCACGCTTCTGTCACAATAGAAATGCGACACTATCGTGCTTCTGTCGCGATGCAAACACGATTCCGACGCGATGCAAACGCGATTCAGTAACGGCAAAAAAATGAAAGTTTAAGTAGTGTAACAGGCTTCTTTCACGCGTCACACTCCCTCCGTTCTCTCCCCGATGTCGTTGGGCACGGTCGCGCGTTTGCATCGACTACGATACTGTAGCGCGTTAGCATCGTTTCTATAGCGCAGTTGCAAATGCGACTAACGCGAGTTAGTAGCGATGCTGTCGCACTTTTACAAAACGCGCGACATTATCGCTACAAGTAGTCGCCGTGGGTGAAGGCCTTTATAACGGACCTTTTTACTACTATAATAAAGTTGGTTAGCGACTGTCTCGATGTCAAATCTTTTATTCCTTTATGATTTAGTATTAACGTGGTCTGAATCAGATTTATGATGATGTTTTGAAAGGAATAGATGATAGATGGATTTATTTATATTACTAAAATTGTAAAGGCGAAGTGTGTCTGTGTCTTCAAGGCTAGAGTGAATAGGCTCGTAATAAACTAGTGCGCCTCACCATCAACGATTGCATCACTGGTTACCGTCAGGTGGGATCGTGATCAAGCACAAGTTTATACCAATTTAATAAAAGTGTATTAGGGTATATATCTATATCGGTTTGAGTGTGTGTGTGATATTTCTTCACGCTTAAACAGCCGAACGGATTTAGGTTACACTTGGTACACGGATAAACCATGTCTTCGAAATGGGTATAGGATTCATTTTATCCTGGGAATGTTTCCTTAGAATCATTTGCAATGAACGAAACCGCTCGTAAATATTCGATTAATCTATTCCCGGCAAAATGTTTATTTTGGACGAGTTACACTTTAATAACCCTTGAATTCTGAAAGCTTATTCAATTTAATCTTTTGGCAAATCTCAAATCATGTGATTTGATTGGCTGCCATGTTGTTTCAGACAAGTCGTTATATGTAGGTACGTATAAAATATGAAAACCGATTTTATTTGCCGAAGAAAAACATTCGTTTGGTGTATTAGGGCGTCAGCCAAATACCGCACCAAGAAAAATCCTGCAAGAATGAACGCGTAATTTGTAGATCGAGGGACTGGAACAATTTGCTTGCTGCGGTCTTTCCGTCCGATTAAAATTTGGGTGTCTTCAAAACTAGAGTGAATACCCTATTCACTCTAGTTTGGAACTTTTGCCTGCGTCTTTGCAAAGCCGCTGGTAGAAGCTAGTGAGATATATATTTCGATAACGGATGGACGAACAGGAGGCCGATAGGAAAAAGACCCTAGAAAGAACTACAATACAACCCTTCAAAGAAAAGTTTTGGCACCCAAGCTATTCCTGTTTCGGCACCAAAAGGTCATCATCATCTGCCTAGCCTTTTCCCAACTATATTGGGGTCGGCTTCCAGTCGAGCCGGATTTAGCTGAATACCAGTATTTTACGAGGAGCGGCTGCCTACCAGACCTCCACAACCCATTTACTGGGGTAACACGGTACTTCATGGCAAGACTGGAGTCAGATTTACTGGTTTCTGACTATCCGTAACGACTGCCAAAAATCTCCAAATGACAGCCGGGACCAACGGCTCAACGTGCTTTCCGAGGCACGGAGGAAACTCGTTATGTTAAGATGGTCACCCATCCACAGACCAACCTAGGCAAGCGTTGCTTAACCTTGAAGATCGACCTGTGCGGCTGTTATTATTTAGCCACGAGCTCCTCTTTCCATCATTTCATAATTTCGGCACCAAAAGGTATTTTAGATAAATGATATTTATTTTGCAAAATGGTTTTCACAAACTCTTTTACACGTTAATTTTTTTTTTGAATGGGTATTTTTTTAGATGGTAGTAACCTATACAAAATCCCCATCCAAAATATCTATTGGTGCCGAAACGGGAACAGCTTTGGTGCCAAAACAGGAATACTTCTTCAAAGACTATGCTCTGTATCATAAATGTAAATTCGTACTTTTTGATAAAATAAGTAGGTACTTAGAGTGCCCTAGGTACACTTAGAGTTTCGACAAACACTTTTATTTACCGACAGTCCACTTTCTAGACCTCATAAAATAAATCATATAATATCAGGTCATAAACCGTTAAAAGATATATTTTTCGGCCAAGTTATGATTGTTTCTAACCAAGAGATAGTGCTCGTAAACCTATTTATATATGAAAGTGAACCCAGGAGCCCTAGAATGAAGGCAAACAAAGAACAGGAGTGGGTTTTAGTCAGTAAAAGTCTGCTACGGAGCGTGAGAAGTCATATTGATGATTTGCCACATAAAAAAACTATAATTATACTAAAATCATTTAATAAATCGAATCCAGATTAGTACAGTTCTAAAAGATCATTCATTTATGACTAAAAAAAATCATGAAAAATACCTGTAAGTTATAGTAAAAAAAACATACAGGTATTTTTCATGATTTTTTGATCGGCCACCGTCGCGCGTCGGCTTTCCATCAGGTGAGATAGTCTCACCTGATGAAAAGCGGTCGACTATGGAACACGCTTGCCTAGAAGTACGAGTAAGTACTCAAGTTTCTCACAAACTGCGTTGAAGATTTATATTTTAAAATAAAAATCTTCAACTTTAGGTTAAGTTCGCGTTTAAATAAACTTCATCGTAGTCTCGGAAAAACCTGACAGCTACCTATCAGGTTTCGTTGAAGAATTTTATTTAAATTTACGTTTAAAATAAAGTGGGTAAGAAGAGTCGTGGGAACGCTTTCGAAATTAATAATAAGCAACTTTTAGAAAAAAACAAAAGTGAAAAAGTTGTATTTCACCAATGCAATCAATAATCTTCTCGACTTTTTTGATTACGGTGACCAACCTCAATGGATCAACCTAGTACGATGGAGATATAATAGTCCAAAAATGTACATGTAAACACAAGTGTACCTAATACTCTGTTCTCCTTTACTTTCATAGTCCGTTGGGACGGCAATCTGATACGATCGGGGAGTGTTCAGGCGCAGAACCAACGGCTCTACCTACCACATCACCAAGTTTCAAACGCCCTGGCCTGCTACTCAGGCATTTCTAATAGAAAACGCAAAAACACTTTTCCCGGCCCTGGAATCAATGCCAAAATCCACCATTCCCGTTCACAAAATCAACAATTTTTTAAAGAGTATTAATCTTTTAAAGAGTTTCTTGCAAGTTTTTCTCCATAAGAAACGATCAATTGGCTTATTTGAAATAAAAACAATTTGATTTTTTTTTTGGATTTCGCGTTTTGCGACGTTGAGGCCAATGAAGCACTCAAATAATTTAGCAATTACTGTCTAAAGGCTAATCATATCAGTAATTATTGACTTGGCTTATGTAAATAAATGGTAGTTTAATCAGAACCAATTATTCCATTTGAGTAAGATCCATAATACTTAGTTAATTAATTTAATTTCATTGAAGACTATAATTAGATATCTCTACATTGGTAATTAACATACATTGAAGCTTGAGTGTGTTTAATTATATAATAAGCGTATTCATGTGTTTCTATTGAGCTATAATCTGATATATTCTAATTAGAATACCTAGATCAAATATAGTTGAGAAATAATCCGATATTATTACGAAGTTATTGAAAGCATTTTAAAGGCTTTATAATTTAATAATGATCTTATATTTAAATGGGATCTATATTAGACCGACGCAAACGTGGACCACGCCTGATTTGTACGTAGAACCAAATCGCATGGAGTGGATCTAAATGTAGCTTCACAAGTCTAGTTGCCATATGATATGTATGGAGACCGAAGCACCCACATCGGCGTACGTGGTCCTCGTATGCCTAACGTAGTTCTGCCTTTAATAACCATGTTTTCTCCTTTTACTTCGAAAATAACTTCTGAAATAATTTTGAGCGACGGTATTGAGTAATTTGCGAGCATAGAATCCTCATGAACATTTTCCAAGAAGGCATTTTGCAATACATGTCGAAATCTTGTTACCTCTTGCTATCCAAAACACATTGCTCACAACCCACAAAACATAACTTAAGGCCAATTTTACCCCGGGGTCATACAGGCTATCCTTAAAAACATCACAAAATTTCTCGGGCCAATACCCAAACATTGGTGAAATATCCCGACCGTATTTACCGGGATACAAGCCACAGAATTTACATATTCCCACACGTTTACAATCATTTGTAAACAAAATATGAGAGCGTTACTTGGGTTGGATAGATTTCGTTTACGAGTTTTCTATGAAAACGTGTTAGCGTGTTGGGTAATGAATATGTGAATCAGATATTTTTAAGTAAGGGTGGGTGCTAAGATACGCAGCTGAATAGAAAAGGGTTTTGTAGCCCCATGTTATGCAGTGCTGCCGATAGTCTGGCCTTGACTACCAACCACTGTAGACGTGGGCTTGCGAATGTCGACCAATAGATAGTTCACAGTTTGGAAGTCTGGTAACCGTCTGTACTAAGTCATAGTCGACGACGGCACGTAGCGATCTACGTGCGTCTCAAGAAGATGTTAGCAAAATGTAGGCGCCCAGCAGGCTGAAGCCTACTAGGGCTATAGGTTGACTTCTGCGAGGTTTACTCGTGGTTCTAAGGGACGCAAGGGGCAATTGAAGAGATATAGGATTGGTTTTAAATAGTAAAAGTTTGTCAAGCTTTGCCCTAGATTGAGAGAAGTCATTAAAAGATTTCCCACAGCAAAAAAGAAGTCCTGCGATATATTTCGTATATGCCTTCTGAGAAGAAATCATCTACGAGTATGTGATATCTCGTATCTTCTTCGTCATTCTACGCATCAATAAAAAAAGATAAAAGTAAAATTATTTAAGTACTGCAGGCAAAGTGTTTAAAAATGAAATGTAATTGCAACAAAGACTATTTACTTTACAAATGCAAAAACAATTTATATAAGACACTTTTTCTCTATCACAAAAATTAAACGAATCAATCGAGAAACCAATTTTATTAGCAAGGAACCACTTTGATCTGATGTTGTGGTTATTTCCATCACTGTAAACATAGGCAGCCAAACCTTTTGATCTCAAAAGATAGCTTTTACTAATGCTGTGAAAACGAATTTCTTGATACTAGTATGAAAGATTGGATTAATCTTGATATTCCATCGTTTGATTATACCAGTTGATGTTTACCTTGGCCAAAGTTTTGTTTCATCATTTCATGTTCATAAATAAATATTGGCTGGTCGAAAACGTGGAAAGTAGTTACGTATTTGTAGCAATTCGCATTAAAATTGGTGGAAAGATTCTTGTGGTTTATTTTGTCGGTATCCGTTTTAGATGTTGTGATCTGAGATGGATAGTTTGGACGTTCAGTTGTAAATCAGCGTCTGGCAACTGTTACGTAGTTGTCTGGTGTTTTTGCTGAACTGGACCTATTTGGCACAGTCATGGAACACACAATCTTATGTTTTCTAAACAATAATGCGCAATAAAACTAAAATATGTTACCCGAAAAGCTGCTATTCCTATGTGGGATTGGGCCGGATATGTCTGCCGCATAACAGATGAGCTGTGGTCTAAAAGAGTCACTTGCATGACTTGATTCCGCCATTACTTTTCTACCATCATACGGTAGGTCCACCTTTATACTGTCGACACTTCTACAGTAGTAACTATTTAGTAATCTGTGTCTACAGTCTGGGCAAAGCATTTCGACCCGTCGTTTATACCGCGCACATCTAAGGACAGGAACAATTATTTGCCTGTTGCGTTCTTCCCGTCCAATAATATAGGTGTCTTCAAGGCTAGAGTAAATAGGCTCTAAGTAGTTAGGAGGATATTAATAAACTGCATTTCACCATCAATGCAATCATTGATGCTGTTGCTGCATTTATGTGGCATTGCAGTCAAGCACTAGCTTATATCATTTAAAAATACCTACCTCGGAAAAAAACATAACTGAAAACCTGTAAAATTCTGTTTTATTTATAGTCTAGGAGTCTCAGTTATTGCCCGAATCACAAAAGGCTCAATAGTGAAACTGGTTTTTGTTTGTTTTAGTTAGTGATCTTTTGTAATTTATTGTGCGCCTAATTGGGCAGAATGAATAAGTTTTCTTTCTTTTTTTATAAAATACCTTTTTATGTTTGTTTCAAACTAACAATCGACCTTTTAATTTTTGACCGCAGGTAATATATCGAAAAATGAAATAATGAATACATAACTTGTAGCAAAGCATAATTAGAGATAATGTTCCTACGACTAGTACTCAGTCTTCCGCTCAATGATAGAGAATGGGCAGTAATCCACCTCACGGGCCCAGTGTGGGTTGGTTTTTATACGTTTTCGAATTTTTTGTTCCAAGCCGATTTTCTAACAATGGTTTCCTTCAAGATGTACAATTCGCAAGTCGGAGCCATTATCTCAACTCCATAACACACTCGCCTACGGCTTGGACGACTTTCCACCTCGGTCACATTGACAAACTTTTTCCTCTTGTATCAAAATGTATTTGTTTCGAACCAACAGTAACCTTTTCATTTCTGACCGGAGGCAATATATTGGAAAACCAAATAATGAATACATCCGCAGGAAATACATGTAAGGTATAGCTATCGAAGGCCATACTTAAGTCAATATACGTTTTATTTGAAGAGGTTAAGCATTTATTGGCATTTTATTATCGTGGATAAATCGTAAACGTATCACGAATTGGATTTGGGATATTGCAAGACGGGTTAATAATATTTTGAAATCAATTTGATAATGGAAAACGTTGTGTGTTGTGGTGGTGGTGTAGTGGAATAGTTTTTTTATTAGTTGGGAAAACATACAATCTCTGTTTTCCTGCTGTAGGGCGGAACAGGAGAGCGTGTCAGACTTTTACTAGTTATAACCTACTCCTATGTTCCTTCTTTGCCTTGCGTTCAAGGACCCCTGGTTTCTTTTCAGAGGTAAATGCCATACCCTGGGGTCATCTCAGTAGGCTTCTATCCTGCTGAGTCCCTACGCTTTTACTGACATCTCCTTGAAGTGGAACCTACTTGCCGTCGGCGACTCGGGCTCAGAAGAAACTATTAGCATAGCATTAGCATTAGCATTATCGGAGGCCTCCTCTCTTGGAGAGGGAATGGGCCATAATCCACCGTGCGGGCCCATTGCAGATTGGTGCATGTCAAATGTCTTCGAATTTTTGGTTCTAGGACATGCCGGTTTCCTTACGATCTTGTCCTTCACCGTTTTGAGAGCAGCTATTAGTATACGTGCAAAGGATTTTCAGTGTAAAGGAAAAGAGAGCTGTAAGTAAAAGAAAAAAATAAGTATGTAGAAACTTGAATTTGAAAAAAATTACAACATTATTTGTCTAATGGCTGCGGTCAGCCGGTTCAGTTTAACAAAAAATCGAGATTACTACGTAGTAGTTACCTGACGCTAGTTTTCAACAGGTTACATAACACGGAGGAGGTAAATAAACTTCATAAACAACCCTTTACCTACCATACGTCAATGTTAACTTATGTTCGTAGAATTCAGCCCAAAATGCCCCAAAACTATTTGACCTTGACCTTGAAAGCCAACTTCTCTGCTTAATCCTTGTTGGCTGAAGTTTTGTAGGGCAGTAAGGTCCCTAGACATATGTTTGTGTCGTTTATTCGGATACTTAGTTTAAGTACCTATTTGAAGGGTTTTATGGCCTCTCGCACCCGGCTGTAGCTCAGACCATGGTGTGAAGTGGAGTAAGGATGAATGGTCCTTTTGCGAAGCGGTAATGCGAGCATATGAGGCGACTGAAACTGTGAAGAGGAGACAAACCTCAACCTCACCGAGGGTGTCTCCAGCAGAGACCAAATGTCTCCGCTGGAGACATCCTTGGTGTTGAAAGTCGCAGGACGATTTTTGGCATTTTTGCGGGCTTGCGTCCATCCTTGGCATTCTAGAGCTATAGTTACTTTTTCAAAGGTTCTCGCAGCCCTAGAAAGAGCTCGAGCTAACTAATGCTCGTCATCAGCAAGCCCGCGCTTGTAGTGGCTTGAAGTCGCCCTACAAATCCCAACACCTGGAACATCTCCTTTGGCAGCAGCAGGGGCATAAAGATGTCCGACCCCTCACAGTCACTCTATTTCGACATAATAATGTATTGAAGTGACTGGCGTTAAGTCCTCGTGGTAGGGCCTCAGATCATATTTTATAGACCTTCAGAACAAAAATCGCAACTACAGTGCCATCCCATATATTTTGGGTGTACGAGTGCGGAAATTTCAATTGTCTGTCTATTTATCAGGGGCTGTCATGCGGCCTAGAGGGAGGACGTTCAGACTAATCGCTGGGGTATGAACGACCCCGTTCCCGTGGCTTTGTTCCGGATTTCAGACCTCTAATGCCTGTTATTTGCCATTTTGTGACCGTTTTACTACACTTGTTATAGTTTGCGGTCAATTCTCTTGTGATGAGGTAATGTTATTTCGTTTTGATGTTATGCTGGTAGACTGGCAAGCTTGTTTGCGGTTCGTTTAAAATTTGATAAGCAGTAAGTGCGTGCCAAGAAGTGAGCTTAACATTGCGTTTCACGTCAGCCACGTGCACATTGACCGTTGGGCAGGAGACACCACCAAGTAGAGGTACATGAGAATGGATGACTCAGTCGAAACCGACCTGGCAAGTACTGGCAACGAGACCAACTGGACGCTTACCACAAGAGCTGGTTTAAGAATTTGGAGTTGGCAGGGAAAACTTAGGGAGGTTTTTGCCCAACTGTGGAAAACAAATACATTGAGCACTAGCTACTGTCGCGCCTTTAATCTCGTAGCTTATATGTATCTTTATGACATTAAGCGACAGTTTTGTAGCTTTCCACTTGAAAATGATTATTTTGTAAATTTTTTTTTATTTTTTTTTTTCTAAAAACTGGGGTTAAATATTTTATTAAAGAAAAAACATTAAAAATAAAAACACTTAACTAATTAAAACTATCTCTTACTCTAAACTAAAATATGGCGTCAAAAAATTCCTCCGCATCGTTGTCGACCGGAAGTGTGCCCAAAAGACTGGCAGCATTGCCACGTTGTATGGCAATGCTTAATCTCTGACCGAGGTAAAAGCCAGCCCTTGGGTCACGCGAAGTGTCAACAAGACGCTTCGAAAGATCTTTAAAAAGCGAATGAGCACTCGGGCCCCACGGTCCAAGAGTTTCAACCCCAAACGGCTCAAAAATATAACTGCCGACGAGGTTGTTATATTTTCGCCGCTTGAGGTTCTCCGCAGCCGCAGCGGCAGCACCAGCAGAGCACGACGAGCTAGGAAGATGGGATGGCGCAAGAGTGTCGACGCAGGTAGCGTCCCACACTAAAGGCCTACCCATCTTCCAAGGAAATAGAGACATACCGTCCGGTCTCTTACCATCGTCGCGTGCCAGGCCATGAGGTTCTAAAACAGCCGGAACGCCGACGGTGACAAGGGCACGTCGGATGATGTCGTTAATATTCGCGTGCCGTGGGATTCGTCCCGCGCTTCGACTGCATGACAGGCCGTGGTGACCGAGGCTGTTGACAACTTCGCCACAGTGGCAGCGATGAGGAGAACAGCAAGGAGCGCCTAGGCGTAGAGAAACAGCTAAGCGGAAAGTGGTATCGTCGAACAAGGTGCCTATATTCGACGACGGTAGTGCGTGAAGCCAAAGACCTGACTCCCACTTTCCCACAGACAGTAGGCGGGCACGCTCTGCAGCAGTAGCAGAAGTTAAGAGTAGATTTTTGTAATCGAATCAGTACTACAATTTGCAAAGATCAACAAATATACAACTTTTTAATTTCGTAAAAATTAGTTTCGATTTATTTCAGAGCAAAGGGACTTTACAATTCCTCCCTTCCATTTTAAATAAAAGATTCCAGCTTTCCTAAATCCCAATGTCAAATCACATATCACCATTTAAATGAGAGAAAAATCGTCGAAAATATCAGGTCCTTTTCAGCAAATTTTCACACCAATACGGGCCAGCCGATATCTCATCAACATGAAATACTCGTCTCGTAAAGAACAACGGTCCTAACCCTGCCAACGCGATCAGGTGTCAACTCGTTCCGACAAATATTTTCGACGGCGAGCCTACATCTCTGTCGATTTACATAAAAATGGCCACCCTTTCGAATAGGGCTTGGTTGTTGTGGAAGCGGGAACGGATACGGTAGAGGGCGCGATCTGCATGATTGAATCATTTTATTTTGGTGACACTTTTGTACTATACTGTAATGGGTGAAATCATGGGCAATCAGAAAAGCTACCTAAAATAAAATAAAAATAAAAAACTACCTAGTGGCATCTATGCATCTTCATATCATTCATATCACATAAGAATTATTCTTTGCGCGATTGGAATATATACAACCGTCCGATATCAACTATCGAGCAATTGCTCAGACCAGACAGCTATTTGGTTGGTGCGCCACACTGTCGTTTCCTCGTAGCGGCAAGCAGTAACGGCGACCTCTCGCTTCGGGCCCTGGTACCGGAGCAATGAGGAATGGCAGCCGATCGCCTCCTTCTGCAAAGCAGAAATGCTAGCGAAGGAGGTGGCCGTACATATGAAGGAACAGACTTCTTTACACCCCAGCCGCCGGAATCCCCAACCCGAATTCCAACCACAGTAGGCGTGCGCTTGTGGACAACGAGCAATGGGTAGCTTGCCTTCCAGCCATCCGGTAACCGTCCGGACCAAGCCCGAACCGTCGATAGTACAAAGTGATCCACGCCAAAAAAATTTAACATCCTAGAAGAAAATATGAGACTGCTTTGTGAGCATAAATTCGCGCCTTTTATCCCTTGTTTTTTCAGGGGGGAGTCATTAAATGACTCCTCCTGGTCTGACTGGAGAGAGAGTGAGTGTTCGATTTTTGCTGACTAAATCCCACTACCTAACTTTTTCGAACAGTACCGCTGCGCCAAACAATCCCACAGCCGCGCACGCTATCCCTTACACCATAGTCACACCCCAACAAAGTTACCTAGGCACGCACTTATGCGTCGTTTGTACCTCATCCGCCGTTCTCCCTGATACCCATTCGGAGCGAAATAAAATGTGATTTGTTTAGGCAAATTAGGCCGAGCTACTTCGTATGTTTGCAAAGGTCTGCCGAGTTAGCAGGACTATTCCCGTCTCGGGACCTAGATTTTCGACACCCAAGCTATTCCCGATTCTGCACCATTAGGTATTTAGGATTAGGATTTTGTATTGGTTACTACCATTGAAAATATCTATTAGTGTTGAATCGGGAATAGCTTAGGTGCTGAAAATTTGGTACCAAAAATCTCGGTGCCGAAACGGGAAAACTTCAGTTAGTAGCCTGAGGGTTTTGTACAAGATTTATGACGAAAAACTTTGTATCATGTACCAAACATCATTAGAAAGGAATAACAATTGTTTATGCATACGATAATATGCCTGGAAACTTTTTCTTTGGAAAAAAAAATTGGGAGTTTGAAAGTATAAGAATCAGAAATGGAGAATGTCATATGCTTACAGTAATAAATCATGTTCTACTCTAGAGGTTATATTTATAAAAGGTATCCTGGTTTCTGAACTTTGTATTTGACTTATTAAATTATGGCCTTAGGATTTCTTTTACTTACTGATATTTATTTAACAGTTTTCATTTTGAAAGCCGACCAGAACTTTTTACTTATACCATGGTATGTTTAACATCGGGAAGTGATATTGGAGCATACTCTTTTTTTACGTGAGAAATCGTCCAATGCCTTCTCCCGCTCTTGGGCAGAGTGGGAGTGGAGTTTACAGAATAAAACCCACTCGTATGTTCCTTCTTTGTCTTGCTTTACAGGGTTCCGGGTTCAACTTTCAGAAGTGAACCCATGGCCTCAACAGACTTCGATCCAGAAGAACTAGTTGTGCGATTTTATTAACATGGGTCGAAAGATTCTCTCAAGGTCTTAAAAACTTAGCTTAACAGAGAACATGACGTTGCTAGCACATTCTATAAACACGCTTTTCCTCTCTTAGGTACAATAATTGAAACAAACCTTATTCCTTAATCATTATCATCATCCTGCCCATGGCCCTTATTAATTGGTGTCGACGCAACACGTTTTTTTCTTCCATTCTGCCCTGTCATCCATGACTTATCATATCCCTTTTCTTTCATATCACTCCTCACACAATCCATCCATTTTTTCTTTGGCCTCCATCTACCTCTCCATACATCCATTATTCTTACTTTATTCCTTAATGTTGACAGCTAGTAAGTGACAGCTGTCAAAACATTGTTGAATGGAAATGTGTTTTATTTTAGATATTTATTTTTGTAATAATTTGATAAGAAAGCTACATGTTTCTGTACTTAGCAGGTGGAGACGCTACAATAATAGATTACCTATGGATAATAATGTTTTATTGACTTTTTTCTCTTTTGTTATTTCTAGTCGCAGCCTATAGTCCAGATTTGTGCTTGGAGGCCGGGATCGGTCGCTCAGCTCTTGTAACTTCAGACTTAGTCATAACAAACGATATTTGGATGTTTATTATTACCTAACTGCACGACGGGTTTGTCTATAAAATACTTATAATATTTTTTTTGCACGATTTGTGAATTTAACCAGTGTCAAATTTTGTAAATTTAATACATAAATCTTCTATCACAGTGTTTGATCCATAAGAGATATTTTTGGCGTTCATCATCGTCATTATCATTATTTCAGCTGAAAGACGTCTACTACATACATAGGCTTCCTCCGAGCGAAGCCGAAACGACCTGACCTGTGTGTCTGGCATCCAATGGATTCCTGCGACCCTCACCAGCTCATCGGTGGGCCGATGACCTTGTAAGAGGCCTCAAAACGCAAATGAATTACCCTAAAGACGAATCTACTTCTACCAATAAGTTTTAATTTGTGTCTTTGTAAACGTATCTTCATTAGTATCTCTTTGACCTTGTTCCTTAAGTAAGAGGCACTAAATCGGGATACATTACCGCCGTTTAAACCCACTTACAGCAATTAGGGACTCGGCTAAGTACCTAGATAGACAATAAATAGATGCTTAGTTACATTTATGGTGATTAGGGCTCTGTATTCCACGAATTCGTCTTCTATTGATAGCGTAAGTATGTTCAGTTAATTATATTTATTAGATAATTCACGAGGACGTCTTTAATTATGTTGATACAACTACTAACCATTTAATGTAATTAAAGACGAAACCGACCCCAATATAGTTGGGAAAAGGCTAGGCAGATGATGATGATGATGAAAGACATAATCATTAAGTTTCAGATACGATGTTATAGCTCTAAAACATGGTCGTTCACAATGGGCTTCATTAGAAGGTAAGTCACACATAGGGCAATGGCAAATGAGTTTTCCTACGTGACCGCATTAGAAGTGAAGATTTTCGCAGAAGAACCAAAGGTTACCGACGTAGCCCGAAGAATGGCCAAACTTAAGTGGTAGTGGGCAGGATACATTGCTCACAGAATAGAGGGTCGATAAGGCCAAATGGTTCTAGACTGGCAGCCACGTACCAGAAGACGCAGCGTTGGAAGGCCTCTCAAAAGGTGGACCAACGACCTGGTGAGGTTCGCAGGAATCCGATGATGAGGATGCGGGATGCACAGAACCGATCGTTGTGGTGACGCTGAATACTGATTCCCTTTTCTTTATATTATTTTCTCCAACAATGTATCCATCTTTTTTTGTCTTTCCTACTAATAAACCTTTGATCAAAAGGCTGCAAATGACAAACTGATATCATATTCATAGTATTTACATCTCATTATATGCTAACCACCTTTAAAACCAATCTGGCGTCAAGCTCTCATGTATTCATCGACTTTATGGCACAAATAACCCCTTTTCTATGTAAATAGACTATCAAGAAATTAATTTCCTTCGTCTGAACTTTATGACCTGACAATAAGGTTGAATATCGCTTGGCAATTGAGTTTTATATTGTCTTTAGGAGGAAAAGATTGGCAGTGTTTCTTTAGCGGATTTTCGTGAGATGTAGATATGGGGTATTCCAAATATTGTCCGGGATTGGGATTTGGGAGCCAAAGATGGCATATATTGTGGCAGGTGGAGAGTTTCCCACGGATGAAATAAGTACTATTTTAAAGATTTTATTACTTTGTTAACTTAGGATCACGAAAACTGTATTTGTCGATAGCAAGAAAAATAACAAATAGTTATTAGCTATGAACAATGAACAAGCACTAGGTACAGTAAAGTCCTATTTTTCCGAATTCCTTTCGACTAAAATAATAATCTTCAATATCACTGAAAAATTTATAATTATGTATGTCTGTCTAGGTATATTTGTTACTCGTTCACACTCAAATCGTCAACAGTATAAGATGAAATTTGGTACATTGATAAAACATGTCCTCAAATAAACGAATCTCCCTAAGTGGTACAGATGTCTTCGAATATAATCGTATAACATACAAAAAAATCCACCGGAACCCTCACTCACCAAGTCGGTTAATAAAAACAATTATCATCAAACTCTATAAAACTATTACAAAATCTAATCAAATACATGTCGTGAACAAAATTAATTTTGAGAACGTCGGTCCTCTTCTAAAGTAATAGGTTTTCAAACATTAAGGTGAAGTGCGAACTCTAGCCACAAAGCTATGCATAATATTCCCCAAGATTTTACATAAAACTCTAAACAATACACCTTCATAATAAGATTTGAAACATTTAAGATGCAGTAGAACAAAATATTCAGAAGTTTAATTTTATAAAAAGTGATTTTAAGTTCAATGCACGCGCTCAAGTTACTTAAGAGTACCCATCCCGACCTGTCGTCTACTACTTCTACTATCGACCCATCACCTATTACCATTCTCAGATTGACGATACCCGTATCATCATCCTGAGAATGATTAAAAGCTTCTTGGTTCATTCAATGCAATTCAACACAATATTCGATAAAGAGGCAACACGAAAAAAGAAAGACAACGCCTAAACGCTCTGTTGGCATTCGGTAATTCTGTCACTCACTCCAGTATTTCATTGTTTTACTTTCACATGTTTTACTTTCAGAAGTGTACTCGTGGGCCCAGTAGGTTTCAACCCTGCTGGGGCATGATTACACAACAAGAGTTATATAAAAAGTATCTGGGGTTGGACGCTCTTAATACAACTGCATTACGCTTTGTTTTCATTGAATAAAGAAAAAGACGTTTAAACTTTTTTTAATCAACCGCACAAACAGAATTGTGTTTAGTCCTCAAATAAAATTATATTTTTAAACACTTACAAAGAAATAAATATTTTTAGGTATCATTTTCTTTCTTTCTATAATTCAAAACAAATCTAACTATCGATTATTGATAAACACACAATCTAACTATCGGTTATTGTAGAAAAACTTCTATGTATAATTGAGGAAACGGGCACACGTTTTTTTCTTATTCTTATTTAGGCTGTAAACCTATTGCTGGGCTGAATTTTTTGACGTGGATATTTATCAAACAACGCTATAGGTGTGTGTGAAGTTTTACTGACTAAACACACCAGTATTCCTGCCATCTGGTAATCGTCCAAACGCAGCCTAAGTCATCGACACGTGCTCCTCAAAGAATTGTCAGAAGGGCAGCTAAAGGACACAGGTGCGGTTTTATTCAATAAAAGTCTAACACGCCCTCTCGCTCTGCCATACCGCGATAGAAATCATAGGATGATTTCCTGCCTTAAGAGGCCTGCGGAGACCGCGCGCTATCTTGAGTTGAGACGAAATAAAATACGTTTTTGAGGTTGATGGAAGCAATCCAGATAGTATAAACAATTCTTGGACACACCGACTGGAGTAAAGTCATCATCCGGACACTGACAGTTGCTTGCTGTGATAGCAATACAAACTATTGGAAATTAGGGAGAGGTTCCGTAATACCAAAAATGATGAATGAAAAATTAATGTATGTCCAATATTGTTTCGAGTATTTATAACTTGATAATAATATCTGTGTTCCTACGGAAAGATATTTTGAAATATTGTTGTTTATAATATAGAAAAAACAAAATAAAAACATGACATTTTCGCTGTGAAAATGTGCAAATTTAAATTCGCTTAAATTTCGTTTGGGGTAAGTTTTTCAACAAAAAGACGATGTAGGAACCTAGATAATTATTGTCTAAATCCGAATAACATCATATTATATTAATATATATATATATATATATAAATATGCTCAAATTGCAAATGATTTTGGTATTACGTTTGTATGGATAATTCTAACGTCGCGCCTACCTTAAAAAAGGCGTAGTAACTTTTTATAACAATCTAGGACCCTTGGAGACTCACCCTACATCTTTTCCTTACCCAATTAATAATTCACAATCCAAAGTGAGCCTTCTGTACATATCCTTATGTATCAAAAACCTTTGTTTACAATTAATTTCTGCCTATTTAATAATGTAAAGCGGATTGGCGCAGCTTTTCGAAGTAAATTCGCTTTTAACGCGCCTATGTTTTATTGGGAGACGTGATACAGGGATTGTGTAGTTAAGAACGTTTACTTCTGTACTCGTTTAGTTAGGCTTATGATGTTAGCTTTTGGTTATTATTTGGATTAATTATCATAATAGGGAATGGTTAACTGACGATGATGTGTTAACTACCTCTCATGTAAGAGTTTGCAAGTTTGAAACTGGGTAAGTACTAATGTGAATTTTTCAATTTGTAATACAAGTAAAACCTTTCTAAGTTTATCTAAGCATTACTGGCTCTCCATGCTTCAGAAAGCAGGTTTTTTACAGTCGTTACAGATAGTCAGCTGTCCATCAGTCCATCCAAGGAGTACTGTGTTGTCGAGCAACTGAGTTGTGAGGGTCTACTTCATCCCATTAGAGGGTCTTTCCAGTCTAATGGGACAAGGCTGACATCAGACTAATTGACAAAAGGCTAGGGAGATAATGAGGATAGGACTAGCTTATAAATGCAAGCATTAAATAGTAAATCACCCCAAGGGAGTTTCAACCCAATTCCCGGACTATAGAAGTATCCTATGTGCTATTCCAGGATATAGTATACCAGAAGGGAGAACTTCCTTCCTACCCTACTCCCTAAATCTATTCAACTCAAATGAGCTTGTAACGGAGCCCATTACCCAGAGTGTATTAGAGTAACTAGTAACTGTAAGGCAACATTGTTGTTGCAACTGTAAAGTTCCCAAATCATTAATTTTTTTGTCCATAACTCAAAAAAGCCCCAATTATATAGAGATCTCTTGAACTGAAGCGATCTACTAAAAGTCCGCCCACGACAAAACCCCAGCGGAACAATTCCGACATAATACACGAACTCGCTTCTCAATCGCTATTCACGACGTAAGTCGGACCGGATGTCTGGGGCTCACGGGCCGACTTCCGGTTCCTAATGCCGCCAAAATAGAAAAGAGGGTAGGAGAGAGGGAGTATAATACGATTACCTATATACCTATTTGTGTAATGTTGAGAAGAGGAAGATTTGTTTATTCGGTTAAGGAAATTCTTTTACTGGTACATAGTTACACTGTCACATAGTCTGTGGTCAAAGGCTATCTTTAATTGCGCGAAATTTTAGATAAAATTGTAGGAAAAAAATAAAACCGACTTATTTAATTAAAACTACTTAAAAGTGCAAAGTACCCTACTTTTATTTCGACTTTAGGTGTTAAACCAAGAAAAATCAGAACTAGAAGCTTGGCTAAAGTGAATAAGGCTCTTAATTACTCAGATACCCGCGAAACGAGACACAATAGTAAAACAATAACAGCGCGGTCTCATAGGACCGGTTGGGGATTCAAACGTTAATAAAATAGCGCGCTTCACAATCAACAATTGCATATGACAGCACATCTGGTGGATTCACAGTAGTATATATCACATAAAAAAATAATAAGAATTGAATAAAATTGAGAATTTTTTCCTTCCAAATAAGTTATTTATTAGGATAAAGTCAAAATAATGACGTTAAGCTAATAACGATTTTCCACGTACAAACCGCATTAAAACACTTTTTATCTTAGACAATCGGATTGTTCCCTTGGGTTTTATAAAACTGCCTTTTTCATAAGCCGGGTGACGTTTTCGCAACCTTCATTCTACATTGTTCATTTTGTAAGAAACGAAAGAAATTAAATATAATATTAAAATGAACAGAGGCCTTAGCATGACGTGATAAAATGAAAGGTGTGCGAGAGAGAAAGAGGGATAGGGCTATAGCTTCAGCCTTTAAACAGTTTAGTTTGGGTCGTTGCATGGATCGCGTTTAGAGTTCATAGTAAGTTTTCAGTTCTTTGTTTTTTTTTTCACAAGAGAAAAAAAGCACGTCACTATCTGCCACAGCGAAGGGTTTCTTTAGAAGGGTCACCGTGGTCCTAGAATGTCAAAGGCAGCTGAAGAAACCATATAGGGATATAGTTCTTCATCGATAACAAAAACAGCTTTAACCTCGTGTTCAATATTCAACTTTTTACTGTGAGATAATTTAAGACATACAGGCGTCGACCCTAGCTGGTTCCGTCAAGTATTAGCTCACCAAAAATTACCTTAAAACCGTCGCACTACAAAATTAACCTTCCTGTAGCTTTAGTATTTACAGAATAAAACCGTACTTCAATGTCAAATCCATCATTCAGAAGCAACGATAAAAACTACCAAAACACAGTAATCAACAAAATAATTTGAATTCATGAGAGTTGAGACTGTTTGATTTTACTTTCCCAATAAAAATCAACATACTCGTACATGAACAATAAATTGCAGACAACAAAGTTGAAATATTTTACCGCTACAAAATATACAGAGAAGATAAATACCTTAAATTATTATCTACCGATCATAAATATTCTCTCCCCAATTTCCAAGTAATAAAATTCCCTGTCAATTTATTTGTAAATCAACGGAAAAGGTTTCGGATACAATGTATGTTTGATAGTTGTACGGATAAAGTAATGAAAATGGAGTGTTAATTAGAAGTTTGTTTTCATAAAATTATCCTCTTCGGCTGAATCTCAATCATGATGGCCAATCTCACCGGAAATTAGCCAGATACGGATGAAATATTAAAGTGCCCTTTCAAACGTGTTTTTTATTGTTAATAGGCTCGAGGTTAAACACTTTGAAGCCTCGGATCAACGAATGCATTACAGTCAATGATCCTCTTAGTTTGCCTCCCGATTGTCTTAAGGCGGGCGCGACGTTAGAATTATCCATACAAACGTAATACCAAAATCATTTGCAGTTTAAGCATATTTACACCATAATATGATGTTATTCGGATTCAGACAATAATTATCTAGGTTCCTACATCGTCTTTTTGTTGAAAAACTTACCCCAAACGAAATTTAAGCGAATTTAAATTTGCACATTTTCACAGCGAAAATGTCATGTTTTTATTTGGTTTTTTTCTATATTATAAACAACAATAATTCAAAATATCTCTCCGTAGGAACACAGATATTATTATCAAGTTATAAATACTCAAAACAATATTGGAAATACATTAATTTTTCATTCATCATTTTTGGTATTACGGAACTTCTCCCAAATTTCCAATAGTTTGTATTGCTATCACAGCAAGCAACTGTCAGTGTGCGGATGATGACTTTACTCCAGTCAGTGTGTCCAAGAATTGTTTATACTATCTGGATTGATTCCATCAACCTCAAAAACGTATTTTATTTCATCTCAACTCGAGATAACGCGCGGTGTACGCAGGCCACTTAAGCGCATCTAGCTGGTACCTAGGTAATCCCGATATAACTATGTCTGGTGAGGACTTGCATCAGGCAGAAAGTGAGGATGACTCCTCGAGCAGCAACACTACGCGTTGCTCGACAATCTGCTACCACCATTCAAACTACAGTTGGCACTCCATATCTTCCTACTCCCAGTCCATGCTTTCTAGATATTATGTGAACTGGATAGAATCCAAATGGATGCAGTTTTATACTCCAGCTCATAAGTTAAGCTGTAACAATTTATTTACGGAAACTTTTATTATTTGATTTAAGAGGTTTCCATCATCATAAAGTTTTCCTCTTTTGTTAGGTTAGCTTGATGTTTATTTGTTTTTATTATAAAGTTATTGCGAGTGAGAAGTGTGTTTTATGGTTTAAGAAAGTTATTTACTAATGTAATTTAGTATTGCGAGTATTTCTTAATTTTCTTTTAGATTTATCTGGTGTGAAAAATCTTATAAATATAATATTATGTACAAACAGATATCTACAATCAATTTGAGCCGGTTGGAGTAGAAATGCTTGGGTCATGGAGCCAAGTGTGCGTCATTATTTCAGATACATTTCACACTGACTGATCGACATTTTACGTAATCAAAGGGCTAGTTCGAGTCGCTCAAACAAGCCAATCTTACGATTTAACATTGCAATGCTGCCATTCTTCTGGGCACCTTTCCGTCATGCTTAAATGACGCAATGTGGGTGAGTAGCGATTACTTCGAAACTTTTTTTGCATTGTTTAGTAAAAGATTTTATTCATTGACCATATATTTCACATACAATTTTTTTAATCTAATTTTAAATAACAATAATTATAATTTTTAGCATCTTAAGTGGATGTCAGGTTGTTTTTTGACATAGGTAAGTTATAAATACTCACCGTTAGTTAAAATTAGTTGTATGTACTTAATAATATTTTGTTAATTATTTCCAAGAATAAATTTAAATCTTTAATTAAAAAAGCCTAAATACAAATGCCGATTAAAAACCGAATCACAGTAGGCTAAGACAGAAAACCGAACCAATACAGTAGGTATATTGCTCAATAAAATTTCAGTTCAGAAATGTAGCAACTGAAAATACAAAGCGAGAACGCTTACAGAAGCCGGTGCTTACGGCGGTACGTAACAAAGAGATACGACAGCTCATTCGTAGCAATGCGAGTGTGAGCGGTGTTAGCGCTCCAGCAATTGTCTGTCGTTTTACGTCGACTTCACAGCTGAGCGGAGCGGGGCTATGAAATGAGCAGAGTTAAAGAAATTTTAGTCAATAAATAATTGTAGCTAGCTGTTTTCTTGTTGCTAGATGGGCAATTAAGGTTACAAAGAACCGTTGATATGCAAAACCAATGTATCCATATTACAGTTTTGATTTAGAACGAAAAAAAAAACTACCTTTATATGAACATAACTTCTAGCAACCACTTAATCAGGTTGTCTTTTGACGTATGTAGGCCTCCTCCATTTTCTTCCACTTATTTCTGTTGCAGCTTATATGTACGTAGTTAGGTTATAAATACTCATAGTTAGTTAATATTAAGGTGTTTTAACGTAACAAAGAGATACGACAGCTCATTCGTAGCGATGCGAGTGTGAGCGGTGTTAGCGCTCCAGCAATTGTCTGTCGCTTAACGTCGACTTCACAGCTGAGCGAAGCTGGGATATGAAATGAGCTGGGGATATGGTTCTAGACATTATATTTCATAACTGTACTTGCCTATTTTCCTGTTGTTAGATAAAAACATAAGGTTAAGAACTATTAAAGGTTATAACCAACTAGCTGTCCCCTGCGGTTTCACCCGCATTTTTCGTTACTGCTCCGCTCCCGTGGGTCGTAGCGTTGGTATATAGCCTATAGCATTCGTCGATAAATGGGCTATCTAACACTGAAAGAATTTTTCAAATCGGACCAGTAGTTCCAGAGATTACCCCCTACATACAAACTTACAAACTTACAAATTTTACCTCTTTTTTATATATTAGTATAGATTAGATGGTGGAGCCGCAGAAGAAACTTTTCCACACAAAACCCCACAACCCCACACTCTACACCCCCACACGCCATGCCCAACATCTACACAAAAAAGAAGTAATTTAATGCAAATGAAAGGAGTGGAGGGAGGTCTTTGCTTAGGATTGGTACCGAACAGGCTAACAAAAATAAATTAATTCAGTTCACAGTTCAGTTTAGGTCGTCAAATGGATCGTGTTAACAACTCGTGGTAGGGCCTCAGATAGAATTAATAGGAGCCTTTGTTTTAAATCATGTAACGTAAGCGCCAGTGACTGAAAAGTTGAAAGGGTATGGTCATGTGAAGGGGAGGGATGAAACTGATGTTACTAAAAGAGTTATGAGTTTGCATGTGGATGGAGGGGGAGAAAGAGGCCAAAGAAAAGATGGATGGATTGTGTGAGAAGTGATATGGAAGAAAAGGGAGTTAGTGATAGCGTGACGTGTGACAGGATAGAATGGAAGAAAAAAACATGTCGCACCGACCCCAAATAAAACGGGACAAGGGCAGGAAGAAGTAACGTAAGGTACAACAAGAATAGTTTTCGCTCTTAACACTAAGAATCACCCGTGTAACACCCGCTCCTTTCCTAGCCCCACAGCAAACGGCATGACGAAGCTACGATACCCATGAAATATAACTGCCGTGCCAAAGGTTTACGTAAAATAAATGACGTACAAACAAATAGTATTAGAAATGTTACTCTAAACATTCGTAAGAAACAGTTTGTGCTGCAAACTGTTGCTATTTCTGATAAAAGGAAGTAAAATGGTGTTGGATGGTGAATCTACGTCCAGGGAGAGGGAGTGTTCCATTTGTAGGGTCTATTCAGACGTACCGCAACCACACCGCAACACGCAGTTCGGCATTATTAAAAAAAAATACCGTTTTTTTTATCGTCATACGCAACCGTGTGGGTTGTGGAGGTCTAGTAGGCAGCCGCTTCTCGTAAAATACTGTTATTCAGCTAAATCCGGCTTGAATGGAAGCCGACCCCAATATAGTTGGGAAAAGACTGAGAGATGATGATGATGACGCAACCGTGTGGGTGATATCGACTACACCGCTACCTCATCGCAACCGCTTTGCAACTAACAGCAATATCGCGGATTAGTCTATCTGCAAACATTGGCTAAAATATGACCACAATGCAACTACTTCGACATTTTTAGTTACTACAGCGCATCATAACGACGTTTTAGACCGTTTTCACATTATCCGATCCGATATCGGTATCGGACGCCGCTACGATATCGGGGTAAGTAAAATGTATGAAAAGCTGTGCTCCGATATCCGATATCGGGTCGGACAATATGAAAGACAGGTACATATCTCATACATTTACCTTACCCCGATATCGTATCGGCGTCCGATACCGATATCGGATCGGAAGATGTGAAAACGGTCTTAGGACACCGTGAGAGCGTTTCCGCATTATCCGATCCGATATCGGTATCGGACGCCGATACGATATCGGGGTAAGTAAAATGTATGAAATATGTACCAGTCTTTCATATTGTCCGACCCGATATCGGATATCGGAGCACAGAATTTCATACATTTTACTTACCCCGATATCGTATCGGAGTCCGACACCGATATCGGATCGGATAATGTGAAAACGGTCTAACAAGAGCGGATTGTTTTTTGATAGCAAGAAAATAGGGGTCTTTATGGCAAGCATTTTTGCTCCATCGTCGACTAAGGGACTACACACACTTATTCAGCTCTATTCGCGTTTCGCTGAACGATTTTGGTCACACTTATACAGCTCTACTTCTATCAGCGGCGTACAGCGGCGTAAGAGTGTTATCTCCGCTAAAATGCTTCTATTTACTACGTACGGCGCTGAATGTGCTGCGAAGACAGTCAGCTACTCAATTAGTATTGTGCCCTCAACATGGACAGTTCTATGTGCGATATTTTTGTCGTTTCGTTACTTGCAGAAGACAGAAACGTAAAAAATTAGAACGCAAACGACAGTGGGTCGACCCACTTTGGGTAAATAGAAATTTGGTTGGAGAAATCGCGACATTGGTATCCCAATTAAAACAAAATAATATTAAATTTAAAGAGCATTTTCGGATAAATCTAATCTATCCAGGAACTATGCAGGTCGCAACTTGTTGACAAGGAGTTGAGAACCATACGTGTGTAGCGCTGTTCTGCCGCATTCAGCGTCGAACGCGGCGGGACAGCGCTGAACGCGGTGGAACAGCGCTGAACGCAGCAGAACAGCGCTGAACTCTATCTAAAGCACTCGCATGATAAAAACACATTTGTTCTCATTTTATACTTATTTGCCGCGAAAGCTGAATAAACGCGGAAAGCTGAATGGATGCGTACGCGTCTCTATACAAAATCGTTGTTTTCTATGGACATAAGCTGAATAGAGCTGAATAAGTGTGCGTAGTCCCTAAATCTTCGCTTACTATCAGGTAAGATAATGGTCAAGCGGGAGCCTATCAATAAGAAAAAAAATCGAGTCCCAGAGCTTACTCGGTTGAGTCATTCATTCATTTCACCCAAAAGACATCCACTGTTGGACTCACACCTCCTCCAAGTGTAGCCACAACGAACGGTCACACGGAACGGACGAGTGAAACATAGAGATGTACCCAAACAAATGACAGGCTTTATATCAACAGATTATCGTATCAAAATGAAATTACAGTACTCGAACAGTACCGAACAGGATCCACGTGTAACCCAATTATATGGGTTAACGGAACACTCGACGCGTATACCGGTATTATTGTTGTTTACCTGTTCCGAGTATTTATTGAGTTACAACAGGCAATATAGCGGGAGGTAACGTTTTGTTTGCTTGAATTTTGTTTTCTATTAATGTTTCGTACAAATACGGATGTATTGTTACAGGATAGGATTAATCACACTAATAATATTAAGGCGTAAGTGAGTGTGTATACTTGTATGTTTGTCGTTTCGTTACACTCGAACGGCTGAACGGATTTGGATGAATTTTGGCACACGGGCGGACCATATCACAGTACAGTCCTCTGTAATATTCTTACTGTTTACCCCGGGAATACATTCACTTAGGCCAATTTTCTACTTTCATACAAGTGAACCCATTGGCGTTAGCTAGTTAAAATTATATACCGTAAAGAGGAAAAATGGACGCATTTTTCTAAAAGAGATACAGTTATGTTTGAGAAGGAGTGGATTTCCCTGTCGGACTCTGTGTTTCCTGATAACTATAATCTAACAGACAACCTGTAGCTTGTCTTTAAGTCAAGAGCTTACTTCTAGGCAAGCTCGTCAGTCACATCATTGCTTACCATTAGATGAAATAGTCTATGCATAATAAAGAGGAGACGAACTACAATGAAACAGAAAAATATTTATATCCAGGCTAAAAACATTGTCATTATCATCTCAATTCAGTGAAAAGGGTGCATAAAACCCTTAACGTTTGAATCCCCAACCGGTCCTATGAGACCGCGCTGTTATTGTTTTACTATTGTGTCTCATTTCGCGGGTATCTGAGTAACTACCAGTAGATAAGCACGTTCACTTGCGACATGGGACATGAGACTCAGTACCATGAGCCAGTGCTATATTTATAGTATATTTTTTATTTATTTTTATTTTACAGATACTAAAAGATCCACATACATTGTGTGTGAAATATTACCACGTTTCGGGATCAGTTTGGTGCATTCAATTCATTTTATCCATTCCTAAGGAAACTAAGGCCAATTTTCTACATTCACGTGGGCGAAACTGCTATATATTTTACAAGTAATTATTATAATATGACGTGCAACAGAAGGATGGATGCATGTAACTGTAAGAATGATGAGTTAAAACTATATTTGAAAAGGAGAAGGAGGATAATGGAATGGAAAAATATCACCCTCCAACAAAAATATCCTCAATACAGTAAAAGGGGTGTATAAAACCCATAGCCGCAGATAAGCCCGCTCACTTGCCACATGGGACATGAGACTACTGGCTCATCCATCACGAGGACTGACAGTCAGTATCTCTAGTCCACACTACCTTGAATGGAGTGATAGTATACGTTACCGTTATGAAAACTCTTTCGTCGCGTACCGTAGGGGTTTATTTTTTGACTCGACTGCGTTAAAAGGTGGGTTATGTTTCCAAGTATTTTTTATTTTATTTTGCTGATAACAAAAGATCTATAATGTAAGTAAAATTATCTTGAACCAAGCGGTAGTATCATATTATAATTACTTATTTATTTAAACTTCATGTACAGTATTTCATAATTATATAGTTTTTTTTTAATAGGAAAAAGCCGACGAAAAATTCCACAACTGGGTAAGTCCACAATCATGTACTAGATCCATAGTATTCGTCAGAGCGTTGATGTCTGACATAATTTTGGTGTATATCTTTGCTGCGCCCATCATACATCAGAATATGTCCTACATAAAAAAAGAAAAGAATAAAGAAAATCTTTTATTTACGGGTTAATCCTTTCTAAAGCACAAAAAAATAAATCTCCTAAAACCATCACCATTAGGACACCAAATCTGTTTAACTTTATTAAGCCCTATATTTTCTTTATTTTCTTTTGACCTATATCCTAAAATCTGCACATAAACTGTCTAGGAATAAAAGGGTCTCGACTGCGATGCTTATCCTCCAGGCCTAAACCCCTAAGGCCCCAGAGGAAAGTCCCTATCTATTAAAGGCGGCGGAAGATCACTTATCTCCTGAAAATGTGACATTTCAGGGTTTCTATTGGTTGATTTCAGACTGCCTCACTTCATTGAGACCGTCTTTATTTGGCCAGACAGATACTGGAAGAAATAAGAAAGGGTTTACGATTTAGAAAGATATACAAATGATCAATTTAAGGCCGTTTTTTCCACAACGACGCTTTGAGATATCTTTGGAATTGTACGGTTTTTTTCTTTCAGTATTTTTGTGGGAATAGCTTTTTTTAGAATGAGAATCTTATCCTTTTCAGAGTCTAAGTTAATTTGCAAAATAAATAGAAAGTTTTTACGAACGATAATATAACGCAAGAATAATTTAATATGCTTGCAAAAGCAATTATTAAAGGATTTTATTTTGAAGTCAAATCAAGCTAGCTTAGACGACAAATCCTGCGAAATTATTTGAAAGATTTACCATGATCCTGGAACGCAAAGAGCGACTGAAGCACACAGGTGGGTTCTTGTCAGTAAAAAACCGACATATCCCACCCTAGAGCGAGAGAAGACAATTTTTTTATCAATGATAGGTTTGCGCTTAACCGCTATCTCAGCTGATGTAAAGCGACGATGTGGTTGATGATGAAGCACGCTTACCTAGAACTATCTTATTCACTCTTGACTTAAAGATTTCCAAGTTGTAGCCATTAGGACACAGACTCTCGCAAACAAATCCATGACACACTTGATCATTTCCTTCTTCAAAAAAAGGTCGCTGGTGTGTTTTAGTCAGTAACTAAATCTAACTTCATCTTAAATTCCTATTCTAGTCGTCTACTCAGTATCTATCTGTGTTTATTATAAGATTAAATGAGTTGTGTCCATGACAACAATAGTATTTGTTTGTAGTTTGATATAAAGGAGGCTTTGATCCTATTTCATTTGAGGATCATTTATTATTGTTGTAGAATGACGAAGGCCTTCTTCTTCGTGTAGCTCATCTGTTGGTTAAACTTAATTTGTCTTAGGGCCTGTTTCACAATGTCCGAGTAGGCACTACTCACTGAATACATTCAAAAATGTGACAGAATTTGTATGAAATTATCTGCCAAGTAAGATACTCGAAACTGAATCATAGGTGGTGAAATAGGCCCTTAAGAGGCCTGCGGAGACCGCGCGCTATCTCGAGTTGAGACGAAATAAAATACGTTTTTGAGGTTGATGGAAGCAATCCAGATAGTATAAACAATTCTTGGACACACCGACTGGAGTAAAGTCATCATCCGCACACTGACAGTTGCTTGCTGTGATAGCAATACAAACTATTGGAAATTTGGGAGAGGTTCCGTAATACCAAAAATGAAGAATGAAAAATTAATGTATTTCCAATATTGTTTCGAGTATTTATAACTTGATAATAATATCTGTGTTCCTACGAAAAGATATTTTGAAATATTGTTGTTAATAATATAGAAAAAACAAAATAAAAACAAGACATTTTCGCTGTGAAAATGTGCAAATTTAAATTCGCTTAAATTTCGTTTGGGGTAAGTTTTTCAACAAAAAGACGATGTAGGAACCTAGATAATTATTGTCTGAATCCGAATAACATCATATTATGGTATTACGTTTGTATGGATAATTCTAACGTCGCGCCCACCTTAAACTGATACAGATACTGAAGGAGTTCACATTTCTGCTATTGCCTTTATTAACCTATCAATACCCGCGAAACGAGACACAATAGTAAGACAATAACAGCGCGGTCCAATGAGACCGGTCGGGGATTCATGAATTAACTTGCATGCTGGTAAGATAAAGATGCTTTTTATTATTATACCTAGTGTTATATAAACAGTAAAGAACAGAAGACTGTTTTATATGTATACACCAGTACCTATAGTGTGTTCGGCTGTCCAGCCGCTAGGCGGAAAAAATATATTTTAATACTAGCTCCTGCCAGCGGTTTCGTTTGCGTGAAAATAGTGCGTGTAGGTTTTTCATACAAGACCCCCGTTTAACCACACGAGTAGGGATTGCAATCCAGCAGCGTTTTCAATCCAGCTGGATTTTTGCTGGATTGACCTAAATCCAGCTGGATCCAGCGCGGATCCATAAAATGTGGAACGCAAATAAAAAGACGACATTTATATTTTTTTATTAAGTAATTTGTATAATAACTTCTAACGATAATCTATGAAACCTTTCACTAATTTGCTTTCGTTTCTTAACCATTTGAGATCAAAAGAAACAACTTAAAATTAAATAACATATACCCTTGTAGTGACATCTGACGTCACAAAATCCTGCATCACGCAAGCTAAGTTCTCAGCGCGATTTGAGTAGATCAACAGCCCGAAATCATCTATCGGGCAGTTGCCATTACACAGTTGTCATCACATACAACAATTACGGATGCAATTCGAAACTAAACAATAGAAATTGATACGTTTGCGGATCCGCATCGCTGGATCCAGCACTATATGCTGGATCTAGCATATTTAAAAAGGCGCTGGATCCAGCAATTGCAATCCCTACACACGAGCTCAATTCTGAAAAATCAGATCTTAGTGCTCGCCTACGCCATAAAAGGAAACTTTGTCCACAATATGACGCTCCTTGTCCCAGTAGTTTCGGCTGTGCGTTGATATGTCAGTCAGTTTCTCCTTTTCACTACATACACTAGAACAAAACAAAAGTCACTTCCCGCTGTCTGTCTGTCTGTCCCTTATGTATGCTTATATCTTTAAAATTACCCAACGGTTTATTATGTTTTTTTTATAATAGATAGAGTGATTCAAGGGGAAGGTATGTATGTATGTATTGTATAGCAACCACAGAAATATTAATAAAGACGAGAAATGGCGAGCGGACGAATTCATGTCCGCTAGCCATGCGCCCGTGGGGCAATGTGCTAGGCAACGGCCGTCACATAATACAAGTTATTATGTGATCGTGACGAAATCCTGCTAATACATTGCTCCTTAACCACTACGTAATTTTGGCGCTCAGCAACTGAACAAGCAATTTAAAAATAACATCACGATACTTTATCAATGTGGTGTATTTCATAATACGGCCGCTGTTACTTGCGGCGAGTTAGACCGGGATACTTACGTGATCGTGCTAATACATTTCTCCTTAACCATCATGTAATTTTGACGCTCAGCAACAGGACAAGCAATGTAAAAATAACATAACGATACTTTATCAATGCGGTGTACTTCATAATACGGCCGCTTGTGGAGACACATGTTCCAATACATTTTTAACAACATAACATATTCCTTTCTGATATCTATGATAGCACTCGTGCAAAGCCAGGGTGGATCAACAGTATAGATATAGATACATAAAACAAAGTGCTTCTTACAATATAATCTAATAATTGAAGGCATAAACCCTTTCGCTACATTTCCGCCCCCACAATATTAAAGTGGTGTGATAGAAAGATTTACCACGAATGTCACTCGCTTTTGATTGCTTTTGATCCCGGTAATATATGCAGGTCATGGGTTATATGATATACAAGCCATGCTACAGGAAAATGACGGTGTAAAATAACTTCCTCGTGATCTTTTATCCTTTCTAAGAGAATTTTTAAATGAAATCTAAAATGTCAATTGTGGATATCCTTTTCAAAATATAAGAAAGGAAAAATATATTTACTGATTAAATTTAAATTCTTCTGGATCATCAGAAGAAGATGTAAATGTTTATTTTTGTTATTTAAGCAGTGGAGCCAATATTAAATTTTAGTTATTACAACGTAACTGCAAGAAGCTGCAATTCACACCTAACCACTTTTTGTCGCTTTAATATGGTTGTGTAGCGTGTGTAAGGCCTAAAATATTGATATTTTGTTGCACACCAACCGAGTCTACAAACACAAATTGTAACATTAGTTTTGCTTTGTTCAAAATAATAACTAGTTACCGATTTGCGAATAGGTACAGATTTAACAATAATAATCTTTGATCTAAATAGGCTTCCAATCGGTTTTGTGAACTAGTTTGGAACTAGATTTCCATCAACTAATGAACATTCTGAAATTCTCGGAAAGCGTTGATTGGTTATTAGCATTATTTTACAAGTATGTTTTGGGTTATTTTAATTACTGTGATGTAGATTAAAGCAGAAACAAACAAATTTAGTGAGATATAAAATATTCAGGCTAAAATAATAATTATTTTGCTTTAAACATAAGTACGTAATTTTAGAATACTTAAAATATAATTAGTTTAAAATTAAGTTTCATGGGTTTTTTTTTCCGGTAGGGGAATCATCAGAATGACTTCTCCCACTCTTGGGCGGAGCGGGAGGGCGTGTCAGACTCTTACCCCGTTCCTTCGTTGCCATCGATCTGGGGGACACGGTGACAACCTTTCGGATACCGTGTTCCCCAGAGGCTTCGGCCCTACCGGGCCCCTACAGTTTGCTGACATCTCCTTGAGGCGCGCGTGGAACAGAACGCGCCGTCGACGACTAGGCTCGGTCCAGATTATTACCAGACTGCCGGACGGCGAGCTACCCAGTGCTCGCTGTCCGCGAGCCCGCGCCTATGGTGGTCGGAAATCCGGATCGGGATCTCGGCGGCGGCGGCGTGAGTTCCGTTGCCACACGTGGTCGGCAGCCTCCTTCGCTAACATTACTGCTTCGCAGAAGGAGGCGACTGCTTGCCACCCCTCCTCGCTCCGGACCATGGCCTGTACCAGGGCCCGGCGCGAGAGGTCACCGCCGCCGATAGCCTCCACAAGGGCACGGCGGTGCTCCGCCCAAGCGGGGCACACCTCTACCGTGTGCTCCACCGTGTCCTCCGGGCGGTCCACACAGTGGCGACACCTGGGCGTCCTTTCCTCCTTGATCCTATGCAGGAACCTCCCGAACTTACCGTGTCCGGTGAGGACCTGCGTCATACGGAACGAGAGGACGCCGTGACCTCTTTCCAACCACTCCTCAAAGAGGGGACTTACCGCCGCAATGACGGCATGCCCAGCACTGGGTTGCGACAGTCGCAGTCGCCATACCACCCTGAGATCCCGCCGGAACTCTGTCCGCCATACCGCAAGTTTCATGGGTTGGATGTATAATGGGTATTAAAAGACGTGAACACAAAGTGCACTTTTCAAAACTCTAACGAAAAAAGTATTAACTTTATGAAAAAAAAATGCACATAAATTGTACGCAATTATCTCTAGTTTTATTTTGTGTACACTATTTCTATCGGAGTCGGAATGGAAATACTGCAAAATAACCGCTTTTCGGCGAAATTTTTCTAAGAGAGGCCTGAGAGGTAAAAATTCGAGGTGAAAAAATTTAAATACTGAAAACGCACATGAAAATCAAAATTATCAATTTCCAAAACTCCTGAAAAACCTTTCCATGTAACAACTATTCTTCGAATCAAATCACCATTACTATAATTATATAAGTAGGTATATACCTACGTACCAAAAAAATCAAGTGCCTTCACAAACCATTTTGTTGCAATAATTAATCTTAGTAAAAAGTCGTGTAGACCTAAGGCTTAGCTCAGGCCTTTCTGGCGACTTGCCCAGTTAGCCAGGCTTAATTTATTGGTTTTTCTCGTTTTTGCGTCGTCTAGTTCAACAGTTTCATCAATACAAATCTCAGTCATTGCCAATCTGGCAATTTAAGCCATGTCAATCCCGAAAAAGTGAGAAAAAGCTTTTGAAAAATCTGCACCAATTTGTTTGGTATCCGAGGCAAGTGTTGTATGGCGAAAAAGATATTTGATTTTCATGAACGAACTTGAGCGATAGGTATTGTAGCTTTTAGCTATAAATATGGTAAATTCAGTTTTGTCTGCGTTATCCACTTATTTATTTTGCAAATATATAGGTATAACGGTGACACAGTCATTATGATACAGTGTACGTATATTTGTTTTACGGGTTGTAATTCAGACAATATATTCGGTTCATATTATTAGATTAATTTCTATATAATTACCAATTTTCGTGTCCTTTTAAAATGTTTTAAAAGCTCTGTTTTTTTTTAATAAAAACGAAATATAAGCGAAAGAAGTTATTATAAAATGTTAATGATTCTGGAAGCAGCATTTATAATCTCGGTTGTTACCGAAAGTTAGTGTCCGTCCAAAAGTTCTTTAAGAAGAACTAAAGTAACTGTGTCGAGAATTTAAGTAACCTTTTTTTTAATAGTTTTTTTGTATTTTTTTAACATCGTGGCGTAGTTAGTTGTTTAATGTATGAACCCCCAACCGGTCCTATGAGACCGCGCTGTTATTGTTTTACTATTGTGTCTCGTTTCGCGGGTATTTTTTTTTTTTTTTTAAATTGTGTAAGCTAGTGCTTGACTGCGATCCCACCTGATGGTAAGCAGTGATGCAATCTTAGATGGTGAGGCGCACTAGTTTATTAAGAGCCTATTCACTCTAGCCTTGAAGACACCCAAATTATAATTGGACGGGAAGACCGCAGCAGGCAAACTATTCCAGTCCTTCGATGTGCGCGGTAGAAACGACGAAGCGAAGCGCTTAGTCCGGACCGTAGAGGTTTCCACAACAAAAGGATGGACATTCGCCGTACGACGGCCTGTCCGATGGAAAAAACGGGATGGCGGAATCAATTCGTGTAATTCCTGCGCACACTCTCCGAAATGCATCCTGTAGAATACCGAAAGGCTGGCTACCCTACGCCTGTGCGCAAGGCTTTGTAGGTTGGAGTTAACTAGATCTGGATCTCCAATTAGCCTCTTCGCACGCCTTTCCACTGAGTCCAAAGTTGCCAGGTGGCATTTTGCAGCTCCAGCCCATATGTGGCTGCAGTACTCCACACACGATCGGACCTGTGCTTTGTATAACATAAGAAGCTGTCCCGGTGTGAAGTACTGCCGGACCTTTGCAAGAACGCCGAGTTTCCTAGCAGCTACTTTAGCTTTGGACTCAATGAACCGCCCAAAGTTCAGGTCGGAGGAAATTTCAACTCCCAAGAGCTGAAGGCGATCGGTGCAGTCCAGGGATACATCCCGGAAAGCAGGAGCCAAGGTGAACGGGCTCCTTTTAGCGGTGAACAGACACGCTTGTGTTTTGGCGGCGTTGAATCCCACCAGATTGGCTTCGCCCCACTTGGAGACTGCCTGAAGTGAGTCATTCGCACGCTCTACCATAGCCTCTCTTTCGGACTGGATTAGCTCCTTACTAGCCCGAGTACTTGGCAGGTATCTCTCTACAACTGTGCTATCATCTGCATACCCATAGATACCGGGTATCAGCAGATCGTTGATGTGGAGCAGGAAGAGAGTTGCAGAGAGTACAGACCCCTGAGGAACTCCGGCATTAGTCATCATGGGCTCTGAAGAGCATCCGTCGACAACAACTCGGAGAGACCGTTCACTCAGGAAGTCTTTTATCCAGTTAATCAGGCCAGGGGAGATGCCGTACGCTGGGAGCTTACTTAAAAGGCAAGCGTGCCATACCCTGTCGAAGGCCTTCGAGACGTCTAAGGAGACTGCAAGTCCTTCCCCATTCTTCTCGAGGGCCTCGCCCCACAAGTGAGTGACATACACTAGAAGGTCCCCAGTAGACCGATTGCGGCGAAACCCGTACTGTCGGTCACTGAGGAGATCGTTACCTTCCAGGTATGTCAAGAGGCGCGAGTTCAACACACGCTCCATAATCTTGCAGAGTATGGAGGTTATCGAAATCGGCCGATAGTTGGTGGGATCGGCACGACTGCCCTTTTTGGGCACGGGCTGCACGTTAGCAAGCTTCCAGGACTTGGGCACTATACCAGTCCTATATGAGAGGCGATACAAGCGTGTCAGAACAGGAGACAACTCGGGCGCACATGCCTTGAGAACAATCGCTGGAATACCATCTGGTTCACTAGCTTTATTCACGTCTAGACGACACAGTGCTCTCAGAACTTCTTTGTTCCTTATACGGACCTCGGGCATCGAGGTGCCGCAGTGAGATAGAGTCGGTGGAGTAGAACTGCCAGTGTCAAGACGTGAATTGTGAAAGCGAAGAGAGATGCAAAGAGACCTGCTTTCTCTCTCGCCGTGTGGGCCAGTGTTCCATCTGGCCGAACCAGCGGAGGCAATGTGGGCCGACAGAAGTTCGCTTCGACCGACTTGGCAAGGGACCAGAACGCTCTGCTACCGGACGGTTGTGCAGAGAGCTTCTGGCCAATGTGGGAAATGCGATCGAAGCGGGCCTTCCTTAGTGCCTTTTTATAGGACTTGGCAGCATGGTTGAAGGCTCTCTTATTTGAGCTCAGGTCCGGAGCTTTGCGGTCACGAGCATCCACCCAGGCAAGAAATGCCGAGTGCTTTCGCTTTTCAGCTTCAGCACAATCGGCGTTGAACCATGGGCGAGCTGAGCTGTGATAGATTAAGATCCTTAATATTAACTTACCTGTGTAACATCACCTAACTGTGAGGAATGTGAAGTAGACGAAGATGTGCAACATATTTTGATGGAGTGTGAGCCGAACGGGGCTTTGAGATTTAATTTACTTGGTGCTATAAATAAATATGATATTGGACAGTGTAATGGTTTTCCTGACATGTCCTTTATCGGATCAAGCTAGGATAGGAGTAGGACTGTACAAACTGGCATTCTTTGTTTTAAAGTAGGTAAGCGTTATCTGTTTTTAGGTTTAATTAATTGTGATGATGTTACAGGGCGACGTTATCGCTCAGCGATAAAGCCCTTAAAATAAAGGGAAAAAAAAACTTACCTGTGTGTCCCTGTGTATGCTGTAGGTGGACCAGCAGCAGGGTTCCACCTGGTTTGAGTCCAGCCCCCAGAACTCCAGCTCCTCTTCGAACAGTGGTCCGCACACATTTGTGGGATAGTGCAGTTTGCCAGTTCTGAAACAAAGATATAATCGAGTTAAAACTAGATAATGTAGAGATGAGAACTGTGGTGGGCCAGTGATAATTGCCCCAACTTACAATGCTGGTCGTTGGTTCAAACTCAGCCGGGTGCATTACTTTGTATAATTTATTTCATCATCACTGTTCTCTAAAACGGCGAAGGAAAACATCGTGAGGATACTGATATGTCCTAGAACTAAAAATTCCAAGATTCCAAGATATGTGACATTCACCAACCCATACTGAGGCCGCGTGGTAAATTCCCTCGGCGAGAGAAGAAGCCTGAGTCCCAGTAGTGGGAACACTAAAAGACTGATTATGCTACGCTAGTGTGATGTGGCTCCCCGCCAGGTCAAAAAATACTTCGTGATCCCCTGTTGGTACTATAACGTCGCTGTCATATCAAAATGTCGTATGTTTTTTTATATCATATTATGATATTTTGACACATTGAAGATTATGTTTCAAACAACGCATCACAGCTATTAACGTTTGAATCCCCAAGCGGTCCTATGAGACCGCGCTGTTATTGTTTTACTATTGTGTCTCGTTTCGCGGGTATCTGAGTAACTACAAAAAAACAATAAAAAATCATACGACATTTTGATATGACAGCGACGATAAGCCCCAGAACGAGTTAACACTTCAGCACACCAATTGCGAAAAAGACTCTGATTCTATCACAATCCGAAGATATTGAAAAAAAATATTTAAATTTATCTTCTTCAAAAGATAGTAAGGCAATACAAATATTTTTAAAGGCCTATTGCCAGCGTCATAAAATAGTGATTTTCTGAAGCTCCTCGGTTTATAACACCTTGATCCAGATTCGAAAAAAATAACTTTGGTCAAAAAAATTAATGTTAATTATTAATTCATATACCTACACAACGATTGCAATTTTTCGTGTGACTAATACTTAAGTCAAAAAGAAATATTTTTAACGACATGAAAACCAAACAGGTCTGAAAATTACTGGTTCAATCTTCTTCAGACGGTACACAGCATATTTAAATCCATCAATATTTCGCTAAGAAAAAGCAATTGCAATTGATCTTGTGTTCCACAATCTCACAATATTTTCCTACATAACGCTGGCATCCAACATTTGGATGTATACCAGCGTCGGGTATATTTGCCTAACACATGCTGAGTTGGACTTACATTTGGTACATCCTTGAGGCGCATACCGCAATATTTTCTTATTTGTCTCAAATATTTACTTTTACTCTATATCATGGAAAAGGGGTCGATGTAGGGAACCCATTTTATAGTATTTTTTTCTGTTTTTTAAGTGTCTTTTTTATATATTTTTTTTTCTGTTAAAGTATTACTGATATTTGTGATTGTTTCAATTACGTAAACGTTTTTAATTTGCAATATCATTCTACTTTTGTTATTATAATTGTCTGTTTATTTTTCTGTATTACATCGAATAAAATTAATTCATAAATCCCCGACCGGTCCTATGAGACCGCGCTGTTATTGTTTTACTATTGTGTCTCCTTTTGTGGGTATGTGATAGGTTAAGGTTTAATCTACCAAGGTATATATGTAACAGAAACTTAAACATTTTCACACAGTAACCGTCACTTTAACCTCCTAAACAAAATATTCACATATAATTTATGAAATACTCGTAAATCATTTATTTTATTTACGTTCGTTCCGCTAAACATCAAAATACTTTGCTGTGTGTTTCTGTAAAACGTATGGAAACTTATAACTATGACAACAGACCTAATAGCACAACATTGTCATGTCGTTTGGTGGAAATTTTATAGTGTACCTAAATGTTTTAATCTTCTTTACTCGACTCCACCTCAACTTGACCTCCTTCAATCAAATGGACAGTTATCACACTTTACACTAATATTGTAAAGGCATTTATAATTGTGTACACACCCAACAGCTTCGAACTCAGTGGAAAGGCGTGCGAAGAGGCTAATTGGAAATCCAGATTTGGTTAAGACCAATTTACAAAGCCAAGAACACAGGCGTAGGGTAGCCAGCCTTTCGGTTTTCTACAGGATGCATTTCGGAGAGAGTGTACGGGAATTGCCATCGAACAAACCGTCGTAAAGCGAGTATTCACCCTTACGTTGTCGAAACCTCTACGGTCCGGACTAAGCGTTTCGCTTCGTCGTTTATATCGCGGACTGGAACAATTTGCCTGCTGCGGTTTTCCCGTTCGTTTATAATTTGGGTGTCTTTAAGGCTAGAGTGAATAGGCTCTCAATAAACTAGTGCGTCTCACCATCGACAATTGCATCACTGCTTACCATCAGGCAAGCACTAGTTTACAACAATTTAAAAAAAAATATTTGTTACTCATTCTTCCTCAATCAAATGAAGGCTTAATGGTAGACGATCAGCCATCCTGGAATAGAATTTCAGATACATTTTATACTTCTTGGCTTCGCCCACATATATTATATAAGTTTCTCCATACAAACTTTGCCCCCCTTTTCAGCCCCTTAGGGGTAGAATTCCAAAAAATCCTTTCATATTGGATGCTTTTGTCATACAAAAAACATACACTCAAAAATTCAGACCCTTACAATCGTTCGTTACAAATTTTATCTGATCAAAGTAACAGGTACCTGTTGCTGTTCAAGTATCTTCCTTAAGAAGACTTTCAAGAACCAAGTTTTCATAAATATAGTCAAAATTAACATATTATATTTTGTAGCGTAATCCCAAAAAAAATAGATAAGTATTTTTTTTAAACCATCTAACATGTACTTTTTGGCTGTTAATTCACATTGCACGCACATGGCATCACCTGAACCGATGCTTTATCTTTTGAATGAAATTGCATCAATTTGTATCGCAGGTTTCTGTGATGCAGAGTCGTATCGCTTCGTAATGCAGTTTTGTGTGGGAGCCCTAAAACCTACTTGCAATTCACGGCCTAGGCCTCTTTCGAATGACCCGGCAGCCCAATCAGGAGTTAGGTGTCCATATACGTTACATGCCACATCTTTTTTTTTGTCGTTTTCTTGGAGAAACTTTCAAAAGGCGCCTAGACTTGAGGCATAAGTTTGGGGAGTGTGAGATTTTTACCTCTCTAGAACCACCCTAATGATAACCACCAGCACAGAGAAGACCCTACCCCTTAAAAAACCACTATGAAACTTCCTCCGTGCCACTTGTTTTTCGGTACATCCTGCATCCCTGAGAAACCATGCTAAAGCCCGCTCCTGAGCCCCATTGTGACTATATCCACTACACACTACGACTATAACTCCACCTATGTTATTCACTAAGAATGCAGCTGGTATTTTCATACCCATCAACTTTCAAAGTCTTTGAGAATAAAACGGTCTCATAGAAAGCCAGCTATGCCTTGTGTCCGCGGTACAAGTCGTCGCCGTCTATTGTTTAAAGCGATTTTAATTAATCGCCTGACAGCCCTAGCTGCGGTTTATATAGGGCTATTGTGGTGAACTATTTTTGCTATGTTATTGTCACTTGTTGATGTTTGACGGCCAATTTCTTCAAAAAAGCTAAAACTAAAGTAATAACTTTTCCTTGAACATTACTGTTGTCAATAGCGACTGTCGTCTAGTAAATGTTTTCATCCAAGTGAAAACATTTACAAGACGACAGTTGCTATTGACGTTATCCACTTTATGACGTTACTTTGGTTATTATCCACTTTATGACGTTACTTTGGCTGTTACTTTGGTTGTTACGTTTGGTGAAGAAATTGGCAGTGAGAGAACAGCTGACTGGAGTCAAAAATTTCAAAACCATAAGTTTTGAAATTTTTGACTCCAGTCAGTTCACGAAACAAAATAAAAAACCAATATGGAACATTAGATATGGTAAATATTGATTGGGTTTTTCTTGATGCAAAAGATTTACATGATATTATTATTATTGAAGGAGAATCTGTCTGATTGACATATCAATACTCAGCCGAAATTACTGTGTCAAAGAACATGAACTTTTGCAAATTTTTATGACATAGTGAGCACTAAGAAGGGGTTTTTGGAAATTCTACTTTTACCACCCCCGTACAAAAGAAGGCATTTTGTTTGTATGCAAAATTTCATATGAGTACCAAAATACTTGGAAGTTAACATAAATAGTATCATAAGTAAACGTTGCCAATATTTGCTTTTCAAAACTACCCCAACAAAACAATTCAACAGGTTCAAAATTTGTATGGGGGATCCTTTGATGATTTCTTCGGTTAATAAACTGGAAACAAATTCTGAACCACAATTATTAAGTTTTCATAACAACTCTTAAAATAGTGTTTAAGGAGCAATCGTTTTTACAATAATATATTCTCGCGTATGAGGGCACTAGCAAAGTGCTATTTTTATATATCTTATTTCACATAGACCTACACGAGCACTTATAAAACGTCAGAAGCTAATGCAGTACATTATTTTGAAATACAATATTTGATCCAAACAACGTCAATGATAATGGAAAATGAATTCATCCCTGTCTGGATCTTGAAGCGTTACCATGAATAAATAACAGTGCATTTCGTTTAGGGTTGGAACGGCACTTCGCCTCCACCTCCGCGACTGCGGAACTTTTGCAAGAACCGAATTAAAAGTCCTTCATCAGCATCATCTTAGCCGAAAGCCGTCGTCTACTGCTGGACATAGGCCTCCCTCAATCGTCGCCACAGCGACCGGTCCTGTGTGTCTCGCATCCATCGGATTCCCGCGACCCTCGCTAGGTCGTCGGTCCACCTTGTGGGAGGCCTTCCAACGCTGCGTCTTCCGGTTCGTGGCCGCCACTCTAGAACCTTCCGTCCCCATCGACCATCTGTTCTACGAGCAATGTGCCCTGCCCATTGCCACTTTAATTTGGCAATTCTTTGAAAAAATCATTGTTACAATCTAAATTTTCCGGTCGGCTGAAACTTCGAACCGATTTCTATCAGAAGATATTATGTAGGTTTGATTCCAGCATAGATGGATGAAGAGATACAGGGAGGCCAAAAAAAAGATGGATGGCAGAGGAGTCTATGAAAGAGAAAGGAGTTAGTGATGGCGTGACGTGCGGGGGTACGGAATTAAAGCGTAAAGAGGTACTGGAACTGTCACACGTTTTGTTGTTTATGCCTATGTAGTAATCTAGATCACTGGATAAAATTGTATTAAGTAATACGAATCATGCCTAGTGGTTGATTGTAGCTCGAACCATTCCGACAATCCGTCAAATATACACCTCATTAAGTTACATTTTTTTGCGCTAGGTTTAATGTGAAACCTCCGTATCATTCAGCTCTGTTCACATCCCTAGTTTCGTTACGCGATGGCAGGGAGTTTACTTTTATTTTATTGAACGGATATTGTTCGGAAGCGATGGGGGATTCCACTTATCTTTATAGGATTCTGTATTGGGGAGGAAACTCCCGATGGTACTTAATAATTGTACTAGGATCTTGAGTTTGTGTTAACAGCTGTTTTAATTTGGCTTGGGTTTAATGGAAAATCACATTTTTATTGGGAGAGATTTCTCTTAACAATGAAATTTTATCTGGTTATTTATTATGTTCGTAGGGAAAGAAAAGATTTTGAACACTTATCAAGTTGTGACAATCATTCATCTTTTTAGACATAGCACAATTAGCCTCAACGTTCCCACTGTTGGGACTCAGGCCTCCTCTATAGGAGAGAGAATGGGCCGTAATTCACTACACGGGCCAAGTGCGGTTTAGTGGATATCTCACGTTTTCAAATTTTTGGTTCTAGGACATGACAGTTACGAGGTTTTCCTTCACTGTTTTGAGAGCAGTAAAGATGAAATAAATTACAAATAGTAATGCTCCTGCTTGGGTTTGAACCATGACCTACAACTCGTACAAAATACAAAGGCGAAACGTAATGCTTTCGATATTTTTCTACCAGCCAGCCTTCGGGTGTTCATCACTGCATTTTATTTTCTGACGCATAGGTTAAAAAGATACAACGTGCACCTCCATTTATTTATTGCTTGGCTTGGCAAGCAGCCAGATCCAATCATGATTAAAAATAAAGTGTATATTTTATCGGAAAAGATATACACAGTGAGGAATAAAAGATCAGTCATGCAAGTTTTTCAAAAGCAGCTTTTAATGTAGGATGCACTTTGTTAATCCATTGATGATTATTTTTATAACGCTATATGTTATTTTTCAAACGTTGTAAATATTATAGTTTGAATACATTTTAATATTTGCTACATTTGATGTGTGTACTTCTCAACAAAATAGAGTGATGGTTTTCTAAAGGCGGCTTCGAAAAATTGTTACTGCGAAAATTACCCAAATTGAAAGGTAATAAAAACTATACGGTATGAAATGCTATAATCCTACTGATTTTTATTGTAAAATGAGCTTGTATGTCAGGCTTTTTATTGGTCAAATTAGGTCTCAAGGGCCATCGGCATAAGATCCTAACTATTTGGCTGATGGTAGAAAGATGATGGCGAAATCAAGTCATGTACATAATTCCCGCGCTCACTCACCAAAATGCATCCTGTGAAACCCTACGCCTGTGCTCTAGGCTTTGCAGATCTGACTTAATCGAATCTGGAACACCAATTAGCCTCTTCGCATGCATTTCCACCGAGTCTAAAGCTAATTGATGGCGTTTTGAAGCACCAGTCGTCCAAATGTGGCTGCAGTACCTACTCAACACACGATCGGACCTATCCTTTGTCTTGAGTCATGTTTTGTGTTTGTTTTTGTGTGTGTTTGTTTATTTTTCACACCGGGGCAGCTTCTTATGCTATCATAAGAAGCTGTTCCGGTGTGAAGTACCGCCGAACCTTTGCAAGGACTCAATCAACCGCCCAAAGTTGAGATTTGAGGAAACTTCAACTCTTGAAGCGACACACTTGTGATTTGGTCACGTTGAATCCCTACAGATTAGCTTCACCCCATTTGTAGACTGTTTGAAGTCAGACATTCGCACGCTCTACCATAGCCTCTCTTTCGGACCGGATTAGCTCCTTACTAGCCCGAGCACCCGGAAAGTATTCCTCTACAACTGCTCTGTCATCGACATACCTACCCATAGATTTATCAGGAAGAGACTGACCCCCTAAATTACTTAATGACATTATTAATTTTAAAAACGAATTAAAGACAGCTATCTTGAATCGACACATATTGCAATTTTCTAGTAATGAAAAACAGTTAATTTGGAACCGTGCACTAGTTTTATAAGTGCCCATGTAGGTTTATGATATTAGGAAAAGATCGAAGAACTTTTCTATAAATTTATTTGATGCTTGCCACTGCCCACCACTGCCATAGTATAAAAATGTATCTGCCTTTTTTAGGGTAGAAGTTTAGCTAGTACCTTAATCTATCTAAATTTTTACTCAGCACTCAAAATGCTTTCCGTAATTTTCTGCATTTGACATTCACGACAGCATAAAAACGTGTTGATTGTCAAACATAATAGAGAGCGGCGTGATGAGCGTGACAAATGATAGTAACTCCGGCTGTAAAATATAAAGAACGCGAGACGCCATAAAAGTGTTACGGCGTATGGTAGTCGTAATGTCAGGAAGTATGGGGATGTAATGTTTTTATCTGGTTGGTATGAGGATCAGTGAATTTGTAGGCTCGTAGTGTTTCAGCTTTTTTTCGTGTCATGAATGGAAGCCACCACTTTGAGTTAATGAATACGAGTAGAATAAAATTAACGTTTATTTGACACAACACAGAACAAACACTAAATGGCTAATGGACATCCTCACGCCCTTGCTACAGTGACCAGAGTCGCCTCAAGCGTCAGGAGTAGCAAGACAATCTCCGGCCACCGTTCGTGCGGGCTTGTGGACGACGAGCAATGACTAGCTCACAGTCCAACTATCTGGTAAGTGAGTCCGGTATTCCACAAGTGCCTCAAAGAGATGCCAGCAAAACCGCAGGGGCCCAACAGGACCAATGCCTGCTGGGACCATGGAGATTTTTTGAAAAGAAAACCTTTGGACGCAGATGTGGTTTGAGTCACTAAAAGTCTGATACACCCTCCAGTTCTACACTTGAGCGGGAGAAGTCGTTAAATGGTTACCCACCACAAAATAATGGTCTAAAATTATAATCTGTAGAACATTATGCGGTCTTAGTAGTTGTTCCAACTTTATATTAAAATGATCTGGTTAGTTTACGCGTTTCATTATTATCTAATCACAAATTCCATTTCGAGCCTAAATCTTGATCTCAAACTACTGCCCCAAATAACTAACTTTTCACGTGAAACCCACTGTAACTTCCTACCTAATACACCTCATTCAATTTACGAACTTAACTCCGAGCCATAAAGTTCATTATTGATTGATAAGAAACTTTGCCTCATGAATTAATCGATTTCAAACGAATTTAAATTTTAACGAAATGGTACAGGGTTTAAAATTGCTTAGTTAGTTCATTTCAAATAACTGTTGATGCCTCGAAGTTTAGCGTTTTGATAGTCTGTTTGTCTGTCTATTCAAATGTAATAGTTTTACTGAAATTACGTGTAAAATATATTTTAGGAAATAGTAGGTTTTCTAGTATTTACACATAAATATAGGAAGTTAACGGTCTCGTGTCAAGATGTTAAAATAAATTCTATTTGAACGCTGAAACGAAATAAACACATGATTGTGTTGAATTAAAAATAGTATCTGATGTAGTAAAATTGTTAATTTATATTAAAATAAACATAGGAAATGTGTCAGAGGAAGGCCAAAACCTTTTTATACAAACATTTGCTGTAAAAATCTAAGGAAGACTTTTAAAATCATCATTTCAGCCAAAGTAGTAAGAGAACCAAAGTTACCGACATAGGTCGTAGAATCGTCAAACATAAGTCGCAGAGTCTCATTTAATGGGTTTACATCCTATATGCTCACTGGTTTGACATCGCCGCATGCTGTAGGTACATAGAGTTGCGTCAAAATATAATCACAGGTCTGAAGTCACACTGGGCCCGCAGGGCCGATGCCCGTTAGGGTCACTTGGAATTTGTAAAAGGGTATCTGTGATTCTAGAATGAAGGGCCATGGGAAAGGTTCTGAAAAGGATACTCATGATCCTGGAATGTATAAGGTATATGAAAGACACATGCTTTTAGTTAGTTATAAAAGTCATAAGCGCTCTCCCGCTCTACCTTAGAGCACGAGAAGTCATTGCATGATTTCTCAACTAAAAACAAACGTGTAGAAAGAACCTTTTGACGATTAGGCCATCAAGACGTTATCATGTAAAATAACTGTTTTATTATTTTTTATTATTGATAGGCTCGCTTTATGCCACTACAAAATCTCAACAGATGGTAAGTAAGTAGTGATGTGGTGGACGATGGAGCACGCTTGCTTAGAAATAACTTAACCTATTCAGTCTTGACTTAAAAACCTCTTGATTGTAACTATCATATAACAGACTATTTCTGTAAAGTAGATCAAAAACAGATATTACAAGTTTTCTCAACTTATTTACAGAACCTAACACTCAGACAAAAAATAAATATCCAAAAGTACAGAAATAGCTTATTATAAAATATTACCGCGGATTGATCGTTTCATCTTTCAACTTTCATTCTCGTCATAAATTATTGCTTTCGGCAGACGCCTAATGGAAACTAGACACGATCAGAACTAGACATGACGAATCACATAAATCCATTTGATTTAGTATTTTGGAAACAATAAATAAGAATAGTTACTTATTCTGAATCAATCACAGCAAAAAAAATACTGGAGGTTTTTGTAAAGTATTTTTTTGTGTGAGTTGAGTGGCTGTTATAATTTATCTATGAGTAATATTGGTCAGAATGCTTAAGGTTACCGAAAGAGAAATGGATAGATAAATAAAGCTAACTAGCTAAGCTAGCTAGTCCCAGCAGCGGGCACATTATAAGGCCGATAATGCTAATGCTAAATAAAGCTATGCTCGGGGTTTCCTTGTGTGATCGCAACAGAAATGAACTTAACCGCAGGAGAACCAAGGTTACTGACATAGCCCAAAGAATCGTCAAACTTAAGTGGCACAAGCTTGCAGAAGAGATGGTCAATATAACGAGTGGCAAGTGCGTACTGGAAGATGCAGCGTTGAAAGACCTCCTCAAGGTGGACCGATGACCTGATAAATCGATCGATGATTGGGTCGCGGGAATCCGATAAAGGTACGGTGTGGTTCATGCTTCCTGAAATCTTGATAGCTACCTGGATACCTTTAAATCAAGAGGGTATCTAGAGGTAACTTCTAAGTAAGCATGCTCTATCTTCGACCAAATCCTCGCTTACCATCAGGTGATATAATAGTGTCAAGCTTATCACCACTAATAATAAAAAAAATGAACATTGACACTGACACTAAAGGTTGCCAGACACCGTTATTCTTTTGAATTGCTAAATCGTTTTATCACGACAACCCCTATTAGGGTTATTCAGGGTACTTTTCGTTCAGGTAAGGAAACGTTAGAAAGTTAATGACGATCTTGGGACACCTTCTATTTTAACACCATTAACCGCAAATAACAATAAAGATTTGGGTTTTAAAGATCACTAAAGTTTAAACGAATTTCCCTGGAGACTATAAAATGTGATTTATGCTGTGTTATATGGTTTATTTACTGATTTCGGAGGCAGGAGAATGTTTCTAGTAGACATGTTTGAAAACAGGAATAAAATACTGTTTTATTATATGTACCTACTGGTTAGCGGTGAAGAAAACATCGTTAGGGAACTGGGTTCAATGTGAATTTGTAATTTGAGAGTACATAATAAATAGAACATGAAAAATAAAAACACTTAACTAAGTAAAATTACATACTCGTATATACTAAAGACCTACCTAACCTAAACTACGGCATCAAAAAATTTATCATCCCACCATCTCGGAAAGAGTATTTTTAATCTTCAATATCTGAGTGGAAAAGCCGTTTTTATTCTCTAGAGGATAAAGTAAATTGAATTTAGAACATCGTGTGCACTAAGTTTGTGAATTGAAAAAAACATTAAACCTATTTACTGCTACCTCTATTGTGCCGAACATATGATATATTCGGCACAATAGAGGTAGCAGTAAATAGTACAACTTTTTTTAATTTGTTAAAATCTCAGACTCGGAACCTTCTTGGTGTTCTTTTTTCAATTTGCTTTGTACGCGGTTCTATACGTGGTATTTTCACGTCATTGTTAAACCTTATATTGAAAACAAGAAACTTGAAAACAAGTGAAAAAACTAAAATGAGTGATTCTAGCGACGAGGAAGTTTGTTTGACGCCAACAGAATTGACTGAAACTGTTAATAATGCGCAAATGAGCTTTCTCCCTCAACAATCACGCGAGAAGTATTTAAAACAGTACGATATGTTCAACACGTGGCGACTAGCAAAAGGAGCCAAAACTTTCTCAGAAAACGTTTTTTTTCTCGCATTTAGTCATTTCCTCGCTGAGGTGGAATGAAAAGTTACGTGTTGCACTCGAGTGCAAAGATTTTTCACCTCGTGCTCTTTTGATTCCCTCGCTAACGCTCAGGATTCTAATTTTCAATATTGAAATCCTTCCCTTGCTCGGTCATCAAAATTGAACACGCGGTTAAAAAGCAACTTTGCACTCTTGTATAACAAATAACTATTTCCGCATCGATGTTGACTGAAAGTGTGCCCAAAAAAGGCAGAATTGCTACGTTATATGGCAATGCTTAATCACTTAACGAGGTAAAAACCAGCCCTTGGGTCACGAGAAGTGTCAACAATGCGTTTGAATAGTTCTTTAAAAAGCGTATGAGCGCTCGTGCTCCACACCCAATAATTGTATGTCTTTATAAAAACACTATCTTCTATTAGTGGGTTCAGGCAAAAAAGGCGCGTAAAATTAAAAAAAAAAGAATCTTATACCAGTCCAATGCTACTTTATCCCCGAGGATGACACAGGTACATATTTTTACTCAAGTAAAACCGCTGACCAAAGCTACTATGTAATATAATTATTCAATATCCTTTTAACCCAGATAAATGACGTAAGCATAAAATAGACAGACTACCCGCCGACATTTGAAGATTTACCGTCATTAAGTACTTTCCTTAAAGATCTACCTACCCACTTATTTCAATAGGAATAAAAGGAATCTTCGGGTTGAACGATATCCCAGCAAAGGGGTTTCCACAAGGGATCGAAAGGTCTTGGGTTCAGATCCGGTCGCGTCAATTTATTATGGGGTAACCATTTTCGACGGTAGTGGGATTAAGTGGAATATTAATGGCTGCTTAACTTGTGACGTTTGTTATGATTTCTGTGTCAATAGGGTGTTAAAATGACTACTAACTGTTAAATAGTAGTTTAAGGTTCATACGTAATCGGAGGCCCTTCCACAAGCTTTTAAAGCGATGCAATTGTCGACAAAAACTGAATTGTAAAGGGGATGGAGCTATAAAGGGTGTAAAGGTCTATACCTCTTTCTCGCTTGCATGCCTATGATTTTAACACGACATGGTCAGCCCAACACCAACAGTTGTTTGTGATTATCTGTAGTAAAGCTTTCGAGGTAGCATAATAACGGGCGACAACTCTAGTATTCAATTGGCGAACATTGAGGTCGGACGTATAATTTGTTTCTTGCATCATAGCGGCGACAAAAAAGATGTAACTGACGTGTTTGTACTTAATACTTTACACGTAAATATACGTGCTGTATGGAGAAGAAAGTGCAAGAAAAGCCCATGTTTCTTCCATGTGTCCAAGTTTCTTGCACTTGCTTCTCCATAGAGATCTACGCTTTAACACCTCCCGTCAAATCTCCAGGAGATTTCTGTCAATTGTCTTACTATTGTGTCTCGTTTGCGGGTATGCGAGTACATATTTGACTGACTGACCTGTAAAGGATTTATTGGATCTTTGTTATTTTATACCAAAATGAGCTGTTTTATTACAGTAGAAAATAAGTATACGAGCAGTTCATTTTCAAACACTACTAATGTCAAACGGTCAACCTTACGTAGTGAGTCGGTTAAATTAGGTCGTATGTTTGTTCCGGCTCAGTATTAGTCGTAAAACGCCAAGCGAATTGTGACCGGGCTTCCGTTGTTCAAGTGGTTTACAGATAACTAGCAGCTGCTAGCGGCTACGTCCGTGTGACAGTAGAAAATTGTCCCAAGGGAACGTACTCTCAGGATAAAACGAAAAATAGTAGATCATGTGACTTGGGGATAAATAAAGTTATCCTCAAGGCACATGATCTACTACTACTACATAAAGTCGTGGACAGCATGTTGAATTCAGAAGAAAACGATGGATTTATATAATTAACTCCCGAGCAGTGCGAGGGAGTTTTTTTACGTTCCAAATTCAAATCTCATTTAAATCCTTAGGGACAGAATGACTTGCTTTAGGTGATAGCTGTATGACATAATATAAAAGGGGATTATATCGAGCAGGTGGTGCAAAAAATATCCTGTCTGCTATGCATGTGCCAAAAAATTCTTCCAAATCCGTGGAGAAGCTTGAAAAAGTAACAACCATACCAACACACGAACTGTCTTTATAATATTAGGATGATGGAAGATTTTAAAGCTAGTATGTAAACAGAATACTGAGATAAAGGCTTTCAATCATTAAGTTTACTGTGGTGGCTCGAAGATTTACGGACGTTGAGTACCAATGTATGAAGACGCTATTTTGCCTTAAGTCAGTTATTCTGAGTATTACTTCGTTTGAGAACCTTCTAAACAAACCTGTACCTTTTGATCTCCACAACACAATAGTAACTAGCTTTACTAATTAAAAATATCAAATTTTATTACACAGCGAAATAAATTGGATGGAGAGGAATACATACGGAGGCCAAAGAAAAAAGGGATAGATTGTGTGAAGAGTGATATGAATGAAAAGGGAGTTAGTGATAGCGTGACGGTTGACAAGACAGAATGGAAAAAAAAAATCATGTTGGGCTGACCCCGAGTAATATGGGACGAGGGCAGGAAGAAGAAAAATTACACAGCAAAATAAATTTGAGATTATATTTTTGCACTTGCAACACGTAAAAGAAGATTGGCCGAGTAGTACTCGTATTAATTAAATTTTACCAATTATCAGAAAATCGCAAAGTTATTTTAATATTTTTTACTCTGCACCAAAAATATATAAAAATACAACAGAACTGAGATCATCGTGCTTATTTTAAAATCCGTTAAAAATAATGTAATACAGTCTGTCATAAAACTACGTTTTAAAATAATTTCACATCAAAAGTATTAAAATAAATACTACCGATATCATATAAACAATGATACCATAAACAAAGATTTATATTTCAAATATTTATTAAAACTCCAACTGTTCCACGGTCATCAGAAAAATAGTATTTCATTAAAAGTTTATAAAGTTTAGCTTTTGATATATCCTACTAACATTACGAGTATAAACGCAAAAGTTTGTGAGAAAATATGTAAGTATGTTGCTCTTTCACGCAAAAACTACTGAATGGATTTTGATGAAACTTCACAATAATATAGCTTACATCATCATCTAGCCTAGCCTTTTCCCAACTATATTGGGGTCGGTTTCCAGTCAAGCCGGATTTAGCTGAACACTAGTATTTTACGAGGAGCGGCTGCCTTCCAGACCTCCACAACCCATTAAAAACAAAAAAATAGTCCAGCCATTGGGATCTAGAAAAAAAATTGACTAAAAAACAGACAGACAGACACAAAAAAATAAAAAATGCGAATATATAATTCTTTTATGATAAATTATTAAAAATTGTAACTATTTAGTAAAAAGTGTATTTTTGTATCGTTTGTATTGTATTGTGGTAAATTATTTGAATTTTTATATGATGATATTTATGTACTAACCATATGGATTGTATTATCGAAATAAATAAATTTATTATTATATTGCAAACAGACACTAATTTAAATTATATGTGTGTGTTTACATACGGTGTGTAACTAAGAGACCGCATATTCTTGGCAAACTGTACAAGCACACATTTCCAATCGGACTATTCCAATCCAATCAACAATGCAATGTGCGATGGTTCAATGTTACAGATGTTACAGATTGTGGCTGTCGGCGACATTACAAACAGCTGAGACCTTTCTCTCTGGACCAGTGTGTTAGATTTAAAATAATCGGCTATTTCACTTATTTGTAAATTGCAACACTCATTTTTGACATGGAATTAATTTCATATTTATAAGTTGCTAAACGGTCTGAGACCGTTTTCACATTATCCGATCCGATATCGGGGTAAGTAAAATGTTTGAAATATGTACCTGTCTTTCATATTGTCCGGCCCGATATCGGATATCGGAGCACGGCATTTCATACATTTTACTTACCTCGATATCGTATCGGCGTCCGATACCGATATCGGATCGAATAATGCGAAAACGCTCTAACACAGTGAAAATCCCGAAAAAACAATCAACGGTTTCGAAGACGTATATAGGTTTATTAAGTTCCGTCTCTTGTAATATCAGCTATCCACAAATGAAAGTCACAAAAAAACCGGCCAAGCCATTGGGAGATTGGAAAAAAATAGACTAACAAACAGACAGCCAATAAAAAATACGAATATACATATCGCTACCTTTGGGTAGAAAGGTCGTATAAACCATTTTGGCCAAATTGAGTTATATATACCATTTTTCTCAGATTTTTTTTCTCTATCGATCTGTATATTTGAAATGTAGAAATTCGCTCAAAACTGGTTAATACGACCCAGCAATTTTCGGTCATAGCCTCTTAAAAAAGGTAAATTTTCAATGTAAAAGCCAAATATTTTTTTTTTGTAATTTTGTTATAACGTAATGACCATAATTTATGTTAACTCAGGGTGTAAATATAGTCGTTAATTGAAAATGGTTTATACGCCCTAAAGTGTTAAATGCATTATTTGAAAATGGTTTATACGCCCTAAAGTGTTAAATGCATTAATTGTAAATGGTTTATACGCCCTAAAGTGTTAAATGCATTAATTGTAAATGGTTTATACGCCCTAAAGTGTTAAATGCATTACCCAAACATAGGTTAAATTTGACGTCGTAAATCTAAACACAGTTCGCAACGTTGGTGTATAAACCACGTTCATTGCAAGTCGCACCTTACTTTAGGATGTTTGTCAAGTAAAATGTGTAAGGAATGAACCTGGAATGGTTCTATCAGATGATGAAAAAATCAAAAAGAGGTGGAAGGAATATTTTGAAAGACTAATGAGTGAGGAAATTGATTGGAGTGGGATTTTAGAAACTAAACCAGAAAATGTGGGGTACATTTTCTGGTTTAGTTTCTAAAATCCCACTTTAGTGGCACTTTACACGGATTAGTGAGAATAGTTAGTATGGATGATGTCAGAATAGCAGTAAATGGAATGAAGAATGGTAAGGCCATTGGCCCAGTTTGGAATACCAGTTGAAGTGTGGAAGTTACTGACGAGTGGATGGATGGATGTGGTTAGCTTTGTTCTTCAATAAGTTGTTGAAAGAAGAATTCATACCTGATGATTGGTACAAAAGTTTTTTGGTGCCCATCTTTAAAAAAAAGAACGGTGATGTTTTTGAGTGCAACAATTATAGAGGAATAAAGCTAATGTCACATAGTATGAAAGTAAGGGAGGAAAAAGTATTGAAAGGCGGTTGAGAGAAGAGAGTGAAATTTCACAGAACCAATTCCAGTTTTATACCTGGTCGGGGTACAACGGATGCCATTTTCGCTATACGCCAGCTGTGCGAGAAATACAGAGGTGCACATAAAAACTTTCATATGGTATTAATTGACCTCGAAAAGGCATACGATCGGGTACATCGTGAGGTTCTGTGGTGGGCCCTTAACGTTTGAATCCCCAACCGGTCCTATGAGACCGCGCTGTTATTGTTTTACAATTGTGTCTCGTTTCGCGGGTATCTGAGTAATTAAGGAGAAAGGTGTGCCTGTGAAGTATGTGAAGTTGATCCGATCGATGTACAGTCGGTGTAGTATCCAAGTCCGGTCTACAGTAAGCACCATTGGCAGTTGAATGTGACGATCGGCCCACATCAGGGTTCGGCTCTCAGCCCTTAACTCTTCCTGCTGATAATGGACGCTTTGACGTTAGACATTCAGGAAGAGGCCCCCTGGTGTCTGCTGTTTGCCGATGACATTCTGCTGGTTACCGAGAGTAGCCTTGAGGTTCAGAGCAGATTGGAGGTGTTGTGGCAAATATTGGAGAGTGTTGGCCTGAAATTGAGTAGAACCAAAACAGAGTACTTGTTCTGCAATTTCGGCGGTCCCTCCAATCTTTCGCCTTTAGTTCTCTCTAGTACGCCCATACCGATTTGTTCCGAGTTTCAGTACCTCGGTTCGCTTGTTCAGGGAGATAGTGAGGTAGACCGGGACATAACACATACGAGCAACGAAGGATGGATGAAATAGCGACAGGTCACGGGAACAACTTGTGATCCACGGATGCCCCTCAAGTTGAAGGGTAAAATATGTATGGATCAGAATGTTGGGTTGTGAAAAAGATGGATGAAAAAAGATTGCATGTAGTGGAGATGAGAATATTGAGATGTGTGGTGTGACAAGAATGAACAAACTGAGAAATGAGTGTATTAGGGGAAGTTTGAAAGAGGCGCCAGTGACTGAAAAGTTGGAAGGAAATCGTTTGTCTTGGTATGGTCATGTGAAGAGAAGGGATGAAACGCATGTTACTAAAAGAATTCTAAATTTACATGTGGATGGATGGAGAGGGATAGGGAGGCCAAAGAAAAGATGGATAGATTGCGTAAGGACCGATAAGAAATAAAAGGAAGTTAATGATAGTATTACGGACGACAGGACAGAATGGAACAAGAAAACGTGTTGCGCCGACTCCAAGTAATATGGGATAAGGGCAGGAAGAAGAAGATTTCAAGAAGCACTTTACTATCAACATACAAGGCTCGCATTTGCGCGCAGCGACAAGAAGAAGAACGAGCGCGATAAATAATAGGTACCAGACAGATACCATTGATTAGAATGTATTATAATACTTAATAAATGTTGACTTCATATTTCAGGTAGTTTTATTTTATTTGAATCGACCATTATTGGGTATTAGAATAATAATAATTGAGTTCCTACTAATTCTATGTATGACAGGATTATTTATTAGTCAGAATTCAATTGATCTATGATTATAAATGGTTTTTAATACAAAAAAAAATACATATATGGGTTTTTACGACATTAATTATGACCCTTATGGTTACCAAAAATGGATATACGACCCCCACAGCTTTTTCAAAGTGCATTTTCATGGGGTATATAAACCAAACATTGATTTTTTCTTGGACGTAAATGCAAGCTAACTTTAAAACTAAAGAAGATAGCTAGGTTCTGATGATTTAACCTTTTTCATCTGCAAAATGTAAGAACCTTTCTCATAGATAATTTTTTTATAACTTCAAAAGGAAAAAAGTTATGAATTTTTATGTAAAAAAAAAATTGTTTTTCTGCTCTACTGAAAAGTCGGGTTTTGGTTTATACGACCTTTCTACCCAACGGTATCGATATAATTTTTTATGATAAATTATTAAAAATCGTAACCATTTAGTAAAAAAGTATTTTTATATCGTTTGTATTGTATTATGGTAAATTATTTGTTTTTTTTCCGCTCCTCGTAAAATACTGGTATTCAGCTAAATCCGGCTTGACTGGAAGCCGACCCCAATATAGTTGGGAAAAAGGCTAGGCAGATGATGATGATGTGAATTTTTATATGATGATATTTATGTACTAACCATATGGATTGTATTATCTAAATAAATAAATTTATTATTATATTGCAAACAGACACTAATTTAAATTATATGTGTGTGTTTACATATGGTGTGTAACTAAGAGACCGCATATTCTTGGCAAACTGTACAACAGTAGTGCGGCCTGTAAACAACTCCATTCCTGCCGGCTTTCCTTTACAAACACAACAACAAACCTTAACAAATTAATTATGTATTAATCAAATCTTATAACTGCATAATACTTGCTTGTGAAAATAACAATCAACAATAAATAAACGCCTGCAAGTTTTTTCGGAGCAATCACTCACAACTTACGCAAAACAGGTCTGTAACCCGGTCTTATAAACGGGAATGTCATACATTTTAATTCATAGTTTCTAGCGACATCTAGCGGTGTTATACAAGCGACAAGCCAGTATAATACGGCTAAATAGCGTTTGCAGGCAACCCGGTATTTATCGAGTTAAATCATAAAATGCGTCCGCTAGAACGAGATGGAATGATACTGAACTTCTTAATTTAGTTAGCATTTAGTTTGACAGTTTTGGTTCGCGCTTATTCATGTGTCATATTTCACCTGTTCATTTGCATTTTATTTGATATATTCGTATCATAATTTAGAATCTTATAGTTTTATGGTTGAAATTGGTTTATATGTAAAAAACTAGTGATAGTTTTGCGTAGTGATAGTGCAGCAAAAAGAAGAACAGTTCAGTTGTATTGTTTGGTAATCGTACTTGAATAGGTATGGTAAGAATAATAATTATAATGGTTTTAGTTTGTAGTTTTATTAGAAAGTAGTTATTTAAGCAGCGATTTTGTTAATATTGCGAAAATTCGATAGCAAAAAAAAGACAAATAGCTGTAGAGTATAACTATGTAGAAAAGTAGTTATCAAATCACGGGGCCTCAATGATAACAAGGTTCAAATACATTTTACTAGATGGCGTGACATGTATTAATCCGTGGTTGAAGAGTATATGATTTTCCATTTATTTATTTTTTCACTTTATTATGGTTTATTTATTAAATGATCAACTCCTATACACACATAATTATGGAAAAATGGGCTCTTATTTCAAATTTTCGAAGATGATTGAAATGGACAATTAATATCTATACTAGTAGATGGCGCTGTATTAAATTGCAGAGGTTAAGCACTCGACTTTTTAAAATTTCGTTTTGTAAAATAATATCACAGATAATTACTCGTATTAGCAGCAGTACAAAAGTATATACGCTTTTAACGTCATTTATTAGGAATAAAAGAAGATCCATGTAAATATCTTGCAAAGTCGCTGCTAGCACCATCTATTGGCCTGGAACGGGGATGAAACCGATTGATGTTATCACAAAAATAAGCAGAATTATCAGATGTCGCAAACGTCAGCAGTTTTTTTGTACAGTGATGGTGCATAGGCGGACTTAATACCTACATCAGGGCATTCTCTACCAGTCAACCTCAGTGTTAAAAAGACAACACTCTGGTAGGTCTACACAATAAATAAATAAGCGATACTTCAAACAGAGGTTTTATCGATAAAGTGGTTTATACTTAATTATGAAATACGTAATATTATAATATTAAAAACTAATAAAAACTATGATAAATATGTAATAGTAAAGTAGATACATATTTTATTTTATCTTTTTCATATAGTTTTAACGACCTGAGTGTTGTCACAATAATAATTATATAATTCACCGTTGCGCGAAATATTGCGAATTCGATTCTTGCATTAGATCATAATTACTATTTGCATGCATGCATGGTTTTGTTTGATTTAGCATGTAAGAAGGCATATCTTAAGCGTAAAAGTTGTAAAAATTAAAGTTGCACTTTATATATGTATTTTTTTAGAAAGTTATGGCTTTGGATGGGGTTTTATTTACTTATATGTTATTTTCAATACATGCATGATAGATATAGAGGAGGGTATTTTCTATCCTAATTTCATCACATTTCATAGCAACATGCTTCTCAAATTCAACCCCAGTGAGCAAAAGCCAATTAATGAGTACAAGATTTTGAAGTCAGCCACAGGGCCACAGCTATAGTTACTGGAATTCACGCATCACACTCGAGCAAGGTAAGCTTTTTTTGGTCCGGATTACCTATTAAGAAAACCCACACTTCGCCACTGGTACAAGCACACATTTCCAATCGGACTATTCCTATCCAATCAACAATGCAATGTGCGATGGTTCAATGTTACAGATGTTACAGATTGTGGCTGTCGGCGACATTACAAACAGCTGAGACCTTGCTCTCTAGACCAGTGTGTTAGATTTAAAATAATCGGCTATTTCACTTATTTGTAAATTGCAACACTCATTTTTGACATGGAATTAATTTCATATTTATGGCAACCCAATTATTTAATTAACTCCCGAACACTGGCAAGGGAGTTTTAGTTACTGAAAAAGATTTTTTAAAGATTTAATATAGAAACCTGAATGTAGTAAGGGATTTAAGCTGCCCGAGAAAAAGATAGCTTTATTCTCATATTGGACGTGTTATGAGATTTTAAGGAAACTCACTAATAAATTGAAGTATAGTTTTAATTTTCTATACCGCGACACAGCAGCAAACACATTTTATTCTGTTTTTGGTTATTGAAAAAACTACATGCACCTTACCTTTTAATTCACTTACTAAGTTTTTATTTAAAATGATTTTTACGTTCCAAATTCAAATCACACTATCCCCTAGGGAACGCCTATACTGCATTAGATCCCTAGAGACAGAACGACTTGCTTTACGACGGGCAGGAGGTGGTGTAAGAAATTTTATCCTTTCATTCAAAAACAGGAATAGCAAATTTTCAAGAGTTTCAAAATGTCCTAACTAGAAAACAACAAAATAAGGAAGAATCCACCTCGTATAGAAAATGTTTAATAAAACAAAAGACCAACGCCAGTGGAAGTGCAGGATATAAAACAAATGGAGCGTCGAGTAAGCCACTTGTCGTGTTCGTGTACCAACTAAGGGAATTTACAAACGGGACGAGAAAGTTGGTGTTTCGAGAGTTCGATTTCATTGATACTTGACAGACTGTCTAAGTGGCTGAAGAATTGTGTAAATAATGAATATGTGAGATTGGTTAGATTTGGGCGAAATAATTCACGGAATCCTGGAGTAAACTTGAATTTTATTTTTCCTCATATGACGTTTTGTTTGCTATTCATTGCGCTAAGAATTTTATTGAAGTGTTGACTACCTCAACGAAGCTTGCTCAGAAAGCTGATTTGATACATTTGCTGCTAATTGCTGGAAAAAAAAACTAGAATTTGTTGCAACCGTATTCTAATATAACTCGAAAAATATAGATGACGAGGCGGTATATTACTTCTTCACGCTTGAACGCGTGAACAGAAACTAAAATTCGGTACACGGATAGCTTGGAATGTCTTGGAATAGCATATAGCACTTATTTTTTTTTTCTTCACGCAGGCTAAGCTTGGCAGGAAGTGGCAGCTTATTTTTAAAATAAGGCAGGCAATTCTAGAAAGGGTCAGTTCATACCAAAACGCGACGCGAGGAGACGCTGCGCGAAGAGCAACTCAAAATATAACTTTACTAGCTTAGGTTACTCCATACAAACTTTGAACCTCTGTTTCATCCGGGACGAGTTTTGGAAAACCTTCTGTTATGGCTCACCTACGTCATTAAAGGAAGCCTTGTACAAAATTTTACGCTCCTAGTCCGAGTAGTTTTGGCTGTGCATTGATAATTATATCAGTCAGCTTCTCCTTTATATCTATGGATAGATTTACTATACGAAAAGATACACATTTCAAAAAAATACCAGCGCTACATTATTTATTGTTTTAAATATAGCAGCATATGCTTAGTTAAGAGCATTTTTGGCCAAACACAGATTTTGATGTTATTTTTATTGTATTGTGTAGCATGCAAATAGGATTTCGGCTCACCACGAGGTATTTCGACCTAAAATATGTCTCTGTTACTGTAGTAAATAAAGCTATATTTTGAGTCAATCTTCAGCGCTTCGCAGTGTTGCGTCGCATTTCAATGTGAACCGGCCCTAGAAACACATTCGGTCGCCAACTGACAACAATAGCGCAAATGATTTCAAAATGGCTTCGATGCTTGTAAGCTGGATTTAGTTTCGAGTTGTCAGCGCTAGCGTCTCTCTACTGCACAATGCAGCATCGGCATTCACATTCAGGGGAGGTAATACTTCGGCACATATAAAACTTTCGATCTGATCAGGCATATAAGAAAGGCATCTGAACATCAGGACAGTAACCAGTTGGTTCTACTTTAAAAAGGAGGCACATGAACACATTTGCAAGAAATATTGCAAGAAGAAGTTTAGTAGTAGAAAACAATAGGATAATTATAAAGATTAAAATAAAAAGAAACGCACAAACTATACCTTTCCTAGGCCTTCGCTCCCATGGTAATCCGGTAATAATTTTTTTTTTCCTAATTAGCCTAGCTTCTGACTCTCAGCTATATGTGTATCCTGCCATTCCTAACCTGGGGTACTTAGATATAATTTCTCACCGAGTCACAAAATCCTTAAGGTTTATATAATAATAATAATACGTTTCTTTTTTATATAATTATACGTTTATTGAATCTCCTTTTTACATAGATATTTATAAATTAAGGGCTTAAACTAGAGGTAAAGGTACTAAAATGTGTTTTACCTGAACTAGGTATAAACCTGTATCTCAGGTAACTTATTTAAGTGCTTATATGTTAGTACTATAAACTAAAATTAATTAAAACAAAAAGTAAATAAATAATAAAAGAGCAATGGAGCTAGAAGCACCACGATGCGCTTAAAAACAGGGACTATAGACATAGGAAAAAAGGTTGCCAAACTAAAAGAGGTGAAGATCTTATCAGTCAGAAAACGAAATCAGTTCAGTGTTCCTCCTAAAAACAACAAACAAACAACTTCATAACAATACATAAAACTTTAGATGTCTCGAAAATCGACATAACCCCGTCATTCTGACATAGATTTTTGCTATGGAAACACGCAGTAAAATAATATCTCCACAATATAATAATATATGGAGATTAAAGCGACAGGATTTACTGAATCTTATAAAGGATATCCTTCGAAGATATGAACGCTTGTTGCTTTGATATGTTTCACTCGGTGGGATAAACGCGGCGTTTTCTACAAAAAAAAAAATACTGAGCAAAATCATTATTTTCCTGTCCTTGTCCTGTATTACTTGGATTCGAAGCGTTTTTTTTTCGTCCATTCTATCGAGTCAGCTGTCACGCTATCACTGACTCCCTTTTCTTTCATCACTTTAGTATAAAAGTCTGTATTTTTAGATTTGTGACATCCACTAATCTGCACTGAGGTCAAGTGGTGGATTTCGATCTTACGAACTTTTCCTTTTCTTTAGAGGAAACCTGCGCAGTGGGAACATTGAAAGGCTGATTATGCTTTGCCAATATCCAAAGTTTGTTAGTCAATCAAGTTGTAAAAACTCAACGATTTTCGGATGAAATCAAGATGGAATATGAAGCAGGAGCGGCCGTGTCTTGCAATAGGTTTCCTTTTTTTTACTAGGTAATATTGAAACCGATGATATATCTATAAATCAAATAAAAAATTCAGAAGCTCGTAAAAATTCAAATATTTTACATTTTATGTACCTACAAACAGGGAATTTTCAGCACAATAAATAAATACGGGTTTTCACACATTGTAATCAAATCAAAACAGTTTTATTAAAAGTATGGGTTTTCTATTAGTTTACAAGCCAGAACAATTTACAAAGTGCTATGAATTGTTTGAACTACCCACGTTGTTAGTAAAATTAAATTGAATATGTATTCCCATTTCATTATTGCAATTCATAAGCAAATAAAAAGAATCGGTAAACAAGGATTTTTATTTGTGAAGTCCTAAGCTTTTTCGTAATGAAATTATTATTTACTTTGAATAAACTAGTGGTTACAGGTGGCTACAATTGGTTTTCCTAAAAAAAATGTACCTATACTTATAAGATCCTGGCAGCCTGCTTCGCCCGTGTAAAAGTAGAAAATTGTTTCAGGTGTACGTGGGTACTACCGAGATAAAAAAATAATTAATGTGTTATTCTAGGAAATGGTCTATCTGTGTGTAATTTCATACTAATCCTTTAATTGATAGAGTAATAAACACACACATATTCTCGTGCAATATATACTAAACTTCCGCCTTTATGCTCTTCTTTACTGTACATCAAAAATAAAATTACAGTAGAAAAATATACTTTAGGAATTTAGTTTTATTTTTTATTTTTAAACCGTCACAAACTGGCTACGTTATAAAAGGTCAACGGAAATACAAGTTTCTGAGTAAATTACATGTTATATAATTTTTAATTATTTTTTTTTTTAATTATCCATCGCGTTTTCCGCGCCCAGTGCGTTCCTATGTTGACACAAGACGAGTAACGAAGCGGAAAATCGTCTCGAACCAGCGATCCGGTCATTGCTACGTCACAACCGGTAGATTGGTATTTAGCCGAGTGAATTTAAAAGTTAATGTAATACTTTGAAACCATTAAGATAATGTAGGGACTACAAGAAGCTTACAGGACAAAGATCAAATACAACAGCTTAGTACAATGTTACTTCTTTTAAGGTGGGAAATCATCCAATAACTTTTCACGCTCGATTGAAGTGGGAGAGCGTCTCAGAATTAACTGACTAAAACCATCCAACATCTATACGTAGATGCTGCAGCTTTGTCTTGCGTTCCATAGCCTTAGCCAGGGACTCAAACTGTAACCGTATTAATTGTTTTTAACACCGTTTTTTAAATCAGTTTGAACAGAAAAACACTTTTAAATGTAACAGATACAATAATGTTACCGTATCAAACTGTAACCTTTTTATATGTGTTAATAAGTGTTAATATGTGTAACAGAAATAATCAGTTGCACAGTAAGTATGGCTGCGTTTACCTGTTACACTTATTAACAGTGTTACAACTTTTATAAGTGTGTTGGGTTAAACACATTGAAAACACATTTATAAGTGTTACAGATTTGATTCTGTTACAGATCCAACATGTAACACTTATTTATAATTATTTTCTGTAGGTAACCTTTATGAAGGTGTTTTTAAGTCCCTGGCATCAGCAGGCTTCGGTCGGTCTTTAGTGGCATATGGAATACCTACTACTACCACATGATTCATCTCAATATTCTCATCTCCGCTACATGCAATCTTTTTTTAATCATCCGTTTTTATAGGTCGTATCATGGTATTATAGATTTTACCGTAACGGAATACAAAACGGAATCTTTTCTTTGGCAAGAAACCACTCATCATCTGCCTAGCCTTTTCCCAACTATATTGGGGTCGGCTTCCAGTCAAGCCGGATTTAGCTGAATACCAGTATTTTATGAGGAGCGGCTGCCTACCAGACCACCACAACCCATTAACTGGGGTAACACGGTACCTCATGGCAAGACTGGAGTCAGATTTACTGGCTTCTGACTATCCGTAACGACTGCCAAAGATCTCCAAATGACAGCCGGGACCAACAGCTTAACGTGCTTTCCGAGGCACGGAGGAAACTCGTTATGTTAAGATGGTCACCCATCCACAGACCAACCTAGGCAAGCGTTGCTTAACCTTGAAGTTGGCAAGAAACCACTACTCACTGATTAACCTCACAAAAACAGTGGATGATCTACCACCGATATTCTAAAGTTAAACCAGTCGCCAGACAGGGGTCGATCGACCCGTTAAGCTTTTTAGCCAGAAGCACTCTCTGATTGGCTAAATATAACCATCGATCGGAAGTGCTGGCTGAAAAAATCTGAACTACGTGAAAAGCAGGTTCATGAAATTATTTTATAAGATCCGTACCTTATTTAGTAAAAAAAGAAAACCTTATAGGATCTTTTTGAGATACGTCTGTCCTGGCCCTTTTTCTCAGGAACGGGTAAAGGTTATGAAGAAATTAATTTTCGTTTAAGCATAAATTATCAAACTTCAGTGAAAATATCAAACTTCTAACTTAAAGTAATCTAAGGAATAAGCCTGCACGATGCATATGCTTCATTGAAGCGCATATTTTGACACTCGCATTGAAATAAAAACCTATAGGGTAAAATAAAACCTGTAGGTCCTGTTGATCTAGAATCTTTTTAGGCAAGAAGTAATCTCTCGGAGTACAAATAGAGAAAAACGTCTGAAAACCGTTAGTAGTTACCACAAGAAATTACTTTTTGCAATTCCGGAAAATCTTCAAGATTCGATTCGGAAATCGAGCTGTGTAAATAGTTTTTATAAAACCCTCGGACGAAGCTTGAGTTGGCTCCTGGTTTATTTATTTAAATATTTCTCGACAAAAGGAATTACTTTAGTGCTGAACACAAGGCACCCAGACCAGCAAAAACCTCCTGTGGACCATACAGATATTTTGGTCCGTCCGAGGTTCAAACCCGCGACACGCAGCACAGTAGCTAATGACTAAACCAATGCTCCAGCCTGACAGACAAAAGCCGAATCAAAAAAGAAATCGAAAAAAGGCGAATCTTTACAAGAACGGGATATGTATAAACTGTCTTGAAGAAAATACTGAAGCTGTACTAAACCTATACAAGTGATGATAAGGAACAATAAACGGTTTGAAATATAAAAGGGACAAGAATCGCTTTTAAACAGAAAAGACACAAAATAAGTAGATTGTGTAATTTCGGTAATTGTATGTGCCCAAAGTAATTTATTTATAACGTTGTAAGATCTTTGCCAGGAAATTCTCATTTCAAATGCCACATATCAAATGTACAATATACTCGTATGTACATACACTCGTAAAATTGTCTCAATTTCGAAGTGTACCGTAAAATATTATAATTCCAAAATCTCTTGAACTGTGATCGCTAGACGTTGAAATTTTCACAGATGATGTATTTCTGTTACTGAAAACAGAATAAAATAAATATATTTAAGTGGGGCTCCCGTACATCAAGCGTGATTTTTTTTCTACGGACGGTAGGAACACTTTGTGCGGGAGTCCGACCCGCACGTGGCCGGATTCTTGACATGGTGGCCAAAATATTACAGTACTTATTATAAACTAACTAAAAACGAAATTTAGAAGTTCTAGTATTTACTAAAATATTCGCCAAGACTGAAGCAACTAATTCTATTTCAAATATTAACACCTTGATATTAATCATATCAGTTAAACCAAAGTCAACAGACTGCAATTTCAAGTAAAGCTTTGTAAGCTGAGCTTCGGTTTAGTATAATTATCACAAACGCTAACTTAAGTTTTGAGGACTAGCTAGCAGAAATTAACACCAATGCTTCTAGTTTTCATCTCCAAGTATAACACCGGTACTATTGATTTCTGTATAAGCACCGCCTTTTATTACAGTCGATGAATAAATAGGAGTCCTGAATTAAATGCTGAGAAAACCTGTTAAATAACGTGAAAATCCACTTCAAATTTTTGTTTCTATTCACCCCCTTTAACTGTACTCAACTGCATCCAGACCATTTTATACTAATATTATAATTAGGAAAGATTTAGATATTTGTGAAACCCAAATCCGGCAAGGGCGAGCTGGACTCGCTGTACAGACCATAGCAAAAAAAAATCACCTTTGTTGCATGGGAGACCCAGTAAAATATTTTTTTATACTGTTTTTACAAGTTTCAACTATCTGTCACTGTTAATAACATACTGCCTCGTGACGGATAGACAGACAGACAAATATAGGGTAATATGGTCCCCTTTTTCCCCTTTAAGTATAGAATCTTCAAAAAAAAAAATATTACTAAAACATTTTTCTTTAAAAAAAAGTTGTCCGATACTAGAAATAACTCTTGTATCGTGGGTGCGTTCACAAACATATAATATGTAGGTATATATAATATAAACTCAGACCCAAAATAACTATTTGTAGGTAATATAAATATTTGTTCCATTAAAAAAATACCAAATTAAATAACTTAAATATTAACAATACCAGTAAAAGCTCGAGGGAATTAAAACTACGTATACTCGTATCCCAAAGGTTAAAGGCGAGGTCACGGCCAATCTAGAACCCAAGTCGAAATTATTTCACGTTATAGTTGGTTCAAAGGGCGTCTCATATAGCCTAGGGCTATGTGAAATATAGCCACAACAATGTTCGTCTAATCCTTAAGAGCCTGTACACTACTCGATACGTCGACTCGATATGTCGACTCGATACGTCGACTCGATACGTCGACTCGTTAAGTCAAGCCCCGTCGAAGACTGTCTTACCCTTATTACATGTAGCGACTACGATCTACATTACATATGACGTTACAGAATTCTGAATCGCGCAAGTAAAGTTCTCCGCGCAATTTGAATAGATACAACAGCCCGAAATCATCTAGCGGCATCGAGCAGTAGCCCACCGAGCATAACACACGTGCGGTCGGAGGATCCTCCCTTTTCAACATGGGTATGTGGGACTTTACTCTCTTTTCCGCTACCTCCAAACTGCTGACCCTCGACAGAAAACTTTGCTTGCGCGATGCAGAATCCTGTGACGTCATATGTAGTAGATGTCGCTACATACACTACGCGACGTAGACTAAGACCTTTCGTAAAAACGAGTGGTGTAACAGATCTTTTACTTTCAGCGTTTCACTGTAAGTAACGAAACTAGACGTGTTCTTAATTCTGAGAAGCTATTTGTGAAAGATATGTTGTAAGATGCTTAGGATTTAGAAGAGAGATCATGATTATAATATAGAATTTCTGAGTAATTACTGGATTCGAAGAAATTTAGAATAGATAAATAATATTCATAATAGGCTCAGAATTCGGAAGATTTTCAGTTACCTGAAGAAATTAATAATGAAATCTAAAACATGGATACTAAATTGTTCTCATAAGAAAATAACAATATTATAATTGTTATGCTCATAAGAAACTATAATTTATATAATTATATCTTGCACCTAGGCCTTTCCCAACTATATTGAGGTCGGCTTCCAGTCAAGCCCGATCAAGCCCGGTCTCCGATCTTGATAGGAGTGGGTGCTTCATGGATGTTTACCATGACTTTGGTTTTGTCCATGTTCATTTTAAGTCCCACTCTTTCGGGGGCCCAACTTAGATCACCGAGCATTGTACTGAGCTCCTCCGTAGTATCAGCCATGACTACTATGTCGTCGGCAAATCGAAGGTGAGTGATGTTTTCGCCGTTGACATTGATGCCTCGCCCTCTCCATTCCAGAACCTTGAATACATCCTCCAATGCAGCCGTGAACAGTTTCGGAGAGATAACGTCTCCCTGCCTCACACCCCGCTGTAAGAGGATAGGTTTCGAGGTCTGGTCCTGGAGTCGGACTGACATGGTGGCGTTTTTGTACAAACATTTCAGCACTTCGATGTACCGATAGTCAATCTGGCGACGTTGGAGAGACTGCAGGACAGCCCAAGTCTCGAGCGAATCAAAGGCTTTCTCGTAATCCACAAACGCTAAGCAGAGAGGCAGGTTATACTCCTCAGTCTTCTGTATAACCTGCCGCTGCGTATGTATGTGGTCTACGGTGCTGAAGCCTTTTCGGAATCCAGTTTATTCAGGAGGCTGGAAGTCGTCGAAATATTTATATTTATATTATACATAATTTTATCCAAAAACAAAATATCGCTGTCATACAGAATTGTTGCTATGTGTTTTTGAGAAGGCCCTTCCCAATCCGTCTATTGTCACCGTGAGATAACGCCTGAACGCTCTGTTGGCATTCGGTAATTCCGTCACTCACGCGAATACTTCACAAATCTTGTTCCAGCGAAACCATGTTTTTAATCCATACTTCCCTTCCTTTTTATAGATTTAAAACGTGTTTGAATAAAAATGGTAATTTGGAATCTCGATTTAATATTGTTTTTTTATAAATATGGGTGTGTGTGCGTATATGTGTGTGTGTGTTGTGTGAGTGTGTGTTGTATGTGTACATGTTTTTTTTTTTTAATTAGTGCTTTCTGAAAGTAACGCCAAGTAGCATATTTTTAGACGAGCGACTTTAGGTACTGGATTAGTTTTACACTAAATGTCTTGATCGGTCTACTGGGGACCTACTAGTGTAAACCACTCACTTGTGGGGCGAGGCCCTCGAGAAGAATGGGGAAGGTCTTGCAGTCTCCTTAGACGTCTCGAAGGCCTTCGACAGGGTATGGCACGCTAGCCTTTTGAGTAAGCTTCCAGCGTTCGGCATCTCTCCTGGCCTGATTAACTGGATAAAAGACTTCCTGAGTAAACGGTCCCTCCGAGTTGTTGTCGACGGCTGCTCATCAGAGCCCATGATAACTAATGCCGGAGTTCCTCAGGGGTCTGTTCTCTCTGCAACTCTCTTCCTGCTCCACATCAACGATCTGCTGATGCCCGGTATCTATGGGTATGCAGATGATAGCACAGTTGTAGAGAGATACTTGCCGAGTACTCAGGCTAGTAAGGAGCTAATCCGGTCTGAAAGAGAGGCCATGGTAGAGCGTACGAATGACTCACTTCAGGCAGTCTCCAAGTGGGGCGAAGCCAATTTGGTGGGATTCAACGCCACCAAAACACAAGCGTGTCTATTCACCGCTAAAAGGAGCCCGTCCACCTTGGCTCCTGCTTTCCGGAATGTATCCCTGGAATGCGCCGACCGCCTTCAGCTCTTGGGAGTTGAAATTTCCCCGATCTCAACTTTGGGCGGTTTATTGAGTCCAAGGCCAAGATTGCTGCTAGAAAACTCGGCGTTTTGGCAAAGGTCCGGCGGTACTTCACACCGGGACAGCTTCTAATGTTATACAAAGCACAGGTCCGATCGTGTGTGGAGTACTGCAGCCACATATGGGCTGAAGCTGCAAAATGCCACCTGGCAGCTTTGGACTCAGTGGAAAGGCGTGCAAAAAGGCTAATTGGGGATATAGATTTGGCTTCCAATCTACAAAGCCTTGAGCACAGGCGCAGGGTAGCCAGCCTTTCGGTATTTTACAGGATGCATTTCGGAGAGTGTGCGCCTCACCATCGATGATTGCATCACCGCTTACCATCAGGTGGAATCGCAGTCAAGCGCTAGTTTATAACCATTAAAAAAAAAAGATTTCAATAGAAAGCTAGAAAAACTATCCATAAGATAACTGTGTTTCCAAAATATCTAAAGAGAGAAAAATGTGTAATGCCGTCAAAGTCATATGAGAGCTGTTGTATGAAAATGTACCTCGGGTTGACTAAAGCGGAAAACCAAAGATAATTAATATGTATGTATCAACTGCGAGACAGATTATATGGTGCTGACAAGTGAAAATAGAATAAGCGCTTTTGCTGATCACGCTACACATATTATTTCAACTGAATTACAAAGAAAAAAAATCGCAATACACCAAATAATGTAACAAAAAAAAACAGCAAATACCTCCATAATCAAGGATCGTACACTTCATCACAGAAACACATACCTACACAACACAAGTAAAATCGAAAACATCACACGACATCCGTACCAAAAGTAGACCAAGATAATAAAAATAAATACAAGACAGGTCCAACCCACCGGTTACAAAGGGACTTCGGTAGTAAAAAATAACGGAGCAAAAATACAGGGTGCTCCGATCGAGCGGAAAGGTACCGAGGACAGATAAAAAGGTTTCCTGCTGATTAAAGATTCGGAAAAGTAAGAATTATCTGATGCTGTGACTGTATAGACTGAATTTGAAAGATGAAATCGGGAGGAATGTAGATGGGTCACAGTAAATGTAACTACTTTAATCCTGTTAGAGCAATAGTGGCCCAATGATAACGGCCCAAACTTATAAGTTTTGAGCTATAGATCAATCCCAGTCTAGCACTTTACTTCGTATAATTTATTTCATCTCCACTGCTCTCGGTGCCCTGGGACGCAAGGTGAAGAAGGAACATAGGAGTACACACGCCACGTGACGACTCGACACGTCCTCCGGCTCCACCCTAGAGTAGGAAAAGTTACTGGATGGTTTCCAACCTAAACAAAAACAAAGAATTCCTAAATTCAGCAGATCTACCGCGATCACCCCAGAAATTAAAAAGGTATTTCTGCGTCAAAAAATACCATCCTTAATGACTGCCAGCGATCTCAATATTTAATGGACTTGTCTTATTAATGCGATAATTCAATTACTAATTCAATTTTGAGTTTTTCGAGCGTCGGGAGACTCTAAAAAATTGACATTTAGGAGAAAGATGTATTTTCGGGATAAAAAGTATTTGAAGGCTTTTGTTCAGCTAAAATCGATTCAGTTGCCATGACAATGGAAAAACTCCTCAAGTAAAATCAATAAATAAAATAATATTATTTTGCAGAATAGGTCTATTTCATTGAATCGATCAAAAGCAACGGCCTTAGGGATAAATTTACCCAAAAACAAAGAATTCACTATCATTTTGAACAGATCACATCTGTGGAACAGATATAATCAACGGCAGACAAAGAATGAGTTAATTACCTGAATGACTTTCTTAAGAATTGGAATGAGAAAGCAAGGAACTATGATCGTTGAAAATAATGGATATAATAACAAAAATATTCATTAAATCTGCAAATTAATAAAAAGTCAAGTACTGTTCCGCCTTGATATCAGCTAGCTAGCCTTTTCCCTACTATATTGGGGTCGGCTTCCAGTCAAGCCGGATTTAGCTAAATACCAGTATTATACGAGGAGCGGCTGCCTACCACTACCTCCACAACCGATTAACTGGGGTAACATGGTTCTTCAAACTGGAGTTAGATTTACTGGTTTCTGACTATCCGTAACGACTGCCAAAGATCTACAAATGACAGCCTTACGCGGTTCTATCTTGATAATGAAAAAAATAAGTATTGTTGAATATTCTAACCTCTTTAACCGACTTCAAAAAAAGGAAGAGGTTTTCAATTCGGTGGAATCGTTTTTATTTTTTGTGTTCCGTTTCATAGTCGGCAAAACGTAACCGTTATCACTTTGTTGTCCATCCGTCTGTCCGTCTGCCCATCTGTCCATCTGTCAAGACCCTTTGTCTCAAGAACGCGTTAAGGTATGAAATTCAAATTAATATTGAATACTCAAGCCTGCTACCATGGGGTAAAAAATGAAACTTCAAAGACATTGCAATTTAAAGACAAGGTCTTTTTATGCTATGTTTATGGCGCATATTTTGATACTAGGCAATCAAAAGCTATGTAGGTCAGATCCCGTTACCCTAGAATAATGAAAATTAACAAGAAACAAGGTCTCAGGAAAAAGTAAAGTAAAAAGTCTGAAAACCGATGTAATTACATAACAAAATAATTATTTTTGCGCTTTGTAAAGTTTTTTGAGACTCGATTAGGGAATCAAATTATTTATATTGGTACCTAAGTTTTTACGGAGCCCTCAGTGCGCCTGTCTAACTCACGCCGGGTTTTTTTGGTATTGAAATCGAAATTATTTTATACTGTTTACTACCGCACTCAGAGACAGCTAATGATTCATGAGAGTCCCTTACAGCCGAAACCAATAACCTATCTATCACATATCAGAGATACAAAAACAAATGAAACAACAGAAAACATGATAATTTTTGTATTGTATCATTTGTTTTACTATCTCCAGTATGCCAAAACTGGAGATCGATAGATTATTGGTTTCGACCTTTAATGTCCAGCATTGCCAAACCTTCACTTAACTTCTAAACGGTTCAATAAGAAAATGTCACATGGACAGTTTTATATTGTAAAACTGTCAAAGCGACAATTTCCGAGAACTAACCACTAACCTAACCAGACTGTCAAAATTACGCCATAAAAATTAATTTGATTAAAAAACATTGGATTACTATTATCCTTACAGTAAATACTTCCCCCATTTTCCAGATCTTCCTTTCTAAAATAAAGTCTACACTTAAGCCAACGGCAGCAACTACATCTTAAAGCAATCCCAGTAATGGCAGATCCAGTAATCACCGTTATTTCAAACTGCTCGCTATTATTAAATCCGCAGATGTTCCTAATGGACTGACGTTGGAACGTTTTCCGTTTACTACAAGGACTGGAGTTAATGATTATTGGGAAATAAATTACAACTCAAATAGTTGTAACTATGTCATTATCACTGAAATCATGATGAACACGCACACAAATGATGGTACTAGCTGATGCTAAAAGTTTCACCCGCGTGAAAGTATAAAATTGTCCCAAAGGAACATATTCCCACGATAAACTGCGATGATTCATTATGCATACTCGTACAGCTAAGAAGTGCAATTCCCTGCCGGAGTCTGTGATTACTGACAGCTACAACCTAAAGGTCTTTAAGTCAAAAGTCAATAGGTTACTTCTAGGCAAGCGTGCTCCATCGCCGGCCACATCATCGCTTGCAATCAGGTGAGATAATAGGCAAACATACCATACACACTTCTAAACTTTCATCTTCATCATTTCAGCCGAAAGACGTCCACTGTTGGACTTAGGCCTCCCACAAGTATCACTATAGCGACCGGTTCTGTGCGTCCTGCAACCATTGGAATCTCACAGTGGTCACCATGTGGTAGGCCTTCGAACGCTGCGTTTATAGAAATATCTCTACATATCTCTACGAAGGGGTTTCATTACAGCTACTCCATAACCACTTCGCAGAGGTTATTGTCCTATGATGAATGCACTTGTCACGCAGACTAGTGATCACCCTGACAGTATTGGGTCACGTTTGATTAATGTGCCTGTAAACGTACTCGAGTGTACGTTTATATAAACTTGTCATTTAATATTAATGTCGCGCTTACTATTTATTTAACAATTGATAGCTATATACCTACAGTGAGCACTAAAGCATATAGTAAGAAAAGTACATACGAGTACATACTCGTAGCATAGTTCTGTCATTTGTTAAATGCAACTAACAATGGTCTCAAAACGGTGAAGGAAAACATCGTGAGGAAACCGGTATGTCCAAGAACCAAAAATTCGAAGACATGTGACATTCACCAATACGCACTGGGTCTACGTGGTGGATTAAAGCCCATCCCCTCTCCTAGAGAGAGGAGCCTTGAGTCCCAGTAGTAGGAACATTATTAACTAACAATGAAACTTCTTCGCAGAACAGATGATTAATTAGGCCGAAAGGTTCTAGAGTGGCGACCACATACCGGAAGACGCAGCGTTTGCCCCCTTCCATGTGCGGATGGCGATCGTAATAACTCTGATAATTTTGTTACCTATGGTCCAAAAACCTTAACCATTCTTATAAACTTGAGCTCTAACACGATACTACGACGGGAATCAACAAAAGCGATTGTCGGTAAGAGGGTTTGACCACGTGATATAACGGTAGCTGTAGCGCATCCATTTCGGACTTCCTGGCGAACATTAACGTGGATAGGACGGCACTTTGTGAAGGAAGCTCGTCACATTACAGGATATAGCGCACCTATGGCGTGTACGTCAGATAAGTTAAGAGATACATATAACAAAGTGCAAAGATGTATTTGTACACGGAATTAAATGAAAAAAAAACCCTTAAAGTTTGCATTTACAAAAACCCTTTCTTAGTGCTCTCTTAAGTCATAAAAGGAAGCTTAATCCAAAATTTTCTCTTCCTAGTCCTAGTAGTTTCGGCTGTGAGTTGATATGTCAGTCACTCAGTTTCTCCTTCTATACCGGGTGTAAAAAGACCGATCACAAAGCCGATAACTATACATTCTGTACATGTAATTAAGTAACCTAGACCAGAAAATATTGCTGGGAAAAAACTTTTTTTTTTCATCTTTAAAAAATAATTAATTATTAATAACTTCGATCAGCTGAGCGTTCGGCTGCTCGCGCTTGGTCATTGAACCGACCGTACGCTTGTGTGTGTGAGGCGCTCGTTGTGTTTAGTTTTCGTTGGATTTTTCTAACTTCAAACACGTAATTTATTATGAAAAATTGATAATTTTCATAATCTTTGTTCGGAAGAAAGTTTACTAATGATACTTGGAATACGATTTTGAAAAAAAAACTATCAAAATTTTTTGACTTTGACCTTCAATATCTCCAGAACCAGTGAATTCCCAGGTATGTCCTAGAAGAAAAAAAGTATCCCAGTGATGAGTAGAATATGGGGTTTTCGTTTTCGTTAAGGGTCTTTTTACACCCTTTATACGGTATTTAGATATTTATATTGGCCAGTGATAGCCCAGTAGTAATGCCTTGACTCACGACTCAAGACTCATCAGAGGTACAAAACCAGGGAAACGCTTTACTTTCTATAATCTATTTTGTCATTAACTACGTCAGGAAACTTTGACCTTAAAATTCGTAGACTTAACATCCATTAACCCACACGCTGGGCCCGTTCCATAGATTACGACTTATTTCCTCTTCAAAAAAAAGAGACTTGAGTCTCATCATAATCATCATCTCAGCTGAAAGACGTCCACTGCGGGACATAGGCCTCCCCCAAGCGTCGCCACAGCGACCGGTCCTGTGGGTCTCGCATCCATCGGATTCCCCCTGAGTCTCAGCGGTGGACTTATTATTAGGCTGATTATGTTATGCTGTGCTAAGCTTATAGTCCATGTAGTCATAAAAACTTGTAATAATAACTTGTAACTAGAGCTAGTAATACAACCGACACATGTCGAACTTTTGACCTTTCATTCGTCATACAATCGCCCACTATATAAGCTACTATTTTTGACTCCCACTCGCGTAGCAAAGGTCATATCATAATGTCATGAGATCTTTATTATTTCTGCCTGATATCATCTCTAAGAAACGAATTATTACGATTACTTAATTAAAGGCGTGGGTTTAATGTTTGAATCCCCGACCGGTCTGATGAGACCGCGCTGTTATTGTTTTACTATTGTATCTCGTTTCGCGGGTATGTGATAGATTAACTGTCTACAAAGTCACCGCGGCCCCAGAAACATAAAGGGTATTGAAGGAACTCAGGTGGGTTTTAATCTGTCAAAAGTCTGACACTCCTTCTGCTCCACCTAGAACAGGAGAAGTTATTTGATTATTCCCGGAGGTTATTGAGATTACCACATATTTTGAAATCACAGTTTTCTTGATTTATTGAATCAGAAATTTTGATATTCGTATGACCAAGGTTATTAATATAACCCGAAGAATCATCAAACCTAAGTTTGATAGAGTCTACAGGGTTTGTTGATGATAAGTTACGGAGTTATAATCATCAAAATTATCAATACAACCCTCTGAAACCAGCGAACCCTATGCAAAAGCCTTTTCAATACAAATCCTCAAAGCCTACAATTTAGGTGTCAAGGCTAGAGTGAATAGGCTCTTAATAAGCTAGTGCGGCTCACCATCAACGATTGCATCACTGCTTACCATCAGGTGGGATCGCAGTCAAGCACTAGTTTATAACAAATTAAAAAAAAACCCATATTTGTTACGGTCCCTAATCATAATTTAATGAACAAAGAACCTGCTTCCCCGTAACCCAGAAATTAGGTTTTCTCACAGCAAACCTCCGAACATTGAGTATTTGATCCACATTCAAACGTGGCCATTACAACAAATGTCCAGCATTGCGAACACTTCCACGTCTATGCTGTAAATCACACGTGACAGGGTCGCCTGCCATTTTCAGAACATATCTCACGGAAGAATTTTTATGAGCACTATGACGTTTTCAACGGGGATAAAAACTGCCAGTTACTTCCTTCAGATGTTGCTACTAACAATGGTGCTTGAATTTGACTATGAACTTTGATTACCCAAACCTTCTTTACTAAACAAACAGTTGTAACCACTTTTTATTTTTAATGCTATCCTAATGTCTACGCAATAAAAGTCAAAATCGGTTGAACGGACAGTAAAAAAGGTTTGTTTAAAAATCTGAAATAAATCGCTGTTAGCGATAAGACCGCCCATTGTAACACCGTACTAATTTTAAGCTCCTTATAAAATTATTTTTAAACTGTACAATAAAGTATATATCAATCAATCAATCAATCATGTTGCGAATGGAGTATAGTGATATACAAATTAATAATAGGCCTTGCATTGCAACAGAGATGTTATTTCACAGTAAAGCCCTCTTTTACACGAGACGGTTTTTGGGCCGTACGGCGAGCGCGCGAAAAACGTACCGTGTACAAGCGGCCATACACTGCGGAACTACATTGATGACACACGGCGGCGGTGCCGTTCCGTAGCGTCGCCGTTTTTGTCTATAAGCTCTCTCAGTGATCCATACAACACTGCACGCCGTGCTTATGGACGGAGAAATCCGTTCGGAGAAAACCGTGTCATAGGCTCCCACACATAAACACGATACGACGCGTCGTACAACGATGCGGCGTCGACGTCGCCTCACGATGCGACGTCGCGTCGTGGAAATCTACAATGAGCATCCTAAAAAAGCTGTTGGCTCTCAAAGATTCTGAATACAGATTTATTTGTCGATATTTGAGCATATGGCAAGGAATGTGACTCAATCGTTTACAATAATTCAAAATTGAATGAATTACTTTTAAAAGGACAACTTCCTTTACCTTTACGTCGTGTCGTGAAGCGTCGTGGAAAACTACCACGACGCGACGTCGACGCCGCATCGTTGTACGACGCGATATCATATCGTGTTTATGTGTTCCCGAGCCCTTAAGCTCCCAAATCTGTCGAGCAGTTAAAATCTTAACCTATGTACGCAAAAGCATATTAGTCGAGCTAAAAGCTTTTCCAGATGTAGTAGTGTTCTTGCGTGAACCGAAATATGTGTCGCATCCGCACTATAAACCTAGCAGTCTTTAGATAGGAATTTGTAGTCTATGTTGAACTGAGCTGAGGCAAATAGCGAATTAGTGACTCGAATTAAATAATGATGAAATTAGTGAATAGGTTACTTCTAGGCAAGCGTGTTCTATCGTCGCGTTGGCTACATCATTGCTTACCATCATCATCATCACCGACCTAGCCTTTTCCCAACTACATTGGGGTCGGCTTCCAGTTAAGCCGGATTTAGCTGAATACCAGCATTTTACTAGGAGCGGCTGCCTACCAGACCTCCACAACCCATTAACTGGGGTAACACGATACTTCATGGCAAGACTGGAGTCAGATTTATATCGCTTACCATCAGGTGATATAGTGGTCAAACGCGTTCCTCTCAACAATGAAATAGGAACATTTTCAGCGACGTCTTAAGTCGGGTCGAGCCCGATTCGTCGGTGCCTTGCGGGGTTGAAACCTACTGGTGCCATGAGTTGTGTTAAAGAGAACTCCGGGGCTCTAAAACGAAGGCAAAGAAGGAGTAAGAGTGGGTTTTAGTCAGTAAAAATCTGACACACCCTCCCCCTCCGTCCAAGAGCGGGAGAAGTCATTGGTTGCCCTAACTTAGGTACTTATTGCGCAGTCAGCAAAAAACAACATTGATTTTTATATTCGACTTTGGACATAAAAACCCTTTCCAATTAAATATTTTCCCCTCTCAAGCCGATCACGAACTCAATTATTTCTGCCTAATAATTAAAATAAATATCCTTTGATCAGCGCGCCCCAGGCAATCTCTAATTCTAAACCAACATCAAAAGAGGATTTATCAATCAATTCGATATGTATAATTGTATATAGATACGTTAAGTAATATTATTGTGCCTGCAATATATATATGACCTGTGCGTCTTCCAATGCAAGTTTACGAATAACTACAAATTTTTATTGTAGTACATTATGTTACCCTACTTAACTATTGAACTTGTGACATAGTTAGTTTTAGCACTCTAAGGGCCTTTTTCACCACCCTCAAGTAAAGTGCTGAGTAGGCTAATCGTCAGATAAAGTCACCCGTAACTTCATTTCGAGTTTCACCATGTTCGAGTACGCACTAAAGCTCGAAACACACCGTCGTGTATATATCCTTCTCAAGTCAGTTTAGTGTGATAACATCGCCATGGCGCGTGAAAACTGGTTGGAAAAAATTACTAACAAGGATAATAAGTGTTTGAAATACATAAATATTTTAAAACATTTGAATCCAACGCGTAGATGAATATTAGAATTCATTGATAATAAAGATCGAATTTAGTTTTTTGGGACTCTTGAAAAGTTACGTAGTAACGAGGTTTTCACTCTAAGCCATCGATACACAAATGACAACTGACAATGACGATTGGCAAGTAATTAACATATTATTGAACGAATATGACGAATGATTTCTTACGTCATTCGCTTACCCAGTGAGTAGTTACTCGATGCTTTATTTTCGCTAGTGAAATTGATAGAGGATACTCATAATCTTTACTTGCCAGACACTTTACTCGGAGATGGTGAACGAGGCCCTAAGTAAAATATTAAAAGAAGACTAACTATTTAGAAAAAATAATAATATAATTTTGGCATTCAAAGGAGAGTCTTTGAACGTCAAAATTCATAATGTATCGAAAATTACTCCAAATATTCACCCTCCAGCAATTTTCGTATTGCCTAGAAAAATTCTTGAAAGATCAACTTAAAATGGATATAGAGGTATCTTAACAAAGTCCAATGTAAGTTAATCTGAAGCATTATAGAGCTTAACAACATTTTTATGTTAAAAGAGTATTCGGCACGTGACGATAAAGATAAAAGATTAGTCTTTCCAGTGCCTTTAAGCGAAAAAATATATCTATGATGACTTTTAACCAACTTTTACGAGCAACATTAAGTTTCAACCGAATAAAAAATACTGAGAAAGTAATAAATCAGATTATACAAATTGATAACTTATATTTTAGAGGTGAGCGAAACTGGGTGGAAGTCCACAGGCCTCAGATGAAAAGGGAGGATTCTCTTAGCAGACGGGTGTTGGGTCTAGCCCGGGTAACTGCTTGATAGTTGATTTTACGCTGTTGTATATATCACACCCCCGGTGACACTGTCACTTATGCAAAAATAGTTTGTCAGGAGAAGCATTTAAAACTTAGACAGCTCAAAAAACAATTACTCAAGAATATTATGTATAGACGGGATGAACAGCTTATACGACAACGTCAACTTATAACTTTACTTTTGGATAAATATGAATCACTATATCTTGCTTTGGGATAATTTTTAGATATTTAACTCATTTTTGTATTTTTTGCAAAAGTGACAGTCACACCAGGGGTGTGATATGTATTTTAATCGTTCGGAGAACTCTACTACCACAATGCAGATTTTTGAAATTTTATTTCAAATGTGACTAAAAAGCTGCAATATAACTTCAATACTATCTAATACAATACGATCTATTGAAAACACAAAACTTATCGACGTATTGGCTCATTAATTATATGCATCGCCTTAACTTTCACTCCACCTCTAAAACTACTATAAACATGAGTAAAACTATCAATTTCATTATCAAGACTATCTCCCTCGTCATCTTCGAAACTATAACAAAAACCCTGATTTACTTGAAAGTTATCGCCAATATTATCATGTGACAAGATCTTTAAGCGAGTAACGTCCAAGTTACTGAAAGGACCGAGGTATGCGAAGTTTGGTCGCTCGTTAGTATCTTAAACAGTGAACAGCAATCAATATTTCGTAACAAGCTCAAACACATTGGGATGCACGTTTAGGAGGGGACGAGAATTGTTTGAATTGGTCAGTACTGTTTCAATTTTTAACTGTTTTGTAAGAATAAGGGCCTATTTCACCACCTATGATTAAGTTTCGAGTATCTTACTTGGCAGATAATTTCATACAAATTCTGTCACATTTTTGAATTTATTCAGTGAGTAGTGCCTACTCGGACATTGTGAAACAGGCCCTTAGTGTATTGAGTTATTAGAAGCTATACTCCGTCGGTTTAGGTAGTTAATTAAAGGTAAACAATCTTGGTATGTCTTTTTGTATTAAAGAGGTCGTTTAAAATATACACAAAGATTATTTAAATTTAGTTTATTAGCTAACATCGATTTAGGTAAATACCTATTTGCAAAGATTTTTACATACAATTTATAGACAACTTTTAGATAAAAAAACATACCAAGATTGTTTACCTTTAGTTAACTACCTAAACAAACGGAGTATAGCTTCCTACCATAATCAGGTCATCGGTCCAATTTGTGGGAAGCCTTCCAACGCTTCGTCTTTCAATACGCGGACATCATCATCTGCCTAGCCTTTTCCCAACTATATTGGGGTCGGCTTCCAGTCAAGCCGGATTTAATTGAATACCAGTATTTTACGAGGAGCGGTTGCCTACCAGACCTCCACAACCCATTAACTAGGGTAATACGGTACTGCATGGCAAGAGTCAGATTTACTGGCTTCTGACGATCCGTAACGACTGGCAAAGATGTACAAATGACAGCCGGGACCTACGACTTTCAAATACGCGGTCGTTACCTCTGATATTTCAATAGCCGCGTACTGATTGAGCGAGCAGCCTCCCGAGGCAGCCTCGGACATTTGCCGCGGTACGCATACCGCGCGAGGCGGCCTCGGTCTGTAAGTTTTTTAAATCGGGGCTGCTTCGCGCGGCTAGGCCGAGCCACCGTGAGCATCGACGCTCAGTTCAACTTGCAGTCGAACAGAGACCGCGCGTGTACACTGCCTTTTTAATAATTCTAAGGCTTGCAAAAAAAAGAAAACGGAAAACTAAACATTTTTGGATTAAACTCTTATACAAAAATAGATTACAGGCTGTAAACAGATTGTTTGAAGAGTTGTGCTTCGACGACGAAGAAAAAACGAATAAGCGAGGCGTTTTGCCTCGCTTATTCGTACTACTACCGTCTTGAGTGAGCGCGGCAAACGTACTGAGGCGCCTTTGAGCATCGACAAAAACCGACAACGCTCGGCTCGGGCCGCGGCACGCTCGGGCGGGGCGGCGCGTGCGTTTGCCTCGGGCGAGGCACGTCTTGACCGACCGAGGATTTGCCTCGCCAGGCATCCTCGCGAGGCTGCTCGCTCAATCAGTACGCGGCTAATCCCATCGATTATCTGTTCTGCGCGCAATGTGTTCTTCTCACTCCCAATTACTACAAATGACATAAACACGAATAAAGACAACATACTAGTGATTTCTAGATCTTTGACTGTTACGGGTAATCAGACAACCTGAAAGTCTGACAGTCACACAAATGGGTATCGTCACAGGACCTAAAATAATTTCACCTTAGGAAAAACCCTTTTCCGGATCTCAGACAGATGTCATCATGGAAAATATAAAAGCATATCTTTGTCATGGTATAACTTAGATCTATATTTATATCAACCGATTGTATAGTATCATTCTTAACGTTTGAATCCCCAACCGGTCCTATGAGACCGCGCTGTTATTGTTTTACTATTGTGTCTCGTTTCACGGGTATCTGAGTAATTAAACGCGCTAAATTCTACAAGGTATCACAAGAGAGTGATTTTATAACAATACCAAGATACAATAATGAAACTCCCGATTACTACCTCGAGGAACGATGAAATTAAACGTCATAATCATAACGTTTAGCAAGTGTACGGAATACTCGTATTTGAATATTACATAGAATTCGCTCTACAATGGTGAAGCGAGTGAATGCGATATTGAAATCTTGTACCTATTCCATGAATGATATTAAAACCATACAAAACATGTTACATATTTGATTGAAGGAATAGGAGGCTGAAGGCAAATCCATATTTAATAAGCTGTAATGTAACGTTTGCCAAATAGAACAAAATGTTTGAGATTGATATATACGCTACCGAATAACGCGTGGTAAAGAATGGCAGTCAGTCTACGTACGTAGTCGTCGTACGGCGAGTATCCACCCTTACGGTGTCCAAACCTCTACGGTCCGGACTAAGCGTTTCGCCTCGTCGTTCATACCGCGTACATCGAGGGACTGAAACAATTTACCTGCTGCGGTTTTTCCATTCGATTATGATTGGGGTGTCTTCAAGGCTAGAGTGAATAGGCTCTAAATAAACTAGTGCGTCTTATCATCGACGATTGCATCACTGCTTAACATCAGGTGGGATCGCAGTCAAGCAGTAGTTTATAACCATTAAAAAAAAACGTCTCCTAACCCAAATAGTTTTGTGGCGTGATTTTTCGAGTACAGTTTAGTGACTGCTATCAATTCGTAAATAGTTAGAAATCATTTACAAATTGGTTTCTAATTAATATTGTAACGTAAAATAAGTGTAGTTTTATAAAAACAATAATCATTGACGATTTTAGATGATATACAATTAAAAAAAATATTAAGCGTAGTTTACCGAGATGGCTGACTCAAAACTTTTGCTACCAATTTTATTTTAATTTTTTTAATAAAAATTAAATTAAAATAAATAAATAGGTACTACAAAAATATTAGAATGTGTTCTATTTGCATTCTTAAGAAACTTGTATGAACTGTGGAGAACCGAAATGTAGCGGCATAAGGTAATAAAAAACCTTTGAAATTATTTGGAAATACAAAGCTGGCCCTATTATACAAACGCCAAGAAAAAAACAAAGAAATGAACATCATTCGTCATGTCGCAATGTCCTACCACATGCTCAATGTTCTGTAAATTCAATTATCTGTAATGTCTTCCAATCTATGCGTATGTTAATGTTCCACGTTTGCCTCGGCTTCAATCTACGTAATTGTTTTGCCTCTACTTTTTACGTTTTCTTTTCTTTTCCTAGAAATCGACTTTGTAGTTTTTCGTCAAACTTTGATTAATCAATTCGTGTTTTATTTTGCAGCTGATGCTGTGATGGACTGCCTTTTAGTTTACCTTTGTATTTTTTTTTGTCGGTGCTGGAGCAAGGTTAGCCTGTCACATTTTTAGGGTTCCATATTAAAAGGAAAAAACAGGATTCTATTACTAAGACTCCGCTATTCGTCCGTCTGTCCGTGCGTATTTCATCAGTTTGTATCTTGGTATGGTATGTTATATCGAAAATACGAACTTTAGTCGTGACTAAAGTTCGTATTTTGCGTAAAGGCTGTATCTTATGCACTGTGACAGCTAGACAGTTGAAATTTTCACAGACGATGTATTTCTATTGCCGTTATATTAACAAATACTAAACACAGAATAAGATTAACATTTAAGTAGGGCTCCCTTACAACAAACAATATAGTATATTTCATCGTATAGTCGAAACAAGTTGCAATGACAGTTCCGCACGTGTACTGAACGACTATTTTTAATACAGTTGCGAAAAAATGAAACAATTTAATAAAATAATAAAAACACAATAAACTCAACTAACTAATCAAAATGGCGTCAACCGTAAAAGAATATAAAAAAAGATTTTTTTTGTTTTCTTCACCCATTCTGGGTAGGCAAAGGGAACTCAGCCCATACAGCCAAGTCTAAGTAGAATTTTTTTTTATAGCGAGGGTATAGTGCTCAAACCCAATAAGTACGAAATTGACACTTTTGAGATATTCAATATTTAAGTTTTATGGGCAAAAATACCTATGTCATTCAAATAATATCATTATAATGAGTATTTATGGTAAAAGTGGATACGTTGAATTAGTGTAAAACAGTATTATTAAGTTTCTGAGGTAGTCCATTTTGTCGTAATAAAAATATAAGTTACAAAGAGTACCGACTTATTGGGTTTTAGATCTAGAGAAATTAAACATGTTATGTACTTTACCTATTTCGAGGAGCTCGTGGCTAGATAATAACAGCCGCACGGATCAATCTTCAAGGTTAAGCAACGATTGCCAAGGTTGGTCTGTGGATGGGTGACCATTTTAACACAGCGAGTTTCCTTCATGCCTCGGAAAACACGTTAAGCTGTAGGTCCCGGCTGCCATTTATAGATCTTTGGCAGTCGTTACGGATAGTCAGAAGCCAGTAAATCTGACTCCAGTCTTGCCATGAAGTACCGTGTTACCCCAGTTAATGGGTTGTGGAGGTCTGGTCTAGTAGGCAGCCGCTCCTCGTAAAACACTGGTATTCAGCTAAATCCAGCTTGACTGGAAGCCGACCCCAATATAGTTGGGAAAAGGCTAGGTAGATGATGATGTACTTTACCTATTTCGCCGAAATTCATTTTTAAAAGTTGGACATACTTCATACTTCACACGTCAGGTAAATATACACCAAAAATACTGGGTAAATGAACAAGGAATTTAAACGACAAAAACGTACAATCAATATAAGCATGCTCCCGCAAATTTTTTATGAGTGCTGTTGTAAACTAATACGACGTTTGTAGTTTTTGAATTCGTCTACGAGCTTGCGCTATCAATACACGTTATCCAGCTGAAGGTTGGTGTCCCGATTTTTTTCTTTTATTGACTTCTGCGTAAATTGTGTAACTCTGCAGAGAAATGTTATCGGAGCTAAAATTCTTATGGAAAGTAACTCTGTCAAAAGTCTCGCAGTCCTAGCAGACATCGGCCGTAGAGGGCCTTATCATTTGCTGACTTCACTTGGAGTCACGCCGTTGACTTGGACTTGCTTTCACTCGACGGCTCGATGGCACCATCACAAGCCCGTGCTTGCGTGCTTGGGAATCTCCCTAAAGCTTGACACCCGGAGCATAACGAAGCGAGAGGATATCCTATCCCTCATATTTACAGCTACCTCCTTCGATCGCATTAGTGATTCATTGAATGAGATGACAGGATGACATTTTCTCCGCCTTTGTTCCAGGGTCCCAGGTTTTCCTTTCAGAAGCTAACCTGTGGCTCCAGAGGCTTCGATCCTGGTATGCACACAGCTGTACAGTTTTGCTGACATCTCTTTGAGGCGTATGCCGATGACGACTTGGGCTCGGTTCGGATTATTACCTGACTGCCGGACGGCTAGCTACCCATTGCTCGCCGTCCGCAAGCCCGCTATGCTGATTGGAAATCGGGATTGGAATTCTGGTGGCGGGGGCAGGAGGGCCTTCCCACTCACGTGCGGCTGCCTTCTTCACCAGCATTACGGCTTCGCAGAAGGAGGCGACCGCCTGCTACTCCTTCTCGCTCCGGAACTTGGCCTGTACCAGAAAACCAGTGCGAGAGGTAGCTGCCACCGATCGCCTTCACGAGGATGCGGCGGTGCTCCGCCCAAGCAGTTCCACCGTGTCCTCCGGGCGATCCACACGGTGGTGACACCCAGATGTTTCTTCCGCTTAAATCTGATGCAGGAACCTTCCGAACTTACCATGCCCGGTAAGGCCTTGCGTCATAAAGAAGGTGAGGACGCCATGACGTCTTTCCAACCACTCTTCAAAGCGGGGACTTACCGCCATAATGATGGCATGCCCAATAGATTAACCTAACTTTTCACTAGGGTTAAGCAGAAACGCCAACTGCTACGGCCCTTGCAAAATACTCTTTCTGCTCATTGACGTTCGTACATCTGGTCGTAATACATTACGAGTACACAACATGTTTCCTCTTGGTCATTTGTGTTTTTTTTCTTTTAAATGGTTTTTATGAAAGTTAAATAAAAAAAATCGATGCTTTCGGAATTAATTACAAGCACAGATTGATAGTACTCTTTTCGAACTTAACATGGACAAAGTCGCGGGTAACAGCTAGTACCGTACCATATAACTAAACATAACTTATTACTTTTTAAATATAATCGAACAATAAAACCCGACAAATACATTTGTTTTGATTTAGCTTTTGGTTTTTGTTGTTTTTTTATCTACGTATTTAAAGGTAAAACCCGATAAATACAGATAGTGACTGTTGCCTCGAAGTCGTTGGCTGATTTTAGTTGAAATTATTGAACACTCAATGCCAATAATAGGCTTTATGTGGTTTAAGCGTGAAATAAAAATATGATGTAACAAGTTAACACGCTTTATAGGGTACCAGTTTTTAAGTATTGGCTAAACACGGTGAATTTATTGGGTTATTACCTAACGCAATTTTGTTTCTACTGCGAATTCCAGTTATTGGATTAGACCACTGGAAAGAGCGTCAAAAATGCATTAAGATGTACTAATAAAACGATTTTTGATTTTTCGACACTTATTGGGTTTGAACACTATACCCTCGAGATATGAAATGAAAATGCAACTTAATGAGATGAAATGAAATTAAACCTAACCTTTGATTTATTGAATGAAATTAATCATTAAATCTGATCTTGAAACTAATTAGTAGCTTCTTTTTAGAAATATTTAAAAAAAGTTTTTATGATTCATCATAAAAACTTTTTTTAGTAAAAACTTCATAGTTGGTTTTTTTTCTTTTTGATAGACATTATTTTGACAGTTGGGAAAGAAAAAGCACGAGTTCGGGAATGGTAAAGAAAAAGCACGAGTGTGTAATAGCCCACTTCCCGAACGCTATACGTCCCTGCAATACGCCACTTTTTGAGCAACTGTATTAATAAATATTTTTTAATACAGTTGCTCAAAAAGTTATTAGTGCAAATATTTCTAAAAAGAAGCTACTAATTTGTTTCAATATCAGATTTAATGATTTGATTCAATAAGTTAGGCTAGGTTTCATTTCATATCATTAAATTTAATTTCATATCAATAAAAAAATATTCTGAAGACTTGGCTGTATGGGGCATAGTTCCCTTTGTCTACCCAGAATGGGTGAAGAAAAAAAAAACTGCTTATATTTTTTTACGGTTGGCGCCATTTTGATTAGTCAGTTGAGTATTGTGTTTTTATTATTTTATTAAACTGCTTCATTTTCTCGCAACTGTATTAAAAATAGTCGTTCAGTACACGTGCGGAACCGTCATTGCAACTTGTTCCGACTGTCAACCCTCACCTTCGGCTACGCCTCGGCTCGGGTTAACATTTGTCGAAACTCTTTGCAATGACAGGCTTTCCGCACTTGTAATGAAATATACTATTTTACTACGAACGGTACGGCACCTTTCGTGTGCAAGTCCGATTCGCACTTACCAGATTTTTTTTATTCCTATCATATCTTATTATTTTTAACCTCGGTTTTCTTTTTAAATATTTTTATATATACTATCTCATAGCCAAAACGAAATTTCTATTTCCATTTTAGCTATTTCTGTGGCAATCTGTGTATAATTTTCTAAAGCCCGCATAACCTGATCATCTCGCCTCCCTAACACCCTTTCAGACCTAATTGAATGAAGCCGATCAATTTTTATTTTTAGCTACAAGGTTCAATGTGGAAAACATTTTGACACTGCTGTGATAATGTTAAGGCTATTTTTAATTTTTATAATTTGAGATAGAAAATACAAGTTATGTTACAATGGTATATAGTATAAGGTGTGGACTAGGTCATACGCAGTTTTTTTGTTACTTGTATTGATTTCTCCCGCTCTTGGGTAGACCAATAGAAAGAAGAGGAAAAACTTTTACTGACTAAAACCCACACCTTTGTTCCTTCTTTGCCTTTCATTCCAAGGCCCTAGGTTTTTCTTTCTGAAGCGAACCCGTAGTCCCCGAGACTTCGACCCTGCTGGACCCCTACGGTTTTGCTGACATGTCTTTGAGACGCGTGTGTTAAACTTTGCGCCGAGGTCATACGCAGTAAGTAAGTTGTAAAATGGTGACACACATTGAAACAGCTGGCACTTATTACATAGCATTATCGTCTTATTCTCGGTTAATTTTGCTGAACATCCTGCCAAGGTTTTGCTCAATGAACGATGTGTGAAGTGAGAGTCGAATTCGCGCACGAACGATTCCGTACCATTTGCTATAAAACCGGCACACAAATCATGTTTTTTAAATAGGAGTCCCTTAAATATTAATTTTATTCTGTTTTTATTTAGTATTTGTTGTTACAGCAGGCAACAGAAATCATCAACATCTGTGAATTTGAACTGCCTATCTATCACGGAACATAGTCAAGGCTATAGTTTGGTGACAGACGGATACACAGGGATACCAACTAACACAGACAAACAAGAATATTAGTATGTAATAGGGTCCCGTTTAACCAATGGTCAGGAAGCTTTGGAAATGAATAAGCTCGACGTGTGTCGATAATTAATATTGTTTTACTGGATTTGCACAACTAAGTTTTCATCCAGCTTGTGCCTTCACCACCGCTTTCGTCGGTCCAGTGGATAGCACACTGCAAATGGCCGACGCACATAAGTCAGAACGGCCATGCAATGTGCGAACTGCATCGCCTATAAACTTGCTGTGTAGCCAATTCATCAGCTTTTATAGCTTGTTGACTAAACGTTCAAAATGGATCGTGAAACACTTTCAAAATTTATGAAAGAAGATATTAGTTCCAAACCCCTTAAAAAAAGATATTTGTTGCCTCCCGTTTGCTGACAAAATTAGGAGAACTCAAATTTTTCGGTTTTTGTATCAAACTGGTTGCACGACTTTCACACAAAGTCACCTAGTGCCAAATTAAGCAGAGCTTGTGGTATGATAAAAATATGATATGAGTACTAGACAACTTTTAAACAAAAGGCACTTAAATATTTATAAATAAATATATATTAATAATAGATAAATTACACACAAACACAACCAATTATTGTGTTACCAATGCTAACCAGTGCACCAATGTAACCAATGGTTCTGGGTGGGAATCGAACCCACGACCTACGGCATAACAGTCAGGGCTACAGGCCTCTAGACCAACAGGCCATTTAAAATGAAAATCACAAGCATTCACTTGTTCCATTTCATCTAGTGCGCTGGATGCACCCATGATAATGTGTTCGTTACCATCTATATAGCATTGTCATTGACGGAACGTAAAGCAAGATGAACGTGAATATCGTTTAATTCTTTCAAGATAACTTTGTATGGCTTTTTTCCAACTATTTTAACTATGTTGGAGTCAGTTTTGAGTCAACCGAAGAAATCATCCAAAGATTTCACCTACGGCACGAGGCCGGAGCGGGAGGGCGTGTGCCCAATCTTATGTTCCTTTTTTGCTTTGCATTATAGAATCCCGGTTTTTTTTTTCAGGAGCGAACTCCAACTGGCTTTGACCCTGCTGTGCCCCTACGGTATTGGTGACATAATATCTTTGAGGCGCGCGTTTAACACTACGCACCATCGTGGACTCGTTCTGGATGGTTGCTGGTTGGTGAGCAACCTATTACTCACCATCCGCAAGCCCGGCCTCAAGACGGAAGGAACAAATTCCCTTATTAAATATAAACTCCCAAGTATTAAAGTCAAACGAATACTAGTATTCGCTTGATCTTGGTACACGAACTTCGATACCGAAACTTTCGCTAAGAAATGCGTTTTAATTGATTGGTGTCAAAACATTTGATTAAAGTTAAAAAAAGTCAATAGAACACTCGAAACCCTTGCTAAAAAAGCTTCTCAACAAATTCTAAACCCAATTCTACCCAAGAGAATAATTTCTAAAAACCAAAATCACTTGATTTCAGATTCTCAACTCCTACGTCACCCTGTGGGCCGATCAGCATAATTAATGAGCCTCTAAGACCATCTATTGTGGCATCAGACAACGTCACAGGTAGAGTTACCAGATCTTCAAACCGAAAAGCCGGACAAATCAACCAGTTTAGCCGGACATTTGATTAAAAAGGCCGACATTTTTTTTTGACGTCTTTCACGGAAATTTTACTTCTTACATTCTAATTAAACATATTCTAAAGGTGGGTACTGACCTACGTTACGTGGTGTAACGTAACATTCGCATCGAGCGTGTTACGCAAACAGCATGTTACGCTGTGTTGTAAAATCGGTGTAATATGTTCGACAAAACTCTGTACTGAACCGCATAACAGTCAAAGGATTCGCTAAAAACCTGACAGCCGGGTGTAGCACTCAAAGGGAGTCACGAGCGGCTCGTTGCTCGCTGATTTTCCCATAACACGACGCGACGTACTGACTGCACGAATGGTCGCTGTGTAACACGTTACATTACGCCCCCTAGCCCCGGTCAGCACCCAACTTCATAACAAGTAATTGCTGATCTGCAAACGCTAACTTGCGATTGCAAGAACAAATTAAATCTATAAAAATCATAAAATTTAAAAAGCCTAACAGAAGCCGGACAGGCCTTACTCCGCCTAATTTGTCCGGACGCACAACCAAAAAGCCTGACCGAGTCCGGCTTCTTTATCCGGACGCCTGGTATCGCTAGTCACAGGACTGAGCCTGTCCACAGCGTCCATTTGTCCTATCTCAGATCGTCAGGCGGACTGACGTGTCCACTGGGACACCAACTAGTATTTGGAATGACTTAGGAAGAAAGCCTTTGTTTTTTTTCGTCTCTCTAGAGAAGTGTTGAAAGTAAAATGAATTGCTGACGTAGCCTCCAGTTTGAATTTGTCTTTGTGTATTTTTTTAGAATGTGATGTGTGCAGAAGATTTGTCATTATTATAGCTTTGTTTTCAACATTAACGCCATATATAACCCGCCCTATAATTTCCTGGATACTATATTCGTAACTATGATATTTTTAATTAATAAGTAAATTAATATCCATAATTATTACGTATTTTACAGGTTTCAGGTTGAATTATCACGTATTGTTCTTCATGAACAGTATATAAAATTGAAAATTGCTTTAGACTTTGAAAAGATTTTTATGTTCTGTAACTTTCCTAATGACTAAAAATGTCATAGAGTGTAAAGTAAACAAGATTTTCGCCAAAAACGAATTTTACGACTTTTAGCGACCCTCAATACTTCAAGACGACTATAAGATATTAGATTTTCGGGACACGTTTTAAAGGCCAAAACTGGGGGGGGTCAGGTCCATGCAAAAATCTAACTTATTTACTCGAATTCCAAGGTGATATCCTTATTTTCCTGAACTATAACAAATGTAGCTTGCAACAACAACCAACTCAATGTATAATCTTTAAATAAGATATCTGCTTATACCATCTAGTCTTTTTTCACAATGACACTCAACCCATTTCCTCCGAATTCACTTAGAGACATACACGTGAAAAAATATTTGCATTCTCCCACGAATCTCATTACCTTCCATTCCAAATTCCTGTCACGTTTCCCCAACGTGTTAAGCAGGTCCCAAATTAATCCACCCAATTTACCAAGAACATTTTTTACCATTATTTTTTCACCTTACAACAAAACAATTGAGAATTACCTGCGCAAAAATCTAACCTCTATATTTTTCACTAAATTAAATGCTACACCAGCAAGACCTTCTCAAACTGAAACGGACTCAAACTTCAGTGAATTAGAATCCAATTTTGCTTGATTGTTATTAGAGGGATAAAGTCCCAGTCTTTTAGAAAATTTTGGCCTAAAAAATCCAATTGCCTTCTGCTGTAGCTGTTTGTAGGAAATTACAGTTTTTCGAGACCATTCCGTGAGCAACATGGCTATACATCTATGTGTTTTTTTCTCGCCCAGTGAATTTTTCCTGTCGTATTTTCGTTATTTGTGAAACTTTTGTGATAATGTTTTGAAGTTTCTGCTGTATTTTTATGAGGTACATTTATGGTCGTTTAGGACACACTAACTGGACAAACTTTAGTACTGTCGACTTTATTCGGAGGTTAGAAGAAACTTACACACTGTGGTGATTACATTTTAGTTCTTTGTCGGTTGTAAACAATAATGTTACAATTATCGGCAACAAGCTTAGTTAGTGCCTGTAATAATTACTTGCCTTGTCGTGCCAGAATATCGGCTTATGGTTTCAACACATTCAGGCCCATTTGCTACCATCATAGTCTGCTTATAAAATCATTAAGTGACTAGGAATGCTTGGCTATAAACGTTTTAATGTCATCATATTTTTTGCAGATATTTTCGGTTTTAGGTAGACCTTTGGAAGAGAAAAAAAACAATTTAGAAATACACTACAAATACATAGTTACAGAATAGTCATGTCACTATGGATGGATTTAATAACAGTTCAACACGTATCTAACGAGGACTCGATGGACCGCTTGGTGGTGCAAGGGAAAATCGAAGGCAAAATGTTACGTAGGTGTTCTCCAACTCGTTGAACGGACCTTATAAAATGTATGACACACTGCAGCTCCTGACAACTTGCATGAATCAACATTTTTACTCCAGTTTTACGTACAGTTAAGGGTCTTTAAATTATGAGTGAAAAGGTTAAGTACTTCTTAATCTAGCCACACAAATTCTTCTTAATCTAGACAAGCGTGCGCCATCGTCGACCACTATCTCACCTGATGGTAAACGATGATACCACATCATCGTTTACAAAAAAAACAACAGCAGTTTTTACAACAGTGTAACTATTTGTATTTTGTGCTAACCTAATTTAAAACGTAGATCTATTTCTGTCAATTGTTGAGCATTACAGAGTAAAACAGTTTTTTTTTTTATATATTGCATAGGCTCGCTTTTGATCACTATCACAACTGATGGTGAGCTTTTCACTCTTCACTTAAGGAAAACACAGACTCTGACAGGGAATTCCGCTCCTTAGCTGTACGCGCAATTAATGTGTTCCCAAAACGCTTTATATAGCTACGCTACGTATAGATAGGATGATTGATTGATTTGTGGCACAAGCTAGGCTTAATCTCTAAAGTAAATCAATATCACTGATCAAATCTCTTCATCCTCCTCATAATGAACATCGGGAGGTTCTCAATAAGCCTCAGTTCCCTTAGGGCTTCAAGGAAAATCCCTATAAACACCTTTGATAATGTCAGAAAAAAAATATACGCTCATATCTCGGGGATAAACCCAAATTTTTACTCTAATTTTACGTAAAGTTCAGGGTTTTTAAGTAAAGTGTGAAAAGTTTACTTCTAGGCAAGCCAGTTCCATCGTCGACCATATCATAGCTTTACTATCAGATCAAACGCAAGCCTTCCAATAATAAAAAAGACAGTAGGAGTAGTTCACAACAGCTTAACTATTTGTATTTTGCACTAGCCTAACTTAAAACGTATGTAGTTATGTTTGTGGCAACTATCTACCATTAACTAAGATAGACTAATTGATTTGTGGCACAAGCTAGGCTTAATCCACAAGGTAAATCAACATGTCTGATCAAATCTCTTCATCCTTCTCATAATGAACATCGGGAGGTTCTCAATAAGCCTCAGTTCCCTCAGGGCTTTAAGGAAAATCCCCATAAACACCTTTGATAACGTCAGAAAAAAAATTATACGCTCATATATTATTTCTGGGATAAATCCAAATTTTTTGTCCAGATTTACGTAAAGTTCAGGGTTTTTAAGTAAAGTGTGAAAAGTTTACTTCTAGGCAAGCCAGTTCCATCGTCGACCACATCATAGCTTTACTATCAGATCAAACGCAAGCCTTCCAATAATAAAAAAGACAGTAGGAGTAGTTCACAACAGCTTAACTATTTGTATTTTGCACTAGCCTAACTTAAAACGTATGTAGTTATGTTTCTGGCAACTATCTACCATTAACTAAGATAGACTGATTGATTTGTGGCACAAGCTAGGCTTAATCCATAAGGTAAATCAACATGTCTGATCAAATCTCTTCATCCTTCTCATAATGAACATCGGGAGGTTCTCAATAAGCCTCAGTTCCCTCAGAGCTTAAAGGAAAATCCCCATAAACACCTTTGATAATGTCAGAAAAAAAATTATACGCTCATATCTCGGGGATAAACCCAAATTTTTACTCTAATTTTACGTAAAGTTAAGGGTTTTTAAGTAAAGTATGAATAAGATACTTCTAGGCAAGCGTGTTCCATCGTCGACCACATCATAGCTTTACTATCAGATCAAACGCAAGCCTTCCAATAATAAAAAAGACAGTAGGAGTAGTTCACAACAGCTTAACTATTTGTATTTTGCACTAGCCTAACTTAAAACGTATGTAGTTATGTTTCTGGCAACTATCTACCATTAACTAAGATAGACTGATTGATTTGTGGCACAAGCTAGGCTTAATCCACAAGGAAAATCAACATGTATTGTCTGATCAAATCTCTTCATCCTCCTCAAAATGAACATCGGGAGGTTCTCAATAAGCCTCAGTTCCCTCAGGGCTTAAAGGAAAATCCCCATAAACACCTTTGATAATGTCAGTTTATTGTTTCAACGGACAAGAAAATCCGTAATGGATAGGAGTGTTGCCCTAAGGGATTGCCTCCTGAAGTCACATTTTACGAGGACCGAGGCTATGAAAGAGTCTTTTCTTCCCTAAGGTGTCGTGAATTGCGGTCTCCAGTTTTAAACTAAGTTAATATAGTGATTATATGGTCTTTCATCACTGTCTACTTGGACATTTCTCAAAATAATTATATTAGAATTGGCTTTAAATCTAGCCGAGCATAGTTTTAGTTTTTTTAATGTAGGGAATCATCTAATGACTTCTCCCGCTCCAGGGTGGAAAAAGAGAGCGTGTAAGTCATTTACTGTCTAAAATTACAAATATGTATATTTCTTCAGTTGCGTTTGGCGTTCTAGGACTATAAGCATCCCATTTAAACTTTGCCCCATGCCCCTAGCAGGGATTAGTCCTGCTAGGCCCCTACGATTTGCTGACATTTCTTAGAGGACGCGTGAAACTACGGGCCATCGACGACTCAGGCTTGCCCCATATTGTATGAGCAGACAACGAGCTACCCATTGTTTGTCATCCGCGTGTCCGCACCTATAGTAGCCGTAGATCGCTCTGCAATTTCTGCCGCTTGGAACGTCTTCTGATACTTCTTTGTGTTGTTTTTACATTGAAGTCGGTGATATTTTATCGAATTATGTTGTAATAAGTAGCCAAATAAAAATGACTTTATGGGTACCTGTGTCGTCATCTGTTTCACCGACTCTAACTACTTTAATCAAGGGGTTGGGGTCCTTTAACCGAAAACTATATAATTTTTATAATTATGTTCTTACTAAACCCATACGTCGTACAATTTCACAACACCCCATGAAATAGTTGATGTTGTTAGAACAATGTTTATTTGTTTACTAAACGACGTAGATTTACAATTTACATTGTTATTATCGCGAGCTGAGATGCTTACTCTGTTTTGTTTGTAAACTAAACTACTGTTGAGAATCTGAGTAATGTTTTGGTTTTATTTTATAAGTCAAAGATGATTGTAGAACAAAGATGTTTACTATTTCTTACAGTTAACGCTGCCCGCCCACGACAGACTTTTTATAAGACCGATAATAATCGTCACAAATTATAATCCTACATATAGTACGAGTAGGTATATTCTGACCGACTTTTTGTAGGACGTGTTTGTTGCACTGTTGCTATCCGTGTGTTCTATTTTTCACCTACAAAAAATCGTTCACCGATTATCGGTCGTGGGCGGGCAGAGTAATTCAGAATTAGAAGGAAAAGAAGTAGCCTAAATAAAATAAAAATAATAGTTTGTAATTAATACCTAAGGAATAATTTAATTTCTACGACGAAAGAAACGACACGTTTATCTAATAAACCGAGTTCAAAGACCTACAAAAGTTTTTGACAAATGAAAAAATAAATAGTGGAAAATATTACTTTGTAGTTGAGTTTGTATGATATATATACATACCATTATAGTAGCATTATTTGCTTACTATCCGGATAAATAATTACTTTAAAAAACACGACCTAACTACGATGGTGCGATGCGCTGGACGCGAGACGCACAGGACCGATCGTTGTGGCGACTGCTGGCAGTGGATGTCTTTCGGCTGAAAAGATAATGATGATGATGACTTGAATTATGAGTAGCTTAATTTCCTAATTGGGGTTTATAAGGGATTTTTAAGGTGGGAAATCATTCAATTACTTTTCCCGCTCTAGAGCGAAGCAGGAGGTTGTTAGACTTTTACCGACGAAAACCACAATTATGCTCCTTCTTTGCCCTTTGCGTTCCAGGACCACAGATTTCCCTTTCAGGTGCATTATTCTAGTTACATTTTGTATATCTCGATATCAATAACTTTTTCTTTAATTTAGTGCAATTGACCGCGATCCCACCTGATGGTAAGCAATGATGCAATCGTTGATAGTGGGGCGCACCAGTTTATTAAGAGCCTATTCACTCTAGCCTTGAAGTTTCCTTAACTATAAACGGCGGGAAGACCGCAGCAGGCAAATTGGTCCAACTCCTGTCAATTAAAAAATCAATAAAAAAAAGCCCTTTACTTTAAGTCAGGAACACGGAACTTATCTTTTTCATTAACCCTAGCTCAATATGCCCTTACAACAAAGGGTACCCATCGCATATTTTTCTGAAGCCTAGGTTATAAATCAAAGTGATTGTATCAGGGTCCCGTAGTGGCTCTTTTGTGCACACTAATGGAATATCGAAACCCAAAATTTAGGCCAACTGTGTTTGACAGCCAGCTTCTCTTTAGGGTTAGTGTGCATTGAACTGTAAGGCCTGGGTTTAGGTTTATTAGTGCTAATCAATTTGCAAATGAAAGTCACTGTGCTAACTTGTTAACTAAGCTTCTACGACTATTTATTTATTTAGTCTTTATGCAACGCAATGTACAAAGGCGGACTTAATACACTAATACGACTACACTCCATTCCACTCGCTCTTCTCCCTCCTCCTCTCCCCTCTTCCTCTCTCTCTCTCTTCTACTTATTTAATTCATATCTTTGCTGTATGTATTGTAGTTGCATCGATGATTCTGAAAATGTTATATTATTATGACTAGCGGTGTCTCAGTGGTAGTGACCTCAACTTACGAGTTGTAGGTCACGGGCCCCAGTGAAGCCCATTATTTTGTGTGTTTTATTTCAACATCACTGCATACAAAACGTAAAGAAAAACTTCTTGAGGAAACCGGCAGGTCCTAAAACCAAAAATTCAAAGATTTGTGACATTTACCAATCCGCACTAGGCCGGCATGATTGATACAGCCTATTCTCTCTACTAGAGTGAAGACCTAAGTCCCAGCAGTTTTTTTTTTAAGGTGAGGAGTCATCAAATTGACTTATCCCGCTCTGGATGGAGCGGGAGGGTGTGTCGGACTTCTACTGACTAAAACCCACTCCTGTTCCTTCTTTGCCCTAATGCCATGTTATTATTGTGGAATATCTAATTATTTATAATAATTCTAATTAAACTGTACGTAAAATAGCAAATTTCCCTTATCCAAAGATCGTAAGTATATTATAATGTAACCTTCGTCCAATAACATTGGATATCCGTACGGCATTGAAATTTCAATATCAAATACCAATGCATGTATGTATTTTCATTTTATTAAAAATGCTGATATACGAGTACTTTTAAGTCATTGGATAAACTCTTTATCGTTTTTTCTTTAAATAGTTATCAAAGCTTTAGAACGCAAATGGGAAATTAAAAGCACAGGTGGGTTTAATTCAGTAAAATTGACACTTTTTGTCGCTCCAAACAAGCGGAAAAATTCAATGATTTTGTCATCATCATCACCTCAGCTGAAAGACGTCCACTGCTGGACATAAGCCTCCCCCAAGCGTCGCCACAGCGACCGGTCCTGTGCGTCTCGCATGGTTTTGTCACTTCAAAAAAAAGGGTTTTACTATGAAATGAAATCTCTATTGGCCATATATCTTTCTCAGTTATTAAAGTTAATTTTGATAAAGGTTCAGATACTATTACCCCGATCGCGAAAACTTTCATCTCCTAAACGAGGTTATGAGTCCCAGAACGAGTAATTCATACTCTTTACGATCAATCGGCCTAGCCTTTTCCAAACTACTCGTATATGGGGTCGGTTTTAAATCTATATATATGGATGCAGCTAAATGCCAAAATTTTACACAGTAGGCCTTCAAAACATACAACTTTTTTTATTGTTATAAACTAGTGCTTGACTGCGATCCCACTTGATGGTAAGCAGTGATGCAATCGTTGATGGTGAGGCGCACTAGTTTATTTAGAGCCTATTCACTCTAGCCTTGAAGACTCCTAAATTGTAATCGGACGAGAAAACCGCAGCAGGCAAATTGTTCCAGTCCCTCGATGTACGCGGTATAAACGACGAAGTGAACCGCTTAGTCCGGACCTGCAACGCTTTTTCTTTTAAAGTGAGAAATCATCAAATAACTTCTCTGGCTCTAGGCGGAGTGAAAGGGAGTGTCAATTTTTACCAAACACAACTTATCTATGTTCCTTCAGTTGCTTTTTGCTTTCCAGAACCACTCTTTCGCAAATCCCCACAACCCACGTATTGGTAAGATTGGTTAACATTAAATTTTCTTTTAGATTTCTCACGACTATCAAAGATCTACTAATGACAACCAAGATCAAAAGTTTAATGTGATTTCCGAAGTCTCGATTTGTAATGAATGGACCGGATTGAAAAGCATTAATCAACACTAAAGATTGACTGTTTTTTGGGGAGAGAACCATAAAAGTAAATTCTACCACTTTGTTCGGAGTGAGAGGGAGTCTCACTCTACTAAAACCCCTCACATTCCTACAGTTGCCTGTGGCGTTCCAGGGCCTGATTTGTTTATTTTAAAAACTTTAAAAACCTTTTTAAAAAAACTTAAAGTACAAAGGCGGACTTAATGCCTCAGGCATTTTCTACCAGTCGACCTTAGGGTGGTGCTGAAACAACATAGTAGGTGCAACTTAAAGATATACTCTTACAAATAAATAGAAAACTAACACACTAATAAATATATACTTATTACACTCGTACTCGCACTTTTTAGAACAAAACCTTGTAGATGGCTTTAAAGCTGTTTGTACCCAGTAATGAGCTCCTGAGCTGTTATCATTCTTTGTTATGGTCTCATACTAAAACGGCGACATTGCATCACAATTTACTTCAATTCAGTATTTTTATATAACATTTTATACCAAAATACAAATAATACTATTAAGAAATCTTTTCTAAAAACATTTAAAATTTCAAATATTATTATGAGGAAGCACTCTTCCTCACATCTCAGTTCCATCCCACTGGGTCGAAGTGTCATGGAAACATCTCGCTATCTCTTTCATACACGCATCGACGTTCATATTTAACTTTGTGCGTCCCTTTTCTACTACTTGACAGTATCCCTTTTCACCAAACATAAAAGAGAATTTTGAACGAATGTAAAAACAACTATTTGGAACTGTATATAAAGTTACCTACTTTTGCATCAATAAATTAAAAAATCCCAATTTAATTTCCCAACTTATTACTCGCGGATAGTGCGAACTCCTAACCACATGACAGGCCACCGCAGTACCCACCAACCCTTTGAATCATTCGAAGCGACTGAATTTGAAATATCGAGCTGAATTAATAAGTCCGTGGATTGGCAGCCAGCATTGTTCATTTGTCACCATTGTTTTTAGTTATTGACTAAATTATGGCGCTGGACAGTTTGGCGGGTTGATTTTTGATTTTTTGTTGGGAAAATTAATGCTATTTTTTATTTTGGGTGCTTTGTTTTGGGAGAAAAGATTGTGATGTCATAATGTCATTATCATTTCGGCCGAAGGACGTTCACTATTGGATATAGGCTTCCCCTAAGTGTCGCCATAAGGAACGGTCTTGTGCAACTTGCAGCCATCTCATAACCGCGCCTTTCACCAGGTCATCGGTCTACTTTGTGGCCCTCGGGTCATAATAACCGAAAATTATGTTAGAATATAATAAAATACTTTTATTTTTAATTCTAATATAAGTGTTTAAACCTAGATTTATGAAGGTTTTTACTGTATTAGTTTTACACTAATTGATTTGAATTCAATAGAAAGCTAGATAATATCCACTAGATGTCTGTATGTCCAAAATATAGCGAAAGGTATGTAATAACGTAATAATACGTCATAAAAGCGGTTGTATGATAATGTATCTCGTATGAATGAAAATGGGTTCCTAAATATCACTAGCGTATTTGTGTGTGCTTAGGTAGATAGTTACCACTACCAATGTAGTGGAGTGCATCAATTCCCATATTATTTACCTACAATCAAATTAGCAAGTTTCCAGGTTTCTACAACCTCAGTGAAGCACGGCATATCGAAATCAATCAGTGGGGAAGATAGAGTATTCCTGGTTAATTGCTCAGTGACGTGAACCGAGAGTATAAAAGCCAGTAAACTAATTTGTATAAACAAAAATTACCTAAGTAGTGCATTTAAGTAAGATGTTTGCCCCTGAATTATAATTGTTACTTTTTGAGGAGTAAAAAGTTATTTATGATTCCAGTTATATGCAAATATATCGTCAAATAGTTTAAATGCGTATAAGAACCAATATTTCCCCCTGGACGCGAATTGCAGTTGAAAATCCCTTAACCGACTGCGGACCTACGTTAGACACTGCAAAAACAATCTGGCTAAATGTGTTTTTCTCAACCCATCTCTAACACAGTGCCGGTGTGGGCCGCTGCACAAGATATGCGTCACCTGATATGCTGTCCATCCTGCAAAACTGTCTGCACTTTCGTACGAAGTTGCCAAATAATAGCATAGCATAGCATCAACCTTATAATTTTCCCAATGCTGGGACTCAGGCCTTCTCTCTAGGAGAGGGAATGGACCGTCATTCACGACGCACGGCCAGTACGAGTTGGTGGATGTCACATGTTTTCGTGAGGAAACCGGCATGACCTAGCTAGAACCAAAACTTCGAAAACATGCCAAAAAATTATTTAAAAAATGAGTTCATCAATACGGAAAGGAGAAAGAAGAAGAATGCGTACAATACTTATAAAATTACAAGCCAAAACCGTACCTCTAAAAATAAAAAGACATTTATTCTTCCTCAAGTTGAAGATAAGCCACTTTTTCCCTAACATTCGGTCGGACGGCCGCGATTCTGCGCATCTAGCCGTTTCTTATTGAAACAACCAAGTCATTCCGCCGCACAAAGTTAGTATTAATAATTCGGGCAGTACGTGCGATGAATATAAATCGTCCGGACACTGGTAGAGATTCGGCTAGAATATTTTCTTTATTTTCTCTGTAAATGGACTCAAAGATAGTGTTTGGTTTTTTGATTTTACTAGCTAAAAGTAAAAACTGTCTGAAGAGAAAATATTCCCTTGAGAAAAAGAATCCTATTTGCCATTTCAGGATGTGGTTTACCCATGTGTTTTTTTGCTAATTTGATTCAAATCCGTGCTGTCGTCCGAGCGAGAATTAGTTACAAAAATACAAACACTGCTTAACCTTTCTTAAGTTATAGTCACTTACTTTGTTTATTTTTACTAAAATTACAAGGTGGTAAGCGATGAACTCACTGCTTACCTGGCAGACGCTTTACTTTCTGTATTTTATTTCATGACCACAGCTGTCAAAATGCTAAAAGAACACATAGTGAAGAAACCAATATGTCGGAGAATCAAAAATGATGTGACATCCACCAACACGCACAGGACCCGCGTGATGGCTTACGGCCCATTCCCCTTCCTGAAGAGGAGGCCTAAGTAGTAGTAGTGGGAACATCATAAGGCTGATTATGCTATGCCATATTTTGTCTAAAGAGGGTTTCCGGCTAGTCTAGGTGTCCTACTGAATTAAAAATAGACTTGAGGCATCTATTAACCCTCATTGCGCCCGCAAGATGGTTTACGGCCCATTTCCTCTTTTAAAATGAAGGCCTAAGTCCCAGCAGTGGGAACATTATCATCTACCTAGCCTTTTCCCAACTATATTGGGGTCGGCTTCACGTCAAGCCCGATTTAGCTGAATACCAGTACAGATCGTCCGTTATAAGTTGGCGAATGTGAAGTTAGGCTCTGCGAATTTTGGCGCTTGAAATATCGTTTTTTTTGTACGATATTTCAAGCGCCAAAATTCGCAGTGCCTAACTTCACAATCGCCAACTTATAACGGACGATCTGTATTTTACGAGGAGCGGCTGCCTACCAGACCTCCACAATCCATTAGAACAACGTAAGGCTGAATATGCTATGCCCTATTTTGTCTGAAGAGTATTTCAGGCTAGGTATCCTACTGAATAATAAATGATTATCTGATGACCCAAATGCAGAGCAGAGTGTAGTATCCGCTTTCTCCCACTACGGTGCAGATTCAATTTCCGCACTGAAACGAAAGCTTGCCGAAAAATACGTAGGAATAGTGGGATTTTATTGATTCTACTGAAAATCTTTAAGACCGCTTTTGTACCTATAGATTTAAGTTAGTGTAAAAGTTTTGTTACTACATATTCTGGTGTGCAATAAAGTTTATTCTGTTTTAGCTTTTGGCTTTAATGGCGCAATTTCACTGGTCGTTAACTCGTTCGGTATACCGCATGCGGGGAGTCCCCGCAGGCGAGATAACAACCAATGAAAGTAACATGTTCGTTATACCGTCTACGGTTCCCCGAATGCGGGCCCTGTGGCACGCGTTCCAGTAATCTCTCGCACCCGGCATGCGGGCCCTATCGACTAATGAAAACGGTTCCCCGAATGCGGGCCTTGTGGCATGCGTTCCAGAAATCTCTCGCACCCCGCATGCGGGCCCTATCGACTAATGAAATCGCGCCATTAAGGATTCGCAAATGATAAAATGATGAAACGCTTGATAGGTTCCGTACCGTTCGTAACAAAAAACTAGTAAAATAGTCACGTTGGTTATATAGGAGCCGATTGAAACATTTAATTTATTCTGTTTTTTTTATTATTGGTATTATAACGATGAACAGAAATATTATACAATGTTGTATTTGTTGATAGAGTGGCATACAGATAATAATCATCTCTAACAATTTTAACTGTCTAACTATCACCGTACTTACAGGAGATACAGATTGGTGACAGGATGGTCACAGCGTAGTCTGTCTTAGTCATAGGGTCCAGTTTTTCCTCGAGTTTCGTCCTCGAAGGATCCTTAAAACCTATATATGTACATACATATTTTGTAAAGACTTTCCCGTTTTGCGTTAGTAAAGTATGTAGGCTTTCCTCAGAGGGTTCCGTTCCCTTATAAATTATACATTTTCACTTTCCCTCACCTCGTTAGGCCATTTAAAGTGAACCGATTTGGGTGTCTTGTTACTAAATCAGCGTAAAATACATTAGGTAAGAGGAAAATACCGCTTATTTGGGACCTTTTTGGTGGACAACCATTCAGCAATTGCGGTTAAATCCAGTGAGTAGGAGAAGAGAGACTTTTCCGGGTTTTTGATCATGTAAAAATATTGTGTTTGGAGCATTTTTGTTCAGGGTTCCGTATCGAAATGGTAACACAAAAATTACATTTCACATTTTTTTTTTGTTTTTTGTGGAAGTATTTAAAGTACTTGTAACGTTTTAGATGCTTTTTTGAAAGCAAAAATTTTTTAACTCTTTATTTAGTGCATCAAGCACTAACACCGTTTACACACCAAGCATAATCTCCAAACGCTTATTATTATTGAACGTAACTTAATCATTTGATTATGACTAAGACCGAATGATACGGTCAGCGTAAATGAATGATTGAATGTATGAAAGAAGTATGAAAATCTTCGAATTATTAAAAAAAAAAGAAAGAAAGAAAGATTGTTGAATGAGTTCTGAATAATTGTTTTCTGGATTAATGAACCTAATTAAGGTTTTTAATGGATTTCACGTCCACGAAAGTAGAATTCTCTATACAAACTTTGGACCTTTTATCCCTTGAGGGGGCGAATTTTGAAAATTTTTCTTTTAGTATTCGCCTATATCATAAAACGAAGCCTTGAGCAAAATTCTACATTCCTAGTCCATGTAGGTAGTTTCAGCTGAGCGTTGATTTGTCAGTCAGTCAGTTTCTTCTTTTATATTTTGCTAGCTTCCGCCCGCGACTTCGTCCGCGTGTAATTGTTACTTTGTGCTCCGCTCCTATTACCTACTACGTCTTAGCGTGATGATATATAGCCTATAGCCTTGCTCGATATATGGGCTATCTAAGATTTTTTCAAATCGGACCAGTAGTTCCTGAGATTAGCGCGTTCAAACAAACAAACTCTTCAGCTTTATAATGTTAAAATATAGACATAGGATAGATCCCCTGAGTTTGTTTCGGTGTTTCTTCTCAGGGTAGTCAGATAGGAAACACCGGCCTCATCTAGTACCAAAAAAAAAAAAAAAGTCCAAGAAAAAAAAATTGACGTGTAAAAGAGTTTGAAAAAACCTATTTGCAAAATAAATATCATTTATCATTTAGATGTAAAATTTCATCTTCAAACACTACAAAACACTATTCCACAATTTCCCCGTTTAAAACTATAAAAAGCATTAAACTAACTGAAAATAAATCCGCACTAAACTCAAATAAAAAAGAAGAAAGAGTGAATTTAAACTTTAAGCCGCTTTAGCGCTCAATAAGAAAATTGGAGCACTTATAGAATCAGCTCAGCGCTCTGTCGAAGCGCTTTTTATCCCTTCAACTTGAATTTTAATGTATGTGGGTCACGTTGGAACATCGTTTCTTTTGGGTAAGAGGTACTTGTATGAAGATGATCCTCTAATGTTGTACGTATACTTATATATAATATATAGCTATACGAGTACAAGGTTAATATGAGTAATTGAGTACTACTTAATCATATACCAAGCCTTTTCCCAACTATATTGGGGTTGGTGGGGCCGGCTTCCAGTCTAGCCAGATTTAGCTGAATAGCTGAATACTAGTATTTTACGAGGAGCGTTTGCCCACCAGACCTCCACAACCCATTAACTAGGGTAACACGGTACTTCATGGTAAGTCTGGAGTCAGATTTACTGGCTTCTGACTATCCGTAACGACTGCCAAAGATCTACAAATAACAGGCGGGACGTACAGCTTAACGTGCTTTCTGAAGCACGTTAAGCCGTGTGCTTACTGTGCTTCGTGTGTAGGTACTGCGCTTCGGAAAGCTCGTTATGATAAGATGGTCAACCATCCACAGACCAACCTTGGCAAGCGTCGCTTAACCTTGAAGATCGACCCGTGCGGCAGTTATTATCTAGCCACGAGCTCCTCTTGATCATTGAGTACTATATTCCGTGGTGTGGAGCGATTTTTTTTTTTCAAACGCTTAGTTGACACTCCACGTGACCTAAGGGCTGACTTTTACTTCGGTCAGAAAATAAGCATTGCCATACAACTTGGCAATGCCGCGAGTCTCTTGGGCACACTTACAGTCGACAGCAATGCGGAGGAATTTTTTAACACGCCATTTTTTTGCCTTTATTGTATAAATGTCTATAGTTTTAATTAGTTAAGTATTTTTATTTTTCTTGTTTTAAGAATTTTATTATAATTAAATGTAAATCTAGCGTATAGATCTTACAGGAAATCTTTGTTGGAACCTTGACTGGCACTTGCCAGTCAAGGTTTAATACAATTGCTAGCATCTGCCAGTGGTTTTGACCGCATAGGAGTCCATAATTATCCCAAGACATGGTCTACTCATGTGTATCTCTTCAACTTTCATTCAAATCCGAAAAGCCTGATGAGCTCTGAGCGTAAAGAAGTAACAATCATACCTACATATACATGCACATACATGGGTACGACGAAGTTGAAACAAGAGCACGGTTAAATAAAAATCGGTATCAAACTCGATCCATTTGTGTAGGAGTTTGTTAGTTCATCTAGGCCATAGATTTAGGTTTTCTTACAGAGCACCTAAGCACAATTTAAAAATGCAAATCCAAAGCAGTAACTCCGATAGAATCAAGCAAAACAAAAATAGCGCGCCAAGATAAACCAGGGGACAAAAGAAACCGTTTTATAGTCGTCACAAAACACTGATTGAGGTCGAAACTCGTAAAACTTATAAATCAAAGCTGAACAATACCTTAGAGGCTGCTGAGCCCCTTAAACTTTAGATTTACGATCCGTAAGCCGTTGATGTTGAATTAGGAATCCGTGCTGATCTCAATGGTTGTTAGTAATTTGTCAGGTTCACGTCGGTTTGCGTAGCGGAGGCGTTGTAAATCATGTTACAAGGATAGACGTACAACTACCTTGAGTAAGTAGTACACACAGTTGGATCAATGGTAGGTTGGATTAGCTGGTGGCTAAATAAACTACGCTTGCTGAGTTCAGCCTTTGGATGGGTGATCCATTACATACTTCTCCGTGTCTGTAGATCTTTGACAGAAGATAAAATAAAAAAAAAACAATAAATAAAAATGTTATTGGTGTTGTTGCTTGTTAGTCGTCGTTGATTTTATTTGAAGCCAGAAAATCTGACATCAGTCTTGCCAAGGGCGTATTACCTAATTACTGAATTGTGGAGGTCAGGTAGGCAGTCGCTCCATGTAAAATATTGATACTCGACTGCATCTTACTTGACTGAAAGTTAACCCCAATGTAGTGAAGAGAATTTTATGCCAGTGGATTGGCGTAGGTTAATTTAGCAATAATTTTCTGAAAAGTAGAAAAGAAACTTCGTAATAAGGTTGTTTTTGCGGTACAAATTCGACCGTAAAGAAGTAGAAAATTATCCCAAGGGAACTTACTCTCGAATCAAAATTTATCCTACGTACTAGTCCAGGACATGGTCATTTCGAATGCCAATTTTCATCCAAATTTGCATGAAGGAGTAAGAAACAAAAACACATAAATACAGACAGACGGTTGGCGCAGCAGTTGAGCGATTGACTACTTCGCCGTGTGTCGCGAGTTATTTATATGGCCTACAGAAAAGGTTTTCCGAATCTGGCTGTGTTGTGCATGTTTTCGGTTGTGAACGCACCCACAATACAGGAGTAGGAATTCCTAGTGTGGGTCGAAATTTTTTTTTAAATTGTCGGCTTTATTAAGGGTGTAAAAAGACCCTTAACGAAAACGAAAACCTCAAATAGCCCTCATCACTGGGATATTTTTTTTTCTTCTAGACCATACCTGGGAATTCACTAGTTCTGGAGATATTGAAGGTCAAAGTCAACTTTTTTTTTTCGTTTTTTTTCAGAATTGTATTCCAAGTATCATTAGTAAACTTTCTTCCGAACAAACATTATCAAAATTATTAATTTTTCATGACAAATTACGCATTTGAAGTCACAAAAATGCAATGAAAACTAAACACAACGAGCGCCTCGCACACACAAGCGAGCGATCAGTTCAACGACCAAGCGCGAGCGGCCGAACGCGCAGCTGATGGAAGTTATTATTAATTAATTATTTTTTAATGATGAAAAAAAAAATTTTTATCCCAGCAATATTTTTTGGTCTAAGTTACTTAATTACATGTACAGAATGTGTAGTTATCGGCTTTGTGATCGGTCTTTTTACACCCTGTATAATAATGCACACTGATAGTGTGATGCACTTGCCATGTTATCTTTTTACCACACTTGATTTACTCGTAGAGAAGTTCATAGATAAGTATTAGGGTTCGCTTAAAGATAGGAGAAGATTAAGATTTCTGTAGGTTCATCTATGTAATTTAGTGTAAGTATTATGAAGTAGTAATAAATGAGTAACTACTCAGTATAAAGTATAGGAGGAGTTCGTAGCTAGATAATAACAGCCGCACAGGTCGATCTTCAAGGTTAAGCAACGCTTGCCTAGGTTGGTTTGTGGATGGGTGAGCATCTTAACATAACGTGTTTCCTCCGTGCCTCGGAAAGCACGTTAAGCCGTAGGTCCCGGCTGTCATTTGTAGATCTTTGGCAGTCGTTACAGATAGTCAGAAGCCAGTAAATCTGACTCCAGTCTTGCCATGAAGTACCGTGTTACCCCAGTTAATGGGTTGTGGAGGTCTGGTAGGCAACCGCTCCTCGTAAAATACTGGTATTCAGCTAAATCCGGCTTGACTGGAAACCGACCCCAATATAGTTTTGGAAAAGGCTAGGCAGATGATGATACTCAGTATAAAGTATAGGTAAAAAGATATTCTGAAAAATTATGATACGGTCGCGTACCGTTTAGTCATAAATGTTCCCTGACGAAAAACTTCGAGACAAGACCTTTTAAAAGTTGAGACTCGATCAACTTAATCGATTATTGTACTATATAAATCAGTGGCGTAGCGTGCCTTGTCGGGGCCCCGTATAAAAAAATTGTTTGGAGGCCCTTATATGGGGGTAAAGATTTTTCACAAAAGAAAAAAAATATTGTGAAAAGAAATATTTATTTATCATAACATAATTTAACCATTTAACAAATAAAAATCAAATTTTAAATATTCACTCTTTTTATTCTCATTCATTTGTAAAATAAAATAAATTAGAAAGTGTTTATTTTTTTTCCTTACACACTTTGGGGGCCCCCGTGGCCCAGGGGCCCCGTATAATTGATACGGCAGATACGGCGGTAGCTACGCCTCTGATATAAATACTAGCTTCTGCTAGCGACTCCACCCGCGTAAAAGTAGGCATCTCCATACAAACTTTCAACCTCCGTTTCACCACTTTGGAAAACTCTTTTTGTTTTTGGAAAATTCCCTCTTATTGCTCGCCTACTACTTAAAAGGAAACCTTGTGCAAAACTTCACGCTTCTAGTCCCAATTGTGCGTTGATATATCAGTCAGTTTCTCCTTATATAACATAGATTTTAAACTAAATCCATCAATCAATAATAGATTAATCATAGTTATTTGGTCATAACACATTCTGACAAGACCTTTTAAAAGTTTTAACTCAAAACTTGAAAATCTAGCCAGACGACAACAATAATTAAAAACTTCTCAACTTATCAAAACCTTGAAAAAAATAATGACCTAGAAAGTTTCAAGCCCTGTAAACACAAAAAAGTTCTTGTTTTCTTGGAACTCAGAAAAAAATAGCGAAAGCAGTATTTATTTGGGAGATTGAGCAGCGGCATCTATTGTTCTAGAAGCGTTTTATAATCACCAAGGTCAAGTTTGTAAATACATTCATATAATATTACTAGCTATCCCCTGCGGTTTCACCCGCATTTTTTGTTACTGCTCCGCTCCCGTGGGTCGTAGCGTGATGGTATATAGCCTATAGCATTCCTCGATAAATGGGCTATCTAACACTGAAAGAATTTTTCAAATCGGACCAGTAGTTCTAGAGATTACCCCCTACATACAAACTTACAAATGTTACCTCTTTATAATATTAGTATAGATATAACTTAGGACCCTGTGGTCTTGGATTTTTGGAAGGCGTACGAGGGGCGAAGCTAATTTACAAGTTAGACAATTTTCATGGAACGTGATACCAACCGACGATTATCCCTGTACGTATAATGCAATTCCGGGATTTAATCGTCATGTTTATGACTCCGGGATTTCAATGGAGATATTATTAGCTATATTGTAACTTAACTCCATGAATTTTAGGTAAATAGATACTTTTTGCGATTTCTGAGGCGCTTCCAGGGGCTCTTAAGGCGCGGGCCCACCGCGGCGCATGCTGTGCACGGGCACGCGGCGCATTTTAGCTGAGTGTATTAATTTGTTTGACAACGTGGGTCAGCGTTTCCACTGGAGTACACGAATATGACCCACGACTATGTATAGCGTGGCACGGCGCACGGAGAGGCTACGCACGTGCCACTGCAAAACTGCGCTGCGATAAGCGAACTATCACATAGTCGAGGGTCATATTCGTGTACTCCAGTGGAAACGTAGACCCACGTCGACAGCGTTGAGCTATGTAACCATCTATTTGATCAAGCCACGCATGTATCAATGACGTCAATTCATGCGTAGCCTCTCCGTGGGTTGCAGTGGACACAACCACATACATTTTCTTCCAAAACGAAGTTTAATACACGTGCGTAGCCTCTCCGTGCACCGCGGTGGGCCCGCGCCTTTAATGTGATCGATTTTACAACCTATACTGAACTATTAGAGTTATGGAGCTATATAGGGTGTATACTGTGCATAGCTTCATCCCTCTTTCTTCCTCGCATGCCTGTCATTTTAACACGTCATAGTAAGACCCCTGGTCATTACACAAGCTGTTCCCTAGATCCTTTAACAATAATGTTACGCCGTGAAACTTGAGTACGCTATATCTTCGACAAAACCAAGAGTAGCATCAAATAATTAAAACGCATTGCTGTGCGAAGCTTCGAGAATAGGAGTACATACTCAGGCCTGGCAAATTCCAGAAAAGTCCGACATACGCTATTATTATTAGATAACATTCAGTAGGTAGGTATGTGGGTGGATAAGGGAATTTGTACCTTCCGGTGTTAGCAATAGAGTCGAAATTTGCATGTAAGGTGGTAGATAAGTACCTACTTACGAGAGTAATAATAATGATTTATGGCCTCCCGATGCGACTATTTTGTGCTAGAATGTCCTTGAAACGTCGGTATCGAGAAATTTCGATGACTTCGCATATAAATACGGGTCCCCGGCTAGAAGCAGTTCAGTTTGATTTCGTCAGCGATACAGAGCGAACTACCTAAGTGCTTGAAGTGATACCTAGCGACCTAAGCGATACTAAACGGAACTCTGAGTGTTTATAGTGATTGGTTATTTGTTGATCGGACTAATTTGTCATTGTTTTGTGGTTAATAAAGTTATCTGCTAGTAAACCGGCATTTAATTACTCACGTTCGTAACAACTGGTGTCAGAAGTGAGATGCCATTACTACAGAGGGACGACGAACAGGGACCACGAACAAGGAGGCAAGTGGAGATGGATGCTGCACGTCAACGTCTGGAAGCGGAAGATCGGGCTGGTATGGGAGCAACGGCAGCTGCTGAGGCGCCAACAGGGCCATCCTCGGAAATAAACCTCGCCGCAGTGTTGGCCGCCATGCAAGCTAGTATGGAACAAGCCCGCCGCGAACAGGAAGCAGCCCGCCGCGAACAGGAAGCTGCCCGCCGCGAACAAGAGGCTAACCAGCGTAAGCTCCAGGATCTAATCGCGGCTAACCAGGAAGAAGCCCGCCGCGAACAGGAAGCTGCCCGCCGCGAACAGGAGGAAGCCCGCCGGGATCAAGAAGCTAAGCAGAACCTGATCCTCGAAAAAATCGATCACGGCCTCGTCACGTTGGGCGAGAAAGTGAAAAATCTCACCGTAGAGGTCAAGGAGGTTTCCGCCCGAGCTGATAGCCTCGAAACCAGAATTGATGGCCACGAAGATCGCCTGCTGGACATCAACAAAAAAATCGTCAAGCTCGAAGCACGCGAACCCGTGGCTGTTAGCGCACCATCAGCCGCAAAATTTGATATGCCGCGTTTTGATGGCACGTCGTCCTGGACGGCTTTTAAGTACCAATTCCAAACACTGGTCAAGACGAACCGCTGGGATGATGACCAGTCTTTCGCGGCGTTAACTTTGGCCCTACGAGGGGACGCTCTGCTGGTCCTAGAGAACCTTCCTCCAGACGGCAGGACGTTGGAGCGTCTAATGGAGGGACTAGACACTCGCTATGGTGACAAGCACCTCGAACATGTTTTCCGCGCGCAACTTCGCGAGAGAACGCAGAGGTCGAATGAGAGCCTGCAGCAGTGGGGAGTAGAGGTTGAACGGCTGGTCCGGCGGGCATACATGTCGATGACACCGGAGACGGTGGAAGTAAATCTGGTGCAAGCATTCATCGACGGTCTACGGGATACTGAAGTCAGGGCTACGGTGCGACTCGGACACCACCAAACTCTGAAGAGTGCGATGGCCCACGCTTTGGAAGTGGAAGCCGTACGACAAGACTCACGTACGCACAGAGTTCGGGAAGTGGTGGTCTCACCTTCAGTGCAACCACGTCACCGAGAAGTGGCTCCGTCGGCAAAGTCCCGCTATATTCCGACGTGTTATGGATGTGGAGAAAAAGGGCACATTCGTACCGATTGCCCCAAGAGGAAGAGGGGAAGTGTGGACTCCGGAACTCAAGTTAACGAGGAGTCGTTAAACTAAATGTCGCCAGGGCCGCGGGGCGGGTGCTGGCTGGTCAACTGAAGGCCCCAACCATCACCATCAATCAAGTCCACAACGGAAATAGTTTGATCATCAAGGGAACGCTGAATCAACGTGCTTGCAATTTCACCGTTGACACCGGGGCGTCGCGGACTATTATAAGACCTGAGTTGCTGAAACGCACCATCTTGTGGCAAACAGAAACCCCAGCCTACCGACTTCAGACAGCCACTGGCCAGCCAGTCTCCGTCCTCGGTGATACAGAAATCGAGTTTAAAATCGGTGATCAAGTGTACACCCATTCAGCGTTAATTGCGAATATTACCGACGATTGCATACTGGGTCTCGACTTCCTGCGGAATTACCGATGTGTTTTAGATATCGATAAAGGAGTATTGAAATTCCCAGACCAAGAAGTCTTCCTGCAAGGAATTAACACATGCAACCTCTATTGCTTAAAGGATACCATATTGGCTCCAAGAACGGAAACCTTAGTCGAAGTTAAATTTCCTAAGAAAATTAGGCAACGCAGATGTGTTATGGTTGAAGACATTGGCCGGCACCCGGAACTTATCACTGCGAGGACATTAGTTATGACGAAAGGAAGATCCAAGGTCAGGATTGTAAATCTTGGGAAAAAGGAGATCCAGTTGAAGAAAAACAGTGTTGTTGGAAGATGTGAAGAAGTGAAGTATCTCCGCCAGATCAACACATCTTCAGTAAAACAAGACGCAATAAAAGGTGAACCTGATCACATCCAGCAACTTCTGGAAAATTCTAAGAGCAATTTATCAGTTTCGGAACTACAGCAAGCCAAGGAATTTCTGCTACGGTTCCGGGATATCTTTGCAACGGGAAAAGATTGCGGAAGAACAGGTCTCGTCAAGCATGAGATAGATACAGGTGATGCTAGACCAATTAAGCAGAGACCGCGCCGCATACCCTGGGCTAAAGAAACTGAGGTAGCAGAAATGGTAAAGGATATGGCTGATAGCGGAATAATTGAACCTTCTACGAGCCCATGGTCTTCTCCTGTCGTTCTGGTGAAGAAGAAGGACGGCAGTACCAGATTCTGTGTAGACTACAGAATGCTGAATGATGTAACGAAGAAGGACAGTTATCCCTTGCCTAGGATAGATGACACACTGGATATGCTCAGTGGTATGAAGTGGTTTTCAACCATTGACTTGAAAAGTGGCTACTGGCAAGTGGAAATTAGCGAGAAAGATAAGGAAAAGACAGCGTTCAGTACAGGAATTGGCAACGGCCTGTGGCAATTTAACGTCATGCCTTTTGGATTGTGCAACGCTCCAGCGACGTTTGAACGCCTCATGGATAGAGTCATGGTGGGCCTTCTTGGTGACGTCTGTCTAGTATATTTGGATGACGTCATTATAATGGGCCGCACTTTTAAGGAACACCTGAGAAATATGGAGAAAGTATTCACCAGGATACGGGGGGCTAACCTAAAACTAAGCCTAAAGAAGTGCGCCCTGTTCAAGAAGGAGGTCAGCTACCTAGGACATGTCATCTGCGCCGATGGAGTGAGAACCGATCCTGAGAAGATAAAGGCTGTCCAACAGTGGCCGGCTCCAAAGAACAAAACAGAAGTACGTGCATTTCTAGGGTTGTGCACATACTACAGACGGTTTGTTATGGGTTTTTCGGACATTGCAAAACCTTTACATCAGCTGACTGAGGATAAACGAGATTTTATCTGGGACAAGAACTGTGAGTCAGCATTCAATGAACTAAAGCAACGGCTATGTGAAGCGCCTATACTGGGGTATCCGAGCAGAGATGGAAGATTTGTCGTCGATACCGACGCCAGCAACACAGGAATTGGTGGAGTGCTGTCGCAGGTGCAAGAAGACAGGCAAGTCGTGATCGCTTACTTCAGTAAGGCACTTTCAAAACCAGAAAGGAACTACTGCGTGACTCGACGAGAACTACTGGCTGTTGTAAAAACTTTGCAACATTTCCACAAGTACCTTATAGGGAGACAGTTTACGTTGAGGACGGACCACGCTGCATTGAAATGGCTTCTACAATTCAAAAACCCTGAGGGTCAAGTTGCAAGATGGCTAGAGCAGCTGCAGGAGTTCAACTTTGTGACGGAACATCGTAGTGGAAAAGGGCATAACAATGCTGACGCCCTGTCGCGACGTCCATGTAATGAGGACTGTAGACATTGCCAGCAAAATGAAGCCCGGGAACACGTGAACTTAATTAGGGCTGAAGGCAATTTTAAGAAGTCCCAGGAAGAAGATGACGATATTCGACCTATACTGGACTGGAAGCGTAGTGGAACTAGGCCTCAGTGGAATGAAGTATCGTCACATAGTCCTGTCACAAAGAGCTACTGGGCACAGTGGGACAGTTTAGTCCTAGAAAATGACGTGCTTTGTAGGAAATGGGAATCGAACGATGGCAAGGAGGTGACCACACAAGTGATAGTACCACGACGTGAAGTGGTCCCCCTGCTTCAGGAGATACACGATGGCGCTTCTGGTGGACACCTGGGAATCAAGAAAACTCTACTGAAAGTGAGACAGCGGTATTACTGGCTCAATTGTAGAGAAGACATAGAGCAATGGTGTCGGAAATGTACAGCGTGCGCATCCGTGAAAGGACCACAGACTAGGAGCAGGGGCAAGCTTCAGTTGTACAATGTAGGAGCCCCATGGGAACGCATTGCCATCGACGTTGCTGGACCTTTCCCAGTGACAGATGACGGAAACAAATACATAGTGGTGATACAGGACTATTTCACAAAGTGGCCTGAAGTTTTCGCCATACCCAATCAGGAAGCGACGACAGTGGCGAAAAAGGTGGTCGAAGAAGTAGTATGTCGGTATGGCGCACCTTTGGAGATCCATTCCGATCAAGGCCGCAACTTCGAATCTGCGCTGTTCCAGGAAATGTGCACTCTTCTGGGGATTTACAAGACACGCACAACACCTGCGCACCCACAGTCGGACGGAATGGTGGAGAGGTTTAACCAGACCCTGGAGAATCACCTGGCTAAGGTTGTCGATGACCATCAGAAAGATTGGGACCGGTATATTCCACTATTTCTGATGTCTTATCGATCAGCAGTGCATGATAGCACGGGCCATACCCCAGCAAGAGTGAATTTCGGCAGGGAGATGAGACTTCCAGTCGATACCATAACCGGCGTGCCACCTGACAAGACTAAGCCAGTTACGGACTTCGTAAGTGACCTCCAAGATCAATTGGATGAAGTGCATAAACGAGTGCGTGAGAATAGCCTGCACACCAGCGTTAAAATGAAAACTAGATACGACCGCAATGCCAACGCCAAGGGATTTGAGGAAGGGGCACTGGTTTGGCTCCACAACCCACTTCGACGAAAAGGGAAGTCGCCGAAACTTCAAGCTCGATGGGAGGGACCCTACACCGTGATAAAAAGGATCAACGACGTTACCTACCGCATCAAGAAAGGGTTACGAGGGAAACCTAAGGTAGTCCACGTGGATAGATTGGCGCCGTATCACGGATCTAATAATGCTCGGGACGAGCATGACTAAGAGGGGGGCACTGTTACGCCGTGAAACTTGAGTACGCTATATCTTCGACAAAACCAAGAGTAGCATCAAATAATTAAAACGCATTGCTGTGCGAAGCTTCGAGAATAGGAGTACATACTCAGGCCTGGCAAATTCCAGAAAAGTCCGACATACGCTATTATTATTAGATAACATTCAGTAGGTAGGTATGTGGGTGGATAAGGGAATTTGTACCTTCCGGTGTTAGCAATAGAGTCGAAATTTGCATGTAAGGTGGTAGATAAGTACCTACTTACGAGAGTAATAATAATGATTTATGGCCTCCCGATGCGACTATTTTGTGCTAGAATGTCCTTGAAACGTCGGTATCGAGAAATTTCGATGACTTCGCATATAAATACGGGTCCCCGGCTAGAAGCAGTTCAGTTTGATTTCGTCAGCGATACAGAGCGAACTACCTAAGTGCTTGAAGTGATACCTAGCGACCTAAGCGATACTAAACGGAACTCTGAGTGTTTATAGTGATTGGTTATTTGTTGATCGGACTAATTTGTCATTGTTTTGTGGTTAATAAAGTTATCTGCTAGTAAACCGGCATTTAATTACTCACGTTCGTAACAATAATGTACTAAAACCAAACATCGTTAACGCAGCTTTAAACCCTGCTTACCTACAAACAGAAAGCGTGTAGATAAACAAGTGTACGACGGTCGAAATGAATACTCTGGCATAACAGCCGCCGTACCGATTCATTGTGTAATCAATCATTAACCGTGGAATGTTAACGTAAACGTATGTAGTGTAGCCATGAGGGCTGACAAACTGGGACGAACAGTTTTGGGGGTATGTGGAACAAAGAGTCCAAAATACCTCCATTCAAAAGGGGTCCGACAAGACGGGTGGACTACTGCCTGAGAGCTTACTTTTCTATAAATGTTCAAATCAGGCGGAGACCTTTAATTGCGTGATGAGCGATTCATAGTTCTTATGTGATGTCATAGATGTCGCTACAATAGAAACAAATTATATTTAACTAGCAGCCTGTCCCGGCTTCGCACGGGGTAGACAATTATTTATTTTTGGAAATTTGGATATAAAACACATTTTTTAGTGACTTAAGACTCATTTTTCTACACCTTCGATTACATTGTTCAAATTTTACCATGGATCCCTAATTTTTTTCAAAATGAAATGTAGCCTATGTCAAATTGGAAGAATGTAGCATTCTATTGGTGAATTTTTTTTTTAAATTGGTCCAGTACTTTTTGAGCCTATTCATTACAAACATACAAAAATAGGTAGAAATCTTTCCTCTTTATAATATTAGTATAGATTACACGTCTTTAACCTATCAACACCCGCGAAACGAGACACAATAGTAAGACAATAACAGCGCGGCCCAATGACACCGGTCGGGGATTCATGAATTAAATGAGTGTACTATGTTAGCTCGATAGATGAATGTGCGATTAATGCTTGTGAGATAAAACTATACTGCGATGAAATGCGAAAGTTTCTATATGGATGTTTGTAACTGTTTTACGCAAAGACTGCTGAATGGATTTTGATGAAACTTAGGTTACAGATAGACCATGTCCTAGAATGTCATATAGAATACGTTTTATTGGAAAAATTAACTACTATTTAGCGGGCGAAGCCGCTGGTAGCAGCTAGTATTTTTATAATTATGAATACTAAAATATTAAGGTACGTAACTGACCGCTATGTATCTACGCTAATAAAGTAGTTACTCAGATACCCGCGAAACGAGACACAATAGTAAAACAATAACAGCGCGGTCTCATAGGACCGGTTGGGGATTCAAACGTTAAGAAGAAATTTACCACACAGGGATTTGTCCTGAAATAGCAGCTTTTGATCTCGGAAGAATGTGCCTTTAGGATAAAGAAGATTGGCGAGCTGGGTATCACATCAAAATCCAAACATACACAAATCTAGTTATATGCAACTTATGGGTCATATATCGTTAGTTATTTTCCAAGCTAAAATACAATATTAGCAGTCCGGAGTAATTAAAAAACCATGATTTTAGGGTACAGTCCCGTTACGGAAACAAAACGCAATAATGCAATAGTACCTCGTCCTTTTTGTGAAGTCTGTAAAAACAAAACGCATAAAATAGGTTTATTGCGTCAGCTGTTACTTAGGTATGTCAAATACAAAAAAAATATAAACTGTCATGATATTTTTGTTTGACCCTGCCTAAACATAATTCGTCGTTCGTGTTATTTGTAATGTTGTCTGCATCTATAAATGAAGTGTGAACTCTTATTTTGTGCCGCCACGTTACTTTAGTACATTACAATTTGCGTTTAGTGTATAAACCTGCGCAGGACTGAAATAGGACTCTTATTTATTCTGTGAATGTTTTTCATGCTTTAACAATGTCAGCAGTTGATCTTCGGTGTATAAACTGTTATGTGCGCTTATCACGCCTTCGCCGACGTGTCTTGATTTGACCAGTTTAAAGGAGAAAACCGAAGCCATTATCGGCTACTGTTGTAATTGTAAAGTATGACTCAGAACCGTGGGCTGTTGTTCACATGTCATGAGTGTAGTCTGGTATTTAGCTTACGATCGACACGAAGGAACAATCTCCCTGCGGTATTTCTTGACAATGTATTGTTACAATTATAATAAAAAAAATGTTATAAATACTATGGTTTTGTTTTTTACCTGTTACGAGACGCCGCGCGGCATCAAGAGGTGCAGCGCGACGGCGCGTGGCATAACAAGGGGCAACGCTGCATGAAGCAACGTATTCTAAATTCTCACAATGAAATGTGTATCTTTTCGCGTAGTAAATAAAGTTATATTTTGAGTCACTCTATTAAAATGTGCGCGCAGCGTCGCGTCTCGGTGTGAGCTGACCCTAACCATCGTACGATTGAACGATGTGATTAAACACAAATTCTTTAGAGTGTCCTAATAGAAGCTTGTAAATCATCGCATGAGCACAGGGTTTCGTCGATAAAACTAATCTCATCGTGCGACGAAATCACATCGTTCAATCGTATGATAGTTAGCTAAATAGGACGACGCTTAAGGGTCTGCCTTAAAACCTTGTCCAGAAGAAGCGAATTCGTTTAGAAACGTTTCGCGCGAATTCATTCGCGCGCTAGTAATATACTAGCACAAATACGTCGCGTCCACAAGTATCGCGCGAATTCAAAATACGCGCGTAAATCGCGTGCAGAACGCCAGACCCTCAACTCGCGCGTATTACACGCGAGTCGAGATACTAGGGACACCTTGTTGCGTCCAGTTAAACGCGCGAACTCCAGAGCGAGTGCACATATCCAGGGAAATTGAGCACCTACATTTGATACGGAATTGTTGAATGCTCCAGCGTTGATACGCTCTTTCTGGGCGCAACGGTCGCGCGTGATACGCACGCGCAATCGCGATGAATTCGCCCCTTCTGGTCAAGCTCTAAGTCACATAATTAGGTAGGTACCTTGTAATATTTTTGGTGGTCCATTTTGAGGTTATGTCTATAAATCATTTTGTATCCTCAACTCTAATGTATGTCTTACCATTACATATTTTGATATACTCTATTGTAGCATTCTAATCCATATATTCATTCTATTGTACGTTAAGCCTGTATGTGATACTGAAAGTACATGGGGTTTTGCCAATCTTCTTTCTACTTTCACACAAGTAAAATTAAAGATCGATGATCGCCGAAGCTAGTATGACCATAAACGCTCTCTAAAACGGGACAACATATGACTGTTAAAATGTGACTATACTAACACTTCTGCCCAATACACCAACGAATGATATAAGTGCTATATTATATTATCTCCTCTAGCCAATAAGCCAAAAAGCTTTCGCGTGGCCACTTAGCCGTACAAATATTTATTTTGCTCTTTATGTTAGTTTCCCAATCAATTAATAGATTACTTTATTTATTTGTCATGAACTCACAGAAGGAATAGAAGTATATCTATATCTTATAACTAGTAGTTGGCGTAGGTAGTGCTATTCCAAGGATTCAGAGGCGGTTAGCTTAACGTTTGAATCCCCGACCGGTCCTATGAGACCGCGCTGTTATTGTTTTACTATTGTGTCTCGTTTCGCGGGTATCTAAGTAATTAACCTATCAATACCCGCGAAACGAGACACAATAGTAAGACAATAACAGCGCGGTCCTATGAGACCGGTCGGGGATTCATGAATTAATATGGATAAGCTACCTGAATTCAGGGAAGCATTTTATTAATCTGGTTTTTCGGATCAAAAGACCTTTTTCTCTATGCAAGTGTATATTAAATGTCAGAAGAAAGAGATTAAACGTTGTCCGATTATATCCCCGGGAATCTTGTTGCATATCCACGTTAACACTGAAGCCTTTCGTACACAAGGCAACACAAATCTTTGATACGCACGGTTCGTGCACAAGACATCGAATCCCAAGTCGCAAGTCAGACCATAGAGGCTGTCCACGGAAGCGTAGCTTCACAGGCGCGTATTCGTCATTACAGACTTGGTCTACGCCTGCGAGAAGCTTACATACAAAACTATAAAAGTCTATAAAGACGAAACACCAACGATTCGACAGCACAACGTTGTCTCTTTGTTCACAGTAGACCTATTTGGCCACTGCCTGCGGTTACACGGCTCGAATAATTGCTCCGACGCGAATAATTGCTCCGCCATATTGAAAGTGGCAGTGATGTTTGTCGCGAACTAGCAACGATGTCGGCAAGCAAGTAGCGTGCAATTGGTGTCGACAACGGCGTCGGCGGAGCAAAATGTCGGTGCTCAATGTATTACGGTAGTCGCTTAACCTATCACATACCCGCAAAACGAGACACAATAGTAAAACAATAACAGCACGGTCTCATAGGACCGGTCGGGGATTCATGAACTAAAGACCAAAATAGTCGTATAATTATGAAAGATTTGCGTATCCTTCTGTAAGTGCTAAGGGCTTAATATTTAAGTTCGTTGACCCTAAACGGGGTCAACCTATGCCGAGCACTATTAATAACCTTACCTTAACAAAGTATTCTTCGCTGTTTTTGTTTATTTCTTGATAAACTAAATCTACTCTACTACTTGACTATCTAAAAGATTAACAACTGATGAGAGGTATTTCCACATGTCAACATGCCAGACACTGCGGCATTGCCAAACTAATCTCATTAACAAGTAAACAACTAATGGGTTACGAGTTTCTCTGTTTCATAGTTAATGATAAGAATCTGTCAACGTTTGCATAACTTTAACTTTACACATACAAATACAATTTATTCGCTTGAATACAGGTAAAACATGAGATGATAAAATAAAACAGTCGTTAAACACTTTCTTTTAAATATCTAACCTATTTTGTCCAATTGCTGGGCAAAACCCTCTCTGTCCCGTTTTCACAGATCTCAGTCTTTCTCTTAAATAAAAAAACTTTTTATAATTTAATAAGACGTTAGTGTTATTTGTTTTCTTTCTATGTGTTTGTGTGTTCTTTAAATAAAATAATTATTATTTTAGTTTTTTATTCAATTAAACCAATGAAATTTTTTATTTTAATTGAATGTAGACCATTCTAATAAATAAAAAGAGTCCACGTGTTTTCTTAAATTATGGCTATCACAGTCCATACATCACGGACAGTACTGAGTAATCAGTGTGATGCGTTTAGTGGAATACTTCATGTATTAACGTACTACGCTCTTTTGTTAATACATAACACTTCAGTAATTTTTTCGATGTCGTATTTGACGGAAAAGCTTACGCCTATTTTTTGTTTAATTTTTTTCAAGTCAGTTGTATGATTTCTCCCAATCTAGGACCGAGCGAGAGCCGGGTCAGACTATTACGACTAAACCCTCTCCTATGTGCCTTTTTTGCCTTACGTTCCTAACACAGCACCGTGAGTTTTCCTTTCAGAAGCAAACCCTTGGCTCCAGTAGGCTTCGGCCTTGCTGGGCCCTTACAGTTTGCTGACATCTCCTAGAGGCACGCGTGGAGCACTACGCACCGTCGACGACTTGAGCTCGGTCTGGACTTACATTACCGGACGGCCGGACGGCGAGCTACCCATTGCTTACCGTCCACAAGCCTACACAAGGTAGTTACCACAATCCCACCATTGCTCTTGTAAGAAAGATAAATTATTTTCGGTCCTATACATGAAAATGGAATCTGTCTATTTTATATTGTAACTTTTTTTGACCTACGTTAGAAAAGCGCTCATGCGTATGAAACCTACAAATTGACATAGTAAGATCATAAAAAATGTATAACTTATTGGTCCATATGTCAAACCCTTTCACATCATTGGCTTTTTGAGGGTCGTAGAATGTCAGACTAGACAGAAAAAGACTTGGATTTTTTTAGTTATAGGTACGAGTACACAGAATAACAAAAAAGTTACCTAAAAGTCAACACCAGTCTACACATGGCTCGACATCAGTGAAACTGTTTTTGTTTATTTTAGTTAGTGATAAGTGATTCTTTGTAATTTATTATGCGTCTATTCGGGTAGATTTTTTTTCTTTATATAAAGTAAATTAAAAAAGTCAGAATTAGGTGAATTTTGGGGCTACGGTTAGACTTAGTTCAAAAAAATAAAATTGCTGATTTCTGCGGATACCGAAATTAAAACGACAGGCCAAATGTTAGTTGAACTCGCGCACGAAGGGTCCCATATAATAAAAAATACTACGCTAGGACGGTTCCTAGCGTAGTATTTTTTGTTATACGAGTATCAGCAACAGAAATACTTCATCTGTAAAAAAAAATCAAAAGTTTAGTAGATAGCATGGTTCATGAAATACAGCCTGGTGGACGGACAGCCAGACAGACAAACGGACGGATAGCGGAGCTTTGGTAGGTACCGTTTTACCTTTTGGGTACTGAACCATAAAAATGAATAAATATATCAAGGCACAGCCGAATTTACTGGGCCTAGGAGCTTGAAATTTTCCACAAGGTTTCCTTGTACGAAATGTATCTTAAATGTAAAGCGATGGCCTGAAATACAGGTTTAAATTAACCTAAAAACTACCTATTTACCAAGTTTTTGAAAAAATGTTAGTTATTTTAAAGTTGGTTTAACTGGCCCAATTCTTGAAGTTAAAACTGCTTTTGCTTAATAAAAGTTTTTCAAAGTCCAAGGCAAATAAGTGCATTTATTTTTTACACATAAGTTTTGGAAATATATCGTTAAGTATCAGTTAAGATGGACACCTATCCACCAACCGACCGCGGCAAGTGTCCGTACCGTACGTCCGTACCTTAGAGATTGACTCGTAGGGCAGTTGGTATATTGTTTTATGAAAATAAATAAGTTTATTTATGAGGAAACTAAACAATGAAATCAATATTCCCTGACCCCATAATCAAATTTCAATCCAGGGTCTAAAATAACCGCTACATAATCACATACAGATGTATTCTACCCTGATTCTACCAGCCGTTTGACAGCTACGTTGAAATGGGTCCAAAGTAAACTTCGGACACCCGATGTTTCCCGAACATTGCCGAACAATCCCGAACCGTGGTCCCTAAACTATGTATCTGGATTTTTGGAGTATACCCGTTTCGGCACCCAGATTTTCGGCACCCAAGCTATTCCCGTTTTGGTACTAATAGGCATTTTAGATGGTAGTAACCTATACCAAATCTCAATCCAAAATACCTTATTGGTGCCGAAGCAGAAATAGCTTCATAATCATCATCTGCCTAGCCTTTTCTCAACTATATTGGGGTCGTCTTCCAGTCAAGCCGGATTTTTTTTTTTTTTTTAGTCGTTATAAACTAGTGCTTGACTGCGATCCCACCTGATGGTAAGCAGTGATGCAATCGTCGATGGTGAGGCGCACTAGTTTATTAAAAGCCTATTCACTCTAGCCTTGAAGACACCCAAATCATAATCGGACGGAAAAACCGCAGCAGGCAGATTGTTCCAGTCCCTCGATGTACGCGGTATGAAGGACGAGGCGAAACGCTTAGTCCGGACCGTAGAGGTTTGGACAACGTAAGGGTGGATACCCGCCGTACGACGGCTTGTCCGATGGTGGAAAGGGGATGGCGGAATCAATTCATGCAATTCCTGCGCACACTCTCCGAAATGCATCCTGTAAAAAACCGAAAGGCTGGCTACCCTGCGCCTGTGCTCAAGGCTTTGTAGATTGGAGTTAGCCAAATCTGGATCCCCAATTAACCTCTTTGCACGCCTTTCCACTGAGTCCAAAGCTGCCAGGTGGCATTTTGCAGCTCCAGCCCATATGTGGCTGCAGTACTCCACACACGATCGGACCTGTGCTTTGTATAACATTAAAAGCTGTCCCTGTGTGAAGTACTGCCGGACCTTTGCCAAAACGCCGAGTTTCCTAGCAGCTATCTTGGCCTTGGACTCAATGAACCGCCCAAAGTTCAGATCGGAGGAAATTTCAACTCCCAAGAGCTGAAGGCGGTCGGTGCATTCCAGGGATACATTCCGGAAAGCAGGAGCAAAGGTGAACGGGCTCCTTTTAGCGGTGAATAGACACGCTTGTGTTTTGGTGGCGTTGAATCCCACCAAATTGGCTTCGCCCCACTTGGAGACTGCCTGAAGTGAGTCATTCGTACGCTCTACCATAGCCTCTCTTTCAGACTGGATTAGCTCCCTACTAGCCTGAGTACTCGGCATGTATCTCTCTACAACTGTGCTATCATCTGCATACCCATAGATACCGGGCAGCAGCAGATCGTTGATATGGAGCAGGAAGAGAGTTGCAGAGAGAACAGACCCCTGAGGAACTCCGGCATTAGTTATCATGGGCTTTGATGAGCATCCGTCGACAACAACTCGGAGGGACCGTTCACTCAGGAAGTCTTTTATCCAGTTAATCAGGCCAGGAGAGATGCCGTACGCTGGAAGCTTACTCAAAAGGCTAGCGTGCCATACCCTATCGAAGGCCTTCGAGACGTCTAAGGAGACTGCAAGTCCTTCCCCATTCTTCTCGAGGGCCTCGCCCCACAAGTGAGTGGCATACACTAGTAGGTCCCCAGTAGACCGATTGCGACGAAACCCGTACTGTCGGTCACTGAGGAGATCGTTACCTTCCAGGTATGCCATGAGGCGCGAGTTCAATACACGCTCCATAATCTTGCAGAGTATGGAGGTTATTGAAATCGGCCGATAGTTGGTAGGATCGGCACGACTGCCCTTTTTGGGCACGGGCTGCACGTTGGCAAGCTTCCAGGACTTCGGCACTATACCAGTCCTATATGAGAGGCGAAACAAGCGTGTCAGAACAGGAGACAACTCGGGCGCACATGCCTTGAGAACAATCGCTGGAATACCATCTGGTCCACTAGCCTTATTCACGTCTAGACGACACAGTGCTCTCAGAACCTCTTTGTTCCTTATACGGACTTCGGGCATCGAGGTGCCACAGTGAGGCAGAGTCGGTGGAGTAGCACTGCCAGTGTCAAGACGAGAATTATGGGCGAAGAGAGATGCAAAGAGACCCGCTTTCTCTCTCGCCGTATGAGCTAGTGTTCCATCTGGCCGAACCAGCGGAGGCAATGTGGGCCGACAGAAGTTCGCTTCGACCGACTTGGCAAGGGACCAGAATGCTCTGCTACCGGACGGTTGCGCAGAGAGCTTCAGGCCAATGTGGGAAATGCGATCGAAGCGAGCCTTCCTTATTGCCTTTTTGTAGGACTTGGCAGCATGGTTGAAGGCTCTCTTCTTTGAGTTCAGGTCCGGAGCTTTGCGGTCACGAGCATCCACCCAGGAAAGAAACGCCGAGTGCTTTCGCTTTTCAGCTTCAGCACAGCCGGCGTTGAACCATGGGCGGGCTGAGCTACCGACGGGTACGTCACCATGTGGGATGTAATACTCCATAGCTTGACGCACCACATCGGAAATTGCCTCCGCACAGCTCGACGGATTTTCCGAAGAGAAGCAGACCTGCTGCCAAGGATAAGATGCAAAGAAGTGCCGCATCTCATCCCAATCTGCTGACTTGTAACGCCACACTCGCCGTTCACCGCGTGAGTCGCAGTCAGGTGGCGAGAAGGACGTTACAGATTTCACCAGACAGTGATCTGAAGTTCCGAGTGGTGAGGAAACTGTTACGATACATCTGTCTGGGTCGGTTGTCAGCAGAAGGTCCAGACAATTGGCAGTATGACCAGCAATATCAGGCACCCTTGTCGCTTGCTTTACCAACTGAGAGAGCCCCATTGAAACTGCAAAGTTTCGCGCTTCTCTCCCAGCGTGGTCAGTCCTCTGGTATGGGAAAAGCCAGTCTTGATGACAGGCGTTAAAGTCCCCCAGAGCGACGAACTGCGCATCAGGGTGCCGATGCAGGGCCGTATCGGCGGCCATACCGAGGTGGTCAAATAACCGAGTTGTCTCCTGATCACCGCTGTGGGATCGGTAGACACAGGCATAGACAATTTTGTCCATACCTGTGTCCACCAACAGCCATAAGGTTGAAAAATCGGGGTCTTCAAGGTGACGGAGACGCTGGCAGCAGATGTCATTGCGGACGTACACACAGACCCCGGCACGCTGTCGGAAGTGATGCTCCAGTGAGTATCCCGGGTAGTTGAGGTACGCCGCATCTGACGGACATCTTATCTGCGTCTCCGTCAAGAAAAGCAAGTGTGGCTTATCGGTTTCAAGGTGGTGGTGGACCGCATTGATATTGGAGTGCATCCCTCGAATATTCGAGAGATGCACTTGGAATGGGAGGACGTGCAACCGCTGTCGACACCTGCTTTTCTTTTTACCTTTTTTCATTGTTGTTTGGGTTTGGAGTGAATAGGAATGGTGGAAGATAGCAGTTGAGCGAGGTGATGCGATGTTAAACCCAATAACACACTCAGAATTGCTGCGCCAATGGAGGTTTGATCTGGAGACTGCGGGGACGCCCGAACCCCCCTAAGGATCGCCATCGGGTCCTCCCATCCGGTCGCCAACCGGCACGATGGGGCCACCCTGGGATTTTTCGCAGATGGCGGGGCAGCCTTTCGTGTGTGGCTGGCACACTACTTGGGCCCCCAACTGTCTACGGTCGGCCAGCGGAGCACCGTGCTTCGGATCCCGCTACCCTCCATGATCAAACATCCGGCACAACAACAGCTGGTGCATCATACCCGGTACACATCGCAACACAACTGCTCAGACCTATCCTCCACCGTACGGCTTCACCAAACATCATGCCGGAACACGACGGATCGCTTGGCGGCATGGCTTTGTCTGGTGGGTGGTAATCTTTAAGCCGGCAGCCGATGCAATGGCCTACCACCAGATTTACTGCTCGTTTAGCACTACCCAGGGGACACGTGTAGGGTGGTCGAAATTCAAGTAAATCCTACGGACGCGAGCAGCCCATCCCCCTTTTTGATTTAGCTGAATACCAGTATTTTACGAGGAGCAGCTGCCTACCAGACCTCCACAACCCATTCATTAACTGGGGTAACACGGTACTTCATGGCAAGACTAAAGTCAGATTTACTGGCATTTGAGATGGTAGTAACCTATACAAAATCCCAATCCATTTTTGGGTGCCGAAAATTGTGGTGCCAAAAATCTGGGTACCGAAACGGGAATCCTCCGGATTTTTGACTGTGCAAATATTATTGGGATTTGTCTGATATAAAGGTTCTTGTTTTCAATGTAATTGAATATTTTCGGGGGATGATGAAGCTTAATATATTTTGGGATTTCAACGATCCCGGTTGGGGAAATAGCGTTATTTTTGTATCAACGTTTTTGTTCGTGAAAATGTGACGCCGAATATGTAGCTTAGTCGCGTTTACTATTTACGTGGCTCGTGTAACAAGTTCGGATCCCGCGTGGCATAAAATTTATGTAGCTACCGACTTACTTGGTTGCAATGCTTAGATATTGGGTATCACACATGCTTTTCATGTCTCTCTAGAGGACTGTCACGTGCTATAAAACATATGCATATGGGAAAAGTAGTCAAGATCAAAATCAACTAAGAGATAATCGTCATGCTCTGGCCCCCGCTAGAGACAACCCGAATCTAGGAAGTTGAAGGACGATTTTCAGCCACTGTGGGCTTGCGGACGGCGACCAATGACTCACTCGCCGACCAGTAAGAACAACAACCCCGGGTGTTGTTCTTACCACGTAGTGTTCCACACTCGCCTCAACGAGATGTCAGAGAAACCTTAGGAACCAAGCAGGGTCGAGGCCACTTGGGAAAGAGAACGCCGGGCCCTGGAACGAAGGCAAAGAAATACATAGATGTGTATTTTAGTCAGTAAAAGTCTGCACACCCTCCCACTCCAGTCTAGAGGAAAAGAAATCATTAGATGATTTGCCACCTAAAAAAACCTTTCAAACATAAGTGTCAACCATCAACATCAAAAAGTGCAAAACAACCACGATAACTATCAAGCTATTTACTGAACCATACTCATTAACTAAACTACCCCTAAACTTGTAACAGCAAGCCTACCCCTCACTACACTAACACATGTTTACGAGACTGTCAGCAAAATAACTACCCTCAAATAACAAAATACAACACTAATTACGTTACTAAACCGTTAAATGGCGGAGTTATGGACAAACATAAAACGTAAAAATGTCTAACATAAACTTAAAATGGCGGCGGGATTTATGTTCGAAAGTTATGTACTGTATCGACGTGTATGTGACTTGTTTTTACGTTTGAGTGAGGGAGGGTAGACTGGGAAAAGCCGGTTAATAAAGTTGTACCTATGTCTGTATTTTTTTTTATAAAATACATCGTCGTCTAAAAGTGTTACACTGCTAACTCCCTTTTAGCTAAAAGGGAGTTAGCAGTTTAACACTTTTAGACGACGACATACTAATAATATAATATCTAGCTACTACACTAATATCATAGAGGTGAAATTATTTGTGTATATACGTGCATTTATTACTTCTTCACGCTCGAATGACTGTACATGTCGATAAAACTTAATACAAGGATAGACTATATCCTGAAATAGCACAAGAGTTCGCTCCTATGGGATAGCTTTCCAGTGTAACACGGTCGAAACCGCTGGCAACAGCTAGTCCAAAATGAGAAGTAATATGTCCAGATAAGTGCTGGTATGGCCACGCTGAATGACAATGCTTATCCTCAGTCCAAGGTAGCCATAATTAGGATCCATAAAGGTTAGGAACCCTAAAAATGTACTCGTACCGTGCTTATAGGTAATGGTAAATAAGCCCAAATTACCTGATTGAACGAGGTTACTGCCCCTCAAGGACATCTACAACATCCAGGGATATTCCTGACGAGTTAACTACCTTGGAGACAAAAAAGGAAATCTCAGGAGTCTGCTAATTTCCCGGAATCCATATCTTTTCAACCCAGACCCGTAATGGGGCTGACTAGTGAATTATGGATCACTAGTAGTCCCAGGAGTGGAACTTTATTAGGCTGTCGATGTAGTGGTTAACGGACCATGGTATTTTTAATAGGCAGGAAGAACAATGTCCCAATCGATTAGAAAAATTGGATTACAAATCATAAGTTAACCATGCTTCAGACAAAAGATTACGCTTATTGTTTGACTGGATGCAGTGTTAGGTTTGACGTGTCGATTGAAAAAATAGGTAAGAACAACTCGTTCCTTGTTTCCTGATAGCTACAACCCAGGAATCTTTAAGTGAAGAGTGAATAGCTTCAGACAAAAGATTACGCTTACTGTTTGACTGGTTGCAGTGTTAGATTCGACGCGTCGAGTAAAAAAATAGGTAAGAACAACTCGTTCCTTGTTTCCTGATAGCTACAACCCAGGAATCTTTAAGTAAAGAGTGAATAGGTTACTTCTAGGTAAGCGCGCTCCATCGATCTTTGACCGCATCGTCGCTTTCTATCAGGTGAGATAGTGGTCAAGCGCAAACCTATCTACGATAATAAAAATAAATATAAATCAAAAGTAATTAAAAATATTTTAAAAATAACTTTGGTATCATGCATCATTGGCCATATTTTCTCACCTTTAACACAGTAACCTCAGCAGATAGCCGTTACAACCAGCATGAACAAAACCGCGGGCAATAGCTAGTTATTTATCGTTATTGTTTACAATCTATTTTATTTGACTGTACTTTATACGTTCGCGCGAGTAGACGACAGAAAAAGTAGGTGTAATCGGAAGGTTCAGACTTTTGCCAAGCTTTTCGTTTTGCAATAGCGGGATGACAAACAAAACTTAAAAAGAAGGTTTGCGCAGTAGGTTACATTTTAATCATCATTTCATTCCACCACTGCGATTGACGCAAAAGTTCATTTTAGTAATTATGAGAAGGGTAACGTTTCGACTATTGTCAACTTTTATAAGCACCCTCGTAGGCCTATGTGGGAAAAAAATGCCTTATTTTTACATAGAAACCTTAACCTTACGATACACAGAAACTAACCTAACAAATAAGTTTACTTCCATCAAATCAAGTATTCCAGCTGTCCAGGGGTACACGAGGATAATTCAATATCCGTGATGGATAACATTCCTCATAGTTCTGCGAAATATTACCAATTTCTACCGGTAGCAGTTCATTTGTAGTTTGGGCGCGCTCTCGTGGGTATTCGCAAATTAATTGGTGTTAGGGTAGAGGAGATATAGGTAGCGTTGTTTTGGTTAAAGACTGAAATAGGCTTGCCATATTGAGAAATATAAACAGAAACACATTTATTTCAAATAGACCATTTACAAGCACTTTTGAATTGTCAAAATGTCGGTCAGTTAAGGATCCTGCGGAGATCGCTCGCTACTTCGAGTTGAGATGAAAATAAAATACGTTCGCGGTATATTGCTATCTTTGTTTGGCAAAAACAAATGCGAAATTGCATATGTGTGTGTACGTGTGAGTCGGACAATCTTCACAGCATAATATAGAACAGTTTTGAACTTGACAAAATAATTCCATCAAAAACACAGCTTGTAAAAAAACTCAAGTCTCGCAACACTACTCTTCTACCGTAAAATATGTGAGATCCATGTTATTCCAAGTCAAAATATCTTGTATGTTTTAAATAAATGAATTAAGCTTTGTAATCGCATGAAAACACAATGTATCTCAAAAGTAATTAAGTAAATCGTTTAGTGTGATTACCAAGTCAAATCTTAAAAATGTAACTTTGTAATCCTATACATTTATATGGGATTACTAAGTTATATATGCAGTTGGTGTATCTAGAAAACTAGGCCGAAATTGCAAAATATTTTAGTTTTCCCTTGGTTTGTATACTAAACACTAATTGTAATCAAAATTTGAAACTTCTGTCTCTATGGCTGCTAAAAGTGCCTTAGACTTTTTATGTTCGTTCAGTCAGTGAGTGACAAAATTTAGAAAATTTAATGAAATTTGAAATGTATCGTCTTTTTATGAAGCCTGCTTGATCTAGTTTCGTCCACAACGAATTTATAAGAGGTTGAAAATGGCTCGAAATGTTTCGAGATAAGGATGGCACTTTTTTGCGCGACTTGGTGGGTGGGACACTACCGTGCCCCCAGATTACCTATGCTCCATTGAAGCAATAGGGTCGTCACTTTTAATGTTATCCTAAAAATAAATTTAATGCAAAAAAAAGACAGTGTTCTGTAGTGATCAGTCTATCGAATTGAAATCATATTTTTATTTTACCTGGGCCTACATGGACACTTATGAAACGTCAGAATCTAGTACGTAGTTCCAATTCGTCGTTTCCTATGGCGAAGAACCGGCAAGAAACTTCATGGTTACTCTTTTCAGAAAAATATTGGGTTTACAATATTTCCATACTAGCTGTGTCCGCGACTTCGTTGCGTGTATGACAAAACTTATCAATAAGTTTTTAGTGTAGTATCTACACTTATACAGGAAAAGTTTTAACCACTGCGTAAATTTTTTTTGGTGGCTCAGTGCAAGTAATAAAACACAGATCGATCTTCAAAGTTAAGCAACGCTTGCCAAGGTTGGTCTTTGGATGGGTTACCGAGGCACGGAGGAAACTCGTTATGTTAAGATAACATAACGAGTTTCCTCCGTGCCTCGGAAAGCATAGGCTGACTACCAGACCTCCACAACCCAATAACTGGGGTAACAGGGTACTTCATGGCAAGACTGGAGTCAGATTTACTGGCTTCTGACTATCCGTAAAGACTGTAAATGACAGCCGGGACCTACGGCTAAGCGTGCTTTCCGAGGCACGGAGGAAACTTGTTATGTTAAGATGGTCACCCATCCACAGACCAACCTATTGGCAAGGGTTGCTTAACCTTGAAGTCGACTTGTGTTCTATTACTTACACTGAGCCACCAAAAAAAATTTACGCAGTGGTTAAAAACTTTTCTTGTATGTATATCAATAAATAAGCAAAATCCCTCAAAACTAATATCTATACGAATGACTAATCTTACCTAAGAGTACTAAAAATACCCTACACACTACCAAATATACTACCTATACTTGAAATTAAAATCTACACGGTCTGCGCCCTATAAAAGTAAACCTAAGTACCTACCTAATTTAAAAAAAAATCGGTTCAGTATCGGTCTCGTAACACCCGCCCCCTCTGCCATAATTTTTTTGATATTTTCAATATACAGAATTTTTACTTCTACAAATCGATGGTCACGTAAAGTATCGAATCACCAAAATAGCAATTTTTTATTATGACTGTTTTGAGCTTTTTTTAAAAAGATGTTTTTTAATACAACTTCAAAAATTAGGAAAACTCTTAAGTTTCCCGATATTTGAAGTTGTATTAAAAAACATCCTTTAATTACTCAGATACCCGCGAAACGAGACACAATAGTAAAACAATAACAGCGCGGTCTCATAGGACCGGTTGGGGATTTAAACGTTAAAAAGAGCTCAAAACAGTCATAATAAAAAATTGCTATTTTATTGATTCGATACTTTACTTAGGGACCATCGAAATGTATTATAAGTATATATTACAATATTATATTAACAGACAGATTATTAGGATTGTACCCAAGAGTACAATAAAAATGTTTTTTATCAAAAAACTGTCGAAATACTAGTAATCAAAATCGTAGTCTACGGTGCTCCCACATTCACACCATAAGAGAAAATGTAAATATAAGAAAAAAAATCAAACCTATCAACATGAATTTAAGGTGATTAAGATCTAAATAATATAGTCCAGTCAAAATAGACTAAATTATTATTCAAGTTTGCATTAATTCCCAACAAGCTGGATTTTTGTGCAGGCCTTGAATATGTCATTACGAATGATATGTCAAAAGTCCCCATCGATCCCGCTTGTGCGTTGTTTTTTATTCGAGGTCAAAGGTCACAAATTAGCGTTTTTTGCGTATATCTCTGAAACAACGAGAGCTATCGAAAAATGGTTCAGGCAAAGTTTGTAGATCGTAAAATTGTCTACAAAAAGATCCAACACTTTTTCTTCTACGATGCACTGTTCTCGAATTATGGCTATTTTAAACATAGAAAATACGAATATGCACTCATGCTAAGGGATGATGGGTTCGATGAATATTTGAAGAACAAACCATCTGTAACGATACATAAGCAGTGTCGTAAAGCATACACCCAGAAGAGCAGCATCGCTGCAGCTAAAAGACAGCGTGAGGCGGAGATAGCTACCACATCTGGGATTAGTCCTCCTCGTACTAGCACGAGGAAATGAATCGTCTTTTTGACGAAATACTGTTTGTTCAGTGGCAATGAAGCAAATAAAACGGCTGAAATAAAAAAAAGCGCAGCATCTTCGACCTAGAGTGTCCTAAACTTTCAACCCTTGACTTCAAGAAAACCATCTTTAAGGAAGCTCAGACTCGTTCTCATGAGCTAACAAGTAGTGTCATTGCTAGATCGTAAAATTGTCTACAAAAAAGATGTGGACACTTTTCTTCTATAAAGCATCGCTTTCGAGATATCGTGACTTTAGACCGCAGGAAAGTCGTATTTTAAGTGTAACTTATCACTGTAGTACTTAGCCTCAGCAGATTTTTTTTTTATTTCAGCCGTTTTATCTGCTTCATTGCCACAGAACAAACAGTATTTCGTCAAAAAGACGATTCATTTCCTCGTGCTAGTACGAGGAGGACTAATCCCAGATGTGGTAGCTATCTCCGCCTCACGCTGTCTTTTAGCTGCAGCGATGCTGCTCTTCTGGGTGTATGCTTTACGACACTGCTTATGTATCGTTACAGATGGTTTGTTCTTCAAATATTCATCGAACCCATCATCCTTTAGCATGAGTGCATATTCGTATTTTCTATGTTTAAAATAGCCATAATTCGAGAACAGTGCATCGTAGAAGAAAAAGTGTTGGATCTTTTTGTAGACAATTTTACGATCTACAAACTTTGCCTGAACCATTTTTCGATAGATCTCGTTGTTTCAGAGATATACGCAAAAAACGCTAATTTGTGACCTTTGACCTCGAATAAAAAACAATGCACAAGCGGGATCGATGGGGACTTTTGACATAACATTCGTAATGACATATTTAAGGCCTGCACAAAAATCCAGCTTGTTGGGAATTAATGCAAACTAGAATGTCTATTTTGACTGGACTAATATACGAAACAAACGCTCGCAAACCGCTTGTACAATATGACCAATACGCTAGTGTGAATGCCTGTAGGAGAGGAACCGATTTTCTTAGTGGCGTAACTACAAATTTTCAGTTTTCAGTCTTTTCCCATATTTGCTATAAGACCTTTTTTACTTTATAAATTTTGATTACTTAGAGAGTATCAAAACGTAAGTTTTTTGCGATATAAACGGCTGTATCTTTTTTTTTCGATAACTTATATATATTTGATTTGTGCACAGCTTCAAGGGATCGCGGGCCTATTCTCGAACTCGATAACTCCACGCGTTTCCGAGATAAAGGGTCTTGATAAACAGACCGACGGACAACAAAGTGATCCTATAAAGGTTTCGTTTTTCCCCTTTGCGGTACGGAATCCTTAAAACGAAACGATAATTGTTGAAAAGTTTTATAGGAAATGAAATTCGATCAAATATTTTTCGAACCTATGATAGATAAGTAGGTAACCCTGTAGGAACGACACACACGCAAGGACCTTGTGTACCCTGGAATAATTACGAAGTAATATCACACAATCTGAAGTGTACTTAATATTCATTGCCATTAAGTTCATATTTTAAATTGACAAGCAAAAATGGAAAAAATGTACCCAGCAAGACGGAGCATACAAAGAGGTAGCGTGTCCCTTTCTTACTCGTCTATGGACACCGTGATAGAAAGAGATAACATACCCTTTTGTGGGTACGTTTTTGAAATTGACGTAATCAATCCAGATAGTATAAACAATTCTTGGACACACTGACTGGAGATGTCATCACCCACACACTGACATTTGCTTGCGGCGATAGCAATAAAAACTATTGAAAATTTGGGAGAAATTTAGATGTATTCCGTAATACCAAAAATTATGAATGAAAAATTAATGATTTTCCAATTTCTTTTCAATACTTTATAACTTGATAATAATATCTGTGTTCCTACAAAGAGATATCTTGAAATATTGTTGTTTATAATATAGAAAAAACTATATAAAAACATGACATTTTCGCTGTGAAAATGTGCAAAATTAAATTCGCTTAAATTTCGTTTGGGGTAAGTTTTTCAACAAAAAGACGACGTAGGAACCTAGATTATTATTGTCTGAATCCGAATAACATCATATTATGGTGTAAATATGCTTAAACTGCAAATGATTTTGGTATTACGTTTGTATGGAAAATCGACAATTCGCGCCAGCCTTAAGTGAAGTTAAATTGCACGTTCCAAAGCGTAGGTCTCTATGGAGAAGTACGTGCAAGAAACTCCATGAACACTATATACATATTTTACCGAGAAAAACGCTCACTTACAGCAATCATAGGATGGTTAGAAAGCAGTAGCCTTCTAAATTATAATTTCTAATGTTCTAGTTAGAAAAGAAATTGTAATTTTATTTATTTGTTTATTTTACAATTTATGTACACACAGATATACACAGAAGGAAACTTTACATTAGATAAATAATAAATATGTACAAAGGTACTAATTAATTACTCAGATACCCGCGAAACGAGACACAATAGTAAAACAATAACAGCGCGGTCTCATAGGACCGGTTGGGGATTCAAACGTTAAAGATAATAATTTTAGTTATCATTTTACGTATTTTTAGTTTGTATAGGTAGGAGTATACTTATCAAGCTATCATTTATTTAACCTATCAATACCCGCGACACGAGACACAATAGTAAAACAATAACAGCGCGGTCCAATGAGACCGGTCGGGGATTCATGAATTAAGATGTATTAGTATATACAGTAAAAGTGAATACTTTTCCACATATAAACTACAAGCAACCCGTCCCGGCTTCGCACGGGGTAGACAATTATTTATTTTTGGAAATTTGGATATTTTATATACTTTAAAAACTATTTTATAGGTAGTTAAATGGTCTTGACCATAATAGTACATTATGATACAAGTGTGTAATATGGGTCATTATCGTCGCGGTGGTATTAAGACCCGAGCCATGGCGAGGGTCTTAAGAGAGCCAAGAACGATAATGACTAATTACTCTCGTGTATCATACGACGTTTTTCGACACACTTGTGAAGAAAATAAATTAAAAATCAACTTTATTTAGTAGGTATATGAAAAGTTTATTTAAAGAAACAGTTCGTAAATGTGCAGTCAGTAAAGTTATAATTAACTATTTTGACTGTATATTGGTCCCATGACATAGATTTTCTACTTGAAGGCGTACATCACCAATTATTTTCCTCATAAATAGTTGTTGTAGACATTTTTGTAAAATCTGTATTTTATTTTTAAATATGGCGGCAAAAAAATTGACTTTTCTTTAAACGCGCGCATGCGCGAAAAATGGCGGCCATAGACTGGCTACTCTAGCTCTTGGTTTAGAAAAAATAAGTATGAGGTTGCATATAAACAGAAAATACAAATTTGATGAATGATTTAATTAATTAAATATGTAAAATTTTAAACAGTTTATTGAAATACGAAATTGCATGAAATAAGTAAGTAAAACACTAATTTATGCTATTGAACGCAATAACAAATTTTATTCTATTTTGTCTTAAAACTTTTTTTGACAAAAAAGAGGTTAAACAAAAAGGTTCTAACTACATTACCGCACATGTGCATAATAGTAATCAAAATGTCACAGTTTGGTAACGAGCCCCTTTATATATACCTAAGTGCAGTGCAATAACAGCCACTTTATGAGCAAGTGTGTCGAAAAATAATTTATTTGGATAAGGATTAATATAAACACATAAATAGCATGGTTTGAATTTGGTTAGCATTTTCATTAATGTTTAAAATGAAAAAAGTTGTTGTAGTGACATAACTACAATAGTTGGACATATGCTACCGTGGAGTTTTTTGTAGACATTATGATGTTCTTCAATATTGTTGTACATTATTTTGTTCTATCGCTAATAGTTTCGGCAGCGCATTCGACGAAAGACATTTTAAGACTCATTTTTCTACACACACCTTCGGTTACATTGTTCAAATTTTACCAAGGTTCCTAATTTTTTTCAAAATGTAATGTAGCCAATGTCAAATTGGAAAAATGTAGCATTCTATTGGTGAAAGAATTTTTTAAATCGTTCGTTAATTGTGTATTAATTTTTTAAATTAATACACAATTAACAAAGTTAAGTCAGAAAGTGTTTTTACGTAAATTCTGCTTTATTTTTACATCTGATTCGAAAGTAACAAGAAAATGTGCAAAGTATCCGCCTTGTCAGCTCTTTCTATTGAAATTCAAGTATCATTCCGTTCCGTTTCGTTTTTATAGTAGAAAATCTGCTTCTGGGTATGATATTTTTGTTCACTAATCGGAATTTGTACCAGGGTAAAGGGCTCCTTTGTGTTTTGGGGATTTAAAAAAACAATTCCTGGAACGTAAAGGTTACTGGAACCGTGTGAAAGTGTGTCGCACTTTTACTGACTCAAACTCACCGTTTTAGTCAGTAAAAGTGTGACACACTCCATTGCTTCACTCAGAGCGAGAGAACTAATTTTATAATACTTCAGATTTAACAACTCTTAATTTATGTTATAAAAGTGGATCAAAATACAAAGTATTCTATGAATCCATTATCATTGTCCTATTGAAATTCATAGGCTGGAAAACATCTTAGCATAAAAAAGTTACAACAAGAAAAATATAGAAAAAGTAATGTTCTTTAATAAAAATACTTGGTGTTCAAAGAATATTATTGTAGGTACTTTTTGTCAATATGTTTATTTTTCATCTTAGATGTTGATGCCAAAACAAAAGAACTCATTAATATACAGACGGTTAGGTATTTATTCCACAATTTAATGGTGGCTAGAATTGTTCACAAAATGTCCCGTAGGTTAACCAAACATTTGATAGTTTCTTTTTTTGTATCTTTCCTTTTTCTATAAAAGAAAACTTATTGGTTTTGTATCGACCATAGTTAAATTCGTCAACACAAGTTTTGGGACTACATTCATTGTGTGTATAATCTAGGGACTGAAATTGCTTGCCGTAGTCTGTGTTTCCCGTTAGTTACCTGGAGCTCTTTAACCAACAGACAGGACGTCCACAATTGAAGTCATAATTTTTTTTTAAACATCTACGACAAAAATATAAAATTAAGTTAAGATGAGGAGTAGTGGAGGAGGAGTGGAATTCCCTGCCGGAGTCTGTGTTTCCTGATAGCTATAACTTACTCTTCAAATCAAGAGTGAATTGGTTACCTACTTCTAGGCAAGCGTGCGCCATCGTCGACCACGTTATCGCTTACTTTTAGGTAAAATATTATTAAGAGCGAACCTTTCAATAAAAATAAAATAAAACATGCAACAAGCAAGTTAGAAAAAACTGCAATCTTATCAAACTTACTTAGGAGAAATAAATGAATTACTGGTAAAGTGCAACCAACAAAATGAAAAAGAAACTAACTGCATCGTCTGGACACTAAATTAATTAACTAAGTGCAGTCTAGACTTGCTATCACAAATAGAAAACAATAATAAGATAATAATCCAAACGTTGCACTTACATTTTTTGAGTGCTTTGTTTTACGAGCAACTAAAGTCTGTTTTTTAGTCCCTGAGACTAAATTGACAGGCAAATGTCAAACTTACAATAATAATGATCTGACGCCAGTTGTTTTGTTTTAGTCTCAGAGATTAAGAAACAGACTTAGGCCCGGCGCCCACTATCGGTGGGCATCGGTGCGGCTCGGTACAGCTCGAGCGCTTTACGCCGGCTTCGAGCGGCTTAGGGCGCCTTAGAGCTCCGTTGGGCGACTTCGGGCGGCCTCGGCAGCCGTAAACATGGTTAAGGATGCCGAGGCGGTCTTCGGGTAGCTCGGGTGTCATTTTCGGATCAGACACGTCGCAGAACAGTCATTTCGATCACCGCACGCGCCTTCATTATCATATCGTACAGGTAGACGCAAAATAACTTGGCAGTCCTGAACATAGGCTCTGCGAACTTCTGCGCATGTACATTCGTAAAGAAAACTGTTAATGACATATTTTTTTTTTAACCAAAATACTAATAAAAATGTCCTAATACAGGGACCAAGTAAAAATAAAAATAATATCAAAACAATTTGAGACTAAAAGCTACAAAAATAACTTATGAATAAACACTTAAACAAATTTGGTTTTTTCATTATGTAAGGACGGAGCAGAGCAACCAAGGCTTCAAAGTTTTCATAATCCATCCTATAGTACCTAGTCGTAAAATTTGCGAACGTCATATCGTAAGTCATTAAACAAGTTATGAAATTCACCGAAAGTACATCTTTGCTTCCAAAGCTTATTCACCCAAAATCTTCTTCTTTGTCTTAATGCTCCCAGTTTCTCTTCTTCTTCAGCAACATGAACAATGAAAACTAAGTCCCAATCCACCATTATAAATACACACACGTAACTGTTTTCACGGAACGTTACGAGTGACTGTTCTGCGATGTTTCTGCAGCCAGAACTATTCTTAGGCTACCCAAAATCAGCTACGGCGTCCTTGGGCGTGTTTACGACTGCCGAGGCAGCTCTCAGGCGCCCAAACCCGCCCGAAATCGCCCGACGCAGCTCTAAGGCGCCCAAAGCCGCCCGAAGCCGGCGTAAAGCGCTCGAGCTCTACCGAGCCGCACCGATGCCCACCGATAGTGGGCGCCGGGCCTTAAGCTAGCCCACATGAATTTTTTTTTGTCAAATTACGTAAACTACGTACGTACAAAATACGTAACATATTTTGACACAAATATGTTTATAATGTACATATGTTTGTGTAGTGTTTAAATTTAAGCGATGATTTATAAGTAATTCAAACTTATAAATCCACAAGTTACTGTTTACATACAGCATGAATCATCATAATAATATTTCCACTGATTGGACTCAGGCCCTTATCCCGCGTACATCGAAGGATTGGAACAATTTGCCTGCTGCGGTCTTTCCGTCCGATTATAATTTGGGTATTTTCAAGACTAGAGTGAATAGGCTCTTAATAAACTAGTGCGCCTTACCATCAACAATTGCATCACTGCTTACCATCCGCACTCCGTGGGATTGCAGCCAAGCAGTGGTTTATGGTGGCTTATAAAAAAAAATGTCTTCGAACGTTTAGTTCAAGATAATGCATTCTTCACGATGTTTTTCTTTACTATTTTGGAAGCAGTGGTGACGAACTGGTGGCCAAAAAAAGATGGATGGAGTGTGTGAGGAATGATATAAAGGAAAAGAGAGTACAGCATGACGGATGATAGGACTAAATGGAAGAAAAAGTCTTATTACGCCGACCCCAAGGATAGTCCCGTGTGGAATGTATGTGGGGTAGAAAGATGATGATGTTTATTAAATTTTACAACAGAAAAGTGCCTGCCTGAACTTGAAACCACAAACACAACACATCAATTTTTATATACTTGGCTATTAATTTTTCGTTTGTCCTGACCATATGACTTAACGTTGAGAAAAGACGTTCTAATAGCGTTAACTATTGTAGATTATCGACTTGGCTAGTCCGTAGATCACCTATCGATAATCGCCTGATCACGGCGAGAAAGTTTCGTCGTGCAAATGGGCCATAATAAATACGTGTCGTAAGTTATCTAAGTTATCTCTAAGTAATTAACTTGGGTAAACTTGTTAACTTATTACGTGGGCCGCAGTTATGAGCAAAAATTATGTTGTCTGCACGTTCGTTCGTATATTTTGTAACTTTATCTTGGGGAACGTGATAAAATAGTTTTTGTATTAATTTATTGTTAGTTTGTTTCGCGTTGTTGTTAAACTTAATAATGTTCTTTTGTTTTCTTTAATTTTAATCTTCTTCTTCTTCCTGCCCTTATCCCATATTATTTTGGGTCGACACAACATGTTTTGTTCTTCCATTTACTCCTGTCACCCGTCATGCTATCATCAACTCCCTTTTCTTTCATATCAGTCCTCACACAACTTATCCATCTATCTTTTTTTTTTCTTTTTTTTAATCACATCAGTCGAAAGATTCCCCATGTGTCACCACAAAGAAAGGTCTTGTGCGTTTTGCATCCAATAGATTTTCGCAACTCTCACCAGGTCGTCGGTTCACCTCGTGGGAAGCCTTCCAACGCAGTGTCTTTCGGTACTTGGTATACTTTTCAGCAGTATCATCTGTTCTGTAAGTAATATGCTCTGTCCAATGTCCAGTGTTCACTGCCACATAAGTTTGTCGATTCTTCGGGTTTTTTTATTAATCCATTCTTTACTATTTTATGTTTATTAAACAAATGCGTACTAAAAGTTAAAAGTTAAATATTTCAGTAAAAATAGGCATCATTTAGAACCCTTAACCTACTTAAAACTGCCGGAGTTTATTTTTCTAAGCGTTGTTTTAAAACTCCGGCAGAAACTGAGTCCATTAGTCCAAATTATGTACTTCACACTGAATTATCTTCAAACAAACTTGGTCTAACACCAATGTCATTAACTGTTTACCCTTTCCTTGTTGGATACGAGATAACTCGTAGTTTGGTACTGTAAAGTACTGTATGGTAAGCGTAGTAAGCGTTGGTTAGCAGATTATAAGTTTGCAATAAAGTACATTGACCTTTTCATAACAGCTCTGCGTACAAATCATAGATACCTACTACCTGAAAAACTTCATTACTGGGTAGTGTACGAGTAAGGGATCACAATAGATGTTGATTCAAGACGGCTTTATAGCTTTATTACCGTTTTTGAAATTAAGAATGTCAACAAATATAAGAGAGTTAATGACCGCTAAAGCAAATTATATTCGTATATTTTGCCTTATTACATAAAACCCTTACTATCTATCTATCTATATAATATATCTATATATGGTTCTTAAACTTGCTTTTTTGACTGTCCTGTTCAAAGAGATATGTGTTCCACTATCCCAGATACGATTTATGTCGTAAGTGATCATATAAACGACAGTATACAGAATAAAAAGAGGACATTCCCCACCCTATGTATAGAACGTCTTAGGAACATATTCATTTTGCGTACAACTCATCATCATCATCTGCCTAGCCTTTTCCCAACTATATTGGGGTCGGCTTCCAGTCAAGCCGGATTTAGCTGAATACCAGTATTTTACGAGGAGCGGCTGCCTACCAGACCTCCACAACCCATTAACTGGGGTAACTCGATACTTCATGGCAAGACTGGAGTCAGATTTACTGGCTTCTGACTATCCGTAACGACTGCCAAAGATCTACAAATGACAGCCGGGACCAACGGCTTAACTCGTTATGTTAAGATGACCCACAGACCAACCTAGGCAAGCGTGGCTTAACCTTGAAGATCGACCTGTGCGGCTGTTATTATATAGCCACGAGCTGCTCCTCATTTTGCGTACAACTAAGGAATGAAATTCCCTGCAAGATACTATGTTTTCTGATGGCTCAAACCTAGAGTTATCTAAGTTAGGAGTGAATAGGTTTCTGCCATGTAAGTATGCTCTATCGTTGGCCATATCATCGCTTATCATCAGGCTCAATTCTAATTAAACGCGAGCCTATCAATAATTTGAATATTCTAGCGCTAAATTGCTAAATTACAGTCAAATAGCATTAACACAAAATTGTACCTTACACAATGGAGTAATATTTTACAACTACCAATTTCCATCGGTTAGCAACGAATGTTTCAAGACCATAAAGGCGAACCCCCATAAATACATAGGAAGTTATGTCCTATACTTTATGGGGTAGAACAATATGGTAGTCATAATGGTGGGGCATTATGTTATGTGGCCCGTGCCTACATGTAGTTTGATCAATCTTATGTCTTCCAACTCAAATTTGAACTAGCGTCTGTCAGCGGCTTCGCCTATGCGAAGGTAGAAAATTATCCCAAGAGAACATAACTTTCTTTTTTACATACTTTTCCTTTTTTTAGGACATAAGTTTTCTATGAACATTTTACTCTTATTACTCAGAACTCTCTTTTTTTATTATCTATCTTTAGTCCTGTGCGTCTCACATCCATCGGATTCCCGCTACCTTCGCCAGGTCGTCGGTCTACCTTGTGGGAGGCCTTCCAACGCTGCATCTTCCGATAGTTGTGGCGACGCTTGGGGGAGGCCTATGTCCAGCAGTGGACGTGTTTCGGCTGAGATGATGATGATCTTTAGTCTGTGTTCTGTCAATGTGTCCATAACTTCACTAAGACCCATTAAATATATATGTCAACGCCTAGTAAGTTTTTAAATCTAACAGTATATTCTGGCTGCGCTAGAAGCCCTTTTGGCTTCGCATTAGTCCTTTTTTTAATGTTGTATTTTAAAATTATTCTATAGAGATCAGTGTAAGTCTCCAATAAATGTTTTAAATAAATGTTATTTCTTTCTTTCCAACAAAAAAAAAATAATTTCAGCCCAAATCCCTCATCAATTTTGACTCAAAACATAGCAACTGTTGCCTCATCATTTATATTGGCGATATTACAACCCGATGCTATTGTCAGGCGAATTAATAGTCACATACAAATCATGGCTCCAATATCCAGGTACGTGAATCGTCGATATTTGTTCAAACATTCATCAAAGCTGAATAAAATGGCGAGCAAAATGTTATTTTTGTTAAATAAAATGGGCTTTTTTTTAATCTAACGCTCGGACTGTAGGCGGGCTTGATTTGTGTGTGTTTTTGGCATTGAATTTTTTTTTATTAGTTTGTCATCGTAAACTATATTTGAATATGGAACGACAATTTTGTCTTTGTGTGTTGGCGGTATTAAGTTTTCAATGAAAAACATTTTTACAGCGAACTTTATTAAGCGAGGTATTCAAATATAGAGTAGGTACTCGTATTGTTCTCTATTTTGCTTAAGCCTACTTTATAATCTGCAAAAACTATAGAATACACTAAAAATTACTCTATTCATTTTAACTCAAATGAAGCTGATCGAAGTTTTGCAATAAAGATTTTTACTAAAGGAAGCATTTTTGACATTTGGGTTATAATTTTATTGAAAATTGATTATTGAAAAGAAAACCATAAAATTATTCGATACCTACTCGTACAATTGTGTATTTTGAAAACAATTAAATGATAATTTCCCAAAAATGCAAAATAGAGAATAGTCGTCGATATTTGTTCAAACATTCATCAAAGCTGAATAAAATGGCGAGCAAAATGTTATTTTTGTTAAATAAAATGGTTCTATTTTTTAATCTAACTGTAGGCGGGCTTGATTTGTGTGTGTTTTTGGCATTGAATATATTTTTATTAGTTTGTCATCGTAAACTGGTTAACTATGTTTGAATATGGAACGAAAATTTTTGTTTCTGGTTTTGGCAGTATAATTTTTAGTGAAAAACATTTTTATTGAATTTATGTATTTTAAATGTGCACCTATTCATATGGTATGTTGTACTCTATTTTGCGTAAGCCTACTTTATAATCCACAAAAACCCTAAAATACGCTTAAATACTGTAGTCATTTTGATTCAATGAAGCTGAGTTAAATTCTGCCATTTCAGCATTGCACCCATCGACATTTTTTCATTCGGTGAAATAATTTAGTAGTCGTACAATTGCGTATTATAAAATCAACGGAATGGTTTTTTTTTTCGGAAATAGTAAAACAATAAACAGCTCTCTTCCTAGAGCCGTATCCTTCACACACATTTTCGAAAATCAAATAATAATATTCTCTTTTAATTTAAAAAAAAATTGGTCTACATGTGCGTGTCATTTTTGACTACCGTAAGAGCGTTTCCACATTATCCGATCCGATATCGGTGTCGGACGCCGATACGATATCGGGGTAAGTAAAATGTATGAAATGCCGTGCTCCGATATCCGATATCGGGCCGGACAATATGAAAGACAGGTACATGTTTCATACATTTTACTTAGACCGTTTTCACATTATCCGATCCGATATCGGTATCGGACGCCGATCCGATATCGGGGTAAGTAAAATGTATGAAATATGTGCCTATCTTTCATATTGTCCGACCCGATATCGGATATCGGAGCACGGTATTTCATACATTTTACTTACCCCGATATTGTATCGGAGTCCGACACCGATATCGGATCGGATAATGTGAAAACGGTCTCACCCCGATATCGTATCGGCGTCCGATACCGATATCGGATCGGATAATGTGAAAACGGTCTAAGACTTATTGTCTACGGACGAGAAGCTTCCTAAACACCTATTCGTCATTATAAGCTTGGTATACGCCTGTGTGAAGACATACAAAACTATGAAACTCTGCCGACGAAGCTGCAACGACATGACGGCACAACGTTGCCGTTTCGTTGACAGAGTTTAAGCGACGCGTCCGTGGACAGAGGTCTAAAGTACTCTGCATTATTTTTAAATGCTTTAGTAGAATTTAAAATTCACAAGTATCTGTCGATGGGGTTGACATATCTGGTTCGATATGTCAACCCCAACCCGAAAATAAATAAAGAAAAATAAAAGAATCTATCGTTTATTGAAGGCTCACAATTATTTAAATGCTTTGACCTTTCTTTGAACTCCTCTGTGTATTCTATCTTCGATTAGCATAAGTGTTTTAATTACGTAAATGACCGACCGTTCCAATTAAAATCGAATAGGAACAAAAATAAACCAATCGTTTTCAACGACACCTCGACACGAGGTGACATTTTCTTTTCATTTGCCATACCTACAGGCATTTGTAGTTTTATTTATAAACTTTTTTCACGCTTACGCCACTAGTGCACCTCACCATTAACGATTGCATCACTGCTTACCATCAGGTGGGATCGCAGTCAAGCATTAGTTATATAAAAAAATAACTCCTCCCGCTCTAGATCGAGCGAGAGATAGTGTCAAACCCATCGAGTGTGTAAAACCTATCCTTCAGTTGCTTTTTGCGTTCCAGAGTCGTAGTGACTCTTTCGAACAAACTGGGTTTCCTGATAACTACAACGTGGAGTTCTTTAAGTCAAGAGATTATTTCTAGGCAAGCGTGCTCCATCGTCAACCACATCATCGCTTGCCATCAGGTGAGATAGTGGTCATATGCGACCCTTTGCAGTGGTTGAGCGATTAGCTGCTGCGCTACGTGTTGCGAGTTGGATTCCCGCACGTCAAATATTTGTTCTATAGCTTACAGATAATTTCTTTCCGTCTTATTACAAAAGTTTGAGTTAGTACTGGTTTAAATCTGGACTAAATAGTCCAGTAGTAATAATTGTTACGGTATCAAAGCTAGTACCAGGCTTGAAATGTGTTCATATTACAAATCTAAGACCAACTGAAGACCAGTTAGTCCAAAGATCATCCATGGAACTTACAAAACAAAAATATCATGAAAATAAAGTTTTTGTTTGTATTTGACATAGGTGACAGCTAACGTAATTAATCGACGAGAAGTCTCAAGCATCTCCATATCTTTTAAGTCCATTAAGTCAATACTCTACAGGCTCTACAGGTTAATATACATTTTTCAACGATATAAAAACAATAAACACAGGAAATTAAAGCCACGGTAACCTCAACTTTTAAAAAGACCCTTAACGAAAACGAAAACCCAATTTTCTACTCATCACTGGGATAGTTTTTTTCTTCTACACCATACCTGGGTATTCACCGGTTCTGGAGATATTGAAGGCCAAAGTTTTTTCAAAATCGTATTCAAGTATGATTAATAAACTTTCTTCCGAAGAAACATTACCAAAATTATCAATTTTTCATAACAAATTACGCATTTGAAGTTACAAAAATGCAATGAAAACTAAACAAAACGAGTGCCTCACACACACAGGCGTGTGCCCGGTTCAACGACCAAGCGCAAGCGGCTCAACGCGCAGCTGATCAGAATTATTATTAATTATTTAATTTTTAAAGATGAAAAAAAAATGTGTAGTTATCGGCTTTGTGATCGGTCTTTTTACACCCTGTAGTAAAGTTAGACCATGGATAAACTAGGGGTCTCGCGGGTTTATCTTTAGTACCATAGATAGTACAAGGATCAGTGATAAACTTCATTTTATAATAAGGTTTTTTGTAGTCCATGGTTTAATCCTAGAACTAATCCCTGTACTATATTTAGTCGGCGTTTTGGAATAAGACGGTTTGAGTCTTAAGTATCCTGCATATGTGACTTTACATGTTTGTGAAGTAATTCCTAGTACGGAGCAGAATTTATCTTTTATAAACAAAAAAATGTACATTCAATATTTTCCTTTCCTAGTATTTTCATGAATATTTGATACAGAATTTTGTACCTGTCGATTGAATTCCCAAAGCAAAACAAAAAATCGTACATTTATCAAAAAATCCAAACGGAATTCTTGCTAAACCCGACGTTTCAGTATAAAAACGTAAATAGGGTTCCTCGATAGACACGTAAAACGGGTTTTGTATAAACGTTCCGTTTATTTGCATTGCTACGATTATTTCCAATACTAGTATTTATGTAAAGGTATGGGCAAGTGTAGAAAAATATCGATTAATATTGTATCGATATTTCCGGACACTATCGATATATGTCGATGTTTTTGCCATAAGTCGATGTAAGTATTCCTAAAATCGACCAAAACATTAATGCGCAATTCAGAAATCATGTTTTACCTATTTTTTGGGTAGTGGAAACGTTAGAAAGAGTTATCGAGGGCCTAGGGCGCAAAGGGCAAATTTAAGAATATACTCATAGGACAGAAAAGTTGAAAGGGAATCGTTTATTTAGGTATGGTCATGTGATAAGGAGAGATGAAACTCATGTTACTATAAGAGTTCCGAATTTACATGTAGGTGGAGAGGGCGAGGGAAGCCAAAGAAAAGATGAATTGTGTGAGGAGTGATATCAAAAAATAGAGTTAATGTGAAGGATTTAGTTAGTAAAAGTCGCTCGCTTCACTTTAGAACGGATGAAGTTATTTGAGGATATACCACAATAAAAATAACTTTTAAAAGTTTTTAGAAGATCGGAAATGTACGTGTAAGATACGCTTAATTTTTGCAAAACTTTAAATTAGGTTACGTTCAAACATTAAATATACAATATTTATACCTACTATACAACATACTGATTTCAACAACTTAAAATAGTAAATGATCGACGATTGGATATTAAAAACGTGCACAAAAAAAATACCGATGACGAAACGTTATCGATATTATCGATACATTATACCCCAGCCTACTCACGTAAGCTGGGATGAAATAAACATAGTGTAGGCCGTTCGAGGTGAACTGAAATGCGGAATTTTTAATCTTCGCGGTGAATAGCGTCAACAGTTTGTACAATGAAGAACAGACTGAATGGTTAAATAAACAAAGATCAATATTCAATAAATTAAAATGAAGACGTTTGTAGAAAATATGAATTGAGTTTTTTTAGCATAGCATTTTTTTCTCAGATGGGAAATCGTCCAATGACTTCTCCTGCTCTATGGTGGAGCAAGAAGACGTGTCAGACGTTTACTGACCAAAAACACAACCGGCTCCTTCAGTTCCCTGTGCTTTCTAGGCCCTCTATCAAGCGTTTCCGCAGAGGGTAGCACACTACCGTATTTCAGTTAGCATTAGCATTATCGGCCTTATAATGTTCCCACTGCTGGGACTCAAGCATATTTCAGTTAAAACTATTATTTCATTTAACAAAGAAAACATGAAAACTCGACAATGCGGGAAACAGTTTTACGGTAGTAGTAATGCAGTGAAATAAATTCATGTCAAGTTTGGCTTATAAAGAAGTGATATCTAACTTTTTTTGAGAAAGGGGATTATCAGAATGACTTAAGGTATGATTCCGAACTCGGCAACAAGCAGCAGTGCTGTTGCCGCAGTGCTGCCACTAAGGTGCTGCGCAGCAGTGCTGCCTGCCGCGATGATTGCGAGCAAGGTGGCAGTGTCGCTCTGTTCCCCTTCTGAATCTGAGAAATTCATCCTTTTCTACGCTTGTTGCGGCGGTAGACGCGTCACTACTGGTCTGTCGCGGCAGTAGGGTGACACTGACGCGAAGCAGTGCTGCCGCTACATTGCTGCCGCGACATTGCTGCCTAGCTCGGAATGTAATCTCATATAAGCAAATAGAAATTGTACGGGGACCAGTAATGTCGCGGCAGCACTGCTGCGTGCAGCGTGGTTCGGAATTGTACCTTTATCCCGCTCTTGAGCGCAGCGAGAGGGTGTGCCAGACTCTTACTGACTAAAACCCACCTCGTTCTTTCGTTGCCTTTGATCTGGGGACACGGGCTAACCAGTGATATCTAACTGTATTGAAGTTCTCTAGAAATTCCTTAAAGAATAGACATTGATCCTGTCATGTACCACCGTCTTCATTTGCTTTAAAAATTAAATTATTTTTATATGTTACTCAATCTATATTCTAGTTCCAATAACGCGTTCCTGTATCGCTTCAGGGACGAACGCTTTAGATTTCAGCTCGCTGATTTTTTTAAAGTGGAACTTTTATTACATCGTCTCAAAATTTTTCGTCTGTGTGACGTCAGAGCAGTGAGCCCATATGGCGGCGCCTATAGTTCGCATCAGCTGACCGTCTAGTGTATAGACTATTACTCTTTTGTGCAAGTGCTCCACACTATTTTTTTTGTTTTTGTCACTGTTTAGTGTAATATACCTTTAATGGAATATTACTCCAAAATTTTTTAGTTAAATGTCTATAATGTGAAAAAAAGTTTTATTTTTACCGTGGTTTCATAAAAACCACACAATCTTTTTTTTTTTTTCTTACGTAATCTACAGTTCCACTAACGCGTTCCTGTAGCGCTTCAGGGACCCACGCGTTTTAGATTTTTTTTTTTTTGTGGACTGGCATTTGAAAATCCCGTCATTCATGCTTCAGGTGCGCGACAGCCCAAAAAGCCCCGTGGCTACTGTAGTCAGGTGGGTGGATGGACAAATTAAATAGTGTCTCATTGAACGGCGGTAACTAGACGATTCATTCAGATAATAATATGTGACATGGTAAGTGTTTCAAACGTGTTTTAGTACTTAACTTATTAGATGCCCGCAAAACGAGACACAATAGTAAGACAATGACAGCGCGGTCACATGCAACCGGTCGGGGATTCATGAATTAAGTACCAACTTATTTTTTTCAAGTCCGAGATGTACGCATACATATGCAAAACAGAGTGTAAAGACGTATCGCAAACCTGTGTTGAAAAGGGAGAATTCTCCACCAGACGGGTGACATGTCTAGTTTGGGAAACTGCTAGAGTTGCATTGCGAATAACTCTAACGTTGAAAAAGGATCCTCCGATCAGACGGGTGTTAGTTTGGGCAACTGCCTCAGAGATTTCGGGCTATTTTGTATGTCTAAATTCCGCGATGCAAGATTTCGTAGTTTAATTTATATGTGGCGTCATAGATGTTGCTTCTATAGTATTACCTAAAAAACTCCAATTCAGTAATTTAAATTGTCACTTACGGGATATCTTCCGTGATTTATGTTTATTTTGAGTTCCCGATATTTCGACGCTGTTGCAAGCGCCATGATCGCGGGATGACTGGAGAGTGCGGGTGGATGGAAAAAATTTTTGCTAAGAGCAGACAAATCTGTCTACCGTAAGTGACAATTTAAATTATGAAACAAACCGTGATAGCCTAAAACAGTGTCCACTTCAGTAAACTAACCTGTAATAGTTGAGGATCTGTGCGAAGACTCCAGGATGCCTATCGAAGAAGTACTCGTTGAGGACGGGGTCGTAGTTGGCCAGCGCCTCCGTGAGGCGCGACAGCCGCGTGGCGGGGATCTTCTTCAGCGTCGCCTTGTACGTCTCGTATCTGGGGATGAAGGAGGATTGAGCTTAGATTTTGTATAGATCTTCATTTACGTGGTCCACTGATGGCAATGACGTTTTATTCATGAAAAATCACGTGACGTGTCAGGTAATGTCATTGCCATACATTTTGTAATAATAATTAGGAACGCTAGCAGAAAAGTCATAAGCATTTTTCTTGAAGCTTGTCTAGAACAGGCGAATTCACCGCGATTCTCTCGTGCGTATCACACCGGACTTTAGTATACTGGAAAGTACCAACTCGCGAACATTTGGGAACATGGAACCGAACGAAGTGGTCGTTTTGGCGAATTTTCGCTTTTAGTATCCCGCTAACGTAATAATCGCGCGGAACCTTTCGTAATAAATTCACCCTTGGGTTTTTGGACAAACTCTTAGCCTGCTAGATCTATTTGACACAACCGTCACGACAAATACAATTTTGTTGTTTTTTTCTTTTTTAATTTAAGTTTCTACATACTCATTTCTACAATTTTTATATTTTAATTTGTATATCTTTGTTCCAAACAAACATATTTTCTTTCTTAATTCACGTTAGCTACAACAGTTTACAAAGTCGCTCAAAATTTAGACAAACTAAACTCGAAGCTTTGAATATCGATGTGGTCTAGTACAGACATAATCGGTTTAGCTGTCACTTCGTGTAAAATACCGATCGAAATACAAATAGTATTTGGTTGGATTGAAGGCTGACCCAAAATGGAAGCAATCCAGACGGATTTAGTATTTACATTCTTGTATTTATGAACATCGACATCGGATCAAAGTTGCTTTTCGTGTCGGTCTGTGCACAGGTTTAGTTCTTGTTTATGAAAACATAGATTTTGATGTAGTTTTTACCTATCAGAAGTAGCCAGTAAATCTGACTCCAGTCTTGCCATGAAGTACTGTGTTACCCCAGTTAATGGGTTGTGGAGTCTGGTAGGCAGCCACTACTCGTAAAATACTGTTATTCAGCTAAATCAGCCAATATAGTTGGGAAAAGGCTAGGCAGATGACTCATGTAGCATTAGTATTTAGAAGTTAAATTATAAAACCCTGCGACATTGATTGCAAGAGATACCACTGTGTGATTTTGGAACACAAAAGGCAATTGTAAGATCAAGGTTGAAACACCTCTGAAACAATGCAGAAGTTATTCGATGATTTCATATCCACAAATCCTTTACTGACAGATCTCTAAAGTTAAGCAACACTTCTGCGAGATTTGTTCGCAAGAGTAACCGCGGCCCTGGAACGCAAAGTCCAACTAACGAAACATGGGCAGATTTTTTTTTTACTCCACCCAGAATGTGAGGAATTATTTGATGACTTTCAAACTCGAAACAAAGAACAAGCAACATTTGTAGAGTAACCATCCATTACATGCCATAACTTACTTATTCGTAAGTATCTCTAAAAACAAAAAAAAATCTTAAACAGTAATTAAGATGGTCACCGGAATCTGTTTCTTGCTAGCTACAACTTAAGAGCCTTTAAGTCAAGAATGAATAAGTTACATATGGGCAAGCGTGCTCCATCGTCGGCCACATCATCGCTTACCATCAGTTGAGATAGTGGTCTAACGCGAGCCTATCCATCATCATCATTTAAGCCGAAAGACGTCCACCGCTGGACATAGGCCTCCCAATATGCATAATAACAAAAAAAGAACACAGAATCATTGTTTATCCCAACTAATCGATTCTATGTTAGGAACCGGAAATCTTGAAAGTTTTACACGTAGACGTAAAAAGGTCGGGAAAATATTTTCACCCGGAACGGTTCCCATTATTGGATAAACTCGACAAGTTAAACTGTCAGTCCTAAACGAGGCCGTTAGAGCATGACTAAGGTTTTTATGTACTTACAATCAGGAAACTAGTAACAGTTAACTTTTAACGAGGTTATAGTAAACTAGCTTTTATCAACGGCTTTGCGTGGGTCAAAGTAGATATCCCAAGGGAATATACTACCGGGATATAAAGGATATTCTAGGACATGGTTTTCCGTCTGCTATTTTTTTTTTAATTACTCAGATACCCGCGAAACGAGACACAATAGTAAAACAATAACAGCGCGGTCTCATAGGACCGGTTGGGGATTCAAACGTTATATAGATGTAAGCTAGAGATTGCGATCCCATCTGATAGTAAGCAGTGATATAATCGTTGATGGTGAGGCGCACTAGTTTATTGAGACACTCTAGCCTTAAAGATATCTAAATTATAATCGGACGGGAAAACCGCAGCAGGTTTTTTTTTATTTGACATAAACTAGTGCTTGACTGCGACCCCACCTGATGGTAAGCGGTGATGCAATCGTTGATGGTGAGGCGCACTAAGTAGTTTAAATTGTTCCAGTCCTTCGATGTACGTACACGACGAGACGAAACGGAAATAAACACACTCGTTCACGTTCACATTCGTTTTAACCGTTTGAGCGTGAACGAGTTATAAACAAACACACACATAAATACATACATTTGCCCTTACAATATTAGTGTAATTAGTGTGACTAGTGATCCTTCCTAAATAGACGCGAGAGTAATCTACGACTAATGAGCATATTAGGTAACTTTCCGGAATAAACATTGTAACTAAACCAATACGCTTCGCATTTTCCTAAACATGCTGGGGTCGGCTGTACGGTCGATAACTGGTAATGGGAAATAAATTCGTCTCATGTAAGTACCCACCTTCGTCCTAAAAATAGTATTATATTATAGCTGTGTATGTTTTTAAGTCCTCCAAAATGCAGATGTAGCGACTCTTTTGGGGCACCCTAATAACTGTAGGTAAAACATAATAATGATGATAATACACTCGTTATATTTGACACCGCACATAAATTCACAGTCTTGATTGCTACCGAAATAGTCACGATGTTGAAACTAAATTATGGAAAGAATTGGGAATCCTAACAACTGATTTCAAATCAAGTTGACAATTACTGACCACATATAGCTACATGAGCTACAAATAGAGCCTTTAGTACTACGAATAACAAACACATATCTCCTTATAACTAACTCAGGGTCTATATCAGTCTCTCACCCATTTTTTTTTGTCGCAGATCTGCTGGAAGAAAGAAATTTCTTTTGAAATAAGTAGCATCTTTGTACTCTTTTATTTCTATCTATGATTACTAATATTAAGAGGACAGATTCAAGTTTTTTTTAACTCAAAAACTACTATAAACTATAAAAACTATTATAAATTTTTTTTCACCATTAGAAAGCTACATCTTCACCGAGTGATATTAATTATTTTCTAATTTTCTGCTGAGAAAACCACTGACTAAAGCTAGTATGTTTATAAATAAATAAAAGCACTGTTATTGGCACATTTTTACCGCACGTAATGTGTATGTAACTGTATTTAATTATTTTTTATTATTATATATTTTTTATACAACATAAACTAGTACTTGACTGCAATGCCGCCTGAGCAATAATGTTATGAGGTGCTAATACTAATTTATATAGAGACGTTTATATATCGCAAAAGAGTTGTAATATTCGAAGAACCAGCCACCCTTTCCACTCAAAATAATGACCAACTCAAACTCCCAGACACCTTGTTTATCATCTAAATTACACTAAACAAACAGTAACAATTTTAGCCAGTTCAACACAAAGTTCAACAATGAGAACTATCTCGATTAAAGGAGCTGCACTTCAAAATATAGTTAGAACTTCCCCGAACCATCGTATTTGCATAAATAGAACTGCAAAAGTGGAAGACGGTAGTTCGGTAATGGAAATTGACAATGGATAGTCTCCTTTATTGTAGAGAAGGAAGTTTGAAATTGGTGTTATTGGTTTTATGTGTACATGTGTTGTCACGATATGTAGATATTATGTGTTTGTCTGCTCATAAAATCTTTGCTGGTATTCTCTTGTAGGTAAATTCAATCTTAGGATTGATTAGGCGGTAAGGTAAATTATAAGTAAATTAGGTAAATTACGAAAATCAAAGAAAGAAGAAGAGAGTCAAACAAGACAATGCAACGGGAGCCTAATCGCTACTTTCTTCATTTTCACCGGACGAATGAATCATGAAAAATTACCCACTAAACTAGATTGACAACTTTTTTTTTAGGTGTGGAATCATCTAATTACTTATCTCGCTATAGGGCGGAGCGGGAGAGGGATTCAATACCCACTCGTATTCCTTCTTTGCCTTGGATTCAAGGCCCTGGGGTTGAGTTCACATAGCCCATGGCCCCAGTAGGCTTCGACCCCATTGGGCCCCTACGATTTGCTAACATCCTTGGGCCGCAGGTGGCACAATATTCGCCTTCGACAACTTAGAGTCGGTCCGCATGGTCACCAGACAGTCGGAAGACGAGCTACCCTTTGCTCGTCATCCGCAAGCCACCTTTCTTAGACGGTTTCTTATCTATACTCCATTCGGCGACCTCTCGCGCCGGGCCCTGGTTCAGGCCATGGTCCGGAGCGAGGAGGGTTGGCATGCGGTCGCCTCCTTCTGCGAAGCAGTAATGCTCGTGAAGGAGGCTGCTGACCGCGAGCGCGTGAGGGAACGGTCCTCACGCCGCCGCCGCCGAGATCCCGATCCCGATTTCCGACCACCGTAGGCGCGGGTCCGCGGACGGCGAGCACTGGGTAGCTCGCTGTCCGGCAGTCTGGAAATAATCTGGACCGAGCCCAGTCGTCAACGGCGCGTTCTGTTCCACGCGCGCCTCAAGGAAATGTCAGCAAACTGTAGGGGCCCGGCAGGGCCGAAGCCTCTGGAGGGAACACGTGGTATTCCTAAAGGTTGACACCGAGTCCCCCCCAGAACGAAGGCAAAGAAGGAATGGGGTAGGGGTTTAGTCAGTAAGAGTCTGACACGCCCTCCCGCTCCGCCCAAGAGCGGGAGAAGACATTCTGATGATTACCATACCATATACCTATCTATATTCCATTACCTTTCTCAATTACAAAGCTATGAATTATTTATATTATAACAGTATTATCACATAATAATAACATGACCTCATAAAAACAAACAATATTCATCCATCCATCCATCCACGCCAAAATTCACACGAAAAATACCCAGGCCTAAAATGCTGCCCTGAGGAACTCCCACTAAATTCAAACATGCTCGAACAAGTTTCCATCCGTTCCCAGAGCAGCAATACACACTTGTGAATTCCCGGGGTGCGGAACCAATCCATTCCAATTGATCTGCTAAGTGCTTGAACTTGCTCTAGTGTTGGTTGGAAGTAACTGTGATTTCCCATGAGTGGTCCAAAGTAGTTTTTGCTTAGGGTCTGTGATGAATATAACGAGTTTTTTTTTTATGAATATGGTGAGATGGCCAATTTTTTTTTATAATTATTTAATCTTGTTTATGAAGTGATGTTGGCTTCAAAAAACCGGGCAAGTGCGAGCGGGACTCGCGCTCTGAGGGTTTCGTTTGCAACATAAACGGGCGTATTTTTTTTTTCGTCAACTTACAAGTTTGATTTTGCACAACTTCAAGGACCGCGGACTTAATTAGTTATATGGTTTTAATTTCAACTCGATACCTTTAACTTACTTATGAAAAAAGTTCAATTCTCGAATTGAGTCTTGAAGATTTTTCGAAAAAAAAGAAAATCATTTCAAATTATAAAGGTATTGAAATTGTTTATAGTGGCATATTCTCTATGACACTACACAGACCCACTTCACTAATAGAAACTATTCATTGCACTTCTACATTATCTTCTATGACATTGCGCAGGCGTTCGCAAGAAACATATGACATTATTAATTACTTTGTAATTTTTTTTAATATAAAATATGTACTGTGCATATTTTATATCCTTTAATTTGATTAGTATAAAATGCCTTGTTGTATTAATTGTTAATCCACCCGTGTACTACTACTGTAAATGAAGAAGATCATTGATTAAATATCAAATCTCAAAGTTTGGACCAGATTACGCTGAGCAATATACTAACTAGGTAATATTTTATGAAGTTCCATCATTCAAGCAACAAATAAACGTCTAACCACGGAACCTTTCATTTGATATTAGGCCGGAACACGTTGCTCAAATATTTATCCAGCACCATTCCCTGGAGACCAGTCTAGATTCCTTCCTCTATATTATTCCTGAGTGCTATTGGTGATATGTGTATTCACACTCATCGTTCCTCACCTATCCCTGATTTCCCTAGAGTGGAATCCATGATTCCTTCACCAATTGTACAAATGAACTCTGCAGACGATTCAATGTCTACTCATATAAAATTTATAGTGAGTTATTTTATGTTAACTGAAATGTTGAATCGTTTTGTGAATTATGTGTGTATTATGTGCTATATTTAAAAAAGTAAGTCTATGTTTAAATAACGGTAAAACAAACGTGATTCATTCTACTCCAGTTTTGGTATTTTATATTCGTTAAAAAATTGTATTTCAATGGATTCGGTTCGTGTATATTGTAGATTTCTTTATTACTTGCTTTTATTTATTTTCATCTGTGTCTGTCTAAAGTCTATAGTGAAACATTGCAGTTAAACTTGACCTACTTTCCAATTTTCGATTGAGATGAAATTTTGCATCGATATGTAAATCAGATGGATCTGGAGGTCGTAAGGTTGAGGTCTGACCGTAATCGCTCCGTGTAAAACACAGCTGGGCTTAGATAGACTGGAAACCGATCCCAAGCTAGTTGAGAAAAGGCAAAAGAATGATGATGCAATATATTATAACATAGAGCTGATGTGACCATTGAGTATAAAGGTTGGTAGGGATACTCTGTAATAAAACAACCACATCAAGTTTGGGCTTGAGTATAGATTAATTTATTTATTTAATACCGACTTATTAATAATACGTGAAATATAAAAAATAAATAATAGATTAAACTTATTATTACACGACACCATTCTTGTATTACCTCTTCAAAGATGATGTTGTAAGGATTCTGGAGTGTTATTTTAAGAGGTAACAAAACCATGTGTTGATAATGATCACTGGGATGGTTTCAATGAGGTATAAAAACCCACTATCCTCAAATTAATCCGCAAATCTCAGACGCCTTTTAAAAGTTTCCTACCGAAAACAAAACCGAAGGTAATATCTTTACTCAAACCTTAGAATGAAAACTCTAGAACTTTATATCAGAAAATACAATTCAATTTCCTAACAATTGGTTCAACGTCAAAGTATTTACGATTCCAAAAACCACACTCAAGTTTCTTGTAGCACAGGCATTTCATATATTAGCATAATATCCTGAAATTACTGCCTTCAAATTGTTAGTACAAGATTTTAGTCCTCAGAGATTGTTAGAATTACAAAATTAGTTACGAAGAAGTTATTATTTGCTTTAAAATTTTCATTTAATTCTTGAATATCCAAGGTGTGTTTTGAATTTATTTTCACATGAAAGTAAATAGACGAACTGAGAGAGGAAAAAGCCAGAAGAAATAATTGATTGAAGATTTTTATGAGGATTTATTACTAAGAAAAGGGAGTAAAGGATGACATTCGGTTATTTTAACAACACATTATAGGTAGACATATAATAAACAGACAAGATTATCAGGAAGATAGAGAATTAGGTACAAAGGTGATGCTTGATTTTTTATTATTGTAAAAAACTTAAGCCTTATTATATGATAATTCGAATATTTACTTGCCTATATGTGTATGGTGGTTTATCGAATTAATTCATGTATCCCCGACCGGTCCTATGAGACCGCGCTGTTATTGTTTTACTATTGTGTCTCGTTTTGTGGGTATGTGATAGGTTAATACAGCTGACACTTTGTACTTATACTTCAAATAATAACTTACATAAACTTGTTGAGTACTTTAAAGAATTTGGCGAGATTTCCACTACAAAATTTCTCAAATGTTGGCAGGGCAATCAATCTACTGCTACTCGTATATTGAAACATTAAACGTTTTTACTCGTATTTATCGGTCTCGACACGATTAAAGTACTAAAAGCCTAAGATAAATGGGTTTGTGTATTCACCAATGAAGTGTTAGTTCACACTTCAAAGTGTTAGTTCACACTACAAAGTGTTAGTTCACACTTCAAAGCGATTCAGTAATAGCTCTCGGTTTAAAGTTTCCGAGACACAGTTAATGATAGATTGGTGTTGCAGGAAGGATTTAGTATCGAACTAAGAATCTGTTACAGTTGTTACTGATATAGAAGTCACGTTCCGTACGTCTGTTTATTGAAACTTGTCTGTACAAATAACTCTCTCTTTCTTTATCAAAAAGGCAAGTGAAAAACAAGCTACTTAATAAAAAATATTAGTGTATGAATTGAATTAGACATAGATCTACGACTCGAAGAGAGGTCAATTGTAACATCAGATTTTGGCGCATCACTTGGTTACTGTAACTTTTGTCAAACCCTATCAAAATTAATAACTTTTTTTGGGGTGCATGTCATCAAATAGCTTCTCTCACTCTGCACAGAGGGAGGAATTTCAGACTTTAATTGACTAAAACCCACTCTTGTTCCATCAGTTACCCTTTGCATTCCAGAGCTACAGTCATAAAGGCCCAGCACGGCCGATGCCTACTGGGGTCATGATCCCAACCAACCCAACCAAGTCACCCCAAGGGGTAACTTCAGAAAAGGAAACCGGTGGTCCTAGAACGCAAAGAATACAACAAACGAAACGAACACAGGTGTAGTTTTAGTCGGTAGAAGCCTAACACGCCTTCCTGCACCTCCAAAGAAGTCTTTAGATGATTTCCCAATTTAAAAAAGCTCATAAGTAACTCTTTCAAACAATCTTCTTCCTGCCCGTATCCATTATTATTTGGGTCGGCACAACACGTTTTCTTCTTCCATTCTGTCCTGTCATCCGTCACACTATCACCAACTCCCTTTTCCTTCATATCGCTCCACACACAATCCATTCATTTTTTCTTTGGCCTCCCTCTCCCTCTCCATACATCTACTTGTAAATTCAGAACTCTTTCAAACAATCTTAAGCCAAAATGAATACATTAAACCTTTAATTATATTTTTAAAGATTCTTTAACATTATATTGTACTAAAAAGATTTTTTAAATTAATATTTAAAAAACGGTTTCAGAAAAACTTCAAAGGCCGTCGCCGCAAAAGCTTTTTTTATTTCATCCGTTAAAAATACCGAAAAGTTCGTGCCTATTGAGTCGTGACGAATTTTAATTTGGAACAGATTATTTCGGTAGTTAAACTGGGTTTTCCAACAGAATTTTGATTAGTGAACCGCGAGGATAACCGACGGAGGCAACTTGAGGATAAACTGTGGTGATGGGATAAGCAGTAAAACAGGGCCAGCCCTGTTTTACCCCCTCTTTTAGCCCTGTTTTCTGTTTCTTTCGAACCATCCCCAGGGATTGTTCGAAAGAATTACCTAAAGAAACACTAGGTAGTCAGTTGAATTCTGACACCCAGAATAGGAGAAGTCATTCGATGATTTCCCACATGATAAAAAAGCAGTATGCAGGATTGTTCGAAAGAGACACCGAGGCTCTGGAACGCAAAGGCAGCTGAAGGAACACACGTGGATTTCAATAAGTAAAATTCAGAGACCTATTCCCTCTCGCTCCACTAAGAACTTAAAAAGTTATTTGATGGATCACAAAATCACAAATCTATTATTCAACGTATATTTTCATAGACTGGACAATATCATCATTGAAATAAAGATACCGATACGATCTATGACTTTTAAATAAACTACAATCTGTGTAGATTCTGGACATGAAGAACAAAACACGAGCAAATTCACAAAACAAACACTAGCAACTTCCGTCTTGTGTTGGCTACACGTCAAGACATGGTATCGTTCAATAAATCCGAATTTACTAGCCATAAATCAACTGAAAACGTTCAGGGTACAGATAACCAAATTCTCTCTTTTCCGGCATTCCATTTCAGAAACCGGAATGACGGAATAAGAGAGAATTTGAAACTGGTTATTGCAACACTGTCTTGTGCAATGTGCTGGGCCAAATGGAGAGCATCAATGGATGAGAAAGATCTTTTTTTTATTGTTATAAACTAGTGCTTGACTGCGATCCCACCTGATGGTAAGCAGTGATGCAATCGTTGATGGTGAGGCGCGCTAGGTTAATAAGAGCCTATTCACACTAGCCTTGAAGACACCCAAATTATAATCGAACGGGAAAACTGCAGCAGGCAAATTGTTCCAGTGTCTCGATGTACGCGGTGTAAACGACGAAGCAAAGATCTCCTTTGAGATGGACTGATGATGTTAAGTCTGCTGAAGATGGTATTTCATACGAGTGCACCAGGACCTTACTCAACTAGCAGAGAGAAATGGCAAAGGATCTTTTTCTTCTTCCTGCTCTTTGCTTATTTTGCCAGAACCCCTCCGCGGGTGAAAGTCTCCTCCAAGGAAATCCATCTTTCCCTATCCTGTGCTGTGTTCATTGACTTTGACTATACATAACGACTGTCAAAGATCTACAAATGACAGCCGCGACCTCGGCTTAACGTGCTTTCCGAGGCACGGAGAAAACTCGTTATGTTAAGATGGTCATCCATCCACAGACCAACCCTGGCAAGCGTTGCTTAACCTTGAAGATCGACCCGTGCGGCTGTTATTATCTGGCCACGAGCTCCTCACATCAGGACACATAACACACCTCCATTTCGATATCGAAACTAAATATACTGCCGACATATAAATAAATATACGGCTGATACTGTTTATATGAGAAAAAGGTCAGTCATAAAACTTTTACACACGTCAGCTCCGTCTCAAGTTCAATTCCAGACGTTTGTAGGACTGGTAACGGAAGAAATATATCATATAGGAGATCAAGGTTATAGAAATGATTTTAAAGAGTTTTAATGCGTTTATGTTTTTTTTTAGTTATAAGTACCTAACTCTGCCTCTGCACTCGTACCTTTCATTCTAATCTATTCTGAAGTTTGAGGGAATAGTACTAACAAATATAGCCACACATCATCATCGTTTCAGCCGAAAGACGTTTTTTTTTTATTATGCATAGGCTCGCGTTTGACCACTATCTCACCTGATGGTAAGCGATGATGTGGCCGACGATGGAGCACGCTTGCCTAGAAGTAACCTATTCACCCTTGACTTGAAGACTCCTAAGTTGTAGCTATCAGGAAACACACACTCCGGCAGGGAATTCCACTCCTTAGCTGTACGCATAATAAGTACGTAATTCGTCCTCTGTTGGACATAGGCCTCCCCCAAGTGTCGCCACAACGACCGATCCTGTGCGTCCCGAATCTATCGCATTGCCGCGTCCCTCACCAGGTCATAGGTACTCATACTCGTACATATAAACTTTCGCCTTTCTGATATTAGTACGATACTAAGTAATGTATTCGGGTGTGAATCGGAGTCAAAGTGTTTTCCTATTAGGTAATCTACAGAACGTCACCCAAGGGTCAATCCTTCGGGTAACGTTCTGTAGATTACCGAGAGGGCAGGCAGAGGGCTACGCTTGAAATATTTTTACGTGATCGGATCAGAAATGAAGATATCCACAGGAGAATCAAGGTTACCGACAAAACCCGAAGAACCGCTAAATTAAGTGGTAGTGAGCAGGGCACTTTGCTCGCAGGACAAAGAGCCAAAAGGTTTTGGAATGACGATCGCGTAATGGAAGACGCAGCGTTCGTTAAGAGGCGCTCATGAGGTGAACCGACTACCTGGTGAGGATCGGATAGATGGGAGTCCGAGGAACGGTCATTGTGGCATCACTTGGAGGAGTAGTAGCGGACGCCTCGCAGTTTATGATGATGATGATAATGAGTACGTAAATTATTCACGTATGAATTTAGTATAGTATTTTTCAATTGAGTAATCAACAAAACAGCCATAAAAGAAAAAAAAGGATATCAATTCGTTTATTGACATAGAATCACAAAAATACATTAAACGTATATAAAAATATCACAAGTCTGGATTTAAGCTCGATTAATGGCATAATGCTTCTTACTTAAAATACAACAGCTGTCGGATTGTGTGAGTGGAACAGAGGCCCTTTCTGTTACAAAGAGTAAAAAAAATGGTTCTGTATACATACTCGTACATAATGAGTAAAAATTTTAAATCACCGCTTGAAAAACAACCCTTTATTTTATGTAATAGAAATGCATATATGGGTACCGAAATCAGAAATGGAGGCAGCAGTGTCAAATAAAACACTACCAAAACTAAACAATAATATTAATAATGTAGAGTATGTAATGTAGAGTAAAACAAACGGAGAAGTGAAAGAGAAATAAACAGAAGGCACGGGGGAGAGAGTTTCCTGTGGGAACTCACTCCCAACAAGTACAAACTTGTTTGTACTTCCGATATAAGTTCCAATTAAAATTTATTGGAACCGAAATCAAAATCGGAGGTGCAAAATCAATTAGCAGTCTCGAACTTAAAATCTCCGGTACCTAATCTAACCGTTGCCAATTTTTAAGTCTTCCTTTAGAAAAACAATTTGCCTGAGATTGCCTGGGAAAAGTCACCTGGAATGGAAAGTATTGAAAGACGATGGCAACCTCGAAAGACTCATTGTGACCGGTAAAGTAGAAGGTAAAAGGTCTCTCGGGCGCAGCCCAAACGTTGGTCCCCTCACAACGGCAAAGACAGGAACAGGTGGAGGAACATCATAAGGTCAAGATACTCAGCATTGAGGAATACGACGCAAGGAGGAGGATGGAAAGTTTAGGCTAAATAAAACAATTAATCTTACTGCATTTCCGTGAACTAAGGGCCTGTTTCACCACCTATGATTAAGTTTCCAATATCTTACTTGGCAGATAATTTCATACAAATTCTGTTCCATTTTTTAATTTACTCAGGAAGTAGTGGCTACTCGGACATTGTGAAACAGGCCCTAAGACAACTTGATTCCTCAAAGTTAATGGTCGAATATTTCCTTAATATCACTACCCAAAAAATTGTTAACATGATTCAGCCATTAGCCTCTAAGATTATTAAACCCCTTTACATTGGTTGACTAAAGCTTAAGCCATTTCCGGAAGTTATATTGATCCATTATAATTCTTTTTCCTTATTGGCTTACAAGTAAGTAGTTATAATGTAGCGACATCTACTACATATGACGTCACAGAATCCTGCATCCCTCAAGCAAAGTTGGACTGACGTTCTTTGTCGAGGGTCACCAGTTTGGAGGTATGAGGAACAGAGAGTAAAGTCTGAGGTCTGAGGGGACCTCCATTGAAAAGTGAGGATCCTCCGACCGGACGGGGTGTTATGTCTGGTGGGCTACTGCCTGATAGATGATTTCGGGCTGTTGTGTCTATTCGAATCGTGCGGAGAACTTTTCTTGCGCCATGCAGGATTCTGTGACGTCTATGTAGTAGATGTCGCTACAATAGCAAGCACTGCCTACTGCTAATTTTGTGGGGTTCAAAACAAAGTCCAATGACCCGGTGAGGGTCGCGGGAATCCGATAGATGAGAGATGCACAGGACCGGTCGTTATGGCGACGCTTACTGGTGGACGTCTTTCAGCTGAACTGATGATAATAAAAACAAAGTTCGATCATTAGAGCTACGAGTATATGTTATGAATTTTTCACATCTACTTTTGTTTTGGGTAATAACAAGCTAAAATATAGAATACTTAGTGTAAACACAGCCTAGCTAGCCTTTTTCCAATTAAGGTAGAGTCTGCTTTCAATCCAACTTTACTCCAAAAACTGAAAGCTGACAATTAGGACGAAGCCAGGCAAATGACTGTCTTGCCTGAGAGATTTTTCTAAAAAGTTACCACGGCTCTGAAATGCAAAGGTCAACTGAAGGAACTCGGGTGAAATTGGCCCAGTAAAAAAAATTCTATACAAAATGTCTGTCTTTCAAAAACGAACTTTTTTTAAACTTAAGAAGTTAGTGCACAGTCGTTTCCTATGGAGAAGAAATGGAAAGAAACACTATAGTTTCTCCTAAATAAAAACAATATTTTCATACATAACATTAATAAAGATTTTGACTTTGACTTTGACTTTGACTTTAAAAATAATAATAATTAATAGAAAAGTGGGTCGTAATAGAAAACAATCTATGAATTCGCGTAGCGTACAATGTTCTCATACCAGCACTATATAAAAATAAAACTATCACTAGGTAATAAAGTTAATAGGCCTACGCCGCGCACTATCTCGAGTTGAGACGAAAATAAAATACGTTTTTGATGTTGATGGACTCAATCCAGATACTATTTAACAATTCTTGGACACACTGACTGTAGTAAAGTTATCATCCACACACTGACAGTTGCTTGTTGTGATAGCAATACAAACTATTGGAAATTTGGGAGAAAGGATATTGCTCTGCGCCAAAACATTGATGGCCCTGGAGCCGAGAGCATCGGAAAATGATGTATTGTATTCTCTATCATTAGTAAACTCGGACTACAGGATCATAGTTTTATCTCGGACTAGCTTTAGAGTAGAAATATTTCCAAAAATTGTATCTGATTTTGAGGTTATAATACAACCTATCCCCAAAAGTTATACAGGCGTGATTCCGTATCTGGGTCACCGACAAAATTATCCCCCGAAACACCACCACGAAACATTCTATTATCCCCAAAAAAAGTAAAATTAATCACGATGCGAACAAACGGAGCAGGGTTCAACAAATTATCGGAGAAAACGTTAAAGAGGCACCGTTAAGCCCAAAGGGTTCCGCACATAAAACCCATTTGGAATAAAGAAGATTTTTTTCCCCTTTTTTTAGATGTTAGAAGACTTTAATTGGAGATTTTGTGATTGGTTTTTATTGGACGTTTTCTCTTAGCACTGTTTTTGAGTAAGGGGTTAGGGCTAGTCGTTTTGTAGATTTACTTTGTAAGTTTTCCGGGAGTTTTTAAAACTGATTTTATAGATTACGACGTGATCTTTTCGAATTACCATTTTGCCGCTTCCCATGTTTTCGCCATATTGGAGAAATTGCACCAAAAATCAGTTTTATTGATAACACCTCCCAAAAGTGGTGTATTTTTCATTATACTTTTTTACATTTAATTTGTAAAATACCTTTTTTAGCTCGCCCTACCCAACTAATTCGACTTATCTATATACTCGTAAATAAAAATGAATTGATGTTCGTTAGTCTGATTAAAACTCGAGAACGGCTGAACGGATCTATCTTATCTTGGTCTTGAAATGTTCGTGGAGGTCTAGGGAAGGTTTAAAAGGTGAGAAAAATTCGAAAAAAAAAATATACAAAACTTTAGGTCTTCTATTTATCGATTAGTGGTGGGTAGGGTAGTGTAGGGTAGTGTAGGATAGGTAGTGTAGGGTAGTTTAGGGTAGGTAGGGAAGGTAGGGTAGGATAGGTAGGGTAGTCATTTGACGGGAGCGAAGCCACGGGCAAAAGCTATTATATTTATAAAAACATACAATTTGTCAGTTATGATGTCTAAACATGACGCTAAATAGATCCTATTCTTTATTTGAAACACATACTACGCTAAGTACACGTCTCCCATACATAAAGTATGGTGATACAGACAGTGTACGACCATATACCATCTCAAGGAGCTCGACACGCCGACACGTATTTCAGAATCAACAAGTAAACATTCCTTTGCATCTCACTCCTTTTCAGCCACCCTTTACATCAATGTAACAGTTTCTTAGCACAAAGATAAACCGCAGCATAAAAAGAATTTTTAATGGCCTTCCAAAAACAGCAGTATTTCTACTGGTGTCTAGTCTGTGGTATTTTAGTCTGTGGAGGTCGTGGCTAGATAATAATAGCCGCACAGGTCGATCTTCAAGGTTAAGCAACACTTGCCAAGGTTGGTCTGAGGATGGGTGACCATTTTAACATAACGAGTTTCCTTTGTGCCTCGGAAAGCACGTAAGACGTAGGGTCCGGCTGTCATTTGTAAATCTTTGGCAGTCGTTACGGATAGTCCAGAAGCCAGTAAAATTGACTCCAGTCTTGCCATGAAGTACCGTGTTACCCCAATTAATGGGCTGTGAAGGTCTGGTAGGCAGCCGCTCCTCGTAAAATACTAGTATTCAGCTAAATCCGGCTTGACTGCAAACCGACCCCAATATAGTTGGGAAAAGGCTAGGCAGATGATGGTGGCTTTCAACGGCTGTTTTGTGTTCAATAACCATCTGAATAATGGATTCTGTAGAGCAGTTGTAATAATAGAATAGTAAAATATTCAGGAGAGCTTAAAATGGCTGTACTATTTGCACCTTTATTGTGGAAAATGTACGGACATTGCAGCCTAACCTGTCATTCAAATTGTACCCGAAAGCTGATGGAATTGTAGTTGGTGGTGACAGGTTACAAATTGTTCGTTTGTTCATTTATAATCAACAAGTGCCAGCGGTTTTGTCTGTGTGAAAGTGGAAAATTATGTCACGGGAATATACTACCGGGATAAAAAAGGATATGGTCTACTTGTGTACCAATTTTGGGCAAGATCCGTTTAGCCGTTTGAGCATGAAGATATAACAAAAAACTTTAATCGTTAAAATATTACTAGCTTAGGCCATTGGCTTCGACCACGTAAAAGTAAACATAAATTATACCTGTATAATATATGCCAATGTTACCTTAGTGGTAAAGTATCGTTCATCTATACGCTTCGATCAACAATACCTTGTTGATGAAAAAGGTGAAAGTTTGTTGGAATGCGTGTATACAAACCTTCGTCGTCCTACAAACTTTCGTCTTTTAAGTAATATAATATTGTTGTTTTATTTATTCTGTCTGAATATTTCAAGGATTCCAAAAAATATTTTCTTTACTTTTAGATAAAGCATAAACTTCATAATTTCACTTTGAATTTCATTAACTTTGGTATATCTGATCACAAAGCACAGTTTTTCTATGGTACAGGTAAGTAAAGTGCACTGCTCTGCATGGTGTTTTTTTTTAGGTGGGAAATCATTAGAATGACTTCACCCACTTTTGGGTGGAGTGGGAGGGGTTCCGTACAAACTTACCTATATAAATAGTTCGATTTCCGATTCGAGTGTCGAAGATGTTTCTGAATCGCTTTTATTTATTGAACTACAAATATAAAGGCTTTCAGATTTTTCCTATGTTAGTGGCTTTTTGCCAAACAGGATTCTAGATCAAGAGGAAGTACCCTTTATAGGATCTTATTCTAGTGTCAGAAAATGCGCCTAAAGGGAACATAAACGGCCTTATCTTTAAATAGCGTCTACTTAGATGTTTAATTTTACAACAACTCCAAAAAGTCTAATGAGAGGAACTTAAGTTATGTGCTTTAGTTATCAACAAGTACAAACCTTGACTCTTATTTGTAAAAATAAGGTCTGCTGTAAGAAAAATCCAATTGTGGAATGTGTACATCAGCTGTCCTATTTTTTATTGCTTTTATAAAAGTTGTGTGCACAATAAATAATAAGAATATGATATTAATTTCAGCATAATAAATAAAACCTTCAAACTTCTTGAGAAAGAGTCTTGACAGCAAAGTGATCCAATAAGGGCCAACTGAGATCGGAAACCCAACAAAATAAGTAATATCAAATCTCACGCAGTTGCTAAAAATCTCCTTAAAAATCCCTTCCCATTTAAATCGCACTCCATCAAACTTCAAAACGTCAATAAATCACAATAAAAACACACCCAAAATCAATATTCACCCTCGCATCCCTTCAGCACTCAAACGGCACATTTTTATGAATAAATGTGAGCTAAACGACACATCTGAAGGCATGGGGTCACAATGACCCCATTGGGGATCTCACGACACCGAATAAATTGACTAAAGTATTGCAGGATCTCGCCGTATGTCACCCCTGTTCCTCGGATGCTCAAACTTGATATGATTAAGGGTTTTTGGACTATGGGAGGGTCATGAGAGTGACAGGGTACGTTGGAGGTATAATGTAGAGTGTACTTATATGTAGGTTTATTTAAATATGGGTCCGCTTGCGAAAATTGCGGCGTTTTTCGCAAATTAAACTCGTTTGTTGAGAAAATGGTTTATATAAAATTGCGGGCGGCGAAAGGGAAAGTGAAAGAGAAAGGGTTGTGTTTTATGTTAGGGAACATATGGCATAGAAAATGTTGGCAAATTCTATCTACATACCAACCGGTTATTATCTGATAGCAAGACAAACGCTTTTAGGTACTTAATTATATGTGCAACTGGTATTGATTACACGAACACATTACACGTATCTTCATAGATGCGTAGTTGTAGGCCTAAATCATGCATTAATTTTGCTTGATTGCCATTCTAGAATGATCATTTAAGTTCAGATTTTTCCTTGCCATTCTGTAGTGTTTGTGCAACGATTTCCGGGCGTTCGATAACCGTCCAGATCGAGCCCTGCTCAATGCTCATTTATCTATCGTACGTAGTGTTTCACGCGCACCTAAAAAGATTCTATCAAAACCGTACTGGCCCAGTAGAGTAGATACTTGCAAGAGGTACGAGGAATTAAAAAAAAAAGGAAACTCGTGGTACTGGAACATAAATAAATGGCGTGTATTTAAATCGATATCTGTATATTCCCTTTTTTCGAACAAAATATTGCAAAGTTAAATAAAAAATACTGACTTGCACGAAAATTATGCACGCTAAACAAATCAAATTAAATACCTATACTGTTTAATGGTATTTGCAGAACTGTTTTACCGAACGATAACAATGATTAAAATAGTATATCTAAAATTTTCTTAGTTCAACAAACATTCTAAAACATTTTTAAGGAAAACCATTACTTTTAGGAACATATTCTAAAAGACAATTTGAGAAGTAGCGCTCGCCGGCCGCTCCCGCGGCACTGTTCGCTTTGCTCGCTAGGCTCGCGCGCGTTTGGTCACAGTTCTAACCTAACCTAACCTATTTCACCCAGTTCAAAATGTTAGAGTGCAAGTTAGTATGTTTGATAAACAATTCATATTTTTAGGTATGCATTCAGTTAATTAATGGAGTTACCTAGTGTGCTGATAAATTAAAATTATACAGATGTGCCTTTAAAAATATCCCAAAAAAATATTGCTAATTGTTCTGAGTTTGAGTGTCTTGCTGTTAGGAAAGCCACCTTTTTTATAGAAGTAATTCTTAGTATGAAGTAACGTTTTTATACGTAAAATCTAGACAATTGCTACACGTGCCGTCTGATATGAAGAACTCAATAACTATATCTTAAGAAAATGCTTTATCGTACATTGTAGATAAAAATCACAACGCATGAGTTGGTACAATAGACGACATTATCGCTAATAGCAACTAGATAAGAATTACATACAAACTATTATGAAATAGGAAAAAATCCAGTTTCTCATATTCAATTCACTCTACAAGTTCTAAATATCTACAACATCATCATTATCACTATTTTAGCCAAAAGACGTCCACTGTTGGACATAATATGCCTCCCCCAAGTGTCGCCATAGCGACTGGTCCTGTGCATCTCGCATCCATCGGATTCCCACGACCCTCATTAGGTCATCGGTCCTCCTTGGAGACTGCAGTCACCACTTCAGAACCGTCCGTCCCTATCGAACATCTGTTCTGCGAGCAATGTACCCTGTAATCTACCACAATATACATATGACTGGAATAATGGACACACCAATTAGAACATTAAGTCACCAGCAAAATATAGTATTTATTTATTGTGTACACCTACTATAGTGTTGTCTTTCTAACCCAAAGATTGACTGCTAGAGAATGCCATGTTGCATTGAAGAAAACCGGGTCGCAGTAAGAACTAACTTCACTACTAAAAAAACCGACAATTGTTTTCACCTATCAATTTTGAAACCTATTCTAAAAATGGAAAATCGTTAAAAGTATACGAGTCTTGAGTCGATCTAGCCTGTCCGTTAGCTAATAAGAAAGATATTACAATATCTACGCACGCACATATGTACATACCAGTCTAATGGCACTATCAATTTTAATAAAAATAGTTCTTTATCGGTAGGTCTTAAAAATAGGTCTTTATAGGTATTTGACGGCCATGTACCGGAAGACGCAGCGTTGGAAGGCCTCCCACAAGGTGGACTGACGACCTGGCGAGGGTCGTGGGAATCCGATGGATGCGAAATGCACAGGACCGGTCGTTGTGGCGACTTTCGGCTAAGATGATGATGATGACGCTGAGGTCTTTATCCCAAAATAATACTTGATAAAACAATCAATAAGCATAAAAAATAGCTATTTTAAAAATGCCTGAAGTCGATTCAGTAGCCGGTTTTGAACTTACTACTCTCAAGATGTGACATCATTCATGTTTTAAGTATGTCATGAAATAATCGTGCGATTAGGTGTTCATATTGTAAAACACTGAGTGTTTATTGAATCATGAATTGACATCATTTCATGAAATGGTTGAACATATCATGAAGTTCAACAGCTATCATTTCATGAAATGGTCGGTTATATCATGACATTAACCAGCCATCATTTCATGAAATGGTCGATCATATCATGAAATTCAACCAGCCATCATTTCATGAAATGATGATGTACATATCAATCTAAGATCTGGCAGGTTAGTCATATCAATTCTAAGATCGGACCACATCTTAAACATTGAAAACAAAATACGTTTCAAAAATAACGATAGACATTTCTACCCGTCTGTTCGAATTTAAAACTCAAACACAAAAACCTAGTTTTTTATCGACAGTGAATGGACGTCGTCGACGCGAACGTTCGGATTCTACCCTTAGAAAAGAAAATGCACCAGTGACACTGCCTGAAGTAGGTCAAGGTTGGCGCTTGATAAACGCAGATGTCAGTTTATTTTATGTAATTACTGAAGCCATTTAACAGTGCTAATGGTTGTTAACTTTTCTAGCGACTGCGAAAAAATGGAGTAAGTTTTCAATTAGTTTGAATGTTTGTTTTTATTTTTGTAACTGCGAGAGTCTGTTGTGTTCCACTACAAGGAAAAGGTCTCCCTTTCATTCTTCATTCTTCTCTAACCCTAGCTACTTCTGGCCAATCCTTTAAATAGGAGTCTTACTCGTCACGCCATCTCCATCTGGGCTTACCGTCGTTCAGCGATATCTCCGTCAAATGTTAACCGATTTTGTTGATTATTTTCTGTTTAGTTGAACGGTTTCCTTCATGTGATTCATTTAAATTTGGCGAAGATCTGATAAAGAACTTCGAAGTTAGACAATAGAACTATTTGATAAATGTGTGTTCGGCGAGTGTCTTCTCTTACATTATTAACACCTGTTCAGTCTAGACTAAGCGTTTCGCTTCGTTTTGTTTATATCGCATACATCGTAAGATTGGAACAATTTGCCTGTTGCGGTCTTCCCGTCTGATTATAATTTAGGTATCTTCAAGGCTACAGTGCTCTTGATATAGCAGTACGCCTTATCATCAACAAATTACTGCTTACCATCAGATGGGATCGCAGTCAACCACTTGTTTAATTAGGTCATCATCATCATCATCTCAGCCGAAAGACGTCCACTGCTGGACATAGGCCTCCCCCAAGCGTCGCCACAGCGACCGGTCCTGCGCGTCTCGCATCCATCGGATTCCCGCGACCCTCGCCAGGTCGTCGGTCCACCTTGTGGGAGGCCTTCCGACGCTGCGTCTTCCGGTACGTGGCCGCCACTCTAGAACCTTCCGTCCCCATCGACCATCTGTTCTACGAGCAATGTGCCCTGCCCACTGCCACTTAAGTTTGGCGATTCTTCGGGCTATGTCGGTAACCTTAGTTCTCTTGCGGATCTCTTCATTCCTGATGTGATCGCGCAAGGAAACTCCGAGCATAGCCCTTTCCATTGCTCTTTGGGTGACTTTAAGCCTTCTGATGAGGCCCATTGTGAGCGACCACGTTTCCGAGCCATATGTCATCACTGGCAACACACACTGGTCATAGACTTTTGTCTTGAGGCACTGCGGTAGGTTGGACGAGAAGATACCGTGCAGCTTCCTGAACGCTGCCCAGCCGAGTCGGATTCGACGATTGATCTCTTTCTCGAAGTTAGATCTACCCAACTGGACCGTCTGTCCCAGGTCCGTAGTCGTCCACAACTTCGAGTGTAGAGTCTCCGATCTTGATAGGAGTGGGAGCTACATGGATGTTTACCATGACTTTGGTTTTGTCCATGTTCATTTTGAGTCCCACTCTTTCGGAAGCCCTACTGAGATCACCGAGCATTGTACTGAGCTCCTCCGTAGTCTCAGCCATGACTACTATGTCGTCGGCAAACCGAAGGTGAGTGATGTACTCGCCGTTGATATTGATGCCTCGCCCTCTCCATTCCAGAACCTTGAAGACATCCTCCAATGCGGCCGTGAACAGTTTCGGAGAGATAACGTCTCCCTGTCTCACACCCCGCTGTAAAAGGATAGGTTTCGAGGTCTGATCCTGGAGTCGGACTGACATGGTGGCGTTTTTGTACAAACATTTCAGCACTTCGATGTACCGATAGTCAATCTGGCACCGTTGGAGAGACTGCAGTACAGCCCAAGTCTCGATCGAATCGAAGGCTTTCTCGTAATCCACAAACGCTAAGCAGAGAGGCAGGTTATACTCCTCAGTCTTCTGTATAACCTGCCGTAGCGTATGTATGTGGTCTACGGTGCTAAAGCCTTTTCGGAATCCGGCTTGTTCAGGAGGCTGGAAGTCGTCGAACCTGCGTGCGAGACGATTCGTGATGACTCTGGAAAACAACTTGTAGACATGGCTCAGAAGTGAGATGGGCCTGTAGTTCTTAAGGGCCCATTGTCGCCCTTCTTAAAGAAAAGTACCACCACACCTCTGCCCCATGCCTGTGGCGTTTTGCCCTCGAGTATGACGGAATTAAATAGCTTCTGAAGGGCCTTAAGGACCGGTTTTCCACCCGCCTTCAGAAGTTCGGCCGTAATTCCGTCCTCACCCGGCGCCTTATTGTGTTTAAGTTGTTTCAGAGCCACCCTAATCTCGTACAGGCTGACGTCCGGGATATCTTCGGTATAGTGTCGGGTCAATCTAGCTCTTGGATCATTCGCTAGATTTGTCGTGGGTTTAGAGATAGACGTGTATAACTGTCCATAGAATGCCTCGATCTCTCCCAGGAGCTCCGATTTAGCGGATATGACTCTGCCATCGTCGGTCTTCAGTTTCGTGAGTTGGCTCTGCCCAATAGACAGATCCCTCGCAAAAACTTTGGAGCCCTTATTCCGCTCTATCGCGTCCTTAACCCTTTCGGAATTAAAGTGGCGAAGATCGCGTTTTAAGGACTTCGAAATCTGTCTATTGAGCTGACGGTATCTGCACAAATCGTCTGAAGACTGCAGAATCATCTCACGCCTCTTCTTCATGAGCTCGAGAGTCGGATCCGAGAGCTTCTTGTTCTTATTTGTACGGTGGGTCTTGAAAAACTTAGACCCGACCGTATGGACAGTTTCCACGAACCCATCGTTACATTCATCCACGGAGCTACCTAGGCACTCGAAACGATTGTGGAGTTCGAGCTGAAAGCTCTCGGGGTTTTGGAGCTGGATTTGTGCTGGACGGAGCGTAGACTTCACCAGTCGAGACCTTTCAAGCTTGATGTTGATATTCAATGTGCCTCTCACCATGCGGTGATCACTACCAGTTTTCACTGCATTGATCACAGAGACATCATTGAATATTTGCTTCTTCGTCGACAAGATGAAGTCAATCTCATTTTTAGTTGCACCATCGGGGCTTTGCCAGGTCCACCTCCTATGCTCACGCTTTTTGAAGAAAGAGTTCATCATGTAGAGGCCCTCCTTCTCCATAAAGCTAGCCAGTAGGTGTCCCCGGTGGTTCCGCCGTCCAAATCCAAATTGCCCCACTCGCAGCTCATCACCGTCTCGTTTGCCCAGTTTAGCGTTGAAGTCCCCCATGACCACGGTGAAGTGAGTCTTATAACCATGTATGGCTCTGGATATATCCTCATACATGGTCTCTACTTCGTCGTCGGAGTGTGTCGAGGTTGGGGCATATACCTGTATGACCTTCAGCGAATATCTTGCCGATATTCTGAGTATAAGGTAAGCCACCCTGGTCGACACACTCTCGATCCTCACCACATTGTTCACAAGGGACCTGTGGACGAAAAACCCGACACCACCCTGGGACTGCTGGTCGCCCTCCCGGAAATAGAGCAGGTTACCGGATTTGAGAATTATCGTGTCCTCCCCCTGTCTTCGGACTTCGGATAATCCCACAATACTCCATCGTACCCCGCTCAACTCTTCCTCAAGTTCGGTGATCTTCTCGTCGGTCCGCAGTGTACGCGTGTTGTATGTTGCCAGGTCGAGTCGTTGGAAGGGGTAGCCTAGCCTCCTCCGGAGATTCTTCGCACCCCTTGCCTCGCCGTAGCCTTGACCGCTATCGTAGTCAAGGTTAGACGGGCTGCCGGGTACTAGGGGCCGTTTTGTTTTGCGTGTCTGCATTGTTGGGGGGTTTTTGCCATAATCGCCACGCTTGGCATGCGGGTTGGCGATCGCAGTGTAGATGTTGAAATGCACAGAAAATGCTGCTGCCCATTTTCTGGTGTGTCCCTTAGTCGCCTCTTACGACACCCACGGGAAGAGATGGGATGGTGTAAATTCTTCGGTTCCAGACACCATACGGAACTGTTTAATTAGGTATTTATTATTATTATGTTGTCATAAAATAACCAACACACGTTTCAGTGCGGATTTGTAAGACCTTTCGGTATTTTACATAATTTTTAAGGAATCGGTATCAATATCATCAAGTGGTATTGATATCGAACTTTACAAGTACAATAGAAAATACAAAATCTTTATTTCTGAACCAGATAGTTTTATAGGTGACTGCAGCCTCCTTTTAACCAAGTCCGTCTAATGAAAGCGCGACCTGAGAAAAAGAGGTTAAAACTAAAAATTTTGTATGTGGTATTAGGCGGCCCCTAGACCTACAATAACATTGTACAATACTTTATATTGTACAATAAGATTGAAAGGCGCTCTGAATCCAAACGAGCAATTATATTGCACAATATACACAACTGCACAATGTTTTCATGTTCAGTCGGAGTGCGTATACTCCTCGTGATGACGAAGAACAGACTGAAATATATTGCGCAATACTGACCCTACACGATGCAATGAAAAACTATGGTGCAATAAAAATTAGACTCGCTCAAACTTTCGTTCAATCATTGCGCATTCTTCAATATTAGCTCTAGACGATTAATTATATTGCACAATCCACAATATTGCGCAATATAATTGATCGTCTACGGGCCGCCTTATTACTATTAGGCGGCCCCTAGACCTACAATAACATTGTACAATACTTTATATTGTACAATAAGATTGAAAGGCGGTGTGAATCCAAACGAGCAATTATATTGCACAATAATACGTACTGCACAATGTTTTCATGTTCAGTCGGAGTAACAACAGACTGAAAAATATTGCGCAATACTGACCCTACACGATGCAATGAAAAACTATGGTGCAATAAAAATTAGACTCGCTCAAACTTTCGTTCAATCATTGCGCATTCTTCAATATTAGCCCTAGACGGTTAATTATATTGCACAATACACAATATTGCGCAATATAATTGATCGTCTAGGGGCCACTTTAGGAAAATCATGTCTTGACACTTCAAAATTTTTTTTATTTCCTACAATTGCGGCTGAATAATATTGCCAATATATATAAATTTTTAAAAAATAACTCCAGGTCGCGCTTTCATTAGACGCACTCTAGGTGACTCTAACTTCATATTTTTCCTTATCATATTTTTTTCACACGATATCAAACTTTCATTCCCAATTTAAAAACTTCCCGACATCACACCTCATTTAAAGAACCTATAACTTAAAAATTGTCATCAGTTTCCACCTCCATTCCATTCTACTCATGCTGAAATCCGAATCAATGCTGAATAGGTCCAGTGGGCTGGAATCATCGCTTACTGAGTTGATGCGGCTCGGTAAGCCAAATGTGGCTGCCAACTGGTGCTACTTATGTAAGACTAGAGTCTGCTTGTGTCTTTGCTTGTGTGAAAGGATATATAGGTAAGTATCGCCAACTTGTTTGAAGCCGCTGATATGCGTGTAATTTTTTTATCTACTTCGTACTAAAATTATAAACGCGAAAGTTTGTATTGGATGTTAGTTACTCTTTCACGCGAAAACGGATTCAGATGAAACTTTAAAAAATTGGTATACAGGAATGCGCCACAAATAAATGTCAGAGAAACCGTAAAAGCCAGCAGCTTAGCAGGTCATGGGTTAGCTTCTGGAAGGAAAACCCAGGGTCCTGGAACACTAAACAAAGAAGAAACAAAGGAGTGGTTTTTGCGTTCTAGAGCGGAAGAAGTCATTGAATGATTACCCACGTAAAAAAAGACTCCAGCGGTAAATTCCACTCCTAACAACGAATTCATTTGGATGTGGGATGTCCACCATGCACAGAGGGCGTATCGCCATACGTCTAGTGGTCTGCTGATAGAACAAGCTTGATGGAAATGAACTAAACTATCTACACAGAATTCTCATTGATCTCCTAGCTCAAGCGGCATTGAAGCTTTAGGTATTTGTGGCAAACAGCTGTAGGAAAGCCACTCAAGAACAAGTTAGTCTGTAGAGGAAGCCTTTATGAAGCGTTGGTCTTAGGAGAAGTCATAACTCCGGGTAAAGGAACAGAACAGCTAAATAATCAAGAGCCATATTAAAAGGGTTTCAATGTAACTTGGAACTTGTAAAGGTAGCATTCAGTTCTTGGCGACTGCGACGAGTGACAGCGACATGCGATTTGTATGGAGTGCTAAACAAACCAGGCTACCGCGTCACGCGACCAGTACAATACGAATCCAGATACGCGACTGCGACCCGAAACCGCGACCCGCGACCCACTGCAGTATGGATTTGTATGGACAAATCAGGCAACCAGGTCGCGCGACCCGGTCACAGTCGCGGGTCGCAGTTGCCTGGGTTGTTTAGTAAGTACTCTATTCAAAACCATACTAAGCAGTGGGTCGCTGTCGCTAAGAATGGAATGCTCTCTCTCGCTCTCTCAGAGGGTCGCGCGAACCGGTCGCAGTCGCTAAGTACGGAATGCTACCTTCAACATTGAACTTACATAACAGTTAACTTAGAAGAACTTCACCCCATGACTTATTTGTACAGCTTCACTTATTGCAAGTTATAGAAATATTTGGTACACGTGACTTTGATCCTTAAATTGACTGTTTATGTAATAATAAACTTGTTTTCCTTAAGGGGGAAAGAGAAAAAATAATTAATTGGGTTGGGGTAACAGGTGTATCTATAAGCCATAAAAATGTGTATTTGTGATTTCCCTATTATTTTGTTGCGTTCCATAATAGTATGTTGTTTTATTAGTTTCAATGACCTAGAAAAAAAAATAATGGTTATATTATGTTTTGTTAAGCGCAAAACTAAATAATAACTAGACTAATTTAGATAAAAAAAAGTATTTGTGCTACAATAAGAAAATTTTTATATAGAAAAATTGTCCCGAGAAACTGTAAAAAATACATTATTCTTTATTGTGTTATTATGATAAGAAAAAATATATTTATAAACAATTGATACAATTTAACAATATATATGTTACTGTAAAAGCCAGAACTACGGTAAATCCTAAGATTTTCCAGTAAATCCTAAGATTTACCAACTCCAAATGGTAAAAGTCCGAACTATTCTATAATCATCGTTTATTTCGGACTTTTACTACCATTCACTTGGTAAATCTTAGGATTTACCTCAAAGACACGGTAAATGTTAAGATAAACATTACCAAAAGATAGGTAACGATTTGACTCATTAGTAATACAATTAGTGTTTAATAATTATGCATTGTTCTGTAAGACTATGGACCGTGTACTCAACACTAAGCTCCTGGCATACCTACCTAGAAACTTATGACATCCTAAGTGACCGTCAATACAGCTTTCGCCGAAATTGGTTAACTAGTGATCTTCTAGCGTATGCCATCCGTATCTGAAATGAGGCCATCGAGAAGCATGGGAAAACGCTTGGCGTCTCTCTCGACATCTCGAAGGCTTTCGATAGGGTCTGGCACGAAATCCTTGTTAGTAAGCTTCCTTCTTTTGGTTTACCTACTGGATTGAGTGCTTGGATCGCAGACTTCCTGAGTGACCGATCCATTCGAGTGGTCATCGATGGCAGCTCGTCCGGTCAAATGGCCATTAATTAATGCCGGAGTCCCTCAAGGGTCAGCGCTCTCAGCAACTTTGTTCTTACTGCACATTAACAATCTGCTTAAGCCTGGTACCTTTGGGTATGCAGACAGTACTGTTACTGAAAGATACATATCCAATACACGAACTAGTGGGTCACAGATCCAGTCTCTCCAAGTGGCTATGGTTGAGCACTTGAATTGGTCCTTGGAGGCGGTCACTGAATGGGGCAATGCCAATTTTCCGCTAAAAGAAGACAATTCAGTTCTCCTACTTTCCTGGGTGCAACCGTGCCGATAACCGACCATCTTGATCTTCTTGGTGTTACGTTGACGTCGACTTTTAACTTTGCTCCATATATTGAAGCAAACAAAGGCTCAACCTTTGTTTGCTTCAATATATGGCTGCTAAAAAGCTAGGAATCCTTGCAAAGGTGAGACAGTACTTCACACCGGAACAGCTGCTCACACTTTATCAAGCGCAAGTTCGATCATGTATGGAGTACTCCTCTCATCTTTGGGATGGATCTGCCCGATATCAGCTTGAAGTGTACACCGAGTCGCTAGCCTGTCAGGTTTCTACCGGTTGCATTTTGAGGAGTGTGCGTCGGAATTGCATAACTAAATAATTCCTCCTAGCCCGTTCCATCATCGGACCATATTCAGCCGTACGGCGATGCGCCATCGGTACATGGTAGATATCCCTCTTATACGCGCAAAACGTTTTGGGAACACATTTATTGTACGTACAGCCAACGAGTAGAAATACCTGCCGGAGTCTATGTTTCCTGATAGCTACAACCCAGGAATCTTAAAGTCAAAAGTGAATAGGTTACTTCTTGGTAAACGCGCTCCATCGTCGAAAATACAAAACCAACATTTACCAACCCTCACTGGTAAAACCTAGCATGTCCCAAATTCTAATGGTAAAAGCTCGATTATATCGTTTCTTTTTCACATATTCTTACATTTACCAACTCGTGTTGGTAAAACCTAAGATTTACTGGTAAAACCTGAGATATACCGTGGTTCGGGCTTTTACAGTAACATATATACTCAAATGAATATTATGTATATTAAATACACGAATATAGGTACTCACTCAAACCGTTGGGTTAACGCTGACTTGTCACTCCTGCCAACTTCTTACGAATACAACATGCTCGCAAAATTAAATTTTGATCTTAATCAGCTTATTGCCATCCTGATCCTACCAATTTTATTTTATTTCCATCAAAAACGATCACCACTAAAAAACTTTCTTTCCCAACACCATTTAAACAAGTCTAAATACTAACAAAACCTCCCAAATCTAATTAATTAACCATGAAAATCCAAAGAAATGCGATTAAACGCGAAAACATCAAGAATGCTTTCAGAGGGTAGCACAACTCTGCCTTGACCTAAACCACTGACTAAGAGGGTTCCGCTGTTAAGATTTAAAGTTGAGGGTAGTGAGATATTTCTGGATTGCCGACCTACATGTAGTTGAGAGCTTGTCTCGGTTATATTTAGGGTAGATTTTTTTGTAGTGGTTTTATTTTGTGTGGGGAAGTAATACTAGCTTCACGGGTCTATGAACGAGTATGTCTATCTGATCTAAATATCATGTGCTATCATCATCTACCTAGCCTTTTCCCAACTATAATATTGGGGTCGGCTTCCAGTCAAGCCGGATTTAGCTGAATACCAGTATTTTACAAGGAGCGGCTGCCTACCAGACCTCCACAATCCATTAACTGGGGTAACACGGTCCTTCATGGCAAGACTGGTGTCAGATTTACTGGCTTCTGACTATCCGTAACGACTGCCAAAGATCTACAAATGACAGCCGGGACCAAAGGCGTGTCAGACTTATACTGACTAAAAATACACCTTTGTTAATCAGTTGCCCTTTGCGTTATATGACACACTAGCTGTCCCCTGCGGTTTCACCCACATTTTTCGTTACTGCTCCGCTGCCGTGGGTCGTAGCGTGATGGTATATAGCCTATAGCATTCCTCGATAAATGGGCTAACTAACACTGAAATAATTTTTCAAATCGGACCAGCAGTTCCAGAGATTACCTCCTACATACAAACTTACAAACTTACAAATTTTACCTCTTTATAATATTAGTATAGATTATTTCTTTTACATATTGAGCCATTACCGCCGACTTATCGTAACCGACAAAAACTAAATTTTACAGGAGAAGGTTTTATTTCAATATTACTGCTAATAATTGCAAAATTAAAGTGAAACTTAATATATAATAATTATCTAAGATTAACATAAATTATTATTATATGTTAAGTTTCACTTTAATTTACATAACAGCAATTACACTAATAGAGCACATTTATAATAGTTCAGAATCTGCTGCTTTTCCATCAATGGCTCGATATATTCCCCGTGGCCCTTAGCGGACCTAACACACACATTACATCTCCCATAATCATGGGATCTTTTCGGGGTGGGCTCGCTTCAGGCGGTTATCGGATGACCGAATGACAAGCTAGCGTTTACATGTCGTTCGCAAGCCCGTGGCTACGATGAGAAAAAAATGTAAGAATTTCGATTTTACAAACTGACCTCAGAAAGAGTAGCTTAGCCTAGCGGACTACGTTATCGTATAGGGCTGTTATTTTTTCAGCCACCATCTTAATGAATAAATAATTACTTAACTAATTAAAGAACATAATTACCAAACCAAAAATATAATAACTCAAAACAAACTCATAATTTCATCTCAAAACAGAATAAATAAAAACCCACCATTCCTACAGAAAGAGAAAATTAACAACTCGATGTCACCGAGGGTTCAAATATTTTCATTTTCCCATAAAACACGTTTATCGTCACTCAGTAAACAGATTTATTTCAATCAAATGCCAGTACTCAAGGAAACATCGTCAAATGAAACAGAATAAACATTTATTTCAATTTCCGCTTGATATCCGCAATTTATTTAAAAGGAATACGTTTAAATATAATTAATTGATATTAATAGAGTTTTCAGGAAAAGTAATATTATTTTATGCTTGAAGAAAATTATTGTAAATGGAAACAAATGAGTTTGGCGTCACTGGCAGAATGGACAGGAAATTGGATCAAGAAGCTAGAATGCTTATTGAATTGTTCATTGGGTTCGAATAATTTCCGTTTATCTAATTCTGTGAAATCAAAAAGTTTAGTTATTGGACAAACCAGAGAAAGAGACAAGAAGTTACCTGTTACCAACTGACGGTTTTCTATCGTTTAGATTTCGGGAAGTGTGCTTCGGAATTACTTACACTGTTTAATCCCAGCAAGCCCGTTCCATCTTTGGACTTCTAGAAGTACGATGTTGCGCCACGGGTATGTGCATGCGTTTTGGGAATACATTAATTGTGCGTACAGCTAAGGAGTCTGTGTTTCCTGATAGCATCAACCTTGGAGTCTTTACGTCAGAATTGAAAAGGCTACTTCTAAGCAAGCCTGCTTCATTGTCTACCACGTCATAGCTTACCATCAGGGGAGATAATGGTCAACATTATCCATTGTTTAAAGTACCTACCGTAAAGTTATCAAAAATCTACAGAAATATTGAATTTAAGATCATAACGGTTTTTTTAAGTGGTAAATCTCTCAACGACTTCTCCCGTTCTAATTGGATGTTAGACTTCTACTAACTAAAACGACACCTGTCCTTCAATTGCCTTTTGTTTTCTAAGGCTATGGCTTTCCTGTTCAGAAAATCCCCGTGGCCCTAGTGGGCATTACCTACTCCTTCTGGGCCCATACAGTTAGCTGACATGTTTTGAGAAGCACGTGGATCACCAGCGTGATGGTCCTCGGTCCGGTCGATTACCGTTATCATATTACGATATCGATCTATCCTATTATTTTTACGCTCAAAAATGCAATAACCGTTGTACAGATAAAAAAGAACTCGATATTTAACCGGCGCGAACAAATATTCGCGTTGCATACACATTCCTCGATAAAGAGGAACGGTATTCGAGGTATGAGGCGGCTTTGCCCGCTTGGAAGTAGAAAATATATGCCTATGTTACTCAGCGATAAAGCAGCATTTTATTATTGTAATTTTTTTAAATCAGTCCAGTAATTTTTGAGTTTTTTGTAATATACATAACATAAACTAGTGCTTAACTGCAATCCCACCTGATGTTTTATTCAGTACAAACAATTATTCTATAAAAACACACAATCGTAAACATATAAAGTCACAAACACAAAACACCCAGACCCTGAACAACAATCTATAGGCCATACAAATATTTGATCCGTGCGGAAATACAACCCGCGACAAGAAACGCAGCAGCCAATCGCTCAACCACTGAGCCAACAGACTACACATATCTATAATTGTAATCAAAGTCATATTAATGTTATTCTTCCTTCACAAACAAATGTTCTCCATTTTATTTCAGTTTATTGTTTTCTCCGCAGCCCACACTGCTCAGCAATTGATTTGATTCGTCTGTACTATACACAGCAATTGATTTGATTCGTCTGTACTATAAACATCAGGGGATAACAAAATACTGCTGTGTTTGGACGGCGCTGATCTTTTTATTGAAAAGTGAGTAAGACGTGTGGGATATCTCGTGAAAAGTCGATTGGAATTAGAATATTTAATTTGATTTCGTAAAACTAATACGTAGGAGGTGGTTGTTTATTTTTAAAACTTTGAGATGAAATTGAAAGGTATTTGTAGGTGCAGTCGACAGCGTGTTCGTAGTAGAGATGCTAAATGTCGAGCTTCGCAACTGAAATAAACTAAGTAATGTGAAACAATAAAGCCCTGGGCCCTGAAACGAAAGCAAAGAAGGAAAGAGTGATTTTAATCAGTAAAAGTCTGACACTGAAATTAAGTAATGAAAACTACAATGAACTAATTTTTGAACTAAGTAAGTTCGACGCAATGTGACTTTTCATTGAATCTTTCTCACAAAAACTAGTAACGTGTCGACAGTAACTGGTGTCGTGTCAGCACTTCGCGCGCCTCAAGGACCAATCAACGTGGACGCCTTATTTTAGCTAAGAGTCCTTATGGTCTATTCGCCGGAGCATGAGCCAAAAGGTAAACAAAGAAATCATTTTTTCAAAATGACAGGTATAACCCGACCGATGACAAAACGTCACATTTTAATGCAAAATGTTAGCAGTATCTGTGGTCTACAATTTAGTAGTATTAAAATGTCTTTTTAGGTTCTTTTACATGTAAACTATTTAATGCATAATTAATGAACATTAAGAAAATAATTTAAGGCATTTATAATGTTTGATTTCAAATAAATCTGAAAAGATAACAAGTTCCACAGACATCATTCTAAAATAGATTTCAGATTTCAGATTTAGATTTCAGATTTATTTATTTTGTGAACATAGGTATAAATTACAGGTGTTTTTAATATTTTAATTGTACAAACCATGTCCCGCCGATAGGCATACAAAATCAGTCTTATGGAGTTAGTGTCTAGTAGAACTTATCCATGTATATAAAAAGAATTAACAATGTCAAAGACTTGTCAAAGATAAGTAACATGCATGTCGAATTGTAAAATTGTCTCATTAAAATATGTAAAATGTCATGAAAATAGGATGAAATAAATAAAAAATAAAATACACAATGTCAGAAATTTAAAAAAATAAAAATAAATTGTCATTAAAATTTGTCATCCAGATACTCCTTCACAGAATAATATACCTTGTCATTTAGTAGCTTAAAAAGCTTACTTCTGAATTCACAATTATTCATACTATTTCTAATATGACAAGGTAATTTATTGTACAATTTAGGTGCCATTGCATAAATACTTTTATAAGCAAAAGCAGTTTTGGTGACTATTGTTTTTAATTTATCTGAGCGACGTTGACTTTCTACATGACTAAACAAGTGTATGTTCGTTTTCACAAACATCAGAACCTCATAGATATACAGCGACGGTACTGTCAGAATATTTAAGTCCCTAAAGTGGGGCTTACATGTATCTGTTGTTTTTAATTTACAGATGGCCCGGATGCATCTTTTTTGTGCCAAAAGCACGGAGGATACATTTGAAGCATTACCCCAAAATATGAGTCCATATCTTAAAGTGGAGGCTACATACCCGTGGTATGCTGTTAGCAGGGCCGTTTTGTTTGCAATTTTACCTAACATATAAAGGGCATAAGAGAATCGGTATAGTCTCAGGCAAACACTGTCAATTTGAGATTTCCATGTCATATCACTGTCAATATGCAATCCTAAAAACTTTGTAGTGTTCGATTCTAGGACTGCGTCTCCTTTGTACCTGATTTGGTATGGTGTCGGTTTTCTCTGTCGAAGTTTAAAATCCATTATTTTAGTTTTAGTCAAATTAATTTTTAGATTGTTGGCATTCAGCCATTCTATGATAGACACCAGGTTTGTGTTTATGTCTAATTCAATGTCCTTAAAATTACCGCTGTCAAAAATAATAGTGCTATCATCTGCAAATAAGCACATCTGATTATTGGTTACATTAGGAAAGTCATTTATATAGCAAATGAAAAGTAACGGACCTAACACAGAACCCTGTGGAACACCATAAGAAATTGTTCTAGTACTTGAGGAGTATATTGACTCAGTTTTTGTCTTAATGTTGACTTGGCTGATCTGAGTAAGCTGTTGTCTACCTTCCAGATACGATTTTATGAGGCCAAGTACATTACCTCTAATACCGTAGCTATAGAGCTTTTTTAATAGTACATTATGGTCAACGTAATCAAAAGCGCGCGTCATGTCCATATACATTGCAACAACCGGCTTTCTATTGTCCATATTATGGTGTATCTTTTTAAGGAAATTGTACACTGCCATATTAATTGTCTTGTTCTGCCTGAATCCCATTTGTTCCTTACAAAAAATGTTGTTTTTTTCAAAGTAATTGTTGAGTCTATTATAAATTACTTTCTCAACAATTTTTGAAAATATTGGAATTAACGCCACAGGTCTGTCATTTTTGTTTTATCGTCTTTTTTGTGTAGTGGCTTGATAATCGAGATTTTTAGAGCTTTTGGAAAAACTCCGTTGTGTATACAACCATTTATTATATCGCACAAGACTGGTGCTACAATAGGTCCTACTGATTTGATGACGCTGGTCTTGATGTCGTCATACCCTGTACTATTTGTATTTTTCAGATTATTTATTATACTTATCATTTCTTTTGAGACTATTGGTTCCATGAACATAGATTTATGGGATTTTAAAACATTCGGATTATTATAGGTTGGGGCATTTACATTAGATTGAACTAGGTCTATGAAGTAATCATTAAAATTTTGCGCAATACTTTGAGGGTTTGTGATACACTTGTTGTTTACCTCAATAGCGTTAATATGTGTTTTCGGTATGTTGCTTTTCAAATTGTTTATTATTTTCCAGGTTGCTTTGGACTTATTGTTGCTATTTTCTATATAGCAGCTGTTTTGCGCTTTTTGTGTCTGTTTGATAACGCGACGGTACCTGGCGCTAAATGTAGATAAAGCGGTTTTTGTGTCCTTGTTTGGGTTTAACCTATATTTCCATAGCAATGACCGTCTTTTTTTGCTGCAAACTTTAATGCCTGGTGTGATCCACTTTGGTCTATGAGTTGTCGATATTCTACATCTTACTATTGGGAAACATAGGTCGTAGAAAAGTTTGAATAAATCAAAAAATGCATCAAACTTTTTACTTGGGTCATTTTCTTCAAAAACGTCAGAAAAACTCAAACTGCCTATACATTGTTTAAACCGACACATGTTTTCTTTGCTGTAGTCACGTTTTTGAACATAATAATGTTTCAATACACACGTTTGTTGTACAGGAAATTTCATCAATTGCGCTAAATGGTCAGACACCCCTAATTCTAATATCTCACTGGTACAACCCCGTATATTATGAAAAATATTATCTAGGCAAGTACCGCTACTGGGCCTAGTAGGTTTTTCTATTTCGATTTTAAGATTAAACTCTTTTAAGAGACATTTAAATAGAGATGAATACTTTGTTTTTTGTAACATATCAATGTTAAAGTCACCGCAAATTATAATTTTATGTTTATTCCTATAGCAGATTTGTCCTAATATATACGTTAATTTGTCAAAGAATATTTCCATTTGGTTTAGTCCTGGCACTCTATATATGCATACTATTGTAATTTTATGATCCGTTAGCTCAACCGCACAGCATTCAAAAACATTGCAGACACTTAAGTCTCTAACAATATTTATCTCTGTATATCTAATATGGTTGTGAATTAATATACATGACCCACCATTCCGTTTAGGTCTAGTAAAAGAGGTAGCTAAAGTATAATTTGGAATGTTCAAAAGATCAACATCGCTCATCGTCATATTGTGTTCTGTAAAGCATAAGACATGTACATATTTGCCACTGTTTGAAAGAGTATCTACAAATTCCGTTATTATGTCACTCTTAGCCAGCAATCCATTTATGTTTTGGTGTAGTATACGTAGGTTATTGTACACGAAAAAGATTATTGTTATGAGATGTTTGGCTAATTTGACATTTTTTTATTATGGGGAAATAGTATGGAATAGTCCCTATTTTTTTCGGTAAGGATTTTAGTGCTGTTCTATTCTTAGCATTAGTCGACATCTCTATAGTCTGGGATTTAAAATAATAGGGTATTGTGCCCTTTTTAGGTATACAACTAAAATTCAAATTTAAAGTATTTTTTTGTCGGCTTAGATTTTTCATACTCTTCTTAATTTCGGAAAAGTTTAAAAATTTGCTATCATAGTCATTACAGTCAATAGCATAGTTAATGGTTTTACAAATATCATTAAGCTTAAGATTACTACAACTTATATAGGAGCAATTTTTGTATTTTTTACATATGTTCATGATGGAATTATTTAGCTTTTTTACATCTAGATAATTGTTTTTATTTATGTTTAGTACAATAATTTTGTTGCTGCTGAAATACTCTACAATTTTTTGAAATTGTGCTAATACTGATTTTTGGTTATAGTCGTTTTCACCAAGAGATATTATAAGCTTGTCATTGGTCGCCAGATTTATACTTCGGTAGTTTTTTACTATCTCGCTGCTCAACGCATTCGGCTTTGTTTCGCTTATAACCGCATACTTCTCATATTGCGTTCGTTTCCTTGAATACAAGAGAGCTGAGGCAAGGCCTACACATTGTTGAGCTCCGAGGATAACTAATTTCCTGTAATCTACAGGTTTGTCTTTCTTTTTGATTTCATACGCAGGTATAATTTGCAATTTCTGGGTATGTGTAGTAATTATTTTCTTTGGCGTTGTCAGTTTCACTTGCAATCTTTCAATCTGTTTTGTAAGGCTTGTTAACTCCATACTCGCTTCATGTAACTGTTTCTGTAAGTCGCTTATCTTTCTATGTAAATTTGCAGATGTATAGTTGTGGTCGCTCTTAATAGGTGTCGAGGTTGGTGATGAAGGGATAAAGGATACGTCGCTGTCATGGGGCAACACATAACGCCTTGATAACTTTTTCATACTATTTGGTATATTAGGAGTCGTCGTGGAGTGACATAATGTCTTGAGAGCGGAGATTTGTGTAGCGAGATTTTTATTTTGTGTTCGCAGATCATTATTATCTAATATGACGTTTTCTAACTCGCTCTGTGTAGAAGCGAGTTCTTGAGTTAGTGTTGATATTTTATCTATCATTTCGGAGTATGTTACATTATCGATTATAGTACCATCTATACTCTTGGACAGTTGGTGGTTTGGAGGTAGTTGTGACGTATCTGTCGGACTTAGGTACGAGACGTCCATGTCAATTTCGCTAACATTGAAATTTAGTCTTCGTCGCTGTTGTGTATTGATGTTTCCACAATTCTCCATGTTCGGATAAATGATAGATGAAAACTTTTATAAGTTCAAAAAGTACTTTGCTTCCGCGGGATTCGAACCAGGGCCCTGAGGTTTGAAGATCAGGGGCGTTCGCTACTTGGCTAAGGTCACATTGGCAATCAGTGTTGAATTGCGGACCCCTTCTAACGTAAAGTACTTCTGATTTAATTCGATAGATGTCATTAGTTGTGTTATTGTGGCGTTGTGGTTAACACATGTTCTAATAGATGGTGCTGTATTCACTATATTCAATAGGATGATTTGCACTTATTATCAAAAAAGTAATCACTTATTTCAATGTTTTAAACTGTGTCGTTTGTTATACAGTTTACGGTGTTATAGTTTTACCACGCACTTTGTTTTTTTTCTTTGTTTTAGAGCACAATGTCTAGTGTAACATATATGAATTGTTGCCGTTATTTTTTATATTTTGGTATATTTTTAATTTTATGCACTAATCACTTTGTACTTCACCTTATTCTTATCTAATTCAGTTTTATCGAAAATGTTTAGCACAGTTACAGTACTTTTAGTCACTTTTACTATTTTAAAAATCAAATTGACGCGGACACGATGTAAACAGTGGCACAGTGGCGCCGCCACTCCAAATATAATTTCTAATGTTGTCAGTGTATTAATATCGTAGTTATTTTTATAAAATATGTTCACGACATTAATCGTGACATATAAAGAACCCTTTTTATGGTTTGTTTACCTTTTGGCTCATGCCTCGGCGAATAGACTATAGTGTATAATTATGATATTTTTATTAGTTAAGTGTTTTTATTTTTCCTAATCTATCTATGTTGTAAAATAAATAAAAGTGATAAGTTTTTTTTTTGTAATAGCTTAGGTACATAAAACAATTCTTAGTCAGTCTATTGCTCTTTTGGTATTCATCAATTTCTTGAGCACATAGGGTTTCTACACCATTAGCGATTCCACTTACAGCACCAATATTCGGACACAATCAACACTCCCAACACCAAAAACATAACCCTCCTTTTCACCCTCAACGCAGTCGGCTAAAAATAGCTTCGTATAATATTCCAGCCTACCAAATACATAAATCTATTTACCTAAAGCTCTCTCGACAATGCCGCAGGCACTCATATCTTCTGCAGAAAGGCAGACAGTATCCATTAGATCCTGAGTGGCACTTTTAGTGTGATCAATCAGCCTTCTACTTCAAAGCCAGGCTGTCAGGGCGAAAGAACTGACTTATTCGAGCACTGAAGACCTTTTTATCATTAGAAAAGGAAGGATATATAAGGTTATGTAATATGGATGCTTTGTATAAGTGATATTAGGATACCTAAGAACTTTTTTTTGAGGTGGAAATTTATCCAATAACTTCTCCCGATGTAGGGTAGAGCAACTTTTTTTTAAATGTAGTAAATTGATCTTACCTGATGGTTAGCACTAATCCAATCGTCGATGGTGAAGTATACTAGTTTATTAAAAGCTTTTTCCCTCTAGCCTTGAAGACACCTAAATTATAATAGAACGGCAAGACTGCAGCAGGAAAATTATTGCAGTCCTTCGATGTACGCGGTATAAATGACGAGGCGAAACGCTTAGTCCGGACCGTAGAGTTTCAACAACATAAGGGCGGATATTTGCCGTACGTCGGGTTGTCCGATGGTCTTACTCTATGGTCTGTTTTTTATACCCTGAGACTAAAATTACATTACAACACAAAAGAACTGGCATCATTCCTATAAGATAGTAAGTTTGACATTATCTATGACAATTAGTCTCAGGGTTAAAAAACAGACGATAGGTGGAGCGGGAGGAAGTGTTAGACTTTTATAACAAACACGAGTTGCTATAATTTATTAGTGATGCAACCTATTTGGCAACTGTTTTATTTAGATTTTAATGAGTTATTCCAGTGTATATATACACTTATGATTCCTGCCATACCCACTAACATAACACCTATTAGTTTTCGCCGTTTGTCCTGAATTGTCGTAAAAGGTGTAACGCGTCCTGAAACTCTGAAAGTCGAGGCGTTGCGGTGTTATCCGTGTGTTGAATACGAATGCTCTATTTTAGCGCCTACCTATGTCCTGTTACCTTATTGGGTGAAGTATGGATCATCCGTGGAAGCTGTTATAATATTTAGAAGTTTTAGTTCGGTGTTGTTTGTGTTTCCTGATACCTACAACTTAGTTATCGAAAAATAAAAGGCCCGTTTTGACCCGATTTGTCATGACGACCGACGTAACTAGCGAAGAAATAGAAAACCTAGAATACTCGCAATATAATACTATTTAACTCATCAAAAATGCCCGTACACTCATGTAATTCATCTTTATTTTATTGTTTCTTTCAGTTGCGTTCCATGTTACATTCTAGGGTATTTCTCAAATGTCAAAAAAGGTCTTTTATTTTTTGTCAAAGTGAATACGACAAGTCAAGAGTGAATACGTTACTTCTTAGCTAGCGTGCTCAATTGTGGGTCTGTCACATCAACGCTCATCATCATCATCATCAAGCTTCCCATCAGGTGAGATAGTGGTCAAACGCGAGCCTACCCATAATAAAAAATAAAGTGCTTTTCTTTTAAGGGAAAATAATAATAACAAAAACAAGAAAGGCAAACCTTTTTATTATTATATTTACGTGATATCATCAAATGGCTCCTGACTTCTCCCACTCCAGGTGGATTGGGAGACTGACCGAGACCCTTGTACGTGAAAACCAACTGAAAAACAAATATTTAGAAGAGATTTTAGTCAGTAAAAGTCTGACTCTCCCTCCCAAGCGGGTAGTCATCTGATGATTTCTCACGCCAAAAAAGGGTACAGCTATTATTCATAGCAAAATCTGAATATATTATAATGAAATGGTCGTAGATATATTCAGTCAAATACGAGTATGTCACATAAATCCGTGGCACACAATACGACGAAGCCACATCAATTATCGTAATGCACTCGCGCAATGAAATGCCGATAATTTTACTTTAACCACAAACATATATAATACAACTGTATTGTTTCCTATCGTTATTTTCATTTAAATCTGCATCGCTCAGAATTACTCGTATAACTATCATAATTTTATTTTGCAAAGAGTTGTATTATATCTACAGAAGTTACATCGCAATATTAGAGTTTTTCGCGCAATCGAAACATATAAAACAGCCTAAAAACAACTAACGGTTAGTTGCCCGCATCAGACATAACACCCGTCTGATCGGAGCATCCTCCCTTTTCAACGGAGGTTTGCGAGACCTTACACAGAGCTACCACTGAAAATAATATAAAGGGAAAACAAAGTAGCCGTCCCGACAGACGTCCAGCCCCAAAACTGTCAGAAAAAAAGGCTTCTTGATTGCAGCGCCACCTCCGGGTTCAATAGTATAGTCAAACCATCCAGGTTCCCACTCAAATATACACCATTTCATCTAAATCGACTAAGCCATATAAGAGGAGTTAGATCACAAACACACGTACAGTTATATAGGTATAAAGATAATAAAAAGTTTATTGTCACAGATATATACATAACTATGTCTGCCTAGCCTTTTCCCAACTATATTGGGATCGGCTTCCAGTCAAGCCGGATTTAGCTGAATACCAGTGTTTTACGAGGAGCGGCTGCCTACCAGACCTCCACAACCCATTAACTGGGGTAACACGGCATTTCATGGCAAGACTGGAGTCAGTCATATATACATAACTATGTATGTGACAATAAACATTTTAATTGAAGCGTAAGTAGATTAAGAAACTTAACACACTATAACTTTTTTTGGAAACGGTTTAGCTTTTAAGTAAATTAGTAAATTATTATCTATTTATTTTTGTTTTTCAAAAACATACCACTGATACTATCTATATTCCGTCGAGAAGAAAGTATGACATTTAAGAATAAGTCATGTAATTTGTAGAAACGTCAAAAAGTAAGCAAATGTTTGGGTAACCTTTAATACCCACGTCTGTAGTAACTGTGTGGGCTGGGTGTACGATTTTGATATTCTTGGGGTAATTGATATCTAAATCTTCATATTCAGCTTTTACAGAGAGCGATAAACGTTGTGAGCAGTGGGGGCCCAGTGGTAACGGTTCCGACTTACGAGTTTTAGGTTGGGGGTTCAAATCCAGCCAGGCGTGTTAGCATTATCGACCTTCAAATGTTCCCACTGTCAAGATTCAGACCTCTCCAGGAGGGGGAATGGCCGTAATCCACCACGCGGTACCAGTGCGGATTGGTGGATGCCATATGTCTTCGAATTTTTGGTTTTAGGACATGCCGGTTTTCTCACGATGTTTTCCTTTACCATTTTTGAGAGCAGTGGTCATCATCATCATCATCATCTGCCTAGCCTTTTCCCAACTATATTGGAGTCGGCTTCAAGTCAAGCCGGATTTAGCTGAATACCAGTATTTTACGAGGAGCGGCTGCCTATCAGATCTCCACAACCCACTAACTGGGGTAACACGGTACTTCATGGCAAGACTGGAGTCAGATTTACTGGCTTCTGACTATCCATATATATATTTTGAGAGCAGTGGTGATGAAATAAATTATACAAAGGCGAGGCGTATTCCCTTTAGTTTTATTAGTTTCCCCCATTCCCACTCCTACAGAGGAGGCCTGAGTCCCAGCAGTGGAAACATTATAAAGCTGATTATGAAAGTTTGTGAGTGAAAGTGTATGTGTGTATTTTTGTTACTTTTTAATTTAATGAACTATATAATTTTCTTAATGAGTAATACATTTGTTTTTACAACGTGGATAACAACATTAATTGAAAACGCGGTTAGCAACATGAGTTGAAAACCTCGGTAGCAGAATGAGATGAAAATGTGGCTGAAGATATTGGTTAAAAATTGAAACTGTATTATCATTAGTAAAAATAGAATTATTTTACTTTAATCAACTCTCATTAACCCTTCATGAAACTTAATATAATACGAGGTATACCAATTATTTTATGTTTCGTGTACAGTAAGTACATTTTTTCTTTATGGTAGGTAATGTCGAACAGTAATGTATTAATTACTAATTAGGTTTACGTAAGTAACAACTCACAATATTAACGTTTGAATCCCCAACCGGTCCTATGAGACCGCGCTGATATTGTTTTACTATTGTGTCTCGTTTCGCGGGTATCTGAGTAATTAAGGTGGGCGCGACGTTAGAATTATCCATACAAACGTAATAAAAAAAACATTTGAAATTTAAGCATATTTACACCATAATATGATGTTATTCGGATTCAGACAATAATTATCTAGGTTCCTACATCGTCTTTTTGTTGAAAAACTTACCCCAAACGAAATTTAAGCGAATTTAAATTTGCACATTTTCACAGCGAAAATGTCATGTTTTTATTTGGTTTTTTCTATAAGTATTATAAACAACAATATTTCAAAATATCTTTCCGTAGGAACACAGATATTATTATCAAGTTATAAATACTCGAAACAATATTGGAACTACATTAATTTTTCATTCATCATTTTTGGTATTACGGAACCTCTCCCAAATTTCCAATAGTTTGTATTGCTATCACAGCAAGCAACTGTCAGTGTGCGGATGATGACTGTACTCCAGTCGGTGTGTCCAAGAATTGTTTATACTATCTGGATTGCTTCCATCAACCTCAAAAACGTATTTTTTTGCGTCTCAACTCGAGATAGCGCGCGGTCTCCGCAGGCCTCTTAAGGGTGTACCTAAAAATAATACTTCTATAGTATCTTTCTGACAATTTTTTTTTTTTCATGTCAAGATTACACGTCTCTTTTACAATATTGCAAAAAAATATGGGTACGAAATGGAAAATCAAATGGGATCTCGTTTCTGTTAGCGATATCTATTAGAAAAACTTGAGACATACTTTCTATTCTTTTATGGGATGATTTCAGTGATAACATTATTTAAAAAAGTGTCCATGGAGTTTATTGCACATTCTTCAAGCAGGCCAATTTAAAAGATTTTGGAAATGGTTAATTTGAATGCTTTGATTTATCGCTTACCTAGGGGCGGGTTACCGAATTGAATATTTTAAGTTAAAGCTGTCTTAAACCATAATTGAATGCCAAATTTTGACTGGTTTTCAGGGTATACTAACGAGTAAAGCCAAATTGTGACTAAAGTAGAGCTTAAATCTTGATTCAACACCCAAGATCAAAATTAAGAATTTGAGGTTTCATTATAGAGGTCATCATCTACCTAGCCTTTTCCCAACTATATTGGGGTCGGCTTCCAGTCGAGCCGGATTTAGCTGAATACCAGTATTTTACGAGGAGCGGCTGCCTACCAGACCTCGACAACCCATTAACTGGGGTAACACGGTACTTCATGGCAAGACTGGAGTCAGATTTACTGGCTTCTGACTATCCGTAACGACTGCCATAGATCTCCAAATGACAGCCGGGACCAACGGCTTAACGTGCTTTCCGAGGCACGGAGGAAACTCGTTATGTTAAGATGGTCACCCATCCACAGACCAACCTAGGCAAGCGTTGCTTAACCTTGAAGATCGACCTGTGCGGCTGTTATTATTTAGCCACGAGCTCCTCCTCTGTCTGGTTTCATTATAGAGGTATCAACCCCTAAATCTGAATATCCCTTATAATTTCGGCATGCTTACCTCCAAACACTTAATTTAGAAGCTAGCCATAAGAATCGTTCACGCCTCGCTGTAATCAGTTAACACTAGTTTCCGGCAGTTGAAACGTTTAAACTATAAATTCCACTCCGAACTGCGCTAACTCTATTTACATAAAAGTATTTCGGACTACGTAACTGAAACTAGGAGTATTTTTAGTGGATAAAATAGTCACGTCATGGTCTAGATTTTATAAGCGTATCGTGGATAGAAAAAACTGGCCTTTTGTGAGCATCATCCAGTTCCAACCTAACGAGGGAAAGCTGACTAGCTGAAACAGGATATCTAAACTAAATAAAATTCAAGTGTCTGTTTGTATTATTAAAATATTTTTTTTTAAACTAAATACCTTACACAAAGGCAATTTTTCAAATTTTCGTCAGTCAGTCTATATGTTCTGACCGAGCCAATTTAGATAGAACTTTTACCAGTAGTTAGTTTTTTTAAGTGGGAAATTATCACATGGCTTCTCCCGTTTTACGGTGGAGCGGGAAGGCGTGTAAAACTTTTACTGACTAAAACCCACTCCTATATTGTTACTTCTTTGCTATGCCTTCCAGGGTTCCCTTTTCGGAAGTACACCATTGACCCTGGGGTCAATGGTGTACTTCCTTGAATGGTTGGCTTCGCCCCTGCTGGGCCCCTAAGCTGATGTTGTAGACTACTCATATTTTTTTATGAAATTGTGACCAAATTGCATTATACTGAGTTTAACGCAGACGAAGAAGTAAGTTCTCTATCAATATGGGTTTTCCAATGACTGCATTGAAAGGCTAAAGTCAAAATTTCCAGTAGGATACTGAGACTGGAACTGTAGGTTTTGGTCTACAGTTCCACCAAATTATCTACATGTTTTGTCCAGTTAAGAATTGCTTAGTAGCAGCTTGGAGTTTAGAAGTGGGTTGTGTGAATACCCTCGTGTCTAGGAAAACACGTTAAACTGTTGATGTTAGTCCTGCGCCTGGGTCTCCCCAGTCGTGCCGGATTGCCATGAGCGAGAGTAAACAAACAGACAGTAAATCTGACTCCAATCTTGCCATGAAGTACCGTGTTACCCCAGTTAATGGGTTGTGGAGGTCTGGTAGGCAGCCGCTCCTCGGAAATCCTCCTCTGAATTGTTAATTTTGTCATGTAATTTAATTAATTTGTTTTTAAGTGCCCTAACAGGGTGCATGTTTGAAACCTTACTTTTTTATTCCACCAATACAACATGTTTGCAATAAACTGATTTGATTTGATTTGATTAATGGGTTGTGGAGGTCTGGTAGGCAGCCGCTCCTCGTAAAATACTGGTATTCAGCTAAATCCGGCTTGACTGGAAGCCGACCCCAATATAGTTGGGAAAAGCTAGGCAGATGATGATAGTAAACAAACAGAGACAGCACCTGTGTTTGCGCACACGCTTGAACACTATACAATTTCCTGCTTACTACTCCATTGAAAATGGACACCGTGATCAAAATTCGGTCGGGAGGTTCATAATCATTTATCAACTAAGCGGTGTTAGTCCCTCAGTGTCTGTGTTTCCTAATAGCTACAACCCCCAGGTTGTCATCTATTCACTCTTGGCTTAAATACCTATCAATACCCGACGACACAATAGTAAGACAATAACAGCGCGGTCCAATGAGACCGGTCGGGGATTCATGAATTAAGTAAGCGTGCTCCATAGTCGACGCATCATCGCTTACCATCAAGTAAGATAGAGTCAAACGCGAACCTATCAATAAAGAACAAATCTCCATCCTTCATTTATAATGCATTAAATTACTTGACGTTTAATTACAAAAAATAATAATATTACACTAATTATTCTTTTTATAATTAGCTTCCGCAAACGAAAACTGGCACGAATCCCACCAGAAATGAAACATGATCAAAAACTTAATGAATTTAACTAAATGAAAAATACTTGTATAAAGTAGTGTCAACTCAGCAAATCTCTGTTAGTAACGCAATTAGGAAAATTAAATCATACCGACTGTAACAATTGAAAATGCGCTTAATTTCAACAAGTTTAAGTCTCATTTTCCTTGACATTTAACCAAGTGTTAAAAACATTTTTCTCATAAAGATTGATGATATTCATGTTTTTATCTGTTGAAAAGGCGACTTCTTTTGAGAAATATAACGATTTGGCTTTTGTTAGTAGTTCCCTTATAAGATGACTCCTGAGATTTTTGTCGGTTTTGTGATCTGAAGACACTACCGTAGGCGCAGGTTAGCGAACGACGAGAAATAACTAGCTCGCTGTCCGACCGTCAACGGTCGTCGCGTAGTATTATTATAGTAACTCACGCCTCAAAGAAATATTAACAAAACCACAAGGGCTCAGCAGTGCTGATACCGATTTGTACGTTAGGAGGCCTTCTTAAAAGTTAATTCGTAGTCCTAAAACAAAGTTAAAGGTAACTGAAGGAAACCCTTTGTTAGGTGTGGTTTTAGACCTATAAAAGTCTAATACGACGCCCGTCCTGCTATACATAGACACAAAACGTTTTGGGAAATAAATTTAATGTGCGTACAGCTAACAAATAAAGAGTGAAGTTTCCTGACAGATTCTGTTTTTCCTGTTAGCTAGACCCTGTTTTTTTTTTTAAGTCAAATGTGACTAGTTCGTCAACCATAATCATCGCTTACCGTCAGATGAGATAGAAGTCAAGCGCGAGTCTATTAACAATAATCAATAAAACATTCGGCTGGTCTGCTAATTACAACATAAGAAAGTAGAAGCTAAGCAGATTGATGAACTAGTTCTATTGTACAAATGAACAAAAGAATCGACCTCTCTGTCTGTAACACATAATGTAATTAATGTACTTACTAATACAAAAGATACAAAAAACTAGGCACTTTCCAGATTATCTATCTGTATAATTATTTACTCTGGGTTATACACGCACCGACCAACAGGCAAAGGAGTTAAATTTTTAGTTTTAATAGTCAAATATGAAAGAATTTTAAAAATATAGAAAGAAAGAAAAAACATGTTTATTCGTACCTCACTCAATATCATCATCTGCTCATAAGAATGTAAAATCCGACGTGGTCTTTGACGTCATAGTTCATCATTCCCTACTGTCATTATAGAAAATTGCGGTTTAACGAAAGAGACAGGTACTTACCAAAAATTATAAAAAAAATTGTACGTTTAAAGGCGTAATGCTGTTTTTCCTTCATTAATTTCGCTAAAATATTTCTTTTATAAAATTACTAGCTTCTGTCAATTACATCCAAATCCGTTCAGCCGTTTGAACGTGAAAAAGTTGTAAACACACATACACACACCCTCAAATATAAATGTCCGCCTTTATAATATTAGTGTGATTCTTTAACAGCTTATGAATACGAATGCTCATTTTCGTATTCCGTAAATCCTCCAAAAGGATTCTGAGAACTACACCGATCATAATATTTATAAGGGTGAGAACTTCCAGGGTCAGAAAGACCTCGTAAAGTCTATAACAAATAGAAAGACCCTTCACCACTACTTATGTTACTGTACTTATAGCACCCTTATGACGACGGAGACCTAACTCAAACATTACATTTTGTGGGAAATGACCATGAAAGTATTCAAAATGTAGAGAAATAAAAATATCCGCGGGAGAATTAAGGTTACTAGTAATATCCATCCATCTTAATAAGTATCTCTTTTTATTTTCATAAATATATAAATGATTTTAACTTCAAATTTGATGTTTTTACAATCAATAAAGTCTTTAAATAAAAAATATTAGCCGGACCTAAAACCAACCATTCGCTTGCAAAATGAAATTAAAGTTGGTAATATTATAAGAAGCTACGTACTGTCCCTAATAATTTGGCCTATAGAATACTGTAAAATTCGAGCTCTTTTTCACCACAAGATTTTAGAATAAGCAAACCCAGAGGTTACAGATATTTTGAGATAGTACTCTTTCATTCTAAGGGTGCGTTATGTCAAACATAATCCTTTGGAAGCCTCCTTTAGAAGAGTACGAGATGTCTATTGCAATAGCTTAGGTTTTTGTGCTTAGTGCCTAGTCTAGAGTGCTGGAGTCGAATCCATTCTGGTATACATAAACTCTCAAAGTTTACCCTCTCTAAGTTTATTCTATTCTATTCTCTTGCCATTTTCTCATAGGAAAAGACAATGTACAATAACGCCAACCGATCATGTTTCTTTCCATCTTGGCTTATGTGGCCTGTGACACAGAAAATCTTCTCCAGGATAAAAAGAGGAGTAAAGCTATGATAGAAGCCATGTATCTCAAAGAGATGTCAGCAAACCGCAGGAACCCAGCAGAATCGATGTCCACAATTTCTGAAAAAGATACCGTGGTCCTAAAACGCATAGAGCAACTGAAAGACACAGGTAGATTTTAGTCAGTAAAATTCTGTCGCCAACTTCTCGCTCCATCCTTGAGCAAAATAGTCATTGGATGATTTCCGATCTCAAAAACAAATGATGTGTCCAACTTTAATGCTAGGTATTTTACAGATTTTATTCGACTTTCAATTCTTCATTCAGAGATTAATGGCGGGTGAAGAAATAAAGAAAAATATTTATTTAAATATGGTTTCAGAAGATGTAAGAAAAACACACAAATATTTCTTTAAAGCTTATTTACCAAAACCGACAGAAACGGCTTCATTCTGTCGGACGATGAATAAACAGTGTTCCCTTATTTAGAAACAAATTGAGGTCTTGAGACCAAAGTGTTTACATATCTTTGAGTTACTCTCTCCTAAATAATACAGAACTGCTTTTAGTAGGGAAACGCCAATTGGCTCTGTTTAAATTTGCTAATCCTTAATTGCTACATTTAACGTTGAGGACTTTTGAGAAACCTAGTAATATATCTATGAATAAACTTGTAGGTAGATAGACTAAATAAAACAAACTTTCTTGCCTGTCTATGTATAATCTACACTAATATAATAAAGAGGTAAACTTTTTTTTTGTTTGTATGAGGTAATCTGTGGAAGTACTGGTCCGATTGCTAAAACTTTTTCACCAATAGAAAGCTGCTGTATTCCTGAGTGACATAGGCTATATTTTATGTACACGGGCGAAGCTGCGGGCTAAACATAGTTATGTATATTATGCATATTTACATACAGGCACAAAAATACTCGTATATTTGAAAGGTTTTATATGCCACTTGATAAGTAAGTCCCAGCAGTGGGAACATTATAAGGCCGATAATGCTAATATGCTAATGATAAGTAAGTGGCAGTACGCTGGTCGTATTGCTCGCAAAACAGATGATCGATGGGACCGCAATTTGCTAGTGTCTGAGAAGCGACAGCGTCCAGGAAAATACAGCGTTGCAAAACCTTTCACAATTGGACCGCCAACCTAGTGAAAATCGTGGAAATCCGATGAATGCGACATGGACTTTACCCTTTTTTTTTAAATTTGTTAAAAAAACTAAAGCTTGACTGCGATCCCACCTGATGGTAAGCAGTGATGCAATCGTTGATGGTGAGGCGCACTAGCTTATTAAGAGCCTATTCACTCTAGCCTTGAAGATACCGAAATTGTAGTCGGACGGGAAAACCGCAGCAGGCAAATTGTTCCAGTCCCTCGATGTACGCGGTATAAACGACGAAGCAAAACGCTTAGTCCGGACCGTAGAGGTTTCGACAACAAAAGGGTGGATACTCGCTGTACGACGGTTTGTCTGATGGTAGAATGAGGATGGCGGAATCAGGTCATGTAATTCCCGCGCACACTCTCCGAAATGTATCCTGTAGAAAACAGTAAGGCTGGCTACCTTACGCCTGTGCTGAAGGCTTTGTAAATTGGTCTCAACCAAATTTGGATCTCCAATTAGCCTCTTCGCACCTACAGTTGTTGTGGCAATGTAAATTGTGTAAAAGTAGAAATTGTCGCTGCAGTACTCTTTTCTATAACACCCTTACCTACATAATTTATATTTTTTTGTCATACTTATTGTTAGCTCGTGGCTAGATAATAACAGCCGCACAGGTCGATCTTCAAGGTTAAGCAACGCTTGCCTAGGTTGGTCTGTGGATGGGTGACCATCTTAACATAACGAGTTTCCTCCGTGCCTCGGAAAGCACGTTAAGCCGTAGGTCCCGGCTGTCATTTGTAGATCTTTGGCAGTCGTTACGGATAGTCAGAAGCCAGTAAAATCTGACTCCAGTCTTGTCTTTGTATTATTTATTTTTATATTCAATACTTTTCAATTTATTAGTTATTTAGAATTATCTACCCATATAGAGTGCGTCTAATGAAAGCGCGACCTGGAGTTTTTTTTTTTTAATTTACTTGGCAACATTATTAAGCCGCAATTGTGGGAAATAAAAAAAAATGGTGATGTATCAAGACATGATTCTCCAACTCGATCGGATCGGATTTAACCTCTTTTTCTCAGGTCGCGCTTTCATTAGACACACTATAGCAACCATTGCTCAAAGATTCATTCACAAAAAAAAAAACAAGAAAAGAGATTACAACCGCCCTCTAGCTAAACGACCACATTTTCCCCACGACACAAACCAAAAAGACCGCCAACATAAATTACGCAAATTAATTTAACTTCCTCCTACAAAAGCAAATGTTTTAACTCCATCCCTCACGGGATTGCTCTTATTTGCTTTGCTAATCATGAAATATGACCTGAACAAATAATATCTAGTCTGTTTGAGCTCAAATCTTTAGGATTATCTTGGTATCTTGAAGATATGGGTTTGATTAAACATGACCCTAATGGAATATCTAGTTAGGGTTTAGTAATCACAGAATTCTATTTTTATAGACACGTAGGAGCCTACCCCCTGTCCTTTTTGCGGACGTTTGGAGTATGGATACTTACCTATATTGCGGCGATTTACCACCGGTACGTCATGGACATCCCACCTATACGCACAAAGCGTTTTAACCTATCACATACCCGCAAAACGAGACACAATAGTAAAACAATAACAGCGCGGTCTCATAGGACCGGTCGGGGATTCATGAATTAAGAACACATCCATTGTCGGTACAGCTAAGGAGCGGAATTCCTTCTCCGTCTGTGTCCTGTACCGCCTGTGTTTCCTGATATCCATTACCTAGAGCTTTTATAATTTGTGTTTTAAAACTATTTTGTTTGTATTAATATTTCCTTCTCTCAACGAGTGCGTCTAATGAAAGCGCGACCTGGAGATTTTTTTTAATTAATTGGCTACATAAATTATCCAGCTGCAATTGTAGGAAATAAAAAAAACACATACAAAATTATTCGATTTAACCTCTTTTTCTCAGGTCGCACTTTCATTAGACGGACTTTACTATAACGTAAGTGCAATAATTATTTTTGTAATTTTAAAGGAGTAAACTTAAAGTTCTGACACCCAGGTCATGAAGTAGTCAATAGTTTGATAATATTTAATAGTTATTCAACAATTTAATCATATTTAATACACTATCAATAACTAAACAATATATTTTGTTCAGCCGCATCTGATTAGACCGGAAGCCGACTCCAAGCTAGTCGGCAAACGGTTAAAGAGTTGATTATAGTAGAGAAAAGCCAAGAATTTTAAAGTTTCCTAACACCTATGCTGAGGCGGGTCGATACTGATTACTAAAACGGAACGTGTTTCAGAAGAAAACACGTTGAAAACGATGTTGAAAAAGTAATGAGATAGCTAATACTATAGCTAACGACAAACAGAGACGGTGTAAAACCAGACATGAAGCCATAAATTATGGAATAAGACAACAAATCGTTTTTGTACCATATTGGAACCCATACTAGGGTTAAGGTGAATGATTCAGGTCAGCCCGCGAAATTCAAATTTTCTTACGTTTTCTGCATTTTGCAAGCCAGTGGTAGGTTGTATGAAGTTAAAAATACTTAAGCGACTGTAAAACGTAACTAGTTACATAATTATAACCATAAAAATTATCAATACAAGCCTCCAAGCTCACCTAAGTGTTGGAACGATTTTTTCGAGGTCAAAAACGTTCCTGCAACTAAGTGAGCTTGGAGGCTTGTATTGATGATTTTTATTTTTAACTTAATACAACCTACCACTGGCTTGCAAAATGCAAAAAACGTAAGAAAATTTGAATTTCGCGGGCTGACCTGAAGCATCCCCCTTAATCTACAAGGCTAAGCAACACCTACCAAGGTTGGTCTGTGGATGAGTGACCATCTTAACATACCGAGTTTCTTCCGTGCCTCGGAAAGCATGTTAAGCATCTGCATGCATGCATCTGAAATACATAGGGACGAAGTCGCGGTAGAAATTCAACTTTTAAATACACTGATCGAAAGAGAGTGAAAAACTAAGAAAGTATACATCTCAAAGTCAATTTTCCTAAAACGTTTTTTACTTATATCATCGTCTCAGCTGAAAGACGTCCACTGCTGGACATAGGCCTCCCCCAAGAGTCGCCACAATGACCGGTCCTTTACTCATATAACTTAAACTAATATCGCTAAAGCGAGGTGAAAATGGTCAAGTGAGAAGCCTCCATCGAGCGGTGAAAAAGTTCCTGTCAGGTAGCTAGGTCAAGGTTATCATACTAAAAGTGCTCTCGTGGTACCTCGTCACACACGCTCTGAATTGTGTCTTATTTACTCAGATACCCGCGAAACGAGACACAATAGTAAAACAATAACAGCGCGGTCTCATAGGACCGGTTGGGGATTCAAACGTCGGACCAAGCCCGGGTACTGCATCTACATCTGGTTAAACTGGAAGCTGATCCCAACAAACCTGAAGATATATTAACTACTTAACACCTTATATTGTGTGTCATAGAAATATTACATCTCGGCACTAAAGAGTAATTAAGAGCAGGTGTCCATTGGTAACGCCACCATTCTTCTAAATTAAGAAGATTGTGGCAGCTGGACCATTTGGCAGATTAGCTACATTAGCCGCGTCATTGTCGAGGGATGAAGGCGATTAACTGATGAATGGTACAAACAAATGGATGCTGTGGAGATAAACTATGGATGTAGGTGGAGTTGTTATCTTTAGAGGTGTGCCCTAAAAGGGGAAAGGACTACCCATTTCGATAATGTCGTATTTCGCCTCCTTCGCTAGCATTATTGCTTCACTGCAGAAGGCGACCTTCTACCACTCCTCCTCGCTCCGGACCATGGCCTGGACTAAGGCCTGGCGCTAAAGGTCGTCGCCGCCGATCGCCCCCACGAGGGCACGGCGGCCGCCCAAGCGGGAAACACTTTTTTTTTAATGTTAATAAACTAGCGCTTGACTGCGATCCCACCTGATGGTAAGCAGACTAACTTCCACTATACACTCTCGTTATCATCTACACTAATATAATAATGAGGTAAAGTTTGTTTTTTTGTTTGTATGAGGTAATCTATGGAAGTACTAGGGGTCCGATTGCTAAAATTTTTCACCAATAGAAAGCTGCTGTATTCCTGAGTGACATAGGCTATATTTTATGTACCGGGCCTAAAGCTAGTTTTTCATATTTTGCGGGATGCTCATTTTAAAGATGTTTCTAATTCTTATTTCTTTATGTGTTTTTAGGGTAAACATAGGTTTGATTGTGGTATGTATTGGTTATCAGGTACCCAGATAAACAGGGTTAACCAGACAAACTGGAAGTCAGTCGATCCAAAAATAACAGAAGATTGATTAACTAATTAACACCTAATACCTATAAATGTGTGTCATAGAAATATTACATCTCAGCACTAAAGAGTAATTAAGCGCAGGTGTTCATTGGTAACGCCACCATTCTTCTAAATTAAGAAGATTGTGGCAGCTGGACCATTTGGCAGATTACCTACATTAGCCGCGTCATTGTCGAGGGATGAAGGCGATTTACTGATGAATGGTGCAAACAAATGGATGCTGCGGAGATAAACTATGTGCGTAGGTGAAGTTATCTTTAGATATTTTCCCAATGAGGGGAAAAGGACTACCCATTTCGATAATGTCGTATTTCGCCTCCTTCGCTAGCATTACTACTTCACTGAAGAAGGCGGTCTTCTACCACTCCTCCTCGCTCCGGACCATGTCCTAAACTAGGGCCCGGCGCTAATCACCCCCACGAGGGCACGACGGTGCTCCACGCAAGCGGGGAACACTTCCACCATAGACTCTCGTCATAATTTTTCATATTTTGTTGGATGCTCATTTTAAAGATGTTTCTAATTCTTATTTCTTTGTGTTTGTGCAGCTGCACCATTTGGCAGATTAGCTACATTAGCCGCGTCATTGTCGAGGGATGAAGGCGATTTACTGATGAATGGGACAAACAAATGGATGCTGTGGAGATAAACTATGGATGTAGATAGAGTGGTTATGTTTAGAGGTTTGCCCTATAAGGGGAAAGGACTACCCATTTCGATAAAACCGTGTTTTTTATTGTTGATTGTGCTCACGTTTGACCGCTATCTCACCTGATGGTAAGCGATGATGTAGTCGACGATGGAGCACGCTTACTTGGAAGTAACTTGTTCATTTTTGATTAGAGAGAGATTAGAGTCTAGTTGTAACTACAAGGAAAAGGACAGGAAAGCGGCAGGAAATTCCACTCCTTAGCTGTAACACACAATAAATGTGTTCCTAAAACGGTTTTTACATATGGGTGAGATGTCCACTCATATGTACCAGAGGCGAAACGCAGTCATACGTCTAGTGGTCTAAATCCGAAGACGGACCGGGCTTGTCGGTCTGAAATTGTGCAATTTCAAGGCATACTCCGGGAAACGTAAACGATAGAAAACCGAGCTAGCAACTTGGCTTCGTTGCTCAAGACTTTAGAGTTTTATAAAAAGATATTTATTCTTTTAAGACCACCAACGTCTGGTACTGTGGTCTTTCTCGTGATTATATTACTTATGTAATACCTCACGCAATAGTATTGGTTAAAAGAGTTTTACAATTACAAAAACGACTCTCCTAAAAAAAATACTTTTCACCTTACGACCTTATGCGTAGGAGACATCGATTTGCACAAAATGTTTTGGGATTGCTAGTTTACTAGTTCTTTGAAAACGTTGCCCCACACTTAGAATAACTCCTGTATCGTAGGTGTGTTCAAACATTTAAACTCACATTATACAAAACACTCAGGCCCGTAACACATCGTAACATTTGTTTCGTTCGGGAATCAAGTTCACGACACGCATCGCAGCAACCACTCACTCAATCACTGCGTCAACGGGGCCACCAAACTACCAAGTACACTACATTCACTTGCAACTAAAAAAAATCTTATCCTTCTTGACTCAGTAGTTGCAGTGCTAAAAACATAAATGCCTCTATTATTCATTGTTTTCAAATACTCTTATCACATCACACCACAAATATCATATTAATACCTATTATAAAGGCGAAAGTTTATAATGTTTACGCTTGATGCTCCTTCAAGCTTAAAACAGCTGAACAGACTTAATTTGGCACAAGGCTAGACCTTGTCCTATCCTGTCTTACACATAGGATACATTTAATCCCGGGCGTGTGTTCCCACAAGATAATTTTCTACTACAACGTGAATGAAGCTTCTAACAGGTTTCTAGTGACAGAAACTAGTATCATATTCTATCCCTTGTCACATTCTTATCATACTGAAATCTATATAAAATATTAAATTTGACCTGCTAAAAATTAATTTTTACTAACAAAATATTACAGTTACATAAATGTTCTAAGTCTATAAGGTATTTATGTTATGTTTATATTTATCGGTAAAGTCGGGTTACTTTGACCCTGAGGTATAACTTTGGCCCAACCTTATGAACTAATAGGAACATCGATTTCTCTTCTTCCTGTATTTCTATTGATGAACGAGCTTAGGTCAAAGTTAAACCTTAGGGCCAATGTAACTCGACATTACGTACCTAGAATAAAAGTCAATTTTTTCTCAAAACCGTGATGAAAAATTCAACTGAAAATTCTCCAATCAATGCGTCAAATTCATAACACTACAATGGAAAATCATTTTTCAATACCTGACCACGATGTTCGCATGGTATTCGCTTCTGATGAAATTCCTCGAAAAAATGCCTTTGACTGCGATTTTAGAAAAATTTTAGCTCGCTCACAAACATAGATAACATACCATACCAGATACCATATACGATAATATTGTAGTTTTATGAAATAGAAGTTGTCGTGAATCACGGAAAATGGTGTTTAAAAAAATCGTAATGAAAATAATTGCATTGATTTGTACCCTAGTTTATTGACACACAAATGCCAATGTAATGAGACGTAATCAAGTAATTTCGTGATTTAGACATATATACTCAGCAATTCAGCATCGATATTAACACATAATTATGCAGTATTTTTCCCAAACTCCACGATAATTAATGAACTACCCACCTTATACCGCCAACGTTCAAAATGATCCGATTCTCTCCATCCATTCCTGTTACCTCACTGCAATAAACATTTGAAACTTCACAACACTAAACCGATCACAGACACAACCGTTATTTTTTTTAAATTCCTATTCTTAATTTGAAAATGACACTTCGCGACGCGTACACGGATTGTTGACGTTTCCTCGCGTGTTTTCGCAACGAGCGCGGCGCTCGGACGCGTGCGATACCGTCGGCCGGCAGATCGGCACTGGGATGAAAATGAGATGAAGGGGAGGATGCCACCCCCCACCTGTGGCCAGCACGCACTGCAGTCGACCCCTTTGCGCCTTTCAAGTTTATGATGGAGCTAGCGGGCACGCTTTTAGTGGTTTTTCATTCAACATCACTTACATAAATGCTGAATTTGAGATGATTTTTAGCGGTTTCTTTTTTCCTTTACGCTATAAGGTTAATAATTCTCTCATTTCTCAATAATCAAGTTAGGTTTTAATATACAAGACACCAATGTTTCCTCAGCAAATAAACACTAAAGTAAGTTTAAACTTTTTAATCCTGTAAAGTCTTTCCTTTTGTTAGTGAGAGACATCTTTCAGCACTTTCAGCTGAAGTAAACGTTAGGCAATAGTTTCCAACTAGTGTTGTGTCTGTCATATTTAATAAACCCTTTTTAATGAGCGCTCTATTGTTCTTGGTGTCCTAGTCTAGCACCTAACACCCTTGATTTTCTTTTGTTTTTCATTCATAACAATATGGGGATACAATCTTGGAACTATGTAGGGATTGCTATTCAATCTTAAGTTTGTATGAATAAAAATGAAGTATTTGAATTTGACGCAACGTTTGATTTTTTTTATTTGTGAAACAATCAAAATTTGAATTTGAGACGTGATAATCTCAAATATTCAGTTCAGAAAACTTCCCTTAGTCTAGTCATTTCAATTTTTCTTAAACTATTTGTCGGAAGTCTCAGAAAGGTTCTTATGAAGAGGAAATTGAGAAAACCGTAAAGAACTCATTTTTTGTATAATCTATATTAATATTAAGTTTATTATTAAGTTAATTAGTTATTATTATTAAGTTTGTAGGTTTGTAAGTTTGTATGTAGGAGGTAATCTCTGGAACTACTGGTCCGATTTGAAAAATTCTTTCAGTGTTAGATAGCCCATTTATGGAGGAATGCTATAGGCTATATACCATCACGCTACGTCCCACGGGAGCGGAGCAGTAACGAAAAATGCGGGTGAAACCGCAGGGGACAGCTAGTATGTCAATATTAAGGTTAGCTGTCAACTCTTACTTCTTCGAGTCTTCATTCAGACAAAACTCTATAATTTTGCGAATGAAACTCATGAAGAAGAAACAAATGGGAACTATTAATAAAAAATATATTAAAGTTAAAAATATAAAGGTTTAAGAAGTTTAGTAGAGGTCTGAGTAAAAAAACATACTCAAATACTGTTTTATGCTATCACGGTTTGTTCAAACACACGAACAATTACGGAAGATATCCCGTAAGTGACATTTTAAATTATAAAACATACTCGATTTCAGAGCAAATAATTCAAATATAACCTAACTAAAATTTGAGTTCCTAAAAGTTCTGAATTGTGTCTCAAGTAGTACACGATACCTACTCGAGACCCACACTATACTTGAGACATCAATGTCTTGATTTCATGAAAATCCACACGGCTACATTATTTTTGGGTGTCAAATCATGAAATAACTTCTCCCGCTCTACGTGGGTGTCAGACTATATTCTTTAAGCTGCCCTTTGCGTTCAAAGGCCTCGGGTAACTCTTTCAAACATCATTATCATCATCATCTCAGCCGAAAGACGTCCACTGCTAGGCATAGGCCTCCCCCAAGCGTCCGGTCCTGTGAGTCTCGCATCCATCGGATTCCCGCGACCCTCGCCAGGTCGTCGGTCCACCTTGTGGGAAGCCTTCCAACGCTGCGTCTTCCGGTACGTAGCCGCCATTCTAGAACCTCAAACATAGCCGCAACTAACTACGTTGTTTCCATATGGGTTGATCTAACCATTACATTAACTGTATGGGCTATAAAAGTGACTTTGACGAACTGTCACTCTTGATAACATTTTCCATTAAACTAAAACTTCACTATGGTCACTTCACCTTATCATTTTATGACATGCACGTGGCATTCAAGTGATAAACATTTAATTTCTCTAACTGGTCGTCAAAGCCCAGTGGTGAGGTCAGACTTTTACTGACTAAAACCATACCTGAATCTGAGTTTGCCTTTGCATTCTTTACATTTAGATTCCTTTTTAGAAAATCTCCACGGCCCTTACGGGCATCGGCTCTTTTGGGTCTCTACTGTTTACTGACATCTCTTTGAGGAGTGCGTGGATCACTACGTGCTGTCGACTATTTGGACTTAGTCCGGTCGATTACCGGACGGACTCATGTATTAAGTTGCGGATTTGAAAACGGTCAAATAGCAACCAACATGAATTTTTCTATTCATACTCGTATGTACTTTTCTAAAATCTAGGACATTACTAACATCTTGTGCCCCGGAAAACACGTAAAGCCGTTGGTCCCGATTGTCATTCCTAGATCCAGTAGACCATCAGTCTATCTAAGGAGTATCGTATCGCCAAGTAACTGGGTTATGGAGGTCTAATAGACAGACACTCCATGTAAAACACAGGCATTCAGCCTCATCTATTAATTAGACTAGAAGCTGACCCCAAGCTAGTTGATTGAAGGAAAAGGCTAGCGATATATATGAATAGGCTCTTAATATACTAGTGCGCCTCACCATCTACGATTGCATCACTGCTTACCATCAGGTGGGATCGCAGTCAAGCACTAGTTTATATAACTTAAAAAAAATTATGATAATATAATGAACAAAAGAAACAGTAGCCACTCTAAACAAGAAATAATGAATGAAATCCACCCAAACTAATTATTTCACTTAATTTAATTTACTCTTTGATGTTAGTTAAAATAATTTCTTTATCGAGACGCTCTGTGATCTCACAACTTAAGGAATTTAATAAGTTGAACAATAGCCATTGTGTTCATTGATTGTTTAGACTTCATTAATTTGTTAGATAGTATTGTTTCAATAGACTTTGTATTTTTAACGTTGTTTAAATAAAATGTCTTGTTTTTTAGAGTTCCGTACTTCAAAAGGTAAAAACGGGACCATTATAGGATTAGATTGTTATTTGTCTGTCTGTCAAGACCCTTTATCTCGGGAATGCGCAGAGGTATTGAGTTGAAGTTAAAACCATACACTCAGATCTCCAGCCTTTCGAAGTTGTGAAAAAATCAAACTTGTACGTTGACGAAAAAAAATACGGTCGTTTATGTCGCAAAAAAAAGCATATTTTCAATACTCTCAAGCGAAACCCAAATTCATTGGGCATTTCCCATTGACTAAGAGTCCTGAAATTCGGCATAAAGCAAGGTCTCATGGCACAAATACAAGAAAATGACTGAAAACTGAAAATTTGTTGTAACTAATTATTAACATTAGATACTATTAGGCTTTATTAATTAAGAAACAGTGTGTAATTGTTTGTTTTCCCTAATAAATAAATAAAAGGAGAAACTGACTGACTGACATATCAACGCACAGCTAAAACTACCAAGACTATGTGTATATTGCACAAAGCTTCCTTTTATGACGTAAGCAAGAAAGGATTTATCCGTAAGGGGATGAAATGGGGGCCCAAACATTTTTTTTTTAATTTTTATAAGCTAAGGCTTGACTGCTATCCCACCTGATGGTAAGCAGTGATGCAATCGTTATGGTGAGGCGCACTAGTTTCTATGTAGGAATCCACTTTCACGCGGACGAAGCCGCTGGCAGAAGCTAGTATCTAATATAAGTTTTTAAGAGTCTCAATATTAAAGACAAGCTGTCCAAGTTTCAAAGTCTCACTGTTCCACCTTCCGCTATACCCGCGCGTAATTTTTGAAAAGGAAACCCATGGTCCTAGAACGCAAAAGACAACTGAAGGGAACAGGCGTGATTTTTGTCAGGCGACAGTTATTGTTTAGGGCTGTAGAATTGAATATTTGAAAGCGTGACCAAGGCCCTAGATAGCGAAAACTACCTGAAGGACAAAAAGTGGTTTCAGCCAAGAAAAGTCAAACTCTCCTTCCCGCTCCACCCAGAGGTGGGTCAAGTCATTTGATGATTTCCTTGGTCAAAAAGTGATTGAGACCCTAGTACACAAAGACCAACTGAAGGACAAAGGTTTTAGTCAGTAAAAGACTGACACGCCCTTCCACTCCACCCTAGGGTGAGACAAATTATTGGATAATTTCCCACCTGAATAAAAACTATCACAGTAACAACAGTCCTGTTTATATTTTTGTAATTTTCTCCCGTATCGGTTTTTAATTTTAACTAAGCTCTAAAATACACATTCACGTTTAATTTGGTCCCAAAATTAATAGATTGTATTATACAACAATAGCATAAACATACCCCTTTCAGCCGAAACAAAGACAATAAATTACCATAGATAAAAACCTAAATGGGCCACAGATTACGGTGATAAATCTGCGTGATAAACATACACATTTACCCGTAATTTTCTGTGTAGCATAGCATCAGCCTTATAATGTTTTCACTGCTGGGGCTCAGGCCTCCTCTCTAGTAGAGGGAATGAGCCGTAACCCACCACGTGGGCCTAGTTCGAATTGGTGGATGTCACATGTCTTCGATTTATTGGTTCTAGGACAAACCGGTTTCCGAAAGATTCCGGTTGATGAAATAAATTACACAAAGTAATGCGCCTGGCTGGGTTTGAAACTACGACCTACAACTCGTAAGTCAGGGCCGTTACCACTGGGACACCATTGCTCTCTACTGGGCCACGGCTCGATGTATATACAACATGTAACATAATTAACGCACATCCTCTGGGGGGGTCATTCTACTCGTCATTATGAACAACTTTTAGTATGGGACCAAACCTGAAATCGAGAAAAAATAATCAGCTGTTCCATACATTTTAACGAAATCAGTGAACATAAATCGAAGACGAAATAAATCAACGCCGCGTTCTGCTTCACGCGCGCCTCAAGGAGATGTCAGCAAACTGTAGGGACTCGGCAGGGCCGAAGCCTCTGGGGAACACTGAAATTCCGAAAGGTAAGTCCATGTCCCCCAGATCGAAGGCAGCGAAGGAACGGGGTGGGGTTTCGTCAGTAAGAGTCTGACTACCCGCTCCGCCCAAGAGTGGAAGAAGTCATACTGATGATTCCTCTTCCAAAAAAGAAACCACAATCTATTTAGTACTAGATGACATTGGCTGAACCATTCATTTGTGCGTCACCTACACGTGTTTGTAAATATAATGTTACCCATTCGCAGAGAGGGTTTAGCATTGTCTGTACCCTCGCAGTGGAGGGTTGATATCTGTTTTATGTATATTGTTTAATCGTGATGTGATTTCAGCCGATTGTGTTAATTTAATTCGCGTGGAAGGGTTCGGGTCCTGCTTATGACGCGTTTTGTAGTTGTGTGAGGAAAATTCGTGCGTCATGTGGTTTGTTTTGCTGCAGTATATTTCCGTGGCTGGCGTGAATACGTTGACAAGTCGACTTGTATGATTTTTTTTTTATTGGCTTGACGCATTCTACGCACTAGGAGTTTATAGGAAAAAAATTGACACATCCGTATGTATCTTAATTTCGGAGCAATCGACGGTGGTAGTATGTTGACAACTCTCATTTTGGCGTGATTTTGTTGACAACACCTAATGTCAAATTACCGATTTACTTATTTTTATGATAGAACTTTGATATATCATTTTATCAACATATGCTCAGTGACCAAAATAATATTCATTATTTGATAAGTCAAGTTATACACATTATAATTTCCTTTTTTTTCTAATTATAAATTGACAAATTGAGATGTCAAGTTACAGCCAACGTAAGTTAGGTATCATAAATGTAACAAATATAGTTATCACTTAATGTGGTTTATAAAATACTTCATCATTAAAGGTATATGTTTAGTTGTCAACATTGTGCAACGGTAAATCCCCTCTTTGAGGAGTGGTTGGCAAAAGGTCACGGCGTCCTCACGTTCCGTATGACGCTGGTCCTCACCGGACACGGTAAGTTCGGGAGGTTCCTGCATCGGATTCAGGTGAAAAGGACGCGCGGGTGTTGCCACTGTAGAGGTATACACCACACTGAGCACACCGTAGAGGTGTGCCGCGCTTGGGCGAGCACCACCGTGTACTTGTGGAGGCTATCGGCCTCTCGCGCCGGGCCTTAGTACAGGCTATGGTTGGAAGCGAAGAGGGGGTGGCGGGTGGCTGCCACCTTCTGCGAAGCAGTAATACTACCAAAGGAGGCAGCCGACCGCGAGCGTGAGGCCGCCGGTATCCCGATCCCGATTTCCCCCCACCGTAGGTGCGGGCTTGCGGACGGCGAGTACTGGGTAGCTTGCCGTCCGGCAGTCCGGTATTAACCCGAAAAGAGCCTAGTCGTCAACGGCGCGGTTGCTCCACTTGAAGCAGGCAGCGCCAAAGCCTCTGGGGACATGGATCGGAATTCCGAAAGGTAAGCTCGGTGTCCCCAGAGCGAAGGCAACGAAGGAACAGGGTGGGGTTTAGTCAGTAGGTAAAAGTCTGACACGCCCTCCCGCTCTACCCAAGAGCGGGAGAAATCATTCTGATAATTCCCCACTTGAAAAAAAAACATTAAAGTGTACACGTACGATGTTGTTAAATGCTAAAATTAAAGTTTCCGATGTGGATGGCAACATCCATTTGACTGCTGAGTTAATTTAACACCACTAGCTGAAAAAGTTTATGCTGAAAACCTGTGGAAAATAGGATTGCGGTGGTCGCCTTGCACAAACTTAGGTATGGAGCTGTCGGTCATACTCCAGACACTTCAAAATCTTGGTATCGGCCGTATGTTCGTATATCAGTACGATCATCAGATACAACAACTCTTCCTCCTAAAGTTTACGCTCACAGTTCTAAAGAACTAAGAAAAACTCAGAAAGGTACAAAGTGGTCATCATCTGTCAGTCAGCAACCAGCGTCAGTGATGGTTTGGTTGGGCATGTCTTATTAAGACGTCACTAAGCTACATTTTTGTGAAAAAGGGGTGAAAATTTTAGCCAAAGTGTATCAAGAGACAGTCTTGGATCGTTTTGTGAAACCTCTCAGCAAAACACTTTTAAAAAATGTACCTTGGACTTTCCAGCAAGACCCCGCACCTATCACAAGGCACGAACTACCCAAGCCTGACTTGAACCAACATTCCAGACTTTATAATAGCTGAAGACTGGCCCTCATCTAGCCTAGACCTTAACCTTTTAGGCTACAAATGATGGTCAGTTTTAGAAGACATGGCTTATTCTTAACGACACGGCGACATTGAGTCTCTTAAAAAAAATCTGGAGCAAACAGTGGCGAAATTTCCCATGGAAACAGTGTGTAAATCCATAGATTCGTGGCCAGACCGATTAAGGACCTGTACATACAAGTTTTAGTAATATTACATTACTTCATTATCATCACAATGATAATCGCATGTGGATGGATGGAGAGGGAAAGGGAGGCCAAAGAAAAGATGCATGGATTGTGTAAGGATTGATATGAAAGAAAAGGGAGTTAGTGACAGTGTGACGGAAGACAGGACAGAATGGAAGAAGAAAACGTGTTGCGCCGACCCTAAGTGATATGGGATAAGGGCAGGAAGAAGAAGAAGAAGATTATCATCACAATCAGTGCAGAGAAAAATAAGATTTAATGAACATGATTGATTTGATAGTCGACTTATTTAAAGAGTTTTATGTTAAATCAATTAAATTATATTACTATCAGCATCTTCAAATGTTCGTAATCTATTCGCTATCTAATAACAATGACATGTTTGTCATTAAAATAACTTTTTTACATACTAATTATACACCTCTTGTACCATTTAGAAGGTGAATAAGTTGATAACTGTTGTGAATATATTGACAACTCGGTGAATAAGTTGATAACTCGTCGGTGAACGATTTGACATGTCTATTATCTTCTAAACTATGGGAAATTCCGTTTATTTACTGTTATCATTTGATAGGTGGTTTAAAATAATCTCCTAAAAACGTAAAACATACACGATTAATTAATTTCTCGATTTACCAGAAGAATTCAAAACATTAAAATGGCCGTCCTGACAAATTGCTGTTTTAGACTTGTCAACGTATTCACGCCAGCCACGGATTTAAAGATTATAATATACTTACGGATATTCAGAAGCCAGTAAATCTGACTTCAGTCTTGCCATGAAGTACCGTTATTCTAGTTAATGGGTTGTGGAGGTCTGGTAGGCAGCTGCTCCTCGTAAAATACTGGTATTCAGCTAAATCCGACTTGACTGGAAGCCAACCCCAATATTATTCTTTTTTTCTCGCCCAAACTAGCATCGAGAACAGACGTGTGACACTTTGCTCCGCATTTATAAGTTGCTTACTTTACCCAAAATTAGTACATAACTTTGACTGTTTAATTGTCATTCTCGCGTACACCTAACATCCACGCAGCGGAGGTGCGCCCGCGTACCCGCTACCCGCGAGGGAAAAGGAACCACCTCATAATTGCTGTCCTGCTCCTGCGCCGCTGCTATCTTTCGTGCGCTGGACGTGTGACGTCGTCGCTTACACCGCACGGTAGTTGGCCAGCGGGTATAGTATACGCAAAGAATCCAGATAACATGCAACGATCACCGATTAAGTCCTCATCGCAACCAGATCTTACCCTTGAAAATGTATCACGAGACCAAGACAGTGTACGAAATATAAACACAAGAAAACGGAGAAATCCTGACGAACAACAACTTGAAGACCTAAAAAGTGACCTTCTAAAGTCCTTCAAGGAAATGATGTCTGTTGAGATTGCTGTTATTAAGGTGCAAAATAGTGAGATACTCCAGTCCAACCTCGAAATAAAAAAACAACTGGAAGAAAATGCTGCCAATTACAAAGATATCCGCGAAAGGGTGCTAAACCTTGAAACAAAGCATGAAGCCGCTATAGAGCGTATTAACCTATTGGAAGATCAGTTAAACGTTTTACAAAAACAATTTCTGAAAAACACAATAGAAATAAGAAATATTCCACAACACGATAACGAAGATGTGCAGAATATTGTTAATAACGTGTATAACACCCTAAAAATACCTCCAATTGATGAAAATACGGCTATTTACAGAAGAGGAAAGAAAAAGGGACCTATTGTTATCGAGTACCAGAACACTAAAAATAAAGAAGTACTGCTAAAGGCTGTAAGAAAATACAACTCTGACAACAAAGATAAACCATTAAGTACGGATATTTTAGGATTTACCGGAGCTTTCTCACGGGTTTACATATCGGAGTCTCTAACTTTTATGTCTAAAAAGATTTTTGCTGCCGCTCGGGAACTGACGAAAAATGGTTCATATAAGTACTGCTGGGCCTCAAGAGGAAACATACTCCTACGTAAGGAAGACGGACAGCCTGCCATAGTCATCAATTCTTTAAACCAACTCAAGGATATCTCATCTGAATGACTAGCTGTTGTTGAAGATCATGTGAAAATATGGTACTTTTTCTCTTTGTTTACTATTTTTTATACTTTTTTAAACTCTCACAGTAATATACACATTCTATTTATAGACACACATTCTATATATTATCTGATAATGTTTGTATTTTATGTATCATTTTATTTATCATATTTAAAAAACTATATGACATTATTAATACCGGTCCACTACGCAAACTTCATGTCCGATAATACTAAAATTAACTTACTGATCTCAGAGACTAAAATCGTCGACCAAAAATATAACTTTACTACTATTAGTGTTAAAGATGGTTGTTATGGCTGACAACATAGATGAGGTGGTCACCGAGGTTGATAATACTATCAACGTTGGTGATTCATTTTTGGTCGAGGATCCAGAGGCGTTTCCACAATACAAACCTGGAACGGAATCGTCTCTTAGAATTATTGTTCAAAATATACGAAGCATAAATAAAAATTTTGAAGATTTTAAAGTTTTCATTGCTAGGAGTAAAATAGACTATGACATTATTATTCTCACCGAATGTTGGCTACAAAATTCTGACTCGATACCTAAACTAGAGCAATTTAATTCATTTCATACTAGGAACCACATTAACCAGAACAGTGGTGTAGTTGTCTATATTAGGAGCTCTTTACTACATGTTACAGTATATGAGCCAAACTTTGCCGATGCGGACTGCTTGGTGATAAAAATAGGTATAAGCCATGCTTTTATTTGTATATACAGATCACCTTCGTTTGCCTCTCTCGCCAATTTTGTTGGGTCATTGGAAGACCTTCTAATAGACATTAAACACGTACCTAATGTTTATCTAACCGGGGACTTAAATGTTGACATAAGTTGCAATACTACTGACCTGAAATCCGATGAGTATTTGAATCTTCTTGCCACGTACGGTCTACTACCTAGCCATCAATTTCCTACGCGTCTCAATAAATGCATTGATCACTGTTTCGCAAAGCCTAATCCTAAAATGCTGACAATAGTCTGTGAATCATCAGTTACTGATCACAGTAGTATATACTGTATTATTCCTTTAACACAAAAAAGTAAAAAAAGACCAGAAAAGACACTGCTACAACTAAATTATGAGAAAGCTACGAGACTTATGAAGAACTTTAACTGGACTGTTATAACAACTTTACAAGATCCAAATAAAGCGACTGAATTGCTCATCGAAACTTTATCAGAAATCAGGCAAAAAAGCAGTTACCAGGTCACCGTACCCAACAGGCGACAGACATTTCAACCATGGGTAACCTCTGGTCTATTGCGTTGCATTAGGTTCAGAGATACGTTACACAGAAGGCATAAGAAGGCACCTAATGATAAAGATCTGGAGCTCACCTACAGGCGTTACAGAAATCATTGTAATAGCATTCTGCACAATCTGAAAAATGAACACGATAAAGCTGATTTAAATGCTGTCAAGAGTGATATTAAAAAAACCTGGAATGTCATTAAGCGTGTATGTAATCTAAATCACAGTGAAAAATCTCAAGGGCCTTGTGAATTATTAAAACTAAAATCAACTCCTCAAGAATCGGTCGATTTTGTAAATGATTATTTTACTAATATGGCATCCAAACTATCAACTGACATCTTGCAAAAGCTAAAACTTACGGAAAATGATCTTGTGCAGAATTTTGAATGTAAACACAGCCCGATGAACTCTTTTGTGCTATTGGAAACTGATGAAACAGAAGTCTATAAAATTGTTATGTCCTTAAAAAGTACCAATTCTACTGGTTGGGATGGAATATCCTCTGTGTTCTTGAAAAAAAATATAAACCTTCTCAGTAAACCTTTAGCACACATATTCAACCTATGTCTTACGTGTGGAAAGTTTCCTACTGTGTTAAAGGACTCAATTATTATACCAGTTTTCAAGTCGGGGGAAAGAGACAGTATCGCTAACTATCGTCCAATTTCGCTTCTACCTACTATGGCTAAAATCCTGGAGAAGTTAATTAACATTAGGCTTGTAAATTATATGGAGAAAAATAATGTTCTTTCTAATAATCAATTTGGTTTTAGAAGGAACAAATCAACAATAGATGCGGTTGAACATTTAGTTACAAATGTAGCTAGTAATCTCGACCACAAGAATAAGTGTGTTGGTGTTTTTCTAGACTTAGCCAAAGCCTTTGATACTGTCTCAATCCCTCTGCTAATTTGCAAGTTGGAGGCTATAGGTATTCGAGGTGTACCACTTGATCTTTTTAAAAATTATCTTAGTAATAGGACACAGGCTGTAAAAATTGGTAATAACCTTAGCGCTAAGCTTCATGTTAGTTTCGGTGTACCACAAGGATCAGTGCTTGGACCAACATTATTCTTGATTTATGTAAATAATCTCTGTAACATCGAATTATCCGATTCAAAAGTGATCACTTTTGCTGATGATACTGTAATCTTATTTCAACATAAAACATGGAGTGATGTCAAATCGTCAGCCGAGATTGGTCTTAAAAATATAATTGAATGGCTTGATTACAATTTACTTACATTAAATCTTAAAAAAACAAAATTCATAACATTTAGTATAAAAAATAATTTGCAACCTGTCGACTTTAATTTAAAAGCTCATTCCTCTAATTGTTCTGCTGCAAGTATTTGCGTGTGCCCTGTCTTATCTCCTAGTAAAAGTATAAAATATCTCGGAGTTGAGATCGATCAAAATTTAAATTGGAAACAACATATTCATAATCTAAAATCTCGCATTCGTAAACTTATACCGATCTTTAAAAAAATAAGGAACTTAAAAGACAAAGCTACAAACAAAACTGTCTATTTTGCACTGTGCCAATCGATAGTAACTTATGGTATCTCTGCCTGGGGTGGAGCTAGAAAAAGTAGTCTTATAAAAGTAGAAAGGGCCCATAGATGTATTCTAAAAGTGATTAATTTTAAAAAATTCAGATATCCGACAACTGCGTTATACAAAGAGTTTGGAGTTCTAAATATTCGCCAACTTTTTATCAAAATAATAGTCCTGAGACAACATATTTACGAGAAACCTATTTCCAAATCACTCAGAAGAGTGCATGAGGTATATGAGGTCCCAGCATGCAAAACCACTTTTGCACAGTGTTTCTCTTATTTTTTGGCTCCTCTATTGTACAATCGCATAAGTAAAATTAAACCTCTTAAAGATACGACGAGATTTGTGTGTAGAAGGGCTCTGGATGAGTTTCTGAGTAACCTGGATTATGAACAGACTGAAAAATTAGTACAAATATGTCAGTAATTATTTATTTTATAAATATACAATATGTATATAATTGAATACTAATAAGTACTAAATAAGTTTATATAAAAAATAAAAATATTAAATATATGTAAGTGAATATTATATGTAAGTAATATATATATATAAATGTATATAGGTACTATAAAGTAATTATTACATATAGTGTATTGGTTCACAAACGTTATTTGAATTATAAATATATACGTATATACACGTACAGTAATTACATTACATTAGATTTCTTCGCTTGTAACGTATTTCTATGCTGAAAATACTTAAAAAAAAAAAAAAAAAAAAAAAAACTATGTATCCCAAATGCTTTATTTGTTAGTATGGAGATATTTCTCAAGTCAAAACTTAACTTTATAATTTTAGTTTTAGAAACACCTTTTTTTTTTTTTATTGTTTCATTTTATTTTTAAAACGGTAACTTAGTACAAATCCTAAACATACATTGTTTTTGTGAAAACACTTTGTTTACTTTGAAAAAGCATTTAGTAGTTGCATTGTCTGATTCCTTTGCATATACTACTTGTTTACGCTAAGATTATAACTCGTTATCGTCATCTATGATTCACAGTCAGGGAAATGTATTTGGTAAAAAGTGTCTTAATGCGTTTACATTATAACTACTATTCCATGAGCGAGAATCTTACCTTGCCGTAACACAGTCCTTGACTAGCACGGGAGGTAAAGAACTTTTCTCTGTATACCGTCATTGGGCATTTATATAATTTATCAAGTATATGAACCTTTGCTTGTTTTGATTGTGATAACATTATTATAATTTAACTGTTATTCTACTACCTTTACTACTTGTTATAGATAAGTTCTGTGAAGTATGTTGTGTGTGTAAGTGTAGGTGAACGTAAGTAGTGTGCCCTATACTATGTACTATTGAAACATGTATTACCGGTGTACTGTAACCAATTTATGATCAATAAAACTTTATTATTATTATTATTATTATAATATAGTTGGGAAAAAGGCTAGGAAGATGAATATACTAGATGCTGCTAGTGGCTTTGCCCGCGTGATGGTAGAAAATGGTCCCAACGGCACAGAATACTTTTATCCTGGGAGTACCAAGATAAAAGTATTCTCAGGACTAACAATCCAGTCTATTTTTTAACCTCTCATCGGTAAAAAAGGGTTATGTTCGTAATCGTCGCTCACACACAGTCTACCTACACTCTAGGCCGTGCTTCACTATCGGTCTTTCGACAAATATAGTCGGCCTACTGCCATTTCTATTGGCTTTTTCGCCAAACCACTTCGGTAACATTAATTTATTGATTTGCTCATATTTTAAAACGACGTTAACTATGTATTTAGTTTTATATCCAGACCTGGACCTACCTGTAGGCGACACAAATAAAAGTAGACTACATTTAGTGCACGTGGGCCACGTACGCCGATCTGGGCGCGTCGGTCTCCGTACACTTTAAATGGCAACTAGACTTATACAGCTACGCTAGAACCATGCCACGCTACCCGGTTCTATGTACAATCCAGGCGTTGCCCAGGCGTGCCTCAGTCTAACGTAGTTCCAGTTTTAATGTTTCATGTAGGAATCGAAATCATTACACACAGTACCGCAGCCTTCACTCGGCCACAGCGCCAACTATACCGACTAAACCCATCGTAATCAACCTAGCCATCATCATCTACCTATGCCTTTTCCCAACTATATTGGGGTCGGCTTCCAGTCAAGCCGGATTTAGCTGAATAGATTTCAGCTTCTGACTATCCGTAACGACTGCCAAAGATCTACAAATGACAGCCAGGACCTACGGCTTAACGTGCTTTCCGAGGCACTAAGGAAACTCGGTATGTTAAGACTCATCATCATCTTCTCACCCGAAAGACGTCCACTGCTGGACATAGGCCTCCCCTAAACGTCACCACAGCGACCCATCCTGTGCGTCTCTCATCCACCGGATTCCGGCGACCCTCGCCAGGTCGTCGGTACGTGACCGCCACTCTAGAACCTTCCGTTAATGTTAAGACTGCTAGTAATAATATCATGTTAATAACCATGTATGGTACCCTCAAATAGCTTGTACCCTAACTAAAACCCACCGTAATCAATCTAGCCATTAACGATTACTGTCAAAGGTGCTCCCGGGGATTAATTAACCAAAATGATGTTTTAATACACCGCCATTACCGTAAAGTCGGGGCCACATGAACGGCGTGAGTGTGGAACGGGCTTTACGTGAATAATTAATTGGTTTTAGGGTAACATGCGTAATGGTTGATGGGTTGTTCCTGGTAAATGGTCCTCTTTTTGAGTTGGTTGTAGACTCTTTAGATTGTTTGAGGTCCAGTGGGTGAGTTCGTTAATTGTAACAAACAGGGGGGCATGAAAGGAGGCCAAAATATATCGTACTGCGACTCCAATGCCCGATGCACCCTGAACAGCTAGTATTCGGTAATGCAGAGTCTATGGTAGTACCTACACTTCCAAGGAACCAAGGCCAACCCAACAGAGCTAGATTCCCACAATACTTATTTATACTTAAACAATATTTCAAGATTCAAAAATTGGTGTCATGATAAATACTGTTCAAAATTATGAGTATCAAACGCAAAAGTTTTTCGTGTATTATTGTCGCCTCCGCTTTGTATATTTTCGTACTCTGAAATAGTTCAATAATTTCAACTAGATTACTCGTACTTACACCGTCATCGGCTCCCGCTGAAAACCAGCGCTGTTGTGTTGACCGGTAGGCCGTTTTGCGCGGACGTGACGCATATTTCTTGTAATGTTTTTACTATATATTATATCATTATAATCTAGCCACAGTCCCGTAAATAAAAGGTTTTTCTTTCTTTTCATTTACTTTGATTTATCAAAATCAAAGCAGTTTTAAACAATACTCTAACAGTAGAATTCCTTAGAAAATTAACATTTATTTGCGTCCATTTTCCTATTCCCGTATGGAAACCAGTTTTCCTTCCATTTTGACAAGTTTGCACTTGATGAGGGTCGGATAGACCCCACGTACGACGGGTTGGTCCAGTAATTTTTCATTAAAATTGAGAACTTTTGCTAGGTAGAGAATTATTTATGAACAATTTTGTGATTCAAAATAGTAGAAGGTGATTGTAACTAACCTTCTAGCGTTTTTACTGTTGAAAGGCACTTGACCACGATCTCGCCTAATGGAAAGCAATGATTTGGTCGACGATGGAGCATGCTTGCCTAGAAATAACCTATTCAACCTTGATTTAAAAAAAACCCCTGAGTTGTAACTATCAGGCAACACAGATTCCGGCTAGGAATTCCACTCTAGTTGTACCTACTGAACGCGAGGAGCTCGTGGCTAGATAATAACAGCCGCACAGGTCGATCTTCAAGGTTAACCAACGCTTGCCTAGGTTGGTCTGTGGATGGGTGACCATCTTATACTTATACTCATACGTACCCCACGTATCAAAATCCCGAAAGTTCATAATAGCTATGATTCAAATAACGATGTCCAAAAACCGAAATTCAAATATGGATAGGTATTCAAAAATGAATAAGGGTTTACTAAAATATTTTTTTGATAATATATCAATAATTTCGGAAATAATCGCTACAAAAGTAAAAAACAATGTGTCCGTCCCCCCCCTCTAACTTTTGAACCATACGTTTAGAAAATATGACAAAAATCTGGAAAGTAGAGATTTATAAAAACTTTCTCGGAAAATTATTTTGAACTTGATGGGACGAACAGTTTTTGAAAAGTTGGGGACACTTATTGTGACGGACAGGAAAATACGGAACCCTACACTGAGCGTAGCCCGATACGCTCTTGGCCGGTTTTTTTTATCTAGGACCGTTGGTCATCTAGCTACGCCACCGGACTTTGTCTGCATAAAAGACGAATATAAATATTTCCCTCAGTTACCCCACTACAAACCTCTGGTCAGTAAATTTTTTATAGAAAATTAAAAACTGTATAAACAGTGAGGAGCTCGTGGCTAAATAATAACAGCCGCACGGGTCGATCTTCAAGGTTAAGCAACGCTTGCCTAGATTGGTCTGTGAATGGGTCACCATCTTAAGATAACGAGTTTCCTGCGTGCCTCGGAAAGCACGTTAAGCCGTAGGTCCCGGCTGTCATTTGTAAATCTTTGGCAGTCGTTACGGATAGTCAGAAGCTAGTAAATCTGACTCCAGTCTTGCCATGATACTTCATGTTACCCCAGTTAATGGGTTGTGGAGGTCTGGTAGGCAGCTGCTCGTCGTAAAATACTGGTATTCAGCTAAATCCGGCTTGACTGGTAGCCGACCCCAATATAGTTGGGAAAAGGCTAGGTAGATGATGATGAAAAACTGTATAAACAGAAATTCAAAGTTATCACTATATTTATTTGGGTTAAAAACTAAGATAGGTGGATAAGCTTCTGCAAAGATAACATTTTATTTTCAGCTATTACGAAACCAGTTTTCAATGTTGCATCTATATTATCTGTATCAATCGTTATCTATACGGTTAGTCATCTGGACGAATTATTTGTGTGTTTTCATACAAAAATCTGATAATATTATAACACTAGCTGCTGCCAGCGACTACTCCCAGTTGATAGTAGAAAATTATCCCAAGGGAGCACATACCTGGGATAAAAAGTATCTTATGTGCTATTCCAGGGCATGGTCTACCCGTGTACCAAGTTTCATCGAAATCTGTTCAGTAGTTTTTGCATGAAAGAGTAACAAACAAACTGTAATATCAGAAGATTAATATATTAAGAAGGCACCGAGCTTTTTATACACAAAAACACGTTTTTATAACCCTTGTTTGAAGTAGTAAGTAATTAAATTAAAATCTAAGAAAATATGTTGGTATTATTGAGGATATATACTAGGCCGTATATACGATGGAAACACGATTTGATAAAGTTTGCTCGATAGAATAAATTCACAAAGATACCTCCAAAAACCACAATAAACGCTTAGTACGACGTGAATTCTTGACGGAAGGTTCTCAGATTTTTAATATTAACAAAACTACATGTTTTGTATACGGTATACACTTTATATTTTCAAAATGTTTATTTGTTTAACAATACGAAGGAAATACCTAAACTGGCGCGCAACCAGCCCATCATAACTAGAGCCGCCTCGCCTCCCTCTTATCCGCTTTAGTCATGCTTCGGCCGTCGAACGGGGAACCTGTGTCGCTTGCGATTACGCACGGGTTTAAAAAAGTTACGAGTAAAATTGTGTTAAAATTCACTGTAGGTACTCGTACCTATTTAAAATGAGGAATAAAGTAAACAAAACAAGGGAGAGAAGTGGTTGGCGAAAAATCAATGCTAAACGGTTGCATGAAAAAATGAATTAATATTCGTATACGTATATGTACCTACCTACATACTTATTTACCAATTATCTGACTTGGGTATATTTTTTTTTCAAATGGGATATTTTAAAAAACAATTATTTTATCTTTGGGGAATCATCAAAATGAGTTCTCCCGCTCTGGGCGAAGCGGGAGGGCGTGTCAGACTTTTACTGACTAAAACCCACTCCTGTTCCTCCTTTGCCCACCTACGAAATATTTTTTTTTATTTTTTTTTTAGTTGGGGAATCATCAGGAGCTCGTGGCTAAATAATAACAGCCGCATAGGTCGATCTTCAAGGTTAAGCCACGCTTGCCTAGGTTGGTCTGTGGATGGGTGACCATCTTAACATAACGAGTTTTCTCCGTGCCTCGGAAAGCACGTTAAGCCGTTGGTCCCGGCTGTCATTTGTAGATCTTTGGCAGTCGTTACGGATAGTCAGAAGCCAGTACATCTGACTCCAGTCTTGCCATGAAGTACCGTGTTACCCCAGTGAATGGGTTGTGGAGGTCTGGTAGGCAGCCGCTCCTCGTAAAATACTGGTATTCAGCTAAATCCGGCTTGACTGGAAGCCGACCCCAACATAGTTGGGAAAAGGCTAGGCAGATAATAAAGATAGTTGGGGAATCATCAAAATGAGTTCTCCCGCTCTGGGCGGAGCGGGAGGGCGTGTCAGACTTTTACTGACTAAAACCCACTCCTGTTCCTCCTTTGCCAACCTACGAAATATTTTTTTTTAGTTGGGGAATCATCAAAATGAGTTCTCCCGCTCTGGGCGAAGCGGGAGGGCGTGTCAGACTTTTACTGACTAAAACCCACTCCTGTTCCTCCTTTGCCCACCTACGAAATATTTTTTTTTAGTTGGGGAATCATCAAAATGAGTTCTCCCGCTCTGGGCGGAGCGGGAGGGCGTGTCAGACTTTTACTGACTAAAACCCACTCCTGTTCCTCCTTTGCCAACCTACGAAATATTTTTTTTTTGTTGGGGAATCATCAAAATGACTTCTCCTGCTCTGGGCGGAGCGGGAGGGCGTGTCAGACTTTTACTGACTAAAACCCACTCCTGTTCCTCCTTTGCCCACCTACGAAATATTTTTTTTTAGTTGGGGAATCATCAAAATGAGTTCTCCCGCTCTGGGCGAAGCGGGAGGGCGTGTCAGACTTTTACTGACTAAAACCCACTCCTGTTCCTCCTTTGCCCACCTACGAAATATTTTTTTTTAGTTGGGGAATCATCAAAATGAGTTCTCCCGCTCTGGGCGAAGCGGGAGGGCGTGTCAGACTTTTACTGACTAAAACCCACTCCTGTTCCTCCTTTGCCCACCTACGAAATATTTTTTTTTAGTTGGGGAATCATCAAAATGAGTTCTCCCGCTCTGGGCGGAGCGGGAGGGCGTGTCAGACTTTTACTGACTAAAACCCACTCCTGTTCCTCCTTTGCCAACCTACGAAATATTTTTTTTTTTGTTGGGGAATCATCAAAATGACTTCTCCTGCTCTGGGCGGAGCGGGAGGGCGTGTCAGACTTTTACTGACTAAAACCCACTCCTGTTCCTCCTTTGCCCACCTACGAAATATTTTTTTTTAGTTGGGGAATCATCAAAATGAGTTCTCCCGCTCTGGGCGAAGCGGGAGGGCGTGTCAGACTTTTACTGACTAAAACCCACTCCTGTTCCTCCTTTGCCCACCTATGAAATATTTTTTTTTAGTTGGGGAGTCATCAAAATGAGTTCTCCCGCTCTGGGCGGAGCGGGAGGGCGTGTCAGACTTTTACTGACTAAAACCCACTCCTGTTCCTCCTTTGCCCACCTATGAAATATTTTTTTTTAGTTGGGGAATCATCAAAATGAGTTCTCCCGCTCTGGGCGGAGCGGGAGGGCGTGTCAGACTTTTACTGACTAAAACCCACTCCTGTTCCTCCTTTGCCAACCTACGAAATATTTTTTTAGTTGGAGAATCATCAAAATGACTTCTGCTCTGGGCGGAGCGGGAGGGCGTGTCAGACTTTTACTGACTAAAACCCACTCCTGTTCCTTCTTTGCCCTAATTCCGTGGTCCCGGGGATCTCTTTCGTCAACCCAGGCCCCAGAAGGCTTTGGCCCTGTCGGTCCCCTACAGTTTGCTGACATCTCTTTGAGGTCGCGTGGAGCAATACGCGCCGTCGACGACATGGGCTTGGTCCGGATTGTTACCAGACGTCCGGACGGCGAGCTACCCATTGCTCGTCGCCCGCAAGCATGCGCCTACGGTGGTACCTAATAAGTATGTGATGAAAATATTTTATGCAGCTAAATTCATACTGAATTCTCGGTAATTACTCAGTAAAAAAATAGAAGCAATAAAAAGAGATAATAATATAATTCTGGAAGAACATTATGGAAACAAAGTTAAAAAGTTTTTACTTTGATTGTCTTCTACCAGAAATAATTGATTCAAGGCTGGACAGAAAAATGGAAATTCGTGAGCAACAATATATTTTAGACGCAATAGATAAGAAAGAGTCAGCAAAACGAAAAAAAGCTATGCCTTCCGCGAGTATTATTCCAGAAGCAAAGCGAAAAAAAGTTACAAAATAGTAATACACGTAATAATATTGTACGGCGGCACAGCGCAGTGACGCGCGCGCGGCTCGCTCGCTCGCTTGTCGGTGTGCCTCACGCACACATACACAGAGCGCAAAGAAAACCTAAAGTCGATTAGCGCTAGAAACTCGGTGCGCTCTTAAATTTTCTGCAATATAAAAACGTAATGAGGTTTCACCAATTTATTTTATTTATTGCTGTTCTTATATTGATTCTGATCAGAATAAAAAAAATAAAGAAATTACACTAATATTATAAAAGCGAAAGATTGTGAGTATGTGTGTGTGTGTGTGTGTGTGCGTGCGTGTGTGTGTGTGTTGTGTTGTGTTTGTATGGTTGTTACTTTTTCACCCTCGAATGAATCACCACTCAACCGTCAATCTACTTTAAAAGTTACAGACTAACTGCTGTCATCAACTTTACCCCCGCCTTTAGGGGCTGAATTTTGAAAAACTCCTTTCTTAGTACTACTCTGCGTCATAAAAGGAACCCCCATGAAAAATTTCATGTTCCTAGTTCCATTAGTTTCGGCTGAGCGTTGATATGTCAATCAGTCACTTTTTCTTTTATCTAAGTACTTACTTTTATCCTGATACTCATGCATGTTTATTACCTTCACAGAATGGCCAAAACTCACATCAAACATCTTTATTGTACTCACTTTTTCTTTTATTCTCTTAAAGTTGCGAACCCGCCCTTCTTCGCCTTATTTTCTAACGTCTAGGAAGCCTAAGGCCGCTGGTCCACGGCGACTTTTTGCTTTAGCGATGCAGTAGTGATGTTGTCGCGCGTTCGCATCGATACAATCGCGATGCGGTCGCTAGCTGTTTAAGGCCTATTACACCACTCGAATTTTCGAATGGTCTTAGTCTACGTCGCATGGTGTAATAAGGGTAAGACGATCTTTAAAGGGGCTCGACATATCGAGTCCACGTAACGAGTCAACGTTAAAGAGTCGACGTATCGAGAAGTGTAATAGGCTCTTTTGCCCTCGCTCACATCACGATTCTTGGTCGTAACGCGATATTGTCGCGAAGCAAACACGATTCAATGACGGCACTACCTAGCACTAACTAGAATGGTTCATTTACGCGCCACCCTCCCTACATTCTCTCCCCAATATAGTCCGACACGGTCGTGCGTTTGCATCGATACAGTCGCGATGCTGTAGCGCGCTAGTAACGCGTCAGCATTCGCATTGATTCTGTAGCGCGTAGAAAATGCGACTAACGCGCGTTAGTAGCGGTATTGTCGTGCGATTAACACGCGCGACAGCATCGCTACATAAAGTCGCCGAAGGCGAGAGCCCTTAGAGATTTAAAAGTTCTAAGATAAATAAAAAAACAATAGGTAAAGTTCATGAAAAGTGATGCAGGGAAATGTTTTTAGGGCAATGGAATATATAACGTTATTACTGTTTATTGTTTGGGAGGTTCAGTCCTCTCCCCTCCTTATTTCTGTACATACAGATTTTAAGTTGAGTGAAAAACAAGTTTTTCACATTATAGGAAAACAAAAGCAATATAGAAAAAAAAACTTTGTTTAGAGGTAGGGACGCTGTCAGCAAAATTGATGGGGGCCCATTAAGGCTGCCTACAAAGGATGCAAGATTGTTCGGAAGAGTTACATGACGTCTGTAACTCTTTCGTAGCCCTAAAACGCAAAGGACAAGTGAAGGTATAGGGGTGGGTTTTATGCAGTTACCACAAAGAAGGACAAAAAAGCCGGCCAAGTGCGAGTCGAACTCGCGTACTAGAGTTTCCGTACCGTCCGTAGCAAAAAACGTTAAAAAACGTCACGTTTGCTGTATGGGAAGCCCCACTTAAATATTTATTTTATTAAAAACATAATTTGTGAAAATGTCAACTGTCTAGCTACCACGGTTCATGAGATAGAATCTGGTGACAGACAGACAAACTGACGAACCGCAGAGTCTTAGAAATAAAGTCCCGTTTTACCCCCTGGGTACCAAACGCTAAAAAGGTTCGATAATATACAAATCATTGAAAAAAATACTTAACAAAACCAGTTTTGTATGAAACCGCACACCTCCTCAATAACAATTTAAGAAATCGAAAGCACCTGCGTCTCTTATCATCCTTATCGGTGATAAATCCCGATAACCGTCACGCAGATGAAATGATTCAGTAGTCAGCTATTTACTTCAATGGTAGCCAGACAAGATGGTGCAGAATTGGATATTTTTGTTACTGGCCATCAGTGCAGTGTTCTGTTACCCTAACTATTTTGAGAAGAAGAAGTTTAAAGTTGGGATTGAATATGACAGTAAGTACAATGTATAGTCGTTTTTTTTAAAGTGGGAAATCATTAGAATGACTTCCCCAGCTCTTGGGCGAAACGGGAGGGTGTGTCAGACTTTGACCCACTCCTGTTCCTTCTTTGCCTTCGTTTGCCCGGGTTTTCCTATCAGAACAACCTACATAATCGTGTGTAGTAAAACTAAAAGTCTGACAGTTCCTTTTGCTCTATCCAGATCGCAAGTTATTTGATAATTTTCTTCTTCTTTACACTAATCATTGTTGATCGAAGACTAATCATCAATCATCATACATTTTAATACAAGTGGAAAACAGTTTGGTGTAGCAACCGAGGCAGAAATTGAGTTATAGTGCCAAGTGTCGCAGTGACCACGTGTATCATAAGACGTTTTTCAATACACTAGGGAAAAACTTAAAACGGGTGTTATCCGGCGGCTCATAGGGAAGTAGCGCTCTCCTGATACGATAAATACGATCAATTTTGGCGGGAAAGCATGCGCAGTTTTCCGCACTAGTGTGATATAAAACAGTAGATTGCTCGCAAAAAGCGGTAGGGATAAGAGCCGGTTTTCGAGTAAATGTAGTGAAAAAGAAATATGTATATTTTTGTTTACAAAGATTACACCTTGTCTGCATAGATATGAATAAAACAAGGCTGCATTACGCATATTTACAACAACCTATCCGATAGACTGCTTTTTAAAATTCATAATACAGTGTCGCGTCGCGTCCTGTGTTTTAACTACAACACTTGGGGTAGCGCGTTGATGCACGACGCCTCTCGCTTTGGCGCGCTCGGATCTCAGGGCTGGACTCCCGATCCCGATTTCCGACACCGTGTAGGCGCGGGCTCGCAGACGGCGAGCACTGGCTAGCTCACCGTCCGACAGTCTGGTAATAACCTAGACTGAGCCTAGTCGTCAACGGCGCGTTCTGTTCCACGCGCACCTCAAAGAGATGTCAGCAAATTGTAAGGATCCGGTAAGGCCGAAGCCTCCTAACACTGAAATTCCGAAAGGTAAGTTCATGTCCCCCAGATCGAAGGCAACGATGGAACGGGGTGGGGTTTAGTCAGTAAGAGTCTGGCTCACCCTCCCGCTTCGCCCAAGAAAGGGAGAAGTCATTTCGATGATTCCCTTCCAAAAAAAGGGCTGGACAAGGAATCGAATCGGAATCAGTCGAGGTTTCGAGCCTGCTGGGTGCTTTACAATGTTGTATTATGGTATGTAGTATGGACATTCTAATTTCCTCATCATATTGGAATAGAACCATGGAGAAGAGAAGACAAGAGAAAAGAAAGTCGCAGAAGTCGCCGACAGCTTTGAAAAAATCTTTCTGGTGCCTATGCTTCTGTTTCTATACTCTCCATGTCCGATGGGACAGCAATCCGATGCGACCGGGGAAGATTAGGTGCAGGATCAACAGTTTTACGTGTTTTCTGAGATGCTGGGATGTCACAAATACCAACTTTCAAACTCTTTAGACTGCTATGGCTGTCCTTGAAATCGAATACAAGGCCCGATGTTCTAGGCAAAGTCCAGCTAGCGACCATGACACCGACGAGGCAGTTCGGAGGGCTTACCATGACCTGTTAAAATGTCAAGCTTGAAGTGATAAAGAGGGATGGAGCTTTATGTAAACTCTATATGGCTCCATCACTTTAACAGTTCAGTTTAATTCATGAATCCCCGACCGGTCGCATGAGACCGCGCAGATATTGTCTTAACTATATTGTGTCTCGTTTCGCGGGTATTGCTAGGTTAAGGTCATAAAATAGATCACTTTAGGAGCCCTTGGTAAAGCCTCTGATCTAGCAAGTGCTCTACCACTTTACTAACCCTTTTTTAAGTAGGAAATTATCAGAATGACTTCGACTTCGAAAATCAGGGTCGGGAATTCGAGATACTATGGCTGGAGCATGAGGGCCATGTCCCTTTGCGTGCAACCGCCTCTTTCGCTAACCACTAACCTGTGTTTCTCTGTATTCCAGAATCCCTCCCAATGAAAGGTGGATCAGACCGCTACAGACACAGGAACAACTATGACCCTTTCTTCGTCACAATCACAGCGAAATCCAAGGTTAGTCCCTATCATACTTCTGTTCTTATACTTACTGTTTATACCCACGTGATAAGAACAGTTCTTTGTTCCTTATCAGAGTCAGATCTAGGCTATCAGTTCGGTTCAATGACAGTAAGATGATTTTATGAGTTAGTTTTGCAATAACGCTCTACTCAAGGCTAGTTTTGTAAGTTAGATTAGCAAAAAGTGTGTAATACTTATAGCAAAATAGTCAAACTGGCTACACAATGCAAACAGTTCTACTGGTGGATAACAATTTTACTTAAATCTTGTTGCCTCCTATACGTAGTTATACGCACCTAGTTCTCCGGTTTTTGATATTTGTTTTTCGATGGCTTTTGAATAATAAGTGTGAAAAATCATTGAAAAGCCTATATCTTGTGAAAAAGGCACAAATGTTGCATTTTGTTTACCCAAAATCCATTGAACAAAAAAAAAATCAGACATGTTCAGTGAGTTTTACGTAGGTAAATTATCAGTAGGTAACCTAAGTACGAATTCCTTCAGTAAGGGCCTGTTTCACAATGTCCGAGTAGGTAACTTAATCATAGCTGGTGAAATAGGCCCTTAGGGCCTATTTCACCACCTATGATTAAGTTTCGAGTATCTTACTTGGCAGATAATTTCATACAAATTCTGTCACATTTTTGAATTTATTCAGTGGGTAGTGCCTACTCGGACATTGTGAAACAGGCCCTTAATCTCTTTAATTAATCTGACAAAATTCTAGTAGGTACTGTTACTATTTTCGTCTTGTTTCACTGAAAACCACACAAAAATAGAAATATAAGTACGTACCCCCAGGTTAAAATCCGGTTGCATACACATAAACTATATTCTAATTATCCCATAAATCAGCAAAATTCACTAAAAACTACACATAACTGAAAACACGTAAAAACTTGCACAATTTTACTTTTCGCGCGAGAACTAGCGACTGACTTTGACATTCTTTTTTGAATCTGAATTTGAAAAAAGAATGTCGAACTATTGTTGAATTTGTAGCAAGACAAAATGTATTTAGATTCGAGTGCGTCTAATGAAAGCGCGACCTGGATTTTTTTTCTTAAATTTTAATTGGCAACATTATTCAGCCGCAATTGTAGGAAATAAAAAAAAATTGAGAAGTGTGATTCTTCTACTAGTTAGTAATACCACATACAATTTTTTTGGATTTAACCTCTTTTTCTCAGGTCGCGCTTTCATTAAACGGACTTTATTAAATCAGCATGTGTTGAAAGAATTAGACGTAGGTATTGCGACGTTGCATAGTACCCGGGTAAAACGGGGTTTCTTTGAGAGCTGGGGTAACTTTGATGATAACAAAACTTGGTATGTTTTTTCGAATTTATTGTATGATACTAATCGCAGTCACCATTTTGTAAATTGTGTTGGCCAGACTGACAGATCGGCTATATTTTGACAAAGCGTGACGAGTATTTGTTGCCGGAACTGTGTGAAATTATTTGTTAAGTTTTAGTCTCAGAAAGGTTGCAAAAAATGGTCTGAATAACTTCATTGGCGCAGGCGAAACTATTTTTGTTTGATTTGTAGTTTTTCACTGTTTTAATTAAACGTTTCTTTAAGATTTAGACCATGTTTGCATTTTTGGTTACGGTCGCCATTTAATTATGCAAAAACGTTTTAAGGTCATCAGGGCTACATTGACAGGACATACGAGGCGACTTTGATAGATCAATTTCACCCCATTGGTTGTGGTACCCAAACTTACAAGAGTAACGTACAAATTATCAATTTAACCCCTTTTGTTGTTTTTTTAATTGCCTTTTGGTTCGTGACTACAAAAAGACCGACGATACCCGCAAAAAATGACACATTGGAGGCAATGGAAGAAGCAATAGAATTTTTTTTCTTAATTTTTTTATAGCCGATTTATACAATTACGTGACGGTTGTAACAGTTTTAAGTAAGTATAGCGGGGTGTCTTTGATGGAATGAATAAAATAGTGGGCAAGAAAGTAGGCCCAATATCATTTAACTTGGTTTTTTATTTTTTATTTTGTCAATATTCACAAATTTGTATTTTTTTTGTCACAATAATTATAATTTACGTAATGAGTCTACATTATGTTTTTTTTTTTACATTTTTATCGTTGGAGTTGCAAGCGTACTTATCGTCTATTTAAAATTAATCAATGTCACCCCGTTTTACGGAAGTGAATGTAAAGAGTGACTTTAGTCACTTGGTTGCGTTATAACATCATTGGTTTTAACGACAATCCTGATATTTGTATGACCAGTACATGAGTTGCTGTCAGCTAGGGCCGATGCTTAACAAGATTGTGGCATTTTTCGAAAGAATTACCGCAGTCCTAGAACGCAAAGGGCAACTGAAAGAACGTCAGTTTTCGTCAGTAAAAGTCTGAGACTTTTACTGACGAAAAATAACAACTGACTAACATACCTAACTTCTCTTGCTTTAGAGAAGTTAGGTATGTTATGAAATAACTGTGAGCGATGATAATCAATTGAGCCGAATGGTTCTGTACGGAAAAACGTAAAAGATATAACCCTTCTTCTAGAGCAATCGGGTAAAAACTTCGTCTTATTGTTTACACATTGTTGCGTCAAATTTTTCTGCGAGAGCTTGAAGTAGGTAGTTAGACGAAATGCATTTAGAATTTTTGATGTCTACTTACTTAACTGTTAATAAATTATAATAACTGTTAATAATATGTGAGTTTCTTGCCGGTTCTTCTCCAAAGGCAACGACTAATAATTGGAACCGTGCACTAACTTGTGACGTTTTATGAGTGCCCATGTAGGTCTTTGTGAAATAAAAACGTTTTTGTTTTTTTTTTGTTGTATGCCTTATAATTTCTGTTAAAAACTTACTTTTCCACATTCACAGAACAACTTCGTGATAGCCTACCTAGAGGTAACAGCCACGGTCGACTCAGGGGGAACCATAGACTTCAGGCTCATCCGAGGTCAGACAGGGTCTACCTCCATGGTGTTCCAGCTGGTCTCCAACCACAGTGACTTCCTCTCCTACTCCTATATGACGTACGGCATCAGGGAAGAAGAGTATCGAAAGGTGAATTCAGCTTCGTATGGTATAAAGTAGGTTAGTAATTTAAACGCCTCTGCTGTGGTAATAAAAAGTATGAAATAAAAGTTTCAGAAAAGGCTTATTATTTTGTTTAAAAAGATACCTTTCAAATCGTATGATTTAGTTCTATTACAGTCGAGGCAAAAAGAAATCATTGTACAATGAGTAAATGAAATTACATGATTTAGAACAGCGCCATCTATTTTCTTATCTATGAAACACTCTTGGACAAAGGACAGGTTAACTAGCCTCTGAATTAGTTTGGTTAGGGAATCACAGATGACGCTGGCGCAGACGTCGGCTATAAGATTTTCTCTTAAAAAAAAACTATGAATTTACCAATTCCTGGTAAAATTAACATTTCACACAGATAAAATTTTACACGACAGTCAAGTAGGTAATTTAAATAATTATTTGAATGAAGTCGCTGTATCATTCTTCTGTTTTGTTACTTCACCTTTGCTTTGTTAATACTAACTATTCGATCATAGATGGCGCTAATACCAATTACAAAAAATAAACAAATTCAACTTAATAATCACAAAAAAACTGTTTTTTTTTCTTTCAGATCGCGAATGTTATAACGCTACCGGTACCAACGAATAAAGAACTATCCTTTCATAATACAAGTTTTAAGATTATCACATTATTATCATTATTGCTAATTTCAATGTTATAACAATTATATTTTTATTTTATTTAAGGTAACCATTTTAATTTTATAATAGTGAAAGCAAAAGAAAATTTATATGAAATTATATTAAGTATAATATTATTTAATGTAACATAATTTACTTGTTTCATTTCAATAAAATATAGTCCTCAGGAGGATTCTCTCTCTATCGTAATATTATGCCTACACGTGAAAGTTTGTATGTATGGATGTTCTTTACTCTTTCATGCAAAAACTAGTTAAGTACTGAGCACATTTCGATTAAACTTTGTATACAGGTAGACCATGACCTGGAATAGCATGTACGTAGGATATTTTTTATCCTTGAAATAATTTTTTACTCTCATGGGCGAAGCCGTTGGCAGCAGCTAGTGTAAAATATAATTTATCGTCTATACTCTCCGGGCTTGTGAGGCCACCCAATGCCCCAAGAATACCAAAAAAACTGACCACAATATTGAGTTTAAAAAGTTAATTCCACCAAAGGATTGAAAATATTATCTACTCTCCTTTTGGAGCAGTTAGGTATGAAATGTCAAATTTTTTCTTTAAAAAAATAAATTTCAAAATGCAATAATATCTAAAAAAAAATTTATCTAATTGAGACTGAAATAAAAGTAGAAGAAATTCATGAAAATACAGCAATTGTCTCCCTGGACTCTAGGGACCACTAGGGTAGGGTTACGTTAGCTACCAGTTTTCAAGTATAATAATATGACAATATAACACCAAATAAAAACACAAAAAAACAAATACCTTATTTTTTTATAATTTAAAATAATTTCACAATTAATACGTAACATGTAAAAAACCTATTGAAATCTCGCCTATGACAAATCTTCATTATTGGACAATTGATTCACAAGTTACAGCATCCTCCATTAACGACTGTAGCAATACATTTTCCATTTAGATTCATGCTGCTACAAAACAGTTCTCCTACAAAATAAAATTGCATAAGTTAAGCTACTGTCTGTTTTTTATACCCTGAGACTAAAATGACATTACAACACAAAAGAACTGGTATCATTTCTATAGTAAGTTTGACATCACCTGTGTCAATTTAGTCTCAGGGTATAAAAAACAGACAGTAATGTGTCTACATATTAACACTACCAATGTAGGGCACGATTTAGTTTAATAGTCTAGCGACTAATACGATTATGCAATACGTAGTGATTTTCCGTAAATGAGTTTTTTTTTAAGATGGTAAATCATCCAATAACGCCACCCACTCTGGACCGAATCGGAGAGCGTATTAGACTTTTACTGACTAAAACCACGCCTGTGTCCTTCAGCTGCCCTTTGCGTTCTAGAGCTACAGGTTTCCTTTTCAGAAGATGCTCGCAGCCCTCGCTAGCGGACGTCGGCACTGCTGGGGTCCTACGGTTTGGTGACATCTCTTTGAGGACCGCGAGGATTACTACGCACTGTCGACGACTTGGGATCGGTCCGGTCGATTATATTATCAGACGGCAAGCTACCGCTACTAAGCTAGCTAAATAGGTATTTTGTTACACTTAGGGCCTATTTCACCACCTATGATTAAGTTGCCAATATCTTACTTGGCAGATAATTTCATATAAATTCTGTTCCATTTTTGAAGAAAATTCCAGAAAGTTCCAGAATTTGTATGAAATTATCGGCCAAGTAAGATATTGGAAACTTAATCATAGGTGGTGAAACAGGCCCTTAGAAGTGTATACCAGTCGTGCTAACAACATCCTTAAAATTCAATATTTACCTACACGATGTCAAGTAGCCAACTTGTAATACAACAAGTTCAGTTGCTCGAGGAATATGAAAACTAGGACGGTCATGGGCCCGATCTTCATGTAGGTCGGCAGCATACCTCTCCACAGGGCCGTCACTCCTTCGTTCTTCACAATAGTCTTTAACACCGACAGCTGGCTGGTACCTTCCTCAGAGTTTTGGACTCTGGAAGATATAGGAACTGCTGTTAATAAAAGTGATACTTATACAAAATAATATAGGTACTATCAGTGATGTAGACTTAGGATAGTACCTATATTGTAGTAGTAGGATTTGTATATTTTTTCTTAAAACCAATTTTGTATTTTTTACTAGCCTATATTATGTCCTGATATGAAAGAAAAGGGAGTTAGAGATAGTATGGCAGATGACTGGACAGAATGGAAGAAAAAAACGTGTTGTGCCGACCCTAAGTAATACGGGATAAGGGCAGGAAGAACAAGATGTCCCACTGCTGGATAAAAGCCTTCCCTTAACCCTTTCCATCTCTGTCTTAGGCAATAATTGGTAAATTTTTCACCTTCGCTGCGGTTAAACTCAACAATATCACCCGGCCTCAGTCATCAAGTGGCTGACGATTTAATGGATATAAATATCACGAGGTAATTGCTAAAACTGGGAACATTTATGAACCCTGTCGGGCACAGGAAAATTTAAAATGATAAAAGAAGAGCTCATGAACCGACCAGCTGGCACCAAGGCCTTTCAGGTTCTACTAAAACGACATTCAATATCAAAACACATGACATGCCATGCTTGATTTTCACACAAACCAAGCGTGTATGATGTGATGATAATTTGTATGTTAGCGTGACGGGTGATAAGACAGAATGAAAGAAAAAAAAAAACATGTTCCACCGACTCCAAATAACACGGGACCAGAACAGGAAGACATTGATTATAATGTTCATATTCTACTTACATAAAAAAAACTAGATTAGTAAAGGAAGGCACAGTACCTCGTTTTAACGATGTCGATGGGCAAAGATGTAATAGTGGTTACGAAGCCAGCAATCATAGCGGCTGCTGTATGAAGATGTAATCCATCGCCCATCGCGGGTAGCAGCATCTCTCGACTCTGAAGAGAAAGCAGGATTTTAAAAGCTAGTAATTTAAATCTGATTAGGATTTTTACTTTGGTTACATATTTTGTACAGATTTCTATCTCAGCATTGACTTTTTATACAATTAATAAATAAACAAGAGTACTTAAATTCTGAGAAAACCGGTTAAATAACGAGAAAATCCACTTCAAATTTTTGTTTCTATTCACCCTTGAGTTCCTATTAACCCCATTTTACGGTAGTAATTTGTGGCTAATACTTAATATGTGAGCAGTGGTGGCCCAGTGGTAACTGCCCCGACTTGGTAGTTGTAGGTCGCGGGTTCAAACCCAGTCAGGCGCATTACTTTATGTAATTTATTTCATCACCACTGCTCTTAAAACGGTGAAGGAAAACATCGCTGAGGAATACTGTGGAAACCGGCATGTCCTAGAACCAAAAATTCGAAGACATGTGACATCCACCAATCCACAATGGGCCCGCGCGGTGGATTATGGCTTATTCCCAGGCTTATAGGCCTGAGTCCCAGCAGTGGGAAGGCCGATATTATACTAATGCAAATTTAAATCTGAAATTGTGTCGAAGGAGCTACGCTTTAGTTCCTCTTGATTTGTGATGATTGTGTGCATGTGCAATTGGGAGCTTAATGACGATCTATTTATATTCAGTTTGATATTTGATGTTACGTCCTTTGACAACATTTTCCTTACGGTTAAGTTACAGGTTTCCAATGAATTTTGAAACAAGCCTTTTAGTAGTAATAAAACTTAGCCTAATGTTAGTATTAACTTAAATTACATTATTAAAATTTAGTGTATTTGGACACTGATCCACCTTTTTAACAGGGGAAGGGGAGGGTCCCACCGGTTACCGGCAATAGCACAGCTATGTTTCTAAAAGTGAAAAAAATTCCCTTAATCTGATTAGTCCTTTTAGAACCCTATAATTAAAAACCATTTTACTCTTTTTATAATATCACTAAGTTTCACAAACCTGCGCATAGGAGCCCAGTTGAGCGCCGTTCACGACCATAGCCCTGCTGACAGTCGCGCCCGCGCCTCTCCACAGTGTCGTCACACCTTCTTCCCGCGTTATCCTGTAATTCCAGTTATTGTACGGATTCCAAATTGAACTGAGCGTGTTCAAGCTTAGATGTTGTGAAGACATATTTACAACCACATAATGGTAATGGACACTGCGAGGAGCTCGTGGCTACATAATAACAGCTACACGGGTCAGTCTTCAAGGTTATGCAACGCTTGCCAAAGTTGGTCTGTGGATGGGTGACCATTTAACATACCGAGTTTCGGAGGACGTGAAGCCGTAGGTCCCGACTGTCATTTGAAGACCTTTGGCAGTCGTTACGGATAGTCAGAAGCCAGTAAATCTGACTCCAGTCTTGCCATGTAGTACCCTGTTACCCCAGTTCATGGGTTGTGGTGGTCTGGTAGGCAGCCGCTCCTCGTAAAATAATGGTATACAGCTAAATCCGGCTTGGCTGGAAGTCGACCCCAATATAGTTGGGAAAAGGCTAGGTAGATGTTGATGAAATGAAGAATAACCTGGCAATTGCATTGAACACGTTCTTGTAATTCCTCTTCTTATCCGGTGGGAGTCTGCCGTCAGCTGTCATCCTGATGAGCGCCACTTCAGCTGGTGTCCCGATAAAAGCGCCTACGCCTCCGGCAAAGACACCCATCGTGATTTTCATCGGAAAGGAAGGGATGCCACGGTTTCTGGAAATAAAGATAAAGCTAAAAAATACAAGTCAAAATACGAGGCAAAACCAAAGAACTCGTTTAACTAAGAAGAAAATCATCATCATCATCTCAGCTGAAAGACATCCACTGCTGGACATAGGCCTCCCCCAAGCGTCACCTCAGCGACGGCTCCTGTGCGTCTCGTATCATTACATCAGGTTCCCGCGACCCTCGCCAGGTCGTCTGTCCACCTTGTGGGAGGCCTTCCAACGTTGCGCCTTCTGGTACGTGGCCGCCACTCTAGAACCTTCCGTCCCCATCGACCATCTGTTCTACGAGCAATGTGCCCTGCCCACTGCCACTTAAGTTTGGCGAAGAAGAAAATGAAGTAAGTGATATAGTTGACAATGTATCCTTTGCTTCAATAAGAAGTGATACTATGAAAGAAGATGCAGTTAGTGATAGCGTGACGGGTGACAGGACAGAGTTGAATAAAAAAAGTTGTTTCGCCGACCCCAAGTAATATGGGACAAGGGCTGGAAGAACCTAGTCGTCAACGGCGCGTTCTGTTCCACGCGCGCCTCAAGGAGATGTCAGCAAACTGTAGGGCCCCGGTAGGGCCAAAGCCTCTGGGGAACTTAGAAAATCCGAAAGGTGCTCACCGTGTACCCCTGATCGAAGGCAACGAAGTAACGGGGTGGGGTTTAGTCAGTAAGAGTCTGACACGCCCTTACGCTCCGCCTAAGAGCGGGAGAAGTCATTCTGACGATTCCCCTTCCAAAAAAAAGGGTTGTAAGAAGAGTTATCCGTCACTACTTCTTCTTCTGGGAACTGAGAAAAGTTATTGTTCTGACTCTAAGTAACAATGGACAAAGGCGGAAAACTGATGATAGCTTTAACTAAAAATTTTCTACCCGATTCTGCCCAACAACACAAGGCTGGGGCCAGAATATATATTTCGCTTCTAACTATTTATTTTGCTTTTAGTTTAATATTTCTAAATGAATCATAAACTGCTAAAACAAAACAAAAGGTACGTACGCTTTATACATATCAAACAAAGCATTAAAAACGCCAAGTCGTCCAGTGGTGTAAGTAGCTTGTCGGAACAGGGCTGCAGACAAACCGGAGTAAAAAGCCAAATATCCCTCTTTAGTCACTATGTCTACCGTCGTCGAGTAGAGTTTCCCTGAAGAACCCATCAACTGCATTCGTGTTTTCAATAAGTCTGCTGGCTGCACAATGCTTATAGCCATCATGCTGTGAAAGAAAGATTGTTTTTACTCTTATTTTATTATAGATAGGCTCGCGTTTGACCACTATCACCTGATGGTAAAAGACGATGTAGCCGACGATGGAGCACGCTTGTCTTGCATTTTACAAAAAGTGACGCCCAAAACATGATATAAATATTATCAACTAGCTTTAGCCCACAGTATAAAATATACCCTATATCACTCAGGAATACAACAGGTTTCTATTGGTGAAAAAATTTTAGCAGTCGGACCAGTACTTCCACAGATTACCTCATACAAACAAAAAAACAAACTTTACCTCTTTATTATATTAGTATACTAGCAGCCCGTCCCGGCTTCGCACGGGGTAGACAATTATTCATTTTTGGAATTTTACCCGTCAAATGACTACCCTACATATCCTACGCTACCTTACCCTACCTTCCCTACACTACCCTACCTACCCTACACTACACTACGCTACACTACACTACCCTACACTACCCTACACTACACTACACTATCCTACACTACCCTACACTACCCTACAGTGCCCTACACTACACTACGCTACGCTACACTACCCTACACTACCCTACACTACCCTACACTACACTACACTACACTACACTACACTACACTACCCTACACTACCCTACACTACCCTACACTACACTACACTACACTACACTACACTACACTACACTACCCTACACTACCCTACTTTACCCAACTTTTTTTTTTTTTGTAAATTTAAACTGTCCTATCTCTCAAGTTGGATCGAACTGCACATGGTGTGTGAATTTTATTATAATCGGTTAAGTGGTTTAGGAGTCCATTGAGGACAAACATTGGGACACGAGATTTATATATATTAAGATAGAGACCTGGCAATTGCATTGAACACGTTCTACAAAAAGTCCCGTCCAATTATTATCTAGGTGTCTTCAAGGCTAGAGTAAATGTGCAGCTCACCGTCAACGATTGCATTACTGCTTACCATCACGTGGATGTCCAGTCAAACACGAAGTAGGTAGTTTATATAACTTATATAATAAAAACAATTTTCGTGCCATTTCACCGGCATGTTACAATGCAGTAATTTACCGTCCGTCAAAGATTACCCAGGCCGATGGCCAGTAGTGATCCTCAGGCGCCTCAAAGTGGTGTCAGCAGAGTTGACTGGACCTGCTAAAGCCGATGCCTGCCCGAGCTGCGGAACTTAGGTTAGGGTAGGTTCGAAAGAGTTCCGCAGTCTTGGAACGCAGGGGTAACTGAACCGGAGGAGTTTTATTACAAATACTGTGACAAAATAATTTCATATGTCACATAAAGATATACCTACTAAATACCTATCAACTTCTGTAATAAGTAACAAAATACTACTGTACTCTGATGATGCAATTAGAAATTGTCTGTAAGCACTTTAGTAACTAAACAGTAGGTACAGGCCAAACTGTGACTAACCCGCTCAATCCTCCTATGGCAAAGTTCATATATCCAGGCATTACAGGGGTGGATTTAGGATCAGGGTTTTCTTTGCCCATTTTGTCCCTTATTTTATGGGCAAGTTTACTAAAAAAATTCATTTGGCTTGATTTTTAATGAATTTGATTACAAATATTTATTCATATTTTAGAGTTTCATTTTAGATTGCTTGACAGCATTGTTAGATTTGTTGCTCCACTGGCATTTATGACAATTCATGAATCATTTCATAATTTTCTGTCAGTCAAATCAGCTATAAACAGCCTGAAACATGCTGATAAAACCTTAGAACGAAGAAGGTTATATATATATATATATATATACTTTATTGTACACCAAGATTACAAAAACAATAAGGAAACCTTATGGTAAAACTCATACAATTGGCGGCCTTATCGCACTTGGCGATTTCTTCCAGGCAACCTTGAATGGATGAGACTGGACACAAAATGGGGTTGCACTTGGTGCATATATAAAAGTTTACAAAAATATAAAGTACAATAGATACATATATACATACATACAAAATATATATAGGCAAGAAATAAGTGCTAAGACGGAAACAAAATCAGAGTGATAAGAAATGCTCCTTCACAAGCCTTTTAAACTCAGGCAATGTTTGCGCACGTTTGATTGTCAAAGGCAATGCATTCCATAGACGCGCGGCCTGAACAGTAAATGCCTTATCCAGGAAAGAAGTTGTATGCATTGGCATTTTAAGTTTCAAATTATCCGATGACCTAAGAACCTTCATATGTGTGTCGCAAAGAAATTGAAACCTTTCTTTAAGGTAACTGGGGGTAACAGGGGAAAAGAGCACTTTATACAAAAGGGAAAGAATATGAGCATTACGGCGAAGGCGAATTGGCACCCACTTGAGTTTAACACGAAATTCAGAAACATGGTCATATTTGCGCAAACCGAATATGAACCTTATACAAAAATTTTGAAGTCGCTCAAGTTTATCCAGTTGTACTTCTGTAAGGTCAAGATAGCTGGCATCAGCATAATCAAGGATGGGCAGAAGGAGAGATTGTGCAAGCGTGATCTTGGTGGCAGTCGGTAGAAAATTACGTAGTCTTCTCAAAGATCCAGCAGACGCGAACAACTTGCGGCTGACTTCCTGTAACTGGGCAGTCCAAGAAAAATTTGTGTCGATGAAAATCCCCAAGTTCTTGACTTTCTCACTGAAAGGAATGACTGAGTTGTCGAACGAAACTTTGGGAAGAGTCGTCCAGTCAATCCTCGAGACCAATCTAGAACTGCCCACCACCATAACCTGCGTCTTCACGGGGTTCACCATAAGTCCGTACCTCCTGCTCCAGTCGCATATACGGGCCAGATCAACGTTAATGGTCGATATAGCCTCAGACAGCTTTTCGAGAGGGGCTCGTGAGTATATTTGAAGGTCATCTGCATAAAGGTGGTAGGAAGAAATTAATTCGTTGGAGATTGAGTTAATAAAAACTGCGAAAAGTAAAGGAGAAAGTAAAGGTTAATTCAAGTCAAAGAAACGGAGAAGAGTTCTTATTACAACGGCAATAGACAGGTAAAACTGTATTATTAGGTAAAAGTGTACATTATTATTATTATTGCGATTGTTATTATATTATAATTATCTGGAAAAAATAGTAATTTTAAAGCGAGACCTTATTTTGCAATCAAAAGGTAGTGCAGCGCCATCTATCATCCACGGTTAACACTAACATTATCCTGTTACGAAGTATAGTACAACTATTCGATCATAGATGACTCTTAGTGTATGAAAGTTGTGTAAACCCGTAAGAAAAATGAGTAGGTATTCTTACATTTTCAGTAGGTACTTATAGCTTTATGGAGAGAAAATAGTACCATTATAAGATTATAAGGAATAAGTAGGTAAAAGATTAGGTTCTTTATTATTTCCTTTCACTATAAAACGTGAACTTGAGACAGCGCCATCTGTTATGCATTGGCTGTATTATTTTGTACAGAACTTTATTAATTTGGTACAAGATGGCGCTACATCAAGTACTTTCGTAATAAAAAAGTGCTCATTTTTTTCTTTTTTGAGAGTGGCAAAAATAACAGAACGCCACCTGCTACAGTATCTTTTTTTTTAATTTATATATTCATACTGAACGAATTCTACTAAGGCTGTCTATTTCAGCGGAGACAATTTCTGCAAGGTTTCATAGACAGCTACCGTAAAACGGGGTGAATAAGGACTCAGGGGTGAAAAGTGTCAAATCGAGGAATCTAGTTTCGAAGCCACAAAATAAAAAAGCAAGAACTTCCAATTGCTACCTTTTTTTTCTTCTAAAAGTAGAATATATTATCTTCTAACTGACAGCACCGAAGCGTTGTGAAGTTAGTAAAAGGTGTCAAAAATCTTCTTTCAAATAAGACTGTAGATGTGAGGTTGCGGTATTGTCCCTTAAGTTGACAGTTTTTGGAAATTCTAGTTTTTTTGACAACGTGTGGAGTTAGCCAACGACGATATAATATCTCTACGAAGCTACACAAAAAGAGGTAAGTCTAGATTTTACATAGTTTTTGTTTAAATCGTTTTCTTTAGAACCTCTGGGATTGTTTATTTTTTTCGAGGTGAATAAATACGGTAACGGGGTGACAAGGGACGGCTAAGGTACAAATAGAGTCGCCTATACTTGGTAAATAGGGACGAATGAAAGTTGATTAGGAACGGTAAAGTTTGAATAGGGTCAGGGCTGCTACAACATGAATTGAACATTTTATCGCATTGTTTTGCAGGATTTCACTTTTTATTAAAATAAGGCTTTTCATTTTATTTATTTTAAACTTATATACAAGCATGCGCACAAGGCGAACTAATAAGAGATACATAGGTACGAACTTGTATGATTTAAAAAAGTTTTTTCTTTGGTTTGTATGTGGCGCTATTACTCCGTAATTATCGTGAGACAACCCTACTAGTTTATCCCAAGTCACCCCTGTCTCGTCCCAGGTCACCCCACTTCAAGTATGAATAGGGACAGCCTATATTTTTGTTAAAATATCTAAATTTTGACTAATTCTGGGGATATTTTTAACATTTACGAAAAGTATTAACTGCCGGAAACCCTTGGAAAGAGTTATCAATATTGCATTCGTCCTACAACATCGATTAATTTCAGTGACAAGTTCGATTTTGTCCCTATTCACCCCATTTTACGGTACTTTTTTTACTTGAGAAATTAAATTATCGAATGACTTCTCCCGCTCTGAATGTTCTTTCACTTCAGTTCATTCTTCTTCATCTTTCTCTTCATTTTCAGGGTTCCATACTCATATGGAAAACCGGGACCCTACCAAGGCTCCGCTGTCTGTCCGTCTGTCACCAGGCTGTATCTAATGAATAGTGATTGTTAGTCAGTTGAAATTTTCAAAGATGATGTATTTCTGTTGCCGCTAAATTAACTGTTACTAAAAAACAGAATAGGTAGTGAACAAACGTGATTTTCGTCCGGTTTTTTGCTACGGATGGTACCGTACGGAATCCTTCGGGCGCAGATTTGACTTGCACTCTTTTTATAGGAGAAGCAGATAAGAACCTAATGAAAGATAAAGGAGCCATAGACGCTCTACGAATAAAAATAAAAGCCACAATACGCACAAACTCTTTATTCCTCAACCTCAAAGATGTAATATCTTATTAATAACAGTCATATACCGCGACATTGGCCCATCGGTGTAGTTTCCACACTTGTCCATACTCACGCACTCCCCGGCCGAGTCCCTGAGGAGCCCAGGGGCGCATATGCAGCCTCCCTTGCATATTTTGTTGCATATCGGCTCCGGGTCCTCGCATGATGGCTCGCAGGATCCGTTGCAGAGGTCGTAGGCCTCGTTTTTGTTTAGACATGGCTCTGGAATTAGAAAATGTTAAGATGTGTTAAAAATGTATTTCATCATCATCTACCAAGCCTTTTCCCAACTATATTTATTGGGGTCGGCTTCCGGTCAAGCCGGATATATCTGAATACCAGTATTTTACGAGGAGCGGCTGCCTACCAGACCTCCAAAACCCATTGACTGGGGTAACACGGTACTTCATGGCAAGACTGTCGTCAGATTTACTGACTTCTGACTATCCGTAACGACTGCCAATGATCTACAAATGACAGCCGGGACCTACGGCTTAACGTGCTTTCCGAGGCACGGAGGAAACTCGTTATGTTAAGATGGACACCCATCCACAGACCAACCTTCCCAAGCGTTGCTTAACCTTGAAGATCGACATGTGCGGCTGTTATTATCTAGCCACGAGCTCCTCGTTCGAGTTGCTCGTGTTAAGAATGTATTTAATTGGCCTATAATTCTACCACGATAAATTGCTAAAACATTTGATACCCTCAGCCAGTATGTAAAAGAAGTGTAATTTTCGATGACACCTTATTCATTGATCCTTTACGATTTGTGACTTTTTCTGACTCAGGAGTTTTAAATCTTTTACGAAAATACGCGATCAATGCCACTTTTACCAGCTAAGTTAAAGTACCAGCGATCACATGTGTGATATTCCTTGTCCATTAATCCACAATGTACCAGGGGCGCATCACCGTAAGTCTGGTGGTACGATCATGGAACGGGTTTAGCGAAATTGTAATGTAGCACCCATACTTTGATTTGTTTGACTCTTTTTTTATTTTTTTTTAGACTTCAACCTTGGATTCCTTCATACGAAGGAAGAAATGAAGGTTGGAAATGCATGATCTAGCTCAATAATATCATAAAAAGAGTACTCACCAACAGGACACTTGTCAATAGTGACACACTTGTCATTGGCGGTGTCTCGCACGTAGCCCGACTTGCAGAAGCAGCCCATCCCGCAGGCCAGCCCGCAGATCAGCGGCTCCGGCTGCTTGCAGGTCAGGGGACAGGCCGTGCCGCAGGACAGGAACTCCTCGTTGGGGCCGCAGATCTCGGACTTGCCTGGAAAAAAATAATTACCAGTCTTATGTATAAAAGGCTCTGTCTAGGGAGATCTCTGATCAGGTTTGCTTAGCAGTGGGACATACAAAGGGCTATTTTTTTTTTTTTGTAAAAGCGTTTCTACTATCGGACAACCCGACGTGCAGTGTGTCCACCCATACGGTGTTGACACCTCTACGGCCCGGACTAAGCGTATCGCCTTGTCGTTTATACCGTGTACATCGAGGGACTGGAACAAATTGCTTGCAGCGGTCTTCCCATCTGCTTAGAATTCAGGTCTCTTCAAGGATGAGCTCTTAAAACTTGTGCGCTTCACAATCAACAATAGCATCTCTGCTTTCCATTAGTTGGGATCACAGTTTATAATAATTTAAAAAAAATCGGTAGCCTTAACGTTTGTAGGACGTTTTTAGCAAAGAGATTCGAATAGTGGTGCGACCCCGACTTACGAGCTGTAGGTCGCGAGTTCAAACTCAGCCAGGTTCGTTATGCCATTTATTTATTTCATCACAACGCTCTCAAAACGGTGCTTAAAAAAATCGTCAGGAAACAGGCACATAGTAAAATAAAAAAATCAAAGACATGTGATATCCACAAATTCGCAATAGGATTGCGTTACAGCAGTTTCTCTCTACTGAAAAGGAGAGTCCCAGCAGTGGGAACATTATAAGGCTTATTATACTTATGTATAGTAAAATGTCAGTCCAAACGTACCAGTACACTTATCCTGAGTAACACAAGTGCCGTTATCGTCCCTCATGTAGCCCGCCTTGCAGAAGCAGCCTTCCACGCAGTCCTCGGAGCAGTAGACCGGACCCTCAGGGTTGGAGCAGTTGAAGGGACACGCTGAGCCGCACAGCAGGTACTCCTCGTTCGGGGGACATTCTTCTGTGGAATGAGGGAAGGGTTTAGGATAGATAGAGATAAGTAATAGGTATGTCTTGTTTAAGTGTATGTAAGGAAAAGCTACAGAGAGTTACCGCAGCCCTGGAACGCAAAGGGCAACTGAGGAAAAAAGTGTTTTAGTGAGTAAAAATTTTACACGTCCTCCCGCTGCCTCAAACCATAATCTGAAGATTATCTTCCAATATGTGACATTAAAATCAAAAAGTAGTAACAATGCGAACTAGTTTATTGTAGCCGCCATATATCATGCTACCAACGCAATGAAAGTTAAAATCGGTTGAACGAACAGTAAAAAAAAATGTCTAATCTTATTACGAATTGAATATAATCTTATACTGTGTTATAATCCATTAATCAATCGATGGTCGATGGAGCTGAAGGGTTCTGGAGCGATGACCGCCTACCAGTAGACGCAGAGATGGAAAGCCTCCCTTAAGATGGACTAATGACCAAGTAAGGATCGCGGAAATGTGATGGATGCAAGACTGTTATGGAGCTTTAATGGAGGCCTATGTTTGGACATAGGTCTCCCTTAAGTGTCGACATAGCAGTTGGCAGCTGAAAAACGTCTTCTGTTGGCAGCAGAAATCTTTCAGGTAAAATAATGACGATGAAAAATCACCACCCAAAAAAATAAATGATACAACATTTAACCAAAAGAAAAACAGACTGAAAATTTTCCCAGCCTACCCTCATTCCAATCGGAAACCCAATTAAACTATCAGAGACGAACTCATTTGCTCACTGATCATTTGAAACAAACGCACTCAAGTGTGCTCAGCCTCAAAAAAGTACTCTTTAATCTATTGGAAAACCATTTCCCATTGGTTGCCGTAAAAAGGACTTCGATAAAACCGAACTGCTTTAATTAGTTAGTAGATTCATTTCACAGTTGACTTGCTAATTACCTTTCATTTTTATTTGGAAAATTGTTGGTTCTGTTGATTGGAAATATCGAAATGAAATCAATGGAATTATTTTTGCTAATAGCTGTGCTCGCGTCGTTGCTCATGTACAAACATCTTTTTCATCCCTCTTCTTTTAGGTGGAAAATCATCCCATGACTTAACTTCCCGCTTTATGGAGGAGCGGGAGAGTGAGTCAGATCTTTACAGACTAAAGCCCACTTCTTTGTTCCTTCTTTATCTTGCGCTCTAGGAAACCGGGCTTTTCTTTGAACAACCTATGGCTCAAGTAAGCTCCGGGCGCTAAGTACAGTTTTGCTGACATTTCTATGAGGTGGAACGTGGAACACTACACGCCGTTGACGACTCGGGCTCATGGTCATGTCACTCGGTCAGGATGGCAACCTGGCGGCGAGCTACCCACTGCTTGTCGTCCGCAAGCCAATTACGAATTTACTTTAAAAAAAATCTCTTTTTCCAAAAATTTGTCGACCCTTCCCTGGTTCTATCCGAAACCTTGTGCGGACATTGGCCATTCATTATCAACCACAGAACTTCTCTTTTTATCTACATAAATCATCACAACTGCATGCTAAGAAGTTTTTAGGTTTTTGATAAAATATACCTATGTGTCCTACGTGCTATTCCAGGATATGGGTCTACCTTTGTACCAAACATCCGAATACGTTCAGATTGAACGTGAAGGATCAAACATACACACTACGTATACATACGAACCTTTGTTCTATTAGTCTATCTACAGTTCCTAGGTATTTCTATTACCGAAGATACCCGAGCGGCTTCGTTAGTGTTCGTGCGTATGAGCTACTCAAGTGTCGCTTGTAATGGCTAGACAAACGGACCTACACTGAATACTCGTATACTTCAGTCTCTTGCACAATTTTTATTTTTAATCAAAATACATACATTTCAAACGATTCTGTCGCATTAAATAAATACTAAACACCGTCGTAAAGAAAAGCGTAAAGGTTATATAAGAAAAATATATAATTTACAGCAAAATTCAAAATGGTGGTCTAGATTTTACAAATGTGATTCATAGTTTTGCAGACCAACGGACAATCAATTAATATGTGAAGTGTATTTTTGGTGTCGGTTAGATTTTAAGTCCTGTGACTTTAATAAGTATTTGCTTATCACAAAATCCATAGCAATGTGCTCTACAATAAAATCGTATTTTATTTTGTTGTATATGGTTTTCTTGATCGAACGAGCGATAAGTATCACACTGCGTAAGAATTATTTTTATAGTTCATTTCATCACACAATTCGGCCTATTTTTAATTTCTTTGAAGGTAGGAAATCTTCCAATAATTTTTCTACATTGGGTGGGGTGAGTGAGAGTGTCAGACTTTTTCTGACTAAAACCTACCAAAGTCTTCTTTTTGCCAGTTGCCTTTCTTAATTCATGAATCCCCGACCGGTCCTATGAGACCGCGCTGTTATTGTTTTACTGTTGTGTCTCGTTTTGCGGGTATGTAATAGGTGGCCTTTGCGTTCCAGGGCCGCAGAGAATCTTTAAAATATCTCCGTAGGCCTTATCTCCCAACCTAGCAATTTTTTGTTGTTAGCCTGTCTTATTCAATTTCTTTCGATACCATTTTTCGCCTCGCCAATTATATTTAAAAGGAAACAAACCAATGGTTTCAGTGAGTAATTAAAAACTTAAAAGAAAAAACTTCAAAGACAAAATTCTAAATTCAAATCTTCTTCGTTCTTTTTTAAATTCAGTAAATATTTTTTTATGTTTTTAATTAGTATTTGAATCCCCGACCGGTCCTATGAGACCGCGCTGTTATTGTTTTACTATTGTGTCTCGTTTCGCGGGTATGTGATAGATTAAGACACGAAACGGTCACGAAAAGTCAAAAAGACCTCTGGCAAAGAGGTCTTTTTGACTAATCCTAAAGACTGTCAAAGATCTACAAATGAAAGTCTGGACTAACAGCTTGAAGTGTTTACCAAAGCATGAGGCGAGGGTGTCTCTCGGCATACAATCGATGGTCACCCGGTCAGCCTTCCGCCTGACAATCTTTTATCTTATCATCATTATTTCAGCCGAATGACGTCTACAATTGGACATGGGCCTCCAGTCACGCCCTTTTTCAATAAGCTACTTATCTACAGTTGCAGCTACTAACGATAAACAAAACTATCCTTTTGCCCTTACTTGCTTTCCTATAACCTACCGACGGATAGCATTTCCTACCAAAGTTGTGGATGGATAGATAGAATCTTACTGTTTATCGAGGATAGCTAACTAATAATAAAATAATAATTTATTTGACTGCAACATTTTGTACCAGCAAACACTTACAAACACACAAAAACAAAGACATATTGGAAATAAAAAATAATACGTTATAAATGTTTGTAATGAATTCTGGTGCCCAAGGAAAGATTTAACTTGTGTTATGGGTACCAGGATTCTCACATAAGTGTTACATCAGAAGGATCAAAGTAAATAATCGGTCAAAAGCCAAAAACTTCAAAAAGGACACAGCCCTTTCATGTGTGTGTGACATGAGTAGTGACTTAATAAGTGTTATTTGTGCCCAGAGAGCCCAATTTTTGGAGAACTACAACTTTAAGAGGTTTTCTGTTTCGTCATAGCTCTGCATCTGTAACCAGTCATATACCCTCGCTTTCTAACTATCTATGAACAGCGGTAGGTTATTGAAAACGGGAGTAAGTGTCGCCATAACAAACGGTCCTGTGCGTCTCGCATCCATCAGATTCCCGCTGGCCGTCTCTATAACGCTGCACCTTCTTGTACGCTGTTGTCACTCCAGAACATTACATTTCTATCGACCATCCGTTCTACGAGCAATGTGCTCTGCCCACTGGCACTTAAGTTTGGCTATGGCAGTAACATTAGTTCTCCTATAATTCATCATCATCATCATCTCAGCCGAAAGATGTCCACAATTGGACATGGGCTTTCCCCAAGCATCGCCACAGCAACCGGTCCTGTGCGTCTCGCATCCATCGGATTCCCGCGACCCTCGCCAGGTCGTCGGTCCACCTTGTGGGAGGCCTTCCAACGCTGCGTCTTCTGGATGTAATTCGTCAAGTAATGCTAATTCAATCTCCTTTCATCATCAGGTAGAGAATGTCCAGACGGTGAGGTGCACCGGTCCTGCGCCTTCTACGATGAGTACACCTGCTGGGTGCGCCCTGACCGCATGGAGAGGGTCAAGTCTCCGCCCAAGCGGCTACCGCATTGTAGGGCTGGCTGCTATTGCAAGTAAGTCACTAAACCCACAGCTGGGCATTATAATTAGTTATTTAAGGAAAGAAAGAAGTTTATTTAGCACAGAGACACACAATTAAGAAACAAGTACTTATGTAGAAACTTAAAAAAAAAACAACTATATTCATATATTAAGGTGTCCCACGGCTATGTCAAATAGGTCCAGTCCAATATAATGCCGGAAAACTTCTTAGCAGTTACCTGACGCTGTTTGGAGCGAAATTATTATGTGTGTGTGTTACCGGAACATTTGAAAAGACTACCAGTTTATGTTTAACCGTGCAATTTTATTTTTTTTAATATATAATTAAGATTTGCTGTAAGAAATCCAATTGTGGGTTAAGCTCGCCTGTGTACATCACCTGTCCTATTTTAATGTATGTCAAATATCTGTGTACAATAAAGAATAAAGGATTTATGAGCTCGCGCTAAACCACAAGTTAACCGACGATAGCGCACGCTTGTCTAGATATAAAGTATTAATCATCTACCTAGCCTTTTCCAAACTATATTAGGGTCGGCTTTCAGTCAAGCCGAATTTAGTTGAATATCAGTATTTTACGCGGAGCGGCTGCCTATTAGACCTCCACAACCCATTAACTGGGGTAACAAGGTACGTCATGGCAAGACTGGAGTCAGATTTACTGGCTTCTGAGTATCCGTAACGACTGCCAAAGATCTACAAATGACAGCCGGGACCTACGGCTTAACGTGCTTTCCGAGGCACGGAGGAAGCTCGTTATGTTAAGATGGTGACCCATTTGGAGATCTTTGGCAGTCGCCAATTTAGTAAGCCGACCCCAATATCAACTATATTGGGGTCGGCTTACTAAATTGGCGACTGCTGAAAAAGGCTAGGCAGATGATGATGATAATGATGACTGATATCCTTTATTTCTAATTCCAGGAAATCTTTAGTACGAGAGTTTCCTCAAGGGCCGTGCATAGTGGCCGCTGGTTGCCGCAACAGAAACCTACAGGCGGTGTTGAAGAACCTGCCCACTGGACGCGCGTATATTGTTGGTCAAAACTTTCAAATTTTTTAAAAGATTTCGTGCTAGTTCTCATTTAGATCTAAGAAGCTGTAATCTATACTAATACTAGCTGACCCGGCAGACGTCGTACTGCCGCATTTATATTTTTTTCGATTTTTTCTCACCTTTTAAGCCTTTCCTGGACCTCCACGAACATTTCAAGACCAAGATAAGATAAATCCGTTCAGCCGTTCCTGAGTTTTAGCGAGACTAACGAACAGCAATTGATTTTTATATAAACATATAGAAGAAGATAGATATAGATTACACTTACATCAATATTTATTAGGTAATTAGTACAAAACAAAGGGGCTCTATCCTACCCGTTACTGATCATATTTGTATCATTATCATCATCATAATTTCAGCTGAAAGACGTCCACTGCTGGACATAGGTCTCCCCCAAGCGTCGCCTTAACGACCGGTCCTGTGCGTCTCGCATCCATCAGATTCCCTCGACCCTCGCCAGGTCGTCATCATATTTGTGTAGTCAAAAGTAAAAAAAAACGAATGTCTAAAATTGTCCACGGAAAGTCATAATTAAATCAATCATTCATAGCAATTGCTACCATACTTAAAATTACTATGCGCAGTGTTTTTCCATTTTGATCGCCAATCATAGGTATAAAGAATTATGAAATTTCCATACACTGAGTGACATTTGTTTATATGTATATTATAATTATACGAATATTATAAAAATATTATAAATTATATAATATTATAAAAAAGACTCTTCATATCAAGCCCTTTAAGTATTTGTTATAATAAAAAACTGGGCAAGGGCGAGCCGGACTCGCGCACTGAGGGTTCCGAACCAGCTGTTTACGATTTATGATGTATTAAAAAAACTACTAGACAGACAGACAGACATGATGAATCTATAAGGGTTACATTTGGCTACGGAACCTTAAAAATTTGTGGTGTATAGAGGTAATTTTGTAAGTTAATATTTAGAAAGAAATCTCTGAAGCTACCAAACCGATTCTAGAATTCTTTTCATTTGTAGAAACTACTTTATCACTAAGTGACTAGGCTATATATTTCTTCTCCTATGCGGGCGAAGCCGCTGGCAAAAGCCATTTTTAAGATAACATACTAATGTTAGTATTAGGAATTTTTTTAAACTTTCTTTCTAACCAAAGCTAAATAATTTTGGTAGGTGTGTGAGTTTTTAAAGTTAAAAGTATCATCAATATAATATTTTTATAATCGGGCAATTTCTTAATCCATTCCCGGCTTGCATTATTGTAATCTCACCAATAGGTATTTTTGATTGGGATTTAGTATAAGTTAGTACCATCCAAAATACCTATTTGTGACGAAACGGGAATAGCTTAGGTGACAAAAATATTGATGCAGAAAATCTGGATCCGAAACAGGAATACTCCCTACTTCTAATAACAGCAATTCAATATGTTATCAACGATTATACATTTATTTGGAACATGGTGATATCAAGGTACCTACTGTTTATGTACATATCTATAATTATCTATACTTTATTATTTTTAATATTATAAAGCTGAAGAGTATGCGTGTTTGTTTAAATGTATTAAGGTGGCCGCGACGTTAGAATTATCCATACAAACGTAATACCAAAATCTTTTGCAGTTTAAGCATATTTACACCATAATATGATGTTATTCGGATTCAGACAATATTTATCTAGGTTCCTACGTCATCTTTTTTTTTGAAAAACTTACTTCAAACGAAATTTAAGCGAATTTAAATTTGCACATTTTCACAGCGAAAATGTCATGTTTTTATTTGGTTTTTTCTATATTATAAACAACAATATTTCAAAATATCTCTCCGTAGGAACACAGATATTATTATCAAGTTATAAATACTCGAAACAATATTGGAAATACATTAATTTTTCATTCATCATTTTTGGTATTACGGAACATCTCCCAAATTTCCAATAGTTTGTATTGCTATCACAGCAAGCAACTGTCAGTGTGTGGATGACGACTTTACTACAGTCAATATGTCCATGAATTGTTTACACTATCTGGATTGATTCCATCAACCTCAAAAACGTATTTTATTTCGTCTTAACTCGAGATAGCGCGCGGTGTACGCAGGCCACTTAATCTTTAGAAACTAATGTTCGAATTGTATTTAATTCTTTTAGTGTTGGATATCCCATTTATTAAGGAAGCCTATAGGCTACATAACGTGACAAACATGCGTCTATGAAGCTGCTCGACCGTGGACAGTACGCCTTAAGCTTTTTTTTCAAGTGGGCAATCATCAGGAAGACTTCTCCTGCTCTTAGGCGGAGCGGGAGAGCGTACAAGACTTTTACTGACATAAACTAAACCCCACCCCGTTCCTTCGTTGCCTTCGATCTGGGGACACTGAGTTTGCCTTTCGGAAGCAAGCCTAAAAGTGGAGTTCATTTGATAATTTCTCAACTAAAAAGAACTATGTGATTAATTATTATTATTAGGCAGTGGTATATACGAAGAATGATACCAGCTAAAGAAAACTGCACGCAAAACAACATTTTAAAACTCAAACTAAAAAAATATTTTTTATTTATTTATTATTTTATTTCACTTAAGCCTACTAAGTACCCATACTTCTAAAACGTCAGAAGCTAATGCACGGTTCCAATTGGTCGTTTTCTATGGAGAAGAACCGGCCAGTAACGCCATGTTTATTCTTTTTAAATAAGTAGTTTCAGTCACAGAAAATTTATAAACAAAAAATAATAAAAATTCTTACCTTGAGCAATATAAATACCGGTAGTCACTGCCACAAAACAACTAATAAAAAAAATATTTTTTTCGAAAATCGACAGCATTTTTCTCAAATTTTTTTTTACTCAGAACAACTGTCTTCGTCGCCGATAGAAAATACTCTGCTGATTTAAAATGCACCACCTGGGTTTTCGTGGCGACCTTTAAAGGTATAAATTGAATAGTTTTTGTTCTGCCAATAAAACTGTATCATCCTTGACTTCAGTGCATTGAAGCGTGTTGCATTGAAAAAACTGGCAAGAGCGAGTCGGACTCGCGGACGACGGATTCCGTACCGTCTGATACCGTCCGTAGCGTCCTGGGCTGAACAAAAGAGAGCTTGGAATGAAAGCTAAAAAGGAACAGGAGTGGGTTTTTAGTCAGTAAAAGTCTGACACGCCCCTCCGCTCCGCCCAGAGCGGGAAGGTCATATTGATGATAAAAAAAACATCGCACCAAAAAAACAACTGTAGCAAAAAAAACCGGCAAAAAAACCTGTGTGTGTTTGTGGGTTTGTGGTATGGGAGAACGTAAAAAAATATTTTATTCTGTTTTTAATATTTGTTATTACAAGTGGCAAAAGAAATGCATCATTTGTAAAAAGGTCACCTATCTAGGTAGTTACCACTGTTCATGGGAAACAGCCTGGTGACTTACGCCCGTTTTCAATAACCTACCGGAGTTCATAGATAGATAGCTATCGCCGATAAACAGTAAAATTCTATCTGTCCATCCACAGCCTTGGTAGGAAATGCTATCCGTCCGTAAAAAAAGCACGAATGAAAGCAAGTAAGGGCAAAAGGCTGCGTAGCTGCAACTGTAGATAGATAGCTTATTGAAAACAGGTGTTAGTATTAGGTTGCCGTTTTACCCTTTGCGTACGGATCCCAAAAAATCCGCAGGTAGGTAGATAAAGTCAACCACAGGTCAGTGTTAACAATTTGACACAGACAGCGTCATTATGTCATCGCAATAAGTGCTATTTTATTTATTTGTGACAAGTGACGTTGACTGTACATTTGAGATCAATCTAGAATTACACAATAGTAAATCAATTGGTTACAATTCGTATGTATTGGTGTAATGCATTGTGTATTGTTATTTATTATTGTAAGTTAGTGTTTAGATTGTGCAATGATAATATGGTAGGCTTTAAATTTATCTGCATGGGGTATTAAATCTGTTGTTTGATTTATCTGAGAGCGGGAGGTTGTATTTAGGTCATCATCTGCCTAGTCTTTTCCCAACTATATTGGGTTCGGCTTCCAGTCAAGCCGGATTTAGCTGAATACCAGTATTTTACGAGGAGCGGCTGTCTACCAGACCTCCACAACCCATTAATTGTGGTGACACGGTACTTCATGGCAAGACTGGAGTCAGATTTCAGGGAGGTTGTATTTAGGTAAGTATGTTTATTTGTCTTTTATTGACCGATTTGATAGCTTTTGCTGGGGTGGGAAATAATCTAATCAGACTTTTACTGAATAAAACTACACCTATGTTCTTCTAGTTGCCCTTTATGTTTTAGGACCACGGGATTCAGAGGTCAACAAATAGGCCCAGTAGGCTTCAGCCCGGCCTGGGCCCGTACGGTTTTAGTGACAACTCTGCCGTTGAAAACTCGGGCCCTATAACAGCCGAACCCAATAACCTATCTATCATAATATACCAGACATAGAAAAATAAATGCAACAGTAGAAAAGATATATAATTTTTGTATTTTATCATTTGTTTTACTTTCTCCAATATGCCAAAACTGGAGATAGATAGGTTATTGGGTTCGGCCGTTAATGACTTTACAGTCTTGTCACTTTTGTCCAGTCGTGTAAACACTTGAATTACAAAACTACACCAATTTTACATCAGAATATATAGCACGATTCAAGTCACGAACAATAAAAACAGTCACTGAACTTTGCTCAAAAAAATCGCACCAAAAAATCTACAGATAGAATCATTTGTAAGCACCTGAAAAATACAGATGGTCTGACATATTTCCTATACAAAAACTGTCAAACCGCCATTTTTGTTCCACAGATAAAAAATATTTAGTGTTTTTGGCGGGATTTTTTCGAGTGAAGTTCAGAGGCTGTTTTATTTATTCGCAAATTGATTCCTTGTGGATATTGTGTTATAAAATTGGTGTAGTTTTGTATCTCAATTAAGTGTATATGCAGCTGAATAATAATAACTATGTGGAATCATTGAAACAGGCGCGATTTTGGTCAAATGGAGCCGAAAATGACTGTAGTATTGACCTACCACAGCGAAGCATGCTGAAAGTTAATGTAGTAACCTACGCAACTTTCTTAAAATGAATTTAATAGAATTTTGCATGCTATAAGTAAGCCAAAATATATCAGGACTCTCCTTATATCAACACTATATATGTTACCTACATTATTGGTAAAAAATCGTTTTCTACTTCTATTTTTTATTGGTTCAGTATAAACTTGTGCTTGACCGTGATCCCACTTGATGGTAAGCAGGGATTCTATCGTTGAAGGTGAGGCGCACTAGTTTATTTCTAACTCGATTCATTTGCAGCCAAATACTGTCATTACATTGGAATATGTTACATCCATTCCGTCCTGTTCTAATAGAACTCAATAGTGACGGAAAGTACTCTCTAAACTTGACACTGGCTAAATGCACAAAACATGTGAAGCCAAAACAAAACAATAAATAAATTGATAATTTAACCTATCAATACCCGCGAAACGAGACACAATACTAAGACAATAACAGCGCGGTCCTATGAGACCGGTCGGGGATTCATGAATTAAAGCATGAAAAATCTGCTCTAGAAATGATCTGTCGAAGGTTCATGGTTCTGTCTGCACTTGATCTATGAAAGCCGTTCGGCTTCCATTCGTTCTACGGCCTTACCAATGTCATGCAATCACTTAGCAGTTTTGTAGATTTGTTTGATAATAATCTGTTGATTCTATTGTAAACAGTTATCATTTTGTTAGTTTTGACCTTATCGATTCGACCACCCGCTGTTAATCAGGAAGTGTGAAATTATAGCAGGAAAATAATTATGTATATTTCCTTTTTCTATTTACCTTTAGAATAGACTAGATATCTTTATTTCAGACATTATACTTCCGCCCAGAGGACACGGTAGGTCATGCGGTGGATGTGTGCCCCGCTTGGGTGGAGCCTCGTGTCCGGAGCAAGGTGGAATGGCAGGAAATCGCCTCCTTTTGCGAAGCAGTAATATGCTAGCAAAGGAGGTGGCCGCACGTGTGAGGAAACGGACTTCCTCATGCCCAGCCGAGATTCTGACCCCGATTTCAGCCACCGTTGGCGTGGGATTGCAGACGGCGAGGTATGGGTAACCGTCCGGACCACACCCAAGTCGTCGTCATAACCATAGGGGTTTTGCTGACATCTCCTTGAAGATGGCCCAGCTGGACTGAAGCCTACTGGGACTACAACATAGGAGTGCATTTTAGTCAGTAAAAGTCTGACACGCCGTCCAGAGCGGGACGGCGCTCTGCCCTAGAGCGAGAGAAGTCATTAGATGATTTCCAATCTAAAAAACTGATGGCGAACCGAAACTAAAGGAATGATTGTTGCTTAACCGTCCTAGATGAGAACTTCATAAAGTTCTCGGCTTTTATAAGAAAAGCAAATCAAGTATGTATTTTGACTTGGCTCACAATGTTGTCGACATATGTGATGTGGATGCAACGATCATTGCACTGATAGTCATTTCAGTCAATGGCTTACTAACCACGAGCCTCGACCAACATCTAAGGAGGTTTTTGTTAAGCGGTTGGATCAAGGGCTTGATTTAGAAATCGGTAGGTACTTCTAGCCTCGCCTCGTATTGCAAAGGTTTGTTTGCTCAATTTATGACAATAACTTTAAAATATAATACAGTAGAGATAGTCTTGTAGGACTCCCAAGTGTAAGTGCACTGTGCATGGTCCTCTTTCGTTGAGATGGGAAATCATTAAATAGCTTCTCCCGCTCTGGGTGGAGTGACAGGGCGTGTCAGACTTTTACTGACTAAAAATCTCTTCTATGTTCCTTTTTTCCCTTGCGTTCTAGGACCCCTGGTTTTCCTTTCGGAAGTCAACCATGGCCCCAGTAAGCCTCGAACCTGGTGGACCTGGCCTGACCTGACTGACGGTATTTCTGAAATTTCTCAGAGAGGCGCGTGGCACGACTCAGGTTTGGCTCGGATGGTTACTGAATGGCTGGAGAGTGAGCTATGCATTGCTCGTCGTCTGTAAGTCCTCACTTATGTTCCTTCAATACCTTTTCGAGTTCCAGGGCCATGGTAACTCTTTCGAATATTCTCGTAACACAGTATACAGCCCCTCTTGACTCACGAGTACCACAACTCATATTATAAAGCTGTTTGATCGAAGCGAGCCGGTGTTTGCGGACCGATCGCGTTACATTGATTGGATGGACGGACAAACAGACGACGTACATTATAATATGACGTAGAAACTTGTGGTCAAATCGTAACTGGGCGCTTTGTATAGTTCACTTGATATAATGTGCAAGGGGTTCATACTCGTACCTAGCATTCATCATCTGCCTAGCCTTTTCCCAACTACATATATTGGGGTCGGCTTCTAGTCTAGCCGGATTTACCTAGCCTTATTACTGTGTGTAATTTATGTCATTATCACTGCTCTCGAAACGATGAATAAAAAAATCGTGAGGAAACCGGCATGTCCTAGAACCAAAAATTCGAAGACGTGTGACATTCACCAATCCCTACTGGGCCCGTGTGGTGGATTACGGACTACAAGAGACGAGGCTTGAGTCCCAGCAGTAGGAACATTGTAAGGCTGATGCTATACTATGCTAATGTGCTGGTTGATATTTGGTATACAAATAAATACTTATGAATATAAACGGCTTCGAGACAGGTACTTTTTTTCTGTTTTTATTTGGAAAAATAAAACGACGTTTGGGCAAGTAATACAGAAATTACCCGCATAGAATAATATTTTTCTATTTTGTTTTATTTGATACTTTGCACCCTTTATATGTTCTGTGCTTTGCACTCATCCTATCGCTATCCTTTTCCCGGGCTTGCTTCAAGAAAGAGAACGCAGATAAACAGCATGGCGGCGTGCGCGCACATTACAAGAAAATTGATAATTGTTGGACTCAACGGCTAAGCCTCGTGTACACGGCACGTACGTAGGCACAGTTAATTTGCCGTGCGTAGACACGGCTGTCAATGTTGTATGAATCACTGGAATAGCTTATTGACATACACGGCGGCGCTACGGCACGGCACCGCCGCCGTGTTTCATCAGTGTTGTATCACAGTTTATGGCCTCTTGTACACGATACGTTTTAGTATCACGTTGAAAAACGTGCCGTGTACAAGAGAACTTATATAGACCTAATTAGTCTCCGCCCGCGGCTTCGCCCGCGTGGTGTGTTGATAAAAAGCAGCCTATAGCAAAAATAACAAAATCGAAAAAATAAATAAAAAAAAGTATGACTAAAAGTAGCCTATATGTTAATCCAAGGTATAAACTATCTAAATACCAAATTTCACCAAAACCAGATCGGACCAGCCGTTTTTTCGTGAAAGAGTAACAAACATACATCCATCCTCACAAACTTTCGCATTTATAATATTAAGTAGGATAAAGCTAACAGTTTGTGTATGTCACTCGTGCAGTGTAGTGAATGTATATTTCCTCGCCACTTGATCCAGAAGTTGCAGAAACCACGGAGTTCCTCTCGGCTGCCATGTGATCAAATTAAGGGGGTAAGTGCATCTTTTCTACCCCTTCAAGCTCTATTTGTGCTTATGCCAATAGTTTATGCCAATCGTTTAACGGCTCCATCTAAACCTTGTTAAGTGTCGTGCACCTATCTAGTTAACCATAATCGAAAAAACAATCCACACTCATTTGCCAGCAGATGCACCATGTCATAGTGGTAAAGTATGTTACTAAAACGTTTAGTGTATATGGGTCGGATGTCCACCACCGGTAGCACACCGTCGCACGTTCACTCGAATTAGCAGAATTGAACCCACCTAGAAACGTTTAAAAAACTATTGGGCTTACAACACAGTGTCGATGATACAGACTTTCATAATTTTGCTTCAACTTGTGTATCTGACGACGGTCTTGGCTCGTAAACTTTACTACTACTTACCTACTTTCCTACTTTTAACTTTACTTGAACCCTTTGAAAATTGACCATGGATTCAAAGCCATAAGTAGTTACTCTTCAATATTGATCTACAAGGTTATGGTGTACTTGCCACGGTCAGCACACGGATGGATAACCAGACTAACTGTTATGTAAACCTTGAGACCCAATTGATTAGTTAGTTGCATCATAGCATCACTCCTGTAAACAAGAAGTACAATCAATACTGACAAATGGGCCTTGGTTCAACATAACGCTGAGGATCTGATGATAGTTTTCAGGTGCTGCCCACGAGTACCACAACCTCGAAAATATTAACAAATATTCTGTGTAGAAATCAACTAAAATTAAATGTTCCGGCTCGTAGTTACTCAGATACCCGCGAAACGAGACAGAATAGTAAAACAATAACAGCGCGGTCTCATAGGACCGGTTGGGGATTCAAACGTTAATAATAAAACAACAAACCAAAAAGATTTATGTGCCCACAATTAATAAATAGAACATCACGACATTAAAGCGGAGGCGAGTCGCACCAATTTAAATTGAATTAAAAGACTCATAGAATAAAATCATCATCATTATCATTGTTTCAGCCGAAAGACGTCCACTGTTGGACATAGGCCTCCCCAAGTGTCGTCACAACGAACGGTCCAGTGCGTCCCGCATCCATTGAATTCCCGTAAATCCTTAAAAGGTGGAATAATCATCTGCCTAGCCTTTTCCTAACTATATTGGGGTCGGCTTCCAGTCAAGCCGGATTTAGCTGAATACCAGTGTTTTACGAGGAGCGGCTGCCTACCAGACCTCCACAACCCATTAACTTGGGTAACACGGCATTTCATGGCAAGACTGGAGTCAGATTTACTGGCTTCTGACTATCCGTAACGACTGCCAAAGATCTACAAATGACAGCCGGGACCTACGGCTTAACGTGCTTTCCGAGGCACGGAGGAAACTCGTTATGTTAAGATGGTCACCCATCCACAGACCAACCTAGGCAAGCGTTGCTTAACCTTGAAGATCGGCCTGTGCGGCTGTTATTATTTAGCCACGAACTCCTCAAAAGGTGGAATAATAGTTGTTACAATTTACCTTCCATTATCCCTGGTTCTCGTTAGTTCCTAAGGAAGACATCTAAGTCATCCCGCCATCTCCTTCGTGGTCTGCCGCGACCCCGCCCGTACGAATTTAGGGCTCATAGTGAGCCTTAAGGTGAATGCTTCAGGTAGCCCGCGAAATTCAAATTTTCTTACGTTTTTTGCAATTTGCAAGCCAGTGGTAGGTTGTATGAAGTTAAAAATACTTAAGCGGTTGTAAAACGTAACTAGTTACATAATTATAAACATAAAAATCATCAATACAAGCCTTCAAGCTCACTTAGTTGCAAGAACGTTTTTGACCTCGAAAAAATCGTTCCTACACTTAGGTGAGCTTGGAGGCTTGTATTAATGATTTTTATGTTTATAATTATGTAACTAGTTACGTTTTACAGCCGCTTAAGTATTTTTAACTTTATACAACTTATCACTGGCTTTCAAATTGCAAAAAACGTAAGAAAATTTGAATTTCGCGGGCTAAGCTGGAACATCCCCCTTAAGTTTAAATGGGCTTTCCGTTCGATTTACGTCCAGCCCTCAGATTCCGAGTATAACTTAAATTAATGTATAATTTAGGAACAATATTAATTATCCCAACGACTTGTTGACACTTCGTGTGACCCAAGGGCTGGCTTTTACCTCAGACAGAGATTAAGCATTGCCATATAACGTGGCAATGCCGCCAGTCTTTTGAGTACACTTCTAGTCGATAGCTTCTTCTTCCTGCCCTTATCCCATATTACTTGGGGTCGGCGCAACACGTTTTCTTCTTCCATTCTGTCCTGTCATCCGTCACACTATCACTAAATCCCTTTTCTTTCATATCACTCCTCCCACAATCCATCCATCGTTTCTTTGACCTCCCTCTCCCTCTCCATCCATCTACACGTATTCTCAGAACTCTTTTAGTAACTTGCGTTTTATTCCTCCTCTTCACATGACCATACCAGGACAAACGATTTCCTTTCAACATTTCTGTCACTGGCGCCACTTCCAGTCAATAGCGATGCGGAGAATTTTTGACAACATATTTTAAGTAAGAGTCTTTAATGTATGTATAGTTAATTAGTTAAAGTGTTTCCATTTTTCATGTTCTTTCTTGGAACAATATTTATAATATTCCTTACGATATTATTTTCACGTTTTATAAATATCAACGGCACGCCATGCTTAAACCTAATTGTTCCGGGGTTTCGCTACATAAATCAATTTCAGGCACGAATTATAGTTTCTCAACGGCTTAACCAAATCTAAACAAAATCATTCAAATTCCAACCCTTTCCTTTGAAACATAGAGTACATTTTAGATTGCAATTTTCAACAAAGGAAACTGAAAATGAAATAATCATTTTTCATTTAATTCAAAGAGATGTCAAGCAAACACTGGGGGATATTATATGTATTAATTAATTAGGGGTGTTATTTTTACTGGAGGGATGAAAGGGGTGGTATTTCGGGAAATATTCCAGTTATTGGGGGTGAAACGATTTATGTATTGCAATTTATGGAAATACTAGCTTCTGCCAGCGTTTTGGCCCGCGTCAATATAGAAAATTATCCTATAGAAATATATTCAAATATACAAATAAAAAAACTACATTATACTTCAAAGGTTGAACGGATTTGGATGAAATTTGGCACACAGGTAGACCATGTCCTGTAATAGAACATTGGATACTTTTATTATTGTTTCCATTGCATTTTTTTACTTTCACGCAGGCGAAGCAGTTGGCAGAAGTTAGTGATAATAAGTATAACTGGGACCCTCAACCCCTCAGTCCCTCAGCCTTTCAGCCGCACAACCCCTTAGCCCCCAATGTCAATCACGACGACAGGACTGGTCAGAACAAACGTCGCGGCTTTCAGTCAGTACAAGCCTGTAACTCTCTATCGGTCCACTTAGATTGGTAGAAGTTATACAATGACTGGCATGTTGGTCTAGTGGTTTATAGTGACCCTGACTGCTATGCCGGACGTCATGGGTTCGATTTCCACCCTGGACAAATGTTTTTATGATGACCACGATAATTTGTTCTGTGTCTGGATGTAATTTGTCTATTATATGTATGTAAGTATTTAGAAGTATAAAAGTATGCTTATCAGTTGTCTAGTACCCATAACACAAGCTCTGCTTAGCTTGGGACCAGATGGCGTTGTGTGAAAGTTGTGGAATACTATACTACTACTAGTAATGATTTCCCACCACAAAAAAAAACTTATGGTATAGTTTGACAAAGGGTTAATAGATGAAAAATTTGATAAAAATTACGAATCGTAAATTCAAATACCATGCCGCAGATTCACTGCACGTCTTTTACTCCATACTTTAGATTTAGACAGGATTTTCATTTCAGTGTAATCAGTTGGATTTAGCATCAAATGAAACTTCCAATGAAACTGCATCAGTTATAAAAGCCAGTGGTTCCCAATCTGTGATTCGCGACCCCTTGGGGTCCACAAGAGCTAAAACATTGTCCGAGAAAGGTTTATAAGTTTTCCAACTGAAAAGTAACATTTTTGTGAACTGATTTGAATTGTCTATCAAAAAAAATGGGTTCTCTTATGAACAATGCTCTTACTTCTGACTTTATAAGTTTTGAATAAGTATCTGTAAGAACTTGAAAATTAATTATATAACAATGTATAGCAATGTAGATTTGTATGTTTGCATTTATGATTTCAATGAATAAAGTCAAAAACTACTGTATCGATTTAAAAAAATCTTTCTACAATAGAATGCAACTTTATGACTGAATGATAAAAAATATGGGAGAAAGTTATATTTTTGTGATATATTTTTTTGTTAAAATATAATATGAGACAATAATACTCTACTTCCTTTTGAACTTCTGGTCCTTGCCAACAACAAAGGTAGTCGCAAATCAAAAAAGATTGAGAACCACTGAGTAAAACGGAGGTATCTGTACAGTCAGTGAAACGTACATGATAGAGGCGTTTCTAGTGTAATTGAACAGAGCTTAGTTCATTCAACTAAAATTATGAGCTTTTAGGGGGAGCCCTCATTATTAACCGAGGATTTTGGACCTCCGAGGCGAATTCAGTATGATGCTAATTTTTTATTTTTGTACAAAATATATAGAACCGGCCAAGTCGGACTCAAGGAAGGAAAGGTTAGTTAGCATCTGTATAAAAAAAACGGCAAAAAAGTCACGTTTCTTGTATGAGAGTTCCACTTAAATATATATTTAGTACTAGCTTTTACCCGCGGCTTCGCTCCCGTCAAATGACTACCCTACATATCCTATGCTACCCTACCCTACGTTCCCTACCTACCCTACACTACCCTACAGTACCCTACACTACACTACGCTACACTATACTACCCTACACTACCCTACACTACCCTACACTACCCCACACTACTCTACTTTACCTAACTTTTTTTTTTTAGATTTAAACTATCCTATCTCTCAAGTTGGATCGAACTGCACATGGTGTGCGAATTTTATTATAATCGGTTAAGTGGTTTAGGAGTCCATTGAGGACAAACATTGGGACACGAGATTTATATATATTTAGTATTTGTTGTTATAGTGGCATTAGGAATACATTATCTATGAATTTTTATTCTGTCTAGCTATCACGGTTTATGAGATACAGCCTGGTGACTAACGGACAGACGGATGGACAGCGGAGTCTTAGTATTAGGATCCCGCTTTACCCTTTGGCACAGATTACTAAATAGTTAACCTTTGGGTAAGAAACCGTAAGAATAGCTGTACGTATAGTATAATACTAAGTAAAATGTATAATTATGTGCTTAAAAGAAAAATGTCTATCCCAATAAAAATGCTTTAAAAAATCTTGTGCATCGTAGTCAATCGGAAGTGGACACGAAAGTTTGGTAGCATTGCCAATTTGGGTCACGCGAAGTGTCAACTAGGCATTTGTTTTTTATAATCTTAAAATACTGTATGAGCACTCGAACCCTACAGACTACCAGCTCAAATTCAAATTCAAAACATTTGATTAAAACGAAAAATTTAAATTCAACTTCTAAACATTCGGTTGTATTTCCGTTTGTACTTCCATGATTATCACATCACAAAACCCTCCAATCCTCTCAAAAACCCTTTTCAACTCCGTCAGATGTCCTCTCGCATGCACAAGTCGGACCTGACCTATTTCCTCACAAGAGAATGCATCCATCTTCCACCCTAGTTGTCTTCAATAAAGAACCTTACACTACCATGTTACATCTGCAGTTCACTACAACCTTTTGTAAATAAGAATAGTGATGAGGTTTCTCTGAATTGTGGAAGGGATAAGGTGGTAAAACGGAATTTAATTTTCGATCCCTGTTCGCTTTAGAGGCGTCTCAATTTGATGCAGTTTTACGGATTTTCAATTGGAATTTGTCGATGTTTTTGGGGTTGAGCAGATGTTTGTTTGTGAGGTGATTTCTTTGTTGACACAGACGGCACACGGAACCCACTTTAGAAAACGCCCCAACTGCCATCTGAGCACCATTGGATCAAAATTGATCGGTCACCATTGGTAGCTGTTTATTTGAAGTTTTTCTACACGTGACAACACGTTTTGCATTTAACTAAATGGTTCATTCAATCACAATAAATTTTAACATCACTTTCACGTTTGGCGGAGTAAAGTAAAGATAAGGATAAGATCCAACGAACATACAGTACGGTGTGATTTGCAATAAATTGAAGTGAATTGATCTGATTTTAGTTTTTACTGTATAAATAATCTAACGGCTGCTAAGTTGTAAATATCGAATATAAACAAGCTTTAGAAATTTCCACTTTTGAAACGGGGCACTTAATATCTTTGGATTGACGTGAAATTGTTTTAGCTTTTCTGCCATAATTGAACTATTTTGCAATATGTTAACCTATCACATACCCACAAAATGAGACACAATAGTAAAACAATAACACCGCGGTCTCATAGGACCGGTCGGGGATTCATAAACTAAGTAAGATTTATTAGCCTATTTTAATATTAAAATAGTTTGAACGTCTCTGTTCGCGTCATACAAATAGTGTATTGACTCAACTGTAATTTATTCACTGACAGTTCTCTTAACGTTCATTCGTTCCGGTGTCAAGTTCACTAAAATGATGGCACATGCGAACAGAGGCATTCTGGTTTTATCTCCCGTCGAGTACGGTCGATTAGAAAGTAAAAACCCACAGTGAATAAAAAGTGATCTAATAAAATATTTATACCTACAAGAACTGCATTCTCATTTCCTGACCTTATATTAAAATTGTAAGTTCAAATAAACTTATTATTAAAGGCACGTTCTTCTATTTTTAGTAATAATTATTTATTGGTTTCTTTGGGTTTCGTATTTTCTTTAATATAGACTATGTAATTATAAACATGAAATGTACCTAATAAAAAAGTATTTTATTCATAATAGAAGTTTCAACGTTGAAACTATGCATTTCATGGGCCAAGCATATACGACTTTATTCTATCAAATAAACTCTTGTTGTTCTTGGATTAATAACTTTAAACATATTTTTTTGCACCCACATTGACCCCGTCTATTGCATTGGTATTGACATATTGGCATATTAGTACATCTCTCTACCAGCTTCTCCACAAAGATATCTGTCTGATCGTGTCCCACATAACAATACCTTTCCATATCAAGATATACATTCACAACACCATTAAAAACCATGTCAGCTACCGTATTAAACTAATGCAGTATTCGTGTAGTAATAATATAAATTAGAAGTTCAGTTAAATGTCAGGTTTATGGCGTGGTGTCATAAAGTGAGTGTGGTGCTAACTGTTTGAAAGGTTCAATTCTATGGTGACTGGCCATGGTGTTGGGATTGTGATATGTAGAATTTTAAAGATTTGTAGGTATGATTTCGAGTTGGTCCATATGCATTTTATCGAGATTTCCAAATTCGGTTGAACTTTGTTTTCTTTATTTTTATATGCCTGTGTAACTGAGCCGGTGTCAAATTTGGAAATTATTTCTTTTGTACACCTGACTTCTACTCTGTTTTCTATTAAAAGGCGGATGTAGCACGTTCTAATGTTAATTTTAATTTACTGTATTTGTCAGCAAATGTATCGAGCTACACTGAGGTAGTCTATGCTACAGTAAAACATTCAGCTCAATTTTGCAGAAATTGCGCGCAATGATTCCACATATTGTCCAGCTGTATTGGTACTTCACATTCAAAACTTCATCAATTTTAAATCACAATATCCACTAGGAATCAATTTATGAATAAAAGTCACTGCAATTTAATTCCACCAAAAGTAAACGGAAAAGCAATCCTACGAGACAGAAATCTAAATAATTCTTAATTTCTTAATAATTCCTAAGAGTAGAGAAAAATTTGGATATTTTTCAGTCTAGCTGTGCAAGTTAGATAATTTTGATGAAAAGGGTATTATTTAACTGATTTCTACCAAAGTCAACTAGATCCAGCCTAAACACTAGTCGGTCAACTACACACCTATTTCAGTCTAGCAATTGTAAATGTCAATTTATTTAGAGTGCACCAATAACACACGTATCTGCTATTGATAAAATTACTCCGCGTTCCTACAGAATCCCGTAGCCTAACAAGCTCTATCTCTCGACAGAAATATGAAGCATCCAGTCAATTTTCCTCCGCTACGTAGATGCATGCCCCGACGTACTCGCGACAAAATATAATTCTTTCTCATACAAAACTAAGTTATCGCGCTCCTAAATCGCATTACTGTCTCAACTGTTGGTGGATGTTGTAAGCGGAAGCGATTTTAAATAAATTAGAAAGCTTTTTCTTATCTCTTTGTGATCTTGTTTGAATGTTTTGTATCGCTATTTGGTTTCTAATGGTGTACCAGCAGCATTTACTTTTGGACTAAGGCTTCCCTACGTGTTGCCTCAACGATTGTTATAACCGGCGGCAGATAACTTAGCAATGCGCAGAAATCGTTTTTTAGGTCTATTTGGTGGTCAAGCGGGACGCGGGGTACGAGGTAGCGCCGATCCGGCGCGCGATTGGTGCAGCATTATAATAGTAGTTTATGATTGGTGCGTTAGACGACTTTTGCCTTTGCATTGTGTTACGTCCTGTTCACTCATTGGCTGTTTTGTGCACCATGCGCGAAACTTGCCAACGTATTTGCCGGGTATTATACAGTGCGTCTTGTCTCCGTCGAATTCCCGTTACCCTGACTAGGTCATCGGTCCACCTTGTAGGAGACTTTCAACACTGCGCCTTTAGATGCAGTGTTAGAAAGGGTCCTGCCCATTGCCATTTAAGTTTAGCGATTTTTCAAGCCATACCGGGAACCTTTGTTCTCCTGCGGATATTCGGCAATCACACGCGCCCAGCGGCTTCGCTTGCTTGAACTTAGACAATTATCCCAAGAGAAGACACTGCCAGGATAAAGAATATCCTATATCCTGATTTGGTCAATTATTCCGATTAGACCATATCCCAAAATCAACTATCAGGCAGTTACCCGGACCAGACACAACACCCGTGTGGTCGTAAGACCCTCCTTTTTAATAGAAGAAGCGTAATTTGATATTCTGTTCCGCATACATCTAAATGGTAAAAGGCTACTTTCTGTCTAAGATGCACCCATACTTTTGATTTGCCTATCATTCCGCTATCCGCTCACCCCTCAAACCCCAACATATTTATAAACCGCCTCCCGTCTTCAGCCACTGCATACAAAGAGAACAGCTGTAGTCTGCAATACCACGTTATTGGATCCGCCAGAACACAACCTGACTGCACCTCGCTGCAGCTGCAGGTACCACAGATTGAATGTTCGATTCAATCTGCGTTTGACTGTACTCGCGGTTTAGTTAAGACGGTTTGCAAATTGTGCGGGGGGAGATGGATTTGTTTTAAATGGTGATAGGATAAGATAGATGCTGTGTTTGCTGTTACCTGCGACTTTGCGCTTAAGTTTAAGAATGTTAATCTCATTTTTTTAGGACAAATAAATAAGTTTTTCTAACATAACATATCTAAGCTAGCTGTTAGTTAAAGTTCTGTCGAAATCTTTATATCGGAGATATGTGCCTTCTCCTCTCTCTTCCAGGAATGAAGTCCTGTTCCTGCAGGAAAACAAAAAGTAACTTACTCATCAAATTCATATAGAAATTATGAGGAATCACCGAGACAACATCGTCTCCGCGTCTGACTTTTTGAATTAACCTATCAATACCCGCAAAACTAGACACAATAGTAAAACAATAACAGCGCGGTCTCATAGGACCGGTCGGGGATTCATGAATTAAATCAAAACTAAATCTTTTATTTGCATAAACGACGATATTTATACGCTGTAGGTACTATAACCTAATAAGATGTCAAAATTTTTTATTTTATTTTGACAAATTATTAAAATTACATTACGATCGTATTCTGTAAGTTATTGATACAAAGAAATTGTCTAGGGTTAATTATTAAGGGTTATTTAGAATTTATCCATATTCTGAATATTTTTTTTACGTAATTTTTGGTACTATTTTACCTAAGTAGGAGGTATTTTTACTATTATATTTTTTGTCCGATAAAAAAATACACTACATAGAGCTTTTTTTTTCACTTTATGATTGTTGCTATAAATATTCTATATTGTTAGCAACTGAAGGAGAGGCCGTGTTGGCAACTGGAGGCGAGGCGTCGTCGTGACGTCACACCATCAGGCGGCGGCCGACGGTAGTCTATAAAAGAGGCGCGCGGTGCGGCAACCCCCCTTTTTTCGTTTGGTCGGCGTTGAGGACGGACTTGCTATTTGACCGTTATCGTGTGATTTTATTTCATTAGTACCTACTTCATAATCTTATAATTTTGTGAAAGTGTGATTAAAGATTGTTTATTCATTTTTTATCTGTTTCACTTCTGATCCCTAAAATCAGAAGTGGGATAAAGATTCGTTTCGCCCACAAATTACTAGTTTCGATCTTTAAAGTTCTCTTTTTTCTACTTAAAAGCGGGTAGTTGCCAACTACTAGTTGGGATGGTTAGATCGAGTCGTTCGGGTTCACCAACTTGTGCCCCGCGTCCTAACCGATATCGTAGCCGCCATATTGTAAGTAGAAGGTCACGTAGCAAGTCTCGGGATTGCGATTCCGAAGCCGCGTGAGGACGCGCAGCCCTGCGTCACCGCTATACTGGTGATCATTTGAGACGATTGTCTCGCAGTTGAAAGTTTTGGAAGCATGTTTACAGGTCAGAACCGTGAACCGCTACGGGAAATGAGAAGACAAAGGACGGCCGAACGGTGGTGTAAAAACCAAGCCTATCACGACGAGCGTGTCAATGAAGACCGACAGCGTCCATATGCCTACGTCGCAGTCTACGGAGAAACTTGATCCTGGTACGCGCGGTGCTCGCCGTGTAGTTGGAGTCCTGGACTGCGGGCGCTGTGAGCTGCAACTTCTGCCTGGTTGCTGCCCTGGAGGGATGAATGGACTCCCGAGACGTGCGTCGCATTTTTGAAGACAAGTATTTTCTTGAAGTCTGTGCGGTATGCTAACTTTGTGCCTATGCCGACAGCCGCTGGGAGGTATGCAAACTTGGAGCCTATGCCTACAGTGTTGAAGTCTGTGCGGTATGCTAACTTTGTGCCTATGCCGATAGCCGCTGGGAGGTATGCAAACATGGAGCCTATGCCTACAGTGTTGAAGTCTGGGCGGTATGCTAACTTTGTGCCTATGCCGACAGCCACTGGGAGGTATGCAAACTTGGAGCCTATGCCTACAGTGTTGGTGGAAGTCTGGGCGGTATGCTAACTTTGTGCCTATGCCGACAGCCGCTGGGAGGTATGCAAACTTGGAGCCTATGCCTACAGTGTTGAAGTCTGGGCGGTATGCTAACTTTGTGCCTATGCCGACAGCTACTGGGAGGTATGCAAACTTGGAGCCTATGCCTACAGTGTTGGTGGAAGTCTGGGCGGTATGCTAACTTTGTGCCTATGCCGACAGCCACTGGGAGGTATGCAAACTTGGAGCCTATGCCTACAGTGTTGAAGTCTGGGCGGTATGCTAACTTTGTGCCTATGCCGACAGCCACGGGGAGGTATGTGTGGGCGCAAAACCAAACTGCCTTCCAATTTCTTTTGTAAATATTGCAAATACCCTCTTGAATTAATATGAGGATTTAATTTGACAACTTCCTTTCGAATATTGCGAAATATTGTTGAAATTAATATGAAACAACTTCCTTTTAAATGATTAATTCTGCTCATATTGAAATAGTATTTACCAATAGAATCACTCTCTACGTTTGAATCCCCAACCGGTCCTATGAGACCGCGCTGTTATTGTTTTACTATTGTGTCTCGTTTCGCGGGTATCTGAGTAATTAATAGAATTCGGAACGATGCTGCAAGGCTCCAGTGAGTCGGAGTAATGCTGCTGGTTCCAGTGAGTCGGAACTGGTATCCGCATAGTTCTCGGTGAGTCGGAACTGTCTGCGGTGATGCCCCAGTGAGTCAGGGTGACGATGTCCCAGTGAGTCGGGATGATGATGCCCCAGTGAGTCGGGGTGATGATGTCCCAGTAAGTCGGGGTGATGATGTCCCAGTGGGTCGGGATGATGATGTCCCAGTGAGTCGGGATGATGCTGCAGGCTCCAGTGGGTCGGAGTTATACAGCTGGCTCCAGTGAGTCGGAGCCGGACTGTGCGACGTAGGGCTTGACTGCTGGCGTCGACCAGGAGAGGTTCTTCGTAGCTCTTCATATGACTGGCCGAAGGTGCGGTGTGCCAAGGTCGATGATGAGGTTGAAGGTGATGACCAGGTATGTCCAGTTAGGCATGCTGGTGGTCATGATACCCTCAGTGCCGTGCTGGCTGCGTGGCTCGCTGCTCGAAAGCTTGAGGAAGTGATGATGACGTCACGACGTGGTTGCTGCACGAAGGCTGCGCTGACGTTCATGCTCGAGGGTCACCGGAGGTAGGTGGACAGAGAGTAAAGTCCCACATACCTCCATTGAAAAGGGAGGATCCTCCGACCGGACGAGGTGTTATGTCCGGTGGGCAACTGCCCGATAGATGATTTCGGGCTGTTGTATCTATTCAAATCGCGCGGAGAACTTTGCTTGCGCGATGCAGGATTCTGTGACGTCATGTGTAGATGTTGATGATCGTAGTCGCTACAGTCACAATAAATTCTACTGTGACAACTTCCGTTCTCATTTATTTATTTTAAGTATTTTTCTACCCTCATAGTGAATTTTATTAAGTGTAATGTTTTTCCCGCCTAAATTCTCTTATTTGCTGGGTATAAAAACCGATGTAATTGAAATATAAAAACACTCTTTCGCCGCCCGTGGAATGCATTTACTGAATCGTATGTAGATTTTGTGAGTCTCGCATGTAATGGAACAAATTTATTATTAGTCACTCTACGGTTTGTACTTTCATTTGATTTTCCAGAACTGAAGTAAGGTATTTCTTTATTATGACTCACTTTTCCTGTCGTTCTATATTACTGTGCCTGTGTATTTTGTGTGACGTCAACCTCGATGGCGATCAAGCGCCGACATATGCAAACTTGGAGCCTATGCCTACAGTGTTGGTAGAAGTCTGGGCGGTATGCTCACTTTGTGCCTATGCCTACAGCCGTTGTGAGACACGCTAACTGGGTGCCTATGTCTGCAACGCGACCAAGTTACTCGTATATACTCGGTGTGTCTTAGCAAAGATTTCTATGTGTCACATTTTATGTGTAATGCGCATTATCTTTTTAAACCCCGACGCAAAAACGATGGGGTGTTATAAGTTTGATGGTACGTTCATACGCGCGCGTTCAACTCAACATTCAACGTGCACATTCACATTCACGAGCGTGTAAACGGTACGCCCGAGCCCGTGAACGTGCCTGTGAACGTGAATGCCGCGAATCGGACAAGTGTCGGCGTGCGTGTGAACGTAGCATGACGTGTCTGTGTGTGTAAATGTATATGTGTCTGTCTGTGGCATCGTAGCTCCCAAACGGATGATCCGATTTTAATGAGGTTTTTATTTGAAAGGTATATCAGTCGAGAGTGTTCTTAGCTATTTTTGATGGAAATCGGTGCAGGTTTTCAAGGTCATCATGACCTGAGAGGTGAAGAGTAGTCGGGGGTTTTTTTTTTAATTTTAAATTTAATTGTATTTTTGCGTAATGTCTGATTTGAGGAGCTCGTGGCTAAATAATAACAGCCGCACAGATCGATCTTCAAGGTTAAGCAACGCTTGCCTAGGTTGGTCCGTGGATGGGTGACCATTTTAACATAACGAGTTTCCTCCGTGCCTCGGAAAGCACGTTAAGCCGTTGGTCCCGGCTGTCATTTGGAGATCTTTGGCAGTCGTTACGGATAGTCAGAAGCCAGTAAATCTGACTCCAGTCTTGCCATGAAGTACCGTGTTACCCCAGTTAATTCGTTGTGGAGGTCTGGTAGGCAGCCGCTCCTCGTAAAATACTGGTGTTCAGCTTAATCCGGCTTGACTGGAAGCCGACCCCAATATAGTTGGGAAAAGGCTAGGCAGATGATGTCTGATTACAGGAGACAATGAAGACTTGGAAAACACTACTACAGATCAGGCAGGACCATCTTTTAGAGCTGACGAGGACGTCAGAGCGTCAGGAGAGGCCGTGTTAGCAACTGAAGGAGAGGCCGTGTTGGCAACTGGAGGCGAGGCGTCGTCGTGACGTCACACCATCAGGCGGCGGCCGACGGTAGTCTATAAAAGAGGCGCGCGGTGCGGCAACCCCCCTTTTTTCGTTTGGTCGGCGTTGAGGACGGACTTGCTATTTGACCGTTATCGTGTGATTTTATTTCATTAGTACCTACTTCATAATCTTATAATTTTGTGAAAGTGTGATTAAAGATTGTTTATTCATTTTTTATCTGTTTCACTTCTGATCCCTAAAAATATTGTATTTCCAAATTACGCCGCCCCGACATGCCCGAACTCATAAGTCCCATTTGACAATATTTTTATTGCCGATTCAGCGCGCCAATAAACGAATGGAATGACAAAGCAACATAAAAAGGCGATACAAATTCACCTCAATAAGCCTTCCAATAAATCTTACAAGTCTGCCGACCCCCGTTAGGAAAGGTTTTATGAAGGCAGTAACTCTTTGTACTAAGTAGAAATTGAGCAGAAAGCCCACTCCAAATAAGTGCTTGACTGTTCCGCCGAGAACTTAGGTGGTGGACAACATAGGTTGAACATTAAACTAGGTAAATCCATCTAACCCATTCCTGCCAGTAGCATTAGCATTATCGGCCTTTTAATGTTCCCACTGTTGGGACTCAGGTCTCCTCTCTAGGAGTGGAAATGGGCTGTAATCCGCCACGCTGGCCCAGAGCGGATTGGTGGATGTCACATGTCTTCAAATTTTTGGTTCTAGGACATGCTGGTTTCCTTCACCGTTTTGAGAGCAGTGGTGATGAAATAAATTACACAAAGTAATGCCCCTGACTGGGTTTGAACCCGCGACCTACAACTCGTAAGTCGGGGCCGTTACCACTGGGCCACCACTGCTCCCCTGCCAGTATTAACTTTAAAAGACGTTCTTTATAATAGGCACTTACTGAAGTGCCTATTATAAAGAACGGCGAATAAAATCTGATGAAAAACACTGGTTTTTCATCAGATTTTATTCTTAAATTCATCAAGAGTCAAGTGCAATAAATAATATGGTTACTAGTTATTACCATCATAATTTCAGGCAGAAGACGTCCACGGCAGACGGCAAAAGGCATAGCCACAACTAATGATCCTGTGCGTCTCGCATCCAACACATTCTCGTGACTCTCACCAAGCCATCGATCCACCTTGTGAAAGGCCTTCCAACGCTGTGTCTTCCGATGACCGGCTCCATTCACTATTTGTTCTACGTTCTTTTCATCATCATCTGCCTAGCCTTTTCCCAACTATATTGGGGTCGGCTTCCAGTCAAGCCAGATTTAGCTGAATACCAGTGTTTTACGAGGAGCGGCTACCTACCAGACCTCCACAACACATTAACTGGGGTAACACGGCACTTCATGGCAAGACTGGAGTCAGATTTTACTGGCTTCTGACTATCCGTAACGACTGCCAAAGATCTACAAATGACAGCCGGGACCTCGGCTTAACGTGCTTTCCGAGGCACGGAGGAAACTCGTTATGTTAAGATGGTCACCCATCCACAGACCAACCTAGGCAAGCGTTGCTTAACCTTGAAGATCGAACTGTGCGGCTGTTATTATCTAGCCACGAGCTCCGTTAGAGTTTTACGTTCTTTTAAATTAATTTAAAAAATTAAGCGACTGTACACTAAAGACCCACATTCCGATTTCTGTGACACCCACAGTAGGATATGGGCCCCAGTTCAAGGCATCTCTGGTCGGAGGACAGCCAGAAACGGGCTGGATGGAGCATTTATTAAAAGTACAGGCGCATGCAGCTGTGCGGGCTAGCCCGAGCAAGGGACGAATGTTGCTGATATTGACGAATGCGTCACAGTTTAAAAGTACAGGCGAAGACGGCTACTGACCTGTTAACGTCTATTTAGTGTATGATCGTCGCCATAGCATCGAGTTTTGATGAACATCGCCCAAAGAAAGCTCATCTAGTGAACCTTCTGTGCCTTACATTTCGGTAGCACAATGACCCACATTCGAACTTACATAATTTCGTATAGAGATGTTCTGATTGATTTAGTGGTGACTTTGATTAGTAAGAGTTTGACTAATGATTTATTTTGACGGAGGCTTTACTGCTCTTCCGTATTGTAGGCAGGTGGTACCCGGTGGGCCACCCGCTATTGTGGTGGGTGTGATGACAATAGTGTCAAAAGGTTGTGGGTGGAATCTGACAGCGATGACTGGGATGAGTAGTTACGCCTCTATTTTACATTTCATCTTATATCGGAGGTAACTTTTGTATCTACTACTACGTAAATTACTGTTGACGCTTAGGTGCTGTTAGTGTCAAATTGTTGCTACTGAAGAGCGGTAATTTTTTTGTTTTGTCAATTGGATTGATACTTGTTTTTTTTTTTGGCTTTGCACGTTTTGTGCATTTAGCCAGTGTCAAGTTTAGAAAGTATTAAGTTCAGTTACTTTAAGTTTCTTTCCGTAACGAATTCCTTTAGAACGCAGCAAATGTATGAAGTCAGCCTTCTCAGGAATCTTTGCTATGAAAATTTGTTTATACTATAATAATTATATTATCAACTCCATTTTACCAAGATTGTGCCTGTTATAGCTGTGTAGACACTTGAGATACAATTATACCAATTTTACTTCAAAAACATTAGAATATGTTATACTCGTATCTGCGTTCTGAAACAATATAATAATAATATTTTATTTATTCTCCACAAATAACAACTACCGTTTACAGAAAACTAAAGTAAATTAAAACAATGTGCCTGTATCATAAGCAATTTACTTTCCAAGCTTACATTGGCTGATGCACAATCCGTGCAAAATCCCAAAAGAAAAAAAAAACGTAAGCCCCAAATACATTTTCACCCAAGTCAAAAATTAAACAGCACTTCCTAATACCAGACCACCAATCCACAAGCCATTAAAAATTTAAGCCAGCATCGAGTAGATTTCATGAATTTTCAATGAAGGACTACATACCACGAAACAATGGGGTGAAGACCCCTGATATAGACAATAGATCGGGATAATCTTATGAGAGATTCTTGACGGTGCGGGGATGTTTGCCGCGTCTGGCGAGCTGGGAGGAGGACTGAGCCACCAAAGAGATAGGCACAGAAGGCTATCTACATACAAAGCAACGCACATATCATCATTCATGCTGCAAAATGCCACCTGGCAGCTTTGGACTCAGTGGAAAGGCGTATGAAGAGGCTAATTGGAGATCCAGATTTGGTTATGACCAATTTACAAAGCCTCGAGCACAGGCGTAGGGTAGCCAGCCTTTCGGTTTTCTACAGGATGCATTTCGGAGAGTGTGCGCGGGAATTGCATGAACTGATTCCACCATCTCCTTTCTACCATCCGGATAAACCGTCGTACGGCGAGTATTCACCCTTACATTGTCGAAACCTCTACGGTCCGGACTAAGCGTTTCGCCTCATCGTTTATACCACGTACATCGAAGAACTGGAACAATTTGGCTGCTGCGGTCTTCCCGTTCGATTATAATTTAGGAGTCTTCAAGGCTAGAATGCAGTAGATAGGCTTTTATTAAACTAGTGCGCCTCACCATCAGCGACTGCATCACTGCTTACCATCAGGTGGGTTCGCGGTCAAGCACTGGTTTCATCATCATCTCAGCCGAAAGACGTTCACAACTGGACATAGGCCTCCCCCAAGCGTCGCCACAACATCCGGTCCTGTGCGCCTCGCTAGACGTGAGGCATAAGTATTGGAACAGGTATGTGGATTAGGTATTTTTCGATACGGATCCGTACCTAATCCCAAGCGTCGAGGATTAGGTATGGCACAAAGTATTCGTACACAGTCTACACACAAAATATTCCAAAAGTTTTTAAATGTGGGGGCTAAGTTTCAATTTGATCAGCACTGGCTCGTAAATACTTTCAAAGAAAAATAAAAACTTTCACGTAATAATAACTATGACTAAAATGCATTCATATAATAATGTTCTGTTACTATACCCAGTTATAAATTTAAGCCATTAAGAATGAAGGATAATTGTTATCACTACATTAGGCGTTAAAAACCAAAGTATTCTCGTTCATTTTTAAGTACCACTGGCCCATATAAGAGGAAATTATTATAATCCTTCGTTCCACAATATATCAGAAACGGAACGTTCCGAATATTTCTTACCCAATCCACATACGCTACAGAATATTGATATCGATACAAAATATTCGGATTAGGTAAATGGATTAGGTATTTTTTAATACTAGGATTAGGTGGAACAGGTATCGTTTTTACCTAATCCGTCCCATGTCTACGCCTCGCATCCATCGGATTCCCGCGACCCTCGCCAGGTCGTCGGTCTACCTTGCGTAAGGCCTTCCAACGCTGCGTCTTCCGGTACACGGCCGCCACTCTAGAACCTTTCGTCCCCATTGACCATCCGTTCTACGAGCAATGTGCCCTGCTCATGTGCATGCACGCACACATAGACACCGCTGATCTCGTGGACCATACGCGCTTGGGCTGTGCTCGGACTGAGCCAACCCTGGTATGAAAGTGAAGTACGTACATGAGATTACCTTCTGTGCCTATCTATTTAGTGATTGAGCACTAACCCGACGTCGCTGAGGTATTTCCTATTTGAAGGAATGACTCGCACAATATGTGTGCATTTTAATCGAGTTTAGGGCTTTTTGTTTAGTTTAATTTTATTGTTTATGATTATTTTTTAAATTATGATATACCTATAGTATGTATATTCTGGTGGCAAGATAAAATTTTCAGCAACAATGAGTGTTGATAGCTTGTCCAAAATGTAGAGATCGAAAAATTTAACAAGCCGCGCATCTTTAAACCAAGAGTGCTCACTCCATCGCTGATCAAATCGTCGCTTATCATCAAGTGAAAATATATTCAATTTTCAAAAAGTCAAGAATAGCTGTTCCAAAAATGATAAAATAATTACACAACACGATAATAATATATGTACGTACCTATATGCTGTAAATTCTACGATACTCAAAATTCGAAATTCTTTTCGGTAAGTAATATAAATATCGAGCTTTTTCAGAAAGAACTCGTAGTAAGTGACGGGGATTTTCCTATAGTTAATAGGTAATTAAAAAGTATTTATCATAATAAATTTATAGGTACTTTTTAATAGATGAACAACTGATAAAATAATAAAATGTTCCATAAGGACTATTTTGAAACAGCGGCGCGGGAAACGGAATCTTTGGAAGGCCTTGGGGCAGTGAAACAATAATGGCTTAGAAACAAAAAAAAATAGAGCGATATCGGCAGCAACACTTTTTAATTAGGGAGGATAATATCGACAAACTCAAGATTCATCATCATCATCAAGATTATTATCAATCAATTCTACTTACCTATCTATTCGTCAGAATCGAAATTAAAATTACGTTGTAACCCATCTTTGCTGTTTTTTTTTAATACAACTTCTATTTCAAGCTTTAAACTTACTATCGTATATTTGGTACTTACAATGTAACAGTTTAGTACCTCATGTACCTAATTAGTATAAAAGCCATTAAAAGTCATATTAAATCATAGATAGTAGACGTAATGTGACGATTTAATGCGTTGTAATATACGCGTCTATTGTTGCACTATGGCTGGTCGCTTGCATACTAAATAGTAGGGTAGCAGGGACAGTTGTCGGCTGACAACTGTACCTTGTAGTTTTTATAGAATAAACTTTATTTTATAACGAAATAGTAACAAAACTTATTTAACTTCTTTTATTTGTTTATTGAATTTTTATGCACAAGTAAAACTATTCAAAGGTGGATTTTATACCTTGAGCATTTTCTTCAGTTGATATTTGGGCCTTAATCCCTTCTTTTTTCTTGTTTGCATTTTTGGAAAAGTCAAAATTAAGAGGTATTATGTCTACATTCATATACAGTACTAGCTTTAGCCCGCAGCTTCGCCCGCGTACATAAAATATAGCCTATGTCACTCAAGAATACAGCAGCTTTCTATTGGTGTAAAAATTTTAGCAATCGGACCAGTACTTCCACAGATTACCTCATACAAACAAAAAAACAAACTTTACCTCTTTATTATATTAGTATAGATGATCCGATATACTTTTTCTATAGCGTAGGTACGAACTGTCAAACGCGAGAAGGTTAAGTTTTGTGTTTTAGCGCAATTTTCTTTTTTTTCAAAAGAACCTTTAAAGCATAATAAAACTCAAAAGGGCCAATAACAGTTACATGTTATATGTAACTGTTATTGTATATATATCGTTTTCGTTTTCGAGTTGTGGCTACACGAATGAATTGTTGCATATTCTTGGCATCAAAAGTGTAAGTACCAAATAGAAACGCACTTGTAAAATAGTAAGAAATTATACAGGGTGGCCCGTTTAAGTTGTCCCATTTAAAAGTTGGTTTTAACAAAAGAGCATAAAACTGCTCTTGTGTTAAAACTATTCAAATATAATTTGATTTCAAATGAAATGTGGTATACTGTAAACCATTGCACTAGCAATTAGTCACTTGCATGCAACCGCACACATTTGTGTGTTTTAAAATACGAAATTCATGAAAAAGAAATCACAACTTCTAAACTGCGCATTTTTTCAGAACTAATATTTTTTGATGAACGAAACTAATAATAACGAGGACCACTATAAACGGGTCACCCTGTATATCTAGATATACGAGCATTCCAGGCAATCGATCGCAGTCTGGCTTCGAAGAAAGCTGTTGTAAATTTTATGGAGATGCGTTTGACACGATGATTGACATAAACCACTTTTATGAGTCTAGACACACTTTATGCTTCAGACTAGACACAGTATTACCTAGTTATTAAACGTGCCTGGATGAATCCATAAATAGAATAATACCTACAAATAAGCCAGTAATTATTTGTGAAATGAGATAGAACGGTACTAATTTTAGACCTAAAGAGCAATATAGAATTGTAGAAGGCTATTTTCGGAGTTTCCTCGCGTAATCGGATTAGAAATGAAGGTATCTGTAGAAGAACTAAGATTACTGACATTACCTGAAGAATTGCCAAATTTAAGTGACAGTGGGCAGTGCACCTTGCTTAAGAGAGATGCTCGATGAGGCTGAGAGGTTCTGAAGTAACGTCCATGTACCGAAACACTCAACGTTGGAAGACCTCCTACAAGGTGGACCGACTTCCTAATGAAGATCGCGGTAATCCAATGGACGCGCGATATATAGGACCAAGTCATTGTAGCAAAATGCCTTGTGGATGCATAATATAATCGTAATAAAGCAAAAGAGCTTTTTGTTTGTAAATCTCTGAGACTACTAGTCGGATTGAAAAAAATCTTTGTGTTTAGAATCGGTCTGACTATTCCATACACCAAGATTTTTTAAATTCGGCTGTTGGTTTTAGAGATCTTGAAAAATATATAATAGTTATATAACAATATAACATTTCACTACTGCCCACGAAATCGAAGCAATAACCAAAAATATGGGTGAAACAGTAAGAGACACCCAAACACAAAGTTTAAATAAACATAGCAACTAACAACCCGCCACGGCCGACAACAGTGCCCCTCACCTTACCCCGTATCCCGCTATTACGAAACCGGATGCATTTGTTAGAATCAAAGCGGGAAGGGGACAATGGCGTCACAATAATAATATGATAATTTTGTGCATTTTCACCTTCCGACATTGTACCAGCGTGGTGGAAGTGAAAAGCGGTAACCAATTATTTAGTAGGTAGGTATTTATAGACAAGCAAAATCGCCAAATTTAAGTGGCAGTGGGCAGGGCACATTGCTCGCAGATCAGATTATCGATCGGGTCAAAAGGATCTTTTTTTAAGGTGGGATATCATCCAATGACTTCTCCTGCTCTAGGGCTGAGTGAGAGAGCGTGTCAGACTTTTACTGACTAAAACTTACTCTTATTATCTTTCTTTGCCTTGCGTTCCAGGACCACGAGTTTCATTCAAATATGAATCCAGGGACCGAGGTAGGTTTCGGCCCTGTTGGGCCTTTACGGTCTTGCTAATATCTCGTTGAAGTGCGCGTAAAACTACGCGCCGTTTAGGTTCTGGAGTGGCAACCACTGCCCAGAAGAAGCAACGGTGAAAGGTCTCCCACAAGGTGGACCGACGACTTGGTAATGGTCGCGAGAACCTGATGGATGCGGACGCACGAAACCGGTCATTGTGTTGACACTGGCATATCGGGTAGGCCAATGTCCAACAGTGGACGTCTTTCGGTTGAAATGATGATTTTTAAAGACACTGAAAAATCTGTCTACATTGTATAATTTGCACTTTACTGAAACTAGAAAATCATCCTATCTTGATGTAAATTTATTATTTATCGATAATAACATAATTACTGGCTTCAAAGATTGGTGTTTCATCTATTTTTAGACTTGCCAATCTCCAAAATTTGTTGATTGAGTTTCCTAACTTTGCTCTTCGATAAGGCAGATGTTGGTTTAATAAATGTAAATAACATTTTGAGCTCATCAATCGACAAAACTCTGTTTTCGCCTTGAGATTTCTACGTTAGAATACAAAGTCTACACGAGCATTTCTTTCCGAATAATTGATAAGTTCTAGGAATTGAAATTGAACAGGACTTGATTTTTTTCACGCGTGTATTTCCTGATAGTTACAACCTGAGGGTCTTTAATTCATGAATCCCCGACCGGTCTCATTGGACCACGCTGTTATTGTTTTACTATTGTGTCTCGTTTCGCGGGTATAGATAGGTTAAATCGAGAGGGAGTAGGTACGTTACTTCTAGACAAGTGTGCTCCATCGTTGACCATATCATCGCTTTCCTTCAGAGGAGATACCTTGTAATCAAGCGTGAAACATCTTCTCCTATACGGCTAGACCAATTTCGACGGGACTTTCACTAGTTTCAAATGTTACAAGTAATAATTTAGACTACTTTTATTATAGAAAAAGACTTGCAAAAATCATTTTGAAATTGTGCTCATTGTGCTGTTTTACAATAAGTTTAACGTAGACGAGGTCCGACCAGTGATCTGGTGAGCGTCATGCAAATCTGAAGAATGCAAGACGCAGGACCAGTCTTTGTGGCGACGCTTGGGAAAGGCCTATGTCCAGCAGTGGACGTCTTTGGGCTCAAATCAGTCAATTTAAAGTTAGTCAATATAATAGACAAAAGAAATAAATCGCTTCCTCTCCCAACTTATCCCAACGGCTACATGGCCGTGACTACATTTATGTTTAAAACATACATTTGTATCTAAGCGATATTAAGCTGTTTCAGCTAACCGCGGCTTTCAATGGCGATGCATTATGTATGTTATACATATTGCTTGTATAATTAGTTTAGTATCTTCTTCCTATTGTACAAGGTTTCTCGTGACAGCCATGTCTAAAGGACAAGAGCAGATTAGAAACGGTTTTGGAAGTGGGAAAACGTCCAGTGATTTCTCCCGCTGTCTCTCCTAGGGAAAGACTTAGACATAAAATCCATAAAAAAAACTTATATAAAAACCAAGTCTCACAACTGAGTTGTTCTACCGGAAAAAGATGCGAGATCCATGTAGATTGACTTATGCCGTCGCACTAAACAATCTAATCTAATATAATATGATTATGTATTACTTGTAAGATACTCGCACATTGTGTTTTCATGCGATAGCCAATTCAAACTACATGGGTCTCACAACTTTAGATTTAAGTCAGTTTTTTTACAAATTGTTTTTAATGGTATTATATTTGTTATACATATTGCTTGTATAATTAGTTCGGTATCTTCTTCCTATTGTTCAAGGTTTCTCATGACAGCCATGTTGAAAGGAGAAGCGTAGACTAGAGACGGTTTTTTTGAGGTAAAAGTCTAACACGCCCTCTCCGTCCTAGAGCGGCAAAAGTCATTGGATGATTCCCAAATTAAAGCTGCTTCCTATTTTTTCTGGTTTGGACTTAAATTGTTAGCTTAACCAATAATCAAACCGGGCTGAGCCATAGTCGTCGATGACGTGTAGACGTGTAGTGTTCTTCGCGCGCCTCATGGAGATGTCAGCAAAATGGTAGGGGCCGAGCACGATCAAAGCCTATTGGGGCTATCGTGGTCCGGCAACTCAACGCTAAGTTGTCCTGTTTCGGCACCAATAAGTATTTTGGATTGTCAAAGTCAAAGTCAAAGCCATTTATTTGCAGTAAATGCGGTACATGAGATGGTAACACATAATATATTAGCGCAAAGACACATTTCGCCATCAGTTGGCATGCAAATATTAAAAAATAATATGAGGTGCTCATATTAAACAAAACTCTACAAAATATTATTACAAAAAAAATATATATTATAACCTTTTGAACTCAGACAATCAAATATTATAGGATATTGTTACTCACACAAACGAAATAAAATAAAATCTGTAAGTACACAATTTAAAAATAAGGCATTTCTTTAAAATCAATTTATAAACTAACCTTAAAATTAAATAACAGACTTAAAAATGTAAGTTAAAACATAAAATTTAAATTTGGTAAAATTTGGCAAAGTAACAACACAGTAACAAGTTAACAACATAAAAAGGGTTGGGTAGATCCTGCAACAACAAGACAATACCTAAACGATCTACAACACATTTCTATAGTGGTAAGATTGACAAGAACCTTTTTTGAGAAATTCGGCTAAAGAATAAAAACTTTGTGAGACGAGCCACTTTTTAAGAACTTTGCAAAATTTTCCGTACGGAAGGTCTGTTATAAAGTTTGGTATCGAGTTATAAATAAGTGGGGCCATGTACACACAACTACGTCTAAATAATTCAATTTTTGGTACTGGCAATTGTAATTGGTAGTGCGTGGCTTTTCGTTTTTAGGGTTCCGTAGCCAAAATGGCAAAAACGGAACCCTTATAGTTTCGTCATGTCCGTCTGTCCGTCTGTCCGTCTGTCCGTCTGTCCGTCTGTCACAGCCGATTTACTCGGAAACTATAAGTACTACAGTGATGAAATTTGATGGGAATATGTGTTGTATGAACCGCTACAAAATTATGACACTAAATAGTAAAAAAAAGAATTGGGGGTGGGGCCCCCCATACATGTAACTGAGGGATGAAAATTTTTTTTTCGATGTACATACCCGTGTGGGGTATCAATGGAAAGGTCTTTTAAAATGATATAAAGTTTTCTAAAAAACATTTTTCTTAAAGTGAACGGTTTTTTAGATATCAGCTCTCAAAGTCGTAAAAAGTATGTCCCCCCCCCTCTATTTTTATAACTACGGGGTATAAAATTCTAAAAAAAATAGAGGTGATGCATGCTAATTAACTCTTTCAACGATTTTTGGTTTGATCAAAGTATCTCTTATAGTTTTTGAGATAGGTTGATTTAACTGTAATTTTGGTTAAGTTATTATATTTGCTGCTACGGAACCCTTTGTGCGCGAGCCCGACTCGCACTTGGCCGGTTTTTATTATTGTTTTTTGGTTCAAATATTGAGAAATTACTTTTAACAAATTTTGCTATTTCGTATATATAAATACATGGAGCTGTGAGTAGGTTGTATGATTTAAACACTGGTCGGCAAGAGTCAGTCCATTCCATATTGAAAATTGCGCGAATGCATTTTTTTTGTGCTAGTAAGACTCTAGAAATTTCGGAGGAGTTTCCCCAGACAATTATACCATAGCGGATTACGGAACAAACATAGGCATGATATACCATTAGGGCAGTCGGTCGGGATGCCTCGTTTCTTACTTTTTTTAAAGCGAAAACGAATCTATTTATTTTCATACATACTTCATCAATATGCTCCCTCCACGTGAAATTTTCATCAAGAGTTATACCTAAAAATTTTGTTTTATGTATCTGTTCAACTATTTGATCTCTATGTGCCACTTTAAGATGAATATGTTTACTTTTTTGAGTTTTAAAATTTAATATTTTAGTTTTTTCTACGTTAATTTTTTTTTTACGATTGGTAGTAACCGATACAAAATACAACAACACAGGGATACTTGAAAATCAGAAATCCTCGACTCCCACTCCTAGAGCGGTAGAAGTCATTGGATGATTCCCTACATGAAAAATAACTTCAGGCTCCATAATTGCTTCCTATTTTTTGCATACACATGGTTAACCTATATTAAAAAAAAGATAATTACTTAAAATATAGACTAGATCCCACACTGAAAGCACAACGTACATCGGTTAAAACTTTTCCCCATTTAATTGTAGATCCAGCAGACAATAAAATCTATCGGCAAATAATCGGCCAAGTATTCCGCGAATGAGTTGAACGGATGAGTGAACGAGAACGAATGAACGATACTTTGTAAATAATGTGAACCTTTTTTGCTCGATGACAGTTTAAGCGGGTTTAATTTAACGTGCGCAGATTTAATTCTTTTTTATTTTTTTTAAATTCGAAATTGGAACATATTTTTTTATCGTTACGGATAGTCAGAAGCCAGTACTTAAATCTGACTCCAGTCTTGCCATGAAGTACCGTGTTACCCCAGTTAATGGGTTGTGGAGGTCTGGTAGGCAGCCGCTCCTCGTAAAATACTGGTTACTGGTATTCAGCTAAATCCGGCTTGACTGGAAGCCGACCCTAATATAGTTGGGAAAAGGCTAGGTAGATGATGATGATGATGAATAGTTGTTTTTTATACAAATGTGTAAATTGGAGTTTTTGGCGGGATTTCTTCGAGTGAAGTTCAGTGGCTGTTTTAATTATTCGCAAATTGATTCCTAGTGAATATTGTATTAAAAGCTGTGTTGTGTTTTGTACAGTTTTAATAAGTGAAATCCTATAAGTGCTTCAAAAACATTAGCTATCTAATGGAACTTGTTACGGTAAGGGCCTGTTTCACAATGTCCGAGTAGGCACTACTCACTGAATAAATTCAAAAATTTGACAGAATTTGTATGAAATTATCTGTCAAGTAAGATACTCGAAACTTAATCATAGGTGGTGAAATAGGCCCTAAGTAATCTAAACTGACTGAAAACTCAATACTTTCTAAACTTGACATTAATATTAAAATGAAAATAACACAATAAATGGGTAGGTACATGGGCTATCGAGGTGCGATTAAGTATAATGTATGACAAATATACGCTCACGCAAATAAAATGCTATTTTTCCCCTCACGCGCGTGTTTTCAATTTACCAGAGACAATCTAACAAAAAATTTATAGTGATAATATTTTAAAATCAATTTTAATTTATAAGAATTTTGTGCGTCGTGGATTGTTGGAGGGCTATGTTCGTTTTTTAAAGGAAAACTAAAAATCGATAAAATATAAATAAATACAAATAATACCATAATAAGGTAATATGAAAAATAACTTAATACGTGTGTGATGTGCACTGCATTTTGAACTCATACCAACGTTTTTATAGCTAGTTTTAATGTAAGTATATCACTATTATACAACAGACCTACCTATACAACAGAGAACAGTTGAAATAGGTGTATACCAGGGATCAACCTAAGGGAAGTCAAGAGTGAATAGAGTCTACTAATCGTCACTTACCATCAGGTGAAATGGCGGTAAACGTGAGCCTATCAATAATAATAAAAAAAATTAACAATACACAAAACGCATAAACAAAAATCCTGTGATTCCAGCTGACTCAGGACTATAATATACGTTTTCAGATATCAAGATCAACATTTCGACATTAACACAATCCTCACTTCAAATATCAACCTATTTCTATCCCCACTTTAATAAACCCCACAAATCTTTGACAAGTCCTTCATATAAACATAATTACGGCCTCAGATGGCTTCTAACTAGAAATCCAATAAGAAAGAGTTTCCGGAAGCTGTCCATCAAATGGCCATTAAGTGTAGTGATCGACGGGGCACGAGGGAGCGAGATGAAAATAAAAGATAGAGAGAACAGATGTAGTTGATAAATGATAGTTATGGATCAGGAGATGTGGAGGGAGATAAAGTATGGCTTTAGGGATTGTTAAGTGTGGAATAAAACTTTGGAACTAGACTAAATATCATTCATTTTTTTTTTAATCTTTTTAAACTAGCGCTTGACTGCGATTCCACCTGATGGTAAGCAGTGATTACCATACGATTCTATTGTAAATCTTTTTCTTCACTCAACTCGGGCTTGCTTATCAAGTTGAGATAGACAAAAACTTACAGCCGAAACTACTGGGATGATGAATATGAAATTTTGTACAAGCTATTTTTGTGTGCTTACTTTATGCAAGCACTAAGTTTTTTGGAAATTCAACCTGTAAGGGGTTGAAAAAGGGAAATTTCGTTTTCGACACACTTGCTCATAAAGTGGCTGTTATTGCACTGCACTTAGGTACATAAAGGGGCTCGTTACCAAACTGTGACATTTTAATTACTATTATGCACATGTGCGATAATGTAGTTAGAACCTTTTTGTTTAACCTCTTTTTTGTCAAAAAGAGTTTTAAGACAAAAAAGAATAAAATTTGTTATTACGTTCAATAGCATAAATTATTGTTTTACTTACTTATTTTATGCAATTTCGTGTTTAAATAAACTATTTAAAATTTTACATATTTAATTAATTAAATCTTTTATCAAATTTGTATTTTCTGTTTATAAGCAACCTCATTCTTATTTTTTCTAAACCAACAGCTAAAGTAGCTAGTCAATGGCCGCCATTTTTCGCGCATGCACGCGTTTAAGAAAAGTAAATTTTTTTGCCGCCATATTTAAAAATAAAATACAGATTTTATAAATATGTCTATAACAACTATTTATGAGGAAAATGATTTGTGCTGTACGCAAGAAAATCTATGTCATGGGACCACTATACAGTTAAAATAGTTAATTATAACTTTGCTGACTGCACATTTACGAACTGTTTCTTTAGATAAACTTTTCATATACCTAATATATAAAGTTGATGTTTAATTTATTTTATTCACAAGTGTGTCGAAAAACGTCGTATGATACACGTGAGTAATTGGACATTATCGTTCTTGGTTCTCTTAAGACCCTCGCCATGGCTCGGGTCTTAATACCACCGCGACGATAATGACCCACATTACACACTTGTATCATAATGTACTATTATTGTATGCATTATTTTATTTCATTGTCCAATATACCATCTTGAAATTTAGTAAGTAGCACAAATAGTAACCTCAGTCATCATCATCATAAGTTAACAATAATAAAGACTATCATTGGTTTACTACATCAAAATTTAGGTGTAAGGAAACTGTAATGTACGTAACTGTTTCAATAACAAAATTTCATAGACTTGACAACCACCAATCCACACTGGGCCGACGTGGTTGATTACGGCCTATTCCCTTTCCTAGAGAAGATACTTGAGTCTCAGCAGTAGAAACATAAAGCTGATTATGCAATGTATGCAGACGAACAGGCAAAACAGTTTTTATTACAGACAGATTTTCTTATAATCTAAAAACATCAACCTTAATTAATAAGTCAAATCACAAGCAATAACGACTTGTGATTAACGAGCGCAGCGCGGTGTCTTCAGATCGAGATGACGTATCATAATCATTAATTATTCCATAATTAGCTTTTATATCGTTACATTTATTCTCATCTGGCAGTAATATGGACTAATTTTATTCACTTTTTTTGGACTGGGAAGTTATTATTTTGATTTACTCGATTCTAAGTTGTTATGACTTGGTGTTTTTATATCAGTGATCGTGAACCTTTTATTGTCACCTGTGTCGTAGTCGACGATGACGAAGGTAACATACTTTTGGGACAAAAAGTAACTTGTCCTCGGCGTTGCGTAGTGTTAATTACTCAGATACCCGCGAAACGAGACACAATAGTAAAACAATAACAGCGCGGTCTCATAGGACCGGTTGGGGATTCAAACGTTAAACGCGCGCCATAGAGAGATGTGTCAGCATTGTCAGCAAAACTGTACGGATCCCGGTACCGGATGGGTTCGAGCCGGGTCAAAGCCTACTCGGCCCATGGGTTCGCTTCTGAAAAGAGAACCCGGGGTCCAGGAACGCAAAGCAAAGAACTAACATAGTGTATGGGTTGTAGTAAGTAAAAGTCTGACTGAAGCCCTCCCATTCCACCCTAGAGCAAAAATAAATCATCAATGTTTTTTAATGTTTGCGCGCGTTTTATTGTGATAGGCAATGCATTCCGTAGACAAAGTACTTGAACACGGCATTTTAAGTCAAAAGTAAGTAATTTTAATATAAACCAATTTCCAATTCTCTTTTTACCAAAATATAAAAAGAAAACTTATCGAAATCTTAATAGAAAAATATCTAAAAACCGAAGCCATTGTCCGCAATGAGCAGAAAGTTCAGACATAAAATAAAACACAATAGGGGGCGCGTCCAACCCTTGGCCAACTTTCAACACACCCCTTTTATAGTGTCTGCACTTTATGGGGCGATTCGAGTTTTTTGGGAATGTCAATCAACCCTTAAAGGGAAAAAAGAAAGAAATGCGAAGTCATTTTGGATGGCGAGTTTTTTTTTCTCTTCCTTTCTTGGTAAACGAGCTTCTGTTTGCGGTTTTGTCCGCGTGTATTTGAATTTTTTCTTAGGGAACATACTCCAGAAGTAAACAGGATCTGACTATGAATACTCGTAGCAACTGTCAAATATCTTCAAAGAACAATCGTGATTTACGGCTTTACATGCTTTTCAAGACACGTAGAAGGTATGTTAACGCTAGTTTTCAATAAGCAATCTATCTAAAATTGCAGCTACTTAAGATAAACAAATCTATCCTCTTGGCCTTACTTGCTTTAACGCGACGGTTAGCATTTCCTACCAAAAGTTGTGATCTGATAGAAAGAATCTTACTGTTTATGAACTATCTATGAACTGCTGTAGGTTATTGAAAACTGGCGTAAGACGATCACCCATCCAGCAACAGACCTTGGCAAGCATTGCTTAGTCGTAGCTTCATCCTTCATTCAAGTCCCCACTGCACTCGTACATACTATCATCATCATCCTGCTGCTTTTGACCCGCGTTATTTGGGATCGGCGCAAAACGTTTTTTAGGGTTCCGTACCTCAAAAGGAAGGAACCCTTATAGGATCACTTTGTTGTCCGTCTGTCTGTATGTCTGTCTGTCTGTCTGTCTCTGTCAATACCCTTTATCTCGAGAACGCGTGAAGGTATCAAGTTGAAATTAATGCTATATAGGTACTCAAGTCCGCGGTCCCTTGAAACTGTGCAAAAATCAAATTTGTAAAGTGACGGAAAAAAAGATACGCACGTTTATTTTGTAAAAACGTACGATTCGGCACTGTCAAAGGAATCAAAATTCATAGGGTACTTCTCGTTAACCTAGAATCTTGAAATTTGGCACGAAGCTAAATATTATGTCACTAATATAGGAAAAAGTCTGAAAACTGAAAATTTGTAATTACCTAAGTAACAAGATTTTTTTTTGAAAAATCTTCATAAATCAATTCGAGAATTAAACTATTTTCATAGGTAAGTTGGTACGGAACCCTCTGTGCGCGAGTCCGACTCGCACTTGCCCGGTATTTTTTCTTTCATTTTGTCCTGTCACTTGTCATGCTATCACTAACTCCTTTTTTTTTCATATAACATAATCCATCCATTTTGATTTTTGGTTGAAAACGACCTATTGTAAATGACCCACGACCCACCCTTGTTTCTTCAGTTGTCCTACGGTTCCAGGGCTATAGTTTAGGTGAACCTTTATAACGATCCCGCAGCCTTGAGAAGTCTCGAGAAAATCCGGGGCCCAGGAACGAAATGGAAAGAAGGAATAAAGCAGTGGATTTTAGTCAGTAAAAGTCTGACTCGACCTCCTGCTACGTTTTAGAACGGGAGAAGTCTTTCTGCTGATTATCCACCAAATAAAAACCTTGAGAAGCCTTGAACTAGAAAGATTGTCATGATATCATCATCATCATCTACCTAGGCCTTTTCCCAACTATATGTAGGTAGTAGTTACTCAGATACCCGCGAAACGAGACACAATAGTAAAACAATAACAGTGCGGTCTCATAGGACCGGTTGGGGATTCAAACGTTAAAGTCAAAAGTCAAAGTCAAAGATTTATTTGCAGATAAATATGGTTACAAAAGTCGGCTTCCAGTCAAGCCGGATATAGCTGAATACCAGTATTTTACGAGGAGCGGCTACCTACCAGACCTCCACAACCCATTAACTGGGGTAACACGGTACTCCATGGCAAGACTAGCCAAAGATCTACAAATGACTGCAGCCGGGACCTACGGCTTAACGTGCTTTCCGAGGCACAGAGGAACCTCATTATGTTAAGACGATCACCCATCCACAGACCAACCTTGGCAAGAGTTACTTAATTCATGAATCCCCGACCGGTCCTATGAGACCGCGCTGTTATTGTTTTACTATTGTGTCTCGTTTTGTGGGTATGTGATAGGGTGATAGGTTAACCTTGTAGATCGCCCCGTGCGACTGTTATTATCTAGCCACGAGCTCCTTTAAAGATTTTATGATATAATATCAATAAATCACAACTGCCTACCCAATTCCGAAACAGCTGATCGGAAAAACCAGGAACATAAATTAATTTACTTAACAAAAGCCTTAACTAATGTGAGTCAATTAGTACCTAGTAACAATACGTCAATCTTCACGCCTCGACAGTTGCGGTACTAACAGTAACCATTTCCTATTCACAGATGGTTAGCGCCGTTGAATGGAAACTTACAATAAACAGATTTAAAAACGTTTTAACACAATTTTTTTTTGGTCATATTGTTCCGGTCTGTTCCGAGAAATAAGGCTGGTTTTATAGTGTAGATGTGCGAGGTTGCTAGGCGGTAAGCGACGAAAGATTCCACCAATAGAATGGCTTTACTGCCGTAGCCTAGCTTAGGGCAGCGTTGTGTTCCAAGCTCACCTCAAGGAGATGTCAGCAAATAGCGTAGGGCCTCGAAGCCCACTAGGACCATGTGTGAAAGTGAACCCCGGGGCCCAGGAACGAAGGCAAAGAAAGAACATGGTTTATTCAGTAAAAGTCTGACACCTCAGCCCAGAGCGAGAGAAGTCATTAGATGATTTATTCCACTTTTTTTTAGGCTAGGCCTTTTCTTTCTAGGGATAGGGCTAACAAAGCTAAGTATTTGTACATAAAAAAAGTGATAAATGTGTGCGAATTCTCTTACTTTGAGTGTAAGCAAGTCAATTAATTAGGTGTTATCACACATTTCATAGCTCCTCTACACATCCTCGCTCCGCTTGGTTACTGCGCACATCTCTATTGGAAAACCAGCTCAATGTTTTTAGTACTTAAGTCGGGGTTTGATGGAGAATTGTTTATGCTTTCAGGCATTGTTACAAACTGGACAGAGTTTGGTGAATCTGCCCAACCTTCCCCCTTAAAATAGCTTACTAATCCGGTAGTGAGTTTTTTTAGGTGGGAAGTCATCCAGTGCTTTTCCGCTCTAGTAGTTTAACGTTCTCGCGTCAATAAACTGTTTTTATTCTTTCTTTTCTTTCTTTCTATAATTTTTATAACAATTAAAGAAGAACAGGCAAAAAAAACCCAGACCCGACAGAAAAGTAACATACCTCAGTTTTTTTGTTATTATTTATATAATCATATTATATAGATTTTATATTCGAAATCAATGGCTAACACCAAAATATTGCCTTATGTTTTTGTTTAGGGTTTACACTAAAAAAATACAAAATGCCTACTTATATACACAATTCGCAATGTATGTAACTAAATGACGATAAATAGTTATGGGATGTATCCAGGAGACCCTGGAGGGGATACAGCTGTATTATATAATTTTTGAACTCCTAGTACAACATTCAACTTAGGACTTTTTTAAGGTGGTTTAAAATCATAATCATAAATCTCGCCCTTGGGTGGAGCGAGAGGGCGTGTCAGACTCTTACTGACTAAAAAATTTCGTATCTAGGTCAACGATAAGTATAAGGTATTATACTTATCGTTGACGTTGCAAGTATACCTACTTCTCGGTTCCTACTACACGCCTACCAAACGTATCGACGACACGGGTACTACACACCCCGGCGACACCCTAAATCACTGCAGACACTAACTCGCATCTATATCCCGCTAAGCCAAGGGCCGACACACACGGAACTAAGACTAACCGCTCGGTAATTCAATTCCTCCGTCTAAGAATATAAGAATAATCTAAAAATATAAGATAAGAAGCGAATGAGCAGTGGTGGCCAAGTGGTAATTGCCGTTAAAAAGTTATAGGTCGTGGGTTCAATCCCAGCCAGGCGCATTACTTTGTGTAATTTATTTCATCACCACTGCTCTCAAAACGGTGAAGGAAAACGTTGTGAGGAAACCGGCATGTCCTAGAACCAAAAATTCGAAGACATGTGACATCCACCAATCCGCACTGGGCCCGCGCGGTGGATTACGGCCCATTCCCTTTCCTAGAGAGGAGGCCTGAGTCCCAACATTGGGAACTTTATGAGACCGATAATGCTAATGCTAATAATATATAGGTAAGTTCGTATTTTACATCACTCAGTTCCTACTATAAGCCTATCGACGACACGGGTACTACACACCCCGGCGACACCCTAAATCACTGCAGACACTAACTCGCATCTATACCCCGCTAAGCCAAGGGCCGACACACACGGAACTAAGACTAACCGCTCGGTAATTCAATTCCTCCGTCTAAGGCGACTTACATAAGACCGAGCACGATATATGCGCCTTGTACACTGCGTGAAGTGGATTGGTATGTGTGGTGTTGCAAGTATCTTAATAAGTTGTGCTTTGAAGGTTAGTTAGTTATATGGTACATCGGTTAGTGAAATGTGGACAGAAATAGGAATGTTTGGCACAAAATTTGCAGTTTTTACTTAATTAATAAAGAATTTATTTTTTACTAGTATTTAAATTTTCTATGAAATATAACATCCTTCATTTTATTTAACGTTTTAGCCTCTAATTTTGCTATATTTAGTATTCAAGTATTTAATATCATACGGCATTTAACAAAATGTTGCATGTTCAAATCCTTATTCTCGCTTGCTTTACCCACAAAATATTATTTGATTCACACCGGTTAAAGCAGTGGTTGAGCAATTAGTTGCTGTGCTGCGTATTGCTAATTCGAATCCCGCGCTAAAAAAAAGCAGTTTGTATGGTCTTCAGATAGATATCTTTTTTCTTTTTTGTATGTCGCAAAAAATAATTTGGGTTCATCCTAAATTATTATTTTTATGACCAGTATTTGGTAGCCTAAGTTCTTATTGGCCTCGTATAAACCCTAAATAGTAGATATGGTTGTGTAGAATGGATAGCGTAGCAGGTGACACATGTCCTGGGCAGCAGGTCCACACTGCCACAGTGTTAGAGATCTGTATCTGCGTTTTGAAACCCATAATGCAGGAGTAATACCTAGTGTGGGACAATTACTAAAAAAAAAACAAGTACGTAAATTAGTAGTTCCTCTACACACTCTATTATTTCGCCGTCTGTACCTAAATACCTAGGTCGTGCCATTCGAAATGTCAACCGCTACAAATCGAATGTTAATGTCTTTGGAAAGCACCATACTTCCTAAAGTTTCCTTATGAGAATTAACCTGTGTTGCACAAATGTGTTGGCACAGTGCAACCTGGGATTACAGACATTATACTTGTATTTATATAAATACCTTATTAGTCTGGGGTTATGCAGATCCCACGGTAATGGGTAAGCTTAACGCAGTATATTATGCTTTCTAGTTAATATGTACAAAGGTGGTATTGGACAGGAATAGCTTTTACCAGCGATTTCATCCGGGTGGAAGAAGGAAATTATCATAAGGAAACATAGTACCGGGGTCAAACAATATCCTAAATTGTTGTATGTTTTTTTCACAAGATCTATAGTTTGTGTCATGTCATATCATACAAGTTAAAGTAATGAAGCAGGGAGGTCACGACCCTCAGCATTGAGGAATACGCCCCAAGAAGCTTTTTGTCGAGTACATAAATTATAGTATTAGTCGTAGAGTAGGAGAAAGTTTTTAAATATCCAGAGCCCACTGCAGTATGGATGGTAGAACATTGCTCGTAGAACACAAATAGTCAATAAGGAGAAAAGATTCTGAATTAGCGACCACATACCGTAAAACGTAGTGTAGGAATGCCTCCCACAATGTGGACTGATGACCTAGTAAGAGTAGCGGAAATGCGATAGATGCGAAACACACGAGACTGGTCGTTATGGTGAAAATTGGGGGAGGCCTATGTCCAAGAGTGGACGTCTTTCGGCTGAAGTTATGAAGAACGCGTTAATTTAGTTACAAGCTTCTCCCCCTCCCAACTTCCCCTAAAAAGCCCTGTACCTCAAAATAATCAAGACTATCCTCCAACCTAAAACTATAGAATCGATAGAACGAAACCCAACTCGCTAACTGCTCGTAGTTAGCGGCAGTTCCAGGCAGTCAGTCTGTAAAGTTGTCGGTAACAATCGACAACTATAAACTATCAATCTGCGTTTCAAGGAGCCGGCTAGAGTTAGGTGGCTGTTACTACGAGTAGTTCGGAATTTGGAGATAGTGAATTTTGGTACGTAATTGTTATTTGGAGTTGATAATTGTGAGGGGCTGGTGATGTAGTAGGTGGAACTTGGTGATTAGAGAGGCAGTTAAGTAGTTACGTAAATAAACGGGCTGTCTTGGCAGACCAAATCTATATCATGCTTTAGTGTCGCTAAAAATCCAAAATAGATAGACCGATTTTAATCATTCTTTTTTAGGGTTCCGTAGCCAAAATGGCAAAAACGGAACCCTTATAGTTTCGTCATGTCCGTCTGTCCGTCTGTCCGTCTGTCCGTCTGTCCGTCTGTCACAGCCGATTTACTCGGAAACTATAAGTACTACAGTGATGAAATTTGATGGGAATATGTGTTGTATGAACCGCTACAAAATTATGACACTAAATAGTAAAAAAAAGAATTGGGGGTGGGGCCCCCCATACATGTAACTGAGGGATGAAAATTTTTTTTTCGATGTACATACCCGTGTGGGGTATCAATGGAAAGGTCTTTTAAAATGATATAAAGTTTTCTAAAAAACATTTTTCTTAAAGTGAACGGTTTTTGAGATATCAGCTCTCAAAGTCGTAAAAAGTATGTCCCCCCCCCTCTATTTTTATAACTACGGGGTATAAAATTCTAAAAAAAATAGAGGTGATGCATGCTAATTAACTCTTTCAACGATTTTTGGTTTGATCAAAGTATCTCTTATAGTTTTTGAGATAGGTTGATTTAACTGTAATTTTTTTTTGTATTGTTCACGAGCATAATTTTAAACCTTCCCTAGGTTTAACCTATCACATACCCGCAAAACGAGACACAATAGTAAAACAATAACAGCGCGGTCTCATAGGATCGGTCGGGGATTCATGAATTAAAGGAAAAAAAATAAGGTAGCGTAGGGTAGGGTAGGTAGATAGGATTTATCATCATCATCATTTCAGCCGAAAGACGTCAACTGCTGGACATAGGCCTCCCCCAAGCGCCGCCACAGCGACCGGTCCTGTGCGTCTCGCATCCATCGGATTCTCGCAACCCTCGCCAGGTCGTCGGTCCACCTTGTGGGAGGCCTTCCAACGCTACGTCTTTCGGTACGTGGCCGACACTCCAGAGCCTTCCGTCCCTATCGACCATCTGATCTACGAGCAATGTGCCCTGCCCACTGTTACTTAAGTTTGGTAGATAGGATTAAACAAACTATTTTGATACTTTCCAAACTGACATGGGATTTGTCGGCGTCTGCAAATGATTTAACTGAAATAAATGCTTAGATTTGTACAAAATCAGCTGTGAAACAAAATTCTGAAAATCAATTATCTGTAAACTCAACATATTTTACGAAAACGACCACCATTCCCGATTTCAGCTCGTCGAATGAACATCCTAAAATACATTAGTACTGCCTACAAAACAATAATACCTACCGACAAACAAACTAGTACGATGTGCAAATAAAGCTAGTTTACATTATACAGTTTATATCTTTTTGTTTTGCCCCCATTACATGCGGAACCGTCGGGTTTATGTTGTTTGTGTTTGGCAATACGGGCCCCCGATTTTGTGTAAATAATTTGTGGCTATGGATGTTGGGCTTAATGTCTTTGGGGGGGGGAGTAATTTGTAGGTGGATTATTGTCAAATATTAATCAAGCAAAACTTGCACTTTATGCTCCACGGTGTCCTCGATGCCTATTGGGGCCCTGGGTTGTCAAGTCATATTGAGGATTGAGGATTTAAAAAAAAGTTCCCCGGATGATCCCCATAAATTGAGACTCCTCCATATCTGAAATAGGACCCACCTGGACTGACCGTGTCTGGAGTCAGTGCTTCAGGCAGACGCCACGTCGTGGCATGTCAATGAGGAGACCAACCAGAACGATTGTGGCGAAAGTGGTGAAAGGGTATCATGTTGCCTAAATCATTGACTATCACGATCAGATGAATCGCTCCCACTAAAATACTGGAAGCAGAATGCAACATAATAATTTTGAAAACATCGAGAGAGATGATTTTGAACTAACTATTCAAATTTGCATAGATACTGATTCCTTAAACTTTTCTGTTATAATGTGACGAAACTCATACTTCTATATTAACGTTTGAATCCCCAACCGGTCCTATGAGACCGCGCTGTTATTGTTTTACTATTGTGTCTCGTTTCGCGGGTATCTGAGTAATTAAAGAAAAAAACCAAATTCAAAATTAATACCTACATAAATAGAAGATTATCTATTAGTTATTTTCATCTAAATCTAGAATTCATCTAACGGGCAATTGCGAACACCGACAAAACACCCGGTCGTCGGACGATCCTCCCTTTTTAACGGAGGCATGTGGGACTTCATTCTCTGTTCTACATACCACCAAATGGGTTTGGAATTTTTTTCTATCAATAACACATCACCATCATTACATCATTCGAACATCAAACTACAATTCCACATTTACGTTCCGAATGTTCGAAATTCAAACGCAATAAAACGGTCTTCAAGATGGCGGCCGTAAAACGCGTGCGTCATAAAGTTGTGTAGAAAAACGCAATGAAAACTTACTTAGCGTCCTACGACATCGTAAATCAATAGTTTTGGAAAGTTATTTGGAAAGTTGGAATAACTAAGCATAAATAAAAACGGGGACATTTGTTTCAGTAGGTACAGAGTATGAGACTGTGAGCGTGTTTCTTAGTGGCTTTGTAGCCACTAAGAAACACCTCCTAGAAATATTGAAGTAAAGAGTGAATAGGGTTCTTTTATGCAGGTGTGCTCCATCTTCGACTACATCATTCAGCTAGGGCCTTAAGTCTGCTATTCGAATGAGCCAATGATCGACAATTCTGACACTCTTCTAATAGAAGAGTTGAGGCCCAGGTTCATTACTTTGTGTAATTCATTTTATCACCGCTGCTCTTAAAACGGTTCAGTTTTCAGACTTTCACCTATTTATGCCAAATTTCATTCAAATTCTAGGGCAACGGGAAGTACCCTATGAATTTTGATTTCTTAAGAAGTATCTAAATGTACGTTTTTTGTGATATAAACTTAATGATTGATTTTCGCACAGCTTCATGGGACCGTGGACCTAAGTATGTGGTTTTAATTACAACTCGATATCTCCACGCGTTTCTGAGATAAAGGGTTTTGAATTCTTGATAGACAGACAGACAGACAGAGGGACAACAAAGTGATCCTATAAGGGTTCCGTTTATTTCCTTTAAAAAAAATCGATGACATGTGACTACCCGGATAGTCAAAGTAATCAAAGTAATGCGCCTAGCTGGGTTGCGACCTATAAACTCGTAAATCGAGGTCATTACCACTAGGCCACTGCTCGCGGAAGAAATACCTAAAGTAAAAAAACCCTTATCAGCAATTAACTATTAGCTTCCTTTTTATTGTGTATTTTTAGTTTAAAAGATTGTACACGGCATGAATAAACGTTTTTTCTTTCTTTATTTTAATAGTTCTTTGCGTAACTTTGTGATCAAGTAAAAAAGTAGTAAATCTTATCTTACATAACGTTTTCCAGGTCATTCCGGACTTCCTAATTCCCTAATCGGTCAGTCACCCGTCCACAGGGCAGTGATAACACGTGTATTGGTGGCCTTATCAATTTTTGTAGCATATCCAATGGAGGTACACAGAGATAGTGAAATCAGTTAATGCCTAATTGATAGGTAAGAAACGGAGAAATTGATCGAATTTAGTATTATTTATTGTTAGTCAGTACAAGTCTGACACACCATCTTCGGCCATCATAGGCGTGGGCTTACGGACGACGGAATCACTTTGCGAATAATTAAAACCGCACTGAACTTAAACGTTAAAAAAAAAACTTAAACTTACAGTTTAGTTTCACTCTAAATAAAATATCCCAATAAAAAACTAGAATTAACTTAATCAATTATGACAATTTTGCCAGCCTAGACTGTACTGGTGTCAGATGTTCTGGCTTCTGACTAACATCCCTAACGTCTGACAAAGATGTTCAAAAGACAGCCAGGACTGCAGAGGAACCTCGGTACGCAATAGTAGCTCACCCATCCATCAACCAACCTCAGCAACAGTAGCTTAACCTCGAAGTTCAACCCATACGCCTATTATTATTGCTACGCTATAACACTATAAATCCTTTAAGCTCCTTTACGGTACCCATGGGAGTAGTTGGGTGGTCTAATAAGATACCACATGATACCCATGCGCCACATACATAGAGAATATTTCTCTTCATTGTTTTATTTTCTTTAATTTGTAGATAATGATCTTACTTTGGTATTGTTCTTGGATCATTGAACTCTTTTTTTAGTTAGGTAATTATTGACTAAAGTCCACCCTATTTAGTCAATGCCAAGTCCGAAATAATAGGTTACTTCAACTTACTTCTAGGCGATGAATTAATAATTATTCTTCATTAGATGACTGAAAGCAAGTACTGGTCTCTTAAACCATTTTATAGTAAATTAGCAATTAATTCTACTGATTAATCATCTCATCTAAAGAATTAGTTAAAATAACATAAATAATTATGTCAAATTTAAGCGATGATGTGGCCGACGATGAAGAACGTTTGGTGCTTCATCGTCAGCCACATCATCGCTTACCATCAGGTAAGATAGAGGTCAAACACGAGCATACACATAATTAGCACTATCGGCCTTGTAATGTTCCCACTGTTGAACTCAGGCCTCCTCTCTAGTAGAGGGAATAGGCTATAATGTCTTCGAATTTTTGGTTCTAGGACATTCCGGTTTCCTCACGATGTTTTCCTTCACCGTTTTGAGAACAGTGCTGATAAAATAAATTACACAAATTAATGCGCCTGGCTAGGTTTGAACCCGGGACCTACAACTTGTAAGTCGAGGCAGTTACCACTCGGCCACCACTGCAGACTGAGGTGATGGCCAAGTGGTTAATAGCTGTAAAGCAGCTCTCAACATAATCTATACTAATATAATAAAGAGGTAAAGTTTATTTTTTTGTTTGTATGAGGTAATCTGTGGAAGTACTGGTCCGATTGCAAAAATTTTTTCACCAATAGTAAACTGCTGTATTCCTGAGTGACATAGGCTATATTTTATGTACGCGGGCGAAGCTGCGGGCTAAAGCTAGTAAAAAATAAAAAAGCAAACCTCTTAAGAGGCCTGCGGAGACCGCGCGCTATCTCGAGTTGAGACGAAATAAAACACGTTTTTGAGGTTGATGGAAGCAATCCAGATAGTTTAAACAATTCTTGGACACACCGACTGGAGTAAAGTCATCATCCGCACACTGACAGTTGCTTGCTGTGATAGCAATACAAACTATTGGAAATTTGGGAGAGGTTCCGTAATACCAAAAATGATGAATGAAAAATTAATGTATTTCCATTATTGTTTCGAGTATTTATAACTTGATAATAATATCTGTGTTCCTACGAAAAGATATTTTGAAATATTGTTATTTATAATATAGAAAAAACAAAATAAAAACATGACATTTTCGCTGTGAAAATGTGCAAATTTAAAATTTAAAATCGCTTAAATTTCGTTTGGGGTAAGTTTTTCAACAAAAAGACGATGTAGGAACCTAGATAATTATTGTCTGAATCCGAATAACATCATATTATGGTGTAAATATGCTTAAATTGCAAATGATTTTGGTATTACGTTTGTATGGATAATTCTAACGTCGCGCCCGCCTTAAGAAAACATCTTCTAAATATTGATACAAAAGTAACAACATAGTTCCAAGTAATGACTTTGACCAATAAATTCAATCTCCCATAAAATCTCACATTGTCAATTCATCGTCTAACCAATACCTACCACATATTTATTCCTGAATCCATTATTATTACACAAAATGCACATGTCATTAATAATATTTCATAATAAATTAATGTAAGCGAATGTAACCATAGCTGCCATGTTACTTTTGCAAAATACTTAACGATCGGCTAGGCTATTTTACGAGCTCATTTAACAGCTTAAAGATAATTAAAATGGTAGATTTTATGGTTACGGGCTATTAAAAATTACATAATTTTGTTAGTCGTAAGTTAAATTTTAATGGATACTTGGCAAGGATACTCCCAGTTGCCAAAGCTGAGGGGAACAGTTGGTGATTTTTAATAGAGTTATTGATTTTTCTTCCCTGGTTTTATTGTGGGATTACGTTATACTAGAATAGCTTCAACACTTTTTTTAACATAGAATTTATTTATTAATCATTTAGTCTTCTTACGTACAACACAATGTACAAAGGCGAATTTACTGTCATAGGTATTGTTTGTATGTTGTATATGTTGTAGCTCGTGGCTAGATAATAACAGCCGCACAGGTCGATCTTCAAGGTTAAGCAACGCTTGCCTAGGTTGGTCTGTGGATGGGTGACCATCTTAACATAATGAGTTTCCTCCGTGCGTGCCCCGGAAAGCACGTTAAGCCGTTGGTCCCGGCTGTCATTTGGAGATCTTTGACAGTCGTTACGGATAGTCAGAAGCCAGTAAATCTGACTCCAGTCTTGCCATGAAGTATCGTGTTACCCCAGTTAATGGGTTGTGGAGGTCTGGTAGGCAGCCGCTCCTCGTAAAATACTGGTATTCAGCTAAATCAGGCTTGACTGGAAGCCGACCCCAATATAGTTGGGAAAAGGCTAGGCAGATGATGAGGTATTGTTTATCAGTCAACCTTGGGTGGTGAAGAGGCAATATTATTATGGAAGGTGCATAAAAATAAACGAACGTCTTTAAGTTCAGTGAGAGGAATTGTCAAACTTTTACCCAGTTCCTTCAGCTGCTCTAGCACGCATTGAATCGGGTCGGACTGGCAGCGTCAATCTTGCTGACCTATTTGAGGCGTGGTTGGCTTAACCCTTACCACCCGTTAGTCCGCACCTACGGCTACAGAATGGCCATCAGCTGGACTCCCGACCCTCAGGGCATCTCCGGCGTGGACCGTGACGAGGCTAGTCTCCGCTTCTCATCAACATCTACCTAGCCTTTTCTCAACTAGGTATATTGGGGTCGGTTTCTAAGGCGAGCAAAATAGGCTGGTGAAACCGTGTTTCATTATTTCGCTGAAGGAGGTGATCGTCTCCCTTGCTACAATCATAAAAATGCGCCTCAGAAGCTACGTAGGAATGTTGTTGGTTGCTTGTCTAATGTTTTCTTTCATCCCCCCTTCTCTCACTCACAGAGCCCAGACCTCTGATCTCTAATTTTTTTCCTCTGGGGCTAACTGATGATTAGAGCTAGGGCTGCCATCCGTCCGGGTTTCCCCGGATTTGTCCTAGTTTAAAGGGCGTCCGGGGAGCGTCCGGGCGGGGTTGTTAAAAAGTGTCCGGGTGAAACCCGGACGCTTTTAGTGTCAGGGGCATTCCCGATTAATTAAAAGTACAGGTATAGATCTAAAAACCAAAAATTATAATTATATTTTTTTATTACCCCAGAAATAGAAGAGGGTAATATTAATTTGACTATTTTATTTGTTAAGCTGTAGTTAAAGTTGATTGTGTCAAATATTGTTAAATAACTAGCAAACAAGCTGTTTAAATGAATACATTTTATTTTTATTGTAATATTTTTTTCTGGGTGTCCGGGGAAAAAACTGAATTTCATCCAAATGTCCGGGGTTTATGAAGTTTTTGTCCGGCGTCGGCGATTTAGATGATGGCAGCCCTAATTAGAGCGTAAGTATAAACACTAACTCATCAACCATATCAGAATTGAAAGAATAGATACAAAAATATCAATTAACAAATAATATTTGTTTATTTTTATGCATCAACAAAAATTGGTTTTGTTTGAGATAACCTATATTTACGAGGTATATAAGTTTTCCTCATACAAAAAAGGTGTTTTTGTTTTTGATAGAGTATCAAAAACAAAAACATTAAAAAAATACTCATAAAACCAGCAACAAAATCCAAAAGCAATGTTTAGCTAACAAGTTAGAATAAAACTCACAATATAAAGGCATCATCTATCATCTCACTAGATGTCGCTACGAGCGCGCGCCGTCACAACACTGTAATTGATAGATCGAAAAATGGTACGGAGGAGATAGCGCAGTTGTTACGTGTCGGATCGAACGGACAGGCACGGGTTTGAGGCTTGTGTTAGAAAGTTTTAGTGGGGAAAGTTTATGGAGTTTAAGTAAAAATAGGTAATAGTTTTAGTTTAAGGTGAATGCTTCAGCTAGCCCGCGAAATTCAAATTTTCTTACGTTTTTTGCAATTTGCAAGCCAGTGATAGGTTGTATGAAGTTAAAAATACTTGAGCGGCTGTAAAACGTAACTAGTTACATATTTATAACCATAAAAATCATCAATACAAGCCTCCAAGCTCACCTAGTTGCAGGAACGTTTTTGACCTCGAAAAAATCGTTCGTACACTTAGGTGAGCTTGGAGGCTTGTATTGATAATTTTTATGGTTATAAATATGTAACTAGTTACGTTTTACAGCCGCTTAAGTATTTTTAACTTCATACAACCTACCACTGGCTTGCAAATTGCAAAAAACGTAATAAAATTTGAATTTCGCGGGCTAAGTCGGAACATCCCCCTTAAGTTAAAATATGTTATAGTTTTAGTTTGAGTCCTGGATGTTAGGTTTTGTGCTAGCTGGAGCCCGCGACTTTGTTCGTAACAGATGCGAACTATTAAAACATTACCCATTTCTTCACTATTTCAAGGTTTTTTACCTACGCCTTAACAGTGGCTGAAAATCGTGGAAATTGTGGAAGCTGGAGCGTCAGGATGTTATTCCCACACGCGTGCGGCCTCCTTTGTTAGCATTACTGGTCCGGTCCAGAAGATGACCGCCTGCCATTTCTCCTTTACCGATTTTCCATAGCCTGAAGTCTAAGAGCGCTGGGCACTGGCGGCACGTGAGGTTGCTGCCACCGACAGCCTCCACGAGGACACGGCGAGTACGTTTCCTTGGAATAATATCCGAGTTTGATCTAGGCGAGACCAAAAGCAAAATATAGTCGTTATGCAAAAAGGAATGAGATTAAGAAGTAGATCTATATCATACTTTACTTATTAATCTCATAGCTCTTTGCATTAAAAATAGCAAAATACTGGCTGTCAACAAAGCAACAGACAAGACAAACACTCCTCCACTTTTTTTAATAAAAAAAAGCAATCATATTTTTGACATTGGAACGCGGAACGCACTGTGTGGTCGCATACACCACGGCTGGTTAACGATCTAGCAAACTGTTAAGTTAATCCGAGATAAGCGTCGCGTGACACCAGCGCCATTGTTCTAACAGAATAGATAATTTACGCTGACAACGTCGCCGGATTACTGGAGTTTAGGTTGTGTAATGTGAGCTGTTGGCTTCTTGCTTGTAGGCTCGTTAGGTTTCCTAGGAAAACACTAGTGCGTAATTGAAGTTGTCGTTTACACTTTGTCTTACAGCTCAATTTCGAGTTTTGGTAGGCAAATTTTGTGTTCTGTATATATAATAAGAGGAAAGGTATTTAAATTAACAAAGTCAGTGTTATCTCAAGATTTTCCTACCATACTTTTAGCAAAGTTTAACTTGTTAACTCTGTCCGTTTATTAATAAGGGGGTTTAAGCTTTTAGTTTTTGGTTACTTTAAGATAATGAGAAACAGAATAACCTAACTTGCTTTTTTTCTGTTTATATTTTAGAGCATTGCAATCATTTACAGATTATGTCAGACCAACACAGGTCCCATCATACCCTTAAGCCAGCAACACTTCTTCAGACTATTTACTATAAAACTGTATTAAATACACTTGGTTTAAATGTTAACAGCGTAATCTAAAGTTAGTCCCTTCAAGTTTTTGTTTTAATATTTTGCATACGTTAAATTTTAATACCTATAAAAAGATGTCATTCATCTTCTGATTTATTACAAACGTTATATAGTTAGTGAAAGGGAAACGGCTAATTTCTTCATGTCAAGATTGTATTCTAAAAGCTCTATAAATTCAAGCCTACATTGTTAGAGGTACTATAAATGGTTTTCTACTATAGAACTATATAGTTTGGAACTGTACTTAAATTAGCACTTTACATTTTTAAGTATTTATTGATTTCTGTCTCCATCTCTCCACAAACCAGTCTTTACTCGATTCCGTAATATATGATTTTCCAACATCATCAATGATCCAATATCTTCTTTAAATACCTACTTTATTATATTTATAATTAACGTGTAAAAGTGTTTTGTGAAACCTATTTGCAAAATAAATATCATTTATCATATCATTTACTACATATTCTTTCTTGTACACAAAAATTTTATAAATACTAAAAATAGGGCAGATGTCTGTGTACATAGACTTACACAGCTTTGAAGTTTTTTTTTACTTTTTTATTTTTTTAAAGTTAAGTCATTAACCTATCAATACCCGCGAAACGAGATACAATAGTAAGACAATAACAGCGCGGTCCAATGAGACCGGTCGGAGATTCATGAAATAAAGTCATTCCATCCCTAAATAAACCACCAAGAAGACTTCATTTCCCCATCATTCAATAATACAATTCAACCGAAAGTGAATCGATTGGCTCCGTGGCTAAGGGGCAGGCACCCGGCTATCTGTCACTAATTCAGGGGGATGTCTTATCCCGAACCATTACTTGGCTTATTATGAGATAAAGCACACTTCATTAGGCTTCTTGGAGTCTTTCAAAGTTTGCGTTTTTGTTAAAATGATGAACTGGATTGATTTTAAAAATTCTTTTTTCAGTTGAATGATACTTTATCACTGACTGACAAAGTATAGTATGTTATTTATACACACATTCATCATCATCATTATCTCAGCCGAAAGACGTCCACTGCTGCACATAGGCCTCCCCCAAGTGTCGCCACAGCGACCGGTCCTGTGCGTCTCGCATCCATCGGATTCCTGCGACCCTCGCCAGGTCGTCGGTCTACACATTAAAAAATACATAATAGATATTAGAAAAAAGGTACTGCTACAAAGAAATTTATTTCAGCATAAAAGGAAAGGCGAGATTAAATGAAAAGTAGACAATAGTTTTACTGTTTTAATTTGTTTTAATCTCATTCAATAAGATATATTTTACTTTTTTTTTTGTCATTTTTGTGTGTATTTTGTAGTTATATCATCATTTCATCTGAAATATAGGTTCTTATAATTTTAGTTATTACAAGTATATATTTTTTGCTAAACCTACGCCTACGTCTATGTACTTTGTGTTGCATGAAGAATAAATTAATAAACCGCTGGCAGAAACAAACTAACAATCGTTTAAATTAACGTTTGTCATTTATTTTCCATTTAATTGAAATAATTCCTTCCAACATAGTCAGGTGCATCAATCAATTAATCAATTAAATTGATCACTATAAAAGACTAACTGTTACTTCACTAGGTACTAACTGTACTAGGAAGAAAGAGCCTCTTAATTAAACTATTATGGTAAATAGTTTATCGTCTATAAACCCCGTTAGCTCTTGGCGGTATCTTTGAAGTTCCTTTCTCTGTGGACCATACCGGTGGAAACCTAACCTCTGAAGTTTTACAACTTAACAGGTGATTGTTAGTAACGAATGTTTAAGTAATCTACGGTATGTGGTGCCACTTGCCCATAAACTTTATGAAATCTAGGTTTAGGTTATGCTTTGTGTCGGATTGTCATTGTGCCAAAGACATTATTAAATCTATGTATTTACATTGAGCGAATTCCAACCTGAGGGTCTTCTATGTCGAAAGTGAATAGGTTACTTCTAGGCAAACGCGCTCCATCGTCGACCGCATCGTCACTTTCCATCAGGTGTGAGGTGAGATAGTGGTCAAACGCGAGACAGGCAAAAGCATAGTATAGAAAAAATAAACTTCTAATTCCAGGGTCTGTGTTATCGTCTATGTAATGTACACTAAGACTGAAGTTGATATTAGTAACAAGTAACACCAAACTATACTAAATATATAGATATCGGCTCGCAGCAAGCGCCCGCGTCTTTTCTCCGCGGCGGTTGGTCCGCCAGCCCCTCCCGCGCCCCGCGGCCCGCGCATGCGCTTCTCGAGACGACAGATTAAAAACATAAGTCTATTTGTCTATACACTACATCCCTCCCTTATTATTGTTTTTTATTAATAAATATACTTAATAAAAATATTCAGTTAAAGGACTGTGATCAGGTTAGCGTACAAATTAAATACATTCATAATTACCAAACTATATATAGTAATTTAATAAATGAACATTTTTTTCTCAAAAGTAAATCAAGTACAATGAGCAAGTTCTTATTCAAATTATGTTTAACCAGCAATCATCAATTATTTTTTCATTATTGACCATCATTCTATTCACTCGAGTTGTGATTCATTTTCATCATTTTTACCGTTTGTTTGAGCATCACTAACATTATTCTCATCATCTAGCACCTTCCATTGTCCTTCCACTCGTTTTAGATGCACGACGTTCCGTCTGATTCGCTGACCAGTTTCATCGTTTCGAAGACTTACGTCCCCTCCTTTGTTCGCTTCGACGGTATGTGTTTCGGGTTCATAGTTTAGGCTCAGCTTGTTTTGTTTAGTCATGTTCTTGACGTATACTTTATCTCCAACTTCAAATTCACAACTAGTAGCTCTCCTCTTCCTATCCGCATATTCCTTCCCTTTTTCCTTTAATTCCTTATCTCTATCCCTCATTTCAAGATCCTCTGAGAGATGGGTCATGTCCTGAATCATAGGCAACTTGTCTCGAAATTGTCGTCTAAAGAATAGTTCCGCAGGTGTTTTTCCTGTAACTGTATGAGGTGTACTATTGTACATCACCATATACTGACGAAGAGCCTCCTTCCAGTTCTTTTTCTCTACCTGAGAAATCTTGAGGCGTTTGAGGATGTCTCTATTCTGGCGCTCTACTTCTCCGTTTTGTTGCGGCCAGTAGGGAATGGTATTATAAAGACGTATGTTTCTCTCTGCACAGAAACTCTTAAAGTTTTCGCTGGAAAATTGTCTCCCGTTGTCTGATGTAAGTGAGACAGGATTGCCAAGTCTACTAAAAATGTCTTTAAGCATTTCAATTATTTCGGAGCTTGTTATGGTTCTGCATGTTTTCACCTCTTTATATCTAGTGTAATAATCGACCACTACTAGGATATAATCTCCACTAGGTAAGGGGCCCATGAGATCAATTGCTATGTCAACCCATGGTTCGGAAGGTAAATCTCTTCTTTTTAATGGGTTTGGGGCGCTAGGAGCAGAGACCAGGATGCATCCTTTACAGGCTTTGCATATATTCTCAGCATCTCTGTCGCACTTAGGCCACCATACCTTGGTTCTCAATCTGCCCTTCATCGCTACTATCCCTGGGTGACCTTCGTGCGCAGCTTCCAGAACTCTTCGGCGTAATTTTGTTGGAATTACAATTTTTGTCCCCCTGAGGAGAATATCGCCATGAAAGCATAATTCATTGTGGAAAAGTTTATAGGCTTTGACTGTTTCATCCCAATTTCCATTGTAAAGGCCTTCTCTAACCTTCTGTATCTCTGCATCTCCAAGGGAACTCTCAGTGATTTCTTGTAATGGGATGGCTACGGGTCGTGCAGATTCGGTAACCGCATGAACATGGTCTTCAAATAAAGCCGTCGGGTTTATTGCCACTTCACAGAGTCTCGATAGTGGATCGGCTATATTGGTCTTCCCCGGGCTGTATTTCACCTTGAAATTGTAGGATTGCAGCCTTAACACCCACCTTTCAATGCGAGCGCATGGTTTTGCTTTGGGGCCGAATATCACCTCCAAGGGCTTATGATCCGTTACTAGATCGAAAACCTTGCCATAAAGGAACATGTTGAAATGTTCGACTGCCCAAACCAGCGCTAAGGCCTCTTTCTCTGTTTGGCAGTAACGACGCTCACAGCTGCTGAGGGTTTTATTACCAAATGCAATTATTCTCGGCCCATTCTTGTTGATTTGTACCAGCACTGCACCAAGACCCACTGGGCTTGCATCTGCAATCACCACAGTCTTATCATGAGGATTGTAGTAACCTAAATTCGGTACTTTCATAAGTGCCGCCTTGAGATCGTTAAATGCGTTCTTTTGGTCTTCTTTCCAGTCATCTTGAATATCCGTGTTTCTTCCCGTTCTTTTACGTAACAGTTGCTTGAGGGGTTCTGTTACCGTTGCTAAATGGGGAATCCATTTTCCCACGTAATTCACTAAGCCCATAAAACTCTGTAGTTCAGCGATATTTGTCGGGGCTCTGAATCCCTTTATAGCCAGGATATACTTGTCTAGTGGTTTAACTCCATGTTCTGACAGTTCATGCCCTAAGAAGTGGACCTTCCTTATTCCAAAAATGCATTTTTCTTTCCTCAACATCACGTTATTTTCCTCTAACACTGCCATAACTTTTTTAAGCCTTAAGTCGTGTTCTTCTATGTCTTTCCCAAACGTCAAAATGTCATCTATGAAGTTGATGACTCCTTCGCAACCTAAAAGGATTCGTTCCAGTGTTTTTTGGAAAATCTCTGGCGCACACGAGATACCAAACATCATCCGTTTGTATCGATATAATCCTTTGCTGGTAATGAAGGTCGTTATATGCCTTGAGTCAGGATGAAGTTCAATATGATGGAACGCATCTCGTATGTCTAGCTTACTAAAGATTTTGGCTTCTCGAACTTTTGGCAACAGTTCTTCCATCATTGGCAGTGGGTGGTTTTCACGTTGTATAGCCGCATTTGCTCGGCGCATATCAACACATAATCGAATATCCCCTCCGTCTTTTAGCACAGGGACTATAGGCGAGATCCAGTTAGACGGACCTTTCACGACTTCTATAATGTCCCTTTTCAGTAATTCTTCCAGTTTTCTCTCTACTTTTTCTTCGAGAGGGATGGGAATCCTCCGATACGGCTGAGCAACGGGCTTCACTGAATCATCAATCGGAATAGTAACTAAAACGTCTTTAAATTTTGGAAACGCCTCAGTTTCCACCTGGTTAACCAAATTGATCCGAAGTACTCCCAATGAGGTTGCCGTCACACGTCCCAATAGGTCACGCGTACCGTTTTGGATCACATAGAATGTTGTGATGTCCTGTGATGTACCGGCAAGTTTTATCGTAGCTTTGAATGATCCCAACAGCTTCAACGGTGTTTCACTCCCGTAAGCTACGAACGTTTTGTCAGGATTCGGATCTTGATTGGTAACTTGAGCGTTATCTCGCTTCATTCTTTCCCAGGTTTGGTCCGTTATAAGATTGTGCTTGCAGCCCGAATCTATCAACATCTCTACGTTGGTTCCACCTATGTTACATGTGACCCTTGCGTCGTTCTCTATATTGAAAATGTAGTCGACTTTTCTTTCATCCGTGCTAATGTTTGCAGTTTCTTCGATATTATTTGTTGTCCTGTTTTTCTTCTTTATTCCTTGACTGTTCGATGATTCTTCTCCTTCCATTTTCCTCTTTTGAGTTTGTTTTGTCCGACATTGATTCCTGAAGTGTCCTAAGATGCCACATTTAAGGCAAGCCTTTCCTTTTGCAGGGCAGTTGTTGTCACGGGCCAAATGTCTGGAACTTCCACATCTGCTGCATTCCAATCTTTTATTTTTTTGCTTCTCCTTCCATGTGTCTGTACCTACTCTGTTGATTGCTTGACTTTCCACAGGTTTCATACCAAAATTTCCTAATTGACGATCTATGGCTTCCAGCGCATTCGCTTCTGCAACTATTTCGTCCAACGTGATCTTGTCCCCTGTTTTCAATATCTTCTTTCGGAGTTCTTCTGTCTTACCCTTTTCCGTTATTTGGTCTATTAGATGCTCGTCTTCTTTTTCACCAAACTGACATTTCTTAGCCTGCAGTCGAAGTCTGATAAGAAATTTTTCGAACTTCTCATCTTGTTCCTGTTTAAGAAGACGAAACAGGTGTCGCTCATACACTTTGCTTTGTTTAGGTGCAAAGTAGTTGTCTAATTTTTCGATCGCGATGTTAAAAAGTTCACCTTCAGTTGCATTAGCTCCCGGGATATTGTAGAAGATTTCTTGTAACTCAGGGCCACCGAAATGTAAAAGACTAGCTCTTTTCTTTGCCTTGGTGTCTATGCCTGCCGCCTCAAGGTAAATGTTTAGACTTCTTTTCCATCTTTCCCAACGGACCGAGACTGAACCAACTTCCCCTTCACATTCGAACTTCTCTAAGGTGTACTGTGCCATTTGAGCTACCTGTTGACAAGGTAAGTAACTATGTTGCATATTTATAGATTTCTAACACGCTATCGCAATTTAATGCCATGTAGGTATGACTTCAATTTAATGCCATGTAGGTATGACTTCAATTTAATGCCATGTAGGTATGACCGCAATTTAATGCCATGTAGGTATGACCGCAATTTAATGCCATGTAGGTATGACCGCAATTTAATGCCATGTAGGTATGACCGCAATTTAATGCTATGTAGGTATGACCGCAATTTAATGCCATGTAGGTATGACCGCAATTTAATGCCTTATAGGTATGACCGCAATTTAATGCCTTGTAGGTATGACCGCAATTTAATGCCTTGTAGGTATGACCGCAATTTAATGCTATACCAGTCAATCTCCGCAATTTAATGCAAGTTGTACATACACTAAGTATTCATCGATATCCGCAATTTAATGCTTCGTAGCTTCTTAGTTCCTTTCGCCATATTATACGGTGATTTTCGAGGAACATTAAATGTTCTTTTTATTTTTAATTCTTCAAAATTTAATTTTAATAAGTATATTAGGTAAGTATGGTTGACAAATATATGATCTATGTCACTCCCCTAGTGTACACCCATAGAAATCTAGATACTTAAACCGCGAACATAAGAATACCTACAGAAATCACGGCCAATTGAGTATCCATTTCTTTTTCTTTTGTTATAAATGTAAAAATCTTTTTAATACAGCTGCTCAAAAACTCGTGTTCTCTTTCCCAACTGTCAAAATAATGTCTATTAAAAAGAAAAAAAAACAACCGCGAAGTTTTAAATAAAAAAAAAATCATAGAAGTTTTTGTGATTCATGCAAATATTTCTAAAACGAAGCTACTAATTTGTTTTAATATCAAATTTAATTATTTGATTCAAAGTTTCATTTCATCTCATTCAAATTTAATGAAATTTTCATTTCATAAATATCAATAAAAAAAACTACTGAAGACTTGGCTGTATGGGCATAGTTCCCTTTGCCTACCCAGAATGCTTGAGGAAAATGGCGCCAATTTTGAATTGAGTTTATTGTGTTTTTATTATTTTATAAAACTGCTTCATTTTCCGCAACTGTATTAAAACAGTTGTTCAGTTCACGTGTGGAACCGTTATTGCAACTTGTTTCGACTATCAACCCTCACCTTCAGCCGCGCCTCGGCTCGGGTAGCCCTTTGTCAGAACTCTTTGCAATGGCTTTCCGAAATCGTAATGAAATATAGTATCTATTTAAAATACTCACAGTTTGCCTCGTCGCCACATGTAATGTACACTAAGACTGAAGTTGATATTAGTAACAAGTAACACCAAACTATACTAAATATATAGATATCGGCTCGCAGCAAGCGCCCGCGTCTTTTCTCCGCGGCGGTTGGTCCGCCAGCCCCTCCCGCGCCCCGCGGCCCGCGCATGCGCTTCTCGAGACGACAGATTAAAAACATAAGTCTATTTGTCTATACACTACAGTCTAAAAACATCGTTTTTTATGGTTTTACTAAATGAAATTATATCAACAGTAATGGTTTATTTAAGGCACATAAACACTAATAAACAAGTTGAATTGCCATGGGGTTGCAGTATGTATTTTTTGGAAAAAATAACCGTGCCTTTGAAACACAACGAGCAACTGAATGGACACGGACACTTCTAGGTCTCGTTAGGAATCTCTCTCATTCATCGTCATTAATTGCCCACTGGCTTTCAAGAAGATATAAATATACTTAGTAATAATATCGTTTAATTTATTATAACGGGGTATAACAATCCTTTCCCTCGATACAGATAAATAACTGTGATGAAAAATATAAAAATTCAGAGGATCAAAATTGCACCAGAGATGTATGAAATAAGCAAATAAATCAATTCACGATCGAACAATATAAAGCGAACGATTGTATCAATTATCGGCCATTAATGTGACGTCAGCAAACATGGCGCCCATTGCGCGGGAAAATACTGAATGAGTTTGAGAGACTGTTAAGTGAATGAACAAATTGAATCTGTTATGTAATTTTACTTGTGTTTAAATCATTTTGAAACGGTTTTCCAATATAGTCCGGTCAAAATAGACTAATTAATTGGGTTAAGGTTACAATAATTCGCACTTGGCTGAAAATTGGTAGGAGTGTTCAATACACTATTATAAAGAAAATGTGAAAAGTCCTCATCGATCCGGCACGTGCAAAAAATATACACGCGGTCAAAGGTCACAAAAATGGGGTTTTCGCGATATTCAGCAAAATAGTAAGTTTTATCACAAAATTAGCTCAGACATAAATTGTAGATCAGACAATTATCTATAAAAATGTCTAAATACTTTTTTCCTAAGAGCCACCGTTTTTGAGATATAACGATTCAAAAAAATGAAAGAGTTGTAATCGTCATAATATGAATAAGTACACCACGTATATACTCGTACATCACTGAAGCCTTAATACAAGCAAAAATATCATTCTATCGGTCAGTGTGACTAACACATAAAATATGAAAATTTGGGGTAAAAAAACCCATTCCCTTATCTTCTACGCCAGTGTAACCTTCAGCAACATCTGCCTCCCATTCAATTGTCTGCGTGGCTAGGGTCGTATACCTGCTTTATTTTACTATGCCCAATACATTCAATGCTATTAGAGTGCGACTAATGATAGAACGACCTGGAGTTTTTGATTTAATTGGCCACATAATTCAGCCACAATTGTACGAAATAAAAATAGTTGTGAAGTGTCAAGACATGAAGAATCATGTCTTGACACTTCACAACTACTAGTTAGTAATAAATACCACATACTTACAAAATTTTTGGATTCAACCTCTTTTTCTCAGGTTGCGCTTGCTACTGTTTCAACTTTTTGAATCGTTATATCTCAAAAACGGTGGCACTTAGGAAAAAAGTATTTAGACATTTTTATAGATAATTGTCTGATCTACAATTTATGTCTGAGCTAATTTTGTGATAAAACTTACCATTTTGCTGAATATCGCGAAAAACCCATTTTTGTGACCTTTGACCGCGTGTATATTTTTTGCACGTGCCGGATCGATGAGGACTTTTCACATTTCCTTTATAATAGTATATTGAACAATCCTACCAATTTTCAGCCAAGTGCGAATTATTGTAACCTTAGATGTCTAAATTGACCGGACTAAATAATAAAGTTTTTACAAAATAAAACCGGTATCCAAAAAATCACGTCGTGGTCAACCTGTAAAAGGAGCTCGGGGAGTTGTTAGCAAAACCATTGGAGCCCAACAGGACCGAAGCCAACTGGGGCCATGGGCATATCTTCCGAAAAGGAATCCCGGTATCCTGAAACGCAAAGCATACCGTGCGTTATAGTTCCACGCTCGCCACAAAGAGATGTCAAAATTTATGGAGCCGGCAATTAGATCAGTAAAAGTCTAAAGACGATTTCCTAAGTAAAAAGATGAACTTTCACACACAAATCACAATAGTTACACAAACTATAGATAACAGCACTATTTACAGGTATCCACGATACTCGTGTTTTGTAAATCATTAGCAAATCAAACACGGAAGCCTAATAAAGCTGACATTACGATTCAGACCGCGTCATCCATATCCATAGCAATTGACGTCTTTATTATATGATTAGACAAACACAATAAATCAGAGCGACGATCAATTATCGCGGCGTCACGCTCGATCAGGTGATTCAATCAGCGGCCATTACTGTTGCGTCACAAGATGGCGGCACGCGGGAAAATTCGTTATGGTTTATGGTCGGAAATCAACAATATGACTTCTCCCGTGTTCTGGGAAGACGTGCCAGACTTTTACTGACTAAAACTCGCTCTCAACTTTTGCCCTCGTTCCAAGCCTCCGGGTTTTTGTTTCAGAAGCGAATCCATGGCCTCAATAGGCCTGCAGGCTTCGTCCTTGCTGGGCCCCTACGTTTTGCTGACATCTCTTTGAGGAACGCGTGGAACACTGCGCGTTGTTGACGACGGCTCGGTCCGGTCATTTCCGGACAGTCGGACTGGCTGGTAGTCGGGGTCGAAGTCTGCTTCGGAGATGGAGGCAGGCGCCTGCGCCGCCATAATTTTAATACTAGATATTCTTTGAGGGTCGGAACCTCACTATGGGTGGGTTTTAATCAGTAAAAGTTTGTCACTCCCTCTCTTTCCAATCACAGCAAGAAAAGGTTTCATGACTACCAAAAATAAAAACAAATCATAAATAGCCCGAGAATATCATTCCCAACCTATTTACAACCCTTACTTTAATTTTAAATTCTTTACCGTTCAACGAACTAGTAAAGCCTACTTACTTTCCTATAAAAATCGAATTACGAAGGTATAAAAATCCCATAAAAGGTAATCCTTTGTATCGTGGAACGGAACGGAGAGTTATTCCCGTTTCGGCACCCAAATTTTCGTCACCCAAGGTATTCCCGACTCGGCACCAATAGGTATTTTGGATGGTAGAGTGCGTCTAATGAAAGCGCGACCTGAAGTTTTTTTTTAAATTTAATTGGCAACATTATTCATCCGCAATTGTAGGAAATAAAAAATATTTTGTGAAGTGTCAAAACATGATTCTCCTACTAATTAGTAATACCACATACAAAATTTTTGGATTTAACCTCTTTTTCTCAGGTCGCGCTTTCATTAGACGGACTATTATACCATCCAAAATACGTATTGGTGCCGAATCGGGAATAGCTTGGGTACCGAAAATCTGGGGGCCAAAATGGGAATACTCCCGTACGGAACCCGGTACACAAATAAATTACGGTACTACAAAAATATCGATACGTCGCATTATCAGCTATAAAGTGGAATTACCTGAAAATATTCATTTAATAATAGATTTACGATGACATTGGTGAAAGTATGGCCTATGAATAATATAAATATTGTAAGGAATCCAATACAATTGAATGTTTTGAATCGATTTAATTTGGGGAGCTACTGCTTTCTTGTACCTGAAGGCTACTACTTAGTTAGCTATTAAGTATTTTCGATTTTATTATGGCATGTTTGGTTTTTGTAAAAAAACCTCCCTCGGTTCAGTACAAAAACCCATGTACATCAAAAAAAATAAGAAAGAAAGAAAATTGCATACCGTTTGATAAAAATTTGTTTCCACGACGTAGTACTCATATTCCAAAATAAAAAAGAAAGAAAACATGTAAAAAATTCTATTACTACTATGTAGTTTTCTAAGATTGAATAGGAAAACATTACAGAAGAACAAAGATTTAGATATTTTCTTTACAAATTAGCTTCACCTTTGTACCTTTTTTCTGTCTCCTTCTTATTATCAAATTCTTTTGTATTTGTACATAAACTGTTGGGTAAATAAATAAAAAATACAAAACACAAGGAAACCAATAAGCAACTAATTACAAAATAAGAAAAACAAACCTTTAATACAAAGTTCACTTCAACTTACACGTAAATCCAAAGTTTACACCGTCCAAAGTTTCATAAGCAACTTCACGGTCTACCTTCGAACACTTGCAATCTCTTTCCCAGTCTTTTCATTCCCTACACACACAATTTCCCTTTCACACCTCCACCACATCGGACCAACTTTCAAACCGTCCAAATCACTTTACATTTGGAAGTTAAACAAACAAACAATCACACAAAAGCGAACGGTTTCAACCAATCCAAACAAATGAGCGCGCAACTTCGGCAATAAGTCAGGCGGTTCTACGAGTGTACGTCAATGGAGTACCTGGGTATTGGCACGAGTTTGTGGTTGACTGTACCAATGGGGGTTGGAGAATGTTTGGAGATGTATTTGGAAGGGTTGAACAAGACTCGGTTAGTGAAGATCGAACGCGATTGCGCAGATTTACTATTTGATTGTCAAGCACAAAGTAGAAGAACAAGTCCCTAACTGTATCCTGTAGCTGTGAACCCAATTGTGCCTCTTTGTGTGTGACCCAAACGCACAAAATGTTGGGAACAGCTAACGCTAACGAGTTGAATTCTCTGCCGGAGTCTGTTTGAACTCAGAGGTGAATTTAGAAAGAAGAACATCATCCAGTGACCTATCATTCGCTCTAGGGTGGTGCGGGAAGGCGTGTAAATTTTTACTGACTAAAACCCGCTCCTATGTTCCTTCTTTACCTTCATTCCAAGGCCCCGGGGTTCCCTTAATAAACTAGTGCGCCTCACCATCAACGATTACACCACTGGGACCATCAGACTGGTTTGCAGTCAAGCACTAGTTTATGCGTCTTCCGGTACGTGGCCGCTACTCCAGGATCTTTCATCCCCATCGACCATCCGTTCTACAAGCCTCCCACAAGGTGGACCGACGACCTGGTGGGGGTCGCGGGAATCCGATGGATGCAAGACATGCAGGACAGGTCGTTGTGGCGACGCTTGGGGGAGGCCTATATCCAGCAGTGGACGTCTTTCGGCTGAAATTATGATGATGATGACCAGTTTATGTTCTATAGAAAAAAAAACATTCACACAACTCATGGCCCCAGTAGGCTTCAACCTTGCTGGGGCCTCTACAGTAATGTAACTCCTCCTTGAAGCGCGCGTGGAACACTACGCGTGGTCGACGTGGGCACACCTACAGACTGGGGTCCCTGAGGCTCCCTGACAGTTCCTGACTACCGTGGGGTGAACAAACCCTCAAAAAAATACAGAGATAAAAATAAAAGGAGATAGCTACAAAATTGGCAGGTAAACTGGCGTGCATAATAAAATTAATTGACGTTTTTATTCACAGCCAGTGAACTATTAATTTTCATAGGTTTACGAATAAAAATGATTCTCGTGCTGTGGAAGGAAATTTCGTTTTCAACGTTTATTTTTTTCAGTAAATTGAAATGAATGAATGAGTTTCGTGACCCAATGGGTGTGGAGGCTAAGGGATTGGATTATTGCTCTTTTTGGTCGCGTCTTTGATTCCGTGTGAGGAGTGTGTTTTTTTAAGGTTTGGAAGTCATCCAATGACTTCACCAGATCTGGGTGGAGTGGGAGACCGAGCCATTTAAAAAAAAAAATCCTAAGGAAGGATGTTGTCCCGGAATAACCAAAAAAAAAAAAAGAACCGTTCGAGGGTGAAGGGCAAAGAGACATAAACTTACACACACTCATACTCACAGTGTGCTAGTGTGGCTATAGCCACTTAAATAATATGTCATAAACGGGTTCATAATTTTAACATCTTTTACAACATTTTTTCTACAATGATGACACTACGATAACAAAATAAGCTCTCAAAACGATACCCAAGGCTGTCCTTGGTTACAACCACGTAAGTATAACTCACTGTGTCAAGTTCTAACAAAAATATTATCACATTAATCAACAGAACCTACCCCAACACTGTTTTATGCTGCTTAATCATAATCAATGTTACACACTTATTTGGTAAACGAAACAAGCAAAAGTGAACCTTATTTTGTAGAATATAGAGTTGGAAAGAACTGCTCTAGTAAAGTTGTTTCCGAAAATGTCACGATTTTTGTTTATCGCAACAGTGCCAAGCGAAAATCAACTCTGTTTGTTTTTAGATAAGGTTGAAATGAATAAATTATATCTTGATGTTGTTTTGTATGTACAACAAAAAAAGTAGAAAAACCAACATTGTCAGATCGTAAAGCATGTAAGCTGAATTATGAAGAAATAGTAGTTATGCCACCCGGGTTTTCTTGTAAATTATAATAGCTGTTTCATTTTCGACTGCCATAAATTTGGAATTTGTACATGCATAACATATTCAGCTTTACAATGTTCTCACTACTGTTACCTACACTCTAGGAAAGGGAATGGGCCGGACTGAGCCCAAGTCTTCGACGGCGCGGGGTTCTACGCGTGTCTCAAGGAGATCTCGGCAAAACTATAGGGACCCGAGGTCGATACCTACTGGGACACTGGTTTGCACGAAAGAAAACCTCTGGGGGCCTAAGACTAGGAGAAGTCACTAAAAACGTCTCACTTTAAAAAAAACCTATCGTCACGCCACGGTTATTTCCTTAACTTTCATTTTCACGGAAATAAAGACATTTGATCACGTAAAACTAATCGCATGCTCATATTGTTTCGACGTTAATCCCACAGGCGATGCTTCATGATTGCCTGAAGACGTGTAATTATAATTAATAATCCACTGTTCTACCTAGGTAGAACAGTGGATTATTAATTATAATTATTGTGAGTATATGGGTAGCTCGCCGTCCGACCCTCCGGGAACCATCTAGACTGAGCCCAGATCGTAAATGATAGAGTTCCACGCGCACCTTAAGGAGAAATCAGCAAACTATAGGGGCCCCAGCAGAGCTGAAATCTAATGGGGCCATAGGTTGACTTCTGAAAGGGATACTCACAGTCTTGGAAAGCCAAAGACAACTGAAGGAACACATGTGTGGTTTTTAAGCAGTGGTCTGACACGCCATCCCGCTCTGCCTAAAAGCGAGAGAAGACATAGGATGATTTTTGAACTAAAAAAAAGTTACGTGACATAATGGTCATTACCTTAATTTTCATTTTCACGGAAATAAAGACATTTAATCACGAAAAACTAATCGCATGCTCATATTATTTCGACGCTAATCCCTCAGGCGATGCTTCATGATTGCCTGAAGACGTGTCTAGGTAGACCGGTGGATTATTAATCATATTGTGGGTATTTGGGTAGCTCGCCGTCCGACCGTCTGGTAACAGTTCGGACCGAACCCAAATCGACGACGCGGCGACGCGTAGTTTAATAGTTCCGCACGCGCCTCAAAGAGATGTCAACAAAACCGTAGGAGCCCCGCAGGGTCGACCGTTGAAGTCTAGTAGGGAGACTTCTGAAAAAGGTACTTATGGTCCTGAAACAAAAAACAAAGAAGGAACACGTGTGTTGTTTTAGTCAGCATAGATCTTAAACGACTTCTCGCTTCACTCTACAATGGGAAAAATCTTTAAATGACATATTAGTTTAAAAAAAATCCTATTGTAGCGTGATTATCATTTCCTTAATTTGTTTTTCACGGAAATAAAGACTTTTTTTTTAAGAATTTCACTCATGTAAAACTAATCGCATGCTCATATTGCTTCGACGCTAATCCCACAGGCGATGCTTCATGATTGCCTGAAGACGTGTCTACTGTACTGTACTGTAGGTAGAACGTTGGATTATTAATTATATTGTGACTGTCACGCCACCGTCGGCTTAGCCCGTCTAAACAACGTGTTGCGTTCGCTTTTGCTAATTAATTAGCCAGTTAGTTACACTCTTTTTCTATACACTGGCTCTTATTGAACTAAGATTTGTTTTAACATGCAATCTAAAATAATATAATTATCGCATTCGTCTTTTAATTTTCATTTATCACAAAAAGAGTTTTTCCTTTCCAATTTCGTCAGAGAATGTTTTTTTTTCGAATATGCAAGTCTGAATATTTTGTGTATCAAACTGTATGAAATTTCGTATTTTAATACACTTAAACATAAACGGGGTTTGACCGGCGACTGGTGAGGATAGCTTAGACCCCAGCGTAATACATACAATAAATAATAGTACATTATGATACAAGTGTGTAATGTGGGTCATTATCGTCGCGGTGGTATTAAGACCCGAGCCATGGCGAGGGTCTTAAGAGAACCAAGAACGATAATGACCAATTACTCACGTGTATCATACGACGTTTTTCGACACACTTGTGAAGAAAATAAATTAAAAATCAACTTTATTTAGTGCCTAAGTGTACGAAAAGTTTATCCAAAGAAACAGTTCGTAAATGTCCAGTTAGTATTGATAAAATTAACTATTTTGACTGTATAGTGGTCCCATGAGCATGACATAGATTTTCTTGCGTACAGCACAAATCATTTTCCTCATAAATAGTTGTTGTAGACATATTTATAAAATCTGTATTTTATTTTTAAATATGGCGGCTAAAAAATTGACTTTTGCGCATGCGCGAAAAATGGCGACCATAGACTAGCTACTCTAGCTCTTGGTTTAGAAAAAATAAGAATGAGGTTGCATATAAACGGAAAATACAAATTTGATGAGAGATTTAATTAATGAAATATGTAAAATTTTAAACAGTTTATTTAAACACGAAATTGCATGAAATAAGTAAGTAAAACACTAATTTATGCTATTGAACGCAATAACAAATTTTATTCTTTTTTGTCTTAAAACTCTTTTTGACAAAAAAGAGGTTAAACAAAAAGGTTCTAACTAGGTACATTACCGCACATGTGCATAATAGTAATCAAAATGTCACAGTTTGGTAATGAGCCCCTTTATATACCTAAGTGCAGTGCAATAACAGCCACTTTATGAGCAAGTGTGTCGAAAAATAAACATACAATAAATTATAGCGGGAGAAACCTCGCAAACTTTTCCGCACTAGTGTAGAAAACATTAAATGTGCCTAAAAGCGATAGAAATAACAGCAAGGTTTTCGAGTAAATGTATTGAAAAAGCTATTTGATGATCCTTCACAAAAAGAAAAGTGTCAGTAGACATTTTATGACTGACAAAACCAAAGGATGCAAATCCAATCTTTACATACTTGCTTCGAACAGAAAAAACTAAACCCAGATCTGTTCTCGAGCCCATTACATCTTCTCGGTTTTGTATCGCATTCCAAAAGACGTAATGACAAAAAATGACAAAACGTCATTACGTGTGAATGAGGTGTCTAGTCTGGCGCCTGCGCAGATAATGATACTGGAGTGTTTTACAGTCATTATGGTCGTTAATGCAAAGTGGATTAACCTAATAGTTCTATACTCCATCGGTTTAGGTAGTTAACTAAATGTAAACAATCTTGGTATGTCTTTTTATCTAAAAGTTGTCTATATTTTGCATGTAAAAATCTTTGCGACTAGGTATTTACCTAAATCGATGTTAGCTAATAAACTAAATTTAAATAATCTTTGTGTATATTATATACGATCCCTTTAATATAAAAAGACATACCAAGATTGTTTACCTTTAGTTAACTACCTAAATCGATAGGCCATAGTGAATGTACGTATGTTTGTTACTTCTGTACGCTCGAATGGCTGCATGAATTTCGATGGAACATTATTAGTATATAGATAGACCATGTCTTAAAGTGTTGTTAAAGGATATTTTTTATACAAGGACTCGGCCGTTGGACCGAAACGTTAACAGCTGGCTTAAGCATTAAGTCTACCTTTGTACCTATATGTGCATAAAGTATTAATAAATCAATAAGTTCCTGAAACACAAAGAGCATCCGACCACGGTACGCAGTCAAGTTATTTCCCTTCTCTGTAGCCCCAAAGTATGAGCGCATGACATTTTCATTGATGCATAGTCTCCATCGCATGAGCTGCACACTTCCACTGGCAATAGGGATCCTATCAGAGGCCGGCGGGCCTGGAGATCCTAAACTGGCCGAAGGTGGCCTTTGAGTTATTTTTGTTCCATCACTTTTTGCTCGTAGAACAGATAGTCGATGGGGACAGAAGGTTCTAGAGTGGCGGCCACGTACCAGAAGACGCAGCATCGGAAGGCCTCCCACAAGGTGGACCGACTACCTGGCGAGGGTCGCGGGAATCCGGTGGAAGCGAGACGCACAGGACCAGTCCCTGTGGCGACGCTTGGGGGAGGCCTATGTCCAGCAGTGGATGTCTTTCGGCTGAGATGATGATGATGATGATGTTCCATCACGCCAGTGAAGCCGCTGGCAGCAGCTAGTAACCCTTTACATCTTTGTTTTCCTTGTCACAATGTTTTCCCACCAACCCGGATTTGTCCTTGGATTATTAGGTTAGGCTTTTAATTCATGAATCACCGACCGGTCCTATGAGACCGCGCTGTTATTGTTTTACAATTGTGTCTCGTTTTGTGGGTGTGTGATAGGTTAAAATGGCTACATTAATGCATTCTGCCAGGGCTCAAAACAATATTAAGGACTATTTTCTGTCACCTCTCCTTACGAACACTTACCCTCACACCTCTAACACTATCAGCAACTCCGCCACAGCTTATCTCTCGGGTGATGGGGCACGCAAGTGTCGTGCAGCATGACTGACACTTGTCTCCTCTTATCTTCACGAAGAGCGAAGTGTCACGGTATGGTATGTGCGATACTTGGGACTGTATGTGTGATGAAGATTGACGAGATTTTTTAAGAAAGAATAGTAGATTAAGTAACAGTAAATCTGACTCCAGTCTTGCCATGAAGTACCGTGTTACCCTAGTTAATGGGTTGTGGAGGTCTGGTAGGCAGCCGCTCCTCGTAAAATACTGGTATTCAGCTAAATCCGGCTTGACTGGAAGCCGACCCCAATATAGTTGGGAAATGGCTAGAGGTAGATGAGTAGATTATGTGACTAGGGTATCAAACAGTGTCTTTAATTGTTAGGTGAGGGCCAACAGTATTAAGAACTATATTCGGTCACCTCTCCTTACTCATTAAACACCCTCACACCTCTCCCTCACTATCAACAACACTGCCACAGCTTATCTCTCGGGTGATGGGGCACGCAAGTGTCGTGCAGCATGACTGACACTTGTCTCCTCTTATCTTCACGCCGTCTTATCTGTTGGGGGGTGAGAAGAGCGAGGAGTGGCGTGGTGTGTGCGATACTTGGGTATGTGTGCTAAAGATTGACGAGGTTTTTTTTAAGAAAGAGAGGTGTATTTAATTTTAAGTTCTTCTATTTGTTGATCGAAGTTCTGTATGCTTATTTCTAGTAGGTACATTTAGATCTTACATTAAACATTTATATCTACACATGTAAAGTTATATGGGTAGATATAAAAGTAGTTCCTTCTACTACCATTGACATTTTCAGTTAATAAGTATGTTTTGCGTTTTTAGTTTCTAAGGTCCATGGTACCACCAGGCCTTGGACATGTTCTGTAATGTTGTACAAGTGGTTGTAAGTAAATAAATCTTCGATACCTACCCTACTACCATTACTGGCGTATAAATATTAAACAAGCTAATTGCATGCAAGTCATAGACATTACAAGAATTATAATGAATTTATGTAAGTACGTAATTTTAAGATAATTTTATTTGTGAATTTAAATTTAATAATAACACAAATAGGTTACTTCTAGGCAAGCGTGCTCCATCATCGTCCACATCATTGCTTACCATTAGGTGAAATAATGGTCAAACACGAGCCAATGTATAATCAAAAATTCCACAATTAATAAATTAACCAGTTACTATGATCTATATATCTATATACATATAATAAAATCGTAGGAAAGTCAAAACTGTACATTGAATATTTTTTTAAAAGAATACTTGGGGCGTGATCTACAATCGATACCGAAGCCAAAAATATAGTTTTTAGAATTCATGTCTGTTTGTCTGTTTGTCTGTTTGTCTGTTTGTCTGTTTGTCTGTTTGTCTGTTTGTCTGTTTATCTGTATGTCCTGGCTAAACTCAAAAAGTACTGCATGGATTTACTTCAAATTTTGCTTGAATATTACTGAGAGGTCGGGAAAACAAATAGGCTACATATTATCACGCTATCACCTACGGGGGAGGAGCTGTGAATCTTTATTTTTCTTACGCATTATGTGGCAGCGTGTAATCTAACGACGCATATATAAATGTTGTTTTTGAATAAGCCATGCTATTATTTAGCTTTACAATATAAAAACTACGCCATTTAAGTAACTTGGGCAGAAAAAACATAATTTAATTAATGTTAGTAGTATAAAGGAAATTTTAAAGCAGCGCCATCTATGACATTTCATAAAAATCAAATCAAGTTACATATTAACACTTTTTTAAAATTTATAATTAAAATTTTATCATGTTGGCGAGGTTAGTAGTTAGTTATTCTTAAAATTCATAGATGGCATTTTCCATTTTCTTCATAACAGTTGTATATAAGCAAGTGTTGAAGTAGACACATGACACATCCTCAATTTGGTCTGGTCTGTTCAAAGGATTGCAAAGTATGTTGCATAAAACGTTAATTAATCCGCAAATTAGCAACTTCAAAGCAGCCCTCGCGTCGGTGCCTGAGAACGAGCGCAACCACTTTAAGTTTGTCATCAGAGCAGATAGAAAGCCGATCACAGCCCATCCAGGGTGGTATAATGCTCCAACGACGAATAAGGTAGCTGTTGTGTTACTCGATCAGGAGTGTGATAAAAGAGACATCGTTTTACGCACGCATGATGACCGGCTTCGAAGGATCAGCGAGACTCACCGTGCGTACGATTCTCTTCAATATCCTCTCATTTCAGTTCTATCGCGGAGATGTTGGCTACCATTTTGCCCACTATAATGTAGACCCCCAGACAGGCACCCCAAATCATAAAAAAACCATCCACCATGCATTTCTACAGATTCTTGATCCAGCTGAGGGTAAACAATGGTTCTTATCTCCGCCATTATCGTACGCTCCTTACTCAGTTTCTTAGGACATGTACGCCAAAATTGAGACAGAGCGTTTGGTATTTATAAGGTCCAACCAAAGAAAGCTCAAAGCTGAGAACTACGTCTATCTCTATGCAGAATAATACAAATGCTCATTCATGGTCATTCTCCCCTCCACCTTCACAAAAGGTCCGTGGTAAATGCACGAGAGGACCCAAGATGCATTTTGTTACGTGCGAAAGTTTGGTCGCCCGGACCTCTTCACTATCATCACTACCAACCCAAAGTAGCCTGAAATAACAGCTCAACTCCTTGCAGGATAGGCTTCGTACGACAGGCACGACTTGATCTCTCGCGTATTCCACCTGAAGTTAAGTTCAATTAGAAATGCTAATTTTTAATGCTCAGCTTGGAGACATGTGTTCAGGAATTTTACGATGTCCTTCTAAGTCATGGCAAACGCACACAAGAAGAGAGAGGTGGACAGGTGGTGCTGCTAGAGTCTCTCGGTAGAGTGGTACACTCTCTTGGTAGAAGTACAGAAGCGGACTTAATGCCTTAGGCATTTTCTACCAGTCAACCTTTGGGTGATACAAAAAAATAGTATCCAGCTTATAAGAACTCATTCGCTGTGTGTACGGGGATGTCAGTCGTATACTGCACCAGTAGAATTCTTGGGTGTATGAGTAGGCCATTTAGATGCCCATAAATGATCAGGCTGCAGCAATTAACGAATGCATTCTCTCCCGTGGAATTTCTGAACACCCTGTCAGCAAGTGGACTTTCAGTGCATATTATCCAGCTGAAGGCCAATTGTGCTTCTTCGGAACCTATCTCCTCCAGAGCTGTGTAACGAGACTCGCCTTAAAGTCGTCTCACTCCACAGACACACAATTAGAGCAGAAATTCTTATGGTTGTGGCATCGGCGAGGCAGCTTTTATACCACGCATTTCCCCCTAGCTTACAACTTCCCGTTCCAGTTCAAGCGCGTACAGTTCTCAGGACGAGTTGCTTCTCACAAAGGCAACTGTACGGTGCTTGCTCCCGCGTCACCAGTCCTGATTCTCTTTACATTTTGGCACCTGGCAACGTAATTTATAGGGAAGTGTTGTAAGGTACGATATGTTTGTACGTATTTTTACACTTTTGTGTCCTGGAATGGATTACATTCCACACATACATCACCATCATCATCTGCCTAGCCTTTTCTCAACTATATTGGGGTCGGCTTCCAGTTAAGCCGGATTTAGCTGAATACCAGTATTTTACGAGGAGCGGCTGCCTACCAGACCTCCATAACCCATTAACTGGGATAACACGGTACTTCATGGCAAGACTGATATTCCACACATACTTACATCATTTTCTCTATTTCCTTCAGTCACAACTTATGACTGAACTACGCAGGATTCCCATATAATTCTCTAAACTTGCTTCGCTTGCAAAAAAAAGCATGTATTTTAATGCTATTTTAAAAGTGGTTACCTATAATGCTATAGCGACATCTTAAGTATTTTTGATGCTGTAGAGCCTTCACGCAGACGACGTCGCGGGCAGCAGCTAGTTAAAAATAAATCATTCATAGGAACATCTCTGGCTCCCCCATGCCGTGTTACTCGTCGTTAAGATACATTAGTACACACGGGTAACGATAGTGTTAACTACGATAAGCTGGTTCCAAGTTAATTTGATGGCTTAGTGGGACACAGTATAGGAAGGTGATGGGATGGTTGGTGTGTGGTCCGACTTCTTTGAAATTAATAAGTCGTTAGGAAGATAATAATATAATATAATAATAATAATTCGTCTGTGGATGGGTGACCATCTTAACATACCGAGTTTCCGTGCTTCGGAAAGCACGTAAAGCCCTAGGTCCCGGCTGTCATTTGTAGATCTTTGGCAGTCCTTACGGATAGTCAGAAGCCAGTAAATCTGACTCCAGTCTTGCCATAAAGTACTGTGTTACCCCAGTTAAGGGGTTGTGGAGGTCTGGTAAGCAGCCGCTCCTCGTAAAATACTGGTATTCATCTAAATCCGGCTTGACTGGAAGGTGACCCCAATATAGTTGGGAAAAGGCTAGGTAGATGGTAGATGAGTGGGACACAGTATAGGAAGGTGATGTGATGGTTGGTGTATAATCCGACTTTTCAAAGTAAAATGGGCTATGAATTACGTTGTTAGGAAATCTCACTGGATGGAAAGCGAAAGCGATGATGTGGTCGAAGATGGAGCACGCTTGCCTAGAAGTAACCTATTCACTTTTGACTTACGCCCTTTTTCAATAAGCTATCCCGCTACAGTTGCAGCTACTAAAGGTAAACACATCTCTACTTTTGCCCTTACTTGCTTTCCTGTAACCTACCAACGGATAGCATTTCCTCCCAAAGTTGTGGATGGATTGATAGAATCTTACTGTTTATCGGAGATAGCTATCTATCTATGAACTGCGGTAGGTTATTGAAAACGGACGTTAATGAATCTTAAGTTGTAATTATCAGGATACACAGAGACTATGGCAGGGAATTCCGTAGCTTAGCTATACGCACAATAAATGTATTCCAAAAACATTTTTTGAGTATGAGTGCTGGGATGCACCATGCACCGGTGACATCGCGGTACGTTTGAAGGTCTGATAATGGAACAGGCTTGCTGGAATTTCGATATGCAATACCAAAGCACTCCCCGAAATGCAACAAGTAAAAATCCTGGCAACACAGAGCAGCGTGAATGCTCTAGAAGAAACCGCAAAAATAAAATAAAAAACATTTTTTTTTATTCAATTAGAAACAATCAAAACTGACTAGATTAAATCACCAACATGCATTGAACAAACGTGACAATAAATACTCATTCCTCTGTCAAACAGAGGCCATTGCCCCCGCAATTAAATTCCAACATTATTTACACCAGCTTAGCCTATATTTATGGCTAAACCAGCGCACACATTAGCGCTAAAACCAAGCTAACAAATAGATCAATGGCGCTGACAACACTAACTCTACGTTTTTGTCACAAATACTATCACGCCATCTAACCAGGGCGTTCCCAATAACGTAACATATCGGTATTTATCAGTTTTTACGTAGCGTGTCATAACGCGATAAATAACGGTTTAGCTAACAACGTTAAAAGTGTGTAATCTCGTGAAAGTGCAGCTCTATTTCATTGCTAATATCGTGACGATCGATGTGTATCTTTGGTGGTAAAGAAATTGAAAAGCTGCTCTAATAATACTGGAGTTATCGATGAAAGTGAGATTGTAGTTGATAGTTTATTGCGATAGGTAAGCTGTGGACGATAATAGGCTGCCAATTAACGAACTTTTTAAAATAATAGGTTGGTAAAGGGCTCGGAATTTCATTGCGTGATCGCAGGAGTGAAGATATCCGCGGGAGAACTAAGGTCGCCGACACAGCCCGAAGAATCGCCAAACTTAAGTGGCAGTGGGCAGGGCACATTGCTCGTAGAACAGATGGTCGATGGGGCTGAAAGGTTCTGGAGTGGCAACCACGCATCCAAAGACGCAGCGTTGGAAAGCCTACAAGGTGACCGATGAACTGGTGAGAGTCACGGAAATATGCGTTAGATACGAGTTGATCGTTGTGATGAGATTTGAGGAAGGCTTATGTCCAACAGATGTAGTTCAGATGTAGTGCAGATAGTAGTTCCGGGCCTGGGTGACTTGTGTATGTGAGTTTACACGTTTGTGAAAGCAACTATGATACAGGAGTAATTCTCAATATAGAGAAACGTTTAAAAAAATACTATAAGTTGATTAAGTTGCTATAAAAATCTACTAAGACTGATTTTTTTTTTGTGATCAATTTTAAAGAAACTACGAAAACCAATGAAAGCAAATGAACAATTATTACCAAAAATAGAATAACCGACCTTTAATATAAAGTTTACTTGAACTTACAATTCCAAGTCGAACGAAAGATATCATAATTCAAAGTATCCCGTTTCATCCCATTCCATTTCTTAGGTAAGTAAAGACCTATTATAATTATTTGCTAAGATATTTTTAGACTAATCTGTCAATAAAATTAAAAATATTTTCATACGACAAAGCTATTCAAAACATTGATATTAAAACAAGTCCAAATAAACCATTGAAAATGGTTGCACACTAAGGGTTGCGGGGTAAAAAATACCCCAAAAAACTTACAGAAAGACAAATTAGGTTTCAAATGACGTATAATTGCTGGGTTTAATTTCTCTGTTCGTTTTAAACAGGATTTTGGTTAGCAAAGCAACATAATAAATGCACATCCTGAAAATAGTATGTTCTGATCGAAAGAGCTATTTTCAAAATTGGACATTTTAGGGGCGTTTTTTAGGTGAAAAATCATCCAAAAAAAAATTATATTGCTTTTCAGTTTTTCAATCAGTTATACATTACTTAGCAGGTAAAAGTAAGTAATAGGTATACTCATAAAACTGCCATCAGTGCCAAGTGCAACTTTGTTATACGTTAACCCGATCGACACATTCATGATGTTTCACGCTCCGATTGGCTCACACCAAGCGTCTTAACCAATCAGAGAGCTAAACGTGGCGATCGTTTCAAACGCATAAACTTAAAAACAACTCGCATTCGGTACACTACAAGAGAAATTTATGAAGCTAAAACATAGATCCAATATCCTAACTAATATTATAAATGTGAAAGTATGGATGTTTGTTACTTAATCACGCAAAAACGGCTGAACGGATTTGGATGAAAGAACAATGGCGAATTCATAGCTGAAATTTATTGGAGTGTCTTAAAGTGACTTATATACGAAGGCATTTCTATTATTTTTCTACGTTTTTTCAAAGTATCACATTAACTAGTTATAGCCGAATAAAAAAGATATTTGAAATTAAAGTTATTCATATTTATTCTGCCAAATGACAGCAATTACAGCATTATTGTATTAAAATGCGTTTTTGTTTGTTATTAAGTATAATTAAATGGAGTAAATCAATTAACAATACTGTTTATTTATTTCGAAGGGGAAGTGTTTCTTGCAGTGAGGTAAATCATTGTGGTGTAAAAATGAATTACTTTCAATTAATGACGGGCAAAAAAACTATTATCCCAAATAAAAAAAAAATATAACTTGGTTTGACTTTGACAACTGTTGATTGGTTTTACTCATGTCACAGACGCCCATTAGTCCGGTCAATTTAGACATCCAAGGTTACAATAATTCGCACTTGGCTGAAAATTGGTAGGATTGTTCAATACACTATTATAAAGGAAATGTGAAAAGTCCTCATCGATCCGGCACGTGCAAAAAAAAATACACGTGGTCAAAGGTCACAAAAATGGGTTTTTCGCGATTTTCAGCAAAATGGTAAGTTTTATCATAAAATTAGCTCAGACAAAAATTGTAGATCGGACAATTATCTATAAAAATGTCTAACTACTTTTTTTCCTAAGAGCCACCGTTTTTGAGATATAACGATTCAAAAAGTTGAAACAGTAGCAAGCGCAACCTGAGAAAAAGAGGTTGAATCCAAAAATTTTGTATGTGGTATTACTAACTAGTAGTTGTGAAGTGTCAAGACATGATTCTTCATGTCTTGACACTTCACAACTTTTTTTATTTCGGACAATTGTGGCTGAATAATGTGGCCCATTAAATCAAAAACTCCAGGTTGTTCTATCATTACACGCACTCTAATAGCATTGAATGTATTCGGCATAGTAAAATAAAGCAGGTATACTACCCTAGCCACGCAGACAATTGAATGGGAGGCAGATGTTGCTGAAGGTTACACTGGCGTAGAAGATAAGGGAATGGGTTTTTTTTTTACCCCAAATTTTCATATTTTATATATGTTAGTCACACTGACCGATAGAACGATATTTTTGCTTGTATTACGGCTTCAGTGATGTACGAGTATATACGTGGTGTACTTATTCATATTTTGACGATTACAACTCTTTCAATATTTTGAATCGTTATATCTCAAAAACGGTGGCTCTTAGGAAAAAAGTATTAAGACATATTTATAGATAATTGTCTGATCTATAATTTTTGTCTGAGCTAATTTTATGATAAAACTTACCATTTTGCTTAATAACGCGAAAAACCCATTTTTGTGACCTTTGACCGCGTGTATATTTTTTTGCACGTGCCGGATCGATGAGGACTTTTCACATTTCCTTTATAATAGTGTATTGAACAAACCTACCAATTTTCAGCCAAATGCGAATTATTGTAACCTCACCCCAATTAATTAGTCTATTTTGACCGGACTACATATAAAGTAACTACATCAGAAGCTGAAATTATGCCCGGTCTATTTTCTTCTGGCAGTGCTTTAAGATCATATCTCAGAGAAGATGATGTGTTCATTCTGGAGGCTACCCACTGACCTGGATAGGGGTTATAGGGACAGTATAAGTTTACTACTTTTAGAACATACTAGCTGTTGCCCGCGACTTCGTCCGCGTTAAGTTCGTTAAACTGCACAAAAGTAACCAATAATTCTACACTTGCAAATAATTCCGAAAGCATCCAATTCATTCATTTTACATTCACATAAAACAGTTTAACTTCATTGCTTTTTTTAGTTGGGAAATAATCCAATGACTTCTCCCGCTCTTAGCTGACGCATAAGGGCGTGACAGACTTTTACTGACCAAAACCCACTCCTTGCCTAACTGCATGCCTTTCAGAAGCGAACCCATGACCCCTTGGCGACCCTACTGGGTCTCTATGGTTTTGCTGACATCTCCATGTGGCACGCTTGGAACACTACCCGCCGTCAACTCGGTCTCGGTGTAGATATTTGGTTACCGAACGGTCGGACGGCGCACCATTGCTCGCTGTCCGTAAGCCCACTTCTTCGGTGGCTGGAAATCGAGGTCGGGATCTTATTTCCTCAACACTGGGGCGTGAGGGCCATTTCCTCATCCATGCGGCCGCCACCTTGGCTGGATTACTGCTTCTCAGAAGGACGCAACCGCCTGCCACTCCACCCTGCTCTGGACCAGGGCCCGGCGCGAGAGGTCGCTGCAACCGATGACCCCCACAAAAATACGGCGGTGCCTCGTTCAAACGGTGCACATCCTTACCGTATGCTCCAACGTGTTCTCAGGGTGAAAATAAAGGGTCACTATTCCACATAATGGTGATCCACATAATGGGTCACCATGAAGAGAAGACACCGATTGGCTTACGAACATCAACGAAGCAGAAATAATAAGTGAGGGTTGCAGCAGTTGATCTGAATATTTACCTACTCCATGGAGAAAGGCGTTTGTTTATGTACATATGTCTCTAGTCTATATTACGGTTTAACAAAGATGTACGATTTTAAAATCATTTGTTGACCAAAAAAATCATATTAACCTTGAATGAATTCCAAGCACCACTCAGTAGACACGGTAAGTTCGGGAGGTCCCGGCATCGGATCAAGGAGGAAAGGATGCCCGGGTGTCGCCACTGTGTGGACCGCCCGGAGGACAGGGTGGAGCACACGGTAGAGGTGTGCCCTGCTTGGGCGGAGCGCCGCCGTGTCCTTGTAGAATCTATCGGCGGCGGCGACCTCTCGCTCCGGGCCCTGGTACAGGCCATGGTCCAGAGCGAGGAGGGGTGGTGGGCGGTAGAATTCTTCTGCGAAGCAGTAATGCTAGCGAAGGAGGCTGCAAACCGCGAGCGCCGCCGCCGAGATCCCGATCCCGATTTCCGATCACCGTAGGCGCGGGCTCGTGAACGGCGAGCAGCACGCCGTCCGGTAGTCTGGTAATAATCTAGACCAAGTCTAGTCGTCAATGGCGCGTTCTGTTCCACGCGCGCCTCAAGGAGATGTCAGCAATGGGTAGGGCCAAATCCTCTGGGGAACACGGAAAATCCGAAAGGTTCTCACCGTGTCCTCCAGATCGAAGGAACGAAGAGGAACAGGGTCGGGGGAGTTTAGTCAGTAAGAGTCTGACATGCTCTCCCGCTCCGCCCAAGAGCGTGAGAAATCATTCTGATGATTCTCCTTCCAAAAAAAACACCACTAAGTAAGTGTAAATAGCACTTACTTATGTAGGCTGAAAAAAAGTGTATAAAGTAGTTTTTAGTTGTCAAAATAAATGAATGGTCAGCACAAAGCTGATCCTGAAGTTAATAGAAGGTTTAATATTTGCCTCTTTTTTATTTGAGGTAGTTATCCAGCTCTAGGTGGAGCAAGTGGTCTTTTGCGGACTAAATTCCACCTTGTTCCTTCAGTTGCCATTTGCGTATCAGGGCCACTAACTTTTGCACGCCTTAGTTATTAGGTACTTCGGCACATTTTCTCTTTAAAGAGTAACTACAGAGACGTCATAGGGCGTTCTCACTTTCTGCATGATGCAAGTACCTACTAACCGAACATGAGTGTTTCGAGAGGTAGATATTTTGGATTCGGCGGGAAGAAAAGTAAGAAAGACATCCTTAAGCCTCCTATTGTCGTTTAGACATTTCTTAGGTGTCATTAGTCAAAAAGCGATTCCCGACGTTTTTAGTTATTTAAATTATCCGTTTATTTAGGCAGATTTTTTACTTGGGGTGATATTTGACTGACGCCTTAATAAATCATATGGTGTTTTTTTTCAGCGGGTACTACTTTCTTTACCGAGAGTTAACTTTGAAATTTATGAATTAAATTAACTCTTGAGTGCGTGCATTTTTACTCAGCAGACTTCACATTATTGATGGTCAAAAGCTGTGGTGCGATTTTAAACGGGTACAGTTTGCAGAGCTGTAAAAAAACCCACCATGTTCCTTCAGATGCCCTTTGCGAACAATTTCTCAAATCAATTCTATCTACCTATACTATGATAGCGCAATTCATAAGAAAGAGACTTCGACCGTGCAGCAGGAATCGTAATATTTTAATTTCGCCATAACTTCAAAACCAAACGTCCAATTTTAATCATTCAAAGACCAAATATTATCTACATAAACTGTACTTAGTGATAAAATAATTTATTTTGATAAGGGTTAATGGCATGAGTAAAATAAATGCGTTTAAATATAGTCCAAAAAAATTCAAGATTTTTAGATAAAAAAAATGGTTGTTGTGCCTCACTCGACATAGATAGGTATAGTGCTTCGCGGACTTTTTTGTAGATATTTATAAGATCTACAATTATTTAGAACATTTTATGGTTCTATCTTTTACGGTTTAGGCAGCGTACGCAAAATAAGTAACTTTTCTGGATGATTTTTTACACCTAAACCTAAATATCTTACGGAACCCTATTTTTTTCCAGAATAAAATTTAGCCTATGTTACTCGTGGTTAATGTAGCTTTCGAATGGTGAAATTATTTTTAAAAACGGTCCAGTAGTTTTTGAGCCTATTCATTACAATCAAACAAACAAAGTTTTCCTCTTTATAATATTAGTATAGATATGCAAGTGAAACTTCAAAACTTCATGACTGAATTTCTATTAATTCCGACCTCTTCGAACAAAAATTCTTGCACGAGCTAATTCAGAAGTTGACGCCGAGTTTAATAAGATATTTTTCATTTAAAGACGCTAAAATTGAATCTCAGCTAAATTAATGTATGGGTGGCTGCCATTGTTCTTTGGCATGCATATCATATATGCAGCATATGGCCTTTTAGTAGGGGAGCCCCAGAAGGGATTTCGGGATTTACTAAAGCGTGGCAGATTAATATACAGGGGGATACCTTGCACCCAGTTAAGTACCTCCACCAAATATGAGGCCCATATATAAAGCCGCCCGTGAAGGATACAAGATCAGATTAGTAAAAAAAAATGACCCTCAGACATTCTCGAGCGCGTCAGATTAAGGTAGGGTGAGTTAATTACATCTTAAAATGTGTATATTCCACTAATCTGACAATTTGAGAGAGACGTAAAGAAAGGGGAGGGCAGCAAAGTTGTAAAAAAAAAACGTCATCTCGACATTCTCGAGCGTAGCTAATTTTTTTTTTATTTTGAAGGAAATAATTCAAGAATAATGAAAAATATATAATCTGACGATTTCCGCAAGCCGAAATAACAAAAAATCGTCGATAAAGTTAAATGCGTGCAGTTGTGTGATGGCTACATTTCCTTCTCCGGTTTTCTAAAGAATTCCCTCAAAATTAGATTTCGTGGGAATTTGAACTGATTCGGACCGTTAGATTTTGAGAAATTTTGAAAAATCTCAAAAAAATAAGTTTTATATTTTGAAAGTGGTTTTTTTTTATATAACTTTTAAACGGCTTTATCGATCAACTTCAAAAACTAATCCGCCTTTGAGCTTGAAAAACCACGTCGATCGCTACCAAGCTGGTCAAAATCGGTTGATTCGTTCGAGAGATATCGTGAACGAAAGAAACCCGAAAAAGTGATTTTTTGGGATTACTCCGAAATTTTTGGTTCGATAAATTAAAACTAGAAAATAACTTATGAGGATGATAAAACTGCGTTGAATGCCGCAAACCGCGTGAAAATTACTTGATCCGTTCAAAAGTTATTGCGGTTTGAAGATTCCAATAATAGTGTTCTATGAAACTTTTATCAGACTTTCGAGCTGGGAGAGCTCAAATATTATCTCTTTGAACTCAGCGAGCTCAAAATATCACATAAAATATATTTTGAGCTCAAAAATGATATAAGTACAATTTTAAGCGCCCAGGAATGGAATTAGCTGGAAGTTGCAGGGGTTTTTTTGTCAGATCAGGCGAATCCCTCTAGATAATCGTCAGATTATGAGACAGTACGTTTAGAACATAAAGATGAAGTGAAAGTAAGAAGTGGCCACGAGTTTGCGTCCCATCGAAATGGTCAGATTAGTGAATGAGATCTTTTTTTTTGGTGCACTTAACACTCCCTTAGAAAATCTGACGCGCTCGATTAAATTATTTTTTTTTCCATTTTCAACCCTTCCATACAACCACCCCCATCATGCAAACGATCAGATTAACATACGTACATTATTAAAAATACGTAGGGCATTGATGCTATCAATATCTGACGCGCTCGAGGATGTCCATGCAACAGTTTTTTTTTACATATTTAAAAATCTATAGCCGCTTCCCCCACCGATGAAAAGGTATAATCATAGAACATTTTTTTCTTCTTATCATCTAAGCTTTGCAACCCAATAGGTCTCTACGACGCTCGAGTAAATCCCCATTTAGCATCGTGGCCTCCCCTACTATTTGATATGGAAAAGAACATAGGCTACCTTTATCCCGATTCTTTTGTTTCTGAAGTCCTCGCAGACGAAGTCGCGGGTAGAGGCTAGTTTTATATAACTTTAGAAACTATGGTAATATTATTAACTCTCACCGGTATCCGGTATAGTTCAGGCGTTGTTAATGTGCACATTAACTGGTTAATGTCCGAACTAACAGATGACGACAATTTATGATCTTCAATATAGTTTGCATATTTTAATGTCATATGAAATGGCATTGTTAGTCGAAGATTTATAGACAGTCGTTATCTCCTTGTTATTTACTTATTCTAGGAAACATTTATTCATAGGTATATAAAAGGAGAAATTGACTGTCTGGCATATCAATATACAGCTGAAACTACAAGGCCTACGCTTGTGAATTAATATTTTATATAAGGTTTATAGGCGACATAGGCGAGCAATAAGGCCAGGCACGCACTAGCGGCCAGGCCGCAGGCGGCCAGGTGAAACAAATGAAACCGCCATAGAGCGCGCGCTTCTGTCCGCACGCGGCCAGCGGCCACAAGTGCGCGCGCTCTACGGCGCGGTTTCATACTAATATATGTATCTCGATGGCCGCCGCGTCCTGGCCGCTGGCCGCTAGTGCGCTATGGGGCTAAGAAAGGATTTTTCTTTACCCCCTAAGGTTTAAAGTTCTAAAGTATTTACAGAGTAATAATATTATTAACTCTCACCGGTATCCGGTATAGTGCAGGCACCGTTAATACGCACATTAACTGGTTAATGTCCGAACTAACAGATGAAATCAATTTATGATCTACAATATAGTTTGACTATTTTAGTGTCATACGAAATAGCATTGTTAGTAGAGGAATTATAGATCTAGTCCAAAACGCTGTTATTGCCTTGTTATTTACCTAATTATTCTAGGAAATTTATAATATGCATAGGAATATAAAAGGAGAAACTATCTGTCTGACATATCAATGTACAGCCGAATCTACAAGGCTTAGGAGTGTAACATTTTGCGTAAGCTTTACGACATAGGCGGAAAGGATTTTTCAAATTTACCCATTTAAGGGTTGAGGGTCGAAAGTTTTTATAGAGAAACGCGAGCGAAGCCGCTATCAAATACTAGCTATTGATATATTATAGTCCGTAACGCCGTGTAACTTACTTAAAGCTAGGGAATTTTAATAAATTCACAAAGTCCGGGCTTAAGATGCCTTTTCAAACTTGATCTAATGCACACACAAATATATCTAAAAGTTAAAAAGGTAAACTAAACCATAGTAGTTTTTACAATATCTACTTACAAAATCATTTCGACGCTAGAGATCGGGATGCTGTACTCCCATCCCAACATCCAATAGTACACAATGCATCTACGAGTATAGCTCAGTACCGATGACAAAAAAGTCAATCACATACCTCCGTCGACGTATCGATTGCACTCTGCGCTCCGGTAGCATTCATTGCCTAGATACGTGTACGGTTAGCAAAAAAAGAAACCACTAAAGTCTGTTTTTTATACCCTGACACTAAATTGACACAAGTAATGTCAAACTGACAATAGGAATGATGCCAGTTCTTTTGTGTTGTAATATCATTTTTTTGCATTTAATTTTGAAGAATGAAAACGACAGTTCCAACAAAAAATCCTTTTTGAATAAGTGCTGGCTATTTTGCTAAGTAGAGCAAACTTTACTTTCCTGAAAAAAAAAAAGCGAAACATAGTTCAAAATATCTTTTAGAAGTTTAGAAAGCAAGCATATAATGGTCAAAACCTGTCTATTTTGAAGAAAGAACCAAACAGATAAAGGTAATTTTCACTAGTAATCATTATCTTGTCTTTAAAAATTAAATAAATACAGACATCAAAAGTGTCTAGGGATCAACATATATTTTTGCAATAACTTTTCTCCTGATTGATATTAATTAAAATTTTCTTTAAGGATTCATCAAATAAAGTGTTTTCGTTTGTCACAGTAACGATAAACCAAGTCACCTTTGCATTAATAAAGAAATTTGCCATTTCCCTAATAAAGGGATTTTTGACATTTGAACCACTAACATTAAAGTTCGAAAAAAAGACTGAAATAACAGTTTTCTTTAAAATTTTATTGGGTAACTTAAACAATTAATAATCCGTGTTTCTACCGCGAACACTAACAACACAAGAACATCGGTTTGGCATACTCAAAATGAGTTCATCCAAATCACGCTGTGGAATGGCCGCCCATGTTCGTTGCAACAACAAAAAAAGGTCTTCTTGCGACTGGATACCCTCCATATTCGGCAGAGCTCTTCTCTGTAGCATATCCCATGCATGCTCAATCGGGTTCAAGTCTGGCGACTGAGCAGGCCAGGGCAGGACATTGATGTTAGCTGCGGCGAGAGTCTGTCTTACAACTCTTGCGGTGTGCGGTCGTGCATTATCATGCATTAACTGAAATAAGGGACCGATTTGCACTTGTAGAGGAACGATGACGTCTGATACAATCGTCTCAGCATAAATTTGAGCGTTGAGGTTGCCTCTGATCCAAATCAACTCAGTTCTTCCGCCGATCCAAATACCCGCCCATACCATGATGGTTCCACCACTATAAGGATGGACTTCCTGGCAGGATTTTAATCGCTGTTGGCGTCCAGGGGTTCTCCAGTGTCGTATACGTCTTGTATCCGGTCTCATACCAAAACGAGACTCATCAGAAAAGCACACGAAACGCCATTGTTCTTCTGCCCAATTTCTGTGTTCAAGAGCCCATTGATATCGAATCCTACGATTGTGCATTGCTATAGGTGGTACCCGTAGCGGTCTTCGGGAATGAAGGTTCACTTCATGCAAGCGGTTTCTGACTGTTTGGTCGCTAATTAAGTTCCCTGAAGAGTGATGAAGCCTCACGGCTAACATCATGGCGGTTATTGTTGGAGCTCTTCGAGTTAAGATTTGAATGTATCGGTCTTGTCTCCGTGTGGTGCAGCGATACCGTCCTCCATGGCGCTCAGCCACGGTACCAGTGCTTCGGTAACGTGTCCAAAGTCGACTGATAACACTCTGACTTGTATTCAGAGCTAAAGCCACAGTACGTTGCCGGGAACCAGCTTCTATGATTCCCACGGCTCTGAGCATTTCTTCCCTGCTTAAATGACGTCGCCGCTCCATAATAACGTTGGTTTTAATCAGTAGTAGGGAAGCAGTAGCACTAATAATGTCTTCAATACGTTGTATGTTTTTATAGGGAAAATATTGACAGCTGATTTTCATCTTTTACTCGAATTTGATTCACAGTTCCTGATTCAAATTATGAAATGCACCAAAAAGGATCCATATAAATTTATAAAATCATAAATTTATTACAAAGCCACATCTCAATCTCAAGAAATCCGCATAAAAATGCTTGATCCCTAGACACTTTTGATGTGTGTATATGAATTAAAGATTCCATATACATTTTTACTGTTAAGTCAAAAAAATACCTACGTCAATGTCAAAAATCCAAAAAATATTTGAAGTTATTTATTGTGACAACAGTTTTTAACAGACAAGTTGTTTCCACAAATTAACATTGAAGGCATCCATTTTAATTAAAAAAATGCTTTATATTGTGATTGAGAAACCATACACCAACTTTCCTTTCCATCATCATCATTATTTCAGCCGACAGACGTCCACTGCAAGGCTTAGGCCTCCCCCAAGGATAACCACATCTACCGTCCCTGTACTTATTGCACCCAACGAGCTAACATCAGCATCTAACCATCACCAGATCATCACCACTTTCTCACAACACCAAAACATTCTCCACAGACATCAAAAATGACACTACCAAAAAATATACCTAACCTTTTTCACCAACGCTACCGCAATAGACCGGGTTTAGCGGTTACCGAAAGCCGAAATGATTTATAAAAGGCCTCATTTGAATCCGAATGGGCTCTCGGCCTCAAACCTTACCTCTGACAGATAAATAGGATATTTTTCACATGTAAAATAGGCGAAAGTTATCGGATATTGGATTGTTAAAAAGTCCCGGATTACCCAAGGCTTTGGGGTTAATGTACAGTCGAGTTGTTTATATCTTCGGCAGTTTTGAAATTGCTTTTTAGTCTGGCTTTAGCTCTACAATACTTTTTAAAGCTATGCTACTGGGTAGACTGGTGCAAGGAAAACTACTACGAGTAAAAAACAAAGGTCAACAGTAGTCAGCTTCAGTAAGAGTTATGTCATGTCTTATATGATCAGGCAGGGCCAACTTTGCCACTGTCAGCCACTTTAACTACCTCAATAGTTCATCTTTCTTGATGTATTCCTTGTCTGCATTTGCCTTTTGGGCCCTTTCGCATTGCTTGAACCATTGAACTTCATGTAATCTGGCTTCATGGTTTGCTGCTGCTCCATTTCCATTTTAGTCTTTTCAATGCGTCTATTATATATTTTTTAACACAGTTGCTCGTAAAGCTGATGTAACTCCACCGGTTTTAAATATGTAAAGCGGGTCATAAAAAACGCGTGTGTTACCAAAACAAATAGTTAAGTTATAGTCCATACAAATTCCATAATAGCATTATTTGCCATTTCGATTAGTTCGAAATTTGAATAGCCTCATTTTAACATGGTGATTATTTGTGGTTTTTAGTTATTTTTTGTGATATTTGTAATTTTTTGTCAGTTTTTGTGATTTTATGTCACATTTTGTCATTTTTGTCACATTTTGTCATTTTTTGTCACTTTTTGTGATTTATTGTCATTTCAGTAATTTTGTCACTTTTTGTGATTTATTGTCATTTCAGTAATTTTTTGTTACTTTTTGTCATTTTTTTGTCATTTTTTGTCATTTTTTGTCATTTTTTGTCATTTTTTGTCATTTTTTGTCATTTTTTGTCATTTTTTGTCATTTTTTGTCATTTTTTGTCATTTTTTGTCATTTTTGTCATTTTTTGTCATTTTTTGTCATTTTTTGTCATTTTTTGTCATTTTTTGTGATTTGTTGTGATTTTCTGTGATTTGTTGTGATTTTCTGTAATTTTTTGTCATTTTTGTCATTTTTTGTCATTTTTGTCATTTTTGTCATTTTTTGTCATTTTCGTCATTTTTTGTAATTTTTATCATTTTGTTATTTTACCAAACTCCAACAATATTTGCGTTCGATTTCTTTGGTTTTTTTTTTCTTTCTTTCTTTCTGTTTCCTCGCAAATGTGTTAAAAAACGTCGTACGATATACGTGCGTATTGGTTATAACATGCTCGGCTCAGTTACGCCCTCGCCTTCGGCTCGGGCTGAAATTCCGCCTCGCATGTTATAACTATCATTACGCACTAATATCGTAATGTACTATTGTTTTGTTTTTTTTTCTGATATAATATAAACCGTTTTTTTGTATTGTCAGAATCACATTTAATACCAAGTTGTTATAGCAGTAAAGTACACCATTTTGTCAACTGTAGAAACAAGAACCGGCCTTCAGACGACGGAACTATTCTTACCGTAAGTGTACATATACAGGAGAGTGGGAAGGGTTGAATATTCGTTTGGCAAAGGTTGATTAATGTTGGTTTGTGGATATCTTACTAAGGATATTGGCCAGTTCAATTTAAGGGGTATGTGCAGGTAAGTTATTGATATTTGTTACAAAGGGGCCGGTTATGTGGAGATTCGGAGATCGTAATCTTGTAAGTTAATTTAGATATGATATTATAATATCATATCTGTGATTCCGTGGGATTTGCGGGACTATGCTATTCCAAAACTTTATTTTTATTTTTTGACGATACTACAAGGCAGCCCGCTATAACGATAGAAAAAAAAATACGAAATTGACTCTAAAAATTACTTTTATCGATTATGCAATCATTCTGATTGTTTGTCAGATTAATTTATTCTACAAGCAACGTTGTATAGTAGTATTTTATAAAGATTTTTTGCAATTTGCACATCACAGTGCCATCTGACCTGCAAAATACTTAGGACAATTTGAATTTCACGAGAGTTAAATTTCGCATAATTAAAACATTAACAATTTAATGTATGTTTAAGAGGTATAAAAATCAGGGACGATTAAATAAAACAATTAACTTTCATCTTACTGATTTAGGAAAGTCTTTAACTGACATTCATTACGTTTCGTTTCCCGTCTGATTTAGGAATCACACAACACAAAATACAAAATTATTTTCCATAGGTACAAATTCTGCAGAAAAGTTAAGAGTTTTATAATTATAAAATTGTTACCTAAATTACTTGTTAATGAAGCTTTGCTGGGTCTAATCAATATTACCTATTGATCAGAACGGTTCGTCGCCGTTGTCTAAACCCTTTTTTTGGAAAAACATTCAATCCAATGACTTCTCCCGCTATTTCGTGGCAGACTTTTACTGACTAAACCCCTCTTCTTTGTTACTTTTTTACCTTGCAATCCAGTGCACCGGGTTTTCCTGTCAAAAGCGAACACATGGTCCCAATAGGCTTGCTGACATCTCTTTGAGGTGCGCATCGAATACTACACGTCGCCGACGACTTAGGATCGGTCCAGATGGCTACCGGACGGCCTCAGCCAGACGACTACCCATTGCTCGCCGTCCGACACGGGTGTGGTGGTAGATGTCCTATGGTCTATCGGTTTAGGTAATTAACTAAATGTAAACAATCTTGGCATGTCTTTTTATCGAAAAGTTGTCTAAAAATTGTATGTAAAAATCTTTGCAACCTCCGACCTCTTTAATATAAAAAGACATACCAAGATTGTTTACCTTCAATTAACCATATAAACCGATAGACCATAGAACCGACCAATACAAATGATGTAAACCATCTAAATACTCATAGTTATAAAATCATGAAAATGATCGGACAATATCGACACTAACGATGAGTGAACAATATTTGAGCAGTGTAATGTCATGACGTCATAGATGCATGTGTCGCTCGCACGTGCTCCGGTCGACCGCACGTGCGATTGAAGTTGATATGTGTAATGATCGTTAGGATTTTGGAGTTTAAATAGTTGTTATTTTATCGAATGTACTAACTGTTACTGTGTATTTTTGAAATAGACAGAAGGTTATAAAATATGTTATAAATATGTAAATCTGACCCCAGTCTTACCTTGAAGTACCATGTTACCCCAGTTAATGGGTTGTGGTGGTCTGGTAGGCAGCCGCTCCTCGTAAAATACTGGTATTCAGCTAAGTCCAGCTTGACTGCAAGCTGACCCTCAATATAGTTGGGAAAAGGCTAGGTAGATGATGAGAAGGTTATAAAATAACATAAGCATAATCAGCCTTATAATGTTCCCACAGCTGGGACTCAGGCTTGGAGTAGGTATGAGCCATAATCCACCACGCGGGCCTATTGCGGATTGGTGGATCACATGTCATTTTTGGTTCTAAGACATGCCGGTTTCCTCACGACGTTTTCCTTCACTGTTTTGAGAACAGCGGTGATGAAATAAATTATACAAAGTAATGGGCTTGTCTGAGATTGAAAATAAGTCGGGGCTGTTTAATAATAATAATACATGTTTTTATTTTACATAGGCCTACCTGGGCACTTAAAAAAAGTCGAAGCTAGTGCACGGTTCCAATTGGTCGTTTCCTATGGAGAAGAACCGGCAAGAAACTCCTTGGTTACTCTTTTCAATTCTCTCCATGTTACCACTTGGGCCAACACTGCTCCTTGGGCCTTGGATCCCGATATTATTCACCCCATATTTACTTAAGTACCCCATAAGCCACACCATTGACCGATGTATATGTGTCCTTTAAACAAAGATAACATAATTAATCCACATCCTTTGAACTGGTTACAGACCTTTCATGGGGCGTCGAGGGGGCTTTCAAAATGTCTTACGAACGGTTTAAGAGTCAACATGTTAGGGAAGGTTCTGAAATGTATGAATACGAGAGGGTATTATGAGAGGTTTGAGAGAGAGTGTCATCCTTTTACTGCATCAATCCATCTGTGTTTCTTCAGATATCCCCTGACGTATTAATACGGTGTTCTACGTTAACTATTCAAAGCGAATGCGAAGCGATGCAGTCCTATTAGAACAAACGGGACTAAACGTACGTGGGTGTGGTAAGGCGGTGAAGAAGCGAAGCGGATACAACTGTTGGTTTCATATTTTTATGCGAAATTTTTAGAGTCCTTTCATGGGGCGTCGAGGACACTCACCCTTTCAAGTAGAACTACAAACGGTTTAAGAGTCAACATGTTAGGGTAGGCCCTGAGATGTATGATTGAGATGTTTGTTCATAGGTTTATTAATATTATACCGACTTACGTAGCGTTGATGGTATGGTTGGTCGTTGAAGATAATAACAAAATAAAAAAGTGATAACAATATTTTTTCCTCAAACTCAAATTGAAATAATAAAATTTTCTCTTAGATAAAAGCAATCACAGAGTAAAGTCAGAATTGAAAACATACATACCGTATTAACCTATCAATACCCGCGAAACGAGACACAATAGTAAAACAATAACAGCGCGGTCCAATGAGACCGGTCGGGGATTCATGAATTAAGTTTTCTCTCAAAATATGAAAATTAAACACTAACTAAAATATGAAAAAAAATCGAAGACGTAATAAAATTATGTACATCCTTACAAAAGGCCGTTTTGTGTACGGCCTATTGTAAGAACGACCAATTAGGGACAGCCTTCGGGCAGTTGAGAATTTAACGCGCGACAGATTGTAATCTGACAGTTTCACTTCGACAGATTATAATCTACCAAAAAATAATACGTTACATTGTTAGAAGTGTGTTACAGTTCACAATCTTATATTACATTATAAAGTAAGAGTATTTACAATATAATTCCTCTGCACATGTGTTCGTCACCTGTGTCTACTTACTCCGTGTTACCCCAGTTAATAGGTTGTGGAGGTCTGGTAGGCAGCTCCTCGTAAAATACTGGTATTCAGCTGAATCCGGCTTGACTGGAAGCCGACCCCAATATAGTTGGGAAAAAGGCTAGGCAGATGATGATGATGTGTTTGTCACCTAAGATTTAATACAAAGTGACGGCGTTTGCAATTATCCACTGTCATATTCATCAAAATTATTTTAAAACAATCCTCACCCCAACATTCCCATCTAAAAAACCCTTCAAACAAACTCCTAAACGAAATGAATACTGTTTGGATCACAGTCACACATGTGTTCTCATACAAGGCCGCCCTTATGTGAGACTGAGCCACAAAACAGATAGGTACAGAAGTCCATCTCATAATTATACATACCTATGTACAGTCAGCACCAAAAGTCGATGAATAGAATCAACATAACAAAACACCTGTTCGCAATAAAATGTGTTTCATCTGTTCACAATAAAATGTTTTGTTATGTTGATTCTGTTCATCGACTTTTGGTGCTGACTGTACATACTTAATATTCAATACGCGTGAGGGATTGAACGACCTCACGCTCCAGCCGCCGAGATTCCGACCCCGACAACCCGCCACAGTAGATGCAGGTTTTCAGATGCCAAGCAATAGGTAACTCACCGTCCGGCTGTCCGTTAATCGACCAGAATTCACTGCACCGAACCCAGTCGTTACAGCGCATAGTAATCAACGAGATGTCAGCAAACCGTAGAGGCCCAGCAGTAGCACCTATACCCCCGCAATCTAGGACCGCAGGGAATTTCTGGAAAAGAAACCCTAGAACGCAAAGAGCAAATGAAATGATATAATTAGATGATCTCCACCCTTAAAAATTAAGCTTCAAAAACGATAACGCCCGTTTTCAATAAACTATCTATCTCCAGTTTTGGCATACTGGAGATGATAAAACAAATGATACAATACAAAAATTTACATGTTTTCTGTTGTTTCATTTGTTTTTCTATCTCCGATATGCGATAGATAGATATTGTTTCTACTAACCAGTCCAAGATATCGTATCCGTGAGCGGAGCGTGTCTATGTGTGCGTTGTTCGATCGCGCTTTGTATGTAGACTACCTTCTGTACCTATCTCTTCAGTGAGTGACCCGTCTGGAGATACTCGTATATTAATATCTCCGCATCGTTCTGTTATGCACTGCCGTGTGTCACTTATATTGAGTGATGGATGTCGTGCATTTTAATTACATTCGAAAATGTAATGAGTTCGGAGTGTATAACATCTTTTGATTGAAACATTTCTCATCTGGTGTTTAATTCTAACTGTTAAGGGGGAAGCTTCAGGTTAGCCCGCGAAATTAAAATTTTCTTACGTTTTTTGCAATTTGCAAGCCAGCGGTAGGTTGTAAAAAGTTAAAAATACTTAAGCGACTGTAAAACGTAACTAATTACATAATTATAACCATAAAAATCATCAATGCTTGTATTGATCCAAGCCCACTTAAGTGTAGGAACGATGTTTTCGAGGTCAAAAACGTTCCTGCAGTTAAGTGAGCTTGGAGGCTTGTATTGATAAGATGCTGCGCTGGAAAGCCTCTTACAAGATGATCCGATGGCGTGGTAAGGTCGCCGGTCGTGGGAATCCGATGGATGCGATACGAACAGAAACGGTCGTTGTGGCGACACTTAAAGGATGTCTACGTATGACCAGCATTGAAGTTAAAATGATGACACAATTACCTAATGACTTGAAGTTTAACCAAGATTCATACAAATATCAAAGCAAAAATACTTTACCATTCTTTAAAATTTTTGAATCTCATAACAAACCTACGTCTAACTTTACAAATATTCCAAAGAAGATGCTAAACATTGAAAATTTAAAGCAGCAATTTTCCTAGACACTGAAAATGAAGTTCCAAACGGAACAGCACTGCATGCAACTGATATTATTTATGTACAAGCAACTGATTGGCATTTACCATCTCGTATGAACTGAATGTAGGTGTTGTAGTACTGTACAACCGTGGTACTATCCGTGCGAGTAAACATGACCCCTGGCTCGAAAACAGTTGCACATTGAAAAACACCTAAGAAAATCTTTATGCAAGTTTAGAGATAATATGTTTGTTTGTAATCGGTAAGTATACAGTGGATGATCTTGTTAGAAAAGACCGATGTTGGGAGCAAAAGTTAAGTTTAAACTGAACATCACAGCATGCAACTGATATTATTTATTTACAAGCATCTGATTGGCGCCTACCGCCTCGTATGAACGAAGGCAGCGCTAGACGTAGGTACTGAAATATTAGACTAAGCTACTTATACGTTGGTTTGGTACCATATGCAAGTAGAGGAACATTAGTACCCAAGAAATAGTTACTGATTTGGGAGTAGAAATGCAGGTTACTGTATTAGATTAAAACTGGATATAATATGACAATATCGTATTGTATACGATACATCACATTGAACCAAATTCATTAGTTTCCAACATAACCGCGTTATATTTAGAAAAATAGTTTACTATTTCCAATAGTTTTCAATTTGACCCTGAAAAAAATGAACAGAGAGTACCGGAGTGGGTTTTAGTCAATAAAAGTCTAACACACCCTCCCGCTCCGTCCTATACCGGGAGAATACTACCAAAGAAGAAGTCTGTTCCTAAGTCATCTTTATCAAACAAGTTCAAAAGTCTAGAAGTCATAATGCGTAGCATAAGTAGACTCAATTGGTGTTAAACTCATAGTTCTAAAGAAAACAAACAAACAATAAGAATCCTATCTCAATTCATACCGCCACCTCTTAAAACGATATCGATTCCATTCGGACGGTCGGACCCCATGCTTATAGAATGCTGGGAACAGCCCAAGCGAACGAACACTGGAGCTATGCGAACGCTAACCAGTGGATTGCCGACGAATACCGCATGCTTTCAAACTTTCAATCACCGATTGTCACCGTACTCCTGTAATTAATAATTTTGCAAATATTTTTAATTAGACAATTCAACCAATTTCATTCCGTTAGTTTAATTACGGAATTCCCGAGCCTACCTTCCAGCTTCATCAACAAATAAGTTTGTTGGCAACTCATGCTTATAACCAATTTATGCCAATTCTAATAAGCCCGAACACGCCTAGGACATTGTTTTATTACGGATTCAAAAGCACGACAACAACTTCCTATTTTTAACCGACTTCAAAAAGAAGGTTATAAATGTTCGGCTATATGTAATTTTTTTTATAATTCTTTTTTGTATATTCATTTATAATTTCTAGTGTTAGTAACATCTTTCAAATGTAATCAAAGTATTGATTCAAAATACCCAATTCAGATGACGTTCGTTTGCCTTCATTCACTTGCTCTTTTTTTTCTTGCCTTTTTTTTCTTGTTCTTTTTAAAGTACTAGCTTTAGCCCGCAGATTCGCCCGCGTACATAAAATATAGCCTATGTCACTCAGGAATACAGCAGCTTTCTATTGGTGAAATAAATTTAGCAATCGGACTAGTACTTCCACAGACTACCTCATACAAACAAAAAAACAAAGTTTACCTCTTTATTATATTAGTATAGATATATCAATCAACTCTTTAGATATCCGACAAAGACCGAAGAATAAAGCATTCTCCATCGGCGATTCCCATTCCATGTTCGTTCGCTTGGCCTGTAACCTCCAGCGCACAACTAGCCCGTATTACACAGCTATCATGCCATTTGGCGTGCACCCATATACTCATTTGGCATCAGATCGGATGCACGTGTTTATGTGCCAGTTCGACGCCCATTTCCGGACATTTGTTCGAGTCCGGGATGAGGTTAGTTTAATATCGACTTTGGATGGACCGAGGTTTTGAAGGATCCTGTTTTGAAATTGAAATGATTTATGAGGTGTTTTTAGTGTATGGTTTAAAATATGGGGCTAATGTGTGGTTGGGTTAAGACCACCTCATAGATTATGTAATATTGGTAAATTTTAAGAAAAAGTCTATTTAGTATTATGAATTCGTATACTGGGTAGTGATAGGTAGTTCGCCGTCCGGTCGTCCTAGGGCTGAGCCTGAGTCGTCAACGGCGTATGGTGTTCCACGTGCACCTAAAAGAGATGTCAACAAAACCATAGACGCCCAGCAGAGCCAATGCTGGCTATGGCCACGGCAGATTTTCGAAAGGGAAGTCTGAAACGCCTTCTCGTCCCACCCTAGAGCGGGATAAGTAGTCGAATGATTCCCGACCTCAAAAAAAGCTGTCATCTTTACTTACAAAGAGATAAAAGCCAAAGATAAAATCGCAAGCTCTTTCGGACGCTTCTATAGCCCAAAAAATAGCTATTGTTTTCGAGCTATAGAATTGTCTCAAAGAGTTAAACTGGCCCTGAAAGGCAAAAGACTACCCTTATTGGGTATTTACACAGAACAAAGAAGTATTCTGTGGGTATTTAGATACGTCATTATCATTATCACCGAGTCCAATTCTAATTAATAAATAATTATTTCTAACTGATCCCCAACATCATCCTAATCATATCTTCACGCCATAACAAGGGTAGCTTCCCAATTAGGAGGAAGTCAACCGTCACCAAAGATAACGCGGCCTGAAATCGAGGGGAAACCATGAAGTGTGCCGTATGTGGACCATATGTTGCTGATGATGACGTCAGAATAGTGGAAAAAAGCAATGTAATGGTAGAGGGATTAGTGTTTTTAATCAAATCAATTCCATCTCTCAGAGAAAAGCTATAGGTATAGGTGTTAGGGTCTTGAGTTAGGTTAGGTCTTAAATGAAAGGCAGTTTTTTTAGGTGGTAAATTATTCAATGACTTCTCCCGTTCTAGAGCAGAGCGGGAGAACGTGTCAGACTTTGACTGGCTAAAACCCATCCATGATTTTTTACTTGCGTTCTAGGGCCGCGGCTGCGGTAACTTTTTCGAATAATGCTGTTGTCCTAATTCCTGTTTTTTTTTTCTTAGAAGTATTTTATCCCAGTATTAGTGTTTTCTGGCATAAACTTTGTAACGTTTCCGCTGTTAGGAGGCCTCCTCTCTTGGAGAATGAATGGGCCAGATTCCACCACAAGGGCGCAGTCACATGTTTTCGACTTTTTTGTTTCTAGGAGATACCGGTTTCCTCACAATGTTTTCCTTTGCCAGTTTGAAAGTGATAGCAATAAAATAAATTACACAAATTAATGCACTTTTGGCTGTGTTTGAAACCACAAGCTACAACTATAGTAGTAAGTTGAAGTCGTTGCCACTAGGCCACCACTGTTCTGCCACTGTGTTCCGCAGTGAAACCGATAATTATCTAATTTCACGCGAGCGGCAGGAGCTTAACTTGGATATATTACAATGTACCGAAAAATAATGCGTTAAATCGTAAATTCTTTTTCGGTAGCTTACAATCTTGCGAGATAGATAACCTACTGCAGTTCATAGCTATCCCCGATAAACAGTAAGATTCTATCTATCCATCCACAACTTTGGTAGGAAATGCCGTCGGTAGGTTATAGGAAAGCAAGTAAGGGCAAAAGGACAGATTTGTTTATCTTTAGTAGCTGCAACTGTAGATAGATAGCATATCGAAAACGGGCGATAGATTACTAAGTGTAGATAGACTAAAATACTGCAACGTTTTAGAAACACATTCATCATGCGTACAGCTTTTCTTCTAAGGTAAAAAATAGAACTGCGATCGCATACTAAACAAATGAGACACTAATGTCGCCATTTGTGTCGTAGTCTAAAGATAGCTTAAAGTCAATTCTAAGTTGAGCCGTGTTACTAAGTTAAGTTACAAACTTGTAGCTTACTCCTCAAGACTGTCGAGTACTACATAGTATCAATTTGTAAACTAAAGCTGGTTTAAGTGTGTTGAAATGTGTTAAAGTTTACGTGTGGAATTTGAATTTCTTTGCTGTGTATACCAAGTTACTGTTTTAGTCCTGTTTGTCGTAACTTATAGCCTTATCAGGGTGAAACGAGCCAGTAAATCTGACTCCAGTCTTACCATGAAGTGCCGTGTTGCCCCAGTTAATGGATTGTGGAAGTCTGGTAGGCAGCCGCTCCTCGTAAAATACTGGTATTCAGCTAAATCCGGCTTGACTGGAAGCCGACTCCAATATAGTTGGGAAAAGGCTAGGTAGATGATGATGAGGGTGAAACGAGTTATCCATATGTTTACAATTCGAACCAGTAATTCCTGTAAGATCAGAAGCTTTTATTTCAAATAGACCATTTACAGCCCCTTTAGAATGGTCAAATTATCGCTCAGTCCAAAAATCATTAATCTCTGTGGAGAATGGAGTAGAACTTGCAAGAACCTCCATGGACACTCTTTTTAATCACACTATTTATTTATTTATTTGGCACCAAACCGTTCCGACGTCTTTGAGTCGACACCATCACCGGCCCACGCTGTGTGCGCTGTGGACTAATCGCACTGTGTGTGCCTACAGCATTATGCTGAGCGTTCGGCCGTTTTGCACGGACGTGGCGCATATTTCTTGCCGTTTTTTTTTTAATGTTTGTAAATTTGCCACTGTTCTTTGCAAATAAAGAGTTTTTCTTTCTTCTTTCTTTCTTTTCTTCTATGAGTTACATGAATCCTGGTTACACGTTTTCTATCGCGTCTATTACCATGTTTAAACAAACTGTTCAGCTTTATAATATTAGTAGATATAGATGTAGGAGTTCATCTTAAAATACAAGTTTTACGAGGTACGGAGGAATCTTTTCCTTTAGTTGTAATCCCGCCTGTCATCTGTAGATCATTGCAAAGTTATTTATTTTTTATGCAGAAGTGGTATCTGGCAGATACGTCCCAAAATGAGAGCAGTACTCCATACATGATCGAACTAGCGCACTTCACTCACTTCAACTCAACTTCTCTTCAACTTCGCTTTTCACTTTAAGTAGCTGCTGATGTAATACAACAACAGATAATCCTCCTTTTGGCACAGTCGGATAATAGAAAAATAATGTTATGTCAATGGCCCTCAAAGATAGATGCCACATATTACTAGTACAATACAGTATCTCTAATAACAACATCAAATGTCTGTCAGTCACGACATTGTTAATTGCACGGGGACGGGTGTCATTATTTTAATTTATATTCATGGTTCAGTTATCAATTAGGGGTGAGCAGGGATCGAAGTTGCTACTGTGTTTTCGATTGAACAGCAGTTATGACAGATTTTTGCGTATGAGTTTCAAAGAACAAAAATTGGAAGCATTTATTTCAAATATACCATTAACAGACTTTTTGAACTGTCAAGAAGTCAATTAGTCAAAAAAATTATGCTAATTGCGTATTCCTAAGCGTAGCTCATTGTGGAGAAGAACATGCAAGAAACTCCATGGACACTCTTTTCAATCATTTTATGTATTACAAATATTTCGGTTAAATGTTTCTTGTCACTACTATCGTATGAGAATAATGTACCATAGTAAAAAAAACAAATTCTAAACATATAAATTAAAAAAAAACCAAAATCTAAGAGATGACCAGTCTCAACTGACAGCGTTCGTTCACGGGCATGACGCGAGCTCAACCATTTTGAAGAGAACCGAATGCAATGAACACGCACCACCATCATGACCATCAGTGAGATATTTGAATGAGTATGACAAACTCTCAACTGTTCATTTATGTCTAAAAGTGAACAACAGTAGAAACACTACTGTAGAACAAGAAATTACCTATTTGGCGTCAAGAACAATGTACAATATACTTGTCAACTCAGAATAACCATCTTAACAAACCGTCTTCCTGACCCGACGAGGGAAGATTGCCTCATAACCTAGGGACAATGCAACATAGCATAAGGTTGTGCGCAAACCAAGGAATTTACAGTGCAGACTGAATTAAAATTCCTAAGTATTTGTCGGATTCGTCGGATTATACAACATGTAACTCATCATCATCTGCCGAGCCTTTTCGCAACTATATTGGAGTCGGTTTCCAGTCAAGCCGGATTTAGCTGAATACCAGTATTTTACGAGGAGCGGCTGCCTACCAGACCTCCACAACCCATTAACTGGGGTAACACGGTACTTCATGGCTAGACTGGAGTCAGATTTACAGCTTCTGACTATCCGTAACGACTGCCAAAGATCTACAAATGACAGCCGGGGGGACCTACGGCTTAACGTGCTTTCCGAGGCACGGAGGAAACTCGTTATGTTAAGATGGTCACCCATCCACAGACCAACCTTAACAAGCGTTACTTAACCTTGAAGATCGACCTGTGCGGCTGTTATTATCTAGCCACGAGCTCCTCTGCACACCCGTGTACACCAGTAAATTACAATCATAATATGTGACTGAAATTTTACATTAGTAAAGGCACTTCGTTCGTATTAAAAAAAAAATATCCTGCGAGTAATTATTGTGTATGATAAATCTTGCTTGCGTCATAGCAAAATTTACCAAGAATCTATCAAAATTGGCAATTTACTATCTGAAAATTATCAAGAATTATTTTTGGATAAACAAAAATACTTTTAAAATAGCTGAAATTAATTAAATAGTCAATTCTGAAAAACTCATTTTATGATGTACGTTTATTATAACCAGTGATATGAATAGGTAGTGCCTATTTGCCTAAACTTCGAAGAACAGAGACAAGAAACGGAGACTTCCTAAGGACTAAATTTTTTTCCGAGACATCTGTCCCGAAATTTCGAGACAACACTTAAATATATTAAAATAAAATGTTATTTGGAATAAGTACTATTACGATCAACAATTCATTTACAAAATGTTCCCCGAAAAAAAAAGCAGAAAATTTTATAGTTGTAACGACTGTATGTTATTTATTATGATAGTTGCAAACTTTTGGTAAATATAGACGAATTACTTATTCCAAATAACATTTTTTTAATGTATTTTAAGTGTTGTCTCGAAATTTCGGGAGTCTCGGAAAAAATTTAGTGCTACGGAAGTCTCCGTTTCTTGTCACTGTTCTTCGAAGTTTAGGCAAATATGCACTACCTATTCCTATCACTGATTATAACACAAGATGTATCCTTGTTAAATAGAGTAAGTCTTTGTTTTTTTTTTCATATTGATAAGCTCTACTATAAGAACCATAGATTAATGTGATAATAACTAATCAGTTTGTTTAGAAAAACAATAATGAAACACAACTAAATACTGTACAAAACGTTTCCACTATACACTCTACCTAACACACTAACACATCTCACTCCACAGTATATATGGGTCATTTTCTCACAGGCAAGTCCCTCGCCATTGAGTCTAGGAATGCAGTCGTTTCCGTCCAGGCATGTCTAACTTACAGCCTAGACTAGTTTCTCCCGCGGCGCCACCTATGGGAAAATGATGGCTGTTTATGGCAACTAGCTTGGAAGTAGTGAGATGGCGTAATGTGATGGTATATTGTGTATATGTTACGTTGGGTGAAGACGGAAATGCAATGAAACGCTTCTGTGTAGTTAATTCTCTATATATAAGAGGAGAAACTGACTGACTGACATTATGTATCACAGGCATAGCCGAAAATACCTACTGGAACTAGGAGCATGAAAATTTGCACAAGGTTTCCTTTTATAATAATGAGCATTTAGGAAGTGTTTTTGAAAATTCGGCTTTTAAGTGGGAAATTCATGTGTATGCAAAATTAAATTTCCTGAGTCAGTTTAAAATTCAATAGAACTTAGTAAGTAGAGCTGCTATCGGATTTTCAATTAAATTTTCTGATGAAAACCCAACTTTCCGACAGCACAACGGATGTCAGGAGCGCAAGTATATTTATAACAGCATGACCAACATGGATGTTTTGTGAGGATATTTAAGTAGATTCCTGGATGGTTTAGAAGCCGCTGCAATTGGATTCTCAATTTTTTTTTACTCTACTAAAATCCAACTTTCGAACAGGATAACGTACGTCGGGACCAATATAATAAATAAAATAAAAATTAAGTGACCTACCGTAACCATTTAATACCACAGTATCAAGTCAATTGATCGAGAACTATCATAAATTGCCAACATACGTGTATCGACAAGTTTTATTAGTTTCAATTCTGTCTGGTCGACTGCCCCGCCGCACCCCACGGCGATACTCATTAAGCTCTATAAGAGCTATTAATTCGTACGATCAGATAGTTTTTTGTATGCTTTTATTGTGACGTAAATGTATGTTGATATACTAGCTTCCACCAGCAGCTTTGACCGAGTGAAAGTAGAAAGAAAAGCAAAAAAAAATAATAAATAAAACCGAACTGCATAAAAAAGCTGCACGAGTCGTCGGGACCTATATTAAATGGAATGATTTTAGTTTACATTATTATAATCACAGAAATCTTAATAATAAGATTATAATGGATCCCGACTGTTGCAGTCAATATGTTCTGTATTACAATTAGAATATTTATTTTTAAACCTTTGTTTCACCACTGCTCTCAAAACGGTGAAGGAAAACATCGTGAGGAAACCGGAATGTCCTAGAACCAAAAATTCGAAGACATGTGACATACACCAATCCGCAATGCGCCCGCGCGGTGGATTACTGCCCATTCTCTCTCCAAGAGAGGAGGCCTGAGTCCCAGCAGTGGGAACATTATAAGGCCGATAATGCTAATGCTAAAAACTTTGGTTGCAGTTGAGTAATTATCTCAAAAAGAACATACTCCCGGGATATAAAATAGGTATCATCCCATGCTCAGTAGAGCTTCCGAAAGAATGGGACGTAAATTGAACATGGAAAAAGCTAAGGTCATGGTAAACATCTATGTAGCTCCCACTCCTATCAAGATCGGAGACTCTACACTCGAAGTTGTGGATGACTATATCTACCTGGGACAAACAGTCCAGTTGGGTAGGACTAATTTCGAGAAAGAGGTCAATCGCGCAGTATCTTCTCGTACAATACGAAAATCTATGAGGTTTGCGTGTGACTTGATCTTCTATAATAGATGATGAAGAGATGACATATGGCTCCGAAGCGTGGTCGCTCACAATGTTTTACATCAGAACGCTTAAAATTATCCAAAGGGCAATGAAAAAGGGCTCTGCTGAGTCTGCTGAGAGGGCCTTGCATGATCATTTTAGTCAGCAAAAGTTTGGTACTCTCCCAAGCGAGAGAATTAGGTGTTTGCTGACTACCCACCTCAAAAAAAAACAAATAAAGGGACACTATTCTGTGTAGTTAAGTTTTGACTTTTCCTACCAATCTTTGCAAATATCAACGCAGTCACAACCGCCAGCTAAACGTACTAACATACTGCACAGGCTCAAACTGCAGACCCATATAATAAAGGAAACGCATGACCTGATTGCGAATCAAGAGCATAAAGAGCGAACTCTTGGAACGGACCCAGAAAGACCACCAATGCACCGAATTTCTCAAAACCTACCATTAACAATTTGTCGAAAAGAGCCGTCACATTGATATGGATGTGGCGTACAGCGAACGTGGCTAAACACAATATTATAACTGAATTCTTAATAGATTTAAAGAAGTATTTACTTTGGATACATGAAAGATAACATACAGAAGTTCCAATCAGAACAAGACGACTTGTATCGCTCTTTAAATTAAACAACACTAATACTCGTATTATGACTGACCAGCAGTGGAAAACTATAGGCTAAGTAAACCAAAAAACATTATTTTATTTATTTATTTATAGTTAATTAAAACGGCACAAGTGCAATTACATTAATTAACATAGAATTAAGAATATTAAAATGAAATAAGCATTCAAATAACATACTCGTACAATACAAAAATTAAATTCGTGGATAAAATTTAACAATTTTATCCACGAATTAATAATATATTTACGAATTAATAATATGTTTGTAATATTATTTGAGAAGGCAAATTGTAAAATTATAAACTAGTCCCAGTTCTTCCAGCACTTCGTCTGAATGTAACACACGCAGACAGGTTTCTTTATGCTAACTTTGGACCGCCGTTTGATCACCTTAAGGGGACAAATTTTTTATATTCTTTTCTCCATTTCCTTTTTTTTTACTCCTTTCTTATTCTTTATATATATAAATCAATAGCTTCTACACGACCTTTGGAAGGAAAACGAGGGGCTACAATTTTCGTAAGTTCCTTCTTTAAGGACTACTCATTGGAGGGAACTCGCCTTAAAAAATAAAACAAAATTGCCGACCACATCGTCGCTTTCTATCAGGTGACACAGTTTTCGGCGCGAGCCAAGCAACAATAAAAACCAAATCAATTGTTTGTATGTTTAAATAATAAACAAAATAGAACTTCCAGTGGATTTACTGCCCATATATCTTCACACTAAAACCGAGCGACATTATGCTAACAATATTCACGGCGACCAGCCAAAAGGATGATCAGAATACTAAGGCTCGGACATTCCTGCCCGTGTGACTAAGACTACTAAGAGCTGTTCTGATAGCCATCAGGGTAGCTGACTGGCGTCTGTATGTATCGCTTACGTTGCGATGGACTCAATAGTTGTGAAGCACAGTTTGTTACTGTACTTTAGGGCTATCAGATTCCAATAGGGTCGATGGTTGCTGGAATGTTTGCAGTACGATTTCGATATAGCTATGATTCTATGGCCTAGACCAAGCCCAGATCAATAGCGTGTTGTGATTTACGTACACCAAGCGTACACCTCAAAGAGATGACAGCAAAGTTAATGTAGCCAGTAGGACCGCCGTTTATCTACCTCCGGACTAACCCCGGCCCTTTTTTTAAGTTGGGAAATGATCTAACGACTTCTCCTACTCTAAAGCGAAGAGGGAGGGCGTGTCAGACTTTCACTGATAAAACCATACTTACCTATATTCCTGTCTACCTAGCGTTGCAGGAACCCGGGAATCCTTTTCGGAAGTTAACCCGGCCATGACCATGGCCCCACTAACCTTAGGCCTTGCTGGCCCCCCTGGCGTGGTATGCTATACTAGATATGAGAGGATAGTGTCGACCAGTCAACATGTATCCAATCAGTAGCTACAATATAAAAAAAACCGGAACGGAATAAAATCGGGTAAGAACTTAACGGGAATAGTATATTTCATTACGAGTGTGGAAAGCCTGTCATTGCAAAGAGTTCCGACAAATGTTTACCCGAGCCGAGGCGCAGCCGAAGGTGAGGGTTGACACTCGGAACAAGTTGCAATGACGGTTCCGCACGTGTACTGAACGACTAGCTATTTTTAATACAGTTGCGAAAAAATTAAGCAATTTAATGAAATAATAAAAACACAATAAACTCAACTAACTAATCAAAATGGCGCCAACTGTAAAAGAATATAAACAGATATTTTTTTAAACACTGTTTTAGGCTATCACGGTTTGTTTCATAATTTAAATTGTCACTTACGGGATATCTTCCGTGGTTTTTATTTAATATCCATACGGCCATGCATTTCACAGCGGAAGTGGAAAGGGATCGATCTTTGGCTTTTCTTGACGTCAAGGTCATTGCAAGGAGTGATGGGACCCTAAGCCATTCTGTGTACAGGAAACCGACTCACACGGACCGTTATTTGCACGCCACTTCACATCATCACCCCCATCACCTCAAGTCTGTAGTCACTTCACTCACAAATCGCGCATTTGATCTTTGTGATTCTGAACACCTTACGGATGAATTGTCTCATGTGCGGAAGGTTTTACTTATGAATGGCTACAAAACGAATGAGGAAAAAGTAAGATCGGAAAAGAAGCGGACCGCCAGATCCACAGTGGAGCGCCAAACAACTTACTTGCCATATCTGAGAGGAGTAACAGACAAGATAGGTCGTTTATTGAGTAAATACTCGATAAGGACTGTGTTTACTCCTCATAGGAAAATAGCACAAAGTCTGCGTTCCCCTAAGGATAAAATTCCTTTTGAACATCCTGGGGTTTATAAAATTGATTGCAGCTGTGGCAGCTCATATATAGGTCAGACGAAGCGAACTGTTTCATGCCGCATAAAAGAACATATAAAGGCGGTCAAAAACAATGATGAGCAAAAATCGGCCATAGCTGAACATCTGCTGCAGTCCGGGCCCAATCACTGGATCGAATTCCACAAGCCAAGTGTCTTGTCCACGGACAAACATTACATACCCAGGCTGACAAGAGAAGCAATTGAAATAAGTAAACACAAAAATTTCAATCGAGAGGATGGTTTCAAATTGTCAAGTACGTGGAATCCAGTTGTGAACATGATAAAAAGGGGGATCCGGCATCACAACAAAGACTCCGAAAAACGTGGTGATACAGTGAGTGTGTTTTGCCGTGATTTAGTGTCGAGTTGCAATAGTGCGCGTAGCAAGAGACAAAGAAAGAGGGTAGACAGATTTGTCTGCTCTTAGCAAATTTTTTCCATCCACCCGCACTCTCTAGTCATCCCGCGATCATGGCGCTTGCAACAGCGTCGAAATATCGGGAACTCAAAATAAATAAAAACCACGGAAGATATCCCGTAAGTGACAATTTAAATTAGATATTTTTTTTTGTTTTCTTCACCCATTCTGGGTAGGCAAAAGGAACTCAACCCATACAGCCAATTCTTCAGTAGAATTTTTTTATAGATATGAAATGGAAATGCAACTTAATGAGATGAAATAAAATGAAACCTAACCTTTAAGGTAGCCTTTCGAACCGAGCGTCTATAGCGTCAGTGCCGCCGCGACAGTAATGAACGTATATATAAAATTGAAGTTTAGTAATAGTCACATTATATTGAATTTTGCTTGGACGTCACTGACGCGGCGTCCGCTCGGTTCGAAAGTCGTTCCCTAGAATTTCATACATTTGCATAGAACATCTATCTGTCGCTCTGTCGCGGCGTCACAGTCGCGGCGTCACTGACGCTATAGACGCTCGGTTCGAAAGCGTACCTTAAATTGATTGAATCAAATCATTAAATCTGATATTGAAACAAATTAGTAGCTCCTTCATGGTTGGTTTTTTCTTTTTAATAGACATTATTTTGACAGTTGGGAAAGAAAAAGCAAGAGTGTGTAATAGCCCACTTCCCGAACGCTATACGTCCCTGCAATTCGCCACTTTTTTAACCAACTGTATTAAAAAAAAACCTATTAATAAATTCTATCACTATTTAACTAATTTAATCTATTCAAAACACTTTCGTATCTTCCGCCGCACCACCTAACACAGAACCTAACTAACAAACCACGCTACAACTCTAATCCCTATATAGAACCTTAAAAAAAACAACACAGGCTAACGTCCTGCCTTATACAGCCTCCTCTGAAAATCTCTAACACACACAACACCGCTAATGCACTTGCCTTGTATCCTTTAGTACCAACATAACGGCTGACTTCCGGTTCCTGTATGTTACTTATGCTAATGTTGCCGTACCGAATTAGCTGGACTTAATTGCTGGTAATATTTATTTGTGTACGTGATTTTTTTTTTGTATCAGAGGGCTCGGTAGTGTGGAGCTTTTTTTATGGTAGGGGAATCTTCAGAATGACTTCTCCCACTCTTGGGCAGAGCGGGAGGTTGTCACCCCTACCCCGTTCCTTCGTTGCCTTCGATCTGGGGGACACGGTGACAACCTTTGGATTTTCTGTGCGTAAAGTACTAGCTGTTGGCTGCGATTACGCTCGCGTGAAAGTATTTGATTACTCTCCCGGAATGAAAATTATAATATATATTATGGTAGGTATTCCAGGACATGTTCCACCTTTATGCCGAATTTCATCAAAATCCGTTCAGCCGTTCAAGCGTGACGAAATTAGCACGTACAATCGTACATACTGCATATATTTTTAAACCAGTTATTGGTCAACACGGTACTCCATGGATAGACGAATGGTAAACAAGACATATGTTATAAACCTAGTTACTGGTCCACATGATACTCCATGGCTAGACTGAAAACTTTCTAGCATCTTACTACCTGTAACGACTGTCAAATACCTTCGAATGACAACCGGGACGGGACCAACGTTTACGTGTTTTGCGAGGCTTGGGGTAGGTATCAATCAAATCTTAGATGAATTTATAAAAGTACATGAAAAATTCGCATAGATACTAAATTGCTCAGTTTCGAACCGAAACCCTCATGCGTGAAAGTCTTATCACAACAGTTGAAATACTCGTATGTATCTCCATTAACCAATAAATTACTGAACTACCCAAACGCACAACAAAAACCATCAATTAACAAGTAGATCAATAAAATTCATTTCAATTTAATAACATCGTTGGAAGTTATCCCTCATCTATCCCTGTGGGAGTCCTCCGTAACACAACAAATTAATTTGTAGTTCCCCTCTACTAACAAACACACGAACATACAAACAAACATCAATAAAGTTCTTTGTAGTCCACTTGATGGGACTGGAGTATCATGTAACATGATAGTTCGTCGAATGTTGTGAAGACCATCAAAATTGTTGTTAGTAATCATTGTATAACAGGAGATGTAGACTCAGGATATTTTTTTATTTATTTTAGAAGCTTTAGTTGTGATTCGCCCCGAGGAGTTCGTGGCTAGATAATAGCGCCCTGCACACGTACAGTTCGGACCGCGCATCTTGGACTGCGTTCCAAACCGCAGTTAGATCTGTACGGTTTGGACCGCGGATCAAACTGTTTTGCTCATTACGATTAAAAATGCATTCACGGTTTGGAATGCGGACGAAACTGACATAATCTAGACAAACGTTCCGAACTGTGCGTGTAAATTGATTTTCAAGAGTTTGGACTACAGTTTGGACTGGCGCGTGGAACGTTATAACTTTTAAAAGTTTTTGTTCCGTGTCTCCGTTACTTTCTTCAATTCTTTGCGAAATGCACCTCTTTTTTTATTGTAGGAGAATCAAATCATAAGAGGTTTAAAAATTTTATGATCTAAAAATGTGAGTTTTTAGTTCATTTGAAGCTGTTGAAAGATGGTTTTGCTTTATCAAATTATTTCTCCCACTGTGAGTGGAACGAAATTGTCACTCTTTTAAGAAACTCTAATGTGTGTACCTTTACTTCCCTTTTACGTACCAGAACTGTAGTTTTTTTTTCGGGTAGGGGAATCATCTGAATGACTTCTCCCACTCTTGGGCGGAGCGGGAGGGTGTGTCAGACTCTTACTGACTAAACCCCTACCCAGTGCTCGCTGTCCGCGTCGCGTTACTATACTCCTTACTTTTTATCTTCCAGTGACACGGATGTTCACGGAACAAACGAATGAACTCTGTGATAGCTTGGACGCTCCAATCCGCCATTTTTTGTAATTTACGTTTATACGTGATGCGCGCGTAAAACTGTGAGACATGCGTTCGCATCGATGTGCCAGATCGGACTGTTAGACCCGTACATCTACACGTACAGTTCGGAGCGCGGGATGGAACGGCGCGTGGCGTTTCCCGCAGTCCGAACTGTACGTGTGCAGGGCGCTAATAACAGCCGCACAGGTCGATCTTCAAGGTTAAGCAACGCTTGCCTAGGTTGGTCTGTGGATGGGTGACCATCTTAACATAACGAGTTTCCTCCGTGCCTCGGAAAGCACGTTAAGCCGTTGGTCCCCGCTGTCATTTGTAGATCTTTGGCAGTCGTTACGGATAGTCAGAAGCCAGTAAATCTGACTCCAGTCTTGCCATGAAGTACCGTGTTACCCCAGTTAATGGGTTGTGGAGGTCTGGTAGGCAGCCTCTCCTCGTAAAATACTGGTATTCAGCTAAATCCGGCTTGACTGGAAGCCGACCCCAATATAGTTGGGAAAAGGCTAGGCGGATGATGACTTTTTTTTGAGATTCGGGAAAATCTTCCGAGACTCGTTTCGGGAATTGAAATATTTAGGTACATAGATGTTTGTACGGATACTTTTTTACGATGTGAATGTGAGAACTCTGTAGTCTGATTTTTGTAGTCGCTGATTTTTGGTTCTAGGATTCGGTTTCCTCACAACATTTTCCAAGGCAAGTATTGTCCTTATTTCAGTGTGGCTTTTTACTAAATTGCTGGTTAGCGCGGAAAGCTATTAAAATTAGCATAATTGGGTCAAATTGTCCATGTCAGATATTATAAAGAGTATCTGGCGATGTCGTCTGGGGGGCGTGGCGTTAAAATATTAATAACTGAAAACAAGTGACTGTCGCCTTGCGAGATATCTCGAGTATTCTCGAGGTCGCGCTAAATAATGACGGGATTATGGAAAACTTAGGAGGCTGTTGTTTTGGTGGTGGTCATGGAAATTTTAAATCTCAAAAAAAGTATTTTTTTTAAACTACGAATGTTCAGTTTTCAGACTTTCTCCTATACTTGGGTTTTGCGAGCTTTTTTCATGCCAAATTTCTGCATTCTATATCACCGAAAAGTACCCTATTGGTTTTAATTTCCTAGCGAGTATTAGCAATTTATTTCATCAGCATTACTCTCAAAACAGTGATAGAAAACATCGTGAGGAAACCGGCATGTCCTAGATACAAAAATTCAAAGACACATGTGACATCCACCAATCTACACTGCGCCTGCTTGGTGGATAACGGCTCATTCCTTCTTCTAGAGAGGAGGCCTAAACCCCAGTAGTGGGAACATTACAAGTCCTTTTATGCTTTTTATATAGACACCGGGCAGGTCATCATCTGCCTAGCCTTTTCCCAACTATATTGGAGTCGGCTTCCAGTCAAGTCGGATTTAGCTGAATACCAGTATTTTACGAGGAGCGGCTGCCTACCAGACCTCCACAACCCATTAATTGGGGTAACACGGTACTTCATGGCAAGACTGGAGTTAAATTTACTGGCTTCTGACTATCCGTAACGATTGCGAAAGATCTACAAATGACAGCCGGGACCTACAGCTTAACGTGCTATCCGAGGCACGGAGGAAACTCGTTATGTTAAGATGGTCACCCATCCAAAGAAGACTGACCTAGGCGAGCATTGCTTAACCTTCAAGATCGACCCGTGCAGCTGTTATTATCTAGCCACGAGCTCCTCACACCGGGACACCGGGCAGGTGAAACTAAATAAACACTACTCAAAAAAAGCCAATTTTGTGCCAATCCAACCATGAAACGACACTAAAACTTAATGACAATTATATCAGAATAGGTCGCCTGTGCACTCCATATATATAAAGGCACGTGTCCGTCACAGTTCGAGTGACAGACAAACGGACAAAAACAACGGATATTGGTGACACGTGCCCTCGTAATTTGTTCACCCCCCTATGGTTTGCTGTCGCGAGGGTGGGCACTAGTTGCATGGGAACACTACTCGTAAATACATTGGTAGAATGGGGTAGGAATTAATATTGTATTGTCGAATTCTTAGCTTGGTTTTTATAGGAAAGAGTTTTCAAAAAGATCTGATTTCCTGACTTTATTCGTCGGTTTTAAAGTGAAAGCTACGGGCTCAAATGTGGTCACGTACTCACTAGATGGCGCAGAACCCCAATTTTTAATTTATATCATGAATAAAAATAAGTTTAAAAGTTAAGAAACTTTTGTTTTTCGCGAGGAAAACAGGTTTTCGTTACGTGACAATGGACAGGAGAATAATAGTTTAGACTAAAAGAAATTTATTTTAATAAAAATATAATATTTTAAATCCGATTCACCCTATCGGCGGGCGGCCAGTCCACACTTACCTGTGTTGTCCGGTCGTAGTTCCTCAGCAAGCTGCATGCACGGTCAAGTTATCCCCAAAATTCGGGACTGACCCTATCCCGCGTGGGACTATTAATTTGGATAAAAAAATAAAGGCATACCGTCAAAATCGACACGTCTGGCAACGCTGTAAACAGAACGGCCGAAGCCAATTACACCATTTAAAAATAGAGAAACAAGTACAGAAGACACAACACAACAATAAAAACATAGTAAAGTGTAAAACAAAAATTTAATTAATTAAAAACAGACACATTATAAGTCGCGCAGGACTTCTCTATAATACACATTCATACATCCATCTCACAAAATTTCATACATTCTTGAATAAGATTATCGATCTTTGAAAACAATGACGACTGCCGAGCAAGCAAACAACCCAATACAGCCAGAGTTGTTTATCCTCTACTGAAAAAACTGTTATGACGTGAGTCAACACTGTTATGTCTGCTCGTTTACCGCAAAGCACTGTTTTGACTGTGATGCGAACCGAAGTTCTGATGAAACTTTTGAATTGAAGGTATAAAATATGAGGTAAAACAAAGCATTAAACAACAGTCATTTCGACTGGCCTATTGGTCAAGTGGTTAGTGGCCCTAACTGCTATAGTGGGTTCGATTCCCACCCAGAACAAATGTTTGTGTGATGAGCGCGATCATTGGTTTTGGATCTGGTTGTAATTTATCTATAAGTATATAAAGAATGTTTATCAGTTGTCTAGTACACGTAGCAACCTCTGCTCAGTTTGGAACTAGATGGCAATGTGTGAAAGTTATCGAGTATTTATTTATTTATTGCACATACCTACTTTTAAAAGCTTCCCTTGGCCGGCAATGCAACGCATCAAAGATTGAATGACGCGTTTTTATAAAACTAGATTGGAAGTAGTCGTTCTATGAATAAAAATGTTATCACATGGTTACCAGTACCACTTTGTCGCAGCTATCTATGCGAGCCTTAATCCTTATCCTCCCTTACCCTCCTGTTCACTATTATCAACAACTAGCTTTAGCCTGCAGCTTCGCCCGCGTACATAAAATATAGCCTATGTCACTCAGGAATACAGCAGCTTTCTATTGGTAAAAAAATTTAGCAATTGGACCACAGATTACCTTATACAAACAAAAAAACAAACCTCTTTTTTTTATTATAAATTATATTTACATATTAATCTTTATTATATTAGTGTGGATGACAAATTACTGTTAACCGTCACGTCATTGACTGATGAAATGTATGGGTTCTTTCAGTAACCTTATCAGTGTCGCGGATTACAATTTTTCTGCATATTATAAAGTTTATGTGTTAAGATAGACTCGTGTATTGCATCATTCGCACAAGCATATCGATTTAATAAACCGAGAGACTTCTGGGCACTTTCTTCATTTATGTATATTTCTCAGGCATGTTTTTCCATATTCGGTCTGTTCTGTTTACACTCACTTTTTACGGAATAACACGCTGCGCTCCAAAACAGGCGTAATAGACGTGGGCAAAAAGATTGCTGAAAGACTCAATTCTTTTTCAATTTATTTATTTATATATACTTTATTGTACACCAAGATTACAAAAACAATAAGGAAACCTTATGGTAAAACTCATACAATTGGCGGCCTTATCGCACTTGGCGATTTCTTCCAGGCAACCTTGAATGGACAGAGACAGACTGGACACAAAATGGGGTTGCACTTGGTGCATATATAAAAGTTTACAAAAATATAAAGTACAATAGATACATATATACATACATACAAAATATATATAAGTAGGCAAGAAAATAAGTGCTAAGACGAAAACAAAATCAGAGTGATAAGAAATGCTCCTTCACAAGCCTTTTAAACTCAGGCAATGTTTGCGCACGTTTGATTGTCAAAGGCAATGCATTCCATAGACGCGCGGCCTGAACAGTAAATGCCTTATTCAGGAAAGAAGTAGTATGCATTGGCATTTTAAGTTTCAAATTATCCGATGACCTAAGAACCTTCATATGTGTGTCGCAAAGAAATTGAAACCTTTCTTTAAGGTAACTAGGGGTAACAGGGGAAAAGAGCACTTTATACAAAAGGGAAAGAATATGAGCATTACGGCGAAGGCGAATTGGCAACCACTTGAGTTTAACACGAAATTCAGAAACATGGTCATATTTGCGCAAACCGAATATGAACCTTATACAAAAATTTTGAAGTCGCTCAAGTTTATCCAGTTGTACTTCTGTAAGGTCAAGATAGCTGGCATCAGTATAATCAAGGATGGGCAGAAGGAGAGATTGTGCAAGCGTGATCTTGGTGGCAGTCGGTAGAAAATTACGTAGTCTTCTCAATGATCCAGCAGACGCGAACAACTTGCGGCTGACTTCCTGTAACTGGGCAGTCCAAGAAAAATTTGTGTCGATGAAAATCCCCAAGTTCTTGACTTTCTCACTGAAAGGAATGACTGAGTTGTCGAACGAAACTTTGGGAAGAGTCGTCCAGTCAATCCTCGAGACCAATCTAGAACTGCCCACCACCATAACCTGCGTCTTCACGGGGTTCACCATAAGTCCGTACCTCCTGCTCCAGTCGCATATACGGGCCAGATCAACGTTAATGGTCGATATAGCCTCAGACAGCTTTTCGAGAGGGGCTCGTGAGTATATTTGAAGGTCATCTGCATAAAGGTGGTAGGAAGAAATTAATTCGTTGGAGATTGAGTTAATAAAAACTGCGAAAAGTAAAGGAGATAGAACGCCACCCTGTGGTACCCCGGCAGAAGTACTACACCAGGAAGACATGGTCTCTCCGATGCAAATACGTTGCCGTCGACCGAACAGGTAACTACGAAACCAGTCAATCACCGAAGGAGATATATTAAGAGAGCAGAGCAATTTGTTAGTTATATGATTTTTATTTCTCTAAAAATTTAGGGACTTTAATAACGCATAATGTATGTCAGTCCCATCGTACCCTAAGACAAGTACCTATTACAAAGCAACCGAGATCAATGGATCAGAGCCATGAAGTCGAACAATTTTCTCGCATCAACGGAAGTCGGCTAACTTAATATTTCAACTTCAAAGCCCTGAACAACTTAGTCCTCTCAGCCTCATGCTGAACACATTCCATTAACATCATCATCATCTGCCTAGCCTTTTCCCAACTATATTGGGGTCGGCTTCCAGTCAAGCCGGATTTAGCTGAATACCAGTATTTTACGAGGAGCGGCTGCCTACCAGACCTCCACAACCCATTAACTGGGGTAACACGGTATTTCATGGCAAGACTGGAGTCAGATTTACTGGCTTCTGACTATCCGTAACGACTGCCAAAGATCTACAAATGACAGCCGGGACCAACGGCTTAACGTGCTTTCCGAGGCACGGAGGAAACTCGTTATGTTAAGATGGTCACCCATCCACAGACCAACCTCGGCAAGCGTTGCTTAACCATGAAGATCGACCTGTGCGGCTGTTATTATCTAGCCACGAGCTCCTCAAGAAGAGAACACATTCCATTAACAAATGATGCATATCTTCTACAACTCCACACACCTCAAAGGTGGGAGATTTCATAGAGGTTATCTTTTTTATCAGGAAACCGAATTGGTTACATGTAATATGTCCAGTCTGAGTCTATGAGCTGTAACCACAAATGGTTTTGCTTAGGTTAATATTTGCTGTGTATGCCAAATTGAATTCATTTATATTTTTTTTTTTCATTCTGATGATTCCCTACTATAATAAATTTATTTACAACATGGTATTTACAGTATAATAAAAACTAACCCTAAACTAATTAAAACAAACTAAAATATGGCGTCAAAAACTCCTCCACATCGCTGTCGACTGGTAATGTGCCCAAATGACTGGCAGCATTGCCACGCTGAATGGCAATGCTTATTTTCTGTCCAAAGTAAAATATTTATAATAGATTTTTTATATGAATATTTATACATATCTCTGTGTGTTTAATGTGTGCCAAATAAAACATTTTCTTTCTTTTTTATAGGATTTTATTTTAATATTTATTTATTATTTATTTTATTTTAAAAACTTTTTTAACGTAAAATAAACGTTACAAGTTAACGTAAAAAGGCAGACTATAATAATATGATTTGTAAAATATGATTTGGGTTTTTTATTAAAATTAATCTTATAAATGTGTTCAAAACTGCAAAATATTTTTTAATCAAAACACTACCTTGAACACAACTTTTCATCTGTTTTCTGTGACACCCCGACAGAACCCAAGATCAGAGACACCGTCACAAATTTTCACCACTCGTCAAAAGGATACCGCTCCGTCCTTTGATGTGCCGCTATGATCTTGTTTGTTCCGTTGCGAATATCTTGACGTCTGTAAGTAGGTGAAATTGCCTCGTTTACGCACTAGGGAGGTTTTCACCCCTATTGCTGTTTGTTATTGGAATATTATAGGTATTTTTATGGGGTTTTTCCTTGTTGGGTGAGGTTTGAGGGTTAATTTTGGAATAATTTGCCGATCTTCATACATTTTTTGAGTTTAAAATCTTAGATGACCAGTGGGGCCAGTCAAAAACATTTATCGAATGACTTACCTTGCCTAAACGAACATGTAGATGGGTTATACTCTAAAAGTCTGATACTCACTAGTTACACATACACATAGAGCGAGAGGAATCATTTCGTAAATTCTTACTTAAAGAAAAGTCAAATACCAGGGAAGGATTTTGCCAAACCTTAAAAAAATATGTCATTTAATATAATAATGATAAAACATTTAATATAATTTATTTATATTCTCCCATACATAGAACAATTGAACAGTTTACAAACGGGAGACAGAAACCCGTACTAGGTTAAACTTTACATATTACGGGAGTCCTGTAACGTTACAAAAATCCATAGTTAGAGTAAACATAGTAGCAGGGATAAAAATAAAATAAAGTTAAAATAAAAATTAATACTTACTACCGAAATGTTAGAAAAAAAAACACAACAAAATAAAAAATAAAAATACTTAATTTCGGAAGTCGGTATTCCTATAATAGTTTTGTAAAAACAGACTTTCGTAAAAATCGGTTCACTATTGATCTAGATAGCGGTACATAACTCATAAAAAAATAAACAGAAGAACATAGAACCTCCTCCTTTATGAAGTCGGTTAAAAATAACATAGGAGTGATAAACCTACACTTAAGTATACTCATTCACAAGTCCACAACACGACTCGATTATTCTCGTAAATACCCGTTCCTACAACACCGTAACGACAGACAGCCGTCTAAAACACAAAAAAAACAACCGCACACACACTACGGCACGACACTAAACACGGTTACGTCATTACTGTGCACAGTCACGACTTCCCGTCGTGCGTGACCACCGGTTACGACGCTCCATCGTAAATAACCCGTCTGTGAACTGTCGTGACCCCGTTTACGACACCCCCGGCCCCTCACACCCGCCCGCGCGCCCCGCTACGTCAGTTACACCTCGACGCTAGAGCAAGAAGGACGTGTCGCAAAAATGACAGAAATATTGGCAGAAGAATTGATTCCTCTTGTAGAACAAAGAAAAGTTCTTTGGGATAAGAATTCAGAGTTCTATAAAGATAAAATCCTGAAAGCGGCTGCCTGGAGAGAGATTTGCTGCGTTTTTAACCCAGATTTTGATAAGCTGAAGGAAAATGAGATGAAAGATTTTGGTGAGTTTTCATGCTTTTTTTCTGTAAAATAGTTTGTAGAATGTAGTTTTCTTCTGTAAAGGTATAAGCCGTATAGATAAACTAGCTGTTGACTGCGGTTTTACGAGCGGCTTTGGTTACAAGTCCATTTCGTGGGTCGTAGCGTGGTATTATAATTATAACCTATATCGTTTGTCATGAACCTAGTTCCAGAGATAAAAGAAACTATTCCACTTTATTCTATAGTAGTTGCTTCCAGCGACTTCTCCCATCTGAAAGTAGTTTTCTCCATACAAAATTTGTACTCTTTGGGTTCCAGTTTTGTTAAGAATAGAAGAAGAAATAAAAATCTAATGTTTTCTCTTTATAATATTAGTAAAGATAGATACATGAAGTAACGACACTAATACTCGTATAATAATGGCAAATGTACAGGAGTGTGTTTTATCTTTGTTAATTCTTCACACTCGAATGGCTGAACGGATTTGGATGAACTTTAGAATTTTATAGACAATATCCTGGTATAGTATGTTTTTTATCCCGGAAGTGTGTTCCCTTGGGACAATTTTGCAGCAGTTAGTATAGTTTGATTTATGAAACAAAACTATCTTGGACCTTACCATGACGTGTCAAAATGTCAGGCGAGCGAGCAAGACCGAGGGATAGAGCTATACACCCTATTTAGCTCTATCCCTTTAACAATTCAGTTTAGGTCGTAAAAAAGATTGAGTTAAGAGCTCTTAGTACGACCTCTTATCAGTAAATAATGACTATCTGTCATTCATCGTAACAGTTTAGCTAAATTCACTCGAAATAGCTGCTATCTTTCGACAAACATCACAAATACTTCACTGGCTGTTTTCACACTAGGTGATAATGATAACGACACGATATCGTGGGACTGGTGAACTGGACTGACTCATACATTTTCTAGCGAAGGCTTTCACATTGTGTCGTTGTTGTTATTGTTATCGCCTAGGGTGATAACGGCCATTAGCATTTTTTTTTCAAATGCCTCATACTAATAACACCAGAGGCCCTACCACGAGCTCTAAGGTGAAAGCGTCAGGGTAGCTAGCGAAATTCAAATTTTCTTACTTAACGTTTGAATCCCCGACCGGTCCTATGAGACCGCGCTGTTATTGTTTTACTATTGTGTCTCGTTTCGCGGGTATCTGAGTAGGTAATTAAGTCTAGGATCGTTTTTGACCTTGAAAAAAGTTCCTCGACTTATATGAACTAAGAGGGATGTATTGATGATTTTTAAGGTTATAATATGTAACTAGTTACGTTTTACAGTCGCAAAAGATATTTTTAACTTCATACAACCTACCACTGGCTTGCAAATTGCAGAAAACGCTTTCATCTTAATGCGATATCTTTTACGACCTTTACGCTATATAGGCTGTATAGCTCCATCCTTCTTTAAGTAAGGCATGGATTCCTTCACAAACATGTAAACTCACATTTGTGTATGTGACCACCTAGACCAAGATCACCTATATGTAGGTCATGCAAACATTTATTCCTAGCGGGATTTGAACTCGCGACACGCAGCGCAGCAGTTAACTTCTCAACCATAACTTACTATACCTATTGGTTGAGAGATTGACTACTACCGCCTACCTGGCGGTTTTTTTTTTTGCAAAATGTTAGCGTTACAACATTAAGAACATGTTAATCGGAATATATAAATGCATTTTTTTATTCTTTACAGTAAAAAGCGTAACAACAAAATGGATATACATACGTGACGCGTTCCTAAGATCTCAAAGAACAGAAAAAAACAACATGCGATTTGGTTGCGGAAAAAAACCAAGACCATACGTCTACAAGAACCTTCTGAGCTTCCTAACCAAAGCTGATGAAGCCCCAACCAGGCCTGAATCCAGTAACAACAGCCAAAGCTCTTCGGAGAGTAGCAGTGACAGTGAGGACGCTCCAGCAATGAAGATCCAGCCACTACCAGCTCAAAAGAAGCTTCGAGTAGAAAAAATAATGCCAGAAGACAAGATGATACGAATCCCTGACCCAAAATTTGTAGAAACAGAAGAACATCCACAGATTTCCTTCATGAAAGGGATTCTTCCGTCGATAGCTACCTTTGATGATGATGAGAACTTGGAGTTTCAGGCGGGTGTGGTGGCGCTGGTCCAGAATATAAGAAGGAAGAGGCAGAGCCATGGAGCTTATACTTATGATGTTAAGATATTTGAAACTTGAATTGTTTGTTGTTTATTTGGTATATTATTTTAGTGGTTATTATAGATAGTTATGATGTTATTGGCATGTCACCGGAAAATTAAACAGCGTAAGATTGTAACATATCGCGGGAAATTGTAAACTATTTTTTCTAACGCCCGTTTTCAATAACCTACCACAGTTCATAGATAAATAGCTATCCCCGATAAATAGTAAGATTCTATCTATCCACAACTTTGGTAGGAAATGCTATACGTCGGTAGGTTATGGGAAAGCAAGTAAGGGCAAAAGGATAGATTTGTTAATCTTTAGTAGCTGCAACTGTAGATAGATAGCTTATTGAAAACGGGTGTTAATAAGACACGGTTATGTTGGAAACTATTGAAAATAATTCTTAATTATCTTTGGGTTAAAAAAAACCTATTCTAAAAATAACTGAAATCGAAACAGTGACTGATTCTGAAAATCTAATGATACTAATTTCGGGATGTGCGTTTACTATGTTACACTTTAGATGTTTAAGATGAAAAAATAAATTATCTTTTATCTTAATTTGGTTTTTTTGTTTGTTTAATCTGAGACATTTACAGTTCCTATATTCTTAATTTTTACGTTACCCGAAAAATCGGGTAAAAGACCCGATTTTTCACAGTTATGGCGGGAATTTCCAAGTGCCAACTGTATTCTTAAATAGAATATTGTACTCTATGTGCAGAAACATACTTGAAAACCATACTTCTATTTAAAAATCAACGAAACTTCTGTTGCTTCTTTGTAGAATCAGTTTATTTCTTCTTGAATTTTCTGGGATATCTACAAAAGTTACTATCATTCTAAAAATAAATATAGCTTAGTTTTCATATTTAACTACTTTTCTAATAGAATAATAGCTTCCATTAAAATATTTTGATAAATACTTTCAAGCCGCCCGAAGGTCTCTGACTTTTTTTTTTTTTTCTGGTAGGGGAATCATCAGAATGACTTCCCCCGCTCTTGGGCGGAGCGGGAGGGCGTGTCAGACTCTTACTGACTAAACCCCTACCCCGTTCCTTCGTTGCCTTCGTTCTGGGGGGGACTCGGTATCAACCGTTAGGAATACCACATGTTCCCCCCAGAGGCTTCGGCCCTACCGGGCCCCTACAGTTTGCTGACATCTCTTTGAGGCGCGCGTGGAACAGAACGCGCCGTTGACGACTGGGCTCGGTCCAGATTATTTCCAGACTGCCGGACAGCGAGCTACCCAGTGCTCGCCGTCCGCGAACCCGCGCCTACGGTGGTCGGAAATCGGGATCGGGATCTCGGCGGCGGCGGCGTGAGGACCGTTCCCTCACGCGCTCGCGGTCAGCAGCCTCCTTCACGAGCATCACTGCTTCGCAGAAGGAGGCGACCGCATGCCAACCCTCCTCGCTCCGGACCATGGCCTGAACCAGGGCCCGGCGCGAGAGGTCGCCGAAGGTCTCTGACTTGGCTTAACGACTGCTGTCAGTTGACAACAACCGGGATTGACTCTGACATCAGGTTGGCCACTAGCCGTACGTTAAGAAGAAGAAGATAAATACTTTTAAATTATACAGTAGAAAATCCATTCCTGAAAAATACGCGAAATAGTAAAGATAGAGTTTTTTTCATTAGGAAATCGTCTAATAACTTCTCCACCCTCATGGAGCGAGAAAGAATGTTAGACTTCACCACCATGCAGTGAGCTTGGCGTCGATGTATAATGTCCAAAAACAATATTACAACAACAGAGAACTAGCCAAATTATCGAAAAGCGTACCGACCGGCCTCATCTAGTATAAAATGACAAAAAAATATTGACGTTTAAACGTGTTTGTGAAAACCTATTTGCAAAATAAATATCATTATCATTTATGATTGGTAACAAAGATACTGACTATGCTGACACTAGCCGGGCGAGCTAAGGGAATGCGGGAAAACTCGCATTCCAGAGTTGAGTCAAGATAATGTGACCGAATTATACATCACACAGCTTTAGCCCGCAGCTTCGCCCGCGTACATAAAATATAGCCTATGTCACTCAGGAATACAGCAGCTTTCTATTGGTGAAAAAATTTTAGCAATAGGACCAGTACTTTACAGATTACCTCACACAAACAAAAAAACAAACTTTACCTCTTTATTATATTTATGTAGATTGCACGTATTCTTCAAAACACAGCTTCGTTAATCATCAGGAAAGTTCAAAATCTCTCGGTGGTCTACCCTCCTAAGAGTAAAAGTAACTTCAACTAAACAAAGCATTAGTGATAAATAGTCCCTAAAAACAAAAAGGAATCCAACGCATTTCTTTCCTTCCAAATAATTTAAAAACGTTCTACTAATGTAAGTTCTAAATTTGAACGACAATGGATGCGCACGAGTCACAATTGCGTTCTATTTCTGTTACGCGCAAGCGCATATCCGCTCGATTGTTTACGGGAGGAGGGTGGCTAGGGTTGTGCAGTGTCGGATATCCGCAGATGGCTAGGGATGTATTGATAGAAGTTATTGGCGGATATTTTTTGTTACCTGGTCTAGCTTTTGTATTGAGGTGAAAGGTAGGAATCTGGTATCAATGGTAATCATTTTGTATACCTACAACACCTCGATAAAAAGGTGTACGGTGGCTGCAGTACTTTAGGGATTGTCGCCCTTTGGAGCCCAAAAATATAGACATATTATTATTTTAGCTTTTATGTGACACCCACGCCTGTTTTTTCTTTACCTAGCTTTTCAGGAACCCGGGTTTCCATTTCGAAGGTAACCAATAGCCCCAATCGGTTTCGGCTCTGCTGGGCCCCTAGGATGATGCTGACATCTCTTTGAGGCGCATGTGGAACACTTCACGTTCGTTCACGTCCGAACTGTTACCGGATGGCCGGACTGTTGGCTGCCCATTGCTCTTCGTCCGCAAGCCCATGCCTATGGTGGTCCATGAGGATTTCTGTTCCTTAACGCGAGCATCTGCCTCCTTCGCTGCTTCGCAGAAGCTACGAAAGAGCTGCCATTCATCCTAGCATGAAAACACTGGTCATCCATCCACGAACGAACCTCAGCAACATTACTTAACCTTGACAATGGAACCAGGTGGCTATTATTACCTTACCACGAGCCCCCTTTTCCCCTTAGTCTATAAACAACAAAAATAATTACAAAAATATATCATTAAACCCATATGGTAAGTATTTGCGCACGCGACTCCAACTTGGCCACTGTAGGGTGAGTGGTCCCATTCATATCCAACTAATTAGGGTTCCGCATTGGCCAAAACAATTTATTATCGCGCACCTGGGGTTCTGTTTGATAAATAGTTGTATTGTAATTAGTTTAATGATGAAGTAAGTGTGTAGGATCGGGTGTAAATGATAGGGTCGCGGGGTTGTGATGGTGAATGGCTGATTACGGGTGGTGGTGATTGTTCAAGTTTGCGTCAGCTGCTCTGGTTAGTGTGTTTTTTGTGTTTGTGGGAGGTGTTCGCCAAACTCGCCAAACTCATATGGCATTGGGCATTGCTCGCAGAACATACATGGTGTTGATAAATCGTTGAAAGGGTAGACCTTTTCTCTAACAAAATGTAACATTCAATTTTTTGTGGTGATTTCAAAGAGTTTCCGTGGCCCTGAAGCGCATAAGGTAACTGAAAACACCGAGTTTTAGTCAGTAAAACTCTAACACTTTCTCACACTACACCCAGACCGGGAAAATTATTTTGATAATTTCCTATTCTTAAAAAAAGGCAAAGACTAGCTAGCTTTAGCATTTGTGTCCTATATTTCTTTTTTAAGTACATTTCACATTGATTACTTATAATCATAGATATCAGAAAGGAGGAGATATGTTATGTTGTTAAAAATTTATCGGAACATGTGTCTCCCGGACAACTAACAGCGGCCGTATTATGAAATACACCGCATTAATAAAGTATCGTGATGTTATTTTTACATTGCTTGTTTAGTTGCTGAGCGCCAAAATTACGTAGTGGTTAAGGAGCAATGTATTAGCAGGATTTCTTCACGATCAAGTTATTATGTGACGGCCGTTGCCTAGCACATTGCCCCACGGGCGCATGGCTTGCGAACATGAATTCGCCCGCTCGCCATTTCTAGTCTTTATTAATATTTCTGTGCTTATAAGTATAGGTACCTTCTTTCACGTAAAAAAAGGAACAGGAGAGAGTGTCAGACTTTTACTGGCTAAGATGCGTAGTGTTCCTTCAGTCGCCCTTTATTGCGATGGCTGCGATATTCTCCTTCCTGCCCTGTCAGGCATCTAATTACTTATCGGTATTATTATACCTGCTTGTATAATGTCGCTAGTTATGTCTCAGTTATTACTTACCAGTTAATACACGTTCGCATCAGCCTGGAGTAATTAATTATGGAATATTCGCGGTAATCCCTGTATTACATACATACGGACTGGATATATCTACTTGAAACGAGATCTATAGGCGAAGTAGAGTTGCCAACTGTCCTGTTTTCCCAAGACAAAGATATGTCCTACATTTTGTAGTGCCCTGGGATATCCTAGATAGATTTGTGGTGTCCTGGGATATCCTGGATAGCTTTGTAGTATCTTGGGATGCAATGAAACATGCGTTTTATCCGTCCTCTTCACACAACCATAACAAGACATTTGATTCCCTTTCAGCTTTTCAGTCAATGTCGCCACTCAAACTTTAATATGCGAGAAATACACTTTTTCAAACATTCAAAATTTTTCATTAAGTACAAAGACTTGATCAACTTTGGTCAAGGCATTGTAGCAATGCGCGATGGAAAGAGGTTTTATTTGATAGTTTCGATTGTTCGAACATCTCGTCTCGATGGTGCTTGTCTCGACTTAGACTCGAATCCAACTGGTTCTGTTATTACGACTGGCGCATTTATTCGCATATAGTTTCTCGATGAGTTACGAGTGATAGTACATTAATTCGAATAGAGACATAAAGAAAACGAAAACTATAAGCGGTCGATTCCGTTGATACGAAACAATCGTCATCATCGGAAGACGTCCACTGCTGGACATAGGCCTCCCCCAAGCGTCGCCACAGCGACCGGTCCTGTGCGTCTCGCATCCATCGGATTCCCGCGACCCTCGCCAGGTCGTCGGTCCACCTTGTGGGAGTTCTTCCAACGCTGCGTCTTCCAACGCTGCGTCTTCCAGTACGTGAAACAATCGTAAAACATGTCGATTATTTTGCTGAACAGCGAGTCGATGGTTGACTCAATGGTTTATTTTAACGAATCTGATTCTTTTGATGGTCAAACACATCTCACATCTCAGAATCGCCCATCTCTAAGTCATTCTGATAACAAAACACCAAGCAGGATCATCTTCAGCATCCCCCCAGAGGGGACGCTAGAGGGCAAATAAATCTAAAAGTCGATAACACACGAAATAATGACAACTGACTAATAGTTAGGGGTCAAGGAAGGGGAGACAATCATTATTAGTTTTATATAGTTTTATGGCGTTTACTTACTGCCTTACTGCTGACTTCGGGTGTATTCGGAGAATGTTCGGATGTGCTCGTGTTGATTTTCCTAGGACAGTTTTTCAATTTGTTACTTTGTTGCTTAAAGTTGTATGGTGAGTTCATATGGGCCATATATGTGGATTTCTATAGAACCTTGTGCAGTGCAAATGTAGGTCTAGAATATACGTAAGTTTTTACGTATTGATAAGTGACGATTTTTCGAAATTCCACTCCGAAGGAGGTGAAAAAGGGGGGCAAAGTTTGTATGAAACAATGGGATTCCTTGGTTCCATCTATTTCTTTCACATGAACATTCTTTAACACAATTGATGGTAGACGACTATCTTTGATTGAAATTCATAGTAACCGAAACTACTGAGATTAGGAGCGTAAAATTTCGCACAAGATTTACTTTCGTGACGTGATCGAACACTAACAAAAATCCCTTGCAAATTATAATAAACCCCTAAGTTGTATGGAAAAACTAACACAAACCTAAGTTAACGAGGGCAAAAGTATCCTTGTCTGTTTGCCTGTTCCATTTCCTCTTCTCTTTTTGACGTCTTAACATATCCATATAGGATGAAACTTGACACACGAGTAGATACGACAAGACATATCCTGTAATCCTTCCCTAAAAATAATATCCACCTTTCACACTTTCACAAGTCCGAACCCACAGGCCAGTTACTTACAAAAACGGTCCAAAAAGAAGGACTTAAACTAAAACATTTCAAGTAACATCGAATAAAAACTTTATTCCGCATCCCCGGGCCCTTTGAAAAGAGCCACTAGTAAATCTGCATATCCCCTACACTATATAAAATTTCCCACGGTAAAATTGACTTTACAATATTTGGAAAATGCTTTAAAAGAACCTGAACACTTCACCAGGCTACTTTTAAGAGCACTTGAACCATCCACTCGATTATAACAAGCAAAACTAAACTTCACTTTTTTAAAAACAAAGTCTTTTTTTGAATGGCAAAAGTGTATCTGCTTCCGGGGTGAAGGTTATAGGAATATGGATTGTGTTACTATAGAATTAAGGTCTAGTTTTAATTGTGGTTTACAGGAAGCGTTTCAACGCGTTTAAAGGGCGTAGGTTTAGACAGGATAAGGCTAATTTTAGATGTTTTGGTAGCATCTCTCTCCTATAGGTAGCCGTTTGTTAAACCTAGGTAGCATATTGATTGTAGTAGGAATAAAGTACGCAGGATATCTACCGGTCTCCCTAGGTAATGTAGGTTTGCCGTCCGGTAAGAACCAAGCCCGGGTCGACGATGCATTGTGTTCCACGCGTGCCTCAAAGAGAAGTCAGCAAAATTCATGGGCCCCATAGGGCCGACGCCCGTAAAAGCTTTTTTTCGGGGAATATATTTTCTGTCACCAAACTTTATATTTGTCATCAAGTTGTATTACCTAATTAATAGATCTATCGCCACGAAATATTTTCGTTCTCAGATAAACAAAAAGTGTATCCAGGTATGAATTATCAAAAAATAAGAGATGGATCACCAATAAAATAAAACTTCGTTCTTATAATAATAGTTTTATTACAAAATTAATAGCTTTGTGCTTAGAATGGTAGATCTGTCGCCAAACTGGTAGATCTGTCGCCAAAATGGTAGATCTGTCGCCAAAATGGTAGATCTGTCGCCAAATAAATCGATTAATTATCAATCCCTGACTGTAACTCCTTTTTATTTGTTATTTTGTCACCAATAAAGTAGTTACACTTTATTTCGTTCGGTTATTAAAATAATAGTATTCCTTACCAATTTAATACATCAATTTATAATTTTGTTGAAAATATGATCAAAGTGGCGGAGACAAATTGGCGCGCTTTCCATCCTCAACGATGTCTTATAGGTACTCGTAACTACCTACGATGATCATACGATGCCACGAGATGTCAGCAAACTGTAGGGGCCTGGTAGGACCGAAGCCTCTGGGGAACACGGAAAATTCAAAAGTTTGTCACTCTGTCCCCCAGATCGAAGGCAACGAAGGAACAGGGTAGGGGTTTAGTCAGTAAGAGTCTGACACGCCTTCCCGCTCCGCCCTAGAGTGGGAAAAGTCATTCTGATGATTCCCCTAACGAAAGAAAAAAAAACCATAACGACCGGCGCCCGGGAAGGCGCTGCTGGTCTTTCTTGAGGAGCTGGGGTGGATCGAATAACACTTTTGTCCCACCCATACGCAAAATACGCGCTTTAGTCGTGGAGTTGCGGATACCAGCCGTTATAATATACTATCCTAAGTAGTAGACTCTTTTGGTTGAAACGATGATGACGACAACAATTATTTTTTGGAACTTTATGTTTTGTAGTAACACACTTGGTGATCTCTTTCAATTAGTTTGCTTAAATGCTTATTAGGACAAACCTATTATAATATGTACAAAAACAATTATTTGGTACTAGATCCTATATCTCCATGATTTTAGATGATTTATTGGAGGATTGATTTTACGTTGTTTGGTGACTACATTTTGGCGACAAATCTACTATTTTGAGGACAAAGCTATTATTTAGGAAACACAAAACGAATTAAATTGGCGACAGCTTAAATGATACCCCTTTTTTTCTACCTGTAAGGGCCATGGTTCAATTGTTTGAAGAAATTACTACAGCAGATAAAAAAGCAGAAAGAAAGTAAAGAACTAAAATACTTGCAGGTTTACAGGTTTTGTACAACATTACAATCCTTGGATACATTTTTTTAGGTGGAAATTCATGAAATAACTTCTCTCGGTCTAGGTGGAAAGAGAAGGCATCTCCGACTTTTACTGACTATACCCAGCCTCCCTTCAGTTGCCCTTTATTTCGTGGGATGTGTTCCTTCAGTTGCGATTTGCATTGCAGCTCCACTTAAATATTTATTTTATTCTGAATTTTGTTATAGCGGCAACAGCAATACATCATCTGTGAAAATTGCAACTGTATACTGTCCAGCTATCGCAGTTCATGCGATATAGCCTGGTGACAGATAGATACAACGAAGTCATAGCAAAAGGGTCCCGTTTTTACCCTTTGAATACATTTGAGGACCTGAATAAAACCTACATACCTACTGTATTAGGAGCAAACAAACCTTTTTACTGATATCAACACGTAAGTACAGTTCTAGAACCAAATCCACTCCAAATTCTAAATGTCACAAATAAAAGACAAGACTTGCCTATAAATATCTTCAGCTTCCAGACTATTACACTAAACAGATAACGAATAACATTGAAACTCACAAAGAGGGCCTACAAATTGATACATCAATAATTACACCATTAAACGAGATAAAAACAAGGGAAAACCAACCTTAGAACTAAAAAGATAGAGTTTAATATACATGTGTGTAAAAGAAACATTATTTCAAGTAAATAGCGATGGGAGGAACAAAAAAGTTAGCAATAAACAGGACACAGAAGTAATAAATTATTTTCATTTGCTCTCACAAGCGATGAAAGTAGAAATGTTTTGTGTAACAAGAACTGTGGTTGCGATGTTGGTCTGTACGTCTCTGTTTCTTGGAGATTGAGAACACACTCGTATACATATATTTGCATTTGAATTTTTCAGTAAAATAAGATAATAAACAATTTTTACTCCTTGTTTTCTTTCACTCTGTGAAGATTTCAAAATAAATGTCACATAAACAAGTTTAAATTGTATTAGCTAGCAAGCAAAAAACTCTACAAGTATCATCAGTGATACCTATTATGGTAGTTGATACACCACTATATTCGGTTTTAATATTACATCTTAGGTAAATATTCATCTCTTGTCTGAAAGAAACTAAATTGAAGATACAGCCTCCGCACGGCAGAAAAAGGTAAAATAGAATAGAATAGAATAAACTTTATTGTAAGTACACCAAAAAGTAACGGTACAGGTATGTTTTTCTAAGACCTCGTTCCGCATCAAACGTGTTAAATACACATAGAACTGTCATACCTTTTTTTATTCAAAACCATCAAATAACTTTCCCACTCTCTGGTGGCGGTTAGGCGCCGCTGATCACCTGCACGAGATCGCGACGGTGCTCCGCCAAAACGCGGCTGATCTCTACCGTGTCCTCCGGTCAAAATAGAAACCTCCTCAAACAACCGTGTCAGGTGGGGACCTCTGTCAAGTGAAAATCAAGGACGCAGTCATCATCTGCCTGGCCTTTTCCCAACTATATTGGGGGTCGGCTTCCAGACAAGCCGGATTTAGCTGAATACCAGTATTTTACGAGGAGCGGCTGCTTACCAGACCTCCACAACCCATTAACTGGGGTAACACGGTACTTCATGGCAAGACTGGAGTCAGATTTAATGGCTTCTGACTGTCCGTAACGACTGCCAAAGATCTACAAATGACAGCCGGGACCTACGGCTTAACGTGTTTTCCAAGGCACGAAGGAAACTCGTTACGTTAAGATGGTCACCCATCCACAGATCAACCAACGCAGTGGCGCCTCTTTAACCATTCCTTGAAGAAAGGTCTTATCGCCGCGACTGTGGCATACCCAGCCCTGGGTCGTAACAGTCAATCAATACAAGCCTTTATTTCAAATAAACCGTTCTACTCTCTATGGACCATGGGTTGTACGAAATAAAACCCCGGGGACTTGGAACGAAGGCAAAATACGAACATTTATGACTGAATTTTATTCAGAAAAAGTCGGACCCGTCCTAGAGCGGTAAAAATTATTGGATGGCTTCCCACCTAAAAACTAGATCTGTATGGAAAGGAATGTGCAAGAAACTCCATCGACAATTTCTTAGATCATGTTAAATAATTACTGCTGCCATACCGAATACCTGTTACACCTATGTGCAAAGTTTCTTTGCCTCTAACCCTCTTTTTGGCCAGAAATAAAGAAAATTCTAAATCCCTAGCAGCTAAAGTCAGACTAAAAACTAGTATTAGTTGAATACATGAGAAATTCTTCAAGAAATATATGATCACACTTGTGTGGGTACGCCCTTTCCGTTCGCGTGTACTGGAATATATTACAGTTGTAAATAAAATAAACACTTACCTAGCTTTCTGGGTAACAGATTTATATGTCGAAAAGAATTCTCTGCTAGGAAATGGTGCCGTTCCTGTGGTAGAATTGTGGATAAACACATATTATACTTACTCATTACCTAAATATTTCAAACCAAGTCCCCACTTTGTCTGTCTGTTTGCAATAAACTCAAAAACTGCTGAATAGATTTTCATGAGGTTTTACCAGGAAACTGATTATGAGGGAGTTGATTTATGAGGGGTTATTGGTATAGGCATTTCTAAATGATAAAAAAAAAATGCAATATAACATTGATTTTAGAAATCTGTGCGCAATCGCCAGTTTCACATTGGCGATTTCACGAACCAGTCGTTTTTTTTTTGAACAGCTCCTGTTCAAAACAGTTGCTGGGGCGTGAGGATACCTGTTCCTCCCCTCTCTTTTGCTGGCATTACTAATGCACAGAAAGAGTTCCCTCCGTGCCTTGGAAAGCACGTTAAGCCGTAGGTCCTGGCTGTCATTTATAGATCTTTGGCAGTCGTTACGGATAGTCAGAAGCCAGTAAATCTGACTCCAGTCTTGCTATAAAGTACCGTGTTACCCCAGTTATTGGGTTGCGGAGGTCTGGTAGGCAGCCGCTCCTCGTAAAATACTGGTATTCAGCTAAATCCGGCTTGACTGGAAGCCGACCCCAATATAGTTGGGAAAAGGCTAGGCAGATATAAAAGGAGGATATAAAAGGTCCCCTCTTGCTCAGGATCATAGCCTGAACCAGGGCCAGGCGCAAAAGGTCCATCGCCGATGGCCTCCACAACGAAGGGACACTCTCAGCAACAAATATAGTGATTTTGTTTATACATTAGCTTAGTATAGAATGATATTGATCTACCTAGGTGATCTTATCATTTTAATGACTGCCTCGTTGGTCTAGTGGTCGCAAGAACGACTGCTGAGCAAGGGGTCCTGGGTTCGATTCCCGGGTCGAGCAAAAAAGTGCTATTGGGTTTTTCCATTAGGAATTACTCTGCAGCTGCCCAGAGTTTGGAAGTTGGTGGTGTGATACCCCCGAGCCTCGGAAAGCATGTAAAGCCGTTGGTCCTGCGCCTGATCTCTCTCTGGTCGTGTCGGATTGCCGTCCCATGGGACTATGAGAGTAAAGGAACAGAGATGGCACCTGTATTTGTGCGCACACTTGTGCACTATAATATCTCCTGCGTACTTGGCTGATCTCTGTTGAGATAGGCCACCGAGATCGAAATTCGGTCGGGGGAGTATTATTATTATCGTTTTCTTTTGCCTTTACAGATTTTATCTAAAGAAAAACACAGCGAATTCTCTATAAAGATTGAAGAGCTATTCTCTAGCTTGAATTATCTCCTTTCATGGCCACTCCTTTGGTTCCTTTTTTTGATGACTTAGCTTTAAAACAGTTACTTTCCAAGTAGTGAACCAATAACTTACTACTACTTACTTTTAACAATAACTAATAAAAAATCTTCATAAACATTTCACAACGAAAACTCATAAATAGATTATCCTAACTGCGTGAAAAGGAGCATCGTCTAGCCTCGGCCAGAGACACGCGAACATCAACAACAGCTTGACGGCAGTAGTTATGTGTAAGTTAGTAACTCGCGCCAGTCGCTAGCCCGCTGCACTCGCCCGCTGTACTAGCACACTCTACTGGTACGTACGCTCAAGTACGTAACGCTCAAAAGCCTGAGTAAAAAGCTTTACATGGCGTGCTGTTAAGGTGTGGGTGCGGTGGTGAGAGACGGCGATTTGTAGAAGCGTTTTTAAATTTTGTGATTGTCAAGCTCACTAGGATCGCGGTTTTTGCGAGAGCCTTAGAACGCAAAGGGCAGCAGGAAGCACATGGGTGGGTTTTCGGTAACAGTGACAGACCTCTCGCTACAACCAGAACGATTTTCCTACAGAAAAGGGGCCACTCAATCACTCCTCTACCAGTATCCAAGTGATTATAATATGTTCAGGTGTAGCAGATTTGCTTTCTTTTCTGCGGCTGTGGCACAAAGACAAGCTCCTTTACAACGTTTTGACGTTGCGAAGTCACGTCTCCAATTGTTATTCTCAAAAGTAGTCGGTGGAAAGAGATGTTTAAAGGTATTTCTTTGGCATGGTATGTTCCAATTCACATGCATTTCTTATGGGATCTTACAGACTTCCCGCAGCTTGCAAAAAATCATTTGGTGGATGAGTTGCTCTTACTAGATTTGTTTAAGTTCTATTAAAGTACAAGGTCATTGAATCGACTGTAATTACCATTAATAGACCGTAATTAGAGTCGATAGCAAAGACTTTCTAATTTGCAAAAAAATGTTATCATTTTCTTAATTAAAGAAGATCATTCGACATTGAGCCATTTGGCTCAAATACGGTCTCACCAGAATTTTCCCACTTTGACAGCTCAGTTCAACATCATCTACCTAGCCATTTCCCAACTGTATTGGGGTCAGATTCCAGTCAAGCCGGATTTAGCTGAATATCAGTATTTTACGAGGAGCGGCTGCCTACCAGACTTCCACATTCCATTACCTGAGGTAACACGGTACTTAATTTCAAGGCTGGAGTCGGATTTACTGGCTTCTGACTATCCGTAACGACTGCCAATGATCTACAAATGACAGCCGGGACCTATGGCTTAACGTGCTTTCCGAAGCACGAAGGAAACTCGGTATGGTAAGATGACTTTGACAGCTCAGTTAACGCTACTTTTTAACCCGCTCCCGCTCCGCTCATCACCCAAACCGCTCGCTACAGTAAGAGGCTAAAGCTTTGTTTCAAAAGGCTCGCCTTTGAAGCTAGTTGGACATTGTTCTTTTGAGAATGTCACGTCACTAATCATATAGTGATGTACCTTTGTTTCTCTACGGTATTTAATTAAATATGTTCAGGACTATGTTTTGCTTTACAATGAAAGGAGTTTATTATGCTCTGTTACTGTTTAGTTAGGGGAATGTCCAGTGAAATATGTTATGTTGTTAATTATTATTTAAAAACACTTTTACACGTAATTTTTTTTCGTCAGCTTAAACTAGGAAAAGCCGGTGTTTCCTAGCCTTAAAGTCTCTTTCGTCACCTCCTCGTATTGTCTTTCTATTATACGATACTCGAGAGATTAAAGTGTTTAAAGTCTATACACCAAACATGTAAATTTTCAAAATCATTTGAGAAACATGCAGATCTTGGAGGTAATAAATAACTACACAGACTCGAGGGCACCTATCCAGTCAGTGCATGCATTTGTCAGTATTCGTATAGCTCACCTCAGGACTCTCTAGATCCTTAACCTATTAATACCCGCGAAACGAGACACAATAGTAAAACAATCACAGCGCGGTCCTATGAAACCGGTCGGGGATTCATGAATTAAGCTTAATGACTTGCGTTCCGGACTAAGCGTTTCGCCTCGTCGTTTATACCGCGTACATCGAAGGACTGGAACAATTTGCCTGCTACAGTCGTCCCGTCCGATTATAATTTGGGTGTCTTCAAGGCTAATAACTTAGTGCGCCTCATCATCGACGATTGCATCACTGCTTACCATCAGGTGGGATCGCAGTCAAGCACTAGTTTATAACAATTTAAAAAGAAAACTTGCCGAACAATACCAAAAGGCTGTATAAAATAATGTTAATACTATGCACAAGCACAATGTTTAAAACATTCTAAAATTGTGATTTCGCCAGTGTTACACCACTGATTACTTATTTTGAACCAACAAATCTTATGATTTCACAACTTGATGTTTTTTGATTAAGATAAGTGTCTTTGTCAAGGTTGGTCTGTGGATGGGTGACCATCTTAACATACCGAGTTTCCTTCGTGCCTCGGAAAGCACGTTACGCCGTAGGTCACGGCTGTCATTTGTAGATCTTTGGCAGTCGTTACGGATAGTCAGAAGCCAGTAAATCTGACTCCAGTCTTGCTATGAAGTACCGTGTTACCCCAGTTAATGTTTGAATCCCCGACCGGTCCTATGAGACCACGCTGTTTTGTTTTACTATTGTGTCTCGTTTCGCGGGTATATGATAGATTAATGAGTGGTGGAAGTCTGGTAGGAAGCCATTCCTCATAAAATACAGCTACCAAAATCCAAATTTGATAGTCACCAAATTATTAAAAAAATCCATTAACATTTTATTTCGATTCTTGAAATTAATCTTGAAATATCTTTGACATTCTATTTTTTATTTAATTTAATTTCATACAGCGTACCTATGGTGCAGAGCAGCTAATTTGTCAATATTAATCTATCACATACCCGCGAAACGAGACACAATTAAATAGTAAAACAATAACAGCGCGGTCTCATAGGACCGGTCGGGGATTCAAACATCAAAGTAAAGTAGTTATTAAATTAACAATTAAGTAATTAATGTGAGTTTTTATTGATTTTTGTTTTAGGCTTAATACTATTTTATTTTACTTCTTTTACCTACTTATGAAAAAAATAACTGATGAAAAATATCATAATCTGGAACATTTTTAAAACTTGCTGTTTCATTACGTCCCGTCTAAATCAAGACACCTGGTGACCCAAAATCACTGATCACGATGATTTTTGGGTTACCAGCTTTGGGATCACAATGACAAATCAAAAAACTAGTAGGTAATATTATTAATTTAGTGTTGGTGATATTTTGTTACCAGATAAATTCAGAGTAGGATATCATACGAAAAGCATTATAATTGTTACACAATCATTACGTCGTAAAACAAAGTCGCTTATTATTATGTATGCTTAAATCTTTAAAACTACTCTACGGATTTTGATGCGGTTTTTTTTAATAGATAGAGTGATTCAAGAGGAAGCTGAAGAAGGTTTATATGTATAATGTGGTTGGGAAACACTGATAATTTAGAACCCGTGCGAAGCCGGGGCGGGTCGCTTGTAATAACTAGAGTAATCTTTCGGCCACAATTTAATTTCCAAAAAACCCAAAAAACTGACCCAAAACTGGGACAATCCGAACAAAAAAAAAACACGAAAAGTGTTGGAGAGCTACTTCAATGAAACTCACTTTATTCAGACTTATCACTTTATTTCACTGTCTTACTTGTAACACGGTTAGCGACCGACTGCCTCCCAGAGCTAGCGCGCTACACAGGAAACCAACAAGAGTGGGGACCGGATGTAGCGCGTCAACTCGACAGAAACGGTCAACTATTTATTTAAATTAGTAAACATTAGCAGATGATGAGTAAACATTATAAAGAACGAAAACAATTCCAACAAAAATATATATCTTTACAACATTTGATTTAACGTAACATAAAATACAATATTCAATTAATTAATGTAAAATCACTATTTAACAATACAAATGGATCGTAAACAGATCAAAACTAACGCCATCTAGTGATAACATTCGACAGTGATTTCTAATGTCAAATGAGATAACAACAATCTTATTTAAGTATAATTAAATGCTAACACTCGGCCATCCGCGCAACTTACGCGTCCTCGCGTAACTACATGAATGGCTCGAGCTTACAAGGAACAAAAAATAAAATAATAAATAATAATAATTGCAAACAAGCAACAAGGATTAATCATCAAACAATCAAGTACATACAACTGTATGTTATGTATTTAATATTTTACCAGTGGTACAAGTCGCTACTACCTCGAAACCACTAGGGTGGTACAAGTCGCTACTACCTTAAAACCACCAACATTTGTCAAGTTTACTAGTGGTACAAGTCGCTACTACCTTGAAACCACTAGGGCGGTACAAGTCGCTACTACCTTGAAACCGCCACAACAATTATTTAAAGGTAGAAGCTGCCCTTAACTGCCTCCACCCTGAATGAGCGAGTTATTAAAATATACGACCAAATCACATTCATGTAAGTCTCGTCTCACAACCTTGCCACTAAACCTAGTTGTTCAAATCGTCCTCCTCATTGCCCGAGGAGGAACTTGAATCATTTCTATTATAGTGAGCCCAAGCTTTCATTTTATCCACGGCAATGACAGTGGAATACTTCCGGTTGCCCTTTCGGGTAATCGGTGTGTCTTCAATTTGATACCTGTCATTTCCTAAAACCTTAACTATCTTGTACGGGCCGCGATATTTTGGGACTAGCTTTTTACTCTGCCCCGTAGCAGCAACTTCACGCTCAACGCTGACCAACTCACCCACACGAAACTCAATAGGTTTGGCAGACTTTTTGTCATAATGCACTTTCTGCTTTTCTTGATAAGTGGTGATGTACTCATTAGCCTCTTTTCGAATTTGTTTAATTTTATCCTCTGAATACGTATCACCATTATCAATAGAAGCTTTAACCCTACCCTCCGTCATTCCGGTTAAGTTAGTACCAAAAAGAACTTGAGCTGGGGTTTTGCCTATGCCTTTATTAAATGTATTATTTAAGCCCAGCTGAATCTCAGGCACTTGAACATCCCATTTTCTTTCGTCCAGACCTACACACTTTGCGGTCAGAGCCTCTAGTAAGGTACGGTTGTATCGTTCGACCTGCCCGTTGGCACGTGGGGTTGCTACTGCATTTAATACATGCTTGACCCCTAGTTTTTCTAGGAAACCAGTAAATTTAACACTTGTGAAGCAAGAGCCACGGTCAGATATTATTCTTTTTGGTAGGCCAAATATACTAAAATACTCCTGCATTTTATCGACTACAATTGAGGCTTTAGTACTGCGAACTGGTTTTAGAACAATGAATTTCGTGTATGCATCAATAACCACTAGCAAATGCGTGTTCCCCTTTGAACTTTTGACAAAAGGGCCAACGTGATCAATGTGAACGGTAACAAACGGCTTTTCATCCTTAGGTATAGGATGTAATGGTGGCCTCCTCTTTGATGAAGACTTTGAGTAAGAACATTCAAGGCACGACTCCACATATTTTTTCACGAAACGCCTCATTTTAGCGAACCAATAATTTTCTCTTACCTTGCTCAAAGTTTTCTCAAACGCAAAATGACCCAAGTCATCGTGACATTGTTTAAGTATTTGCCATCGTACACCCTTAGGCACTACCCATTTATCACCAACGTCAGTTTTCCGATATAATTTACCATTACGCACAGTATAATTATTTTTGATCTCGACAACATCATTGGCTTGAGGGTCATTTAGAACTGAAATTTTTCTTTGTATTTCAGAGTCTGCTAATTGGACGGTACCTAGCCAGTCTGTTTCACCAACCGCCATCACAAAGCACTCACTGTCCTCATTATTTGCTTGGCCGTCTCTTGGTGGTGGATTCCGACTCAAAGCATCTACGTGAGCCATCGAGGCACCAGGCCTATATTCCACATTAAAATTGAATTCTTGCATAGAAATCCACCATCTAGCGACGCGCGGTATCAAATCCCGCTTGAGAAACGTTGCCCTTAACGAATTACAGTCGGTAATAATTTTAAATTCAATGCCAATAAGGTATACGCGAAACCTTTGAAGTGAAGCAACAACAGCAAGAGTTTCGAGTTCATATGCCGTCATATGCTGTTCTTCGGACGTTGTCTGGCGGCTAAAGTATGCAACCGGTTTTAATAGATTTTTTCCGTCACGTTGCATTAGCATTCCGGCAATACCTATCTTACACGCGTCGGTATGCAACTCTGTTAAAGCTTTTGGGTCATATAACGCTAAAATGGGCTTTTTCGTTAGTTCATCTTTAAGAAAACTAAAAGCATTGCTTTGCTCTGGACCCCAAACCCAAACGGCGTCTTTTTTTAGGAGAGTGGTAAGTGGTTTAGATATCATCGCAAAATTCCTAACAAAACGACGGAAGAAACTACATAACCCTATAAATTGCCTAACTGTGTGCTGGTTAATAGGTTGGGGAAAATCTCTAATTGATTCAATTTTGCGCACTCCCGGTCTAATACCCTCTGCACTTAATTCAAAGCCTAAATAATCTACCGTTCTCTTAAAGAAACAACATTTCTCCAGTTTTAGAGTTAAGTTAGCTTGTTTGATCAATCCTAATACTTTTTCTAAGCGCTCAAAACCCTCGTCAAGCGTTACGGAAGGTACGATTATATTATCCATGTAAGCAGACGCAATTCTTCTAGTATTGGAGTTTTGTTCTCGAGTTGGTAAACCCGTGCTATTATTAAGGACCAAGTGCATTGTACGCATAAAGGTAGATGGTGCATTTACTAGTCCGAAGGGCATCCTATTAAACTCGTATTGCCCCTCGGGTGTTACAAACGAAGTTTTATGACGATCAGATTCAGAAATTGAAATTTGGTAATATCCGGACGCGAGGTCTAAAGTAGTATAAAAGTTATATCCCGCAAGGTCATCGAGCTGATCATCTATTCTAGGCAACGGGTAATTTTCTTTTATGGTCTTACGGTTTAACGCTCGAAAATCAATGCATAGGCGAGTTTCACCGGTCTTCTTTTTAACAAGTACTATAGGACTCGCATAGCAGGAAGTTGATGGTCGGATAATACCGCATTCCAGTAACTCCTGTATCATTTCTCGTACCTTAGTTCGTTCAATTACCGGAAGTCTATAAGGTCTGTACACAACAGGTTCATTATCTTTTAAATTAATAGACATTTCTGTAAGTTCAGTTTTTCCCAACTCATGTAAACTAAACGCGAAGCATTCTCTATATTTATTTAATAATTCAACGAGTTGCTCAATTTTATCTTTATCGAGATCTGTGTCGCTTGAGATATCATTTTCATTTATTGATCGCAAAGGTTCACTAAATTCTACTCTAGATACATCAGCTATATTTTGAGTCCAAACTTCTTCTTCTGCTTTTAAACCTCTAGCTATTAGAATATCCTTTTTTAAAAGAAAGGGTTGACCGAGTTTGCACTTTATTAAGACAACTCCTTTTCCTTCCACAACAGTAAACAACCCTTGCACCAGATAGTGTTCGCGTCCCAATTGATAGCGATTATTTCCAGGAATGTAGACCTCCCCATTATAAATCGGATCAGTGTGAATGTGTAGAGGCGTCAATTCATCTACCATAGTATCTGCCGAACAAAACAGTTTTACCTTATTAAAATTTGTTTCACTTTCGTTACTAGAAAAACGTAAGCTGTTACTATCTTTTTCTACAGTTATATGAGGTTGTTCGGTATACGTCTGTCCTACGATGAGTGGTACTCGCATTACCTCATCTGGTACAACAAGAATTTCAACAGTTGCACGTACACCATCGATGGCAACAGTTGCGGTACATTTCCCCAAAGGCCTAACTATCGCCTCGCCAAAGCCCTTGAGCAAGGGTAGTTGCTGACTAGCAACCCAATCGTCAGATACCCTTTTAGCACAATCTAAGCTCATCAAAGTAGCAGAACTACCAAAGTCAATAAAGCAGTTAATAGAATGGTTGTTTACTAACCCTCGTTTGTAATACTTAGTGGAGTCACTGTCTGAACTAACTACGCACATCACCGATTTTGCAGGTTTTCCATCTGCGGACGTTATAGGCAGAGTGCATTTTTCGACTGTATGACCAAATTTAAGACAACGTGTACACTTTACTGGGGGTTTGGTACATTGTGATTTATAATGCCCTTCTTGTTGACAATTAAAACATTTAACCGCACGATTTTTATTATCCTCTTTGTCTGTATTGTCAGCCTTATTGTTGAAAATTCTACTTTTCTTTCTCTCACCCTGGTGAATGTTTGATTTAACCGCCTTTAAATATGGTAAAAGCTGATCTGGTGTATCAAAACGAGCGGCTTCAGCACCAAGTCTTACGCTACGATCATCAATGCCGTGAACAATGCAATCTATCGCGCGTTTGCCTTCGATACTACACCGGTTTAACAATACTATTTTCTCATAAAAATATTCTTCTAGAGAATCGTTAAATTTAGCACGTTTCGATAACATCGTATAAAGCAGACAACCGTAATTTTCGTTACTAGGAAAAGCCAGTTTTAGTTTCTCCTGCCAATTTTGCCAACTAAATAGCACAGTAGGCAACCCCTCGTACCATTTTTGAGCAATCCCTTTTAGTTTTTGTAGGGCAAAATGGGCAGTTTGTTGGTCTGACCAATTATATATCAAAGCGCATTCATTGACTTTATGCAACCAAATATCTATTGTTTGTTGTTTACGTTCCGGATCAAATTCAGGTATAGTGTTATGGTTGGACAATTTGTCCAAAGTATTGTTGTTCTTATTGTTCGCGGCTTGCAACGCTCGGACTAGTTGTGAGACTGAAACCTTATTATCCTGGGCAGAGGCAAATCTAATTGGGTTCGACTCACCACGCTCCTTCGATTCCCATCGACGGTTGCGTCCGCTGCCTCTGCTACGATCGAGTGGGCTGCGGCTACGCTGGCTGCGACTGCGCTGGTCACGGCTGCGCCCACTGCGACTGCACGGGTCCCGACTGCACCGGCTGCGATTGCGCCGGTCGCTGCTGCGCCCACTGCGACTGCCCTGGTTCCGACTGCGCCGGCTGCGACTGCACCGGTCACGGCTACGCCTACTGCAACTACCCTGGTCACGACTGCGCCAGCTGCGACTGCATCGGCGGTGACTGCGCCGGTCATGACTGCACTGGCTGCGACTGCGCCGACTGTGACTGCGCCGTCTGCAACTGCGCTGGTCGCGAATGCCCTGGCTGCGACGGTGTTGGCTGCGACTGCGCCGACCGCTACTACGTCGGTTGCGACTGCGTCGAACATGACCAGAACGACTGCGGCTGTGGCGGCTGTTGATATGTTGATAGGCCCGCCCACTTGGCAACAGTGGTGAACCAGGCTCTTGATCCGCAGGCGGCGGCGGCGTTCGCAATTGGCGCTCATCGTAAAGATCCATATCTGGAAAGCGCATTAAAATAATCGCCAAGTATACTGTTGTTATAATAATAAAAAAAAAGAAAAGTAACGAGTAAGTGGGTACTTGAAAATAAAGTAAAATAATGATAAAAACTAGACACGTGTTTTACTAATTTTCCAGGTTAGTTCCAAAATTATATCGATACCTATATAAGTTTGTAGTTTGTCAGAAAAGCAGTTTTAAATTAAATTCAAAGCGCAATTGTTAGAAAGGGGCAGCCATTATTCAACAGTAATAAACATGAGTAGTAAAAAAAGAAGAATATAAAAGAGATAAATAATAAAAAAAACAAAAATTACACAGGCATAGTAAATGAAAAGATAAAACAACATTATTTAAATCACTATTTGGTATCTACATTCGTTACGCCACAATAAACTTGCATAATCTCAAAATTCAAAGTAAAAAATAATTTAAATCATACTCTCACCTTTTAAACAGTTTCAAATCAGAACGACCAAACTCACTAATGTAGGCCTGAATATAATCAGCTGGTATAACCATAAACCAACCAACTATATCCCACTTCTGAAATGTTGGAGAGCTACTTCAATGAAACTCACTTTATTCAGACTTATCACTTTATTTCACTGTCTTACTTGTAACACGGTTAGCGACCGACTGCCTCCCAGAGCTAGCGCGCTACACAGGAAACCAACAAGAGTGGGGACCGGATGTAGCGCGTCAACTCGACAGAAACGGTCAACTATTTATTTAAATTAGTAAACATTAGCAGATGATGAGTAAACATTATAAAGAACGAAAACAATTCCAACAAAAATATATATCTTTACAACATTTGATTTAACGTAACATAAAATACAATATTCAATTAATTAATGTAAAATCACTATTTAACAATACAAATGGATCGTAAACAGATCAAAACTAACGCCATCTAGTGATAACATTCGACAGTGATTTCTAATGTCAAATGAGATAACAACAATCTTATTTAAGTATAATTAATTCAATTGCCATTTAAAAAAAAAAAAAAAAAAAAAAAAGTATAATTAAATGCTAACAAAAGTGTGTTGCAATCCAAAACATTTTTCGCTCGACAACAGAAGTTACACAACTCAGAAATTTAAAAAAACGCGGCGCTTCGGATCGGACCCGAAAGCGAAATAAAAACGGACATAAAACTTTTTTTTTCTATGTTTTTGCTACCGACCTCTCGTTTCGTATAATATTCATGGCCCGTTTTTTACACCTTACGCCTTTTACCCCGCATAAATGTGAATTATATCATTTTTACCAACATTTTTGTGCAGAAATATCGTAAAATTGCTTATTCACACGAGAATTGTAAGCGAATAACCTGTGTATGGTCTATTTTATTGTTAGTTTTGAATGTTTTATAAGAGTACTAACAGGCACCCTACATTTATCTAAAAACATCAACATTATGTATATGTGTTCTAATATTTGAAATTGCAAATCACTTCGTCGTTTATACCGCGTATATCGAAGGACTGGAATAATTTGCCTTCTGCGGTCTTCCCGTCCGATTATAATTTGGGTCTCTTCAAGGCTAGAGTGAATAGGCTCCTAATAAACTAGTGCGCCTCACAATCTACGATTGCATCACTGCTTACCATCAGGTGGGATCTCAGTCAAGCACTGTAAAACTTTAAAAAAAATGGCAGCTACGCTACGTGTCTCCATGTGCATAATGCACATCATATTTAATTTATTGACAGGTTTATTTAAATCTGTGACTTGTTTTAATAAACAAATAAATAAGTCATAAATTGATTGGCAACCTGTGGAAATTCGGCACGTCTCGTTAAGTGCTGTATCCACCAAGTTGGAGTGTGCTGAACGGCTCCATACTGGACTGGCGTATTCACCAGCGGAGAAGCAGAGCGCCATTCCAGTCGTACGCAGAACTTGGGGTGACGCCCCCCATCTAGTGGACGTAAGGCGGCGAAGCAGGTTGTTTCTTGAGTGAACCTTCTGCTTAATATTCTCACAGTTCTTCCTGTAGTTGAGAGACCTGTCCAAAGTGATGCCGAGATATTTTGGATGGGAGCTGTGAGTGATTGGCACCCCCTGCCACAGGATATTGAGAGTTCGAGCCGCTTGTCTGTTACGTAGGTGGAAAACGCACGTCTGCGTTTTTGAGGGGTTTGGTGTTAACGCGTTAGCAGTATAATACTGGCTAAGATCTGAGAGGGCGGCAGTAAGGTTGGCCTCGATCTCCTCAAAGTCAGTGGCTTGGCAAGTCAATGCCAAGTCATCTGCATACAGGAAGCGGGTTGTGTTTGGGCTCACCGGTTGGTCATTGGTGTAAACGTTAAACAGCAAGGGGGCCAGAACACTACCCTGTGGCAGTCCATTTTTTTGGGTTCGCCACCTACTTTTATCGTCAAGGAGGCTCACTTGGAATCGCCGGTTACTGAGGAGTTCTCCTAGAATTCGAGTGAACTTTAGGTCTTCTGTTAGGGAAGTAACCTTCCACAGCAAGCGCCGAATGTTGACGGTATCGTAGGCAGCCGACAAGTCCACGAATACTGCGCCCGTCACTTTCCTAGTTTCGAAACCGTCCTCAATGTGTTGCGTTAGGTTAAGGACTTGACTGCAACGAGATTTCCCAGGTCGAAATCCAGCCTGCTCTGGTATTAGTTTTGGATCGACAATTTTTGTGAGACGAACCAACAATAGTCTTTCAAATAGTTTATAGGTGTGACAGAGCAGAGATATTGGGCGAAAGTTTTTGGGATCGTCATGCTGTTTCCCAGACTTGGGAATAGCAATAACTTTTGATCTTCTCCAGAGGCGAGGTATATTAGCCGATTCCAAGCAGGTGTTGAAGAGTTGCAACAGCCACGACACAGATATTGGGCCAAGGTGTTTAATCTGTTCGACTGAAATGTCGTCAACTCCGGAGGCCTTACCAGGACTCAGCCTCTGAATGGCTAGGACGATGTCTGTCAGTTCAAATGGATCAGACAGAGATTCACTGGAGGGTGGTGGGTTATTATGTTTAGGAACTCTGCTGAGCCGTTGTTGTGGTTTTCCGTTTAGGAGCAGTTGGTGGGCAACCTGATTAGCTGTTACTGCGCTTGGTGTAAGGGGCAGAGGCGGTTCGCTAGTTAGCTTGCGAATAGTGGACCATGCTTTCTTGCTATTATGAGTCATGTCAATTTTAGTGACCATATCAACCCATTTTTCCTTGCGTCGTTCGCTTATGAGTGATAGCAGATTTTCACCAGTTTCAACGGTTTCTGCTGAGAAAGGGTCATTATTGAAGAGTTCTTCGTACAACTTGAGTTGTTCGCCGGATTCTGAGGATATGCCGGGGATGTAAGACGTGCGGCATCCTCGAGGTATAAATTTTCGGGAAGTTAGTGCGACTACGTCAACGAATTTCTCGTAATTTTGCGGCGTAGGTGGAATGTCAAGTAGTTCGTGGTCTATGGACTTCGAGAATTGTTCCCAGTCAGCTTTTAGAAAGTTGAAACGGCGTTTGAGTGGCATGGCCACTGGATGGACCACCGACTGGATGTTGCACATGATCGGTCTATGTTGGGTACGGGGGATTGGGTGACAGACGGTCTTTTTGCTCTGGGAGCTGATATTTGAGCTGACAAAAATTAGGTCTGGGTTATACCCACGTTTCCATCGTCCGCTATTAAAGGATGCCGGTTGTTTTGGGTCGTGGATTAGGCACAGATTGTTAGCCTCTACCCAATTTTCGATAGATTGGCCGTCCGAGTTTGTTGATCGGTATTTACTTTAGTTAATTATGTAAGCTGACTAAAAAGCTTTGTTCACAGACTCAATTTTTGTAATTAAGGTCTCCCTACTAAAGCCATACGATTATCGTTTTATAAAAAAAAACCTCCATTTTCCGGTAAATGGAAAAGCCTATCACATTAATAAAAACCACACACAACACACACACACACACACACACATCACACACACACACAACAACACACATTAATATCAATTTTAAAGGCGAAAGTTTGTGTTTGTATGTTTGTTACTTACTTCTTCACGTTCAAACGGCTAAAGTGCTAAACGGATTTGATCAAACATGTCCTGGAATACAGGCACATGATCTTCTTTTCATCCCGGGACGTGGTTAGGCCGTTCGCAGCAGCAAATTAAAAATTGCAATTAAAATTTGATTGAAGAAAACTGGGGACGTATCTATCTTCGTATCGTACATACAATAGATACGCCAATACGATACTACCCCTACCATCCGTCCTCCCAACGTACTCTATAGGATGGTTTTAATAAATGAAGAGTCAATTGATTCTTATATCGTACCTCCCATCTACACTTTAATTAAGCAAATGAAAAGGATTCTTTCTTTTTTCCTTAATTAAACAGTAGATGGGAGGTAGGTTCCATCTTAGTTTTCATTAAGTCCTCAGCCGGAAATATACGGTAAAGTGAATGCATGGAGGAAATGAGCCCAGATAAGTAATATCTACGCATAATTTTGTACTTATATTTGTTACTTTATCCTTATTCCTCACGCGTTTTATTAAAAATATGTAAATTAAAAGAAACCCCCCCTTCACTGCAAAACATCGTAAAAATTATATTGGAGCACTTTTTGTACGCATTAAAAACCCCACAGACTTAAGTATGTACTTCGACAAACAAAAAACAGTCATCGAAGAAATGTTTTTATTTTTAAAACACATTTGAAACACGTGGCCCTAAACAAAAACGCGCCAACTCACAATTTGTGCAATGATTGTACTAAAACTAAATGCGTGCCATGTGGTCATTCCCGGTCATGCCATCGCGGCTCCGCTAACTTCATTCTTATCTCCCCATCCCTCTCTCACAAATAGTTTTCCATTCAAATTTTATTTGTGCTTTCTCTCGCTCTAGCGCGGCCGTCAGTTCGCGTCGAAGCGTAGAGCGTGGTGGACGTACGTCTCTTTGCCGGAACACGCGACAACTTTCGTAAAAAAACGTTGTAAATATACTTTTTTTGAAAGTACTCCGGTGTTTGCGCGAGTGTCAAAACGGTTTCTGTGTTCAGTGCTTTGGATATTTGTGAGGAAAATATTTTGTTTGTGTGCATATTTTGGAATGTTGCAAAGATCTCAGGTAGTCGCGCTGTTGTGAGCGCGAAGTGAACGGATTTATTGCACGGTTGGTATTATTTTTCTCTTATCAATCTATTGTCAGTACTGTGTCCACGTAACTGTTAAAGTTTTTTCGATAAAACACACAGTTTTATCGTTATCAGAGCGAATTTGTTGATATGTTCTGAAGTAATCTGTTTGGACAACTGCACAATACCTACGTAGTTATGTGCAATAAATTCGAAGGTACCCGCATAACTACTGAGTATTGTGAGAAATCCAAGGTTTTCCATCAATCGATTACTGGTTTCATTACAATTGTGTAAATAGCGATTTGATTTAGCATTTTATTCATGTTTTTAAACTCTAACCGCGATGTAAAAACTTCAAGGTTAACTTTTAAAGCCATATTAATTATATTAGCCTGTTCACGCAAAAACTTCGACTATTCTATTCACGACGAGAACCTCATTCACAGACAGTAATTGGCTAGAATAATATTTACATCATTATAACGATACGTTCTTCAAAGCATTATTTATTTATTCGGTATAAAAATATTTATCTATTAAGTCCAAGGGTAAATAAACTCAGAACTTAGTAACAGGCCCGTTACCACCTGTTTTGAATTGAAATAATTTTGAAATCGGCTTCTGTTCACACTGTGGCCCATGATGGACCGGTTTGGCAATTAGCTTTCATTGAGCTCGGAAAATTTCACAAATGTATGCTAAGTAAAATGTATGAAAGTCATAAATGCCTGATTAGACCTACGCCATGTGCCTTGCCAATGGGAATGGCTGACATTGGGTACAGAGTCCAATACTTATATTGAGACAGTCAATCCTTTTTATTCGACTGAACTTGAACTCTTGTACTATTGTCTTGTCCGTTTGTTTTTTTCTGTAGATTAGTCTTGTACTATTACTTATTCTGTGTTTTAGTGTAATCCAACTGCCTGATTCGTTCATCTTGTAGTCGCAAACGAGATCGAAATTCCGGTCGAGTAAAAGTGCTAATAGGGTTCTAGATTACTCTGTAATAGCCAGAGCTTGGTGGTGTGACACCCCCATGCCTCTAAAAACACGTAAAGCCGTTCCTACGCCAGCAGGTCCTGTTCAATTCTGATCGGTCAACATTGGGATTGTGACATTTCGTACTTTAGAGTTCGATGCTATCGCCGAATTAGTCTAATATTATATTGCGCGACCATAGTGAAATTGGGATAGGACTTGGCCTGCGCTAAACATTTGGATTGGGCTTGCTCTGGCGTGCTCTAAACGGTTTAGTACGAAATGTCACAATCCAATCCCAAAGTCGACGGAACGGGATTGAACTCAAGAGTAGGTAAGCCTGCTGATCTCTCTCCGGTCGAGTCGGATTGCCGTCCCATCGGACTATGAGGGAACAGAGAGTGCATCTGTGTTTGCGTCCCCTGTGTACCTACCTGGTTAAGACTGGCCCCTTTGATCGAAATTCTGTCTTGAGGATTATTGTCAGTTCAAAAGGTACCTACAAATTTGTCGGACCATCCCTTGGTCGAATTAACATAATTTTAATGTACCCAAAACAAATGAAAAGAAAGAAAAATATTCATTTGACACACAGAATATGGAAACTACAAATATTTTAAAAAAGAAAGTCAAAAAACTCAAAAAAAGAAAACAGCCCAGGAGCAACCTACTAAGGGTGAATCTTACCAATAAAGCAAAAAGCTGAAGTGGTAAGATTGTAGTAAGTACTGTAAGTACTGAAGCCATGTCAGAGACCTACGGGCGGTTTAAATTCTGACACCAGGTTGTTCATCAACCATACGATAAGAAGAAGACCAATAAAGCATGCAATCAACATAGTCATTTATAAAACGCGTTCTAGAGCTGACCATGCTGTGAGATACTTAAGTCAGACCAAAATGTTAATCAACCAAAAACCGGAGTAACCTACTAAGGGACTACACACACTTATTCAGCTCTATTCAGCTAATGTCCATAGAAAACAACGATTTTGTATGGAGACGCGTACGCATCCATTCAGCTTTCCGCGTTTATTCAGCTTTCGCGGCAAACAAGTATAAAATGAGAACAAATGTGTTTTTATCATGAGAGTGCTTTAGATAGAGTTCAGCGCTGTTCTGCTGCGTTCAGCGCTGTTCCACCGCGTTCAGCGCTGTCCCGCCGCGTTCGACGCTGAATGCGGCGGAACAGCGCTGCACACGTATGGTTCTCAACTCCTTGTCAACAAGTTGCGACCTGCATAGTTCCTGGATAGATTAGATTTATCCGAAAATGCTCTTTAAATTTAATATCATTTTGTTTTAATTGGGATACCAATATCGCGATTTCTCCAACCAAATTTCTATTTACCCAAAATGAGTCGACCCACTGTTGTTCGCGTTGTAATTTTATACGGTTATTTTTTTCTATTTCTTCTACAAGTAGCGAAACGACAAAAATATCGCACATAGAACCATCCATGTTGAGGACACAATACTAATTGAGTAGCTGACCGTCTTCGCAGCATATTCATCGTCGTACGTAGTAGATAGAAGTATTTTAGCGGAGATAACACTCTTACGCCGCTGTACGCGGCTGATAGAAGTAGAGCTGTATAAGTGTGACCGAAATCGTTCAGCGAAACGCGAATAGAGCTGAATAAGTGTGTGTAGTCCCTATGGGTGAATTTCACCAACAGAATTGCATGCAATCAACACATTTATAAAACGCGTTCTAGAGCTGTCAAAACTGTCAGATATATCAGATACTGACAGCACTTGTAAGCAAGCGGTTAGATACGCTAAATGCGTTCAATTTCATTTATGAAATCCAACCTTTAATGTTTTCATCACAGAAAATGACACAATCGTTTGTGAAACAGCATCTTGTAGCTTTTGTTTTTAACTTAAGTTTGGTAAACTGGTAAATTGTGTAACTTGAACTAATTGAGGAGAAAACGACAAAAAAACGTTTTTTATTTCCACGTTACGGTTTATAAAACTTTTATTGGGAATATTTACGGTTTGACTGCGAAAGTTTTTTGAGTGCGATACCGAATAACCAGACCATAGGTAAAATGGTCCGACAAGAGCCACTTTCGCAGTAATCACAAACATTTTCTGATGATTACTGCTGAAGAGGTAACTAACCGATAACTAGAGGTAACCTATAACTTTACAATTTTGGTGTCATTTAAAAAATCAAATTGTAGTCTATAGATCCTAACCAAAAATTATAAAATTTCACGTCGTCTTATCTCTATTTGTTTTCATGTAATTACAAAGATTACTACATACTTCTATAGCCTTGTCTATTGATTCGCTAGGCACGTCTCAGACCGATAATATCGGCAGTCATCATCAACATCTTGTGGATATTGATGATTACTGCGAAAGCGGTAAGTAGTTTGAAATGTTAGTGTCATTTAATAGTTTTTATACCTCAAATATTAAATCGATTCTATATTACTAATAATAAATTTTATCTCTATTTGTTTTCATGTTATTATAAAGATTATTACATACTCCTATAGGCTATAGCCTTGTCTAATATCAGTAATATCTATTGATTCGCGCTAGGCACGTCTCAGACCGATAACATCGGCGCCTTAATTATCTTCTCGTCAGATTTAATTGTAATAGGAAACTGGGTTGTTAAAGCCTATGTTTCTTGTCTCATTAAGATGGAAGTAATTATATTGTTACTTGTTTTTTCTTTGGGGAATCATTAAATTACTTCTCCGCAATAGGTGGAGCAAGGATTGTCAGACTTTAACTGACTACAACTCACCCTCGTACATTCCCTTGCCCTTTTTGCATTCCAGGGACTCGTGTTGATTCTTTCGAAAAATCTCGCGAATTGTTTATTTGTTATCTAACAAATCTACACCTTCATCTACCTAGCCTTTTCCCAACTATGTATATTGGAGTCGGCTTCCAGTCAAGCCGGATTTAGCAGAATACCAGTATCTTACGAGGAGCGGCTGCCTACCAGACCTCCACAACACATTAACTGGGGTAACACGATACTTCATGACAAAACTGGAGTCAGATTTACTCCGGGAAGTAATCAATTTTCTCAAAACAAGTACCCAATAAACTTATCCAATATATATTAACTAAAGTTTTCTTAGGACTGCCAATAAAGACTCTCGTTATTAACTCTTCAGTCAGAAATATAAGAAATATTTAATTAATTGAAGCACAACTTGTGTTTCCCGGAACTTCGTACTCGGTAACTCTGAAGGGAATTTAGCCAATTTTCTGTGATTTTGAAACTTGGTTGGCTTGGTCGACTTGATTCCCTAAATCCTCAAGGTTTGCCATCAAGTTACGCATGTGAAAAATCCTTATTTATTTACACACTTGTAAAATCCTTAAAAGCGTGAAAAGACAAATTGTAATCATAATTAAGTAGGCATAAAGATTGTTTTTGGCTATTACTTTTTCCAAACTATCCCTAAAATAGAGTTTCAAGGGTATTTAAGTTTTTATGAAAATATTCTCGCGAACGAAGTCGCGGGCAAAGTGCTGGAACGTTATAAAATAAAATCTCTAAATATTTGTTCGCGATAAACTAAAAAACTGCTAAACGAATTTTCATACGACTTTCACTAATAGACAGTGATTCATTAGGAAGGTTAAGATGCACGCGTATTAAAGTACAGAAAAGCCGAGAATTTCTCGGTTAGTGATGGGCGATTCCGTGATCGAAGAAAGAATCAGAGTCGGTAAAATAAACCATCGAGTCAACCAACATATCATCTACAAAATAATCGAGCTGTTTTTCGATTGTTTTGTCTAAACGGAATCGACCGCTAGTTTTCGATTGTTCGAATCTTATTCGAAACTCTAAACCATCGAGGAACAACTCGCAAATAAACACACCATGCGCCAGTCGCAATAACAACCCGACACTGTAGAAGCCTCCGGGGCCATGGGTTGGCTTCCGAAAGAAAAACACAGGACCCTGGAACGAAGACAAAGAAGGAACGCGGTGGTTTAGTCAGAAAAAGTCTGACACGCTCACCCGCTCTGCCCAAGAGTGGGAGAAGTCATTCTGATTTCTCACCTTAGATAAAAAAGTCTGTGCCTGACTTAAAGCTTCTGCAACTAACTTGTACTTCGGGAAGTAATCAATTAATCAAAGAAAAAACCCGAGTCGGACTCGAGTCACAGTCGATAAATAATCACCATCGAGATGTCCTTACAATCGAATAAGATCTCTCGCCACCACACATCGCTAGATGGCTCGCTAGTTTATTTAATAAAGCAAAGCCAGCCCAAATACTAAGTCTTCATATTAGGGTCTGTGCTCATAAAACACGGGCGGCCTCTGTAATTAGTTTTCTTGTTGCTTCAAGCCCATATAGTTTACCGTAACACAGTTATAGAATGGCGTCCCCGGGTAGTGTTGCCACATCTTCAAAACGAAAAGCTGGACAAACCAGCCAGTTTAACCGGACGTTTGAGTATTATACTGGTATCTCACCATCAACGATTGCATCACTGCTTACCATCAGGTGGGATTGCAGTCAAGCACTAGTTTATGGTATGTACATATGTATTAAAAAAAAATGAGTAGAAAGATCGACATTTTTTTTTCGAAGAAGTCGGAAGTTTTAATTTTTACATTCTAATTAAATAACAAGTCATTGCTGGTCTACAAACGCTTGCAATTGCAAGAACACATGAAAAATCTAAAAAATCAAGTTTAAAAAGCCTAACAAAAGCCGGACAGGCCGTACTCCACCTAATTTGGCCGGACACATAACCAAAAAGCCTAAAGCGCTGGCCACACAGAAAAGACGTAAGACGCAGACGGGGCGCGGGCATTTGTCTCTACCGTGTCTCTTTCATACAAAATGTATAGAAGCGTCGCGACTCAAAACATACAGAACAGACAGCGCGCGCCCGCGCCCAGTCTGCGTCTTACGTTTTTTCTGTGTGGCCTCTAAAAAATGGTCTAATTTAAAAAGCCGTAGCCAAAAAATAATTTGGCCGGACACACAACCAAAGGGCGTTTGTGCACTACACGGAATTTTACCGTTCGGCAGTCCGATTTCTTACAATTGTCAATGAATTTCAACGAAAAATGATGTAAATCTGACTGCCGATGCCGGACAGTAAAATTCCGTGTAGTGCACAAACGCCCAAAAAGCCTGACCGTGTCCGGCTTTATCCGGACGCCTGGCAACGCTACCCGGGCCGCTGCCACCAAATATCAGTCACCGTTTACGACTTGACACAAGATGGCGTCTTTAAACTCGGTTTAATACCTGTTGCTTTTCATATTTAATTAAGGTTAGATTATTAAGATTTACCTGTAAAAGTTTGTAAAGCCACACTTTTACAGGAAAATCTTTATAATTATCATCAATCATAAGGTATACGACTAAAATAACATTGCATAATCCATACTTAATATTACAAATAGAATTTCGTTTGTATGCAAAATCTTATTCCTTGGAGAGACTTTTTACCAAAGTAAAACTATCATTACTTTGTGCGTCTGTCTGTTACGCTTTCCCGATTAAACTACTGAACCAATTTTGATGATATTTGGTATGGACGAGCTAGCTTGAATCCCAAGGATGGTGAATGGATGACTTCTATCCAGCCTTTCGATTTACGCAATAAAAAAGACGAGACCAGAGGCCAATTTTTTTATGTAGTTTCCTCGCTTTCGAGAACTTTACTCGAGTTACATATTACATAATCGAAATCTCGTAACAATCGACGTATCTCAAGGTGTTAATATCAGAATACATACCTTGTATATTGTATTCGATTAACCGCACATGTTTTGCGGTCAAATCGCCGATCAATATGTACTTGTAGTATGTACTTGTAGTATCCACTTCAACTGGAAACTAATATGCCTTTATTGGCTATGTTATTGTATTTTACACTAGCTTTTGCCCGCGGCTTCGCCCGCGTGGAAGATAAGCTAGTAAATTCAGAAAAAAATATAATATCGTAAGTGGGTCGCATAAAATAATATAGCAATCAGGAAGAAAGCAGCTTTCTATCAATACCTCATCTTTGTTGTCTAACCAGGATCTTCAGAGATTACCCCCTACAAACAAAAAAACAAACTACCACTTTATTATATTATTATTATATTTTACATAAGTACAAGAAGTAGTATATAGTGGGATGTTAAACCGGGTATAGACTGCTGTAACGTAACATGTAAGTAAAGCTGTGTACGCACGTTACAACAAATTTGTTGCTGTACGTCCGTCTGTCACCAGGCTGTATCTCATATTTATTATTTATTTTATTTCATGAATCTTGATAGCCAGACAAACAGTTAAAAATTTCACTGATTTTTTTCACAAAATTTAACATCATCAACAGTTCCCGCTATAACAACAAATACTAAAAACAGAACTAAATAAATATTTAAGTTTCAACAAATATGATTTTTTTTCTTTTTTTGCTACGGATCCCTCCGACTCGCAGTTAGCCAGTTTTTTTAAAATATTAAATACCGATCCCTTCCGATATTAAGTTATTTTCCTTTGTATAACAATCGAGATAAAATCGACACCTTGATAACAAGCACCACAATTGAGTTACAACTTGAATGGAATTACAAACAGCTGATTCAAATTCCTTCTTCATCAAATTAACTTGAAAGAATTCTTCAAATAAATAATAATAGATCCTTCTGTTAGATATCCGGCGACTTTATACTAAGTATTTTTCCATAGAGGAGCTCGTGGCTAGATAATAACAGCCGTACGGGTCAATCTTCTGGGTAAGCAACGCTTGCCAAGGTAGGTCTGTGGGTGACCATCTTAACATACAGAGTTTCCTTCGTGCCTCAGAAAGCACGTTAAGCCTTAGGTCCCTCCTGTCATTTGTAGATCTTTGGCAGTCGTTACGGATAGTCAGAAGCCAGTAAATCTGACTCCAGTCTTACCGTGAAGTACCGTGTTACCCCAGTTAATGGGTTGTGGTCGTGGAGGTCTGGTAGGCAGCCGGTCCTCGTAAAATACTTGTAATAAATTAACTTGAAAGAATCAAATAATAGATCGTTCTGTTAGAAATCCGACGACTTTTTACTAAGTATTTTTCTATAGAAACAATGTAATAAACAGTTCTTTGAAACAGTGCTCAGGTAGGAGTTCTTAGAATTCTCGCCTCGCGTTACAAAAGGTGCCTCAATGCAATATAATTTCCCACTTCATCACTTCACTGTTTAATTTTTATGGTTCCGTAACTCAAAAGAAAAGGCCCTTATTCGTGTCGGTCTGTCTGACGAGACTCTATATCTTGGGAACGCGTGGAGGAATCGAGTTTAAAATAAAACCAAATACTCAGACCTGCGGTCCCTTAAATCTGCGAATTCATCAAACTTCTAAGTTGACGAAAAAAAACCAGCTGATGTTACTAAAATCGTTTACTTCGACACTCAAGGAAATCAGAATTCATTGAGCACTTGGCGTTGACCTAGAATCTACAAGTACAGGAAAACGTTTGAAAACATCACAAAACTAATTACATTTTTGTGAGAATTGTAAAAATCTTGAAGAATTTTTTACCTACGTAAGTTTGTACGGAACCCTTGCGCGAGTCCAACGCTATATTTTTTCCTATGCGATAAGACCGCTTATTGAATTGTACACAATTTTTTATATAAATATTTGTCCTATGTTAGTTAAGTTAAATGGTGTCCAATCTTAATATATATAAATCTCGTGTCCCAATGTTTGTCCTCAATGGACTCCTAAACCACTTAACCGATTATAATAAAATTCGCACACCATGTGCAGTTCGATCCAACTTGAGAGATAGGATAGTTTAAATCTAAAAAAAAAAAAAGTTGGGTAAAGTAGGGTAGTGTAGGGTAGTGTAGTGTAGGGTAGTGTAGTGTAGTGAAGTGTAGTGTAGGGTAGTCATTTGACGGGAAAAAATCCAAAAATAAATAATTGTCTACCCCGTGCGAAGCCGGGACGGGCTGCTAGTAAATTATATAATAGAACTTGGCTTCAGCCAGTGGCTACGCCCGCGTGTAGGTAGATTTCTCCATACAAACTTTGGACCTCCATTTCATCCTCTTAGCGGGTGAATTTAAGAATTTTTTTTTATACACCATAAACTAATGTTTGACTGCAATCTCGCCTGATGGTAAGCAGTGATACAATCGTTGATGGTGAGGCACACTAGTTTATTAAGAGCCACTTTAGCCTTGAAGACACCTTTTCTTATTCTTTGTATACCATCATAAAAGGAACCCCTGTGCAAAATTCCAGTATTGTAGATCCAAGGGTTTGACTGGGCGTTGATGAGTCATCAATGACTCAGGACTTAAGGCTTTTAGACAGACTTAAGAAGATTAAACTTTGCACCTTTGTTGGGTTTTTCGACTAAGCTAGGGTCTTTCCCTGCGGTCTTTGCTGAGGTTAAAGTCCATTTTGTGCGTTAATTTGTTTATTTAATGTGTCAGATTTTTTTTTGACTTTGTTTCCGTCGCGGAAGCAAAGTGGCATAAGAGTTTTTAAGTTTTTTTTTTGCGTTTCGTTTTTTTTTTCGGAATTATCGTTTTTTATTATTATTACCAGCTGTGAGTGACCCAAGTGAGTTAAGAATATACACCCACTGCTGGGCAAAGACCTCTCTCTATTCGTTCCAACGATCACGGTTCCTCGCTTCCTCATACCATTTCTCCAGGAAAAGGGATGTCTTCCAATATAATTATTAGATTATTAATATTTGATTTACGAATAAGTCAATATGGAGCAGTATTTACCCAGTGGTAACGGCCCAAATATGAAATGAATTACCGAAGAAAACCTTCGGGTAATTCATTTCATATTTCACTCAAATCGGTAAAGGAAAACATTGTGAGGAGACCATGTTCTAGAACCAAAAATCGAACACGTAATATATGTGACATATACACCAACCCACACTAGAACCGCGTATTGGATTAGAGAAGAAGACTTTAGTCCCAACAGTGGGAAAATTGTAAGGTTTCCTTTCCTTTATTCTTTATTGTACACAGATATTTACATAAATTAAAAGTAGGACAGGTGATTTACACAGGCGAGCTTAGGTTTGCTTGCCAAAATTTTCTAAATGTTTTATTTATTTCGTCGTCGTTTTATATCTTCTCAATCTTCAACATATTCAAGTAGACTCTTCATTAAATGAACGTGCGAACGTACACGTGTTTAGGAATGAAAATAAATTGCCTTACGTTATAATAAGTTTAGCTTCACAGAACGTGTAGTATACGACGTGAAATGCTGATAAGAATTACTCGTGAATATGTAATTACACGACTTTTGTGACGTTTTTATTTTACAATCTGATTTTGTACAGTTACGGTACCTATTGTATGAATGACCATTGTGTCCTCCATAGGAACTATAAGACAACAGTTTTATTAAGGAAACCAGATGTTTCTTGTAATGTGCAACTGCGGGATTTTCGTTTCGTTCGTAAAAGTCACTGGGTCTCTGGAATGCAAAGGGCTAATGAAAGAACACGAATTGGTTTAATCAGTAAAAGCTATTTCCTCTCGATCCACCCAGAGCGGGAGGAGCTACTTGATGAGGTCTCACCGAAAATAAAACCAGATACTGTCGACGACTTTCGTCATGTTCATCCACAGACCAATTGGATATTTAAAATGCTTGACAATTTCGATCCTATCTCCGATGACAATCATGTCATCTGTTCACTGCCGGATCACCAGCACATTTTCTTCTAATCTGAAGGATTAGACACCACTCGGTAAGGTATTCAGGTTCATTATTTCCTTACGCATCATAACTCCGGTGCATTCACCTCATTCTCCCTGCCATTGTTTTACCAAAACGACGCCTTATCGCCTTAATGCCGATTGAGTGAAAAACAGACTTTATTAGGAGTTCGTTGCCCTAAGTCATGGTCTGCCGAACTATTACGAGGCAAACCGAACTTTAAATAAACACTAGTATTTACATAACTTCAAACAAACCGCGTCTAACTTGTATTCTCTTCACAAGCTGTAAGTCAATAATAGTTTTCTTTTAAACACGAATACTTAAATATAGTACACAGAGTAGGTGAAGTGAGCATTAATCATGTAAATACTGACAGTGGTACACTTATTAGGGATGCGGTAATGTTCTAAAAAGTTAAATGTGGCTCTGAAAGGCAAAGAGCAAAAACTTAAACTGAAGAAATACGGGTGGATTTTAGTCAATAAAAATCTGACACTCGCTCCATTTAAACGGGAAAAGCTATTTAAATGATCTCTAAAATTTTAATCGAATTGTGTACAGTATCAAGTACCTAATAATAATACAGACAGTTTTTTGTTTCAAAATCAACGGTTTCGATTTCTGGCTGGAAATATTGATTTTTCAAAAATCGAATGTCGCAATTGAGCTCAAATACTCCTTTGAATATTTTTTGCTATTCCTCACAGTTTCCTCAAAATTCAACCCGCATATCTGAAAAAATACATTTTTCTTTCTCCATTTTGTTTTTACTACTCGTTATCGAATATCGAACAGAAGTCGTGACTATATGAAAAATACCTAATCTTCCAATATCCACGTATTGTTTCACTAGCATCGCGTTCTTATCGCTGATATAAAACGTACATACACAGCTTATCTTATGGCTAAGTGACGTCACGAGTAACATGACCAAGGTACAGCGAAGGTCATACAAACACAAAGTCACAAAGGCTTTAGCCCTTTGCATAATGAATGTTACAGCTATATATTAGACTAGTTTCCGCCCGCGACTTCGTCCGCTTGCAATTGTTGGTGCTCCGCTCCTATTGGTCTTAGCGTAGTGATATATAGCCTAAAGCCTTCCTCTATAAATGGGCTATCTAACACTGAAAGAATCAATTCGGACCAGCAGTTCTTGAGATTAGCGCGATCAAACAAACTCTTCAGCTTTATAATATTAATATAAAACATACATTAGCTTATCTTATGGTTAAAAGACGTCATGAGTAACATGACCAAGGTACATCGAAGGTCATACAATTGTGCGAGCCACAAAGGCTTTGCCCTCTAGCCTTTTGCCTAACAAATGTTACTGCTATATATTAGACTAGTTTCCGCCCGCGACTTCGTCTGCGTGCAATTGTTGGTGAACCGCTCCTGTTGGTCTTAGCGTAGTGATATATAGCCTAAAGCCTTTCTCTATAAATGGGCTATCTAACACTGAAAGAATTTTTTGAATCGGACCAGCAGTTCCAGAGATTAGCGCGTTCAAAAAAACTCTTCAGCTTCATAATATACAACGACCATAGGCTGTATGGTCGTTGATAATATAGCTTCATAATATTAATATAAAACATACATTAGCTTATCTTATGGTTAAAAGACGTCACAAGTAACATGACCAAGGTACATCGAAGGTCATACAATTGTGCGGGCCACAAAGACTTTGCCCTCTAGCCCTTTGCCTAACAAATGTTACAGCTATATATTAGACTAGTTTCCGCCCGCGACTTCGTCCGCGTGCAATTGTTGGTGAACCGCTCCTGTTGGTCTTAGCATAATGATATATACCCTATAGCGTTCCTCTACAAATGTGCTATCTAACACTGAAAGAATTTTTCAAATCGGAAAAGCAGTTCCTGAGATTACCCCCTACATACAAACTTACAAATTTTACCTCTTTATAATATTAGTATAGAAAACATACATTAGTTTATCTTATGGCGAAATGACGTCACGATTAACATGACCAAGGTACAGCGAAGGTCATACAATTGTGCGGGCCACAAAGGCTTTGCCCTCTAGCCCTTTGCCTAACAAATGTTACAGCTATATATTAGACTAGTTTCCGCCCGCGACTTCGTCCGCGTGGAATTGTTGGTGCTCCGCTCCTATTGGTCTTAGCGTAGTGATTGTATAATCTATAGTCTTCCTATAGAATTTTTCAAATCGGACCAGTAGTTCCAGAGATTACCCCCTACATACAAACTTACAAATTTTACTTCTTTATAATATTAGTAAGTATAGAAAACATACATTAGCTACGTCATTTCGCCATAAGATATGGCGAAATGACGTCACGAATAACATGACCAAGGTACAGCGAAGGTCATACAATTGTGCGGGCCACAAAGGCTTTGCCCTCTAGCCCTTTGCCTAACAAATGTTACAGCTATATATTAGATTACGAAACCGTATGGGGATCTGTTGTATAGGAAATTGATTCAGGAGCCGGCGGATATTAAAATATGGAACGTCATATACAGTGATAGATTATTTTACAATCAAAGCTGGGCTTTTTTTTTGGTAAATTGATTTCGTATGCTAAGGTTTGTGTGTCTTTGATTATCTCTGAACCTTTGTAGTTTTGATTTGGCTTAGAAAAAAAGTTATTTCGCAATAATCCCTTACATTATAATATCTGTTACTTACCAATACTAAGATACTTATTGAAATACTCCTGTATCTTTATCATGTATATCAAAATCAGACTTATAATGTTCCCAATGCTGGGACTGGGACTCGGGACTCAGGCCTCCTCTCTAGGAATGAATTATGAAGGGGCCACCACGCGGGGCCAGTGACGAACTTTTCGCACCATAAATTCTTTTGTCACCGATTTTAAAAGCTGTCATAAAACACTGGATCACCACCGCTTAATATGTATCTTTAATCTCGATGTCAAACTAAAGTCGGCTGAAACTTTACCAAATAGAAACTAAATACTCAAGTTTTCAAGATAATCATTAACCTAGACTTAACAGTTTAACTCAAAGTAAATACTACAAGAGAGCTAATAAATCTCCAGATAGATTCATAAATCTTTTAATTTTAAACTGTTTACCCACCGCAAAGGGAAGCCGGGAAGATGGCTATTAAAGATTGTAAATATTTGATAAGGGTATTGATAAACTTTAGATTCTCGAAGGTAAAATATTATAGAGGGACCTCTACTAATTTTTTTACTGAAATGGACGGTAATTTAAAGTTAAAAGACGGCAGAAAAAGAGTTTTTTTTTGGTTTTCAGTTGAGTAAAAATAAGACTGTGAAGGCCTTAATTATCTTTTTCTGCATCTATTGGATAATACCAGTGATTGGAACATTCACAAATCCAATTCTAGCACTCAAAAGCAATTTTGTTTCGCTAAAAATTAGCTTAACAAAAGAAGATACATAATAACTCACGCTGAATGGCACCGTAGACGGACAATTTCGCGAAAGATTTTTTAATAATTTGATTAATTACCTTTTGAAGAAACCCGAATCATTCTACAGATTAAGATTTCATAGCGAGACGACATAAAAACAATTCAGAAGATGTTCTTTTAATAAAACAGGTTTTGGAGGAAGTTGCTAAAAAGGCGCGTAGCCTAACTGGTTATGACCTAAGAGAATTAAAACGTATGACATTGAAGAATTTTGCAATTAACAAAAACAGTCTTGATAGCGCTGACGTTTTTACGATGCGATTTATTTCAGTTTTTTTTAGTTTCAATAAAAATAAGTAGATTATAAATTAAACTAAGATTGCTGTTAGCTTAGCAATCGTTTTTTAAGATAATATAATTTATTACACCCATATCTTGGCCAATCTAACAGTTATTACTTTATTACATTATTCATTTTAGACATCAGTTTATTACTTTATTCATTAAATCAACAATAGGTAAGTATCTAATAAAGCTATATTATGAAAGTCGGTAGTTTTTCATTACACTATAAGTGCTTTATACTCAGAAACTAGAAAACAATAATACAGAAATATTATTATCTCACATAAATCTTCGGCTAATATGTACAAAGTACACAATTCTCGGTATTATGGCTGTATTATTCAGAAAAGTAATTACAGAGTTAATAAACTTGACTATTTATTTATATGATCTGCTGTAAGCGTTGTTATTAAATTGCTTTTCTTTACTTAACTGTGTTAAAAATGTTTGTTGCAAAAAATATAAAAATTAGAGTTGTGCAGTTTTGGTTTTGGGCCGGTCTATACGCAATTTATTTTTCAGAAATGGAACTAAAAGTATTATTTAAGTACTTCATTATTTGTCTTATTAGTATTATCTCTAATTGATTTACTTTTTTTAGGATCTATTTTGTGTAGTTATCAAAAGGTAGTAAGTAAAATTTGCAGTTTAGGCCTTCCGAAAAACTCACTTGGAACATAACTGAAGAAACGCTGGTAGGCTTATTCAATGGTGAAGACCAACGTAATAATTCGTAGTCAGCATCTACCATCATTACTAGCTACGTAATATTACGTAGTAACATTCAATGAGTTTAAGAAACCCATAATCAAAAAATCCTAATCACAGACTGATACAGCGCTTTACTTTCGCGTTCCTATTCCTATTAATTACATAGATATTAATGATAGTAATAGTAATATCCATTCACAAGTACACAATACACAAATAATTATCAAACATAATTAGTAATTACGTTCAGTACCTGCCACAGACAGACCCGGATGCAAACGTATAATTATATAACTGATTGATAAAGTTGCTATTAAGCAATCACTGATTGATTGGCAATATATTTATAAGTGTAATGGGAAACTATTAGATTTTAGTTACCACTGTTTTTTTGTAGGCGGGTTTGGTCGGTTGTCTGTCTCGTACATGGTAGCTATGTATAATGTGGGATCTTTTTCAGTTGCTGATTATACAAAATTGATGTTAAAAAAAATTGAGCTTGCAAGTACTAACAGAAATACGTATGGCCCTATTTTAGAACTGCTTTTGCTCATGGAAATGAACAAGTTTTTTCTATGGTCAACTTCGTACGGAAAGTTCATTTTTATGACTACGTTGAAGAATTATTACGACTAAGTTGAAGACAGTTGTTCATTTTCATGAGCAGAAACAGTATCTAAAGAAAGACTACCACCCTGGGACCTCCATTTCATGTCCTTCGGGAGTTAATTTTGGAAAATGTCGTCTTAGGGCTTGTCTACGTCATAAAAGGAAACCTTGTGAATTTCAAATTCCTAGTCCCAGTAGTTTGGTATTTTAGGCAGTGTGTTTCTCCTTTTATATATGTATTAGTTAATTCCCAGTCTGTACTCAGGTATATAACTCCCAAAAATAGATTTAATTAGTTCGTAGGTTCTGATACTCCCACTCAAAAACCCTGCGTACCACGTGTTTGAGATATACCTAACAATGTTAATTAAATCTTAATTCAACATTGAGAACACTCTTATGTGTGTAGAACTAAGCAATGGAATTCCTTGCTCTAGTCGGTGTTTCCTGATGGCTACAATCTAGTAGGGGTATATTAACGCCCGTTATCAATAACCTACCGCAGTTCATAGATAGATAGCTATCTCCGATAAACAGTAAGACTCTATCTATCAATCCACAAATTTTAGTAGGAAATGCTATCCGTCGTTAGGTTATAGGGAAGCAAGTAAGGGAAAAAGGATAGATTTGTTTATCTTTAGCAGCTGCAACTGTCGATAGATAGCTTATTGAAAATGGGCGTAAGTCACAAGCGTCGATATCTGTCACTGAGTTTCTTCTTTTAATTTCTCAATCTGTACTTAGACACGGTACTACTTCCAAAAATAGATTAATTAGTAGTTACGTAGGTTTTGAGACTCACACTCAAAAACCCTGCGTACCACGTGTTTGAGATATACCTAACAATGTTAATTAAATCTTAATTCAATATTGAGAACACTTTCATTGGTGTACCGCTAAGCAATGGAATCTCTTATAATAATAAATAGTTTATTTCTTCAACAAGTTTTTACAATATTATTTATATTATCTCTTGCTCTAGTCGGTGTTTCTTAGGTGGTTACACCCTAGGGGTTTTTAAAGTAAAGAGTGAATAGGTTACTTCTAGTAAGCTTACTCCATTGTCAACCATAACATTGCTTACTATTAGTTGAGATTGTGATCAAGCAGGTCCTTTAAAATTATAACGTCCTTAACAAGATTATTATTGCTTCTAGATGTTTACAACCTAGGGACATTTTAAGTCATAAGTAAATAGGTGATATTATATATTAATACTTCATCGTCGACTACATCATCACTTACCATCAAGTAAGATAGTGGTCAAACGCGAATCTAAAAAATTACATAGTTGCCGGAAAAACCCTCATAGCCTATTCATTCCTTTCTTCATTTACATCTTACTATTCAAGGGGCCTGTTAGACCCCACTTGGCTCCAAACGTACTAATGCCTCATTAGTGAACTCACGACTGGAGTCAAAGAAACGACTCGTGAGCTCATTATTTATCGGTCTGTCAATTGACGTCTTTAAATGATGAATTTACATTTAGATTTACTGTTATTTACTGTTTGATGTATTGGTTAAAAGAGTTACTGTGGCCCTAAAATTCAAAGGACAATTAGTGACTTTTAGTTTTTCGCCCCCACACAACGGGAGGAGTTATTTGATGATTGGACACTAGAAAAAAAGGTCTTTATAGATTCTACAATTCTTAGTTGTAGATTATCACTTCAGTGGTTCAATAAATTACATTTTTTCTTGAATACTTCCGAGACTTTAACGATTCATAGTCATCATCATTTCAGACAAAAGACGTCCACTCCTAGACATAGATATATCTTCCCCCAAGCATGGCATTTGGCCATGCCGCGGATTTGGATGCGAGTAAGCATAATAATTATGCTGACTCGTATCCAAATGAACTCCCGCGACCCTCACATCAGAATCAGTAGATCAAAATCTTGCATAATCATCATTTATTATCTTAACAAAACCAAATTTCGAAACTAGTCAACGAATTTACTAGACCAGAACCTATCAATTTTAACACCATAACATCACAAACACAAACTACAGCATTGTACTGAAGCCACAACTTCTCAGAACACAGCTTAAACACACAATACCAGGTCGACAAGGCAATAACAGTCTCTCGATTACCATAAACTCATAAACATATTCAACACAGCCTAAGGATAGGAAATAAATAAGACATGTCATAATATATTCCTTGTGCGAACAGGGTGACGTCATCAGTTCCTTAGATTGCTACCTGGGGTCTGAGAGACCTTGTTGTGGGATAATGACAATCTGTGTTTTTGAAGTCCTTGGACCTTGGTTGAAGGATGTTGATGGTTCTGTGTCTCTAATTTTGGTTTTTTGGTGGTAGGTAGATGATGCAACTATCCTCATCTCCATACCCTTTTCCCAACTAGTTTAACCTATCAATACCCGTGAAACGAGACACAATAGTAGGACAATAACAGCGCGGTCGCATGAGACCGGTCGGGGATTCATGAATTAAGGTCGGCTTCCAGTCTAACTGGATTCAGCTGAATAGCAATTTTTTACAAGGAGCGTCTGCCTATCAGACCACCACAACTCACTAATTGAACAACATAATACTCATTGGATAGACTGATGGTCACAAGATGGTCAAACTTTCAGGCATCTGACTGCCTGTAACGACTGTCAAGGATCTACGAGTATAAATGACAACCGGGTCCAAAGATTTTACCTGTTTTCCGGTGTCACTAATGTCGTAGGTTAATTTAAAAGAGTACCTACATAATTATGAAACTTATAAAAGTAGATGATGCATTTTTCATTCTTCTTTGAAGTCCCAGTGCGAGCGCTTACACTGATCCGATGTCGTCACCAAAGTTGAAGAAGAAAAAAGATGAAAGTCTTTTCGCTGGATGCAGAGCTGTTAATTTAATGTTTGAATCCCCAACCGGTCCTGTGAGACCGCGCTGTTATTGTTTTACTATTGTGTCTCGTTTCGCGGGTATGTGATAGATTAATCCAATAGCGAATAACTTACTTCTAAGCAATCGTGCTCCATGGTCGACCACATCATCACTTACCATTAGATACGATATTGGTTAAATGCATAATAATGAAGAATGTATGTGTTCCATCGACGCTAGACGCTAATCTGGTTCTTAGGCATCAGTAACTAGTGTTGTAAACAACACTATACTATTTAGTAGTGTTGCGAAAACTCATTACTCTTTTAGTAACATGCCTTTCATCCCTCCTCTTCATCCAACCAATCTAATTACCAATATCACTTTTAATGATACTATCAATCCACTTAATATTCAGCAGACATACAAACTGCAGTCAGATCTAGATCCCAGCAAGGTAAACTAGAACATTATTAAAATGTCAGTCTATCTAACGGTTATCTAGTCTATCAAAAGTGAAGGCTAGGTCTGCAGACCTAGGTTCCCGGAACTGACTGACAAAGATATACTATATTTGTATCTTGGGTTTCTTTGCTTTGGTGACAATAAAATCTAAGAACGAATTAATTGAATTAATTTGCTAGTCAAAGGAAATGTTGAAATGATGTATTTTTTTGTTTAACCTTGTTGGTTTTTCTAGCTAGTTAGATATATTTTTAACTAGCTGAAAATCGCAATTTCGTTCGCGTCAAATTGGCGAAACAGCGCAGTGTCATTTGGTCACAATTTCAAGAACACTTTTGATGCGTGGAACGCTAATTCTTTTTCTACAATAAACTGTCTATGGGTATCGTCAAAATCGACCCAGCCGTTTCAGAGATTAGCCGAAACAGACAAACCGAGAGATACACAAGTCTAAAAAAAATTAAATTGCATTTTGCATGGTCTATCGCGAAAGCGGTGTGTCTTATAATTTTTGCTATTTATTCTTTACCTTTCTATTGTTATAAAATGAAGAAAAGCGACATCAAAATATCTTAGCATACAAGAAACCGACCCGTAGGCTTCCAGAAAAATCAACAGACGAACCTGAAGTTCAGTATTTTCAATGGAGTGATTGTCTATCTGACAACATCAACCCAATTATTCAGATATTTTGACTTCTGACTGCCTGTTACGCCAGTCTTTAAAGTGTCTGGTCCCGACCCGACAGACACTTTATAAACAACGCCAACAATGCGTCCATATTTAGCTGGCGTCCCTCGAAGGTCGTTCAGAGACACCCAAACTGAAAAACGATCGAAAAACTATAATTAACTCGATAATTATAAGAAACGAAACGGCAATGTGACACTGAAATAACTCCCTCGCGCCTCGACTAATGGGTATGCACAAAAACCATAAGATTTTCCTCTCAAAGAAAAGAAAACCTTATCTTTATAAAAATAAAGCATAATTTCAACTAACTCATCTAAAATTCCCTTAAGGATACCATGCCATTGAAAAAGCAACTTTATTTCTAGAGAGATAGAGTTAAAAGTCGATATGGTGTAACAAAATTCTCATGGGAGAAATATCGCCGTTTCCCGAATCTTGGGCTTAAATGTTTATGTAAATAAAACATGGCTTTCCTATGTTTGATCATGTGTACCAGTGTACCATGGGTGTATGCGAGGCAATCGTGTTTGCTTTTATTGGCTACCTTCTGGTTTAAGTACAATATTTATGGTAGAAATCAAAATGTTGTAACTTGAGCAAATGGGCTTGGTAGCTTTCAAAACTGCGTGTTTTTTCTGAATGTGGTATTCGTCAGTTTTTTAGTTGATCACAAGGTGGACCGATGACCTAGTGAGGGTAGCAGGAATTCCATGGATGCGAGACGCACCGGACCGGTCGTTGTGGCGATACTTGGGGGAGGACCATGTCTAACCATGGGCGTCTTTCTGATGAAATTATGATGTATTCGTCAGTTCAATTTTTTTAGGTAACGATAATAATTGTGGTTCAGTCTACAAGAACAAGAATGTCTCAGCTCACAAAGACGTCTCAATTCAAACTTTATTTGAAAAAAAATATTAGTACTCTGCTAATCAGTATTTCAACTTGACTGGCCTGTTGGTCTAGTGGTTAGTGACCCTGACTGCTATGCCGGAGGTCGTGGGTTCGATTCCCACCCAGGACAAATGTTTGTGTGACGAGCACGATCATTTGTTCTGTGTCTGGGTGTAATTTATCTATAATATGTATGTATTTAGAAGTATGTTTATCAGTTGTCTAGTACCCATAACACAAGCTCTGCTTAGTTTGGGACTAGATGATGTTGTGTGAAAGTTGTGGAATATATTATTATATTATTATAACTGAACAATAGTTCAATATATCATTAGAATGATTTAATTTTTGTAGAAAAACTTCTAAGGTGGCACTCTCAGGAGAGTGATTTAAACTGATATAATAGGTACTACCTACTTTCCTTATCTACTATATCATCATGAAATTTCCTTGAATCCTGCAGAAAAAGGCTAAAACCCCACATCCACATATTACTTAAAAAGTCGTCGCCTTTGGCGTAATTTTACCAAAAATATCTTCCCCACACCAAAATCCACCTGAACTCAAGCATTAATACTCCCAAGTCTTCGTCCTAAGTCAACTTACAGCATGACCTTGCAGAGCTATGCTACCCTGGTACCTTGAGCCTGTACAAATACCAACAGGTGGAATGGAAAGCAGGTAGGGCAAATGCAAATTGTACTATGTGGATTGTTATGAAGGAGAGGCTTTGGTGATAGGAAAAGCGAGTTTAATTGACTTTTAAAAACTTTTTTAAATGCCTAGTGGCTGCCAATGGTTTCGCCCGTGTGTAAGTAAAAAATGGTCCACATGGGATCACACTCCCAGGATACAAAAGTATCCTATGTGCTATTCGAGGGCATGGTCCACCCGTGTACCAAGTTTCATCGAAATCCCGCAAACCTCCGTCGAGACGGGAGGATCCTCCGTTTAGACGGGTGTTATGTCAGGTTTGGGCAACTGGTTAAGAGACGATTTCGGGCGGTTATATGTTCAAATTGAGCGAAGATTGTCGCTACTAGCGTAAAAAAGTATGAAACATACTTACAAACTTTCGCCTTTTGAACCATTTCTCCTTCAATAATGAAGTAATTCTCGACACAGCGATCCACAAACCAATTTCATACTTGGCCAAACCAAGAATTTCTGATAACTCCATTACCATCAAATAACGTCAGAAAAAAAACCAACAAAAATCTATAAAATAACGAAACGTGCTATTTAATTGTCGAGACTTGATACAGAATGCACTTTCACATAACTTCACGTAAGTCTTAGGCTGCGTCTGCGCAAGACAAGACGTATCTCAATCGTAATTGGTGTAAAAAAATCGAAAGTGACTGAGATTGGTCAATCTTGTGTTAATCTAAGTGAATCGACGGACGATTGATGATGATGTATGCTGGTTGGTTTATGATGCTGTTTGAAGATAGATAATTGGGTTGCTGTGTGGGTATCTGTTATAATGCTATACATCATTGGGCTACTCGCATTGACTAAGGCAGTTGCCTGCCGTCGTCAGTAAATAAATTTATATTTTTTAAAGAACCTGAAAACACAGATGTTTGCTTAGATCCCAGCTTAAGTTCTGAGCTTGACATGTCTGCCGCATAGCAAGCGGTGGACAGGTAAATCAACACAACCATAGGTGGGCCACGAAGGAGATCGCGGGATGACTTAGCTGGGAATAATTATAGTCTTGGAGGAAACCCGCCGTGGAGGAAAGATAGTATACGCCGCTTGTGCACAATACCAAATTTTGACCAAGAACCCAGGTTCTTTTCATCGTCTTCTGACATAAATCAACTATAAAAGTCGAAGCAAACCATTTAAAATTTCACCAAGACAAGTTTATTTTAAAATCCTCATTTCACCCTCAGAACAATTTAATAACATTTATATTCATTTTAAAAACTACCGCTTCTTGACCTTCATTAATAAAACCTTCTGCAATAATGCAAAATTTCCGCGTAGGTATAGCCAACCAAGTTTCTCGGAAGGCCTTCTAAGCGCATTAACGAGACAAAACCAGGAAAAAATACATTAAAATACTACTTTTATGCGTCTTGTGATCCAAGAACATTTTTCCTTTCATGACGTCAACTGCCTAAAATAGTTCGCCAATTCGTTCAAGATTTTTTTATTCTGGTCTAAAAATCACTAATCTTGAAGAGTGCAAGAAAAAATACATAAGAAACTGAATGAGACATGAAGAAATTCATCATGGTCTTGTACAGTGTGCGTCTCTCATCTAGGATGGTCTTTTAAGAGGGAACGGCGCCCCCTCTATGTGCTGATGGTGATCACTGGGGTGGTTTTAGTGAGGTAAAAATCCCACACTCCCCGGACTTATCTCCAAAGTCCGGGCGCCTTTTGAAGGTTTCCCCTCGAAAACAAAAAAAAAGATCGCCTTATGGAAGGCCTTCTAACGCTCCATAATCCAGTATACTCGTATGGTCGCTACTCCAGAACCTTTCCGCCCCATTAACATTTTGTTCTGATATCATGCAGTTAGGTTTAACGAATCTTCTTTTTATAATTCCTTTACCCCGACTTTTCTTATGCAGCCTTTTTAAGGGGCTTCTCATCTTTATTCAGTCTTTCTTCTTCACTCATATCAGCATAGAAGTACATAGGAACATCTAATATCGTGGTCATCGCGATCCTGAAATAGAAAGAGCAAAAGGGATTTAATCAGACACTTGCTTTCGAACCACTCAAAGTGGGAGAAGTTTTTTCATGACTTTCCACCCTAGCAAATCATCAAAAAAATGCCTATAAACTTGTATTACATCTTCTGGTTTAATTTTATCGGAAATATAAAAAGAAAGTAGCGATAGGAAAGACAGACGACCCATTTCTGAAGATCGAACTGTATTAGTATTCATTAATTTCTTATTTATTTATCATATTCAGAATGTTTACTGTAAGGGCCGTAGGCTAAGATGTTCGGGTCAGATAAGCAGGTCAGGGGTTCAAATCCGATTAAGTTAAATTATATGGCCCAAGCGGATTCAGCTCCGAGGGCGAATGTAAATCATGTTCCTAGGAAATTATGATAAGCATGGAGAATGAGGTAAATAAGTAGTTGTTTAGTCAAGACTGTGGGGGGAATTGAGCCATCTTTGATGTGGTTTTTTTTTTAAATTGTAGCATGTACTGAGAGAGGAGCCTTTTTATTTAACCTTCAACAATTCTTTTTTATGTTGTTATTTTGTTTTGGTTAGTTTGTTTGTCCTGTACTACTTGCAACAAACAAGCGTTTTCTTTCCGTTTTGTAGTCGTAGTTGTATCTTAGTACTTTGGATATTTTCACATTCTATGGATATTAGAATAAATAACATATCAGCCTTATAATGTTTCCCACTGCTGGGACTCAAGAGTCTCTAAGAGACTTTGTAAGAGAGGGAATGGGCCGTTACCGACTACGCAGGACCAATGCGGGTTGGTGGATGTCACATATTGTCTTCGAATTTTTGCAGCTTTCTGTGCCAAGTTCCTTTAACATTTTAAGAACAGTAGTGATGATCACGGAACCATTGCCACTGGACCACCACCGCTTTAATCGAATCTGCAAGTCTCAACGCATAATGGCGCATTTTCATTAGTCGATAGGGCCCGCATGCGGGGTGCGGGAGATTTCTGGAACGCATGCCACAGCGCCCGCATTCGGGGAACCGTATGCGGTATAACGACCATGTTACTTTCATTGGTTGTTATCCCGCATGCGGGGACTCCCCGCATGCGGTATACCGAACGAGTTAACGACCAGTGAAAATGCGCCATAAGAGCTTAATTTTTTATCGTCGAACTATTTGTGAAAACACTTCGACACTTCAGTATTAAAAAGTTACGCATCACTTAACACACCATACGTCAACAAGAACCCTTCAGAAAACCCTCAAGCATTCAAACCACGTACACCACCTTAAAATCCTTGAAACAAAAACGAGAAAAACAAATCCTTAGTCCACCTGCTGTCATAAAAACTTTAGCAGGTGTCTCTTGTGGCGAGTTTAGCGCAAAAAACCTTTACACCTGGTCACTGGTAACCGGTTAAGCAATCTCTGACTACAGTTAACTTTGACGCTGTTAAAGGGCAATTAACTATGGGACACCACGATGTGGTTACTTCCTGGGAAAGTTAGGTGGACTTACTACATAGTTTAAGGTCTAGGCTTGCGAAATTTTATTTTTCCATTTTTTTTTTGCAATTTTCTGCTCAATATTAGCCTTAAACCTTTTGACTGCCATACTCATGTATACATTTATATAACAAAAAAAAATGTGTCCAGTTCGCCACGGTCACGATTACACGACAGACTTGAACGCTAATAAATCTTTTTTAAAGTATTATTATTCTTATTTTGTGGACTTCTTATTTAAAGGACGAAATCGCCGATTTGGCACCAAAACTTTTTTTTTGCTTTTTTGACGTAGAAAGAAAGAAGAAAGAAAATAAGTTTATTACCCTAATGGACGCACAATTTAATATATTCAACTGTCGGGCCCAATGTGTGTACGTAGCGGTTAAAACAATCGCTACTTCCGAATAACACAACTCATCATCAATGACTTTCAATCCATCATCTTCATAAATCAACGCCACTAATACCTACATGTCAATACCGGGCACTGAACCTGGGACATTCGTCTCACTTACTACAAACTATCCTGACGTTAACGCATCAGTCATGAAACTGAAACCATAATTACTGATTAGGCGTGAGTTATTAGCATTTACGTGATAATCTGGTTTAGGATCATGTTATAAACTGGTTTCGGTTTAGATAAGGTATCAGTTATTTTGGTAAAATAGGTAAAGGAATATTGAGATGGATAGGGTATATTAGACATCGACGCACAAACGAATAACATAGATCCAGTATATAATGTTTCTGGAAATTTTCAAGGGCTATTTCCTAATTTATGAAAAAAATCTTCAATTTTTTTTTATAAATTCTTTATTCTAACATTCTAAGTTAATAAAAGTACCTACATAAAAATAGTATTAAAATAAATATTTAAGTGGGCCACCCACACAACAAACGTAAGGTACATTTTTGTGTTTTTTTTTTGTTACGTATGGTACGGAACCCTTCGTGCGCGAGTCCGACTCAAACTTGGCCGGATTTATTTGCATATTCTAATCACTATGTTCTCTGATACCACTAAATGATGGTTAAGGAAAAAGAACGATAGGTATTGGATGATTTCCGTGAAGAACACAGACTATTGATTAGCCTACTTTGTAAGAACATAATTATTTATTATTTAACTTCATAAAAGCCAATAGGTGTTCATCTAACGTGGGAACATATTGCCTCTTACATGATGCTTGTCTATAAAATATTATAGCATCGACATGAGCAGGTTTGTCCAGTTTTTGCTATATTTAATGGTTCGGTACAATGTTAAGTTCAAAGATAGCTATGTTGTTAAACAACAACATAGCTATCTTAAAAACTTATGCAATGTCGGTAAACTGACGTTAATATAAAACACAAACTCAAAATTATTTATTTCATATACCTACATGTACACAACTTATAAAACGTCAGAAGCTAACACGCGGTCCCAATTGGTAACATCCTATGTAGAAGAACTAGAGAGAAATGTAGCTAAAGCGCGGTTCCAGTTTTTTACTCATTAAAAAAAATGATTGTTTCTACAATGTTTCCAATATTGCAATACATACTACAATATATATTATACAATATTGACAGATTATGAGAGGACAATGAAGGCCTGAATCAACTTTGTACTTAAAAGCGCAATAGTAGTTAACATTAATCTATGAATCCGCTGAGTCTACAATGTTTTTACATGCACATTTTAAAGAGGATATACATGAATATATTATGATATCAATATGCTATGTTCAACCAGCTGGTATTGAGGAAGGAATTAGGAATGTGGCTGCTGATTGACTCATGGGCTTGTACTGGTTAAACCACATTCATGTACTGAGAACTAGTGTCAAGACGACCCAGCTGTTAAGGCACCCACCTCTCGTGCATGAGGTTACGGATTCGAAACCGGACACCAATGTAATTTTTTTATTTGATATTTACTTTTCTAATTTACCTAGCACATTACTGATACCCCGTGCCTCGGAAAGCACGTAAAGCCATTGGTTAAATACCATAAACTAGTGCTTCACTGCAATCCCACCTGATGGTAAGCAGTGATACAATCGTTGACAGTCATTACAGGGTAGTCAGATGTCAGAAAGTCTGACCATCAGTCTATCCAAGGATTATCGTATTGCCTGGTACAACGACCATTGGTCGTTGGCCTAGTAACTGACTTGTGGAAGTTTGAACACAGACATTTCCCTTTCTCCTCTCGGGAATCAAAAAGACATCTTCAAAACATCAATCAATCATTCAAATTCATTAAACTCTCTTTCATCATAAATTCTATTGCTATCAAATCTGTCAATAAATAGTATTGATGATGATGATTTAAATATTAGAAAAGCAGCTGTCTAGTGTTAGTACAGAAGCGATAGTAGGTACATATTAGTTGGTATAATGAACGACATTTGCTATAATGATCGGGTTCCGGAGAGAGTAGCACAAAAACGTACAGATGTAAGCTTTCATTATATATTCATTAGGGTCAGTGTGATGTGAGAGAATTTATTATATCAACAGGTGTGTTGTTTTGTGCTTTAAATGTTTTAATGTTATATTATGTTTGTGTATAACTGTGTATACAAAGTGGCGATTAGGTTATCACATTAATTTGTACAGCAGGTATTAGAAGTTGTTATCAGTTCGTTAAAATAATAAAATAAATTATTTACCTAAAATTAAAAAAGTTCATTTTTCAAACAAAATAAAAGGCGTTTTAATCGGTAAAAAATAAAACATCCTTTATAATGTTTGTCCATTGACCTGTAAAAGACGCCTGCTAGTACGCGCCGTACCTACGCTGGGTGTCGTCTTACGTTATTATTTCGGACTCATTTGTCTAAGTAGTTCATTTACGGGTAATTTTTTAAACTTATCAATGGCCTAAATTATTCGAGTACTATGAATGACTCCACTTAAAAATTGAGTGGCGTAAAACCTACCTCCTCCTACCTACCTCTTTCGGAATCTTTGTGCGCCAGCACTGCGTTTTGGTAGCAATCTCCAAAAATCAAACTCATATCAGCTGTGTACTCTGACTAATGATGATGAAGCATCTGATTCCGCATGAACTGTCTGTCACACACACACCACTTTCACTAAAGTACAACTAATAATAATATCGTATTATTAACATTTTTACAACAATTATCCTATTCCTATTACAAGAATAAAGTTAACACAAAATAAAAACAATAACAACTAGGTACGAAGGACGCGCGCGCAGATAGACTCGTCCACTATCCCTCAAGGATTTTGGCGGCAGACTAATTGAATGGCTTTATTCATCAAAACGTCACAAGCACCAAAGAAATTTGAATCTTGCCTACAAACATCCTCGTACTTCGTACCCCGTAGGATTTCGTTCATAGAGACTTATACCTTATGTCATCAATCGTAAGAATCTTTTTGCATATTTTTTCATACCTCCTATGCGATCCCTTTTCATCTTTTAATTTGACACACAAAAAACACCTTCAACTATTAGCACTAAGGACATTTTTTGCTTAAATTGTTTACGTTTCTTATAATTATTGTTTATACAATGGCAACGTTTGAAGTTCTGAACTAGGTATCTTCACCACCTACGGGTCTTTGACCTACTTTTATTGGTCAGCTGATTAAGTTTAGCCTATACATGATGTTGTCAAATGTTAAAATGGAAAAAAATCTCCCACGGCTATAATATTGATTTTTATTCAATTATTTTAATTGTATATGATAAAACACCTAGTACAGAATACCTGGTTTCAATTAATGTGATAACCTAATCGCCACTTTGTATGTGTGCGCAACGTGTTGATTTTGGTTTTTTATTTTATCGTTTGAAGCTTTAGGGTTTATTATTTTCTATACTACTGGGACTAAAAGCATGAAATTTTGCACAAAGCATCCTTACATGATGTAGGCGAGCACTAGGAGCGCGAAGATTTCTCAAAATTCACCTCCTATGAGAATGAAACGGGGTCCAAAGTCAGTATGGAGAAAACTACTTTCATGCGAACAAATCCGATGACAGAAGTTAGTCATATATTTAATTGGAATAAGATCAGCCAGGCAAGTGATCAATTCTTCTTATAATTAACTTAACAGATTAGATATGTCTTACTAGGCCTAATAACACCAATCTGGACAGTGGACATGAGCAATCCTACAAAAAAAAAGCTTGAACAAAAACCTTCAATTGCTAACTAATCAATTGACCACGCAACTATAGCAGTTAGCAGTTACCAAATCAATTTCATACTAGGAATGTCGATCAAAACATCGTGATCCATAACCGTGCTATTGCTTGCCCTAACGTATAGTATCGGTTTCGGTTGCGTCAGCGTTTAATTTTGAGGCGGCCATGTTTTTTTTTAATTTATACTTCGTGTCTGTCATCATACTGCCAGTCAAGGGTTTAATTCATGAATCCCCGAGCGGTCTCATAGGGCCGCGCTGTTATTGTCTTACTATTGTGTCTCATTTCGCGGGTATTGATGGGTTAATAAGTCTATAACATGCATAGAGCAGTGGTGGCCCAGTGCTAACTGCCCCGACTTACAAGCTATAGGTCGCAGGTTCAAACCCAGCCTGACGCATTACTGTGTGTAGATTTTATCACCGCTGCTCTCAAAACAGTGATGGAAAACATCGTGATGAAACCGACATGTCCTAGAACCAAAATTTCGAAGACATGTCACATCCACCAATCCGCGCTGGGCCCGTAATGGTGGATTAAAGCCCATTGCCTCTCTTAGAGAGGAGGCGAGAGTCTCAACAGTGAGAACATTACAAGGCCGATAAAGCTAATGCCTAGGACAGAGAGAATGGACTGCGCTTTAAGTCGTATACAGACTCCTGTATACCTGTAAGGTAACATGAAGAGAGCATTTATAAGTGTGGACGCGCAGCGCGCGCACGAACTTAACAAAGTTACAGCAGTTTGTACCCGGCTTTAACCCTACCAAATTGACCACTTGATAGCAGCAAAGCTACTGTGACACCAATACCTCTCTCATCTGACATTCTTTATATGTCTATATAATAGAAAAGAATAATTTTTATTGTACACCAAAAAGTAACGGTTCAGTTAGTCTATGTACTCGTATGTGTAGAGCTCAGCCTCCTGAAATTACCGCCGGCCTATGACTTAGTCCAGTCATAATTGTAGAAACTATGACTTGAATCATAAAACCCGAAGCTAAAAAGTTCCAAACAAGTCATTTTTCACTGTTTTGCAAGTTGCAGGATTGATTCTTGGTTTATGGATAGTGGTCTTACTTATTTGGAACTTTATATCTAAGGTTAATCTTTTTGCGCCAAAAATGATTACTTACATACTTAGATACGTGTAGAAAACATAATCCTGCCTTTTCTGTTGCACAGTCTCGTGAAATTCAACATTACACAATTACATTAACACTTCACCTCATACCAGAAAACTCTATGGCTATGAGAACTTGTTTATGAATGACGTAAGTGTTAAATGGATTATTTATATGATTTTTATGGTGTTTAGATATCTGTATACCGACAAGTAATTTATACATATTGCTATGTGATCATTTGGGTTTGCGAAAGAAGAGCAATTAAATTTTTTGTTACTTAGTTTTTATACCTAGTTTACGTGTTGATCCGATTCGATATGATTTATATTTTTTCGAATTCTTTGTATTTCTGTAGTCTTAACTAGTTTCTGCCAAGGCCTTGGTTGCGTGAAAGAAGAAAATTATCTCAAAGGAACATACTACTGAGATAACTGTACCCGTGTAACCAAGAGTGCACAAAAACTTGGTGAATTCATTAAATACTACTTACTTAAAAATAACAGTAAACTAAGATATCGTTTTGATTGGTTTTGATCATACGGTTTCAATTGCGTGAATTTCGCATTCTTAACCACAGACTGAAATAATGAAATATCTTGTACAAAATTTTATTAAAGTCTACATATAAAGTGATGTTATGTTACGAGTAGCTTAAGTTTTTGCTGTGCATCCAAGAGTTCATTCATATCATTCCATCCACATGAGTTATCCTCAAAATCCTCGTGATAAAATTTATTTCATATTAAGGTTAAGGGTTAAGCTTGCCTGTATCCATCACTTGTCCTATTTTATTTATTGTTAAAAAATGCTGTTTAAATTAAACCTGACTTTCCTGTGACGTCACAACTCGATATGCAAATGTATAACAGATGTAGTTTGTATCTAATCATGAGTACTGTACAAACATCACGTGCGTTTGTCTGAGTGTTTCCGCGTATAGACGCAGGTATGAGTAACTTATTGTTAAGGTTTCTTAGTATTTTAGGGTCTATGAACGTCAGTTATTGTACCATGATGTACTTTTCCATGTTAAACTAAGGAAAATAAACATCTTCCACAGGGTGAATAAAGTAAAGGTAAAGGTATGGACTTTAAAAGAGACTGTGACCCCTGAGTTTGTTTCGGTGTTTCTTCTCAGGGTAGTCAGTTAGGAAACACCGGCCTCATCTAGTAACAAAAAAAAAGTCCAAAAAAAAATTGACGTGTAAAAGAGTTTGAAAAAACCTATTTGCAAAATAAATATCATTTATCATTTAAAGCCCACTGGCTTTACTTTATTGGTGTGGCAACCCAACAGAAGTCACTTTGCATTGGTTGGAACCGTAACACAAACCAAACACGACCCTGGAATTAAGGCAAAGAAGGAATAGGAGTGGGTTTTAGTCAGTAGAAGTCTGACACACCCTCCCGCTCCGCCCAGAGCGGGAGAAGACATTTTGATGACTTCCCACTTTACAAAAAAAAAAACCAAGCCCACAAACCAATCTCCAACCGTGGTCATCTCTGTTGGGACTTGGTTTTAGAACCGTATACATATAAGAAGACTTACTGACACTCAATACCTCGGAAAGCAAATAAAATAAGTAAAAAGTAAATTTTTGGTCCCGGTTGTCATTCGTAGATCTTTGACAGTCGAAACACAAGTATAACTTTTTTTACAAAAAGGTTAGTAGGTACTACCTAAACTTTTTGCAAAAAAAAAGTAATCATGTACTTAATCCGAACTTACAATAAATTTCAATGTCTATAAAATAGTAGTTACAATATTATAAGGCCTATTTCTCCACATCACCTTTTTATTATTAACATCCATCACTTTTACAGCACCTCTAAAAACAAAGTCATAAGGTACTGTAAAATAAAAACATAAAAATAATATCTTTTTTATTACAAAAACATCGTACAGCAAAGCACTTAAAATGATTGTAGTACATTAAAACATTACGCTTCGCCCATTGGGCACTGAACAGTTGCCAAATCGCCTCCGTAACAAAATAATAACCTCAAATATTAAACTTTTACTCTCCCGTTCATGAATGTTCGTGTTTTTCACGCAATCTCAAAAACTGCTGCGCCGTTTTGTATAATTACCTCGTTAAGAGATTGCTAAAGTTAGGAAAGGTGGAAAGGTTTTCTTGTAAATTTCTTTTGGTGTTTTTCTTCGTAGATTTTTAAACTTTCTGCTTTTTAAGGAAAATTCGCGAGAAGGGTGACTTTAATAAAGTTAAAATAGTGTTATTTTGGAGCCTCACAAGTTCTTCCAAACTTTCTTTCCTTCTTTCTTGGCTTGTTAAATGGCACTCTCTTCTTTTTGTTTGCCTACATAGTGTCCCACTTCTGGGCAAAGCCATTTTCCTTCCATACCTATCCAACTTAGACGTTATTTGTCTAAGTTTGCCCCGCTAACATGATCAGTGCGCTGCCTAGTGCAAGTTGTTTTTACGTTAACGCGATTGAAACTGTCACCGACTCACCGCGTTAGACTCTCTGATCGGTTTAGAGCTTGAAGCTGACCCATCGGAGTGCCGAACATCATAATTTTTGTAAGATTATTTGTGTATTTTTTCTATGGGCATTTAAATGCCTGACAATAAAGGATATTATTATTATAAACGTGTTCATCGCATTAACGTAAAACAAACTCGCACTAGGCACTCGTAATCGTCCCTATAATACTTGATAGTGGAGCAAATTAAATGACTTTGTGTAAAATACTGCGGCATCCATTATCTTATAAATGTCAAAGCACTCTTCCAAATTATAATCTTCACAAATTCACTTAATGACAATCTTATCTGCAATACTCGAAAAACAACGATAATTGTCACTAACTTTCAAATAACCGATAAATAATCACATTCCTTAGATACCTTTAGCCCTTCACTAAAGTGTTACCTACTTCTCCCACTTTAAGTGGAGCGAGAGGGAATGTCAGACTTTTACTGAATTATACCCACCTGGCTAATTAACACTGGAAATAAAAATTATCACACTAATATTACTCGTATAGGCAAAAATATGTGTCTGTGTGTTTGTTACTTGTTTACGCTCGAAATACTGAACGGATTTCTATGTAACTTGGTACATGGGTAGACCATGTCCTGGGAGTATATTTGCCGTTTACTGCAGCTAGTATACATGCTATGTTTTTTTTTTGTAAATCATTAATTTTGTATGTAGGTATGTTTGTAATGTATAAGCTCAAAAACTACTAACAACTGGACCGATTTCAAAAATTCTTTCACCATTAGAATGCAATTTTATCACTGAGTGACATAGCCTATTTATTTTCTACTTTACACTGGCCGAACTTACCTTTTTACTACAAAAAAAAACCTACTTAGCTTACAAGCTACTACTATGTATCATGCCCTAATGTTGCAGGACAACTAATCTATTTTTCACTGGCAGAAGTTTCTTTTTACTACAAAAATAACCTACTAAGTTACAAGCTCCTACTATGTATCATGCCCTAATGTTGCAGGACAACTAATCTATTTTTCACTGGCAGAAGTTTCTTTTTACTACAAAAATAAACCTACTAAGCTACAAGCTCCTACTACGTATCATGCCCTAATGTAGCAGGACAGCTAATTGTTCTAGCCCTCCTCTAAAACGCCGCTCTCCATTATAAGGCACTCTAATTTTCCAGTGGCTTGGCTGGCCTGCCAAATCGCGCTTCGAACATCGGTGTGGTGTATTCCACAAACGCTGGGCGAGTAGGATTTGACAGAAAATGTATCAAATCACTATGACTGAAGGTTCTAGAGTGGCGGCCACGTACTGGAAGACGCAGCGTTGGAAGGCCTCCCACAAGGTGGACCGACGACCTGGCGAGGGTCGTGGGAATCCGATGGATGCAAGATGCACAGGACCGGTCGCTGTGGCGACGCTTGGGGGAGGCCTATGTCCAGCAGTGGATGTCTTTCGCTGAGATGATGATGATGTATCAACTCAAAGATTCTAGACAAACTTCGCTGAGGTAGTCAACACTACAATCAAATTCTCTGCTCCTTTTTACCAGTTTCAATGATTCCCTATATTGTCCAGTTGCGATACAAAACTAGACCAATTTTAGATCACAATGTCCACTAGGAATCAATTTGCGAATAATTAAAGCAGTCACTGAAAGTCATTAGAAAAAATCTCGTCAAAAACTCTAGCCCGCCTTCAAGTCACGCGGTGACACAAGGTTTTCTTTTTTAAATTGATGTTTTACCTAGTACTTGACTATGATCCCACCTGATCGTAAGCAGTGATGTAATCGTTGATGTTGAGGCGCACTAGTTTATTAAGAGCCTATTCATTCTAGTCTTCAAGGGACCTACATTATAATCGGATGGGGAGACCGCAATCTTCGATAGTCTTTAACCTATCACATACCCGCAAAACGAGACACAATAGTAAAACAATAACAGCGCGGTCTCATAGGACCGTTCGGGGATTAATGAATTAATTGTTATATGTATTTCTTTTACCAAGTTATATTCTCATTTTTCCCGTATCTCTTATATTTTCCACCACATTCTCCAGCATAGACATGTTTCTACATTGTCTGACGGTTAAAGAGGTGTAACGCGGATTGCCAACCTAACCTTATTACATAGTCAATAATACCAACGTTGCAGCAAAAACGGCGACATTATAATTTTGTTTTTGTTGTTCGTAATGATATTGTGTTGTCGAGTGGAAAGATTGCATTATAACTGTAAACAAAGGAATTTAATGAGTCGAGAAGTCGAGAATCATGTCTTGTTTTGTCTTAGTTTGACCTTCGGGGAGGCTGAATAAGTCTGTGACTAGTTAACTTGGAAAATATCAATTCTAAGTTACATACTGTTGGGAATTTTTGAATGAGAAGAAATGAGGCACTTGGTTGATTTATTAATGAAGAATTGCCAAACTTAAGTAGCAGTGGGCAGGGCATATTACTCGTAGAACAGATAAGTAGTCGATGAGGCGAAAGGTTCTGGAGTGGCGACCACGACGTGTCGGAAGAAGCTGCGGTGACAGGCTTCTCACAAGATGGACCGATGACCACGGGACCTGTCGTTGTGGCTATGCTTGGCGGATGCCTATGTCTAGCAGCGAACGTCTTTCGGCTGAAACGATGATGATGATGATTTGATACAGTGTACGTCATAATCACTTTTAAAGTTTCACAAACTTTGTACTACGTAATGTAAATTGTTTACTTTAGGGTTTTAGTAACACATCGTTTTTCAACCGTTATGGTCTAGCTATCTCAAAGTTACGTACCCTTTCGCGAAAGCGTCGATACACGTCACCCGTCGGCCAAAATCCTTCCTCTATAAAAGTCTACAGATGATGGGTGTTTATGAACTATCTTTTAGCTTAATAATCCTCAAATCAAAGCTCAATCATCACAAATCACTAGCACTAATAGCTTCAAATACAGCTCTGAAACTCGATATCCGGTAGCTAAGACCCGGTCGACTTAACCGAGTTAATTCCGGACACTATCCGGATAGGTTAGTGTCCGGACACTGGCCTGTCCAGCAGAGCTTTAATTGCTGTCCGAGGATACTGGGTTTTGGAGGTATTAGTGTAATGGTAACTGTATTATTGTATCCTGATTGCGTTTAGATGGAGTTGTAGTAAGATTGCTCACAAGGTTCAAGGTTTTGAAGTTTTTTGCTATTTGGCAGGTTAAAATAGCATTAAAAAAAACCACTAGCACTTAAAATACAAGTAGTATTTTAATAAGGTGTATATTGGCGGTAATACTAATAACATTTATGTGTTTACTCGATCATACTTATCGAAATCGTCAATACAACTCTGTAAAATGTGTCATTTTAGTAAGTTTTGAAAATTGGACATTTAGATCATTATTGATTATTGATAATCAAAAAAGTAGCCGATATGAAGCAAGTCTTGGGCTTTATTACTCTGAATCGATTTCATGAAAATCGGTTGTTTAATCGTGGAAGTGTAACATACAGATAATGTTACTTTGTTATTTATAATGTTACACGTAGGTATAGAATTGTAAAAAGTTTTTCTTTCGTTCTTTACTTACATAAAAAACGTGTTTTTTAAACACTGTGGCTCCTGTACTAACTTGATGCCCATGTGTAGCTCAAGAGTCAGAAAATAATAAAGAAAGAAAGGCAGAAACATAAGCGAAACAATATTTCAAGGGCAATATCTAAAACGACAGTAACATTTCTGATTAAACCTGGCATTACAGATGAGAACACAGCATTAGGAGATTACATACAAATTCATCACCTCATCCCAATCATAATACCCAACATCAAACAAAAACCAACCCTAACCCTGACAACACAAAGTCCAATTTCCCACATACATCTTTCTCTAGAATTACTATGTGTAATCGATCAAAAACCAACCTTAGTGAAATAGGTATAGAGTCCAATTTTCCATAAAGTTTCAAAGCTTGACCGCAGAACAATTTGATCTGCGGCCGGCATATGGTAGATGGAAAGGTTTTTGTATGGTTTTCGGTTTTTGATTACAAAATCATATTTAGGACATTGTATTATGTGACTTTTTGGGTTAGAAAGGCTTCTGAATATTATTTTGTGGTTCACAACGTTTATGGAATTCCCTGCGAATTTGAGATACCCGTGGTCCCGCCCCGATCCGTCCGATTATAATTTAGATGTCTTCAAGACTAGAGTGAATGTGCTCTTAATAAACTAGTGCGCTTCACCATCAATGATTGCATCTCTGCTTACCATCAGGCGGCACTGATTTATAATATTTAAAAAAGTCACCAGTAATTTTTGGTCAAATATATAAAATGATCTTAGTAATATTTCAAATTAATTAATAAAAATTGTGCAAAATAGAATTACTTCTGATTCGAACAAAGATATCAGTATGACTAATTGACGAGAAGGTACAAACGAATATTTAAAAATCGAATGTCCTCAAAAAATCTATTGCATTATTTTGATTTATGACATCGCTGTCAAAAGGTTTAAAGCTAACAATATTTTAAACTTAAATCAATGCTAATATAATGTCACTAAATAAATTGTCCCAAAGGCCATTTTGTGAGCAAATCATTTTGAAACGATTTTCACGTATAATCGCGTCCACGCGACAGGCAGGTGGTCGACGCGAAGTATAGTAGGATACGATACCCATTGTAGGGCTGTCAGTCAAATCTTTTGAAAGCACCTACCACGTGGCATTTGATAGAGATTTTTCTATTGCCTATTATGTCGTAGTAGGTCATAAATGTCGTGATCTTTTGTAGAAAGCTTATTATTAAACACTAACTGCTTAATTAAGTAATGATGGAATTTTTTTAGGAGAAAATTTTGTTTTTCAAAAAGAAATCTTTCTTTAGAATTTAGCTGTCGATCGACGACACATATGATACAAAAATATTCTCTTGGAATACTCAAGAAATATAATAATATGTGTTTTGAATACACCTTCTTCACCTGAAACATTTAATTTATACTATACTTCCTCTCACTATCGTTACCAACAACTGCAACAACAAAACTGGCAATAACGCAACATTACCTCGCTCTATTAATCACAAGTCGCCCGATATCGCACAAAAAATAAACATTATATTCCGTATCTGATGCGTGACAGCCCTGACCATCTGCTGTGCGCAGTTGCAAGGAAGAGCCGTTCTAGTATAATAGTATCTTTGTCCCAAAAGTGGGTGCGAACTGGCGACTAACAGTTTATCATTGTAAAAGAAAAAAAAAGATTTCTTACCTCTTGTGTGGAGCAGATGTTCGAATTTTGAAATGTAGAAAAAAGGACTTGCCAATTATTTTATGTTATAGTGTTGCCAGTTATTAGCTTTCTTTCTTGTTTTTTTTTATTATGTTGTTTGCTTACTTAAATAATAAGTTTGCAGTTGTTTTTAAAAACAGTTATTAAGCCATTATTATTTGTATAGCTTCCTATTTTTTTTGCAGCTCAGTACTAGGGTATTTTTATTTAATAAATGCTTCGTAGATAATAATTACCCATTGAAAAAAAAAAAATTATAATAAACCAGTTGTTTAATTAAAGATACGTACTAAAAAACCCTTTACGAATTAAAACGAATCTTAAATATGGCATTGTTTACTTCAACTGTATTATTAAGGGGGATGTTCCAGCTTAGCCCGCGAAATTCAAATTTTCTTACTTCTTTTAATTATGTAACTAGTTACGTTTACAGCCGCTTAAGTATTTTTAACTTTATACAACTTATCACTGGCTTTCAAATTACACTTACATTACAATTACAAAAAACGTAAGAAAATTTGAATTTCGCGGGCTACCTGAAGCATTCACCTTAATCGTATTTAGTTAGAATCTGTTTATTTCACTATGATTTCCTATATATGTATTTCCTTTACTCTAAACACAGCCTTGTCTAAACCTACACCAAACTCCGCTATTACTAACTTTAATTAGAACAACCTCTAAACCGTCTCTAGACTCATTAATAAAATTACATGGCCTTAGATTTAAAGCATAATAAATATAACCTCTAAATGAAAATAACCTTAAACTGATCTGCAAATATCTATACTAATAATATAAAGAGGTAAACTTTGTTTTTTTGTTTGTATGAGGTAATCTGTGGAAGTACTGGTCCGATTGCTAAAATTTTTTCACCAATAAAAAGCTGCTGTATTTCTGAGTGACATAGGCTATATTTTATGTACGCGGGCGAAGCTGTGGGCTAAAGCTAGTATTAAAATAAAGTGCAATTGGCCATCGTTACCCCACTTCTTAATGGTCGGACATTAGGGGAGAAATTAATATTATAAATGATATTGGGTCATTTATAATTTTGCCGGATACGTTAGCCGAATATAAATAAAGTATAAAATATTTAATATACAGGGTGATGTTTTTGATAGGTCGCATTTGATCTGACCACTTTTTTTAGGTTAGAAATCGTTTAATGACTTCTTCAGCCCTTGGACCTAACGAGAGTGCGTGTCAGACTTTTACTGATTAAAAACCACTCCTATGTTCCTTCCTTGCCTTTCGTTCCAGGGTTTTCCTTTCAGAAGCAAACCCATGGGCTCAGTAGGCTTCAATCACTAACAAATAATTCGAATAATTACGAATCAAAACAATTATTCCGTTTGTATAATGTTTTACTTCTAACTACATTATGCTGATACAAAGTAATCGTTTCATTTGTTTTTTCGGCCAAATCTTTTCCGCATATCGTTAGTTTAAGTACAAACTAAGCGAGCACTTAACTATTAAGTTTTTACACCTATAGTTTTAATTCCTGATCCCATAAACACGAAGAATTTCCCTCTTGATGCGTGATACACGCAAATGCTGGACTTTTTACTACTTCCCTGTCAGGTGAAAGTTGTTTTATCATGTTGTATCTATTCAGATTATCGCTTTGTGTTCCATTCTACGTTTAATGTGATCGTCCTGCCGTTATGGTTATTGCACGATTGGGTATAAACTATCGTGAATCGCCGTCAATAATATTTCACTACAGTCACGAATGTTTACGAGTTAACGTTACTTCTAACGGGACATTTGTGTTGAATTTATTACATGTATTGTCAAGTAAATCTTGATGAATAATTAAACTGATATGTAATCAGTTTAATTACTCATCAATATGCATTACTATTCTAATAAGCAGTTTTTTTTTTTCAGTTAAAAATAACTCGCACGCGTGCGCAATGACTCATTACTCCAGTGACACATTTACGCCTCTCCTTATCCATACCACATGGCTATCCTTACCTACCATCTGCAATTAAACTTACGGCATAAACATTACGCAATTTTACTACTGGCAATAAAACACCCTGTACCGATCAATACGAGCAATATTTACCAAGTGTATTAATGATGGAATCCCCCTGTATTCGGAACACATCTGCAATACATTTTACTGTCCACATGGGTGCCATTTGTGTGTGTTATTGAATCCGTGGCCATTTTAGGTACCCCAGGGCGTACGTGGATTAATTTTTTTCGGCCCCTTTTTTGGGGTATTTTGTGTTTATTTGGGGAAATAAGGAATTGGTGTGAAAAAGGTTAGGGGTATTTTTTTGTAGGGGAATATATCAATAAATTATTCATAGAGAATATAAGTTTGTGCTGCTGCATAAAAGTACATTTGCAGTCTCAATTAGTAGAACATGAAATACTTTGTACATGTATATTATCTGGTTAGACAAATTATTTAATTATTTTGTGTAAAAGAACATGCAACACACCATCATTAAAAGGGCACCTCGATTTCTTGAAAATATGTGACTTTAATGCTAATTACTTACTCGAGTACTACATATATTGAGATAATGCACTTAAAACTTAATAGAAGAATGAAAAAGAATTTATTTGTGCCAGAAATGGCGCATTACCATAAAAATACATAAAATATCGCGTTAGACTACTTTTCCATCAAATCTTTTCTACATCTAAAGAGAGTTGTTTTGCAAATATAAAAAAATGAAAATCATTGCCCCTACACTAGGAATTACTCCTGTATCGCGGACAAGCAAGCGGTCACAAACATGTAAACTTAGAACATACATATTTTATTACAGCTTGCCTACTAAAACATTATTCACCCTTTTTCACCCCAACACTGTGACATTAAAACAAATATAAAAATCAAACAGAGTTCGACATTTGTTTCACCCCCACAGTCGATAATCTAAAAAGTTTTTTAATTTCAAACTTACGAGTTTTGGTCAACACATTGTGAGCTTAAATAAATCTTTTTGCTGTATTTTTGATACAGATGGCTAAAAGGGCTTTGTTCCAATCTGAGTTTTTTATTTTATGAAAGCTAGTTGTAAGTTCTGGATATTGGAATGGAAGTAGAAAAAGATTTTCTTGTACCTTTCTTGGGGCGATTCCAAGTTTAAATTACTCGATATCCAGCCAGATGAAGATATTGAAATTTATATTATTTTTGCAATAGGTTTCTAGTAGTGCTTTTGTTGGTTAGTTTTTCAGTACTCACACGTCAGACAGACTTATTATTAAAGTTAGTGTCGCCCGTAACTGTTGATATTATGAAAGTCATTCATATTACCGTTATTTAATCTTAATTAGCTGTGCAAGCTGAACTGCCTGTCAAAAGAAATTAATAGAGAAATAATATTTGAAAACTGCAAAATCATCACAAACACCATCTCATATTTCATTGTATATGTAGTGGTCATCATATCCTCAGCCCAGTTTAACCCACTGCTGGACATAGGCCACTTTTTATTTGACCAATTAAGTACATGATCTACTTAAATAAGTACCTATTAGATACTTCCTCGTCCCTTAAATATCGCATCTGGTTAGATAGTAGTTAATTGCTAGCCTATTAATAATAATACCTATTTTATATTTTTCTGAAAGACCAAAAACCACTTCATTTTTTTTTCTTAAAAAAAACACACTGCTTCAACTCACTTCATACTTACAACCTCTTAAATTTAAAGTTCAGTATGTAAAATGGCGCCCGCATAAACCCGAAATAAATAATTCAAAGTCAGAACTTTGACAGAAGCCGTCTTGAAGAAACTCAAACCTTTAGCACAAAGTTACAAATACTTAACTAACTTCTAAGTTGGAGCTTACTTAGGATATTCGAGGCTTTGACTACGTCCACAATGTTTTGCAGGCCAGGAAACCAGTAGATGTGTGTATTTTGAAGTTGGGTACAAGTTTTAAATTGGTCTTTTTGGACTGCAGTTTTTTTTGACGTCTCTTAACGAACTGTGTTTTGTTTACTTTTGCAGTTTGGGATCAGTAAATCCATAAGTTATTTCCATTTATACAATCTTCTTCTTCCTACCCTTATCCCATATTACTTGGGTTCGGCGCAACACGTTTTCTACTTCCATTCTGTCCTGTCGTCCGTCACATTACCACTAACTCCCTTTTCTTTCATATCAGTCCTTACACAATCCATCCATCCACATGCAAATTTTAACAATACTAAAGCTAAATCTATGTCTAAATAAAAAGGGAATTACATTACACCGACTCAAATGTGGGCCACCCCTGATTTGCACATAGAGACGCGTCATGTGGTGTGGATCTAATGTAGCTCTACAAGTCTAGTTGCCATATAGAATATATGGATACCGACGCGCTTTGCCTTACTCACCTTAAAATCTGTTATTCGACCATTAAGACCTACAAAATAAAACAGAGCGCCAGTGTTTGAATCCCCGACCGGTCCTATGAGACCGCGCTGTTATTGTTTTACTATTGTGTCTCGTTTCGCGGGTATGTGATAGATTAAAGTGGGAGAAGTCGTTAGATATAATTTCCCATCTCAAAACAAAAAAAAAAAACCATCAAACCAATTATAGCACCTCACATAAAATTCGTTACACCTAACCTAAATAGTCATGGGAATATATTCTAACAAAATTCTTCACACTCCAGATTTTTTACGTACCCAGAAAACTTGAAAAAAGTCTGACTGAAATAGCCACTAATTTATTTTCGACTAAAAAATCCTTCACTTTGCGATTTTTTATAGGTACCAATTCTAACAATTAGGCTTGTTTTTAGCGTAAAATCGAACAAAATTTGGAAGAACTAAAAAATCTAGACATGACCAATGACGCATGAAGGCCACCTAGTATTGCGTAATAGTTAATTTAAATCTTATCTTCAGAGTAATAAAATTCAAAATTGGTTAACAAGAATATTATTATGTCAGTACAGTGACCGACTATAACATTTGGTAGCCAAATGATAACATTAATTACATCCTTGATTTATAAATATTATTAACTCCAACTTTATTTACATTATATCTAATTGCTTATCTAAAATAGTTTTATTTACCTTGTAATTAAGGTTCTTAATTGCTTACTTAGCGCTTAATACTTCGGCCATTTTGGATTTTCTCACGATGTTGATTTGTGCAGTGTTGCAATTCGTCTATTGTTGAAAATGCTCTGACAATTGACAAAATGGCTGTTAAAAAATTGAAACGACAATGCGTATGTGACATAGGCAATGCAATTGTGACATGGTAGTTTGTTGATGAATCTGGCTTAGTTTACCAACTGTGTGTTGCTTTAGAAAATATTTGAATATTTGGTCTGTGAGTCTGTCGTTTTTGCCACGGGTGACATTAAGTACGTTTTTATTTTAAGGTGAGAAACCATCTAATGACTTAAGGCAGACTCCCGTTTTAAGGCAAACTGCGAGGGCGTCAGACTTTTACTGACTAAAACCAGGGTCTTCCTTTTGGACCCATACTCAACCCATAGCTCTAGTTAGGTTAGGCTACAGCCCTGCTGGGCCAAACGGTTTTACTGACATCTTTTTGAGGCACAGATAAAACACTATGAACCGTTTCCCACCCTCAAAAAAAAGCACAGTCAGCATAGTAAGTTGTAAACGGGGCCTCACTATATCAAAGTTATTAACTCTTTTATAGTGCTACTATTATTCTAGAAAGTTGGCAGCCTTCAATCTAAAAGCCAGGCAAGGCAATTAATTAGTTGATTAAAAAAACTTACTCATGAGCACAGTAATTTACTTTTTAATTAATTCAAACTTTTTCTTTGTTGCAGATATAAAGTGAACGCAGTGTCCAGTGGCGGAAAAAGTTTTTAGTTCAGAATAAGTATTAATTAAAAGTGTGAAAAATGTGTTAGTTCATGATGTGTCAACGGTGGCGCTGCGGTCGCATTACGTGACGTTTACGATCCAAGATGGCGGACTCGAGTCCCGCCAATTCTATCATCGAGGGTACTGTGAAGTTTCGCGATGGAAAAAAGGTTGGTAATCTAATTAATCAAATTACTGTCTTTTAAATGGTTTAGTCTCAAAACGTTCAAGTTGCAAAATAACATACGGTTGCAAAAAGTTCAAATCTCATAAGACCCAAGTCTCGAAACATCCAAGTTGCAAAATAGTCAAGTCTCGAAACATCCATGTCTCATAAAATACATTTTTTATTTAAGTGGATTTGTAAGGGGTGTTTTTTATATTTTTGACATCGACTCAAGTTGAAGGGTAAAATCTACAAGTCCGTGATAAGACCTGTCATACTGTATGGATCAGAATGTCGGGCTGTGAAAAAGATGGATGAAAAAAGATTGCATGTAGCGGAGATGAGAATGTTGAGATGGATGTGTGGTGTGACGAGAATGGATAAAGTTAGAAATGAGTATATTAGAGGAAGTTTTCATCCATCTTTTTCACGGCCCGACATTCTGATTCATATTGTATGACAGGTCTTATCACGGACTTGTAGATTTTACCCTTCAACTTGAGTCGATGTCAAAAATATAAAAAAACACCCCTTACAAATCCACTTAAATAAAAAATGTATTTTATGAGACATGGATGTTTCGAGACTTGACTATTTTGCAACTTGGATGTTTCGAGACTTGGGTCTTATGAGATTTGAACTTTTTGCAACCGTATGTTATTTTGCAACTTGAACGTTTTGAGACTAAACGTTTTAAATATCGAGATTTTATACTTTTTTATGCTAAGATGGAAATGGAATCTTTACAGGAGACAGAGTTTTAACATATAATCATCAACTCCCTAGTCTTTTCCCAACTAGCTGCCACCTGTATATTACTTATCGTGTGTTTTGTATACCCTGAGACTAAATTGACACAAGTAATGTCAAATTTACTATGGGAATGACGGCAGTTCTTTTATGTTGAAATGTCATTTTAGTATCAGGGTTTAAAAAACCGACCATAGAGCCTGAGAAAATCTGCCTATCAGACTTCAACAACCCAGTTACTGGGCAATACGATCTCTTTGGATGGACTTGATAAACTATTTCGTGCCTGGTCCTTTTGCAAAATACGACAGAGCCACATTGCATAATTCTTAGGAACTGCTGTCTTGTAGATCAACATCCACATATTTCCGAAAATAAATTGTACTTTAGGGCTACCATCTCCATTAACAAGATTTGTCCTTTGTTTCGCGTTTCTGTCAGTATAGTATCTTTTTTAAAAGTACTTACCTAATTAACACCAAAGGATTTATTCGTGTGACCAGGTTATTGCTTGCTGAATGAGTTGAAAAGTGGTCGTTATAGCCGAAAGGTTCTGGAGTGGCCTCCCAAATGTTAATCCGATGGTGGCGAGACGCATTGGACTGCTCATTATGGCGAAACACTGGGGATGTATACAACATAAGTCCTGCAGTAGATATCTTTCAGTTAAAATGATGGCGATGAACTAAAGGAATACAGACAGAGTTATTTGATGATTTACCACCATTGAAACGAAAAACAATAAAAGTCACGCGCTACTTAAGTAGTCTAAACGAATCATAAAAGGTCAAAGACCATCAAAAAGTTAAGCACGTGTAACTACAAACTACTGTATGCAGAACCTACATTCGACCGTAGTGAGGTCGCAGTATTCAAACTCAACACTAGATAACGAAACTTATCACTAAATTCAAACTAAAGTAGCCAATAGAGACGGCCTATCTTTTTGATAGCCAGAAATGTGTCATATTGATAACGTGTTTACACACTTTTACTACGAACGGTAGTTTCTGGGAAGTTCTCCACGGATATCCTTGTATGAATGACGTTGATGTGATAGGTGAAACTGGTAGGGAAATATTGGGATTGGCTGATAATATAGTGGTATACGATGAACTGTCGAAACTAGACTGCAATTCCAACAATGATGGTCAACTTTGTCAGATGCTAGATATTAATATAAAAGCCATAGAGCTTGTTTGTGTGTTTGGACTTAGTAATATCAAGAATTGCTGGTTCGAGCTGAAAGTTATTTGAGTCTTGTGTAGCCTTTTTATGAAGAAACAGCATAGGCTATATAACATCAAGCTATGACCCGTGGAAGCGGAGCAGTGACCAAAGATACCGGTAAAAAGATGGGAGACAACTGGTTATAATAAAACTTGTTTAAAATATCCAATTCTAGATATGAGTCTTTGGAAATATGCGGAGCAGGGTGTACCAAAAGTCTCCGCAATCCTCCGTTGAAAAGGTAGGATCCTCCGACCTCGGGTGTTATATCTGATTTGGGTAACAGCCCGAGAGATGATTTCAGGCTATTGTCAAAGTTCAAATTGTGCAAAGAACTCTAACTGCGCCATGCAGGATTCCGTAGTTTCGCGCCATAGATATCACTACAAACCGTTTTCAAACAGTACCAGCCCTAACACGTCTTCCACATCAGAAAATTACTTAGCATAACTAAACCATCTTGTCTGTTAACTAATGAGCGCCATTATTAAGCCAGCCAGACCTTGGCCAAGTGCCAAACAGATCTTATGGCAGCACTGCCTATTCTTAAACGGAAACTAAAGACTACGTGACATTCTGGTACAGTCCTTTCATAGTTATCCCTGTTGGAGGTAAAATTTATTTATTTATGACAATCTTACGTACACTATCAGATCTATGATCCAATGCGACAGATTGGCCTTACTAACTAAATCCTTAATCTACACCTTATACCTAGATGAAAAATATCTTAATCTATTATTTTTTTTAATAATTGCAAAGGGACTGTCATCATCATCATTTCATAAAAAAGCCTTCTCTTGGCTTCGCCTATGTCCATCCACTACTGGATATAGACCTCCCCCAAACGTCGCCAAAACGATCGGTCGTGTGCGTCTCACATCCATCGGATTCCCACGACCCTCACTAAGTTATCGGTCCAACTTGTGGGAGGTTTTCCAACGCAGCGTCTTCCCATATGGTCTCCACTCCAGAACCTGCCCTGCCCACTGCCACTTGAGTTTGGCGATTATTCTGCCTATGTTGGTAAATTGGTTCTCTTGCGGATATCTTCATTTCTGATCACGCATGGAAACTGATGGGGTTGTTGTGGTAACGATTGTCCTGAAATCGAAATCCAAAATCTTTTTGTTTATATGATAAATTCAAAAGTATGATTTTTATAAAAGCATAAAGTTACTGTGTTTACCATAACAATGCAAATGTAACACGTTCTAATGTGTTTGCAGTATTTGGCAGCAAATGTATCGAGTCAGCATTCTTGGCAAACTTCGCTGAGGTAGTCAATACTACGTACAATAAAATTCTCAGATCTATTTTACCTTTCAGTAACCTCCATACTCTGCAAGATTATGGAGCGTGTATTGAACTCGCGCCTCATGGCATACCTGGAAGGTAACGATCTCCTCAGTGACCGACAATATGGGTTTCGCCACAATCGGTCTACTGGGGACCTACTAGTGTATGCCACTCACTTGTGGGGCGAGGCCCTCGAGAAGAATGGGGAAGGTCTTGCCGTTTCCTTAGACGTCTCGAAGGCCTTCGACAGGGTATGGCACGCAAGCCTTTTGAGTAAGCTTCCAGCGTATGGCATTTCTCCTGGTCTGATTACCTGGGTAAAAGACTTCCTGAGTGAACGGTCTCTCCGAGTTGTTATCGATGGATGTTCATCGGAACCCATGACAACGAATGCCGGGGTTCCTCAGGGGTCTGTTCTCTCTGCAACTCTCTTTCTGCTGCATATCAACGATCTGCTAATGCCCGGTATCTATGGGTATGCAGATGACAGCACAGTTGTAGAGAGATACCTGCCGGGTGCTCGGGCTAGTAAGGAGCTAATCCAGTCCGAAAGAGAGGCTATGGTAGAGCGTGTGAATGTCTCCCTCGAGGCAGTCTCCAAATGGGGTGAAGCCAATCTGGTAGAATTCAACGCTGCCAAAACACAAGCGTGTCTAGTCACTGCAAAAAGGAGTCCGTTCACCTTGACTCCTACTTTCCGGAATGTGTCACTGGAGTGCACCGACCGTCTTCAGCTTTTGGGTGTTGAAGTTTCTTCAGACCTTAACTTTGGGCGGTTCATTGAGTCCAAAGCCAAAGTGGCTGCAAAAAAACTCGGCGTTCTGGCAAAGGTCCGGCGGTACTTCACATCGGGACAGCTTCTTATGCTATACAAAGCACAGGTCCGATCGTGTGTGGAGTACTGCAGCCACATATGGGCTGGCGCTGCAAAATGCCATCTAGCAGCTTTGGACTCGGTGGAAAGGCGTGCGAAGAGGCTAATTGGAGACCCTGATTTGGTTAAATCCAATCTGCAAAGCCTAGAGCACAGGCGTAGGGTAGCCAGCCTATCGGTGTTCTACAGGATGCATTTCGGAGAGTGTGCGCAGGAATTACATGAGTTAATTCCGCCATCTCGCTTTTACCATCGGACAAACCGTCGTACGGCGAGTATCCATCCTTACGTTGTCGAAACCTGCACGGTCCGGACAAAGCGGTTTGCTTCATCGTTCATACCGCGTACATCGAAGGATTGGAACAATTTGCCTGCTGCGGTCTTTCCGTCCGATTATAATTTGGGTATCTTCAAGACTAGAGTGAATAGGCTCTTAATAAACTAGTGCGCTTCACCATCAACGATTGCATCACTGCTTACCATCAGGTGGGATTGCAGTCAAGCATTAGTTTAGGGTATATTAAAAAAAAAAAAAAAAAAAACCTGCGCCTGTTCCAAAAACTGTGTTAGTAATATCAGAGTTCATTTTACTACATGCAGTAAATATAGTCGATAATTCGATAGCAATACCAAAAATGAAATTTTGTGTCATTTTTTATTCCGGCTATTCTCTGGCTATTCAGCTATTTGCTGGAATGATTTTGACGGATATTGCACTGGTAGAAAGCTGATGTTATAAGTAGTAACTTAGGCAAAGAATAGGGTACCGCGCAAAAATTTTCAAATGGTGTTTTTTTAATAAGTGTGTGAGAGTGTGTGTGACACAGGTACCAGCTGGATTAGACATATTCTATACTAGCTTTTGCCAGCGATTTTGATCGCCGGTTTCATCCTCTTAGGGTTTGAATTTTGGAAAATCCTCTCTTGTTGCTTGCCTACGTCATACAAGAAAAACTTGTGCAAAATTTCACGCTCCTAAACCCTGTAGTTTTGGCTATGCGTTGATATGTCAATCAGTTTCTACTATAGTATAGATTAATTGTACATTTCTGTAGTATCGTATATTATGCAAACATAGGACATATTAGTTATAACAATGCTGATATTGTTTTGACGTTAATAATGAATTAGTCACCAAAAGTCACATTAGTGTTTGCGCCCTTTGATCGTATCTCCATACGAATTGTGAGTCATAGACGTATGCCACTTCCTGGGGTTTACTACTATTTTATAGCTGTTATGTGTCATAATTTTAATTGTAGGCATTCTAATTCGGTAAATTGGTTTTACGTAGTATAACAACTAATATTTTCGTCCTTTTCTCGCATTTACTAACCAGAGAGAACCAAGGTTACCGACATAGCCCGAAGAATTGCTAAACTTAAGTGGTAATGAGTAGGGCACATTGCTCGTAGAACATACTCGTATGGTCGATGAGGACGGAAGATTCTGGAATGACGACGTAACTTGGAAGGCCTCGGAAGGTGGACCGATGACCTGGTGAGGGTCGTGGGAATCCAGTGGATGGACTGTTCGTTATAGCGACGCTTGAGGGAGGCCCATGTCCAACAATGGACGTCTTTCGGTTAAAATAATGATGATGAGTGAAAAAATAGCTTAGTCTAACTGTTATGATAATCTTAACGCCAATCTTACTGGAAAGCTTTAAGTTGGTCTTCTTATGAGTTAAAAGTTGTCCTTTTGTTCACAATTTTTTCTTTTCAACATTTTACCTTCTAGATATTATTTCTACCTATAAAATAATCAGTAATACGTAATGTGCGATGTTATTTATTATTGGAAAACATTTTCCTATCAGTTTGAGAGCTTGTAGATAACATGATAACTGCGGCCTACATTCAAATATGTTGCATCACTTTTAATTGACGATTCTGGTAGGCAAATATATAGGAAATGATGGCGCCTAGAATGTATTGCTACAAGTGACTAATAATTATAATATTGCAGATCGGTTTGCAACAAGTGAGTAATTGTAAATTGATTTCCTAGTTGTGAAGTATTTATCTCAAGATTCTACACTCAGGTTTTAAAGAATTTAATCTTTTCTATAGTCAATTGTTTTATATTGAACTAGCCTTTAAAGTCGTTGGAAGGTCTTCCACAAAATGGACCGGTGACCTGATAATAGTCATGGGAATCCGATGGATGTGAGAGGCACAGGACGGGTCGTTTTGGTGGCTTTTATGGAGATTTTGACATACCCGCGAAACGATATACAATAGTAAGACAATAACAGCGCGGCCGCATGAGACCGGTCGGGGATTCATGAATTAATTATCTAGTAGTGGCTGAAATGATGACTGTTGTTGTTGTTTTCAAATGAATTGAAATCGTCATAGGTTTAATTTAGGTGGTATTTCCGGAACACTGGTTTAGGTATGAAGATTCTTAATGATATCATTTCCGCATTCCTAATTTAAATCGGTCACAATGATTGAACACTGATCACTTGTTAGTTGACTTTTATAGCTTCTTATTATTTTCTCAGCAATGACTCGTCCTAGTGGTAAATATTTGAGATGTGCGTTAGGTTGTTTATTAATTGAAAATGTATGTGAATTAATTTAACAAAATCCCCAATAAAAATCCAGAATTAAAATAAATTAGTTTTGAGTTAGGCTTAGATCGTACATCACCATCGCTACCATGATATAATGAAGGACACCAGTGATGACAAGGTTCATCATCATCATCTGCGTAGCCTTTTCCCAACTATATTGGGGTCGGCTTCCAGTCAAGCCGGATTTAGCTGAATACCAGTATTTTACAAGGAGCGGCTGCCTACCAGACCTCCACAACCCATTAACTGGGGTAACACGGTACTTCATGGCAAGACTGGAGTCAGATTTACTGGCATTTAGTAACCTTGTCAGTGATGACAAGGTTACTGGCCTGAAAAAGTATCCAGATAAGTAGATAAAAAAGAAACTCATATCAACACAATACATTTTGATGAATATCAAAGCTCATTTCCAATTAAGGACCTAATACAAAAACTACAATATTGATCCCTTTTATTTTATACGTCATCACTACACAAGTTGCTCCTCATCATAAGCTTAAAGCCATCTGCTGCTCCATTTTTCCTGATTCTCGGCAAGAATCATTCAGATGCTACCAGCCAGCTTACGAAATTATTCACTCGATTAATGGAAGCCTGATAAATTATGCAACAGAACATACTCGAACATTACAATAACAAAAAGTTAATGTAAGTACACATTACAAAAAATAATCCAATATCCCACGAGTATCCCAAAATTTTATCGGCCCATTCACCAGAGCAAATTATTACAACAAAAAATGGTTAATGGCAGGCAATTTGCGGCGATACGAAACAAAACGCAACGGTACGCCGCGGCCGTTGTCACCGCCTTAATTAAAACGACAACGAGCGGTACGCCGAGCCGATACGCCAATGAGCAATACGCCGACCCGATACGCCAGTGAGCAATACGCCGATCGGATACACTGAGCGGTCAATACGCGAGCGGCGACCGTTCGTTACGGTTGATTGGAGTAGAATAGAAAGAGAAAATGATTAAAAATAGAAGCCAGTGCTTCGAATTAGTCTTATTGAAAGCAAAATGAATTTGGAGTTAGTGTACCTATTAAAAATACGTGACTCACCTTGGGGTAAAACCCTGGAAAGGTATTCTGAATAAAAAACTTCTAGCAAAAAGTGAGGGGAATTTTCTACCATCTTCTTCTTCTTCTTCTACTAGGCGTTAGTCCCGGCTTTTGCCAGGGTCCGCCTTCCGGCTTAGCTTGCTCCACTTTGCCCGGTCTTCTACATCCCTGACAGTAAGGCCATTGGCTCTCATGTCGGACTTGACGACGTCCAGCCAGCGCTTGCGAGGGCGACCACGAGACCTACCGCCAAGGACAGCCATATTCATGCATCTCCGGCCAACGTACTCCATAGGGCGACGCATGATGTGGCCATACCATCGCAGACGACACTCCTGCAGTTTTTCCCCCACGTCACGGACACCAAGACTACCTCGGATGAACGAGTTGTGTATGCGATCGGATCGCGTTACGCCGCTCATCCACCTCAGCATCTTCATCTCCGTGACGCGAAGCTCCTGGGTGTGTCTGCTTAGTGCTGGCCAACACTCGCCGCCGTACAGGAGGACAGGACGTATGATGCATTTATATATCTGTCCCTTAAGCTTCGGAGGCATTTTGCGGTCGCATACAACGCCCGTTACCTCTCGCCATTTTGCCCAAGCCGCGCCTATACGTGCTTGGACATCGTCGTCCACGTTGCCAGACTCGTGTAGCACAGATCCAAGGTACCTGAACGTATCGGAGCTTGTGATCCGGTCCGAACCTATTCGGATGGTATTTGAATCCGCGCCGCCACAGGACATGTACTCAGTCTTCGCCACATTTAGTCTCAGACCGCCGTTTTCCAGCGTGTCCTTCCAAATGTTGACCCTCCGCTCAAGTTGGGCTCTGTTCTGGCTAACGAGGGCGATGTCATCGGCATACATCATTAGCCATGGCGGCTGATCTTGGATGTATGCCGTAACTACATCGAGCACAACGTTAAACAAGAACGGGCTAAGAGCCGATCCTTGGTGAACGCCAACAGATATTGGAAAGACTTTGGATGCGCCAACCGCGGTCTGGACAGAGGACACGGAATCGCGATACATGTCTCTGATAATGTCAATATAGGCCTCGGGCACACCCTTGAAGCGAAGTGCCCACCAGATGGACTGTCGAGGAATACAGTCGAAGGCCTTCTGCAGGTCTAAAAAGGCCATATGCAGAGCTCTCCTTCTCTCTCTGTAAGCCTCAGTCAGAGTCCGCAAGGCGAACACTGCGTCCATGGTGCTGTTACCCGCCCGAAAGCCATACTGACACTCAGAGACAGTACACTCGCTACGGAGCCGTGTGTCAATGATCCGCTCGAAGAGCTTCATGGTGTGGCACATGATCTTAATACCGCGGTAGTTACTACAATCCTGTACGCTACCTTTGCCTTTATAAATAGGGATAATGAGGCTTGATCGCCACTGGTTCGGCATTTCCTTGGTGGTCAGGATGCGGTTAAATAGATCCGTCAGAAGGTCCACACCATGTGAGCCCATGGCCTTCCACACCTCGATTGGCACATTGTCAGGCCCGACCGATTTCCGGTTCTTCATGTGGCGAAGAGCAATGCGAGTTTCGTCGGGGGAAATAGGGGAAATAAGACCAAGGTTAGGAGGCGGTTCGGGAGGAAGGTTATGGGGATGCTGTTTGTTAGACAGCTCCTCGAAGTATGTGCACCATCTCTCCTTAACAGAGGGGGCATCATAGAGCAGCTTACCCTGGGCGTCCCTTACACAGAGGCATTTGCTTATGTCCCGTGTAGCTTTTTCCCGGGCACGCGCCAGCTTAAAAATAAGCTTTTGCCCCTCCGCAGTTTCCAGCTTGTCGTACAAGGGCGCCAAACTTTTGCTGCGGGCTCTGGCTACTGCTTTTTTGCAAGCGCGCTTAGCCGCTCCATATGCCTCCCTGTCCTCCGGAGAGTTGGACCCCTGCCACTTTTTAAATAAACCCTTCTTCTTCCGGGTCGCCTCCTGCACCCCGTCATCCCACCACCATGTCTCCCTGTCCATGGTGCGACCACCACGAGAAGTGCCAAGGACGCGCTTACCCGCGGCGGTGATTACTGAATGAATCCTACTCCATATATCTTGAGCGGACTCATGCGGAGAGCTGATCTCGAGGTGCTCGACCTCCGCGATGAACTCCGACAGTCTAGGACCATTAAGCAACCACCACTTGGTGCGGGGATTGCGTTTCTGAGTCACTTTTTTCCTTGGTACGATCGCCAGGTCCATGACAAGGAGGCGGTGTTGAGCCGTTAAGCTTTCGCCTGGGATAACCTTACAGTTGGTAACCTTGCCAATGTTGCACCGTCGCACCAACAGGTAATCAATTTGGGTTGAGTGTGAACCACCACGGTACGTAATAAGATGCTGGGGTTTCTTCTGAAAGAATGTATTCACGATGGCTAGGTCCGACACAGCGCAGGTCCTGAGTATGCTGACTCCCTCTGCATTTAGTTGGCCATAGCCAAAACCACCGTGAACACGTCCGTACTCTCCAGCGCGCTGACCTACGTGACCGTTGAGATCCCCCCCAACCAAAATATCTTCAGAATTCGGAATAGCGCGCAATACGTCCTCGAACTCATCCCAGAAGGCCTCCTTTTCAGACTCACAGCAGCCCGTTTGAGGAGCATAGGCGCTGACTAGGTTCGTTACCGACCCTTCGATCAGCACCTTAACTCGCATCAACCGGTCGCTGTATCGGTCTACTTCAAGAAGTCCATCCTGAAGGTCCTTAGACAGTACTACGGCTACTCCGTTCCTGCCCGATGGTGATCCGGTGTACATTAGCCGGTACCCCTGCCCGATGTCACGGGACTTATTCCCCTTCCAGCGCGTCTCCTGAAGGAAGGCGCACTGGACCCGACGTTTCGCAAGTACGTCCGCGAGTTCTCTGCAACGTCCAGTTAGAGAGCCAATGTTCCAGGTGGCAAAGCGGAGCTTCTTTTTGGGTACTAACTTCTTTAGCCGTGCCCGTACTTGACACGGTAGCCCTAGCCCACTTATCGCAGGTTGAAGGCGATGTGCCTGCGCGTCGTTGTTCGGCGACGCCCTAGCCCAAGTACCCTTTCTATTCCTTGCCCAATCCATTTTTATCCGACTGAGGTTGGTTTTACATGGGGCGACTAGCCGTCTGACCCCCACAACCCCACGAGAGGGAAACCAGGATCGCCAGAGCCTCGTCCGTTAAACAGCAGGGTGCACCGCTAGCAGGTGAGGTTGGCTTGGGTCCTTAGGATGTAAACGGACCCCAATCACCCCTAGGGGAATTTTCTACCATCACGCGTCCTAAATCGCGGGCAGAAATAGGATAAATAAAGAAGTGATTGACTGTAGGTCTCTGGGAGATCTGATCTAGCATATAAGCATAATTTAACCATTCCCTGTCCTAGGGAGTACCCTAGGAGAGGGAATGGGTCGTAATCCATAACGGGGATCCAGTGTGGATGGCACATGTCAACGAATTTTCGGGTTAGGACTTGCCGGTTTACTCCTGATGATTTTCTTTACCGTTTTGAGTACAGGGGTAATGAAATAAATTACAAAGTAATGCGACTGGCTGGCTTTGAACCCGTGACGTACAATTTGTAAGTTGGGACAGTTACTCATTAGTAACTGCCCCAATTTACCAGTGGTCACCACCCGATTACAAACAAAAGACTGTTAGAATAGAACAGAAAGCCACTATCGGCGTGTATATGATACACGCCGATAGTGGCAAAGCTATGTAAAGGAATTAAACCTGAGAAAATTGCTAATAGATACTAAATAAATACCTGGAATTGTCTTTAGGCCAATACCTTTAAAGTAAGTCAAACAAATCCAATCATGTTTTGTTTTAAAAGACAAAAATCAATCATGCTAATGCGTTCAGAATGCAGTCGTGTAAACACGCCACGACAAAGAGTTAAGGCGAATGGAAACGCATGCCAGTGTGTGATTGTCTAGTTGAGCGCACCGGGCGAAGTGACGGCCGAAGGATATGTTCGCATCTGGTCGTAACACGGGCCAGTTTGTGTGGACTTGGAGTTAATGAAATAGAGTTAAATATGTAAAAGTGTTAGGGTACATTTTTTTGCGTCACTATACATATCAATTAATTAATTAATAGCTATTACTGGGTTTACGAAGTGGTCTGCGGCCATAAAACTAATCACACTATCTGTCACAATCTGAAAGATTTTGTAAGTTTCTAATCTATTGTCTTATTTTATATTCGTTGTAAAGGAATATTCCTTAACGTACAACTATGTAGGTATATAGCGAAACTAAATTATTCCTGAAAGCGCAAACATTAAATAATTTGAATTTGTGAGCGCAACTAATAGTTGCACTTTGAAGAATAGTACCTAAAGCGCTTAATGTCTGTTTTTTATACCCTGAGACTAAAATGACATTACAACACAAGAGAACTGGCATCATTCCTATAGTAAGTATGACATTAACTGTGTCAATTTAGTCTCAGGGTATAAAAAACAGACAATAGTTGGTTACGCATAGTTGCGCTTTGAGGAATACCCCGTCGTCTCTGACTCTGCAAAGTAAGTCTAATTAGTTTTACATTGCCAAAATGAAAGACCATTGATCGTTACCCAATTACAACATCCTCTTAGCACAAACCTGCCTAAAACAACACTCAAAATAAATATTAACGAACTAATTACTTTTCCTATACAAAAAAAAAAGATCAAACGATAAATTTTTAGTCACTTTGTGTATAAAATATTAATTAATATTCTCTACCCGCTATTTCATGAATAAATTAAAATTAGTACCGCAAATAGCTCTTCTAGCCGAGATCCAATTCCATTTCTCACTTTGATTAAAATTTTCTATCGATACGATGAAACCGTAAAAAGTTTAATGCCACAGTTTCATCTCGTGGCTTGAGAAACAGCGAAGTACTTAATGTTGTGACGATTGTGCCGAGATTCCAGACTGCAGTAGATCTTCATAAATCTTCGTAAATTTATTTTCTTCCGGTTTTGTTCAAGGACGGTTTTTGCTGATTGGGTTTTTCGGAATCCGTAAATGGTATAGGTTATCATCATTATCCGTATTATATCACAGGGGATGATTCAAATATATTGCACAATTAGAAACTCAAATAAAGCCTAAATATGAATATTTGATTGAGTAAAAGAGCCAATTCTAGGTGTTTTATTTGGCGAGGATCGAAGGGCAAAATAAGTCCACTCGCACAAGTAAATACTCGTACTTACAGCAAAGTAAGTATTAAATAAATCGCATCCATTGATCCACCTGGTGGGAGGCCTTCCAAAAATGCGTCTTCTGTTAACCTATCCTACCAATAACAACAAGTAAGATAATAATCTCACTCCTGAAAGTAGAATGTTCAGAATCAAACAACCTGTTTTGATAAATTCTTGATAGGTATATCTTAATTGCTTCATTAAGGGTTTGTGTCCTTGTGTAAATACTAATTAATACAGATACGCTACTAGTCTAGTGCGTCAATGCCCATATTATTAGCCTACAATTAGGATAACTAATTTATGTGCACTTAGTGCATTTAGGTAACCTATCAGCGCTTGATTATGATAGTTACTTCATTTCCTAATTGAGGTGTATTAGGGTGTGCATTATTCCAGTGACATGTTTTTTTTTCTTCCCAACTGCTGGGCAAAGGCCTCCCCAACTTATTCTAGGTATTCTTTACTTTAACCACCTCTTGTGGTAGAAATATGGGAAGAGATTAGTATGACCACATCCCAATCTCTTCCCAGGTCGATCTCGGCGGCGTCTTCGTGGAGTCTCTTGCCAACCGGTCTGAGTGCATGCAACTGACGTGACCCACCCAATGCCCAGTTACATAATAAAAAAAATCCTCCGGTAGTTTTAGCCTTCAAGCACCAAATACATTCTACGTGGCTTCCACGAGCTCTAACTAAAACCATTTAAATTTTTACTAACACTTTTATTTAGTCCACTTTTTTTATCTCTACACACGATTATTCAGTTGTCCCGCCATTTTATAGGCACTACTAAACCGGAATCACGTGCTCAGTTTTTAGAATAAGCACTATCATTCCAACTTGCATGCAGTTCGCATTCCATATATTTCAGGGTTGAATAAACAGGACCATAAAACGTTATAGCTGGGGGTTCCGCATAGTCCGACCTCTGAGCTCGTTAGTCGTAATCATGAAAACAAATTTGTGTTAAAACTAGATTTTATTATGACAGTTTTGGATGGATTAGTGCTATAAAAACTTAACATATTTAAATAAAACTTAATATTAATATTTTCAATAAGTATTTAAAACTTTAACTTTACTTAAACATTAACTAAGATTAAAACAATGAAGATGACTTTGAAAATGCAATTTGATTTACTTTAACACTTTTGGTAACCAGCATATAATAATATTAATTGCCCCCTGGCCCTCATCAACTATGACAAAACAGTGAAGGAAAACATCATTAGGAAACCGGCATGTCCTAGAATAAAAAAAAAATCGAAGATACAGTTCCAATTGAAGTTTGGCCAAAGCACCAAAAGTGTTAAAAGTAATGGTTTATACTTAAAACTAAAAAAAAAGAAATCATAATGTAGCATGTATTTAGTAGTGTATTTGGTACAGACATACCAACGTTTTAAAATGAGGCCATATTAACCAAATGATCCAGTTTAGCACAAATTACTGTTTTGCAGAATAGCCAAATTACAGTCTGATTGAAACTGTTTTATAGTTTTCACACTCCTATAATTCTTCGAACCAATCATCAAAACAGTTAGTTAAATTAGCTCTCGGCAATAAATCTTTTCAAGTACTAAAATGTGATGATAAAAACTTTGAAACTTAAATCCTATTGTACTTAATAACGTTTCAATCACATCATTAATCAATGACAAAATTCTACCTACACCTACATAAAAGTATCTCTCATAGGCATTATTTTACTACTTAGAAAGAAATCACCCACGTAAAACTTTAAAATATAAGTCCTTTCTTTAATTCGCAGAACTAGGCTTAGCTTGGTCATCATCTTGAAACGTAATATCCTTTAAAACTCTCAATACTTCAATCCTTGCTTCAAACTTCTGTTTAGGTTTCAACTTTCTAAAACTAGGAACTAAGGAAAGCATGAATTGTCTGTCTTCATCTTCTTCATCCTTCTTTACATCTTTTAACATATCCAGAATTTTATCTTCTAGATTTTCGCTTCTTTCGTAAACAGGTCTAAGGAAGGTTGCGTTTGGTGGTTCAGGATCCGGGTCAGCTTCTATATCATAACGGCTGGAGTTTCCAACGTGAACTAAAGAGTCATACACTGAAGCTTCAGTTTTTATACTTTCTAAAGGATCAGGATCTGACGAAGATTCGTCGGAATCTCTATCTCTTTCAACGTTAGTCTCATCTCCAGGTTCTAAGAGAAACGACATAACATTAAAATATTCGTATCTCTTTCTCTTTTTGAACGGTCCTTCTTTGTGTTCTCTTTCCATTCTCTCTTTCTTTTGGAGTCCTAATTCTCTTGTGAAGCATGTTCGGAGGCTCTTCCAGCGTCTCTGGAGTTCGTGGACTGAAAAATAAAAATGGCGTTTGAATAAATACATAAAATATCTCTTATGGTGTTTGTAAGGGGTTTACCAATGCCTACGTAAGTGCGAAATGCATTTTTTATGATACTGATGTAAGTATATACGGTTGTGTCTTGATGATTATTGACACTTCAGTTCTGTTTGTCAGTCATAACAGTTCAGTAAGCATTTTGATAAATCTAGCAAACATTAAATTACTTGTTCATGAAGAAGCCAATTTGGTTCAATTGTTTTCAACTCTAGGTAACACCTTGAGACGTCTACGTCTAGGCTGTAAAGCAATTAGGCCAATATAAACTTGTGTAGACGATGTAGCTATAGAGTACAGAGGTTTGTCCTCTGTATGCCCTCTTTGTCCTCTTTTGCATGTACCGAAGTAGACGTACGTAGAAGCCTAACAATAATGTTTTTGTAATTTGCATTTCTAATGAAATAGTCATATATTTAGATTGCGTTGAGTGAAGAAATATTTGTGTTTATTATTAAACTACTAGCTTCTACCGACGGTTTTGCTTGCGTTCAGTGCTTTCCTCATTTAACGTTTGAATCCCCAACCGGTCCTATGAGACCGCGCTGTTATTGTTTTACTATTGTGTCTCGTTTCGCGGGTATCTGAGTAATTAACGTTTGAATCCCCAACCGGTCCTATGAGACCGCGCTGTTGTTGTTGTTATTATTTTACTATTGTGTCTCATTTCGCGGGTATCTGAGTAACTACACATTAGTTCCTAATACAGGACTTTTTTAAATCTTTATAATGTCTTTTTTTCTAAGTTTAGGACTTATTTATAGTTTAGGTTCTCTTTATTTATTTATTTATTTATTTGGTCAGCCAACAACTGCTTACACAATACATTGACATTGTACATTTGTTTTGGAGCTTCATTGATTAGTGTAGCAATTACTTATAGGCTAACACCACATGCACATTTTATGGTTAGGTATACATAATAACTCAATGATTAACTTTACTCTAAAATCTCAAATAACAACAAATTAAAAAAAGAGTAATTAGGACATTAATAAATAAAATGATATTGCAGCACAACCGCTAAGATTAAAAGCATAAAATTAAAAATTATGTTACAATAAATGAATAAATTTATCATTAAAATAAATGAAGTATTAGATTTTGGTATAGCAATAATACATTTCATTACATCATTCACAGCACATCGATAAGTAATAAATTAATTAAAAATAATTTTATTTACAATTAAAAAGAATTAAGCCATCATTATTATTAATTCATTTACAATTTAAATTAACTAAGATGAAATAAAAAATAATAAAAATAATATTTGTTAACAATTAAAACGAACCAAGTTAAAATAACACAATTAAAACTAATAATAACAAATATTCTCTTTATTTTATGTGTGCCCTGTGTGAGTTATAATTGTTATAAATAAATATAATCCAGTCATAATTTGAAAGACATAGCACCATCTAACGTTCTAAAACAATTATGACCGTCAAGTTATTTTAATATTTCTCGGGTATTTTACTGTATGGAAAAGGTACCATAATATTCAGTCCTTCTTTGTACCTCTGACCACGTATATGCAAAATATTATTATGATCAGTTCAGTGGTTTAGACGTGAAAAGGTAACAAACTCGTTTCGCATTTATTATTACGCACTAGTGGAGTTTAGACGTGAAAAGGTAACAAATGCGAAAAACAAAACCAACTGTAACGCTGCCCGCTAACGGCCGACAATCGGTGAACGATTTTTTGTAGGTGAAAAATAGAACACACTGATAGCAATAGTGCAACGCACACGACCTACAAAGAGTCGGTCAGAATAAACTATAGGATTATAATTTGTGACGATTATCGGACCTACAAAAAGTCTGTCGTGGGCGGGCAGCGTAAGACAAATTTTTGACATTTGTTTCATCTCCTTAGAATTAGCCCCGTTTAAGAAAATAACCGCTTTTAGTGCTTAAACGACATAAAAGCAAGCCTTGTGCAAATTTTCAAAATCCTAGACCCAGTAGTTTCGACTGTGCATTGTTGATAGAGTGCTTCTAATGAAAGCGTGACCTGGAGTTATTTTTTAATTTTATTGGCAACATTATTCAGCCGCAATTGTAGGAAATTATAAATATTGTGAAGTGTCAAGACATGATTCTCCTACTAGCTAGTAATACCACATACAAAATTGTTGGAATTAACCTCTTTTTCTCAGGTCGCGCTTTCATTAGACGGACTCTTCTCTTTTTATATTTATATTTATAGATGAGAGAGAAATTATTATTATTTCATGTTTCTAAGCGTTTTTATTTGCTTTCAAGCTTCAAATACCCTTTGGCCCATCATTAAACCATTCTTTATTTACAGTATTTATCTTCATTCAACCTCCTTTTGTTCTATAGTGAACCCTCCCAAACGAACCTATACGAATTCCGATGAAGTTGTTCGAAAACATTTCCGTGTCTAAAACTTTGCCCGAACCGGAGATCGAACCCGGTACCCGTCTCAAAAGTGTCCGAGCTGTCTCATTAGGAAAACTGTTCGAACACGGGTTTAATGAATTTCGTCAATACTGTATTTTGTACTGACAGTGTTCTTGATTCTGAAGAAAAAAAAGAGATGTAAACAAAAGACAACACTTTTTTTTTGATAGAATATTTGCTCTTCCTTACAAAGTCCCCCCCCCCCCCATCTGTATGAACGCAACAAATCTAAAAACTACAGAACGAATTTTCTTGTAGTTTTTACCAATAGAGACAGTGTTTATAAATATCGGATTTCGCAACAAAATTATTATTAAGGTCGCACTTGACCACTATCTCTCCTGATGGTAAGCGATGATGTGGTCGATGATGAAACTCGCTTGCCTAGAAGTAACCTATTCACACGAATACGCCTAGATTGTATTTAAGTATCAGAAAACCAACTCCAGCAAAACAATCATTACGACCTAAGCTATTTACTTACACACACAAAGTAGGTATTTTACTTTAGTTAACCTTATCAAATCTCTTACCTATACCTAGTATTTTTATCTAAGACCTAGAGTTTTCTCTGGTAATAAAGTAGTAAAACTTGATAACGTTAAAACGCGGTAGCAGTCTTTGGTATTCCACTAGGTACTCGTTAGTTATCGAAGGTATGCGGTTATTATTGTCGAGTACCGACATTGGGCCATACACTCCACATTACAAGTATCTACCTACTATTGTCCACAAAAGTAGCCCAATCTAAACTAATGCGACAATTCCGAACTTACTTTTTACCTGCCAAAGTGACACCAACAATCTCTATTTCATAATAAATCATAATAACCCCCGACAATACATTTTAAACTTTATTTCCAACTGTCAAAGTAAATTTCTCTTTACAATAACCTCTAAATGTACACGACAACATATTGTTGCCGCTCATCGGAAAATCTACACAAACGAATTTCGCTTTTATTTCTTGGGCACAAAATAGGAAAATCGTGTGAATTGATTGCTCACCGTGTTCAACCTTTTCTTGTGGCTTGAAGTTGTCCCAATTCGAGAAGACTTCTTTGCACGTTTCAATCCACATTCTAGCTTTGTGTTTCTTATTGCTGTAGTAGTTAGGATCATTTTTATTGTACAGTGCTGGTCGTTTTTTCACTGCCGCGATTAACGCTTCTACGTCGATTTCTGACATTTTGCGCGGAAATTTGGCGGGAGCGACGTGAATGTGCCGTGGAACGCGGCGGGCAACTGAGGGCGATGGCGGGGAGACGGGGCGCCGCAGTGGGGCCACCGTTGCGCGACGTCGCGTCGGCCTGGCAACGCACACTACTTTTCGATCGACTAGGGTGTCTCTGCTTTTCAGTTTTAGGATTAATTTGACTAAGCTTAAAAAAAACGTAATTCATATCATGTTTTATTTAGCTTATAGAGAGATTTACTCTGGATCTCAGATAAATTCAATGTCAAACAATGAAATGTCATGTCATGACGTTGGCAAATAACTTTGGTCTTAATGAAGAGTCGTGTCTATTCACATTCTACAGTCTATTTTTAAATTCAAATGAGATTTTATTCGACTGCATTAAAACAAAATACTAAATAATATTTTATGGTTTTCCTATTCATATAAACCGATTAAAACCTATTTGGATAGTTGTTTTATAAATATTGAATCGGTGGGATGACTAAAATTCTTATTACGTTTCTAATTTTGGTCATTCGACTTCTAATAAATATTATAACAACGTTTAAACCAATTGTCAACATGACAATAATTTAATAATCAATATTAACACACAATAAAACAGGCTATTTCTTTTGTCCAACCAAAAAACAAGGCCACCCTTCTCAAGAGCAACTGTGGTTGACGAGCAAAAGAAACAACACAATAGAAAGATACCTAAGTGTAAGTGAGACAGACATATATTTGTACGTCCGTCGCCGTAACCACAGACGATTGCTGTAAAGTTGGCAACATGTGGCTTCTCGGTGTACCGACTGTTGTGTTGGTAATTGAACGAGTGTTCCGGCGATAATTATGACATTTGCTCTAGGAATATGTGTTTGACCGATATCTGTATTTAGTAGAAGGAAATTAGACTGTGATAAGAACATACATGTATGGTCTATCGGTTTAGGTAATTAACTAAATGTAAACAATCTTGGCATGTCTTTTTATCTAAAAATTGTATGTAAAAATCTTTGCAACTAGGTATTTACCTAAATCCTTAGAAATAAGCAGTACCTTTGTACTCCCCATCTGCATATTTTTATTACTATATAGTGACTGTGTGTGTACATAAATAAATAATACATACATAGTACTTATTTTTAGTGTAATATCTATGTATATTGTTGTAATTTAAACACAAACCTATTGTAATAGTGGTTCGCCTACGCATCACCCGGTGCTTTTGGGCAGACATAATAACTCCCGGTTCGACCGCAGCATATCCTCGTGTTGTCCGTGTGCCACAGACTGCCAAATCCTTTGCCGCGCAATGACGTACTTATGCACACGGGACAAATAAAAATATAGATGTACCTATAATAAGTATCCACTACAATAACCATTAGTATAGTCCGTCTAATGAAAGCGCGATCTGAGAAAGAGAGGTTAAATCGAAAAAAATTGTATGTTGTATTACTAATTAAGTAATTAGTAGGAGAATCATGTCTTGACACTTCACATTTTTTTATTTCCTACAATTGCGGTTGAATAATGTTGCCAACTTGCCAATTAAATAAAAAAAAATCTTCAAGTCGCACTTTCATTAGACGCACTCTACATCTATACACACTACAATAACCATTAGTAGAAGAAAAATGGGATGTAATAGGTATATTATGAGTAGGTCTCGTATTCTATTGAATTTTGTAACACATTTATACATAACTCGCCAGGTCAAAGTTTAAGTGTGACCACTAATTTGCGGTTGACTGTCCCGTCCCCGTACTATGAAATTATTCGGGTAAATGTAAAAAAAATACGTAACAACAAATATAGATGACAAAGTTTTGAGTTTACGATACAAAACTTTCGCGTGCAAGTTCGATTCGCACTTTGCCAAATAAGTTTTAAAACACATTTTTTCATTATTTTCGTCAGTTTAAACAAGATGAGGCCGGTATTTCCTAGCTGACTACTCTGAGAAAAAACACCGAAACAAACTCAGGAGTCAGTCTCTTTAAAAGTTCATACAGCAATATTTTAATGATATTACAATATTTTAGTGTGAGGAGCTCGTGGCTAGTTAATAACAGCCGCACAGGTCGATCTTCAAGGTATCTTCAAGGTTAGGCAACGCTTGCCTAGGTTGGTCTGTGGATGGGTGACCATCTTAACATAACGAGTTTTCTCCGTGCCTCGGAAAGCACGTTAAGCCGTTGGTCCCGGTTGTCATTTGTAGATCTTTGGCAGTCGTTACGGATAGTCAGAAGCCAGTAAATCTGACTCCAGTCTTGCCGAGGTCTGGTAGGCAGCCGCTCCTCGTAAAATACTGGTATTCAGCTAAATCCGGCTTGACTGGAAGCCGACCCCAATATAGTTGGGAAAAGGCTAGGCAGATGATGACAATATTTTAGTGTGAGTTCATTTCATTAATGATGTAGCAAAGCTGATCTGTGATGATTCTTTAGTAGATTATGATACTCTAAAGTAAAAAAGTGTACTGTCCTTAATTAACGGCCATAGTTAATAACTTAATAACTACCAGCATATTCTGAGTTCACTAGTTCAGCCCAAGGTCCTGTGACAGTAATAAAGTACTCTATTGCATATTAATATTCAATTACCCACCTATAAAATATCTATGTACTCGTTTTTTACCATATCTGCATAGCCATTACATGTTCAAACTTAAGCGTTTATAATTTAATTATGTATTAATCAATTATGTTATTTTACTACCTGATATCCTTGGCTTCGATCGCATAGTATTTATTAATAGTCATTTTAATGTCCATGTCTATGATACAATCTATACTCTAAGTATCGGTTATTTTGCTTAAATTTACAGCTATTCTATGCATTAAAAGCAAAGTAAATGACAAATTACTGTAATTTTACGTTATTATAGTATTAAACCCACAAGGTGGCCGATGACCTGGTCGTCGCGAGAATTCGATGGATGCGAGACGCACAGGGCCGGTCGTTGCGACGCTTGGAGGCCTATGTCCAGCAGTGGACGTCTTTCGGCTGAGATGATGATGATGGTATTTAATACAAGAATCTTCGGAAGCTTTTTTTTAAGAATTGCATTTTTGTCAAGCATTTTTTTAAACTGTACTTACTAATTCCATACATTTGTAAAAACAAGATGGCTGTAATCGTGCATTTGGCTGCGCGCCAAAAGTTCCTAGTAGAATTAATTATGATGTTTATTTAATTGAAAATGGATACTTACCTTATTAGCCTATTTACTTTTAAAGTCATTATTGTTTGCTTTCTCTATCGTGCTCAGGTTTGCTGTTAGAGAGTTTGTTTCTGGATTATTAGGCTCGCTTATGTTCATAATATAAAAAAAACTTTTCATTATCTAGGCTAATATAATAAAACGGAAGGGTTTTTTGTTTGATTAAGCGCGCTAATTTCAAAACTACCTAGGTATTTTTTAAATTAACGTGATTGGATTGGCAAATAAAATTCTGTAAGAGATAGGCAGGTGCCAGTTTCCTGACCAATGATTACAGGCTATATGTATAACATTACGCTACGACCCACGGCAACGGAACAGTAACCGAAGATGCATCTAAAACCGCAGTTTATAATAATTAGTTCCAAGATTTTTTTATGAACAGTATTTTGTGTGTAATCCATTTTTGACAGATTTATCTGTCAAAAATGGATTACATTTTGAGTAAAATATTATGCATTCAAACAAATAAAAAATCTACGAGTTTTTGACATTTGTGTGTGTTCTGTTATTCAAGATAAATTTCAATCAATTAACATTTATTTTGTTTTGTTCACAGTGGAAATCGCGATGGTGCGTCATGCGGAAGTTGTCTCCAGTTGCAGGTAAATCATAAACACCCTATTCATATCAATGAAACACATTTTTTTAATTAATTTTTATTTTAATAAGTCCCATTGATGGGGAAAGGCCTCCCTTTTTCTTTCCAAAACCCCTGTATTGGACGATGCGAAGTATGAAGAAGTTTATACTGAGAACATAGTCTTCCTCTTTACCACAGTCCACCTCCACGAAGTTAGTCTCTCTCTGGTATCCAGTGAATCCAATCTTCATCCATCTTATCATCACTTAAGGATTTGTCACACTGGATGCGTTCTGCGGTCTGCGGTCCGGTCAAAGCGAACGCAGCCCGCATTATGTATGAACAACATTTTCGGTATCAATAATTATATTTTGTATAGAATGCGATCTGACCGCGCGAGCACAACCAAAGAACGCATGTTGGACCGATGACGCGGCGGCGCGAGGGACCGACCGACAACGTGTAACACTTTGACCTGACCGCAGGCCGCAGAACGCATCCAGTGTGACAAATCCCTTAAAGTTTATAATAATTAAAAAAAAACTGTCTGGGTGCATATTTTCATAAATGTTAATAAGCAGTTTGATATATTTTTTAGATGAGATTGTAGGTAAATATTTAGCATTTCTTGAGCACTAAGACGCTAAATAATGTTCCCTTACTTGAGGCTCTAGAATTTTGTCTAGGAGAGGGAATGGGTAATAATCTATCTACTTCTACGTCATCTACCACGTAGCCCTAATGCGGTTTGGTAGAAGTCTTCGGATTTCAGATCGCGTTAAGAGCTCATGGTAGGGCCTCAGTGTTTATTCAAAATTGTTTTACACAACGACCAACACATTTACCTACCTACATTGATACAATAACAAAAGTTCCTATTTTCCAAGAACAGTTCTTAATCGATTGAAAAAAAAAGGAAGTTCTCATGGACATTACAAGGACGCTTTTTATTCCATCTTTACCTGTCAACCACTTCGTCTATTAACTTGCAAGCTAATTTAAACCTTATTGTTACTGAAATTAGGAGTTATAGGATCTGAATATTGCTTGCACTTGAAGATGCTCTTCTATGAATTTGCAAGGTAATTTGAACCTTATTGTTGTTGGAATAAAGCAGGTATTGGAACTAAATATTATTTTGCATATAAGTAGTGTTGTTTCCATAGAAATGATGAGTCATGATTTGGAGGGAAATTATATCGCTACCTTTGGGTAGAAAGGTCGTATAAACCATTTTGGCCAAATTGAGTTATATATACCATTTTTCTCAGAATTTTTTTCTCTATCGATCTGTATATACGAAATGTAGAAATTCGCTCAAAAATGGTTAATACGACCCAGAAATTTTCGGTCATAGCCTCTTAAAAAAGGTACATTTTCAATGTAAAAGCCAAATATTTTTTTTTAGTAATTTTGTTATGACGTAATGACCATAATTTATATTACCTCAGGGTGTAAAAATAGTCGTTAATTGAAAATGGTTTATACGCCCTAAAGTGTTAAATGCATTATTTGTAAATGGTTTATACGCCCTAAAGTGTTAAATGCATTATTTGTTAATGGTTTATACGCCCTAAAGTGTTAAATGCATTAATTGTAAATGGTTTATACGCCCTAAAGTGTTAAATGCATTAATTGTAAATGGTTTATACGCCCTAAAGTGTTAAATGCATTACCTAAAACAGGTTAAATTTGACGTCGTAAATCCAAACACAGTTCGCAACGTTGGTGTATAAGCCATGTTCATTGCAAGTCGCACCTTACTTTAGGATGTTTGTCAAGTAAAATGTGTAAGGAATGAACCTGGAATGAATCTGATAGAACCATATGTCAGATGATGAAAAAATCAAAGAGAGGTGGAAGGAATATTTTGAAAGACTAATGAATGAGGAAAATGATTGGAGTGGGATTTTAGAAACTAAACCAGAAAATGTGGGGTTAGTGAGAATGGTTAGTATGGATGAAGTCAGAATAGCAGTAAATGGAATGAAAAATGGTAAGGCCATTGGCCCAGTTTGGAATACCAGTTGAAGTGTGGAAGTTACTGCGAGTGGATGGATGTGGTTAGTTTTGTTCTTCAATAAGTTGTTGAAAGAAAAATTCATACCTGATGATTGGGACAAAAGTTTTTTGGTGCCCATCTTTAAAAACAAAGGTGATGTTCTTGAGTGCAACAATTATAGAGGAATAAAGTTAATTTCACATACTAAGGGAGGGGTAAGGGAGGAAGAAGTATTGAAAGGCGGTTGAGAAGAGAGTGAAATTTCACAGAACCAATTCGGTTTTATGCCTGGTTGGGGTACAACGGATGAAATTTTCGCTATACGCCAGCTGTACAAGAAATACAGAGGTACACATAAAAACTTGCACATAGTATTAATTGACCTCGAAAAGGCATACGACCGGGTACATCGTGAGGTTCTGTGGTGGGCCCTTAAGGAGAAAGGTGTGCCTGTGAAGTATGTGCAGTTGATCCGAGCGATGTACAGTCGGTGTAGTACCCAAGTTCGGTCTACAGTAGACACCAGTTGCAGTTTCAATGTGGCGGTCGGCTCTCAGCCCTTAACTCTTCCTGCTGATAATGGACGCTTTGACGTTAAACATTCAGGAAAAGGCCCCCTGGTGTATGCTGTTTGCCGATGACATTGTGCTGATTGCCGAGAGTGGCCTTGAGGTTCAGAGCAGATTGGAGGTGTTGTGGCAAAGATTGCAGAGTGTTGTCCTGAAATTGAGTAGAACCAAAACAGAGTACTTGTTCTGCGATTTCGGCGGTCCCTCCAAACTTTCACCTTTAGTTCTCGCTAGGAGGCCCATACCGATTTGTTCCGACTTTCAGTTCCTCGGTTCGCTTGTCCAAGGAGATGGTGAGGTAGACCGGGACATAACACATCCGAGCAACGAAGGATGGATGAAATAGCGACAGGTCACGGGAACAACTTGTGATCCTTGGATGCCCCTCAAGTTGAAGGGTAAAATCTACAAGTCCGTGATAAGACCTGTCATACTGTATGGATCAGGATGTTGGGTTGTGAAAAAGATGGATGAAAAAAGATTGCATGTAGTGGAGATGAGAATATTGAGATGTGTGGTGTGACAAGAATGAACAAACTGAGAAATGAGTGTATTAGGGGAAGTTTGAAAGTGGCGCCAGTGACTGAAAAGTTGGAAGGGAATCGTTTGTCTTGGTATGGTCATGTGAAGAGAAGGGATGAAACGCATGTTACTAAAAGAGTTCTGAATTTACATGTGGATGGATGGAGAGGGATAGGGAGGCCAAAGAAAAGATGGATAGATTGCGTAAGGACCGATAAGAAAGAAAAGGAAGTTAGTGATAGTGTTACGGACGACAGGACAGAATGGAAGAAGAAAACGTGTTGCACCGACTCCAAGTAATATGGGATAAGGGCAGGAAGAAGAAGATTGCAAGAAGCACTTTACGATCAACATACAAGGCTCGCATTTGCGCGCAGCGACAAGTAGAAGAATGAGCGCGATAAATGATAGGTACCGGACAGATACCATTAGTTAGAATGTATTATAATACTTAATAAATGTTGATTTCATATTTCAGGTAGTTTAGTTTTATTTGAATCGACCATTATTGGGTATTAAAATAATAACAATTGAGTTCCTACTAATTCTATGTGTAACAGGATTATTTATTAGTCAGAATTCAATTGAGCTATGATTATAAATAGTTTTTAATACAAAAAAAATTACATATATATGTTTTTACGACACTAAATATGACCCTTTTATGGTTACCAAAAATGGATATACGACCCCCACAGTTTTTTCAAAGTACATTTTCATGGGGTGTATAAACCAAATATTGATTTTTTCTTAGACGTAAATGCAAGCTAACTTTAAAACTAAAGAAGATAGCTGGGTTTTGATGATTTAACCTTTTTCATCTGCAAAATGTAAGAACCTTTCTCATAGATCATTTTTTTATAACTTCAAAAGGAAAAAAGTTATGAATTTTTATGTAAAAAAAAAATAGTTTTTTCGCTCTACTGAAAAGTCGGGTTTTGGTTTATACGACCTTTCTACCCAAAGGTATCGATATGTATTCATTGCCTATTCTTGTAAAAAAAAGAGATGACAATACTCCTTGTATTGTTGTCTCTTTCTTTTGTTATTAATATTGTTGAACAGCGGATGGATAGGTTTTAAATCTAAGTGGAATAATTTTATGATGTAGGTGTCATTAATAAAATTCTGCTGGGAATTTCTGTAACAAGGAAAATCACACATTGATTCCTAGAAGTGTAGTTTTTGCGGAATCGAGCCTGAGGACGGCGAGCAATAGGTAGTTCCCCGTCTGCGATATGGGCAAAGAGTCGCGGTTGTTTGAAAAAAGTCACCGCATCCCTATAACGCATAGGGCAACTGAAGGTACACGGCTAGGACAGTCAATAAACCTTTTTCACTCCTTCTCACTCCACCTAGCGAGAGTGGAAGAGCGGGGCAGTAGAAAAAAATATTTTACAACTTCCAATTCTAAAAAGAAACTTACAAAAACAAATATCGGTAAGAATAAGTGAAAACTTAGGTATATTTACCGGACCGTAAAATAATCTCATAGTTCTTAAACTAACCAGGCACTTACGAAACTAAAATTATAAATTATTCAATCCAATTAATCAAACAGCCGTATAAATTATAATTAGTGTCAAAGTCTCCTTTATTACCGCCTCGTTGCAAAAAGTGTTATAATAAATAATAGCACATAACAATAGTGACAGCCTCCAATTAGACATATAAAAACAATTGCAGAAATTATAATAATGTATCTTACACGTGGCCGTAATAAAGTTGTGGAGGAAAAGGTTTACTCCACGCAAAAAGAAACAAAAAATAAATGTTTTGTGCCCGAATAGACGCACAATAAATTACAAACGATAATTACAAACAAACAGAAATCAGTCTTTTCTTTCTTTATTTTTTTTTCTTTAAGGCGTGGACCGCATTAACTGTTTCACACCGTAGCCAAACAGAATACAGTTGTTTAAGTTGTCTATTGCAAAAGTGTGCAACAATTGTAAGGGCACTCTTTAAAGAATAATGCCAGGGTTTCTATGAAATCTGGGCCCATCATAGGGTCCACCTCCCGATAATAATGTATGTTATATTGTTAGATCTTTGGTAATTTTGAGCTGAAAGTTTAATCATTTCCAGGCTTTGGAAGTTTTTGAATGGCTTATAAAAGGATGAGCTGACTGACATATCAATGCACAACCGAAACTCCAGTAGTTTCGGTTGTGCGCTGCTAAACTGCTGGGACTGGGAGTTTGAAATTTTGCACAAGGCTTTCTTTAACGTAGACTAGCACTAAGTGACCATTGTCCAAAATTCACTCCCTAAAGGCAATCCTGGGAGTGAATTTTGGACAATAACTATGTTTCTCCATAAATATTTTTGGTTCCCCGTTTATTGAAACGGGGAACCAAAAATATATATGGAGAAACATAGTTTCACGCGGACAAAGCTGCTGGCAGAAGCTAGTTCCGTACAAATATGGTCCTTCTGTAGTTTCCCACATGATGTGGTCTCCTCTCTAGGCCTGACGTCATGCAGGCGCAGTCCACAGTTCTAAGAAAGTCTCCAAGGCGAGCTACTCCACGACTTTAAACTTTGTCGCTCCGACATGATCTGATAGCCGTGTCGCTTGTTCTGTTTATTTAATTATGGCTAGCTTGTTAGATTGTTAAATATAGCTAGCTAGTTCAAAACATGGTCCTTCTGTAGTTCCCTGCATGATGTGGTCTCCTCTCTAGGCCTGACGTCATGCAGGCGCAGTCCACAGTTCTAAGAAAGTCTCCAAGGCGAGCTACTCCACGACTTTAAACTTTGTCGCTCCGACATGATCTGATAGCCGTGTCGCTTGTTCTGTTTATTTAATTATGGCTAGCTTGTTAGATTATTAAAGAGCTATAATATAACTAGCTAGTTCAGATCATGGTCCTTCTGGAGTGTCCTGCATGATGTGGTCTCCTCTCTAGGCCTGACGTCATGCAGGCGCAGTCCACAGTTCTAAGAAAGTCTCCAAGGCGAGCGACTCCACGACTTTAAACTTTGTCGCTCTGACATGATCTGATAGCTGTGTCGCTTGTTGTGTTTATTTAATTATGGCTAGCTTGTTTAGGAGTTATAAAATAAATAAAATAAATAAAATAAATAAAATAAATAAAATAAATAAAATAAATAAAATAAATAAAATAAATAAAATAAATAAAATAAATAAAATAAATAAAATAAATAAAATAAATAAAATAAATAAAATAAATAAAATAAATAAAATAAATAAAATAAATAAAATAAATAAAATAAATAAAATAAATAAAATATTAATTGATGCATATCTAACTGGTCTTCGCAATCGTGCTTGTGAAGTTTTGAAATATTCTTTGTTAGAAAGAATTTCTGAAACCTTTTGTCCCCATCGATGATTTGTTCTACAACCAATGTGCCCTGCCCTTTTTGCCGTTTGGCGATTCTTCTGGCTATGTTGGTAACCTTGGTTAGGTTGCCGACATAGATCTTGCGGATGTATCTTCACTTCTGATGTGATGACGGAAGGAAACTCCGAGCCTAGCCCTTTCCATTGCCTTTTGGGTGACTTTAAGCCTTCTGATGAGGCCCATTGTGAGCGACCACGTACCTCTACCACAAAGTGAATCGATAATCTGATGAGGGTCGTTCGTTTAGTCAGTAGAGTTTCATAATTTTTGTATACAAGGTTCACAAAAGCGTACACCACGCGTATGATGACGAATATGCGTCTATTAAGCTACGCCTTCGTAGCCTTACTACCAAATAAACTATTTCGGGCGAATAACTTCGTGCAAATACAATAAAAAGCTACACCTAGTTTCAATTAGGACACTAAACATATCTAAATAGTACCCACGAAGTAATAGCTATGTTAAACTAACGTACAAACCAGTCCAGATTACATTGCTTAGCTGGATTGTTAATTATAGTGTAATATGTCTGAACTAGTACTTAACTTGTTTGTATTACTTAAGTCTTATAAAGTTGTAATCCTACCCGGATAGGATACTAATAGTCTTTTACTATGGACCAGGATTACAAGTTTTTAGATCCGGGGTTTGTTTGTTACTTAAGTTAGAAATAGATCCGATTGAGTCACTTGTATTTTACGAGCTGTCTCCCGTGGTTTCAATCGCGTTTTTAGGTACTGCTTCGCTCCTATTAGTTGTTGTGTAAGATTATATGGCCAATAGCCTTCCTCAATAAATGGGCTATCCAACACTAAAACACTTTTTCAATTCGGACTAAAAGGGTCGGCAGATTTTTGAGCATGTTCTCCCTGAATTAAACTATTCGTGATCCAATAACAAATAAATATCGAATGACCAAATGGGATATTTTACCGCCCTTGCGGGTTAAGATACATCTGAGTGATCACTAAGTATAGATAGAACCTCATTGTTTCCACGTGAAGTAGTAATAGGTAGGTAATTTGAGTGCATAGGGCTCCATACATTTTTCTTGGCAACTAGACTTGTAGAGCTACATTAGATCCACGCTACGCTACGCGACGCGACGGTACATACTACTAACTCAGGCGTCCCCCTAGTAAGCTTCGGTTTAATTTAGTTCCCGCTTAAGATCAGTTTGGCTACTACTGGCTATCCTAGAGGAAACAGAACTCCAAATATTGAACGATAAAGCAACTATTTTGTAACCCAGAAAGTTTGGCAATACAGACCTTTCAATAAAATTCTCATTTATTACAAACTAACTGGATAGTAAATAACACATTGCACTTACTGTTACTTTTTTAGTGGTATCACCGAATAAAATAACAGTACATAATGTTTATATGTAATTTGCCAACGAAACTAGGACATATTCATGTCAGACTTTCACCAAAATTTCGCAAAAATAATACGCGAAAAAGTTTTATAATAAAATGAATTCGTTTCTGCTACTTAATTAGCAAGAGGAGCTCACTACGATATTTTTGGTAATTAAGATCTAGAGATTAATGAGGGAAATATTTTTTGGAGGATTTTTAAGATGTGATTATGATGAGAAATTGTGTTAACTGGATGGGCAGAGAGCTTTCTGTGGCTAATCGAACTTAGTATCTAAGGAATTGTAAATTGTTGGTGTGTGTGGCAAATGGCATTGCCAAAGTTCAAAGGCACATTGCTCATAGAAAATATGGTTGATGGGGGCGATAAGTTCTAGAGTGGTGACCACGTGCCGGAAGTCGCAGTGCTGAAAAGCCTCAAGTTGGACCGTGAATTTTGCAAGATTCGTAGCCAACCTGCGGATCTAATTCACGCGCCAACACGGTCACAAATTAATCATTGTAGTCGAAACTGCTGTTGGGAAAACGCGCCCGTCATCCAAGGACGTTGAAGGTCGTAACTAAATTTGGATTATATCTGCCGTATACACGGATTGCAATAAGCAAGGTTATCTCTCTTGGTATGCTAGATTATATCCGAGTGGTCAATGCTTAAAACCTAAATGTGTCCTTCAGTTGCTCTTTGCGTTCTAGCTCTTCCTTTCAGAAATTGCTCGACGCTCTAGCAACACGCTGAGGATAAGTTTTCCCAATAGCATTCTTCACTTCTCCCTGCTTTCCTACCTCATTTTCAAGCGGATCTTTTAAAAACGGTCTCAGATCTTTACCCACACAAAAAAAGAAAACCCAGAGATATTTTACAAAACCATACATCATACTGTGCTATGACGACGTCTGGTGTTTTCCTTTCTGGTATCATTTAGTACCTAATTAGGTCCAATCCATCACCCAAGAACGTAATATTATCACGCGTTGTATTTACTGTACAAACATTATGTGTCAGAGCGTGTTTGCACACGACTTGTCGTCACAAAGACTTGTATGCGAATGACTTGTTCGCGCTAGATGCGGGTATGTTTGAACAGGTTTAAGGGATTCTGAATTTGAATTTAAAGTTTTTGTTTTTGGAATACGGTGTTTGTTTTGTTGTTTGTGGGCTTTGTGAGCTGAAGTTGAGATAGATGGCCACACGACTCAATTCTATTCTGAATAGTGATTCTGCTTTAAATTGACTTGCTTATATGGGTATTTCAAAATGTCAGGACCGTGCAGGTTCTAATTTAACATTGGAGAAGAACCGGTAAAAACCTGTTAGATATAGACCTCCTCCAAGTGTCGCCATAACGATCGGTCCTGTGCGTCTAATATCTATCTGATTCCCGCGACCCTCACCAGGTCCTCGGTCCACCTCGTGGGGGGCTTCCAACGCTGCGTTTTCTGGTACCACATTCCAGAACGTTTCGTCCCTATCGACAATCTGCTCTGCGAGTAATTTACCTGCCCACTGCCACTTACGTTTGGCGATTCTTCCTGCTATATCGGTTTGCGTGAAGCTTTTTTTGCAGATCCCTAAGCCAGAATGTTATCTAGAGTTCAAGTCAAAGGCATTTAAAGAATAACACTGCAATCATAACTCGCTTTAAGAAATGATATCATATGCTCTACATCAACACTATTTTAAGTTAATGATATCACAACTTAATGTACAGAAATACATAATTGCCTGTATTCTTGATTAAATCATGGACCACACGCATATAATGCAGCATCCCAACAGAGGTCACCTTGCTAGTTTCAATTCGTGTAGACAGCAAATGCAATCCATGCCCTTGCAACGTCCTTGGAGTGTCTAAACTGTTTTTCAACACAGTACGGCCGTTATAAGTTGGCGAGTCTGAAGTAAGGTTCTGCGAATTTTGGCGCTTGATAACTCGTACAAAAATAAAGGTTTTAAAAAATAATTGCAATTTGCAGTTGTTATTGCTGTTAAAAACTGTTATTGGCATTTATTTGGGGGGGGGGGATCCCACATGTTATTGAGCAAATTGAGTCAAGTTAGGGGACATATTGTCCACAAATACGTGTGAAAACAAAAGTAAACACACACAAAAAGAAAACTACTGACACAAATAGTTCCCCATATTGTCACATGCCCACAATATTAAGTCCCTCAGACCGGAGACAAATTCCCCAGCGACATAGAAAGTGCAACACCCGATAATTACTACGCAAATACACAACGGCATTTGCGGCAGAAACGTTTCGCAACGACGCGCGACAAAATGACGCGGCCGCTCGCACTTGACACATTTATGTCTGCACGCAAATACCTGCGGCATAGAGTAAGAGTGAGAACGTGTTTAGAAGGGACAGAAAATCTATCTACATAGTGTATAAAATTCTCGTGTGTTTGTAACAAAAATCCTGTGAAACAGCTTGACTGATTCTTGTGAAAAGAATTAGGATTCCGAGCAAAATCTAAAACTTCTTGAAATTTTGATTGAACGGCATTCTGCTGTACTGTTTTTCTATGAATCAACAATTTACGCTGCCGAATTCGCGGACACAAACAAACAAAAAAGTATCCATGAAACTAAACGCGATAAGCATATCGATCTCCGGTAATGGTCGTAAGAGTTACCGTGACTCAAGAACACAAAGGTCAATTGAAAAAACACAGGTGATTTTTGTCCAAATATTTCTGTTTCGGCACCAAGTTTTTCGGCACCAAAGGTACCCAAGCTATTCCCGTTTCGGCACCAATAGGTATTTTGGATTGGCAGTAACCAATACAAAATACCAATGGGTGCCGAAACAAGAAAACTTTTTTGTCAGTAAATGTCTGACACTCCCACTCGCTCCACCAAGAGCGGGAGAACTTATTTGATGATTTCCCTCCCTTCTAAATCACAACGATTACCCTGCTTCCACATAACCAACAGTTTCCAGCTTCATCCATTCAAGGCAACATTGAGCCAAACGTATCTAAATATAGAATTCTACCTAACGACAACTCCGTGCTAACTGATCTATGATCTAATAGGGCACTGATACTGAGAATCATGACTGACATCAGTCCGTAAGAATCTCTGACATAATGACATAAGTGAGGCGCGTATAGTGCATAAATACATACTGGCATTTGGCCCCCTTTCAGACCATATCAATAAAATAATTAATTATTTTGAGAGCAGTGGTGGTCCAGAGGTAATTGCCCTGTCTTGCGAATTGTAAGTGGCGTTGAGGCGATACTAGGAAGAGGCCTATGTCCAACAGTGGACGTGCGTCGGTAGCAATGATGATGATGACATAACAAAAAATTTGATTGCATTTTTAGCATCTAAGATCATTTTTGAAAACACATAGTCGGTATTAGGTACTGTGTGTGGATTAGTGATTAGTGGAAACACAAAGTGGCTTTTAGTGAGACAATTCTGACACTTTGTCCACTCAGCAGAGCGAAAGGAATTATTTTCCCACCTCAATAAAAAATCGTAAAAATGTCACAAAAAACACAATTTCAAATTCTAATCGATTTCCAAGTCCACATATCGATTGACACGAGATCGATTAAATACCTTCACACAAAGAAACAACATAGCAATTACATATCACCGTGTTGTATATGATTAAGACAGTATGGCGCTGACCATAAACTATAATTAAATTGTTTACAATAACAACTTGACCGGGCAGTAACTAGGAGATAATGTTGGTGAATGTGGCTGCATTCCTGAGATGACATTCACATGCACCAGACAGTTGGACGAGACGCAAGATTATAATTGTAGATTCTGTAGAAACTATAGGAATGTCGCGATATTTATGGACTAAAGTACGACATCCTGCGTCGCGCCATTAGAGTTCTTCGCGCAATTTGGGCGTATACAACAAGCCGAAATCATCTCTCGGTCAGACCAGACCAAAAATCCATCTGATTGGAAGATCCTCCCTTTTCAACGGAGGTTTGTGGGACTTTACACCCTGTTCCGCTTACTTCCAAACTTTAGAGGATCATAGTCTAGGGCTGCGGGATTATTCGGCATCTGAAAGAACACTAAGTATACTATTAAAACTCCCTTGTCAATTTTGTTTGCAAAAATACACGCAGGTGTAACTGGACTTTTTCGTGTTATCCTTTCTTATAGTTTGCATAGGCTCACATTTGACCACTATCTCACCTGATGGTAACCGATGATGTGGGTGGCAATGGAGCACGCTTGCCTAGAGGTAATCTATTCATTCTTGACTTAGAGACGCCTAAGTTATAGCTATAAGGTAATGAAGACTTCGGCAAGGAATTCCACTCGTTAGCTGTACGCTTAATGAATAAGTTTTCAAAACGCTTTGTACATATGGGTAGAATATCCACTATGTATTGATGGTGCAACGCCATTCGTCTAGTAGTCCGATGAAGGAACGGACTTGCTTGATGCTTATTATTTTCCAGATGAAAAGTGTTACAAATGGAAACAACTACCCTTTTACATTTATTGCTGTGCACTAGTTTTTCCCTGAAAAACTTTTCTGTTGTCCTACTTTCATTGTTAAGTTTCTGCTACAGTTGTTGTTACTTTTGACGAAAAACTCTTTTCAAAGGCTTTTCTGAAAATTTCTTTGTACCGTTCTGCTCCATCATTTTTCTCTGGTTCTACCTTTGTTAATTTGTGGTAGGCGTAAAAGGTATTCGTCATCCTTAATTTATGTTTTTGAATAAAAAGGAGTACGATCAAAACGGTAAAGGAAAACATCGTGAGGAAACCGGCATGTCCTAGAACCAAAAATTCGAAGACATGTGACATCCACCAATCCGCACTGGGCCCGCGCGGTGGATTGCAGCCTATCCTTCTCCAAGAGAGGAGGCCTGAGTCCCAGCAGTGGAAACATTATAAAGCCGATAATACTAATGCTAATAAAAAGGAGGAACTGAGTGATATATCAACGCGCAGCCGAAACTACTAAAACTAAAAATATGAAATTTTGCACAAGGCTTCCTTTTATCATGTAGGCGAGCACGAAGGGATTTTCGAAAAATTAACGTTTTACAGGGTTTCTTTTTTAGGTGGAAAATCAACCAATGATTTCTTCCGCTCTAAGGTGGAACGGGAGGGTGTATTTCTAGACACGACGAAAGTTATACGTTGACAGTTTTTTTTCTGTTGGTTTTACTGATTATTTCCAAAGAAAACAGAATCTAATTGACCATTCCTTTAATCATCTGTAGATAATATCGATGATTAAAGATGAGATACTTACGTAGTATAATTAATAAGCTGCTTAACAACTCAAAATAATTACGGACATTCAGACTCGCTTGTGTTCATTCAAATCACACGCTCATTGCAATCCGTTTCATTTGCGAGAGAGAGATAACGTTACTTCGAACGAGAGAGATTTGCAATCGAAGTTAAAGGACAGAAGGTACACTGTGTGACCTTATTATTGGTACGGCTTACTTCTAATAATTAAATGAAGGGTTTGCCAAGTTTGTGTTAAGGCCCTGGGGCTTATAACTCGCGCTCTCAAACGCAGCCCCTTTAAATTTTCTTTTAAAATATGGAAATATTGTACATGGTTTAAAACTCGAATTATCATCAACATTTCAGCGAAAGACGTCCACTGTTAGAAATTGGCCTCCCCCAAGTATCGCCACCTGTAGGTACTACTAGAGCACCGGTCCACCTTTGGGATACTTTCCAACGCTGAGTTTTCCAGTACGCGGTCACCACATCAAAACCGTCTGTTCCACGAGCAATATCCCTTTCCCACTGCCACTAAGTTTGGCCATTCTCCGGGATATGTCAACGCCTTGGTTCCTCCTTAGAAACTCCGAGCATAGCCCTTGCCATTGGTTTTTACTTGTCTACTTAATTTTATCAATGAACTTTTTCACATGCAACTAAATAGTTTATTCTTTACAATTACACCCACAGTGTAACTTAACCCAAGCTTTGACTGGTAGAAAATGCCTTGTTAATCAGTTTTCAAACTAGTCCTTCTGACCACTCCTTGGCAAGATGGCGGCAGTCCACTCGAGAGCGCAAGCGCAGTGCAGCGACCGCTAATGAATGCGTTCCTTGTCTGTCTGTCCGTCTGATAGATACCACTCGCTTTCTGTGCTCCTGTGCAAGTATCCGATTCATGTTTCCGTGTGAATATTATGTGGGACAACGTGGCTTTATGACGAGCTGTATTGAAAGGCATCTTCGACTTTATAGGAGCTTGGTACCAGGGTTCCACTTTATGTCGTGGGAATTGTCATATCACAGAAAGATTCTATTTTCGTTCCATTGAGATCGGGCAGTGTGTGTCGAAATTGCATAGCCTAATTCTGCCATCATCAGACCACCAGGCGTACAGCGATGCGCCACCGGTACATAGTAAACATCCTACCTATTCGTGAGAACACATTGTGCTTACTCCTAAGGAATCGCTTGCCGGAGTCTGTCTTTCCTGATGGCTACAACCCCGGGATCTTAAAGTCAAGAGAGTGATTAGATTAGTACGTTTTAGCCATCAAGAAACAGACTCTGGCATAAAATTTCATTCCCTAGCTGTACGCACAATAAAAGTGCGAAAGAAATCTTCCTTTTATTGGCCAGCTTATGTGAACTATCAAAAAAATATAAAATTAACCAACTTAACACAGACACAGCGAAGTGTAACGAAGTCTATAAGACCAGGCTAGTGATTACCAATCCATAAAATGGTAGCGAAGTAAGCGTCGTTTTTATTAGCACTTGCTCAGCGTTTCTATAATCTTTATATGCAGTTAGTCGGATAACTAATAAGATATTCGGGCAAGCTGTGGATATAAAACTGGTCAAGTGCGAGTGGGACTCGTGCACGAACGGTTCCGTACCGTTCGTTGCAAAAAACGGTATAAAAATAACGTTTTGTACATCATGGTTTGTTTTTTTTTGGGGCCTGGGTAGAAATGTTTAGAAGGAAAAGAAGGAGGCTTTTGACACCGAATAGGCTAATAAAAAAACTGGCTAAGTGCGATTCGGACTCTAGCACAACGAGTTCCGTACCGTCCGTAGCAAAAAACGAAAAATATAACATTTTTATTGTAAAGCTGTTGTTGTGTGGTGCATCTGAAATAGGTTTATCATGTGTAGACATTTCAACTGTCTTAGTTATCACGGTGCATGAGACAGCCTGGTGTCAAACAGACAAACAGATAGACAGACGAACTGACATCGGAGTCTAGTAATAAAAGGGTAAAACGCTAAAACGGGACCCTCGTTTTACCCTTTTGGTACGGGACCCAAAAAATAAATGCAAACCCTTCCAATTAAAGTTTATCGGTAATGTAATCAAGTTGAGGCCAGTAGAACAGCTGACAAGTAAGTTTAACACCTGGTAAAAGTCACTGCGTATCCGTAACCAGTTTTATTTATTAATTTTGGATTGCAAATATGGAAATGCAGTGAGGACTTTTGCAGTCGGGCTTTTGTTTTACTTCATCTTTTAATTATCAAGTATCTTCTCCCGCTGCTCTCAAAACGGTGAAGGAAAACATCGTGAGGAAACCGGCATGTCTTCGAACCAAAAATTCGAAGACATGTGCCATCCACCAATCCGCACTGGGCCCGCGTGGTGGATTACAGCCCATTCCCTCTCCTAGAGAGGAGGCCTGTGTCCCAACAGTGGGAACATTACAAGGCCGATAATGCGAATGCTAATCTTCTCCCGCTCTGGGTGAACCGGGAGGAAGTGTCAAACTTTTACTGACTAAAACCCACAGTGTTCTTTCAGTTGCCCTTTGCGTTTTATCACCCTGGGTTTCCTTTTCAGAAAATCCTCGCGGCCCAAGCGATCGTCGATTTTGCTGGGTCTCTACGTTTTTCTGATATCTTTGAGGAGCATGTGAGCGATTGAATTTTACGTCCAAGGGGTTATATCGAAACACGGGTATAGATCGGTATTAATTAATCATCAAAAGTCTGGCATGCCCTCTCGCTCCACCTTATAGACGGAAACGTAATAAAATGATCTCATACAAAAAGAAACAATTGGTTAATTACTGCCTACCTAATCTTTAAGTGACACCAAAGATGCTATATTTGCACATCATCAACTAAAAAAGCAAGCTTTTAAGTGCTTTGACCTTGGCAGTGCTATTTGGAATATCTTCACGTACCATATAGGTAATAAAGCTTTTAGTTCATTTTGAGGCTTCACACTCCTACATAATACCATACACTCACGATGTTTCTTCAAAAAGGTAAAATAACCTCTATTTCCACGGAAACAAGGCTTTTTTTGTAATATTTTTTTTAGGTTTTAACGGTTTTTTGTTTCACATTCGCACACGGAAACCAAAAAACGATAACATTTTATTTAACTACTAGTGATGGGGCACGGCAGTACAGATTTTTATCGGTACCCGTTTGTGTTGTTACGTTTTTCGGTTGCAAAAGTGTTATGATTCAAATGATAATGTACCGTTTGGGGTTGAAACTCTTGGTTCGTGGGGTCCGAGTGCTCACAAGTTGTACAAAGATCTTACTAAACGCCTTATTGACACTTCGCGTGACCCAAGGACTGGCTTTTACCTCGGACAGAGGATAAGCATTGCCATACAGCGTGGCAATGCCGCCAGTCTTTTGGGCACATTACCGGTCGACAGCGATGTGGAAGAGTTTTTTGACGCCTTACTTTAGTTAGTTTTTAGTTAGTTTAATTAGTTTAGTTTTTTATTATACTGTAAATAAATTTTGTATATATAGTAAACAATAAAAAAATAGGACATAAATTTGCAAAATAAAAAAAAAAATGATAATGTTAAATGGTAGATGCTTATAAGTTGTCGGAGTTTTTATGTAACGTTTTTTTCTAAGTAATCTAAGATTAAAGTGGACAGTATTAGACCTGTTTCTAATCGTTTTTGTGCTACGAAAGATGTGTGTCAAGGATAAAATTAGATAGACATCTAGAATAGACTGTTTTCCTCGTAGTTTTTTTTTTTTATTTCTTTAAAGGTTTATTCTTCATTTAATACTTTTTACACATAAATATACAGAGGCGGACTTAGGGTGTTTAAGTATGAGTACGTATCCAAAAACACCTAATGTCATTTTACAGTTAAATATGCGTTTCTATCAATAACATTTCTCAAAGCGTATCAAACAAATTGTTTTTTTTGCCACTGTGATTTTCAAAGCGACCTTTTAAACAAACATAGCTGTAACTGCTTTCTTTTTTCACCATTTGTGGCCTTTGCGTGACCGTAGACAAATTGCCAAGCGTGCCTAAATTGAAAATGACGAGGTTTGGTAACAGGAGATTTTTTTATGTATAAAACATAAACTAGTGCTTGATTGCAACCCCGCCTGATGGTAAGCAGTGATGCAAGAGGTGTACTAGTTTATTAAGAGCCAACTCACTCTATCCTTGAAGACTGTGTTAACCTGTAAATAATTGTTGCACTTGTAAATGTTAATAGCAATTAAATCCGGTATGTATAAAGTGTAAACAAATGTTGGTTAACCTAAATAAATAAAAAAAAGACGTTCAAATTATATTCCTTGATATTCATCGACAATGTTGTCGAAGTGTCCCCTCACTAGTGTTGTATAAACTCGTTATATAGTGTTGTTGACTCGTCGACAGGTGGAAACATGCAGGACATAGTTTTTGTCTTCCGCAAGCAAACAGACGAAAAGATTATTTTTTATGTGAAAACTTGAGTAGGTTTATTTTGTGGAGCGGGTCTCGCTTGAGTTATTTTTATGTGTTGAGTGGGTACTATGGTTTATGGATCGCTTTTATATGTTTTTTTGTGAGATGGAAAATCATCTTATGGTTTCTCTCACTCTAGGGCGGAGCGGAAGAGCGTCTACTTACTAAAACCACACGTTTGTTCCTTCAGTTGCCCTTTTCGTTCTAGAACCACGAGTTACTAAGGCCGCTTCTGTATGACACAGTAAATTAGGTAGATGTGTCATTTTCCTCCTTGTCCTTTTTTTATTTATACCTCATAAGAAAGTGAGTAAAATAAATCTTTTATTGAATGGGTATCATTTAAGCTGTCGCCAATTTAATTCGTTTTGTGTTTCCTAAATAATAGCTTTGTCCTCAAAATAGTAGATTTGTCGCCAAAATGTAGTCACCAAACAATGTAAAATCAATTTTCCAATAAATCATCTAAAATCATGGAGATATAGGATCTAGTACCAAATAATTGTTTTTGTACTTATTATAATAGGTTTGTCCTAATAAGCATTTAAGCAAACTAATTGAAAGAGATCACCAATAAACCATATATTGTGTTACTACTAGACCGGGCGCCGGTCGTTATGGTTTTTTTTTATTTACGTTAGGGGAACCATCAGAATGACTTATCCCACTCTAGGGCGGAGCGGGAAGGCGTGTCAGACTCTTACTGACGAAACCCCTACCCTGTTCCTTCGTTGCCTTCGATCTGGGGGACACGGTGACAACCTTTTAGATTTTCCGTGTTCCCCAGAGGCTTCGGTCCTACCGGGCCCCTACAGTTTGCTGACATCGCGTGGCATCGTATGATCATCGCAGGTAGTTACGAGTACCTACGACACATCGTTGAGGATGGAAAGCGCGCCAATTTGTCTCCACCTCTTTGAACATATTTTCAACAAAATTATAAATTGATGTATTAAATTGAAAGGAATACTATTAATTTAATAACCGAACGAAATAAAATGTTACTACTTTATTGGTGACAAAATAACAAATAAAAAGGAGTTGCAGTCACGGATTGATAATTAATCGATTTATTTGGCGACCGATCTACAATTTTGGCGACAGATCTACCATTCTGAGCACAAAGCTATTAATTTTGTAATAAAACTATTATTATAAGAACGAAGTTTTATTTTATTGGTGATCCATCTCTTATTTTTTGATAATTCATACCTGGATACACTTTTGGTTTATCTGAGAACGAAAATATTTCGTGGCGATAGATCTATTAATTTGGTAATACAAATTGATGACAAATATAAATTTTGATGACAGAAAATATAATCCCCTTATTGAATGGCATCAAAACCAACCAAAAATAAATAAGTTATTTTTAATTATGTTATGTCTTTGAGTCCCACACAAATTACATCAAATTCAACCTTAACTCAATTTAGAAAATTATTCCTAGTCTTAAAAGACAATGCCCACAACCAACTCACATCAACTCAAAATATCTTCTGTCGCAATACAACACGGTGCAATCAGACAGACAGACAACATACATTTATTAAAGCCATCTGCACACGTCTGGGGCTCATCACGCAGCCTCTCTGATACCCTAATGACGGGGTTATCACTTCAGCGCGCCCCTTTATCGGCTGGGCACTGTGCCAAATTCCGTTTTTTGTTCAACGATATTATGTACATGTATTTTGTCTTACGATTTTTGGATAATGTTATAGAAAGAACAGTGATAGTTATCCTTCGTAATATTAGAGTGATAACACCATCCATAATATTAGTGTCATAACACTATTAAACCAGCCAGGCACATCACTTTATGTAATTTATTTCATTACTGCTACTCTCAAAACGGTGAAGGAAAACATCGTGAAGAAACCGGCATGTCCTAGAACCAAAATTCGAAGATATGTGTCATCCACCAATTCGCAATGGGCCCGTGCGGATTACAGCCCATTACCTCTCCTAGAGAGGAAGCCTGAGTCCCAACAGTGGGAACATTGCTAATACTAACACCAATCAAAATAAATTCCTATGTGCTATTCCAGAACTAACTGTGTATCAAAGTCATCCAAGTCCGTTCAGTCGTTTGAGCGTGAAGAAGTAACAAACATACACTCACAGATTTTGCCTTAACCTATCAATACCCGCGAAACGAGACACAATAGTAAGACAATAACAGCGCGTTCCTATGAGACCGGTCGGGGATTCATGAATTAATAAATGTTATAATAGTCTGATTAAACTGTAAATTAACTATATACAATATTAGTTTCCGAGTGCGGGTGTTCCACATAACCTCACAAAACGAATTCCTTTTCAAAATGAACTCATAATCAGCTTCGCCGGTGTGGTCCGGCCAGCTTGCCGGGCGGCCGCCGGATGCGCGCCAGATTTACCGTCAGGTGGTCAACAAACCGGTGTTGTCCGCGAGGATTACCGGATCAGGGTGTAGCGCAAACCTTGGGGTTCCGTAATGTCCTTTGAGAGGGTCAACAGAAGTGGACCCGTTTTAGGGACTTAGTAGATTACTGGGATTATCTGGTGTGGCATTTTTTTAATGGGCTTCTGCCTTTATTATGTTAAAATTATAATTGTGAATGTTTGTATGTATTGTTTATGTCTTCGTGTGTGTAATTGTTACTCCTTTACGGGCGGATTTGGAAGAAATTTGACACTCGAAAAGATAATTTCCGAATAGAAAAGGACATGGATCACTTTTTATCCCGGGAGTATATTCCCTTAGAATAATTTCCTACTAATAATTTATATTTTTCTGTTAATTAGTAGAATAGACTAAACGAAGACGTTCGTGTTTTCTGATAGACTATTGCAAATAATAACTTCAGAAAAAAAAGTAGAATGCGAGTACACATTGAAAAATGATTTAGTATGCAAGTATACAACACCTAACTACCTATTTGTTTTATAACATGCAAGCAGGCATCGATATTGTATGCATTTAACGCTAAATACCTATTATTGGTTACAAAACGATTAGACGAGCGATAACAAAGTATTCGCCACTAAAAACTCTTTTTACTTTTAAGTGAACCTCTTTTATATTTTGCTCCATTGTGCATCGTGTTTTGTATTTCCCAAACACCGATTGCTAAGCCGTTACAAGTGTTACATTGTCACAAAAATGATACTTTTACCCAACATCTGTAACTGTTACAAAAAAAAAACAAGAAAAAAAAACATTGTCCGTAACTTTACACTTTAATAATCACTTTTTCTTATTTTTGGATACTTACAAAAATAATCATATCGTTCTGACAAGATAAAATAACCCTTATGTAATAGTGATAAGAGTCTTGAAAGGTGTTTTTTTAATGTTTGTTTGGTTTAAATGGTCACGCCTCGGATACCGCGGGAAGTGGATTTTTAAAATCTTTTTTTAATGGATTGAACTCTTGCGCCGATTGTATCGGATTGTGTTACATTACAATTATTATATCCGATGTCTTTGAGAATGTGTTTTATATCTTTTTAATGAAGTGGTAACGTGTCATCATCTCCCTATCTTTTATATTCAGTTTAAATAGGTTTCCGGTGATTAACTGGAACAAATAGATAGACAAACAGACCGCAACAATTTTAAATTACATGTGCTATAAGTAGATATCGCATAAACTCTCATAGACATTTAGTAAAAAATAATAAGTTTTGATATTACAAACAGACACTTAAGTGTGGAGATCATCTGATGAGTTCTCCCGTTCTGTGCTGAGCGGGATTACATGTCAGACTTTTACTGACTAAACCACACCTGTGTCCTTCATTTACTCTTTGCGTTGAATTTACTTTTTTATAATTCAACTAAACAGTACATTCGTTTATCTACCGCTACCTGTTGATCTAAAGTAATCTAGAAAATGCTATCAAACTGCGCACAACAAAATTGCATAATAAAATTTTCCAAGACTCTGTCAATCAAGTCAAGATAGAGTAAACATACATCTTATTTATCACGATAAGACATACATCTACACTTTGCAGAATTGCAGGAGATTGTACCAAGAGATATGAGATGCACTGTATGTACTTTCGAACCAACACTTGAGTATACAGATAACAATATTCTTATTACTACTGCACTGCCAATCATTATTTTGATTGGGAGTGCAAAGTAAACACTTGGTCTTAGAACGCAAAGAATAATTGAAGAACCCAAGTGTGGTTTTAATCAGCAAAAGTCTGACACGATCTCCTGCTCGCCTGAACAGGAAAAGTCGTTGGATGGAGTTGAGCACTGGTGAATGAAATTGTAATAAAAATGTAACGAGTTTACAATAACCCGTTGGATGATAGCCACCGTAAAAAAGAGACTCTCTTAAAAAAATGCTATAGGTAATTAACGAATAAACTATCATATTATACATTGTGTAAACAAATTTTATTGATATTTGTAAACAAACAAATACTTATAGATTGATTAAGAGTTAACCGACTCATTGCCACAATTATTTTCATGCATACCTACTATAGCCATGCTCCGCACAGGACGGACGATAGTTCTCATTATTTTACTATTTTAAATCTATTTCTAAGAAAGTTCTATGTGACGCGCCAGATGCGTCATGAATCTCCCGTGATATTCGCTTATAACGCGTCTGAAGTGTCATTGGCCATGAGTCGTTTAAAAGAGTACGACCTGTAAACCTATCTCCTTATTCGGCTGTACGTACTAAAATACCTATGTAATTATTTTTATAATAATAACTTCCTAGCTTAGAGCTAAGTACGAGAGAGTCAGAAGTCTCTCGTTGTACGGTGATTAAGCTAATTATTTAGTCATTTATGATTATGATTGTTTAGTTTTAATCATATAGCTGTTTAGAAATTAATTGCTAGACTGGTTGCTAGTAAATAGGCTTATTAAATATTAATAAATAGGATACTTCATTAATTTTAATATTAAATACTAGCTAGCAGGCTTTACCAGCATGATAGTAGGTTTCTCCATATAAACTTGACTCCTGTTAGATCCCTTTAGGGCGTGAAATTTGGAAAATCCTCCCATACAAACTTTGGATCCCCGTTTTATCTCATTAGGGAATTAATTTAGGGAAATCCTCTCTTAGTGCTCGCCTAAGTCATAAAAGGAAACCTTGTGCAAAAATTCACATTCCTAAAGTCTGTTTTTTAATCCCTGAGACTTAATTAACACAGGCAAATGTCAAACTTAAAATAATAATGATGCCAGTTCTTTTGTGTTGTGACAAGTGTGACAACCCATATATTGTCATTTTAGTCTCACAGATTAAAAACAGAATTTAGTCCCAGTAGTTTCGACTGTACGTGGATATTTCAGTTAGTCTATGGAATTTCTTGCCGGTTCTTCTCCATAGAAAACGACCAATTGGAATCGTACACTAGCTTCTAATGTTGTGCCCATGTAGGCATATGTAAAATAAAAATATTTTTGATTTTGAGTCAGTTTCTCCTTTTTGTAGATTATTTGTTTGTTATTGAAGTAAGTCAAGCCCAAACTGTCCCATCTTAATAGATAATCATCGTCAATGACATTTCTAAACGAAAATTCAAGATGGCTGCCAACAAAATGCCACCATCTTAATATAAGCAATAAATAAATTACCATTTTCTTTACATTATAATAATAATTATAATGTTTCCTCATAATGATCGCAATATCAATTTTAATGTCCGTAGAAAAGCGGTGAAAGTAAATACTGCGCTTTCTCAGCTCACCCTCAAGCGATACGTCGGTTAGACCAAGCCTAGAATTAGTGGAAAGGTTACCTAGACAACTTAGGTACTGCTTCTTATAAATCTTATGGTGATGATTCGCCTATAAAGGCCATCACACATAAAGGCCGTTTTTTTAAATATTCAAGAACCACAAACAGGCGGGTTTTTTTACGGTGGGGATTCATCCAATGACGTCTCCTGCTCTAGGGCAGAGCGAGAGGATGTGTCAGAATTTTACTAACTAAAACCACTCCTATGTTCTTCAGTTGCCTTTTACAAATAAACGATTATCCTATGTATGTAAAAAAGGAGAAACTGACTGACTGGCCTCAACACACAACCGCAACTAAGTGAATCTAAGAACATGAAATTTTGCACAAAGGTTTCCTTTTATGACGTTGGCAAGCACTAAGGGATTTTCGGAAATTCAACTTATAAGGGGTGAAACGGGTGTCCAAAAGTTTGTGCGGAGAAATCTTTCACGCGGACAAAGCCACTGGCAGAAGCTAGTTTAATATGGAAAATAATAATGAAAATTTCCCAGAACACCTATTATTTTCTAAATCCGTCTCCTAAGCAATTTGAACGGTAAGCTTACACGTGTTTTATCCCTGACAAATTGTTTTGTCTATCACTCGAAAATGTCCTTTGTTTGGAGAGGAAAGTAAAAGACCAACCCCAGGGGATCTTGGAGACGCTGGTTCTAAGCAAAAATATGATAACATGGAATATAAAGTTACACTTTAGTTCCCTCGCTCACAACGACTTTTTTTAGCGATCCAGTAGCGATATATTCGCGCGTTAGCATCGATACAGTCGCGATGCGGTCGTAAGCTGTTTGCCCTCGCCCACAACACTATTCTCAGTTGCGATGCAAACGCGATACTGTCGCACTTCTGTCGCGATGCATACGCGCTTCAGTAACGGCACAAGAATTACGGTTCTGTAGCGCGTTTCAAATGCGACTAACGCGTTAGTAGCGATGCTGTCGCGCGCAAATTGAGCTGTAAGCCTGCACGTGTTTTATTTATCCTTTAGACAAATTGTTTTGTCTATCACTCGAAATTGTTTGTTCGGAGAGGAAAGTAAGGGACTAACCCGTCTCCAAGCAAAAATATGATAACATGGAATATAAAGTCATACTTTAGGTCCCTTGCTCACGGCGACTTTTTTTAGCGAGGCAGTAGCGATGCTGCCGCGAGTTCAAATGCAAACGCGACTTAGTAACGGCACAAGAATTAAGTTTTTGTTTGTGTGTTTCATTCACCATCCTTCCGTTCTCTTCCCAATGTCATTCGACACGGTCGCGCGATTGCATCGATACAGTCGCGATGCTGTAGCGCGCTAGTAGCGCGTAAGCATCGCTTCTGTAGCGTGTTGCAAATGCGACTAACGTGCGTTTACGAAACGCGCGACACCATCGCTTCAAAAAGTCGTCATGGGGTAAAGCCCTTAGATACATTTGGAGAATGTGATATTATGTCAGTTACTTCAACTGTATGTCGAGCCAAACGAATATTACGTTTTCAATGTTGTAAGGATACAATTGAAACAAAGTAAGTCGGAATCTTAAAGTACTTTGGCAGACTACGCGAAGTAACATGAGATTATACAATGTTCTAGTAAGTTGCGTAAAGACGATACAGACTGCTGTAACGTAACATGCAATGTAACTGAATTTCCATAGCCTGATTCACGTAAAATCAAACTAGTCAAAATATCAATCGAACGACTTTAAAATCGGTGTCGATCAACCTCGATTGATGGATGTGAAATACTATAATGGTCTAGACGACTAAGTAGAAAGACAAAGAAATAAAAACTCTTTATTTGCAAGGTACAGTGCAAACATTTTAACATAAAAAACATTTTTTAAAAACAGTAACAAATATCCGCCACGTCCGCGTCCGTGCAAAACGGCCGAACGCTCAGCATAAGTCGCTATGATATCGTTACGGTTTTGGTTACGTTAGAGCATTTCAACTTTGTGAGTAGTCATATCTTCGGTATGCGTCTACCTCGCATGTTGCGTTTCAGTAGGTAGTCTGTACCCAGCTTTAGATTACAGTAAAGTCGTAATACGACTTTGACTGTCAAGAAATTTGTAGTGACATCTATGAAACTACGTGGTTACTAAAGATAATCTGGCATCGCAGTATCAAAGTTCTCCGCGCGATCAGAACCTATACAACAATGTGACATCAAGTATCGGGCAGTTGTGTGTCTGGCCTTCTAGCTAGGAAATAGGAAAATTATGAACTCATTTTTTGGTCCATTTCGTTAACATAAGCAGCAGATTTCCGTCGTCCTCTTTACATAATAGAGGCATCGACTTTAATATGGTAAGCGAGTGAAGCAACTCTCTATTGGTAAACATGATGTTTTCCCGAAAATGTATGCTATTAGTCTGAATACAAGTCAATGTACAACAGTACAACATAGGAAAACAACTATAATGAAGGCAAAGAAGGAACAGTAGTGGGTTTAATAGACAGTAGAAGTTTGACACGCCTGGAAAAGTCATATCGATGACTTACCACCATAAAAAACAGTCCGAAATCAACTATCGGACAGTTGCTCGGACCAGACGCTTTATGTCTGGTCTTTGAGCTGAAAAATATAAAATTATCTGCTCATGTTTGGTCCATTTCGTTAACATAAGCAGCAGATTTCCGCCGTCCTCTTTTCATAATATAGACCTCAACTTTAATATGGTAAGAGAGTGAAGCAACTCTATTGGTAAACATGATGTTTTCGCGAAAATGTATGCTATTAGTCTGAATACAAGCCAATGTACAACGGAACAGCATTCAAAACATGTTTATTGTGATGATGGCGGCTTTCTGGGTCGAGCGGCTGAAATTCAGACGTATTTTTGAGGACCGTTAACTGTAAAAAAATGACGTAAAATGTTGGGATTGTTCTTTTTTTCAAAAGACTCTTTAGAAAGAAAGAAAAAAAGTTTATTTGCACGGAATCAATAATCTTAAAATTAACTATAAATTATGAAAAAAGGGGAAAACATGCGTAAGATCCGCGCAAAACATGTTCATAGAGACTAATTGCCACCAGCGGATTCGCCTGCGTGAAAGTAGAATTCCACCAATTGTTCCAATGGAACATTCTATCGGGATAAAAAGTATCCTATGCGCTTTTCCAGGTACGTGGTGTAACTGTTTTGCTTCCACAAAGAGAACTGAATGTCAAAAGAAATTGTTTTTTTTGTTTTGAAATTATGCACATCGTCAGTCAACAGTAAAGTTACTGCCATACTAGGTTTGTAGGGAACAATGACTGACTGGGAAACACTTAAGAACAAAAATTGTTTTTGTATTATCGCATCGCATCTGTCACCCAAAGTTGTCTATCATCTAAATAGACTCTGTTCGAATGAGAAACTGCTCGTCTAATTCCGAAACAAACACTCACGATGTTCTTAAACAGATTTTAACAAAAAAAACTTTCTACCTAAGACCTTTATCTATTGGTTTTTACAAATAATATCGTAAATCAAACATGGCCTGTTTATTTACGTATCGCATGACAAATTCACATGTTATGATTAAACAAATATTGGTTTGGCCTACTGAAAGTTTTTTACGATTGTGGATTTTATAGGGGAGTCGCACACGGCCCACTCGGCACAACCACAAAATGCTGTGTTCCTGTAGTTTTCATACATTTTATAGGGACTCGCCGAATATAGTGGACACGAATGACCGCCACACGTTACAAATTGTCGCTGCTTGCTTCTAGTGGCTCGCACCGGCCACTAAATGCCGACACAAAATGCCACCACGCTCTCGCGCATTTAAACCTTGTTCATCGGAGTTCACGATATAGCAGTAATTCCTAGTGTGGGGCAAAGTCCTTTCAATCAATCCTCTGGCTTGTGTCCTATGTGGGATCAGCCCGCCTGATCTTAGGTGATTTTGCGTCACTTCTGGCGTTAGGCCCATTGTCTGTAGATTGTTCTGGATGGTTCGCCTCCAGGTAGTCGGAGGCCGAGCCTTCATGTTTGGCCATAATTATGGTCCTCGTTTCTTCGCACTACATGCCCATACCATCGCAAGCGGCTTTCCTGCATCTTATGCTCTAGCGTTCTACCTAAAAGCTAATTGGGGACGTTGAGGGTCCTTAAAAACAATTGAATCCTCTTCGTAGGAGTCCATCATGATGCTGCCCGCATGGGTTAAAAGTAGTACCTTTAGCTACCGGTGCTTTTCGTGGCGGCATTTGTGGATGTCGTGACTCGTGAGTAGCCCGTGTGCGGCGACCCTTATGCTTGCGAGATTTTTTTGTGAACACACCCACGATACAGTAGAAATTCTAAGTTTGTGGTTTTGCGCAAAAATGTCATTCACAGATTTTTATGGCCAATTGATTTTTTTTTTGCAATATCATTCTAAAGGTGAAGCTATATAAAGCCAGTTCGGGTTAAGTGTTTCTTAAAATTAAGTTGCATTTCGGTTTAAGAAATTTTATTTAGTTATATAACTGTTAGGTAAACAATATAATATCTAAAAATATTTGTTTATTCTACTGGCAAAAGACTTTTTTTAAATTGATAAGATCAATTTTAAAGATTCTTTCGAATTAAAGGTAGTTTAGAGTTCATTCATTTTCATTCAAACAAAAATACAAATCTTTCCTCTTTATAACGTCAACAGTATAGAAGTATTATTCTTTTTCCAGCAAACAACTACACAACAAATAACTTACTACACAAGTCAATATCTTGCAACAACTAAAATATACATTTCAAAGACAAAAACCATTCATCCTTTAAGACAGAAAATTGCTTTCAAGATACCACAAAGCCTTTACAAAATTGCCTTTTAAATGAGAATTCAATAAGTTGTCAATACAAGCAATTTGGTTGAAAAAAGGGATGAGATTGTCAGGTTGTGTCGCACCTGCTCTGCGCCTGAGCAGCTGGTCACTACGACCGTTGCAAATATGCTACAATGCATGTCTTTGTCAACATTTTGGCTTTACCGTCTTTTTTGTTATGGAGGTTGAGAGTTGGGAAGTTAAGTTGTTTTGCGATACGTGCTTAATTAAGTTAAATTACGAGTATGAAAAGGTTTTGTGGTTGGCTTCCTAATAAATCAATGTTATAGCATTTATCTAAAGTGATACAATAACTAATGGTGGAGAAGAACTGATTTTTTTTTGTAGGTGGGAAATTATCCAATTATTTCTTTAGCTCTAAGACCGTTTTCACATCTTCCGATCCGATATCGGTATCGGACGCCGATACGATATCGGGGTAAGTAAAATGTATGAAAAGCTGTGCTCCGATATCCGATATCGGGTCGGACAATATGAAAGACAGGTACATATCTCATACATTTACTTTACCCCGATATCGTATCGGCGTCCGATACCGATATCGAATCGGAAGATGTGAAAACGGTCTAAGTCGGGAGGGTGGGCAAGACTTTTTCTAACTAAAACCTATTCCTATGTTCTTTCTTTGCCTTCCTACAACTCCGTTTTATCTCATTAGGGGGTGAATTTTGATTTTTTCAAAAATATTCACCCGCTTCGTAAAAGGAAACCTTGTGCACAATTTCACACTCCTAGTCCCAATTTACATGTCAGTCAGTTTCACCTAAGTATATCTTATTTACAAACTACGAACAAATCATAGTATCTATTTATTAGTCTAGGACATTTTCACGCTGTCCAACAAGGCACAGTTGACTAACAGAATGATCAGTACAATCAAGATGGAGTTATTTAAAGTGACTGGACATGGACGTAAAACGGACAATAGAATTTACCATCAGTTTACCGAACTCGGTAACGAGTTTACAACTCCCCGAAGACGGGTAAAGGTATGGTCACGTTGTAAGACGCAAGAGGGTTCGCGTACGTGAAAGTAGAAATATCCCAATTGAATATACAAATCCTATGTGCTATACCAAGACATCATCAGCTACCTAGCCTTTTCCCAACTATATTGGGGTCGGCTTCCAGGCAAGCCGGATTTAGCAATATAGGTAAAATACTGGTAAACAGCTAAATCCGGCTTAACTAGAAGCCGACCCCAATATAGTTGGGAAAAGGCTAGGCAGACGATGTTGTAACCTGTGTACTTCAAAATATCGCGAAATACCATCTCCACATTCCTCAACTCGCGATTCTCGCGGCCCTTCCTTCTTTTTCGTGTTTGTGTGCACACCCTAAGGACTATGGTAATGGAATAACAAAGTTGTGCCGTCCCCCTCGAGGCTAAGTCGTGAAGATACCGTCACGAACTGATTACCAAGCTTAAAATAAACTGGGAGGCGACAAATTTGTTGTAAACATTCAAGAAGTGAGCGGGGCTGTCTTGTCAAAGATAGAGTGATAACGGAAAACTATTAAGTGGGTACTACTCGTATATTTAGACTGATGTACATGGGGGTGACGCCTGAGTTGTATGGAGGACGGCGTCGCGTGGCGTAGGTCTAATGACTTGTGAGGGAACGGACATTACGGTTACTTCTAGGCAAGCGTGTTCCATTGTCGGCCACATCATCGCTTACCATCAGGTGAGATAGTGGTGAAACGCGAGCCTATGCATAATAAAAAAACATCCTCACACCCCAGCCGCCGAGATCTCAATTTTCAAGTTCCATTTACCGTAGGCATGGGCTTGCGGACGACGAGCAATGGGTAGTTCTCCGTCCGGTAACCGAACAGACCGAGCTCAAGTCATCAACGGCACGTAGACCTTACACTCTCCCCCGCTCCACCCTAGAACGTATGCCATTGGATAATTTTCCGCCTAAACCCAATAAATTATAGTTAGTTTATATTACGATCAATAACGATGTCATTTGATTCGTTCCATTCACTGACAACCCTTTCTATAAGAGGCGCGTGCGCACGGTTTTGATATCACCTGTCAACTTACTGACCCATTAACTGGGTATTATAGCATTCCTAAATAGCTTAATGCCGTGTCCGTTGCCCTTATTAATTTTTAGGGTTCCGTACCCAAAGGGTAAATAACAGGATAGCGGAGTCTTAGTAAAAGGGACACTTTTACTAAAACTCCACTATCCGTCCGTCTGTCCGATTGTCACCAGGCTGTATCTCAGGAACCGTGATAGTAAGACTGTCGAAATTTTCACAGTTGACGTATTTCTGTTTTTCAGCTATAGCAAAAGCTAAAATCAGAATAAAATAAATATTTAAGGAGGTTCTCATAGAACAAACAAGAACCGTGCGCTGGCTTTTGACGTTTTATAACTGCCCACATAGGCCTATTAGATTTTTTTTAATTTGAACGTTTTACCATTTACTGTTACGGATGGTACGGAACACTTCGTGCACCAGTCCGACTTGCAATTGGGTCGGTTTTTAGAGCTTTGGCCCTACGTAGGTATATAGGATGTTGACTTTATCAAAAACTAACTTAAAGGTTGTTGTTTTATCCGTGATATTAAACAACTTTTCCTCACATATGCAAATCTGACTCCTATACAAAAGTTTTTCATTGAAATTGACTGATTAATTTATTGATTGTATCGTGATTACCATATCGATTCTGATCCTGCCCTAAAGGGAAGGATCAGTAGAATCACCCTTTTGGGTGGCAGGAAGTTTCTAATTAACTTTTAAACTGGAATATTGTTAAAGTAAAATTGGCTGATAAAATCAACCCTTTCACTAGCGCTTGCGTATAATTCTCAGCACCTGTCATCATCATCATCTGCCTAGCCTTTTCCCAACTATACTGGGGTCAGCTTTCAGTCAAGCCGGATTTAGCTGAATACCAGTATTTTACGAGGAGCGGCTGCCTACCAGACCTCTACAACCCATTAACTGGGGTAACACGGTACTTCATGGCAAGACTGGAGTCAGATTTACTGGCTTCTGACTATCCGTAACGACTGCCAAAGATCAACAAATGACAGTCGGGACCTACGGCTTAACGTGCTTTCTCGGCACCTGTCAAATTACTAATTATATTTTTTATTACATTCATACTTATAATACCAGGTTTCTTGTGTAGTCATCGGTATCTCCTACTGGTTCATTCCCCTAATTTAAGTACAAGATTATCAGATGGATACCACACAACCCTTACACGATCCTACTTGCGCAAGCGCACGTTTTGACAACACCTGTCAACTGTCTCTTTCAGTCAATATGCGATTGACTGTAAGAGTTCGGTAAAAAAATGATTTTGAGAGTTGCAACGTCTGTAAGGACAGGCAGAGACGACGGGACAATGCGCTATTACAACAACGCCACAATGCGACATTACGACTATCCCGACAATATTTATGAAGAAGATATGTAGTTGCCATCAACAATTTTTATAAAGTTTGTCCCGTCGCAAGTGACGGTGGAAGTCTTAATGTCATGTCTGTAGAAGTATTAACGTGAGGTCGACTCTACACTCACTGCTTCTCTTCAACACTTGGCATTATTTACCTAAACTGATAGATGAGTTAGTGACAGTTGGTGTCATCCACCCATCAGAACTTGCAAGTAAATGGATGTTACCTCTTAACACCCTCACGTTGAGAGGGAAGTGACAAATTGTTGCCTCAGTGAGGTGATGATGGTATACTGTCTCGTGTCGACGTGAGATATTAGGGCGTAATGTTTTAGCTATTCAGTCAATGGTTTATTCATTGGTTTGCTGGCAGATTTACTTACCTGATATTTTATTTTTATTTTTTTTGGACGCGGGGTGTTAGTAGATAATCAAACTAATACTATGCAGGCAAAAGTTTGTGTGTTTTCTATTTCTTTATGCTTAAACGACTGAACAGATTTGAATGATATTTGGCACACGGGTAGACTATGTCGCAGCCGCATTGAAAATATGAGTGTAAAGGAACTGTTCTAACGTCTTGAAGTCTTCATATTTTAAATAATTATACTTTATTTTACCTACATTACGTTTTACATTAGTACTACCTTTGATTGACTTGTCCCTACATTAATTTATATAAAAAAAACACTAGTTCAAATCAAATCTGAATCCCAATAAACTAGTCAACTCACATACCTTATCATAAATATACAAAGACAGCTCACAAACTCAAATAAACTCCATTAACTTCCACTCCATACAAAAACTATTCAATGACAGTAAATTACAAATATTTATACCTACACCCAAAATAAAGTAATTCTTTGTCCGACCAGTATAGAGGCAAGTTTGTACGATCTCGACTTACTTAATTATAAATAAATCAATTCTGTCGTCGACTAGCCGGGCGGCGTGCGCGCAGCATGAGCTTCGACATCGTCTGTCAACCAGCGCGTTATGCTAACACGATTATATGTTGTCATAGATCATGGAGACTGGTAGACATGGCAATGTCATGACGAAAATGGTGGGAAGACCATGGAGACTCGTAGACACGGCAATGGTATCATGATAACGGCGGGTAATCATGTAATGACTCGTCCCGGTCTGAGTGGAATGAGAGGGAATGTAAATCTCACCTATGTGTTCCTTCAGTTGACTTTTGCAGTTCAGGGTGAATTTAAATCTTGCAAAAATTTCAGGAAACATGGATACTCCCGCTGCTAACGAAAGTTGGTATAGTATTAAGTTATTATTTTAACTCCATAAATACTTTCATACCCATTTTTGTCGTCAATGTAACTTTCTTTTTTATGCGCCTGCTAAATTATCTCTCCATTTCACTTGCTTTACCGGTTTTGATATATAAATAAACCTACAAATAATGGCGGTCCGTAACAGATGTCAGTATATCTATGACAGATTCTTTCTCTTTCGAATAGTTTAAATTTTTGCAAAAACTTTGTGCTACCACAAATATCATTACAATGTCGAAAATGTCGCGAACACCAATAGACACAGTCAAAGAAGTGCTGATGTAGGCGTCTACTACGGAAAATATATATGTATTTCTTTTTTTCTTTCCGTCTTTTTCTGTTGCCACTATGGCGTTCCGTACTCTGTGGAGCTTACACCGACTTCGTCTGTCAACTAATGCGTTAAACGTATACGATTATATGTTACGGTAATAGAATCCGTGTACTTTGTCACTAGCTCAAACATTTATGGCGTAGTATTTCGATTACCATTAGTTCTTTTTGTTGTTTTTCTTTGCTTTGACTTTATGGTGAAATACTGATAGAATCCTGAAGGATAGTTACTAGAATGGTCTCTAATTGAAATAAATTATCGAACTTCTCGAAAAGTATTTTTATGACTCAGGATAGGCGGCACAATTATGGATGTTCGCAAAATACTTTATGAGCTTTCTGCTTTTGCTGTTTATTTCGATATCTTCAGATCCTACACACAACTCACACGACACCTAACTCGTCTTAAACAACTTAATTTTCAATTGGATGGACCCAGTAGGTGACGCTGCAATCGGATTCTCAATGGACCGCTGGTTTCTCATAAAATTACTGCTATATTTTTTATGGCACCGAAAGACGCATCATTAGAAAGCCTCCCATAAGTGGACCGTAGACCTAGTAAGAGTCGCGGGAATGTGATAGATGCGAGACGCACAGGGCAGTTAGTTGTAGCGACACTTGGGGAAGGCCTATGTCCAACTGTGGACGTCTTTTGACTGAAATTTTGATGGTGATGATACATTTTAAAATAATGCTACTGACATCGTTACTAATATATTTACCAGTCCTACTGATATTCTTACCAGGAATCAGTTGAAAGGATGTTTCCAATCCTGACACCTGCATTCCTACACGTTTTAATAAAAATAAATACCATCGTTCATCCGGAATATTAATTAAGATGGTTCTGGTCTTATACGCTTAAATATTTAACTTGGAAACTAATTAATTGTGTTTTTTTTGTTACAGGTATGTCCTGGTTATTAATATTTTTCGTGTTTAAAGTGGTAAGTTAAAATTTAGTTATGATTATCTCGATTACGGTAAATGTAAAGTTAATGATGTTCATTAATTTATTTAATACTAGCTGCTGCTAGTGGCTTTGCCCGCATAGTAGTAGAAAGTTATCCCTAGGGAACCTACTGCAGGGATAAAAGTATCCTATGTGCTATTTCAGAACATGGTCTACCCGCATATCAAATGGCATCCGAACCCGTTTAGCCGTTCGAGCTTGAAGAAGTAACAATCTCTAGTATCGACTGATATTCTCAAACCCTTTTTGGGTTAGAAAACCATCAAATAACCCCTCCCGTTCTGGGTGAAACTAGAGAAATTGTCAGACTTTTACTGTCTAAAACCAACCCGTCTTCCTTCAGTTATTCTTTGCGTACAAGGCCACTATTTGGTAAACCATTATCCCTAAATCCGAAGCTAGCTTTTCGTAAGCTAAGTGTCCTTGTCAGTACCACTTATTCCTAACCAAGTTACCGAATAAATAATTTATTTACACCAACTTGTAACTTAGAGATGGCCTCGCTTACCCATTACTACGTCCTACTAAGGGCCGTATCACACTAGCGTTTTGCGCGCGGCTGCGGGGCGGGGCGGGTGAGCAGCGAATACGGCGCGAACACGCCGCGGACGCGTGGCGAGTTCGCAACGTTTTCGTCACGTGTTTGTAGGTGGGGGAACGAGCTGTCCTGTGGTCTCGAATATCAAATGCGAAATTCGTGGTTCACCAAATAAAATCGGTCTTATTTGGACCATGGGGTTATGTGGACACTGAGGTATTCAGAACGTAAACCGATCTCTTTAATAAAAATCTTCACTGTGCTGTGCTATTAATCTTATTTTGCACTTGTCTTTAACTAATATACTTACCGAAAAATCGGTAGATTCGAGACCACTGAAGCTGTCGTTTTTAAGAGAGAGTACAGAATGGCGTCCACGCTACTATTCGCGGCGATCTCGTTGCGCGTCTGCAACATATTCTCTGCGCTTACGTGGCGTGCTCGTAACGTATTCGTTGTGCATCCGCTTCGCTTTGAGGACGCTCCCAATCCGCTAGTGTGCATTAGCATTATCGACCTTGTAATGTTTCCACTGTTGGGCCTCAGGGCTCCTCTCTAGGAGAGGGAATGGGCCGTAATTCACCTCGCGGGCATAATACGGATTGGTAGATGCCACATATCTTCGAATTTTAAGTTCTAAGTTATGCCGGTTGCCTCACGATGTTTTTCTTCACAGTTTTGAGAACAGCAGTGATGAAATAAATTACACGAAGTAATACGCCTGGCTAGGTTTGAACTCGCAATCTACAACTTATAAGTTGAGGCCGTTGCCACTGGGCCGCTAGTGTGATAGAGCCCTAATTTCTTAACTTTTACTTGGTCGGGAAACTTGTCGTAAATAAATCTCTGCGTGTGGTCGCTCATTGGTCATAAATATTTTACGGCAGACCGTATATTTTGAGATGTAATAATGTAGTACAAGGTTTGTTAACTTGTGGTACATGAGGTGTGTGTATGTGTGTGTGCGTTTATGATCGTGGTTGTAAACTAAAATGTTTAGTTAATTATGTATTATTTTATGGGTAAAGTAACAACTGTTTGATTGCTAGTTAGAATTAAAGCGTAATAACAATAATTTCAATATAAACGGAGTACAGTTTCACTTTATTTTGTTCTCTTATTGTTGATAATAAGGGCTAGTGAGACCGTTAGCTTAAAAATCCGTAGTGCGAAGTTAAACTTTTTGTAACGACATTTTCTGTTCTTTCAAATATTAGTATCGAATGTATTAGTTTTATATGATGATAGATTGATAAAGAATTAGTAGCAGGGTAAAATTATACCGACTTAAAATTTATTTCCTAATATTAAAAAATGACGACTGATGTCTGCCTTATTAAGAATTGGCAAGAAGTGGCTCAGAGCTCGGAACAATGGAAGAAATTGAGCCTTTGCCCAGCAGTGGGACAATATAGACTAGATGTTATTATAATATGATATTATTTTAGCTAGCCTATACTGCCATTGCGTTTTAACGCAACTAAGCCAAAGCCTGTATAAATTTGCGATTAAAACATGCATTATGGTATCACGCTAATCTTCTCTATATCGTTCCAATTTTAGTGTATACTAGACTAGTGCTCCGCCACGGCTCTGCTCGGGTGCAAATTGTACGACATAAATTTTCTTTGTTTATATTAGTGAAAACCGCATCAAAATTTGTTTTGTGGGTTAGGAGTTAGCGGGTAAACGGACGGACACGAAAAAACGACTCTTAATTTAGGTATTCTTATGTAACAATATTATCGTCGTAATGACCAAGTGGTTTTTCATGCATGAGATTGCAGATTCAAACCCGGGCAAGTAACGATATAATTTTTTTTAAATTGATACATCCTTTATAAGTTTATCTAGGACATTACTGACACCTCATATTTCGGAAAGCTCTCTTTACAGGAAGACACAAGAAAGTGTGAACATCAGTGTATCCAAGGAGTATCGTGTTACCCAGTTTGTGGAGTGCTAAAAAACACCGCAGTCGCGTCCCGCCTCAAATTGTGCAGACTTTTTTCCAATTCTATTGCAGACATACATAGTTAAACAAAAAGGTAGCATTTTATTGACACTGACAAGAATTTAAGCAAAACTACAACTAAAGAATCAACAAACCAGAAACCAAATTTTTCAAAATCACTACATATACACCTGCAACACGAAAAACCAAAATTGAGTAACAAAAAATCGTAAAATAAAATGATAAAACCGTGTCAAACACCCGATACTGTTGTAGGTACTCGTATTTAAACATATTTCTACAACATACATAATATTTAAATTCCTATTAGTAAATAAAATACACCATCGGCGTGTCAAAGTAACAACTCTTGTTTCGCAAGTCGGTTAAAAATTCCATGTCGACACACCAATTTGCATCAATCAACATCTTTCGATATTAACATAATCCTACTTTAACACAAAAGTAACTCTATTCCCTTAAAATAAAGTCTCTTTTGGTGTAAAGGGAATCGAACCGATATAATTTGATACAGCCACACTGTATAATGAATGATTGAGCTGTGGTTCCGTGGTTGAGGTTCCGCAGGATTAAAGTTTATTAGGTTACGGAATTAGTGAATTTTGTTACGTAATTTGTGATCTGACACTTCTAGAGGGTATTTCTGTTTTGTTTGTTTGTAAATTGGTAATCGTGTCTTGAGGGGAACATGTCGTCAATAATGATTGTTCATTCACCGTTTCTCTGGTTATCTTTTCCTTGTGGAAAAGATAACCAGAGAAACGGTGAATTATAAATTCTATTAAAAAATCATTACATTTTTAGTGCAATTTTAATTTTTGAGTAAATAAATAAACTACATTTTTTTTCCAGTCTTCTTCTTTTCGTATCGATGCTCTCATGAAACTTTTTCCGCCCAGTATTTGGGAACCTGTATGGCTTTGGCATTGGCCTCGTTTAGATCCTGCAAAGTACAGGTGGTTGTGCAGGATGGACACGTGAATTAACAAACTACATTGATTATCTATATATATAAAAATGAAACCCGTTTTCCGTTGTCACGACATAACATGAAAACGGCTTGACCGATTTGGCTGATTTTTTTTTTTAAATGTTCCTTGAAGTTCAATGATGGTTCTTACGGAGAGAAAAATTCTAAAAAAAAAAAGTTAGGTAAAGTAGGGTAGGTAGGGTAGTGTAGGGTAGTGTAGGGTAGTGTAGGATAGTGTAGGGTAGTGTAGGGTAATGTAGGGTTGTGTAGGGTAGAGTAGGATAGTGTAAAGTAATGTAGGGTAGTGTAGGGTAGTGTAGGGTAGTGTAGGGTAGTGTAGGGTAGTGTAGGGTAGTGTAGGGTAGTGTAGGGTTGTGTAGGGTAGTGCAGGGTAGTGTAGGGTAGTGCAGGGTAGAGTAGGGTAGTGTAGGGTAGTGTAGTGTAGGGTAGGTAGGGTAGTGTAGGGTAGGTAGGGAAGGTAGGGTAGGGTAGCGTAGGATATGTAGGGTAGTATTTGACGGGAGCGAAGCCGCGGGTAAAAGCTAGTAACTTATACATATCTAATATTGGGAGAAGTCACTTTGTACCAACACGGAATAAATTGGAATTATCTCAAGTGCATGTTCCCTTAGGATAACACACGGTTTATGTACCCCCGGGGATGAAAAGTATCCTATATTGTTTACCCGTTTACCAAATTTTATTTAAATCTAATAAGCTTTTCGAGCCTCGTTTCGTTCTTCTCTCTCCAATACAGCACCAAATAAATCCCGCATCCCACGGAACCCTAACGCCGTAGCAGATGTCCTGCGTCCCAGGCTCCAGCCGGCACCTGTTCCGCTCCACGTCCGGACCTGTTCCGACCTGACGAGTTTCATGCGCCAACATTTTAATGGCGTTCAACATGAAAACGTATGCGACAATTTACTCCTGAATTAACTTATTTTTAAGGTTATAATTACATGTTCAAATTAAGATTTGAATTATAGAATGAACGAATACAGGAGGCCACATGTGCAGAAGCAGTCATTGCCAAACAAGCCTGTCTTCGACATAGTCTCTAACCTTGTAATATACTTTTTTGGTTAGGGCCTTATAATGTTCCCACTGCTGGGACTCAGACCTCCTCTCTAGGAGAGGAAATAGGCCGTTATCCACCACGCGGGCCCAGTGCGGATTTATGGATATTAGATGTCTTTATAGTTTAGAGGTTTATCCCCGTTTTATTCCCTTTTGGAACTAATTTTGAAAAATCCTGTAAGTGCTTACTTTTAAAAACTTTTATAAAACAATAAAAATAACCAGCATTTTTAGATGTATACAAGCGAGCTTAACCCACAATTGGGTATTCTTACAGCAAAGCTTTGAAAAAAGAGAGAGAAATTGCAAACTAACCAAACCAAAGAATTACATAGCTTTGCACCTTATGCAAAATTACAGTTCGTTTTCTCCTAGTTCTAGTAGCAGTTGTAGGCTGTTTGTTGCTATGTCAGTCAGTCAGTTTCTCCGTTTATGTATATCTATACTTAATATTATAAAGAGGTAAAATTTGTAAGTTTGTATGTTTGTAAGTTTGTATGTAGGGGGTAATCTCTGGAACTACTGGTCCGATTTGAAAAAATCTTTCAGTTTTAGATAGCCCATTTATCGAGGAATGCTATAGGCTATATACCATCACGCTACGGCCCACGGGAGCGAAGCAGTAACGAAAAATGCGGGTGAAACCGCAGGGGACAGCTAGTATTGTATATAGATGAGCGTCGTGAGCAAACAGACGCAACTGGACTACGTGACGCAGAGTTTATTATGTATTTAGAACAGTTTCTGTTGAAACGCTTTGTCTCATCGCTGTCGTATTGTCGCGTTGTCTACTGGAGTCTCATCATGTGCCTACATGATTTGATTTAGTTACTTCATGAATAGGCTCTTCGCAATTTTGTAGAAAACGATTTCAGGATTCAACAGGATTTCAATTCAATATGTTGCTATAAGGAGAGTTAAGAACTTAAAAAAATATCTTGTATCTATTTCCGGATAGTTTGATGTGCTACTATAAGGGCAGTAAAGAATTCTGTAATTTATAAACCTTTGGAGCGAGAAAGAGTGTCAGACTTTTACTGACTACCAAAACTCTCCCGTTATCATTCAGTTGCATATTGCGTTCCAGCAACCAGTTTCCTTTTTCGAACAATACCGCAATCTTGGCAGAGATTTACCTTGAACACGATCATCATCATCTGCCTAGCCTTTTCCCAACTATATTGGGGTCGGCTTCCAGTCAAGCCGGATTTAGCTGAATACCAGTATTTTACAAGTCCGAAGCAGCTGCCTACCAGACCTCCACAACCCATTAACTGGGGTAACATGGTGCTTCATGGCAAGACTGGAGTCAGATTTACTGGCTTCTGCCTATCTGTAACGACTGTCAAAATTACCTTGTACACGATATAAAAGATAAATTGCAAAGCACTTTCAAAATCAGTGTATCCTCGAAAAACGCATATAAAACTGCTCCTTTTGGCTTTGATAGCTAAAATAAACCGAGGCGAGGCGAGTCGGTTAATAAAACCAATTGATATGGATACGTTCACTATCTGAGAGTATCTGACATTCAAGCAAGTGCCGCTGGGTTGTTAAACTGTCATAAATAACAAACAAACAGACATCTTCAAGGTGCCTGTGTAATATCAATTGGCTATTCGATACTGTGTGAAGAAATCACTAGCACTTTGCCAACAATACGAGTATATACCGCGGAATGAGATCTTACAAATTTTTTTATCTCTTTACAAGTTACATTTCCTAAAATCATCTCTTAATGCTACGTTGCAGTAGCTATTCCTGTGTGACCAGACTAGTCACAACAGACAGTTCCAAGACATGATCTACCCGTGTTATCGAAATCCAGAGAGCTGTTTGAGCGTAAAGAAGTGACAAACATCGAAATAGACAAACTTTTGCATTTATATTATTAGTGTAAAACTGTAAAGTGATATACGAATGCTCTAGCTTCAATTGAAGCTAATTAGCTTAAACGGAAAGCGGTTTGTAGCTACTTGCTATTCAGTTCCAGCGAATCCCTCCACAGAATCAAAGTATTCTCACAATAACTCCCCCCTCGCAGCGCTCGCGCACCGAACGTCGTTAGCATCCTCAAGGTCGCTTTATGTAAGTCTAATATAATGTACATACGTTATGTGTGTTGGAAGGCCATCGTGTTTTTGTTTACCAACAATATTTTAATGTTGAAGGAAAAATCTTTGACGAACACGACTGTCTTTGTTTGAATTGTACGAAGTTTGAAGGTTTTTGGCTGCCGGAATGTTGGTCACTGGAACGTAAAGGGCAACTGAAAGAACACCGATGTGTTTTAATCGATAAAATTCTGTCACTGTCACCCCATCGCTCCGCTCGCGCTTAAATGTCCTTTTTCACAAGTTTAATAAAAAAGCTTTGTTTATGTATCATAGTGAAGTAATAAACCGTTTTTCTTTCTTTTTCTCTCTTTTGAAGTATGTATATTACTGAATAGCAGCGTTGGCCGTGTCATAAGTTTGTCCTTATAAACATTGCACCTCTTTTCTTCTACTTTGTGGCTGAAGAAACCTAGCGATGCAGTTTTAACAAGTTTAATTATTTAAACGTACAAAGTGTTTCGGTTTTAAGTGACCGGAGTTGCTCTATCTCATCTGTGTTCTCGTATATCTTCGCAACATTTCTCATCATCATCATCATTCACCCTAGTACAGGCACATAACATAGTCATACCTTTGTAATTATTTTTAAGATTTTGACCCGTTTTTCCCAATTTTTAACTCAGAATAATAATAATAATTATTATTATTTCTCATAAAACATAACGTGCACAACTGCCTGCAATTTTCAGGATTCGTTCTCCGCCTGCACTATTCAGGAGGTTGTACAGTTTGCCAAATAACGGACAGAAAAAAAAGTTCATCGACACAAAAAAGAAGATGAAGATATAGATAACATAAGGCCCTCGTAGCAGGTCAATTCATCATCTGCCTTTTCCCAACTATATTGGGGTCGGCTTCCAGACAAGCCGGATTTAGCTGAATACCAGTATTTTACGAGGAGCGGCTGCCTACCAGACCTCCACAACCCAGTAACAGGTCAATTGCAGAACCTATTCTGTTATTACTTTACTAACAATTTCTCACGACGACACCTCAAATTCTCGTTGAAATCACGCCACTTGCCAAGAAAACACACCCACCAGCCAAACTTACACAACACGCCACTGGTTTAATTACACCGAACCACGTCCGCCATTGTTACCGCTGTCCAGGGGCGGATTAGTCCTGTAACAAGAACAGCAAGAGCTACGGGCCCCAAGCATTTGGGGGCCCCGCTCATTTAGGGACCTAGCGCGTTCGGGGATCTCGTAATTGGACGTAAAAAAAGTCAAAGTATCCTTACTTACTACATGAAAACTAAATACAGCTGTGCCGGATAATCAATTTACTTCAAACTTTCCACTAAGTAATTTTCTACAGATTAGAAAATCTCTTGGAGTTATACTCAATACTTTATTGCATTCCATAATGTTACAAAGGTGTTATAAGATGGTATATAAAAGTTTCAATTATGGACACTGTCGGACACAGCAAAGTCTATTTTATATAGGAGAAGTTCACCCATTATTGTACTTTTCACGCAATTGATCTTAGAATCCACGAGGTTATTGGTGTGCTTTAGAATAGAATAGAATAGAATAAACTTTATTGTACACCAAAAGAAGTTATAAATTGTACAGAAACTTAAATCTATGGGTACAATGGCGGTCTTATCGCTGACAGCGATATCTACCAGACAACCTTAGGATGGATCGTAAGAACTAAAATAGTACAGGGGGTAGTCTACGGTGTACACTATAAATAAGCAGATATTGCTTTGTAATTTTTACGAAGATAGAAAAAATATGTAAGTCGATTAGACCACAGAACATAACATAACTTTCTATATATTAGACAATTAAACATCCTAGACAACTGTGTTCTATGTAGTCTGACCTATGATGCTAGACAGTTATGCCCGGGCCCCGGTCCATACATGGCTCCGGCAGTATAAAAGTATTTTTTTGAGGAATTTTTATATAATGTATGTTATTATTAATGTATGCTGTGCGTCCATGTTCAAACATGTTTTCTTTCTTTTCACTTCATGAATCCCGGTCGCATGAGACTGCGCTGTTATTGTTTTACTGTTGTGTCTCGTTTCGCGGGTATGTGATAGGTTAAAAGCTCGGGGCCCCTTGATCTTTGCTAGAGGCCCTGCGCTAACTTAATCCGACCCTGTCCTTTTCAACCTGCGCAGGAGTGCCTAGGACGGTCACGACTGCAGATAAGCTGTAGATGAATGCGCCAGATTATGTGGACGACGTGATTAACTGGGTTCTTAGGCTACTTGGTGATGTAAGGTCTGGCGAGCGGAATGTAAGGTGGAGTGTGAGGTGGGTGAAGTGGGGTTACGGAGTTAGGTCCTATAAGGTTACGTATGTAGGTATGACAGGTTTTGTTCAAGGAATTTGGAAGATGGTCCTCTGGTCCGGAATTTCAAATCCAGTTGTGGAAGCATGGAGATTAATTTAATTGGGGTTTCAAATACAAAATTCTTATTTCAAGCCTACTGGAGTCATGGTTTGACTTCCAAAAGGGAAACCCTTCCCCTAGAACGCCAGGTAAAGGTTATAGGTAGTAAAAGTTTGACACGCCCTGCCGCTTCGCTCTAGAGCGGGAGAAGTCATTGGAAGATTTGATACCTAGAAAAAAAACGTAGTGAAAAATTCTTTGCATGGTGATTTTTATTATATTCTTATTCGTTACCTAAAATTATCCTCAGATAGTATTTTCTATCAGGAAAAAATAATCTATCTGCTATTCCAGAACATGGTCTACCCGTGTGACACATTCATTCCAATTCGTTCAGCTGTTTTAGCGTGAAGGAATAGGAAACATACACACATACTACATGTAATACAATAAATTAGTTAAATATAAATTAACACTTGTTGTAATATAGTCATTAAACACGGCCATAACCTATATTTATTAGTGCTAAATATAATTGTATTATTAATAAATTGAATCGTTCTTTAAAACTTTATAATTTGATTTTATGTGTTCTCTCTGTTGGATGTTATTAATGAGATAAGATACACAAGTTTAACGCGTTTGAGTCAAATGTTAATATTATAATACTAGCATTTAGCCCGCGACTTCGTCCGTGTTTTTTTTTGTCTTTAGTGTCTCAAAAGATAAATTTTCAAAAATCCCTCCTTTTTGCGCACCTAGATGATAAAAGAAAGCTTTATGAAAACACGGTATGTAGGTACTAGTCTCAGTAGTTTCGACTGTGTGTTCATGTGTCAGTCAGTCAGTCAGTGTCTCCTTTCATGTATATAGATATAGTTATATAGATATGGAGTAGTGGTTTCGACAGAGTTTGCCCTGTCCAAAAGCAGGACTTTCGTCAGAAAAAAAATTGAGAATACGAATGCTGCGCCACCGTGTCTAATTGTAGGTATTTTAAATATCCGTACAAAGTTTCATCCGTATCGACCAAGTCTTTCATGACGAGTTAGATGACAAACACACATACAGAAAAATGATATATCTATATGAATTCAAAAGATAGATTACATGAATAAGATTAGCGATGCAGAACAATCTTCATTCACGTTTTTATAAAGTCAAGGTCGGTTAACGAATATTAAGCAGGCGAAGACTGTTGTGTCACTTGTATCTAATTGATTGCCTTTTTAAAATAAGGTGACATCCATTTTTTTTGCTGTTGTTTATTTCTCTGTGTAAGAACCAACGTGAATTTTTATTTTTTTTATGTAAAGCCCCAACGGCTTTCCAGTTGTCATTCGTAGACTTTATTTATTTATTTACCTCTTTATGTACATAAAAGTACAGAAGCGGACTTAATGCTTTGAGGCATTCTCTACTAGTCAACCTTTGGATGATGCAGAGACAAACACACAGTCACACTCAGTTAGTCTTTGACAGTCGTTACTGGTAGTGAGACGCTAGAAAGTCCACCATCCTGAGTCCCTGACCATCATTGCTTTCCAAGACACAACAGTAATGTCCTATATAAACAAAGAAAAGTATTCACATTGGTATTTGTCCAGTTTCGAACCCGCAACCTCATGTAAGAGAGGCGGGCGCCTTAACCACTGGGCCATCCCAACACTTCTTAAGCAAAAATACTGACTAATTTTAACCATCTCCACGTACGAAGTACTGTGTGACGTTTAGAAAGAAAGAAAGCAAGTTATTTTAAACATACTTTCTTCAAAAAACCGTCAGTCACACACTTAATAGTTAATTATCTTCTTATAAACAATAAACAAACGCCCTCACACTCGAGATAATGAGGACTCCTCAAACTTCAAACAAGTTTTTAACTCGGAAACCTGCGGGATAAACAAACGTACAACTATTTTAACACCTCCACAACTGAAGTTAACCAGCCATCAAAGGAAGTTCAGTGTTTGTAGTTAAAAGTTATTTTTGGGAGGCTTGGACTGTGGGACCGTTAATTTTTGAAGGAGACAAAATTTACAACATTTTTTTTACAATCTTTTTATCGGTTTGTTGATCGAAATATGTAATTTTTGAGTGTAGACATATTGACATATTTTTTATTGTTCATACTTTTTATCACTTTGCTGATCAAAGTATGCAGTTTTTATGTGTCTCTAAAAACATACCTAGTAACACAAACCATTTTTACAAGTTTTAAGGTAAAATACATACCTAAATCGTTACCTTTTTATGAGTGTTTTATTAACTGGATACTAGTTGTTTCAAACAATATTTATATGGTAGAAAGGTAACTAATTTACTTTTAATTTACAAAGTAAATGTTAATTATTTTCATAAACAATGGGTATTTAGACAACAATTAGCAAATTTTAACGCAACGCTATTCTATTCACTACTACCGTTACATACCGTTTTTTTTTTTTTATAAATATATTGTACATGTTTTTTAAATATGCCACTTGTTCATGTAAATAAAAAATTTTTCTTTCTTTCTTTTCTTTTTACTAATTAAACAATATGAGCACTTTCTTCCACAAAAACAGCACAGCTATTATCACAATTTTAATTAAATTAAATGCACTTGGTATCTTCATTGTTTATTGTAATTTTCAAGTCCTGATTTCTCACAAAACCGTTTTTGACACACATTGCTTCACAGAAGCGAATGTTTTCTTCATACTCAAATACCTAAATGCTTAAATCTTTGAGAGACGCTCTTCAATTTTACAAGACCCACTTAGAATGCTCTTTGAAGCCGCTTTGATATTTGAAACTCTGTTCAACGTGTCCTTTCGTAATCGTTTATAGTTTCTTAGATATCTCATAGGGGAGAGAATTGTGTAATATGTTGGGAATACTTAAGAGTGTTTAACATTTGTGACGTGCTTTGGAGTTTTTGTGTTATAATCTGTTAAGTGAATTAGTATATTTTATCCGTTATTAGTTATTTCCCATGGCTTCACCGTACGGTGGGATATGTTTTACCGAAAACATGTCCAAATTGTTATTTATCAATTCATAAAATCGATAGTTTTACTTTCCAGTGAAAGATTTCTTCCATAGATTCATCATCATCCACAGCCCTGGGCGAAGGAGGGCTGGGCTGAAAAGAGAGGCATTTGCCTCTCTTTTCTTTCACCAATCCCACGTCACTGTACCCATCTGGCCGCCAGATAGCCAACGTTTTGTTGCTTCCATAGATTATCTCAAAAATAAACAATTAACTCTTCACAATCCAACTATACATCAGCATTATCGACCGGTGTTTCTGAATTTCTTAATAAAAACTTGAACATCAAATGGCCCTTGAACTTACTAGCGACTTACTAACATATTGTATCGACACAATATCTACACATCGACAAAACAAAGGATAAACAATTGTGTAAACTAGAACTTAGGATGCACTCAGGAGCACATACTTAGCTGGTAGGCAGTATTCCCTGGCCCTCCCGTATTCCCATTCCACCGGTGCGTGGTCCTACTTACTGAAACTTGTCGTGTGCTCATTATTGAGTGCAGGACCGATGCCAAGACACGGAATGAGATGGGGCGACCCATTTACTGGGTCTGTACGGGGTAACAGCTAACGAAGGACCTATACGGACCTATACTACGTACTTATGTTTGGTCATTAGCTGGAAGAATGTATCTTACTGTGATCTTACTTACGTATCGAAGTCTCTCTTGGTTTAAATCGTTGTCAGCGATAAGACAGACAGACATGATTGTACTCATAGATTTAATTGAAGTTTTATTTTTATTTTAACGTTTGAATCCCCAACCGGTCCTATGAGACCGCGCTGTTATTGTTTTACTATTGTGTCTCGTTTCGCGGGTATCTGAGTAACTACATAACATGAATTAGTGCTTGACTATAATCCCATCTGATGGTAAGCAGTGATGCAGTAGTTGATGGTGAGGCGCACTAGTAGTTTCATTCAATAAGTGCTTGATTTTCTTAGGTGTACTTTATTAAAATCGATATCTTTATTATGTCATTATGAAGTAGAAGAAAAACAAACGTAGTAAACTAAATCAATGTATTGTCGACTATATCATTTAAAGATATACATTATACAACTGTAAGTAACTTCTCGCACTCTTAGTTGAATGAGATCCGGAAGTATAAGACTTTTATTGACTAAATCCCAACCTACCCGAGTTCCTTAAGCTACCCTTTGCGTTCCAGAGCAACGGTAACAGTTTTCAAGTTAATTCGAATCCATCCTTACATCTTCGCAGCTTTTAATTCATGAATCCCCGACCGGTCCTATGAGACCGCGCTGTTATTGTTTTACTATTGTGTCTCGTTTTGCGGGTATGTGATAGTTTAAATGCCATAGTGCAGATAATACTGTTTTATTTTTATCCCACAACAGAATGCGGCTACCCACAATACCGACTCTAAGCACGATTATCTTTCCCAAGTAAAGACCACACCACACCACATTGCACCACTCAAAGGGCACAAGATATTTCTAACCACAAAACAGTGCATATGGGGTCAAACACGGCCATCTTTATGCGAATACACTATTGATATGGAAATAAGCGAGAGAATGTGGGGCGAACCCACTATTATTGTTTCTAAGAACAAACGCACTGTGATGCTAATTTTGTCCTAGATAAACACCACTTGCCTCAACGTGGTCATTTTGTCCTAACAAAAGTAAAGTTCAGTCATTAACTTTGTCTGGCTCCGTGTGATTTTGGCGCAGTGTGCACAGTTATCGTGAATCGTGTTTTTGTTTTAGTAGTTCAGTGAATTTCACTTTCTGCTTGTAAATAGCTGGTAACATTTCTCTTTGTGATCGTGTTTTTCCAGTTTGCGGGTGAACTATGCTGGGAATATTTGTAATGGGTTTAGGACGAAAAATATGGCATTCTTGTTTGAGTGCGTCTAATGAAAGCGCGACCTGGAGTTATTTTTAAATTCAATTGGCAACATTATTCAGCCGCAATTGTGGGAAATAAAAAAAATTGTGAAGTGTCAAAAAATGATTCTCCTACTAGTTAGTAATACCACATACAAAATTTTTGGATTCAACCTTTTTTTCTCAGGTCGCGCTTTCATTAGACGGACTATAGTACCACATGATAGTCAACACTATTGTTGCCAATTAAATTTAAAAAGTAAACTTCAGGTCGCGCTTTCATTAGACGCACACTAGAAATTACTCCTGTATCGTAGGTGCGTTCACGAACATGTAAACTCACAAACGCAGGCCTTACAACTGTAAACATCTGTAGGCCGTAGAAATATTTGTTCAGTATGGGAATCGAGCCAGTGCAGCAGCCCATAGCTCAAACAATGCGTGCCATGCCATCAATATAAAACGTTATAAATACTAGGCGAAAAAAACATGTACCTTTATTTTTACAAATACACAGTTTTTAAATTGAAAACTACGAAACATACGTAGTTTTTTATAAAACTGTAACTTTCATTTCTAAATCTGTCTTATATGTTCCACAACTTTTCACGCAACGCCATCTAGTCCAAAGCTAAGCAGAGCTTGTGTTATGGGTACTAGACAACTGATAAACAAACTTATAATAATAATAATAATAAAAGATATTCACACTATGTTTATCGATTATCAAAAGGCTTTTGATTCAGTACCACACAGTTGGTTATTACACGTCTTAAACTTACACAAAATTCACCCAACACTCAAGCAATTTTTAGAAACATCTATGCAAAACTGGCAAACTTTCCTTAAAATTAATTCATCTTCAACAACAGTTGCTACTGAACCGATCTCTATTAAACGTGGAATTTTTCAAGGAGACGCTCTAAGTCCTTTATGGTTTTGCATGGCACTAAATCCATTGTCACACTTGCTAGATAAAACAGACGTGGGATTCACACTAGTAAACCATCATACGCAATACAAACTAACACACCTAATGTATATGGATGATATAAAGTTATATGCAGCAGACAAGGAAGCACTTTTCCAACTAGCTGATACAACTCAGCTATTTTCTGATGACATTTGTATGTCATTCGGAGTGGATAAGTGCAAAATCTTGTCGGTTGTGAAAGGCAAAATACAAAATAATAGGTACACATTAGGATCCGGGGAATCGATCGAACCAATGGACGAACAGAGTACTTACAAATATTTAGGTTTTAAACAGTCCAGGCAGATACAACAAAAACTTTCTAAGCAAGAACTGCTCAAAAAATTTTCACACCGACTCAACCTTATATTAAAAAGTAACCTAAACTCTAGAAATACAATTAAAGCCATCAACACATTTGCAATACCTATTCTCACATACTCTTTCGGAATTATACAATGGTCAAAAACTGATATCAAGAAATTACAACGCACTGTCCACGTACTCCTTACCAAGCATCGAAAACACCATCCAAAATCGTGCATACAACGACTTACACTGCCACGCCAGGAAGGGGGTAGGGGACTTATTGACATCCAGAATTTACACAATAAACAGATACATTCACTTCGAGTGTACTTCCATCATAAATCAGAAAATTCATTACTACACAAACAGGTATCGGATATAGATAAAAAACTTACACCACTAAATCTTCAAAATAGGAATACACAAATTAATGAACACATTACAAGTACACAACAAAAAATTGCAGCATGGTCTGAAAAAGCTCTCCATGGAAGACACCAAGCCGACTTGAGCCAGCCACACGTCGATAAATTAAAGTCGAACGAATGGCTCAAACGAGGCGAATTGTTTCCAGAGACTGAGGGTTTCATGACAGCCATACAGGATCAAATAGTAGCCACTCGCAACCACCGTAAGTATATCATGAAAGACCAAAACCAGCCGACTGATTTGTGCAGACACTGCAACAGTGCCTCCGAAACCATCCAGCATATAACAGGAGCATGTAAATCGCTAGTCCAAACTGACTATAAACACCGTCATGACCAAGTTGCTGCAATCATACACCAACATTTAGCATCCAAACATAAATTCGTAACCGAAATGATGCCGTATTATAAATATTCCCCTGAAATAATATTAGAAAGTAAGGACATCAAAATTTACTGGGACCGGACTATTATTACAGATAAAACCATTCACTTCAACAGACCCGATATTACCGTACATGACAAAACCAACAAAACAGTATATTTGATAGACATAGCAATACCTAACTCACACAATGTTCAAACCACAATATCCGAAAAACTTAGTAAGTACCAAGATCTTGCCATAGAGATTAAAACCCAATGGAAAGCCCAAACAGTTCATATTGTTCCGATCGTCCTTTCTTCTACTGGCATAATACCAAAATCTCTCGCACAGAGCCTCAACACTCTACAGATGCCAGCTCACACACTCTACATGCTCCAAAAAGCCACCATCCTTAACACCTGTCGTATAACTAGAAAGTTCCTGACTTCTTCAACACTGACATCCACCTTTTCCATTTAAGTCCCGCCTTACATACTTGGCTCCGGCCCGTATGTATGGTTTATTAATCTCCCTTATACGGGAAGAACTATAAAGAACTAGAAAAATAATAATAATAATAATAACTTGAAGCTCTTTGCCCCCAACAATCTGCAACTGATGGAGCTACTGAAGGTAACTGAAAACTTCAGTAGTGCCATCAGGATGGAGTTTGGTGTGGACAAATGTGCGGTCATGCATGTAAAGCGAGGGGTGGTTGTGGAATCCGTGGGCACTCAACTCACGGAGTACATAAACCTGAGATCTCTCTCTTCAACCGAAACCTACAAGTATTTGGGTATGTCGGAAGCTCTAGGCATCAATATCACTGACATGAAACAATCGGTGAAGGAACGCTTCTTTGGACGCCTGAAAAAGGTTCTCAATAGCCTCCTTTCAGGCGGAAACAAGGTGCGTGCCTTCAACGGTTGGGTCATGCCGGTATTGATGTACTCTTTCGGCGTACTCAAATGGACTCAAACGGAACTCGACACCCTGGATAGGCGAGTTCGTACACTGCTGACTGCATACCGAATGCATCACCCACGATCTTCAGTGATGAGATTGTATATCCCGCGGAAATGTGGAGGTCGAGGTTTTTTAAATGCAAAGACCCTACACAACCGCGAGGTATGCAATCTCAGGGAATATTTCCTAGCTGCTGACGTGGGTATGCATCGAGATGTAGTGGCAGTGGACATAAGACTCACCCCGCTCTCCCTGGCTGTCGAGAACTGGCGCAAACCGGTAGTGCTTGACACTAACGATCGCAGGGAAGTATGGCAGAGCAAAGAGCTTCACGGACGCTTTTTCCGGGCCCTTAATGGGCCCGATGTGGACCAAGAGGCGTCCGTAGCCTGGCTACGTTTCGGTGACCTCTTTGGGGAAACCGAAGGTTTTGTCTGTGCAATTATGGACGAAGTTATCATGACGAATAACTACCGGAGATTTATTGTGAAGGACGGCACGGTTGACATCTGTCGGGCATGTCACCATCCGGGAGAATCAATCCGTCACATAATCTCTGGTTGTTCTAGTCTAGCTAACGGAGAGTACTTGCATAGACACAACCTTGTAGCCAGGATTATCCATCAGCAACTTGCTCTAAAATACTCTCTTGTGGCATTGGAAGTGCCGTACTACAGGTATGTGCCCGACCCAGTTCTTGATAATGGTCATATCACATTGTACTGGGATCGGTCTATCATCACTGACAGGACTGTTGTGGCCAACAAACCTGATATAGTGGTGGTGGACCGAATCGAGAGGCGTGCAATCATTGTCGACATATCCGTCCCACATGATGAGAACCTCGTGAAAGCCGAGAAAGATAAACAAAATAAGTATATCGATTTGGCTCGCGAGGTTGTCGACATGTGGGAAGTGGACTCGGCGATCATTGTACCGATAGTCGTGTCAGGGAATGGTTTGATAGCAAAGAGCCTCGACCAACACCTTAGGAGGCTCGCGTTAGGTGGCTGGATCAAGGGCTTGATTCAGAAAGCGGTACTCCTGGACACGGCTCGTATTGTCAGGAAGTTCCTTTCTTTGCAGCTCTGACTGTCGGTAGCTTGGACCCTGTTCCCGATACCGATGGGCTACTATTTTTTATATTTTTAAATGTTTTTTATTTTTTATATCAAATATTTAAAAATGTAATTTATATGTATATACCAAAATGAATAAAGAGGAAATAATAATAATAATGAATTTTGACGATGGTGACAGACTTACGGACAGGACAAACACCCCTGCAGAACCGTATAGCCCAAGTACAGACTCATACATACCCTCTAGACCATCATCACCATCCATACCATCGTCACCCATACCATCACACTCATCACACCCCATTACAAGTTTAAGCATAATCCCACCTACTCCAACCTTGGATGTTGCGCGGGAGGATAGTTCCTTTTTGCCCGCGTCCACCAAGGCTGGAAAAGCAAGAGTTCGCATGAGATGGACCAAAGAAGTAAACTTATTTATCATGCGAACTTACCTTTACATCACCAAATTAGAGACCGACATGACCACCTACAGACAACAATTGCATGAACGTTTTACTAGGCAATACCCTGAGATAACAGTCACAGAACAAAGGATAGCAGATCAGAGGAGAGCTATTGTTAGGAACAAACTGTTATCACCAGAACTAATAGAGCAATTAAAAGAAGAAATACGGTTACAGTTGCAAGAACCAGAAGGTAATACAACCACTAGCACACTTTCCCAAAATATAATCGATGTAGACCGACAGCCACAAATACTAATACACACTCAAAATAATAGTCTTCAACTATATTCAAACCAATCGCAAGCTTATACGCAAATATCACATACGAGTACATCCACACAAACTGAATCTATGACTCTGATGCTAGAGAATGATGTTGAGGCATTAGTTGTCCCAGATCAAAACTTGGCATCAGAGTTGTATATTCAAGAGATAAATGAGAGGTTTAGAACAACTTTGACGCTATACTCAGGGATGGACCCCACAGCCCGACCAAAGCTACCTAAACTTCGATATAGCCCTGATCTTTTTCGTCTAGTAAATTTATTTAATGAAAACATACTAATTCAATTTATTTCTAATGATACACAACTTATAGATATACATACACTCATATATTGCACAGCAGTGGTCATATCCGAAGAACTTAAATTTAAAATTTCACAAAATACAGGAATTGTCAGGCCAAAACAGAATGTTAAACCAGCGTGGCAGCAGAGGTTAGAAAAAGACATAGATAAATTAAGAGCAGATTGTAGTAGGCTTACACAATACATCAACAATAATAGATCGAACAAAGTAGTTAAAAGAGTCGAGGCTATATTTAGAAGCTACTTTACACACACTAGGCACGAAAATAACAACAGAACACCGCAAGAGTTTTTAGACACCTTAAAACAAAAACTATCACTTAAAGTCCATAGGCTTAGAAGATACAAAAAAGCACAACAACGTAAAATCGATAATACCATATTTAATACAAACGAAAAATCTTTTTATAGAAACATGCGTAAACCAGACACCAACATAAACACTGAAATTAACTCGGACACTCTTGATCTACCAACAAAAGAACAATTAGAAGCATACTGGTCTAGCATTTGGGAAAAACAAATAACACACAATGACAAAGCTGCGTGGATAGTAGAGGAAGAAACAAAATGGAGGACAATCGAAGAAATGGATTTCCTAGAAATAACAGAATCTGATATCACACACGTAACAGGTAGACTCCATAATTGGAAGGCTCCCGGGATAGACAAAATACATAATTTCTGGTATAAAAAGTTAACTTCGTTGTACAAACCCATAGCAAAAAACATAACAGAAATAATTTTAGGCCAACAAAACATACCAGAATTTATTGCAACAGGTATAACTTACATGTTGCCCAAAACTAATAGTTCGTCACAACCTTCCCAATATAGACCAATCACATGCCTCCCTACAATATACAAAATATTAACGTCACTAATTACAATAAAAATAAACTCACACATTGAACGTAACAACATAATGGCGGAGGAGCAGAAAGGGTGCAGGCGGGGCCATATGGGATGCAAGGAACAGTTAATAATTGACTCTACTATTCATAAACATGCCTCCACCAAAAATAGAAATTTACATTGCACCTATATCGATTATAAAAAAGCTTTTGACAGTGTGCCACATTCTTGGTTGATACAAATACTAGAAATATACAAAATTAACACAAAAATAATAGACTTCCTACGCAACATAATGTCACAGTGGAAAACCACACTTCAACTTAATCACAATAACAACTGCGTTACGACGCGTCAGATTTGTATCAAGAAGGGTATATACCAAGGTGATTCCTTAAGTCCCCTATGGTTCTGCCTCGCACTCAACCCTTTATCTCATTTGCTGCAGCGCTCTCGTGCCGGATATTGTTTCAAACACTCTACAGATCAAACCACTATTTCACACCTTATTTATATGGACGATATTAAACTATATGCACAAACCGAAAAAAATATGAAAAAGCTAGTTGAAACTACAGCAGAGTTTAGTCAAGATATTAACATGCAGTTCGGTCTTGATAAATGTAAAACACTTCACATTATACGAGGCAAAATACGGCCGGGCAGCTATGTAGTTAATGAAACAGACACAATAACAGCAATGGAATCGAATGAGTTATACAAATATTTAGGGTACATGCAATTAAAAGGACTAGATCACGTTAGGATAAAAGATGCACTTACGACAGAGTACAAAAAAAGAGTTAACGCCCTATGTAAAACTCAACTTTCCGGTAAACATCTCATCAAAGCTCTAAATACATTTGCCATACCCATTTTAACCTACTCATTTGGGGTCATTAAATGGGCAAAAACCGACACAGAACAGTTAGAGAGAATAACTCGTACAACACTTACAAAACACAACAACCTACATCCTAAATCTGCAATAGAAAGACTTACTATCAAAAGGCAAAACGGAGGGAGAGGCCTAATAGACATCCAGCATATGTGGCGAAAACAAGTCTACAAATTAAAAACATTCTTTGAGTCTAAAGCTCTTACAAGTAAGATCCATAGAACCGTAGTTTTAAATGATTCCAATTACACCCCGCTTAACTTAAATACACAGTCAGACCCACAAGACATTACTAATGACAACCCGCAAACACAAAAAGTGGAAGATTGGAAGAAAAAGGTATTGCATGGCCGACATCCTCACGACTTAGAACAATCCCATGTAAACAAAACAGCCTCAAACAAATGGCTTAAAGTAGGTAATTTGTTCCCTGAAACTGAAGGATTTATGATTGCCATCCAAGACCAGATAATTAATACAAGAAATTACAGAAAATATATCATCAAAGATCCTTCAGTTACAGATGATAAATGTCGTAAATGCCACACCCAATCAGAAACTATCCAGCATATCACAGGAGTGTGCATCACACTCACTCAAACAGATTACACACACAGGCACAACCAGGTAGCAAATGTAATACACCAAAAAATTGCAATTAATTACGGACTCATACAGAACACAAACACGCCTTATTATAACTATACACCACAAACTGTACTCGAAAATGACACACATAAACTTTACTATGACCGCGCCATACTCACCGATAGAACAATTCATTACAATAGACCAGATATAACCCTTCAAGACAAAATAAATAAAATTACATACTTAATAGATATAGCTGTACCCAACACACACAATATAAAGAAAACAATAACTGACAAAATAAGCAAATACGCAGAACTCAAGGAAGAAGTTACTAGAATATGGCGACAAGAAAAAGTTTATGTGGTCCCGGTCGTCCTTTCCACAACAGGCGTTATTCCAAATTGTCTACTACAGAGCCTAAAATTGCTTAGTTTAAAAGAAACTCTCTACATCACTCTACAAAAAGCTGTTATCCTGAATACATGCCGAATTGTTAGAAAGTTCATGCAAATAGATGAGAACGAACTAAGTCCTCATCATAACACACCCTCAACATAACACACCACACGCTGCATTTACTTGGTTTCGGCCCGTAAATGTAGTTAAAAACCAGCCGCAGAGCTGAGAAGAAAAAGTCTTTCCAAGAATAATAATGATTTATTTGCTAAGAACATGTGTACACATACAAGAATATACAAAAATAAATGCATGTAGGATGACATAAAAAAGAACGGTTCAGACATGTTTGCCAAATTCAATGGCGTGCAAATATTGATGGAAATAAGTTTATGATACAATTAATATTTCAATTCAACTTCAAATTTCAATCAACTCAGTTATGACATAATTATGTGTATAATAAAAAAGAAAATAAAAAATTACGAATGTCCAATAAATATTATTATTAATTTAATTGCATATATCAAATTTATATAAAGCATTAGTCAATAGCAAAATTACAATTAAATATATTACGTCAAAGTTGGTATTAAAATTATGGCAAATTTATATAAAACAATAGTCAATTATTACAGTCAAATGTATTATGTCAAAGTTAGAGCTGCCCTGTTTGTGTGTCAAATGTCAAAAAAATATGTCATAAATAATAAATAATATGTCAAAAAAAAAATTGGTAAAAATAATAACAATACTAATTACACACAAAAGTCAATCATTTTAAGCTGGCATACCTAGTAGTTTTTCTTCCAGAAACTCAGAAATGGAGTAGTAGGCTTTGCTTACGAGAAGATTCTTTAAATGTGTTTTAAAAAGATTAATATTCAATGATTTAATTCAATTGTGGTGGTCGCATACCGTGTAGTGGCAATACCGTGTAGTGGATCCAATAATTATATATTTCTAAATACATACATATTATAGATAAATTACACCCAGACACAGATTATCCTTTGTCATAACGGCAGTATAACACAGTATTCCAAAATGTCAAAATGGTAGACAAAGAAGCTCGAATAATGGCCCATTAGAAATAATTACAAGCGATTGTATTAGGCCGGGTACAGACTGCTGTAACGTAACATGCAATGTAACAAACCCATAGTGTAAGGGAACCGTACAAACTACGCGCGCATACAGAACATAGTACAGATTATGGTCCGGATCGAGAAGGAGTGGCAGGCGGATGCTTCCTTCTGCGAAGTAATGCTAGCGAAAGAGGTGGCCATCGCCCCCAGCGTCCAGTAACCGTCTGAACCGTGCCCAAGTCCTCGACGACGGCGCGTAATATTCCAAGCGCGCCTCAAAGGGACGTTACCAAAGAAAGAACAGGAGTGGGTTTCAGAAAAATATGGGAGTCACCCTCCCGCTCCGTCTAGAGCTGGACAAGCCATTTCAATGATTTCCCACCTATAAAAAAAGAAAATGTTACCTTGCATTTTACGTTACAACAGTCTGTACTCAGCTTTAAATATTCCAAGCACAAATTCTCATTGAATATTCTTTGCCTTCCTTTTTCATTTCAAGGAAATTGTAAATCGTTTTTTGGCGACGAAATCGTTACCTTTGGGTCTAAGGCTAATTGTAAGGTCGACAAAAGGACGATTCAATTCTTTTGTATTGTAATTTTTACTCGATTGTAATAAAAATGGACGTTTTATGCTCGGCGTCAGTCTGTAATTATCTTTGTAATTGTCTTTTTTTGAAAGTGGAAAATCATTAAAATGGTTTCCTTCGCTCTGGGCGCAGCGAGAGTCAGACTTTTACTGACCAAAACTCACTCCTGTTCCTTCTTTGTCTACGTGCCAGGATCTCAGAGTTCTCTTGCGTTCAACTCAGGGTCCAAGTAGGCTTCGACCCTGCTGGGCCGCTACAGGTTTGCTGACATCTCTTTTGAGGCACGCGTGGAACACGATAATTCGTCACATAGGTCATCATCTGCCTAGCCTTTTCCCAACTATATTGGGGTCGGCTTCCAGTCAAGCCGGATTTAGCTGAATACCAGTATTTTACGAGGAGCGGCTGCCTACCAGACCTCCACAACCCATTAACTGGGGTAACACGGTACTTCATGGCAAGACTGGAATTACTATAATTGCCTATGTGACGAATTATCGTGTTCGTGTGTATATTTTATGATTTACATAATTTTAAATACCAACTGTACTAATAAAATAGGTATGGATCAGTATGGATCGTGTATCCGAGTTAAATAATCTACATACATGTATATTATTAATATTATAAAGCTGAAGCGTTGGTTTGTTTGAATGCGCTAATCTCAGGAACTACTGGTCCGATTCGAAAAATTCTTTCAGTGTTAGATTGCTCATTTATCGAGGAAGGCTATAGGCTATATATCATCACGCTAAGACTTAACTAACTCTACACGCGGGCGAAGCCGCTGGCAGAAGCTAGTAATTAATATCTGCAATCACTTCCACACACAAGAATCTATATCTAAAAGCAAAATAATGTACAATATAATGTTAAAAAGTGAATAAAAGAAAATGCCAATAATTATGTGATTTAAATGCAAATCTTATACATCATTTGACATTCTCGATGTAAAAGGCCATCGCATTGATTTCGATTACCATTAAAATAACATTATTGTAGCTTCTGTGCTAATGGACCTCCTCTGTTCTTTTGTTTTATTACCGAACTCTCCTTAAGAATAAAATACTACCTTTTTAGTAATAGCTTTTTGGGTAAATACTGGAATTATTTATTTTTTAACAGTTAGACACCAACAAAAAAGGTCTTCCCGTCTGACTATAAGGTGTCTAGGCTCTTAATAAACTAGTGCGCCTCACCATCAACATTCGTTGATGTTTATTAATTACCATCAGATGGGATCGCAAACAAGCACTAGTTTATGTCAGATAATTTTAATTAATTCATGAATCCCCGACCGGTCTCATAGGACCGCGCTGTTATTGTCTTACTATTGTGTCTCGTTTCGCGGGTATTGATAGGTTAACGGATGTTCCTATTCAATAATAATCAGCACAACAAAAATAAACTTCATCTAAAAGATCGCATAAAAAATCCTTACCAGAAAATACAATAAAAAAGACAGATTTTCCTCAATAAACTTCATAGTCTAATCAATAACGGTGGCTGTAAGAAAAAAACGCAATTACCATCAAGCCAGGCGATAAAATCGTCGCATAATAGCGTCTGTAGAAATGGCGGATAATACGGGATAATACCGTCCTTTACCCAAACCTTTTCTCACAATCGCCATTGTTTCAAACCCCATCGGTCTGGCCAAAACATTCTTACACTGTCCGCCGCGGGGATTCGGACAAAAGACACAAATTGTCCCGTTTTAGACGAATTTTCGACATTTCTGAATGTCTAGGGACAATTGTTGGCTGTTTTTCGGCGCGAATGTCATTATTTTCGGAGCAAAGTTTGGATGAAAAGGTTATGTGTTAACTACACGTATTTGCATGCTTATTGTTAAGTTATTCGCATATTAAATGATATTGTGTGAAGAAGTAACAAACATTTACACAGTCACAAAGTTTTGTGTTTAAAATGTGCCAAGACAACGATCGGATCTGAATGAAAAAGAACACAATAAAATTGATATATACAAATATGTCATCATCATCATCATTTTAGCTGAACGTCGTCCATTGCTGGATATAGGTCTTCCCCAAGTGTTACCACAATGAACGGAGGGAATTCTCACGACCATAGGTCGTTGGTTCACCTTGTGGAAGGCCTACCAATGCTGCGTCTTCCAGTACACAGTTGTCATTCCAGAGCAATGTGCCCTGCCTACTCAATTTCATGTTCTGTCACTTATGTACTTGCCAATTATGATCAACAAGATTTTATGCAACCATACAAAAACAGCCTACAGTACCTACTTTTTTCAGACCATTTAAATACGCAACTTCAACTTAGCCAAAGAAAAACAGATATTCTAGTCAACCAACCCTAAACCTACTCAATTCCCACTCCCCCTGACATTAGACAAACATTATTAACTCCCCAAAATAGCCCTAAAAATATGGGCTATGAATACACAAACCCACATCATTATCGACTGCCAAAATCCTAGAAAAAATATATTCAGTTCAAGTCGTTCACTAACTTCATTCATCATTTCTGAACGTGAAGTGAATGTGTTATTCAAATTTGGAACGGCTGCTGGCAATTTGGGACTATCTGATTGGACGAGCGACGTGTGTCTTTTTAAAGATTTAGTTCCTTTTTAAGGGTTCCGTAACCTCAGTTGGCGTTACTTTTAAAAATAGGTAATTTTACACAAAGAGATTTATTTACGTATTCAATCAGAACGACAATACGAGTATACCTACTGGGGGTTAAAAATAAATACTGTTTCGTATCTCAGTCAGCAAAAACGAAACCGTTAAGGATCATGGTGTCCGTCTGTCACGACTTTTAAGAACGTGTAGAGGTATCATACTGAAACTTATATCAAAGTCTTAATCTCAGATTAGCTACAATTTAGAGCAATTAAAAATTCAAACTTCTGAGACGACGTAATTTAAAGATATAGTCGTTTATGCTCCGTTGTCCTAGAATACAGATAAGTAAAATTTTATGTCTCGTAATACAAGTAAAAGAAAAAATCTAGAAATTGAAAATTTGTAGCGACATCACAAACTAATTACTTTGAACAATTTACCCTAAGTTTCTACGGAACCTTCGCTGCAAGAGTCCGACACGCACTAGACTGTTTTTTTTTCTTTAAAGCTACTGTCTTGGGTCGAGATTGTGCAATTCAAGGCTTAGATCGTATCAAGGAGTTTATGATAGTCTAAGAAAATAGCCAAGTTTACGAGCTTTCCAAATTCTGAAAAGCAAGATAAAATCTACGACATTTTAAGGGTTCGCCTAACCCGTTTCAGACCACAACACTATCCTTTCTATCAGGCGTGATCGAGGTTTAGATTTTTATAGCTCAATTTTTACAAATAATAAAGATTTCGCACTTTGCCATCAAGAGGTCTACACGGCCTAAAGCACGGTTACTCTCGGACTGCATGCTAAAGAAAGAGATGCGTAAAACGAAATGCTGTCAAATAAGAGTGTGAAGCATTTTGGCAATGTACTAAAAATCTACAGATTTGATTATACAGTCAAAACTCTATAACGGTAAAACGTTGCTTCTGGGATAATTTGACAAACAATCAGAACGATTGCACGTCCCGTTTTTTAATAAATAAAAATTTATTTTTTAGAGGCATCATTACCAACTCGTGTTTTTTTTTCCGTTGCCTTGAAATAGCTGCATTGTGTTTATCCTGAAAAATTACAGGGTTTTCTGATCTGTTTACTGCTATAGATCATACACTTTGCGCAATATAAAACTCGCAAATAGCTCCGGTAGGCTGTAGTGCTCTTAAATAGTCTTAGATTCTCGTAGAGATACAATCTTTATTTTTTCTCTATTAGGGAACAAATTGCCTTGTTCCAATTCAATAATGTCGTCAAGAAAATATCCTTGTTGAATTTTACGACAGCCATATTTTCTATCACGCCAGTAAAAGATGTGATTGCATCAAAATGGATTCAGACTGAGATGCTTTCGGTAAACTTCGGTACGGTTCGGGTATGTCCGGAAGTTGCCGATAAAACTCCAGGCCCTTGCCGCGTTTATGGGCTTTCCGAATGGACTTAATATAAAGTAGGTTTAAGTAGTTACGTTTTGTTAGTTTCGGGGTGAAATTAATAAAAATATTTTTTTTTTTACTAAAACAGACAATTTACCGCTAATGAGATAGCGGTAAATTGTAATAATAATTGTCATCATCATGATGATGACAATTATTAATTCATTGACTTATAGAATTCTACACGAGGACTTATTATTTCAAAGGGATAGAAAATGAAAACGAATTAGTGTCGTGGGAAAAAACTTTCTTTTTGAAAAAATAAAATAAAATACAAATTATTTGTCTCTGTATTCGAATCATGCAACAATTTTTTGTTTCCTATATAATTTAGTTGAAATGTAAACAATGGTAAGAACGTATTCGATATACAATATTAATTAATTCGAGCTTTAATTACAATCTACTGTGTGTATTAACAGCGTTAATAATGTTAGTAATACAACAAACACTAATTGTTAGTAAATATTTAACGGCCTGTACTACATACGAAAACGTTAGGATTTAATCCATTATAATGTATTTTAGTAAATTCAATTTATATCTATTACCTTACTCTACAAAAATCCTATTCATTTTATTGTTGTTTCGGGTCATAAATCACCAACTGCGGCCTGATTTTTTTTTGGTAATTGAAAACTGCACCTTGTATAGAATTCTTTTGAAATATTTCAGTTTCGGCACCAACTTTTTCGGCACTCAAAGTATTCCCTGCATCAATAGGTATTTTGGATTGGGATTTTGTATAGGTTACTACCATCCAAAATACCTATTGGTATTCCAATTTTTATGAGAGCAGTCGACGTATAAGTGTCGCATTGTCACATTGTTTCCGTCTGCAAACACCTTTAACGGTGAAAGAAAAACCAAACAATCAAAAATGAAAATCAAATAGTCCCCAATGTAGAGTCAGCATAACACTATTAATAATCGAAATGGTTCCGACGATTTCTAACTTCGATTAATACGAATTAGTTGATCGAAACTGCCGCGAAAGTTCGTCGACTAGTTTTAGCGTGATTGTGATCGCATTCCGGGACGTTTTAGTGTCGCCACTTCATTTTATGATCGTTTTTAGGGGGTAGCCGGAATGTAAGTTGACAGGATTAGATTGGTTTGGAAGAAGTGAGTACGGAAAAAAATAGGGAGACTGTTTTGCGAACGTATTTTAGGAACACGAAACATAGGTTGGTTTAGATACAGATGCTACTCTCGATTTATGAAAAATTTTGCAACTCTACTTTTATTTTTTTCTATCTCTACACATAGCTTTCGTCAGAGACATCACCAGGTTTTACCAGCAAATATACTACCCCAATAAAAAGTATCCTATGTGCTATTCTAGGACATGGTCTACCCTAGAAACAAACATAAACTTTCGCCTTTATTTTATGCCAAAACAATTGAATCTGAATGTACACAATAAAGATGCTTATCATATAAACTTCTGGAACTAGGAGACTGAAATGTTGTAATAAGCCTAGGCCTAGGTCCTTTTATGACGTAGGCGATCACTAAGAGAGGAATTTAAAAATTCACCTGCTAAGGAGTTGAATCAGGGCTTAAATGAAGGTTTTTATGAAAAACCCTACTTTCAGGCGGGGGAAGTTGCTGGCAGAAGCTAGTAGGTATCGAATATACTCGAATATTTATATATGATCGAAATATAAATACAACATACACGAACCTCTAAACTAAATTCCTAAATCCACTAACAGGGTCAGCTTCCCAAAAATCGGTATAGAAACGCTGCAAAAACAATTCTCCCCGTCACAACGAGCCGCGGCCCAATCGAGCGGAAATAGTATATAGCCGACATTTGGGACGTTCACCTCATTCGGTAACGCACTACCATTGCAAAATCACTGCCTCGCTTCTTTCACTAAACTGGCGCATGTAGTGGGTAATGATATGTTTGCTATTTCTTGCTTTTTGAGGTTAAGGAAATGTTGGAATTGGAGCGCTCTGTTTTGGTGTTAAATAGGGTTTAATTAAAATTCTTTGGCTCTGAACAACCCACTAACCATTGACACTGAAACTTGGTCGCTTACATCACAACTTACTGGCCTTAACAGAAAGCTTAAAATCACTGTGGCTTTGTCACACTCAGTGTCCTGGGTAGTGACGTGCCCTTTCTCATTCCAAACATCTCACTAGAGCGATCTCTGCTGACCAAGTTTGCGAACATTCACACCACCTTCGCCGCGGTCAACATCGACGACGCCACGGTGACCTACCTCATGAGTCAACACCTTCACCCATTGGTCTGACTGGGCTGACTTCGGCCTGGCTGTTTTTTGCCCGACATCTGCTAATTGACTTATGGAGCATTGCGTGGTGTTTCTAAAGCGATCAATTCGCTTAACACCTATTATACTGCGCTCCATTGCTCTTTGACAAATCTTGAGTTTGGACTTTTGTTGTAAAGTAATTAGGTGGTAATTAGTGACCAATATGCAAAATAAGTAAAAACGGCCACGATACACATATCATTATGTCAATAGGTTTTTCAGGGTCATCGGAAATCTTCATCGGATCATTTAAGGCATGGTCTTCCAAGCATTTTGAATTCGCCTTCCTTGGAGCCTATTTTGAAACCCAACCGTAACTATAATCACAATATTACTAGGGCTAAAAATACTACTGATATATAAAGTATTTTTTTTAAGTATTCTTTGGAAAAAATGCCCAGCATGTCTAAGAAAGGATACTCCATAAAGGAAGTGTTTCGCGAAAGTACTAATCGATAGATCCGGTATCGGGAGCAGGAAGTGCGATGTCTTCATCCAGGCGGCGAGACTGATATATGTACGGACGTTTATATGGGCGTCTGTCCATCTATTGTATGTGCTTTCGATTATCTACTACTGAGAAGGAGTTTTGAATTGCTGTTGTAAAGGATGAAAAAGATGCAAGGGAAAACATTTTGTTTGCGATAACTGTTGTCAATGCGCACAAGTTCAAAATATATAAAGTCAAAACGAGACGTGTTATTTGATGACAGCCCAATTAAAAAAATATTCAGCTAAGCTAGGGTCATCATCTGCCTAGCCTTTTCCCAACTATATTGGGGTCGGCTTCCAGTCAAGCCGGATTTAGCTGAATACCAGTATTTTACGAGGAGCGGCTGCCTACCAGACCTCCACAACCCATTAACTGGGGTAACACGGTACTTCATGGCAAGACTGGAGTCAGATTTACTGGCTTCTGACTATCCGTAACGACTGCCAAAGATCTCCAAATGACAGCCGGGACCAACGGCTTAACGTGCTTTCCGAGGCACGGAGGAAACTCGTTATGTTAAGATGGTCACCCATCCACAGACCAACCTAGGCAAGCGTTGCTTAACCTCTAAGATCGACCTGCTTAACCTCTAAGATCGACCAGCTAAGCTAGGGTAATAAATATAAATAGTAAAATCTACTTCATAACGAACAAACAGCCTTTAACCTATCACATACCCGCAAAACGAGACACAATAGTAAAACAATAACAGCGCGGTCTCATAGGACCGATCGGGGATTCATGAATTAAGGCAAGTAAGCCTCAAAGAGATGTCAGCAAAACGTCGTCGATGCCCGGTAGGGTCGCGGGGATTTTTGAAAGATTTACTGTGGTCCTGCAATGCTGCAACGCAAAAGGGGATTGGAGGACGCTGGTGGATTTTAATCAGACAAAGTGACATACCCTCTCACCCCATCAGAATAAAATAAAACCCAACTTTGGGAGGAGTTAGTTTATTTTTTATATATATTACATAAATCAGTGCTTGACTGTAATCCCACCTGATGGTAAGCAGTGATGCAGGCGTTGATGTTGAGGCGCACTAGTTTATTAAGAGCCTATTCACTCTAGTCTTGAAGACACCCAAATTGTAATCGGACGGAAAGACGCAGCAGGCAAATTGTTCCAGTCTTTCGATGTAAGCGGTATAAACAACGAGGCAAAGCTGATGATTTCTCATCTCGAACAGAAAAAAATCACAAGTCAGCTGTTTAGAAATCTAAGCTAAGCAAACACAAACTCACAAAAGTAATGTCAAGACATCAATATTACGAACAAAACGTATATTTAAATTCAAATACAAACAAAAGAAACACAAATTTCTGCCCCAATCATAACACTTATAAGGGTCGAGGCCCAATTGTGTTATATTACAATAACGAAACGTAACAATACAACAATAACACGCGAAACAAAGAACATGCTTAACCTTAATAACATAACATGACGACATGTGTTATGACCACCGAAACATTGGAAATAAAATGGTAAGAGAATAAGTATTCGCGATATGACGGGTCTTTTTAAAAAAAATATTATTGACTAGCTGTCCCCTTCGGTTTCACCCGCATTTTTCATTACTGCTCCGCTCCCGTGGTTCGTAGCGTGATGGTATATAGCCTATAGCATTCCTCGATAAAAGGGCTATCTGACACTGAAAGAATTTTTCAAATCGGACCAGTAGTTTCAGAGATTACCCCCTACATACAAACTTACAAACCTACAAACTTACAAATTTTACCTCTTTATAATATTAGTATAGATAAGCTTGCAAATTTTTGAGCAGTGAAGGCCAAGTAGTAACGGCCCTAACTTACGAGTGAAACCAAGCCGGCGCATTACCTTGTGTAATTTATTCTATCACTACTTGCCTCAAAACGGTGAAGGAAAGCGTCGTGAGTAAAGCGGTATGTCCAAGAACTGAAAATTTGAAGACGTGATATCCACCAACCCGCACTGGGCCCTCGTAGTGGATTATAACTTTGTGACCCATTCTCTCTCCTAGTGAAGAGGCCTGAGACCCAGTAGTGGCAACATTATAGGGCACAGATTATACTTTATGCTTATACTTGCGAATTTTTCAACTCATATGTTCTTTTCTGAGTTAATCTAGACATTACTGACGTCCTGTGCCTTGGAAAGCACGTGAAACCTTTTGCCGTACCGACTGTGATTCTTACATCTTTAACAGTCGTTACAGGTACTACTTACATCTTTAACAGACGCCAAAAAGTCTGACCATCAATCTTTCCAAGGAGTCTCGTATTGTCCAGAGACTGGGTTGTGGAGGTCTGATAAATTGTATTCAGCCGCGTACGGTTAGACTGGAAGTCGACCCCAAGCTAGTTAGGAAAAAGGTTATAGAGATATAACTTTGTAAATAGAAAATGATGCAAAACTTTCAATTGGCACCAAGCTTTCTCTGTCCAATTTTATTTAAGTAGAACAAGTAAACTACTTAACCTACGGTACAGTTTAAGATGTTTACCTACTTGATCTACACTATTAAATCAGACACGGTCCATTAGTTCCCATAGACACTTGACCCATGAAATACGCATTATACCTACTTAAACAAACAAACACACATATCGATCTGCAGAGAGAGAAAGCACAAACACTGTATTTCTTAATCCCATTACATTATTCTCCACTTTGACTACACTAATCGGAAGTGCTAGTAAAGGTGCTTGCAGATAGGCGCAACGCGACAATGCGACATCGGATTTTTGTAGAAATTGTTTTTAATCTGTAGAAAGGTGGATGAATTGTGTAGTTTATGAGATTCCTCGATAAAATATTCCATTTGAAACTCAAACGACAAAGACAAAGTAAATAGTGTTGATAAACACGACCAATTTAAAATTTTAAATTCATCAGTGCCATGTAGTAACTCGAGAAATAGAAAAATACCCTTTTGTTCAAGAAACTTGACTAAAAAATAACTGTCAAGAATGTAATCAATTATTTATGAATGAGACATGATTGAATATTTTTACTATTCAATTCGAACTAAAGAGCCCTTCAGATAAAACGAAACTTCTAATCGTCATATCTATAGCAATGTAAAATAAATATCAAATCGAACTAATAGTTTCTAAGATTACGCGTTCAACCAAACAAACTTATCAGCCTTCTACACTGGTAGAAGGCTGATAACTGGTACATAACTCACACATAAAAACTACTGAGTTTTTATGTGTGAGTTATGTACCAGTTACAGGGTAAAAGCCATCCTTCGAATCTTCCCCATTCCTCAGTCCTTAGTTTCATCCGGTAGGTCTTATACTTAAGGTTGAAGTCCAACTCGTCACGCCATCTCCTTTTAGGCCTAGCACCCCTAGAAAAAAATCTATAAAAAGGGCATTGTTACATCATATCCGCAATATCAGTCCTTGCCTGTCTGCGACAACCCTTATAAGTGAGACAGTTTAAATAGACAACACAACATTTAGACACGCTTTAGCATCGGACTATGTCTGTAGAATTTATTAGTTCTAAATCCAGTCGTCGCGTCGGTACACAGGCAGCATCCTTAAGTGCTCTAACGGCTTTCTTTGTTGCCTAAAATAGAGTAGTGTGGTTCAGCTTGCAGTTAATCTTTAAATACTCTGTGCTTAGTTATCGGATGCTGTGTTAGTTATGCTTGTTAGATGTGGTTAGCGACTGGACGGTTTGTAAATGGACTCTATTTTATCATTTTTGGCCTTCACATTTACACTGAATTTACATATTTCAAACTAGCGGTTCCGTTCGTGTCATTGTAGAAAATTATTCCAAGAGGTTGTACTCCCGAGATAAAAGGCATTCTTAGTGGTATTACCAGGACAAAATCTACTCGTGTACTATTTTATATCGAGTGGAAAAGTAATGAACTTATATATTATATAATATATTTTTATACTTATATAATATATTTTGTGCTATTGATTACGACTGTTTTTTGTTTTGATTTATTGATAGTCTTACGATTGTCCATAATCTTACCTGATAAGTGATAAAGTAAGCGATGGTTAACTATTATATTGATATTGACGTTTAAACCCATATTCTTCAAAAAATTTGAGAGTTTACTTCCGTGAAAAGTATGATATCAGTTGAAGTTAGGTACCTATTTTATGTACCTACAAAGGAAATCATCAAATGAGTCCCCCCACTTCTTTGTGAAGCAAGAGAATGTATCTGATTTTTATTGACTAAAACTCACATGTATTCCTTCAGTCCTTTGCAGTCCAGGCCCATGATAACTTTTTCAAACAATACCAAAACCCTAGCAGACATCAGCTTTAACGGACCCCAGTTAAAACTTATCAGATGTTGTAAATCGACCCTTAATGTTACAGCCCCAGACAAAACAAGGGGTAAAGAAAATGGAAGATAAAGACCGCTTAAAAAACTGCTGATTAGGACCAACGACCCTTACCAATGATTAATTCATGGCTAAAGAAATAAAACCTAATGTCCTTTAGCTAAGCCCTAACAAGAAATTGCTCTTCAATTATATCTCATACTTCTTGAATATTATGGAAAAAGTTCTCCATTTGTCTGTCTGTATAAACGCGTTAAATTCAAAAATTATGAAACGGATTGCAGTTTTCACCAAAAGACAGAGAAAGGACTCAGTGTATAATAAATACATGCATATTATAGCACAGAAACACTGAGAATTTAAGAGATTTGTAACACCCGTGCGAAGCTGAGACCGTCAACGATTGCATCACTGCTTACCATCAGTTGGGATTGCAGGCAAGCACTAGTTTATGGTATATAAAAAAAAATGTTATAAAGCAGAAAAGTGTTAGTTCGGTTGCTTGGTTGAACACGGTAATCTCAGAGAATACTGGTTGGAAGCGAAAAATTCTTTTAGTTTTCGATAGCCCATTTATAGAGGAAGGTTATAGGCTATATAACATCACACTACGACAAACAAGAGCGGAGCAATAACCAAAGTCGCGGATAAAACCGCGGGGGACGTCTAGTTAAAACAATATCCAGACGAAAGCTGTTTTTCTTCCATTTCCACATTACTATGGAAATGTAAGCGTCTGTTAATACTAAGACAAAGTATTAATAAGCAGTAGGGATGGCAAATGGGTAAGTCTTGTACCCTTAAAACAAGTCCATCCTATCCTCCATCCTTGTCCCCATCCTATCCTAATTCCGGACAGACGGAGGCCGAAGTTTGGCAGACAGGGGGGGAGGGAGGGAGTAACCCTCAAGCTCTGAAGTCTGGTCCAGGATTTACTTCATTGGCACTTTAAATGATTTTAAATATTTAAATTTTTAGCTGTGCATATTTTGATATTCATCTCAGTGGGAGTTTGTAGCTTGGAGTTTGATAGCATTTTTGTTTTTAATTAATTAATTAAGGTGATTTAATTGTCATTTTTAGACCCTTTTAAAGTGGGGTTTTAAATAATATTTTTGTTTGGTATTGAGTTCTTGTCAATTGTTTATTTATAAATCACGGTTGCGATGGCGTTTAAATATTTCGACATTCATCTTGGGTATACTACCAGTAGCTATATTTGTTGTTAAAAATCGTTTTACTAGTAATACATAAAAGTGTATCTACTTACATGATCACATGTAGGTAGATACACTTTTTTATTTATTTATTAAATTCTAGACTAACTTATTAATATTTTGGCCGCGATTATTGCGGACGCGAAGTCAAAGCCAGATAAATAGTAAAGCCTAGTAACCGGGAAATAGAAAAACATTGACTCTACACAAAATGAGTTGGCTTACGTCATTTCAAGTCATAGTTTTCGTATATAAATTATCATAAAACATTATCGTAACAAAACGTTTTTTTAGTTGTCTAAGTTATGCAATATGTGTGTTATCATTTCGCTCACGAACACCATAAAATTTCATGAAACTGTGATATGAATGATGTGTTATGTCATTTAAAGTTAAAGGTTATCGCAAAGGAAGTTATTCAATCAAATAAAATGTAACTGCCATGATTTTAGATTACATCACAGCGTGTATGAACAAATTAACATAAAACAACTATCATCACTTAAAGCAAGCTATTCTGTCCCTAGGGATTTTGATGTAATTAGTATGGGCGTTCCCTAGGGAATAGTGAGATTTGAATTTAGTATGCCAAATATCATTATTAAAGAAAAACCCATTAAGTGAATTAAAATGTACTTGCTTGCACTCACTACACTCAGGTCTCTATATTAACTCGGTATGCTCGGGACTTGATTATATAAAACCCTTACTGGCGTTCGGGATTGAAACTTGGCAACCTTCGAGAAAAGACATTCCGTTACCCTCTAGTCACATAATCTACTATAGGAAGAAAGAAAAAAAAGTTCATACAGAGCTTTCATCATCTACCTAGCCTTTTCCCAACTATATTGGGGTCGACTTCCAGTCAAGCCGTATTAAACTGAATACCAGTATTTTACGCGGAGCGGCTGCCTACCAGACCTCCACAACCCATTAACTGGGGTAACACGGTACTTCATGGCAAGACTGGAGTCAGATATACTGGCTTCTGACTAACCGTAACGACTGCCAAAGATCTACAAATGACAGCCGGGACCTACGGCTTAATGTGCTTTGTGTAATGGTTAAATCACATGAGCACCATGCAGATTGGTGTTTAAGATGGTCTTTTGAGGATAGAACTATACAGATTTGAGTGGGCCTGTCTTGTCAGTGGAAGTGAACACACCCTAATGTAACAGTAATTGATTAATTACCGGGTTATCAGCTATTTCCTGCCCCTCTGACCTTAACTCCGGTCCTCTATGATAGTGTGACACTGATAACAGATTCTATCTATAAATCTATACGAATATCGTTTTAAATAACGCTGCTGATATAGGCGCCTTTTTGGCTTAGCCTTGCAAAGAAAAGTTATAATCAATGGAACTTTTTTTTTCATTGTGTATTATTTTTGTACGATTGTGTGAGGCACGAAATAAGCATTTTTTAAATATTTTGTTTTATGCAACGCAATGTAAACGCGGACTTAAGTTTTTTCTTGCTTCTTTACGTGTAAATATCTATTTGTAACGTTAAAATATATTTTTTTTAACCAAATGCATATGGAAGAATATTCGATACTCGTTCCTGTTAGATAACGCAATTTTTCTTTTTCTGGCTAATTTCCGAAATGCGTGGACCGATTTTAACGGGATTTTCACTCGTTATTATTTCACCTATTATTTATTTTAGTAAAAGAATTGAGCTCTGCATAAAAATAAGCTGCGACCCTACCAAATAATAAAAAGAAAGTACACAAAAATGCATTAGGTAACTTCCACATGGCCTAACTATTTTCAACCAAAAAACAATACCCGTCACCTTCAATAACCACATAAAGCATTTACCATCACCCTCAACTCAACATCAAAGCCACACACACTTCGCCCACCCATCCGAGACGTCACCTCGACACCTCGCGCTTACCCTCACTAAATCTCATGTGACGCGCACGTATTTCAAAATGTCACCTTTTTACGCGCACTAATAAATAAGTGGAGACAGTACTTGCTAGCTTGGGGTGCAAACGTGCATTTGAACTTAGGGTTGGCAAACGTTAGTTTCCAGGAGTGTGTGAAAAAAAAGTGCTTTTAAAGAAGCGAGATATTCATCTTCGACCACATCATTACCTACTAACGGTCAGAAGAGATCAAATGTCAGCGTATTAATGATGCCATTAATAACTCATTTTAAAGCGACCAAATAGTAGGATGAAGGTGAAAGAAAACATCATGAGGTAACCGGCATGTCCTAGAACCAAAAATTCCATTTTCATCCACCAATCCGCACTGGGCCCGCGTGGTCCATTCCCTCTCCTAGAGAGGAGGCCTGAGTCCCAATAGTGGGAACATTACAAAGCCGATAATGCTAATGCTAAAAATAGTAGGATTAATTATTTACCTATACAAAAAAATACATGGCTAAGGATACATTGATTTATTACAGAATTCCGGTGCCTATATTGCTTAATTTTCAGATCAGTTCGATGTAATCAGTCCCATTCTTCATTCAATCATTCAATTCATCGACTATACGTATAAATAAACAAATGTAACTTTACTTGTTACAAAAGTTCTGGTATGATCCTATGAAGAGTTCCGAACCGTATCTTCGAAGTTCATCATAAAATGATAACAATATTTCTATGAGGCCATGAAGTCTGTTTCAAAATCATTGAAAAATGACAGCAACTGTCAAAAACATCGGTCTCAATCATTCAATCATTCGGTCAATACATTCATTGTCTGTTAGGCGGTACGAAGTTTGCTTATGGTCTAACTAAAGGTAAACAATCTTGGTATGTCTTTTTATATTAAAGAGGTCGTGTATAATATACACAAAGATTATTTAAATTTAGTTTATTCGCTAACATCGATTTAGGTAAATACCTAGTTGCAAAGATTTTTACATACAATTTTTAGACTACTTTTCGATAAAAACACATGCCAAGATTGTTTACATTTAGTTAACTACCTAAACCGATAGACCATAGTCTATTACAGTACACTTGGCAACCCTACATGTACTTGTAGTTGGAGTTATTTTGGGCTTCCATCCATGAGGAGACATACCCCATGGGTGCAATAAGCACCGCTTGGGTTCTGCACCGACGCGGAACGATTACGAACTATTATAGTTTCAGTTTTATGAGCTTTTACTGAAGTGCTTCTGCTGAATTTAATGCAGTGTTGTCTTGAAGAGGGTAGAAAACTGCTTTTGTTTTTGGGTTAGAAAGTAGTTTCAGTAATGTTGCAATTTATTCTCATGCTCAGAAATTTCAAAAGAACACTGGTGAGTTTTAGTCAGTAAAAGTCTGATTTACCTGGGCCCACTCTAAAAGCAAAAAGTGTGATATCAATTTTGAAATGGTTTTGAAATTGAAACAATTTATTTTTTTATTATAATAATATTTCTGGTTTTTTTATTGACAATTGCTTGTCCCCACGAAAAATAATGGTACTTTTTTAATCCAAAACAATTAGTGGGGTAGAGTCACGCGCCTGCTATATCATCATCATCATCTCAGCCGAAAGACGTCCTCTGCTGGATATAGACCCCCCGGCCCCAAGCGTCGCCACAGCGCTCGGTCCTGTGCGTCTCGGATCCATCGGATTCCCGGGACCCTCGCCAGGTCGTCGGTCTACCCTGTGGGAGGCCTTCCATCGCTGCGTCTTCCGATACGGCATGCTATATGGCACTAACCAACTTGCTTGGTTCAATTTTACTTCCTTATTGTCCGGCACAGATATATTTCTAAGCGTTTTTCCTCGAACTCTTCCTGACAAACTTTGCCTCTTGGCTTTGGTTTCCATTCCAGATACCGTCAAAAGGATATACAAAATATCTAAATATTTCCTGAATTACATAAAATATCGTAATGAAATAAGGAAGCTAATCTAATAGTGGGGTGAAGTGACCAATTACTGTCGGACACTATTATAATTTCGCGTTGCATCATATTCTGGTAAATCTGTGATCTCGCGCGTTTCCACCTCCCGTTGCGTAATCAGTACGGTAAGAGTTAAGCAACTATTAAAATGTTGTGGTAGAAGTTATAAGCGTTAGCGAGGCGGTAACTCGGGACCGAAACGAAGGCACAGAAGGAACAAGGGAGTGGGTTTTAGGCAGTAAAAGTCTGACACGCGTTACCACTCCGGCCAAGAGCGGGAGAAGCCATTGTGTTGATTTCCGACTTAAAAAAGAAGATTTCTCGGTTGAAATATATTAATGATTCAATTCTAATACGCTATATTGTTTAATTTAAAAATTTACTGGTCTGTTGGACTAGTAGTTGGTGACCCTGACTGCTATGCTGGAAGTCGTGGGTTCGATTCCTACCCAAGCCAAATGTTGGTGTGCAAAGCATGATCAATTTTTCTGTGTCTAGGTCTAGCTAATTTATTTATAATACCTATGTAAATATTTATAAATTTATAAGTATGTTTATCAGTGGTTGTTGTATATCGTTGGTTATTGTTCTTGTTATGTATACTCGTACCAAAAGCTCTGCGTAGTTACTCAGATACCCGCGAAACGAGACACAATAGTAAAACAATAACAGCGCGGTCTCATAGGACCGTTTGGGGATTCAAACGTTAGTTCGGGACTAGATGGCGTTGTGTGAAAGTTGGGGGATATTATTATTATTAAATAGCTTAGGTAATATACTTATATAATATGCATCATCTCATAACTTAAAACGCAAACTTACTGGACGTAATTCAAACTGGTGCGTTTCGCTGCGCACACGCCGCGCAGTAATTGGCCGGCCGCTGCCTTTGATCTCGCCGCGCACGAATTAGCACTCTCGATTCGAAAACCGAACGAACGCGTTTCCGTTTCCGACGTCTTTTTGTTTTAAATACCGTGTGACGGTTTTTCTCGGTAGGTTGGGAGGTTAATAGCTTTTTACCCTAAAAATGGGACATTGTGTTGTTTGAAAGGTAGACGACAGTTTTATGAAGTTACAGTCAATTTGGGAGTATGTTAAAGCTATCGTAAAACTTTGAGTTTAAACGTTTCCTTTAAACCTCACAAAACTATCATCATGATCTTAGCCGAAAGACGTCCACAGCTGGACATAGGTCCCGCCAAGCATCGCAAAAACAACTAGTCAGTCCTGTGCATCTCGCATCTATCGGATTCCCGTGACCCTCGCCAGGTCGTCGGTCCATCTTGTGGGAGGCCTTTCAACACTGCGTTTTGCGTTACGTGGCCGCCACTCCAGAACCTTCCGTCCCCATCCACCATCCGTTATACGAGCAATGTGGGCCCTGCTATATCGGTAACTTTGGTTGTCTTGCGGATATTTTTTTTCTGATGTGATCACGCAAGGGCACTCCGAACACAGCACAAAACTATACTAAATTGCAATTAAAACAAAAAATAGAGAAAAAATAAAACCAGCTTTCTGATGCCTGACTGAATTGAACTGCAAAACCACGATCCTCTTTGTGATAAAAAAGCTATGAAAAGTCAAAAAAAACTTTATACGCATAAAAATATTCATAGATATTTCCGATACGCTTTTTCATATTGGGCGACACGGCACGTCAATCGCAGTTTGTTCCGTTTAGAACGTCAATAACACTCCCCCGTATAACCGATATGGTTTTAAAAAAATACATTGACGTATGCGTGTGAAATATCAATTTGATTTTGTTAAATCGAACGCGCCTTTTTTTGGGGCGAATGTCAGTATCGGGTTTTGATGGCAGATTAATTAGTTTAAGAAGGTATAGTGATTAATTTTGATGACTAAAATATTCTTTGATCTGCGGGTCTAAAAAGCTTTAGCAGAAACTAAATTAATATAAGGGTCATAATATGAATCACATTTTTTCATGTGGGAATATTATAATTCTGATATTCGAAATGAATTGAGTAGGATTCGGCTAATTTATGCAATCATTTTACGAATATTAGAAGAATTGCTTATACTTACTTGTTAGGAATTCGGAATATGGTTTGCTTTTAGAATTTCTTAATGTGACATTTTTAGACCCCCTGATTTAGCCAAAGTTAGTTTAGTCAAAGTTAGGTAATTCTGTATTCTGGTTTAATATTTAGAACATAAACAGTACAAAGTATGTTTTCTCTTCCAAAAGTAAACCAACCAAGCGGTTCCAAGTGACCGATTTATCAAGTTACTTTTCTGTTAATAACAAAAAATCTAAGGCAAATAAATATCATGGAAATCGTAACAAAACTTTACCTATTTGTATCCGCCAGAAGCACACAGGGAACACCCAAACAGTTTTGAACCCCATCTATTTATCGCCAAGCACAATACACCGAAATCAAAACGAACCTGATCGCATTTACATCGGGGCTCTATTTTTAAAAAGTTACCTCCTTCCGGTAGCTGTCAGTGAGAAATGGCGGGTAGTGCCTGATTGACGTGGCAGGAAACGCGGGAAACTGGGCCCAACATGGCCGCTCCGTCAGTGTTGAGCGAGCGAAAAATTGCGCGTCATTCTTGCTTGTGGCAACACTGGCGTTTATGCTACGTTATGATATGAAACGCCATGTTTTTCATATTTTTCCTAATGTTTTAAACATTAGAAGTGTATATGAATATGAAATGGCACATGAAATACAATTTTGTTTTGGATTGTTATTGTTTTTCGTATGATTTTCCTTGATGGCAAAGTTTAGTTTTCAATGATTGTGTTTTAAGCAATAATTCTGATGCTTAAAGCGGGAATTAGATAAGACCGACGCACACGTGGGCCACGCCTGTACACGTAGAACGACATCACGTGGCGTGGATCTAATGTAGCTCTACAAGTCTAGCTGCCATATAAAATGTATGGAGACTGACGCGCCTAGATCGGCGTACATGGCCCTATCTTCTCCTCAAGAAGAAGATGGCCCTATGTAGTTGATGTAATCGTTTAAACTGGTATTTAACTATTCATCGACGCTTCTCATTATTTACTTAGCAAGTGAAGCCAGTAGTGTTACTAGTAAAATGGCGGCGACCTCAGATTCCCTGGCGGCGAGTTACAGAGCGCGTTAGTAACGCTCGCCGCTTTGCTCCCGGCAGCAGAGGCGGAATTATTTAGGTGCTGTTTAAATAATAAGTGCTTTTGTAGTTTGATAGATCAAGCTTAAGCAACAGTTGAAGATAGAAAGATAGAGAACGTATTTATTCTGCCCAAATGGAGGTGAAGGTGAAGAGAAAACTGATACTTTGTTTGAAAGATTGCTGATTGTTTGATCCTTGTAAGAAAATTTGGTCGTGTTAGTAGAGAAACTCAATCTGTCGTTATACCCAGATACTGAAAAGCACGATTAGCCTCGGAAGACAGTTGTGGTAAACATGGTTTTTGACAAAATCACACAACGATCACTGAATCCTTGATTAAGAACTATTGATTTTGAGGAGGAAAATCACCAAATATTCTTTCGCTTGGTCAGACTTTTACTGACTAAAATCCACGTATGTGTTCCTTCCCTTTTCTTTCGAACATACCCGCAGTGACCTCTAAGACCTCATTGACTGCCAAAACTTCACTAATACCTGCAAAAGAAATCCATAATAAAATTAAATCTATTACATAAAGCACTTATAAATGATACCTACTTGATTATGTTAATGCCCAGTACATAATATGCGTGTAATATGTATTGCAATGGAGAACGGAACTTGTATGACCTCTGTACGTTTGTGCTTGATTAATCTAATCGTGCGCCCCATTTGATGTGTTATGTGTCGAGGCAAGACTGGCTGTGTGTGTGCACGACTTTGTCTGTGAAAAAAATGATCCTAACATCTTTTTTATCCTTGGCTTATTGAAAGCTAAAATATTAATCAGGACAAATATTTTTTTTTTAGATGTTTAAGTACTTAATTAAAAAAAAGAATCTTAAAAATATATAAAATCTATGTAAATAAACGTGACTTTTTTTAAAGATTTTATGAACATATATTCTCAAAAATAAACTGTTATTCAAAAATATATATATGCTTTTATTTGGTAAAGCTTTAGAATTAGTAAAGCTTTAGAATTTTTTGTATTTTTGACGCGATAGTAAAAAATTTAACACATTTAAAAAGTTGGTAATATGGAGTTTAAATACTCTTATATCACTCAACGATTTGCATACCACACACAACACTTGTCAAAACATTCACTCACTCGTTCAATCAATCACTAACCGACCATAAACACTCATGTAACTTTTCATTCGCCTTGACTGGAAGCACTACTCTAAATAGAGTGGAGCCATGCAGTGTTTGTAATTTTATAACGATCTGTCATCGTTGTCTATGGGACCAATGACGTCAAACCAAGCGATAGGTTATAAGGTCAATGATTGATAGATTGAGAAATGATTGATTCGTGCGATAGTGTGTTAGGTATGTCTAATTATAAATAAGGCTTGGCAAAAACAAGTGAGGAGGTCATTCTAGTATTTATGAGGACATTCTTTGATCTATTTCGTAACATTTTCATCATGCTAATATTATAAAACCGAAAGTTAGTGAATTGTTTTTTTTTTAGGTGGTAAATCATCAATATGACTTTTCCATTCTCTGCATTGAGCGAAAGGATGTGTCACATTTATAACCTGCTTCGTTTTAGAGTCCCGGTTTAGTTAAATCTTCATTTCCAAATGCCTTAACGGATTTAGATAAATCTTGACGGCAAATTAAAGAAGAAAGAAAGAAAGAAAACATATTTATTCCGCCCTAAATGTAAATAAGTAGACCATCTCCTGGAATAGTACATAGAATACTGCTGGCAGAACACAAAAACACTATCATATATCGTTACAAGGCTTCAGACTAAGCGTTGTTAATAACTATTATACCATCCATCACACGCACAATCAATCCATCATAAGGCCAAGCTTAGTATACAAATAATTATATTTAGTACAACTAATAGATAAATAGTCGACATATGTTTTTACTGTTACAAGAAAATACCTTTGCCTAACTACATATTATTCTTCATACTTTCCAAACCCTATCATCAGAAGCACCTCAAATAAATTTCAGCAAACCGTAGGGGCCCAAAAGATTCGAAGCCTACTGGGGCCTACTAGCCTGGGTTGACTAAAGAGATCCCCGGGACCCTGGAATTAGGGCAAAGAAGGAACTGGAGTGATTTTTAGTCATTATGATAATATTAAATTTTTAAATTTTTTTGGTATTTGAGGAACTATCAAATGACTTATCCTGCTCTGCTTGGAGTGAGTCGGAGTGTCCAATTTTTACTGACTTAAACTTACCTGTGTTCCTCTACTTACTCTTAGCGTTCCAGGGCCACAATGGCTCTTTCGAACAATCCCGCTACCCTAGCAAGAGATTAATTCTCAACATTTCTTTCCGTCCGATTACAATTTGGGTGTCTTCAAGACTAGAGTGAATAGGCTCTTAATAAACTAGTGCGCCTCACTATCAACGACTGCATCACTGCTTACCATCAGGTGGGATTGCAGTCAAGCACTGGTTTATGTAATATAAAAAAAAACCTTTTAGTTTGAAGATTTGTGTTCATAATGATGATGTAACTCCTCAAAACACTAAGGAAGACAGATCCATCAAAATTTGACGAATGAGCCATCAAGGCTGTCAGTACAGTACTTACACATAGTAACCTTTAACCTGGATGTAACTACCGCTCGTTAAGTGTAAAACTGTCGGTGAAGTGTTGAAGCGGGTGTGAGACCAGCCGCCATGATGGTTTTGGTGCCGCGGCAATTCTTTTGAGCTATTGTTTGAAACAATTACCGCGGCCTTGGAACGTAAAGGGTAAGTGGAGCAATAGAGGTGGAGTTTAGACAGAAAAAGTCTAACAGTCCCTCTTGCAGAGTTAGTAAGTCATATGATGATTGTAGACCCTCAAAAAAAAGGTGTGGGTTTTCTCTGCTGGATATAAGAGCAAGACCTCCAATAAGAGGTTTGGAGGTTTTACAAGAGGTTTTGGAGAGGTTTTTATTTATATTTAACCTGGATGTAATTACCGCTCGTAAGCTGTAAAACTGTCGGTGAAGTGTTGAGGCAGGTGTGAGGGCAACCGCCATGATGGTTTTGGTGCTGCGGCAATTCTTTGAACAGTTGTTTGAAAGAATTACCGCTGCCTTGGGAGGTAAGGGGTAACTGCAACAATAAGTAGGGTTTTAGTAAAAAAAAGTCTGACACTCCCTCTCGCTTCAGACAGAGCGGGAGAAGTTATTTGATGATTTCTCACCCTGACAAAAGATATGAGCCTTCTGCTGATAATATAAGAGTAGGTATACCCTAAAACGAGATTTGAAGAACTTTAAAATACGTAGGTACCTTTATACACTACGGTCGACGCAATAGACACTTCACGAAAACTCTTTAGCAATTGAAGATACTCGGTAATTGACGGGCATAGTCAGGGCATAAATCTATTTTGAAATAGAATGTCTACTAATAGTCCTAAATTACATTTAGATTAAAATAATTACGTGGCATTAAATAGATCTCAACTGTAGTTAAAATGCATATAATACAACACTCTCGCAAAATATATCTGGCTGAAAGTATTTATAAGTATTATACGAGTATTTAATAAAAAATACTTTCGCCTAGTTCCATTGCCAACTGCATAACCTACAAAAAAAGCACTCCAAGTGACATTAACAAAATCTCGCACACAAATGGAAATATCATTCCAAACCCTACAAATAAATCGTGCACAGCGGTTCATTTTTCACATCCTCGCCTCAAAATTGTTTGTCTTTACTGTTTGTTTGTTCGCCATTCCTGATTTATGTGAGTGGCGCGAGTTTTGACAGGCGCGACACTGACTGACGGAAGGCGAGGCAAGCGTACTTCCTAGAGATGTACTTAGTGCTCGGACGTACTGCAAGCGCGGGCGGGGAGCGGAGCGATTTGCTTGGTCACACTGCAAGCGCGGGCGGGGAGCGGCGCGATTTGCTCGGTCACACAAGCGAAGCGAGGCACGCTTACTTCCTAGAGATGTACTTAGTGCTCGGTCATACTGTAAGCGCGGGCGGGGAGCGGAGCGATTTGCTTGGCTACACTGATAGCGCCAGCGGGGAGCGGCGCGGGTGCGGTCCCCTTTGAAGCTTATTTCACACTACGCTATTATATAATTGCATATATGTATGTGGCATAGAGTTCATGGCACAAAATATCGCTCGCCATACATTTATTATGAACACGTTCGCACTTTGCATTTATAAATGTATGGCAAACGATATTTTTGTGCTATGAATTATATGCGATAATTATGCTTTATACGAGTATTATAGCTTATGAGCTAATTATGAGCTTGATTTTAGTTGAGATTGGAGGAGCCCGTGGCTAGATAATAACAGCCGCACGGGTCAAGGTTGGTCTGTGGATAGGTGACCATCTTAACATACCGAGATTCCTCCGTGCCTCGGAAAGCACGTTAAGCCGTAGGTCCCGGCTGTCATTTGTAGATCTTTGGCAGTCGTTACGGATAGTCAAGCCAGTAAATCTGACTCCAGTCTTGCCGTGTTACCCCAGTTAATGGGTTGTGGAGGTCTGGTAGGCAGCCGGTCCTCGTAAAATACTGGTATCCAGCTAAATCCAGCTTGACTGGAAGCCGATCCCAATATAGTTGGGAAAAGGCTAGGCAGATGATAATTATGATGATTATAGCGTAGTGTAAATTATGAGCTTGATTGTAGTTGACATTGCGCGAGTTACCGCTCGCCGCCCGCGCGTCATTGTAGCCACACTGTAGCGTTGAGCAGTTTTCGCCCGCGTCCGCTCCCTTGCTTCCAGCGTGGCCTTACACCTAGAGATGTACTCCGCGCACTTATCTCTTGCCCCCCTGTCAACCTTGCAAGATGGCGGGTACTCCGTCAAGGGAGCTTAAATTGGGAATTGAAATGAAATCTTTGGACAGGTAAATACTTGTACGTTGAAAAGAGGTGTGCGACGTTGACGGATTGTGTTCGTATTAGGATTATACTGTCGATCTTAAAAAAAAGCTACTGCTACTTAAGATATGTGTGAATAAATTATTCTGTTACAAAATCACATTAATTTTAAGAAAATATTTGTGTGTATGTTTGTCACTTCTTCATGCTCGAACGGCTGCACAGATTTCGATGAAACAGTACGGGATAGCGTCAACTGGTTAAATCATTTTAATTTGAGAGGGGTACTCAATTGATGCAGCTGTTTGTACCTACACGGGTCGACCATGTCGGGCCGAAAGGTCCTGGAGTGGGGACCACGTACTGGGAGACCTAGCGTTGGAAGGCCACCCACCAGAAGGACCGATGACCTGGTGAGGGTCGCAGAATCCATTGAATGCGAGACGCATAAGACCGGCCATTGTGGCGACGCTTGGCGGAGACCTATGTCCATCAGTGGACGTTTTTTTAGGCTGAAATGATGATGAGCTTGAGACATAAATTAGACCTCACTGTCTATTATAACAAGAATATTTTAATTAATTTGATGTTTTTTCTTTTTTCAGGTAAGAACGAGCCGTTTTTGGGTCGAGAAAACATTTTTACAAAGTTCCTTTCTTTTGAATGGTACGCTTAAATTATGATATTTATGATAATATTTGAGTTAATTATTAAGCTTGAGTAATTAATGTTATTCTAGATTCTTTTCTCTTAAAATTGAGGTAACAGTCTCTACAAATTTACTTACAAAAATAAATGTACTCGTAGTAGGTGTCTCTATACCAACTACATTAATTTTTGTACGTTAATTGACCTTTAAATGTAATAGAAAATTACGATTATCCTCTTCAAGATAACTTATCCTGCCTTTAAGATTGTTACGGAAAAACACTATGTCGATAAGTTTTAGGAAAAACCAATACTGATAATTTGATAAATGAAAAACTAAGATATATATATTACTTACTACTTAAATATATTATATAATTATAATGATAAACTAAGCTTTAATTAATAAATTGGGTATTTCAAATCAAGATATGTTTATGTATGTAGATAATACTCGTATGTCTTGAGCATCGACGTCGATTTCCTAGCCTACCGGTTTTCTATCGTTTACTTTTCGGAGAGTGCACTGAATTTGCACAATTTAATTCCGACAAGCCCGTTCCATCATCGGACCACTAGACGTACGGCAATACACTGCTAGTACATGGTGAACATCCTACAAAACGTTTTAGGAACACATTTATTGTACGTATAGCTAAGGTGTGGAATTTCCTGCCGAAGTCTGTGTTTCCTGATAGCTACAGCCTAGGGGTTTTTAAATTAAATGTGAATAGGTTACTTCTAGGTAAGCGTGTTGCATCGTCGACCACTTTGTCGCTTACCATCAGGTGAGATAGTGGTCAAACGCGAGCCTGTCAATAATAAAAAAGATCTTTTGCAACTACGTTTAAGTTTGCCAAGTCCTCACGAATGACAACATCTAACTTCAAATTCTTAACCTGTCGCGCGTTTTATTATTAGGTACGTCATTGAACCTTTTTTAATAATTCCATAAATTTCGGTTTTTCTAAAAAAAAATAATCGTTTTGTCATCTATAAGGACTACAGAAAAATATAACTTAGGAAAAACGAAGATATAGAAACAAACAATTTCTGCCGGTACCGAGTGTACAAACGTATGTACAATTGGCGTTCAGAAACCGACGAAAGTTTGCCTAACAGTTAAAACCATTTAATTCTCTGATTACCTAACTATTCCCCAAGATTTAAGCACCCATGACTAAAGCTCTAAACCAGCGGAATAACATGGGAAATCTACCAAAACAGCCATAAAATGCCAAACAAGATGGATGGCAATTAGCCCTATCGTACCTGCGCAAACGGGGATTGGGGGAATACGTCCCCCAAATTAGATATTAATTTAAAATCCTCCCCCATCGTTCCCTCTGCTTCGAAACGTGTTTACGTAGAACTTGTGATGAATATTATTGAATAACTCAACTGTTTAAGTCGTTTATAATCTTTGAAACGTCTCTGGAAGGGTGGAAACGGTTTTTGAAAGTTTCAGCAGAACCAATTCCTGCTGGCGACCCATAAATCTTTTGAAAGACTGTGGTTTCTGTAAAATCTTCTTGATTGAACCGACTAAAATAAAAAAAAATGGACTGTACTTAACGTTTATTGATTTTTGTACTAGTTACAGCTAGCGACTTCACCCAGGATAAAAAGTGTCTTATGTCCTGTTTCTGGCCATGGCGTACTCGGATGGCAAATTTCACTCAAATCCGTTCTGAAGTTTGAGTGTGAAGGAGTAACAAATATATGAGTATGTTACACCTACACACACATAGATAAACTCGTACATGCATACAAATTTTTTACCTCTACAAAATTAGTGTGATTTATTTACACACACAATGAACAAAGAATCTAAATTCTGTTGAGCTCTCAATCCTACATATTTTACATAAACAAAAACTCTGTCAGTCCTCTAAATACTCCAGGACAAAAAACGCTCACTAAATTCATACACCGTTCTTCAGAATCCATTATCCCGCCCAAATCTTCTAATAAAAATCCACATACACGTACCTACGTCTCTCATAATCCCAAAATCTTAAGGAAAATTCAGCCAATGCGTACTAATCACATCAGATCAATCAGACCAGGTCTGGTGACTGAGTAGCAGATTACCAGGCGCTCGTCAAATGATGCCCAGCGCTTACAAATATCCATTTGTTTTGGTTTAAACGAATCCAGGCCCGTAGGTAACTCCAAAGGTACATTAATTTGCATGATCCGTGGATTAGACGAAAGCTGTGGGGAATTTAAAAGTGCTCAGAACAGGACATAGCTTTTTGTTGGTGCGGTAGTCCTGAAAGAAGTTGTTTTGGATTAGTTTTATCTTGGATTGACACATAGGTTGAAACGATATTACGTCGAGTTGGCGTGTTCTGGATTCTGGTGTTCCACAAGGCGGTATTCTTTCCCCCTTACTATTCTCCATTTTCATAAATTTTATAACTCTCTGTCTTCGGTGTTCGTATCATCTTTATGCCGATGATCTTCAATTATATACAGCTACACGGGTGGAAGGTTTGTCGGACGCTATAGAGGATGTAAATCGGGATTTGGACGCTATCAAGGATTGGTCTGATAGATTTGGGGTATCTGTAAACCCCTCAAAGTGTCAGGCTATCATCATCGGTAGCTCGCGCATGATGGGTAAAGTGGTAGTTAACTCCCTTCCTCCAATTATTTTTAATGGTGCCATCATCCCCATCTGTCCTAGCGTAAAAGATCTCGGTTTGCATCTAGACTCGACGCTTGGCTGGCAAAGTCAGGTTTCCAGTGTTTGCCAAAGAGTCAACGGGACTCTGCGGTGTCTGTATCGTCTGAGGAACTTTTTGCCCGTGAGGACGAAGACTATGCTTGTGCAAACTTTAATTTTCCCAATAATCGACTATGGTGACGTGTGCTACTTTGATCTTAACGCGGTGTTGCTGGATAAACTTGACAGGCTACTCAATAACTGCATCCGGTTCATATTTAACTTAAGAAAATATGACCATATTTCGAGTTTTAGAACTGAGCTCAAATGGATGCCCATTCGCCAGAGAAGAAGTTTGCGCGCATTGACTACTCTTTTCTCTCTACTCAACTCTCCCAACCCTCCTTCTTATCTTATATCAAACTTTCAGTATCTATGTTCTTCTCATTCTAAAAATCTGCGCTCTTCTAACAATCTTTTACTTCTTTGTCCTTCCCATACTTCTGACTTTGTTCATTCTTCCTTTCATATACAGTCCATACTTCTGTGGAATGCGCTTCCTCTCGACATCAGGTCGGCTACCGGTCGGTATGCATTTAAGCGGAGATTAAGGAGTTATTTTCTTCACAAATAGCGGAGTCGTCTCAAAACCCCTTTCTTTTACTTTATATATATATACATATATATGTAGGTATATGTTATATTAATATTTGTGTATGTTTATTTTACTTATATTTAGTTTTTTTATCTTAATAGGTTTTTTTTTAATGCACCTACCATGCTTTCTCTTCACCACCCTTGGTTGACTGGTAGAGAATGCCCAAGGCATTAAGTCCGCCTTTGTACCATTATGTGCAAGATGTTTTAATTAAATTAATTAATTTAGATATTATAAAGACGAACGTTTGTGTATATATCTTTGTATATGTATGTTGGTTTCTCCTTCACGCTCAAATGCCGAACGAATTTCTGTGATATTTGGTACCAGGTTTGCTTCTTCCCTAAATTACACACAAACTATCATCATACTAATATTATAAAACATTAAGTTTCTATGTTTATGTGTGTACGTTTTTACGGGTAAAAGTATTTGAAGAAATTAGGCACCAGGATGGCTTATGTTCTGGATTATGCGGACAATTACGAGTGCATATAAAGTAGTATGGTGTTGTGGTTTTTCTATTCAATTAAATAGAAATACTTTCGATTGAACTCCCACTTGTTTCTTTGATATAGATTTTTATAAAGCAGAACAACGTTTCCCGAGACGACTGTATCCTATAGATTTGCCATTAAAATCTTAAAAAGAAACCCCTAAATACAATAAAAGAAAGCTTACCGCGTCGTTTTTTGTCTATAAAACTTCAAAGAAACGACTTTTCAATCCAAGATTCCTTTGCCCGGAAACTTATGAAAGTGAGCGAGGGACTGAGTTACGGAAACTTAAGTCCACAGTTAAGTTGCAACTTCAACTGAAGGAACTTTAAATACACTTATATTTTTCTTCATGAAACCTGAAAAAAATACGCTTTTCTCTCAATATCGCGGGTTTAATCTGTCCCGCTTTTACACCTTGGAAAGTTTAGTGTGATATTTTTTTGTTTTTGAGGAAGAAAGAAATAATTGAGACCTACAGGACAATCATAGAATAAAATGAAGATTTTAATAAATCACATAAATTAACATAAGAAAATATAACAACAGCATTAAAATATAACAAAAAAAAACCTTTTGCCAGGCCAAAAAGTCTGCTAACTCAGCTTATAAGTAATGTGATATTAAAAACAAAAACACAGTATATGTGTAACAACTGTCATAACAGCCGGATTAATCGGCGTCTTATTTTCATTATTAATAGTTCTAAATACTTGCTTTTCCAAATTACTTGCCATTAATAAAAATGGAAGAGACCAGCTTAATGAGTTTAATGGACGGTCATCACATCATCTACAGACTAACCTCGGTAAGTGTTGCTTAAAGACCTTTGCCACTGTTTATATTATTTTACTATGAATTCATGGTTTACATTCAATAGAATAGATTAAATTTTATTATCATCAAAATAATAGTGATAGTAGAAGTATTAGTAATGATACGGGTAATAAAATGGTCGATATTGCGAGTAGGCGCAAAATTGAGAAAATATCTCCCAAAAGCAGGTGCGGCCGGAAAATTCAAGTTTAATGCACTGTGCATTTCATTTTAAGCTCGATACACCTGACCGCGTGGTCCAAGTTGAAACATTGTGGCGGTGAACAAGAAAATTCATGTCTAAACTTTTGCAATTTAAATCACTGTTTGCAAATCAGTTAAAATAGCAATGAAATATGACCGTAGTGGTTGTTTTTACATCAAGTTTGGTTAGACAAGAAAGAATTTTTTAATTCGGGGCAAAACTTTCAAAAAGCGCTCGCACTTATGGATAGGTCCGGGGAGTGCGGAAATTTTACCTCACTAAAACCACCTTAGTGATTACTATCAGCTCAAAGGAGCTCCACTACCTCTTAAAAGTCCACTTCTAGAACCCCGATTGTTGATAAAATAACCTAAAAAGTCTATCAAAAATAAATTATAGGCATTTGTCATCGAAGTATCACCTGATAAATTCTAAATATTTTAGACCTAAGATAATCAATACCGCGCAATGCAATGACACTTTCTTTTAAGTCCATGTTTTATTTATTTATTAATTACTCACATACCCGCAAAACGAGACACAATAGTAAAACAATAACAGCGCGGTCTCATAGGACCGGTTGGGGATTCAAACGTTAATAAGATATCTAGCAAGTCCTTTTGAAAGCACCTGTCACAATATTTTAGGAACATTTATTCAATGCTTGAAAAAAAACTAAAAAATTCCCTTACTACACTATTTTTTCCCGCTATCACTCATAACTCACACTTCTTGTTACCACTTCAACACAAGGGGTTCGAGCCGTGCCAGTTCAAACCAACCACAGACAACTGAGTAACCAGCTTGTACGTAATTAGTGTTAACCCCCAAATTACTACTCACCCTTTTGTCAGGTGCTTAGTACGCGCAGCGAGTCCCTACATATCGGAAAAAAAAATTCGAGGTACTTACCATGGTCAAAGTATACTGTTTTTAAACTCTTGATTCAAATCATGTCACCTTGAAAACTTAGTGAAGTAAGCTGTCATTCCGGTCTTTCTAGGAATTAACTTCACATCACCTTAATTTTTAACGGTGATTTACAGAATAATCTTGGAGCCTTGGGTCTTAGTGTCTTATGAGAGCAAATTTGTGAAAGCACTCATACAGAAGTAATTCCTAGTGTAGATGCAGTGGTTTAAAAAAAAAAACCAATGATCATTAACAAACATCAAAACTCCAATTTAACCTATCACATACCCACAAGACGAGACACAATAGTAAAACAATAACAGCGCGGTCTCATAGGACCGGTTGGGGATTCATGAACTTAGTAGGATAGAATTCGCCGTCCCCGCTACCGCTCACGCTCCAGACCACCACCGCCCGATCCACACGTTGGCCGTCAATTCGGTTATTACGTGACCTACCTCGCAATTTGCGTGTTTCATTTTCCTCCTCCTTCAAACTCGTTGATGAAGTGGCCGCGCTGTTAATCGCTGAACGTGCAGCTTTTAAGGAGTAAGAGATGGTGGTAGCTTAAAATTGCCTTTTTATGGGGCTGGTTTTATTTATATTGATGTGAGTGATGTGTAATGTCAATGTATCATGTTGATTGCTCTATCATTTGAAGGTTTGCTGGGAGAAAAGTTATCTTTTAGTTAAGCTCGCCTTTAACTCAATTCTTCTAAGATTCGCTCGAAGTGAGTTCTTCTTCTGCTCAGTAAGAGATGGTGGTAGCTTAAATTTGCCTTTTTATGGGGCTGGTTTTATTTATATTGACATTGCTGATGTGTAATGTCGACATAATTATCATGTTGATTGCTCTATCATTTGAAGGTTTGCTGGAAGAAAATTCATCGTTGAGTAAAGCTCGCCTTTAACTCAGTTCTTCTAAGACTCACTCGAAGTAAGTTCTTCTTCTACTCAGTAAGAGATGGTGGGGGATCCTGGAAATTTGCCTTTTTATTGGTTTAGTTTTATTTATGTTGATATTGCTGATGTGTAATGGCAATATATCATGTTGATTGCTCTATCATTTGAAGGTTTGCTGGGAGAAAACTCATGGTTGAGTCAAGCTCACCTTTGGTCGTTCTGTGCCCTAAGTTACCTGATCCATTTTAGAAATATAAAGAGAGAAATATGTGTCAGACAATAAGAATCACTTTTGTACATGAATTGTCATCGGGTTCTAAGCGTAGTTTTAAAGATGAATGGAGAGGGAGGCCAAAGAAAAGTTTGATAGATTGTATTAGGAATGATATGAAAGAAAAGGGAACTTAGTGATAGCGTGACGAGTGACAGGACAACATGGAAGAAATAAAACATTTTAAGTCTCCAAGTTATTACTTAGAGCAGACTCCTGCTCCTTATTAGGAACAGGAGCCGGAAGAAGAAGAAGAGTATGTAAAGTTTTTGTGAATAATATAGAATTAAGAATAAGATCTTGCCTCTTTTTGAAATTGGTTAACTACTTCGAATATTCTCATATTTCGAACTGTAGAAAATAAAAACCCCATTTTATATGGAATACTAGCGGCCCGCCCCGGCTTCGCACGGGTGCGCAAAACGCAAAATTATCATATAAACCTTCCTTTTGAGTCACTCTATCTATTAAAAAGAAACCGCATCAAAATCCGTTGTGTAGTTTTAAAGATTTAAGCATACATGGGGATATAGGGACAGAGAATGTGACAGACTATGTAGTGACAAGGTAAGAAAAGGACAAAAATATTCAGAAAACTTGTCCACATTTCGATGATTCGTATAATTTCCTAACTTGCACCACGATCCAACAGGTAGGGGCGAGGGTGCGAACCCTAATACCCTGCCTACCCCTTAAAACATAGGGTGCCATGTTATTGTAGTGATATTTGAATAAACGTAGCGTTTCCATGTCTACCGGGGAGCGACAACTGATAACTGTGTGTTTACATATATTTTTATAGGCTTATCTTTTACGTTTCACTTTTTATGTGGTCGATCTTGTTTGCGGGACAAACTTGGTTAGAGATGGGACAGGAAGGAGAAAGGAGAGGCCTTTGCCCAGTTGTGGGACACATAATAAGCTACTGAAAAAAGAACTTTCACTAGCTGTCCCACGCGGTTTCGCGTCTGGTCTGGTTAGTACTCTGTGGAGTACTACCTATGGGTTGTAGCGCTTTACATATGATATAGACTTCCTCAATAAAATTGGGCTTTTATGAATAATTTTTTTTTTGATTTTGAATAAAAAAAAAATATTTAGTTTGTTTGAACGCGCTAATCTCAGAAACTACTCTGAGATTAGCGCGTTCAAACAAACTCTCTAGCTTAAAGCTTTATAATATATTATTACGAGTATATTATAAATATACGAGTAGATGCCAAAAAAGTATGATGATATGATAATGGAAAATGTAAATTTGCCTTTTATTTTGAACTAGGACCTCATCAAATAACTCTGTCCAATCTAGATGAAGCGAGAGGGAGTGACAGACTTTTACTAACTAAAACGCACGCCGTCTTTCTAATGATAAATCTTCAGTTATATTAATATGAAATATTTTAAGCTCAGCTTTAATAAAAAATCTGGTAATTTCCCTCTAACAAATTGAGGATAACAATGTCCTGTGTCATTTATATTTAGATTATTTAACATTTTTCCCTTACTTTGTTTTTATACCTGGAAAAATACTTACGAAACAGCCCACACCTCTCGAGCATTCCAACAGGTTCTATTCCGAATTAATAAAACGAAACCTACACGAGTTACCCATTCCTACGCAAAAGCCAATAAACCCAATTCCCAAAACAATTTCGTTCCAGAACAAAAAAAAAAGGAAAAGTGAAAAAAAAAACATCATAACATTGTTAACATTATTTCGTAACAGAATCGCCCACCTTACCACATAAGAGGTAGGTAGGTACAGAAGGCTATCTACATACAAAGCGCGCTCGAGCAACGCACACATAGACACCGCTCATAGACACGATATCTCGGACTATATGCGCTTGGGCTGTGCTCGGACTGAGCGGCCGGCGCCTACCCTAGCGCATAGTTTCCCAACCTTTTATGAACTACTGCCCTCTATACAAAAAGATCAAAATTTTGACACCCTTTACATAATATTTAGGTAACTACACTAACTTTACTCTATTAGGTAATAATCAGAAATTAAAAATTCATTCGCTCTCTCTGTAATCGTGCTATTTATGATCGTGGTTACGGCTTGTGATTATTAATTATTTTAAATTTGCCTTTCGACTCGCTATACTGCCCCCATGAAATGCTCCAGTACCACTAGGGGCGGTACCGCCTCCGTTGGGAACCTATGTCCTAGCGTAAACGCCGAGCCCAGCTATGAAAAGTGACACATACATGAGTTGGCCTTCTGTGCCCATCTATTTAGTGACTTAACCCTTCGCCCGCCGCTGGTCCAAAAGACCCTCTATTTACATATTTATATTTACTATCCTCGGTTATTGAACTTACTATCGCTCATTGAATTGAAAAAAAAAACTGTTTGCTCAATACTTACAAATATGCTTATACGGTCAATGTGTACGGTCGATGAGATAATACTTGAGTGAATAAATAATTTAAGTGCTTCGTTAATGTTACTGGTACGTTTACTAAAAAATATATCGGTTTTGTTTGCCTAATATCTAGGTTGGGTGGATAAGTCATCGTTTCGTTTAAACTCTTTAATTTTTATGAATACCTGGATTCGTTAATTATCAAATTTTGTTTTTTTGATGCGATTTTATCAAATCAAATCAAATCAAATCAAATCTTTATTTGCATAGAATGTAGGTAATAACAATAAAGATGTTAAAAGTATATAGTGAGCCAGATACATAGTATCTTATTTCATGAAATGTCTATTCGTAATATACATGTGTGCGGTGAGTTTATCAAATCGCAATTGTTTTTTTACAATCTTATTTATTTATTTTATGATGTTTCAGGAGCAAACAGTTACACTATAGTATTTTTTCAATTTGAACCAAGTACCTCCTGAGATTAGCGCATTCAAATAAATCAAATAATAAATAACCAATCCCTTCAGCTTAATAATATCACTTGCGTCTTCCGCAGAAATTTAGCAAAACTAACAATTTTCATAATAGTTACAATTGTTTTAAAACGTCTTCGTCTGCAAAATAACGGGTTTGTAACCCGTTTCAAACTGTCACTTAAAACCTTACTCAGCCTGTCGACAACCCCTGAACCTTGAGGTTTGCGGGTTTTCAAGATTAATTCGACCTTTTTGATCTCACTTTAAGATATCTAATTTCAAAATACAAAAGCTTTTTCATCCAGAATAACTCTAAAAGAGAAATGGAAATGTCTCCAACGCTTGGAGTAAATAGGCACTTAATAAAGTATTGTGCCTCACTATCAACGATTGCATCATTGCTTACCATCAAGTAGGATCGCAGTCAAGCAGTAGTTTAAACCTATTAAAAAAAAATGAGAATGCTTAGGGAAGATGCTGAAAAGTGGCCCACGAAATACAATGTGTCTATTTCATGAAATACCCATTCAATAGGGTAAGACAAACTGAAAAGGTGGTATTTATTATTTTAAAGTTTAGAATTCCGTAAATAAATACGTTTTACTGCCATTAATCACATTTTATTCATCATACAACTTGACTCTGATCTGCAAAAAATTTAAGTCCTACCTCTACCTTGATGTTTTCACCTTAAGTTTTATTACATTGAATAAAAACCCAAGCATTGTCATTCTCACTAACCACACAAAAGCAAGTGAACCTAACTATAAAATCCAACAATGTTATCAACGGTTTTTTACTCGAGTAAATAGATTGGGTCCCGAACCGCTCAGTGAGGCGACAGACCCTCACACTCGGAAACTTAAAACACTCCCTGCTCGGGGGCAAAACTTTTACGACGGATTTCCTTGACATGCTCTCAGAACCCCGAAGCCCTGTTCCAAGACTCCTGCTGAAGTCTCTAAATGTTCGAAAATAAGTATTTAAGCCCTCTTTTGTTCTTTGTTAATTATAAAACGCCATTCTTTTTTTTAAAGGTGCTTGTCCGGTCTTGCTTTGTAATTCGATAAAAATGGATATACTCGTAGGTAACGGAGTTTCGATTTTGTTATAAAAAATTGCTCACATTATAGGTAGTTATTTGTGCAGTGACGTTTCACAACCCAAATATTCGATATTGTCTTTATGAATATACTTAATTTGTATTATCGAATAATACATGATTTGGTTCATCATCATCTCAGTCGCATCGTATTCCGCGACCGATCATAATTTGGTTATTAAAGAAAAATAAATTATTCGTAAATTATTCGTAGTAAATCGTATCCTAAAGATTAATGGTTATTAAAGAAAAATAAATTATTCGTAAATTATTCGTAGTAAATCGTATCCTAAAGATCAAGCAAAAATGAATATGTCTCAATGCAACAACTCATTACAAGACTGGAAAATAAAGGTTACTGGTTCTCAGGATGCAGTTGCCTAAGTGCTGATGAAGTTTTGAAATCAACTACAATGTATAAATCAAATACAGTTATGACAACTTTCTTGCTAAGGTTCTGAATAATGTATAGACCTACTTACTTTTTAAGTATGCACGAATATTCTTGGAGAAGGTTGAGTCTGATTCTGAACATGTTATTTTTCTATTAAGTGCAAAACTATGCATTCAGTGGCTTAAAAACTCATCGGAATAAAACAGTTCCTCTAATTTTGAGCACCTACTATCAATCCATCATTTCATCATTCGTATTCATGCAGCCCATTCAAAACAAAATGATCGATTTCTCTCTTTAAACGCTCAATTACGAATGACGACTTTCCTTCAATTATCGTTATCGAATATGACATGAATTTTGATTATGCAACTTTCTGTATCTTTGGGAATAAGGGCGATATTATCGGATACGTAACTTTATCGCTGGAGTTTTATCGATTGGAGAAAGGCTGAATACTTTTTTTTCTCAACTTAGGGTTGAGTTTTAATTTTTTCATCTGTTGTTTGCGATTTAATAGTCAGTGTCAAGTTTAAGCGACCGCAGCAGTTCTATCGAATGATTGATTTCAAGAAATAGCTGTTCAGTAGCGTTAGAAGAACCAAGAGGGTTGTATTGATGATTTTAGTGATTAAAATTCCGTAAATAAGTACGTGTTACGGTCTCAAATTATATTTCAGTAAATATAGAACTTCACATTGACATGCAAAATGCAACAAAAATTAGGTAACATTTGAACAGCTTTAAGTCGGTAATGCTAAAAGTGATCAGACATGACCTTGAACCCAAAGGAAAAGCACACAGGTATGGTCTAGTCAGTATGGTATGGTCAATAAAAGTTTAACACACCCCCTACCACTCCACCCTAGGGCAGTACAAGTTGTTGAATAATTTCTCACATAAAAAAGGTGTATGAACCAAAGTATCAATATTTAATGATACAATGACCCTAGTGTTTGAGAAATGCGGTGAGTATCGAGTTTCAGTTGTGCAAAGGTCCAATGAGTCTAGAGTATTATGGTCTGTATCGACTAGTGATGCCCAATTCCGCTATAAACAGAAAAATACAAAGCGCTTTGGGAATACATTTATTATGCGTACAGCTAAAGAGTGGAATTCCCTGCCGGGGTCTGAGTTTGCTTGTAGTTACAACCTAGGGGTCTTTAAGTCAAGAGTGAATTGATTACTTCTAGGCAAGCGTGTTCCATCGTTGACCACGTCATCGCATACTATCATTTGAATCCACTGTTGGCATTTTGTTGAACAAGATGTTATTTATTTATTTATTAATTTTCATCATCATTTACTTAGCCTTTTCCCAACTATATTGGGGTCGGTATCCAGTCAAGCCGGATTTAGCTGAATACCAGTATTTTACTGGGAGCGGCTGCCTACCAGACCTCCACAGCCCATTAACATGGTACTTCATGGCAAGACTGGAGTCACATTTACTGGCTTCTGACTATCCGTAACGACTGCCAAAAGATCTACAAATGATAGCCGGGAACTACGGCTTACAAATTACAATACAACAAATTATTCTGAAGTCTATTATCTTATAAATTAATTTAAAACACGAAGGCAGCGGTAATTTAGCAAACGCTATAACGCTAAACGCTATGAATTAAATAGCGTGTTATATTTTGACGCTATACGTTACATTAAGCACCACTAGTATGAGCCTGTGTAGTCTACAGTAGGTACCTATGTGTTGTGGGTTAGCTGCTAGCTGTGTGCAAACACTGGGTTCTGGGTATTGGTGAACTATGATATGGGTGTTGATTAAATAAGCTGTGGTTACTAAGAAGCGGTTTCTGAATTGTGAATTTAGAATTAATGGAACTGTGTTCAGGTTAAGGGTTTTTTATATAAAGTAAGTCTTCCCAATCTGGGTAGAACGAGAGCCCAGTCTGGGTTGTCAGTCTTTTACTGACTGAAACCTCCTCCTTCCTTTTCTTTGCCCTTCTTTGACGTGGTAACTCTTTCAAATGATCCCACATTATTGTAAGCCAAATGCAAAACGTATGTTGATGGAATAATATTTTTGAGACTGTCTTGTCTAATAAATATTGGAAAGTCTTAAGTCAAAAAAAAAAGTATTTTGTAATTAAAAATAGACTAGACTATTAACTGCCTTGCGATCACAAAATTACCTACCACCTAAGTTTATACAAGTAACGACGAAGGTGGCGTAGATTTGACGCGACAATAACATTCTACAGTATTGTAAGCAAATTACAAACCTGTTACTAATAGCGCACCTGCGCACCTCCCACCACTGAGTTACTAGAGTGTAACAGAAATCAGGTTCTAGCGAAATACGCCACTGAGTATACACTGTGTGTAATTTATAAACACCTGCCGGAGGGACTAAGTACTGCTTGAAATACCCGCACCGATAATTTTGCATAATTTCATCATTAAATTCTTACATTGTATACGAGTATACAAGTAAACTCAAGCCCATTTTTTTATTCTTAGGATCAGAGGCTCTGCCACAGGGTCGAGTTGAAACCTACTAGACTAAATTAAGGGACTTTCGGCGGAAATTCTGAGGGACTATTCGAAATAGTTCTCTTATTAAAAACAAACTCACATTCGCAATTGGACCTGTGATTTCACAAATATGTAAACTCATAAGACACAAACGGCGTCCCAATATCGACATCAATCACCGTGGCCCTGGAACGTAAAGGGCAACTGAGGGTACCTACACAAGTGGGTTTTATTCAGTAACAAACTTAACTCTTAATAAACTAGTGCGCCTCACCATTGACGATTGCATCATTGCTTACCATCAGGTGGGATCGCAGTCAAGCGCTAGTTTATAACCATTAAAAAAAAAACAACCTAACACTTCACACTCCATCCAAACTGTGAAAGAAGTTATTTCATGATTTCCCACCTCTCAAAAATTCTGCAAAAGTTCTCTACAAAAACCAAAAATTAACCCTCCAACCAAACTGCTAAACTAAAAACCTCACCACCGTTTCCTAACCTACCATACCATACCTACTATATATCAACCCTGAACTCCCCAGACCATAGCTGTCCTCTTCATAAACAACTCAGTGGGACAACGGGGGCCATAAATCATGGTGGGCCGAGGATTGGCGCTAACGTCCACATCCGCCCACTGACTATCAATTTCGGCCCCGTCTAGCCGGTCCATAAGTTATCGAATTTGTACCTCGCTTTTGGGGGTTAAGTATTGATTGCTGGACTTTACTGGGAGAATACTGTTTTAAGTGGTTTGTTGACACTGTTGGGTAATGTGTTAAGTAGTGTAGAATGTTGGTTGCTTAGTTTTGAATGTGGTTTTTTTTTAGTTGGTAGGTTCGCGTTTGAACACTATTTGACCTGATGGTAAGCGATGATGTGGTCGACGATGGAGCACGCTTGTCTAGAAGTTACTTATATTTTTTCTGGGTCTTGAATGTGAGTTTGTATTACAAGTATTTTTAGGTGATAGTGTGATACATCATGTTTGTGAATTACACCTGCGATACAGGAGCAATTCCTAGAGCGGGGCACCGATTTTAGAAAAAAAGAAAAAACATGTCTCTGAGACTCACAAGTCAAGTAATCATCCCAATATTCGTTTTTTTAATGGCTAATCAAGTCTTACTTAGTCTAGTAAATATGAAAATCAAATCTGTTATACCTCATCTCAGCCGAAAGACGTTCACAGCTGTCATAGGCTTCCCCCAAGAATCGCCACAACGACCTGACCGGTGCGTCTTCGGATTCCCACGACCCTCACCAGGTCATCGTGATCCTCATCCATCTTTATCATACGTAAATTACCAAAAAATCCCATCCACAAGTCCCCATTTGCTTTCAGTTCCACAAATTCCATACCAAGACTGTTTAGTTTCAACCATGAATGGTACATCAGAAACTACACGAAAAAAACTAAAACGTGTCCCCCGTCTTAATTGGAAGCAAACATGTGTACACCGCTCGGATATCGGATAGAGACGCTACGGGGATCTAACTTTGTGTCCTTCGCCACAAAAGATGGGCGCTCTACTGACTTATTACGTCATCAGGGTTCTGTGCTGTGGTTATTGATGCTGATATTCATTCTGCAATACTGGGAAGTGCAAAATTGAGTGGGTATTCGTCTAATAAACACTACTTTCGTCCTGAGTGGAGCGAGAGAGAGGGTTAAACTTTTACTGTCTCAAGTGAATCTATGTTCCTTTAGTTGTTCTTCTGTTTAGGGCCACAGTATCTCTTTTGAACAATCCCGCGACCTCACTGAGAAGTCTGTCATGCATTTTAGTGTAGATTAAACCAGGCATATATAGCCTAATTGGTACCGTGGGGTATACTTTACCGACTGGAGCACGTAAGCCTAGTTTACCATATTGTTCATGTTGTTGTAAAGAGCTGATTCCTATCTTCATTTGAACTTGATCCTTGTAGTATTTGTGAATTAGATATGGAAATATAAGGCCAAAACACTAAAAGAAAATTACTTTTTTTATTATAGTTGAGCTCAAATTGACTGGCAGTATAATAATAGCTGTATTAGGCACATAAGCAGCGCACAATTCAGATCTTGCACTAATTCTGCAACATGGTTGCACTTTCAAAATTAATTAAGCATTCACTTGACTTAATTAGCAAAGTATGTATGAGTGTTTGACTGTACTACTGTCATTCTGAAACACCCTCAAAGGCAAGGGGTGTTATGACTTATGGCTTGGTCTGTATGCTTTAAAATAGAAACGCATTACTCATCGAATTCATTAGAAAAATTACACGTTGTAATATTTTATAGTTTTTGTTTTATGTCATTTTTCTCGCGGTGTAAATAAATTATTAGGTGTGTTTAGATTTTTTCTACTAATTGGACCACACGGTACGAGAGGATTAGAACAGTGGCGGTCATAATAATAAGGGGACAGCGTCAGTGTTTTTTAAGTGGAGAAGGGTTCTACTAGGATATTTTTTATTTTTAGTCAAATACAAATAATAAACGTAAAAAAACGACCAAACAAAAATTTACAAAAAAGGTCATGTTTGTTGTATCCTTTAAATATTTATTTCATCTTTTAATTAGTGTTTGTAGTTAAAGCGACAACAAAAATACATCATTTTTTAAACGGTTAACTTTCTAACTAGCACGGTTCATGAGACAGACGGTTGGACAGCGAAGTCTTATCAATAGAGTTTTACTATTTGGGTACGGAACCCTAAAAAAACAATAAGAACTGAAAAACAAAAATCGTTTTAAAATACAATTGGCAACTAAAGCCGACCCTGAATACAAAAATACCAAAATATTTATTCAGAGACACTGAATGTTGAATAAAATGCAAACGTCTAGAATGCATAATAAAATATAGGTGAGACAAATATATCACGACCCAGTAATTGGGGCACTTCCTACTTCTATTACGAAAAATATACGTTTGTACATGTGTACGGTTGAATCGGGATAGAATGGGGATTGTCCAGCGTTTTAGAAGACTTGGACTACGCCGATGACCTATGCCTGCTAAGTCATACGCACGCCGACATGCAAGCAAAATTGAACGACCTACGTCAGGAGGCAGCGAAAACTGGGCTTAAAATTAACTCGCGGAAGACCCAGGAAATGCGTACAGGGGTGATTAATGCTGCGCCGCTGCTAATCGGCACTGAGGCAGTGGAACGCGTCCAGAAATTCACGTACCTCGGAAGCGTCGTGGCGGAAACTGGTGGAACTGAAGAAGACGTCGCTTCTAGAATCGCCAAAGCCCGCGGTACCTTTGCACAGCTGAGACCGGTTTGGCAATCACGGAAATTGACTCGAAGAGTTAAGCTAAAAATCTTCAGGTCAAACGTCAAATCCGTGCTGCTTTACGGGTGCGAAACGTGGAAGGTGACAAAGGAGATCTCACGACAAATCCAGGTTTTCGTGAATCGATGCCTTCGCCGTATCCTCGGAATTTACTGGCCCGAGATCATCTCTAACGTAGAGCTGTTGGAGAAATGCCGCGAAAGCCCGATCGACCACCAGATCAAGCGTCGCAAGTGGAGTTGGATTGGTCACACGCTTAGGAGGGATTCCAATCATATACCTAAACAGGCACTGGACTGGAATCCCCAAGGGAAACGGAAGCGTGGCCGTCCTCGGCAGACCTGGCGACGCACCGTTTTGGCTGAAGCGAAAGACATCGGACTGACGTGGAGCGAGGTTAAGCATAAAGCGCAAGACCGCTCGCGTTGGGTGACTACTGTGGACGCCCTCTGCCCCAGCTAGGGGATATAGGACCTTAAGTCAGTAAGTCACGGTTGAAACATCGAACTGTTTACCCAGTTAAATGGAAACACTAGTTAATTTAATCAACATAGTTACCTAATTACGTAAATAGAACGTTTAAATTCAGTTCAAGGTAAATAAACACTTCACTATAGGCGCGGGCTTACGGACGGCGAGGAATGGGTAACTCGCCGTCCGGATAACCGTTCGGACCGAACCAGTCGTTGACGGCGCGTTGTGTTCCATGCCTCAAAGAGATGTCGGTAATACTGTAGACCCAGGAGTGACGAAGCCTACTGATGTCATACGTTGACTTCTGATAGCTTCTGAAATGTCTGTCTTGTGTCGCAAATGGCAACTAAAAAACACAGGTATTGTTTTAGTCCGTAAAAGTCTGTTACTACTCCGTCCTAGAGCGGAAGAAGCCATTGCATAATTCCCCATCTAAAAAAAAAAAAACAAGGAAACACTTTCCAACAATCTTAAAAAAATGGAATAATACTTTACCTTTTAAAAACGAATTCGATGTCACACAAAATTGAAATTGATTACAAAAAAAATACACTGTGTACTTTTTTTCGGCCGCACGTGTACCATGAACGATGGTGTCGTATAATATGTCGCACCATAAAAAACATGGTTTTTATTAATAGCTCAGAATAAAATTATTAGGGCGGGCATGCTATAATGAATAGCATTATATCATATATTTATTATATCAGATCGAAATCGTGATATAATTGAGCTCAAACTATTTGTAAGCTTGTTTTATTTTTGATACTGGAGCGTAAGAAGTATAATTTATTTATTTGGGTGTTATAATTAATAGCCTTCTAATTTTATAGAGTTTAAAAGTAATAAACAGACACAACAGACCCATTAATATACAAAATGAGTGTGTGTGTATGTTTGTTACTCTTTCACGCTCAAACGGCTGAACGGATTGGGATAAAAATGGTCACACGGGTTGGACCAGGACATGGTCAACACGTGGACCAAGTTTCGTAGAAATTCATTCATACACTCACAGACTAGCCTTTATAATATTATTAAGTGAGACAAAATTGTGTAGTCTTATTCTATACCACTCGGTTAATAAAACTGATATTTTAAAGTGATTAAATTATTTATTGGTTGTGTTTTTATGTCTGTCTCTGAAAATGCATAATATAAAAAAATTAAAAAGATAGTACTTACTTACTTAAAATTGTTCACTGATAGGTATCAACTCCACCAATTAGACTATGTTTTTTTTTTTTAAATTGTTTTAAACTAGTGCTTGACTGCGATCCCACCTGATGGTAAGCAGTGATGCAATCGTTGATGGCGAGGCGAAAAAAACTTAGTATGTATGTTATTTAGTATGTTTTTTATCGGAAAAAATCATGGCCTCGCAAAAAAGACCGAAGGTTGCTCCCCTAAACTACTAAAGCTAGTTTATAAAAGAGAAATATTCCGTTTAATTCAGTCTCAATCGGTTTTATCGTCAATAAAATGGCGGTCGGTGATGATACAAATTGTGTTACAGGAATGTAAAGCGCTCTTCATTTGTGTCTGATCGATTGATTTTAACGAGCGAACATTTAAACGACCATTATCATTCAGCGGCTAGAATAGATTGGTAGAGAGGATATGGTATCGCAAATATGTGTGCCAATTTGAACAGAAGTAAAATTTACAGTTGAAAAATTAATAAAAATAAAATCGAATTGAGCAACCTCGTCTTTGAATTCGTATGATTAAAAAAAAAAATTGATTCGTATAACGTATGTTTTAAGATTAAATTTATAAATACTTCTTTTTTGAGGACAGCCTCAAAACTAAGAGTATCTCTACAGGATTATATGCATTATAAATTGTGTAAGAAAATTTAGCAGATTATGAATATTTTTTAATTACTACTACATATCAGGCGGCATAACATAGGCTAGCATAATCAGCGGTATAATATTCCTACTGGAACTCAGGCCTCCTCTTTAGTAGGGGTAACGAGCCGCATTACATTACGTGGGCCCACTACGGTTGGATGCAAATCACAGACTTCTTTTTGGTTTCCTCACGATTTTTTTCTTCACCGTTTTCAGAACCGGTGATGAAATAAATTACACCAAGTAAACTACTTGCCTGAGTTTGAACCCACAATATACTCGTACAACTCGTAAGTCGTGACCAATACCACTGAGACACCACTGCTTCCGTCTTCATAAAATCATTTAACTACAGATTAAAGTGTCCCTCCCACTTTTGATCGCATTGCATCGCTTAAATACTTCTCCATAATAAATATGACATAGTATTAACTTCATACATTCCAAACTGAACTGAACCCTTTGAAGCAATATAAACTCACACTCATGAATTTGTCCACATTGCTTACAATAAATCACTAAACGCATTAAAGTTATTTCAGTCACAAGATACAGTAATGATAATCCTAAATAGTACTACTATGTAGCAACTGCCACGCTGTCACATTAGTCTTTTAATATTTTACTATTTATACAAAATTAAAGCTTAAAGCTATAGGATCAAAGTTGAAAGTTCTCTATTCTTAAGGCTTTTGTAATGTACTGCATTTCGCCCGAGGATAGGTACTGAACATAAGTTGGAGACAAGTCGCTGTAAACTTTTACTTAACTAATAAGTTCTTGTTAACGAAAAACTTTAGTTTAAAGTTTGTAATTAAGTGGTTTTCTCCAGTTACTACTACAGTTACATTTTATATTCAAGAAAAAGGTAGGAGAGAAACTCGGAAACAAAATTCTCTCTCAAAAATTGAATTAAAAACAAAATATGACGATTCATGAAACGCATTTCGTAAAATTTCCCTGTTGCCAAAACTTCTCGACTTATTTACTGAATTCGCAGCCTTTTTTTGTTCGGAAGTGGGCAAATTTTTTGGCACGCCACTGTACTGTGTACCCAATTGGGTACAGTCGGCAGCGCGGTCGTTTTTTCACAAAGCGCTCTGAATGGTTAAACTTGAGCACTTTATAGTGGGCCTGAAGTGCCAACTGGCATACAGTGCTTAGTTAGGAAGCAACTCATATTTTCTTAGAAACTAATCTAGACTCTAAATTAATTATTTTTATCTTAATTTTGGTGTTGGTCATAGGTTGAATTTACTTTAGATTTAGGAACATTTGAATTTCGTTTTAATAAGTTTAACACAAGTTTTGTTTCGACTTTTGTTTTAGCTTTGGTCAAATTCAACATTATTTTTTATTGATACATATGGTTTTATTAGTATTTGACCGCGATCCCACCTAGGTATTTTTAATTACACTACAGTGCATTAATATTGCTCCAGAATATTTTTTCAAGCTTTGTCTACCCAATCAATTTAAACACAACACCTATTAAACATATGATATTGATGAAAGTAAAGCAGGGTGCAGTGTTGATTGTTTGCCTTCCCACGCGGGTCGCGGCTTCGATCCCGGGAAGTGATATTAGATATTAATATCGAGCGATAGTATAGCGGAACAGCGGCGGCGGTAAATCCTCCGCCGTATTATATTATACATATGTACAAGAATATGGGTGTGTATGTTTGTCCCTTCTTATTTTACAAACAGCAGAGGTAGGTATTCATTATATTGTTACTAGCAAATGTTGTTCTGACAAATAAATTTTCAAAGAAAAAAATGGCAGGTGAGGACAGAAGGCCAAAAAATTAGCCTACTAAACTAATTCTACACAAAAAAAATCTTAAAAATCAATCAAGCTATTTCGGAGGACTACCTAAAATAAATACAGATAAAAAAAAACGATCAAGTCATTTCGCAGGAGTTCGATTTCAAATACAAATGAAAATCTCGTGTCTAATATGACACGAGATTTTCATTTATTACATTAATAAACGTTATTGGAGGAACAAAAACATGTAGTTTAAAAATAAAGTTCATTTTGACGGCAAAATTATTTCAAGTAATGTCAACATTCATAGATAATAAAATATGCCAAGTGAACTGTCAGTGTCATCTGTCAGTCACTTCGTTCCCGTTCGCCTTTTCCGCTTTACATTAAATATTAAATGTGCACACGTTTTCGACCTACACAATCTGAGTCTTATTCAAATACTAGCTGAACCCCGCGGTTTCACCCGCATTTTTAGCTCGGCTCCTATTAGACCACGCGTGATGTTTGACGTTTGAATCCCCAACCGGTCCTATGAGACCGCGCTGTTATTGTTTTACTATTGTGTCTCGTTTCGCGGATATCTGAGTAAATAATAGCCTATAACCTTCGTGAATCCTTCGTGGGCTATCTAACAGTGAAAGATTTTTTCAGATCGGACCAGTAGTTCCTGAGATTAGCGCGTTCAAACAAACAAACTCTTCCGCTCTATAATATTAGTATAGATAATGAGTATTTTGTGCAGGAAAAGCAATCAAAATTACATATAGCTAAATTAAAGTGTACAAATTCGCACTGTTTATTTTTAAGTCAGTAAAAAACTACTTCTATGAAGTTAGAATGTGCAAAAATTAGGTCATTTAAACACATGTTTTTGGAGCTGGGTCAACATTTCTGTCATTCAGTGTATCACTAGCGCCATAAAAATGATCCGAGCAATTGACCCATCTTTTAAATTGTAGCGGTGTTTATAAAATAATAAAAAATACTACAGAATCGGAGAAGTTAAAGTACTGTGTATAAGGATGAGAACCATTAACCAAGCGAAATATATTAGCTATACAAATATAGTCCGTTTAATGAAAGCGCGACCTGAGAAAAAGAGGTTACATCCAAAAACATTGTATGTGGTATTACTAACTAGTAGGAGAATCATGTCTTGACACTTCACAATTTTTTTTATTTCCTACAATTACGGCTTAATAATGTTGCCAATTGAATATTTAAAAAAAACTCTAGGTCGCGCTTTCATTAGACGCACTCTACATATTTTTCGCTTGGTTGGTTGGTTGCTGGTTAAATTCTGTAAATTGGAAAAAAGGTAGTGTTTAATACACAGCAATCTTATTCGCAGCTTCAATATTATACATCTTTTGACGGCACGGTTGGCACAGTGGCTGAGCGATTGGCTATTGCGGGTTCGAAGCCCGGGACTATACAGACGCGGTCTTGACTGTGTTACATGTTTGTTAATACATCCATGAAATAAGAATTATTCTTAGTATAATGTAGTCTAACGTAATGCATTTATAAATAATATTTAATTTTTCATGAGGTATTTTTTCTATTTCTAAGTTATTGTATCACGTTCAGCCGTTTAAATATGAATGCTGAACCATCATAGCCACACACATTCATATAAACTTTTACTTTTGTGTGTTTTGGATAGCAGGTTAACTTAGAGACTTACACACACATACACACGTGCCGTATGTCTTTTTGCACAGGCGTGCTCAAACTGTGTGTAGCTGTGTAAACTGTGTGTGACTAGTGTGTGTGCAGCGTCTCCATTAAAGTCAATTGAACAACGAGTGGCCGACGGGTGGCGCTTGCCAGAGGGAACCAGGAAATGTTAATTTTGGCTTTTTTTAAGGTGTTTCTTTATGAATACACTAGCTTTAGCCCGCGTACATAAAATATAGCCTATGTCACTCAGGAATACAGCAGCTTTCTATTGGTGAAAACATTTTAGCAATCGGACCAAAAAGCAAACTTTACCTCTTTATTATATTAGTGTAGATGATGTATTAGTCCTCTTTGACCGGAGATTGTGAGATTATTCCATTCACTATCGGCGCCCGTGGCGTATTGTCTATCGAAATCCAGGATTGGAATGATCATCACTGTTTTAACTGATCGACTTCTTGTCAAATCAATAGTGCCTGTAAATCTTTTCATTGCATTGAATTCAACGGAAGTTGCTTATTTCCGGTATCTTTATACTTCAAAGGAAACTATTACATTCCTACTTATCTTTTTGTCTATTTCAATTACTTCTTAGTTTTTAAACGAAGATTACCATCCTCCAACTTCCTTTTTTTGGTAGTAAATCATCTAATGACTTCTTCCGCTCTTGGACGAAGCGGGAGAGCGTGTCAGACTTTTACAGACTAAAACCTACGTAGTATAGTAATAAATTCATGAATCCTTGACCGGTCGCATGAGACCGCGCTCTTATATTTTTACTATTGTGTCTCGTTTTGCGGGTATGTGATAGGTTTAAGAAAATAGTTTCTGAAAACTATTTTAAACCCGCCTGGCTCTCTCGGGCATAGAACCTGGCCGCTCCACCATCAAAGCCGTCTGCTTGAACACGTATTCTCATGGGAAACGCCGGAGCACCGCCGCGCGTGTAATTAAATTATTTCGTACTTAAACTGATTTTATTTACACCACACTCTTTATTGTGGATTGTTTCCATGTTTGACGGCTTTCAATTATGTGGGGAAGGTAAGGTTAGTGTGGTTAGGAAACCTTTGCCAAGAAAAAGCCTTTTTTGTAAGATTTAATGTCTGTTTTTTATACCCTGAGACTAAATTGACACAGGTCAAACTTACTATAGGAATGATGCTACTTCTTTTGTAGTCTCAGGGTATAAAAAACAGACGATAAGAGAAGAGCTTTAAAAGACCTTATAATGCTCCCACTGCTGGGATTCAGGCCTCCTCTATTGGAGAGGGAATGGGCTGTAATCCACCGCGCGGGCTCACAGCGGTTTGGTGGACGCCACATGTCTTCGAATTTTTGGTTCTAGGACATGCCGGTTTCCTCACGATGTTTCCCTTCACCGTTTTGAGAAAAGGAGAATAAATGTGTTATATTAGCTAACAAGCTATCTCCACGTCTTTGATATCTGCTCTACTCCTTTTGGTCGCAGTATGATGATAATATACATATACGGCTCGTTACAGCCATATATGCATATTACTACTCGATAAATGTGTTAACCAACACTAAAATATTTTTTCAATTCGAACTAGGAGTTAAAAGTTTAACCAAACAAACACTTCCAGTTCAAATTCCTATGAAATATTGACTCGTAGAGTCCACAAAATCCAATACATTCCAGACCAAATAAATATACACACAATTTAAAATAAAAATATTCCACGAGAGAAAACCGTTTCCCTATCACTGCCAGAACAGCTCAATATTTATTGTCCATTGAGTGCCACACACCAAATATTTTTCACTCCCCAACCGCAAGTTTGACATGTCCAGCAGTGTAATACAAAACAATAAAAAAAAACCCAGTATTTACGTTACCGACCGACCCAACCATAAAAGTCGGACCAAAAAAATTGTAACAGTAGCAGCAACAAAAGAAATAAATACTACATACTGGAGTGCAAAAAACTGTATTGACGTGAACTGATGAAATGCTCTCCAGTGGACGAGTACTGTTCGCAATTCTTCCTTTTTCGACGGCACTGTGCCAGTAATACACTGCTGGCCATAGTTACGTATCCTCCGGTCAGACAAGAAGGAAGAACTCGTATATCAATTTGTTTACTTCGCAGCAGTGTCGTTAAAAATGGCTGCTTGTTGAACGGACTTTATTTTTATTTATATCACGTTCTTTTTCCACTAAGCGTTTGTTTTTTAAATACTTAGATTTATTACGTGGTTGAGCTGATTTGGATAAATGAGGTACTTAGGTTGTCTCGTCGGTTTTAAAGGCGCTGCAGACGCCTACAATTTATTCTTGACTGAGCAGGATAAGTAATTGCCTACGGTATTCTTTATAAAATAACCAACGGTAACTAAATACTGTTTTTAAATGTTATCTTTTAATTAACTGGTTTGAGTAACGCCATTTCAACATTCAAGTTTTAAACGGCCGTCACGGTTATGATTTTATAACAATAGGCAGATTATGTTTGCAGTATTTCGCTTGATAGCGTCCTAAAACTTACTCTTTCAAAAATATATTCTACTAACCTTGTCCATTCTACCTCTATACCTCTCAACTAAAACATTCCGTGCACGATTCACGAAATTCGCAACAAACCATCAACCGAGATACAGAACCATAATCTTAGATCAACAATTTAGTACGCATTGCAATAAAAGTGGTAATAACAGCTTACAGCGAATTCCGCGAGAGGGCGTTCAACTGCTGGGCCGTTTTTTGTGGCTTGACGCGCAACCGTGATTGGCCTTCCACGGAAAAAAATATGGCGTGATGTTTTCATGCAACGTTACCATTAGTTCAATGTATGAGAATAATATGGATAATAGAGAAACAAGGTCGTTTGGAAGAATGGGTAACATTTGAGATCTTTTGGTGGAAGAGCAACGAGCTGTTTTGTAGATGAATGGTTTGATTGAAAATTATTTAAGTTTACTGTTTAGGCAGTTGAATTATTGATAGATGAAAAACCATTAGATTGGAAGTAGATGTCTTTTTTTAAACAGTCACCATAACTACATAGCGTTACAAGTCTCTGCGATTTTATGGAAAGGCAAAATGCGTTCAAAATTTTTTCGGCATTGACGTTCTGTTTTCGGGAGGTCATCTATCTATTGTCTATATCCCAAACGCAATTGATATTGATTTGTCAACTACACACATCAAAAGTGTCTAGGAATCAACATATATTTTTGCAATAACTTTTCTCCTGATTGATATTAATTAAAATTTTCTTTAAGGATTCATCAAATAAAGTGTTTTCGTTTGTCACAGTAACGATAAACCAAGTCACCTTTGCTAATGCAAAGGTGACTTGGTTATATGTTGATATATGGTTATATATGATAAAGAAATTTGCCATTTTCCTAATAAAGGGATTTTTGACATTTGAACCACTAACATTAAAGTTCGAAAAAAAGACTGAAATAACAGTTTTCTTTAAAATTTTATTGGGTAACTTAAACAATTAATAATCCGTGTTTCTACCGCGAACACTAACAACACAAGAACATCGGTTTGGCATACTCAAAATGAGTTCATCCAAATCACGCTGTGGAATGGCCGCCCATGTTCGTTGCAACAACAAAAAAAGGTCTTCTTGCGACTGGATACCCTCCATATTCGGCAGAGCTCTTCTCTGTAGCATATCCCATGCATGCTCAATCGGGTTCAAGTCTGGCGACTGAGCAGGCCAGGGCAGGACATTGATGTTAGCTGCGGCGAGAGTCTGTCTTACAATTCTTGCGGTGTGCGGTCGTGCATTATCATGCAGTAACTGAAATAAGGGACCGATTTGCACTTGTAGAGGAACGACGACGTCTGATACAATCGTCTCAGCATAAATTTGAGCGTTGAGGTTGCCTCTGACCCAAATCAACTCAGTTTTTCCGCCGATCCAAATACCCGCCCATACCATGATGGTTCCACCACTATAAGGATGGACTTCCTGGCAGGATTTTAATCGCTGTTGGCGTCCAGGGGTTCTCCAGTGTCGTATACGTCTTGTATCCGGTCTCATACCAAAACGAGACTCATCAGAAAAGCACACGAAACGCCATTGTTCTTCTGCCCAATTTCTGTGTTCAAGAGCCCATTGATATCGAATCCTACGATTGTGCATTGCTATAGGTGGTACCCGTAGCGGTCTTCGGGAATGAAGGTTCACTTCATGCAAGCGGTTTCTGACTGTTTGGTCGCTAATTAAGTTCCCTGAAGAGTGATGAAGCCTCACGGCTAACATCATGGCGGTTATTGTTGGAGCTCTTCGAGTTAAGATTTGAATGTATCGGTCTTGTCTCCGTGTGGTGCAGCGATACCGTCCTCCATGGCGCTCAGCCACGGTAACGTGTCCAAAGTCGACTGATAACACTCTGACTTGTATTCAGAGCTAAAGCCACAGTACGTTGCCGGGAACCAGCTTCTATCATTCCCACGGCTCTGAGCATTTCTTCCCTGCTTAAATGACGTCGCCGCTCCATAATAACGTTGGTTTTAATCAGTAGTAGGGAAACAGTAGCACTAATAATGTCTTCAATGCGTTGTATGTTTTTATAGGGAAAATATTGACAGCTGATTTTCATCTTTTACTCGAATTTGATTCACAGTTCCTGATTCAAATTATGAAATGCACCAAAAAGGATCTATATAAATTTATAAAATCATAAATTTATTACAAAGCCACATCTCAATCTCAAGAAATCCGCATAAAAATGCTTGATCCCTAGACACTTTTGATGTGTGTATTTGGATCAATTGCCCAAAAATGTAGAGGTCCGCCGATATAGCTAAGACACCGGAAGTATCAAAGATAATCATCACCATTTCAGGAAAGACGTCCACTGTTGGACATAGCCCTCCCTTAAGCGAGCAATGTGTCCTGCCCATTGCCACTTCAGTTTGGTTATTCTTCGTGTTCTATCGGTAACCTTGGTTCTCTTGCGGAATGAATGAATGTCCAAAGTAACTTTAAGCTAGTTTACCAAAAAAAAATATTTTTCTCTTTGTTCCTTTTTGAAGGATTGGCTAAGAAGTGGCTCAGGACAGAAAAGAGTGGAAAAATGGAAGGAATGCCTTTGCCCTGCAGTGGGACACAACGGACTTATGATAATAATAAATGATTTGCCTGTTGCGGTCTTTCCGTCCGATTATAATTTGGGTATCTTCAAGACTAGAGTGAATAGGCTCTTAATAAACTAGTGCACTTCACCATCAACGATTGCATCACTGCTTACCATCAGGTGGGATTGCAGTCAAGCACTAGTTTAACCTATACGAAACGAGACACAACAGTAAGACAATAACAGCGCGGTCCTATGAGACCGGTCGGGGATTCATGAATTAAAGTAGGTATATAAAAAAAATGAATTTTTGTTCAAGCTATTTATTGACTTCAAAAACTGGGCCAACTATCCGGCCTTTACCCTGTCCCTAAGGAAACAGGCACAAAGTACAGTATCACAGTAACTACCTTTATCTCTAACTACAGGCCTGCCTGGATGCTGCGTGCAATAAATAATCAATTTTAGCACAATTCATAACTTTATCACTTGCTAATGAATCATTGTAATTACTCAGTTCCTGCTGTCGCCTGTCGGATGCTGTGCCACACGGTCGTCCAGATAAATCTTGAAGTGACATTGTTGTAATTTTTTTTATTGTGAAGTTTGAAAAGTTAGTGCTTTTGGTAAGTTGTTGAATTGAATTGAATTGTTTTAAGAAGATTTTTTGTTTACAAACACTTTGTCTTATTCCAAAATAACTAAACTATCTGTAATTATAGTAAAAGGGCCGGCTTTTTAACATCTGACAAAGGATACGTATTCCTGTAGGTATTGCGTGGCTATGCCGCCAGTCTTTTGGGCAGATACACATTACCACTATTACCAGTCGAAAGTGATGTAAAAGTTTTTAACACCATGTTTTAATTAGTTTAGGGTTTCTATTATTATTTATTGGTTTTTGAAGATAAATTATGAATTTTGCTTAAGTCATTTTATCACCTCCGTTACCATACCCTTAGGGAGTGAATTTTGGATAATCCTCTCTTAGTGCTCGTTTATGTTATAAAATGAAACCTTTGGTTTCGGCTGTGCGTTAATATGTCAATCAGTTTCCTCTTTTATATACGGTACTAGCTTTAGCCCGCAGCTTCGCCCGCGTACATAAAATATAGCCTATGTCACTCAGGAATACCGCAGCTTTCTATTGGTTAAAATAATTTTAGCAATCGGACTAGTACTTCCACAGATTAATTACCTCATAAAAACAAAAAAACAAACTTTACTTCTTTATTATATATATAAGATAGATTGTTAACGATTTTTGAGGCTATCATGCGAGCAATAAGCCCATTTCAAACATACCTAAGCCAATATAAAAATGGCAGCTCATTGAGCACCAGAGTCGCGTGTCAATCAACACTCACGTAGGTACTTCCGATAATGACTGACTGACAACGTGACACGGGGCCACCACACGCTAACTGAATATGTTATTAACTTGCAGACGATGCTTGATTGAGCAGGATAAGCGAATGTTGCATGTGAAAAATGAGTAAATGTACAGGAAATTATGATAAAGGAATTTTTGCTAAAAATAAACCGGGACACCATGTTGTGGTGACCGGTCGTTGTGGCGATGCTTGTGGGAGGCCTATGGCCTGTGTCTTGTCTTGTCTTTCGGCTGAAATGATGATGATGATGCTAAACCGGGACATGGAAGAAAAAGGAGTAAGTGGTAGTGTGACGAGTGACGGGACAGAATGGAAGAAAAAACGTGTTGCGCCGACCCCAAGTAATATGGGATAAGAGCGGAAAGAAGAACAACATAAACCACCGTTGTGGGCATCCCACCCATACGTACTAGGTAAACGTTTTAAGAACACATTTATTGTACGCACAGCTTTGGAGTGGAATTCCCAGCCGGAGCCTGTTTCCTGATAGCTACAACCTAGGGACCTGTAAGTCAAGAGTGAATAGCTTACTTCTAGGCAAGCACGTTTAATTAAACCTCTCCATCCAAGTTTATCCTGACTGTACCTGAAGGAACACTGAGGCAAAGGAAGGAACTAGGACGTATGTTCCTTCAATTATTCTTTGGACTCTTTCGGACAATCCATCAGGGCCTCAAGTTTGCTGTTAGAATTGTATCAGAATTATCGATCATTGATTCCACAAACGATGATTTTGACAATTTTTGTACTACCAAATTATCAAAATCAACAAATATGAAGCCAATGATCGACAATTCAGATACAATACTAATAGCAGACTTGAGGCCCAGGGATAGAGAATATGGTAGGGCGTAGTGGATGGGTAACAGTGAAAATAAACATATCTGTTTAGGATTCTCGTGGACTATGGACTGTAAAGGACCACTGATGGTCCTACCTATGTGCTACCATACGTTGTGCTGCATAAAGCATGAGCCTAAGATCGGTATCAGTACCATTTGCAAATCAACTTCAAGGTAAGGAGACCAGGTAGCTATTTATTTAGTAGGGTTGTCAACCATACTCCAATGTAGAAGTACAGTACGGCCGTTATAAATTGGCGAGTCTGAAGTTAGGCTCTGCGAATTTTAGCGTTTAAAAACTCGTACAAAAATAAAGGTTTTAAAAAAATAACAGCAATAACAACTGCAAATTGTATTAATTTTTTTCAAGCGCCAAAATTCGCAGGGCCTAACCAGACTCGCCAACTTATAACGGCCGTAGGTACGGTACTGTATACTCTTAGACCGTTTTCACATTATCCGATCCGATATCGGTGTCGGACGCCGATACGATATCGGGGTAAGTAAAATGTATGAAATACCGTGCTCCGATATCCGATATCGGGCCGGACAATATGAAAGACAGGTACATATATCATACATTTTACTTACCCCGATATCGGATCGGCGTCCGATATCGGGGACCACCTTGAAGTTGATTTGCAAATTGTGCTCATACTGATTTTGTGTAGGTGTACTTTATAATTCACAGAAATAATGGAATCACATTAAACTGAGTGCAATTTTAGCAATTCAGTGAAGGATATTTTTTTACATTAGGAGAAAGTTTATGTGTAGGTTCAGTTCATAATCCTTTACGCTTTACTGGCAGAATGGATTTGAATGAAAGATGATACACGTATAGATCATGCCCTATATTAGCACATTAGTTAATTCGTATCCCGTTAATAACTTAACTTAGGACAATTTTCTAATTACATGCGGGTTAAGCTTTTGGTAGAAGCTAGTTTTGTGTCATAATTGCAAATAGATGATAAAAGAAAACCGTGAACTAATCAAAATGGTCTAGTAGTCATACAGCCTATCGTCGGTTTTCTATACCCGGAGACTAAATTGACACAAGTAATGTCATATTTGCTATAGGAATGACGCCAGTTCTTTTGTGTTGAAATGTCATTTTAGTATCAGGGTTTAAAAAACAGACCATACCTAAATTATTTTAAAAATAATAAAGGATTTTCGGTTTTTTCTAAGACCCCTACTAAGTACCCTAAAATTTTGTCCTTTCAAAAATAACTTTTACTCTATTTCTTCTAAAAAAAACGTTGGTAACCCTATCTAAAGTATTCCATCCACGTTGTTAGTTAACGACAGTAGCGCCGCACGCGGTCATGTTCAGAAGTAATATGCTAGTGGAATACCTGTGCCAAGTTTGTAGTAAACAGGTGATATTGTCGTGGTATGGCTTGTTGCAAAATGCCTACTAAACTGTGATTCGCTTTAGTTGAAGCGGCTTTTAGTATGAAGCTGGTAATTTGTGTTCCAAGCAATATTCTGTTTCAGAAAAAAATAAAAATACTTTTTTTGATGACGACGCGTCACGAGGTCAAGAAGTAACCGTCATTAAAATATATTAATAACAATGAATTACGAGCTGGGTAGAAACCTGGAGCTTGCTTCATCATCTCGGGCGAAAGACGTCCAGTGCTGGACATAGGCCTCCCCCAAGCGTCGCCACAGCGACCGGTCCTGTGCGTGTCGCATCCATCTGATTCCCGTGACCCTCGCCAGTTCGCTGTCCACCTTTTGGGAGTTTGCTTATGTCTAAAGAATTCTGTTTTAGTTTACCTACTAAAAGAGGACTTATTGGGCTACTTGCGGGCCCTCCCCTCTTTTTTATTTTTGTTTGTAAATAATATACTCTACAACTACTGGACCGATTTAAAAATTATTACACCAATAGAATATTATTTTATCACTGAGTAATATAGGTAATAATTTAATAATATTCTACTTTCACACCAGCAGAAGCTAATCATATATGTAAACTGCCAAATTTTCAGTTAAATTATGCATATTACTAACCAAATTACCCATGTATTTATTTCATTATCTGCATGTATTTCACATCACCCTGTACACGTTATGTAAGTTAGCATTTTACACAAATAACTACATCCTGTTGCCAATTACCCAAATGACGGTTATTTAACACAAACTCTATATTAAAACTAATTAGCATTCTACTAACGTACCTAAAACAATTGTTCAAATATACTGTATACAACAGCCTATGTACCAATATTAATACCCATGCAATTTTAAACTTTATTTCCTGGGTAGCAAGGTTGAATTTCGATTGCATTTAAAAGAGGTGTTACACATGGTAAAATTGCAAAATAATAGTAAAATGTAAATGCAGAAATGAATAGTTTGTTGTACGTACAATATGAGGAAGGATTTTATTCAAATAAGTTGTTTCTATGGAAATCCTGTTTCAAATACTCGTAGAATGGATATATGTATGTAGAAGGATGAGAGTTTTCATGGGGAAAGCCTGTCTTTAAATGTGTGTAAAGGTAGAATAACATGGGAAAGGCAAGTGGAATCGTCCTAAAAAAATATAATCGTTTAAGTCGTCGAAGGCGCGTAGTCTTTTTTTGAATCTCTGTGACTAAAATAACATTACGAGGGTACCTACATCATTATTATTGTAAGTTTGACATTTGCCTGTGTCTATTTAGTCTCATGGATTAAAATACAGACATTAGTGTCCCACGCGCGCCTCAAGGAGATGTCAGCAAAACCGTAGAGCCCAGCAGGATCGAAGCTTACTGGAGCCATGGATTTACTTCTGAAAGGCAAAATTGGGGCCCTGGAATGCAAGGCAATGAAAGAACATAGGAGTAGGTATTAGTCAGTAAAACTCGCGCCCTTTCGCAGCACCCAAAGCGGGAGAAGTTGTTTCATGATTTCTCAATCCAAAAAAAATGTGTACGTAGTACCGCGTCGTGTGGCGTGGGCGTAATGTAGCTCTACAAGTCTAGTTGCCATATTAAATGTACGGAGTCTGACGCGCCCAAATAGGCGTAAGTAGCCCAAATGGGCTCTATTTAGTTCTACCATTCTTACACATTTAAATGTTAGTATCAATGATAAGTTTAGTTTTGGAGGTTTGGCAGGCAGCCGCTGCCCGTAAAATGCTGGTATTCAGCTAAATCTGGCTAGACTGGAAGTGGACCCCAATATAGTTGGGAAAAGGTTAGGTAGATGATAATGAGTACGTATCAATATTTTTTTTTTGTAAACCACAAGGCTCATTTCCTAAACCTACTAACAACAGCAGGAAAACAGAATGAAGTTATAAAAGATAGCATTGCTTAATTACCGCCATCAATCGAGCGTGAACCGGATGCGGCGTGGAGGAAACCTGCTGATTAAATGATTCACGCACTCCCAGCCGATTAGCTACAGTTTAGCGAAGAGCTGTAGAGTCATGTAAACATAGTTTATGGCTAGTTAGATCTGTATTTTACTGTAAAAAGGTTTAAGCAAAGTTTAAAGTTAAGATGGAATAAGTTACTTCTATACTCACAGAAGGGTAAAGGAAAGGGCTATGCTCGGAGTTGATTTGCGTGATAGGAGAACCAGGATTATTGACATAGGCCGAAGAATTTGCAAACTTAAGTTGTAGTGGGCAGGGCAATTAACCGCAGAATAGATGTACCGAAAGGTTCTTGAGTGACTACTGTTGGAAGGCCTCTCACAAGATGGACTGATGTCCAGGTGTGGGTCACGGGAATCCGATGTATGTAAGACGCATGGGGCCGTTCGTTAGGCTGAAACTTCGTTGAAGCTATATCTTCAGTTTAAGGGACTACACACACTTATTCAGCTCTATTCGCGTTTCGCTGAACGATTTTGGTCACACTTATACAGCTCTACTTCTATCAGCCGCGTACAGCGGCGTAAGAGTGTTATCTCCGCTAAAATGCTTCTATCTACTACGTACGGCGATGAATATGCTGCGAAGATGGTCAGCTACTCAATTAGTATTGTGTCCTCAACATGGATGGTTCCATGTGCGATATTTTTGTCGTTTCGCTACTTGTAGAAGAAATAGAAAAAAATAACCGTATAAAATTACAATGCAAACAACAGTGGGTCGACTCATTTTGGGTAAATAGAAATTTGGTTGGAGAAATCGCGACATTGGTATCCCAATTAAAACAAAATAATATTAAATTTAAAGAGCATTTTCGGATATATCTAATCTATCCAGGAACTATGCAGTTCGCAACTTGTTGACAAGGAGTTGAGAACCATACGTGTGCAGCGTTGTTCTGCCGCATTCAGCGTCGAACGCGGCGGGACAGCGCTGAACGCGGTGGAACAGCGCTGAACGCAGCAGAACAGCGCCGAACTCTATCTAAAGCACTCGCATGATAAAAACACATTTGTTCTCATTTTATACTTGTTTGCCGCGAAAGCTGAATAAACGCGGAAAGCTGAATGGATGCGTACGCGTCTCCACACAAAATCGTTGTTTCGAATTATTTCGCATCGCTGCTATCCAGGCTATCTGCAATGGTAATAATTGTGTCGGAAAAAACATCAAAAACCAAGTTAACAATACAAACTCTCATATCAAAAATTCCCAATTCACAGCCCTCTATGTTCCATATCTCATAAACATTCACAACGAATGGCCCACTAAACACAAAGTCGCCCGGGCCATAACCAGTTAATCTAAATAATCGAAGTGGACGTTACGACTTCCGACGCGAGTGTCGCCCAGCGCCCTTACCGGCGCGCGCGCATGACTCATGGCGTAAAATAGTACTTGTCACGTGCCGGGGCAATGGCCCTTCAGTTCAGATTGTGTGTGAGAGGGTAGGCAGGATAGTGCTAAAAGTGGGGAGGCTAGGAGACAGTTTTAAGAGGGATAAGATTTTTTTTGTCCTATACTTTTACTCGTAGAGTATGCCCGGTTTTTTATACCCTGAGACTAAACTGACATAGGTAATGCCAAAGTTACTATAGGAATGATGCCAGTTCTTGTGTTGTAATGTCATTTTAATCTCAGGGTTTAAAAAACAGACGGTAGTGGTGTAGTGGTTTTTTTTTTAAATCACTCTAATATTATAACTAGGCAAAAGTTTTGTGAGTGTGGCACTAAACACAAACTTAGATTTTATATAGCCTGTTTATAGGCACTTTTGAATTATCAAATTGTCGGTCAGTCAAAAAAAAGTAAAGCTAAATTGCACATTACAAAACGTGGATTTTTATAGAGATGAACTTGCAAGAAACTCTACTCTTTTCAATAATATTATGAGTTACTTAGTGTGTCTGTATTGTATGTTTATTAATTCCGATGAAATTTGGTACACGAGTAGACCATGTCCTGGAAAAGTAAATTGGATACTTATTCCAGGAGTAGGTACGTTCCCTTGGAATAATTTTATACTTTCACCAGTGCCGCTAACAGCAGCTAAAGTCTCATAAACTAAACACAGGTTTAGGTAATCAACCGTTTAATTTTGACTGACTGATCCTAATTACATAACAAGGTTTTTTTGCTATCATACTTATTATTTAATCGCCTAATCTAAACCACACATTATTTCTAGACAAGCGTGCTCCACCATCGGCCACATCATCGCTTACCATCAGGTGAGATAGTGGTCAAACGCGAGACTATGCGTAATAAAAAACGCGAGCCTATCAATAATAAAAAAAGTTAGTATAACCGTTTCACTTCTATAATACGAAGTGACAGTTACAAGGTGTTACTATAAGTCTAAGTGTCATTGACCCGATATTTGACAGGTGTCGGTTTTGCGTTCGCGCATGACTTGTAAAAGGCACCGCGAATAGTTTTTTTTTTCTGAGGTTTTACTTTCGAGGCCTTTGTAATTTAATTTGCGATCGAACATACTCTCGAGATAAAAAGTATCTTGTGTGCTATTCCAGGACTTGGTCTACCCATTTACCAAGTCTCATCAGGGCCTGTTCAGCCGTTCGAGAGTGAAACAAGTGACAAACATACACTCATATGTACATACAAACTCTCAGGTTAGACAAAGATAATCTCCACTGGTTCTCAGACAGTTTCGATCTTCAACATTTGTTCGGCGTCTGTCCGCAGATTATGCTTTCCATCCTGCGTCTCATTTTCTGTTATCACGAGCTCTTAACGTAATCCATCCATTTTAAGACCTAAAACTAAATTGTTAAGAAATAGAGATAGACTTATAAGCTATGCTGGCACAAACAGAAACCCTATAGGATCACTTTGTTATCCGTTTATTTACATAAGTAAATTTGTAGGGATCCCTCAGTGCGCGATTCCGACTCACGCTGTATTTTTTTACTCAGGGACAATGACTGCAAAATAATGAACAATGAGATAAAACATCTACACCAGACACTTCAACAAAACCTGTATAATTACGAGTGTGGCACCTGAATAATTTATCACATCTGAAAGTACAGTAACATTACTGTTTTTTTCCTTAATTCCACAAATTACCATAGTCCGACGTTATTTCCGAAAACCCATTAAAATGCACTGCGGTTCCACAAAAACATTACACTAACATATTTATGACATATTCTACGTCAAAAAGTCATTTAAAATCACAAGAGCACCGAGTATGACGTAAACAAAACAAATCTGTAACATAAATACTAAATAGTGCTGGGAATATTGAAACGAAACGCGGGAATGAAATGATAGCAATCGCGGGATTTATGCGAGCACGGGATTTCGAACTGTCACTGTCAAAGTTAATAAGAGCGTTCTGCATGTCGTGTGCGGAAATACCAGCCGGAATTTCGTATCATTTTGATCCAGTGTCAGTAAGTAGTTCAGGGAAATAGTACGGTCGATAGCTGTGTCGTTGAAACCTTTCCGATAAAACGTGATTAGTACGCTATCTTTTATCAGATTCAGGGCAACCAGAGCGTAATACAGTATCAATATCAAACGCACGATGACGCATTTCTAGGCATTAACCGTATTACACACGTCGCTCGTACCCACATAAACTCGTATACAGCTGTCGCGGTAAAAACGAAAAAACTGTTTAACCGCAATCAAAATCACTGTCACGTATAAACTGATGAAAGAAAACATTTACAAAAACCGCCAGATTTTGTATTCAACTTTTACGATTCGCCATAAAATCCCGGGGTGCTGGAACGGCACCCGGGCTAGGCGCATCACTAACCGTTGCATAATACACCCAGGATTTGAATCGTCAACTAGCCAGATATTAGAATTGCAAAATTTTGCAAATTCCGCTAACTATTCCGGGATGCGTCACTTCGTTTGACAAAAGTTTCCAGATCCTCGTTTCCATGTACTCTAGAGTTTATTTAGTCGGCAAGTTTCGGGGTTTAGCAGTTAGTATTCATAGACTACTTGTCTCTGTCGTGGTTTCTCGGAAGCTGCCGGACTTTTCTCTGAGCGCTTCCTTATTGACAAAGGGACGCTCATGTCAAAAATGGGTTGTCTGCTGAACTTGTCTGAAACTCTACTGAATAATTCTGGAGAGAGTAATTTAATGGGTACTACTGAAATTACTTCAACTTGATTTCCCTGAATATGGAGATGCCTTTGCATAACTGTTTATAGGGTATCGATACTATCTTTCCCAAAAAACCATACGCCCCGGATAAAAAATATAAAATCTGCTAAGCCAGGACATGAACTACCCATGTGTCTAATTTTATTCAAATCCGTTCTACCGTTCGAGCGTGAAGAAGTAACACACATACACATGTGTGAAAATTAGGACAAGCAGAGGAATGAGAGAACGCATGTCACAATTTGTTGTTATAAGCAAATAAAAATTACGTTTTACCGTTTTTCCTTAACCTTTGCAAGACAAGATACGTCTTTTTTGAGGTCTGCGGAATGTTAATAATGGTTTCATCACGCCTCTTCCATGTGAACATCAGCCACTGCACTCCTACTCAGAAAGGATCCTGAGCCTAGGAAGTCTTGTAGTCTTCTTTAAAATAAAAACTTCATCATCTCAGCCGAAAGACGTCCACTGCTGGACATAGGCCTTCCCTAAGCGTCGCCACAACAACCGGTCCTGTGCGTCTCGCATCCATAGGATTCCCGCGACCCTCGCCAGGTCGTCGGAAAAAAAAAACGAATTTCGTCAATTCTTCGAAAATCGCTTGACAATAACAGCTAACAATATCATCATGCCTCGGTAATCTTATAAGTCTTCACTAAAAAGTAAGGGTCGCGCTACACGTTACGACAGAAAATCGCAGCGTAAGGGGAAGTCTGATGTGCTGTGTCATTCCTTAATATTGGGTGCTTAGGATGAGACCCGCAGCGTCTACGTTGATGGCATTTACGAGTATCGGTCGTAAATACTTCAAGTTTTTTGAGGCGGGGTAAGTGGTACTAATTTTGTGAAGAAAATTTGACGAAAGATTGCTTTGACGGTAGGGGAAGACAAAAGAAACGATTTAAAGATTGTATAAAAGACTAGCTTCTGCTAGTGGCTTCGCCCGCGTGTAAGTAGAATATTTAAGGCAATGTTTAGACCATACAAATATATTACATGCTGGAATCGAACTCAAGCCACACAGCGAAGCAGCTATGGTAGAATTTTACGTCGGTTTTTTCCTATTTTGTAATTAAGCGATTAATTTTTTTCACTAAAAATTTTAGGATAACGATTTAATACAGATTAATTCATGAATCCCCGAACGGCTGTAGTCTTACTATTGTGTCTCGTTTCGCGGGTATGTGATAGGTTAAATTAAAAATTGCAGTTTTTTTTTTGTAGGAAAAAAAATCGAGTTATTACGACGAAAAATTCCACAACTTGGGGTTTAGAATCATGTACAGGAATTATCCAATGTCCGAAACACGTTGCATATTTTCTACTATCACGCAGGCAAAACCGCTGGCAGGTGCTAGTATTTAATAAATGGAAGGGATTCCGTGCGGTCCAATCTCTATGCTAGGTATTTGGTATTAGATGCCCTTGGTCTGAGGCCAGCGCAGATCAAACGAATATCGAGCAGAAGGTGGCTTGATTGCATCATTGAAATGTATAGGCGATGAATTGAAGCACGCCATTTAAAATAGACTCCAGAACTAGGAGGGCTGACTCAACCTATTTTCCCTGGAGTATTTTCGGAATTGATAGGTAGGTATCGGTTCGTTGTCAAAAGTACCAGTAGGTAACAGTCCCATGATAGAAGTACTGATGTTTTTTTAAATCACTAGTTCCATTTTAAAAGAATCTAGATTTTTTTTACGTTTTGGAAGCTTACAGACTAATACCATTGTACTTGTGTTCGTAATGGAACTAACGTTGAATTTTATTATTACTAGTTCTGTTATTTTTTTATTATTTATCATCATCCCATAAGGTGGACCGATGACTAGGGCCTTACAAAGACGTATTAAAATGTCAAGCGTGCAAGCGAGAAAGAGGGATGAACCTATACAGCCTATATAGCTCCATCCCTTCAACAGGTCAGTTTAGGTCGTAAATTAAATCGCGTTAAGAGGTTAGGGTGACGGAAATTCGTTGAATGCGAGACGCACAGGACCGGTCGTTGTGGCGCAGTTGGGAGAGGCGTATGTCCAGCAGTGGACGTCTTGCACCTACAACATTGATGTTGACCATCACGTACCTAGTCAGTAAAGCTATTAATTTCCAAGTAATATTTAGCATTGTCAGCGCATATCCTAATACTGCCATTAGTCACTCTGCAAATGGAATAACAAATGAATGCACAGCCCCGTCGTCGTGGTGCATCGTTAGTGCAGTGACATTTGAGAGGAACAGTCTAAGAGTTCTGGAAAATTCGCCGACTAATCTACTTTTGAAACTAGGTATTTTTAAAAGATAAGATTTATTTATATACAAGCTTCTGCCAGCGGCTTCGGGTTGATCCTTCCGGTTGATCTAGAATCCTGAAAACTGGCAACAAGTAAGTAAAGAAAAAAAACTGAAAATCGTTAAGATAAAGATTTTAAGATGTTTTGTTTTTTCACATTTACTTAGTTACGTACATTTTAATGTTTACATTTCTAATTACTTACATTTATTTTGTACTTCGAAAAATCGAGCGTGATATAGTGATCGCGGGTCACGGTACACATACCTACTTGGTCGGCTTTTTTTCTTGTCATATTTTCAAAATCTTTTTCTAACTTTTGTGTCCTAATCTAGTAAAACATCCGCAAAATAGGAATTTGGCTCAGCCTTAACTTTTTATCTTAGAAAAGGTTTTATTCGACCGTGGCAAAGTGTAAATTATGACGTGAGGCCTTTTAGGAAACTTCCCAACGGGACCATAAGAGGGAAACCTCAAATATATGACTATTGTTCTTAACCACAATATTTTCCAGACTTTATTGGAAATATACATAAAATCTAGGGTAACGTTTTTAAGCCTGACTGAGATCCTTTTCACAATATCATCATCTGCCTAGCCTTTTCCCAACTATATTATCCTTATTATATCCTTTTCACAATATATTGGTCTGAATTAAGTAGCTTTCAATTCAACAACCCAGATTTTTGTAAATCTAATTAATTTCAAAGGTGGATCGCTGACCTAGTGAGGGTCGCGGGAATCCGATGGATCGATTACATCGGATCCTCACAACACTTACCAAGTCATCGGTCCACCTTGTAGGAGGCATTCTAACGCTACGTCTTCATATTCTCATTCTCTCTCTGCTCTGTTCTCTTCTGCGTTATAATAAACACTAATTTTTATTTGGGTATTTCAGATTAGTGACACATCAAAACCTAGGTGGAGTAAATATTGTTCCACATAAAAAGATACTATCACTTATACTTTCAAATACATAGGAAGACGCCACAAACACCTACTAAAACACGATGACGCGACTTTCAACATCTTACCCACCTATTATTCTACTTTAAAAAACATGACTTGGAAGTGTATTTCCATAACGCATCCAGTGCACCGTTGACCTTGCACCTTGACCTCGAGATTAGCATACAATGGCGGCGGGCAACACTTTCTGTGTTGACGGCTGACACAATGGGAAATATTACACCGAGCCTTTTGAGAAAGAATAACGTAAGCGGCAGTTTACACTTTTCATAATATTTATAATGATGGTGGTCTAAAATGACGTATACCTACTAGGTGGCAGCACTGAGATATCAGGTCAGGTTAGTTAGGCATCAAATGTCAAAGTCAAACGTTAGACGTCAACGTCATTTTAAAGGAAAAGCCCTGACGCCAAAGTGGTGCCAACTGGAGGTGTAATTTTTCTGAAAACCCATCATTCATCATTGAAAAAGTACATATATATGTAGGCGGGGATAATGTACAGTATGTCCAAAAATATACTTGTTTGGCTAAGTAGGCTCTTTCCAGGCAAGGCAAGTCAAGAAAATAATACGGCGAACAGAAAATGTCTGGAAGAGCTACTGATCCAGTAACCTTTCTCTTGACATACGTGACGATACCCAAACACAAGGTAAATCCGTTTTCGTTTCATCGCCAAGCTTAGGTTAAGACGAAACTTTATTAGGTCTTAAATGCCTTTAATTTTTCCAGCACTCATAGTTTGCACTTGGCAAAAGAAGTTTGTAGAAAAAATACTAGTAGTTTCTGTTTAAAGTACGAGTATATTCAAGTACTGGCTAGCACTAAATCAAGCTACCCACAGAATTATTCAGAACGCAATCAGCAATCCTCCTTCCTGTGAACCGTAGGAAGATGATACGACGCATCCTACATCAGTAGACCGTCCATAAATCCCAAACTTTGCAGATTAACTCCTGCGGATGCTCAGCATCTCAAACTTGAGACGTATTTATTTTCCAAATACCCGCTCTGAAGAGATTTATTCGTAGAAAGTCGTACTAAACGTCGTTTGGCGGCGTCGCTCGCTAAATATTATGATTCATTAAGAGTTTATGTGACTTAGTTGGTGCTTGTGTGTGATTAAGATCTGTTTAAACATGTTATCTGGTTTCCGCAAACGAGGTTCTAGCATCTCTATAACATTCACAGTAAACGTGTATCCTGAAATTAGTCATGTTCAGAATCGGCTACTGATTTAATTGCAGCTATCTTCAAATTTGTATTTACGAGTATTTTATTCTAAAATATTTCTTGATTGTTTTAAGATCTTCTTCTTCTTGATTCGACGATAAACTCGCTAAATTTTTTGGGCCCAGTAAGTGGCCACCGGCCACGTTAACAGCTGCATCAGTGGCGCTCATTAGATTCTCCAAAGTACAAGTAAGTGTAGGGGCAATTGGGGCATTTCAATATGTGGTAGATTGTTTTAAGATAAAAAAATATATCTATTTTGATAAACTATATATAATCAGCCTTATAAAGCTCTCAGTGCTGGAGCTCAGGCTTTCCCTCTTAGGCCCAGTGCGAATTGGTGGATGTCACAAAATCTTTGAATTTTTGGTTCGAGGACAAGCAGGTTTTCTGACGACTTCACCATTTTAAGAGTAGTGGCGATAAAATAATTTTTATAGTGGATTATGGCGCATTTTCTCTTGCAGATAGGAGGCTTGGATCTTAGCTGTGGGAACATTACAAGGCCGATTATGCTTATTATTTCAGTTACATGTTGTATATTGTATACGATAATCTTGTTTGATTACTAAAGCAGGCTATTGTTGCTGTTTAGTTTTTCTCTGACTTAGTCAAAGAGACAGCGGCTCATGGGTCTCATCCATCATCAACCACATCATCGCTTACCATCAGGTGAGATGATGGTCCGGTGGGAGCCTATCAATAATAAAAAAATAAAAAAATGTGACTGGGAAAAAATATCTTAACTAAATCTCATGTGACAGTTGATATAAGTCATGATAAAACTGTCATTTAAACGTGATATCTTGAGAGTTTGACAGTGAAATGATTTATCTGTCATTTGGGAAGGCTTGGAATAGAATTGATTTATTGGTTTATCAATTTATTGCATCAAGAAAGTTGAAAATGTCAACCTAACAAAGTTTGTACTATCATTTAATTAACACTGACGAAATTATTCCTGATTAGCTTTTGCCTGCGACTGCGAAAAAAAAATTAGGGTAATTATCCTATGATTTCACCTACTCTTGGGTGGAGTGGGAGGGCGAATTTTACTAAATAAAACCCACTACGTTCCTTGAGGAGCTCGTGGCTAAATAATAACAGCCGCACAGGTCGATCTTCAAGGTTAAGCAACGCCTAGGTTGGTCTGTGGATGGGTGACCATCTTAACATAACGAGTTTCCTCCGTGCCTCGGAAAGCACGTTAAGCCGTTGGTCCCGGCTGTCATTTGGACATCTTTGGCAGTCGTTACGGATAGTCAGAAGCCAGTAAATCTGACTCCAGTCTTGCCATGAAGTACCGTATTACCCCAGTTAATGGGTTGTGGAGGTCTGGTAGGCAGCCGCTCCTCGTAAAATACTGGTATTCAGCTAAATCCGGCTTGACTGGAAGCCGACCCCAACATAGTTGGGAAAAGGCTAGGCAGATGATGAGCTTTTGCCTGCGACTTCGTCCGTGTAAATGTCGTTATTGCAGACATGTAATCGATACCAGATAAAAAGCTGCCTACTCAATACCAAATTTCATCAAAATCGGTTCAATACGAGTAGTTTTACCGGGAAAACTTAATAAGCAGTCTAGTAACTTTCACATTTATGATTAGTATGTCTCATTTTAGTGATTTTTTAGTATTAGACATGATAGCGACAGCGAAATTGTTAACTTGACGATAACTAGATGATAATAATACCGCAAAAACTCTTTTCTATTAAACTTTTTCAGTAAACAAAACCAAACGCCCAAACACTCAACGTTTATCACCTCCTAACCTACAATTTACAACTTCCAATATGGCCGCCGTCGCTGTCATTTGTTCCCGCCATTATTTTTATCGTAAGTCAATATCGGCGTCAGTACTGTCACACCTGTCGTGTCGACAGCAGTCTCGTTATGACGACGTATTTCACGATTTCCGTTAACGAACGCTATTCTTTGTATTACCATCGTTATTGTCAGCTTTCATCGTTAAAATTGAAATGTAATTATTGGGGTATAAAGTTGTGTTTATTTTTTGCTGTTTGGGGTATTTGGGTTTTGATCTTGGCTGGGCTGCTTGGTGGAGAGAGATTCAGTTGTCTTCACAAAGAGAAACTGAAGGACACTGGTGGGGTTTTGGTCAGTAAAAGTCTGATACTCCCTCTTTCTCCACGCAAAGCCTAAAACCTAGTGCGATTGAGAATAAATCACGGTTGTTGTATGAGACTCTTATTTACATATTTGTCTTATTCTGTTTTATTTGTTGCTATAGTGGCCACAAAATACGGATCATGAGATAAATCTGGTGACAGATGGTCAGATAGACAGACGGATGGACAAAGAAGTCTTAATAATATCACCCCTTGGTAATTTCACTAAAATTTCTTGTATTTTTCAATTTGCTAGTGACTCATGAATTCTGGAATAAGGATAGTCTTACACCATAACCTAGATTTGGACACAGGATACTTTTTCACCGGAACACTTTCACGTGGAATAATTTTTTGAATTTCACACAGACGAATCCGCTAACAGTAGCTAGTCAAATAAATATGTTCTTTTAAAGATAACAGAACACGTTGAGTGACACACATTTACCCTTAAACTGTCACATGAAAACTCATGGGTAGTCATCATCATAAGTTGACACGAGAATGTCATCATTTTGCTTTTTTATTTGTTGCTGAAATATATTTCATCGTTTGCAACACTGATATGAACGAAAATATCGTAATTCTCGGATTTTATTCGTCGCTTCTTATCTGGATACCGATATGTTTTTATTTTCAGATGTTATAGTAAAAATAAATTGGTAATAAAGGTTTTTTTTTGAAAATGTGAATGTTTTTACCGTGGCCGTGAGGCTGCTACTGCAAGCTCTTAACGTGATCCTTTGACGACCTAAACTGAATTGCTAAAGGGACAGATAAATAGGGTGCATAGTGCACGCCTGACTTTTTAACATGTCATGGTAAGGGCTCTGGAACACAAAGGGCAACCAAAGGAACACAATTGGGTTTTAGTTGGTAAAACTTTAACACTAAAGTATGTCACTTTTCCCTCTCCACTTCCTCCCGCTTCACCCAGTGCTTCTTAGGTGATCTCTGGTCATATTTACCCCGAGGATATGGTCAGATTCTCCTAGCACTCTGGCTGCGATTAACCTCGATGGTGACATTCTCTCTCAGTGGCGCTACCACGAGCTCTCAATGCGATACTTTTGACGACCTAAACTGTAATGTTGAAGAGATTGAGCTATATAATATAGGGTGTATAGCTCCACCCCCTTTCTCGCTCTCTCACCTGTCATTTTAACACGTAATGGTAAGGTAAGACCCAACGCCTCCTGTTAGCAATGATATTTTACCTCTTTCTCAATTAAAATTAAAAACAAACCGTGTGTTTCATGCAATCATGCTATTTTGTTCAGCCTCCCCAAGAACAGTCCCATTTCTCACCTTAAACACAAAACTATTACATTCAGTCGCCATCTTGAAAACAGTCCTACCTTAATGAGTAACAAAGGCATTTTTCCTCAACGTTTCAACGTGTATAATTATAACGTAATTCTTTTGAAGCGGGCGTCACGCTTGGCAGCCATCTTGTTCCGTCACAATTAAGAAAAAGAACGATTAGGGAACAGGTTTTTCTGGGACATTTTTTAGCACAGTTTATTGTTACTTAGGTCTCAGTTTTGAGTTCTTTTGTAAGGGAAAATGAGGTCAATGACTTTTTAGGCTGTCCTGGCAAAAATGTTCTGTCTTATAAATTAATCAAATAAAACAATTGGTGAGAAAAAGGAGGGTAAAAGAACCTATGATCTAATTTCAGACATACCTATTTGGTAGGTCTGTCTGAGAATGGGTCGTAGCCCACGAAAAAAAAAAAACATCAAAATCAGTTTAACCGATTCGGAGGCGTTCGATAACAAAAACTGTGACAAGATTTTTTGATTTTTTTTTTATTTGATTTTATTTGATTTGGCGGCAGTGTTACTAAATGGCATAAAATAAGATGCATAAAAAATTAAAAAAGAAAATCCGCAGGTAGCCAAAACATAGCGGTTCCGGTACCTAGAAATCCCTTGCAATGAAATAACAACACAAGCTCTTCACAAAAATAGCAGCATTACTCAAAATCAAAAACAAACAACACTTCTACCCAAAACAACTCCTAGTTTACAAAATCAAACACAAAATTAGAATTTCTGCAAACTCAGTAATCGATACTGCAATCGATATTTAGTTTCATAATTGCGAGTTTGCGACTAATTAATCGCGGAGTGCATGGGCTCGAGTTAGGCAAGCGAGCCGTTATTGGCACGAAGCGCAATGATTGCTCGCATCGTCCGGCGTCCTATTCACGACGCGACTCGTAAACGCAGCCCTGACATATTGCGATTGTCGACCACGCGTGATAACATGTTTGGTAATTTTGTTACGAGTCGGTGACTGCATAGGTTGTGTGCAGAAGTGGAAGTTAGAACAATTTTTTTTTATAGTTTTACAAAGTAAACTAGGCTAACCTAGTTTACTTTGTAAAACTATTTAAAAAAATTGTGTAATCGCAATAATCAAAGTCATAGGACTAATCCTATGACTTTGATTATTGTCTTAGTAGATCTTCAAGCTGTGTTACATTGCTCCAAAGTCATTAAAGCCTGATGGCGAATGAACCTTCATGTGACTAAATCCCACAGTGTTTCTTCAGTTGTTGTTTATTGCGAGGGCTATGGTAACTCCTTCGAACTATCCACAGTGAAAATGGCTGACCTGAGGCCCAACCACGAGCTCTAAATGCGATTCATTTGACGATCTAAACTGAATGATGATGACCTGACGATGACGAGTTTGCCCAAAACTCAAGTGGGATCTACATTGGACCGACCGCACAAGTGGGTCCACGCTTGTGTCATACGTAGAACCGCGTCGCGTGGCGTGGGTCTAATGTAACTCTACAAGTCCAGTTGCCACATAGTTTAGTCAAATGGCTACACCTACATACATGTGCCTACTTACTAACACAGAAACTTTTCCTTTAAACGCCATTACTACAAGAATGCGTAATGAGAGATCCGACAGATGATACACAGACCAACACACCTGACCTACTGCAATATACTTGTTAAATGACGAACAAACACACAGTTGATAATTAAACCGTATTCTACGAGCGCAGAGTCGTTAATTTTACACGTTGTCGCGTTTACTTCGCGTTATTTACTTTATGTTTAGTTGTAGTTATAAGTTTCTATGTACTGTGTAAGTAATCAATTGAATATACCTAATAATATTCCACAACTGAACCAATTTGTTATTTTATTCATGTTTATTTTTAAGTTTATTTTTAAGTTTTTATGCTTAGATGTTATCTACATGTTTTTTTTTTTTCTACACTGTGTGTACGCTTGTTGGCCAAATAAACAATTTTCTTTCTTTCTTTCTTTTCTTTCTTTCACAACTATATTCTATGCTCTGGAGTCGATTGAGAGGCGAGGCTAGAAGATTATTGGCAATGATGCAGTTGTCGAATCAAAACTTCTGAGTCTTTGGCATAAATACCAGGACCCTGGGATTAGGGCAAAGAAGGAAAAGGAGTGGGTTTTAGTCAGTAGAACTCTGAAACGCTCTACCGCTCCACCCAGAGTGGGAGACGTTATTTTAATGATCTGGCCTTAAAAAAAAGAAAGAGTTTTTAGCATCGACACCGAGTTGCTATCCTATCGGTTTTCATCATTGACATTTCGGGGAGTGAGCGTTGGAATTGCACGATTTAATTCCGCCAAGTCTTTTCCGTTATCGGACCACTAGAGGTTGCGCCACCGGTACATGGTGGGCATCACACCCATTCCGTGCACAAAGTGTTTTGGGAATGCATTCATTATTCTTACTCCTTAGTGGAATTCCCTGCCGGCCTACCCAAGAAGTGACCAACTCTAACAGCATCTGCTGGGTGTATCATTGTCAAGCATCATTCATCGCTTTCCAACAGCGAAATGGAAGATTTCTACAGTCACAAAAGAACTAATGAAATTATATCACAGTCAATATTTCACACTCTACCTAATGTTTCTCCTGCCATTGTTACCAAAAACTGTTCCCCAGAAAATGTTAAACATTAAACATCCTGAAACCCTACTTACGAAAATAAAAAGCCTACCTGGAGAGGCCTATAGAAAATCAGCGAAACAAAAGTTACTTCAACACCTAAACACAAAGACTAAATAATCGCACAATTACGGCCACGCGAAAACAAAAGAAAATCGACCACATTGAAATTCAGGACGACAATGCTAGATTGCTTTCGGAAGTTAAAACAAGGCTATCTGAAAATTTTCGAAATATATATAAAACTTATTTTAGCATTGGATATAGTTTTCCGTCTCCGAGAGAGGAGGCCTGAGTCCCAACAGTGGGAACATTACAAGCCTGATAATGCTAAAAAAAAATATATCCCTAGGTTTCGCACTAGCTGGGCTAGTCGAAAAACCCATGCAAACTCAAAAACTCTGATTTTACACTGTGTGCGAAATAAAATAGTTTTTTTTGCTGATTGTTCTATTTCTACGCCAAAACCGCTTACAGATTTTCATGACCATAGATTTACCCTCTGTCCTGTAGAAGTCTTATAATACTTTTATCAACATTCGACCCGAGCAAAGCTGCAAGAGTACTTATAAATTATACTGAAAGGTAAAAGCTAGTTTTAACATGTGACATCACGGTGACGCCAGTATTTTCCTACTAAATCCTTTTTTCTCCTAACTCATGTTGATTGAGTTACAACCTTTTTGCTTTCCGAGGACAGAGCGCTATCTTGTAACCAGCAAAAAGGCGGGAATTTAGCAGAACAATAGACAAGAGAGGTAACTTTATAAAATGTGTGCCACCAAGGAGTGTTGACGCTCACAAATTGTATTGTACGAGAATGTATGGCACTGTAGTGACGCGATGTCACCTGCTTTTTGACCGAATTCAAAAATGGAAGGAAGGTTTTAAACCGTCGGTTTTTTTTTGGAGATGTCGTTTTTTTTAAGTATTTTTATCTGTACAATTTTAATATTTATTTGTTACCAGGACTTATAAAACATTTTCTTTTAGCGACGACGATGATGATGATGATGACAGACATTTTTATGGTTCTTGAAATAGTTTAAGTACAGTATAAATCAGAATACAGTTACAGTTTTTAACCTAATTAAGCAAGTCATTATATACTTAAACCAAATACACAATATTATACAACGAACCAGCGGCTTCGTCTGCGTGAATGTAGCAAATTATCCCAAGAGAGCATATCGGGATAAACAGTAATAAATATACACAGACGCAAACTTTCGCATTTATAATATTAGTGTCATAAATGACACTGAATGGACATTTAACGTTTAAATCCCCGACCGGTCCTATGAGACCGCGCTGTTATTGTTTTACTATTGTGTCTCGTTTCGCGGGTATCTGAGTAACTACAGGGAAAACTAAAATAAAAGTACAAGTCATTATTTTCTTCTCAATTTTTTTTCATAGTGACCCTTATGTTTTTCTCACCGTTGACACACTATCTCATCCTTTTACTTACATGGAAATGTCCTCCGAAAACGTAGCGAAAACTTTTTATACACAAGACCGTGTAAATCCCCATAGACTACGAGTGACGTGTTACCATAAACACAATTATTACTTTTGTAAACACCTGTAGTAAAGCGAGTTAGGAATTCTTTTCACCTTACATGTAGGCTATTCTGTTGTAGGTGTTTTGGGAAAATTGAGAAAGGTTTTTTTTAGAAAATAGGTATGTTCGTTATTGATGTTAATCTTGGTGAACTTAGTAACAAATATGTAAAGAAAGAAAAATAAAACTAAAAACATGTTTTTTTAAATTGACACTTATAAGTTGGTTCGGTATCGAACTACTGCTTAATTTTTTCATAAGATTTCTTATATCTGCAAGATATATCACAATAATATTGTCAGGGTATTAACAACGTATGTTTGTTAGTCTATCACGGTCCTAGAATAATACATAGGGTACTTTGTATCGCGGGAAAATGTGTTTATTGCAGACTCAAATGTTCTTGTTAATATTAAACAAACTACTTAAAAGATAAAAGAATGAAATTAGATTATCCAGCATCTGAATATCTACATTTCAGATGCTGGATATTTTTCATTCATTTTTCAAAAAATATTTATGAGAGAAAACATTACTATTCCACAACCATTTCGCATATCTACGAAGATACGAAAAACATTCATTCTCCCTACCTGCGTTTAGGTCGCAGCCTCCCTAAGCCGAGCTATCCGCAAAACATCTTGAACTGAAAACAGAACAATACCGTTTTCTCATTCCCGAGCGGACCCTAAACTGTCTTGAAATTTCAAAGAATATTACGAGAATTGCCGACCGAATTCCGTAGATATCATTTCGGAGGAAACTTAGGCTTGTGTTCACAATCTGGTCTCATTTTGAGAGTCTAGACCTCTCTTGGGTGGAGTTTTAAGGGAATTACGTTAAATATTTGTTATTGCAAAGGTGCGTAGGTTTTTTACGTTCTGGAAATACTCGTTTCTAAAGAAAACCTATCCGCCACCAATCTACCTGCTTATTTTAAATCACAAAAGCTTCTACTACAAAGATATCATTACAATTTAATATCGTAGTCAAAACTGATAATTAGTTAGAAATATGTATGTTATAAATTAATGTATTATGTTTAAAACAAGGAAAACATATATATATAACCAAAAGAGTGATTTCAATGTTTACTCGATATGAAGTGTAGAGAACTGAGGAATATCAAATATTCAAATAAATACTGACAATCGAATTACACATTGGTTACTAGCTGGATTACAACGTTGAAAATTTGCCTAAAAATGCATTAAAAAATATGTTCAGTTTTGTTTTTATATACTATACATACCGAATATCTTTCTAACCTGCCAACGCCTACGTTCGCGTGAAAGTAAAAAATTATCCCACGGGAACGCACATTCGAGATAAAAGTTTTCTTCACCCTGACATTCGGAAAACCGGGAGAACATGACTTGGATGGATTATCAGGCCGTTTCTTAGCTTTGTTTTTTTTTTGCTAGTGTGAGAAGAGAAAGTAGGAGTATCAGACTTTTACTGACTAAAACCCTCCTGTTTTCCTTCAGTTGTTCTTTGCGTTCCAAGGTTGCGGTAACTCTTTTGGACGATCTCACAACGATTCGACCCCAAAGCTTAAATTTTAAGAATTATTCGTAGTCGTCTGTAACGATTAGCAAAAACACTGAAATTATGTTAAAAAAAAATCTCTAAACAAGAAACGTATCTGTTCTTTATATTCTCAGTAAGATAACACTCAATTTTACAGAAACCGAACCCCAAACAGAAACGGGGGATGAAACTTATTTAAAATCACCTTCAAACGTTTTCAATATCTCCTACACAACGTTAAGGGTTGAAAGAACAAAGAAAAAATCAACCCCCAAACGAGTGCAAGGGGTTGAATTTATTCAATTTTCATGTTTCAGTATTTCTTTTGTATCAATTTCTTGTTTATTCGTATCTCGGGGAAAGCCTGCTGGCCAGGAAATCATAACTAATTTTGTAAAGGGAAAGTTGAGGGTAGGAGGAAAAACCTTTGATCAATATGGGATTGTTCTATGTATTTGTTTTGATGAATATGTATTGTACGGGTATTCTTTGTTTAAGATTTAGATATAGAAATCACAGACCTAAATATAAAAAAAATGAATTTAGTTAAACTATGTAAGTACGTATTCTTCTTCTTCTTCTTCCTGCCCTTATCCCACATTATTTGGGGTCGGCGCAACATGTTTTTTTCTTCCATTCTGTCCTATCACCCGTCATGCTATCATCAACTCCCTTTTCTTTCATATCAGTCCTCACACAATCCATCCATCTTTTCTTTGGTCTCCCTCTTCCTCTCCATCCGTCCACATGTAAATTCATAACCAATTTCGTAACATGTGTTTCATCCCTCCTCTTTACATGACTATGTAAGTACGTATATTATTTTTAAATGGTTTATTTTAAACAAGTCTTTGATTTCCGTATTTATTTCCAAGTGCGTGTTTCTTTTCGAAATCTAGACTTTTTACTTGGTATTTGTTTTGATTTTCTTGCTAAAACCGTCGCTTATTTACTTATTGTTTACGATGTAAATTTTCGTATAAACTTAGTATATTTTTTTTACAGAGAGATGCATAGTTCTGACTGTATGTAAAGAGCATAAATTGATTGTTCGCAAACTCTTTAAGAAAACATAAAAACATATCTTCTAACCAATTCTTACTTTACCAAACAACTACCACTCCTGCTGATCTAAAAGGATTGACCACAGAGATTCCGTATCTGTCCGAAGTTCGGTCGTCATCCTAACCCGTGATTGATTACACTGTATCAGACATGAGGTCGAATATTGGCAACACCACCAACATATGAAAAAAGTTGCCAACTTATATTCAGAAGTAATGTTATGGGAACTTTATTTTTTTGTGGTGGAAGATCATTGTACCTACTTAAATTGTTTTATTGGCTACTTATAACTGCGTAAGAACCTTTTATTTCTTTTATAAAAGCAACAAAGTTAATAAACTAATCTTATTAAATTATTTTGTACTAATAGAATTATAGTACCAAATAATTTAATTTGCAAGGACCAGATTTAGCACCAACTTTCTCTTCGTCTTTTTCTGCATTGACCGTTTTACCAGCAGACAACGGCAATGTCTGTATAAGTTTGGCAGTAGACAAAAATTGAAAAACACTTGTGACAACACACAAAAACTGGCATCATTATTATTGTAAGTTTGACATTTTACACTGTCAATTTAGTCTCGGGGAATATAAAACAGACTTTAGGTAGGTACTTTTTCCCAAAAATTACTTACAACGAAACCCACATTGGAACTACTGATTTCAATACAGGATACAAGTTTCACAAAGGTCTTTACTTGATTCTTTTGTCATAGCTCCGACCTTAAATCTCCGAAGAGAGATTCCAGGAACAAATGCCCAATTCTGTATGGGTCTCAGGCCCAAGATATTAAACGTACACACATACAATCCAGTGTATATAATATTACATATTCTGTACATAAAGGTCCTTTGGGTAAATAGAATTCGGCGTCTTGTAGAAACGCTTTTCCTCGATAACAGAATTTTTGAAATATAAGGGCAGGTTTTGTGTTTAAGCACGGTGCGTTTACGTACGACTCCGTACGAGTAATACCTAATTCGGCTCTGATTTTTAAAAGTAATATTTTCGGATTTTTGAAAATAGAATAATACAAAAATGCGAATACAGGTTGTGTTCAGCTTGTAGGTATTCGTATTTTTGTATTATTCTTTTTAATTTAATTTACGTATTTATTTGCCTTGAATTCTTTCTCATGGACCATAATGATAGTTGATAATTTCAACTGTCATCACGGTTTATTAGATACAGCCTGGTTACAGACAACTAATCAGCTGAGTTTAGGCTATAGAGTCCCGATTTTACCCTTAGGGAATAGAAACCCAATAAAAAGGATAAAAATGGTTCATTGTATGTAAAATTAACAATAAAAATACTACAAAGGTTGCTTCTAGGCAAGCGTGCTCCATCGTTGAACACCTCATCACTTACAATCAGGGTAGATAGTGGTCAACCCAAGCCTCTCAATAATAAAAAAGCAAGGAAATAATAATAATCTGTCTAACATCATCCCCCAAGTTTCACCCCGTACAGTTTCGCCCCGTTCGCCAAGGGATTCGGGGTGCAATGTCAGCAAAAGATTTAGGTAAATTGACACGATCCCGGTCTTATAGTATATTATGGCGAAAAACGTGTTTCGTACGCAAAACGACGAGAAAGCAGCTGATCCACGTTATCAAGTTTTTTAATACCAACGACACCATTTTTAAAGATTTTTTTTGAGCGAGTTCTTTTATAAGGTCTTATATTTACGATTGTAACTGGATTTTGATTACCGCACAGTTTACCTAACCATGTGATAAAATTGAGTACAATTGGTGTTCATAAAGTTGTGAGGAAATTTTAAATAGAGTACCTCGTAAAACCAGAAATGGATATGGAAAGAGCACTATATCAAAAATATAGCTGCAATGCTTGTAAAAGATTCACTATTTTCTGGAACATTAAGTCCAGGATACGTCGTAGTTATATAATCCTTCTTCAGCGCTAGATTCTCCTTTACCTCTTTATTTTATTTTTACACGATTTTCACACAATTCCGTCAAGTCTCAAACTAAGCAGAGCTTGTGGTATGAGTACTAGACAGCTGATAAACATACTTAAATATTTCGAAATACATACATATTATAGATAAACTACATCCAGAAACACAACAAATGATCGTGCCCATCACACAAACATTTGTCGGATGGGAATCGAACCCACGCACTCCGGCTTAGCAGTCAGGGCCACTGGCCACTAGACCAACATGAGGGCTGTCATTATCTTCCTACCGTCTCCTCAGCCGTCACACCATCACACAGACTCCTTTTTCTTTCATATCACTCCTTACACAATCCATCCATCTTTCCTTTACCATCCATTTGTAATCTCAAAGTACTGCAATAAAAATAAATACGACAAACCATTACAAATCAAAGTACCATAACTAAAAACACTGACCTACATAAACTAGACATGCTAACAAAATCACAGATAAGTTCGTTCGTTAGTCACGAGTAATAAAAGTGAAATCGCTGTGTCAACGACAAATGTATGAGAGGAGGTCGTGGAGGTCAGGAGGGAGTCGATCACGACTGCCCTAGGGAGGTGAGCAGAGGTTCAAGACAATGGTAGGCCTCTGTAGATTGAAGTGGAAGTCTGAACAAGGAATGTTGTATTGCGACTTGATCTGTTTCTTGGGATTAATGTAGATCTGTGTGATCGATGAGATCGAACTATTAATCTTGTTAAGCAAGTATGTAGGTTATAACTGTTGTTAGATGTTATTTCTACAGCAATTTTAACAATCGTTGGTTTGTGCTGTACCAACTTTGTTTATGGATTTTGTTGAAACGCGCAACTAGCTTAGTTTTTCTAATAGGTCGGTTAAATGGTTAAATTTCAGATTTGTCTTGTTTTTAGATCAATTATAACATCAACGGTCTCAAGTCATATTATGTGGTAAGCCACAAGGATAATATTATGGATTAGCATTGTCCGATAAAGGATGAATGTTTTCGTTCGGCTGACATAAGGAAATAATCAAAACAATAGTTTCTTCGAGAAGACGCAAAAATTAAAAGCGTATCCAGTAATCACAGACCTAAAACAGACATACAAAAATTCGAACATTTTTACGAAGTATCGTCGTATTGGCATAGTAAACGTCAATACGACGAAACTTCGTAAAAACTATCGTTCGTAATTTATACGTAGACGGTTCGGATGGCAGTTATTTACGAGCCCTAACTGTTACCGTTCGTATCGGTTTTCTGAATCAGCTGTGTATTCGAGTATTCGGGGACCAGGCTTGTTTTGTCCCTGTGAAACATGGCCGACCAATGAATTTTGTGTTCGAATTTCAAACTGGCCAATGGCTTTTCTTACCCCTATGTTCGAAGTCGTATCCTCCACTCGATACCACGTTGAATCGACTTGTTATATGGACCAATATTAATCAAGGGTTTTTGTCATGACGAGTTGAGTGGAGTTTCTAGAAACCGTATTGGTATATAAACTATGTTTAGAAACTTTTTGTAACCATTGTTGAGGCAATTTATATTTACTCAACACCCACCCAGGGTATTTCATTGTGTTTCCCATTACAACTTCTCCCACAAAATTATACAAAAGTTCGCTCCATCAAATTGTTTTAGCTAACTCAAACAGCCAGTTTCAAATACGCCATTATTGTATGAATTTGAATGTCATGCAAATTCAAACTATCGTAACGTTCACACAAAAGCGCGGGAACAATCACAAAAGCACTATACACAAATTACATTCCAAATACAAACACACACTGATTAGAGTCGAACAGAGCCGAGCATAGCCGAGTCACGTCGCGCCAATTAGAAAACGGTCCCGAATTAATTTGAAAATGGAACACTCGATTTTGATGTAGTGGAATCTGTCGCTGTGGGCTTTGTTTTCCTCAAGCAAACCATTACCAACTTTACTTTTACACGTTAAAGTCTAATTTGGGATGCGGCGTAATTCTCCTAAACTCATGAGATAATAGGTGAAAGACTGGATGTCATTCACGAGTTAATGTGTTGATTAAGTATGTACCTTTAGTAACATAACATAAGGTTGAAATCCCTTCGCCAGAGATTATGTAATTAGTAAATGTGTTCTACTTACACGCAATTTTTCCGCGACATCTTGTTCTAATAGGCAATTTATAAAATGTCTTTCGGTGCCTTTTAGTCTTATTTATTATTAATTTTATGAGTAACCTTAGGACGATGGTCAAAGAATTTTTTCCCTGAAAAAGGACATTGTGGGTAATGGAGATTTTTACCTTGTCCCTTATAGAGTACATATAAATCTTTGAAGAAGCTCATCAGCAATAAATCTGACCTCAGTCTCGGCGTCTGGCCATGTCCTATGAAATAAATGGCGGTCCCATCTTTTAATTTCTTCCTTCTAGTCTTTTTAGTCTTTTCTTTTATCTTTCCCACTTCATTGGCTGTGAACGTGAAATATGTTGAAGATAAAAGTTACATTGTAGAATGGCTTCTACGGAAATGTTACAAAGTAGTTGAACACTGTAAAATGGTAGTAATTTATGTTTATATTGTTAGTTTCTGTTATTTATTTTATGTCTTTTTCACTCGTCTTTCATCTTAATTGCAAAAGTGACGATACTTCCGACCAAAACACGGAAACACTGCTTTAGCTTAGAAAAAAATAGGCGAACGACCACAAGGAAATGTAAAAGTTGCTAATAAAAAACCGGGCAAGTGCGAGTCGGACTCGCACACTGAGGGTTCCGTACCAATTTATCAAGATGAAAACAGTTCAATTCTCGAATCGAGTCTTAAAGATTTAACAAAAAAGAAATTCTTGTAATGTAACTAAAAATTTAAGGTTTTCGGAATTTTTCCTTTATGTGTGCTATAAAACGTTGCTTCATGCCAAATTTCAAGATTCTAGGTCGACTGGAAGTACCCTTTAGGTTTTGATTCCCTTGCGAGTACTTGCGAGTTTCAAAATATGCAGCTTAAATTGCTGTTTCTTTTGATTGCGTTGACATAGAAGTTTGATTTTGTTACAGCTTAAAGGTATTATAGACCTGAGTATTTGGTATGAATTTCAATTTAATACCTCTACGCGTTTATGAGGAAATGGGTAGTAAGTTTAAAATTATTAAAAAAAAATATATTATGTGATGTAACTAAAAATTTATGGTTTTCGTAATTTTTCCTTTATCTATGCTATAAGACGTTGCTTCGTACCAAATTTCAAGATTCTGAGTTCACGGGAAGCACCCTGTAGGTTTTGATTCCCTTGCAAGTGTCGAAAATTTGCGGCATAAACGGCTGTATCTTTTGATTGCGTTGGCTTAGAAGTTTGATTTTTTCACAGCTTCAAGGGACAGTAGACCTGAGTAATTGATATAAATTTCAGCTTCATACCTCCACGCGTTCCCGAGAAAAAGGGTCTTGACAGACGGACGGACAGACGGACAACAAAGTGATCCTATAAGGGTTCCGTTTTTTCCTTTTGAGGTACGGAACCCTAAAAAGGATCTTATTAAAGAATATTGGGCGTATTTTGAGTTATGAACGTCTCAAACCATCTGTAAAGCCAACTTTTGACCGGTTTTCAGGCTAAAGTTCGAGAAATATAGTAAGACAGGAATATTATTAAGAAAAAAGATTTGAAATTTTTGTTTGTAATGAATAAAATCAAGAACAACAGGACCTATTTTCAAAAAAAAAAATCGCCACTAGGAAGCTATGTATCACTGAGTGCCATAGACAACCATTATATTTTTTATTTTCACGCGGGAAAGCTGACAAAAGCTAACAAATAAAAATAAGAATGCCAAAATTCACAGTAAAACTAGCTACAACCTCAATTTTTGCTCAAGAATTCCACGAAACTGCATGAAAATGCATACCTACAAGTGTCTACATCACCAGCATCTTCCATCCTTTGTAAGCCCCAAACTTGACATCATTAGCAGTCCTCATTAAAGGGTATCGTATCGAGCGACACCGCGCGACACCGGGCGACACCGCGCGGCACAAAGCAGGTACACTCGCGTTCATTAGACGCCAAGACATTTTCGCCAAAGGAATTTTTGGTATAGCTACAGTAATTTTCTTGATTACTGTACTCGAGCGTCGAATTTCTGTCAGAATTCCTTCGGTAGGCGGTAAATTATTATTTTTTTCTAAGGAAAGAACTCGGAATTCTTCTATGAATTACGTGTAGCTCGTGTAGTCTGAAAAATAATATGTATATTTTGTATTAGCTTTTGCCAGCGACTTCGCCTGCGTGACAGCAAAAGATATATTCCTGTGTCACTCACTGATAGAGTAGCATTCTATTGATAAAATTGGTCCTGTAGTTTTCGAGCTTATTCATTATAAACACAAATAGAAAACTTGATCTTTATAGTATTAGTAGGTATACATATGTGACCCAAAGTCGGTAACAATGGAATGTATTGAGTGAGAACTTTGCCCAGTTGTGGAACATTACCGGCTAAAAATAATAAACAATATGAACACAAACAAAAAAAAAGACAAGTGTTATTCTCTGGTAAACGCAACAATAGAGAACGTCTAAACTTTTTTTTGTAACAGTTCTTTTAAAGATTTGAGGAACTAAAAATTGGAAAACTATTTCCGGAAAATTGGAAAACTTTGGGAAAATTTGGAGTGGTTTTTCTATGGGATATTTCTATAAACTTGGAAAGAGCTGGACAACGTTTGACAGGACATACCATCATAGTTTTAAAAGTTGCCAGCATCTTTAAATAGCTTTTTAAAATGTCAAATATTCGTCAAATAGTCTTAAGGGAAGGATACTCCCAAAGCAAAGTCGGTATCTACAGCAAATACTCAAAACGAAATTATAAGAAAATATTTTGTAACAATGGAATCCGTTTCGTTATTTCAACTCGGATATTTTCTGGGATTGAAATCTAAACAAAGGAAACTTAGAGCCATAATAATATTTCAAAACAATTTCTTTGTAAATCGTTAAAGCTCTGCCCTTTGGCTCGTTTCAATTTTCTGTTAACAAAATAGGTAATTTGAAATAATACTGGGTATTTACTTAAAATTGTTTGGCTGTAAGAATAAAATAAGAACAGAGACACGATGGAATGAGAGATGAAGAAAGGAATGATTTCTCGCGCCTCAAAAATATGTCTCAAAATGGATGGGGTCCGACGCCTGCGGGATCGTTCGAAAGAATTACCTATCGTGGTCCTGGTCCACAAAAGGCTAATGAAGGAACAGAGCTGGGATTTAGTCAGTAAAAGTTAATTTGATGAGTTCTTACCTCAGAAAAAAGTGGAGAAGTAATTAGATGTTGATTAACAGAAAAAACACGCAAGAAGAATACAGCAATCAACCTTATAATGTTCCCACTCCTGGTACTCAAGCCTCCTCTTTAGAAAAGGGAACGAGTCATAATCTACCACGCAGACCCGGTGCATGTCTTCGAATTCTTCTGTAGATTCTAGGACATGTCGGTACCTCCACGACATTTTCTTTCACCGTTTTGAGAGCAATTGTATAGTGCCTGATTAAGTTTGGATCCTTGACACACAACTTGTAAGTCGGAGCCGTTACTTTTGGGCCACCATTGCATCCATTGATCGAATATCTAGCAAGAGATTGATAATAAATCCTGTACCTACTAGTACTAATAACCCCCCTCTCTTTCTCCCCAGACTGCGTCCACCTGCAACTCTACAAAGACCTGAAGGAGCGCCAGAAGAACGGGCAGACGAAGGCGTCGCTGTCGCTGCAGCAGTACCTGGGCATCGAGTCGGGGTTCACACTGGACAAGGAGTCCAACACCCTGGCCATACTGTGCGAGGACGTGGTCCCGGTGCTGGCCTTCGATACCAGGGAGATCCTGATCCAGTGGAGAGTTAAAGTGAGTATACTCTGGTTTGAAAAGAGGAGTTCGTAGTTGTGTAAGTGTAAAAAAGAGTGGGAAGTCCCATTAGTCCCATTCTTTATGTGTATAAAGTATAAATAAATAAAAGGGAGGTTCCTCCGGCCAGACGGGTTTTGTGTTTGGTCTGGGGAAGTGCCAGATAGTTGATTCCGGGCTGTTGTATACGTCTGATTGCGCTAAAATTCTATTCTCAGGGTTTGAAGTTTAAGTCCTATTTGGCGTCATAGGTACAAAGTAATAACAGTCGAATAGGTTGATCTCCAAGCAACAATTTCCGCAGTCGGTCTGTAGATAAAACCATTTTAAGCTGTTGGTACCAGCTGTCATTTGTAGACTTTGTCAGTAATAACTTGACACTGACCTGCAAAATGAAAAAAAAATTGAATTTTTCAGGCTACCCCGCTTTTACCGTCTTGCCATAAACAAATTTCTTCTCTCTGTTATTTTATCTTTCGTTTCATCAACGCGTGTTGGGCTTTATATGAACGAAAAACATTCAACTAACACATTCGTTGCAAGTTTTGTGACAGTGGTAATCTACCATTGTTTTCACATACACATTACACTAGGTAGTTTCTTGCGAACCTATGTTCCTGTATTGTAAAATGAACAAACACACAATAAGACTAATAGATTTCAATTGTCTTAAAGCAGCTTTAGTAACAGTAAATAAAAATCTTTTGAGAGGAACTGAAAGAGAATTCTGAAGACAACGCTACTGCAGTTTTAAAGGAAATAAACTTTTACATTTACAATGAAGTTTTGCCTCAGATAGTTTATCGTAATGAACTAGAAAAATACCCTAGTATTTTGCTGTGTTTTGTACAACAAATAGAAATCTTTTTCTGAAAACAGCGTCAAAATTAGTCATTAAATGAAACAATAATAGGAGGAGGAGCTCGTGGCTAGATAATAACAGCCGCACAGCTCGATCTTCAAGGTTAAAGCGACGCTTGCCAATCTGTGGATGGATGGCCATCATAACATACCAAGTTTGCTTCGTGCCTCGGAAAGCACGTTAAGCCGTAGGTCCCGGTTGTCATTTGTAGATCTTTGGCAGTCGTTACGGATAGTCAGACGCCAGTAAATCTGGCTCCAGTCTTGCCACGAAGTATCGTGTTACCCCCGTTAATGGGTTGTGGAGATCTGGTAGGCAGTCGCTCCTCGTAATATACTGGTATTCAACTAAATCCGGTTTGACTGGAAGCCGACCCCAATATAGTAGGGAAAAGGCTAGGCAGATGATGTATGAAGCAATAAATAGGATTTTAAAAATTGGTTTTAGGAAAATTGAGAGCGTGGTGGGAATATCTCGCTATCTCTTTTGTACGCATGTAGCCTTAGGACGGTGACGTCACATTTCAGTATGTCTATTCTTTATGTGTTTGACAACTGTCCCTTTTCAGCAGATTTGAAAGGTTTTTAACTTACTTCATTTTGACCGGTTTTTGCTAACTTAATTTTTTTTAAACAAATATTTTCAAAGCCTGGGTAACAATTCTCTAATAATATTAATTCACCATAATAATATTGTGGAATAATTATTATTTTCAGCAACTCTTGCCTCTAATCTAACTTAAATCTGCATTTAAACAAGACCACACATCGCTCACATGAATCTTAACACCGAACAAGCTTCATCCAAAATGCTAAAACCCATTGATCAAGATAATCAACATGCTTATAATGAAAACTGACGTTACGACATACGAGACATGATCAGGACAAACATGGCTGCTGATTACGGGGCAGTTGCTGTCTTCTTCCATGGCAAAATAATATAATAATAAACATCTTTATTTTTCAACAAAAATATACACAAAATAATACATTTTTAGGAACATGGTTAAGTGGGCAAGAGCAAAAGGACCCTGACTTCTATACTAGGACTGAACAGTTTCTTAGAAGTCAGTGCATTCGAAATTATGTGCATATAAACCAATACAGTTATAGTATTACCTGGACAATAAGATTAAAAAAAAAAACAAAATTACAATGTAATAAAAGGAAATTAAAAATGTAAAGTGTAAATGACTTTATTATTCTATATTTTCCCACAGGTACAACACAACCTCGGTGGCAGCAAGGAGTTCGCAGCCGTCATCATATCAGCTCCTACAGCCGCCAACATTCGGGCTGGACCCGTCAGGCTCCACGCTTGCGGCCCGAGGCTAGCACTGTGCGCGTCGCGCCCGCCCGAAGTACTAGCGCTGTGGGACGTCAAACTACTCAGGTAAGAGCTGGAAGGATATGGACCTGTAAGGCTACTGCGTGCGGCACGAGCCTCTCTAGGCTATGTGCGTCATGTCCACCTGGCATATTTGTGCTGATAGACGTCAGACTACTGAAGGAGTTAAGTTTACAGTCATCTACAGTTCATATTATGTTATATCAGAATGTAGTGGTGAGCTTTGGTGTTTGTAACCATAGAATAATTATACGAGACGGCAGGTCCAAAACAATAGCGTTTGGTCCTGACCTGCGCTTATACCAACCAAAATACCTATTAACTTTGTGGCTTTATTCGAGAAATGTCAAGCTTACAAACTTACTGGCTTCTATATCTTATAATTTCTCACATTTACATTTTTGTAGATTTTTAGCCTGATGGGTCTGAACAGCTTTATTAAGGCCTATCAGGCTATAGAGCTAAATTAAGAGAAGAGCGAAGCGCATCTACTTCTGCGGCTACGCTAGCGTTTAGAGGATTTACATTACGTCACAGTTTCAATCTTGTAAAACTCTTTACCGTAAAAAAAAACCCGAAAAAAAATCGAGGAAGCCTGATAAAAAAAAAACTTTTCTCGCCAATAAAAATGTAATCCGTAATTCCGTAGATACGGAACTTGGAACAGCGTTTAACCAGGCCACCTTCGAAGTTTGGGCACCACTAATCTTTTAGCGTGTTCCCCTGAAAAATGTCTCCTGTAATTTAACAGCAATGGCAGGTTACTCGAGTTTCCTGTCTGTTAGGAGTTTGACCCAGTTTCGGAGGCTTCGAGAGATAACTGTTTTAGATTTGCAATTTAATCGTGCGTTTCGCAGGTGGAAACATGTATGAGGAAGTTTTGGGGAGATACCTTTTGCAGGTGTGTTGTACTGGGAAAGTAAGAATTAATTTAAAAGTAATACTAAGGTTTTTCTGTCTAGATTGATTTTGAATAAGCTGTCCCCTTTTTTTGAGGTGGAAAATCATTAAATAACTTTCTGCTATGGATTGGACGAAAAAGACTTACTGTTACAAAATGGACGAAAAATAATGCAAGATTTTTACTGAATAAAATCCCCGTACCAGGTTTCGTTAGTTACCCTTTGCGTTCCAGGTCAAGTGTAAATCTTTCGAATAATCTTGCAGGTCTGGCAGACATTCGCTGTCGTCCGCCAGCCTACCGTGGCAAAGAATAACCTTACTGCTCCCGACACCAGATCTCCTTATTTTTTTACATCAAAGTACGTGATTATCTGTCCATCACATCTCGCGATGTGTAGTTCTAATGAGGTGATCCCACACCATAGCCAAGCCATCACTTCATCACAAACCGGCATCTCAAACCGGTGAAGGAAAACATGGTGAAGAAACCGGCATGTCCTAGAACCAGAAATTCGAAGACATGTGACATCCACCAATCCGCACAGGGCCCGCGTGGTGGATTATGGCCCTAGCCTATTCCCTCTACTAGAGAGGAGGGCTGAGTCCCAACAGTGGGAACATTACAAGGCCGATAATGCTGATGCTAATAGCCAAACCATCACTGCTATTGTTCCAAGCCCCCTCTACGTCCAGAACACATGTCACAAACATTCCTGGCTAATTAATAATAATTACAGCAGCGCAATTAGTAATCCCATCTAAGAGAAACGACCGATACCACTATATTGATTGATTTAGCACGGTTTGATGACCGCAACCATTTATTTTGTAAAACTTCAGGCAACATAAATGTTTAAACGCGGACTTAATGCCTGAGGCTTTCTCTACCAGTCAACCAAGGGTGGTGTAGAGATATCATGGTAGGTGCATAAAAAATATCAAGAAAAGATTATTAAAAAAAAGAACAAGGGTACGAGGGAACTATCAAACAAACTTTAAATTTTTAATTTTTAGTCATGTGGTTAGTTGATGAAAATATCGAGGCTTTTTAGGAAGAAGGTTGTCAGCAATAATTTGCGTTTCGTTTTCGGGAATCGGTTTTTCTTTCTATATTTTTAATTTAGAAGGTCCTTTCCAACTCGTCTATCAATGGTCAACGTGAGCATGTTTTAAAACCTTGTTGTTTCATCCAACGCAATGTTTGATGAAGCAATGCGAAAATCGAGAGATAGCCTTTAGGGATTTGGTAATTATATGTATAAACACTGATTGATGCTTAAATACCAATCAGAAAATAAAATAAAAAACACATTATTTATCGAGCAGCATTTTGGTGACAGAAAATTCAAAAGTAATTCACTAATTGAATGTTGTTCGGCAGAGTACACACTCATGTATGTATTTTTAATGATGGTCTGTTGTGGGGGACCTGTAGGGGTCATGGGGGACTTCGATACAAGTGGGGGAATCATGGGGGATATTTTATGTATGTCCATGTGATCGTGACATCTGTCGTGGCTATTACTTGCTGTCACCGATTAATTTATCACCGCTTGCATTTGTTATATTAATGTTTAAGGGGGAAAGGTTAGTATAGTTACTTATGTATTTATTTGAATAGTTGGAGGCCACAGAGACAGAGATCAGTTGTATATATATGTATATATTTAGTAATATATATATTTAGTTTAGAAATAATCATCATAATTTTTGCCCAAAACTGCACTGCTGGACGTAGATAGGAGGCTGAGTCTCGCCACAACGACCGATCCTGTGCGTCTCGCATCCATCCATAAGAACTTTTATCTAAAGCTTTAAAGAAATAATTTTCTTTAAAGAATTAATTTGAAATATTTTTTTTTTAAAAACTAATTTTCTACACTCACGTGGGCAAAGCTAGCTAGCTAGTTTTGCCCACGTGAGTGTAGAAAATTATTCCAAGCGAAGCCTCCTGTGATAAAAAAATAAATAATTATAAAACATGTGTGCCAAACGTCAACCATTTACCAATCATCTTAAGAGTGAAGTAGTCACCAGACACAAGCACTAACAAATACGTATATACAATCTTTCGCCTTTATAATATTATGTGTGATAAACGTAATGAAGTATATTATATTCTAGGTATAAGAAAGAGTTTAAATCCCCATTTTTTACCCTTCATACATTGCAAAAACAGCCCTAAAAATTCAATTTTATCTCGTTAAAATATATGAGAGTATAAGCTCGCCATTTCAATTTGATCAGGTAATATTTTCAAAAGTTCCCCGTTCAAATAGCAAAGTTCTTTCCGTTTCCCCTGCGCAACAAATATTCCTGAAACAAAAGCCAACGAAAAAGTAACTTCGAATTACGATCGACCATTAAAAGTCATTAAAACTCATATTTAACTGAACCATTCGGACAATTATAACCAGGCGGAATTCTTCAGCGTTTTTACGAATTCCCCTTTTCTTCCTTTTAGGGATTTTTAACGACTTAAGTAAACTTTTGACCGAGATTCTGAGTCTACGAATTGTACCAATGAATTATAAAAGAGTTTTCGAATGCTTTTATATTTTCGTGTTTTCTACTTTTTCAGGCTTTTTGTGAGAAACGGGATTTTATGATAGCTTAACGTGCGAAGTTTAAGATTGTATATTTCGTCTGCTCTTAAACGTACTTAAACGAGGTGCCGATGAAAGTAAATGTGGAGCATCATAACTTAAGGTCGATTAAGTTGGCTTCGGGAACGTTCGGGTTGGGTTTTAGTCTACCTATCCTCTAATTTCTGTAATAAGAATTTTACGTGTTTCGTGCGTGCAGCCAAGGAGTGAAATCTCTTGCCGGAGTATGTATTTTCTGATAGCTACAACCTAAGGGTCTTTAAGTCAAGGGTCAAAAAGTTAATTCTAAGCAAGCGTGTTCCATTGTCGACCACATTATCGCTTTCCACCAGGTGAGGTCAAACGCGAGTCGATACATAGTAAAAAAAAAATTGATGACACTGCCTCTGGCTCCACCCAGCACGGGAGGTGTTTGACAAAAGACAGAAATGCGTCTTTGACATGCTTACTATTTCAAGATTTAGATTTATTTTATAAACAATTAAAACAAATATTAGATTACCTAAATAAGAAAGACTCCAGACTGAATATTGTTATAGGAGGAGACTTTAATATAAATATATTAGATAATAGCTTAAAAACAAACCAATTTTTAGATCTCATGTTAGAATTTAATTTTGTGCAACATGTAAAAGTACCGACAAGAGTGACCCAAACTACTTCAACGTGTCTAGATTTAATTTTTACAAACACTAATATAAGATCACACACCACAGTGGAAGAGTTGGGGCTCTCTGACCATAGCGGTACAATCATACAATTGGCTGTACCCCGGCAAACTAGACAGATAGTCTGGTGTGTTGAAAAGAGGCTGTTCAATAGCGAAAACATACAACGTTTTAAATCCAAACTGAAAGAAATAAAATGGAACGATTTAATCAAGCCCGGTAGGGACATAGATGCAAACTATGAATCATTTAACAATACACTTACTTCCATACTTAATCAATTCATACCAAAAACAAAATTAAAGCTAAAAACAAACTATAAAAAACATTGGCTAACTAAAGGCATCAAAATTTCTTGTAAAAATAAAAGGCTAGAAAAAATACTGTCCATTAAAACAAACAACCATTTAATTAAACAAAATTATAAAACATATTCAAAAACTCTAAAACAAATTGTCAACAAGGCTAAAAAACTACAGTATATAAATAAACTAATGAAATCAAGTAATAAAGTGAAAACTATGTGGAAAATTATAAACGAACGAACGAATAAAAACGTAAAAAAGATAAAAAATAACATAACACTACACCTAAATAACAATGCCATCTCGGACCCAAAGCAAACAGCAAATATATTTAATAACTTCTTTGCGTCTATTGGACAAGAAAGTGCCCAAACCCCGGGAAAAGAACCGCGAAATACCTCTGTGGTCCACCGCACAGAAAACACCATGTTCCTAAGTACAGTAGACCCCGGTGAAGTAAATTTAATATTGAAAAGTCTTAAAAACAAAAATAGCCATGGAATAGACGAAATACCACCAACCCTAGTCAAACAGTGTGCAGATGAGCTGACCCTACCATTCTACTTGCTAATCAATCAGTCTTTTGAAGAAGGAAGATTTCCCAACTACCTAAAAAAAGCTAAAAATATAAAAATTTTAATGAATCTCAGAATGGTTTCCGGAAAAACCACTCTACAGTTTTAGCAGTTTATAATTTTATCCAAGAAGCCATTAATATAATAGATAAAAAGAAATACGCCGTAGGTTTACTGTTAGACATGACAAAAGCTTATGATAAAGTACAATTCGACATTCTACTTAAAAAGCTACAGGGAATAGGGATCCGCGGAAAATCTTACGAATGGTTCAAATCATATTTGGAAAATAGAGAACACCAAGTCGAAGTAGAATACTACAACGAACATGCTAAACAAATCCAATATATTCGGTCGGATAGCAAGCAAATTAACGCCTCAATCCCTCAAGGGAGTGTTATTGGATGCCTCCTATTTATCATCTATATAAATGACCTCCCTACAACCATAAATGAGTCCTGTGTCCTGTTTGCCGACGATATTTCAGTACTAACTTCTTGCCACGACAATACCAACTTAACCGAAATACTTACAAGCATACTTAACAAAATAATAACTTGGATGACAGAACACAACCTTGAACTAAATTTCAATAAAACTAAAATCATGTCCTTTCATCCACGTCAGAAAACCCCTTTAGACATAACATTTATTTACAAAGACAAGAAAATAGAAACAGTTAAAGATTTCAACCTACTCGGCTTATCCATAGATACACATTTAAATTGGAAATCGCATATTAAAAAAGTCAGATCAAAATTATCAAAATTTGCCTATGCCCTTCGTGAAATAAAAAAGTCTACAAATCTCTCCACTGCTCTGGTTACATATTATGCCTATGCATACGCATGGTTAAACTACGGCATAATATTATGGGGAAATAGTACAGACGCACCAACACTCTTCACACTTCAAAAACGACTTATTAGAATACTTGCCAACATAGAAAACACAGATAGCTGCAAACCCCATTTCCAAGAACATAAACTTCTAACCCTACCTTGCATATACATCTTGGAAATGTGTAAATTTGTTAGAAATAACCAAAAACTCTTCACTACACGCGAAAACATACAGACTCGCTACACACTACGACACAAAAATAGAATAAACCTACCAAGTTCTAAACTAAAAATACACTCCACAAGCACTTTAGTAATGTCAGTTAAAATATATAATAAATTACCAGATGAAATTAAAAATGAACAAAAATTTAATATCTTTATAAATAAATTAAAACAACTTCTTATCCAAAAATGTTATTATAATGTACATGAATATTTAAATGATAAATTTAATAAATAAATTAAAAATAATACCAAAAAATGTAAGAAAAAATTATAATAATAATAGGTATATGTATAATTTAAATAAATATTAATGTATAAATTCAATATATTACCAGTAAATTATATGTATGTATTCTAGTTATAAGCTTACCTACCTACACAAAGCGAAAGAGAAAGTAGTTTTTAAAATTGTAAACAAAAATTAATTTTAGCCCTCCTCCCTTTTTGTTATTTTTTGTTATGCCCGACGGGGCCCACAATGCTCCAAAACTGTTAACATTTGTATAATCTTATGTACCTACCACCTAAGTTCACATTGTGGAATGCAAATAAACGTATTGAGTATTGAGTATTGAGATTTAGACGTCGCTAGTAAAACTTTTAATGACTGAAAAGGCTGGAATAAATCCGACTTACTGCCTGTTAAATATCCGGAAAAACTTAAATAACGTCAATATTTCAACAATAGAAATCCGCAAATCGAATCGACTTTTCCCAGTAGTACCTCCTCCTATTATCCCAACAAAGGCTGCCCTCAAGCCTTCCCTCCAACGCCCTCATTTTCCTCCGGAGTAACAAATCATCGCGTATAATATCGTGACGTCACCGCTAATAACAGGGGAATTAATAACTTGCGTTCGTGTGTGTCCGCCCTTATGTTGTGCAAAGCGGAAAATGTAACTGGCGTTAGTGTGCAGCTGTCCTTATAATGTGTGCGTTAGTGTGGAACTGTCCTTATAATGTGTGCGTTAGTGTGGAACTGTCCTTATAATGTGTGCGTTAGTGTGAAACTGTCCTTATAATGTGTGCGTTAGTGTGGAACTGTTCTTATATTGTGTGTATTAAGCGGAAAATAAATTGCTTTTCGGTCACATATAAAAGATGTCGAGAATTGCACTGATCAGTACTGGCTTTGGAGTTTACACTGGTGTTGAAAAGCTTGTTAAGGGGACGATTCAGAATAGGCGGCAAATTAAAAAAAAGGTAAAGTTAGCTATTTCTAGCCATTCATTGGTGGTCCAGATTTGGTTAAGGCCAATCTACAAAGCCTTGAGCACAGGCGTAGGGTAGGCAGCTTTTCGGTGTTGGAATGGAAGCTTGGAATTACATGATTTGATTCAGACATCTGCCGAATAACGGCGGGTATCCATCCTTACGTTATTGAAACTTCTATGGTTCGGACTAAGCGCTTCGGCTCGTGGTTTATTCCGCGTACATCCTGAAACCACTTGCAAAATGTAAAAACTGAAGACAATTTGAATTTTGGGGTCTATCCAGAGACTTCTGCTAGACTTTATTCCATCTATTTGGGGTCGGCTCTCCTTGTCTTAATTTTCCATTGAGCACGATTTTGACCATGTTGATGTCGAGAAGAGCTTCTTAGAAGATCTCTGGACCGTCGTCAGCCAAGGGTTATCCTGAAGCCTTCACCTAAAATAAAAATAAAAACTTGAATAATAAAAAAAAACAGTAGCGAAATACAATGAGCCAAGACACCGGCTAAATTAGTTAGAACATACGATATATAAATAAAATCTTAAGAAATCTTTTACATTTCAGTAAACTAAGTAATAGATTTCGTTGTAATTTTCTTTTTAGAATTTTCTGGAAGAAATAAAATAGTATAAGGTTTAGTTTCGTTCATGTTTCTATATTAGGTACGTCGCAGTATTTTCTTTCTTGCTCGGATATATTTTATTTCTTATTTCCAGATATTTTGCCCTGTAAGTAATAAAACTACATCGTTCGAGTCTTATTTTTCTTTTTTCTCGACATTCTAGTTACTTATGGTTCAGAAGACAAGCTATACTGTATTTAGGGTTCCGTAACTAAACAGTAAAACGGGACACTATTACTAAGACTCCGCTGTCCGTCCGTCTATCTGTCTGTCTGTCCGCCTATCTGTCTGTCTGCCTTGTCGCCTTGTGTATAAGCTAAACAGTTGAGTTTTCACAGATAATGTATTTCTTTTGCCGCTATAACAGGAAATACTAAAAACAAAAATTAATATTTAAGTGGGGCTCCCACACAACAAACGTGCTTTCATCGTAAAACCAAGTGTTTTATATTATAATCTTTCATTACGGACTTTACGAGCCACATAACTTAAGATAAATCCCCAAAATTTTACAGTCATAATTTTTCCACAATTTTCTTTCAGTAATTTTCCTATACTAAAACATGTTTCCATAAAAAACAATATAACTTGCTGTAAAAATTTTAACATAGGTCCGAAACTCCAAATTTTCATTTCAACTAAATTAAATGGTACCCCGTGGCTATGCACGCTTGGCCAATAAAATTTGGCCAATATTGGAAGTTGAAGTTGGCGAGTTGGTTGGTTGGCGAGTTGGCTGGTTGGCGAGTTGGCTGTTTGGCTGCAACGCCAACGGTAGCTAATTTCATTATTAAGTCGTGTACACACGCGTGCCTACTACAATTCCTTGTGGATTATGCCGCGGTAGTTGTAACACCGCACAAGTTGTAAGCGTGAATTGTTTTTCAAAGTTAAAGTTAGGTTACACTGTGTGAAGTTTTTAAAAACTTACTACGATATGATTTCATCAGCTTGATTTAAAGTCAAATTTCTCGGAAAACTTCCTTGAGATAGCAACACTACAATACAATTCTCAGCTTCATTTTACCGAGATCGAGCATGTTTCAATGATTCCACATATTTTTCAGTTGCGTAGTCACTAGAGATACTAAACTACATAAATTTTACATGACAGTATTCACTATGAATCAATTTGAAATAATTAAAACAGCAACTGAATTTCACTCAAAGAAATCCCGCCAAATTGCCAAAAACTCTTGGGACCTTTTTTATTGACCATAGACCACTCTTTTTAACCAACTCGCATTTGCACTATAATTATAGTAGTACTAATAAAATTACATTAGTTCTCATTTTCCAATAAAAAAGAAAAAAGGTTTATTATAATTTTAAAAAAAATCGTTCCAATTTCAGAAACAACAATAATTTCAAAATTCGAATCATACTAAGACCATTTTACCACCAACTCAAAAACAAAAAAAGAACAACTCCGCTAGCAACTTATGCCCTTACCACACACCACAGTGCTACAAGCCCGAAGCGATATTCCTTAACTGAACAAACAACGTCCTAATGAGCTTGCCAATGCGAAATAATACAAGCCACAATAAGTAACGAGACGGGTACACTTTGATGTGCTGCGACCTTTATTTGCTCCGTGTAATTATTAATTATATGGCCTGATTGTAACAAATAATCACGTGTTTGCTAATTAAATATTGATTTGTATAGAGTATTTATGGTTACTGTGTTAATTATTTTGTAAGAGGAATTAATGGAGTTTTTGGTGAAATTTCTTCGACCGAATGTTCAGTGACTAATAATAATAATATTCCACAACTTTCACACAACGCCATTTAGTCCTAAGCTAAGCAGAGCTTGTGTTATAGGTACTAGATAACTAATAAACATACTTATATATTTCTAAATACATACATATTGTAGATAAATTACACCCAGACAGAACAAATACTACTACTACTGTTTTAATAATACACAAAAAACAGCGTGTAGCGAGTTACCGTGGCTCTAGAATGCAAAGGGTAACTAAAGGAACACAAGTGAATTTTTGGTACCTAGGTTAAACTCCCTTCCCCCACTTCCTTTCGCTTCATCTAGAGCCGGAGTCGACATTTAATCATCATCATCATCTGCCTAGCCTTTTCCCAACTATATTGGGGTCGGCTTCCAGTCAAGCCGGATTTATCTGAATACCAGTATTTTACGAGGAGCGGCTGCCTACCAGACCTCCACAACCCATTAACTGGGGTAACACGGAGTCGACATTTAATGATTACTGAAAAAAAGAAAAGCAGAAATTAATGATGTCAATAACATTATTTCAACTACCTTTGCGTAGGTACTACGAGGTGATTCTTTACAAAATCCTGCAATTATAATTATTATAAGTCTTTATAAAAAACATCTAAATATTAAATAAGTAATATAACATTTAATTTTCCGATCAGTAACAACACAAAAGAACTTATAACATATGTATGGCAGTATTACGGGCAGGAAGCATCGCATTGTCTACCGCGGAGCGTGCAATTTCCGCGGACATCAACTATGGTTATTTTTTTTTAATATTTAGTCAAATAATTGCTTCTGCTCTAGATGGCCCGAGAGAGACTGTCAGACTTTTACTGAAAATCTCACCAAAGTATCATCAGTTGCCCCCTGCGTTCTTGGGCTGTGGTGACTCTCAAAGATATAAATCCTACTTAATAATATTATAAATGCGAAAGTTTGTGAGGATGGATGTTTTTTTTTTTTTTTTTTTTTTATGGTAGGGGAATCATCAGAATGACTTCCCCCGCTCTTGGGCGGAGCGGGAGGGCGTGTCAGACTTTTACTGACTAAACCCCTACCCCGTTCCTTCGTTGCCTTCGTTCTGATGTTTGTTACTCTTTCACGAAAAAACGGCTAGACCGATCTGGTTGAAATTTGGTATTTAGATAGTTTATACCTTGGATTAACATATAGGCTACTTTTACTCATACTTTTTTTAATTTTTTTTTTCGATTTTGTTATTTTTGCTATAGGCTGCTTTTTATCAACACACCACGCGGGCGAAGCCGTGGGCGGAAACTAGTATAAAATAATTATAAGCCATATTTAAATCTATACTAGATAAAAGGACAATCTAACTGATTGATATATCAACGCGTAGCCGAAACTACTAAGGACTAGGATCGTGAAATTTTGCGCAAGGTTTCCTTTTATGACCTAGGCAAGCCAAGGTCCAAAATTTGTTTGGAGAAACATAGTTTCACGCGGGTGAAGCCGCTGGCAGAAGCTTTAAATAAGTTCAGTAACGACCCCAATCAGTACAAAAGAACCGATACTTATAACATATGTATGTATGGGTAGGCCTTTGCCATCCAACGTGGCAATGCTGCCAGCGTTCTGGGCACTATTGCTGTTGACATCGACGTGGATGAATTTTTTGATGCCCAGTAAATGGCTTTTTTTTTTGACGTGACAACGTCTTAAATTAGGTTGCGGCTGGGAGTCACTTATGAAAAAGTGTAACGCTCGGTAACGTTACGATGAGTCACCGAACGAGAGAGAGGCCCGCCGAATGCCTTGCGTCTCTCTCCCACTCAACTATGATCGGTCTGCCGCGCGCGCAGCACTAGAGAATTTTAGTAAACAAAATATATTTCTATAGTTAAAATTTGTGCAATTCTTATTTTCATTCAATTCCTTGTTCCTATTGTGCAATTTAATTATATTCATATCAATAAATATTCTACCGAGAAAAAGACGTTGTCACGTAAAATCTTCGCCCGTAAAAACGACTTTACAGGCAACCATTTTTTTTTTGTATATATATTTACGTTTGTACATACTTTTATCTTTAGTTTGTATATATATCTAATAAGTTATTAATATGTTAATGAGTATAGTTGTGTAAATACATAATACATATCTGTACATGTATGTATGTATTACGGGCAGGAAGCATCGCATTGTCTACCGCGGAGCGTGCAATTTCCGCGCCCATCAACTATGGATGACGGAACATTTTTCACGCTTTTACTGAAAACTACAGGCGATCGGGTTGGAAGCTGATCGGTTTTAAGGTTACCTATAGGTTACTTTGAGGTATAGGGTAAATGCTACCTTTATTGGTCCCTGGTAGGTAGTTTTTTTAGGGTTGGAGATCATCAAAATGACTTCTACCGCTCTGGGCGGAGCAGGCGGGCGTGTCAGTTATACGGACTAAAACCCACTCCTATTCCTTCTTTGCCGTAATTCCACGATCTCTTTCTATACAGTTGTTGGCCTTTTTTAACTTTGACGGCCTAAAATTAAAGCACTTTCAATTTATGCGTTTTTGGACAGCCTGCTGCGGTGCCGAAGCGGTGCTTAGTCAAACTGTGTACAGACGACCTTTTTTTTTTTCATCAAAATCGATCGTTTTTTTGCTTTATGATTTTATTTTCTTTTCGTTTTAACATTAGCGACCAATTATTATTTTTTATTAGTATAAACTAGTGCTTGACCGCGATCCCACCTGATGGTAAGCAGTAATGAACTAGTTTATTAAGAGCTCATTCACTCTAGCGTTGAAGACTAGCCGCAGCCGGTAAATTGTTCCAGTCCTTCGAGGTATAAAAGGGGAAACTACTACTATTCATTGGTGTCCTATCGATAACATTCTCATCATCACTTTACCAAAACTACCCTTACCATAGCGGTTATTTTCTCCCTTGTCTAAAAGCTCAGATAATAACGGGGTGGTCCCCCATTATTCCCTGGGCATCGCGAAGGCGACCATCGACTACCTCCCACAGAGGCAGCCACCTGTAAACTAATGATGTCGTTTCGAGATTACGGTTCCTCCAGGCTCCAAGTTAGTGACGATTATGGCAGTTTTCCGTCAACACTGCTACTTTGTCTTATCTGTGGCTGGAATGAACAGGCTTGCGATGTTTTTTTGCTAGGAAAACACTTTTTTCTCATTCGAATTTGAGACTTATTTGAGTAAAAGAAAAAAAAACAAAAATATATTTGTGACTTGCACACAACAAACAATAATTAAATATTCAAAAAAATATGTTAAACTTAACTGCAAAAAAAATATTACAACATTAAAAAATGACTTGTGCGCGGCTAAAAAGACTCCTATCTCAGCAGTACAGGTGAACTTAGCTTACATATTTAAATAAGTCGGATCTCTTAAAAGCGTCTCAGTAGGATTAGACGCAGAGAAGAATTATCTGATTTTGTAAATTTTGCTTCTTTTTTAAAAAAAAATTGTTTCTGTAAATCGCACAATATAAAACGAACATCAATTCGACCTGTACAAGGTCAAAAAGACTGATAAGCTTATGCTTAATATCGTATTATTTATAATAGGGGAAAAAATGCAGAACTATAGTCTTTTTTACATAGCATGGGTTGGGTGACAGCAGGACGAAAATATGAATCTTTAAGATGAGATAAAAGGATAGATAGCTACATTCTATGAATCTGACAGCTGTCACCGAAACCATGCTACAACGAATTTAGTATAGAATTTTTTAAAATTTATTTTCCTAATAATCAATATAACGTGAATGCACGTGCATTTAAATTTAATCAACACGCTAACCAATTAAATGAACCTCATTCCCATCCAAAAGCCATCGTTTTAAGAACTCCCTCCAGTCTTACAGTTAACACACACAATTACTTACCGGCCGCTCAGCCGTCACGATAAAGATTTAACTCACAGTTTAACTGAGCCCCGTCGCTAATAGTTGACTAAACAAAGATTAACGGATTACTTAACTTAGTTAAGTGATGCATAGGTTACGCGTAGTCCGAGAGCTAGTGGGGTTTTTGTTTGTTTCTTTTGTTATAGCGATCTGTTTGTGTGAGATTTGTAGAGGCTTAAGATAATATGGCTTATAATGTTCCCACTGTTGGGACTCTCTAGGGGCGGTAGTAAACCGTAATCTACTACGCGTGTCCGGTGCGGGTTGGTAGATGTCACATGTCTTCGATTTTGGATGGGCTCGCGTTTGACCACTATCTCACATGATAGTAGACAATGACGTGGTGGATGATATAGCAAGCTTGCCTAAAAGTAACCTATTCACTCTTGATACTCTTTTGTGGAAATCAATAAAGAAAAACATGTTTTAAAGCCTATTAAATCGTATTAACATAATCTAAATCTGAATAGATTACTAGATAAACACTGAAACATTATAATTTGGTCACGCACCCACTTGTTGCTTTTTAATAACTAAAGTACCTACTGACTCGACTTTGAAAAAGTTTTCAAGCACGCTTGTGCCTACAAGGCCAAGTGAGCAAATACTTTTTATACCAGATAATCAAAAAACTTTACACAGTAACCCGGCTTTTCAAATAAGGAAATAAAACAAAAGAAAATATATATAGGTTAATACCACATTAAACCAACCGAATTTCAAACTAAATTAGAACATTGATAAACAAACGTCAAAATTCGCATTGCAACATTGAAATAACAAGCATATTAGCATCTTATTATAATCTAAATTGAAACAGTCGAATACTCGAGAAAATTGCGTCAACAATGATGCGATACAATTTAGAACGCGTCAAAATTCAGAAGTATTCCTGTCTCGGCACCAAGTTTTTCGGCACCAAAGGTTTTCGGCATCCAAGCTACACCCGTTTCGGCATCAATAGGTATTTTGGTTCGGTATCTAATAACTAATAACAAACCTAATTCAGAATTTTGAAGTTTTCCTGTTTCGGCACCTAGTTTTTCGGCACCAAAGGTTTCGGCAGCAATAGGTATTTTGGTTTGGTTTTCTGTATGGTTACTACCAGTCTAAAATACGTATTGGTGCCGAAACGAGAATAGCTTGAGTGCCGAAACCTTTGGTGCCAAAAATTTTATGCCGAAACAGGAACATTTCTAAATTCAGAATTAAATTTGTCAGATGAGGTAATTTAGTTCGCCTCTGTCTCTCCGCCTATGGAGTTACTTTAACTTATTGAATGGGATCCCTTACATAAATAAGTAGCTTCGTACAAAGGGTGGGCTTAGTTTACTAATACTGATGTTTTATTCAGGTATCTCTTCAGTACGAGAGGTATTGATTTGAATGATTTTGGAAATTCAATTGTTTAGATATATTTTCTACTGGCTGTCCCCCGCGGTTTCGCCTGTGTCTTTTGTTACTGCTCCGCGCCAATGGGGTCGTAAAGTACTGTTATACATATTATAAACCTTCTATATATCCGATAGCCTTCGTCGGTAACCAATCCTATGTCTACCACTTTTTGGCACCTAATTTACTGTTCCGCACTAGTGCGGAAAAAGTGCATGTGCTCACCCCCGCTACAATTTATTATCAGTTTGCCGCGCAGATCCCTCGTGTCACTGTACAAGCCCCATTTAGTAATTTCTTCGTAAGTGTATTGAAAAACGTCATTTGATCCATGTGAAAATTTATTACAATGGGTAGTTTGCTGTCCGGCTGTCCGATACGAGTCCGAGTCATAGAAGAAAAGGAGAGATGTCAGCAGAACCGTACGGGCCTAGCAGAGTTGACTTCTGAAAGGAATATCGTGGTTCCTCGAACGCAAGGCAAAGAAAAATAGAGCCTTTATCTTTCATATCACTCCTCACACAATCCATCCATCTTTTCTTCGGCCTCTCTCTTCCTCTCTATCTATCTATATAAATTCGGAACTGTTTCAGTAACATTTCATCCCTCACAAAACAAACATAACTAGATAAATCTGTTTTAACACAATCCCTTTTCTTTCAGAAACAAAGCTCTCCTTTACAATACACAAACAAACCTATCACTAGAAAAACAAAAGAATACCGCATACAAAGATTTCGACTGCAAAATTCCTATTTTCCATTCTCAGCGTGGTTCGGTTCACCCCATCATTTTAATAGCTAGAGGGACTGGAGATTATCTACGTAGCTTCGTATTGCTTAGCGTTATCCGAAACTAGCATTACGCTATATTGCCCGAAGGAAACGGTATAAATAATACGCTATTTGTGTTAGAGATGGGCGATTTTGTGATGTTTTCAGTTTAGTAATCGAAAGAATTGGAATCGGTAAAATATACTATCGAGTCAACTATTGACTAGCCGTTCTAAAGAATAATCGAGTTTTTTTTTCGATTGTTTCGAGACAACGGAATCCACCGCTAGTTTTCGATTGTGCGAATAAGTCACTCTCACTCATCATCTCATCATGTACCTAGCCTTTTCCCAACTATATTGGGGTCGGCTTCCAGTTAAGCCGGATATAGCTGAATACCAGTATTTTACGAGGAGCGGCTGCCTACTAGACTTCCACAACCCATTAACTGGGGTAACACGGAACTTCATGGTATGACTGGAGTCAGATTTACTGGCTTCTGACTATCCGTAACGACTGCCAAAGATCTACAAATGACAGCCGGGACCTACGGCTTAACGTGCTTTCCGAGGCACGGAGGAAACTCGGTATGTTAAGAAACAATCAGTCTCACTCGACAATCTAAACCTTAGAGGAACAATTCGCGAATGAACGTTCCATGCGCCAGTCGCTATAACAGACCGAGTCGAACTCGAGTCAAAGTCTAAACTATCGAGAACTATCGAGATATTCGAATAATCGAATAAAACTTCTCGATATCGCGCATCGCTAATGCACCCTCTGTTTTGTTAATAAGATGAATGGGGATGAAGAATGTGCTGTGGGTGATAAGGCCGTATGATGTGATAGGTTTTGAGGCTGGGGTTATCTCCAGATATCTGTAAAACAAAGTAACTGTCTTTCTATGTTTTCATTTTTTAAACCAGCCGGCAAACATCGTTAGATTAGTAAACTGTAATTATTGTTGTATTGGCGAGATTGTAAACTATCGAAAGATTGTGAACTGTAACATACTGTTTACTCATTGTTTCGTTAGATCATAATCTATCAAAGAAAGACTGTTAAATCATAATCTGTCGCGCGTTGAATTGTCAACTGTGTAAGGGCTGTCCCTGATTGGTCGGTCTTATAGTAGACTGTTCTGGTTACATAGAGTATATTAGGAATATAGGTGTCAGTCCTTTACCTGGCCAGCAAACATTATTTCCTTATAAGTTACTAGCTTATTCAATCGTCTTCGCTTTATGACCTTCCCACAACATTGCCAATTTAAGACTTTGCGACAGTGTAGCTTCCTATCAGTGATAGATTGCTCTAAAGCGGATCAGTACAAACCAACAATTTGTCATCTTGATAAGAATTAAGACATTAGAATACAAAAATAAACTCTCAGATAAGATTACTTAGTGGCTTTTCGAGTTACAATCACAGAAATGAGCAAACACTACATAATTCAAAAACATCACAAAATTTTATTACACGTTTGTTTTCTTCCACTATGTCCTATCATGTTGGCACAGACTTCCTTTTCTTTCTCATCAGTCCTCACACAATCCATCTTCATCATCTACCTAGACTTTTCCCAACTATATTGGGGTCGCTTCCAGTCAAGCCGGCTTTTAGCTGAATACCAGTATTTTACGAGGAGCGGCTACCTACCAGACCTCCACAACCCATTAACTAGGGTAACACGGTACCTACTTCATGGCAAGACTGAGGTCAGATTTACTGGCTTCTAACCAACGACCATCGTGCTTTCCGAAACACGGACGAAACTCGGTATGTTAAGATGGTCACCCATCCACAGACCAACCTTGGCAAGCGTTGCTTAACCTTGAAGATCGACCCGTGCGACTGTTATTATCTAGCCACGAGCTCCTCCACCTCCTCACACAATCCATCGCGTCCACAAATTCATCGCATTCCCGCGACTCTCAGCAGGTTGTCGGTGGACCGACAACCTGTGCCTTCCGACGCTGTATCTTTCAGTGCGCATACCAAGATAAAAGATTGTCTTTCAATTCAATTCAATCTCTTTATTGTGGATCATAGGTAAGTGTACAAGATACAGCTGGTGTTAGTTTACAGTTTTGAGAGCAGCTATCTCCTACCCTTAGGGCGCACAATAAAATGTAGGTACTTACATAAAATAATTTAACATTCATGTCAAATATCATATTAAAAACAATAAATTAAAAATTTCCTCTAATGTAGGTAACACCACACATCTATCACAAAAATTTCAGTTTATTTCAGTTATTGCTACAATACCTTTATACTGAAAACAATACAGAAAAGTGTAATTTAAATGAGATTATGTAAAGTGCGAGGCTTAACGTTAATAACAATGTCTTCCAGACAACCTTGCCTTACATCAATTGACATTGTTTTAGTACTAATGTTTTATTATCCCTGAATATAAAAGAATTATTATTCATTTATCTTCTCAGAATGTAGGTATTAGGTATTTATAATAACTTTATTATTTACAAAAATATTTTTTAGGGTTCCGTACCTAAAAAAGAAAAAACGGAACCCTTATATGACCACTTTGTTGTCCATCTGTATGTCTGTCAAGACCCTTTATTAATGTTTGAATCCCCGACCGGTCTTATGAGACCGCGCTGTTATTATTTTACTATTGTGTCTCGTTTCGCGGGTATGTGATAGATTAAGGAACGCGTGAAGTTATCGAGTTGAAATTAAAACGATATACTCAATCTGCGGTTCCTTGAAGCTGTACAAATGTATTACTTAATCAAATCAAAGTTGTAAGTTGGAAAAAGACACGGCCGTTTATGTCGCTAAAAACTTAGGTACATTACGACACTCTCGAAGGAATCAGAATTCATATGGTAGTAAGTAAGGTCACATGGTAAAAACATAGGAAAAAAGTCTTAAAAAAATTGTAGTTAAGTATGTCAGAAATTGAATTGTTTTCATAGGTAAGTTGGTACGGGCGGAACCCACAGTACGCGAGTCCGACTCACTCTTGCCCGACTTTTTTATAAGGCTTTCAATATAATTTGGCAGCAGTTATGTTCGGAACCTAAAGCGAACGTAATTTACTATTTATTGTCGACTCGAGCGAGAATATTATTCACCGTAATGAAAGTAACTTTATGGATTGCTTCGATTTTATCGTTTGAATTTATTTTCTCGGCGCCCTTTCAAACGATTACGAGTTAAAACAAAATTGTAATAAAATAAGACCTAAATAGGTACACGAGGCTTTCACTAGTCACTGAGACTTTCTTCAGAAATATATTCCTAAGAATGTTCTAAATTGAAGCAATTCGTTTCTGCAGAATTATATAACATTTTATCTAAACATCTCCATTAAATCGAAGACATAATTTTAAATGACATTTAAAAACATACTCTGCAGACTTCCTTATTCATACGATGAGCTCCCTAGTAAAAGACCTACGTGACCCAACTGCTAACTCCTTGTTAAAAAGCTATCTGAACGAATCGAAAATACCTCTGCCCCATCTCTAAACGATTCCAACACAGACTTTTGAATTCGGTCGTCTATATTTTTCGAATTCAAACGCTTTTTGAACTTGGAATTCCATTCGAATATTTTCTGGCGCGAACCGAATTTGACATTTCTTTTTTTTTCTCTTTAATGACGCTGACACGTGTTCTTTTAGGCCAGGAAGTTGTGTTAGTTTTATTCGGATATAAAAGTTTAACTGGGAAAATCTTTTATTGCGGTTATTTTTTATGGGTGCAACACGGGACACATTTTTTGAGAGCTTAATGGCGAATTTATTGTTGTTTTAAGTGGGTTATAAGGTCGTTTCTCAGTAAAAAGCTTATTTTTGAGGTAATTACGAGAAATGTAAAAGGCAAGCATTACCATAATCATCCCACATTACAACTCATTTTTTGTTTTTTATATTTGTTTTGTTATAATTTTTATGGAAACGTTTTTCAAAGAACAAACGAAATGACATGGAAATACCGAAAAATAAAAGGAAATACCTAGTACGTTCAATTTCCACAAACACAAAGAGGGGCGAATCAAAATAATTCAAAGGCGATCTGTCGGATGCAGCGACGGCGACGTCGTTTGTGGTCGGAATGGACTTCGTTACCAGGATGTAGGATTATGTAGAGGGCACTGAGAAAATACCTATAGTAATATTAACAATCACAAAATGTCATTTTTTGAATCGTACATAGCAATATAAATACTAATTCCATGCATGAAATGGCAGTACCTACCGTCTGTTTTTTTTTTTAACCTGAGACTAACTTTTGTGTTGTAATAACATTACAACACAAAAGAACTGGCATCATTCCTATAGTAAGTTTGACATTACCTGTGTCAATTTAGACTCAGGGTATAAAAAACAGACGATACGACACAATGACATAATAATTATGTGTCCAGCCAGTCCTGCGTTTCCATTGAAGAGAAGCTGGCTGGAGGGGAGTGAAGAAGAGCAGTGAAAAATGGCTAGTGTTTGAATTGATGTGGAGCGGAGAGGAGTTGAGTAACCCTCTGCTTCGTAAGCTCTGCTTGGCACTACATACTGTCCTGCTCAGGACCGCGCAATCACTTGTTTTCTTTGAAAGTCCATATAGGTTCACTCCGCTCTATTTACACTGTTTCCACTAATGCGAAGTTTCAAGTACTGTGATTTTCTTTTTTGACCAGACTTTAGTGGCTGTGTGACTGTGAATTTCCCAATTTAAAAGTCCAATTCGCCGCTTCAGTGGAATTAGGGCGCGTTAACCTGACTCCCTGACTGTAGATACATCGTAGATGCTCTATTTTTTAAACAACAACTCTCAAAAACCGAGCTAAGATACATGTTTGCAAAATATTTTTCATATAACCCTCTCACAAAAATGCTGTAACAACACAACTTGCTATACAAAACCAACTTCTTATTAACAAAATAAACTATTCTTATAACGAAGAATTCTTAACAAAAAGTAAAACTACAAATTGTCTCATCTAGCCATTCTTTCCCTTGCTGGTCTTGGCTGCAAGCATCCATGAAATTCCTAGCACCCGTCCATCGGAGGCATTCGCTGTCAAATTTAAATTCCATCATGGCGGCGGTCGAATACCATCGTGCTTAGCTAAAAACTTGATTATGAGGAAACTTATGCAGTGTTTATGAAAGAGCTTTTGTTTAAGATGTGCCTGTATTTTTATTTGTAGACTTGCTGACTTGGCAAACGTTCTTCTGCTATATAAATTATCAAAGACATGTAACATTTTGATACCTTGGGTTACTTTGTTCCAATTTAGGTAAATATCTCATTTTTTTTTAAACATTATAGCCTATGTTACTCAGTGAAGATGTAACTTTCTATTTGGGAAAGAATATTTTAAAATCGCTCATGTAGTTATTAAATTAAGTCGTAAAATACCAACAAAAAAACCAAATCTTTCCTCTTTATAATATTAGTTTAGATATTATTTTCATTTGAAGTTCATAAAATCCATCTTCTGAGCATTTTCATTAATGTGTTTTTTTAATGTCAAATTAACCAAAAGAAAAAGCGTTTCTAAATACGATATCAATTTAATGAGATCCGTATAAGTGTTTCAGCCCTGACAGTAAATAAATTGAACTTTGAAAAACACGTGTAGAAAGCCCACAAACAAAATTAATCAGGAAACATTTGGCAAAAACCGTCTCATTCCGCCATATTTACTTGAAATAAGTTTATAATTTTCTTGATTAAACTTGAATTAAAACCTAAACTAGTGGAGTTTAAAACGAGGCGACTTCAACAACTCGGAAAGCTGAATTAAATTTCTCTTTGGTCAAACACGTAATCAACTTTGGCCCAAAAGTTTAAGCCTTAAATCCGGATTAAATTAAAAGTTTTGAACGAATACATTAATATTTAAAAAGTTCGGCACTTGGACGAATACGTGTGTTGTCTTTGCTCGCGTTCGAATTATGAAAGTACTGAAGTATTGATTTGCACTATGGTCATATGGTGTTCAAAATTCAATCGAAATCTAACTTGGGAGGGAGATTTTTCGAGTGAAGTTTAGTGGTTTTTAATTATTCTGAAATTAACTCTGTTGTGGATATTGTGATGTGTGTTTTTATAATTAAATTAAAGTTATTTTACACATTACAGTTATTTTTTTATTTAGGGTTCCGTAGCCAAAATGGCAAAAACGGAACCCTTATAGTTTCGTCATGTCCGTCTGTCCGTCTGTCACAGCCGATTTACTCGGAAACTATAAGTACTACAGTGATGAAATTTGATGGGAATATGTGTTGTATGAACCGCTACAAAATTATGACACTAAATAGTAAAAAAAAGAATTGGGGGTGGGGCCCCCCATACATGTAACTGAGGGATGAAAATTTTTTTTTCGATGTACATACCCGTGTGGGGTATCAATGGAAAGGTCTTTTAAAATGATATAAAGTTTTCTAAAAAACATTTTTCTTAAAGTGAACGGTTTTTGAGATATCAGCTCTCAAAGTCGTAAAAAGTATGTCCCCCCCCCTCTATTTTTATAACTACAGGGTATAAAATTCTAAAAAAAATAGAGGTGATGCATGCTAATTAACTCTTTCAACGATTTTTGGTTTGATCAAAGTATCTCTTATAGTTTTTGAGATAGGTTGATTTAACTGTAATTTTGGTTAAGTTATTATATTTGCTGCTACGGAACCCTTTGTGCGCGAGCCCGACTCGCACTTGGCCGGTTTTTTTTAACTTGAAGTCGATTGTATTTTTTTTAGCCGCGAGATACAGTGCGGCAGTCAAAAATGCCAACATCGCGCCAATCGTGTTGTCAAATTCCTTCATGCAAAACAAATATTAATTTTACTGTGCCAACACGCGTTAAACAGCTCAATCAAATCAAAAAAATTGTCCACAAAAAAAACGCATTTCGAAAAGCAAACAACGATAAAAAAATACTTCATCACAACCGTCATCAATCACAATAATTCATCATCATTTTAATGAATCGTGATAACAAATTACAAGACCGTTAATTGCATATGCGGGTGACCACCCAAGCTCGCTTTATCGCGACCAGGGACGTAGCTACCACCAGGGGTATCAATTATACGAGGCCTCAAAGTTTTTGGGGCCCTGGTTGGGAGCATAAAATTACCATCCCGAAATATAAGGCCCCAGGTTTCTGAGGCACTAATTAGAAGCATAAAATTACTGCCCAAAAACTTAAATGTTTACTAATGAGAAGCTCTCGGGCCTGTCGAATTGCCGAATCGTCAGGTGCTATTTGGGTTTCTTTCGTAGTAAAACAATATTATAAGTCTTTTTTTTTAATACAAAATACCTGTTCTTTTTACCGCAATCCCATTAAGGAGGGGCCTCTAATTTTATAATTATACGGGGCACCCTAAGGACTGGCTACGCCACTGATCGCAACTGATCCAATCAATTTAAAACGTAAAACATGGACTAATTACTTCACTTTGGAGAAAAAACGGGGAGATAAGGGGATTAAGTAATTACCTTTCTTCACTTATCGCGTTTCTTTTCCCCCCTTTTTCTGATCGGGGCGATTTGGGAGCACTCTTTTTCCCCTGTGTGCGATTTGTGGCGATCGGTTGTGTGAAGGTATCTATTTGTATGTATAGCATTCGGGAGGGTTTCGGAGATGTCTGTTGTTGATAAACAGGCTTTTACGTAGTTAATAAAATTGGCTATAGATGGTGTAGTTTGGTTTTTATCGTAAAATGAACCGGAATGGAGATATTGTCAACAAAACTGCTTTTAGGCGCCATTATTTCCAATATGGCGGCGAAAGCGGCAAAAATACGAAAGTATAAATAATATAATTCGGAAAGAGTATATCAATGTATTAAACTGCCAATTTTGTAAACTCCTGGTAAACTTTTCAGGAAACCCCTACTTTTACAACCAAATGACTGTAATAGGTTTGTATTATACACTGGACCCTACGCTCGAATATGATTTCTCTCTGTCCCTCAAAGGCTTGCTAGGAGAAAACTCATTATTAAACTGGCTTTTGTAAGTACTCAAAGTCTTGCTAGGGGAAAACTCATTGTTGAGTTAAGCTCGCCTTTGTACATTAATTTGTCAAACTACTGTGTACATAAACGGAAAAAATATATAATTATCATTATTGAATTCAATAAAATATACCCTGTTACGAAAACGACTTCAAATTAAGGATATTTTGTGTATAATAAAGAAACATAGGACATGTGACATCCACCAATCCGCACTGGGCCCGCGCGGTGGATTATGGCCCATCCCCTCTCCTACAGTGGAGGCCTGAGTTCCAGCAGTGGGAACATTATAAGGCCGCTAATGCTAATACTAAATGCTAAAGAAACACAGACATTTATTCGTAATCTTTTGTCCCACAGACGCTACGGCGTGGTAGACAAGCGTTTCTGCGTGGAAGGAGGCTCGCGCTGCGGTAAGGGCGAAGGCCTGTTCATCTTCGCGGCCGAAGGAGGCCGAGAGCTGACGGAACTGCTCAACGTGTACAGCCATGAGGCGCAGTCCAGGCTCAGCATAGCCTCGAGGAGTGGATCAGGTAACAAACAATTAGGTTTTTCTACATAATCCCGTTTTGGATAAAGCCGGGATAAATCTCTGGTGACAGAATTCATAAACACAATAGAAATCTAAATGTATTGCTTTTTTGGAAAAATGCGATCCTTCGATTACTCTTTGGCTACAATCAAAAACTATATCAACCGTTTCAACTAAATCAATCATTTGCCATAGAGTTTCTTGCTTGTACTTCTCTATAGGAAACGATCAATTGGAACCGTGCACTAGCTTCTGACGTTTAATAAGTGCCCATGTTGGCCTATGTGAAATAAAAATATTTTAACTTTGATATCAGTTGGATAAACATTGTATGTTTTAATGTTCGACAAGGTAGACCTATGACCTGGTGAGGGTCGCAGGAATCCGATGGATACAAGACGTACAGAACCGTTCGTTGTGACGACATTCGGAACAGGCCTATGTCCAGTAGACGTCTTTGTCCGCCATAAATTTTCCATTGGCGCTCTTTATAGGACAAACAAATCGCGATGTCGACCGCATGACGTACAAAGTCACCTAGATACGTCATTGACGTATATACTCGTAGCATAGGAGTGGCCTGTCTGCGAACTTATTGAAGACCCACTCACCACGACCTAATGAAACTTTATCTTATCACCAGAAGATAAAAACTGCAAACGGTTCACATACAAGTTTGCAAAATAAATATTTGCGAATTTGGTCTTACTTCAACTTTTAGCACTGGCAATATTTGGCTTTAGTACTCATATTTTCGCATGCAGTAATCATAAACATCTGTCTGGGATTATTTAGATCTAGTACTGACTCAAATAAATGTTCTTTCTGCTCGCACTTGAAGAAGGTGCACATTAACTTAGACTAAAACATAAAATACGAGTACATTGAAAGGAGGATATAGAAGAGCTTTATTCTCTTTCTATATAGTAAATCTCCTCTGTATTCTCACTCTTACATGTATTATAAATCCTGCAAGACCTAACCTTAAAACCCTTCTTCCAGTACTAGAAAAGCGTTTCTCAGACGCCAGTTCCTGCATGGACGAGTGTTTCCACACGTCGCTGAGGTCTGTGTCTCCGTCTTGGGCTGCCCCTGCCAGCCAGACCATGCACTGCCTGTCAGACCTCGACTCCAGCATGGACAGCAACGAGGAGAAGTTCCGGAGACCCACCTCGCTGCCACGGTGTTCCAGCTGTATTGGGAAGATCAGTCATTTGACTAGGTAAGGAAGTGTTATATTGTGGAAAGCAGGTCACTTTTTGATGAGTTCGTAGTGTTTCTGTGATTTGATTTAGATCTGTACACAACACGTTTTTGAAATGCGCCATTGACGCGCGTTTGTAGTAATACAAACGCGAGTCAGACGCAGTCTATAGACCTTCTACACGTCACGTTTCTAGAACGCGCGTTTTCGGCGGTTTTAGAAACGTGGTGTGCACAGGACTTTAGGCTAAAACTGTCAAATTATTTAAAAACCTTTTAATTCATCAAAATCAGACCTTAACTTTCTTCCCAAATAGTACACTTCTGACCATCATCCTGAAATCTTCCAGATCATCAACAATGAACACACCAGGCTCAATAATGTCCCCTGTCTGGACAATGGACAACATACTAGAAAAGCGATCAGATTCGGACCGAGCGTCCATCTACTCTCGATCAAGCGGGAGTGCTTCAGAGTACAGTGTCCCTCGCGGCGCGTGCCTCTTGGACAAGAGCTTCGAGTCCTCTAAGAGGGCCAGCCCAGTGGCCTGCTGCACCCCGACTGTGCCGGCCAAGACTGGCGGCGCCTGCCAGTGCTGGCAGCAGGTCAAACCCTGCTGCTGCAGGAAGAAATCCTTCAGCGGACCCTACGAGAACTACGATGTTCCCAAAACACCGATGCCTTTAATACAGGTAAGTTTTATAAACTAAAATTGATTAAAAAACTCAGACGACATTTTCAAAGTTAATTTGATAACTTCTAAAGAATTCTTAATTAGCAATCAAGACTAACTTTACTGTTATTAATTGAATTACACGGTCTCTTGAATATTATTTCGAAGCAGTAATTATCGATATTTTATTAAAAGTCTCTTCAGAACTTTGTTTACAAATTAGTTTGTTTTTGTAGGAGCATCCAGTAGACTCTCACACGGATCCGTCAAGCATATACGACACACCAAAGAAACTGAAATGTCTGATCAACGGGCAGCCGTGCACTTGCACACACGAAGCCAAAAACTTAGAGAACAAACAAACAGAAAACAGTAACACAAGTGATACTAGCAATAGCAATACCGAACCTGAGGCACATTCCAACTACGTCAACGTCACCCCAGTCACTACTACCAAGCCACCAGTTCCAGAGATAGACTTTGCTAACTATGCTAACATAGATCTCTGTACCCTTGAAAAGTTCGAGAATTCTTTACAAATCCTAAGAAGTGCGGGGTTCAGTCAAGAAGAATTAGATGCTCTCGAAGACATACCTGAACATGATGATGATATATCTACAGCTACTACAAACACTGTACACCCGTCTACAGAATGCTGTAATGACCACTTAAACTACATGCATATGGAGCCTCTAGAGATCAGCATTTCTAGTAGTAAACAAAATTTCTCTGATAACGTCAGTCGGATAAGCCATGTGTCTGATCCTACACAACATTCTGAATCGGACAACACTATAAGCACGCGGCGGTCAAGTTCCGCAGACTTTACTAAGCGTCATGATGACGTCTACGGAATCAACAGCCAGATTTGCTTCACGCCAACAGTTCTAAGAAAAGCTATCAAAAGCGATAGAATAAACGAAGGCATGCAGATAAGTCTAGAGATTATAGAACCAAAGGACAAATTCAAAGTACCGGAATCAAAAACTGAAAGTTTATTGGTTACTAAGTTTAGGGATGCCGTCAAAATTAGACGTTCTTCAAGCGTTCCAAGCAAATCAGACAAGAATAGAGATTCTTCTAGTTCCAATGATTCTGGAGTATCAACAGGGTCTTTGAAGCATCATAAGGGAGACTTCAATGAATTTGAGATGCCTATCACGAATTCCAAGTCGATAAAGAAGCATGTGAAGAATAATAAGCAGATGAGGAAGGCTCTGACGCCTGTGCACGCTTTCGTCAAGTCAAATTCGTCAGATCCTTTGAAGAATCTGACATTTCAGTTTGAGGAGGTGGCGACGCTGACGAAGTCGAATTCCTGTGATGTTGATACTTTAACGAGAAGGAAGAAGAGACCTGGTAAGTTAATATTTAATTTAACAAAATCTTATTTCGTCGAAAATCTCATCATCTACCTAGCCTTTTCCCAACTACCATGGGTGGCCATATATTAGGGACAGTACTTAGATTTCTTACATTATTATCAACTTTAATTGCATTTTGCGGGTAAATGGTTGGTTGTAGGTTCGGCAAATATTTTTTATTTATAGACTTCATTGATTGAGATAATCATCATCTGCTTAGCCTTTTCCCAACTATATTGGGGTCGGCTTCCAGTCAAGCCGAATTTAGCTGAATACCAGTATTTTACGAGGAGCGGCTGGCTGCCAGACCTCCACAACCCATTAACTAGGGTAACACGGTACTTCATGGCAAGACTGGAGTCAGATTTACCGGCTTCTGACTATCCCTAACGACTGTCAAAGATCTACAAATGACAGCCGGGACCTACAGCTTAACGTACTTTCCGAGGCACGGAGGAAACTCGTTACGTTAAGATGGTCACCCATCCACAGACCAACCTTGGCAAGCGTTGCTTAACCTTGAAAATCGACCCGTGCGGCTGTTATTATCTAGCCACGAGCACCTCATTTTAGTCGAAAATCTATGTACCTATAAAAGAAGTTTCGCCCAATTCGTAGTTTTTGCCAATAATTACCTAGACTGCCTTTCAGAACTGAAGGCCAATCGTGTATGTTTTTATGGCACGCAATTTAAACTTATAATTGCCTCTTTGTTAACAAAAAATCTTTATAATTTGTTAGATATTTAGTTTTTGTATTATCTGAATTAGGTTTATAGCCAGAGGCAATTCTAATATTAAGAACTCCTTTGTACAATGTTTTTCTTTTGTTAGTTACTAAAAAGTGTAGTTATATTAGCCAATATTGAGTTTCAGATAAACTTTAAGCTTTAGATACACTACGGGTTAAAATGTCCCTCAACATGACGCGCAACGCTCAATATACGTGACGCTGCAACGTTGCCTAGTGTCCCGTAACTTGCCCTCTAACATTTTACAACGCATTTACATGCCGTGAGACATGCTATTGGATAATTTGACAGTTGACAGTTGTGCGTTATATTGGGGGACATTTTGTCCCCTTAATGTAACTGAGGCTTTTTCTTTCATATTTTACTTAATTCTTTCATTTGATTAATTCATTATAAAATAGAAATTTCCACAGTTTTCGTAACCGTCTACATAAAAAATCTAACCTTACCCTTTTCTTCCAGTAGAAACCGACATCACAGCCCGCCACAGCCAAATGACGACCAAATCTACTTCCAGTGGTGCCTCCGACACTTCGGACTACATGGAATCCCTCTCCGTGTCCTCGTTCAGTTCCTGCGACGTGTCGGCTGATAGGCACGTCACTAGACCCCGGTCCGGCAAGGAGTACGCGAGCATCGATAGGACAGCACTAGTTTAACTGTCGCCTATGTTGGTGGGTTGAAGCCAATGTTGGTGTTTGGTGGTGAAGCATCTATTTGTGTATCTGTTCAATCATTATCCTGGTATGTAAAATGAAGAGGTTGCAATTGCTTGAATTTTCGCGCTTGAAATATCGCGCCAGACATCAATACCGTGGAACCAGTACGTGATTCTGGACTCCTCAGTGCTGGAATTTATCGTCGCGAATAACGTTTTCATAGAGTTTAAATTTTAAAACCGACGAAATACTTCGGCACAGGGTCTAGAATCATGTAATTAATCCATGGTGTTCATTTGTGCGTCGATGTCTGACAGATAGTGTATTTCCTCCTATTAGTGATTATTGTAAAGTTCTCTGAAGGAATAAATTCTTGAAATCGAATATCACTAAAATTGTAAGTTTCAGCAACACTAAAATTGTAAGTTTCAGCAACAATAAAAATCAAGCCCGTCACAAAACACTTTTACAATTATTTTTTCAACTACCCTCGAAAAAAATCACCACCAAAGCGATAATAAAAACATCATCTCACTAATGACGTTGGCTCATGTCACCGAAGATTTATGAGACAAACATTTGCCAAACATTTATCCAAATTATGTAGTTTGAACAACGGTACGGTCTATGACGCAACATTCATAAAACCAAGGCCGTTTACTTAGGGATGGAAATGTATATAAAAAAGGCATTTAAAAGAAATTAACTTTATGCAAATTTTCCCGGTTTATAACCAGGATCAACTTAATAAAAACAATTTCCTAACAAATGGTAAGTTCAAAAACATCGAGCAATCTTCATTTAATTAACAACAAAAGACATCACTTCATTTAAAACTAAAATCATTTTTGACGACAGAGTCATTTGAAATGAAGTCATCGAAAATGAACCTTGTAAATAAAATGTACATATAATAAGTACATAAAGTTCATACATTTGTTCCTATGTACATAGTTATAAGTATTAAAACAGTTGGACGAATTTAGTTCTTTAGTAGCGTGCCAAAAATAATGTAGCTGGCTATCAACTGGTTTTGGGTATTGTAAAATAAAAAAATTACTTCATTTAATTTTCACCCGAAATAAATGAGGTATTCTTCAAATGAAAAGAACTTCAATCATAATTAATTTAGTATTTTGTGTTTCATTTAAAATGTAGCCGTGTATATTTTAAATGTAAGTTTTAAATATAGTTTGTAGACTTCATTTAATGTGTTAGGTACTTAAATTATTTGTGCCTTTACTTAAACATGTGTTGCTAAAATAATTGTCTTTCATTTATTTGTTACCTTCGATTTATCTACTTTTAAATGTAACTTGGAGTAAAGTACTAAGTAGTTTTATGAAGCAGTATAAAAATGTGAATATTTAAGTAGGAGTTGGTTAAAGTCGCCTATACGCAATTTATAAGCAATAGACATGTAACGAATAAAATAGATTATTTAAAATTAATTACGAAAAGTCTACAGTACTTTCATTTTTATACAAAATGTTAATGATGACGTCAATGTCATATTTTTATTATAAATCTTGACGTATTCTTGACATCTTGTAACTATTTTATTTTTAACTAATGTTTTCTCGATAGTTTGACTAAAAATAATAATTTTACAATAATAAAGATTTTGTGTAATTAATTTTAAATACGTTTCCAGGTTTAACGATGTTTAAATGAAACATTTTTAAGGACTAGTAGGATTTTATATAAAAAAATGCATTCATACAAACATATTCCTGCCAAAATTGTATTCTTAATTCTATAATAAATTCTTATGTAACTTGTGTTTTAAAAACTATTTAATTGTGTAATCTTCAGAGACAAAGTACTATGTTAACTTAACAAACACCAATAAAATGACATAGACATCTAAGATAAAAATAACCTAATCTTGCCGCGAATGTACAATAAATAGACCATAGACTAACCTGACACATTCAATTCATCCTTATTATAATATTTATCCTTGTATCGTGTTATGATTTTCCACAAAAACTCGACCCAACTGTGAAATAATTGTAGGAGTAAAAAGTAAAACGTGAGAGGATTCGCACACGGAGTATTTTCAAATGAATGGTGACTAGGGAGTAATGGGTAATCAACCCAGCTTGTTCTCAATGCAGTCACTTTCATACAAGAACACACAATGCGTACAATGTATCGCAAAATATGAAGGATTTAAATCAATTTACTCCATAATTTTTGCTAAAAATATGGCTAAAAAAACATATTTTTAGTGTTTAACGAGAGCCATCTTCTTAAAACCATCTTTGATTTGATCTATATCACCCAAACTTTAATGCCTACTGTAAGGATTTTCACGGTATTTGTTTTTAAATAGCCTTCACAAAATACAGAAGAGAAAGCAAAACGATGTCGGTACTTCATATCACTTAGTTCTGAACACAGCACAGGGCTTCGAGAGAAACATACGAATTAAAACATTAATTTCGTTTTTTACGCTACTGAAATATTAAAATTAAAATGTTATAAGTACTCTCTACTCAAAATCTGGAAAAAAAAATTGTTTGGACACCAGAATAATAAAATTATGTATTATTTTATTCCCACAACATTAAGGCTCCCTAAACTTAAAGCGACAACGTGGCAGCGATTTTCCATAAAAAAAATCTAAAATTGTGTTACAAATAGATTCTTGTATGAATACACACTGTTGTCGCATTACGCCTGTCTGAGCCCATCTTCTATTATATAAGACAAATATTTTTTGTTTCTTTTATGTGTATTATGTTTTGCAATTTTTATTCTTTAACGTCTTCATATTAGTTTTTAAGATGTTTATTATTATAGTTTTGTCTCTGAATGTGGATTAGCCGGTACGTTACTTCGTCTAGTCAACGGTACATATGTGGTGACCAGATTTACTTGTTAAGGAAAAATTAAAATTAATGTTATACAGAAGACCGAAGAAATACATTAAAATAAACGCTTATGTCGGGAGTTGATAACTAATGAATAGGTCTAATACTACATACATCTTATAATTTAATTTTTGCAATAATTTTCGTTCATAAGTTTACCTAGTATCTAATAGGTCATTTCAATACTGAAGGACCTGTTAGATACTACCTACTAGATAATATCATATCTATAGGTTGATCATACTATAGGTAGGTTCTTGAACGAAAATTAAAAAGGTTAGACCGAATAAAGGTCTGTACGTCTATATTCCTACATGGTCCATCCGCAACCATTGTGTAGACACCCTTTACCAGTATTTGTGGTCATCACATCTTGAGGTCATTATTTTTGCACGGAATGGATTGTTGTCAGCACAATATACATTAATGTATATTCTACATATAAATACTATCTCTAGTTAATTTTGTGTAAAAATATCATATTTTCTTAAGAGGTTTTTACGTTGCAAACTGTATTACATTATAAAAGTTTTTGTAATATTTAATAGCAACTGAAAATATAAAATATAGTGCATTTTGAATGATTTACGTATTTTATTTTTTTACCTAACTAAAACTTGATCCCAAATCCTAATCATAAAATAATAATAATAATTTATTAACATAAAAACAAAACAACAGGAAAATATAGAAATAAACAATTGGCATTAAGACAAACAGAATACATTAGAAGTGGCCGATGGCCCTAAACTAGGCATAGCCTGTATCTTGGTGGATCAGGTAATTAACAGATTAAGCAGTTTGTAATTTTGCAATAGAAAGAAAAAGTCAAATTAGTTATTTTCTATCAGATACAAAAGTTATTTAATAAAAACTTTATGCACTAGTAATAAAACACTGTTCCAAGACGGACTTAATAGGATAAGGCATTTTCTGTCGATAATAGAAAGCCAAACAGAAAAGATATAAACACAATAATAAATAACATTTTTTAGTACAAAAATAGTCAGTATACACAATGCTAGCTAGAGTCGATACCTGTTTGAAGTAGTAACGATGAAATTCGTAGTACAAAAAATTACTCACTGACGAGCATTCATTACACAAACGAGTGATGAACAAGCGTTACCTAAATTTCGGCAAGTCTCTCACATCTTCGGTAGTATAGTGGTAAGTATCCCCGCCTGTCACGCGGGAGACCGGGGTTCGATTCCCCGCCGGAGAGAATCTTTTTATTTGCGTTTTAATTGTTTACACATTATTTTGTATTATTTTTGGTGATTTTTATTAATTTGTATTGATAAAATAATTAGTTTTGATGTAAAATTAATGATAATTGGTTTATCGTATTTTTATTCATAAACATAAAAACTCAAAAAAGGTTTACTCGAGATTTTTATATAAGTTTTCATGAGTGCTGCATTTTTTCTTTATTTTGTAACTAATTAATACTAAAACAAGGAAAATAAAAACACTTAACTAGTTAAAACTGTACAATAAAGTTGTCAAAAAATTCATTCATTTTACTGCCTCAAACATAATTATACTTTTTTTTTTTTTTATTATTATACATAGGCTCGCGTTTGACCACAATCTCACCTGATGGTAAGCGATGATGTGGCCGACGATGGAGCACGCCTGCCTAGAAGTAACCTATTCACTCTTGACTTGAAGACTCCTAAGTTGTAGCTATCAGGAAACACAGACCCCGGCAGGGAATTCCACTCCTTAGCTGTACGCATAATAAATGTGTTTCCAAACCGCTTTGTGCGTATGGGTGGAATGTTCACCATATACCGGTGACGCATCGCCGTACGCCTAGTGGTCCGATGATGGATAGGACTTGACGGAATTAAATTGTGCAATACAAAAAAAATAAATAAAAAGTTAAAAAAATTTAATTAAAAACTTAATTAAATTGTGCATACTTATTTTATACTTAAAACTATTTTTATTGTGACATCATTTTCCAAATATTTACTACAGATTTTCAATTACAAACATGAAAGGAAACCTTCCTTAATATCACAAAAGGGTGTATCTCTGTATCTCCCTCCAATGGCTCTACGTTATCGATAATAACTGATTAGTGAAAGCAATTGAACTGTGTAAATGCAATACCATCCCCTCTGAGCCGGGGTCCCAGTGGACGATTTAATCTGAACCCCAAAACTGCCGGACAAAACAGGGATTTAGTTGAGCCGAGGGGACTTACGGTAAAGTGAAATCACGAACCACATTGCGGGATAACTTTAATTGAATACAGCGCCATCTATTGGCGAGTAGTTATAGCTTAATGACTGTGAGCTAACATATGAATATGTTTATAGCGTTCGATAGATGTCGCTACTTGCGTAATTCTAGCGCTCCATACAAAAATAGGCAAAGAATATTGAAAGAATGTGTACCGTAAAACGGGGTGAATAAGGACTCAGGGGTGAAAAGGGTCAAATCGAGGAATCTAGTTTCGAAGCCACAAAATAAAAAAGCAAGAACTTCCAATTGCTACCTTTTTTTTCTTCTAAAAGTAGAATATATTATCTTCTAACTGACAGCACCGAAGCGTTGTGAAGTTAGTAAAAGGTGTCAAAAATCTTCTTTCAAATAAGACTGTAGATGTGAGGTTGCGGTATTGTCCCTTAAGTTGACAGTTTTTGGAAATTCTAGTTTTTTTGACAACGTGTGGAGTTAGCCAACGACGATATAATATCTCTACGAAGCTACACAAAAAGAGGTAAGTCTAGATTTTACATAGTTTTTGTTTAAATCGTTTTCTTTAGAACCTCTGGGATTGTTTATTTTTTTCGAGGTGAATAAATACGGTAACGGGGTGACAAGGGACGGCTAAAGTACAAATAGAGTCGCCTATACTTGGTAAATAGGGACGAATGAAAGTTGATTAGGAACGGTAAAGTTTGAATAGGGTCAGGGCTGCTACAACATGAATTGAACATTTTATCACATTGTTTTGCAGGTTTTCACTTTTTATTAAAATAAGGCTTTTCATTTTATTTATTTTAAACTTATATACAAGCATGCGCACAAGGCGAACTAATAAGAGATACATAGGTACGAACTTGTATGATTTAAAAAAGTTTTTTGTGTGGCGCTATTACTCCGTAATTATCGTGAGACAACCCTACTAGTTTATCCCAAGTTACCCCTGTCTCGTCCCAGGTCACCCCACTTCAAGTATGAATAGGGACAGCCTATATTTTTGTTAAAATATCTAAATTTTGACTAATTCTGGGGATATTTTTAACATTTACGAAAAGTATTAACTGCCGGAAACCCTTGGAAAGAGTTATCAATATTGCATTCGTCCTACAACATCGATTAATTTCAGTGACAAGTTCGATTTTGTCCCTATTCGCCCCATTTTACGGTAATCGAATGTTATTTTAATTATGTTAGATTATAACTGAAAAAAAACCTAAAAGGGATCATTGACTACAGTAGGAACATATATAGGAATTTTTTTCACATTATTGCAAAGTCACGTCTGAACTAAGCTAATATTTTTATTAAACAAAATTGGTTGCCCATTCTCCCCTTCCGTATGTCCAGAAGAAGCATTAAGATAAGGGTACCCTTCGCAAAAGACATCTAAGGGCTAAGCACAACACATTTCACTGTTTTTTTCACATCAGTTGTTGGGCAGCGGCCTCTCAGAGCAAATCCCTGGATTTAGGAGATTCTCAGGTGTCCGTCTTTAGTGGCCAACGGCAATGCTCAAAAAGAATATAGCGCCTATTTATTTAAGCGTTGTGTAAATGGTGTCCTAAAATAAAGAGGCAGGAATAAAGGAGGTAATAGGTAGATATACAGTGAGCTTAAGTATAGATACTTGGCTAGTTTATTTATCACTGTCAAATAAAAAAACTGGTTTTATACTACAATTTAAAATAGAGTAAAATACTCCGACAAAATACCTATAGCTCTTTGTATGGAATTTAATGTGTTACTTTATTTTAATTTTTATATATTTGTTGTTGTACCTCTCACTCTAACCAGAGTGGAAGTAGGTACAGTACGTCCGTTATAAGTTGGCGAGTGTGAAGTTAGCCTCTGAGAATTTTGGCGCTTAAAATATCGTACAAAAATAAAGGTTTTAAAAACAATAAATGCAATTTGCAGTTCTTATTGCTGTTAAAAACAGTTATTGGCTTTAATTTTTTTAAAACCTTTATTTTTGTACGATTTTTCAAGCGCCAAAATTCGCAGAGCCTAACTTCACACTCGCCAACTTATAACGGATGTACTGTAGTTATTAAGTCCAAGCCCAAAGATAAAAGTGGTGTCTACCCGCGGTTTAACCCGCGTTAATCGAGTTAATTTCTCAATAAAAAATATCTGAACAATATCAGTAAGTATGGAAGTCATTCAAATGAACCTTGACCAATTCAAGAGAAATAAAGAGAAAATTCCCCAAACGATCCTTGCCGGTACTCGGTAGAGATTACTAAGCATAATATTTGTAAAAACCGAGGCTACCCGAGACACAGTAGAAGGTGATATTGTGATAATTATGATAAAACTTCGCGGAATCCGCCGTGTGTGTCGATATCCAGTGGCATGCGATTGCATTGCGTCAACATAATATAGGAAAGGTTTAACTTTTAATCTATTGGTATTTGTAGACATAATAATAAATATGACTTAGGTACTAGTTAAAACAAAATATACCTATAACACACACTATTTTATTTTATGAACCATAAACCATGAAATGACTCCATTCTGGGTGAGATAAAAGAGAGTCACAAGTCTTTTACTGACGAAAATGACGAAAACCCGTCTTTTTATGTCTTAGTAACAAAAGGTGGGTCTAGGTATACCTACTATGTAGTAACGCCATCTATAATCATTGTTTATAACTTTACTTATGCCATTAAGTCAATCGGCGAGCAATGGGTAGCTCATCGCCGTCATCCGGTAACCGTCCGGACGGAGCCTGAATCGTCGACGGTGGGTAGTGTTCCGCACCTCAAGGAGATGACAGTAAAACCGTAGGAATCCAGCAGGTTCGAAGCCTACTTAGCCAGGGGTTCGCTTCTGAATGGAAAACCCGAGGCCCTGGATCGCAATGCAGAGGAAGAGGGTACCTCTTTGCCTTGCGATAAGTACAAGAGTACAGGAGTGGTATTCAATTTTAAAACGTTTCCAAGCCCTCCCGCTCTGCCCAAGAGCAGAAGAAGTCATTAGAAGTATTTATTAGGATTTCCACATGAAACAAAATCTGTTAGGCAGTTATATAAATAAGGCCTTATGTTGTGAGAGAGCAATCTAAAGACTATTCAATATTATAACAAATATGCGGAGATGATGTTAGATGACACCGTTGACATACGAATGTTTCTTTTGAACAATTTGTTGAAGAAACATGATTCACGGGTGATTTGTCATCTCAACGCGGAATTTGGCTAAGAAACGTAGAATCACCTACGTAATAAGCGTGACGTCTTTCTCTTATATCTACTAGGAAAAACCTGATTATTAATATTATAATATTTCTTTGTTTACTTCCACTTTCACTTTAGGGATCGTACGACGACTGACAGGACAGAATAGAAGAAAAAAACGTGTTGTGCCGACCCCAAGTAATATGGGATAAGGGTAGGAAGAAGAAGTTTACTTTCACTTTCCCCTTGTTCTGGTCTCATTTTCTTTAACCATAAATAGTGTTACTTACACTTGCCATGAAGTACCGTGTTACCCCAGTTAATGGGTCGTGGAGATCTGGTAGGCAGCCGCTCCTCGTAAAATACTGGTATTCAGCTAAATCCGGCTTGACTGGAAGCCGACCCCAATATAGTTGCGAAAAGGCTAGGCAGATGATGAGTGTCACTTACACTCAAGGTCATCTAATAATGTACTATTTTTTTGCTATAGGGGGGCCTGGTGACCTGTAGTCACAGACTTTTACAATAGTAGAAGATTTGGTAACTTTAAAAAAACCTACTGTAAAGAGAAAATAAATTAATGAATCGATTATAATAGGGATTATTGTATAATAATAACATAAGTATAATAATTAATACATAAAATATCTACCTTTTTGCTAAATGATGACGGAGTCAGTGCACCTCGTGGTAGCTCTCGACTAGCTCCATGCAAGCGAAGAGCGTGAAGATCCCTATGATAAAGTTTAAACGCTCAATAAAATACTTAGACATCACTTTGCCTGTCTCTGGTGGCAATTCCATGGTCGTGTCTGCAGACCGAGCACTTCTGAATACTATTCCCAGGATCAGAATGTTTAACTTAGGGGCCCAGAAGGGTCGAAGCCTACTGGAGCCCAGCCCGGGGGTAATTTTCACATTACCCCTGGGCCATTGAACAAGTGGCTGTATGGTAGTTGCAAAGAAGGAACAGAAGGTAGGTTTTAGTCAGTAAAAGTCTGATACGCCCCCCTCCCGCTCCGCCTAGAGCGGGAGAAGTCATTGGTTGATTTCCCACCTAAAAAAAACACAAAGGTACACAGGCGAACTTAATGCCATGGACATTCTCTACTAGTCAACCAAGGGTGGTAAAGAGAAAACATGGAAGGTGCGAAAAAATAAAGAAATTACACATTCACGGCAGTAAGTTCCTAAGGATAGCGGCTAGAGAGGCGCCACGGCATCCTCACTTTCCGCCTGACGCTAATTTTCATTGGACGCGGATGTTTCGGGACGTACCTGTTTCGGAATTCAGTGAGATCTCCGTGTTGAGACAATACCTACAAAACAAAGAAATGTCACCTCAAGGGATCGGAAGTCAAAATCTATCCACATCGATGTCAATGGGAAAAGTGCACAGAATGCTGGCGCTGGTAGCACTAGCACTTTGCATAGCAACGCTGATGCGATGACCGAAGAAAAGCCCAGCCGACTGATCGCACGAAGAGTGGGCCAGCAATTTGCTGAAATCTCGAACAACTCGATGAGCGCTCGGACCCCATGGCCCTAGTGTTTCAACCCCAAACGGCTCAAACATATAATATAACTTTAGGAATATCAGTGTCATATCATTCAACTAAAACTGCAAATTCCCACTCATTTATAATTACTTGTTTCAATACGGGCGCGCTTGACCAGTACTATCTCGGTTGGTGGTAAACGTTGATGTGGTGGCGCAAAAATAAAATCAATAAATCATCATCTAAATTATCTGGTAAAACAGGAGATTCCGTAATGAGTTGAGAGTTCCGAATATTATCATCATGAATTAAATAAAAAAAGTAATGCGCCTAGTTGGGTTTGCACCTGAGGCTTATAACTTATAAGTTGGGACAACTGAGCCACCACAAGCACTGCTCTTTTTAATTCATCTCCACTGCAGCTCTCAAAACGATGAAGGAAAACATCGTGAGGGAACCGGCTTTTCCTAGAACCAAAAAATCAAACCCCACGACTTTTAAAAGGTCAGAAGTCTACCAACGCTGTTCTTTTCACTCCAGAACCCTTAATCCTATCAGAAAGCCACCACTACCACTTGCAACTAGCAAAATATGTAACTGTCATATGAGAAACCAAAAACCAAAAATCCCAAAGACCTTTCCTTGACTCACAAATTAAGTAAACATAATAATGTAGATCAAAACGTCATCGCACCGGCGCCTGCGCAGCTCCCTCCTGCGTCGGAACATATAAGCGTCGGCAGTGGGCGCCGGCTCAGTGTTGCCGCGGCCGCCCGTCGCTATGGACGCCAGAGTGTTGCTCGTCTGTCTGCTTGTCGCCGTCACTGTGCACGGGGAACAAGGTAGGTGGAGTTTTAATTAATTAAAAATGAAAAAAAGTGTTAATCAATGTAGAATATTTGGATACTCCAAGGTACACGAGAAATTTTACTTTTTTTTGCGTTTTATAAGTAGATCAGAGTTCAAGTTGTATGTTGATTAATTATAAAATTGGTGATAAAATAAGTATGTGTTTATTTACGGAATTGTAATAATTAAAATCATCAATAGAACCCTTTCAGTTTATCTAATCCTATTGATTGGTTATTTCATGAATAATTCATTCAATAGGGACCTGGAAAATGCAATAAACTTAAGAAAATTTAAATTTCGCGGGTTATCCTGGCGATTTTATCTAACGTAGGAGTGTTTCAAAAGGACTTAAAAAACTTAGTCTTACGTATTGTAGGAAAATAATGTGTTTAATTTTTGTATTATAAAACTAGTTACCCCCACGGTTTCAGTCACGTCTTTGGTTACTGTTCGGCTCATCTAGGTCGTAGCGTGGCGTTTTATAGCCTAGAGCCTTCCTCGGTAAAAGAGCTATCCAACACTAAAATATTTTTTCAATAAAGAAACCAGGAATAAGGAAACCAGGACATTTCCTGAGTTTAGCGCATTCAACCGAATGAACCGTAGATACGTACAGCAATAAATAGTAAGTATATATCGTGTTTTTGTACTTTATAAAATATACTTAATTTAAGAACCTAACGATGCACTACGACACCAGAAAAAAATTACCCCGCCAAATAAAGAATAACTATTATTGTGCCCCATATTGAAAAAAATGGGCAGTGCAAGTAGGAGGGTAATAAAAATAGCCTACGACCTATTCTGAGACCCACCAAATGTACACAAAAAAAAAACAAGAAAATCCGTAAAGTACGATATTACGTAGTTCGTTTTCAACTACTGTGACAAGAAAATTTTATATATTATAATTAGAAGTATTCCTGTAATAAGAAATTTAATCATACCATTCCTTGTGATACAAACTGAAAATATACTGTTGTAGATTACCTACTCTCATCCACTATTTTAACGGAACTGTAAACTCAAATGGTTTAGCCTTCTTACCTCTTGGCCTATAAGCCTTTGACCTTTCCTTCACTTGCTGTATGATGCATCGCTCGTATCTCTTGTAAGAGCAAGAATATATTTATCGATTTTCTAGATCAAATCCTTAATAGTTCACAAGTAGGTGGATTGGATGGGTATGTTTATAAATTACTAGGCGACCTAGGAAACGTTGTTCTGCCATAATATTCGTCTAATAAATCGAATGTAAGTATAAATTTAAACAATTAAAATCACGATTTAGAATTAGAGATGAGAGTAGGAGGTTAAAGATACTTTACGACTTATTCCCATTGTGCTTTTAGTCGATAAAAATCTGATAGAGTGGGAGAAAAAATCGGATGATTTCCCACTCAAATATAAATTACAAAAGTATATAAAAGTGCGACCTGAGAAAAAGAGGTTAAATCCAAAAAGGTTGTACCTATGTGGTATTAATATAGCAGTAGAATCATGTCTTGAGTTCTTGACACTTCATAACTTCTTTTATTTCCTTCAATTGCGGCTGAATAATGTGGCCAATTATTATTATTTTTAATTCCCGGTCGCACTTTCATTAGACGCACTCTGTTTATTTATTAGCTTGTATTTGCTTTTTTTTATGTAATTTTTAAATTCTGCACTGGATCCTGCCTTCTATTGTGATCTATCTGGATTGCTAAGAGAAAACTCAACTTTGAAACCCCCAATTTAATGCATTTGAAGTTGAGTATTCCTCAAACTCTACTTTTGCCTGAAAACTTGTAAAAAATACGCCTTTAAATCCGCCGTAAAGCTACGTTTGTGTTGCATGAAGTTTTAATAAATTATTATTTAGCCTATCAATACCCGCGAAACGAGACACAATAGTAAGACAATAACAGCGCGGTCGCATGAGACCGGTCGGGGATTCATGAATTAATTACCGCCAATGGCTGTGGGCGGGGCACAGGGCTATGTCCAGCAGTGGACGTCTTTCGGCTGAGATGATGATGTTGATGAATGGCCCTATAGCCAATGGCCATTAGCTTCGACCATCTGTCAAAGCTGTCGTTGTGAGGTTGGATCAAGGGCCTGATACAGGAGCCAGTAAATACTCGTTGGTACGAGGATTGTGAGGAGTTTCTGTCTCTAGATCCCTAACCACTGGTAGCTTGGACCATGTTTCCGGTGCCGGCGGACAACATTTTTTTTAAATGTAATTTGTAGGTGTACAATATAAATAAAGGGAATAATATCTCCAAGCTTATTTCTATACGGCAATTGGCTGGTTTTGTAGTACAAGTACCTATAACCATCACCTCATCATCATGTACCTAGCCTTTTCCCAACTATATTAGGGTCGGCTTCCACTCAAACCGGATTTAGCTGAATACCAGTATTTTACGAGGAGCTGCTGCCTACCAGCAACCAACCCAATGTTGCGATGACGTTTCGCGCGGTCGCATGAGATCGCACGGGATTTTACTGGTTGAAATATTAAAAATAAAATTTTACATGTATTTAAATGAATAAAGACCTATCAAACATCTTCAGATGTAACAGTAGTTGAAGATATTAATTATTATCCTGTATCTCTCAGATCACTATCTTGTCACGATCGTCATAAATATGAATAAATGCATTATTTAACGCATGTTTGATTTATTGAACATGACGGTTTATTACTAATGCTGTCATTCCTCTGTCGATAAAATCTTATGTTGTTACGAAGTTCAGACTACCGGGACTCACTCATCATCATCATCTCAGCCAAAGGACTGCTGGACATAGGCCTTTATTCACAGTTCTATAGCGAGTGCTTGATGCTTTTGAGGGTTCGGAACCATCCAACAATTTCTCCCGTTCTGGGTGGAGCGAGAGAGAATGTCAAACTTACCTACTTATTAAAAGTCTGACACGCCCTTCCGCTCCATCCAGAGTGGGAGAAGTCATTATGATGATTTCCCACCTAAAAAAAAACTTACTGACATAAACCCACCTGTTTTCCTTCGGTTGTCCTTTGCGTTCCTGGGGTGCGGCAAATTTTTCGAACAATTTACGCCACAAATATTCATTTTGAAAATATCTCACAAAAATCTTTCCTCTTACTAATATTCTGATATCGCACATTGGTAAGAAGAGGTTCACCTGCGTATCTTATGACAATACTTACGACAAATATAAACAGCTTCATCACAATTTCCTAGTGAATTAACACCGACAACACCTGTTCACTTAGGTCCCACTTTATCAGGCTGACTGCTATCACCAACTCACTAATAGTTAGGTACACTAGTTACTAAGCAATATATTGTCTTTTTTTCTTTTAATTTAAATACTAGCACTTTGTCAGCTAATCCGTTCGCGAGAATGGTTTCATAAAAACTTTAGGACCTAAACCTTCTTTTGACGGTAGCAAAAATTAATAATACAGATTGAAGGCAACGAAAGAACAGGGTGGGGTCAGTAAGAGTCTGACACGCCCTCCCGTTCCGCACAGGAGCAGGAGAAGTCATTCTGATGATTGCCCTTCCAAAAAAAAATCTCCATCATCATCCACTTTTTTTTAAATCATTGAATTAAAATTTTTGAAGTTTCAAGTACCTTATGAATTAACTTTTGCATACAAAGGAATTTTCCATATTTCACCCCCTCAAAATTTGGATTTTCAGAAAGCCTTTGTGCTCGCCTATAAATTTTCTTCTTCTTATTCTCGATTCGACGGTAAACTCGCTAAATTTTTTGGGCCCAGTAAGTGACCACGTTGATAGCTGTATCAGTGGCGCTCATTAGATCCTCCAAAGTGCAGGTTTAGGGGCACTTAAATAAATATATAACATATTGAGCTTCATAAAAATAAAATATAAGAGCCAAATTAAAATTATAAAAAGTATAATTGACTACTTAGAAGAAAAATTGGGATTTGGGAAACATGAATTTAAAAATGTAAATTTGTCATTTTTTTTTGGTGCTGTTACGTAATAAATTTTCTTTTTTTTTGTAAAATTTTAGTTTACATCTACGAATATAAAAAAGGTAAAGGTATACCTTATCTTAATAAGGACCTTTAAATCAAAATCACAAACACGTAAAGCATGCATAGGACAAGGCACAATCGAAGGTCGCGTCCACAGATAATATCTAGATACATTTTATGACAGCATTCGCATAATTTATCTATGATAAATTGTCTCACATATTTCCCTCATGAGGCAACACTTAGGTCACAGTGTTGCCATCGTGGCGGATTTCCCCAAGTCATTCAAAAAGTCTTTACGTTGTGGATATTATAAGTATGGGTAATTCAAACTGTTTTGTCATCTCGTTTCAAAAGATTTCGCATAATTAGATGAAATCCCAGAAACTGTGACTCATTCATAACCTTTGCACTGGACTTCATTGGAGGATCGATCGTAGTAAATATTAAGGTTACCAGTGCTTGCGAGCTGCTAAGTAGTAACTATTTATTTATTGAAACTTCATGCAGCATAAAAGGTACACAAGCGAACTTAATATATAAACCATAGCCACATGAAAAGCGAATAAGTGAGAATGAAGATGCATCATCTTGATTGTATATTATTAACTTGAAAGTCTTAATTATAACTTCAAGTTTCTTACCAAAGGAGCGGTTTAACACCCGTAATTTAACACACATAAAGATGTTTTAATTTAATAAAATGCTGTGCCGACGAAATACCTTTCGAACGATGACCACCAATTACGATGTTATTTTTATTTCCATACTGCGAATAATATCAGATTTTTTATCATTTTAATGTAGTAAGAAACAAATTAATGTAGATTGGCTGCACTTCGACTCCCTAGGCAATTTTCTACTAAGTTCAAAATATTAGAACTGTCACAAAAAGTGGCGCTGTTTGAAGATCGTTTGTAAACGAATCGAATATTAAATAGGATTTTTTTAATGACTCTGTATCAGTATGGAAAGTGTGCTTAATGCGACTAGGACATTTTTTTTCTACTATGGTCATCGATACGAATGAATCAATGTAACTACCAGCTTTTTTTAACTATGATTAAAATGTATACTATGAATATGATCTATGGTAAGCTTGAAGTGTAGGACTGATAACTGACATGGAGCGTCTACCTATCAAACGTCAACCATCCAGTAACTGGGGAACATAAAGGGAAACTGAAAAAAAGGAAAGGTGGGTTTCAAGCATTAAAAGTCTGACACAGGGTGTGTCAGACTCCACTCTACTCCACTCTAAATTAGCCGAAGCCATTGGATAAATTCCCTCAAGGAAAAAAAATGGGTCACTGATGGCTTGATAAAACACAATGCTTATGAGTAAAAATCAATTTAAAAAATGCAAAACAGTTTCTCACTTTCAAATACCTATTTTTAATTTCTAAGAATTTGTTTACTCACAATAAAACAGCTAAAACTAACACCGCCGATGTCTTTTGTTATGGAAATAATTTTGACGTTTCACACGTGTGAGTTAAATAAAACAGTAATGAACATAAACCGGCTAGCCTACAGGTCATTGGACAAGCGTGTTTGATGCAATAAAAACACTTATTGCTAGCAGACAATGATTTATTTTAAGGCTTGACAGTGAAGGTGACCCTAGAATCCATATAGTAATATCAAGCGCGGATTCAGATTTCGAAAAAAGGTCGTGATCACAGCTAGGGTTGCCAACTATACTTTATAATAACGTATCTTACTTTATTTTTTGTAAATATACTTTATACTTTTGCATAAACTAAAGTAAGTATATGAAAATACGAGTACTCTATTTACAGTCTTCATTGTGATGCTCAAAATGGAACACTAATTTGAATAATTACTGACTGAACTATTAATAGAATAGAATTTTTATTTCGCGATTATTATCGATGCTTTTACGTTGAAACACGAATTCGCTTCCAAAAAGAATAAGGAAAAACTATTAGTGTTTAATCGTTGCTAGAAGCACAGAAAAAAATATACTTCATGAGAAGAACATCATCATCTGCCTAGCCTTTTCCCAACTATATTGGGATCGGCTTCCAGTCAAGCCGGATTTAGCTGAATACCAGTATTTTACGAGGAGCGGCTGCCTACCAGACCTCCACAACCCATTAACTGGGGTAACACGGTAGAAGAACAAAATAAAAAAATAAAATTTTGACGTGACGTCACTTGCATAGGCAAGCTACACTTAATAGTAGTCTAGTGGACATGCCCATGTATCGTGTCCTTCTACGGTGGATCTACGCTTGAGTCATATTTACTTTTGTCTGTGACTCTAGGATATATATAAAAAAGCATTATCAAGTAGTGCTTAATCGTCGACCACATCATCGCTTACCATCAGGTGAGATAGGGGTCAAACGCGAGCTTACCAGAAAAAATAAATATTAAAAGAGACATGTCAGATTGTAGATATATACTAATTATTACCCTACTCATTCATAGCACCTTACCCCGTCCAAAACTTATTTTTATCACTAAGGGGTTCCACACAAAACTGCTGTGCGATGCGAAAATAAATACGCTTGGGCCCTAAAGCCCGATAAAATACTTACTAATTTAGTAATTTTTTTATCACCCTGGCATCTCTACCAATCAGAAGTATCGTAGGACTGAGGTTTTTGGCGAAATTTCTTCGACTAAAGTTCAGTGGCTGTTGTAATTATTCGCAAATTGTTTTCAAGTGGATATTGTGATGTTAAATTGGTTCAGTTTTTTTTTTTGTAGTTAACGAAATTTACTAACAAGGTTATTTTTATTTCTTAAAAAAATTAGGGATTTTTACAACGCACAGCGTATGTCAGTCTTGAGAAGGTTGATTTGATGAAAAAAAAAAAGGTTGGTTTGATTTGCTGCCAAATACTAAAAAAAACATTAGAATATGTACATAAAAATTCTAATGATAAACAAATGAACTATTTAAAGACATGTAATGCATGCAAGGACTTTGTATCCATGATCAAAAAAATAAATTAATAAAAAAAGGAGTATCGTCGACAGGATATTTATATCTTTACGTAGCAACCATTTTATTTATATTGCCATTTCCTTGAAAACAAGTTGATCAGGTACCTAATTAATAAAACTGCACGAAGATAACTGCGAAAAATTGCAGTCTTTTGAGGTTTATTGTCATCATTAACAGTTTTACAGGCGCTTGCTAAAAAGATTATTAGGTAATTAAAATGATAGTATTTTGGGCCATCACTTACATAAAACTTGTGTTTATCCTTGTTTTTAAATTTATGAGCTAACTTTCACTTTACCTAGCTGGTGCACTATTTTTTTCTTTCTATGTTTTTTTTAATAAATTCTTTAATTCCGATCAATTGACAAAATTACTTACAGGATGGTTTAATAAAAAATAACCACAAAGTTGAAGTTGAGTTTGAAGTGGAATATTTTAATTTAAGTTAGATTCTATGCTATAAATTAAAGTACTCCTATTTAATTTTACAGCGTATTCAAAGTATTGAATAAACTAGTTCTGAACCATTGGACATCTACTACAAAGAAATTATAAACTTAATGTTTCATAGTTTTTGTATGCAAGCTTAACGAAGGCGTAAGCACACCACGCGTATAATGACGTATAATACGAGTCAGCGTCTATAAAGCTACGCGTCCGGGAACAGTAGTCCTAACATAAAATAAACTTACTTACTAAACGAAATTCTACTTAAAACTCGACCTTGACTGAAAACAGAAAACACAACCAGGCTTCTCAGTACCATCAAATTACTCATTGTGTTATAACCAATGAGTGTCAATCAACCTAGTGTCACACAAATGTTTAGTAAACTCGCATGTATGGCCTGACCGGTATACCGATGGCTTACAGTGAAAACCTCGTAACGTTCTGCGAAATACGTATATTTTCTTCTTCGTCCTGCCCTTATCCTATATTACAATAGGGTCGGCGCTACATGATTTTTTTTCCATTCTGTCCTGTCATCCGTCACACTAACACTCTTTTCTTTCATATCACTCCTTACACAATCAGTATATTTTCAGAAGGCACAAAATACTAAAAGAAGACCTTCATTATCATTTAATTTAAATGTACTTTTAAGTGATTTTCAAATATTTAAAAATATTGATTTATTACAAGCACTCATTTCTCTTGTTTTTAATTTTTTTCGACAAGTCTTGAAGCTTCGTTGCGTTATTGCGTATATTACCTACACTAAACTGACTCGAGAAGGATATGCATTTAAAATCGCAAACGGCGTTAGATATAAACAATCAAAATTTTTCGTGAAACAAGATGGTGCGTTACGAACTTTTATATCCATAAATGTAATAAAATAAATTTACTTAAAAGGTATGAAGATATATAAGGATATTAAATAAAAGATACGCAGATACGAGGTTTTCACTTTAAGCCATCGATACGGACAAAGAAACTCAGACAAGAGAGTAGAAACCGTCATGATTGATGAACAGTAGATTACTGATAAACATCCCGGTTTGATTGCATTGGATTTTGATATGCTTCGAAGTGACAGGTGCTACTCGTATGATGTGTATTCAATACGAGTATCTTTGAAAGTCTCGTGCACTACTTAGATTTAAGTGATAAATGCACTCTAAAATTGTCTAAAGCTTTCTTTGGGTCTACCTACTATTGGTGGAATTTTTACAAAAAATTGCAATATGTCAAAAAGATTTGATCATATTTAAAGAAAAAATCTTCAGCAAAGCTTCTGCTCATCAAAATAAACAATCAATTCAAGGAAGTCGCATTCAATTTTCAAAAAAACAAAAGTACTTGAATTTAATCATTTGTATACTCGTTTTAGATCATAATTTTGTTAGGAATGTTTAATATTTTTTTGGAAATTTCCTTTTAATCTGTTTATTTTCAAGAGCAGATACAGTTTTTACTTTTAGGGTTCCCGTGCCCAAAATGTCAAAACCGGACCCTATTGCTAACCCCGCCATTTATCAACACGGACTTATATTCATCCCTACTTTAAGCTCCTCAATCGTACCTCTGTTTTTTAGCCGAGCTTAATTGCTCCTTTGAGTATGAAGTCAACTGTGATAAAATCAGTTTGAAAGTTACTGACATACCTATTTAAACAATGTTTTTTTAGATTAATAAACTATTGCGCAGCTATTAATTCTTACCATCAGGTGAAATCACAGTTAAATCTAGTTTTATTTTTTATAAATTGCCTTGCGCTAGGAATAATTTACAACTTAGTTTATCCATACACCTTCTTTTCGGAGAATCTGTTATTTAATTTTTAAATATTATTTTAAATAACAGATACTTTTTAGTAATTAACCCAAAGGTTGACTGGTAGAGAATGCCTTGATGCAGTAAGTCCGCCTATGAACCACCACTGTACATGAAGTTTAAATAAATAAATAACTCCACTATCTGCTACCAATTAATTTAAACTATAGCAGCATCCTCTGATAAATTTAAGATTTCAAAATCTGCCTAAGTATGTGTATGTTCTGGGAGTAACAAATATTAATAAAGCTCCTGGTAAAAAATCACAAATGAAGCTCTGCCTCTCAAAAAAACAAAGATAGCTTAATTAATAAATAAAGAAAGTGGTATGCAAGTAATGCGACCGATAAATTGATCATATCTAAATAAAGATCTGTCTGTAAAAACAGCCGGTCGATTACACGGCTCACTTCATTCCAATTGATTGATTTTAATATTGATGCCACACATCACGCCAGTTTTCTAATTAAATTGTCAATAGTCTTAAAATTAATGAAACATAATCTTGGGTCGGGTTGTGGCATATCTATAGATATATATCTTTATAAAAGGAGAAACTGACTGACAGACATATCAATGCACAGCCGAAATTACACTACTAACTACGGACGGACTAGGAACATGAAATTTTGCACAAGGTTTCCTTTTATGACGTTGGCGAGTACTAAGAGAGAATTTTCCAAAATTCACCCCTTGAAGGGATGAAACGGGGGTCCAAAGTTCGTATGGAGATACTTACTAGCGATTTTCACGCAAGAGAAGTCGCTGGCAGAAGCTAGTAGATTATATGTCAGGAGTAATATTTCGTAGTCTTCGCTTTTTAAACTTTTGCTTTTAATTATTTGACTGACGTTTTTAATTAAAGATAAGCACGAATATGATCTGAATCCTCCTCTAGTAATCTAGTCATGATAGTAGGTTACCGACACTAATACTTATTATAAAAACGAAAGTTTATACGTATAATGTTTGCAGACACGTCTGAACGGATGAATTTTGGTTCACGCGTAGACAATGTCCTGGAATAGCACATAGGATATTTTTTAACCCGGGAGTATTATATTCCCTTGGGTTAAATTTCTGTTTCGATACGGGCGAAGCTACTGGCTGAAGTTGTTAGTTTAAAAGCGGCAGTAAAATAATTTGAAGTAATTCAAATTCTACCATCCCCGATAAAAAATTCAAACCGTTTCTTACTAGGGGTATCCTCAAAGGGAACATCATGTGACCTATGTAGTTAGAACTTGAAGATCAAATCTATTTCTATTATTTTGTATTCAAATTATGCAAAGTTGGTATGATAGATCGGTAAAATACTTTGTTTAAAGAAGTTTATATTATATGGACAATTCTATGACCAGAGCGTGTTACCACTGATGACATGGGGCTCCGAAACGTGGTCGCTCACAATGGGCCTCATCATAGTGCGTAGTAGTGCGAGTTTGATTAACGTTAACGCCATCGACGAGTTTATGACGTTCGATGCTCGATGCTGTTCCAAAGATTTAACCAATCAGAAAACCAAATACGGCAAACGTTTCGATCGCTATAACGTAAAAACAACTCGCACTCAAAGCACAGAAGGCTTATTCACCCAAAGGGCAGTTTTAGCTTTAAGTTTTTATCTCAGAGTTTCCTTGCGCCATCACATCAGAAATAAAGATTTCCGCATCGGTAGACGCAGCGTTGGAAAGCCTCCCACAAGTTGTAGGTTCCGATAACTTAGTGAGAGTCGCAGGAATCCATTAGTTGCCTGATGCATAAGACTGGTCGTTATGGCGATACTTCGTGGAGGCCTATGTCCAGCAACTGACGTCTTTCGGTTGAAAGATGATGATGATATTAACATTGAGAAACTGAGACGGCTTACCAACAGTCGATTAGTCCATGAACCGTTAATCAACATAATCTTTAACCCATTAACTTTTCGTCCAAAGAACTGTTCATCCACAATCGTTTCACCAACATTACATATATCTATTACGTCAGTGAATGTTTAACCAACAGAATGTTTTGCCCAATAACTTTTCACCCGAGGAACAATTGGCCCATGGACTGTTCCCCAAGAGAACGGTACGTTTATATTCTAAAGATATTGTAAGGGCTGTTCTATTTGAAGTCTCAGTAATGTCACCAGGGGAAAAACGCCACTAAGCTGGGGAGCAGCTGTGTGTGTGTGTGTTGGCTGTTGTATATATAAGGCATTAAAGGCTCCCCCACACAGGTGCGTTATTATCGGTCGGTAATATCGCATGCGGTATTGCGTTAATGCGTCCCGATTCCTTGCACACAGCTGCGTTTTTATCGTCCGATATTTCTTACGAGAAAGTTGCGTTATTATCGCAGATGTGTGTACGGTCGTTTGCGTTCTGATACAAAACATTCTAGAACGCATATCGGAATATCGCAGGACGGAGAAACGCAACGTCCCACTTCCATTGCAGCGTTATTATCGCAGCAGTGTGTAACTATACGACCGTCCTAATACAAAATGTACTGCAAACAGATATCGCAGTAACGCATGCGATATTATCGACCGATAATAACGCGCCTGTGTGGGGGAGCCTTAATGCAATGCCTTACACACCTTTTCAGTTTCTAACATTGACCTAGCTCCAATATTGTTCTAGCTCCAATCGGTATGTGCCGGTCCACCGAGCGGTTCCTGGCGTGCGGCTGTCCCCGGACGTGCCGCGATCCGGCGCCGGACTGCCGCGCCGTCTGCCGGACAGGCTGCTTCTGCGAGGAGGGCCAGGTCCGGAACGACGACGGCATCTGTGTCAACCTGGCGGATTGTCCTCCTATTCGTAAGTGTAAGGGAGAATTGATATTGTTTTGTTATACCTAGCAGCTTTAGCCAATCTAACTACATATTTTCCCACCTTATAGTAAGAGACTCTTCTTTACACAATTCAGTTTATTGCTGCTTTCCTTCGTCCTTCTTCTTTTCTCTATTCCTTTCGGCAGAAGGTTATCATTTTTACAAACCTTACCATCATCATGGTTCATCATTATTTTGCTCTTTTGCCAAGTTTCTTTTTGGGATCGACTCAACATGTCATGTTTTATTTTCTTTCCATTCTTACATATAATTAGCATTACTTACTCGTACTTGTAATTTATCATCCCATAGGAACTCTTCTTCTTCCTGCCCTTATCGCATATTATATGAGGTTGGAGCAATATGTTTTTTTCTTCCATTCTTTCCTGTCACCAACTCCGTTTTCTTTCATATCAGTCCTCACACAATCCATCCATCTTTTCTTTGGGCTCCCTCTTCCTCTCCATCCCTCCACATGTAAATTCATAACTGCTTTAGTAACATGCGTTTCATCCCTCCTATTTACATGACCATACCAAGACAAACGATTTCCTTTCAGCTTTTCAGTCACTGGTGCCACTTTCAAACTTCCTCTAATATACTCATTTCTCACTTTATCCATTCTCGTCACACCACACATCCATCTCAACATCCTCATCTCGGCTACACTAAAGGATACAATATTTTAGTTTTCCGCGACCTTCCTTACTGTCCTAAGGTCGGCAAATTAGAAATAGAAAATCTATTTATGGTCCTACCATATCCATTTCGTAACAATTTGGTATATTTACAATGTAGAAGTTTATATAGGTCCTTTATAAACTTACCAAATCACATCACGACCGAAAACACTCAAAATAAATAATTTGGTTTAAAAAAAAAGAAAATATATTCTTGGTATTTGCACAGCTTGATTAAAAATAACTTTGGAACAGGTGTCAAGCCGTCAGACATGACAGGTCAAAATATTTGTGTACGAGTATATTCGTGAGCGTCCTCACGTCCTGTCCAACAGTCCATACCGTACTCAGAAATTTAAATCAGTATAATTTGTAAAAATAACAGATTCTGACAACGTGAGGTTCAATTGCAAAATGAATAATAAAATTTTAAATGCATCACTGTATTTTTAGGGTTCCGTACCCAAAGGACCGGCTGGAACGGTTTAGACTCCGCTGTCCGTCTGTCTGTCTCGTGAACCGTGATAACTAGTTCGCTGAAATCTTTTAACAATTTTATACTGAGTAAAATAGATCTCTCGACCTAATACCCATTTGTGATACTTTAGTAGCTCTTTACATTCAAAGACCACGGTAACTCTTTCAAACATTCTTGCTGCTCAATCCCACAACCCTAATAGAAGAATGATTCATCATCTTCCTACCCTTTTCCCATTATATTTGGGGTCGGCGCAACATGTCTTTTCTTCCATTTTGTCCTGTCACTAGTCATATTATGCTATCGCTAACTCCTAACTAACGCTTTTTTCTTTTTTTTATTATTATAAACCAGTTAGACTGCGATCCCACCTGATGGTAAGCATTGATGCAACAGTTGAAGGTGAGGCGCATTAGTCTATCTAAGAAAATACCTTTTCTTCCAGTATCAGCCTACAAACAAGACACAACGGAACCTCGACCGAACGGCAGCAGGTGCCGCGACAACGAGGAGTACAGGTTCTGCGAGCCCTGTAACAGGAGCTGCGACAACCCCAACCCCGTCTGTCCCGCGCAGTGCTCCAGGGGCTGCTTCTGTAGGAGGGGGCTGCTGAGGGACAGGGATGGTACTTGTGTTACCCCTGATAAGTGCTCCAAAAGTAAGTTGCTACGTTTTGTATGGCTAATAAGCTTAAAGTAGCAGGTTTTGGGGTTATTGTAAGTTAAGTGGCTATGAATGCTTTTAATATAACACTCACCTTGTAAAATATTGGCATATCTTCTGTCTATTATAAAAGGAGAAACTGATTGACTGACATATAAACGCACATCCGCAACAACTAAGACTAGGAACGTGAAATTTTGCAGAAAGTTTCCTTTTAAAAAATGGGCGTTTCCAAAATTCAGCCTCAAAGGGTATGGAAAAGGGTCTAAAGTTTGTATGGAGAACTCTATTGTTAAGGGTAGTAATAAAAGCTCCGACAAAAAAAGAAGAATTACCCTTACTCAAAATATTAAATCTACTGCCTAAAATACTAACTTTCCGACTACTTTTGTCCGAATAAAAATGACGAAACGACCGAATGAGATACTGAAATCTTCGAAAAATAAACTTGACTGTTTATTGCTATAATACTTTTCTACCGGCATAAATTACGTTCTGCCGAAAACTATGCTTTGTAATTTTTATCTATATTTGCCAACTATTAATTCATAAATTACCTTTCAAATTTCATAGACTGTGGTGCTATTTTAACTGTAACACTATACTAAAAATATTATTCTGAGTGGTTATACAGAAACTTATAAAAAATATAAAAATGTACTTGTACAATAACTTTTGCTTGTATCGTATATCATGAATTTAACTTACTACGGGTATGCTTGGGTATCGGTAAGTAGTACCTATTTCGGGCGTTAAAAAGTTAGAACAGTCGTATTTATGCTTTAATGTAAAACTACGTAGACTTTGGTTTCCTAGAATATTTACGATTCGAAAAATTTATTAAAAGGCGTAGTCGACGGAGCCCCGCTGCGCGGGGCTCCTACTTCTGGGTGGTTAAAAAAAAATAACCTCGAAGGAGGTGGCGGGGTCTGTGTTCGCTCGCTTTGCTCGCTCACTACGACCCCGCCACCTCCTTCTAACCTAACCTGTCCGAGTCGGGGTGCCCCTAAGTCGTAAACTAGCTTCGCTCGCTCTTGCATCTTAAGTTATCCTAGCAACCGAAGAAAAACGGAATGAATCAGACTAAAAATCTAGTTTTAATAGGTAGTAAAAAATGTCTAAACCCGATCTCACGGGCCGAACAGTTAAGGTATTTTCATTATTATTGAGAGTTAAAAAATAAATTTGATAACCAACAATAGAAATTAAAACAGTTCATGCAAGTTGTAAAAATATGATTATTATGACAAAACCTCTGTTGTCGGTAACTTAGTAATTTTGTTGGAGGTTTAGTATTCCATTCGGAAGTTTAGTTTTGTTATTCGACAACTCATTTTTTTAGGAGGAGAACAAGTAATTTGAACATGTTCTAATTTGTTGTTAAATTAGGTATTTTTTTTCGTTAATGTTTTGGGTTTTTTGTCGGTAATTAATTATAACGCTGGTTAATTAGAATAATAGTCGGCCACAGATCGCTGGAGATTAATTTGTTTTTCGGAACCATTATTATTTCCCTATTGTTAATACGGGCGAAGTCTCCGGCAGATGTAGATTGAGTCACAATTCTTGAAATCATCAATACCTACAACCTTCTCAGTTCAGCTAACCGTATTGAATGACTTTTTGATTTTCATGAATGGCTATTCAATGGGGTTAGACAATACTGTGCAAATTGCAATGACAATATACCTTTGCTTCATGAAGTACGCAGGCCTAATTAACCTGTAATTACATCTTCTTCAAACCGGGATACAGCTACTCTGCTTTGCGTCAAAAATAGGTTATGGTGGAGGTTTTTTCTGACTAAATTTTTCCATACAAAATCTCATCTATATAGCCTATATTTCGGAAAAGGATGTCAAATTCGTTTGCCAATTGAAGCGCACCTGAGTACGAAGATTTGCACGTACGAAATTGAAAGTAAAACAGGCTCCACTTATCTTGAGATGCGATCTCGTCTTACTTCCTGGCAGACAGTTCGGGGTCAAGGCGAGCTCTATTTGTTTAATTTAGAATTAAATGCTCGAGATGCTATTAGATCCGTTTTTAAAACCTAATACTAAAGATAAATAACAAACGTCTTGAAAAAAAAATATGCTGACTTTTGTATTGAAATAATAATAAAGCAATCATTTTGGTTTCAAATAACGACATTGAATTGTGAAACCCAATAGATCTTTTTAGAGTTCTCCACCCAAAGGATAAAAATGGGATCTTATTGTAGATCTTTGGCAGTCGTTACGGATAGTAAGACGCCAGTAAATCTGACTCCAGTCTTGCCATGAAGTACCGTGTTACCCCAGTTAATGGGTTGTGGAAGTCTGGTAGGCACCCGCTCTCGTAAAATACTGGTATTCAGCTAAACCCGGCTTGACTGGAAGCCGACCCCAATATAGTTGGGAAAAGTCTAGGTAGATGATGATTGCTAAGACTCCGCTATCCATCTGACTGTCACCAGGCTGTATGTCTCATGGTCCATAGTAGTCAGACAGTCGAAATTTTCACAGATGATATATTCCTGTGGCAGCTGTAACAAAAAATAATAAAAAGAGAATTAAAAAAGGGTATCATTTAAGCTGTCGCCAATTTAATTCGTTTTGTGTTTCCTAAATAATAGCTTTGTCCTCAAAATAGTAGATTTGTCGCCAAAATGTAGTCACCAAACAATGTAAAATCAATTCTCCAATAAATCATCTAAAATCATGGAGATATAGGATCTAGTACCAAATAATGGTTTTTGTACATATTATAATAGGTTTGTCCTAATAAGCATTTAAGCAAACTAATTGAAAGAGATCACCAATAAACCATATATTGTGTTACCTACTAGACCGGGCGCCGGTCGTTATGGTTTTTTTTTCGTTAGGGGAATCATCAGAATGACTTCTCCTACTCTAGGGTGGAGCGGGAAGGCGTGTCAGACTCTTACTGACTAAACCCCTACCCTGTTCCTTCGTTGCCTTCGATCTGGGGGACACGGTGACAACCTTTTGGATTTTCCGTGTTCCCCAGAGGCTTCGGTCCTACCGGGCGCCTACAGTTTGCTGACATCTCGTGGCATCGTATGATCATCGTAGGTAGTTACGAGTACCTACGACACATCGTGAGGATGGAAAGCGCGCCAATTTGTCTCCGCCTCTTTGAACATATTTTCAACAAAATTATAAATTGGTAAGGAATACTATTATTTTATTAACCGAACGAAATAAAATGTAACTACTTTATTGGTGACAAAATAACAAATAAAAAAGAGTTGCAGTCAGGGATTGATAATTTATCGATTTATTTGGCGACAGATCTACCATTTTGGCGACAGATCTACCATTTTGGCGACAGATCTACCATTTTGGTGACAGATCTACCATTCTGAGCACAAAGCTATTAATTTTGTAGTAAAACTATTATTATAAGAACGAAGTTTTATTTTATTGGTGATCCATCTCTTATTTTTTGATAATTCATACCTGGATACACTTTTTGTTTATCTGAGAACGAAAATATTTCGTGGCGATAGATCTATTAATTAGGTAATAAAACTTGATGACAAATATAAAGTTTGATGACAGAAAATATAATCCCCATTAAAAAATATATTTAAGTGCATTTTGCTAAGGACGTTCGTCGTTTTTAGACTTGTATATTTTTTAGAATGTTGTATTAATGTTTTCTTTTTATTGAGTTAATGAACAATTTCTATTTTAAATATTTATTTCGTAATTTTTTATTTAAATATTGGATTTCTCAGATATTTTTCTTTACATTTATTTTCAGATACCAAATAGTAGATATAGTGAGCTAACCTGCTTTCTCGCCGAAGACCTTCGCTTCTCTCCAGTCTCTATCAGCATGCTCTGCGGTTTCTTCGCGTCTGACCTTCTTCTCAACGATGAAGAATGACCTTCTTTATTCTGTATCTTCTATAACTTTCTTTTTTATATTTTTCACTTCCACTATCACTTTTAATACTTAGATATGGTTGGTTTCATCTTCTTATTTATGTAAATATATAAGATGTTTTTCATGTTTAGTAGAGAGTGTATTGACTTCTAAAAAAATTAAAGAAAACTTGAATTCAGTTCTAACACAACTCAAGTTTTCTTTAGATTTCATCATATATACGTAATATTATTATGGTACATTCTATTGCCTCCAGCTCCGTAAAATTGTAAATATCATTAGATTATAATCTATCTCACGAGATTGTAAACTGTCGAAAGATTGTAAACCTTAAACTTGCTTACAATTTAACACATTATTTTTCGGTAGTTTATGATCTATCGAAGTGAAACATTTAAATCACAATCTGTTGTAAATTGCTAAATGTCCGAAAGGTATCCCTGGTCGGTCAGTCTTTCAGTAGGACGTTCTGTGTCCTAAAAATTACGAATGAAACACAGGTGTCAGTCGTAAAATAAATACACTTCAAGAATTGTAACATCAAGTATTTATTTACTATTTAGTGGGTAATCAAGAAAATTGTAATAAAATAAAAAATCTGCCTGCAATAATCAAATTTCGCGAGCTCTATACGGGGTTATTTTTAAAACACTGACAACCTCTCAGGACTATGTTACTATCATCATAAACTACAACTTTTGTTTTATGACTCGCTTTGATATACAGTCCTTGCGGCCCCAAACACGACCCAGCCCGAGGTGACCTGCAAAGATAACCAGGTCTACAAACTTTGTGAAGCTTTAGAGAAGACCTGTGAACAGCCTGATCCCAAAGATCCATCTCATTGCGTGCCTGGTTGCTTCTGCCAAGAGGGCTACGTTAAGGCTCCAAATGGCCAATGTGTCAGGCCAGAGGACTGTCCTAAAGGTAACTGGGATTTCCTAAACGATGTCTATTATTATAAGTTCTATTAATGTCTGTATCCTATCTAAAACTGTTACACAGATTATAATCTCGCGTTTATTTGATCAGACTGGTCTTTGCACTGAGTCCGAGTTGTTTTTACGTTAACGCTGTCGAAATTTTTACCGCATTTGGTTCTTACATTGGTTAGTAAAGAACTTAAATTGAAGCGCCGAACGTCGTAAACTTCTCGATCGCCACAACGTAAAACAAACTCACACTAGGCACTAATTGACGATATTTTGGACGGATTTTCAAATTTTACTTCAGTTCCAAATTGACGCCAAATTAAAGGTATGATTTAATTCTCAACAACTGATGGTTTTTCAAAAAACATTGAAGTTTTGTTTGATTTTGTTGATCTGAACTGTTTTTTTACAAACTGTGGGACTTACGAGTACTTTTTATGTTTAATCTGAATATTGTTTTCTTTACTATTTTTTTCTACATATGTATATCTATCTTCATCGTCGAAATCGAGCAAAAATGAATAAAATGTTTTTCATATTTTAAGTATCTAGTTGACTGCACGTGTTCATAATATACTTTCTATGTAACTTTATGCACTTCTTTGATGATTTATAATTTAAAAAGATTCTTAAGTTTTCTTCTTTTTTTGCCTATTTTCACAAACACTAGACTATTTTATACCACGCCGTTCAGTGCACATTTTAAGTGTTACGTAGTGTTCGTGAAAAGAGACATAAAACTACTTAAAATTATAGTTCAGCAGTTCATATTCTTAGCACTTATTTATTTAAATAGTTTTAAGATATTTATTTAGAGAAAAATAAATAAATTGTTACACAAATTATTTCCTGACTACTTATTTCTTTTCCTGCGTCTTTCTATTCTGAAATATCGGGGCACACCTGTTCTTTTCACATACCTACCTCCTTCACTTTTAAGCAAAAGGGGTTCAGAACCAGACTTCAGTATATAAAATGTATTCGGTGTTCAAAATGGCGAAACAGCTTTAGACGTAGTGCGTCTTGATTGTCTGTAGACTACTTAGTCAACAATCGGTGTCTGCCAGCGAGCAATGGACCGATGTAGTAGTCTCTAGCGTCAGGATTACAGATGGCAAAGTACTAATACTTACCAAGTTCATAAACTCAAATGTTAGATAAAGGTGACACATCACACAGCTGAATTGAAGAGGAACTAAACTGTTTATAGCATGGCATGTTGCCGCAAAACTGGGTAAAGATAGATACGGATTGGGTCCCAAATGTCGGGAACCGTCAATGCAGTAGGACCAAAATGTGATATTGAGACGAATTGGACTTAAAGAAGATAATAAGACGGCACAGTTGGCGCAATGGTAAAGCGATCGGTTTCTGCGGCACAGAATAAGTCAAAGTAAGTACAAGTACCCGCAGTGCGAGTTGCGGGTTCGATCCCCGTGCGGAACAAATATTTGCATGACCTACAGATAAGTCAGGCGTCGAGTCTGGGTGTCTTGTGCATGTGAGTTTCCATGTTAGTGAATACACTCACGGTACAGGAGTAATTCTTAGTTTGGGGCTTTCTATTTCCTTTTTTACATGTTTACTGCTGTTTCTTTTCACAATAAACATAGAGAAATGGAGACTTCCAATGTGACTGTTACAAACGCACCACGCTGGATGCCTGGGTGGGTTGCTGTGGTTTTCTGCAAATAGGCGATAGTAACTAGCAAATACTAGCTGTAGTGAGCTAAGCTGTTTTGTCGCCGAAGACCTTCGCTTCGGCATATCATCAAACGTTAACATTTAAACGATCTGTTGATGCACGAGCTTCTAGCCTTCTACATACCCAGAATTCGGAGTTCCAAACCAACCAAAATTCTATCACTGATATACAGTCCTTGCAGCCCCAAACACTACCCAGCCCGAGATGACCTGCAAAGAAAACCAGGTCTACAAACGTTGTGAAGCCTTAGAGAAGACCTGTGCCAAGCGTAATCCCAAGGTTCCTTCTCCCTGCGTGCCTGGTTGCTTCTGCCAGGACGGCTACGTTAAGGCCCCAAATGGCCAATGTGTCAGGCCAGAGGAATGTCCTAAAGGTAACTGGGATTTCCTACTTCCTGTAAACTCAATTTCAAATACCTACCTCCTTCACTTTTAGAGCAATAGCGCACCAGCGGCCAGGTCGCACTCTATGGCGCATTCATACTAATGTATGTATCTCGATGGCCGCCGCGACCTGGCCGCTAGTGCGCTACTGCTTTTAAGGAAAAGTGGTCTAAGACCAGACTGCTGTCATCAGTGTATAAAATGTTCTGTATTCAAAACAGCGAAACAGGTTTAGATACACCGTCTCGATCGTCTGTAGATTCGAGAGAAACCTTGTTCTAAACGGTAACAAAACTAAAGAACTTTTTCTTCAACACAATACAGAATAATACACTGAATTAGACATGCACTATCCTAGTAATTAGAACAATTAGCAGCTGATATAAGAGCTACAACATTTCATAATGAGTTCCACACGGCTGGTCGCTACGTACACTTACTTAATAAAAGAAAACTAGTTGAATAATGATAGATAGGTAGATAAATATTATAATTGTTTATCCATACCATAAAAATATAGTAGGAGCTTAAAATTATAATAAGGCTTATAATAGGGTGTAACAATTGGATGTCTTATCGCTGAAAGCAATTTTTACAGATGAATTTGATTAAGAAGGAGAAAAGGAACTCATTTCAAACTTCGACATTCAGTAGCGGAGTCAGGCCTGGAGGTAACTTTTCTCCTTCTCTGTCAAATTCATTCATCAGTTCGTGGTGGATTCATATTTACAATTATAAATAGTTACTTAAATATAATACTATAATGTTGCATACTGAGCCAGACCTGTATTAAGTCTTTTACATACATATATAATAAAAGAAGATCAGTCAGTGATAAAACGACTAGGAACGTGAAATTTTGCACAAGTTTATTTTTTATGACGTAGACGAGCACGAACGGAAACGGGATGAAAAGGGGTTTTAAAGTTTGTATGGAGAAACCGATTTTCACGTGGGTGAAGCCGCTGGTAGAAGCTATTACAATATTAATGGATACATTTCCCAATACACAAATTCATGAAAACTTTTACGTCTAGGTGCTGCCAAAAAGAATTCGACTACGCCACCGATAAACTGGCTCCGACCACCCAGCAACCAGAGTAAGTAAAAAGAAACAAATCCTTGGACAAATACCAATCACCAAGTCATCAATTAACCAACATTCTTATTCCAGCTCAAATAACAAGAACCAACCAATCGACCAACGTTGGGCCCACGACACTACCACCCACAGAGGTCCAATTCCAGCTGCAGATTGGTCCAATGGTCCATGATTCCCAGCCGTCGCACCATGATCCCTCCGTGGAGGACTGTGGCCTTGACGAAGCGTATCTAACCTGTGGGTGGTGCGAACCCAGCTGCACCAACCCGTTGCCAATCTGCTCCAATAAGGTCTGCACGAGAGGATGCCTGTGCCGCCCACCGCTGCTGAGGCATCATAGTGGACGATGTGTGGAGGCGAAGGATTGCTTTCCAGGTAAGAAGGTTGAAGAAGTAGGGGTGTAATGGAACCGATTCGGAACTGAAGGTTTGTCGGAATCGGGGGACCCGAAACCATTAAAGTTTCAACGCCTCCTAGATGCATCTCTTCACTATAATGAACGACCCTCATGCTCCTGATTATTTGAAACAATATTTTAAAGTATTAGGCGGTTGTTCAGATTTAAACTTTATGTACAGTAGTGGTGCATAGGCGGCCGCGCGGTATTCGTCCATACCGATCCCGAGTCGTTGACGACGCGTAGTGTAAAACGCGCGTCTCAAGGAGATGTTAACAAAACGTAGAGACCTTGCAGGGTCGAAGCCTGCTGTGGCCATGGGTTATGTAAAAGTGAAACCTAGGAACGAAAGCAAAGAAGGCACAGGAGTGGGTTTTAGTCAGTAAAAGTCTGAGACACCCTGCTCCGCCCAAGAGCGGGAGAAGTCAGTGTATGATTTCCCACCTAAAAAAAAATAGATGCATAGACGGAATAAACGCAACAAGGCATCATCTACAAATCAACCTTGCTTTATCATAGCACAATGTCAATGTAGATCCCCCCATTGGCAACCTCTGCTGTCAGCCCCCCCCCCCCCCCATAGATCAGCTGTAACATTGTCCGCCATGCTGCCGTCATGGGGGCGCGGTATTTATGAGACAAGCGTGAACTTGGCTCTATTCTACGCGCGCGCATCTATCATGCCCTTATGTCTGGGTCAAGCCTGATCTTGGACTAGGTTTTATTTATAGGTTTTTGATCTGCATGTTACAAAATATTAGAGTTACGTTATCAGGAAAGTTTCAGATGTTTGAGTGCTAATAAAGGTCTACGAAATTATATACTTTATTCCAGCAATGCTGGTCAGTTCCATATGCAGCTGTTCCATATGACGGTAAGGTTTGACTGCTCCGCTGCGTGTCGCGGGTTCGTTTCCTAGTTCGTGGCCTACAGATAAGTGTTCTGGATCTAGGTATCTTGTTTAAGTGAATGTACATACTCGTACATGTTTGTTAATGCATCCACAATAGAGTTATTCTTGAGTGGGGAAACGTTTTTTGTTTAATATAGGGACAGACAATCTATTGAATCTATACTCTAAAGTATACGTTGGTCGATAGTGCATAATAATCCTGTAGTTTAATTTGACGAAAAAACTGAGGTCTAGTTTTTATACTTAACCAATTTGCAATTTTTGTTGGCATTTGTTTTGCAATTTGTATCGAACTATCAACCAACTGGCCAGTTCCTAAGACATCTCACAATACGAGTAATTTCAATCCTAACTCGTTAAATACCCTTTTGTAATTTAAAATCGAGATCCCAATAACCGAAAATACCTACATAAAGAAGTCCTACGCGCTACAAATTATCCAGAAAAAGGTCACAATCAAGCCATCTGACGCGAATAACGATGATTCAATGCGAACTCCCACATTTCACGCCTCAATTGTTTCAGGGATAAAAGGAGATGAGAAAGTTCGCGACGGTCAGCTCATAAAATCGTTAATAAGTGGCTTGAGAGCCAACCCATGTTCGGTGGCACTCGTAAATTTTTATACACTTATTTTGTTGAAAACCAAATCCGAAAAAATTGGGGCTTTGTTTCCGAAATTATCTGCTTTTACACAACAACTTAAATTTGGATTGCAAGGCTTATATTGTTTGGAACACCGTAATATAGCTTACACGTTAACAAAATTTGGTACCGAAGTTTAAATTGTTTCAGTTTTAAACTCAATCCGCCTTGAATGATCTGATACTGGGAGGATTGTATTTTGCAATGTTCTGACTTCACCATAGCTTGGTAGACTTGAGCTCTTGACCTTGCAAATTCAAAAAGGATAAGTGGTGAATTGACCGCAGAATGACGAACATTACAACTGACAAAATTTGTTCAACGTTTTAACTTCCCCTTAGCCTCGCAGGCTTGATAATTCAAAAAGGATTAGTCGTGAAATGAGATCCCAACGAGGAACATAACACCTGACGAAATCTGTTCAACAGGAATCATTTTAATCCTCTAAGGGCGATGTTCACCGACACCAAATCGACTGTTTTAATATTAAAACGGCTGTTTTAGCAAGATTTCCTGTTCCTTATCGTCGGTTATTGACGTTAATCAGATGGTTATCTTAAACTTATGTCGGTGCACATGGCCCTAAATGTACAAGATTTTCGCCGGTTATTTTCGGCTTAAGAGCCTGAACTTACCCACCTTAGACGATAAGTACTCCAGTACAAAACACTTTGTAAAAAGAAAAAAATATGTGACACGAAAAGAGGCTTTTAAAAGTAGGACCCAAAAACGGGGCGTGCATTAAGGAGACAAGATCTCCTATTCTGTAACCTCTTGAGAGTAAACGTAGTGTAAGGAGAGCCCAGACTTGTGAATGGTACTTCGTGTCGTTCAATTTAAAACACGACACATTTTGTTCTTTACGAACTAAGTAGAAGTTGACACTGGATTACAAAGGAGGAAGGTCTTTGTTTTTTATTTATTTCTATACTTTAAAAGATTAACCCCCGGTGTTAGATATTTGAAGTTAAGTATTTCTCAAACTTTAGGTAATACAAAACAACAAGCCACAAGTAGTTTACCTTGAAAACAACAAGTGAAAAAATAGTCCGGTCAAATTAGACTAATTAATTGGGGTGAGGTTACAATAATTCGCACTTGGCTGAAAATTGTTAGGATTGTTCAATACACTATTATTAAGGAAATGTGAAAAGTCCTCATCGATCCAGCACGTGCAAAAAAATTAACACGTGGTCAAAGGTCACAAAAACGGGTTTTTCGCGACTTTCAGCAAAATGGTAAGTTTTATCATAAAATTAGCTCAGACAAAAATTGTAGATTAGACGATTATCTATAAGAATGTCTAAATACTTACTGTTTTTCCTAAGAGCCACCGTTTTTGAGATATAACGATTCAAAAAATTGAAAGAGTTGTAATCGTCATAATATGTATACTCGTAAGTACACCACGTATTCTCCTGAAAAACTGGACTTTTTATTTGTCTAAAACCTTTTACGTAGGAAGTGTTGTTTGTAGCTCTGATACGTTAGAATTAAAATTTATCGGAATCTAAATCGGAATCGGAGGTGAAAAATCTTTCGAAATCAGATTCGAGCATACTCCCAGATATAGAGAAAGGAGTATATTACTGCATGTATTTTATATTTATGTATATGGATTTAAACCTCTGTAACTATTAGTACTAGTAACACGCAATGAAAGCGTCGTTATAAAAAATATATTATCATAATTTCTGAATCATTTTTCTTCCTGTCTCCAGAAAGCTGCAACGACCCCAACGAGGAATTCGTGTGTCTCTTCGGCTGCGAGCTCCGCTGTGACGGCCGCTGCATCAAGCCTCGCTACTGTGTCCTCGGCTGCTACTGCAAGCTGGGCCTCCTCCGCGACACCACCGGTCTCTGTGTCCTCAAGGAGAACTGCACCAACAGCACCGAAGTCAGGGGAACTCCTGTCAATTTGAAGAAGAAGCTTTCTAACGATGAGGGAATGTTCAATACTTTGACTTGGAAAACACTGAATTTGATGGTTTAGGAGTATATAAGAGTTTGGATTAGTAAGTTCTCTCTCAGTCATGTATGGGGCCTATACACAGGCCTGGTAAATATGCTTACTGTAATAAAGAAAGAATTACTTAAAAGGCGGGTTTCTGAATGAAGTATTTTGGGTATTTAGCTATCACATACCTACCCGCAAAACGAGACACAATAGTAAAACAATAACAGCGCGGTCTCATAGGACCGGTCGGGGATTCATGAATTAAATTCTACTTGTATGCCATATTTAGAGTTTTTGAAATACTCAACTTGAAATCGGGGGTTAGAAAGATCAATTTTTACTCAAATAAGGCAAAGCCAAAGGAAGGGTTATGATGATTTTAATTAGAGTCACTTTGGATATTATTTATTAATGTGTACGAGTATGTAAATAGGTACTTATCTATTATCTATGTTACGAAATATATTACCAGTACCCGTGGTAGGTCCATACCTAGATTATACCCGGTACCAACTTAGGCACCCACTACAATCTACGTACGCAGTAGGGCGTACAACATATTGTAACCACTTAGGTAATATATATTATATTTATACCTACATCAGTTAAGAATCATTCTTTAAGTAGGTACTAAAATTATAAAGATTTATATTTTTGTTTGTAATAAATAAACCTATAGGCGTAGATATATTTTCTACTTTCACACGGGCGTAGCTGCAGACAAAAACTAGTAATTTATACTAATATTATAAAGAGGTAAAATTTGTAAGTTTGTATGTAGGGGGTAATCTCTGGAACTACTGGTCCGATTTGAAAAATTCTTTCAGTGTTAGATAGCCCATTTATCGAGGAATGCTATAGGCTATATACCATCACGCTACGACCCACGGGAGCGGGGCAGTAACGAAAAATGCGGGTGAAACCGCAGGGGACAGCTAGTTAATAAATAAAAACCTAGCTAGGTACTTAGCATTGTCAATTAGTCTTTACCCGCAGCACATAGATTGAACATGAACTAAGTTAACCCATAATTTTAAGTAATTACATTACAATGTGTTATAGCTACAATGTCAAGTTAACTTAATATTTAATACTTATTAAGTTAATATGTTTCTGTTTTTTTTTTAGTTAGTGTAAGGTGAGGTGGGGTAAGACTAACATACTTTTCTACCAGACAGTAATGATCGATTTTCACGGCTAAGTTATTTGACTTACCTCTGAGATAAAAAAAATCACTGATACCTAATACTATACGCTTTAATAAAATAATGGATATATTTCCGTTAATGCATCTAGAACGTAAATTTTGAGTAAATTGTAAGGCCGTTAAAACTGCTAGTCTTGCCCCACCACATGGGGTAAGAATAACAGTGATGTATTTTAACTGAAAACGAATACTTATTGAGGTTTGTAAAGAAAAAACGCAAATGATAAAAGTATTCGTATTTAATTTGAATTGTGTAATGACGGAACAACGTTCATTTTAGCGGTAATTCGTATATTTCATGATTTGGGGCAAGACAAACATACAATCAAAATCAGAGGAGCAGAACCTTTTGAGTGATATCTATAGCATGATATGAATAAAGCGTTACATATATAAATTAAAAAGACAAAAACGTGAAAATTAAAGACCCAGGTCTCTAATTTACACGAAAGTTGCAGTAACGGTTTCGCTACAAAAATTGAAAAAAAAATTGAATTATAAATTTGAAATATTGATTTGATATATTGAATTTATGGCGAAACAACTTTTTATGGCCTAACACCACTTCGACTGGACGATTCACCAAATATTTAATAATGGATGAACTGTTTTTTCGATTTGGTTTTCAGTTAATCGACCATGTACCTAACTAAAGAAAAATATCCTAAACGAAAATGTTGATTACAACTGACCAGGGGAAAGACTAACATAATGTTCGTCTTACCCCGGGCGAACTGATAGTCTTCCCCCACTTTGATATTTGTAGGTTACGTTTTGGTTTTGTAAAATATTAGAAGAAATCGTATGTATAATGTTAAAATGGTACGATAACTTAAAAGACAATATCAATATGATGCTATTTATGTTCATGACTCCTCCATTTAACGCTTTTTTTCACCAAAATTCAAAGAAATTCTTACTGCTCCATGCTCTGTCACGTGCGAAAATTTATTTCACAACTGACATTTTCGTTTTGTTATGTTATCGACATTAACAATCAGACGTGCCATCTGTGTTTTTAGTCGAGAACTTTTTCATGCAAACTGTTTTATCGACATGGTAAATTCAAAAAGAAGACGGTACTTTTCGAGATATTTGAAAGTGATAGTCTTGCCCCGCTGATAGTCTTACCCCACCTTACCTTATAATGTCTTAGCTATGTTCGAAGTATGGGTAAAAAGTAGCTAGTTTTGTGATTAGTAGATTATTTAGTTTCTAAGATTGGAAATAGGTTTCATTCACTTTTACCCATGTTTTATTTATTTTTATGCCAAATGATGTAAAGTATAGAAATTATAGGATTAAAGAAAATACAAGCTATTAATGTATCTACTCGTAGATAATTATGCAGGTATGTATGTAGGTATACCTATTAGGTGTGTGTGTAAGATTTACCTAAAAGAATGACTGTAAAAATAAAAATGTAGACCATTTACAATGTGTTTTTCTTAACTAACAATTAAAATATACTAACAGAAATAAAAAGTTCCACACAAAACATTACAAAAAGATTCTCTCCGGCGGGGAATCGAACCCCGGTCTCCCGCGTGACAGGCGGGGATACTTACCACTATACTACCGAAGATGTGATAATGGAGGCGAAATAGAGGATTTCTACCTAAAGCTTTCGTTTAGAAACAAATTCTACAGTTTACAATTTTATTTAAACAATGAGTTTATAATTTATAAAAACATAAAATACAATAATTCAGCAAAAAGACCTTTAAAAATAGGTTCACTAATTTTTAACTGTTTATTTCGTTTTTTTAGAAAACATGTTTGCAGTTTTATGTTCTTAGTTTCTGAACGAACACTTTCATGTCAGCTTGTCACACTCACAGCCGACTTGTTTATAATTTCGACGATAGCTTGCATTTCAGAATTGAAATTAAATTAGTATAAAAAACAATAATGAGTGAAAAACTAAAGGAGTTGCGTGAACGATCACAAAAAAGAAAGAAGTTGTTGGCACAAACTGTTAGTATTGTTGACTATTTGGTGACATAACCTAAAATCTATGTTAAGTTATAGAATGTTGATAGATATTTCAATTTTAGCTTGGCGTTTCAAGTGTAAGTGAGTTGAGGCATGCTTTGGGGGCTACCTTGGATGTGCCGGCGAAGAAGCAGGCGGTTCCTGGCGTGGAAAGTGAAGGGAGTGAGAAGCCAACAACTAAAGATCAGCCTGATGAGCTAGTTTACAAAGACTCTTCGACATTCTTGAAGGTATGGTGTGTTGATTTATCTTTTTACATGCTATTTAAAATGATATGAAAACGGGTTGTCTTAAGAAATGGTGCTACTCAAATAAGATTGCCATCTTTTAATATTGATAGGTATAGAATGTCTGACTTTAAAAAAAAGTTCCCCATAACCACTGTTTTACTTGTTGCGAAACAAAGATTTCGTTGTTTTACAATAAACCCAAGACTAACAATTTCAATCAAGCTAAGTATGGTTTTCTTTTACTACAATTTGTAACCGAAAAGGTGTAAAAATATTACTGTTAAATAACAACATACCTACCAAGATCCCATTCAGTTCACAAGCAGAGTCAAAACAAATAGATTATTTTATCTCTATTGCATTTGTAGATTATAAAATATTTGTCTGGAAAATAGAGTACACTACTTGTAAAGTGCAATTAGCAACCATATTCTCAAACCAAGTTATTCAATTGAATTCAAAATATTTTATTTCACATAGGCCTGCTACATGGCATGTACTAAACGTTGGAAGTTGCACAGTATGCAGAGCATGTCACCTATAGTAAAATGCAATTGAAGAAAGCAATTTACAATCTAAACTATTTAACGTTTGAATCCCCAACCGGTCCTATGAGACCGCGCTGTTATTGTTTTACTATTGTGTCTCGTTTCGCGGGTATCTGAGTAATTAAAAGCCTTTTTCTAACTCACTTGATATGAATGCAAACACGGAGAAATTATCTTGTATAATTATGTTGCAGCCATCTTGCTTATTTTGCCGTTAGTTATTAGCCTAGCCTTTTTGCGAAACAATACCATTTAACCTATCAATACGCGCGAAACGAGACACAATAGTAAAACAATAACAGCGCGGTCCAATGAGACCGGTCGGGGATTCATGAAACTAGCCATCTGAATGATATTCAGTCATTCAATCAAACAGTACTCATTTGTCTAGAGTATAGACAAATGACATTTTAGAACTTTTAATTACTTACCTAGAACAATTACATAACTGGGTTTGCAGTCAAGTACATTTGAGGCAGCTAGTAATACAGAAGATGGTCTAAGATATGCCCCTATTTTACTTTGTAGGGACTCTCAGCGGCCACTTGTAAAACGGGCTAAAGCCTGCGCATGTCCTGCATCGAATAGCCCACGCCACTTCCTGAGCCCCCATGCCCACTGTGAACACTCATTATCGTTCTAACCACTACTTCAATAGCACCATATATCATAACACTAGTTTGCAGAAACTGTGGCTTTGTCTGCGTGAAATTACCAATTTGTTTTTTAATGGTATAACAAAAATGTTGGTATGGTTGGGTTAGTATGGAGTTGACCCTAAAAAAGGATATGGGTTACTACTATTAATTCGCTTTGACTTTGCATCTGCTATATTATAACTGACATTCATGCAGACGAAGTTGCAGAAAAAAGTTAGTTTTTAACCTTGGAACACAACAACCAGGTTAAAAATAAACTTTTTCAAGCTGGTTATTTGCTTCATGTTTTTAACCAAGAGGAAGTTATTTTTTTTATTATGTATGTCCACCGATTTCTCAGTAAACATCACAAGTCACAACTCTCAGGAACAACTTTATTTCAATCTCCAGGGCACTCAGTCTTCGAACCCTCACAACGACTACTGCCAGCACTTCGTGGACACGGGCCAGAGGCCGCAGAACTTCATCCGGGACGTGGGCCTGGCTGACCGGTTCGAGGAGTACCCCAAGTTGAGGGAGCTCATCAAACTGAAGGATGACCTGATCGCACAGACCGCCGCTCCGCCTATGTATTTGAAATGTGATCTGAAGGTAAGGCGTCATTATTTCGGCCGAAAGACGTCCACTGTAATTGGACATAGGCAAATAGGCATCCTCAAAGTTACGCCACAACGAAAGGTTCTGTGAGTGTCTTATGATGATAACAATAAAAGAATTAAAAACATAACATGTTGCCCCCACACTTCTAAAACTTCACATTGCGGGTGCGTTTACAAATATTTAAACGCCTGCAGAATACATCCAGACCTAAATATTTTATAATAATAAGTTGTTTATTTGGCCTCAAACGTTTACATTACAAGTGTTAATAAAACAGCCCCAGTAAGTTATTATTAATACTTGTGTTGAGACCTGAAACAACTATCTGTAAGTAGGCCATACAATTAGTTGTTCCGCACGGGAATCGAACCCGCGACTCGTAGAGCAGCAGCTAATTGCTCAACCCGTAGCAACACAATTAAATTAGCTTCAGGTAGCATTTTTGTGAACATGAAATCAGTATTAGTCAGATCAGTAACTTTTACTTGGATCTGGAGTGTATTCCAGATCCCAGTGTTGTACTTTGCAACCAACATTCCACTTATTTTTTACTGTTACGTCTCCAGACATTCGACCTGAAGCAGATGGGCAACAAGTTCGACGTGATCCTGGTGGAGCCGCCTCTAGGGTCTGGCTGGCGCTGGCAGGATGTACTGGCTCTGGACCTGCAGCAGATAGCACAAGCGCGCTCCTTCATATTCCTGTGGTGCGGCAGTTCTGAAGGTAAGGGAAACAATACCTGCAAACATCATCATCTGCCTAGTCTTTTCGCAACTATGTATATTGGGGTCGGCTTCCAGTCAAGCCGGATTTAGCTGAATACCAGTATTTTACGAGGAGCGGCTGCCTACCAGACCTCCACAACCCATTAACTGGGGTAACATAGTCATTGGGTAACACGGTACTTCGTGGCAAGACTGGAGTCAGATTTACTGGCTTCTGACTATGCGTAAAAATACCTGCAAACACTACTATAAAAGGAGTCTAAAAAACCCCATAACAATTTTACCTGACACTATAATTCTCTGATTTGTCTACCTTTATGATACTGATTATCTCAAGAATTGCTGGATCTTATGAAAGTAGTGTCACGAAAAGATATGCGCCTTTTTGCTCTGAAAAAAAAAACCGCCGCATATTGAGAATTGAGCGGTAGTTTATTGTGTATGTGTGACAAAACAGAAAAAAATAAATCCTTGTTGGGGTAAACAAAAAAATACACAAGAGTGCGATCATTTATATTTCATTTAATTTGATGTACCTCTTCTTCATCTTCACAGGTTTAGACATGGGCCGAGAATGCCTGAAAAAATGGGGCTTTCGTCGCTGCGAAGATATATGCTGGATTAAAACTAACATCAAGAATCCAGGACACTCCAAAAACTTGGAACATAACGCCGTGTTCCAAAGGACCAAGGAACACTGTCTCATGGGCATCAAGGGTACCGTCCGAAGGTCCGTGGATGGAGACTTCATCCACGCCAATGTGGATATCGACCTGATTATATCTGAGGACCCTGAGTTTGGAAGCAGTGAGAAGCCTATTGAGATCTTCCATATCATGGAGCATTTTTGTTTGGGGAGGAGAAGGTAACTTGTTTTGTTATATTTTTATCATTTTTTCACTGATATTAGGGTTTGATTTCTTCTGGATTGGGCTCTTGGATATTTAGGACAGGTCTTATTACTTTTAGATTGGGCCCTGGCACCAATTCATCTATTTACAGCAATTCATGGGTCTTTAATCCTGCCTAGAAACGTAATCCCACACACACACTAGGAATTATGGTCGGAAATAGTTTTAATATTACAAAAAGAGACATTGTTAATGGTATTGAAACCCTGCTTAAATTAAAACTTTGTAAATTAATATTATGTGCACTCCCATACTCAAATAGCTTACTAGATCATGAAAATGAATACATTTTTACTCTAAATAATACAATGCATATTTTGTCATGTCGTCATAGTGACCGTTTATTGTATTTTGACACTAACAATTTTGTTAGAGATTTTGTTTTGATTCGGGAACATATGTTTCTTCCCAAAAACAGTCGACATGTATTGGCTACTTTGTTAGCTTACAATATACACGCAGTTATTAATAATTTAACTGAGATTAGGTTAAGAGACGAATCGGTATTATCTAGTATACCTAATAATACTGATAATAATTCTTTAAACTCTTAGATACGACCAAAGGGAAGCCTATTAATAAAATTCTATTATTCCATCAGAATATAAATCGCTTCTCGGGTAAAATTCTAGATGTGGAAATGTTAATAGATAAATATCATATGGATATCTTATGTTTTTGTGAAACGTGGTTAAAACCAGATAGAATGCTTTTTAATGTTAATAATTTTTCAGTTGCCAGTGCGTACAACAGATCATCAATAGGGGGTGGTACCTTGATTTTATGTAGTAATTCCTTCAGATATAAGGAAAGAAAAGATATCACTGCTTGCTCTGTTGATCGCATATGTGAGGTAGCATGTGCAGAGGTGGAAGGCCAAACTTTCTTATGTGTTTACAGACCACCTGCATCAAACTTGACATCCTTTTTGATCACTATGGAAGAAATACTAAATAAACTCATTAGAGATAACAAGTTAGTTTTTGTTTGTGGGGATTTAAATATTGATCTATTATTGAATTCACCAGAAAAATGTAAACTTCTTTCGTTATTTAGTTCTTTTAATCTTAAATGTATATTTAATGAAGCTACAAGAATAACAGCTACTTCAGCTTCATGCATAGATAACATATTTACTAATTGTAATATAAAAGACTCATCCTTAATTAGTGGCGTGAGGTCTGACCATACTGGTCAGCTCGTATCTTTTGAGTTAGTCAAGAAGTTTCAATTAGATTCAACTGCAGAGTTTAGACCGCTTACTAAAAATAAATTAAATTCTTTTAATAACAATGTTCTCAGTAGTCTCTCAACAGCCAATTTTGACTCGCAAGACCCCAATGTAAATTATGATACATTATTCTCTACAGTATGCCAAGAATTTAATAAGTCCTGTCCAATTAAAAAAGTTAAAATAAATAATAAATCCAAATTTAATGAATGGGCAACTGCTGGTATTAGAAAAAGCAGAGATACTTTATATCAGTTATACTATGAAAAATCATTGACGTCTGATCCTAACTTGCATAACCGCGTTAGACTTTATTCAAAGATATTCAAAAGAGTCTGCGCCCAAGCTAAATCTAAGTCAATAAGTAAGACAATAGGAAATTCCAATAATAAAATTAAATCTGTTTGGAAGGTAATAAACAAGGAAACTGGAAAGACAAATCAACGAGATCGGAATGATTTGTCACTAAAAATTGATAATAGGATCATCTCAGATAAGTCAGAAGTGGCGGAGACATTAGAAAACTTTTTCACCAACATCCCAATAGAAGTTACGAAATCTCTCCCTTCTTCATCTTTGCTAGCTGAATCTTTTTTGAAAGAAAATTTCACTAAGGATATACCAACCTTTGAATTCAAGCGTATATCTATTGATACAATCAAGAAAACATTCCAAAGTCTTAACGTAAAAAACACTGAGGACTTGTGGGGTATATCCGTTAAGGTTCTTGGAGATATTATTGACACAATTGCTCCTATCCTAACAGGAATATTTAACCAATGTTTAGACAGTGGTACATTCCCTGATTTAATGAAACATAGTAAAGTAGTACCAATTTTCAAATCAGGAAGTAAGAGTGATCCCTCTAATTATAGACCGATATCTGTGCTTCCAGCATTGAGTAAAATCTATGAAAAAATCATGCTTGACCAGATGTTGTGTCATTTTAATTATAATAGGATCTTGCATAGTCATCAGTTTGGTTTCACGAAAGGAAGGTCAACGACAGATGCAGGAGTGAAACTCATCAGTCACATTTTGGAATCCTGGGAGAAGTCCCAGGATGCTATTGGCATATTCTGTGACCTGTCAAAAGCATTTGACTGTGTTGATCATAATACTCTGATCTGTAAATTACATCATTACGGAATTCGTGGACGAGCTGCTGATCTTGTTTTTTCCTATTTATCTTACAGGCAGCAGAAAGTAACCATTAATGGGGCGACGTCCTCGGGGTCTTTAGTAAAGATGGGCGTGCCCCAGGGGTCAATTCTTGGCCCTTTCCTTTTCCTGGTTTATATTAATGACCTTCCTTACATGATGGCTAGTTTAGCTGATATAATTTTATTTGCTGACGACACTTCTCTTATTTTTAAAGTAGACAGAAAAGATGCGGATGTCTTGCATGTAAACGAAAGTCTGGCTGTTCTTTCGAAATGGTTCGCAGCTAATAACCTCTTACTAAATGCGAACAAAACTAAATGTATAAAGTTTTCACTACCAAATGTTCCTCAAGTGGGCCTTAATTTAATGCTTGACGGCAAAAAACTTGATACTATTACGGAAACTGTATTCTTAGGTTTAACTATTGATTCTAAACTTCAGTGGGGCACTCATATTAGAACTCTTTCAGGTAGATTAAGCTCAGCTGCGTATGCAGTAAGAAAAATAAGGCAATTGACAGATGTAGCTACAGCTAGATTAGTATACTATGCCTATTTCCACAGTATTATGTCGTACGGCGTCTTATTGTGGGGGTCTGCCGCTGATGTGGAATCGGTCTTCATACTGCAAAAGAGAGCAATCCGGGCTATCTATAAAATGGGTCCCCGTGAGTCCCTTAGAAATACGTTCGGAGAAATTGATATACTAACTCTGCCCTCGCTTTATATTCTGGAAAGTATATTGTATGTACGCAAAAACCTAGGACTTTTTAAAATTAGAAGCGATTTACATGACAAAAATACGCGTAGTAAACACCAAATCGTATTACCAAAATGGAGACTAGCTAAGACCAGTAAGTCATTCCTTGTCAATAGTATACGCTTTTATAATAAGTTGCCCAAGTCGGTTATTGAACTTAGCGAGGGAAAGTTCAAAACCCATATTAAGCGTGTCCTAACCAAAAAAGCATATTACAAGGTTAGAGACTATGTCGAAGACGCGCTTGTTTGGAAATAACTGCTTCTGCACATGTGGCCCCCTGGTAACATTATTGTGTAAATTTGTCTATTAACTGCTCCATGTTTCTTTTATTTCATAAAATATTATTACTCATAAATTTATTTTTTACTCAACACGTTGCTTTTGCAATATTTTTATATTATTTGGATATTAATCACCTTAATTTCATTAAGTCGTGATTTCATTTTGATAAAAACTAATTTGTTGATAGGTTTGATTTCTTTTCTCTCATATTTATATAGCCTCTCTCTTAAAGTGTGAATGAGAGAACACTGTAGACTACGAATTTTAATTACTACTTAATTCAACCCAGTTTTTGATTGAATCTATTTTTATTTGGGTTACAATTTTGATTGGTCTACACTGTCCTCGCATATCTGTCTGTTTTGTAATGTGAAAATATTGTAAACCCAATCATTTTTTTGAAAAGAGTAACCATGGAGTTTCTTGCCGGTTCTTCTCCATAGGAAACGACCAATTTGGAACCGTGCACTAGCTTCGACTTTTTATAAGTGCCCATGTAGGCCTATGTAAAATAAAATAAAAAAAAAAAAAAAAAAAAAAAAAAAAATATTCCTTTATCGTGGGTGCGTTCACAAACATGTAAACTCATATACACCAATCGTTTTACCACTGCGTCAATAGAACTTTTATAAATGAGATATTCAGAAACCTGTTCACTTATGACTCCATAATTCTACTGCTGGATGCTCTTTTCATTATTCGAGACTCGACTAATAAATAGCATCCAGCATTTTGTAATATCTTCGACCTGCCATCTTCTTCAGCAGTAATGACTATAATAGCATATAATTATTATCTTCTTCCAGAATCCACCTGTTCGGTCGCGACTCCACAATCCGACCAGGCTGGGTGACCATCGGCCACGAGCTCACCAACTCGAACTTCAATGCGGAGCTCTACTCGTCCTACTTCACAGAGGGTCGGGAGAGCACTGGCTGCACCGAGCGGATCGAGGCACTGCGGCCCAAGAGCCCTCCTAACACCAGCAAGGGGGCGCGGCCTAGAGGACGAGGGGGGTTCCGCGGGAGGGGGAGGGGAAGAGGCGCGATATAGTCCACGCTTGCTATTGGAGGATGAAAACAGTGGTTACAGGTTTGACAATGATGATTGGAGGTTGAGGAACGGTTGTTACTTTGGCAAAGGAGAGACGAAGGATTTCCAATGGGAGCTTGAAGTTGACTCAATGGAGATAGAAGTTGACTCAATGTAGATTGAAGTTGACTCAATGGAGATTGAAGTTGACTCAATGGAGATTGAAGTTGACTCAATGGAGATTCCTTGAATCGTCTTATAAATGATGGGGTCGGCTAAAAATCAACGTTTCACGTCAAACCGCTATTTGGTAAAGATATCAACTGAATGTTGGCAAAATGAAGGTTTTTGACGAGTTCCTTCGTAGGAATGAAGAGTTCGGCAAAGAAACTGCATTTCTCTCAACTAAAATGAAATGAATTATGTTATTTTTATACTAGAATAATGAATTAAACTTAAGCGTTGTATTCACTGATGATTTGAATTGAACCAACATTGTTATTGACTATCAAATATATCAATATTAAGACTTTTAAACCAGAATAAAATTATACTTCCTGTCAAATATGCAAATAAAATTTTAATAATTGGCGGCAGATGAAAGGAAATATGATGCGCATCATTCGAATTAAATGAAATGAAATTTTCACAAAATACTTATAGCTCTTACTGATGTGCTATTTGCTCAATGCCTAAACAGAAGAGAAAAAAACGAAAAATGCATTTTTTATTGCAGTGTCTGCAATAAGCGTTAGTGGTACGGGATCTACGCAATCCGACGCATACTTAGCTGGTTTTATTTTAATTCAGTAGGTGTATTGATTTATTTTAAATGATTTTTAACTGCAGACATATCTGTTTAGAACAGAGATAAAAGGCCGATTTTTTAAATTGTCTGATTACTGTTATCTGAGGAATAAAACTGGTGGATTGATACAGTCCGTCTAATGAAGGCGCGACCTGAAACCGGTTTGGTGTTTTGTATACCTAGTAAATAGTAGGAAAATCATATTTTGACATGTTTTTATTTCCCACAATTGCGGCTGAATAATGTTGCCAATTAAATTTAAAAAAAAACTCCAGGTAGCGCTTTCATTAGACACACTAGTTCTCTATAGAAAATATGTCAAAGCTCAAACCGCCAGATTAAAACATCAGATAACTTTAAACTGTTTTTATAATCAGCTACCATGAGTTCTTAAAGCGATCCATTTGACGACCTAAACATAATGGTAATGCCCCTGCACTCTTTGCCTTATTTGCACTTTATTTTAGTAACTAAAGCTCAAACTCTTGTTTCAGAGTTTCAAACGACCTACAATAAAATTATATTTTAATATGCAAAGCTTGCAAACAGTAGCGATGCGCGATATCGAGAGTTTTTATTCGATTATTCGAACATCTCGATTGTTTTCAATTGTTTCGATTTTGACTCGAGTACGAATCCGTTTGTTATTGCGTCCAGCGCATGGCGCGTTCACTTGCAAATTGTTCCTAAGGGTCAGCTCACACCGAGACGCGACGCGACGCGACGCTGCGTGCACATTTTAAGAGTGACTCAAAATAGAACTGTAGTTACTACACGAAATTGCTTCATGCAGCGCTGAGCCTGGTGACGCCGCGCGGCGTCTCGCTGCGCAGCGGAACGTTTTTACATTCGTGACATCGTGTTGTCAGCAATTCTACTATACACCTCACAACGTTGCGATGCGTCTCGCGGCGGCGCGCGGCGCAGCGCGAAATCACTGGTTTCTTCTTGCATCGTCGTGCCGCGTTGTGTTTCGGTGTGAACTGACCCTAAATGTTTAGAGATTCGAGTGAGAGATTGGAACAATCGAAAACGAGCGGTCGATTTCTTTGATTCGAAACAATCTAAATTCATCTCGATTATTTTGACGAACGTCAATGGTTGACTCGAAGGTTTATTTTAACGAGTTCCAATTCTTTCTATTATTATAACACCTCTGAATCGCTCATCGCTAGCAAACAGTCACAACATTTGGATTTGTTGCACAATCATGTATTTTGATAGAACCAACATATTCGGCAGGGTGTTTGACTATTTATAATGTAATACGTATCTAGTTCATAAGAATTACAATGAGTATTTTGTGTATCGTGACGTAATAAACACGTTTTTTAAAGTTTGTTTTTTATTTTTCATTTAATTTTACCTCTGATGCGGGGGGTAGTCATCAAATAACTTTTTCCGCTCTGGGTGGAGCGAAAACCGGCTGCTCTCTGAACTCTACAACCCAATAACTGGGTGACATGATAGGTACCGTGATGTGGAAGATCGCATGAAAAAAGTCTCGTATAACATTTGTATGGTTGATGCATAATTAGGTGAATGAAAATTTAGAATAAGAACTGAATTTGACGTTTATAGAACTGAATTGATTCCGCTGAAGTATGTACAAGAACAATATCTATACAAACTATTACTTACCAAACGGTACTTTATCAATCGTTCATTACTCGTCGTCCGCAAGCCCGCACCTACCGGTGGCCAGAAATCACCCTGCTACTTCCGATGCGTCTACTGGAGCGATGACTGAGGTGTAAACCGTTACCTAACGGTTGAGGCAATCTCCTTCACTCGCATATTCTTCGCAGGATATAACCGGTTCCCATTCCCTCTCGCTCTGGACCATGGCCTGAACCAGGTTCAAATGCTAAGATCAGTGCTCACGCCTCCACTTAGAAATGCGGTGGCCTGCCCATGCTAGGCTTCCACCATGTCCTTCGGGGGGTCCACACTATGGTGACACCCAGGCGCTTCTTCCACCCGAATCCAAAACAAAAGCCTTCTGAACGACCATCTCTGCATCAGGCGGAAGATAACGCCGTGGCGCCTCACTAGCCACTACTCAAAGATGGAACTTACCGCGGCACGTTCCTGGGTGAAAGCAGGTATAAATAAAACAAAGTAATTATATACATCCATAAGTTTTATTTTACATTGATTGTCTTTAAATCAACTAATCTGCTTCTCAAAATAATTATAAAAAGACAAAACAAAAAAAAATAAGGTGATGAGATCTTTTTACTAAGATAAGAAATAATTTACAGTGTATTACTTTACTGTGAAACTAAGAATTTCTTAAGATTTATAAAAAAATTATATTCTTTTAGTTTCTCTATTTGCGGAGAGGGCTTTACTAGTATCTGTGAAAGAGTCGATCACAAATAGCCCCCTTTGCTCGCTACGACTTGTCGCATTTGCAATATTATATAGGACCACATGGTCTTAGTTGTCGAACATAGATTTGATTAACATTATATTAGAATACTAGACATTTATCCGTGACAGTCGTTTTCATAATCATTCGAAGAACATTTCGCTAGTTAACTAGCGCACAGAATATTCACGTTGCGACTAACGCACAAAGGACTGCGGTATACAGAAACATTTACGACATTTACTTGAAACCTTTCGTGTGTTGAAGATGTGAATCAACGTTCGAAAAATCTTTACCCTTGTTTCTAAGCGTAAATCCACGTGCAATGTGATTTTGTAATTTATTCTTTGGATGTTAAGGTCTACTTTTCTTTGCATCGAAAATGTACCGAATGAATCTGTCTTAGGCGGTCATTGGAAATGTATTTCGCCAAAAGAACAGTTTCACTATCGACGCGGGCACACGAAAGTAATTAATAAGCACACGAAAGGTTTAATCAATCAATACAATTTTTATTTGAACCAACAGATCAGATATTGTAGCAGAAAGTAAAGTATTGTGTTTAGTCGCAACGTGAATGCCAGTTAACCAACTTTCTAACCAATAAAGCCCTTTTCGCCTGTGTATCCAATTGACAGTCATCTTTACTGAGCCTATCGAACATTGTCAAAGTCTTATTATATTAGATAATTCATTATTCTTTTTATATGTTACCATATTCATTATACAAACAAGGCATTATTCTTTCATACTTGTTGCGGACGTAGGCGCGATTGAGTTTAGTTTCGAGGTATAATTTACACTGACTGACTGCCTTTTGAAAATATAGCAGGGTTTTCAGTGAAAGTGTAAATTATGCCTAAGTGCAGTAGAAAGAAGTTACTTTAGATTGGATTGAAGACAAAAAAATAAAATGACCATTATGTTTGATCTTGTTTCGTATTGGTCCTTCGAGCCGGATCGTTTTATGATATCGATCCGAAAGAACTGTTTTTAAATATCGTCGTCTAAAAGTGTTAAACTGCTAACTCCCTTCTAGCTAGAAGGGAGTTAGCAGTTTAACACTTTTAGACGACGATATGTTCAATGTGATTCAATCGCTGCCTACGTCCACAACATACAGCGACATCCTTTAAGTATAATCCTCATAAGATCACATTTTTTTATAAGGCAAACAACAATCTTTAAAGCTAAACCTTTGATGAAGGGAGAGGGGAGGTCGAGCGGTTAACCGATAACGAATCTTCGTGCGAATACAATAAAAACAAAATTCGAACGTCTACCACTTTCCTGGAATGGGGGTAATTTTAATACTAGAGGTGGCTGTTTATTCAAATATTTCCATTAAAAAATATTTTTTTGGATAATAAGTTAATGACTTAGTCCACTCCGTCTATCTAAGACGGTTCAAACTAACAACTCCTAAATTTGTACTTGATGATATATACGCGTATATTAACCTCCGGACGCCAAATAGATTGTAATTCGCTGCTTATATAAAATTTACCACAACAAATATTGTAAAAAACAGTAATTTAGAATTTCACCATCCTTATTTACAAATCGGAAGTTAAAATGACGCATAGAAATTTCAGAATAAAAAAAAAATTACTGAGCCAAAGACATATACTTAACAGATAACTAGAAATCTGAAGCGATACAATTAAAAAATTACAAACTAATTAATGAAAAAAAAAACAAATTCATGACACTTAATAAAAACGTTTTTTAACTGGAAGCTTCATGTGACTCCGCGTCTTAGCCGTATTAAGAAATTAAAATCGTAATGCCTAAAAGAATCAAAAAGAATATTTTTTTGTCATTACCGAACGGCAGCTCTGTTCGTTTCTATGACGTTATTTAAACCTATCTAGACACGATCTAACCTAACTACAATAACCATTGCTTACGTACTACTTTAAACTTCCGCGAGTTTGTCCAAAATGCCATCCTTGCTCACATACGCTTTATCTCCCTTTCCGAATACCCTCATAGGCCATAACTACATCGAGGAACTGCGTACACCTGTCCTGCTCCATACAATCCCGCTCGGTTCATCGAACAATTATACCGCGGGAAATATAAAAACCTAGGCTCGGCAATACATTCGTTTCGCTTACACATCTTCCTTCAACTTACTTCTCACTCTCTTCACTCCAATTCAGTGGCATTTACGATAAACCCGTCGTCATAACAACTTCGGAGTGGCTCAAATCTGTGGCATTACTTTAGGAGTCCTACCATTACGTCTTAAAATAATTATAAATCTGATATCAGAGAGAGATGGAGCTATACAAGCTGTATATCACTATCCCTTTCTCACATCGGATTCATGATGATTTTAAGGACATAACATAACACGGGTTGTAGTCAAACGCAGGTTCCTATAAGACATAGGGCTCCTACTCCATCCATGCCAAAGGTTTGAGCCACCGTCCGCCTACGAAGCCCTATATCACAATAACCGTGAACTCTCCTAAACGTCATAGAAACATAAACGAGAAATGGTGTTCTTTTCATTCTTTTATTTAATCTTACATGAATTTTAAACTTATCCAAATTTGTTCAGTCACCAACCCAGGTAATAAAACATTGAGAATTTTTTTAGGACACTTAAATAGTTATTTCAGGTTGTAAAGCTATTAAAATAACAGAATGAAAGTAACATCTGTATTAGACATTTTTAATTTCTCTCCATTGCAAATGGACCAGCCATAGACAACGCTCAATATGCTTTTGTCAAATTGATAAAACTTTTTAAAGGCGCTAGGTTGTGTTACAACCTACTTATTTAAAAACAGATCTCGTTTAAACACTAATGTATCGTAACAATAATATTTACAATTAAATAAAAAACATCGGCTTTTCATCCAACTTTTTAAGGTACAGATATCGTCTGTAACTTTATCTGGGGATGGAGACTTTCTGGGAATCATAAAGTTGTGACTTTTCAGGCTAACCAAGATTTTTTAGACAGGAAAGTAAGGTATATTGCAAACCTAGAGGTTCACACACTATCTTTTCAACCCGTATCCACCCAATTTTGAGTGCAGGGGCCATACCATGACGTGTTAAAATGTCAATCATGTGATCGAGAAAGAGGGATGGAGCTATATACCCGATGTAGCTGCATCCCTTTAACAATTTAGGTTGTCAAATAAATCGCGTTAAGAGCTTGTGGTAGGGCCTCAAGTCTAAGTTGAATGTTCTATAGTCACATTAGAAATAGGATTTCATGCAAAATTAATTTAGTTGTATTGATAAAAATTTTAAGTTTTTATTTCTTTAATTTAGACACAACTTCAAATGATTCCCGAAAGTAAATCTCACCATCCATAGCTCCAATCATTTGTTGTTATTAGTAAACATACTTCAATTGCAAAAACACAAAAAACACATTGCATATCAGCAACTCAGTTCGAATATTCCAGGCTTTGTCCAGCCCTTGTCAATGCCTACAGACACTGGATAGAATTCTGTCACAACTTTGAAATTAGTGAAACGGTTTTGACAGATGTCAGACTGTTTTTAGTCTCTGATCTTTTGACTATCCGCTTCCGGGAAAAGTTGCCTCAATTTTACCAATTTCAAATACTGTGAAAGACCAATAAAGTTGTTTGTCTAGTGAAAACTTGGCCCATCTTTGCCCAAAACGCTATTGTTTTTTTTTTTATACTTGATAACCGCTCTTGACCGTGATCCCGTCTGATGGGAAAGCTGGAATCAGACGATTCATTTTTCGTTCATTTGCGTCATTCATTCTACGTTGAAATGTTGCAAAATGAAACATTTCAACATGGAATGAAAGAAAAGTGCCGAATGAATTCACCAGTGAATTGATCCAACCATGTTTGGCATTCAGCATTATTCACTCCGACTACAAGGAAAGAAAATTGAACAGTTTGATCACAAGGAAAACGTGCACTTGGGTGCAAACCCGATAGCACCCGAGTGATAGTTTTCCCTGCAATTATTCCAAGACGCACGGCGTCATTCAACGACATAATATTGAAAGAACAGATGAAGGTTCATTTCATGTCATTCCAGCTATGCCGTGTGAACTTGAAATGAAAAGAAAGCACACAATCCTTCGAGTGAACAGTCTGAGTCCACCTTAAGCAAAGAAGAAGAGATCTACGATGGAGCGAGTGGGTTTTAAAAGAAAATATCTGTTCATTAATTGATTTTATGAACAGACTATCTTATAATTGGTTTATTATAAGTTGTTTTCGTTACATTTAGGTTAATTTTTCAGGGCCAACCACGAACATTCAGTTTATTTTGTAGGCATTGAAAAGGTGCATCAAATCATACGAACGCACGAAAATCGTGTTGTCTCTCTCGCGCTTAGCGTGGAGAAGCATTCTCTGAGAAGACCTAGTACTTGCAAACATTTGTACTTGTTGTACTGACCACCCCAGCTTCAATTATGCAGCTATGAATTAATTGAATTTTGATTTCTTTCAATAGCCAGTTTGCATTAACCTCTCAATAGAAATAGTGCAATGTATTGTGAAATAAATATTATAAATCTTGTATTATTATTAGGTAGAATATTATTAAATGTGTTTTAGTTTTAATCTATGTTCAGATAACGGACTAGCCGAGGGTCAAAAACTTAAGGTTACTAGGCCTTCAGTTCCTTTCATAAAATTGTGTCAAGTATCAAACTTGTTTTTTGGAAGTTTTTTTTCTACTAACAAAGTGTCTACTGTGGAATTTTTATTGCATTATTTATTCGAAATTATTTTATTTTCTTAGGTATTTTACAGAATACTAAAGACATGGAGTGGTATTAGAACCTACCATAGACTGACAAATCAGTGCGTTTTCATGGTGAAGTTTCATCCATGTATCCCATGCTTTTTTTATTAATTTTTTTAATGGGGTTTGGTCCAATATTTGGCCCATAAAAAGTCCCACAGTAGTCACGTCAAGCCTAACAAATTTTTACATTTATGACGGCAGTTAGTGAGATCTTTCGAAAGTATACAAAAAACATAAAAAAAACTGTCCGTCAATGGACTTAGTCGAAATGGTGGGAAAATCTGCCTCGCACTCACGGCATATTGTAGTTCTTTATCAATAAAAATACTTATAAATAAGTGAAGCTGACGTTATGGTACATTCTATGAACAAACAGACAATTTCTCTTAAATTTCGGTTAACTATCAGAAGCCGGTTAACCAAGACGATTGATTGATTTTCAAATTATTAAAAGAAATAAGAGCACCTAGAAATTGGTTCCTTAATATTTTTTTTACATTTTCAAGTCATTTGAAAGACATTGACTAGGTACGTCTAGAATATAGTAAAATGGTGACGTTTATTAAAACTATAAGATGATGTAATGTTTTCTCTCTGGTTTTTAAGATGGTGGTGACAATAAGTAAAATAAGGAATAAATCTCACACAAATCGTTCATACAACAAAATAATCGTCACCATTTAACTTCACATTGATAAATACATAAATTCAACAGACAATATTATTTTCAAACTATTCAAGCGAGTCACATTGCTTTTCCATCATCAATAGAATACATCCCTCAACTGAACTGATCTAAATAAATCTTCCTAACCATCTGATTGACCGGTAATAATTTCAGTCTGTTAAGAATTCGGCAGAATACACTATAAACCTCCTTGTAATTTTAGTCTTTGACATTTAAAAAGTACAAAATGTTTATTCACTGAAACACATCTATGACAATGGCCAAAGCTTATAATTAAAAAAATACCGAGAAATGTACTTATCAGTCATAAGAGTTATAACGAGAAACATACCTTGTGACCATAGAATTTAATGTCGATATCTTCGACGGCTTGTAAACGGGTGAAATGAAACGATATCTCCACGACGTCAGTACGTCGACGTACAAGTCCATTCAGCACACTATTATTATCACAAAAACTTGTTTTTATATCCAAACCGTACGTTTAGTCCGTCGGTAGGCGGCAATGGCACAACCCGCTCATTTTCGTTAAATATCTACACATTTTAGACACACATAGAGCACTACTTGTTCAGTAAACATCACTAGGATCAGGGTTACAAGTGTTCTGGCACCGTGTTAGAGTTCAAGCCTGCGCCAGTGGGAGGAAGCGGGGTTTATGTATACAAGTGTGGAGAGCTCACGAGGCCACTAGCCAACCTCACAAGTATGTCGATTCACCTGAAAATGTAAGAAACCCTTATAAGCCTTTGAACGATTACATAGCCACAGACAGATTTATTATTTTTTTGAACTGTTAGGCTTTTTAATTACAGATTACAACTACTCATTCTGAAGCAACTGCAATTTTAACGAAAGCATTCGATAAAAATTAATAACAATAACATTACAAATATTTAGTCACAACGAAAAGCCCAATAATTCAAATAAATGATTTAAAACATAATTTCTAAACGCCTTATAAGTTATCATACTGAGAAGAAAAAAATATAACAAACAAAAAAAAAAAACAATGAGGCGTTTAAAAAAAAATCCGTATGTGGCGTGTGTGATGCGTTCAAACTGTGCAAAGCGAGCAATGTACAGCGCATGAAATGTTAGGAAACTACCTCGCTGAATTTGTGGGCTCGGGGGCTTTTCTGTACCCCACATGGCTTCAGTACAGAAATCACTGCAAAACATTGCAAAGTGGACCCCCAAACAGTTCAACTAGAATGATATGACAGAATAAGAGTTAAAAATAAATGGAAAAATGCACTTTTTGGCCATTGAAAATGCCCACAAACTCTACAAGGAAGTAGCAAAATAAAATGTATTGTATGAAAAGATGTGAATTCGTTCGCGATATGTACACATAACACAATCCACACAGAGGGACACATAGACAAACAGAATGACCATAGACTTTGGTAAATATTATCTCATCAGATTTTCATATATTTAGGTCATTCTGATCATCAGAAAAGGTCATAATAATGCTGTATATTGACTCTTGCTTAAGGTCAAAACCAAAAATATTAAATAGTAGAAAGGTTGGAAAAAAACAGCATAATTATACACTTAAAAGCATGCACATGAATTTTAAGCACAATAAGTTACATCTTGAACGCTAATATAGTATTTATTAATAGTAAGAATAAGATTGGTAATGGTTTATCTTTGCAATAGAAAATATAAATAATGAGGTCATTCTCATTTTTTTTATTTAGGCAAACTTAATCCAAAAAGGCTTTCTCTGCCAGTCAACTTTAGATTAATAAAATTCTACACTATGGTAGGTAAACTCAATAAATAAATTATTATACCTTTTTGGTCAACAAATAAATAGAGATATTTACTTATTCAAATCAGATAATTTGTTATAATAATCCAGTCTTACTTTAAATATTATTTCACAAAGAAAAATTTTTAGCGTTCAAGATATAACAAAACAAAAATATACAAAAAGACGATCACACAAGGGAAAATTTCAAAGATTAGACAAGAAACATATACACAAAATGATAGTACCCGATGGAAAACATGGCTTATCGAGTTTCAGATAAAGTTTAGATTTATTGAGCATCCTTTCTATCACTTGTGACATTATGGTTCTAAAACTCGATATTTCATATTTTCGAACGGGTACTTAGTCCAGGAAAATTAGTCAAAATAGGGCAAGAATCTCGGAATGAGAGATAGTTTGTTATAAATTTGCATAAATCTTTATTTTGGTACCCTAAAACATGTCACAAAACCTTAACGTCGTAGTAAACGTGGACACCTTACGATAAAAAGGTTTTAAGACAAGTTTTATGATGCCAAAATAAAGGTTTATACAAGTCACACATTCCTCATTCCGAGGTGAAACCCCTAATTTTCCTGGACTAACAGTAAACACACAGCGAACGAACCTATGACGATGCGGTGAGACACAAGCAATGAACGAAACGAAACAAAAACGAATCAAGCGGAGGTTTTAATCGTGAAAGCCGAGCGGTCAGTGACAAAACGTGCCATAGAGCAAAATAATAAAAGATGACGCAGTTTATGGTAGGGAAATGAAGTGAACAAAGTAAAGATAGTTGAAAAGGTTCTAGTGATTTACAACTATAGTTTAATTTTTATAAGAGCAGGGAGGTTTAACGGTTTACTGCCCTTGGGAACTAATTTTATTAGACTAGAAATCGTAAGGTATAAACTATTTAATTAATAATGCACAATATTTGGATTAAACTACAAATACTGCACATAATTAAAAAACGTATCTTATTCCTACTTCGTCAGTCAGTCAGTCAAATACGATGCGATCATTAAAAAACTACATGTCACTTTATGGCAGCTATAGACGTCTCAATATCGGGTTATTTCGTTTATCGACCACAAAAAACCCACCGTAAAGCGGATAAGGAGAAATATAAGTTTGAGAATTTACCCACAAGCAGGATAGAACTGTAGGAATATTGTTATTAACTTTTTTCCTCTTATCTCTAGGCAATGTATACGTCCATTCAGACCCAAAATACATAGCTAAAGTTGTCAAAAAATAAAAGGACCGTTTTGATATTTGTCTACTATAGAGTGAGAACAAAAAGAATACCCGCAAAATATTCAATCACATTATTCAATGCGTCAAAAAATTATGTATTTTTTAAAAACAGTAAATTAATATTTTATTGTTTCTTTCAGTTTCGTTCGAAGTTACATTTTAGGGTCTTTCTCAAATGTCAAAATGGAGTTTCGTTTAAAAGTTACATCTTTCTCAAATGTCAAAACAAGTCTCTTAATTTTTAGCCCCTTTAGTGGCCAACTTATACACTCGTGACGAAAAGCTACCACGAGCGGTACATTTTCTGTGTGGGCACTTAGAATTTTCACGTCTAGCAGATTTTTTATGACAGAAAAACGGAAATTCTCTCATCAGACGTCTATTAGCACAACTATAGTCTCGTCACAAGGACATGGAGAGGATGTGTTTGCACAAGCTGCGTCATCAGGTGGTAGATAGTTACGTGTGCGGCGTGTGGTCGGGCGACAGCGGGCGGTAGTGGCCGACGCGCTCGCACACAGGCCCTGCGCGGACAACAGCTTCAGTACACGACCAATAGATCCTACTGTACTTGTAGCAGCCCTAACTTTGTCACAGTCCAGGCATATTGAATGTAAGTGTCTAAACACACTATGCCGAACGTACGCGACCGAAGTTCCGCGGCTGATTTTACGTTCCAAAGTATTCGGCTGATATGACACACCATAAGTGCCGAACTTACGCGGCAGAAATTCAGTTGCGCAATTTTGTGTGTATATCAGTGTTTCGAGCGCTGTCGTGGCGTCGCGCGTCGTGTCTTGATCTTGTCTAGATCTGTTGATCTGATCTACAGGCGTAATAATGCCGAACTTCGGTCGCGTATCTTCGGCATAGTGTGTTTAGACACTAAGCGACTTTGTTTATCTTGATTAGCGATGGGCAATTTCGAGATGTTTTAATAATCGAAATCGTTAAAATAAACCATCTAGTCGTTGGTTGCGAGGTGATGGTCGCGATTTTTTTTTGAGTCAATGAAATTGACCCCTAGTTTTTGATTGTAAGAATCAGTCACCCTCACTCGAAATTCTAAACCGTTGAGGAACAACTCACGAATGCCAGTCGTAATAACAGATCGAGTCGGGCTCGAGTCAAAGTTGAAACAATCGAGAACCATCGAGATGATCGATTAATAAATAATAATAATAAACGAATAAAACCTCTCGCCATGTCACATCGCTAATTTTGATAGAAATGTCAGCTATAAATTGTAGAGATAAAGGTCAGTATGCTATGTAAGTTTATAGATTGACGGTAAGTCTTTGCGCCAATGTGCCTTGACCGTAAGAGAAATAGAATCATTTTTATGGAGTTTTGACAATGTTTTAACCCAGTTATGAATGTTTAGACATGCGGATATTTTTTTTAATGAGAGGCGATCCCATAATGCATGCTTTTTTCTTCTTGTCATGACTCATAAACCTGTCCGTTCAATATGTAAGTGATTTGGACAGCAAAAGTTTAGTGGTAATCACCAAACCAATGTATGTATAGTATAGGATACTTGAATCTTTTAAAGTTTATATCTTTAGTAGTCCATAAAATTGATTCAATTTCAATGAAATAGATTCCTAAATATTTATTTGTAATATATCATCCTCAATTTTGTATAGTTATCAAAAACGAAAAGGTTTCTCAACTGAGGGACTGTTTGGTCAATATTATTCAGATATCTAAGTGACTGTTAATAATTTCTGTACCAATATGTAAACGTAATAAACATGCCCAATATGTCTTCGAAATCAGTGCAGTGAACTCTATTGAAGATAAAAATTGTCTAGATTTCAATATATATGAATGATAGCTTTCTTTTAAAATTACTGGACCCATGTTACTCACAGAAAGTGGTTGATCAATGTCGATAGATATCTGTTAGAGCATCCATTCAAATCTTTTTTTTAATCTCTGAGACTAAAATGACATAACATGTGTTGTCACACTTGTCACAACACAAAAGAACTGGCATCATTATTATTGTAAGTTTGACATTTGCCTATGTCAATTTAGTAGTCTCAGGGATTAAAAAACTGACTTTAGTTCGATTTTACCGATGTAACAGTAACTTGTTATAAAGAAAGAGGCTATATCGAACTTGCTAATCAAAATTACACTTATTGTAAAGGACAAAAGGATCAAAATATTTCGACAATATTCTTTGTCTGTCTATTGAGTATGATTTGCATATGATTTATGCAATTTCTGTCTTACTGCCATGGCAATAAGAGCTATATTTCCATATCTATCGACATCAATACCATAAATAACATGTGTTAGCCATCACCGATACTCAAGGGGAACACATTGTGGTCTTCTATCTTCACTAGCCTGCTATTCATAGTCAAAAAGAGATGTTAACGTGGAGTGGTCTAGAAGCACCAGGTATTACGGTAAACGTACGTACTTACTAACCCCGCCGACAGATCTAAACATTACTAGAAGAACGTATTAATTACTTTACAACTAATCATTTGTGTTATTAGCGCCAGTGCTATTGAAGTATCATTGATTTCAATGGATCGCATTTTTGATTACATACGGCATTTTCTTGGAAACTTTGCAGTAAGTGTAAACAGTCTTTAGGCACTATTTTATGAATTTAAGTGCACAGTAAATTTCTGTTAAAAGAAAGGATTCTCAGCTCGAAAGTCGAATTTGGGCTGTTCTGTATATTCTAATTGTGTGGAGAATTCTAATATCGCGACCAGAGATGTACCTTTCCATTTCTGATCCAAGATCATGAAAAATGACGTCATTTGTCACTATTTTTTTGTTTAAAGCGATATTAAAATTAAAATCAACGATATTCCAAGGTAGTGACACAAAGCGACACGTCAGAAATTCGTTATCGGTATTAGAGATCTACGTTGGGAACGTCAGGCCGCCTCCCCGTTACAAGGTAGGTACACTAAACCTGTTCACTATTAATATAAACGTTTATTTATTTTATTTATTGTAATAAAACTATGAAACCATTTTTATTTATCACTAACGTTTTGTATTCGTGCAATGTGTGTTGGTTTTGTGTAGTAGAAATGAAGCTAGTTTTTTTTTTTTCAGCATTAAAGTTAATGGCGAAACTTCTTTACAGATGTTTATAGATATCTCATGTCCGTGAAGTTTCTCTAGGAAAATTACAATCATAATATACTGGGTGTATGGGACAGCCCTCCACAAACTTTAAGGGCTTGCTTACTAGACGAATCTGAACATACTCCCACAAATTTTTTTTTCAGGGAACGAAAAAAAAATTCAGCGTCACCATACAAAATTATAATTTTTATCGGACAGTTTGTATGGAGAGGTCGATGTTTTACTCGTTTCCTGAAAAAAAAAATTGTGGGTAGATGTTCAGATTCGTCTACTGAGCAAGCCCTTAAAGTTTGTGGAGGGCTGTCTATTAGACCCAGTATATACACCACATCATTACTTTCCACCAGGTGACACACTCGACACACAAATGTGTACCATGGATCCAGTACATGATTCTGGACCTACCAGTGGTGATATTTTTTGTCGGCGTACTCCGTATTAATATTTTTATTATATCAAAAAATGGTAAGATTTTTGAATTAAAATTTTCAGGTATAACAAATATTTCTTCAACACTTTCACCCAACCAATCACATTGCAAGAACACATTTCTAAATCGTTTTAAACGCTCAGCGTCCAAAGTTCCTATACAATCAACAAGTATCGCGCACTCGATTATCACTTCATTCACACACACAAGTCCAAGCGAAACGCTCTTGAGTTTAAACTAACATTTATTTAGCACATACTTTAACAGTACAAAATCCGACTTTATTCACGAGACTTGATTTCGTCTTCTACATGAGAAAATTGTGACTTAAAATTGTATATTTTTTTATATGTTGTTATATCAAAAGTTCTGAAACAACATAGACTGTCAATTTCGTATATTCTAACTGCGGAAAGTGTTAAATTGACAGCAAAAATCACTTATTCGGATTCATTCTCTAACCTAAACGTTTGGTCATTACGAGACCAAAATAAATCACTTTAAAAGTTTTTTCACTATGACTGTTTAGTGTCTTGTAACATACACAGGAATCTTTAACTCTGTGTCTCTTTCACGAACATATTTTACGATTAACCGTGGCCGAATGTGCAGGTATTAGCAAAAACAAAACACTTTTTTTCCGATTCACTCGACTAAAAAGTTCCGTGTTACTTTTCATTCCTACCCATATCTTTTTGTATAAGAGACGCGAACATTTCCACTAAACTTTCTTCAAGCCGCGTTCCGATTAGTACCCAAACTGCATCCCTACACACTTTTGGTATTGGAGCCCAATATTCCGTAGAACTTTCTTCAAGAGGCGTTCCCATAAATAATCGAAACGGAGCTCAATATTTCAGACCACTTTCTTCAAGAGGCGTTCCGATTTACAACCAAAACATATTCCTATTCATTTGGTATTGGAGCCCTCTCTATTCTTTTGGGACTCTTCAAGAGGCATCCCAATTTCCGATAGCTAAGACGTTCCGCATAAACGCAGTAGACTTTGTCCTAGTGTTCGGGAATAGATGGTTGTGGTATGGTCCGGTAGTGGTGCTTGCAGAGGCGCTCACCCGAGTCCCAGGAGGCGTCGGGCTCGGGGTCGTCGGGCTCGGAGCAGCACGAGGAGGAGGACGACGCGCCGGGCGACAGCTGCACGTGCGCGCCGTGCCCGCTGAACGTCGACGTCATCGGCATCTTCTGCACTATTAGCTCCACCTGCAATACAACACCCAGAACTAAACATACGACTACATACGACTCATATTTTGTCACCGATATAAACTAACGCCCGTTTTCAATAACCTACCGCAGTTCATAAATAGATAGCTATCCCCGATAAACAGTAAGATTCTATCTATCAATCCACAACTTTTGGTAGGAAATGCTATCCGTCAGTAGGTTATAGGAAAGCAAGTAAAGGCAAAAAAGGATGGATTTGTTTATCTTTAGTAGCTGCAACTGTAGATAGATAGCTTATTGAAACGGGCGTTATACAAGGAGATAGTTCCCTATAGCTACACACAAAACAACACTAATATGTATAAGGAGCACCCCGTAAGTTATACCCTGGTGAACAGAGTCCAAAACAGAACTCTGCAAGTAGTATCCCAAGCAACGAGAGTCGCCTGGTCTGTGTACTTATATGTGGATCTCTTTTGTACTATCTCTAAGAAAATAAAATCAAATTCATGAAATTTGATTTTATTTTCTCAAAGCAAGAAATTGGCTATTAGAAGCAGCAATTAGTATTAAAAATATCGCTAGCTTTGCTCTCTACATCTTTTGTACACATGTAAAAGTCTATTCACGTTAAGAGAATAGTGACTCATCAGTACTTCTTCATGCAAGGAGAAACTTTTACACTTTATTCAAATCACAAATAACAGGCTAGTATGATGATGCACAGTTTACCTTGAAGTCTGCGCTATAGTGTTTATGCTGTTTGTCCTTGTGCGCCTCGTCCAACTGCCACTTGTTCAGCGTCAGCTTAAACGCCTCCAGGTTTGGACCTGAAAAGTTTACGTCGCTTTATAGTTACTTGGAAACACTCATTAGCTTTTTTCCATCTAGCTTAGGATTGGCTTCCAGTCAAACCCGATGTGGCTGGATATCTGTGTAGCCAACACAGTTACTGGACAACATGATACTCCTTGGATAGATTGATGGTCAGGCTTTCTGGCGTTTGACATCCTGGAACGACTGTCAAAGATCTACGAATGATAGCCAGAACCGACGACTTTACTTGAAAACACGAAGGGTCACGAAGCGACGGGGCGTGTTAGACTTTTACTGAATAGACCCACTCCTACGTTCTTTCTTGGCCTTGCGTTCTTAACCTCTCGAACGTTCGCGAACATTCACCTAAAATGCCTCACGCGTCGAGGATTTTTCGTTTTTTGTTTGACCTTGACAAGGGGCACTAACTCTCTCGTACACCCGTGTGTACGAGAAACGCGCGAGAGGTTAATTATGGGGTTAGAATTAACACTTTTAGTGCCAAGAACATACAATAATTTGTTTAGGTACCCAAAACACGCCTCCCAAGTTGTTGCTAAACGTAGCTATTGTTTACTTGAGACTCGAGAGGACATGCCCTAAACTAGATTAGCGCGTCTTATAATATGAATATTCTGACATTACAAATAATCTTAACACTACATACACAAATTCATTTATTTATGCCAGCCAATAAAATGAAATATATTGCTTTTTCTATGAAACTGAACTAAATACAGTACCCAGCAAATAAGTTGGCAAGATTTTGACGTAGTGGGGGTCATTTCGCGCATGGTGCACAAAAAAGCGAACGGGACGGAGACGTAACGCGGGGGCAAAAGTCGAGTAACGCACCAATCATAGACTACTATTATAACACTGCAGCACTCGCTGCCTCATACCCCGCGTCCCGCGCACACCACCAAATAGATCTAAAAAAAGATTTGTGCGCAACTAGCGACTCTTGGCAAGTTACGTGCCGCCTACAATACTAGTACTCACTGTCATCTAACGCCGGCACCCTTTCCGCTCCCACGCCCGCCGCCACGAAGAAGGTGTTAAACCAGAAGTGGAAGAGCTTCTCCTTGCGCATCTTCATCTTGGGCTTGTTGTAGACGTCGACGCGCACGTCGCCGTACAGCGGCGTGCAGTGCGTGAGGTACACGTGGATGCTGCCGTCGTCCTTGCGCACCTCGTGGCAGCCGGACGGCGTCTGCGGACCATGTTGGGGGGACGGCTTTTATTAATGGTTTGTTTGGTGTCCTACTGGTATTAGGCTATTTGGAAATACTTGGATTTTGATCCTATTCTGGGGCAGGGCCTTTACTAAATTGATCTACCTAATGTTTTTAAAGGTAGTACAGGGCCTTTACTTGATCATATTTGAGCCATAATGATTCCAGAGTGAGAGAGAGATGAAGCCATATGGGACAAATAACACTATCCCATTCTCACTTCACCATTCTTGGTTGACTGGTAGAGAATGCCTAAGGCATTAAGTCCGCTTGTGTACCTTTATGTTGCACCTGCGAGACGGTGAGCTCGGGCGCGCAGGTGCCGCCGTTGAGCGTGGGCGGCGGCGACATGACGAGCTCGCGGATGTGTCCTAGTTGTAGAGTGATGTGTGTGGTGGTACCTTGAAGGAGGGCTGCGCCTGCGAGACGGTGAGCTCGGGCGCGCAGGTGCCGCCGTTGAGCGTGGGCGGCGGCGACATGACGAGCTCGCGGATGTGTCCTAGTTGTAGAGTGATGTGTGTGGTGGTACCTTGAAGGAGGGCTGCGCCTGCGAGACGGTGAGCTCGGGCGCGCAGGTGCCGCCGTTGAGCGTGGGCGGCGGCGACATGACGAGCTCGCGGATGTGTCCTAGTTGTAGAGTGATGTGTGTGGTGGTACCTTGAAGGAGGGCTGCGCCTGCGAGACGGTGAGCTCGGGCGCGCAGGTGCCGCCGTTGAGCGTGGGCGGCGGCGACATGACGAGCTCGCGGATGTGTCCTAGTTGTAGAGTGATGTGTGTGGTGGTACCTTGAAGGAGGGCTGCGCCTGCGAGACGGTGAGCTCGGGCGCGCAGGTGCCGCCGTTGAGCGTGGGCGGCGGCGACATGACGAGCTCGCGGATGTGTCCTAGTTGTAGAGTGATGTGTGTGGTGGTACCTTGAAGGAGGGCTGCGCCTGCGAGACGGTGAGCTCGGGCGCGCAGGTGCCGCCGTTGAGCGTGGGCGGCGGCGACATGACGAGCTCGCGGATGTGCACGCGCGTGGCCGCGTACGTCAGCCCCGACGTCACCAGCGCCGCGTAGTACTCCACGTAGCGCCGCTGCGACGGGATCGTCACGCCTGCAATGGACACGAGATGCGTGTGAGAAGGGTAATCCTTGATGATATATGTGTTTCTTGATAGCTACAAACTAGAGCAACTAATCGAATTCTGTAGGTTATAAAGGTAGAACTTAATTGGGCCCGCATGGCCCACGTACGCCGATCTGGACGCTTCGGACGCATCGATCGTATCGTAGAAGAAGCCTAACAGCGCAAAGACACGACCGACTTCTTCTCATTTTGAACCACTCCAACCGTCCGTTTGGCAACTAGATTTGTAGAGCTACATTACACCCAAGCCACGCGAAGAGGTTCTACGTAACTACAACTTAGGCCTCAACCACGTGTGCGTCGTTCTAATGTTGTTCCCTTTTTAATCAATAAAATAATATTTTTCTCTGCCTTTCATTTAAGTGGGAAATCATCAAATAACTTGTGGAGTGATGGGGAATTTCAAAACTTTTACTGCCTGACTAAAAACCTTCCAGAGCCTTCCTGCAACCCTATGATGTTTCCATTGGTGATGTGAAAATGAACCCCGGGGCCCTGGACCGATGGCAAAGAAAGAACTGGAGTGGATTTTTAGTCATTAAAAGTCTCGGAATCCCATTCACTACATGGAAGAAGAGATTGGATCCCACCTAAAAAAACCCTGTCAGGTTTAGCACCTAGATGTTTTCACTAGATGAACGAGCATCAAAGGAATTAATCTCTTAGCAGGTGAGGAAACTCCGCTACACATCCAAAATCACCTAGCACAATACTTCTAGCCAAGGCAAGAGCCAATTCTTTGTCGGCACTCTATTCAAGCTGAAATACTTTAGATGTTATCTCAAAGGTATAATGTAGCTGTTATCATTGATGTCAGACGGTGCAAGACATTCGATATTGAACAAGCGATTGCAACTTTTGAGTATGATCTCATTGAATGCACACGATCTAGATATTAGTCGCTGTATATCGGAAGTCTTTTGACGGTTCGAGTCAGGTTTCCTTTTTATAATGTTTCTGAGAAATCGATTGAGTACGGTATCTAAAAACTTAAGACATCTGCATTGGCATCGAATGACCATACTTTAAGGTGCAGTGGTGGTCCAGTGAACACAGCCCCGACTTACGAGTTGTACAAATCCAATCAGCCAGCGGGTACTTTGTGTACCACTGCCTCAAAACGGTGAAAGAAAACATCGTGAGGTAACAGACATGTACTAGAACCTAAAATTCGAAGACATGTGACATCCACCACCTCGCGGGGGCCTGAGTCCCAATAGTGGGAACATTAAAAGGCTGACTATGTTATTACGCTATGATAATACTTTAGTAGGTACGTCTGACACGACCTGTAGGCAGCGAGTATTTTTGAATTTTTAAATTAAAAGGCCATTGATAGCGCCATTACCAGAAATCGGTTGGTGTGCGTAGTTCTAACGCAGTTCCCGTTTTGGATCTGACGCAGAACGCCCCATTCGCAAAAGGTCATACTGAAAAAAAAGTCCTATTCGCGAAACGTCCTATTCGCAGAAGGCCCCATTCGCAGAATGTCCTATTCGTAGATGGTCCCATTCGCAAAACGTCCCATTTGGAAACACCAGTCATAATATTAATGTTATTGACTAGTTATGTCTATCTGTTAAAGACAGCATTGATACAGTATGGCCGTTGTAAGTTGGCGAGTCTGAAGTTAGGCTCTGCGAATTTTAGCGTTTGAAAACTCGTATAAAAACAAAGGTTTAAAAAAAAATTAGTGCAATATGCAGTTGTTATTGCTGTTAAAAACTGTTATTAGGATAAGGACTAGAGGATAATGTCGAAAACACATCTGTTTTACTCGTAATTTGCTACGTGTTTTGTGTATTTTCCTCCTAAATACCTGGAATGATTGGGTTTCTAGTTTCTACCATTGTTCAGACAAAACGAAAAAAAAAAAATGTTATCCTGTCTTTTCTATTCCGATATAAACTATTGTTTTCCTATTTTACTAGTTGACTACAACAATTACTCTGCAGGAAACTTCAGTAGCTTCTTTCCGTGTAACTTTTAGTAAAAAACGCATTCTTCCGAGCAACAAAGCTAAAGAAAAAAGTAGTTAGTGATGTTACAAAATACCTTTCTCGTCGTGGGTTCTTTTCGTGCCGTAGAACTTGAGGGCTTCGTCCGCCGACGCCTTCTGTCGGCTGTATAGTAAGTAGCAACACACCATTGTGCCTGGAACACGAAAAGAGGCTTTAATTATTAAAAAAAAAATTGTGCCTGGAACACAAAAACTTTATGGTCTGTATTTATTTAAAAAAAAAACGAATTCACTAATTTAAGCTGATTGGCGGGTTCTTAATTCAAAATAGAGAATTTGAATTTGGATTCCGCTAATTAGTATTTAAATGAAGCATTATGATTAGCGAGAACAAGGCTGTATATTTTTATGCTGGTGACTTTTTTGTTCTTTAGTAGTGAGGAACAGTCTTTCCTTTTCATCGTGTTGTGGACCGGTGCTGCAGAGTTACGGTTACAATATTGTATGTTAAGTTTAGATAACAATCATAGTTTGCTAGAATATTATACAGTAGTCTTCATATTATGTAAATCGAAATATGTTATGTCTGGGCCGAATTAGATAACATCGAAGCCTCACAAAAAGCAGTTCCAAAACTTGCATGACCAATAACATTTCCTTTAAATAATATGCCGATGGAAAATCGAATTGGTCCAAATAAGCGAGGATTGTGGCGCAAACACGGCTCATTTCACGTCCACACAGCAATCCTACACTTTTTATATCCCTTCGGGCCGGCCCACAAAAAATGGAGGCGGTTTCAAAAGGACCTTTTTTTAAATTTACGACTTCGGCGTGAAAGCCGGTACGGTGGTAATACGACCAATTATGGCGTGTAAAGAAATTTCGCAATTACGCCTTTGAGGTTTCGTCTCATTTTTGTTCGTGCAACAATGCCAGCCCGGCCATCCGTTTCTATAGGCAATAACGCGGCACGTGTAATTTGTTGCTTTAACCTTTGTTACCGAAAACGTTCTGGGACCTATTATGCTAACTTTTATCTGTCTGGAATGATATTAGTACGTAATAATTTATTCTTTTGATATTTTAATGTGCGATGTAGCGATACACATTAACAAATGGAGTGCACGCAAAAAAAGTCACGTTTGTCGTCGAATAATGGAGTCGTTGTGCTGTTTAAATTGGACAGCAACCCCTTTGGAGTTTTTGCTTTAAACTTTATTGCGGGAGCGGGAGAAAGTGTGAATTTAACGTTGGAATCCGCTGCAGGGTTTCCTTGTCGGCAGGATATCATCGGAGCTTGCACAAAGCGGACTTTTACCTTTACACTCAATGGGGGTATTAAAGGATGTCTCGCTTGAAGACACCTGGGCTTTAACTTTCCGTGCTTTGTTACTTTCCATTATTATATGATAATTTTACTTTGAAAGGAAAATGCCTGAAGTTTGGCTTTGTCCGGTCTTACCCGTCCGGCCCTTGCCAGCTTTACAGTGCACGGCGGCGACATTCTTGGAGTCGGCTGACAGCCAATTGTGGACATCTTCGCAGAATGGCTGGATCAGCTCAATGTTCGGCGGCGTGTGGTCTTCTAACGCGTATCGCGCCACCTGGAAATTGAAAAGAAGAATAGAAATACTTTGTTTTTAAGTTTGTCTCTCAAGATACAGGTAGTTTAAGAGGCAAGGTTCATAAGATAATATATTAATCTCTGTTTTCAATAATGATAGTTGTTCCACTGTTGCATCACCATTAAGTGCAAACAAATGTAGTAAGTAGTGCCTTGCGCTAATAAAACATTAGTTAATTTTTATTATTAAATAATCTTAAAGATTATAGTTTATGAGCACTTGTTTCCAGTCAACTGTATGTCAGAGTTAACTGCACGTCCTTGGTTACAGTTTTCATCGATCCTTATTCCCAAGAAATAAGGATCTCTAACGTGCGATTGACGATGACGGTACGATTACGACCGTAGCAGTGGTTTTTTCTAACAAATTGCTAGAAAGTGTTACTGCGGCCTTAGAACGCCAAGGGCACAAGGAATACGGGTCGATTTTAGTCAGTAAAAGTCTGACACGCCCTCTCATTCCACCCAGAGCTGGAATCAGATTTGTAGACTTTCCCATCAAAAAACACGAAGTGATAACAGTCATTGACCAGATGTAGTGGTTCGTGGTCCTGACTACAATGTCGGAGATTGTGGGTTTGATTGCCACCCAAAAAAATATTTGTGTGATCAGTCCGATCATTTGTTGTGTCTGGGTATAATTTTATATGTATATAAGAAATATATATGTAAGTATATTGATCACGTGTAGTACTCATAGCACAAGCTCTGCTTCGTTTGGAACTAGATGGCGTTGTGTGAAAGTTGTGGAATAATATTATTTTCATTTTAAGAACTGCTTTAAGAAGAGAAAACTGTATTCTGCAGGAGTTTTCACCAAAGAGTCTTTTGTGGAATCCTTATGTCCGCTGCTATTCTATTTTTTTTTTATAATAGGAACTAGGGTTTAACTGCGAACCCACCTGATGGTAAGCAGATCACTGCTTAATATCAGGCTGCGTCACTCACCGTCAACGACTGCATCAGCAATCGTTGATGGTGAGACGCACTAGTTTTTATTATCAAAATGCTGCGAACACCACTAATTTTGCTAGTGATTATGATAGTGTATTCTCACGAATGTTCAAAAAAGCTTTCTGCTAAACTGATGTGCAGGTGGTTCACTGGATGACGGGCTTGAAGACCTGTTGTTAGTAGTTTAGACTGGAGGCTGTAGGCAGCTGATCGTGATGATGTCAAGCTTAATGGACGAAGCCTATGTTGATTGAGGATTGAGTTGATTGATATTGACACTGGTAATAAAAGAAAAACATATACTTAGATAATACTAGGCTGGTCCGGCAAACTTAGTTCTGCCATATAAATTATCGAAGATGAAAAAGGAATGTAGGAAAAGAAGGGTAACCGTAAAAAAGTAGCCTTTGGGCTACGATCTATTCTCAGACCTACCAAATACACACAAAAAAAGAAACATAAAAATCGGTCAAGCCGTTTCGGTGAAGTTTTTTTTATATAACATAAACTAGTGCTTGACTGCAATCCCACCTGATGGTAAGCAGCAAGGCTCGGATACCGGTTAAATTTTCAAACCGTTATGATGTACTTGATGGAAAAACCTTTACATTCGGTTTCGTTCGCATAAACCGGTTTATTTAAACCGGTATTTAGAAGAGTTTTATATAAAGTTTTTTTCGGATTAAACGGTTTAGAGCAATAAAAACCGGTTAATGCGGACGCACTATAAAGAAACGCCTCACGGTGTTCAGATTTTTTTGTTTCGCGACGGACCTTTATGTCATTGCATCATATGTATAAGCTCCGGTACCATGAGGTGTCCGCCTACCTCCGTCGTGTGATCGAGGCCTACCTGTCGGATAGGTTCATCATCTATCCCGGTCACCAGGGATCGGTACTAGGACCGCCCCTGTGGAACATCGGATACGACTACGTGCTGCGCGGCGACCTCCCCGACGGGGTCAGCGTGGTCTGCTACGCAGACGACACGCTGGTCCTGGCGCGGGGAGAGTCGTACCAGGCGGTGGCCGAAACAGCGACACGTGGGATTGCGACAGTCATAGACAAGATCCAGCAACTGGGACTCAAGGTGGCATTGCATATGTCCGAGGCCATTTGCTTTCATGGCCCACCGGGTTCCCAAATAACGGTAGGGGCGGGGGGGTCCATATCGGCGTCGGATCGACGATGAAGTACCTGGGACTTGACCTCGACAGCCGGTGGACTTTCGAGGAGCATTTCCGACGTCCCAAACTGGATAGGACTGGGGCTGCTCTGAAGTGGCTCCTGCCTAACCTAGGGGGTCCAGACGCCCCCTGCCGGAGGCTCTACACGGGGTTCGTTCGGTCCATGGCCCTTTATGGAGCGCCGGTTTGGGCGCCGTCGCTGGGTAAGCGACCAGCGGCCAACCTGTACGCTTGGCAGAGGATCATGGCCATCCGGATGGTGCGGGGATACCGCACGATATGCCGCGAAGCGGCTAGCCTCCTTGTTGGCCTGTCACCGTGGGATCTGGAGGCAACAGTCCTTGCACGCATGCATGATTTGCGCGTGGAGATGCACCGCCCGCCGGGGTGAAACTCCGCTACCGCAACAAGTCGCAGTATGGCGGACAGAGATCCAGCGAGACCTCAGGGTGGCATGGCGCCTGCGACTGCCGTCATCGCCGTTATTGCGGCGGTGAGTCCACTCTTTAGGGAGTGGTTGGAAAGAGGTCACGGCGTCCTCTCGTTCTCGTCCTCGCCGGACACGGTAAGTACGGGAGGTTCCTGCATCGGATCACGGAGAAAAGGACGTCCGCGTATCGCCAAGGTGTAGACCACCCGGAGGACATGGTAGAGGTGTGCCCTGCTCGGGCGAAGCACCGTCGTGTCCTTGTGGAGGCTATCGGCGGCGGCGACCTTTCGCGCCGGTGCCTGGTACAGGCCATGGTCCGGAGTGAGAAGAAGTGGCAGACGGTCACCTCCTTCTGCGAAGCAATTTTAATGCTAGCGAAAGAGGCTGCCGGCCGCGAGCGCGCGAGGGAATGGCCCTCGCGCCGCCGCCGCCGATATCCCGATCCCGTTTCCGACCACCGAAGGCACGGGCTCGCAGAAGGCGAGCACTGAGTAGCTCGCCGTCTGGCAGTCCGGTAATAACGCGGACCGAGCCCAGTCGTCAACGGCGCGTTCTGTTTCACGCGCGCCTCAAGATGTCAACAAACTCTAGGGGCCCGGCAGGGCCGAGGCCTTTGGGGAACACGGAAATTCCGAAAGGTAAGCCCGCGTTCCCCCAGATCGAAAGCAAGGAACGGGGTGGGGTTTAGTCAGTAAGAGTATGACACGCCTATTTCACTGTTTATTCCAAACAAATGTGTATTATTTATTGCTTTGTAACAGGTGAATCACGAAAAAGAAGACAGGAATATCTGATGATGAAGATATTCATCTTCATCATCAGAATATTCCTGTCCCAATCATTGCTAGCACCTAAAAAGCGTACCATCAACGCATCTCATACGTATTAAATAAACACGAATGAAAAGAAATATCGCAACCACCTACGTTTTCATACCGCGCCGCTATGCACGGCATCTCGACAAGTTAGAACACGTTTACCGTCATGCCGTTCATGGAATAAACCGGTTAATTTAGGTAAAAATATAGTTCTTAAAACGTTCACGTTCTTTAGAAAAGTTCGGAGGAAAACCGAAATAAACCGGTGTTAACCGGTATTTTTCAAACCGGTTCCGAGCCTTGGTAAGCAGTGATGCAAACGTTGATGGTGAGGCGCATTAGTGTATTAAGAATCTGTTCACTCTAGTCTTGAAGATAGCCAAATTATAATCGGACGGGAAGTCACAGAACAGGAGAAGTCATTTGAAGAAATCTCGCGATAACAAACACTGTGACTCAAGATTTTTATGTAATAAATATTCTGTCTTTTTCACTACAAATCATTCGATGAAAAGTCGTGAACTTGTAGTAAGCGGGCTGGCAATTTGTCACTAGGTAAAAGCTTTTTATAAACAGGGAAGTAAGTTTTTTCTACTACAAACACTTCTGCCAAAATGTGTACCCATGGGAACAAATAAAAGGAGCGATTTCTCTAAAGCGACTGACGACATGTTAAATAAAAAATATGCTTCGTATGTATCTATATTAATAATTTCGTCAAAGGGTATGTATGGTAGAATTATTGATCGAAATCTTACCTGAATAATAAAACATTAATAAAATAAAATTTCGAATCAATAACCTTTTTGTGGAGTTAATCAATCCCCTGTCTTGTCCCCTATTTGGATTCAGCCCTCTTTACAATTACGCCATTCTAGGCGATTTTGCATTAATTCTAGTGTCAGAAGGTCGTTCTGGAGGGATCGTCTCCAAGTAGTCGGTGGCAATAAGGAATGGATGGATGTGGATTAAGGTGGTACTTAATTCAGATTGTCGAGTATTTTGTTAAATTCTAATGGATAAATATAATAGATAAATCGTAGTTTCCATATTGGCCACTCTATTTCACCCGAGCAAAGCCGGGTTTTCGTCTAGTTTCACAAAGCTTTCAACTGTTTCTTTTTTTGTGCAAAGAATTTGAATTATTTGAGAACTTCGGACACTTTATTAATGTTGTGGTGCTTAGCTTGTCATACGAGAAGCGTGCTTGGAACGCCTCCAAATTTTCAAATAATCTGCATGCAATGAATTTTTATTTATTGTCGGAGTAACCTGCACTGATATCATTTTGAAGAAGGGTTATTTGGGGCGATGTTCATAAATTAATTTATTTGCACGTTTTCTTTTCGGACACGAGGCTAATGCGACGCCAGAAACTGTCTAGTCTCGTGCTAGAACTATATCTGTGTATTAACATAGCATAGTATATAAGACTTTATAATGTTCCCATTGTTGGGACTAAGGGCTCGTTTCGCAGAGAAGGAATGGGCCATAATCCACCACGCGAGCCCAGTGCGGTTCGGTAGGATATACTCCCACATAATTTTCCTTTACCACTTTTACAACAGTGGTGATCAAATACAAGTACAAACCAAACCATCACAGTTTCTAAAAATTTTAAGTGGAGGCCGTTACCACTGGGCCACCACTGCTCTCTCTCAGCATTAGTACCCTTAAATAGGTTCTGGAATAAATTTTAGACGACCTTTTACAAGCTTAAGTCTAAACAAAGCCGTAGTTACTTCGCTGGTCCCCTGATACTCGTCCTATTTTGTCTACGAAAGTATTAGGACACGAAAATCGTAGGTTACTAACCTCGGAATAAGACATAATGATTTCGCTTCTTAGAAATAAGAATCGATTGACGTGGACAGATATAGGGCCGATGTCTGATAGGACTGACAAAGAGCATGTGAAGGAGCATTGTGAGTGTCAGTCAGTAAGTCTGACTCTCTCGCTCCGCCCAGTGCAGTGTACATTTGATGAAATCTTACGTGAAAAGAAAATAATTAATTTATTATTGAACCAATTGAAGTACGTTTCGGCACCCAAACTATTCCCGATTCGGTACGAATAGATATTTGGATGGTAGTAACCAATACAATCCTTTCCCCAATATAGTTGGGAAAAGGCTAGGCAGATGATGATGAGTAACCAATACAAAATCTCAATCCAAAATATAGCCGAAAATCTGGGTGCTGAAACGGGAATACTTCAACCAATTGGGTTCACTAATAAATTAATTTTTTCAGCGAAGTTTACTGAAAAAAAATATTCTAAAGCTCTGCTACCTCTTGAAACGAAGATCAGTAATGAGTTTTATTTCAAATAAATAAAACCCATTCTCGTCATTCCAGACCATTAGTAACAGTGCTAATAGCAATTATTTCGCTCATATACGGCTTCCCTGACGTCTGCGAAGGGTGGGCAATCCCACATCTTGCTAGTAATTACTATTTGCTTTTTAACATACAATATACATACATTTATATTATTGTGTATAATTAGCTGCTGCCAACGACTTGGCCCATGTGATAGTAGAAAATTATCTCAAGGGAAAACATACTCTCGGGATAAAAAGTATCTTAAGTATATTCCAGGGTTTGGTTTGGTCTACCCGTGTACCAAGTTTCATCGAAGTCTATTTGGCGTGAAAGAGTTACAAACATCTTTAGATCTAAAATTTCTCCTATTCCCGTTTGATATTGAAACAGGGGCGTAGCTACCGCCGTATCTGCCGTATCAATTATACGGGGCCCCCGGGCCACGGGGGCCCCCAAAGTGTGTACCTAAGGAAAAAAAAATACTTTCTAATTTATTTTATTTTACAAATGACAAAATTAAAAAAATAAAAGAAGGCAAGGAGAGTGAATATTTAAAATTTGATTTTTATTTGTAAAATGGTTAAATTATGTTATGATAAATAAATATTTCTTTTCACAATATTTTTTTTTCTTTTGTGAAAAATCTTTATCCCCATATAAGGGCCTCCAAACATTTTTTTATACGGGGCCCCGACAAGGCACGCTACGCCACTGTATTGAAAGAGATTCTACAAAACGGTATTTCAGCCACAACCTCAGGGTTCCGCTAACTGGTTCCGTCTATTGATTTAGAAATCATCAGATTAATTGCTACGTGCATGTACAGTTTTCTAACGATATTAAATTCGACAGTAACACGAGTGGCTCAATCCCAATAATTATGCAATTCGATCCGCCTCCGGCTTCAACAATATCATCATTAATAATAATTAATCCCGTTGAAACGTTGCAACTGACATCATTACAAAATGTCATTAAAATAAATCACTATGTTATAATAATCATTCGCGAAGATTAATAAAAAATGTATAATTATCATCGTACACGTGTAAGTTAGGTACCTACTCCCAAAAACCAACTGTATAAGTTTATAAAGCTTCAATTTAGTGTATTACAGTTCCCATTTTGGCAATAATCGCTCCAAACGGCGTCAGGACCACACAAAATGACGCTGACATGATTAGATAAGTTACTACGTTCTATGTTTTCCTTCCATACCTAAATCATTATGGAAATACTGACAATTGATAAATGTAACAAGGAAAATGGGTCGCCCATGACGTCAGATAAGTGTTGCACGCGATATTTTGCCAATATTATTCAATACATATTAGTTTATTCCATTTTTATGCTGCTCTGAAAGTGTCGGTGGACGAATGAAATTGATAACCCATATTTGTCAGACGTGCTGAATTATCATGGCGCATTATAGTCTCATGTTTTTGTTTAGAGTTGAGCCAGACAAAAAGAGCGTTGGAATTTAGTCCGTAACAAATTTTTAGACAAACCAATCTGGTCTTTTACTCGTCGACTCCACTCACGTCTTGTCTACCGTCCTCAAACTATGTATAATGTCTTTATAAAATTATTTGAGGGACACGCAAAAGTAGCGTAGAGTTATATAAAAATCAGGAGAAGTTAACGATCATTTATTTATCTCGGAAATTATTGGCATTTGAAACTATAATACTGCTTAGAGTTAGACAGATCGATAGAGAATTTTTGGCTGATTACTAAAGCATCTCATAACAACGTTTTAGCAGTGAAAACTGCCTTTATATCAGACACTGCCATTTTATTGGCTGTGTCCGATTTGTGTGCTGTATGGGTGATATTAGTTGCCTGAAATACATGCTTTTTTTATTTAAAACATGGATGAATCAGGACGGCAGTTGTGCTTTCAATCAACTAATCTTCAAGCGTTAGGAGTCAAGAGTGAACATTCCAATACACATTGGTCTACAATTCTACATGGCAACGCGATTCCCGATAACTGTATCCAGGCAAAACTTATCAGCAACTAGAACAAGCAACGCAAAGCCTTGAGTCGAAACCTATGACGTCATAGGTACTTAGTTGCGATACAAATGTGCCCTACACCTTTGTGGACATAACTTGAAGTTAGTTCCGTGTTTAATGTAGGTGAGACTTGCAATCTCATAGTTTATTTAATTCTGAAAGATCCTGGCAACATTGAGATCACCATAACCCGTTCGCTGTAACGTCCTTGCTCATATAAACTAGCAACATTATTGTGAGACAGAGGTTGAAATGAAGAAGGAAATACTTATCACAATCATGCTGATTGCACAGCCACACCCACAGATATTAATAGCGTGAAGATAGAGACGTTTAGTCTTCGACATAAATCATCAAGACTCGAGTGAATCGAAAGAGGTTATTATCTGGTAACATTATCAGTGAAATTGGACGTGTTATGTAAGACACTTGAAATGACGTAGATAATTATATTATTTTAATGGATGTAAATTATGATAATAAATTAAGGTAGCTTCGAGAAGGTTTCGTTGGAGTTGCGAGATTATAATGTGATCGTTCTTTTGACGTTTGCGAATGTATATAATAATGGTATAATTGTACCGCGGGATTGTTCGAAAGATCCATTTCCCTGGAACGCAAAGGGCAACTAAAAGAACAGTTTTCATTTCTTCTCGCTTCATCCAGAGTGGGAAAATTAATTTGATGATTTTCCAACTCAAAAAAAAAACTATCTACACCTAGGTACCGTACGATAAGACCACGCCTTCACACATCGTTTCAGTGTGCTTAGCCCTTGTGCAGTGTTTAAGCCGATGTGGTAAGTCCATAAGTAGCCTATAAAGTTCTCGTACGATTTTCCTGGCAAATACTACCGAACGTATAAAACTAAACGAGCCATCTACTCGTATGCCGTTGGCACCATCGTTATTTCGAGTGAAATCAAAATAGAATATCTAAAGAAAGCTTACGCCATAAATCAGAATAAAAAAAAATCTTTTTTAACCTAAAAGACACAAGTTATTAATATTTTACCGTTATTAGGCCACATTATAAATGCAATATTATTTTTTCCCTCTCACAAGAAATTGACAACTAGACTATTTCTGTATATAATAATCGTTATAACATCGGCGTATCGCATTATCGGAACTATAAAGATGCAAAATTACAGTATCATTATATATAAATTATGATAATTTTAACACAAGCACGCAATCAAGATAATAAATAATCAAATAAGAAATGAAAAGAGCGTCGATTTGTTAAATATTGAAGTGGTTCATTTATTGGGACTAGTTTATTCTTGATATAATTATTTGATTATAGATATTATTTATTTAATTAATTCATTAGATGCATGCATTTTTTATATAGAAATAAAAAAACAGCCTTTTATTTACTACTAGCTTCAGCCCGCAGCTTCGCCCGCGTACATAAAATATAGCCTATGTCACTCAGGAATACAGCAGCTTTCTATTTGTGTAAAAATTTTAGCAATCGGACCAGTATTTCCACAGATTACCTCATACAAACAAAAAAAAAACAAACTTTACCTCTTTATTATATTAGTATAGATTTTTTTTTTCAAGATGGAATATCATTAAATAATTTCTCTCGTCCTGGGTGGAGCGAGAGTCTCAGACTTTCTATACCACCCAAGCGGAGCCTAATATTTTTTGCTTATAAATAAATAATATTATAGCGATGCGATATAAAGATGGTTGATAATAGGCACAGAACACAAATCAAGCGTAACATTTTTTTCTGTTGGGGTTGAAAACAGAATCGCTGCCAATTCTGGTGATCTGGTCCTTACTGGCTAGCAAGTTACTAAACGTTTGGCAAAGACATTCATTGTGCGTATAGCTTCTTCTTCTTCTCGATTCGACGGTAAACTCGCTAAATTTTTTGGGCCCAGTAAGTGGCCACGTTGATAGCTGCATCAGTGGCGCTCATTAGATCCTCCAAAGTGCAGGTGTAGGGGCACTTGGGGCATTCTAACATGTATAGCTAAAGAGTGAAATTCCCTGCTGGAGTCTGTTTCCTGATAGCTACAACTGTCTTTGAGTCAAGAGTGAACAGGTTACTTCTAGCCAAGCATGCTTCATCGTCTACCATATCATCGCTTTTCACTAGGTATTGGTCAAATAAAACAAAAAGTAAAAAAAATAACTTGTCAGTCTGCAAAATAACACCACGTACGTTTTAGAAATACTATCAAAACGCATGTAAATTCACAACCAAATTAAAAAAACCCTAATTTCAGAGATACACGGCACAATTTATAGGATAACAATACAAAGTATACCTACCTAAATGGGCATCATTACGCAAATTGAAGTTCTATCTTACCGAGACATCGAGCATTTATATAAAACGTCAGTTGAATTACAACGTTCTGTCACAAAAACGTCAATTGCAACCGAGAACATATACAACAACGACTGAAATCGTACCGTGTATCAATTATACCTCTTCATCATCTACCTAGCCTTTTTCCCAACTATATTGGGGCCGGCTTCCAGTCAAGCTGGATTTAGCTGAATACCAATATTTTACGAGGAGCGGCTGCCTACCAGACCTCCACAACCCATTAACTGGGGTAACACGGTGCTTCATGGCAAGACTGGAGTCAGATTTACTGGCTTCTGACTATCCGTAATAACTGCCAAAGATCTACACATGACAGCCGAGACCTACGGCTTAACGTGCTTTCCGAGGCACGGAGGAAACTCGTTATGTTTAGATGGTCACCCATCCAGAACCTTGGCAAGCGTTGCTTAGCTTTAAAGATCGACCCGTGCGGCTGTTATTATCTAGCCACGAGCTTCTCAAGTATCAATTACATATAATAGGGGATCACAAAAAATCATAATGACATTTATCTAAAAGTCATTATATCAAATGAAGTAGAACATACGCAGACCGTAGGTAGGTATCGCGTTATAATTATAGCGATTACACGCCCAGATAAACATCCTAGGATCAGACTTGTCAGTTGAAAATAAGAAGCTAAAAGATGACAGACGGACAGGCTAAGACAAATTACACGAACACATATGGTGATCGTTCTAAGCTTCATTAAAAGTTAGTTTTTATTTCAAACTAGCTTCTGCCAGTGGCTTCGCCTGCGTGATAGTAGAAATTATATACTTAATCTATGTTACTCATTGATAAAGTGGCATTATACCGGTGAAAGAATTTTTAAAATCAGTCCAAGAGTTTGAGCTTGTTCATTATAAAAAAAAACACAAATCTTTTCTCTTTATAATATTAGTAAGCTGTCCCCGTGGTCACACCCGAGTCTTTGGTTACTGCTCCGCCGCCGTTTGTCGTAGCGTGATTTTATATGGCCTACAAACCTTCTTCCATAAAGAACAACCTAACACAAAGATTTTTCCAATTCGAACCAGTACTTCCTGATATTAGCCCGTTCAAACCAACAAACAAACAATCAACTTTATAATATTAGTTTAGATAAATACTTCACTATTTCGTTTCCGACTGTACATTGTATAGGTCGATATGATGTTACTTGTGTATCGAGTGGTATATAGTGTCAATCAAGTGTCAATTTATTTATTAATACCATACCTATCCCGGTTCACTCAACGGACACTTGAACCCTTGGCTTAGGAACATGGAATTGATGATATTAAATGTCAGGCAACTTTGATGAAGACGATTGTAGCTATTACGATAGTTTTACTGAAGATTTTTATTATTATTATTTTGTTAATGTTTTTTTAGAGGAGCTCGTGGCTAGATAATAACAGATGCACAGGTCGATCTTCAAGGTTAAGCCATGCTTGCCAAAGTTGGTCTGTGGATGGGTGACCATCTTATCATAACGAGTTTCCTTCGTGCCTCGAAAAGCACGTTAAGCCGTAGGTCCCGGCTGTCATTTGTAGATCTTTGGCAGTCGTTACGGATAGTCAGAAGCCAGTAAATCTGACTCCTGTCTTGCCATGAAGTACCGTGTTACCCCAGTTAATGGGTTGTGGAGGTCTGGTAGGCAACCGCTCCTCGTAAAATACTGGTATTCATTTTGTTAATGTTTTACCAGTCTCAATTTCATCTGCCTAGCCTTTTCCCAACTATATTGGGGTCGGCTTCCAGTCAAGCCGGATTTAGCTGAATACCAGTATTTTACGAGGAGTGGCTGCCTACCAGACCTCCACAACCCATTAACTGGGGTAACACGGTACTTCATGGCAAGACTGGAGTCAGATTTACTGGCTTCTGACTATCCGTAACGACTGCCAAAGATCTACAAATGACAGCCGGGACCAACGGCTTAACGTGCTGTCCGAGGCACGGAGGAAACTCGTTATGTTAAGATGGTCACCCATCCACAGACCAACCTAGGCAAGCGTTGCTTAACCTTGAAGATCAACCTGTGCGGCTGTTATTATCTAGCCACGAGCTCTACCAGTCTCAATTGGCAAGCGTTAAAGTAGTTCATGATTGAGAACACTTGCAGGCATTCTCCTTTAGATTAGGTAATTAATTAATTAATACGCAAATTAATTAATTATAATTTAATTCAGAATATCATTTGCTAATATTGCGTCAAACATTGTTCTTTATGACCGTACTATTACCTATGTCTACAAATCAATAATAAATATAACCATACCCCAACTATACAAAACCATGGAGATGTCCTAATGATAATTGTCGGGCAATTCGCTGCCCATAACTAACGAAAGATTCAAACACAATTTATTCCCTTTTGACCAGGTACGTATTTTCCAATGACTTCTCCCACTCTAGGGCGGAGCACGAGTGTGTCAGCACGCCTATTTTCCTTCCTTGCCTTGAGTTCTAAGTCCACGGGTTTTCCTTTTGGAATTCAACCCATAGCCCCAGCAACCTTCGGCCCTGACAACTCTTTGAAGCGCACGTGGAACTCTACATACCGTCTACGAATCGGGCTGGACGGTTTCACTTTTAAGGTGCATCCAGAATTTCAAATACCTATGTCTCATTTCATCATCATCATCATCATTTCAGCCGATAGACGTTCACAGGCTGGAGATAAGCGTCGCCACAACGACCGGTCCTGTGCGTCTAACATCCATCGGATTCCCGCAACCCTCGCCAGGTCGTCGGTCCACCTTGTGGGAGGCCTTCCAACGCTACGTCTAATTTATTAAATTTCAAATGTCATAATTATTCGATATACATCCACCCTAAACTTTCACGTGGAAACCGATATTGTATCGATCCGTGAAATGCGCTAATCATATTCTTTAATTTATCAATGTGTCGACACTAAAATGTCAATGCTCCGATGCGATTTGTTATCAGGCCGATATATAAGATACGTATGTATTGGTCGGTAGGTATATAATGTGGCGGTAACCACACTATAAGCCGCTGTAGGTTATTTCTTTTTTAAACACTGCTAAATGATCTGACAAACATTGTTCTGGTATTAAAATTATCAAAGAAAACCGACCTTTGACCTATTCTCAGACCTACCAAAAATTCATAAAAATCGGTCAAGACGTTTTGGAGAACTTTGATAAGAAACACTGTGACACAATATTTTTTATATTTATAGAATATCGTTTAACGATTAGGATATCACCTGATGGTAAGCGATAATATGCTCTACAATAGAGCAAGCTGGCCTAGAAGTAACTTTATTCACTCTGGACAAGACCACTAGGCTGTTGCTTTTATTTGACTTTTTACTTTTAGCTGGTGCCCGCATTTTTTATTTTTGCGTAAGACCCTAATTATTTTTGAAAAATAAATGTAGCCAAGTTATTTAATGAAAATCCCGTCAAAATCGGACCATCCAGCAGTTTCGGAGATTACCCAGAACAAATAGACAGACCGACAGGCAGACAAAAATAGCTGTTTTTGGGTATTGACTATTGGATACACTTTCATATTATTATATTTATTATGTACATATTTAGTAAAAAATGATACTTATTACAAACACTTTAATTTATATGTGGCTAGATGTAGGTACCTACACATTGAGCGTACATTTCAGTCAGAATTACCGATGGACCTACCCATAACCGCATCGGGTACCTAGAGTACCTACTACGTACCGACAGACAATGAATTTTCCTGAACTCTAATTTGGATTAAATGTGCGCATGCGACTCTATCCTCGCTAGCGTCAGTCAGAGTAATCGTGACGTAGGGGATCACGTGCCTGCATTTATACTAAATTATTGTATTTGAATTGGTATTTTGATTCCGATTCCTCATACCATTTATGGTCAATGGTATTTGTACACAATATTGGAAAACCGATGACATGATGACCTATGAATCTTCAAGATTTTTGTGGTAACAGAAACCGCTAAACACTAGGTATAGTCCTAAAAAGGGTATGTAAAAATGCAATGTATTGAACACCAAGGATATTTTCTAACCGTAATCGAAACTCAACACATTCAAAATAATAAATATCCGTAACCGAAGCCGATAAAAAATTTCGGATAGTTTCGGATACAGACTATGACAGGTTTTTATTTATTTTGGCCGGCCAAAAAAATGATAAATAAAGACTAGAAATAAAAGTTAAATCTTGTCTACATTTTACACAGGTTCTATCCTAAACTAGTGGTTAATCCGAAATCACTTCAAAACCTTATCCGAAACCGGTACTTATTAATCCTAGATCCGAAATTGCATATCCATAAACATCCCTCCTAAAATCCTAACGATCACTCTGTGCATACTTCTCATACCGAAACCGTACAGCAACAACATAAAAATCAAATAAAAAAAAAATCAAACAAAATAATCTGATAAAAACTAGAATAGATTTTATGATACGATAAATACACATTTCTATTTCCTTGAAAACCGAACGTTTTTAGTGGAAACTGCGCGATCCATTCTGTGATACGCGTTATCAGTGAACAACTGATAGCGGGGCTTGTAGGTAGGGCGGCGGTGGCGACATCTAGTCTAGCGGGCGGCACACGCGTCAACGAACAACCGCCAGACACCCCACACCACACGCAGACGTTTCTACCTACGCGCCCGTTTATCTCACTGATTGACACAATCACAACGCTGTACAATAATGATCACATCGTCCAAATAAAGAAAGTAATATACAATTGGAATGCTCCGTTTCAAGTGTTACTAATTTGAAGTATTCCTGTTTCGGCATCAAGTTTTTCGTCATCAAAGGTTTCGGCATCCAAGCTATTCCCGTTTCGACACCAATAGGTAATTAGGTATTTTGGGCCAATACAAAACACCAATCCAAAATACCTTGTTTGGGTGCCGAAACCTCTGGTGACGAAAATTTGGAGCCGAAACAGGAATACTTCACAAAATTTTCATTGCACGTTTATTTTAGGCGAGCAACAATTTTCCTTAGTTTCGCTCCACGTGTCATATGAAGGACGTGCCCGGGACTCGGTGATGAGTAATTATAATTATATTTAAGTTCTGAACTAATTATTAATGTACATAAAGACCTGACCCTAAATAGTTTGTACACGTGCCTAATGAGCTTTGGAGCTAAGGCGTTTGACATTCTATATGCTCACTAGCTTCTGACTGCGGCTTCGCCTGTGTGAAAGTAGTTTTCTCCAAACTTTGAATCCTCGTTTCCTCCCCTTAGGTGCACTTTGACGGGTGACAGGAAAGAATGGAAGAAAAAAAAACGTGTTGCGCCGACCTCACGTAATATGGGTTAAAGGCAGGAAGAAGAAGAAGGGTGTGTACTTTGGAAAATCCTTTCTTAGTGCCTACGTTATAAAAGGAAACTTGTGCTAATTTTCACGCTCCTAACCCCAGTAGTTTTGGCTGTGCGTTGGCATGTCAGTCAATCAGTTTCTCCTTTCATACACAAATGAAGTTTCTTAATTATTTTCGTGTGCTTTGAAGGCACAAATACGTGTATTTGATGGTTTCGCCAAAACACTCAAAGTTTCCAAGTATCAAAATTATTATACGCGTCGTACTTTGACGTCGATACCCAAGATACTCCATGAGCGCGGAAAATGTCAGTGACGTCATTGTATGGCCCTAATTATGTAGAGTAACATAAATCATGATTATACACTTGGCTCCCTTTCAGGTAGGTACAAACAGTTTACCCTATAAATCTAAGTATACCTTGTTATATGGAAATTGATTATGTTTTTGTTTTACTAGACGCTTCATATACTTTAAAATGATGTATTACTTTGTTTCAGTAGGATGAATTCGTATTCAGATCGCGTTCAGGATCAAGCGGGAACTATATTAGACTGACGCATACGTGTGCCACGCCTGATTAGTACGTGGAACGACGCCACGTGGCGTGGATCTAATGTAGCTCTACAAGTCTAGTTGCCATAATTATAAAATGTATGGAGACCGACCCGCCCAGATCTGCATAAATGACCTACGTGTGAGCAATGTAGTTCTACCTTCATACGTGCCATGCCGATCTTAAAGAAGGTGATGATACCGTTGAGAAGGCCAAAAGTTCAGAGACAGATGAGCAGATCTTTGTGCTATTAGTAGTAACAGTAAATCCTGAATCAAAGGTCACGGTAAAATCGATCGTACTTTTTCTTTCTTAGTATTTAACGATATCGCTCCATCTATTCGTGAATAATCCTTTATATTATCTCCGATCCTCACAGTATCAATGCGAGCTTGATTCCTAGAACACCCACTTAGTCACCAGAAACCCTTAATCCTTCTTTGATCGTATCGATGAAACCATTCCATTCCCTTTGACCAAGGACTTATTCAATTCCTTGATCCTGATTAAGAATCCTACAAATCATGCTTGATTGACCTTTCAGGAAAGAATAGATAAAGCAAATCTCTCTCAGAGGGGATAGTCATCCCTGATATAGATAGTAACAATCTACCAGCTAATTGCCAAAATATCATTAGAGCCTTAATTTGTCTTGCCAAGTTAATGATACCCTCTTATATTTAGCAACATTTCAAATAAGAGAGCAGTGTAATCAGATCGTGTACGGGGGTACAAAGTTACAGCTTATCTTCCACCACCAGGCGGGGTCGTCGCTCCTCATTAGTGTTGTATTTCAGATTAATTACGGTCTCAATTAAAATAATGCTTTTAATCATTACGTGGAGAATTTCCTTATAAACTTGGCTTGGTATTGCAATGGGAATGTAGTCGCCATTTTATAACAGAGAAGTTGGGAATAGTTATTTCTAAGCTTGATATTTATCGAGTCTAATTGCAGGTCCAGCGTAGCGTAAATGCTGTCGATTCTATAAGCTATACGGATTTTGGAACGCGAAGATAGATTTGACAACGGAAATTACAATTACAAATTGCAATCATAAATAGCAAATGGCTTGTATATGAAGCGAGTCGGATTTGAATAACAATAACAGGTTACCGATGAAATCTAGGTGATAATGCAATTCAGGATATTTGACTGGCAATCAGAGTAAAGGTAAATATTACAGCACCTGTATCCGATCTACAGTACTAAATATTGTAGAGCCTCTTTCCTCCGTAAAAAAAGGTTTAGGGACTAGTGTATATTAAAAGAGATACAAAACTGAATCGAGTTTAAACATAGATTTTAGACAGGTCTGTCTTCCTACAGTTAGTTGCTCTAAATAAAAAGCTCATTTCTCGAACAATCCTGTAGCCCTGGCAAGTGACGGTTCACACACATCTCCTTGAGACACACGAGGAACACAAGGCGCCATCGACCCGGGCATTAGTGGTATCGAACAATGAGTTACCCATCGCTTGCCATTCGCAAATCCGGGCCTGTCTCTTCCCCACCTTCGTATCATGGCTTGGACCAGGGCCGAGTGGTCGTCGCCACCGATCGCGTCTATGAGGACAGGGCTATGGTCCACCCAAGCGAGGCAGACTTGTCCGTGCTTTCGGCTCAATAGTAACACCTAAGCGTTTCTACGCACCGAAGTCAGGACGACCTTACCTATCGATTTATAATGGCTGGTATTAATTACATTATGTCACTTGGCAACAAACAATAAAGGTTAAATATGGGTGACCCATTTACCTCACCCCATTGCAGATACCCATCAACAAATATTACCTAAGACATAAATTACCTAAAACTTGACGTAACTAACATAAATACACGCGAATGACGCATCTTGCATTTAACACGTCTATGGCTGACACACATTGTTCTATAATAAATAACGTATTGAACTTACTAGCACGTTAACACTGTCTGTGACATTTTTAGACTGTATACATAAAATGCGTGTGCTGGCGTGATGACGTCATCGTGACCCGTATAGCTGCCAATTCCTCCGTGTATAAGGTACCCCTAGCATTTGTTAGGCGAAATACAAGACGTTGATAAACGTCGAAATAAAATCAACTTTATGGATGATTCAGTTTATTGTTTAATGTTTGTTTAAATGTTTCGAGCCCTCTGTAGTGCTCGTAAAACGCGCGCGAATTAAATAAATAAAGAAATAAAACAAAGAGAATAAAGTGTGAATAGAAACATAGACGTAGCTCTGCAGGAAGAGCTTACTGGCATTCTCTATGCGAGTTACACAGTTATTCTAGCTTTATTGATGGCACAAAGACCATAAATGCTTGTAGAAAATTGCTACTGTTGCTAAGGCGTCATCCATGTGTTATAGACTTGTCTAATATAGCTTTACGAGATAACCAAATTCCACACGAAGCTACTGACACATTTACTAAGAATCTCAAGTCGGTGCGTTCATCTAGAGAATAACCAGTAAGTATTGCCTCAGTACGACGTCAAACAATATTGAATATTGACTAGTACTGTGCCGTTTGACGACAAAGTAGCCTTTAGAACCGGCTAGGAGTTATGCACAGGTGTTTCTGGAGGTCACCGTAACAAGAATCTTAGCAGTCAGCTGTGAAAGACCTTAGGACTGTAGTGCTATGTGTACCGACGTCATTTGACGGCCGCTTCCTTTGTAATGTACCTATGGTTAGATTTGAAATCGCCTCGTCGTCTGTTGCTAGGCAGGGACGGTGAGTAGGTATATGGTAAATAAGCAGAAACGCTTTAGCATAATTTTTCTACTGCTATTTTTTGTCATACCTGCCTCATGAAGAACAAAAAATCTAAATAATAAATAGACTGTGCCAACACAGTATTGATTGCAGAGGTTACGCGTAGACAGCGGATATTTTCAAGAATACCTGGCATTCACACTACAAAAATGCACTGAAAAACTTCGTTAACATTTCGGAATTAATTGCTGTAACAAAAAGGAATATATTGCAAGTTTATTTCGGTACCCTCGTGCCACACCCACACTAGACATTGGCAGAATGCGCCGTCAATGTCGACTCACTCATTACCGACCACCATGCAAAAAACAGCTTTTGTCTTTTCCGTAAAATCACACCCCACTTACCCAGAATTCGTTATGCAAAATATTTACGATAGAATCGAAAAAACAACTTCCTTCCTTGGCCCATTCAGTTCATGTTTGATTATTTGTTAAATTTTCGTGAAATAACTTTCAATTAGTATTCAAGAAGATAGTATTATTTAATTTATTTAACAAGACGTTCAATCTGCCTGCTCCTCGTGTCGCGGTTTTGTGGTGTGAGAAAACGTACTCCACAACTGAACGTGCCTAAATGAATCTTGTGCCAAAATTGATCAAACACGGCCTTATCTCATTACAATACCCCCTTTATAATTGTGCAACATTAAACAAATTACAACTTAATTTTTCACGAATAGTTAGATTAAATAATTTTGAAAGTATTTTAGGAAGACCATATGTACAGCACATATGGTCATAAAACCAGGTATTAAAATTAAAACAGTTGTAACAAGTGTTAATATATTTGGTGACAATACTGTTAAAATTAAATATTAAAATAGCATTTCTGTTGACATTTATAAATTGGTGTACTGACATCAGAGTTCAGGTTTCAGATTTTTTATAGGATTATCGGCTTTATTTTTTGGCGAGACAGGGGGTGAAGTCGAATGGACGGTTTTGAGAGAGGTTGATGTATGATTCGTGTGCTCTCACACGTAGGCAAGGTGTGAGTCAGAGGCGTGACTTCGAACACGCCACCTATACATAATCATATTTGTGTTGTCACAGCTTGCAGCAGATAACGGCTCGACCAACAATTATGTAAGAGTTAACCCCTCAGTGTGAGTGGTGACATTGGCTGTACTAAAACTTGAAATGTTTGCACAGCGTCGTAGGCATGCCACCCAAAGGCAATCGAATTGACGTTATCTTGACAGCGTTGAAGCAAATGCACCCAATTGAGCATTTTCTAGGAAACAACACAGCACAATATTGAAATATCAGATTCAATAATGATCATATGCTTAATTAACACTTAAATAAAATGAAGCATTCAAACTGGTAAGGTTACGTGACTAAACTTTATCAACTCAGAACCGCCATCATTAATTACATTATCAAATGCCTTGACAAAAACTGTTACAGAACACTTGATAAATCTGTTAACTTTGATGCATAACGTTATTTGCATATCGTTAACGTTAATATGCACATAGCATAGCTTGATTAGCCTTACAATGTTTCTACTGCTGGAACTTAAACCTCTTCTCTGAGAGAGGGAAAAGACCGTAATTCACTACGCGCCCAGAGATGGTTGGTAGATATCACAAGTCTTCGTTTAGGACATGCCAGTTTTCTAAAGATGGTTTTTGTTTGCTGTTTTGAAAGCAGTGTTGAAATAAATTACACCAAGTAAAGTGATTACCTGAGTTTGAAACCCATGATCTAAAAACTCGTACTTTGGGGCCAATATGCACAAACACTGATTGACATATCAACGCACAGCCAAAACTACTGGGACTAAAAACGTGAAATTTTGCACAAAGCTTCCTTTAATGCAAGCACTAAGAGACGATTTTCCAAAGCCCGAATTCAAGGACATAACGACGTTCAAAAGTTTGTATGAAGAAACCCATTTACACGAGGGAAGCCGTTGCTAGTTTGCTAATAAAAAGTTTAATACTTACATCTCAATTTACTCGAAATATTTTAAAAGAAAAATATCAAAGAGTGTAGTGCAATACAATAATATAATTCATATGTGCATTGGTCTTTTGATCCGCAAGCCGTTGGTCCTTTGTTGCGAGTTAGGGTTACGAAGAGGGAGCGGTTGCTATGCAGCAGGGGACGGCTGGTTATCGATGGGGATTTGTGCAACAACATTACATGCGCGAACTTGCTACTATTTAACCTTGAACACAATGGATGCTCGATACCCGAATGTTTTGTTGGAGTAAGAAAAATATGGGTCGTAGGTACGCAAAAAAGTAAAGATTGCTTTTACATCTAGTTTTTTTTTGTTATTATGAATAGATGCTCGCGTTTGACCATTATCTCACCTGATGGTAAGCGATTTGGCCGACGATGTAGCACAATGAAAAAGTTAAGACACTTGACAATAAAATTAAGACTAATTCAAACACGGATAGAATTTTAGATAACCTAATATCATAGTTTTTAAGGAAGGAAGTCCAAGAACAAAAAAAAATACAGCATCTTCTACTTTACTGATTTTTATAAGAAAAAAATTGTTTATATGTTTTGGTAGGTCTAAGAATAGGGCGTAGGCTACTTTAACCTCATACCCGTATCACTTATCGTTGCCTTTATATGTCAGAATAATAATAATATAATAATTTTGTCGAATAATTAATCCCAGGATTTAATCATCATCTTCATAACTCCGGGATTTTAGAGGAGGTATTATTAATTCCAAGTTACTTCCACGAACTTTAGGTAAACATACTCTACCTATTCCAATCTGTGACTACAACACAATTGTCGGCTTCCGTACATAAAGGATACATATACAGCAGAAACCACAGTCGCTATGCAGTCTTGATAACCTAGATATAGCAGTGCGAACAATGCTCATTTGATTTTCTTCCAATAGGAACCAATCGCACTACACGCTTGTATTACTTGCATTACTACCTACATTAATAGGCTTATGTGGATATTTCATTGACTAATAAAACATTATGTATGAATTATATTTTTAAATATTTCAATTTAAAAAAATATTTAAGAATATAAGAAAACACATCCCACCGGTATCGGGCACAGGGTCCAATCTACCAACGGTCAGGGCTCTAGAAAAAAGAACCACCTAACTATACAAGCCGTGTCCAGAAGTAGCACTTTCTGAATCAAGCTCTTGATTCTAATGCCGCGGCCACACTCTCGACGAGTAGCATGGGAAGTAACGAGGAAAGGAGGCAGAGACATAGTGTGGCCACGTTACTCGTCATGCTCCTCGTCCTGCCCACTGCTCCCTATCTTGTCGGTCTTTGCGCGCGAGAGAGAGAGAGCAACATCGCGGCAAATCACGGCAGCGCGAGGAGCAGAGCGATGAGCAGCGCGAGGAGCATAGTCTGGCCGCGGCATAAGGTGTTGGTCGAGGTTCGTGGCTATTAAGCCATTGGCTGACACGACGTACATACTACACACGTATCGATATAATGTTCGCCATGTCCACATCCCACATGTCGACAATCTCGCGAGCCAAGTCAATATACATACTTTATTTGAAAATTTAGTAGTAGTTTTTTTTTGGCAACCGAACTAAATACAGAACCTCTTTTTTGGAAGTCGGTGAACAATGAACTTTCTAAAAAATGGACCCTAAAAGATTAACGTCTTCAAAACTTTATCCTTAAGAGACTGGAAATTCACAAAACAACAAAAAACGTAAAATAACCTAATTAAAATTAGGGGTGATTTTTGTCGTTGACCCAAAAAAGGGTGATCAAATACTGAAAAGGTTCAATTTAAATATTTACCAAGGTGATTGCATTGACATTGTTTCACCTTAAGGTTTGTTATCAAAACGAAATTGTAGGTGGTAGTCGTTAAAAATAATAATTGGTCAAAGATTTACGTTTGAATGAGGGCAACACTGAGGAGTCAGGTCTACGCACCTATGAAAACGCTTATGATAATGACATTAGTTAGACGTCAACGTCTTGTGTACGTTTTCAATGGAAGACCTAAGGAGCGCCAACTATGGTTTAGATGTTCTGAAAATCTTAGGTCCGTTAAGGACAACGAATGATATTTTACGATTTTGGGCATTGACAGAATCTACCTTTAAATGTGCAGGAGTTGGTATGTATTGGAATTATGAGCTCAAGCCATTCTGTGTATGAGCACTATTACGTTCTTCAATCATCAAATCCAATTTAACCGAACACAACACGATCAAAACAAAACGTACCTACAAGGAGTTCAGGACCCTAAGCGGCAGAATGTCATTAATTCTCAACAATACAGTAACGCAACACTACAAACAACAATTCACGCGCAAACATATCAAATCACCCCAAGATTTACGTAATCGCATGTAAGACTGTATTCCAATTACGGAACCCTACCTTTATACATAATTCCGACATTAGAAACAGGAATGAATAAGGAAAAGGCCGAATGACGAATCAAGTCAATGATTCCTTGAGTCATTGACGAGGTAAAACCTTGGATTATCTGACGAGAATGACGTAGACTTCAGCATTCAGGAAATCCTTCCTGTAACGTCCTCGAATGACAAATTAGCTTTTGATCTAGATTTATTTTCAGCACTCAACATCAAATCTGTTTAAAAGCTCTCGTGGCGAAATCTCGACGTTTTCGAGTACGGTCTGATTTGTAAAATTAGTTAACCTAAATTCAGTTTGATAAAGGGCTAAATTATTATTTGTGTATCCGGTGAGGAAATACTGGCTTGGTAATTCCGGAAACCTAGAGGTAAACTCCGTAGTAGCTATATTAATATTTAAATTATTAATTAATTCGCCTGCATCGTTAATCTCGTAGTCTCAAGCTCGACTGCTGAGCATGGACTCCTGGGTTCCATTCCTGAATTGGGCCAAAGAATGCTATTGATTTATTCCCTTAGGAACTCTATAGCAGCCCGGAGTTTGAAAGTTAATGGTGTGACACCCTTATGCCTCGAAAAGCATATAAAGCCGTTGGTTCTAAGCCTGATCTCTCTCCAGTCGTGACGGTTGCCGTCCCATCAGACTATGAGAGTAAAGGAACAAAGAGTGCACCTATATTTGCGTATACACTGGTGCACCATCATATCTCCTGCGTACTTGGCTAATCTCTGTTGAGATTGGCCACCGAGGTGGTAATTCGGTCGAGAAAATTACTAATTAATTAAAATTTAGTTGTATAACAATACTTCACGTAACGTTTGGGAGAAGACACTGACTCCGACAGGAGCACACAGATGTTCTCACTGGGCCCAACAATAAGGGCCTCATTCTGCTACACCCTTTTACTAATAAATTATCTCTTATCTGTCTTATTGTATGTGTATAGAAGTAGGTGGGTAGTGGATACACGTATCTTCATAAGGAAGTATTCCTGTTTCGGCACCAAAGGTTTCGACAACCAAGCTAGTCGCGTTTCGGCACCAATAGGTTTTACCTATTGGTGCCGAAACGCGACTAGCTTGGTTGTCGAAACTTTTGGTGCCGGAAAACTTGGTGCCGAAACAGGAATACTTCTTTATAAGGGTTGTGACACACAGAAGCGGACAAGCCATTAATTGGCACAGCAGGGCGGTAAAATCGAATATCACGTAGACATTCGGGAAAAATGCCGGTTGGCATTCCCAAGGTAGGCACAAGCCGAATGATACCGAACGTAACGTGGTTGATACGGATCGGCTTTCAGCTACAAAAATACTACCAAATTAGATGAAATGTCGATCGGAATGAACAACCCGATCAGCAGAACCGATTTAACACGAACAAGTACAGTCATTCGGGTCGACATTATTGTTCGGTAAATACTGCCTTAGAGGAACAGCCCTAAGGGGTTTGTGTTATGGTGAGAATCGGAAGATCTCGTTATGTTTTACAAAAATATTTAATATCCATTAGGTTTATAACAAAAAACCTCGTACAGCTTAAGGTAAGGCTAGACTTACATCCTATCTGCTGTAAACACACCAAAAAGGAACAACCGTATACGTTGTAACAACACAACACCGACTCCAAAGTGATAAGTCTCACCTAGATTTGGTATATTAGAAGATACCTTCAAACTTTAAAGTGCGGTCTGCGCCTCATGTATGGCCGTTGGTGCCTCAAGTTACCTGAGCCATCTTAGAAATATAAGGAGAAAAATATGGGTCAGACAATTAGAAGCACTGACTGTACCTATCGTACAGTCAGTGCTTCTAATTCGTAACAAAAAGGTAAATAAATAAGTTTGTACTCACCCGATCGTGGAATTTGCTCGAGTCATAAGACCTCTCCGAGCAGAGGTTGTATATTTTATAGTGGTCCTTGTGCATCTTCTCTAGAAACCTGTACACTTCGTCTATGTGATTCCTGTATACACCTTCTAACTTCTCGGCGGGAAAGCCCATCGCTATCAGCCTGTCTGTGATATCTGTACAATTGCTGTTAAGGACATATTTCGACAAATAATTAGAGCAACAATATTCAATACAGATTAGTTTGGGTGGATACGATTACAGAGTAGAGTTGATAAGGTTTCTTTGCCGTCTAGACGAAAGCTTTCACTAGAAAAGCTCCTTAGATTTCTAAACAATTGAGTTCTTAAGTAGGTACTGGAAACTCAACTACGAGAAATCGTGTCCATCCAAAAATTGTATACAGTACTACCTAATACATAATTTATTTAAAAAATAAGATCGATGTTGTGTATCAAACATAGGAATGTGGCAAAACAATGATTACCAATACAATGTGCGGTAAAAGCCATATAAAAATAATAGTTAAATTAAGTCCTTAAAATATTAGGCAGAATTAGTTTTATTTATGGCATTGTATTGAATCTTTGTTTAGTTACAGGAATAAAGGAAAAGTTTGGATAACTATTTTAACGAGTAGACGTAATACCTATATTGTTTAGTACGAGGTAGGTACAGCTGAATCAATTGAGAAACCATCTCACAATAAAATATACCTAAGAAAGGGAGACGACTTGGTATGACTTGTGTATGACGTACAGCTATATCTCTTTCCTTACAAAACGGGGTAACGTTCTGTACCATATCTACTACTACATGACCAGACCCGCCCTAGGTTATGCTTTCGATTTCGTACACAAATTTTATTAGCTACAAGGAGAGTATTAAGTATCACACACGCTGCAGCAAATATCCTGGTCATCCTTAGCAATCCTAGCCGAAAATGCAGGGTAAAGTCTTCTAGGTGCATGAAGCAAATAACCAGTGGAGTGCGCGTACGATGCTATTGCGCTCGCCAAACATATGCTAAAACTAGTAGACACGGCAATCGCAGGTGTAGTTACGCACGGCACGCGCTCCCGATTGTCAGGCGAATAAAATTAAAAATAATGCCTAGTTGTGCTATTAAATGGTGTGGAAAGTGTTCTAATACTTCAAGTTACACAAAAGAAGGGATATCATTTCATAGGTAAGTGATTTTCTACTTCAATTTCATTAAAAACGAAAAATGCATTCAAATAATTGCATATTAGAAATTTGCGCTACTGTCCCTTTCTCGCACACTCAATTGCATATCTGTAGCTGTCTCTTTTTTTCTCGATAGTGCCGTTCACAGAACAGTGACGCCTATATCGATATAATTTAAAATATAGGTCTATAACGTACCTTATGTTTTTGGAACGAAGTTTTTTTTGTTTTATTAAACTAAATAAAAGAAATGGTCACGCAACAAAACCGTTATATACATGATTATTTATATTATTTTAAATAGATAATTAATTTTATTTTATTTTAATCTTAAACTTGTGTTTTGTGTGCATTAAAAACAGATTTCCAAACGATGACTGATGATCTTGTTTTATTACACAATTGCAAACAAAACCTCATAATTGTATTTATAAGTCAAATTATCGATATCTATATAATGCCTGTAATTGTTTAGTTGAAATAAACGCTTTGATTTTGATTTTATTTTTGTAAGTGACTGATTTTAATTGAATATTCATTTCATTGAGTAGTTTTATGTTAAAATCCATTTTATCGATATCGACTATTTGCTTTGAATCAATTAGAGCAATCACTAGCAAGACGTAGGTACACGACTTGACCTTGAACGGACCAATAGCAGCCCTGCATTTTTCTTCGTCCCCCGGCCCGACGTGGTGAGTTGTTTAGTTAGAAGAAATTGGGCTATGCGTTCTCTAGTGGTTATATTCTCTATGTCTAGGTGTCTTGTGCGAGACAGAAGATCCTACTCGCAATATTATGGCAAGTGAAACTGGCTGTCAATACAAAGCGTCGTCGCGTCCCGATTGACAGGCCAACAACAAAGAAACAAGGATCCAAACAAAATCCGCTTTCTCGTCACGCGTACGCCATCGGATCAGTATTCTTTCGCTAGCCACGTATGTCATGCTCACAGGTTCTAACCGTAATGCAACAGTCATTGCACCCAGCTTAACATCGACGTGTATAAAATGTTTAACGTGTCAGTTATTTGCGCATACATTTAACAATGGCAGAACAAGGTTACGATGTGCAATTATGCATGTGATTACTGACCAAAGTACATACATCTATAATTAGGTAATATGTATGTGTTGGTCTTGGAATATGTGAGCGAACGCGCCCGAAATTGTGTTGATACTGCTTGATACACAACCAATTCAAAGTTACCCTAGTCTGAAATTGGTTTGCTGAACCTTTTCGCTTGAATGAACATTAACAAGTATGTTGTACTAATCAAATACCTCCATCTGTCAGAGGGAAACTGGCAAATAAGATCGGAAGGTCATCTTAGTAGTCGAGAGTTGATTTTCGTCAAGAACTTCTAAATTCTTTAGATAAAGATCTTCTTTGTGTCTCCATAGCTTCTCAGTTGGTGACAGATATGATGAATGTTGCGAGAGGAATTGAAGATGGTAATCAAGACACAGTGCTTTGAACCTGTTGGAAGCAAGTTCTCTGCAGGTCTAATCTGCATTTGATCATCAAAAAGTGCAAATATATGTAAGCGTTTTCCTGCTGTGTTCATGCACACAAAGAGACATTAACCTACTAAGTGTGTCCAATTTGGTTTGGCATAGCGTGACAAATATCTTTCAGATGTACCAGTGGCATAAAATCGTTTATTTAAAGTATGGTTTCTCTTAACATTTTTTATAATGTTACAAATCGGGGATCTAAATATTTGAACCAAGAATTATGGATCAGACTTTTCAGACCCTTGTAGACTTGACTAGATCGATCGATATCAGGCATCCTTCGCTTGGCCTACATTGATAAACCTTGAATTTAAAAGCATTTGATTGAACTATATCTACATAGCAATAGCCTTTATAGAAATCTTCCTTAAATGGATTCTTAATTAAAGAGATTCTATCGCAGAAGTGCGTCACTGCACTGACCGAAGTTATTCGGCGATGGCCGAGTGGCGTTAGGCTAACGGTACCGTTGCCATGGCAACGCCTGATAGGGCCAACGTACTATGGTAATACAATAACATACTTATACAATCAGATAGTTCTTTAGGGACAACAATAAAGCATTCGTGTATACGGAATAAAAAGAAGCAGAAACGGTCGAGATTGAGTTTTGTTTAGTCATCGAAGTACAAAGCTGTATTTTTTATATCAGTCACCTCAAATAGAATCAACCTTTACGTGTCCCAAGCTATTGTTGATATCATTACGTAGTTTAACCCCATAATCGCTCCACTAGATCACGTCACAATAATAACCATTAGTGACAATTATAACATCACAACTAAATTACCTAAACCACAGTCGTAAAGCCAATGTGTGACGTCACTTTCCACGTACGATTATAGAAAGGTCTTTTTACTATGAACCGTGGGCGAAGGCACGGCCGATGGACTGGACAGTGTTGGTAATGGTGACCGCAAAATGTATGTATTACGGTTAAAATAACTCGCGGCACTACGATAAAAAGGTAAATAAGCATTCACCAGACTGCATAATTATAATCATGTTTTGATAGGAATATATTATAATGAACAAACATAAAGGTCCATGACCCATTTATACCTACTACAACCTCTCAATTTACTCGGTTACGGAGTCGAGAAACGCAAACCTTGAAACCATATAAGAAAAAATAACATTTTATTATTGAACGCGAAATAATCGATAATGTTAGTTTTATTTCAATGAGCAAACAGAACATTCATAAAAAATACATTTACGGATTGGTTGGCCGCAATAAAATATTTTAAAGGAGAGAGAAAATGTGAATATCGTGACTGAGACTGACAAAGGTCGAGTGAAGCAGGTGCAGCTTATTGTATAGACTATTAATGCAGACGAAGTAAACGAAGCAAGGATAGAATGCAATGTCCTGGCTTGCGAGCTCAATGTCGCTGTTGGAACGGACGAAGAGCTTGTAACGACAAGTGAGACCTCAATTCATGTCACCATTAAGGTTTTAGTGCCTGTACGGGAGAGACGTATTATGTGCAAGCGGACAGCTAACCGCAACTTACAATTTGTCTGAGATTTGTGTTCATCTTTTTACGCATTCTGTACGTAGTAAAATACGTTTTAAAATTATGTAAGTAAGGAGACAGAAAACGAAGTCAAGGAAGCAGAAATAAATAAGTAAAATCTCCAACTTCACAATTAAAGAGAAAAAATATGAAATCCATACAGAACTCCAATTTAAACTTCTATGAATATTATTCAAATTTAGATAGCAAGTCGACGCGGCAAGTGGTTTCAACTTTCATCCTCGTGATCGCTCAAATGAGATGTGAGCCTTGACTGGGCGCTGACCGAGAATCCTCCGAGATACATCGACGTAAATGGATATCTGAGGAATAACTTACCAACGGAAATGAGTAATACGAACTCCGAAATAGAAATAAGAAAAATGAGAAATATAACTCAATTTGTGAAGAGCTTATAGAGTCCCACTTTAGGGTCATCCATCCCTTGAGCGAAAACTCAGAGATAAGCAATTAATGGCTGCCGTATTTCAGAGCAAATTTTTCCTGGAACGAGTTATGGTAATCAAAAGATTTGACTACGATAATTAAATAAGAAATAAGTAGCTCAGATTTCAACATTTCAATGCCTTCCATGGGCTTAAAGGAGAATAGATCCTGTATTTCTAAATCATTGGATCGCCAATTTGTATGCGACCACAGTAACACTGACTCATAGGAGCAGCACTTGCCACTTCTCCTAGCGACTGCTAAAAAACGAAAAGACACCGCTAAAAACACGTAATATCAGATTACAACACTAAGATAACGCTAGGCGTAATAGTGAGTGACGGGTTAACTCATAAGCGCGCGGCGATTGCAAAACAAAACATTCGTTGTACGCGTCTAAAATATTAAATGAACCTGCAATTTTTTACGGCTTCTGTGCGCAAACCGTGTGACTGTGCAACTATACACCAGGCTCACTTACAGCGCAGACCTTGGAAGCTCAGGCCTGTCTTTGACACAGCAACACCAAGTGACAAAACTTTACCGAATGATTTTCGACTATAGTAAATCGATTACAATAAAACCTGAAATTGAATCAGTTTACACAGCGAAGGACAAAGAACGGCATTATATGACTTTTGAATGTGAAGCAAAGTCTTGCCAGAAAATTCGAGGTTTATTACGAATTTTGCATCAAGTATTGTTCATGTGGAAACAATGATATTCAGTTAGTGTTGAGAACTGAAGCATATATTGTGAGACGAGTTAGAAAATGATATTGAGGTGGTCTGGTTAGGCCACTGATACTAAAATTAATCGGTTTACTTTTTGAGTATTGAGGGCGACATGATTTGCATAAAAAGCAGACTAGTTTTTACTAAAGCTCGTGGATTCCGCCTGTAGTATATTTGAGGGCGTGGCCATTAGGCACGGCGCGTCATCGCAGCATCAAGGACAGGCTGCCTCGCTCGCCCGTAGCTTCCGCGCTGGCTTTCCAATCTGCTGCTTTTGAGCATTAACTTAGTTTTCAGTTAGGTACAATTTTATTCAATCCCTTCCCAAAGTCTAATCCAGTTCGCCTGTTAAAAAGTTGTGGATAGTTTTTTTTTTCTAAAAAGCTCCGGCTAGCTTGGCTTACAACTTTTTGCTTCGAAAAACTAAATAGGAACATTGATAGAGTTTATGGTCTAGGGACGTGAACGAATGAGGCAAATGCAACTTCGCGCCAAAACATGTTAATGATTTATTTAGACACTAAATTACGCAGGTGGACATGCCTAAGGCGGAGTAAAGGATGTAATTATAATTTTTGTAACTAAATTCAACTCTAACGTGAGTAGGAATGATGCTATGCACGTCGCATAAATAAAACAGAAACTGCCAACAGCTAAATTAATTGCCGTAATAATATACACTGATAGCAATAATTGCATACATTGTTACAGTCACTGAAGATGGTGGTCATTATGAAAAAAAGGAATAATCAAAACAAAAAAAACAAACACGACGAGTGAAAACGAACGAAGCGATATGGTCGACGAATAAAAAAACGAGAATCATTTACGTAATTGCCTGTTGCTATGGCGGAGCACAGCGTACAACGCAAATGAGTTCAAACAGTTGATCTAACGCAGCGTAACATTTGTACAGAATAGGTGCGCTACATGAACACGCACAATTTAGTCTTCAACAATAAATCCCCCTTTACGAATAAGCTTCTACTATTGAACCGGCTTAGGGAGCAATAACCTAAAGAAATCCAATTACACAAAGGAGCTCAACGCTGACATATGTGAAAAAAGATTATCTACCATTTGCAGTCTGCAGACTTAAATTATGCATGCAAGTTAGCATAGCGCGCATATGAACTACCCCAGGTGACCTAGATATAGACAGCTCACTAAGTGATTAAATAATGCAATTGAAGACGTTCGCTTGTCGTCAAATGCGGAAATTTTCAATCGATCGTCGTTCGACCACAGCACAATCGCCTTTCAAGTCTTTGTCTTGCAAATAATTTTATTCATAACATAACGATACAGTATATTCCCTATCAGATTGTTTTTTACATAGTTGATTTTAGGATTCTGAGAACACTTCAATTCTTAAGTGTGATTGGGTTGGACATGGTCGCTGTATGTCAGATGAATAGTGCGCTTAAAAATTCACTTTAAATGCTAGGCGATATCGCGGCAGATCAAGAAGGTGGAGAGATGAACTTTACTCTTATTGGAGGGACTAGTCCACAATAACCGAAGATAAGACGTATGTGGAAGGTTCTAACCAGAATTAGCGAAAGACAAAACGGGAAATGGGATTAGAGAAAAAAATATTATTTGTTTAAATATAGTCCTGAACGTACAAATTCTCCAAAAACTCAGTCAACAGCAGTGGAATCAAAACGTTAGCTCCAACAACTTCATCCATAACCAGCTTCATTTACAGTCATTAGTTAGTCGAAACACGAGCCGGTCCTTCGGGAACACCGAGAGAGTTTCCTCGCCGGAATGTCATGGCTAAAACACCATTTGCCTTAACACGAAAATGTAGCGGCCAAAAGTCAAGATGAGATTTTAATTAAGTCATTAAATCATGACACGGGTGACGAGACCCAGGGGGCTACACCACAGAATTGCAAAATAAGGTTATACGGAGTGACAAACATGACAAATTGCGTTAAAGGAAAGTGTACAAACATCAAGGTGTGTTCAATCGTTTCTGACTTGGTTAACTGTTGACTCTAGACCTCAGACAGCTAGATACGATGAAGCAGGTTTCGTAATGAAGTAATAATCAATGCTAATTATTATTAGTAATGATTTCCGAACAATATATTTAATTAATCACGCGAAGTAATTACCATGAAAGATTGAAGCGGCGTTCAAGTTTGATGTTGTCTGTTCTTTGCTTTGAATCAAAGTTAAAGTAACAACTTCATAATACTACCCATATGAAGGGGATAAAATGGGATCTATCAAGAGAATTAAGAATAAAGCAACGTTGTCTCAGAAAATTGGCATCAGATTAAATTAGAAAGAAAATAAAAGAGATGCATAAATTGAAACGGAAAACAAAAGAAAACTATAGTAAGTTAAATATTCGAGCAACGTTTCGCTCGATTCTATCAACAATCTAATCCATTACAGGACTCACGTATTTGCTAAAAATTTCGACAGCCAAACTAGATTATTTATCCTGTAGGTACTACTTTTATTATTTATTCTTTTTGTGTATTAGTGCTAAACAAGTTTTTTGCAAGCATCGAGGAAGCTCTCAGATATACGTAGGTGGGTAGTTACTGATTGCTTGTTGCTAAGCTGCGAATTTGCATTTAGCATATTTTCCGTTAAGATTTGACTTGGAACGAAGTTGAGTGATTTAGCCTCATTATCAACTTTGACCCGCAATCAGCTCAATTCTAGACTTCAATTACGTAAATCAGCACACGATTCTGCCGAGTAGATAATCTTGTTAGAAGCAATTATCGTCATTGCATGTAGGCAATGATGTTTAATATAAGTACACGTATTTCAGATGGCAGCTAATAAACACGTTTTATAGTTTCTGAGCCTAGTAGGCGAGGTTTAGTTGAAGGAAAACGTGGTGATAATATCAGGTTGTCAGACATCCTTATTTATGGTACTGTTTGACGATAAAGTAACATACAATAAAAGGAAATTAACTCGAATAATTCCATCAAAACTAAATAATGTTAGTTTAATAGAATGAAAACAAAAAAAAACTAGAACCATTCTTTAGTTCAGGTAGATAGAAAAGCTTCAATATCCTGCCTATCTCTTGGTATAGATAGTCAAGGTATCATAGATATTTTAAGTTGACTTCTGAATCTACATATGTGTAACATGTCGTACGTTATACATTTGAATGATAGCGTTTTTGTTTTGGACATCAGTATGTGCTTCAAATGTATGAACATTTGTTACAATGAAAGACGTTACTTACAATGGCCACAGTAACCATCGTTACAGACCTATAGATCTTTATCGAGCACTATTTGGAGGCCATGGGAACTCTATGCGTGACGTTGTTATCTCGGCTAAAAATAAAAAGCATAGGGAATCCGTATCTACCTCTGACAGAAAAACGACATACGTGCTTAGGCAAAGGCAGCAGATAAGAAGATGATTCGCACAGACAATGAGCAACTTCATTCTAATTTCGTTTTAAAATCACGTTCTTAAAAAAATAAAGCAAACGCCGTGCCGTCTACGGGCTGAAAGTTAATTAAAAAGAGGTTCGGAGCCTAGTTATGGAAATGAAGCATTGTTGCTATGCACGTTTAACTCCTCATATAATTTCACTGGCACATCTTTTGAGTGGCGACTGTCGACCTTGGGCTTCCCAAGTTAAACGATGCTTTATATGGAAACGGACCGGAAGAACTGCATTTTTTTTTTTTCATTTTCTGGATGAAGGCGAAGGGAATGGGCTCAGTGGGAAACGGAATCAGGCTTTGGAATATCAACTGCCTGTTTTTAGAACAGTGAAGTACTGTTGATTTTAGTGTGATTTTTTTCATAAAGGTAATCGATAGAGATAAGTTTTTGGACAAAGGATTTGTCCTCGAATTGGAGGAAGGAATTTGGATAGTCACAGCTTTGGTATCGGATACGATAGTGTTGATCATCCAAATTGATTGACCATTATAATTTTTTAGTGAGTATGGATGCATGTCACAAGTTATCACAAGTCTCTGAATGAGTTTAATGAATGAGCCGTTAATTGAAGATTTTCTCAACGTTACCGAATAGGTATTATTTGATTATTTCCATTTTACAAGTATTTACATATTTACAAGACACTTAACTACAATACACAGAATCAAAAAAATTATTAGTTTAAGGGCCTGTTTCACCACCTATGATTAAGTTTCGAGTATCTTACTTGACAGATAATTTCATACGAATTCTGTCACATTTTTGAATTTATTCAGTGAGTAGTACCTACTCGAACATTGTGAAACAGGCCCTAATCCTAATTAATTTATAGGGGTTTTATTTTAATTTCTCAATTTTTTAAGAATGCATTGATTTCTTGGACACTTAGAACGCTTGTTTTAAGTGTCTAAGAAATCAATGCTTTTTTGAAAACTTAATCTATCAGGTCTGTTAGGGATCTTTATCTCCAGTGTACCTACATAGCATTCAGACGGAACTCGGTAAACCTGAGCGCTATGATGCCGTATTAGGTTATCAATGAGGTAGGGTATAGGAAGAATGGATTCATTGAAAACCCAGGACCCTGGAACAAAGGCAAAGAAGGAACGGGGTGGGTTTTAGTCTACCTCATTGAAAACCCAGGACCCTGGAACAAAGGCAAAGAAGGAACGGGGTGGGTTTTAGTCAGTAAAAGTCCGACACGCCCTTTGGCTCTTCCCAAGAGCAGGAGAAGTAATTCTGACGCCTTAAAAAAAGCCCTTGAACGTTATGACACGCTGTTGATAGGTTCTAGTGGACAAAATAGACCGTATCCTATTCGCTGCTAGCACGATCATATTATGATACGGAGTAGGTACTCAGCAGAGTTTAATACACAATCAATAAAATTATGTTAAACAGGCGATGACCTGATGAACAGACACTACACCACAGTTTTATTACGTGCATAGTTCTTGAGTGCGAATCATCCCAAATGTGTTTATGTCTCGACCAAATGGATTAACTTCCAATATTATACAGAACAAAGTATGGCAGGCCAATTTTAGTGCATCATATCACGTGCAATAATGTTTTTACGACGTGCTGTTACTTATAATGTCAAGTACGAAACGCTATTGAAACAATCGAGCGGTTAAAAACCTTTTTTTTATTGTTAACAACCATTGTTAATAATGCAGACCTTTGTTGTATGCTAACGCTTTGGGATTAGGTACTTCATTGATTTTTTACAATTGCATATTATGAGTCAATGACCCCGCGCCAGACGTTAAGCGCAGCTTTGTACATAATTTCAATATGTACAGTGACCATTAATGTCTTTGAATAATTATTAAACCTTAATAATTTAATTTGCATCGTAATTCATGTCGCCATACGAACTTGTCGTCCCCTAATTCGATAATCGTTTTTTGTGTGACTAAAATAAATTCTTAAGGGCAGCTGTAATTGTCGAGCGATGCGATACCACGCGGTAAATTGTTGATAAACATTTATGGAATGGCTCTCATTTTTACGTACTAAATACAGCACGATATGAATTACTAGGCATGATAATTTTGCTCGCTGAAATTTATAGATAAAATAGTAAATAAGCATTGCTATTTTTTGACAAATCACTATAATGCAGATAAAGTACGTGAAATAGAGATTGATAGATAAAATTGAAGGATCGTCCGCTATAGATAGACGTTCAGTAACAAACGTCGCGTCAAGAAACACGGGACTACGTGTATTACGACGTAGAAAAATGGATGTTTGCAGATATATTTACCGTAATTGGTCATTATAAACGCAAGTAGCCACATGCAAAGCACAATTGATAATAAATCAACAGTAGGTATTTATTTATACGGAGAGGTAAGCATCGCGTTACGCAATCTAAGTATACTTATCTCTCATTATTAAAGGAGCTTATTAATAATATAAGGATTACAAATAGCAAAGTATTAACTATTTGCACGGGGTAAATGCTTATTACAATTATTTGAATCGTTGAAGAGTCGGGACTTTTTTGATATCGACACTGATTTCGTCTTTTGCCGTCGGATAGAGACAGGTCTCCAAATATTTTAGTAGGAAAATCTATAGCTTAACGCAGCATCGCCTCGCAACAAACTACAGTCACAGCTTGACGAATTTTATTAAAATCATAGCAGAAAGCGAAACTACGGTCAGAAACACGTGTTCATTAGTCCTAAAATGTTAGCCACAAAATCAGTCCTAATACCTAGACATAATGAAACACTTATTTCAGATCTGATACAGCTAAATTAGTAAGCAGTTACTTAGCCAGTGTTTTGTTGTAATTTGTTTTTAATTGTAGATAATTATGTGTTCAGCCTTGGTTTCACTACTTAATTTTTAGGATTCCTTGATAGTAATTATTGCGTTTATGCTACGCAGGATTTTCAGTCGAAGCACTAAGTTAGTTTATCTACGTACCATCTTAATTATCAAGATCATTATAAAACACGTAATGAAGTGTCATTATACGAAACAATAAAGTCTACGACATCTTTTATTTCTTGCTACTAAAAGCTGTCCGTTTATTTTCATTCTACAATCTTATTAAATAACCTGATCTCAAAAAATGCATTCACGAACGAAAGCTAAGAAACCAACCTATCAACTTCTTGGGTACTACACCTACATTTTTTTAATAGCGAGCATTTTTTATACAGAACCCACATTATTATGAGCATAGATGCTTGTCAAGTTTTTTTATAAAGCTCAGCTCACAAGGTAACTTCTAAATTAAGAACGGTTTAATGATACCTTTTGGAATCAATTGAGTATTATGCTGTTGCCAAGCGGAGTGGCGGACGAAGGTCATTTATGAAGTTTGCTTTAACTCAACGCTTCGACATTTTTTACATTATATTATGGCTCTTTCTTTTCAAGTTTTAGCGTGGATATAATGTTAGATGATTTGTGTAGTAAAAAATGATACTTTCGTGCCGAGTTTTTTATTTTAAACTCGCTATATTAAACGTAAATGACGTAAATCCATCGTAGATAAGTGATTTCGTGTTGGGCATATTATTTTATGTTTTAAAGTATCTACGTAATGGGATTGAAAGAAAACAGCTTTTCTTCCAACAAAGTTTGCGTGAAGTTTAGAGATAAAGCGAAGATAAGTTGCGAAGTATGAACGCGAAAAATGCAATGAATTAAAGATTTAAAAACTCGATTTATGGTTGTTTTTGTGAAAAATATCGTCTTTCAGATTTGACTAATGACTGAATTTTGAACGGAAAAGTATGAACAGAAATAATTCGGTAAAATGTATATGGTTTTTTTATGTTTTGTAATTACTTTCGCAAAGTTCTAATGCACAGGCATATAATGGCTAAATTAGTGACGAAAACATAATAGGCGCCTCAAAAACTAAAAATACCTTTTAAAAATGTTTTAATGCTTTTAACTTTAACCAATTTCATACAACAAAGATTAGAAAAATATGTAAATTGTTGTAGCTGCTCAAAAAACCTAATACTGAATAAAATTAATAAGTAATATATTCAACTAGGTAATAACATGGAACTTATGTATCAATGATTATGTTTAATTTGAACTCTATTCTCATTTTATGACCAATACATAATTTGAACTGTTTTATATTAGTAGGTATCTAGGCATATATAGTTTAATACAATCAAATTGAGGTATAGAGAATGAGGTTACACTGAGAATATTTCTGATAACCTCATTGTTAGTGGTTGCAAGCTACTGACCGTGAGGTCCTAACTATGATTGCTCATTCATAAAAGGTTTATTATAAAACCTGATTGTTAGATATTAACAAATCAAATTTTTCAATTAACTCGCTCAGATAGACATCTCAATTGAAAAAGGCAATATAATAAACAAATGTAATCAATGAGATAGACCTTTTTGAGTCATAAACAACAAAGTACTGGCATAATAAAAAAATAATGCAATCACAATGATAGGATGACAGATATAGATGTTAGTTACGTATGCAGGTGAACGACCTGCGTAGTTTGAACAGCGATATTAGCAAGACATAATTATGCATGAAAATTAGTAATCTATACATAGAAAGTATAGTTGCATCTAAATGTTCTACAAGTGATTTGAATGGATTTAGGAAATGCTGAATATTTGTTGCTTGTCAAGGAATTTGGTTGAGAATAATGAGTAGCTCTCAAAAACGAAAAGCATTTTTTTTCCAATAAGGTCACTTTTAAACTGTCAAGAATCAGTCAATTTTTAAGAAAACTTGGTTCGAGGTCCTAAACTCCCAATGATCTCAAGACACTTTATGGATATATTTTAAAATTGAGTTTTAAAAAATCCTGACACATTTTATAACATGCTCGAATAATACAAATGCGTGTCTAAATAGTTTTTGATTACAGGTTTAAGCATTTCAAATTTGTAAATAGTAACACCGACTAAGGAAGGAAATTAAATGTAACATGTACGGGAACATACAATTTACATAAAAATACATCATACAATTGTAAATAAAGCTACTAACGTACAACACGGACTTAGACCAAATTAATTTAGAACTCAATAACATTAAAATGACATCCTCATTTTCATGGAAAATCCATTAAATTTTGATGACAAAGTTGTATGAGACAATGCTAGGTTAATAGATGGTCAGTATCAATAGGTAAGTATACTTTATCCTTACACGCTCATGTCATTAATATTTAGACACAAATATTGGCTACAGATTTCAGTATGCTGGACAGATTAATTAGACTAAATAAGCGATTAATAAGTTAACTGAAATACAGGTGAAAAATTTGAGGGCAATTAGTATACTTCCCCATTTCAATCCAAGATGGAAACTCATCTCGGCAACAACTAATGTCTAAATCTTTTCTACTGAATTAGATGATATTATTGAAACTTAGATTATAGGACAAATGTTTCTTAAAATACTTGAATTGCAAGTTAAATTTCTTCCTGACTTTTGGCCATTGAAGTTCTGCTTAAGTTACTCAAATAATGGAAACGGAAGCTCTACCTATTGGATTTTTCCAATTGTAAGCTGATTTTTTTTTCATAACATATTCCTACTAACAAGACCAATCCCTGCTGCATTTCTTAACAGTAATTTTCATTCATTAAATGACAAAATGGTGTGAGCATGATCATTTAAAAGGTATGGAGGAGGATAGGTGCAAGACGAGTCAGAAATTTTTAACTTTCCAGTTAGCAAACAAAAGCTGAGGTTTCAGGAACTTTCAACAGTCATTTCATAATAAGAATAAGTTATTGATGGTTGTTATCTATTTCTAAAAAAAAAAAATCATAATAGAAGCTTAAAATTTCCCATAATTATTTTGCTTAACTGTGAACAAATACTGCCTATTACCTACTTGTTATAAAACCATTCAGTTTTCAATAAAAAATTCACTAATCTACCATTTAATTAACTTGTGAATCTTCAAACATCACTTTATTTGCATAAAAGTTATGATAGCATGTAAGTTTTTTCAAGCCTTTGGCTAAACCATGCTCGCTCAACTTTATAACAAAAAATATAACCAAGAATAGCAGTAGTTAAGATATTTTCACACACCTAATGTAATCAGATTAAAACCCATAGATGTTATAATTCCTAACACTCAACACCACTCTACAATGATTATCAGATAGTTTCTATGTACACAGACATAATAGGCATGTACTATAAGCCTTTATATACAACGGTATAGGTTATATATCTTGTTGCCATGCGAGATTTCATTGCTCTCTCGTTAGATAATTGTCGCGTTGCAAACGAAATTTAACTCGTGGTTGTATTTATAATCGTGTTTTCGATATATTTACGCATTTTCGACACAATTACATTGCTAAATTCACAGTAAAATCAACGTTTTGCGCGTACGTACATATACGAGACCTTGTAACCCTAATAAGACCTGTCAGATCACTTTATGGTCAAGTAGGACTCTAGAGCTACATGTAAACTACCTATTTTCAGCCCCTATCTGGCCTAAAGCCTGAAAATATCATAACCTTTATCAGCAGAGTTTTATGAATGTAATTTATAGGTTATAAATTGAGTGCCCTTGACAAAACTAAAAGGATGGTCAAGCCAGGTTATCACGCTAATTCCAAGGTGATTCTACGAGGATAAATGAAATCGTATTGGAAACATTGGACTAATGAAATCTCAAGGCCGGGAATACGGGATTGATCTCATAAAGGACTCACCGACACACAACATCGATCTCGGGCCGCAAGAGCGGATCGCGGCACAAGGCAACAACACTAGAGCACATAAAAGGATACAGGCTAAGTCCAGGTTGAATCCGTCCTTGATGTAGCGCTTCCGGCGCTTGCTAACGATGCCCTTGATAGGGTTTGTCATCTTGATGTTGGACATGGAGTTGGCCATGGCTGTCAGTTGGTCGACGCGGCGCGGCAGCAGTTCTGCCGCCGCAGTGCCCTTAGCGGGCCCGCCCGCTCCCGGCACCGACCGCTTCTCTGGTGCCTTCCGCTCTCGGCGCCGGCAGCTCACACAAATCCCCATAAAATAACCTCCGCCGCGCAGAACGTGCCCCGCTCATCGGGCCGGCGGCGGAGCGCGAGCGGCCTGCCCCCGGAGGCCGCGGCCGGCGCTCAGCTCGCACCCGCCATGCCTCGCGCTGCACGCGCCTCGCCTCGCTGCCTTGCCTCCAGCCGAGCAGAGGCTCCGACCAGCACCGACCACTTCCACACCGCACCGCCAGACCGAAAGCACCGTACACTTTATACACTATAGCATAGCTCCACGCCCGGCACTGAACGCGTTCAAATCTCGCTTTACGAGCGGTGAAAAAATTATCTCGCGCGAATGGCGTCCATCCTGCGTTTGCACTAGTACACGGACGAAGAGAAACAGTTGCACAAGAAAGAAAGATGGTTCTGGCCGAAAGTGTCTCGCGTGTCTCTTTCGCACTACCGCGGTCCGCGCTCGTATGATAAAGATAACACACAACCTTAATTTCTAGTGGTGCTGGTGGCTAGCTAGCTCTCTTTGTTCATTACGGTTCCCATTTAGATCCGTAAGGTGGCGCCATTGGTACTGAAGTTACCGCCAGTTTTCAAATCTAAAAATCTTATCAACTAGGTTATTTATATTTTCCGAAGTCATTACTGAAGAAAAATTAAATTACAATTTTAATACTGTTGTACACACAAAGTCGTTATCACATTTAAAATAGTTAGTAAAAATAATAATCATTGATGATTAGTGAGTTAGCAGGTCTCACACTTTCACGACAGATGGCGCGGTGTGGTGTTGAAGCATAGAGTAGAATTATAGACATCACTAGGAGCCTGAGCGCGGTAACTTTTAAAATATACCCATAAAGAGGATGCATTTTATAAATAAATGATTATACTCGTACTGTTTATTTATACATTTTTGCTTTATTACTTATTATGGTTAAATATTGTAGTACCTATTAATCGAACAGATGTAACTCCAGTTATTAGTTAAAAACTGTAGCTAAATAACAATCGCTTTGCGTGTTTTAGAGAACCATTTTTTGCAAGAATTAATTTAATTAATATATCTATTCTTGTAAAATAAGGACTTTAGGACTCCGTATTGAGCAATAATACGGAGATATACGGGATATTTATTTTTACTAATGACATGTGAATTTTGGTATTGTTTATAATAATCTCTGCATATGGACTGGTTTCCGAAATAAATGAATTTTATTTATTTTTATTTAATAATTACGAAAAAAAAAATTGACTTTGTCCAGTTTTCCTTTAAAATATTAAAGGAAAACTGGACAACATTGGATCCAAATAGGTATAACCTATTCAATAGAAAAAAAGCAACATTTCTAAGAACGTGATATTGAATGCAAAACGAGGTACAATACATTATTGTGACTAGTGCTACTAATTTACATAAGTATTTATTCATTGTGCAGCTATGCAAATAATATAAGAAACTCCTTGCCTACTTAGCTATGTACTTATTTTGTGATTTCATGTGATTTTTTGCGATGATAGTGACGCACTTTGATAGGTATGCCAACATCTTCAACTTCTTGTGGCCCACTTCTCTAATAATCGTTTTATTCTACACAGTAGTACCTACGCAATGAAGGCATCCAAGCATATTTACTTACTCCAAATTCTAAAATAAGCTAAGTTTTAATCCAAATAATATTTCACGTCTGTTTTAATTGGACGCAAAACTATAAAATACAGTATCTTATCTTCAAAACGCATCACGGCTCAGTAGTTTTAAGTATGCCATTTAATAGATAGATGCGTAGATAAAATGCTTTGCTAATTGGGGTTCCAGCTTCCGTTAACACCAGCGTGTACATTTAGGTAAGTATCGCTTTTTTCTTTATATAATAAAGAGTGACAAGCTTCCTAAACTCGATTCAAGCAGGTAACTCCGTAACGATATGCAACCAATGTTGGTTTAGGACGATTTTCTAAGAACCTGGTGAACTCGTGGTCTGAGTCGAGTGCACTACTTATTTGCATTGAACAAGACTATTATACTACCCGATAACTTTGGGAGCATTGACGCATTACCCAATTTCAAATATTTATTGTTATATTACCCACACCCACATAATAATATCAGTACGAATTTACTGTATCTATTATAGTGGTGTAGATAATTGGTAGCGAGTAGACAGCTTGTTGCCACCCGGTCCGCGCACGCAATGCACGATGTTTGACGATACTTGTAGGGCTGCCGCACTCGCGGGCTCATTGTCATACAAATGAAGGACCCTGATAACTTTTTGACAGCTAATATACAACACCTGGTGAATTATAATGTTATCGGCGTCTATTAAGGATTTTGAGTTATAGTGGTTTTCGTTTTCCGTGACGAGAATTTTAATTATTGACGAGGTTAGTAGGGGACCGTTGTAATTGTTCAGAATTGGGTTAGTTTCTTCTAGACTATAGAATTCTATTGATTGCAGTTTTTACCTTGCCTTTTATTTCTGTATTTTTTTGTGTCCCCTAATTTACGAAACTTCCTAAGTCTTAACTTACCTTCCGCAATTCATTTGTCTGTCTGTGCGCTGTAACTCATGAACCGTGTCTAATAGCAGCTAGTTGAATTTCTACAGAGTGTGTATTGCTACTACAGCTAGTCATAAAAATGAGATAAAATAGGTATATTTAAAAAAAAGGGGCCGTCACACTAACAATTTTTTTTTAAATTTTATGGTACAGAACGCGTCATTATAGCTCGACTGATTTGGACGTATTTTGTTATCAAGTTATTATTTTGCAGGCCGCGTCTAAAACGCCCCCCCCACTGGCGGTATCATCCCATATAGGTACTACCTATCTACTAAGTTTAACTGCCATTCCATTCTTTAAATTAAAATGACTATAAAGCAATTGTCCAGGACTGGACAATTTGGCAACAGTAGGCTTAGACGATATTAGATTAGGTATACGACCACAATATGCACCTAAAATTCTAATTTTTTTGACATTTGTCTATCATATACCCGCGAAACGAGACCCAATAGTAAAACAATAACAGCGGGGTCTCATAGGACCGGTCGGGGATTCATGAATTAAACGTTACACACTTATTTGATATTTGACATTAGCTTGTAAATAATACTTATATTTCTCTAATGTATAATTCCCCTCGCTAACTCGGTAGTTAATTATATGAAACCCTAACTGCGCTCGGGATTCAAAACTTAGCAACCTTCGTTTCGTTCGAAAGACACTGCCTTATCCCTTAGTCACATAGTCTACTATTCAGTTAGGGGCTGACAAACGCTTACTTCGGAGAAGTCACGTGTCAAATGGCGTGACAGATATTGTCATTGCCATAGGTATATTTTGTACCTACTACCTACCTACTTAACGTTTGGCATGAACGCTAACAGAAAAGTCATGTGACTAAGCCTGCAGGATTGGAAGATTTTAGCTTTATTAATGTTTTACTCAGTGCTATCCAAATTGTATAACTATAGTCTTTTTTACATAGCATGGGTTGGGTGACAGCAGGACGAAAATATGCATCTCTAAGATGAAAGGATAGCTTGACGAACATTGTATGAATCTGACAGCTGTCACCGACATCATCCTATAACAAATTTAGTATATTGTATAAAAGAAATCGTGAAAAAAAAAACAAATATGTATATAATTTGCTGCAACCCTATGTATTATTAGGAGTTATCAGATTCTAAGAACTGCCATTGATGACTGTGCAGTTAGAATAAAGATTTCATATCTACTTTTTCAGTTTTTTTTGTGCATTGTTAGTGTAATTTTTTATCAACTTGGTGTGTTATAACTACTTTAATATTTGGAGACCTGGAACCTGTGGTTTGAAGTAGTTATACCTAGTAATTTAACTTGCATTATGATATCTGTTTTAACAGGTTTTTATCTTCACAGCAAAGATATGCTATATTAGCCAGATTTGAGTAGGAATATGATTGTAACCTATGGGTAATTGCTCAGACACATTACGCAGATTTAGTTCTATCGTTTTCTTTCTCCTGCTCTGGCTGGAGCGAGAGCGAGCCTAGTGTCATAACTTTACTGAATAAATCCAACCTGTGTTTCTTCAGTGGCCCTTTGGTGGTTGCCAACAATCCTGTCAGGTCCATCCTGTCAGGTCAATCCTCACAGGTCTATTTCCGTCGTCCGTCACACCGTGATTTATTATTATAACCGGAGTCGAATAAAGCCGAGAATCAATTATTTTGTTTTTGTGATATTTATTTGTTTTCTTCTCGATACCAGCCCTCCATACTCACAATGAAACCAATTTTATTGAGAAACCATTGTTCACACTGACGTCATTAGCCTTTAAACTCTCGGCCTTCTGCTTCCCGAAGTCCTTATCAAGATTATCGGATCAGTTCTCATTTTGGCAACCCTGACTCCAACAGTCGGGTCGCACCTTGCCGATATCGATGTACAGATAAAAAACGCTCGGTGACAGATGATTCATATGCCTAAGCAATTAGTGATGACCTTGTGACTAACGAAGCGGAATAATTCATCATACGCTGTAGGCATTTACAGTTTACAGCAGCGTAATGATTGTGAAATGACGACTGATGGGACTACGTATGGAACCGAATCGACAGATGGTGTCAGTACACGAAATACAGAAGTCAATTTTCGTACGTACGTACGTATCTACTGTGGCTCGGCGATCGCGGGTAGTCGCCGGCCGCTCAGTCCGAGCACAGTCCAAGCGCGTATAGTCTAATGTAATATGTACAGTTCGTCCACTATAAGTTGGCGAGTGTGAAGTTAGGCTCTGCGAATTTCGGCGCTTGAAATATCGTACAAAAATAAAGGTTTTAAAAAAATAATTTTTGTACGATATTTCAAGCGCCAAAATTCGCAGAGCCTAACTTCACACTCGCCAACTTATAACGGACGAACTGTAGATTGCCTTCTGTACTTATATCTTTTATGGTGCCAGGTTCTAAGTGTTCCTATTTATCACAAAGAATAACACAAGTGTTCATAGAAAATAAAACCTTGGGTACTTCAACCTCTTTTCTTACACGTGCTACATATTCCATTGTATATCTCCCCGTATGTTATCTACCTACAGCTAGATACCTACTGTATAAGTGTATAAGTGACGATTCCGAGCAGGTGAACAATTCAACATATATCTGTATAAATACTCGTAATTATTTTTGATTGCCGCATTTTAACAGGTGTTCCGGAAATTCAGTTGTGTCTAGCAAAGCTGGTCAAAGAAAAGAAATGTGTCATCATTGTGAATAGACTGAATCATTGGTAGGTATATCATCAGTCTTTTTAATCCATGGTTACATGAAGGCATCCCATACCTATAACATCACGTTGCTTAAGCCGATGAGCCCTTTTCTAACCTTCAATTTGTTTGGCCCTGTTTTATTTTTGTTATCGGGGGAAACCTTCAAAAACACCTGGACTTTTGGGGAATGGGCCAGCGAGCGTGGGAATTTTACCTCTCTAAACCTGTAGCGACATCTATCCACACACATATGAACTAAACCTTGAAATCCTGCATCACGGTATTAGAGCACTTCGCGCGGTTAGAAGTTAGAACCGGTATAAAACAGTCTAAATAACACCTGTCTGGTCGGAGTAACCTGGCTGTTCAACAGTAGTTCCACATACTCCTAAAAACCCAACCTGGTTATCGCCTTCAGCATATCCGTGCCATCAGTATATGAAATGAGTTCTTAAAAGACAAGCCCAGGACCCACTATAGGTCTAGTGCATCCCTGAGGAGACTGTAAAGGGATCTCCGTTGAGCATCACTGTGCTCGGCTGCACGTAATCACTGCGCCACCGTCTTTCTTCCCCCTCAAAAAAATGTTGTTGCCTCTCAGACGCTTCCTGCACCGAGCAGCATCGGCCCTCTCATGATTTTCTGAAATTATCTGACCAATACACGATTTTGCCGAGCCCTCTAATACACTAGGCTAGCCTAGTTGAGTATCTAATCAACGAGTTATTAAAAAGGTAGTACCAACCCCGCTCTTATCTAGAAAGATACGAGATTAAAATCAATGCCTACCACGCGGTTATCACCTCTTCAAAGAAAGAAAAAGGTCTAGAGGGCTAGAACACTTAGATGTTAGGACATAATCAGTGATACGACTAATCGTCTAGTCCTACACTTCATTCAAGATAAACATAGGTTGGAGATGATAACAATATCTATGAATGATTGTAGGAGACAGTTCATTCGTCGCACGTGGCGTTATGATTACGTTTAGGGGAAAAACATGGTGAAAGAGGGGTTAACGATTTCGCAATGATTGCTTTAAAAGTATCATTTAGTGATTGGCATTCTTGGAATGTCCGGTGGAACCAGGATTTGCCATTATGATCTTACTTGGAAGTTGACGCACGAGAGAGGGTCATAATCACATCATCATCGAGGTACCTAATCAAAGTCATTACGACATGAAATAAAGGGCTTGCATAGTTGCATGTTGCATCAGCCAAATCGAGTAATGATTGCATAATACTATGGGCTTCTCACATCACTCATGTCAGATTCATGGTGATGGTGAGAGAGATTATAAGATAAAAGAGTTAGTTTGACGAGACGATCTTTATAAAACTGAAAAGTTTGCAATGGTTACAGATGCATTAATGTGTAGATGTACTAATGTGACATGAATTGAAAAAGAAAGCCAGTAAGAGACCAAATTACTTGTCTGTGCAATTTAATTACAGCGATGCATAATGACCGGACAACGCAGCGTTGGAACTTAAAAGGCCTCCTTCAAGTTAGACCGATGACTTGGTAAGGGTCGCGGGAATCCGATGGATGTGAGAAGCACAGCTGGCCCATTCAGTGTGACTACAATTGGTGAAAGCCTATGTCCAACAGTGAATGTGTTTCGGCTGAAATTATTATTATACGGCAGGCTGACTGTTAGTTACGGACTTACATAGTCCGGTCAATTTAGACATCTAAGGTTACAATAATTCGCACTTGGCTGAAAATTGGTAGGATTGTTCAATACACTATTATAAAGGAAATGTGAAAAGTCCTCATCGATCCGGCACGTGCAAAAAAAAATACACGAAGTCAAAGGTCACAAAAATGGGTTTTTCGCGATTTTCAGCAAAATGGTAAGTTTTATCATAAAATTAGCTCAGACAAAAATTGTAGGTCGGACAATTATCTATAAAAATGTCTAACTACTTTTTTTCCTAAGAGCCACCGTTTTTGAGATATAACGATTCAAAAAGTTGAAATAGTAGCAAGCGCAACCTGAGAAAAAGAGGTTGAATCCAAAAATGTTGTATGTGGTATTTTACTAACTAGTAGTTGTGAAGTGTCAAGACATGATTCTTCATGTCTTGACACTTTACAACTTTTTTTATTTCGGACGATTGTGGCTGAATAATGTGGCCCATTAAATCAAAAACTCCAGGTCGTTCTATCATTAGACGCACTCTAATAGCATTGAATGTATTCGGCATAATAAAATAAAGCAGGTATACGACCCTAGCCACGCAGACAATTGAATGGGAGACAGATGTTGCTGAAGGTTACACTGGCGTAGAAGATAAGGGAATGGGTTTTTTTTACCCCAAATTTTCATATTTTATATGTGTTAGTCACACTGACCGATAGAACGATATTTTTGCTTGTATTACGGCTTCAGTGATGTACGAGTATATACGTGGTGTACTTATTCATATTTTGACGATTACAACTCTTTCAATATTTTGAATCGTTATATCTCAAAAACGGTGGCTTTTAGGAAAAAAGTATTTAGACATATTTATAGATAATTGTCTGATCTATAATTTTTGTCTGAGCTAATTTTATGATAAAACTTACCATTTTGCTGAAAATCGCGAAAAACCCATTTTTGTGACCTTTGACTTCGTGTATTTTTTTTTGCACGTGCCGGATCGATGAGGACTTTTCACATTTCCTTTATAATAGTGTATTGAACAAACCTACCAATTTTCAGCCAAGTGCGAATTATTGTAACCTCACCCCAATTAATTAGTCTATTTTGACCGGACTAACAGTAGCTGTAAGGTAAATCCGAACCCATTGGTAAAAAAGGAAGAGGTTCTCAATTTAGCTGAATAAACTATGCCCTGGATTAGTACGAGTACATAGAATACTTTTATCCCGGGTGTACGTTCCATTGAGAGTCCCAGTAGTGGGATCATTAAAAGGCTGATTATGTTATGCTATACTAAGCTCCATTGGTATCATTTTCTATTCTAGGTACTATCACACTGACGAAGCCGCTGGCAGGAGATACCACAGGAGATACCACGTAAATAGATATTGTACTTAGGTAATCTACTTTTAATTTCTGCAAATACTTACATAAGAGTAAATTATATAGATATATAGCAGCAGAGCCTTTACCTACATATCACATTAAATACCTACGTATAACAGTGACAAAAAAGGGGTTTATCACGCCTGGGCACTGTTTATCAACGGCTGCACGCTCTCAGTACTGCGGCGTAAGTACACAGCAACACGATAAATATATTATTTACTCGTGCCATTGAAGGTTCTGTTTTCTTGAATATGATTTTGCCAGCTGTCAATACTATCACCACTGCTTTCAAAACGGTGAAGGAAAACATCGTGAGGAAACCGGCATGTTCTAGAACCAAAAATTCGAAGACATGTGACATCCACCAATCCGCACTGGGCCCGCGCGGTGAATTATGGCCCGTTCCCTCTCCTAGAGAGGAGGCCTAAGTCTCAGCAGTGGGAACATTATAAGGCCGATAATGCTAATGCAATACTATCTAGCCTGTTGATGATGATGGTGATCCCGTCTAGCCGATTTCAGCCATAGCGATCGCATTCCTTGGCTTCTCATGGTGGTTGTGAGCTCAGATTTGCTGCTCTCTTATGCGCTCTCTTATTGAGGAGCTCGTGGCTATATAATAACAGCCGCACAGGTCGATCGACGTTAAGTTCAAGGTTGAGCAACGCTTGTAAAGGTTGGTCTGTGGATGGTTGACATCTTAACATAACGAGTACCCTCCGTGCCTCGGAAAGCACGATAAGCTGTAGGTCCCAGCGTCTTTTGTAGATCTTTGGCAGTCGTTACGAATAGTCAGAAGCCAGTATAATCTGATTCCGGTGTTGTCATAAAGTACCGTGTTACCCCAGTAAATGGGTTGTGGAGGTCTGGTAGGCAGCCGCTCCTCGTAAAATACTGGTATTTAGCTAAATCCAGCTTGACTGGAAGCCGACCCCAATATAGTTGGGAAAAGGCTAGGCAGATAAATATTATGCGCCCTCTTGTTAGGTACTATCCCACTGAATGCCAGCGAGAGTGAGATTCGGTCGCTTCCTTCTGCGAGGCTGACGAAGCAGTCGAAGGAAATGGTGATGAAGAGTAAGGAAATGTTTATATCTTTACCGATTACTAACATTAGATACTAAGGCTTTATTAGTTAAGAAACTGAGTGTAATTGTTTGTTTTCCCAAAATAAATAAAATAAAATAAATAAAATAGTGTAACAGACTTAAATATAGTATGCTATTACTATTTAATATTGCATGGGAGACGCACAGGACCGGTCGTTTTGGCGTCTTTCAGCTGAGATGATGGTGATGATTGCAAGGATGGATGGCTGTGGCAACTCTACATAATGCCCGGGGTAGGCTCGATATTGAGAAGGGGTGGTTATCTGTCTGGAAAAATATAACGGATTTTCCAGTAAGAAGTGTTATTATGATATTCAAAGAAAAATGCAATTTTTTAATTTAAATGATTGGATGTTTATTTAGAAGAAGAAGAATAGAAATATCAAGCAAATTACCACCACGACCACGCTTACAGGACCATTTCCTTTTCATGAAATTTTCCATAATAAATCGCAAAGTGACTGTCCTATGTCGTTTGCGTCGGGGGTTAAAACATTTTATTTCCAGAAGGCTATGTAACAGCCCCTCAGTATTTTTTTACTGCACGGACCTTAGAGCATAATGCTCTAAGACATGGACCCAAATATTTCTTCTTAAAGAAAAGACATTTTTTTGTAAAAATTATATGTTATTTTCAGTATTTTATCAAACATTTCATTTGACATGCATATCTGTACACATACTCGTACATTCCATCGCATTGAAGATACGATATCTACATCGTGAACTTTCTCCGAGGGTTAACAACCATATAATCCTATTAATACACTGGGCCGCAATAATAATGGGTCACATAGTAGAAGAACTGCAACTTCTTCCGAAGGATCTAAATACAATCACGTACACGTTACTGCTTAAAAACGGATTTAGAATGAAAATGTAAATTAACAAGAAAAAAAGTAGAAAAAGAACTTGGATTAGTCACTGTATTCAGTGCAACATCATGTCACTAACACCTCTTCAATCTGTTTTCTACTTTTTCTTCTTCTTCTCTTCTCTTGATCGTCATCTTCCTGCCCTTGTCCCGTTTTATTTGGGGTCTTCGCAACATGATTTTTTCTTCATTTTATCCTGTCACTCGTCACGCTATCACTAAATCTGCTTCTCTTCTCTTCAATGTGGACGAATTGCATGACTGGTAGAAAATGTCTAAGGCATTAAGTTCGCCTTCGTAGTTTTGTGTGCATACAGTATTTAATAAATAAATAAATGGTACAAGAAGAAAAAAAAGTCAACTCTGTGCTGTTAGCACCTTCAAGAGACCGACAAAAACATTAGAAGATCAGGGAAGAAATTAAGCTGAAATATGGCACGCAGATTTTCCAGGATCCCCTAAGAATTGGGGTGGGGTTCCATAGTTTGTATGGATAAACCTGCTTTTACGCTGACAAAACAGCAGAAGCTAGCCATACACCTTACACAAGTAATGTTAAACATGGACTAAGATAAAATTAACTAAGATCATCATCATTATCTGCCTAGCCTTTTCCCAACTATATTGGGGTCGGCTTCTAGTCAAGCCGGATTTAGCTGAATACCAGTATTTTACGAGGAGCGGCTGCCTACTAGACCTCCACAACCCATTAACTGGGATAGCACGGTACTTCATGATAAGACTAGAGACAGATTTACTAAGAATAAAAAAAAATGAAATTAACTAAGATAAGTATTAAAAATTATGACCTAGATTTTTTGCGGCCCAGTATACTAAGGTACTTGCAATATACATACAGACTTAGATATATTATGATATAGCACAAGGTGTGGTATGTGTACCTACCTATCAACCTAGACTAAATATATACAATTTAGAGTTATACGAAGGAACCTATACAATAAGTTTAGGATAATACGACAATAAATGAAAACACGCAATACTCATCATTATGAATAACTTTTAGTATGGGACCAACCCTGAAATTGCGAAAAAAAATTCAGCTGTCTCGTACATTTTGTCGACTGCAAAGTCTGCAACACATGACATGCAAACGTACGTAACGTAACCGTAAACGTATAGGACTCCTGAATTTTTTTTCGCAAAAATGATGAGTATTGCCAGTGTTTTCATTTGTTGTCGCATTGTCATAAACACATTGTATACTGAATACTCGTAGTAGGATTAGAACAAATTATCCCAAGCGTCAGAAGTTGCAGCTTCTTCAGAGCGATTCCCGCCCGGTCACCTAACCGGGCTTGCGGAAGGCGAGTAATAGGTAGTTCGCTGTCGAGTGTTGTGTTGCAGTCAAAGTCAAAGTCAAATGTATTTATTTGTAACACATAGGTAAAATGTTATGATACATGGTGGTAAGCACAAAAAATTGTGTTTACTATGTGCTGCCTTGCTGGGCGTACAAATATTGCTTACAGAATATGGTTTTAGACTGTCTTGGGACATTTTTATTCTTCCGGCGCGCACATGAGTTGTACAAGAGTTAGTCATCAAAATTGGGCGGGGCCCGCAAAGCCCGATGCCTGAGAGAAGCTGCAAGACTGTTCGAAATAGTTGCCTACCCTGGAAGGCTGGAACACAAAAAAGCACCTGAAGAATGGGCAATCAAAAGAACACAGGTAAGTGTGAGACTCTCTCTCGCTCCACTCCGGGCGGGTGGAGTTATATGATGATTTTCCAAACAGAATGAAAAAAGGATTAGGTAAGTACATAAATATATTAACTGATGCACAATCTTAAGCTCCAGGCAGCCAGGTGATTAAGTTTTGGGTTTTTTTTTCATTGAGCGTTATGAATGTATTAGCTACGAATGCAATCGATTCGACTTTATCGAACCACGAGGCACAAATGGTAATTTAATCAACGTTGATATCATTAATATCTTTTCATCCATTACTGGGTACTTACTTAGTGGCATCCTCTCCTTAGATACATCATCATCACCCAGCCTTTTTCCCAACTATATTGGGGTCAGCTTCCAGTCAAGCTGGATTTAGCTGAATACCAGTATTTTACGAGGAGCGGCTGCCTACCAGACCTCCACAACCCATTAACTGGGGTAACACGGAATTTCATGGCAAGACTACTTAGATACACCTTACACAATTCCTCAGATGATAACTCAGGAATGTATCCAACGTTGGGATTCTCTCGTCTTGAAGTTGGGAACTTTCAGTTTCTGTCATAAAATATTGAATATTAAATTGGCATACCTACCCCAAGTGTCGCCACAATTAGCTACTCACAATTCAAAACTTACAAAATGGATTTTAATAATTTTTTCAACATATGAATTAATCTGTGTTACCCCAGTTAATGAGCTGTAGAGGTCTGGGAGGCAGCCGCTCCTCGTAAAATACTGGTATTCAGCTTAATCCGGCTTGACTGGAAGCCGACCCCAATCATCATCTCAGCCGAAAGACGTTCACTGCTGGACATAGGCCTCCCCCAAGCGTCGCCACAGCGACCGGTCCTGCGCGTCTCGCATCCATCGGATTCCCGCGACCCTCGCCAGGTCGTCGGTCCACCTTGTGGGAGGCCTACCGACGCTGCGTCTTCCGGTACGTGGCCGCCACTCTAGAACCTTCCGTCCCCATCGACCATCTGTTCTACGAGCAATGTGCCCTGCCCACTGCCACTTAAGTTTGGCGATTCTTCGGGCTATGTCGGTAACCTTAGTTCTCTTGCGGATCTCTTCATTCCTGATACCGACCGGGCCGACCCCAATATAGTTGGGAAAAGGCTAGGCAGATGATGATGATGAATGCTAATTAGTCACAGAGTGACATAGGCATGTAGGGCACATTTGTTGCTTTCACGTAGGCAAAGTTGTAGGTATAAGCTAGTTTTCAATAAATAAGTAATAATAATAAATATCGAGCCAATACAAACGACCAAAGCGTGCAGTTTTCACAAAGTCTGTACCTATTGATCTAGCATATAATCATCCTTTCAGGACCACTAAATATTGGCTCAATCCAAGCACACACACGCCATATTATCCCACAATCAGGCAGCATAGTATGCATATCAGTCGTTATCAGGGGCTGGCCACATTACCAGCGGCCTGATAAGCGCCAGTCGTTAGACAGACGGGTGCTGTGATAAGATACGGCGTCTTCTTGACTCGAGCTGCACTGGGAAAATGTACCTAGTCTAGATAATATCCTACCTTTCTTCATTTGAGACCTTTCTATGGAAAATTGATGATCTAAAAGATTATCAATGCTGTCTATGTTGCCTTTATTTAATTCATGAATCCCCGACCGGTCCTATGAGACCGCGCTGTTATTGTTTTACTATTGTGTCTCGTTTTGTGGGTATGTGATAGGTTAAGGGTCCGTAGGCATGAGCTTGCGGACGTTGAGCAAAGAGTAGCTCGCCATCCGGCCGCCGGTAACCGTCCGGACCGAGCCCAAATTGTCGACGGTGCGTAGAGTTCCACGCGCGTTTCAAGATGTCAGCAAACCGTAAGGGCCCACCAGAGTCGAGGGCCATGGGTTCAGGGCCGCCGCGTGCGGGCGTGCAGAGCGTGCGGCGCACGCGTGCGCCGTCATCAAGGCGGCGCCAAAAATGAAACCTTGGTCATAATTAAAATGTCTAATATATTTTTATTACACGCTGGCTTGATTTCTAAGAAACTGATGAGGTCTCAAATATATGTTTACAAGTCAGATGAATTATTATATGCGTACCATTGGCGCGCGAAACCCAAAACCACTTGAAAGCGACCACGGTGCCCCCTAACTCTAAACATTTAAACAAGTCAGCGCCTATGTCAGGAAATAAACAAACGTTTGAAGCTTCACATTACTAAAGTATAAATAAACCGAGGATCATTTTCGACGTCTGGGCCCCAAACTGGAACGGATTGGGGTTGCCCTATGGCGGCTCCTGCCCAACCTAGGGGGTCCAGATGCTATGTCGTGCAGAAGCCGCCTGCCGGTGGTTCTACGCGGGCATCGTTCAGTCCATAGCCCTTTACGGGGATCCTGTGTGGGCGCCGTCGCTGCGAAACCGACTGGCGGCCAAGCTGAACACTTGCCAGAGGGTCATGGCCATCCGGATGGTGCAGGGATAGCGCACGGTCTCCTGCATGAACGATTTATGCGTGGAAATACAATGCCAGGGGTGATACACGCCATCATTATGGCAGTAATTCCCCTCTTTGAGGTGTGGCTGGAAAGACGCCACAGCGTCCCCATCTTCTGCATGACGCAGATCTTCATCGGACATGGTAAGCACGGAAGGTTCCTGCACCTGATTCGTGAGGAAGAAACGCCCACCATTGAGCGATTCACACAATGGTGATTTTTTGACACGGTACAGGAGGGGGTTTTCTCTTCTTCATTACTTCACAGAAAGATACCCATCTTCGAAGTAATAACGTTAACGAAGGAGGCGACCGCACGCGTAAGGGAGAGATATCCTCACGCCCCAGCCGCCGAGACAAGAAGACGACGAGAAAAGGTCAGACCGTCCAGTCAGACCGAGCCTAAGTAATCGACGCTGATAGTGTCCCACGAGCGCCTCAAAGAGATGTCAGCAAAACTGTAGTGACCTAGCAGGGCCTATCATGGAATGGCAAGAAGGAACATGTATGTGGCTTTAGTCAGTAAAAGTCTGACACACCCTCCCGTTCCACCCTAGAATGGGAAAAGTCATCGATAATTGTGTGAGTGGGACTCAAAATGAACATGGACAAAACCAAAGTCATGGTAAACATCCATGTAGCTCCCACTCCTATCAAGATCGGAGACTCTACACTCGAAGTTGTGGACGACTACGTCTACCTGGGACAGACGGTCCAGTTGGGTAGATCTAACTTCGAGAAAGAGATCAATCGTCGAATCCGACTCGGCTGGGCAGCGTTCAGGAAGCTGCACGGTATCTTCTCGTCCAACCTACCGCAGTGTCTCAAGACAAAAGTCTATGACCAGTGTGTGTTGCCAGTGATGACATATGGCTCGGAAACGTGGTCGCTCACAATGGGCCTCATCAGAAGGCTTAAAGTCACCCAAAGAGCAATGGAAAGGGCTATGCTCGGAGTTTCCTTGCGCGATCATATCAGGAATGAAGAGATCCGCAAGAGAACTAAGGTTACCGACATAGCCCGAAGAATCGCCAAACTTAAGTGGCAGTGGGCAGGGCACATTGCTCGTAGAACAGATGGTCGATGGGGACGGAAGGTTCTAGAGTGGCGGCCACGTACCGGAAGACGCAGCGTCGGAAGGCCTCCCACAAGGTGGACCGACGACCTGGCGAGGGTCGCGGGAATCCGATGGATGCGAGACGCGCAGGACCGGTCGCTGTGGCGACGCTTGGGGGAGGCCTATGTCCAGCAGTGGACGTCCTTCGGCTGAGATGATGATGATGATGATGATCGATAATTTAGCTCAGAAGAAAAAAAAAACAGGGGCGCCTTAACCAGTGTTGGACGCGAGCGCCCAAACAGCTAGCGGCGGGCCTGCATGGGTTATTAACGTGAAAGTGAACTCCGGGCCCCTGGAACGAAGTCAAAGAAGGAATAAAGCAGTGGGTTTTAGTCAGTAAAAGTCACAAATCCTGCCCTTCATTTCCGTTCAAAAGCGGGAGAACTCATTCTGATGATTTCCCACCTAAAAAAAACTAGTTAAATGATTTAAAATTCATTGACTTCCTTCTCGTACCACACATCAAAGACCGTTCGGCCGTTTGAAAAACAAACCACTACATCACATAAACGCAGGTTCTTATTTTTTATTAGTAGTCCGCCAACAAATATAACATTGCTGGGCACATAAGTAATCGGGGTACTAACCCCGATTAGTTATGTGCCCAGCAATGAATTTATGTTTCCTAATAACGATCTATTTAAATCGCCATCATCAATGGTAGTGTATTCCAAGCATTGTTCAATGGGGTACAAGTCATAAGCGATGAGAGACAGCGGAGTTTTGAATACAGGGTTTAGATGTTATCTATATAACTAGCTTTTACCCGCGGCTTCGCTCCCGTCAAATGACTACCCTACATATCCTACGCTACCCTACCCTACCTTCCCTACCTACCCTACACTACCCTACCTACCCTACCTACCCTACACTACACTACCCTACACTACCCTACCTACCCTACACGACACTACCCTACACTACACTACCCTACACTACCCTACACTACCCTACACTACCCTACACTACCCTACACTACCCTACACTACCCTACACTACCCTACTTTACCTAACTTTTGTTTTTTTTTGAATTTTTCTCTCCGTAAGAACCATCATTGAACTTCAAGGAACATTTAAAAAAAAAATCAGCCAAATCGGTCAAGCCGTTTTCATGTTATGTCGTGACAACGGAAAACGGATTTCATTTTTATATATATAGATTATATAAAAGGAGATTTTATGTGAACGTAAAATTAATGAATATGATGCTTTCGGAATTATTCGTAAGTGTAGAATTATTGGTTACTTTTTTGCAGTTTTACGAACTTAACGCAGACGAAGTCGCGTGCAACAGCTAGTCTGTATATATAAAAGGTGAAAATGACTCATATAATCAGTAGAAGGCCAAAAATATTGGCAGTAAGAGTGAAATTTCGCAAAACGTTTCCTTTTATGACTTAGCCGAGCACTCATTATTTCAGCTGATGCCCACGTTGTGAGAGGCCTTCCAACGCTGCGTATTACAGAACTTTTCGGTCCCAACTGCAACGGCCATCTGTGTTGCTAGCAATATGCGCTGCCACTTAATTTTGGCTGCTCTTCGGGCTATGTCGGTAACCTTGGTTCTCCTGCGGATATCTGTATTCCTAATGCGATCTCGTAAGGAAACTTTGAGCATAGCCCTTTCGACTATCCTTTGGTTTAACGATGAGGCGCATTGATAATTAGTTTATTTATTTTTGAACTTAAGTCAAGAATAGACGGGATGGCGCAGCGTCACAACTTCATTTAACTTGGACCACAAGTCCAGACACAAAAAAGCGGTCAAATAAACATCAAGCGCTTTGAAACAGGAATTAATTAAGAAAAAATCTTTAATAAGTAATACTTTATACTTCCTATAGTATTCAGTTTTAGAAACAAACGAATTTTGTTCTTGTAATTATACCAATAGTTAATTTCACACTCGGAATTTGTAGTTGTTAAATGCATTTCGTATTACAATCTAATGTTTATGCCAAGGAGCTAAGAGTTTGGTTTATGCATTGATGTAATAAAAAAAACCCTTGCTATGCCAAAGATGGATCTATTCTCCTAAACTAAACTACTAAAGCCATTCTCGACGGAGCTTTGGAACGTGCAATTTAGCTTCAATTTTTTTACCAATTAACATTATGATAATTCAAAAGTGCTTGTAAATGGTTTATTTGCAACTAGCTTCTTCTTAGCCTAATGAAGATATCCGCAAGAGAACTAAGGTTACCGACATAGCCCGAAGAATCGCCAAACTTAAGTGGCAGTGGGCAGGGCATTGCTCGTAGAACAGATGGTCGATGGGGACGGAAGTTTCTAGAGTGGCGGCCACGTACCGGAAGACGCAGCGTTGGGAGGCCTCCCACAAGGTGGACCGACGACCTGGCGAGGGTTGCGAGAATCCGATGGATGCGAGACGCACAAGACCGGTCGCTGTGGCAACGCTTGGGGGAGGCCTATGTCCAGCAGTGGACGTCTTTCAGCTGAGATGATGATGATGATGATGATGAGCTTCTACCAGTGGCATCGCCCGCGTAATGTAGTTTTCTCCAATACCTACTGTAGACCCTCGTGTCGTCCCCTTGGTGAATTTTGGAAACCCTCTCTGAGTGCTCGCCTACTACGTCATAAAAGGAAACCTTGTACAAAATTTCACATTCCTAGTCCCAGTAGTGACGACTGTGCCTTGACGTCAGTAGGTTAGTTTGTCTCTTTTAGAAGAAGACTAGCTCCTGCTAGCGGCTTCGCACTTGTGAAAGTAGGTTTCCCCATAAAGATTTCGGAAGTTGAATTTTCAAAAACCCATCTTAAATGCTGACATACTTAGGTACGTCATAAAAGGAAACATTGTACAAAATTAACGTGCCTCGGAAAGCGCGTTAAGCCGTGGGTCCCGGCTGTCATTTGTAGATCTTTGGCAGTCGTTACGGATAGTCAGAAGCCAGTAAATCTGACTCCAGTCTTGCCATGAAGTACCGTGTTACCCCAGTTAATGGCTTGTGGAGGTCTGGTAGGTAGCCGCTCCTCGTAAAATACTGGTACTCGGCTAAATCCGACTTGACTGGAAGCCGACCCCAATGTAGTCGGGAAAAGGCTAGGCAGATGATGATTGTAGAAAATTATACATTCCTAGTTCCAGTATAAGTTTTGGACATGACAGTCACTCAGTTTCTCCTTTTACATATATTATAAAGATCTGGAATATAGAAGATGAATATTGAATGTGTTTGAATATTTTTGATTTGATTTAATTTCGTATTCCTAGTGCGTAAATTCCTCTTTTTCGACTTACTAGAATATCAACGTAACTAAATCTGCAACGGAATTTCAGTGACATTTTTTATCACTATGCACTTATGTATAAAGATATTCCTGTGCTAATATGAGTTATCTTACACGTGGCGTTGGTTCTCATGCATTATGTGTACTGTTTATCGGTTTCCTCGATATGGTAATACCCGTTGCAATCTGTAGGTGGACCGCACCTTATTATTATTCTTCTCAAACGCGTGCTTTTCATATTATAGGTACTCGTAAGTGCCTATGTTTGCCGCCATTGTTACATCTTTTTTAACTGACTTCAAAAAAGGAGGAGATTTTCAATTCTATTTTTTTAAATAGACTTTAAAGAAGGAGAGATTTTAAATAGGCTCAATGTTTTTATACAATTGTTAGGCTTGGCCTTATCTCATCTGATGGTAAGCGAAGAATTTAAGTGGTCGACGATGGAACAAGCTAGCCTAGAAGTAGCCTTATTCACTTATAACTTAAAGACTCTCCGTTGTGGCTGAAGGTCATGTAATTTCAATTTTGCGGTATTTTGAACTTTTGAAGTTAAGATTGCAAGGCTTCAAATTCAGCCAGGAACATTACTTTGTGTAATTTATTTCGTCACCACTGCTTTCAAAACGGTGAAGGAAAGCATCGCGAGGAAATACATACCTATATCCGAGAACCAATAATTTTAAAACATATATGCCTGCCGCCAACCCACATTGGGCAGTGCACTCGGTGAATTACTGCGTTTTACTGCGTTTGTTTTAATTATTCCTTCTTCTAGAGAGGACGCCTGAGTCCCTGTAATGAGAACATCATAAGGCTGATTGCTACCTAGGAAAGGTAACAATGACGCAGCAGACTTTCGTTAATCCTCGTAAACTTAAACCGACTTTTATAAAAAAATTGAAGCTTTCAATGCGGCTCATTATCATCTACCTAGCCTTTTCCCAACTATATTGGGGTCGGCTTCCAGTCAAGCCGGATTTAGCTGAATACCAGTATTTTACGAGGAGCGGCTGCCTACCAGACCTCCACAACCCATTAACTGGGGTAACACGGTACTTCAAGGCAAGACTGGAGTCAGATTTACTGGCTTCTGACTATCCGTAACGACTGCCAAAGATATCCAAATGACAGCCGGGACCAACGGCTTAACGTGCTTTCCGAGGCACGGAGGAAACTCGTTATGTTAAGATGGTCACCCATCCACAGACCAACCTAGGCAAGCGTTGCTTAACCTTGAATATCGACCTGTGCGGCTGTTAAATTATCTAGCCACGAGCTCCTCTCAATGCGGCTCAATATTATTATACATTTTTTGTATCACGTTCAGAGATTTCTTTCCTTGTTTCGCGAATCTTTTAAGAGACGTGGTAATATTGGCGAATAATAAGGAATAATAGAAGGCTTTTGATATGATATTCGCTACTGTTGACCTCCAATAAGTCGGGTGCCTATAGTTCTCGCACGTGAAGCGCGTGTATGGCAAGGGTTAGCGTACACTGAGGCGCGACGCTTTGCTTAGGCAGTATAGCGATATAATACAAAACTTTATTTGAGTTGGAGGAGTTTTTCCACGCTATTTTTTAGTTCACTTTTAGTTAGTTCTTTAGGGTTTTTCATAATCATATACAACACATATAACTAAAAAAAAACTATTAAATTAAATAATTGTTACTAAATCACCACTATTTTCATGATATTCTCATCCGCGTCAGGCGCCATGTCATCATCTATTTTACTGTTTTATGGATTGCTTTACTAGAGCATCTCCCAAGCAATCCCAAGTATTTGAATTTTACCTAGACACTAACTTATTAGGAATACAAGTGGTTGATAGGAACCACGAGTACCTATACTCTTATTTTTCACACTGGGGTGGGGGTGCTAATCGTAGCAATGGCTATTTCAAACCTTTATTTATACTCAATATCACAAAGCATCGATACTTTCTTCGTGTACTTAGACCTGGTTTACGTAACAATTTGGGGCCTAAGTAAGTGTCTTTCTTCGATATTAATAACCGATCGCCCGTTTTCAATAAGCTATCTATCATATATCGGAGATAGAAAAACAAATGAAACAACAGAAACATGTCAAATTTTTGTATTGTATCTTTTGTTTTACTGTCTCCAGTAAGCCAAAACCGGAGGTAGATAGCTTATTAAAAACAGGCGTTAGGCTATCACGGTTTATGTCATAATTTAAATTGTCTTACTTTAAAACAAAAACCAATCACGGAAGATAACCCGTAAGTGACAATTTAAATTATAATAACCGATAGATCAAAATAGAGGCGTAAAAGCTCTCTCGAAAGTTCCAAGGTTTCTTCAAGTATATTCGCTTCGGGTCTCAGTGTGAGCTAACCCCAAAAGATGTTACCTAGACACCGCGACGCTACTGTTAGACGCCATTAACGACACTTTCTATACAAATCAAGCGTAATCACCGTTTACTGCGACCACCACGAATACTAACAATGACGGCTCTAGTTATTGCTGGCGCCGCAGTTCGTGACACTAAAAAACCATTTAGTTCATGAATCCCCGACCTGTCTCATGCGACCGCGCTGTTATTGTTTTACTATTGTGTCTCGTTTCGCGGGTATGTGATAGATTAAAAAGGCCGCTACCCAAAAAATAAAAATATTGTAATAATGTTTACCTAATATAGGTACTTACCCCTACCAAATTGGTTGGAATAACAAAACTGACCCTTTCTGATTTAAGCCTTTGACGTTGAGTTTTTCACTAGCTGTACTTTAGTCCGATCGGTTTCTGAATAGAGTATTTTGAGTTTTCAGTCTAAGAGTACCTACTTGAAATGCTTAAATCAGAATTTAGGTAGGAAATCTGCAAATAATTTCTCCCGGTCTAGGGTGGTGCGGGAGAGCGTGTCAGAGTTTTACTGACTAAAACCCACTCCAGTATGTGCTGTCTTTGCCTTGCTTTCCAGGACAACGGTAAACCCATTGTGGTTTTCCTCTCAGAAATGAATCTATGTTTATTTATTTAAACTTTATGTAAAATCTCTTTGATTCGCGCGTGGAACACTACGCGCCGTCGACGACTAAAGCTCGGTCCGACAGCCGGACCGCGAGCTACCCATTGCTTGCCGTCCACAAGCCGACGAGGTTCCTAGTCGTGGCTTCTTAGGCTGTTTGTCCACCACCGCCGTCACCGGGACGTCACCGAGAACGAGATGACGGCCCCGATTTAGCGATACATACATTTTTATGGCCATGTGTCCACCACACGCCCGTCACCCGAGCGCCGTCATCCCGGCCGCCAATGTTTCGAGTAGTTCGGCGTGACAGCTAGAACTTGGCACGGTTTCATGACGGGCCGATGTGCCGGCTATACAAAAGACGTTTGTTCTTGTCCACACACTACCGTCGCACCGCGCCATTCACCCAGTTATTGTTTTGACAAAGCTCTAGAACTGAGCCGCTGATATATCGGCGCGGTGGACACATCACATCACCGTCACGTCATCTCAAACTCGGCCCGAAACAATCTCGTTCTCGGTGACGGCGGCGGTGGACAGACGGCTCTAGTCTTATTGAAAAAAGTAGAGAATATAATGTTTTGTGTGTTATCAGCTGTATCAGCATTTCCAAAGCAGGAATACATACCCCTCCGTAAGAAAGAATGAGTCGGCAGTCTATAGCGTTTCCAAAGCTGAGAGACAGGCCTTTCTGTGAATGTGATTGGATCCTATTATCCCACGTAGGCCCAGTGCGGATTGGTGCGTATTACTACACACTGTTCCACCGTCTTCCCTGGTATCATTTGGGGGCCGAGTCACCCGCGTCCGTAGCAGATTACCCGAAGCCAGTAACTACACGTGGTCCCCGGGAGGTGTTAATCAGGTGACAATAACTGGGGGTAGGTTTCGACCGTTGGCTTGCGACCACCCACTGAGGTACAGGCGTTTCGGCTCGTTCGGCATCGAGGCGGTTGCTTCTACAGCGCCTTTTTTTCCGAGAAGTTCCGGTCCTCTACTTGCAGCAAATATGTACGTATGAATCGCATAAGTCGTGGAAGATGTAGTAGTTGTGCATGCTGAAAAGTACGCCTGATGACGCATATCCTGCGAAGGGGTCCCACACTGGCACTGTATTTGCAACGGGTCAAGGATACAGGATCCGGCACATAAGTTGGCAAGATTTTGACGTAGTGGGGGTAATTTCGCGCATGGTGCACAAAAAAGCGAATGAGCGAACGGGACGCAGTGCGGGAGCAAAAGTTGCCTAGCGCTCCAATCATAGGCTACTATTATAATACTGCAGCAATCGCGCGCCGGATCGGCGCTACCTCATACCTCGCGTCCCGCTTGACCACCAAATAGATCTAAAAAATGATTTCTGCGTAACTAACGACTCTTGCCAAGTTACGTGCCGCCGATAATACCCCATTTATTTTTGGCTATTTTAAGTTCCTATTGTAATTTTATTTTGGTGTACAACAAAGAGTAAAAGAGTAGTTACATCTAACTCCGTCAGAAATAAAACGACAACAAACATTAATACAAAAATATATTCTTAATTAAAACTTTAACTTAGACTCATGTAAAGTCAATATCTTGTCTACTTCTCGCGCCCTTTCCTTCAACGTGGCCATTTCTTCCTCAGACAGAACCTCACTCTTCTTCCCCGTATTCTTGACCAAGAAGTGTTGGATGAAGAGTCGTATGCTCTCCCTGAACATGTGCAGTTTGGGCGGCTTCGCGATACGGTGGAAGACTTCCAGTGAGGAACTGAAGTCGGCGTTCATGATGATGGAGAGGAGAATTTGGCGCATGAAGCGGACTGTGTGCTTGTTCAGTTCGGAGAATTGGATTACCTGCAGATACAAAATGCACATTAATATCTTATCTTTATAAATAAAAGGAAAACCTGACTGACTGATATATTAACGGAGAGTTGAAACTTTGAAACTACTGCTGAACTAGGAGCGTCAAATTTTGCACGAGCATTAAAGAAAGGATTTTAGGAAAGACGGGGTGAAAAGGGGGATTTCGTTTTTATACAATATCTTATTCCGTGGGCAAAGTGATGTGAAACAACACAAGTACTCGTAGTACCGAAGTAAATAATAAAAGTTGTTATTATTTGTTTTCAAAACTTAGAAAAACATTATAAGGATAATTTCTTTTTCATGGGTACTTGAAAATTAGCACAAATTCGAAACTAAATAAATTCTGTCAATGTGGTTTCTGTTAATCACACGGAATGGTCTTTGTCCAGCAGTGGGGCAGTAAAGGCTAGAGATTTTTTAATAATATAATTTTGCCCAAATAATATGTTCTACTACTTCGATTTTATGCGTAAGAGGCATCGAAATAATACCGGGTGTCTCAGACATCGCCGCACTAACTAATACCGTCGCTCCAGTACATGATTCTGGACCGATTTTATACAGTTTAAGTTAAAAAAGTAAAGAATTTATTTTATGACGAAACAGCGAACAAAAATTTTACCACGGGGCGTCTATGGCAATCTGGTACGGTAAAAGTGTATTTTGTTCATTTTTATTTGTTACCTTCAACACGGAGAGCGGCAGTCCTTTCTCCATGATGAGATGTATGAGGAACTGCGCCAGGTTCGTCAAGCTCTGCTTCGATATGCTGTCCAGCTCTTTGATCTTGTCCCACACCGAGAACTGGATTGATAGCTGTAACAAAAGGTTTAATTTGTATTTTAAGAGAAAATATTATCTTACATTTTACCTATTTTAAAGTAATTAATTAACTTAGCTAAATTTAAGTTAATTTAGTCAAAGTCCTGGGTGTATTTCAGTTTTAGGGGACCTGCAATTTTCTTTTTAATAATCGCTGCTCACTTGTCAATCATTATTAAACCTTATGCACATGATGCTTGCGGTCAGAAACGCAAAACTGCTTACCTAATAACACGCTTTCGGTTCTTCTTCTGGCTAGACCTTATCCCATTAACGCTGCCCGCCCACGACCGACAATCGGTGAATGATATTTTGTAGATGAAAAATAGAATACACTGATAGCAATAGTGCAACGCACACGGCCTACAAAAAGTCGGTCAGAATATACTATAGGATTATAATTTGTGACGATTATCGGACCTACAAAAAGTCTGTCGTGGGTGGGCAGCGTTATTTGGGGTCGGTCTTTGCTTTCTATTGAAAAGACAAGAACACGCTCTCGGCTGCCATACAATATTAAACCTTATGTGCTTGACTCTATTGATTAAAATCGCAAAACTCCGAAGAATATTGGTTCGGTTGCCATTTAACATTAAACAATATAAAACAACAAACATTACTAAGTTTGCTACAGACGTGTACAATCTCTCTCTCTTGTTGCCCTTTGAGCTTGCCATTTAATATTAAACCTTACGCACCTGATATTTGCGGTCAGAATCGCATAGCTCTTGCCCTAAGAACATGCGTTCGGTTACCATACAATATTAAACCTTACGCACTTGATATTTGCGCTCAGATTGGCATAACTCCTCAGCTAAGAACATGCGTTCGGTTGCCATACAATATTAAACCTTACGCACTTGATATTTGCGCTCAGATTGGCACAACTCCTCAGCTAAGAACATGCGTTCGGTTGCCATACAATATTAAACCTTACGCACCTGATCCTTGCGCTCAGAATGGCATAACTCCTCAGTTAAGAACATGCGTTCGGTTGCCATACAATATTAAACCTTACGCACCTGATATTTGCGGTCAGTATCGCACAGCTTCTGCCCCAGCACCGCGTAGTACGGGTTATAAGTCTTCTCTTGCAGACAGCACGCTAGAAGTACGTGTACGATCTCTCTCTCTTGTTGACCCTTGAGACCGAGGTGTTGGAGTTTCTCAAATGCATCCATATAGTCCTGGAAAAACGAAAGAATTGGATACTTTTCTTGTTTTTGTTGTTGTACAATATCTTCTACTAAACAATTAAAGAGAGATCAGTGGTGACCCAGTGGTAACGGCCCCTTGTAGGTCGCGGGTTCAAATCCAGCCAGGCGTATTACTTTATGTTATTTATTTCATCATCACTGCTCTCAAAACGGTGAAGTAAAACATCGGGAGGATGTTGATGTTTTAGAATCAAAAATTCGAAGACGTGTCATCATCATCATGTCATGTCAGCAATCCGCATTGGGCCCGCGTGGTGGATAACGGCCCGTTCCCTCTCCTAGAGAGGAGGCCCCACCAGTGGAAACCTTACCGATAATGCTAAAAAAACAATAGTAATCGCCTATTTCACCACCTATGATTAAGTTGCCAATATCTTACTTGGCAGATAATTTCATACAAATTCTGTTCCATTTTTGAATTTATTCGGGAAGTAGTGGCTACTCGGACATTGTGAAACAGGCCCTAACACTAATATAAAAAGGAATCTAATTTTGAAAATAGCATTAAATTGTTTATTTTGATGCTATTTTTGAATTACCCATTTAAAACATACTTATATGTTGTGTATCTATTGTTTGCAAATTATTATAAGAATTATTTTATAAGAACAGGCATTTGTAGCTACTTTTTTCATTATGAAAATGGCATAATTTGATTGTGTGACGACCGATGTGAAAGAAAAGGGAGTTAGTGGTAGTATGACGGGTGATATGACAGAATGGAAGAAAAAAAGTGTTGCGCTGATCCCAAGTAATATGGGATAAGGGTAGGAAGATGAAGAAGTTATTATTAAAATTGCATAATCACGAGAAAAAAACGTGTTTGCAAATGTGTGTGAGAGTTTGTGCCGGTGTGTGAAAAAAAACTTCAGTTTAAAACATGTCTGCATTTCTGCTCGTTCTAAATGCGAGATATGGTTCATATATTATTCAGAATGCAACACAAAGGTACAAAAGGCGTTACAAAGTAACTTGCAAGATTTGCCTTCAGATGTTCACTGACACAGATAACACTAAATAGAACTTTGTAAAATGATAATTTAGGTGTCTTCAAGAGTTCAAGGAGCATTAGTTTGTTAAGAGCCTATTCAGTTTAGAATAGGCTCTTAATAAACTAGTGCGCCTCACCATCAACGATTACATCACTGCTTATCATCAGGTGGGATCGCAAGTAAAGTAAGTACTAGTTTATATCTGTATAAAAAAAATTATAGATTTTTTTCTTAGTTTTTTTAGGTGGGAAATTATCTATATGACTTCTCCCACTCTTAGGCCAAGTGGGTCCCGGGCGTGTTAGACTTCTACTGTCTAAAACCCACTCGTATGTTACTACCGGTATGCTAAAACCGGGGCCCTGGTACAAAAGGCAAAAAGCCTTTGCCCCGGTTTTTCTTTCCAGAAGTAAACCCATGGCCCCAGAAGGCTTTGACCCTGCTGGATCCGTACGCTTTTGCTGGCATCTCCTTGAAGCGCTCGTGGAACAATATGCGCCGTCAACGACTTGAGGTCAGTTCAAATGTTTACCAAATGGCCGGACGACGAGCTACCCATTGCTGTGAACGGGAACGGTGAATTGAACATAACCTTTTTTTTATTACGAACTAGTGCTTGACCGCGAACCCCCCTGATAGTAAGTAGTGATGCAATCATTGATGGTGAGGCGTACTAGTTTATTAAGAGCCTATTCACTCTAGCTTCGAAGATTACAACCCAAATTACAATCGGACGGGAAGACCGCAGCAGACAAATTGTTCCAGTACCCTTCGATGTACGCGGTATAAACGACAAGGTAAAGCGCTTAGTTCGGACCGTAGAGGTTTCAACAACGTAAGGGTGGATATTCGCCGTACGACGGGTTGTCCGATGGTGGAAAGAAGATCATCATCATCATCATCATCTCAGCCGAAAGACGTCCACTGCTGGACATAGGCCTCCCCCAAGCGTCGCCACAGCGACCCGTCCTGCGCGTCTCGCATCCATCGGATTCCCGCGACCCTCGCCAGGTCGTCGGTCCACCTTGTGGGAGGCCTTCCGACGCTGCGTCTTCCGGTACGTGGCCGCCACTCTAGAACCTTCCGTCCCCATCGACCATCTGTTCTACGAGCAATGTGCCCTGCCCACTGCCACTTAAGTTTAGCGATTCTTCGGGCTATGTCGGTAACCTTAGTTCTCTTGCGGATCTCTTCATTCCTGATGTGATCGCGCAAGGAAACTCCGAGCATAGCCCTTTCCATTGCTCTTTGGGTGACTTTAAGCCTTCTGATGAGGCCCATTGTGAGCGACCACGTTTCCGAGCCATATGTCATCACTGGCAACACACACTGGTCATAGACTTTTGTCTTGAGACACTGCGGTAGGTTGGACGAGAAGATACCGTGCAGCTTCCTGAACGCTGCCCAGCCGAGTCGGATTCGACGATTGATCTCTTTCTCGAAGTTAGATCTACCCAACTGGACCGTCTGTCCCAGGTAGACGTAGTCGTCCACAACTTCGAGTGTAGAGTCTCCGATCTTGATAGGAGTGGGAGCTACATGGATGTTTACCATGACTTTGGTTTTGTCCATGTTCATTTTGAGTCCCACTCTTTCGGAAGCCCTACTGAGATTACCGAGCATTGTACTGAGCTCCTCCGTAGTCTCAGCCATGACTACTATGTCGTCGGCAAACCGAAGGTGAGTGATGTACTCGCCGTTGATATTGATGCCTCGCCCTCTCCATTCCAGAACCTTGAAGACATCCTCCAATGCGGCCGTGAACAGTTTCGGAGAGATAACGTCTCCCTGCCTCACACCCCGCTGTAAGAGGATAGGTTTCGAGGTCTGATCCTGGAGTCGGACTGACATGGTGGCGTTTTTATACAAACATTTCAGCACTTCGATGTACCGATAGTCAATCTGGCACCGTTGGAGAGACTGCAGTACAGCCCAAGTCTCGATCGAATCAAAGGCTTTCTCGTAATCCACAAACGCTAAGCAGAGAGGCAGGTTATACTCCTCAGTCTTCTGTATAACCTGCCGTAGCGTATGTATGTGGTCTACGGTGCTAAAGCCTTTTCGGAATCCGGCTTGTTCAGGAGGCTGGAAGTCGTCGAACCTGCGTGCGAGACGATTCGTGATGACTCTGGAAAACAACTTGTAGACATGGCTCAGAAGTGAGATGGGCCTGTAGTTTTTAAGGAGGGCATTGTCGCCCTTCTTAAAGAAAAGTACCACCACACCTCTGCCCCATGCCTGTGGCAAGAAGATGGCGGAATCAAATCATGCAATTCCCGCACATACTCTACGAAATGCATCCTGTAGGACACCGGTGTAGGCTGGCTACCTTAACTTAATAATAATGTATAGATTAAGCAGATTAAATTATTATGTATTAATTTATTATTTTTAAGATTATTTTATGTATAGTGTTTTATGGGCCTTAGTAGCCCAGGATTTATTTAATTTAACACAATATTTCTCACCTCAGCCGCCATGATGACACAGAAGATGCTCCGCCTCACATCGGTGTTCATCCGCTGCTTGCGCGCCAGTTCCAACAGCTTCTGGTCGGTAGAGGGCAGCACTGCGGCGGCGGCGAGCTTCTCCTCGGGGCGCGGCCTGTTGCCTTCCCACGCGGACCCCACTACCCACCACTTGCCGCGCTCGTCCGCTGGTAAAAGTAGTATCGGTAAAGTCGGGTTACTTCGACCCTGAGGTATAACTTTGGCCCAGGCTTGTCAACCAATAGGAACATCGGCCTTTTTTTTTTTTTAGTCATTATAAACTAGTGCTTGACTGCGATCCCACCTGATGGTAAGCAGTGATGCAATCGTCGATGGTGAGGCGCACTAGTTTATTAGCCTATTCACTCTAGCCTTGAAGACACCCAAATCATAATCGGACGGAAAAACCGCAGCAGGCAGATTGTTCCAGTCCCTCGATGTACGCGGTATGAAGGACGAGGCGAAACGCTTAGTCCGGACCGTAGAGGTTTGGACAACGTAAGGGTGGATACCCGCCGTACGACGGCTTGTCCGATGGTGGAAACGGGATGGCGGAATCAATTCATGCAATTCCTGCGCACACTCTCTGAAATGCATCCTGTAAAAAACCGAAAGGCTGCGCCTGTGCTCAAGGCTTTGTAGATTGGAGTTAGCCAAATCTGGATCCCCGATTAGCCTCTTTGCACGCCTTTCCACTGAGTCCAAAGCTGCCAGGTGGCATTTTGCAGCTCCAGCCCATATGTGGCTGCAGTACTCCACACACGATCGGACCTGTGCTTTGTATAACATTAGAAGCTGTCCCGGTGTGAAGTACTGCCGGACCTTTGCCAAAACGCCGAGTTTCCTAGCAGCCATCTTGGCCTTGGACTCAATGAACCGCCCAAAGTTCAGATCGGAGGAAAATTCAACTCCCAAGAGCTGAAGGCGGTCGGTGCATTCCAGGGATACATTCCGGAAAGCAGGAGCCAAGGTGAACGGGCTCCTTTTAGCGGTGAATAGACACGCTTGTGTTTTGGTGGCGTTGAATCCCACCAAATTGGCTTCGCCCCACTTGGAGACTGCCTGAAGTGAGTCATTCTCTGTGTTTACTGTATTTCTATTGGTTAACGAGCACGACCAAAGTACCTTAGGGCTAATGTACCCCGACGTGACGGTGACGCATTGGTTATTTTAAAACAATAATGATTGAGCTGGTCAGCTTATAAAGCTTTTGTTTCCGAGGAAATTGTTCAGGAAAATTTATGTGGCACTTAGCCTGGTCTTTTCTTTGAAAACTCATACATGACGGTGACGTTGAAATTATTATTGATACCTAACTAATATCATAAACATATTAAGCGTGTTGACAGGTGCCTGGACCTGACGCCGCAGCATCTATTATTATTATTATTTATTTATTGCATTCATGACGTATACAAGGTCTTGCTACAAAATTATAAGTTTCGTACATGAACCCTGCTAGGGCACCGCAACATTTTTGTTGATTAATATAAATTAAATTATTATTATTGCATGCATTATTAAGTAAATGAAGTCATTTAAGATTTATTATTACATTATTATGTTCATCATTTCATTAGTAATTAATTTATTATTCTACAATTATACATTTCTATATTGCGTCAATTTTCATATAATATTGATAAATTATTAATATTACAAAATGTCAATTTGTTAAGAACTCATTTAAGCTATAATAACACTTCTGTATTAGGTGCATTTTAAGTGCGTTTACAAATTTATTGTCAAATTCTATGTCCTTAATCTTATTCGGTAATTTATTATAAATTTTTATGCACATTACAAGAGGTCCTGATTGAAACATAGCTAATTTTGAACTTGGCAATGCTAATTCATTTTTTACTCTTAATGAGCGTTGCAGAGGTCTTTGGTTCTTAGCCACAGGGAATAACGACCCATGTTTTCTAACAAACTTGCTTACTTCCATAATATAGATGCTTGTTAGGGTGAGCATTTTATATTTAATAAAATAGGGTTTACAACTCTGCATTTGGTCTATATTCGCAAGAATTCTCACACATCTTTTTTGTAAAACAAACAGTTTTTCTACATCGACGCAATTTCCCCATACTATAATGCCATATGTTAACCACGAGTAGGCGTACGCGTAGTATGCTGTCTTCGCTGTTTTGAAGTCGGTTGATCTTTTCAACTCATTTAAAGCATACGCAAAACTTGCAAGTTTGTTTGACACAACATTAATATGTGCCTTCCAATTTATATTAGTGTCAACTGTCAGTCCTAAGAGTCTAAATTCATCGACACACTGGAGCGGTATGTCATTGAATGAGTAGTTAATACTCAATGAACGTTTTTGATAAGGTCTGTATTGCATAATTTTAGTTTTTAAAAAATTTATTTCCAAATTGTGGTCCTTAAGCCTTCGAAAATGTAGATAGTAATGCAATGGGGCGATAATTGCCTGCGTCAGTTTTTTTGCTCTTTATATATATTGGTTTTACTATTGATATTTTTAGTAGATCTGGGACAACACCCTCCATAAATGACTGATTTATGAGAAAAGTCAAAGGCATTGTTAATTCGTCTACGCTTGATTTAACAAGCAAAGGTGGTATTTCGTCATGACCAAAACTTTGCTTATTTTTTAAGTTTTTTATTATAAGTTTTACTTCACTTGGAGTAACTGACTGTAAAAATATGGAATTTTCGCAAGGAGTAACAACAGGTCGACCAGGTTTTTTTTTTTTTTTTTCTGGTAGGGGAATCATCAGAATGACTTCCCCCGCTCTTGGGCGGAGCGGGAGGGCGTGTCAGACTCTTACTGACTAAACCCCTACCCCGTTCCTTCGTTGCCTTCGTTCTGGGGGGGACTCGGTATCAACCGTTAGGAATACCACATGTTCCCCCCAGAGGCTTCGGCCCTACCGGGCCCCTACAGTTTGCTGACATCTCCTTGAGGCGCGCGTGGAACAGAACGCGCCGTTGACGACTGGGCTCGGTCCAGATTATTTCCAGACTGCCGGACGGCGAGCTACCCAGTGCTCGCCGTCCGCGAACCCGCGCCTACGGTGGTCGGAAATCGGGATCGGGATCTCGGCGGCGGCGGCGTGAGGACCGTTCCCTCACGCGCTCGCGGTCAGCAGCCTCCTTCACGAGCATCACTGCTTCGCAGAAGGAGGCGACCGCATGCCAACCCTCCTCGCTCCGGACCATGGCCTGAACCAGGGCCCGGCGCGAGAGGTCGCCGCTCCCGATAGTCTCCACGAGGACACGGTGGTGCTCCGCCCAAGCGGGGCACACTTCTACCGTGTGCTCCACCGTGTCCTCCGGGCGGTCCACACAGTGGCGACACCCGGGCGTCCTCTCCTGCTTGATTCGATGCAGGAACCTCCCGAACTTACCGTGTCCGGTGAGGACCTGCGTCACACGGAAGGTCGACCAGGTGGGTTCTCATCAGATCTCGTAGCATTTGTTTTTCCTACCGATACGAAATAGTCATTAAAGGCGTTTGCGATCGATTTCGGATCTTCAACAAGAATATTATTTAGGTTAAGTTTTATACTTTCTTTAGATTTTTTATTTAGTTTGTTAGTACGACTTTTTATGATGTGCCACATTGATCTTGTTTTATTACTTGATTTATTCATAAGGTTTATATAATTTAGTTTTTTAGATTTAATGAGTGTCTTTTTCGTATTGTTTGTAATATCTTCGGAGTATATGGTTATTAGTAGTATTAACTAATATTTTTAGTTCACGTTTATGTTTACAAGCTATTTTTAGACCAGTAGTTAACCATGATTTTGTTTTCTTGTTTTTGACCTTTATATGTTCTGTTGGTTTTTAATATTCTTATTTCTTTGCTAATAGATGTCACTACTTGTAATGTTAATGATAAGTGTAATTATATTTTCTTACAATTGCAACACTTTTTGTTATGTGGTATCATTTGTTATGGTCGATGACATGTCAGTATGCAAATTGGCCAAGAGATGGCGTTATTATAAACTTGAGTTCAAATAAAAAACGGATCTTGTTGTTGCAATTAGATTTTGAGATATTTTTATGATTATTACGTTTGTTTACTTTGAGTTCACTTCACTTTATCCTTTATTACACTGGTTTAGAAACTTCACAAATCTCGTATCACTGTTTATTTGTACTGATTTGCTAGTATTTGTTCATCAGTTTTATATCACTTTGTTTAGTTTGCAAACTACGAAAGTCGTTGATAACACTTATACGGTTTATTTTGGTGTCCTTTTTCACTTTTAAGGTCAGTTTGTAGCCTTTTGTGCACTTTTAATATTTATAGGAATATTTTTACGGGAGCTCAATCAAAAACTTTGTTTACCTCGAAGCGCCATCTGGCGGACATCCCCTCGAAGCGCCATCTGGCGGACATCCAATCCAATCCAATATGGCGAGCATCCGCATTGCCATCTGGTGAATGTTATATTACAGACTCACATGCAACGCTCAATTATTCGATAAAAAATATGCGTCAGCACTGTCACCATAATCATAAATGAATAAGTATGTATAGGATTTGTTAAAATCTTATACAAAATTTCTGAACTATTATTGATAGTGTTGTCAATTGCACACGGGCGAAGCCGGGGCGAGACGATACTAAAAAATCGGATGGTACAGTACTCGGCACGTTAGTTGGCAAGATTTTGACGTAGTGGGGGTAAATTCGTGCATGTGGTACAAAAAAGCGAATGAGCGAACGGGACGTAACGCAGTGCGGGGGCAAAAGTAGACTAACGCACCAATCATAGACTACTATTAAAATACTGCACACATCGCTACCTCACACACCGCGTCCCGCGCGCGCGCGCGCGCAAGAGTCGCGCGCGCGCGCTACTCTTGCCAACTTACGTGCCGGAAACTGTACATTCAAAATTCACCTGCATACCTTTCAAAAGATCCTCGAGCCTAATATTAAGCGGAGTGATGTAGTTCCCCTTCCTGATGATGCTCCTACTCATCTTCTTGAGGTGCTCGCAGTACGAGGGGTCGTAGTTAGGGATCTTCGTCAAGTTGTTGTTCTTCACGGCCATTAGCACTTCCAGTAAGAACTTTATACGGGACCTGAAAAGTATAAGAGATTAGTATTTTGGTTTTAATTTAGATTTCTAGAATTAACTGGGCCAGGTCCTGAGAAAATAATATTAATAACAACTGTTCTTGGGTGCACTTGTATAGCGCGTACAGAGATGGTCGTCAGTAGATACCATGTTCCATCAAAAGTGTCTAAGGAGCACAGAGTACTTTGTAATATACTGAGTTGGTTTTAGGTTCTCACACGCCTTTCAAAGTACTAGAATAGAATAAATAGTATAAACTTTATTGTACACTAAAAAGTTACAGTACACTACTAGACTACCTGGGAGGTGCGTTAGTAAAATATAAATAATAAAAGTCGGGGTGATTATCAAGTTTCAACAAAATTGTTGAAAGAGTTACCGTAACCCTAGAACACAAAAGGCAAGGAAGGAACATACAACTCGGTCACATTAACTTGACGCTTGGCGTCGATGAAATAATGTTCAAAAACAATATAACAACAACAGAGAACTAGCCAAATTATCGATGCGCGTATCGATAACAAAGACGCCGACCATACCTGACACTTGCCGGCCGAACTAAGTGAGATTCTCGCATTTGAAAGATGCGTCAAGTTAATGTGACCGGATTGTAGATGAGTTAAGTTACTAAAAGTCTAACATGAAGTTATTTGATGATTACAGAACAATAAAAAAAACTCATTCGCGAATGGAAACTTGAAGACCATTTTGTCTGTTCTATATATATAAAAATCAATTCCTATTCGTTAGTCTCGCTAAAACTCGACAACTGCTGAACGGATTTATCTTATCTTGGTCCTGAAATGTTCGTGGAGGTCTGGGGAAGGTTTAAAAGATGAAAAAAAAAAGATTTTCTGCAGTACGAAGTCTGTCGGGTCAGCTAGTTTAGCATAAAGCTTTACATCTAGTACGCATTCTTGCTTATTATGTAACTTACCCGGCAGCGGAATCCTCAGTCAACTTGGCGACTCTCCCCTGCGTCTCGTGTATGAAGTTCTTCAGCGCCAGCGGCTCCTCCTTGCGCAGCACGCCTCCCACACTCCGCAGCGCCACCAGCACGCACTCTATGTTCTTCTCCGATATCGTGTCTAGGAGCCGGGTTAGGATGTCGTAGAGGAGAGTCGCTTGGTAGATCTGGAATGGAGTATTTCTTTTATATGAGGATCATAGATTTCCCTTGGCTCTTGGCTTGAGTAATAGTAGTGAGAACTAGGGGGACAGGGGCGGGGAACATCGAATGAAACACCTTTGAGCAAAAATTTAACTTCTTCTTTTTCTTCCTTGCCCTCATTCGAGCTTTTCTAGTCTTTTTGTACAAAGTTAAACTGTTCTACAATATTTGGCAAGAAAATTCTGTGATAATCGTGGGATGCTTTTATTCGATAGTAAGACTTATATTAATCGATATAAGGTTGCGGGTAGGCTAGCAAATATTTATTGAATAAAATTTGAAATAAATGTTGATTATATCATACATTTACACTATTTCATTGAGATTGCATATTCTGTGCAGAAAAAAAAACCCATAAATAAATTAAGATTTAAAAATAAATACGTAATTAGTACCTATAGGACAGATAACATACCTTAAAGCTGTATAAATGTGCCAAACACGAAATCAAGTTGTCTAGAGTTTTGTCAGCCACTGGCTGTGGCGTTTCCATCATGTTGTCAAACTTTTTGACTAAATCCTGTAGGAAATGGGCACCTGAAACCAACAAAATTGTATTGATAAGATATATTAATAAGGCATATCAAGGTTTCTTCGTTTCTTGTTTTTGGTATAAACGAAAAAACCAAATTAATTATATACATAGTGTTCATTTATATTGCCATCAGATCTGTACCATTTTGTTACCCTACCTAACACAAAATGGTACAAATAAAAATATCTGAATCTGAATAATATCTCCAGTGCTATTATATTATTAAAAGTAGTTTCATTTTTTTTATATTTGGTGTACTAGAGGGCGCCACTGTTGTATGCAGCGACAATACGCGTAATTCCTATTTATACTATAAGGAGCCATTTAAGTACTACGTAAGCGCTACAGGGGGGTGGAGGGGTCTTCGCTTTGCTTATTTTTGATAACATGGGGGGCCCCAAGGGAGTCTGGAAGGTGATTACGTCAGCAGCACACATCTTTTTAGTTTCTTAACCTATCACATACCCACAAAACGAGACACAATAGTAAAACAATAACAGCGCGGTCTCATAGGACCGATCGGGGATTCATGAATTAAGAGAATGATGTCGATGTTCCGCAATTACATGAATAATATATTTAGAAAAAATATACTCACTTATCGGTCGTTCAAGTATTATTACTTGAACGACCGATAAGTTATAACTTACCAATTTCAGAGCCTACATCACTTAACACAGTTTAGTCACGGTCGCATCCCACCACAACTGAGTTAAAGCTGTGTTTATATTACTACAGTTCAGTTAACTACCAGTAATTTACCGATCTCTGAGCCCACGTTTGCATGTAACACCGACACTAAAGCTGCATGCTCTGCGACCATTCTATCATGTGTGTTGGAAGGTGAGACGGTCGCATCCAACCACAACTGAGTTAATGCTGTTTTCACTGAGTTTATATTACTACAGTTCATGTTGTAACTTACCGATCTCGGAGCTCACGTTGGCATGTAACACCGACACTAAAGCTGCATGTTGTGCGACTATTCTATGAGGTGTGCTCGAGAGTGACACGGTTGCATCCAACCACAACTGAGTTAAAGCTGTGTTCACTGAGTTTATATTACTACAGTTCATGTTGTAACTTACCGATCTCGGAGCCCACGTTGGCATGTAACACCGACAGTCCGACACTAAAGCTGCATGTTCTGCCACCATTCTATCAGGTGTGTTAGAAGGTGAGACGGTCGCTTCTAACCATAACTGAGTTACCGCTGTGTTCAGTGAGTTTATACAGTTCATGTTGTAACTCACCGATCTCGGAGCCCACGTTGGCATGTAACACCGACACTAAAGCTGCATGTTCTGCCACCATTCTATCAGGCGTGCTCGACGGTGACACGGTCGCATCCAACCACAACTGAGTTAATGCTCTGTTCACTGAGTTTATATTATACTACAGTTCATGTTGTAACTTACCGATCTCGGAGCCCACGTTGGCATGTAACACCGACACTAAAGCTGCATGTTCTGCCACCATTCTATCAGGCGTGCTCGACGGTGACACGGTCGCATCCAACCACAACTGAGTTAATGCTCTGTTCACTGAGTTTATATTACTACAGTTCATATTGTAACTTACCGATCTCGGAGCCCACGTTGGCATGTAACACCGACACTAAAGCTGCATGTTCTGCGACCATTCTATCAGGCGTGCTCGACGGTGACACGGTCGCATCCAACCATAACTGAGTTAAGGCTGTGTTCACTGAGTTTATATTACTACAGTTCATGTTGTAACTTACCGATCTCGGAGCCCACGTTGGCATGTAACACCGACACTAAAGCTGTATGTTCTGCGAACATTCTATCAGGTGTGTTGGAAGGCGACACGGTTGCATCCAACCACCACTGAGTTAATGCTGTATTCACTGAGTTTTTATAACTTACCGATCTCGGAGCCAACATTGGCATGTAATACCGACACTAGGGCTGCATGTTCTGCGACCATTCTATCAGGTGTGTTGGAAGGTGAGACGGTCGCATCCAACCATAACTGAGTTAATGCTGTGTTCACTGAGTTCCTGCTATTGGATTGGTATAAGTTCTCTATTGAGGTGCAAGCCCAGTGGAGGTTTGTGCCGGCTAGTTTGTTGAGGACACCTGAAATATGAATAGAAAGATATTAATATATTGTTCAGTAGTAAATAATAAATTAGATAACATGGAACAGGTAGTAAATTGTAAATTAGTGCTAGTGGCCGCTTCGCCCGCGGAAATGTTGAAAATATACACCGTATTTCAGACATTTACGCACAAACGTGTACCGATGGATCCAGTATACGATACTGGAAGCTCCAGTAGGGCAGTTTTACGTCAATTTTTTTCTAATAAAAAAATATTTACTTATTTTATTTTAAACAGTATAAAATTGTTATCCTAATCAACTCCAATAATATTTAGTAATTAACTATTTTATTATTACAAAACACAATCTAAATAAAATTTGAAGTCCAGGAGCTAGGTCCAAGAGAGTAGGTTGATTAAAAATCTCATTGGGTTTTGATTTGACTTGAAAATAAAAAGAGCAGCTTTTCTATTCTTTCTAATTGCGATTTTTATTTAAAAAAACTCCTATTTGATAAAAATAATAAATAATGCTTACTACCCAATTACTTACTTTTAATTTGTCTTTTCAATTGTAAAAGCTGTTTGTCTGAACTTGAATCCTTGTTTCTGAGATGTGGTGGAACATACACGCCTTTTTCTTCCTGTAAAACAAAACAAGATGAATCATCAATCTACTTTATCAGACGAAATCAAATGAAAATATTTTTTTTTTTGCTTTCACTGACACTATTCAATAGCAATGTGTTCCACTGCAGGGTCTGCAGGGGAGGCGTCTTCCTTTTATCTTTCCATTTTGAGGCCTATTTCTGCGTCTTTCTGTTGTTCTGAACCCAATCTGCTATTACTTTTGCCCAAGATGGAACATCTAATTATAAATAGTCGTCATCTCCACCTTTAAACTTATATTAAAATCACGTCATAAATACTGTCTCACCTTAATAATATTCCCTTCCTTATCCCTCTTTCTACCATAAATATCTTCCCAAACATCAGGTTTCTCTTTCTTCTCTACAACAGGTTCCTTTTCTTCACCAAAATCTTCATCTTCATCATCATCATCACCAGAAAGGTGGGAGATTTCATCATCACTGAAAACTTTGCTCAAATCATCTTCAGAAATGACTCTTTCTTTTTTATTAGACTTTGGTTCAGTTTTTATTTCTTTCTTACTAGTTTTACTTATCTCTTGTTTATTTGATTTCTGTTTAGAATTTGCTTTTGATGTCTTTGTTGGCTTTTCTGTAATCAAGATAAAATTTATCTATATCAATTATATAAAAATAAATCCCTATTTCCCTTAGCCACACTATAACTTGAGAATGACTGGAGATTTCATCAAACTTTTTTAATACTCTGTAGAAGGTTCCTACTTAAGGGGGATATTCCAGCTTAGCCCGCGAAATTCAAATTTTCTTACGTTTTTTGCAATTTGAAAGCCAGTGATAATTTGTATAAAGTTAAAAATACTTAAGCGGCTGTAAAACGTAACTAGTTACATAATTATAAACATAAAAATCATTAATACAAGCCTCCAAGCTCACCTAAGTGTAGGAACGATTTTTTCGGGTTTTTCTATCTTAATAGATTTGTTTTTTAATGCACCTACCACGCTTTCTCTTCACCACCCTTGGTTGACTGGTAGAGAATGCCCAAGGCATTAAGTCCGCCTTTGTACCATTATATGCAAGATGTTTAAATAAATAAATAAATAAACAAATAAAAACGTTCTTGCAACTAAGTGAGCTTGGAGGCTTGTATTGATGATTTTTATGTTTATAATTATGTAACTAGTTACGTTTTACAACCGCTTAAGTATTTTTAACTTCATACAACCTACCACTGGCTTGCAAATTGCGAAAAACGTAAGAAAATTTGAATTTCGCGGGCTACCTGAAGCATTCACCTTAAAGAAAAATTGAAAAAACTTAACAATTATAATCTTCTAACGATAGACAGATTGTAGCTAAGATCATAAACATAATGTCTGTTTGGTCAGTTAGTACTTAAATAATAAAGCGAAAGAGTTTTTTGGTTTTTTTCAATGCACTAATATCTGGAACTACCAGTGGGATAGAAAAAGTATTTTAAGTATGTGATAGCCTGGTTAAAGACAAATAGTATTCACTGTCAAGTTATGCATTATGTGGACAATAGTACTCTACTATCCTCAGCATGTGACTTTCAAAGTATTGGACATTAACTTTTTTTTTAAATAGAAACCTAAACATTACCTTCAGGTGCATCATCTGGAAGATCATCTTCAGAACCTTCACCTATATCACTACCACTTTCTCCCATATCTCCTTCACTCATTTCTTCATCTTCTCCACTCATATCTTCATCTTCTTCATCATCTAATTCTTCTTCACTACCCATTTCATCATCAATATCTGAACCAAACTCCTCATCAGATTCATTTTCTTCATCACTATTATCTTCAGTCTTCTTTCCTTTACTTTTGAGATCTTTCTTCTTCTTATCCTTTATTTCTTTGCCAGTGACAGCTGCTAGGTCTTCGTCAAAGTCTGAATCTCCTTCTACTTCTGCTAGATGCTTCTCTGCTGCCACTATTTGTTCTGTTGTTGATTTGTCACATATTTCTAGAAGATCTGGTTTGAAGTTAAGGATATAACTAGGTATATTGACTCATTAACCCTATTTTTTAAAACAGAAATTGGATATTGTGGTCCACTGGTATTATTGGACCTTTGCAAAAGAAAGGTAAACTCAAAACTAAAACACAGCCTAAAAATCTGTGGGTAATGTCACACAAACTGAAAAAAAAATCTGCTGCTTAGAAGTGACTAATGAAATCCCGAAATCCCAAAGCGACAATTAATTTGTTAATTTATAGAAATATGTCAATTTTTTTTAAAAGCTCCTAGGTTAACGATTTTTTTGAATCCAGTTGTCATCTTTTTTTTTTTGCATTATCCACCTTATAATGTTTCCACTGCTGGGACTCAGGCTTCCTCCCTAGGAGAGCGAAGATGTCATCTACTTGGGAATAATTGTGTTTTAAGAATTATAAATTACTAGTATACTAAAGAAGCGCGATTTCTTTCAGTCAAAATATTACTCAAAATGAATCAAAACTATGTAAGTAAAAAGGATACAGTCTAGTCCATCATCAGAAAAGAAATTATTCTTGTTCTTAGTTTTGTTCAGTCCCAGTTGTTTCTCCAGTTTCTTGATGATCTTGTCCTCGTCCTCATTGGCTTGCAGTAACATCTTCCTTCTCTGTTCCTCTATCTGATTCTTCAGTTGTTGCTCTACTTTCTTCTCTTTCTGTCGCTCTTTGTTCAGGACGTCTAGTGGGGTTTCTAGTTTGGGTTTCTTTTTCTGTAATAAAAATTGTAAAACTATTTAAATATTTAAGCAGTTTATGTGTAAAATGAATTAATAAAATAATTTTCCTTGAAAAATGGATTGTTTGTAAAAAAAATTAAGACCGCAAATCATAGTTACCTACTTTAAAATTTTGTCTTGTGTTTATTATGTGGTGAGCAATACAGTAATTTAAAAAAAAACTTAAAATAAAGTTTGTTCAATTGTTATTACTAAAAGGATTTGAAGCCTACAGATGAAATATTATGCTTCGATTAGTAGTTTAACATGACACCAAGAGGTAGAATAGGTAAAGGTTTATAGGTACTTGGATCAAAACCACATGGTATTATTAAACCAGTTCAGTTCCAGTGGTTATGTTATTGTTTACAAAATGTTGTTCTCTTTAATTCATTTACCTTAACTTCCACTTGTGGTTCTGGTGATTCGGCAGGCCTTTTGACAAATCTACCGGCTGTGTACACTGGTTTATTATTAACGTTATGCCTCTCATCATTTTTCTTCAGATAATGTTCTTGACGATGTGCTTTTTTCTGCTGCCGTTTCTGTTTGCGTAATAATTTCCTAGTATTTTCAAACTTTGGACGGACACCAGGTTTATTTTTCTTCATTTTGTGTTGTCTACAAATATTTTATCTTTCAAGTATTTATATAAACATTGAAATCACAATACAAGAAGCTATTTTGAGGTTAGTGTAAAGTGCACTTTCCACGAATTAAGAACCTACAACTTGACAGCTTCTGCAATTTGTTTCGTGGAACAAGGAGATATTTTTGATATATATTTTTACGTTTAGAAGTAATTTTTGAACATTTTTACAATTTCCTAAACTTTTAACAGGCAGAGCAAAACTGTTGTGGATGAAACATAAGCATAACGGTTAAATATAGGCTGAAATGAATTTAATACCAATATACGTAAGGCACGAATTATTTCTATGAATTATTTATTTATTGGAGAGTATGAAGTTTCAGAACGAGCTTTTCTATTTTCACACGATTCATTCTACGAATTGTTTATTTGGTCTAAGTCTTAAAAGTTATTTATGGCCTTAAAGGAAGGACTCAATTGTTAAGAATAAGATACATATCTTATATATATACTGCAATTACTGTGTCTCTTAAAATTATTTGAACATAACAAGGACACAAAATTAAAAATTTGGTGATATTTGATCATATAGTATTTCTTGTAGAACGGAGAAGCACCGATCTATCAAATTGTCTATGATGAAAATTCACAAAAGCATGACGGCTGTTACCTTTTTGTGAAGAAATTCCAAAATTATTAATAAATCGAAGAGCACACAGGTTTTGACGTCTTCTACGTAGTTTCTTTGTGATAAGTTACTTATTTAACCTACGGCATGATGGTGGAAGGGTCAGCGTTTACGCGGAATGATGTGTTCCAAATGGCTATACGCGTTGCTTTTGTGTCCGCTGTGACTTATTTCTCAATAAAATGGCTCGTAAACCAGATAGATCCAACGTCCAAGAGTCGGAAGAAGGCAGAGGAGCGAGCTCGTGAACAGTTACGCAAGTAAGTATCGATCGGTTCCTTTACGTCATAACAGAATATCAAACGCATTTTTTTTCTAATTTTCTATTAGATTCCAATTTGAATGCGTATTATAGCTGTTCGTACTTAACTAGACTGTGTTTTTAACTTCTTATGACCATAGATGATGGCTAATCTACATTTCATCTCTGAAACATTAATTTCATCGTTTGAAATAATTACAGATATCAAAACTCACATAACTACATTATCGATATTTGTGGTTTCATTTAGGATTTAGACTAGGATACCAACACTGCAACACATTCATATAAAAGATACTGAACTGAATCACTTTCTTTAATGTTTAGGGTACCAATACCTCAAATATTTCTGGTTTCCGTACATTATCATGATAAATTTTGATACTTAAAAAAGTAACAATCTTAAGTTTAAATAATGGATTAATTTGCATGCCTTTGAAAACGAAAGGCAAGTAAACTTGATAAGTGTGAAGAGGAATAATTATGATATGACCTCTAAAGGAAAAAAAGATGCATTTGTGTAATAAACACACACTCCTTTTCTATGTAAGTATGCAGAAACTACATAATGCCACTGGCTACGGTCCTTACATACTCTTTTTTTAATAATTTATTGTTGATTCATTTTCCCAAATTTTGATTTTATGTTAGTGTAAAATGTTTTATTATTTTATATTACAATAAAATACTTTTGTGGCGTAGAAGCATGTCATATACCTATATGGTTTCTCTTGCAACCGATAAACGGTTGAATATGCCCTTATATCATTCTATTCTATTTATATCAGACTACTTAGTAATGTTGTTTACTACATACAGCTCAAAACATAATTTTACAGTAGATTATACTTTATTATACAATTTACATGATTTTCTGGATAAACCCTTTTCATAAAATATATTATTTCTATTGTACTGGAATTTATTTATATGATTCATGCAATCAATATAATATCTTTATTACTATTTATAAATAATTTTGTTGTAATTTAGAGAAAATAAAATGAAAATCAAACTATAAATATATTTTTGTAAATCAATATTTTATGAATGTTTGGGTTTATTTATTTGTTTTCTCAAAAGACATGAATTTTGTGTCCACACTAGGAGATGTTCAAGAGACTTCCATCAACAGCTAATCAGATTGATGCATTTATTTTTACACTTTGCACTTTTGGTAAAACAAATTGGACAGGAGAATGTACAAAACTATACAGGAGAGTGATTAAAATTATATTTTTGGCGTTCAGAATGGTCTAGCATGGCTTTTCATTGTTACAATTCTTGACAAACATACCTGATTTACCGAAGGTGCAAAATAGATATAAAGATATGGACTGAGATAGTGTCTACTATTATGTTGTCCTTTTTTTTATAGAGCCATGAATATTGTGAGGGCATTGCTCAGTCCATTTGTGTAGTCTATACTCACGGCTCTTACACAGATGCAAAGATCATGTCTCTTTGAGGGCTGTTTGTTCATATTTGTTCTCTATATGTGGCTGTTTTCTACTAAGATGTGGCTTTAACCCCATACCTTAACTGCAGATGTTACATAAAATAGACTAGCTTTATCTTTGCATCATTCTTCCCATTATAGGTATTTGTGATTTTTTGGGATTTAAAGGAAAGGGAAACTTTATTTTGAATTGGAGATTAACAGGCACTTTTGGATCGTCTAAATGTTGGTCAGTAAAAAAAAAATTGAAGATAATTGCAGGTTCCAAAGTGTAGATCTCTATAGAGAAGAGTGTGAACAAGAAACTCCATGGATAAGATGTAGCTTATAATACTTACCAATAGTGGAGGTTTATTTTTTATATCTACAGCAAGAATTGTGGACAGTCTATTTATAATTTATAATAGACTTTGTTAAATAAATATGGTCAAAATGATTATGTAGTCTACTTCTGAATTTGAAATGATGGTTCTACGCTACCCAGTAGATTACATGTCATTTATGTTTAGGGATTTCCCCTCATTTCTCAGGGTAAGTGGGCTAAATCTAGATAAGCAGTATTATCAAGCTTACATACTGAAAATCTAGTTTAATAAAAAAATTGAATGGCATCTGCAGTTAATAAACATAAAATTAAAAAAGCGAGCTTTGGTAGTTGCATGAGTGTGGTGTCCACTGTCCACATATGTGTAAACAAAGACGGCCACTGTATAGACCATGCATGTGTTAAGGATGTCTTGCAGAGCTGGACTCGGCAGCAAGCACTCTCTCGCGCTGGACAAGCTCACCGACCACGAGATGATCATCGCTTCACAGCTGGTGGTGCCGGACGAGATTAATGTGAGTATATTTTTTACTATTTATTATTTTATATTAATTCATGAATACCCGACCGGTCCAATGAGACCGCGCTGTTATTGTTTTCTATTGTGTCTCGTTTTGTGGGTATTCAATAGGTTAAAGCACAACGCACAGGACCGGTCGTTGAGGCGACACTTGGGGGAGGACTATGTCCAGCTGTGGACGTCTTTCGGTTGAGATGATGATGATGATTAAAAAATAAATAACATTAGAAAATAATCTCCTTCTGAAAACCGCAAATAAATTGGTTTAGATGAAGCACCTATTATAATTTCAAATATTGATATAAGAAACAGTGGGTCTTGCTGGGGAGATATCGCTTTCTCTTTGTACACCAGTAACCTAACGAAGGTCATGTCACATTTCAGTATACCAGATTTTAAAGGTTTTAAATGGTTTGAAAAATTCATTCTTTTTGCGATTTTGGATAGCATAGCATAGTTTCTTTTTGGCACAAATAACAAAACGAATTGAGCCCAATTGTTGGTTTGGTGTGAAAGAAAATTTGAATATCGCGGCATCTGACAATAAAGCTAGGACTACATTGTCCAACCGTGGGCCTGGTACGCCAATCTTTGCGCATTGATCTCCATACATTTTATATGGCAACTAGACTAGGCGTGGGTCTATTGTGGCTTATAAGTGTAGTTGCTTCCAAAAATGAAATATTCCCGTTTCGGCACTCAGCTTTTCGGCACCCAAGCTATTCCCGTTTCGGCACCAATAGGTATTTTGGATGGTAGTAACCAATACAAAATCCCAAAAAATATGTGGAGACCGACGCTCTCAGATCGGCGTACGTAGCCCACGTGATAAGCCAAAATCGAGGGGCCCATAGCATTTGCTACTCTTGCTATGCCTTGCAGTGGGAACATTGAAGGAAGCAAGGAATTATTAGCTAGGTTTGGTAGTATACGTCCAACAATCAAATAATTAATCATTGTGTATTAATTTCGTTATGTGAATGAATAGCTCATTGTTCTAATGTTTGACAAATTAGTTTATAAATTGATACTCTCTAGAAAAATTAAAATTGTGCTCAGTTACGCTGAAATAGTGCCCTAATTTCTATTGTGGAAACTTGGATGAATGTCAAGTGAATTAATAAGTATTACATACGTGGGTTCAAGTTCCGTCAAGGTTTTTATTCAAATGCTACATTTTAGTTAGTCTGTAACTTAGACAGTTACGGTAATGGTTTTAATGAGTATAATTGTGTGATTAAATACCTATCACTACCGCAAATATGTATGTTTTTACTTTACTATCCTATATATAACTGCAAGTTGCAAAAAACGTATGTAAATTTGAATTTCGCGGGCTACCCTGGAGCATTCATCTTAAGAAAAGAAAGAAGGAAAAACAATCTGCAAAAAATGACACAATCTTAAGACTAACTTACATTCATAATTTTATTATTATAAACAATTTATTTAATTTATTCTGTTTGAATTATTGTGTTAATAACCTACCACATGTTGTCTTTTTTAACCCAAAGGTTGACTGGTAGACAATGCCTTGTGGCATTAAGTCCGCCTATATACCGCTACTGTACATGAAGTTTAAATAAATAAATGAATAATTATTAGATTAGGGAAAATATGCGTCACGTATATGCAAAACGGCTGTACGCTCAGCATAATGCCGTGACCTCTTGCATAATGTAACGAGACCTGTACTGGTTTTTAGCACAGGGGGTAAAGGAACTTTCAACTACCCCTGGTTACCACGTAGTTGTCTGGCTTTTTTTTTGCTGAACTGGACCTGTTTGGCTTAGCCGTAAGACACACATTGTGTCAGTGTTTTATTTTTTTATCTTATCATAGCATAGCATCAGCCTTATAATGTTCCCACTGCTGGGACTCAAGCCTCTTCTCTAAGAGAGGGATTTAGCCGTAATCCACCCAGCGGGCCCAGTGGGGTTTGGTGGATGTGACATGGGTTCGAATTTTCTCACGATGTTTTCTTCGCTATTTTGAGAGCAGATGGTGATGAAATAAATTACGCATTATAAAGTAATGCACCTTTAGTCACTTTCTAAATATTGTTATTGTTGTGTCTATAGTCTGTGTAGTTATGTGTGCCAAATAAAATTTATTTCATTCATTCTTTCTTTCTTAACTTCTACCGGAATAAAAATATCCTATGTCCTAATACATGCTGGTGGTTTACTTTATACGTATAAATGTTACAGACAGAGGCTTGGCATTAAAAAAAATAATATAAATCTAAAACAGCTCTAACAATAAATCTCAATGAAAAGTGACCCAAAATCACGCGAGAACTTTGACCTAACGGAAACTGCTTTGAAAATAATGTACACTAGGTATCAGTGCTATAACTAGGGCGGTGCCCAGGCACAGAGCGCAAATTTAAAAGTAAAGTCCCGCAAAACTCCGATGAAAAGAAAGGATCCTCCGACTAGACGGATGTTTTGTCTGATCTAGGCAACTGCCCGAGAGATGATTTCGGACTTTAGTATATGTTCAAATCGCGCAGTGGGTAGTGGTGGTAGGTAATTGAGCGATGCAGGATTTTACAGTTTAGTTTATATGTGGCGCCATAGATGTCGCTACATATATAGTCTTTTTTGTTTGTATTGTACTTATTGTATTATTGGGTTCAGTTATAAAGATAGAGCAGGCACTGCCAGGAATTGTAATGTTTGGGCGTGTGGAGGAAATTAATTGCGATATATGCTTCTCCCCTTGTTTTATAGGACTTCTGAAACAACATAAATACATGTCACGAAATGTATACCATTCTGTGCAACTAGGCAACATTACTCATCAACCTTATGATAAATTAGTAGCTCAGTTAATCATTTATTTATTATTGCTATATCGACAATAGCACATGTGTGACGGCACGTTTGGTGCAATGGTTGAGCGATCGCTTGCTACGCTGCGTGTTGTGGGTTCGATTCCCGGCCAAAGCAAATATAATCTACAGGCAGATGGTCTGAGTTGTGTATGTGTGTTTATTTATTTATTTAAACTTCATGTATTGTAGTTGTACATAGGTAGACTTAATGCAAAAAGGTACTCTCTACCAGTCAACCTTTGGGTTAAAAAAGACAGCAAGGAGGTAGGATTATGAGCAATTCTTAGTGTGGGGCGAAGTTTTTTTCTTCAAAATATAAAATAAATTATTATTTCTTTACTTTCAAACAATAAACTGTAATATGGGACAAACAAGACAATGAGGTCAATATTTTTATCTAGTTTTGTATTTCTACTTATCGAGAGTTTTAATATTTTTTTACACCACCTGCTCGATAATGACCCTATTATGTGTCATGTAACCTGCACTAAAGCAACTCGTTATCACCTAGGGAGATAATACAGTATGGCCGATCCCTAGGGCATAATGGTCTTTTTTTAATTTAGGACATCAAATACGCCTTCAGTCATTTAAAATGTACGTGCATCAAACAAATTTATTCAAAAATGAAACTGGCCACTAACAAAAAAAAAAGAATAATAAATGTGGTTACATACTGCGGAAAAGGTTAAGGAGGTTCTAAAAAGGAGTAAAGTTATAGAGTAATATTGAATTTTGTTTGCTTCTAATTTGGAGTTGAGATTAACGTGTAAAAAATGTTGCATATTTTTTAATTTATTTATAATTTGTTTTATACGATATATAGTAGGTACCTAGTTAATTAATCGTAGTAGACTTGTAATTATGTCACACATGGTGTAAAAAGTAGAGTATCCAACACGGGAGTAAAGCTGTCTTTGTCTTGGGCGGCTTTAATTCCTCACTTCACTCAGGTTTCTCTATTAACTCCCTCGCAATGCTCGGGAGTTAATTATATAAATCCCTCACTAACGTTCGGGATTAAAACTTAGCAACCTTCGTTTTGTTCGGAATTCAACATGCCGCCCTCGCCTTAAAGACACTGCTTTACTCCCTTGTCACATAATCTACTATAATTGATTCTCCGGGGCTACCTAGCCCACAATATTCAAAAATGGCCATTTCATGAAAATTAATTGAATGGGGTTAGCCGAACTGAGAGATGAATGATTTAAATCACAGTTTCCAAGCCTTTTATGAACTACTGCACCCCTTTACAAGAAAGCCAAATTCCAACGCCCCCGAAAAGGGGGGGCGTTATATTAAATTATACCAATCAGTCTGTCTATTATCTATTAATAATTTATTTAAACTTTATGTACAGTGGTGGTACATAGACTGACTTAATGTATCTTAATAATCACATTAAAATATTGAATTCTCTCTTTTTAATCGTGCTACTCGTGATCGTGGTTATTAATTATTTTTAATTGCTTTTGAACTGGCTACCGCCGCGCCGCCACCCACAAAAAGCTCCAGCGTCCGCTAGGGGCCGGTACCGCACCCGTTAGGAATCTAAGATTTAAATTATTATAATCTGGTAAATAAATACGTGTTACGTCCATCAATCATAATATTTTACATATAACTTGACACTGACCTGCAAAATGTAAAAAAATTAGTGAATTTGAATTTCACGGGCTACCCTGGCGCTTTCAGATTAAATAGCATTTACTCATCGGATAATCGAATATTGCTTAGATTATTATTAAAGATGCTGCATAATTATGTTTCTAGTAAGAATTTTTACAAAAAAAAAACAATTAAAACGAACGATATTAGGGAGGAATATTTGTGTAATTGTTTTTTTTAATTATTCAAAAATAGTTAATTGATAATTACCAATTTTTTTTGCCATTACGTATCGCGACATTAGCTGGTTATTATTTTATTACTCATTATTATTCCCTTAACTCATTTCGTATACATTTTAATTATTATTTGTTAATAAAATCATATACAAAACTTTATTAGTATATTGTTAATTTTAGATACATCTCATTTCCACCGGTACTGGGATTTTATTAGCATTAATTTTTGGATGTAATATATCACAGTACACCTATCCTTCAAGTACAAAGTAACTGCGTCATTCCGTGCCGCAATATCACATAAAGGTTAAAAGGTACACGTGTACCTATAAACGGGAACATTCTGGATGCTACCCCTGCAGACGCGAGGGGGTGCCGAAGCCGTGGTACGCCTGCGCCAGGACCCCTGCCCTTTGGTATTGATCGCGTCCCGCTCCATTCCTCCCACGCAAAACCTAGATTTATCTAGCCCGCCCGCCCCGATGCTGCGGCACTTGGACCCGGGCGAGCGCGACGACTAGACGATCATTAATCATCTCCGCGATTTTTGCCTTTTAATATCAGAAATAACGTTTAATATTCATCTTAATCGAGTCATGGCGGTCCTGTATCAAGGCGTCGTGCTTTCTTCATCTTCGACTCCAAGATTAGGTAATTTCACCACCTGGACCACCCATATGGTACTGGTAATATGGTTCTACCTTTTTTTAATCCCTTTGTTCTTTGTTCAGGTGAACTGGAAAGACATAGCGGGCTTGGACCACCTGATCCAGGAGCTTCGCGAGACTGTGATCCTGCCTATTCAGAAGAGGGAGCTGTTCGCTGACAGCCGGCTGACGCAGCCGCCGAAGGGTGTGCTGCTGCATGGACCCCCAGGTATGTAGTCTTCAAGCTATACACGTGTCCATCGATCATGTTTTTCTGTGAGGACGTCCACACGATCGATCTGTGTTAATTGCGTGACAATACCGCGTGTGTCGTCGACGCATAAACGAATATCAGTGGTGGATTTTTTTGTCAAACTGATGAAAAATCCTACCATTAACGGGGTCCAGAATTATGTGCTGGATCCATGGTGTTCGTTTGTGCATCGATATCTGACACACGCGTGTATTATTACGTAATTAACAGACCGATCGTGTGGACACGGTGTGTTCACAGAAAAATACGATCGATCGATACCATATTATGTTCCTAACAGTTCGTCCGGTTCACACCCTAAGGACCACCTAAGGCCTTCTTATTCCACACCATCTACCACAATTACGGACGTCACGAAAAACGTGATTGTCTAAGACGAACGACGGCACGTGGAACCAGGTTATTCAAAAGAATCTCGTTGCTAAAATCCCGGTATAGATGGCGTTGTACAAAAGCTCTTTCGGCGCCGCCATTTTGTTCTCGGTAACGATCCGGTGTCGCCTATATGAGAGACCCGTTACGTGGAAACAGTTCCCCCCTCCCCGTCCTTGTCCCCCTTCCCCCTCCTTCGTCCCTCTACCCCGGTCCCCCTCCCAGTCCCTAACGATCGATCCGTTACTAGTCGAGTCTGTCTGGACACAGCTCTTATGATCCACCATTTTGTAATTATTTTTAAATATGGAATCATACGTTTAAAGTCGATTTGTTTCTTGATTCCTTTTCTTAATTTTATTATGATCGATTATTACCTCGCGACGCACAGGTCCGCTGGTCGTTGTGGCCACACTTGGGGGAACCACGTTCAGCCGTGGACGTCTTTCGGCTGAAATAATGATGATTACCTTGCTCCTTGTGTCGGTGGTCGGCTTCCAGTCAAGCCGGATTTAGCTGAATACCAGCTAAATCCGGCTTGACTGGAAGCCGACCCCAATATAGTTGGGAAAAGGCTAGGCAGATGATGATGATGACCTTGCTCCTTGTGTCGATAGGTTCTTGATAATTGCCTATTTAGACTTCTCTTTTAGTAACTAGTACTAATATGATTGTTCTTTACTTGAATTTCGGTCTTAGTTTCTATCGATTGTCTAAGTTCTTTTTCTTAACCCATCGGTTGCGCAATGTTTTTTGAGTAGAAACTTTTTTGGTCGTTAGTTTGGATACTTAATATTTTATTACTTGGACTAATTGGTGGATAGTTTGGCTAGATTACCAACGGGGGCGGTAACGCTCCTTAGTGGGCAATGGAGTTTGTCTGAAGGACGGTATCGGGTCCAAAGGCAAATATACACATTGGAAATAATAATTTTAATCACGACTACGGAGAGAGAATTATTTTTTAATTTGTGATTTTTTAATAGACGGCATTATAAGATTGGTATAATTAAGGTTAGTAAAATATGTGTTATGTACAGGGGGGCGGGGCGTTGGATTTCTTTTTTCTTTTTAAAACGGGGCGTTAGTCCATCGAAGGTTGGGAAACTATGGCCTAAAAGATTCTTCGAACTCATACACACGAGCGGCACGTTGCCAATGGAAGAGGTTCAGTAGTACAGTTCTAAATAAGAACGCTTTAGCCCTTTTTTTCTTTTACCGAGTTCGTTATGTTTGAATCGATCGTCTGCGTAATATTTTTTGAGTCAAACTTGATCGATAGTTTGATTTTTTAAATATTTTTGAGTCAGACTTGATCGATAGTTTGACTTTTTAAATATTTTTGAGTCAGACTTGATTGATAGTTTGGTTTTTAAATATTTTTTGAGTCAGACTTGATCGATAGTTTGGTTTTTAAATATTTTTTGAGTCAGACTTGATCGATAGTTTGGTTTTTAAATATTTTTTGAGTCAGACTTGATTGATAGTTTGGTTTTTAAATATTTTTTGAGTCAGATTTTTGATCGGTAGTTCGGGTTTTTAAATATATTTTAAGTCAGATTTTTGATCGGTATTTCGGGTTTTTAAATATTTTTGAGTCAGACTTGATCGATGGCTTGGTTTTTTAAATATTTTTACTTAGACTTTGCTCTTTCTAGCGATCGGTTGCGTAATATTTCGTGAGTCAGACTTTTGATCGATAGTTTGGTTTTTAAATATTTTTTGAGGCAGACTTTTGATCGACAGTTTGGTTTTTTAAATAACTTTTGAGTCTGAATTTTGATCGATAGTTCGGATATTTTAAATATTTTTTGAGTCGGACTATTGATCGATAGTTTGGTTTTTTAAATATTTTTGAGTGAGACGTGATCGATAGTTTGGTTTTTAATAATTTTTTGAGTCAGACTTGATCGATAGTTTGTTTTATTAAATATTTTTAGTCAGACTTTTGATCGATATTTTGGTTTTTTAAATATTTATTGAGTCTGACTTTTAATCGGTAGTTTGGTTTTTAAATATCTTTTTATTTTTACCAACCGTCATTATTCATCCGTTACTTTCCAAGGTCACATCTGTTTAATATGGTCCACTGACATGGAGAAAGGGTGATGCGGCGCGCACTCTTTTTGAACTTTATTTACTATACGATAAGGTACACATTTCAATGAGAGAATGGAATTAAAAGAAAAGACCCCACCAGACTAGCTCGAATTTGCAACGCAGAGCTGTGCATGGTATTCGACCATCACCTTTGATTGACCACCTTTGATTGATCTCACAAGTAATAATATTTTAGGGTGCAACCCGTTACTTTCCAAGGTCACATCTCTTTTATATGGTCCACTGACATTGAGAAAGGGTGATGCGGCGCGCACTTTTTAAGAACTCTATTTACTACACGATAAGGTACACATTTCAGTGAGAGAATGAAATGAAAAGAAAAGACCCCATCTCACTGCAGCTCGATTTTGCATCGCAAAACTGTGCAGGGTCCAACCCTTTGATTGGTCTGTCAAGTAATAATATTGTAGGGTGCAGCCCTCATTATTCATCCGTTACTTTCCAAGGTCAACACTTTTTCATATGGTCCACTGACATTGAGAAAGGACGCTGCGGCGCGCACTCTTTAAGAACTTTATTTACGATGCAATAAGGTACACATTTCAGTGAGAGAATTGAATTTAAAAGAAAAGACCCCAGTAATCCGCAGCTCGATTTTGCAACGCGGAGCTGTGGAGAGTCGCTTTGCTCAGGTCACCCTTGTGAATTTGAATACGCCCCTCCACGTCGCGTTTCATTGTGAGCTAACCCCTTCGTTATAGTTTGAATAGTACAGTCTGTCGTTCCATTTCAATCAGATCTTTAGTCTTGACCAGTGCTCGACGTAGGACGCACGGGCAGCTGCCGACATAGCTTGTTCTTAGTGGTCGCAGTGTGTGCGCTAACGGCAATCGGGTGCTATCTCAAATTAGTTCTTAGTCGTTATACGAGTAATGTCTTCGATAAGGTCAGGCACAATGCGTGCATCCTCGCGCTCTTCCAGTCTGGTCAAGCACTTAAAATCGAGCAGGTTTGGAAAAAAACTAATCTTTGTGCAACATCCTTATAATGTTAACTTTCTTCTTTAGCATATTTTTCTTTCCAACAGGTTGCGGCAAAACCCTGATAGCGAAAGCGACGGCGAAGGAAGCGAACATGAGTTTCATAAACCTGGATGTATCGCTGCTGACTGACAAGTGGTACGGCGAGACGCAGAAGCTGGCAGCTGCTGTCTTCAGCCTTGCAGTCAAGTTGCAGCCCTGCATCGTGTTTATAGGTATTTATGTCTTTTATTTCCAACAGTACTCAACGTCAGAGAATCATCCCTTGCCTATATGTATTTAAAAATAGTCAGAAATTTTTGTGATGGGCGTGAAATGCACTTCCTTTGACTATATGAATCTAAAGAAAAATTATATTTCATAATTTATAGCCTATGTACGTATTCTTTTAAAATAAAAGTAATGTACTCGTACATTATAACTCACACGCACAAAGCGTTCTGGGAACACATTTACTGTGCGTACATAGGAGTAGAATAATAGAATAGCCGGAATCTGTTTCCTGATAGCTAAGTACAACAAAGGAGTCTTTAAGTCAAGAGTGAATAGGTCACTTCTAAGCAAGCGTACGCCATCGTCGGCCACAACATCGCTTACTATTAGGTCAAACCCATTATTTCTGAGAGAAACTTCTAATGTGTTTGCATTAATGATACTTTTCAATTGGACAGTCATAAACTCTAAAATATTCGTGGATTTTATTTTGGTTCTTACGGACCACAGATTGCGAACTTCTGATGTAAGGTGGGTAAACAGCACTTCGAAATGTATTAATGTTGTAATTATATTATTATGGGACGAGTATTCGTTTTTTCTATTTGTTTGTTTACGAGTAAGTTGCTCCTAGTACGCCATGTTTCTGCACCACCCTAAGGCTGACTGGTAGAGAATGCCTAAGGCATTAAGTCCGCCTTTGTACAATGTTTTTGTGCATAAAGTTTCAATAAATAAATGTCCCCAGAGTCATCAATACAATTCGAGTGTCCCCAAAAACATATCCTGACGTTGCCTCACGTTGACAGATGAGATCGAGTCGTTCCTGCGCACACGCACGCAGCACGACCACGAGGCGACCGCCATGATGAAGACGCAGTTCATGTCGTTGTGGGACGGACTCATCACCGAGCCCACGTGCACTGTCATCATCATGGGTAAGTTCAGCATTTTCTAACTTACTTTTTTTTATTAATGATAGAGATCATTGCGTGTTGTGTTATTTAATTCTTCGTGTGTTGTACAAGGTGAGTGATAGAAATATGATCATATACATTATTACATTATCATTATCGCATAGAAACTCTACATATATATTGTCTAGGTATTGTATACATTACCGGAACTATGCAGATTGCCGGTAACATAAATACATGTAAGTTTACACATGTTTCTACCTCCTTTGCGTCGTGGAATCGGGTAAAAACAAAAAAAAACAAAAAATTTCAAAATGTTGTGCCAAGCATTAAGTGTCTACACTTAGTGCTTGGCAAAACGTTTAGCAAAACTTGCAAAACTGTGTTAAATTACTCTTTGAAATGATATTTACACAAATGTTGAACGCTTAAAGTTAAACAAATTATTATATAATAAATACCTTTAGTTAACCACCTAAACCGATAGACCATAGTACTAAAATGCGACATCATATGTATGTGTTAAGCACCTTTCTTTTAAAACAGCGACTGCCAACTGTAAAAAATAATTATACTTATTAAGAAATACTTTCAAACATTATGACCTTGTAACTTGACAAATAATGACCTTGTATGTAATGCATTGTGACTATTTACTTTTTACTAACTAATTAGCGTATGCACAAACCAGCATTCAACAGTAAGCGTCACTCCAGACTATGTCTGTCAAGTCCCAAGCCTGAGAAAAATTATCACAATTTTTGTCAGGTTTCGGGACTAGGCAGTCACTTGCATCAATGAAGAAGATTCTGCAACGACGGTTTAAACAATATGAAAAATCTACTTGTAGTAATTATATTTATGAATAATTAATTTAGACCCTGACCATATTGACTTTTTATGTGATGTATTGTGACTATTTACTTTTGACATTCTTTAATAAGCATTTAGCAATTTTTCACAAACCAACATTTGACAGTAAGCGGCACTCCAGACTATGTCTGTCAAGTCCCAAGCCTGAGAAAAATTATCACAATTTTTGTCAGGTTTCGGGACTAGGCAGTCACTTGCATCAGTGAAGAAGATTCTGCAACGACGCGACGGTCTAAACAGTATGAAAAATCTATTTGCAGTAATAATATTTATGAATAACTAATTTAGACACTGACCATATTGACTTTTTATGTGATGTTCGAGGGCGGTCCGATAAGTACTTAGCCTACAAAGGGAAAAGTGGTGTTCTCAACATAGTCTCCTTTTAGCTCGATTCACTAAACCCGTTGGTGCTCCAACTTCTTTAACCCGTCTAAAAAAATATTTTCTAGAGGTCTGAAAGAAGGCTTCCGTGGCGACGATAATCTCCTAATTCGGTTTTAATTTATGCCCGGCAAGTGGCTTTTTCAAGTTTGGAAACAAAAAGACGTGGCACGGGGCCAAACGTAAAGAATAAAAAGGGTGAAGCAACAATTCATAGCTTAATTCGACCAGTTTGGCCGTGGCGACGGAGGAGTGTGAACCGGTGTGTTGCCATTGTGGAACAAAACTTTTTTCGCCAAATGATGCTGTTTTTTCTGCAATCCGGCGTCGAATCGACCCAATTTTTTGGCATAGTAGAGCCCTGTGATCTTATTGCCCTTCTTCAGGTAGTCGATGTAGATCAATCCTTACGAATGCCAGAAAACGGTTCACTACGTTTCCGACCGATAGGACAGTCTTACCTTCTTCCGAGTACGTTCGCCGGGTCAAATACACTGTTTTAATTGTTTCTTAGTCTCTTAGTGTGTAACAGTGGTTTCATGTTTCCCAGACAGTCACAAAATGATGCAAAAACTCCACCGAATTGTGCTAAAACAGCATCAAACACTGTTCTGAAGTTTTCTTACGGTTGTGGTTGTTGTCTGAAATGCAGCCATCAAACAGCTTCTTCATGCCCATTCATGGAGGATATGACTTACGCAGTTTTTTGAGATGCCCAATATCTCAGCTATCTTGCGCATCGTCAATCGATGGTCTACCAATACGAGATCAAGGATTTTTGCCTTTATCCTCCGTGGTAGCCGTTTTTGGAGCATCTGGGCGTGGCTACTCTAAAGCCGACGTGCGCACATGTTAAGCTCAATAAACCTATTTTGACTATCGCCATCGAAACAGAAGAGTCACCGTACACAGTATCCATGTGCTCTTTAATTTTGCTGCGCAAATGTCTCTTCCAAAAACAAGAATGAAATCTCCGATCGAAATTGCTGAATTCCATTTTTCTAAAATCCGTTGACTCACCTGTTTCCAGACACGGTATAAAAAAACTACGAGTCCGATTTGGGTGAAATTTAGAAAGGAGCCCTCTAAGAGTATGTACATATGAGTGTGTGATAAAAAAAAATCTTCGATAGTGGCGCCATGGGGCGGTGAGGCTGAGTACTTATCGGACTGCCCTCGTATTGTGACTATTTACTTTTTACATTCTTTATTAAGCGTTTAGCAATTTTTCACAAACCAGCATTCGACAGTTACCGTCACTCCAGACTATGTCTGTCAAGTCCCAAGCCTGAGAAAAATTATCACAATTTTTGTCAGGTTTCGGGACTAGGCAGTCACTTGCATCAGTGAAGAAGATTCTGCAACGACGGTTTAAACAATATGAAAAATCTACCGGAAGCAATTATACAATGTGTAGTTTTGAAGCTGCAAAACTTTTCGGGAGGTAATTATGTTAGTGACCCTCGAACCGAATCAACAATAAAATAAGTAGGTACATATGTAATTATTTTTTAGTTATGAAAATCGGTACATGTACACTACCTTTTTTCAAATGCGGCCAGTCTGATACTCGTCCTATAACCGCGCTTTCAAACACATAAACAAATCTCATTGATCCAAGAACACGTTACTAGCCCTTCCCATGCTTTTGTTTAGAGGGTATTTTGAAAAACAACTAAAATTAAAAAAAAAATACATAAAACGTATTATTGACTAAGTATGGTATTTTACACGATTATTTGTGACTTATTACAACCTCCCGAAATGTTTTGCAGTTTCAAAACTACTTACATATTGTATTTATAAATAACTATTTTAGACACTATGACTTTTTACTCGATAAATTATGACGTTTTATGTGGTAAATTGTGATTTACTTTTGAAATTTGTTTTTAAGCGTTTAGCAATTTTTCACAAACCAGCATTCGACAGTTACCGTCACTCCAGACTATGTCTGTCAAGTCCCAAGCCTGAGAAAAATTATCACAATTTTTGTCAGGTTTCGGGACTAGGCAGTCACTTGCATCAGTGAAGAAGATTCTGCAACGACGGTTTAAACAATATGAAAAATCTACCGGAAGCAATTATACAATGTGTAGTTTTGAAGCTGCAAAACATTTCGGGAGGTAATTATGTTAGTGACCCTCGAACCGAATCAACAATAAAATAAGTAGGTATGTAATTATTTTTTAGTTATGAAAATCGGTACATGTACACTACCTTTTTTCAAATGCGGCCAGTCTGATACTCGTCCTATAACCGCGCTTTCAAACACATAAACAAATCTCATTGATCCAAGAACACGTTACTAGCCCTTCCCATGCTTTTGTTTAGAGGGTATTTTGAAAAACAACTAAAATTAAAAAAAAAATACATAAAACGTATTATTGACTAAGTATGGTATTTTACACGATTATTTGTGACTTATTACAACCTCCCGAAATGTTTTGCAGTTTCAAAACTACTTACATATTGTATTTATAAATAACTATTTTAGACACTATGACTTTTTACTCGATAAATTATGACGTTTTATGTGGTAAATTGTGATTTACTTTTGAAATTTGTTTTTAAGCGTTTAGCAATTTTTCACAAACCAACATTTGACAGTAAGCGTCACTCCAGGCTATGTCTGTCAAGTCCCAAGCCTGAGAAAAATTATCACAATTTTTGTCAGGTTTCGGGACTAGGCAGTCACTTGCATCAGTGAAGAAGATTCTGCAACAACGGTTTAAACAATATGAAAAATCTTCTGGAAGAAATTATATTTATGAATAACTATTTTAGACACTATGACTTTTTACTCGATAAATAATGACTTTTTATGCGATATATTGTTACTATTTACTTTTGACATTTGTTGATAAGCGTTTAGCAATTTTTACAAACCAACATTTGACAATAAGCGTCAATCCAGACTATGTCTGTCAAGTCCCAAGCCTGAGAAAAATTATCACAATTTTTGTCAGGTTTCGGGACTAGGCAGTCACTTGCATCAGTGAAGAAGATTCTGCAACGACGCGACGGTCTAAACAATATGAAAAATCTACTTGCAGTAATTATATTTATGAATAACTAATTTAGACACTGACCATATTGACTTTTTATGTGATGTATTGTGACTATTTACTTTTGACATTCGTTGATAAGCTTTTAGCAATTTTCCACAAACCAACATTTGACAGTAAGCGTCACTCCAGACTATGTCTGTCAAGTCCCAAGCCTGAGAAAAATTATCACAATTTTTGTCAGGTTTCGGGACTAGGCAGTCACTTGCATCAGTGAAGAAGATTCTGCAACAACGGTTTAAACAATATGAAAAATATACTGGAATCAATTATATTTATGAATAACTATTTTAGACTCTATGACTTTTTACTCGATAAGTAGAGTGCGTCTAATAAAAGCGCGACCTGGAGTTTTAAAAAAAAAAATATTTGCAACATTATTCAGCCGAAATTGCATGAAATAAAAAAAATTGTGAAGTGTCAAGACATGATTCTCCTACTAGTTAGTAATATCACATACATTTTTTTTTAATTCATCCTCTTTTTCTCAGGTCGCCCTTTCATTAGACGGACTATAATGACTTTTTATGTGATATATTGTGACTATTTATTTTTGACGTTTGTTGATAAGCGTTTAGCAATTTTTCACAAACCAACATTTCACACTAATCACTCCAGTCTATGTCTGTCAAGTCCCAAGCCTGAGAAAAATTATCACAATTTTTGTCAGGTTTCGGGACTAGGCAGTCACTTGCATCAGTGAAGAAGATTGTGCAACGACGGTTTAAACAATATGAAAAATCTACTGGAAGCATTTGGCAGTAAGCGTCACTCCAGACTATGTCTGTCAAGTCCCAAGCCTGAGAAAAATTATCACAATTTTTGTCAGGTTTCGGGACTAGGCAGTCACTTGCATCAGTGAAGAAGATTCTGCGACAACATTTTAAACAATATGAATAATCTACTGAAAGCAATTATATTTACGAATAACTATTTTAGACACTGGCCATTTTGACTTTTTATGTGATATATTGTGACTATTTACTTTTGACATTCGTTGATAAGCTTTTAGCAATTTTCCACAAACCGACATTTGACAGTAAGCGTCACTCCAGACTATGTCTGTCAAGTCCCAAGCCTGAGAAAAATTATCACAATTTTTGTCAGGTTTCGGGACTAGGCAGTCACTTGCATCAGTGAAGAAGCTTCTCCAACGGATGTAACAATATGAAAAATCTACTGGAAGCAATTATATTTATGAATAACTATTTTAGACACTATGACTTTTTACTCGATAAATAATGACTTTTTATGTGATATGTTGTTACTAATAGTAAAGTAAATATTACTTTTGACATTTGTTGATAAGCGTTTAGCAATTTTTACAAACCAACATTTGACAATATGCGTCACTCCAGACTATGTCTGTCAAGTCCCAAGCCTGAGAAAAATTATCACAATTTTTGTCAGGTTTCGGGACTAGGCAGTCACTTGCATCAGTGAAGAAGATTCTGCAACGACCGTCTAAACAATATGAAAAATCTACTTACAGTAATTATATTTATGAATAACTAATTTAGACACTGATCATATTGACTTTTTATGTAATGTATTGTGACTATTTACTTTTGACATTCGTTGATAAGCTTTTAGCAATTTTCCACAAACCAACATTTGACAGTAAGCGTCTCTCCAGACTATGTCTGTCAAGTCCCAAGCTTGAGAAAAATTATCACAATTTTTGTCAGGTTTCGGGACTAGTCAGTCACTTGCATCAGTGAAAAAGATTCTGCAACGACGGTCTAAAAAATATGAATAATCTACTGAAAGCAATTATATTTACGAATAACCATTTTAGACACTGACCATATTGACTTTTTATGTGATATATTGTGACTATTTACTTTTGACATTCGTTGATAAGCTTTTAGCAATTTTCCACAAACCGACATTTGACAGTAAGCGTCACTCCAGACTATGTCTGTCAAGTCCCAAGCCTGAGAAAAATTATCACAATTTTTGTCAGGTTTCGGGACTAGGCAGTCACTTGCATCAGTGAAGAAGATTCTGCAACGACCGTCTAAACAATATGAAAAATCTACTTGCAGTAATTATATTTATGAATAACTAATTTAGACACTGATCATATTGTCTTTTTATGTAATGTATTGTGACTATTTACTTTTGACATTCGTTGATAAGCTTTTAGCAATTTTCCACAAACCGACATTTGACAGTAAGCGTCACTCCAGACTATGTCTGTCAAGTCCCAAGCCTGAGAAAAATTATCACAATTTTTGTCAGGTTTCGGGACTAGGCAGTCACTTGCATCAGTGAAGAAGCTTCTCCAACGGATGTAACAATATGAAAAATCTACTGGAAGCAATTATATTTATGAATAACTATTTTAGACACTATGACTTTTTATTCGATAAATAATGACTTTCTATGTGATATATTGTAACTATTTATTTTTGACATTCTTTAATAAGCACTTAGCAATTTTTCACAAACCAACATTTGACAGTAAGCGTCACTCCAGACTATGTCTGTCAAGTTCCAAGCCTGAGAAAAATTATCACAATTTTTGTCAGGTTTCGGGACTAGGCAGTCACTTGCATCAGTGAAGAAGATTCTGCAACGACGGTCTAAACAATATGAAAAATCTACTGGAAGCAATTATATTTATGAATAACTATTTTAGACACTATGACTTTTTATTCGATAAATAATGACTTTCTATGTGATATATTGTAACTATTTATTTTTGACATTCTTTAATAAGCACTTAGCAATTTTTCACAAACCAACATTTGACAGTTACCGTCACTCCAGACTATGTCTGTCAAGTTCCAAGCCTGAGAAAAATTATCACAATTTTTGTCAGGTTTCGGGACTAGGCAGTCACTTGCATCAGTGAAGAAGATTCTGCAACGGCGCCGGCGGTTTAGTCAATATATAGAATTAAAAGTTACTGTAAATAATTATATTTAATACTTTTTTCTGACACTATGACCTTGTACTTAACAATCTTTTTTTTCCGTTTCACAAGTCAGCATTCAACAAATCATTTTGAAGACCATGTCTGTGGAGTCTCAAAGCCTATGACAAGTACCTAATACTTCTCATAGGCTTTTGGACTAGGCAGACATTTACATCAGTTAAGAAAATTCTGCAACGACGGTTTAAAACAACACGAAACAGTGACCTACTTGGAATAATTGCATTTATGAATCACTATTTTCTGACATTATGACCTTGTATTTGATAAATAATGACCTTATATGTGATACATTGTGACCTTGCATATTTTGTGACATTGTTAATTTATTACTTTCCTGTTCTTTTTAGGTAACATATTTTTTTCAGATTTACAAGTCACTATTCAACAAATCATCATGTGAAGACTTTGTCTGTGGAGTTTCAAAGCCTATGACAAGTACCTAATACTTCTCATAGGCTTTTGAACTAGGCAGACATTTGCATCAGTGAAGAGAATTCTGCAACGACGGTTTAAAACAACACGATACAGTTACCTACTTGGAATAATTATATTTATGAATCATTTCCTTATAGTCATAGTTTGCCACAGGAAGAAAATATTCTTAGATTTAAGGTAAATACTACTTTGTACAATGTGACATTGAATAATCAATTATTTCATCTAATTGACACCAACAATTATGTTGGTACTAACTTTTATTTGACAAAAGATAGATATCTTAATGATAATTACTATCTTTCATTATTTTGTAGGAGACAAATAGCTGTGTCGCTATCCTATTATTTTATTATTACAGCCAAGAACTTGGCTAAACAAATTGCTTCTATTGAGCAATGCAATGTTTTGACAAATGATTTTGCCAATAACTTGGCATCAAATATTGATTTAAATTAGAATTTAAGACAACAGAGTCAATCTCTGGCATAAAAGCTATGAACACACTGAACGAATATTCCACTAAAGTCTTAAATTCAACAAATAATATCAACCTGGTGCATCAAAATATTCAAGGTCTTATGAACAAAGATTTAGAAGTAGAACTTTTCTTAAATTGTAATAATATTGATATTCTTTGTTTAACAGAACATTGGCTTAAAAGCCAACAGTTAATGTTCAATTTTAGTAATCACCAGATTGGTAGTTCGTTCAGCAGAATTAATGCTATACGTGGTGGCTCAATGATAATTGTAAATAACCACTTGAAATATAAAGAACGGCAGGACATTGTGAGCTTATCTGTTGAGCGGTCAGTTGAAATAGCTTGCGTTGAACTGGATCAATTTATTATATTAAGTGTTTACAAACCCCCTTCCGGATTGTATGACTGCTTCGAAAAGGTAATGGATGAAGTGTTCCACAAGATTTGCCATTCAAATAAGTACATAATCACTTGTGGTGATTTTAATATCAATCTACTAGAAAACTCAAGTTTATGTAGTAAAATTTTAAGTCTATTTAAGTCCTACAATCTGGTTAACCAATTTTTGGAGCCCACTAGAATAACTCCTAATAGTGCCACATGTATAGATAATATTTATACGGATGTTGTACCCAGTCGCAAAGAAGTCATTAATTTATTAGATTCTGATCATTGTGGGCAATTAATTACTTTTCAAAACAAATGCAACATAGTGGCTAAAAAGAATATCATTGTTAACCCTAAAACTGCAAGTCGTTTAGAAAGTTTTAAAACAAAACTTATTAATAATTTACCCGACTTGTCTACATATGATGATCTCAATCATCAATATGAAGGTTTCTTTAACATGTACTGTAATCAATTTAATTCTACTTTCATACCTAAGTCTCTCTCGGTTAACAGTAATGTGTCGTTCAGTGAATGGGCTACCACTGGTATTCATAAAAGTAGAACTAGGCTTTACGAATTGTATGACGAAAGAATTCTTGTAAATACTGCTGAATTTAATTTATATGTTCGAAATTATTCGAAATTATTTAAAAAAGTTTGTTCTCTAGCGAAATCACGTTATTTGAGTTCCAAAATTAAAAACAGTAAAAATATAATTAAGACTACTTGGAATGTTATAAATAGTGAAACTGGAAGGTCTACGAGACCATCTAGTGACTATAAACTCATAATTGATGACAATGTGATCACATCAGACTCACAGGTTGCTGCGGCTTTTGAGAACTTCTTTTCAGAGATCCCTATATCAACAACAAAATCTCTGAACTCATCACCCACAGCTGCAGATTCTCTGCTTAAAGAAAACGTTAAAGTTTGCAATTCTGTTTTTAATTTCGAACATGTTACTTGTGCAGATATTGTTAAGACCTTTAAGTCCTTAAATGTAAAAAAGACTGCTGATTTATGGGGTAATTCTGTGGACGTTGTTAAGTCTATAATCCATATTGTAGCTCCTTCTTTAGCGTTTATTTTTAATAATTGTATCGATCGCGGTGAGTTTCCTGATTTAATGAAGAATAGTAAAATTATACCTTTGTTCAAAACGGGTAGTACATCTGACCCCACGAATTACAGACCTATTTCAGTGCTACCCACTTTTAGTAAAATATTTGAAAAACTCATTTTAGAGCAACTGCAAAAGTTTTTTAATAAACATAAATTGTTGCATACCAAACAGTTCGGTTTTACAAGGGGTCGTTCAACAACCGATGCTGGTGTTGAACTTTTAGGACATATTTTTGATGCATGGGAAGACAAATGCGATGTCCTGGGTATTTTTTGCGATTTGTCTAAGGCCTTCGATTGTGTTCCCCATGAAACATTAATCAGGAAACTACACCATTACGGAATCCGGAACTCCTCCCTGGATCTTCTTGCATCATATCTGGGCGATAGGATTCAGAGAGTTGATGTAAACGGAAAAAGATCTCCTGGGTCTGTAGTAAAAATGGGTGTCCCTCAGGGCTCAATTCTTGGCCCATTTTTGTTCCTAGTTTATATTAACGATTTACCTTACCTCATGAAGGATAACGATAATATAGTGTTGTTTGCAGACGACACTTCACTTTTGTTTAAATTGAAACGTCAGCAGTCGGTTACTGACGATATAAATATAGTTATCTCTAAAATAGTACACTGGTTTAATGTAAATAACCTACATTTGAATGAAAAGAAAACTAAATGCATAAAGTTTACCATGCCCCATGTTCGGCAAGTTGAAACTAGTGTGCTAATAAAAGGAAAGGAGTTGAGTCCTGAAGATACTACAGTGTTTTTGGGCATAACTTTAGATGCCAAGCTTCAGTGGGGCCCACACATAGACAAATTATCTAAAAAACTTAGCTCTGCAGCATATGCTGTAAGAAAAATTCGAAATTTAACTGATTTAGAAACAGCCCGTTTAGTTTATTTTAGCTACTTTCATAGTGTGATGTCGTACGGTATTCTACTGTGGGGAAATGCCGCCGATATCCAAACAATTTTCGTTTTACAGAAAAGGGCTATTCGTTCCATTTATAATTTAAGTCCCAGATACTCCCTCAGAGATAAATTTAAGGAGATCAAGGTAATGACTGTGCCTTCACAATATATTTATGAGAATATCTTATATGCCCATAAGAACAAAAACATGTTTAAAAAATACAGTGACATACATAATTTTAATACTAGAAATAAGCACAAATTTGTAGTTCCTGCAACTAGGCTCAAAAAAATAGGGGGCTCATTTAGATGTCAATGTGTACACTTCTATAATAAACTTCCCAGTCATATTCAAGAACTAAGCCTCAATAAATTTAAATCATTTGTAAAGCGTAAACTTTGCCAAAAGGCTTTTTATACTATAAAGGACTATGTTGAGGACAATAAGGCTTGGGATTGACCTGCTCCAGTACTCACTGTACTGTCGTTTATTCTTTTGGATTTTTGTTTTTGATTGCATTTTTCCATTGTAAATTTAATGGAGTAGTACACATTTTATATTTCAATTTGACATTAATATTCATTTTTTTTTACAATCTGACATATTATTTTTACAATTTTTGTAAATTTTATTTATATCTTTTTTTTTGTGAATGTGAGGACTATGTGGATAGCTTTCTTTTTCCTTTCTTTTCAGTAATTGTAACTTATGTCTGGCAATTTGAGTATTTTTGCGGCCTAACCAAATGTCCTTTCCTTTGTATTGTTCGTCAAGACGTTGAGCTCCTTAGTAGTCCTGAGTTGAGCTTTACGACGAATGACAAATGCTTGCACTGACTGGACAGGTCCACTCAAATCTGCATGGTTCTTTCTTTAAAAGGCCATTTCAGACCCTAATCTGCATAGTTCGCATATGATTTGACCAATACATTTTGTATGGATTTTTTTTTTAAAAGAGACTGTGACCCCTGAGTTTGTTTCGGTGTTTCTTCTCAGGGTAGTCAGATAGGAAACACCGGCCTCATCTAGATTAATAATTATGACAAAAAAAAATTGACGTGTAAAAGTGTTTCGTGAAACCTATTTGCAAAATAAATATCATTTATCATTTATCATTTATCATTTATTATATTTTGACACTATGACCTTGTATTTGATCAATAATGACCTTGTATGTGATACATTGTGACATTTCATTTGTAACATTATAATTTTTTTACTTTTCTGTTCTTGTTAGTAATAATATTTTAGCTTCATAATTCAGCATTCAACAAATTATCATTTCAAGACCTTGTCTGTGGAGTCTCAAAGCCTATGACAAGTACCTAATACTTCTCATAGACTTTTGGACTAGGCAGACATTTACATCAGTTAAGAAAATCCATCAATGAAGACACACCTTCTGTAATCCATCCCGCATTCATCAAATCATCATGTGAAGACCTTGTCTGTGGAGTCTCAAAGCCTATGACAAGTACCTAATACTTCTCATAGGCTTTTGGACTAGGCAGACATTTACATCAATCAAAAAATCCTGAAACGACGGCTTAAAACAACACTAAACAGCTACCTATTCGGAATAATTATATTCATGTATCATTATTTTCTGACATTATGACCTTGTATTTGACAAATAATGACCTTGTATGTGATACATTATGACCTTACATTTGTGACATTGTTAATTTATTATTTTTTGTCCTTGTTAGATAACATAATTTATTCAGTTTCACAAGTCAGCATTCATCAAATCATCATTTGAAGACCTTGTCTGTGGAGTCTCAAAGCCTATGACAAGTACTGAAGTACCTAATACTTCTCATAGGCTTTTGGACTAGGCAGACATTTACATCAGTTAAGAAAATCCATCATTGAAGACATATCTTCTGTTAATCCATCCAGCATTCATCAAATCATCATGTGAAGACTATATCTGTGGAGTCTCAAAGCCTATGACAAGTACCTAATACTTCTCATAGGCTTTTGGCCTAGGCAGACATTTACATCAGTTAAGAAAATCCATCAATGAAGACGCACCTTCTGTAATCCATCCAGCATTCATCAAGTCATCATGTGAAGACCTTGTCTGTGGAGTCTCAAAGCCTATGACAAGTACCTAATACTTCTCATAGGCTTTTGGACTAGGCAGACATTTGCATCAGTTAAGAAAATCCGTCAATGAAGACACTTCACATCTTCTGTTAACCCATCATGTTCATGTTTTCATGCTATCTTTTAAAACTTATTTGCAATTTGTTTCATGTTTTCATTTTGTGTGTGATTCTACCGTGAAAGTTTCTTTATTAAGTATGACAGCAATCTAAAATTGTTATTTATCTTCCAGCTTTAAAAAAAATCATGAATCACTAATTTCTGACACTATGACCTTGTATATGACAAATAATGACCTTGTATTTGACAAATAATGACCTTGTATGTGATACATTGTGGTCTTGCATTTGTGACATTATAAATTCATTATTTTTTGTCCTTGTTAGATAACATAATTTCTTCAGTTTCACTAGTCAGCATTCATCAAATCATCATTTGAAGACCTTGTCTGTGGAGTCTTAAAGCCTATGACAAGTACCTAATACTTCTCATAGGCTTTTGGTCTAGGCAGACATTTGCATCAGTTAAGAAAATCCATCAATGAAGTTACATCTTCTGTTAACCCATCATGTTTTGCTGCTATCTTTTAAAACTTATTTGCAATTTGTGTCTTTGTATGTGTATTTTGAGTGTGATTTTACTGTGAACCCTTTTTAACTAAGTATGACAGCAATTTAAAATGATTTTATTATTTATCGGCCACCTTTAAAAAAAAATCATGAATCACTATGATGCTATGATCTTGCATTTCATAAGTAATGACCTTGTATGTGATACATTGTGGTCTTGCATTTATGACATTATAAATTCATTACTTTGTTGTTATTGTTAGGTAGCAATTATTTTCAGCTTCACAAGTTAGCATTCATCAAATCATCATTTCAAGATTATATCTGTGGAGTCTCAAAGCCTATGACAAGTACCTAATACTTCTCATAGGCTTTTGGACTAGGCAGACATTTACATCAGTGAAGAAAACCCATCAACGCAGACATATCTTCTGTTAATCCATCCAGCATTCATCAAATCATCATGCGAAGACCTTGTCTGTGGAGTCTGAAAGCCTATGACAAGTACCTAATACTTCTCATAGGCTTTAGGACTAGGCAGACATTTGCATCAGTTAAGAAAATCCATCAATGAAGACACACCTTCTGTTAACCCATCATGTTCATGTTTTCATGCTATCTTGTAAAACTTATTTGCAATTTGTGTCTTTGTATGTTTTCATTTTGAGTGTGATTTTACTGTGACACTTTTTTACTAAGTATGACAGCAATTTAAAATGATTTTATTATTCATCGGCCACCTTTAAAACAAATCATGAATCACTATTTTATGATGCTATGATCTTGCATTTCATAAATAATGACCTTGTATATGATACATTGTGACCTTACATTTGTGACATTATAGATTTATCACTTTTTGTTCTCGTTAACAATATAATTTCAACTTTACAAGTCAGCGTTCATTAAATCATCATGCGAAGACCTTGTCTGTGGAGTCTCAAAGCCTATGACAAGTACCTAATACTTCTCATAGACTTTTGGACTAGGCAGACATTTACATCAGTGAAGACAATCCTGAAACGACGGCTTAAAACAACTCAAAACAGCGACGTACTTGGAATACTTATTTTTATTTATTTATTATTAGACTTACATACAGCTATCATTACAGATTGACCCAATGCGATAGTGTAGTTAAAAAAAAAATATGAATTATAATATCAAACCAAATCCAATTCATAATGTCAACAAAAATATAAAATTAAATATAAGTAAAAAAAAAAACATAAATTGTAATCACATGTCAAACCAAATCCAATTAAAAAATGTCAACCAAAATATAAGTCAAAAAACAAATATAAGTTGTAATCTTATATCAAATCGAATCCAATTCAAAATGTCAATAAAAATACAAAATTAAATATGAGTAAAAAAAACATAAATTGTAATCACATGTCAAACGAAATCCAATTAAAAAATGTCAACCAAAATATAAGTCAAAAAACAAATATAAATTGTAATCTCATGTCAAATCGAATCCAATTGAAAATGTCAACAAAATAAAATAAAAAATAAATTAACCAACATAATAAAATTTCAAAAATAAATACCATTAAATTAAATCAATTAATTGTCATTAAATATTACCGCTATAACATAAATAGTATAGTGTAACTTTTGTGAACTCGCTCAGTGAACATGAGAATATGTCAATCCTATCAGCAACCAGGTTCAGTGTGCGCACTGCCCTCGTGAACGGGACGTTGAGTATCAGCTTGGTGCGACCGCGCGGCAATGCGAACAAATCCGGTCGTCGACGACGCTGAACGTACCCACCGGGCACGCACAACCTCATCTCCTGTAACACACCCGGATTGTTTGTGTTACCCCGGAACACTCCCAGAATATACGATGCCAATGCTAGATCCCTCCTCGTTTCCAACTTGTTATATCCCACCATGCCCAAAACAAACAGGGTTGGATACATCAAGGGATAGAGAGGGTATACACCGTACAATCTTAGGTAGAGGTATCTTGTATATTTGTTTTGTATGCGCTCCAACATGAGAGTGTATTTCGCCTCATGTGGAGCCCACACAGCTGCATTGCTCTCCAACTGGCTTCTAATTAGCGCGTCATACAATGCCGAAATCGCTTTCACATTGGTAAAACTTGCTGCTCTGCGAAGCACGAATCCCAGCCGCTTGTAAGCTTTTATACACACGCTGACTATGTGCTCCCGGAATCTCAGCTGTGTATCCATACGGACGCCAAGGTCTCTCACGACTTCCTCTCTTTTCAGTGGCGTATCGTCCAGTTTGTAGTTGTAATGAAGTGGTAATCTAGCACGGGTGAATATTAGGATCGAACACTTCGAAACATTGAACTGCAGCTTATTTCTCCGACTCCATTCAACCACACGATCAATGTCTTGCTGAAGGCGGTCGCAGTCTACCTCTTTTTCGATGGCCAAAAGTAATTTGAGGTCGTCCGCAAATAGGAGACACTTGGCATCATGTACTACTTCAGGCAGGTCATTTATCATTATGATAAATTGCAACGGCCCCACATTTGTGCCTTGACTCACCCCTGACCTTGTAAAATAAGGCTCCGACCGACAACCACAATACTCCACGTACTGTTTCCTGTCCCTCATATAACTCGCAAAGAATTGGAGCAATTTCGGAGTGCAACCGACTTTCGCCAACTTCGATAATAAGACATCATTATCTACTAGGTCAAATGCCTTCTTAAAATCAAAGTAGGCGGTGTCCACCTGCACCCCCGCGTCGATATGAGGAACCAGGTACGTCATAGCATTTAAAAGGTTGCTGGTCGTACTACGCGCAGGACGGAATCCATGTTGCGCGTCTGACAGTTGCGAAGCCACCTGTGCCTGAACATCCCGCTGAAAGGCAGATTCAAAAACCTTCGCTGGTGTCGACAGAATCGCTACTGGTCTAAAAGACTCGACAGCTGTTCCGTCACCCCCTTTTGGTGTATATTCCGTCACCCCCTTTATATTCACGAATCACTATTTTCTGACATTATGACCTTGTATTTGACAAATAATGACCTTGTATGTGATACTTTGTGACCTTGTATGTGCTACATTGTGACCTTGCATTTGTGACATTATAAGTTTATCACTTTTTGTTTTGGTTAATCGTATTATTTCAGCTTCACAAGTCAGCATTCATTAAATCATCATTCGAAGACTATATCTGTGGAGTCTCAAAGCCTATGACAAGTACCTAATACTTCTCATAGGCTTTTGGACTAGGCAGACATTTGCATCAGTGAAGAAAATCCATCAATGAAGACACATCTTCTGTTAATCCATCTTTATGTTTCCATGTTATCTTTTAAAATTTACTTTCTATTTGTGCCTTTGTATGTTTTCATTTTGTGTGTGATTCTACTGCGAAAGTTTCTTTATTAGGACGGCAATTTAAAATTTATTATTTATCGTCCAACTTTAGAAATGGTGGGTACTGTAATGTATTCTTAGTACTTATATATATTTCCTGGACGTCTAGATGAAAAATATCGATAATACTTTACTAACAACCAACTACTATTGAATCCATCAAACAAAGCAAAAGCATGCTCTTTGCCCCAACGGGCAACCCTGTGATTTCATCCTTACAATATAAATAAGATAAACAATATATTCTTCTAAGATTTTTTAGCGTATAAGTTTGTCATATACTACGATCGGTCACTACGACCGTGGCGTACTGAACACATTTTTATAGTCATGTATACGTGACTGTGGTGGTCAAAAGATTGATCATGATACGTAATTTATTAAGCCGCCAATATTATCGTCAGCCTGTATTGCCGCCAATATTGGCGTTTTTCTTTGTTGGGGTTTTTTTATGGTAGGGGAATCATCACAATGACTTCTCCCACTCTTGGGTGGAGCGGGAGGGTGTGTCAGACTCTTACTGACTAAACCCCTACCCCGTTCCTTCGTTGCCTTCGATCTGGGGGGGACACGGTGACAACCTTTCGGAATACCCATGTTCCCCAGAGGCTTGGCTTTCAGTTTAACCGAATGACTTGTACATGAATATGTCGAATTTGTCCGTAGGTGCCACGAACCGGCCACAAGACCTGGACAAGGCCATTCAGCGCCGGATGCCGGCCACCTTCCATGTGCCCATGCCGAGTGAGACGCAACGCGAGAGGATCCTGCAGCTCATACTACGATCTGAGCCCGTGGCTGCTGATGTAAGCATATCTGTACCCCCCATAATAATAATAATTAGTGATCGGCATAGGTAGTGCCATTTGGGGTCAATGAACTTGAATGTTAATGTTAACATGGATATGCCCCGGGATTTCCGGGATTCTGAAGAATGTTTTCCACGTGTTTATTAAATGCTAGTGAACAATCGAGTAATATTAGTTCTAATGCAGGGTATAAAGCATTAATAAAAATTGAGAAAACCGTTTTTATGGACTATAAATATAATAAAATATTTCCCGGAACTCGACGGCATATCCATGTTAAAATAACTGTCACAAAATCCCGCGAATGGCACTACCTACGCCGATCACTAATAATAATAGGCTTTATTAACAATCTTACATAGTATTAAAAAAAAAAAAACTGTGATGCCTGCTATTCTTGTAACATCGTCGCCACCCATACGAACTACAAAAGACGTGACGTCAAACATCTATCTGATAGTTGCTCGAACCAGACACAGCACTTTCCTCCTTTTTAACAGAGGTTGCAGGATTATCCACCCTGTTCCGCTAACCTCTATAGACAGTCTTCACCATCATCCTCTGGCCCTTATCCCAGACTCATTTGGAGTCGGCGAAACTGTCTTCTTTAATCCGTCTTTCTAGCCAGTCTTTCGTCTTACCTTACTCTGATATCGTCCACATCCATACTCAAAACTTTCATCCCGTCATTTTCCTCATTATTCCTCAAAGTTCATATATCATAACAACCGAATTTCATACAGTTTTGTAGTTACCGGTGCCATTTACACTAATCTAATGACTCCTTCCGCTCTGAGTGGTGCGTGAGGATATTAGACATTCTTCGAGTAAAGTCCACCTGCTCCTCTTCAGTGTCCTTTTGCGTTGCAGGGCCTCTTTCGAACTATCCTGAAGCCTATACATTTTACTTACTTTTGCTAGTCCACTAACCTACTATGTATGTGTTATCCACAGATTGATTTCAAGAAGCTAGCGGGTTCAACGGAAGGCTTCTCCGGGTCGGACCTGCACGAGCTGTGTCGGCAGGCGGCCGTGTACCGCGTCAGAGATCTTGCGAGAGACGAGATGGCTAGAGAACTGAATAAGGTAGGTTTATCAATTATATCCTAGGTGTTCCTCCTTCTTTTCACGAACTAGGTCGGTTAGTAAGTTGGTGACTAGTTAGAACAATTTTGGCACCAACCAATTTATTTATGAGTTAAAGTAGGAGTCCAAAGATGTGGAAAAAAGCTCAAACTCAATCGGAACTCTTTTAACAAAATGGTTAAAAGAAAGAATAAAAATATTTTAATATTTTCGACGTCTTTTTAAAGTCAGTCAAGGACCAGTTAAGTTTCCATTCCTTGCACAGACTAAGACAGTAGAAGGCTATTTGCTTTTCGCCATCAAACTGTAAAGTTTGGCACATTATTTAATTTTCTTATTTAAAAAAATAAATAAATAAGAAAATTAAATAATATAAAAATAAGAAAATTGACTATATTAGAAACCCTTGTTTTATAGACCAGTTGAAGTAAAAATGAATACCTCACCTTAACATTTAAATTAACCCCTTTACTTTACAGTAGCACTAATGAATCACTATGCTCCTAACGCGAATACCCCAGTTACCGACAGTCCCTTATAAATACCATCTCTTTTCCAGACCAGTACAACTGAAACCACGACCTCAGCCGAAGACTCAGACGATGAGTTCGTGGATGCCGTCCGTCCCATCACGATGGATGACCTCCGCCTCTCGCTGACAAAGCTCAAGGAGTCCAAGATCCAGTGCGGCACCCTCGCGCCCTCCATGAGAATAGAACTGGACTAGCGCCAGGACTTATCTAGCGATTTCCTTGAGGGTACTGATTGGGATGCGGTTTTTGAAAAGTGTAAGGATCGAAGGTCTAATTAAATTATCTGGCTACTCTCCACTTTTTCGGTATCGATGTTGTTTTTTTTTAAACTTGTAATGTCAAGTAACGGAAGCTGTAGTGCTGTTTTGTAAAAAGGCTCACTGCAGGAAGTTATTTTTCGGGATCGGGATCATCCCGCTTGTCAAACTACCAAGATGTTCACAAAATCAACAATCACCGTCGTAATACATTTTCTTGAAGTTTTAACTTTCTAAAAAAGAGTAGTTCTATTAACATTCGATATCCTTAATGCGGAGTTTCGCCAGCTAATTTAGTTCGATTTTTGTCCCGTGTTAACGATTGAACGGGCACGCGTTTGGCTTGTGAGGTGTTGTATTAAGTTGGTTCTAATTGTGCCTACGAAAGGTTTAAGGCCTTCCTTAGCCCCTCCGTATACATAATTCCTCCGATTTACATTGAAAGACGGAGACAGAGCGTTCAAAATAAAAATAGCGTAGTTACTTCAAAATAATACAAAACGTACATCAATGTAATTGCCAACTTTCTTACAACGCTTTACATGTCATCGCTTAATATTATGAAGGTAAAATAATCGGTTAAAGCCCGTTGTCCCCATTATATGCGTCCCCATTATGTTCATCCTCACTAAATATCCAGGTTTTAAAAAAAAACAAGTAAAATTAAGACTGTCCGTTGTCTTCTTTGCACATATATATACGAAAAAGGGACAAATGCAAGGAAATATTACGACTATACGTCGTCATATTTCCTTAAAGTTGTCCCTTTTACCTACCGTTATCCGCATGATGGGGACACATAATGGGGATAATGGGCGTATACGAAATAAACAGCTATAGTAATTGGTTGTCGACTATGTGTTCGTTGTTGGTCGTAGGCTGTTTGCACGTCGCCGCGCCAATATTATAATTCGAATAAGTAGATAGGCCAAACATAGACTTTGTTGCAATGTTAAATTTATTGGGAAAAGGTTGGATTTACCAAAGTTGGAGCCAAACATGATAACTCAAGTTTAATATTGCTTTAAAAAAAATCATTGTGCTTAACCTTACTTAACACAGCTGTTATTATTTACTTACCTTATACCAATCGATTCTAACACGCGAAAGAGTATATTCAGTACCTGAACTTACTAAAGACCTAAGAAAAAGTCATTAGAATTTCGTCCTTAACACATTGACATTACGTTCTAAAATCAATTGACTCGAAGATCGCTAGATAGTATAATCGTTAACTATACTTAGGAAAGATCTGCCTAGGTCTATGGCTGTGCCTAGGCTGAATCTAGTCTTAAATAAGAGGGGTAGTGAAGGACTAACTGGAGTGGCTGGATGGAATTATTAATGGCATAGTATGCTTATACGTATAAAAATGTGATATTAAATAACTTGTAGATGTATTTTTTTTAATGGTGCTTCTGATTTGACTTTCTTTATTTTATTGGAATATACTACAAGGATAAAAAATCATCTTGTATAACATTTGAAAATATTCACAGAACTTGTGATTAAAATATTCTATCAAATCTATCCATCTATTAGCATTAGGGACTAACATAAACTGACTAACAAATAAAATCAATGTCTTGGTGATAAAGATATTTTTTGTTCGACTTAAGGTAGGGGCTTACGTGGGCCATGAACCACGCGCGGTCGGTATGAGCTACATTGGACCACGCGACGCGACGCTACGTACTACTCAGGCGTCATCCATGTGTGCGTTGGTCTAATGTGGTTCCCCCTCTATTGTTGCACATAGATAAACATATTCGCAGTCACCTGTTTAAGGAGCCTGACTGCTTAAGGAACACCTTAGAAAAATCTTATTACTAATCTAATCCAACTTGCAAACAAATCTGTCCACTCCATTTAGTTTCTCGCGAAATATTGTATTTAATTCCGTTACCATTGATATTGTAAATTATTATGTTGTAAATATTCGAGTGTCCTGACAGTCGAAAATCAACCCTATTCGTTTAGTTTTAAATTAGTTTTTAGACCAAAACATTCTGGGATTTATTCATGAAATTTTCTGACCGTATGATTAGGGTAAATAATGATTAGCCGATTTTTTTATTCTAAATATATTGTCAGCGAGTTTTTTTTTATAAATCTGTTTGTATTTATTTTATGACATACTACATACACCTTTAGAAACCTGTGTGATGGCCTATACGGGCTTAAATGAGGCTTACTGGAGACGGTAAAATATAATGCCTATAAAATAAATATACGGAATACTTTTTAGAGAGAAAATGAATATTCAAACATAAACTCAAGCCTTTGGGTCGATCGGTATTTTGTAGTTCATTCTGTAGTTCGGTCTATGGTTCGTTCTATGGTTCGTTCAGTGGTTCATTCTGTGGTTTCTACCAACTCCATTGAATAAAAAGGCGTGAGTTTATATTTGAATATAAACAATTATAATTAGTTAAAAACAATTTCCTGTGACTTATATTATGGTGTTTGGGAATGTTCGGAAAATGAGTGTGAACGAAAAAAAGCCAGATATTCTGACTTTGGAACTTTATTGTCTCCCTATGGTAAGGTTAAAATTGCGAAGCAGGTCTTGGCATTTCAGACTTATGATATTTACTCACGTTTTGTAAAATACACTGTAGCATGAAGAAATAAAGTTCCAAATTAAATAAATTCGAAACGAGTGCACATTGTTTTTGGAAAAATATCGGTAATATATAAGGGTGGTTGTGGCGTCTGTTTCTTTTGATACTTGACGCAGTAAATGCGAGTGAGCCAAAAGAATATTTGGACTAAAAATTCATAGGCTTGTTATGTAGATATTAAGGTCTGAATTGAAATTTGATGTTTCGATTCTCCACGCTATTTCTATGAAATAAAATGCAAAAATGATTTTAAAACATCATTTTTCATACAGACCAGATCCCAAAGAGCTTGGATCTATGAAATCATAATGCTAAAGAATAATGTCCAACAGTGGACGTTTCATAAAATCATAATAATTATTTACCAAATAAAAATATTTATATTAAATCTATATTTGAGTGACCGGCGATAATGTTTGTTTACCGAGAGTACAATTAACGCGGCGAGACATTTCGATTATTTGTTCTACTTTAAAAGAAAGTGCAATAATCAATTAGTTTTGGTCGTATTTGATATACTTTCGACTGATTGAGAGATGATCAAGGTACCGGAGTCGAAAAAAATTTTTGTACGTTGCTGGTATTTTTTAACAACAACTTAGATAGGCAATCACCAAGACTTACCTACAAACGGGGCAAATAGGGGTACTGGGGCGAATAGAAACAAAACCTTTGATTAGGTTTTTCACTTTGATATCATACAAAACATCGTTATCTTTATTAAATTGGATTAGTTACATACTGCAAATTAAGGTTCTTTTTACCCCCTGCAATCCTATTGACCCCGTATCACTGTAGTCCCTTGCGATTGGATGATTTAATACAACGTTAAAGTACTGTCTTAAGTATAACTCGTATTGGATACAACATACAGCGTACATCGGTCTACCGAAAGAGACCCTGTTATTTCGACTCTTGGTATCTTTTACGTCTTGAAGTAGAAAAATTAAATTTTAAAATACTTCTACGAGTATTATATGTCTACTTTGCCGGCAAAGATAGACAAATAGAAGGAAACTCTAAATTCTTTATTAGATAATTAAAAATCTAAAATTTATTCAAGTCACAGATTGAAAATAAAAATATGTTTATTGATTGTTGAAAATATAGATGTGCTTCTCGATTTTATGGTCGATGCTGATAGATATGACGGCAAGGAAGATTTGCGAGCGTTTGATTTAAATGTTAAGATGGTTTGGCTAGACTTGACTGGCGCATGATTGATACTGAATGCATTGAACGTATAATCAAACTTGCCCAGACATATCGAAATATCTATTGGCATCGAAGCTCTAAGCATTATGTACTAGAATGGATGTATTAGGTGTATTGTGAAAATGGGGTAAGTCGGGGTAGGGGGCAGGAGGCAAATCAAATCCGGGCACAGCAGCACCCTACCCCCGCCTCGCCCACAACTTACTGTGTGCATTTTATTCGGCTTTTTATTCATAGTTTGTAGTTTTTTGTATTGCATATTAGCAGGGTAAGGCTCGGGCTGTGTCGATAAATTGTTGATTTATTGTAACGTTGTTTTGTCGATATCGCTTTGTATACTATATTGTTGTAAAAAAACGTGATTTTGTAACTGAAACTGACGGATGGTCAAAATGGTACCGCAATGTAAAAAATTAACAGGTCTTTTTCAAGATGCGCTAACATCCATTTCTACGCCTTTCGAATCCAGTCCAGATTATAAAAAGATTTACTGCATAACCTAAAATAATGCAGTACTTCGAATAGCGTTGCCAAAAAACCATCTGTTGGTTAATAAAAAAGTTAGAAAACTACGATTTTTAAGTATTTTAGATTTTGCACAAAAGCAATAAAAAAGCTGGTGATTTTAACTAATTGTAATGAATTAAACAGTGATTGATTGTAGGTTATTTTTATGTTATACGGTAATAAGTTTCCTTGTGCCCGTTTAACATATATTTTTTGTTTATATTTTTACCATACATTTTGTTTCGTATTGTATATTGTTACTATTTGTTGTAGCGGTTTAACTGCTTGATTTTTTAATATAAACAAATAATAATTTTTAACCGTTACAGACCATGCTTGAACACCAATATAATAGTGTCAAAGATGTTTGTCATGCATGTAAAACACGGACGAATAAGTTTCAATGTTCCTTTGACTTCTCTATAACTTGTTTGTCAAATTGATACGACCAGGCAAAAGTGTGACAAGAAAGAACAAATTCGAGACCTTAAGTGCCACGATAGACGCATAAAACGAACGAAGTTGTGCTCTACCAAATTTGAACATCATTTATGTCACGAACGTTGGCGCTAGAGTTTATACCAACGAGTGGCATGTTGCTAACGATGTTGACGGCAGCCGTCGACAGTGCTGTATAGCTGCCGCTGATTTTCAAAGTTGGAATGTCGACGGCCACTGTCGACGCGTCAACAGCTGCCGCCGACATATCGACGGCTGCTACTTCTACCGTTGGCAACATGCTGCTCGTGTGTACAAGCTCTTAAATGTTGTCACACAATGTGTGGCCAGCATTTGACAAACATTGTCCTCAATCTTTTCATTGTACCTTTAAGTTTTTTTGATGTTTTTATTTGCGCTAAACAGCTTCGTTGTGTTATTGCCAAGGAAGAATATTAGGTACTCTTACTTATTTATTGTGTAAATAAAAGCAATACATTAAATAGAAAATCTTTGTTTAATTTCAAATATTTTACAGCCTAGCATATCCCCAATCTTTCACTACCATTTATAAAAACACAGTACTTACATAGACTTTTTAAAAGATCTTTTTTTTTCGTAGAACATACAACTATTACTTAAAATAAAAGAACATAAAGTAACTATAGAATCTTTACGAGACCACTCACATTAATATTGTAAAGGCAAAAGTTTGTATGTATGTATGTTAGTCACTCCTTCACGCTCAAACGGCTGAACGGATTTGCATAACACTAAAGTAATATAGCTTACACTTCAAAATAACACATAGATATTAATATATAATCAAGAAAAATACTAATTACACGCGGACGAAGCCGCTGGCAGTAGCTTGTTCAGATAAAATTCGATCGTCTCACTTAAATATAACAGTAATTATAATTCTACGTAAATATCAAGCACTCTTTGGATTTGTAAATGTCATTGCATTTCTTGATCATCGGTGATATAAAATCTGAAAAAGAAAAATAAGGTAAATCGTCACCATCACTGAATGGATTTTGGTGATAGTTGGTTAGTCATAGTTGATTAAGCAGAAACGATTGAATGCTTCAAGGTTTGTTTTTGGAATCTTGCATGAGTTATAAAGTTGCGGGTGATCTTGTTGGTTAGAAGCTAAGGGCGTCGACCCCTGATAAAGGTCTAGAAAAAAGAATAAGTTTAAAAAGTAGTTCAGAGTACGGGGTTATTGAGGGAGTTCCACAGGGCTCTATTTTTGGCACACTTCTATTTTTAATTTAGCTAAAAGATCCGGTTCAGTTTAAAAAAATCTAATTTTAAGCACCTGCTTTCTCTTTTTTTGTAGTCACTGCTGCTGCATATCTATGCAGCAGCAGTGACCACAAGAGCTGTGGTGCAGCTTGAAGACCATGGCCAGGTATTGTACCAGTTTTTCATAAGGCCTTAACTCCATTAGTGAAAAGACTTCTACGGCTACTTTCTTAAGTTGTTATGTTGTCATATTTACCTTCTTATATCTTCGTCGTTTCTCCTTCTTGCTGGTTTTCTTTCGTTTGTGTCGGTTCATGTACTTCTTTCGCGATGAGTCGCCGTACGATGGACGGACGTCGTGTATCTCGTTTGTCAATATAAGCAGTCTCAGGAGATCTAGAACAATTTGAATGGAGTTAATAACAGTTTGTAATTAAATTGTTCTAGGACAGTATATCGTGAAAAAATTATTAAGGACTTCTCAGTACTTTTTCGAGTTACCACTATTACTCGAGTCGAGCTTAGTGTGAGTAATACTGAACTCGACAAAGGCCTCTATAGGAACCAGGGACTCTAAAAATCCGTGCATAGATTGGCAGATTCACTGCCAAGTTCGCAGTCCGCTAGTAGATTGCACGTAGTGAACTGCGCAGTCGATGTGCGGTTATATCAACAGCATTTACCTGACCTGGAACTGTGCAGCTAGTTTTTTTTCAAAAGACTTGGGGTAAAACTTTTTTTTTAAACTGTTTATTACTTATTTTATTCAGTAATCAGAATTGGGTTAAATTTTCGTAGTCAGTTGTAATTGTTAAGATTATGTCTGTTAATCTGCTGCCAATAAACATGAGTGTCGGGCACAAAAACTATGATAGTCTGTCACAAACTTTAAAAATTAGTTTTAGCTAGCTACTAGAGAAGATATTGTGCAGTGGGAATTACACGTTTGTGTGGTTGACCCATGTAGGAGATTTAATAGTTCTTTATGGGGTTTCCTCGACCCATCGCAAGTACCGTGCCAGTGTAGATATGCGTCATCTTTCCTGCCCAGCATGCCCAACTACCTGCACCTTCAACGACCTATGCGAGGCCAACGATAAAGCTGTGTGCTAAATATTGGTTGGACAAAATTTGAGTTGAATCGACACAAGAAGGAGAATAGTTCTTTATTTACGAGGTTACTTACTCAATACCTCTTAAATTATAGAACTAATGAACGTGCCAGGTGTTTAGTATAAGAAGGTTCTGTGAAAAAGTCTTATGAATTCAGTTCTCTGCTTTCCAATCGCAGTGTTTACACTAAACCTTTTAAGCGTCAAACTATGCCGAACGCAATGTGTTCACCAGCGCCAAGCTACAAGTGCTAGGTTAGGGTTTTAGTATAGTAATTAAAAGTATTTTTTTAATGTTCTTTAAATAGTACATGTTAAATTTCTCATCAGAAGGCTTAGTCACCCAAAGGGCAAAGGAAAGGGCTTTGCTCGAAGTTTCCTTGTGTGATCGCATCAGTAATGAAGATATCCGCAGGAGAATCGAGGTTACTGACATAGCTCGAAGTCAGGGCACATAGCTCTCAGAATAGACGGCCGATGGGGCCGAAAGGTTCTGGAGTAGCGCCCATTTACCACAGCATTGTAAGGCCTCCCACAAGGTGAACCATTGACCTAGTAAGGGGTGTGGGAAATGTGGGAATCCGATGGATGCAAGACGCACAGGACCGTTCGTTATAGCGACGTTGCGATACTTAGAGGAGTCCTATGTTCAACAGTGGACGTCTTTCGACTGAAGTAATGTTGATCTTGATGAAATAAGATGTTGTCTTTTAATGAAGTCGTGGAGTTTGTCTTCTATACAAGTCCATAGCACTCAAAAGGTTAATTCATGGTAGATAGAGAGTTAAGGCACATTCTGAATATTTTCTTTTTTCCGATTGAAGTTTTCTACGTACAGTTGGGTTATTATCTATTGGTCATTCAGGGATTAAAACACAAATCATAACATGAAAAGTAAGGTATTATAATCCCAGAGGCCCTAGCACAATCTCTTAACGCAATCTATTTGACGCTCTAAACTGTTTGTTAAAGAGGTGGAGCTATATAAGGTGTATAGGTCTGCCTGATATTTTACCACGTCATGGTAAGGCCCCGATTCTCTCGTAAAAAGAAGACTTGATCAGTCTTCGTTTTTATTAGTCTCTATAATGACAGGCTTAAGGAAAATAATCACATAGTAAATATACAAGATATCATTTATTATTTACAAAAAAAAAACTGATTACAAGAAATCGGTAGGGGTTAAGTTAATCATTATGGCATCAATATCTTTGTTTATTTTGTTTTTCACAACCATTGTAAGAGATCTCATGGAAAACCGTTCCATGAATGCTGATTTAGCCTCATATAATTCTGGCTCATTGACTAGAGTAAATCTGCCATTATCATTAGTTACACTTTATTTTTATAGGGTTGCTGTTACTTAGCCTAAACCAGCATCAACAGAACCAGCTTTACCATCATATTTTTACTTTTTAAACATCTGATTAATCATACCATTACTCAGGTTTTGGACGGGCACTTCAACTGGAATATCGTCAGGTCCATCCGTCTTCACATCTCCTTCGATGGCTATATCAGAACAAGAGAAGAAGTTCTCTTGGTTTCCGCATCCAAGACCTTGGGTGCCGTTATCGCATACACCCCAGTTGTTACCAGCAGTGTACTTCCATTGGAGGACACAGTGGTCACAGACTAGGTTAGAGGGAATCTTGTACTTGACTTCGTACGTTCCACTACCTCTCTTAGGGTAGTATTTAGTTTCCCCGTCTTCTGATTCTAAGAGGATTCGGTCGTAGCATTCCTGTGTGTTGTCATTGGGGTTGGTGCATATTCTGAACTCCCAGAAGCCCTGGTGGTAAGCGCTGATGTAGATGTTGAAGGTGACGAGGTCACCGGGGGCGTAGGTGGCGACGATGTAGCCGATGCCGTACTTGCCGCCGAGCTCGTGGGCGCGCGGTGTGGAGCTGTCGTAGGGGTCGCCACAGACGCCGCATCTGCAATAGATTGCTTTGTTGAAACCACTTCATGGTGATCATAAATTTGTTACGACGCCGTTGCTAATGTAATCAAATCTTGACCGATTGTTTAAAATGAAGTTCTGTTATGAAAGTTTGGTACCTTTAAAGGTATCAACTGGTGCAAGTCTTTAAATAAGTGTTGCGTTAGTGATCGATTTTACTGATTTGTGTCTCATTTGATGACCTAAATTGAACTGAAAAAGGGATGGACCTATATAGGGTGTATCGCTCCAACCTTCTTTCTCGCTTGCACGACTGACATTATGACACGTCATGGTAAGACCCCTTGCATCCGGTTTGATGAGCGTTAACCTAACTCTTATGAATGTGTTTTGTATGTGTTTTACTTACTTGCCCCCATTGACGGACCACTGATGGTAGTACCCCCCACAGTTAAGACCGTCATCGTCGTAGTTAGGTGGGGAGTTGTATCCGAACCGCCAGACGGAGCCTCTGTTGGGCGGGCCCATCAGACGCCCGTGTCCATGCGCATACGCAGCCACACACGCCAGTGTGATCAGTGCAGTCCACGCCATCTGGGGACAGAGTTATACGTCAAACGCCTGATTTAAAGTCAAAGTCAAAAGTATCTATTTCAAATAAACCAATACAGGCACTTTTAAAAGGTCAAGAGGTCAGACTGCCAAAAATAGGATAATATTGCACAATGTTAAAAATGATAATGCTGATTGTACATTCCAAAGCGTAGATCTCTATCGAGAAAAATGTGTAAGAAATTGTGGAATTGAAGTAGCTCACAGAAATCTCAATATTGACTTATTGTTTAGATTTCTGTGAAGTAGATAGATTATTTTGAATGATTTATACTTCTATTTTATCGATTTCAAGAGGTGTGTTATTAGTTTTGATTGGAGGGATTTATTTAAAGTAACGTCAATAGCGCTATCTAGTATCTATTGCTAGTAGGTAGAGGCCAGTTCCACCGAGAGGTACTCTAAACTATGTAAGTAGGTACTTCTTACTGATCTACTTAAAATGCCACCAAAAACGTGTTCAGAAAATGTATAACACGTTTATTATAACATCCCAGTATAATTATTTTTTCCTACAGAGTTTCCCAAATAGGTGAACATCGTGAGGAAACCGACAGGTCCTAGAACCAAAAATTCTAAGACATGTGACATTCACCAATCCGCACTGGGCCTAAAAGGTGGATTATTCCCTCATTCCCTCTCCTAGAGAGTAGGCCGATAATGCTTATGCTAACAAACTTAAGTTTCATGATTCTACTTAAATATTTAAAGTTATTACATTATTTAGATAACGGAAGTAGGAGTTCCATATCAGGAAATCAAATAGTAAAAAGTAGAAAAATTTGTTATCTATCACAAATCAGCTCACAAACATTCTTTAGAAATCCACTAAATCCAGTAATAAAATATACAGACAAATTAAATCCCTAATAAACGTTATCAATGAAATCAATGACCACTAAGTGTTACAATCACAAAACAAAGACTATAAGTAAGTACTTGTATGCGACGAAAATATCATAAAATCGGGACGATACCGTTGAAATGTGTATCTAATTTTTTGTCAAATTATTTATGACTTTTTTGGGCAATGACCTTATGACTGATGTTAATAAAGGGTATTATGTCGCGTTATTTATGCCACTGTGAAATTGATTTGCAAAAACGTAAGATTATAAAATATCGCGGTAAATTGTAAACTCTTTTTACTAAATAAGACACGGTTATGTTGGAAAAGCTAGTTTGGATGTGATTTTGAATTGATTGTGTATTGTTTCGTAATTATTGAAAATTATAATGTAATAACAAAAATGCAATTTTCCCATGATGTAAACATATTGTCGGATAGTTTCCTTTTAGATTCTTTTGAAATCGGAAAATCATCTAATAAGTCGTCCCGCTTTGGGTGAGGCGAGGGGGAGTGTCAGACTTTTACTGACTAAAATTTGCCTGTGTTCCTTCAGTCGTCTTTCTAGTTAATCTTTCCATCTATTTAATTATTTTATTTATGTAATAGACAGAAATAGAAAAATCATGGAAAAGAACCGAGAAATTGTATAGTTTCAGGTGAAATTTCGTGAGTGTAAAATGCTATGAAGAATATTTCAGGCACGGGCACAAATATACAAAAGAGAAACGTTTAGAAAGTAAATGAAAATAATTAGAAGAGGAAATAAATAAATATCTAAGTGTACGTTAGGTAAGCACCTAAGTATCTCCATTTATTCCTTCCTCTATTTACAAAATTAAAATATTACTTACATCAATTTTGTTTTTTGAAAGAAATTTCCAATTAATATCGATTGAAATTCAACACGCTATTTACTTCAACTGAATACCACCCTCAATTTCTTCAATATATACGGCAAAACCAAGTCATCACCGGAACACCTTATCAGATATAATCAGATAGGAAGGTTTCGAGTGCAATAGTTAACTGTTAATCATAAAAAATAAATAAATGTGCGGCTCTTTGAAGTTCGATCAGAGCTGTAAAGATTAGCGGCCGGATTTTCTAATACTTTGTTTAAATCAAACGCCTTTGTCTAAAAATACTTTCAACCGGACTTGAATTGGGTCGTAGACTTATGACGTAAAGTAAGGCAAGTGTTTTGAAATAATCTAGAATTATGGTGAAACTGACTGACATATGCAAAGCCGCAACTACTGGGCCTAGGAAAGTGTTATTTTTCACAGGGTTTCTTTTTATGACGAAGACGAGCACTAAGAGAAGATTTTCTAAATTTTGCGCCCTAAGGCGATGAAATGGGAGTCCATTCGTTTTTACAGAGAAACTTACTATTGCGCGAGCGAAGGCTGGCAGAAGCTACTACAGTCGTAGTAACATAATTTAGGAGAAGAAGAGACAATGTCGTCGACACTATAGGGATTTGGAGGCAACAGTCCATGCACATATGCACGACTTGCGCATGGTGTTGTAACGCAGGGTCACGGCATGGCGGACAGTCAGATGCGAAGTTATGGCTATATGGCGATAGCGACTGTTGCAACCCAGCACTTGGCACGCCACGGTTGTGGCGGTAACGCCTCTTTGAGGATTAGCTAGAGAGGCCCCTCGGTGCCCACACCTTCTACATGACACAGATACACACCGGGTATGGTAACCTGTTCCGGATTCATGTGGAAGAAACGCCCGGGATTCATTATTGCGCGGACCTCCTGGAGGTCACGTTGCACCATAAGGTAGAAGTGAACCCCGCTTGGGCGGAGAGTGTGTGTTCCCGTGGAGGCGAAAAGTGCTGGCGAACTCTCCCTAGTTCAGGCCATACTCCGGAGTGAGAGGGAATTGAATGCGGTCGCATCCTTCTGCGAAGCAGTAGATAATAAATAAAATAAAAATAAAAATAAAAAAGCCTTATATTTCCAGTAACAAAATAACTTACATAATATTTTTTCTTACCTATACTTAATTAATATTACTAGTACAAAAATCTTAGAATAGAATATTGAGTAGTATAAAGGCATTTAACTGTACTGGAACCCCCCTCAGGTAAAGGCCTCCTCCAAAGCTTTCCATTTCTCTCGGTCTTGGGCTAATTGTTGCCATTCTGGACCAGCAATTTTTTTAATGTCGTCGTCCCACCTAGTAAACGGTCTTCCTCTATATCGTTTGCCCGATGGGCCTTTCCATGACGTTACTGTTTTGGTCCATCTATGGTCTTTAAGACGTGCTGCATGACCGGCCCATTTCCTTGACTTGCCCAGTAGATAATGCTAGCATGTAAATCTGTAGGGACATAGCAGCGCCGATGTCTGCTAGGGCCACAAAAGAAAACTAAAGGAACATAGGTGTGGTTTTAGTAAAAGTTTGACAGGCATTCCCTCTCTACCCAAGAGTGGGGGAAGTCATTGTATGATTTCCCACTTGACTTGGGATATTGGTGCCTCTAGATAACAGGCGACTCATACCTGTGGAAATAAATTGTTAAAAAATAACCCGGGCCATCTTGCAAAGTCGGGTAAAATGTAGGCTATGTTTTTATCTTTTTACAGAGTTTCTAGCATCCTCATCATATCCATAATTTCACGTTTATTCTGCACTAGTGATCTGCGCAACACATTTTTTACTTCCGTCAGTATCGACTGGTTTTCCAAGTACGAGAAAAAGAAAAACCACGCCTACTGAACCAGTAGCAACCAGAAATTATCCACAAAGAGGATCCGTTATTTGTTGAACGTCATCAAGTCATCAGTTCTGATGACGTGCAGCGTTTCATAAAACTTTATGTGTCGATAAACTTGTTTTTATTGATTTCACAAAGTTTATTTGGACCTATAAATAATACTACCTAAATTTCTTTGGATATTGCTTTTTCCAGCAATTTCTTATCTTGTAGAAAAATAACCGAATTCGACGTCATAGGTCGACGTTTTTATTAGTGTCGCTACAACATGAATCTACAGATTTTCTGTTAATTTTAGTAGGTTCTAGAATGACGTAAAAAGTCTATTTAACCTATCAATACCCACGAAACGAGACACAATAGTAAGACAATAACAGCGCGGTCCTATGAGATCGGTCGGGGATTCATGAATCGAAGTAAACCAAATGCTTCATCATCAGTTTAGCCGAAAGGGTGTGTCCAAATCTGATCGACAAATGCACCGCTAGTGACCCACTCGCGAAGTGCATCAAGCAATTGTAGTAAGTGGTGCGCGAACACTGCAGACTGCTACTGGATTAGGTTCTTATACCACCTTAATTAGTCAAATTATGCACACATTTATTATATTATTTCAGTATAAATTATTGGCTTTGTTGACTTCACATACATCCACCACCTACTAAATTCGCTTCACACATAAAACTTCAACACCGCAAGGATCCAGTAGAATACCAGCGTCAGGTATATTTGCCTGACACGTGCTGAGCTGGACTCCCATTTGGTACAATACTGAGATGCACACCGCATTATATCGCATCTCATCTATGCATTTTTTTGTAGTTTATTTATATTTCTTTGTTATTCTTATTAGTATTTTTAAAAGTGCTTAGTTTTTTTTTTCTTGTGCTTTTTGCTGTGTACTACATGTTTTGTTTTATGGCAAATATATGGTTTATCTATTTATTTATCTTTATTATGTGTAAGTTTCAGAGGAGCTCGTGGCTAGATAATAACAGCCGCACGGGTCGATCTTCAAGGTTAAGCAACGCTTGCCTAGGTTGGTCTGTGGATGGGTGACCATCTTAACATAACGAGTTTCCTCCGTGCCTCGGAAAGCACGTTAAGCCGTTGGTCCCGGCTGTCATTTGAAGATCTTTGGCAGTCGTTACGGATAGTCAGAAGCCAGTAAATCTGATTCCAGTCTTGCCATGAAGTACCGTGTTACCCCAGTTAATGGGTTGTGGAGGTCTGGTAGGCAGTCGCTCCTCGTAAAATACTGGTATTCAGCTGAATCCGGCTTGACTGGAAGCCGACCCCAATATAGTTGGGAAAAGGCTAGGCAGATGATGATGATGTGTAAGTTTCAGTCATGGTAGAAAAAAGTAAAGGCACACCTTTGTTATTACCTACCTGTTTACCGGCCAAAGCCATCATAACTGAAACTTCATAGGAGGGTACCTACCAACATAATAATATGTTAAAGCCTGTGCATGTACAAGCAAGCACTCTGCATTTCTAAAGTAAGGAAGTTCTGGCAGCCACAGGCTATTATATAATTCCTAGCCAAATACGTGATTTCAACTTTCAGAAGTTCAGTTTTAAACTAAATCGAACGGTATCGTCGCATATGTACTCGTATGTATGGCATGTGCGTTCAGGCAGAGGTGCACCTAAAACATACAAACGTTCTAACGGCTGAACGAATATCGATGTCCGAGAATAGTACATAGGATACATTTTTTCCCGGGACTGCCCGGAAGTATCTTAGCTTTAGGACAATTTTGTACTCTCACGAGGGCGTAGCCGGTTGCACTACTACCTACTTGGTTGCTTCTACCTACCTTATAAAATGAAGTAGCAATTCGTAACTATTTCAAATATTTAGTAGGTAGAGTACATATACGGCATATCTCAAAGATGAGAATAAAGAAGAAAAGATATCCCATTCCTAACTTCATCTATAGGGGTACGAACTGCAGTGGCCAATCTGAAAATCTCTGAACCGACTGCGGGCTCAGGGTGGCCGCTGCAGAGAAAATTTGGCCAAATGGGGTTTCCTTGACCCCTTCACAGGATATGCGTCACCTTTTTTCCTGCCCCGCATGCACAACTGCCAGCATCTTTAACGACTTATACGAGGCCAACGACAGAGCTGTCCAGATGGCTAAATATTGGTCGGATAAAATTTGAGTATCTGACTCAAATTTGACACGACACGTGAAGAAGAAGATTAATTATCTAAGGAAAAATTTACTTACAACCACCTACCATAAAATGTGGTGTGTTAATCGACGCACATGTTTGCAATGTGATTCAAGCCAAGTAAGGAAGAACTAAAAATATATTTTATTATAAACACGCCATAAAAGATAATCTTTTAAAAAGTTTTGACAATAATTTCCGTGAAATATTATTTGCTAGCGATGTGACGTATACTCGTACATCTATGATTAGCAGTGATTACCTGCTTATCAGAGATTCTAATTTGATGTTAACACATATATTTATTGCCTAAGATTATGATGTTATTATATCTATATAGTCGTGTATGACGTAGATAACCATCTATTTCCAGCGCAAATTTCATATTCTATACAAAGTTATTAAATTTTGGTAATTATTTAAAAGAAAATGAAGCAGTAGCTAAACTAGCTACTGCTGCTAAGACACTTTGATATTATTATTATGAGCCTGTCGTGTCCCACTGCAGGGCAAAGGCCTCCCTTCCATTTTTCCACACTTTGATAGCTTGTTCAATATTTTTTATATTTTTTTCTGGCCTGTATAAATCTGGCATAGCGTAGTTTTGAAATGATTGAATTTGTGGTTTGTTATTCCGTAAATTAACTTCCAAACAAAATTAGTAGGTAATCAAGAAAACATTTTACGTTGTTTTGTTATTTTTCCAAAAGGGTAGTATTTTAACTGTTACCTACTCAATTTATTCCTGTTTTCTACTACACAATAAAAATACCTGTATACAACTGCTCCAACAAAATTAGTTAATGCGAAGTAAAATAAGTGAATTAAAAAAACGTATTCAAAAAGTTTATTAATTTTGGAGTATAATTTATTATCTACTTTTTAGTAAATAATAAGATTTACGATGCACTGTTAAAAATACGCCTTTCTAAAATAGCTTTCACCCACAGATTAGTTCGTTTTGCGATTTGCCTGCACAATGCATAATTTTTTGTAACCTTTTTTACCAATATTTCATAACGCGATAGATAGAGCTATTCATGTTCAAAATAACTTTAGAAAGCCATTTAAGATTTCTTTTGCATAGATGTTATTTTCTTTTTATATCAAATTATTTAATTTATTATGATATTACTGTCAGCCTTTTGTTATAATACTTTTAATAGTGCTTGTCTAAACTTTTTGTTAAGCGAAAATGCGAAATGATTCAAAGGGAAATCATCAAATAATTCCTTCCGCCCTAGGTGGAAAGAAAGAGTGTCAGCATTTTACGGTTTTTACTGACTAAACCCACTTCTGTTTCTTCAAATATCATTTACGTTCTAGGGTCTTGGTAACATTTTCCAACAACCTCGCAGCCGCGGCAGGCATCCGCTTTAAAGCGAGCACCGGCAATTCAAAAATTTAATAAAACATATTCTTTTTTGTGATTATTACCTCAGAACTTCGACGTTTATGGACCAATTTGCAATTTATTTTAATCTAAAAGGATATGCTTCCAGAAGGTCCCGTTTTTTCCAAAATACACACATCAAAAGTGTCTAGGGATCAACATATATTTTTGCAATAACTTTTCTCCTGATTGATATTAATTAAAATTTTCTTTAAGGATTCATCAAATAAAGTGTTTTCGTTTGTCACAGTAACGATAAACCAAGTCACCTTTGCATTAATAAAGAAATTTGCCATTTTCCTAATAAAGGGATTTTTGACATTTGAACCACTAACATTAAAGTTCGAAAAAAAGACTGAAATAACAGTTTTCTTTAAAATTTTATTGGGTAACTTAAACAATTAATAATCCGTCTTTCTACCGCGAACACTAACAACACAAGAACATCGGTTTGGCATACTCAAAATGAGTTCATCCAAATCACGCTGTGGAATGGCCGCCCATGTTCGTTGCAACAACAAAAAAAGGTCTTCTTGCGACTGGATACCCTCCATATTCGGCAGAGCTCTTCTCTGTAGTATATCCCATGCATGCTCAATCGGGTTCAAGTCTGGCGACTGAGCAGGCCAGGGCAGGACATTGATGTTAGCTGCGGCGAGAGTCTGTCTTACAACTCTTGCGGTGTGCGGTCGTGCATTATCATGCATTAACTGAAATAAGGGACCGATTTGCACTTGTAGAGGAACGATGACGTCTGATACAATCGTCTCAGCATAAATTTGAGCGTTGAGGTTGCCTCTGATCCAAATCAACTCAGTTCTTCCGCCGATCCAAATACCCGCCCATACCATGATGGTTCCACCACTATAAGGATGGACTTCCTGGCAGGATTTTAATCGCTGTTGGCGTCCAGGGGTTCTCCAGTGTCGTATACGTCTTGTATCCGGTCTCATACCAAAACGAGACTCATCAGAAAAGCACACGAAACGCCATTGTTCTTCTGCCCAATTTCTGTGTTCAAGAGCCCATTGATATCGAATCCTACGATTGTGCATTGCTATAGGTGGTACCCGTAGCGGTCTTCGGGAATGAAGGTTCACTTCATGCAAGCGGTTTCTGACTGTTTGGTCGCTAATTAAGTTCCCTGAAGAGTGATGAAGCCTCACGGCTAACATCATGGCGGTTATTGTTGGAGCTCTTCGAGTTAAGATTTGAATGTATCGGTCTTGTCTCCGTGTGGTGCAGCGATACCGTCCTCCATGGCGCTCAGCCACGGTACCAGTGCTTCGGTAACGTGTCCAAAGTCGACTGATAACACTCTGACTTGTATTCAGAGCTAAAGCCACAGTACGTTGCCGGGAACCAGCTTCTATCATTCCCACGGCTCTGAGCATTTCTTCCCTGCTTAAATGACGTCGCCGCTCCATAATAACGTTGGTTTTAATCAGTAGTAGGGAAACAGTAGCACTAATAATGTCTTTAATGCGTTGTATGTTTTTATAGGGAAAATATTGACAGCTGATTTTCATCTTTTACTCGAATTTGATTCACAGTTCCTGATTCAAATTAAGAAATGCACCAAAAAGAATCCATATAAATTTATAAAATCATAAATTTATTACAAAGCCACATCTCAATCTCAAGAAATCCGCATAAAAATGCTTGATCCCTAGACACTTTTGATGTGTGTACATTTCTGATGATGGGTATCGTGAGGAATCAAGGGAACTCTTTAAACTTTATTGGCAACAATGTAGTGATTTTAGTATTTTGATCGAGCAGTAATATTTGTACGGAATAAGAATCTGATTTGAAATGAATTGAGCATTATTCGGCTAAATTGTGCAATCATTTCACGAAGATTTCTCAAAAATATATTCGGAAATTATTACGCTAGGAATTCGGAACAGAATTTGCTTTTAGATGAATTTCTGAAGTATTCCCGATGGTAGTAACCAATACAAAATACCGATTGGTGCCGAATCGGGAATAGCTTGGGTGCCGAAAATCTGGGAGTCTAAACAGAAATACATACTTCGAGTTGCTCGGAATTGTTCAATGTGACCTCTTTAGGACCGTAGTTACGCGTATATTGACTGCAATCATAATATTTTTATAACCTTAAAAATTGGATAAAACGTAATAAGTAATGTTACGATTTGAGTTACAATCATTATGATAAGTAGGTGAACATGCCGATGGATCCTTATCCGATTTAGATCGATATCTAATCGGTTAACAATTTAACAACGCTCGTGATAGCTGATATCAATCATGGTTTGACTGATTACGTTGTTGATAACGGACTCCTTACAAGCAGGAGCTTGTGTTTTACTTGCTGTAAAGTTTTGTCATCAATTTAATCATAAATTAATACTAGCTAGCGTTAGTCAGCTAGGAAAATCCAATAGCGTTTAAATCTAACCGCGTTTTTATCTGGAATTGTCGTAAATCGCGGTGAATTTTCTTAACCCTAGATAGCTAACCTTCTTGTGTACCCTATTTAAGCTAACCATCTGTCGATACGACGGGTATTTGAAAAACTATTTTTTACCATGAGATGTAAACTTAATCATTTTGTTGTTTCTATTAAAAGTTAATGCATAGGTTTAGCAATAAAAATAAGTTATACAAATTGACCTTGTTTATTTACTTTTATTAATACAGTAACTTTTCAAAGTACTTAAAAAAAAGAAACATTTTATAATTAAAAACTTTAACATGCAAAATCAATAAAAAAAATATAACAACGTTCAGTCTAATTGTATTTATATGGCACTTAGGAACATAATGAGTAATTACAATATAAAAATAATTAATTTTATTTGGCACATGTGACACAAAAATCAAATTTATGTTCACCACATATCGCTACCTTACAATTTGCGCAAACACTAATTATCCGCTTTTTTTTATAGTGGCACTTCCCACACGTCTTTCTTTTGCGATTATCTTCTCTTGATGAAGTTGATGACTCTTCTTCTTCAAGAAAAGCTTGGCCTGATGACTGCTGGTCTTGACTGATAGTTGGTGGCTGCAATGAAGAAAGATGAAGAACGCTCCTGAATTTTTCTTTGACTTGCGTTAGCATCGTTGTTTTAGCCAGCCTTGTCTTTAGCCAAGGCTCGACTAGTTGAATATGAATATTCTATCTTCATTTAGCGAAGACATGGTTACTACAATCTAAAAAGAAACACAACACACGTCAAAAATATAAATGCACACTAATTAAAAAGCTAACGGTAAAGCTAACCATCCGTCGAAACGACGGGTAAAAGTTACGTATCTCAAAAACTGCGGTACTTACCAGTTTGATGCTTGCGCCACTGCAACGAACTCACCGGCGACTGAGTTGACTAAAAGAGCCAAAGCGCTCAGACACGTCGTTAAAAAGATACAGCGATATTTCTTTGCGCTACCCGTCGTTTCGACGGAGGTTAGCTATCTAGGGTTAAAGAGGTGGTTTTTAATTCTTTATTGTACACAAAAATGCGTCGCCTCCCTGATGCGGCAGGTAGGCAGCGCCAACAGTTTCTTGATGACTGATAGGACTGATGGCCTCATACTAAAACACTGGACGAAGACGCAAGTGTTGCCTACAACCAGAAGTAGTGTGTTTTACTGGTGGAAAATCAATAAGTCACCCAAATTGAAATAGTCATACAGGAACAACATAGACAACTCAACCTTTATATAGGGCACTGCGTTGATCTAGTATAGTTCCTGCTTAAAGGTAGAACTATATTGGGCACATGTGTACCGTGTACATGGGCGCGTCGATCTCCATACATTTTATATGGCACCTAGGTCGAGCTACATGAGATCCACGCCACGTGACGTCGTTCTACGTACAAATAAATCGAGACCCATGTGTGCGGTCTAAACCGTCTGTCTTTCTGTCAAGACCCTTTATTTCGGGTCTTTCCTTTACGCGTGAAGGTATCAAAAAAAAAATTCGACACTCAAGGGAATTATAATTCATAGGGTAATTCCCGTTGACCTATAATCCTGAAAGGCATAAAGCAAGGGCTCATTGCACAATGAAAATTGAATATTTGTAGTTACGAACAAAATGTGATTCGGAAAAATCTCCAAGACTGGATTCAAGAATTGAACTGTTTTCATAGGTACATAAGTTGGTACGGAATCCTCAGAGCGCGAGTCCGACTCGCACTTGCCCGGTTTTTTTTATGTTTTCTATTTTTCTTTTGTTCGATTTTCGAACAAGTTCCTATTTTGATATCTCCAAGTTAAAATTTGCCGTACAAATTTTTATTTTTTCAATTATCAAATCACAATATTGTCTAGCGGGGAGTAATCTCACAGTAATATTTAATACAATATTAGGTATTGCCCAGCTAGAGGCTAGGGCAATAACAATTGAGTATTGTGAGCAGATTATGTGATTACGAGCTAATCCCGCTCAAAGTGACCCGTTTCATAAAATATTATTAGATATAAAGATCTGATAATTCGTATACAATACAGATTAACTTTTTTGCGATTATAAGTGGTCTATATATCCAAGTAGTTTTTTTGTTGGTGGTCTAATCAGCCGACGAATTCGCGCGCGAGGGGCGGACCGGTCATACTTTTACTGACTAAAACCTGTTCCTGTTCCTTTTTTGCCTTGCGTTCCTGGACCCCGGGCTTCTTTCGTACAACCCACGTCTCCAGTAGACTTCGACCCTGATGGATCCCTAAGGTTTGGTGACATTTCTTCGAGGAACATTAGGCTGGACTAACCGGACGGTTACCGACATGGTTGACACCCGGGCGTTTCTTCCGCATGAATACAACCAATTAGGTATGTCTCAGTATCGATCGTTAGACTGAGGAACAGTTCGATCCATCAAGCGAAGTCAATCGACACTTCCCTCGTAATAAATCTATTTAACTATCTCTTGCGGAAGATTATGAGAACATTAACACTTTTTTGTATCATTTTATGACTACTAGTATCCTATTTACATTATTTATTTACTGATAGTGTTCTATACTTTTTGTCCTTTGCTTTAAGAATTCCGCATGTCTGGATCGAATGGGGCACGCCATAACGTTTGAATCCCCGACCGGTCCTATGAGACCGCGCTGTTATTGTTTTACTATTGTGTCTCGTTTCGCGGGTATCTGAGTAACTACTGATGGTGCTAGGTCTTCTTTGAGGAGTGGTTGGAAAGACGCCATGGCATTCTCATCTTCCGTACGACGCAGGTTTTTACCGGACATGGTAAGTTGGGGTTCCTGCATCGGATTCCTGATTCTTCCTCACGAATCCGGTGTCACCATTAAACTTGCGATAGATGAATAACGGGTAGGTCACCGTCCGGCCGTCCGGACACTGTCCGGACCGAGTCCGAATCATCGACGGTGCGTAGTATTATACACGCGCCTCAAGAAGTTATTGGATGATTTAAAAAGCAAAAAAAAGTCTAAAAAGAAAAACGGCACCCTTAAAACCAACTCATTTGTCTGTTTGTCTGTCACAGCCAATTGTTCCTTCATTACATACTTTGGGAATACAAAATGACTAATTTTTTATTAGCATTGTTCCTTTTATGACTATATAGATGACAAGGTGATGCGTCAGTTACACATACATAAGAAAAGTAAATGTAAGAATGCAAGTACAATGAGTTATGTTAATTTACATACAAAGAACAACCCTTTGAGTCACAGGAGAAAGGAATGATTGTGACATTATAATGCACATACTCGTAATACGTATTTTGTTTTACCAAAGGGTTCATAGCAAGTGTAGTTGGTTGTTAGGTACATACACATTACATATATCATAAAAAGTTTGCGTCCACTTGGGAAAACTGAGATTTGTTTGTTTGTTTGGTTTGTTTGACATTTGTTGTAAATCAGTTTTAAATATGTTTAAAACTGCTCTTGGTTTTTCCATATTTTAAAGCTGAAGACAATTCATGATTATTCTTGTTCTTCATTCTAATGATTTGAGCTCAGATTCTGTGAAATTAGCCAGTTTAGACTAAGAGGTCACTGTCATGTCTCGTAAACGCTCGAAATGCTTCTAGACCCGTTTAGCAAGGATACTGCAGTGTTCTTATGAGGGGGAATAATATTACTACTATAATACGGCTATTAGATTGCCTATGATTTCATTATTTCCATTCTAGAGCAATTAGTGTTGGAAATGATTTCCATTTGAAACACACTGAACGAATGAATATCGATCTCCGAAAGTACAATATCTTACGATTAGATTGATCAGATTTGTTTGATTGTGTTGTAATACAATAATTAACAACTCTCTGGACGTATTGATTTCGACTGTTAGTGCAGAGAGTATCTGTTATAAAATAAATAAATACTTATTAAATAAATCACTCTGCTCGCCTGACTTACATTTTTTGGCTGTTCTTAATGTTTGAATCCCCGACCGGTCCTATGAGACCGCGCTGTTATTGTTTTACTATTGTGTCTCGTTTCGCGGGTATGTGATAGGTTTGAAATTGCCAGTCAACATCAGAAAAGTCAACATTTAAGATTAGGACTTGCTATTGCAAAAGCTACTTTAATACTTGATATTCAATTTTCACGGGAGGACTTTTTTTTGCAATATAATAAGAAGAGGAGTTATGTTTTCAATATAATAAGAAGAGGAGTTATGTATAAATATAATAAGAAGAGGAGTTATGTTTTCATTTATTAAAAAAATAACTTTCTTGTTTAAGCTAAATTATTCTGTACCTATATAAAAAAATGGTTCATAGGATTGTTTGACTTTGTTTTATTTTCAAACAAAACAATTTTTTTGGTTTGTTGGGTTTACATGGTTAAAAAAAGATCCTATCTAATTACCATTTTTTCAAATAACTAATGTACGTCTTGTGTCTATATTTTATCTTATCCAGAAAATATATAGGTATTTTTTTTTGGTGTGTCATCAAAATGACTTCTCCCGCTCTGGGCGGAGCGGGAGGGCGTGTCAGACTTTTACTGACTAAAACCCACTGCTGTTCCTTCTTTGCCTTAATTCCGGGGTCCCGGGGCTCTCTTTAGTTAACCCAGGCCCCAGAAATATATAGGTATTTAGTTTTTAAGTGAACGCAAACTTATTATAATGTGTGTAGTCTTTACGGTTAGCAAAAAAATTGATTAAAACCGCTACTTTAAACGTCATCTAAATCTCAATCTAGTTGAGTTAATTAATTTCCTTTATTTTTCTATACCGATCTACAGTAATTATTTTGCTCAAAATTACAGATACAAAAAATTTAATTGTTTATCGACTTGTGTTATTTACACCTGTCTCTGTTAGTACCTATAGACAACAAAACAGATAAAAACAAAAAGTATTGTTGTGACTGTTTGCGCCGTCATGAGACAATCCCAGGAACTGATTAGTAAACAAATAAAAATGACAGATTTACGGACGTACACGAATGATTGAATATAGAAATTGTCAGAGACTGCATATTTTTATGAGAACTAGTGCGTAAAAGTTTAATTGAGAGCCAATTAGTAGCTATTTCTTGTATTTAGATATCTAATTTCTGCTAAGATAGGTACAAACCAGTAACTTCTGCAGAAATAGGAAATTGTTAAATATTAATTAATCTAAAATATAATATTAGAAACAAATAAGTGTTATCTCCAGATAAAAATTACTCGATTTAAAACGAATATGCGTACCACTAAAAACCCGATAAAAATGTAGAGAGTAACTAGGAACTCTTTGGGCATTGAAAGAATTGCAATTTGATACGGATTTCTGTTATATTGTACCTAAGCGACAATTTCTGATGGAACTGAAAACTACGCTATCACTAAGTGACAATGTAAAATATTTGAACCCTGTGGAAATACTTATGAAAATGCGGGAAAGATAAAATTAAGATTCGTTTTTTTTTTTCAAAAGATTCCGCTATGTCTAATCAGTTTATTTGAAATCGTAAATTATGGTGAATACGTAAATTAATTCATGAATCCCCGACCGGTCTCATTGGACCGCGCTGTTATTGTTTTATTATTGTGTCTCGTTTCGCGGATATTGAAAGGTTAAGGTACGATTATTGTCAAATATAAAATCGGGTGGGATCGCAGTCAAGCACTAGTTTACCTAGGTAATTTTAAAACAAAAAGTACTTACGTTTGATTTGAATAGGTAATTTTAAACTAACACAACATTCTCTAAAATCACAAGTCACTTTTCATTTAAAAAATCCACCATTATTTTTTTTATTCTACATCATAATTTAGTTAAAAACACCATTGCCACAAAATACCGAATTAAAAAAAAAATACACTCAAATCATAGAAAAAAATTGTTCCGTTTTCAAATTATTTCGCGGGAAAAATCAGATTATTAAATTGAATTTGTACTAATGGCCGCACCCGGCGTCGGCCGCGTTAAACTGAAGGAAAATGCCGACAATTTTTACCGCTCTTTCGAATCAAATAGATTATGCTTTTACTTTCTCCTAAAATGGTCGTAACCGTAGGACGACTACGCGTTTTAAATTGACACTAATCGTAGAAACAAAGTGAATTGTGGCGGGAAGTGAACAGAACATGTGCATAGGTACTTTATTTTTTTAAATAAATATGGAACAGTTATCTGTGGTCGGGCGTGATCGATATAAGGTCTCTGACCTTACTCCATCCTGGTGAGTAATTTCTATTTTTCTTTGAGTAAGCAACCGCAGATATTGACATTTCCTTTGTTAGTCATTCCGGTAATTTTATTGCAAATAGAATTTGCATGGCGGCTACGCGTCATTTGGCTGATAACAAAATAATATTTAAACTATAGTTAATTAAAATTAGTGACACATTCAACGATTTATTAATAAATATTGATTCTGTCCTAAATACTACCTACAAATGGCGTGCTATGTATGTATGATTGCTATGAACAAGTTAATTAGCAGAACAAAAGACAAAAATATGAACAATAGGTACAACAAATAAACGAAGAGTATTGGAATTGGCCAACAATCTACCTAGCTAAAAACAACAAAAAAAAAGCGCAACTTCATCCGTCCTGCAATTTCCAAGTAGATATAGCATGGTCAAAATATATTGAACGCTATGATGTTGGCGTTCCGAACTATTACGTATCATCATCATCATCTCAGCCGAAAGACGTCCACTGTTGGACATAGGCCTCCCCCAACTACTACGCATAGGTACTTGAAAAAATACGCATTCGCCAAATTATACAAAATAATTATTGCGCAGGCAATTGTTCGAATAAGGAGCAGTGAAGATATTTCGGCCATACTGTATCTACTTATACATATTTAAATCTTTATGCCCGTATTGAGGTGAATGAGGAAACAAGTAATCATTTCTTCATCTTTACAGATGAAGAAATTATTACTTGTTTTGTACTATGTTATCATAACGTAAAAAAATACAGATTTTACGGTAAACATCGCAACGGCCGTACAATCTGACCTCGGTGACCTTTAGGGAAATCAGATTGTGTCTGCATAACAAGTACTTCGTTTACTTAAATATCTATGGTAAGTGATAGGGATGTTATGGAGCTCAGTAATTCGTGAGCAGAACTATCGGATATATTCGAAATAAACCATACAAAAAACGAATCTCAAACCATTCAATCAAATCAACCTGAGAAACACCCATACAGTCGCTAGGAGACTAAAGATTCATCAAGAACTCAAGACCTAATTTACTACATCTTCACTTACGCCCGTTTTCAATAAGCTATCTACCTCCGGTTTTGGCATACTGGAGACAATAAAACAAAAGATACAGTACAAAAATTTGACATGTTTCTGTTGTTTCATTTGTTTTTCTATCTCCGATATATGATAGATAGCTTATTGAAAACGGGCATTAGTAACATTATAATAATATCCGTAACCGAAACGGAGACCGATATAAAAGTCGGATAAAGGCGGAATGTAAATGACATGTAACGACAGATTTTTGTTTTACCTGGCCAAACCAATATCTAGACTAGAAATCAAAGTAAAGACTTGCTACTCTATTTTATTTTTTAAATCTATCCGTCACCTCTCATCCATTACTATCTGAAACAAGTGGATAATCCGAAATAATGTCATATCCGAAAGATGCACAATATTATTCCTGTATCCGTATACAGATTCGACATTTCTATATCTATACTAATATTATAAAGAGGAAAGATTTGTACCTATTTTTGTATGTTTGTAATGAATAGGCTCAAAAAGTACTGGGCTGATTTAAAAAATTCTTTCACCAATAGAATGCTACATTCTTCCAATTTGACATAGACTACATTTCATTTTGAAAAAAATTAGGGCTCCTTGGTAAAATTTGAACAATGTAACCAAAGGTGTAGAAAAAATTCCAAAAATAAATAATTGTCTACCCCGAGCGAAGTCGGGACGGGCTGCTAGTCTTATATAAAACATCGTTGGTTACCTACATTATCGCGTCCACGTACGATCCGCGACTAAATTAAATAATCTATTGATATTCGTAGGAGGTGCTAAAAAACAGTTACGATCTCCATATTCAGGTAGTTACCCCAACAATCATCTGTTATAATAATGTGGTTAATTTAAAATGTCATTGTATCTTTTGTAGGTATGAGAGTGAGAGGAACGAGAGTGTTAGACTGTTGCTACTTTTGCACATCTCCCAACTTTCTCTCTCCGTACAAGTACATATTTTCGATCGTTGTTCTGATCAAACAATTTTCAGGTTTTGCGCATTAACGTTACACGTTTTATGTACCTATATTAACCTATCACATACCCGTGAACCGAGACACAATAGTAAAACAATAACAGCGCGGTCCCGGTAGGACCGGTTGGGGATTCATGAATTAAATAATAGGAGTCCTTTTTGTTTATAGGATTTTAATAAAATATAAACGTACCTTTAAAAAAAAAACTAAATAATAAATGAAAAATTTATAATTGATTAAATATCTTCCAAAACGTTTATTAAAAGTTTGAAGCATTGGTCAAATAAATGATTGTTAAACGGGTGTTTAGATAATACAAAATTAATTAAATGAATTGTTTGTGAAATACAAACACATAAGACGCATTAGTTGTCAACGTACAGTTTTTTACATAACTTTTTCTGAATTTTGTAACCGAGTATAGTAAAAAAATAATAATTGCAGTCTCGATTACCGGTGCCTTTACCCTTCTCGCGGATTGGTAGCTAGCCGAAATGATCGAAAGTGATCTGCGAGCAATCCGCGATCCGCGAACACTCCCTAATGCGCGCGGTTTACTGACCAACACTGCCAGAGTGAATACTAAGCAGCCCAATGGGATTTTACGTACGAGTACTTTAAAATCTAGTGGCCATAGAGACTAAATTAGCATGGTAAAAAAATAGAGCTGGTCGAGAAAAAATAAATAAAAACAAGAACAAAAGAAAATAAGATGTGTTCTGCAAAAACTCGACGACAAAGGTTCGAAAATTAACTATAGTTAGGAGTCCGATTGCATGTCGACAGGCTGAGAGTGGACTTAACGAAAAAATCACTGTACAGATAATGTCTGATCACTGTGCAGAGTTGGATCATCTCAAAATCCGTTCGTTTGTTTGTGCGTAAAGACAACACATGTTCGGTGTTTTCACCGAACACTTTGTCAGCAATATCGGCGCGACACGCCGCCGCGCCGTCCGAATTAAATAATATATGTTTCACAACATATTTAGTACATTTTCGCCTACCGCGAGAGCCGGGTGTACCCATATAACATTAAACATTCCATTAATATTTCAGCTTGGTTAACCTTAAGAACATTATAAGTCAGTAGTAATAAACAGTGATTTACATAAACATTTCTCTCTCTTACTTTCTTAAACACTAAACACCAACACCTAGCTACGCACCCCGACAACACACATACACACATTTTCGCCTTTATAACATTAGTATGTTGTAAGTACTAACCTTAGTTGTATTTGTAGTAAGTCCAATAAGTTAAAAGAGACGGTGAAGTAGGGAAAGAGAACAAAGTTTCGTTTTTGTCCTAAAACAACCGCACAAAATACTAGAAGGATGTCAACTAACTCTAAACAAATAGCCTCATTCTTTTATGTACTTCACTTGCCTAAAGCATTCTAAGGTCCCAAAAATGCGTTTGCGCAAGAAATCTTTTTTCCGGAATGCATGACTACACATACATAGGTACTGGTTCGGGTTTTCGCACATTTGAACATGTGTTTGTGTGACGCATGTACATACAAAGAAAAGTATTTTATCATGAGCGTGTTGTGTCCCACATCTGGGCAAAGGCATCCCTTCCGTTCTTCCACTCTTCTCTGTCCTTAGCTACTTCTGGCCAATCCTTTAGGTTGGATTCTAACTCGTCAAACCATCTTCTGCTGTTCGGGATCCAGTCAGTGGTTAGGGTTACCTTCGCCCAATTTTGTTGTGACAATACTGGCCAGTCCCATTTTAGTTTGGCGCCTGAGTTGTCCATGTCTGCGACTTTGTATACTGAACTAGGCTTGTAAAGTTTTTATTACGCGTGCGTAAGTAAAGTTTGAAATAGAGTAAGTCCTAATGATGTCAAAACATGGTTACGTAAAATATTGATAGTGCCGCAGTGTTGTGTAGTTTTTTATGCGTTTGGAAATTAACAAATAACTTCTCCCCGTGAGTGAAGCGAGAGGGAGTGTCAGACTTTTAGTGACTAAAAAATATAAGTAACTAACTTCAAAAACAAACTAAAAAATGCAAAGTAACCCCGAACGTAAAAACTTTATCTTTTTCACTTTTTAGTTGTGATATTTTACAGCATGTGATATTTAAATAGTGAGCAAGTTCAAGCAAGTAAACTACCTATCACTATTTAGTTTTAGGTACCTGAGGTGGGAAATCAGTTGACTTCATCCACTCTAGGGTGGAGCAAGAGGGTGTGTCTTTTACGGATTCAAACTCGCCTTCCTTCATTTACCTTTTTCGTTTTCATTCGTTTCTTTAGTATGACGTTTCAGGAAAGTTTGATGGCTTATAAAATATGCTGAGCACGTGAATGACTATGTGGTTATGATTAATAGGAGAAGACCTATTGCTCATCAATTGATGACAGGAGTGACTCAATAGAAAATACTTTTTACCCAATTACGGAAGGATGGGTCACGAAATTCACTGACTAAGTACATTGACTGGCTTGTTGGTCTAGTGGTTAGTGGCCCTGACTGCTATGCCGGAGGTCGTGGGTTCGATTCCCACCCAGGACAAATGTTTGTGTGATGAGCACGATCATTTGTTCTGTGTCTGGGTGTAATTTATCTATAATATGTATGTATTTAGAATTATATAAGTATGTTTATCAGTTGTCTAGTACCCATAATACAAGCTCTGCTTAGCTTGGGACTAGATGATGTTGTGTGAAAGTTGTGGAATATTATTATTATTATTTACATGTGAGTAAGTTTGTTTAAGTAGAATTGGTTGGTATTTCGTGTAGAAGATAGATATCACGAACATTTACGAAAATTAAAGTGAATCAGACTTTCGAGAAAGTAAAGTGACGCGATGTAGGGTCGCTAGATTGTAGAAGTTTGTCACCATGTCCGACATTGGTGACCGCTAGGTATCCCAGTATCCCATGCACGCCAAGTGGAACAATTGTGACCGACATATGGAACACCGCCAAGTGGAACAATTGTGACCGGCGGATGTCCCTTTCTTTGATAACGTTTGCAAGTAATTATTTGGTCTCATGCGTATTATCACGTGACAAGAAGGGACGTCAAAACACACGAGTGTGTCCGACAGAGCTACTAGCACGGCGGTATTGAAACTTTTTACGACGCGACAAACTGATGTGACCGCCAGTACTTAATAAATAAGCATTTACATACAAGTTGAAACTCCGTATGTAATATGGTTGCTTATTTTTTGCGTTGCTTTATCTCGACGTATGTCGGCAAAACCGAGCACCGGCACTTGAATCGAGTCCGGCGTACTCGATTCAAAATAAATTTGTACTCGAGTTATAATGGACTACTGGACATTTGAGAAAGACTGACCTTAGCAATTGGTACACGCTGGAAAACACGGCAACCAGACTTTTTTACAGCCACATTTGGAAATACAACCTTTTTTAAACTTGCAGAAGAGACAGAGAGAGAATGTGGAAGAAGAAATCCTCTTCCTCATAGGTGGCGTTTGCAAATTTCCAGGAGACCATGTGGAGTCCCCACACCATCCGGATAGCCATGATCCTTTGGGACACATTGCAGCCAACAGGTCGGTGCTTCCGAAGCGATCACGCCCCCACAAGAACCCCGTAAAAGGCCTTGGACCGCATGACTTTCGTGCAGAGCTTCCGGCAGGAGGCGTCTGGAACCCCTAGACTGGGTAGAGCTGCTTGAAAGCAGTCCCAGTCCGTACCAGTCTTAGCGCCCAAGTATTCACACATATGCTGTTAATGAATGAAATTATGATTATAATGCTAAAGTAAACGCTTGTCTGGGTCAGGATGACTGGACCAAGAGAAATTTTTGAAGTTTAAACCGCCATGGCGCCGTGGCCGTTGTTTGCGATGCAGTCTGAAAAGCGTAAATAAATAATATTTTTTTAATAAATAAAAATATTTGTGAAAAAAAGGGTTTTATATCCAAATTTCCAAATAATTGTCTACCCCGTGCGAAGCCGGGACGGGCTGCTAGTCTATACTAATATTATAAAGAGGTAAAATTTGTAAGTTTGTAGGTTTGTAAGTTTGTATGTAGGGGGTAATCTCTGGAACTACTGGTCCGATAGCCTATTTATCGAGGAATGCTATAGGCTATATACCATCACGCTACAACCCACGGGAGCGGAGCAGTAACAAAAAATGCGGGTGAAACCGCAGGGGACAGCTAGTATTTAATATAAATAACAGATGCAACTCAAACTCCGCGCCAAAATGGAAAACAGTTGTGCCAATCTAACTACTATATTCTGTTCAATAAACCCGGAGACTAAATTGACATAAGTAATGTCAAAATTTCTATAGGAATGACTCCAGTTCTTTGGTGTTGAAATGTCATTTTAGGCCTGAAACTGCGTTAAGCGGGCACCCGCGCGGTTTCATACAAAAGTGTTCCGTCGCGGGGACCAGCGCGGGTGTCCGTCACGGGGAGGCGCGCCCCGCACCCACGCGACGGGGCCCGCCTCCGTGCGACGGAACCCGTCGCGGGGGCACGCGCGGTCCCCGCCAGGGAACACGCACGGGCTTGTTCAGGGTTGTCATTTCATCATTTGACAAAAATGACATAACGAATGTTGCCACTTTTTTGCAATTCTTAAATAGTGATGTACCTCAACCGTAAATTGCCGTTAATAAAATCAAGTAGTATCGTTTTTTATAATAATTTTTCCTGAATAGTAGATAGCTATTTAAAATGAAAAAATACAGAAGTAATAACGTATATTTTTATGTTAAACATTTAAAAAATATTTAATGAATGATAAATGATATTTATTTTGCAAATAGGTTTTCACAAACACTTTTACACGTCAATTTTTTTGTTGGACTTTTTTTTACTAGATGAGGCCGGTGTTTACTAACTGACTACCCTGAGAAGAAACACCGAAACAAACTCAGAATTCTAATCGATATGAAGACTGGTTAAAAAATATTCTCCCAAAATTGAAACAGAATGCAGTTATACTGATACTGTATACTGCAATCGGTTTTAATTTTGGAAGAATATTTTTTAACCAATCTTCATATCGATTAGAATTCATTTCCTTGTGATGGTCATCTAGCCCCTTTTTTGCATCGAAAACTAGTGCACCGCCATCCACGAAACTGTCTTCGCTTCCAAAGTGGGACAGTTTTTTTTTTGCTAGTCGTCGTTTTGCTATGTAATAATATATTAAGTTCTCCATCGACACGACTATACAAGCACACCGTTAAAATTGAACTAGCGACACTGCGTAAATCGGTCTCCGCGACGGGTCCCCGCGACGGGGACCGTCGCGTAGCCACGGAGCCCACGCGCGTGTCCACGCGCGTAGACACGCGACGGTTGCCCGTCGCGGGCGCCCGCTTAACGCAGTTTCAGGCCTTAGTCTCCGGAATTATGGAACAGAATATACAAAAAAACAAAAATTTGTATTTGGAACCATAAACATATCATCCATTCCCGCTGCTTTTTTGACTGAATGTATAATAGTGTCAAAGATGTTTGCCATGCATATAAAACACGGACGAATAAGTTTCAATGTTCCTTTGACTTCTCTATAACTTGTTTGTCAAATTGATACGACCAGGCAAAAGTGTGACAAGAATGAACTTAACAAATTCGACACCTTAAATACCACAACAAAGACATGAAATGAACGAGGTAGGCGAACATTCTCCGCTATACCAAATTTGAACACAATTTGTGTCACGGACGTTGTAGAGCTTATTACACACGAGTGGCATGTTGCTAACGATGTTGACGGCAGCCGTCGATAGTGCCGCATAGCTGCCGCTGATTTTCAAAGTTGGAATGTCACGCACCAGAAGACGCAACGGCTTTCTACAAGGTGGATTGATGGCCTGGTAAGGGAATCCGATGGATGAGAGGCGCACAGAACCGGTCGTTATGACGACACTTGGGAGAAGCCTATGTCCAACTGTGGACGTTTTTCGATTGAAATGATGATGATCATGATGAAATTGGATACGATTAATGAGTATTGTCTTCTAACATAGTCGTGGCGTTGAAAGCGTGGAAACGTTAATCTTCTATACAAGACCTAGGCTGTCGAAAGGTTTATTCACAGTAGATCAGAGGCACATTCTGAATCTGAATATTCTCTTTCTTCAGATCGATGTTTTGTATTTACAGTTAGGTTTTTACTTATTGGTCATGCAGGGATTAATACACAAATCACAAGATGAAAAGTAAGGTATTATAATTACGGCGGCCCTACCAAAAACTTAAACCCTTTGACGCTCTAAACTGAACTATCAGAGAGGTGGCCATATAAGGTGTATAGTTCTATCAATCTATCTTACTAGCACGCTTGATATTTTAAGACGTCATCGTAAAGCCCCAATTCTCGTAAATAAAAGACCTGATCAGTCTTAGTTTTTATTAGCCTACCAATAACGACTAGCTTAAGGAAAATAATCACATAGTAAATATACAAGATATCATTTATTATCTACAAAAAAAAACTGATTACAAGAAATCGGTAGGGGTTAGGTTAATCATTATGGCATCAATATCTTTGTTCATTTTGTTTTTCACAACCATTGTAAGAGATCTCATGGAAAACCGTTCCATGAATGCTGATTTAGCCTCATATAATTCTGGCTCATTGACTAGAGTAAATCTGTCATTATCATTAGTTACAGTTTATTTTTATATGGTTGCTGTTACTAAGCCTAAACCAGCATCAACGGAACCAGCTTTACCATCATATTTTTACTTTTTATACATCTCATTAATCTCACCATTACTCAGGTTTTGGACGGGCACTTCAACTGGGATATCGTCAGGTCCATCTGTCCTCACATCTCCTTCGATGGCTATATCAGAACAAGAGAAGAAGTTCTCTTGGATTCCGCATCCAAAACCTTCGGTGCCGTCGTCGCATACACCCCAGTTGTTACCAGCAGTGTACTTCCATTGGAGGACACAGTGGTCACAGACCAGGTTGGAGGGAATCTTGTACTTGACTTCGTACGTTCCTAACCCTCTCTTAGGGTAGTATTTAGTTTCCCCGTCTTCTGATTCTAAGAGGATTCGGTCATAGCATTCCTGTGTGTTGTCGTTGGGGTTCGTGCATATCCTGAACTCCCAGAATCCCTGATGGTAGGCGCTGATGTAGATGTTGAAGGTGACGAGGTCACCGGGGGCGTAGGTGGCGACGATGTAGCCGATGCCGTACTTGCCGCCAAGCTCGTGGGCACGCGGTGTGGAGCTGTCGTAGGGGTCGCCGCAGACGCCGCATCTGCAATAGATTGCTTTGTTGAACCCACTTCATGGTGATCATGAATTTGTTACGACGCTGCGTTGATAATTGAATCGAATCTTGACTGATTGTTTAAAATGAAGTTCTGTTATGAAAGTTTGGTACCTTTAAAGGTTTAGATAAGGTAGGTATAAACTGGTGCAAGTCTTCAAAAGAAGTGTTGCGTTAGGGATCGATTTTGCGAAGTGTACTGACAGCTAGTACCAACTGCTATACTTTGCAGAGCTCTTAACGAGATCCCTTTGACGACTTCAACTGAACTGTTAACGGGATGGAGCAATATAGGGTCTTCATCCCTCTTTCACGCTTTCTCGACTGACAATAAAACACATCATGGTAAGGTTACATGCTTGCAGTATGACGAGTTTTAACTTAACTTTTGGGTAAGTGTTTTGTAGGTGTTTTACTTACTTGCCCTCATTAACCCACCATTGATGATAGAACCCTCCACAGTTAAGACTATCATCGTTGTAGTTAGGAGGGGTGTTGTATCCGACCCGCCACAATGAGGCCCTGTTGGGCGGGCCCATGACACGCCCGTGACCATGTGCATACGCAGCCACACACGCCAGTGTGATCAGTGCAGTCCACGCCATCTGGGGACAATATTATATGTCAAACACCTGGTTTAAAGTCAAAGTCAAAAGTTAATATATAATAATAATTCAGTCTGTCAGAAAGAACGGTGCTAATTGCACATTCTAAAGCCTAAATCTCTTTGGAGAGGAGATAAAAAAAAGCATTTCTTTTAGGCAACCAATACCACCCATACAGCAATCACAAAACAGAACACACACACATATGGTATACACACACATATAGTTAGTTAGCCTGTAATGTCCCACTGCTGGGCGAAAGCCTCCCTCTCCCTTTCCACACACGCCTATCTTCATTCAACACATATATGGATACATTAAAATCATTCGGTTATCGGACACAGCCAGTAACATGTCTGCTACAGCAATGTCCGAAAAAAAATGTGCAAGAAATTCCATGGAGGTATTTGTACTGATTGAAGTAGATAGATTATTTTGAACTAGCTGTTGCCCGCGACTTCGTTTGCGTCAAGTTCGTAATACTGCACAAAAAAACCAATTATCCTATACTTCCGATTAGTTCCGAAAACATCCAGTTCATTCATTTCTCATAAAACTGTTCGGTACTTCTTTATTAGTTGAGACCAATAACTTCTCTGGCTCTTGTTTGGAGGGCGTGTCAGACTATTACTGCCTAAGACTCATTCCTGTATTCCTTCCTTGCCTTACGTTCCAGGGTCCTCATTTCAGAAGCGAAACCGGCCATGGTTTCGCTAAAGGCCAATAGGTTTTTTTTAGATGGGGTATCATCAGAATGACTTCTCCCACTCTTAGGCAGACCGGGAGGGTGTGTCAGACTTTTACTGACTACACCCCGTTCCTTCTTTGCCTTCGTTCCAGGATCCCGGGTTTTACTTTCGGAAGCTCACCCATGGCCTCAGAGGCTTCGACCCTGCTGCAATGGGCTCCTACAGTTTGCTGACATCATTACGCGCCGTTGACCGTCTGAATTAATACCGAACCGCTGGACGGCAAGCTACCCATTGCTCACCGTCCACAAGCCCACTCCTACGGTGGCTGAAAATCGACGACGTGAGGGCCATTCTCTCGCCCGTGCAGACGCCTCTTTCGCTAGCATTACTATTTTGCGGAAGAAGGAGACCGCCTGTCACTACACCTCGTTCTGGACCATGGTCTGTAGCAGGGCCCAGCGCGAGAGGTCGCCGCTGCTGATTGCCCCCACAAGGACGTGGTGATGTTCCGCCTAAGTATGGTACACCAGTACTTTATGCTCCAATGTGTCCTCCAGGTGATCCACCCAATGGTGACACCCGGGCGTTTCTTCCGCACGACTTCAATTGCCTTAAGAACATCAACGGAGCAAAAAGAATAATATGTAAGGGTCGCAGAGTTCTCGTCCTAATATTTGCTTACTCCTTGGGAAAAGCCATTAGTTTATGTGTTTTCACTGTGGACCTTACCGTCGGAGTCTACTCTGCCCTGTGGAGTACCGCCGTGCGAGTCAAAATCATAATCCTCCTGCCCTAGTTTAGATCATGGTATGGGCTAAGAGGACGAATGGAAAGCAGATACCTCCTACAGTGAAACAAGGTTGCTGAAACCATGAGAAAGAAGACATCCTTAGGTCCCTCCTCATGTATGAGTACATGGTATTTACCGATGACAATTGATCATTTTTAGGTGCGTAAATTACCCGTTTACTCTGGAATACCCCACCAAGAAAATTTCTTGATGGGGTATTTGACTGAGCTATAAAAAACCCACCTTGTTCCTTCAGATGACTTTTACGAACAATATTTTATCCCTAACAGCCATCGAAGCTCGTTAGGGCCGATTGCTTATGATACCTCTATGAGGTGCGCGTACTGGTACAACATAACGCAACGTCCGTCGACTCAGACCAGTCTTTGTTCGAGAGCAAACGATCAATCGTGTACCGTCCTAAACTCCAGGTCAACGGTAGCTTGGAATCGCCCTGCAAATCGTAATGCCAAGAGACCTCGTCCTTGCGTTCATGCTCTGTACCAGGACCGGACGCGAGAGCTCGTTACCGCAGATCGCCTCCACCCGGAGACCTTGAACGCAAGGCGAAGATAGAACAAACAAAGGTGTGGGTTTTTTAGTCAGTAAAAATCTGACACCCCCTTCTGCTTTTCCCTAAAGTGGGAAAAATCACCTAAAATATAGATTGTCTCCACGAAAACATGGCGGTGCTTAGCCAAAGCGGCGTAGACTTCCCGCTTCGATATGTCATCTGAGCTATCCATATAATGTTAATATTCTGGTCTTTCTTCCCACTGAACTGACCCCTCAAAATACCCACAACAGCATTGTGTTTCGGACTGGACGTAATAACTTAATAATGGCCATAATATATCGCAGCTAATTGGCACTGTCACTGATGCTTGCCACCGTCAGAGTGTTGTCTCCATGCATGCATGTTTCAGTCGCGTCGTAAAACAGCAAGGAAAATGAGATACGTCATCAAACTGTCTAGTTGTAAAGCAAATAATAAAACTTAGAAGCATTGGAATACACTGTGCTTTGATTATCCTATATTTGCTACCATAGCAATCTTCTTACGCAAAAGACTTCGCGAACTGATCTCACAGCTTACAAAATATTTAGTTCGATTTGTTTTCAATAGATGTTTGTATTTTGAAAGCTGGGTGCTATTTCGCAGTTGTAAAATTTGTCTTCCTGGGATTTTGGTAATGTATGTTACACAATCTACAAATATTAGACGTGGCTATGTATTTTTTTCAATCTTTGATAAGTATGCGCTCTACAGGGCACCTACCTAGAAGTAACCTATTCACTCTTTACTTATGTAGAAAATAATATTTTTGTATTTAATTTTATTATGACTATGTAAAAAAATTATGAGAATGTAAAAAAAAATATTATTTATTTATTTATATACTCTTAGATACGCAGGTAGTTTCTGGTGTACTATTTACATGTTTACAATACATACTTAAGTAATGAAAAACAAAAAATAAACTAACAGTGAAACTTAACATATAATAATTATCTAAAATTATCGTAAATTATTATTATATGTTAAGTTTCACTTTAATTTTGCAATTATGTAATATTTAAATAAAACCTTCTCCTGTAAAATTTAGTTTTTGTCGGTTACGATAAGTCGGCGGTAATGGCTCGTATTAACATCAGAAATTGGGGAAATTGATTTTAGATTACGATTTTTTCATAATATAGGTATCGAGAATTATAATGTATAAAAAAATGCAATTTTCTGGCGATAAATAAATAAATATTTTTTTACACCACCTGCTCGATAATGGCCCTATTATGTGTCATGTAACCTGCACTTAAAGCAACTCGTTATCACTTAGACCGTTTTCACATCTTCCGATCCGATATCGGTATCGGACGCCGATACGATATCGGGGTAAGTAAAATGTATGAAAAGCTGTGCTCCGATATCCGATATCGGGTCGGACAATATGAAAGACAGGTACATATCTCATACATTTACCTTACCCCGATATCGTATCGGCGTCCGATACCGATATCGGATCGGAAGATGTGAAAACGGTCTTAGGGAGATAATACAGTATGGCCGATCTCTAGGGAATAATGTTTTTTTTTTAATTTAACATTTGAATCCCCAACCGGTCCTATGAGACCGCGCTGTTATTGTTTTACTATTGTGTCTCGTTTAGCGGGTATCTGAGTAATTAGAACGTCAAATACGCCTTCAGTAATTTAAAATGTACGTGCATCAAACAAATTTATTCAAAAATGAAACTGGCCACTAACAAAAAAAAGAATAATAAATGTACACACTGAGGAGGTTCTAAAAAAGAGTAAAGTTATAGAGTAATATTGAAGGAGTGAAATTTGTTTGTTTCTAATTTCGAGTTGAGATTAACTTGTAAATAATGCGGTATATTTTTTAATTTAATTATAATTAATTTTATACGATATAATATAGTACCAAGTTAATTATTCGTAGTAGACTTGTAATTATCTCACAGATGGTGTAAAAAGTAGAGTATCCAACACGGGAATAAAGCTGTCTTTGTCTTGGGCGGCTTTAATTTCTCACTTCACTCAGGTTTCTCTATTAACTCCCTCGCGATGCTCGGGAGTTAATTATATAAATCCCTCACTGACGTTCGGGATTAAAACTTAGCAACCTTCGTTTTGTTCGGAATTCAACATGCCGCCCTCGCCTTAAAGACATTGTTTTACTCCCTAGTCACATAATCTACTATATTTATGTAATAGACAGAAATAGAAAAACCATGGAAAATAACCGAGAAATTGTATACTTTTAGGTGAAAATTTCGTAAATGTGAAATGAATATTTCAGGCACAGCACAAATACAAAAGAGAAACGTTTAGAAAGTAAATAAAAATTAATTAGTGAAGGAAATAACTAAATATGTTAACGAACGCTACGAAAGTACCTATCTCCATTTATTCCTTCCTCTATTTACAAAATTAAAAAGTTACTTACATCAAATTTTGTTTTTTAATAAAGATTTCCAAATATTATCGACTTCAACTGAATTCCACCCTCCATTTCTTCAATATATACGGCAAAATCAAGTGATCACCGGAAAACCTTATCATTTATAATCAGATAGGAGGGTTTCGAGTGCAATAATTAACTGTTAATTATAAAAAATAAATAAATGAGCGGCTCTTTGAAGTTCAATCAGAGCTGCAAAGATTAGCGGCCGGATCTTCTAATCAGGGTTGCCAACTTATTTTTCTTAAGTCCACTAAAAGTCGTTTCCTGAACCACTAGAAGTCACTTTAAACCAAAGACTTAGGCCATTGAGAATGTATCAGGAAACACCATCACAGAGATTAAGGAGATTGTTAACGTCTGGAAAGACTACTGCAAGTCTTTTTGCTGATGTGACAAACGGCACCACAACGACTCATGATGAAACGCTAGAGCAAGAGTCAATGCCACTGAAAGACGAAGTGCGCGCAGCCAGTAAACACCTTAAGCGGAATAAGGCTGTAGGTTTCGACGAGATCCCGATCGAAATATTAAAAGTCATGGGAGAAATCGGGGTAGACATACTCAACACTATGTGTCAACGAATTTGGGTCACTGGAGTCTGGCCAAGTGATTGGATGCACTCTATATTTATTCCACTCCATAAAAAAGGATCAACAAAGAAGTGCAGTAACTACAGACTAATTTCTCTCATTTCCCACGCTAGTAAAATTATGCTCCAATAATATTAACACGAGGCTTCAGCTTACATGTCCCGTGAAATCACCCCCGAGCAAGCTGGTTTCGTGAAGGGCCGAGGCACAAGAGAGCAGCTACTTATAATGCGACAAATCGTGGAGAAAGCTAGAGAGTTTAACATCGCCCTCTATGTGTGCTTTGTTGATTTCAGGAAAGCTTTCGATACCGTCAAGTGGCGGAAACTCTGGCTAGTCCTGGCGGAAATGGGTGTACTACAACACCTTAGTCACCTCATTAGACGTCTGTATGAAGATGGCACAGCCGCAGTCCGAGTTGACGATATTGACTCTGAACATTTTAAAACACAGGCTGGTGTCAGACAGGGCTGTATATTGTCTCCTCTGTTATTTAACATTTACACGGAGTACATCATGCGGATTGTTCTCGAAGACTGGGACAAGGGAATATCTGTGGGAGGTCGCAAGATATCAAACCTTAGGTATGCAGATGACACTACCCTCCTAGCGTTAAGTAGAGACGAAATTGAGACCCTTCTCGGCCGTCTGGAAACTACACTCAACTGGTAAATGCAAAATGGTTTAAAGGGAATAATAATTCCTCCCGCTCTGGGTGGAAAGAAGAAGAGAGTGTCAGGTTTTTACTGACTTAACGCACTCGTGTTTCTTCAAGTATCATTTACGTTCTAGGGCCTTGGTAACATTTTCCAACAACCTCGCAGCCGTGGCAGGCATCGGCTTTAAAGCGAGCACCGGCAATTCAAAAAATTTGTTAAAAATATTATTTTTATGATTGTTACCTCAGAACTCCGTAATTTATGGACCGATTTGTAATTTATATTTAACTAAAAGGAGATGCCTCCAGTTGTGATAATGGGATTCATAAGGAATCAAGGGAACTCTTCAAATACTGAGGCAACCATGTAGTGATTTTAGTATTTTGATCGAGCAGTAATATTTACAGGGAAAACGATCCTATATAAAATTTATTGAGTTCTTCCGGCAAAGTTGTGCAACTAGTTTACGAATATTATAATGATTGCTTATGATTTGCTAGGAATTCGGAATATAATTTGCTTTTAGATGAATTGGTCAATGTGGCCTTTTTAAGTCCACTAATACTATCTTATGGTTAATGCAATCATAATACTTTTATAACCTTAAAAATTGGAAAAAACGTAATAAGTAAGTACTTAATGTTACGATTTGAGTCACAATCATTATGATAAGTAGGTAAACATGCCGATGGATCCCTATCCGATTTAGATGGGTATCTAATCGGTTAACAATTTCACAACGCTCGTGATAGCGGATATCAATCATGGTTTGGCTGATTACGTTGTTGATAACAGGACTCCCCTCCTCCAAGCAGGTGTATGGGCACCCACTACACCACAGTCGCAGTTTGTTAGGAGACTAAAGAATGTTTAGTAAATACCAAATTCGCGGAATGAATTTTATTGTTTGTGAAATAAACAGTATTCGAATCCTGTCAATGGAGTTTTTAACAATTTCTGACAATTTTAACTTAGATTAACAGTTAAAACATTTTTTTTTCTATTTGTTTGTTTACGTAAATTGCACCTACTACACCATGTTTCTGCATCACCCTGAGGTTGACTAGTAAAAAAAGCCTAAGGCATTAACTCCGCCTTTGTACAATGTTTTTATGCATAAAGTTGCAATAAATAAATAAATAAATTTAAAATGCAGTCACGAATGATTAATTACTCAGATACCCGCGATACGAGACACAATAGTAAAACAATAACAGCGCGGTCTCATAGGACCGGTTGGGGATTCAAACGTTAATGGTGTCTTTACCCTACTCGCGGATTGGTATCTAGTGGCAATGATCGAAAGTGATCTGCGAGCAATCCGCGAACGCTCCCTAATGCGCGCGGTTTACTGACCGATACTGCTAGTGAATACTAAGCAGGCTAATGGGATTATACGTACTTCTTTAAAAAATCTAGTGGATATAGACTAAATTAGCATAGTAAAAAAGTAAAGCTGGTCGAGAAAAAATAAATAAAAACAAGAACAAAAGAAAATAGGATGTGTTCTGCAAAAACTCGACGACAAAGGTTCGAAAGTAAACTATAGTTAGGAGTCCGATTCTATGTCGACAAGCTGAGAGCGGACTTAACGAAAAAATCACTGTGCAGATTTGTCTAATCACTGTGCAGATTTGTCTAATTACTGTGCAGAGTTGGACCATCACAAAATCCGTTCGTTTGTTTGTGCGTAATGACATCACAACACACATACACACATTTTTGCCTTTATAACATTAGTATGTTGTAAGTACTAACCTTAGTTGTATTAGTAGTAAGTCCAATAAGTTAAAAGAGACGGTGAAGTAGGGAAAGAGAACAAAGCTTCGTTTTTGTCCTAAAACAACCGCACAAAATACTAGAAGGATGTCAACTAACTCTAAACAAATAGCCTCTTTCTTTTATGTAGTTCACTTGCCTAAAATATTCTAAGGTCCCAAAAATACGTTTGCGCAAGAAATGTTTTTCCGGAATGCATGACTACACTTACTGTGTTTTCGCACATTTAAACATGTGTGTGTGTGACGCATGTTCAAAGAAAAGTCATACATATTTTGTCATGAGTCTGTTGTGTCCCACTGCTGGGCAAATGGATCCCTTCCGTTCTTCCACTCTCCTCTATCCTTAGCTACTTCTAACCAATCATTTAGGTAGGAGTCTAACTCGTTACGTCATCTCCTGCCGGCTTGCCGGCGTTGCCGGCTCCTGCTGTTCGGGATCCAGTCAGCGGTTGGCTTCACCCAGTTTCTTTACAACATGCGGGAGATGTGGCTTAGCTAGTTCCATTTTAGTTTGGCGGCTGAGTTGCTTATGTCTGCGACTTTTGGTTTATACAAGGCTCAGTCAAATTAGGGCTATGGTTTTAGTGCTCGCTAGTTGGCGCCACTGAAGGGTAAGGTCCGATAGGCTAAGCTGAAGCAAAGTTTAAAATAAAATTTGGAACGTTTGGAAGTCAACAAATAACTTCTCCCACTGAGTGGAGCGAGAGGAAGTGTCAGACTTAACTTTTTATTGACTAAAAATACTACCCATAATGTAGTCAAACTGGTTCTGCTGCAGAGCATGGCACCACTTTCGGAAGTCGGAATCTGATTCTGACCTATCAATAACGACTGGCTTAAGGAAAATAATCACATAGTAAATATACAAGATATCATTAATTATTTACAAAAAAAAAAACTGATTACAAGAAATCGGCAGGGGTTTTTTTTTTTTTTTTTCTCTTTATTTAATTAGGAACTTTTGTACATAAATACATGACAGTCCCATTGTACCTTATATCTTAAACTTATACAAACCAAATACCTTAATATCTATTTAACAAAACGAAGACCTGCAAAGCTATACAACTTTTTAGCCGCATCAGATAAAGGAGCAGATAAAATTTCATTAACTAATCCTACATTGTTATTAATTAAACATAATTCATTAATCAGTATATCTCTCTCAGCCTGAAACCGGCCACACTCCGTTAAAAGATGAACAACATCTTCCACCTTATCACATTCCTCACAGTTAGGGGAAACACATTTTTTCATTAAAAATGCAAAGTTGTTAAGCGGCATGTGTCCGGATCTCAGTCTGAGAGCTGTTACCAACAATTTCCTACTCATTTTACAGTTTGAAAACCATGGTATACGAGGAGGTTCACAGACTATCGTTTTATACCAGATAGCCTTAGTTTTTGATCGTAAGTTAAAATACTCTATACAAATTTGATGACATTTTTCTTTATATTTTGGTAAAAGTTCGGAATAGTCTGGTTTTATGTTCAACTCTTTGCCTTCTGAAATTCCTTTCTTCGCTAGACTGTCAACCTTCTCATTACCACTTATGCCTATATGTGATGGAACCCATTGCAACTTGACTTTTTTTCCAGAACGGGTAATTTCGTCCAATTTGGAAATAATAGTATAAGCTATCGATACACCTCTGATACCAGAGGCGCATCGAGCTATATGTTGCAAAGCACTTTTGCTATCTACGCATATTAAAATTTTGTTACTTGCAATAGTTTTAGCATAAGATAACGCTTTCGAAATTGCAATGAGTTCCAATGACATAACGTTAAAACATTTATTTAACTTATAAGAATTGCTATGATTCGGTTTCAAAGGATCATAATATGCCGCACCCCCACCTACAGTACTTTTGGATCCATCTGTAAAGATTATATAATACTCTGAATATTTTTTACGTAGTTCACTGATTATAGAAAAATGAAGATAGGTGGGATTATATGTTCTCTTAGGCATATTGACTATATCTAAATTAATTACAATCAACTCTTTAATATTAAAATTGGTTACCCATGTACGTGTAACTAAACATGTCTAGGGTAGGTTTTGACTCAATATTCTCCTCCTTCACTAACTCGAATGTAGTAGCTAATAGTGGCATTTCTTTATTTGACCAATATCTGTTGTGACCAAGTTTACACAGTTTGTCTAACAAGTTATTCGTTATATTATTTTCTAGAGATCGAGATTTTAAACAAAACTTAAAAGCTAACCATTTTCTTCTTAAGTGCAGTGGCGGAACACAGAGCTCACTTTCCATAGCATGTATTGGAGTACTTCTAATGAAACCGCCCACAGTTCTTAAAGCCTGGTTTTGTACTTTCTCTAATTTGTACTGAAGTGCTTTAGAGCAATTGTTATACAGAAAACTCCCATAATCCAATCTACTTCTTATATCTTTGTTTATTTTGTTTTTCACAACCATTGTAAGAGATCTCATGGAAAACCGTTCCATGCATGCTGATTTAGCCTCATATAATTCTGGCTCATTGACTAGTTTAAATCTGTCATTATCGTTAGCTACAGTTTATTTTTATAGGGTTGCTGTTACTAAGCCTAAACCAGCATCAACGGAACCAGCTTTACCATCATATTTTTACTTTTTAAACATCTCATTAATCTCACCATTACTCAGGTTTTGGACGGGCACTTCAACTGGGATATCGTCAGGTCCATCTGTCCTCACATCTCCTTCGATGGCTATATCAGAACAAGAGAAGAAGTTCTCTTGGATTCCGCATCCAAGACCTTGAGTGCCGTCGTCGCATACACCCCAGTTGTTACCACCAGTGTACTTCCATTGGAGGACACAGTGGTTACAGACTAGGTTAGAGGGAATCTTGTATTTGACTTCGTACATTCCATGAGCTCTCTTAGGGTAGTATTTAGTTTCCCCGTTTTCTGATTCTAAAAGGATTCGGTCGTAGCATTCCTGTGTGTTGTCGTTGGGGTTGGTGCATATCCTGAACTCCCAGAAGCCCTGCTTGTAGGCGCTGATGTAGATGTTGAAGGTGACGAGGTCACCGGGGGCGTAGGTGGCGACGATGTAGCCGATGCCGTACTTGCCGCCAAGCTCGTGGGCACGCGGTGTGGAGCTGTCGTAGGGGTCGCCGCAGACGCCGCATCTGCAATAGATTGCTTTGTTGAACACACTTCATGGTGATCATGAATTTGTTACGACGCTGCGTTGATAATTGAATCGAATCTTGACTGATTGTTTAAAATGAAGTTCTGTTATGAAAGTTTGGTACCTTTAAAGGTTTAGATAAGGTAGGTATAAACTGGTGCAAGTCTTCAAAAGAAGTGTTGCGTTAGGGATCGATTTTGCGAAGTGTACTGACAGCTAGTACCAACTGCTATACTTTGCAGAGCTCTTAACGAGATCCCTTTGACGACTTCAACTGAACTGTTAACGGGATGGAGCAATATAGGGTCTTCATCCCTCTTTCACGCTTTCTCGACTGACAATAAAACACATCATGGTAAGGTTACATGCTTGCAGTATGACGAGTTTTAACTTAACTCTTGGGTAAGTGTTTTGTAGGTTTTTTACTTACTTGCCCCCATTAACCCACCATTGATGATAGAACCCTCCACAGTTAAGACTATCATCGTTGTAGTTAGGAGGGGTGTTGTATCCGACCCGCCACAATGAGGCCCTGTTGGGCGGGCCCATGACACGCCCGTGACCATGTGCATACGCAGCCACACACGCCAGTGTGATCAGTGCAGTCCACGCCATCTGGGGACAATATTATATGTCAAACACCTGGTTTAAAGTCAAAGTCAAAAGTTAATATATAATAATAATTCAGTCTGTCAGAAAGAACGGTGCTAATTGCACATTCTAAAGCCTAAATCTCTTTGGAGAGGAGATAAAAAAAAGCATTTCTTTTAGGCAACCAATACCACCCATACAGCAATCACAAAACAGAACACACACACATATGGTATACACACACATATAGTTAGTTAGCCTGTAATGTCCCACTGCTGGGCGAAAGCCTCCCTCTCCCTTTCCACACACGCCTATCTTCATTCAACACATATATGGATACATTAAAATCATTCGGTTATCGGACACAGCCAGTAACATGTCTGCTACAGCAATGTCCGAAAAAAAATGTGCAAGAAATTCCATGGAGGTATTTGTACTGATTGAAGTAGATAGATTATTTTGAACTAGCTGTTGCCCGCGACTTCGTTTGCGTCAAGTTCGTAATACTGCACAAAAAAACCAATTATCCTATACTTCCGATTAGTTCCGAAAACATCCAGTTCATTCATTTCTCATAAAACTGTTCGGTACTTCTTTATTAGTTGAGACCAATAACTTCTCTGGCTCTTGTTTGGAGGGCGTGTCAGACTATTACTGCCTAAGACTCATTCCTGTATTCCTTCCTTGCCTTACGTTCCAGGGTCCTCCTTTCAGAAGCGAAACCATGGCCCCAATAGGTTTTTTTTAGATGGGGTATCATCAGAATGACTTCTCCCACTCTTAGGCAGACCGGGAGGGTGTGTCAGACTTTTACTGACTACACCCCGTTCCTTCTTTGCCTTCGTTCCAGGATCTCGGGTTTTCCTTTCGGAAGCTCACCCATGGCCTCAGAGGCTTCGACCCTGCTGCAATAGGCTCCTACAGTTTGCTGACATCATTACGCGCCGTTGACCGTCTGAATTAATACCGCATCGCTGAACGGCAAGCTACCCATTGCTCACCGTCCGCAAGCCCACTCCTACGGTGGCTGAAAATCGGGGTCGTAATTTTAGCGACTGGGACGTGAGGGCCATTCTCTCGCCCGTGCAGACGCCTCTTTCGCTAGCATTACTATTTTGCAGAAGAAGGAGACCGCCTGTCACTACACCTCGTTCTGGACCATGGCCTGTAGCAGGGCCCAGCGCGAGAGGTCGCTGCTGCTGATTGCCCCCACAAGGACGTGGTGATGTTCCACCTAAGTATAGTACACCAGTACTGCTCCAATGTGTCCTCCAGTTGATCCACCCAATGGTGACACCCGGGCGTTTCTTCCGCACGACTTCAATTGCCTTAAGAACATCAACGGAGCAAAAAGAATAGTATGTAAGGGTCGTAGAGTTCTCGTTCTAAATATTTGCTTACTCCATGGGAAAAGCCATTAGTTTATGTGTTTTCTAGTTTATATTATGGTAAAACCAAATTAAAATGACTTGCTATTCATACAAAACAATTTACGGTCGATAGCCGCCTTTAGTATTTGCCTCTTTTTTTGTTGAGGTAACCATCAAATACCTTCTCCTATTCTAGGTGGACCGAGAGAGAGTGTTAGACCATTCTAGGGCGACTAAGCTTTGACACACCACAATTATTACTATTGTAAATCCGCTATTTTACGCAGGTCTTAACATCATGTGTGTTTCGGGTGGTAGATATTTGGAATTCGGCGGGAAGACACTGTGGACCTTACGGTCGGAGTCTACCCTGCCCTGCGGAGTACCGCCGTGCGAGTCAAAATCATAATCCTCCTGCCCTAGTTTAGATCATGGTATGGGCTAAGAGGACGAATGGAAAGTGTTACCTCCTACAGTGAAGCAAGGTTGCTGAAACCATGAGAAAAACGACATCCTTAGGTCCCTCCTCATGTATGAGTACATGGTATTTACCGATGACAATTGATCATTTTTAGGTGCGTAAATTACCCGTTTACTCTTGAAGGAAATACCCCACCAAGAAAATTTCTTGGTGGGGTATTTGACTGAGCTATAAAAAACCCACCTTGTTCCTTCAGATGACTTTTACGAACAATATTTTATCCCTAACAGCCATCGAAGCTCGTTAGGGGCAATTGCTTATGATACCTCTATGAGGTGCGCGTACTGGTACAACATAACGCAACGTCCGTCGACTCAGACCAGTCTTTGTTCGAGAGCAAACGATCAATCGTGTACCATCCTAAACTCCAGGTCAACGGTAGCTTGGAATCGCCCTGCAAATCGTAATGCCAAGAGACCTCGTCCTTGCGTTCATGCTCTGTACCAGGACCGGACGCGAGAGGTCGTTACCGCAGATCGCCTTCACCCGGAGTCCTTGAACGCAAGGCGAAGATAGAACAAACAAAGGTGTGGGTTTTTTAGTCAGTAAAAATCTGACACCCCCTTCTGCTTCTCCCTAAAGTGGGAAAAATCACCTAAAATATAGATTGTCTCCACGAAAACATGGCGGTGCTTAGCCAAAGCGGCGTAGACTTCCCTCTTCGATATGTCATCTGAGCTATCCATATAATGTTAATATTCTGGTCTTTCTTCCCACTGAACTGCCCCCTCAAAATACCCACAACAGCATTGTGTTTCGGACTGGACGTAATAACTTAATAATGGCCATAATACCTGTATCGCAGATAATTGGCACTGTCACTGATGCTTGCCTCCGTCAGAGTGTTGTCTCCATGCATGCATGTTTCAGTCAGTCAGTCGCGTCGAGGTAAAACAGCAAGGAAAATGAGATACGTCATCAAACTGTCTAGTTGTAAAGCAAATAATAAAACTTAGAAGCATTGGAATACATTGTGCTTTGATTATCTTATATTTGCTACCATAGCAATCTTCTTACGCAAAAGACTTCGCAAACTGATCTCACAGCTTACAAAAAATATTTTGTTCGATTTTTTTTCAATAGATGTTTGTATTTTGAAACCCGGGCATTTCGCAGTTGTAAAATTTGTCTTCCTGGGATTTTTGGTAATGTATGTTACACAATCTACAAATATTAGACGGGGCTATGTATTTTTTTCAATCTTTGATAAGTATGCGCTCTACAACCTAGAAGTAAGCTATTCACTCTTTACTTATGTAGACACCAAAATAATATTTTTGTTTTTTTTTTTTTTTTTAATTGCCTAGTTTGCGTCCCACTGCTGGGCAAAGGCCTCCCTTTTCTCCTTCCAAATCTCTCTGTCTTGAGCCATCTCTGGCCAAGTTTGACCAGCGAACGCGATCAGATCGTCACACCACCTTCGCCGCGGACGCCCTCGACGACGTCGACCTCCCTCAGGCGTCCAGTGAGTGACAATCCTCGCCCATCTGTCCGGGTGCATTCGAGCTACATGGCCAGCCCACTCCCACTTTAGCTTGGCTGTTTTTTCCCCAACATCAGCTACTTGAGTTATGGAGCGCAGCGTGGTGTTTCTTACGCGATCTATTCGCTTTACACCTATTACGCTGCGCTCCATTGCCCTTTGACAAATCTTGAGTTTGGACTATTGTTGTTCTGTAAGGGACCAACTTTGTGCACCATAGGTTAAGACGGCCAGGATACACATGTCGATGAGTTTTCTTTTCAGGGTCATCGGAAGATTACCTTTCATGTGTTCCTTAAAGGCCCAGAAGGTCTTCCAAGCATTTTGGATTCGTCTTTCGATTTCCCTGTCTTGCCTATTTTTGAAGGACAAAATTTGGCCTATGTACGTATACTCATCGACATATTGCAACACTTGCCCGTCTACCTTGACCCTACGTTTCGTGCTGTTGGTCATGACCTGGGTCTTAGATCGGTTCATTGTAAGTCCAACCTCAAGACTTGCCGTGCTCAGATCTTGGAGCATGTCTTCAAGTTCTGAAGCTGATGTGGAGAACAACACAATGTCGTCAGCAAAGCGGAGGTTCGTTAGCTGGTGGCCACCAACATGAATGCCTCGCGACTGCCACGAATCAGGCAACTTGTTAAAAACCTCCTGCAGTGCGCTTGTGAATAGCTTGGGTGAAAGCGGATCGCCCTGCTTGACTCCTTTTTCTAGTTTGAAATTTGGACCAGAAATGTGCATCTTTATATTTGCAGAACTACTTCGATATATAGTGTCGATAAGGTCAATGTAAGTGCGCTCAACGTTTTGGGACTCTAAAGCATTGATCACTGAGTGATGGTCTATACTATCGAATGCCTTGGCATAGTCGACAAAGGTATATTAAACTCATTGTATTTTTCGACTACTTGGTTGATAGTGTGAAGATGGCCAGTTGTGGAGAAATGGGGCCGAAATCCTGCTTGTTCCGGAGGTTGGTGAAGGTCAAGCGTTGGGGCGATACGGTTCTCTATAATTTTGATAAACAATTTATATAAATGTGAAATGAGGCTTATGGGTCGATAGTTGGAAATGTCAGCTTTGTCTCCTTTTTTGTGCAGTAAAATTATATTTGAATGACACATTTCAGGGGGAATTTGACCGGTGTGTAGAATGGTGTTAAAAAAAGATGTGATGTGAGGTACAAGAACGTTTCGTCCTAACTTCAAAACTGCTGTGGTTATTCCGTCAATGCCTGGGCTTTTGTTATATTTCATCTCACGAAGAGCTCGCTGAACCTCGTAGGGGTTGATGGGATGGACAGAGTTAGGACAGTAATAAGCGAAGTGTCTTAACCTTTTGTGCTGATCCTGGTATAGGTTTTGGTAAAAGGTGGTCGAAATTTCAATGATTTTGTTAGAACTACTTTGTTTCACCCCATTTTCATCCTTCAGGTTAGAAATCCAGGTCTTTCCCTTCGTTATGCCTTGTTTAGCAAGTCTTAAAGAGTTGTTACTCAGTAAAGCCAGTTTTATCATATTCGTATTATAATCTCTAATGTCTTTTCTTATACTTCGTTTGACTAATTTATCTATTTGGTTATATTCTACTCTATTATTCTTTAAAGTTTCCCTTCATTCCCTTTTATCTTTTAATGATATAGTTTTATTGCTTAGTTTGTTATTATTATTTCTTCTAGCACTTTTAATTTTCTTGGTAGCTGTCGAAATATTGTCTATTATGTTGCGGTATTGTCTCTGAGGGTCTTGGTCTGTTTCAATAGGCAGTATATCGAATGATTTTTTTAATTCTAAATTACATTTCTCCATATTACTAATTAAAACATCTTTGTTAAGTTTCTTTATTCTGTTTTTAAATATTGTCTTGCGGATTAATTTTACATTAAGAACAATTTTTGCACGTACTGGTCTATGGTGGTGTCTATGGTGGTGGAGCTCGTGGCTAGATAATAACAGCCGCACAGGTCGATCTTCAAGGTTAAGCAACGCTTGCCTAGGTTGGTCTGTGGATGGGTAACCATCTTAACATAACGAGTTTCCTCCGTGCCTCGGAAAGCACGTTAAGCCGTTGGGCCCGGCTGTCATTTGGAGAACTTTGCCAGTCGTTACGGATAGTCAGAAGCCAGAAAAATCTGACTCCAGTCTTGCCATGAAGTACCGTGTTACCCTAGTTAATGGGTTGTGGAGGTCTGGTAGGCAGCCGCTCTTCGTAAAATACTGGTATTCAGCTAAATCCGGCTTGACTGGAAGCCGACCCCAATATAGAACTTGGGAAAAGGCTAGATAGACAGACTGGTCTATGGTCTGAACTAAATTTAAATCTGTTTATTACGCTAACATCTTTTACTATATCATGGTTGTTTTTGTTATTAATTTTATTATGACTATGTAAAAAAATTATGAGAATGTAAAAAAAATGTTATAACAATAAAAATAAAACTTTTTCCTAAAATAACTCCTGGGATTCGAACAACCTCAAGTCAGTTATGATACCATTGCGCTACGGGTCTCGATACAAATGCAACAAAATAGGCGTTCTCATATAAATGTCATAATTGACTGCTTGGCTCCTGTTGATGATAGCGTGATGGTTTTCATTTCAAAAGATGAATTTGAAGGTAAATTTAAGAATGCAACATTATAATACGTAACTTTTTACGCCGCTTTGATTTTATTTTGTGTTTTGTGTAGTTTTTAGAAAACATTTGGGAATTATCGAATAGAAATGTCGATTTTATTTTGCAAAGATGCTAAAAGCTGTTTTATTACAAAAAAAAATGTAGATATACTTATCTCAAAAATTTTAATTGCGGCCCGGGATCGAACTCGGTAAAAGCCGTTTAAAACCGACAAAATGCAATATTGCTCACCCCCCATAGCAAATAGCGTGATAAAATATAGCCTAGCGAATGAAGGGGCCTATAAGGATTATGTATGCAAAATTTGAACAGGATCGGTTCAGTAGTTTTTGCGCCAACTGTGGATAACGATATACAATTTTACTGTTTTATTATATGTATAGATTACTGATGTTAATACCCTTCACGAAATAACGTGAAGGGTATTCGAGCCATTACCGCCGACTTATCGTAACCGACAAAAACTAAATTTTACAGGAGAAGGTTTTATTTCAATATTACTGCTAATAATTGCAAAATTAAAGTGAAAAAAGTGAAACTTGACATATAATAATTGGAAAGGATTTTAGATTACGATTTTTTCATAATATAGGTATCGAGAATTATAATGTATAAAAAAATGCAATTTTCTGGCGATGTATATGTCGGATAGTTTCCTATTTTATTAAGAGGTGGAAAATCACCTAATAAGTCCGCTTTGGGTGAAGCGAGGGTGGGTGTCAGACTTTTACTGTCTAATACCTAGGAACATCTCCTTGAGTCCTCTTTCTAGTTAATCGTTCCATATATTTAATTATTTTATTTATGTAATATGGTTTTTCTATTTCTGTCGAAATAGAAAAACCATGGAAAAGAACCGAGAAATTGTATACTTTTAGGTGAAAATTTCATAAATGTAAAATGAATATTTCAGGCACAGCACAAATACAAAAGAGAAACGTTTAGAAAGTAAATAAAAATGGCATGTATTTAATGCAGCAACTAAGTAAACTGAATATAGGTTTTAAAAAAAAATAGAATGGGTGCCATATATAATGGGTTGGCAGCTAATAAGGAGTACCGTCATAAGTAAAAGGTAGCATATTAATATATCAGTTATAAGCTCCGTTTTAGTTTTTCTTTTGGGAACTGAATTAATATCTAAGCGAAAACTTAATGGTGACTATGAAATAGAAAATGGGCATTCATAAATAATACAAATCAGATTCTATTTAAAATTGTTTGTATGAAGAATAATTATAAACTATTATATATATTATACATATACTGTGTGGCTTTTAATAGCTTTAAATAAACTCTAAAATAGCATGAATAAAAAATAATTTTAATTTTTTTTTTTTTTTTAAGCTTTCATTTTTATTGGCAGCTATTGTTTGGTGTTTGGAGTTAAAAAAGCGTGAAATAAATAACTTTTCCCAAAAAAATATTCGAGAAGTAGCGCGGTTGGTCATGATTCTAACCTAACCTAACCTATTTTATCCAGTTTGTAACCCCAAGCCTACATTTTATGGCAATCACAGTAGTTTATTTAGGCACAAATGGCGCATTAATTTGCTCGCTAAGATTTGGTGATCATTTACTACTTGGTGTTCGAATACAATATGAGGTGCAGTCGTGACTAAAATAGCTAGTACTATTGTAATTTTATATATGTCATATCCGTAGCCCTAGCTTTCTCACTAGGTACTATATATACAGCACGCACCCCGCCACCCCGCACTACACTCGTATCCAACCATCGCACCTTCTGCCGTTTTCATGAAATTATGATCAAAAAATATTAATAATTAACTCTTATTCCTTTTTATTGTACTCGTTTTAACATTTAGAAAGCCCGAAAGTGGGTTTTTAGACGGCACGAAATAGTTGGTAAAATATTATATTTGCCACCCTACTAACATTATTAGTCGCCAAGTCATTAGGTATATTTATTTTTTATTCCTTCCTCTATTTACAAAATTAAAAAGTTACTTACAGCAAATTTTGTTTTTTAATAAAGATTTCCAAATATTATCGACTTCAACTGAATTCCACCCTCCATTTCTTCAATATATACGGCAAAATCAAGTCATCACCGGAAAACCTTATCATTTATAATCAGATAAGAGGGTTTCGAGTGCAATAATTAACTGTTAATCATAAAAAATAAATAAATGAGCGGCTCTTTGAAGTTCAATCAGAGCTGCAAAGATTAGCGGCCGGATTTTCTAATCAGAGTTGCCAACTTATTTTTCTTAAGTCCACTAAGAGTCGTTTCCCGAACCACTAGAAATCCACCAGAAGTTTTCTATCTCAAAACAACCAGAAAAATACAAAAATAATTGTCTTTAATTTTTATGATCATCAATCATTAATACAATAGTACCTACTGGAAAAACTGATTTGTCCGCAATCACACAACAATAATTACTAAATCAATTTTTATTATTGAAAGTTTGCGATTTATCTATATACACACATCAAAAGTGTCTATACTCCGTCGGTTTAGGTAGTTAACTAAAGGTAAACAGTTTTGGCATGTCTTTTTATCTAAAAGTTGCCTAAAAATTGTATGTAAAAATCTTTGCACATAGGTATTTACCTAAATCGATGTTAGCTAATAAACTACATTTAAATAATCTTTGTGTATATTATATACGACCTCTTTAATACAAAAAGACATACCAAGATTTTAGTTTACCTTTAGTTAACTACCTAAACCGACGGAGTATAGGGATCAACATATATTTTTGCAATAACTTTTCTCCTGATTGATATTAATTAAAATTTTCTTTAAGGATTCATCAAATAAAGTGTTTTCGTATGTCACAGTAACGATAAACCAAGTCACCTTTGCATTAATAAAGAAATTTGCCATTTTCCTAATAAAGGGATTTTTGACATTTGAACCACTAACATTAAAGTTCGAAAAAAAGACTGAAATAACAGTTTTCTTTAAAATTTTATTGGGTAACTTAAACAATTAATAATCCGTGTTTCTACCGCGAACACTAACAACACAAGAACATCGGTTTGGCATACTCAAAATGAATTCATCCAAATCACGCTGTGGAATGGCCGCCCATGTTCGTTGCAACAACAAACAACCGGGCAAGTGCGAGTCGGACTCGCGCACTGAGGGTTTCGTACCAACCTACCTATAAAAACAGTTCAATTCTCGAATCGAGTCTTGAAGACTTTTCAATTTTTTTTTCTTGTGACGTAACTAAAAATTTTCAGTTTTCAGACTTTTCCCGATATTAGTGCTATAATACCTTGCTTCGTGCCAAATTTCAAGATTCTAGGTCAACGGGAAGCACCCTATGAGTTTTGATTCCTTTGACAGTGTCGAAATGTACGTTTTTTGCAACATAAACGGGCGTATCTTTTTTTCCCGTCAACTTACAAGTTTGATTTTTGCACTTTGTAGTGTAGGGTAGGTAGGGAAGGTAGTAGTCATTTGACGGGAGCGAAGCCGCGGGTAAAAACTAGTAAAATATACAATAAAACAAATACACTTTTTTTATTAAAACTCGTTTTCATCAGTTGAATCTTCTTCTTCGTTTGACTTTTCCTGTAATCCTGGAGGAGCTCGTGGCTAGATAATAACAGCCGCACAAGGCGATCTTCAAGGTTAAGCAACGCTTGCCGAGGTTGGTCTTTGGATGGGTGACCATCTTAACATAATAAGTTTCCTCCGTGCCTCGGAAAGCGTTAAGCCGTGGATCCCGGATGTCATTTGTAGATCTTTGGCAGTCGTTACGGATAGTCAGAAGCCAGTAGGTATATCTGACTCCAGTCTTGCCATGAAGTACCGTGTTACCCAAGTTAATGGGTTGTGGAGGTCTGGTAGGCAGCCGCTCCTCGTAAAATACTGGTATTCAGCTAAATCCGGCTTGACTGGAAGCCGACCCCAATATAGTTGGGAAAAGGCTAGGCAGATGATGGGCAGCATATTTGCCTTCACGGTTTAATCCAGTTCGAATAGCGAGAATTGAAGTAAGAAGCTCCAACTTCATTATATTTCTACTTTTACTCTTTAGTTCTTTACTATGTTCATTGCACTGAATTGGAATGCGGTAAAATCAACAGAGACAAGGCAAAGGTCGCTAACTGTTTGAATCTATTTACAGAGGATATATCTTTAAAATTTAAAACTTCATACCAAAATTCCTTAGTATTAATATATGTTTGATTTGGTGGTTGAATCTAATTTATCCACCAGCTTAAGTGAAGCAAACCACTAGATAAAACCACCAGCCACTAAAACCAATATTTGGCCACTAACAAGGTGGTTCAATTCCTCCCGCTCTGGGTGGAAAGAAGAAGAGAGTGTCAGGTTTTTACTGACTTAACGCACTCGTGTTTCATCAAGTATCATTTACGTTCTAGGGCCTTGGTAACATTTTCCAACAACCTCGCAGCCGTGGCAGGCATCGGCTTTAAAGTGAGCACCGGCAATTCAAAAAATTTGTTAAAAATATTATTTTTTTTATTGTTGCCTCAGAACTCCGTCATTTATGGACCGATTTGTAATTTATATTTAACTAAAAGGAAATGCCTCCAGTTGTGATAATGGGATTCATGAGGAATCAAGGGAACTCCTCAAATACTGAGGCAACCATGTAGTGATTTTAGTATTTTGATCGAGCAGTAATATTTACAGGGAAAACGATCCTATATAAAATTTATTGAGTCATTCCGGCAAAGTTGTGCAACTAGTTTACGAATATTATAATGATTGCTTATGATTCGCTAGGAATTCGGAATATAATTTGCTTTTAGATGAATTGGTCAATGTGACCTTTTTAAGCCCAAAATACATCTTATATTTAATGCAATCATAATACTTTTAAATTGAAAAAAACGTAATAAGTAAGTACTTAATGTTACGATTTGAGTCACAATCATTATGATAAGTAGGTAAACATGCCGATGGATCCCTATCCGATTTAGATGGCTATCTAATCGGTTAACAATTTCACAACGCTCGTGATAGCGGATATCAATCATGGTTTGACTGATTACGTTGTTGATAACAGGACTCCCCTCCTCCAAGCAGGTGTATGGGCACCCAAATAGTCGCAGTTTGTTAGGAGACTAAAGAGAAAGATTTCTCAAGACGAGAAGAAAGGATTCATCAGGCGGGGTTGCAGTCAAGTACTAGTTTAACTTATTAAAAAAATCAACGGGACAGCTTGCATAAAATCTGTTACATTTTATCAAATATATTGCTGAATAATTAAAATGATAGAAAGCAATAAAATAATAACCAAGTAAATATAACCAAGGAACAGAGCAGCCTAAATGTCAGGTTACGTTTTATTTTATTTTGGCTGATCAAAATGATAATCTAGATTAGATATTAAAGCCAAATATTGTTATTATTATTTTATTTTTATAATTGTATCACTGAAACAATCCGAAACGTAGTGGATAATCCGAAATAATGTCATATCCGAAACTGGTATAATATTATTTCTGTATCCGTATACAGATCCGACATATCTTATACAAAACATCGTTGGTTACCTACATTATCGCGTCCACGTACAATCCGCGACAAAATTAAATAATCTATTGATATTCGTAGGAGGTGGCTAGAAAACAGTTACGATCTCCATAATCAGGTGGCTGTCCCAACAAGCGTCCGTTAAAATAATGCGATTCATTTAAAATGTTATTTTACCTTTTTTTATGAGAAAATCATCAAATGACTTTCCTCGCTCTAGGGTAGAAAGAGGGGCTGTGTTAAACTTTTGCTGCTTTACTTTTGCACATCATCTTTTTATGCGGCTAAACTCTGGCCTTTTTAGCATACTTACATATACATAATACCCATATTTAAACGTGATTTTTTCAAAAGAATTTCAAGTATAAGTAAAGCATTTGTCAAATTATAAGAGATCGTAAAAAGAGTGTTTAGTAAATACCAAATTCGCGGAATGAATTTTATTGTTTGTGAAATAAACAGTATTCGAATCCTGTCAATGGAGTTTTGGTGAAACATTAGTGAACAATTTCTGACAATTTTAACGTAGATTAACAGTTAAAACATTTTTTTTTCTATTTGTTTGTTTACGTAAGTTGCACCTACTACACCATGTTTCTGCATCACCCTGAGGTCGACTAGTAAAAAATGCCTAAGGCATTAACTCCGCCTTTGTACAATGTTTTTGTGCATAAAGTTGCAATAAATAAATTTAAAATGCAGTCACGAATAATTAATGGTGTATTCACCCTATTCGCGGATTGGTATCTAGTGGCAATGATCGTAAGTGATCTGCGAGCAATCCGCGAACGCTCCCTAATGCGCGCGGTTTACTGACCGATACTGCTAGTGAATACTAAGCAGGCTAATGGGATTATACGTACTTCTTTAAAAAATCTAGTGGATATAGACTAAATTAGCATAGTAAAAAAGTAAAGCTGGTCGAGAAAAAATAAATAAAAACAAGAACAAAAGAAAATAGGATGTGTTCTGCAAAAACTCGACGACAAAGGTTCGAAAGTAAACTATAGTTAGGAGTCCGATTCTATGTCGACAAGCTGAGAGCGGACTTAACGAAAAAATCACTGTGCAGATTTGTCTAATCACTGTGCAGATTTGTCTAATTACTGTGCAGAGTTGGACCATCACAAAATCCGTTCGTTTGTTTGTGCGGAATGACATCACAACACACATACACACATTTTCACCTTTATAACATTAGTATGTTGTAAGTACTAACCTTAGTTGTATTAGTAGTAAGTCCAATAAGTTAAAAGAGACGGTGAAGTAGGGAAAGAGAACAAAGTTTCGTTTTTGTCCTAAAACAACCGCACAAAATACTAGAAGGATGTCAACTAACTCTAAACAAATAGTCTCTTTCTTTTATGTAGTTCACTTGCCTAAAGCATTCTAAGGTCCCAAAAATGCGTTTGCGCAAGAAATCTTTTTCCGGAATGCATGACTACACATACATAGGTACTGCATCGGGTTTTCGCACATTTTAACATGTGTTTGTGTGACGCATGTTCAAAGAAAAGTCATACATATTTTGTCATGAGTCTGTTGTGTCCCACTGCTGGGCAAATGGATCCCTTCCGTTCTTCCACTCTCCTCTGTCCTTAGCTACTTCTAACCAATCATTTAGGTAGGAGTCTAACTCGTTACGTCATCTCCTGCCGCCGGCTCCTGCTGTTCGGGATCCAGTCAGCGGTTGGCTTCACCCAGGTTCTTTACAACATGCGGGAGATGTGGCTTAGCTAGTTCCATTTTAGTTTGGCGGCTGAGTTGCTTATGTCTGCGACTTTTGTTTATACAAGGCTCAGTCAAATTAGGGCTATGGTTTTAGTGCTCGCTAGTTGGCGCCACTGAAGGGTAAGGTCCGATAAGCTAAGCTGAAGCAAAGTTTAAAATAAAATTTGGAACGTTTGGAAGTCAACAAATAACTTCTCCCACTGAGTGGAGCGAGAGGAAGTGTCAGACTTAACTTTTTATTGACTAAAAATACTACCCACTTTAGGCGTCATGCTCCGCAGCAGAACCAGTTTGTCTACATTATGTACAAATTACAGGATAAAATGTAGATATTGTCTATATTTTTGTAGCTTAAGGGGGAAGCTTCAGGTTAGCCCGCGAAATTCAAATTTTCTTACGTTTTTTGCAATTTGCAAGCCAGTGGTAGGTTGTATGAAGTTAAAAATAATTAAGCGACTGTAAAACATAACTAGTTACATAATTAAAATCATAAAAATGATCAACATAAGCTTTTAAGCTCACCTAACTGCAGAAACCATTTTTTCGAGGTCAAAAACGTTCCTGCAACTAAGTGAGTTTGGAGACTTGTATTGATAATTTTTATGGTTATAATTATGTAACTAGTTACGTTTTACAGTCGCTAAAGTATTTTAAACTTCATACGACCTACCACTGGTTTGCAAATTGCAAAAAACGTAAGAATATTTGAATTTCGCGGGCTACCTTGAACATTCACCTTAATATCAAAAAGTGGTCATGCTACAGAGCATACTCTCCAGCAGGACCACTTTAAAATAACGCTTATTTCACGATAATTATGTACAGGTCATAATATAAACAAATGTATATTTATTGTATATATATCAATATATCATCTACAATTTTAGATAAATACTTACTGATTTTAAGTAACATGTAAATATTTTATTGGAAAGCGTCTGCTATGATTTTCTTAACAAAACACAAGATACGAATATTTATACGGGGTTATTTTTCAATGACCGGCCAAATTAACCTTTTAACCGCCTACGTCGGATTAATCCGACAAGTATTTTCGGGCCCATTTCGCCAGAGTCGTCTATTTACGACCAAAATATCACTGCTCGTTTAATCAGCTTTTTTATGCTGTATTCTATCAAAAATATGTTTATATTAGGCAAATAGTTAACTAAGTAATCATTTACAGTTTAATACACTTTAGTCTCTTAATGAGAAGTCCTAAAAATAATGTCCAAAGTTAGATGAATTACTAACATTATTTTTAGAAAATTGTATTGATGTGCAACGCCCATGACGACAAAACCCGACATGAGGGACGAGACATATGCCAAGATTTACCGATACAAAAATAAACATAAATCGAAATATTTCTCGTTATACTGACTAATTAACTTTGAAACAAATACAGCAATTGTTAATAAAACAGTTAACAATACAAATATTTGTGAGTATTTCATTTAATTCCTTTAAAATTAAGTAAATTTACATATGAAATGTCAGCGATTGAATTGATGGTTCCCATCCCTAGCCTACATGTTCCGAAACTTACTTTGTTAGTACGCCCTGCGCTACAGTCGGATAATGACGACCGCTTCTTACGTCATAAACGAGTGCCGACTTCTGGAATTTTCCATCAGTGTTGTGCTTGTGCATGAAGTTTTACGTTCGTATGTCGATAAATGTACATGATAGAAATGTATCATGACGACTACTGATGTACCCGTGTACCTACGTATAATATAATGTTAAAAACAACAAATGCAAAGTTAAATCTAACAAACATTTGTTTACTTTTTTAAAGTCATAGCGAATCCTTTTTTACAGCCCGTACCTAAGCCTCAGTGTGACGTAAACGACGCGAGGTGCAGACTTAGCTTGGTGAGATGTAGTTGTTAGTTAACCACGCTCGCAAATGCAAATGTCGTTATTAAAACGAAACATCGACATCGCAAAGTTAAGTATTGCACATCCCTCTTTCTTTTAGGTATTTAATTTTCGATTCTCTGTGCCATGCCGGGCGCTAGGGACACGCCAACTGTTCTGAAGTCGGGCGGTTAAAATGTTAAGAAACTTTGACCACTGATTTGTTTCTTTCTTCTCAGGGTAGTCAGTTAAGAAAGCCCGGAGGCCGGTGTTTCTATCTAGAATAATATGACAAAAAAGAAATTGACGTGTTAAAGTGTTTGTGAAAACCTATTTGCAAAATAAATATCATTTTTATAGGGTTCCGTAGCCAAACGGCAAAAACGGAACCCTTATAGTTTCGCCATGTCTGTCCGTGCGTCCGTCCGTCCGTCCTCGCTTAATCTCTGTGACCGTTAGTACTAGAAAGCTGAAATTTGGTACCAATATGTATATCAATCACGCCGAAAAAGTAGTAAAATAAAAATTGGACAAAAATGTTTTATTAGGGCCCCTCTACATGTAAAGTGGAAAGTGCTTTTTTTTAACTTCAACCCTAACGTGTGATATATTGTTGGATAGGTATTCAAAAATGAATAGGGGTTTACTAAAATCATTTTTTGGTAATATCAATAATTTCGGAAATAATCACTTCAAAAGTAAAAAACAATGTGTGTGGCCCCCACTCTAACTTTTGAACCATAAGTTTAGAAAATATGAAAAAAATCTGGGAAGTAGAGCTTTATAAAGAATTTCTAGGAAAATTATTTTGAACTTAATGGGACGAACAGTTTTTGAAAAATTGGGGACACTTATAGTGACGGACGGGAAACTACGGAACCCTACACTGAGCGTGACCCGACACGCTCTTGGCCGGTTTTTGAAAAGATGCGGGGAAACTTATTGTGACGACCGGGAAACTACGGAACCCTACACTGAGCGTGGCCCGACACGCTTATTGCCGGTTTTTTTAATGTATATAAACTAGTGCTTGACTGCGATCCCACCTGATGGTAAGCAGTGATGCAATCGTAGATGGTGAGGCGCACTAGTTTATTAAGAGCCTATTCACTCTAGTCTTGAAGACACCCAAATTATAATCGGACGGGAAGACCGCAGTAGGCAAATTCTTCCAGTCCTTCGATGTACGCAGTATAAACGACGAAGCGAAGCGCTTAGTCCGGACCGTAGAGGTTTCAACAACGGTTTGTCCGATAGTCCGATGGTAAAAAGGGTCCGATGGTAAAAATCTTTTATAATCATTTATATCAAGAAAACTGATTCATAATCTTTGATCAACAAGTACATTGTTGATCGAAGTTCATAATAATCAGTTTTCTTAATATACAATTTATTTATCGCAAAGAAATATATATCAGGGTTATTTTTCAATTATCTTTAATTTTCATACATTTTAGTCGAGTAGGTATTGAACTTTTCGTGCTTTCAGAGTCGGTCCCATAGTGAAAGCTGTTCATATTTATGGGTAGAACACCTAGTGAAAATTTGGCCAGTCATTGAAAAATAACCCCGTATTATACAGGGTGTGGCGTAAATAGTGGTCCACCGTTAAAGATTCGATTTACCAGATAATTTACTATAATCTACTAAAATTTTAACCATTTTTACCCAAGGGTTCCGGAGATATAATTTTTTTTCTTTTTTTATTAAAATTTCTACATAATGTTATAAATTTGGTTATATTAAAAAAAAGAAACATCTTTTTCTTGTTCTGATTTTTGTTAATAACTGCTGAATACTAGAGCTATCGTGAGTAATTGTCTTTTTTTAAGTACATTTCGTGAATTTGAAGAAAAAGCAATTCTTCTCTATTTTTAATCCAAATTTTTTACATTATCTGCAAGTTCAAGAGCGATTTCTGTAAAAAAATCTATACTATAATAATATTATAAAGAGGTAAAATTTGTAAGTTTGTATGTTTGTAAGTTTGTAAGTTTGTATGTAGGGGGTAATCTCAGGAACTACTGGTCCGATTTGAAAAATTCTTTCAGTGTTAGATAGCCCATTTATCGAGGAATGCTATAGGCTATATACCATCACGCTACGACCCACGGGAGCGGAGCAGTAACGAAAAATGCGGGTGAAACCGCAGGGGACAGCTAGTGTACTATACTCTCAGTGCCCATGAATTATAAAATATGCCTACTAAATACCGATTCTAAAAAGGTATCAAAATAGCAGATCCTATTGGTGAACAGAAAGATATTCAATTTTAATCTAAGAAAGGAAGATTTTCATTATAATACATTTTTAGTTTTAGTTACGTTATTACTTACGATTTTCATTAAAAATTGACTACACTGCAATGCCAATAACATTTTTTCACTATTGTTGCAATCTGATAAAACAATTCATACTTGTCATCATTTATTGAAATCTTAAACATGGTTAAACAAAATTAAAAAAACACAAAATGTTCAAACTGGCCCCCATTCGCATGATATTGTTTATTATTATCAAGATATTGGTTATTTGAACTTGCACAACCTGCATCGTTGGCAGATCGAAAACCCGCATCTCATAAGACAAGATAGATCAAAATATCAATTAAAAATAAATCTATGGACCGGAATCATAAATGGACAGATAATTGGTCCACACGAGCTGCCAGAAAAATTTAGACAATTATTCACGATAGCTCTAGTATTCAGCAGTTATTAACAGAAATCGGAACAAGAAAAAGATGTTTCTTTTTTTTAATATAACCAAATTTATAACAAAATGTAGAAATTTTATAAATAAAGGGAAAAAAATTATTTCTCCGGAACCCTTGGGTAAAAATGGTTAACATTTTAGTAGGTTATAGTAAATTATCTGGTAAATCGAATCCTTAACGGTGGACCACTATTTACGCCACACCCTGTACATATATATTCGTATCTTGTGTTTTGCTAAGAAAATCATAGCAGGTGCTTTCCGATAAAATATTTACATGTTACTTAAAATCAGTAAGTATTTATCTAAAATTGTAGATGATATCTTGATATACAATAAATATACATTTGTTTACATTATGACCTGTACATAATCAGCGTGAAATAAGCGTTATTTTAAAGTGGTCCTGCTGGAGAGTATGCTCTGTAGCATGACCACTTTGAATTGATATTTTCCAAGAAACTAACAATATACAATTTTTGATATTAAGCTACAAAAATATAGACAATTTAATTTGTACATAATGTAGTCAAACTGGTTCTGCTGCGGAGCATGGCACCACTTTCGGAAGTCGGAATCTGATTCTGACCTATCAATAACGACTGGCTTAAGAAGATATCATTTATTATTTACAAAAAAAAAAAACTGATTACAGGAAATCGGTAGGGGTTAAGTTAATCATTATGGCATCAATATCTTTGTTTATTTTGTTTTTCACAACCATTGTAAGAGATCTCATGGAAAACCGTTCCATGAATGCTGATTTAGCCTCATATAATTCTGGCTTATTGACTAGTTTAAATCTGTCATTATCGTTAGTTACAGTTTATTTTTATAGGGTTGCTGTTACTAAGTCTAAACCAGCATCAACGGAACCAGCTTTGCCATCATATTTTTACTTTTTATACATCTCATTAATCTCACCATTACTCAGGTTTTGGACGGGCACTTCAACTGGGATATCGTCAGGTCCATCTGTCCTCACATCTCCTTCGATGGCTATATCAGAACAAGAGAAGAAGTTCTGTTGGATTCCGCATCCAAGACTTTGAGTGCCGTCGTCGCATACACCCCAGTTGTTACCACCAGTGTACTTCCATTGGAGGACACAGTGGTCACAGACTAGGTTGGAGGGAATCTTGTACTTGACTTCGTACATTCCCTGAGCTCTCTTAGGGTAGTATTTAGTTTCCCCATTTTCTGATTCTAAGAGGATTCGGTCGTAGCATTCCTGTGTGTTGTCGTTGGGGTTCGTGCATATCCTGAACTCCCAGAAGCCCTGCATGTAGGCAATGATGTGGATGTTGAAGGTGACGAGGTCACCGGGGGCGTAGGTGGCGACGATGTAGCCGATGCCGTACTTGCCGCCGAGCTCGTGGGCACGCGGTGTGGAGCTGTCGTAGGGGTCGCCGCAGACGCCGCATCTGCAATAGATTGCTTTGTTGAACCCACTTCATGGTGATCATGAATTTGTTACGACGCTGCGTTGATAATTGAATCGAATCTTGACTGATTGTTTAAAATGAAGTTCTGTTATGAAAGTTTGGTACCTTTAAAGGTTTAGATAAGGTAGGTATAAACTGGTGCAAGTCTTCAAAAGAAGTGTTGCGTTAGGGATCGATTTTGCGAAGTGTACTGACAGCTAGTACCAACTGCTATACTTTGCAGAGCTCTTAACGAGATCCCTTTGACGACTTCAACTGAATTGTTAACGGGATGGAGCAATATAGGGTCTTCATCCCTCTTTCACGCTTTCTCGACTGACAATAAAACATCAAGTATGACGAGTTTTAATTTAACTTTTGGGTAAGTGTTTTGTAGGTGTTTTACTTACTTGCCCCCATTAACCGACCATTGATGATAGAACCCCCCACAGTTAAGACCAGCATCGTCGTAGTTAGGAGGGGTGTTGTATCCGACCCGCCACAATGAGGCCCTGTTGGGCGGGCCCATGACACGCCCGTGACCATGTGCATACGCAGCCACACACGCCAGTGTGATCAGTGCAGTCCACGCCATCTAGGGACAAAATTATATGTCAAACACCTGGTTTAAAGTCAAAGTCAAAAGCATTTGTTTTAAATAAACCAATACAGGCATTTTTAAAAGGTCAAAAGTCTATCAGAAAGGCCGAAATATATATAATAATTCAGTCTGTCAGAAAGAACGGTGCTAATTGCACATTCTAAAGCCTAAATCTCTTTGGAGAGGAAATAAAAAAAAGCATTTTTTTTAGGCAACCAATACCACCCATACAGCAATCACAAAACAGAACACACACACATATGGTATACACACACATATAGTTAGTTAGCCTGTAATGTCCCACTGCTGGGCGAAAGCCTCCCTCTCCCTTTCCACACACGCCTATCTTCATTCAACACATATATGGATACATTAAAATCATTCGGTTATCGGACACAGCCAGTAACATGTTTGCTACAGCAATGTTCGAAAAAAAAATAATGTGCAAGAAATTCCATGGAGGTATTTGTACTGATTGAAGTAGATAGATTATTTTGAACTAGCTGTTGCCCGCGACTTCGTTTGCGCCAAGTTCGTAATACTGCACAAAAAAAACCAATTATCCTATACTTCCGATTAGTTCCGAAAACATCCAGTTCATTCATTTCACATAAAACTGTTCGGTACTTCTTTATTAGTTGAGACCAATAACTTCTCTGGCTCTTGTTTGAAGGGCGTGTCAGACTATTACTGCCTAAGACTCATTCCTGTATTCCTTCCTTGCCTTACGTTCCAGGGTTCTCCTTTCGTCGAAATTTTAGCGGCTGGGACGTGAGGGCCATTCTCTCGCCCGTGCAGACGCCTCTTTCGCTAGCATTACTATTTTGCGGAAGAAGGAGACCGCCTGTCACTACACCTCGTTCTGGACCATGGCCTGCAGCAGGGCCCAGCGCGAGAGGTCGCTGCTGCTGATTGCCCCCACAAGGACGTGGTGATGGTCCGCCTAAGTATGGTACACCAGTACTTTATGCTCCAATGTCCTCCAGGTGATCCACCCAATGGTGACACCCGGGCGTTTCTTCCGCACGACTTCAATTGCCCTAAGAACATCAACGGAGCAAAAAGAATAATATGTAAGGGTCGCAGAGTTCTCGTTCTAAATATTTGCTTACTCCATGGGAAAAGCCATTAGTTTATGTGTTTTCTAGTTTATATTACGGTAAAACCAAATTAAAATGACTTGCTATTCATACAAAACAAATTACGGTCGATAGCCGCCTTTAGTATTTGCCTCTTTTTTGGTTGAGGTAACCATCAAATACCTTCTCCCATTCTAGGTGGACCGAGAGAGAGTGTTAGACCATTCCAGGGCGACTAAGCTTTGACACACCACAATTATTACTATTGTAAATATTTATCCGCTATTTTACGCAGGTCTTAACATCATGTGTGTTTCGGGTGATAGATATTTGGAATTCGGCGGGAAGACACTGTGGACCTTACGGTCGGAGTCTACCCTGCCCTGCGGAGTACCGCCGTGCGAGTCAAAATCATAATCCTCCTGCCCTAGTTTAGATCATGGTATGGGCTAAGAGGACGAATGGAAAGCAGTTACCTCCTACAGTGAAGCAAGGTTGCTGAAACCATGAGAAAGAAGACATCCTTAGGTCCCTCCTCATGTATGAGTACATGGTATTTACCGATGACAATTGATCATTTTTAGGTGCGTAAATTACCCGTTTACTCTGGAAGGAAATACCCCACCAAGAAAATTTCTTGCTGGGGTATTTGACTGACACCCTAATACATCAAATGATTGTTTTTCGTTAGTAAGAATAATAAACGAATTCTTGAGTGAATATTTTCACCTAGCTGATTTCACGTGTTGATGAACAAACGCAGTCTGTAAACGCTCGATTTTTACGGGTCGAGTTTGCAGAGTTATAAAAAACCCACCTTGTTCCTTCAGATCTATGACTTTTACGAACAATATTTTATCCCTAACAGCCATCGAAGCTCGTTAGGGCCGATTGCTTATGATATCTCTATGAGGTGCGCGTACTGGTACAACATAACGCAACGTCCGTCGAATCAGACCAGTCTTTGTTCGAGAGCAAACGATCAATTGTGTACTGTCCTAAACTCCAGGTCAACGGTAGCTTGGAATCGCCCTGCAAATCGTAATGCCAAGAGACCTCGTCCTTGCGTCCATGCTCTGTACCAGGACCGGACGCGAGAGGTCGTTACCGCAGATCGCCTCCACCCGGAGTCCTTGAACGCAAGGCGAAGATAGAACAAACAAAGGCGTGGGTTTTTTAGTCAGTAAAAATCTGACACCCCCTTCTGCTTCTCCCTAAAGTGGGAAAAATCACCTAAAATATAGATTGTCTCCACGAAAACATGGCGGTGATTAGCCAAAGCGGCGTAGACTTCCCTCTTCGATATGTCATCTGAGCTATCCATAAAATGTTAATATTCTGGTCTTTCTTCCCTCTGAACTGACCCCTCAAAATACCCACAACAGCATTGTGTTTCGGACTGGACGTAATAACTTAATAATGGCCATAATATATCGCAGCTAATTGGCACTGTCACTGATGCTTGCTTCCATCAGAGTGTTGTCTCCATGCATGCATGTATCAGTCAATCAGTCGCGTCGATGTAAAACAGCAAGGAAAATGAGATACGTCATCAAACTGTCTAGTTGTAAAGCAAATAATAAAACTGAGAAGCATTGGAATACATTGTGCTTTGATTATCCTATATTTGCTACCATAGCAATCTTCTTACGCAAAAGACTTCGCAAACTGATCTCACAGCTTACAAAATGTTTAGTTCGATTTGTTTTCAATAGATGTTTGTATTTTGAAACCTGGGTGCTATTTCGCAGTTGTAAAATTTGTCTTCCTGGGATTTTTGGTAATGTATGTTACACAATCTACAAATATTAGACATGGCTATGTATTTTTTTCAATCTTTGATAAGTATGCGCTTTACGATGTAGTCGACGATACAGGGCACCTACCTAGCAGTAACCTATTCACTCTTTACTTATGTAGACACCAAAATAATATTTTTGTTATTATTTTTATTATGACTATGTAAAAAAATTATGAGAATGTAAAAAAAATGTTATAATAATAAAAATAAAACTTTTTCCTAAAATAACTCCTGGGATTCGAACAACCTCAAGTCAGTTATGATACCATTGCGCTACGGATCTCGATGCAAATGCAACAAAATAGGCGTTCTCATATAAATGTCATAATTGACTGCTTGGCTCCTGTTGATGATAGCGTGATGGTTTTCATTTCAAAAGATGAATTTGAAATTTTGAAGGTAAATTTAAGAATGCAACATTATAATACGTAACTTTTTACGCCGCTTCGATTTTATTTTGTGTAGTTTTTAGAAAACATTTGGGAATTATCGAATAGAAATGTCGATATTATTTTGCAAAGATGCTAAAAGCTGTTTTATTAAAAAAAAAACGTAGATAAACTTATCTCAAAAATTTTAATTGCGGCCCAGGATCGAACTCGGTAAAAGCCGTTAAAAACCGACAAAATGCAATATTGCTCACCCCCATAGCAAATAGCGTGATAAAATATAGCCTAGCGAATGAAGGGAATGGAAAAATGGGTATGAAATTGGGGAAATTGTTTTTTGATTACGATTTTTTCGTAATAGATATAGGTATCGAGAATTATAATGTATAAAAAAATGCAATTTTCTGGCGATGTATATGTCGGATAGTTTCCTATTTTATTTAGAGTCGGAAATCACCTAATAAGTCCGCTTTGGGTGAAGCGAGGGTGAGTGTCAGACTTTTACTGTCTAATACCTAGGAACACCTCCTTGAGTCCTCTTTCTAGTTAATCGTTCCATATATTTAATGGGTAGTAATAAAAGCTCCGACAAAAAAGAAGAATTACCCTTACTCAAAATATTAAATCTACTGCCTAAAATACTAACTTTCCGACTACTTTTGTCCGAATAAAAATGACGAAACGACCGAATGAGATACTGAAATCTTTGATAAATAAACTTGACTGTTTATTCCTATAATACTTTTCTACCGGCATAAATTACGTTCTACCGAAAACTATGCTTTGTAATTTTTATCTATATTTGCCAACTATTAATTCATAAATTACCTTTCAAATTTCATAGTCTGTGGTGCTATTTTAACTGTAACACTATACTAAAAATATTATTCTGAGTGGTTATACAGAAACTTATAAAAAATATAAAAATGTACTTGTACAATAACTTTTGCTTGCATCGTATATCATGAATTTTACTTACTACGGGTATGCTTGGGTATCGGTAAGTATTACCTATTTCAGGTGTTAAAAAGTTAGAACAGTCGTATTTATGCTTTTATGTAAAACCACGTAGACTTTGGTTTCCTAGAATATTTACGATTCGAAAAATTGATTAAAAGGCGTAGTCGACGGAGCCCCGCTGTGCGGGGCTCCTACTTCTGGGTGGTATAAAAAAAAATAACCTCGAAGGAGGTGGCGGGGTCTGTGTTCGCTCGCTTCGCTCGCTCACTACAACCCCGCCACCTCCTTCTAACCTAACCTGTCCGAGTCGGGTTACCCCAAAGTGTGAGGTACTCAGTTTAATATGAAAATGTTGTTTTAATAGGTAGTAAAAAATGTCTAAACCCGATCTCACGGGCCGAACAGTTAAGGTATTTTCATTATTATTGAGAGTTAAAAAATAAATTTAATAACCAACAATAGAAATTAAAACAGTTCATGCAAGTTGTAAAAATATGATTATTTTGACAAAACCTCTGTTGTCGGTAACTTAGTAATTTTGTCGGAGGTTCAGTATTCCATTCGGAAGTTTAGTTTTGTTATTCGACGACTCATTTTTTTTAGGAGGAGAAAAAGAATTTTGAACATGCTCTAATTTGTTGTCAAATTAGGTATTTTTTTTCGTTAATGTTTTGGGTTTTTTGTCGGTAATTAATTATAACGCTGGTTAATTAGAATAATAGTCGGCCACAGATCGCTGGAGATTAATTTGTTTTTCGGAACCATTATTATTTCCCATATTTAATTATTTTATTTATGTAAATAGACAGAAATAGAAAAACCATGGAAAAGAAACGAGAAATTGTATACTTTTAGGTGAAAATTTCGTAAATGTAAAATGAATATTTCAGGCACAGCACAAATACAAAAGAGAAACGCTTAGAAAGTAAATAAAAATTAATTAGTGAAGGAAATAACTAAATATGTTAACGAACGTTACGAAAGTACCTATCTCCATTTATTCCTTCCTCTATTTACAAAATTAAAAAGTTACTTACAGCAAATTTTGTTTTTTAATAAAGATTTCCAAATATTATCGATTTCAACTGAATTCCACCCTCCATTTCTTCAATATATACGGCAAAATCAAGTGATCACCGGACACCTTATCATTTATAATCAGATAGGAGGGTTTCGAGTGCAATAATTAACTGTTAATTATAAAAAATAAATAAATGAGCGGCTCTTTGAAGTTCAATCAGAGCTGCAAAGATTAGCGGCCGGATTTTCTAGTCAGGGTTGCCAACTTATTTTTCTTAAGTCCACTAAAAGTCGTTTCCCGAACCACTAGAAATCCACCAGAAGTTTCTATCTCAAAACAACCAGAAAAATACTAAAATTCTAAATCTTTAACTTTTATGATCATCAATCCAATCATTAATACAATACTACTGGAAAAACTGATTTGTCCGCAATCACACAACAATAATTACAAAATCAATTTTTATTATTGAAAGTTTGCGATTTATAAAATATATAAAACAAATACACTTTTTTTATTAAAACTCGTTTTCATCAGTTGAATATTCTTCTTCGTTTGACTTTTCCTGTAATCCTGGTGGAGCTCGTGGCTAGATAATAACAGCCGCACAGGGCGATCTTCAAGGTTAAGCAACGCTTGCCGAGGTTGGTCTGTGGATGGGTGACCATCTTAACATAATGAGTTTCCTCCGTGCCTCGGAAAGCACGTTAAGCCGTGGATCCCGGATGTCATTTGTAGATCTTTGGCAATCGTTACGGATAGTCAGAAGCCAGTAGGTATATCTTACTCCAGTATTGCCATGAAGTACCGTGTTACCCAAGTTAATGGGTTGTGGAGGTCTGGTAGGCAGCCGCTCCTCGTTAAATACTGGTATTCAGCTAAATCCGGCTTGACTGGAAGCCGAACCCAATATAGTTGGGAAAAGGCTAGGCAGATGATGGGCAGCATTTGCCTTCACGGTTTAATCCAGTTCGAATAGCTATAACTTCATTATATTTCTACTTTTACTCTTTAGTTCTTTACTATGTTCATTGCACTGAATACTCGTCCTACATCAGCGTTGGAATGCGGTAAAATCAACAGAGACAAGGCAAAGGTCGCTAACTGTTTGAATCTATTTACAGAGGATATATCTTTAAAATTTAAAACTTCATACCTAAAATTCCTTAGTATTAATATATGTTTGATTTGGTGGTTGAATCTAATTTATCCACCAGCTTAAGTGAAGCAAACCACTAGATAAAACCACCAGCCACTAAAACCAATATTTGGCCACTAACAAGGTGGTTCATACCACCAGATTTAGTGCAAACCCCACCTGCACAAAAAATGCAAAAGCCACCGCTGCCAAATGGCAGCGGTGACCAGCTTATTGCCGTGGTGCCCCCTGCTAGATAACGAACGGGGCTCTGGCGACCGAACAATGGCGGTATAACCATACACACCCATACGGAAGAGGCGTCAGAAACCTTGGGGACCAAATATCCTCTAAAAGTTCTGGTGCTATATCCTCTAAGAGTCATGAAAAGGTCGTATAAGAAGAAACGTATGCCTTGCGATCCGCGTAGCGACCGGCGCTCTGAGCTGCCCGGGAGCCAGAGTGTGAAATTGGTTACCGGCCATGTGGCGGCGGGTGACCAGGCGCCCCATGGAGACTATGTTACTGGAAATATAAAACTCCAATTTTTTTTTATAATTAATTTAAGGTAACTTTGGTAACAATGTTACAAATAAATTTATTATTAATTCCTTTATTATTAAATATATTTTTTTAATTGTTTCTCAAGTTACTCCTATTTTTTACTACAAAATATGCCTCTGTTCCAAAAAAAACTAATTTCGAACTAAAATTTTGGTAGTACTTCTGAGGGATTTAAAAAAGTGTGCAACAAAATTATTAATTTTCATGTTGAATTAGTATTTTTTGTGAAGAAAAAGATTTATGACGCACAGTTAAAAATATGCCTTTCTAAAATAGCTTTCACCCACAGATTAGTTCGTTTTGCGATTTGCATAATTTTTTGACAATGCATAATTTTTTGTAACCTTTTTTAACGCAATAGATAGAGCCATTCATGTTCAAAATAACTTTAGAAAGTAATTTAAGATTTCTTTTACGTAAATGTTATTTTTTTTAAAATTTTATATCAAATGATTTAACTTATTATGTTGTCACTTAGATATAATACCTTTACTAGTGCTTGTCTAAACTTTTTGTTAAGCGTAAATGCAAAATGGTTTAAAGGGAATAATAATTCCTCCCGCTCTGGGTGGAAAGAAGAAGAGAGTGTCAGGTTTTTACTGACTTTACGCACTCGTATTTCTTCAAGTATCATTTACGTTTTTGGGCCTTGGTAACATTTTTCAACAACCTCGCAGCCGTGGCAGGCATCGGCTTTAAAGCGAGCACAGGCAATTCGAATTTTTAAAAAAAAAATATTATTTTTATGATTGTTACCTCAGAACTCCGTCATTTATGGACCGATTTGTAATTTATATTTAACTAAAAGGAGATGCCTCCAGTTGTGATAATGGGATTCATGAGGAATCAAGGGAACTCCTCAAATACTGAGGCAACCATGTAGTGATTTTAGTATTTTGATCGAGCAGTAATATTTACAGGGAAAAAGATCCTATATAAAATTTATTGAGTTATTCCGACAAAGTTGTGCAACTAGTTTACGAATATTATAATGATTGCTTATGATTCGCTAGGAATTCGGAATATAATTTGCTTTTAGATGAATTGGTCAATGTGACCTTTTTAAGCCCAAAATACATCTTATATTTAATGCAATCATAATACTTTTATAACCTTAAAAATTGGAAAAAACGTAATAAGTAAGTACTTAATGTTACGATTTGAGTCACAATCATCATGATAAGTAGGTAAACATGCCGATGGATCCCTATCCGATTTAGATCGATATCACAACGCTCGTGATAGCGGATATCAATCATGGTTTGACTGATTACGTTGTTGATAACAGGACTCCCCTCCTCCAAGCAGGTGTATGGGCACCCAAATAGTCGCAGTTTGTTAGGAGAGTAAAGAGAAAGATTTCTCAAGGCCTGATAATTAGGAGGGATTCATCAGGCGGGGTTGCAGTCAAGTACTAGTTTAACTTATTAAAAACATCAACGGGACAACTTGCATAAAATCTGTTACATTTTATCAAATATATTGCTGAATAATTAAAATGATAGAAAGCAATAAAATATAAACCAAGTAAATATAACCAAGGAACGGAGCAGTCTAAATGTCAGGTTACGATTTATTTTATTTTGGCTGATCAAAATGATAATCTAGATTAGATATTAAAGCCAAATATTGCTATTTGTATTTTATTTTTATAATTGCGTTATTGAAACAATCCGAAACGAAGCGGATAATCCGAAATAATGTCATATCCGAAACTGGTAATTTTAAGACGTCATCGTAAAGCCCCAATTCTCGTAAAAAAAAGACCTGATCGGTCTTAGTTTTTATTAGCCTAGCAATAACGACTAGCTTAAGGAAAATAATCACATAGTAAATATACAAGATATCATTTATTATCTACAAAAAAAAAACTGATTACAAGAAATCGGTAGGGGTTAGGTTAATCATTATGACATCAATATCTTTGTTTATTTTGTTTTTCACAACCATTGTAAGAGATCTCATGGAAAACCGTTCCATGAATGCTGATTTAGCCTCATATAATTCTGGCTCATTGACTAGTTTAAATCTGTCATTATCGTTAGTTACAGTTTATTTTTATGGGGTTGCTGTTACTAAGCCTAAACCAGCATCAACGGAACCAGCTTTACCATCATATTTTTACTTTTTATACATCTCATTAATCTCACCATTACTCAGGTTTTGGACGGGCACTTCAACTGGGATATCGTCAGGTCCATCTGTCCTCACATCTCCTTCGATGGCTATATCAGAACAAGAGAAGAAGTTCTCTTGGATTCCGCATCCAAGACCTTGAGTGCCGTTGTCGCATACACCCCAGTTGTTACCTCCAGTGTACTTCCATTGGAGGACACAGTGGTTACAGACTAGGTTGGAGGGAATCTTGTACTTGACTTCGTACATTCCATGAGCTCTCTTAGGGTAGTATTTAGTTTCCCCGTTTTCTAATTCTAAGAGGATTCGGTCGTAGCATTCCTGTGTGTTGTCGTTGGGGTTGGTGCATATCCTGAACTCCCAGAAGCCCTGCTTGTAGGCGCTGATGTAGATGTTGAAGGTGACGAGGTCACCGGGGGCGTAGGTGGCGACGATGTAGCCGATGCCGTACTTGCCGCCGAGCTCGTGGGCACGCGGTGTGGAGCTGTCGTAGGGGTCGCCGCAGACGCCGCATCTGCAATAGATTGCTTTGTTGAACCCACTTCATGGTGATCATGAATTTGTTACGACGCTGCGTTGATAATTGAATAGAATCTTGACTGATTGTTTAAAATGAAGTTCTGTTATGAAAGTTTGGTACCTTTAAAGGTTTAGATAAGGTAGGTATAAACTGGTGCAAGTCTTCAAAAGAAGTGTTGCGTTAGGGATCGATTTTGCGAAGTGTACTGACAGCTAGTACCAACTGTTATACTTTGCAGAGCTCTTAACGAGATCCCTTTGACGACTTCAACTGAATTGTTAACGGGATGGAGCAATATAGGGTCTTCATCCCTCTTTCACGCTTTCTCGACTGACAATAAAACATCAAGTATGACGAGTTTTAACTTAACTTTTGGGTAAGTGTTTTGTAGGTGTTTTACTTACTTGCCCTCATTAACCCACCATTGATGATAGAACCCCCCACAGTTAAGACCATCATCGTCGTAGTTAGGAGGGGTGTTGTATCCGAACCGCCACAATGAGGCCCTGTTGGGCGGGCCCATGACACGCCCGTGACCATGTGCATACGCAGCCACACACGCCAGTGTGATCAGTGCAGTCCACGCCATCTGGGGACAAAATTATATGTCAAACACCTGGTTTAAAGTCAAAGTCAAAAGCATTTGTTTTAAATAAACCAATACAGGCATTTTTAAAAGGTCAAAAGTCTATCAGAAAGGCCGAAATATAATAATAATTTAGTCTGTCAGAAAGAACGGTGCTAATTGCACATTCTAAAGCCTAAATCTCTTTGGAGAGGAAATAAAAAAAAAACATTTCTTTTAGGCAACCAATACCACCCATACAGCAATCACAAAACAGAACACACACACATATGGTATACACACACATATAGTTAGTTAGCCTGTAATGTCCCACTGCTGGGCGAAAGCCTCCCTCTCCCTTTCCACACACGCCTATCTTCATTCAACACACATATGGATACATTAAAATCATTCGGTTATCGGATACAGCCAGTAACATGTCTGCTACAGCAATGTCCGAAAAAAAAATAATGTGCAAGAAATTCCATGGAGGTATTTGTACTGATTGAAGTAGATAGATTATTTTGAACTAGCTGTTGCCCGCGACTTCGTTTGCGTCAAGTTCGTAATACTGCACAAAAAAACCAATTATCCTATACTTCCGATTAGTTCCGAAAACATCCAGTTCATTCATTTCACATAAAACTGTTCGGTACTTCTTTATTAGTTGAGACCAATAACTTCTCTGGCTCTTGTTTGGAGGGCGTGTCACACTATTACTGCCTAAGACTCATTCCTGTATTCCTTCCTTGCCTTACGTTCCAGGGTCCTCCTTTCAGAAGCGAAACCATGGCCCCAATAGGTTTTTTTTAGATGGGGTATCATCAGAATGACTTCTCCCGCTCTGAAGCAGACCGGGAGGGTGTGTCAGACTTTTACTGACTACACCCCGTTCCTTCTTTGCCTTCGTTCCAGGATCCCGGGTTTTCCTTTCGGAAGCTCACCCATGGCCTCAGAGGCTTCGACCTTGCTGCAATGGGCTCCTACAGTTTGCTGACATCATTACGCGCCGTTGACCGTCTGAATTAATACCGCACCGCTGGACGGCAAGCTACCCATTGCTCACCGTCCGCAAGCCCACTCCTACGGTGGCTGAAAATCGGGGTCGTAATTTTAGCGGCTGGGACGTGAGGGCCATTCTCTCGCCCGTGCAGACGCCTCTTTCGCTAGCATTACTATTTTGCAGAAGAAGGAGACCGCCTGTCACTATACCTCGTTCTGGACCATGGCCTGTAGCAGGGCCCAGCGCGAGAGGTCGCTGCTGCTGATTGCCCCCACAAGGACGTGGTGATGGTCCGCCTAAGTATGGTACACCAGTACTTTATGCTCCAATGTCCTCCAGGTGATCCACCCAATGGTGACACCCGGGCGTTTCTTCCGCACGACTTCAATTGCCCTAAGAACATCAACGGAGCAAAAAGAATAATATGTAAGGGTCGCAGAGTTCTCGTTTTAAATATTTGCTTACTCCATGGGAAAAGCCATTAGTTTATGTGTTTTCTAGTTTATATTACGGTCAAACCAAATTAAAATGACTTGCTATTCATACAAAACAAATTACGGTCGATAGCCGCCTTTAGTATTTGCCTCTTTTTTGGTTGAGGTAACCATCAAATACCTTCTCCCATTCTAGGTGGACCGAGAGAGAGTGTTAGACCATTCCAGGGCGACTAAGCTTTGACACACCACAATTATTACTATTGTAAATCCGCTATTTTACGCAGGTCTTAACATCATGTGTGTTTCGGGTGGTAGATATTTGGAATTCAGCGGGAAGACACTGTGGACCTTACGGTCGGAGTAGACTCCGACCACAGGGCAGGGTAGACCCTGCCCTGTGGAGTACCGCCGTGCGAGTCAAAATCATAATCCTCCTGCCCTAGTTTAGATCATGGTATGGGATAAGAGGAGGAATGGAAAGCAGTTACCTCCTACAGTGAAGCAAGGTTGCTGAAACCATGAGAAAGAAGACATCCTTAGGTCCCTCCTCATGATTGATCATTTTTAGGTGCGTAAATTACCCGTTTACTCTGGAAGGAAATACCCTACCAAGAAAATTTCTTGGTGGGGTATTTGACTGACACCCTAATACATCAAATGATTGTTTTTCGTTAGTAAGAATAATAAACGAATTCTTGAGTGAATATTTTCACCTAGCTGATTTCACGTGTTGATGAACAAACGCAGTCGATAAACGCTCGATTTTTGCGGGTCGAGTTTGCAGAGCTATAAAAAACCCACCTTGTTCCTTCAGATGACTTTTACGAACAATATTTTATCCCTAACAGCCATCGAAGCTCGTTAGGGCCGATTGCTTATGATATCTCTATGAGGTGCGCGTACTGGTACAACATAACGCAACGTCCGTCGACTCAGACCAGTCTTCGTTCGAGAGCAAACGATCAATTGTGTACCGTCCTAAACTCCAGGTCAACGGTAGCTTGGAATCGCCCTGCGAATCGTAATGCCAAGAGACCTCGTCCTTGCGTCCATGCTCTGTACCAGAACCGGACGCGATAGGTCGTTACCGCAGATCGCCTCCACCCGGAGTCCTTGAACGCAAGGCGAAGATAGAACAAACAAAGGTGTGGGTTTTTTAGTCAGTAAAAATCTGACACTCCCTTCTGCTTCTCCCTTAAGTGGGAAAAATCACCTAAAATATAGATTGTCTCCACGAAAACATGGCGGTGCTTAGCCAAAGCGGCGTAGACTTCCCTCTTCTATATGTCATCTGAGCTATCCATATAATGTTAATATTCTGGTCTTTCTTCCCACTGAACTGACCCCTCAAAATACCCACAAGAGCATTGTGTTTCGGACTGGACGTAATAACTTAATAGTGGCCATAATAAATCGCAGATAATTTGCACTGTCACTGATGCTTGCCTGCGTCAGAGTGTTGTCTCCATGCAAGCATGTTTCAGTCAGTCAGTCGCGTCGAGGTAAAAAAGCAAGGAAAATGAGATACGTCATCAAACTGTCTAGTTGTAAAGCAAATAATAAAACTTAGAAGCATTGGAATACATTGTGCTTTGATTATCCTATATTTGCTACCATAGCAATCTTCTTACGCAAAAGACTTCGCGAACTGATCTCACAGCTTACAAAAAATATTTAGTTCAATTTTTTTTCAATAGATGTTTGTATTTTGAAAGCTGGGTGCTATTTCGCAGTTGTAAAATTTGTCTTCCTGGGATTTTTGGTAATGTATGTTACACAATCTACAAATATTGGACGTGGCTATGTATTTTTTTCAATCTTTGATAAGTATGCGCTCTATAGGGCACCTACCTAGAAGTAACCTATTCACTCTTTACTTATGTAGAAAATAATATTTTTGTATTTAATTTTATTATGACTATGTAAAAAAATTATGAGAATGTAAAAAAAAATATTATTTATTTATTTATATACTCTTAGATACGCAGGTAGTTTCTGATGTACTATTTACATGTTTACAATACATATGGTAAGTTGTCCCACATTGAACCAGGTAAATTTCAAAGTCTCATAGTGGGCTGGATGTTCAATCAATGCCTTTAATTTTTTGTGTATAGTTAGCATATTTATTTAGGTTCAATTTTGTAAAACATTAATTTCTCATATTCCTTTTAGTTTCGGTGTAAAACAGATTTTTATGAAAAATGATTTTTGGTTAAATGTGTACCACCGGTGGTACACATTTAACCAGGGTATCGTCCACATTGAGATACCTTATTAACGATGTCTTCTAGTTCAATTTATAAGGCAAATACTTTGTAATAATAATAATAATAAACAGTAATAATAAAAATCAGCCTTATATTTATAAAAATCACTTTAAATCATATGCAATTAAACCGAGAGTCTTAGTTTTATACATCACAAAACCTTTTCAGTCAAATTCTTATCATATTTTAATAATAAAAACAAAAGTAACAGTTTTTAATTATAAAAACAAAAGTACCTTCCATAATATAACAAATTAAAATTAAATTAAAATAATTATAAAAAACACTCCTTTAACGACTGGGGTGTACAAAGTAAACCGTGGTTAAATGTGTACCACCCTCAGGTGGTTCAATGTGAGACACACCACGTTTTATCACTAAACTCAAAATTTTACCGGGAAATCAATGTCTTAAAATCACGAATTATAGCGCTTTTAATTGCTAAATAACCGTAGAAAACAGTGTACATATAAAAAAATTGATATTATTTAAACGAAAAAAGCTAAAAAAGAATGAAATTGGCAAAAAATATTTACTTTTTGAGTCAGTTTGCTTTCGAATACTCCTCACACAACAACTTTGCACGCGATCGCCACGCAAACTAGTGGGCAGGAACGGAACGTAAATACCTCTCTTTCACTCATATTAGTGCGGTTTGGCAATGTCGCATTTTCGAGATTCGGCGGTGGTTCAATGTAGCTGCCTGGTTCAATGTGAGACACCCGACCCTACTTAAGTAATGAAAAACAAAAAATAAACTAACAGTGAAACTTAACATATAATAATTATCTAAAATTATCGTAAATTATTATTATATGTTAAGTTTCACTTTAATTTTGCAATTATTAGCAGTAATATTTAAATAAAACCTTCTCCTGTAAAATTTAGTTTTTGTCGGTTACGATAAGTCGGCGGTAATGGCTCGTATTAACATCAGAAATTGGGGAAATTGATTTTAGATTACGATTTTTTCATAATATAGGTATCGAGAATTATAATGTATAAAAAAATGCAATTTTCTGGCGATAAATAAATAAATATTTTTTTACACCACCTGCTCGATAATGGCCCTATTATGTGTCATGTAACCTGCACTTAAAGCAACTCGTTATCACTTAGGGAGATAATACAGTATGGCCGATCTCTAGGGAATAATGTTTTTTTTTTAATTTAGAACGTCAAATACGCCTTCAGTAATTTAAAATGTACGTGCATCAAACAAATTTATTCAAAAATGAAACTGGCCACTAACAAAAAAAAGAATAATAAATGTACACACTGAGGAGGTTCTAAAAAAGAGTAAAGTTATAGAGTAATATTGAAGGAGTGAAATTTGTTTGTTTCTAATTTCGAGTTGAGATTAACTTGTAAATAATGCGGTATATTTTTTAATTTAATTATAATTAATTTTATACGATATAATATAGTACCAAGTTAATTATTCGTAGTAGACTTGTAATTATCTCACAGATGGTGTAAAAAGTAGAGTATCCAACACGGGAATAAAGCTGTCTTTGTCTTGGGCGGCTTTAATTTCTCACTTCACTCAGGTTTCTCTATTAACTCCCTCGCGATGCTCGGGAGTTAATTATATAAATCCCTCACTGACGTTCGGGATTAAAACTTAGCAACCTTCGTTTTGTTCGGAATTCAACATGCCGCCCTCGCCTTAAAGACATTGTTTTACTCCCTAGTCACATAATCTACTATATTTATGTAATAGACAGAAATAGGAAAACCATGGAAAATAACCGAGAAATTGTATACTTTTAGGTGAAAATTTCGTAAATGTGAAATGAATATTTCAGGCACAGCACAAATACAAAAGAGAAACGTTTAGAAAGTAAATAAAAATTAATTAGTGAAGGAAATAACTAAATATGTTAACGAACGCTACGAAAGTACCTATCTCCATTTATTCCTTCCTCTATTTACAAAATTAAAAAGTTACTTACAGCAAATATTGTTTTTTAATAAAGATTTCCAAATATTATCGATTTCAACTGAATTCCACCATCCATTTCTTCAATATATACGGCAAAATCAAGTGATCACCGGAAAACCTTATCATTTATAATCAGACAGGAAGGTTTCGAGTGCAATAATTAACTGTTAATTACAAAAAATAAATAAATGAGCGGCTCTTTGAAGTTCAATCAGAGCTGCAAAGATTAGCGACCAGATTTTCTAATCAGGGTTGCCAACTTATTTTTCTTAAGTCCACTAAAAGTCGTTTCCCGAACTACTAGAAATCCACCAGAAGTTTTCTATCTCAAAACAACCAGAAAAATACTAAAATAATTGTCTTTAATTTTTATCCGTCCGCAATCACACAACAATAATTACTAAATCAATTTTTATTATTGAAAGTTTGCGATTTATAAAATATATAAAACAAATACACTTTTTTTATTAAAACTCGTTTTCATCAGTTGAATCTTCTTCTTCGTTTGACTTTTCCTGTAATCCTGGAGGAGCTCGTGGCTAGATAATAACAGCCGCACAGGGCGATCTTCAAGGTCAAGCAACGCTTGCCGAGGTTGGTCTGTGGATGGGTGAACATCTTAACATAATGAGTTTCCTCCGTGCCTCGGAAAGGACGTTAAGCCGTGGATCCCGGATGTCATTTATAGATCTTTGGCAGTCGTTACGGATAGTCAGAAGCCAGTAGGTATATCTGACTCCAGTCTTGCCATGAAGTACCGTGTTACCCCAGTTAATGGATTGTGGAGGTCTGGTAGGCAGCCGCTCCTCGTAAAATACTGGTATTCAGCTAAATCCGGCTTGACTGGAAGCCGACCCCAATATAGTTGGGAAAAGGCTAGGCAGATGATGGGCAGCATTTGCCTTCACGGTTTAATCCAGTTCGAATAGCGAGAATTGAAGTAAGAAGCTCCAACTTCATTATATTTCTACTTTTACTCTTTAGTTCTTTACTATGTTCATTGCACTGAATTGGAATCGGTAAAATCAACAGAGACAAGGCAAAGGTCGCTAACTGTTTGAATCTATTTACAGAGGATATATCTATAAAATTAAAACTTCATACCAAAATTCCTTAGTAGTAGTCTATCACATACCCGCGAAACGAGACACAATAGTAAAACAATAACAGCGCGGTCTCATAGGACCGGTCGGGGATTCAAACGTTAATATATGTTTGATTTGGTGGTTGAATCTAATTTATCCATCAGCTTAAGTGAAGCAAACCACTAGATAAAACCACCAGCCACTAAAACCAATATTTGGCCACTAACAAGGTGGTTCAAACCACCAGATTTAGTGCAAACCCCACCTGCACGTGCCAAATGGCAGCGGTGACCAGCTTATTGCCGTGGTGCTCCCTGCTAGATAACGAACGGGGCTCTGGCGACCGAACAATGGCGGTATAACCATACACACCCATACGGAAGAGGCGTCAGAAACCTTGGGGACCAAATATCCTCTAAAAGTTCTGGTGCTATATCCTCTAAGAGTCATGAAAAGGTCGTATAAGAAGAAACGTATGCCTAGCGATCCGCGTAGCGACCGGCGCTCTGAGCTGTCCGGGATCCAGAGTATGAAATTGGTTACTGGCCATGTGGCGGCGGGTGACCAGGCGCCCCATGGAGACTATGTTACTGGAAATATAAAACTCCAATTTCTTTTTATAATTAATTTAAGGTAACTTTTGTAACAATGTTACAAATAAATTTATTATTAATTCCTTTATTATTAAATATATTTTTTTAATTGTTTCTCAAGTTATTCCTATTTTCTACTACAAAATATGCCTCTGTTCCAAAAAAAAACTAATTTCGAACTAAAATTTTGGTAGTACTTCTAAGGGATTTAAAAAAGTGTGCAACAAAATTATTAATTTTCATGTTGAATTAGTATTTTTTGTGAAGAAAAAGATTTATGACGCACAGTTAAAAATATATAATAATAATAATAATAATAATTTATTCATCCATAAGCCTAATACAGATGGAGCGAAACATACAGGATAAAATACATTGGTCCTTGTGATTGTGATTAGGCTACGTAATAGTGCATGCAGTAAACAATTGTGCCTTCTGACACCCAAACTAGGACATAAGTCCTGTATCTCAGGTGTCAGCGTTCCTTCCTGCCCACAGAAATCTAAATAATAAGTCAATATTCAGATTTCTGTGTTCAATGCCTATTCATATGCAGCTAATATTAAAATTTCATTAAATTACTATTTATCAAAATAGTATAACAAATATATTAAATTGGAATTAAAATTATAAATTAAATTAGAATTAGATTAAAATCAAATATAAACTCGAAATTAAAATAAAGTAACAATAATAAATTACAGAAAATATCTGAACACAAAGAATTGCCTAGGAGTATAAAATATCTGCTAATGTATTTTGTGTGTGTGTATGTGTGTGTGTGAAGTGTAAATTGTAAAGTGTAACTGTGTGTATTTGTGAGGGATCAGTAAAAGTAGAGAGTAGGGGTGTTTAGACAATGGGTGTGAATGCATAAATATTAACATGTCGTGCCGGTCAGTATAGCTTCAGTTTCCTGGTAGGTAAGGGAAGCAAGCCACTCCTTTACCTTCATTTTACAGCTTATTCTGTTTAGATGAAATATGTCCAGTTCCTTATTTACCTTGTTGTAAGTACTAACACTAAGGATGAAAAAGTGGTTACGGGCAAACTGAGTTCTGGTCCGATCTGCCCTGAAAATTGTGTGCTTTATTCTACCTCGAGGCTCCTGCGGTGGACGAGACTTATGTTTGCGGGCTATGGACTGGAGTAGATAAAGTTGTCTCACAGTCAGAACCCTGCAGTCGGCGTAAAGTTGAGCTGTCGGGTACCTGTAGGGTCTTCTAGATAACACCTTAAGTACAGCTCGCTGAGCAACCTCTAACTGCAGGATTGTAGTCTTAGGAGCTCCACCCCACACTGTCACACAATAGCATAGTAGGGATTGGCATAGTGCCAAGTACACCATCTTGAGGGTCTCTTTGTTAGCTGACTGCCGGAGTCTTTTAAATATGAAAATAAGCCTTCGGGTTCGATTAGTGACCGTTTCTATTTGTTTGTGCCAGCGGAAACTCTGATCTATGTGCACACCCAAATATTTAACACAGGTAGATCTAGTCAGAGTCAAGCAGCAGCAGTCCGGGGCAGGCATTAAGCATGTGTGCGCCTTCAGCTTGAAAGTCCCCGGAGGCTGAAGATCCGCTCTCATTGCGAAGGGTAGCAACAAGGTTTTGTCAATGTTTAGCGTCAAAAGATTATCAGACAGCCAAGTCATGACAACCCTAAGTGCATGCTCCGCATTTTGTCTGGCTTGACTCCAGTCCGCACCATCCACAATGAGCGCCGTATCGTCAGCGTAGGTAAAAATTTTACAGTTAGGGAGAGGAATGCTGCATAGATCATTTATGAAGAGGATGAACAGTGTGGGCCCCAGGATACTACCTTGGGGCACACCGTAATCAATAGCCTCTTCATTACTGAATAGTTCCCCAATTTTTACCACTTGGACACGGTCACGGAGATAGTCACTAAAAATTTTCAGAGGCGTACCTCTAACTCCAGCGCGTTCCAGCTTAGTAAGAAGTATGGGGACAGAGACAGTGTCAAAAGCTTTTGCCAGATCTAGGAAAAGTCCTAAACATTTGTACTTTCTATCCAGGTTCCGAACAGCGTGTTCTGTTAAAGCCAACACAGCATCCTCAGTGGATATACCAGTACGGAAACCATACTGATTTTCGGATATAATTTTGTTGGATTCTAAGAACTTAATTAGGCGCTTGTTCAGAATGCGTTCCAGTATTTTAGAAAGGGTTGAAAGGACTGATATTGGTCTATAGTTATTAACACTGCCTCTGTCGCCAGTCTTATATACCGGATGTACTACCGCCTTTTTAAATACCCTAGGGAAGATACCCGTCGTGATGGCCTGGTTACAGATATGGGTAATAAGGGGCGCCAGCACACTTCGGGACCCAATTAATACTCTGACAGGGATCCCATCCCAACCCACAGCGGAATCAGGTTTTAAGTTTCCTATGATATGGTTTACCTCGTCTGAGTCAGTTTCAAGCAATGCCATGGAGTTAAGATAACTTACATTATTAACTGGAATTACAACATTCGAGTCATATCGGTTTCTCACCACTCTGCCAGCCAACTCCCTACCAATGCCAGCAAAGTAGCTGTTAACTTTATTGACTGAACCTTTGGGGTCAGCACTTTTAATGAGTTCGGAAGGCGAGGTGGGTTTGGACTTTAAATTAGCTATCTTATTTATGACGTCCCATGTAGCCTTTGGGTTATTCTTGGCTTTCAGAAACTCCTCTTGTTCGTAATTTTCTTTTAGCTTGCGCAATAGTTTGTTACAGTAATTGCGGTACCTTTTATATGATAACTTAAGCGTACTATTTTCTGGGGAGTTCTTGACCTGTACATGGAGTTTATAACGGTGTTTAATACATCTGAGTAACCCTGGAGTAATCCAGGGTTTGATATTTCTATATTTCTGTGGGACTGTAGAGACTAGTGTGTGCTTTTTTATAATTGCAGATAGGGTGTGGACTAGGATATCGGCTGACTTATTGGCGTCAGTTGCATTTAGGACAGATGACCAATCGGTTTCGTCAATTTGATTTTTCACTGTCGCGTAGTCCAGTCTTCTAAATGTCTTGGGAGGTTTTAGCTTTGGTTTAGTGCTTTCAATAAAAAGAATGAGGGGCTCATGATCCGTTATATAAGTTTCCATAACTAATGTCACGGCGGGATTATCTGTGCGAAGAAGTACATGATCGATACAGTTATTTATACGGGTAGGAAAAAGGTGAGCGGGTAGAAGACCATGCATTGCAGTCAGATTAAGGTAATCATTAGAGTTTGCGTCGGTACTACCAATCTTTATGTCTATCAGTCGCGAAGCCTTCATATAACTCCATTCCTTACGAGTTCACTTTGAAACAGAAATCTATAGGTCAACAACCCTTCTATTGTTCAATTACTTCGATTTTTTTAAATGTATACAACATTTGTCGTCAATGCCAAAATCATAAGCCGAAAAACACCGGATTACCTTTTCAAACAACTAAAACCCATAATACGCATCTATCTCTTTCTTTCCTATAAACTAACGCCTATTACTCGAACTCTTGCCGTCTCGTTTTCGCACGTAGAAAATTGAACTCAATATAACTCGATCCGGACCGAGTTATGAGGAAGAAGACAGTAAACATTGCATAGGTGCAAGCGAGAAAGAAAAATTCATTAATTGTGCAATTATAATGATTCCAAAATAAGAATGAATTTCACTGCATAATAACTGATATTGGCGAGTAATACATCTTATTTGGTAGGGTTTTTTATACAACCGAATTATCATGGCGGTTATCTTTCATTTTCTGTTTTGTAGTTGTTTTTTTTTTGTTTTTAACGTTACTGTACATATATTTCGTGCTATTTAGTAATGGCATTAATTCATGGTAGAGATATAATATTGTTAATAGATTCTTTGTATTGCAACCAAATCCTGTTCCCAAAATTAAGTTACGAGTGTTACGACAATTAATAAAAACGCCGGTTTGGATTTATTGCATCATTGAGCGAACTGCATTTGGTGAGTGAACTTTAATAATATATTTTACATACTATTTTTAAAATTGCGTTTACATAAATATTGGTTCACTGCGTCATCTTTTGAGGAAATTGTGAATTTGTGAAAAAAGTTGGGAACGCGGTCACTAGATGGCGTTGTTAGTTGAGCGACGGTTTCTGAATCTCACAGTTAAGATTTTCCGTCGCTTAATTAGGTCAGGTTTATAATATTTTTGGAATAAGTAGCGGATTAACTCGCACGCAAGTCTACCCCTCGCCACTGATGTCTATGTTAATGTCGCCGATTACAGCAAGGGTGGGGAAATTAGACAATGATGCCAGAACATTTTGAAGGCTGTCGTTAAAGTTTGAAAGGTATGTGAATGAAGGAGATCGATATAGGGCTACAATACAACACTTTAAACCAAGTTTGCACACTAGACAGTTTGCACCGATAAATTCTGGTTCAGTTACCTCACAAGTAATGCTACTCTTGACATAAATAGCTAAACCGTCATTTTGATTTTTTATATTTTTAGTGCAGAAAGAGACATAACCATCCAATAATGGGAGAGTTGGTGTTTTACTAAGCCAACACTCCGATAGTATTAAAACATCAAATTGAAAGTTAAGTCGATTTAATAACACTAAAATGTGGTCAAAATTTTTATTTATACTGCGTACGTTTAAGTGAAATATTTTTATTCCGTTTTTATCACCTATTTTGTCGGAGCACAAATTTGGTGGACCTTTAAATGACCTAGATACAGTGAGTTGGTCGAGCTCACTGTTTATATCATCTATAGCACCGATGCTATCCATTTCCTTTTGTAAAAACGTAACAATCAGAGCAAATGATCAGAGCTCGAGGGAAAACAAGACTTCTCATAAGTAAATTGCCAGGTAATTTCCAACAACCGTTAAAATGTGCATACGTTAATGTGTTAATGAAAGTGAGTTGTTTGTTGGACTGCTCGAGAATTGGAGATAATATTATGCCAAATCGCCGTAAGTGTACTAAAGAAATCGGAAATGACCAATCGACCCAGGAACTCATATTTATGCATTCAAGAGTATATGTCTGACCTTGTAAAACATTTTGCGGGTTATGGGAATGTGTATGCGACCGTGAGAGCAGAGTGCGAGTATAACTTTTGCGTGTAGTAATTTTATCGAAGTTGTAAATACTTAACGAATGGCTAATGTTTATGTTCAGGATTAACAGTTTGTATAAAATAACTAATAATAAAAATAAGGTAAAAAATGAAGGTAAAACTTAATTATAAATAGACCAACACACATTCTACATATACTTGTTAGTCACTGTTTTGATTTTAAATTATTTAGGGTTAGTTCTGACTCGATGCGAACTTGCTTCACACCTTTATCTTTCCGGAGAAAAACTTGGCCGTTTGAGCACCAGCAAAACAAAAAATTATTACTCTTCGCAAACTCACGGGCCTTGTAGAATAATTTTCTTGTTGTTGGCGGCAAGTATTCCATAATATAAACAGGCTGCCGTTTCCCAGGTAGACCAAAAGTTTCGGTGTTGAGCTTCTCATCTAATGAGCGACTCCTGTTGAATGTGCGGGTGGAGAGAAGAAGGTCGTTTTTCATGTGAACAGTTGAGAACTCAGCAAAGATAGACCTGGGGGCTCCAGCTTTCCCCGGGAGGCGATAAACATCACGAATGTCATCTGGTTTGATATCCACATTCATTGACGAGCCGACATTTGTCACTATGGAAATAAGATCTTCCACTGACTCCTTCTCCGGTGCTGGAATATTCTTGATCTCAATACTCGACGCGCGAGAGGAGTGCTGCATATCTTTAACTTTTTGTTCCAAGCCAAGAATGCAGTCTATGACTTCTTTCCGTTCCTCTTCAAGTCTGAGTAATTTGCTCTTCATGTCCTCGTAGTTGGAGTTTATTAAAGACATTGACTTCTCAATTTCTTGATTAGTTACCCTAATTTGATCATTTTGTAATTTGAGGGCTGCCATATCAGAGGTTAATTTCTTTAAAACAAGGTCCTGCTCCGCTTTCCAGGATTCTAACATATCATGAATTTCATCAATTTGGTTAACGGGGCCATGGTCTTTAGAATACTTCCGTTTCCGTACGGCCGCCGCTGAAGTTAAATCGGGTTCAGAGTGAGAATCATGAATACATGCTTTCGAATTCTTAGGACTCGTGACCGAAAGACCCTTAGGTGGTGTGCGAGGCGTGCGCGGCATCCTGATGCAGGACTGGACGTTAACAACAGCACTGGGTGCGTCACGTCGTTCTAAATAGCCGCGTAGCAGATAACAAACTTCGTAGGCGATATTAGTATGCAGTAGCGTAGGCCGTAGCAGCGCGTAGCCGTTATGATGACGTCAGGACACCGGCGTAGCCGATAACATCGACGCGCGTAGCAAGTGAAAGGAGATTTCGTTGATGTGTGAATATACTCAGCTGGCTCGGTGGTAGGAGGCCCGACACGCCGTTCACGTCGCTGCTGGTTCAATTCCGATGAGAGCAGGAACGAATCCGTGGCCGCCCAAAAGTGTAGATCTTGACACAAATATCTTTATCTCCCTCGAGGACGTCCCAGTGGGTGGAGTCGACGCCTTTACTTCTTACAAGAGTAATAAGGAATCGAAAATTTTCGAAACAGCCAATAGGAATAATTAGCACCAGCAATTTTTAAAACAGAAACTTAGCCGCACAGCACACGTCCGTACCCGGGCACACCGCGGAAGGAACATAATATGCGCATATAAGCATATAATATGCCTTTCTAAAATAGCTTTCACCCACAGATTAGTTCGTTTTGCGATTTGCATAGTTTTTTGACAATGCATAATTTTTTGTAACCTTTTTTATCCATATTTCATATCATAACGCAATAGATAGAGCAGGCCATTCATGTTCAAAATAACTTTAGAAAGTAATTTAAGATTTCTTTTACGTAGATGTTATTTTTTTAAAAATATTATATCAAATGATTTAACTTATTATGTTGTCACTTAGATTAGGCTGACGCCTAATCTTATAATACTTTTACTAGTGCTTATCTAAACTTTTTGTTAAGCGTAAATGCAAAATGGTTTAAAGGGAATAATAATTCCTCCCGCTCTGGGTGGAAAGAAGAAGAGAGTGTCAGGTTTTTACTGACTTAACCCACTTCTGTTTCTTCAAGTATCATTTACGTTCTAGGGCCTTGGTAACTTTTTCCAACAACCTCGCAGCCGTGGCAGGCATCGGCTTTAAAGCGAGCACCGGCAATTCAATTTTTTTTTTAAAACATATTCTTTTTATTATTGTTACCTCAGAACTCCGTCATTTATGGACCCATTTGTAATTTATATTTAACTAAGGAGATGCCTCCAGTTGTGATAATGGGATTCATGAGAAATCAAGGGAACTCCTCAAATACTGAGGCAACCATGTAGTGATTTTAGTATTTTGATCGAGCAGTAATATTTACAGGGAAAACGATCCTATATAAAATTTATTGAGTTATTCCGGCAAAGTTGTGCAACTAGTTTACGAATATTATAATGATTGCTTATGATTTGCTAGGAATTTGGAATATAATTTGCTTTTAGATGAATTGGTCAATGTGACCTTTTTAAGCTCAAAATACATCTTATATTTAATGCAATCATAATACTTTTATAACCTTAAAAATTGGAAAAAACGTAATAAGTAAGTACTTAATGTTACGATTTGAGTCACAATCATTATGATAAGTAAAACATGCCGATGGATTTTGACATTTAGATGGCTATCTAATCTGTTAACAATTTCTCAACGCTCGTGATAGCGGATATCAATCATGGTTTGACTGATTACGTTGTTGATAACAGGACTCCCCTCCTCCAAGCAGGTGTATGGGCACCCACTACACCACAGTCGCAGTTTGTTAGGAGACGAGTGTTTAGTAAATACCAAATTCGCGGAATGAATTTTATTGTTTGTGAAATAAACAGTATTCGAATCCTGTCAATGGAGTTTTTAACAATTTCTGACAATTTTAACTTAGATTAACAGTTAAAACATTTTTTTTTTTCTATTTGTTTGTTTACGTAAGTTGCACCTACTCCACCATGTTTCTGCATCACCCTGAGGTCGACTAGTAAAAAATGCCTAAGGCATTAACTCCGCCTTTGTACAATGTTTTTGTGCATAAAGTTGCAATAAATAAATAAACTTTTTATTTATATTTTATTTACCCTACTCGCGGATTGGTATCTAGTGGAAATGATCGAAAGTGATCTGCGAGCAATCCGCGAACGCTCCCTAATGCGCGCGGTTTACTGACCGATACTGCTAGTGAATACTAAGCAGGTTAATGGGATTATACGTACTTCTTTAAAATCTAATGGATATAGACTAAATTAGCATAGTAAAAAAGTAAAGCTGGTCGAGAAAAAATAAATAAAAACAAGAACAAAAGAAAATAAGATGTGTTCTGCAAAAACTCGACGACAAAGGTTCGAAAATAAACTATAGTTAGGAGTCAAATTGCATGTCGACAAGCTGAGAGTGGACTTAACGAAAAAATCACTGCAGATTTATCTTAGTTTTTATTTTGGAGTTGGACCATCTCAAAATCCGTTGTTTGTTTGTGCGTAAAGACAACACACATTTTCGCCTTTATAACATTAGTATGTTGTAAGTACTTACCGTAGCTGTATTAGTAGTAAGTCCAATAAGTTAAAAGAGACGATGAAGTAGGGAAAGAGAAGGGGAAGTTTCGTTTTTGTCCTAAAATAACCGCACAAAATACTAGAAGGATGTCAACTAACTCTAAACAAATAGTCTCTTTCTTTTATGTAGTTCACTTGCTTAAAGCATTCTTAGGTCCCAAAAATGCGTTTGCGCAAGAATTTTTTTTCCGGAATGCATGACTACACTTACTGCATCGGGTTTTCGCACATTTGAACATGTGTTTGTGTGACGCATGTACATAGAAAAGTCATACACATTATGAACCTGTTGTGTCCTACTGCAGAGCAAAGATCTCCTTTCTATTCTGCCACTCTCCTGTCTTTAGCAACTTCTGGCAAATCCTTTAGGTAGGAGTCCAACTCGTTACGCTATCTCCTTCTAGGCCTTCTGCGTGACCTAAGTCGCTCTAAGACTTAGATATTTGTGTGTGCTGTACACATAACTAAATTAGGACTACATCAGTATAGTATACTAGTGTTAGTCTAGATACTAGAGAGTATAACAATTAAGAGAACCTGCTCACTAGTTAGTTTTAGGTACCTTTTTTTGAGGTGGGAAATCATTTATTGCCTTTTTCCGTTCTTGGACGGGGGTGTGTCAACTTTTACTGACTCAATCTCACTTTCCTTCATTTACCTTTTTCCTTTTCATTTGTTTCTTTAGTATGACGCTTCAGGAAAGTTTGATGGCTTATAAAATATGCTGAGCACGTGATTGACTATGATTAACAGGAGAAGACCTATTGCTCATCAATTGATGACACGAGTGACTCAATAAAAAGTACTTTTTACCCAATTACGGAAGGATGGGTCACGAAATTCACTGACTAAGTACATTTACATGTGAGTAAGTTTGTTTAAGTAGAATTGGTTGATATTTCGTGTAGAAGATAGTACCACGAACATTTACGAAAATTAAAGTGAATCAGACTTTCGAGAAAGTGACGCGATGTAGGGTCGCTAGATTGTAGAAGTTTGTCACCATGTCGGACAATGGTGACCGCTAGGATGTCCCATGCAGGCCAAGTCGGACAATTGTAACCGACACGCGGATATCTCTTTCTTTGAATAACGTTTGCAAATTGGTCTCATGCGCATCATCACATGACAAGAAGGGGGTCCGCATGGCGGTATTGAAAAATTTTACGACCACGACAAACTGATGTGACCGCCAGCAATAAATAAGCATTTGCATAAAAGTTGAAACTCCGTATGTACGAGTAATACTGTTGCTTATTTTTTGCGTGGCTTGATATCTCGGCGTAATAAAGAGTGAAGATATTTCTTTTTGGCGAGTGTCGTGTTAATAGGAGACTAGGGGGCCTATGTCCAGCGGTAGACGTCTTTCAGCCGAGATGATGATGATGATGGGGCTAAAATGTCCAAGTCAGGCGACTGCGCCGCAAAATGCACGATATACAGCATGGGGCATGGCATGGGATAGGGTATGGCGCTAGACTTTGCCATACGTTTCTTGGAGCTCGGGACTTTTTTTTCTCTTACACACGCACAGATACATTGGATGGTGAGTTTTGATAAAGGTGCAGTGGCTGGGTGGTGAGAGTGGCAGAGTGCATGACCTAAATCAGTACTCATAGCGCCACCAAACTTCAGTCAAGGAACGCCCAAGCAGCCGAAAACCAGTCTCCAATTTCGAGCCACTGATGTAGTGGTTTTGCGGACGATGTGCAATAGGTAGCTCGCCATCCGGACCAAGCTCGAGTCGTCGACGTGCATAATATTTCACGCGCACCTCATGCTGGGGCCATGGGTTTACTTCTGAAAGAGAAATCCTAGAATGCAAAGGCCAAGGGCTTGGACACCTACCGCCACAGCAGGGGAAGAATTCCCCTAACTAACCGATTTCAACCATACATATGTTTCACCATGTCGTCAGGGCTATCTGCACAATGGTAGCAGCACCTGGGCGTCTTGGGCGCTGAATGTGAAAGAGAAACTTCCCGGAACAAGGGACTAACGGAAGGCAGAAAGTGAAAACGCCTTGCCGCTTCTCTAACCACTGCATACAGAAGTGGTATGCCCAGCGTTGGGTTGCGACAGTCGCTGATATCGCCATGAGATCCTGTCGAAGGTTTGTTCGCGGTTGCCGATTTTCGTCCACAGCGTTGGTCTATACGACACTCGAGCGTACGTGTGCAAGGACTGTTGGTTTCAATGGAGGCAGGCTGGCAAAGCGGTTTGCAGCCTTGCTGGAGACCATGTGGAGTCCTCAGCATCTGGATAGCCATGATCCTTTGGGACACATTCATCCATACACCTACAAGAAGAACCCCGTAAAGGGCCTTGGACCGCATGACTTCCGTGTAGACCTTTTGAAACTCCTAGACTGGACAGAACTGCTTGAAAGAAGTCCCAGTCCATTCGTCTTGGAGCCCAAGTACTCACAGATGTGCTGTTAAAGAATGAAATTAGAAACCGCTTACACAGAGCAAATTTGTTGTAGTTATACAATCTTATAAGACGATAATTATTTTAGACGTCTCCCTCGTCCAAAGAAAAGATAGATGGATTGTGTGAGAACTGATATGAAAGAAAAGAAAAAAAACATGTTGTGCCGACCCCAGGAAATATGGGATAAGGGCAGAAAGAAGAAGAATTAGAAACATTATAATTAAGCATTCGGAAACCGTTGCATACACCCAATGAAGATTCAGATCCAACAAAGTTTTCAAACCCTTATTTGAAAAATGGTTCTTGAAGTTGATGAGTGTTGGAGTATCGAGTAGTACGAGTAAATGTAAACGACAAAATAAAAAATAACTCTTTTATTATCATAGGAGTTCCTTGCCATAATTTTAGGTAAATAAGTTAAATAATAAAATCACAACTTAACGAATACTTAAAATTAACTCGAACGTCGCTCGTCAAATTTTAAATTTTGAATTTAATATCAATCCACCTGTATTTACCACCAAAACTAACTTTATCAAACAATGACGTCGTAAGCAATTCACTTATTTCTATGGCAGGTAAAATGGACTCAAAAATTACTTTAAAAAATATTTAAATACCAACGTGGAACACCAAACGAAACAAATTAGCTAAAAAATGGTTTTTGCACGTACATAACATATTATTATAAAGGCAGTTCTAAGTTTTGAATTAAACGGTCGACTTGTGAGAAGTTCCATTCCAACATTTCAAATAACGTTATTATTCATATTATTATTATTTATTTAGGCATCGAACTTCTTACAACTCGATGCAACACATTTTTTCAGAAATAATTTTACGCATTTTTTGTAAAAATACTAATATACAGCATTATTATTTAAAGGCATGGCGCAGGGTTTCCAAGACAACTTAAACTTTTAGGTTAATTTTTTTACACATCTACTCCCTCCTATTTACATGTTTCAAGAGAATCGTATACAACTAGTAATTGAGCGTGAAAAACGATTCAAATTATTAACTTTTACCTAAACATACATCACAGATAGAGATATAAAAAGAACTAATATCTATTCGGCGTGTTCAGTGCATCAGATAGGGCATCTCATTGTTATGTGTCTGGAATTCATGGGACAAACAAACTAAATTACAACTGACGTCGCATCCAAACATAAATTTGTTTTTCTGCACATTAAATCAATACGGATTATCATTATATAATGAAGCATTGGAAGAAATAATAAAATTGAAATATACAAATGAAATTACAAACTAATCGTGCAAGGAAAGAAGACGAGAAAATCAATAGAGAACGAATTCAGTTCTGCTTCGTTCTGAAGCTAATAAAGTCCATTCGAAAAAACTGGCAAGCACTTACATATTAAATTGATAATCTTATTTATTATAAGTTCTGATAACGTCACTGACATTTGTTTAAAAAATAATTTTCTATTTGACTAGAGGTTACTTATTTAAACCTACTCATAGTAACGACCAGTTTTAGAATCGTACTAGATAGAATGATGATCGCATGTTTTACCTGAGTAACCATCTTTTGGACGACCTCGTCGTTGAATCAAATAAATATATAAATAAAAAATATTTAAACAAAAAAAATAGTACTCGAAAAATTTAAATGGCTAAAGTGTTCCTCATGACAGGAAGATTTTTACCAGAACCTTACCAAAAAATATAAATGTTGAACATAGTGTCGTTTCACTTTTTATCATCTCCACTTGTTTTCGGATCGTTTTTCTTATTATCCTCGTGTTTGGCTTCAGCGGTGTTGTTATCAGAATCTTTCTCATCCTTCTTGTTGGAGTTATTTTGAGATTCGACGACCTCCTGGGACTTGTTCTTGGATTCCCATTTGGATTGAAACTCTTCATTCAACATTTTTTCGAAATCATTCGAAATCTTATTCACATTCTTTTTCATCGTCGGATCTGGACAACTCTGTAAGAAACATTCTTCAATTCACTCACGTTTCTCTGCATTTGCGACAACTTTAAATATAGTTATTGTGTTTTAAAGTTACCTTTAGGTAAAGTCGCACATTGTTGAAAATTCGTCTAAAATCTTGAACGACCTGCTCGTATTCATTATACGATGAATTCTTGAGTTTAGTCGATATGTCGTGGAGACACATTGGATATTTTACAACTTCATAGAATCTCGGAGCCTGAAAAAAAAAATATAACTTCAGAACTGATCATATAATTACATGAAAAAGACAATTTTTAACAAATGTAAATATTTACCACTTTTATGTCCATGTCATGTTGAATAAAAGCAGCTTCATTGATTTGAGATAGGTTAGAAACAATCGCTTCAAACTTCTTGACTGTATTGGCTGGCAATGGCTTCTTTTTCTTAGGATGATACCACATTCCTGACACGGCAACTTTTGGTTTTCCGCCCGATTTCTTGTGATTCTCATCTCGTACATAATTGCCGGATTGGTCAAAGTTAGGACAACGAGTATTCTCCTTTTTTTCCTCATCATTCCTACAGTCAGGAACATCTAACGGATCGTCAGGTTCAAGTAATTTGGTTTCAGAATCAAGCAGTTTCACTGTATCATCTGTAAAAATTGATTGATCTTGAGTCTTACTTAGAATATAATCATTTTTAGCTTGTTGATTCCATGCACTAGTTAAATCTTTAGACATAAAATGATTCAGTCCGGCAGACCACGCGTCATTCTGTTCCATACTGAGTTTGACTTGCTTCAAATCTTCAGAGAACTCGTCAGTGGCACTTAGACCTAACGCGTCATATAAGCGGGCTGTATCCGACTTAGAACCTTCATGAATGAAATCCATCAGTTTGGGTGCGGACTGTTTAGCTGCTTCCCAAGCGCGGTCTGATGTCATTGAACTTAGGAGATCCAGTGAGTCTGCTGCCCTTATATCTAAACAGGGAATGCCATGTCGAGGCATCATCTTTTGATCTTCTCCAAAGATATCGTCTGTGCGCCTCGACATTAAGCATGGCCATGATTCAAGATTGTACTTCGGCTGCGGTGCTAAAGTGACAGGCGGAAACGGGACTTTCATTTTAAGAGCTATGTCGTCCCCCACAGCGCTGTCATACACCACATCCTGAGTGGCGCCTTGTACGAACGGAGAAATTGGATCTGCAGGTTTTATAGGCACCTTGTAGCTACCAGGTTTCATATACACTTTTGACATTTCGTGAAACTCATCATTTTCTGGGTCTAGGAATTGTACGGGGCCAGAGATATTGTTTGAAATCGTCACAACATTTGAAGGGATTTGAATGTTGTGAGTGTGATGAGTTAAAAAATCGCTAGGTTCTTTTTGGACCATCTGACCCCACGCCGCAAAAAAATCGGCCTCTTCCTTTGTATCGCCACAGCTGTTGTTCTTCTGAACGTAGCAGCCCCTCATCTCGGCTGCCGCAGCCATGCTCGGTATCAATGTCTTTTCCACATGGCTCAAAGGAATCATTTTAGCCTTCAATTCCATGTCCCTGCGTTGCAACAAATCGCAAGGCATATTTCCGAGAAGTGGTTGACCTGGTGCTTTACCAAGTTCTGCATCCATTTTATGCTTCAGTTGAGTGTATAATTCTCGTTGCTCCGCGTGACACATGCCTTCAAGAGCGCGAAAGTCTGGAACATTGGTGATGGTCCATGACTGGCGTGGCTTTGATTCACGGACACTGCACGGGTCACATTTGTACGGTGTCTTCTGGTAGCTGTCTATTTCAGTTTGGTCGCTCAAGGGATAGAAGTTATGCGAGTTTGGTGGTGGCACTACAGGATACTTCTTATATGCGACTCCTCCTGATCGTGTAGGCCATGGACCTTCATTGAAGCTCTGAGAAGCCGCTTGAGATTGGTTTTGCACCCATGGCGGCTGAACAGCATTGAACGGCTGCGGAGAAGCGTTGACGGGCCGCGGTGTACTAGCATGGGATTTAGCTGGTTGGAATTTATTCTGATTTTGATTCCTCGGTGCAGCTGAATTAGTGGAGTAGTAATTGTGTGTAAAACTTTTTTGTTCCATAGTAAAACCGTGATCTAGGCACTTAAATGTTTTATAAATGTGAGTCAACATTTCTTTAGTAACAGCCTGCCATTGCACAAAACATTCTCGTATGTTGGGACTATAGTATTTATTTTCGATTCTCGAAAATGTGTCATGCTTCTCACTGAGCAGTTCTTTGACACCTTTCCAGCCATCTAAAATTCTGACAAAAGAGAAAATAAAGTTTTTAATTACCCACGGTATGCCTTGGGAATGCAAGTTAGCGACAGCGCTGTCCGGTTTTTGTACGTTAGATCTAGTTTTTGCACAAATCGAGTGGATATTCTTAAAACAAGGGCGGTTGTGATGCGCGATCGCAATATTTTCAGCATCAGTGCAGGCTTCCACAGCCAATTGAACGATTTGATTTGGTATTTGATCATGTATAACTATCTTATCAAGTGCAGTAAGTAAAACTTCCGACGACACGGAAGACTTATTCTTGTCTTCGTCCTGATTAGTCGGTTTCTGATTTTGATTAGGTTTTTGATTATTGGAATCCGATCGTGAGTCGGGTATGTTGCATAGTTCCGACACCATTCTCTCTCCCTCAACAAAGAAATCAAGGCTGGAAGTGGACTCGGAAGTTAAGTTCCTTTCCTTCCGTTGACGGTCAGCATCGGGATTGTCCTTATACCTCTCATGATATCGAGGGTCAGTATTGTAAGAGTTGCGTTTGTCTTGGCTCTTAACAATTTTCTTCTTCGCGCCAGTTCCAATCGGTTCTTGATTGGAGACGGACCAGGAGCTCTGACCGCGCCTATCGCTGTCGGATCTTCCTCCTATCATCCCAGGTCCACTGTAGTTCGGTGAAGATGGATCAAAGACAAGGCCAACGAGAGGAGAATTAGGTGGTGAACTAAAAGTCGGAGCCGATGGGTTGTTATACCTGGAAATAATGGTGGAATTCAATTTTTATTTAACAAGACTAATACTTCATCGACCAGACGCTTATACCTTGGGTTCTGGTACTGCTGGCTTGACGCGGTGGCTTCATAAATACCGGTCGCGACGCGGCAGTACGTCGCCATGTTCTGATCGGACAAATCTTTACTGGAACATCCTGAAAGCGTAATATAAGAAAAGTGTTAATAACAACAAACTTTTCTGTTGAAATTTTAACCACTCAATAAGATAACAAATTTTGAAATTAAATTAAATTCAACAATAAATAAAATGCAAAATTTAGAGACTGTTTGGTACTGGATACAAGTAGGAATTTAGCTTAGCCTAATAGTCTACTATTACGATAGAGCCATAAATCCATGAAATAAATCGTAAGTACCATAGTTCTTCTGCTGCATCACGGCGTACTGATGCTGGGTCTGGTAGCCATCGCCCTGGTGGGGCAAGCCCCGCTCGCGCCCCCCATCGGGCCCGCCGTCTCGATACTCCCCCGTCTTGCTCGAAACACCCCCACCATACTCTTGCATTGGGCTCGCAAATTTCTACAAATTTTCACATGTTAGTATAGAATAGAGATACACACAGGCGGACCCTGGCAATGGCCGGGATTAACGCCAGGTAGAAGAAGAAGTATAGAATAGAGATACGGAAAAAAAAGGGAGTCGGTGATAGCATTGATAGGACAGAATGGAAGAATAGAACGTGTTCCGTAGACTTCAGTGACTCAAGACAAGGACAGGAAGATGACGATTTTTGTTTGATGTAGCACAGCTATCTTTTGAAATCTGTAAGGTTGGATCAGAAATCTAGAAATTTTCGGCTTGAGAAAAAATCCAAAGCCAAGATACCTGCCATGTCCCGGTTCAGTTTCTCGAGCATATGATCAGCTCTGAAAAAAAAAGCCCTGACAATATTCAATAGAGATGTATGCTTATTTAAACTAACGAAAAGTTACTCCATTACCAAATCCATGATTACCGAAACCGATTCACATTCTGCCTTCCACGAATATTTCGATGTAGTTTCTGAAATATCAACTAAGGATGATTTGATATTTTTTAATAAATTCACCGTACTGAATCTTGCTCTTCCGACAAACGGTTATAGCTCTATAATTAGCCTGTAACTTGATAAAACTGTTCTTTTTTTCTTAAAATTAAAATTGTTTGATTAGAAGATATTTTTTTAAATCGAGTATGACATTTGGAGGATAATCTCACCTAGATCTAGTAGGTGTCCGTCGCCGATATCATAAAATGAGACATTTGCAGAAAAAAAAATATTTTCGCACTTATTCCTTCCACTCTTTATTCCTGTTTCTTGAGGAAATACTACTTTGCAGTCGCTACGAAACTTAGCCGTTGGGACTATCCTTTTTCACAAATATTCGTATTAACTAATATTCAAATATATTTTATTAGACTTACCGATTTGTTTGCACCCTTGTCCTTCTCTGGAGGCTCTTCAATATCAATACATATTACAATAAATAATACCTATCTAGGTGTTTGTCAAAGTGTCCGTGTCTATGTTTTACAACGATATTTTTTATTCTTACGCATTAACCAATATGATTTAACACGATTTGGATGATTCCAGCTCTTCAACTATTGCTTATTTTCTAGATTTCTGAGAATTGAATATTTAAAATCATTATATTTTTTATTCACTACCTTCGATGTAAGTTGGAAAATGTATGACTTGCCAAATAATTGAAACCAACCATATGATTTCGTTCATTTGTTTCTTGACGTCTTCCATTTTTGCTTTTCTGAAGTGGGAATGTGCGGCCATGAGTTTGCATGTAAACTCCGTGTAGTTCCGTATCTTGGGTTGTAAGTAATATGCTCGAAGTGCAGAAGCTAATGCATGTGTATAACTTACGACATAATTAAAATTATACCATCCTTATGCAACACTGTCTAATAACCTCATCATTGCGTTGGAAAAGAAAGTTATCTAAATTACCATCTGTATACAATTTACTTTGTGCATGTAGGTTGTTCATGCTTATGGTCACCGTCTAAATTCACCATCCTGAATCTTTTTGTAGTTGTTATCCAGTTGTATGCACTATAAGAAGCTGGCAAATAATCATCTTTTCACTTTACGGAGAATTTTAAAAAAAGAAGGTTTAGTCTGTGGCCTACATTGTAGACCAGAGCGTAATTTAAGCATATATTGGACTGCAAAGCAATAAAAGGGCTAAAACGTCGGCCAATAATCAATTTATTTGCACAAAAAACCAATTCATATTAATTTAGAACGATTTAAATCATTGACAGATGATTTTGCCGATGAACATTAGCGCAGTGGTGAGAAGGGTTGTGGTGGCTGTGGTCTGAGGGGCCCCGTTGCAGAAGTCGGTGAGACAGGAGCACACTTCCTGCCTACCCCCGTAGCCGGCGCGGTGGTAGCATTGACCCTGGAGAAAGTAGAAAAAGTGAATAAATATTTGTATATTTCGAAGAAGTTCAAAAAGTAAATTTGCGAAATCATGCGAAGACTTGTCAGTCTTTTACTGACTAAAACCACACCTGTGTCGTAAGTTGATATTGACCCTACTGGGCCCTACGGTTTGCTAATATTTCTTTGAGTAGCGCGTGGATCATTACGCGCTGTCAATGCGAGTCCAGACTCGATCCGGTCGATTGCCGGTTAGCCGAAAGGTGAGCTATATGTTGTGGATATCTGTAAGCCCGCGTCTACCACAGCTGGTAGTCGGCGTCGGGGCCTTGGCGGCTTATGCACGAGGATGTTAGTGTTCCCACGCTGGCCACCTCCTCCTTCGCTAGCATTACTTCTTCGCAGAAGGAGGCCTGCAATTCCTCCTCGCTCCAGACCATACCCTGAACCAGGGCCCGGGTTGAGAGGTCGCTACCGCCAATTACCCCCTCGAGGATACGGCGGTGCTCTACCCAAGCTGGGCAGTAACCATGGAGTTTCTTTCCAGTTCTTCTTCATAAGAAACGACCAATTGGAACCGAGCACTAGCTTCTGACGTTTTATAAGTGATGGTTTACATGTAGGCTTATGTGAAATTAAAATATTTTGATTTTGAGCACGTACGACGTTCGGCAGATGATGATGACGAAGAAATGCTCTATTAGCATGGTTCATCATCATCATCTCAGCCGAAAGTCATACACTGCTGGACATAGTCCTCCCTCAAGCCTCGCCACAACGACCGGTGTTGTGCGTCTCGTCCAACATACCACAGTATCTCGAAATAAAAGTCCAGTGTGGTCGCGCACAATGGGCCTCATCGGAAGGCTTCACTCCTGCTCCCATATAATTGTTATCTATTTTTTTTTTAATTTTTATAAACTAGTACTTATCTACGATCCCACCTGATGGTAAGCAATGATGCAATCGTTGATGGTGAGGCGCATTAGTTTATTAAGAGCCTATTCACTCTAGCCTTTAAGACACCTAAATTACAATCGGATGGGCCCTGCCCACTGCCACTTAAGTTACCTTGAACTTGGTCTCATCCCAGCCGCAGCTCCTGATGACCCGGCTCTCGGGCAGCCTGCCGTTGACGCCGTAGTCCACGTGCTGCACGATCTTGCGGCACAGGGTGTGCGTGACGCCGCGGTCGTGGTCGGAGCAGTTCCTCTTCAAGTTGTCTGGCAGCTTACCGTCCAGGCACATGGAGTTGGTGGCGCTGTTGCACTCGTAGCACATTATTGTTGACCCTGGAAAGTGTTGCGACATTTTCAGCTTTTTTTTAATAGTATAAATTAGCGCTGGACTATGATCCCATCTGATGGTAAGCAGTGATAGAGTGCGTCTAATGAAAGCGCGACCTGGAGTTGTTTTTTTTTAATTTAATTGGCAACATTATTTAGCCGCAATTGCAGGAAATAAAAAAAATTGTGAAGTGTCAAAACATGCTTCTCCTACTAGTTAGTAATACCACATACAAAATGTTTGGATTTGACCTCTTTTTCCCAGGTCGCGCTTTCATTTTATACACCATCAAGGTTTATAGAGTCCGTCTCTCTATAAACCTTGATGGTGTATGCACTAGTTTATTAAAAGCCTGTTTACTCTAGCCTTAAAGGTACCTAAATTAGAATCGGACAGGAAGACCGCACCAGGCAAATTGTTTCAGTCCTTCCATGTACGTAGTACAAACGTTTTAGATACTTTTGACAATGAAAGAAATACTGAAATTCGATACGAATGGATTTTTGATAAAAATAAAATCAAGAATGTTGGTCTTTCAGTACGGTAGAATGACGTAGAGGCCGTAAAAATATATACTTATTTATTATTAAAAAAACACGGAAGTAAGCAATTTCTGAACGAAACTGCACCACTTCAGTTGGTTTATTGCTCTAAGGTAAAATCATATCAGAAGTTGGTGCTAAACCACGCAAGCACTAATTTCTACATTTATAACAAAATTTAGAGAAAGCAGCCAATTACTATTTTGAACTCTCTCCGTAACTATGAGAATTCTATCAAGTTCCTAATAGCAGTATTACTATAAAAAAATTCTTACTGTACAATGGGAGCGAAAGTCTATAAATTTTAAGTTGTACATTTATATTAAGTGGACCAAATTGCTATAGTATTTTTCATGTAAAATGCTATTTTAGTGCAGACCAGAGTAATTGGTGGAAGTAAAAAAGAGATATTCTCATTCAATTGGTTTCTAAAAGATTCGAGATTTCAAATGACAAATGATTTTTATTTTGCAAATATTTTTTTTTTCGTCAGTTTATACTAGATTACGCCGGTAAAATAAAATAATAATAATTTAATCTAATATCTTGACTTGCTCACGGGGTTGTCAACATGCGGAATGTGGACTCAAATATTTTACAATCGATAGTTTTGTCACCCGATGGTTTAATAACCGCGAGCCTCAACCAACATCTTTGGAGGTTCTCGTTAGGCGGCTGGATGAAATTTTTAATTCAAAAGGAAATGGAATGTATTGATAAGATTTTTTTTTCTATAGAGCTGGACCCTGTTCTCAATACCAGTAGGAAACTGTTAGTTGTTAAAAATATTTTTAGCAATTAACTATATGTAAAACCTAGTTTAATGAATTAAAGTAATATTTAAAGAAAACGATGTATGTATGTTTTTGTTTGTAATAAATAAACTCAATATCACAGGGCTGATTAAAAAATATTCTTTCACCGATGGAATGCTATTTTGTCACTGAGTGACTAACAGCCGAAACCAATAACCTATCTATCACATATCGGAGATTGAAAAACAAATGAAACAACAGAAAACATGATAATTTTTGTATTGTATCATTTGTTTTACAATCTCCAGTATGCCAAAACTGGAGATCGATAGGTTATTGGTTTCGGCCGATAGCCTATATTTTTTACTTTCACGCGAGCGAAGCCGCTAATTTCCTATAAATCAATAAAAGTAATTTCATCTCTATCAAACCACTGTACCGCACTGGAAGTGATTCAATTCCATTGACTTTCTTCTCACCCTCGTCGCCACCCAGCCTAGCTGACGCAATACTTGAATGGCACTCAGCTGTAATTGTCTGTGACCTTGTCAACCCTTTAGGCCGCAAGGTTTTCGCACTTAATAGGACCGTCCTTTCTTATTATAAGTAAATTGACAGGATGAGTCAATGTTTGTTGTTCTCTTAAATTCTGATTGCTCTCTTTAACTATCAGATACCCGCAAAACGAGACACAATAGTTAGACAATAACAGCACGGTCGCCGGCTACCGCTCAGGGATTCATGGATTAAATATAAATTGGTTAAATTTACAAAGCGTGGGGCTTTACCATAACGTGTTCACCGTGGGATCTGGAGGCAACAGTCCTTGCACGCATGCACGATTTGCGCGTGGAGATGCAACGCCGGGGCGAAACTCCGCTGCCGCGACAAGTCGCGGCATGGCGGACAGAGTTCCGGCGGGATCTCAGGGTGGCATGGCGACTGCGACTGTCGCAACCCAGTGCTGGGCACGCCGTCATTGAGGCGGTTAGGCCCCTCTTTGAGGAGTGGTTGGAAAGAGGTCACGGCGTCCTCTCTTTCCGTATGACGCAGGTCCTCACCGGACACGGTAAGTTCGGGAGGTTCCTGCATCGAATCAAGCAGGAGAGGACGCCCGGGTGTCGCCACTGTGTGGACCGCCCGGAGGACACGGTGGAGCACACGGTAGAAGTGTGCCCCGCTTGGGCGGAGCACCGCCGTGTCCTCGTGGAGACTATCGGGAGCGGCGACCTCTCGCGCCGGGCCCTGGTTCAGGCCATGGTCCGGAGCGAGGAGGGTTGGCATGCGGTCGCCTCCTTCTGCGAAGCAGTAATGCTCGTGAAGGAGGCTGCTGACCGCGAGCGCGTGAGGGAACGGTCCTCACGCCGCCGCCGCCGAGATCCCGATCCCGATTTCCGACCACCGTAGGCGCGGGTTCGCGGACGGCGAGCACTGGGTAGCTCGCCGTCCGGCAGTCTGGAAATAATCTGGACCGAGCCCAGTCGTCAACGACGCGTTCTGTTCCACGCGCGCCTCAAGGAGATGTCAGCAAACTGTAGGGGCCCGGTAGGGCCGAAGCCTCTGGGGGAACATGTGGTATTCCTAACGGTTGACACCGAGTCCCCCCCAGAACGAAGGCAACGAAGGAACGGGGTAGGGGTTTAGTCAGTAAAAGTCTGACACGCCCTCCCGCTCCGCCCAAGAGCGGGGGAAGTCATTCTGATGATTCCCCTACCAGAAAAAAAAAAAAAACCATAACGTGTTAAAATGACGAGCGCACGAGTGAGAGAGAGGGATAAAGCTTTACACCTATCTATATAGTTTAGGTCGGTTATCTATAACAGTTTAGGTTGTCAAATGGATCGCGTTAAGAGCTCGAGGTAGGGCCTCTATTCAAAATTGTAAACGCCTGTCAAGAAGCAACCGCAACGACCCAATTAGTTGATAATTCGCACTTATCATCATACTATTATAATTTGTGATTCGATTAATCGTCAAGAACTCCTTACATTTTTTTTTAATTCATAAAGACATGTTCACATTATTTTTGCTTTGGACATTACGTCGTTTAACCGGACACAATAAATTTTATTTAAATGCAACTTCAAAATTTGACCCAAACTTTGGGTTTGGGTCACGTTTTGACACAGTTGAAAAAAGCAGACATTCTGATAAACTCCACAGAATTTCATTCTCCTTTGAAACTTGACAATTATTACTGACAATACCAAAAACTTAGCTTAACGTAATACATATACATGTATGTAGTCAGTAAATCAGTAATGCGAACCCCTTCGAATACTACTAACCATTGAGATAAAAATAGAACTAAATCCAGCAGTACATAACATCGATCAATAAACAAAATATGCCCATGAAACAGGATGTAGTTTTATTTGCTAGTCGCCCTAGATTTCGAGGAAACTTGCCTAACGTGTACGGAGCAATTTAAAAATAAACCACTACGCGATCGACTCAGTACCTCGTAATAAAATTTCTACAATTGGATCGTAATGGTACGCCAATTTGTGGTTAGACTGGTGGTGGTGACTTGGTTGGAAATTTTATGAAGAATAGTCAGTTTCGAAGTATTGGTTACTAAGAATCAATATTCTTTAGCAAGCTATAGAAGTTATGTCATTCGAGATTTTTAGGGACAACCTTAAAACATTCATATTTATACATGTTTGAATATCAACCAGTGCGTATCTATCAGCCAATCATTGGCAGAAAGATTAGTTCCAGCACTATCGTGAGTGCTAATCTTCAGAAAAGAACCGCACTTCAATCTGTCAGTCACACTTGCTAACTTTAACAATGCCACTAATAACCATTAATTACTTCAGCCCACCATTGCTAAAGCTAAAGTTAAATAAAATTTATCGAAATCACAAATAGTCTGATTCAAGTTGCGTCTTTCTTTCAAAAGTAATAAAACTTAATTTAATGTTAGATAAAAAATTGCAAACCACAGTTTTCCATTACCTGTTCTCAGTTCAAGGGAAAGGGCAGTACAGAGACCTTAACCGCCATCATGCTTCGCGGAAACAGTTATAGCCATCCGTTCCTATAGTTACAATTACTATAGCAAGTTTGAAGATTGAATCGCAAGTTTTTTGATAAGTAAGATGTAACATATAGTAAACGAACTTAATGGGAGTCAATGAAACTAAGTCCCAAACACCAAACATTCACTCACGAAATTAAATAATAAATTGTAGGAAGCAATAAAATAAATTAAACTAACCGTATTGAAATAGTCCACAGAGAACTATAAAGCCGAAGTAAAAACTCGCCATGACTCCAGACTCCAGCCCTTGGGTAGCAACCACAGCTATCTATCAGGTACACTCCACTTCTGACTTTGATAGGGAGTATCAACGCCGCAAGGTTGAATCCAGTGCAACCCGCCTGACTTTTGTAACAGGATGAACCTCATTGAACACAACAGCGGAACACGCCAATTTAGATTGTTAGGTGATTTTATTAGGTCATACTAGATTACGAAAATAAATCGAGGCAATTGTCGTGATCAATCCGATAGATTGGACTATTGTTGAGGTTTAGATCTCAACGATGATGAAAGAGTTGGAAATGAAAATCAAGATCATGAAAAACTTTTAATAAATACATCCGCAAATTACAAACACAACAATGAAGCATCGCTAAACAAAATGTACAGTGATTGCGGCTTTGGTAACTTCATCAATGCTATCTGCATTGCTCGTAATATATACTCTGTCCCTCTGAACATAAAGTTCAACATCGTCCTTATGTTTCTAACGTGTGAATCATGTGTGATTATCGTCTATTTACATAGATTTGCTAAATTCATTAACGTGTTAACACCACACATATTCCTCTATAGCAACACGTATTCATACAAATAAATTACACACATCTATACAGTTCTTGCTATATCTATTTTAACATCTAAATCTATCAGCTCTTAGATTTCGCCAACTATATTAGTGCTCTCAAAATAGTAAGCCTCAATAGTTCACGAAACAACAATAGTTTCTTTGGTACATACGAGTATTTCTAATATCTTAGCAGCAATAGTGCTTTTTATATCATTTTGTTTCAATAAAATTACAAAAATTCTTTATTTGGCAGTGACTTGAGTGTTTAAGACAAGCCTTTGAGAACTAGTTGTGCTTTTTTGCTTTTTGACGATCTTACTTCCAAACTTCATGATATGTTTTCCTTAGTGGCACTACAAGTGGTACTGATGCTGTGGACGGTTGGCGCGGGCGTCCACTAGAACCTCAGCAGTGCGAAGGTGATGAGCATGAGGGCGGTGGCTCCCACCGGGATGGAGGCGGCGTTGCAGCCGTCTTCGAGGCAGGAGCATACTTCTTGTCTGCCACCGAAACCTGAGCGCTGGTAGCAGCGACCCTGGGGGAGACGAATCAAATGTTATGTCAAATATGGTCGTCATTGTGGTTTTTCTTAGGATTAGTCTAGAAGATGGGTAGACAAATAAATCTTTTCTCAATCAGCCCTTGACTTGTTGGCCATGCCACAACCATTTTCATATAAAGTACCAGCGCCTTAACACAGCAAAATTAGCACTCCACTGCTAATCTCGTTTGTGCCACGCAAACCAAGCTTTAAGTATGTCAATATCAGTGTGGTAATTTGCATATCGTTAGAGAAAATAAACGATACCAAAGTACGTCGAGAAGATAGACTCATTATTTGTTTGTTTTACTCATTGAGTTCACGGAGATTTGGAATATTTAGAATTGAACACTGACACATTTCGTTAAAGATGAATATGTCATGTGTATATGAATTAGGTTTACAATATAAAAGAAATAAAAGTTTTCTGAGGAAATTCAGGTGATTTTGAGAAGAACTTTTGGTCTGGTAAAGTCTGGGATTGCGCTTCTTCTTAGGTCTTATTTTTTTAATGACAGATTAGTTTTCTTTTGACCCTGATTTCGCCTATTGGTAAAGAATGGATGAGATCCATGGTGGAACGAGCAAACCCAGAGAATATCTGTTTCAATTGTATGCTAAAGGGTCAAGGTTAGAACAAAATTTCTATCTCACCTTGTAAGTGCTATCGTCCCAACCACATCCTCGGATGACTCTGCTATCCGGAGGCATGCCGTTCATCTCGAACTCCACGACTTGGGAGATCTTCCTGCACATGGTGTCCTTGGGTCCGCAGGGCAGCCGCAGGGAGTCTGGCAGCTTGGTCATCAGACACCGCGAGTCGTTGTGGCTGTTGCATTGGTAGCAGGTGATTGCTAAGCCTGGGGGAAGAAGAATTAGAGAGATTAGGAGTCTGGATAAAGATAAAAAATTTAAGAATGAGAAAAAGAGTAAAAACATAGTTTCTTTAATGTAGTTTAATACTGATAATGATCATGCATGAGTTTTTAAATTGTTGACAAAGGCTACTGCAGATTGCTTTATTAAGTTTGATAGAGTGATTGATTGAATTAGTTTAATTATAATCATTTTGGTTCCTTTATCTACAACTACGTGCGTGAGAATTACAGTGCGTTCCTATTCAGTACACACATTCTAATCAATGTATGTTACATATTCGAAAGAAACGCTGATACATGACTGCAGTTTAGCCCAGCTGTTAAATGACAATTGATCTCAGTGATCTCATCCTATGCTAAGTACTATAGAATGTTGTGGGACTGACTTGGTGTTCGTTTAGCTTGCCACGCGTGATCTCTACGGGCGTGTGTCTGACCTTTGGGATGGAAATGGGAAGAAATGCGATCAAACTGTTAATGCCATAAAAATAGATTGATTTTACATATTCTATGGGTTAAAATAAATTATTCCTTAATATCTTAAGATACTTATGTCGTTGAAATACAGAAACAAAGGATAGATTGTATGAAAGATATGAGTGATGATATGGGCTAGACAGAGAGTGACTTTGCAGATGATGGAAAGAGAATTATCGAAGAAGAAGACACGTTCAGCAGATATCAAATTGATAGAAGTCATAGCAGCATGTAGAACATAAAAGTCAGAATAGTTCTTAATATCGATTTTTAAAGAGAAAAACTGTTTGTTCTCTACTCATTAATTTTGACTGTTTACGAAGATGTGAAATTATTGGTTTATTCAGTAACGGCTAATGTAAATAAGATAACTCTTCCACGAAAACTAAGTAAATTAAATTATCTCCGCGTGGCAGACTAATATTAAACTCTGCAAAAATTATAGTTCCTATGAAGTGCAGCAGCGAAAAATAGCTATCAGAATTGTGAATCACACTGATATAAATATGAATATCTACATTAATATAATAAAGAGGTAAAGTTTGTTTTTTTGTTTGTATGAGGTAATCTGTGGAAGTACTGGTCCGACTCCTAAAATTTTGTCACCATTTTCTAGAAAGCTGCTGTATTTCTGAGTGACATAGGCTATATTTTATGTACGCGGGCGAAGCTGCGGGCTAAAGCATATAATATGTATAGTATACCAATATTATAGAGGTATGTAAGATTGAAGAGTAATCTTTGAAGCTACTGGACCGAATCTGATAGATATTTGTTTCACTTTACGAGTATTCACTGAATGTCATAGACATATACTTTCTATTTTCACGCGGGTGATAATGCGCAAGGAATATGTAGATAACCGTGATATTTGTAAAACATGAGATGATTGAAAAGAGCGTCCATGGAGTTATTTGCATATTCTTCTCCATAGAGATTTACGCTTTGGCATGTGCGTTATTTTTCTGACAGACTTCTTGACAATTCAAAAGTGAATGATTTATCTGAGTTAAATGTCAGAATCTTGAATCTTGGTGCCGCTGGCACAAGCTAGTAACACTAACAATATTATAAAAATGAATGTTTGTGTGTGTATATATTTTTGTGTTTGTTACTCCTTCACGCTGAAACTACTGAAAGGATTTGTATGAAATTAGGCACACGGGTAGACAATATGGATATTGATACTAGAATAGAACAGGTTACTTTTCATCCCGGGAGTATGTATGTTCCCTTGGGACAATATTTTGCTTCGACGCTTATACAATTTTGGGAGCAGAGATCATATTGTAGTCAATTCTAATAAAACACAAAGAAGTACCAAACTGATATGAGTTAAGAAGAGGAAGTGACCAATTGTTGAGCGGAATACTCGGTCCTTACGAGTTCAATCTGCACCCACGCACCTCGCTGATACCACTCAAGTTCCTTTCAATCATGACACGGAATGTTGTGAAAGATTTCTTCAAGACATACGACATGACGATGAAAATACAATGGCTGCTGTTAATATCAGTTATATTCCCTCTTCTAGAGAGGAGCCCTGCAGTGGGAACATTATAAGGCCGATAATGCTAATGCTGTTAATATCATATCACAAAGAATATTCATATTTTAAAGAAGTTTGCGAGTGTCTGTATATGTTTTTTTAATTATGAATGCTTGAATGGTTGAACAGATTCCGATGAAATGATTGATTTATTCACAGGGAGACTATGTCCTAGAATAGCACATAGTAGGCATAATCGTTCCTTTGGGATGATTTCTTCAGTCTTTATCTAGGGTGAAATAAGTCACGGTAAATCTCAAACGTTCCCACAGCTGTAATCTGTATCGTTTTAAAAAACTAATAGTCAATTCCTTTAAGAATTCCATTATGGTAGAACTAGGGTCGCAGGCTGTCCATTTGCATGTTAATTTTATAATAAGAAGGTACTGTATTTTATGTGTAACTTCAAGCAAAGCTACTCTGTGATTTTATTGAAATCAGTTCCTATCCAAGAAGTACCAACTTTTGCATTTATTCAAAAAAATATTGTGATGCTAAAACTGTTTATTACTTAAACATATCCAACAAGTAAACAGTCATATAAAGAAATGTGATAAAAAAGATAAATTGAATAAAAACATGTAGACAAAAGAGCTCAACACACTCATAAAAGTGTGTACAATTAGTTAATCTACCGCCTGCAGATCATACGCGCCCATGTTTCCCCTTGTCCCACTTTTTCTATCGATTCACGAAACAACAGACTGTTACAAAGTGGGAGCAAATTTATTGGAATATAGGGAAAGAAAAAAGTATTTCATGACCAGTTTGATAGGGTCTACGAAACGTCTACGAGGCCTCTACGACGTAGACCATGGGGTCTACGATTTTTCGTAGCGGATCATCTTTAAATTTTGCCTTTTTAAGGGGCAATTAAGATACCTTATGGCTTTCCCTCCCCAAGAGAGGAAGCCTGAGTCCCAGCAGTGGGAACATTATAAGGCCGATAATGCTAAAAAATAAGGCTTTGAAGCGAGTTAAAGCTATACTATTACGATATACTTACAACGTTTTCTTTGAAGATTTAGGCAGTGATGTCCACATTTATCCAGTTAACATAGACATACCAAATATTGGAGAATTCAATTTAAAATAGTATTCTAAACCATTCATCAGTTGAAATATTTCACCTACTTTCCATAAGCTAGCCGACAGATAAATAACATTGTAAACATAGCATAATATGAATGCCTTCTGTTTGTTTATTGCGGTGCGCCAATATCAATTTCACAAATGCAAATCTTTTACTATAAACATTCAACATCATCTGTGTTTATCTACGAGCTTATGAAAATGTATAGATAGTTTCAAAGATGTAAACTGTTTCTGGGTATTTTTTGACGTTATATTTTAAGATAGTTATTGAGGAGTAAGAGTATGTGTTTTAATAATGTGTTTATATTTCGACTAGCGTATGCCAGCGGCTTTGCCCGTTTGTACACCCGTTTCATCCCTTAAGGGAGTCAAATTTTGAAAATCCTGTCTTAGTTCTTGCCTTTGTCGTAAAAGTGAGCGTTGTGTAACATTTGACACTCCTATTCCTAGTAATTTCGACTGTGTGTTGATATGCTAGACAGTTTCTCCTTTTGTACATATAGTTACAGATATTGAATTAGGAGTAGCATGAGTATGTTTTTTTAATAATTTGTATGTATCTCGACTAGTATGACTATTTAAAAATATATCATAGCGTTGGCGTCAGCCTTACTTATAATGTTCCCACTGCTGGAACTAAGAACAAGAGAGGAGGCTCTCGGAGAGGGAATGGGCCATAATCTACCACGCTGACCCAGTGTGCGTTATTTTAAAATTTAGTAAAAGGAAATAATTGTAAAGGTAATAAAACTTTAGCGGACAGTTATTAAAGTAAAACTTTAAAAAAATCTTTGTATGACGATGTAAATTTAAACATTCGAAGACCATCTTTATAAATATAAAGGCTGAACTTGTTCAAGCATGTTGAACAAGTTGCAGTTTTGATTGAGAAGTCATCTCGTGAATCAGCTGATGTTTGATTGTCTGCCCACGCTCCACATACATGTGACAATTAATAATTTTACTGTTAAAATACTTCAGTAATAAAATTAGATCGGTAAACAAATTGTGTGCACTGTGTTTGTGTGTGTGTGCAATCTTAGACAATTAAATAATATCTTTCTCTATCCTGTTAATCCAAGATCATATCAAAATCAAACTAGTAACTACACTTAGTAGAGGATACGATTATTTATGACCTTCACCCGTATCTTTATAGGATTCATCCTTTGTAAGTACTTTATATATCAAATAATAGATCGCCGGCGGATTAGCTAAAAAAAATCCTGATCAAACTATTATAAATTATTTATTTATTATTTTATTTCACATAGGGGGAACATTACAAAATGTCTAAATGCCAGTGAGTCCCACTTCGATTATTATCATACATTAGGATTAAGGATTACTGTACACTTCAATATCCATTGGCATACTATACGTTTTATTTGATTTCCTGTGCATGAATGAACTTATTGACCTTGAAGTATTTCACAATATGCAGTGGTACAGATCACATTACATTTTTCACTATATATATTGAAATGGAGCTTTGCAGATAATCAGTTTGTTGTAACAGTTGAGAAAGCTTCAGAAAAACTCAACATATTGAAGTGTGACACAATAATATATAGACTAAGAACGTGCTAGAATTTTTCCAGAATAAAACAATTAAGTTAAAAAATAGTATGATATTCCAAAGTTAAGAATGTCATAGAAAAAGTTTCGAAAGACCAGAAAAAAACTTCGCAAAAGAGAATGACTGGAAACATGATCACAGTTGAAGGGTGTCTTAATTGAATAAAGCACAAACCTTGTTGTAGCAAACTGCATATTACCGCCAAAAAGCAAATTAAAACGAGCGCCATTTTGTGTGTTGTTGGAACAGGTAACCGTCGGTTCAGGTCGCTGCGATCCGCACACGGTTGCGATCGGCAGCCCACTGACTATCCGCTCTACGCTAGATGGTATATCTACTACAAATGTGCTCCGCTTATTCAATTGCTCTAATACCTTAACAAATTGACTGCTGTATATCGTTGACTATTGGCAATTCTTCGTTTAGAACATATTAATGGACGGATTTTTTTTTAAGACGGAAATAATTCAATTACTTATCCCGGTCTTGGGCGGAACGGGAGGGCGTGTCAAACTTGTATTGTCTAAATCTACTTTTCCCTTCTTTGCCTTCAGGGCCCCGGGATTCTCATTTACACAACCCAGGGTCCCAGTAGACTTTGACTCTACTAGGCCCCGTCCTGTTTTCTTGACATCTCCTTGAAGCGTGCGTCACTACGTGCCGTCGACGACTCGAGGTCGGTCCGGACGATCATCGGAGGGCCGGACTGCGAGCTACCCATTGCTCGCCGTTCGCAAGCCCATGCCTACAGTGGCTGGAACTCTGGTTCCAAATCCGAATCCTGGCGGCTGGGGCGTGAGGAACTCTGTTCGAACCGTGCCCTCACGCGTGCGGCCAGATAGCCGCATATTAATTAATGGTTGGATAGGGGCTGAAGTATCGATGTAGCGACAAGTTTTTACTGGTTGAGATTACAGCGGTCTTCAAGGTTGCCTGTTAGATCATGTACGGTACAAGATCGCGTGATTACCTGTAGTTCTGTTGTTTATAACCCAAGATATGTGGGGTTTATGTAAGGGCTTCGATCGCTAGTTTCTAGGGCGTTTTCAGTGAAAGCTCTGTATTGGTTTTTCAGTTGAGCTTTATGCTGTTTTAAAATTGTACTAGATAGTTCGAGCTTTACTTTAATTTATCTTACATTATTTAGCTTTGTCGTTGCGGCGACTTGGGGGAGGCCTATGTCCAGGATCCTTGATGAGGACGTCTATCGTTTGAGATGATGATGACTATGATGATTTAGCTTTAGATACTGCTCCCTTTTTGTGGGTTTTACTGTGACGTCAAACGACGTCGTACTTTTGAATTATTTCTTTTAGGTACATATTTTTAGAGTAATTAAGAGTTTTTAAAATTCCATCCGTTGACTGCGTTTAAGTTCAAAAATATAAATAACTAGCTTTTACCCGCGGCTTCGCTCCCGTCAAATGACTACCCTACATATCCTACGCTACCCTACCCTACCTTCCTACCTACCCTACACTACACTACCCTACACTACACTACACTACCCTACACTACCCTACACTACCCTAAACTACCCTAAACTACCCTACACTACCCTACACTACCCTACACTACCCTATACTACCCTACACTACCCTACACTACCCTACACTACCCTACCTACCCTACTTTACCTATTTTTTTTTTTTGAATTGTTCTCTCCGTAAGAACCATAATTGAACTTCAAGGAACATTTAAAAAAAAAATCAGCCAAATCGGTCAAGCCGTTTTCATGTTATGTCGTGACAACGGAAAACGGGTTTCATTTTTATATATATAGACTAGCTTTTACCCGCGGCTTCGCTCCCGTCAAATGACTACCCTACATATCCTACGCTACCCTACCCTACCTACCCTACACTACACTACCCTACTTTACCCTACACTACCCTACAATACCCTACACTACCCTACACTACCCTACACTACCCTACACTACCCTACACTACCCTACACTACCCTACACTACCCTACACTACCCTACACTACCCTACACTACCCTACACTACCCTACACTACCCTACACTACCCTACACTACCCTACACTACCCTACACTACCCTACACTACCCTACACTACCCTACACTACCCTACACTACCCTACACTACCCTACACTACCCTACACTACCCTACACTACCATACACTACCCTACACTACCCTACACTACCCTACACTACCCTACACTACCATACACTACCCTACACTACCCTACTTTACCTAACTTTTTTTTTTAATTTTTCTCTCCCTAAGAACCATCAGTGAACTTCAAGGAACATTTTAAAAGAAAAATCAGTCAAATCGGTCAAGCCGTTTTCATGTGATGTCGTGACAACGGAAAACGGGTTTCATTTTTATATATATAGATATCATATTTTAACAATTTAATTTGATTCATTTGAGAAACACACATCATACTAATACTATATAATAGGTTGGTGAGTGTGTATAAAGTATGTTTGTTACGTCTTCACACTCAAACGGCTGAAAAGATTTCGATGAAACTTGATACACGACTAGACCATATCCTGGAACAGCATATAGGATACTCATCCTCTCATTCACTCTATTCAACAGTCTATTCTCTCGGCTAAATTTTCCACAATTACGGGGACTCACCCACTAGTTGCCTATATTTTATCATCCACGTGTTTGCTCCTGCAGATCATAGCCATTCTTTGTTGCGACAGAGATCTAGTTGTCCACTTAGGGTAACTGCGACGTTGTCGACCATTCATCACGCATTCAGAAGCGGTTCATTGTAGAGCAGCACACAATGACTCGAGGCCGGCACTCTCAATGGATGGAATGTAGATTGTAGACTTAGCTTATTTATAGCTTTATAACAGTTATTGAGTCCTGGATCTGAGCCTTAGAGCCCTATCACGGTTAGGTAGGGCTCTACCTACCTAAGATAGGGCTCCAGGGGCGGCTGCCAGCCAGACCTCCACAACCCATTAACTGTGGTAACACGGTACTTCATGGCAAGACTGAAGTCAGATTCACTGGCTTCTAACCATCCGTAACGACTGCCAAAGATCTACAAATGACAGCCGGGACCTACGGCTTAACGTGCTTTTCGGGGCACGGAGTAAACTCGGTATGTTAAGATGGTCACCCATCCACAGACCAACATTGGCAAGCGTTGCTTAACCTGGAAGATCGACCCGTGCGGCTGTTATTATCTAGCCACGAGCTCCTGGTTAAGTTCTAACGTTGTGTAAGTATTTCAGGCGGTGTTGGTAAGCCTCACACAAGGTGGATCTGTTAAGGGTAGCAGGAAGCCGATGGATGTAAGACGCGTAGGACCGGTCGTTGTACTGATCCTTAGACTGACAAACAAGTTGAAGTTATAAGTTGGTTTGAGATTTAAAAATGAAATGTGTGAAATGAAAGTGATATAAGTATAATGAGACTATCATGGACTTATGACAATAACTATCCACCATAAAATAACATCATCAAAACCTTACCAATAAAAATAAATTACGCCATCACGCCCATCACATTATAGAGCGTAAGGGTGATGTTATGTTAAGAAATGGACTTAAAAATATACAGACATACGATGTGATCTCGGAAGATTTCCTACCAGCTATCGAATAAGTCTATCATTGAAGTTCTTTATCAGATCTGCAGGATTCTAAGGAATGATACAGGAGTTCCGTTTCATATCTCCGGAGTTCATCATCAGAGGATGGACTATATTTTTATGGGGCCATTTCGAGAGCATACCCTATCACACAAAATCAAATAATTCAAAATTTGTCTATTATAGACCAAGAAGTTGATGACCAATTAATTATCTTTTCCTACAAAACCAATTTAGGTGCTATAGTCCGTCTAATGAAAGCGCGACCTGAGAAAAAGAGGTTGAATCCAAAAATGTTGTAATGTTGTACTAACTAGTACGAGAATCATGTCTTGACACTTCACAATTTTTTTTATTTCCTACAATAGCGTCTGAATAATATTACCAAATAAATTTAAAAAAACACTCTTGGTAGCGCTTTCATTAGACGCACTTTATATTTATATCTTTTTTCTGCAATGAAATTGAAGGTGGTCCCAAAAGTAGGTTCATTAATCCCTTAGAATGGCATAAAAGTCATAAATGTGTTGGACAATAACCCCAATTTGTTCCATGGCCATTTAAATAGAACTGCTTCGCAAAAATATATTTCTAAACAAAAACAGAAACATCAAGAAAATATCGCTGAACAAATTACTAAAAGAAAAGTCAGTCTTCAGTCTTGTAAGTCATGAAGTACCGTGTTACCCCAGTTAATGGGTTGTGGAGGTCTAGAAGGCAGCCGCTCCTCGTAAAATACTGGTATTCAGCTAAATCCGGCTTGACTGGAAGCCGACCCCAATATAGTTGGGAAAAGGCTAGGCAGATGATGATGATGAAATTACTAAAAGAAACATTCAGTCGACTTGGAAAACTCCTCATTTTTCAAAAGTTTGTAATTCCGATGGCAATTTCCTTCAAAAGGAATCTCCCTATCCTTATATACTCGTAAGACGTTACCAGAGGTGTCACTTGGCATAGACACAACGGTTGAGTCTATTAGTAACCTCCTCCGCTCACACACAATCCTCACTTAACGGTGATACAGCGATGAGTATCCTGCGCACAGGCACACGACATTATAGCTCCTAGATTTTTACAGTCCCACAGCTGGACAAGAATGTTAAAAGAAAACATTCTGTCTAAATTAAAAATGACAAAAACTATGCAAACTGAAATTTTTAAGGTTTTTTTAGGTAAGAATTCTTCAAATGACTTTTCTCGCTCTGGGATTATAGTGACATCTTTGGCACCACATGTAAACTAAACTACAAAATCCGTCATTGTGTAATTAGAGTTCTCCACGCGATATATGTACAACTACAGCCCGAAATCATCTAACGCACACAAAACATACGTCTATTCGGGAGATCCTCCGTTTTCAACGGAGATTCCAAAGAGAGAATCGAAAATGACAGACTTTTACTGACTAAAACCCATCAGTGTCCTTCAGTTTCTCTTTACGTTTTAGGGCCACGCTCGTTCTAAGTTCACGCCAAAATTCTTTACAATAGTGTGAGCGTTGCGTGCAAGCGTTATAAAAACCCACGCTTCATGGGGTTGTTTTCAAACCACAGAAAAACTTTTCCATGATTTATGATTCAACATGGGGTGAGGAAGCTATTCATTCGTGTCTGATAAATTAATGAACTTTATAAAATTTAACTGCTGTTTTTTGTTTTACGTAATAAAAATCAGGACATAAAATAGGGATTCATAACCACTGACTTTGCATGCCACAGCCGATGCGATGAAGTAGAGTCGACACTTAATAGGTATACAGTCAGTAGTGGTGGTGGTGGGTGGTGGTCTGTGAATAGTACGAAACGCCAATAACGCGTAATACAGTTTATATTTATCATTTATATCTCAAAGACTAACGAATATATTCTATTATAGGTATGCCTGATGAGAAACAATTTTTAAAAAATATAGTAACAGCACAGTCTATTTATACTGCGGTAACAGAAAGTGCCCAGTACCTTATGCGTTGCAAATCCAATTACTGCCTATCTAATGAGTGGGCAGGTACATTACAAAAACAAATCTCAAACGTGCTGTCGTTGTACACAAGCGCATCGCTCTTATCAGTACCTACTGTTGTATAAAACAGTATACAAAAAACTACTTTATAGTTTTATTTACCTTTCACAACCCCCACTATTTCTTAATTACATTGTATACTAATATGTATTTTATTTATTTAGTATGAAGGCCTAGTCAAGTGGAGTGGAGTTCCACACTGGCACTGTCGATCGAGGAAGCCACATCAGCCAAATAATTTGTGCAGCGGCCAATCTGGGATTGAAAAACAAATGATACCATACAAAAATTTACATGTTTACTGTTGTTTCATTTGTTTTTCAATCTCCGATATGTGATGGATTGATTATTAATTTCGGCCGTAAGAGATTTCCAGATCGACCACTGCAGTTCTCGGCCAGAGGAGAGATGTTTTGATTGGATGATAAAAAACATTTTCCAGAGAATCGAATCTTCTTTACATAGTCATAAAATATAATCTCTGTTATTAAACAAAAAGCCCGTTGCTAAGTCCCAACAAAAATCCTAATGGAAGTGGCACTAAAAATAGAAGACTAATTAATTTGCGTCGCTTATCAACGGCTTTTAGTCAAATGTTGACTGACTTAATAGTAGGGGAGCCCCAGAAGGGATCTCGGGATTTACTAAAGCGCGGCAGATTAATATACAGGGGGATTCCTTGCACCCGGTTAAGTACCTCCACCAAATATGAGGCTCATATATAAAGCCGCCCGTGAAGGATACAGGATCAGATTAGTAAAAAAAAAATGGCCATCAGACATTCTCGAGCGCGTCAGATTAAGGTAGGGTGAGTTAATTACACCCTAAAAAGTGTATATTCCACTAATCTGACAATTTGAGAGTGACGTAAAGAAAGGGGAGGGCAGCAAAGTTGTAAAAAAAAAACGTCATCTCGACATTCTCGAGCGTAGCTAATTTTTTTTTTATTTTGAAGGAAATAATTCAAGAATAATGAAAAATATATAATCTGACGATTTCCGCAAGCCGAAATAACAAAAAATCGTCGATAAAGTTAAATGCGTGCAGTTGTGTGATGGCTATATTTCCTTCTCCGGTTTTTTAAAGAGTTCCCTCAAAATTAGATTTCCTGGGAATTTGAACTGATTTGGACCGTTAGATTTTGAGAAATTTTGAAAAATCTCAAAAAAAATAGTTTTATATTTTGAGAGTGGTTTTTTTTAAATAACTTTTAAACGGCTTTATCGATCAACTTTAAAAAACCAATCCGCTTTTGAGCTTAAAAAACCACGTCAATCGCTACCAAGCTGGTCAAAATTGGTTGATTCGTTCGAGAGATATTGTGAACGAAAGAAACCCGAAAAAATGTTTTTTCAGAATTACTCCAAAATTTTTGGTTCGATAAATTAAAACTAGTAAATAACTTACGAGGATGATAAAACTGCGTCGAATGCCGCCAACCGCGTGAAAATTACTTGATCCATTCAAAAGTTATTGCGGTTTGAAAATTCCAAAAATAGTGTTCTATGAAACTTCTATCAGACTTTCGAGCTGGGAGAGCTCAAATGCATAGAAATATTACTTCTTTGAACTCAGCGAGCTCATAATATCACATAAATTATATTTTGGGTTCAATAATGATATAAGTTCAATTTTAAGCACCCAGGAATGGAATTAGCGGGAAGTTACAGGGGTTTATTTTGTCAGATCAGGCGAATCCCTCTAGATAATTGTCAGATTATGAGATAGTACGTTTAGAACATAAAGATGAACCAAATATATCTTAATCTGACGCGCTTGAGTATTTCAAAATGGCGAATTTTTTTTGCACTTTATGAAGATGGTCGCAAGTTTGCGTCCCATCGAAATCGTCAGATTAGTGAATGAGAGCTTTTTTTTGGTGCACTTAACACTCCCTTAGAAAATCTGACGCGCTCGATTAAATTATTTTTTTTTCATTTTCAACCCTTCCATACAACCACCCCCATCATGCAAACGATCAGATTAACATACGTACATTATTAAAAATACGTAGGGCATTGATACTATCAATATCTGACGCGCTCGAGGATGTCCATGCTACAGTTTTTTTTTTACATATTTAAAAATCTATAGCCGCTTCCCCCACCGATGAAAAGGTATAATCATAGAACATTTTTTTCTTCTTATCATCTAAGCTTTGCAACCCAATAGGTCTCTACGACGCTCGAGTAAATCCCCATTTAGCATCGTGGCCTCCCCTACTATAACTGTTATTACTTTGTGTGTTATTCTAGCTTAATTAACTAGGTTTATTTACATTGTTATAAAATTTACTACAGGTAGGTGGGATGTTGTTCACATAATCTAGAGACTATTTCAAGGAAGAGGCATGAATCACTGGCATATTTTGTGTTACATGAATTGAATAAGAACTACCATAACAATATTTAGATGGATAAGATCTAGAAAATTGCTACGTTAAATCACCTGATTGAATGTTAATTTTAACAATATCCAGCTGTGCCTGTGCTCCTCATTGTAGATCATAGCAAATAGGATCGTCTCAAAATTAGGAGTAGGTGAGAAGTAAATAATGGTGGAGCGGTGTGGGTAATTTTGATTCATGACTTGTAAATCGTGAACTAGAAACCCAGGTAAGCACTTCACTTTATGTATATCATCTAAACAACATTGAACTTAAACGTTGAAGGAAAACATCGCATAGGATCGGTTGATTCCAGACATAAAAATTCGAAGCCTATGGACCCGTTTCATATAGCATTCTATCTTAAAGGCAGGATTTGCGTCTTACTAGGTAAAAAAGTTATAAGGGTGGAGAATGTCTCCGAGCCATGGTCACTCACAATGGGCATCGTACATGGCAACAGGTTACCGGATAGCTCGAAGAATCGCCAAACTTAAGTGGCAGTAAGCAGGGCTAAGCAGGGGACACTCTCACCATAGATCACTCGCAGCATAGATGGTCCAAAAAGTTCTAAAGTGGCGTTGTATTGGAAGACGCAGCGTTGCTAGGCTTTCCATTAGGTGGACCGATGACCTGGTGAGAGTATAGGACAGGACTGTTCGTTTTGGCGACGTTGTAGACGTGAAAAGTGGATGTCTTTCAGCTGCAATGATGATGATTACGGCTATGAAGATGCTTTTATCCTAAACATCGCTTTTCACGACCGTTTACGTAAGTAACCGATGTGGTTTCAGCTGACGGCATTTGCTGACGTAGAAAGCTTCGCTGAATCGATATTTGTACATCTACATACGCATGTTATCGTAATCTTTACTCGGGGTTCAAGGGCACTCGATTCGACAACTATCTGCTGAAGTGGATATAGACTGACTTGCACAGATATTCGTAGAATGAAAACCGAAAATAACTTGAGAATTCATCTAAAGGGTAAAACTGGACTATCAACTTTTGTCCTTTCTGGTAGCTACCTACTAAAATTAAAGCAACCTTAAACATAGGGCTATCTGAAAAAAGTCAATAAATGCGATTTGTGTAACATTAAACCACTTCGGTATACCATTTTTTATAGGCAAACTGCAAGTAACTTTTCTTACTCTGAGTGGAGCGAGAGGGAGTGTAAGACTTTTACCAATCTCTGTTTTCTTTGAGGTACTAGTGGAACGTGACGAGCTGTCGACCCGAGCCTGGTACTTATTGGACGATGAGCTACCCCAAACTCGCCGTGCAAACCCGCGCCTGCCGATTACTGACGCCTAGGGCGCTTCCGTCAACTTCGGTAAACAATAGTAACCGATATTACTAGGTTAATTAGGTACAACAGCTAATCATAGACTTGTGTGCTATAAATATTCGAGACTGGGAGTGTTACTAAAAACTCATTAACTTGTTTAATGTAGGTACCACCCAAGACGTAAAGTGGACGGAATCAAATAGCATTGACGTTCGTGCATAACTTTCAAAATTTAGAGCCAATGTGTACTTTGCAATTCAAGGCATTAATTTCAAGTACGGATCTACTGCCACGAAGGGCATAGCCAACCCACAACTCTAATAGGAATGTGACTTTACACTTTCGCTGTCATGCAGATGATTCTACTTTTATAAGTTTCGAGAGTGAACAAGATACCACTTTTCAGGTTTATTAATTTATTAGTGTTCGCCCCAAGGCTTTAGACTGTAGAACTTCTTGGTTAGGATGTCATACTTTTTGCAAACTTGGGGGAGGCCTCTGTCCAGCAGTGGACGTCTTTCGGCTGATGATGATGATGACTTTTTGCAAACATCTTCTTTGTAGAAACGCACTATATCAATAACAAGCTACTGCCAGCGGCTTCACACGCGCGTGATATAGAAAATTCGAAGGATTATTCTAACTCTCGGGATAAAAGTATTGAAACACAGGCAGAACAGAATTTAATGTGGCTATTACCGATGGATGCGAGACGCACAGGACCGTTCGTTGTGGTGACAAATTACAATACGGCTGAAACGATAATTGATGATTATCGGTCGGAATTATTAATAATAATCCTGCCAGATAATCCCGATCGGGGCAATAATATATCAACAGAGTCTAGCCAACTATCCATCGCTGCGCAGATGATAGATTTATTTTGCACGAATGTACCTATGTGCAAACAGATACAACTGCACTCTCTGTTGTAAGTAACTACTTGTTACTTTCATACTTATTATATGGTTTTATTGTCCGACACGATCAGGGAGAGATAAGAACTCCCAAACTTACAAGGTACGGTTAATTATATCTAACAGAAAAACTTAGTAACAATGTCATTGGATTTTCCATACATTTAAGTTTCTACATATTTGTCCCTACATTGAGTGTATTTTCATCTATCTATATATATAAAAATGAAACCCGTTTTTCGTTGTCACGACATAACATGAAAACGGCTTGACCGATTTGGCTGTTTTTTTTTTTAAATGTCCCTTGAAGTTCAATGATGGTTCTTACGGAGAGAAAAATTCTAAAAAAAAAAAGTTAGGTAGTGTAGGGTAGGTAGGGTAGTGTAGGGTAGTGTAGGGTAGTGTAGGGTAGTGTAGGGTAGTGTAGGGTAGTGTAGGGTAGTGCAGGGTAGTGTAGGGTAGTGTAGGGTAGTGTAGGGTAGTGTAGGGTAGTGTAGGGTAGTGTAGGGTAGTGTAAAAGCTGTAGTGCCGCGGGTAAAAGCTAGTACCAAATAAACATGCAGAAACAAACCATCATTAGAGGCCACGACGTGTCCCCGACTCACCCGATGACCCTTATTAACCCACAAACATTCGCTCCTGTGTCATCGTTATGTCAAAGTTATGAGTTATCCATAGGTACGATTAGGTATGTTAGAACGTCTAAAAAATGAATGTGAAAATAGAGGTGGCCCAGTGGTAACGGCCCCGACGTACGAACCAAAAATTCGAAGACATGTGACATCCACCAAACCGCACTGGGACCGTGTGATGGATTACTGCTTATTCCCTCTCCTAGAAAAGAGACCTCAGTCCCAACAGTGGGAACATTATAAAGCTGATGCTATGCTCCAATATATTAGAAAAAAATAAACCTGTATTATTCTGCCGCGTGTATGTCCTGCAGGTGTACTCTGTCACGTTCACCTCTGCGCGGGAGCACACAATTGCACGGACGCGCATCCGTCGCCGCCCCGCACCGCCGCCCCACCTCGACCGCGTTACGCAACACCTCACCTAGTTGTCGCATATTCACGACTCTTACCGCCAGTGGGTAAGCTGTATGCAGATACCTACTAGTCAGTATCGATGCTGACACAAAAATTTTGTGTTTTTGGCCAATTTTTTTGCAAAAGAAGCATGGCTTGTGCAAGGTCATGTATATAGATAACTAATCTGCCAGAGTATCAGTCATCTGCCTAGCCTTTTCCCAACTATATTGGGGTCGGCTTCCAGTCAAGCCGGATTTAGCTGAATACCAGTATTTTACGAAGAGCGGCTGCCTACCAGACCTCCACAACCCATTAACTGGGGTAACACGGTACTTCATAGCAAGACTGGAGTCAGATTTACTGGCTTCTGACTATCCGTAACGACTGCCAAAAATCTACAAATGACAGCCGGGACCTACGGCTTAACGTGCTTTCCGAGGCACGGAGTAAACTCGTTATGTTAAAATGGTCACCCATCCACAGACCAACCTAGGCAAGCGTTGCTTAACCTTGAAGATCGACCTGTGCGGCTATTATTATCTAGCCACAAGCTCCTCTACCAGAGTATCAGTCTTCCACTTTATTACGATTGTCTTCGACTCTAACTAGAAACAGCTTTTTTTTAAGATGGGAAACTAGCCAATGATTTCTTCCGCGTTTGGGTGGAGCGGGAGGGCGTGTAAGATTGTTGGTGCCTTGACCACACCTATGTCCATCCTAGTGGTTTAATACCCATATTTAGACTGACCTCTACTACCTGAAAATTTAATTGAGATAGGTATGATGTCTAGCTTTGATATACTTTCAAAAAACATTATATCATAAAAGTAAAAAATTTGTATGTATAGGTACAATACAGTATACTCTTATGTGTTAGCTACTCCTTCACGTTCAATATTAGATACCAATTTTAACTCAAAACCATTTCTTCTATTAAAAAAAACTTGCCTGACCCAAAGACCAAACCAATTAGAATCCAAAAGAGAACCACCCATCATCATCTTTCTAGACTTATAATTTCCCAGCAATGTATAAACAACCCTAGCTTATCTCATCTCACCCAGTTTAACTAACTTTCCGGAAACAATCACATCTTCTGAGTAGTCTCAAAGTGTCCATTACGTGATGAATGAGCTTAACTGACAGATAGAAGATAAGGCTATCACAGACAATAATCTACGCGTCTATGGTATTATCTCATATCCGTAACTTGTTACGAGTATGTGTTACGACTGTTACGGATAGTTATCGAACATGATGTTAACAAAATAGATTTAGTTTCGGAAACCGGTTTTAAATAATGAAGAAACAAAACTATTATAGAAACACCGACTTCAGAAATTTTCTTCTTTTTAGTGTTTTTTTTTAACATTGTAAAAAAAACACTACGACCTGAGAAAAAGAGGTTAATTCCAAAAAAATTGAATGCGGTATTACTAACATAGTAGGAGAATCATGTCTTGAACTCTTGATACATGTAATAATTTTTTATTTACTACAATTGCGACTGAATAATGTTGTCAATTAAATAAAAAAAAAACTCCAGGTCGCGCTCTCATTAGACGCAATCTAACATCATTCTTGGAAATACTCTTGCCTGAATCGGGAGGATCGAACCCACTCAAATTCGAAACAGAGAACAGTGAGAACGCATCAGGGGATCGAACCAACTGAAATTCGAAACAGAGAACCCCTCATCATCATCATCTTTCTACGCTTCTAATTTCCAGCAATGTGCAAACAACCCTAACTTATCTCATCTCACCCATTTTAACCAACTCTCCGGAAACAATCACATCTTCTGAGTACTCTCAAACTGTCCATTATGTGATGAATGAGCCTGACAGACAGATAGAAGATAAGGCTATCACAGACAATGGTCTACGCGTCTATGGTATTATCTCATATCCGTAACTTGTTATGTGTTACGACTGTTACGGATAGTTATCGTACGTAATGTGTTTCCGTCATTCCTGTAACATTACGTTGGCTATGGTTTACACTGCTTATATGGTTCTGCTCGGGTACAAATTATACACAAAGACTTTTCTCTTTTATTGCTTTTTAGGGTTCCGTACCTCAAAAGAAAAAAAACGGAAGCCTTATAGGATCACCGTATTCCGTCTGTCTGTCCGTTTCTGTCAAGACTCTTTATCTCGGAAACGCGTGAAGGTATCGAGTTGAAATTAAAACTATTTATTTAAGTCTGCATTTCCTTGAAGCTGTACAAAAATCAAACTTGTAAGTTAGCAAAAAAAAGATAAGGCAGTTTATGTTGCAAAAAACATACATGCTTAAGGATATCAAAATTCATAGGGTACTTCCCGTTGACCTCCAATCCTGGCAAAATATTTGGCATAAAGCGAGGTCTCATGACAGAAATATAGGAAAAAGTCTGAAAACTGTAAATTTGTAGTTACGTAACAAGAAAAAAAAAGGGAATCTTCAAGACTCGATTCGGGAATTAACTTTTTTCATAGGTAAGTTTATACGGAACCTTGAGTGAAAAGGGAGTTAGCAAATGAACAGTCCACTAGGTAAATCTGTGACTGAAATATCATCGCACAGCCGAAACTACTGGGACTAGGTATTTGAAATTTTGCACAAAGGAAACCTTTACGACGTAAGCGGACATTTTCCAAAATTCACCCCCTAGGCCTCCGGGGAACACGGAAAATCCGAAAGGTGTTCACCGTGTCCCCTAGATCGAAGGCAACGAAGGAACGGGGTCGGGTTTAGTCAGTAAGAGTCTAACACGCCCTCCCGCTCCACCCAAGAGCGGGAGAAGTCATTCTGATGATTTCCCTTCCAAAACCCTATGGGGGTCCAACGGGGATCCAAAGTTTGTAAGGAAAAACCTAGTTTCACGCGAGCATAGCCGCTGGCAGAAGCTACATAATTAGAACACTGATAAAATATTCTGAGACACACACACACACCTAAGATTTAAAAGAAAGATAACATCTATAATGTGGACTCCTGACTCCCCGTAAATTACAAGAGTGGAATGAAGGAAGTGTTGTAGTCACGCAAGGCGAGATTACTTGGATTATTTAATAAAGTTCAGACATACTAACAGACAGATAAGACAGTATAATATTAGAGCTAGTAAGAGGTTGAGTAATAGTAAATAGAGAGCTCTTAGCAAATGATCTCGTACAGGGAAGAATTTATCTCCATTCCTTTTTCTGCCGAGCAACCTACTTGTTTACCCGCTACATAGAATACTTCAATTATCATGACGACACGCACATAAGAGTCCTAGGAAGCTATGCTTAACCTATCAATACCCACAAAACGAGACACAATAGTAAAACAATAAGGCAGGCCGCACACCAGCGCCACTTGCTACACCTATCGAACATTTACGTCGCCACAATCGTTGCGCTACAATTCAGCTTACTACAAATGTCTTGTATATACGCACATCGGAAGCACAGTTGTAGCGTGGCACCGCTTTCAGCATGTCGACGTCATCTTCTGATGACGACGATTTCTTGATGGGCGATTCATGAGAAAAAAAAAGACGTTATTGGGTGCATTCGTTTAATCAAGATTGCACAAATTACGGGAATGACAAAATTCATTCACCAATCTTAGTCTAAATAATTTCTGAAATCCGTCTGTTACTATAATCATTTAGTGTATGATTGTATAATATAAGGTTTTATTCGACCTCTGCAATAAATTTAAAGCAAAATTCAATGTTGTCTTTCATTTTTTCAAACCAACACGACACAAAAAACGAACAGATTCGATCTTGAATTATTGTAGCGCGGATGACGTCTCGCCACAAAGTGCGCCCGCTACAAATGTTTCCTCGGTGTGCGTGCTCACATAGGAATATATGGGGGCGTTAAATGTGTCGCATTTCAAATGTGGCGCTACAATTGTGGAGAAACAATTGAATGCCTGGTGTGCGGCCTGGCTAAGACTGTTTTCACATTATCCGATCCGATATCGGTATCGGACGCCGATACGATATCGGAGTAAGTAAAATGTATGAAATGCCATGCTCCGATATCCGATATCGGGCCGGACAATATGAAAGACAGGTACATATTTCATACATTTACCTTACCCCGATATCGTATCGGCGTCCGATACCGATATCGGATCGGAATATGTGAAAACGGTCTTACAGTGCGGTCCAATGAGACCGGTCGGGGATTCATGAATTAATTTACCAACTAATAGATAATGTAAATTTTAACAAACTATATTTATGAATGAACTAAATAGACTACCTGTAGAAGAATAGAATAACTAAATAAGAAAGTTAATCCTCCACATTGCTTTTTTTTCTGGTATATCAGAATGACTTCTCCCGCTCTTGGGCAAAGCGGGAGTGCGTGTCAGACTCTTACTGACTAAACCCCTACCTTCCCTTAAGTTACTGTTCCTTCGTTGCCTCTGAGGGGGACTCGGTGTCAACCTTTCGGAATACCACGTGTTCCCCAGAGGCTTCGGCCCTGCCGGGCCCCTACAGTTTGCTGACATCTCCTTGAGGCGCGCGTGGAACAGAACGCGCCGTTGACGACTGGGCTCGGTCCAGATTATTACCAGACTGCCGGACGGCGAGCTACCCAGTGCTCGCCGTCCGCGAACCCGCGCCTACGATGGTCGGAAATCGGGATCGGGATCTCGGCGGCGGCGGCGTGAGGACCGTTCCCTCACGCGCTCGCGGTCAGCAGCCTCCTTCACGAGCATTACTGCTTCGCAGAAGGAGGCGACCGCATGCCACCCCTCCTCGCTTCGGACCATGGCCTGAACCAGGGCCCGGCGCGAGAGGTCGCCGCCTCCGATAGCCTCCACAAGGACACGGCGGTGCTCCGCCCAAGCGGGGCACACTTCTACCGTGTGCTCCACCGTGTCCTCCGGGCGGTCCACACAGTGGCGAGACCAGGGCGTCCTCTCCTGCTTGATCCGATGCAGGAACCTCCCGAACTTACCGTGTCCGGTGAGGACCTGCGTCATACGGAACGATAGGACGCCGTGACCTCTTTACAACCACTCCTCAAAGAGGGGACTTACCGCCTCAATGTCGGCGTGCCCAGCACTGGGTTGCGACAGTCGCAGTCGCCATGCCACCCTGAGATCCCGCCGGAACTCTGTCCGCCATGCCGCGACTTGTCGTGGCAGCGGAGTTTCGCCCCGGCGTTGCATCTCCACGCGCAAATCGTGCATGCGTGCAAGGACTGTTGCCTCCAGGTCCCACGGTGGCAGGCCAGCGAGGAGGCTCGCCGCTTCGCGGGAGATCGTGCGGTATCCCCGCACCATCCGGAAGGCATCCTCCACATTGCTGTCATCCAGAAATGTCCAGCAGCATTGCCACTTTGGAAAGGCTCAAAACTCAAAACAAAAACGTTAAAACTATTTAGTTAAATCGATCAGCTCCTCTACATAAATATACTGTCTTGATGTTCGTTTTCGTTTCTTCAGCCTTAATCCAGACGGAATCCTCTAGAGGTCGATGCCTGCCAAGACCCGCGTTATTGTTCCAAAGAGTTATCGTGGTCCCGGAACGTAAAGGGACACATGTGGGTTTGGAGGTTTTAGTTAGCAAAAGTCCCTCTTGCTGGAAGAAATCACTGAAAAGTAAGCATAGCATAATCAGCTTTTAACGTTCCCACTGCTAGTATTCAGACCACCTCTCTAGACTACTCTAGAGGCACCATTGCACGCGGGCCCAATGCGGGTTGATGGATGTAACATGTTTCCGAGTTTTTAGTTTTTGGGCATGTCGGTTTCCGCATTATGTTTTCCTTCACCATTCACTAGTTAACGTTTTGCTTCACTGAAAAGTATAACTCAATCCAAAATTCATCAACATTTCAGAAAACCACAAGGAAACCACAAATGTATACACAAAATAATATTGGCGAGTCATAAACATAAAGTTGAGCGTGAACGAGTAAAGTGAATCAATCATAAAATTCTATAAATATTCGTCCAGTTTGGTACATGACGTAGTAGAGTTATGTAAGCCATGTTACGTGAACCAAGGAATTGGTTCATGGTGGTTTGAAGTAGATAAACTGAAGTATTCCTGTTTCGGCACCAAAGGTTTCGGTACCAATAGGTATTTTGGATTGGGATTTTGTATAAGTTACTTTCATCCACAGAAATCTATGTGCTTTCATCCAAAATACCTATAGGAATAGCTTGGGTGCCGAAACCTTTGGAGCCGAAACAGGAATACTTCGATAAACTTGCTGTCCGTCCCTGGCAACTGGCACGGATTGGTACCGCCGTACTGCTGGAGACGTGGGTAAAAAAACATGTGCTGTGAACGCTGTGAACTTTCAGTTTATATCGGAAAGTAGATCAAAGGGTGGCTGATGTAATGTTACGTTATATTTGCTGAATTTTTGGAGCCATACGGAACAGAGTGTAAAGTCCCGCAAACTTCCGTTCAAAAGAGCCTCCGACCGCACGGGTGTTTTTTTTTCCGGTCGGGGAATCATCAGAATGACTTTTTTTTTTTTTAATTGTTATAAACTAGTGCTTGACTGCGATCCCACCTGATGGTAAGCAGCGATGCAGTCGTTGATGGTGAGGCGCACTAGCTTATTAAGAGCCTATTCACTCTAGCCTTGAAGACACCTAAATTATAATCGGACTTCTCCCACTCTTGGGCGAAGCGGGAGGTCGTGTCAGACTCTTACTGACTAAACCCCTACTCCGTTCATCATCACGACAAAGCTTACCGAGAAGGCTGACTCGACACGTTTTCCTTTGCTTCTATAAAATAAAACCATGAGAAGCCAAAAATAAAATAACAATTTTATCATTCACTCTACTTGCTGATTTTACTAAGGCTTCATTCCATTATGACTTCGGAGAAGCAATCGTCTAGGTATATAACATATGAGTTTAGTATACCAACAATAGACAGCGTCCATATATACAGAACTGTTTATATCCTACGTATTAGGATTGGAAATGTAGATACATTGTTCTTTTAGGCAATCCTTGGTGTCAATGACCTGATAGTGTGTTTTAGTAACGTAATTTAGGTTTACATAGGTAACTTCTCAGTAGTCTAGTCTGGTAGAAGGAGCTCGTGGCTAGATAATAACAGCCGCACAGATCGATCTTCAAGGTTAAGCAACGCTTGCCTAGGTTGGTCTGTGGATGGGTGACCATCTTGACATAACGAGTTTCCTCCGTGCCTCGGATAGCACGTTAAGCCGTAGGTCCCGGCTGTCATTTGTAGATCTTTGGCAGTCGTTACGGATAGTCAGAAGCCAGTAAATCTGACTCCAGTCTTGCCATGAAGTACCGTGTTACCCCAGTTAATGGGTTGTGGAGGTCTGGTAGGCAGCCGCTCCTCGTAAAATACTGGTATTCAGCTAAATCCGGCTTGACTGGAAGCCAACCCCAATATAGTTGGGAAAAGGCTAGGTAGATGATGATTAATTTAATAGCCTGTACGTCACATAAGTTTTTATTAAAGTTCTTATGTAATGTGGTAACGTAAATACAGTTAGTAGCCCATTTGCACAGCTTTTTACGCGAAATTGTATACAATATGCAGCCGTTTATTTTTCCAAACCAATAAAATGTCATAAATACAAAACATATTAACGTATTAGGATAGATTGAAAATGCATTGTATTGTCAGACAATCGTTATTGTCATCAGCCTTTATTATCTAACTAAATAAGCAGTGATCGACAATAAACAGACATACTTGTACATTCAAAGTTAATTTTCCATTTTCATGCTTTTTACGATCATTATGTGCACCTATCAAAACAAGCAAATTAACATGCTATCTTGAAGACAATAGGTACTTAACAAATACTATCGAAACAAACGTAAAAGTTTTTGCAACAACAGTTGAAGTGACTAAATAACTGATGACCAAATAAATCACTCTAATATTATAGAGGGAAAGTTTGCGAGAGTTTACAACGTTGATACGACAGATGGGCTTTCCTAAAAGAGGTTGTTGTACTCATCAATATGAACGAATAGTTTTACTATGCGATCAAGCCTGAAATCACAACCCTCATCATGTACCTGCACTTATCCCATATTATTTGGGGTCGGCGCAATTGTCACCCGTCTTGCTATCATCAACTCCCTTTTCTTTCATATCAGTCCTCACACAATCCATCCATCTTTCCTGAAATCACAACCCTGTAACTTCTAAAATAAGAGAATGAAAAAACTAAAAACTGAGTATGGTGAACCCTAATTTTTTTTGTTTCTTTTTCTACTTTTGTGTGAAAATCTTAATGCGGTTTACAGAATAATCTACTTACCAAGCTTCAACAGTATAGCTCTTAGAGTTTCGGAAAAAAATGGCTGTGACATACGAACGGAAAGACAGACAGACATGACGAATCTATAAAGGTTCCGTTTTTTGCCATTTGGCTGCGGAACCCTAATAAATGTGAAAGTAACTTAATATGTTTGTTACTTAATCACGCAAAAACGGCTGAACGGATTTGGATGTTTGGCATACATATGGCCTTTGACATGGAAAAGAACATAGGCTACCTTTTATCCCGATTCTTTTGGAGAAACCTACTTTTACGCGGACGAAGCCGCTGGCCGAAGTTAGTAAATAAATAATAACTAGAGTGCGTCTAATGAAAGCGCGACCTGGAGTCTTTTTTTTTATTTAATTGGCAACATTATTCAGCCGCAATTTTAGGAAATAAAAAAAATTGTGAAGTGTCAAGACAAATGATTCTCCTACTAGTTAGTAATACCACATACATTTTTTTGGATTGAACCTCTTTTTCTCAGGTCGCGTTATCATTAGACGGACTATACTTCAAATATCAATCACGCAGTACGTCGTGTGTGCAGTATATCCGCTGAACGCACAGGCTATGTCCGTCGTGAGACGTTGTTGAGTCTATTGAGGACAACTGCTAAGGAGTGAGGATGCGGGCGATTGAGGTGCATTCAACCGGCGGCATTCTCACGACCTGCACGGGGTGACATGCAGTGGGCACTTTAGTAAACGCATTCTTTTTATCTCAACAAAAGCTATCTGTACTACATTTAGGCAAACGTGCTCCACCGTCGAATATATCTTCGCTTATCATCAGATGATTTATTTCAATTCAAGTATGGTTGATGGATTAATCATTGTACAGCCTACTCCAGTTCAAACTAAAAAATCTGAAGGTGTGGGCTCTGAAACCTGAAAACATTAGACGAGAAATCAGAAACATTATTGCGGTTTTTCCGTCCGATTGTAATTTAGGTGTCTTCAAGGCTAGAGTGAATAGGCTCTTAATAAGCTAGGGCGCCTCACCATCAACGATTGCATCACTGCTTACCATCAGGTGGGGATCGCAGTCAAGCACTAGTTTATAAAATTTTTAAAAAAGTAATTTTCCAGCTTCTGATTTTCTAAATAAATGCGTATAATCATGTATTCGTCAATTTATTATGCTTTTACAAAAGTGAATTATTTCTGAGGAACACAGTACCTATAATTTGTTTCAATGTCAAACCGGATAACTCACTTGTATTCTTATAATTGTGACAGTAACTCCTATCTGTTTGTTACAACTAAACCACTGAACTAATGTTGATGATGTTTTTTTACAGAGACAGTTTGGGACTCAAAAGAAGTGAGAAGAACATTGGATGTAGGACTTTTTGATAAGTAAGTACCTAGACTAAGCTCCCTTGAAATAATTTCAAACATGAATGCAAGCGAAGTCGGTGGCTGAAGCTAGTAACGTATTAGTGTACGCATTAGTCAGGCGCAGACGCCGTCGTCATTACTCACTCAACAAGGAGTTGGGACGCTACTTGATACTTCCTTCACATGCGTCATAACACTCCTTTCTCCCGTGTCCTTAATTTTTAAATTGTGTTTTGGCTCTAGGGATGTCATTCGTACCGTGACTGGTGCGGGTGCGGGTTTCTGGACGGCAAGCAATAAGTAGCTCGTCGTCCGGGCGCACATTGGTGCAAGGGCGGAAAAAAGTCCTTTGTTTAGACTTTGTTTAAAATGTCTGTAATTTTGTATACACATACTAGAATATTAGTAGAAACAAGTTCTAAAACTAATACGGGTAAATAATTAAACAGTATTTAATTATATGATGCCAAAGTAGGGTGATCGAGAAATAACAAATTTCGTGCAAAAAATATTGTTATTTCAAGTATGAATAGAACCTAAATACTATAATAATCAACTTTTATTTTTAGTTTAGTCATAAGTTTATTGTTTCTATTAATAAAATACGTAAAATGATGAAATAATGAGTAATTACTTCCTATTACATTTTTAATGAAGAAGGTCATTGGAACCTTTTATTTTCAATAATGAGATCATAACTAATCTCCGTTATCGACCGATGCGTAATAATATACTTTCGGAGATTAATTACACCCTATAGATTAAGAATACATCAGTTTTGGCTGCAATAACCTGCGATTTTGGAAATACCAGGTCATTAACTAATGAATGAAAAAAAAATACTATCCTCTTCATGATAAAACTATGTCTTCTCTATTTATTATTTAGTTTATTAATATTTATTTATATAGAAATGCTTAAAGACTGTATATTTTGCATAATATTTATAATTCATGTGCAAAAATATAATGAATATTTTTCATGTTAATAAAAAATGTATATTATATCTTTCTCTTTGTATACTGGTACATTCATTAAATCATTTTAATTAAGTATTATGAAGAAACGCAAAGTCTTTTCATTTAAAAATAATATTTTCCGCATGCCCGTACTACCTGCACCACTGTGGGGCGTTTGGTAATCGAGCCCGAGTCAACGGTGCGTTGTGTTCCACGCGTGCCTCAAAGAGATGCCAGGTAAAATGTAGTGGCCCAATAGGATCGATGCCTGTGAGGGCTTCGAGAAAGTTAAAGAGTACCTAACCGTATCTGGGTTTTTCTCAAAAAAGTCTTACTCAAGTTCAATTTTATAATGTTCCAGGTAAAAAACGTTGTAAAGATGAATTTACACCATAATTTTTAAACAGCTTCTTAGAACGTAGTAGTGACAAATTGACAAGGAAAACAAACGGAAGGCCCGTTTATCTACTTGGTTCCTCTAGTCCCTTAAAACCAGAAAACCTCGCGTGTAAAATCAGTTTATTCAAGAACGTACCACTAAAGTACGCCGTTATCTTTATTGGTGCTTCCTTGCAACCCTGGACACCTTTCTACCGCGAGGATTAGAACCGAACTTAACCAGTTGTTCCCTTTGTGTGCCAGACAATCGCCGACCGACTTATAAACTCAAGTTAAACGAACCAGTCCACAGTTTGTAAGAGATCCCTCGAGAAGAAGAACGAATATAAAAAAAAGAAATCGACTTATTTAAATTCGTATATTAATTTAAATAGATACAGTGAATTTGAAAAATAATAATTAATTGCAAGCGCCTTAAGAAAATACTTGACGCAAAGTGTAGTTTGCAACTTGTTGCGTTAATAATTTTGTCAGGCGCTAATCAATTGAGGCAATAATGGCTTTGGCGCGATTAAGTAACATCGTTCTTAGTGTTATGCTGCCTATTATGTTTTCTAACACAAGTGAGTACTCCTTTCATGATTTTATTGTCTTTTAAGATAGATGTTTAACGGCCTTTTCATTTGGTTGAGTGGGCTGAGCATGCAAACCATTTTTTTTAATCACACCAGCTAAGTGATATGTGTTTTGGTTCGCTCATGATAGCACCCTTTTTAACCGACTTAAAAATGACGGTGTGTATTTTTGTTGTTGTTTTTCAAACTATTTTTTTTTATTGAAAGGTTTTACTCCTGAATAAGTCCCATAGAAATTTTGTTATGATCTGATGATGAACTTCAAAGTTATGGAACGCAATACCTCATACGACCAAAGTAGAAATGTTGAAACAAGTAAAATATATGCTGTGTTTCTACGTGTACTCTATGACTGACCGAAGGAAGTTGGACCACGCCTTTTTCCTGTGGACTGTGGAGGAGCGTACCACAACTAAAAAGTGTAAAATAAAGAACCTTTTTACAAAAAAAAAAATGAATTAAAACAAAAGCTTTAGGTACACTTTTTTTTGTTAAGACGTATCTGTTTCATTATAGAGTTTTATTTATTTTGTCACGAAACTGCTACCATATATTCCATGACCATAATTAAAATTCCATGAATTTCCAGGTGAAGCCATCAAATGCTTCGACTGCAACAGCAGGAACAACTCGGCCTGCCTGGAGATGCACATCCCCAAGATGCACGCCATCGTGCCCATCGTCGACTGCGCCGAAGCCATGGGCAACTCCATTGACAAGAAGGAGTACTTCTGCAGGAAGATTACACAGACAAGTCAGTTTTTATTTGTTTCGGACACTCGATATACATAGTTCGTTATTTGGAAGTAATAATATTTATAGTTACTATTAGAGTGCGTCTAATGAAAGCGCGACCTGGTTTTTTTTTTATCCATTTGTATGCTCTTTAAGAACCTGGTAAAGCATTATTTTTTCACTTTTAGGAGAGTTATAGATAAAGAAGGTTTAGTTTGTAGCCTACATTAGAGTACGTCTAATGAAAGCGCAACCTGGAGTTCTTTTTTAAATGTTATTGGCAACATTATTCAGCCGCAATAGTAGGAAATAAAAAAATTGTGAGGTGTAAAGACACGATTCTTCTACTAGTTAGTAATACCACATACAACATTTTTGGATTTAACCTCTTTTTCTCAGGTTACGCTTTCATTAGACGAACTATGTATATTATAATCAACAAGAAATGGTTACTTTACATGGGTAAAAGTTACGGTGATAATACTTCCCCAGTGAATTTTTTTAAGTATAATTAGGTATAGGCCGTAGTCCGAAGCGAGGAGGAATGATAGGGGGTCGCCTCCTTCTGCGAAGCAGTAATGCTAAAGGAGGCTTTTTTTTTTCTGGTATGGGAATCATCAGAATGACTTCCCCCGCTCTTGGGCGGAGCGGGAGGGCGTGTCAGACTCTTACTGACTAAACCCCTACCCCGTCCCTTCGTTGCCTTCGTTCTGGGGGGGACTCGGTGTCAACCTTTAGGAATACCACATGTTCCCCCCAGAGGCTTCGGCCCTACCGGGCCCCTACAGTTTGCTGACATCTCCTTGAGGCGCGCGTGGAACAGAACGCGCCGTTGACGACTGGGCTCGGTCCAGATTATTTCCAGACTGCCGGACGGCGAGCTACCCAGTGCTCGCCGTCCGCGAACCCGCGCCTACGGTGGTCGGAAATCGGGATCGGGATCTCGGTGGCGGTGGCGTGAGGACCGTTCCCTCACGCGCTCGCGGTCAGCAGCCTCCTTCACGAGCATTACTGCTTCGCAGAAGTACGCGACCGCATGCCAACCCTCCTCGCTCCGGACCATGGCCTGAACCAGGGCCCGGCGCGAGAGGTCGCCGCTCCCGATAGCCTCCACAAGGACACGGCGGTGCTCCGCCCAAGCGGGGCACACTTCTACCGTGTGCGCCACCGTGTCCTCCGGGCGGTCCACACAGTGGCGGCACCCGGGCGTCCTCTCCTGCTTGATTCGATGCAGGAACCTCCCGAACTTACCGTGTCCGGTGAGGATCTGCGTCATACGGAAAGAGAGGACGCCGTGACCTCTTTCCAACCGCTCCTCAAAGAGGGGCCTAACCGCCTCAATGACGGCGTGCCCAGCACTGGGTTGCGACAGTCGCAGTCGCCATGCCACCCTGAGATCTCGCCGGAACTCTGTCCGCCATGCCGCGACTTGTCGCGGCAGCGGAGTTTCGCCCCGGCGTTGCATCTCCACGCGCAAATCGTGCATGCGTGCAAGGACTGTTGCCTCCAGATCCCACGGTGGCAGGCCAGCGAGGAGGCTCGCCGCTTCGCGGGAGATCGTGCGGTATCCCCGCACCATCCGGATGGCCATGACCCTCTGACAAGCGTTCAGCTTGGCCGCCGGTCGCTTACCTAGCGACGGCGCCCAAACCGGCGCCCCGTAAAGGGCCATGGACCGAACGATCCCCGCATGCTAAAGGAGGCTGCCAACCGCGAGCGCGTGAGGGAACGGATTTCCTCACGCTCCAACCACCGGAATTCCGAACCTGATTTCCAACCACCGTAGGCGTGGATTTAAGACGAGGACGTGGGAGAAGTAGTAATTTCATGGATGTGGAGCCGCGGGCAGCAGTTAGTATTTTTTTTCCCACACTAGGAATTACTTCTGTATATACACATTAAGGCATTAACGCCCGTTTTCAATAAGCTATCTATCTACAGTTGCAGCTACTAAAGATAAACAAATCTATCCTTTTGCCCTTACTTGCTTTCCTATAACCTACCGACGAATAGCATTTCCTACCAAAAGTTGTGGCTTGATAGATAGAATCTTACTGTTTATCGGGGATAGCTATCTATTTATGAACTGCGGTAGATAATTGAAAACGGGCGTAAGTTCGCCTTTGAACAGTGTTTTCTAGTGCATAAAGTTTTGGCTTTTGGAATCGAACCCACAACACGCAGCTGACGCAGCGCTGCAGCCACAACGCCAACAGTGCCATCTACGGAATCATTATTTTATTATTTGATTTGTTAAGCATTATTAAATAATTAAAGGTATATAGAAAAACAGTATCTACCTTCATAATCAAACTAGGTAACCTTGTTGTAAACATAATTCACTGTTATTACAAGGGAAATGGATGTTAGTAAAAATATAATATAGCTACAAGTGTTTGCATTCAGAGACAATAATTGCCTAGTTTTGAGAGCATAATGATGTGCCCATAGTGATGTGATGATCAAATAATAGCGTGATTATCAGTGCGTGTAGACAGCCCTATTCTGATGACCATCCACGATCCGACTTTGATACGATTTTGTATTGACATTTCGGATAAAAGTTTTTTTGGTTATCTAACTTTTTAAATACCGTACTTATTAAAGCCCTGACTGAAGACTGGGCTTCTCTTCTTTGTATAGGCACACGGAAGAACCAAATCTAGACACAGATCCGATGAAATCTTTCAGGATATAGTCACTGTAGTTTCATTAATGCATCTAAAATCATTTTACATGGGGCCTAGTCTCCCTAACATGCCCGACTATGTGTAAAGTTAGTATTAAGGCGCCTATCTTAGATATTATATATGAATCGGTAGTCGTTGGCCTAACATCCTGAGATGGGAGCTAGACCGTATTGGGGTGGACATAGCCCAATTAGCTCCCCCTGTAGGCCTCTATATGCGCTTAAGAACAGTTCATACATATATTACTTAAGATATAGAAGAAATAGTACTTAATTTCCTTCTCTCCTTCCAGTCTTAGACCCCGACCACACTCCAGAAGTCCGCATCACCCGCGGCTGCGGCTGGGTCAAGTCCAAGCGGCAGTGCTACAAGGCAGACAACATGGACCACCTGGAGACCGTGTGCCAGTGCTTCGGGGACCTGTGCAATGCGGCAACGTCGCTCCCACACGTCAAAGTGACAGCTGTAGGAACCGTTGCCAGTCTTCTCGCTGCGTTCAGATCGTGGAGCGGGAGTGTTTGAAAGAAGCAGTATAAGTTTTTGATGTTTAACTGAAATTGGACGATATAATTGATACTTATGATTTAATGTGTATACAGGACTACCTATAGAAGTGTGTATATATTATATACAGGTGCTGTGATAAAGCCTTGTGAAATCCCTACTTGTGAAATTAGATTTCAATTTGTAATTCTTCTGTTTTTATCCAAGTGTTTAATAAAAAAAGTGAACATACTGAACGACAAATAACACTTAAACGAAATCTTTTACAGAATAAATTGAAAGATTCTTTCTATTTGTGATTTTGGATACAGTTACTTTTTGACACGTGTAATAAAAAAACTTTGTAAGTGTATCCAATTGTGCAAAAATCGTCGACAATCGATGTAATGATTTATCGAGTTCCTAAATATAATTTCTTAGTAGTAAAGGCAAAGGTTATCGTCTCACGTGTTACCTCAGATACTTACGATATTCTACTTATGTTATTTATTAAGATTACAATATAATAAATAAACTATATTATTTCTTTCTGTCTGTTTGATTTATGCTATGACCATTTTTCTTTTTTTGAAGTACAATACTTATTTATTTATTTTATTTTATTGTTTTTTGAGTTCTTATGTTTTGTATCCTAATATTTAAATTTGCTGGCACAAGTGAGCTTAAAATTGCAAGTTCGAACCTTGCTTAGACCATGATCTGAAATCGTCAATGTGCGTCGCTCGGACCTTTTATTAATTTTACTTTTAATACAAAGGAAGGGGTTTGAGAAGGCCTAAGAACTGATACGGGTGTGGCACCAGGATATCCTTGTTCCAGCGGTATTTTTCGAAAATCTCCTTAAGGTCCTAGCACGCGAAGCTCAACAAACTAAAGGAACACCCACCTGTTTTCACACAGTCCAAAAAAAAGGATACCCAAGAGGAATTATGGCAACTTCAACACATTTCTTTACTGGCCGCGTGATCAAACTACTGATCTCTCACTGATTCCGAGATGAACGACGAGCCGACTGATTCCGAGTATCATCATCACCATTTCAGCCAAAAGACCTACTCTGCTGGACATAGGTCTCCCCCAAGCGTCGCGACGATTCCGAGTATAATCTCGTGCAATTTTAAGTCCCCGATAGAGTCGCGACGAGATCTGACCGTGGCGTCAATTGGCTTCCGATAAACAGAATCGGTCTGCGCGTCACAACTTCATAGCTAACGTATTATTGTAAACAGTCAGTTGCCGACTGTCCCGGACCAAACCCGCCATTTTACACATCACACAGTGTCTGCTAATCGTTCAGTTACAAGTTAACGAAATGTTGAAGCAGTATTTAAAGTGTGTTCTCTTTTTCGCGTTTTGTTTTAGATATGGTATGTATTTATGTTTATGTATTTTAGTAGGTATACTTACTCAAATCAGACTTGGGATTAAAGCACTAATTTACTAAAACTTTATGTAAGAAACATAGTTAAAAGGCGGACTTATTGAATGTAGAGAGATAGATGGATGAGATGGGTTGAGTATTCTTTATTTATTAAGCCTACTTTAAACTGAAAACCTGTAAAATTTTAACGCGAGTACCTAGGTTTTATTAACTTAAAATAGGTACTCAGATTCAGAAACCGACCTTTAGACTAGAAGCAATCCCCAACATAGTACTCGTAGGTACATACTGGGTATATTATATAGTCAAAAACTTTGCAAATAAAGTAACGGGTAGGACCAGGTTCGATTTCTAGACGGGGCTTGTTAACCCTGACCCTCGCAAAGGGTATCAGACTGACTGCGGATTTCAGTAAAAGTGTGATACTTACTCTCTCTTACTCCACCTCAGGAGTCATTTGATGATTAACCACGTAAAAAACACCGGTTTGACTCCCAAAAACAAACAATATAATCAGTTCACTTACTTCTCCCATTATATGCATATTATGCATCCCTCATTCACCTAATAGATTGTGACGAGAATGGATAAAGTGAGAAATAAGTGTACTTATACTCGTATATTAGAGAAGTTTGAAAGTGGCGCCAGTGACTGAAAAGTCAAAAGGGAATCGTTGGTCTATATGTTCACGTAAACAGGAGGGATGAAGCGCATGTTAAAGGTTTTCCTCATGGTTGTAAAACCACGTCCCAACATTGATCGATCATTGCTTCATAATTGTTGATTTTGACAAGTTTGGACTGATGATGATGATGGACTACTATTATGAAGCCAGTGATCGACAATTCTGATTTCTGATACTATTCTAATAGCAGACTTCAGACCCTAGAAACACAGACTCCATCAAGAAATTTCGCTTCGTACCAACGCATCTCTCTTCTCTTTGTCCTAACACCTGTCAACCTTCCACCAGCCACCTCTATCCGCTGCTTCGACTGCAACAGCCAGAACAACTCCATGTGCCTGGACCCCACCATCTACGACAAGGAGACGCTCAACAACTTCCTGCCCATCGTGGAGTGCGGTCATGGCATCCACTCCGGCAACAACGACTTCTTCTGCAGGAAGATTGCGCAGACCAGTAAGTTAAAGCCAACTGTCATCATCATTTTTTAAAATTATTATTGATAGGCTCGCGCCCACATCTCACCTGATGGTAAGCGATCATGTGGTCGACGATGGAGCACGCTTGCTTAGAAGCAACCTATTCACTCTTGACTAAAAGACCCCTAGCTTGTTATCATCTCAGCCGAAAGACGTCCACTGCTGGACATAGGCTTGCTCGTTAAATGCCTCCAAGCGTCGCCACAAGGACCGGTCCTGTGCGTCTTGCATCTAACCAAGCCAATTCTACTTCATCATAAACACAGGATATGCACCTGGCGTCGGAAATCGTAGGAAGATCTCCGGCCATCGTAGGCACGGGTTTGCGGACGACGAGTAATGAGAAGCACGCCGACTGGAAGGTAAGGACCGGACCCAAGTCGTCGATGGTGCGTACTGTTCTATGCGCAAAGAGATGCCAGCAAAGCCATAGGGTTCCAATAGGACCGATGTCTTCTAGGGCCGCAGGAATTATTTAAGGATCCGTGGTCTTGGAACGTAAAAAAACCACTAAATTATACAGGTGCGTTGGTAAAGACTGACACGCCCACTCTCCGCGCTAGATTGGGAGAAGTCATTTGATGATTTCTCACCTCAGAAAAAATATTAGGTACCATAAAAACGTAGTACTTAACGTTTGAATCCCCAACCGGTCCTATGAGACCGCGCTGTTATTGTTTTACTATTGTGTCTCGTTTCGCGGGTATCTGAGTAATTAAACGAATATTGCAATGAGCCAAATGAGGTTAATTTTATAAATCATTGTTTTTAAGTTAATTTTATTGTTTTGTAATTATCTATTTGTTTTAAACACAGATAACATACGGCTTGTGCATAAGGAAGGTATCCCACATTCTCAATAATTACAATTTTCATTCATAAAGATTCAGACTTAAACCTATCTCAACTAGGCTCGTCCAATCAATTACTTATAGTACTGATTATCCTATCAGAAAACCGTTATTCACTTTATAGGCAATTAAATAGTTACTTGAGGGCCACAACTAAATACACTATATAGTTAATTAATGGACGCATAGTTAGCTAATAGAACAGGCATAATGCTCGTAGAGGTTTATGCTTGTAGTCTGAATAGCGCATTTAGGTTAAGGCACCCGCCTGTTACTCATGAGGTTCCGGGTTCGAAACCGGGCAAGTACCAATACTAATGATTTTTTCTGTTCATACATTACTGACACCCTGTGCCTCGTAAACCACGTAAAGCCGTTGGTCCCGGTTGTCATTCTTAGATCTTTGACAGTCGTTAGGTAATAAGACGTCAGATAGTTTGACCCTCAGTCTATCCAAGGAGTATCGTGTAACTGAGTTTCCCTCTTAACTGAGCATCCCCAGTAACTGAGTTTTTCCTTTTCCCAACTAACTCTTACTCTACACGAGTTAGAGTTAGTCGGGAAAAGGCTAGTGGATGATGATATGCTCGTAGATATTTAGATATGCTTTTTTCCCATTCCCAGCAGTTCTCTAGGAGAGGGTATGGGCCGTAATCTATCACATAAGCCCAGTGTGGGTTGGTGAATGTCACAGGATTCTAGGACATGCCGGTTTCCTAACGATGTTTTCCTTTACCTTTTTGAGAGAAGTGATCTGTAAATTATTAATTAAAATAAATTGCCTAACTGGATTTGAACCCATGATTCTTGATTGGGGTCGTTACCACTGGGTCATCACTGCTCTAACTGCACTTTTTCTTCTTTCGTGTTGATCTGACTCAAATCTGGTCCGATCAATATTAATCTACCTAGACAGCTCTGTCATTGGCCTCGTATAAGTCGTGAAAGATGCAGGTAGGGTAGTTGTGCATGCTCGGAAGACAGGAGGTGACGCATATCCTGTGAAGAGGCTCCACAATGACACTGTATTCATGATGGGTCAGGGATACCCAATTTGGCCAGATCGCTCTTGCAGTAGCAAACCTTAGCCAGATTAGCCACTGCCACGTTTACTCAAACTCTAACTGCACTGATATTCAGGTGTCCATACATATGCTTAACTAGAATCCAGCCCTAAAAAATCAATTTTAAAATGCAAATTAGGTACCTATTTGGTAATATCTAAAGCAAAACATCAACTTGGGGTCGGTTAGGCCAACAATTATTTTTTATTTCCGTGTTTTTATGTAGCATTATTATACCCGCGTTTGACTACTATCTCACCTGATGGTAATCGAAGACGTGGTCAAAGATGAAGCACGCTTGCCTAGCAGTAACTTACTATTGACTTAAAGTTCTAGCTATCAGGAAACACAGACTCAGGCAGGGAATTCCACTCCTTAGCTGTACGCACAATAAATGTGTTCCCAAAACTTCCTCTGGAATCTGGTGGCATCCCGTTTCATATCACTTAAATAATAAAACTAAAGCAAAACATCACCATCTAGCCTTTTCCCAACTATATTGGGGTCGGCTTCCAGTCAAGCCGGATTTAGTTGAATACCAGTATTTTACGAGGAGCGGCTGCCCACCAGACCTCCACAACCCATTAACTGGGGTAACACGGTACTTCATGGCAAGACTGGAGTCAGATTTACCGGCTTCTGAATATCCGTAACGACTGCCAAAGATCTACAAATGACAGCCGGGACCTACGGCGATTACAATATTTATATTTTGACCGGCGTATACGCAACGTAATTTTCCATTGTAAAATGACAACATCTTAGAGGTAAATGTCCGTTTGACGATTTTCCATTAACTGGGGTAACACGGTACTTAAAACTAAAGCAAAACCATGACAAAAAACCTTTTCTTTAATAAATAATTTCCCTAATAAAAAGAAGTATTCTGTTTTATGATTGCAGTATTTTTAACTTAGGCATACAGAAAGATAGATAAATTATCTAGAAATTATATAGTGACTTGGAAGAGATAATACTTACGGGTCAAATCACGTCAAGCTACGAAAACACTGTGTCGGGAATGTTAGTTTAAAATAAATTGTCTACAATGTTTACACAATAGAGCTTCAACATACCCCTAGTCTTGGGGTTGATCGAAACCTTTTATTATTACTATCCGGGCAAAATGTAATCAGAAGTTTTTTATGAAAGATTTACAAACATCCATACGTCCATACATAGAAACTTTTGCGTTTAACTTTCGCGTTGATAATATTATTAGTGGGAAGGATGACACAATTTATGAGTCATTAATGAAACACACAAACACAAGATTGGTGCCCTGAAATCGCGCGACGGGGTCGCGGCAGACCAAGGAGGAGAGAGGGAGATGGCCAAACGACTTGGATGTCTTCCTTCAGAATTGGCAAGAAGTGGGTCAATGTTGGGAACAACGGAAGGAATAGAGGGGCTGTGGGACAGAATAGGCTAGATATAATAATATTTTATTTTTAAAGGGAAATATTATCATGCCTGGCTCTGGAATTTCTAAGTCGGCAAAAAAAAGTCAAAATATGAATTGGAGCGAGAGCTCCAATTCATATTGCAAAACCTTTCACGATTTTATGAAGTGACCTAAGACAGCAAAATGTACGTTCTATTTTTCATAATAACCCTTCTTCATTCTTGTTCCAGTCCTGAAAAAGGGCTACGAGCCTGAGGTGAGGGTGACGCGCAGCTGCGGCTGGGTGCGGCACCACAAGGCGTGCTACAAGGCCGACAACGAGGACCACCTGGAGACCGTGTGCCAGTGCTTCGACAACGAGTGCAACGCCGCCGCGCCGCTCAGCAGTGCGGCGGCGCTGGTGCTGGCGCTGCTGGGCCTCAACATGTACCTGTGAATAAATGTGACAGTATTATTTTGGGTGCTTGTTTTATTTCTTTGTTACCTACCAAAGTTGGATACGCAAGTCACATGAAAGCGCATAACAGAGCAGCAAATCTGAGCTCACAACCACGATGAGAAGTTAATGAATGCGGTCGCTGTGGTCGAAGTCGGCTAGATGGCATCACCTACCGCAACAGAGAAAAGCCGGCCAAGGGCGTGTCGGGCCACGCTCAGTGTAGGGTTCGGTAGTTTCCCGTCAGTCACAATAAGTGTCCCCAACTTTTCAAAAACTGTTCGTCCCATCAAGTTCAAAATAATTTTCCTAGAAAGTCTTTATAAAGCTCTACTTTTCAGATTAATTTATATTTTCTAGACTTATGGTTCAAAAGTTAGAGGGGGGGACACATTGTTTTTTACTTTTGGAGCGATTATTTCCGAAATTATTGATACTTATTATCAAAAAATTATTTTAATAAACCCCTGTTCATTTTTAAATACCTATCCAACCATATATCACACGTTAGGGTTGAAAAAAAAAACACCTTCCACTTTACATGTAGGGGGGCTACCCTAAAAAAAACATTTTTTCCCCATTTTTATTTTACTACTTTGTCGGCGTTATTGCCATATACATATTGGTACCAAATTCCAGCTTTCTAGTGCTAACGGTCTCAGAAATTAAGCGAGAACGGACGGACGGACGGACGGACAGACATGGCGAAACTATAAAGGTTCCGTTTTTGCCATTTGGCTACGGAACCTTAAAAAGGTGATTCAGATACCATTTAAGAAAAAATAATTTTCCAAATCATAATTTCGAATGTTAATTCGTTAAGTCAGTAAAAATAGTAATTTCTCAAAAGGTTTCTCCTTTCATCACTAGCAAGAAAATAGACGAGAGAATTTTTGAGAGAGTTTGAAGATCTCGGTCTCTTTTGGTTCTTTTTTTGTAGCCATGTAAATAGCTGTAAGTAACATGAACAGCTTTAATTTAAGTCCGAATCTTTAAGAGTAAATTTTATAAATCTAGATTGCTAATGTTACTAATTTTGTATTCAAAAGTACCTACTCTTTTACAATACACGTCTAAATAAAATAAAAATTCAGAGACTACGCCTTAAAGATTTTCGTATATTTCTATTTGAATGTAAAATGTTGGTCCATTTTCCAAAAACACTAAAATGTCGATGAAAAATAATCCACAGGGCATGGGCAATGTTTAGGGGTCTGAAAGGATAGCAGATGACTCCTTCGACCATTTCAATTTGGCACACGATGCACCAAACACCCTGTATAACTGTATAAGTAATTTTACTCTCATTAAAGCCGTTTGTAAGAGATTAATGAACGTGTTTAATGAATATGAGTAATATATTATTACTAGCTTCTGCCAGCGGCATCACCCACGAAATAGTAGGTTTTTCCATACAAGGGCTTATAAGCCCTCTCTCATTTCCTTTGGGGAAATAACTTAGTGCTCGCCAAGGTCATAAAAGGAATCCTTGTGCAAAACACACTCCTAGTGCCAGTATACTTTCGGCTGTGCGTGTGTGTGATAATTATGTCAGTCAATCAGTTTCTCCTTTTTATAAATACTTATAGATAATCTACACTCAGCGCCGTAACTAGGACGGTACCAGCAATGCTTGGGCACAGGGCGTAGTCCCTAAAGGTAAGTGTAAAAAAATGATATCTAGTCCTTTTCATTTGTCAGGCTTTGTACTTTTCCTAGAGGCGTAGATAGCTATAAAAGCTCGCACCCGCCGTATAAAAGGCTACTTACGGCACTGCCTACACAGCCATCGATATCTACTCACCGCTTTGTGTTAAACGCATTGTCTGATCTGCAACAAACCGCTGTACTTCGGCTATAACAAAGCTTAAACAATCATATAACAGTCGTGTTATACAAAAAAGCGGAAACTCGCTGACTCGATCAGACAGACCGCTTCCTGTCACAATTTAGACCTCATTGCATTGTAAAATAAGTACTTCGTGAGTAATGTAATTATTGGAGTAGCCTTAAATGACATTGGCCCAACCGTTCCACTGTGTAAACTGATAAACTTTGGATTACACCAGTTATCTCCAAGACCGTGACATTCCTGGGCCAATGTCAGTCAATACATACATAACTGGATTATAAACCAGACAAAACTACTAAATGTGATTTAAAAAAAATGATTCCATAATTATTCAATCGAACACGATATTAAAATATTAAATTATAAAATAAAAAAAAATTTTCATCAAATAATACCTTAAAAACGTTTGTACAGCGCCATCTATGCGCGCAACGTAGAACTGCGCAGATGCAAGGTTGGTACAGTAGTTGTTCGATGCTGCACACAGATGGCGCAAAATTCATAATATGCGATAAATAATTAAAACAACAAATTATGCATTGTTAGTCTTTTGAAAATAGATAAAACTTAATGAAAATAACGAAAAAAATATGAAATTATAAATAATGATTAGAAAAACTTTATTAACACTAAAATTGACATATTTTTTGTATTAGGAACAATCTTGCTTACAATTTCATAATCATAGCTATTGCTTTATTATGATGATTGATAATGACGCCAATTAAACATGTTAACAACAATTTCAATCAACACTAATAATAATATCGGCACGTTGCCAAATTTTACAGATAGGGATCTAAAATTTGAAACGTCTCACCAAGTCAGGTTGGCCGAGTGGTCTAAGGCGCCAGATTTAAGCTCTGGTTCCCGAGAGGGAGCGTGGGTTCGAACCCCACACCTGACAAATTGATAGTATCGTAACAGATACTTTTTGTTCATGTTTTTTTGTTTGTATTTATTGAAAACATTTTATGCATCAGTGGTTAATTACCATTACAAAAACATTGTGTAACGATTTCGAAGAATTGCAGAGGCTGGTACTGTTTTGTAGTGAGTCATCGTTTTTTGTCGACTACCGAATTTTCATAACATGAGTCACATAGCACGTGGATCGGAAGTAATATCAACCACACATTGCTTAGGTAGTTTCTGACGGCAGTTTTGCTTTACTTACAAGAAGGTGCTGTGTCAAAATTGACTTGTGAAATGCTAACCTAACTACGGAGATTAAAAATCCTCGCTATGTAAAATTTAAAATAATATGTAGGTTCTAGGTACCGTTCTTGCTATATATTTTTTGTAATTATTTACTTCAGATACAAGATCCATATTGTGTTAGAAACGTAAATACTTAAAAAAAATTGTTAATAAAAAAAATTACAAATACACATTACATAGTTACCACGTTACCAAGAAAATCCTATCATAAAAACAATAAAATTACTTACCCATTTATAAAATGTCCAAATTAAAACATAGAAAAAAATGTAGGAACGAAGAAGAAACGAAGATTGGCATGAAGAATTTGATACACTTTTACAGATACAATAAACACCGGTTTTAAGGATTTCATAGTATGTACTATGTTTCAGTAATAATACGTGAAACGTGTGCAAGCTAGAGCAAGGTGGAGCAAGGGTGGAGGAATACGCTAACTGTAACTATAACCACACTATGGATTTCAGTCAAGTGGTGACAAAGGGACTCGGACCACTACAATATTTAGGTAGATATTGGTTAGAAAGACAAATACCATAATTTTGAAGTTCGTAAGACAAAAAAAAAAACAAAAATGTGTTTATTTCACATGGTCCTACATTAGGGTGTCCCAAGCTATAAGGGCGATTTTTTTTTCTCGATTTTAAGTACGCCTACATGGGCACTTATAAAACATCAGAAGCTAGTGCACTATAGATAGATTTGTTTTTTGCTATACAAAGATACTACTACAAACACACGTACATTAACAACAACGCATACATATTCTATTGTGTTAACGTAAACGTTTACGAACGATACGTCTTAACGCTTGCGTCAAATTGTATAGAAAAAGAGGTTTTCCTTCAACCAAAGGGCAATAGAAAGGGCTATGCTCGGAGTTTCCTTCCGTGATCACATCAGAAAAGAAGATATCCACTGCCAAAATTAAGTGGAAGTGGGCAGACGCAGCGTTAGAAAGCCTTTCACCATCAATTAGTTTGACCTACTGGAGCCTTGGTTGACGAAAGAGAACCCCGGGACCAGGGGCGAATCGTGCATTTGTGGGGCCCTGGGCTGAAACTAGTTAGAGGCCTATCTAAGTCCTCAAGTACCTAGTAAGTAGCTACAAAAAAACATAAATAAGTATTACTTAAATCTACGCAAGTATTAGTTGTACAAAAGGCGATCTTATTGCTATTGTTTTGTTTTTTTAAAGTAGGGAATCATCAGCATGACTTCTCCCGCTCTTGGGCGGAGCGAGAAAACGTACCGATGACCGGGACACTAGAATTAGGGCTAAGAAGGAACAGGAGTGGGTTTTAGTCAGTTAAAGTCTGACACGTTTCAGTCGAGCCGAATTATCAGCGACTCTGACCGAATCCGAAACCCAATCTTCAGTCAGACTCTAATAATAAACCAATTTCTTGATTGAATTGAATACATAGAAATAAATATCGATTGTAGTACCGAACTGGTCCCAATTAGTTGAAGTTCGCTGGCACAGTTCAAGGGTAACCTTAACAGGGGAAGGTTAACGACGTGGCACGCCCCCCTGCTTCACCTTTTAATATAACTACCCCCCTTGGCATTTACCTGGGTAGTGGGTAGGTCAGAAGGGTGAGGGAGTAACTAAACTATTTTTGTGTTCATTTGGTTAAGGGATTCTAGAAAGAAAAACAATTATCTTCTATATTTTTTTTTAAATGCATAGGCTAGTGTTTGACCACTATCTCACCTGATCGTAAGCGATGATATATTATTATGTGATACCTTATTTAATTATTATACTCGTAGATTAACTACTTACTAGCTGACATTTCGTCAGAAAAAAATTAGGCCTTACAGCAAAATATAAAAATTTTGCGAGTCGGCAACAGACCGGACCAAGACCAAGCGCCTTGTATTCCACGGGTGCCTCAAGGAGATGTCAGTAAAGTAGGGGTGCAGCAGGGTCGTAGCCTATTGGGACCAAGGGTTCGCTAAGGAAAAAAAACCTGAGGTCGTGGAACGCAAGGCAAAGAAGGCACAGGAGTGGGTTTTAGTCAGTAAAAGTCTCATACGCTCTCCTCCTCAGAGCGGGAGAAGTCATGGTATGATTTCTGTCCTAAAAAAAAAAGCAGCAGCCTACTAATCTAATACAGAACGATCGCGATCACATCTACTGCGCAGTTTACATTGCAATGTTATGTAAACAAACTCTTCGGAAAGTTACCGATTACTCTGGAACACTCCTTATCTACCAACACTACACTATCAAGCAAAAACCAACCTTAGGTTACAAGTTCAAAGCTATTTTTAGCTTAACACATGGTAGGCTTATTTTGAATCGCACTCACACAACCATTTTGATTCAGTATTTACTCACACAAGTAAGAGATTTGTGTTAGTTTGTTGTGTGTCAGTGTGTGTGTGTCCTCAGTCATTTCGATGTTTTGCTGTCGTGTGATTAAAATTCAAACAATAACAAAGATGGACTAATAATATAGATCTTCGATTTTCAATGCGATGTCTTGTAATTATCAAGAGCCTATTAAAACTGATCTCATCTATAGTTGTAATAGTTTACTAGCCAAATAGTTATCCAGAAATTATACCCTTTTTTTAGGAGGGGAATCATTAGAATGACTTCTCCCGCTCTTAGGTGGAGTGGGAGGGCGTGTCAGACATTTACTGGCTAAACCACAGCCCGTTCCTTCTTTGCCTTCGTTCCACGGTCTTTCCTTTCGGAAGATCACCCGTGACCCCAGAGGCTTCGGCCTTGCTGGGCCAATACAATTTATACAATTATTTATTGGTAAAGTCCTTCTAAAGGTACAACTATCTAATAATGACAAAATCTCTATCTACGTAATGTAGGTACTATGAGTGTGTCCTTCAAAACGCCAAGTGCAACGATCTCACGTGCTGCAGAGAGCGTAAACTACGAAAGATAGAAGCAAATGTAGGTCATTCATCCCTTAGTGTGCGTCATCATCGTTTCAGCCAACTGACGTCTACTGTTGGCAATGTTGGCATCTCCCGAGTGTCGCTACAATCAACGGACTGCGCGGCTGACATCCATCGGAATCCCGCAACCCTTACTAGATCATCGGTCCACCTTGTGGAAGGCTGCGTCTTCCAGTACGAGTTCGCCACTCCAGAACCTTTTGTCTATCATCTGTTCTGCGAACAATGCGTCCCTTCTCCGTTCCTCTGTTATTTAAAAAGGCGATCCTTCGGGCTATGTTCTCCTGCGGTTATCTTCACTTTTGATGTTATCACGCAAAGAAAGTCTGAGCGTAGTAGGTGCCATAGTCTGTCGCTTTGTGTGAACAGTCTTTATTTGAAAATGAGGTAGACTGAAAGGTTACCCCAATGGTGCTAGAAAAATCATAATTTTAATATACATTATTTAATGTATATTCTTATTTGTTCCAGAAGCTCTATCTTCAACAGAAATAGTAGGCCATCGTGCCAATGATCAAAAAATTGAAATTGTATCTTTAGGCTAAGAATATAGTAAAAATAATAAAATAGATTAATAAGTAATGATTGTAACACAAGGGACTTTGACTTGAATTTGACTCTGTCAAAGAGTTATTCATATAACAAGAGCAGTGGTTTTTAGCCGGTAAGAGTCCAACACTGCCTTACACTGCCCCAGCTATACCACTCGTATGACGTCTATAAGGATTTTCCACCCTGCTACTAAATAAAACAAAGAATATTTATAGTGTTAAGAAAGATTTCTGTGAGTTAGGAAAAGGTGTGGCGTATATTATTTATATGTATTACTAGCGACCCGCCCCGGCTTCGCACGGGTGCAAAAATGTCAGTGTTTCCCAATAATGTATCATTGGTGTTTCCGAACTATATTATACATGAATTATACATATAAACCTTTCTCTTGAATCACTCTATCTATTAAAAAAACCGCATCAAAATCCGTTGCACAATTTTAAAGATTTAAGCATACTTAGGGAAAGAAAAGCCGACTTTGTTTTATACTATGTAGAGATGTGTATGTCGGGAATGCCCCAGTGCTAAGTATATGCCAGCAGATTGCAAACACTCGAACAGATGGTGTCGGTATTAATTACTATATTGATAAATTCGTTAGTCAGGTACTGTGATGATAGTGATGAAACAGCTATGTCATATGTGTGTAGGGGTACTACATGTAACATGTGGTCTGACTCGATCACGTGTTCAATTTGTGCCTACAGGGGAATTTTCATTACATTTCTACGTAAGTATGTATATTATACCTATACAATAAATTATATATATACAATGTGGATATATGACAATACGACAATAAATGAAAACACTGGCAGTACTCATCATTATGAATAACTTTTAGTATGGGACCAACCCTAAAATCGCGAAAAAACTTTCAGCTGTCCCGTACATTTTGTCGACTTACGCAAACGTAAATGTATGGGAAACCTGAAATCAAATCATCAAACAAACATTTCTTTTCTATAATGGTATGGTACCTACCTAGACCTACATGAGTTATAGAGCAAGAGATCTAAGTTACAGGTATTCAAATATATCAATACGAAAATTTATATTATACAAGTATAATTACGTATTATATTACAAAGACAAAATAAATAAAACATGAAAAAACATCTCTAAAAAGTTTTAATACCTAACATGAACTCTCCCTCAAAAAATCATAAACAGAATGGAACTTTCATCAATCTCGTTCTGATTCTCAAACTACTACTATAAAAAAATAGTCATAAGAAATACCAACCAGGTGGGGTTTTATGTAAATGTCGGTAATTAAAAAAAAGGTTTTTACTGATCAAAAGGACTTTGGAACACTTTTGAGCGTAACATATACGAGTATGTCTTTAGAACCAAAAATTCGAAGACATATGACATGACATCCACCAATCCGCACCGGGCCCGCGTGGTAGATTGCTGCCTACTCCCTATCCTAGAGAGGAGGCCTGAGTCCCAGCAGTGGGAACATTACAAGGCCGATAATGCTAATACACGAGTATAATACATTGTCGTACTTATCTTGATTAAAACTTTTCATTTCTGATTGATTGTGATATGTATTATCTTATTATTGTCTGTCCACATGGTTACACAAATAGACTCAGATACCTTGCTCGATGAATGTCCTTGTTTACATAGTTATCGGCCGGATAATCTTTTTGGATATTATTAAAAATATTAATCATGTTGTTGACCAAAACTAAATATTTCGCAATCTATTAAATAACAAGACGCATTTTGTTTCATTTTTACGTAAGCGAAATCAAAGTCAAATAAATAAGTAGCCTATATTATTATCCTTCCTCATTCCTAGGGTTGCTTTCACTAAATTCGGTTCAGCAGTTTATACGTGAAAGCATGACTGGCAGACAGACAGACAGAATATTACTTTCACATTTATTATTATTAGTATGGATTAAACCATTTAATATTATAATCTAAACACTGACTAGCAAGTTCTTAATTCAACATTTTCTATGTAGAATCCGCAAATCGATATTTAAAGTAAGCATAGTCGCTTGTTTAGCTTGTTTTATAAATAAGACTCTTGTTTACATAGCAAATCATTAGTGATAATTACGTTTCTTCAGCTGAGACAATTACAAACATGTACATTACTATGTATAGAGTTAAAAACATACATATTTAGCCAGTATATAGACTGAAGGTCATGACGTCACAGAGCTATAGCCACATTACTAACGATCCCTCTATATTTAGAGATGACGAAATCCTTTTCCCCATTACGTTGTGTATACTTCAAAGTAAACAGTTATTTTTGCAGAACTGTATTTATTATTATACCTAGCCTATACTGTCCCACTGCTGGGCAAAGGCCTCCCTCTATTCCTACCATCGATTTAAGCCACTTCTTGCCAATTCTTAAGGAAGATATCAAATTCGCAGAACTGTAAACAAAAATATTTTTGTTCTTTATCAAGTACAAAATAAAGACATGTTTTTCATAACAAGCAAACATGTTTGACCAATTTAAGACGCATGTCAATTATTATCATAAAAATTATCTTCGATTAATTAAACTGTTTTGACTAATTCAGGGCAATTATTTTTTGCTCAGCTAAAATACACAAGGCGGGCTACTCATCTCTATGTATAAAAGAAGAAACTTACTGACATCAACGTAAAGCCGAAACTAATGGGACTAAAGTCTGTTTTATAATCTCTGAGCATAAAATGACATTACGTGGGTTGTCACACTTGTCACAACACAAAAGAACTGGCATCATTATTATTGTAAGTTTGACATTTGCCTGTGTCAATTTAGTCTCGGGGATTAAAAAACAGACCTTAAGAGCTTGTACAAAGCTTCCTTTTATTATTTAGGCGAGCACTAATTTTTTAAACGGTTTTATTTTATTAGATTTCCCAAAATTCATGGTTGTCACCGTGTCCCCCAGATCGAAGGCAATGAAGGAACAGGGTAGGGGTTCAGTCAGTAAGAGTCTGACAATCCCTCCCGCTCCGCCCAAGAATGGGAGAAGTCATTCTGATGATTCACGTACCATAAAAAAATCCCCTTTTATAAGGGAATGAAACGGGGGTCCAAAATTTGTAACAAGAAACCTAATACCACGCAGGCGAAGCCACAAACAAAAGCTAGTTAATTTATAATTAACTTGACCCCCTAATCACGGTAACCTTAGTTTTGTCTTACTAATAATAAGTGGCACATAAAGATAAGAATATCATCACGTTATAGTAGAGAGAGGGCGTCAACAATAGTGTCTGTGATAAGTAGTGTTGCTGGAAAACACGTGAAGGCTTACTCGGTGATAGGCTTACTAACATGTGACCGTTGTTTCTGGGTAGTTAGCAGTATTACTGTGTAAGCTGTGTGGTTACTATTAAACATATAGACTGTAGAGTACTGTAGACCACGGATATGATAAAATACAATATTTTATTCAGGATAGAGATATAGATATTTAAATATTAACAACTTAATAGATACATATATGTATATACAAACTAAATATAAAAGTATGTACAAACGTAAATATATATTCAAAAAAAGGCATTTACTGGGCATCAAAAAATTCACGGATATTAGTTATTACCTATTTCAACCCAGTTTTTGATTAATTTTATTTTTATTGTGCTTTTGGGTGCATTATTGACTGGTCTACACTGTCCTCGCATATGTGTCTGTATTGTAATATGGAAGTATTTTAAACCCAATAGATTTTTGAAAAGAGTAACCATGGAGTTTCTTGCCGATTCTTCTCCATAGAAACGACCAATTGGAACCGTGCACTAGCTTCTAACTTTTTATAAGTGCCCATGTAGGTCTGTGAAATAAAAAGGTTTCGACTTTTGACTTTGACTTTTAGAATTAGCTACGTAACAAATGATACTTGTAATCGTTCGACCTTTCTCTTTAGGGAGAAACCGACCTTTACACTTTTTCATGTAGGATTCAGGGAAAACGAAAGTTTTATCAGTCTTTTAGGAACAGTCACATAGAATCGCTATCGCAGATTTTCTATAAAAATACACTAGGGTTTTTTCCACAGAAATCTAAATAATAAGTCAATATTTAGATTTCTGTGGTTTTTTCAGTTAGGTAATCATCCAGTGACTTCTCCCGCTCTTGGGCGAAGCGGGGAGAGACAGATCTGCCTACGTTCGAAAACGTCGGAGTTCCCTTTCGTTCAACCGAGATCGAGTCTGTCATATCTACACAGCTACTAGAAAACACGTGAAGTGTTACTCGGTGATAGATCTATAAACATGTGACTATTGTTTTTTTGTTTGTTGAGTATGACTAGGTAAGCTGTGTGGTTACTAAACATACCTATAGGTAGAATTAGTTAGGTACGTAACAAATGCTAATGGCTAGGTATGGTGCCACATTTTCTATACATCAGGACTATTTAGGCTTGTTGGCTTTTTGTAGCTACTAACGCGCTACAGTCGCGATGCTGACGCGCTACAAACGCGCTACTGCATTGCGACTGTAGCTCTGCTAAGGCGCGACCGTGTCAGACGACAGCGGAGAGAGCACGGAGGGAGGGTGGCGCGGCAATGAAAAACAATCTACATACAAAATCTTTATTTTTGTGCTACTGTATCGCGTTTGCATCGCGACTGAGAATCGTGGCGTAGGCCCGCAAGCTGCTATAGGTATAGCGACTGTATCGATGCGAAAGCGCGACAGCCGCGCTATTGTATCGCTTCAAAAATGTAGGCCCCTAAAGGCTTTTTTAGTTAGGAAAACATCAGAATGACTTCTCCCGCTCTTGGGTGAAGCGGGGGGTGTCAGACCTGCCAACGTTCCAAGATCTCAGGGTTCCCTTTAGTTCAACCCAGACCGAGTCTGCGATATCAACACAGCTGCTGGAAAACACGTGAGGTGTTACTCGGTGATAGGCTAACATGCACGTGACCATTGTTTGTGTCAGGCTATACGGCCTTATATTATAGCGTATGGTTACTTAAACAAATAGGTACAATAAGCTACGTAACAAAATGATTAATAATCGCTACGGTTTCAGATTTAACCCGGTGCCCTTATTCCTGCTTTATAGAAAATAATCAGTTCCTGAATGAACAAGTTTGCCGGATGAAAATTAATGTAGGTATCTGACCCTCTTTTTAACCGACTTCAACAACAGTCTAGTTCGAATTTCGGGGCCCTCCAGAGCCTCATTAGCCTCATTAAATATCTTATTAAACTACCAAGAAGAACTCCCACTTTCGAAATTTAAATAAAATGGGTTGCAACTCTAATCATTGCAACTTGTTAGTCAGTAAAAGGTAGACACTCCTTACCGCTCTACCCAAAACAGCAGAGGTTATTTGATGATTTCCCATGTTTAAAAAAGACTCCAATTTTTTTTTGACCTTTGGTCAACTAGCTGCTCCACTGACGAGGTTCCAAGTCGACTGAATTGCATGTTTTTCTTTAACGCCAGTTTTTGAAGTTAAGTTGGACTTTGATAATTATACTCAACTGTGAAAGTAGTGCCAAGCGCCTCAAAGACGTCAGTGAAACCGTAAGAGCCCAGCGGGACAGAAGCCTACTAAATGATAAATGATATTTATTTTGCAAATAGGTTTTTTCAAACTCTTTTACACGTCAATTTTTTTTTGGACTTTTTTTTTGTTACTAGATGAGGCCGGTGTTTCCTAACTGACTACCCTGAGAAGAAACACCGAAACAAACTCAGGGGTCACAGTCTCTTTTAAAGTCCATACAAAATGTAAATCATTTGCGAACCATGCAGATTACTGCAGATACTGGGATAATGCAGATTACTGGGGCCATGGGTTCGCTTTTGAATAGAAAACGTGGGCGACTAGAATGCAAGGCCAAAAAGGAACATAGGAGTGGGTTTTAGTCAGTAAAAATCTGACACGCCCTCCTGCTTCGCCCGGGATAAGTCATTGGGTGATTTCGACCTCAAAAACAAAAACAAATTTAAAGTGAGTCAGTATATTCTACTGACAATTTTGACCATAATAATTCCCGAGGGTAATAACTTAACTACCTATATTACGTGTAGTCACGATGAGTATTCTCATATAATTTAATGAACAGTAACAAAGAAAATAAATAACAGGACAAGTAAGTACCTAACTGTACAAATTATGGCTTTTCCGTCATGGGCCAATTTGTTTTTATCCTCATTTCAAAGTATGAGTATACCAAAACTGATGGTAGCTAATTATTACCCAATCATGATCAAACGTAGTAATTAGTTACTGGTGACAGATATTTTTTATTTCAGTTCATAATGTTTTTATGTAAACAGAGATTAATATCGTTCCATACTAGTCCGTCGATATCTTCAAGTAATTAGAGATCATGTTGCCAAACAAAAACCGAAAGAAGTTTTTATTTTTCACTTTTTTTGCTGTGGTATTCCACAGAGTTCGAATACACTCTTGTACAACACTCTGAAGCTCAACATTACTACGGTCCGACAGGTTAAGTTAGAAGGTTAAAGCGGGAGCGACGCCAGGCGGAGCTCCAACCTAGGTGTTTTTTTTTTTGTATCCACCCAGAATTAGGAGCCCCGCGGTGCTGACCGCCTTCGAGCTAATTTAGTAGGTACGGTTATGTCAAACTACCTACTATAATACTAAACAAACATACTATCAAATTACATGGCTCACACAATTTTTTACCACACTCAGCGTGATACCGATACTTGAATGTGTCGCGCAATACATTTGAAATAAGGTGAATCGCAGTAGACTTTTGTCGCACAAGCGTTAATCTACATCCATATGTCAAACACTCGACTTTTACTGGTCAAAACCCACCCGTTATCCTTCAGTTGCCCTTTGCGTTCCAATTCCCCCAGTGGCTCTTTCCCGCAACCGTAGATACCTTACGGCATTATACAAAAATGTATTATTATTTCCAATGAAAACTCCATTTAGTTTCCATGACGCCATAGCCGCCTGGCCAGGGTAGGGCTTCAGTGAATCGATACTGTCTCCGCAACACCCTGTTACTGACAGGAGGGTGGGTAGACGTGTAGGTGTCGCGTGACTGCCTGCTGGAAATATTCCTTTTGTTATGACAGTAGGAAATTGGTGCACAAACAAGAGATATAATCTACATTGTACACCTACAATTTTAGCAAGCATATTCAGCATTTTTTTTTAAATGACTTATTACACCCCTTTTCAATCATCAGAATGACTTCTCCCGCTCGGAGCGGGGGGCGTATCAGACTTTTACCAACTTTTACTAACTAAAATCTACCCCGTTCCTTTCTTGCCTTCGTTCTGAGGTCACGAGCAACTTATTATATTGTGATGCGTAGTTTGTATTAGCACGTGAGTAGTCGTAAAGTTGTCGACATGTGAGATGACGATTCAGCGATCATTATGCGATGCTTACACAGAATCGAACGACGCGACGCGTGACGGCTAGAACCCAGAGCAATGGCAACAACATTCTAAAACAGTCACGAGGAGTGTGCTTCTCGCTTTTTTAGGCATTTTATGGGCGATGAAACTTGTGTCATCTTCTGTGCTGAAAGCTTAATTATAACATGAGACTAACACTAGGTTTAAGGTAATTTTACTAACTTTAAGGATCTTTTTGTTATCTGTGTGATAAAATATACCAATAGTCGTGTCAGCCTGCCTTATTAGCCAAAAACATTGGCCAACATCTGAGGAGGCTCGAGTTAGGCGGCTGGTTCTGGACACGGCTAGTATTACTCGGAGATTCCTTTCTCTAAATCCCTGACCGACCTAGCCTAAACCCTTTTCCCGATACCGGTGGGATACTGTTATATAGTAAAAATTAATCATCATCATTATCATCTCAGTCGAAAGACGTCCACAGCTGGACTTATGCCTTCCCCAAGCGTCACCGCAACGACCGGTCCTGTACATCGTCGTCTGGAGTCGCGACCGCGTACCAGAAGACGCAGCGCTGAAATGCCTCCCACAAGGTGGATCGATGACCTGGAGTGCAGTTCTTTAAGAAAACAACCTTAACAGCTTTAAACAGCACCGACGAAATCCTGCTATTCTATTAGATTAGCTATTCTCTAAGAAAACAGCCTTACGCCTAGCGCTGCACTCCTGGTGAGGGTCGCAAGAATCAGATGGATGCTATACTCCGTCGGTTTAGGTAGTTAACTGAATGTAAACAATCTTGGCATGTCTTTTTATCTAAAATTTGTCTAAAAATTGTATGTAAAAATCTTTGCAACTAGGTATTTACCTAAATCGATGTTAGCTAATAAACTAAATTTAAATAATCTTTGTGTATATGTATTATTATACGACCTCTTTAATATAAAAAGACATACCAAGATTGTTTACCTTTAGTTAACGACCTAAACCGATAGACCATAGAAACATTAATAAACAAGACTAAATATAAACCCCTGTTTACTAATAATAGTAAGCTTAAAATAGGAACAGATAGATTGAATGCCCCACACCACCCTGAGTTATCACATGGCTAGGTTCCCAGTGATTATGGCGTGTTTCTAGATGAACTAGAAATAGTTTATAGCCTTAATTGGTTTCGCTATATAGCGTATATTCTTTAGTCACGTGCTCACGTGTTCGGTTCACATTATTCTGATTGCAATTCGTAATTAAATCTAATGTTTACCTAGCGAGACTTTAGGTACGAGTAAATGTGAGAGTTATTATAGATGTTTGTTTATAGACAGATTTTATAGTTACAGTATTATTGTTCTAGAAGGGATAGCCTTACTTTTTTGGGTTCCGAACCTAAGTCGGCATAAATAGAACCCTCATAGGATTACTTTGTTATTCATCTCTCAAGAACGCAGGGAGGTATTAACCTATCACATACCCACAAAACGAGACACAATAGTAAAACAATAACAGCGCGGTCTCATAGGACCGGTCGGGGATTCATGAATTAACTATTTAATTGGAGCAGTGAAAAGAGTCAAACTTCTAAGTCAACAAAAAAAATAGGAAAATGGAAAGGGCCTTTCTGCTCCATTTATGGCACACATTTTGGCACTTGTACAGAAATCATAACTTGCAGGGTTTTCGGCAAGAAAAAGGTAAAAAAATCGGAAAACATTGGGTTCTTTTGTTATGTAACTAATTATTACCTAGGTACATAACAAAATAATTACTTTTTTGCGATTCAGAAAAATCTTCGAGACGAAAACGAGACTCCGGAAATTCCGGAATTGAACTATTTACCTACATAGATAAATTTAGGGATCTGACACGCACTTGACCGGTTTTTATATAAAATCATCCTTCCGGCCTGAGTGCAGGGAGAAGAAATGTCACACTTTTACTGACTAAAAACCTTCCCGCCAGGAGATCCAATACCCTCAGTTATTTTGCGTCCTCGCTCAGAAACAACAACTTTTTTTTATTAAATATACAAAATTAGAATTTAATTAATGGCGAACATCTTCGTTGGGCTATTTAAATAGCCAAAGCTTTTTATGGCGGCCACTGACACACAGCCACACACAGACTTTCAGAATCAATGGACGAGTCGCATCGGTCGCAGTGCTTAACTAGTCTCATCATTCTTCTGAAAATGACAACATTTCTCCGCAAAGGCATCAGTATCAACAAACATCTACACTTGATCTCGGACGCAAAACAGACGAAGTTAAGCCGAATATTTTCAATTTTCAAGGAAATTCCCACACACACAAACACTCCATAACAACAAAACCCAAACGCAAACGTGTGCGTTTTGTTTTGACGCGTTCGACACACACACAAGCGCCCCTCACGCACACAACTACAGTTAACCTACAAATGAGCACACAGCACAAACGTGCACGTTTTCCGTTGTATCGCCATGACGCACGTGTGCGGAGTAGAGGAGCAGGGGAGGGGGGGAAACGGAATGGACGGTTTATATAGAGCGCGCGGACGCAGATGAAACCAGTTTGATTCGCGAAGTAAACAAACAAACACCTTCGAACAAGCATCACAATCTGCTTAGCCGGCTGGGAGCCAACATGGGTACGTTGAACTTTATTATTTTATCTTCTTAGCATTGACCTTCAATTCTCTTGCCCTATATTTTTAACTGCCCAGAAAAATCATTAAAAAATCTTCACTTCCGATAATTTACACCTTTCCAGTTTCATCTAAACTTCCTGTGTTTTCTAGAAATCTTCAATTGATACTTGACCTGACCCCATTCGAAGACCCACATGCCACTTTATTCAATAACTATCAGCTGTTTATTGAATTAGTCCGTCCCACTACAACTGCAGTGCTATCGGCACATTTATCTGTTACTTCTGCACATCGTTCAATTATATTCTGCTTATATTTTCATTCCTATGGTATTTATTTTGATTCTAGCTTTAAATGGATCAAAATACTTTAGCCTAATAAGCCTTATCTCCAATTATTTCATGGCGTAGTAACCGAGGTTTTCCGATAATGTGAATTTCAGCATTTCTAAGTTTCATGATTAATTAGTAAGTTATAATAATTTTAGTAAAGCAAATCCCCTATTTGTATTTTTTTCCTTGATATCCTTAAAAGATTGTTACTTTTCGCCATTCTTCAGATTACTTATAATGAATACTTAGGGTTATTTTATAATTTAACGTATGTAATACCCAATATTATAAAATTGTTATAAATTTTCAAAAAATAAATAAAGAATATAGAAAAAACTTACTTTTCTAGTTTACAAAGGATTGAAGTACTAAATGTAACTATCCGTAAACAGTTTACATTTTATTATTATCTTTACTATCAGCACTCAAAGAGTCGCTCCCATTAAGAAAATTGCACAATACTTGATGGTGCTATGCGTCATTCGGGTGGGTACCTAATAGCGTCCTCGCGTGACGTCGCCAGTCTAGACTTAATTACATTTACTTTTACTGTACTTGCGTTAGTCTAAGATACACACCTATATTTTCTGGATTTCATTCTTAGTCAACGTTTAGTTTGGTAGTTTTAAAATGGATTTGAGAATCTTACAAACATTGAAAACGATGGTCTAATTTCTGTGTACCTATTATTTTAGTGAAAAGTATGCGTCTGGACAATAGGCCTTACTAGTATAATTTACAAAACAAAAACAAACTTTTAAATAAACCTTTGCCTTGTCCTTGCAAAAAATTAAGCCCACCTTTTTTTTTTAATTATTATAAACTAGTGCTTGACTACGATCCCACCTGATGGTAAGCAGTGATGCAATCGTCGATGGTGAGGCGCACTAATTTTAAATCGTCTGCTACCAAACACGTGTTTTCCATCAACTCTGTTTATATTCGCATTTCACGGAAAACATTACTGCTTCTTTGCTTTTAAGCCCAAAATAAATCCAGAAAGGTCAAATCCAACATTAGCTAAATAAGAAACTGCAAGTGACGTAAACCATTCCTGGCTTTTCGCCATATACGTTAGCTCCATAAATATTGAGTGACGTGGATATAAAACCGTTTTAAAGCGCCCATACTTCCGACATGTGACCGATACCATTGACTCATCCGGTTTCGCATTACGGGTGTGTTTGCGAAGCTCGTCACAACCCATTAGCATATTAGCAACTCTTGGAGGTCAGCCTTTATGACGTAGATTATGCTTACCTTGTGTAACGTGGGTTAGTACTGAGAACAGGCACCTTCGATGCACAAACATTGCTTAGTAACCTTCTTAGTAACCGCATTGTGTCGGGATGACGTAACGTTACGTCGGCTTATCGTCTTCCATTGACAAAAGCATGAGGGGAATTCCTGTTTATTTATGGACATACGAGTATGTAGTTTGACTTATTAGTCTCATTCAAGCTTAATATCTCTACTGCTGGGACTCAGGCCTCCTCTCTAGAAGAGGGAATGGGTCATAATCTATTAATTGAGCCTAGTGGATGTCATATGTCTTCGAGTTTTTGATTCTAGGATATGTCGATTTTCTCATGATGATTTTTTACCGTTTCCGGAGCAGTATGTAGCAGCTGTTACTACTGGGCCACTAACTGTTTAATAGCAACTAAAAGCAAAATGATTCCCGATTCATCTACAATGTTATTGCGATCATATCAGATATTGGACCCATAACACTATTTAACCTAGTATTTTTTTTTCTGTTACAGATATGTTAAATATAAAACCGTTAAGTAAGGACTTAGAGTGGTCTCTGGATGCGTCCGCGGGCGCGGGTACCGAGGCCACTGGCGCGGGCGGGCCCGGCGCGGCCGCCGCGCCTCAAGCTTGCTCGTCCGGCGAGGAGAGGGCCCTGCGCCGCGTCGTGGGCCGCTGGGGCACCGAGTGGTTGAGCTGACTCGGCTCCGATGCCCGCGCCGCCGGCAGCTGGCCTGCCGACCACCCCCTGCCGCCGCCCCGGTGGGGGGCCCCCCGCCCCGCCCTGCGACTGTCCCTCGCACAGTACGAGGACCTCGTCGCTAAGGCGGAGGCGCTGTTGAGCCGTCTCGTCGTCTCGGAAAATTATGACTCCATCAATAACTTCATTTCCCTGTACGATGCCTACATGGCAGCACCGGACGCGACTCTCCAGGAGTACTTCCCGAAGTACGCCCCGCCCATCCGCCCCCACAAGCACACGTGCGTCGGCCTCGCCATGGAAGTCGAGAAGCTGCTGAAAGGCTTGGAGAAGGACTTCCCTGGCATCTCAAAGTCCATGCTGATAGTATCATGTGACGAGAACATCCAGGATTTAGTGGACTATGCAACATCTAGTCCTGGGCCGCAAGGGTTTTTGATCGAGAATGAGAAGGACCACGTGATGCTGGCTATCAACGTGAAGGTTGACGGAAGGGCTGGCATGTTTCTGTCAGACCTGGGCTACCACATCGCTCGTGTAGTCACTGTGATGGCTGATCGTTGCTACCCTCACACTGGTAAGTTCTTAATTCAAAAATCTGATCCTTTTCTTGATCCTTAACCATGTTAGCAGATTCCTAACCACAAATTCTTCTCCCGTAGGTTGGTTCACCCAATCAGACGAGCCTCACTGCCGCAAGGAGTACAACTACCAGTTCTGCGCGCTGAACAGCAACTACATCGAGTGGCACGAGCGGGAGACACGCGGCGCTGTCATTAAAGAGCGCTTGTCTCTGGTCTACGTCGCCAAGGCCTATCTGACAGCTGTCACTGTCACCGAGAAGAGGAACATCGTTTGGGACTTGAGGTTGGTATTGGTACTATAATTTAATTGAGCTAGGGTTCTTCCCCCGGTACTTCAATTTGGAATTTAAAGTCAAGAAATGATAAAACCAGTAAATTACGGAAATTGCCTAGACTTGCAAATAGGATTAAATTGAGTAGTGTAGTGAGACTTAAGGTATCTAGGTACGCGTTATAACGCATGCCTAGATACCATTGACTTAGATTATAATCTAACCTAAGTCATAGAAATGGCGTCTTATCAGTCATCACATGCTAACGTGATTAAATAATGTACATCACCCGCTATAAAATATATCTATGATACATCCGTCAATATACTTAAAGAACAATAGTTTCTGTTTATCTGAGATATAAAATTTATCTCGTAAAACACTGTCTATTATAGCTTAGAAGATAGTAGTTTCTATGTCAATAAAAAACAACGTGACAAATGGAACTAAATGACAAATATTTGATAAGCTATGTGAAGAGAGTCTTTGCCCAACAGGTAATAAAATAAATTACTCAAAGTAAAGCGCTGCCTGGGTTTGACATAGAAATCGCAAGTTAGCCCCGTTATGACTAGGCCACCTCTACTAAGTTTACAGTTCTTAAAATATTTGGAGCGCTTTATTTAAGGAAGAACTACATTGGGCCCACGTGGGCCACGTACGTCGATTTGGGTGCATCGGTCTCCATACATTTTATATGGCAACTAGACTTGTAGAGCTATATTAGACCCACGCCACGCGACGCGGTTCCACGTACGACTCAGGCGTTGCCCGAGTGTTATGTGCGTCTGTCTTCAGTGCCGTAACTAGGGCGGTGCGAGCAGTGCCCAGGCACAGGGCGCAATCCCTGGAGGGGCGCAGAAATGACCAGACTAAGCCTGGTCAGAGCATTTTTTAGGGGTGCAGTTTTGAAAGCTCGCACCGGGTGCATAAAAGGCTAGTTACAGCACTGTCTGTCTTATGTAGTTCCTGCTGTATCGTGTGATTCAAATGTAAATAGCTAGAATATAATTTAATTGACACTGTGGTAATTGTTTGAAACGAAGGTCTGATAACCATATTGTTACCAGGAAATGATAAATGGTTAGCAATAGTTAAATAGAACATGATGCATAGTGTATAACAGCACGATACTCGTGCAGAACTCATTATGAGAATTAACGAATGACTGTTTCGCTGTTTTATTACGTTTTTCTAAACTTATAAGCTCTCATAATTGAGTTTTTTCACTGCTATGCTATAAAAGGGACTATATGTATCTGAGTAAACGTAGCTATGAGATTTCTAATCGAGAAAGGGAAATTTTTTAAAACGCCAATACTGTAGTAATCGACCTCAACTCACATCTGTATGTATTATGCCCGTTTTCACCAACACCCCCTAAAATTTAAGTGTCTCTTACGCCAATATAATCACGGTTTTTGCATATTATAAAGTTATTATTCTGAATCAAAGTATGAAATCGAACACTTTTTATGATGTCATACTTTAATTCAGAATTATAACTTATTAATAACTTGCAAAAACCGTGATTATATTGGCTTAAGAGACACTTAAATTTTAGGGGTTGTTGGTGAAAACGGGCATTAGAAACTCAATAGGTTATAGGTATCAATAGGTTTTATTAGGTACTTGTTATCGCGTTTTGCTGTAGGCCTGTAGGGGTATTTCCGCTCCAAATGACGTCAAATGATAATAATTTACATCGCAGTTTTTCCCCAATTTCTGTCATTGTCACCTATAACTAACCCAATATTTCTCTGTTCTATTTTCAGGAGTTTACTGGCCAGGGATCCCAAGGGTCGTCTGACCGCCGGTATCTACTTCCCGATCAAGAAGAAGGACCAACAGTTCACCATGTTCTTCGACGCTAACAACGGCAAACTCAGGAAGAAACTCAAGTTTGACACCTTCCTGAAACTGCAAAAGGTAATTAGCAAAAAATTATTTAACCTAATTTATTCCTTTATGGTATCGCCAGTGACGTAATACGTTTTTCCCATGTGTGTCGATCCAGCGATGCCACTTGAGCTACACCGCAAATTGAACATATTTTTCTTTATAAACTATTTATTCTCGACCACAAATGTTCTAACTTCATTATTTGCCTATCGAATTTACTTGGACATTCCTGTGACATTATATTTATCTAGTAACAAGTTATTCATACTACGAATTATTTTTACTATCTCTGTGTTCCGCTTTCACGGTTAAACTACTGAAATGCCTTTGATGAAAGGTACGAAGTCAGCTTCAACCTCAAGAAAGGACATAGGCTACTTTTTATCTGCTTCGAGTGGCTTCGTCTTCGCAACTAAAAAACAATCACGTGGAAGAAAGCCGCTGGCAGAAGCATAGATCCTATATAACATTTTAGAAATATATTCTAAAACCAGAGCACTTTACTCCACATAGTTCAATAATATTTATAGCCTAACGAAAATATGAAATACCCTCAATCAAGGCCACACAATTTACATGGACGTCATTGCCCTGGCGTTGAGCCAGATTCGGTTATGGAATCTGCCCAAACTGGCATTCCAGATTTCATGGAAGTGAGAATGTTTCGGAACAATCAACGCCATCTAGTGAGCTCATAGTCGAACAATGCAGGCTTAGGTACTAGGTAAACCGAGAGAGTACTTGCCTTCAGGCATGCCATAAATAGAAAATGGCTGTCATAAACACCGTAGGAACGTGAATGCAGTTCAATGGACCTATATACATCTTTTTATCAACATTAAAAACAAGCTAGTCTTCTCACATACCTACATCGTTATTACCCGTCCTAGATAATTATATGTGAAAATATTGAAAAGTGAAAATATTTCTATACTTATGTGAAAATAAAAATATTTTGACTTTGACTTTGATACAAATAGTTCTTGCTCTAACATTAAGGGAGAATTACAATGGGCTAAAAATGTTATATGGTAAGACTCGAACTCTACAAGAGCTACATAAGATCCACGCCACGCGACGCGACGCTGCATACAACTCAAGAGTCGCCAAGTTATGCGTTGCTCTAATGTAGTTCCCACTTTATTATTAAAGCATCTCAGGCCAAAAAACTTTATCCAAATGCTGAATAAAGTCTCCATCAACCTCAAAAACATCCAATAACTAAACCAACATTTAATTTCTTCCAGATCCCTGATGAGGTCGTCGATGAAGTGGAACAGTGTAACGACCAGCTCCGTCTCCGCGACGGCGAGCTGCTGTCCATCCTGAACAAGCTGGCCACCATCATGGCCGACGAGGAGTACATGGTGGAACTCATAGACATCAACGATAAGATCGTGCAACTCTCTGCTGGAAACTAAACTAAACACCTTTAGAATTACTTCAAGTCAAGAACGTGCAAGTTGTATACAGCGCCATCTATTATCGCAAATGATAACTTTAATGTCTTGGATATTAAACGCCCTGTGCTGCCAACTATAATTCTCGCACGCTCCGATATCTTTTTACGGTGCCCTGGATGTGGCATTAAAAATAACCTAGAAAGTATTGATGGAGTTCTAATATGGTTTCTTGCATTTTTGCATAGTATAGAACGGATTTGCACCTAGTAGTATCTACTAATCGTTTTAAAATTTATAGTCGATTAAAAACTTAGACTAGGATAGAGTTCCGAGTAATTAGTGTAGTAGAAACTCGTTGAACTCGATAAAATTGGATGTGACATTTTCTTATTATTACTTACTTCATTTAATTTCATTATTATTTCATTTGATATGACTTAGTTTTGGCTTTGCATACCTCACAACAAGGCTATATGGCATAAGATCTTAGCCCGTAAAAGTGATAAACTTTCATCTATGGAATTTGAATTCCTTCTTTTTTTATATATTTTTTTTTATTCTCAAGCACTGATTCATGTCTTAGATGTTTTAGAATATTTGCAATTTGCATACAAATGGGTTTGAATATTAGTTTGTATCATATGATTCTGTTTATGTATCTATCTATTACATAACTTTGGTATCTAGATGTTAGACGTACCTACACGTAGTTGTGACGTAGATTGAAGTACTGTGACGTATGACGAGACACGGCTCAACATGGGATAATAAAAAATATGAGAAAAATCTTTCTTTGTTTTCTTTGACCTTACGTTATGGTTTACCTTTTTCTGCTAAAGATTTTATGTACCTGATGTTGCCCTTTAACCCTGCCAGGGTTACGAGAGAGTTCGAAAGAATTACCGTGGCCCTCATAAACGATAACTGGTGGTATCGAAATAGTTACTTATAGAAAGTAGCTGCCTAGTTGATACTAATCGTTAGATAACTGCTACAGCGATTTTGATAAAATCGACTATTTTCTAATTCACTAAGAATTTGTGCCAATGAATCGAAATAATGTTATTATCCAAATGTACAATTTTTACTCCAGAAATTATTGTTAAATTAACGACCTGGTAACCAAAGCAATAAGTAATAACTTTTATTTATTTATTTAATTCTTTATGCACACAAGAGTACAGAGACGGACTTACTGCCTTGAGGCATTCTCTACCAGTCAACCTCAGAGTTATTTTATGAAAACAGTCAGCAGACTCCAGTTTATAATTTGTCGAAAAAGTCACGCTTGTAATAATTACGTGGTCGTATGTCTGCGGTCCGAGATTGAAACTACTTTGTTTTTGTCATCCCCATGACGAAATCCATTTCCAATGGCCGCCGAGACCAATTCACTCCGTGCACTTTCGATGCAAACAATAATAAACTACAAAGAAAAGGAACAAAACACATTTTAAAAGTGACGTTTGAACAAATCCTACATTGCAGACGGGTAAAGATTTTTCAAACACACGAAAGATTGTCAAAATGAGAATGTAATAAACCTACTAGACTGCCAACTGTTCGGGAAAATCAAGCGTGATGTTATTCCAAACCGAACTCTTTTAATATTACAAAATTACACACATCAAAAGTGTCTAGGGATCAAGCATTTTTATGCGGATTTCTTGAGATTGAGATGTGGCTTTGTAATAAATTTATGATTTTATAAATTTATATGGATCCTTTTTGGTGCATTTCATAATTTGAATCAGGAACTGTGAATCAAATTCGAGTAAAAGATGAAAATCAGCTGTCAATATTTTCCCTATAAAAACATACAACGCATTGAAGACATTATTAGTGCTACTGTTTCCCTACTACTGATTAAAACCAACGTTATTATGGAGCGGCGACGTCATTTAAGCAGGGAAGAAATGCTCAGAGCCATGGGAATGATAGAAGCTGGTTCCCGGCAACGTACTGTGGCTTTAGCTCTGAATACAAGTCAGAGTGTTATCAGTCGACTTTGGACACGTTACCGAAGCACTGGTACCGTGGCTGAGCGCCATGGAGGACGGTATCGCTGCACCACACGGAGACAAGACCGATCAAGAGCTCCAACAATAACCGCCATGATGTTAGCCGTGAGGCTTCATCACTCTTCAGGGAACTTAATTAGCGACCAAACAGTCAGAAACCGCTTGCATGAAGTGAACCTTCATTCCCGAAGACCGCTACGGGTACCACCTATAGCAATGCACAATCGTAGGATTCGATATCAATGGGCTCTTGAACACAGAAATTGGGCAGAAGAACAAGGGCGTTTCGTGTGCTTTTCTGATGAGTCTCGTTTTGGTATGAGACCGGATACAAGACGTATACGACACTGGAGAACCCCTGGACGCCAACAGCGATTAAAATCCTGCCAGGAAGTCCATCCTTATAGTGGTGGAACCATCATGGTATGGGCGGGTATTTGGATCGGCGGAAGAACTGAGTTGATTAGGATCAGAGGCAACCTCAACGCTCAAATTTATGCTGAGACGATTGTATCAGACGTCATCGTTCCTCTACAAGTGCAAATCGGTCCCTTATTTCAGTTAATGCATGATAATGCACGACCGCACACCGCAAGAGTTGTAAGACAGACTCTCGCCGCAGCTAACATCAATGTCCTGCCCTGGCCTGCTCAGTCGCCAGACTTGAACCCGATTGAGCATGCATGGGATATGCTACAGAGAAGAGCTCTGCCGAATATGGAGGGTATCCAGTCGCAAGAAGACCTTTTTTTGTTGTTGCAACGAACATGGGCGGCCATTCCACAGCGTGATTTGGATGAACTCATTTTGAGTATGCCAAACCGATGTTCTTGTGTTGTTAGTGTTCGCGGTAGAAACACGGATTATTAATTGTTTAAGTTACCCAATAAAATTTTAAAGAAAACTGTTATTTCAGTCTTTTTTTCGAACTTTAATGTTAGTGGTTCAAATCTCAAAAATCCCTTTATTAGGAAAATGGCAAATTTCTTTATTAATGCAAAGGTGACTTGGTTTATCGTTACTGTGACAAACGAAAACACTTTATTTGATGAATCCTTAAAGAAAATTTTAATTAATATCAATCAGGAGAAAAGTTATTGCAAAAATATATGTTGATCCCTAGACACTTTTGATGTGTGTATTTTATAATAAAATTATGTTATGAGATTAGACGAAACGAAAAATCGTAGTGCATTCCCGTAGACGTAGGGCGGGATGCTACGGATCTACAGGACGTCTACGACACGGTCTACGAGCGTAGAGGGTCTACGGCGTAGGCCTTGTGAGGAATGTTCTAAAATTATTTCCTGAACTGTCCCGTTTCACTTCTCTTAGTAGTTCGAAGTTGAACTATAGATACAACTACTGAAGCACATAATACAGAAAGGGCAACTGAAGGATACAGGTGTGGTTCCAACACTTTTTAACCATTCATTCTTAGATATAGCTATGTATATAGATAAATCAGTATATATATATCTGGATAAATAATGGTAGGGAGGACATTATAGAGAGAACTTTGCATCATGAGTTCTATCTATCTAGCTTAGGACGACATCTACATTTCATTAGCTAAAATACTGAAGAAGTTAATTGTGTAACTACTGTAAACAGTAGTACTACTACTGTAGAAATGATACTGCGTGATATCAATAGAGGGCTCTTAGCAGAATATAACCCTAGGGGCCGGCTGGCGCCGATACCTGATAGGGCTGCGGGATTGTTTAAAAACGTAAAGGGCAACTGAAAGAACACGGGAATTAGTCAGTAAAAGTCTAATACTGATCCCACCCAGTGCGGGACGAATTATTTGCAATCTCAAAAGGAAATCTAGAAGCCTCAAAGTAACCTAATTTACTCTTGAATTAAAGATCCCCAGGCTGTATAGCTGACAGGAAACCATAATTCCGGCAGGGTTATCTAGTCAAATGAGGGTTTTCAGCGAAGTTCACATCACTATCGTTTGTTTTTTATACCCGGAAACTAAATTGACACAAGTAATGTCAAACTTACTATAGGAATGCTGCCAGTTCTTTTGTGTTGTAATGTCATTTTAGTCTCAGGGTAATAAAAAAAGACTGTAGTTGGCGCCTCTTAGCCGAGACTTCTAACGTTGGATGTTTACGTTGATGTCTAAGTAATGTTTCTGGCAGGTGCTTGGACCTGCAGACTCGGTGATGCTGCCTGATGAACGTAATTTTAGATAACCTTCTTTATGTTTCTAAGTCTCACTTTTCAGTTTATATACTTTTACATTTTTGACATAGCCCGAAGAATCGTCAAACTTAAGTGGCAGTGGACAACTGGACATAGCACATTGCTCACAGAACAGAAGGTCGATGGGTTCGTGGTGACGCATATCGGATGACGTAGCGTTGCAAGGCCTACCATAAGGTAGATCCGTCGTAGTTGGGGGAGGCCTATATTTGCTGAAATGATGACTAAATCTAAGGTGCGAACATATGCAATAGATACGTAACGCCACAAAAAATGAGGTACTCTTGTAAAATGAGGTACTCTTTTAGTTATGTTTTAAGATATCTACAAAATTGTAGTGCACCTCACCATCAACGATTGAATCACTGCTTACCATCAGGTGGGATTGCAGTCAAGCACTAGTTTATCTACACTAATATAATAAAGAGGTAAAGTTTGCTTTTTTTTGTTTGTATGAGGTAATCTGTGGAAGTACTGGACCGATTGCTAAAAAAATTTCACCAGTAGAAAGCTGCAGTATTCCTGAGTGACATAGGCTATATTTTATGTACGCAGGCGAAGCTGCGGGCTAAAGCTAGTGTTATATAAAAAAAAAACAATATTTCGATAAACACTTTAGTCACCAGTTTCTGACTGTGGTCTCGACACGTGACTCTCACGTGTCTACTGCGAGAGGCAGTCTCGTGAACTCGTCACAATCATTTGCATTATAAAGACGACATTCGGCGACATCTGGAGCTCTATAACGTGACTACTTTTATCGAAGCCAACTTTACTCCTTCAATATTATTGACTATTCGTTTGTCACGTTTTAAGAGAAGTGAGTGTGTTTATTGGAAAGTGTTGCCAATCTGATTCAAGGTTAAATTATTGCCTTCCCTGATCCAGTTAATCATTTGTAACGTCAAAAGTTGTATAGATTGATTATTTAGTTAATAGTTTTAAAATCAAATATCTCGAACTAAGCACACGAATAGATACATGGGAATCCATAATAATATAGGTTCATATGTTGTATAATTATGTATGCATATGAGAAACACAACTATATGAAAAACTCAAATGGTGACGGGCTAGACGTCATTCTTGAGTTATGTGTGCCTGCTTACTGCTAATTGATTTATTTACTTTATCAACCCGAATCCCTAATTAGTGTTTCTAGCAAACTGAACAAACTATCATCATAAATCTCTTACTTAGAGAAGAAATAAAACCCTGACTAACAATTTGGAAAAAATAAGTTTGTTGAAACCTCTACGGTCCGGACTAAGCGTTTCGCCACGTCGCTTATACCACGTACATTGAAGAACTGGAACAATTTGCCTGCTCCTGCTTCCCGTCCGATTTTAAGTTAGGTGTCTTCAAGGCTAGAGTGGACAGGCTCTTAATAAACTAGTGCGCCTCACCTTCAACGATTGCATCACTACTTACCATGAAGCGGGATCGCAGTCATAATATTGTTAAATTACCAGGGTTAGACTTGCAGTAGTCTAGCTATAATAAAGATCATTCGACCATCTGATTCACAGTTGTGTACCAACAACACGTAATGGCCGCCACGTGCCGCCGTCTCGCGTGTCAACTCTTGCGCAACTCGCTTGATGTAACATCTGTGTGACGTCACTTTCTGAGACATACTATGTATGTATATAGTTTGTCTCATCAACGTATGTATATTATTATATTGTTGATACAGCTGGATGAAAAACATGATTGGTACGTTGAAGGCATGCCTTTTGCGCATGCGTCGTCGAGTCATCGTGTGTTGACTGTGACGATGGTTTGGAAGGAATAAAAGACTTACACACAACTCGGAGTCATGAGTTGTGTGTAATTTTTTTTATTCCTAGTTGATCTTTTACGTCGACGGTAGTTTTATTGGTAAGTACGTTCCTGGTATCGAAAATGGGAAACAATTAATAGTTTTTTTTTTTTAATCCCGAACCCAAAGATAAGAAAAGGGACCCCACTGTCCGTCTGTTTACCACCAGGCTGTATCTGATGAACATGAGAGCAAGCCAGTTGATATTTTCACAGGTGATGCATTACTGTTGTCACTTTAACGAAATATAACAGAGTAAAATAAATATTTAAATGGGGTTCTCATACAACAAACATGATTTCTTTGCCGTTATTTACTACGGACGATACGGAACTCTTCGTGTGCAAGTCCTACTTGCACTTGGCCAGCATTTACATCTGTAAATGGCCAGCATTTAATCTGTAATCGTGTTTGAACAGTATCCTGATGGAAAGCGACAATTTCGCACACTTGCCTAGAAGTAACCTATTCACTCTTGACTTAAAGACCCCTAGGTTATAGCTATCAGGAAATACCACTCCAGATACTTTCATATTAGAGCCTAGTCCTATGTCCACTTAGCGGTACTGCGTGTCAGGCCCTTATTGCTAACTTAATTATTATTGAACTTAAGGGGTCAATAATAAATAAGGTGGTGCTAGACACACTTATTATCAACCTTGCAAAGTTCAAATCGAAATATTCGGAGTTAACGACCAACCTTCAGTAACAGTTCAATTACCTGTCTGTGAAGACACTAGAAAGGTGTCTTTATTTATGTCGAGGGGGTAGATGTAAAGAAACCCTTCTGTGGTTAAATACTGTATTATATTGTAAAAAGTCCTAATTTTTAGAGAAAATTGGATTAAGTTCATGAGATTAGATCAAAATAATCGTTATTTTAATCTAATCGAAATCTGGACGGTCTGTGTGAACGATATGTTAATCATAAATATTTTATATTATGTTCTAAGTAAGGATTTTGCAAAACTCACACCCAGTGCCGTAACTAGCCTTTTATGCACCCGGTGCGAGCTTTCAAAACTGCGCCCCTGAAAAATGCTCTAACCAGGCTTAGTCTGGTCATTTCTGCGCCCCTCCAGGGTCTGCGCCCTGTGCCTGGGCACTGCTCGCCCCGCCCTAGTTACGGCACTGCTCACAGCCTAAGGAGATGAAATCGGGGTTCAAAGCTTCTTTGAAGAAACCAACTATCACGCGGGCCACTGGCAGACTACATAATATAAAATAAAAATAACCAGGAAAGTAGTAAAGTAGCCATATATGAAATACCATTTTAACTCACCGCAATAACCATGTGCCTAGAGCTTATAATACTCAAATAAATTATCCATGTTCCTTCTCGAGCATTTTAAAACTTCCTCAAAAACTTTTCTCACAGAGAGGAAATTACCCTCTCTCACCATTGGCACAACTGACCAGTGGAAACCATTACGCGAGAGTTATGATTATTGAAAGAAATGGAACAGCACTTAGTGCAGCTAGAAAATAATTCGAGAAATGGCAATATTGCATATTAGGAAACTATTTCATATTAGGCTATTTTTCTCTAACTACTAAAATGACGACCCTTTATTCTATAAACGCATTTTGGAATAACAGGACATGTAGTACATTAAAAAAAAAATATATATATATAAAAAAACCTACCTTAGTAGCCTGAAATAAAGGAATTATTATTATTATTATTACTAAATTCGGAAGAAGACTAGAAACTATATTATAATGATTGATTAGTTGATTACCGTCAATTGATACCGACAGACGAGATGACGTCTGCCTTCCCTCATGACGTACTCCTCTTTCGACCTTTAGAACACCCCCTTGGGGAAGGGGTGCCCCCATACATACACGTGCCACTCAATTTAGTCCTGCTGCCATCTCCCTTTCAATAAATCAGTTACCAAAATGTATATAAGGTATGCCTAGATACCTTGTGGGTTGATCTGGGGAAACTCTTGGTAGGTTCCAAGTTCTTACAATTTATTTAAAGAATTTTCCAAACGCCTTGTTGACAGTCCGCGTGACACAAGAACTGGTTTTCTCTTGGCATACAGCGTGGTAATGCCGCCAGTCTTTTGTGTAGGGTACGTTACCAGTCGGCAGCGATGCAGAGGAGTTTTCAACGCCATACTCGTACTTTAAGATTAGCTTTAGTAAGTTCTAAAAGGAATACCTTTAATTGTACCCTGTAATTTAGTATACATATACACTTAACTAATTGATCAGTATAACGTGATCGTTATAATGATAATACCTATAATTACATAAATAAAATAAAATAAAAAACCCATTGTCTTTTTACTATCACACAGTCATGCTAAACCTTATGAAAATAGTGTAACTCGCATACTGGCATACAAAATATGTATGTGCAAAATGTTATGTAGGTATACTCGTAACTTTATTAAATACAGTTCGTCCACTATAAGTTGGCGAGTGTGAAGTTCAAAAAATCTAATGCCAATGACTGTTTTTAACAGCAATAAGAACTGCAAATTGCATTTATTTTTTTAAAACCTTTATTTTTGTACGATATTTCAAGCACCGAAATTCGCAGAGCCTAACTTCACACTCGCCAACTTATAGTGGACGAATTGTACTCGTATGTCATTGTTTTGATAGCTGACGAGCGATATCTCGGATGTTTACCAAACGAGTCGCGGAGTTTCCCCAAAACACGACACGATGTTTTATCTTAGCTCAGCTGTTGCAGATCAAAGTCCATTCAAATGAGAATCACTAGATTTTTGAAGTCAAGTATAAAAATTAGGATTTTACAGACTTGTAAGTAGCTGAGAAGAAGTCAGAAGCCAGTAAATCTGACTCCAGTCTTGCCATGAAGTATCGTGTTACCCCAGTTAATGGGTTCTGGAGGTCTGGTGCAGCCTCTCCTCGTAAAATACTGGTATTCAGCTAAATCCGGCCTTGACTGGAAGCCGACCCCAATATAGTTGAGAAAAGGCTAGGCAGATAATGATGATGCTACGAGTACGCTATGTGAACTGAATATGCAGTGTTTATTCCTCAGGTCGAACCTTACCTGTATTTATTTTTATGACCAATGAATGGTTTCTCACGACAGTTATGTGCCAGCACGGTACTGAAATAAGAAGCCGATCCATTTACTTGAGAAATGAACTGGCTTTTGTCTCTTTTCTATACTTTTGTTATGTCTAGCGCGCCTTTAGAATGGACTATAAAGGTTTAAGCACTTTGGTTAATCATCAAATAAATTTTCCCGCTGTGGTTGAAGCGAGAGGGAGTGTCGGATTTTAATTTAGTAATACACTGTGATGTTCCTTCAGTAGCTTTTTTATACCAGCAAATCCTGCAAATTTTGATACTTTTTACCCTGAGAATATATGTTCCCTTGGGATTATTTCCAACTGAACAGAAGATACGAGTATATTACAGTAACACTCTATCAAATTGAACGCATACATCTATAAGATTAACTTTTCACTAGATTCGAAACAAAAATCAAGCCGGATTCTAATCTCATCTCTTCACACAGCTGCTCAAATCGCAAACCAAACCAAATTACGAGATTATACAGCCAAAAACACTGATCTATACACCGTGCAGACACTTCCCCTACGTATGGATGTGTCTACTTTGGGGTGGTTCCCTGCTGTAGGGTGAGCGGCCATAAAGACTGAGTTATGAGAGGGGATGCAGACACTGCAGTACCCTCGCTATCTCTAGACAACACATGGCGTAGTGCGCTGGTATTGTCAGCGCTATGGCAATATAGTGCGAAGTAAAGTGTTACTAACACGATACTAACAAAATCTTAATATATATAAATCTCGTGTCACAATGTTTGTCCTCAATGGACTCCTAAACCACTTAACCGATTATAATAAAATTCGCACACCATGTGCAGTTCGATCCAACTTGAGAGATAGGATAGTTTAAATCTAAAAAAAAAAAAAAGTTAGGCGAAGTAGGGTAGTGTAGGGTAGTGTAGGTTAGTGTAGGGTAGTGTAGAGTAGGTAGGGAAGGTAGGGTAGGGTAGCGTAGGATATGTAGGGTAGTCATTTGACGGGAGCGAAGCCGCGGGTAAAAGCTAGTAATTTAATATATTTATGTATGTTCCATCATCGAAGGCGTACCATTAGATGAGATAGTGGTAAGGTTAAAAAAATATGAAAATATGCAAAGTTTACTTTGAGATATAATAGAGCAACATGAACAAGAAAAAGCTACAGTCAATTATAAATGTCAATAAAAAATGTCTTCAGTTCTTCACACCATGTTGTTGACATCAAGAAAACTGACGTTCATCACCATCTTTTCGGCCTAAAAGACTGCTGGACAAAGGCCTCCCCCGAGCATCGCAACAAAGACCGGTTCTGTGCGTCTCGCATCCATCGGTAGAACAGATGGTCGATGGGGACGAAAGGTTCAGGAGTCGCGACCACGTGCCGGAAGACGCAGCGTTGGAAGGCCTTCGCCGACACTGAACGATAACCTGGTGAGGGTCGATAGAAACTGACGTTTAAAGACGAAAAATATAAACAAGAGCATGTTATAAAGTAACTGCGCCATTAGTCCAAACAATAGGCCGTCACGTTGTGTGGCCACGTGATACGGAACCACGGCCCGATAGCGCTGATACGCCGGCCATCTGCTAAACAAAACCAATTAGTAATAGTTTATTTAATTAGAAAACTACGTACATTGTCGTAATGGCATTGATGAGTATTGTGGTTAAGGCAGTGACAGGACAAGAGGCCCTACCATGAGCTCTTAACGCGGTCTATTAGGCGACCTAAACTGAAAAGGATGGAGCTACATGATGGCCCACTCTGGCCCATGATGGTCGACACTGGCCTATGATGGCCCGCACTGACTCACAGTGGCCCACACCAGCCCAGGATGGTCGACACTGACCCATGATGGCCCACACTGGCCCGCACTGACTCACAGTGGCCCACACTGGCCTATGATGGCTCGTATATAGGGTAAAATAGGTTGGTCCTTTAAAATTGATACTATTTTGGTGTACAATAAAGTTTATTTCTATTCTATATTATTCTATAGCTCCATCTCTCTTTCTCACTCGCACGCCTGCCATGTAAAGTCTCTCTGAGGCTCTACAGAGAGCTCTTAACGCGATATATTTGACAACCTAAACTGAACTTTTCAATGAATGGAGCTTTATAGGGTTTCTATCGCGCCTCTCATTTTAACACGTCATGGTAAAGTGCCCTGAGTTCCTACCACAGGCTCTTAAAGTCTTAACGCAATCCATTTGGCAATAAACTGAACTGTTAATGGGATGGAGCTTCATTAATATTTCTCGCTCGCACGCAAGACATTTAGCTCATGGTAAGGGCCAAGATTGGAACCAAAAATTCGAAGACATGTGACATCCACCAATCCGCATCCACACTGATCCCGCGCGGAGGATTATGACCCATTCCCTCTCCGAGAGAGGAGACCTGAATCCCAGCAGTGGGAACATTATAAGGCCGATAATGCTAATGCTAAAGGGCCAAGATCCCTCCTTATCGCCACTCTCAGACTGCATAGTTTTCTATACTGTCCAAGTGTCCATCAGAGGCAAAGGGAAACAATATAGACTCCTGGGATATAAAGTATCCATGCCAGTCCGGGATAGTCTGCCCGTCTGCCAAATTTCATTAAAATCTGGTTAACCATTTGAGCGTTAAGGCTACATGCTTTCGCCTTTATAGCGTTAGTATGATATAAAGTTTGAGTAAAAAATTAGATTGGTTTTCGGCTAAAAAAGACTTATGTCTGCATTTAAAAGTAAACATTACTACTAAAAAAATAATAAAAACAATAATTTTACCAACGTACGCTAACAGGTAATACTTACAGAGTATTTCGGATCTAAACGAGAATCCGAATTTGACGTCATGATTCGCAAACTTAATCTAAAGATCTAGAAAAAAATATAAGCCATTTTTAGTCAAAGGTTGATTGGTAGACGACCTTGCGTCACCGGCATCACACCCACCTATATACCCACTCAATTCAAATAGTTTAAATCTATATTTCCCTATATATAAATAAGTTGAAATGTTTGTTTGATAGAAAAACATATTTTTTTAAAGCAAAAGAAAGAAATACTTATTCGATACCTATTTAAACTTTGATTTTATATCTCTCTGACTGTTTGTTCTATCTAAACTCCGAAACGCTTGGATCGATTTTGACGAGATTTTCACTATTAGTTAGCTGATGTTATAAGGAGCCACTAGACTTCACTTAGTGTTTTTTAGAAAAAGATTTCGGCCTCAACCCAAAAATAATACTTTTTGAAATTATGACCACTGCAGGCTCATAAAGCCTATTCCGACGTTGACAAAGCCACGGGCACCTAGCTATTAAACAAATAAATCTGCTCTTGCTCGTCAAAGCCGTGCATAACTGCACAACCACCTGCACCTTTCACGATTTTAACGAGGCCCTAATAGGTAGATCTATTAGTGATCTACACGTGCAGCTTGCTAAATACTGATCGAACACGAATTAATTTTGTTTTAGTAGTCAATCGATTTGACAAGAAGAAGATTTTTTTGCATGTATTTTTGTTTTGCATGTGTAAGTACCTATATTATATGATATCTATCTTTGCAAGTGGGTTTTTCAAAACTCTTTTTCACGAATTTTTTTTTTCGACAGTTTATTTTTACTATAGTCCGTCTAATGAAAGCGCGACCTGAGAAAAAGAGGTTAAATCCAAAAAAATTGTATGTGGTATTACTAACTAGTAGGAGAATCATGTTTTGACACTTCACAATTTTTTTTATATGTCCTACAATTGCGCCTGAATAATGTGACCAATTAAATTTAAAAAAAAACTCCTTGTCGCGCTTTCATTAGACACACTCTATCTTTGCAAGTGGGTTTTACAAAACTCGACAATTTCTACACGACATTTTTTTTTTCGTGACTTTATATTTACTAGTTGAGGCCGGTGTCTGTCTTCCCCTTAACGCCATGCTGCAGTTCACAGCGGCGTCGCGTGGTCGTCGGCGTCGAGTCAGCTGGCCGCAAGATGGAGGCGGGGCGCGCCGCGCATGCGCGGTTGTCATGACGCCAACATGCGCCACTGTGTTGTTGTGGACAGTAGCCGCTATTGAGTAGCAGCTATTCATTATCGTTATAACGCGCTGTGGTTAGTTCGTTATTTGTAACGTTGATTTGTAAATGTAAAAGCTTCTTTTTTCAAGGTGGGAATCATCAGAATTACTTCTCCCTTTGTTGGGCGTTTACTGACTATGACCCCACCCCTGTTCCTTCGTTGCATTCGATATGGGGTCACCGAGGTAAATTTTCGGAAATCCGATCCAAGGCTCCAAAGTAAATGTAAGGCTGAAATCGCAAAGTTATGTCAACGGTTTTAATTGTTTTTTAGACGGGGGAAAGTGCTGGTGACGAACTAAACTATAGTTTTATCAGCCCTATTTGCTACCCAAAATCGAGGTGAATTGACATATTGGTTATGGAACTTAAAGTAGCATTTTAGTACTAATTGTATTCTATTCAGCTTGATGAATTGAATGCAATTAATAAACTGATCAAGGTCGAAATCGACTAAAATATACGTAGAAGCTGCCATCAAATAACGCCTCAAAAAATAACGCATTAGTTAATCGCTGCTATTAGTTAACGAGCAGCACTACACCTGTTAACACAAATATAATAACGAGGGCACGGCGGCATTCAACGATCAGTCTGTCTGTGGTGTTTGTGGGGGATACGCGATTGGATAGAGCGCGCCTAGAGGCTGCGAACTGTTTTCGTTTTTTTATTTGGCTTCTAGCCGTTGTATGGGTGAGTTTATTTGATAAATTATTCTCTTTACACCTTACTGAACCCATTTAACTTAAAACTTCTGTAATAAAAGCCGTATTTTAAGGACAAAGAGCTTGTATATGTACATCAGTGTAAATGTCAGTTGTATAGGCTGTATACAAACGTAAACAAAGCAATGTATGGTGTTCTTTTTTCAAATCACAGTGCATAATGTTGCTGGAAAACAAAAGAAAGCTGTTTGGTAGCTAATAACGATGTAACGGCTACATTTGTTAGTGTTTTAATCGTTTTATTTTTATTGTTTCTTCGTAAGATGTGACGTGTCGGAAATTCCGCGAATATTTTGTTTTTGAAGACGAATACATTTTAAACTGAAACCATTATCATTATCTAATTAAATACTTCTTTAATTATTAATTGAATTAACTATTTGGTCAATAGCTGGTCATTACCAAATTAATTTTGTTGTTCCAAATAAATTTCGTAGCCTAAGATTTACTACACATAGATAAATATTTGAACACACTTTGACCATGTCCTCTACCAATGGACTCGTGACATTTAAGTATTTGTTTGAGAATCCATTGTCCTCCATGTCGTTTATAAATTAACTTTCCCTTTTCCTTCGTGACGAATCGACAGACGTCAATGTGCCACGTACTCTGAATAATGTTTTCATTTAAGAAAATCTATTCGCACTTTGTATTCTGTGAAATAATATGTACATGTACATACGTCATGTTTATTTTTCTTTTTCAATAATATGTTTATACTTTCTAAGACTACTTATATTACTAAGAATAAACCAAATAAACAGATCATTATTGTATATCATGATGATAAATAATACAATGGGAATCTTAAACAAAATGTAACGTATGTTTACATACTTATACCTATGGCTAGATTCTGCCGCAGGATTTTCTAGATTTTACACGTGTAAAAGTAGAAAATATGTACATAATAATATGACACATAGTCTATGTCACTCAGTGATAAAGTATTAGCATTCTACTGGAGATTTTTTTTTAATCAGTCCAGTAGTTTTCGAGTTTATTATTACTAAGATTTTTTTTTCATTTCTCTTTATAAATATTTTTATAGAGATAAGTAAATCATTTTCCCCTAAATTAGTAATTGATGTAAAATATTCCTCAAACTCCAGGTTGCAATAAAAACCGTGAAACATTTTGTTTGATACGTACTTAACTCAAATTACTCAACTCAGAAACCGACTCTATAATATAAAGTTACTAAAAGATTTCAGCAATATATGCTGAAATCTTTTAGTAACTTTATATTATCGAAACGTGATCGTGACTGCCCTTGTCTATAAAAGGTTAATCGAAAAAAAAATATAGCAACATTAACACTTGTTTTAGTTAATATTATCTACCTGTGTAAGGTTATAACTTTTTTACTATTTATGTAAATACTTAACTTGAAACAAACATTTATAAAAATATATAAAAAATAAAAATAAATTTTCGTTGTCGTTTATTTTATACAAAATCTGTCACATTTTTGAATTTATTCAGTGAGTAGTGCCTACTCGGACATTGTGAAACAGGCCCTTAGACAAATTAATTAGCTATGTACGTTTCTCCTAACAAACTTTGGACCCTCATTTCATAGTTTTAATGGCTGAATTTCAGAAAATCCTTTCTTATTTTTTGTATACATCATGAAAGGTACTTCTGTATAAATTTCAGCGTTCTAGGTCCAAGGGTTTGGGCTAGGAGTTGATGAGTCAGAGAGTGAGTCAGGAGTTTTACTTTTATATAATCAAAAGACTACGTAACCACATGAAAAAACGTTACATCAAAATTTTTTTAATATCAATTTGTCATACTACTCAAAGCATGCCGAATTTACTATATGAAAATTTATTTATTTAATATAAATGTTATTGTTCACACCACAAATACATAATAACAATGTAGTATAAAGGCAGAACTACATTGCACACACGTGGGCCACGTACGCCGATCTGGGCGCGTCGGTTTCCATACATTTTATATGGCAACTAGACTTGTAGAGCTACATTTATGTGTAGATACTGCTCTTATGTTCATCAATTTAGCCGTAAGACTTTAATACGAGTTTGGCTGTGAGTTTTATTGAAAGTTTGATCGCAAAAAAGACGTGTAGGTTTTAGTCAATAAAAGTCTGACACTCCTTCCAGATTGAACGCAAAAATACAAGTGAAGGTAAAAAAAATGTTTGACACTCCCTTCGTTCCAGAGATAATTTGATGAACTCCATACGAAAATAAAACCATTATACTGCCTCCCATCATAGCCACATCGAGCACTACTCACCTCACATCCACTACTCCTCATCATCATCATCTTCCTGCTCTGGTCCCTTTTATTTGGGGTCGGCGCACATGTTTTTTTCCACTGCTCCTCATTTACATAAAAGTACCTATAACCAGCCAGAAAGGAGGAGCTCGTGGCTAAATAATAACAGCCGCACAGGTCGATCGTCAAGGTTAAGCAACGCTTGCCTCGGTTGGTCTGTGGATGGGTGACCATCTTAACATAACGAGTTTTCTCCGTGCCTCGGAAAGCACGTTAAGCCGTTGGTCCCGGCTGTCATTTGGAGATCTTTGGCAGTCGTTACGGATAGTCAGAAGCCAGTAAATCTGACTCCAGTCTTGCCATGAAGTACCGTGTTACCCCAATTAATGGGTTGTGGAGGTCTGGTAGGCAGCCGCTCCTCGTAAAATACTGGTATTCAGCTAAATCCGGCTTGACGGGAAGCCGACCCCAATGTAGTTGGGAAAAGGCTAGGCAGATGATGATGACCTATAACCAGCCAGAAAATCCAACCATTCAAGAAAAAACCTCATAAACCACCAATTCATTAGGTACCACAGTGTACACACTAAACCGTACTAGATAATAAAAAAAGCCTTTATATCAGTGGGAACGACCCAGTCCAGTCCCAGTCCAGACCCAGTGAGTAACTCTTCACAAAAGCCACCTACACTTTCAGTCGTGACGTAGCGACAACGCGTGGTCGTCTGAAAGGTCAGACATGCGGCCCACGCGGCCGCCAGTTAATACCATTTGCCACCCCCTCGCCTCGCTCGGGAATGGGTAGCCCACTCTACTATATCAAAACATGACGGTTTTATCCCCCAAAGGATCGGCAGGGGTGTTTTATTTATAACCTGTTAGAGGAGCAGGATAGTTCAGAAGGAACGCAAAGGGAAACTGAAGGAACTCAGGTGGATTTTAGTCAATAAAAACTGACACTATCTCTGGTTCCATCCCGAGCAGAAAGTGCTATTTGATGATTTCCCCCCTCTAAGCTGTTGTCCCTGGTTGTCATTAGAAGTAAAAAGTTAAAATAAGTATCGTCTGTTTTTTATACCCTGAGACCAAAATTGACACAAATAATGTCAAATTTACTATAGGAATGACGCCAGTCTTTTGTGTTGAAATGTCATTTTAGGGACTACACACACTTATTCAGCTCTATTCGCGTTTCACTGAACGATTTTGGTCACACTTATACAGCTCTACTTCTATCAGCCGCGTACAGCGGCGTAAGAGTGTTATCTCCGCTAAAATGCTTCTATCTACTACGTACGGCGATGAATATGCTGCGAAGACGGTCAGCTATTCAATTAGTATTGTGTCCTCAACATGGATGGTTCTATGTGCGATATTTTTGTCGTTTCGCTACTTGTAGAAGAAATAGAAAAAAATAACCGTATAAAATTACAACGCGAACAACAGTGGGTCGACTCATTTTGGGTAAATAGGAATTTGGTCGGAGAAATCGCGATATTGGTATCCATCAATATCAATTAAAACAAAATAATATTAAATTTAAAGAGCATTTTCGGATAAATCTAATCTATCCAGGAACTATGCAGGTCGCAACTTGTTGACAAGGAGTTGAGAACCATACGCGTGCAGCGCTGTTATGCCGCATTTAGCGTCGAACGCGGCGGGACATCGCTGAACGCGGTGGAACAGCGCTGAACGCAGCAGAACAGCGCTGAACTCTATCTAAAGCACTCGCATGATAAAAACACATTTGTTCTCATTTTATACTTGTTTGCCGCGAAAGCTGAATAAACGCGGAAAGCTGAATGGATGCGTACGCGTCTCCATACAAAATCGTTGTTTTCTATGGACATAAGCTGAATAGAGCTGAATAAGTGTGTGTAGTCCCTTAGTCTCAGAGTTTAAAAAACAGACGATAAGTCAAATTAACTATAACTGGCTTTTCATCAGAAAAAACAAATTGAGTACCCGATTGCAGCGCCGCCTGCAGGGTCTAATGTCTTTCAAACCATACAGAAACTGTTCTACCCGAAAAGGCTCAATATAACAATAACTAATGATATAAACAGTATCTACAAATAAAACAAATAACATGAACGGTTTTCCTCAACATTTTCCCATTAAATATACTCATTTGGCTTCATGGAAACCGGATAGATGCGCCATTATGTTGTCATAACGACGGTTTGGTAACAATGTTTCATTTATTCATTCTGTAATAATAATTAGAACATTTGATAACTACTGATATATTATCCTATAACGTAACGTATGCCATACTCGTGTTGAAAGTGTTGAAACCCTATAGAAGTGATTGTTACTTGACAATGTTGGTCGTTAGCTTTATTTTTAACCATTTTTTTTGTAGAGGAAAATCTAGATATAATTTCTCACGCTCTGAGTAGAGCGAGGGGAAGTGTCGAACTTTTACTGACTTAAACCCACCTGCGTTCCTTCGATGGCACTTTACATTCCAGGCCCACAGTTAATTCTTTGAAAATTCCCGAAGCCTAACAATTGCTACATATTACGAATATTATCTATATATTAAAAAACACACAAAGAACTGTTTATGGAAATTCAATAATTTCTAGTAGTATTAGTATTAGTAGAAATCCGGCTTGACTGGAAGCCGACCCCAATATAGTTGGGAAAAGGCTAGGCAGATGATGATGATGATGATTTATTAGTAGAAAATCTTCAGATAATATTATTATCTGAAGATTTTCTTTGTTGTAGATTTCGTAATTTCTAACTACCACGCGGCCTTAGAAAGTAAAGGGCCATTAGACACAACGTACTGACATGCATACAAAACACTATGCCATTCTCTTCCGTGTTGGCATTTTCTATTGAAAGGTCAAGCCAATCATTGTAACATAGAGACATTAAAACACATAAGGGAACCTTAGATTCTTACTTATATTATAACTGGCAGAACGATTTATACACGTCCCTACACGTATACCTTTTACAATGTGTGAATGCTCTTTTTAAATATACCGAAATAGTCAATTCTAGGCTCTCGGTAAAATATTTTAAAATTACCCCACAAAGAACTATGCCAAAACGAAATAACCCGGTACCTACTCATTAAAAAATGTTGAGCAGTCCGTAAGTTCAAAAACGTGTAACGTGGAAATTAATCACTATATCTATACTATAACAATCAAATTCCGCCTCGGCCGCAATAACAAACTTTCTCCACTTGTATCAAACTGTACTACTTCAGTTCATAAAGTTATCTCTCTAGACAACAATAAGATACAAGTTCCAAAAGCTAAGATTAAGATTCTGCAGCGTAAATAATTCCTAAGTATTCATAGCCCAGTAGCTCCTCAAAACTCGACCATGTCAAATCCATAGTGCTGTAAGAGCAAGCCCGTATTCATAGTCTTGTACGACGCAAGCTGGTCGTATCCATAGGGTGTAGGTACGCCACAGTCACGTGAGTAGGAAGGCCTCGTGCGATCACGTGCACCCGAAACCAGTGCATTGCTTAGGTGCAGTGCGCTGCTTTCGGTCTTTCGGGTTAAGGCTGCCAAGTCTTAAAATTAAAAAGAAGTGGTCCGAACATCGTAAAATTAAGGTCTTCTTTGACTCACTTCAATGATAGGAATCTTTTTCGCACTTTCATCAGAAGTAAGTCCCTATTCATAGTGTTGCCCGACGCAATGGGGTCGTATCCATAGTAGTGTAGCTACGCCAGCGTCACGTGAGTAGGAAGACCGCGATCACGTGCGCCCGAAACCAATGCATTGCTTAGGTGCAGTGTTTTGTTTTGTAGGGTTGCCATTACCTGCCAAGTTATACAACCTTTTTACACGACTGTTCAAATTCAAATTTATTTTGTGAATATATGTAGGTGTTTTTCAATAGTTGTTACCTATTACTGTTTTATTATTTAGCCTGTACTTTCCCTCTGCTGGACAAAGGCCTCCCCCAACTTCTTCCAGATAGGTGTTCTTGCCTTAAGTCCACTCGAACCAGTCATAAAACTTAAATTATTAAATAACCTACAAAAAAAGCGGTCAGAACATCTTAAATTACATTGAGAATAAAGATGTTCATTGACTCAATTATATGCAAGGATTTTTTTGTTCGAGCTTTTGTCAGTAAGGTCACGGGACACCATAGTTTTGTGACTTCACTTTAAAATGACAAAAAAAACTTAAGAAAAGTAATAATTTTGCGGATTACCCTGAAGGCTGCAGCTAACTTCGTAAACGTACGCTCGACAACCATAGCCCAGTGACCTCGTACGGCCTGCTATCACTTCCTAGCTGCCTTCGAAAACGAGGTTACACAGATTCCACAGCCAAATAGTTCAAGTCAATTATTAATTTATAGTTAGTTAATTAAGAGATAATTAGATAAGATCTCTAATCAAATCAAAAATGTTTTAATTTTACATAGGCCTTCATGGGCACTTATAAAACGTTAGAAGCTAGTGCACGGTTCCAATTGGTCGTTTTCTATGGAGAAGAATCCGCAAGAAACTCCATGGTTCCTCTTTTCAAAAAAATTTGGGCTTATACCCAATCCAAAAACAAATAGTTTGTTGATTACTTTGTAGACAAGACAGGTTTTAACTAAAACTCAAGTAAGGTCTCTATGTTAACTTAACCTACTTGCTCAAGGCCCATCCTTTCCTTTTCGCTACGAAGTAATTATTGCGTCCTTTCACGTGTTTTTGCATGCTCTATATCACTTTGTGATGTGAAGTAACACCGATATATAAATATATTGCTTGACCACGTACAATGGTCCAACTGGACTAAGTGCGGAAACCAGAACGCAATAGATAGATATATTGCTATTAATTTCTTCGAGGAAGACTGCAGCCTCAATATTTTTTTTAAAGCAAAATTGCTACGTTGTCAATTTGATCAAGGAAGACTGCCTCAATTTGTTTTTTATTTATTGCAGCAGCAATGATGCACTCACTGCGTGAATTGTACCTTGAATTACGATGCCCCCGTAGGTGCCCAGCAGGGCTTTATCGTGGGGGCCCGGGTTGGCTTCCGAAAAATAAACCTGGGGTTCTAGAACGCCTTTAAAGTCTGGTACTCCCTCCTGTTCCACCTTAGAGCAAAAGAAATCATTAGATAATTTCCCACCTTAAAAACGAACTCTACCGTGCCCCCTTATCTCCATGTAGATACCTATTCACACATTTGTACACGTGAACTTTACTTAAATATAAACTTTTATCTCAAAACCAATAAAACCATCCGATGAACAATAAAGTGATTTAGGAAACGATAAAGTTAATATAGATATTAGCTTTAGCAAATACTACGCAAATTAATTGATTATCTATTTTATTGAAGGATTTAGATTAGATATGAATAATAATAAAAACTCAAGAGAAAGATTAAATTAAACGGAATTGCCAATATCTATTTATGAAACCTGCGATTACCTTGAGAGTCCTGACTAATCTGACCTGACTCCAGTCTTGCCATGAAGTACCTACCGTGTTACCCCAGTTAATGGGTTGTGGAGGTCTGGTAGGCAGCCGCTCCGCGTAAAATACTGGTATTCAGCTGAATCCGGCTTGATTGGAAGCTGACCCCAATAGAGTTGGGAAAAGGCGAGGTAGATGATTATGTAACTTGAGTCCTACGTTTTATATCAGGCCATAGTCTATCCGTCTGCCATCCTATGATTGTGTTTTAATGAGATTAAGTAAGAGATATATAAAGCAAAGTTCTGATTTAATTGAAATCATATTTTTGTGAGAATCCGCGATAGATAAAAGACGCATAGGACCGGTCATTATGGCGATAGTTGGGAGAGGTCTATGTCCAGCAGTGAGCAGTGGACGTCTTTCAGCTGAAATAATGATGATAGTTTTTATGTTGCCTTTTTAATACAAAGAAAAATTATAATCAATAAAAATTATATCCTCCCTTTTGTGTAGTTGCGTAAAAATCAACTTAAAATACACAGATACCGGTGCTGTCGATGTATAAAAATTATCTGAAACTGTAACTAATCAAGTACTTATGTATAAACAAAAACTGAAGCTGACGTCAAAGACAGTTTGCACAACACCTGGATTGAATATAGTGGATCGTAAAAACATGATTTATATCATGATGCACTTATAAAAGTTGTAAAAAAGTTATTTTTGAAAATGCTGTTTACTATACAACGTGTAACGTTAAATGCGCAAAACCTGAAATTAGTTTGTTCAGAATAACGAGCAGAAGCAATAAAACCACTTTTGAATATAGGTCACATTTTTCAAAAAAAAAATAATTAAAAATTTTGCTTTGTCTATTTATTAATAAATCAAGTCATCACGTGCATAAACCTGCGTAAATAGGTAAACAAACACAAATGGTTGTCGTCCAATTTAGATTTTCTCATTAACGGGATAATAATCATACTCATTTCGATGTAAATACGAATCTTAAACAAACTAAAACAGCACATAAAACCTTCAATTTTTTTATAATATTTTTTTTTCTCTCAGATTTAGGTCAATTGGATTAAAAATCGTTTGGGGTGTCTGAGGTTATGCGCATTTGAAGTTACACGTTGTATATTAGACTAATGATTTGAAAGCAGACAATTAGGTATATCAAGAGGACACACATAAAACACAGGGAAAAATCACATATGCTATTTCCAAAGATGATCCACCCGTGTTCCATTTATCCAAATTTGTTCAGGCGTTTGAGTGTAACACAGTACGTAACAAACATGCACACACATAGGCGCATATAAACTTTTTTCGATTTATAAAACGTCAGAAGCTAGTGCACGGACCCAATTAGTCTTTTTATATGAAGAAGAACCAGTAAGAAACTCCACGGTTATCTACTGTATAAAAAAAATGATTAATTTTACAATGTTTTCATCAATTTGTCACATTTATTTTGCCAAAATTGCCGTTTCAGAAACTAAGTCACAATATTTTCAAATTTAAAACCTTCGCATTCCTAATAGTTTCAATAACAACTAGCGTATTTCCCTACATACAAATCTTTGTAATTATCTACAAAACTCGTGAATCACACAGCAAAGAATGTATGTCACTCAGTACAGACAAGTTCGCGGTAAACATTAAACAATTTAACTGTTCAGTCTGTCGTGTTTACACTGAAACTCGTGAGCAGCTACTTAAAACATTTCAGTGATTCGTGATTCAACATTTTTACAATTTGAATCATTACTACTTGTAATTAGTACAATCAAAACAAAGCACTCACGAATTCATCATATAACATTTTTAACAAAACAGTTTTGTAACCATAAATTTTAACGGTCTAGCTCGCCTTTGACCACTATCTGACCTGATGGTAAGCACGCTTGCCTAGAAGTAACCTATTCGCTCTTGATTATTTAAGTGAGAAACTAATTGATATATCAACGCAAAGCCGAAACTACAGGGCCTAGGAACTTGAAATTTTGCATAAGGCTTCCTTTTAAAAAAATTCATTCGTTTTGATGTCGCATACATTTACGTTTGCTTAAGTCGACAAAATGTACGGGACAGGTGAATATTTTTTCGCGATTTCAGGGTTGGTCCCATATTAAAAGTTATGTAAGTATAATGATGAGTATTGCCAGTGTTTTCATTTATTGTCGTATTGCCATATCCACATTGTATAATCCAGCCAGCAAGGTGCCATTGAATCGATTGTCGGTCGATGACATTTATCGACGTCGGTCGATTGAAGTGATAACATTGACTTTCATTCAAAACAAGAGGAAATGTCGATCAACGTAAACTGATCTTCCATCGACCGACAATCGACCTGTGTAGACTATAATTTTTTTTTACACTTTGCACACTGTAATGCACCCTTCGAGACGATGATGATGATGATGATGAATGCACCCTCCGCCAGATCATGGGCTAGCAGATGACAAGCAATAGGTAGCTCGCCGTCCGGCCGTGCGGTAACCGCCATGACGTCTGCCGAATTAATCAGTTTTAACATAATCAATTATTCAAGCTAAATACAGTAGTTCACATCAATAAAACAGTTTTAACACTAAACTCAGGTTTTAGTCATACAATATTCACAATACTACGCCACTTTCATTGATAGGCACCATTATAACCATTTAACCTATCACATACCCACAAAACGAGACACAATAGTAAAACAATAACAGCGCGGTCTCATAGGACCGGTCGGGGATTCATGAATTAAACTTACCATTGTAACAATTAGGTAGGCACTGATAGCTACCCTGACCTGCGTCATATCCAAGGGTAGATGGTGCTCCTATCGATCCATGTTCAATGTTACTTCGGCAATTACGAACAAAGTCTCCATGACCCATTAATTTTGATATCCATTAATATTCTGACTTTGTAAAATGGCAGCCAACAGACATACGTCAGTAGTTTAAAAAAAAACGCATTAGTTAGACTAAAGTTCCCTTATAATTTTTCGTGTGACATGATCTCAAGTTAAAACTAACCACTATATCACCTGAAGTAAGTGATGATGTGGTCCAAGAAGACATTCCTGTCTTCCTATCCTCTGTCTTTCTTTCCTATCTTTATTGTCTAGGTTGTAGATACGAGTATAAGGAAACATAGACTCCATCAAGGAATTCCAGTCCTTAGCTGTACGCATAATGAATATGTTCCCAAAACATGCGTGTACGGGTGAGATCCACCAAGTATCAGTGGGGTATCGCTAATTACAGAGCCACATATTTACTCTGAAACGTTCGCTGTATATCTGAAATATGGAGATAGCCCCTTAGATACGTGCAACTGAAGTAACACAAGTAGGTTTAAGCCTATAACGTCTGAAACTCCCTCTCGTTTCACCTACAGCGGGAAAAAAAATCGATGATTACCCACCTCAAATAAAAGGGCTCCTCCAATACAGTCCATTCTAAAGGCACGTTAGACATAACAAAACTATAGAAAAGAAACAAAAGCCAGTTAATTTCTCAAGTAAATTGATCGGCTTCTTATTTCAGTACTGTGCGGGCACATAACTGGGCTAAGTTGTCATAAGAAGCCATTCAATTATGTGCCAACATGGCCACATAGTATCGACGTATAAGACCCTCAGGGTGCAGCTAGGCGGAGCGAGGATGTGTCTTCGAAGAGATTTTTTAAGAGATGTGCGAGGCAGCTAGACTTTGCGAGGATTTTTGGCTGCGCTGTAAAAATTTCTGAATGTTTTCATCAAAGCTGTTCGATGAGCTTAGTTGAATGGAGCTAAAGTTGACTCTTTGCTTAAATTGACTCCATTACTTTTATGAATTCCTCACCCGCAGCCTTTGCATATATCTATTGCTCTTTTTACTCGACTACGCCAAAAAGAGGATTAAGTTTTGTATCTATAAACTAGTACTAGTTTTTTCTAAACCAATTAATTAATTACCACCTCAAAATCCATTGCGAAGATAAACCGACAGACGCGATAAGCGACTTAGAAAATATAAAGATACCTAGCTCCGCTTGCCTATTTTCGCCATAGGCGAGCTAAACCAGTCTAGAACGATTCTATTGGTCGTTTTGTTCCTCGCACAGCACCTAGCTCGCACATTTCTTGTTACAAAGAGCCCCTTATTCCCCACACATTGAGATTCATTGTCCAAAGGGCCGCGAACATTGGCCGACTTGGCCCAATAAAAGAGATATTTTGTACCGTCGCTTCGGGATCATTTATTATAATAATTGGCAATTCTGGCGAGGAATATGGACTGCTGGGAAATAACGGAAGATAATGAAGTCTGTTTATTGCATTTAGTGTTGATCTGGTAGACGATAGCCGTTATGCCATGGCCTAGTTCTGGGCGAAATATTGGCTGTTAGCGTAGAAATTGCATGAGTGAAAGATAAACAAGTATTACTTATGGCCTTTCTTGAAAATATGCTGGAATATGTGTGAAGATTAGTTGGTGCCCGCGGTCTTCGACGTCTTCGTCCATGTCAACTAGTAAAAGAGCACACTCCCATTTATTTATAATTTCAGATTAGTTGATCTTCTAAAATAAAGGTAACCTATTTTTCTCCTTAGAACATCAGCTACTTATCAGTGAAATTTCCATCAAAATCGATTCAACCGTTGCTGAATTTAGCCGGGACATAGAGACAGACAAAAAAAATCAAAATTGCATTTCGTTATGGTGGGTTTTTCTATAATTATGTCTATGGCAGGTCTTTTAGTGAAAAACAAAATTATTTTGATATTATAAACAGACCCTTTAATTTTATTTATACGTATAGATAAATAAATAGCCTATTTATGTAGGTATTACAGCCAGCATATACAAACGAGAGAGCCTTATCTATCTGTGTCACTCTAAACATTAGGTTTGACGCGTGCCATTTTTTATAAATTATATCGGAATAAAAAAAGGTCTGGAGTTCGTGGGGTCATCACCTTTTGAACTCCAGACGAATTAGGCTGCCATTAAGATACTTTAGATACATGTAAAAGTAATGCTAATGGTAGCTTTTGTATCTGACCTTTCTACACACAGTTGTCTGACCTTTTAAAACAAGGGATTCAATGGGTTAATATTTTGTATGTTGAACTAACAAATCATCATCTACCTAGCCTATTCCCAACTATATTGGGGTCGGCTTCCAGTCAAGCCAGATTTAGCTGAATACCAGTATATTACGAGGAGCGGCTGCCTACCAGGCCTCCACCACCCATTAACTGGGGTAACACGGTACTTTATGGCAAGACTGGAGTCAGATTTACTGGCTTCTGACCATCCGTAACGACTGCCAAATATCTACAAATGACAGCCGGGACCTACGGCTGCTTTTCGTGCTACGTGCTTTCCGAGGCACGGAGGAAATTCGTTATATCGTGTTGATAACTATCTCACTTTATCCATTCTCAGCACACATCCATCTTAAAATGCAATATTTTGAAGTTGGCTATTGTACGTAATAATAATGTAAGAACAATGAATCCATACATAAATAAATGTGACAAAGAACTGTGAACTCCCGAAACGATGACTCATTAATGAATGAGTAACAAAGTTATGACGGGTAACATTGTGAACTCAAAACTGGGACAGTGTGTCCGATGTGAAGTAAATATTTGAGGAATTCCGAGAATTCCCGAGGAATCCCGAGCATTCCCGAGTAGCACGGCCATGCCAGTTCGTGACCGGGGCGGGTTGGAAGAAACCACTTTGTTGCACGGTCGGCGCGGGCGCATATCGTGACGTCATGGTTAATGTTACTGGTATGCTAACTAGAGTACTGGCTTTTGGGAGTTCTAATTTTGGACGTCATTGTTTATAGTCCAGAAATTCCAACTGTAGCCCCTGCCGACTAGGTAGGCCTGCTTTAAAAAACGGCGAGTCAAACTTTTACTGACTTTTTTTTTTTTTTTTTCCGGTAGGGGAATCATCAGAATGACTTCTCCCACTCTTGGGCGGAGCGGGAGGGTGTGTCAGACTCTTACTGACTAAACCCCTACCCCGTTCCTTCGTTGCCATCGATCTGGGGGACACGGTGACAGCCTTTCGGATACCGTGTTCCCCAGAGGCTTCGGCCCTGCCGGGCCCCTACAGTTTGCTGACATCTCCTTGAGGCGCGCATGGAACAGAACGCGCCGTCGACGACTAGGCTCGGTCCAGATTATTACTAGACTGCCGGACGGCGAGCTACCCAGTGCTCGCTATCCGCGAGCCCGCGCCTACGGTGGTCGGTAATCGGGATCGGGATCTCGGCGGCGGCGGTGTGAGTTCCGTTGCCTCACGCGGTCGGCAGCCTCCTTCGCTAACATTACTGCTTCGCAGAAGGAGGCGACTGCCTGCCACCCCTCCTCGCTCCGGACCATGGCCTGTACCAGGGCCCGGCGCGAGAGGTCACCGCCGCCGATAGCCTCCACAAGGACACGGCGGTGCTCCGCCCAAGCGGGGCACACCTCTACCGTGTGCTCCACCGTGTCCTCCGGGCGGTCCACACAGTGGCGACACCCGGGCGTCCTTTCCTCCTTGATCCGATGCAGGAACCTCCCGAACTTACCGTGTCCGGTGAGGACCTGCGTCATACGGAACGAGAGGACGCCGTGACCTCTTTCCAACCACTCCTCAAAGAGGGGACTTACCGCCGCAATGACGGCATGCCCAGCACTGGGTTGCGACAGTCGCAGTCGCCATGCCACCCTGAGATCCCGCCGGAACTCTGTCCGCCATTCCGCGACTTGTCGTGGCAGCGGAGTTTCGCCCCGGCGTTGCATCTCCACGCGCAAATCGTGCATGCGTGCAAGGACTGTTGCCTCCAAATCCCACGGTGGCAGGCCAGCAAGGAGGCTCGCCGCTTCGCGGGAGATCGTGCGGTATCCCCGCACCATCCGGATGGCCATGACCCTCTGGCAAGCGTTCAGTTTGGCCGCTGGTCGCTTACCCAGCGATGGCGCCCAAACTGGCGCCCCGTAAAGGGCCATGGACCGAACGATCCCCGCGTAGAGCCTCCGGCAGGGGGCGTCTGGACCCCCTAGGTTGGGCAGGAGCCGCTTCAGAGCGGCACCAGTCCTGTCCAGTTTGGGGGCCAAACGTCGGAAATGCTCCTCGAAAGTCCACCGGCTGTCGAGGACGAGTCCCAGGTACTTCATCGTCGACCCGACGCCGATGTGAACCCCCCCTACCGTTATTTGGGAACCCGGTGGTGGCGCGGTCCGAAGGCCATGAAAGCACATAGCCTCGGACTTGTGCAATGCCACCTTGAGTCCCAGTTGCTGGATCCTCTCCACGACTGTCGCAACCCCGCGTGTCGCTGTTTCGGCCGCCGCCTGGTACGACTCTCCCCGCGCTAGGACTAGCGTGTCGTCTGCGTAGCAGACCACGCTGACCCCGTCGGGGAGGTCGCCGCGCAGCACGTAGTCGTATCCGATGTTCCACAGGGGCGGTCCTAGTACCGATCCCTGCGGAACACCGCACGACATCTCTCGCCGTCTCCACTCTCCCTGGTGACCGGGATAGATGATGAACCTATCCGACAGGTAGGCCTCAATCACACGACGGAGGTAGGTGGGCACCTCATGGTACCGAAGTGCCGCCTCGATGCTACTCCAGGGCAGGGAGTTGAAGGCATTGGCGATGTCCAAAGACACCGCCAAGACAACCCTGCCCCGATTCACCGCATCCCCCGTCGTGAGGGCTCTCACGCGCATGATGGCGTCCACGGTGGAGCGCCCCCTGCGAAAGCCGAACTGACCGTCAGCAAGATCCGGCCCCACCCGTGATAGATGCCCGACGAGGCGGTCTGCAATTACTCTTTCAAAGAGCTTGCCCACCTCGTCGAGCAGCACGATGGGCCGGTACGCGGACGGAGAGTCCGCGGGGCGCCCCGGCTTCGCGATGAGGACCAGTTTCCCAGTCTTCCAGCGAAGAGGGAACTGGCCTCTCTCCATGCATGCGCTAAAGAGCCCTCGTAATCGAGACCCGAGAGCCTCCATGGCCAGGACCCAGGCCCTTCCAGGCACGCCGTCGGGTCCTGGGGCGGTGTTCTTGACACTAAGTCTTCGTACCACCGCCCTCATCTCCACCTCGGTCACCTCTGGAGTGTCGTCGTCGTCGTCGCTGGTGTGGTCCGCTACGGCCACCGCAGGTGGCGGAGCCATGAGCGGGGGACAGTGTTCCCCTCGCTCAGGGAACAGATTGGCCACCACACCCTCCACAAGCTGAGGCCGGAGACTCTGAGTTAGCGGGGGAGCCCATGGGCGGAGCTTGTCCCGCACCACCTGGTAAGGGCGTCCCCATGGGTCCCTGTTCAGAATCTCCAGCCACACATTGCGGGCCCCCAACTTGGCCCGCTTTATTTCCGTTCGGAGGGTGCGCCTTGCCGCTCTGTACCCCTCGTACAGCTCCGCCTCTCTGGCCTCCGCATCCGGCGGACGAATGCGGCGCCTGCGGTACCTGGTGTACCGGCGACGCGCGGCGTTGCACGCTTCACGCAGAGCCTCAATCTCCGGCGACCACCAGTACACCTGGCGCCGAGCACGTCCTGGATGGACTCGGGGCATCGCCTCGTCGCAAATTTGCGACATTGCCTCCTGGAACCACTCTGCTTCGAGGTCGATGTCGACAGGCCTGTCCGGTGCTTGCACCCAGGCCTGTACCCTCGCGGTTTCCAGGAAAGCGTCCCGGTCCATCTGCCTCAGCGCCCACCGCGGACCACACGGGGTCTGCTCCCTGACCGGCGCGGTCGAGGTCCGGGCGGAGACGTCAAACCGGATGTACCGATGATCGGAATACGTCTCTACCCCCTCCATTACGCGCCAGTCGACGACACGCGGCGACAGAGCGGGGCTGGCGAACGAAATGTCCACCACCGACTCTCCCCGCATCCGCACGCACGTGGGAACAGAACCCCGGTTGAGGACGACCAGGCCAGTCTCCAGAGCCCAGTCCTCCACCATCCGACCCCGTTGGTTTGTGAGCCGGGAACCCCAAGCCAGATTCCAGGCATTGAAGTCCCCACAAACGACCACGGGGAGGGATCCAAACCCAGCGACGACGGCATTCAGCTCCATGAGGGAGTTGTGGAGATCGGCGAGAGTTCGGTTCGGGGACAGGTAGACGCCTACCACTGCAATGTCCCCGACCCGTGCTGCCACGCAGCCCCGCCTTCTCGTGACGGCCTCGAGAGGCGGGGGTACCGGCGGCGGCCGACGAAATTAGGGTCACCGAGCCGCTCAGGTCCTGGACCCAGTCTTCCCTGGGCAGGACAAAGTACGGCTCGGAGACCACGGCGATATTGATCGACCACTGCGCCATGCTCTGGAGCAACAGATCCTGAGCGGGGGCGCAGTGGTTGATGTTCGCCTGGAGGAGACGTAGTGGGGCCGTTATTGGCAATCCATTACGGTCTCCTCCCGAGCCCCCCTTGAGGGCTCTGCCGCAGCGGTTGCCGTGGCGATGGCGGCAGCAGCGGTGGCTGAGGCTGCGGTGGGATGAGGGCCCTTCCGGACCTTACCCTTGGCCTTGGCGGGGGGGTCGCAGGACCTGCTCCCAGCCCGGTGGTCAGCCGCTTTGCCTGCCGCCGCACATGCGTAGCAGTGCGGCGTTGCATGACATTCGACGGCCCTGTGACCAGGCTGACCGCACTGGAAGCATCGATCACTGCGGTCCACCTCCGCGGTGCAAAGGGCCCCCACGTGGTGCCCCACGTGACAGCGGAAGCACCGCAGAGGTCTGGGCTCCAGCAACTTGACTTGGGCTGACACCCAGCCCACCAAAAGCCTACGGCCCTCCGCCGTGATAGCCTTGGCCGCCGACACGGGGCAGCTCACCGTAACGGCTCGCATACCTGTGCTGTCAGGACGGATGACGCCCACCCGCACTTGGTCGGTCGTGCACCCTCCCGCCCTGACAACGGCAGCCACTATCTCGTCCACCTTGACGGAGTCGTCCAGACCCATGATGCGCATGTCAATGCACTTCGTGGGCCTGGAGACTCGGGCGTCCTCGGCATCCAGAGACGCCCTGATCTTTACGGCCAGGGCATCTGCGGCGGGGCCGCTGGCTGCACCGGGGACCTCCAGTATTCGGGCCCCGGTCACGGTGCGCCTTATGCGGAATCCGTTGGAGGCCCCGAGCTCCTCAAGGTGAGGTAGCACCGCCTTCTTTGCCACGTCCATGACGTCATCGTACGTCACGCCCCTCTTCTCCGCATCCAGCTGTAGCGTGACCACTACACCTGCGCAGTTCGGGGCGCGAAGCCTAGCCGTCATGGCTCGCTTTTTGCGCTGCTGCCGACTCGCGCGTTTTTTGGCGACCCTAGCCGCCTTGCCAGCCTTCTTTTTGGCGCCGGCGACCGTCCACTCGGCGCCAGCCGAAGAATCTGCAGGTAGGGGCTGCTGAGGCCGCCTGGCCGCCGCCACGGTGGGCGCTTCCACCTCCTTGGTGGCGGGCGCCTTTTTGCCCTTCGCAGGAGGAGCAGGAGAAGAGTTCGGCTTCCCTTGCCGCTGCTTTGTCGCCGGGGCCGGCCTCGCAATCGCCGCCGCCACGGCCCCCCGCTTGGCTTGCCCAGCCGGGCTAGCCTTGGTCGCGGCAGTACCCGTAACTGCAGCTGTGGCGGCGTACGATGCCGCCGGCCTCTTACCAGAGCCCGCGAGTGAGGGACGCAGTACAATGCCCTCCAGCACGGACAGCTGCTGCTGCATCCGCTGCTGGAACTGCTGTTGCTGCTGCTGCTGTTGCTGCTGGAAAGCAGCCAGCTCCTGCTTTACCATCGTCAGCAGCTGATTCTCCGTCTCGGGCTGGGGTTGGTTATGTCCCTCTTTTTGGGGCATTTGTGGACCGGGTTCTCCTCGGAGCCCCGCTTGGTCTTCCCGATGGCTCTGGTTCTCTTTTCGGAGAGCTTCCAAGCCGGCTGCCTGGCGGGTGACCTCCGCCCTCAAATCCTCAATAGCGTCTACCGCAGCTGCGTTGATTGACGCTATAGCCTCGGATATGGCTATATCTTTTGAGGCTTTCGCCCTCTTCAAGGCAACACCCTTTACGGCTGCTGCGACGGCCTCCAGGAATTTTTGGGGCAGCACTATGTTGGGACATTCCTCTGGGTCTGGCTCACCGTCGGACAACCCGGGATTGGCGGCAGCCTGGCAGCTGTTCTCCGCAGGGTAGGGCCCCTCGATGGCGGTATCTTTGGATCGATCCTGAACCGCGAGCCCTCTTCCCTTCCCTGACTTCCGACCGACCCCCCGACTTGAAGTGGGGATTTTGCGGGCCGAAGGCCTCGAATCCTCTTCACCGGAGGTTGAACCCCGCCCATCCCCCGATATGGGACGTTTGAGGAATTCGTTCCTCCTAGAGGTGGTCTCCACCACCTCCATGCGCCTGAGACTGAGCTCAGATGCGGCATCTGAATCCGACGCCTCATCTGCACTCACCTCCCTCAGACCGAAGAGCCTGCCGGCCTCTTCGTTACCTGCCGGTGCCGCAGACGTGCTGGGAGTGGAACCCAGGGACTCTACGTCACCGGAGGGTGAGCCACCTTGGCTCTCTACGTCCAAAAAGGACGGTGACAGATCCTTTGTGGATCCGACGCGCTCTTTGCCCCCCCCAGAATACGAGGGGCAGACCAAGCTCTGCTCGGTGAGGGATTCTCCGACTGCGTGGCAGTCGGTACCCTCCTGGGGTAAAATATCTTTTAGAGTCGCGTTCATGGTTGTGCTGTACACAGCTTTAACCTTTTTTTTTTTTAATTGGGGTGGGGTCCCCAATAGACTCGTTCGCCATCAAGGTCATGTCTGCTTGGCAGACACGTACCTGAGGCGAACCCACCACGGCAGTCCAGTTTCCTGGACTCCGTCCTGTTTGTGTTCCTCTTGGTCTGGTCTCTCACTTGAGGCCTTCCGGCATGAGTAGCTCTACCGGCAAAGCCCTCAAGGTCATTGAGACACACAAGCCCCACCACGACGACAACGTGGGAACACAGTTGGTGGGGAAACTTTTACTGACTAAAACCTACTTCTATGTTTCTTCTTTGCCTTGCGTTCTAGGCTCCCGGGGTTCCCTTTCGAACGACCCATGGATAGACTATAAATTAGTAGAAATAGATTTTAGGTGCGAATCGAATTCGGTGGATGCGAGACACAAGAACCGGTCGTTGTGACGAGACGCTTGTGGGAGACCTATGCTACTATATCCAGCAGTGGACGTCTTTCGGTTGAGATGATGATAATGATAAATATTAGGTAAGGTCTTGGAGATAAAACCATTTGACTGACCATAGGGCGAAAAGATTCGAGAGATCTAGCTATTTTTGTGTGTACTATAAAGATAAACGGTATGTAGAGACAAACTACAATTGAAAGTTAATTCGTTTTCGTTACTGATGCGTACGGAATGACTGGCAGGACAGGTGCCAGCGAATGCTCCGATGTTTGATGCATCTCAGTCTCGATACACAAGTGACGTATTGACATAAACAAGACGCGTGTGCAGTGCCAACTTGGTGTCATCAATAAACAATTACCTAATAGTAATTAGTTACGTCTTTTTCCTCGTTTTCGGGGGGAAACCTTCAAAAGGCGCCCGCACTCTGGGGATAAACCCGGGGAGTGTGGGATTTTTACCTCACTTAAACCATCCCGGCGATCACCATCAGCACGTAGAGGTCTACGTTCCCTCTTAATCTATCATATACCCGCGAAACGAGAACCAATAGTAAAACAATAACAGCGCGGTCTCATAGGACCGGTTGGGGATTCAAACGTTAAAAGACGATTCCGGAACCCTCTCTGTGCAACGCCTGTTAGAGCACATCCCTGAGGAGACTGTACAACGGTCTCCCCAATTAGTTAGGCCTGTAACGTCCACGGGCGCGTAGCTACATAGAAACGTATTTGTCAATATACGCTTGATGTACGCTTGTGTGAAGCTTACTTAGAAACTATGCTGTAAACTCAGTCGACGAAGCGGCTACGTAGTGACGTCGTCTCATTGCTACTTCGTCGACAGTTTCATAGGTGTGTATGCCTGTTACCTAATCGATCACATCATAGCTATCTTAATTAAGAGAATATTGGTGTAGGTCAAGGTGCAATTTTTTTCTGTGATCGAATCAAAACGAGGATGTCAGCAATCCGTAATTAAATTGGTCCAGCCGTTGCAAAGATTAGAGGGAACAAACAGAAAGACAAACAAACTTTTCAAAAATTACTTTTTTGTATCTGTCGTAGGATAATTTGATACTTCGAATCTTCGCGAAAATCCTAGGGGTTTTGCGAAAACGCGGATAATTAGACATAGGCGAAAAATTATCAAATCTTACTGGACAAAGTCAGGATTTTTGCGAAAATACTCGTTACTATAGTAAGATTTGATGTGCTCAACACTGATTGGCTACAATTTTGCTGGCTGACTTCTAATTGGTTCCTAGTTTGCCGATGATTAACTTCAAGTATTTTATTATAGAGATGACAAACAAAACACCGCTAAACCAATCTCGAAAGCATTGTTGTTGTTGAGTGGTTGACTAAGACTTTTATGATATTATACTAGCTGGCCCCTGCGGTTTCACCCGCATTTTTCGTTACTGCTCCGCTCCTGTGGGTCGTAGCGTGATGGTATATAGCCTATAGCATTCCTCGATAAATGGGCTATCTAACACTGAAAGAATTTTTCAAATCGGACCAGTAGTTCTAGAGATTACCCCCTACATACAAACTTACAAACTTACAAATTTTACCTCTTTATAATATTAGTATAGATGACACTATGTACATCCGTGTAGCACTTTTATTTACCACTTTATTTAAGTTCAAGCAGGTACACTATTTACGATAAAAAACAAAACACTTCTGCAATTTAACTCAGACACAAACGTAAACAAATAACGTGCGGCAACAAATGATTGACATTTAAGACGTCAACCAATCAGAGACGATCTCTTATTGAACGCGCTGACCGACCAATCAGCGTTCTTATTTCATAACAGCCAGCGTTTCGTTTCGCAATATTGCTATAGTAACGAGTATTTTCGCAAAAATCCTGATTTTGTCCAGTAAGATTTGATAATTTTTCGCCTATGTCTAATTATCCGCGTTTTCGCAAAACCCCTAGGATTTTCGCGAAGATTCGAAGTATCAAATTATCCTACGACATATCGAATATATTTTATTTTCATATGCTTGTTATTTGATATTACAAATAGACCTTATAATTATATTTTATGTATCAAAATTCAATGTGTCAAAATTTTCTGTAAGTAGGTAGTTATGTATCGAAATTATTAGGTACCTACTCGTAAATTACGAGTACCTAATAATTTTGCGTAATAATATTATTTTCCAAACTTCCAGCCCTGATTTCCACTCCGACTTCTCTTTGAATCTCGTAGGAATAAAGTAATTAAAATTATTCACATCACATCACATATTTCTACACGTGTTGCCAATTACCTACCTTGTTGCTAGCCGTGCGTTCATTTCACATACCAAATGAGAGTTTGAGTTTAGAGGTTCATTATTTCAGTATGGTAAGTTGTCCCACATTGAACCAGGTAAATTTCAAAGTCTCATAGTGGGCTGGATGTTCAATCAATGCCTTTCATTTTTTGTGTATAGTTAGCATATTTATTTAGCTTCAATTTTGTAAAACATTAATTTCTCATATTCCTTTTAGTTTCGGTGTAAAACAGGTTTTTATGAAAAATGATTTTTGGTTCAATGTGTACCACCGGTGGTACACATTTAACCAGGGTATCGTCCACATTGAGAAACCTTATTAACGATGTCTTCTAGTTGAATTTATAAGGCAAATACTTTGTAATAATAATAATAATAAACAGTAATAATAAAAATCAGCCTTATATTTATAAAAATCACTTTAAATCATATGCAATTAAACCGAGAGTCTTAGTTTTATACATCACAAAACCTTTTCAATCAAATTCTTATCATATTTTAATAATAAAAACAAAAGTAACAGTTTTTAATTATAAAAACAAAAGTACCTTCCATAATATAACAAATTAAAATTAAATTAAAATAATTGTAAAAAATACTCCTTTAACGACTGGGGTGTACACAGTAAACCGTGGTTAAATGTGTACCACCCTCAGGTGGTTAAATGTGAGACACACCACGTTTTATCACTAAATTCAATATTTTACCGGCAAATCAATCTCTTAAAATCACGAATTATAGCGCTTTTAATTGCTAAATAACCGTAGAAAACAGTGTATATATAAATAAATTGATATTATTTAAACGAAAAAAGCTAAAAAAGAATGAAATTGGCAAAAAAATTTTACTTTTTGAGTCAGTTTTCTTTTGAATGCTCCTCACACAACCACTTTGCACGCGATCGCCACGCAAACTAGTGGGCAGGAAAGGAACGTAAATACCTCTCTTTCACTCATATTAGTGCGGTTTGGCAATGTCGCATTTTCGAGATTCGGCGGTGGTTCAATGTAGCTGCCTGGTTCAATGTGAGACACCCGACCCTATATGAATTTATAATTATGAACTTACTAATCCGCATTAGATACTCGTATTAGAAAATCCATTTAATTATCCATCATTATCATCATCATTTCAACCGAAAGACGTCCACTGCTGGACATAGACCTCCCCCAAGCCTCGGCCAGTAGCCACAACGACTGGTTCTGTACGTCCTACCTCACCAGGTCATCGGTCCACCTTGTGGGACGCCTACTAATTATTCATACTTCGACTATGTGGTTTCAATTTCATTTTAATACTTTCAATATAGATGAAAGAAGTACTTGTTTACCTACCGACTTTAAAATCATCTTTTCACAAATCTAACGGCTTCACAAGATTCTTCGTTCTATCTAGGCCATCGATCTGAAGAAACTCAAGCCGCTTACGCCTACATTGTCGTTCCTGAAAATAATTTAATGATTACATTTCTGAGAAGCCATTCAGGACTACCGAAAAGATAACAATGTCGTATCAAGTGTCGGACGACATCAAGATCATCTAATATGACAAAATAAAGATTGATGAGACGCTTCCTTTTACGATAAACTATGTAGATGAGATTATTTTTTCCTCCTTCGACAATGCGCTACAAATGAATTACGCAGAAAGTTAAAAGCGTCGATGTATTCAATATCATGAAAATATATTTTTGAGAATCATCTTTGAAGTTTGAAGCATCGCCGATCGTAAACCGTGATCATGAAACAGACGCCAAATACTGTTTATTTCAATCAATGCCAGCGTTTTCAATATCGACACATGTACATGCTCTTTGTCTCTACATAGTTTTGAACTGTTTGGTTTGTGTTTCACATTGCTAATCTCTTGTTTATGTTCTTCCAGAGCGTGAAAAACCAACATCAGTGTTGTTAGAGAAGCAGCGTGAGGCGCTCGTGAAGAGCGTCGAGGTCGCTACGGATCGAGGCCGGGATGAAGGCCTGTACGAGACGGGGGCGGAGGCCGAGCCGGCCGCGCCCGGCGTGGGCCGCTGGGGCGCCGAGTGGCCGAGTTGACTCAGCTCGGGGGCGGAGCCCTCGCCCGGCGCCGGCGGGCCGGCGGACGGGCCGGGGCGCCGGACGGACGACGTGACCCGGCCGGGCCGGGACCTGACCACTCCGCCGCTGCCGCGCGCGCGCTGGGGCCCGGCGCGGCGCCCGCTGGAGCTGTCGCTGGCGCGCCACGAGGAGCTGGCCACGCGCGCCGAGGCCGTGCTGCGGCGGCTGCTGCTCACTGACAACTACGACTCCGTCAGCAACTTCATCTCGCTGTTCGAGGCGTGGGAGCGCGCGGGCGAGCCGCTTGCGCCGCTGTACGCGCGCTACGCGCCGCCCATCCGCGCGCACAAGCACACGTGCGTGGGGCTGGGGCTGGAGCTGGTGCGGCGCTGGCGCGCACTGGAGCGCACGTTCGGCGGCGTGACGCGCGCCACGGCGCTGCTGTCGTGCGAGGAGGCCGTGGCCGCCGTGCGCGAGTACGTGACGCGCGGCGACGGGCCGGCCGCCGTGCTGGCCGCCGAGAAGGAGCACGTCATGGTGGGCATCCAGATCCGCGTGGACGGCCGCCCCGGCGTCATGCTGGCCGACCCGGGCTACCACGTGCCCCGCATTGTCACCGTCATGCAGGACCGGAACTATCCGCACACCGGTAAGCATACCTTGCTGAATTCCTCAGTAGATATCAGAAAAGAGTAAATGGTGACAACTATAATTATACCTCTTGTTTTAGTATTTCCTGTATATTATACTTGTATGACTAAATCAGTTTCGTTCTTCACCCTCAACCAGTAAATTGCTTTGAATTGACGCTTTTGCCCTATAAAATATATTCAGGCTAATATTTTGAGTATTTTCATCCCCAAGGTATAACCTTAACACCACAACTATTTTTCAAGAAATCATGCAGTATTTTTGAACCTTACACCATCTCTAACCCCTCTGTCGTGCAGGTTGGTTCGTGCAGTCAGACGAGGCGCACTGCCGCAAGGAGTACAGCTACTCGTTCAACCCGCTGAACCCCGGCTACATCGAGTGGCACGAGAAGGAGACCCGCGGGGACGCCGTCAAGTGCCAGACCTCGCTGGTGTTCGCCGCGCGCCCCTACCTCGACGGCGTCAACGTCACCGAGAGGAGGAACCTTGTTTACAACTTTAGGTACGGTATTTTTGCTATCTGTTTCTCTCCTTTACCTTCCCCTTTTTTAAAGTCAAAAGAAATCTACTACTAGATAATCTATTTATTTATTAAACTTCATGCAACAAAAATATACAAAGGCGGACTAAATACCTTAGGTATTCTCTACCAGTCAATCAAGGGTGGAGGAGAGACAGCATGCAAAACATTCAATGACTTCTTCCGCTCTAGGGTGCAGTAGGCGGTCCCGTCAGACTTTTACTGACTAAAGCCACATGTATGCTCCTTCTCTCCCTTGTGTTCTAGGACCCCAGGTTACATTTCGAAAGTCAAGCCATGGCCCAAATATTCATCTTTCCAATATAAATAACAATATCTCGCAAACAACTGTTGAGTGTTGTATTTCCTTTGATACTCGTAGTATTACCTACTATCAAAGTAACAGTAAATATAACAGTTGTTATGTTACCTAATATTTTTAAATAGTAAGCTACCTATCTACTCCAGTTTTACTCAATAAATACAAGAACAGTTGGAGTGCTGAAAACGATAATGAGGCCGAAGAAATAAATAACTATCGGTAATAGATTAGTGACTGAGCTATTGATATACCCATTCATTAGTCTAGACGTTTCTTCAGTTATACACGCTTTTCACCTCTTTCCTCTTCTTTAAATAGATCCAGGTCAGACGCTAGGACATTAAGCAGAACAGATCAAAAACTAAGTGTTAGTGTTCGCATCAATCATCCTAGTTTTAAGATCATAGACTGTCTGCCATTTCAATCTTCTGAAGACTGGACTTCTCATTAACATCAGACATATTATAATCAACTTGACACTGATCTGTAAAATCCTTAAATCTTAATAAAAATAGAATAACCCGCGAAGGGTTACCCTGGCTAGAACAAGGATACTAAAAGGCTCTGTTTAGTTGTTCGTGTTTTTAAGGTTTATTAGGGAATTGTTTGAAAGAGTCAAAGTGGCCCTGATACACAGGCAGTTTTTAGTTTTTGTAAATTCTGAAACACCCACTTGTCCACCCAGGGCAGAAGAAGTTATTTGATGATTCAACATTCTCATTAAAAAAAAGAATCTAAATTAACATTAAGTAGGTAGTCCCTCCAGCTTTGATAACCTACTGTTGGGAAATTTATAAGAACTTAGAAATTTGGACCGGGTGGGACCACCTTGTGACCACGCTTTGTAAAACATTTATAAGCCCTTTACCCGACTTAAATTCTTTACAGAAAAACATCTTAATTGCATTCTTTAGGAGCTTCCTATCTATTTTCTATTATTTGACCGTCACCCATGACCCAAATTCTGACATTTAATATTCATGACCAAATTTGCCTCGTTCCAGGAGTCTCCTGTCCCGCGACCAGAAAGGCCACCTGATAGCCGGGCTGTACTTCCCCGTGGGGGCCACCACCAAGGACGCGCAGTTCACGCTCTTCCTCAACAACGGGCCGGACAAGCGGAAGACCAAGTACAAGTTCAGCACGTTCGCTGATCCTTTAAACGTGAGTATCAGTAAAGAAAAGAAAGAAAAAGAATGGCATGTCTCTTCTGTCGGACGCACAATAAAATACAACAATCTGTCGGCCACGTACGAGCATAACTGAATTTTATTATTGTATTAGAATTTTTTACGCGTTTAGAAATATTATACAACAGCACAAAATCAACTACCGGGCAGTTGTAATGACCACAGACATAACACTTGTCTAGTCGTAGGATCCTCCCTTTTCAACGAAGGTTTGCATGTTCCGCAAACCTCTGAATAGGTATTAACTTAATCCTACAGAGACCTATCTAATCAGAAAGAGAAGCTCTTTCCTAGTCTTGTAAGGTTTGTTGGGATTAGCAGCTATGCAATTTGCAGGGCGACAGTTTTCATCTATAAATGCATGCAACATATAACTAAAATAATGTGAACACTCGAATGTTTCCATCTGCTCATACAATAATCTGAAATACAAAACAATTGTGACCGACCGTGACGGTACATAGCTACTGTAAATAATGGCTTTCCGGTCGCAAGCTATCCGCGGTTCTCAGCTGTGCATAAACATAGAACATCGCAGATACAATAAGTAGCCTGACCGGTCATGTAAACATGGCTAATGATTTAAATTTAACCTTTGACTACATTGTGTGGTATGCGTCTGTTTTGAAAGAACACACGTGCGCCGATCGTATGGAAGTATTAAGCGTTTCGTTCTGTTGGCTCGTGGGAAGACAAAACTGCCCCCAGTCAGTTCTTACAAAGCTAAGTATATGTTAAGGATAGAGCAAGTTTCGAAGGAGATTGAACGATTCACGAATATAGGTACTTCTCGAAAACCTTTAAGCATCCCCATAAAATTATAGTTGACTAAAATCCGTATTCCTTCAATTTCCCTTTAAATAAAGCGATAATTTTTAATAACTGCTGTTGCCTTGCTACCAAGCCCAAGGCAAATTCATGGGATGGAGCCTTTTAAAAACCGTCACGTTGAGACTTTATAAATCTTTTGTTTTACTTGTTGAGGACCAGGGGTCCGTGGTATTTTGCCAGTCTTTTCGCCTTAGTTCCGCCACTGCTTGCTCCATGTACATTTTCTTAAATAATTGATGTGTCTGTGAATATAAGCAACTGTGAGTTTTCCCGTCCCGAGTCTATAATCAGGGCAAATTATACATCGCTTAGATAACTACGTAGGTACCGGCAGAAACCTTTCATTTGTTGTCTTGAATTTCAAATGTGGTGCATGTATGTACTACCTTATTAGGTAGTTATTTGCATATTGAAGCAGTTGATTAGAGGTTCTATTTGGTACGTAATCATAGAGAATTATGTTTAATATTCCTTAGAATGATGCCATGTTTATGAGCCCCTAAATACTAGTATAGAACCTACATTACGTACATTCTAGTATTAAATATACCAGTATGTAGGCAAAATAAACAGCCCGGTTTGTATCTCCTACTGATGACTGACACATGACTGAGGACCAAATCACACATCTAACGTTCTTTATCTTTGCCCACAGATTCCAGAAACAATATCAGAAGAAATCCAGCTGTGTAACGCCAAGATGAATTACAAGCAAGGCGAGCTGTTGAGCATAATCTGCCAACTAGCACAAGTGATGGCCAACCAGGCCTTTATCGATCAGATGCTAGAGATCAACGACGACATCTGCAGAATGTGTCTCTGACAGCAAGATGGCGTCCAGAACAAAATGGCGGACGCCAGTAACGAAGGCAGTAAAGCCGCAGAAACTTTAAAATAACCTTAAACATTATTTTTAATATTTTGTCATTCTAATTTTGTATATTATTCGTTTTTTTGAATATTATCCATTATTATTGGGGTCAAGGTGTTTTATACTTTGTCGTAGTTGATAAGATTACGTTAAATTACGTTAATAATGCTTAATTTGGAATTGGGTTTTTGGATTTCTTTTTTGGTTAATTGATTAATTTTCTTAATAAACATTTATTATTTTAAATGAATTGTTTCTTTTCCAAAACCTTTCTTACCTACTACGCGGCGACGGTGGCTTTAAATTCCGATGAGATGCAATCAGAGCAGTCCAGCAGGTTATTGCAAATTGTTTTTAAATGGTGATAAGACAACCTATCCTACTCAATCAACCAAGCCTAGATTATGTTGAGTTTAATGTTCCAATTTAGTTAGCAAATGCGTGAAACATAAATAGGAGACTAGTCCTGGTCTTTGACTAGTTTAGGTCTATGTTGAATTTTTAACGGACAAAACGCAATGCAACGCAAGTTCTGCGTTGCGTTGCATTTTCGACGACAGAAATGGTTCCGGTCCTCATAGCGCCTGATTTGAAGACGAAACTATTGCAGAAAACGTTCGTTGTCGCAACTAGTTAGAGGACAGTTTCAATTTGTACTCTATGTCACAGCCATAAAGTTTATATGTTCTTAGCGAATGTATAGTTGAATCAATGGATTTTCAACCTTATTTCTTTAGAGGTAAAATTAAAAATCACTTCAAATTATTCGAAGGCTGGTTTGTGCAACGAAGACTGGTTGTAGGACACATCATAGTAAGGCCCCTGCTCGGTCTGCTGATTCAGGCCACATTGGAAAAAATTGCGGGTACGCAGAAAATCTATTCCGATCATCTAGAATTAGATCATATCAGAAGTAAGACAGTCGGTAAGAGTGAGTATCGTTCTGTATATTTTATAATCGTCTACGTAGAGTAAGAATTTTAAATGCAAAAACCAGTTCTAGACGTCATCGATAAATTAATGAAAAGTATAGGCCTAAAGTGGAGCCCTGGGGAACGCCAGAGGATAGGGTGACCGATTTAGATTGACATCCTCTAATTACGAGTTCTATTAAAACAGCAAAGTAATCCTGTTATATGCAAGTTTCTCAAGAAGTAACTCATGGTTCGCCTTATCAAAGCATTAAATACTAGGTGATTATTTTGGTGTAGCATGAAATAAAACCCTAATATAGGAGATTTCACTACTTTATTTTCTCACACAAGTGATAAATTGGTTCTTTACAACTAACATCAATAATATATCTAAAAATAGATTGAGTATAAGTCTAAAAACTCAAAAAAAAACAGGAAAAAAATAAAACGAAAAAAATAAATAAAATAATTACTTTATTTGAAGGAATGAGCGTTTTGATAGCGTCCAGCACCGTCCGAACTTTGTGCAGAACAGTTTTAGGATAGAAAAAAAATAACAAAACTGGGAAACGGAGGTAAAAAAACAATTAAGCCATGGGCCATTAAGACCTGTCATTTTTGACACATGGGAGTCTACTTTAAAACAGAGTGTCTATGGAAGAAAAATATTTTTTTTCTGTTAGCTGCAAACGACAACATTGTTAACACGCCTCAATGGCCAATGAACCTTAGTCTAAAGAACTATCTTATAACAATATTTTGTGAACTAATGCCTGCCAAAAGTAATCAATATTTGACCTGTTTGACAGACTTCTATGGAAACTGTTGATATTGTATTTAAATAAAATGTTATATTGAAATCGACAAATAAATAAATGAACAATTTGGTGCACACATTTATCAGTCGACCCCTTATAACTAATTTACACTTAAACAATTTTTCCGAATAACTTATAAGTACGACACTTACGAATACTAATGAGTTTATAATTAAACATTATCTTATTTACGATATCAGAACTTAGAACTTCGAGCTTTGAAAAGCCTTTCAAACTCAACCGTGTGTGAAATAAACCAGGTGCTTGACGAAAAATCAGTTTGTCACAGAAACCGATAGAATTTATATCAATATGTTCAAAAATTTTGGTGACGTAAGAAAATCGGATATACGAAGATTATTCTACTTATCCTAAAATCTTGTGTGAGCAGTGGCGTCTCTAGAGAGTATGTAATTCAAAATGCATTTGTAGCAAGTTACCAATAACTTTGGGGCAATAGTCAGATGCTAGTTACGCCACTGAGTGGAACACAGGGGAGTTATATATTTTTTAGACTATTTCTAATACATATAGAATCATTGTCAGGTGGGCGGGTACAGTACAACGTATGGAATGTTGGACCAAGCACATACAACCACGACCCAAACGTGTTCTATTAAACTATTACACTACTAACACAGAATTATATTGAAAACCAAACAAATTATGCTAAAGTTCATAATCCTAGAGCATTTAAACGCCCACAAAATCAAGTAATTCGTCTAGATAACAAAATTCAAGTCCGCCATTTTTATTCGGGCGCCATTTTGAACTTTTGGCGCCAACACAGCGTGGCTTACATGTGCAGAGTCCAATCTAAAGAGGTCTTACACCGAGTGGCGTGGGGCATCTTCAACAAGAGATATTATGTCTACTATTTAATACATTTTACTAACAGCTACGTCCCAAATCAATAAACGATAACAAAAGTCATACAAGGCGACGTATCACGAATCGTTTCGAAGCGGCAGCGGCTTGCCAACAAATAAATAAACGGAGAAGAGATCAATAGAATTAATTCTTTAAGCATTTTTAGGAAATCATCTTTTAGATTCGGCAAGACACTTTCGAGACTTCGAAAATACCGCATTAATACATTTCTAAAATACGCAATATTTTCGAGAAATTTCCCGTTTAGTTTTATTCGTTGGCATTTGGTGGTTACAGGTTACACATTACAATTTTCAAAAAATAAAAATAGTACACAGAATTTTCAAAGCACTTAAATTATTTACAGAGACAAAATAGTCCGTACGTCCTAAAGCAGATAGCAATACAATCTCAACTCTCCCGTCACTTCTTTAATTCTTAATACAACTTAAAATAATCGAAAACTCAATTGACAATCAAGGACAATTGATTTACAATACGCGACAGTACATTGTGTCAAAAGGAACTTGTCATTCAAAAAAGATTGAAGGAAATCAAGAAAATACACCGTAAACAGAAATCAAATCAATCAAAAGTTACTGCCAATGAAGTCAGAAAGATACTGCCAATGAAGTCAGAAAGATAAAGTCAGATATTAATTTGTACTAAGGCCTTAATTCTGTTGGACATTATTAGTAGGCTATTTTTTAGTAGCAAATATACAAATCTTTAAAAGCCTTCAATTAAGCTAAAACTGACCGACGACTGACGACCATAGCAGCAGCCTTGTAATGTGCCCACTCCTGGGATTCAGGCCTCTTCTCTGGGTGAGGGAATGGGCCGTAATCCACCACGCGGGCCCTGTGCGGTTTGGTGAATGTCACATATCGTCTGTACGTGAATATGGGTCCGTTCACACAGACCGGCTTGGAGAGGAGAGCAATTTTTATCACGTTGAAAACAAAGTTTTAAGTATTTGTAGTAAGGTTTATTTTTGCATGCGCAATGCTTTTGTCATAAAGAATCAATAATTAACCGTACTTCAAATACTTAAAGGTCTGTTTTCAACGTGTTAAAAAATCTGATCTCCTCTCCGAGCCGGTCTGTGTGAACGGACCCTATATGTACGTACACTGGCACCGGCGGTGGACGTCTACTCTCTTTCTCCGAAACTTCCGACCGAAATTTTGCGTGTTTCGTCAATTTGACGTTAAAATTCCGAATAATATATCTGTCAAGACCATTTTTTCTTTTTCGGAAAATTACGAAACACGAGTAGGTTTAGAGACTCGAAACGTCGAACTGTTTACGTTCTTCAAAATTTCGGAAACGAATGGAACCGTAGTAGGAAAAACCGTAGGACAAGAAATTGACGATCATTGGCTTCATAATTTTTCACAAGTTAACAATACCAAACTTGTCAAAATCAACAATTATGAAGCCAATGATCGACAATTCAGATACAGTTCTAATAGCAGACTTGAGGCCCCGGAGCTATGGTCCCAGCATCATCATTAAACTATACTCTATTCACAATAAGATTACACATTTCGAAGAAACTTATTTACTGTCCGTTCAACCGATTTTGACTTCCATTCCGTAGACATAAGGATGACATTAAAAGCAAAAAAGTGGTTACAATACCAACTATTTACTGCAACCGTCATTTGTCATGCCATCAGCGCAATAAAAGTCCAAATCGGTTGTATGGGCGATAAATTAAATATCTAATCTTATTGCAAATGCAGTAGTCCTTTCTCAACCTAGCACCAGTAGATCGATATATTTTAAAGTTGAAAACGACAATTTAACGTCTTTTTTAACCTAAAACTAAAAAAATAGCCAATAAATCAATGACCAACAGTATCAGAACCAATGTCAGAAAATACAGTAAATAAGTCATTTTAACTTTTTAGTTGTGTAACCGTACCAATATCGCCGCTACCGCCATCTGTAGGTCATCAGTTTAGTTGTTGGCGGGCGAGTGTCGGTGATGCGCGTGTGAACCGTGCGCTGCGTGCGGTGAATGCGATCCGTGCGGGGACTGCGAGCCGTGCGACACGTGCGGGGAGTGCGCGCCGTGCGACACGTACGCGCCGTGCGGCGAGTGCGAGCCGTGCGACGCGTGCGCACCGTGCGGCGAGTGCGCTCCGTGTGGCACATGCGACACGTGTGCAGCGTGCCCGTTGTGCGGCACGTGCGACTTGTGCTGCTTATGTCTGTGTGTGCGCTGAGGATGAGAGCTGCCGTACACTTCGCGCACCGACGGGCTGAAAAAATACAAGATTATACGTTAGTTGGGATCAAGGGTCAGTGATAGGGTCGGTTCTTGCCCAAAAAAATTGGTTATGATCACAACCACACTAAAATTTACGCAATTGTATGGCGACTATGGGTTTGCTTGGTGTAATGATTTTATTATTTTTAGTTAGTGATCGGCTGTTGAATATTCATTAATTCAATCACAGAAAGTAACGAGCTGTTATAAATTTTGATTTCAGATCGGTTCAATACAAAGACTAGGCCTATAATCATTTATTTCGCGAAACCCGTTATTTATATATTCGTTCAAATCTTTGTGTATAATACCGGATAATCTTTCCTGCGACATTGATGTTTAACAAACAACAAGATTTTATTCTGCGTTCAGTAAACAACTATTTTATGTCAGTTTAAAATATGTATGGGTAAAGTTACCATAAAAATAAAATTGAATAGGTTTTCAGGTTTAGGTAGATCTTAGATCGCTTATATATGAATTAATCTACCGATTCTAGCCCACTGTTTACTAGGATATTAGATTTAAAATGAGCCTAGCAACAGCAATAAGAGAAGTGAACATTCCTACCGTGCCCACAATGATATATCCATCATTAGTTGAGAGATTCTCTAACAGCCGAAACCAATAACCTATCTGTCACATATCGGAGATAGAAAAACAAATGAAACAACATAGAAAACATGATAATTTTTCTATTGTATCATTTGTTTTACAATCTCCAGTATGCCAAAACTGAAGATTATTGGCTGAGTTATTGGTTTCGGCCGTAAGTGAATTTTACTTTATATTGTCATGTGGAATATGATGTACCACTTGCAAGAATTAGAATATTGTTCTCTATTCATTTTATAATTTATAATAATTTGAATATGTGTGGATTGTTAAATTAAAAACATTTAATAGGGTTTAGGTGGGCAAATCGATCTTTTGTTTTGCAGTTGAACAAACATTGATTTTATTTAAATATGACACGTAAAATAAACTGAGAACAATAGCAGGGTTCTCGTTGCAAGGAGTTCCAAACTAAAAGTAATATTTTAAGGTTAGTAATTTACTACCCGTGCGTAATAAGTTGAGACCTGAGCGCGATGACGTCAGTGTCGTGTTGGTCGTCAAAACAATTAATACAACTAAAAATGGCAATGTTTAACCCCCCAAAAGTCAAGTGAGCACACTGAGCTCACTTTAGAAGACGCCCCAACTGTTAAGAGATAGGTAAATAGGGAAAGTCGTAGTGGGGGGCAGAAATTGCATTCCACGCAGGTCTCAATTTATTGCGCACGGGCAATACATTTTCATAACACACTTTTTACACATTTACACAGTCGTGTTGTTTTTTTTGACGTTTATCTAATAAAGAAACTATGTGGTAAATATCTGATTGAATAACAAGTAACCTTACGAAAAACCGTGAAAATGATTTTTAACTTAATGACTTAGTCTTCATGAATAAAGGCTAGATATTTACAGCTTTTATCATTTTAGCCAAGCCTTGAAAATTAAAAGCTAATAAATGTACAGTAATTCTGAACACACAACACCCTAACCTAACAGAAAATCATTTCCAAAAATATTTCATGCACATAGAAAAATATTATTAGGTACATGAAAAGTCTCCACGTCAGAAATATTTACACATTTTAATTTAAAATTAATTATAGCATCTTAAAATCCCATTAAACAGTAAAAATATAATATCCAAGCAGATTTCATGCAAGAATATTCGATATTTAAAAATATATCATACATGCTTAAAATTAGAAACGATAGATAGCAAATTATTACGAAAAACTAACAGAATAGCAAACGTATAGCAATAATAATAATAGTAGCCACAAATATATATTGAATACGTTTTTACGAGTTTAATAGTAGTAACGCCTCCTCCATAATCTGGAACTGATTGGAAAAATTTTGAATAAGTTTTTTGAAACTTGAACTTTAAAGTGTTTTAGGTAAGGTTGTGATTTGCGGAGCAAGATTTAACCAACGACTTATTACCAAAACACAATCAATCAAAATGATCGAGTCAATGTCGTTACGAGCGATTTTAAACTCTATAGATTTGAGAATAGAAACTATTTTCCCATACCCAAAAAATCCCAACTTATTTTAAGAGTCCTAAAAAAATACCAAGTTAGTGTTCCTCTGTAAGTGCCAAAGTGTAGTTACCTGGAGGATAATGTGAGAGGGCTGGCGGCAGTTCTGATTGGTCGGCGGGAGGAGGGCCGCAACGAGGCGCTGTGGCGACGTCCAGACCCCTCACTACTTGTACTGCAATAGATACCATGCGTGCTAACTACCCAAAGAGGCGGGTTCATTGACACTTTCTATATAGGATCACTGTTAAGGGAATTTCGATCTTATTATTGTTAATATATGAACTGTTTTCTATTGAAAAACTTGAGAGACATATTACCACTGTTATACATTTTTATAAAAAGAAGGGGAAGAATATTTTTAATCATATATTATTTCTTGCGTCAAGATGTCTTTAGCAAGAACACTGTCATCTAATAATTATTGAAAGATCATTACTTAAATAATACTATTTACAATTAAAGTGCAAAAATACTGAATCGATTGTGTTATGATTTCCTGAAAACAGGAAATAGTGCACATTTGCAAATGACAGTGTCGAATCATATTTTTCGAACTACAAAATACGTTTTTTTGTGAATCGTGGCAATATTACGTGTCGTCATCAATATAACCGCCTCTTTGCAAATAATAATAATGAAATATAAATACAAAATAAAGAGAAAAAGCCAAATTAAACCAAAGAGAAAGGCACACTTACATGCGGCAACTACATGGATATAGCAGTGAACTACAGATAATAAAATTATACAACATGTAACTTTATAAACGCACACCCTAACAGTAGTATATTCAGATTTGAAAAGTTGATTTTTAGTATAATCATTGATAGGCTCGCGCTTGACCACTATCGCAACTGATGGTAAGCGATGATGTGGTCGACGATGGAGCACGCTTGCCTAGAAGTAACCTATTTACTCTTTGCTTACGCCCATTTTCAATAACCTACCGCAGTCCATAGATAGATAGCTATCCCCGATAAACAGTAAGATTTATTTTATTTATTCTTTATGCAACGCATTGTACAAAGGCGGACTTAATGCCATAGGCATTCTCTACCAGTCAACCTAGGGTGGTGAAGAGACAATATGGAATATGGAATATGGAGATTCTGTCTATTCATCCACTACTTTGGTAGGAAATGCCAGCCGTCGGTAGATTATAGGAAAACAAGTAAGGGCAAAAGGATAGATTTGTTTATCTTTAGTAGCTGCAACTGTAGATAGATAGCTTATTGAAAACGGGCTTAAAGACTTTCTAACTTGCTTAAGGCTTCATACACACGTACCACAATCACACGACATCGCAGCGACAAAAAGTAGTTACGTGTGAATAGTGTCGCTGCAACTTCTTGCAGTTGCGTTGTAATAACTACAAATATCGAAGTGGTTGCGTTGTGGTTACATTGTAGCCAGTGTTTGCAGACAGACAAATTTGCGATGTCACTAGTGGTTGCATTGTTTTTATTTAATCAAAATCAAATCGGTTTTAAAACTTTAATTTTTATTCCACCTGTTATGTGTGTGTGCCAGAAAAAATTGACTCCGGTCTTGCTATGAAGTACCGTGTTACTCCAGTTAATGTGTTGTGGAGGTCTGGTAGGCAGCCGCTCCACGTAAAATCCGGCTTGACTGGAAGCCAACCCCAATATAGTTGGGCAAAAGGCTAGGTGGATGTGGATATGTGTAGTGTATGTTATTTTTACCCCATTTTCAATCAATATTTGCGATGTGGTAGCGATGTAGTCGATAGCAACCACACGATTGCGTTCGACGACACAATTACCTATTTTGATAAATTATTGATACCTAAAACTTGATTGCGTCACTAGTGTTTGTGTGTGCGTCTGTAGATAGACATCAATACGGATGTGCTACCGGCGTAGTGAGTCAATTCCAATATTATTTGCCTACAATTGTGATAACAATTTTTTTTTTAAACCTATACAAACTTTTGAATTATTGTAACTAAATTTTATAATAAACTAGCTTCCGCTCGCGACTTCATCCGCGTGTTCAAGAATCGGGAGAAAAGTTAACCCATGTTCTTTTCCATGTCAAAGGCCATATGCATGCCAAATTTCATCTAAATCCGTTAAGCCGTTTTTGAAAGAAAAAGAAAGAAAACATATTTATTCCGCACTTTTTGCGTGATTCAGTAACAAACATCCACACTTTCACGTTTATAATATTAGTTAAGGTTGTATAAAGGTCTGCATTATTCCAGTTACATGTTGTATAACAAGCTTAGAACTAAAAATACTTGCCCGGACAAACTAGTATCTACTGTGTACCTTAATTGTATCCACACTATGAATTGCCTGTTAATAAATTCATTCAGCATTTGTATAGTTTTGATATGTCCAAAGACTAGGGCATACTAGGGGACTATAGGCAAAAATTGTTGCTAAAGTGAAATCTTCAATGTTTTTGGGTATTTATTTTTTTTCAAATCACTCGAATTACTTCGAGTTTATACATTACGTGCTCAGACTGAGATATGAGAAAAGATTGTAATAATATAAAAAAGACACATAAAAGAAACTGGATGTAATTAAAAAAAATCTAGAAAGAAAAGAACTATCTACAATTCTATATGATCTACTAGTCTGATTGATACTCCTACATCTACAATACTCAACCTTAGTCTAATAGACTAAAGTGTAACGTCTGAAGGCAACAAGTCAGTGGATCAGTTTTTCGATTACCGACTTTATTACAAAGACAATAAGTCGATAATCGAAAAACTGATCTCTGACGGAGACGTCGAAAGGTTCGTTTTATTACTCTCTTGGGCTTCTGAAGGATACTGCTGCTAATCAATTTTCTACCCTATACCTTTACGATTGAGGTCTGAATGCTACTCACTTGGGCACGGTGATGGTGGGCACTGGTGGTGCAGGCAAGGCCAGGCGTTGTGGCTCGCGACGAGGGGCCTGGATGGCGGGGCGGCCGCGCCCGCCGTTGGCGCTGGAAGCTTTGTACTGGAACTCCCTGGAATGGTAGGCGAAACTTGTGAGAAAAATGTCATAAACTTATTTGTAACGTATGTACGGATGGAGAAGAAGAGGGAGACCAAAAAAAAGATGGATGGATTGTGTGAGGACTGATATGAAAGAAAACGGAGTTGATGATAGCATGACGGGTGACAGGACAGAATGGAAGAAAAAAACATGTTGCGCCGACCCCAAATAATATGGGATAAGGGCAGGAAGAAGAAGAAGTAACACAGAAATATTAATAAAGACGAGAAATGGCGAGGGGGCGAATTCATGTCCGCAAGCCATGCGCCCGTGGGGCAATGTGCTAGGCAACGGCCGTCACATAATACAAGTTATTATGTGATCATGACGAAATCCTGCTAATACATTGCCCCTTAACCACTACGTAATTTTAGCGCTCCGCAACTGAACAAGCAATGTAAAAATAACATGACGATACTTTATCGGCCGCTGTTAGTTGCGGCGAGTTAGTCCGGGATAGATATGTGAACGTGCTAATACATTGCTCCTTAAACACTACGTAATTTTGACGCTCAATACATTGCTCCTTAAACACTACGTAATTTTGACGCTCAGCAACAGGACAAGCAATGTAAAAATAACATAACGATACTTTATCAATGCGGTGTACTTCATAATACGGCCGCTGTGGAGACACATGTTCCGATACATTTTTAACAACATATCTCCTCCTTTCTGATATCTATGGTATGTAAGCATAAGGGATTTATGTAACACCAGTCTTCAAATAAAGCGAGTAAGAACGTACGTGTGTTTACTACGAGACAACATAATATGTCTATATAAAGTGAAAACGCCAAGATATCCCGCAAAATTCAAATTACCACAAGCTTTTTGCTCAAAATATGATTAGCGAGATTTTTATTTATTTATTTAAACTTCAAGTAGGTACTATGGTGGTACATAGGCGGAATTAATGCATCAAGGCATTCTCTACCAGTCAACCTTAGGGTTAAAAAGACAACGCTGTGGTAGGAAGATTTTTCATGAAATTGTTTAATAATAGAATAGATAAGGCGCAGGACCAACAGCTTTATGAGCTTTCTGAACCACGGGAGTGACAGACTATCAACTTCTAAACTCTGGGCTGTTACATAGTAATTCCATATGGAAAAAAATTATATTGGGTATATTACTTTTTGCTCGACCCGGGAATTAATCCCAGGACCCATAGTGCTCAGTTATCACGCTTGCGACTACGAGAACAACGTGACACATACGGTCACAGACTTAGACATCTTCGGTAGAATACGTACTCCAGTAACAGCGCACTCAGCATTTAGCCTAGATATGTATAATGTTCCAACTACCTGATCTTTATCCAGTATCATCAGCTGAACCAATGGTGTCAATTACTGGACACCCTTTGCGAACGCTACCCTTGTCAGCAAAGTCGGTATCAGCAATGTCTGAGTGTCTACGCTGCAACACTTCCTAGGGAGAACCGCTTTCTAACATAATTTGACTAGTGCCGTAATAAAGAGCACATTCAACTGATAGAATCATTGTGAACAAAGCCACATGGAATAAAATATGTTTCTAATACGTTTCTGCTAAAGTTTTCGTTTCCCTTGGACTGGAATCCCCAAGGGAAACGAAAGCGTGGCCGTCCCCGGCAGACCTCGCGACGCACCGTATTGGCAGAAGCGAAAGCCATCGGACTGACGTGGAGTGAGGTCAAGCGTAAAGCGCAAGACCGTTCGCGATGGGTGGCTACTGTTGACGCCCTCTGCCCCAGCTAGGGGATATAGGATCTTAAGTCAAGTAAGTCATCTGCTAAACTAGCATTTTTAGACCCGTTGATCCTTATCTCGTAAGTAATAGAGAGCATAATCACCTGTCGAATTCCTCAGCCTCGTCCTCCTCCAGGTTGATGAACTCCTGGCGTTCCTCGGCGTCGCCTGTGTAGAAGTTCTGTTCGCGCTCGATCACGTGCGCCCTCTCGCCGATGTGGTGGCCTGCAATTAGGAAACATTTCATTAAAAAAACAGAAAAAATAAAAATAATTCGATACCTATTAGTTTTTTGGTAAGGGTTGTGTGTTTTTCCACATAAAAGCAAATATTAAACAAAAAAGGTCTTCAGAGACCATACCACGAGCTCTTAACACGATCCATTTGAAGACCTAAACTGAATTATTTATTTATTTATTTAGGACCGCCAACATTACAGGCACAGACAATTGCCGTATAGCTTTATCCCTTTTTGTCGCTCTTTCGCCTGTCATTTTAACACGTCAATGTACGGCTCCAAAACTTAAATCAACAAAACAATAAGATCCAAAATCTCAATTTATTATAATAAACCAGAACATGATTCCAAATGGTCCCGAATTTAAAGATGGCTACCGATTTTGTGCTCACCAGCTGATGGCACCACCAACACATACTTATTTAGGTTTATAAACTACAAATTTTTAATTAACGTTTATTTTAAATTTCCATTATAAACACCGTTTTTTTTTCTTTAAAAATTTAAATGATTGAACAATATAAAAGAGTATGTTCAAAGAAATAAACCCTACAACATTCAAACGCGAAACCCTTATACAATCCCCATTCCTCCCCTCCTAATCACGTTGCCCAAACACGAGTTTTGCTATTCACCACCAAAATAGAACTCTCCCCTCAAGAAAAAGTAAAAAAAAAATTCTTAAACATTTCCATAACACATTTCCCAAATCAAAAGAACAATAGGTAGCCTTATAAGTAATACTTTTTACCTGTTGCGACACACAACTTTCCCCTTGTGTTTCGTCAACGTGTTGCCGACCTTAAAATACCCGCACGTGGAATGGGGTGGCAAGCCTCGTGACATTAGGCCTTCGTGATTTTATATAAGGTAAGTCTCAAAATTTAAGAGGAACTTTAAAATTTCTAGCATAAATTTTATTATTTTTCCGACGATACGGCGTTTATTGTTGCTAAATATTTTGCTGCTAACGTGGAAAAAATCTCCGACATGAGAGCCAATGGCCTAACTTGGAAGGATGTTGAAGATCGGGCAAAGTGGAGAAAGCTTAGTAGGAAGGCGGGATTAACGCCAGGTAGAAGAAGATCGTGGAAAAAATCTATTCACATGATTTTGTTTAAGGTAGCATCCAATGACTTAATCCGCTCTAGGATGGAACGGGCGCGACAGGGCTGTGTCCTTCAGACGCCCTTTGCGTTCTAGGACGCGTTATTGCTACGCGCTGGTGCTTGACCGCGATCCTAACTGATGGTAAGCAGCGATGCAATCGTTGATAGTGAGGCGCACTAGTTTATTAATAGCCTATTTACTCTAGCTTTGAAGACACTTAAATTATAATCGGACGGGAAGACCGCAGCAAGCAAATTGTTCCAGTCCTCCGATGTAAGCGGTATTAACCACGAGGCGAAACGCTTAGTCCTGACTCCGGACTGTAGAGGACTTAACAACATGTAAGGATACTCGCCGTACGACGATCCTTTTCAGAAAATCCCCGTGATAGATTACATGCTGCTACAAAGAATTTCCTAATCAATAAGTTCAAATTAAAATAATAACACATTGGTAGAAACCGGTTGTTCAGATTCCCACGCTCAATGCAGCTAGTTGTATGTATTTGTGACGTCTTTTTAGTCCAATAAGGTCAATTGCAACTGTTTTTATTATTGATAAACTCGTTATTACCACTATGGCCTAATGGTAAGCGATGTGGTCGACGATGGTGTACGATTGCTTAGCCTATTCACTCATGATCATGATTTAAAGATATATTAGGTTATAGTTATCAAGAAGCACAGACTCTGGCAGATAGTTCCAAATGTGTACCATAACTTTGCGAAAAAAAGTCGCCAAAAACAAATCGTTGACACATTCAAATACAGATATGCAAGATGAAATATTAAGTCGCCGTGAAAAGCAATAAATACGAGCTCGTAAGACACGTAAGCTACGGATAATAAGATTTTGTGTAAAATGTTTATTTATTTTTCCAAACCTAAGTCCATGGTTAACACTTCCTATTCCGTTTGGCTTACTAGCCAAGAGCCTCGACCAACATCTGAGGAGATTTTCTTTAGGCAGTTAGTTGGATCAAGGGCTTGATCCAAAAAGCAGTTATCCTGGACATGCGCATATTGTTAGAAGATACCTCTCTCAGTAGCTTTGACGATCGGTAGTTTGGCACGATTTATAAATATTTTTTAAAGGGTAATATTTAAAAATAAAGAAAACTAAATGGAGTAATTATATTTGGAAGACATAACTTGTACAAAGTAAGATCTATTTAAAATAAATAATAAAAACTACTGAAATAGTAGTCAGGTCGTCACTCAGATGTCACTTCTACATAATTACATGTAACATCTGTTTGCTGCGGTGTTTTCTGTCCGACAGGTTTAAATGCGGATCAAAATGTTAGAAAACTCGTTTATTACTGAAAGGTTTATTAGCATTAGCGGCCCTGTAACGTGCCCACTGTTGGGACTCAGGCCTCCTCTCTAGGAGAGTGAATGTGGGCTGTAATCCACCACGCAGGCCCAGTGCGGATTGGTGGATGTCACATGTCTTTGAATTTTTGGTTCTAGGACATGCCGGTTTCCTCACGATGTTTTCCTTCAGCGTTTTGAGAGCAGTGGTGATGAAATAAATTACACAAAGTAATGCGCCTGGCTGGGTTTGAACCCGCTATCTACAACTCGTAAGTCGGGGCCGTTACCACTGGGCCATGATTGCTCTCAAAGTCTCTGAAAGGTGTTTGTAAAATAATTTCAGAGTAAATATAATGGCGACGACCGATGACTTGGTGAAAGACGCAAGATTCCGATGGATGCGAGACGCACAGAACTGGTCGTTGTGGCGACGCTTGGGGAGGCCTATGTCTAGCAGTGGACGCCATTCGGATGAAAATGACGATGCGGACCTCAGTCAGAGCGGAAACCATACCCAAACTGAACCGAGATATAGGACTTATGCAAATGAGCTGAGCCGGGATTGTAAACGAGTGACCGTGGAGTTTCTTGCCGTTTCTTCTTTATAGGAAACGACTAATTGGAACCGTGCACTAGCTTCTGACGTTTTATAAGTGCCCATGTAGACCCATTGGAAATAAAAACATCTTTGATTTTGACCTAATTATCTGTATATTATTATAATTAGAATGTAAACTTATTTTCGGAATAATATGCTCGAGACATGAAAATTAATAAATGTTCATGGAAAAGCAACATAAATAGAATATTTTAAAGCGTGCTTACATCGCGATGTTCTTTCTAGCATTGTAACCAGAATTAGGTACAATGATTTATTTACCATCCAAATAAAAAATAAACCATCAAGACTCATTGTAAGTTGTACCATAAATAAAATTGATTCACATCTATCTACAATGGAGATATACGAGAAGAGAAAAATCGACGGAAAATTTTGAAACTTCCCAATGTACCACCCATTCAACAGAGGTAAATTGCGGAACTCATAAACAGCACACGTATAAAAACGTTTAATGGCAGCAAAGTTCTGGAAATATTTGCAGTAATCTGTATAGATAACCTCTCATGACCTCTATTACTGTCCAATCCAACAGAATTTTCTGCACTACTCTTCTTCTTCCTGCCCTTATCCCATATTATTTGGGATCGGCGCAACATGTTTTTTTTTCCATTCTGTCCTGTCACATGTCATGCTATCATCAACTTTCTTTTCTTTCATATCAGTCCTCACATAATCCATCCATCTTTTCTTTGGTCTCCCTCTTCCTCTCCATCCGTCCACATGTAAATTCATAACTGTTTTAGTAACATGATTTGTGCAGTTTTTCTTCACAATGTCACAAATAACTGTTTTAGTAACATGATTTCTGCAGATTTCTGCAGAATTTTCTGCAATACTTTGCTTAATCAAACCATTCGATAGACATTGTTCATTTTAGTCAAATAAATGTAGTTAAAAACCGCTTTATGCATAAAGCCCTTTTGTTGAGGACTGAAATCAACCATAACTCCTCCTGCCCTGAGAGAATCTAAATGTCAGAACATTACTGACTATAACCCAGATGTATGCTTTCAGTTGCCCTTTGCGTTTCAGGACCATAGTAACTCAAACCTCAAATCACTTTATTTCACGTAGGCCTACATAAGCACTCATAAAACGCCGAGAGCTATAGCGCACGGTTCCAATTAATCGTTTCCTATGGGGAAGAACTGGCAAGAAACTTCATGGTTACTCTTTTACAATCCCGGCTCAGCTCATTTGCATAAATCCTACATCTCAGCTCAGTTTCGGTATGGTTTCCTTCCGAACATAGTTCTATGTGGACCATCGTGCGTGACCTATATCTCACTAGGACACAAAATGTATACAGGTCTATACAGGTACTTGGTGTCCGCTTGGTTACGCCAAACTGTATAATATTTTAACGGCAGAGTTGTGCCGCCCCTAATACCCAAGGATTGACAATATCTCACACCCCCGTTCTGTAGGTGATCGTAAGCGAATCTATCCCCTATCCCTACAAAAATCCTTGATAACATCGAAACTAGACAGAAAATTCGCCAGACATCAACAAAAAAGTCCGCCCACACTTATTTTGGTCGCGATCAAAGTATATACATACACAGATTAGTTTACCGAATATACAGAAGAAAAAACCGGATTGCGTAATCCTAGTCTAATAATAGGTAGATGAATGACTTCAGACGGATGTGCGGAGGTGCAGCTGGAAGAATACAGGTGGAAACTAGACAGGGGCAGAAGGTCTAGAGAATGATAAAAATAGTGAACTGATGACGAGGTGAAGGTCGCAGGAATCTGCGGAAAATGAGAAGCATGAAGCTCTTGTCTACCGACGCCAAGGAAAATTTTAGAAAAATCGCTACGGTGTAATGTCACCAATAAAGGCCTAATAGGTCCATAGGTGTCATTGTAAAACTTCAAGCTGAAAGATAGTAAAAAGAGAAAATGGCAGAGAAAGACTGGACTATGTCCTTGAATTATGGATATCTTCACAAAGTGTAAAACAAAATTGCATCTGTTTTCCCGCTAATTGCTTCTAAACTACGTAACGGATTTTGATTCGGTTGTCAATAATAGAAGTCATGGATCGCTAGTATGGTCGAAAATTCAAAATCTCAGTCCATCAATCATACGGTACAGCTTGAACTTGCAATAAATAGTTCTCAGGCTAACCAAGTATCCTAACCCTACAGGTAAATATACCAGAAAATCTAATTGCATTGCGTGCGGCCCTCCAACACACGGTAGCGGTAAAAACTGTAGGGGTTTTAGTCAGTTGGAGTCCAACCTAACACTCAGTTCTCCCCAGATACCCGTACAGATTTCTGTAGACAAAAAGTTATGTGAGACTCAACGTGGAGTAGACTACAATAGTAGAAAAAATGACCTTGAAACAAACAGGATTTGCTAAACAATACAGTAGAATTTCTCAAGGCTAGTGCACACTAGGTACTAACTACATATACCTACATGAACCAGCAGGTATGTTTCACAAATCGCGTCATGTAAGCCTTCTTCAAATTCTTACTGTGTGCTCCGGCCTACAGGTGAAAACATTTGGCGCGAGGAAGACACTTCGCGCGCCAGAATGCTAGGCATGACTACGCTGATTCAACTGTTCCGGAATCGACTAGCTTTTGTTTTTCCTGGCTTTATTTTTACACAAATTATAATATGTCTTACTATCGCCTATTTTAATTCAGCTAGGCAGTACCGCCGCCGGCGCCGGCTGCGATCCTTATACACTTTTTTTCGCTTCGTTTACGTTTATACATTTAGTAACCAATGGTGACCTACTGCGACACTATAATGCTAGTGAAGGAAGTGGAGAAAAGCATGAGGGACAGGATAACCTCACGCCCAGTCATCAGAGAAGACACTGGGGGCATCAGAAGTCGTAGGCCGTAGCCTGACCCGCCTTGCGAACGCCGATCAACGGGTAGATTGCCGTCGGAAGGATCAAGCATAGGTCAATGGCGCAATGTGTTCCATGAGCTGTCAGCGAAATTGATGATGCCCGCTGGGGTCTAAGCCTGCCAAGACTGGGATTATTCGAAATATTAACCATGATTATAACGCAAAGGGCGATTAGAAAAACATGAGTGGATCTTAGTCAGCTCCTAACCTTATTGAAGAACCACATTGAGGTCTGTGTATGTCCTTCTATGTACGTAGGCGACCTATTCTGGAGTTTTCACTCACATCTGCCTAGTACTAGATATTGCTGCTCTTTAATAAAAGTACTTTTATATAAAATATTAAATATGCACCAGAATAAAAACCTTTAAATATGCACCAGAGCCATTACACTCGCTATACTGGCGAGGCTATCGACGCGTCAATGAAATATTCATAGTCTAATGCATGTCAAGCCAATATCGATCAATAAAAGTGGTCGAAGCCCGCCTGACCCACTTGTTAACTCATCTATGTATTTATTTATATAGAACTTAACATAAGCTTCTAGTCAGACAGGAGGCAGACGGATATCAGGATTTAACAAAGGACATAGAAAAAAAATGTCGTTTTTAATATTTATCTTTTTATCTGAGTTTTAAATTACGTGTACGTAGATAGCAAAAATAGCCATAGAAACTGTATTTCAATAAAAATATGATATTTTAAATCAGATTCATCCTTTCGGCAGGCGGTCACTCCACACTTGTCTGTGTCACCCGGCCGTGCTTTCTCAGCACGCTGCAAGCACGGTCGAGTTACTCGGAAAAGAGGGATTGAACCGATCCCACGCGGGACATTTAATTTTGATTTAAAAATCGGGACACCTGGTGTTGCCAAAAGCAGACCAGCCGCAAGTTTCCTGGTTTCAGACTATCCGTAACGACTGACAAACATCGACAAATGACAGTCAACAACAAGGCAGCAAAGCATGCTTTCGGAGGACGGAGAAATCTCGATTTCTGTTGAAACAGTCACCCATCCACAGACCGACCTTGGCGAACGTTGCTTAACTTTAGAGATTGACCAGACTGTTATTAATTAAACACAATCTCGTTAAATATTGTAATGAGGAAAATCTAATCAGGTGCAAAATAATATAAAGATTTTATACACGATGGCAGATCACTACATAGTATAAAACAAAGTCGCTTTCTCTGTCCCTACATCCCTTTGCTAAAATCTTTAAAATTACGCAACGGGTTATGATGCGGTTTTTTTTTTAATAAATAGAGTGATTCAAGAGGAAGGTTTACATATATGTATAAGGTATGCATTTTTGCATAATATAAGTAACAGCAAAATTTATCAGTAACACTGATAAATTTGCACCCGTGCGAAGCCGGGACGGGTCGCTAGTGTCATATAAAGAAAAAATGTATAATGTATGCGCTCTTTATAATAGCTGAACGGATTTGGATGGTACTTGGAAAACTGGTGGATTATACAGTCCTGGAATAGAACAAAGGATACTTTTTATCTCGGGAGTATGTTTTGTGAAGCTACTAACTTAATTTTCTTCAGGCTATTATTTTTTGTTTATCAATCAAAATATAATCTAACTAGCACTTTGCCAGTGACTTCGTTCGGGAGAAAGTTTAGGATGAGAAATCATCAAATAACCTCGGGCTCCAAGTTGAGAGTGAGGGAGAAGGTGTGTCAGAATTTTCTGAATAAAACTCATCCGTATTCCGTATTGTGTTCCAAGGCCACGTTGACTCTTTCGGGTAATACCGTATTACAATTCTTACCCATAGAGGCACTTTAAACACCAGAAATTGTACAGACTTTTGAACGAAAATAAATAATATTGTATCATAGTCATCTAAGGCCAAACCTGAGGTGTATATTAGGGGCGAGGGAGGGGGAACAAGCGAATGGACCTTGCCCATTTACTGCCCATATCGGTATGTTTAGCGCCCACCCTAGGGTGATGGGCTACTGATTTGAAATTCTATATTTCAATCCAAGATACTGATGAAAAGTCAAGGATTTCAGGAGCCAGGCTCCCTCTAAAAAATTATATTAAACACGCCAATAGGAAATACTATAACTAACGAGATTATTGAACTAACGCCGAAAATTCGAGACCATCCATCAGGCATTATGATGTGAATAGAACTAGAGATAAATATAAGTCAGTGCTCAAGCGTGAATGAGTAACGTCCGTAAATTAGCCAGGCCCGACTAATGTCGGATTGATTAGCAACAGTGTTCGGTTTTAAAATAATGCTAACAGTGTGCTGAGACGACCTGGCGAGGGTCGCGGGAATCCGATGGATGCGAGACGCACAGAACCGGTCGCTGTGGCGATGCTTGGGGGAGGCCTATGTCCAGCAGTGGACGTCTTTCGGCTGAGATGATGATGATGATGAGTGTGCTGAGTGCGAATTGTCATCACGTTAACGTGACCAAAACGTTTGCCGCGTTTGGCATCGTCCTAATAGAACGCGAATGCGCGAGTAAGCGATGCGACCATCGTGTGTTCGCGCGATGGCAAAAACTGGGTGTCCTGTCCTATCATCACGCGTATTCACGACGCGAGCGAGCGCAGTGCAGCGCAAAATCGCGCGAATATCAATTAGGACGCCTATTCGAATTCAATATGTTTGATTGCGCGTTCGTACAAACTAAGTTCGCGCGAATAGTTTAAAAACATTTTACAGTACGGCCGTTATAAGTTGGCGAGTCTGAAATTAGGCTCTGCGAATTTTGGCGCTTCAAAACACGTACAAAAATAAAAGTTTTAAAAGAAATAAATGCAATTTGCAGTTGTTTGTAAGTGCGCGAAAATCGCGCGACCGCGTCGTGCGATTGTCAGCTAGGACACCTATTCAAGTTCAATATGTTTAATCGCGCGTTCGTACGAGTAAAATTCGCGCGAACCTACGCTGATCGCGCATTCGCTATCTATTAGGACGATGCCTTTGGCGTTCTCGCAAATTGTTTTTAATCATGTGGCAAGTATATTTAGTAACGCGTAGAATTTAAATCATATTAAAATATTGCAGTTGCTTTGCATTTACCAAAAACTGAATTTACCAATTGAAAATAATACATTATTCATATTTAGAATACGTCATAATAAACCACAAAACCCAGTCCTTTCCCTTATTGCGTTCAAGAAAAATATTTGTGTGTGTCTGTCACGCTTTCACGAATAAACTAAAAGGAAGGACATTATAAGGCTACTTTTTACCCGACTGCCAAGAAGAGGTATGTATGTTTTAGTCTGGTTTGGACTTTTCGCGTCCGCAATAATTTGACTCTTGGGTGAACTGCTCATTATTTTTCTGTTTCATTTCTACCAGATTTAAAAAGATTCAAACTTAATTTATTTTAGAGGGTGAGATTTTTTATAAAGTTGGTGTTTGAAAAGTGTCTAATTGGGAGTATTCCCGTTTCGGCATCCAGATTATCGGTACCAAAATTTTCGGCATGCAAGCTATTCCCGTTTCGGCACCAATAGGTATTTTAGATGGTAACCTATACAAAATTCCAATCCAAAATACCTATACTTAGGCGCCAAAACGAGAACCCTGGATGGCGAAAATTTTGGTGCCAACAATCTGGGTGCCGAAATGGGTTGTGGAGGTCTGGTAAGCAGCCGCTCCTCGTAAAATACTGGTGTTCAGCTAAATCCGGCTTGACTGGAAACCGACCCCAATGTAGTTGGGAAAAGGCTAGGCAGATGATGATGAATCTGGGTGCCGAAACGGGAATACTCCCCCAATTGGACCTGGTGCGAGGCGAAGCAATTGATCAGAACATGGAGTCGGTCTGCATAATATTGTCCTGATCAATTGCATACCAATACAATAAAAATAGAACCCGACAACAATCGCTTCACGTATTCCGCATTATAAATTAATCAATCAATAACCAATTGACGTCACCAGACAAAAAGTATAGTATAGTAAAGGTGCTTGGGGACGAAAGATGCTGGAGTGGCGGCCACGTACTGGAAGACGCAGCGTTGGAAGGCCACAAGGTGGACCGACGACCTGGCGAGGGTCGCGGGAATTCGATGGATGCGAGACGCACAGGACCGGTCGTTGTGGCGACGCTTGGGGGAGGTCTATGTCCAGCAGTGGACGTCTTTCCACTGAAATGATGGTGATAATGAAAGGTGGTTGCTTACCTATGGCCATCGATTTAGTGCCGGTGCGAGAATCCTGCATGGTCTTGCACGTCTCCTTGATACCATGTGGCCCAATCTTTGTGCTGCTAGTTGAGCTGTATACCTGGGGAAATAATACTCTATGTAATAAGCGAGAATAGAATAAACTTTATTGTACACCAAAATAGTGTCAATTTTACAAAATCTTAAATCTATGGGGGTACAATGGCGGTCTTATTGTGACAGTGATATCTACCAGAAAACCTAATAATAACGTTTTTTTTTAAATGTGGGAAAATATCCATTTATTCTCCCGCTCTGGGTCGAGCGGGATGTCAGACCTACGGCCAGTTTCTTCATAAAAGCTAAAACTAAAACTAAAGTAACATCTTTTCCTTTACCATTACTGTTGTCAATAGCAAATGTCATCTTGTCAATGTCTTCATCCAAATGACAGCTAAATTAAAAGTCGACTAAAACAAAAATGTAGGGATAAACACAGTGAAACCCATACAATTTTGTCAAAATGACAGTGACTTTGGGTTTAACAGCCTTCTAATGAGCAGTTAAAGTTAAGCAGCTACAATTGTGAAGAAATGAATTTAACCGTTATTATTACTTTATGACGTTACTTTGGCTGTTACTTTGGTTGTTACTTTGAATGAAGAAATTAGCCATTACTGACTAAAACCCTTTTTTAGTTGCCCTTTGCGTTCTAGGACTATGGGTTTCCTTTTCAAAAAATCACCCCGGTCCTAGCGAGTGCTGGCCCTACCGAGGTTTGCTGACATCTCCTTGAGGAGCGCATGAATACCTATGCTTGTCGACGACTTGAGTTTGGTCAGGAATATGCTACTTTTCTACCAATAATTTTTAACTACACTAGCTTACACTGAGCTTTTGCTGCCCAAAAACCACTGTTATTGTACTTATTACATTAACAATGTAGCAAAACAATGCATTGTAGGTGTCCATACATCCTTCATCTACCTGCATTGCAAGTTTGAGTATAATTAGTTTAATAACTTGTTTGTCTACTAACCTGTGGCTTGCCGCCAGGTCCGCTGGACATGACCACTGTGCTGCTGCTGTAAGAGCTGCCAGGAATGTGATGGTGCATGTTGCTTGGGTCCATATCTGGTGGAAAAATAATGTATTAAGACTATTGACATCATCATCTGCCTAGCCTTTTTCCAACTATATTGGGGTTGGCTTCCAGTCAAGCCAGATTTAGCTGAATACCAGTATTTTACGAGGAGCGGCTGCCTACCAGACCTCCACAACACACAGTAACAGAGTGCAGGAACACAGTACTTCATGGCAATACTGAAGTCAGATTTGCTGGCTTCTGACTATCTGTAATGACTGCCAAAGATCTACAAATGACAGCCGAGACCTACGGCTTAACATGCTTTCCGAGGCACGTAGGAAACTCTATATGTTAAGATGGTTTTAAGACTATTGAACCTTGTCTTATTATGTCATTAGCAGTCCTACACAGCACTATTGATATACACAAACATTCCTCACATATTGCTCACTCGATTTGTGAAAACCATAATTATCAACATCTCCATACAATAAGTTGGTAATTACAAAAATATGGTTTTCGTTTACCAATTATAGATGGTATAATAATAATAAAGTCAGTAATTAAAAAGACTGATCCCTGAGGTTACTGACTTTTTGCTTGACATAAGAATGTTTTTCATATACAATCATATATGTATTGCTCAATCTATTGGTGAAAACACACCATTAGATATGAGTGTAGTAGTACAAGGTAGTAACAAAATGATGAGAATTTCAATGATTTCTATCATGTGGTAAGTGTTCAAGGAGTAGATTCTAGGTTTAGTCTCAGACTTTTTCAAACTGTTCTACTCAGCCACTGTTTATATTTAGTTCCATAATCAGCAACTGGCTGTGAGTAGACAACATTTCAGTTGATATCTGACAAAGAAATTTGTATGCAAAACTTACAGTTTTAAGAATAGTTGTATTGGTAGCACATTGATTTTTAAGTTTACCTACACTACTCAGAAGATTGTTTTCTATAAACCAGTGTCATAACGAGAGTACTCACCACCAAAAAGTCTGTTTAGTGGAGGCATCTGCGGCATGAATGGCATCATAGCATTGCCATGGCGCGGCCCCATGATGGCCAGGGGCCCGTCGCCGCCCAGCATGCCGAACGGGTCCGAAAACAACGAGTTCATCATGTTGTTCATCTGGCGCATATGCCGCATGTGAGACCTGCAAAATTAGTGCAAATGTCGCAACAAATAAAGACAATGTCAATAATCAAAATCAGCTAATGTTTTGGTCGAAAAAACCACAATCAGAGTACAAGGCATCGTCCGTATGCGATTACTACTCAATAATAAAGTATTTACTGGTCAAAATATATACAAAAACCTCCAAAATATGATGGATTTTGATAAAACTTACCCGAAAAACGGATCGTCCTCCACGTCGCCCATTAGAGATCCGAACAGAGACATGATTTGGACTCCCGCAATCAACAATTTGTAATCACTGACTAAATAAACGCCCGAATCGAAACACTGGCTCCAAATGCACTTGTTTAAATCGTAGGAGAAATAATCACATCGAAGTCTCTAGTAAATTGCAGACAACACCACTCAACACACGACCAGCAACAGACTAACAAATTATTTTTGTAAAACCGAAAATACAGATAATATACGCAAAAAAGCATAGAGCAGCATAGACTCAGAAGTATCGATTTTACGTGGGGGCGCTGCTTGCAAACTCTTTAGTAGTTCACTTTTCCACCACCAAGGATATGATGGCCAATGGGTAATAAAGTTTCATAAAACTGGATTTGTAGGTAGTAGAAGCATGTAATCCCATTGACGGACTTTTAAGCGGACGGAATTTTAAGCTTTGCCAGCTTTTAGAGAATTCAAAAGCTCAAAATTGAAAAAGTTTCCTCAATATAAAGAAAAGTAGAAAATAAACAGAAATTCAAGTATTCATACATTGCTCAGTTTTATTTTTCTTCACCTATATCGAACAAATAATATTTTATCAACTACTCACAAATCGCTTAATTTACTTCACTAACCACAATTGCAAAACAATAAACAACCACTTTAGATCACACACGAATAGATACGATAATTTATGGCGAGTAAATATCCAACATACTTTCACCATTGAGAAATTACACTCTGTACTGGAAACGATATGTTGAAGAGTAGGGTGCAGGAGTAGCTCCGTGGAAAGACCAAGCTGCTGATTTTGCATACGAAGTATACTTCATGTCTTGTAATCCGTTTCGAACTTTAGGTGTCTGAAAATAATAAAGACATTGTAAATACACATTTAACCTATCACATACCCACAAAACGAGACAATAGTAAAACAATAACAGCGCGGTCTCATAGGACCGGTCGGGGATTCATGAATTAATTAGTTTTTTTTTTTAAACCCTTTTTTTCTGTAAGAAATTTTCGAACCTCTAAAATTAAACAAATCAAGAGCTGCAGCAGCAAACGCGTAAAAATTACTCCCATCAACTTTACAATAATAACTTTCGTTACAACAACTAGGTAAATTATTTATTTATTTTTTATTACCTTCCCAACATCAGCAGGGGGCGCATCGCCAATGGGCTTATTAGCCGCGGGAATATCTCCTTGACCCGGTTTATTCCCTGCTGCATAAGCGGCATTATTCATCGCATGCTTAGCTGCAGTATCGCCGCCAAATTTCTCAATCGGAGTTTGTGGAACCACGTTGCCTTGAGTAACGTTAAGATGACCATCCGAATACGATGCTCCATTGTTATCGGATCTTATATTTTGCTGCGTGTAGGAGTGAGACCCTTTATAATTATTATAGATTTGTTGCAATTGGCCCCTACTAGGAGTTCTGCCAAGAGGCTTATTCCCCATTAGAGAAGTTTTGCTAACAGTTGCCTTAACATTACTGTATGCCTGAGGTGAAAGTGTCTGTGGTAAGACTGGCTCCGAATGACGATACATATCTGCCGGTGTTAAGTCTACTGGTTGACCCAAAGTATTATATTGTTGGTATTTGACTTTATTGAAGTGAGCTGGTGGTATATTTCTTGAATTATCCACGGGGTATATAGGCTCTTTATTCGATTGCTGTGTTGTGAGGGTTGCCGAACTTGGTGGTAAACCTTCTTGCCTGGCATTAGGGGTCTCTGAAGTTTCATACACCGTTGGTAGAGTACCAGGGACAACTGCTCCAGTTCTAGGATCAACAAGTTGTTGTTGGTATTGTCCCTGATACTGTTGTTGTTGTTGAGGCACTTGCTGCTGATTCATCGTTGGAGCACCCGTTAGAGCTGTGTACGCTTGCTGCGGAGGTACTTGGTTATTTTGAACTGGTGCCGCCCCAGCGTTGACTGGAATTGGCTGTTGCATTGAGGTAGGAACCATGTTGTGTTGGCCAGGAGCCTGATTCGTTGGCGTTTGGGCTATATTAGCCATAGCTGCATTTGTAGCATTTATAACAGGTTGTAATAGTGGCGAGTTTGCATCGACTCCTTTACCATTGCTCATCATCATTTTCTGCATCGTATCCATAGCTGCCTTTTGTTGGTTGGCTGGATTCATCTGAATTGCTATTGCCATTGGATCAAATCCCAAGTCTCCACCTTGCATTACACCAGGGAACATTTCATTAAATTTTGCCATACCTGCATTATGCTGTCCATAGCCAGGATTCTGGGCTTTCATTTGCTGTTGGGCTGGATTCATACCTTGCATTTGCGGGGTGCCTGGATTCATTTGACCCATATTACCATTAATTGTGTTTCCTTGCATATTTGTATACATGTTCGGATGAGTGTACTGAGGATTCGGGTGCTGCATAGGCGTACCAGGATTACCTTGTCCCATATTATTCATTCCCATGTTGGCAGGTCGCCCTGGATTGTTACTAGGCATGCCTCCACTGTGTTGCCCTAAAGTAGCATTGTTGCCTCCTTGTGGGCCACCTTGATTAGGATTACTGGCTCGTTGAGCGGCAGCGTCGCCCATCATCATATTAACTATATTAGGCCCCATCCCTGACATTGGTGTTGGTTGGCCCATTTGCTGTTGGTTATTTGGATTACTCATTTGCATATTGCTGTTACCCATGTTGGAATTAGCGAAACGGACATTCGGTCCGTGGTTATGGTGTGACATTGCATTTTGATTACCCATTGTGCCTCCAGGCATTTGATTCTGAGCCATATTTCCCATTTGACCTCCCATGGCACCATGTGCAGTGGGATTACCCGGCAACATGCCCATCTGACCGCCCATGCCACCTTGAGCTACGGGATTCGCCGGTGACAAGCCCATTTGAGCCCCCATTGGGTTGTTCATCATGGTATTAGCTGGTGATATAGACTTAAGGTCGTTATACACTTCTTTTACTGCTGGTTGCATCAGATTATTATTCAAATAGTTGTAGGTATCGGCGAAGAGTTTAGGTGGGTTGCAGTAACCCATGCAGTTCTGGTTGCCCGAGAATGGTTCCCCTGCACCGGGAGCATTGTAGCCGTGATGTCCACAGCTGTGTCCATGACAACAGCCTCGCATGCAGCCGTCGTTCGCAGGGAAGCCACCATTTTGGTTTGGTTGATTAGAATTCGAGAACAATTTTCCCATACAGCCGCTAGAAAAAATAGGTATTTGATAGATTGATTCTGAAAATAGTTTCCTAACAATAATCTACGAGTATCTAAGGCTAGGATATTGCTAACTTACCAATCTGCGCTTTGCAGCTGATTTACCACACTTCCTAACTCGTTTAGAATTTTCTGCTTATCCAAAGCCATTATAACAAACAATTTCCCGCTTGATACTTGTACACTTTAAAAATTTAATAAATAAATCGGACAACTTAAATTTTGAGCGTCTCGAATATTAATAATGACAAAAAGTGTTTTGTTTTTTGAAGAACGACAAGTGTCGATCGAGTTTTTAAAATAACTTGAAAAGTTCCGTCGCAAAAAAGAGGTCCGTTTTTTCTGGGTTTTACGGTATAATATTTTAAGCCGGGGATAGATATACGGGTATACGTTAGATTTGCAATAATATAATCGGAGTTGAGTCTACGTTTCGCTCGCTCGCTTCACTTAATACAAACAAACTCACTCGTGACACATTCATTCATATCATTAACATCATTTTCATTGTCATTATTCATATTTTTATTCATTTCATTTAATTTAGTGTAGTGACATTTTCATTTTGAATCTATGATATCTTAATTTAGTGACATTGTAATGAAATTCGTTCTAGTGTAGGGATATCAAATATTAATTAATGTAAAACATTAAGTAACCTGTCACATACCCGTGAAACGAGACACAATAGTAAAACAATAACAGCGCGGTCGCATCACCGGTCGGTCGGGGATTTTATGGTGCTCCTAAACTAACAGAGATATATAAGTGATACTCACAAATTATGTGGACCATAGTTGTTCTTAAACGAATAAATTAATATTATTATAAAACGTCGGCTGCTGGGAAGTTTATGTAATTATGATAATAAATCGTCAAAAAAGAAAGTGTTGTGAAGTTCACAATCAATATGCCTTAAATCCCTTTCAATAATCCCGGCTGCCGTTAATTTGATCGACCATTCAATAACCGTGTAAGATCGTCTTTTACATATTGTTTCGATTGGGACAATATTAATAACTGATCTCTCTATAGGGTTAATGCTCTTAGTTCTATCTATCGTCTTTTTTTATATCCTGAGACTAAATTGACACAGGTAATGTTTATTAATTTATTGGAATAACGTCAGTTCTTTTGTGTTCTAATGTCATTTTAGTAATGTCTCAGGGTATAAAAAACAGACGGTACTTAATTTTTATCGGTTTATTCAGTATATTTATTGAATATTACTAACCCCGCTATTCTTGAGTGTGTACCACTCCTTATGCTTTGCTGTCACACAAATCAATGCCACTAGTTTTTGGCGGTTCGTAAATTGATTTCTAGTGGGTAAATTGTAAGGTAAGATTAGAGAAGTTTTATATCTCAAGTGTTTGCGCCACTGGACAATATGTGGAATTATCACACACAAACAAACACAAACAGGAAACAGGAGCGATCTCGGTAAAATGGAGCTGAGAATTTTATTGTAGTGTCGCTACCTCAGCGCAGTTTGCTGATAAGGTTGACTTGATACATTTGCTGCCAAATACTTCAAAAGTATTCGAATTAAAGGCTTATATCCAAATTCTAATGGGGAACAAATTAACTACCTACCATTTTGAAGACATCGCTTAAAAAACTTAGTACCCAAGCCTAAAATATTAATAAAAATACCTGTCAGTGTCAATTTGACATTGTCAAGTTGACACATTTGTATCGTCATCAGTCATCGCACTAATTACTGGTCACGTGATCACTAACTTCGTATTCGCAAGAGTTCAAGACTTGTTTCGTTGAGTCGTTGTTTGTACAAAGTTGGACTTTGTCGCCCGATCGCCCCCTTGGTTGGTGCTGTGATAATATTTAGGATTATTAGTATTATCTGTAGATACGTCATTCGTTTCTGTTAGATATCGACACCACCTAAAACCGTGTTTAGCATTTCACTGTGAACGTAGCAGTCCGAGTCAGCTGTCGTCTTTGTCAAGAGGTAATTATAAACTTTCCAAAATGCCTAGAAAAGTGTTCGTAGTCGGCGTCGGTATGACGAACTTCATCAAGCCGAGCACTGGCCCCGACTACCCGGAGCTGGGCAAGGAGGCGGTGCTGGCGGCGCTGGCGGACGCGCGCATCAAGTACACCGACATCCAGCAAGCCGTGTGCGGCTACGTGTTCGGCGACTCCACCTGCGGCCAGCGCGTGCTCTACCAGGTCGGCATGACCGGCATCCCCATCTTCAACGTCAACAACAACTGCTCGACGGGCTCCAACGCACTCTACCTCGCCAAAAAACTTATCGAAGGTGGTATCTCAGATGTCATGCTCGCTGTAGGCTTCGAGAAGATGGCGCCCGGTGCCCTCGCGGCTGGCGTCTTCAACGACAGAACTAACCCATTGGACAGGCACACCATCAAAATGGCAGACATGGCTGAACTCACCGGTGCTCCAATGACAGCTCAGTACTTTGGTAATGCTGCCACTGAGCACATGAAGAAGTATGGCACAACAGAGCTTCACCTTGCCAAGATTGCGGCAAAGAATCACAGACACGGAGTCAAAAATCCACGTGCTCAGGGTAAGAGAGAGTACACTGTAGAGGAAGTATTAAACTCCAGAAGGATTTATGGTCCATTGACCAAACTGGAGTGCTGTCCTACCAGTGATGGAGCAGGTGCTGCCGTGCTCATGTCAGAGGACGCAGTCATCCGTTATGGTCTGCAAGCAAAGGCTGTTGAAATAATTGGTATGGAGATGGCTACTGACACCCCAGCAGTATTCGAAGAGAACAGTTTAATGAAAGTAGCTGGCTTTGACATGACTGCTCTAGCTGCCAGGCGTTTGTACCAGAACACTGGCGTATCCCCTAAACAGGTTGATGTAGTTGAACTGCACGACTGCTTCGCTGCTAACGAAATGATCACATACGAAGGTCTCCAGCTATGTGGAGAGGGAGAAGCTGGCAAGTTTATTGATGCTGGTGACAACACATACGGTGGCCGAGTAGTTGTGAACCCAAGCGGAGGTTTGATAGCTAAGGGCCATCCTTTGGGAGCGACCGGGCTGGCTCAGTGTGCTGAACTGGTCTGGCAACTGCGTGGCGAGGCCGGAGACAGACAGGTTGGTTAAACAATACAGGTTCTCTTTGCTTGGGGGTAACTGTTCCATCAGGTGAATGTGCCTACATGTGGTATGTTGCATAACACAACAGGTATTCTAAATTTTACTTTATATCATTATTTATGAAGATTTTAACCCCACAATGACTTGAAATTCTGGCGTTGACATTGTTTTGAATATTTATGAAAATGGACTTTTGGCCTGTTATTCCAAACTGTTATCTATGAGCATTATATCATAGCAAGCAATTTTGCATGACAACCTAGTGATAAGTTATCACTTAAGAACTAGCTTAAAACTTTAAGTACATAGTATTTGTGCTAGCTTTTCAGATTTCATTAATCTTTTTCCTTATTAAAAAACAATCTTCATTAAAATTAAATTACTTGTGGTTTTTGATCATTAAAAATCTGTTTACTTTCTAAACTTATGCAAGATAACACAGAATGGAAAGTTCCATTTAAATATGATTTCACATAGATTCACCCTGTTATTATTTAATAAAACTTTCACTTTTTTATCTGTTAGGGAATCATGGGTGACATTGAAAGTAATGTTGCTTTTTTTTTGTTGTTTTTTTGTGGTTTTTTAACTGGTTTGTTGATAGGTGTAATGTTTTTCGTGCTTATTAAGTTTTGTGTAGTTTTTACATTGTGTATGTCCTTTGTTTGTCTTCTTCTTTTTCTTTTATTCCTGAAATAACTTATTTTGAACACTAGCATTTATTGTGCAATTTGCTGGTGCTAATATATGTCTGCCTTTACAAAGTCCAATATTTAAACATTTTCTGTGTGTACAAGTTCCAGTCGTAATTGTTATCACAATATTATTCCTCTTTAAATGTTTATCGTGTTTTCATATGGTCATTGCTCTCTCGCTCCAGTCACTTATTACATTATATAGTTACTTATGTATTTGTTTAATAAGTAGTCGGTAGTTATGAGTAACTATACTCCGTCGGTTTAGGTAGTTAACTAAAGGTAAACAATCTTGGCATGTCTTTTTATCTAAAAGTTGTCTATAAATTGTATGTAAAAATCTTTGCAAATAGGTATTTACCTAAATCGATGTTAGCTAATAAACTAAATTTAAATAAACTTTGTGTATATTTTATACGACCTCTTTAATATAAAAAGACATACCAAGACTGTTTACCTTTAGTTAACTACCTAAACAAACGGAGTATAGGTACCTATTGACTTCCATTTTACAGTATTTTATCATATTTAGATAAATATTTACGTGCACAATAAAACACTATCTCTTTTTGCGTCGTTGACAAGTTTATTATCTGTTCTTGACGCATTCTTTTTTCGATTGATAAAAATGCTTGTGTATCTCGAAAAAAAAATGCGAATATTATGTCGTATATTCGCAAAATTTTAGGGTTCCGTACCTCAAAAGGAAAATAACGGATACCTTACAGGATCACTTTGTTGTCCGTGTTTAAGTTTCCTCGTTGCGTGAGAAAATGGACAAAATACTCCTCTGGCATTATTTAAAATCAAATAAATAAATTGATAGGGCAAAAAATATGTCGTCATATCTGTCGAAATTATATAACATATTGTCATATCACATCTCATAAACCCGTATCAAAATTACATTACTTAACGATATCTCGAAACTTCGATTGGGCACGCTTATCATATCTCCGAATTATTTTATGATACGATACGTAATAGTACCTAAGCCATATAATAATGTACTTGCCTGATGCACTTAAATCCTATCTTAAATAGTAACATGAGTTGGTAAAAGATAGCTCTTGCTATCTTGCTTGTCAGCTATCCTTGTTTGGCATGATAATATTTTTTGGCTATCATTGAACAGTTCAGAAAAACAAGTCGGCCCCTAAATGTATTTTGTAAAATGAATGCCTGCCTGCACTGAGCGAAGTAGCTAATTGCATGAAAGTTAGTTTTTAGATTCAGAGGACACTTTTATTTTGGTTTTGGATCATGATTCTTATCATTAATCTTTTGCCTGTCTTTATACCAATTCCATAAACTCTCTTTGAGCACTGTTCACTATTAACTGACATCTCAAGAGTTCACAGCTTGACAGTAGTTAGTCATCTTATGGGTCTCACTCTCAGCATCTTCAACACATCTTAGATTAGGTTGACGCTTCTAGTATATTTTTTTAGATGGCAAGTCATCATATAATTAACCTTGCCTTCCGTGTGGGGTGTGTTCATTTGATTGACATTTCTTTGAGATACGCGTAGAACACAATCCGCCGTCGACTCGGGTTTGGTTCTTACCATACGGCGAGTTACCCATTGCTCACCGTCCGCAAGCCAGCGCCTGCGGCGGTCGTGAGTTGCTCTGTGACTTCCGACGCCCGGGGCGTTTCCTACGGCGGCGGATTTCCTACGGCTTTTCTCTCACGGTTGCCCCCACTTGCTTCACTCACATTACCGTTTCGCAGAAGGAGTAGACTGTAGACTGCTTCCCATTGCCATGGCCTGAGGAAGGGCCTAAGATACTTCTAACCCTGAGCTTGTTTAGACGATCATCAGCTTCCAACCTTTCTTCTTCTTCGTTCGTCCCTGCTCCTATTATCTGGGGTTGGGTCTCCTCACAACCCTGCGCCAGCACAGTGTCTTGGTTTGTTGATTTTGGCAATTGGGTTTTCTCTCTCTTGAGGTCTCTTTCGAAGTTAGACCACTGGGTAAGCATAGCATAGCATCAGCCTAATAATGTTCCCACTGCTGGGACCCAGGCCTTCCCTCTAGGAGAGTGAACCATCAGGTTAATGGGATATATAATCCGCAGCTCAGACTGTTTAATCAAACAATTAATTATGATAATTCGTAAATTAGTTCTAATCCTCTGATTTCCTTGGAGATAAAGTTGGTTTTGATTGTTTTTAACTAAAATTCTTTTAGTTTCGTGACAGCTACTCAGAAATTCGTTGGTTTGTTGATTGTTTTATTAAGTTTTTTTGTCCACTTTGTTGCTTTAAGATCTGTGTTAACACAAAATTACTTCGCAAATAAACTTAGAACTGGTTTTGTGAGCGTCATTGGTTTCATCATCGCCATACATAATATATTCTGGTCCTTTCGTAGGTATGTGTTGATTTGATACTGTTGGTGCAGAACCATAAAATTTTTTCATTACGCAATAATGAGGTGTAACGAAATATGTAGTCACTGCGGTCCTCAGTCGCAATTAAAGGAACACAGGTGGGTTTTAGTTTGTAAAAGTCTGACACTCCTCTCGCTCCACCCAAAGCAGGAGACGTTCCCACCCCCAAAAATCCTAACAATCTACGCATTAAAGACACATTACAAATGCTTGCTTTATTCATCAGTAATACGGATTTTTTTTCTAGAGAGATACTATTTATCATTTGATAAGAAAATTTTAAAACATACGCATTTTATTGCATGCGGATTTGCCACTTGGTTACCGACGTAACACATTAGAAACTGGCAATTAAATATGGACGGAGACCATTAGGTGTTAATTTATATCAAGTTTATTATACTTGTATAAGTACCTAAAACTCTAAAATCTGTAAATTCAAACAAAGACGTTCTTTGTCCTTTTTTGCAATTTTGCGCAGTGTGTGTCACAAAAACATATAGTGCCAAAGAACAAACCTTTAGAATTTATGATAATGCGAAAAATCGCATTTTAAAGTGACTTTATGTCTATGCATATTCTTTTTTATTTAAGCAGTTTCGCGAGGAAGTATCGTGTTACCCAGTAACTGGGTTATGGAGGTCTGATAGGCAATCGCTCCATGTAAAACACAGGTATTCAGCTGTACCCGGTACCTATTTGGGAGAAGGCTGGGTATTGTCTATTTTTTATACCCTGAGACTAAATTAACACGGGTAATGTCCAACTTACTATAGGAATGATGCCAGTTCTTTTGTGTTGTAATGTCATTTTAGCCTCAGGCAAAGACTTGTGTCAAAGTCCAACTTCCAATCTCTTCTTGTTTTGTGTTTAAATGGGCAGTACTCCACTCTCTGGGTTGATTGTCATTTGTCCTGCAAGTAAGCTGGGTATCCTTTACTCGTTTAGTTTTCAACCAAATCATTGTTTTCTTCAATAGCCCCAATATTGCTCATTGTCTTATCAGCTTTCAAAATGGCTGCCACAGATTATTGCGTGGTTATTAAAGTAGATAATAGGATAAATTATACGTAGTTCAAGCAGTGTAATGGACTCTAACCTTTGAGTGTATTGTATTAGGTCTGTTGTCTCTAGTAGTTTGTAGAAGACAAGCTTCTGCCTGCGACTTCGCCCGCCAGAAAGTATAAAATAATTGTACGTCTTGTCACTTAATGATGAAGTAGCATTCAATTGGTGAAAAATCTTTAAACTTGGTCCAGTATTAAGTAAGATAAGTTTTTAATGTGCCTAGTTTTTAAGTCCCATAAAGGCCTATGTAAAATAGAATATTTTTGATTGATTGATTGAAGCAGACTAATCATCAAAACTTTGTTTACAAGGCTCAATGTAAATCAAAGACCTTCGCTTTTTTATTAAGGCCTTAAAACATTTTAAAGATGGGTACAAAGATGACATATTTTATGTCGCAGCCTTTCTAAACATTAAAAAAAATTAAGTGTAGGAAATCTACAGAGCTCTTGCCAAAATATGTTCATTTAAATAAAAGTAACACCAGAATTGATTAACGTATCCACTAGCCTTCAAACGGACATTTACCTCTAAGATGTTGTCATTTTACAATGGAAAATTACGTTGCGTATACGCCGGTCAAAATATAAATATTGTAATCGTCTGTTACTAAACATTAGGCTTTATTCTAAGTCTAAACTTTCGTAGCCTATCACGCTCTTTCTTTAGAAGTCTTTTCCTAGAAAATAAGTGTTCCCATGTCAGTCAGATTTTTTTGTCGTATTCAGAACAGTGTTTCAAATCTTCCAGGCATTTTTTAAACTAGCCTTTATTGTGCCAGTCCTGGGCATAGGCCTCTCAAAGTCCTAGACTTTCTTCTCCGCGCCGTCTGAAATCAGTCCTCGCGGTACGGTCCAGTTCATCCCGCCACTTCTTACCTTTTTAACACGTTGCCCCACAATAATATCGCACCCCCGGTGCGACACTGTCACTTTTGCAAAAAATACAAAAATGAGTTAAATATCTAAAAATTATCCCAAAGTGATTAACATTTATCCAAAAGTAAAGTTAAAAGTTGACGTGGTAGTATAAGCTCTTCATCTCGTCTATTCTTAAGTAATTATTTTTTGAGCTGTCAAGCAGCAGCTTTAAATGCTTCTCCTGAAAAACTACATTTTTGCATAAGTGACAGTGTCGCACCGGGGCGGGGTGCGATATGTAAACTCACGTACACAAGACCTAGAAAAACTACCTGTAGGCCATAAAAATATTTGTTTCATTCAAGAATCGAACCCGCGAAACGCAGTGCTGGAGTCAATCGGCCAACCACTTCACTCACCGTCTCCGTCAAAACGTAGATTTCGGTGTTTATGCTCACGCATAAAGTACGTGTTGCCTCATTCACAGTAGAACGCGGTTTCCTTGACCCAACGAGGCTGAATGTGAACCGCGTTATTCAATGTACCTCGCTTATTTTGCATCTAATTTGAAATTTGAACACAAATTATGTATGTGGCTAAAATGTATCACTACTTTTATAAGGTCTAGCAAATTAGAAGGAAGCATTACAATTATTATGGAAAGTACGAACGCGTTATATGCGTTATTTCCTTCCTTATGTAGTTCTATCTAGGTTAACCTTTTTGTACGTGGCATATCATCCAATGATTTCTCTCGCTCTCAGTGGAGCGAGAGGCTGTGTTCTTTCCGCAGCCCTAGCATGAATACTTACAGGTTTTCTTTTGCAATTTGTTTTTATGAAGTCCAATGGAAACCATCGCACACTTATTTATTGTTGTTGTTATTAAGAGTCTAGCGATATCCCTCCACCTTTGACTCTTCTTATCTACGACAACGAACTTTCGCATCAATTTTAGACAAATCTATTTCAATCATTGCGCACTTCTAGCTTTCCCGAATTTTATAATTGATAAGAATCATTTTTTGTTTCTTATAGACCATTTACATGCACTTTTGAATTGTCAAAATGTCGGTCAGTCAAAAAAGTGAAGCTAAATTGTACATTCCAATGCATAAAGAGATCTGTATGGAGAAGAACGTGCAATAAAATCCATTGACTCCATCATGGTTACATATTGACCTATTTCTTCTTTTGATTTCATTACTGATGGCTAGACCAGAACTGTCCATTCCTTAGGCCTTCACCCGTTCAATTTGTCAATACTCATCCTATAGCGACACAATATTCATTATTATTCCAATCTAACTAAATATACACGTTCAAGAAACTTAGTTTAACATAATAAAGTGATGAATGCGTAAGCGCAGTCGCTTGCTGCATATTTTATGTTACTTGTGTGAAGTTTGTGCCCAGACAATGACTCCGCGGTTTTGTTCACGTTTCATTAAAATACTGATTTATTCCGACGTAGACAAAGGGGGTATTAAAAATGAAATCACGTAATAATCCTATTTAATTAATTGATTATATTACTCTTTGTTAGTAGTTCAATTCATAACTTGTTCATGTACAAACTCCGATCAACAATGTTTGTTGATCGAAGTGTACAAAGTTAGGTAAATGTAGATAAACCTGAAGCTTGATTCAAAATAAGTATCTTCCCGTATGCCTGATAAAGGCGATGTGAAAATAGTGTGTGTAAGAATAGTAGGAAAAAGAAATAAGTACATAAAACAACTCAATATACTAAAACAAATCTCTTGCAGACATGCTCTCAAAATCCGTCTCAAATCCATCTAGTACGTAATTCACAAACACATTTAGAAATATGCTTGTTTCTATGTATCTAGAGGTGTTGACTCAGTATTCGTATTTATTCACACATAAGAAGTTCTGCTAGTTTGTTTAAAATCTCTATAGCTATAGCTAGATGAAGTTGGCTATAGCTTCATCTATTTAACCATTCAGTTTAGGTCATCAAATGGATCGCGTTAAGATTCGTAGTAGGGCTTCTGATGTATTTTTTTAACATTTCATACTCCAAAATTATGAATGACAACTTGACAATTACTATCAATATGTGAGAAACATAATCTTATCGAATCGATCCTTGTGTATGTGCATTGTGTTGTAAGATTGTATCTGTTATGTATTACGTATTATGGTATATGGTTTTGTTTTGTCATGTCCTAAAGATATGTTGTTGATATTGTTACTATGTTATTGATTATTATTTTAGACTGTGGCTACTAAAAATCGCATGTTCTTGAGTGTCATTTACCTCCTATATTATTTGCTCGTTGAGGTCTAATTTCAGTAGTTCTCGATTTATTCCCAACTAGCTGCTACCAGTGACTTCCCTCATGTGGTAGCAGAAAATTATCCCAAAGGAACATACTCCCGGGATAAAAAGTATCCTATGTGCAAATTCAGGACATGTTCTACCCGTGTTCTTAGTTTCATTGACATCCGTTAGTTTTTGTGAGAAATAGGAATAAATAAATCAATCATAAATATATCCAAACTTCACGTTTATAATATTAGTTGCAAGTTAGACTATGATCAGTTATGTGCACAAACAACTTAGTCAAGTTGTGGATATCACACTTAACATAAACTTTTTGCTCACACATTTATAAAGATTTTATTTATAAATATAATTAACCTTTGCTCAGACCGTTATACCAGACAATCATTGTCTTGAATTCAAGCTTCTACGATCCACTATTACGATTCGCTATTTCTCAACCTTTTTAACATTGAAAACGAACGCAAGAGCTCCATTAGAAAAGATAATGAGTTTAGTAATGTGCCACTAGTAGTGTGTGTGTTCCCGTCATTGTTAACGGACGTCTGTCTAGTCATTAATTAGTTTAATGTGAATATCTTCAGGTGCCGCGCGCCAAAATCGCTCTGCAACACAACCTTGGACTCGGAGGAGCGGTCGTCGTCACCATGTACAAGAAGGGCTTCGCAGACATCACCCCCAGGCCGGTCGCCGCCGCCGCCAACCCCGAGGACTTCAAGGTCTTCAAATACATGAAGATCCTCGAAGATGCCATGGAGAATGACACCGACAACCTCATCGAAAAAGTACGAGGCATCTACGGATTCAAAGTGAAGAATGGCCCCAACGGCGCTGAAGGATACTGGGTCATTAATGCCAAGGAGGGCAAAGGCAAAGTGTCGTACAACGGCTCGGAGAAACCTGATGTCACGTTCACCGTCAGCGACGAGGATGTCGTCGACCTCATCTCCGGCAAACTGAACCCACAGAAAGCGTTCTTCCAAGGCAAAATCAAGATCCAAGGCAACATGGGCCTCGCCATGAAACTGACTGACCTGCAACGACAAGCCGCCGGAAGAATCGACGCGATTCGCTCCAAACTGTAAATGAAAACCGGTTGTAAACTGGTATTAGTTTGTATAAATGTGGTTACGGACTTGAGGTAGGGGTATTTTTATACTAAATGATCACACGCAAACCTTATACTCAGCGAGATGTTGGGAGAACGCAAAATGTCGGTCACAATGTTGTGCAATAAGAATCAACGCAATGCCTATTAACCCGTGAGAAGGCGCGCCTCTGTTTGTTACATGGAGAGGCGCGCGCGAGCAAATTACTCACACTACTTTAAATGCTCATATTTCTACTTTTAAAGTATTTATTGACTCATAATGGATTTATATGAATAATTCAAGGTTTATTATGTAATTATTTTCTTACATAATAAACCTTGAATTTTTATTAAAACTATAAAATATAAATGCAACTTCTGAAATAAATAACAAAACAACTTATTTTTATTTTCTAATTTTGACAGTCTTCATATAAATCACAATAAAAAACTTACATACTAAAAACTTAAAAAAATGACTCTTTCTTTATGATCTGGACAAGTGTGCCTCTCGAAACACAATAAACATATTTATGTGATATGTTCGGTGCAGAGTAATTACTTGCACAAAATGCAAGCTTTTTTGACCGTCTATTCTTACGTCTAGGACATATGTATAGAACAGAATTCGCTTGGCCGAGACTCTGAAATAGTTCTAGGAGCCGACTCAAATCGCTTCATTTTGTTCCACATTCTCAAGATTCGCATCCAATGCTTCATCACCAGAATCCTCTTCCAGCCACGAACAAATTTGTGATTGACGTCGGTCGCCCATTTTACATGTGTTTTGTAGCTAAAAACAATTTTTATTATTACTATAGAGTATTTACGTAATAATTAACCAATTTAATATAAATGAATAAAATAATATAATCTAGAAAATACAATTATACTTTTTTAATTGGAAAAATAAATACTTACACGGACGGGCGCGTGATGAGCAAATTACCGCACAATGGTACGTGGCCTCCACAAACACTTAGCTGCACGATCACAACAGCACTGACCGGCACGAAAGTTGCGTCACAGGGGAGTGGATGAATAGTTAGGAAGGTACCTAGGAGCTTAAGACGTTAGAGCGTCGATATCATCAAAAAATGTTGCTTTAAATTTTTGTGTGAGCGAATTGCTCATAGCGCGCCTTCTCACGGGTTAAGAGTATCATGTAAAGTTGTATTTATGGTTATCTGATCATTCCAAATGATATTTTAAATAATAAATCGCACTATTATTGTTATTAAATCAGATTTTTGTATAAAAGTATTTTTTTATTTAATGTTCGTTTTTATTTCGCACACAGTGCGCCCCGTAAAGATTTTAGTATTTTCAGACCACTTAAAATTTATTTATTCGAGGTCAGCAGATTTATTATCGCTGTGTAGTTATAGTTACACACCAATAAATAAATCTTGTATTCAAGTGAGCCAACACAATGGCTTTGTAGGTATTATAGGATTAAATGTAGGTATTGTCATAATTAATATGATAATGAAGAGCTTAATTCCTTCGAAATAATCTAATCAATTAATTTAGGTACCTACATTATTTTACCAACTGAAGTCTCTAACGCCATCTGTTTTGTGTAGTGTAGTGAGTGTTTACTAGTGTGGACAAAAGATGGCGTTGTATGATTTACCGCAGTTGTTGATGGCGATAACTAGATGGCACTGATGGTATCAGAATTCTTTTTGTATTATGAACATTTTTGGCTTGAATTGTAGGCTGGTCAGTACAACAGCCGGATATTTTTTCTTGTTTGATAAAGTACTGGTACTTCAAATAAAAAAAATGTGAAATAAAACATTTATATTGGAAATCATTTCATTTTATTGCTCCACAAGGTAGGTACTTATAAGCTTTTTTATTTTCAAGTAAAAACACACTTACGAAACCACATGTTACGAACATGTGTGTGCATAACAGAACTTAGATTTATTATAATCTTATAACTATAATGTATCAGGTACTTTACAATATACAATAATTTTTCCACTGTTCGATATCAAGAAAAACGTTTTTGTATAATCCAAAAAACATACTATACAGGAATGTTTAGTTGGATTACAGGTTTCAAGCAGCAACTTATAAAAATTCTGATATAAACACACACAATTCATAATCAAGCCGTTTCTCTAAGACATGTCGCCTTATAATAATACAGTCGCAAATAATTATAAATCTGTTACAAACAATATATCTACTTCGTATCCCTGTAAATAAAAGTGAATAATAAAAAGACTTAATACATCTCACCAGCCTCAACACTAATGGCCATTAAATAAAAAAAAAATACAGTGTAAATGGGCAAGACAATAGAATCAAGAGAAATATCGTTTGTAACTTTATTTCGACACAATATGAGATTATAATCTCATATATTTGTATGTAAAAAGTCCGTTACTAACTATTGCGTATCGTGGCGTAGTTTATGATGTAATCTCTTAAAAAAAATGGCGCCAATATCGTTTACTTAGTTAAGTCTCGAGAATTGAAATGAAAAATAGGTAATTATACAGTTATCATGGGTAATTATTGCGAAGATTAATTGCAGCTATAATTACAGTTTTATTAAAAACCGGAATACTAAGAAAAATATAAAGTAGATATTATACGAAATTAGATAGATCTAACCTTGCGGGGTGTTGTTTACAAAATTTACTGCCACTCCTAAAAGCATACCTCCGTGCATTTTACAACAAATATTGGCACAAAACAAAACAGCATTCGGTACTTTTATTATTATCATGAATTCATATTTTTAAATTGAGTCTTATATTTAACTTTATCCATCTAAACAACTCTTCAAATACGAATGGCAGTAAATTATTGTCAGTAACAACAAGAGCCGGGAAAACTGAGAAAGCAAATCAATTCAGCGCCATCTAGTGAAACAAATTACAATGCATATAAAGCAATATATATTTTTGATACTTAGATTTTGCGACTTTCACAATAACGTATTTATAAACTGATGTATAACAATCATACATGAGATCACAGAGCACGTGAATACCCTGGCAAATCACCAATTACGCGAGAAACTTTGTCTCATTCCTCTGAAGAGAAGCCAAAGCCGTCAAAGAAAAGGGACATAGTTTGTAGCGACAAATTCAAGTAGTTTATAGTTTACAACAGCCTGGCATCCATACATAGCTTCGTACCGTACAATAAAACAAATATTTACATTATCAGCACTCTCACTGCCTTTCATTTGGAGACATAGGTACTAAAATAACAAATCTCTTCCCAAGTGAAAAAGAATACAACCTACTGAGTGTGTCTTTACGAATAGAACATTTAGCCACAATTACTCCTTTAGCACCATCCGTATATCAAAACTGCGATGACCAGACAGTGAGAGCTTACTTTGAAACTTTTCCATCGATACAATAGAATATTACCTACGCTAATATTAAAGCGTTATTTAAGGTTAAAAATGGCTTAGCCACATTTCATTTTTTTTTTTCATCTTTTCAATATCGCAAAACCAAAAATAGATTTCAAATGAACTCACTTTTAGAAATAATAAGTAATTTAAAAACCAAAATATTAGTAGAACCAAAATATTCGCCAATAAATACTAAAATATATACAATTAATCACTAAGTTAGCCAAGCCAAAACATTGTAGCACCAAAATTATCCAACAACAGTACTGACAGAAAAGTTTCACAATATATATATATGAGGCACCTTATCATACAATATAATGACATGCAGTCCATTTCTAATGTACACTATTAAATGTTTAAAACAATAAGTTATTCTTATTACACTCGCTTACGGTACCTATACTGAATAATATATATTAATAAGTAAATGGTAATTTATTTTTTTCAAAGTGTCTCTGACTAGAGATATAACCTATTCTAAAACTGAAATCTTATCCTATAACAACTAACTACGTAACATAGCACTCTTCGAAGGAAAAAAATATCAAAAGGAAAATCGTTTCGATTTCATTTCTACAATTTGAGCTTAGCCAAAGTCACTTCGTGAAATCTTATTTCACAACTCTTTTTTGCTGTTTTTTTTAATGAATCGACCCCGGCAGTGCTTAGTTAGTGAATTGGAAAAATAATCCCCTTTTCGGCTCAGCCTCAGTCGGGTAAAATAATAATGAGAAAGCGAAAAGTCGATCTTTCACGATACTTTTAAAGTAATTTGCTGCCAATGAACCTCGTGAAAGAACTTCTAAATAAAGATAAATAAATTAGGTTGGTATATTTTATGTACAATATTTCTCCAATTCGCTAACTAACAGATAATACAAAGTATGTAATTGGGGTTTATTTTAAAATAGTTGCCTCAAATCTGGTATGAACATTACGAAAATGATTCATAAGTACAAATGATTTTTAATAATAAGAAATTTAAACTTTAAATAATAATGAAGCAAGCAATGGGTTATTCACAAATATTTTCAAAAGTATTTAATAAGTACTGTTTTCATTTAGAAATCAACGGTGATTGGTAATTTTAATATTAATCAAAGGAGTTAATAACCGCTAGATAATTAGAATGTCCGTACCAGATATAAAAGAAATAACTCGAGGCGCCATGAGGTCATAGCTTAAATCACACAAGTTCGAATGTTCGCCATCCGACGCGAGTGCCCGTAGACACAAGTAATACATAAATAATAATTGCTCAGTCACAAAAAATATGCACTAATTCAAAATGCACTGTTACTGGCAAAGGCTATAAACGCGTGGCTCAAATTTATACAAAACGTACTTATATAAATTACATTTAAAATAAAGTCCGTCAGCCGCTTTTCGGTTATTGACAAAACCTACATACTTAATAATTCATTAAGTTTTTAAAAATATTTTAAAAACAGTTGCTCGTGAAACATTTGTTTACGACGTAAAAAAAATCACAAGTTTTCAATAAATTAAAATGCTACGAAAAGACGCAAGTCTTAGAAGAAAGAACTAAACAATATATCAAAGCTTGTGATGACAAAGTTAATATTACAATAGTTATTATTTTAGTATCGACCGAATCAATTAGGAATTTAATTCACGGCGTGTCCGTCCCGGTGTCGTTGTGGATACACCATGGAGATACAACAATGTCCATGCATGCACAACACCACTTCAGAACACCACCAAAGACCACTTGTTGACAACCAATCATTTTTTTTTCTAAACCAAAAACCTAACACATTGATAAGAATCAGGCAGTGACCAATTCACGATTTTTAAAATTATTGCTCGATAAAAAACAATTTGTAGAATCTAAATGAAAATCAGTGTCTTACATAGTTTTTCTTAATTTAGACCAATAAATTTTATGTACAATGAGGTAGACTGCGGGATACACCCTTATAAAGATAATTTTGTTGGCCTGGACTCTACTAAAGTAGCTATATAACTTATGAAATATGACATGCAACTGTCCCACTAGCGGTGAGGTGTGATACTACATTACTATGTTGGAGAAAAGTAATGAAATCAATAAGCTGTCTTGCAGAGTGCAAACTGTGATTTAACATAAGCCTTTGCTTAACAATACACCAACTGGAAGACATCCACTGCGGACCACAGAGGCCATATTTGAAGATAATAATTATCTGCATTAACTATTTATATTTCTACCACCGGTCTTAGTGGGACAGATGAATTATGTAGAACAAAAGTGTTCCGTAGAGCTGACACAACAAAATGTTTACGTGTTTATAATTAACATTACGAATGTGCCTCACTCCTTCTACGACTGGCTTGTGTCTGTAAACAAATATAAACTTATTTCCACATGGTTTTCATACAACCTTTAACATATAAGAGGTATGATGCATGTATGTGATTCAAATATTATTACTATTTGGTATGGCTGAGGTTTTATACAGAGTTATTTAGTCAAACGAAAGTCTCCTCGGCAACTAGACGCCGAGGAAATGTCGTAGCAGGCAGGCCAGTGTTACACCATCCAAAAATGTTTAATGATTTACGTAATGCTTGTATTAGATCGCGTGTTCAGTGAGCTCTATAAGTAATAACATGATTATGAAGTGATTTATAGTGTAACACCGCCCACGTATCGTACTGCTTCTTACTGTTCCGGAATATGAAGTTTATAATAAGTTTGTATCGTACACAAGTAGAAGTTAACTTAATTCGCCGTTATTATTGCTTATTGTATGTACACAGATATTGCAAATAAATCTTAAAAATAACCCTGTATAAATTATGCTTATGGTTGTAGTTTTATAACTATTTTACTAAATTATATGTGAGTATTTTGTTAATAAGGTAGGTATTGGAAAAGCACAGAGTTGAGGTTATATGAAAAGGTAACAGACGTACCTCAGAATGGCACACGTTGAAAAGACTACAAGAAAAACTGTATATTGTACAAAAAACTAATTTCATAAAACTGTACTTGATATGATTATGTACAACTATTTTTTATCTGCATCGTGCTACTGTATAATCTGTGGTAAAAACGATTCTCTCATCGAATCTGCACAATGTGCCAACACCGAAATCGGTGTCGCCACATAAAAAAATTCAAAACAGTATAAATAGAAAGAGGTCTCGAACGACTCGGTTTCAAAGATCAACAATATCCAAGTAGAGAAAAAAATATTTACAGGGTGCCTCGTACGGAGCGTACATCGTGATTGGTTCAGCACCTCGTGGCTTTGTACTGTGTGTACGTGGAGACGCAATGTCACTGAGCGTTCATCGCGGTCACTGGCGCAGCCGGGTGATGACGCGCGTCGGTCAACACGGCGGCGGCTCGGCGTCGTCGGGCGGCGCCTCGCGCGGCGCGGCGGGGCGCTCGCGGCGCAGCGCGGCCTCGCGCGCGTCCAGCCGCGCCTCGCGCCGCGCCAGCTCCGCCTCGCGCTCGTCCAGGCGCCGCGCGCGCTCCGCCAGCCGCGCCTCGGCGTCCCGCAGGCGCGCCGCCAGCTCGCAGTCGGGCGGCGGCGGCGACGTGGACGACGTCACGTCGTCGGCGGGCGGCGTGAGCGGCTTCAGCGCCACGTTGGGCTGGTAGTCGCGCTCGAAGGCGGCGCAGTCGGCCACGCGCACCACCCGCTCGGGGTGCTGCAGCGCCGGCTCGCGCTTGTCCCACGGCCGGAAGGCGGACAGCGCGCGGTAGTGCAGCGCGTACGGGTCCAGCAGCAGCGCGTACGTCGTGTAGTCCTCGCTGCGCACCTTCTTGGGCGGCGACTCCGACGGCTCCGGCTTACACACCACTGTCTCCACCACCTGGAATTGAGACAAACACTCATAAGAATTTGCTCGGTAGCGTTCTTCAAGGCTTCCTACTACGCGCCGTATAGAGCTCAAAAGAATGTAAATTCAATAATTAGGACTATTCAGAACAAACTGAGACTGTTTTTCTGAACATCAAACTAAAGTCGTTTCCTATATCATAGACTTTTGCCCCGGTTACTAAACATACCCTTATTCCAGTCTAGATAAATCGTAGATACCCTCAAACTCCAAACTGTAAGTTTTCGCTAATCTAAATAAAGAAATAGAGCAAATTTACCCGTTCAAGGCAAGGCCTCGCACATAAACCTATCTATTCAATGATTCTACACTTCTACAGTACAAATCACAAATAGAATCCGTCACCACTCTCACTGGAAGTATCTACGCTAGTCCGCGGCAAGGAGTACATAAATGTTCGCTTCTCTAAACGGCCCCGCCCGCGTTAAACTAGAAAATCCCAAAGGGAGTTAGTTCCTTTGGAATTTTATAGATAATCCAATCACATCACAAAATCCCCAAAGTATCTGTATGGTTTTGCTTATTGTATATTTTATGGTTCAAAAACACAACGACATATTCGCACTACTCAACCGCTGAATGGCCACTGACAGATGTCAAACACATCATGTCACTAGGCTTGAGACTACCTTACCTTACGGAAAAAAATATCTTGGACTACCCACGCATTCTATATACCACAGCATCTATACTATCTATGTCCTATTCAAAGACATTGTGTGTGACCTGACCACAGAACGAAGGCAAAGTGTGACCCCAGAATGACGGCAAAGAGCGACCCCAGAATTAAGGCAAAAAAGGAACGGGGTACGGTTTAGTCTGACACAAAAGAGCGGGACAAGTCATTCTGATAATTCCCAACTTGAAAAAAAAAATGGTGTGTCAAACTTCATCCGAATCCGTTCAGAAGTTTGAGCCTGAATAAGGAACAAACATACAGACACACAGACAAACGTTCGCCTCTATAATATTAGTGTGACATTAATGTCAAAGGGTCATACTCTGACGTCAATGGCTTATCTGATTGCGGAGCAGTAAGGAGCGAGGAGTTCTCATTACAAGCGACGTCAATATACACAGATATAATTAATCTTTATTTTTGTGTCCCAAAGTTCGTATTGTTTGAAACAAATCGAAGATTAGTTTTGATTTGTTAGCGATGATATTGATACTTGTTTGTTTATACAGTTCTTTATTTTGAAGGATCAAGAATATTTGCTAAGTTCGATGTTCTTTTTCTCGATAGGTACGAGTAATTGAAACAAAGGAAAAGTAATCAGGGTGTAGTTGACGTCAGAACGGCCAGGTCTGTCTACAAAAGGGAGAAGATTTACTCAATGCCTATAGAGGTTTTAAAGCCATGTAATCTCATGGGGCCTAGAGCAAAGCACGACATCTCGTTCGAATGAGCACAGCTAACCACATCGCTATCAGCAAAACACATTCGTCTTACATAACGCAGGTGCGCGGCGCGGGGGCGGGAGGCAGACGGCGCGCGTCATCACCGCCCTCGCGCCCTCCCGCGGAGGGTGAGGCGCGGATGTAGGTCGCGGACAGGCCGCAGACGACCCCCAGACGCCAACCCGGCCCAGCCCTGACGCACAAACACTCACCCCACCAAGTGCGTTAACGCTAGCCTATTAAACATTTTGTCTCAGAAATTCAGAATTAACAAAAAATTCAGCTATTGTTGTTTGCTCATAGGCGCCTTTCCTATTTTTTTTTATCGCTCCGACGTCGTCCACTAATGCTTCCTACATTTCGTAATCAAAGCAATGCGCCGCCAAAACTATGCTTCTATTCTGTTTGATAGTTCGTTATCGAATTCCTTGTACGAATAACAACACGAAAAATGTGGGAGAAATAACATGCCGATACGTTATCAACATACTCATCATTCAATCTACAATTTTGTATTGTTTATTCGGTGGAGCGATCGATTTTAGACCTTACGTCGAGGATATAAACAGCACATTACTATGTAACGTCTGCGTCAAAATGGCGTCGGGCGCGTTCAAAACACTGGCTCCAAAACAATGTACGTAATGAGAGAACGGCGGGGTTTCCGTCGAGACTCATCTGCGGAACGTGTGCTAAGATAGCCGGTGTAAGGTGAGCTCCCGCGGCGCCCCCGGCCCGACGCGCCACTCACTTGGAAGGGCCCGAGGTAGGTAGGTCAATGGGCTTTCTAGGCTCTCAGTAAGGTGGGCGCGTGGGTGCGGTCCACCTCACATATTTCGGCCTACTTGCAATTTAGCAACTGTTTTTCTGTCGGCACGTGCCTACATACGGCCTACGTTGCGTGCTATTAATACGTTTTTCCTCTAACAACCCCCGATGCCTCACGTTTTAGTTTATCATCAAAATAACTATGTAACTCATTCTGTCAGTAAACGGCTCGATGTAGCGAAAAACTACACAGACTCGTTAACTAGAAGGTCAACTTTAACTTGTATTACCGTCATAGATTAATGTGCTTGTGCCATGCAAAAGCTTGTCATTAAATTATAGCTTTCTACATTTTCAATAACTAACAGATAATATTTTTGCTTTTCTGTTTGTATTCCTTGAAAGAACAGGATGAAAAATACCGCTGTTGATGGAATAGAAAAAAAAACAAGGGCTGAAAAGAGTCTGTGTATAATAAATAAGCTGAGTTTTTTTATTATGACTGGTTTGAAAGAAGAACGCCGAAAAGCCGACCCCGAATTCAAAAAGAGAATAAAACTGTAGCTGGCCATTTCGTGCAAAAAATGGCCATCCAGAATTCCCGGAACCCGATAGGTAACTAATTTGCCTTCCCCGTTATGTAGCTACGTTATGTGTTTTGCATGGGATAGCAGCTGATACATAACTCGTACGTTTTTCTATGTATTTCAGATGTTTAAAGTTTACATGTCGGTGAAAATGGGCAATGAACTAATGAAACGGTCTGCTGTCCAGGGTTGTCCCGTTCACAAAATTACGTTTTTATCCCACTAGTCTAAATCAAACGTGATTTTTGAATTTCGATTATCTGCGTTAAATTGTATAATTATCATCGAATTAAGACACAAACCGGCCTCATCTAATAAGTTTAAACTAAGAATTAAATTTACTTGTAAAAGTGTTTTTAAAAACCTATTTGCATAATAAAATTTTGATCTATATATATAAAAATGAAACCCGTTTTCCGTTGTCACGACATAACAAGAAAACGGCTTGACCGATTTGGCTGATTTTTTTTTTAAATGTTCCTTGAAGTTCAGTGATGGTTCTTACGGAGAGAAAAATTCAAAAAAAAAAAAGTTTGGTAAAGTAGGGTAGTGTAGGGTTGTGTAGGGTAGTGTAGGGTAGTGTAGGGTAGTGTAGGATAGTGTAGGGTAGTGTAGTGTAGTGTAGGGTAGTGTAGGGTTGTGTAGGGTAGTGTAGGGTGTAGGGTAGTGTAGTGTAGTGTAGGGTAGTGTAGGGTAGGGTAGGGTTGTGTAGGGTAGTGTAACGTAGTGTAGGGTAGTGTAGGGTGTAGGGTAGTGTAGTGTAGTGTAGGGTAGTGTAGGGTAGGGTAGGGTAGGGAAGGTCGGGTAGGGTAGCGTAGGATATGTAGGGTAGACATTTGACGGGAGCGAAGCCGCGGGCAAAAGCTAGTAAATGATATTTAATATCATTTATCAAATATCATAATTAATCAAATGAGGTCGATTTAAAAAAAAACAATATCGAATGGATCGAAATCATAGTGGCAAAAATATTCTATAGGTCACAAGCTAGGATTATATTATTTTCGTCTCCTATTTACTGGATGCAAGTAATAATACAAAGTTAAACATAAACTATTGATCGCTAAGTGCATGTGCACTTGGCTGTGTACTTGGCTAATCACTGGCACTAATCAAAATGTAAACAAGCGTTTATTGATTAACTCCGTGTGGGGCGGTAGACTCAACAAAGTTTGCTGCCGATAAAACTAAAAAAACTGTCTATGATAATATGTTTTGTGATTTTTTTTTTAAGTAGGAAGTCGCCTAAAGACTTCTACTGTAGAGCTCGCTCTAAAGTAGAGGGGGAGGGTAGATTTTAGTCAGTAAAACTCTGCCACTCCTCGATCCATACATAGCGGGAGAAATTATTTGATGATTTGTCGCCTAAAAAGGGGTTTTTCCTCGACTTGTTGTTTATTAATTTACTACGTAATATTCAATTAGAGGTACTTTGGTACTTAATATTTATAATATTGACAATTAATTACGCTATTTAGGCTATCTAACAGACGCAATTGTCTTAAAAATCCTTTGGATTTGGGGTATAGTGTGTGACGCAGTTGATGAAGAATGGTTTCAAGAAATAAAAATGAATTTAATTAATGCCTATATTAAAATCGTCACTTTATCTTTTAAAACCAGATTAATTTCAAGCAGTATTTTCCAAAAATAACGTAGTAAACGATAAAATAACTTGTGTAACATTTGCAGACATGAGTGCGTATTCAAGCGATATCTTATCAGGTCTGTGTTGATGTTGATAATTATTTATTCTTCCTAGATTGCATCGATTGGTACCTACTCTAGTTGTTTGCGAATTTCAGCTCACATAAGGATATTAGCTCACTCTGTTTTTCAATAACATGCGCAATTTTATTTATTATCTGCTGATAAAACAGCCAGTAACCTCGCTTTGTTTTTCATCTTTAATCAATCATTATAATGCTTATCTAGGGCTCCGAGGGATCTCCTACGCTTTAGTTTGATTTAATTTTGTTTACTTATTTGGATAAATACTTTCCCTAGCGTGGAAATTTTAATATACTACTTATAGGCCCTAAGCGACTACATGTAAATATCATATGACTTTACTTAAGCATTATAAATAGTTAGAATCGGATATTTGGCGATTTGATTTTGAGGCAATAATTACACGACTTATTCTTAAGATTTAAAAAAAATTCTCCACTAAAAATAAACACAACAAACTAAAAATTTTGACTATAACGTCATCTAGCGAAAACATGACCAACTGTATAACCTTTTCACAAATTAATTCTTCTCTAGCGCAAAAAAATAGCATTATTGGCCTTGTTACGTTCCCACTGTTGGGACACAGGCCTCCTCTCTAGGAGAGAGAAGTTAAGTTCAGTTTAAAAAAAATTGTTTAAAAATACTACATTTCCTACTAAATCCATTCTCGCCAACCCTAAACCATGTTACCCGTCAATGGACGAGCAATTGTTTAGACAAGACGCAACTCAAGACACCGCCCCCGTACTGTGTCCATGAATCAACTTCATGGAAACGTTCGGAAACGTATTAAACTCGCCTGTAATGCCATTATGTAATCAGCTCAGCATTCTTTACGAGAGCTTTCGGACGAGAATAGCCTGGACACCTTGGTAGAGATTAGTTCACAGTTCGCAAGGTTGGTGGACAAGGTCCGGTAGATGTGGCTAGGTTCGTTCGTTGACGTCTATGTCAAGGGTTTCGTGATGCTCAATTTACTGAAACTGACATGAAAAAGTGGAAAGCCCCTTTTCTAGTTCATGAATCCCTGACCGGTCCTATGAGACCGCGCTGTTATTGTTTTACTATTGTGTCTCGTTTTGTGGGTATGAGATAGGTTAAAGGTGAGAAATTAACAAAAAATTGCTCCCAATATCTTAGGGCCACGATTTCAGTTCTCAAATCTTTATAGCAATTTTCAAACGGGGCAAAATGGAAAACACTTTTGCGATGAAGAATGTCTTTTATTCAGCCAGTACTCTACTCGTATTTCAGGAAGTAAAATGGAGTTATGTTCGAGAGTGCAGATTTTTACATTATTATTATACTTAGTAAATTATATGATTTCTACCGCTCAGTACGACTGCTTTCAAAAAGTACAGGTACAGGTATTTTTTAATGATGGTGGCAACACTGACAGTCTCGCTAGTAAAGTATGGAAGTAGTATGTACTACTAAGTAAGCTTGTTATTTTAATCAATTTAAAAAAAATACTTTTAATGTCAATAAGTTAGTGAAAAGTTACGTTAGTACACTTTTTTATGCATTTTAGCATAAATTAACTAATTCATCAATTAGTTCATAAATGAAACCTTGCTATTTTTGAATGAATACGTATTTATACTAACACTTTACTTTATCTTACGTGATTTTACTGCATAAACCTGTCTGTTAACACAAGCAATCTTGAATGAGCTTGCTTTCTTTATATTGTTTTACTTTGGACTAATTACGACGTTTAAATATTATCTAAGATAGTGCTGAATGTATGCATTAGTTATTTTTAGAACTGTATTTATATAAGTACCTAATACTTTGCAAAACAAACTAAAGTAACTAAATAAATTATTTTGCAGTCCTTGGATGGTCAAATAATTTGGTGTTTTGGCACGAGTTAGGACTTAAAGGCATATTACACCACTCGTTTTTACAAACGGTCTTAGTCTACGTCGCGTAGTGTAATAAGGGTAAGACGACGGTCTTTGTCGGGTCTTGACGTATCGAGTCGACGAGTCGAGTCGTCGTATCGAGTATGTAATAGGCTCTTTAACAGTGCCATACAGTGAAAAACATTTCAAGTTCCAAATCCAAAATGGCAACGGACACGCAAAACGATTTCATAATAGACCTGTTGACTAATGCAGCATCTAACGATGGTACATTGTAATACTGATTCATTATAATTATGAATAATGCAGATACATTAAAGTATAAACTACGATTCTAGGAAGACAATGTTCATTGAAAAAACATTTATAGAATTACTAGCTGCTGCCAGCGGTTTAGCTCGCGTGATTGTTGAAAATTATCCCAAGGGAACGTAATCCCAGGATAGATAGTGTCCTATTTGCTATTCAAGAACATGGTCTACCTGTATGCTAAGTTTCATCAAAATCCATTCAGTGGTTTTTGCGTGAAGAAGTAACAAACATCCGCGCATACAAATTTTCACGTTAAACTTTATAATATAAAGTACGATTAATTTATCAATATACCTACTCATACATCAGAATTATCGTAGAAGTAAAAAATTACATGAATAAAAGATTTCTTCCCGTAGTTACTCAGATACCCGCGAAACGAGACACAATAGTAAAACAATAACAGCGCGGTCTCATAGGACCGGTTGGGGATTCAAACGTTAAAAGTCAGAGTTGACGGGATCTGTGTAAAAATTATTAAGAATAGTGTAAGTAGTTTTTTTTAACGCAAAGGTTGGCTGGTATTGAAAGCCTTATTACATTAATTCCGCCTAGGTACCATTACTGTACATGAAGTTTAAATAAATAAACATGGAATTATAGTAAAAAGTTTACCAACAAGTATAAGTACACACGCTATAAATTACCACTTCCTGTTTGTTTCTGTTTGTATGTACAGCTAAGGAGTGGAATTCCCTGCCGGAGTCTGTGTTTCCTGATACTATCAGGAGAGTCTGTGTTTCCTAGGCAAGCATGCTCCATTGTCGACTACACAATCAGGGGAGGTATGGTCAAACTTAAGCCTATCAATGTTAAAAAAGATTACTTATAACTTTCATTAAATTATTACATTTTTTATTTCTTCAAATCCGGTGTTATTATTACTGGATCTTTTCAGAATATTAATCAGATTAGTTGGGATAACATTTCAATTTTGTTCCCAAATATTTAAAAATATTATATACTTACAATCCTATGTAAGTTTAAAAAAAGTCTAGTACAACTTCAAATACTATAAAACTCAGTTAAAAAAGTAATCGCTCTCCTAAACCAGCAAGCTTAATTTATTATTAAAAATAAAAATGTAGTCATAAACAAGAAAAGCGAAATATATTTTTAATGATGATGGCTCGAGGCAAAGCCGCATAATCCAGCGAGTATTATGCTAATATCGTATGATTAATCGCATACTATATAATAATGTGTTTATCTAGACAATTTATCTCTTTAAACTATCATTCCGCTATCTATAACCTTCGCCTGTCATTAGTTACTTGCAAATATTATGGAAATGTCTATAAATATGAAGCACGTTTTAATTGTCATCATCAGGGCAAGCCTTCTCTTCTCTTATCGTTAGTCGGGCTTTTCCTATTATTCGACCTAATTTGCACACCAGCTATGGTCAAATATGTTGAGCCAAAAATATCTTGTAAAACCTATAGAGTGCGTCTAATGAAAGCGCGACCTGGAGTTTTTTTTAAATCTAAATGGCAACATTATTCAGCTGCAGTTGCAGGAAATAAAAAGAATTGTGAAGTGTCAAGACATGATTCTCCTACTAGTTAGTAATACCACATACAAGATTTTTGTGATTTGACCTCTTTATCTCAGGTCGCGCTTTCATTAGACGGACTATAATAAGCATCTTACCAAGTATATTATGTACACATGTTTATGCAAATAACTAAATCTGAATCAAAAGTAGTTCCTCTCGCTCCGTATCATGACCTGAACGAGAGAACACGAGGGGTCTTTACCACTGATTAGATCCACGATGACTCGGTGCTACTCCGCCCAAGCGAAATGAACTTCCTCTGTATGCTCCACCGTCTACACCCTCATTCATCCATCTTTGGACTGTCTTTCCATCCAATTGCATAGTTTCGATATCCTACGTTTAGCGTAGGTACCGATGCTTAACATGGGCCACAAATCTGCTATTAGAATTGTATCATAATTGTCGATCATTGGCATCATAATGTTGATTTTGACAGTTTAGTACTCGTACTACCAAACTTGTCAAAATTGAAGCCAATGATCGACAATTCTGATACAAATTCTAATAGCAGACTTTGAGGCCCAGGCTCTAAAGTTCAATTGCAATATTATAGGATTACATTTTGAATATCAAACTTGTTGCTAACAGGCAATTTGTGCTCAGTTCATAGTCTGCTATGAAATCAATACCTGTGATTGTACGACTGAACTATATTTAGGTCAGTTGAGGACTTTCCTCTCTTTATTTTTGTAAAATATTTTATAACAAACTAAAAATAAGACTAAAAAGAATCTGTTTTCTGACGACAGTATCAAAATTGGTTGTTAAATGTAGCAGCTATTAGTATTTCAAATATATGTTTAAAGAAGAAAAGGGGCGTGGTAGGAACATCTCTCTATCTCTTTTGTACTCATGTAACCTAATGGTAGTGACGTCACATTTCAGTACGTGCATCCTTATTCTGTTACTTGACAGTTTCCTTTTCCACCGTTTTGACGTTCGGCGTTGCGATTGACCCGCTATCTCTCTAGCTAAACATGGTAAACGTATCGATAGCGTTAACGTAAGCTCACACTATCGTCCGTTTTTTATAACCTGAGACTAAATTGACACCGGTAATGTCAAATTTACTATAGGAATGATGACATTTGTAGGAATGATTCCTTTGTGTTGTAATGTCATTTTAGTCTCAGGGTATCAAAAACAGACGGTAGGCACTCAGGATGTGGTCTAATCATATGCCAAATTTCATTCATATTTCAGACGCTCAAGCGTGTAGAAGTAATAAACATACACATCCACAAACTTTCGCCTTTTTAATTTTACTGTGACGTAGGTAGGGTATCATTGTTGCGGATATTATCTAACCCAATCTAAAGTTGTGCGACATTTAATACATAACCCACTGTCATTGATATTTAATGTACCGTTGCTACAGTCTGTTTTTTATACCCTGAGACTAAAATGACATTACAACACAAAAGAACTGTCATCATTCCTATAGTACATTTGACATTACCCGTGTCAATTTAGTCTCAGGGTATAAAAAACAGACTGCAGCAATTACGGTATCGTCTAATAACTTTTCATTTACCGCGTCATCTAAGTTAATGAGATTAATAAGCCACTTGGTATTTATTAGGCTTCAGTAAATCCATTGTCAAGCCATATTTAACCGCAATTCTCATTGAGAGATGATAAAACATACAACCTATCAGATTTGGGACTAAAATATTCATGTGTACCTACATTATTGGCCCAAGACAGAGAGATTTGGAAGGAGAAAGGGGAGGCCTTTGCCCAGCAGTGGGACACAAACTAGGCTATAAAAAAAACATTACTAACCTGGCAAACATTTTCCTGTCATATAAATTAATCCAAGAAAAAAATGTCTGGGGAAGGAGGATGAAAAATAGCCTACAACCTTTTTTCAGACTTACCAAATATAAAAAAAAGTCAGTCTAGCCGTTTCGTTCGATAACAAACCCTCAGACACGAGATTATCAGTGTTATGATACTCGTATCATGATTGTCATCAAATCGATGCGTGGTAGCTCTTTGATATACCATTCTGTAGTTTTAATGATAAATTGACAAACGTTTTCAGAAAATTATGTTATCGGTTTCTGAATAATCCTTTTCTGGTACGTTCTTGGACTTTGTGCGAGAAGACAAGAGATTTACATCGTTTCAGATAAGATATAGCGACCGAGATATTGATAGGAATTCAATTAGATACGTATCGGAAAATTCTGCTTAATTTTCAATGGAAAACTTAATATTTGATGCGAATTTCGCTGCTTTATATGAATGATGTCCCGTTCAAACCTAATCAATGCCTATAATGTTGTATTTCACATATTTCTAGTGAGTTTCACTAACAAATAATCTATACATAAGCCTGCCAGTGTTGCCATGACGACTCGGCAAATTTTCTGGCAGAAATGTAAAAATATCTATTACGCAAGCCGCCGCCGCATCGCACCCAGGGGTGGAGGGCCCAGACGCCACCTTGGAACACCCCTCGACCGACCAAGGTCAACCAGCAGTCTACCAAACACTTGCCAACCCAAATCCAAACATACACCCCAGTCTCAAGATTCAATTTCGAATACCAGCCGAATAATTTTCTAGTTCATTCAATTTTGAGTTCTGTCTGTTTATCGTAAGGCCGAATTTAGTTCGTGTTCAGTGAGGGCGTGAATGTAGAGGTTGTAGTACTAGTGTAGTGGAGTCCGGCGGCAATCAATGAGTTTCAGCCTTGTTGTATGAATTATGTATAGGAACGGGCCCGCTTACGTGACATTTTAGTTGAAAACAAGCTCTGCGCAGAGTTGACGGAAAACGGGACACCGTGTCCTTTACGATGGTGGGCCCACACTTTTAAATTACTCAACAGACCGTAAAAGCTTTATCCTTGGTAGTAAAAACTTGATAACTAGACTTAGAGCAATCTTTTTTAATTAGGTGCTTAAGTAAATTTTCAAAGATATCATCAACACATTATTACATTATTATTAAAATAAAGTGCTATTTATATTCGAGCCGCGTTCCTAGCTAGACATCACATTAATAATAAAAAGCTTTCAACACCGATTTCAATTCGCCACACACAGCCCACACAATTAGTGGTAAATTCGTACAGTTTACTCACAAAACACGTGCAAATTCCGTACAACAAAGAATACGTGCGAATTCCGTACAATCTTGAAATCCGAACTCATTACGATCAAGGCAGAATCAGAATCAAGGCTAACGATAAAAAAAAAATTAGATTCAAAACATCGCGTTCCAATTTTAAATAATTCAACAGTGCATTACCGTCACGAATTGCGCGGCAAAAATTTAAGAACGTAATGGGCAATGGCGATTGCATTTTACTGTGAATTTTGTATTAATCTGTGAGAAACTGGTTTACGGTTATGGTCACCCTTCGTTAGTTATCTGCATCAGTGAACTAATGGTGTTTTGGCGGCCGTGGACAATCGCCGTGAGAGCTTTAATCGAAGGCAAACCTCATCTAATAGTGAATTAAATACAGTTAACCTTATCAAGAAAGTTAAGTACTTATTTAACCAAAATTTTAATAAGATATGCAAATTTTTAAACACTTCGCCAACTTTCTGCTTTTGCCAATGTAATATAGCCCCACCCCAATTCAATTTGCTACAACCATTCAATCTTAAAAATTAAATTATCCCGTTTCCATTAAATTTTTCTTTTGTCTTTTCGCCATTACAAAAGTTTCTCAGAATCCGATCAACGTCTGAATATCTCTTAATTTTAAGGTCTACTATTAAATAGAGTTAATTGATGATCAACTTGATCAAATTCTTGGAAACTAAATTATATCAGTACCGATTAATTTGATCAGCCTCCTTGGCGAATTTTGCTCGCTTCCTGTTCCCTTTAACAGGGAAATGAGAAAATGTAGTCTACCGGAATCATCGGAATTTACTGCCAAATGCCGTAACCTGTACTGTACGAATTCAATTTTAAAATTATATGTGTATTTCACATCACAACGAAGAAGGCAAGGCATCTGTGAAGGTAAAGAAACCGTAAAGCATCAGCGTATTTGATAAATTGACAGATATTGTAGCGGTTATCAAGAACGGATTACTCCTTCCATTACGATTATTTATCGCAGTGTAAATGTGACACGATTAAAAACTAATGCTCGAACGCAAATGTCAAGACTTTCACATGGCCATAATGCACATTTTTTTTTAATACCTCTCGTGCTGGGAACTGATATCGATCAATCTAATGGATAACAGGTTATAAATGACGGCGCGCTACCGGACTGACCCAAGAAGGATCGCCGAAGCTCGAAACTACTTCCAGATTAATAGGAAAGACCTTGGAAAACACATAAGTGCTACTCCTGAAATAGAATACGTCAAGTGACAGAGCAAGACCGTTGCAAAATGTATAAAAATAGATTGATATACTTCCTTCTAGGAATTATAGCGCAGACAATATGTTTATTCGTTTATTAACCTCCGCACGCGAGTACGCACGTCTTAATGGCTATCTGTTAGAGAACAGTCGACAACACACACTTTATTATGTAAAACAGTCATACGTACGCGTTTTTTGCTTCGCCAAATTTGTACTATATCATGACAGACGTACTGTTGTGACTGTACTTAAATTAAAAGGCCGCTGCCAACGCCCTAATCAGGGTAAAACGCTCCCCGTCACACACGACGCTCGTCGAAACGAATCCATACAAATTGCGGCGTCCTATCACTGCCAAGTATACAGCGCTGGCAACATTAACAGAGGGCCGAGGGCCCAATCGTTCCCAAGAACAGATTACCAGCTCTCGCGACCGGGGGCATCATCACGACACTTCTCGGAAAGCCAGCGAACAAATCATTGAGGAAACATCATTATTAAGGTTTCACTTACTCGTGTAATTGAACTTTTTACACGACACTGATGTGTTAGGATCCGTAAAATCGTAAATGTCAACGCAATTTGTTTCGGTAAATGTCAGTGCGTTGCCCTGCCTGCCGCAGGGTTTCAGATGCTTCACATTCATTTGGGTTTCGTCCTATATTTAAGTGAATACTTAACATGTTGAGTTTGGTTAAAGAGATTGTTTTATTCTATGTGGTAATCAAGCCAAATCTGTTTAATGTCAAATTCGGAACGGATGTTTCTAAGAAATATTAGCAAGACCAAGAAATAGTCATTGGACGAGGTTAGTACATGAGAACACGATCATAACTAATGTGCTTTCCAATCTGATTTATCACCTTTTGGCGCCTTGTTGCAACCTAAATAATTCACAAACGGAAGATGACAGTCACCTAATTGAATACGTTTATTTCTATCACAGAAGCCGGTGAGTCAGCCAATGAAGAATTAGCAATAATAGCGAGCAGCGCTGTGATTGGTGGGAAAACGAAAACAAACATGGAATCTGAACCTTCCACGTGTCGACTTGATTATCACCGTAAACAGAGACCGTCATGTCGCGTAAAAATTTTATAGTGCCATATTTTGCATACGACTCCGTAGAATGTTAATCGTCTTGTTTTGATGCTCAGGCTTCAGGCTGTATCATACGTTGTCATTAGCGTGGCGCCATTTTGACGGATGTGTTCCTAATTTGAAAAGGACGATTAAATGACAGTGTGACCGACAGTTGACACTGCAGCTCGCTATAAAAAATTAAGGCTGCCTAGTATAAAAATATGGTGTCGTTAAATTCTTTTGTATACAAAGAGGACCATCTGATGATTGTAATTATTAAATGTTCCTTTGATGGAAGTTGAAGGAACATGTAAAACAAGCTTATTGTATACAGTACATTGATCCTAACAAGCTCATATGAGAAATTTATGTTCCAATATTTTGTACAACGTAGAAGTGTGAACAGTCTCTTATTTAAACTATGTGCTCATTATTATAGTGTATGTAGTTATGGTCGTAGATATAGTGTTACCGGAACTATAGTGGTGTCTGTAACGATCGAGTTCGTGGGATTTTCTATTAGTAATGTTGTTGTTTTGACGGATCTAGCATCTACCTACGCCGAGATTTCCCACGAAAACTCGTAGGTAATGTAAGTACATGATTTTAAGCTTAAAATAATTCCTTTATTAGTCATCTTTGGCCTCGGTAGAGTGTTTTTTTTATAGGTTTAAGTTTGACCGCTGTCTCGTAACTCGTTTGATGGTAAGCGATGATGTGGTCGACGATGGAGCACGCTTGCCTAGAAGTGACTTATTCTATGAATGCGTAGAATTGGTCGACACAATGTTAGTTTCCTTTTTGACTCTATGGTCTATCGGTTTAGGTAGTTAACTAAAGGTAAACAATCTTGGTATGTCTTTTTATATTAAAGAGGTCGTATATAATATACACAAAGATTATTTAAATTTAGTTTATTAGCTAACATCGATTTAGGTAAATACCTAGTCGCAAAGATTTTTATACACAATTGATAGACAACTTTTAGATAAAAAGACATGCCAAGATTGTTTACATTTAGTTAACTACCTAAACCGACGGAGTATAGATATGTATGTTGTTTCTACAGTGTGTGTCTATGTGTTTCAAATAATCGTATCTAGATCGTCTAAAATATTAGAATTATGAAATGGGTCGTAAACGTCGTTGTTTTCGAAGTAATTTCAATTATGTCATATCGTGTGTTACTCATGCGTGAACTTGAAACGACACAAGGTCAGAGTTTGTGTTTACAACGAAAATACATTTCATTACAAGCGAGTGTAATACCAATCAACCACGATTAGTTTTTGTAAAATATTAGAAGTAGGAAAAACGAGGAAGGAGCGAAGGATCTCGTGGCTAGATAATAACAGCCGCACGCACGGGTCGATCTTCAAAGTTAAGCAACGCTTGCCAAGGTTGGTCTGTGGATGGGTGACTATCATAACATACCGAGTTTCCTCCGTGCATCGGAAAGCACGTTAAGCTATTGATCCCGACTGTCATCTGTAGATCTTTGGCAGTCATTACGGATAGTCAGAAGCTAGTTAATCTGACTCCGGTCTTGCCATGAAGTACCGTGTTACCCCAGTTAATGGGTTGTAGAGGTCTGGTAGGCAGCCGCTACTCGTAAAATACTGGCATTTAACTAAATCCGGCTTGACTGGAAGCCGATCCCAGTGCCGTAAATAGGGCGGTGCGAGCGGTGCCCAGGCACAGGGCGCAGACCCTGGAGGGGCGCAGAAATGACCAGACTAGTATCTAGTTTTATCTCATGCATGGTAGTAGGTACATTTTGTTTCATTGCGAACATGGTGTAGATGCGCCCTACTGTACCCACTATCAATAGTTATATCCACAGAACATATAAAGGTTATATCTATATCGCATTTTTCAAGCAATCTCGAAACAGCAGCACATGTAAGGTATCCAGGACGTGCTCGGCGCCAGGTGTACTGGTGTTCGCCGGAGATTGCGGCTCTGTGCGAGGCGTGCACCACCGGGCGGCACCGGTACACCAGGTTCCGCAGGCACCGCACCCGCCCACCGGATGCGGAGGCCAGAGAGGCGGAGTTGTACGAGGGTTACAGAGCGGCAAGGCGCACCCTCCGAACGGAGATAAAGCGGGCCAAGTTGGAGGCCCGCAATGTGTGGCTGGAGACCCTGAAACAGGGACCCATGGCGACGCCCGGTGGTGCGGGACAAGCTCCGCCCATGGGCTCCCCACGCTGACTCAAAGTCTCCGGCCCCAGGTTGTGGAGGGTGTGGTGGCCAATCTGTTCCCTGAGCAAGGGGAACACTATCCCCCGCTCATGGCTCCGCCACCTGCGGTGCCCGTAGCGGACCACAATAGCCACGACGAGGACGACGCTCCAGAGGTGACCGAGGTAGAGATAAGGGCGGTGGTACGAAGACTCAGTGTCAAGAACACCGCCCCAGGACCCGACGGCGTGCCCGGAAGGGTATGGGTCTTGGCCATGGAGGCTCTCAGGTCTCGATTGCGAGGGCTCTTTAGCGCATGCATGGAGAGAAGCCAGTTCCCCCTTCGCTGGAAGACCGGGAAACTGGTCCTCATCGCGAAGCCGGGGCGCCCCGCGGACTCTCCGTCTGCGTACCGGCCCATCGTGCTGCTCGACGAGGTGGGCAAACTCTTTAAAAGAGTAATTGCAGACCGCCTCGTCGGGCATCTGGCGCGGGTGGGGCCGGATCTCTCAGACGTCAGTTCCGTCGTGTAATCGAGGCCTACCTGTCGGATAGGTTCATCATCTATACCGGTCACCAGGGAGAGTGGAGAGAGCGAGAGATGTGCGGTGTTCCGCAGGGATCGGTACTAGGACCGCCCCTGTGGAACATCGATGCGACTACGTGCTGCGCGGCGACCTCCCCGACGGGGTCAGCGTGGTCACTACACGACACGCTGGTCCTGTCGCGGGGAGAGTCGTACCAGGCGGCGGCCGAAACAGCCACACGCGGGGTTGCGACAGTCGTGGACAGGATCCAGCAACTGGGACTCAAGGTGGTCACAAGTCCAAGGCTATGTGCTATGTTTCATGGCCCGCGGACCGTGCCACCACCGGGTTCCCAAATAACGGTAGGGGGGGCCACATCGGCGTCGGGTCGACGATGAAGTACCGGGGACTCGTCCTCGACAGCCGGTGGACTTTCGAGGAGCATTTCCGACGTTTGGCCCCCAAACTGGACAGGTCTGGGGCCGCTCTGAAGCGGCTCCTGCCCAACCTAGGGGGTCCAGAAGCCCCCTGCCGGAGGCTCTACGCGGGGATCATTCGGTCCCAGGAACGCAAAACGCAACCCAAAGCTCAAGGTAAGTTCGGGAGGTTCCTGCATCGGATCAAGCAGCAAAGGACGCCCGAGTGTCGCCATTGTGTGGACCGCCCAGAGGTCACGGTGGAGCACACGGTAGAGGTGTGCCCCGCTTGGGCGGAGCACCGCCATGTCCTTGTGGGGGCTATCGGCGGCGGTGACCTCTCGCGCCGGGCCCTGGTTCAGGCCATGGTCCGGAGCGAGGAAGGGTGGCGGGTGGTCGCCTCCTTCTGCGAAGCAGTAATGCTAGTGAAGGTGGCTGCTGACCGCGAGCGCGTGAGGGAACGGTCCTCATGCCGCCGACGCCGAGATCCGGATCCCGATTTCCGACCACCGTAGGCGCGGGTTCGCGGACGGCGAGCACTGGGTAGCTCGCCGTCCGGCAGTCTGGAAATAATCCGGACCGAGCCCAGTCGTCAACGGCGCGTTCTGTTCCTCGCGCGCCTCAAAGAGATGTCAGCAAACTGTAGGCCCTGCCGGGCGGCAGGGCCGAAGCCTCTGGGGAACATGGGTATTCCGAAAGGTTGACACCGAGTCCCCCCCAGATCGAAGGCAACGAAGGAACGGGGTAGGGGTTTAGGCAGTAAGAGTTTGACACACCCTCCTGCTTAGAAATATACTAAGTATGTTTATCAGTTGTCTAGTACCCATAATACAAGCTCTGCTTAGCTTGGGACTAGATGACGTTGTGTAAAAGTTGTGGGATATTATTATTATTATTATTATTTATATACTTTGGTAAACAATAAATAGATAGATTTATTTGTATTCACATTTGTCTATTTTATTTTCAGAGCCTGATTAGAGCATTAATTTTTTAGGGGCGCAGTTTTGAAAGCTCGCACCGGGTGCATAAAAGGCTAGTTACGGCACTGGCCGATCCTAATATAGTTGGGAAAAGGCTAGGTAGATGATGATTAGAAGTTGGGAAAACAAAATGAGTAAAATCATTTTGTTTTCCCGACTTCTAATTTATCTCAGTTTATTGTAGTAACAGAAGAACACAGAAAGATAGATAAAAAGAAACATGTTATTATTTAAGTAATCTGTTCTGCGAAAAAAACGTGAGATTTTCTTTGGATTTATATTTATTTTCCCAGGATTTCTGCTAAAGGAAAAAAGGGAACGAGTTGCTTGTGTATTGTTAGAGAAAAGGCCGAGGTAGGCAACCTAGCAACCATAAAATTTTATAACTTTCTTTGAGTAAGTATTATGTAACTTCGGTCCGTATATAATATACTTACTAAATATTTCGCGCAAATAATTCTATGTAAGCAGATCGTCTCTGGAAAGATCGTAACGTTATTTATTTTTAAAATCAGAATCATCGCAAAAAAAAAACAAAATGGCGGAAATTTTTGTCCAATGACAATCATCATGGGATCTTTTTCCCGCTACCTTCGATGATCTCAGAACCCATGAACACACTTTGAAGAATTCGCGTTACCAATTAGTAAATATTTCGCTTCCCAACTTCCGTTGAAGAGTTGATGATAAATTATCATTTTCTGGTGAACTGCCAATACAGATCACATATTATGACAGGTAGGACCGCCATCATGTTAAAATGGCCGCCGGATGTTTTTCTCACTTCAACCGTAACCAGATTTTGGGAACAAAGATTCTTCAAAAATGTCACCGTTTTATCTTTTTCTTTTGATGTACCTATTGTTGTTTGAACTTATAATTTTTCGGCTAATACTTTACGGGGAAATTTTTAATTTCAGTAAATTTTAACTCGGTATCCGTACTAAAAAACGCTTTCCAAAACAATCTTTCTACCTTTGTGTGAAATTCAAAATGTAAATTTTGGCACAAGTGTGAGAAAGTTTGGCAATAGCCAGCACTTTTCTCCACTAGTACGGGAAAACAGGAAATTGCGTGCCTAGTAGCGTCAGGGATCATCATCATCATTTCGAGTAAATTAATAAAAATAGGAATTTCCTAAATAAATCTTTTCCTACACTGTGTTGACTTTGTCACACGCATGAAATAAAATAATGCTGGTTATCAATTCTTTTATGGTGGACAATAATAATTTATCAATCAAAGTTTTTCGGCGCCACTATACATTTCTTTTGCAAAGAATTTATATTGAGTCAGATACAATTTACAAGCGTGTTACTATATTTCTTTCAATAAACGACTCGGGATGCCAAAACTCGCGAAATGAATTCATGAATTAAAACTGAGAATTTAGACGAAAACTTTTGAAAGAAATGTTAAATATTTATCTACATAAAATGGCCACCTTCACACAACCTTGAAGAGAAAATATATGAAAAGGAATCTGCGAATGAGAATCAAGTCAATGAACAAGAAATATCTATGATTTTCTTCATGGACACGTATTAATTATTGTCAGAATTTAATGTGTCCAATCGTCAGTGCGAACGGACACAGTAATAAGCATTGTCGCGAATAATGTTTTGTCAGAAATCATCCATATTTGAACATAAAACCTTATAGGAATATAATTTTCTTATATTCATTCTTATTTTTAATATGATGTGGAATTGATGACGGAGTATGCCCAAGCATTGATTGAAATAAACGCTTTTAACGTTTGAATCCCCAACCGGTCCTATGAGACCGCGCTGTTATTGTTTTACTATTGTGTCTCGTTTCGCGGGTATCTGAGTAATTAATAATTTGAAAATAAGATTATAATGATTGTATTAAAAGGCATTTTAACAAAAATGCAAAACAAAAAATAAGGATCGGTTTTACGCCAGCGCCAATCTTAATATTCTCTTCATTAATAAAATATTAATTGAAATCTTCAACATTACCTATTTTTGAATTTACGCATTAGAAATCAGTTGTATAAAAACCGGTTATTGTTAAAAATATAACAAGTTTTTAAAAATAAGTAGTGTAAACTAGTGCTTGACTGCGATTCCACCTGGTAGTAAACAGTGATGCAATCGCTGATGGTGAAGCGCACTAGTTTATTAAGAGACTGTTCACTCTAGCCTTGAAGTAAGTAAAAAGTGGTTATAAAATGGTGTGATTTTAGATAGTACCGCTTTCCCATCACTAGAAGCAAATAAATTACAGCATAGTTTTAGTTTAGGCATTCACGAAATGTTTCGGCAGAATTTCATTATGAAATTCTTCGGGCAGATTGAAATTTAATTTTGATAGCTAATAACGAAACATTTGCCAAAATTTGACGTGGATTTCTCAATGGTTTTCATTGTTTTCAGAAATTCTTAGTAAGACATTATTCATAATCGAATTGCGAACTAGTCTATGAAACATTTTCGTCTCGAAAATTCGAAAAGAAAAACAACGAGCAAGCAAGTCTTGTGTTCTAATTTTAACATGCATTGAAACCATTCATCGTTGCGGGTCGTGATATACAATCTCTACCTATTATTTCGATAGTCTATTCATATTTTTTTTCTGTAACAGCTACACGTGTAGATTTCCTGTGATATCTTTACACAACAATACGCCGAGCTCGTTTGAATTTCGAATGCAATTTAAATATTCTATTATGATACGGGAGATCGTTGAAAACACAACAGACACAATGCTACTCTATGGTGACTATGTGTGTGATCGCCAATGAACTCTCAACTCTGCAGAACGTGTAACAGAATAATGGCCTTAGACATAATATATACCTCAGACACCAATATTAGAATATTAATACAGAAGTCTAACACTAAATTTGATATTTATTTTATAGTTAAACCAAACCAAGAAAGACATTTTAAAAATGTTTGAGCGAACTACGCTACAAATTGGTCGTGCATTTAAAAATAAATGATTAACATGCTAATTTAAATAATATGTTAGTTAAAAAAAAACAGCAAAAATATTTACGTAAAGATAATTATGGAAATCGATTTAACCGCTCATATTGTTACCATGTATACCATGTTATTGTCTATGGTTTAGGTGTCATGGCGAATGACACAGAGTGACATAATTGCTACACGTGGACCCCATTTCCTGCGTGAATCTAAGACCTGTCACTCGCCACCTGCATTGTCCGGTGATTGGCTAGATGACCAAAATCGTCACCAGCTAACTGTTCCTTTTTGTGTCCGGAGCTTGAAGCATTTTAACTTCTATTCTTGTCTCTAAATGGTTCCGTATTGTATTGTATAAAAAGTAGACACAAAAGAAGTCGTTATACTTCATGATCGGAATTACCATTTCTAGGAAAATTACTGGCAAAATATTTGTTTTTCTCTGGACAGTAGACAGTATGAGAATGTGTTTTCCGTGTTGCGGCAACTTCAAAATCTTCTTAATAGATTTTTATAGGATTTTCAGCAATAGATAGACTGACTCATGAGTAAGATTTAGGCGTATAAAACATGCATATTGTAATAGAGCAAAAACGAGAATTTCAGAGATTTCTAACACCCGTACGAAGCTGGAAGACCGCTGAGAACCTTAGTTCTATGGCTATAACCATAGAACTAAGGTTCTGTAAAATTGTTACTATTTTAGTGTACAATAAAAAGTATTCTATGCTATTCTGAGGCAGGTCGCTAGTAAATAATAAAACGGGAGCCAATCAATAGTTTTTCCTTATCAGGCACTAGTGCATGCTAGCGAGTCATAAAGCCATAACCTTGTAGCGCGTCTAGCCTGATGCCTAGACTCACTTGTTTATTATCATAATTACTGCATTGTTTCGCTGGCAAAACACTTCTATTTTATTACACAAACAGGTTAGAATGTTTTTAGTTCTTACACGAGCGGAGATGAATGGCGGTTAGGAAGATGGCGGCTTAGCTATGTCTATGGTTGAGAATCCCCTGGTAATAAATAATATAAGTATATGTAATAATACGTTTATTGAATTGTTTGATTTATGTACATAAATATAGGGTTTAAACTAGAGGTAAAGGTACAGAAATGTGTTAGCAGTGGGAGTTTTTGGACGGCGAGCAATGAGTAGCTTGCCGTCCGATAAGGTCGAAGCCTGAGGCGACATGATGGCGTGTTGTGTCCCATGCGCGCTTCAAAGAACTGTCAGCAAAATTGATAGGATCGATGCTCCAGACTGCAGTCGTTTGGATGGCCATAGCGCTTTCCAAACGGTTTGTTGTTGATTTTCGGAGTTAACATCGTGGTGTTTTACCATAAACAATAGCTACTCCGTTATCAAAAAGCGTTTGACATCTGTCAAAGTGACAGCTCTGTATCATGGTAATGTCAGTGCGAGTGCTGCGCGGCAACGTGACAGTTGCGCAATATTATTGTATGAACAGTGCCACACGTGTAGCGGACAGTCGGGGACACACAGTCTAGACGAACAATAGGTATCTTAGATAACGTGTTTTATAATTGATTTTATACACACTTACAACAAGTAAGTTTGTTCTTGTTGCCCGCTTTACACGCTTTCAATGTTAAAACAAAGATGGAAGTTTATGGTATGATGCGGTAAGCAAACTACACAATTAAAAAACTCGCGGCGTCGTCAGTTACTTTTATTTGTTATTAAATAAGTAACAGCACACACGTGCTGTTACTTAATAATATATTATATTATTATTAAGTAACAGCACACACAGTCAGTACCCAAATGTTCGAAAAAATTTCCGCAGGCCTGGAACGCAAAGGAAAACTGAAGGAAAACAAGTGGGTACAGACAGCAGTACAGCACAGATCTAACACTACTCTCGCTTCACCCAGAGTATGACTTATTTCTATGATCTTTTTCAAATTCTCACATCAAAAGAGCACCTAAATGAGTAATCTATAAGCACTTCATGGTACCCACAGACAAGACACAATACGTTCTTGTTAATCCAATCAATAAGTTCACAAATATCATTGAACTTAACTTAACTACGGTCGTCAAGAAGTCCTGTATGTGTGTACTAATTAAAACAGCCGACCAGTCAGGCACAATAAACTTAATTTAATGTATTTGCACGTTGCTATTCAGGAGCGTAGCCACCGCCGTATCAATTATACGGAGCACCCAGGCTTCAGGGGCCCTCGTTGGAAATTTGAGTTTACTGTCCAAAAACTCGAATTTTACTAATGAGAGGCTCACAAGTCACAGGCTGTTTGCCTGTCGAATTGCCGAATTGTCAGGTGCTATTTGGGTTTATAAGACAAAAAAAAGGGGAAACCCAACTAGCTTTACCTCAATCAGATGAAAATAGGGGCCCCTTCTTTATTATTACACGGGGCCCCATATGGACTATCTACGCCACTGTTGCCATTGGACCTATAGGTACAAGTAACTTGTATTGTATCGCTGGCGACTCGTGCTCGTGAATAGTTCACTGCTCCGAGTATAAATCCTTTCTTGGAAGAGGTCTGCGATCGACAGACAAATGCTAATCATGAAAATGGTTGGAAATCACTGTTGTTTGACGTTTGAAATTCTTACAGTGATCACGACAAAGCAATCTATTGGGAGTTCATTTGGATTCAGTGTCTGTTTCTAATCATTTCAGGACACGAACTATATGGTCCTTTATTCTTCCAAATATCTACGCTAATATTATAAAGAAGAAAATGTTCTTTGTTTTTTTTTGTAGGATGTAAGTCGGCACGTGTCAGATAGTCGGAAATAACTTTGGAGATCTAATAGATCATGTCAGAGTTTTCAGTTTTCACAAGATTTTTGTAAACACGTTTCACGGTAATGTTAACGTAGGACATAACACCACATTACCAACAAAAGCTCTTGAATTCGTTCGTTATTTATGTAGGCATTAAAACCCAAATGGATATTATTTTTAGGTTTTCATTTGTACCCGAATTTAATATAAATAAGGGGTTGGCAACACCTATACGCCGCTGATGACGGGACATAGGGACTACGCTAATTACCACAATGTCGAGCGAGTTGCCAAAAAAAATGGCGGATATTAAAAGAAATTTCCCGCGTAAACAGTGGACGCGTATCTACGCAAACCTTTTGCGAGTGACAGCTTTCAAATGTCAAAATGACGGGCTGGCAACATACGAATACGAAACACGATAATAGCCGATTGTTGGAAAAGTTATTAACAGTAATAAGTTATGCTTGGAATTTATTTAGAGCGGCATATTAATTAGTCGTGCTCTACAATTATACGGCCATTAAGAAAGGAATTCATTCCTCTGTGTATAACTAATGAAAATTGCAACTAAACCTGATCGCGTACTGTATTTCAGATGAAACTAACTGTGAAGACTGATGAAAGAAAATGTGGATGTTTTCTGTATAACGATTCATTGTGTGCTTATTAGTAAGTATTTCAAAAATAGCTATCGTTGATTCTCAGTTGTTAAAATGTTTAGTTTATCTATTTAATATTTGACATTTATAATAATATTTAGTAAAACATCAAAACTTGCGTTTAAGACACATTTTCTTTACAGGAAAATATTGTCTAATTTTCCCGAACAAAAAATAAGGGAGAGGCCACCTGCCATTAACCTGGTGGTCCAACATCGAGAGAGAGTTCAAGAAAGCCTAATTGCGTATAGACTGACCCTCCAAATAATGAAAGCAGGGCCGGAAAAAGAAGAAATGAAAATATTGTCTAATTTGAAGTATTTCCAACTATCCAATTGAATTCTAGGAACAAGCTGTAAACCTAGTAGAATAATAAATTCTGCGTAGAACTATCATAAAATAGTCATCAAAACACAATAAGGAAAACTATTCCTGTCCCATTAAATATTTTACAATTTCTAACAGCTGATATACGAGTATGTGATAATTGGCGCCTTTTCTGCATTGCTCGAATTCTTTAACACCAACTCACTGTAATGTAGTTCGATAGGATGAGATCAAGAGTAAGTTAAGTGAGCATATTGTTTACTACAAAATATTTGGCAAGACCACTTTCATTTTGCTAATGAATCAGAGTTTGTCGCGTGCCCGGTGCGCAGGGAATCTCGCCGACTCCGGAATGTTGGCACTACTGCCAACCTGACACTAAAAATCTTTGAGCGGGAAAAGGAACGTTCAGTACTTCAGCCAGTTCCAGTATTTGTAAGTCAAAAAAAGAATGTTTTATAGTTCTAGCCATAGATATTATCGACTTTTTTTTTGTTTTTAGACGTCTGTAGAGTTCTTTTGAAGTTGACACGAATGCGTTTCAAATAGTTTAAATATTTTGTGGATTAGGTTGCAAATACAAGTCACTCGTTAACAGTACAACATTCATTCTTGCCAAGATCGATGTTCAAAAGGAGGCTCAATTCATATGAAGGGCGGTGAATGATTATAATTGTTTACGATGGTGAGCAATTATACAGGAATGGGAATGCCTGGGCAGTAGTAGAATTGCTATATTAATCGTGATTACTGATTGCTAAATTGGCGATAGTATGAATTACGCAGGAAGTGCCTAGGCATAAGAACTGACAAGACATGTGGGTACTATTGGCAAAGAACTTGATAGCTCCTTAGTGTCTCTGATCATAGCGCCACGTGAAGCGATAAGTTGATTTATTTGTAGCTGTTACACCACGCCGTAATAATCATTGCATGTTTTTCGTTTATGCCTTGAAAGGAGTCGACTAAGGGCTAAACGATGAATGGACATGGTCAACGATGAAATATGCTCGTCTTTAAGTAACCTTTATTCACTAGCGATTGAAAGACCCTGAGGGGATTCTACTCTTTAGATGACGTAGGTACAATGGAAGTATTACCAGATGTTTTGGACGTCCTCCACCAGGTAACGGTGGCGCATGGTCGCAATACTCAAAGTGTTGTTTATTTTCGGGGTGTATTCCGTCGCAAAAGCGAAAGTTTCGAGCAGCTTTTGTTCCCAGATATCCGATTCCAAATTCCAATTTTAAACAACGACTTTGTAGCGTACTTCACGACTGATTGGCTGATGGTATTCGGGTGGTTTGAATTTGGAAGCTACAGTGGTCACTTTACTAGTTATTCCAGGAATTGTCGTGTTGTCAGTCGCGTGCCGGTCTCGGTGGCGGGTGGCGGGTAGCGGGTACCCGGGTAACGAACCGTTCTGCGCATTTCACACCCGAGCCAAATGTCCGCGGCCCGAACGCGTGCCTTCATTCCTCAGCGATGACATATTTTTTTTATAGTTTTTATTTTCGCGCAGGAATTTGCGTGTTACGTTTGCGAATGTTGGGTTAGCGTTAGGGTTGGTGCCACACCAATGGATCAAAGGTAGAATGAATTGGTCAACGGTTCCTAGTACTTATATCAAAAGTAAAGATCGACGTGGATCGACTTTACCACGCCAATATGGAACAATACGAGGATAATTTATGCCATCGTCGATTTTGGTGTGGTTAAACAAAGTTTGTTGAAATGATTAGTATTATTATCTATATCTGTATCTTGACCTAGGTAAAGTAAAAGCACAAGCTCAACGTTTTATCGTGCACTGAAAACCAATACGAGAAGTTTATATGAATTTCACTTTTTATCGGTCAACTTCAAGGAAAAATTCCTTCTAGAAACTTTAGAACATACAGGGTGTATTTTGACTATTGCTGCCCGCATTCCTACAAAGATTGCAAAGAGCCCTAAATCGGGAACTTAAAAAAAACGCGTAGCGCTTCGTGCTACGCCAAAACATCAGCGTAGCACACTTTGCTACGCAGGCCTACGAACATTTTAAATCGTGTTAACTAAAGTCTACAAACATGTTTCCAGTGAAAACATTTACATTGTTCCTGTTTGTAAAAACCCCAAAACCTATCATTGGCCTAAATCTATCCGCATGTGTAAGATAACCCCCGTCTTTTGTGCTTACGTGGTGAACGCGGTCTTTGACTTGAACGAAAATCTGATAAATATCGTCTATCTAATCTTATCGGGGCTTTGTGGGGTTTTGTTGATCACATAATCTGACAGATGGCTGTTTTATCTACATAACTAAGTTTAATTCTAAACATGAAGGACAGCGGGTCAACAACCTATGAGTTGGCAAAGCGTTTTATGACACACTGTTGACAAACTCGTTTCAAATTTACTGAAATTCTAAAAAGTATTAAAAAGTTCATACTATAATATGATACATGTGAAAGTAAATCTGTCTATCTATTACACTTTCACGGACAAACTACTGAACCGATTTTGATGGGTACGAAGTAAGCTTGGACCCGAAGAAAGGACATGGGCTAATTTTGATCTGACTTCGATTGCGTCCACTATTAGTTCATGAATCCCCGACCGGTCCTATGAGACCGCGCTGTTATTGTTTTACTATTGTGTCTCGTTTTGCGGGTATGTCATAGGTTAACTTACGTTCATGCGAACGAAGGCGTGGTCCAAGAGCTAGTCTACAATATTTCATTCTTCCGAAATATTCGAAAGTACACTCATACATTCAAAATTTGATAGTGAATTTATTTACCGACAATCAAAATCTCATTTAAGTCCGTGAATTGTTTCTTTGTCCGTCATGGGATCATTATCATTACGGGAAACGACTCGAAGAATAACATCATTCACCCGGAGTACTATAAAAGCAACTAGTCGAAACATTCATCACTAAATAATTAGTCATGGACCATCAACGTAAATCGTAAAATAGGAACGTTCCCATTAAAACTGAAGATAATTCAGGTGGCAGAATGACTCACGACCGCGGCCCGCGTGTGCCAACACAATCATTAAAAAAAAACAAACACCTTCGCGCCATATTGTGTAACTATTAATTTATTATTCTCCTTTTATGTGCCAATTAACTGTATAATGAGATTTTTTCAGTAATTGATATACGCCCGTAGTATCTACTGGTTATTTTAGTGCACTTTTAGTACGTTGTAAACTTTATTTTTAGCCAAGATAATTCATTTGTATTGGTGGTCCAGTGGTAATGGCGCCAACTTCCGAGTTACATTGTCGATGGTCGATTTTGGCGCCCATTACCTCTTATAATGTGGCCCCACTATACATAACCATCCTTTATTTGTAAACAAACATCTTTAATATATGTAGATAGCACACACCATTGACTAATGATTTGAACTCAACCCGTTGCGTTGAAGGAGCAATTAAACTTTATGACTCAATAAAATTATCTGCTAAACTCACAATAGGTATATGAAATCACCGAGTTATTTATGCCAAACACTGAACAGATCTCGCACAGACAATCTGCCTGACATTTCATATTTCACCATAATCGTTCTACCAACAAAACATCACACTTTGATCTAAAACAGTAACTTGCGAAACAAAACGAAATAATCGCCATGGCGAATATAACAAATGGGTTTTATTTCAAATCACCTGCCGTTCATCCATTACCTTTTGCGCGGCAAGTTTAAATTGGTGGTAATTAAGTGAGGGGCCGTCCTTATGTCCTTGTGATAGGGGTTACATTGCGTGCATAGATAGTGTGGTTAATGCGTGCATTTGTAATAAGTAATAATAGTAGTGTGAGCAGCTGGCGGGCTGCCAATGCAGCGGGTAGCGACCCCGCGGACCGCACACACGCGCGTTATGTCACACAATAATATAAAACTTGTATGCGTCTGAACTGGTCGAGTGGTCGTGAACCCTAATTGAACGGCTTTACAGATCGTTCAAAGAGACCGGCCCTCTTTTGTTTTGGTGATATGCAAAAGGGAAGCTGTCGAATGGAATTGTCGGTTCTTGGTTGATGCTGCGTGCTAACAAATTGATTTAGTAAAGTGATTTTTTCCAATAAATTTGCTCGAAGTCCCGTTCTTATCTCTACTGCTTTTAGGAACGCAATTGACAGTTTTCCGCGCTAGTACAGAAAAACGTGCAAGCCCTCACACGCCACAATTGATGGTACTGTATCAGACTGGGCGCTAAGCGACCTCCTCGGGTCGCTGGTCAAAACCCTTATATTTATTTCTTCAAAAGAGTTCACGGCCCTCGAACTCAAAGGGCAACTGAAGAAACACGATGATTTTTAGTCAGTGAAAGTCGTGACATTCCCTCTCACCTCTGCTCATGATTTCACACTTCAAAAAAACCGCGAAAGTGTTAAAATTTATTGCCTTAAAAAAATCCAATCACCATCATGTATTTCCAAAACATTGATGGATGTGTTTTAAACTGTACGAACCACGATATGAACCCACGAACTTGAGTTCAAAGGCCGCACGTTTACTTGAAACACTTGGACAAATTAAATTAAACGACACGTTATGCAAACTGAGTAGAGACGTGATTTGGTGGTGTTTTGTATATACGAGAAATACTCTACAGTAGGGATGTGACGGAACTGGATAAATCAGAACCGAATTCGGAAGTAGCTTTTAAAGGACCATGGGGGATTTTGTATGAAACCCGTCCCCACCCTTCAACAGCCATGGGATGCGTCTCGATTTGTTTACTGAGACCCAGAAAAGTCTAAAGTACCTGCATTAGTTTCAAAATCAATTGGGTTTATTTATAAAAAAAACTTTACACCAAAAAAATATTATTTTTTTTGAACTAAAATCATTTTTTTCTACAAACAAAAAGCATATTTTCATGTAAACAAATGACGATTCTATACAAAAAAAATAAATACTTGGTTCTCAAACGGAAAATCTTCTTGCCTGACGTTAATCCCGGCTATTGCCAGGGTCCGCCTTCCACCTGAGTTTTCTCCACTTTACCCGATCTTCAATATCCTTCTCAGTAAGGCCTTAACGACATCCAGCCAGCGCTTGCGGGGGCGACCACGGGACCTAGCCCCAAGGACAGCCATGCATCTCCGACCAACGTACTCCCTAGGGCGGCGCATGATGTGGCCATACCATCGCAGACGACACTCTTGATGACTCTTGCAGTTTTTCCCCCACGTCACGAACACCAAGACTACATCGGATGAATGAGTTGCTTATGCGATCGGATTGCGTTACTCCGCTCATCCACCTCAGCATCTTCATCTCCGTGACGCGAAGCTTTTGGACCCCTGCTACTTTTTAAATAAGGCTTTCTTCTTCCGGATCGCCTCCTGCACCCCGTCATTCCACCACCACGTCTCCTTATCTATAGTTCTACTACCAGGAGAAGAGCCAAGCGCTTACCAGCGGTGATTGCAGAATGAATCGATCTCGAGATGCGCGACCTCCACAATGAATTCCGACTTTTAGAACCATTAAGCAACCACCACTTAGTGCGGGGTTTGCGTTTCTCGATCACTTTTTTCTTTGGTACAACTGCCAACTCCAGTACAAGGAGGCGGTGTTGAGCCGTTTAGCTTTCCCTTGGGATGGCTTTGCAGTTGGTAACCTTGCCAATATGGCACCGTCACACCAGCAGGCAATCTATTTGGGTTGAGTAGGAACCACTACAATACGTAATAAGATGCTGGAGCTTCTTCTGAAAGAATGTGTTCGCGATGGCTAGGTCAGACACAGTGCAGGTCCTGAGTATACTAACTCCCTCTGCATTTACTTGACCATAACCAAAACCACCGTGAACTTGTCCGTACTTAACTCGTATCAACCGGTCGCTGTATCGGTCTACTTCAAGGAGACCATCCTGAACGTCCTGCACAGCACTACGGCCACTCTGTTCCTTCCTGATGGTGATCCGGTGTACACTAGCCGGTAACCCTGCCCGATGTCACGGGACTTATTCCCCTTCCAGCGCGTCTCCTGAAGGATAGCGCACTGGACCCGACGCTTCGCAAGTACGTCCGCGAGTTCTCGTTCTCTCGCTTCGCAAGTAAGTACATCTAAAAGCATGTCAAACGGTACACTGCACTACACAAGAGAAAAAAATATATAAAATAAAAAACAATATAAAACCTAAACCCCACGTATTTGAAATATGTCACCATAATAAAAAGTTCTCTATTCTAGTAGATCTTTCAAATGACACGTGTTTCGAATCTGTTGGTGGGTGGGGACGTTTCTTCCCAAGGTCCTTTAGAATGTCAGAATCGAAACCGGAATCGGAGGCAGATGCGAAGGCCAAAAAAGCCGAATAATAAATTAAGAACGAATCAAATTGACGCTGGCGAATGCACAAGGGTGCTAGCCATAATCTTCCGTCGATGGCCAGATGGAGAAAAAAACAAGAACGAATTAAACAACAAGTGAAAAATTAATTAGTAGAAGGCACGGGGGGAGTTCCGATTATAATTCGAAGGTGCAAAAGCAATCAAATCAAAAGATGCAATATCAATTAAATCAAAAGATGCAAAATCAATCAAATCAAAAAGGTGCAAACTGCAAAGTCAGTTAAGACAAATCATATTTTTATTTCAATTTATATTTTTAATTACTCTTTTTTTTAACTATTTCATTGTATTCACCTAATAGAAACGATAAAAAATAAATATAACAAAGATTTTTGTAAGTGCAGTGTAGCATGATTTAAAAGACTGTCCATAGAGTTTCTTGCACGTTCGTCTCCATAGAGATCTACACTTAGGAACGTGCAATTTATCTTTACTTTTTTTTTGACTGACCGACGATGTTTTGACAATTCGAAAGTGCCAGTAATGGTCTATCTATACTAATATTATAAAAAGGTAAAATTTGTAAGTTTGTATGTAGGGGGTAAGCTCTGGAACTACTGGTCCGATTTGAAAAATTCTTTCAGTTTTAGATAGCCTATTTATCGAGGAATGCTATACCATCACGCTACGACCCACGGGAGCGGAGCAGTAACGAAAAATGCGGGTGAAACCGCAGGTGACAGCTAGTTTGAAATAAAAGTTTCTAATTTCTGAATCGGAAGTTCCGAACTATCATCGTAACCTCTTAACATTTCTACTTTAGAGGGTGAAGGAACCAAGGAATATACAGCGTGGAGAAATATACAGCCTTCTAATCAGGATTAACGACACTTGTGACGTAATTGCGTTCTGAATTTGAATGGGATTTTCGACGAGTAATGTTTTCCTTCCATTCTATTATCTAAAACTAATTTGTTAGTTGTTTCATGGCTAAAAACTGAGATGGAGATGATTTTAAAACAAACTAGGCGATGTTTTTTTTAGTAAACAATGGAATGACAGACACTATTGTAAGTTTGTAACTAGGAAAATTATATTCTTTCTTTCTTACTTTTAATAGCATCTAATATTGCTATGAAAAATTGTGGGGGGGTGTGGCGGGAACATTTCGCTATCTCTTTCGTAAGCATGTATTTTAATGGTGGTGACGTCACATGTCAATATGGCTTCATTAATCTTTTGCTCATTGAGTTTTGAACCGATTAAAAAAAATATTTGTTTGTGATTTTGAATAAAGTTAATTATTGAATTAAATACCTATTATTTTTTTTTTTTTTTAATTACCTTTTTTATTTTTTAAAATTAATTGACACAGACAATCGATCTGCTTATGATTTAGCACAAGAGTATCTACAAATCATTATCAAATTTGATAGACAGCAGACGTTCAGCGTATAAAATGACTATAGGCATACAATATTGATTGTATTACAAACAAATATTTCATTGCAGCCATAACATAAACGCGAGTTCTCCTCGCCCATTCTCACTTGCATAACAACACTAACAGGCTCTTCGATAGACTATGAAGCTGTCAATATTTCACCCGCTTAACCATAAATAGTAATAACTCAAAAATTTACACATTTCAATTTTGAATCCTAAGTTACATGTGTTTATGATTCAAAATTCAAATCCCTCTTTTTAGCGAATTGCAGAATGTAACTGGCAATTACAAGCGAATGAGTCAAGAAGTAATACATCTTTTGAATTTGGATTTTGGTACGATTTCACGGTTCGGTAATCTTTGGTTATGTTCGTTGCTGCCGGTTAGTTGTAGTGGCATTTGACGGAGACCTATGCTCAGTTGTGGACGTCTTTCTGCTGCCAATTTACAATTTTTATTGGATAAGGCGCATAAGGTGTTTCTTCTACTTTCAGCAATTGTCTAAAATATTCTTAAAGAGTCATCAGTTATGTAAACTTTTCATAGTATAGCGTGAAGTTCCAACGACAAGTTGCCATAATTGCTAGCCGCAACAGCTTGCTTATTTCCGAGCTATTCCTAAGCACGCAGTAACAAGCAGCTGAAACTCTGAAACCCAAGCTATTCCACCAGCTCCGATTCCCAGTCGACTATTTCAAGACGCATTCAAAACAAAACCTAAGGTTCTTTGACTCCGAACGTGGGAGAGGTCCATAAATACATTCTGAAACAAAATGGAGCATAGTGACAAACGACGGTGGCGGCGTTTGCGGCGAAGACAATGTTGGCGGCAAGTATTTGCGGTTTGCTGTGATTTTTGTGCAAAAAATAAGCTAAGAAAATTGATCTTTTAGTATTTGAGGACAATGCCATCACACTTTTGAATATAAGCTTTATTTTGACGGAAGATTACATAAACCAAAAAGTAAACTAAAGTTTAATAGGCTGGATATAAACAAACAACGTTTAACCAATTAAAAATAAAGAAAAAAATTCACGCGCACTATAAAATGTTGTCTAAACGTCTCCAACACATGTAAGCGTTCAAACACAGAACAGTAAAGGAAGAAATCACAAATGTCTAAAATAACCGGCGGTTAAACCGGCGGCAGACATGTCAAGTGGAATTAAGGCTACTGCGAATAGATGGCAATAAGAACAGGCGCGCTGCCGTACGGATTTATCCTGTAAGTGGACGCGCCAACGAGCTACGAAACGGAGAAAGGAGTACGTCATTAGGAAGTACATTTAAAAAAAATGCTGCAAAATCAAATAAATGAGGTGTGAGAAGAGTTTGGTGATCTTTTAACCAGTAGGGAATCGATTTGGAGGGCTAAATGCTTGAAGTTCAAAAATTTGGAAAAAAAATACAAAAATTTTCCGGAAAATTTTGAAAATAAGAATGAACTTTTTGTCTCCATTAGTATAGGTAGCGCCCTGTCAGGCCTACGGGGTTGTTTGAATGAGTTACTGAAGCTCTCGCAAATGGCAACAAAAGCACATAGGTACGTTCTAGTCAGTATAAGCCAAATAGTAAAGGTAGTAGAAAGATAAATTATTGGAATAACATCTGAGTGCATCTGAATTCTAAGGGCTGAACCTCACTAGGACGCCATCGCTATAACCCTACAAAATACATAACGTCAAAAAAATATGATTGACTGCAAGACCACTGTTTACCAATAGCCAGGAGAAGTACCATAGAGCTGGATATATTTTCTTGGCTGCAAGAACTGGCCTTCCAGAGAATGAGACGCCTGAACTAGTTTTTAAAAAGATCTGTTTCTGTGTCTAACGCACAAAAACATTGAGCAATTGAACACGATCATGTTTATCTAATCCTATGGAGCAGTGGGCAGTAGGTACATCTGCAGCATCGGGGACTTGGGGGTGAGGTACACACCGTGGAGTTGCATTGCATGTTGCATACATTTTCTTGGCTGCAAAAACTGGCATCCCACTGAGGCACGAGCCCAAAGGAGTTTTAAAACTTTAAATAAAACCCTATTTCTGTGACTAACGCTCACAAACATTGAGCAATTGAACACGATCATGTTTATCTATGCCTATGGAGCAGTGGGCACTACATCTGCGGTATCGGGGACTCGGGGTGTTATTGGGGCGCGATAGGCGGGTCGGAGGTCGGCGCGCACGCCGGCTATTGAACTCGACTCATGCGTTGTTCTACCACTACACTACACACGTAGAAGCAGAAGAGCCAATAAACTAGGTTTAGGATTGTGCAACTTGACAGTTCCATTTTTGAATGCTTTAGTTAGGGTAAATACGTAATTCAAATTTTCGAACGACTTTCGCAATTTCCAGTGGAAGCAGAAGAACCAATAGGTAAGGTTTAGTGATTGTGCAACTTGACAGTTCCATTTTTGAATGCTTTAGTTAGGGTAAACACGTAATTCAAATTATCGAACGATTTTCGCAATTTCCAAACTCATAAAACTATCAACATAACTATTTCAGTACTTACCTATCACATACCCGCAAAACGAGACACAATAGTAAAACAATAACATCGCGGTCTCATAGGACCGGTTGGGGATTCATGAATTAAACTCGTTTCTAACTTATGGTAATGCTTTTAGTGAGTTTAGTTGTATAAATACAAACATGTCGTTACCGCAAATATAATCCTACATAGATATTGCAAAAACTTTCGTAAATTTAAATTTTGCGGTTTACTCTGGAGCATTTACGACTGACTGTTGTGATTTTTTGTTTTAAAGGCGTTTAGTGCTAATCGCAGTTAAGTGAATTTTGGTGAACGCGAGCCTGATTAACAAGGTTTAGAAATTAACCTGCAAAATGCAAAAAAAACATTAAGAAAATTCGAATTTCGAGGGAGAAGCTCCAATTTCATCTATTCACTTTAGCCTAAAGAGCTGTGATTATATGCTACATTGTTTTTATTGTCTGCATGGAAAGCATTGCTTTGAGCGTTTTTCAATAAGAGCTTATTGTCAAGATTATATATTAGAACTTCTACAGGCACCTGTTTAATGGATACGATTACGACGCGTTTAGGCAACTTCTAGAAGATAATAAATCTACATGAAAACGCTATTTATTACCACATAATATTCAATTACACAGATAATGAGTTTAAGGAGATTTCCGAACTAAACTGTGAGTACTGTTACTACTGATAGTAATATCACCGACAATAATTCCAATAAATTTTCTCGTAACTAATTAATTAATTAAAGCAATTAATACTAAGTACAATGCGCGGTGTAAACAAGTTATATACAATTATACAATATGTACATATACGGTATCTCACCAGGAGACTGATAAAGTAAATAGAACAGTATATAAATAAATACGTTTAGTGTTATTGATAATATAGACGTCAGAACTTAACGGGCAATTAAAATGTATGTTTTAAATTATCATCATACTAGTTTACTGCCAGCGGCTTCGCCTGTTTGTATATAGGTTTCTTAGGAGGTATATTTTCAGCAAAACCGTAGGGGCCCAGCAGGGTCGCAGCCTCTGGGGTCATGGGATCGCTTCTGAAAGGAAAATCCGGGGTTTTGGAACGAAGGCAAAGAAGCAACGAAGGAGTGAGTTTTAAACAGCAAAAGTCATTCGGCTCCTCCCAAGAGCGAAAGAAGTCATTTTGATAAATTCGCACCGAAAAAAGAGGCGAATTTTGGGTAATCGAGTGATTTCAGTTCAGGTCTATGTCGCTAGAAACGTGACTGTTGCCCAACCCTCTCGCTCCAGACGCTGTTCTGAACTAAAGCCGGATCCGAGAGGTCACCGCCACAGCTAATGGTGACCTTAGGTGCACTTGACCTCAATAATATGAAAGTAGGTAATTCCCTGAACTGTAATAATATAGAGTGACTGGTAATTATTAACCGATACTTAAACACGTGACTTATACTCATGATAAATTGATAACAAACAACTTTTACTATGGTACATTGCATTGGTACCAGAACTGAAATCGCGAAAAATATCTGCTGTTCAGTACTGCTGCTACTACTAATGCTGTTATGTTCGCCTAGTAACTGGTCACTGATCAACATGTACCGAGTTGCTGATTTTTTCGATTTCCCCCAAGTGTCGTTTCCCACAAGGACCGGTCGTGGGAATCTCTATCGGATTCCCGCGTCCCGCGCTTGGTAGAATCCTTTGTCCAACAGTGGACGTTTTTCCGTTGAAATGATGATGATGATGATAAATCATTTCTTAGTCAATAAATTACCGTCAAGAGTCATTGGAAATGGTGTTTACGTACTTGAAAAGTTCTTTATCTGTAGGAAACAGAAGCGAGTAATGTTAGTCTTATCTTTTAAGTAGTTTTGACAAGTTGACGAATTAGATATTATTATTTATATCATGTACGACGACCTGGCGAGGGTCGCGGGTATCCAATGGATGCGAGACGCACAGGACCGGCCGTTGTGAGCGACGCTTGGAGGAGGTCTATGTCCAGCAGTGGACGTCTTTCGGCTGAGATGACGACGATGAATTATATCGTGATGTTTTCTTTAATTTTTACGAGACTTCGTCGATTATTTCAATTAGGACAAACTCTCATTGTAAATATTTTTTTTTTTTTTTGTTTTAATGGTGTGAAATCATCTAATGACTTCTCCCGTTTAAGGGTGGAATGAGAGAGTGTGTCAGACTTTTACTGACTAAAGCCACGTCTATGCTTCTTCAGTTGCCCTTTGCGTTCTAGAAGCAAGGCTATAATTTCAGTACTCTACCCCATGACTGATACACTAATAGGTGGATCCTCTCCACAATCAATTTTTAGTTGTACTAGAATATTCTTATTTTCAAAGAAGAGCGAAACCGCTTGTAACGGTAGTTTAATAAATTGGATTTAATATTAATTAGTTAATTCTTAGAATACCCTATACAGGGGTAGCTATTGTGTTGCTTCGAGGAATCTAGAAATTAAATTTCTATAATTGAAGTTAATTTACTTTGGATTAGTAATATATAAAGTGGTTGCTGTAAATACGAGTACCTACTAGCAGTAATAGGGATGTCTCCTTGCTTTGTCACAGAATAAGTAACAGTAGAATCTTTTGTGATCAATTATAATAGAACTACTAAAAAAAAACTTGAAGTTTTTCATCATCATCTGCCTAGCCTTTTCCCAACTATATTTGGGTCGGCTTCCAGTTAAGCCAGATTTAGCTGAATACCAGTATTTTACGAGAAGCGGCTGCCTGCCACACCTTCACAACCCATTAACAGGGGTAACAGTTTTTACTAATAGAAAATAGGAAACCTTTAAACGACTTCTCCAATTCTTGGTGGAGCGAGTGGGTGTGACACTGGAGGGAGGCCTATGTCGAACATTAGACATCTTTCGGCAGAAATGATGATGATGATGATAATGTTTTGGGCTAACAACGATAATCACAAAGACGAAATGATAACCTTATCGTGAATGGGAAGGACAAAGCTATCTTGCAAAAATGAACGAAAATATAGTGATAAGAGATAGCGGGAAGGTCATCGCGTTTCTGTCTGTCTGACAAGATTAGAGGCACTTAGGTTGTACCTACTTGTGTAGATAGGTCTAGCTGCCTAAGCACTTGGAACAGATAAAAGACTTTTTAGACGAGATACTTATGTTACAACACTGTTTTATTATATCACGGTTAATTTCATAATTTAAAATGTCACTTACGGGATATCTTCCGTGATTGTTGATTGTTGTTGTTGTTGTTCCGTGATATCCCGTAAGTGACATTTTAAATTATGATACTTATGTTGTTGGGGAGACAGATATACTACGAACATGTGCAGATTACTATATGAAAATACTCATAGGTACAACTAGGGTTGCCGGATCTTCAAACCGAATAGCCGGACAAACCAGCCTGTTTAGCCGGACATTTGATTAAAAAGACCGACAATTTTTTTTAAAAGCCATTCGGAAGTTTTACTTTTTACATTGTAATGAAATAACAAGTCATTGCTGGTCTGCAAACGCTTGCAATTGCGAGAACACGTGAAAATCTATGAAAAATTATCAAATAGTCGTAACTGTAACTCCGTCTAATTTGGCCGGACACACAACTAAAAAGTCTGACCGTGTCAACGCTAGTTACAGGAAACCCTAATAGTATACTTAGGACAGTAGTCCTGAGTTGGAGCTACAAGAGTACTAACAAATGCTTGCACTGACTGGACAGGTCCACTCAAATCTGTGTGGTTCTTTCCTCAAAAGACCATCTCTGAGACACCAATTTGCATGTTTCTCATATCGTTTAAACTGTATAAACTTTAAAAGAGACTGCCCTCTGAGTTTGTTTCGGTGTTCTTCTTAGGGTAGTTGGCTTTTGAATTTAAATTGACAAAAAAAAAATTGACGAGCAAATATGTTTTTTAAAAAGCCTAAGTATTTGCAAAAAATATTATTATGCACAACTTTATAACCGAGGCATCAATAAGTTGTTTTTTGGCAACCATAACTGTTAATGTCACCAAAAATTTTCAGCAACGTTTGTTTTTTTAGGAACTAGCCTTCATATTGTTTGTTGACCCCTGCGCTGTAGGTACGCCTGTCACTCACCGAATTTTAAGTCTCCCAGATTATGGAATTTAAAACTTACTACATAAACATGTACTGCTAAATATTCAGAATGTTGAATGTACAATTGATATTCAAAAGTATCTCTTATGTCTGTTTATTTTCAAACATTGTCTTCGAACGTCGAAAATAAACAGAGCCAATCAGCGATGCATGTATGCAGTAGCCAGCTTGCGAACGCATCCTGCCGCCTGCCGATCAATATTCCACTCGGGTACCCGGACACGGCCCGATCGCGTCTACACTTCAATAGAAACGCTATCTACCAGCCGCCGGCGTATCGAATATAAATTACACAAAATTATAGTAGACGCATAAAATCCGCGGTACGTGCCGCCATCGCGCGTCGCCATTTTGAAATTCAAACGCTCTTCGGCGCGGCGTGCGTTCTGAAACCCGGTGCGGCGACCCCGTGACCGCGCGCACATATTAATGCGTTGACCGCCCACGGTCACGCATGTGCCGCGCTGCCGCCCGGTGTACCGTGGCGCTCGCTCTAGTCTCAGGTCTCCGCCGCAGCCGCCAGCCCAGACGCACAAGCCGCGCCGCAGCCGCCTCTCTCACTTCACGCCAACGCGGACGTTGCGCCGCAGACGCGTTTATTGTTTTCGATTTACACTTTTTTTGGTGTTTACGAGTCGATACGAGGTCGCCGCGCGTCCGTTTTGGATTTCATTTCTTTTTATGACTTCATGCGTACCACTGTATCTGTTCTGTCCGCTCTTAATGGGCATTTCGAAATGTTAATGCCCTTAGCTTGACGCTAATATGTGGGTTTGCAAGGGATATCTTTGTTATGTGTCGAGGATGCTCACAGCGTGACCGCCTTTGTATGTAAATGGCAAGTTTAAGTGACTAAGTTGTCTGTTTAATCGCAAAACACCCGCTACACCTACCTACTTAGGCACCAAAATCTCAGCTTCTGTTGGAAGATAAATTTAAAGCAGCTCATACTCTCGCAGCGGGATACGACTCTCTTAATATTGATCTGCGATCTTTATGATGGCATCATTACTCGCCAAACACGTTTAACTTCTTTTTCAATAAACAGAAATTCGATCTTATTACAATCGTAAACACGTACTGGGCTATCAACACAAGTAATCATGACCCAAATGTATGTAAAGGTTTCAAACGTGTTGTGTACGCGTGTTAGGATTAAGATTAGATTATCATGCTGGCTTCTGCGTTGTAAAAACTAAAACACAGCTATTTTACAAACAGGCAGGCAAGTCAGACACTAAATTTCTAGACCGTACGATAAGAAACTGCGACCTTCTCGACGAGTAACGACAGCTATAACGTAAAATACGCGCCAGAGACATGAAACTAATACTACTATGCTAAATAGAGTTTCGCAAAATAACATTTCTTAGGCAGAACTTATCGATCGTGCTCGCACAAACGTGAATGTCGCACGATCTAGCCTTCCCTTCTGTCCCTTACCTTCACTATTAACTCAACTACATAAAAGGAGCGACATTTACAAGTATAACACTTATCGGCACGATTCCTAAACTCGAGATACGCTAGATAAGTAAGCGTCAATAAAGGTAAATCAGCAAGCTTAAGGAGCGTACGACAGACGTCCACACACGGCAGACTGTCATTGTAAAATAAACACAAAGCATTCAAATTTCAAAAATGGAATGCCACCCAATTCGTCAGTAGACCTTCGTGGTGGCAGCGCGGCACTGGCGGCCAGTCGGCGGTCGGCAAGCGCGGACCAAGGTCAACTTTACAACTGGGTCTGCGCCCATCATTGATTTGACGACGTGACGCAAGACGGCGACGCGCCGCCGCCTATGTCCGACACGGAACATGCATTATACAACTTTTTGCTTCCCCATAGACCGTAGGCGTTACGACATTAGACGCATTAACCATATGCTGGATTTGATGACGGATAATAATACGTTCTGAGACGAAAACAATGCGATACTATGTGTATAGTACGTACTAGAAATGAGACGTAGACTGTAATCTACGAAGCTCACGGTAGGGAACATAATTCGATATTAAAATCGATATGGAAATTCGAGGATAGGAATCTAATTCACGAGCAGTGCTGGGAAACTGACATGCTCTGCTCAGCCAATGATATTTATCTGATAAGCCGTATTGATGCTCGAATATTATATGGTTCTTCAGTAAGGCTCTTATATTTTACTCTTTTCTGTCATAGATTGTGAGAGTTATGTTTTTATGATCTTAAATAAATAGGAACGGCTTGTCATCAACGGATTACCAACAACAAATATTTAGGCTAAATATATCTCAACAATTTGACACTGAATGCTGACAATGTCATTCAACAAGTTAAATTAACACTACTCGTAGAAACTGCTACAACTACCAGTGTTATTTCAAGCAAAAACCGAGCTAAATTTCCTAGACACAGCTTTCGTAAAGTCTTGAATAATGTTATATAATTCGCCATTTTCGTTAGGATGAGTGAGACCTCAGTGTTTTCCTAGAAGCTTACATTCTACAACGCTTGGCTCGGATATTTTCATGAATAACAGAAAATCCGCCTACATCGTAGCAGTGTAAAGTGTCTAGTCTAGAAAATGTATGGTAATACCAAGAATTTAGCGAGCTCTGAGCATTACCTTAAACCGAACTGCTATTACCGTTAAAACAAACGAAATAGACGTAAAACTACTGCAATCTATTGCAGTAATACAATATAACTTTACCATTTATTGTTTTTGTGAAGCTCATAAAACTATCAAACCAATACTATTTATTAAAAATGGTTTTTTAACCTCGTAAAATGTTTGTTTTACCACCAATCCGCATTGGGCCTGCGTGGTGGATTACGGCCCATTCCTTCTCCTAGAGATGAAGCCTGGGATGGGGCCCGAGTCCCATCAGTGGGAATACTACAAGGCCGATAATGCGAATAAAATAAAAATAAAACGGTAGTTAACAGAGAGACTGTGAGACCGGAAATTCACACATTTGCTTCTACTAAATCACTAATTTTCCCCAAGGTAAAAATTAGAGTGCGCTTCGAAACAGATCCGCAAAGGAGTATTGCATGTATACGGCGAGAATGTCGGATCTAATTCAGTCACCCGACCAGAGCAATCACGTCTGCTGGAATCAAGCCGCCAAGCCGAATTAACATCTGGGACTGTGCGGATAAAATGCCAGTGTTACGTAAACCTTCCAGTACCTTCGATTTATAAACTATTTTGGGCATTCTGGGTAAAAGCTGGATTTTAGTCTTACCGGTGAAGAGGTGAGGTTTTTTGAATAATATTTACCTGAAAATAAAAGAAAAAATACATTATTATTTTGTCTGGAAAGTAAGCTAAAGGAAGTTTTTTTTATCAAATCTGGCGGAAATGTAGTAAAAAGATATTTAAATTTGTTTTCAGTAACAACGCCAGTTTCGATTACGAATTTTTCTTCAGAAATTTGTGAAAATTTGCTAACACGACAACACATTCCACTTCAAAAATTAGTAGAAACATTCAACGACACCTAAAACGATTTATTGTTGAATCTCATAATATGTGTATTCAATTTGTAACTGAATTTAAATTCACGAGGAAAAAAAAATAGAACGCAGCTCTCTGATGCCGCGTTGCTGCCAAAAACAAAACGCGCTCGATCCAGTTCTGTCAAACGTGTCTCTTAAGTAATGGCCGCTTATTTTTGGCGGGAACACACAAATATCATTGGCTTCGTTATGAAGAAATTATAACCTCGACAAGCAATTTTTGCATGCTATGATCAATTTGATTTATAACGATTTCGTTATGAGAGTCTTTAAAAAATATTATCTATGGCACATTTTGATATTTCATATTGCACAATTTTACTGCGAGTTCAAAGAAGTGTAGCTTACATAATTTATGAATAATATAATATAAAAACAATTTATTATTTTAGAAGATACATTTAGAATAGTTAGTTTCCTGGACCTCACACTAGGATTCCATGTGACGTAAGATCCAGACCGCTTCTTCTATATCTTACATTGTCAAATTCAGAACACGATCTAATTTTTTTTTTCTAAAAATGGAATACAAAACTAAAATGGTTTCCGAATGTGTTTGTGTATAATTTATTTATTTTATTTAGGAAACAAACAATCGTTCAATTTCAAAATACACAATATGCTATTGTATAATGAATGATGTTAGTTAAAGTAAATGTTTGGAGTTATGACATTGTCTGTATGTTATAAAACATTCCTGTTTTCCGTTTTCTATTAAATCTTATGAATGTCGAGATGAAAATCTCTGCACAAGTAAGTTATAAAGAGAGGCGTCACTATGTAAAGTAAGTAGGGGAGACAGAACAAAAGATGAGTAACTTTAAACTTTCATGCACAGCGTTATGTAGATCGAAAGCACTCTAGTTTCAGTAAAGACTTGGAAATTGCGTAGACGAGACTTTTCTTATTTATTTCTTATTTTCTTGGATACTTTATAGGTCTGCATTGGCTAAGTTTTCTGACAAACCTCTAAGAATTATTTATTTATAAACATACTAGCTTGTGCCGACGATTTTTTTCGTGTGAATGTCGATTAAAGCGGACGAGGAGTTTGAATTCGTTCCTACCCTTTCCTTAAAATACTCTGTACGAAATTCATCAAAATCAATTTTTTGGTGTAGTAGTAGAAACGAAACCGATGGATAGAGTTACTTTCTATAATATTAGTATAGATGAATAAAATCTCTTGAATCTGTATTTCCTGATAGCTACAACGCAAGGCGTCTTTAAGTCAAAAGTGAATTTGTTACTTCTAGACAAGCGTGCTCCATCGTCGACCACATCAGGTGAGATAGTTGTCAAGTGCGACCCTATCAATAAGAATAGAAAATCATTGTTGAAACATTTAAAACTATTCTCAATGTATTCACAAGAACAAAGATTCCTAATTCTTTCAACATTTTGTAACCTTTCAGTGTTGCAAACGTTTTTCGTGCGGTGGCATCCGGAATTATAATGAAAAAGTTTGTAAATTCTGTGTTTAGATAACATTGTAAGCAGTTCGGTGACGTCTGTGCTTGCCTTGAAACCGCTTCATTCATCCATCAACTGAAAAGTGCGCATTTTTCGTGAATATTAACTATTTCCATACATTTCAGCAGGCGTAAATCGTTTGTACTGAATATTTAGAGGTAAGGTCCGTCTGACTTTTAAAGAATCTTTTCGTAATAGATATCTTCAACCTCTCAGGCAAGTTTTCATTGATGAGTGAGACTTACTGTCTGAGAACCCCGGCACCCTGGAATTAAGGCAAAGAAGGAAAAAGAGTGGGTTTTAGTCCGTAGAAGTCTGATACCGCACGCCCAGAGCGGGAAAACTCATTTTGATGAACTCCCACGTAAAAAGACCGGCTAGCTAACACAGTCCCTTAATTTATGATGAGACGAGTTTTTTGATGCCCAGTAAATCCCCTTTTTATTTTCGTATATATATAGGTTTGTAAATACTTTTATCTTTAGTTTGTATATATATCTATTAAGTCATTTATTAGTTTAATATGTATATATAATTTATAGTATTCAGATTTTATGAAATAAGTTTGTCATTAAAAACATTATCTCGTCCCTTAATTAAACTACATGTTATTTAATTTTTTGGGTTGTGAAGACATAGGGTTGCTTTCTCCACAAAGAGCAGACGGATAGTTAGCTAACCTCCTGTCTGAGAGGGAAAGAGCTTTATATTTTCAATTTCCAGCATCACAAAACTGTGACCGAAGTTCTGAGCTGACGTCTAGTCTTTGGGAAGTCTTTTACATGACATGCAGGAGGGTAGTGTAACCACGCAGCAGGGGAGACATACGTACATAAGGTTTGCGAACGCACCCTAGCACATAGGGGTGCGTTCAGAATGGCTGCAGCAATTAACGCAGCGTACTTGAATGTTTGAAATTTAGAGCCCGCTCAGGGGGATGAAGTACTTCAAAATAATGAGCATCGACTGTGTACATAGAGGTAGTGACTGTAAAACTTAAAGACGTATAAGATTTAAACAGAATCAGAGAACAGTGCCAGTACGGAAGTGATGTTGCATTGCAGTTTTGTGAGGGTTCTGAAGGTTCGGTCGGAACTTCCGATTGATTTTGCTGTTCCGATTTCGGTTTTTGAATTAATGTTTGAATCCCCGACCGATCCTATGAGACCGCGCTGTTATTGTTTTATTATTGTGTCTCGTTTCGCGGGTATGTGATAGATTAATAAAAATTAAACTTCCATTCCACGTCGGCTTCAATCCCGAGTCTTTAATGTATGTTCTCCGATACAAATACTGATCAATTTAAAATCATATGTTTTGTTAACTTTTATAAATTAATTATTGCTCGGAAATTGATTACGGTACGGATCTGTTTTGATACAGTAAAAACAGATGCGAGACGCATTGGGTGGAACATGAGGAAGTTTCAGACTTTTACTGACTAAAACTCATCTGCGGTACATCAGTAAAATTGATCTTAGCATTCCAGGGCCACAGTACGTAACTCTTTCGAACAATCCCGCAGCCCCGGCAGGTATTTGTCCTTGCTCTGTGATCTCTATAGCTTATATTTAAATAATTATATATTCTATTCTAAACTGAGAGTAGATTCATACCTATACCTAACAGGAAAATAAAAGTAGGCATACAAAAATCGTTGCAAATAAACACTATAAAATATTTTGATACACCTTTAGATACGGACGCTCACAGCGAGCGGTCTTGCGCCCGTTACCAATTTAGCTGCCATCAAGTCTTAAGATGATATCCATTGCGCCATTCCCTCTGCCATATCTAAATAACATCAGTGGCGAGCCAGCAATGAACGCGATTTATTTACATGAATTCGTCTTTTTAGAGCGCCATTCGCTTCGGCAGTTAACGTGTGACTAGCGGACTTACGCTAGACGATGTAAAAAGGGCACTTAGAAAGGTACTTTAGCTAGCGTTTCTGACAAATACTTGAGGTTCGACGATCGCCACTTCAGTTTTTACTGGTTACACGTGCAAAATTTAAAGTAGCGCAATCCATGCAAGAAAAACACTCGATTAGTCATATCATATGGGCATAAGTCGTCATAACAACTTGTCACTTAGAGCCTTTTTAGGAAGAACCACATAAGTGACATTGCAGGTTTTGTAGGATTGTGTTTTGGCTCTTCCATAATTAAAATGTATTTATGATAATTTCGTTCTAATAAAAGCATAACTTATTTATACTAATATTATTATAAAGAGAAAAGATTTGTATTACTACTGGACCAATTTTAAAAATAGAAGAGATAATCCATTACTGCAAAAAGCGCTCAATGTCGCTTACGATGTTGTTTTTCCTTTATTAGTCAGGTTATGATGAGTCCTTGCCCTTTTTTGGGAGGTAAAGAATCAAATATCTCCTCCCGAACTTGGTTTAGTGACAGGAAATGTCAGACTTTTGTTGACTAAAATCTTTGCGTATCAAGTCACGGAAATTCTTTCGAACAATCAATTAACTGGCGAATACATCTATAGTGTTCTCAAATATATATACGCTATATACAGAATCACACACACTGACTTGAAACCGAACTAGATTTTTCTAGTAAACATCATGTCAGACCGCCATGATTTGTCCCGTGTATGTTGCAAAACTACGGCCCAAAATGTACCCACCACACACGATTTACACGTTAAACGCAATTCTTACTGCCTTATGAGGCCGTTACTGCCATTTGAGACATTGCTTACCAAGTAAAGACTAAATTATTCGGTTACCCGTATGAATAAATATTCTACAACGTACACATTTGAAACTTTTAAGCAAGACAGTACTAACTGTCGCGCTTATTACCATATGTGGAGTCGATTTGACTCATAAATAGTAAGGTTCATGAAGCTCAAATGCGCGGTGCATTTGTAAAATGCATTAGGTGCAGACTCCGTCAGACGCACTAAAATGACTCAACCCGCAAGCGTTATTGAGCGGTTGATGAACTGATATAACTTTTGCATGTCATGTGCATTTTAAATTAAGCTGTTATGTTATGATTTTATTTACAATTCTTTCGTCTTTTCCTAAGAATTCTGACGGCTTTTTTTGTTCCATATTTGGTTTCCTATTTAGTTAGCCTTAGTTTTTATCACGCAATACACAAACAGTGCGCACGAGGTCGGCTTGTGCAAATTCAAAAGATCCACACCACATTAATTTCGCATTTTAAGTTAGCGATGCGATGTCAAAATGAGTGTACTATGCTGCTACGACCCCGCTTCAAATATTTGTTACGACTACGACGCCGCTACGACACACTACGAGCATTCGATAAAAAGAACGTTCCGAATCCCACTATTTAGTTGAAATCGGAATGTTCTTTCGATGTTTTAAACTAAGTAGGTATACACTTGGTAAGAAAAAATCATGTTCTATTTTAAAACTTGCAAGCTCTAGAAAATTCTAATCGAAAGTGAGATCTAGAAATCTAGAATTGCCAGATTCTTAGAACGTCTCATGGAGAAGCTCTACAACTTTTTGTGCAAGATGTAACATTATACGAGTACGAAGACGAGTTTCAATGTAAAATGTTAGGAACATAAAATATGTGGAGGCTTTATATGGTGTATATCAAGTTGCGGCTTGACAACGCAAAGTTAAAAATAACTTCAAACAATGCAGAGTTCGTTGCACCGGCCTGCGTTGGATTGAGCAGCAGATATTACTGAGATGTAGGTATTCAGGTGCAACTTTATAATGACTGGCCGTCAAAGCCATTCAATTAAAGCAAGAAGAAAGTGGTTGTTATGTTGGTGAATAGATCTGTATGGAAGAATGAGGCATTCTACGCTAGCTTGAGATAATTTGGGATAAGGACAGGAGTACTGTGATGATTCTGGAAAGAAACCGTGTCCGTAGGAAGGAACGCAGGTAGGGCTTTTCTCTGCAGTGAAGTAATACGTGCTGGTATTTTTTTATATATGTATAATATTCTATTGCTGGGCAAAGGCCTTCCTCCGTTCAGTGCAACGCCTTATACAGTGTTTATTATCGAAGTCCTCCGAAACGACTTGACAGATTTTTATGTTTCTTTTTTTTGTGAGATCTAAGAATAGTCCGTAGGCAATTTTTTATCCTCATATCCCCACCCCTTTTCTCTACTTTATATGGCAGAGCAATGTTTACCAGGCTAGCTAGTTATAATAATATATCTGTCTCCGAATTAAACACTTCTTATATCAAAGAAAAAACGAGTAAATACTTATTGCCATTCATTCTTTAGAAATCAATCCATTCATTCAGAGTATTTAGAGACAAAATATTCTAAAATATTGTAGGTATATTATGGCCAAAAACACTGAACTCTACCTGACGCTTAACCTCTTCAACCAGCAAGGTCAAACTAATAAAATTGTTTTAATTGATTTTTATTTTTGTTAGTCATTGCAATTTTGCAACATGGTGCACTGAACTTTGACGAGTCTTAATTATATTTTATTATGCATTTAATGACCATACCAATTAGTACAATGATGAGTTTTATTTAGGTACCTATTGCTATAGAAACTGCTTGTACGTATATCAAGTCCATTCACACGTTTAAAAAAATCGTATTAATTCATGAATCCCCGACCGGTCCTATGAGACCGCGCTGTTATTGTTTTACTATTGTGTTTCGTTTTGTGGGTATGTGATAGGTTAGTGTGAAAAAGGACTCGATATTTCCATTGTACTGTTTTCATTTTTATTGTACAAAACGTAAAATACCTATAGTAAGTCCTTCTTCGATATTTTCACAAGTGAACCGTGCATTGAAAGAAGTGAATAGTGAATGCAGTTTGATCGTTATGTGGCTCGAATTATTCTGTAATGGCTCCACACAATGGCCGATGCTGGACGCACTTCACCGACAATTGGTGCAGTATTAACTGCTTTGTTGGACCTCTTTCTTGTGGACCAAATAATGACTGTGGAACCGTCTTTTTCTTTGTGTAATTTTAATTTAAATGTTATATGTATAAAAACTGACTGACAGACATACGTACAGCCGAAACTACTGAAGCTAGGAATAAGAAATTATGCACAAGGTTTCCTTTTGTGATCTAGGCGAGCAAACAGAGAGGGTTTTCCAAAATGCGGGGTGCATTTAACTAATTGTAACTAAGTTATAAATTGATACCCTCTTAATATTCGTTTACTAGCTTCTGTCAGAGTCTTCGCTAGCGTGAAAGAGTACAATTATCCCAAGGGAACCAGCTTATAGCGTCAGCACTTCCGACATTACATACTAGCGAAAAAAAAAAATAGAATCAGTTCAATAGTTTTAGAAATTACACGCTACATATAAATTTCCCTCTTTTTGTGTTGGAGATATGAATAAACTGCGCACTTACATACATATTAAACTAATTCCATACTTATCTATGATTGTTTTTGATGTATGTCATAGAGTAATCGCTGTGAGTGTGTGTGTCAAAAGAACAATAATTCAGTAAATGAGTGTGTGTATGTCAAATACAAATCCACTACGGCTCAAAACCTAACAAACCGTGTAGATAATTATTTGCTGTATACGTGGAACCGAAACTAGTCGATCTAATGACGCTTGAGGTAGGCCTTTTCCAATCGTGCAAATTTTCTAGTGGACATGCCGATGACAATATAATTATATCGTACGTGTAAAACAGTAATTCAGTTGTATCTGATTTGGTTACTCAGATAGAAGACTATAATATGTAGCAGTAGTTAGCCTTGGACCAACATTTTGATAATTCGAAACTCCCTGATATTGGTCTATTTGAAATAAAGATTTTCATTTCTCATTTCCCACTGCAGGGCGAAAGCCTCCCAAGCGTCTATCTTCAACCATTGCAGGCCAGTCCCTCCAGCAGTTATCAAACTTATCTCTCTACTTCCGCCTTGGCCTGCCTCGATGTTACCTTACGTTTTGTGGGACCCAAGACACTACGCTCTATGGCTCGCTAAGAAATCTCGAGCCTGGACTTCCACTGAAGCGTAAAAGACACTTAGAGACAATTAAATTAGATTAATGCTGATTTGAAAAAGATTTTTCTGTACGAATCCTTTGTAGGAAGGGATCAAGAGTTACTAAGGCCTTGGAAAGAGAACCTGAAACATGACAGGTGGGTTTCAGACAGTAAAAGTCTGACAGGATCCCGCATCTCCCAGAGCAGGTAGAAGTCATTTGACCACTTTCCGCCGCAAAAACAAGGGTCAACGAAACATTATACGAGTATATTCTTTATCCATACTTTACGATTAGTCATCATCATCTTAGGAGTCACCCTTTCCAGTCATAACATTTACCAGCAATCAATTCATCAATCCTCGGTCTCCCCTTCTAGTCCGAAACTTTCCTTACGACATTTTCCCCCTCACCACATGCTCATACTACAACTTTACAACTTTTACTGTACTCGTAATTCTGTAACTCTGTCACTTACTAGTATTGGCTGGATTGTTAAAAACTGACAATTCTTCAGGGCAATATAAAACTGTGATACAATAAATAAAGCAGAACAACGTAACGTCCTGAACACTCCCGTCCTCCCATACGAATCCATCTCACTTTACGTAAAACTTTAATAGGAGGAGAAGGTTTTGTCGGGCTCCCTCCCTGAGGTCATCGCCCTCTTAACAGCTGACGGGAAAGAGGTACGCCCCTCGGACAATGAACTTTCAGCCATATATCTACAATTTATATAAGATACTTGAATTTCCTCGGAGCCTTTTAGCAAAGTAACAGCATTAGAGATAATGAGGCAAATTGATATTTACGTCAATGAAATATGAAGAGAGGAGTGGTGACAGGTAATGAGTTATTTAAATGCGGACCTTAATTATTCCCAAGGGAGACACATTATGGAAATTAAAATAAAGACATTCTGTAGAATGTCACAGTGTGAGTGCCCAATTCCGGGAGGCACGTGTACCTCAACAGCCGCAAATGATTAACGCGCGAGATAAATTCGTTGAACTTTTTTGGATGATTGAGATGCTCTTGTTTGTATCAAGATTTTCTTCTTGAAAACAGCTGTATATTTTATGATAAGCAGCATAAATATAGCCTGTGAGGCGTCATTTCCACTAGGAGACGAGCGTTTGGCAGGAAACTGATAACGTTTCAGAACTGTCGTTAGTCACACGGTCGTTATAAAGTGTGACATGACGGCATGAATCAGGAGCCAGCACTAATAGTCAGTGGGGAGAGCCGCAGACCTGGGCACTCCTCATTCAACAGCTCGCAGTATCGCCACATGCGCACAACTTTCGCTCCGATAACAATGCTCTGTTACTTCCAGCCAACACACTATCCGTATTCACGATCAACGAATATTCGACAAATGTCGACCGGCCGACCTTTCCATTATAGTTTGTTTATTATGTAGATGAGAGACTGCCTGTAACGTGCGTATGTGTGTATTTAACGACCTACATTTTGCACATTGCTAAAAGAACTAAAATTCAAGGTCATTACCCCTGCCACAACAACAAACGTCTCAACCACATTATTACATTACAAAGCGAATTTGAAAACATTTAAATAAATAAGAGAAGAAACCTTTCTTGCACAAACAACTTTGTTCCAATACCGGTTGGTGTGTTGGCGTCTCGCTCGCTCGGGTGATGACTAATTGGTGTGAGCGAGACGGAGCGACAAGGTCACTGGTCAGCCGTTCTCCGTCAGACAGCGGGACGCGCGGGGCGGGGGCGTGCGCGGGCGCAGACGGCGCAACGACATGGCGGTGCGGCGGCCGCGGTAGACGTGACGTCACTCGCACCAGCTCACGAACGAACTTGCACGGAACCCCTCATGCGTAGGAAAACTGGATGCATTCACGACACGATAAAAAGCGTAATATGGTAACTATCGAGCGTAAACGTCGCGGAAAACATGGACGGGAAGTGTCGAATTAGCATGGAGTCGGCGAGCTGGCTGCAGCGTGACACGTGACGGGGCTGCACTTGTGAGCTTAGTCAGTCGTCACGCCAGATAATTGCAGACTACGTTAAAGTTCCCGATTGCTTTAGACCGCAGATTTTTGTATATTTCTGACATATACACGAGAATTCAGACACTAGCATTTGAGCAGTAAATTAAGGTGAAGACTACGTAAATCTTCATCATCTAAAGAATCGGTATCCATTAACGGAACCAGTTCATCACCGTCTCACACATCACATCACACACGCACATATCTACTTCAACAAATTACATAGTATAATGGCAGAATTCCACTTTCTAGAATAACATTTCAAATGAAAAATGTCTGACAAACGTCAGATATACATTTCCTGAAACTCCGGGAGTTTCCCAAGGGTTCAATAATAATCATCTTCGAGGTAATTAACCTCGTTAGTTGTTTTTCTGTCTGTTTTTGTTTGAGGACTAGCTTCTGCCAGCGGTTTCGCCCGTGTGAAAGTCGTTTTCTCTGTACAAACTTTGGACTCCCGTTTCATCGCCTAGGGGGTTGAATTTTGGAATATCCTCTCTTAGTGCTCGCCTAAGTCATAAAAGGAAACCTTGTGCAAATTTTCACTATCCTAGTCCTAGTAGTTTCGGCTGTACGTTGATATGTGAGTCAGTCAGTTTCTTCTTCTATTTGTTTTTTTAAAGAGTCTATTATATTTCCCACCACTGGGCATAGGCCTCCCCTTTCTCCATCTAAACCTCTCCGACTCTCTGTCTAGGGCCAACTCTGGCACGAACATGTCAGATCGTAACACACGATTTGTCTGTATACATTATAGATGAAACTGCTTTTCCGCGAGTGTAATCACCAGCTCTTGGAGATTGATAGTAGTGTGCGGTGCCCAGTATAAGAGTGTTGCAAACACACAATATTGGTCATTTCACACTGCCCACTGGTTTTCCGTTAGGTTATTTACGTATCCGAGTGGGGAGCCGTTTGTCACTGCGCCAATTTTTATAATTAGGCACTTGTCAAACTCCACTTGCCTTCAACGCATTCGAATTGCGTAACAGTTTGTTTTAGGATTTAAATTCTGATCATTAATTTCGTAGTCAATCAGCCATTTAGCTTTCAAACATAAATATTGGTAGCTTACTGTTCTGGTATTGTAAACATCTTTTATGTGTGTTCAGAGAAAATATTATGGCGGAGATTCTTGGATATACACGCTTCACACGAGTTCGCAAGTGGCGTATCTCCTTACTAATAACTGTCATATTAAAAGACAATTACAGTCTGGAAGTGTCTTTTTCATAGCAATAAACTCTGTAGCACTCAATAAACAGTCTGTGAACAGTTTCGAGCAAAACTTACTGTTCAAAATAATACGTTGCACAACGCCAAACCGAGTGCAGCTGTGGAGTTAAAAAACAACCATAATTAGCAGGTTTTTTTCCATGACTGTTAACAGCGTCTCGTCAACAACGGTGTGAGAGAAACATGTAAAAAAAAGCAGCCGTGCCCTAGTCTAGTTGACCCAAATAGAGCGTTTCATCTCGCGGCTCGTAGGCTCGATGCGAGTCATTTTCTCAGTGTGTCCACAAGCCACGAGAGATCATCGTCTCGACTCTCGAACCTTTTGAGTTCGTCTTCAAAGTTCTGTTTAACTACCACTTTTCCAGCTACTTTCGCATTCTCTTTTCCAACATTGGTCTTTTAATGCTGTTCACTTAACGTCTGAGATACTTCTGTTACAAAGTAAATTTTTTACGTTTCATATTATTTTGTTTTCTCTTGTTCTTAGTGTCATACCAATTTAGCAGCGAGTGCCAGGAATATTTAACACGAGCTGCAGAAAATTCACAATTTAAATGTAAGAAAAAGAGACGAGCTTACAGACTAAGCTCAGCGTAATAGAACCTTTAGTCTTGAAGTGGATGTCTCCAACGGGTCGTACGTTTGTATGCTACAGCTTATTACCCTTAGTTCTGGATCGGTAGTAAGTACGGCGGTGATGTAGGGTGAGCCTATTCGCTCGTCACTCGTATCCTGTGCCTCCCACCCCACTCCCATTTAGAGAAACCGGGCCAGTGGGGGGAAGGGAGGCGACCCGGGAATAATAATTTTAGCTCGGCGCGGTGGCATGGAAATGAAAAATGTCATACTGCTCCCGACACACACCGTGTATAAATGCTTTCACCTGCGATGGGATAGCCCGATATGCTTGTGTGAAACTACCATAAAATAGCCCGATGATGTATTAGAGTAGGTTTTTCGATGAGTTATGCTGTTATATCAGTGGCACGCTTTGTGTGAATTACGTTTGTTTATTTATTGTGTGTTCCAGAGCGGTTTGTCTGTTTGAATTGTATGGATGAATTCCTTTGTGCTTTATGGGATTACTTGTACTCGAGCGGGATAAGGATCTCTCGGACGACGGACGCTTCCCTTTGTTGTGTTATTTATCTACAATGTGCTTATGATGAATCGTTCCAAATACCGAATCGGACTTATTATACACAGAAGCTTAGTTTAAATCCTTCGTTGTAGTAAACAAACGAGGTATCCATTCTAAATCCTATGACGGACGCAGCCCATTTTCCTCATGGTAGAGGCACCATTACGCAACGCTGTCGTCTACTTGCATATCATCATTAGTACGCTGTCCATTGAGCATGAACACGAAGGGTTCAAACAACTCGCTACAATCACTGGCTTCGCATAAATTTACGCTCAATATCATTAATAGGATGAGCAGTGCTTGAAGGAGCATCGTCGCCATCGACGGACCCATTTAACACTTCCAACGTTATCTCAAAGATTTCGTAATTCATCCCTTCCATTTGCTTCGAGACAGAGATTTCGCTAGCTATTCGTTGAACGTTCTTGGTAACTCATTAGACCAAAGTTGTCGGTACTTCGCAATGGCATTGTTGGACATATAAGGAGCAGTGTTGCGCTCGCTTCGGACATTAAATGGAGCAGATATTTCGTGCCAAAAGGTTTCACGTCAATAAGCAATTCGTATGAGCCTGGAAACGCGCGTAACCAGGATGTTTCTAAAGATTGAAAAGATTTTTTGGGTAATATATGAAATCAGTGATGTGAACGAATTATTTGTAGTCGAATCCTTATTGAGCGTTATTCGGCTATATTTATCCGCATGATAAAATTAGTGATTCATTGTCCGCCAGCGACAACGAAAACTAATATAAGGCCACAAATATAGCCTCATAAAATACTAAGTTACGAAGGAATCACCTGTTAAAATATGTATTTGCACAGCGTCTACTTCACGGCAGTTTTCCCTTTGAAATTCATGCAAATGGCAGACATTTTGTGAAAATATCGGCCATTCGGGTCCTGATATTGATGTCAGCGAATTGAAACGTAACTATAGACGTGACAATAATCAACCGATTTGTATTCCAAGTACTAGGATGACAAAAGGGAGGATCCTTCATTATGGATATTCAAAGAAAAATGTGTGTAGTACTTCAAATTACTTTGGGAAGTTAAAAGGAATGGTTGTTAACGATCCAGAAACGTCTAAATAGTTGAAAGGGTTGACAATGAAAGGCGCATGGCTTCCCTGCTTATTATAAACGATTGTGACAGACCGACTGACGCGTGAGTGATATTATGAGGCTTCAGTTGTTTTTATTCCAGTTTTGAAATAGAACAATAAAACAAAGGACGCGATCTATATTTTACTGAGGTTACATAACCTTAGAGAGTTTGCGGACCGTAAAGGGAGCAAGATTGTTATGTCAAGAAGGGGAAAAGGTTTGGATTTTTGTTTACATAATACATAACATAATCACCTTTATAACGTTCCCTTAACGTTCACTGCTGGGACTCAGGCCTCTCTAGGAGAGGGAATGAGCCTGGAATACGGCTCAGGAGCGAACCCAGTGCGTGGTGATGGATGTCACATGTCTTTGAATTTTTGGTTGTAGGACATGCCGGTTTCCTGACAATGTTTTCCTTCACCATTTTGAGAGCACTAACGCATATTTTCTTGACGTTATGAATATTTTATTTCAAAAATCTTCATGTGCTAACTTAACTAACACTTGGCTAGTTTAAAAAAAATCAAGCTAAATTTAATTTTAGATAAAGTTTGTAAATTTATAACAACTGCTTTCTTTCTTTCTTTATAACAATTCCTTTTCCAATTCTATATTTCCAGCAACATTCAGTTCTTCATCATTGGAAGCTGTCGAGCTAATGGCCAGGTACACGTGGAAAATAACAATTTTAATGGGAAAATCGTGTTCATTCAGTGAATCGAAGTTAAAATAAACCTTTGAGCGCTCCTATCGCCGCCCAACGGGGACTGGTTTCAGCGCGAAACAAAGGAATCCACGTTTTTATTTATTTTTCAGTCCATTGCGCTTTTTTGATGAAAGTGATAGGTCTCGTTGAAAAAAGAGCAGCGAAAAAACTGCATTGTATTTCGTTTGTACTGTTTTTATCCGTTAATGATTATTTTCCTGCTTTCTTCGGAGTACGCTAAGGTCAATGCCTCACTAGAACCATCCTGGTGATCACCATCAGCACGTAGAAGTGGTCCTGTTGCCTCTCAATAGATCATGCTTAGGCGACGGGGTATTTCGAAAGAGTCGCCAGGACTTCGGACCTCATAGGGCAACTGGAAGAACACAGGCGAGTTTTAGTCAGTAAATTACCTAGCTGACTACCTTGAAAAGAAACACCGAATCAAACTCAGGGTCAATGTCAAAGTTACTTTTAAAGTCCATACAACAAACATGTAATCGATGAGTATGAGTAATCAATCGTATGAGAAACATGCAGATTTAAGTGGTCATGTCCAGTCAGTGCAAGCATTTGTCGGTATTCTTATATTATGTATGCTCAAGGCGCATCATAACCATGAGAAGCCAAAGAATACGGTCGCTGTGACCCGACATCGGCTGGATAGCATCATCATCAATATGTATGCGTTATGCGACCAAACAGTCTCCAGTTCCTAATAGTACCAGCAACTTACATCGTTTTTTAGATCTATAAATCTACCAGTCCCACGTACGATATCGTGTAGTTATCGCCTAATGTGAAAACGAACAATGTCACATTACTCCTGAAAGCAGGGATCTCTTAATCTAATCTGCTCATTTAAAAGAATTATATAAAAAATCTCAGTACCCACTCGAGTTTTGTAGGTTTAAATTGATGTTCTGATTACCTTCTTACTTTATATAAAATATTTTGAAACAAAGTGCTATGAAAAAAATACGCCATTCTAAATTGCGCGTCGAGAAGCACAGATGCGATTGTGTGTTAGATTAGTTTATATTACGTTTCTTTGTTTCTAGATGAAGCCATTTTGTAACCTCTGGCGATTAGTCAGGGTAAATTAGGAAATCTTCTAGTTAATTTAATTTATAGTTTTGCTGGCATAATCAGACTTAAAATGTCCCCATTGCTGGGACTTAGGCCTCGTCTATAGGAAGGGGAATGGGTCATAATCCCACCACGCAGGTCCAGTGCAGATTGGAGGATGTCAAGTCTTCGAATTTGGTTCTCGGACATGCCGGTTTTCTCACGATGATTTTATTCACCGTTTTAAGAGAAGTGGTGATGAAATAAATTTCACATAGTACTGCGCCTGGCTGGTTTTAAATTCGCGATCGTGACATAACTAGACTATATACGAGTGTTTTCTACTTTTACGCAGGCGAAGCCACAGGCAGACGCTAGTCATTAATTAAAGAGAAACATAAAAAAATCACATCATTTGTCTGTTTTATGTTAGAGAAAGAATAGCCTCATTTGGAAAAATACCTCGGACCCCACCGCCATACAAAACGATCTAAATGAACCATCACCTGCAACAGTTCAGTTAACGCCTCATCATTTCCACAATTCTAACTTTATAAAACTCCGACGCATACAAATTAACATAAATACGTAATTTATGTTAATATTACTGTACATAATACTGTGATAATTATGAATCTAATTAGTTATTATAAACAGCCGGTCCCTATCTATGACAAAACTCTATACAGACGGATATTTTGTAAAACCGGCCAGCCATGGCGAGGCGTATTTTATTTTTTGAGTAAAAAGTGTAAAAACTTACATTTATAATATTTTATTTAGGTACTTATTTTAAGAAAAGGCCACGGTGTGTAACTAATTTTATTCATACTGGTATTACTGTGTGTGTGGTTACTTAAATAAGAAAAATATAAATAGTTAATGTCAAAATAAATACAGTATAAAACATTAAAATTAATTTGCGTTCTTTTAAATCTGACAACTAGAGAGCTTGTTCAGAAATTGTTCGTATTAATTTACGAAGTTGCTAGCGTTAAAAATAAGGCAGCCATAAAGGTTTGTAATGGTGAGTGCTTTTTGCCATAAAAACAATACATTAAAATATAAATTATGTCTTAATTTAGTCTAGCTACAGGTCTGTTAAATAATTTCAGTTACAAGTATGTAGTTTTTACTGAAATGGCAGCATAATATCCCTACATAATATGTTCGCGGTTGACCATTATCTCACCTGATGGTAAGCGATGATGTGCATATTCACTCTTGACTTAATGACCCCTTAGGTTGTAGTTATCAGAAAATATAGACAGCGGCAGGGAATTCTATCCATTTGATCTATTGTAGACCACTATCTTACTTGATGGTAAGAGACGATGTAGTCAACGATGGAGCACGTGACTCTTGACTTAAAGATGACCAGGTTGAAGCTATCATAAAAAACAAGACTCCAGCAGAGTATTCTACTCCTTTGCTGTACGCACATTGGTTGTCTTAATTGACCCGTGTGCCTTGGCCTAAGTTTCATTCAAATCCGTTTATCCGTGAATTGAGCGTGGAGGAGTAACAAAGATACACAAAAATACAAACTTTCGCTTTAATAGTATTTGTGTGACGCCACGATTGTTAGATATCTGTAGTAAAAACATTTTATGGTTTTAACGAGAATTCTATAAGGAAAAGAATTCCAAACCTATCTATTTCTCATTCTAACTCCTTTGACAGTTTTTATTATTATTTTTTACTAAAGTAGAACTCGCAGAACGAGTTGTCGACTAGCTAAATAAATAATTCACACAACACTGCAAATGTTCCTTATTGGCTTCTAGAGCCAATAATTCATATAAAAATACAGTATCAGGCATTCTTTGATTCCGATCAAAGGTGAGGAACATAAATTTGCATAGACACGTTTAAGATGGGCGTAGAAAAGAAAAAACAAATACTCCTATGCATGTAAAATCCTGATTTGTAAATTTAGACGTCATTCGCGATGGTATAAACTGTTTATCATTTTTGTTTTATCATAAAAATCACGACGACCTGGAACTTAACCTATCAATACCCGCGAAACGAGACACAATAGTAAGACAATAACAGCGCGGTCCAATGAGACCGGTCGGGGATTCATTAATTAAAGGCCATCTTGGAACCACAAACAACAGTAGTAGGTTTAATCGTAAAAGTCTAACACTCTCTCTGGCTTCATCCAGAGTGAGACAAGTTATTTGTTGATTTCCCACAAAAAAAATGATCTTTATACTTTTATAACCTTACATTTTTTTAATTTTCCTGTACCTGGCGTTTCGTACAAAATCAAAACAATTACCAATTTTTCTTAACGTTTGAATCCCCAACCGGTCCTATGAGACCGCGCTGTTATTGTTTTACTATTGTGTCTCGTTTCGCGGGTATCTGAGTAACTACGGCACAACGTTAACAAGAAATTGTCAAAAATAAGTATCTAACAGAAAAAAAAACTTCGACTTCTGTCTGCCAGTAAATAATTCCTAACTAACAGTATCCGTGATCGGTGACACGTGCCGGACGGAAAACCAGGTTTTCAGTGTTTATCTGCTAAACAAAAGATACAAAGAAGTGCAATGAACTAGGCAAGAGCCACGCGGCGCCGTCCGTGTTTTTCTAGAAGAGGATGCGAATTTATTAGAGACCATTTGATAGATTGATTTATTTAACAAAGCTAAGTAACGGCACTTATCAATTTGTATTTTATTTCAGGAACTTTAGAATGTCCGCTACGACGATCGTTGTACTATGTAGGTGTTTCATAGGTCCATTTGCCACCTCGTTGCACGATGCCATAAACGAAACGTGTTCCTTTTTTAAATTCGCACAGAGTTGCCAGTGGAGGTTGATAAATTATTCAGAACTTATCTTTGTTACTTTTTTTCTGGTTTTGAATCGAAATAATGGTTGCTAAATATCCCTTACACTTACCTACCTCACAAATTTTGCTGTTTAGACGTATTTGACCTTTAAAAAAATCAATGGTGAGATAATTTGTTCTTGTAAAAGCCAGTCTTAATTAAAAGTCATCCCTAGAGGGGTATCCAACGATGCACTAGCGGGGTTTGCAAGCCGATGCCGTGTTTACTCAACGTGTTGACTGTTGACCCTTTCCCTTGTAACTTTGCTTACTTAGAGCTTCAATCTAAGGGCAGTTGCGTGCTTCCCCTTAGACAAACTGCCAATTCATCGTTCACGGAAACTGAGTATTATATTAATGAGATCATGTTTTGAGTCTGATGATGTAAAATCTTTGACGTAACTAGAGCGGTGTTAATTCCAATTTCCACAATTTATAGGTAAGCAAGCGACAGTTTTATACCGGTGATAATGTTAGAAATATTTTTGCCGACCACTTTTTCCGCGTTGAATAAAATGGAAACCACTCGGTCTGGCTGTCGCCCTCGCACGTCTATACGCAAGCCTATCTACGACTCACACGCCGGCTGTTGCTAGGCGCGCTAACCGGCCAAATCACGGAGGCGTCTATTTTAAAGCGCCTAGTATTTAAACTTCTAGCCTTTTTGCTCGGCCGTGATATGTATAACGCGTGTAATCCGACTAAGTTCTATAGATCACTGTAAACACGTAGGACAGTGTGCAAAGGGTGGATTCTCAAACCGGTCGGGTTGTGCAGAGTAAATGTACCGCGTTCATATGTTTCGCATTCAATTTGCATGCTTTGAAGTGTAGGGGGTAGCGTTGGCATACTAAATACAAACTATTCTTAACTCTACAGATATATTTGCGCTTTTGACCTCGGCCGTGTGGGAAACCACTTCGCACATTACGTTGAGTAAAATACTATTGTGTTGTTGAGATAGGAGATAATAAAATGTAGGTAAACCAAACTATTTATATGGAGTACGGAATAAGGCCATTGCTAAAGGACTAAACCACAAAATGTTTAACCTTTTGAACGCCAGAGCGTAAACACATCGGCGCCCCTTCTACGCCAAGCCACAAATTCAGTACAAAAACCTACAAAAAAAAATAGTGATTCCAACATCTTAACGAAAAGTTATCGATAACCAATGAATCCGTGCTTTTCGTTCTATATTTTTTAAATAAATATTATTCGTTGCATTGGTCTTTTATTTAACTTGACCCTATTTGGTATCATACTATCATTAAACAGCAGTTACTAAGTTCTAAGCAACCTAAAAGCAAACATTAAAATCAATAAATCAATAATAAGGTACATCACTAATCTGGTTCGTGACGTCATCCGCCGACGTGAAGACACGTCTCTGGCGTGGCTGGCACGACTTTTGACAACTTTCTCGCATGCGAGTAGGGATGTGATCATGTGATATTGTGGTACATAAAAAATAATAATATTTTATTATTTAAAACAATTTAATCATTTTACATATAATTATTAGTCGGATTCTTCGAAACTTGGCAAACTTATGTCATCCAAGTCCTTTTGCTGTCTTACTTTTTTTTTACGTTCAGTATATTGACATATGTGACTGACCGTTTTTCTTCATTTGACTGTCAGCCATTTTTAATATAGCCTCACACAATAATAATGCTTCAAATTTTAATATTACCACCGATCATAATAATAAATGTAGTAAAGCACTAGCAGACTCCCGTAGCGCTAATGACGTCACCGCTTGACGTCCATTCCCGTCTGTGGCGTACAGGTAACTGTCTATGAGCTCTTACATAGGGATGCGCGAGAGTGGACAGTAAACTATCGATTTAAGGATATCAATTATAAGTTCTTTTCCACATTTTTTTAAATATTATACATTAGGAATATTCAGATACGAATATTTGTCAGTAAAAAGTAATTGTCAAAGTAATAGTAAGCTACTTTCAATAAAATATTTCATAAATTTGGAATATAAGTTACCTTACCTACCCATCACTAGCTGACGTGTCTTGACGTCTGTGGCGTGGGGAAATACACAATTTTACGGATTTCGATTAGCAATATTTGACGATTGTTTTTTCTTGTGAATTTAAATAATGAATATATATCTTTGTGTCAATTTACAATATTTCACTAAAGTAGTTTGAAATAATAGGAAAAAGAAACACAGAAAACTTAATTTAGTATATTTATTTTGTATTTAAAAAATGTCTGTTTCTTGACGTCTATAGACGTCGGTGGCGTGTTTGGCACGATTTCGTTAGACGTCTATAAACGTCCGTGGCGTTCAAAAGGTTAACGTTTGAATCCCCAACCGGTCCTATGAGACCGCGCTGTTATTGTTTTACTATTGTGTCTCGTTTCGCGGGTATCTGAGTAATTAATTGACCATGTAGTCACTAGTTCAACCACAATTATGTGACTGAGTTATCAATAAACATAATTATTTATAACTAAACGTGAGTTTTATAATAAATTAGCTGTTTTCAAAAGACTTAATATTAAAATCAGCGTTGATTAGTAAGGTAAGGTCATAAAGAAGCGAGAATAGTATCAGCTGCACAGTTCAATGTCACATAATATTCACATTACTGAGGTAGCGTGTCCGTGGATCGTAAATATACATAGTGTGAATGTTTTATTTTGCTGGCGGTACGGCCGGGCCCCCGCGGTGCCCGCACTACGCTGGCGAGGGCTTGCACAATACATAGGGCTACATTGTACGCTCGCTGGGACCCCAGTACCCACTCATTACTCTCGCTGATAATAATTGAAGACTTACACGGGTTCAGAGAACTTTTAAGCTTCTATAGTTCGCACTTTGTAGAGTTCAAGCAACCTTTGTCTATGGAGTTCCAAGTTTAGGCCGCGATCGAGTTCGAACTTTGAAACATTATGTTTTCAAATGTTAAAATTGTAAACCGAAGAATATTTAAGACAGAAATATCGTTAGGAATGCTCACATCAGAAGCTAAACGCCTCAGGGAATACAACTCACTTGGTTCATAGCACTCAAACCCTGAAACTTAATAAGGATCAATTTGCAATTTATACGTAAGAAGTTTTCAGCTTGAAGACTTGAAATTGAGTTCAAGACAGTTTACTACCCGTAGCGTAGTGCCCTCACCCGGAGGACCGTCCCAGGAGGAGCTCGTCAGCCCTGGGAGGCAGTGGGAGGGCTCGTCGATTACTTACACGCGCGCGTTTGGGAACTGAGGGAAATATCGGGTGTAGGCGCTGAGCCCACGGACAAAGGTCCACACAATTGCGAGGGTTTCCGAAGATTAGGCGACAACGTTGCCGTAGAAACTTTTTTTATAAATCACCCGCTCGGAACTACGGAATACTTTCATCCTTGACGCAATTACACGTTAAACTGGAACTACGCTACTTTCGGACGTCTAAATAATTCCTTTATTGCTGCGAGTACAATGAATTCTCGAGGAAAAGCGCCCGTTCCTTCGTTATACCTTAATTTATTGCGACCTTTTGCGAAGCGTCCAAATATCGCATGTTGAGTCGTGATGAAAACGGAATACGAAAGCGTATTTTAATGAAGATGGAAGCTTGTTCAAGAACCGTTCATCCAACTCGCTAATTACAGAATGCAGATGGCAGAACATTGACCAAGTGCTCGAGGAAGGCGAGCGAGCGCGCGCGGCTGCCATTGGCGCGCGCGGCAGGCTCGGCTCCGTTCACTTCGCATGACATTCAGAATACTTTGTAGCGAGCTAACTACTACCTAGCAACACGGACATACGGACAGAAGGTGCACAAGCGTCTCAAGCGTCATTTTAATGCAGATCATTATGCGTACAGCTAAAGAGCGGAATTCCCTGCAGGAGTCTGCGTTTCCTGATAGCTATAACCTCGGGGTATTTAAGTCAAGAGTTTAGAACTTTGAGAAGTCACCCTTCTGTTTAATACACTGTATCTTCCGTTTCTAGCATTGAGTTAAACTAAACCAAAATACATACAAACGAATAGAAGAATAGTATTTTACTTGGAAATCAGGTTTAAAATGATCAAAACGATAAGTAATGTTTTTCAGACTATTGTCAGAGTTCGTCTCAAACTGTAGACCGGTAGCTTTCACTTCGCGTTTATAGATTTATTTAGACGAAATTTTAGACGAAAACATTTATAGTAAGGGAATTTTAGTAGGAGCTGTGTTCTAGAATGAAACGTAATCAAGCCAGTTTCTCAGAAGCATTGAATAGTCAATTAGGCGACACCGAGGGCACACGAAGTGTTGACCGTCTTGTCAACAAACGTATACAATGTATAGCAGTGCTGTATTAATCTGCAAGTATCAAAAAATGGCAATCGGGCTTCTGACAGTAGCGTTGCCCCCGTGAACGTAGAAAAAAACCTAAACAACATAATCCCGGGATAAAAAAGAATCTTCTGTGCTATTCCTCGCAAATTAGCACACGGTTAGACTCTTGTCTAACCGTGTGTTAATTTTATCCTAATTCGTTAAGCTGTCCGAGCGTAAAGAAGTAACAAACATACACACTCACAAACTTTCACCTTTATAATTATAGTTTTGATGCAAGCCGAGTTTTTCAAGTAGCGAAGAGCTCTACATCGCACAACACATCCGAGTATTTGAAACACAGGACCGGTCGTTATGGCTTCACTTAGAGGAGGCCTATGTCCAACAGTGGACGTTTTTCGGCTGAAATGATGATGATGTCGAAGAGCTCTCAGTATAGATCTGTCTGAAAATCTCATTTAACCTATCAATACCCGCAAAACGAGACACAATAGTAAGACAATAACAGCGCGGTCCAATGAGACCGGTCGGGGATTCATGAATTAAGGCAACATTTTCTAAACTTCTGAGCTTCGTAACTTTATTCCTTCTTGTTTTTAAACAGACTTGATTCAGAATTTGACATACTTATCTAATCTAAATCCTCAATCTTTGCTAGTCTTTGTCTCCTACAGAAGTATTCTCCTCACACTTTATAAGGTAAACCTTTTGTGTTAGTAATTCGTAGTGCGTAAGGGGTGTAACCACAATTCGGCTAAATTATTACGAATGGTAAGAGGTGAAGTTTGCCGTGATTGCGAGCCACACCCGTGCGGGTACAATGGAACGTATGTGGGGCCGAAGAGTAATGGCGAGATGTGCTCTCCTCAATAGAATGTAGCATCATTTGAATAGTTTTGTATGTACGCTCGTTGGTCCTGCCATACTTTGGTTGTTCTCTGTACTGAGATCAAATCTAACCGGTCACATTAACTTGACGCATCTGAAATGTGAGCATCCCTCTGTTTCCCCCCGCATTCCCTTAGCTCGCCCGGCATGTGTCAGGTATGGTCAGCATCTTTGTTACCGATACGCGCGTCGATAATTTGGCTAGTTCTCTGTTGTTGTTAAATTGTTTTTGGACATTATATTTCATCGACGCCAAGCGTCAAGTTAATGTGACCGAGTTGTATATTAAAACCTCATTTATGAAGAGATTTGAGAAAGCTTGATTTGCGGCTTGATAAAACAAAACCATCTACGAGATGTAACTCGGGCATAAAACGATTGCAAGAACGGGGAAGAACAAACACTCTTTTAGATTCTGTGTTTCCTGATAGCTACAACTCAGGGGTCTTTAAGTCAAGAGTGAATAGGTTACTTCTAGGCAAGCGTGCGCTATTGTCGACCTCGACCACATCATCATTTACGATGTGATAATGGTCAAATGCGAGCATATGCATAATACATGATTATGGTTCTTTTTTGTGTTTCCTATCACATACCCGCAAAACGAGACACAATAGTAAGACAATAACACGCGGTCTCATGCGACCGGTCAGGGATTCATGAATTAATAGTTGTAAGCCTTCCATGTACTAAATTAAAAAAAAACAAGTCCTTTCATCATCAACGTCAAAACAGCAAGCGACGCCAGCAGGCAGCGCACTGGTTAATACAAGTTGAGAGATAATCGCTCATGCGTCGTTTACGAGTCGCGCTGCGCATGCCACGCTCGCGTAATTACACCCTGCGCGTGAGTTGACGCAGACGGTGTGGCAAACGAGCTCGCCATTGTTTCGCTCGCCTCTTCAACATCTATTGTGGATCGCAAGGGGTGGCTTTTTAGACCAGGGGATGAATTGTGGGGCTGCAGAGTAGTTTGCATTATGAAGTTTGATGGATATGTTTTTAAATATATTATTTACTTGCTCTTGGTTGCTTCGTTCGCGTGAAAGTAGGTTTCTGCATACAAATTTGAACCCCCTTGTGGGTTTTCATTTGGAAGTAAAACCATGGACTTATGATATGACCATGGATAATATTACTCATAAAATGTTCTTAAGATACACGCACTCCATCGGCGACAGCATCGTCGCTTTCCATCAAGTGAGATAGCGGTCAAGCGCAAACTTATCCATGATAAAAAATTAACACCACCGCCTTTGTACCCAGAGTCACAGACTCACAGTAACCCCTTCGTACATTTCCGCGGCACAAGCCTTATACCCTTAGGGCACCATTATGCATGTATTTAGTGTAATGGCAACCCCGCCATGTCTGCCGACTGCCGACGTGAACGCAGTTAAAGCCACTTAAGATAACCGTAACCAGTTCTTGTATCGCTGATGGAAGCGATCGAATCGTAATTTGCTACCGTAATATCAATGGTGTATCGGTTTTGAATCGACGAAATCATAAGCTTTGAGTAATCTGTATCGGGTACCCATTACTGATAACCAGACCTGAGATTATACCTGGATTTTATGAGGTCTGTTTGGATTTTCATTAGCTTTGGGTTTTTGCAGTTTCTTGAAATCACTTTGGTCATTCAGTCTTATTCATCATCATTGGTTTTGGATGAGATGAGGGTAGCTCGGCCAGACTTCGTAAATTATACAATATATGACGTGCACTCATACCTTTAATGCCAAATTATGAGAGGAATACTGAAAGGATAAAATAAGTAGATAAAGTTGTCAAAAAATAATAAGTAAGCGCAAAAACAATACACGCAATATACTTCATCATTAAATTAGCGTTAAATAATACGCTGGAATATATTACGAGTCTTCTTAATGCAATAACTTCATATGTCAAAACGTGCCTATTATTTTTGACAACTCTGTTTTTTAAACCCTGAGACTAAAATGACATTTCGACACAAAAGAACTGGCGTCATTCTAGTAAATTTGACATTACTTGTGTCAATTTAGTCTCCGGGTATAAAAAACAGACCATAGTAAGTTTACTGATGGTTGGATCTCAATAATACAAATTAAAAAAATAATGAAGAAGTGTTGCCATATACGGTTGTATACTACAGAGGTCGAAGTACCAACTATAAGTAAGGTAAGTCAACTAAAACAGGTTACATCTGACAGATGGGCTGATAGCCATCTTTAAATTGAGCAATTTACGTAACACGAGACTTGGCACAACTGGTTGTTCTGGCTACTTCCTGATGCTGCGTAAAGGATAAACACTTACGTTGTATGCTAGATACGTTAGACAAGGATTTAGCTGAACATTATGAACGTCCCTATCGACCATCTTTTTAAGACAGACCTGTTCTTGTGTATGTTGTTGAGTTAATCATAGACTCCTTAAAGTGTTTGGGTCCAGTAAATGGTTACGTTAAATGGATTGGTGGCATTCATTAAATCCTCCATAGTACAGAGGCTCAAATCTGCGATTACCTAGAATTTTATCAGAATTGTCCATCGTTGGCTGCATAATTGTTGATTTTGACAGTTTGGTACTACCAAACTAGTCAAAATTGAAGACAATGACCGACAATTCTGATACAATTCTAATAGCAGACTTGAGGCCCTGGTGTATAGACACTTAGGGCACTGTGACGACGTGTGGCTCCTGTTCTGAACAAGGGCACCACATCACCACAGTCACATTGGATATCCAACGGACATATAAGACCTTATTTCGTAAAGTTGTATTTGCAGCGATCTACCTGGGTGCACAACCGATTTAGTTCCATGAGGCCTTAGTAATAGTAGATGTTTATGGGTTTCAAATAATGTCGGAAAGACAGTGTTCTAGTTCTATACTAAAAATCTTCAAGCATTATTTTAGAACTAGTAAATCTATAAAGTTCCATCGACTTGAAAACAAATAGCATTCATTCGCCATGTTTCAAAATACTGTAGCTTTTTTCTTTGGATTCAAATCAAAATATCCGGCTTGTTAGTGTTACGTAAGCGGGAACACCCAACTAGTTAACAAATTAGTTAATTAACAGCCGACAATGCGAATTTTATCTGTCACTGCCGAGTGCCACTTGTCATTAACTTGTACAAATTATATACGCGTGTGAGGCGGCTTATCTTCTCGTGGAGAACTACTCGTAAAAGCGGCTACGTAGAAAGTAACGAAAATATTGATCACTACCTGCCCGTACCAAAACATTCGTTTTGTGGGCGAGACTTTTGGGTACTTATAATCGCTTTTTAGTGGTAAAACTTCAAATTACTCTTTGCGCCCTGTGAGAGGAAGTGTCTGACTTTTACTGACTAAAACCCTCGCGTGTCCCTTCTGTTGCCCTTTGCGCTCCAAGATAGTAAGATTGCAGTATCCCGGCAGGGTTGTGGAATTGTTCGAAAGAGTTACTCCATGAGTTGATGAGGCACCAGCGAAATAGCAAATATGAATCAAATAAAACTTCTAATTTACAAGACGTGTTATCAAAACGTTGCGCAGTTTTAAAAACTGAGTCAACTCTGGCCAATAGGAACTCGGCTAACACTATAAAAACAGCATCGCATTTAGTTAAAACATTAATATTTTATCTTACAACTGATAAAGTTGTTTTTGCAAATCCCGAAATAAATAAAATTATTCAGACAAAACATAAAATGGCGGGGAGCCGGCTGAATGCGAAAACGCCTTTATCATGGTTAGTTAACATTAAGTTTTATCGCAAAATTGGGCAAAGGTCGTCTCGTATTCTGTCTGGAATGTAGTACATTCTTTGTTTTTTAATGCTCTAGATAGAAACTAGGTCACGTCTGAGCATCGGGAAGGAAAAAGCTAGTCAATGATAATAATAGCGAGGTCTACCAAGTTCGGAAGCGTCTGTACCGAGTCGCCTAGCTATTGATTGGTCATCGCATTGTTTAGGCCACGGTGATGACGTCATGACGTGGAACGTTATGTTATGTTCAGTGCTGCCATACATGAAAACCACTCATTCATTATTAATTTATTACTTACGTGCGCAGAAACACGTGTAGCTAAACAGAAATTAATTAATGAAATTTTGTAATGAATATTTTTAGCACTTCCACGACTATCTTTGTTGAAATTATATTCGCGTATCTTGTTACATTGGCTGACATTAATAAATAAATGATAATAATTAAAGTATTTTGAATACTATACGATCTTTAGTTCTGAAAATAATATGAGTACGGAACACAGTCTAGAATGCAAATGTTAGCAAACGCAGCGACCTTTCATAACGATTGTGGTTAGTAGACTAAACAAATAACAGTTTCGCAGACTCAAAAATACAAACAAATAAAATATAAACAATGGTTTGTGGATAAACAGCAGCTGCTGCGGCGCTACCATTCATTTGTACTGGATCGCGGGATTTATGTGGACGCCTGTGCTCGGCTCGCGTCTTGTGTGCGGACTACGGAACTTGTCGTTGGTTTCTTGTTTAAAATAATAACGAAATGCTTATCGATAGCCTTTTTTACTTCACCTAATTCGCAGCGATTCTCGTCTCTTTCGTACTACTGATCATAATTTCCAACGAAACGTGACAACCACATTTTGTTACTCCATCCGCCGCATTTATCAATTCACATTGCATAATTATTTTGCGGTTACAGTAGGTACGTCATTTCGCTAACAATGAGTGCACATGTTTGTGTGACACTGGCCGGCCGATAACACTATTTATCTCGTAATACATGGCCGCCGGGTATCGTGATGATAATCAGTAGGTATAAGCACAATGGACGCGGAAATGTGCCGTCATCTAAATGGTGCGGTGCAGTGCAGCTAAATTAATAGCGCTTTCGTTAGGCTGAATGACGCCGTGCCTTTGTCAGGGACTCTTTTTTAATGAATAGTGATGTTCCTATTTTGAATTGCATTTTTGATTAGTTTTGAGTAGGTGTATTTTAGCCATTCACCTTTGTAGGACCTAATTGCCTTTGCATTATAAATATGTAGTTGGCTTTATGATGGAACCTGAATATTACGTTTCTGATAAGACTATTATTGATCAAGCTTTGTTTGTCTAATCGAAAACCACAAATTTCTCCAATAAGAATCCAATTGGAATTGGCAATGTTTATAAATAAAAGTAAACTCAAGATGGTAGAATGAGGACGGCTTCCGAGGTATCAATCGCTCCTGTGTAACGTATGTAACTACTTCACAATACATTGTTTACTAGACCGATGGTAACAAGCAATATGCACTTTCTTGGTGCCGTCGCTTTACCTTTGAGATTACCATTAGGTAGGCGGCTGACTCAAGGGTGCAGCCGGTGAAAGTCAGACAAGGAATCAACCGATTGTGTTGGTGAGCTTCACAACACAACGCGATCTTAGACTAGAAAGTAAGCATCGTGGTACCTGTTTCCTTTTCAAGGGCAGGGCGTGCTTGGCGGGCGCGGGCGGCGGCGCGGGCGCGACGTCCTGCGCCGCCAGCTCGTCCAGCAGCGCGCCGCACTTGGCGCGCTCCGCCTCCTCGTCCGCCACCAGCAGGAAGCGGCGCCAGCGCGCCGAGTCGAAGCCCCAGTGGCACGTGCGGTGCTCCGCCTCGTGCGAGTGGCACACGAAGCGGCGCGGCGAGTACAGCGCCCGGCACTCCGCGCACTGCACTAGGTTCAGCTCCACCGCGCACACGCCGCGCGCGCCGCCGAAGCACTCGTGGTAGACGCGGAAGCCGGGCAGCTTGTGCGGGCGCGACGCGGCCGGCGCGTGCAGCAGCGCGGCGCACAGCCGCTCCGCGTCCGTCTGCGTGATGAGCCCGCACGACGGCGCCGACTTGGGCAGCACGCCCGTCGACTTCAGCTCGTGCAGCTGCTCGGGCGTGCAGCGCGAGCAGTAGATCTGCAGCTCGTCGCACACGCGGTTGATCTGCTCGAGCGTGAAGTCCGTCAGCACCGACGTGAGGATCTGCGGCAGGCACAGGCGCCGCTCGCCGCCCACGCTGAAGCACGAGATGGGCTCGCCCTCCAGCAGCGTCTCGCCGCGCTCGCCCAGCACGGGGTCGGGCGCGAGCAGGATCGGCGGCGCGGCGGGCGGCGGCGGCGCCGGCGGCGCGTCGCCGCGCGGCTCGGCGCGCCCGCTGCCCGGGCCCTGCAGGCTGCGCGGCGCGCTCGCCTGGTACGTCTTCAGCACGGAGGTGATGTGCGGCGTCACTACATCCATGTTCGATCACCTCCACTGTCGTTGCGGCTCGGCAGGCGCATGTCACGAGCGAGCCTACGCGCCTGCACGCACGACGCGCTCCGGCCGCGACCGAAACATGTCTGCCGAGGCGATTGTGCCGTCGCGACGGCCCGGCCGAGCACTCGTCGCCCGCTGCCGGCTTCTCCGCCCCGTCGCCGCACGCACACCCGTGCAAAAAATACGCAAATAACCTCAGTTTGTCACAAAACACACGCACTTTTACGTACAAAAATCGTACAACACGCACTATAAACTCGAAATCCGTAGAATATGGGAACACTGCGTACAAAAAGTCCGCGTAGCATCGGATTAAAGTGGTACGTAATAGATGCGGACGCGTGAGACTGGGGCGTGGATGCCGGCGACCGGCCGCAGTCAAAGCAGCAGACGGATGGCTCGGCTACTGGAGAGTCTAGCCGGCGCCCCGCGCGCCGCGCCCGCGCCCGCCGCCGAGTCACGTGACCGACCTTCCCGTCAAAATATCCAGAATGGCGGCGCGAGCCGCGGACCGCCCGCTACACAGATTATACTAGACAGACAGTCAGCTAGGTAAACATTCTACGGCTAGCTAGGTCAAAATTCACGGATTAAGTACAGCATTGTTTACTTATTTCATTAGTTCCAGGAGCATCTATATTAAGTTAATTAGATATTTAATAAGACTTTTTTTTAGCTGGGAAATCGGATAACTTCTTAGCTCTCGGAGGAGCAAGAGCACTCTCTTGCTCCTTCAAGAGCTAAGAACTTTTACAGACTAAAACCCCCTTTGTTGCTTCAGCTGCCCTTTGAGTTCTAGGGCCGCGGTAACTCTTACGAACTACCCCGATGCTGGTTGTAGCAAAATGAGACTGAAAACTTCCTTATCCTACCACAGTACCTCGTTAAGTGGGATTTTACAGTCAGAAAGGAAGTAATATACGGTATTTTTTATTATTTATAGGACGCGCTTGAACACTATCTCACTTGATGGTATTTGCTGATGGGTGTGCATTTTGTTTAGCCACCCAAAAATAGGAGCCTTACTTACACCCCTCAGACAGAAATAGGCACTGCAGCGTTCCTCGACCATATTAACACACATTTTGCGGAAGTGTTGGGCGTCTGTGATAAAGCGCATGCAGGCCAGCTCAAACAACCTTCAGAGCATGTTCGTGGGCCACTGCGACTCGCCGATGTGGTGGCACTGGTTGCGAGTTGCGACTACACACTGAGGGTGATCGCGTCCAGGGCTTGGCATAAACTGGCGCTACTGTGCGGTGCCACTTTATGGTTGTGATTGTCTTTGTGTATACCAACAATAGCTTTATAAGGTTTCTTGTGTTACTAACAATATATAGACTGTTGTCTGAAATATGTTGTTATTATCAACTAGCTTTAGCCCGCAGCATCGTCCGCGTACATAAAATATAGCCTATGTTACTCAGGAATACAGCAGTTTTCTATTGGTGAAATAAATTTAGCAATTAGACCAGTACTTCCAGAGATTACCTCATACAAACAAAAAAACAAACTTTACCTCTTTATTATATTAGTGTAGATAATAAAGTTTGAGCGGCTGTTTCACCGTGAAATAAGCACTGTCTCACCGTTGCCGTAGGATTCCCAACTTTTTGCTTATAAATAATTGAATAAATAATTGTAATTTGATTATATCACAAGCTTTTTTTATGTAACATACATATCTATATATATAAAAATGAAACCCGTTTTCCGTTGTCACGACATCACATGAAAACGGCTTGACCGATTTGGCTGATTTTTTTTTTTAAATGTTCCTTGAAGTTCAATGATGGTTCTTACGGAGAGAAAAATTGAAAAAAAAAAGTTATGTAAAGTAGGGTAGGTAGGGTAGTGTAGGGTAGTGTAGGGTAGTGTAAGGTAGTTTAGGGTAGTGTAGGGTAGTGTAGTGTAGGGTAGTGTAGGGTAGTGTAGGGTAGTGTAGGGTAGTGTAGGGTAGTGTAGGGTAGTGTAGTGTAGGGTAGGTAGGGTAGGTAGGGTAGTGTAGGATATGTAGGGTAGTCATTTGACGGGAGCGAAGCCGCGGGTAAAAGCTAGTGTTATAATAAAAAGAAATCTAGCAGTAACGGTTTTACTTTAAAGGTGCAATTTTTTAAAGAATTGGCGTAAAATTACAGATTAGGGAAAGTGGAAGACAGAGGAGTAGCTAGTCTCTAAGGGGTCTCGTAATCGTGTAATAAAAAAGGGGTGCCCTCTTTTATTTGATTGCAGTACAGCCCAGTGCTAGTTGGGTTTAGGTATTTCGTAGTAAAAACAATACCCCTTTTATAAATTGTTTTTTATTACGAAATAAACCCAAATAGCACCTGACAAACCGGAACTCCACAGGCCAATAGCTGAAGAGTCTATCATTACTAGTAAGAATTTGAGTTTTTAGACAGTAATCTTATGCTTGGACCCTGATAATGGGACCCTGAAACTTGGGGGCCCTTACATTTGATACGGTGGTAGCTGCATGTCTGGTAGAAAGGAAGGCAGATTTTTACCCTTCAATGAGATAGCAAAGGCGCATAAAATAACAAGTACCTAAATATAAATGCATAATTCTGTAGTTACATTAGGGACAGTAGTGTTTTTAATTATTTTCACACCTGATAATAGAGTACCATTTTACCTCCAAGATGCTGCGGTAGTATAGGCTAAATACAAAATATACAGTGGCCACTCTGTATTTTTGCATCATCCTTGGCGCCGCGACACGCGCGGGGCGTGCGAGGCGCGCGGAGAGCGGCGGCGCGGGGCGCGGGGAGGGCGGGGCAGCTGCGTCTACTCCGCTCGCTCACAGAGCTCCGTGAAAACTGCTTTTATCGCTACAAATATCACCCATTCAAAACTCAACCTTACTCCTTCACAATAAAGTCCTATTCCAAGATAACAGTCATCAGTTGTGCTATAAATTATACAGTTGGTAATCAAACTTAAACTTTATGTCTGTCTGTTTAAGATTACTTTGTGTTCGTCGATATTTATGAACGTTATCTTTGTAAGTTTATGTAGTGTATAGTATAAAGCTCGCATGTGTGAATGCATCATGTAAGTACTACTTACCATTTAAAACTGACTATCATATCAGTATCAACTGATCCAACATCATAACAATTTATAAATAAATAAAAATTTAATAAATATCATATTTAAAATAATTTATTATTTTGTTAATTATTCATGAATACCCGACCGGTCGTATGAGACCGCGCTGTTATTGTTTTACTATTGTGTCTCGTTTCGCGGGTATGTGATAGGTTAATATCAGTTTAACTTCATAAATTCGAAAGCAAGAGGTTGTGATTTGTGCGTCTGATGGACCCTGGTGCCAGTGGCGTAGCTAATGCAGCATCAGCCGTAACTATATTAACGGGGCCCTCGGATTTCAGGGGCCCCCACTTGTCATCTCCGTTAGGATTTAATGTCATCATCACTAATGTAATGCCCGTCTTACTGTCAAGCACAGAACGGTAGGACGGAGTCACGATAATGTTTAGGGCCCAGGAGCTACGCCACTGCTTGGTGCTCAGTGATGCGACAACAAGATTGTGAATTTGTCAGGATGAATAAGAGATGATAATTATAATGATGGATAAGTACCTTCTTAATTTTATTGTATTGATATCTTGTAGATAGTCGTAGTATATTTATAGGTGGACAGTAAAAGCGTCAATACAAAATAATCCCCATAAACAATTTACTGAATCTGGCGTGAAAAGAAACATAGAACAAGAAGTATCTTTTTCCAATCATTTTCACGATTTCGTTTTCTTTACGTTATTCCCGCCATTATCCCGGTTTTTGTGTTGCCACTTTACCACTCTTGTGTCGAAATGTCATTTCGTTTCTCTGCCACGCCCAGTATTGATTTATTTATTTTATTGCTTATTTTTAATAACAATTTGTAGATTTTGAAAAAAGTTATGAGTTACGACGGCATAATTTCTAGAAAAACAATTCATAAACAATTTTCTTACTGGCAGCATGATCTAGCAGTCAGTCAAAGAAAAATTGTTGTTTTGTCTCTGGTTTATTCACACCGCGTTCCAGTTCTGAGAGGAGGAATGTATCATTTTAAAGCATAAATGATTAAAGAAGACTAATTTTTCAGGAGATTTTATCAGAGTAAACAATTTATTTATGAGTGAAAACGATGTTTCCATGAAAACTGCTAACCTTGAATCATTTGATGTATCTATTTTTTTTTGTTGAAAAATATTATCACGTGAATAATTAATTTTATTACTGTAAACTTCATGAATATTGAATGCAGAAAATCGGTCTAAGTTATGAAACGTCCTTTAAAATGTCATGTCATTGATTTGATTGTCAGGCTTCTCAGGGCAGTAATCTTTTACTGTTTGTACCTATTATTTTTTGTACAAAATCTTTTCCATCGTCGTTAAATTAATGACTAGGCGTTCAGCCTATGTTTGAGTAAGTTATCTTTAACAACTTAAACTGTATTTGGCTTAAAATTACGTTGCGACATTACATTAAAATTACCACAGTGTAAGTAAATATTATTGTAGTAACTGCATTTTTTACGTATTATTTGCAGAGATTGATGGATCCTTGGGGCAGTGAAGTTATCAATTCCGAAGTTGTATCGGAGTTTGAAGATAATTTTAAGCCAACTTCCGAGTCCGAGAAGCTATCGGATTCTGAGCAGTATCTCGCAATTTTAGGTAAAATAATTGATAACAAGTTCAAGTTCTAATCACATTTTAACGATGTTCGATTGGTTACTGTTGTCAGTCGGCAGTTTTGTTACACAATATGATATAATGTGGGGCAGTGCTGAGTGCGGGGTTACGAAATATATCGGGTGTCACTTACAGACCTCCGTTCACTCCACGAGGCGCCGTCGCACCGTTAGCTACTGTTCGAAGGTCGCGCACTTAGAAAGTCTCATAAATTTGCACTTACTACAAGTTTAGAGTATTTAGTTCTTGATCAACCTACAATCACTTCACTTCTTCCTTTTCTTGTGGTAGTTTTATTGTATAGTTACATGCATCACAGAAGTCAGTACTACTGGTCAGTAAAAACTAGTTTTAACATTTATCTTTTCCCTCATTTCAGAGCGCAAACTGAAGGCAATCAAATCCAAAAACAAGGTTGTGGAAAACTTAGCAGCATACAGGGCTGATTGTATTGATCGGTTGATGCGAGAGGGTTGCGACCTAGACCCCGTTGTTGGAGACACCGAGGACGAGAAACTGTTGCAGGAATAACTTCTCAAATAATTACCAACCATTGTAAGTAATCATGGCAGGCGCAGCGGCTACTAACATTGACTTGTCAGGAGCAACCTACTGCATACTCACCGGCGCCTCCCAGGGTATTGGGAGGGCTATTGCAGCTGAACTTGCTAAGCACCTTGGACCTAAATCTTTAATGTTACTGCTTGCACGTAACAAAGATCAACTAGCCAAGACTGCAGAGCTCTGCAAATCTGCCAACATCAAAATTGTGTATGAGTCTATGGACCTCGCCAAAGCAACTGCACCAGAGATGTTAAACGTGATTTATAGCTCTTTAGAGGGGTATAAAATCACTGACTTTGCTAACTGTGTCATTTTCCACAATGTTGGGTCCCTGGGTAACTTGTCAGTGGAGACAGAGCGCATGGAGAATCTGGAGGAAATGAGGCAGTACTATGATCTGAATGTATTTAATGTGATCACACTCAACACTCAGTTCCTTAAGGTTTTCGAGGAGGTTGAGGACAGAGTTATAATTGTTAACGTGACATCTCTGTGTGCCATCAAGCCCATGAGTGGTATGGCCAGCTACTGCAGTGGTAAGGCTGCTCGGGAGATGTACTTCAAAGTGCTGGCTGAAGAGAAGAAGCACATCAGAGTGCTGAACTACTCTCCCGGGCCCGTCGAGACATCTATGATTGACTATGTGTTGGCTGAGACAGTGAACACCAATCTGAGGGATGTATTTTTGTCATTCAAGTCACAGGGGGCACTACTAAAGCCAGAGATTACAGCAAAAAAATGTTTGAAGGTCCTTCAAGAAGGCAAGTTTAGCCCGGGTGGTCATGTTGACTATTTCGATGATGAGTAGATATCTTTAACTATCTAGAAGTAGCTTTCTTACTTGCATATTTGCCAAACTATCAATGTGATTATAAATTATTAGCTTCCAAGTATTCATGTGATGTCAAATGTAATCTAGATTATTTCATATCAATCTGTGTTACTAACTAAGGCTGTTTCACTCTTTAGGGATGTATTTAGAACATAATATGATGTGTGTGTTAGCCATTGAACTCCATAGCACTTGGTGTTGTGTTGTCTTGTTGTGACTAATAATAATCAAGATTTTATAGTCGATCAATTGTACCTTATGTTCTAAAAACCTTTGCTAATGATAATTTGTTATTGTCTAAGCAATCTCTGACAAAATATTCACAAATATTGATGTTATGTTTGTTTTAGTTTAGTACTCGTAAACTTGGGTTACTTTGGCACATGTTTATTAACCTATAGGAACATGGGACACTGAATTTACTGTGTTTTTTTGTCCCTTTATTAACGCCATTTTATTATTTTACGATAATCAAGGTATGAAGTGGAATTTGTTTTCCACCTCATACCATGATAATCGTAAAATCATTCAATATTCATTGATCAAGCCATAACATAAATTGTATTGAGTTCACTGTGTTTCTGTCTGTTTATTAATTGTACACTTTAATGTATCACCATCACATATAAAGAAGAAAACTAAAACACATACATACAATGGTTAAGAAGTTGGAGCCAAAGTTATATCTCAGGGCCAAAGTAATCCGACTTTACGGCAATGTCTATTATTACTGGAGGTCTGAAACTCGCACAAAATTCGATATCTAATATCTTTTTTTATTTTTAAATATTGATATGTTTAAGTTTGTGTTAAATTATTATGGATTGAAATTATTTATTAGGTTACTAAGAACCGTTTGGGAATATTTTGTCAGAAACTGCTGAAAATAACCATCATAGTACTAGACACATTCCATATTAAATGATGTTGTTGATGTTTTAGAAATATGAGCCGAGTGTCCCATGTGCCATGATGGTGTGAAACCAAACACTACTCAAGTTACATAGTTCGTTCCTAACATTCCATAAAGTTACATGTATCTAGTAGTCTATGAATGCAATTCATATTAAAAATAAATGCTTGAAATAAAACTTGTTTTTATTACCCTCACCTTATCTTTTATTATTTCATGATAATTAATATGAGTTACATTCATATTTTTTCTAGAATACGCTTCTCTATCATTTATTGTTTTAACTTTTGACCCTTCATTTGACATTTGGCTTCGTAAGTTTTCATAATAACTCTACATTGGGTAAAGTCGGCTAATTGAATAGAATATCAATGAGTCAAAATTATCATCATCATCATCTCAGCCTAAAGACGTCCACTGCTGGACATAGGCCTCACCGAAGCATCGCCACAACAAAATTAAAACTATAAGCAACTAGCTCACTAATTGAAAAGTAAATCTAGAAAAAAGCAATGGAAGCAAGCTAAAATTATAATATGCTTTCGTGGCGGATCATAAGCTGCTATTCCCAGAATGCCACAGAATAGAAGCTTATCGATGGGTAATCAAGAAGCGATATGAGGTGTCAGAATTTTGCTGACTAGAACAAAAGCGTGTCCCTTCAGTTTCCCTTTACGAGAGGTCATCTCCATCTGCAAAGCCATGATCCAGCAAAGGAGGCGACCAAAAAAACACATACCATTAAACATTTACCAAATACATAAAATACTACTGGTATCGGGCGCGGGAAGGTTTGCACCTCAAAGAGATACCTATACGTGTCCGTAAAACGTAGGTACAGATAGTCAGAAGCCAGTAAATCTGACTCCAGTTTTGTCATGAAGTACCATGTTACACCAGTTAATGGGTTGCGGAAACTTCCTTTATATGTTCTGTGGTTGCGAAGGTCTGGTAGGCCGCTCCTCGTAAAATACTGGTATTCAGCTAAATCCGGCTTGACTGGAAGCCGACCCCAATGTAGTTGGGAAAAGGCTAGGTAGATGAGAACGTAGGGGCCCAGCAGGGTCGAAACTTACGGGCATGGTTTATGTGTAAAATGAACCCTGGAGCCCTGGAACGACGGTAAAGAAGGAACAGGAGTGGTTTTTTTTCAGAAAAAGTCTAACACGCCCAGACTGGGAGAAGTTATTAAATGATTTCTCAACTAAAAAAATAATCTTTGAGGCCGGAAGCCGAGGGAACTAGGTAGAGTTCTTTATCGAAGTAACCTTCCCATACTAATCGGAAATAGAATGATCGATGTTTTAGATAGTAACTAGGTACAGTCAGACGCAAAATTGCATGGATAGTACAGGAAAAAAAATTGTGTGGACCGAGAATTGACGCGATGAGTATTTTTCGAATACTTTAACTGAAACGTTCACGGGAAAATAGACATTAAGGTATCCATGCTATTTTGCATCGCACGGAATCGCACCTTACATACAATACGGTTCTGTAAACAAAGTTTTATGAGGCTCACATTTACAAAGTAACTTTAGTGTTTATGTATAATTAAAAAAAAAACGCTAATTGCATAGGAAATCTATTAAACTTCTTGCGGGAAAAGCTTTCGAAGGCAACGAACGAAGGAACGGGGCGGGGTTTAGTCACTAAGAATCTGACATGCTCCGCCCAAGAGCGGGAGATGTCATTCTGATGATTCCCCTTCCTGAAAAAAGCCTAAGAATAGAAAACTTTGAAAATTTCTTTAAATTTTATGAAAACCAAATGTTAGTAATACATTTTGTGAGGTCGACAATACACTATGCGTATTAAAACTTAGAGAGACTTGATGAGTAGCGAAATGAACCGAACGTTCCAAAACGTTAATCACCGAACCGAATGGTCCAGAATATTGGCTACCGACCACACTAAATCACTCATACACGCAGTAGGTACCTACCGGCTTTAGGGTAGGACGTGGTTGGGCGATCGCAGGAGCCCAAAAGGGGTCTGCTATTAGAATAGTATCAGAATTGTCGATCATTGGCTTCATAATTGTTGATGATTATATGGTACTATCAAACTGATCAAAATTGAAGCCAATGATCGAAAATTCTAATAGCAGACTTAAGGCCGTGGGCACCAGATTTGAGGTAGCACCGGGTTTCAATGCCAGATAGGGATCCGCACTATAGAATTACGCCCAAAGCGCTGCTAGTACTAAAACTAACTCTACATACACGTTAAGGTGGGTCTACGCGAGAGGAGCGAAACACGAGCCGACCTTAAATTCGTGCAGTGTCACTCTTGCTCATTTCCTCGAGTCGGTCTAGCCACCTGGAGAGACCCACTATCTAGATCCACCTTCAGGCCTCTTGTACACGGCACGTTCTTCGCCGTTCGTAGCCACGGCACGTAAAACGTACCGTGTACAAGCGGCCATAGACTGCGATACAACACTGATGAAACACGGCGGCGGCGCCGTGCCGTAGCGTCGCCGTTTGTGTCAACAAGCTTCCCTACTGATCCATAAAACACTGCGCACCGTGTTTACGGACGGCGAATTGACCGTAGCTAAGTACGGAGTGGATGGGATGGGGACGGAAGGTTCTAGAGTGGCGGCCACGTATCGGAAGACGCAGCGTTGGAAGGCTTCCCACAAGATGGACCGACGACCTGGCGATGGTCGCGGGAATCCGATAGATGCGAGATGCACAGGACCGGTCGCTGTGTCGACGCTTGGGGGAGGCCTCTGTCCAGCAGTGGACGTGTTTCGGCTGAGATGATGATGATGACGTACGGGGTAAAACCGTGCCATGTATAAGAGGCCTTAGGTTACTGGCGAAAGTCCAAACGCGCAATGCGCCGTTTACCTCAATCTCATTTTTCTTTCAGAAACTAATTCTTTTTATAAGACCATCTTCTTCCGCAGATCTTGTATGTTTTAAATAAATGGATTGATTTGGTAATCGCATGAAAACAACGCACAGAAGTAATTAGATTGCTTAGTGCGATTGGACTTGGTATTACATGGATCTCACATCTTTTTACAGTTGAAGAGCTGTGTTGCGAGACTTGGGTTTTTACAAGCTGTGTTTTTGATGGGATTCTTCTTATAAGACCATTTTGTTCCGCAGGTATGATGCCCTCACAGTAATGGCGGGTCGCAAGAGTCTGTTCATCTTCCTGATGGGCCTGGCGTGGAAGTGCCGCTACAGCATGCCGCTGCTGCTAAGCGGGACGGTGGCCATCCTCGGCAGGGCCTGGATGTTCCAGATCAGGGTGCACACCGTACACAGGCTGCATGAGAATGAGGTAGGCCCTTAAATGATTTAGAGGTATGCAGAACAGGGTGTAAAATGCCCGAAAAACTTGATTGAAAAGGAGGGTCCTCGGGCCAGACGGTTGTTGTGTCTGGAAGGGTATAGTGTTTTTTTTTATTGTTATAAACTAGTGCTTGATTGCGATCCCACCTGATGGTAAGCAGAGATGCATGATGTAAAGCAGTTTATTAAGAGTCTATTCACTCTAGCCTTGAAGTAAATACTCTTACGGCCGAAACCAATAACCTATGGATCTCCAGTTTTGGCATACTGGAGATTATAAAACAAATGATACAATACAAAAATTATCATGTTTTCTGTTGTTTCATTTGTTTTTCTATCTCCGATATGTGACAGATAGGTTATTGGTTTCGGCTGTAAAACCAAGCAATCCTGTAGAGGTCGGAACAAATGCGCATTACCATTAACGAGTTATATAGAAAAAAGATTACATAAATCTCTACCTCCATTTACCTTCGTAGGCATAAAATCCTTTCCACTCCACAAATTGAATATCTAGCTACTAGTTTGCACCGCTTAGATTATCTGTTTGCCCTTGCGTGCATTAAGCCCTCGCCAGTTAATTCGATTACCTAGTGCACTCACTGGTATTTTGCAACTACTCAGAACTAAGCGTATTAACGAGTCATCAATCCTTAGCACAAAACGTTTACACGTGTAGAAAAAGGCTGTTTGAAAAGCAGAATTTACTGTGTGCCGTGGTATGAAATTTTTGGCTAATATTCAGCCGAACGACGTCCACTATTGGAGATAGGCCTCCCCCAAGTGTCGCCACAATGAACGGTCCTGTGCGTCTCGCATCCATCGGATTCCCGCAACAAATCAAACTACAATCAACAAATCTGCTATTAGAATTGTATCTAAATAATCATTCATAATTGTTGATTTTGATAAGTTTGGTATTGTTAACTTGTGAAAATAACTAATTATAATTATGAAGCCAATGATCGACAATTGAGATACAATTCTAATAGCAAACTTGAGGCCTTGATTGTTGGTCCATGATGGCTTTAAAACTCGAAACTCAAACAAAATTTCTTTTATTTCAAATAAGTGTCATATAAGTGTTCATGTAGTAGGCGCTTATAAAACGCCAGAAACTAGAGCACAGTTCCAATTGGTAATTTCCTATAGAGAAGAACCGGCAAGAAACTCCATGGTTACTCTTTTAAAATATTTAACCACGAGTTTCTTGTCGATTCTTCTGCATAGGAACTTCAACATGCCAAAGCAAGGTTTCAGAGAGCTTAGTGCGAGTTGGTTTTACGTTAACGCGATCGACACGTTTATAACGTTCGGCGCTCTGATTGGCTCGCTCCAAGCTCGTAACCAATCAGAGAGTCAAATGCGGTGAAAGTTTCGATTACGTTGACGTAAAAACAACTCGCACTCAGCGCACTGGACATTACAGTAAAAAAAACAAAATTGTTTTTATTTTAAATAGGCCTGTATGGGCACTTATAAAACGTCAGAAGCTAGTGCACGGTCGTTTCCTATGGAGAAGAACCGCCAAAAAACTCCATGGTTACTCTTTTCAGTCACTTTGTAACAACAGTCTATGTTTCCAGTTGGCTTACTACGATGAGGATGATGAAGCTGAAGATGACGAGGCCACCTGGGACACCGAGTCTTCAGACTCGTGGGAGACCATCGTGGAAGAGGTGGCATACGGCTGATCACACTGTCGCCCACCCTCAACCATCGCGGGCCAAACCAACTCCGTTATTTACCAAATTTTAACAATCGGCGTAGCTTATTCCAGGGGCATTTAATTTATTATTTCGACATTATTTCTAAATGTTTTCGTTACAGATTTTACTTTTTTTTTTTAAGATAGGCATGGTGGTTTTGGCTTCTAAATTATGGTGTTGGGTATGCGGGGAATTTATCGAACGAACTTTATTTATGTTTAGTTTAGTGACTATACTTCTTAAATATGGTTTCGGACGTACACGAACTTTCTGAGTCAACACGATATTCGTTTTGAAATATGTATTCTTAAAATCATATATATTATGTTAGCGAGGATACAACTACATGGCAAGGCACCCTCTGATTTACGACTAAAATCACAGATTGTACATTTAATTTTATTTGACTGCTAAAGTCTCGTACGAAAAAAAAAAACTTACAGCCGAACATGTAGAACCTCCTCCTTTTTGATGTCGGTTAAAAATGAACCTTACCTTTACGATGTCAAGGTTCATAGTAGTTGAAATGCGATTTAAGAACCTTGCTAATTAAATTTGGTAACAAACTGCGGTCTAAATCTTACGACGATGTTTTTCAAGTAAATTTCAGTGAATGTTTTATTTATTCGCAAATTGATTCAAATAATAAAATAGAGCTAAGAATTTTATCGTAGTATTGACTAGCTCAATGAAGCTTGAAGAAAAGGCTGATTCGATAGATTTGCTACCAAATACTGAAAACACATATTAGACTCTCTGTTGAATCAAACATTCAGAGTGACTAGTGCGAGTTTATTTAACGTTAACGCGATCGACACGTTTATGACGTTCGGAGCTTCGATTGGCCCGCTCCTTTGTTTAACTCTCTTAACCAATCAGAGAGTTAAACAAGGTAAACGCTTTGATAGCGTTAACGTAAAAACAACTTGGATTCGGACAGAACTTTGTAAACAAACGATGCGAAGCTAAGAGAATAAGAAACTGTGTGAAAAAAAAACAAGGCGACCGTGTAATAATATTTTTTTGTAAGACTTCATAGTTATTGCACATTTTTGAACATGAAATTAACCTATCAATACCCGCGAAACGAGACACGATAGTAAAACAATAACAGCGCGGTCCAATGAGACCGGTCGGGGATTCATGAATTAAGGTGAATTTATGTACAACTCGGTCACATTAACTTGACGCTTGGCGTCGATGAAATGATGTGGAAAAACAATACAACAACAACAGATAACTAGCCAAATTATCGACGCGCGTATCGATAACAAAGATGCTGACCAAGATGCGTCGAGTTAATATGTGACCGAATTGTAAATGTTTGTGTTTTCAAATTATAAGACCCTGTAAAACAGCGTTGCCAGATTTTTTTTGCTACCTATATCAGGGTTTTTAAACTTTTTGAGTGAAATAAGCGGATTCTTTCTTCGAAACCGGGTCATAATAAAAAAAAAAGGTAATAAATTGCCATAAAAATCTATTTTTTAAATATGATATTTTAAATCTAATTTACCGTATCGGCGGGCGAGTAGTACACACTTGTCTGTGCCACCCGGCCTTGCTTTCTCAGCACGCCGCACGCACGGTCAAGTTAGATCCCGGAAAAGCGGGACTGAGGCTGTCCCGCTGTGATATTTAGTTTTCATTTAAAATGTCGAAACGTACGTATGCCATGAAGTATCGTGTTACCCTAGTTAATGGGTTGTGGAGGTCTGGTAGGCAGCCGCTCCTCGTAAAATACTGGTATTCAGCTAAATCCAGCTTGACTGGAAGCCGAGCTCAATATAGTTGGGAAAAGGCTAGGTAGATGATGATTTAAAAAGTTGGGACGTCTGGCAATGCTGTAAAATGATGCCATGTAAACTAGCAATGCGCGATGGCTTTCGGTAGTATTCGATTGTATTCGATTGTTGGAATATCTCGATTGTTCTCGATGGCTTCGACTTTGACACAAGTCTCGAGTCCGACTTGGTCTGTTATGGCGCAATTTCATTAGTCGATAGGGCCCGCATGCGGGGTGCGAGAGATTTCTGGAATGCGTACCACAGGGCCCACATTCGGGGAACCGTAGTCGGTATACCGAACATGTATTGACTTGGTAACTTTCATTGGTTGTTATCCCGCATGCGGGGACTCCCCGCATGCTGTATACCGAACGAGTTAACGACTAATGAAAATGCGCCATTATTACGACTGGCGCATGGCGCGTTCATTTGCGAGTTGTTCCTCGATGCTTTAGAGTGTCGAGTGGCACTCTGACTGATTCAAACAATCTAAAACTAGTGGTCGATTCCGTCGACTCGAAACAATTGAAAAACATCTCGATTAATTTGTAGAACGGCGAATCGATGGTTTCATTTATCGACTCCGATTTTTTTCGTTTGGTAAAACGTCTCGGGGTTATAGTCTGTCTAATGAAAGCGCGACCTGAGAAAAAGAGATTGAATCCAAAAGTTTTGTATATGGTTTGAATAACTAGTAGGAGAATAATGTTTTAACACGTCACAATTTTTTTTATTTCTTACAATTGCGGCTGAATAATGTTGCCAATTCAATATAAAAAAGAATACTCCAGGTCGAGCTTTCATTAGATGCACTCTACCTATCGCTAATGTAAACTCAGATATATATTAGGTACTCTGTTTGTATTTAAGACACAAGTTTGCACTTGACTGTTAGGTTAATCTTTGGCAATGAATAATTGCTCATGTTTCTGTACCTATCAAACGTTCCAATGTGGTTCTGGGTTCAAAATATGTATTAAATTGTAGAATAATACACGTGTTTATAGTAATAGGAATAAATATCTCAATTCCAATACGTATATTTGTTTTTATTTATTTTAGTTCCATTTTCTTGTTAAGAGCTATTTGAAACTGTACCTATCTTTTTTTGGCGGATCTACAGGTCTAAAATGGCCATGTTAGTAGAATCGTATTAGGATCATAATTATGTTTTTTATGCGGCAGTATTTACACGGAATATGATTCTGATGTGGCAACTAGACTTGTAGACATTAGATCCACGCCACGCGACGTGATTCTACGTCCAAAATCAGGCCTAGCTCACGTCTGGTCAATATTAGACAGACGCAGACGGAATTCCCACACTTTCTGCCACCATCCCGAGCTTCCTCCATGGTCTTAACCACGACCGGACGCGTAAGGTTGCCTCCGCTGATCGCCGTATGTGAAATTATTCCTTCAAACCAATAAAAGAAGCTATATGCATATATTTACATAGAATAGCGTCATTTTGTTCAAAAGTTCGTGTTTAGTCCTTGAGCCCTATTTAGTATTGTTCAGTGTTTCGTCCGCCCGAGTGGGGCTCACCTCCACCGTATCTATGCTCGACCGTGTCCTGCGGGCAATCACACAATTTTGTCACCGGTCGTTTCTTCCGCATGAGTCCAGTGCAGGAACCTCCCGGACTTACCATGAGCGGTTAAGATGTGCGTCATGCGGAAGGCGAGGACGCCGTGACAGCTTTCCAGCAATTACTTAAGGGACTTACCCCTATAAGTGCTCTTGCCTCCAGATCCCATGGTGCTAGGCCAGCAAGGAGACATGCCGCTTCGCGGGAGACCGTGTGGTATCCCCGCACCCTCTTGATGGCCATGACCCTCTGGCAAGCGTTCAGTTTTGCAGCAGGCTCGCTATCGCAGCAACGGCGCCCACATTGGCGCTTCGTAAAGGTGGACCAAACAATCCCCGTGTAGAGCCTCCGGCAGGAGGCGTCTGGATCCCCTAGGTTGGGCAGGAACCGCGTTAGGGTAGCCCCGGTCCGTTCCAGTTAGGGGGCCAGAAGTCGGAAGTGCTACTCGACAGCCCCACCGGCTGTTAAGGACGAGTCCCAGGTCATCAGTTCACATCGTCGGCCCGACGCCGATGTGATCCTCTCCTAACGTTATTTGGGAACCCGTTGGTGGCGCGTGCCGAGGAGAAAAACACAAAATAGGTACTACTACTGCGTCTGTATTTACTATTTTTTTATCATAATTATAACTATGAATAAAAACTTCTGGTTGCACTGTCACAGCCTGGCTGGAAATGGATGTCAAATAAGACAATTTTAGCCAGTCCTTCAGTCAAAATCATCAATCCTCCAAAAACATGCATTTTTAAACCCAAATTTTAGTTTTTTGTTTAATTTTTTAAGAAAATTATAATTTACAAAAACAAAGTACAAAATCCATATGTTTTAATTAATTAAATAAATAAAACAATAAAAAAAATCAAGAAAAATGGGTGCTGACAAAAAACAAGCTCCTCCGAAGAAGAAGCCTGTGATGCCAAAGTACATGAACTTCATCATCGGAGGCACTAGCGGGTAAGTGTTCGAGACAGGTAAGGGTTGAGAGTTGTCGAGGAGCGTGCTCGCCCTGGGCAGGCCTCCGCTGGCACCGTCACGGACCAGCAGGACACACAGCCACGGTGACCCACCAGGGATACAACCATTTATCTAGAGTCTACAGATGTCTTCAGGAATAACAAGCATGCAAAATTATAAAGTCTTAAGAGGAAGGAATCTAGCTTGTTGCAAGATACACATAATATTATTGGGTAAAGGTGTCATGCAGCCCACTACACCATATCATACCTTGGCAATCGTCACAATGGTAACACCCGGGCGTGTCTCCTGCCTGAATCCGATGCAGGAACCTCCCGATGTTGCCATGCCCTGTGAGGATTTACCCCCGTGATCATGGCGTGCACAACTGCCCAAGTATTGCACCCATGCGAAGTCGGGGCTGGTCGCTACAACTATTATACAGGGTGTTCGGTACAACGTGTGCCAAATTGATATGGTCGACTGGAGGGGTCATCTGCTATCCTTTCAGACCCCTAAACACTACCTACCCATGTCATGTGGAATTTTTTTCATCGACTATTTAGTGTTTTTTTGAAAATAGACCCGAATTTTACATTCAAACACAAATATTAAAAAATGTATACGATGTAGAGCCCCAATTTTCGTCGAGAGTCGCGTAAAATTAACATTCAAAAATGTGAATTGAAAAATGATTTTTGCTAAAATGGTACCTGAATCACTTAAGTAATCTGTTAAGTATATCACTCTGAAAAGGTGAAATCTGTTCTCAGAGTATACCATTTTTCATTGGTTTTACTAGAAACAAAAAAAAATAAAATTGCATACTTACTAATTTCATAATTTTTACAAATACTTACTGCTCCAATTTTGGCCTGTCTTGCAAAAGCAGGCCCGAAATCTGTTTTGTATTTCTAAATCTACGTCTAAATAAAATTAAAATTGAGCCTCTGCGTCGTATACATTTTTTAATATTTGTGTTTGAATGTAAAATTCGGGTCTATTTTTAAAAAAATACTAAAAAGTCGATGAAAAAAAATCCACAGGACCTGGGTAGTATTTTGGGGTCTGAAAGGGATAGCACATGTTGACGACCTATGTAGCGACTATGTAGCGACCCCTCCAGTCGACCCTATCAATTTGGCACACGATGCGCCAAACACCCTGTATAACCGGCGGCACGTATCTTGGCAATGCGCAGAAATCGTTTTTTAGATCTATTTGGTGGTCAAGCGGGACGCGGGGTATGAGGTAGCGCCGATCCGGCGCGCGATTGGTGCAGTATTATAATAGTAGTTTATGATTGGTGCGTTAGACGACTTTTGCCTCCGCACTGCGTTACGTCCCGTTCGCTCATTCGCTGTTTTGTGCACCATGCGCGAAACTTGCCAACTTATTTGCCGGGTATTATATACTACAGTTATCGCGCGGCCTCCGCGCCGCCCCCCACCCCGTTCCTGTCGCAGCATTTTAAAAGTGTAATATCTCTAAAAAAATCGTTTCAAAGGTTCAGCTAGCGTTTGAAATGTAAGCGCAAAAAATGAGTTCATTTTACGATATCACATTACAAACCTCTGAAATTATCATTGTTGCTACGAGTATATTATGCACTAGCTGTCCCCTGCGGTTTCACCCGCATTCTTCGTTACTGCTCCGCTCCCGTGGGTCGTAGCGTGATGATATATAGCCTATAGCATTCCTCGATATAGGCTATCTAACACTGAAAGAATTTTTCAAATCGGACCAGTAGTTCCAGAGATTACCCCCTACATACAAACTTACAAACCTACAAACTTACAAACTTACAAATTTTACCTCTTTATAATATTAGTATAGATGTATTATTATTTATTTATTTATTTAAACTTCATGTACAGTGGTGGTACATAGGCGGACTTAATGCGTCAGAAATTCTGTACCAGTCAACCTTAATTTTATTATAAGTACACATTTATTATTACACATATTTGTTATTATACACATAAGGGTTAGTTCACATCGAGACGCGACGATGCTGGAAGAGGCTAGTGATTTTGTGCTGCGCCGCGCGCCGCCGCGAAAAGCATCGCAACGTTGCGAGGTGCATAGTAAAATCGTCGGTAACACGACGTCGCGAATGTAAAAACGTTCCGCTGCGCAACGGGACGCCGCGCGGCGTCACGAGGCGCAACGCTGCATGAAGCAATGTATTCTAAATTCTCACAATGAAATATCTTTTCTTTTCTTTAAAAAAAATCTTTTTGTGTAGTAAATAAAGTTCTATTTCGAGTCACTATTAAAATGTGCACGCAGCGTCGCTCCGTATCGCGTCTCGGTGTGCGCTGACCCTTATGCCGCGGCCAGACTATGCTCCTCGCGCTGCTCATCGCTCTGCTCCTCGCGCTGCCGTGATTTGCCGCGATGTTGCTCTCTCTCTCTCGCGCGCAAAGACCGACAAGATAGGGAGCAGTGGGCAGGACGAGGAGCATGACGAGTAACGTGGCCACACTATGTCTCTGCCTCCTTTCCTCGTTACTTCCCATGCTACTCGTCGAGTGTGTGGCCGCGGCATTAAACCTCGTAAAATAAAAAAATACAAATTGCGCGATTTGCCACTTATAGGGATGAAAGAGATAAGTTTAAGGAAATGGAGAGCGTCTCCCTCCTGCTGTGGCTATTGGTGCTAACGATTGTAGTGTTTACAGGATGATGGGAATCAGTGTAGTGCAGCCGGCAGATTTGTTGAAGACCCGAATGCAGCTCTTGGGTAAAGAAGGCAAAAATTTGACGATGATGGCCGTAGCTAAATCAATCCTGCAAAAGGAAGGTGTCAGAGGCTTCTACAGGGGTCTTACGGCGGCTCTGTTCCGGCAGGCTACCTACGGCACGGGCAGGCTGGGAGCTTTCAACGCGTTGTTCGATATGCACAAAGCGTAAGATACTGTTCTTCGATAACATAGGTTTATTTTGCTCATCGGGCGAGTTATGTTTCGCTTTACAATTCGCTTTAACCTGGGTTTGATAGTCCTATGCTAATAAGGGTGACCCTACTCCGGGATTGTCTTGACAGATATGAAAGAACTCGTTACTCACAATGCCGCGTCAGGCCGAAGCGGGACCTGTAGTAACTTCGATTAAGGGGCCCGTGTGTAGGCCTAAACATAAATAAAATATTTAGCAAAAAGTTTTACGTAACACTGAAACAAATTACTTTAAACGATACTAATTAATACAGTATTTTTGGTAAAACCTATCTAGGCAGTTTTGATTATGGTTTTTGTGCACCTCATGTGAAAAAAGATTAAAGGTAAAATTAAAACAAAATCGAAGCGTTCTCGAAAATGACGCTTAAGACATTTCACGCTGTCTTTTGACAAATAATACAGAAAAATGTTTTAATTGTTATTCAAACTCTGTCTGTATGTCAAAACTCGCTCGAGGAGTTATTCTAGACAGTGTAAATATTTGCATTCACATGTGCCAGGTACTTATTATAATCCTATTATCGCTTTTCTTTTTCCATAGTAAATACGGTCCCCCCTCATTTCCGAAGAAGGTAGTGTTGGGTATGGGTGCCGGGGCGTTCGGCGCTTGGATCGGCACGCCGGCCGAGGTGGCTCTCATCCGCATGACCGCAGACGGGCGGTTGCCGAAGGAGAAGCGGAGGAACTACAAACATGTGTTCAACGCTTTGGGCAGGTTGGCATTTTAGTGTTTAGATCATAGCCTGTAAACATAACGTCATGCATGTCTTCGCTAAAGGGTTAGGACTTGGCAAAGTGACCGTAGGATAGCGCTTGACTGCGCGATGTGCCGTTGTGACGATATGTGATGCTGCGTCAAGTGAATGCACATGATAATGTCGTAAAACCCTTTGGTAGAAGACTGATTGCGAAACTTTTGCCGACGACTCCGGTTAAACAGATCTCACAGGTTCAAATGCGAGAGGCCACTCCTCTGGTCGACACACACAGGTGTCTCTATTTACAGATGTTTGGTTGGGCAGATCCTAAAACTTACCAAGCTTCAGATGCGGAAAGTAACGGCCGTCACAACTGGCCACGGGACCTTTAATAGGCACCTCTCTGTCTTAGGAGTTATAGACAGCCCACTCTGCAGAGATGCATGGAGGAGGACGAGACTGCAGCTTATCTGCTACTAAGCTGCCCAATAGTTGCAGGTTATAGGGCAAAGTACTTGGGAGACCCAGGTACCCACCGTCAGTAACACCAAGGCGCTGCTGGCCTTTCTTGAGGAGCTGGGGTGGATCGAATGACACATTTGACCCACCCGTGCTGGGGTGGAGTTAAGGATACCAGCCCGTTTTACTATACTGTACTACATACTATTTTGCAGGATAACGCGCGAAGAAGGTTTGACGACGTTGTGGAGAGGCGCCGGCGCTACGGTCACAAGGGCTATGGTCGTGAATGGCGCACAACTGGGCTCCTACTCACAGGTAAGTCTTTATCATCATCATCATCATTTCAGCCGAAAGAGGTCCAGACTGTTGGACATAAGTCTCAAGTGTCATGTTAATCATGAACTCATGATTTTGTTTTAATTTATTGATAGGTTTGCGTTTGAACACTATCTGCCGCGCTGAGAGACAGTTAATGATTCATTAGCGTCCCTTAATATCCAATAGCCGGATCCACACCGGACGACCCAAAATGGATCGGCGATCCCGCGATCCGCGATGCAAATCGTGATGCGTGGAGCGTGGATCGTTCTAGGTTGATCCAACAGCAATCTTTTGCGATCCTGACTGGCCTGCTCCAACGCGCTCCTGCCGATCCATACTGAATCAGTTGAATTTTGTCTGGCTATGGAGTCACAGGATCACGTGATTCCGCGCGCTCTCCACCGCGCACATGGATCGCGCGCGGCACGTCTACACTTCACGCTCCGTGGAGCGCGCTCCATGCCGCGCGCGATCGGAGGGCGCCGGATCGTCCGGTGTGGATCCGGCTATTAAAGTTAATCATAGCCTAACCTTTACTTAACTTCTTAACGGTTGGCAGTTTTACAATGTATCTACGTTGTGAGAGTGGATTCCCAAAACGTTTTGTATGTAAGGGTAGGATGACCGCCAAGTACCGGTGGCGCAATACCGCCGGCCGTAGATACGTCTAGTGGGTCGAGGAAAGAACGCACCTCGCGGAAATAAGTAGAGGTCAGTTGCCAGGCCAAGATCAGTTGTGGGAAAGGGATAATCGTATAGTTCCGTCACTCTCTCACATCGAAATCATGTTCTGAGACGTCAATTTAGCGCCCCCTACGCTAGTAAATTTTATGGAGTCGCTTTGTGACACGGTTTTAATACTTGCAGTGACAGACGGTCAGAAATAATCTTTTGAAAAATATCCATTAACGTAATTTAATAATAATGCTTTCAGCCATCGATTACACGTTTGAGAAGTCTTAAAATATTGCTAAGTATCTTGCTTTAGGCATTTACTTGCTTAAAAGGCATTCCATACTTTGGAAAAATATCCATTAACGTAATTTGCAGGCTCGAGAAATGTTACTACCTTACTTGGGGGATGGCTTACCTCTGCACTCCATAGCTGCCATGATCGCTGGTTTCATCACTACGGTGGCGTCACTACCTATGGATATCGTCAAGACAAGGTACATCGTACTTATCACATCGTACTCATCACGCATCATTATCAGCACTCTCAGCACTCATTATCTCGCTCTAGGTATGCTTTTTTCGGGAGCTCTAGACGTCGACGATCTCTTTCGTCAACCCAGGCCCTAGAAGGCTTCGACCCTGTCGGGCCCCTACAGTTTGCTGACTTCTCTTAGAGGCGCGCGTGGAATAATACGCGCCGTCGAACCACATGGGCTTGGTCCGGACTGTTACCCGACGTCCTCCTTCGCTAGCATTACTGCTCCGCAAAAGGATGCGACCGCCTGCCACTCTTCCTCGCTGCGGACCATGGCCTGTACCAGGGCCCGGCGCGAGAGGTCACTGCCACCAATTGCCACCACGAGGACGCGAGGGGGATGCCTCCACCGTATGCTCCACCGTGTCCTCCGGGCGGTCATCACAATGGTGACACCCGGGCGTTTCTTCAGAACGAATCCAGTGCAGGAATTTCCCGAACCTGCGTCATGCGGAAGGTGAGAACGCCGTGTTGCCGTTCCAGCCACTCCTCAAAGAGGGGACTTACCGCCCCAATGACGGCGTGCCCAAAACTAAACTAGTGGTTGGAAGTGAAAAATTTAGTAGTGACTTGGAGGTTTTAATCTTATAAGACAAATCCGGTTAATCAAACGACATTACGGTCACCCTTTTTTGTATTCTCTTAAAACTCACACGCGGCACGGTGACACAGTGGGACACGTATGTCCCACTGTGTCTTCCGGGCGGTCCGACGACATCCGACCGTATCTTTCGCCTGAATCCGATGCAGGAACCTACCGAACTTACCACGTCGGGTGAGGACCTGCGTCAAACGGAATGTGAGGACGACGTGGCCCAACCACTCCTCAAAGAGGAGACTTATCGTTAGTGGTCATAGTTACGGCACGGCTCGACACCGGACTCGAAATCTCAACTGCAAAGTTGAGATTTCGAGTCCGGTTTGTATTCTTTAGGTCTCCCCTCAGAATGTACACATTTCTTTTAGGTTTTCTTTGTTTTTCTTTTCATTCTTGTTTTACTATAACATGACTAGAAAAGGTCACATGGCCTACCATGTGACGGCACCTATACCGTAAAGGCAAGGGGCCGTACTTTAGCCGTATAACTTTGGGCCAAGTTCGGCAACCAAAAGAAACACAGTTTCTCGTGTTCCTATTGGTTAATAAGCTTGTGCTATAGTTTTACTGAGGGCCAAAGTAGCCACTCTCTTCTCGGTATAGGTTACCACTTACCGTTACGTTAATGACTAGATACTAATCAATCTGTTTGTTCCAGAGTACAAAATTCCGAAAAGGGTCTAGGCCAATTCCAAATCCTGTCTCAAACCATCAAGAACGAAGGTGTCCTCACGCTGTGGACCGGCATGATACCAACCTACGCGAAGATCGGACCCCTCACCATCCTTATATTTATATTCCTTGAACAGCTCAACAAACTTTATTTCAAAGCGACTGGTCAAATATAAATGCTGGGCTTAGGAGTAATGAGTTGTCGAGCGAATTAGCTAAAAGGGTACTTAAGCGAGACACAAAAATAGAACTAAAGGCCATTCATGAAAAAGCAAAAATAAATAAGCATAAAACAAATAAGTTTCGTCTTGCTGAAGGGGTTCTGCAATGGTGAGCGTTGAACAAGTGGCGTGCTAGTGTCATCATAGACAGGGCTTCTAGAAACTGATGTTTGGTATATTTATTTCCTTTTGTAACATCATTACTTAATTTTATTATGTATCTACATCATTTTTCGGAGCCGTAAGCCCAATTTTTTTACGTACCTATTTGAATCTTTCAGTTTGGGATTAAATGTCTTTAGCATGCGACTGTTTATACGGTAAAAAAGAATTCAGTATAACAGCTGTATGATCCCAAACTCATATAAAAATAGTTCATACTGATGATCGCCTTATGAGCAGGATCATGTTCGTGCCCATAACTAAAAATTCAAACTTATTTTACAAAATAGGTAGGTACTCGGGGTTCCTGCTTTCAGCAGCAGATTTTTCGTTATCGTTTCCTTGTCTATGGTTTATTTTGTCTTACACTAGCCGCCATTTTTTACCGCGCTTTCTTATGTCATTCGGGAATGTTAGGATAGTAAGAGAGCCTAGCCACGAATATTGTGAATTGTAACGAGTTCTTATGAAATTTGCCAGTTTTCGTCAGCACTCCACTCCCAGTTTATTCACTTCATCAGTTTAGTTTGTGCCGCTACAATTTTTGCACTATTTTAAGCCGCCAATATGGCGGTCTTAGATCCCTCTTTTATATTGGTAGGCACTTCTCAAGGCTCAAGTCCATTGGGTCAATAATTGGCAGTCACATAAAACGGTTTTGTAAAGCGAATAAATTGGTAAATAGACATGGCATGTTTTTTGAATCCCGCATCGCAGGACCTGTGTTATGTCGACGTCAAGTTTAGTGAATTCCTCTCCAGTAGCTCTCAGCAACTCAAATTTCCAAGTACTTTTGCATTGCTCCTATTATATTATTATTGTATTTACCATATCATACACTCGTATTTATCAATTTTGTAACATTTACATATATGACTATATTTGAAATATAAACCAATATGGATTAAAAATAATTTGTCTTTAATTTACTTCATCCTTGTTTGTAAGAAGTATTGCACCCTTTTTGTGTGCGTTACCCAGGCAAAATGTTTTGCTTTAGAGAGATGAGACTTAAACAAATAATTAGTGTATCATGAGGAGCAATTTGTTTACTAATAGCAAAATTTGTTTGAATTGTAGTTTTTAAGTTATTTGAGAAAAACAAATTTTGCTGGAGTAACGTTTGAAACGTTACCCAGGCAAAATAGTCTTTCAAAAATTAGTTTCAGCACGGAACCAAATACATGAATAGATAGCTTTTGTTGCGTAGTAAATGTTTATAAATAGCAAAATTTGTGTGTGGTATAGTTCTTTAGTTATTTAAGATTTTGCTGCGGTAACGTTTTGGTATTTCCCAGATCTCGAAAACGGCTCAACGCAGAAGTTTGAAAAAAATACCAATAAAAGACCTCAATTTGTTTAAATTTGTTTAATCATTAGTTTTTGATTTGGTTGACGTAAACCAATGTAATTAAATGGTTTCAAAAATCAGAAGAAACGGGTTTGCAAGTAAACCAATACACTTATAACCAAATAAACAGCTGTAAAAAATACCCGTGGTTCGACGCTTGTTTACATCAGAAATATTAGATTTCATACTTTACACATTAAGAAGATAAAAACAAATTTGATTTATTTTAGACTGGTCGTACTTTAGCGATCAAATACGCAGTTCCCATAACATTAAGGGCCTATTTCACCACCTATGATTAAGTTTCGAGTATCTTACGTGACAGATAATTTCATACAAATTCTGTCAAATTTTTGAATTTATTCAGTGAGTAGTGCCTACTCGGACATTGTGAAACAGGCCCTAAGAAACATGGCATACTTTAAACAAATTAAAATGATTCCTGACAATTCCTTCCTGTTAATTGCAGCTTTGAATTACGGCTCTAATGAAAGTTATCTCAAAAACAAGATTATGTCAGCAATTCTCTAATAAGCCGACCAAATTGAAAAGGTCACGTAAAAGCGACTGCACCGTACGTACGGGTAATCTTCGCAAATTAGCAGCCTGGTAACCGATGTTTTGTACAGTTAAGCAGAAAAACGTTATTCGTGAAACCGATTTTTTAATATTTTTTAAGTGCAGTACCATATTACACAATTTTTACTAGTTAATAAAAGTGTAATATCATAGTGTATAATTTATAGTGTGATTTAAAACAATACAAACATATATACATGTAGCTATATTTTTAGTACTTAATTTGTTGTTTCTGTTAAACCAAATGTTTTATTGATTTGTTAAACAACAAATTAAGTACTAATAAATTATACACTATGATATTACACTTTTATTACCTAGTAAAAATTGTGTAATATGGTACTGCACTTAAAAAATATTAAAAAATCGGCTTCACGAATAACGTTTTTCTGCTTAACTGTACAAAACATCGGTTACCAGGCTGCTAATTTGCGAAGATTACCCGTACGTACGGTGCAGTCGCTTTTACGTGACCTTTTCAATTTGGTCGGCTTATTAGAGAATTGCTGACATAATCTTGTTTTTGAGATAACTTTCATTAGAGCCGTAATTCAAAGCTGCAATTAACAGGAAGGAATTTTCAGGAATCATTTTAATTTGTTTAAAGTATGCCATGTTTCTTAATGTTATGGGAACTGCGTATTTGATCGCTAAAGTACGACCAGTCTAAAATAAATCAAATTTGTTTTTATCTTCTTAATGTGTAAAGTATGAAATCTAATATTTCTGATGTAAACAAGCGTCGAACCACGGGTATTTTTTACAGCTGTTTATTTGGTTATAAGTGTATTGGTTTACTTGCAAACCCGTTTCTTCTGATTTTTGAAACCATTTAATTACATTGGTTTACGTCAACCAAATCAAAAACTAATGATTTTAAACAAATTTAAACAAATTGAGGTCTTTTATTGGTATTTTTTTCAAACTTCTGCGTTGAGCCGTTTTCGAGATCTGGGAAATCCCAAAACGTTACCGCAGCAAAATCTTAAATAACTAAAGAACTATACCACACACAAATTTTGCTATTTATAAACATTTACTACGCAACAAAAGCTATCTATTCATGTATTTGGTTCCGTGCTGAAACTAATTTTTGAAAGACTATTTTGCCTGGGTAACGTTTCAAACGTTACTCCAGCAAAATTTGTTTTTCTCAAATAACTTAAAAACTACAATTCAAACAAATTTTGCTATTAGTAAACAAATTGCTCCTCATGATACACTAATTATTTGTTTAAGTCTCATCTCTCTAAAGCAAAACATTTTGCCTGGGTAACGCACACTTGGATTGTTATTAAATTTAAATTTTGTTTGCTTTTGGTATTAGGTAGTATCAGAGCGCTCGTCAGTAAATGCAATAGGATACAATAGGTCTCTCTAATTTCAGTACGCAGGGTGGTTTGGCGGTTAAATCATACAAATTGTAATGTACATTGGTAAACGATTTATTCAATTAAATTAGTTCTTCCAAATGAGTCACCACTGCCATTCTTCGGTGAAGTCTTGGTCTGTTGGGAAATGCCTCCTGAAACAAATGTCCTATTGAATAACTGTAAGTTTGTGGGACAAACTGTCCCCTTGACGCGCAACGACGTCGTATGTATGTGATCCTAAATGATGAGGAGCAAGTTGCGGGACACTGAGGCATGTGATAGTTACAGATCGTTTCACGACCATGAACCATGAACCAATAGATGACCACGACGCAGAAGGCATATTTTAGGTCCCTTTGGAGGTACACGTCAATTAAACGTTGTTCATCAAGTTGGGGACATTTTGTTTGAGGTTTGATGCTAAGCGAATAATTATTAGTTGCAAAGTCACCCGAAGGAAAGTTTTGTTGCTATCGATCAACAAAGTTAATATGATGAAGTCAATATGTAGTAGTTATGTACACTATCGTCTGTTCTATAAACCCGGAGACTAAATTGACACAAGTAATGTCAAATTGACTATAGGAATGACGCCTGTTCTTTTGTGTTGAAATGTCATTTTAGTCTCCGGGTTTATAAAACAGACGATAGGTACGGATTTTGGTGGCTGTTATTCCAAAGGCATATTGACGTAGAACCGAAGCGAAAATATTAGAAATGTGGATAGCATTTTGACTCCTCAAAGTACCTAATTCAGATATTTCTATCGAGAAAACAACACTCGTGCATTCGCACGGATTCGACCGAATGCAATCATCGATTTTAGATTTTCGCTTCGTCTTTGTGTCATTGTTCGTTGAGCCTTGAGGTCTGTTTAAACCGACATGCGACGATGCATATTGTTTCAAACTATTATAAAAGCCAGCGTGGGATCGGCCATCGCTGTACGTTACCTCCGGTGAGTGGGCGTGGCCGGCGAGGCGGGCACGGAGCGGCGCGGGGGGGTGCGCGGGCGCGGGGAGCCGGGCGTGCGCCGCGCCACCTCGCCCAGCAGCGACAAGCACGAGCGCGACAGGCGTTGGCTGAAGTTCTGCCAACATCGAACAAAGAAGAAAAAGAAGAAACACTAAGAATTAAACTTATCTTACTGTCGTATGGATTGTATAATCGTTTTTGGTGTACCAGTTAATTTCAATCTTAAGCTATCACATACCCACAAAACGAGACACAATAGTAAAACAATAACACCGCGGTCTCATAGGACCGGTCGGGGATTCATGAATTAAAGTGATAAATTCAGTCAAATGGGATAAATAGGAACGCAGGGGTGAATAGGAACAAAAATTTGAAGGGGATAAGTTTCTCAGAATTTTATTTTTAAGTCGATTTAGGCTCAAAGGTGCAAGTAAACATGATAGCATAGGTACATGTAGCTCAAAGATACATCATGTCGCTTAAGATTAACATTATTTGAAGTTATATATCAAGTTAATAACTAAGAACGGTAATCACCGATTACTCACGTGTATCATACGACGTTTTTCGACACACTTGTGAAGAAAATAAATGAAAAATCAGCTTTATTGAGTAGCTTTATGAAAAATTTATTTAGAGAAAAAGTTCGTAAATGTGCAGTCAGTAAAGTTATAATTAACTATATTTGACGGTATAGCGATCCCATGACATAGATTTTTTACTTGAAGGCGTACAGCACAAATTATTTTCCTCAGAAATAGTTGTTGTAAACATTTTTGTAAAATCTATATTTTATATTTAAATATAGCGTCAAAAAATTGACTTTTTACACGAAAAATTGCGGCCATAGACTAGCTACTCTAGCTCTTGGTTTAGAAAAAATAAGAATCAGGTTGATTATAATAAACATAAAATACAAATTCGATGAAAGATTTAATTAATTAAATATGTAACATTTTTAACAGTTTATTTAAACACGAAATTGCATGAAATAAGAAAGTAAAACCCTAATTTATGCTATTGAACGCAATAACAAATGTTTTTTTTTTGTCTTCAAACTCTTTTTAATACAGTTGCTCAAAAAGTGACATATTGCAGGGACGTATTGCGTTCGGGAAGTGGGCTATTACACACTCGTGCTTTTTCTTTACCATTCCCGAACTCGTGCGTTCTCTAATGATGTAATGTGTTCTGTAATGATTTCATTCAATGAGTTAAGTTAGGTTTCATTTCGTTTTATCTCATTAAATTTCATTTTCATTTCATACCAATAAAAAAATTCTACTAAAGACTTGGCTGTATGGGCTTAGTTCCCTTTGCTTACCCAGAATGGGTGAAGAAAAAAAAATCTCTGCTTATTTTGCGGTTGGCGCCATTTTGTTTAGTTAGTTGAGTTTATTGTGTTTTTATTATTTCATTAAATTGCTTCATTTTTTCGCAACTGTATTAAAAATAGTCGTTCAGTACACGTGCGGAACCATAGAGAATATAACCACTAGAGAGCGCATAGCCCGATTTCTTCTAAGTAAACAACTCACCACGGCGGGCCGGGGGACGAAGAAAAATGCGCGGCTGCTATTGGTCCGTTCAAGGTCAAGTCGTGTACCTTTAATTTGATTCGCTTAAAAATCGGGAGCACGTGACGTGCATACTGCATTTGCTACTACCGCTTCTACTAGTTTTAGCATATGTTTGGTGAGCGCAATAGCATCGTACGCGCACTCCACCGGTTATTTGCTTCATGTGCGGAACCGTCATTGCAACTTGTTCCGACTGTCAACCCTCACCTTCGGCTGCGCCTCGGCTCGGGTAGACATTTGTCGGAACTCTTTGCAATAACAGGCTTTCCGCACTCGTAATGAAATATACTATTTTGTCAAAAAAGAGGGTAAACAAAAAGGTTCTAACTACATTACCGCACAAGTGCATAATAGTACCTAATCAAAATGTCACAGTTTGGTAACGAGCCCCTTTATATACCTAAGTGTAGTGCAATAACAGCAACTTTATGAGCAAGTTCAGTGTGTCGAAAATCAAATAAATGATTACCGGGAGACAAGATCCTTTCATCTCGCGAAGGTCGATCTTCCTGAACAGCTCGCAGAGTAGCAGCTCGTGCAGGGTGGGAGTACGAGGACCAAAGATCTGCTCAATGATCTCCACCACCTGCGAATAACCAAATAATAAATATCTCCACCTAAAGACATAATTTTGGTTCTGGTGAGGAACCGTGACAGTAACTAGAACCAAATAACTACGTCAAGATTCTTGGTTTTTTTTATTGAAAAAAAGTTGATGAACTGGAACAGGATCCATGCAATTCGTTTGTGCGTTGATGTCTGACACACCTTGTATAGTGCACAAATGTATGCACCATACTTGGAATTGTGAAAGTCCTCGCTTCCCTCACTAGGGCTTTTTAAGGCACTGAAGGATGACTTGTTAAGAAAAAGGTCACCAAGCCACCAATTAGCAAGGTTCAATCTACAAGGCGATTTTATCAGCGACATTTAAATTGATAAATAGATTTTATTTTTGATAGCCTATTTTATGTCCCACTGCTGGGGAAAGGCCTTCTTCTAAACCTCACTGTATAGGGCGATCTCTGGCCAAGTTTGCTCCGCTAACTTTATCAAATTGTCACACTACTTCGACCATGGCGAAGAAATTAATAATTGAAACAGAAGTTTTACTCACATTAGTTGAAATGGACAACTAATGGGATGGGTCTACTCTGTTTGGTGGTTTTAGCATGCCCAAGTGCCCCTAAACCTGCTGCGCTGCGCTTTGGAGGATCTAATGAATAATGATGAATAACGAGCGCCACTAATGCAGCTATTAACGTGGCCACTTACTGAGCCCAAAAAGTTTAACGAGTTTACCGTCGAATCGAGAAGAATAAGAAGAAGACTCACATTAGGATAATTGGGCAGTAAGTCTGGTAATAACGAAAGATCGATTTCAGTGCCGGCGCACATCTCAAACATCAGCTGTCCCAGAGACAATGCCTCTACGTGTTCCAGCTGAGCGGCCAGAGCTATCGGGCACCTCGGCTGCGCGCCGATCAGTGTATTCTCCAAACCACATATCCTGCGACAACATAATGTAAGGTACGATGCAAAATAGCATGGATACCTTAATGTCTATTTTCCTGGGAACGTTTCAGTTCAAGTGTTCGAAAAATACTCATCACGTAATTATTCGCTTCACACGAATGTTTTCCTGTACTATCCATGCAATTTTGCATCTGACTGTACAAGCACTTTGAAATCAAATGTCAAGCATATCGGTTCACACTTCGATATTGAATGATACTTACTTTCACTTCATAAAATGTTAAGTTCTATTTCTGCTTTCAATACCAAAGTGCCAATAGAAACCTTGATGAAATTTCAATTTACTAAGATTTTTTGTCGGAATTGGCAAAACAATCAACTCCACTATATTTAACTAACGTTACCATCTAATTATAGTTTTTAGCTTCCTTATGTGTAATAATAATTAAATAAGACAATAAAATAATAGGTCCCAACTGGGCGCCAATAGTGACTATTGGCGCCCAAATGGGCCAATATCTACTCACCGCGCAACTCCATTCTGTACGACTACATTGCCTGAATGCAAGTGACGGAAAGGCGGAAACCCTTTTTCCTTCAGAAAAAGCAGTCCTTCTAACATTTGTCGGCCAAACCGCGCGACCTGCCACGCTGGGAGCCCTGTGCCCGTCGATCCGTACTTACGTGCGTACTCCTCGTTCCATGTACTCTGTAATTTTTTCATATTGTAATATTATTGACTACAAAAATTACGGTAATTGGATAAATCCTCTTGTTTCAGGGGGCACAAATTTACGAGAAAATCATATTATTATTTTTTACCTTATAAATTAGATCCTTTAAGCTCCCTCTAGCGTTAAACGGTAAAACTGTGAGAGCATGGCCATTACATAACTCTAGATCTAAGACAGGATAAATGTATGGATGGTGGAGAGCACGGAACAGTTCCATGATCAGAGTCTTCGACCGTTCACCTTGCTCAATGGGGCATTTGGAAGTTAACGGCATCTGAAAAGTAAGAACTATATGAAGATAACTTGTAGTTCATTGGGTTTTGATTGAAACACATTAAACTGGTTATTATGATATAGGCCCCATTTTTAATATAAGGATAAATAATTTTATAATATAACCAGTACGTTTTTGTGTGTGGCGAAATATATTTAAATCCAACGTATTTTAGTTGAGGCCCTGTCAACCACGCTATCATTCTTTCTCATTTTAGGGCACCGTATCTTAAAAGAAAAAAATCAATATAGGATCACTTTGTTGTCCGTCTGTCTATCTGACTGTCAAGACCCTTTATGTCGGAAACACGTGGTGTTATCGAGTTGAAATTAAAACCATGTACTCAGGTCTGCGGTCGTTTGAAGCTGTGCAAAAATCCAACTTATAACTTAATGAAAAAAAAAGATACGGTTGTTTGTGTCGAAAGAGACGTATATTTCGACATTCTCAAAGGAATCAAAATCCATAGGGTACACATCTCGTTAACCTAGAATTCTGAAATTTGGCAAAGGCAGAAAGGTTTCTTAAAGAAAGGTCACAGCCATGTGACCTTTGTTTCATTAAATTTTCAGTTTTTTTTAGTCAGTCTACAAGGCAATGCTTTCTATCAGTTAATAGAAAGTAACCATTAAAACTATTAATAAATAACCAGAGTGTATTTTTTGTATTACCCGGGTTTTCTTTTCGGAAACGAATCCATGGTACATGGACTTTATGACTTGTATAAAAGGATAGTAGTAGTTCAACTTACCAATGTTAGTAGTCTATCGGTCTTGATAGAGTTGTCGTGTATGGCGAACCAGTGTTTGTTGAGCCGGCAGCCGATGGACCCCAGCGCCGACAGCAAATCGTATCTGTAATGGTTTTAGTATGTCAGGGGGTAGCAAGAACATTTATGGTCGAAACGGACTCTTTGGAACAAGAGGATTTGGTATACTATATTTATAGCTGATTAGTAAATCAATTAGCTTCAATGGCCGATATCCCAAGAGATTCTTCGGGAACAAAAATCTTATGCCCTATTCCAAGACATGCGTTTATCCATGTGCCAATTTTAATTCAAACCCGTTAAGTCGTAAAGATGAGAATATGTCTATGTGATTATAGTTAGGATTGACTATCCTTGTATTCGATATTTCTGTATATTATTAGCTCCACATATAATTTTTCTTTTAAATTCCATCTACAGTAAAAAAAGTTCTAGGTAAAAACACCCACACATTAAACTAAGTACAGTCTGGTCACATTAACTTGACGCATCTCTGAAATGCGAGGATGCCCCTGCTTCCCACCGTATTCCCTTAACTCGCCCGGCACCAAAGATGCTGATAATACCTGACACATAGGTATTATCAGCATCTTTGTTACCGATACGCGCGTCGATAATTTGACTAGTTCTCTGTTGTTATATTGTTTTTGGACATTATTTCATCGACGGCAAGCGTCAAGTTAATGTGGCCGAGTTGTATTTATTACGCTGCCGTACCTTGGTGACTGTGACAGGTACTCGGTGCAGATGGCCAGCGCAGCTGAACTCTCCATGGAGCGGTCGCCAGCTCTATAGTGAAAGAAAAGCGGAGATATTATCATAATAAACCAATGCCTAAGGGTGCTTGTACACGCTAAGAAGTGTTACCGTGTCTGCGGCAGATAGGATTAATACATCATGTACACGATAAGAATTTTGTCGGATCTTTCAGACGAAAATGTATCCTGGTACTCCCTTCATGCCGGTTTCTTCACGATGTTTTACTTCATCGTTTTAAATATATTATTATTGTTACTCGGGGGTTGAGTGAAGTGGCGTATGATCGAAGATGCATATTTTCTCCAGTAATGATGATGACGAAGATGACGAACAATAAAGAGAAGTTCACCTGGGTGACGCAGGAGGCTCCAGAGGTGAGGACTTGCCCGACCCGGTGCCGATGATGGACTTGTTGAACAGCAGCTTAGCCAAGGAGTCTATCTTCTGCGCGACCAGCGGGGCGCGCTCAGAGTTCTCTTCTAAAATATGGCATATTCCGTTATTAAAGTAAAAAAAAGTAAGTCAAAGTAACAAAAAGTAAGTAAAAGTAAAAAAAATCCGTTCACACTAATATAGTACAGATATTATTAAAATAAATGGATTGGACTGGAGCCTAAACTAGGGCAGCCCTGCATTTCAGGACTCCTGAATTATTAGCATTACATTATCTAGCAATAACGGCCTTGCAATGTTCCCACTTTTGGGACTCAGGCCTCAGGAAAGGAAGTGGGCCGTAATCCACCACGCGGGCCCAGTGCGGATTGGTGGATGTCACATGTCTTCGAATTTTATTTCTTCGATTATATCCTAATCATATTCCATTTCAGAATTGAGAGTTTCGATATTTTAATTTTTTTATAGCATAAACTAGTGCATCACTGCAATCCCGCCTGATGGCAAGCAGTGATGCAATCATTGATAGTGAGGCGCACTATTTTAAATTTTACATTCTTAATTTAGAAACAGGGCTGTCAATCTCTAAATAACAGATGAAAATGAATAGGAAACTAGTAAACACGTTATGAAGATCACCAACGGCGACTTTTTGCAGAGTACATATTAAGAAAAAATGTTTATTCGGTCTCAAATGGTTGCATTTAGTTAAAAATGTGATTGAAACAGCCCCAGTAAGTTATTCACACGATCCTTCCCTTAATTCTTCATAAAAATATCATAGTCACTATTAAATATCAATTTAAAAACTAAATTTTAAGTCATATTCAATAAATATGTTGCGAGTCAGTCACTATGCTATTGCATTTACCCTTCTTCATGTAACGGTGATTCTGTCCGATTTTCATTACTAACCAGTATTCGCTAAACTGTGAAAAGCTATTCTTTAAGAAAACAGCCTGGCGGCAGCGCTATGCGGAAGGCTGTTTTCTTGGAGAATAGCACTCCAGCATTGATTCCTACAACCTTGAGCTGTAGTGACGCTGTTCTTTGCGTCGATGCAGTCATGTGGACTGTGGTAGTAGCAATACAGTACAAACGCTCTTAATACAAGCCAGATACTGACCCTAATGAGCCACGTCAGAGGCCCTTTAGGGGCAGTATTCAGTTTTCCCCTTAGGGCCAGTATTCACTAGTCAGTGGCTCTCACAAACAGTAAACTAAAGGATACAACAACAACAGCATGAACAACATGAACAGCATGTGTGTAGACTGTGGCACTTGCTAGTAACTTAGATGAAACTACATTGGCTGTTCACTGAAAGTGGGGTTGGAATAACTCATGTAAATTAATTAATAAGCTGTTGAGTTTCCAAATAAATAAATAAAACTGTGATTTTTAGTCAGTGAAAGTCAAAATCTCCTCCCAGAACGGGTGTAATGATTTCGTAAAAAAGTGTAGTTAAGCTGCATATCAATACAATCGTGCGTCATTCAATTTATATAGATGCAAAGGTTGACTGGTAGAAAATTCCTGAGGCATTTAGTCCGCCTCTGTACTTCGGTGTGCATAAGGTATTTCATAAATAAATAAATAATGTGCGATCACTAAACGCGCTACAGAATCAATGCAAAAAGTCGTCGTGGCAACGTGTCACTTCCAAATGGTGTGAAGTGAGAATGTGAGATCAATCAGAAATAAAGGCAGATAGAGATGTAGGTAATGAAAACGAAATAAACTGTGATAAGAAGGCCAGAAGGATGAAGCTCATTTCAGACTACGCTATAATATATATAGGTAGCATCCGTAGCATATAAAATCCGGTCACATTAACTTGACATATCTCTGAAATGCGAGAATCCCCCTGCTTCCCACCGCATTCCCTTAGCTCACCAGGCATGTGTCAGGTATGGTCAGCATCTCTGTTATCGATACGCGCGTCGTTAATTTGGCTAGTTCTCTGATGTTGTTATATTGTTTTTGAACATTATTTCATCGATGCTAAGCGTAAATGTGACCAAGTTGTAGTTCATAGGATAAAAATATCGCTCGCCATACATTTATAATAATATGTAGTATAGCAAAGTGTGAACATGTTCTTAAGTAAATTTATGGCAAGCGTTATTGTTGTGCTATGAACTATATGCTCTTATATTAAGGCGTAGTCTGAAACGAGCTTGACGAAGTTGACTTAATCTAAGAAGAAAATAAAAGCAATACTTGAGCTACAAGCGAACGATGATCCTTCGCCATCGTCCTGCCTCCCAGCCTCTTGCGGTAGCGAGAACGAAAACAACATACATAAACTATTTGCAGCTCATTGTAAAAGACCATCGTACGCTGAAGAGAAGAAATAAGAAGAAGATAGATTAGTAGAAAGAGTAGCTAGCAATATTTGAATGAACCTGTAGGCGAACCATAACGTTTAAAGTAAGATTGTTTTATTCTTATTCCAGTTTGTGTAAGAGACAGAACTATACATACAGGTTGTCAATCGCCATCTCTTACCCACACTTGAACAAGAATAAAGCAATCTTTCTTCAAACGTTATGGTTCGCCTCCTGGATAGATTTTATCGATAACAAATAGTAAATAATTCTCCTGAACGATTTTTGGTCACAGTGTCAATCTTAACAAAGATTAGACAAGTACGCAGGAGATACTAAAGGGCACAAGTCACTGATAACTATCGAAACTATAAAACTAACTTCTGTAATATATTTTGAATTCTTTCCGAATTTAGAATCGTCTACTCCGAGGACTCACCTTCACTCTCCTCTCTATCGGTGGAAACTGATCGTATCCTGAAAGCATTTCTTTTGTTGGCTGCAGCGATAGACTCAGGGTTCAGCTCCGCGGCAGACTGCGCCCTCCTGCAGGCGCCGCGGCGTTTCTTCTTCCTATAGCTGCTCCTCGGCCGCTCCTGGTAGAACCGGTCGTGGCCCGTCGTCTCCGGCTCCTTCTGCTCCTTCCCCTCATTGTTCGCCTTCATATGCTGGTATAAGTTGAACATCTTCGCTGATTTCCTTAGTACGCACAATCTTAGCTTCTCTAATTTATGTTTCATCAATGACTGTGTTCATAGGTTTTTGTGGAATACTTCATCACTTCATTAGAATCACTTTTGGAACTTAATTTAGTTTTCACTTTTGCAAGTACCGAGTAAATCGTTCGTTATTTTTTGCTGCAGTTTTTAATTTGTAAATTAGTTCTGTTGTAATATGAGGCCGAACGTAAGCCCTGTGTGGCGTAGAGGGCGGTATCGCTGCGACTCGGTGAACTATGTCAATAGTGGCTAATTGAAGTCCCGCAAGTGCGGCATTAGCCGACTACAGGCCCACGTCGATATTTATTACCCTGATGCTAGTCTTTTACGTGTATCTATGAGTTTCATGTATTTAATCCAATACATACATACCTATTGAAGCACGTTGAAATAGGTTAGTTAAAATTTAAATTTTCATTAATGAATGAATGGTCTGCTATTCATGATAGGTACACACGATTCTCTTTCATATATCTACCTAAATTTAACTGAACTATCAATAAATCTGTTTTTCTTTTCGTCTTTCTGCACTTCCGCACTTGCGCCAAAGGTACTAGTTTATCTAGGACCTGACACACCCTATGCCTAAGGGCTGGCGACCAGTGCCAGCATGGCACGGCATGTCATGGCATAGGATTTTAGTACAAATAAAGTTATTTTGATTCGATCTTTGAGTTTTTCAAATTATTTCATATTATTTTATTTCGATACCAAGATCATTGTTGCGGCATGACGTGGCATGCCGTTTCATTTTACGGGATGCCGCGGCGCGCCATTGCATTCCGCGAGGGTCATTTTGGGTCGAGGAATTATGATTGCTAAGTTAGTTGAAATATGGTTGAAACTTGCGCAGCGGTTAGGCGGAATCCCGCGGAATGCCACGGCATGCCGTACCGTGCCATGCCAGCAGTGGGCGCTGGCCCTTAGGCATAGGGTGTGTCAGGTCCTAGACCTTTGGCGCCCTAATCAATTTTAGATTCAGATATCCAGAGGTGATTCCACAGAATTAGTATGCTGCATATAGAAGTAAAATTAACCAAATCAGAATTATATAACACTTTCGCGGCATCCCGTGCGTCCATAACATGTCGCGGCATCTTGGTATCGAAAAAAAATAATATGAATTCTAAATTCAATTAGATAAGATTTAAAATAACTTGATTAGTAATAAAATCCTTTGCATGACATGCCGTGCCATGCCGGCACTGGGCGCTGGGCCTTAGAAAGCACATAAAGCCGCAGGTCCCAGTTGCCATTCGTAGGTCTTTGACGCTTTGAAAGTCGCGTCAGACATGTCTGACATGTCAGACATGTGATGACATGTCCATGACATCTACTCATGGATAACATAATATCATGATGCCCAGTAACAGTGTTGTGGAGGTTTGACAGGCAGTCGCTCCATGTAAAATACATGCATTCAGATGCATCCGCGGGTGTACTGAAAACGTCTCCGACACTTTTGGAAATAAAACTAGGAAGATGATGATATGGTGCCCAATAAACAACCAACGATAGTTACGTCCAAATAAAACAAGTAAATAATCATTAACAAATTGATATATTTTTCAAAAATAGACAAAGCTTACTCTTATTTTAACGTTTTTCATAACCAGCTAACATTGTCATTATTACTGGACAAAATTAAAAATGCAAGCATAAACATGGTACAAAATAAAAGGTGCTGACTTAGTTTAAACCTTATTATTCAAGCCTGAACTGATGATGGCTTTTAATTATTTTTATATTTAGCCTGAGGACAGTCTAATAATGTTCTCTGCTTACCATCAGCTCAAAGCTTCTAAGGTTCATTAGTTAAGGTTATTGCGTTAATTTCAATTAAAACAGGCCACGAAACAGTACAATATCAACAAGAGTCACAGAACGCTACCTAAAAGTTTCAAAAGTGCCTAGTGCGAGTATTTTTAACGTTAACGCGATCGAGACGTTCACGACGTTTGGCACTCCGATTGGCCCGCTCGAAACCGGTCTTAACCAATCAGAGAGCCGAACTCGGTGAACGTTTCAATCGTATTGAAGCAAAAAAACTCGCACTCATGGCACAGGACATTTTGCTTTCACAAACGATTGCTAGTGTTTATTCAGTCTTCTTTATGACGGTTTTTTTTGTTCTTCTTCCGATTCGCTTGGTACAAGGCTTCTAGCAGGTAGAATGTGACCAGTGTGTGGACTGTGAGCCTCAGGTAGTAGGGAGTGAACCCCCGCCAGAGACTGAGCATCCCATACTCCTGACGAACCTTCTGGTAAACGTCCCGGTGGGTAGTATTGGTGTTGTTTTGATACCTGTGACAGATACACCAGTTATAAGTAACACAGAAGACTGTGCGTAAGAATTTAGCAACAATTCGACCGGGCATGTAATATTCCACAAATTTTTCACACAATGCCATCTAGTCCCAAACTAAACAGAGCTTGTGTTATGGGTACTAGACAACTGATAAACATACTTATGTGTTTCTAAATACATACATATTATAGATAAATTGCACCCAGACACAGAACAAATGATCGTGCTCATCACGCAAACATTTGTCCTAGGTGGGAATCGAACCCACGACCTCCGGCGTAGCAGTCAAATAACCAATAGGCCAGAGTGTTCTTTCACGGAACGAATCGTCTTTTCATCCGAGAAAGTAGTTCCCGCTGAGGCAACAGCCTATGTAGGATGTAACAAGTAACCAACAAACTTACTTACCTAGTTTTGAAAGTGTCCAAAGGCATCGTCACCGCAGCCGTGATGAAACTCGTCAGCATGGACGTGTATAGGTGCAGCAGAAACCCGTTTGCTCTTTTTTTCTCTATCAAGTATTTTCGAGCCTGTAAACAATATTATTTTTTAATATTAATAGCAGAGCAAAGCGTAATCAGCCTGATTTTAATGTTCCTGCTGCCAGCAGTAGGGTACTCAGGCCTCCTCTTTAGGAGAAGGAATGGGCAGTAATTCAACACGCGAGCCCAGTGCGGGTTGGTAAGATGTCATATATCTTCGAGTTTTACTTACCTTTCTCTATTGAGAGACCTTTGAAGGCAGATAATTTACTAACAAATGAGAACGACAGACCTGAGCATAGGTTCCTATTTGTGACACGCTGATGAGAACTGACTTAGCGACGTTGAGCGAGGCACCCCGCCACAGGTTCTGGATCCCTTCCGTCTTCCATATCCTATAACAAACAGCCCTGTTTAAAACACCTTACCACAGCACTATCATCACAAATTCGTTTATCACTGCTTACAATTCTTATAGCAGACTTGAGGCCCTGGTGGGGCCTCAAGTCTGCTATTAGAATTGTGTCAGAATTGTCGATCATTGGCTTCATAATAGTTGATTTTGACAAGTTTTGTACTACCAAACTTGTCAAAATTGAAGCCAATAATTATCGATAATTCTGATATAATTCTAATAGCAGACTTGAGGCCCAGGTGTGATCGCAGTCTAACACATTTTGTTCTAGTTTACATTATTAAAAAAAAATCTATAGCTTGCAATGTGACATGACGTGAGACCACCTAAAAGTAACACCACCTCGGAGAAGCTTAAAACCTACGGGGATTTTCTAAAAAGGGAATCCGTAGTCCAAAGGGCAATTGTGCACTTAGTAAAAGTCTGACACACCCAACCCACCAGCTCCCAGAGTGGAAAATGTTATGGTTAATTTACCACCTTAAAAAGAAACCCTCGGAGAAGCTCAAAAACCTCCTGATGATTTTATCGAGCCTCTAGGGTGCCTCTCGCCTGGACACGAGTTACCGTGGTCAACCTGGAAAACTCTAAACGTAATCCAAACTCAGGTTGGGCACAGCAAGTACAATCTCCACTTGAACACATTATGGCTTTCTGAGCCATATCAATAATATCCTTTAGGCCGCCGGGACTCCTCCAAAGCGGAGGCGAGACGAGCGGAGAGGAGATATTTTATAAACAACCAATAGAATTGTGTTATTGACACATCTCATCTCCGCTCAGCTTCAGTGGAGATCGCTGTGCGGAGATGTGTAAAATTTGTATGGAGCGATGAAAGCGAAGATGTGAGCTGTGCGCGGACGATGCGCAGTGACGACGAGAATTGTGAGGCAAATCACACATCTTCGCTTTGGTAGAGTCCCCCGAGCTGAAAAACATCTCTAGAAATTAATAGAATTGGCAAAACAGTAATGAGTGTGAGGTACTTGAGAAAAGCGTCGACAATGTTCCTGTAGCGCCGGTAGGGGTCCTTGGGCCCGTCGGCCATCATGCGCACGAGGATCACCTCCGCGGGACACCCCACCATGGCGCCCACCACGCCCGCGTACACGCCGAACGCTAACTTCTTCGGCAGCGGTGGGGCACTGGTGTACGTTCTGTGAACAGTATATCGTATGAAAAATTAAGAAAAAGCAATGTCAAACCTAATGTGCTTTGCAATTCTAGGGCCTGGAATATCAAATGCGAAATTGGTGATTCACATATTATGATCAAGCCTGCTTGACTTGGTGAATAGTGATACAATCTTGTGAGTCCGTGACGACAACTGTCCAGTCAACAGCGTGCTACGAAGTGTTTTTCGACGTCAGAGGTTTCCTTCAACTCCTGAAGTCCTGGAGAACGTGTAGGTGAGTGGTCGTGCCATTTCCTACCGTTGGAGTCACAGGGTTTCGTCTCTGGTTTCAGGTAAATGCAGTGGCTACTTCAGCGAGGCGAGAAAATTGAATGAAAACATGAAATTTTCATTCAAAAAACGTGTCTTCAAGGCTTGAGTAGGTTCTTAATAAACTAATACGCTTCATCATTAACGATTGCAGCACTGCTTACCATCAGGCGAGATTGCAGTCAAGTACTAGTTTATCTTAAATATACAGGAAAAGTTTTTAACCACTGCGTAAATTTTTTTTGGTGGCTCAGTGTAAGTAATAGAACATAGATCGATCTTCAAAGTTAAGCAACGCTTGCCAAGGTTGGTCTGTGGATGGGTGACCATCTTAACATAACCAGTTTCCTCCGTGCCTCGGAAAGCATAGGCTGCTTACCAGACCTCCACAACCCAATAACTGGGGTTACAGGGTACTTTATGGCAAGACTGGAGTCAGATTTACTGATTTCTGACTATCCGTAACGACTGTAAATGACAGTCGGGACCTACGGCTTAGCGTGCTTTCCGAGGCACGGAGGAAACTCGTTAGGTTAAGATGGTCACCCATCCACAGACTAACCTTGGCAAGCGTTGCTTAACCTTGAAGTCGACTTGTGTTCTATTACTTACACTGAGCCACCAAAAAAAATTTACGCAGTGGTTAAAAACTTTTCCTGTATAAAAAGAATAAAAGTTTTATTAAGAATTAACTGACCTCCTATGATTCTCGTAGAGCAGGGAGTAAGCTCCCAGTCTGGTGGTGGTGTAGGTGGCCTGCCGCAGGATGCTGGCCGACAGGCCGGTGTAGGGCGCCCGGAAGCCCTCGCAGCGCAGCATGTTGCGCAGCAGGCTCAGGCCCCAGGCCTCCGGGTACAGCTGCAGACGCACTTTGAACACGTCCAGCGGGTGCAGCAGTGTTGATGCTATTATGCTGGAAGGTGACATAAGCATAAACAGCCTTTAAATATGTACTCGCATACCCGCAAACCAGACACAATAGTATGACAATTGACAGAAATCTCCTGGAGATTTATTAGCGGACCTATCCTGGTCATGCACCAGTATTTGCCTTAAGGGAACCAGAATAGCATCACACGTGCACTCTTTGATACACGGAGTTCATGAACTGTAGGAGGTTTTTTTTAGGAAAGGGAATCATCAGAATGACTTCTCCCGCTCAGCTGCCTTTGTTGCTTAGTTGCGTAGTCAATAAAGTATTGTAGCGTTAAAAAAAAAAACAATTCTCTGGTACTCAGGCCTCCTCTCTTCACGGTAGCAAAGCGCGAAGGAGAGAGGTTTTAATTGATTGTTACGATTATTTGAACATCTCAATGGTTCTGGGTTGTTTCTTACGATGTGACTTTTGACTCGAGTGCGATTTGGTCTGTTAATGCGAATGGCGCATGGCGCGTTCATTCAGTTGTTCCTCAATGGTTGGAGTTTTGAGTGAGAGTGACGGACGAAAGGTTCTAGGGTGGCGACCGCATACCGGGAGACGCAGCGTTGGAAGGCCAGTTTCAAGATGGACTGATGACCTGGTAAGGGTTGCGGGAATCCGATGGATGCGAGAAGTAAAGGACCGTTTATTGTAGGCCGTATGTCTAACAGTGGACGTCTTTAGGCTGAAATGATGATGAATTTGTGGAAAATGAATGAGTACTGTGAGTAGTCTCTATTTAATTTTTACACATACTGTTTAACTTAATTCTACTACTGTTTGTATTAAATAAGATTCAGGATCCCTAAATATAATAAATAATTATCTTCGTACGCGGAGCCTGGGAAAACTCAATCGTTTAATTTTCTATTTATTTATGGTTAATCTATACGGTTTACTTAACGGGTAAGTTTTATTGCCGATTGTTGCTTTTTTGCTGGGCAAAGGCCTCCATCCATTCTTTCCATCGTTCTCGGCTTTGAGCCACTTCTTGCCAATTCTTAAGGAAGACATCCAACAATCTTCTTCTTCTTCTTCCTGCCCTTATCCCATATTACTTGGGGTCGGAGTAACACGTATTCTTCTTCCATTTTGTCCTGTCGTCCGTCACACTATCACTAACTCTCTTTACTTTCATATCGCTCCTCACACAATCCAAAAATAATTAACAATTTAGTGATGTGATGAAACATAATGATTCCTCTCTCTTACGTACCCCGAAGCACCTCCAAGGTATACTTTAGAAAAACTTGATGATCTTGGGTGATGGCTCATATTTAATAATTAACCTTTTAATAAACGCTCAATATTTACGTTCATTAAAAGCGATAATTATAAAAACTTAAAATTTAAAGTTACGACATATAAAATTTTGAATTGTTACGACATATTGACAACTTCACTTTGATTAAATTATTTCTGTCACAAGGGCAAAGAGTTCTAGAAATAGGTTTTAGACGTTCATATTGTTCATAACCTTCTTTATGGAATACAGAAGAGGTTGTATACAAATAATAAAACTGAGCAAATGCGGATTCGCGCATTGAGGGTTCCGTACCAACATCCTGAGGTAGAAACTGAAGATGCGAAATCACAATTTATTTTCTTGTCACGTAACTAAAAATTTTCAATTTTCAGACTCTTTAAATTTAACATTACCTAACTAGCGAATTTTTTCCTATATTTGTGCCATGAGACCTAAATTGGCGGGTTTTATGACTTCCAGCTTCTCGAACAAGCCGATTCCGAAAAGTTTTCAGCTCTGTAGACCAGATACATGCGCTGCGTCGCGTTACACAAGACCGAGAAGTATAATCTGCCTCTAAACTTAGCGTTTGTGGACCACGGCTGTCTCTCCAACTTAGTCTAGATGAGTTTGATTATAAGGCAAAGACGGTCAAGCAAGTGATCACTGATGGCATTTGACTCTGAAGCGTGGTCGCTCACAATAGGCCTCATTGAAAGGCTTAAAGTCACCCAAAGGGTAATGGAAAGGGCTATGTTCGGAGTCTCCTTGCGTGATCGCTTGACGAATCAATATATCCACGGGATAACCAAGGTTATCGACATAGCCCGAAGAATCATTAAGTAGACTGCTACTGGGACAGGGCACATTGCACGCAAAACAGATAGCCGTTGGGGCCAAAAGACTCTGGAGTGGCGACCACGTACCGGTAGACCCAGCGTTAGAAGGCCTCCCATAAAATGAACCTTAGACCTGGTGAGGGAAGACGCACAGGACCGTTCAGTGTTGCAACACTTGGAGGAGACCTATGTCCAACAGTGGACGTTTTTCGGCTGAAATGATGATGATGATGATGAAGAAATGACTAAATATACTGTGTGCGAGTGAAAGTTATTCATATAAATATGTAAGTTTGTCTTACGTTGCCTGCAAGGCGTCCAAAGTCCAGGGTTTGCTGAGAGCGGCGTGGAAAAAGGCGTGGAGTTCCGAACGGAGCCCCTCCAGGAACACTGATAATATTTTCCGCTCCATCATCTTTCTTCTTTCAAGCAGGTAATCTAGAACCTGTTCCAGAATAGAAACCATTGATTTTCTATAAAGAAATAAGCTTTAACCTTACACTTGAACCTATTTTTCTGACCTGCGACACTTAGGGCCTGTTTCACAATGTCCGAGTAGCCACTACTTTCTGAATAAATTTAAAAATGGAACAGAATTTGTATGAAATTATCTGCCAAGTAAAATATCGCAAGCTTAATCATAGGTGGTGAAACAGGCCCTAATACCTATTTTTCCCGTTTCTTTCTTCTTGTCTCTTTATCTATACTAATATTATAAAGAGGTAAAATTAGTAAGTTTGTAAGTTTGTATGTAGGGGGTAATCTCTGGAACTACTGGTCTGATTTGAAAAATTATTTCAGTGTTAGATAGCCCATTTATCGAGGAATGCTATAGGCTATATACCATCACGCTACGACCCACGGGAGCGGAGCGGTAACGAAAAATGCGGGTGAAACCGCAGGGGACAGCTAGTAATACAATAGAACAGTAATTTAATCGACTCAGGCAAAAGGCAACAACATATACCACAAAAAAGGAGTACAAAACACAACAATAATGTGTGTTCACATTAATTGTAAAATAATAAATATACAATAACTGACCGCGGTTTCGTTTCCCCGCTCAATAGCTTGCATGACGATGGGCCTCTGGTTAAGCAAGAACGTGCCCTGATACAAAGGGTTCACATTCTTCAATGCGCAGCTCCTTACATGGAAAGGAATTCACGATTACAAACACGAAAGGAATATTCATATCTAGGTACTCAACGTAACATCATGGATGCGAGACGCACAGGACAGGTAGTTGTGGCGACGCTTGGGGGAGGCCAATGTCCAGCTGTGTACGTCTTTCGGCTGAGATGATGATAATGAATGTAACATCAAGACACTGACTCCTGAGTCAAAGGGCCACTATCGTCTGTTTTTTTAAACCCTGAGACTATAATGACATTTCAACACAAAAGAACTGGCGTCATTCCTATAGTAAATTTGACATTACTTGTGTCAATTTAGTCTCAGGGTATATAAAACAGACGATAGAACGCCCAGTGAGAGTTATTTTTACGTTAAAGCGTTCGAGACGTTTGTATCTCTGTTCAGTAAGAGTTCGGAGCTCGAACTCGGAGCGCAGAAACGTCATAAACACTTGTCGATCGCGCTAACGTTACACAAACTCGCACTAGGCAGTCTGCTGAGTGCGAGTTGTTTTGACATTAAACTATTTTAAATACTAACTACGGTTCTATCTACAACTAAAGTTCTAATAAAAAATCTACAGGTCCTTCAATACACAACTTACTTTTTATGAGCAAGATAGCGACAATAGTAGATGCCCCATCTCAGGGAGGAGAACGTCCTCTTCTGCAGCATCCTCGCGGTGAGCACCTCGTAGGGGCCCGGGCCCCCCTTGCAGCTCACCATGATGCGGAACATCTTCACGCACCAGGTGTCGGGGTACCGGTATCGCATTTGGAACACATCCAGTGGTATGAGGAGCGTCGTTGATATAATACTGAAACTTACACAAGCAGTTATTCGTAGTCGGAGGCCCCGGAGAGTGAAGAACTTTCGCGGCTGCTAGGGCGGGTCATCATCATCATCATCTCAGCCGAAAGACGTCCACTGCTGGACATAGGCCTCCCCCAAGCGTCGCCACAGCGACCGGTCCTGTGCGTCTCGCATTCATCGGATTCCCGCGACCTAGGGCGGGTGCGAAGTATCAAATACAATCCGGTCACATTAACTTGACGCATCTCTGAAATGCGAGAATCCCCCTGCTTCCTTTAGCTCACCCGACAAGTGTCAAGTATGATCAGCATCTTTGTTATTGATACGTACGTCGATAATTTGGCTACTTCTCTGTTGTTGTTATGTTTTCTTTTGAACATTATTTCATTGACGCCAAGCGTCAAGTTAATCTGACTGTATTGATGATGTAGGTATCAAACATTATGGAACCGCTATCTGTGACCATATTGAACTGACTATGGCAAGGTAGGCGTCTATCACGACGTGTTGGAGCGGCTGAGTTAACAAGATATTGTCTTTATTTATTTAAACTTTATGTACAATAGTGGTACATAGGCGGACTTAATGCAACAAGGCATTCTCTACCAGTCAACCTTGCCGTGCCTCTTTAGTTCCCTAAAGAGACATGTCTTGCCTTTTTACACGCTACACCACCTCGCGATGGACCGTGGCCATCATCGCGTGCACCAGCCCTAGTCACCGCGCATTCACTCTGAACGAGGCCATAGAAAAACCCAAAGATGTCAGTATGGACAGTTCAGTTCCTGGCATATGTCCCCATAGCTAAGAACGATTTACCAAAACTGAATTCGCTTACATCTCCTTGCACCACAAACCATTTGTTCTGTTTCTGGCAATCGTTTGAACCGCACGCTCCGGCAAATACCCAATAATTCGCCCATCCAGTTAACAGTACCAAACTTGTCAAAATCAACTATTATGAAGCCAATGATCGACAATATTCTTAAATACCTACCTAAATTTTAAACGTGACAAGCCTACTGTGCTATTTCCAAGCACTAAAACTCAGGTGGCCAGTAGAAAAGTGTTCCAATGATCCTGGTTTACTTTTTCTTCCTGCCCTTGTCCCATATTATCTACTTGGAGTCGGCGGAACACTTTTTTTCTTCCATTCTATCCTGTCACGCTCATACTATGACTTTTTCTTTTCTTTCATAACACACAATCCATCTATCTTTTCTTTGGCCCCCCTCTTCCTTTCAATTCATCTACAATATGTAAACTAACTTAGTATCATGCACTTCATCCCTCCTCTTCTCATGACCATACCAAGACGAACGATTTCCTTTCAACTTTTCTAGCGTAGGAAGTAGTTGGAATTAGTGAAATTCGAAGAAGAAATGGAGTTGGGACACAGGACACACGGTAAGGCATGGTGACGCCAGGTTGAGTTACACAGTGACCTAGTAGCGTCCAAGGACTAAAGGAATATTGCCATAGTGGGTAGACCCTGAACGAGGGTGGGACGGGAACATGGCATAAGAAAGGGTATACCCAGTAGTGAAACTAAATATAAGTAGACTGCCCATCTGGTTGGAGGATCCTCCCTTTTCGACGGAGGTATGTGGGACTTTACTCTCAATTCTTTATTGCATTCCATAATGTTACAAAGATGTTAAAAGAAGCATGATGGTATGCGAAGCAAGATGGTATGGATGGTGGATGGTAGGATGGCGAATGGTATGGTGTGAATGGTCTCTGTTGCGCATACCTCCAAACTTGCAGTTCTAGCCAGACTTATCTCAGAGCGATGCACTGTAGAAGTGTACCTATCTACATGCTATTCCCCATGTAAGAAAAAAGGTAAATTAAAGTTTATACCGAGCGAGTCCCCCTAGGATCACTTGCTGGTGAATTGGTAATGTGCTTTTATTTTCTTCATTTGGTGCCATTTTTAATTAATATAATTTCTACTTTACTACGTTATTCGATTTATCACTGTCATCATATTTTTTCGCACATAATTTTTTATATTTTAATCACTAAAAATTTTTGGTGGTATAGGGTGACAACGTGCTTTGTGAATGTTTGACTGACCTGACAGAATTGTCATGGTTGAGTTTTTAGTGGCAGTCATTGAAGGTAGAGGTTTTAATTAATTATGTCCAGTGCTAAAGATGAACTAAGGGTCAGTTCACACCGAGACGCGACGCGACGATGCAGGAAGAGACCAGTGATTTCGCTCTGCGCCGCGCGCCGACGGCCATCTCCTTCGGGGACTTCTGTTCCACGCGCGCCATGTAGGTTTCATCATCATCTACCCAGCCTTTCCCCAACTATATTGGGGTCGGCTACCAGTCAAGCCGGATTTAGCTGAATACCAGTATTTTACGAGGAGCGGCTGCCTAACAGACCTCCACAACCCATTAACTGGGGTAACACGGTACTTCATGGCAAGACTGGAGCCATGTAGGTTTATGTGAAATAAAATATTTTGAATTAGAAACTAAACATATCCTGAGAAAAATTGCAACCAGTTTATTAAATAAAAGAATATAATTTAAAACAATATTTTTTATTAACCTATAACAACCTCTCACGTTAGTCACAAATCATAAAGAGCGTATATAAAAATATATAATATTATATTATAATATAATAACATTATATCACATTGTACTGTTTTATACCTAAGCCGCTACTTTATGAACAGAAAGTAATATCATAACAATCATGGTCTTTTTTGGTCGACTCTCGATTTAAATCGTCTTCATACAAATTTTAGATTATATTATTATTTTCTAATACATCTGGTCTTAATGCTAGAAAGTTATATGAAGCCTTTTTATGTAGTCAAGTAGAACAATTTAATGATATATGTATATAGGTACAATTTCTAATAAATATAATCTACAATCTTACAAAAAAAAACAGTATTATTTAATCAATCAATCCAAAACAATGCAATAGAATTTTAATCTCGTTTCTTTTAAAATCATAACTTTCTCAAATAATAAAAAGTTTACGCAAGTGTTTCTAAGTAAATATCTTTTGAATAATATGAATGAAGATTTCATATGCACACATAATTCTTTATACAATATATATGTTTAACATAAAAAAATACATTGAAGTCAAAAACATATGGAACAATAAAAAAAATCCCAAACTTTCAAAAAACATCAAAAATATATTTTGTACTTATAAATAACTAATGAAATGTAAAAACAACTTTAAAAAGGTGATTACAAGTTAAACTTATATTGTAAAACATTTTGTTACAAAACAAATATGCACTTTTAAATAAATAAATACATTGACCCTTTAATGTTCACATGGAATACATTGGACACTGATTAATTGTCACTGTCACATTCTGGCAGAATCATATATAATTTTATAAATATTACCTAGACATAAAAATCAAAATTATCAAAAAATCGTACAGAAAAATCCAAGGTCTTTTTCAATAATTATACATTAATTGTTCAGTATACAAAAGGCCGACATAATTCGTTTTATTTGCTAATCAACATACAAAATAACTTGCACTATTTATTTTGGGCAGTAAAAATAAATGAATTGCTATAGAAAAAATGTAAACAATAAACTCTATCGCGGTATCAGATTGGTCAGACCGTAGTTTCCTAACGTTTTATGAACCACCCTCTACAACAAAACAAAATTACAACGCCCCCCTTTATACAATGTGAATATGACAATACAACAATAAATGAAAACACTGGCAATACTCATCATTATGAATAACTTTTAGTATGGGATAAACCCTGAAATCGAAAAAAAAAATCAGCTGTCCCGTACATTTTGTCGACTTATGCAAACGTAAATATATGGGATACCTGAATTTTTATTTGAAGTTATTCATAATGATGAGTATTGCCAGTCATATCTACATTGTATAGGTAATATTTCATAATACCAATTTCATGTCTAAAATTTAATTTGTCTCTGTAAACGTGCTGGGTTGTGGTTGATTGAGTGTCGTGGCTATTATTTTAAACGCCCCCTATTGGCTTTTGGAGTCACTACCGCCCTCACCCACTAAGGGACAGTCGTTGGAAATCTATGGATTAGACCATTTCTGCAATCAAAAATCTGATATTAATCGATAGAATATTGCTAATAGCTTCAATTTACCGGTTGGAAGATAAAAGTTGAGAGGGGATTAAAGGGACATAGATTACTAAAATAGAATGGTGTAGTAATGACAAAGATTAGATAGCGAGTGTCAATGCATTTATAGATAAAACTGTACCACTTTTTTTCGCATTTTTTGCTTAGCATTATCGACCAATTTAATTTTCCCATTGTTGGGACTCAGGCCTCCTCTCTAGAAGAGGGAATGGGGCGTAATCCACTACGCGGGCCCAGTGAGGATTGGTGGATGTAACATGTCTTCGAATTTTTGCTTACTTATCATAAACGTCAGTTTGCCCCCGGACCTTATTAATTCAAAAGGAGTTTTATTTCCAACTTCTTAGGGCCATGTGCACCGACATAAGTTTAAGATAACCATCTGATTAACGTCAATAACCGACGATAAGGAACAGGAAATATTGCTAAAACAGCCGTTTTAATATTAAAACAGTCGATTTGGTGTCGGTGCACATGGCCCTTAGTCTTTTTTTCTGTAGTCTTAATTTGATGTTGAATTTCCTCACTACTCAGCATTATTTAGTAGCCTCTGTACTTTTGTATGCATAAAGTATAAAATAAAGTAGTGTTACATTGTTTGCATTTATTTCTAGTTAGATTTTATTGCTTCCTGTTCAAAACACTCATTTCTTTTTACAATGTCATGCACTGACGCATTTAGTTATATTTAAAACTGCACAAACGGATCATACCTATACAATCCGGTCACATTAACTTGACGCATCTCTGGAATGCGAGCATCCCTCTACTTGCCACCGTATTCCCTTAGCTCGCCCGGCAAGTGTCAGGTATGGTCAGCATCTTTGTAACCGAAACGCGCGTCGACAATTTGGCTAGTTTTCTGTTGTTGTTATATTGTTTTTGGACATTATTCATCGATGCCATGCGTCAAGTTAATGTGTCCAGTACGTAATTATTGTCAAAACTCTAATAATACACCATTTCGACAAAGTTTGACTTTGTATTCACATGACTTATTAATTTATTACCTCAGTAACTATTGCAGTGGGTAGCTAGTCCCTAAGGGGCCCCGTATGATAAAAATGGGGGCCCCTCTTTAATCTAATTGCGGTAAACCCTGGTGCTAGTTAGGTTTCGATATTTCGTAATAAAAACAATAGGTATCCCTTTTATATTACTTTTATTACGAAATAGACCCAAATAGCACCTGACAATTCGGCAATTCGACAAACCAAAAGCCTGAGACGCCCTCATCAGTAAGAATTTGAGTTTTTGTGACAGTGACAGTCATTTTATATGCCTCAGCCCCCCCTGAACTATTAAAATAGCGAACACATGATTTGACTTTGAACTTGTATACAAGAAATTATTTTTTATCACAAAGAAAATGCCAAAAAACTCAATACTTAAAAAAAATAACCTGCTCCAAATTATCTAATCGTGTATAACAGTACCGATGATTTATATTTCAATTTAAATAAAAGAAATTATTCTTAGCAAAAGTTATGTCTTAATCAATAGCAGTAGCGTACCTAGACATGAGCAACGCTGCCCCTAGCCCACGGCGAAAGGGGCCGAACGAACTCTCTACAACGCGTAACGTTAAATGCGCAAAACCTGAAATTAGTTTGTTCCGAATAACGAGCAGAAGCAATAAAACCACTTTTTAATATAGGTCACATTTAAAAAAATATATATAAATTTTTCTTTGTCTATTTATTAACAAATCAAGCCATCACGTGCATAAACCTGCGTAAGTAGGTAAACAAACACAAACGGTTGTCGTCCAATTTAGATTTTCTCATAAACGGGATAATAATCATACTCATTTCGTTGAAAATACGAATCTTAAATAAACTAAAACAGCACATAAAACCTTAAAAAAAAAAATATTTGTTTTTCTCTCAGAATTAGGTCAATTGGATTAAAAATCGTTTGGGGTGTCTATTGTGGGTGCGCATTTAAAGTTACACGTTGTATAAGACGAGGGTTTATTTATAATTGATTAGCTCATGTTTGACCAATATTCCACCTGATGGTAAACGTCAGGGTACTCAAACACTGGGATTCGAAATTCGCTGTCTCGTTTTCGAATTTATGAAAGAAAAAGGCCTCGCTGACACGCCTTCGCCTACGTCTAAATCAATTCACGCTACGCCTCTGATCATCATCTGCCTAGCCTTTTCCCAACTATATCGGGGTCGGCTTCCAGTCAAGCCGTATTTAGCTGAATACCAGTATTTTACGCGGAGCGGCTGCCTACCAGACCTCCGCAACCTATAGAAATACGCTACGTCTCTGATCAATAGAAATATTCTATATTTATAACACGCTGTTTCGAGTTTGATTTACTACCAATCTATTTCCAGTTCTACGGGAAATTTATTTGCCGTTTGTTATTGCTTTTTGCTCAGAGCGAACGTTTGAGAAACATTTCGTCACGTTCATTTCCATTCTTACGTAAGATGACGTAGGTACTCGTATGTACCATAAACAAGCAGTATGGCGTCAGACTTCGTGAAGTATTACTCAAAGAGTATGCTATCAATATGAGTTTATTAGCACATAGATAAATGTACTTACACTCTGAGTTGGTAACTAGGCTGGTACGTAATATTTATCAATACATAAGGACATTGACAACTTGGTGTTAACCTGTTTATTTTTGTATATTATACTAAATAACACTAAAAAGAAATCTTTTACCAAAACAGCATCGAAATTGGTTATTACCTAATTCATGAATCCCGACCGGTCTCATGCGACCGCGCTGTTATTGTCTTACTATTGTGTCTCGTTTCGCGGGTATGTGATAGGTTAAATGAAGCAGCTATTGGCATTTCAAAGATTGGTATGAGGAAGTGTGAGGGCGTGGTGAGGACATCTCACTATCTCTTTTGCACACGCATAACCTAATAGCAATGACGTCACAGTTCAGTATATACATCCTTATTTTATTGTTTGACAGTTTCCCCTTCCACAAGATTTGAAAGGTTTTTAACTTATTATTGAACGGATTTGACAAATTCTTTTTGTTTGTGACTTCTAAATAAAAAAATAACTTTTTGATACAAATATCTAATAAATAAAAATATGAGTCAACTACCCATACATCGTATAATATGTTATAAAAAGCATAATCTACCTTCTCATTTATCCTTAAATAAGATATCAACTTTGATATAATCGAGTGATCAATAAAAAAAATCGAATAACGTAATTCGAAAACCTCAATCGATTATTGCTTTCGAATTCTCTTTATAAAAAATATAACATGATGTTGATCGAAACACTTAGGTAAGCACTTACCTACAAATGTGTCCATTGCGTAATATATTGGTGATAACAGAGATATCGGCTATAAATATTTACATACTGATTGGTACTAATAGACGTGATACACATATTATACATTGTATTTTCGGTAAGGTTAAAAATAAGAGATATTACAGAGATTTAGGGCGTTTGTGCACTACAAGGAGTTTTACCGTCCGGCAGTCCAATTTCAATGAATTTCAACGAAAGTTGATGTAAATCTGACTGCCGGACGGTAAAATTCCGTTGGGGGGGGGGGGATCTTTCGATTGTTCTTGCACCTCCGATTCCGATTTCGGTTCCGATACATTTTAATGGGAACTTACATCAGATGTACCTACAAACCAGTTTCGGATTTTTCTCTCCCCCGTGCCTTTTGTCGGCTACTTTTTCTCTTGTTATTTTGTTTTGTAAGCCAAGTTGTCAGTCGTTAAAAATAATCTTTAAACTATGTTATCACCAAGTGAAGCAATGTTTTTTTATCAGACTGATGTAATATCAGACGCCGACTCAACACACAAACAACGGACAACACTCGTATATTATATATTACAACTACGAGTATTAGCTGTTCTTTCGTAATTATTTGTATGACACAAAGCAAGGGTTTTTGAGTTAAGCTTGAATTAAAATCACAATATTTATTCACTTACGCCCGTTTTCTATAAGCTATCAATCTACAATTGCAGCTCCTAAAGATAAACAAATCTATCCTTTTGCCCTTACTTGCTTTCCTATAACCTACCGACAGATAGGATTTACTACCAAAAGTTGTGGATTGATAGATAGAATCTTACTGTTTATCGGGGATAGCTATCTATCTATGAACTGCGGTAGGTTATTGAAAACGGGCGTTATTCTATACCTATCTGAAAAAAGCATTTTTTTATTGTAATTGATTTTTCAGAATAAGCGAGATAACTAGTAGACTAGAAATAATTATTGATTGTTCGAATTCATTGAAATAGGTCACAGATCATGTAGGAAGTCTTTCTAGATGTGTCATACAAATAGGAAACATAAGTGCGCTTACCTTAGCGTTTCATTTCTCTTATGTCTAACAGTGCTAGGAACTTAGGACATCCTGAAGTACGCCGCGTTCATTTGTTCGAGGAATATGAAGGTGAGCACGGTGTGTGGTCCCAGGCGAGCGTAGTAGGGCAGGAAGCCCTTCCAGAGCGAGAGGACTCCTTCGTTTTTGAGCAGGGAGGTCACCACACCCAGCTGGCTTTGGCCTTTAGCTGCGTTTTGTATCCTGGAAATTATATAAAATAAAAATAAACAAACGCCATACATGAATCATCATCTACCTACCTAGCCTTTTCCCAACTATATTGGGGTTGGCTTCCAGTCCAGCAGATTTAGCTGAATACAGTATTTTACGAGGAGCGGCTGCGTACCAGACCTCCACAGCCCATTAACTGGGGTAACACGGTACTTCATGTAAAAACGCCATACATGAATAAGCCTGAATATTAGAACCAGATGGAAAGATCTTAAAACCTTAATGAATAGGAACCACTACCACGAGCTCTTAATGCGATCCATTTGGCAACCTAAACTGTACAGTTAAAGGGATGGAGCTATATGTATACGGTGTATAGCTTCATTCCTCTTTCTTGCTCGGACGTTTGACATTATAACACTTCTTGGTAAGGCTCCAGAACAAAAAATCAGGACGACATGGCATATACTGTGACAACGGATGTCACAGTATATGCCATCATCATTTCAGTCGAAAGACGTCCACTGTTGGACATAGGCCTCCCCCAAGTGTCGCCGTAAATACCGATCCTATCCGTCTCACATCCGTCGGATTCCCGCGACTCTCACCGGGTCATCGGTGCAAAAATTATTCAGTGACTTTACTTTCATTCTTACAATAATTTTGGAACCAAAAGAGGGTGGTCAGGGTTTCCCTGGAATTAAGCTACCTCACCCTGGGTCTGGCCTGAGGAGCTCGTGGCTAGATAATAACAGCCGCATAGGTCGATCTTCAAGGTTAAGCAACGCTTGCCTAGGTTGCTCTGTGGATGGGTGACCATCTTAACATAACGAGTTTCCTCCGTGCCTCGGAAAGCACGTTAAGCCGTAGGTCCCGGCTGTCATATGTAGATCTTTGGCAGTCGTTACGGATAGTCAGAAGCCAGTAAATCTGACTCCAGTCTTGCCATGAAGTACCGTATTACCCCAGTTAATGGGTTGTGGAGGTCTGGTAGGCAGCCGCTCCTCGTAAAATACTGGTATTCAGCTAAATCCGGCTTGACTGGAAGCCGACCCCAATATAGTTGGGAAAAGGCTAGGCAGATGATGACCCTGGGTCTGGCCAGCATAAAAATAAGCACAAAGCATAAAATCAGCCTTTTAATGTTCCTTCTGGGACTTAGACTTTATCTTTAACACTGGCACTTAGAGACAGCTAATGATTAATTAGCGTCCCTTAATATCCATTAAAGTTAAGCCATTTAGAAATTGTCACATTGACAGTTTTACACAGTTTTACAATTTAAAACTGTCAATGTGACAATTTCTAAATTGCTGCTGCTGGCTAAAAGCTGTGTCTAAGTGCCAGTGTAAGAGTTGGAATGGGCCGTAATCCACCACGCGAGCCCAGTGTGGGTTGATGGATGTCACATATCTTCTAAGTTTTAGTTCAAGGAAATGTTTACCTTCACCGGTTCGTGTTTGGCATAAAAACTTCGTATAAAATAATTTTCCAGTCAATTAAAAAAATAAATTATAGCCCATTCCCTCTCTTAGAGAGGAGGCCTGAGTCCCAACAGTGGGAACATTACAAGGCCGATAATGCTAATGCTAATTCTCCAATCATTTGTGACACACGGTGTAAAGATTAACTAGTACATAGTGTAGTCACTGCAGTATTTTAATCTATCACATACCCGCGAAACGAGACACAATAGTAAAACAATAACACCGCGGTCTCATAGGACCGGTTGGGGATTCATGAATTAATTCATGCAGCAATATGACACCAAAGTATACCTAAGTATACATAGAAATTGGCTATTTTCTAGCTATTACTGAGAACACTTCCATTGTTCTATCTGGTGAGCATATTGTGAACAATGGACACATATTAATTAACTGTTTAAGAACATGCGAGTCTATGTATAATGCATTAATACATGTTCAACTTCTTTAAATCAGATTCATCCTGATGTACGGAGCTAAATGATATTTATTTTGGAAATAGGTTTTCACAAACACTTTTACACGTCAATTTTTTATTTTGGACTTTTTTTTACTAGATGAGGCCGGTGTTTCCTAACTGATTACAGTGATTACCCTGAGAAGAAACACGGAAACAAACTCAGGGTAGTCATGCTAGTCTAGTAAGAGCAGTGGTAGCCTAGTGGTAACTGCCCCGACTTACAAGTTGTAGGTCGCGGGTTCAAACCCAACCAGGCGCATTAGTTTGTGTAATTTATTTCATCACCACTGCTCTCAAAACGGAGAAGGAAAACATCGCGTGGAAACCAGCATGTCCTAGAACCAAAAATGCCAAGACATGTGACATCCGCCAATCCGCACTAGGCCCGCGCGGTGGGTTATGGTCCATTCCCTCTCCTAGAGAGGAGGCCTGAGTCCTAGCAATGGGAACATGATAAGGCTGATGCTATGCTATACTTTTTTACATAACATGGTTAATCCATGGTTCCTTGCGAATATCATCATCTGCCTAACCTTTTCCCAACTATATTGGGGTCGGCTTTCAGTCAAGCCGGATTTAGCTGAATACCAGTATTTTACGAGGAGCGGCTGCCTGCCAGACCTCCACAACCCATTATTTGGGGTGCCTCGTGAATATATCAATTAATAAGTTTTTGATTACGTCACATGTCACCGTCACAAATACACAACGGGGCTATATTCATGACTGTTTATGACGTCCGATTTATATGACATTGGCCTAATTTTAAATTAGATCAAAACAGTTTAAATTTTTGACGTGTTTACCCGGTCGGTATTGTGGCACGAATCGTAGAAAATGTTGGAAAGACATAGCCGCCTTTTCTCATTTTTTTTTTGCTACGTATATGGGTACTATTGGTTGCCTGAAATAAATGCTTTTTTAATTATTATTTTCTATGTATATTCTGGGTAGCAGATGTAGTAGGTAGTAGTTTTTAGGACTCAGTACCTGCACGATAACCGACGAGTCGATCTTTATTTATTCTTTAAGGTAGCATGCGGTTCTTAGCGACCGCGGTCGCGCGATCCACTGTTTAATATGGATTTGTATATATAGAGTACTACAGTTGCCATAAAATCTATATAAAGACACTGACGCGCGTCAGTGTCGCTGGGTTCGAAATCGTTCCCTAGAATTTTATACATTTGCATAGAACATCTATCTGTCGCTCTGTCGCGGCGTCACAGTCGCGGCGTCACTGACGCTATAGACGCTCGGTTCGAAAGGCTACCTTTAAGCAGTCGGTCGCGCGATCCGGTCCGGGTCGCGGGTCGCGATAGCTAAGAACCGAATGCTATCTTTAGACTCCGATTTGATCCTAAAATCGATCATCTTTATCTCCATTCAAACCATAGGTGGCTAGGTGCCCAAACAGCAGGGTCTATGACCGCTAGGACTGCGGAGAAAAAAGAAGTCCTGTATCCTTATACAGGCGTGGTTTTAGTCAGTCTGGCACGCCCTCCCGCTCCACCCAGAGCAGACAAACTCATTGAGTGATATCCCACCTTAATCTGTTGAGCCCCGAGCGGTAACTGGCGTCCGCACACCTATTTATTGTCTATGCCTCTAATTACGGTACGCGAAGGAGTAAAAGAAAGAAAAATAACTGAAAATATAAGGCGCTGGTCATACAGAAAAGACGTAAGACGCAGACGGGGCGCGGACATTTGTCTCTACTGCGTCCCTTTCATACAAAATGTATAGAAGCGTCGCGACGCAAAACATACAGAAGAGACAGGGCGCGGGCGCAACGCTTGTACATCTGCGCCTGTACGCGACGCGTCCTCTTCTTACGTCTCTTCTGTCTGGCCTGCACTTAACACGAGTATATTACCTTGTCTTAATGATGTCGACTGGCATAGAGGCGATGGTGGTGATGAGGCCGGACACCATGGACGCGCAGAAGTGCAGCAGAATACCGTCGGGAACGTAGCCCACGAACATTTCACGAGCCTGCAACATGCACACGGAGTTACTAATGCCACTAGGTTTCCGAAGAATCTCCAATCTTAAGGCCATGTGTTCCCGGTTTTGCCTGTTTTAGAATTCACTTTTGGTAGGCAAATTATAACATTTTGAATCTGAAATAAATATATATTTAGGATACATTCTTTCTCTTTACCATGTACCCGTTCAAAACACGATGCTTGGTCTACCCGCCCTTAAGTGGCAGTGACAGGGCACATTGCTCCTAGAACAGATGGTCGATGAGGTCGGAAGGTTCTAGAGTGGCGACCACGCATCGGAAAACGCGACGAGGTTAACGATTTAACTGCTGTCTCACAAGGGAGGAGCAGTCCATCAATAAAGTAGTCTGTTTTTTAATCCCTAAGACTAAATTGACACAGGCAAATGTGACACTTACAATAATAATGAAGCTAGTTCTTTTCTGTTGTGACAAGTGTGACTGCCCCGGTAATGTCATTTTAGTCTTAGAGATTAAAAAACAGCAGACTGACTTTAATCAGTTGTGACGTGATTTCTGGACGGCTCCTAACTAACTTAATTACTCAGATACCCGCGAAACGAGACACAATAGTAAAACAATAACAGCGCGGTCTCATAGGACCGGTTGGGGATTCAAACGTTAAATCAACTTATTGTTGAGTTAGCTCGCCTTTGTACATGAATTGTCAAATCGCTGTATTCAGATATATGTTATTGTGTACAATAAAGAATTAAGAAATTAAGAATATGTAAAAGCTATAGGTCCTATTCACCTGCGAGTACGTGCTGAGCTGCGCTGCGTTAACCACCATGGCTCGTCCGACGGTGGGCGTCGCGCCACGCCACAGCTTCAGGACACCTTCCTCTCTCACTATCCTGTGGGCAACGACATAGGTTACGGCTCATCATCGGACTGTTTGTAAAAGTCCCCCTGACCATCATCATCTGCCTAGCCTTTTCCAACTACATTGGGGTCGGCTTCCAGTCAAGCCGGATTTTGCTGAATACCAGTATTTTACGTGGAGCAGCTGCCTACCAGACCTCCACAACCCATTAACTGGGGTAACACGGTACTTCATGGCAAGCCTGGAGTCAGATTTAGGTAGGTACTGGCTTCTGACTATCCGTAACGACTGCCAAAGATCTACAAATGAAAGTCACCCTGACCATAGAACGCAAAGTACAACTGTTAGAATACGAGTGAGCTTTAGTCACCCGTTCGCTTCACCCAGAGAGAAGTTATTTGATGACTACACACCAACAAAACTTCTCGTAAAATTAAAATAACAACTATTTTGTTTGAACCTCCAGGTAGAAAACTTGCTCTTATGAGAAGTGGTAACAAAAGTAGGCCCTCCTTAATTTTTTGACATTCTTAATTTCAAAAATGGAAATAAAACCTTTTTAAGCTCCTTGATCTTAATCTTAAAAAGCTGTCTTGAATCGACATCTATCGTGATTCTTTACATTTTCTAGTACTGAAAAATTACGTACGATAAAGTCAATATACTTTATTCGACATTTATCTGGCGCTTACTTTAGTTGCAGGAGGAATTTTAACGTCATTCTTCAAGAACAATGTCCAGAAAGGCTTGAGACAGCCAGAAACACATACAAATCTTTGCGCTAAATACCTGATAAGAGCATCAGCAACATTCTTGTAGTTCCTCCTCTGTTCCACGGGCAGCCTGCCGTCGGCCGTCATCCGGATGAGCGCCACCTCTGCAGGAGTGCCCACGAAGGCTCCAATAGAACCCGCAGCCACACCCAGCAGGGTTTTGGTGCCGAAGCCAGGAGTTGCACCAGCATTTCGTCTGTTGATTGTAAACCCAATTATTTTTTGAAAAGAGTGTAGCGACTACGATCTACTACATTTGACGTCACAGAATCCTGCATCGCGCAAGCAAAGTTCTCCGCGCGATTTGAATAGATACTTACAACAACCAGAAATCATCTATCGGGCAGTAGCCCACCGGACATGATACCTCGTCCGGTCGGAAGATCCTCCCTTTTCAACGGAGGTACTTGGGACTTTACTCTCTGTCCACCTAACTCCAAAAGAGTAACGATGGAGTTTCTTGCCGGTTCTTCTCCATAGGAAACGACCAATTGGAACCGTGCACTAGCTTCTGACGTTTTATAAGTGCCCATGTAGGCCCATGTAAAATAAAAACATTTTTGATTTAATTTTAATTTCACAATAATGTTCATAGAAATCGCCAAGCCTACAGCGATTAGAGATGTCATTACAAATAATAGGTATAGAATTTCTTTTTATGTAAATTATACTTAAGGTTTACTGCTCGTCGTGTCCATGCATCGCCTGTCCCATTTTTATTACTTACGTAATTGTTTGTGTACAAAAAGAAAGAGATAGATAGGGGGTAGAAGTAGGTTTTCGAATAACGGGGTTCCGTTATTCGAAAACCTACTTCTACCCCCACTACTTTTCTTGCAGTGAAATTTTTTTTTGCATTTGTGCGAAAAACTCGAGTGGTGAGCCCCATCATAATTAGTTATTTCAGGCTGGTTTTCACCAGTTCAGCCTCCACAAAAATCGTCTTTGGCCTAAGCAAAACCTACAATAATTTCTTACTAAATAGTATGTTAGTTTTTCATTACAAATTTTGTTGAAAAACGTCGTTAGATACAGTTGAAATTTATTTAACGGACTTTAGTCAGTGTCAGTGACAAAGTTTGCTCCCTTGAATCTAAATGTCCAAGACTTTAGCACAATTTACTAATGATGCACACACGTTGCGCACCCTGGAATTATTTATTTATTTAAACTTCAAGTGGTACATAGGCGTACTTAATGCAACGAGGCATTTTCTGCTAGTCAAATTCACATCGCGCATTGGTGAGGCCTACACGGTGACACTGACACTCTTAGTGTGCATAAATAATTCACACTCCGTTTGGCGGCCTAGCACTAAACGTTACTCAAGGCTATTCATAAACCTTCGTGGAGGAGATCGAGTGCAGCGCCCTCTCAGGCCAAGAGTACACGACATGGTTTTACTTTGTACGTATCCACGGTGAATTCGCCGTTCGTAAGCTCGGCGCACAGTGCTGTATGGATCACTGAGAGAGCTTACGGCGCGTTACGGAACGGCGCCGTCGTCGCCATGTTTCATCAGTGTTGTATGGCCGCCTGTACACGGTACGTTTATTTATTTTATTTATTTTATTTATTTTATTTATTTTATTTATTTTATTTATTTTATTTATTTTATTTATTTTATTTATTTTATTTATTTTATTTATTTTATAGTTTATGTACACACAAATATACAGATAAGGAAACAATCAAATATAAAAAAATGTACAGAGGTACTGCTTATTTCAAAAAGAAATCTCTACCAGCAGACCTGCGACCAGCGACCTACGTTTTATTACGTACGGTGAGAGAAACGTGCTGTGTTCAAGAGGCCTCACGTCTGGCCTTGGTCCAGCGAGAGGGCATGGCAAGCAGTCATTTCCTTAGTAGTAATGCAAGCTGAGGTGGCTGAAACCTGAAACTGGGAGGGAGAGAATATTCTTACGCCCTAGCCACCGCCGCAGGAAACGCCCTGAAAATCAGTAGCTACACTAGCTACAGGGTAATACCCATTTACCGACGGCTAGCAATAAGTAGCGCATCGTCCGGCAAGGACCATCATCATCATCTGCCTAGCCTTTTCCGAAGTATATTGGGGTCGGCTTCCAGTCAAGCCGGATTTAGCTGAATACCAGTATTTTACGAGGAGCGGCTGCCTACCAGACCTCCACAACCCATTAACTGGGGTAACACGGTACTTCATGGCAAGACTGGAGTCAGATTTACTGGCTTCTGACTATCCGTAACGACCGCCAAAGATCTACAAATGACCGTCGGGACCTACGGCTTAACGTGCTTTCCGAGGCACGGAGAAAACGGAAGGAAAGGACCAAGGCAGTATAATTGACTGGCAGGGATACTAGATTACAGGATAGTCATCGTGGGCTTGGACCTGAAACTTCTTCTCGCTCCACCCAAACCGGGGGGAGATATTTGATGACATCGCACCCTACAAGAAGGTTTTCCATAAATATACTATATCTGTACATTAATCTACGATTTCCTATTTTAAATGTCCACCTACGAGTTCCATTACATATCTATAATACCTACAAACTACATACTTTTACAATTCGGTACATAGTTTCATACTATCTAGTCTAGGAAATAATTACTCTCAAAGATTTATACTTATACCTAGACACAACAATACTGCAAATAAGTCAAAACCAGTTTTCTTCGTTTTATGATTTGAAAAGTTATTATATATAAACGATTAAATTATATACATATAATCATATATACGTGCCTAGAATCTATTCAATAAAAATGGTTTTAAAAACCCATCAGGTTTTTGAGTAAAATGTTATTTTAAAATTAGTCTAACTAGTCAGAAGCATTTCCGTACGACTGTTTCTCTTAAAAGTGGTTTTGATTAATTTACAGTTTTGACTATGATCTATCCTACAGCCATTTAGTTGGATGCCGATGTTTAATGAACGGCCTAGGCGTCCAATTAAATGGCTAATTTAACTTACTGGATAAATTACCCAATTGCTAACTGGCTTCCACCAATTTTAGGTAAATATGTACATACTAACATAAAAATAAACAATTTGCCTTTTAGATGTAATTTCTCTCAGATCATACATTGATAATACAGTTAAAAATCTTCAATAGATCTCCCAAGTTCTTTGTGATTGGCTGTTAAAAAAAGAAAAAAAACATTGAATGAGTTTAAAAGTAATAGGTCCATCTATACCTATCGTTTCTTTATGACACCTTAGTCACGGCATTTTACGAATTTATGAATCAAAGAAATGCCTAAATAAAAAAGAATCATTTTTTTTATCCACTAACTATGATCGATCATACTATGCCAGTGGCTTCGCCTGCGTTAAAAGAATTTTCTATACAAAACTTTGAACTTTCGTTTCATCTCTCTAGGGAGGTGAATTTTGGACAATCCTCTCTAAGACGCTCCACCCACTACACCGCGCGTAGCGTGGGATGGCAGATTTTACCATTGTATGCAAGTATCTCAATTTATAAAGAAATCACGCCTAGCACAGCACACTGCCGACGCGGAAACGCACCGCGGCGGGACGCGTCTTCAGTGGGTGAACCGCCTTAGTGCTCGGCTACGACATAAAAGCAAACCTTGTACGAAATTTCATGAATTTTCATGCTTCTATTCCTAGTAGCTTTGGTTGTGCGTTGACATGTCAGTTAGTCAATTTCTCTTTTTATTTTATACCCATATACAATGTGGGGACGACAATCAGTGGCGTAGCGTGCCTTGTCGGGGCCCCGTATAAAAAAATTGTTTGGAGGCCCTTTTATGGGGGTAAAGATTTTTCACAAAAGAAAAAAAATATTGTGAAAAGAAATATTTATTTATCATAACAAAATGTAACTATTTCACAAATAAATTTCAAATTATAAATGTTCACTCTCCTTGCCTTTTTTTCGGCAAACTGATTTATTAAATTATTTACGGCTGATGATGATTTTAGTTTTTTTAAAGTTTCTGCCTCTATGGACAATAGTGAGAAGTCTGACAGCCGTTCTTGTCCCATCGAAGTTTTGTCATTTGTAAAATAAAATAAATTAGAAAGTTTTTATTTTTTTTCCTTACACACTTTGGGGGCCCCCGTGGCCCGGGGGCTCCGTATAATTGATACGGCAGATACGGCGGTAGCTACGCCCCTGACGACAATACAATAATAAATGAAAACCCTGGTACATAATGTCGTCATAATTTTGCAGTGGAACCTACAAAGAAATTACAAAAAAAAACAATTGGCCCATACGTTTATGTTTGCATAAGTTATTTTTTTTTTTGCTATTTCAGGGTTGGTCCGATACTAAAAAAAACATATTATAATGATAATGAGTAGTAGTGTAAGTATTTTCATTTATTGTTGTATTGTCATCTCCACATTGTAAATACAACGTGTAAAGTGAAATGCGTAAAACCTCAGACACCTCAAATTATTTTTAATTCAATTGACCTAATTATGAGAGGAAAAAATATCATTAATTTTTTTAAGCTCGTTATGCGCATGGAAATAAGAACTACATATATTGTCCCGCGTATGAGAAAATTTAAACTGGACGATAACCATTTATGTTTGTTTACCTATTTCGGTGGGTTTACGCAGGTGATGGCTTGACTTATTAATAAATAGACAGGGCAACATTTTTACTGTGTTTTTTTTTTAATGTGACCTATATTAAAAAGTGGTTCAATTGATTCTGGTCCATACTCTGATCAAAACTAATTTCAAGTTTTGAGCAAACGTTACACGTTGTAGATAATGGATAAAACTTTAACTGATAACAAAATGGAAAACCAAAAATAAAAATATTTATTTTGATACTTTCGTAGTAGATGCAAGCTTATGCCTTCGCCATCCGTCAAAGAGTCACGCGAGTGAACGACGGACGAAAAATAGACCACAGTCTTCATCCAAATTTTTTTTTTTCGTAAACCACGCGCTGTCCATGCGGAATTCCGAGGCTGACGTAGATGCAGGTGGCAAATGTTCTTCTTGACGACTGATATTTTGTTTGTATCATTTTTTACTTGCCTACGTGGGTTGCTACTGTTTTATCGTTGTTTTGTAGGTTAGTTTTTTTATAATTTCGGAACCACCGATTGAGAAAGAAAAAGCATTCATAATCTACCTAGCCTTTTCTCAACTATAATGGGGTCGGCTTCCAGTCAAGCTGGATTTACCTGAATACCAGAGAAGCGGCTGCCTACCAGACCTCCACAACCCATTAACTGGGGTAACACGGTACTTTATGGCAAGACTGGAGCCAGATTTACTGGCTTCTGACTATCCGTAACGACTGCCAAAGATCTTCAAATGACAGCCGGAACCTACGGTTTAACGTGCTTTCCGAGGCACGGAGGAAACTCGGTATGTTAAGATGGTCACCCATCCACAGACCAACCTTGGCAAGCGTTGCTTAACCTTGAAGATCGATCCGTGCGGCTGTTATTATCTAGCCAAGAGCTCCGATTGCCCACTAATTAGAGTGCCCAAAATGTCTCTACATCTGCATTGAGAAGGATCTAAAAACGACATTGACACTTCACGGATTTTGGCTAAGGTGAGACAGTGCTTCACGCCGGAACAGTTGCTCAACCTCTATCAAGCACAAGTTCGATCGTGTGAAGAGTACTGCTCTCATGTTTGGGTCGGATCTGCCAAATCAATAAACAAATAAAAGTCATGTACCTATACCCTGACCCCATATGGCCCTATTGAGAACAGCCTAAATATTCAATAAAATTATTCCTATTTATACAGTTTCCATCGTGCCAACCCACAAGTGCCCACGACTACTAATGACCTAAGCCCGCACTGCGCAAAAGTATTGCGGATTTTTTTCCATATCAGGGACATATAACACGTTCCTATAGCATGGAATCGCCACACCCGGCGGCATAGCAGTAAAAATTGCGCAGACCCGTGATGCGCGATTTGTACTGACAGACCGACTGACCCATTATCATCATCTTATCCAAAGACGTCCACGGCTGGACATAGGCCTCCCTCAAGCGTCGCCACAACGGCCGGTTCAGCCAGAAGACGTCCACTACTGGACATAGGCCTCCCCAAGCGTGGTTACAACGACCGGTCCTGCGCGTCTGGCATCCGTCGGATTCCCACGACCCTCGCTAGGTCGATGGACTGACAGACTGACGAGAACACCACATTGTTCCTCCACTTTCCCTTTGCGTTTTTGGATCACGGCAACTCAGTCAAATGTTGAAGTGGAGATCGCGCAATAAAAAAAAAAACAAAACACCGTGAGGAAACCAGCATGTCCTAGAATCACAAATTCGAAGACATAATGTGACATCGACCAAACCGCACTGTCGAGTCGAGTCTGTACTGACGAGTGGTGGATTATGGCCCATTTCCTCTCCTAGAGAGGAGGTCTGAGTCCCAGCAGTGAGAACATTATAAGGCTGATGCTATGCTATTTCAGGTACCATTAAAAATAATAAAGTGAGACAGGTGTCTCTCGTCCACTTTGCCCGAAAAATAAAAAAAAACCGACCAATTGCTTGCCGGAATCGCGCACCGAAGGTTCTGTACAAACTTGACCTTGTTTACCTATGTATGACGTGACTACAAATTATTAGATTTTCAGGCTTTTTCCTTCACTTGTGCTAGACCGTAATAGTTGCCAAATTTCAGGATTCTAGGTCAACGTGAAGTACCGTATAAGTTTTGATTTACTTGCGATTGTCCAAATTTGAAAAAAAAATTTTGAACGAAGCATAAATGCCAACCATTAATTTTTTTATTACGTAGGCACATAGTAAAAAATTCAAGACGTACTCGTATATTAACATTATTTTACAAGAGAGAAAAAGCGATATTTGTAAGATATTCCATTAAGGCGGGCGCGACGTTAGAATTATCCATACAAACGTAATACCAAAATCATTTGCAATTTAAGCATATTTACACCATAATATGATGTTATTCGGATTCAGACAATAATTATCTAGGTTCCTACATCGTCTTTTTGTTGAAAAACTTACCCCAAACGAAATTTAAGCGAATTTAAATTTGCACATTTTCACAGCGAAAATGTCATGTTTTTATTTTGGTTTTTCTATATTATAAACAACAATATTTCAAAATATCTTTTCGTAGGAACACAGATATTATTATCAAGTTATGAATACTCGAAACAATAATGGAAATACATTAATTTTTCATTCATCATTTTTGGTATTACGGAACCTCTCCCAAATTTCCAATAGTTTGTATTGCTATCACAGCAAGCAACTGTCAGTGTGCGGATGATGACTTTACTCCAGTCGGTGTGTCCAAGAATTGTTTAAACTATCTGGATTGCTTCCATCAACCTCAAAAACGTGTTTTATTTCGTCTCAACTCGAGATAGCGCGCGGTCTCCGCAGGCCTCTTAAATGCACATACACTAACTATTCTAGGTATACCTTAAGGTATAGAGGGGTTAACAACCTCTGCTTACCTACATAATTGCAACAAGCCGTATCATATCAACGTCTCGACCCGAGCAAAGGGTTTCTGAATGCGTCTGCGAACATTAAATCAATCGCCCGATAACTGAGGAAGGCACAATGAACTCTTGCATAATAACCTGACAGTATAAATAAACATAAGACATTAATAGACAATCAGGAAAAGTATTTGAATGACTTGAAGGTTATTTTAGTATGCAGTCCGGTGCACTGTGGACTCAGTCGGCACTGCAAGGCTAATTAGCATTTAGGACTTTTTGAAGCGCTACTAACGCGCGGCAGCCGCGCTACTGCATCGCTTCAAAAAGTCGCCGTGAGCGATGCCCCTTAGCATTATCGGCTTAGTAATGTTCCCACAGAGCAGTGGTGGCCCAGTGGTAACTGCCCCGACTTGCAAATTGTAGGTCACGGGTTCAAACCCTGCTAGGCGCATTACTTTGTGTCATTTATTTCATCACCACTGCTCTCATAACCAACCTAGAGCCAACAATTCAAAGATATCTGACATCCATCAATTCGCACTGGGCCCGCGTGGCGGATTAGGGTTCATTCCGTCTCCTAGAGAGGAGGCCTGAGACCCAACAGTGGGAACATTACTAGGCCAAGGCAATTGCTAATAAATCTGTGTACCAGTACTATTGCTTTCTAAACCAAGCCCTTGACCCAGCCGCCTAACTAGAGCCTTCTAAGATGTTGGTCGAGGCTCGTGGTTATTAAATAACGAAATTGTACAGCAATAGGTATTTTTTTTGCTAGCCTATTCTGTCCCACTCCTGGGCAAAGGCCTCCCTTCACTCTTTCTCTCTTATAGCGCTTCCTCTTGTCAATTCTGGTGGAACTCAGTCAATCTATACTAATATTATAAAGAGAGAAAGAGAAATTTGCAAGTTTGTATGTAGGGTAATCTCTGGAACTACTGGTCCGATTTGAAAAATTCTTTCAGTGTTAGATAGCCCATTTATCGAGGAATGCTATAGGCTATATACCATCACGCTACGACCCACGGGAGCGGAGCAGTAACGAAAAATGCGGGTGAAACCGCAGGGGACAGCTAGTAGGTAATATGCATCAAATATATTCGTTATCAAACCAGTTTATCAATAAATATACAAAAATAGAATACAGACATAAAAAATCAAACGAGATATAACATTTTTAAACAATTTAATTGTCTCTCGCCGACACGCCGTTCTCTATGGCGACTGTATGTCATGGCCTGTGACGTCAAAGGCCATGTTTTCTATTTATTATTAGCAATTTTAGGTAGGCCCAGAAGGAGATGGCGTGACGACTTAGACTCCTTCCTGAAGGATTGGTCAGCAGTGGCTCAAGACCGAAAAGAATAGAAAAATGGAAGGAAGGTCTTTGCCCTGCAGTGGGACACAACGGACTTGTATTATTATTATTTTTAATTTTATAAACTAGTGCTTGACTGCGATGGTTGGAACTGAAACTGGATCCACCTGATGGTAAGCAGTGATACAATCGTAGATTGGAGGTGAGGCGCACGCGTTTATTAAGAGCCTACTCACTCTAGCCTTGAAGACACCCAAATTATAATCGGACAGGAAGACCGCGACAGGCAAATTATTGCAGTGCTTGTTGTGCCATAATTAGCAGCTTTGAAGCTTTATAACTTCGTAACCTATAAACTAGCGAGTTGTGGTTAATCCCGCGGGGTCTTCGGAAGTCGCGGTACCTGTGTTTGGCTCCTACTTGTTAGTTTCTAGGGCTGCAGGATTATACAAAAGTGTTACAGCGGCCCTGGAACGCAAATGAAGGAACACGGGTGCGTTTAGTCAGTAAAATTCTGACACTTCCTATCAATGGGAACACTTTCTTGATAATTTCCCATCGCAAAAAAGGCTTACAAATAACGTAAACTTCAGAAAGTACAACAATTCGCATCCATTTCGATCGTCAAATGAGCCTAAAGAAAATTGAGTTTGCACTAACTAATTGAACTCTTCCTGTTACCAATCTATTTCTGACGAGCAGTTTCAGATGTATGCGATACCGAACATACATACATTATCTATAACAATGCTCTGTGCAGTGCCAGTGAACAAGGGTGCAATAGGTCAGACTTGTATTAAAACAGTTTGTGTGGTACACAAATAATCTATTTACATCTGAATTGAGCATTCGAGATAATTATCAAATCTTAGAACCACAAACTGTGTCATACAGGACAAAGTTAATAATAATAATAGTTTATTTCTTTAGGCCTCTTTTTTTCTGGTAGTGGAATCATCAGAATGACTTCTCCCACTCTTGGGCGGAGCGGGAGGATATGTCAGACTCTTACTGACTAAACCCCTACCCCGTTCCTTCGTTGCCTTCGGTCTGGGGGACACGGTGACAACCTTTCGGATTTTCCGTGTTCCCCAGAGGCTTTGGCCCTACCGGGACCTACATCTTTAGGCCTCTTATAATTTTACTCCGTACGTAACCACGGAAACTCCGTCCGTAAGCACGGCGCGCAGTGTTGTATGGATCACTGAGAGAGCTTGATGACACACGTTGGCGCTACGAAACGGTGCCGCCGCCGTGTGTTCGTGTCAAGCGTTAGGCCGGGACTCCACCAAAGCAGAGATGTGTGCGGTGTGCTGTGCGAGAGGAGATGTCTTTCAGCTCGGGGGACTCCACCAAAGCGGACATGTGTGATGTGTTTCATATCTCTCGTCTCCACTGCGCGTCGTTCGCGCACATCTCACATTTCCGCTTCCATCGTGCCATACAAATGTTACACATCTCCGCACAGCGATCTCCACTGAAGCTGAGCGGTACCAGCTGTTCTTTGATGAGTTGTGTTCTCTGACGAATTTCGTGTTACTAACTAAAATTTATGCTTGGCAAAGCTTATGACAACTACTGCAGTGCAGTAATTAAGGCAGTGGAGGTCAGTTATTCTGCGATGAAAGCTTTCTGTTCTGACGAGTTTCAAGTTCGAAGCCTAATTATTTTATTTCTAGACTTGGCAAAGGTCATTTTTGTCTATACTACTGCATTGCAGTAATTAATACGCACGCAATTTTTTATTTGTTAAATTAATTCATGAATCCCCGACCGGTCCTATGAGACCACGCTGTTATTGTTTTACTATTGTGTCTCGTTTTGCGGGTATGTGATAGGTTAATATGCTTTCAGTTTTAGCAAATAAATAAATGAAAGATTTTTTTAAATATCGCTATCGACAGCGAAGATATAAAGCTTTTAGCATATAAAGCATTACATTGCGCCCATTCGGCTTTTTGGCGAGAGGGACAGAGATATATTTGTTTGAAATAACTCGTTTGCTTTTCTACCAATTTTGTTTTCACAGTAAGTATTCTATTTTTGTATGTTTATTGATTAAATGGTTAGATAACAAATATTGGCCAAAGGGACAGATATATTTGTTTCAAATGGTTGTATCTCGTTTGCTTTTCTACTAATTTTGATTTTTTTTTCATAGTATTCTTATGTATATAATTATATAAAAATGAAACCCGTTTTCCGTTGTCACGACTTGACATGAAAACGGCTTGACCGATTTGGCTGATTTTTTTTTTAAATGTTCCTTGAAGTTTAATTCAATTCAATTCAATTCATTTATTTGTCAGACATAGTGATCCATAATTTTGTTAGTAGTACACCCTTAAAAAATAATGTTAGTAATCCAAAAATCAGAGTCAATAAATTCACACAACACAATACTATTATTATAAATTTAGAATTAAAATAGTACATAAAATGTAAAATGTATTAACACAATAATTTTCAATGTCCAAAAATAAATTCAAAATTAATAAAATTAACAATTATAAAAATAAATAAAATAAAATATAATAAAATATCAATCACATTAAATAGATTCTATTAAAACTAATTAATTAACTAATATAAATACTAATAATACGCCTGCCTCTGAGTCATTTCTTTGTTTGTCATTACATTAACCATATAACAATGGTTAATGTACTGACAATGTAATGATGGTTCTTACGGAGAGAAAAATTTAAAAAAAAAAGTTAGTTAAAGTAGGTTAGGTAGGGTAGTGTAGGGTAGTGTAGGGTAGTGTAGGGTAGTGTAGGGTAGTGTAGGGTAGTGTAGGGTAGTATAGGGCAGTGTAGGGTAGTGTAGGCTAGTGTAGGGTATAGGGAATGCAAATCCGTCGTGTTTTGAAAATCCGGATTTTTTCAAACGGATTTTGGGTCCAATCCGGATTATCCGGATTTTACGGATTTTTCATGAAAATTAAAAAAAGAACTACTTATATTAGTTTATTAACATATGTTTCCCTTTACATGATTTCCCTTCGCCCTTTTGAGAGCAGTATCTCTCAAAACGGCGAGGGGAAACATCGTGAGGAAACCGGCAAGTCCTAGAACCAAAACTTCTAGGACATGTGGCATCCAGAAACCCACACTGGGCCCGCCTGGTGGATTACGGCCTCTCCAAGAAGCCGTTTTCCCAACATGTAAAGACAAAGAATGTATATTTTTTCCATTTTTGGGTTGGAAGTAATGACTTCTCCCGTTCTGGGCAGAGCGGGATACCAGATTGTTAGTGACTAAAATCCAGTCCTCTTCCTTCTTCTTTTTCTTTGTCTTCGTTCTAGGGCCCCGGGCCTTCACTTTCACATAACCCATGGCAACAGTAGGCTTCGACCCAGCTGGGCCACTACAATTTGTTGATACAAATCGTAGTGGCCCAGCTGGGTCGAAGCTGATAGAATAAGAATAGGTGATCCTTGAGACACACTACGCGCCGTGGCAGGGTCGATGAGCTACCCATTGCTCGCCATCCGCAAGCCTGCGCCTACGGTAGCTGGAAATTGGGGTCTGGATCCGGGAGCTGGAGCGTGAAGATCATTCCCTTGCACGTGCAGCCGCCTCCTTTGCTAGCATTACTGCTTCGCAGAAGCAGGCGACCACCTGTCACATTCCTTTATCCGTACTAGGACCCGGTGGCGTATTGCCAAACTGTATGCTGACCCAGACACCCATAGTCTGTACTGAACTACGTCGTGCTCATTGAAATCACAAACAAATTGGAGCAAAGTACATACGAGCTCAGAGCATTCTGAGATTGTATGCACTTTGCTCGCTTGAATGTAAAGCAAACTGTGACACGCGAATATCTGTAACTGACTGACGTGTTTCATGACAACGTGTTTCATAATTTCCCGTGATTTTTTGTTATACTGTTGCGGTTGTTATAAGTATCCATGAAACTGAAAAACTTTCCATAAAAAACATACTTTTTGTGAATTAATTTAAGTTTTAACTAAAAAAAGCCTTTTGTTAGTATGACTAAAAATAATTTGAACCGTAACAATTATACAGGTTGTTAAAAAAACTATAAGTGTTTCCGATAACAGTAAGTATTTATTAATTTTTCATAAGAAAGATGTACTGATACAATAAATTTTACGTGTTTGTAATTTCGGTAAGGTGACCTAATTGAGTTGATATGATAACAAAGTAAATTAATAAAAGAAGGACAGAAAATGGCGATTTGCATTGAATGCCAAAAACAAAAACTCAAATAGCAAGAGATGGCGTCACGCCACGCCTTTTTGTGCTTTATTTCCCAATCGAAAATTATAAATAGGTGCTAACCTAACCTTGCACAAAAATATAAAAACGGAGAAATAAAAAAGGAATTAAAAGAACTCAATAGGCAAGTAATTTAAACCGACTTCAAAACTGTAATTGGTTTGGTTAATTAATAACGCAAAAGTGCGAAATTGCAAAATTATATACATATTAAAAATGTCAGTAAATATGTCAACTGTTTTTCTACTAGCATAATCGTACAACAAACTAGCCCAGTGACCATCTTATTCCAATTATTAAGGCTTAACTACATCGATCTATAAATAACAGTTTTGAAGTCGGTTTTTTTAAAGTACTTAACTCTATTTTTACACTTTATTAAATGAAGACCACTCACATGCATTTTGCTCTATAATTATTATCAATGCCATATTACATAATACACCAGACGCTGGACGTCTGGACTCGTATGTATTTTGCTCTAATATTTTAAAGCAAAATGTATTTTGATTCAGACACTCTCTGAATATGTATACAGTTTGCTCTTCAACTACAAAGGCAAACTGCGATCGAACTCAGAGCAACCCCGGTCTGGGTCAGCATACAGTTTGGCAATACGCGACCCGGTGTGAGTGGTCATTGCCCAAACGGAGCATACCTTTAATAATAGTCCTCCAGACCGAATTTTGATCACGGTGGCCTGATGCCTACTGAAACCTGGAAGACTGATATATACTGCAGATATTATAGTGCACACTTGTGCACTATAACGCACAAGTACGCAGATACTGACGCACTCTCTGTTCTTTTAATCTTATAGTCAGATGGGAAGGCAATTCAACACGAACGGAGAGAGATCAGGTGCAGGACCCACAGATTGACGTGTTTTCAGAGGCATGGGGGTATCATACCACCAACTTCCAAACTCCGGGCAGCTATAGAGTAATTCCTAATGGAAAAACCCAATAGCTTTGCTTGACCTCTAGTTCGAGTCCTGTACCTACGCTCAGCATTCGCCCTTACGAACCTAGTGTTCGTCCGACAAGACAGTCAAACGTCACACCTTAACCATAAGTTCCACAGTGTCCTCCAGGCGATCGATCCGCGCAATAATGACACCTGAGCGTTTCTTTCGCACAAATCCGGCGCACCACGTCCGGTGAGGACCTGTGTCATATGGAAGGTGAGGACGCAGTGACGTCTTTCTAACCACTTCTCAAAGAGGGGACTTATAGCCATAATTATGGCGTGCCCAAAGAATGTAGTAGGGTTGGTAATTAGTTCATACTTTTATCTGTCAGCATGATGACGCTTGGCGCCTTAAAAGACATTCAGTCTTTTTTGGGCACGCATGCATTGCAACTTGTCATACGGGTAGACCACGAATTATATTGGACCCACGTTACGATATATTTTTTCTGAATTTACTTGGTTATTCGTCTTCCACGCGGGTGAAGCCACGGGCAAAAGCTAGTGCTAAACTAATAATAAAAGTAGATAATATCATCGCGAATTAAAATTTCTTATTATTCAGAAAATCCGCGGATTTGATTTTCAAATCCGGATTTACAAGTCGAGTAAAAATGTGCGGATATCCGGATTTTTCGGATTACGGATAGTCCGGATTGCATTCCCTAGTAGGGTAGTGTAGGGTAGTTTAGGGTAGTGTAGGGTAGTTTAGGGTAGTGTAGGGTAGTTTAGGGTAGTGTAGGGTAGTTTAGAGTAGTGTAGTGTAGGGTAGCGTAGGATATGTAGGGTAGTCATTTGACGGGAGCGAAGCCGCGGGTAAAAGCTAGTTTTTGAATATTTTTTGATTAAATGGTTACTTGACAAACATAGAATCAGCGGTGGTTCTAGGGTTCTAGTTATTTTAATAATAACTTTATTTCAGTAAATTGTTCACAAAAGTTCAGGAATAGGATACAATATAATTTGCATGAAGTATTATCACCTGATCCCCAAACTAGCCTGTGACTTGGGGACCAGTGATTCCATGACGGTAATAACAAAAACGGAAATATGTTTTAACCAGTAACATGTTAACATAAAATAAAATGAAATAAAATAAAACTTTCCGTGACAAAAGTTCTCTGTTCTGCCGAGTTTCAAGTTACTAGCCTAATTATTTTATTTCTAGACTAGACTTGGCATAGATCATAGTTGTCTATGGTACAGCACTGCAGTAATTGAGTACAATTTTGTAGCAGCTATTGTTACCATTATGATGTTCAATGAATGAATCTTGCTTGCTTCTTACTTACAATAATAGTATAATTGATCTATTTTTCATGTCGGGAATCATCAGAATGACTTTTCCAGCTATTGGGTGGAGCGGGAGGGCTTGTCAGACTTTTACTGACTAAACCCCACCAAGTTCCTTCGTTGCCTATGATCTGGGGACACCGAGCTTATCTAGACTTCTAATATATAATTTTCCTTCCCGAATTACAGAATTGTTCGAAATAGTCTCCATGATCCTAGAACGCAAAGGGCAATAGAAGGAACATGGGTGGGAATTAGTCAATAATAGTCTCACACACACACACACACACACACAAAATACGCGCTTTAGTCGTGTAGTTGTGGATGGGTGTGTAACGATTGACATAACAACAAAATATCTAACGTTCACTTGACATAATTTCAGTTAACATAATTTTGTTTAAGGTGAATGCTTCAGCTAGCCCGCGAAATTCAAATTTTCTTACGTTTTTTGCAATTTGTAAGCCAGTGGTAGGTAGTATGAAGTTAAAAATACTTTAGCGACTGTAAAACGTAACTAGTTACATAATTATAATCATAAAAATCATCAATACAAGCCTCCAAGCTCACTTAGTTGCAGGAACGTTTTTGACCTCGAAAAAATCGTTCCTGCATTTAGGTGGGCTTGGAGGCTTGTATTAATGATTTTTATGTTTATAATTATGTAAATAGTTACGTTTTACAGCCGCTTAAGTATTTTTAACTTTATACAAGTTATCACTGGCTTTCAAATAGCAAAAAACGTAAGAAAATTTGAATTTCGCGGGCTAAGCTGGAACATCCCCCTTAACATAACGATCAGTTGACATAATGAATTGTTGATATAATTTCATTTTACCTAATTTCATATGACATAATGAACATTTCCTATAATGCACATTTCACATAATATTCATTTAGCATATTATTCATTTACTATAATATTCATAATCTCTAAGTAACTTTTAATATAATTTAGAAAATCTCACCCTGCTACCCTCAACTATTGTTACTAGAAGAAACTGGATGCAATCTGGACTTTAGGGCACCCCGACTCGGATAGGTTAGGTTAGAAGGGGATGGCGAAGTCGTGTGAGCGAGCGAAGCGAGCGAATAGACCCCGCCATCCTCTTCGAGGTTATTTTTTTTTAAACCACCCAGAAGTAGGAGCCCCGCGAAGCGGGGCTCCGTCGACCAAGCCCACCCTCGACCATGCATAGAATATTACCATGCCATTGGAGTTAGGCTAGAACTTCTTCTTCTTATCGTGTCGATGTCTTGAACTAAATTTTTTCCGACCAGTATTTCAACAGCAGTATAGCAACCCGTACGGCTCTATCATTGGCCTCGCATAGACACAGTGCCAGTGTGGAGCCGCTACGCAAGACATGCGACATTTTCTGAGCTGCCCATCCTGCACAACTACCTCTACTTTTCGGTATCTATGCGAGGCTAGAACTGTGCCCATTAAAAATTTTTAGGTCAAAAGAATATTAGGTCAAATGAACGTTATATTAAAAGCATATTATGCATATTGAAAATTATATAAAATGAACGTTATACTAAATGTTATTATGTTAAATGAATATTATATGATATGAAACATTAGGTCATATGAATTTATGTCATTTGATATTATGTCATATGAAAATTATGTCATATGAACGTTAGTTCAAGTGAAATTAGAGCATTTGTTATTATGCCAAACATTACACACCCAGTTGTGGATACCAGCCCGTTATCCTATAGGTACTCACACTCCCTTTTGCCCCACCCAGGGTAGAAGTTATCAGATGATCCTCCAACAAAAAAAAAGACTTAATTTACTTTAGATTAGAATGGCATTCAATATCAATTCTATTAAGGTTAGAAACTTCTCTCTCGATACATCGACTCGATACGTCGAGCCCGGTTTTGCTTTCGGAATTACGAGTAAGACCGTCTTACCCTTACGGGACGTAGACTAAGGGACTACACACACTTATTCAGCTCTATTCAGCTTATGTCCATAGAAAACAACGATTTTGTATGGAGACGCGTACGCATCCATTCAGCTTTCCGCGTTTATTCAGCTTTCGCGGCAAACAAGTATAAAATGAGAACAAATGTGTTTTTATCATGCGAGTGCTTTAGATAGAGTTCAGCGCTGTTCTGCTGTGTTCAGCGCTGTTCCACCGCGTTCAGCGCTGTCCCACCGCGTTCGACGCTGAATGCGGCATAACAGCGCTGCACACGTATGGTTCTCAACTCCTTGTCAACAAGTTGTGACCTGCATAGTTCCTAGATTAGATTTATCCGAAAATGCTCTTTAAATTTAATATTATTTTGTTTTAATTGGGATACCAATATCGCGATTTCTCCAACCAAATTTCTATTTACCCAAAATGAGTCGACCCCCTGTTGTTCGCGTTGTAATTTTATACGGTTATTTTTTTCTATTTCTTCTACAAGTAGCGAAACGACAAAAATATCGCTCATAGAACCATCCATGTTGAGGACACAATACTAATTGAGTAGCTGACCGTCTTCGCAGCATATTCATCGCCGTACGTAGTAGATAGAAGTATTTTAGCGGAGATAACACTCTTACGCCGCTGTACGCGGCTGATAGAAGTAGAGCTGTATAAGTGTGACCAAAATCGTTCAGCGAAACGCGAATAGAGCTGAATAAGTGTGTGTAGTCCCTTAGACCGTTCGTAAAAACGAATGGCCTTTTTAACCCCCGACGCAAAAACGACGGGGTGTCTGTGTGTGTGTAAATGTGTATGTGTCTGTCTGTGGCATCGTAGCTCCCAAACAGATGATCCGATTTTAATGAGGTTTTCTTTTGTTTGAAAGATATATCAGTCGAGAATGTTCTTACCTATGTTTGGTGGAAATCGGTTAAGGTCATCAGGACCTGAGAGGTGGATAGTAGTCGGGGGTTTTTTTAAATTTTAAATTAAATTTTGAATACTCACTCTTTATAGACATCAAAGAGGTAACTGTAGACTCCTAGCCTCGTGGTGGTGTACGTGGCCTGTCGCAACAAGCCCGCTGAAAGGCCCGTGTATAACGAGAAGAACCCTTCCCGAGCCACAATCTCCCCAGCCACGGCAAATGAGGTCCGACTCCCTCCACTCAGCTGCATCCGAGTTTTGATCAAGTCCAGAGGCTGCACGACGCATGTTGCGGCCATGCTGGAAAAAGAACTTAGTTATAAATATCTGCAAACGACTGATTGCCTTCTGGCGCATTTACATTAGGTCGGTCACCGAAGGCGGCGGCCGCATTCGGTTTAACTGAAACGTTTACCTAAATTGAGTTGTTTACATTGGTTGGTTAACCGAATTCGGCGACTTGATTGACACGGCGATTGTATATTGAACAGTCGGGTTGCGTTGCACCGACAACGGGCTCGACCGGCTACGGCCAAACGAATACCTGTTTATATTAGTCGGTGACCGAATACGGCCTGCAACCGAATACGGTCTAACTGACTAATGTAAATGCGCCATTAAGTTTACTGACTTCTTGACAGTTCATAAGTCTGTAAATTGTATAAAGCGACTTCTTGCTGTCTGTCTGTCCCTATGTATGCTTAGATCTTCAGATTGTGGTATGCAAGGCTGCCCATTGTATGTGTTTTAGCTTCTTTTTTTATGTGTAAATGTCATACAATAAATAAAATGCTTTGACACTGAATACAATCACCTTTGACTTACACTATATTACAAAGTACTCTATAGATTTGACTGAACTATTAAAACTGGTTCTGTGAAGCATAAAAACTATTTATAACATATTTATAACTTTACAATCGCAAATTGACATAACTATTCAGAGGAAAGTTGGCAGGATATTTCCATAAAATGTTTAAAAATGGTTCCTAATCAGTCACTGTGATGTGAATTTCATGCCTGTCATAGTCACAAGATTATTTTCTGTTGAAGGTCATTATCATCTATATTATGTACATTATTATAGTTATAGACCGAGTATGTGAGACTTTGTATGGAAAATACAGCCAATCACATTGGTTGTATTTTCCATAGTGACTCTTGAAAGGCAAGAATAACTTTTTCTTCTTCTTCCCGTCCGTATCCCATTTATTACTTGGGTCGCCGCAACACATTTTTTTCCTTCATTCTGTCCTGTCACCCACCTTCCTATCACTAACTCCCTTTTCGTTCATATCAGTCCTCACACAATCCATCCAGCCGAAAATGTGTTAAATATATCAAACAAATCGGAAAAAGATGACGATTTCATTGGTATATGTAATTCATTTTTGGCCTTTCAAGCATCAATATAATTTGTAGATTTTTTACATCATAGTTTACTAAAAACAACTTTATACCACTCAGGCACATTATGTAATTTATTTCATCAGCTTTTATAACAAAATGGTGAAGGAAAACATGAGACATCCACCAATCGGTACTGGGCGCGTGTTGGATTATGGCCTATTACTCCCTCTCTTAAAGAGGTCAGAGTCCAAGCAGTGAGAACATTAAAAAGCTGATTACGCTATGTTATTATTAACTTTTCACTTTAAAGATTTTGAAAATATAATTCTTTAAAATTTGAATGATACCATAATTATGATGCAGGAGCTTGCCAGTTCTCATAGCTGACTGGCTACAACTTTATGATAAGACTAGTGAACTAGCCCTGCTTCACTCAGGTGGCATAATTGCATATCAAAAATATAAAAGCTCTATCCACATTCAATTAATGTATTAGACACTTGAAATTAGCTCCAGTCTTGCCATGAAGTATAGTGTTACCCCAGTTAATGGGTTGTGGAGGTCTGGTAGGCAGCCGCTCCTCGTAAAATACTGGTATTCAGCTAAATCTGGCTTGACTGGAAGCCGATCCCAATATAGTTGGGGAAAGGCTAGGCAGATGATGACACTTGAAATATGCTAAAATGACAGTAAAAATTAAATTAAAATCAATTATGCCTTTTGGTAAATCAAAATTGTCACAGATATACTTGAAAGATTTTTTTGTTGCTTTACTGTGCTAAGTAGTCATTCTAGAAAAATATGTAAATTGGATAGCATAAACTGTAAAAAAAATATGGCGTGTAAAAATTTAAAATATTACTCCTGAGTATAGGGGGCACTTTAGTAGGTATTATATTTTAAAAAAAGATGTTTGTTTAGCCTGTTATTATAATTTTCATTTAGGTACTAAATTCTATAAAAAATATTAAAGCAGAAAATTATATTTAGAAATCATACAACTTTACTGTCTTGTAAAAAGTTAATTTTAACATAGGAACATAAAATACATAATTTTATTTTTAAACAACTGTCAAGAACTTGATAAGAGATTAATGAGAAAATGAAAACTATGATTACTTATTACATAATCAACATAGTGATAAGTAATCAATATGAACTCAATTATTAACCTAGAGATCTTAATTATCAATTGAATTCGTTAGAGTAAATGTTTAGCACACGGTTGTTAACGGGTACAAGGTTTTTTAAAGCATTAAACAAGTTTCTCGTGCTAAACGAATCCAAAGCCTAAGCGTTTTGAAAGTGTAAGTAATCATAACAAACATTTCTACGGCAATGTTCATGACATTGATCCTACATAAAGGACATCTAGTCTTAAAATAAATGCAAGATTAGTACCCGGCAAGGCCGCCAAAAGCGAATTTAAGAGCGTTCGGGACATAGCGCTCCTTCGGTGGCGCTACAGCTGCTGGAGATTGCGCCATTTTCACAACTTTTCACCTTTATACACACACACAGACAATACACTTTTCGTTACACTAATAAAAGTGAACGTCTTTAAAAAAACCCGAGAGTTTTAGTTCGAAACGTGTGCACCCCTCGGTTCTATCCAGCTGGAATTGACAATTGATATGACAAGTTCAAGTATGACAACCAACCAAAAACTGACACTTAGTTTTATTTTATTTACGCCGAAGGCATGGCTATAGTCTATCGACCATATTGCCTACGCTTACAAATAACGTCTTTCTTATTTTTACTTCGTGATGCAGATGTAACATACAAATATTTTTTTAGTATTTAATTTATAAGATATCGACTTACTTGATTTCGTTGATAAACCCTCATTTTAAGCAAGATCGCGCCTATTTCAATGATTCCATATATTGTTACTTGTCACACACACATAGATTTTTAGATACAAAACTACACCAATTTTACATCAAATAATCCATTAGTAATAAATAATAAAAATTAAAACGGGTATCATTTAAGCTGTCGCCAATTTAATTCGTTTTGTGTTTCCTAAATAATAGCTTTGTCCTCAAAATAGTAGATTTGTCGCCAAAATGTAGTCACCAAACAACGTAAAATCAATTCTCCAATAAATCATCTAAAATCATGGAGATATAGGATCTAGTACCAAATAATTGTTTTTGTACATATTATAATAGGTTTGTCCTAATAAGCATTTAAGCAAACTAATTGAAAGAGATCACCAAGTGTGTTACTACAAAATTTCATAAAGTTCCAAAAAATAATTGTTGTCGTCATCATCGTTTCAACTACCTAGTACTACTTAGTATAGTATATTATAACGGGCTGGTATCTGCAACTCCACGACTAAAGCGGGTATTTTGCGTATGGGTGGGACAAAAGTGTTATTCGATCCACCCCAGCTCCTCAAGAAAGACCAGCAGCGCCTTCCCGGGCGCCGGTCGTTATGGTTTTTTTTTTCTTTCGTTAGGGGAATCATCAGAATGACTTCTCCCACTCTAGGGCGGAGCGGGAAGGCGTGTCAGACTCTTACTGACTAAGCCCCTACCCTGTTCCTTCGTTGCCTTCGATCTGGGGGACACGGTGACAAACTTTTGAATTTTCCGTATTCCCCAGAGGCTTCGGTCCTACCAGGCCCCTACAGCTACAGTTTGCTGACATCTCGTGGCATCGTATGATCATCGTAGGTAGTTACGAGTACCTATGACACATCGTTGAGGATGGAAAGCGCGCCAATTTGTCTCCGCCTCTTTGAACATATTTTCAACAAAATTATAAATTGATGTATTAAATTGGTAAGGAATACTATTATTTTAATAACCGAACGAAATAAAATGTAATGAAATAAACTTTATTGGTGACAAAATAACAAATAAAAAGGAGTTACAGTCGGGGATTGATAATTAATCGATTTATTTGGCGACAGATCTACCATTTTGGCGACAGATCTACCAGTTTGGCGACAGATCTACCATTCTGAGCACAAAGCTATTAATTTTGTAATAAAACTATTATTATAAGAACGAAGTTTTATTTTATTGGTGATCCATCTCTTATTTTTTGATAATTCATACCTGGATACACTTTTTGTTTATCTGAGAACGAAAATATTTCGTGGCGATAGATCTATTAATTAGGTAATACAACTTGATGACAAATATAAAGTTTGATGACAGAAAATAATATTCCCCAATTAAAACACCCGATGAACTTTACTAGAAAAATCTCGCAATAGAAAAATGACCAACTAGAACTAAAATTTTATTTTTTTCATGGTACCGAATACAAGTCTATTTAGCTGTTGAGTCGTACCTCATTATTCATACTTGTCGAGACACAAGTAGAACTAGTCTTCTCCTACTCTGAGTAGAGCAGGAGGGAGTGTCAAAATTTTACCAACTAAAAGTTCCCATGATTAGTGTTACAATCAATTTCATTTAGATTTTAATGGAAGAAATTTTCACTAGTACAGAAAAAGGTTTATACCGTGTTACCCCAGTTAATGAGTTGTGGAGGTCTTGTTAGCCGCTCCTCGTAAAATACTGGTATTGAGTTAAATTCGGCGTGACTGGAAGCCGACCCCAATATAGTTGAGAAAAGATGATGACCAGAAAGAGGTTTGCTAATCAGGTTTTGGGGGCGCCCGGGGCTTGGGGCCTGGGGTACTGCCTAGTTTAGCCCTTCAGCAGCTACGCTAGTTTTTTTTTTAAATTGTATAAACTAGTGCTTGACTGCGATCCCACCTGATGGTAAGCAGTGATGCAATCTTAGATGGTGAGGCGCACTAGTGAAGTAGTTAACACTCTCATTGCTAAGTTCATGACAAATTAGCATCATCATCATCTCAGCCGCAAGACGTCCACAGCTAAACATAGGCCTCCCCCAAGCGTCGCCACACCGACCGGACCACTGTGTCTCGCATTCCCGCGACCCCCGCCAGGTCGTCGGTCCACCTAGCAGGAGGCTTTCCAACGCTGCGTCTTCCAGTACATGGCCGCCACTCCAGAACCTTCCGACTAATTAGGCTTCGACCCTCCGATGTTGCTTTTCTTAGGTAATAATTGAGTACAATGATAGGCATGGAGACTCCAATGCTGGGCAAAGGCAAATATTCCAAAAATAACAAAATATGTTGGGGTATCTAAAAAGCATACCAAAAAATGGCAATAATAATAAAACAATTATTTATTAACATAGTTCAAGAGTAAATTAAGTTGACATTACACTGAAATAAAAGTGTGCAGTATTTACTACAATGACCACTATTTATAATTTTTTAAAACTCCAACTAACTAACTTTTCACCTGATTCTGAATTTTACTTTGTCTTTAGAAACATTCTATGGTTCATTGCTACTTTCACTCTCATTTCTATAAATGGCTAAACCAATTAAGATTAAACATCATTTATAGTTTTAAACGAACCACCACTAGTAAACTTGCTTTCAAATAAATTAAAAGAAACAGCATCTGATTCAGTTCACCCGTTAAAGAGCTAGGGCGCCATAGACAGACACACACACAGCAGCGGTCAAACATATAACTCCCCTCTTTTTACGTCGTTAGTCAAAAACATAGGTAATAATGAACTTATTTTTTTAAGGCATTTATGGAATGTTTAAAAAATCCAAAGATGTTACAGAAATATTTTTTTACATTTGAATACCGATGCAACATATTAGAATGGAGTAGATATTTGGTGACAAACATTTAAAGCCAGCCTTCTCATCAACTTTCGCTAAAGTAGTCAATACTACAATAACCATATAAAAAATATCCGCTACTCCATACATTTATGTTCACATAATTTGACAAAATGTATGGAGAAGCTAATTTTTTTCGTGATTTCAGGGTTGGTTGCATATTAAAAGTCGTTCATATTGATGAGTTCAACGACCCCTTTTAATCTCTCAAGTAGTCGAGTATCGTAATTATAGACATAATAGAAAGACAATAGGTGTCCGGACGCCGGCATCCACTCGGGGCTCAACAGATTAAGGAAAACCCATCTGTCGTATCAACTTTGTATACATATAAACAACATTAAAATATTGCTTCTGCGTTGTAGCTTATAGCCGCTTTCAAACAAGTTCGAAGGTTTCTTTCTTAAAATCTAATAATAACCTTATTAAAAAAAGGCATGTAAAACATTTCCATCAGGTCCCGATGCTTGCGTGTGAACACGATCGCCACACATTCCTTAACTCTGTATCTCTTCATTAGCTTGTTTGAACTGTTCACACCAATGGTCAGGAGTTTTGCCGAACGCCTGAAAATAGAAAGTAGGCGTTATACTTTATAGCTATGTTACTCGTATATCCGATGGACGCGAGACGCACAGGACCGGTCGTTGTGGTGACGCTTGGGGGAAACCTATGTCCAGTTTAGGACGTCTTTCTGCTGAAATGATGATGATACTTCAAAGCATAAAATTGAGAATAAAACAGAACATACAGGATGGAATAATCTTTCACCAGCTAATTACAACCTACATATAAAGTAGGATTGCAAAGTAACTTGTAAAAATTATGGATACAATAAAACTCAACTGAACTATGAATGATACATTGTAATCAATCCAGTGTCCCGAAAAAAAAAAAACAGTTTTATTATAAATATTATTGTAAACTAGCTTCCGCGAACCTACATTTACGCTTTTTCCCGCATTTCGCCCGCGTAAATGTATGTTCCTCCAAAAGGATCGGGATAAAAGGTAGCCTATGTTCTTTTCCTTTGACGTGGAAAAGAACATAGGCTACCTGCATATGCCAGGCCATATGCATACCAAATTTCGTCCAAATCCGTTCAGCCGTTTTTGCGTGATTAAGTAACAAACTTCCACACTTTCACATTTATAATATTATAGTTAGGATTAACAGACTCGCGGCATCGTATTTTATAAGGCGCATAACAAATGTGGAATAATAAAGACAAAAAATAACGAAAGAAGTGGAATACCTCAGCCATTTTGCCCAAAAGGAAGTTCTTGGGCACTTCTTCATTAGCCCGCTGGCCCCACTGGAAAATGTTCCTTGCTAGGTCACCCTCACCTTCCTAGAAAAATTAGTCACATAACTAAGTTTATATTTGAGTTTATTATATACTAGCTTTAGCCCGCAGCTTCGCCCGCGTACATAAAATATAGCCTATGTCACTCAGCAATACAGCAGCTTTCTAATGGTGAAAAAATTTTAGCAATCGGACCGTACTTCCACAGATTACCTCATACTTGAATTTATATGAAATAAGTATTTTACCTTAGTGAACTGCAAGTACATTTGCCTAGTAAATGTAGTAGTTAATAGTTTTCTTCCTGCATGGTCATTCTCTTCTAACAGCCCAGCTTCCTCGAGGAACTTCCACATTTCCTCTGTAAATTAATAATAATAATTATTATTATATCTAGCCTATGCTGTCCCATTGCTGGGTAAAGGCCTCCCTGAATTCTTTCCATCATTCTCGGCTTTGAGCTACTTCTTAAAAAGTATCTTATCTTACTTTCTTTAAAAGTAAAAATAAAACATAAAAAAATAATTTACTACACTTCATGATGTTACCAGCCATTACAAGAAATTGTGTTATCTCAGCGACATGCATGGTTATAAATTTTTATGATATGATTAAACATGGCTGATGAAAAATCGTAAAATAGTTATGTTCCTCAATATATTCCTGTTTTCTACTAATAAATCTGCCTTTGTTAAATAAATTTGAATGACCATTTTTTGTTAATTCATTACTCCGCAACAGATTTTTTAAATATAAATACTATTGTTCTACAGACCTTCTTTAACCGGTGCACCACTCATAAATATGTGCATAAGCGCAGCAACCAATATTTTCCGGTGATGCGCATCGGTCACAGAAGATGGTAACGATTCACATTCTTCAGTCAGCACCAAGATGTACTGCATGCCGCTTTTAGAATCAACTTGAACTAACTTGTAGCCATAGACCTGTAAAATTATAGAAAATAATATAAATAATAATATAATTGGGTAATTTATTTTAGATGAGAAAAGTCATTTAATGACTTTAATTCTCATGGATGGGCTGGGAAGATGTGTCAGGCTTTTACTGATTTATTCATGAATCCCCTAGTGGTAGCCGGCGACCGCGCTGTTATTGTCTTTCTATTGTGTCTTGTTTTACGGATGTCTGAGAGGTTAAAACTACACTGTGATAAAACCACCTTCAGTGGCCCATTGTGTTCTACGGCCACAAGTTTTCGTTTCAGAAAATAGCCCTAGGCTACAGGGATTTTCTGTCAAGTGTGTTCTTTTGTCAAGCTGTGCCTCTAAAGTAAACTGATAACTGATGCTAGGGCTCAATCTGGACGGTTACCAGACGGTTCAAGTTTAAGCTACCTATTTCTCAAGTGTCCGTAAGTCCTCTCCTCTTGTAGATATTAGCTAGTCAGGATTGTGGCGGCTGGGGCGTGAGGGTGTTTCGCCCTAACGGGGCACACTCACATCGCAAGTCTTAAGCATATTGGAATAACAAAATACTAACCCTTTTTAAAATTTTATTTGCTTCAATAATCACTTTATTCACTTGACTAGTTGGAGTTTCACAGGTTGTGTTGAGATGCTTTATAATTTCGCTCCGCTTGATTGGTATTTTGCTGCCTTCTCGACAAATGATATAGTGAACACACTCTTTGATGGAATCTTCGAGCTCAGAAATATCTGGTTCAGCATTTGTAGATCTGTTGCCGCGCCTTTGACTCATGTTTGGTTGGTTCTCTAGTCTTGGAATAACACCGCTTTTGGTTTTAGCTCTTTGAAATTAAAAAATCACTAGAACTGAAATGAAACGGTTAAACACTGAACAAGTTCAAGTACTCTGGTTTTATCAGACTCAGACGACAAGCAGAACTATTCCGTAATGTATACAAGATCCTTGGATTCCTTCCTTGGACGACAGAACCTTAGAGTCTCCAGAGTTCAGAAAACTTACTTCGTATCAAAGTAAATACTCATAAATAATACTCTCTGAAGGAAACTCCACCGAAAGCTTCGTGTTTGTTTGTAAGTTCGTATCTACACATACAGTGTCAGACTGTCACTATCAGACTGTCAAAGTGTCAAACTGTCAGAAGATTTTGGTTCACATTGCTCCACTGACGTATAAATAATATGGACTTGAAATGTTTGACTATAGAAAAAACAGTTATACAAATATATGGCTTATCGACGCCAAAATCATAAAAATACTGCCATCTCTTTTTAACTCTCTTAATTTTGCATAAGCGAAAAGGGATAATAGTGTTTTTGAGAGTTACTATGATGGCAACTCTTAGTTCCTAACGTCATTGAAATACCTGTTTGCGGCCGGTCGCCATTACGATTTCTCGCTTTTTAGTACCAAAGTTGGGTACGTCAACTGTCAAATGCTCTTGAGCTCTGGATAAAAATTGTGAATTTTGAAGGAATTTGCTGTGTTATTGTGTTTGAACTCGGTCCTATAGTGGAAATCGTCTATAGCAAGATGCCCAATTGCAATATAATCGGATGTGGCATCAAAAGAAGCAGAAATCGCCCGAACATAACTTTGCATCAGTACGTACCTAATTTTATTTGAAATATCTTAAGATTTAGTTAACAAACAAAAGATTCTGCATTCGTTGAAGAGTTTCAACAGTAAAACATTCATAATTTCCCTTTTGCTTGTATTTTCAACATGTATTTCATGAAATTATTTTCTTGTTATTGAAGGGATAGAGTAGTACATTAGACATTTTTATATTTATCGATAATGCCATATTATGGTTTTTTATTTGTTTTATTTTACTTTAAGGCTGCCGACTAATAAAGAAAAAAAGAAAATTTGGCTGGAAGCAATTGGTGTTGAAAATTTAAAGATGTCAACAAAAACCATTAATATTTAATTTTGTTCTCTTCACTTTGAAGAATCATGTTTCAACCGAACACTGAATAAAGTAACATTGCGTGACGATGCTTTACCTACACGAACTTTATTGGTAAGTAACATTCTGCCGTCCAGCCCCTAAAGCGCAGTAAAAAAGTGTAAAAAATCCATGTTTTACCGCGCTTTAGGGCCTGGACGGCAGCATTGTATGTTATAAATTTATCCAACATGATTGCGTAGTGGTTGTTATACATATTATGATGATGTCCTCATTATTGCAACACTTCTCTAATAGACACAAAGAGTGATGTAAAGAATGTGTTCGAGTGTGATCTTTAGATTTATTAATTCATGAATCCCCGACCGGTCCAGTGAGACCATGCTGTTATTGTTTTACTGACACAATAGTAAAACAATAATCTTTTTGCGGGTATGTGATAGGTTAAAAATCTTTTTAATAAAACCGAGAAACATTAAAAATACTAATCATTTTATTTCTTGTTTACAGCCTGCCGTTCAATCCAACATGTTTGGCATTTTACTTGAAAATGATACAAATGTAACAAACTCACAATCATTATCTGGATGTGGTGCTCCTAATAAGGTATTTTTTTTTTGTAATAAAAACATTAAGATCATCTACTGTTTTTGAAGTCATAAAATTTTTGAGTATTTGTTTTTCTATTTTTATTAATATTTATGTTACTAATAAAGAACGGTTTTCAGGTTGAAGCTGTTGGTGTGCCTACCATTCGAAATCAACCTGGAGAGATTTTAAAGAGGAGTGGCATAGATTTAGCATCTAGCACAACCCCTATGCTAGATTTAGTCACCAGCACCTCCGCTGCGCCATATCTGGCCGTTAGAGCCTCTGATGTGCCAGATTCAGGTGCTAGCACCTCCGCTGCGCCAGATTTAGCCGCTAGCACCTCCTTTGCGCCAGGTTTTGCCGCTAATACCTCCACTACCACCTCCGCTACGGCAGATTTATCGGTATGATTAGCTTAGTTTTTCTTGTTATCATTATTTGCGAATTTTATCTCAGTGATAAAAGTCATCTCATCAACTGATTGAGACTGCGTGGGAGATAACTCTCGCTTGTCTTCAATATCTATCAAAGCTTACTTTTATTTTATTTTATTTCAGATACACACATCTAAAGTGATAAAGAAATTAAAGGACAATTGTCAAAAACAGTCTAAGAAGATAAAGAGACTTAATGAGAAAGTTAGAAGACAGACGAAAAAAATCGCTCATTTTAGTAACATAATCAAAGATTTAAAGGAAAGAAATTTATTAAATTCAGAATCCCAAGCTTTGCTTGCCGAATGTGTAGGACCCCAAGACTTCTTAAAACGACAAGTTGCTAAATCAAAAGGTTTACCACTACAGAGGCTTATGAACATGATACGAATCATAAATACTTGTTAATTAAAAGTGTAATTGAGGTGTACATGAATTTGAGGTACAGATATTATGGGAAGAAATCTACTGAGAGAATTTCACATAGAAATTACTTGAACAAAATTGTATTGTTCAGAAATGAATGAAATCTCACTTTGTTTATTTGATTGTGTCAATTTGATTTGTTTTTATATATATACTTTTTTTTAATATATATATTATTATTTACTATTGTTGACTTTTAATGCCCATTATCATCTACATGTTAGAAAAAGTAAGTGTTGGAAACTTAACATCAAAAATATGAATCATGTTGGTACCCATCAAATACATATAGCCCAAGAAATTCAAGTTTTCATAGGTTTTTTTTTGCAAATTCCAGCTCTGTCTTTTGTTGATCATAATGTGATACGCGACAACAATTTAATTAACAGGTAAGACAAGAAGCTTTTTAGGGTTCCGTTGCCAAATGGCAAAAAACGGAACCCTTGATAGATTCGTCATGTCTGTCTGTCTGTCTGTGCTTCCGTATGTCACAGTCACTTTTTTCTGAAACTAAAAGAGCTATAGTATTGAAACTTGGTAAGTAGATGTATTCTGTGAACCACATTTTTATACAAAATTAGAAAAAAAGCAATAAATTTTGGGTGTCATCAAATCCGTACGTGTGGGGTATCTATGGATAGGTCTTCAAAAATGATATTGAAGTTTCTAAACCATTTTTTTTAAACTAAATAGTTTGCGCGAGGGACTTCCAAAGTAGTAAAATGTGTCCCCCCCCCGTAACTTCTAAAATTAGAGAACGATACAAGTGAAAAAATGTATGATGTACATTGCTATGCAAACTTCCACCGAAAATTGGTTTGAACCTGATCTAGTAAGTAGTTTTTTTTAATACGTCATAAATCGTAAACCGCAATTAAGTTGGTACGGAACCCTTAGTGCGCGAGTCCGACTTGCACTTACCCGGTTTTATTCATTTAGTTAACACCAACCAGTGTCAAATCGATTTTTCTTCCAATTTCATGCTTGCCAAAAAAATTCAGAGATTTTCGACTACCATATCAATAAAAAAAATTATAAGTAAAAAATATTATATTTTTAGGGATCAGAAGTGAAACAGATAAAAAATAAATAAACAACCTTTAATCACACTTTCACAAAATTATAAGAATATGAAGTAGGTATTAATGAAATAAAATCACACGATAACGGTCAAGTAGCAAGTCCGTCCTCAACGCCGACCAAACGAAAAAAGGGCGGTTGCCTTTTTTTTTTTTTTTTTTTTTTTGTGTGTGGCCTTTCATAGTTCAACCTCTGAGGTTGTCGACTATTTAACCGGGCTTGCCTGTGGTGGCCATGATAAAAATCAAAGCCTCCAGCCAGGGCTTATTATGTACTTACAAACTAAGCGACTACGCTAAGGGCACCCCCTGTGGGGTACGAGCCTCGGCTTAGGGCGTCGCTGGGGGAGGGCAGCAAAGGGACGGGCTGGATCGAACAAAATTTCTTATTTAAGGGAATTTGGATTACAGGCTCAGCTGCGCGGGCTGGCTCGAGCAAGGGTCGGGGCGGATAATTACGGGATAATCGCGACGGGCCTCGGCGGCGAGGACGGAACGAAGGCGGTCGTGTTTTGTGTACTGTACTGGTTTCCCTACGGCTCTCTTGGAGCAGGGTAATGGGGTCGTCGGGTTCGGTAAGGGTGTGCCTGGGACGGCGAATCTTGGAGATTTTGGAGGGCTCGTAACGGGCTGCCGATACGATGAGGGGATTTCTGTGTTTTAAAGCAGAATCGAAGAAACGCTTGCATAGGCGTTTCATGAACTGCTGGATCGTAGGAATTTTGAGATCTAAATGTAGATTCTCATTTCTAACGTAGTAGGGGGCACCTAGGATCTTCCTGAGGGTCCTGTTCTGGAGGGTCTGCATTTTATGCAGGAAACGGGGTTTGGCATGCGCGAAGATCGCGCATGCATATGTCATTATCGGGCGGATGACTGCCGTGTAGAGGCGCAACTTGCACTTTCGTGAAAGTTTGCTACGCGCAGTCAATAGATAATGGAGCCTGCTCTGAGCGAAAGCGGCACGCGAGCGAGCCTGCCTGATGTGCTCAGAGAAGGTCAAATGTTGGTCTAGGATCACTCCGAGGTACTTGGCTTGCTTCTCCCAAGGGATGGGCTTGCCGTACATGGTGATCGGGGGGGGAGGGGTGACGGATTGCCGCTGTTTCGAGTAGAGAACAGCTTGGCTCTTGTCCGGGTTAACCTCGATTCTCCATTTCCGAAACCACTCACCCAGAGTGTTAGCGGAGGTTTGGAGTTTGCGAGCGATAGCCTTGGGGTCTCGACCGGTGTAGTAGATGGCCGTGTCGTCGGCGAATAGTGCCAACTGGGCCCTACTATCTTTGGGGATATCGCTGGTGTACAGCGTGAACGCGAGGGGGGACACAACAGAGCCTTGGGGAACACCTGCTCTGATGGGGTGGGGGGAGGAAAGGGCTCCCTCTATTCGATAGCGGAAGGAGCGATTCGACAAGAAGTCTCGCATGATGAGCACGAGACGGTCCGGCACGCCGAGTTGGTATAGCTTATATATTAAGCCATTGTGCCAGACTTTGTCGAAAGCTTTCGCTATATCGAAGTACAAGACACCCGTCAACATGCCGCGTTGGAAGCCAACGCTGAGATGTTCAACGATGCGGTGTACCTGGTGGATACACGAGTGCTCGGTTCGAAAGCCGAACTGCTCGTTTGGGATTAGGCCCTTTGTTTCGGCATAATCTTTGAGACGCTTGTAGATAAGCCTCTCGTAGATTTTTCCGAGAACATTGAGGAGACTAATTGGACGATAACTCGTCGGGTTAGCTTTAGGCTTGCCTGGTTTTGGGATGCCTATGACAGTGGCCTGTTTCCATGCTTGGGGAAACATATTGTTGCTTAATGCCCCATTGAAGATGGCGGTCATTAGCACAATGAGTTGGGGGGGGAAGAGTTTAAACACTCTGTTCGTGATGCCGTCAGCACCGGGGGCTTTCCTGGGTTGTAGCTTCCTGATGATATCCTCGACCTCGTCGGGAGCGACGGGGGGCAGAGGGTTATCGGGGTCTTCAACCGGAGGAATGGAGGTTCTCCGTTCGACTTCAGCATCCACCATATCAATGTGGGTTTGGTCTACTAGGAGAGTACTGGGCGAGCATTGGGATTCGAGACTGTCGGCCAGGCATTCCGCCTTGTCAGAGTTGTCAAAAGCGACACTCTTATCAGGGCGGGTGAGCGGGGGCATTGCGGCTTCCTCAGTGGAACGGAGTTTCCTCTGGAGATGCCAGAATGCATGGTGGGTGGGTTCCAGTTCGCTGAGCGTCCTCTCCCAGCGGGCGGAACGCAGCTCTGTCATGCGTTTCCTTACAGCACGCTGTAGTCTACGCATGTGAGCTTTGTTGGCGTCGCAGGGGAAGGCGCTGTAAGCACGGATGGCTGCGTTCTTCTCGGTCATCAGAGCCCGTACCTCGTCCGGGATTTTCCAGCGGAGGTTTTCCGCCGCTGGTATTTCCCTTGAACAATCGTTCAGGACGGACTGCACGTGGTTCGTGAGCGAGTCGATCGCCTCCGTCGTGTCAGCGACTGAGACTATGTGGTCAGGGATGGAGTCCAATTGAGGTGACGTGGTGGATTTCAGCTTTTCACTTACTTTCCTCCAGTCGGTGATCAATTGAGTCGGGGGGGGTTGGCCGGGGTCGAGATTTCCCGAGCGAGATCCTAGGTGCATGACCACAGGGCGGTGGTCGGAGTTTAGTTCGTGTATTGCCTCTATAGATTGCAACCGGAGGTTGACATTCTTTAGAAGCGCTACATCGAGGACGTCAGGGCTATGGTTGGGGTCATGGGGAAAATGTGTATGACTCATCGGGGCGATGATGTCAAAGTTGAGTGAGACACCAAGATTGTACAATACCCTACCTCTAGGGTTGGTAATGTTGCTGTTCCAGGCGGGGTGCTTGGCATTGAGGTCACCTGCCAGGATGACAGAGTCGCTCAGGCCGAAGAGGGCAGTGAGGTCGCTAGTGATAGCGATGGATTCGTCTGCGATATGAGACGACGAAGAGGGGGGCGGGTAGTAGGCGGAGATGACGGTGATCGGTTGATGACCGGTCATGCCTACTCGGCAGGCCGAGAATTCAAGTAGGGAAACTGGTGCGGGTGGGATTATGGGGACGCAGTACAGCTCTTTCCTGAAATAGATTAAAGTTCCCCCACCATGGCATCGAGTCCTATCATTGCGAACTATGCGGTAGTTGGCAATTTTAGGGTCTTTCCGGTGGGGTTTTAGGAGCGTTTCCTGGATTAGGAGAAGGTCTAACTGATGGTCGCGGAGGAAGGTGGCGATCTCATCACGCTGGGTGGTAATGCCGTTTGCATTGAAAAAACCTACTTTCAGGGATCGGGGCTTGAGGGTACATATTACCTGTGTCTTATCCATGACAGGGTAATTTGTCCAACTCCTTTGCGATGGCGCTGTTCTTGAGGAACAGCTCCGTGCGCTTTTCCATCGTCAACTGACCCGTGACTTCAGCGACGTGAAGCTCATGGGCCAGGTTTCTGGCTGCCTGCGTGCGGAAAATTGCGTAATTCTCTAGGAGAATGTCGCATACCGACTTGGTCATGGGGGGGATGACAGGCGCCGTCACTTTCGTGACCGCGCTCTTGTGGGCCTTTTGGGGTGCCACGGCCACGGGGGCCAGTGTGGCAGGGGTAGGCGCTTGGACGGGCTTAGCCATCAGCGCTGGGATGGGCGCAGCCACCAAGGGCGGGAAGGCCTTTTGGTGGTTCAGCAGATTCCAGGGCGATGGCCTCTGCGGGGCTAGACGTGCGGGGAGCTGGGAAGAGGGAATCTTCCCCGATGGGGCCTCTCTCAGCTGGCGTGCGGCGTGGCGCTTTGCCAGCTTGGGGGCAATCTTGGGGGCTTTAGGGCAGCCCCGGTAGTTAGCTGGGTGGCCGGCCTGCCCGCAGAGCACGCAACTCGGCGGCTCTTCGCAAAGATTGCGGTCTTTTGGGCGGGGACAATCCACCGTGCCGTGCTGGCCCAGGCATTTAACACACCTGGGCGTCGCAAAACAATTGCGAGCGGCATGGCCATATAGTTGGCAGTTGTGGCACTGACCAACTAGGTGGGGCTTATAGGGCTTCTCTATGGAGATGCCCGTCAGTGAGCAGACCGATCTTATCTTAAAGATCGGGTGGTGACCTGGCGAGGGGTCGCAAACTACGAGTACCATGTCGTACTCGATGTGACCTCTCGCTCTGTGCAGGCGGTGGACGGCCTGGACGGGGATGTCTTGGCTGATGAGGTCAGCCTTGACGTCGCTCGTGGCGATTTCCTTGGGGACACGCTTTATTACCACTCGGGTAGGCGTGTCCTCGGGGAGGGCGTAAGTATGAAAGGGAACGTTTCGTTCCCTTAGGGATCGGGTCAAGTCCCGATAGTCAGTGGCTGTCGGGACTTGAACCTTAATGCCCTGCTGGCAGGAGCGGGCATTCGTGTAGTGGATCTTGCGATCCATACACATTTTGGACACGTCGGTCCATTTCCCCTTATCTTGTATGTAGATAGGGGGTGGCGGGCGCTGCTTCTTCGCCTGGGCGATGGGAGCAGTGGGTGGGGACGGGGAGCCAGGCCTCGGGGAAGGGGAGGCGCGGGATGGCTGCGGGACGGGCGAGGGGGAAGGGGCAGGGGCCACTGGCTTCTTGGCCATTGTGGCCTTCGCCTTGCCGGCTTTCCGTTTTCTACCCTCGACTAGCTGGAATTCCTCCTCTGAAGAGGAGGCATCTCCAGACTGGTCGTCGGAGTAGGGTTGGGGTGGAGCGGTGTCCATGGCTTCGCAGGGTGCGGGGCCAGGAGGGCTTCTAATGGGGATGGTGCCCCTGTCAGCCGGCATCGGCGACAGCGGCGAATCAAGGATCTTGGGGGTGGAGGGTTTCCTCCTGAGGGCGGCGATTTTCTCGCCATACTTGGCGAGAAATTCGTCGTCCTCTAGGAGGACCCTGAAGAACGCCAGTATGTCGGCGTCCCTCATGGTTGTCATGAGGGGGGGGGACTTAAAAGCCCGAGGGCATTTGGGTCCTATGCCTATGTCCCCGGTTGGACAGGTCCGGGGGTGAGTAACCCTCCCAGCAGGGGTTGGCTGGGAGGTGAGTACCTATTGGTGAGCCCTAAGCTAGTAACCGATCGCCAATCTTAATGTGCGATCGGGCCCTATCAGGGTCTGGTGCGAAGGGGTAGAGACACCCAACCGACACCAGGTGTGTAGCTGTGGAGAGAACTCGGAGTTTAGGTTTGACTAGGAGATCCCCCAAGGCCAAAACCTAGCTCCCGACTCCAATTAACTGCCTAGCCCTGAAGGGGTTCGGCGGGTGTATCGGGTCAACACCCCCTTGACCTTGTTGTCACCGTGAGGTAGCCAGTCAAGGACCACGAAACTGTGGCTTTTCCCTTAAGGGGCACAACGTTTACGACCTTCTCCGCAATGGAAAAGGGATATCCTCCACTGCCTTGAGAAAGGCGGCTTTGGATTGGAGTACGTTTACGACGAAACACACGCAGATGACGCGACGGGCAGGCTCGGCGCGGCGTAACTTGAGGAACGTTTTACGACGAACCACGAAGGTGTCACGACGAGCAGTCTCGGCGCGGCGTTGCTTGGTGTTGAGGTCGGCGAACGAGGGTGATGTCACGACGGCTTGATCGGCGTGACTTGATGTTGCAGGCGGCGGCACAGCTGACGTCACGCGAGCAGGAGCGGCGTGGCAAAGCGGTGCGGCGGTAGCACTGATGACGTCACGCGAGCAGGAGCGGCGTGGCGAAGCGGTGCGATAGACGCGGAGCACAGAGCGGGCGCGGAGCACAGGGGCAGCACGACCGTTCGGGGCGAGCGTCGGGCGGAGAGTGTGAGGGCGGTTGCCGCACCGCGCGCCTCTTTTATAGACTACCGTCGGCCGCCGCCTGATGGTGTGACGTCACGACGTCGCCTCGCCTCCAGTTGCCAACACGGCCTCTCCTTCAGTTGCTAACACGGCCTCTCCTGACGCTCTGACGTCCTCGTCAGCTCTAAAAGATGGTCCTGCCTGATCTGTAGTAGTGTTTTCCAAGTCTTCATTGTCTCCTGTAATCAGACATCATCTGCCTAGCCTTTTCCCAACTATATTGGGGTCGGCTTCCAGTCAAGCCAAATTAAGCTGAATACCAGTATTTTACGAGGAGCGGCTGCCTACCAGACCTCCACAACCCATTAACTGGGGTAACACGGTACTTCATGGCAAGACTGGAGTCAGATTTACTGGCTTCTGACTATCCGTAACGACTGCCAAAGATCTCCAAATGACAGCCGGGACCAACGGCTTAACGTGCTTTCCGAGGCACGGAGGAAACTCGTTATGTTAAAATGGTCACCCATCCACAGATCAACCTAGGCAAGCGTTGCTTAACCTTGAAGATCGATCTGTGCGGCTGTTATTATTTAGCCACGAGCTCCTCAAATCAGACACATGACGCAAAAATACAATTAAATTTAAAATTTAAAAAAACCCCCGACTACTCTTCACCTCTCAGGTCCTGATGACCTTGAAAACCTGAACCGATTTCCATCAAACATAGCTAAGAACACTCTCGACTGATATACCTTTCAAATAAAAACCTCATTAAAATCGGATCATCCGTTTGGGAGCTACGATGCCACAGACAGACACATATACATTTACACACACAGACACGTCATGCTACGTTCACACGCGTGCCGTGCAGCCTGGCGGGCTGCCTGGCGTGGCGGGCCGCGCGGCACGCAGCCCGTCCCGGGCCGGCGGACATTCAAGCTGTTCACACGCACGCCGACACTTGTCCGATTCGCGGCATTCACGTTCACAGGCACGTTCACGGGCTCGGGCGTACAGTTTACACGCTCGTAAATGTGAATGTGCACGTTGAATGTTGAGTTGAACGCGCGCGTATGAACGTACCATCAAACTTATAACACCCCGTCGTTTTTGCGTCGGGGTTTAAAAGATAATGCGCATTACACATAAAATGTGACACAGAAATCTTTGCTAAGACACACTGAGTATATACGAGTAACTTGGTCGCGTTGCAGACATAGGCACCCAGTTAGCGTGTCTCACAACGGCTGTAGGCATAGGCACAAAGTGAGCATACCGCCCAGACTTCTACCAACACTGTAGGCATAGGCTCCAAGTTTGCATACCTAATATGTCGGCGCTTGATCGCCATCGAGGTTGACGTCACACAAAATACACAGACACAGTAATATAGAACGACAGGAAAAGTGAGTGATAATAAAGAAATACCTTACTTCAGTTCTGGTCTATTCCACGGGCGGCGAAAGAGTGTTTTTATATTTGAAATACATTAGTTTTTATACCCAGCAAATACCAGAATTTAGGCGGGAAAAACATTACACTTAATAAAATTCACTATGAGGGTAGAAAAATACTTAAAATAAATAAATGAGAACGGAAGTTGTCACAGTAGAAATTATTGTGACTGTAGCGACTACGATCATCAACATCTACACATGACGTCACAGAATCCTGCATCGCGCAAGCAAAGTTCTCCGCGCGATTTGAATAGATACAACAGCCCGAAATCATCTATCGGGCAGTTGCCCACCGGACATAACACCTCGTCCGGTCGGAGGATCCTCCCTTTTCAATGGAGGTATGTGGGACTTTACTCTCTGTCCACCTACCTCCGGTGACCCTCGAGCATGAACGTCAGCGCAGCCTTCGTGCAGCAACCACGTCGTGACGTCATCATCACTTCCTCAAGCTTTCGAACAGCGAGCCACGCAGCCAGCACGGCACTGAGGGTATCATGACCACCAGCATGCCTAACTGGACATACCTGGTCATCACCTTCAACCTCATCATCGACCTTGGCACACCGCACCTTCGGCCAGTCATATGAAGAGCTACGAAGAACCTCTCCTGGTCGACGCCAGCAGTCAAGCCCTACGTCGCACAGTCCGGCTCTCACTGGAGCCAGCTGTATAACTCCGACCCACTGGAGCCTGCAGCATCATCCCGACTCACTGGGACATCATCATCCCGACCCACTGGGACATCATCACCCCGACCCACTGGGGCATCTTCATCCCGACTTACTGGGACATCATCACCCCGACTCACTGGGGCATCATCATCCCGACTCACTGGGACATCATCACCCTGACTCACTGGGGCATCACCGCAGACAGTTCCGACTCACCGAGAACTACGCGGATACCGGTTCCGACTCACTGGAACCAGCAGCATTACTCCGACTCACTGGAGCCTTGCAGCATCGTTCCGAATTCTATTAATTACTCAGATACCCGCGAAACGAGACACAATAGTAAAACAATAACAGCGCGGTCTCATAGGACCGGTTGGGGATTCAAACGTTAGAGAGTGATTCTATTGGTAAATACTATTTCAATATGAGCAGAATTAATCATTTAAAAGGAAGTTGTTTCATATTAATTTCAACAATATTTTGCAATATTCGAAAGGAAGTTGTCAAATTAAATCCTTATATTAATTCAAGAGGGTATTTGCAATATTTACAAAAGAAATTGGAAGGCAGTTTGGTTTTGCGCCCACACATACCTCCCCGTGGCTGTCGGCATAGGCACAAAGTTAGCATACCGCTCAGACTTCCACCAACACTGTAGGCATAGGCTCCAAGTTTGCATACCTCCCAGTGGCTGTCGGCATAGGCACAAAGTTAGCATACCGCCCAGACTTCAACACTGTAGGCATAGGCTCCAAGTTTGCATACCTCCCAGCGGCTGTCGGCATAGGCACAAAGTTAGCATACCGCCCAGACTTCAACACTGTAGGCATAGGCTCCAAGTTTGCATACCTCCCAGCGGCTATCGGCATAGGCACAAAGTTAGCATACCGCACAGACTTCAACACTGTAGGCATAGGCTCCATGTTTGCATACCTCCCAGCGGCTATCGGCATAGGCACAAAGTTAGCATACCGCACAGACTTCAACACTGTAGGCATAGGCTCCAAGTTTGCATACCTCCCAGCGGCTATCGGCATAGGCACAAAGTTAGCATACCGCACAGACTTCAACACTGTAGGCATAGGCTCCATGTTTGCATACCTCCCAGCGGCTATCGGCATAGGCACAAAGTTAGCATACCGCACAGACTTCAACACTGTAGGCATAGGCTCCAAGTTTGCATACCTCCCAGTGGCTGTCGGCATAGGCACAAAGTTAGCATACCGCCCAGACTTCAACACTGTAGGCATAGGCTCCAAGTTTGCATACCTCCCAGCGGCTATAGGCATAGGCACAAAGTTAGCATACCGCACAGACTTCAACACTGTAGGCATAGGCTCCATGTTTGCATACCTCCCAGCGGCTATCGGCATAGGCACAAAGTTAGCATACCGCACAGACTTCAAGACAATACTTGTCTTCAAAAATGCGACGCACGTCTCGGGAGTCCATTCATCCCTCCAGGGCAGCAACCAGGCAGAAGTTGCAGCTCACAGCGCCCGCAGTCCAGGACTCCAACTACACGGCGAGCACCGCGCGTACCAGGATCAAGTTTCCCCGTAGACTGCGACGTAGGCATGTGGACGCTGTCGGTCTTCATTGACACGCTCGTCGTGATAGGCTTGGTTTTTACACCACCGTTCGGCCGTCCTTTGTCTTCTCATTTCCCGTAGCGGTTCACGGTTCTGACCTGTAAACATGCTTCCAAAACTTTCAACTGCGAGACAATCGTCTCAAATGATCACCAGTATAGCGGTGACGCAGGGCTGCGCGTCCTCACGCGGCTTCGGAATCGCAATCCCGAGACTTGCTACGTGACCTTCTACTCACAATATGGCGGCTACGATATCGGTTAGGACGCGGGGCACAAGTTTGTGAACCCGAACGACTCGATCTAACCATCCCAACTAGTAGTTGGCAACTACCCGCTTTTAAGTAGAAAAAAGAGAACTTTAAAAATCGAAACTAGTAATTTGTGGGCGAAACGAATCTTTATCCCACTTCTGATTTTAGGGATCAGAAGTGAAACAGATAAAAAATAAATAAACAACCTTTAATCACACTTTCACAAAATTATAAGAATATGAAGTAGGTATTAATGAAATAAAATCACACGATAACGGTCAAGTAGCAAGTCCGTCCTCAACGCCGACCAAACGAAAAAAGGGCGGTTGCCGCACCGCGCGCCTCTTTTATAGACTACCGTCGGCCGCCGCCTGATGGTGTGACGTCACGACGTCGCCTCGCCTCCAGTTGCCAACACGGCCTCTCCTTCAGTTGCTAACAATATTTTAATTACCATCAGCGACCAATTGACGGAAACACCTTTACGGTCCCTTTTTTCCTGTGCACACTCTGCTTTTACAGTGAAAGAGTAATTTTGAACCGCTGCTGTACCCTTGGCCGTGAAACACTATCAAATTAAATAAACAGGGTGTCAATAAGCAAAATCTTATAATTTTTAAAATGTAAGTCCTGTAAGACCTACTTATTTTAATTATATACAAAATAAATACTGTACGTAACATCAAGGTTACAGTACAACCAAGGGTAAACAAGAAAAACCGGCCAAGAGCGTGTCGGGCCACGCTCAGTGTAGGGTTCCGTAGTTTCTCGTCCCAATAAGTGTCTCCAACTTTTCAAAAACTGGTCGTGCCATCAAGTTCAAAATAATTTTCCTAGAAAGTCTTTGTAAAGCTGTTCTTTCTAGATTTTTTTCATATTTCCTAAACTTATGGTTCAAAAGTTAGAGGGGGGGACACATTGTGTTTTACTTTTGGAGCGATTATTTCCGAAATTATTAATATTATCAAAAAAATATTTTTGTAAACCCCTATTCGTTTTTTAATACCTATCCAACAATATATCACACGTTAGGGTTGAAATAAAAAAAAACACTTTTCACTTTACATGTAGGTGCTAAAATAAAAATAGGAAAAATATGTTTTATTAAAACATATTTTTCCTATTTTTATTTTACTACTTTGTAGGCGTGATTGATATACCTATTGGTACCAAATTTCAGCTTTCTAGTGCTAAACTGCTAACGGTCAAAGAGATTAAGCGAGAACGGACGTACGGTCGGACAAACATGGCGAAACTATAAGGGTTCCGTTTTTGCCATTTGGCTACGGAACCCTAAAAAGGGTCCACGGTTTAGCCGTGAAAGCAGGACGAACCAACAAACAATTTATTTATGAAAGAGTGAAGTTACAAAACAAAAAGTTTATTTTATAGAAATATCGATAGTTAGGGGCTACTCTATTAGCCGCCATTTTATCCTCTCAGTAAAGTGTAGGTATACACGTTTTTCTTGTAGGTATGCCAAGTCCATATTATTTATAATGTCAGTGCATTGCTCACAGTGATCATTCAAAAAACTATTGATAGTAATCATAACCATAGAGAACCAAAACCGATTTATAGCAGCAAGATAAACCTATCAAACTGCGAAAGCCAAACTAAAAAAAAAAGATTCAACCTAATTCAACAGAATCGGCCGGCACTTAGTTGTCCATGGATTGGGCGGGCGACTTGTTGGCGATACAAACCCACCCACAAGCACGCGCCTTGTTATGATAATAGCAGAATCAAGCGTCCTGTCTGAAGCAAAATCTCCAAGATTCGCCGTCCCAGGCACACCCTTACCGACCCCGACGACCCCATTACCCTGCTCCAAGAGAGCCGTAGGGAAACTAGTACAGTGCATAAAATCAGACCGACTTCGTTCCGTCCTCGCCGCCGAGGCCCGTCACGATTATCCCGTAATCGTCCGCCCCGACCCTTGCTCGAGCCAGCCCGCGCAGCTGAGCCTGTAATCTAAATTCCCCTAAATAAGAATTTTGATCGATCCAGCCCGTCCCTTTGCTGCCCTCCCCCAGCGACGACGCCCTAAGCCGAGGCTCGTACCCCACAGGGGGTTCCCTTAGCGTAGTTGCTTAGTTTGTAAGTAATTAATAAGCCCTGGCTGGAGGCTTTGATTTTTATCATGGCCGCCACAGGCAAGCCCGGTTAAGTAGACGACAACCTCAGAGGTTGAACTACGAGAGGCCACACAAAAAAAAAAAAACCTGCTTGAAGCAAAGCAAAGTGACTGCAACTTGTGCTGTACCATAGACGATGGAATTTAATATTTTAGTAACTGGCAACATTGAAGTTATAAGCAGTGGGGATTTTATTAAACGTAAATTTTTGCAGACTTAATATTTTTGCAAACGTGACTGTGGTGCAGCGAGCCATTTCTGCCTGTGTATTTAACTAATCAAGACTTCAACTTCGCTCGCTTAAAATAAATAAACTTTGTGCCCAACCAAATATATTACGATAGACAAATTCATTCTAAGTGTGAAGTGAATGTGAACCTGTGAAGAGTTTCCGGAAGTTTCAACCTTGATTCCTACGTTTACAACGAAAACCTACCTAATCAAAATGTTGCGGCTGCCACCATTCTACAAGCATTACGATGATAGATCTTTAGACTGCGTCTACAGGGCGCTGCGCAATAAGGATTTAGCTGACTGTGTGCTTCTGGCTACTAAAGCATTCGAACAATCTAATAAATGGTTCGAATTTGAACATAAACAAAAATCTGCTACAGAATCTCTTGAGCATGGGGTACGCGGCAAAGAAGCCTTCTGCAAAGGTGAATATCAGATGGCCCTGGTGAAATATAATATGGCTCTGATGCAAGCACCACCTAACTCGGAAGCTATGAGGTTGTCTTACTACGGTAGAGCTGAACTGTTGCTGAAAATGAGAAAGTTCCAGGCTTGTGTGAAGGATGTGGAGACCTGTCTGGCTCTAAACTGCCCCGATAGCATGGTCCTCAAACTACAGGAGATGAAACAAGTAGCTTCTAATTTTACATGGATAGAGCAGCTGGCACACCAGACCAAGTAAGTAATTGAGAACAAGTGATTTCTATGTCAAGTACATACTTTAGAAAGCTTTTCTATTGATAAGCGATCCTCTAATTAAATGAGTAAATTAAATTACTGTTGAATCAACGCAATACTAGCAATTGCAATTTTTATTGATGTGATTCCATTTTCTGAAAATCTGAAACTATGTTAAAGACTACAAGCTAATTTGGATAATTATACACATAAATTAATAATTTATGTAAAAACTATGAACTTCTTATTATATTTTCTGATTATGTAATTAACAAAAATATTCACATTGATATTTATATTTCAGATCGAATCCATTTACTGAAGAATTCTTTAAACTCAAAGGAGCCCGCAACCCCGACATACCGTTTGCCACTTCACATGTGGAAGTCAACATGGAGTCGGGACACCCAAAAGTGGTGGCTGCCAGAGATATACCAGTTGGGACTGTTGTAGCCGTCGAGACCGCATTTGTTGGAGCTACTGATATCATGAATCATGTCACTTCATGCGACTATTGTCACAAGATGGACTTAAATTTGACACCATGTGAAGGATGCTGTTCTGCCATGTTTTGTGACAAACGATGCAAAGAGAAAGCCATGCAAGACGGACATAATTTTGAATGTAAAATCATAAATATGATTATAGACGATATTAAACTACCTGTTAGAGCTACTCTCAAGATGCGTCAACTGTGTAGTTCTTGGGATGAGTTTATTACAGCATCTAATGAGTTAGGTGTTGAAAGAATGGAAAACAGTTCTATTGCTGAGATTTTTGGTTCTCAAAAGTTTGCTTTGCTAAATTCTCATTATGACACTCATTTCATATATGGGGCATTGTTGAACAGATGCTTGTATCTGGCCAATATAATACATTATTTGGATGTACATACATCATTCCTACCAGACAATCCTGAAGAGAAGACGGCTGCCATTCAGGCAGTAAGTAGAGTGATGATGCATCTGGCAGTACATTGTAATCCAGTACAGCTGCAACATTTCACCGAATTGTGCACTGAGGCTCGCGTAACAATGCACAATCATCCTAATAAAGGATATTTTCCATTCATCGGCAACCTACCCAATTCCTGTCTGCCGAATTCATATGTAGCGGGCCTACGGAACAGTGCAGCGCTGATTACCATAGCACCTGTGAAAAAGGGAACTGAATTAACCTTTTCTTATATGTAAGTAAATTATTTAATATTGTTACAACACTCTTCACCTATTCATTTCTAGACTTTGAATTCATTTAATTTTTTTACCACTTTTACAATGTGCCCTAATCTAAGTAGAGCTTGTGCTATGAGTAGTAGAGAGAACTAATAAACTTACTTAGATATTTTTTCTAAATAATATAATAATAATATTCTACAACTTTCACACAACATCATCTAGTCCCAAGCTAAGCAGAGCTTGTATTATGGGTACTAGACAATAAAATACATACATATTGTAGATAAATTACACCCAGATACATTACAAATGATCATGCTAAACACCCAAACATTTGTTCTGGGTGAGAATCGAACCCAACTCACGACTTACTAATCAAGGCCTTAACGGCCTTAAATCGTCCTTCATACAAACTGTCCGATAAAATTTATGATTTGGTATGGTGAGGCTGAAATTTTTAGCATAAAAATTACACACTAATACCTATTTTAAAGGCGCAAGTTTGGGAGTGTGTATTATTGTATGTTTGTTACTCTACACCATATTCTGGAACAGCATGTATTTTATAGCCTGGCAGTATATTCCCTTGTAGTATTTTTCTAATCTAGACGTGCTGCAATTAAATGGAAATTGCGATGGATGCGAGACGCACAGGACCTTTTTTGTGTGACACTTGGGGCTTGGGGGAGGCCTATGTCCAATAGTTGAAGTCATTCCTAGTATTATTATTCAATGTTTATCCACACTAATTATTTTTGTATCAACTGTTATAGGTAGGTAATGTTGGGGATTTCATTTATTTCATATTCGAATAAAAGTCTTTTATATTTATTAAACTCGTTATTATTTTCACGGACACATATTACTTCCTTATTCATCGCAGCACAGATCAGAGGAAACGGAAGAAGCCACAGATAAAAAAAATCATTTTTCTTTTCAAATCATTAACTATCTCTATGACTTGGAAGATAGGACAATGCTCCACATTCAACAGGTAACTCAAATAATCTGAAATTACATTTTTTTTTCAGAGGCCATTGGTTGGAAGTGCAACATCAGGAAGTGTTGATGCGACCTATTAAAATGTTCATCCATTACAGAACTGTGTGCAAGGATTGCATTATCTGTGGCGGGCGCGCCGACAATGTCTTGCTAAGCTCTCGTCTAAATGACACGCAAGAGCAAGCATATAAAAAGTTTGTAACGTACGCAAGTTCAATGGGTAATTTCTCTAAAACGATTAAATCAGATTATAAGGAAACTTGTAACATCTTGTTAGCTCTGAGCGACGCACCTTGTTCCAGGGAGTATCGTAAAGCTTTTGTAACTTTAGTTCAATGTATTATGCATTGTGTTCAGGTCAAGTTTCCGAATGTGATTATGACTCTATATGAATAAAAAATAAGCTTACGCTAGTCACGGAACAGGTTTCTAACAGCCGCACTCAGAGACAGTTAATGATTCGTTAGCGTCCCTGTGTGTCAGTCCCAATGTCCATTAAGTTAAGCCACTCTAAACGGTCCATTAAAAAATGTAAAACAGTTTGAATAATTTCTTAATTAAGATTTTAATGGACCGTTTAGAAGTTACAATTCGTCCGCTATAAGTTGGCGAGTGTGAAGTTAGGCTCTGCGAATTTTGGCGCTTGAAATATCGTACAAAAATAAAGGTTTAAAAAAAATTAATGCCAATAACTGTTTTTAACAGCAATAAGAACTGCAAATTGCATTTATTTTTTTAAAACCTTGATTTTTGTACGATATTTCAAGCGCCAAAATTCGCAGAGCCTAACTTCACACTCGCCAACTTATAGCGGACGAACTGTAATTGAAGGCTTAACTTTAATGGACATTAAGGGACGCTATGAATCATTAACGTCTCTGAGTGCGGCAGTAGGTCTGATTTTTGTCACTGATCGGGTGTTTTCTATTGGGTAGCACTGTAACAGCAATGGTAAGGCTTTGCAAGCGAAATTATGTTATAAAAAAATATATATTCAGTGATTATATGAGATATGTGAGTGAAGGTATTCAATTTATGTTTGTAAAAGAAAGCAAAGGCACAAATAATGCAAAACATGTGTTACCGCAATGCGCTGGAAAATTTGTTCAGCTGATTCTTTTTATGCTGATTATTGCGTAGTTATTTGTAGGCTCTTTTTGTGATTTGTCTACTTACTGCGAGTTTTAAACGTACTCGATCACCTTAAAGGTAGCCTTTCGAACCGAGCGTCTATAGCGTCAGTGACGCTATAGACGCTCGGTTCGAGCTCAGCGACACTGACGCGGCGTCAATGACGTCTCTGTGTCATCACTGACGCCGCGTTAGTGTCGCTGAGCTCGAATGACGAACCCTAGAATTTCATACATTTGCATAGAACATCTATCTGTCGCGGCGTCATAGTCGCGGCGTCACTGACGCTATAGACGCTCGGTTCGAAAGGCTACCTTTACGCACAATTTTGTCAAATTATGTGGATGTGAGAGTTCCCGTAAGTGTCACCAGATGGCGGTTATTCAGTTTCAGCACACTAGCTGTCACCCTTGTCTTTTAGATTAGCATTTTCAAACAAACAAATTCTATTAATATACATAAAAGTATTGAATGAAATTTACGTTAACACCTAGGAGTACCTACGTTAAAAAGCTCGCACTAAGGCTGCAGAGCGGTACAGTTCCCGGCACGTAAGTTGGCAAGAGTCATTAGTTGCGCAGAAATCGTTTTTTAGATCTATTTGGTGGTCAAGCGGGACGCGGGGTATGACGTAGAGCGCCGATCCGGCGCGCGATTGGTGCAGTATTATAGTAGTAGTCTATGATTGGTGCGTTAGTCGACTTTTGCCCCCGCACTGCGTTACGTCCCGTTCGCTCATTCGCTTTTTTGCACTACGTCAAAATCTTGCCAACTTACGTCCGGGTACTGTAGCTTACATGAACGTGACGCGAATTGTATTATTCTTAACTTTAATACGTTTTTTAGGGTTCCGTACCTCAAAAGGAAAAAACGGAACCCTTATAGGATCACTTTGTTGTCCGTCTGTCCGTCCGTCCGTCTGTCATGACCCTTTTTCTCAGGAACGCGTGAAGGTATCAAGTTGAAATTAAAACCATATATTGAAATCCGCGGTCCCTTGAAGTTGTGCAAAAATCAAACTTGTAAGTTGACGGGAAAAAAAGATACGCCCGTTTATGTTGCAAAAAACGTACATTTCGACACTGTCAAAGGAATCAAAACTCATAGGGTGCTTCCCGTTGACCTAGAATCTTGAAATTTGGCACGAAGCAAGGTATTATAGCACTAATATCGGGAAAATTCTGAAAACTGAAAATTTTTAGTTACGTCACAAGAAAAAAAAATTGAAAAGTCTTCAAGACTCGATTCGAGAATTACACTGTTTTTATAGGTAGGTTGGTACGAAACCCTCAGTGCGCGAGTCCGACTCGCACTTGCCCGGTTTTTTTAAATATTTCTACTTAATTCATGAATCCCCGACCGGTCTCATTGGACCGCGCTGTTATTGTTTTACTATTGTGTCTCGTTTTGCGGGTGTTGATAGGTTAAGTAACATTAGGTAGGGTAGTGTCAAGTGTTGCTCTTAAAAGAAGCCTGTAGATCGACAACTGCGAACCTAGCTTATGTTTTTTTTTAATAGAAGTAGGTATGTTAGTTAAGGTGCGTTGGGGTAAGATCGGAGCTGGGGAAAGAACGTATAAATCAAATATCTCATTTATTTGGCTATATTTTTTAATGCTAGTGACATTGCGCGCTACGTCATTTTGTTCCGCCCCGCCTCGCACTGACCGCCAGTTGCTCCGGGTACTCGGACGTGTACTACGTGCCATTAAACGAAACAAGTCAAGTTTTATAAAATATGTATCGATCCGGTCTTTCACCTTCATTTGTTTTTGCATATTTTAGCAAAAGTATAGCTTATTTTGGTATTATTGTGCCTAAATACTTAGTTTTAAGCAGTGATATCCCGATAAAACGAATCCACAAGTGTCTACTATCTCTGTAGGCTGAAATCCGGTGTTAACCGTCTTGGGTAAAGATCGGAAAAAATATCCGGTCCTAAAAAATTTCCCTCCATCTCTACCAACCATTCAGAATTCTAATGTTTTAAGACGTTTATTTTATTTGATAGTATGCTTGTGTTTAAAATCAAACTTTGAGGATCTCATTTTCTTCTAAATTTTGGTACCTGGGGTAAAACCGGACAGCTTAAACTAAAAAAAGAAAAAATCATTTGGTACATCTATGTATGCAGTGTTAGGTAGATTTAGTTGATATCATGTAAAAGAACAAGAAAGACCGAATACATTCTTTTTATACACCTTGTGCTCCTAGCAATAGAAATAGTATTAAATTGTTGTCCGAAATTGCCCCTTTGCGGCAAAATCGTCATCATACTCACAAAAAATGTGTCCTGATTTTACAGGCTTACAAAACTAAAAGTATCGAGTGTTTGTACATAAATTAAATTTAAAATGATAATGTGTTTAATGATTAACAATTCCTAAAATTTTCAAGAATGTGGGGTATACCAAACTTGAGAAAAAAAAGTTTTTGCAACACCCTTGCAACTATACCAAAATCCGTCCGGTCTTACTCCAACGCACCTTATAATTTGGGCTTAGGGGCAAAACGTTTCTTTCTTATAATGTCGCTTCCGCAGAATGTCGCATTCGCAATAAAAACCTTGAAATTAGAACAATTTGCAAACATTTATACCGAATTGAAAAAATACTTACAACCTTGAAACTACCAATTTTGAAACGTGATATCTTGCGAAAGAAATAGTCTTAGACGGGCATTATGAAAAGGTAACATTTTGCGATAGAGGCATTCTGAGAACTGAGACCGCGATCATTTCGAGAAAGAATCATTCTATGAAAGCGATAGTCTGCGAAAATAACATGAAAAAGAGAGATATTACGACCAGTAGATAAGATTTTGTAAAAGAGAAGTATTAAGCCTAAGCCATTATTTCAGCTGATAATGTTTAGTAGGTATACTATTTTTTCTTAATTACCTTACAAATAAAGATAGAAATAGGGTTTCCACCATAGATTATAATTATCTGATTTAGAAAAGGGGAATAAACAAAATCCGCTTCTCCATACATTTATGTTCGCATAATTTGACAAAATGTATGCAGGAGCGGATTTTTTTTCGCGATTTCAGTGTCGGTCGCATAGAAAAAGTGGTTCATATTGATGAGTACAACCAGGTACAACTACACGTTTTAAGGAAAGCCCCTCTGTCGTATCAACGTTGTATAACGTGTTTAGGTATCATCAGATATAGAGAAATTATTAATGTTAGGTATCAGTGTACCTACGTGTTACAAATGTCTTGCAACTTTTTGTGTTATCATTTAAAAAAACTTCCGTTTTGTCTCTTATTATAGTGGAGTATTCCCGTTTCGGTACCCAAGCTATTCCCGATTCGGCACCAATAGGTATTTTGGATGGTAGTTATAGTAACCAATACAAAATCCCAATCCAAAGTACCTATTGGTGCCGAATCGGTAATAGCTTGTGTTCCGAAAATTTGGGTGCCGAGACGGGAATACTCCATCATTGCGCTTTAAGGGGGAAGCTTCAGCTTAGCCCGCGAAATTCAAATTTTCTTACGTTTTTTGCAATTTGCAAGCCAGTGGTAGGTTATATGAAGTTAAAAATACTTAAGCGACTGTAAAACGTAACTAGTTACTTAATTATAACCATAAAAATCATCAATACAAGCCTCCAAGCTCACCCAAGTGTAGGAACAAATTTTTCGAGGTCAAAAACGTTCCTGCAAATAAGTGTTTTTGCAACCTGCAATTTCGCGAGCTACCTGAAGCATTCACCTATTCACCTTAAGTAGGTCAGTTATAAAACCCCTTAGCAAAATAGAGTACCTATACTAACCTAACGTTCTCAATAGAGTAGATACTATTGACAACCCTTCGTAAAGCCGAAATAAAATATTGTTGATAAGTATTCCTAAACATACTAGATTTCTCCTTTTACTTACCTATATAATATTTTATGTTTACTTTTCTTACCTTATACGATCAGTAGAAGGTACAATTATTAATCGCCTGTGTGCATCTATTTGGCTTTTACAGCCTTTTTATATCGTAGTAATAAGAGTGTTTTTATTTTGTTTTTACGGGCAATGGTCACTACTAATGTGCAGTTGAGCTTACTTACTGTTTGCTTATTACGATTACGACGTATACTGTCATTATTCTTATTGTGATTTTGATACTTGCTTGTCTAATAAATGCTTATGTTATACATTCTGTAGTATCAATGTCTTTCACAAATTTCTCCCGTCCTGCCAAAAGAAGCCTAGTGGGTTACCATGACGTCAAAAGTAAGATTGTTTGTTCTAATTCAAGTGTGGGTAAGAGATAGCGCTAGACAACCTGTATAGCTCTGTCTCTTACCCACACTGGAATAAGAATAAAACATCTTACTCGATAAATGTCATGGTAACTTACCTAGCCGTAATTTTAAAATTGTATCACATCTAAGGGCGAGCGCGCACTAAGATAAAAAATTGTTGCGAAAAAATATCGCAAATCTGTGAACCACAGAAATACACTACAATCCGCGCATTGCGAAAATAAATTTCAAATAAAAAACATTAGATTTTATTTCGCATTAAAAAAATCGCAACCATTTTTATCGCGGTGCGCGCTTAGCCCAAGGGCGAGCGCGCACTACGATAAAAAATCGTTGCGCAAAAATATCGCAAATCTGTGAACCACAGAAATACACTACAATCCGCGCATTGCGAAAATAACTTTCAAATAAAAAACATTAGATTTCATTTCGCATTAAAAAAAATCGCAACGATTTTTATCGCGGTGCGCGCTTAGCCTAAGTATCACCAGTGCCGTAACTTCAGCGAATAGCAAATAAACAGAATAACGCTAATTGACCCTCCTTCTTTTAATGACATTCTTAATTTCAAAATCGGCATAGACATCAAGATGTCTTGTATCGACATCTATCGCGAACCTTTATATGTAATGAATAATTACTGTTTATTGTTTGTCTTTCGGCCACTTACTTAAAAGGTTAATGTTCACGTTTATCTGGTACCTTGTATAGGCGCAGGGAGCATACTCTGAAGGGGCGCAGAAAATGATGAAAGTATGGCTAAGTTTTGTATTATGCTTGATAATAAGCATACAGTACAATACGTCCGATATAAGTTGGCGACTGTGAAGTTAGGCTCTTAGTCCAGTCAAAATAGACTAAATTATTATTCAAGTTTGCATTAATTCCCAACAAGCTGGATTTTTGTGCAGGCCTTGAGTACGTCATTACAAATGATATGTCAAAAGTCCCCATCGATCCCGCTTGTGCGTCGTTTTTTATTCGAGGTCAAAGGTCACAAATTAGCGTTTTTGGCGTATATCTCTGAAACAACGAGAGCTATCGAAAAATGGTTCAGGCAAAGTTTGTAGATCGTAAAATTGTCTACAAAAAAGACCTCGACACTTTTCTTCTATAAAGCATCGCTTTCGAGATATCGTGACTTTAGACCGCAGGAAAGTCGTATTTTTAAGTGTAACAATCACTGTAGTACTTAGCCTCAGCAGCAACTAAGTCATATTTATACTGAATGCGGGCAATGACACTACTTGCTAGCTCATGAGAACGAGTCTGAGGTTCCTTAAAGATGGTTTTCTTGAAGTCAAGGGTTGAAAGTTGAGGACACTCTTGGTCGAAGATGTTGCGCTTTTTTTTATTTCAGCCATTTTATGTGCTTCATTGCCACAGAACAAACAGTATTTCGTCAAAAAGACGATTCATTACCTCGTGCTAGTACGAGGAGGACCAATCCCAGATGTGGTAGCTATCTCCGCCTCACACTGTCTTTTAGCTGCAGCGATGCTGCTCTTCCGGGTGTATGCTTTACAACACTGCTTATGTATCGTTACAGATGGTTTGTCCTTCAAATATTCATCAAACCCATCATCCCTTAGTATGAGTGCATATTCGTATTTTCTATGTTTAAAATAGCCATAAAGCGAGAACAGTACACCGTAGAAGAAAAAGTGTGAGATCTTTTTTGTAGATAATTTTACGATCTATAAACTTTGCCTGAACCATTTTTCGATAGCTCTCGTTGTTTCAGAGATATACGCAAAAAACGCTAATTTGTGACCTTTGACCTCAAATAAAAAACAACGCACAAGCGGGATCGATGGGGACTTTTGACATATCATTCGTAATGACGTATTCAAGGCCTGCACAAAAATCCAGCTTGCTGGGAATTAATGCAAACTGGAATGTCTATTTTGACTGGATTATCTGCGAATTTTGGCGCTTGAAATATCGTACAAAAATAAAGGTTTTAAAAAAATAAATGCCAATAACTGTTTTAAACAGCAATAACAAGTGCAAATTGCATTTATTTTTGCGGTTTAAGAAAAGTCAATTTTTAGCCGCCATATTTAAAAATAAAATACAGATTTTACAAAAATGTCTACAACAACTATTTATGAGGAAAATGATTTGTGCTGTACGCCTTCAAATAGAAAATCTATGTCATAGGACCGCTATACCGTCAAAAATAGTTAATTATAACTGCTGACTGTCATCATCATCTGCCTAGCCTTTTCCCAACTATATTGGGGTCGGCTTCCAGTCAAGCCGGATTTAGCTGAATACCAGTATTTTACGAGGAGCGGCTGCCTACCAGACCTCCACAACCTATTAACGTTTGAATCCCCAACCGGTCCTATGAGACCGCGCTGTTATTGTTTTACTATTGTGTCTCGTTTCGCGGGTATCTGAGTAACTACCTGGGGCAACACGGTACTTCATGGCAAGACTGGAGTCAGATTTACTGGCTATCGGCCGTGACTTACTTGACTTAATATCCTATATCCCCTAGCTGGGGCAGAGGGCATCAGCAGTAGTCACCCAACGCGAGCGGTCTTGCGCTTTATGCTTGACCTCGCTCCACGTCAGTCCGATGTCTTTCGCTTCAGCCAAAACGGTGCGTCGCCAGGTCTGTCGAGGACAGCCACGCTTCCGTTTCCCTTGGGGATTCCAGTCCAGTGCCTGTTTAGGTATATGATTGGAATCCCTCCTAAGCGTGTGACCAATCCAACTCCACTTGCGACGCTTGATCTGGTGGCCGATCGGGCTTTCGCGGCATTTCTCCAACAGCTCTACGTTAGAGATGGTCTCGGGCCAGTAAATCCCGAGGATACGGCGAAGGCAGGCCGTAACGACTGCCAAAGATCTCCAAATGACAGCCGGGACCAATGGCTTAACGTGCTTTCCGAGGCACGGAGGAAATTCGTTATGTTAAGATGGTCACCCATCCACAGACCAACCTAGGCAAGCGTTGCTTAACCTTGAAGATCGACCTGTGCGGCTGTTATTATCTAGCCACGAGCTCCTCAATATAACTGCTGACTGTATATTTACGAATTGTCACTCTAAATAAACTTTTCACATACCTACTAAATAAAGCTGATTTTTCATTTATTTTCTTCACAAGTGTGTCGAAAACGTCGTATGATACACGAGAGTAATCGGTAATTAGTGATTACCGTTCTTGGTTCTTTTAAGACAGTCGCCATGGCTCGGGTCTTAATACCACCGCGAGGGCAATCACCCACATTACACACTTGTATCATAATCTACTATTACGTTGCGTATCTGTAATCAACCCTGAATGTTCGAATTTTTAAATTGGTCGATACCGGGATTTTCCTAGAGGGGCTATACCGGCGGGGAATTACCTTCTATTTTATCAATAGGGGAAACACACATATTTATAAACACCATTGAAATACTTTCTTTCGACAGACGAAATTAGGGACTTTACCAGCGGGTAATTACTTATACATTCTGTAAATACGAGTACAATTCGTCCGTTATAAGTTGGCGAGTGTGAAGTTAGGCTCTGCGAATTTTACATTTTGCAGTTGTTATTGCTGTTAAAAACAGTTATTGGCATTTATTTTTTTAAAACCTTTATTTTTGTACGATATTTGAAGCGCCAAAATTCGCAGAGCCTAACTTCACACTCGCCAACTTATAACGGACGAACTGCACCTACCTTTCTTTATTTCATTTAATTATTAATTCAACTGATATATGATAACACGTCATAAAAATGTCTTTTATTTTAATACAATGCCAATAAACGATCAAAAATAAAACAGCAATAGCATAGAATCAACTGGTTTTACCTATATCAAGCTTTTTAGACTCCTAAATTAATATCAATTTATTTTCTGTTTATATCCATTCATTCGCCATGGAAAGTACTTAGTTTTAATTAGGTAGGTAGGTAAAATGTTTACAACTTGTTTTAATTTAAGTTTTTAAACGTGTGAATGTGTGTAAACGGTGTGAACACCAACCTGACGCTAAGTATCCCATGGACCGCGCACTGAACCATTACTTCGATCTTCGACTCTACAAATACGAATCCTCAAGATTTCCTGGCATACCGACCGTAACGAAGACTCGGTGGATCGATTGGTGATGTAAAGGAAAGTTGAGGGCAAAAGATCCTGTGGCCGCCCTTCAGCATGGTGAAAGGGCTTGTGACTTCGAAGCTGTGACATATTTCAGCATCAATAGAACTCCCAAGCCGCTAAACATAGAACTGCATGGTCGCATCACTTGAGAAGCAATGGTGCAAGCCTAGACTCAAATAAAAAAATAGTGCATCCATAGATTAATAAGAAAGGGACACACTACATACCTCTTTCTCGTTGTCTTGCTGGGTATATTTTTTCCCTTTAGCTAGCCAATAAATACCTAACTAAATGAAATTCAAGTAGGTACACTTCAGAATGTGTACTATTGCTTCGTAATCAATCCAGTCTGTAGGTTACACAAGATTCAGGTGTAAACAACGGTCGCCTCGTGTATTTCCTTAATATTACATCGAAAGACGCGGCGATTGGCGAGGCGAATGTCCTATCAACTTAGGTTATCATACGATAGACATACTTAGGTATGTCTTACCAACGTAGGTACAGTAGGACTTTACAGTAGCTACAGTATAGGTTAGTAGGTGCAGTTTTTCTGACGTGAATCAAAGAGCACGAGCTCGAAATTAAAACTCGCCCCCCGCAAAAAGTGGCAGAATAATTTGTTCAGAAATTCGTTCCTTGCCATCTCCATAGGTTTAATGCTCTAAGGTTTCGGCGGATTAGGGAAGGGCTGTTTTATTTCAAAACTCAGGAGACAGTAGCTAACTATGGGAGGCTAGCACAGCCGTAGCGGTTCCAAATCACGAGACTAGCGGTTAATTATATAATTTAAGCTGAGCTCCAGAGCGCCATAGGTCACACACCAGAATCAAGCTGTAGCGTTAGAGGTACCTACTTCACAAAAAGACTAACAAATTCTGTCTGCATCTATTCATCATCTGCTTAGCCTTTTCCCAACTATATTGGGGTCGGCTTCCAGTCAAGCCGGATTTAGCTGAATACCAGTATTTTACAAGGAGCGGCTGCCTACCCGACCTCTACAACCCATTAACTGGGGTGACACGGTACTTCATGGCTAGACTGGAGTCAGATTTATAATACCTAGTGTTTTAGTATCATAAAGGAATCAAATTATTTGCTGTTTTTTGTAACCAAGAGATTTTATCGAAAGTAGTAGTTGATTTGGTTTTCTGATTTTCACACTTTTGACGAATCATGCTCGATGGTCGAACGAGGTTCTCGGGACGAAAAACGACATTCTGATGTTGTCTTGGTACTTCGAATAAACTGCAAAATTAGGATTTTGTTTAAATTAGTAGTCTTTTTCTTCTTCTTGTCGTGTCGATTAACTCAAATTTTGTCTGACCAATATTTAGCCACCTGGACAGCTCTGTCGTTGGCCTCGCATAGGTCATTGAGGGTGCAGGTAGTTGGGCATGCTGGGCAGGAGAGGAGATGACGCATATCCTGTGAGGGGGCTCCACACTGGCATGATAAGGTGCGTTGGAGTAAGACCGGACGGATTTTGGTATAGTTGCAAGGGTGTTGCAAAAACTTTTTTTTCTCAAGTTTGGTATACCCCACATTCTTGAAAATTTTAGGAATTGTTAATCATTAAACACATTATCATTTTAAATTTAATTTATGTACAAACACTCGATACTTTTAGTTTTGTAAGCCTGTAAAATCAGGACACATTTTTTGTGAGTATGATGACGCAAAGGGGCAAGTTCGGACAACAATTTAATACTATTTCTATTGCTAGGAGTACAAGGTGTATAAAAAGAATGTATTCGGTCTTTCTTGTTCTTTTACATGCTATCAACTAAATCTACCTAACACTGCAAACATAGATGTACCAAATGATTTTTTCTTTTTTTAGTTTAAACTGTCCGGTTTTACCCCAGGTACCAAAATTTAGAAGAAAATGAGATCCTCAAAGTTTGATTTTAAACACAAGCATACTATGAAATAAAATAATCGTCTTAAAACATTAGAATTCTGAATGGTTGGTAGAGATGGAGGGAATTTTTTTAGGACCGGATATTTTTTCCGATCTTTACCCAAGACGATTAACACCGGATTTCAGCCTACAGAGATAGTAGACACTTGTGGATTCGTTTTATCGGGTTATCACTGCTTAAAACTAAGTATTTAGGCACAGTAATACCAAAATAAGCTATACTTTTGCTAAAATATGCAAAAACAAATGAAAGTGAAAGACCGGATCGATACATATTTCATAAAACTTGACTTGTTTTGTTTAATGGCACGTAGTACACGTCCGAGTACCCGGAGCAACTGGCGGTCAGTGCGGGGCGGGGCGGAACAAAATGACGTAGCGCGCAATGTCACTAGCATTAAAAAATATAGCCAAATAAATGAGATATTTGATTTATACGTTCTTTCCCCAGCTCCGATCTTACCCCAACGCACCTTACTTGCGACTCAAACAAAATTAGTACCCAGTTATATTATGTAATAGTCAAATCTTTTATTCATTTGTAAACATGATTAAAAATATACATTGTTTTTTTGTAAGTAATAAGATTCACTATGTTTAACCATCACATAAAAGCTATGTAAATGGAGCAAAATAAAAGGAATAAGTATCAGTTTTGTCAGTCACAGTAATTATGACATAATTATATTAATATTCACATGACAGACACAAAGACGCATTAAGGTATCAATTAAGTACTTACAATTCATCAGTAAATTAATTACAAAACAAAAAACAATATATCAGCCTCGTCAGTCACAGTAATTAACTAAATAATTATATTAATATTTACAAGTCAGAAAAAAAAGACGCAAACAGGTATCAATTCTATCAATTACCTACAATTCATCAGTATGTACATTAAATATAAAACAAAAAAATATCAGCCTTGTCAATCACAATATAACAATTTATGAAATAATTATAAGTACCTATTAATATATTAACATGTCAGAAAAAAAGAAGAATCCAGGAATCAATTCATCAATTAGGTACCTACAATTCATCAGTAAATTAAGTATAAAACAAAAAAAATATCAGCCTTGTCAATCACAGTAATTATGAAATAATTATAAGTACCTATTAATATATTAAAATGTCAGGAACAAAGACACATACAGGTATCAATTCTATCAATTACTTACTTAATTCATCAGTAAAATAAGTACCTACAAAACAAAAAAAATTCAGCCTTGTCAATCACGGTAATTATGAAATAATTATATTAATATTAATAAGTCAGAAAAAAAGACGCAAACAGGTATCAATTCTATCAATTAGTGCATTATTTGTGCTTTTGTTTTTTTTTACTAATATATAATTCTAATACCCTCACATATCACAGGCGTATAACCCCTCACCGTAATTTCCTTCTAAAGCCTGGGTTACTGTGCTACCCACTGGAACACACCCAACAAGTGATAGAGACGCTTATCTTTTAATCATATGCAGACATAATCTCATTGGGAAACTTGAACTGTACACAATGCTTAATACATTCTACAAATGATACAAAAGCTTTAACGTACTCCTTGGAACAAGGTGCGTCGCTCAGCGCCAACAGAATTTTACAAGTTTCCTTATAATCTGATTTAATCGTTTTAGATAAATTAACCATTGTATTTGCGTACGACATAAATTTCTGGAACGCTTTCTCTTGTGCGTTACTTAGACGTGAGCTTAGCATGATGTCGTCGGCCCACCCGCCACAAATAACACAATCTTTGCACACAGTTCTATAATGAATGAACATTTTTTTTGCTCGCATAAACTTTTCTGTGGGAACCTCTTCCAACCAATGGCCACTGAAAAAGAAAATAATAAATTAATAATATTTCAGATTAGGCTACTGTTGATAAAACAGTTCACTTTTGTAGATAGTTGAACATCAAACGAGAGAAAAGGTGAGTGCGTTAAAGTGAATTCAGTGATCATATAACCAATTAAAAATTTAGATAATTAGCAAAAATGTCATGGTCAGTCATCATATGCTGATCTAAATACGCAAAGAATAATATATTGCACTGGTTTCGGATACGGTTCTGGATATGAAATTATTTCCGACTACCCGCTAGGCGTAAATAAATTAGCCAATTAAGAATTACAGACTGGACACGGAAAGTGATTTCTCGAATTCTAGAGAGCATGTTAGACGTTTACTGATTTTTTAACACAGTTGCTCGTAAAGCTGTTGTAATTCCACCGGTTTTAGTTATGTAAAGCGGGTCATAAAAAACGCGTGTGTTACCAAAGCAAATAGTTAAGTTATAGTCCATACAAATTCCATAACAGCATTATTTGCCATTTCGCGCGCGGCGATTAGTTCGAAATTTGAATAGCCTCAGCATTTTATCATTTCTTGTCATTTTTTGTAATTCTTTGTTATTTTTTATCACTTTTTGATATTTTTTGTCTATTTTTGTCACTTTTTGTCTTTTTTTGTCATTTTTATAACTTTTTGTTATTTTGTTGTCAATTTTTGTAATTTTTGACACTTTTTGTGATTTATTGTCATTTCAGTCATTTTTTGTCACTTTTTGTCATTTTTTGTTACTTTTTGTCATTTTTTGTGATGTGTTGTGATTTCCTGTCATTTTTTGTCACTTTTTGCCATTTTTTGTTACTTTTTGTCATTTTTTGTTACTTTTTGTCATTTTTGTCACTTTTTATCGTTTTTTGTAATTTGTTATGATTTTCTGTCAGTTTTTGTCATTTTTTGTGATTTTCTGTCACTTTTTGTCATTTTTTGTCACTTTTTGTGATTTATTGTGATTTTCTGTCACTTTTTGACATTATATGTTACTTTTTGTTACTTATTGTTACTTTTTGTTACTTTTTGTTACCTTTTGTTACTTTTTGTTACTTTTTGTTACTTTTTGTTACTTTTTGTTACTTTTTGTTACTTTTTGTTACTTTTTGTCATTTTTGTCACGTTTTGTCACGTTTTGTCACGTTTTGTCATTTGTTGTGATTTTCTGTCATTTGTTGTGATTTTCTGTCATTTTTTGTCATTTTTTTGTCATTTTTTGTCATTTTTTGTCATTTTTTGTCATTTTTTGTCATTTTTTGTCATTTTTGTCATTTTGTGTCATTTTTTGTCACTTTTTGTCATTTTTTGTTACTTTTTGTCATTTTTTGTTACTTTTTGTTACTTTTTGTCATTTTTGTCACTTTTTGTCACTTTTTGTAATTTTTTGTGATTTGTTGTGATTTTCTGTCATTTTTTGTCATCTATTGTCATTTCAGTAATTTTGTGTCATTTTCGTCATTTTTTGTAATTTTTGTTATTTTACCAAACAATATTTGCGTTCGATTTCTTTGGCGCTAAACACTAAGATGTTCCTCACACAATAAGTGCGCAGCAACAATTGCTGTGAGTGTGCTGTGTGTGAGGTTAAATGTTTTTTTTCTGTTTCCTCGCAAATGTGTTAAAAAACGTCGTACGATATACGTGCGTATTGGTTATAACATGCTCGGCTCAGTTACGCCCTCGCCTTCGGCTCGGGCTGAAATTCCGCCTCGCATGTTATAACCATCATTACGCACTAATATCGTAATGTACTATTAACGAACTAACAAAGTGTAAGTCTCAACAACTTAACAAGGGGTCAACAATTTAACAGGTGATGAGTGTTGAAATTTGGAACAACAATAAACGGTGTCTACTTACATATAAGAAATGGTCAATTCTGCTCCCTTTTTCACCGGTGCTAGGGTTACCAGCGCTGCGCTGTTCCGTAGCCCCACCACATACGCATTCGGCAGACAGGAATTGTTCAGGTTACCGAGGAACGGAAAGTATCCCTTATTAGGATAATTGTGCAATATCGTGCGGCCCTCTGCGCACAGTGTGATGTATTGCTTCAGCTTTACTGGAGTGCAGTGTAGTGCCAGGTGCATCATCACTCTGCCCAAGGCGCGAATTGCAGCCGTCTTCTCTATAGGGCTGTCTGGTAGAAATGATGTATTTACGTCCAAATAATGTATTATATTGGCCAGATACAAGCATCTGTTCAACAATGCTCCATATATGAAATGAGTGTCATAATGAGAATTTAGCAAAGCAAACTTTTGAGAACCAAAAATCTCAGCAATAGAACTGTTTTCCATTCGATCATTACCTAACTCATAAGATGCTGTGATAAACTCATCCCAAGAACTACACAGTCGACGCATCTTGAGAGTAGCTCTAACAGGTAGTTTAATATCATCTACAATCATAATATCATCTATGATTTTACATTCAATATTATGCCCATCTTGCATAGCTTTATCTTTACAGTGATTGTCGCAAAACATGACAGAACAGCATCCGTCACAGGGCTTCAAATTCAAGTCCATCTTGTGACAATAGTGACATGAAATTAAATAATTCTTCATATTAATAGCTCCTATGAATGCAGTCTCGACGGCTACAACAGTCCCAACTGGTATATCTCTGGCAGCCACCACTTTAGGTTTTCCCGATTCCATGTTGACTTCCACATGTGACGTGGCACACGGTATGTCGGGGTTGCGGGCTCCTTTGAGTGTAAAAAATTCTTCAGAAAATGCTTTGGACCTGAAATATAGATTTAAAATTAATTAATTTTAATATTTTTTACAAGAAGACCTTCAAGAGATTGAGCTAAAATTTTGTATACACGTTTAGTTTGGATGACAATACAATGGTTAGGTATATGTGACGTTATTTATTATTATTTTAAATCCAAAATGGCGGAACACCCAAGATGGTGGACTAATTATTTCTAATGCACTCCTACAATATGAGAATAAATGAAAGGGCTTCCTGAGAATAACACGAAAAATTAAGATAGCAGAGTTCTAAGGATGTTGCACTAAGTTTTTTTATGCTATCCCATAATATTGGTATCAAATGAAAGAACTTGTTAAGAATATGAATGCGAGTTAAAAAGATATAACTAAACGAAAAAAAAAATTAATAAAAGGCTTTTAATTAAATACGCTAAAAAGAATAATAGTAGATTATGTGACTAGAGTATAACGTAGCGTCTATAGTGTCTTTAAGTCGAAGGCAGCATGTCGCGTTCGGAACGACACCAAGGTTGTTAATTTTAATCCCGAACGTTAGTGAGGGACTCATAAAATTAACTCTCGAGCATCGCGAGGGAGATGATATAGAAACCTGAGTGAAGTGAGGAATTCAAGTCGCCTAAGACAAAGATAGCTTTATCCTCGTGTTGGATACTACGAAACAGCGGAATCCAGACAATGTTGTATAACTTAACAGGAGTATGTAAAACGATCTCAAGTAATCTCAACTGCAAGAGGAACGAACAGACTGATAATTAAGAACTAGGTATTTATTCGGGCGCGAAGTTTTTTGTGTTCTGTTTCTCATAACAAAAAAAGAAGTTTTTTTCTTCAGATAATATTATTTTAGCGTTGGACAAACTAAATTCACTTAATTATGTATAATACGTAATTAATTACGCATTAATTGCCACTTTTAATATAAGGGTCAGCGCACACCGAGACGCGACGCGACGTGACGCTGCGTGCACATTTTAATAGTTTGAACGAATACCTTACGTCATAGACAATACAAAAAAAGTAAAAACTAAAAAGTGAACGAAACCTGTCAAAATGTTGAAATTGATAATTTTCTTATACTAATAAAATTAATATTTGATTAGGTACGAAAAATTATCAACTTTAATTTATTTTTTCTCATAAACTATTTGTTAACATTGAGACTGCATAATTACTTTTTAGACAAAAACCTTTGCAACAAAAAATTATGAGCGCAAAACTCGCTGTCCAGTTTTGTACCTACAGTTATTAGTCCTTATTTACAGTTCGCGTCAACTAACTTTGCCGCTCTGAAGTTCGCTACAAATCACTGCGGAGTAATCAATTTTACGAAAAAAGACAGCACTGCGCATGCGCGGCTAACGATGCAATAGACGAATCTCAGTGTTATGTTTCTATCTCAGTCGCTCGTATACGTCCGATACCAGCTTGTGTTCTGCTCGCACAGTACCGTACGATCGTCGGTGCCAAAAGTGCTACGCGAATAATTATTACATTACATTAAAAATATGTTTTACCGCGAATGAACGTATTTTCTTGCTTTCTCCTTTTCTTAGATATATAAAATCAGTTGAGTAAAAAAATACAACATTTATTTTCATTATAAAATAAAACAATTTTAAAAAATTCAGGTCAGTAAACACTTTTTACGTGATAGTACCTGCGCCGTTGTTAGGAAAGCCTAGCTTCAGAGCGGCATAGTTATTTGACGCGTACTGTAATATTTAGTGCTGGTATCAACATTTTAAGGGCGCTATCACAATTTTAATTAAATTTGAGCGTTTGATTTGAGTTTTGATGTCTGATTAAAAAAAAAAACAAAAATACGCCTAAGAAAGTTTGAAAGTTGATCTTGGGAGTGTTCTAAAACGGGCGTTAATAGATATATCAATTTGTTCACGTAGGTACCTACATCGGTATTTATTCCTTGTCTCCGCAAAGGGTGTTTCATAAAATTACGCTTTTGGGAATCTTTGAATGCTTTGGTACCCCGAAGATATAATATTTAATTATTTTAAAAAATGTCCATGATACAACTGTACCTTTTACTTTGGAATGATCAAATCAATTTATTAGGTACCATTCATGCACTAATACACCAAAAATAATTCTGTAAAACTGAGAGTTATTGGCAATTTTCTGTACTAATCTATGGAAGTATAATCCAAATTTAAATAAAAATTATTTTATAATTAAGGAGATATTGTTATAATGCAAAAAAATTGGTCTATTTAAAAGTAAAATAATATTTTAAAATAATTGCTGTACGCAATGCAAAAACTCAATAGCGACTGCTGCCGCCCATAGTTAATTTATCTAGCGTCTGTTTTTTATACTCTGAACTAAATTGACACGGTAATGTCAAAATTACTATAGGAATGATGGCAGTTCTTTTGTGTTTAATGTAATTTTAGTGTCAGGGTATAAAAAACAGACAGTAAACCCGAATAATTTGTTACTACCATACATTACTTAATAAATACCCAAGTCAAAAACAAAATTATATCAATTGAATTTCATTAAAAGCAAATTTAATTGAAGATAGGTATATAAAATAAATTAAAAACAAACTAAATTAGTAAAAACCAAATAAATCAATTTAAATTAACTTTATAAAAACCTAAAACCTAAATTTAGGTCCATATCTATTACAACCCAATGTCCTAAAAATAGGTGCAAGTAGTTACGGCCCAGAACTTTAATTTAGTAAAAAAGTGATCAAATGTAATTCTTTTGATGATTGATTTAACCTATCACACACCCGTGAAACAAGACACAATAGTAAGACAATAACAGTGCGGTTGCATGAGACCGGTCAGGGATTCATGAACTAATGATAATTCTTAAATTATTGTAAGCAGTATTTCCTATACCTACCTATAGTTAACTATTTCCTGCAAAAAATATTTTGAAATAATATGTTCAAGGTAAAACAAATTGAGATTATTTAAACTAAAAATTACTTTTAATTATCATGTCCTAATTCTAGGTTGCTGGGCTGTAATTTTATGATTTTAAAAAGAATCTTGGGCTGGAATGTCTAAATATTTTTGTCCTTAACCTAACACCTACCCGCGAAACGAGACACAATAGTAAGACAATGACAGCGCGGTCTCATGAGACCGGTCGGGGATTCAAACGTTAAATTAGGTTGTTAGGCTTTATGAGGATATTATTATCTGCTAAAAACTATGCCGGATGAAAGGACAATTTACTCTAGAAGCAATCTTCTCCATGTTGGAGCTAGTCCACACTGCTCTCCAAGGATGTAGGAGTGCTTGAGCATTATTGATAGCACAATGACTAATGCGAAAACCCCCTATTGTATTGATAATGGTGAGCTAATTTACGCATTCGATTAAAGGATTGCTTTTCAGTTTAAAGTAGGTAGATGACAGAGAATTAATTTGTACTCAACTACTTACGTTTGTGTGTGCTTATTATCCAGCTCGTCTACCCATATAAAATTAGAGGCTATATCTTTCATATCCCGTAGTTTTTGGGCCATGCTATCGGAGCAGGATAGTGCGAGACACGTCTCCACGTCCTTCACACAAGCTTGGTACTTTTTCACCTTCATAAACAGTCCAGCTCTGGCGTAGTAAGATAACCTCATAGCTTCTGAGTCGAATGGTGCTCTCATCAGAGCCATATTGTAGTTCTCCAGTGACATCTGAAATTCATCGTCGCAAAAGGCTTTTGAACCGCGCGACCCATGCCCTAGAGATATTAACTCAGATTTCTTTTTATGTTCGAATTCCATCCATTTATTCGACTGTTCGAGGGCTTTGGTAGCCGCCAGTACACAGTCTGCCAAGTCCTTATTGCGCAGCGCCTTATAGACGCTATCTAAATTCATTCCATCGTAATGCTCATAGATTGCTGATAACTGGAGCATTTTAGATTGGGTAGGTAGATATTTATTATAATCACGGGAATTCACGCACTTCACAGATTCACGTTCAAGCTAAGAAATTGTTTACTATATTTGGCTAAGTACAAAGTTTATTTATTTTAAGCAAATGAATTTGGGTTCTTGAATAATGTACATGCAGAAAAGATAAAATTCGTATAACAGAAATCGTTCAGCGTCAGCCGGTTCAACAAAATCCCCACTACTTATCACTTCGAAGTTGCCAGCACAGAGTATCAACACTACTACCCACTACCTAATATAAAAATAGAGTTGCTGAAATGTCAAACTGCGGGCTGAATACCCGCATATTTTACCTAATCGCGCAAGTGGCGAGGCGAACTAAGAGAACGTAAGCAGTGTGTACACCGCGTTCAAAAAAATTTAAAGTGTATTCCAAAAAATAATTTATTTTTCGTCTCTTCGACACATATTTTGTGCGTTTTTGACAAAATCTAACCGTTTTTTATTATTCTTAATTCGTTTTTTCTTAAATTTTTTGGAAGCTATGTTTACATTCCAAATTAATTGAATCAATCATTTCGTTTCATTGCTGCATCGTTTATAACTCTCGTATTTCTTAATATTTTTTAATATATTCGTAAATCCTTGTGGCTATCATTACGTTTGTAGCTACGAGCTATTTCACAAGAACAATTAAAACTCGACTTGTTTTCATAGGTAACATACGGAACCCTTATTTGACTACCCTGATGATTTTTTTATAGTTATTTTAAACTAGTGCATGACTGCCATCTCACCTGATGGTAATGGTAAGCAATGCAATGCAATCGTTGATGGTGAGGCGCACTAGTTTATTTTCACTCTAGCCTTGAAGACACTCACTTGTAGAAAGAACAACATACCTTTTTGTGGGTATGTTTTTGAGCTTGACGTTATTAATCCGGATAGTATAAAAATTTCTTGGTTTACACATGCGATCTTGCCATTCCCACGAATGTGAATACGGCATATTATACAAAATTAATTCTTTCGTTGCTTGGCGAGGCGTAGGTATGGCTAGAATGAATGTTGTTTATTTGCTTCAATCAGGTTTAATATTTCAGCATATTATTAGAATGCATTGTCAAGTAGATTTAAAAGTAGGTAGTGTTTTTTTTTGTTTGCTCATTTGTTTGTGCTTTTAGCGGCTTCTGGCTAAGGTGAAGTCAAATTTGGCTTTTAATACGTATAGTCAAGGTATATTATAGACACTTCGGTTTCCATTTGAATGCGGATGTAACACATTCTTATGTTTTTGCCGTAGGTTCCTATTTTGCAGGAAATGTGAAATATTTTGATTTAAGTATCAAATCAGGGTTTTCTGCAAGCTTCTTTGTGGTAGTCAACGGCAACATTACGAATTACGATACTTTTTGGAATTACGATAACGGTTTCAGCTTCATTTTGTACACCAATTTTATAACACAATATCCAATAGGAATCAAATTGGTGAATTTAATCAAAACTGACACGAAGACTGCCACTGAACTACGTTTGAAAGATTCCCGCCAATAAATAATGTTTAGTGGAGGTGGGGGGTATTTATTTTGTTGAACATACCTACATTCATAATTTCATACAACATGAACTGACGCTGACGCACAACTGATGAACTGACGTTAACTTTGCATTTTACGTTAATTTTTGAACGCGAATGTGGTGGTGAGCCTGTGAGCCATTTCTTTTCTGCATGTGCATTTAATAAAAAATCCAGCTTCATTGCTTATTGTTGGCAAACAGATAATAAATAAACTTTGTTCCAGCTAAATATAATACGATAAACTGTCTTAGAGTGAACGTGAATCTGTAGTGTTTTCGAAAGTTTTTCAATCTTGTTGTTTTAATTAAAACTTGTGGGTTTCTACGAAAGCAAGAAATACAATCTAAAATGCTGCAGCAGCCACCAATCTATAGACAATATGATCGAACTCCCTTAGACGGCGTCTATAAGGCGCTGCGCCATAAGGACTTTGCAGACTGTGTTCTGCGGGCTTCCGTAGCCCTCGAACGGTCCAATAATTGGAAGGAATTCAGTCATAAGGAAAAATCAACTACAGAATCTCTTCAGTATAGGTTACAAGGTAAAGAAGCCTTCTGCGCACGTGAATATCAGAATGCACTAAAAAAATATAATATGGCTCTGATGCTAGCACCACCTAACTCAGAAGCTATGAGGTTATCTTACTACGACAGAGCTGAACTGTTGATGAAGACGAAACAGTACCAGGCTTGTGTGAAGGACGTGGAGACTTGTCTCGCACTGAACTGCCCCGACAGCATGGTGCTCAAACTACGGGAGATGAAAGGAGCAGTTTCTAATTTTATATGGATAGAGCAGTGGTTTTACCAACAAGCGTAAGTAAAAGTAATTATTCTCTCATCTATCTACTTATAACAAAATTTTATTAAACTGGAAAGTGATCATCAAAACAAAATTACCATTATCAATGCAGTAAGTACTTGGTTTTCACACAACTCATTGAGAAATCAGTTGGATAGCAAATTCAATTTTTATTAATGTTATGTGTGTATGAAATTATTTTTGATTGATCAAAATTATTTTGAAAGAATATATAAAAAAAAAACTCAAATCAACATGTATTAATGAGTTGTAATGAGTTGAACTGCTTCAATTGATTGCTTATACTAGTATTATATAAAGATGTCTAAGTTGACTTTTTTTATGCATTTATATAATAATTTTAAAAACATACAGTTTACATTGAATTCTACCCTCTATGTGAAGTTAGAATTTTGCTGCTCAGTAGCCCACCGCAAAGTCACCTGCAAAGTGTTCCAAGCTATGATTTTTTTAGGTGGGGACTTCTTTCACTGTAAACTGGACTGAAGTGGGAGATGAGATGTCAGACATTCATTGACTAAACTCTCATTCCTATGTTCCTTCTTTGCCTTGCGTTCCAGGACCACAGGGTTCCCTTTCGGATAACCCATTGTTCTGAGCTACCAAAAGGGTTTATTCTTTATTCTACCTGTACATAATAATTAGCTACAGAGCTATATTGTAAAGCTGAAGCAGCTAACATCTTTGCCAGTTTTTTTTTTATAATAATATATTCCACAACTTTCCCACAACGCCATCTAGTCCCAAACTAAGCAGAGCTTGTGCTATGGGTACTAGATAACTGATAAACATACTATATTTTTCTACGTACATACATATCTATACTAATATTATAAAGAGAAAGATTTATACCTATTTTTGTATGTTTGTAATGAATAGGCTCAAAAAGTACTGGGCCGATTTAAAAAATTCTTTCACCAATAGAATGCTACATTCTTCCAATTTGACATAGGCTACATTTCATTTTGAAAAAAATTAGGGATCCTTGGTAAAATTTGAACAATGTAACCGAAGGTGTAGAAAAATGAGTCTTAAGTCACTAAGAAAAGTGTTTTATATCCAAATTTCCAAAAATAAATAATTGTCTACCCCGTGCGAAGCCGGGACGGGCTTCTAGTTTTATATAAATTACAACCAGACACATAACAAATAATCACAAAATAATGCTCATCACACAAACATTTTTGCCCTGGGTGGGAATGCACAACCTCCGGCACAGCAGTCATGGCCTTAATCACTAGACCAACAGGCAAGCCATTTAACCACACTTTTACACAACCACAACCTTCCAGTCTGCCCAGAGCGGGAGAAGTGATATTGATGATTACCCACCTAAAAAACGGGGGTTTCAGGTCGTCAATTATGTTGGCCTGGCAAAAGTAGATTCAGATTTATTTATTAATAATATATATATGTTTGGCACAAATAAATTCTTTTTCTATCTTTCTTTTTTTTCTAATATGGCAATAAAACACAACAATTGTAATCTTTCCAGCAATGTTAAAATTAATGGCAACCAAAAAAAACAAAGCCAATTAACTTATATACTCTCATATAGGGAATGCAATCCGGACTATCCGTAATCCGAAAAATCCGGATATCCGCACATTTTTACTCGACTTGTAAATCCGGATTTGAAAATCAAATCCGCGGATTTTCTGAATAATAAGAAATTTTAATTCGCGATGATATTATCTACTTTTATTATTAGTTTAGCACTAGCTTTTGCCCGTGGCTTCACCCGCGTGGAAGACGGATAACCAAGTAAATTCAGAAAAAAAAAATACCGTAATGTGGGTCCAATATAATTCGTGGTCTACCAGTATGACAAGTTGTAACGCATGCGTGCCCAAAAAAGACTGAATGTCTTCTAAGGCGCCAAGCGTCATCATGCTGACAGAAAAAAGTATGAACTAATTACCAACCCCACTACATTCTTTGGGCACGCCATAATTATGGCTGTAAGTCCCCTCTTTGAGAAGTGATTGGAAAGACGTCACTGCGTCCTCACCTTCCACATGACACAGGTCCTCACCGCACGTGGTAAGTTCGAGAGGTTTCTGCGTCGGATTGGTGCGATAAACGCCCAGGTGTCATTATTATGCGGATCGATCGCCCGGAGGACACGGTGGAGCTTATGGTTAAGGAGTGACGTTTGATTGTCTTGTTGGACGAAAACTAGTTTGGAAGTTGGTGGTATGATAACCCCATGCCTCTGAAAACACGTCAATCTGAGAGTCCTGCACTTGATCTCTCTCCGGTCGTGTTGAATTGCCTTCCCATCTGACTATAAGATTAAAAGAACAGAGAGTGCGCCAGTGTCTGCGTACACACTTGTGCACTATAATATCTGCAGTATACATCAGGCTTCCAGGTTTCAGTAGGCATCAGGCTACCGTGATCAAAATTCGGTTTGGAGGACTATTATTAAAGGTATGCTCCGTTTGGGCAATGACCACTCACGCCGGGTCCTGGTACGGCCCATGGACCGGGGTGCAAAGGAATGTGACAGGCGGTTGCCTGCTTCTGCGAAGCAGTAATGCTAGCAAAGGAGGCGGCTGCATGTGCGAGGGAATGATCCTCACGCTCCAGCTCCCGGATCCAGACCCCGATTTCCAGCTACCGTAGGCGCAGGCTTGCGGATGGCGAGCAATGGGTAGCTCATCGACCCCGCCACGGCGCGTAGTGTGTATCAAGGTGATACAAATCGTAGCGGCCCAGCTGGGTCGAAGCCTACTGTTGCCATGGGTTATGTGAAAGTGAACCCCGGGGCCCTAGAACGAAGACAAAGAAGGAAGAGGAGTGGATTTTAGTTACTATATTCCGCTCTGCCCAGAACGTGAGAAGTCATTGGATAATTTCCAAGCCAAAAATGAAAAAAATATAGGTACACACGGCGGCGGAGATTGCGTAGCAGGTTATAAATGTGTGCGCCGTGTACCGCGTGAAACACAACAGGTATTATCGTTGTGTGCTACAAAGTAACTCGTCGTTTCTACACTCACACTCTTGCAAAAAGCAATTAGTAGCCGTATACCACTATGAAAGTACCTACAGCAAGAATTGGCTACTGTTGTTATCGGCGCCCTGGCGCAATGCGTATGATACGTGACTGACGAGTAAGAGGTCCCAAGTTCGATTCCAATCGTCTGGTGTAACAGAAAGTTTGCTTGTTTTTATTTTCTATTTGACCTTTTTTTTAATAGTAATGTTATAGTTACTCTCATAATAATTAAAATATTTTGAAAATATCGTGACAAAGAAAACTGCGATAACGATCCAATTATGTTTATTACAACTTATTAATTACATACATTAAACGGAATGGTCACAATTAACGAATCTGTTCATGATTATCCTTAATACAATAATATATAAAGTGAAAATATTCTAACGGCCGAACGCATAGTCCAGCTAATGGTTCATTAGCGTCCATTAAAGTTAAGTATTGTCAAACCTTCACTGAAAAACTGTGTAAAACTGTCAATGTGACAATTTCTTAAGTGATGATTAACGTTAATGAATGTCCCTGAGTCGGGCCGTTAGTCAGACAAGGATGGACGTCACTTTTTTTTAAGTTTTTTATTAGTGACATAAATCAACATGTTATCAAGAATGAATTATGATAGATATCGCAACTCTTGATCTCAATAACAATAACATCATGTCACATAATACAACAACAGTATAATTACCTACAGCTTACTTCTTAGTCTTTTTTTTTACTTATCAAAGTTATCAATCAACATGTTTTAAAAAATGAACTATGATAGGTATCGTAACTCTTGATGTCCAAGTAACCTTGACTGGTATTGCGACCCCCTACCTCCACTAACTCACCGGGACCCATCGATGACATCCAGCCCCAATAACTAAGGTGAATGCTTCAGGTCAGCCCGCGAAATTCAAATTTTCTTACGTTTTTTGCATTTTGTAAGCCAGTGATAGGTTGTATGAAGTTAAAAATACTTACGCGACTGTAAAACGTAAGTAGTTATATAATTATAACCATAAAGATCGTTAATACAAGCCTCCAAGCTCACTTAGTTGCAGGAACGTTTTTGACCTCGAAAAAATCGTTCCAACACTTAGGTGAGCTTGGAGACTAGTATTGATGATTTTTATGGTTATAATTATATAATTTGTTACGTTTTACAGTCGCGTAAGTATTTTTAACTTCATATAACCTACCACTGGCTTGCAAAATGCAAAAAACGTAAGAAAATTTGAATTTCGCGGGCTGACCTGAAGCATCCCCCCTAACGTAATGCGACCACTAGACCTGCATGGGAGAATATTTTTGTGATGGTAACGTTCTCCATTTTTTCTGCATAATATTTTACGCCCATCCTTATCTGACTTAAAACACTTTTCATCACTAAATATAACTATGTTATTGCACCAATCGAAATCTATAAATTTTCTTGCAAACCGCATCCTTTCTTCCTTATGCAACGCCGTCAGTAAAATTTTTTTCGCGGGCTTGCGACATTTAATTTTAAGTAAGTGGCGCCGAACAATTGTCATAGACACGTCGTGCATAATTGCAGTGTTTCTTGTTGTAGCAAAGCCGTCAGCGTTATACGTAGCAACAATATTTGCACCCAAAACTGCACAGTTTTCCTCTGTAAACAATCACAAAATTACGTTAAAACCTTACAAATATCAACAATGTCAAATTATTTTGCATTACCTATTTTAAGTTTGGATTTGTTACTTACCGGTAGCATTAATCTCCTCGAAATTTCACTTATGGATACATTTTGTTTATGTAATACTATTATCTCAGCCCTCAAAAGTGTAGACAAAATAATGAGACATGTTGTTTATTATTTGTAAAAAGTATCACTTTCCACAACGATTAATTATTTTTTGTCTCGGAGTAAGTTGTAGAACACACGATCGTGATAGGCAAAAGCGTTATGCCAGGTTAACTTATTATCCGACTCATTTCTTAGTAAATAACTAATAAAGTGGGTAGATGATAATATTCATACACTTAGTTTTTAATTACTCAGATACCCGCGAAACGAGACACGATAGTATAACAATAACAGCGCGGTCTCATAGGACCGGTTGGGGATTCAAACGCTAAAGCAAATATTCTAAGTTTTAGTTTTATTAAACTTCGTTATCATTATACTACAATAAAGTAGAAAAAAAATGTTTTGTCAATGGCTAGGATTGAACTCGATACACCTTTAACGGCAAGCAAGCACTTAATAATCAGTGCTAAATTACCATCTAATGAATGAAGCGAATTTGTTTATCTGATTCGTAGCAAACACATATATGTGTGTGTGTATATCGAGTAGTAAACGAGTTTTATTTTGTTTACGAGTTGAGCTGGCTACATAATATTACTTGAATAGGTGAATTGGTTGGTGGTATGGTTTTACTTTATTTTTGATTTATACCCACAGCTACTTGATTATTGTGAACATTATTACTGATTACCTACCCATATCATAAAAATATACTTTCCAAAGATTAAGTGTAAGTGTTTGATGTTATTTTAAATAACTATAATAATTTCATAAGTGAATGTTTGCGAAAATAAAAAAAAAGTTGACAATGAAAGTATTGTCAACTAACAATAATTATAATAATAACGTATCTATTATTATATTACGTAAATAATATATGTATTATATATATATTATAAAATTATTTATATTACAAGTTATATACAAAAATTTCGTTAATTAATTTCGTAAATATACATAGTTAATATGTATAAAATTACAAAATTATATTTCGAATATTTTAATTATTACAAGAGAGTAACCATAACATTACTATTAAAAAAAAGCATGAGTAAAACAAAAAGAAAATAACAGATAATTAATTATTATGGGAGTAACTATAACATTACTATTAAAAAACGGGTAAATCAAATAGAAAACAAAAACAAGCAATCTTTCTATTACATCAGACGATAGGAATCGAACTTGGGACCTCTTACTCGTCAGACATGTATCATACGCATTGCGCCACGGCGGAATGACAGTGGCGGCGCGCGCGTAAGAAAACGGAACTAAGCCCCGCACTTCCCCTCTGGGCCGACCAATCGTAGCCGCTCGCTGGGATGACGATGCGCAGACGAGTTAATTTGTAGCACACAACGATAATACCTGTTGTGTTTCACGCGCTTGCGTTTAAACACACACATTTATTACGTTAGTGTGGGGGTGCTACGCGAAATAAGTAACAGAGTGTACATTCTTTGTCTGTACTAGGGCTTGCAATATCCGCTCATTTTTACTATCCGGATAATACGGATATTGACATTTTTACTATCCGGATTATCCGGATAATGCGGATAATACGGATATTTTGACATTTCTTTATAAATAAAACTGTTAAGCCTTTGTAACAGGTTTTAATCAGTCTCTTGAGCTAAATGAAAAAGTAACAAGAAACTATATCGATATTTTAAGTAACAATCTCATAAAAAATTATTCATTTTTCAAAATTATACATTATAACACCGATACTGCACAAATAATTTGTAGAATGGACACAAATTTAATAGTATTTGTGTAGTATCGGTGTCACTAAACAAAAACAATTAAAATTAAAAAGGAGAAGGAGCTAATCCAGTGCGAAAGAGAGGCCATGGTAGAGCGTACGAATGACTCATTTTTTTTTTTTGGGTGGCCTTTCGTAGTTCAACCTCTGAGGTTGTCGTCTACTTAACCGGGCTTGCCTGTGGCGGCCATGATAAAAATCAAAGCCTCCAGCCAGGGCTTATTAATTACTTAACGAATGACTCACTTCAGGCTGTCAGTCCAAGTGGGGCGAAGCCAATTTGGTGGGATTCAACACCGCCAAAACACAAGCGTGTCTATTCACCGCTAAAAGGAGCTCGTTCACCTTGGCTCCTGCTTTCTGGAATGTATCCCTGGTATGCACCGTCCGTCTTCAGCTCTTAGGAGTTGAAATTCTCTCCTCCTCCGACCTCAACTTTGGGCGGTTCATTGAGTCCAAGGCCAAGATAGCTGCTAGGAAACTCGGCGTTCTGGCAAAGGACACCACGTCTACTTCACATCAGAACAGCTTCTAATGTTGTACAAAGCACAGGTCCGATCGTGTGTGGAGTACTGCAGCCACATATGGGCTGGAGCTGCGAAATGCCATCTGGCAGCTTTGGACTCAGTGGAAAGGCGTGCGAAGAGGCTAATTGGAGATCCAGATCTGGTTAAGACCAATTTACAAAGCCTTGAGCACAGGCGTAGGGTAGCCAGCCTTTCGGTTTTCTACAGGATGCATTTCGGAGAGTGTGCGCGGGAATTGCATGAACTGATTCCAACACCCCGTTTTTACCATCGGCGTTTCGCTTCGTCGTTTATACCGCGGACATCGAGGGACTGGAACAATTTGCCTGCTGCGGTTTTCCCGTCCGATTATAATTTAGGTGTCTTCAAGGCTAGAGTGAATAGGCTCTTAATAAGCTAGTGCACCTCACCATCAACGATTGCATCACTGCTTACCATCAGGTGGGATCGCAGTCAAGCACTAGTTTATAACAATTAAAAAAAATTGTTTACTCTGAAAAATTTTGTTCATAACCCTTTATAATAAAATATTAAGCAAAGAACAATCACGAAAAATTACATGTTCACTTTCTAAAATTATACAATTAACATCCAAATCCATATATATAGAAATAATTTGTATCTTTTTCAAACTAAAAACAATTCTAATGAAATACAAATGAGATCATATATGATTGCAATTTTGTGATAAATTCACATAATTGCAATCATATAAACCTATTTAAAAATAATAACATCACTTTTTTATAAAATCAACTCAGTTATTAGGTAGGCAACAATAGTCAAATCAAATTTATAATACAACAATTGGCAGTAGCGGTAGTCTGCCAAGCAAACGCGTGTGCAGCTCGGCGACGGGCGGCGCGGATGTTGCGGGAAAGGACAGCGCGCGCGGCGTAAACTTGTAACACTTTTTGGGGGAACAACAAATATCCGTAAAATCCGGATAGTAAGTCCAGTAAAATCCGGATTTGAAAATCGGCGGATATCCGGATAATACGGATATCCGGATATCCGGATTGCAAGCCCTAGTCTGTACATGTTGGGAAAACGGCTTCTTGGAGAGGCCGTTATCCACCAGGTAGGCCCAATGTGGGTTTGCGGATGCTACATGTGCTAAAAGTTTTGGTTCTAGGACTTGCTGGTTTCCTCATGATGTTTCCCCTCGCCGTTTTGAGATCTACTGCTCTCAAAACGGCGAAGGGCAATCGTGTGAAGGGAAACATCATGTTAATAAACTAATATAAGTAGGTTTGTTTAATTTTCATGAAAAATCCGTAAAATCCGGATTGGACCCAAAATCCGTTTAAAAAAATCCGGATTTTTAAAACACGACGGATTTGCATTCCCTACAGTCTCATATGAAATAAACCTCTTGAATTAAAAAAAGAGAGGATGAAATTTTTTATTCATCTCAGTATTAAGCACTCTTTTCAAATTTAATTAATTTAATCAGCCCATGCTAATTTTGTAATAATAAAATAAATTATGTATATTATAATTTCCTCTATATTCGTTTCACTTTAAACATATAAATTACATTTTTAAATATTGTTACATATTTAAATTAATCTATATATATAAAACAAAGTCGAGTTTGTTACAACATTTATAACTCCAGATCTGCTGAACCAATTCATGGTTATTGATTTGTTGGATTTGTCTCTGCCCCGAATAGTAGAAAACATCTTAAAAACAATGAAAACTTGATATGTGTAATTAGGTAGGGTAGTGTAGGGTAATGTAGGGTAGTGTAGGGTAATGTAGGGTAGTGTAGGGTAGGCAGGGTAGTGTGGGGTGGGTAGTGTAGGTTAGTGTAGGGTAGGTAGGGTGGTGTTGTAGGTTAGTGTAGTAAGGTAGGTAGGGTAGGTAGCGTAGGGTAGTGTAGTGTAGGGTAGGTAGGATAGTTAGCGTAGGTCGGGTAGGTAGGGTAGGTAGAGTAGGTAAGGAAGGTAGGGTAGGGTAGTGTAGGATAGGTACGGTAGTCATTTGACGGGAGCGAAGCCGCGGGTAAAAGCTAGTACAAAATAAAAAACATTTAAAAATATAAAAAACTAGTAGCCCACCGGTATTGGGGCAGGGTTCAAGTACCAGCAGTCAGAACAGAACTATAATTTTTTTTTATACTTGTAGGAATTCATGTCAGTTTTTTCAAGTCTATTAACTCGAGGAATGATTCTTTCATAGAAACTTATTATCAGCAACTTTTTATTTTTCTGACAAAGTAATGAATAAATAATTCACATTAATTTATTATTCATATTTCAGATCGAACCCATATACTGAAGAATTCTTTAAACTCAAAGGAGCCCCCAACCCCGACATACCGTTTGCCACTTCGCATGTGGAAGTTAAAATGGTGTCGGGAAACCCTAAAGTAGTGGCTGCCAGAGATATACCAGTTGGGACTGTTGTAGCCGTCGAGACTGCATTTGTTGGAGCTACTCATTCCTTGAACTATATCACTTCATGCCACTATTGTTACAAGATGGATTTCAATTTGATGCCTTGTGAAGGATGCTGTGCTGTCATGTTTTGTGACAAACGATGCAAAGAGAAAGCCATGCAAGATGGACATAATATTGAATGCAAAATCACAGAATTGATTTTAGATGACATTAGTCTACCTTTTAGAGCTACTCTCAAGATACGTCAACTGTGTAGTTCTTGGGATGAGTTTATCTCAGCATCTTATGGGTTAGGTATTGAACGAGTGGTAAACAGTTCTATTGTTGAGATTTTTTCCCAAAAGTTTGCTTTGCTAAATTCTCATTATGTCCCCCAATTCATATATGGGTCATTGTTTAATACATGCATGTATGTGGCCAATATAATACATTATTTGGATATACATACATCATTTCTACCAGAGCACCCTATAGAGAAGGCGGGTGCCATTCGCGCAGTGAGTAGAGTGATGATGCACCTGGCAATACACTGCACTCCAGTAAGGCTGAAGCACTTCGCCGAAGTGTGCACTGAGGATCGCATGACATTGCTAACTAACTCTGATTTAGGGTACTTTCCGTTCATCGGTACCTTGCGCAATTCTTGCCTTCCGAATTCATATACGGTGGGGCTACGAAACAGCGCAGCGCTGATAACCATTGCTCCAGTGAAAAAGGGAGATGAATTGACCATTTCTTATATGTAAGTTAAGTATATAATTTATTCTTGTACCCGCATTCGTCACCTGATGACTTCTAGACTTACCTACAATTTATTAATTCGCTTTGGGTTATGCGTGAGTCCTGGAGGATAGATGACCTAAATGACTAACCTATAATTTTATTGTCTTATTTACACTAGTGATATGTAAGTAAGACAATATGTGTTAGTTAATTTTGAATGACTCAAGTATTTACACGACTTGTGTTCTATTACTTACACTGAGCCACCAAAAAAAAATTACGCTGTGGTTAAAAACTTTTCCTGTATATACATATATATAAATAAATATAAAATTAATATACATTAATTATGTATGTCAAATAACTTAATATAATAATTTTCCTTTTTCAGTGGCCATTGGTTGGAAGAGATCCCAACGGAAACGTTGATACGAACTAAAAGATTGGCCTTTCATTATAGAACTGTGTGCAGGGATTGTATCATATGCGGCGGGCGCGCCGATATTATCATGCTAAACTCGCGTCTGAGTAACGCACAAGCGAGAGCGTTTAAAAAATTTGTGTCGTACGCAAAAACAATGGTTAATATATCTCAAACGATTAAATCAGATTATAAGGAAACTTGTAAGATTCTGTTAGCGCTGAGCGACGCACCTTGTTCCAAGGAGTATGTGAGAGCTTTTGTATCATTTGCTCGATGTATTATGCATTGTGTGCAGTTCAAGTATCCCAATGTGATGATGGCTGAGTCTGACTAAAGGTTAAGTGTATTCACGGAAAAGACCTTATTCTGTTATCTATCAATGACTGGGTGTTTCTGGGAAAACACCCAGTCATTGATGACTTTATACAGCAATGGCAAAGCTATGAAAAAATTATTTTGCTGTATAGAGGGTATTAAAATAGTGTATATTTGTGTGTACACAAATGATTGAAAATGAGTGATACCTACCCGGAAAAATTACAATTTTGTTGTCATTTTGATATACATTTTGCATTCCGTTCTACGATGTTTTATTAGCCAGTGGCATTCTAAGCGTATTTGGAACACTGCGCGCCAAAATTAAATGCCTTTCTCCTTATTTTGGGTTATGATTCCAAAGCCTTTAGCCTTCTCAAAAAGATCAATGGAGCGGGAACAACCTTTAGAGCTTGTTCAGACATGCGGAAACCGCGCGTTTACGAATCGCGCGGTTTGAAACCGCAAAATTGTGATGCTATTCAGACACGCGCGGTTATTATGCGATTTTCGTAACGTCAGTTGTCAATTTGAAAATGGAGGTCAACGAAGAAGTGTGTTTACTGTGGTTGCTCCTTAAAAAAAAGAAAAGACAAAGGCGGTATTGGGTGCATCCAATATTAAGTGACCGACTAGGACATAGTCAGTTCGTAACGTTTTAACGTTATTTTATTTGAGTAATCCTCACACTGAAAATCCCATATTACAGGTGTCTTCTCCACCTCATCAATAAATAGTTCAGTGTCGAACCGATCCATGGTGAACTCACGAGCTGTGACGTGCAAACCGCACGGTATCCGCAACGCAACTGAACGAGACGTAAAGACTCCATAGTAATAGAAACGCGCGGGAGCAGCGCGATTCTATTTTCTGGCGGTTGGGTTGCGGTAACCGCGCGGCTTGATTAACCGCGCGGTTATGTCTGAACGATTACTAAATAACTCATACAAATAAGACCCGCGCGATTTCCGTGCGATTCTGAAATCGTGCCATTCCCGCCTTGTCTGAACAAGGGCTTAGACCACCTACAGTACGTCTGTTATAAGTTGGCGAGTGTGAAGTTAGTTTCTGCGAATTTTGGCGCTTACGGTATTAAAAAAAATCATGCCAGTAATAGTTTTTAACAGAAATAACAACTGCAAATTGCATTTATTTTTTTAAAACCTTTATTTTTGTACGATGTTTCAAGCGCCTAAATTCGCAGAGCCTAACTTCACACTCGCCAACTTATAACGGTCATACTGTAATTGGCTAATTGCCTTTCTGTTTGCCTTTTTACTCAATAGACCATCTTGGAGCGGACTGCAAGATGGTACTTATCGTATAGCCAGGGTTGTCACCTTTTCATAGAAGAGTGTAGTAAGTACCTACAGTGGGTGGCCAAATTATTAGGGACAGTACCTGAATTTCTTATATTAGTATCAACTTTGATTGCATTTTGCAGGCAAATGGTTGGTTGTAGGTCTGGCTAATATTTTTTATTTAAAGACTTTATTGATTGAGTTAATAAAAACATAAAATTTGAAATCAAATTCTTGTATATATTTTGGAAAAAAAAAGATACGTAATACGATGATTTCGAAAAAAGTTAACAAAGTTATAAATCTCACTTTTTAAGCTAAACAACGGATTTATATAAGATTTTTTTATTTGGTATTATTACTGGCATCAGTATTATTATTTTTGATATAAAGCAACATTGTGAGATCGCGCCATTTTGTTTTGAGTGATATTTTTTAACTTTGTGACTTTTTTCAATATTTGGTGAATATTTGGATCCTCCTGCCGGTGAATAAAATAACACCAGCTGATTGTAGCCCTCATTAAAGAGTGACCATTATACCTGAAACCTGCTACAAAAAGCCAAAACTTGCATAGAAAGCATACCACGATAAATGGATACTGTCACAAAATACTAGCAATATTCATCCATCTTATTAAGTACGTATCTTTTTTTCTTCAAAAATATATAAATAATTTTGACTTCAAATTTTATGTTTTATTATCTCAATCAATGAAGTCTATAAATAAAAAATATTTGCTGAACCTAAAACCAACCATTTACCTGCAAAATGCAAAGTTGATAATAATATAAGAAATCTAGGTACTGTCCCTAATAATATGGCCACCCATGGTATATCTGATTTTGTAAGGTAAAAATGAAGAGCATTCTAAGAAAAAACGAGTATTTTACTTATTGCAAAACAAAAAGTTGTTTTATAATATTTGTGTGACTACTAAAAAGTTTCAGTAAAGCCGTGGCTTTCTGTCGCCATTGTGCGATGTATGACTGAGAAGACAAGTTTTTTTTCAGTAATACTGAAAAATCGAATATCATTTAGTTGTATTGAAAAATCAGAGTTAAAATTAGTAGATTATTTTAGGGTACTCGATAATGTTCTCAGATTATAAAACATCTCCACAAAATTGAGTACAGTAATACCCCGCTTTACGCGACCCCGGTTTCATTATAACGCGAATTTCAAATTTCGCGCTCAAAAGCCTCGCATTACGCGAAAGAGTGCGAATAAATATAATGTAGTCATCAACTTCTCTATGGTCGCGGGATCCCCGCTTCCCCTGAATATTTTCTTTGAAGAATTAGGAATCCCCTATCTTTCACTTTGTTCTATGGGGATTTCCTTGTTTTGTATTAAATTTTGACTATGTTTAATCATAGACCTCGATATACGCGAATTTCAGTTAACGCGATTTTTTTCGGAACGTATCCCTCGCGTAAAGCGGGGTATTACTGTACAATACTCTGTAGGATTGGCAACCCTAGGTAATCTCGAACTAAAATATTGTTTTAAATACTTTTGAAAAATGCTAGATTTCCTCTTTAAATATTATATTATTATTATTATGTTATATACCTACTTTTCTTAATTTCACGATCCGGTGTAGGTACAATTAACCGCGTGTGCACCTATTGTAAAATTTTGACTTTCAGTTCCTTTAATTCGTAGTGTTGTAATTATATACATAATTTGTAGTGTCGTTCGTAGTGTAAAATGCTAAGTTTTTTTGCCTTTGCTTTATTTTGATAAGTTTAATAAAATATGTTACCTACCTACATTGTGTAGTTTCAATAAAAAAGAAACCAACATTTTTAGTTTCATTAAAATTGCGGAAGGGAGGAGCTTTCTTGTCACTAAATAATAAGGCAACCCCTATTGATATACAAAAAATAGCAACCCCACATAGGTACCCACAAATTTTTGTGTCATGATTTCATAAATAATAATGTTCCTTGCAGTAACATATGACCCAAAATCACTTATTCACTCCTGAGGCTTCACTTAATTTGGTCGATGGCTTTCATTCGAAAAATAACTATCTCTTAGGAAATGATGTCCATGTTAATACCTACAATAGGTACACGACTGAGGGTTTAGGGTGGCACAGATAATATTACCGTGACTTAAAGGCTCCCCCACACAGGCGCGTTATTATCGGTCGGTAATATCGCAGGCGGTATTGCGTTAATGCGTCCCGATTCCTTGCACACAGCTGCGTTTTTATCGTCCGATATTTCTTACGAGAAAGCGCCGTTATTATCGCAGATGTGTGTACGGTCGTTTGCGTCCTAATACAAAACATAAGTACTAGAACTTATATCGGAATATCGCAGGACGGAGAAACGCAACGTCCTACTTCATTGCAGCGTTATTATCGCAGCAGCAGGCCTCCGTCACTCCATGTACTTGTGCGCTATAAGTGCCTACCGCCCAGCCGAGTGGTCTCGGTCCGCTTGCGGATCAAATTCAGTGCGGTTTTCGCAAGCGAAGCGCGCGCACGCCGTTCAATTTTAATAGTGCTGTTCGTTCGTACGCGTACCTATGATGCCTTGCTTGCTTTAGATAGGTGCAAATCAAGTAAAAGAAGGGATAAACACCTAACATTTTTCCATTTACCTGACAATGACGAAAGTACGACGAAATTTATTAAAGAAATATTTTATAAACGATACAATTTTAAACTGTATTTAATTATAAATAAATTGTAACTACAAGTCAGAACATTCACAGTTCTCAATAACATAAACCCAAAAAGTCATGTTAATTTAATTTTATCAAAGAGGCAGCCCTGCGATTGCTGCGGGATTGCGCGGTGCGAAGCAATCACAACTGTACGCTTGAGCATTAAGGCACATTTTAGCATGCAGTGGTTGCCGACGCGATAGAGTAGGCTAATAAAGCAGTAGGTATTGTAATTTTTCTACTGAGTGAAGTATCTGTTACGTAGTAACTATTTAGTAATCTGTGGCAGCAGTGTGTACCTATATGACCATCCTAATACAAAATGTACTGAAAACAGATATCGCAGTAACGCATGCGATATTATCGACCGATAATAACGCGCCTGTGTGAGGGAGCCTTAAGGTGAATGCTTCAGGTAGCCCGCGAAATTCAAATTTTCTTACGTTTTTTGCAATTTGCAAGCCAGTGGTAGGTTGTATGAAGTTAAAAATACTTAAGCGGTTGTAAAACGTAACTAGTTACATAATTATAAACATAAAAATCATCAATACAAGCCTCCAAGCTCACTTAGTTGCAAGAACGTTTTTGACCTCGAAAAAATCGTTCCTACACTTAGGTGAGCTTGGAGGCTTGTATTAATGATTTTTATGTTTATAATTATGTAACTAGTTACGTTTTACAGCCGCTTAAGTATTTTTAACTTTATACAACTTATCACTGGCTTTCAAATTGCAAAAAACGTAAGTAAATTTGAATTTCGCGGGCTAAGCTGGAACATCCCCCTTAAGGCTACCCGCCCACGTCAGACATTTTGTAGGACAGATAATCTTAACAAATTATAATCCTATTTTATATTCTGACCGACTTTGTAGGACGTGTGCTATCAGTGTGCTCTATTTTTCACCTACACTAAATCGGTCACCGATATCGGACGCAGTGCCGTAACTAGGGCGGTGCGAGCAGTGCCCAGGCACAGGGCGCAGACCCTGGAGGGGCGCAGAAATTACCAGACTAAGCCTGGTTAGAGCATTTTTCAGGGGCGCAGTTTTGAAAGCTCGCACCGGGTGCATAAAAGGCTAGTTACGGCACTGATCGGACGTGGGCGGGCAGCTTTAGGGTGATTTTTTTTCAGTAGCTACTTACCTAGAACTTAACTCGGCACTTAGGAACTGAAAAATAAAAAACAATTTCACATGACGTCACGAAACCTACACGTGTACCATCCATTCCATTTAACACTTGTCACTGTTTCCCCCTCCCCTTAATGTATGACGTAGAATGGCCCTCTTGTCCTTGACAATCGAGGCGACTTAAAAATAACTACTTATCTAGTTATCTATACCTAAGTGTCGCTATAGTTGCCTGAGAGTTTCCCGTTTCGGCACCAAGACTTTCGGTACCAAAATACACCAAAAGGTAATATGGATGGTAGTGTAGCGACTACGATCTACTACATATGACGTCACAGAATCCTGCATCACGCAAGCAAAGTTCTCCGCGCGATTTGAATAGATAAAACAGCCCGAAATCATCTATCGGGCAGTAGCCCACCAGACATAACACCCGTCCGGTCGGAGGATCCTCCCTTTTCAACGGAGGTATGTGGCACTTTACTCTCTGTTCCACCTACCTCCAAAGTAGTAGTGGTAGTAACCAATACGAAACGGGAATAGTCCGCCTTTAGGCATTGTGTGAATCGAACGATGAAAGTGATGGCGACGGTAGCAGTCGATACTTAGACCTTGACATGCCAATAGTCGGCTGAATAATAAAACATGAAGAAAAATGCCAACTCATCTAGCAGGTACCTACTTAAAGCAGCTGTGCCTCAGGCTGTAGCAGAATAATATTAATACCTATAGCGGCTATAGCTAATTTCACACTAGGTAGGTACGCTATAACATTATAATAGTATACTGGGTGTAAGGGACAGCCCTCCACAAACTTTAAGGGCTTGCTGAGTAGACGAATCTGACAAACATATTTTTCAGGAACCGAAAAAAAATTTCAGCCTCACTCACCATACAAAATTACAAATTTTATCGGACAATTGGTATGGGGAGGTCGATTTTTTTTCCCTTACACCCAGTATAGTTCATAGCACAACAATATCGCTCGCCATACATTTATTTGGAACACGTTCACACTTTGCTATACTACATATTATTATCAATGTATGGCGAGCTATATATTTGTGCTATGAATTGTACCTATGCGATACATTATGCTATATTATATTATAGCGAAGTGTGAAATGAGCTTATATCGTATTCGTACAAGTGTCATAGGTACAGCTGTTGTTATGTCGGATATACGAAATAAAAAAAAAAACCGGGCAAGTGCGAGTCGGACTCGCGCACTGAGGGTTTCGTACCAACCTACCTATAAAAACAGTTTAATTCTCGAATCGAGTCTTGAAGACTTTTCAATTTTTTTTTCTTGTGACGTAACTAAAAATTTTCAGTTTTCGGACTTTTCCCGATATTAGTGCTATAATACCTTGCTTCGTGCCAAATTTCAAGATTCTAGGTCAACGGGAAGCACCCTATGAGTTTTGATTCCTTTGACAATGTCGAAATGTACGTTTTTTGCAACATAAACGGGCGTATCTTTTTTTCCCGTCAACTTACAAGTTTGATTTTTGCAGAACTTCAAGGGACCGCGGATTTCAATATATGGTTTTAATTTCAACTTGATACCTTCACGCGTTCCTGAGAAAAAGGGTCTTGACAGACGGACGGACAGACAGACGGACAACAAAGTGATCCTATAAGGGTTCCGTTTTTTCCTTTTGAGGTACGGAACCCTAAAAAAACCGAAACTAATAATAAATACGGTGAAGACTTTGAATTGGCTATACCTACCTAAAATATGTTTAATATCACTAATATTGTAAAAACAAATGATAATCTAGACTGTAATAAAAGTCAGGTCTTGTTATTTTAATTTTATAGATAATTAGTAATTACTTGTCCAGCTTCTGTAATTATTGCATTGTCGCTTGTAATCTTTCATTTATTATCAAAACAAAACACACACATAAACACAAAATTAAGTACATTTCATTTGTGTGAATTGTGATTGCACGGAGTAAAATTTGTTTTTATAAATGACTAGCAGCCCGTCCCGGCTTCGCACGGGGTAGACAATTATTTATTTTTGGAAATTTTTCTACACCTTCGGTTACATTATTCAAATTTTACCAAGGATCCCTAATTTTTTTTTAAATGAAATGTAGCCTATGTCAAATTGGAAGAATGTAGCATTCTATTGGTGAAAGAATTTTTTAAATCGGCCCAGTACTTTTTGAGCCTATTCATTACAAACATACAAAAATAGGTACAAATCTTTCCTCTTTATAATATTAGTATAGATGTTATACCTACTTACCTTTTTATAATTATTACCTCTTTTTTGAAGATAAGTATTGTCATTCTATTGAAAATCAATCACTAAAGTCTGTTTTTTTAATCTCTGAGACTAAAATGGCATTACGTGGGTTGTCACACTTTTCACAATATAATAGAACTGGCATCATTCTTATTATAAGTTTGACATTTGCCTGTGTCAATTTAGTCTCAGGGATTAAAACTCTGTTTAGGTAATGAATGAATGACTGGGTTGTTGGTCTAGCGCATAGTTTCCCATCCTTTTATGAACTACTGCCCCCTTATACAATATTAAATTACATACATTTTTTCACCGGTTTGTGGTCCTGAACTCCTGACTGCTATGCTGGAGGTTGTCGGTTCTATTCCCACTCAGGACAAATGTTTGTGTGATAAGCACGATCATTTGTTTTGTGTTTGAGTGTAATATAATTTTTCTATAGGTAAAGTGTGAGTCTTTGTAAAGTGCACTGTATATCGAAATGAGGAAATCTATGCTTAATTTTGTCGACGGCAAAAATATTTAAAAAATCTAAATAAGTTTAGGTATTGAAACAACAAAATATAGTTAGTATCTATACTTAATCATTTACTGGTAAAATGTTTTTCACGCACGCGATGTGTTGAATTATTAACATTCGATATATTGAGTAGGTACCTAGTATTCTATTTAGTAACCATTCGCTATTATGATCGTTCGAGTAGGTACCTATTTAGATTTTCGAGTTTTTATGGTCGATTATCGTTTGAATCCCCAACCGGTCCTATGAGACCGCGCTGTTATTGTTTTACTATTGTGTCTCGTTCGCGGGTATTGATAGGTTAATTGATAATTACTTACTACACAATACACCTTTTTTGGGGCCGGAAGTCATTAAATCACTTCTCTCTTTCTGATAGGAGTGAGAGGAGAAATCAGAGTTTTACTGTCTAAAACCCACCCGTGTTCCTTCAGTCGCCTTGGTAACAGTTTCGACCAAACAAATCAAATTACTCGTTCTGCTACTAGATCGAATAGACTCAAGAAAGCTCTTAAAAATGATATCCACAATGACAAGTTGATTCTGTCATTGCCATTTTTTTATCAGTTTTTCTGTTATCACGCTATTATTGTAGGTATTTACTATCTTAAAAGAAACAACTAAGGGGTAATTAGCCATCATTATTCTTGTCACTTATCTTGTGTGAATTATCAAATACCTACAACTCGATATTATAGATGTTAGTTACAAAAACTTGATGTTGGCACATCACTTGGCGTTTTTATTTCAAACATTTGTATTACGCTGCTAATATAAATTGTGCTTTGTGAAGTTAAGAATAGAGTATGTTTTGTGTGTGTAGAAGGTCATTCCAATTGATATTTTGATCGCATAGCGTTGGTCGTGGTTTGTTTGCCGGGCGCGGGCACCGGCCGGCGCGCCAAGCCGGCAGCGCGTCAGTATTCGTGCGAACGCTCCATCGACGACACTCCACTACTAACTCCTAAAATAAACCGTGAGTATCTCCTATTTAAAACAGATTAAATCTACAAAATTCTTGTTCCAAACCTTTTCAAAACTATATTTGTCTTTCGATATACATTTTGAGAGGAATCCTGTTAATTTTTTTGACGATTTATCTACCTACTTGTGTCGTTATGGTTAGTGTGTAGCTGCCCATTCATACATACTACCAGGAGTGTATTTTTATGCTGTTTTATCGAACTTTCAATGTAAAGAATGATTAAATCGATACTGGTACAACAGTTTTTATTTCTTTAACGGTTTTAAATTAGAAATGTCTGGTTAACCAACTTAACCAATTTGTTGGTTATCTAGATATTGTACCTGTAATCTATTCTATCTGTAGTTTGAATAGGGAATATGCATAAAAAATAAAATGGCCTGATTTTTTTTTCCCTAAACCTCTAAGGTCGTAGTATTACACTCAATTAGTTATTTTCTAATTTAATATGCATTTAATTATTTAAAACATAAATCAAAAAGTGGAAAATTTACGAGCGAAATTCGAATTTGTAAAAGGCTTCACCATTGGTCGTATGAAAGCGACCAATGGTGAGACGACGACGGCGACGACTTTGACGTCATAGGGCACAAAACTGACAGGAATGGTGAATTTATCTGGTGTACTTTTTATAGTGTTTTACACATTGGTATCATGCAATATCTATAAAACGGCTTTTTTTATTCTTCCATGATTATTACGCGACTAAAACACCTTGTTATCTATCAAACTAACTCTTAATGCAAACAATAAACTGACAGGACGTACCCTATGACGTCACGCCACAAGCGCGCGAGAAATAGGAGTGTTTGAACTCGTCAAATTAAACCAATATCTTTAAGATTTTATAAAAAAGTAATTACTACTCTTACAGATATGGTTTATTTTTTTTCTACATCAAAATGAAGTGAATATTGAATAAAAATAATAAAAAAATTGCCTGCATATTCCCTATTAATTAGGAACTAGATACTTAGTTGCTAGTGAAGTGATTTGATAATAATACAATCAGGGTGTTGAGTATTCACTCCAGTAAGTTTACGATAAACCGATGGTTTTCTGTTCGAGGGGAACTGCCAAACCGGTTTAGTTTAGGCGCAATGTCTTGTCATAATAATTATGTCAGCTTAAAATACATGTCATATTTTTTATATTGTTTCGAACTAATCTAAAACAGAAAACTCTCGTGTCACAGAGTTTGTTATCGAACTTCTCATTGACTTGTAAATACTTAATACTTATATTTCACATAGGTATATATAATTTGTTTTTAGTATATTTGTCTTTTAGTTAATAATCTCATAGATGGTGTTAAAAGTAGAGTATGCAAAACAGGGATAAAGCTGACTTTGTCTTGTGCCGCTTGAATTCAATTCACCTTGTTCAGGTTTCTATATTAAATCCCTCACTGGCGTTTAGGATTAAAACTTAGCTACCTTCGCTTCGTTCGGAATTCAACATCCCGCGCGCAACTTAAACATACTGCTTTAAGTAGTTATCATCATCATTTACGTAGGTATCTCGTTACCTAGACTAGTCTAAAAACTGAACATTGTTCCAGAATCATGCCGAAGGTCGTGTTCTACTACTTCCCCGTGAAGGCTCTGGGCGAGTCGGCGCGCTTGCTGCTGGCGTACGGCGGCGAGGAGTTCGAAGACCGCCGCGTCTCCTCCGAGGACTGGCCCGCCTTCAAGCCAAGTGAGTAACTTCCTTAGTGATTTTTTTTGATACTTATGGGAATCATCAGAATGACTTCTCCCGCTCTTGGGTGGAGCGGGAGGACTTGTCAGACTCTTAATGACTTAACCCCATCCCGATCCTTCGTTGCCTTCGATCTGGCGACACGGGCTTACTTTTCGAAATATCTGTGTTCCCACAGGCCCTGCTGGGTTACAGGCTACAGTTTGCTGACATCTTCTTGAGGCGCGCGTGGAACTAAACGCGCCCAACTTTCTTAGCGTAGATATTAGAACTGATGGACACGATAGACCAACGACCTGGCGAGGGTCGCGGGAATCCGATGGACGTATAGAACTGGTCGTTGTAGCGACGCTTGGGGGAGGCCTATGTCCAGCAGTGGACATCTTTCGGCTGAGAATCATCTCAGCCGAATCATCCGTCCGAAACTGTCATCATCATCAGATGATGATGTACCTACTCCGGAGAAATGGACTACAAACAAGGGAAAATTTTAATACATTTCGTAAGCTGACATTATCAAAATTGTCATGGTGTTATTTCTACAGAATAACACTAATGTTACAGTGACTATTGGCTACGGATATGGTACTGATATGGTTATAAACTAGGTCTCCGTATCTTAACTTCTGATATGTATGCATTTCCAAACTGATAACATGGTGGGCATGGTGGCAATTGTACTCGAACACCTTTTTTATGGTGGGAAATCATAAAATGACTTCTCTCACTCAGAGTGAGCGAGTGTTACACTTTTACTAACTAAAACCCACCTGAGTTTCTCCAATTGTCCATAGTTCTCTTCTCTCGGTAACTCTTTCGAACAATACCGTAACCTGTATTCGTATACCGGTTTAACCTATCACATACCCGCAAAACGAGACACAGTAGTAAAACAATAACAGTGCGGTCTCATAGCACCGCGGTGCTATGAGACCGCAATACACCGGTGCACCGGTCGGGGATTCATGAATTCATTTATGGAATTTTATAGTCGTTGAATCGAACCTACTAGGTACTAGCAATAATTAAAAAAAATGTATTAAATTTTGATAACCATTTTCTCAGTCTTCACTATTGGAAATATTCATCATCTACCTAGCCTTTTCCCAACTATATTGGAGGCGGCTGCACTTTATGGCAAGACGAGTCAGATTTACTGTCTTCTGACTATCCGTAACGACTGCCAAAGATCTACAAATGACAGCTGGGGCCTACGGCTTAACGTGCTTTCCGAGGCACGAAGGAAACTTTGTATGTTAAGATGGCCACCCATGACCCATCCACAGACCAACCTTGGCAAACGTTGCTTAACCTTTAAGATCGACCTGTGCGGCTTTTATTATCTAGCCACGAGCTCCTCAACCCTGAATAATGAAGTAATGATTATTTATTGAAGAAAAGAGATAGCTTAGTGATAAATATCGGTCATCCTTATCACTAGGTAACAAGCGGTTGTCTTGATAACTTGAAGCAGTATTGTTCAGACAATCTGAGGATGTTGATACACCGCTCACCTCGCCACAATGGCTGCTTGTTTTTGAACTGTGACTGTAAACCTGTGACCTACCGCTTTCTTCAATCGCATCATTCATGTCGTAGACTAGTACCTAAGCCTTTACCTTGTGTTCAAACAACTTAACGTTTGAATCCCCAACCGGTCCTATGAGACCGCGCTGTTATTGTTTTACTATTGTGTCTCGTTTCGCGGGTATCTGAGTAATTAAAAGAACGTTGTCTGTGAGAACGTTTAACGATTTATAATATTCCCAATAGTCCGACTGTCATTTGCAGATCTTTGGCAGTCGTTACGGATAGTCAGAAACCAGTAAATCTGACTCCAGTCTTGCCATGAAGTACCATGTTACCCCAGTTAATGGGTTGTGGAGGTCTGGTAGGCAGCCGCTCCTCGTAAAATATTGGTATTCATGCTAAATCCGGCTTGACTGGAAGCCGACCCCAATATAGTTAGGGAAAGGCTAGGTAGATGATGAGTCGCGCTGGAGAAGAAGAAGAAGAGGGCACCTGTATTTGCGCACACACTTGTGCAATATAATATCTCCTGTGTAGGTACTTGGCTGATCGTTGTTGAGATTGGCCACCGTGATCGAAATTCGCTCGGGAGGATTATTATTACTAAAGTATGTATTTCAATGGGCAGCCGCTCCTCGTAAAATACCTACTGGTATTCAGCTAAATCCGGCTTAACTGGAAGCCGACCCCAATATAGTTGGGAAAAGGCTAAGCAGATGATGATGATGAAGATGTATTTCATTCAATAAATATTTTATCAACCTGTCTTTCCGTTATCAGTATTTTATTTATAGTTAGGAAAAAATAGTCACACGACAGTTCGTTTACTGATAACGATGATAGTGATGATTTCGTGAAGACTCCGTATTGGCTCTTTTTTTAGGGTGGGATAAACCGAGTTTCATTCGTATTTGTTGGTGTAGATAAAAAAGAAATGATAATGGAATAATTGTCCCCCCTTGAGGAAAATCTGAACAAATTTTATCGTACCTAAGCTTTTTATCTTTAAAAACACTTAAAGATATGCGTATCTTTGTGAGTTTTCACATAAACATGAGGTAAGCCATGATTGCTGTGCATGAGTCTTCATTTGGGTCAGTTAGGGTCGGTTTACATCTGACGGAAAATGCGTGGTCGCGACTATTCCGTCAAATTAGACCTTTTACATTAAGCGTCTAATCAGTTTGTTCGTTTGTTTTATTGTAAACTCTAGAAATAGAAGTCGTTAGAATAGTCGCCAGATTTTTTTGTCGCTAGACATAATTTAAGACAAGATCTAGCGAAAAAGTCGCTAAATGGGCAACACTGTTACGTCGACCGACAATGCGTTGACGGAAACGGAACAGACGCTGTACGCTCGACGCACTAACGCATCATCGGTTTGGTGTGAATGGTTGAATGTTTTATTATACACTAGCTTTAGTCCGCAGCTTCGCCCGCGTACTTAAAATGTAGCCTGACATAGACTCAGGACTACAGCAGCTTTCTATTGGTGAAAAATTTTAGTAATCGGACCAGTACTTCCACAGATTACCTCATATAAACAAAAAAACAAACTATATCTCTTTATTATATTAGTAAAGATTTGTCTGTTACGCGACCGATAATACGCGACACATTCTCTGTCAGATGTGAACCGACCCTTATACGGGTGATAAGGCTTAAGCGTTCGTTGCACTCAGATCATACGATGGTTATCAGTGTTCAAAGAGATGACTCGTTTAGTTACTGTGCAGTTAAGTTGTTGGTGGAAATACCTAGTTTTTGTTCTTGATAGCGTCATGTGCTGATGTGTTTTTATAGGTATACAAATATTTAATTTTCCAATTGTTGGAGTATATAGCAAAGAATGTTGTCAGATTTCAGGGCCTCAAGACTGCTAATAGTAGACTTACCCCCCTGTAAAGATGGTAGATTATTCACTCACGAAAATTAAATAAAAGTAGCATAATCAGCATGACTATGAAAAAGTGACGTCACAAGGCTATTACGGGCATGCATTGCCCATCGAGTTCAATCACTCAAATCAAATCAATTAAAAATGTTTTACATAGGCCTACATGGACTCTTATAAAACGTCAGAAGCTAGTGCACGGTTCCAATTGGTCGTTTCCTATGGAGAAGAACCGGCAAGAAACTCCATGGTCTTCCTTTTTTTTTCTGATAGGGGAATCATCAGAATGACTTCTCCCGCTCTTGGGCGGAGCGGGAGGGCGTGTCAGACTCTTACTGACTAAACCCCTACCCCGTTCCTTGGTTGCCTATGATAAATTATTGGGTCTATAATATTTCCATATTACAACACAGACACAAATATGCGAGGACAGAGTAGACCAGTCAGTATTGTGCCCAAAAGACCATAACGGTAGATCCGCACCAGCGTTCACAGTAGCTAACATTCCTTGTCATATGAATGGACAAATGGTTCAGTTCAACCTTCCTGCGTCAACATAACTGCACCTATGTTACCTAGTTAGTTCCAATAAAGTACAATGGCTGCGATGTGGGTAGTCAAGCAATTGCCATCGCCTGGTCAGTCGGCACAATTGTTAGTGTTACAATAGTAGGTGGATTCTGCGGGTATTTGCACAGTCATTCGCGCCAAGGTCACCTAAAGCCTAGCACATAATAGCGCCCTGCACACGTACAGTTCGGACCGCGGGAAACGCCACGCGCCGTTCCATCCCGCGCTCCGAACTGTACGTGTAGATGTGCGGGGCTGACAGTCCGATCTGGCGCATCGACGCGAACGCATGTCTCACAGTTTGGCGCGCGCATCACGTGTAAACGTAAAATATAAAGAATGGCGGTTTGGATCGTCGAGGCTCTCACTGAATTCATTCGTTTGTTCCGTGAACATCCGTGTCTCTGGAAGATAAAAAGTAAGGAGTATAGTAACGTGACGCGGACAGCGAGCACTGGGAAGGGGTTTAGTCAGTAAGAGCCTGACACACCCTCCCGCTCCGCCCAAGAGTGGGAGAAGTCATTCAGATGATTCCCCTACCCGAAAAAAAAACTACAGTTCTGGTACGTAAAAGGGAACTAAAGGTACACACATTAGAGTTTCTTAAAAGAGTGACAATTTCGTTCCACTCACAGTGGGAGAAATAATTTGATAAAGCAAAACCATCTTTCAACAGCTTCAAATGAACTAAAAACTCACATTTTTAGGTCATAAAATTTTTAAACCTCTTATGATTCCCCTACAATAAAAAAAGAGGTGCATTTCGCAAAGAATTGAAGAAAGTAACGGAGACACGGAACAAAAACTTTAAAAAGTTATAACGTTCCACGCGCCATTCCAAACTGCAGTCCAAACTCTTGAAAATCAATTTACACGCACAGTTCAGAACGTTTGTCTAGATATGTAAGTTTCGTCCGCAGTCCAAACCGTGAATGCATTTTTAACCGTAATCAGTAAAACAGTTTGATCCGCAGTCCAAACCGTACAGATCTAACCGCGGTTTGGAACGCAGTCCAAGATGCGCGGTTCGAACTGTACGTGTGCAGGGCGCTATTAGCGCCCTGCACACGTACAGTTCGGACTGCGGGAAACGCCACGCGCCGTTCCATCCCGCGCTCCGAACTGTACGTGTAGATGTACGGGTCTAACAGTCCGATCTGGCACATCGATGCGAACGCATGTCTCACAGTTTTACGCGCGCATCACGTATAAACGTAAATTACAAAGAATGGCGGTTTGGAGCGTCCAAGCTATCACAGAGTTCACTCGTTTGTTCCGTGAACATCCGTGTCTCTGGAAGATAAAAAGTAAGGAGTATAGTAACGTGACGCGGACAGCGAGCACTGGGTAGGGGTTTAGTCAGTAAGAGCCTGACACACCCTCCCGCTCCGCCCAAGAGTGGGAGAAGTCATTCAGATGATTCCCCTACCCGAAAAAAAAACTACAGTTGAGGAGCTGGCGAACAGAACCGGACTTGTCCACTACTATTCAAAAGATGTTTTTTTTTCGAATCGTGATGTCTTGACCTAGTTTCGTCGATCCCTGTTAATATTTTCACCCAAAACCGGCTAGAAGTAGGCTAAAAAAGGCTTAAAAAACTAAATTTTCATACAAAACCGGACTAGTCCAATATCCAACACAAAGATTTTAAAAAAATATATTTTTTCATTCTAAAGCGAACTTGTCCTGTAATGTATTTATTTCATCAACACATTTTCAATCAAAACAGGAAATGTCTAACAAAAACGAAACACGCAGTAATAAAATGTTTTTGTTTGTTTTTTCCACCTTTTTCAAACAAAACCGGTTTAGTCCATTTTTATTTCTTGAATAAGTTCCAGAATATAGAAGTAAATTAAAAATAGGTACCTCATGCAATAATAGAACTAATCCACCGACATATCCTAATGCAATGTAATACTATTAGTCTCCTTCATATACTGATATTAGTTTTTTAGCTACCGTGTTAAATTTATTTTCGTGGACTAATCCGGTTTTGTTCGCCAGCTCCTCAGTTCTGGTACGTAAAAGGGAACTAAAGGTACACACATTAGAGTTTCTTAAAAGAGTGACCATTTCGTTCCACTCACAGTGGGAGAAATAATTTGATAAAGCAAAACCATCTTTCAACAGCTTCAAATGAACTAAAAACTCACATTTTTAGATCATAAAATTTTTAAACCTCTTATGATTCCCCTACAATAAAAAAAGAGGTGCATTTCGCAAAGAATTGAAGAAAGTAACGGAGACACGGAACAAAAACTTTTAAAAGTTATAACGTTCCACGCGCCATTCCAAACTGCAGTCCAAACTCTTGAAAATCAATTTACACGCACAGTTCGGAACGTTTGTCTAGATATGTAAGTTTCGTCCGCAGTCCAAACCGTGAATGCATTTTTAACCGTAATCATTAAAACAGTTTGATCCGCAGTCCAAACCGTACAGATCTAACCGCGGTTTGGAACGCAGTCCAAGATGCGCGGTTCGAACTGTACGTGTGCAGGGCGCTATTGCCAGGCCGCAAGCGCTTGATAATATGATAACGTTCATAACTTATGAATTACGTTATATTGCATTTAATATTCAAAGCATTTTAACCTATCACATACCCGCAAAACGAGACACAATAGTAAATCTCATAGGACCGGTCGGGGATTCATGAATTAATTCAAATATGCCATTTATAAACACATTTGAAATGTTAAGTAGTCAGTCAGAAAAAAGCGTAAATCTCTATGGAGAAGAATTTGCAAGGAATGCGGACAGTCTTTTCAATCACGTTATGTATTACCAATATCTCTGTTACATAGACGCAATTTTTAACCATCTAAAGCAATCTGATGGAAATTATTAACAACTAGCATCCGCCCGCGACTTCGTCCGCGTGGAATCCCGATTTTGAAACATCCTTCAATAATGCTCAGCTTCTATTGGTCTTAGCGTGATGATATATAGCCTATAGTCTTCCTCGACAAGTGGACTATCTATCACTGAAAGAATTTTTCTAATCGGACCAGCATTACCTGTGATTAGCGCGTTCAAACAAACTCTTGAACAGCTTTATAATATTAGTATAGATTTTAAATATTAGCCTTCATGTACGTAGGTTTACAGTACAGTATTCGTCACTACACGCTTGGTGTACGCTTACGTGAAGTTTACATACAAAACTAAACTATGAACTGTCGGCGAAACGGTAACGACGACGTGCCGACCAGGCGAATACGCGTTCATGAAACTACGCGTCCGTTGGTAGTAGGATGTATCGAATATTGTTGGAATTAAAGGCAAAGTCGTTGAATGAGTGTTGTCGTAACCCCACTTCATGTTACTGTTCCACGAGCGCCTTAAAAAGATGTCGGCAAACTGTAGGGGCCCGGCAGGTTCAAAGCCTCTGGGGCCATGGACACCCTTGCTTCCGCAAGAAGAACCCGGGACCTTGGAATGAAGGCGAAGAAGGAACAGGGTCGGGTTTAGTCTTCTTAAGTCTGACATGCCTTCCTGCTCTGTCCAGGAGCGTGAGAAGTCATTCTGATGATTCCCCACCTAAAAAAACCCCTGCGTCATGTTTTGTGGCAAATCGCTCCCGCTGCCGCATCCGCTAACGTCGCCACTGTGTACTTACCTACGACAACATGTGTGATAATGATTGTCGTTTCAGCAGCCGGTGACCTTGGCCGCCGTTTTTGTTTGTTATTATTACATAATGCATGACTGTATGTCTGTTTATCGAGTTGCCATGTAAGACTGATTAGATAACTATATCCATGCTGCTAATATGTTTTATAGAAGTGAATACTAACTGAAGTTGTTAAACAAGTTCATTTACGGCCGAAAGCAATAACCTATCGATCTCCAGTTTTGACATACTGGAGATTGTAAAACAAATGATACAATACAAAAATTGGGTTCGGCCATTAGTAGAATTCTCAAAGCTAGACAAATAAAAAACGTGTTTCTTAGAACTGAATAATTTATTATTGACTATGTTATGAAAAGAGGGGCCTTGACGGTGGATCGATCGGTTTTCATAAGTTAGTCGCGCTGGGACGCCTGGGACTTCACGGAAAATGACTGTTAGGTAGGTGCTTATTAACTTGTCGTCTAAATAGAACTATCCACTTATGTAGATATTATTGTGGGAACCTAGCAGAGTGTCTATGGTCTGTCGGTTTAGGTATAGGTAGTTAAATAAAGGTAAACAATCCTGGTATGTCTTCTTATATTAAAGAGGTCGTATAAATATAGCTGTATAATATAGGTTTAGTTTATTACCTAACGTCGATTTAGGTAAATACCTAGTTGCAAAGATTTTTATATACAATTTTTAGACAACTTTTAGATAAAAAGACATGCCAAGATTGTTTACCTTTAGTTAATTACCTAAACCGACAGACCATCGTGCGAGTTTGCTTAGCCAGAATCAGAATATTATTTATTTGTTAAACATAGGTATTTACGAATACATAAAGGTCTTAGATCTATAATATATGAGCGCTATGTTTTTTCGTAAAGACATACAAATGTTGAAAACAAAATCATTGAAAAAATCAGATGTACTTATAACTAACGAACAAAAAATACGTTAACGTTAAGGTGATTGATAAATTAATGACGTTCGGCATTCTGATTGGCCTGCTCCTAGTTTAGCAGTAAACGTTTCGGTAATGGGGGACCTAAGTTACAGAAGGGGATAGAAGCATGCTAAAGTGCTATTTGGTGCGGCTAGACATAGTACAAACCCTTGTTTTTTTTAAATGGTATTAACTTGCTTGCCTGCCCTGATGGTAAACAGTGATGCAATCGTTGATGGTGAGGCGCACTAGTTTATTGTTATTTCCCTTCCACAATTTCCAATAAAAGGCTTTTTAGCATTATCGGCATTGTAATATTCCCACTGTTGGGACTCAGGCCACCTCTCCAGGAGTGGGAATGAGCCGTAATCCACCACGCGAGCCAAGTGCGGGTTGGTGGATGTCACATGTCTTCGAAGTTTTGGTTCTAGGTTTCCGGTTTCCTCATGATAATTTCCTTCACCGTTTTGAGAGCATTATGAAATAAATTACACAAAGTAATGCGCCGGGCTGGGTTTGAACCCACGACCCACAACTTGTAAGTTGTGAGCGATGGTGGTCTAGTGTAAATGCTTTTTACTGAATCTATTCTTTATTTACAGAAACCCTCTTCGGGCAGATGCCAATCTTGGAGATCGATGGCAAGCAGTACGCACAGAGCCTGGCCATCTCGCGGTACCTCGGCCGCAAGTACGGGCTGGTCGGGGAGACTCCTGAGGATGCCTTCGAGATTGACCAGAACGTCGACCTGGTCAATGACCTCCGTGGAAGTAAGTTTCGTTTTCAGAATTAATATAATAATAATATACTCGTATTTCAAAACTTTCACACAACGCCATCTAGTCCCAAGCTAAGCAGAGCTTATGTTATGGGTACAAGACAACTGATAAACTTAATTATACATTTCGAAATACATACATATTATAGATAAATGATAAATAGAATTAGCTTTAATCAGTGGTTTTGTCCGCGTTTTTGTTTTAATATACATACCCAACTAGCACACTAGTGGAAATAGCAGCCTATTTTGCAACTTTTAGCTGTACAGTAGCGCTTTAGGGGTTCAGAAAGTAGTTTTAAGTTCTACTGTTGCTTCCGTAACTGCTCTTAGCTGTAAATATCACTAGGGGTAGCAGAAACTGAACCAAATGCCACTCTAGGTTTTATAAGAGTTCATTTTACAACTCATTTGCCGTCTATAGCTTTAAAAGAGAGTTAAAACATGTATGTTAAAGCTTAAAGCAGCTAAAAAGCTTCTATTGTCGTTACTGTACGCTTCAGAACTGCATAAAGACTTTAATTGCAAACTTTTTAACGGAACTGTATAAAAGATATATTTATCACTGTTCTGCCACTGAAAGTTTCATTGCAGAAGTAATTTGTTCTTTTGCGCAGACTTAAGTAGGAATTTGATCGACTGTATTACTAATAGCGACTTTAAGGGTTCACAATAGAATTAGGAGAGAAATGGATATTGCCTACTCATAAAAAACCGGCCAAGTGCGAGTCGGAGTCGCGCAACGAGGGTTCCGTACAAACTTAATTACGGTTTACGAATTATGACGTATTAAAAAAAAAGTAGATCTCCTTCAAACAAATTTTCAGTAGAAGTTTGTATAGTAATGTACATCATATATTTTTTTTAGTTTTTTTATTCACTTAGTTTAGAAGTTACAGGGGGATTCCATTTCACCACTTTGGAAGTGTCTCTCGCGCAAACTATTCAGTTTAGAAAAAAAATATATTAGGAACCTTAATATCATTTTTGAAGGTATATCCGTAGATACTCCACAAGAATGGGTTTGATGAAAAAAAAAACGAGTTTCAGTTCAGAGTATGGGGAACCTTAAAATTTAAAGTATTTTTTTCTATTTTTATATGAAAATCTTAATGCGGTTCACAGAATACATCTATTTGCCAAGTTACAACAGTATATAGTTTCATAAAAAAATGACTGTGACATATGGACAGACTGTGTCTGTGGGTTCCGTTTTTTGCCATTTCGCTACGGAACCCTAAAAAGGCAACTGTGTGAGGATTCTGTAATTGAAAAATTAAATAACACGATACAATATTAATTTTATTTAAATCAAGTTTGGCTGCGGAGTTGAATCTTCTATTTTACATATTTTTTTACTTTCTTTGTTCGGCCAGTGTAACACTTCATGATTTTCCCACTTAGGTGGACAGATGCAAAGTTCTTGTTTATTTTGTTGTTCATTATACCTAAGTTTGAATTATTTTGAAAAACATTCTGAAAACATGCAAGACATGGTAAGTGTTAACAATTGAAAGAGTGAAAAATTATACTGCCGCCATAAGGGAAAAGGACGTATCTGCATAAAGTTCGAAACGGAGAAAAAAAAAAGATATATATTCAAAAGATTAAAAAATTCGCTGTCCGAAAGGGATTTATGAAAATAATCATTTTGTAGTGCAAAAGTGTGTATAAGAAATTGATCTGTAAGAAATATTATGTAAATTTTAATAAAATAATTGTTATGTATTTAATAAATTACTTTTTCCGATTCTTTTTAGTAAAAAAAATGCAATAAAATACGTGAAACTACAATGAAAAGACGTATCTGGCCAGAAACGTCTTTTGAACGTAGTATTCTTATAGATGTCTTTTTTAAAATTGCTTTTCTGTGCCTGTGATTCATCACACTTGTTACATTTTCTGATTGTGATTGTTTTTGTAAGATTTTGTGGCATATCTTCGTCGCTTGAGACTTTAGGTGACTCAGGGAACCGTAGTACTGTAGAAGAATCTGAATCTTCTGAACATTTAGATAGATCAGAACTGAGGGGAAATAATATTAATTAAAAACGGAATGGTCTAAATCGAAATCCAGGAGGTTTGAACTGCAGATAGGAAAATCCGCTTACTAAGAGTTCTGAATTTGCATGTATATGTCGAATGGACGCAACTGAAGTGCTAGCAATACTAAGTAAGAAAGGCACTACTGCCACTTGTGCCTGCCCATTTTTCGTAATCCTAAGCTGAAAAGGCACATCTACGCAGAACAGTCTTTTCTTTTTAGTAATAGTTGATTCATATCGCAAATGCGTCTTATTTATTAGTTAGATTTATAATGTTCCGTTTAATTTATGCGGATTGTAAAAATACTGGTGGATGCCATTTTTTTTTCTGATTTCGAATTTGTATGTAACTCAATTTCGACAAAAATGTTAGATACGTCTTTTTTCCTTATGGCGGCAGTATAGAAACAGCTACATGATCATCGTATTTTAGTGTTTTTAACGAGTACTACGGATCTCTAAACAAATAGCCATAGGTGTGGTTAGATATCTGCAGTAAGTACGAAATAAAAGTGATTGTAAAGACTTGAACTGCATTAGTGGTACAGGTATTACTCGGACCTTCAGAAGAGTGAAACTTAGCGCTTTGACGCGCAGAGAGGAAGTATTAAGGTTGTTTACAAGACAATTATTTATCATTACTTGAGAAATTTATAGGTTTTATAGCAATTTGTAGTAAAATGTAACTAGTATTTCTATACTAGTAAGAGTAGAGTATTTAGTAAGTTGCTGGTTTCTACCAGCAACTTACTAAATACAAATGTAATCAAGTATGTAATTTCAATATCGTGTATGTATGTGATGTAAATAATTAAAGTAAATAATAACTAATAATATTTTACATATTTTACGATATTCTGAGGTAATTATGGAGGCGCGTTAAAAATACTCCAACAATATCAACTAAATGCACTATAAACTGATCTGCGTTGGTAGTCACTTGCATATAATACAAAATATAGCTCAAAAACGCTTATTACCTTCACTTCACTTATTATTTATTTGTATTCAGTAATGTCTGACTCAGGAACAACAGATGTATTTAATAAACGAGAGACAAGGTGAATGATTACTGATCCTTTATTCGTTCAGTTAAACCTTGTCATTCATTCAATATGGGCCACAAGAGCTTTAGTGTGGTGATAATTATTAGTTGCAGCTCCTGTAGTGCTTATATGCCACTATTATGAAGTTCTAATGAAACTATAGACTGCAAAAAGTTGTGCCCCTTTGGCTCTAAAGTGGCTCCATAAGGTCTGTAGTGCACGCTCTGGCGCTTGAGCTTGGCGCCTTTGGAAATAATCGGATAGGCTCCAAAGCTCTTAAGCAACCTGTTTGTGCTAGTTGGGTAGGCTCGCGTTTGACCACTACCTCACCTGATGGTAAGCGATGATGTGGCCGACGATGGAGCGCGCAAGTGATGAGTAAGGTGACCAATGGCCCTGGGGCAAAAAAAAAACTGTTGTTAACATGGAAAGGCTCTAGCCTTTCCCTACTTTCCTTAGCTTATTTAGAGCCTATTCACTCTAGTGAATAGGCTCTTAATAAGCTAGTGCGCCTCACCATCAACGATTGCATCACTGCTTACCATCAGGTGGGATCGCGGTCAAACACTTGTTTATACCAATTTAAAAAAATATGTAATAATAGGCGTACTCACTAGATTTGAGAATTATTTTCACTCGTGCGAAGCCAGACCCGTGACTACTAAGTACTAAGTATATAATATTAAAATACTCTCCTTGTGGTTACAGAGGCTGCTGCCGTGGACTACGAGCCCGATGAGGCTGTGAAAGAGAAGAAATACGAGGAGTACGTCAAGAACGTGTACCCCGACTTCTTCGAGAGGCTCAGCGCCATCATCGAGAAGAACAACGGTTTCCTCGCCCTCGGAAAGGTACGACAGTGTTTATTAATATAGTGAATGCTTGTAATAGGTATCATCATCATCATCTCAGCCGAAAGACGTCCACTGCTGGACATAGGCCTCCCCTACGCGTCGCCACACCGACCGGTCCTGTGCGTCTCGCATCCATCGGATTCCCGCGACCCTCGCCAGGTCGTCGGTCCACCTTGTGGGAGGCCTTCCAACGCTGCGTCTGCCGGTATTCGTAATATTGGAAAGAAAAATCAAGTTAGAATAAGAACTAAAGATGAGATGTACACTGAATAATACGGTAGTTGTACTATTTTTTGGCCATCTTAGCGTAAAAGTTGTGCGGTCGCCTCTTTCTGTGAAGCAGTAATGCTAGCGAGGGAGGAGGCCGCGGAGTCCCGTCGAAACCCTGAGCCCGACTACCGGCCACGGTAGACGTGAACTTGCGGAAGTCGAGCAATGGGTAGCTCGCCGTCCGGCCGTCTGGTAATCGACCAGACCAAGCCCAACTCTACAGCAGCGCGTAGTCATCCACGCACTCCTTGAAGAGATGTCAGCAAACCCGTAGACTTAAAATGGAAAAGGCAACTGAAGGACACAGGAACAACGGTGGTTTAGTCAGTAAAAGTCTGAAACGCTCTCCCGCCTCACTCAGAGCGGGAGAAGTCATTAGATGATTTCAAGAACGGAATGCTAACCCTTTTTCTAAGCCTTGCCGTATTTTTTTTAAATAGCCTAGTTTGTGTCCCACTGCTGGGCAAAGGCCTCCCCTTTCTCCTTCCAAATCTCTCTGTCTTGAGCCATCTCTGGCCAAGTTTGACCAGCGAACACGATCAGATCGTCACACCACCTTCGCTGCGGTCGCCCTCGACGGCCTCAACCTCTCTCAGGCGACCTGTGGGTGACAATACTCGCCTTACGTTTATCTTACCGATTTCTCTTTCCAGTTGACATGGGGTGACTTCGTGCTGGCTGGTATGTTCGACTACCTGAAGAAGATGCTGCGCATGCCCGACCTTGAGAAGAAGTACCCTGCCTTCCAGAAGGTCATCGACAACGTGTACTCCATTCCTAAGGTCAAAGCATACGCTGATGCCGCCCCTGCTACTGACTTCTAAACTCTCATCACTTCTATACATATATGCTGAATAACATAATCGTACAACGTGTTATTTAAATATATAAAGTCAGTTTCTAAATCCCTGAGATTAAATTGACATTGGCAAATGTCAAATGTCAAACTGGTTCTTAATCCCTGAGACCTAATTGACATTTTGATTTAATTCACACTGGCAAATGTCAAACTTACAATAGTAAAGATGACAGTTCTTTAGTGTTGTGACGTGTGACCTACGTAATGTCATTTTAGTCTCAGAGATTAAAAAACAGACTATAGTGTAGTGTTCACAACTGCACTAATGAAACAACTTTGTAGAGTATAAAATAAAACATTTGTGTATACTGTAGAATACAGTGTCTTCTTCGACCAAATATGATGTTCGATTAGGAGGCGAACCATGACGTTTAAAGTAAGATTTGTACTTTAATTCATGAATCCCCGACCGGTCCTATGAGACCGCGCTGTTATTGTTTTACTATTGTGTCTCGTTTTGTGGGTATGTGATAGGTTAAACGTCATGGTTCGCTTGCTAGATTGTGCGTTAGCATTTCTATACGGCAAATAAATGTTTTATTTTTGTAATGTTTTTGGCACGTATAACAATTGAACTGCATTAAATAGTTATATTTTTGTCGTTGAATATTTACATTTTAATCATCATGTAGATGATATTATTTTGTAACTTTAGATTTAAGAATATCTTGAAGTAAATAAGTGTTCCTTTTTACTTGTTTGTTTTTTTTCTCTACATTCTGGTGGTGAGCCCACTTTCATACATAATACATATACCTACGTGAATAGAAAAAAAATAGATAGAAGGGCAAAATATCTCATTTTGAATTTAGAACGTCAAATACCATTATTTTGAAAAAAAAAACCGACCAAGAGCGTGTCGGGCCACGCTCAGTGTAGGGAGGGTTCCGTAGTTTCCCGTCCCCGTCACAATAAGTGTCCCCAACTTTTCAAAAACTGTTCGTCCCATCAAGTTCAAAATAATTTTCCTAGAAAGTCTTTATAAAGCTCTACTTTCCAGATTTTTTTCATATTTTCTAAACTTATGGTTCAAAAGTTAGAGGGGGGGGGGACACATTGTTTTTTTTACTTTTGGAGCGATTATTTCCGAAATTATTGATATTATCAAAAAATGATTTTAGTAAACCCCTATTAATTTTTGAATACCTTCCAACAATATAGCACACGTTAGGGTTGAAATTAAAAAAAAAATCGCTTTTTACTTTACATTTAGGGGGGCTACCCTAATAAAACATTTTTTTCCAATTTTTATTATTGCACTTTGTTGGCGTGATTGACATACATATTGGTACCAAATTTCAGCTTTCTAGAGCTAACGGTCACAGAGATTAAGCGAGGACGGACGGACAGACATGGCGAAACTATAAGGGTTCCGTTTTTGCCAATTGGCTACGGAACCCTAAAAAACACCTTCAATGAATTAAGATGTATCAAACAAATTTATTCAAAAATGAAACTGGCCACTACCTAACAAAAAAATTATAATAAATGTGGTTACATACTGAGGAAAAGGCTGAGGAGGTTCTTAAAAAGAGTAACGAACATTGAAGTAGTGAATTTTGTTTGTTTCTAAATTCGAACCATGTCGAGTGATTGTTGATTTGACCATATTGGGGTCGGCTTCCAGTCAAGCCGGATATAGCTGAATACTAGTATTTTACTAGGAGCGGCTGCCTATCAGACCTCCACAACCCATTATCTGCCTAGCCTTTTCCCAACTATATTGGGGTCGGCTTCCAGTCAAGCCGGATTTAGCTGAATACCAGTATTTTACGAGGAGCGGTTGCCTACCAGACCTCCACAACCCATTAACAACACGGTATTTCATGGCAAGACTGGAGTAAGATTTATTGGCTTCTAACGACTGCCAAAGATCTACAAATGACAGCCGGGACCTACGGGTTACGTGCTTTCCGAGGCACGAAGGAAACTCGATATGTTAAGATGGTCACCCATCCATAGACCTACCTTGGCAAGCGCTGCTTAACCTTGAAGATCGACTCGTGTGGCTGTTATTATCTAGCCACGAGCTCCTCAGCCTACTACCAAGGGCGTCGCCAAGGGGGGGCGGGGGGGGGGGGGGAAGCTGCCCCCCCTAGAGATCAAATGTAGGTAGCCGTAAAGCGACTAAAGTGCGAGCAATTGACTTCCTTAACTATAATAAATGCAAAAATTATTCTTATGCAGCTATATTATAAACTGCAATAAATTAAGGAAGGTATTGCTGTTGCGGAAAAAGTCAGCGAAAGAAACAGCGACACGCGGGGTTGCCACAGTCGTAGACAGGATCCATCAATTGGCGCTCAAGGTGGCATTGCACAAGTCCGAGGCCATGTGCTTTTATGGCCCTCGGACCGCGCCACCACTGGTTTCCCAAAGATCGGTGGGGGGGGGGGTCCACATCGGCGTCGTACGATGAAGTACCTGGGACTCGTTCTCGACAGCCAGTGGACTTTCGAGGAGTATTTTCGACTTCTGGCTCTGACTAAAACTGGCTCTGGCCAAACTGGACAGGACTGGGGCTGCTCTGATGTGGCTCTTGCCTAACCTGTAACCCTTGTCTGGACCCCCTAGTCCAGACGCCCCCTGCCGGAGGCTCTACGCGGGGATCGTTCGGTCCATGGCCCTTTACGGAGCGCCGGTTTGGTAAGCGACCGGCGGCCAAACTGAATCCTTGCCAGAGGGTCATGGCCATTTTGATGGTGCGGGGATACCGCACGATCTCCCTCTCTCCTCGTGGGATCTGGAGGCAACAGTCCTTGCACTCATGCACGATTTGCGCGTGGAGATGCAACGCCAGGGCGAAACTCTGATGCCACGATAAGTCGCGGTATGGCGGACAGAGTCCCGGCGGGATCTCAGGGTGACATGGCGACTGCGACTATCGCAACCTAGTGTTGGGCACTCCGTTATTGCGGTGGTACGTCCCCTCTTTAAGGAGTGTTTGGAAAGAGGTTACGGCTTCCTCTCGTTCCGTATGACGCAGGTCCTCACCGGACACGGTAAGTTCGGGAGGTTCCTGCATCGGATCAAGGAGGAAAGTACGCCCAAGTGTCGCCACTGTGTGGACCACCCGGAGGATACGGTGGAGCACAGGGTAGAGGTATGCCCCACTTGGGCGGAGTACCGCCGTGTCCCCGTGGAGGTTATCGGCGGTGGCGACTTCTCGAGGCGGTCGCCTCCTTCTGCGAAGCAGTAATGCTAGCGAAGGAGGCTGCCGACCGCGAGCGCGCGAGGGAACGGCCCTCACGCCGCTGCCGCCGAGATCCCGGTCCCAGTTTCCGACCACCGTAGGCGCGGACTTGCGGACGGCAAGCACTGGGTAGCTCGCCATCCGGCAGTCCGGTAAATAACCCGGACCAAGCCCAGTCGTCAAAGACACGTTCTGTTCTACGCGCGCCTCAGGGAAATGTCAGCAAACTGTAGGTAGGGCCGAAGCCTCTGGGGAACACAGAAATACCGAAAGGTGAGACCGTGTCCTCCCAGATCGAGGGCAACTAAGGAACGGGGTGGGGTTTAGTAAGTAAGAGTCTGATACGCCCTCCCGCTCTGCCTGAAAGCGAGAGAAGTCATTTTGATGATTCTCCACTTGAAAAAACAATCGTCATCGAGGCAAAGACTTCCAAAGTGTAATGCTTCTTGCTCTCGGCCGGCGTTCATATTTTTTGTCATCCATGATATTGCCCCATTGCCACCCCCTTTGTCATAAGCTGGTGACGCCCTGGCCTACCTCGAAAAGGAACAGCAAGAAAAAGCATAGCTTTCTTGATAGAATGCTACGTTTCAAGGCTAGATACTTAAATTGAAAAAAAAATACAGTTCAGGCAGGACAGGGGCCTTACCATGACGTACGTGCGAGCGAGAAAGAGGAATAGAGCTACACACCCTACACAGCTTTCCATCCCTTTAAACACTTTAGTTCGTCAAAAAGATCGCGTAGCAAAGAGCCTATTACACTAAAACCTACTCGATACGTCAACTCGATACGTCGACTCGATACGTCGACTCGATACGTCGACTCGATACGTCGACTCGATACGTCGACTCGATACGTCGACTCGATACGTCGACTCGATACGTCGACTCGATACGTCGACTCGATACGTCGACTCGATACGTCGACTCGATACGTCGACTCGATACGTCGACTCGATACGTCGACTCGATACGTCGACTCGGTACGTCAACTCGATACGTCGACTCGATACGTCGAAGACCGTCTTGCCCTTACCTATTACACTACGCGACGTAGACCAAGACCGTTCGTAAAAACGAGTGGTGTAACAGGCCTTTTAGGGCTCAAAAGCGAAAATTCTCGTCTATATGACGCTCACGTCACGTGACATTACAATTTTTTACATAATAATATGACTTAGGGCCTGTTTCACAATGTCCGAGTAGCCAATACTTCCCGAATAAATTCAAAAATGGAACAGAATTTGTGTGAAATTATCTGCCAAGTGAGATATTGGCAACCTAATCATAGGTGGTGAAATAGGCCCTAAGTCAACCCAATTTGTTTTAGTAAACATGACAATAATAAATTATAATTTTCAATAGTTACGTCTTCGTTATCTCTTTTATAATTACACCTAAATCCTGACGATTGTGATGACGCGATGATTTGTGTATCAGTTAATGACTTGCTTTTTATCTATCTGATGATTTGTATTTGTAGCGGCTGGTGACTGACGTTCTGTCAGAGCTTATAAACACACTGTTGAGGACACATCTGTAGGAAATAGTGGATTACATTGAAACAATCAAATAAATTGTAAGTACCTATGTTACTAAGCTTATGTAAAAGCCTTATTACACCACCCGTTTTTACGACCGGTCTACGTAGACTGTCGTTGAGTCTACGTTCAAGTAAGACCGTCTTACCCTTATTAAACTATGCGACGTAGACAAAGACCGTTCGTAAAAACGAGTGGTCTAGTACACCTTTTACTTCTAACATGGTTCATTGTTTATGTATCAGTAGTTTTCTTTAAAAACTAAACTTCATTTGAATATGGAACACTTCCACACTCAATTTGGAAAGAAGAAGGTTAGGGTAAACACTATAGTGATTGCCAAGCATATAGTGATTGCCCACATGAAGAAGCAATGCGTTTTTTTGGTAATTTTTAAAGGATTAGTATAAATTTAATAACCATAGATGTTGTAGTAACATCAACAGTAGTATAAATTTAATAAATTTATACTAATCCTTTAAAAATTACCAAAAAAACGCATTGCTTCTTCATGTGGGCAATCACTATATCAAAGTCAAAGTCAAAGTCAAATATTTTTATTTCACATAGGCCTACATGGGCACTTATAAAAAGTCGAAAACTAGTGCACGGTTCCAAATTGGTCGTTTCCTATGGAGAAGAACCGGCTAGAAACTCCATGGTTACTCTTTTCAAAAAACTATTGGGTTTACAACATTTCCATATTACAACACAGACACTTATGCGAGGACAGTGTAGACCAGTCAATATTGCACCCAAAACCACAATAAAGATAAAAATTAGTCAAAAACTGGGTTCAAAAAGGTAGTAATTAAAATCTGTAGTCTACAATGCCCACTCATTCACATTATACGAAAGAAGCTATATAAATATAAGAACAAAAAAACAATTATAAAACTTATCAACGAATGAGATGTTAACACAAAAAAAAAAAAATCACGACTTAATGAATTTAAGGTGATTGGGATCCGAATAATATAAAAATATTGCAAAAGCAATGGCTTGAGTAAATAAATAAAATAAGACAAACATGGAGCAGTTAATAGACATGTTTACACAATAATGCAGTTAATGAGTTACCAGGGGGCCACATGTGCAGAAGCAGTTAATGCCAAACAAGCGTGTCTTCGACGTAGTCTCTAACCTTGTAATATGCTTTTTTGGTTAGGACACGCTTAATATGCGTTTTGAACTTTCCCTCGCTAAGTTCTATAACGGACTTGGGCAACTTATTATAAAAGCGTATACTATTGACAAGGAATGACTTGCTGGTCTTCGCTAGTCTCCATTTAGGTAACACGATTTCGTGTTTCCTACGCGTATTTTTGTCATGTAAATCACTTCTAATTTTAAAAAGTCCTAAGTTTTTACGTACATACAATATACTTTCTAAAATATAAAGAGAGGGCAGAGTTATTATATCAATTTCTCCAAATATATTTCTAAGGGACTCGCGAGGACCCATTTTATAGATAGCCCGGATTGCTCTCTTTTGCAAAATAAAGATTGATTCCACATCAGCCGCAGACCCCCACAGTAAGATGCCATAGGACATAATACTGTGGAAATAAGCATAGTACACTAATCTGGCTGTGGCTACATCTGTCAATTGCCTAATTTTTCTTACTGCATATGCTGCTGAGCTTAATCTACCAGAGAGAGTTCCAATATGAGCACCCCACTGCAGTTTAGAGTCTATTGTTACACCTATATGCTTGGCAATCACTATAGTGTTTACCCTATATTGTTTTTTTTTTTATTTGGGTCATGCTGTAATTTGGCTACGGATACCGCAGTGTACCTATTGTTCTTTTAAAACTTAGAGGTTAACGTGTGAAATCATCAAAATGACTTCTCAGGACGTGTCAGACTTTTACTTTAAAACCCACTCCTGTTCCTACTTTGCCTTCGTTCGGCCCTTACATGTATCAGTGGTGTGTTACCTATATAATTACCATTTTCTGCAACTTTACTTAATTCATGAATCCCCGACCGGTCCTATGACTTATGAGACCGCGGTGTTATTGTTTTACTATTGTGTCTCGTTTTGTGGGTATGTGATAGGTTAACCTATCAATGAGACCGGTCGGGGATTCATGAATTAATTAACTATTTAGACTTTAACTTTACTGAATACCAACTCGTAATTTTAAAGAATTCAATAAGTTTTGTCTTTTATTCAAAAAACATGAACTTCCTTTATTGATAATATGAAACCACAATTTCAAACTTATTATTGGCATCGATTGTATTGCAATTTATATACCTCTTTCTTTTTATATATTAAATACTAGCTTTAGCCCGCAGCTTCGCCCGCGTACGCGCAAAATATAGCCTATGTCACTCAGGAATACAGCAGCTTTCTATTGGTGAAAAATTTTAGCAATCGGACCAGTACTTCCACAGATTACCCCATACAAACAAAAAAACAGACTTTACCTCTTTATTATATTAGTATAGATATAAATGAAAATAATACTGAAAATAATAATAAAATAATAAAAATAATAAAACTGAAAATAATACATATTCTACCTGTAAACAAACCAATTTGTTTTATCACGTAATTTATTTATTTCATGTCTTTCTGTCCTGCAAATTACGATGCCTTCTCCTGGATTTACCTGATAGCCCATGGTACAAATATTCACCTATTAACCTAAAGTCTGTTTTTTTATCTCTGAGACTAAAATGACATTACCTTGGTTGTCGCACTTGTACTTGTCACAACACAAAAGAACTGGCATCACTAATATTGTAAGTTTGACATTTGCCTGTGTCAATTTAGTCATTTATAGCACTTATAACTTTTTCAGAATCATGTCTGAATCGAAGCCTGTGTTCTACTACTTCAAGTCGAAGGCTCTGGGTGAGCAGTCGCGTCTCCTCATGGTGTATGGAGGCATCGACTTTGAGGACTACCGCGTTGACTACTATACGGAATGGGCGGACTTCAAGTCTAGTGAGTGCGCATATTATTTTTTAATTGGTATAAACTAGTGCTTGACCGCGATCCTGCCTAATGGTAAGCAGTGGTGCAATCGTTGATGGTGAGGCGCAGTAGTTTATTAACCTATCAATACCCGCGAAACGAGATACAATAGGAAGACAGCGCGGTCTTCTTTTCGAATCGAAGGTAAACTCGTCAAATTCTTTGGGCCCATTTCGTCTTACGTACGTGGTCGCCACTCTAGAACCTTCCGGCCATATCAACTATCTCAATCTGTTTTGCCCAGTATTGTGCCCTGATCACGGTCACTTAAGTTTGAAGATTCTTTATGATGTCGGTAACCAGCTCGAAATGTTCGGTTTTTATATTTATTTTTAGACTAGCTGCTGCCCGCGACGTCGTCTGCGTGAAGGCTCTACAGAACCAAAAATACTTAAGATGCCAGTGTCGCTATAGCATTATAAGTAAACAACTTTTAAAATAGCATTAAAATATATGTTTTTTAGCACTGGGTAGCTCGCCGTCCGGTAGTCTGGAAATAATCTGGACCGAACCCAGTCGTCAACGGCGTGTTCTGTTCCACGCGCGCCTCAAGGAGATGTCAGCAAACTGTAGGGGCCCGGCAGGGCCGAAGCCTCTGGGGAACACGTGGTATTCCGAAAGGTTGGCACCGAGTCCCCCCCAGATTGAAGGCAACGAAGGAACGGGGTAGGGGTTTAGTCAGTAAGAGTCTGACACGCCCTCCCGCTCCGCCCAAGAGCGGGAGAAGTCATTCTGATGATTCCCCTACCAGAAAAAAAACACCCAAGAATACTGCTGGTGTAGTATACAACTGACATCCCCGTAAACACAGCGAATGAGTTCTTCTAAGCTGGATACTATTTTTTTGCTATTATACTATTTCTAAGCTATACTTCTAAGCTGGATACTATTTTTTTGCTATTATACAATTTTTTTGGGGAAATGCCGCCGATATCCAAACAATTTTCATTTTACAGAAAAGGGCTATTCGTTCCATTTATAATTTAAGTCCTAGATACTCCCTCAGAGATAAATTTAAGGAGATCAAGGTAATGACTGTGCCTTCACAGTATATTTATGAGAATATCCTGTATGCCCATAAGAACAAAAACATGTTTAAAAAATACAGTGATATACATAATTTTAATACTAGAAATAAACACAAATTTGTAGTTCCTGCAACTAGGCTCAAAAAAATAGGGGGCTCATTTAGATGTCAATGTGTACACTTCTATAATAAACTTCCCAGTCATATTCAAGAACTAAGCCTCAATAAATTTAAATCATTTGTAAAGCGTAAACTTTGCCAAAAGGCTTTTTATACTATAAAGGACTATGTTGAGGACAATAAGGCTTGGGATTGACCTGCTCCAGTACTCGCTGTACTGTCGTTTATTCTTTTAACTTATGTTTCAATTTGACATTGATATTCTCTTTTTTTTTTTACAATCCGACATATTTTTTTTTTATATATACAATTCGACTAATTTCTTTTTATTCTTTAATTTTTTTTTTGACAACAATATTTACTTTGTTAAGTATTACTTTTTGTAAATTTTATTTATATCTTTTTTATTTTATTTTTTTGTGAATGTGAGGACTATGTGGATAGCTTGCTTTTTCCTTTCGTTTCAGTCACTTTAACTTATGTCTGGCAATTTGAGTATTTTCTACGGCCTAACCAAATGTCCTTTCCTTTGCATTGTTCGTCAAGTCGTTGAGCTCCTTAGTAGCCCCGAGTTGAGCTTTACGAGGAAAATGACAAATGCTTGCACTGACTGGACAGGTCCGCTCAAATCTGCATGGTTCTTTCTTTAAAAGGCCATCTCAGACACCAATCTGCATAGTTCGCATATGATTTGACCAATACATTTTGTATGGATATTTTTTATTTAAAAGAGACTGTGACCCCTGAGTTTGTTTCGGTGTTTCTTCTCAGGGTAGTCAGTTAGGAAACACCGGCCTCATCTAGATTAATAATTTTGACAAAAAAAAAAATTGACGTGTAAAAGTGTTTCGTGAAACCTATTTGCAAAATAAATATCATTTATCATTTATCATTTGCATCACCCAATGGTTGACTGGTAGAAAATGTTTAAGGCATTAAGTCCGCTTTTGTACTTCTATGTGCATAAAGTATTTAATTAATACATAAATACCACTCAACCGAGAGACTCTAGCAGCGCCACCTGTTCACCTCTCTCTTATGGTGTGCGTTTGCCATGACTTAGAAGGACATCGGAAAATTCCTGAACACGTGCATTGTCTCCGAGCCGAGCATTAGAAATTAGCATTTCTAAATGAACTTAACTTCAGGTGGAATACGGGAGATATCAAATCATGCCTGTCGTACGAAGCCTATCCTGCAAGGAGTTGAGCTGTTATTTCAGGCTACTTTGGGTTGATAGTGATGATAATGAAGAGGTCCGGGCGACCAAACTTTCGCACATAACAAAATGCATCTTGGGTCCTCTCGTGCATGTACCATCTCTCGAGAATGACCATGATTGAGCATTTGTATCATTCTGCATAGAGATAGACATAGTTCTCAGCTTTCAGCTTTTTTTGGTTGGATCTTATAAATACCAAACGCTCTGTCCCAATTTTGGTGTACATGTCCTAAGAAACTGAGTAAAGAGCGTACGATAATGGCGGAGATAAGAACCATTGTTTACCCTCAGCTGGATCAAGAAGCTGTAGAAATGGATGGTGGATGGTTTTTTTATGATTTGGGGTGCCTGTCTGGGGGTCTACATTATAGTGGGCAAAATAAAACCTCTCCGCGACAGAACTGAAATGAGAGGATATTGAAGAGAATCGTACGCACGGTGAGTCTCGCTGATCCTTCGAAGCCGTTCATCATGCGTGCGTAAAACGATGTCTCTTTTATCACACTCCTGATCGACTAACAGAACGGCTACCTCATTCGTCGTTGGCGCATTATACCGCCCTGGATGGGCTGCGATCGGCCTTCTATCTGCTCTGATGACAAAATTAAAGCGGTTGCGCTCGTTCTCAGGCACCGACGCGAGGGCTGCTTTGAAGTTGCTAATTTGCGGATTAACGTTATGCAACATACTTCGTAATCCTTTGACCAAACCAGAGTCCAAATTGGGGATGTGTCTACTTCAACACTTGCTTGTTGTTCGCAGGTTTGCTTGTTCTTCAAAATCGCTTACAAAACAATTTGCAAAAATTTTGGAATGTCTGTAGGTAGCAGCGAACCCATTTGACTTGCCCTTGGACTTTGAATATCGGCATGAACCCTGCTTCAACGATTTGATATGCACCAAACGAAGTCATCTGGAAGGCGCTATTATAAGCTCGGATGTATTTAAAAAAATGGCTGGACTTCGGATGCTCGCCATTTAGTAAGATTCTAAACAGATCTGGCGGGTCTTGCATAGACTCTAAGCGTACCTTACCAGATGCACAACACATTTCTTTGGGCTCCCCTTTCCATTAGCGCGGACTTGGCAGTGGGTACAAACTTCTTCTAAGGCAACCATATCTCCGTGGGCGGCGTAGTTAATTACGATATTGTAGATAAATCCATTTCCTTTTTTATTTAGATGAATTCACGGTTTACGATATCGAAGAGCAATGTCGTCTTCGATATCGTAAACCGTGAATTCATCATCTGATGTCGATAGTTGATTTATGACACGACACAGACGATATTGTTCTACTAGTGCCGCACGCTGTTCGCCCGACTAAGTTCCCCGAATCTCTTGGATTCTGTCACGTTCTTGCGATAAATGAGTTTCAATATCACTTCATCATCAATGAACATCACTTTTTTGTAATACTTAACACCGCATTTTTTTTAAATTTGTCTAAGAAGAAAATGCACAATGCCATCTATGAATTTTACGAATAACTAACTACTAACCTCGCCAACATGATCAAATTAAAATTATAAATTTCCAAAAAGTGTTATGTAACTTGATTTGATTTTTATGAAATCTCATAGATGGCGCTGCTTTAAAATTGTCTTTATACTATTAACATTCATTAAATTATGTTTTTCTGCCCAAGTTACTTAAATAGCGTAGTTTTTATATTGCAAAGCTAAATAAAAGCATGGCTTATTCAAAAACAACATTTAAATATGCGTCGGTAGATTACACGCTGTCACATAATGTGAATGAAAAATAAAGATTCACAGCTCCTCCCCCGTAGGTAATAGCGTGATAATATGTAGCCTATTTGTTGTCCCGACCTCTCAGTAATATTCATGCAAAGTTTGAAGTAAATCCATGCAGTACTTTTTGAGTTTATCCCGGACATACAGACAAACAGACATGACTTCTAAAAACTATATATTTGAGTTCCATATCGATTGTAGATCACGCCCCAAGTATTCTTTTATACAAATATTCAATGTACAGTTTTGACTTTCCTACGATTTTATTATATGTATATATATTAGATATTTAGCTAATCTATGTATGTATACTTATACAGGGTGTAAAAAGACCGATCACAAAGCCGATAACTACACATTCGGTACATGTAATTAAGCAACTCTGACCTAAAATTATTGCTGGGAAAAAACATTTTTTTTCATCTTTAAAAAATAATTAATTAATAATAATTTCGTTTAGCTGAGAGTTCGGCCGCTCGCGCTTGATTGTTGAACCGACCGCACGCTTGTGTGTGTGAGGCACTCGTTGTGTTTAGTTTTCGTTGCATTTTTCTAACTTCAAATGCATATTATGTTATGAAAAATTGATAATTTTAATAAAGTTTGTTCAGAAGAAAGTTTACTAATGATACTTGGAACACGATTTTGAAAAAAAAATGAAAAATTAATGTTGACTTTGACCTTCAATATTTCCAGAACCAGTGAATTCCCAGGTATGTCCTAAGAGAAAAAAAGTATCCCAGTGATGTTTAGAATATCGGGTTTTCGTTTTCGTTAAGGGTCTTTTTACACCCTTTATAAATGGAAAAACTGACTGTCTGACATATCAACGCAGTAGTTTCGACTGGAAACTACTGGGACTAGAAAAGTGAAATTTTAGGCATAATAGCGTAAGCGATTACTGAGGGTTTTCAAAAATTCACAACCTAAGGGGATGAATGGTGACCTAAAAGTTTAAATGTAGAAACCTACTTTCGCGGTGGTGAAGCCGCTGGCAGAAGCTAGTTGCCTATATGCACTCGTAGGTATGTCTCGATCGAGCATTTTATCGACAGTTCTCAAGGTACTGATTAAATGACAGATATGAAGAATATGTGGGTCTAATCATAAACAAACTAGTTTCATGAATAAACAAGTAATATACCTTTCAGAGACCAAGTTTGGATTCATGCCGATGCTGGAGATTGGCGGCAAGCAGTACGCACAGAGCCTGGCCATCTCGCGGTACCTCGCGCGCAGGGTCGGCCTGGCTGGAGACACCCTCGAGGAAGCCCTGGAGATCGACCAGAACATCGACCTGTTCAACGAGTTCAGGCTGAGTAAGATTAACGATTATATTTAGACAAAGTCCATAACCCAGGGCCTCAAGTCTGCTGTTAGAATAGTATCAGAATTGTCGATTTTGACAGTTTGGTAGGTACCACCAAACTTGTCAAAATCAAGAATTATGAAGTCAATGATCGACAATCCTGATACGATTCTAAAAGCAGACTTGAGAGTAGAATATGGAATGTCGATAAATGCTAATTCAATACTACAACATCGCGAAGCACGTTATCGCGAAAGACCATCGTCGTGGCGCAGAAGTGTGAGTAGACCCCAAGTATTGGAAGCAGGGACGGACGAAACAGAAGATCTAACAGACCAGATTTCGATACGCCTTCGAGAAGCTCGTGGCTAGATAATAACAGCCGCACAGGTCGATCTTCAAGGTTAAGCAATGCTTACTAAGGTTGGTCTGTGGATGGGAGACCATCTTAACATAACTGTCAGTCAGTGACAGTCTATTGACTGGTCTACACTGTCCTCGCATAAGTGTCTGTGTTGTAATATGGAAATGTTGTAAACCCAATAGTTTTTTGAAAAGAGTAACCATGGAGTTTCTTGCCGGTTCTTCTCCATAGGAAACGACCAATTTGGAACTGTGCACTAGTTTTCGACGTTTTATAAGTGCCCATGTAGGCCTATGTGAAATAAAAATATTTGACTTTGACTTTGATAACGAGTTTCCTCCGTGCCTCGAAAAGCACGTTAAGCCGTAGGTCCCGGCTGTCATATGTAGATCTTTGGCAATCGTACGGATAGTTAGAAGCCAGTAAATCCTGACTCCAGTCTTGCCATGAAATACCGTGTTACCCCAGTTAATGGTAAAATACTGGTATTCAGCTAAATCCGGCTTGAATGGAAGCCGACCCCAATATAGTTGGGAAAAGGCGAGGTAGATGATGATGATTTCGATACAGCTTCACATCTTTCATTCTCCTAAACTTGCACAATGTCAGACGGTACAACGACGATTTTCATTAACTAGTAACTGCTGGATAACACTAGATCGATCAAAGGTCAATAATAAACTGGTGATTACAATCTATATAAAAATAGAAAAACAAAAACATGAGACCAATCCATAGAAACATTTGTAACGCCAATGAATTGTCTAGAAACTTAAAAATCCTTTGCAACATTTGTTATAAAATGCTCACTCAACTTGAAAATTTGTATTCACAGAAGCTTCAGACATATTCTTCGAGACTGATGAAGCTGTGAAGGAAAGGAAATATGCTGAGGCTGTCAAGAACGTGTTCCCAGACTACCTGGAGAAACTCAGTCACATTATCAATGAGAACAACGGGCACCTCGCTCTTGGAAAGGTAGATACATGACCATGGAAATACAATCCGGTCACATTAACTTGACGCATCTCTAAAATGCGAGCACCCCCCGCATTCCCTTAGCTCGCCCGGCAAGTGTCAGGTATGGTCAGCATCTTTGCTATCGATACGCGCGTCGATAATTTGGCTAGTTCTCTGTTGTACATTATTTTTTTATTATTATTTCACCCTTAAAACTTATGATACCGATATTCTCCTTACAGTTGACCTGGGCAGATTTCGTCCTAACGGGTACATTTCTATTCCTGAAAATGATTACAAGGATTCCGGACCTGGAGAAGAAGTATCCTGCTTTCCAGAGAGTCCTTGATAATGTCTACAGCATCCCACAGATTAAGGCCTATGCTGAGAAAGCTCCTGTTACCGACTATTAACATTATTGTTTTGTAAATAAGTGTAGTTTAGGGCCATGTGCACCGACATAAGTTTAAACATTGATTTTTCAATCGACCCATTATAATTTAATCAATGATTAAACAAGGAGCGGTTTTTTTGTGTTCACCATCATCTATCGGCGTTCGGTTTCCTAATCGAAAAATAACAGAGCGTTTTTGAACGAATGAGTGAGCAATTGCAATACTACTAAATAAAATGTAAGACTACATCTTGAAATTTCGTTCACGCTTACAACTTTTTAACATGGCCGGATAATAGTTTATGCCATAAAATGTGAAAGTTGCTGTTCATTGTTTGTTAGGCTTTACGGGAAACACATTTTATGTTGGAAGGTTTATCAACGTGCTCTTTCTTATCTGTGGCTGTCATTTTTATAAATTCTCTGATAAAGTTTCGTGGTATTTTTGTTGTAAGAATCGTATATGAAAAATTAACAGTTTAGAGTAAATGTGTGAGTATGTGTAGCGTATGAGGTTTTGAAGTTCTGTGTAAATAATAAGATAGTGTTCGATTGCTTATTTCAACAAGTAAAAGGATGTTGAAAGATCTTCTCGTCATCGTTTTTACTCATTAAAATAATCTAACATACATTACAAAATTAAAAGTCATTATATCTCAAACATAAATAAAAACTTCGTTTGTAAATCAAACAAAATAACCTACAAAAGTTCTGTCAAATGATAGTAACCGACGTCTAAACAACGTCTTGTAGCTCGATTAAGATAACCTTCTGATTAACGTCAATAACCGACGATAAGGCGGTGGTGAACAGGAAATATTGCTAAAACAGCCGTTTTAATATTTAAACAGTCGATTTGGTGTCGGTGAACATCGCCCTTAATTTTATACATTTAACATCTTGATTGCATGCGTTTATTTATTACTTTTTTTGTTACTTCAGTGTTTAAGAGTATTTTAAAACATATTGTAAAAAAAGAACTCAATATCTTACAATCAATGTACTTAATTTATCGATACCACATTTTGTAATATCTGTTAATTTGTTAATAAATAATATTGTGCAGACCTACCACAGTGTTGTGTTTTTTAATCTAAAGTTTGACTAGTAGAGAATGCCTTGATGCATTAAGTCCGCCAATGTACATCATCATCATCTGCCTAGCCTTTTCCCAACTTTATTGGGTCGGCTTCCAGTCAAGCCAGATTTAGCTGAATACCAGTATTTTACGAGGAGCGGCTGCCTTCCAGACCTCCACAACCCATTAACTGGGATAACACGGTACTTCATGGCAAGACTGGAGAAACCACAACACCACCACTGTACATACAGTTTATATAAATAAACATCAAAGGGACATTATCGTGTTCTATGCAAATACGAATCCTCAAGTTCTTCAGGCGTATCACCCGTAACGAGGACTCGATGGTACGATTGGTAGTGCCAGAGAAAGTCGAGGGCAAAATATCACGTGGACGCTCTCCAACACAGTGGACGCACTTCGTGAAATCTGTTAGTGTTACACACTGCAGCATTAACGACAACTCCCACGCCGCCACACAGGCAGGGCCTCAAGTCTGCTACTAGAATAGTATCAGAATTGTGGATCATTGGCTTTATAATCGTTGATTTTGACAAGTTTGTCACTACCTTACCTGCATGGTGTCGTATAGCGAGAGAGGCGGTGGCACGACCACTCTGTCAAGAGTGCACGACTAAGAAGAAAATAAATGATTTTTCATCCCACCATCTCGAAAAGAGTATTTTTAATCTTCAATATCTGAGTGGAAAAGCTGTTTTTATTATCTAGAGGATAAAGTAAATTGAATTTACAACATTGTGTGCACTAAGTTTGTGAATTAAAAAAAACATAAACCTATTTACTGCTACCTCTATGGTGCCGAATATATCATACAACTTTTTTTTAATTCGTTAAAAACTCAGACTCGGAACCTTCTTGGTGTTCTTTTTTCAATTTGCTTTGTACGCGGTTCTTACGCGGCATTTTTTCACGTCATTGTTAAACCTTATATTAAAAACAAGAAACTTGAAAACAAGTGAAAAAACTAAAATGAGTGATTCTAGCGACGAGGAAGTTTGTTTGACGCCAACAGAATTGACTGAAAGCCCCATAGCGCACTAGCGGCCAGCGGCCAGCGGCCAGGACGCGGCGGCCATCGAGATACATACATTAGTATGAAACCGCCATAGAGCGCGCGCACCTGTGGCCGCTGGCCGCGTGCGGACAGAAGCGCGCGCTCTATGGCGCTTTCAATTGTTTCTCCTGGCCGCCTGCGGCCATGGCCGCTAGTGCGCGCCTGGCCAAACTGTTAATAATGCGCAAATGAGCTTTCTCCCTCAACAAGAAGTATTTAAAACAGTACGATATGTTCAACACGTGGCAACTAGCAAAAGGAGCCAAAACTTTCTCAGAAAACGTTATTTTTTTTTGCATTTAGCTGAGGTGGAATGAAAAGTTACGTGTTGCACTCGAGTGCAAAGATTTTTCACCTCGTGCTCTTTTGATTCCCTCGCTAACGCTCAGGATTCTAATTTTGAATCCTTCGCTTGCTAGGTCATCAAAATTGAACACGCGGTTAAAAAGCAACTTTGCACTCTTGTATAACAAACAACTATAATAATAACTGATTTTCGTGGACGGTGACTACTGGGTACCTCGCCGTTCGGCAGTCTTGTAATAACCTGGACCGAGCCTAGTTGTCAAGAGCGCGTTCTTTCCACGCGCCCCTCAAGGAGATGTCAGCAAACTGTAGGGGTCCGGTAGGGCCGAAGCCTCTGGGGAACACTGAAATTCTGAAAGGCAAGCCATGTCCCATGATCGAATGCAACGAAGGAACGGGTTGGGGTTTAGTCAGTAAGAGTATGACAAGGCCTCCCGTTCCGCCTAAGAGCGGGAGAAGTAATTCTGATGATTCCCCTTCCAAAAAAAAACCCGTTTATGGGAAAATCTAAATTGGACAACAACCATTTGTGTTTGTTTACCTATTTACGCAGGTTTATGCACGTGATGGCTTGATTTGTTAATAAAAGTCAAGGCAAATTTTTAATGAAGATTTTGTATTGTAATATATTAAAAAGTGTTTTTTTTTTATTCTGCTCGTTATTCTTATCAAACTAATTTAGGTAATGTAACACGTTGTATAGTATAGCAGTGATCACGACTTTGCTAGTAGGAGATTAATTTCTTACATTATATTATCAACTCGTGGCTAGATAATAACTGCCGCAACAAGCTCGTGGCTAGATAATAACAGCCGCACAGGTCGATCTTCAAGGTTAAGCAACGCTTGCCTAGGTTGGGCTGTGGATGGGTGACCATCTTAACATAACGAGTTTCCTCCGTGCCTCGGAAAGCACGTTAAGCCGTTGGTCCCGGCTGTCATTTGGAGATCTTCGGCAGTCGTTACGGATAGTCAGAAGCCAGTAAATCTGACTCCCGTCTTGCCATGAAGTACCGTGTTACCCTTGTCAATGGGTTGTGGAGGTCTGGTAGGCAGCTGCTCCTCGTAAAATACTGGTATTCAGCTGAATCCGGCTTGACTGAAAGCCGACCCCAATATAGTTGGGAAAAGGCTAGGCAGATGATGATATTATCAATTGCATCTGACTCGTTTCCTGCAAACGATTAATGAAATATACGGGTTGTGGAAGAAAGAAAATAGATGTAAATTAAAATCATTTATTTTCTTCTTAGTCGTGCACTCTTGACAGAGTGGTCGTGCCACCGCCTCTCTCGCTATACGACACCATGCAGGTAAGGTAGTGACAAACTTGTCAAAATCAACGATTATAAAGCCAATGATCCACAATTCTGATACTATTCTAGTAGCAGACTTGAGGCCCTGCCTGTGTGGCGGCGTGGGAGTTGTCGTTAATGCTGCAGTGTGTAAAACAGATTTGCTGAGGTCAGTCCACCGTGTTGGAGAGCGTCCACGTGATCTTTTGCCCTCGACTTTCTCTTGCACCACCAATCGTTCCAAGGAGTCTTCGTTACGGATGATACGCCCGAAGAATTTGAGGATTCGTATTTGCATAGAACACGATAATGTCTCTTTGATGTTTATTTATTTAAACTTTATGTACAGTGGTGGTACATTGGAGGACTTACAGCCAAAAAAAACCAATAACCTATCTATTACATAGCGGAAATAGAAAAACAAATGAAACACCAGAAAACATGTATAATTTTTGTATTGTATCATTTGTTTTACTATCTTCAGTATGCCAAAACTGGAGATAGATAGGTTATTGGGTTCGGCCGATAATGCATCAAGGCATTCTCTCCGTCAAACTTTGGGTTAAAAAACACAACACTGTGGTAGGTCTACACAATATTATTTATTAACAAATTAACAGATTTTACAAAAAGTCTGTGTTATCGATAAATTAAATATATATATATTGTATGTAAGATATTGAGTTCTTTTACAATTTGTTTTAACATACTCTTAAACACTGAAGTATCAAAAAAAAGTAATATTAAATAAACGCATGCAATCAAGATGTTAAATGTCTAAAATTAAATTACACTTATTTACAAAACAATAATGTTAATAGTCGGTAACAGGAGCTTTCTCAGCATAGACCTTAATCTGTGGGATGCTGTACACATTATCAAGGACTCTCTGGAAAGCAGGATACTTCTTCTCCAGGTCCGGAATCCTTGTAATCATTTTCAGTAAAAGAAATGTTCCCGTTAGGACGAAATCTGCCCAGGTCAACTGTAAAGAGAATAATGTTATCATAAGCTTTGAGAGTGACATAATGGAGAAATAATGTACAACTGGGTCACATGAACTTGACGCTTGGCGACGATGAAATAATGTCCAAAAACAATATAACAATAACAGAGAACTAGGCTAGTTCTAGCCAAGTTATCGACGCACGTATCGATAACAAAGGTGCTGACTGACCATACCTGACACTTGCCGGGTGAGCTAAGGAAATGCGGCGGGAAGCAAGGAGATGCTCGCATTTCAGAGATGCGTCAAGTTAATGTGACCGGATTGTATTTCCATGATCATGTATGTACCTTTCCAAGAGCGAGGTGACCGTTGTTCTCATTGATAATGTTACTGAGCTTCTCCAGGTAGTCTGGGAACACGTTCTTGACAGCCTCAGCATATTTCCTTTCCTTCACAGCTTCATCAGTCTCGAAGAATATGTCTGAAGCTTCTGTAAACACAAATATTCAAGTTGATTGGGCATTTTATAACAAATGTTGCAAAGAATTTTGAAGTTTCTAGAAAATTCATTGGCGTTACAAATGTTTCTATTGGTTGGTCTCATGTTTTTGTTTTTCTATTTTCATATAGATTGTAATCACCAGTTTATTATTGACCATTCCGATCTAGTTTCGTCCATTTGTTTACAGTAACTTAATGAAAATCGTCATTGTATCGTCTGAAATTGTGCAAGTTCAGGGAAATGAAATATGAGAAGCTGTATCTAAAAACATCAACTGTGTTCAATAAGGCCGTAGAACTAGAAAGGTTTGTACCTAGAAACTTTGCAATACTGTTGTACTAGTGAGTAGTGATACGAATAAGATGAAACTAAGGTCACTGTCCACGGACGCGTACCTATTCGTTACTTACGCTTGGTTATGCTAGTATATTATATTATCTGTGGCTTGGTGTATACCTGCTTGAAGCTTGCATACAAGACTGAAACTCTGACGACGAAGCGGCAATGTCGTGCCATCGTATCATTGCAGCTACCACTATTATCTGGGGTCGCTTCTCTTCACAATTCTGCGCCACGACAGTCTGTCCTGGGCCTCAAGTCTGCTATTAGAATAGTATCAGAATTTGCCAGTTTGGTACTATTAAACTTGTCAAAATCAACAATAATTATTATGAAGCCAATGATCGACAATTCTGATACTATTCAAACAGCAGACTTGAGGCCCTGGGTTGACGATTTTGGGATTGGACTTTGGCTAAATATATTCCTTAATTTCTTACTCAGCCTGAATTCGTTGAACAGGTCTATGTTCTGGTCGATCTCCAGGGCCTCCTCGAGGGTGTCTCCAGCCAGGCCGACCCTGCGCGCCAGGTACCGCGAGATGGCCAGGCTCTGTGCGTACTGCTTGCCGCCAATCTCCAGCATCGGCATGAATCCAAACTTGGTCTCTGAAAGTTATATTATTTGTTTATCCATGAAACTAGTTTTTTTTATGTGTAAATCCACGTATCTGTCATTTTATCAGTACCTTGAGGACTGTCGATACAATATTTGATCGAGATACTTATACCTACGCTACGAGAACTCGCGGTCCAGCACTACTTTATACCAATTAAAAAAATAATAGACGCACTCACTAGACTTGAAGTCCGCCCACTCGGTATAGTAGTCAATACGGTAGTCTTCAAAGTCGATGCCTCCATACACCATGAGGAGACGCGACTGCTCACCCAGAGCCTTCGACTTGAAGTAGTAGAACACAGGCTTCGATCCGGACATGATAGGTACTGGAAAAGTTATAAGTGGTCTAAACTACTAAATTGACACAGGTAAATGTCAAACTTTTAATAATAGTGATGCCAGTTCTTTTGTGTTGTGACAAGTGCGACAACCTAGGTAATGAATGCCATTTTAGTCTCAGAAATTAAAAACAGACGTGAATATTTGTACCTCGGGTTATTAGGTAGGTAAAACCAGGAGAAAGCGTTGTAATTTTCAGGACAGAAAGAAAAAAAAAATTGATAGCTTACTCTCGTTATAAAGTAAACTGGTTTGTTTACAGGTAGAATATTATTGATAGATATATATTTATTTGAAAAGAAAGTGTTATATAAATTACAATACAAGTCGATGTCAAAAATAATTTTGAAATTGTGGTTTCATATTATCATTAAAGAAAGTTGATGTATTATTGAATAAAGACAAAACTTATTGATTTCTTTAAAATTACGTGTATAGTTATTTCGTTAGGTAAGTCAAAGTCTAAACAGTTCATAAAGTAAAGTTGCAGAAAATGGTAATTATGTGGGTAACACGCCACTGATACACGTAGGGGCCGAACGAAGGCAAAGAAGGAACAGGAGTGGGTTTTATAGTAAAAGTCTGACACGTCCTGAGAAGTCATTAGAAAACTACTGATACATAAACAATGAACCATGTTAGAAGTAAAAGGTCTACTAGACCACTCGTTTTTACAAACGGTCTTAGTCTACGTCGCGTAGTGTAATAAGTAAGGGTAAGACGGTCTTACTTGTACGTAGACTCAACGACAGTCTACGTAGACTGGTTGTAAAAACGGGTGGTGAAATAGGGCTCTTACTTAAGTTTAGTAACATAGGTACTTACAATTTATTTGATTGTTTCTATGTAGTATGTAATTCACTATTTCCCGTAGAGGTGTCCTCAACAGTGTGTTTACAAACTCTGACAGAACGTCAGTCATCAGCCGCTACAAATATAAAACATCAGATAGGTAAAAGCAAGTCATTAACTGATACAAAAATCATCGCGTCATCACACCGTCAGGATTCAGATAAAAGACGTAATTTTTGAAAATTATAAGTATTGTCATGCTTTCTAAAAAAAAATTGATTTTGATCAGTCATGTTATTAGTGTGTAAAAATTGTAATGTCACGTGACGTGAGCGTCTTATAGAAGTGAATATTCGCTTTTGATACCTTACTACGCGATCTGTTTGACGAACTAAAGAGCCTATTACAGTACTCGATACGTCGACTCGTTACGTCGACTTGATACGTCGAGCTCGAGCCCCGTCAAAGACCGTCGTACCCAGGTCGTACCCTTATTACAGTTCGTCCGCTATAAGTTGGCGAGTGTGAAGTTAGGCTCTGCGAATTTTGGCGCTTGAAATATCGTACAAAAATAAAGGTTTTAAAAAAATAAATGCAATTAGCAGTTCTTATTGCTGTTAAAAACAGTCATTGGCATTAATTTTTTTAAGACCTTTATTTTTGTACGATATTTCAAGCGCCAAAATTCGCAGAGCCTAACTTCACACTCGCCAACTTATAATGGACGAATTGTACACTACGCGACGCGCCTACCAGACCACCACCCATTAACTGGGTACAGCCGGGACCGGAAGCTACCGCTTAACGTGCTTTCCGAGGCACGGAGGAAAGTCGGTATGTTAAGATGGTCACCCATCCACAGACCAACCTTGGCAAGCGTTGCTTAACCTTGAAGATCGGCCCTTGCGGCTGTTATTATCTAGCCACGAGCTCCTCAAAATATCTCCTTACAAATTGTTTTAACTAGCTACTAGTAAAAACAATTTGTATTTAATATCCTTCACCTCAATGTAGGTCACATACAGCTCTACCTTGATAGCAATTTTATCGGTAGGAACAGGTATAATCTTATCATTTGGAATTGTTTTGGTAGAACAGATTAGTTTAGTATTTGTACCGGCTGGCTAACGATAACTAGTGATATTTGTCAGTTCAATATCTTCAGAATCATGACGAATTATGTGTTCTACTACTTCGATGGCAAGGGGCTGGGGGAGGCCAGTCGGCTGTTGATGGCGTATGGTGGCCAGCAGTTTGAGGACCGCCGTGTGACTCCTCAGGAATGGCCTGCCTTCAAGCCGAGTAAGTAGTCTTGATACATCATTAGCATCATCTCAGCCGAAAGATGTCTACTGCTGGGCATAGGGCGTCGCCACAACGACCGGTCCTGTGCGATTCGCATCCATCGGATTCCCGCGACTCTCGCCAGATGAGATACCGTCATCGCTTAAGGTTTAATAACCTTAAAAACAGTTCTTTTCAAAAACAAGCTAGCTTTAGTATATATCTGTAGTAGGTTTAACTAAGAATGGACCATAATAGCTTAAATATTTTATGACATTAAAATGAAGTAAGTATGCAAGTAGAAGTAAGATACACAGGGAAATAGTTATTTGTGCAACAAGAGAGCAAAGTTGGTTTTCGCCGCGTGTGTTGATTTTGAATCCCGAGAAAGCGAAGGATTCTATATTTGAATCACGAGCGTAGCGAGTGATTCTAGTTTAGAATCCTGAGTGCAGCGAGGGATTCAAAGACACGAGATGCAAATAACTTTGGTCTCGTGTAGCACATACAACTTTTCACTTCAGCAGCGAGAACAAATAATGTAAAGGTAATAAAAAATACAACTTGGTAATATTTATGAAGGATTCTATATGTTCGTACATACTGCTTCAATTCTTCCGGTGTTAAATCGCAGACATCATCACTGGATTCACTCATATTTATTTATTATTATTTTAATAATATCCAACGTGTATCGCACTTTGTAGCTAGCGAACAGAAGAAGAAAACAATAAAAATTAAAGCCCGCTATTTTTTAAAGATGCGTTCGGAAATTGCACTATTAATAAATTATTCTGTCACAATAAAGATTGTTAAAACTTTAAATAATTATGTAGATACATGATAAACTTCGTATTTTTTAATTCAACATCTCTTTATTTGATCATAAAAAAATATAATTCGATTATTAAGAGAAAAGTATAATAATTATATTTAAACCTAGATTTGAAATTTATAGGTGACGTGTTTCCGATCGTTTTATTGTTGGTTTCTTTTTTGAGCCTATTATATATGGAATTTGAAAATCGAACTTTGAATCGACTTGTTTCTATCTCTCGCTCTTTTCGTATCGAAGTGAAAGTGACAGAACAAAGTGAAGTTTAAATCTTTCGAATGTTGTGAGTAGACCCAGCACTGACTCGGCATTTAAAAAAAACCGGGCAAGTGCGAGTCGGACTCGCGCACTGAGGGTTTCGTACCAACCTACCTGTAAAAACAGTTTAATTCTCGAATCGAGTCTTAAAGACTTTTCAATTTTTTTTTCTTGTGACGTAACTAAAAATTTTCAGTTTTCAAACTTTTCCCGATATTAGTGCTATAATACCTTGCTTCGTGCCAAATTTCAAGATTCTAGGTCAACGGGAAGCACCCTATGAGTTTTGATTCCTTTGACAGTGTCGAAATGTACGTTTTTTGCAACATAAACGGGCGTATCTTTTTTTCCTGTCAACTTACAAGTTTGATTTTTGCACAACTTCAAGGGACCGCGGATTTCAATATATGGTTTTAATTTCAACTTGATACCTTCACGCGTTCCTGAGAAAAAGGGTCTTGACAGACGGACGGACGGACAGACGGACAACAAAGTGATCCTATAAGGGTTCCGTTTTTTCCTTTTGAGGTACGGAACCCTAAAAATAATTAAAAAGTTACTTTGTTTCACGCTCGCAGCAAAATCGAATTTTGCTAACTGACTTTAATTACTCAGATACCCGCGAAACGAGACACAATAGTAAAACAATAACAGCGCGGTCTCATTGGACCGGTTGGGGATTCAAACGTTAAACTGCAAAACATACTTGTTTGAGGTGCTGAGGTGAAAAGTCATTTACAACATCAACCATACTAATATTATAAAGGCTAAAACTTGTGTGATTTGTAAAGTGTATGTTTGTTGCTTCTTCATGTTCGTACGGCTTAACTGATTTGGATGAAATTTGGCACACTTCGAGTCGTTTGCAACGGATTGGTCGGGAATGATAGGATGAATGAAAGACTGGGGAACAACCAGCGCTGAGATAAGGTCGCCGTTGTACAAAGTTTGCGAGGGTGTTAACATTATGTATTAAGTGTGTCTGTGTGTTTTTTAGATTCTTCTTTTTAATTTTCTTTTTTTTTTCGTTATTTTATATTAAGTTAATTTAAGCTAAGACCGCCTTGTCGCATTAGGTTCCCACCTGTAATGATAGTGTAAAGGAGATAAATAAATAAATGAAGAAGAACGACATTGAAAATAAAATGAAAGTGTTTAAAGAACTTTCAAAACGCTTTGTTGAAACTTCGCGTGACCTTTAGGGCTTTTACCGGGGCCAGAGGACAAGCATTGCCATACAGCGTGGTAATGCTGCCAGCTTTTTGGGTACATTACTATTCGACAGCGATGCGGAGGAGTTTTTCGACGCCATTCTTTAGCTTACTTTTGGAAAGATTCTATGCTTTTGTTTTTTAATTTTATTTTTTAATGGAAAGTCCAAACTACTATAAGTATAGTGAAGATGTTAACGAGTATTGACGACTTATTGTTTCAATTTTCAGAGTGCCTTTTCGGACAGATTCCGATCTTAGAGATCGATGGCAAGCAGTACGCACAGAGCCTGGCCATCGCCCGCTACCTCGGACGCAAGTACGGGCTGGTCGGAGGCACTCCTGAGGATGCGCTGGAGATCGATCAGAACGTGGATCTAGTCAATGACCTTCGTGCGAGTAAGTCCTATCATCGCAATATATCTACAGAAAAATATATAAACAAGCAATAATTATGCCCCATAATTTCAATAGTTATTTGTGCAACAAGAGAGCAAAGTTGGTTTTTGCCGCGAGTGTTGATTTTGAATCCCGAGTAAGCGAAGGATTCTATATTTGAATCACGAGCGTAGCGAGTGATTCTAGGTTAGAATCCTGAGTGCAGCGAGGGATTCAAAGACACGAGATGCAAATAACTTTGGTCTCGTGTAGCACATACAACTTTTCACTTCAGCAGCGAGAACAAATAATGTAAATATTAATATTAATATTTACTTATATATATATTAATATTTATTTATTATTATTTTAATAATATCCAACGTGTATCGCACTTTGTAGCTAGCGAACAGAAGAAGAAAACAATAAAAAATTAAAGCCCGCCATTTTTTAAAGATGCGTTCGGAAATTGCACTATTACTAAATTATTCTGTCACAATAAAGATTGTTAAACCTTTAAATAATTATGTAGATACATGATAAACTTCGTATTTTTTAATTCAACATCTTTTTATTTGATCATAAAAAAATATAATTCGATTATTAAGAGAAAAGTATAATAATTACATTTAAACCTTGATTTTAAATTTTATAGGTGACGTGTTTCCGAACGTTTTATTGTTGGTTTCTTTTTTGAGCCTATTATATATGGAATTTGAAAATCGAACTTTGAATCGACTTGTTTCTATCTCTCGCTCTTTTCGTATAGAAGTGAAAGTGACAGAACAAAGTGAAGTTCAAATCTTTCGAATGTTGTGAGTAGACCCAGCACTGACTAGGCATTTAAAAAAAATAATTAAAAAGTTACTTTGTCTCACGCTCGCAGCAAAATCGAATTTTGCTCACTGTCTTTAAACTGCAAAACATACTTGTTTGAGGTGCTGAAGTGAAAAATACTGTTTCGCCAAGTGCTAGAACAAAATATAAATCCCTTGCTGTTCGGCTGAACGGATTTATCTTATCTTGGTCTTGAAATGTTCGTGGAGGTCTAGGGAAGGTTTAAAAGGTGAGAAAATTTCGTTAAAAAAAATCGGCAGTACTAAGTCTGGCGGGTCACTGTTTCATGTAAATAAAGAGTTTATTCTTTCTTTCTTTTTTTCTTTATATAAATGTATAATTGGAAAAACTGTCTGACTGATATATCAACGCTCAGCCACTACAACTGTAGCAACATGTACCGCCACATAAGAACTACGAATGCATCATGCATCGTGCAAGCAAAGTTCTCCGCGCGATTTGAATAGATACAACAGCCTGAAATCGTCTATCGGGCAGTGGCCCACTAGATATAACACTCTTCTGGTCGGAGGATCCTCCTTGTTCAACGGAGGTCTGTGGGACTTTGCTCTCTGTTCCTCATACCTCTAAACAACCAACTACTGCCTACTGGGACTAAGAGCATGAAATGTGTCACAAGGCTTCCTTTTATAACGTAGGCGAGTACTAAGAATGTTCAAAGGAGTCCGTCCAAAGTTTAATAAATAGCCATTTATTTTCAAACTTTGAAACATAGCCCCAATCAGGAGTGCCTTGTGACAATAACCTACTCGAAACATGAATTGATGTTTTACCTGAAACTCTTCTTCCTTTTTCTGTCCTTATCCCATATTTTTCTTCTCCACGTTTTTTTCTTCTATTCTATCCTGCCCCCCGTCATACTATCACTAACTCCCTTTTCTTTCATATCAGTCCTCACACAATACATCCATCTTTTCTTTCTTTTACCCGAAACTAAATAGGTATTATTTCCCTCCTGTTTTCAGAGGCTGCAGAGGTACAATATGAGTCCAATGAGGTTGTAAAGGAGGCCAAATATGCTGATTATGCCGAGAATGTGTTCCCGAATCTGTTGGATAGGCTTAACGCTGTTGTTGTTCAGAACAACGGTCATCTTGCCATTGGAAAGGTAAAAAATATATTTCTTGATTTTACTACATTTTTAGAAACCGAGTTGTGGCGATTTGATAGGCAGTCGCTCCCAAAGACAGGTATTCAGCCGCATCCGGTTAGACTGGAATCTGACTCCAAGCTAGTTAGAAAAAGGCTCAAGAGATGATTCATTACAAAAATTATGACCACTATATGATTCTTAAAGAGTGGTTTTTTTTAAGCGTTTTCTGTCCCACTCCTGGTCAAAGGCCTCCCTCCACTCCATCTTTCCATCTTCTGCGAACCCGCGCTTCCTCTTGCCAGCTCTGGCGGAATCTATCCAATTCGTCGCGCCATCTCCTTCGTGGTCTACCGCCACTCGGTCGCCCTGTTTCAGGGCATCAACTGTGTGCTAATTTGGCCCACAGTTTGTCGGGCATGCGGCAGACATGATCAATTTTCATTTTTGTTGATTTATTATACAAAAAATATTCTGCTTTCAGTTGACATGGGGCGATTTCGTCCTGACTGGTATGTTCGACTACCTGAAGAGTATGCTGCGTATGCCCGACCTCGAGAAGAAGTACCCTGCCTTCCAGAAGGTCATCGACAACGCGTACTCTAGTCCTAAGGTCAAGGCGTATAGCGAATCTAAGAATTGATGATTTAGGTTTACTCAAAAACTGAATGATTACGAGTATCACAAGTCATCGATAGTCTAAGTTTTCTTAAGTAATATTATTGACATTCATTTCAGTAATTAAACAATAATGACCAAATTACAATGTTGATTTTTTATTTTATTTTTGTAAAATCTAGCCTATGGTATACAAAAGTTGCGCATTGCTGTTTCTTCACATCACATCTTGCGTTTACATACCTACCTACACAATTATTATTCACTAAGTTTACAGCAATATACAAATGATTTTACGTGATAATTTTACAAAAGTATCACTTTTAAAAGGATTAAATGTGAACTCAGAACGCGCCCTTGGGTTGCACCAGAGAAATTAAGAGCTATGTGCTATTAATGTTAAGAACTTTAAATTATTATGTCTAGGAAATTATTATTTTCCCATATAAATTACTGCTAATACTCGTACTGTACCTGTACGTGAGCGTTTAACACCTATAATCAATCGATAATTAAAATAGATTACATCAAAGGCCTGCGAAAAATAAAAATACTATTTTTAGGGTTAAAAAAGGTGCACTGACGGAAAGTTTTCTGGACTCATATTAACATAATTTTAAGAATAAAGTACCTACTTAAAGTAAACATATTCATTTACATATAACATGTATATATATTTACCTGATATGATAGAAATATAGTATTATTATGCTAGGGTGAGTTAATGTGCAGTTACATAATCATTATTACGTATCATTAAAACTTTAGGCGAGGTGTTTTTATTGACCATCACAAGGTCAACGCAGGATGACAAGACAAAAATTGTATGACCAGCATCTGCTGTTGAGTACTCCATTTTTTATAATACTTATAAGAATATGATTCACGTGCTTTTGCAAACTGAAGATGACATGACAGAATATTAACAAAACTATTTACACACGATTCTCTGTGGCTTGTTTCGGTAGTATGTCTTTCGGCTGATGATAGGCTGGTTGTTAGTATAAACACCATCAGAAAATCTTCTCTATTACAAATTGTGAGTATTAAACTATTTCAACATGTTTCTCCCAATAGATATGTAAATCAGTGTAGATGGCTTTAGTTAACGGTCAAAAGTGGAACTTTGCTATTTTTTTCCATGGCTTGTACCTACTCGTTATTTTAGTCGGTATTCGAGATTTCGTGGCTAGATAATAACAGCCGCATAGGTCGATCTTCAAGGTTAAGCAACGCTTGCCTAGGTTGGTCTGTGGATGGGATCTTAACATAACGAGTTTCCTCCGTGCCTCGGAAAGCACGTTAAGCCGTAGGTCCCGGCTGTCATATGTAGATCTTTGGCAGTCGTTACGGATAGTCAGAAGCCAGTAAATCTGACTCCAGTCTTACCATGAAGTACCGTATTACCCCAGTTAATGGGTTGTGGAGGTCTGGTAGGCAGCCGCTCCTCGTAAAATACTGGTATTCAGCTAAATCCGGCTTGACTGGAAGCCGACCCCAATATAGTTGGGAAAAGGCTAGGCAGATGATGATTCGAGATTTCCCCCTTTTCTAGAACCCTTTTTCCTCTTAAAAGCATACTCCCTTCCACTTCCTAACTTGGGATCACCCGTAAAAAATTAAGTGTAGGAACGTTTTTGACCTTGATAAAATCGTTCCTTATTGAGCTTGGAGGCTTGTATTGATGATTTTTATGGTTATAAGTATGTAAGTACCTAGTTACGTTTTAAGGCTCCCCCACACAGGCGCGTTATTATCGGTCGATGATATCGCATGCGGTATTGCGTTAATGCGTCCCGATTCCTTGCACACAGCTGCGTTTTTATCGTCCGATATTTCTAACGAGAGAGCGCCGTTATTATCGCAGATGTGTGTACGGTCGTTTGCGTCCTGATACAAAACATTCTAGAACTTATATCGGAATATCGCAGGACGGAGAAACGCAACGTCCTACTTCCATTGCAGCGTTATTATCGCAGCAGTGTGTAACTACATGACCGTCCTAATACAAAATGTACTGAAAACAGATATCGCAGAAACGCATGCGATATTATCGACCGATAATAACGCGTCTATGTGGGGGAGCCTTTACAGTCACTAAAGTATTGTCTACCTTCATACCCACTGGCTTGCAAATTGCAAAAAAACGTAAGAAAATTTGAATTTCGCGGGCTACCCTGAAGCTTTCACTTTAAATGTACAGATTATTTGTATTTGTTTATTGTCCTTTTCTAGAATCATGTCGAAAGTCATCTTCTACTATTTCGATATAAAGGGTCGGGGCGAGTCATGCCGCCTGCTGCTGGCGTATGGAGGGCAGCAGTTTGAAGACCGCCGCCTCACTGCTGAACAATGGCCAGCATTCAAGCCAAGTTAGTACCAAGTTAATCTTCTTCTTAGTCTTCATCTTCCTGCCCGTATCCCATATTATTTGTATTTATCCATTCTCGTCACACCACACATCCATTTCAACATCCTCATCTCCGCTACGTGCAATCTTTTTTCATCCGTCTTTTTCACAGCCCAACATTCTGATTCATACAGTATGACAGGTCTTATCACGAACTTGTAAATTTTACCCTTCAGCTTGAGGGGCATCCAATTAGTACCAAGTTAATCATTAAAAAATAAATAAAGAAAGAATGAATCAAAGAAGAATGAATTAGGGTTTGTAAATCATTTCATTCATCGAAAAATCAGCGCTGTAGCTATGTCTTGCATATGACTCTGACGTTTTATAAGTGCCCATAAAATCATTTTTGACTGATTGATTGATTCATGCATGAGCCCTAGCATTTTGCTGAGCGTTGCCGTTGGCCTTTGTGACGCATATCTTCTCAATATATTATTGTGTTGATATTGTTTATGGTATGCATCATGTTCGACGCAAATAAATCCTATTTCTTTCTTTCTATTGAGTTCCTTTTTTAAAGAAAAAATAAAATAACGGTAATTTTTCAATCATACTCAAAACTGAAAACCCTCATAAAATTATTATAAATAATTTTATCCCCAACCACATTAGTCAGAATCTACTTACTAAGTGGTATCACAATGTTATAATTTTTTTCTCTAACCCACCATTATATGATTTACCTTTCAGAGACCCGTTTCGGACAGTTACCGATCTTGGAGATCGACGGCAAGCAGTACGCACAGAGCCTGGCCATCGCCCGGTACCTCGGCCGCAAGTTCGGGCTGGTCGGAGACACTCCTGAGGATGCGCTGGAGATCGATCAGAATGTCGACTTGTTTATGGACTTCTGTTTGAGTAAGTAGCTTTCCATTTTGATCATTTTATTTAAAAGACACTAGTTAGTTAACTCAGATTCTGGATTAACCCCCCAAACGTCTAAGTGATATTAAAATTGTGAGTGAATGGACCATTTAGTTCAATGAAATGCAGAACATTACAAGTTACAACCTCAAGTAAACCGCGACCAATCGTGTCTGAATTGTCCCATGTCGGAATTCAATGGTACTCATCTGACAGTTGGAGCGTTTTCTAAAGTGGCCCCCGGTACTCACTTTAGAAAACTGCCAAAAAAATTTTTATGATTAAGTTCTTTAAACCTTTGGAATAGTCACATGTGTCCTAAAACTATCCTCATCAAGTTTTTATTAATATTTGTATTGTCTTCTTGTTTGTGGCCCTTCCCCACTTCTGGTGGAATCGGCCCTCCTTATGCCACGATGCCAAGACGTTCTGACAAGGTTTTTCGGATCGTTGCCTTATAGTGAACCAGAACACGAGCGACGTGAGGTCTGAGGAGTGCTCACGTGGTTTTGTTTTATAATTCCCATGATATACCCGTACTACCTTAATTAATAATAATAATATTCCATAAATTTCACATAATGCCATCTAGTCCAAACTAAGCAGAGCTTGTGCTATTAGTACCTACTCATAAACATACTTCACGTCCTCATCACACAAACATTTCTCTTGGTTGAGAATCAAACCCACGACCTTCGGAATAGCAGTCAGAGCCACTAATCAGTAGCCCAGTCAAATTGGTTTTCCGTTTAATTGGTCCTTATTGGAGCTACGTATGATGGAAATTACACATTTACTTTGCTTATTGTCATAGAGGGTGCTCAGATAATGCGTGAGACCGATGCCGCGAGAAAGGAGTCCCTGTATGCTGAAGCTGTCAAGAACGTGTTCCCTGGTGACCTGGAGAGACTCAGCTCTATCATCAACAAGAACAACGGCCACCTCGCACTTGGAAAGGTACTACACATAACTCATAAGTAAAACAAAGCGTTTCGCTTCGTCGTTTATACCGCGTACATCGGAGGACTGGACCAATTTGCCTGCTGCGGTTTTCCCGTTCGATTATTTGGGTGTCTTCAAGGTTAGAGTGAATAGGCTCTTAGTAAACTAGTGCGCCTCACCATCGACGATTGCATCACTGCTTACTATCAGGTGGGATTGCGCGATCGCAGTCAAGTGCTACTTAGTTTATAACAATTGGAAAAAAAAAATGTTTGCTTAGTTGCGATCAATGTCAGTAACAGACAATCGAAGTTATGGAAGAGAAGTAAGCTGTTCATAAGCCAGTTCAATTTTACTAGATAATGTTGTTAAATTTTACAGAAGGTTCAACTTTAAAATTTTCTCAAAAACACTAACCACCACCAAGTGATGCAGATTACAGTATTTTGAGACCTACTAGAAGTTCCTGAACCTTTATATTGTTAACTAGCTTTTGTCAGCGGCTTCGCCTGCGTGAAAACTAGGTTTCTCCATACAAATTTTGCACCCCCATTTCATCCCAATAAGGGGTGAGTTTTGGAAAATCTTCTCTTAGTGGTAGCTTTCGTCATTAAAGGGTTCCTTGTGCAAAATTTCAGGCTCCTTGTCCCAGTAGTTTGGGCTATACGTTGATATGTCAGTCAGTCAGTTTCTCCTTTTGTATGGGCACTAGCGACCCGCCCCGGGCTTGCACCGGCGCAAATTTATCAGTGTTACTTTACGATATTATGCATGTATTATAAATATAAACCTTCCTCTTGAATCACTCTATCTATTAAAAAAAAACTGCATCAAAATCCATTGCGTAGATTTAAAGATTAAAGCAAGGGACAGAGAGAGCGGCTTTGTTTTATACTATGTAGTGATACATAATTAGAGATTTATAATTCCTTCCTATTTTTTACAGTTGACATGGGGCGATTTCGTCTTAGCGGGTCTGATCGACTGGTTGAAGACAGTTCTGAGGATACCTGATCTGGAGCAGAAGTACCCTGGCTTCCAGAAAGTCATAGACAATGTGTACTCCGTCCCAAAGGTCAAGGCGTACAGTGAATCTAAAAACTAATCAATAAGCATAATTACTAATCAAATATAAAAGTACCTCAAAACACATAATTTTAATATCGTCAAACGTTGTGAAAAGGAATGCACCCCTACATTAAAGGATAAAACCAGGGCTGCAGGGTTATTCGAAAGAGTCACCTTAGAGTGGCCCAGAACGCAAGGGCTACGGAAAAAACACGGCTGGGTTTTAGTCAGTTAGGCCTGCTAAAAACAGGGCTGGGTTTTAGTCAGTTAGGCCTGCTAAAAACACGGCTGGGTTTTAGTCAGTTAGGCCTACTGAAGAAACGCGGCTGGGTTTTAGTCAGTTAGGCCTGCTAAAAAACACGGCTGGGTTTTAGTCAGTTAGGCCTACTGAAGAAACGCGGCTGGGTTTTAGTCAGTTAGGCCTGCTAAAAACACGGCTGGGTTTTAGTCAGTTAGGCCTACTGAAGAAACACGGCTGGGTTTTAGTCAGTTAGGCCTACTGAAGAAACGCGGCTGGGTTTTAGTCAGTTAGGCCTGCTAAAAAACACGGCTGGGTTTTAGTCAGTTAGGCCTACTGAAGAAACGCGGCTGGGTTTTAGTCAGTTAGGCCTGCTAAAAACACGGCTGGGTTTTAGTCAGTTAGGCCTACTGAAGAATCACGGCTGGGTTTTAGTCAGTTGGACCTACTGTCCGGACGCGTGGCTTAATAGACGTGTATTCGTTATTATACGCTTGATATACGCCTGCGAGAAGCTTGCGCACAACACCCAGTCGGCGAAGCGGCAACGTCGTGTCGTTGTGTCTTCAACGTTTCGAAGCGTATAATGATAAATTCGCGTCTATGAAGCTATGCGTCTCTGGATTGAGACTGGGTATGTAGTCTGACATTCCCGTACTATCCAGAACGGAAGGAGTTATTGATTTCCCACAATTCCCACCGTAAGAAAACGGGTAAATAGAAACATTTTGAAGGGTATTTTCATGTTATTTAAATAGTGTTTGCAGCATTTAACTCTCCTAATTTATGAATTAATTTAAATTAAAAAAATAATGGTTGCTTTGTTAGGATCTAATAATATGGTATCAAAGTGAAAATGTTTATTTGTTTCTATTTAAAGCTGTATTCCTATTCACCTGATTTTCAATTGTCATTTTATAACGAATTCATACATATTCTAACTTCTTTTTAAGTAAATAAATGTATAATTTAATAACCTACTTGTAAGAAATAAAATAGAAAATATTAAAATACAATTATATTGTTTGATTTTTGGGTTGAAACCCAACCCAAAAACCCCCGCAAAACCCAACCCGGCAAAAAGTATATTTCTGAAAGCACTTTGCTACAACCTTTATAGCCATATTGAATTTTGTGCCACTATAGTTTATATCATCAGGCATCAGGTGGGATCGCGGTCAAGCAGCTTGACTGCGATCCCTCCTGATGGTAAGCAGTGACGCAATCGTTGATGGTGAGGCGCACTAGTTTATTAAGAGCCTTTTCACTCTAGCCTTGAACACACGTAAATATTAAACGACTACCTAAATTTATGTTTTCCATGCATCATCATCTTCCTAGATGGTTTCCCAACTAGCTTGGGGTTTGCTTCAAGTGTAACTTGATGCGGCTGAATACCTACCTGTGTTCTAAATGCAGCACCTGCCTGTCAGTTCTCAAAAATCGCTGGAATTGGATATACTGATGATCAGACTTTCTACCAGATACTCTCAAATATCTACGAACATCTATGACAACCGGCATCTATGACAAGGCTAGAGTGAATAGGCACCATCAACAATTGCATACTGCTTATTATTAGGTGGGATCGCGGTCAAGCACTGGTTGATATCAATAAAAAAAAATCTTGTCCAGTTTCGAACTTCGATTGAGGTTCATCACGACACTGTATGTTTCTATTCTGCTGAGCATAATATATTTAAATAAAAGAAATAACAGTCAAAATACTAACTGGATTAAAGGATGCACACTACCGAGAACTTAACCTTGTAGTTGGCTGGAGAGGGAGAGGGAGGCCAAAGAAAAGATGGATGGATTGTGGTGTGAGGAGTGATATGAAAGAAAAGTGAGTTAGTGATAGTGTTACGACGACCCCAAGTAATATGGGATAAGGGCAAGAAGAAGAAGAAGAAGACTACCGAGGACCTAAACTACTGCCTTGGGGTACTCTGAACCATGGTTATTTCTAATTTACTGTGATAAAAGTATATCGAAATACAATTATACCCATATTAGCACGTTCTATGCCAACGCAGGTCAGTGCTGACCGACAGTGAAGTTCCTCTTTAGGCCAATAAAAAATCGGAAATATATTAAAATTTTGCCAAACAATTTTTTTGATTAAATACTTTAATCTAATGTCAGAATGTATGATTCTATTAACAAAGGTGAGTTTTAGTCATTGTTTATAGAGATATTAGACGTCGGTCAACACTGACCGCCGCGGCCCATGGAGACGAAATATCGACTTTCCGTTAGGGGAGGCCGCGCGGGTCGCGGTGTCGGGTCCGTCCGTCTACCCTGCAGCCCATGAACTCTCCCGCGCTTACGCAGTTGTCGCCCGAATCCCGATGTGAGACGCCGTTTTATTGATTGATTGTTACGATAGCGTATCCATTTGTTTAAGTTATTAACATTTATTATTACTATGAACGAATTTGACGATTTTGAGATTACGGAAGATATTTTAACACAGATCGAAAACATAGTGCTAGTGGGTCACAGATCCAGTCTTTCCGGGAAGGCTGAGCGCTTGAACTTGTCCCTGCAGGCGGTCTCGATTGGGGCGATGCCAATCTGGTCAAGTACAATGCTGCTAAAACTCAGGCGTGTCTTTCTCTGCTAAACGGAGCCAATTTCACCCAGCTCCATCTTTTCGGGATGTGACCGTACCAATTACCGACCGATCTTGAAGTTCTTGGCGTAACGTTATCACCTACTCTCAATTTTGGTTGCTAGATAGAGGCAAAAGCTCAACTGGCTGCCAAAAAACTGAGGATTTTGGCTAAGGTGTGACAGTACTTCACGCCGGAACAGTTGCTCAATCTCTATAAAGCACAAGTTCGATCGTGTATGGAGTACTGCTCTCATCTTTGGGTCGGATCTGCCAAACAACTACCAGCTTGAGGCGCTAGAGTCGATTGAAAAGTGAGCCAAGAAGATCATCGGTAATGTCGAAGCTTCAAAGTCTTGAGCATCGTCGACGAGTCGCTAGCCTGTCGGTTTTCTGTCGTCTGCATTTCGGAGACTGTGCACAGGAATTGCACAATTTAATTCCTCCAAGCCCGTTTCATCGGACCACTAGACGTACGGCAATGCGCCAAAGGGACATGGTGAACATCCCACCCATACGTACAAAGCGTTTTGGGAGTAGGTACGTTTATTATGCGTACAGCTAAAGAGTGGAATTCCCTGCTGGGGTCTGTGTTTCCTGATAGCTAGGTATTCAAGTTGATTGTTTTTAGACTCTAAAATTGTAAAAATATCGTTATTACTTTGAACACGTTTTTTTCTTTTGTTTGTGTATAATATTTATTCAAAAAACTTTTTTTTTGACGACGAATTTTTTACTCTTTGGTAATTGTTGTATTTTTTTCTAAGTTCTTTAAATTTTTCATAAACCAACTTAATTTCGTTTAACTGGAGGGCCACGCGGGTCAACTAGTATAGGATTTAGTTTGATAGCACTGCCCTACGGCCTGTAAGAGTTGATTGAAAACACTCATAAAACGCGGTCAGCTATGACCGACGCGGCCCAAACGAAAAATCTAGATGTCGACCAGCACTGACCGACGTGGCTTGAACGGTAAGACGCGTTTTTTATCCTGGCAGCCAACGTGTTAGGTACATTAATAGATTAAGACACTCAACAACAGTATATCTCTAGGCCACACTAGACTGATAATAATCAGGACACTATTAATAGTAATAATATCTATCATTGCATTATCTTCAGTGTGCTTCAGTAAAGTTACTCAACAATAACCAGCCAATCCGCATGTGACCTGATTAAATCTATAGTAGGTATACTAGCTAGGGGCGTTACAACCACCGTATCAATCATCAATTGTGTGGAGTCCCCAGTCTTCGGGGGCCCGGTTGGAAGCATAAAATTACAGTGCTAAAACTCAAATTCTTACTAATGCGAGACTCTCAGGCTTTTTGCCTATCGAATTGCCAAATTGTCAGGGGCTATTTAGGTTTATTTCGTAATAAAAGCAATGTAAAAGGGATATTGTTTTTATTACGAAATACCTAGAGTTAACTAGCAGAGGGCTTTACTGCAATCAGATAAAAGAGGGGCCCTCATTTGTTTTACCATACGGGGCCCTTTAGAGACTAGCTAATTCACTGATACTAGCAGTCCCGCCTGACAGACGTTGTCCTGTACGAAAACTGCCTTTTCGTTAGAATAAAAATTGGAGAACAGAGCCACCTATCGGGTCACAATCAAAACATCCACTCAAATATACGCAAAGAAATACTTGCAATGAAAATCAATCTAACTGTATAGCATGAGGTTACAAACAGGTGACAAACAAACGTACAGAAAAATGATAAATATAGAGATAATTATTAATATATCATTCTTGTGATTTTGTACACTAAAGATGACTCGTCGAAATGATATCAAAACTATTTGTTCATGATTACGTGGCTTGTTTTGTAGTGCGAATAATATAGTATATCTACCGGCCGGCGAGTAGTCGGTTGTCAGTATTGAGAATAGCACACACTCGTCTGTGATCGACAAGCCCTTACAAATTGTGAGTATTAAGCTTTGTTATGTGTTCTTCAATAGTGTTAGGACACAACTTAAGTTTAATAAAGCATTTCTACTTTATATTTTTTAATAATACAATAGTTTAGCAACTGCTTAACTGCGATCCCACCTGATGGTAAGTAGGACCTCATGTCTGCTATTAGAATTATGTCTAAATTGTTTGGTAGAGTTTGGTATTGTTAACTTGTCAAAATCAACAATTATGAAGCCAATGATCGACAATTCAGATACAATTTTAACAGCAGACTTGAGGCCCTTATGGCATGCAGTGATGCGATCGTTGATGTTGAGGCGCACTAGACGATTAAGAGCCTATTCACTCTAGCCTTGAAGTTTGAACACATCCAAATTATACGAATAATTATATGGAAAAACCACAGCAGGTAAATTGTTCCAGTCCTTTGATGTACCTACACTTCAACTGATTATTTATTATTAACTATTGTGTTTTTTTTTCATATTTTATTCTGAGGTTGGTTTGTGATTCAAACACGCATGTTTTTTTATTATTATTTTCTTTATTCGTCATATATCATCATCATCTCGTAAAAAAATCCGCTTCTCCATATATTTATGTTCACATAATTTGACGAAATGTATGAAGGAGCGGATTTTTTTGTGATTTCAGGGTTGGTCTCATAGTAAAAGTTGTTCGTATTGATGAGCACAACAACCTTTTGAGGAAAGCCTCTCTGTCATATCAACGTTGTATATAGGGATATTTTCTGTAAAAGATCTCTTAACTATCTAATAGTAGATTAATGACTAGTGAATAAAGTAGTGTCTTTAAGGCGAGGGCCCCTCTTAGTTCATATAAGTCGAGGAACGATTTTTTCAAGGTCAAAAACGTTACTAGACTTAAGTGAGCTTGGGGGCTTGTATGTAGTTACGTTTTACAGTCGCAAAAGTTATTTTTGACTTCATACAACCAACCACTGGCCAACAAATTGCAAAAAACGTAAGAAAATTTGGATTTCGCGGGCTACCCTTCCACTTCCCCTTAGGGAAAGCCCCTCTGTCGCATCAACGTTGTATTTAAGGATATTTTCTGTTAGAGACCTCTTAACTATCTAAACTATATTGACGTGACAACGTCTTAAATTAGGTTGCGGCTGGGAGTCACTTATGAAAAAGTGTAACGCTCGGTAACGTTACGATGAGTCACCGAACGAGAGAGAGGCCCGCCGAATGCCTTGCGTCTCTCTCCCACTCAACTATGATCGGTCTGCCGCGCGCGCAGCACTAGAGAATTTTAGTAAACAAAATATATTTCTATAGTTAAAATTTGTGCAATTCTTATTTTCATTCAATTCCTTGTTCCTATTGTGCAATTTAATTATATTCATATCAATAAATATTCTACCGAGAAAAAGACGTTGTCACGTAAAATCTTCGCCCGTAAAAACGACTTTACAGGCAACCATTTTTTTTTATTGTTATTTTCTTTCTAGAATCATGCCGAAAGTGGTGTTCACGTACTTTGACACAAAAGGCTGGGGCGAGCAGTGCCGTCTACTGCTGACGTATGGAGGCCAGGAGTTCGAGACCGTCGCATGACTCATGACAAATGGCCAGAACTAAAACCAAGTTAGTAATCTTGTAATGTGTCTACTGACGACCTTCTGCCCTGCTTCTGCAGGTCTGAGGTGTGGTGCATGGCTATGGCTATGAAAACTATAGCCCGGAGATTAGCTTTCATTCGTCTAAAGACGATTTAAATCTTTAAAAAATAGTTTAATTGCGTTTATTTTTTAAATAAAATTTAGATAAAAAAACAGGAATTTGCAAGCTTACATAAAGTTAGCATAACCAGGTTAACCCAAATTAAATCTTATGAAAACATGATGTTGTTGCTGGCATCAAGTCAAGCAAAAAAAAGACTCGGCCGTAGAAGCCCTTACACCAAACACACAAGCAGCTTTAACTCATATTAATGTTTTTCTCTTCAGAAACCCCTTTCGGACAATTACCAATGATAGAGATCGACGGCAAGCAGTACGCACAGAGCCTGGCCATCTCCCGGTACCTCGGCCGCAAGTACGGACTGGTCGGAGACACTCCTGAGGATGCGCTGGAGATCGACCAGAATGTCGACTTGCTTATGGATCTCATTTTAAGTGAGTATCTGTCATTTTGAGACTATTCTATTTAACAGGCACCAAAACAGACTGTTTTATTCTTATAATTGACTCTTTCAAATATTTGGAGCCTTCATAAAAATCCAAAACTAGCCTTTTCATATTTTCAGTTGCCCCCTCGTATTTTATGTCTTCCTTCCTCTACTATCAAACTTTTATCCACTTTAGGTGGAGTCGGCCTTCCATATCACGGTTCCAAGATGTATAGTCAAGGTTTATCGGATCGAATAATTTCTTCTTCTGATACAACTTAAGGGTCTGTAAGTCAAGAGTAAATAGGCTACTTCTAGGCAAGCGTGTTCCATCTTCGGCCACTACATCGCTTACCATCATGTGAAATAGTGGTCAAACGCAAGCCATAATAAAAAAAAACACTTCTCATACATCACCATGTCAAAGGGGGTCGTCCTCAGTGCCTTCTGGTAGGCTCAGAGCCTTCATCACTTCTCGTGTTGTACTATCCTTCTCATGACAATATGTCCATACCACCTCAATTTGCTGTCCGTCTAATTGACCTGTACTGGTCCTATGCATGATGTAATTATTTATACATTAGCATTATCGGCCTTGTAATGTTCCCACTGTTGGTACTCAGGCCTTCTCTCTAGGAGAGAGTAATTTACACATTTACCTTGCTTGTTTTCGCAGAGGGTGCTCAAATTTATCGCGAGTCCGATGAAGCAAGAAAGGAAACCTTATATGCTGAAGCTATCAAGAACGTGTTCCCCGGTTACCTGGAAAAACTCAACTCTATTATTGAAAAGAACAATGGCCACATCGCGCTTGGAAAGGTAAATTAATACAACTTCACTGATTAAAATTCTTCTTTTTCCTTAAGTTTGGACATAAGTAAAACTTCCTGTTAAGTTACTACCGTTCATAAATACCACAAATTAATATATATAAAAACGGTAATAATTAAAAACTGATAAGGGATAATCGGTTCCTGATTAATTATTAATAAACTAACTATTAATCTTCCACCATTCAGGGAGGCCCGTTTAATGTACCCTAAGAGACACTCACTATCACCCCCAAGCAAGCAATAGTAATCTTCCTGGAGGATCCAATCCAGTCCAATCTCATCAATTATCAAATCGTCATCAATGGTGTGCCACAAAAGCGTGTTTTCTTTCTTACAATCTGGTGAGATCTACCCGGAGACCTTAAAAATGTTATACTATTTAATTTAAAACATTACTTCTTTACACAGTTGACATGGGGAGATTTCGTCATAGCAGGAGCGTTCGGCTCATTGAAGATGGTTGTACCGATGCCTGACATCGAGCAGAAGTACCCTGCCTTCCAGAAAGTCATCGACAACGTGTACTCCATTCCAAGTATAAAGGCGTACAGCGAATCTAAAAAATAATCTATAAGTTTAATTGTTTAAGAATTGTGCATTGTGAAATGTATATTTTTATGATAGTCTTGTCAAACTTCACGATGTTGTAAAAAGTAGTGCAGGGAAGAATAGAATCAGGACTTCGGATTTGTTTCAAAGAGTAACTGTGGCCCTGCAACTTTTTTTTTTATGGCAATTGAAAGAAGAGTGCCTTTTTGGTCAGTAAAAATCTGACACTTCCACTTGCTTTACCCAGAGCAGGAGAAGATTATTAGATGATTTCCTGTCAAAAGAAAAGGGGAATAGTTACAAACTTAGTCTTTCGAACAAATCCGAAACTTCTGTTCACCCCTGCATTCCTATTTACCTTGTTTGTAGGTATCGTTTTTTCATGTAATCATACATAATAATTATAGGTTATTTCTAAGTACATAAATGTATAACTCAATACAGTATTTGGTATATTTACGAGTACATACTTTTATCATATAAATGTTATAGAAATAAAAATATATTTTAAACAAAGATGGTTTATTTATTTGATTACCTGGTAAGAGTTACGGGAATCCGATGGATGCGAAACTCAAAGGATCGAAAGAAAAAGGAAAAGAAAGAAACAAAAAAAAAATATTTCCGTCCGGCATGGCGCACAACTAAAAAAAATAATGGTAAGATATGCATCACGTCCGTGCAAAAAGGCTAGCGCTTAACAAAATGCTAAGGCTCGTGTGCAAGACACAGCCACAGAGCTGATCGTTCACTGTGGCGACACTTGGGGGAGGCCTATGTCCGATAGTGGACGTCTTATGGCTGAAATGAGTTGATGGTTTCTTATTTGATGTTTTGGACTTAATGGGAAGTGGTATGTCTTCCTTTGAAGAAATGCCAATAATGATACCTTTGTATCATTATTGGCATTTTGGCAAATATTAGACTGTCGAACGCAGAATAACAACTGTTTGTCAACAGTTTTATACAATACATGCAGAGTAATTTCAGTTATTATGACACCTTTATTCATTACATGCTTCCAGTGTGTGGGCTCTACAATAAAATTAAGAGAGACAACCAACTTATCGACTGTTTTATCTTATCATTACTTAGTTTGTTTGTTTACTACATATTCGTACAGGCCCGTAATCGGCATCCTGACAGTATTTATACGATCGTGTTCGCTGCTATACATTCTGATGTGGATGCTCTCAAAATAAATCGTAAGTGAAACCAGAGTGCCTAGTGCGAGTTGGTTTTACGTTAATGCTATCGACGTTCGGCTATATAAATATGATTTTCGGCTGTCCTATTGGCTCGCTCCAAACTCTTAATTAACCGTTTCAATCGTGGTAACGTAAAAACAACTCGCACTCAGCGCATTGAGTATCTATCCGATTGGTCTACTCTAAGCTAGCTTTTTAACCAATCAGAGAGTCAAAACCGGTGAATGTTTCGATCGTGTTAACGTCGAAACAACTCGCACTCAGGCCAGTTATCACCAGACAAACTTGGCATTTTTGATTTTTGACAGGTAGAATATTTACTTCTGTCTTCGTTTGGTAATTATGGTCTCACCTCACACTTCGTCCGTATGAATGTCAGTTATTGAAGTTCAAGCTTACCCGTTCCCAAATTTCATTAAAATCGGTCCAGTTGTTTAACCGTGAAGGCGTAACAGACAGACAGAATCATTTCACATTGATTATAATACATATTATTATGGATTCTCTCTTTTCCAGAACCATGTCCAAATATGTGTTCTACTACTTCGATGCAAAGGCTCTGGGTGAGTCCAGCCGTCTGTTGATGGCATATGGTGGTCAGGAGTTCGAAGATCGCCGCCATACTGATGAGGAGTGGCCGGCAATCAAGCCAAGTTAGTATTTTTGTAATCTTCTTCATTGTCCGTCCCTGCTCCCATTATCTGGGTACGATTTTAGTGACTGGGCTTTCTTGAGGTCTCTCTCGACCACTAAGTAAGGACCTACTCTTGCAAAAGAAGGTATTATATAGTTTGGCATAACTACGAATCTCTCTTTGTTTATTGAGAAATCCTACACAGTCTTTTTAACCCAAAGATTGACTGGTAGAAAATGTCTTCTTGCATTAAGTCCGCCAATATGTATACCTTATTGTACATGAAGTTTAAAAAAAAAAAATGGAATTTTCACTTACATGCGAAACTCTCGAGCCGAGATCAAAAACAAGCTGTCAGTAAAAATCTGTCACACCCTCTCACTCCGCCCTAGAGCCGGAAAAGACATAGGTATGATGATTTCTCAGATAAAAAAAAATGCTGGAAATTTCTGCTAAGGTTATCGTTTTGTACTATCGAGACGTCGAGACATTGACGTATCATTTGGGGGGTGGGGGATACTGGTGTACTGGATTAAAATCAGTAGCCTAACATCCTGGGCTGGACCATAGTGGGGAGTTACCCGACACTTCTCCCCTCTATACGCTGAGGTAGTCATAAATACAAGTTAGTTAGTTAGCCTGTTGTGTCCCACTGCTGGACGAAGGCCTCTCTCTTCCATTTCCACACACGCCTATCTTCAGCCATTGCAGGCCAGTCCCTCCGATGGTTGTCCAACTCATTTCTCCAGCTTCGCCTCGGTCTGCCACGATGTCAACAAATACAAGGTAACGTTTAATTTCCAGAGATGCTATTCGGCACCGTGCCGCTCTTAGAGATTGACGGGAAGCAGTACGCGCAGAGTAAAGCCATCTCGCGGTACCTCGGCCGCAAGTACGGGCTGGTCGGAGACACTCCCGAGGATGCGCTGGAGATCGACCAGATCGTCGACTTCCTTGTCGACTTCCGTCTGAGTGAGTTTTTTTTATGTTATATAAATTAGTGCTTGACTGCGATCCCACCTGATGGTAAGCAGTGATGCAATCGTAGATGGTGAGGCGCACTACTTTATTTCTTTGTGTTTAGTGCGAGTAGTTTTTACGTGAACTCGATCGAAAACTTCTACCGGGTTGGCTCTCTGATTGGTTAAGAGCTTAGAGCGGGCCAATCAGAGCGCCGAACGTCATAAACGGGTCGATCGCGTTAACGTAAAACAAACTCGCACTAGTCACTATGATCGAATTTTCTTCTTTAAAGTAAGGCCTACGGGCTGCGTATCTTCATAGACGCGTATTAGTCATTATACGCTTGGTGTATGCCTGCATGAAGCTTACATACAAAACTATGAAACACTGTCGGTGAAGCGGCAACATCGTGCCGCTTCGCATTTACAACCTTTTCGGCTATGCTATATATATGTCGCAGTAAGATATATAGAGCCGTAATATAGTTATATCCCTAGGATTATAATTATATACCGTAACATAGTTATACGAAAGCGATTCATTACTATCTCACTAGGAATATAGTTATAAAACGGCCCAAGTTTAGTGATATACTTATATTACTAGATTAAGTTTAGTGAAATAGCTTTCGGAGTATGCGGCGGTTGTGTTTACGCGCTCCCAAATGCAACACAGCTTTCAAACATTACTTTCAATGATCCTATACCAAATGAAAACTTATCAATGAGAGAAATATGCCAAAAATGGTTGCGCTTAAGTGGCCAAGGTTATTTAAAATGTTCCTGTAAAAAATCGAATATACAGTGTTCTACTAAAATATGTGCCTGTAAGAAGCATTCAGTGCTATGTAATTCTAGATGTCATGATTCCTTTTCTTGTCTGAACAAAAACTAAAGAATACTTTTAAAGAAACCGAGAACTCAACTTGTTGATAAGATATCTCAAAACTGTTTGGCTTTAAAAGATTTTTAATGTTTGATTAGTTTTAAATGTATTGTTAATGTTTTAATTATGATTACTTTAATATGTGTTAATGTTATAACTAGCAGCAGGATACATAAAGTTGATAAATAATAATAATAATAATAATATTTTTTTATATTTTTAAATGTTTTTATATGATCTTTTTGTACCTATTCAAATATTTAAAAATATGATTTACTAGCTGTCCCCTGCGGTTTCACCCGCATTTTTCGTTACTGCTCCGCTCCCGTGGGTTGTAGCGTGATAGTATATAGCCTATAGCATTCCTCGATAAATGGGCTATCTAACACTGAAAGAATTTTTCAAATCGGACGAGTAGTTCCAGAGATTACCCCCTACATACAAACTTACAAACATACAAACTTACAAACTTACAAATTTTACCTCTTTATAATATTAGTATAGATATGAATTAAGTGAAAATAAAGAAATAATAATAATAAGTTTATTTCACACCGCAAGCCAAAAAAATACAGACAATCTTACATTATTAACCATAGCTAACAATTTTTTTGGTTGTGGATCGCTGGTGCCTTTGGTAGGTAGTAGTTGGGGTGTATGGGGTCCGCTCAGACTTTGAGGACCCAAGCCAACCTTACCTGCTAGCGGCGCACCCTGCTGACCAACGGACAAGGCTCTGGCGAACCTGGTTTCCCTCTAGTAGGGTTGTGGGGGTCAGACGGCTGGTCGCCCCACGTAAAACCAACATCAGTCAAATAATATGGACAGGGACAAGTCGAGTTTGGGTACTTGGGCTAGGGCGTCGCCGCACACGCTCAATCAATTTGTCCTTTTATGCTTGTAGAATTCTACAAGACTTAAAAAAAAACATTATTAATGTAACTACCTCAATGCTTGGGGATTCAAATCTTATTCTTGCTATGGGCCCCCCTTGAATGTTTTTAGTCACACTTCTAAAACCAGTATTTTGTTGGTTTTTACAGAGGCTGAGGAGACGAGCTCAAGACTCATGCCCGATGCGGCAGTTAGGGAAAGGAACTATGCTGCCTACTCCAAGAACGTGTTCCCAGACTACCTAGAAAAGCTTAACGCTATAATTGTGAAGAACAACGGTCATCTCGCTCTCGGAAAGGTAATCTATAAATAATTTTCTTTAAAATATAATTCTTCTGTACGTCGGTTTCTCACCTAACTCCTTCTAAACGGCTCGACCGATTTAAACTAGGTTTGAAAATACAATTGGATCCGGTAGGCAACACTGCAATTTGGTTCAATTTTTTTTCTGGTGGAAGCTTTAGGATAGGAGAATATCTGTCAGAACCGCTAGTGGTATATGAAATGAATCCCTTTTTCCCTTGGTGACGTCTACCTATTACTACCCATTCCCTCTTCTAGGGCCTGAGTCCCAGTAGTGGGAACATTATCTATAAGGTTGATTATGCTTCATCATCATCATCATCTCAGCCGAAAGTTGACCACTGCTGGCGACATAGGCGTTCCCCAAGTGTCGCCTCAGCAACCGGTCCTGTGCGTCTCGCAACCATTGGATTCCCGTGACCCTCACCAGTTCATCGGTCCACCTTATGGAAGGCCTTCCAACGCTGCGTCTTCGGCGGTGGTGATAATGCTGATAGGTCAATACAGAAAATGATCGGGATAAAGCATCGTATTAATATAAATAAAGTGATCTATATGTTACTGTAAAACCCCGAACTACGGTAAATCCTAATATTTTCCAGTAAATCCTAAGATTTACCAAGTCTTAATGGTAAAAGTCCAAACTGTTCTATGATCATCGTTTATTTCGGACTTTTACTACCATTCACTAGGTAAATCTTAGGATTTACCTCAAAGACAGGGTAAATGTCGAGATAAACATTTCCAAAAGATAGGTAACGATTTGACTGATTTGAACAAATGTTTAATAATTACTCATAGGTACGAGTATGTAAGGATTTGAATAATTATTAATTGAAATAAATGATTAAGAAATATGCATTGTTCTGTAAGCCTATGGACCGTGTACTCAACACTAAGCTCCTGGCATACCTAGAAACTTATGACATCATAAGTGACCGTCAATACGGCTTTCACCGAAATTGGTCAACTGGTGATCTTCTAGCGTATGCCATCCGTATCTGGAGTGAGGCCATCGAGAAGCATGGGAGAGGGCTTGCCGTCTCTCTCGACATCTCGAAGGCTTTCGATAGGGTCTGGGCACGAAAGCCTTATTAGTAAGCTTTCTTCTTTCGGTTTACCTGCTGGATTGTGTGCTTGGATCGCAGTCTTCCTGAGTGACCGATCCATTCGAGTAGTCATCGATGGCAGCTCGTCCGGTCAAATGGCCATTAATGGAGCTGGAGTCCCTCAGGGGTCAGTGCTCTCGGCAACTTTGTTCTTGCTGCACATTAACGATCTGCTTAAGATCTGCTTAATTAACAATTTGCTTAAGCTTACCTTTGGGTATGCAGACGACAGTACTGTTAATGAAAGATACATAATATATCCAGTACACGAACCAGTGCAAGTGAGTCACAGATCCAGTCTCTCCGAGTGGCTATGGTTGAGCGCTTGAATTGGTCGTTGGAAGCAATCACTGAATGCTGCGGTGCCAATTTGATCAAATTCAATGCTGCTAAAACCCAGGCGTGTCTGTTTTCCGCTAAAAGAAGACAATTCAGTCCTCCTTCTACTTTCCTGGGTGCAACCGTGCCGATAACCGACCATCTTGATCTTCTTGGTGTTACGTTGACATCGACTCTCATATTTGCTCCATATATTGAAGCAAAGGCTCAACTTGCTGCTAAAAAGCTAGGAATCCTTGCAAAGGTGAGACAGAACGTCACGCCAGAACAGCTGTTCGCACTTTATCAAGCGTAAGTTCGATCGTGTATGGAGTACTCCTCTCTTGTTTGGGATGGATCTGCCCGATATCAGCTTGAAGCGCTTGAAGCTATTGAAAGGAGAGCCAAGAGGATCATTGGTAGTGATGCACTCGTTGAGTCGAGGCTTCAAAGTCTTGAGCATTAACGCCGAGTCGCTAGCCTGTCAGTTTTCTACCGGTTGCATTTTCAGGAGTGTGCGTCGGAATTGCATAACCTAATTTCGCCTTGCCTGATCCATCATCGGACCACCCTCGGTACGGCGATGCGCCACCGGTACATGGTAGACATCCCTCCTATACGCACAAAACTTTTTGGGAACTCATTTATTGTACGTACAGCCAAGGAACGGAATTCCCTGCCGGAGTCTATATTTCCTGATAGCTACAACCCAGGAATCTTTAAGTCAAGAGTGAATAGGTTACTTCTAGGTAAGCACGCTCCATCGTCGGAAATCCAAAACTAACATTTACTAACCCACACTGGTAAAACCTAGCATGTACCAAATTCTAATGGTAAAAGCCCGCTTAAATCGTTTCTTTTTTACATATCCTTACATTTACCGACTCGTGTTGGTAAATCTTAAGATTTATTGGTAAAACCTAAGATTTACCGTGGTTCGGGCTTTTACAGTAACATATATATTAATGAAATTTTAAGGGCCTATTACACTACTCGTTTTTACGAACGATCTTAGTCTACGTCGCGTAGTGTAATAAGGGTAAGACGGTCTTATTTGTACGTAGACTCAACGACAGTCTACGTAGACCGGTCGTAAAAACGGCTGGTGTAGTAGGCCTTTTACTCCTAATTCTGTTTACAGTTGACATGGGCCGATTTTATGCTAGCGGGTTCTTTCGACTACCTGAGGAATCTGCTGCGCATGCCTGATCTCTCGACGAAGTATCCTGCTTTCCAGCAAGTTGTCGACAACGTGTACTCTATCCCTCAAGTCAAGTCGTACGCCGATGCCGCTCCATATACTGAAGAATAATAATCCTACAAATAAAATAAAACCTAAAAATCCTCTCAAAACCATCCATCCTTATATCCTGTGTATCCTTTTTAGGGTTCCGTGCCTCAAAAGGAAAAAACGGAACCCTTATAGGATCACTTTATTTTCCGTTTGTCTGTCTGTCAAAACCTTTTATCTTGGGAACTATCTTGAAGGTATCGAGTTTAAATCAAAACCTTCGTCTTGATTATTCCTTCTCTGTCAAATCCATCCAATTTTTTTTTGTAAAAAAAAATTTTAGCGTTAAGGCCGCCCTTGTAATAATACTCTTTTAATTTTAAGCTCCTACTGTAATTTTATTTATGGTGTTCAATAAAGAGAAAGATATCAATCGACATTTATATCCTTGAAAAAAACTCCAAAATTAACAGTCACTCAATTTTTGTTACGAAAATATTTGTATATTTATACTTTTTAAGTTTATTGTTAAGAATAAAAAAAAAAACGTAAATAAAATACGAATGTGATTTAACCTATCAATACCCGCGAAACCAGACACAATAGTAACACAATAACAGCGCGGTCCTATGAGACCGGTCGAGGATTTATGAATTAATTCCAATTTAAAATATTTTATTTCACAAAGGCCCATAATATCGACAGAAGTTAGTGCACGGTTTCAATTCCTCATTACTTACTCGTATCAACGTAGGAAAAGAACCGGTAAAAATTCCATGGTTAAAACCTCACTGGCAGAAAATACTTTAAAGATATACGAGTATATACGAGTAACTCGGTCACATTAACTATAACAACAATAGAGAACTAGCCAAATTACGCGTCAAGTTAATGTGACCGGATTGTAATAATCTGTTACACAATTATACGTTACAACAAAAAGTACTTAACGTACTTATGTCGTTATGTTAAAAGTTTTATCACAATTACCATTAGTTATAGAATTCAGTGTCATGCTGATCAAGTGGCAGTGTGAGTGGCTTTACCTTATCGTACAAGGTTGTCGTATGATGACTAAACACAATATGTATGAACGTGAAGGTAGGCTTTCACTATGCCAGTGCAAGTGCTGACCGCTTGTTAGATTCCATGTATTTTTTCTTCCATCGTTAGTAATCAATACTGGCATAAATAGAGCGCCATTTAATTTTATACTGTGATCTTCCCCCTGTTCATGTTCCGCTCCATCGCATCGTTTAGACAAGGTCAGTTTTCCTTAAGTTTAACCACACACGGACAATAGGTATCTAAAATAAATTAAAAGTTAAATTAAAAAAACAGTAAAATTTGTTTACTTAGTCGTCACTAGATGGCGTTGTGCCGTTTTCTACATCGCGGTCTTAGCATAAATATTTTTTTGTTATCCAACATCTAGTATTATCCACTAAATCTATCTAGTATAACCATAACCAGTTGTAAATCTCTACATCGGAAAATAAACCAGCCTGGAAGAAAGTGAAGTGTTTTCAGTCAAACCCCAGTATATTAACCCTCAAGTGGGTCAAAAGTCAAAATATTTTTATTTCACATAGGCCTACATGGGCACTTATAAAACGTCAAAAACTAGGGCACGGTTCCAAATTGGTCGTTTCCTATGGAGAAGAACCGGCAAGAAACTCCATGGTTACTCTTTTCAAAAATCTCTTGGGTTTACAACACAGACACTTATGGTCGAGGGTTATTATTAGTTTTTATTAAGATCAAAGGCTAGGCAACATGAAAAATTCCAGACTTGCGTAAATCTTCAAACATATTTATACGAGGAGGGCGGTGTTGTATTTCCTACAAAAAACCTATGTAAAATATACAACACACAATAAAATATCCCTTTTTTGCCTCTATGTATCTGTAATTCTCTATCACTTTCTAAATTAGTTTTTGGTATCATTTGTGTAGTTTAGTTTAACATACCTATGCCATTATTACTCGTATCTATTTATCAAAACATCGATATCTCGTTTCTTATTTTCACAGATTTGTCGATTCATGTATTGCTATTAGATATCAATATCTGATTTGTTATCATTAGCATGGTCTGTTTGTACTATGTACAGTTTTTGATATAGTATTTTTAAAAGCCATCAGCCACTTTATCGTCAGTGTTTGCGTGATTACGGTCTGTGATATTTACTTGTATTCCTGTGCAAATCACTGTAAGTTCGTGTATTTGTAATTTAAGTATGTATTTTTAAATTTTATTATTGTTAAAACTTGATACAATTCTTTAAAATTTGAGCAATCTGCTTGGTCAAGGTTCCTTATAGTGTAGATACATATTTGTTTTATGGTTATATACATACGTGTGTCTGATCATAGTGATTATAGGTATCCATTATTACATCCAATGTTATTTGTTTAAAATTTTCAGTTTTTGGAGGAAGTTTTAAGATCATTGTTTTGCTCATCTCTAATTTTGCAGTAGATTGCAAAAATCTATACACTATCATTATTTGATCACAAATTGCCATTACTTTTCCAGAAATATGTCAAAATACGTGTTCCACTACTTCGACACAAAGGCTCTGGGTGAGTCCAGTCGTCTGCTGATGGCCTATGGTGGCCAGGAGTTTGAAGACCACCGCTTTTCTAATGAGGAATGGCCTGCATTTAAGCCAAGTAAGTACTCTTGTTCTAATATAACCGTTGTGTATAAGGTTCGATCCTTAGTGTATGCCTCAAATATCGTAAAATTAGCGAATTTCAGGAAGCTAAATCCTTAATCGTGTTGCCTGCACTATACCTCTTTACATATACATGTGAATTTGGTTTAGAGGTTATGATGTAATGAAACGAAATATGTGATGTTTGGAAAATAATGACTGCCCAAAATATAGATTCAAAACTTGAATTTTGAATGAGTTCTCAGAATATTCGAATTCTCAAATAAATACATGAGATTAGATTCATGTTGCTATACAAGTTACGCAATGTTCTAGGCCCTGATCGAATTATAGATATTAGATTAGGAATTAGTGTTGGTATCAGTTTATGTATGTGTCCGTCCGGACCAAGCCCATGTCGTCGACGGCGCGTATTTTTACACGCACGCTTCAAAGAGATGTCTGACATGGTCGAAGCCTACTGGGGCCTAGGTTTTCGAAAGAGGACCCCGGGACCCTGGAATAAGGGCAAAGAAGGAACAGGAGTGGGTTTTAGTCAGCAAAAGTCTCCCGATCCGCCCAGGGCGGGAGAAGTAAACATATTAAATTATAGTGAAATCATAATCGATAATGAGTCACAAGTTATTGAATTTTTTACCTTTCAGAGACCCTTTACGGACAGGCGCCAATCTTAGAGATCGACGGCAAGCAGTACGCACAGAGCCTGGCCATCTCCCGGTACCTCGGCCGCAATTTCGGGCTGGTCGGAGACACTCCTGAGGATGCGCTGGAGATTGACCAGAACGTAGACCTTCTCAACGACCTTCGTTTGAGTAAGTTTTCGTTTTTCTTCGTATAAAGCCTAATATTTGTAAATAGAGTTATTCGCGCGACTGGTACATCTGATGATCAGTTACTATTGCCTTACATATTTTGAGAAACCTTGGTAAATACTCTTTTTTTTTTCAAATTCAAATTCATTTATTTCGTGAACACAGGGTACATACAGAAGATATTATAAAAAATATAAGCTTCGAGCTGTGCTCCGCCATAGGCATACAAAATATACAAAATAAAAGGTTTTTTTATACCCCTCGCAGAGACAACTTAACTTCGAAATCAGATTTTCGAAATGATCCCGTATTATTTTTGTATCTGGTTCTTAGCAAATAATAGAGCTACTCTGTGGTGACTCTTTTTCAACTACCACGTGTCTTTGAAGAAAATTCTATGATTTACCAAGTGAGTGCATAAGCAAATATCACAGAACAGTTTTGACTTTATCAGACACAACATGGTTGGTGGATTTTCCTCTTTATAAATCCGATTAAGAAGCACGCCAAGATGATAAATGTCAAAAAAGGTCTGACAACTTTGGACGATGAAGACTTAAAACAGACCTATGCAATGTGTTGTTATAATAATAACTGATTGATTTCCTCAGAGGCTGTAGAGGTGCATTACGAACGAGATGAGGCTGCAAGAGAAGCCAGGTACACTAAATATGCTGAGAACGTGTTCCCGGACTACCTGGACAAACTTAATGCTCTTGTTGTTAAGAATAACGGACACCTTGCTCTTGGAAAGGTAAATGCTCTAAAATTATATTTGTGTCTATTTTATTCATGCATATTATAATATTGGGTCATTCAAATTGTCTTTTTGAAACTTTGTAATGTATTGTGATAACTTCGGATTGATGTGTTATTAATTTATTATAACTAGGTGCTTATATTATATTTAATAAATTTCATTGTTGTTGCATAATTTAAAATTCATTCGAGTTTTTGAGTATTTTTTTTTCTAAAAATCTTTTTATTACTTAATAACTTTTAAAAATACAGTGGGTTATGTAGAATTGAAATCAGACCGGATGAATTTTCCGAATTTGGGATTACCCTGTTAACAATTTCTGAGGTAGGTATGAAAAACTATTGTTAAACTTTGAAAATTTTCACCTTACTAATTTTTACATTATTTTCTATTTTACAGCTGACATGGGGAGATTTCGTCTTAGCGGGAGTGTTCGACTACCTGAAGATGATGCTGCGAATACCCGACCTTGAGAAGAAGTACCCTGCCTTCCAGAAGGTCATCGACAACGTGTACTCCATTCCTAAGGTTAAGGCTTACGCTGATAATGCTCCACCGACGCTATACTGAGTTATAAAAAGTAAGTAGATATTAATTAAAAAAAAATCATGCTTCAAAATGTTTTCTTTTTTTTGTTGTTGACGATTCTGTGTAAATTATTACTGGTCTAAATTTCAAACTTGGATAATCGTCGTACTTCTTCTAAAGATGCTTAGTTATCAATTTGTATAATTAATATCTTTTAATATAGTAGTGTTCTTCTGCCTGGCGTTAATCCCGGCCATTGCCAGGGATCTTTTAATATAGTAGTAGATAATCTTAATAAGTAAAAGTCATTGCAGACTTATTTTTTAGTTAATAAATTAAGTCAATGTATCATATTGATAACAACGACATCTGTGTTACGGTCATGAAACTATCAGTTTAATGTCTTATCCAGTAGGTGGCATGTACTAGCTATTCCAACTAGAGATGTAATTTTAAATGGACTCTAAAAAAAGACAACGCAGAAACAGTAATTTATAATTTTAATGCTTTATTATCTAACTAACAATTACCTACTAAATTAAAAATCCGTCATATTTTGCTCACAACGGTTTCCATAGAGCACTCCATAGTTTTCTCTTTTTCCTCTGCTTTTCTGACTTTCCCTGCTCTGTCGCTTTCTTCGACTTGCTTGATGGTGTCGAAGAGGGGCATGCCTTTCGTCTCCGGAGTTATGCAGAGCAGTATACCCGCTACGATGGCGGAGCAACCGAACAGGGTAAATGGTAAGGCCGTTGATACAGTGTTCTGTGAAAAAGAATGAATCTTTAAGTCAAGAGTGGATAGGTTACTGCTAGGTAAGTGCGCTGCATCGTCGACTGTATCGTCGCTTTCCATCATGCTATTCCAGCTATGCTATTCTCTAACAGTCGAAACCAATAATCTATCTATCACATATCGGATTGAAAAACAAATGATACCATACAAAAAATTACATGTTTTCTGTTGTTTCATTTGTTTTTCAATCTCCGATATGTGATAGATAGGTAGATAGATACTGTCGTTCAATCTATCTTTGATAAAAAAGTCAAGAAATTTATACTTATATAGCTAGCATGGTTTTATAGCTTTATAAAACTAAAGAGTTTGTTTGAATTGGATAAGATGGATAACCCATTTGTCGAAGAAATCTCATAAATATTACGGTAGGCCCAATAGGAACGGAGCAATAACCTTATACGTGGGGAAACCCGAGAGACCGTTAGAGAATCTTTTGAATGTATATTCGACCCATAGTTTAAATCAGGGACTTTACCATGCCGTGTTAAAATGAATAGCGTGCCAGTGCCAGCGAATAAGGGTGATGGAGCTGTACTGTATACCCACGGTGTATACCCTATATAGCTGCATCCCTTTAACAGTTCAGTTTAGGCTGTCAAATGGATCGCTTTAAGAGCTTGTGGTAGGGCCTCTGATCTTTTCAACCTGTTTTTAATAAACAGGACCGTTTTTAATAAACAGGACCAGTAAAAAAAAATGAGGAGCTCGTGGCTAGATAATAACAGCCGCAAAGGTCGATCTTCAAGGTTAAGCAACGCTTGCCAAGGTTGGTCTGTGGATGGGTGACCATCTTAACATTACGAGTTTCCACCGTGCCTCGGAAAGCACGTTAAACCATATAGTTGGGAAAAGGCTAAGCAGATGATGATGCCCAGTAAAAAAATCATTAAGTCTATATTTATTAGAACAGTAGTTACCAGTATAGGAGACATCGGTGCGAGCATGCCTCCAAACCTGGAGGCGAAGGATCCGAGGCCCAGCAGCGTGCCCCGGACACTGGTGGGGAACAGCTCCATGGTGTAGGTGATGGCGCCCGTGAAGCACGCTGAGATGATCACCTTACCCGTGAGGAACAGAGTGATCTTCGCCCATATGTATTCTGAAAAGGCAGGAATTAAATTTTTTTAAGGTCATATTGTTTATATTTAAGAGATTTAGAATATTATGCAAACACTGGATACAAAACGCATTTGTTCCATTTAGGAGTTATTCCTTGGTTTGGTTATTTATACAACTTTTCAAGTTTTACAAGTCTTTTTTTTTCAAGTGGGGAATCATAATTAGAATGACTTTTCCTGCTCTTGAGCGGAGTAGGAGGGCGTGTCAGACTTTTACTGACTAAAGCCCACCTTGTTCTTTCTTTGCCTTCGTTTGGGGTCACGAGCTTCCCTTTCGGAATCCAATCCATGGCCCGATACGGCTAGTCTTGTATTCGATATTGTTCACAAATAATATTTTTTTAAATTATTATTCCATAATTCAAATCTATACTTACGATCTGGTACTAACGCAGATATAACGCATACTGTGCCGCAAAGGATGTACCCGCCCATCAGTGGAAACTTCCTTCCATACTTGTTCATCAGGTACAAGCAGATCATCTCTCCTGGGAACGACATCACGGTGGAGAGCAAGAAGTTCACATACTTATCCCCCGGCAGCCACACAGAATTTATCATCAAGCCATAGTACACGAAAGTAGACGTAAACCTGCACATCCCTACTACTACTAGCCTCTTCAGAATCGCTTTAGACTTGAATATCTCTCCGTAGCTTTCCCTAATCTGAACTTCAGCAATATCAAATTTATCTTTAAGCTCATTTTGGGTCATGCTAGCTAATTCGTTAAAATCAATGTTGATATTATTCATTCTAGCTATGCGTTTAAAAGATTCCTTGGTTTTGTCATGTTTTCCGCTAACGATCAGCCATCTGGGGCTCTCGTAGACGAGGAAGATGTAGGCGATGAAGAAGATGAGCGGTCCGTTGATGATGCGGATGAGGGTCTTCCAGTAGGGCACGAACATGGCGATGACGGCAAAGAGGCTCTCGCCGATGTAGATCGCGTAGGCGAATAGGACTCCTGCTAGCAGCCGGTACTTTGAAGTCGCTATCTCCAATACTGGAAATGATAGAAAATTGTGGTAAGTAAATCATAGGATAATAAATAATCACAACAGGGAATGATGTGTTAGGAAAAGGAGCATCTATTTGCAACTAAATTGTCTTTTTATATCTTTTTCTTGTATTCGCCGTTTTCTCTTTAATTGGAACTACCATTTTTCTCTGCGTCACTTAAAGATTGATCGGTAGAAAATGCCTCAGGTTTGCTCTTTTTTGTGTGCATATCCATAACGATAGGATAGTATAGCCTGAACGTTCATCGCCTTTGGCCTATAATGGCAATAGGCTATAGTTTTGGCCGAAATGATGATGTCAATGGCAGGTAGGATGGTGTACTCACACATGACCATAGCGGCACCATAGGACCCGCCCGTGACAGCTGCTTCGAGGAACTCGATGATGACGTAGACATAGTAGCTACTAGCAAACGTTTTCAGGTGGCCAATGGTACCGCCGACCACGCAGAAGATCAGCGTTGGCTTGCGACCGAACCTGGAACCGTTTAGAGAGAGAGAGAGTAAGGATTATTCTCTCTCCTTTCAGTTTTTGCATAAGGTTCACTCTTTCTCCTTTCAGTTTTTGTATAAGGATTACACTATCTCCTTTCAATCTTTTTTCACTTTCAGGCTCTTCTTCTTCTTCCTGCCCTTATCCCATATTACTTGGGGTCGGCGCAACATGTTTTTTTCTTCCATTCTGTCCTGTCACCCGTCATAACATCACTGACTCCCTTTTCTTTCATATCAGTCTTCACACAGTCCATCCATCGTTTCTTTGGCCTCCCTCTTCCTCTCCATCCGTCCACATGTAAATTCATAACTCTTTTAGTAACATGCATTTCATCCCTCCTCTTCACATGACCATACCAAGACAAACGATTTCCTTTCAACTTTTCTGTCACTGGCGCCACTTTCATACTTCCTCTAATATACTCATTTCTAACTTTATCCATTCTCGTCACACCACACATCCATCTCAACATTCTCATCTCCGCTACATGCAATCTCTTTTCATCCGTCTTTTTCACAGCCCAACATTCTGATCCATACATTATGACAGGTCTTATCACGGACTTGTAAATTTTACCCTTCAGCTTGAGGGGCATCCGTGGGTCACAGGTTGTTCCCGTGACCTGTCGCCATTTCATCCATCCAGCGTTGATCCGATGCGTTACGTCCCGGTCTACCTCACCATCCCCTTGGACAAGAGACCCGAGGTACCGAAAGTCGGAACAGATTGGTATGGGTGTTCCAGCAAGTGCTAAAGGCACAGGATTGGAGAGCCCGCCGAAATCGCAGAACAAATACTCCGTCTTGGTTCTACTCAACTTCAGGCCAATACTCTCCAGTCTATGCCACCACACCTCCAATCTGCTCTGGACCTCAAGGCCACTCTCAGCAACCAGCACAATGTCGTCAGCAAACAGCATACACTAAGGGGCCTCTTCCTGGATATCTAACGTCAAAGCGTCGATTATCAGCAGGAAGAGGTAAGGGCTGAGAGCCGACCCTTGATGTAAGCCGACCGCCACATTGAAGCTGCCACTGGTGCTCACTGTAGACCGAACTTGAGTACTGCAGCGACTGTACATAGCTCGGATCAACTGCACATACTTCTCAGGCACACCTTTCTCCTTAAGGGCCCACCACAGAACCTCACGAGGTACCCGGTCGTATGCCTTTTCGAGGTCAACGAATACCATATGCAAGTTTTTATGTGCACCTCTGTATTTCTCGCACAGCTGGCGTATTGCAAAAATGGCATCCGTGGTGCCCCGACCAGGCATAAAACCGAATTGGTTCTGTGAAATTTCACTCTCTTCTCTCAAACGCTTCTCAATCACTTTTTCCCAGGCTTTCATAGTGTGTGACATTAGCTTTATTCCTCTATAATTGTTGCACTCGAGAACATCACCTTTGTTTTTATAGATGGGCACCAGAGAACTGTTGCACCAATCATCAGGTATGACTTCTTCCCGCAACAATTTATTGAAGAATAAAGCTAACCATGTCCATCCGTCCATCCGCAACAACTTCCACACTTCAACTGGTATTCCATCGGGTCCAATAGCCTTACCATTTTTCATTCCACTCACTGCTATTCTGACTTCTTCCGTACTAACCATTCTCACTAACCCCACATTCACTGGTTTGCTCTCTAAAATCCCACTCCAATCATTTTCTTCATCTGTCTTTCAAAATAGTCCTTCCACCTCTCTTTGATTTTATCATCATCCGACAGAACCATACCAGTTTCATTTTTTACACACTTTATCTGACAAACATCCCTCGCCTTTCTTTCCCTAGTTCTAGCAAGCCGGTACAGCTGTTTTTGGCCTGCAGGACTATCCAGTTCGTTGTACAGTCTATCTTGAGCTTTTGCTTTAGCGATTGCTACCGCTTTCTTAGCTTTTTTCTTTACAACATCATACTCACTCTTTTTTCAGCTTTCAAACTACTATCTTCCGTTCCTACACGCTGCCATTCCTTGAATATTTTTTTCTTTTCTTTCAACACATTCTGAATTTCTATCGACCACCACCATGTATCCCTATCTATTGTGCCTTTCCCTCTCGTCTCTCCCAAAATTTCTTTCGCTGCTTGCCTAATACACTCTGCTAGCTCATTCCAGCTCTCATTTATACTTCGATCATCCATATCTCCCATCTCTATCATTTTATCTACCACTCGCTCTCTAAACTGCTTTGCACAATCATTCTTCTCTAACATTTGCCATTTTATTCTAGGGGGAGGACGCTCCTTGCCCCTGCAACACTGCACTTTGACCACTGCAACCACAACCAGGAGTCGATGCTGTGAGACTAGGTCTTCTCCTGGCAATACTTTGCAGTCTTTGATTTGGTTTATGTTGTTGCGCCTAACTAAAAAGTAGTCAATCTGCGTCTTGTGGTGGCCACTTTTGTAAGTGATCAGATGTTCTTCACTTTTTTGAAACCACGTATTGACTACTGCCAGGTCAAAGGCGGTAGCAGATTGTAGCAGCGTCTCTCCTTCACTATTCGGATTTCCGAAACCCCATCCTCCATGTACTCTTTCATAAATACCTCTCATTCTTCCCACATGCCCATTAAAATCGCCTCCCACTATTAATTCCTCATGCGCAGGGATGGTCATTACAGCAGTATCAAAATCCTCCCAAAACTTCTCTTTCGCAATTTCATCACATCCCACTTGTGGGGCATACACACTGACAACATTCAACATCACATTCTCTAACATAACTTTCACAACTATAATTCTATCATTAATCCTTTGTACTTCCATCACACTTTCTTTCATTTTACTGTCTAACACTATTCCCACACCATTTCTTTTCCCATCACTTCCACAGTAATAAAACTTATATCCTTCACCAATTTCCCTTGCTTTTGTTCCTCTCCATTTAGTTTCCTGCAAGCATGCTATATTTATCCGTCTTCTTTTCAATACATCCGCTAACTCTCTGGCCCTTCCAGTCATCGTCCCAACATTCCAACTTGCATACCTCAATCTAATTTCCCGAGCTCGCTTCTTACGTTGCACCCGCCCGGGGTGGTGCAACAACCCTGGTCCACTTCCCACAGGAGCCGGGTGCTGCCCCTGCGCGTCGCCTGTGGGGTACGCCCTAACCCTATCGCGCATTCCGTTTATACTCAACATGTTACAAAAGATTTGGCAATTGTTTTACGGTCGGCCGCCTGCCTGACACCAACCCTCCTTGGGAATGCTGTTGTTGGTGGTTTACCCGCCACCACGCGGTGACCTAAGGTGCACAACAGTACGCACGGTCTCAAAATATCCCTTAGTCGCCTCTTACGACATCCACGGGAAGAAATGGGATGGTGACATTCTTTACGGCCGGCACCATACGGCACTTTTGTTCACTTTCAGGCTACGGGTGGTAAATTTTTGCAAGGCCCTTATTTATTTATCTTGCTTTAGTAAAAGTATGACACGCCTTTTCGCGCTGCCCAAGGGCAGGACAAGTAATTCTGATGACCTTAAAAAATGTGTATCTTATAGTAAAAACAAAAAGACTTTGACATCTAGGGTAAGATAAGTCCAGTTGCCAAACACAGAAGGTTAAAGAAAAGAGAAAAGACATTATGAAAGAAGCTCACCTATCTGACATCCATCCTGAGACTATCATGGACAGCAACATCCCAGTGCTGTGGACTGTCCCGATCAGGTTGGTCCTCCACGGCTGACACGCCAGATCAAGCTGGAAAATGTAGAAGATAGATAAGAGATTGAAGATGGTACAGAATGCATTATGTGGAGGTCCCAAGGCTCAACTTATCAGGGAAATAGTTTTGCGATTTTGTCATCATAGTATGCACCTATATTTTTTTACCATAAACTCGTCTAATTTTAACCGACTTCAAAAAAGAGGAGGTTTTATTTTTTTGTAATATTTATTTTTCTACTCATATTATTTGCATAAAAAATTATATTTCAAATGCATAATAATATAACTAATCATTTATCATTATCTACGAGTATTAGCGATGGATTAATTAAGCGCGTGATGAAACAAATAGTTCTGATTGTTATGCGCAATAATTTTAGTTACTTACTGGTAGATAAGTGCTGCAATATAACTATAAATAGGTACCGTCTGTTTTTTATACCTTGAGACTAAAATGACATTACAACCTATAAGAATTGGCATCATTCCTATGGTAAGTTTGACATTATTTGCGTCAATTTAGTCTCAGGGTATAAAAAACGTATAAAATACGTCCTGAGATTCAAGAGTCTATAGATACAAGGAGCATAGATAATGAAATAAAAATAGGATTCATATCTCGTTGCAATTGCGTTCAAAGTCACGCTAAAGTAATTATGCAACAGTTTAATCTTTGCTAAGTAGGTACAGTCAGATGCAAAATTGCAAGGATAGTGCAGGAAAAAATTCGTGTGAAGCGAGAAATGACGCGACGAGTATTTTTCGAACACTTGAACTCAAACGTTCACGGGAAAATAGACATTTATTATTGAGGTAGTATTTATTTTGGTAGTCTGAACGGCCCAAAGCGAATGGACCACGGGCCATTTTTATCTTTATTGTGCTTTTGCGTGCAATATTGACTGGTCTACACTGTCCTCGCATATGTGTATGTGTTGTAATATGGAAGTATTGTAGGCCCAATAGTTTTTTGAAAACAGTAACCATGGAGTTTCTTGCCGGTTCTTCTCCATAGGAAACGATCAATTTGGAACCGTGCACTAGTTTTTGACGTTTTATAAGTGCCCATGTAGGCCTACGTGAAATAAAAATATTTTGACTTTGACTTTGACATTCGGCCGTAACTAAAAATCGTCTACGTTCCAAGGGACGGGTGATAAAATAATTTCATAATTAATTTAAAGGGACTCTTACTTATTATACGATAAAGGTTTGTTTAAACTAAGAATAGCAGTCTCTAGCGCACCGATTCTAGAGTGGCAATATACATATTTAGCTGTATGAAAATGATGATAAATTTCGCTTTGCTTTAGATTTAATTTCCAAAGTTTAAAGACTGTAGCAATCAAATCTCATCATTGCATCATAAATTCTTGTTCACTTCTGTGCAAAATTTTATTATGAATATATTATTACGTACCTATGCATGGACGTTTGCCATTTTGACATACGATAATAAGTAAGCTAAACGACTAAAAAACACAATCTAGAAAATAATGACGAACAAACTTCTAAAATAGCAACGTGTTAACAGTGGGATTATAATAATAAAGACTTTAATTCTCCTCTCACTACAATAAACTAGGTAACTAATAACTATCCAAACTAATAAAACGATCAAATAACATGTTACCTCAGAGATAACCGTGTTGTTAGTCTCGTAGATCCAATCAGTGCACGACTCCAGCTTGTCGGTGAAGCTGGAGTTGGTGCAAAAGGGCTCGACGTCCTGTCTGAGTATTGGCTTTGAGCATTTGTCTATGGTGGAGTTTGGCCACCAGCTGGGGTAGAAATTTGTTGAGTCTTGGCTTTCGCATTCGTTGATCCGACATCTGGAAAAAATATAGAATGAATAGAATAAAGGTTTATTGTACACAAAGAAATTATTGATCACCATCAACGATTGCATCATTGCTTACCATCAGGCGGGATTGCAGCCAAGCACTTTTTATGTTATACATAAAAAAGTACTACAATTAATACAAAACTTATATCTATGGGTACATAGGCGGTCTGATTGCTGATAGCGATATCTACCAAAAACCTTAGGAGTAATCGTAAGAACTTAAAATAATATAGAGGGTAGTCTGCGGTGTACCTACTGCTAAAAAATAACTAAAAACACTGTAAATACGCAATATATAAAATTATTATAAAGCTAATAAAAATACATATATAAATTATTATACATATTTATATCATATATATTTAGGGCCTATTTCACAATGTCCGAGTAGACACTACTCACTGAATAAATTAAAAAATGGAACAGAATTTGTATGAAATTATCTGCCAAGTAAGATACTCGAAACTTAATCATAGGTGGTGAAACAGGCCCTAAGTAATATTTATTTTATTAACACAACACAACGGTTCATATTGTATTCTCTACCTGTCAACCAAAGGTGATGGAGATACAACATGGCAGGTGCATGAGTAAAGATATTTTTATTCAGAAACAAAAATAATAAATGAAATATATACATGAACAATATATATTTATTGATTTAAAGAAAACACGTTTCGACCGTAACGTTTCTGCTATTTTTGTAAAATCGCAAGCTGATCGATCTGTTATGGAAAGGAAGCGCATTCCAAGGAAAGATGGTCTGTATACAAATCAAGAATGAACCAGTTCAGAAGTATGAGATGGAAAAAACGCAAATTCCTCGCATGTGAAGACTTTTCTCTCTCTACTACTCTTAATTTGTAAAACGCAGACCTCGTCTAGATTACTTTTTCATAAATTAAAAAGTTTTATTTTTAAAATAATAGAAATCCCTTCAAATTGTTACTTACAAACTTTTTCCATGTATTGGAAATACCTATTAGTTTTTCCGTTTTATAAAACGGGTATTATTTCAGCTTTAATAATAAACACGATCACACGATAAATGCAATCCGGAAACATATTCCCTTATTATATGAAATTAGTTATCAATTGGTTTCTTTGGGTTCAAAGCGTACAAACGGCAGATGAAATATAAGATAGAGTAGAAGAGTGCGAGACACACAGCATACATATTTTTGATGCACACATTTGATTATGTATTTCACCCACCTGTAGTTAATATCTCCGGCAACAAAAATATAGTTGATATTAATCATAGTGACGAACACAGCAGGCAGACATATCAGGATATACTGGATTATCTGGTATCTGCCGAAAGTCTCCATCAACTCGGATATTTCACGGACTTCCTTTCCTTCACACTTTTTGTCCCCCATTTTTAATAAACGAAAAACAATATAAAATAACTGAAAACTATATTAAAGAACGAAAATTACACCAATAATGTCTTTATTCAAATTCTGCCGCTTCAGTTAACTACATAACTATCTTTTATTTGTACATTTAAATCGCTCACTTGCGATCGTCTAGCTAACAATATTTTAAACCATTTAATTGTTTATTTTTACTTCACATCGAAAGTAAAACGCTATGATACACGACAATGAATAAACTAACTACATATTAGCATGCGGTCGGCCACAGTTTCGTTTGATATCAATTAAGACAAATATTTCTGTTCGTCTTTGTGTCTGTGTCCACGGAAATGAGCCCCATGGCCAATAAATAACTGAGGAGCCATCTTGGATTTTAATGAAGGCTAAATTAAAGCCAAGTGCTTTGATCCCAAGCTCGTTTTTTGATCAAGTATTAAATAACTCGGAACTTATCCAGATTGTACCAATCGCTTTCGGCTTCTAGCCACATGACCCATCTTCTGTTGAGTTAGTTATTTCTTAGACAATTTTTTATTTTAGGTGGGAAATTATTGAATGACTTTTTCCGCACTTGGGCGGAGATGGGAGGACGTGTCAGACTCTTGTTGATTAAAAAGAATTGTGTTCTGTATTAAATTTTATTGTAGTTTTGTGTGCCTGTGTCGAATACATATATTTTATTTATTTCTGATTCAACTTCCGATCTCTGGGTGCTACTGTGAAATTTCAAATTTGCGCCTGACTTGATAATCAAACCCTAAATTTAAAACCTACGAATAGTTAAACCCCTAGAAGGATGTCCGTCGCTATTAGTATACATACTTACATACATTGAATAAATAATAACCAATTATCGCAGGCAAAACCGCAAAATAACAGTAGGTAACATTTGTATGGCAATGATACTTACATATAGGTATTATATCGTACCTATTTAGTTAAGATAACAATTAAATTGTATTTGCATTCAAACAGAGTTAGTTACAGTCAATTGTTCATTTTAAGATTATTTGCTTATTCGCATTTACGACATTTATTAACTGTACTATGCCGTAGGTAATAAATCTATTTAAATAAAAGGCGAAACTGACTGACTGATATAATATATCAACGAACAGCCGGAATTGCTGGGACTGGGAGCGTGAAATTTCGCACAAGGTTTTCTTTTTTCTTTATTATTATTTATTTATTTAAACTTCATGTACAGTGGTGGTACATAGGCCGACTTAATGCATCAAGGCATTCTCTACCAGTCAACCTTAGGGCCTTAGGGGATCTATGCACCTGCCATGTTTTCTCTTCACCACCCTAGGTTGACTGGTAGAGAATGCTTATGGTATTAAGTCCACTTGTGTTCATTTTATGTCGCCTGAAGTTTTCATAAATAAATAACAGAGGATTTTGCAAAATTCACTCCTTAAGAGGCTGAAACGATAGTCCAAAATTTGTGTCCGGAGAAATCCGTTCACCTTGGCTCCTGCTTTCCGGAATGTATCCCTAGAATGCACCGACCGCCTTCAGCTCTTAGGAGTTGAAATTTCCTCCGACCTCAACTTTGGGCGGTTCATTGAGTCCAAGGCCAAGATAGCTGCTAGGAAACTCGGCGGTCTGGCAAAGGTCCGGCGGTACTTCACATCGGGACAGCTTCTAATGTTGTACAAAGCACAGGTCCGATCGTGTGTGGAGTACTGCAGCCACATATGGGCTGGAGCTGCGAAATGCCACCTGGCAGCTTTGGACTCAGTGGAAAGGCGTGCGAAGAGGCTAATTGGAGATCCAGATCTGGTTAAGACCAATTTACAAAGCCAAAGCACAGGCGTAGGGTGGCCAGCCTTTCGGTTTTCTACTGCTCTCTGCTGAACTGATTCCGCCATCCCGCTTTCACCATCGGACAAACCGTCGTACGGCGAGTATTCACCCTTACGTTGTCGAAACCTCTACGGTCCGGACTAAGCGTTTCGCTTCGTCGTTTATACCGCGGACATCGAGGGATTGGAACAATTTGCCTGTTGCGGTTTTCCGTTCCGATTATAATGTAGGTGTCTTCAAGGCTAGGGTGAATAGGCTTTTAATAAGCTAGTGCGCCTCACCATCAACGATTGCATCACTGCTTACCATCAGGTGGGATCGCAGTCAAGCACTAGTTTATAACAATTAAAAAAAAAAAAACCTACTTTCACGTGGGCGAAGCATTACTTTGATTTATGTCACCACTACTGCTCCCAGAGAGCAGTGCTGGCCGAGTGGTAATTGCCCCGACTTACGAGTTGTAGGTCGCGGGTTCAAACCCAGCCAGGCGGAATTACTTTGTGGAATTTATTTCATCACCGCTGCTCTCAAAACGGTGAAGGAAAACATCGTGAGAAAACCGGCATGACCAATAATTCGAAGACATTTGACATCCGCCAATCCGCACTGGGCCCGCGTGGAGGATTATGGCCCATTCCGTCTCCTTGAGTCCCAGCAGTGGGAACATTATATGGCCGATAATGCTAATGCTCCCAAAATGGTGAATGATAACACCGTGTGGTAATCGGCAAGTCCTAGAAGCAAAAAATCGAAGAGTGTCATTTACCAACCTCCACGGAGCCCTGGGTGAATTATAGGTTGAGTCCCAGCAGTGGGAACATTGTAAGGGGGATTCGAGATCAGGATCCATGGTTTTTAGAACAAGCTCGTCACATCATCCCAACGATTGCAATGTGTAAAAGTCAAAATCAATTGCTGAGATCGCGTCTGTTTCAATCATTTCACATATTATCCAGCTGTGAAAAACTGGAGTTACAAAACTACACGAATTGTACATCACAATGTCCACTAGTAACCAATTTGCAAATAATTAAATAATAACGAGAACCAACCAGATAAGTGTTCGAGTCTTTAGAGGAAAGAAGCACACAGTTTTGAGTGGACCGGTCCAGTCGGTGCAAGCATTTGTTAGTATTTGTATAGCTTGACTCAAAACTGCTTAGGAGCAGTGTCAGAACTGTGGCCAGGCTGATAAAATGAAGCAGGCCCCCAGCCCGACGGGGCCCACGGTTAAAAAAAAATGTTATAGTTAAAGCACAGAGGAGCTCGTGGCTAGATAATAACAGCCGCACAGGTCGATCTTCAAGGTTAAGCAACGCTTGCCGAGGTTGGTCTGTGGATGGGTGACCATCTTAACATAAAGAGTTTCCTCCGTGCCTCGGAAAGCACGTTAAGCCGTAGGTCCCGGCTGTCATTTGTAGATCTTTAGCAGTCGTTACGGATAGTCAGAAGCCAGTAAATCTGACTCTAGTCTTGCCATGAAGTACCGTGTTACCCCAGTTAATGGGTTGTGGAGGTCTGGTAGGCAGCCGCTCCTCGTAAAATACTGGTATTCAGCTAAATCCGGTTTGACTGAAAGCCGACCCCAATATAGTTGGGAAAAGGCTAAACAGATGATGTTATAGTTAAAGCACAGCCCATCGTGACGAGTTTTCTGGGGCCCCGTCCAATGAATTTGTCTCGGGCCTCAGATGACATAGTTACGACTGCTTAGCTCAACGACTAGACGAACAATACCAAAGAAAGAAGATTTTGATATAATATGCAATTTGCAAGTCTTTTAGCAGAACATGTTTGTTGTATGATTGTTAACTATTTAGCTGTACAAAGAAAATGCAATAAGTAAATAAACGTATGGTAGGTACTTACTAAACTTTATGTTAATATTTGCGATTCCAATTGTGGTCTTGCTATCATGGATCACTGAATATGTAGCTGTCTGTTATGTATTTAAATTACTGTGAAACTTGGTTAAGTGGGACCTCTATTTTAATTATCATTTATTTATTTATTGCGTAGACTTACCACAGTGTTTTCTTTTTAACCCTAAGGTTGACTGGGAGAGAATGCCCTGATGCATTATGTCCGCCTATGTACCACCACTGTACATAAAGTTTAAATAAATAAATAAGTGAAAAACCTCCATAGCTGGAACTCATGCTCAGGTCCTGCTATTCTCTAAGAAAGTAGCCTTCCTTAAACAGCAGCGACGAAATCCAAATCGGTATTCGTTAAACTGTGAGAAGCTATTCTCTGCGCTGTGCGCAAGTCTGTCTGTTTTCTTGGAGATGGATGAATTGTGTGAAAAGTGATATGGAAGAAATAGTGTGACGGATGACAGGACAGAATGGCAGAAGAAAAACGTGTTCCGCCGACCCCAACTAATAGGGATAAGGGCAGGAAGAAGAAGAAGAAGCACTCCTGAAACTTTAGCACTGATTTATCTCTATTTAATTAGTGAGACAAAGCAAACCTCTATATCTGGGATTCGTTCTTTCGATTTGATCGTCATAGTTAACTCTATAATTGATTTATATCTTTTCGTTATTATTGATTAGTTCCAGGTAATAATACCGCCTGGGTCACAAGGTCCTTGTGATGCAGTCGTAAAACCTCTTTGCTAATACCTAATAACAAGTATATCTATTTATTAGCAATTTAGCACATAACGTTAAGCCCGTGAGTTTTTTGTTGATACCGCTATCGATATCTAGTTACTTCGATTTTCACAGGCCTATTCTTGTACGAGAGTTGGACCAAGTGCTGTTCAGAATGTGCTCATAGTATATTATTTCCTTTGAGCTAATATTCACCCGTTTTCAGTAACCTACCGCAGTTCATAGCTATCCCCGATAAACAGTAAGATTCTGTCTATCCATCCACGGAAATGCTATCCGTCGGTAGGTTATAGGAAAGCAAGTAAGGGCAAAAGGATAGATTTGTTTATCTATAGTATAGTAGCTGCAACTGTAGATAGATAGCTTATTGAAAACGGGCGATAGTCTGTAAAACAAAGCTCTTCATTATCTATCTGAGGAGTTTCGAGTAAAAGAGATTATTTAATCACATAAATAATTATGCTAAAGCCAAGGCGACATTCGTCTCAGCTGTGTTGGCCGCCTGACAACTATATTTCACTATTTTCAAATCTAATTCTAAATTAGCATGACACTTCAAACGTAGCCAGAAGTGTTTGACATAGACATAAATATTGTTTTTGTGAGTAAAATAACTCGAAAAACCGTAATAACTAAAGTTGTAAACCTTGGAATTGATTTTTGGTAAACTGACGGACAGAATAATTTGGTAGTAGCTCATAAGTTTGGGTAGGTGCCACTTGGTCTAAACTTAAAACTTAGTCAATATCTTTTAATTCATGAATCCCCGACCGGTCCTATGAGACCGCGGTGTTATTGTTTTACTATTGTGTATCGTTTCGCGGGTATTGATAGGTTAATTGAAAAATACCGATAGTTTTCCTAACCTTGTCTGCACCGAAATATATCACAGCTCTTCATAAAACGTATCTAAACAAGATTAATTTATTAGAACTGTACCGCTAAATAACAATCCGTACCAAAAGTTCCATACAAGGCTTGCTAATGGATAAATAACTACACTATGATATTAAATTAACATTCATACGTTAATGTAACAGAAACACAAAGCGCGCGAATATAAAACAGTTGCAAAATATTTACAGCTGTCAGTTACAATTTGAATTTAGAACGTTTAAAAAGCAAGATGGCGATTGTTGGTAAACTGACAGTTTTGGCTTTAGTATTCTGTTTCGTTTGCCTTATCGAAGCTAAAGAAAGTAAAAGTCGTGTGCAAGACGAGCCTGCTGTAGGACATCGAGGTCATCATCTTCATCAGGGTCATCACTTTGTGAAGAGAGACGCTGATGATTATCCGGATGGTGATGACGAGTTCAGACGGCCTGAGTACAACAGCTTCGACAGGCCTCACAGGATCCGTATTTTACCAGGATTCCTCCATTAACAAAGTTTGTTGGGGTTTGATCTAGGGATTGTGCAATGAATTTGGATTCAAAGTGTTTATTTTTAAGGTAACATACCCACTTAATTATATCTCTGTAATTATAAAACTTTTTTAATGTTTTTAAGTGTTTTTATTAATATTTCTTCACCAGTTTCTGCAAGCGGCTTCGTCCACATGAAAGTAAAAAGTAAACGCCTATTTCACTCAGAATCTAAATTGGTCAAGTAGTTAATGAGTTAAATCGTAATAAATGTTTACAATAAACAAAAGTCAAATATTTCCTCTTTATAATATTAGTTTCATTTAGGTAATTTAATTATGTTTTATTTCAATATACCAAACAAATTAAAAGGCGGTTATATTATTTTTTATAAAGTTTATTAAAAATTAAAAAAGATGGTTGGCATACAATAAATCTATTTAAGTAACAGATTACAACAATATGTTCATCAATAATGTTTAAGTAATACATTTAAAATAATACTTCAAAATTAACGAAAATAGAGTGAAAAACTACAAGTAGGGATAAACCTATCTATTAACATTTAACGCCGTGTATAAACTGCTGTAACGTAACATGCTACGTAACATGAAATGAGCATTTACACCACTCGTTTTTACGAACAGTCTTAGCCTACGTCGCGTAGTGTAATAATGGTAAGACGGTCTTCGACGAGGCTCGACGTATCGAGTCGACGTAACGCGTTGACGTATCGAGTCAACGTATCGAGTAGTGTAACTATGCTCTTAAGCGTGGACGCAGCGCGCGCACGAACCGAACATGTACAGTTAAACGCAAAATTGCATGGATAGTACTGGAAAAAAAAATTGTCTGAAGCAAGAAATGACGCGATGAGTATTTTTCAAACACTTGAACTGAAACGTTCACGGGAAAATAGACATTAAGGTATCCATGCTATTTTGCATCGTACCTTACCTACTCACATAAGTAGTTGAAATGCTCTGTTCGCGCGCGTGGTGTGCACAGTTTGTGCATGCGCTGCGTCCATACTACGGGAATTCAGTTACATTGAATGTTATGTTACAGCAGTCTACACCCGGCTTTAAAAAAATAATTACATAATAAAATTGGTATTAAGTAAAACATTAAAATACATTCTTTAGCACTTAGGTATCGAATATTTTGGTAATTTGCAATGATTATACACTGAGTTAGATAAACGAGTGATTAAAAAAAATGAAAATAAGTAGATAATTGCGACCTTTTAAGTAACGAATCTTATTTAACGATACAAATACAATTAATTCTATTAGATATATTTTTATTACAGTTGTACTTTTTCATATATTCAGAATATCCATTGATTGCCAGTCCTAATTTCTAATCATTAGAAGTAATATAGCAATTCTTACAATAGACGGACCTTATTTTTATAGTGTTTTGTATAAAGATTTAAAGAGACTCTAGAATTCAAATTCAGCCCGCATTTGTAATGCATCCCATCTGCAAAATTGAAGTTTAGATGCAGTTGATATAACTGCTTCAAGATAACTATTTACCCCCCATGCAGTTATGTCACCGGCAAAAAACAACATCCAAACTAAAAGATGGAAAACTGCAAGCAATTCAAATGCAGCCTGTCTTTAAAGTGTATGCCCGTTGTCCCAAATCCTCATTAAATAGGGACACATGTTAAAAAAAGAAATAAAATTTGAACCCAGATAGGTAAGCCAGAAAATTTCTGAAAATTTAAAAAAATAAAAATAAAATATAAAAAAAATATAAAATAATAAATAATAATAAAAAAAAAAAAAAAATAATAATAATATTATATTATAATTAATATTATATATATATAATATTTTATATATTATATATTAAATAATTATTTAATAATTATTTTCTGAAAACTTTGAAAAAAATATAGTTCATAAACCGTTGGTAGATTAATAAAAAAAAATGTTGAAAAAAAAATGACTTGTAAAGCTTTCAGAGAAAAAGCCGTCCTATATTTAGGACAGTGGGATAAATACCTAAATATTATAGTTGATAACGATATGTCAAATATTAACTGCCTTTTGCCTCTTTTACCCTTATGTACGTAAGGGGACAACTTTAAAGCTATGGTATGACCGCTGTCCCCATAATGGGGATACAGATAATGGGAATGACGAGCATACACGGTCTTTAAACTTAGAATAACTCTGAGTAGAGAGGAGGCCTGAGCCTGAGTCCCAGCAGTGGGAACATTATAAGGTTGCTAATGCTAAAAAAGAATGAATTACACTTCTCAAATAGACCGTACATTTTACGTATTTCAATATACATTACAACTGAAAGTACAAGAGAAACACACAGACAAATTAATGATTTACTTATTTTATAAGCACCTTTGATTCAGCGACGTTTTCCTTATTATTTACTTGGTTAGTACAAGGTTTGGTGGCTGCTAAGTAAGAATACGTAAATGACAAAAAACGGAATGTCGATGCATAATGTATTTCATTTTGTACAATGGCGGAACGAAAAGGTTTAGTAATTTTTTTGAGTCATTTTAGAGAAAATAAGTCATCGGGTCGGGAATAGACAGTTGAAATTGTCACAGAATGTGTAGTTCTATTGAAGCTACAACATCGATTAATAAAATTAAAATAACGTTAAAATTAAAGGGGTGCTCCCATACAAGAAACGATATTATGACGGCGTTTTTTGCTTGATCGAAGATGCTTAACCTTTACATTACACGACTGTACGTGTTGAATGTCATTTACTTAATTCTAATAGTGTAGCACATAATATACTAACTCACGGGATTTAGCTTCAATTGATAAACAGAATGACAAGTCTGAAAAATTGTACAGAAATAAGCAGTTAAAGGTACAAACTAAAAAAAAAAACTTTTACTATAACTGGTGCATTTTAGCATGTCTATAGCGGTCACTGGCTCTTGATACTTTGTATACCATTAATATGTTTCTGCCAGAAAAAGCGTTTCTGAAAGCAGAAAATGACCCCAAGGACTGAGATGAGTACGAAAGGTGTTCAAATAAGAGTTCATCATCTGCCTAGCCTTTTCCCAACTATATTGGGGTCGGCTTCCAGTCAAGCCGGATTTAGCTGAATACCAGTATTTTACGAGGAGCGGCTGCCTACCAGACCTCCACAACCCATTAACTGGGGTAATCCGGTACTTCATGGCAAGACTGGAGTCAGATTTACTGGCTTCTGACTATCCGTAACGACTGCCAAAGATCTACAAATGACAACTGGGACCTACGGCTTAACGTGCTTTCCGAGGCACGGAGGAAACTCGTTATGTTAAGATGGTCACCCAAATACAGACCAACCTAGGCAAGCGTTGCTTAACCTTGAAGATTGACCTGTGCGGCTATTATTATCTAGCCACGAGCTCCTCAAATAAGAGTTGAATTTAAAAAATAGAATTCTGGAAACGAGAGCTCGAGTGACCGCTATCAACATTGCAAAACGAAACAACTACACCTACATAGAAATTTTGGTAGTATAATAAAATGTTATATCATCAAGCTACATACTATGGCACGTTCTAATTTTAAGGTAATCAACACTTAAAAACTAACATTTTTGGCACATTTAGAATTCACTTTGTTCTTTGGGATTACGTTTTTAGTAAAGTTTCTTAAAATTAATTTGGCATTTTGCCATAAGCACATTGGCAGGTAAATAGGTAACATTAAGTGAAATGGAGATTTTAATCATTATGAACATTGTTCAAAAGTATTAAGTAGCATTTAAGAAATAGTATTAATCAATAAAGCATAACTTCTTATAACAAAACATCATATCTGATCTAATTTTTTCATCAGCGTGCATTTTATTCCGGCGTTTAAAGGAGATTATCCATTTTAGTCGAAATTCCAACTTTATTAACTGTGGGCGATGTCCTTTGATAAACAATACTTAGTAAAAAAAAACGTAACGTAATGTAAAAAAAATCTGTTCCCAATTACCAATATTTTTACCGAATTATGCAAGTGAAAAACGGAACTGAATGATTTATTTCCGAGTTCGTTTTTCCATAAATCGATTCAATGACGTATAAAAAAATGGATTTTCATTAAAAAATTATAATTGATTAACACAATTTCCAAGATTATACTATTTCACTCGTTTCTCACATAGTAATCTCTAATATAAAAAGAAAATATTTTGGGAATAGGCTAGTACCTACATATTATAATAAACTTATAAAAATGCATAGATATAAAATATATTAATACATTTTCTGATTTTGAACATGTAATCAATAACAGCTAGTGTTAGTAGTCCATAATATACATGATTGTGAAAACATGTTTTTTAACACAGTTGCTCGTAAAGCTGATGTAATTCCACCGGTTTTAAATATGTAAAGCGGGTCATAAAAAACGCGTGTGTTATCAAAGCAAATAGTTAAGTTATAGTCCATACTAATTCCATAACAGCATTATTTGCCATTTCGCGCGCGGCGATTAGTTCGAAATTTGAATAGCAAATTCAAATTTCGAAGTAATCGCCGCGCGGCGCCAGTCAGTAGGCAGCGATTTCACAGACAGATTCAGTTTATAAAAAAAAAAAATTCGACACACAAATTAAAAATCAACTTTATTTAGTAGGTATACGAAAAGTTTATCTAAAGAAACAGTTCGTAAATGTGCAGTCAGTAAAGTTATAATTAACTATTTTGACTGTATAGTGGTCCCATGACATAGATTTTCTTGCGTACAGCACAAATCATTTTCCTCATAAATAGTTTTTGTAGACATATTTATAAAATCGGCATTTTATTTTTAAATATGGCGGCAAAAAAAATGACTTTTCTTAAACGCGCGCATGCGCGAAAAATGGCGGTCATAGACTAGCTATAGCTAGAGTAGCTAGTCTATGACCGCCATTTTGAAAAAATATATTGGTTTAGAAAAAATATGAATGAGGTTGCATATAAACAGAAAATACAAATTTGATAAAAGATTTAATTACTTAGTTAAATATGTAAAGTTTTAAATATTTTATTTAAACACGAAATTGCATGAAATAAGTGAGTAAAAAAAAAAACAGTTTATTCGGTAATTTAAAAACTTGGCTGCATGGTCTCTAACGTCTTTGCCAACATTTTCACGCAGCTATGGCAGAAAATAATCCTCGCGCCATTTTCTCAAATTTTCTTTTCTTTGTACTTGTATTGTGAAAATATAAATATGACAACTTTCAATAATGAAGAAGAGCCATATATTACTTCAACTCCACCGGATATACTAACAGAAGCGCGAACCGCATGCGACAGCTTGCTGCCGTCAATATCCAAAGACAGTATCATTTTAATAATTGTAATTTCACTAACTGTTTCAATAATTAAAAATTAACAAAATTGTTTTTTTTTTCTGTTTCCTCGCAAATGTGTTAAAAAACGTCGTACAATATACGTGCGTATTGGTTATAACATGCTCGGCTCAGTTACGCCCTCGCCTTCGGCTCGGGCTGAAATTCCGCCTCGCATGTTATAACCATCATTACGCACTAATATCGTAATGTACTATAACAAGACAAATAATATCGAATCTTTTCGATACAAATGGGGTAAAGACCATCTTGGGGAAAATTGTTTTTTGATGTAATTTTACTCAGTTTTTTACATTCTTTTGATCGTAAGGGCTTTATTTTATTAAACTAGCGAATTCTGAGCAGAGATCAGAGCGGCGTGGGTGCACAACGAATACGTTACGGGCGCGCAACGAACACGCCGCATAAACACAGCGAATTTGTTGCGGATTCGCAACTACACCGCCGCAAAAACTAGCATGGATACAACTGTATCGTAACAACGCAAATGCGTCAAACACGCGACGAAAACGTTGCGTATCTGCCACGCTTCCGTGACGTCTTCGCTGTGCAACCGCTGCGTGACCGTGACGCATGCGCTGCTCGTCCGCCCCGCACCGCATCCACTCACAAACCGCTAGTGTGATACGGCCCTAAGAGTTTATTCTATCGAAGCATTTCTTTACAATTCTAGAACACATGATAGCAAATCTTTTTTGATTTTTGCATACTGCCAAAAAAATTAAAGTTTTTCATCATCAGAATGACTTCTCCCGCTCTTGGGTGGAGTGGGAGGGTGTGTCAGACTTTTACTGACTAAACCCCACCTCGTTCCTTCGTTGCCTTCGATCTGGGGACACGGAGCTTAAAACTATGAAAGTTCGAGTTACGCCATTTGTAACGTAAAGGTCGATATGTGACATAATATGGCATACTCTCATAATGGCGTATTATAGGTAATATAACTATAATAAGGCACAATTTATTATCTAAATATACATATACAAATCTGTAAGTCACTGTAATGCCATTTGGAGTATAATATCTACGCTAACGTGGATACAGATGTCATTTATTGAATCAAGTGCACTATTGATTCCCGAGGGGAGAGATAACCTCGACACAGCTAAGGTTGCCAGATCTTCAAAACGAAAAGCCGGACAAACCAACCAGTTTAACCGGACATTTAAGTAAAAAGGCCGACTTTTATTTTATGCCTTTCCGGAAGTTTTACTTTTGACATTCTAATCAAATAACAAGCTAATGCTGGTCTGAAAACGCTTGTAATTGCCAGAACACATGAAAATCTAAAAAAATGTCAAATTTAAAAAGGCTAACAAAAGACCGTACTTCGAGCACCGGATGAGTAAAACAACAGGTGATGACGCTCCGGACTCGAAAGTCGCAGGGTGACTCCCAATCATCTTAACCGCGGGCTTGCCGATGACGAGCAATAAGTGGCTCGTTGTCTGGTTAGGGCACCATACTAATTTTAAGCTCCTTTGTGAAATTATTTTTAAGGTGTACAATAAAGTATATATCAATCAATCAATCAAAGCCAGCGTCGACGGCACAATGTGTTTCACGTGCGCCTGTAGGAGATGTCAGCCAGATTGACCGCGCCAACAACTCCTCTTACTCTGGGTGGAGCGAGATGGGAGTGTCAGACTTTTACTGATTCAAACTCACCTTCAGTTTTCTTTTATGCTCTAGAGATAGGGTAACTCTTTCGAACAACCCCGCAATAGAAAAGATCAATTAGTAAAAATTTGGCTGAAAAACGCTCTGATTTCACCACCGAGAGGTATCTGATCTACAATAGTAACTGTTAGTGCACTCAAAACGTATCTAAATAAATCTGTGACCACCCTTATAACTATTTAATTATGTACCTAAATATAACGTTATAAAACATCTTTTTGAATAAAACCTTCGAAATATACATTTCATTATCTTTAATAGTAATAAAGATCTTACCTCTAAAATAAGTAGCTATACTTTTATTTTGATATAATAGAAATGATCCATCATCATCAATAATAGAAATTAAAGAAAGTACATAAATAGTACATTACGAAATGGAGCGAGAATGACAGGACCAAGAATTTTTTATACCTACTATCTGGATTGATAACGTCAACCTCAAAAACGTACCCTCAAAAGAGTATGTTATCTCTTTCTACCGGGGTGTCCATAGGCTAGTAAGAAAGGGACACACTACCTCTTTTTATTCTCTTGCCGAGTAGACTTTTTCACCTTTTGCTTGTCAATAAAAATATGAACTTAATGGCAATGAAAACAAAGTTCACTTCAGAATGTGTATTATGGCTTCGTAATCAATCCAGAATATACAAGATCCTTGAAGAGAACTGAAAATATTGTGCTGCCTTTAGGGAAGAGTTTTTTAAACAGCGCCATCTCTGATTTATATAGCGAACTAACTGAAGCTCCAACGCTCAGATGTTGCATCAGTAGTTTGAAAAACAGGAGTCCATTTTCAGTATTCCCTGCGGCAGTAGTACCCGAGGGAACGGCACTTCTGGCACAGATGCTGCGGGTGTATCTTGGACTGGTCACTCACGTCCAGTCCATCTGGCTTCTCCAACGGCCTCTGAAAATGTTCCATTGAAAACGATAAGCAAACTGAAAGATTTCCTTATACTTGTTTCGCATAGGCATGCAAAAGGCTGACTTTAATTATATCAATATGTGACGAATTGATTGATATACATACAATGTCAACAAGCAGATATTCTGGCTGTACATATATTATTGTCGTAATTTGCGATTGCTACCTAAGAGCAGTGACCCTTGCACGAACCCTTAAAACGAGATCCATTTGACGTGGGTTGTGTTTGTGTGGAGTTCCTGTCATTAGCTCATCAATCTGGACCCGAGATGATGGCGCGTAGGGTTCCATGCGCGTCTCTCTTATACGTATAGGAGAGTCTTCAATATGGGACGAAACCCACGGGTATCTGGTGAGGAGCTAGTGGCTAGATAAAAACAGCCGCGAGGGTCGATTTCAAGGTTAAGGAAAGAAGGTTTGTCTGTAGATGGGTGAGCATCTTAACATACCACACCATAGTTTCCTTCGTGCCTCAAAAAGCACATTAAACCGTAGGTCCCGGCTGTCATTTGTAGATTTTTGGCAGTCGTTACGGATAGTCAGAAGCCAGTTAATCTGACTGTAGTCTTGCCGTAGGCTTGGTAAGGCTCCTCGTAAAATATAATGGTATTCATCAAAATCCTTGGCCTGACTGGAAGCCGACCCCAATATAGTTAGGAATAGACCTACGGGTATTTGGTCTCGTTTGGGGCAGTGGAGTCAAACTGCACCGGCAGCCCCTGACATGAGTGTACGGGGGAAATCCAGGGTGGTTTTAGTCAGTAAGACTTGACAAGGCCATCCAGGACGGAGGACACACTTATGGATTTCCAACCAGAAAAAAAATGGATGTCTTGTGTATGTGAGTTCACATGTTTGTGAACAGTGAACACTCTTACGATTTTATGATACAGTTTGGGGCTATGTGGAACAAAGAGTAAAGTTCCAGAAACCGCTGAAAAGGGAGCTACTGCGTGATAGATGATTTCGGACTGTTGTTCGCGGAAAACTTTGCTTGCGCGATGCAAGATTTTGTGACGTCATATGTAGAAGATGTTTTACAAGTGGAGGGATGGAGAGGAAGAGGGAGACCAAAGAAAAGATGGATGGATTGTGTGAGGACTGACATGAAAGAAAAGGGAGTTGATGATAGCATGACGGGTCACAGGACAGAATGGAAGAAAAAAACAAGTTGCGCTGACCCTAAATAATATGGGAAGGTACAGGAAGATGATGATGATATGTAGAAGATGTCGCTACAACAGGAGTAATACCTATGGCGGGGCAACGTTTAAAAAAAAATGAATGAATAGGTACCATGACAACTTACTTGTTTGTGAGGGAACACATTGATGCGACATTTGATGCACTCCTGGCCGTTGTTGGCCCAGGAGTTGCCGCTCATCCACTTGCGCTTACACTTGGGGCACTTGTACTCGCCGAAGCACCTCTTCTTGCCCTGGTACGGAGTCAGGCCTTCGCCCTTGGGACGAGCCTGAAACAAAACGTGTTGTAGTTTATGAGGTTGGCTAGGAGAAAGTCAACTTTGAGTTGAGCTTGCCTTTATACAATGTGGATTAGAGGATACGGTAATAAAGGAAAACACAAAAATTCAGCTGTACACCTGTTTTTTTTTTCGCGACTTCGTTTTTGGTCCCATACTAAAAGTTATTCATAATGATGGGGATTTGCCATTATTTTCATTTTTTGTCGTGTTGTCACATCCACAATGTAGATACCGTTCAGGAACTTTATTGTGGCCAGTGCCAGTGGGATTAAAAAGGTCACATTAGTAGAATTAGTAAGCCTCTTATGTCTCTTATTACTGTTGGGCGAAGGCCTCCCTCACCCTTTTCCTCAGCCATTGCAGGCCAGTTTTTCTGGTGATCGTCCGACTCATCTCTTCACCTTCACCTAGGTCTGCCGCGATGTTGTTTTGCATTTAATGGGAACCAAAAAGTAGATCTTTTAACACTCAACTCATCATTAGTAGAATTACATTAGAATTATGAATCATATTTTATTAATATTTACACGGAATATGATTCTGATATGAAATGAGTATGATTCGGCTAATTTGTTTAAGCATTTTACGAAAATTTTAAGAATTGCTTATGATCTGCTAGGAATTCGAGATATGATTTGCTATCAGATGAATTGCTCAATGTGATTTTTTTTAGGCTTGCAGGTATACATAAATTTTATTAAAAGTTCCTTGAAAAATGTAAAAATATTTTTATAAGTAGGGTCGGGTGTCTCACATTGAACCAGGCAGCTACATTGAACCACCGCCGAATCTCGAAAATGCGACATTGCCAAACCGCACTAATATGAGTGAAAGAGAGGTATTTACCGATTTGGCGATCGCGTGCAAAGTGGTTGTGTGAGGAGTATTCGAAAGCAAACTGACTCAAAAAGTAAATATTTTTTGCCAATTTCATTCTTTTTTAGCTTTTTTCGTTTAAATAATATCAATTTATTTATATGTACACTGTTTTCTACGGTTATTTAGCAATTAAAAGAGCTATAATTCGTGATTTTAAGAGATTGATTTGCCGGTAAAATTTTGAGTTTAGTGATCAAAACGTGGTGTGTCTCACATTGAACCACCTGAGGGTGTTACACATTGAACCACGGTTTACTGTGTACACCCCAGTCGTTAAAGGAGTGTTTTTTACAATTATTTTAATTTAATTTTAATTTGTTATACCTATTATGGAAGGTACTTTTGTATTTATAATTAAAAACTGTTACTTTTGTTTTTATTATTAAAATATGATAAGAATTTGACTGAAAAGGTTTTGTGATGTATAAAACTAAGACTCTCGGTTTAATTGCATATGAATTAAAGTTATTTTTATAAACATAAGGCTGATTTTTATTATTACTGTTTATTATTATTATTATTACAAAGTATTTGCCTTATAAATTGAACTAGAAGACATCGTTAATAAGGTGTCTCAATGTGGACGATACCCTGGTTAAATGTGTACCACCTGTGGTACTCATTGAACCAAAAATCATTTTTCATAAAAACCTGTTTTACACCGAAACTAAAAGGAATATGAGAAATTAATGTTTTACAAAATTGAAGCTAAATAAATATGCTAACTATACACAAAAAATTAAAGGCATTGATGGAACATCCAGCCCACTATGAGAATTTGAAATTTACCTGGTTCAATGTGGGACAACTTACCATACTTACTTGTCTTATTATTAAGAAAAAACTTAATCGATGACAATCTTGCCTAAACGAGTAATGTGCAATTTAACTGAAACTCATTATTATACGTTAAATAAAAACTAAGAATAACGTCCTTTTACACATATAATAGAAGATACATAAATTAACAATACATGTAAGCAATACACTGCCTGTATCCGACAGTATCCAAATTAAAAACAATTTAAAGTACTTGCAATTGTGTTATTTCAAGTTCATTGACATGAAGCATTTTATATATTTTTATCTATTGTAAGTGGTTTTGGTGTAAATTAAAGTATTAAGAGTCTATTATGAGATTTCAACTTTTTAGTTTTAATTTTTATCAACTTTAGCGTTCTGGTAGTTACTATCAATGTTGATAAGAGCTTGTGTTCGCCACTTATTGTAATTTTTGACAGGGCTGATAATTTATGTCCAATATCCTTCTGCGAAGTAATGCTAGCGGACGAGGCGGCAAGTGAACAGGCATGGCTCTCTCGCTCCAGCTGGTATCCTAATACTAAACCTCCAACCACCGAGCCCAAGTCATCGAAGGCGCGTAGTGATCCAAGCGCACCTCAAAGACATGTCAGCAAAACCGTAGGGGCACAACAGGCCGAAACCTATTAGGAATCAAGGATTCAACTTCTGAAAGAGAAACCCGGGCCCCTGGAACTAAGCCAAAGAAGGAACAAAGAAAAAAAAACAGACTTTCGTCCTGTTGTGTGCGCATAGGCCTTAATGCTTTAGACAATCGCCTACCCCTTAAAATAGGTGTGATAATACTTAAGTATACTAAATTAACTCTCGCACATTAAATACATCTAACGCACGAGGTCACGAGGTCGCAAAAGCCCAAGTAGATTAAAATAATTAGGTACAATGTATGCATGTAGGCCCGGTCTACCCACTGAGCTGTACATAGCCATAACTATATATATGTAGTTACAAAGAACTCGAGTTTATAGTTTATCAGTTTCTTAGAATTGATACATCATATTATATTTGGTTACTGACGTGGCAGTCTAAAGGTAGTAGTTACCAACTTATTCAATACCTTTTTTGTAATTTTAAAATTAAAAACTGTTTTACATTCGATAAGGAAACTCTCCGAAGAAGATGTAATGAGTCTGGGTCGATCGGCCGCCTTCCTTCTTCTACCTCTAATCATGCAAAAGACCTTTCGTTGCGAATATTATATCCTAACATTTTACTGAGACTCTACCACAAGATGCGATCCATTGGACGACTTAAAATGAACTGTTATAGAGATGGAGCTATCTAAAGAAAGTGGAAGTATAATTCCATCCTTTTGTCTCGCTCACACGCCGACATTTCAATCGTCATGGTAGGGCCCAGATTCGCTTTTTAGGGTTCCGGAGCCAAATGGCAAAAACGGAACCCTTAGGTATAGTTTCGCCATGTCTGTCCGTCCGTCCTCGCTTTATCTCTGTGACCACTAGCACTAAAAAGCTGAAATTTGGTACCAATATGTATATCAATCACGCCGACAAAGTAGCCAAATAAAAATTGGAATAAAATGTTTTTATTAGGGTAGCCCCCCTACATGTAAAGTGGAAAGTGTTTTTTTTTATTTCAACCCTAACGTGTGATAATAATATACTGTTGGATAGGTATTCAAAAATGAATAGGGGTTTACTGAAATTATTTTTTGATAACATCAATAATTTCGGAAATAATCGCTCCAAAAGTAAAAAACAATGTGTTCCCCCCCCTCTAACTTTTGAACCAGAAGTTTAGAAAATATGAAAAAAATCTGGAAAGTAGAGCTTTATAAAGACTTTCTAGGAAAATTATTTTGAACTTGATGGGACGAACACTTTTTGAAAAATTGGGGACACTTATTGTGATAGACGGGAACCCTACACTGAGCGTGGCCGGACACGCTCTTGGCCAGTTTTTTTGTAAACGTCCAGACTAGAGTAAAAAGGCTCTTGATAAACTAGTACGCCTCACCATCAACGATTGCATCACTGCTTACCATCAGGTGTGATCGCAGTCAAGCTCTAGTTTATACCATATAAAAAAAAATGTGGTAAGAGAAGTTAACGCGATCGTAAACTACAAAAACCTTGGTCTAGGCTTTTTCTATTTGTCGCCAATTCGTCAGTTCAAAGCGGAACAGAGCTAGCATTGTAATATATATGTATACTATATTATATGACTGATAGAGAGTACAACACTAGTGTTTTGACCGCGAGCACGACTTCGGCTGCGTTACTAACGAACTCGACTGTTCCTAGAATCAGGGCCTGTGAATAACACCATTGTTTTAGTTGGGACTTTGTACTGATTTCTGGGATCAACAACACATTTAGTATATAAAATAAGCATTTGTCATATACGGGATGTTGGCAGTTCCTGTTTTGTCATCAGTATTGTTTATAATTGACTTTATTCACAGTTACCTACATATTAGAGTGCGTCTAATGAAAGCGCGACATAGTGTTTTTTTTTTTAATTTAATTGGCAACATTATTCTGCCGCAATTGTAGGAAATGAAAAACTTGTGAAGTGTAAGGACATGATTCTCCAAATATACCACATACAAAATATTTGGATTTTACCTCTTTTTCTCAGGTCGCGCTTTCATTAGACGGACTATATGCGTTCTTAATCCTAAAAGTCATCCTGTAGAAGTCAACGTTTCTTGATTATTTTACGAGTAACTCAAAAAGAGGAGGAATTTTTTTCAGTTTTATTTCTAAAATAAAAGTTCCGTCAAAATCGAGCCAGCCGTTTCGGAGATTCGCCCGAACAAATGGGCAGAAAAACTGGCAGTTCTTAAATGTTAAAAATTGAGTTTTAACTTCAGGTAGGTTATGTTTAATACATAATTATCAACAAAAAAATTGTTGTAGAAGTTTTTTTTTAATTAGTAGAGTACTAAACAAATGCGTGCTAGATTCTAGAAAGTTAACGTATTCGAATATCAATGTTGAATTCTTGAACAGTACCTACGTATATTATTAATGTATAAATGTTTATCTTCAAAACGTTTGCTGAAACTAATGAAGCGCGTTGTTCCCACGTTCCTTTAATATAAAACCGGGCAATAATTTCAGTATAGAAGTAAAGAGTTAAAAATAAATCGCGTGAATGATTTGGCAATCTGCCCGGAGACATCGCACGATACTGTTCGTATACGGAAATACCGATAACTAGAGGTATTAACTCATTTTTAAACTTACCATCATCTGCCTAGCCTTTTCCCAACTATATTGGGGTCGGCTTCCAGTCAAGCCGGATTTAGCTGAATACCAGTATTTTACGAGGAGCGGATGCCTACCAGACCTCCGCAACCCATTAACTGGGGTAACGCGGTACTTCATGGCAAGACTGGAGTCAGATTTACTGCCTTCTGACTATCCGTAACGACTGCCAAAGATCTACAAAATTACAGCTGGGACCAACGGCTTTACGTGCTTTCCGAGGCACGGAGGAAACTCGGTATGTCAAGATGGTCACCTAAACACAGATTAACCTTAGCAAGCGTTTCTTAAATTTGAAGATTGACCCGTGCAGCTGTTATTATCGAGACACGAGCTCCTCAATTAATTTTTAAATTTAATTTACACTTATTTGACATACAGGAGAGAAGTACAAATTTTTTGTAACTTATTTTACGTGTCAGACACTCATTTAAGAAAATGGTTTACTTAATATTTTACGAGTACCTATTCATGTGGATGGATGAAGAGGAAGAGGGAGGCCAACGACAAGTTGGTTAATGCGTTGTGTGAGGATTAATCTGATAGGAAAGAAAAGAGAGTGATAGGGCGTTTGTGCACTACACGGAATTTTACCGTCCGGCTGTCAGATTTACATCAACTTTCGTTGAAATTCATTGACAATAGTAAGAAATCCGGACGGTAAAATTCCTTGTAGTGCACAAACGCCCATAGCATGACGGGTGTCAGCATAGAATGGAAGAAAAAAACATGTTACACCCACTCTAAATAACACGAAACAAGGGCAGGAAGACGATGATTTGTTTACTAAAAATACGTCAATCATTTTAATTTCTTTTTCTTCTAAAATAGGTATGGCGTCTGGCGTCACAGGGTGGACGTACGACCTGGCGAGGGTCGCGGGAATACGATGGATGCGAGACGCACAGGACCGGTCGCTGTGGCGACGCTTGGGGAGGCCTATGTCCAGCAGTGGACGTCTTTCGGCTAAGATGACGATGATGGCGTCTATTGATCGCTTTCTGTATAGCCCACTGCAGATCTCATCCGAGTGGCAGATGTTCTTGGGGTTGAACGAAGTCGGATGGTGGTGAATGGTATTTCTCTCACAACTTACATCTCATTGTGGTGGTGTGGTCAGTGGAAACAGTTTTGGCAGATTGTGTTGATGACTCGCCCGTTGGTCTAATGGTTAGTGACCCTGACAGCGAAGTGACCTTGAAAGGATTCCTTTTCTCCCTTTAAGATATGGAACCCTAATGAAGGTAGGAAACCACTGTCACTGACAGCCCTGTTGGTCTAGTGGTCAGTGGCCCCGACTGCTATACCGGAGGACATGGATTCGATTCTCACTCAGGAAAAATGTTTGTGTGATAAGCACGATCATTTGTTCTATATCCGGGTGTAATTTATCTATAATATGCTGCCAGTCTTTTGGGCACATTACCCGTGGACAGCGATGTGGAGGAGTTTTTTGACGCCATACTTTAGTTCGATTTAAGTTGGTTATAATTAGTTCTGAGTTTTTATTATACTGTAATTACCTAGTTAATTACTCAGATACCCGCGAAACGAGACACAATAGTAAAACAATAACAGCGCGGTCTCATTGGACCGGTTGGGGATTCAAACGTTAATAATATTTGCATGTATGAATTTGGAAATATATAAGTATGTTTATCAGTTATAGCATAAGCTCTACTTAGTTTTGGACAAACTGGCGTTGTATATAAAAAAAAAATTCTTACCTGCGGACAATCTCCAATATAGTGTCCCTTCTTAAAGCATAGGTGGCACATGTACGCCGGTGGGGGTGGGCGAGGTGGTCTCCGCAGGGACAGCGCGGCCAGCTGCTCCGCCAAGGAGCTGTTGTCATCCGCCGGTGGGGCTGCTGGGCCTGACGCTGCGGTCGGCAGCGGACCCCACACGGAACCGGGCACCCACTGGAAAGTTATTACATTACATTACATTATCGGCCTTACAATGTTCCCACTGTTGGGACTCAGGCCTCTTCTCTAGGAGAGGAAAAAAGTAGTCTGAAAAGTTATATAAAAGTTTATTAGACAGGAAAGCCTCCCACAAGGTGGACCGACGACTTGGCGAGTGTTGCGGGAATCCGATGGATGCGAGACGCACAGGACCCGTCGTTATGGTGAGGCTTGGGGGAGGCCTATGTCCAGCCGTGGACGTCTTTCGGCTGAAATGAAGGATGAGATAGGAAAGAGACACATGTTAGTCTATTAGTTGTTTTTGCTAAATAATAAATACGCCTGCTTCTGGGACATTTAAGTCATAATTTCAACCGTAAGTAGCATAACATAGCATCAAACTTATAATGTTCCCACTGCTGGGACTCATGCCTTCTCTCTAGGAGAAGGAATGGGCCTTAATCCACCACGCGTGCCCAGTGCAGCTTGGTTGATGGTACATATAGATTCTTTCACATCAGTTTTATGAATATAAACGCATGTTGCACTTTTAGTAGCAGCATAACAGTTCATCATCATCATCGTTGGTCCTTTGATAATGAATGGCTCAGTCAGTACTCAGCACGAGTGATAGGCCTTCTCGTCCGAAATTAAATTTGGTCCTTCGAACCGGATGAAGCCAGCCACCTGTATGGTGATCAAAATAAAGGGCGAGATTTTATCTGAAATATCTAGTAGTTGTAATTAGTTTAGAGTTTTTATTATTTTTTATTATAACTATAAATATAGAAGGTTACGTATTTTCTAAATTTCTAGACCATATACACAACAAACAGTAAAGACAAAAATAAAAAAAAAACGGTGACGATATTTATTAAAAAATACAAAGATGTGTGAAAACTACAAAGATGAACGCGCGGTGTACAATAAAGAGTATATAAATAAATAAATAAATAAGATGACGTTCTCCATAAAACCTATAAAGTTATCAATGTTATCATGCTACTCGTATTTATTAATTAAATCAGAACTAACCATCAAGTCACTACAGGCCGCCATTGTGCTACCACGACATTCTTAGACGTCCTTAATCGCGACCAATATGCGGGAACGATTAGACAAATAAAATTGCAGTAAATAATGACCCGCGCGACGCGATTGGTCGGCGAAGGCGCGTACGCGCATCTGTTCAACGAATTATTGCGCCCGCGCACTCGTTCCAATTTCGAACCGTTGACGCTCTGAATCACGCGCGGACACAAATGGGCTAAATGCTAATGCGTGTTTTTTGAACGTTCCTTATTGATTTGTTAGACAGTTAAAAGGGGACTTTGATATAAGAGCTTCTTGCTGCTTCGTTGTTGGACAAATTCAGACGGTATGCCAGACTGTTTATTTGGAAATTGGATCAAGATTAGTTCTCAATGTGAAAAGAGAAAAACGGTATGACAATTTTGACCGAGATGGGTTTGGATTTTCCAAAACATAACCCATCTCGGTCAAAATTGTCATACCGTATATTTTACAAATGGATTTTTTACGCAGATTAGAGAGCAGTAATGGCCTAATCGTAACTGCCCCGACTTGCAAAGTTGTAGGTCGCGAGTTCAAACCCAGCCAGGCGCATTACTTTGTGTAATTTTTTTTTCATCACTGCTGGTCTCAAAACGGTGAAGGAAACCGGCATGTCCTAGAACCAAAAATTCATCACGTCTATACCAATCTGCACTGGGCCCGCGTAGTAGGTTACGGCCCATTCCTTCTTTTAGAGAGGAGGTCTGTGTTCCAACAGTGGGAACATTACAAGGTCAATTATAATGAGTATAATTATGCAGAATAAACCTCTTTCACGCAGGCGAAGCCGTTGGCAGAAGCTAGTCGCCATTATACAAACAGACAGACGCAGTCTGAGAGTAGGTATTAGGGATTGCAATCCAGCAGCGTTTTCAATCCAGCTGGATTTTTGCTGGATTGACCTGAATCCAGCTGGATCCAGCGCGGATCCAGCAAAATGTGGAACGCAAATAAAAAGGCGACATTTACATTTTTTTAATTAAGTAATTTGTATAATAACTTCTAACGATAATTTAATCTATGAAACCTTTCACTAATTTGCTTTCGTTTCTTAACCATTTGAGATCAAAAGAAACAAACTTAAAATTAAATAACATATACCCTTGTAGGGACATCTGACGTCACAGAATCCTGCATCATGCAAGCTAAGTTCTCAGCGCGATTTGAATAGATACAACAGCCCGAAATCATCTATCGGGCAGTTGCCATTACACAGTTGTCATCACATATAACAATTACGGATGCAATTCGAAACTAAACAATAGAAATTGATACGTTTGCGGATCCGCATCGCTGGATCCAGCACTATATGCTGGATCCAGCATATTTAAAAAGGCGCTGGATCCAGCTGGATTGCTGTATGCTGGATCCAGCAATTGCAATCACTAGTAGGTATATTATAAGAATTATGACGTGTTTTGGAGAGTTGACGAGTGTGACGAATAAATTAATGACAAACACGTAATGTGCGGAAACATTGTCTTAATCTGAGCAAATATAAAGAGCTCAAAGATGTTTGAGCTCTTCATACAGGCACAGATAATATAATATAGGTACTCGTACCTACTAGCGTATTACAGGTATGTTCTTTTCTAATCAAACACAATGTCGTCTTGCCTTGTTTGACATTGATAATCTAAAAAGTAATGATATAATAATAATAGTATAATTATGATGCTCCTATTTAGATTATGTTATCTTGATTTTGGGTTTCCCATTTGTATTTATAGAGCTAATATAACAATTTGTACTTTTACACGTGATTTTAATAAAATTAGCACCTAATGGTTTGTTTATTAGGAAATAACAAAATATTCCTTTTATGTTTTAACAATTATTACATAAATAGTATGTGATAATTGTTAATATAAATAAAAATCAATATCCATATTTAAAAATCACACTAACTTGGCAACAAAGAATCCTTTCGGAAACCTGAGTTTGTAAAGTATCTTACAGGACATGGTCTACCCGTGTATCAAACTTCATCCAAATCGATTAAGCAGTTCGAGCGTGAAGAAGTAAACATACATATCACATATGTACGAAGACAGACATAATATTGTACGTCAGTGGCGAGGGGTAGACTTGCGTGCGAGTTAATCCGCTACTTATTCCAAAAATATTATAAACCTGACCTAATTAAGCGACGGAAAATCTTAACTGTGAGATTCAGAAACCGTCGCTCAACTAACAACGCCATCTAGTGACCGCGTTCCCAACTTTTTTCACAAATTCACAATTTCCTCAAAAGATGACGCAGTGAACCAATATTTATGTAAACGCAATTTTAAAAATAGTATGTAAAATATATTATTAAAGTTCACTCACCAAATGCAGTTCGCTCAATGATGCAATAAATCCAAACCGGCGTTTTTATTAATTGTCGTAACACTCGTAACTTAATTTTGGGAACAGGATTTGGTTGCAATACAAAGAATCAATTAACAATATTATATCTCTAACATGAATTAATGCCATTACTAAATAGCACGAAATATATGTACAGTAACGTTAAAAACAAAAAAAAAACAACTACAAACAGAAAATGAAAGATAACCGCCATGATAATTCGGTTGTATAAAAAACCCTACCAAATAAGATGTATTACTCGCCAATATCAGTTATTATGCAGTGAAATTCATTCTTATTTTGGAATCATTATAATTGCACAATGAATGAATTTTTCTTTCTCGCTTGCACCTATGCAATGTTTACTGTCTTCTTCCTCATAACTCGGTCCGGATCGAGTTATATTGAGTTCAATTTTCTACGTGCGAAAACGAGACGGCAAGAGTTCGAGTAATAGGCGTTAGTTTATAGGAAAGAAAGAGATAGATGCGTATTATGGGTTTTAGTTGTTTGAAAAGGTAATCCGGTGTTTTTCGGCTTATGATTTTGGCATTGACGACAAATGTTGTATACATTTAAAAAAATCGAAGTAATTGAACAATAGAAGGGTTGTTGACCTATAGATTTCTGTTTCAAAGTGAACTCGTAAGGAATGGAGTTATATGAAGGCTTCGCGACTGTTGTACGTTTGTTTAATAATATGGCTAGCTATTAATACCACCGCTTGTGGGTGGAGTAATTTTCGGAGACTATGTGTTTGAAGATAAATATATCCATGGAATGCCTTAGTTTCTTTTGGTTGTTACTTACAGCTTTAGATTATCGATTGCGATCAGTAAAAGACCACTTGGCAATAGTTTAAGTAGATAAGGATGCATAGCCTATCATCATCATCATCAGCTCATGCGAAAGACGTCCACTGCTGGACATAGGCCTCCCCCAAGCGTCGTCACAACGACCGGTCCTGTACGTCTCGCATTGATTGGATTCCCTCGTCTTGCCAGGTCGTCGGTCCACCTTGTGGGAGGCATAGCCTATGCTCCTACTTAATTTGGAGGGAAGTTGAAATCCATACTTCCATATTAAATGTGTAAAATAACTTAAAGAAGTTACTCTGCCTGTCTGTCTATCTGTTACGTTTTAGCGGTAATTCTACTGAACCGATTTTGATGAAATCTGGTACAGAGCTAGCTTGAACCCCAAGAATGAACATAGACTTTTTATCTGTCTTTTACTTCGCCTTTACGTTCGCTATAATCAACATTAACCGGACGAAGCTGCTGGTAGAAGATAGTAATTAAAAATTATAATAATACTTCTCCATTCACCCATTCATGCTTCTCCATTCTTTATTTACTTCTTTATTCTCTTCTGATTAATTTCGTTGCGGAGTCGTAGGGACCGCTGACTATTTCTACGACAAGACATCGTCATAGTATTACAAACGATCCCGTGTCGTCAACGGCGCGTATTATTCCACGCGCCTCAAAGAGATGTCTGGAAACCTCTACGGTCCTCTAGGGTCGAAGCCTAGTAGGGTCTAGGTTGACGAAAGATAACCCCGGGACCCTGGAATTAGTGCAGAGAAGGAACAGGAGGTTTCAGGTTTTAGTCAGTAGAAGTCTGACACGCCCTCGCGCTTCGTCCAGAGCGGGAGACGTCATTTTGATGATTTTCCACCTTAAAAAAAAGTATTAAAAAACATCGTTCATCATTCCGTTGGACACCATTTTTGATTGTGACTTTCAGAAGTTTTTTTATTGAGGCTGATAATTAATTAATTACTAACTGAAAGTATAGAACAGAAATACAACGGAAATTACATACAAATCCTAAACTATGCGGTATGCTTCACTAACACCAAAAATATTTTTATGTTGCACTTTATTGAAGGAGGTAATTTGAACATGGTTAATGGATAACTTATTTTATTTTTACGCATATTTATGTTGTTGTTTTGTTTTATTGTGACTAGTACGACTGTATGACGTCTTCCGGTCCTTGTTTCGTAACTCCAGCATCTTCCTGCCCCGCCTACTATTTGTTTATCTAGTCTATCTATTCTATATCAATCAATAATAATAGTTTTTTTCTTTAAGACTGTACCAGTATATGTGTTCATTACTAGCTTCTGCCAGTAACTTCGGCCGCATGAATGTAAAAAATAAGTAACATGTTACTCAGTAAATATTTAGCTTTCCAATGATGAAAGAATTTTTGCAAACGGTCAAGTAGTTTTTGAGTTAAATCATAACATACAAACAAATAAAAAAAATCCTCAGTAATCCTTTGTAATATTACTTTAGATATAGAAATTATAGTACCTAGGTAGTACCCACTCAGTAACTTTTATGACTTATTATACTACTTCAAATTTTAGAAACAGTAACTTTTTAGCTTTTTCAAATGACTTGACTAGGACCGCCACATTTTTTGGAAGAGAATAATTTGTACATATTTTTTTAAACATTGTAATAAATATAAAAATACTTACCAATAAATAATGATTATAATGTAGTTTTTAAACATTGTCGTGAATTGTCATGAATAGAAAAGTTTGAAAAGCGCGATCTCGCTGCTCGAAAGTTTTGGCGGTTCCAAAATGCGTTTTGTATTTTAAATATAAGATTAAATTAAAAAGAATGATCAAATTTTGTTTCACGCTGAAGTTATTAGTATTTTTCGTAACTAGCATATTATTTTTCTTTAATTCATGAATCCCCGACCGGTCCTATGAGACCGCGCTGTTATTGTTTTACTATTGTGTCTCGTTTAGCGGGTTGATAGGTTAATAGATATAAAGTTTTTACAAAGGGACAAATATAGTACAATACTAGTCCACGTGCCAACCCTAGTTTTGACACCGTCAGATCTGGTTCTATTCTATCTCACAAATCGCCATTACAATTACAAAAAAAATGTCTCCAGTGGTGTGATCTCCCGGTAAACGGAAAAGCGTCCAGAAGTGTTATGCTGACAGACGTGTGATGGAAACCAGACAGGTAACGCGGTCTAAATATAGAGTAACGGTCGACCGCCGTGCACCCCACCTTTTGTGAACGGGAATGCGCGTAAATGTTACTCTGGTATGCTAGGAAATGATGCTTTATTGTTTTCTTTACCCCTTTTTAGTTCGGAAATCTATATTTGACTAGCTGCTCAAAATCCAAAATCAAAAAATGATTTTATTTCACATGGGCCTACTTGGGCCCTTATAAAACATCAGAAGTTAGTGTACGGTTCCAATTTGTCGGTTCCTATGTAGAAGAACCGGCAAGAAACTCCATGGTTACTCTTTTTAAAAAAATATTGGGTTTACAATACATTGTTTCATATTGGGTACAATACGGCAACCCGCTACCTTACAACCAGCGGCTTCGCCCGTGTCAGTGCAAAATATATAGGATCGGGTGTCTCACATTGAACCAGGCAGCTACATTGAACCACCGCCGAATCTCGAAAATGCGACATTGCCAAACCGCACTAATATGAGTGAAAGAGAGCTATTTACGTTCCGTTCCTGCCCACTAGTTTGCGTGGCGATCGCGTGCAAAGTGGTTGTGTGAGGAGTATTCGAAAGCAAACTGACTCAAAAAGTAAATATTTTTTGCCAATTTCATTCTTTTTTAGCTTTTTTCGTTTAAATAATATCAATTTATTTATATATACACTGTTTTCTACGGTTATTTAGCAATTAAAAGCGCTATAATTCGTGATTTTAAGAGATTGATTTGCCGGTAAAATTTTGAGTTTAGTGATAAAACGTCGTGTGTCTCACATTGAACCACCTGAGGGTGGTACACATTGAACCACGGTTTACTGTGTACACCCCAGTCGTTAAAGGAGTGTTTTTTACAATTATTTTAATTTAATTTTAATTTGTTATATTATGGAAGGTACTTTTGTTTTTATAATTAAAAACTGTTACTTTTGTTTTTATTATTAAAATATGATAAGAATTTGACTGAAAAGGTTTTGTGATGTATAAAACTAAGACTCTCGGTTTAATTGCATATGATTTAAAGTGATTTTTATAAATATAAGGCTCATTTTTATTATTACTGTCTATTATTATTATTATTACAAAGTATTTGCCTTATAAATTGAACTAGAAGACATCGTTAATAAGGTGTCTCAATGTGGACGATACCCTGGTTAAATGTGTACCACCTGTGGTACACATTGAACCAAAAATCATTTTTCATAAAAACCTGTTTTACACCGAAACTAAAAGGAATATGAGAAATTAATGTTTTACAAAATTAAAGCTAAATAAATATGCTACCTATACACAAAAAATTAAAGGCATTGATTGAACATCCAGCCCACTATGAGACTTTGAAATTTACCTGGTTCAATGTGGGACAACTTACCATACTTACAACAATGATACTCAGTGATAAAGTAGCATTTTAATTGTGAAAGAATTTTCAAAATCGTTTCAGTAGGTCTAGAATTTATTTATTACAAACAAAAACACAAATCTTGTGTCTTTATTATAATGTAGTAAGTATAGAGGTAAAGTATGACCTTTTTTAACCTGCCAAAAAGAGGGCTGTTATAAGTTTTTCAGTCTGCAGCGTAGCTCTTAAAAGGGTGAATCGATTTGAATGCGTTTTTTTTAGTTTGAAAGTAATTAAGTAAGATTTTTTTTATTTCATCAAAATCAGTTTAGTCATTTAGATAGGACGAGGTTAAAATGAGTTTGAGCCACCGAATGTTTGTAAATATGGCCAAGTGGGGTTTCAAATTAAGGGATGTATGTATGTAAGTACACGATGGTACATAGAAACATAACCCTATTTGGTTACGTATTCTCAATCATTTTATACACCTAATGGGCCTACCACACGTACAAGCTTCACCACAGTTTTGCCTGCGCAGGCCGATTCCGTGTACAAAATAGTCCAAAGTAGTTTACTGTAGTAGTTTAATTAAATACCTTTATTGAAAGGTAGGAAATCATCTTATGACTTTCTCCGCCCTTTCGTTCCACCCTAGAGCGGAAAAAGTTTACTACTTTGGACTATTTTGTACACGGAACCGGTCTGCGCAGGCAAAACTGTGGTGAAGCTTGTGCGTGTGGTAGACCCATAATGGGAGATTTGAATAAGTGTTTACAATCAGGCTCAAGTGTTCACAAGAGGCATCAAGATGATCAAAGTGGCGCACCGGACGTCAATCGTAAAGGCAACTGGACACTCACAGTCGCCGACAATCGTCGCGTACCACATCTACAGAGTAACCAGAAACAAATGATGCTGTTACGGAGTTAAGGAAGTGGCACTGATAAGGCGAGATTATTTTGTTAGAACGCAAACTGAAAGCGTTTATTTTAATTACATTATTCATATACCTACAGGGTTATTTGTAAAACACTGGCAACCTATCAGGACTATGTTACTATCGTAATAAATAATGACTATTGTTCTATGACTTTTGAAAAAATATCATATTTTAGTTCATCATGTTTTCATACAAAATTAAAAATATATTTAAATTTAATGTTCCTAATATTACAAAGTCTATGCGAGGCAAGTGATGGTACAGTTATAGCGGTATGTGTAGGTAGGTACAGCAAAATACAGAGTGAAATGTGTTAGAAGTAGAACAACAAATCCTTGAAGAACTGTTTTTGTTATGTATAATGTTTTGTACAAAGTCATAGATGAATAGTAGTTGTTTATGATGTCAGTAATACAGTCCTGCAAGATTGTTAGTGTTTTACAAATAACCGTGTATAGGTTCTTTTTGAAATTTTAGTCAACCAAAAAATAATTTAACTACATATCTTCATGGAGTATGTACTTACGTCTCAATGGCGAAGAACGTTTAAGAGTCTCTAAGAAGTTTAACAATAGGTCTTAGCATGTTGACAAAGTGAATAATTTTCTAAAAAATATATTGAGATGTGGACGATTGAATCCCGAAGTATCAAAATGTGTAGGATTGATTCCCGATACCAAAATGACATGGCCGAAAATACATAACTATGCCCAAAAAAAATTGTTTACGTTCGAATTTTTTTTCTTTGTTTTGAAAAGTCATTGTATAACTGTCAGTAAAGTCACTAAAAGCCACTATGTTCCTTTAATTGCCCTTGTCGTTCCGTTTTAACTCTATCAAACAATAGCGACAATTTTTTTTATCGCTTAGTACAAATGCTGTTTTAGTATAATTATATGTAGGTAGTAAAGTTCTATGTTACCTATTAGTAAAAGATTTAAAAGACACTTATAATGTGCCATCAATTGCGTTTATCATTTCATCGTCATCATCTTAGCCGAAAGACGCCCACAGCTGGACATAGGCCTACCCCAAGCGTCGCCACAACGACCGGTTCTGTGCATCTCTCATCTATCGGATTCGTGCGACCCTCGCCAGGTCATCGGTCCACCTTGTGGGAGGCCTTCCAACGCTGCGTCTTCTGGTCCTTTAGCCACCATCGACCACTGCTTTGCCCACTGCCACTTAAGTTTAGCGGTTCTTCGGAAAGTTACTGCAGTAACGTTAGTTCTTCCGTAAAGAACTAACGTTACTGCAGTAACGTTAGTTCTATACGGATATTTTCATTTCTGATATGATCACGCAAAGAAACTCCGAGCATAGCCCTTTCCATTGCCCAACATTTTACATTACAACATTGAAAATCCAGTGCGATATTTCAGAAACATAGTTTTGCCATCACACTCGATTACACCACGTTTCTTTGGCTTGACTTTTATATCTTGCGAGAGAAAATAAACAGAGTCTCGGTTGCAGTTTAAATCGCTGTTTTCATCTTCACGCCTTTGTATTTTCGAGCTAGAAGTATCTCAGGCACTCAGAAGTTTTTCTCTGAATTGTAATGTAAACAAGATCAGCTGGCTTGCAGTAAAGTGTTGAGATACAACATTTGGTTCAATTCTAGGTTGCTAGGAAATGGTAGCAGTTGTTAATAGTTACGGACCGTAGTGAGAGGGAATAGAATGTGGTCGCAACCTTAATGCTAGCGAAGGAGATGGCCACAAACGTGATGGAATGGACATCCTCATGCCGCAATCACCGCCTCAAAAGACGCCCTGGGTGTCGGGGTTGTAGTTAGGTCCCCGACCAGCATAGGGGCGGGATTGTGGACAACTAGCAATGGGTAGCTCGCCGTCCACCCGTTCATTAGGTACCGATCCCTAGTAGGCGACAGCGTGTAGCGTCTCAAAAAGATGTCAGCAAAACCGCAGGGTCCATTCACGATAAGGCCACTTTTTTTTTAATAGAAACCGGTAGTCCTAAAAAGCAAAGGCCAACTAAAGGAAGTAGCAATTTTTTTTGTTAGTTGCTCTAACTAAAAAAATAGCTGAAAAAAACTGAACTTGGAGAAGACCTTTGACTGAAATGATGATAATGATGATGAACTTAATCAATAAAGAACTCCAATCCTGTATTTCAATTAAAATTGTCAAGGTCGATAAGATAAAAAAAAAGATGATGCTACTCGTATTTGCGCGTTTAAAAACAAACCAGTAGAAATAAGACTAAAACGGACAATTCCCAGCTGTGAGACTGAAAGGTACATATTTTACAGAAAACCGAATTGAATTCCCAAATTCTGGCTACCTATACACATCACTACTTGCTTTTATACATGGAGTATCATGCTAAATCAGTGGTTCTCAACCCCTAACAAAACGTGACCTAAAATATGGTCCGTGAAACGACTAAAAATTCCAAAGTTATATTGATAAATTGTACAAAAAGTAATATTGATGAGATCAGATTCAAATTTTCTATAAAAAGTGTTGTGTTTTTCATGCTCGTTACTTTTAATTGCAATGCTGCAATTTATTGATCTATACTATTATTTTAAGGAGCTAGATGTATTTTTGTTTGTTATTAAAAAACTACTGCAACAATTTAAGAAATCCTTTCATCAGCAGAATACTACTATCACATATAATTTTATTTGGTGAAGCCGCTGGCACACATAGTTAAACTTTCATTTGGACTTCTGTCCCCCGCTAAAAACAAAAACAGTCAAAGTGGACCTTGGCGACAAAAAGTTTGGGCGCCGCTGTCTAAATGAACAGTACCAATTAATAACAGTAGCTCTGTGTATGCGTAAATATCGCGTATTTAATTTTTTATGTCAATGACCCCAGTGGCCCGATTTAGGCGCAATTTCTTAGCTGTTTAAGCCGTATAGAACTATTTTGATCACTCCTCCGGCAATGCTTTGGTTACTACTGAACTTTGCTATTGCGGATATGCACTTCGATGTTTGGTGCCGATATTAAATCTCCTTGCTTAGTCAACTATTTGAGTTCTTTTCGACAATAGTTTTTTATGATGAGTTTTGATAAATTATGAAACAGTTCTGAAGATTGTTTAAAAGATATTCTGATGCCAATCGGTAAAACAAATCAGCTTTTTATGGAGCAGTATCGTTTTAAGTCTTGTTTATAAGGATTACCAACGTATTAGCGGCAATTAGGACCACATAAACAACTTGGTCTTCATGCCCTTATGAGCCGACTCTAACTCCAATACCCCTTTAAGTAGTTTAAATTGTTTGTAACGTAACATTATGAAACTAATAGAGTAATCCACCGTTGACTCACTCTTACTATGAAACTGTAAGATTTATTTTGTTACACTGTGACGTCACACAGTTATATGGATCAGGTAGAAATGCTAATACATCACGATAGATTGTTGACTATACAACTATTTGTCTAGACTTTGTATATTCCTCACTTCCAAGAAGGTTGGTCGTCCGATGAGAAAAGTATGGACTGTTGCAATATTTGAAATAAAAAAAAACTAAAATAATGATTCTATTTTTGAACGAATCAAGATGGTTTACTAGTTACTACTTTTTCAGCGTTTGACAGGGAGAGGTAGCGTGTAATATGCTCTAATCGAACACATGAAGAATCAGAGAAGAATACCTGATCATTCTGGTCGTGGGTCAAGTAGAGCCAGCCTAGCAGGGCTTGGGGACAACCCTCGGTCTTGCCGCACCACTGGGGCAGGTCGGCACCGAGCGCAGTCGGCGACATGGCACCATAACACTATCACAGCACTGTAACGGGTAACCGATAACCGGGTTTTTTCTTGAAAATAGTAGTCTTTGTTTGTACGTCAGGCCATCGCGTCGCGGCCCGGTCGGCGGGTATTTTGGGACGCGCTCGGGTCCACGGGAAGCGCGTGCGCCGGCTACGTCGAGACTAGCGCTCGCCGCCGCTCCTTAAGACGGGAGATGTGGCTATTAGGGACGTCTGGCCTCTGATTTTGTTTAGATATCGACTGCTCACTGCACGGCCTCGATACTAAGATTTCTTAAAAATATAATAATTTTGTTAAACGAAAGTTATAATGCTATACGGCCTACATAGCTCCATCTCTCATAAATGAATATTATTAGTGTGAGAGACACTGATGTCATATCAGAAGGTTCCCTGAATCAGTCAATGTGATGATACTTGGGGAGACATATCACAGTGGATTTCCTTCGACTGAAATGATTATATGCTAATCGATAGCTATGGAAGTTAACAGCTCTGTGAGGCTGTAAGATTACAATGAATCCAAAATAATTTATAAAAACGACCCCCTGAATGCATAATATTTTTCAGCACTTATTGACATTAAAATGTTGGATAAAAAGTTAAAGATAAAAATAAATTAGACAACAGAGAAAACAGAATAACGACTTGATCAGAATTTTAGATTTTTTTCTACCTTAATTAGAAAGTATAATGCTGAGACATGTTGTTGTGTATTTTATTTAAGATATCTACAAATCAGTTCGGTTATTCTGTAACTAGCTACTGCGCTGTCTTTTAGGTTTTGCAATTACTCAAATCGGACTATAGTTCCAATCAACAATCTCCATATTTTTGCTGAAGTTTTGCCACAATATCAAGGAAATATCTATTCACCGATATCGATAATAGTGTCACCTCACTAGTGCGAGCATGTGGGCGCACCCGTCCGCGCCGGGCCAGTCGGGAGAGCAATATTTTGGTTCACTCCGTACCACGACATAGCAGGCGACAGCAGATATCGCTGCGTTACGTGGTAGCGGTAATAATCTTACAGCAGTTGATTGAGTCTTTAGAGATCTAAAGTCAGTTTTATATACATACTTACCCTGAAACTAAATTGACATAGGCAAATGTCAAACTTACAATAATAATGATGCCAGTTCTTTTATGTTGTGACGACAAGCCACATGTCATTTTAGTCTCAAAGATTAAAAAACGGACTTTAGGGCCGGTTTCACCATAGCTACGATTAAGTTTCCGATATCTTGCTTGGCAGATAATTTCATAGAAATTCTGTTCGATTTTTACATTTATTCAGGAAGAATTGGCTATTCGGATATTGTGATACAAGATACAGTCACTTTTTAGGGTTCCGTAGCCAAATGGCAAAAACGGAACCCTTATAGTTTCGCCATGTCTGTCCGTCCGTCCTCGCTTAATCTCTGTGACCGTTAGCATTACATAGCTGAAATTTGGTACCAATATATGTTGTATGTATAGTATGTCAATCACGCCGACAAAGTAGTAAAACAAAAATTGGAAAAAAATGTTTTATTAGGGTAGCCCCCCTATATGTAAAGTGGAAAGTGTTTTTTTTTTTTAATTTCACGTTTTAATTTCTAACGTGTGATATATTGTTGGATAGGTATTTAAAAATGAATAAGGGTTTACTAAAATCATTTTTTGATAATATCAATATTTTCAGAAATAATCGCTCCAAAAGTAAAAAACAATGTATCCCCCCCCCCCTCCTCTAACTTTTGAACCATAAGTTTAGAAAATATGAAAAAAAACTGGAAAGTAGAGCTTTATAAATACTTTCTAGGAAAATTATTTTGAACTTGATGGGACGAACAGTTTTTGAAAAATTGGGGACACTTATTGTGACGGACGGGAAACTACGGAACCCTACACTGAGCGTGGCCCGACACGCTCTTGGCCGGTTTTTATAATCTTAGTAACTTTAAAGCAGGCACTGCATTAGACCAACACACAGTTGGGCCACGTTTGATTTGTACGTAGAACGACATCGCGTGGCGCGGATCTAATGTAGCTCTACAAGTCTAGTTGCCATATAAAATGTATGGAGACCGACGCGCCCAGATCAGCGTACGTGGCCCACGTGTGCGCAAATTAATTCTAGCTTAAATCTTGACCTTCAAAAGTGTCTTGTAATGGTCTAATTTAAATAAATGATTTGACTTTGACGCTTCAGCAAAAGAGTCCGTCCAATATTAATGGTTTATAGTTTTGTAATTCCATTTAAATTCCGCCAAACGTACAGCGATTTGCCCCCGGTACATGGTGGACATTCATTTAGTGTACAGCAAGGAGTAAGTAGTTGGATTCCCTGCCAAAACCTGTATTTCGTGATAGCTACAAACCTGTGCATCTATGACTAGGTTACTTCAATACTCAACTCAATATGTATCTGTTACTGTAAAAGCCCGAGCTATGGTAAATTCTAAGATTTTCCAGTAAATCTTAAGATTTACAAACTCTTAATGGTAAAAGTCCGAACCATTCTATGATCATCGTTTATTTCGGACTTTTACTACCATTTACTTGGTAAATCTTAGGATTTACCTCAAAGACACGGTAAATGTTGAGATAAACATTATCAATAGATAGGTAACGATTTGACTGATTAGTAGTACTTGATGTTTAATAATTACTCATAGGTACGTAAGGCTTTGAATAATTATTATTTAAAATAATTAATTAAAAATTATGCATTATTCTGTAAGACTATGGACCCTGTACTTAACACTAAGCTACCTAGAAACTTATGACTTCCTAAGTGACCGTCAATACGGCTTTCGCCGAAATTGGTCAGCTAGTGATCTTCTAGCGTGTACCATTCGTATCTGGAGTGAGGCCTAAGCCTGGTACCTTTGGGTATACAGACGACAGTACTGTTACTGAGAGATACATATCCAGTGCACGAACTAGTGGGTCACAGTGATCCAGTCTCTCCGAGTGCCTAAAATTGAGCGCTTGAATTGGTCCTTGGGGGTAGTCACTGAATGGGGCAATGCCAATTTGGTCAAATTCAATGCTGCTAAAACCCAGGCGTGTCTGGTTTCCGCTAAAATGAGACAATTCAGTCCTCCTCCTACTTTCCTGGGTGCAACCGTGCCGATAACCGAACATCTTGATCTTCTTGGTGTTACGTTGACGTCGACTCTCAACTTTTCTCCATATAAGCTAGGAATCCTTGCAAAGGTGAGACAGTACTTCACGCCGGAACAGCTGCTCACACTTTATCAAGCGCAAGTTCGATCTTATATGGAGTATCCTTTCATCTTTGGAAAGGATCTGCCCGATACCAATCAGCTTAAAGCGCTTGAAGTAATTGAAAGGAGAGCCAAGAGGATCATTGGTAATGATGCACTCGTTGAGTCGAGGCTTCAAAGTCTTGAGCATCGACGCCGAGTCGCTAGCCTGTCGGTTTTCTACCGGTTGCATTTTGAAGAGTGTGCGTCGGAATTGCCTAACCTAATTCCGCCTAGCCCGTTCCATCATCGGACCACCAGGCGTACGGCGATGCGCCAACGGTACATGATAGACACCCTCCTATACGCACAAAACGTTTTGGGAACACATTTATTGTACGCACAGCCAAGGAGTGGAATTCCCTGCCGGAGCCTATGTTTTCTGCAGCTACAACTCAGGAATCTTTAAGTCAAGAGTGAATAAGTAACTTCTAGGTAAGCGCGCTCCATCGTCGACCGCATCGTCGCTTTCCATCAGGTGACATAGCGGTCAAGCGCAAACCTATCTACGATAAAAAATATTCAAAACCAATATTTACCAACCCTCACCGGTAAGACCTAGCATGTACCAAATTCTAATGGTAAAAGCCCGATTAAATCGTTTCTTTTTTACATATTCTTACATTTACCGACTCGTGTTGGTAAACCCTAAGATTGACAAGTAAAACCTAAGATTTACCGTAGTTCGGGCATTTACAGTAACATATCTACTCAATATCTTTATTGCTTTCCACAATGTGAACTTAGGTGGTAGGTAGGTAGTACAGGGTTATACTTTAGTTCAGTTCTTCTAGACAAGCGTGCTCCATCTTCGACTACATCGGCGCTTTCCATCAAGTCATTGATGAGATAGTGGTCGAGTACAAGCCAACAGTAAAAATAATGATAATATTATGGTATATCGGGCTGGTATCCAGTCTTGCCATGAAATACCGTGTTTCCCCAGTTAATGGGTTGTGGAGGTCTGGTAGGCAGCCGCTCCTCATAAAATACTAGTATTCAGCTAAATCCGGCTTTACTGGAAGCCGACCCCAATGTACCTAGTTGGGAAAAAGGCTAGGCAGATGATGATGATCGGGCTGGTATCCGCAACTTCGACCAAAGCCAGCGAAGGCCAGCAGCGCCTTGGTGTTCCTGACCATTTCACAAAAGGTACCTAGCTCTCCGAAGTACTTTGCTTTGTCTAATAATAATGTTGTCTAACTGATATAGTTGTTACACTATAAACAAAATTAACATTTAGTTTTTCAGTAGCCACGACCGATAATCGGTGAACGATTTTTTGTAGGTGAAAATTGAATAGTGCTACGCACACGGCCTACAAAAAGTCGGCTAGAATATACTATAGGATTATAGTTTGTGAGGATTATCGGACCTACAAAAAGTCTGTCGTGGGCGGGCAGCGTAATCAGTTTACCAAAACTGTCTCTCAGGAAATATTCAATCTATCGTACGTCTTACAATTATTGTAACGGTCAGCGAAATACAATACCAGTGTTGTTGGCAGTCCAAGCTCACTTCTCAGTATAGCCTTACCTATTTGTAATGGTTATATTTTATAGATTACACACTTTAACGTTTGAATCCCCGACCGGTCCTATGAGACCGCGCTGTTATTGTTTTACTATTGTGTCTCGTTTCGCGGGTATCTGAGTAATTAAAACTCGCAACTCGCACACAATTTAGGTTTAGCTCAGACCACAAAAAAATATTTAAAAAAACGTTTTTTCTGAATTCGATATACGAAAATCTGTGTCTATAACTTTATTACAGAAATGGGTGTTCCTGATTTTGTTTCCTGAATTTATTTTCGACTTCCGAAATCAATGTTATTTTGCAATTTTACAATAGCTATTAACATCATCATCTTGTATTAAATATGAGAAGCGTTGATCATCCCGATTAAAAAGCCGGAGTAAGCCATTTTTAAGTGAGTAGCGACTCGGCGACCTCCCGCCTTGATTCCCTCCTAATATACCCACAAGTAAGTAGGCCGAAGCATCGCTCGCTAAGGAAGCCGAATTGTAATGTAAGTGTGAGACGCGAGTCTTTAGGTTTCCTTGGTATTTCGTATGACTGGTTGTGAAATCTTAACATACTACAAGTTCACTTTTAGTGTCTGTCTGTTTATCTTGACTCCTAAACTACGCAGCGGATTTTGATTCAGTTTTCACTAATGCTGCAGCTGTAGCTACATTATTGGGGTTCGGCGAATAGTCTCAAACGTCAGTAGTATTGTTTATAAAAAAATATTGAAATAATATATTGTGCATATTATTTCTATGCGTAAGTATATGTACGCATTTTTTTCAAATTTACGTACAATTCGTCCGTTATAAGTTGGCGAGTGTGAAGTTAGGCTCTGCGAATTTTGGCGCTTGAAATATCGTACAAAAATAAAGGTTTTAAAAAGTTAATGCTATTTGCAGTTGTTATTGCTGTTATAAACAGTTATTGGCATTTATTATTTTTTATATACAAGCGCTAAAATTCGCAGAGCCTAACTTCACACTCGCCAACTCATTGCGGACGAACTGTAGCTAGAACTATCACGTACTCGGTTTAACTATTGACATTAGAAAAATACTGCTGTAGAATTTTAAGCATCTAAGAATGAAAGCCCGCCAAATGTCAGATAACAGCATTTTAGTTAAAGGACGGTAGAATGTTGCTCCTTCAGTACCGATAGGTTACAAAGTTTTATATTAGTGAAACTTTTGAACCCATTCTAAAATAAACACATTTCATAATAATTCACCTTGTCAAATAAGTTATACTCGTAACTTGAAGGGTAAAAGACACTCAGAAAGACCCTTGCCATTAAAAATAAACTTTAATAATAACTTACAATTCACACTTCAATGTGTCAAGCCACTCTTCAAGTGTTTTGAAGTTTATTCTCAAAAGTTCTTCAATAAGTTTACATAAGACATTTTATTGTAAGTAGTAGGTATATGGCGTTGCATGCATGCAAGTCTACACTAATATTTTAAAGAGGAAAGATTTGTACTTATTTTTGTATATTTGTAATGAATAGGCTCAAAAAGTACTGGGCCAATTTAAAAAATTCTTTCACCAATAGAATGCTACATTCTTCCAATTTGACATAGGCTACATTTCATTTTGAAAAAAATTAGGGATCCTTGGTAAAATTTGAACAATGTAACCGAAGGTGTAGAAAAATTGCCAAAAATAAATAATTGTCTACCCTCTGCGAAGCCGGGACAGGCTGCTAGTATTTAATATAATAAAAGTGCCTCGATCAACATCTTAGGAGGCTCTCGTTAGGCGGCTGGATCAAGGACTTGATTCAGAAAGCGGTACTCCTGAACACGGCTCGCATTGTCAGGAGGTTCCTTTCCGTGCAGCCCTTCTCCCGCTTTGGGCAGAACGGGAGGGCGTGTCAGAATTTTACTGATTACAACCACACCTGTGTCCTTCAGTTACCTACCCCTCGCGTTCTAGGGCTACGGGTTTCCTTTTTAAAAAATCTCCACGGTCCTAGCCCGGGGCATCGGCCCCGCTAGGCGCTTACGGTTTGTAGAAGTTTTGCTATGGCTCCAACCATGAAAAAAGAAAAATGGCCATTCTTTTTTCATGCTTCCGTCTGTGTTTATGTTGGTTCCTTGCAGGGTTTGCACCGACAACACACAGCGTAGCAACCAATCGATGTGGTTGGGCCAAACGTGTCACAAATTTTGAAAACATAGACATCGATATTATATTATAATTATTATCTAGTCTATACCGTCCCACAGCTGGGCAAAGGCATCCCTCCATTCCTTCCATTGTTCCCGGCTTTGAGCCACTCCTTGCCGATTCCCAAGGAAGACATTTAAGTCATCCCAGCATCTCCTTCGTGGTCTGCTGCTGCGACCACTGCTTGTTCAGCATACGGCAGACCAGGGCCTCAAGTCTGCTAATAGCTTGTCAAAATGAACAATTATGAAGCCATTGATCGACAATTCTAATACAATTAGTTTTGTAGACCAAACTTGTCAAAATGAACAATTATGAAGTCAATAGATACAATTCTAATAGCAGATTTGAAGCCCTGTCCAGTCCAGACTCCAGACCCACTTTAAATGGGCAGTCATCACAGCCACATCAAAGTCAACGATAGATTCTTTACTACCGTATCTATATGCTTTGGTACTTAGGTATCATAGAATCAAGTTGCATTAAAATCACGCATAAAGAGGCCAACTTTAGTATCAATATCTATTGAAGACTCCTTATTACACAGTCAAATTTAAAAGTCATCATCACTACTTCCATCTCCACCAGCATTTGACCAACTATATCATCCACTGCTTCTTCATTATGCAAATCTTGTAACTCCGCAATATTGATGCACCAATGTATGTCAAACATACGCCAATGTTTGTCCGCCATGACAGTTCGGCATGACGTTTCAAATTGTCAGTTTTATTGGATGGTCTATTGTAGTCAATTAAGGCGCGTCATGCACTCCAATTGAGTTTATTACGATACCCAAGCGTTTGTATGAACTGGTAATAAAACTACAATTTTATGCTTGTATCATTGCTAGTGTTTTTGAGGTTGAATTGGTTGGTTTTAGTTGCTATCTCCTCCATGATAAGATCTAAGGAACTATATTGTAATGTTCGAAATTATCAAAATAAGAATAGCATCAACTTTTCGTTATGTTGTAACGTCATTGCTATCAAATCGAAGAAATTATGTATGATGAGCAAAACAAGACAACGAAGAATTTTTAATCATAATTTAGCTATTCAATTCTATCTATATCTATCATATTAAACAAAAAAAAACTATTGATACTCAAATTATAATAGTTATCTTTGCAAACCGTACTTTTTACTCAGCATTTGACAGATCGAGGTTATTGACTTTCCTACTGTTATTTGGAACGCATTGTACCTATTAATTTAGGCAGAATAGTCACAATCAGCTCAATAACCATAAAAATAATACAAGACTTTTGTTTAATGTTTATTACCCCTCAAACGGCTAAACTGATTGAATGAAATTTGGCACACGGACAGGCCATGTCCTGGAATAGCATATAGAATAATTGTTATGATGAATTAAACAAGTGAAGTGTTATATCAACATAATATTTTATTTTATACTCAAGAACTCACAAAAAGCGGTCTCCTTGGGAGAACTACCTTCATGATTGACACAAAATAAAAGTGGATGACAGAATGTTAAGTACTTAGGGTCTATATAGACGTACCACAACCACACCACAACAAAAAAGTGTCATCATCATCTGCCTAGCCTTTTCCCAACTATATTGGGGTCGGCTTCCAGTCAAGCCGGATTTAGCTGAATACCAGTATTTAACGAGGAGCGACTGCCTACCAGACCTCCAACAAAAATGAGTAGTTGGACATTATTTTTTATAGAAATAAATACTTTCATTCTCACGGACCACATTTCGTGGACCACATTTTCGTTTTCGTCATCGGACGCAACTACGTGGGTGGCTACCACATCGTAACCACAATGCAAGCACCGAAATCGCGAATTAGTCTGTCTACAAAAAAACATTGGTTACAACGTAACTACAACGCAAATGCAAGAAGCTGCAGCGATATTGTTCACATGTAACCACTTTTTGTCGCTGCGATGTGGTGTGATTGTGGTGCGTGTGTATAGAGCCAAGTGTTGTGTAAATAAAAAACGAAACCGTCACCCTAACTCGTCTTTATTAGTTAGGTCAACAACAGGGTTGCTGTGGCCACTTCTGTGCCACTTCTTAGCTTCAATTTATTGGCACGTTGAAGTGCTCATGGAAACAAGTGGTTGGGATTCATGATCTTGGGTTTCTCTATCAGGTAGTGTGGTGTTTAGATAAGAGTACAAATATGGTGTGACACTAATGACTATTTTTTTTTAATTAGTTTTTTTTCGGGTCGGCGTCGACAGCGATGTCGAAAGTAGTGTGACGAGGCAGGTTCACAGGGCGAATATTTCTTCACAAGTTAGTTTTGTTGCTATGACACAGTACAGCAACATACAGTTGCTCTTTGCGTTCCAGAGCTACGATAACTCTTTCAAACAAAACCAGTAAAAAAAATACAGGCGTAATATTATACTTATTGTAGTTTTTTACAATGTCTGTAAAGTGACGACTTCAATATCTCCAAAACTGTTTCCACTTAGGAGGAAACAAAAACTTTCTCGTCTTATCCCAACATGTGTTTTGGCCCAGCGTTTGTTTTAAGGAGGGCATTGTTTTTTGTTTTTTTTTTAATAATTTGTGCAACATCTGCTCAACCCTGACCATTTCTACACAATGCTTGACGCAACGGAGTATACCTTTCATATTTTATGTGCTTTTGTTGACGTAGGTCATTTTTTTTTGTTTTGAACCTTTTTGTAACTAAGTATGAAATGAAATGACCGTTTGAGTAAAATAGTGTAGCCGGATCGGTTAATGGGTTTCATGCTGGCTAGGGAGTCTGGACTGAGTTTTTGGTTTTTTAAGTGGGAATCCATCCAACGACTTTCCTCGCTCTTAAGTAGAGCGGGAGGTCGTGTCAGACTTTTACTAATTAAAACCCACTCCTATGTTCCTTCTTTGTCTTGGATCTCAAAACCCCTTTCAGACAACCCAAGGAAATAAAAGAGTATAGTGATGAACTGATGATGATATAAATTACACAAAAGTAAAGCATCTGGGTGGATTTGAACCCGCGACCTACAACTCGTAAGTCAGGGCCGTTACCATTCTGCCACCACTACTCCTTAATTTACTTCTATTTTGAAATTGTTCTTAGTGTTGGCTTAAAGTTACTTTGAAAAACTACGTGAGTAAAACATGTAGTTAGGGTATTAAACCCTTGGTTTTGGTGTTAATCTTATGTTTGACTGACGTCTGACGTGGCTGTTGCGTGTCACTAAAAAGCTATAGTTAACCGCTGTTGGAATAGTAATGGTAAAGTTTAACTGCCGCGTTGGGCTTGTAGTAACAAGCACGACTGCTGAGCGTGCACGTGGGGTCTCGGGTTCGATTCTCCAGTCGTTGGGTCGTCAAAAAGTGTTGGTGTATTGAGGTTTTTCCATTAGTAATATCTCATGGGTAACTCGCCGTCCGGTCATCAGGTAACCGTCCAGATCGTAATGTTCCACGCGCGCCTCAAGGTGATTTCAGCACACTGTAGGGGCTCAGCAGGGTCGAAGCCCACTGCACCGTTAAATAACAACGAAATAAATTCACAAACTTAAAAAATTAAAGTTAACTATGTGGAACTTTTTAGTTTTTTTTTTGTATTGAAGTCGGTGGTAATTTTTGTGTGTTTAAATTCTAAATTGTATCATTTCAAAAAGTGCGTGCAGCGATGCGTCTCGATGTGAGCTGACCCTAATAAGTATTTTTATAGTGATCATACAAATGAGGTTTATCATAAACATACGTAGAACTTCATTCCTAAAATACTGCTGGTTGAAAATAAAAAAAAAACCCTACAACGCGGATAGAAAAAAAAATTTTGACAAAGAAAATAAAAATGTTCCAAAATTGACAGTAGTTGCCTGACACGCCGTGTTTCTGTTTGTTTCAAGATTTGTTTTATTTCAAGTGAAAACACATTTCGCAGTATTTCCACAGCACAAATTGTATTCTCGAAAAAGCCCCTACAATTGCTGCAAGCAGATTTTCCTCCAAGTAAGTTTTTTGGTTTCTAAGTGAGACTTGCATTATTTTGACGTAACGACTTTGTCGTGTGTTATGCCATCGACGCATATAACAGGGGCCACGGCTGATTTACATTGTACGTAAAACGACGTCGCGCGGAGTGGATCTAATGTAGCTCTAGAAGTCTAGGTGCCAAGGCCATGTAAAAAATCATGTTTCTTTACAAACTTTCGTAAGGTTTTAATAGAAATGTCAAAAGATAAACAAATATTACAAGTAAGAATCTGTATAATAGGCAATTATGATGATCGTATTGTGATTTCGCAGCGTAGATACAGAACCCGAATGACACGTTTATTACATTTGGAGCTCCGATTGTCCGCTCCAAGTTGTTAGTCAATCAAAGAGCCAAACGTTTCGGCCCGTTAACGTAAAAACAACGCAAGAAAATTGCATCAACAACACTTCTCGATAAAGATGTGTTTATCAATGTCCAGTAACCGTTTAATCAACGCACGTAGGACTGCGGAATGTATCTACTCGCTTCGATCAAATTTTTCTAATAACTCAGGTGGAATATGAGCCTTATTATTTGTAGTCAAGAGATTTTAGTCATTTTCTGCAAATGCAATAAAGGTAAGTACACATATAATCTGTATTTAGCTGGCAAATAAGTATGCAAGAAGCTTGACTGCCTTAGGGCGATGTTCACCGACACCAAATCGACTGTTTTAATATTAAAACGGCTGTTTTAGCAATATTTCCTGTTCCTTATCGTCGGTTATTGACGTTAATCAGATGGTTATCTTAAACTTATGTCGGTGCACATGGCCCATAGTGACATACAGTTATCAGAGGCCCTACCACAAGTTACTAATGTGATCAATTATTACGACCTAAACTGAACTGTGAAAGGGATGAAGCTATATGTTATTTTAGGGTGTATAGCTCCATCGCTCTTTATCGCTCGCTCGACTGACATTTTAATCATAGTAAGGCCCCAGAACTTTTAGTTGTATACTAGTAATTGGCATCAAATCTGTGTGGTTCTTTCCTCGAAGAACCATCTCTCCGACACTAATCTCCATAGTTTTCATATGATTTGACATTATATGTTTACTGTATAAACTTAAAACAAAAGAAACTTTCACTTCTGACTTTGCTGTTTCTTCTCAGGGTAGTTAACTAGAAATCACCGACCTCATCTAGTAACTAACGAAAAAAATGACATGTAAAAAAAAACATTTATCATTTTAGTACGTACAGAAGTAAGGTGTCCCCCAGGTAGGCGGGAGTAGTGGTCGGGGGGTCTCGGGGGGTCTTGGGGGTCACCCGGTCAGCGGGCAGTGATGGCACACTGTTGTTTTTGCGTGTTTTGATTACTTTGCCAAGTGTAACGGGTGTCATGGGCCGGTAACTCGGTCAATGTAATGCCTATGCAAAAGCCCTTTTTGTGCCAGGCTTTCCGCTGAACTAGATTTAATGTAAGGCTTTTGCTTCAGTTTTACGGGCATTTTTTTTACCGTTTTTTTTTTGGGTTCTGTTGGCCCCGACTACTGGTCAATGTAGGTGCGGGTTTGAGAACGACGAGCTATGGGTAGCTTGCCGTCCGGCTGTCTGGTAACCGTCTGGATCAAATTAATCACGCGCTCAAAGACCGTAGGGGCCAGCAGGGCCGATGCCTACTGAGGCCATGGGTTGACTTCTGAAAGTTCTGAGTTCTGAAAGGTTTTTGTGCCCATGTGTTTGTTGTTAGTTAGGTATAAAATTATCTTACGCCCGTTTTCAATAACCTACCGCAGTTCATAGATACTTAGATAGCTATCCCCGATAAACAGTAAGATTCTATCTATCCATCCACAACTTTGGTAGGAAATGCTATCCGTCGGTAGATTATAGGAAAGCAAATAAGGGCAAAAGGATAGGTTTGTTTATCTTTAGTAGCTCTAACTTTAGATAGCTTATTGAAAACGGGCGTTAAAGTTTTAAGTAACTTTAAGAAGATCATCTGTAGTTTAATTTAAAAAAAAACTTTACTCAGCACTATTACATATCACACATATTTAAGTCCTAAATTACAACCGCAAAGGTTTACTATTTAGTAATAATAGTCAAGACCATAAGTCACAAAGCATGATTTATACGCGTTGAGGCCTAGGCATATCATTAAAACTTCGTTACTAAATGAAGGCTACGTGTAATCTGTAACGACGCATAATAAAGCCGTGGAAAAAGTGTAAAATAGTGTGTAATCTAGATTTAGGTTGCAGGAGTCGCCAGTAGGGAGACTACGAATTTGGTTACTTTTTTGACGGTTCTTCAACTTCTATGGCAAGTTTATTTAGAGCTGATTTTTTTGTTGATGTTGTTTTTTATGGGAAAAGAATGTTAAATATTCCGAAATAATATTGATCTAATGTTATGTTTTATTCAGGTAGAAAGTCGTCAAATAAGTTCTCCCAGAGAGTGAGAGTGTCAGACTTTTACTGACTAAAAATCTACCGCGTTCCTTTAGAAGATTTATGTGTTCCATGGCCGGTAACTGTTTCAATCAGTTCTTCAACCTTGGCAACTACCGGCCATAGCGGGTATAGTGTAGTTTAGCTGAATGGCAAAATATTGTGTTAGAGTATAGGAAGTATATTTAGCCTATTGGCAAAATATTACTTCAAAATGTTATTAAAATAGAAAGGGGGATTGGGTGGCACTTCAATAGTACCGCAAGAGAAGATAGCTACTCCCGGACAGAACTCACTGTCACAGCGTTTGAATTCGTACTTTTGAGCAATTATTATAAATTAACGATGCCTACTCGAAAATTGTCACACTGCTCAATGCAGGCAAAAGTTTCTACATATTATATGTAGAAATGCAAAAAAAAAAACATCACACGGTATGATTTAGTTGGAATTGGCACAAAGCTAGACCATGTCCTGGAATAGCACATATTTATTCTTATATGGGCCCCATATAAAATGATCCCTAACAGCACATACTCCTAACCTAAAAGGACGTACTCTTATAGGATTACTTTCTATGTGGGTCTTTTATTCCACTTTAAAACTTACCAAGATTTGTCCTCATTAATCAAAAACGCATTGCGACCTTACTTCGATGTTATCGTGGATTATCAAAATAATTGAAGTAAATTACTGCCGGAGCGGTTTGTGGCCCGTCGTGCCGAAGTAGGTGAATAATCAGGGAACTCCTTCGGGCGTCTTCGGGACTCTTCGGGAAAGTTCGGGGAACCATGGTGCGTTCCATCGTTGACGGAATCTATTTTATGGTAGAATTGCGAAGTTTCTGGAGATTTTACAATTGAACCTTTTTTACCATCTTTTAACACCTTCGTAACATTATAGAATGCAATAAAGTATTAAGTATTTATTTATTGTTGTGCTTGTACAGTATGATGCAGAAACAGTAGAAGGTCAAACGATCAACTGTTATGTTGATTCGCACTTGTACATACCTACTTGCTTTACGGCAGTTTGATTAATTATATTGAGGTGTTTCAATGCCTTATTGCAGTTATTGTGAATCCTCTGTGTCACATTAATTTTGTTTGCTTTTTTTTATTGTCGAAAGGTTTGCGCTTGACCGCTATTTCACCTGATGGAAAGCGAGTTTGATTTCCTTCTTTATCTTCAAAAGAGAAAGGGAAGTCTGCTTCCATAATCGCATAGGTGGAATTGGTTTTAGTGAAAGTCTAATACTCACACTCTCGCTTTACCTTAGAGCGGGAGAAGTCATTGGATGGATCACAGATGATGACCCAGATAAAACAGTCGTATAAAATCAAGCAAATATTATTTGCAATACAGAATCGATTGGAGCATTTTAGGTTGGCAATTGCGGTCACTCACCCATCGGCATTTCTATTGATATTCATAATTTAAAAATCGGAAATAAAGACATGAAGCCGTCCTGACTGACATCTATTGCGATTTCGTGATCCTCAACATTTTTACAACTGAATAAAGGTTTATTATCCAGCTATGTTAAAGATCGGGCAAAGTGGAGAAAACTCAGTCGGAAGGCGGACCCTGGCAATGGCCGGGATTAACGCCAGGTAGAAGAAAGGTTTATTATCCAGCTCCCTACAATACATTAGTAACTAGCTTCTGCCAGTGGCTTTGGTCGCCTAAACGTTGGTTTCTCCATACAAACTTTAGACCCACTTTCATCCCTGGATTTGATGATCTGATGGTCTTGACGTAATAAAAATAAAGAGTTATTCTAATCGGTCCATTCTTCTTCTTAGCGTGTCGATGGCAAAACTATTTAAATACCTTGCCTGGCCCAGTATTCGGCCACGGCAATGCCGTCCACTGATGCTGTCATTAGGTCATGACGTGGACATGGTCTGCGGGGACACGCCGCACAGACACTGAAGATCTGAACCGTCCGAGAACCCCCATCTGTGAAACTCGCACCCAGGTTGGGCGTAACAAAGACAATCTTGTTACGCCCAACCTGGGTGCGAGTTTAGGGTTCGGTCCATTGTCCGGGCGCTTTCGAGTAATTGGGGAACATGTAGCGACATCTATGAAGCCATATAGGAACTAAAATCCGAAATCCTGCATCGTGATTCGCGGTTTTAGAATTATTCTTGCGATTAAAACGTATACAACAACTCAATATTAGCTATCGGGCAAGTGCTACGACCAAACATCCACCTAGATTTATCCCTTTTTAACCGAGGTTTGCAGGACTTTACACACCTTTTCCCGTATACCTCGAAAATCTATACTAATATAATAAAGCGGCAGAGTTTGTTTGTTTGTTTGAACGCGCTAATCTCGGATTTACTGGTCCGATCTGAAAAATTATTTCACTGTTAGATAGCCCATTTATTCAGGAAGGTTATAGGCTATATAACATCAAGCGAAGACTAATAGGAGCGGAGCAGTAACCAAAAATGCGGGTGAAACCGCGGGGTTCAGCTAGTCATACATAAAAAAGACGAATTGCGAACCTCCTCCTTTTTGAAGTCGGTTAAAATCTCGCCATAGCTAACTGCTGACCCAGCAGAATCCCTGGCTTGTTTCACAGAAGCCTACATCAGGCCACGACGTCAAAAACAGTTCGTTTTCTCTACCGCGAACTGATAAGACTTTGCTGCGTCTGCACATTCAAGCGGTCGTGTTTAGACGTACTGCGCAGGGTCGGGTTACTGCTTACTGTGCTTATTGTTAAAATGTTCATCTTATAATATGTGTTATTTAAACTTTAAAGCTTTAGATACATACACTAGGGATAATTAGGGCCTAGGTCCGAGTAGCCACTACTTCCCGAATAAATTCAAAAATGGAATAGAATTTGTATGAAATTATCTGCCAAGTAAGATATTGGCAACTGACTGACTGACTTGGCATAGGTGGGGAAGTAGGCCCTTAATGTCCTCCAAAATGACGTGCACTGTTGTCAAGTTGACCAATAATATATCCTGCGTCATTTTTATCCTTGTAAAATATTGGGGGGAAAGTTGTGAAACGTAGGTTGAACGTAGTGTAAAACAAACAGTATTAACAACCAACAAATTGGCTTTGATATATTTTAAGGCTTTGATATATTTTAAAGATATATCCTTACATATCTATTTGTTTGTATCAGAAAACAAAGCGTTTGTTTGTCTGTTTGAACACGATAAACTCGAAAACAACTGAACAAATTTATATGCAGACCACACACACTCGCACATAGAGTGATGTCTGAGGAAGGCTTAGGTTAAAATACATGCATATTATAGTAAATTCGCACTAATTTACCTACTCGTGTCCAAGTTCTAAGTTCCTATATTTCTGTTGTCTTACGCCCGTTTTCAATAACCTACCACAGTTCACAGATAGATATCCTCGATAAACAGTAAGATTCTATCTATCAATCCACAACTTTTGGTAGGAAAAGCTATCCGCCGGTAGGTTATGGGAAAGCAAGTAAGGGCAAAAGGACAGATTTGTTTATCTTTACTAGCTGCAACTTTAGATAGTTTTTTTTTTAAATGATTATAAACTAGCGCTTGACTGCATCCTACCTGATGGTAAGCAGTGATGCAATCGTCGATGGTGAGGCGCACCATTTGATAGCTTATTCGAAACGGGCGTTAGAAGTTTCTCTACATAATATGATAACCGATAATAGGTACCCAATAGGTACCCATATGTTCTCACAGGACGGTAAGAAGTATGCATATAAATTCCTACCTACAGCTACAGCAGGGCACGAATTACATTCATTCTTTCCATTATTTATTATGGCAGAGTGCCATAATGAATAAAGTTCTATCGAGATATCCATAGGTATGTAAGCACTAGACCAAATAAATAAGTCCTAGGTGTGGGTAGCTGAAAAAGTTTCACTAATCTTTGATGGAAATCTGTTCAGTGGTTCGCGTGTGCTGAAAAATAAATGGACGAAGTTTTTTACCTGGTTTTAAATAAATAATTTGCAGTAGCAATAATTTATTGAATGCCTGAAGAAAAAACACTCAAAATATAAAGACGAAAGTTGGTGACATTATGTGCATTTGTTACTTCTGTACGCTCGAACGGCTGAACCGATTCGGATGAACAGTACACGGGCAGAAGCAAGTCTGGAATAGTACGTATGATACCTTTTATCCCAGGAGTATATTTCCTTGGGACAATTTTCTATTTCACACGTTCGAAGCCGTTGGCACCTAGATATCTCATACATATAAACATAATGCGATTGATTTACATCTATCACTTCGAATCCTAATTAGCGGGTGTTTTACAAAAAAAAAAATCGTATAAACTTAGTCCGTACAGCTACTATCACACACATACAAATAGTATCAAAATAACAGCCAAATCGCTCTAATATTTATATATTATGTAGATTAAACCATAATTATACTGGGCCCAAAAAGTTTTAACGAATTTTCCGCCGAATCAAAAGTACATAATAGAGAAAATAAATAACGGAATTTATTTTGAGTTCGAGTACTCAAGTTACTGTCTTTCAGAACAATTCAAATTTTAAAAACTTTGGACAATTCTTTATGAAACAGAAAAAAAAAACTCCAAAAATGATAGTCTATTTCTCCAACGAAACTTGGTCACGACAAGGCATCTGTCGTTGACTGTACTTGAGGTACAGTTGTGGTACACTCGACGAGACAATATTTACGATCACGTGATACTAATATCTTTGTATTTAAATTTTGTTGTGAAAACTTTGGGTTTTCTGGTCGTTGTTAATGTTTATTTTGTTTAGGATACGGAAGTATCTTTTTCTTTTGTAAGCTTATTTACCGTTGAAAATGGATACCTCTATGCCATTTTATTTTGTTATTTACTGTAGAATATACCTTATTACCTTATTGCTACTACAATCATCCGCATCTTAGTCAATAAGAAAAGCTCGCCTTTGTACATGCATTGTCAAAATCACTGTATTTAATAATAAGTTTTTGTGTTCAATAAAAAATTAAAAGATTAAGGGCGAAAGGGCTCAGAACGCTGCTTGGCACCATTGCCATGTTGAATATATAATGCTGAATTGCTGATTTGTTGGCCGTAGAAAAGCCCGAGCCAGACCAGAGAAATCTTCTTTGACACAATCTCTCCAACACTTCCTGGGTTTTCCTCTAAGTTTTTTTTTGTAGCAGAGTTTAGTAATAGCAGGATTTGCACAGAGGTCAGTTGTCACTAATTTTCTCTTGTTGACATACCAATCTTATGCACTGATTTTTCACTTACGTAACCTTATAAAATCGTGTACTAAACTGATTAAAATTTACAAAGTATACATTTTTGGGTAGAAACTTGTTGAATGAATGCATAATTGCGGAAAATAGTTAAATAAAAAATCAATTTATTATTTTTTAACAACTCTATTAAGTACTAAAAACTTAATAATTTCCATTGTAAAACAATCAACAAAACTCTACCACTACTTAACAACCTCTATTCGATATAACCACGCTTAGCGGTTTCCCAAAACCGACGTCGACTCACATAAACTTAGTTTTACGAGTCCACTCGACGGTTTAACGTCACTACTACTTGCTATGGAAATGTACCCGGATTTCTATCTAGGACTCCTTTTCCTGACGTAGCCCCATAGGTCCGGTTTGTCGTATTTTGTTAGTTGGACTAAATGGGTTATATTGTATATAAAAGTGCCAAGTAATGACTCGCAGTAGAGAGTGGACATTCTGTCAATTATTTGGTTTAAAAATCGCTGATTGGTTAGGTACTTTCACAATTTATTCAATGGCCCTTTTAATACCAGGTTTTTTTTCCATATTCTAAATACATTGCTGTGGAAATGTACCCGGATTTCTATCTAGGACTCCCTTTCCTGACGTAGGCCCATAGGTCCGGTTTGTCGTATTTTGTTAGTTGGACTAAATGGGTCATTTTGTATGAAAAAGTGCCAAGTAATGAATCGCAGGAGAGAGTTCATATTCTGCTAATTATTTGGTTTAATAATCGCTGATTGGTTACTTTCACACCTTTTTCAATGTTTTTTTTAATACCAGGATGATTTTTCCATATTCTAAATACATTGCTGTGGAAACGTACCCGGATTTCTATCTAGGACTCCTTTTCCTGACGTAGGCCTATAGGTCCGGTTGGTCGTATTATGTTAGTTGGACTAAATGGGTCATTCTGTGTGATAAATTTAAGAACATTTAATGAGCTTCGGCATCATCTTATGGTATTTTCTTTATACCTATACAAAATCTTTCTATTTTCTGTTTTTTATTTTTAAAAAAACGTTGCCTCACATTAGTACTCCTGTATCGTGAGTGCGTTCACAAACGCGTATACAAGACACCCAGACAGAAATATTATTTGTAGGTCATACAAATATTTGTATCGTGCGAGAATCGAACCCGCGATTCGTAACGTAGCAACGTCGATCAATTGCCGCGTATATGAAATATTCTATGGGTTTTTAAATGATTGTTAAATGATGGAAAGGAGACTCAATAGTCTGTTGTATCTTTGTTGGTCTTGGTACCTATCAGTAAACAGTGGTGGATGTCCTGTCCATATTTTTTTATTCAAAATCGAAGATTGGTTACTTTGACACCTCATTCAATGTCCCTTTTTGATACCATTGTCTAGACTCTCTATATTCCGGGCTATATTTAACTTTTATTTATACCTCGTGTTTGAAAATTCAAATCACAAATGGTCTTTTTCTCGTTAACCATCAATATGAATGATCATCATCCGAGTTATCTCGCCGCTTTCCCACCTCTAGGAGCTGGTCGTGACCTCATTAGCCTCGATGTATTCTTGAGAGAGTCGACAATTAGTTATTGTAATTAATGTTTCGCGACTCAACAATAGTAGGACACTATATTTCTCGGTAACTTAGTCATCAGAGAAATTTAGACCCGTATATCTTCTTTCTAAGTAGGTATACCTCCTTTACACACTTACGAGTAGGTATGTCCCATCAAAAGTATCCTTGGATTACTTTCTGGGAAGCCTCGACAACTTAAATGTAAAGATTTAAGAAAATAAACACATTTTTTTCACGTTATAGGTAAGTAAGCTGCTATAATAATATAATACACATGTAGTTACTGGCCCTAGTACTATTATATTATAGCTAACCCATATTCAAAGATGTGTCTGGGCACCAGTCCTATGTTGAGAGCGTTAGACATACTGCAGACATTATTGTTTTTATAAACGGCCTTGTAATGTCCCAATGTTGGGACTCCGGCCTCCTCTCTAGGAAAGAGAATGCCGTAATCCACCACGCGGACCCAGTGTGGATTGGTGGATGTTACATGTCTTCGAATTTTTGGTCCTAGGACATGCCGGCTTCCTCACGATGTTTTCCTTCACCGTTTTGAGAGCAGTGGTGATAAAATAAATTAAAGAAAGCCTGGTTCGGTTTGAACCCGCCACCTACAACTTGCAAGTCGAGGCAGTTACCACTGGACTACCACTGCTTTACACGTGCGGCAGATATGTCTCATATTCATATTCATATTTAAATGATTAAAATGCCCAGCTGGCGAAGTCACATGGCAAAAGAACCCAGTCTATAATTACTACAGAAATAATTCTACGTAGTTCCATGCATTTATTATTATTTTTCCACGTAACGGGTTTCCACGTGCTTGGGTCGTTGCACTTCAATCCTGGCTCGATCTTATCCTGCCACTTAATCATAGTTCAGGAGTTCACGATAGAGATGTTACGGAGTTCCAGCTTCGGTTCCGATATACCACAAAATATATAATTTAATAAATTAAAAAACATCTGCCATGTCATAAAAATAAACTAAAAAGCAAAAAACAAGATGTACTAAACTGTATAAATAAAAACTGAAGTAGTCACTCATTCACTCACTGACTAAACATGAAGTCTCGAAAATTATTTGATCTACAAAACAAAAATTTTCATCACAGTCGGGGGACTAACTGTAGAATACTTTCTTAACCTATCAGTACCCGCGAAACGAGACACAATAGTAAGACAATAACAGCGCGGCCCAATGAGACCGGTCGGGGATTCATAAATTAAATAAAGAGGGCGTGTCAGACTCTTACTGACTACACCCCTACCCCGTTCCTTCGTTGCCTTCGATATGGGGGGGGACTCAGTGTCAACCTTTCGGAATACCACATGTGATCCCCCAGAGATCAGTACCTTTGGTTCTGATTTTAGTTCCGAGAAAACAAATTTTTAAACTCGGTTTCGTCTTCGGTTCCGGTAAAACCACGTCCGTACCATCCCTAGTTGTTGTGGGTAATATCCTGACGCCGTGCGCCACGCTCCTGGCTTGGTGCCATTTATTATAGTATTTGTACGCCCACTTTTAAAGTTGTTAAGATAAGAGGTGTTTGAGTACAGAGAGTGCTGAAATATCATTTTTGTGGACATGTTTGACACGTTGGTTTGCGAGTTAATATCAGTGAATAAAACCAGGACTCACACACGAAGGATTCTGCAAGTAGCGTCCGTAGCAAAAAACCGCAATAAAGCACATTGTTGTGGGAGCCCCACTTCATCGCATTCGTATTATAGCACTAATATAGAGAAAAGTCTGAAAACAGAAAATTTGTAGTTACGTCACAAGATTTTTTTTTTCAAAAATCTTCAATGCTCGATTCGGGAATTTAACTGTTTTCATAGGTAAGTTGCGCGAGTCCGACTCGCACTTGCCCGGTTTTTACTCTTCGGGTGGTTTATAGGTACGAGTACATTTTTATACAAGAGGGCAAACGTTTTCATTGCACTCGAAGTGGAAGATACTGTAATGTATTTGCAATTTGGATGAAGTTACTTTTTAATTCAAATAATAACAAAAAAAACAGTCAACTTCTCAATTAATAAGCCTTAGCTACCGCTAGCTCTAGCATTGGCCAGAGCTAAAGGTTCTACGCGTTTTATCTAGAGGCTTTACGAGTCCAACTCGTCACGCCGTCTCCTTCCCAATTAAGTTTTCAATCATTTAGTTTCCAGAGACTACCAATATTACAGCGTACCCATTTATATTATTCCCGGTAAATGTTATTAACTAACAAAGACCAAACTGGACAGGTCTTCTTCATTTTGTTTGAAGAAGACCTGTCCAGTTTGGTCTGCACGACACTTAAAAACCCACACATAGTATTGTCTACAAGTCGACCAAAGATGGTGAAGAGAAAACATGGCAGGTGCACAAAAAAAGGAAAGAATAGATATTATTTACACTATCTCCTTTCCCCGTTCATAATAATTCCTCCTACCTACAAATTCCGCCACGGCCATACCTCCAGACGTCTACCACTTCTGGTCACCCCTTGACCGCCACACGCGAGGGGTCGTCGACCCCCGGTCACGTGGCCTACGAGACCGAGACGCCGTAATTGTTAGTTATGCGTAGCTTTTTAGCAATAACCGTCTGATTGCATGGCGAGTGCTGAAAATGTGCAATGCTCTTTGGTTATTATGCCTTTTTCCTTGTTGGCGATTGTTATGTAGGACTTTTTTATTAGTATAAACTAGTGCTTGACTGCGATCCCACCTGATGATAAGCAGTGATGCAATCGTTGATGGTGAGGCTCACTAGTTTATTAAGAGCCTATTTACTCTAACCGTGAAGACATCCTATAATTATGTAAGTTGGGGTTTTATGAGCTAGGATTGAAAGTATGGTGTGAATAGATACTTACTAGCTTTTTCCCCGGCTTATAACATCAACCCGCAGAAACTACCAGTCTATCCAAAGACTTATCATATTACAATAACTGGAGTTGTAGAGGTCTGTGGGCAGTCGCAGTCATGTAAAACACAGGTTACCTACCTGTGTTTTACATGACTGCGACTGCCACGTTCATTTAGTGGAAGGCAACCCCAAGTTAGTTGGAAAACGGCTGGGGGAAATGATGATGATAAACGCTAGCTGATCCGGCAAATGTTTTCTGTCATATAAATTATTAAAGAAAAATGGGCTGGGGGTAGGATATGAATGGGTTCCATCCTAACAAATATACACAAAAAATTTAATAAAAATCGGTCAAACCGTTTCCAAGAAATGCGATAACAAATACCGATATTATATTTTTATATATTCTAGCTAGACTTTTTTATATTATTAGACTAGCTGACTCTGCAAACGTGCAGCCATGTTAATTATCTGGGGATGAGAGTAGAAGGAAGGTAAAGACTTACTATACATTTTCAGGCATACACAAAAAAATCCATAAAAATCAGTCAAGACGTGTCGGTTCCAAACTGCCGAAAATCTCGAACTTCAATTCATAAAAAACAATGTGACACGAGATTTTTATATTATATTAGAAAATTAAATGTAGGTACCTAAATTATTTGTGTTTTTGGGTCGGTACCTGATTATACCATTTATTGACATTTTTACCAGTCGGTATGGTAAAAATGACAACAAACGGTATAATTAAAATGATAAATATTTAACAAGAAAGTGCCCATAATTACATAATTATAGTGAAAATGTGACGGTATGTAGGTCACACATAGCGGCGTGTGAGATACACGGCCTGTCTTTTAACTATTCATATCATTATGCCCCAATTCAGTAGGTCACTCAGTTATTAAAAAACTGAAATTCCTAGAAATTTATTTTATGTGCTTAGGTAATCAGTTGATTACGTGAGCTACTAGCTGGCGATAAGCCTTCGCTAATCTTAGAAGTTTAATAATAATAATTACTTATTATTTTTAGTCAGGCCAAATATACCCATTGGCATCTTCACACTATAGAACAAATAAACTAAAATCACAATAAAATAATACCTAATCAAATACAATAATATCACAGTCAATAAATTATAATCAAATTAAACTCATAAAAATCAAATTATAATCACATTAATAAATGCTTCAAAAGTGGTTTTTTTTGAGGGTGTAAAGAGGCAGATGATAGAGATAACCTTCCCCTTCCTAGAAGGCAAGAGGCTATTTAGGCATATAGGCATAGGAATGGGTGTTAGTTAGCAAAACTCTGACACGCTCTCCCACTCCACCCTAGAGCGGAAGAAGTCATTGGCTGATTTCCCACCTAAAAACAAAGAGAACATCATCATCTACCTAGCCTTTTCCCAACTATATTGGGGTCGGCTTCCAGTCCAGTTAAGCTGGATTTAACTGAATACCAGTATTTTACGAGGAGCGACTATCTACCAGACCTCCACAACCCATTAACTGGGGTGACACGGTACTTCATGGCAAGGCTGGAGTCAGATTTACTGGCTAAAAAAACAAAAAGAACACGGGATTTAAATTAAAGTAAATGGTTCTAAAAATTATACCAACACAATCGAACTTTGCTGCCTCATACCACAAAACCGGGACCAATGACCTATTTGCCTGACTGCTCACAGATTGCTTTATTCCGAACAAGTTGCTTGCACGACAAGTTTTTCTTTCTTTCTTGTTAGTTTCGTTCGCGATGAAGTACTTTGCGGAATATTATTGGTCTGTCAGCGTAGTTCGCGGCGTATTGCGAAAACATCGTCTTTATTGTATTATTGATGAAGATATGCCTCGGGTTTGTGGGGAGGTTGTGGTGCTTGTGTTAGCGGGTAGAAAAGATAGGATTATTCTTTACGTCACTCTTGGTAATAGAGAGTCCAATCCAAGAAGTCGGTGATTCCGTCGATCCCGTGGGATTGTTTTTAATCATCATCATCATTGCGACCGAAGGACATCCACTGTCGGACATAGACCTCCTCCAAGTATCATCACAACGAATGGTCATCTATATCTCGCATCCTTCACACCTAGTCATCGGTCCATCTTGTGGGAGGTCTTCCGATGCGCGGACTTTACTCTAGAACCTTTCGCCACCGTCGATAATGCGTTTTACTAGAAATGTTCACTTCCTTATTTTGAAAAGTAATATAAAAATAAAATTCTTCATTGTTCACTGTTACAGCTGATCTGACTATTTTGCTATTAATTTTAGCTTAATAAACGTTCTTGTAAAAAAAAACTTCTTCACAGACGGACAGACTGAGAACAAAGTGATCCTATAAACTTTCTGATTTTATTGACTGGCGCACGGCGAAATCCTAAAAAAGTAAAACCATATAGAAATAATTGAACCGCTGTCAGTCGGACCGCGCCCCACACTTCCCGTACACCGCTCGGATGGTTGCAGATTGCGTTTGTCGTGTTGTCGTGCTGGCCGTGATTTACGAGCCTGCCAGCCGTGGGGCCGGGTGCGTCCTCCCCGTCGCCTGACTAGATACCGCCCGCAAATGATATTGCCCGCAATTTTATTGCTAATTAAGGGCTGTACAACCCCCGTAATATGGGTTTTGGATAAGTTATTTGAAGAAAATGAGCATCTAACGACAATATTTTCATAGTTGTATATTTTTGACGTTCATTTTAATCTTTCTTATACTTTAAAGTACAACATTCAACCCTCACCTTGAAACACCAAAGAAATCATTCTAAACCCCAACGCAATAAAACAAATTCTAAAGTCCAATATTTCATAAAAAACATGACAGTATATTTTATTTCCTGTTGAGGTTTTTTGACGCACCGCCGCGTAGCAGTGGCCTACGCGACCCCATCCGTCAGTGTAGGCCTCTACGCGAACGTAGCCGCCCGCGTAGCACTGCTACGACGTAACCGCTACGAAAAACACGTGAAAATATTTAGATTCGAATTTGGTTTTAGTATTTTTAATATTCAAAAGTTATGGTTGTTTATTCGATGGATTTAAACGTAATGGATCTAAGCGATAACAAAATGTGGTAAGTTTTTGTCAACTTTTACAGCTTTGTTTTCGTTTTTTAATGTTTTCTAATTATTGGTTTGTGGATCGTCTTTTTTATGGTTTTGTAATTTGCAAATGACTGAAGTCGGGGTTTTATTGTTACCGTTTTAAAAGGAATAAACATGAATGTGGAAGCACGGCATTAGATATGTTTTCGTAGCTATGATTTTTTGTTTGATCTACTCCGTGATTATGTCAGGATTCAATAATTAATAACGGAGGCTCATTAGGTATTCATGTTTTAAGGGTAGGTAGCATATTTTTATTTTTCTATTCCGTATAGAACATGTTATACAATGTTATGATTTCTTTAGATAGTACAAGTTAGTCTTTCTTGTATTTTTTTATTATTGATAAGTTTGCGTTTTACAATTATCTCACCTGATAGTAAGCAATGATGTGGGCGACAATGGAGCACGCTTTCCTAGAATTAATGTATGCACTCTTAAAAGACCTACGTTGTAGCTATCAATAAACACAGACTCTGGCAAGGAATTCCACTCCTTAGCAATATGTACAATAAATGTGTTCCCAATACGTTTTGTACGTAGGTATGTTAAAAAGTGCATCCTTATTTTGTTTTCTTCTTCTTTGTCACTCTTGATAGAGGGTTCGTGGTCATCACTCGACACGCCACTCTTCTCTGATGGCCGCCTTCTTCGTGCACTCATGTATTGAAGATGAGCCATTCACTGCTGCTTTTATCTGGTCTGTCCACCTCATAGGCGATCTTCGTCGTGGCCTTGTTCCCTCAACCTTATCCTAGTCCACAAGTTGCTCAAAAGCCTCCTTTCCTCGGCGGCATACGTGATCAAAAACGGTGAGGATATTTGTTTTGTAGTTCCATAAAATAAGATGATGATTAAATTCGAGTCTGATGCACAGACGACCAATTCTCATACTCAAGCCAGGTTTTTGAATCGAACATTATCATGTGTTAACCTTATTCCAAATTTTGACAGGTATTCAGGTGAAAGTTGAGTTTGAGAAAACACAATCTCAAGTGCTTAGTTTATAAATTTGGGTTCACAAGTTCAAACTCACAATTAGGGAACGTGAAAAAGATTTCGAATTGTCAATTAAGAGTTTTTGACAAATTGAGGCTAAGTAGGCAGTACAAACGTTGTTTGAATATACTTACTCTGTTTTTAATCCCTGAGACTAAATTGACACAGGCAAATATTAAATTTCTTCAGTTGCCAGTTCTTTTTGTGTTGTGACAGTCCACGTAATATAATTTTAGTCTCAGAGATTAAAACACAGACTTTACAGGAATCGCCTCTTTCAATTCGTTTCTAAGAACATCGTAGAAGGTGAAGTTTTTCCATGACATTCAGTGTAGAACGATAACTTTTTTTAGCGTGCACATGTGTCGTAAGTCGTTTATATTGATAGCCGTAAAGGTCACGTATCGACGTTCTCCAATAATTCAGACATGCTCCACGAATCACGGTATGTTTAGGGCCGATAAGGACCAAGCCCCCGTAGACAGTGCATTATGATCCACGTGGTCTTCAAAGAGATGTCAGCTAGATTGACTGATCTCGTTAGGACTGATCCAGGTCTTTTTCTTAGGTGAGAAATGATCCAATGACTTTTCCCGCTCTATGGTAGAGCAGGAGGACGTGTTAGACTTTTACCTGACTAAATCACTCCTGCGTCCTTCAGATGCTATCTCCATCATCGCATCGGTTTAATAGCACCTTATAGCCAAAGTGTATTCTAATAAGCCTAAACACGGCTATGATACATTGGTTTATTACAGAGTGCCACTGTCTACTTTCCGACTTCATCATCTGATCATTTCAATGTACCTAATCCACTTCTTCCGCGGAAATGTATCCCGGGTTGGCCGCTTTTAAATGACATACTTTGTCATCATCATCAATGTCCACTGTTGGACATAGGCCTCTCCCAAGCGTCACCTCAATGAACGGAGTCCTATGCGTCTCGCATCCATCAGATTCCCGGGACCCTTACCAGGTCATCGGTCCACCTTATAGGAGTACTTATAATACAATTACATTGTCTCAACAATGGATCAATTTGGCTGCTACGGTATTTTCGTCTGATTATATATAATTTGGGTGTCTTCAATGTTAGATTGAAGAGGCTCATATTAAACCAGTACGCCTCACCATCAACGATTGCAATACTACTTACCATCAGGAGAGATCGCAGTCAAGTACTAGATTCATCATCATCATCATCTACCTAGCCTTTTCCCAAATATATTGGGGTTGGCTTCCAGACAAGCCGGATTTAGCTGAATACCAGTATTTTACGAGGAGCGACTGCCTAACAGCACCTCCACAACCCATTAACTGGGGTAACGGAGTCAATTTCTAGATCATATTATTTAAAAAAACAAATGGTCAAGTTCACCAGACAAGCACTACTCATCGAGTGTCTAGGACGGCGCCGTATTATCACACCGTCACATCTTTCGGCCCAAATGTGTTTGTTCATACCAAGGCCAGTTTTATAAGCTCTTTCACACTAAACATTGTTGGGGAATAAGTTAGTTTGGTGCTTGGGTTCTCAAACTATGGGTCGCAGCAAAAGAGAGAAAGACAGACAGACGTCCTGTCTTACGGCCGAAATTAATAATCAATCCATCACATATCGGAGATTGAAAAACAAATGATACCATACAAAAATTTACATGTTTTCTGTTGTTTCATTTGTTTTTCAATCTCCGATATGTGATGGATTGATTATTAATTTCGGCCGTTAGTAAACTATCAAACGCTCAAAGGTTAAAGCGACCACATCTTCGCTTTCCATCAGGTGAGATAACGATCAAGCGCAAAATATAATAAAATTGTCGCTGTTTTCAGTAATTTTTCAGCTTTTTATTTCGATGAGAACAACAACAAAATAAAATTAGCAAAATCACATGATCAAGGAAAATAGGGATTCATTTTTATCTATGTAGCTTAATTATACGTAGATTATACTTTTGAGTTTAAATATTTGTTAATGACTTTAATTTTGTACAAAAAGGTCAAATTAACTTTTTTTAGATGCTAAGGTGGGAATTAATAACTTCTCTGTCTGGCTGGCGCTGGTATGAGAGGCAGTTTCAACTCAAACGTGACTCAACTTTTTTGATTAAAACCCACCCGTGTTCTTGTACGACTTACGAGTAGTTGCCTATCCAGTTAGTTGTGTTCCAGAGCCGCAATTAATCTTTCAAACAACCAGTTACCGCCAGTTTCAATTTACATCACTTTAGATTGACACAGTTGAAATAAATCAAAGTAGTTTCAACTCGCTAAACAATTGGGAACCAGTGCTTTACAGTACTGACTGTGTGTGGGGTATGTTTGTGATTATTACCGTGTTCAGGGTCATGAGGTGACGAAGCGATAGCATTGTTGTGTTGGCCATGGTCGTGTCTTGAGGCAGGTGTTAATGAGACAGTTGAAGAAAGTCTAGGAACAATAGGCCGAGATGTCTTTTATTCTATGATTACTTGGTTTTCTATACTAGTATTTTCCTGTGAAATTTGGTATACCTAACACCTGACTACCCAAGTCTCTCATGCATGAGGTTGCTAGTATGTTTCAGATTGGCACTCCCTTTCGCTTCACCTAGAGCGGGGGAAGTTATTTAATGTTTTCTCACAAAACCAATCATTTTATTTAAATAGGTTACAAATAAAGTGTAGAATTATTAGTGCAAGTCTGTTATCATTTAGAGACCTTACATAAAATTGAATTACGAGGTCATTTTTCAATTAACTTTTTAAGGCATTTGATATTTTTACAGCCATTTTGTGCTACAACACCATCAATTTTACAAATTGGTGTACTAATAATAATTATTATTATAATACCTACTTAGTTTGATTACGTATAATTAGCAAGTAAAGTAAGTTACGTTACTTCATAGCCGCGTGGCAGTCATACATTATGCCATGTTAACTACCACCTCACAAATGTTGACACTTGTGACACGAAATGGCTCAAATGTCTAGCATTGTTCACATTGTTTCGTACATTTTGCGCCATAATCAATTTATGGGTTTTAGGTGTGGGTATACTGTGTAATGTGTATGTTACAAGTGTTACAACATTGCTAATTACGGTAAAACAGGGTGAATAGGAACGTAAGGGTTTATAGGAACAAAATTTTGATTAGGATTTTACGATATTGAGATATTTGCTTGGTGCAAAGAAGTTTCTTACGTGGGATATCACTCAATAGCTATGTCCACACTGTGCCCTTTTTTGTTCAACAAGGCCATGCGTCATAGCGCAGTCAACAGCGCAAGTCGGGCATGCCTTTGACGCATGTGTAATGACAGTTGAAAGTGTTGCGCGCGCAGTGATACATGCCATTCCATGTCAGATGGACTATGCGTTCCATAACGCATTCAATTGTTGAAACCAACTAACGAAAGTTTATTAGAAAGATGAAGACGAAAGTTGAAGATGAAAGGGCACAGTGTGGACATAGCTAATAGCTAGGTATGTCCACACTGTGCCCTTTCATCTTCAACTTTCGTCTTCATCTTTCTACATATTAAACTTTCGTTAGTTGCTTTCAACAATTGAATGCGTTATGGAATGCATTATCCATCTGACATGGAATGTCCTGTATCACTGCGCGCGCAACACTTTCAACTGTCATTGCACATGCGTCAAAGAATTGCCCGACTTGCGCTGTTGACTGCGCTATGACGCATGCCCTTGTTGAACAAAAAAGGGCACAGTGTGGACATAGCTATTGACTTCTCCGGTTCTTCGTGTCAAATTTAACTGACAAAAACCACATCTACGTCCTTCCGTTGCTCTTTGCGTTCTAAGGTTTCCTTTTCAGAAAATCCCCGCGGCCCTAGCGGGCATCGGCCCTACTGGGCCTTTACGGCTTGCTAACATATCTTTGTAGCAAGTAGAGCAGTGGTAGCTGAGTGGTAACTGCCCCGACTTACAAGTTGTAAGTCGTGGGTTCAAACCCAGCCAGGCGCATTACTTTGTGTAATTTATTTCATCACCAGTTCACCACTGCCCTCAAAACCGTGAAGGAAAACATCGTGAGTAAACCGGCATGTCTTAGAACCAAAAATTCGAAGACATGTGACATCCACCAACCCGCACTGGGCCCTCGTGGTGGATTACGGTCCGTTCCCTCTCATAGAGAGGAGGCCTAAGTCCCAACAGTGGGAACATTACAGGGCCGATAATGCTAAACATATCTTTGAGGAGCGCATGGATCACTATACGTGCTGTCAACGACTTAAATCAGGCTCAGTCCGGTCGATTACCGGACGGCCGGAAGGCGAGCTACTCATTACTAGACGTCCGCAAGCCTGCGCCTACCGTGACTGATCTGGAATCGGAGTCAGGGTTTCGGCGGCTGGGGTGCGAGGTTGTTCGTACTCTCACGCGTGCGGCCTCCTCATCATCATCTACCTAGCCTTTTCCCAACTATATTAGGGTCGGCTTCCAGTCAAGCCGGATTTAGCTGAATACCAGTATTTTACGAGGAGCGGACTGCCTACCAGAACTCCACAATCCATTAACTGGGGTAACACGGTACTTCATGGCAAGACTGGAGTCAGATTAACTGGCTGCTGACTATCCGTAACGACTGCCAAAGATGTACACAGACCAACCTTGGCAAGCATTGCTTTACCTTGAAGATTCTCCAACAATATCATCTTTTCCTGAAAATATGAACTGGTAAATGTTTGTTTTCTCAGACCATGTCCTCAAACAGTCTATCAAACAAACAAACGTCCAAACCGTCACGTGACATGCCGTGACTAAACAGACCCAATGGTATTAGCTTTAGCTTCACTGCACAGCTTATTAAGCTATTTTATAAACAAAAAAACCGGGTAAGTGCGAGTCTGACTCGCGCACTGAGGGTTCGGTTCCGACTTATCTATGAAAAAGTTCATTTCCCGAATTGAGTTTTGAAGATTTTTTCCTTTTCCATTGTAACTGAAAAAATTCGGTTTTCCGACTTTTTGCCCCTATATTTGTGCCATGTGATTTTGGTTTTATGCCAAATTTTCATTATTAAATTAATATAAAATTCAATATAAATTATAGATCAACAGGAAGTACCCTATGAATTTTGATATCTTTCATCATCATCATCTGCCTAGCCTTTTCCCAACTATATTGGGGTCGGCTTCCAGTCAAGCCGGATTTAGCTGATTACCAGTATTTTACGAGGAGCGGCTGCCTACCAGACCTCCACAACCCATTAACTGGGGTAACACGGTACTTCATGGCAAGACTGGAGTCAGATTTACTGGCTTCTGACTATCCGTAACGACTGCCAAAGATCTCCAAATGACAGCCGGGACCAACGGCTTAACGTGCTTTCCGAGGCACGGAGGAAACTCGTTATGTTAAGATGGTCACCCATCCACAGAATTTTGATATCTTTGAGAGTGTCCAAATGTAGGTTTTTTTGCGACATAAACTGTCGTATCATTGTTTTTCATTAACTTATAAGTTTGATTTTTGCTAGTCTCTTGATGCACAAGAGACTGCAGACTTATGTATATGGTATTAATTTCATCCCGATACTTCCACGCTTTTTCAACATAAAGGGTCTTGGCAGACAGATAGACGGATAACAAAGTGATCCTTTAAGGGTTATGTTTTTTTTACCTTTTGAGGTACGGAACCCTGAAAAAAAAACGGGGAGACGCAAAAATGAGGACGCCACGACAGTGCGTGCGTTGATCGTGAATTATGAATGGATGTAGATAATTACAGTTATTGAACGGGCAGAGCCGAGGGGTAGAGCTAAAGAATTCGCTCAAGAATTTGGATTTTTGTGGCGTTGGATTGTGAATGAGGAAGAGCGGTGTGATTTGATAGTATGAGTGATGGTAGCGTTGTTTTAGCTGTTTTATCACGGTATCAATACCGTACCATACTTCTACGGCCGTTTTCAAAAACCTACCGCAGTTCATAGATAAATAGCTATCCCCGATAAACAGTAAGATTCTATCTATCAATCCACAACTTTTGGTAGGAAATGCGATCTGTCCGTAGGTTATAGGAACGCAAGTAAGGGCAAAAGGAGAGATTTGTTTATCTTTAGTAGCTGCAACTGTAGATAGATAGGTTATTGAAAACGGGCTTTAAAGATCAATTTCTACGTATGGTTTTGGAGGTTTGTGGAACAGGAGGATCCTCTGACCAGACGGGCGTTGTCTGGCCAGGGCAACTACCCTGTAGTCGATTTTAGACTGTTGTATAAGTTCTAATCTCACGGAAGACTGTTATCGTGATGCAGGGTTTAATATTTTTTCTTTCCTAGTGGTGACACAGATGGCGTTACATTATGACAAATCTGTCACAATCTGTGTGTGCGTGTGGTGTGTGGGTAATAATTAATCGATTATTATTACCGTAATAACAAATTATATTTTTTAATTTTGGTTTTATTTTCTTTCTGTATCAGTTTCTACAGTTATGTTTTCTGAGATTTGCTTAAAATCTACCGAGCAACATGAAACATTAACCAGGAAAAGTTTTATTATATTACACGTAAAAAATTACTTAATTATTGTTTGACCTGAATTACCCTTCTGAATCTAATTCCGTCCTAAACTCCAATCGAGATATTTCCCAAGGCGAGAAAAACTTTATTTACTTGATCACAAATCTAGACAAAGATCTAGGCAGTGCAATTTGTCGACCTTCATGTAAATGTAAAAAGTTTGTAAGACTGGGCTGGAGTTAGGGTCTGTTCACACTGAGACGCGACTTGACGCGACGTGAGCTTTTAAATAGCTTTAGGTATATACTACACTAAAATGTTCACATTTCCGAGAGAGAATCAGAAGAAAATGATTATTAACATCCTGTCTCTTCTAGGAACAAATATTTGTTTGACCTAGAAATAGTTGTACCGGGGTCCTGGGAGTTTTGTGTGTGAAAATTAACGTGATTGTTTAAGCGCCTATCGTGGACATTCTCAGTGTGCGGTGCTCCGTTTTAAAAAAAAAAACCTGTTTTAAGCCAGTAGTTCAGACTGAGCGAGAGAATCTGAATCTGACCTCCACAATTTTAAGTTACTGAGTAACACGCTTACTACTTGACAAGACCGGCTGGTGTCAGACTTTATGACTTCTGACTACAGCTACAAACTATCGTAGATCTTTAAGTGACAGGTTGAACCAACTGCTTACGTGTTTATCGAGGTACGGTACAGGTGGTCAACCCTCGACAAAACTTTTGCTTGTGGACTCCTTTTATCATCATCATCATCATCTCAGCCGAAACACGTCCACTGCTGGACATAGCTCAAGCGATTATTTTATAATTATAAAGTTTGTAGGATTGTAATCTCTGAAGTTACTGAATCGATTTGGAAAATATTATTTCACCACTAGAATGTTAGTTTAGGCTAAGTTAAAAGTTTAACACCAAGCGAAGTGAATACGGGGTGAATAAATAAAGCTCTAAATTTTAAAGCTATATTTTAAATCGCATCGCATCTCACTGTATACTGGCCCTAAAAGGGAGTTTGGGACCCGTACAAAAATGTCGGTCGCGTGCGGCCTGCGATTTGGGCCCGATGTTACGAATTACTAATCAATAACATGCTTGTTTAGTCGCAACTATGCAACTCGAACTACGCTCCGTCATATCATGTTTGTTGTTGAGGAAATAGATCTGATGCAACGGAAATGTTTTTTAGTAGTTAACTGATAATATGAAATTTGAGTTTGTAATTGTGTTTGTTAAATTGAGGAGCTCGTGGCAAGATAATAACAGCCGCACAGATCGATCTTCAAGGTTAAGCAACGCTTGCCAAGGTTGGTCATTGGAAGGGTGACCATCTTAACATAACGAGTTTCCTCCGTGCCTCGGAAAGCACGTTAAGCCGTAGGTCCCGGCTGTCATTTGTACATCTTTGCCAGTCGTTACGGATAGTCAGAAGCCAGTAAATCTGATTCCACTCTTGGCATGAAGTATCGTGTTACCCCAGTTAATGGGTTGTGGAGGTCTGGTAGGCAGCCGCTCCTCGTAAAATACTGGTATTCAGCTAAATCCGGCTTGACTGGAAGCCGACCCCAATATAGTTGGGAAAAGGCTAGGGAGATGAGTTGTGTTTGTTAAATTGATTGTTTTTTCAAATTTGTTTTAAAACATTCTCTTTAAAATCGAGGTCCTCTCCAAAATAAAAACATCAGTCTTTTACTGTACCTTAATATCAACAGTTCAATTTGTGATTTTTTAATCTTCTACACGAATATTTTTTAAATTGGTCCAGTAGTTTTTGTGTTTATTCGTTACAAACAAAAATACAAATCCCTTTGAGTTTAAAAAAAAAATACTGCCTATTTTTTTTTTGAAAATGCCCGTTGCCCTATCGAATTTGCTGACATCTCCTTGAAGTACGCCTGGCATACCTACTATGTGGAACTACGCGGTTCATACCGGATGCCCGGAGGGAGACTTACCTATTGCTCGACGTCCGAAATCCCGTGCCTACGGTGGCCGGGGATCACTTTGCGACTCTCCGACGCCTGAGGCGTGTCCTGTAGCTTCAGATTTTATAACAAAGAATCAATCAACGCTATGACATAGTTAGCTTTAAAACGACAAGCATTTTGTGCACACCATCCACAATGACGCATTCTGTTAGCTAGGAAACAAATGACAAATCAATAGGTAATGACTTAATGAGTTTGTTGTGCAAACTTCGCCATTTCTTGCTCACGAATCACGGACTAGTTTATTGAATAGCTTTAGTTAAAGTTACTTATGAATTATTATGAACTGGCTTTTGCCTGCGGCTTCGCCAGCATGAAAGTCGGAAGCTATCCTAAGAGGCACGGTCTCTCTTTCGGTATCGGATAAAAGAAGTTATCCTTATTGAGATGACAAAATATCCAATGAGTTCTTCTGCGCTAGGATTGTGCGAGAGGGCAGACTTTTCCTAGCTAAAACCACTTCTGTAAACGAAGGTGCGTTCTAGGACCATAGGTTTCCGTTCCGCAAGGGATCGTTGCCGCCGATTGCTTTCACGAAGACACGGTGTTCAACGCCGTAACTATACCGTGCTGAGTAAAGCCGTGTTCTCATGGAATCTCCATCATAAGCTGGGTCTTGGTGGACCATGACCTCCAGTGGTACACACAGTGGTGACACCCGTTATTTTATAAAGATTGGGTTGGGTGGAAGAGACCCTGTGTCATGTGGATAGTTAGGACGCCGCGGCGCTTCTACAGTCACTCCTCGACTAGCAGCCCTATCGCTGCGATATGTATGTTCGACCTTTGTTCTAATTCAGGCCCTCCCTCTTTCATCATCATCTGCCTAGCCTTTTTCCCAACTATATTGGGGTCGGCTTCCAGTCAAGCCGGATTTAGCTGAATACCAGTATTTTACGAGGAGCGGCTGCCTACCAGACCTCCACAACCCATTAACTGGGGTAACACGGTACTTCATGGCAAGACTGGAGTCAGATTTACTGGCTTCTGACTATCCGTAACGACTGCCAAAGATCTACAAATGACAGCCGGGACCAACGGCTTAACGTGCTTTCCGAGGCACGGAGGAAACTCGTTATGTTAAGATGGTCACCCATCCACAAACCAACCTAGGCAAGCGTTGCTTAACCTTGAAGATCGACCTGTGCGGCTGTTATTATCTAGCCACGAGCTCCTCCCTCTTTGCCTTGACTTAATCCTATTATTTGGGGTCAGCTAAACTCCTCATTTTTTTGCCAGATGTGTCTGTCATCTTGATTTTTTTAAATCCATATTTCTTTACACTATTTTTTTTAAATTGATATGAACTAGTGCTTGACTGCGATTCTACCTGATGGTAAGCAGTGATGCAATCGTTCATAGTGAGGCGCACTATAGTCTATGAAGCGTAATCACACCAATATTATAAAACCGGAACATTTTGTGAGTGTTTCTGTACTTCTTAACGTTCGAATGGTTGAACGAGTATATATCAAATTTTTAAACGGGTAGGCCATATCATGGAAACCTCTACTGAATACTTTTCCCAGGGGTATGCATCCTTTTGACTACCCATATTCTATATTCACGCGCAAGATGATTAATAAACATACAAATTCATAAACATACAGAATTAATTATGTACCCTGGAAGGAAATATTTAATAGACAAGTAATTAAAAGAGAAATAAATCTCAATCTGTTGGAATATTTTCATGTTTTGGAATGCAAGTACAGAGTTTATAGCTTCATTAAGAAGTCACGATATAAAACAGTTAACTCTCGACTTAGGGTTAAAGTTTTCAGTTTGCTATAAAACTGTTTTCGTAAATATTTAAATCCTAAGATATGCATGCATTAAAGGTTTTCAGTATTATTCAGGTTCAATGATATTATAATTTTAAAAGTCTCTAGAAAAACTGCAATCACAAAGGTGGAAATTATCCAATAATTTTATGATGTTAAGGAAAACATCAGAAAAACTATTCACATGCTCACGATTTCTGGATACATACATAGTAAACACATCATCATCGTCATCATCTCGCCACAGCGACCGGTCCTATGCGGTAAACATGCCTTCAAATAATTAGACATTAAGTATTTGTCAAACTCTAATTTAGCTTGTTTAATTTTAACGTAAAAGTCATCTTTTTGATCCCTTATTCAAATTCACTTTCCAATTCGTAAAACCTCTATAGATAATTATTTTTAGAGGAAATGCTGAACAGGGTGTACAGTTCTACAAAGACACATACAGAAAATGCTGGTCTCCAACCAGACGGGCGTGTGTGTCTAGTCCGGGCAATGGTTTGATAAATTTGATTTCGGCCCGTTAGTCGTTGCAAGATTTTGTATTTTTACTCAAAATATATTTAGGGCATTATGGGTCTATCTGGCCAGACTTGCCCGACGACCATTGAAAATGCTGAGATATATCGTAGTTTGGCTTTCAGAAATAATTAATACATAATTTTAAATAGACTAAAATACTCAAAGAGATTATTCTCTTTGAGTATTTTAGTCTATTTCAAAGTTTTATAGATAGAAAACTTTATCAGATGACCTAGTGTCCATTTATTCTCACGGCCAAACTAAAAGGCCGTAATATCAGTATGTGTAAATAATAAAATATCAATCAATAACAAAATACATACGTACTAAAGAAATTAATTTCAGCGCGTCATTATCACGATCGATATCATCTGTTAGATAACTTAATTACTTAAATTATATCAGTGATATTAACGGTGGAACTCACGAACAATAATTAAATTAACTTTAATGGGTAATTAACTAATGAGCATTAAATCTGTTAATGAATGATTAGGGTTCATTAGTAATTGACAGCTTCAAGTATCCATAGACCGAAGCGTTGTTAGAGCGTCCGTGTACATATAATTTTTTTTTTAATTTTATTTAAAAATTATCAATCTAGGCTCATCAAAACTGTAATTTATATTATTTTAAATAATATTCCTTTTGATTAATGATATCTTTTGACAAAAAAAGTTTTATTGAATTAAAATATAAGCTATGGTGCTTTTTTTCGATGTCAACGATGAAGAGTCATTGACATTCTAAGGTTACGTATCTACTCCTAATAAAACATGTTTTAACGATATTAATTTGTGAAAATCTATACCGCGCAAAAAAAAAAACTTGAACGGAGTAGTTTTGTAAAGGGATCGCAATAATCACGTAAATATCGCCTTGGTCTCACATTTCTATATCTTCGGGCATACTCCACAAACTCAACAAAATCGGACATTTTGCCTGGGAAGACTCGCGGCTTCACTGTTCTATGTTGTGAAACTGTCAATGTGACAATTTTTTAATGGACCGCTTAGTAGTTCAGTGAAGGTTTGACAATACTTAACTTTAATGGACATTAGAGACGCTAATGATTCATTAGCTGGACTATGCGTTCGGCCGTAAGTCACCTATCGACATGGAGGATTTTGTAGCTAACATAATAATAGCCGTACATAACTCCTAAGTTAAGCAACACTTTGCCGTTATCGGTTTGTAGATGGGTAACCATCATGTAGTGACTATTAGAACCAGAGCAGTAACCGAAGACCTTGCTGTGGTCCTATTAGTCCACCTATTATAATACAGCTGCATTCAATAAGGGTGGTCAATATTTTTGATAAGATGCTCTGATTGAGTTTGGACCGGTTTCTTACCATAAACATTTTGATTTCTTTTGAAGGTAATATATTTTTTCCTGTTGACAGAAAACAATAGAAATCGGTTTTCTGATTACCTACTGAAATTAAAGGCTCTATGAAAATATTTCGAAGATACATTTGAAATTAGCATATACCTAGCATTTTTGCAATTGTGATTAAAAATAATTATTCAAAAATTTATAATTTTGATAAAAGAGAATACACATTTGAAATATAGTTTATTTTGTAAATTTAACGTAGTCATTAATAGACAGAGGGTTGTTAGTAGATAATTATTTCACATACATTGCTTTGTAATTCAATCCACGAGCTCGAAGAATCTCGTCACACATTTTATGAAAATCATGCTGAGGAATTTAAGCTCCACTTTGGTACTATTACGTTATCAAATATGTATATCAAAATTATCAGTCTCTTAGCTTCTCTGAAAAAGAACGCCAAAATTCAATTCAAAAATTAAAGTCTGAATGTCACAAGGCTCTTAACCTATCAATGCCCGCGAAACAAGACAATAACAGCGCGGTCCAATGAGACCGGTCGGGGATTCATGAATTAAACGAACAGAAACTACTGTAAACACTGACATGTCATGTCATTTGTTTTTAAAACTTAATTAATAATGCAGGTTGAACTTGTAAAAGCCGTGTCACCAGGGCCACAGGGCCGCAGGGCCGGCTGATACACAATAAATGAGGGACGGGTGACATTGAGACGGCGTCATTACGAGCACGATATACCCAACATACCATACGTGGCAACTTTACTACTGGTGGGTTGGTCCAATGTCAGTTGGGTTAGTTGGTTCGCGGTTGTGTTTGGTTAGAAAGCTCCTACCTTAGAAATTACAACCGCATGAATTGATGTTAATCAGGAAAGTTCAGAAGAGCTACCGTGATTTTAGCCACTGCAGGACTTGCCATTGAGCTATTCATAGCTCGCCATCCGGCCATCTGGTAAAGAGCGAGTCTGATTCGCTGTCGGCGCGTAGTGCCCCACGCGTGTCTAAAAGAGATGTCAGCAAAACTACGATGCCCACCGTGAGCCACGGGGACACTGTTTTGATAGAATTACTGTGGTCCCGAAACGCAAATAGCCACTAAACGAACACGGGTGTGTTTTCTGTCAGAACTTAAGTGGCTCACTCTTAATCGTACATCATTATAGATTAGTAGGTAAGTACGGAATTGTCATCATCATTTCAACTGAAAGAAGTCCACAGCTAGACATAGGCCTCCCCAGTCACCGCCACACCGACCGGTCCTATGCGTCTGGTACTGCATAATACATGCAAACCCGTCAAGTATTTCAGTCTCCCTACGTTACCAAAAACCCATTCATCATCGCTAAAAATATCCCTAACCCACTACCCCACAGCAAGTGACGACCTAAATATTTGTAAACCGTTTACTGACAAAATGTTTACTCAAATTACAATGTCGTACCACAGACTATAATTTTATTTGGCCTGACAAATCTATCATCATTACCGTCAATAATTACTGTCGACCCTGACCCTGGCTGGCGTGACGGCCTTCTATTTTATTTTAAGTAATTAAAATGTCATTGTAATTGGTAAAGGATAGGGTGTGGGTACACGCGATAGTTTTTAGGTACTGTAGCTATCATTGGATCGACAAATGACGGCTGTTTGGGTGTCTCGTTTGTGTAATGGGTTTTGATATTGGATCACACATCCACTCAAATCTTCTGCAGTCTTCCCGTCTGATTATAATTGGGTGTCTTCAAGGCTAGAGTACTTAAGGTTGATGTTGAGGCTCTTAATAAACTAGTGCGCCTTAACATCAACAATTGCATCACTGCTTACCATCAGGTGGGATCGCAGTCAAGCACTAGCAAAAAAGTATGTTTGTCTTTCCTCAAAAGACCATGTCAGACACTACTTAATCTGCACGGTTCTTCATATAATTTGGCCAATACATGTTTGCTGTATAGACTCTAAAAGAGACTTTGACTCCCGAGTTTCTTTCGGTGTTTCATCTCAGGATACATTTAACTAACTTGCAAAATAAATATAATTTATCGCAAAGGACCGGGATTCCATGACGACGTGGTTGGATGTATCTGTATTTCCTGATAGAGTTCGTCTAAAGAAAGCGCAACCTGGAGTTTTTTTAAGTTTAATTGACAGCATTATTCAGCCGCAATTGTAGGAAAAAAAAATTGTGAAGGTTCAAGACATGATTCTTCTACTAGTTAGTAATACCACATACAATTTTCTTGGATTTTACCTCTTTTTCTCAGGTCGTGCTTTCATTAGACGGACTATAGCTCTAACCTAACCTGAAGGGAGCCTTTGAGTCAACAGTGAAGAGGCTTTTTCTAGGCAAGCCTGCTTTATCTACGATCACATGGCTCACTAGACGAGATTTTGATTATAGGCAAACCTATCAATAATAATTAAAATAAAATAAAAAAATTATCTGTGTAATGGTTCACTTTAACGAGTAATAAGGTAATGACTTTTTAAAAATAAAAACAAATCTTATTTGTGAAAACGCTACGCAGAAATAGGCACGGGCAGTGGGGGGCTATTTTCATGTGCTGATCAAAATTCAAAATGATTTTATTTTACATAAGCCTACATGGGCAATTATGAAACTTCAAAAACTAGTGCACGGTTCTAAATTGGTCGTTTCCTATGGAGAAGAACCGGCAAGAAACTCCATGGTTTAAGTGACATAAAAATCAACACACGCCGCCGGACTTTGGGGATGATCCCCGCGGGCTGATTACCTATGAAACAGCGATCAGCAAACAATTCGCAATCATCGCGCAGTCGACGCGCGATCAATCGCTTAACGTCAAAAAGATCCGTATTATCTAAAAATGGATTGTTGATCGCTCGCCGATTGTTACCATGCACTTATTGCTGCGACCCTAGCGCCAACAGCAATTGAGTAACAATTTGGAGAACTAATTTATTGTCAAACTACGAGTTAAAAATCGGCCAAGAGCGTGTCGGGCCACGCTCAGTGTAGGGTTCCGTAGTTTCCCGTCCGTTACAGTAAGTGTAGGTACCCAACTTTTCAAAAACTGTTAGTCCCATCAGGTACAAAATAATTTTCCTAGAAAGTCTTTATAAAGCTTTACTTTCCAGAATTTTTCATGTTTTCTAAACTTATGGTTCAAAAGTTAGAGGGGGGGGGGGGGGACACACGGTTTTTTACTTTTGGAGCGATTATGTCCGAAATTATTGATATTATCAAAATTTTATTTCAGTAAACCCCTATTCATTTTTGAATACCTATCCAACAATATATCACACGTTAGGGGTGAAATTTAAAAAAAAAATCGCTGTTTACTTTACATGTAGGGGGGCTACCCTAATAAAACATTTTTTTCCAATTTTTATTTTTGCACTTTGTCGGCGTGATTGACATACATATTGGTACCAAATTTTAGCTTTCTAGAGCTAAAATTTTACAGAAATTAAGCGAGGACGGACAGACAGACATGGCGAAACTATAAAGGATTTGTCACACTGGATGCGTTCTGCGGTCTGCGGTCAGGTCAAAGCGAACGCAGCCCGCATCATGTATGAACAGCATTGTCGGTATTAATTATATTTTATATAGAATGCGATCTGACCGCGCGAGCACAACCAAAGAACGCATGTTGGCCCGGCGGGGCGGAGGCTAGGGACCGACCGACAACGTTGACCGGACCGCAGGCCGCAGAACGCATCCAGTGTGACAAATCCCTAAGGGTTCCGTTTTTGCCAATTGGCTACGGAACCCTAAAAACTTACAGCCATTTAAAGATGTCGAACTGATGCTATGTCAACAAGTTTTAAAATAATATTATTTTATTTTATATGTGTTATGCAATAAAGTTACTTTAAAGAGTAAAAGTAGTTTATCCTGTTTCAGTATAAAATGACCAACCATCTTCGATCAACAATGTACTAGATGAAGGATTCAGAACAAAATCATGTCACATAAGTGGCACAAAACGTTATACGTAAAGTAAAATATTTATTTGAGAAAAAAGTTTAAAAGATTTAATAACTTCAAGTAATTATAAACCTTAAGATCAAAATACACTACAATCATAAACTTTAATGTAGTTTGAATTATATTTGTATTTAATACCTTCTGTCTTAGGCCTGAAACTGCGTTAAGCGGGCACCCGCGCGGTTTCATACAAAAGTGCTCCGTCGCGGGGACCAGCGCGGGTGTCCGTCACGGGGAGGCGCGCCCCGCACCCACGCAACGGGGCCCGCCTCCGTGAGACGGAACCCGTCGCGGGGGCACGCGCGGTCCCCGCCAGGGAACACGCACGGGCTTGTTCAGGGCTGTCATTTCATCGTTTGACAAAAATGACATAACGAATGTTGCCACTTTTTTGCAATTCTTAAATAGTGATGTACCTCAACCGTAAATTGCCGTTAATAAAATCAAGTAGTATCGTTTTTTATAATAATTTTTCCTGAATAGTAGATAGCTATTTAAAATGAAAAAATACAGAAGTAATAACGTATATTTTTATGTTAAACATTTAAAAAAATATTTAATGAACGATAAATGATATTTATTTTGCAAATAGGTTTTCACAAACACTTTTACACATCAATTTTTTTGTTGGACTTTTTTTACTAGATGAGACCGGTGTTTACTAACTGACTACCCTGAGAAGAAACACCGAAACAAACTCAGAATTCTAATCGATATGAAGACTGGTTAAAAAATATTCTCCCAAAATTGAAACAGAATGCAGTTATACTGATACTGTATACTGCAATCGGTTTTAATTTTGGAAGAATATTTTTTAACCAATAATAATAAGTAATAATTATTTTTATAATTTTATGTTTGTATGGTGACAAGTTCCAATAATTGCCTTATTTTTTTAAAGTTCTGCCGCTGTGTAAGGAAAGTAGTAAACGATAAAACGAATATTTATAACCCGAATAGGTTTTATCGTGTACGGGAACAAAATTGATAGCTTCTGAATTTTTTTCTAATCGATTAATAAATATAAAAAGTTACGATTCTACAAACCGGTACCGTAGGTGCAACACTACCTACAAGAACTGGCAATATTATTAGTAAGTTGAACTAGCGACACTGCGTAAATCGGTCTCCGCGACGGGTCCCCGCGACGGGGACCGTCGCGTAGCCACGGAGCCCACCCGCGTGTCCACGCGCGTAGACACGCGACGGTTGCCCGTCGCGGGCGCCCGCTTAACGCAGTTTCAGGCCTTAGATAGTAGGTAAAATCAATAAATGAAAAAACGGACATTCCAAATTCAAAACTCACTTTTAAATGAGGTCAAATACATTTATTCAAAAATTAAATCTAATTAGTTAGCAACAAGGTTTAAAATAAAATGATAACACTGGTGCTTATTCTACTTCTTTACTAGACAGATATCAAATTTTAAAACTTGAACAAAGTCAGCATGGAGTTGCGAAACTATTATATTTTTATGGAAAGTACTTTTTTAATTTAAGTTGCAAACTTCAAAGACCGATTTAAACAATAAGTGGTTTTAGTATATTAATATATTTTTTTTAATCAAATTAAAAATCTAAATGGTGTTTATTTCACATAGGCCTACATGGGCACTTATAAAACGTCAGAAGCTAGTGGACGATTCCAATTGGTCGTTTCCTGCGGAGAAGAACTGGCAAAAAACTCCACGGTTTTTTTTTAAATAATGCGTTTACAATATTTACATATTACAATATAAACAAAGAAATTGGTTTCATCACCTGCCTAGCCTTTTCCCAACTATATTGGGGTCGGCTTCCAGTCAAGCCGGATTTAGCTGAATACCAGTATTTTACGAGGAGCGGCTGCCTACCAGACCTCCACAACCCATTATCTGGGGTAAATCGGTACTTCATGGCAAGACTGGAGTCAGATTTACGGGCTGCGGACTCTCCGTAACGACTGCCAAAGATCTACAAATTACAGCCGGGACCTACGGCTTAACGTGCTTTCCGAGGCACGGAGGAAAAGTAATATGTAGAAATAGTATATGATTTGAAAAAAGAAAAAAAATCATTTGAAATAATGTTAACTAAGTACCTATTAATCCCTTAACAAAATTTCTACTAAGAAAGTAAATATAGTTATTTACCTGTAACTTGGGAACGGCTGTTTTTAGTAATCTACGCCTTTTCAAGTTTTTTATTATGTCAAAGTGGTGAAAATGAATAGAACATATAGCGGAAGTTTTACAAGGCTTGTAAAATTCTTGTCCTCTTTCCTGTGCAACAATGGATATCCATTCTGCACAGCGAAATGGATCAGTAGGAAATCTACAAGGAAAAATAAAAATAAGTAGCAAAAAAAATATTTTACTCCATTCATTCCGTATTCTCAAGCGACCAACGTTTGACAAAAATGTTGGCGCGTTATGTCAAACATTGGTTCAGCAAACCAAAATAAATAAAATCATTGATATTTCACAATTTATGTTATACTTTTATTATGAAAATAAGCAAATATATGTATAAACTTACCGAAAAAACGATATTCCTTCTGAAATTTGAGTTTTGCGCTGGTTATTTGAGCAATGTGTGAACGCGCAGTACGCCATTTTCGCTTGTTAATGTAGGCTACACTTGGACAACTCGAACTTCAATTGTTAAAAATACCATGCTAGCATGGTATTTTTCGGGCCGTTTTTGAAGCAGTGATCGGTAATCTAGTACATTGTTGATCGAAGCCAACCATCAATGAATCCAATGAGCTTTTGAACTATCTGGCAGAACATACCACTTTAGTCAAAGGTGTTGGCCTTGGTTCAAGGTCTAAGGAAACTTAAGATAGGCAAATGTATAATATGTTGGCACTGCATAAAGTCTTTTAAAGCACACCCAATAAGTTGAAATGTTAATTAAACACACGCTGCAGATATAACTACACAATTTAACTAATAAAATATTCGATATAGAAAGCTAATTTTTATTGGCAATCAGAGAGCGATAAGCAAGCGATCAACAATCAAAGAAATGGTTAACGCAATTTGACAGCTAAATTTGCTTGCCGATCGCTGTCGCATCGCTGTCAAAAACCATACGTAATACGAAGTAAAACGCTATCGCTAGAGATTCGAGTGCAACAATGCACATTTTAGTTAGTCGATTGCTCCATAGAGGCAGCACTGTCGCTAGATTGTTATCGCGTGGTTTTCGCTAATACGTAATACGAATTAGCGATTGAAGAGCAATTTTCGTGCAATTTTTGCTATCGCTTGGCTTTTGCAAGATACATAATCAGCCTGCCGGTGCCATCATACCAATTCTGGTACCAAATCGCATAACGATGTTTTGGTATAAAGGGTATGGGGTGCTGGTGTGAGGCATTGCAACTTTGTCCTTGAGATGGTAAGGCGATTTCGAATTTCGATACGGGATTGTAAAATATCTATAGCGGCGGTGGCTACCTTCGAGTTCCATCGAATTGGTCCACCTCCTTTTTGGTTATCCAAAAAACATAAGTAGGGTATCTACATATACAAGTATAATTCATCGTCATATACATAATTATATACTACCTATTATATTTTTGTTCCTGACCTATCACATTCAAATAATGATTTTACGCCCACAGTTTTGTAAAGTAACGATGACATGACAAACTCATTATTGGTTTGAAATATAGCCCACAAAACGCTATGGCGAGGTAGAGTAAGGCCGAAGAAAATATGAATGAATCGGGACTTCTACTGACTAGAAACCACTCCTGTTCCTTCTTTGCCCTAGTTCCTGGGTCCCAGGGTTCGCTTTCGTCAACCCAGGGCCCCTATTCGCTTCGACCCGACCCTGTCGGGCCCCTACGGTTCGCTGGCATCTCTTTGAGGCGCGCGTAGAACAATATGCGCCGTCGACGACATGGGCTTGTTCCGGACTGTTACCAGCCGTCGACAGGAGTGATGGAAGAAAGGAGAGTTAGAGATAGTGTGACGGGTGACAGATAGCCCGGGCGCGCACTAGCGGCCAGTCCGCAGGCGGCCAGGTGAAACAAATGAAAGCGCCATAGAGCGCGCGCTTCTGTCCGCACGCGGCCAGCGGCCACAAGTGCGCGCGTCCTGGCCGCTGGCCGCTGGCCGCAAGTGCGCTATGGGGCTTAAAAATGTGTTGCACCAACCCCAAGTTATATAGGAGGACAAGGGTGGGAAAAAGAACAAGAAGAAGATGCCACGTCATATCACATTGTCATTAGCTATGTATTCATTATATAACATTATAAGGAAAGTCCAGATTACTGTGCTTTACCCGTGTGAATGTTTTCCACCAGTGTGTGATGTTACAATTTATAAGCTATAGCGATTTATAAAAAAAATAGTTGCGTATCTTCGAAATTTGTAACTCCATGTTTGTGCATGAATAAAATTTACTTCGTAATAGTACATTACGATATTAGTGCGTTATGATGATTATAACATCTTCTTCTTCTTCTGCCTAGCCTTTTCCCAACTATATTGGGGTCGGCTTCCAGTCAAGCCGGATTTAGCTGAATACCAGTATTTTACGAGGAGCGGCTGCCTACCAGACCTCCACAACCTATTAACTGGGGTAACACGGTACTTCATGGCAAGACTGGAGTCAGATTTACTGGCTTCTGACTATCCGTAACGACTGCCAAAGATCTACAAGTGACAGCCGGGACCAACGGCTTAACGTGCTTTCCGAGGCACGGAGGAAACTCGTTATGTTAAGATGGTCACCCATCCACAGACCAACCTAGGCAAGCGTTGCTTAACCTTGAAGATCGACCTGTGCGGCTGTTATTATCTAGCCACGAGCTCCTCGAGTAGCTCCTCCATCGAGCTACTATTATTATGATTATAACATGCGAGGCGGAATTTCAGCCCGAGCCGAAGGCGAGAGCGTAATTGAGCCGAGCATGTACCAATACGCACGTATATCGTACGACGTTTTTTAACACATTTGCGAGGAAACAGAAAAAAATACGCCAAAACTACATTATCGGAAAATGACTTTGCATTTTTCATGTTTTTCCACTTCAAAAAAATTTCATACCTGGTAATGTATCTGTCTTTGGATATTGGCGGCAGCAAGCTGTCGCATGCGGTTCGCGCTTCTGTTAGTATATCCGGTGGAGTTGAAGTAATATATGGTTCTTCTTCATTATTGGAAGATGTCATATTTAAATTTTCACAATACAAGTACAAAGAAAAGAAAATTTGAGGAAAATGGCGCGAGGATTATTTTCTGCCGTAGCTGCGTGAAAATGTTGGTAAAGACGTTAGAGCATGCAGCCAAGTTTTTAAATTACCGAATAAACTGTTTTTTAACACAGTTGCTCGTAAAGCTGATGTAATTCCACCGGTTTTAAATATGTAAAGCGGGTCATAAAAAACGCGTGTGTTACCAAAGCAAATAGTTAAGTTATAGTCCATACAAATTCCATAACAGCATTATTTGCCATTTCGCGCGCGGCGATTAGTTCGAAATGTGAATAGCCTCATCATTTTATCATTTGTCATATTTTATCTTTTTTGTCATTTTTTGTTACTTTTTGACATTTTTTGTCATTTTTGTCACTTTTTGTCATTTCAGTCATTTTTTGTCACTTTTTGTCATTTTTTGTTACTTTTTGTCATTTTTGTCACTTTTTGTCATTTTTTGTGATTTTCTGTCACTTTTTGTCATTTTTTGTCACTCTTTGTCATTTCAGTCATTTTCGTCATTTTTTGTAATTTTTGTCATTTTGTCATTTTACCAAACAATATTTGCGTTCGATTTCTTTGGCGCTAAACACTAAAATGTTTTTTTTTTCTGTTTCCTCGCAAATGTGTTAAAAAAACGTCGTACGATATACGTGCGTATTGGTTATAACATGCTCGGCTCAGTTACGCCCTCGCCTTCGGCTCGGGCTGAAATTCCGCCTCGCATGTTATAACCATCATTACGCACTAATATCGTAATGTACTATAACGAAATAGTTAAAAAAAAAACTAAAAGTGGGTGGGAGGGTGGTGTTTCGATTTAGTTGCTACAAATACTAAGAGGCATGGCATGTCAGAGTTCTACTGACTAAAACCCACTCCGTTCTTCCTTCTTTGCCTTGCATTCCAGGACCCCAGGTATCCCTTTCGGAAACTAACCCATAGTCCCAAGATACTAGCCCAGGCTAGTTCCTACGGTTATGCTGACTTCTCATTAAGGCGCATGTTGAACTATAGGGATAGTCGACGACTCAGGGTTGGTATCGACGCGACGGTTACCGGATCGTCCGGATGTCCCACCGTCCGATCCGTAGGATCTCGCATTGTAGGGGTTTCGGCGGCTAACGCGTGAATAAACGCGTGCGGCGTATTGGCATACTCTGAAACTCAGTTGTTACCTACTAAGTAGTAATCAAATACTTTTCACTCAGACACTCCCAATTATACCTGTATTTAATTGAAACGTCACTAAGAGCGTTTTATAAACCCGCTACCGCTTGAATCTTGTACTAAATCTAGCATTAATTTCTTATAGCAATGACAGTCTCGATCGACATGACAGGCCTGTTATTTTGTAAAACTGTCTTCTGTGTACCGCAATTATTAGTTATTAGTCGGAACAGTTTTGTCGAACGATGTTTTATAGCCGGCCCCATGAATTATTGAACAAGTTGCCCTACTAAGTTTCTTTGCGGAAATCGGCTTAATATGTAGTTGGAAAATACGTAGGATTGACTTTGTACGATATTATTTATTGTTCGACCTTTTTGTAATATTACTTACTAGCTTTTGCCAGCATTTTCGCCCGCGTAAAAGTAGGTTTCTCCATAAAAACTTTGAACATCCGTTTCCTCCCCTTAGGGGATGAATTTTGAAAAATCCTCTTAGTGATAAAAAGATTGCATGTAGCGGAGATGAGGATGTTGAGATGGATGTGTGGTGTGACGAGAATGGATAAAGTGAGAAATGAGTATATTAGAGGAAGTTTGAAAGTGGCACCAGTGACTGAAAAGCTGAAAGGAAATCGTTTGTCTTGGTATGGTCATGTAAAGAGGAGGGATGAAACACATGTTACCAAAGCAGTTATGAATTTACATGTGGACGGATGGAGAGGAAGAGGGAGACCAAAGAAAAGATGGATGGATTGTGTGAGGACTGATATGAAAGAAAAGGGAGTTGATGATAGCATGACGGGTGACAGGACAGAATGGAAGAAAAAAACATGTTGCGCCGACCCCAAATAAAATGGGATAAGGGCAGGAAGAAGAAGTGCTCGCCTATGTCGACAAAAATTTTACTTTCCTAGTCCCAGTAGTAGTACCTAGTCAGTCAGTTTCTCCAAATTGTTCCAGTTCTTCTATGTACGCGTTATAAACGACGAGGCGAAACGCTTAGTCCGGACCGTAGTGGTTTGATCAACGTAAGGGTGGATACTCGCCGTACAATGGTTTGTCCGATGGTAGAACGGAGATGGTGGAATCAGTTCATGCAATTCCCGCGCACACTCTCCGAAATGCATCCTGTAAAAAACCGAAAGGCTAAAAAATAAAAGCTATTGTAAATATTAAATTATTTTTGTGATCTTATTAAACCCTTTTGTTTTGTTATCATGTTCTTTCCCGCTCCTGGGTAAAAGCCTCCGTCCACTCCTTTCGTCACTCACGAGCCCGCAAATTCCTCTTGCCAGTTCTGGCGGAATCAATTCTTCACGCCTTCTCCTTTGTGGTCTGCCGTGACCTCATCGCACTGTTCCAGGGCGCCAACTTTGTGCTAGTTTGGCATAAAGTTTTTACTCTATTTACCAAAAAAGATATTTTCACAAAAACAATTTAACAAAAGGCGTACAGGATACATTATTAAATTACAGATATCATTCACATTCTGCGTGACGTCTTAGCGTGGGTAGCAGTTTTGTTAACCGTACTACGATGACAACACAGCTTTTACCAAACGAGCTTCTGGGGCCATCGATTGGATCTGTGGCTATGGATTGGATTCCGAAAGTGAAGCTCGTGACCTCAGAACGAAGGCAAAGAACGAACGGGGTGGGGTTTAGTCATTAAAAATCTGATACGCGGGATAGCGGGAGAGCCGCTCCACCCAAAACCGGGAGAAGTCATTCTGATTATACCCCACTAAAAAAAGAAATCCCAACGGAGCTTGTTGTTGTTGTTGTTTTTATGTGTGCTCTAATTCTGTTTGCTGTTTGTTCCAGTTGTTTCCTGTGTGGTTGTTAACATGTCTGCCCTCGAGGATGTTGGTCAGAATGGAGCGCTGTTCCACGCTGTCGCCGTCCACGCCTAGCAGCCGCGGCATGGACAAGTATGAGCAGCTGGCGGTGGTGAGTCTACCTACATCATCCTCATCAATTTCAGCCGAATGACATCCACAGTTGGACCTAGGCCTCCCCCAAGTTTCACCTCAATGAACGGTCCAGTGGTGAGTCTACATCATCATCATCATTTCCTCTGTTGGACATAGACCTCCCCCAAGTGTCGTCACAATGAACAGTCCTGTGGTGAGTCTACATCATCATCATTTCCACTGTCCAGTACGTCTCGCATCCATCGGATTCCCGCAACCCTTATAGTCCAGTCAAAATAGACATTCCAGTTTGCATTAATTCCCAACAAGCTGGATTTTTGTGCAGGCCTTGAATACGTCACTACGAATGATATGCCAAAAGTCCCCATCGATCCCGCTTGTGCGTTGTTTTTTATTCGAGGTCAAAGGTCACAAATTAGCGTTTTTTGAGTATATCTCTGAAACAACGAGAGCTACCGAAAAATGGTTCAGGCAAAGTTTGTAGATCGTAAAATTGTCTACAAAAAAGATCTCGACACTTTTTTCTATAAAGCATCGCTTTCGAGATATCGTGACTTTAGACCGCAGGAAAGTCGTATTTTAAGTGTAACAATCACTGTAGTACTTAGCCTCAGCAGCAACTAAGTCATATTCATACTGAATGCGGGCAATGACACTACTTGCTAGCTCATGAGAACGAGTCTGAGCTTCCTTAAAGATGGTTTTCTTGAAGTCAAGGGTTGAAAGTTGAGGACACTCTTTGTCGAAGATGCTGCGCTTTTTTTTATTTCAGCCGTTTTATCTGCTTCATTGCCACAGAACAAACAGTATTTCGTCAAAAAGACGATTCATTACCTCGTGCTAGTACGAGGAGGACTAATCCCAGATGTGGTAGCTATCTCTGCCTCACGCTGTCTCTTAGCAGCAGCGATGCTGCTCTTCCGGGTGTATGCTTTACGACTTACGACACTGCTTATGTATCGTTACGGATGGTTTGTACTTCAAATATTCATCGAACCCATCATCCCTTAGTATGAGTGCATATTCGTATTTTCTATGTTTAAAATAGCCATAATTCGAGAACAGTGCACCGTAGAAGAAAACGTGTAAATTTTTTTTATAGACAATTTTACGATCTACAAACTTTGCCTGAACCATTTTTCGATAGCTCTCGTTGTTTCAGAGATATACGCAAAAAACGCTAATTTGTGACCTTTGACCTCGAATAAAAAATAACGCACAAGCGGGATCGATGGGGACTTTTGACATATCATTCGTAATGACGTATTCAAGGCCTGTACAAAAATCCAGCTTGTTGGGAATTAATGCAAACTTGAATAATAAGTTAGTCTATTTTGACTGGACTATTACCAGGACATCGGACTAAGTAAGAAGCCTTCCAACGCTGCGTCTTCCGACACGTCATCAATTCAAAGCCACATGCTAGTTGTATAAAGTGGTGGTGTTATTTATTGGTAAAACGTCCTAGAACAGTTAAAGGCCATATATCGCTACTTGGTAGACTTTATCTGAAACTTTTTATTTGTGTCCACTTGATGGTGACAAAGCCCAGTGTGACAATGGGCAGCGGTAGCCTTGTGGTATCGGTCCCGACTTACGAGTTATAAGTCGTTGGTTCAAACCCAGCTAGGTGCATTCATTTTTTGTAATTTATGGATATGTTACTGTAAAAGCCAGAACTACGGTAAATCCTAAGATTTTCCAGTAAATCCTAAGATTTACCAACTCTTAATGGTAAAAGTCCGAACTGTTCTATAATCATCGTTTATTTCGGACTTTTACTACCATTCACTTGGTAAATCTTAGGATTTACCTCAAAGACACGGTAAATGTTGAGATAAACATTACCAAAAGATAGGTAACGATTTGACTCATTAGTAGTACAATTAGTGTTTAATAATTATGCATTGTTCTGTAAGACTATGGACCGTGTACTCAACACTAAGCTCCTGGCATACATACCTAGAAACTTATGACATCCAAAGTGACCGTCAATACGGCTTTCGAAATTGGTTAACTAGTGATCTTCTAGCGTATGCCATCCGTATCTGAAATGAGGCCATCGAGAGGCATGGGGAAACGCTTGGCGTCTCTCTCGACATCTCGAAGGCTTTCGATAGGGTCTGGCACGAAATCCTTGTTAGTAAGCTTCCTTCTTTTGGTTTACCTGCTGGATTGAGTGCTTGGATCGCAGACTTCCTGAGTGACCGATCCATTCGAGTGGTCATCGATGGCAGCTCGTCCGGTCAAATGGCCATTAATGAATGCTGGAGTCCCTCAGGGGTCAGTGCTCTCGGGACGGCAACTTTGTTTTTGCTGCACATTAACAATTTGCTTATGCCTGGTACCCTTGGGTATGCAGACAGTACTGTTACTGAAATATACTTACATATCCAATACACGAACTAGTGGGTCAATTCAAGTGCTCAACCATAGCCACTTGGACAGACCAAGTGGCTATGGTTGAGCACTTGAATTGGTCCTTGGAGGCGGTCACTGAATGGGGCAATGCCAATTTTCCGCTAAAAGAAGACAATTCAGTTCTTCTACTTTCCTGGGTGCAACTGTGCCGATAACCGACCATCTTGATCTTGATATCAGCTTGAAGCTCTTGAAGCTATTGAAACGAGAGCCAAGAAGATCATTGGTAATGATGCACTCGTTTAGTCGAGGCTTCAAAATCTTGAGCATCAACACCGAGTCGCTAGCCTGTCAGGTTTCTACCGGTTGCATTTTGAGGAGTGTGCGTCGGAATTGCATAACTAAATAATTCCTCCTAGCCCGTTCCAGCATCGGATCATCAGGCGTACGGCGATGCGCCATCGGTACATGGTAGATATCCCTCTTATACGCGCAAAACGTTTTAGGAACAAATTTATTGTACGTACAGCCAACGAGTAGAAATCCCTGCCGGAATCTATGTTTCCTGATAGCTACAACCCAGGAATCTTTAAGTCAAGAGTGAATAGGTTACTTCTTGGTAAACGCGCTCCATTGTCGAAAATACAAAACCAACATTTACCAACCCTTACTGGTAAAACCTAGCAACAAATTCTAATGGTAAAAGCCCGATTAAATCGTTTCTTTTTCACATATTCTTACATTTACCAACTTGTGTTGGTAAAACCTAAGATTTACTGGTAAAACCTGAGATATACCGTGGTTCGGGCTTTTACAGTAACAGATACATACTATCACCACAAGTCTCAAAAGGGTGACGGAAACTGACATATCTTAAGGTGAGTATAAACTACAACATTTGCTTGTAACAGAACAACGAGCCGCTCTATGATATGTTCTAGTGTATCATCCTTTTACGAACTAAACGTCGAACACGCTCGCCTCTTTGTTGCAAACCAACGAGCATATTGGTGTAACATTTCGGCGAGCGTATTGGTGTAACATTTCGTCGAGCATATTGGTGTAACATTCCGTCGAAGGAAAGTATGAAAAAGAATGAATGCAAGGTACAACAAAATGTTCGTAAATGCACACTAACTGTAAGCATTTACCCGTAGCATAACGCCGAGCATTCGCAGGAACGTTACATTACATGGAAATGTTTTGGGAACTGAGCTTTTACCTGTATTGTACCATTCGTAAGAACGTTACATTACACAGAAATGCTCGAGAAAATGTTGTAGTCTATACTCACCTTTAGAACACAACAATTTTATCTCGTTAAGATTAGCAGCTCTTCCAGACAACTTAATTATTTACATTAACTACTTTAATATCAAAGTTCAAACTGATCATAAAAGAATAATTTACAAAATAATTATGTAGATTAAATGAAAACTAAATTAAAATACATATTTCAAAACAAAACTTCATTAAAAACAATAACTTCAGCAAGTTATTTACTTATTGGATTTGAAAGTTGCCAAAGTTAATACCTAAAGTCGGTAAATATTTCTGAGTAAAGAAGTGATTCAAACATCTACGTCAGTAACAGCCCGTGTCAGGCCCAAGTTAGAAGAATGCTCGTGCTTTGTAACTGCCCGAAATACTTGCAACTATATTAATTTGGCTATTATCTACATATATTGGCTATTCTATTTCGGTAACACGACATTAATTCTATAAATAGGCATAGATTTAATGCTTTCCTTCCTTGATAGATAGTTTGCGTAATTTGTTACGCCATTTCTGATTTTTTTTTTAAAGTAGCGGTAGTTTTGTTTCGACAAATTGGTAACATTAACACGTACAATGCGGAACGAAGTCTAATACGCCTCGTAACGTGTCTAGCGTGGCTAAAAAAAATATAGTCTTCTCTGCCGTACTGAGGCCGTAACTCTAATTTGGTTAAGTTTAGAAAAGAAATGAAGATATACCTAAGAAGCCCTATTAAAACAGAATGCAGTTGTGTATCTTCTTAAAACGGGGTTACTTTGACCCCGTACCGCAATAGCCAAAAATAAATCTGGTTTCAAACGTAGGTCTTAAGCTTAACGCCTCGTACCGCAGGAATAAAAATAATACAAAAATTAGTGCTTGGCAGTGGCACTCATTACGCACTCGGAAAAATGATACTAATTACACATTCCAAAGCGTAGATTTCAAATATCTCAAAGTTGGGGTTTTTTATTCAATCATCAGAATGGCTTTTTTTACATAACATAGGTAAACTAGTGCTTGACTGAGGAGCTCGTGGCTAGATAATAACAGCCGCACAGGTCGATCTTCAAGGTTAAGCAACGCTTGCTTAGGTTGGTCTGTGGATGGGTGACCATCTTAACATAGCGAGTTTCCTCCGTGCCTCGGAAAGCACGTTAAGCCGTTGGTCCCGGCTGTCATTTGGAGATCTTTGGCAGTCGTTACGGATAGTCAGAAGCCAGTAAATCTGACTCCAGTCTTGCCATGAAGTACCGTGTTACCCCAGTTAATGGGTTGTGGAGGTCTGGTAGGCAGCCGCTCCTCGTAAAATACTGGTATTCAGCTAAATCCGGCTTGAGTGGAAGCCGACCCCAATATAGTTGGGAAAAGGCTAGGCAGATGATGATGATGATGATAAACTAGTGCTTGACTGCAATCCCACCTGATGGTAAGCAGTGATGCAATCGTTGGTGGTGAGGCGCACTAGTTTATTAAGGCTTCTCCCGCTCTTAGGTGGAGAGGGAGGGCGTGTCAGACTTTACTGACTAAAAACCACCACATTCCTACATTGCTTTCGATCTGGGGTCACCGAGATTCCCTTTCAGAATATTTCAATCAATCTCAAAGCTGGAGTGGATCTGTAGTAAAAAACACTACTATACTTTTAGCTTATAATTGCCTTCTGATAATAATTATATACATATATTCCACAACTTTCTCACAACGCCATCTAGTCCCAAGCTAAGCAGAGCTTGTGTTATGGGTACTTGACAACTGATAAACATACTTATAAATTTCTAAATACATACATATTATATATAAATTACACTTAGACACAGAACAAATGATCATGCTCATCACACAAACATTTGTCCTGGGTGGGAATCGAACCCACAACCTCCGGCATAGCAGTCAGGGCCACTAACCACTAGACCAACAGGCCAGTCGATGATGAAATTCTCTTGGTGCAGGTGGGCGAAGGCTCGTACGGCGTGGTGCTGAAGTGCCGGCGCCGCGACACGGGGCAGCTCGTCGCCATCAAGAAGTTCCTGGAGACCGAGGAGGATGCCGCCGTCCGCAAGATGGCGCTGCGGGAGATACGCATGCTCAAGGTGAGACATGGCGTCAGAGTTGACATGTTGATTGTTAGGCTTTAATTACTGCTACTAGTTTACACACAAGATATATAAAATAAAATAAAAAAGCCTTATATTTCTTGCAAGTTAAAGATTACAAAGTAAAATATAAACTTAAAACCTATTTGGTGCAAAGTAAATTAATCCTAGTCTATCTATATATATAAAAATGAAACCCGTTTTCCGTTGTCACGACATAACATGAAAACGGCTTGACCGATTAGGCTGATTTTTTTTTTAAATGTTCCTTGAAGTTCAGTGATGGTTCTTACGGAGAGAAAAATTCTAAAAAATAAAAAGTTAGGTAAAGTAGGGTAGGTAGGGTAGTGTAGGGTAGTGTAGGTTAGTGTAGGGTAGTGTAGAGTAGTGTAGTGTAGGGTAGGTAGTGTAGTGTAGGGTAGGTAGGGTAGTGTAGGGTAGTGTGGTGTAGTGTAGGGTAGTGTAGTGTAGGGTAGTGTAGTGTAGGGTAGTGTAGTGTAGGGTAGTGTAGTGTAGGGTAGTGTAGTGTAGGGTAGGTAGGGAAGGTGGGGTAGGGTAGCGTAGGATTTGTAGGGTAGTCATTTGACGGGAGCGAAGCCGCGGGTAAAAGCTAGTTTAATAATAAATATGCTTATTTTGCAAGAACCCCTCCACGGTTGAAGGCCTCCTCCAAGGAAATCCATCTTTCCCTATCTTATGCTGTGTTCATCCAGTTTGAACCAGCCGTTTTCTGAATGTCGTCCGCCCATCTTCAACACAAGATATATCGAGGGTATAGTGTTCAAACCCAATAAGTGTCGAAAAATCAAAAATCGTTTTATTAGTGCATCTTGATGCATTTTTTACGCTCTTTCCAGTGGTCTAATCCAATAAGTGGAATTCGCAGTAGAAACAAAGTTACGTTAGGTAATAACCCAATAAAGTAACCGTGTTTAGCCACTACTTAAAAACTGGTACCCTATAAAGCGTGTTATCTTGTTAAATAATATTTTTATTTCACGCTTAAACCACATAAAGCTTATTATTGGCATTGAGTGTTCAAGAATTTCAACTAAAATCACCCAAAGGCTTCGAGGCAATAATCACTATCTGTATTTATCGGGTTTTACCTTTAAATACGTCGATAAAAAAAACAACAAAAACCAAAAGCTAAATCAAAACAAATGTATTTGTCGGGTTTTATTGTTCGATTATATTTAAAAAGTAAAAAGTTATGTCTAGTTATATGGTACGGTACTAGCTGTTACCCGCGACTTTGTCTGCGTTAAGTTCGAAAAGAGTCCTATCAATCTGTGCTTGTAATTCATTCCGAAAGCATCGAAATTATTAATTTAACTTTGATAAAAACCGTTTAAAAGAAAAAACACAAATGACCAAGAGGAAACATGTTGTGTACGTGTATTACGACCAGATGTACGAACGTCAATGAGCCGAAAGAGCAAGGGTCGTAGCAGTTGGCGTTTCTGCTTAACCCTAGTGAAGGGTTAGGTTAATCTATTGGGCATGCCATCATTATGGCGGTAAGATCCCCTCTTTGAGGAGTGGTTGGAAAGACGTCACGTCGTCCTCACCTTCCTTATGACGCAAGTCCTTACCGGGCATGGTAAGTTCGGAAGGTTCCTGCATTAGATTTAAGCGGAAGAAACATCTGGATGTCACCACCATGTGGATCGCCTGGAGGACATGGTGGAACTGCTTGGGCGGAGCACCGCCGCATCCTCGTGAAGGCGATCGGCGGCAGCTACCTCTCGCACTGGTTTTCTGGTACAGGCCAAGTTCTGGAGCGAGAAGGAGTAGCAGGCGGTCGCCTCCTTCTGCGAAGCCGTAATGCTGGTGAAGAAGGCAGCCGCACGCGAGTGGGAAGGCCCTCCTGCCCCTGCCGCCAGAATTCCAATTCCAATTTCCAATCAGCATAGCGGGCTTGCGGACGGCGAGCAATGGGTAGCTAGCCGTCCGGCAGTCCGGTAATAATCCGAACCGAGCCCAAGTCGTCATCGGCACGCGCCTCAAAGAGATGTCAGCAAAACTGTACAGCTGTGTGCACACCATGATCGAAGCCTCTGGAGCCACAGGTTAGCTTCTGAAAGGAAAACCTGAGACCCTGGAACAAAGGCGGAGAAAATGTCATCCTGTCATCTCATTCAATAAATCACTAATGCGATCGAAGGAGGTAGCTGTAAAAATGAGGGATAGGATATCCTCTCGCTTCGTGATGCTCCGGGTGTCAAGCTTTAGGGAGATTCCCAAGCACGCAAGCACGGGCTTGTGATGGTGCTATCGAGCCGTCGAGTGAAAGCAAGCCCAAGTCAACGGTGTGACTCCAAGTGAAGTCAGCAAATGATAAGGTCCTCTACGTCCGATGTCTGCTAGGACTGCGAGACTTTTGACAGAGTTACTTTCCATAAGAATTTTAGCTCCGATAACATTTCTCTGCAGAGTTACACAATTTTGGCAGAAGACAATAAAAGAAAAAAATCGGGACACCAACTTTCAGCTGGACAACGTGTACTGATAGGGCAAAATCGTAGACGAATTCAAAAACTACAAACGTCGTATTTGTTTACAACAGCACTCATAAAAAAATTGCGGGAGGGTTTAAATTCCTTATTAATTTACCCAGTATTTTTGGTGTATATTTGCCTGACGTGTGAATATGTCCAACTTTTAAAAATGAATTTCGGCGAAATAGGTAAAGTACATCAATCATCTACCTAGCCTTTTCCCAACTATATTGGGGTCGGCTTACAGTCTAGCCGAATTTAGCTGAATACCAGTGTTTTACGAGGAGCGGCTGCCTACCAGACCAGACCTCCACAACCCATTAACTGGGGTAACACGGTACTTCATGGCAAGACTGGAGTCAAATTTACTGGCGGCTGACTATCCGTAACGACTGCCAAAGATCTACAAATGGCAGCCGGGACCTACGGCTTGACGTGTTTTCCGAGGCATGAAGGGAACTCGCTGTGTTAAAATGGTCACCCATCCACAGACCAACCTTGGCAAGTGTTGCTTAACCTTGAAGATTGATCCGTGCGGCTGTTATTATCTAGCCACGAGCTCCTCGAAATAGGTAAAGTACATAAGATGTTTAATTTCTCTAGATCTAAAACCCAATAAGTCGGTACCCTTTGTAACTTATATTTTTATTACTACAAAATGGACAACCTCAGAAACTTAATAATACTGTTTTACACTAATTCAACGTATCCACTTTTATCATAAATACTCATTATAATGATATTATTTGAATAACATAGGTATTTTTGCCCATAAAACTTAAATATTGAATATCTCAAAAGTGTAAATTTCGTACTTATTGGGTTTGAGCACTATAATAATAATAATAATAGTAGTAGTGCTTGACACTAACGATCGCAAGGAAGTATGGCAGAGTAAGGAACTTCACGGACGCTTCTACCGGGCCCTCCATGGGCCCGATGTAGACCAATTAGCGTCCGTAGCCTGGCTGCGTGCCGGTGACCTCTTTGGGGAAACCGAAGGTTTTGTCTGTGCAATTATGGACGAAGTTGTACTGACGAATAACTACCGGAGATTTATTGTGAAGGACGGTACGGTTGACATTTGTCGGGCATGTCACTGTCCGGGTGAATCAATCCGCCACATTATCTCTGGTTGTTCTCGTCTTGCTAACGGGGAATACTTGCATAGGCACAACCTTGTAGCCAGGATTATCCATCAGCAACTTGCTTTGAAATACTCTCTTGTAGAATCGGAAGTGCCATATTACAGGTACGTGCCCGACCCAGTTCTCGATAATGGCCATGTCATATTGTACTGGGATCGGTCCATCATCACTGACAGGACTGTTGTGGCTAACAAGCCTGATATAGTGGTGGTGGACCGAATCGAGAGGCGTGCAATGATTGTTGATATAACCGTCCCGCATGACGAGAACCTCGTGAAAGCCGAAAAAGATAAAGAAATTAAGTATATTGACTTGGCTCGCGAGGTTGTCGACATGTGGGAAGTGGACTCGGCGATCATTGTACCGATAGTCGTATCCGTTAATGGCTTAATAGCCAAGAGCCTCGACCAACATCTTAGGAGGCTCTCGTTAGGCGACTGGATCAAGGGCTTGATTCAGAAAGCGGTACTTCTGGACACGGCTCGCATTGTCAGGAGGTTCCTTTCCCTGAAGCCCTGACCACCGGTGGCTTGGACCCTGTTCCCGATACCGGTGGGCTACTATTTTTTATATTTTTAAATGTTTTTTTTCCTTTTTTGTATGTTTTTGTGAAAAATATTTAAAAATGTAAATAATGTGTGTTGAATAATGAATAAAGGAAATAATAATAATAATAATCATTTAATTCAGACTCATCTTGCGATTACATCCATATGTGTTAGTACAGTTGAGAACTTAGAAACTAGTGTTAGTAACAAATTCATAAATCACACAAATAAGAGGCAGGCCCGGGTGGACTCCCCGATGATGGTGACAAATCACTATACGACTGCGTGCAGCCGTATCCAGCGAGCCAGCATCGGTGAGTCCCACCGGTCCGCCAGCGCGCGCAAGATGGCGTTGGGACTGTCGCGCGTACGGCGCATGATAGAAGCGCACCGTTTGCGCATGATGGCTGCAAAGCCGTCTGTGTCAGCCGCCGCGAACATCGCCGAGGCGCTGCAGTGGCGCGGCAGCCCCATCAACACCCGGAACGCGTCATTGTATTGAACACGCAGAACGCTGTATGTCCGCTGCGTATAGCTAACCCACAGGCTACAGGTGTAAAAGGACTGACAGTAAGCTTTAAAAAGCGCAACTTTGACAGTCCCAGTGCACCGTGAAAACCTGCGGGCCAACATGTTGCATCGGACAGACAGCGCTCTGCGCTCCCTTTCGATGTCCACTCTGTCCTTAAGGTCCTCAGTGACCCAGTGGCCCAAATACTTGAATTGCTCGACTTTGTTTAGAGCAGAACCACATAAAGTGAAATTCGGAACAAATGTGTATCGCTTGTTGTCCGGCCAGAAGATCATTATTTCACTTTTTTGACGTTGTATTTGAGCCCATGAGCCACCGCGTAGGACTCACAAATTTTGAGGAGCCTTCGTAAGGCACCAATCGAAGGACTCAACAACACCATATCGTCTGCGTAGCTGATATTATTGATGCATACTCCATCTATATGACACCCGATGCCAGTGCTGCTGAGTTCCTCGATCAGTCGGTTGACGTACAGGTTGAAGAGCGTAGGAGAGGTCAGCCCCCCCTGCCTCACCCCGCATTCCAACCCATACTCTTCCGAGAGAGAGCCCGCCCATCTCACACAGTTCTTCTGCTTGTTATACCACTGCATAAACAAAAGCACAATCTCTCTAGGTACACAAGTTTCATCCCTTAATTTACCCCACAGAATATCGTACGATACAAGATCGAAAGCTTTCGATAAATCAAGGTAGCAAGCATACACTGGAGTCTTTCTACTAGTGTAATACTGAACAGTCTGCTTGAGGCACAGGATAGCACTCTCAGACTATACCCTCGATATACGATATATGAATGGCATTCTTATTTTAGCTACACGTGGTAATTCTTTCAATAGTCCCATTTTACCATTGACCTTTAATGGTGATCCATCTGTCTGCCTAGGCTTTTCCCATATTTTTTTATGGGTTTACTGCCTATTTGATCTCCGGAACCCAGCAATTGGGTAGAACACAATACCTCCTGGCAAGACTGTTAGATTTTTTCTATCCACAGATCCACTTTGACAAGCAAGGAGATGATTATTTGACAGATATTATTTTAGCTTTAAGTTCCTCTGAATCATATGATCATTGCTTTCAAATACGGTTTCGATCCTTCCCAACTGCCAATATTTATCATCATAATAACACATCATAATTTGCAGAAACTCCGCCACGACCACTTGGTGAACATGATCGAGGTGTTCCGACGCAAGCGACGTTTCTACCTTGTGTTCGAATACCTGGACCATACTCTACTGGACGAACTGGAGGCCGCTCCCGGAGGACTAGGAGAGGACACCGCCAAGAAACACCTGTACCAACTCCTCAAGGGCATTGACTACTGTCACCAGAATTCTGTGAGTACAGACCTAGAAATTAACCTTAAAATGGCAATAACACGTGGGCCATGCCTGATTAGTACGTGGACGACGTCACGTGGCGTGGATCTAATCTAGTTCTACCAAGTCTAGTTGCCATTTAAAATGTATGGAAACCGACGCGCCCAGATCGACGTGCGTGGCCCGCGTGTGTGAAATGTAGTTCTCGTTTGATCTGATTGTGGAAAAATGGTGGATCTTGTTCAAGATTCATAATTTTGTTATTGATTGAGAGGTTCGTGAATCGTGTCCAGCATTAAACGATTGGTTTCCAGCCACTGATGACAAAAGCATACAGAAGGGTTCATGGGAATACCTCGGACTGCGACTGTGCTCTATTTCGATTTTCCTATCAGAATTCTGATCGAATCATCAGTCGATCATAGCATCAACATGCAATCTAGTATACACATCCGAAAGGGAAATTTTCCACAAAGCTTCCTTTTATGACGTAGGCGAGCACAAGAACTCCAAAATTCATCCCCTAGCTAGGGGGATGAAAAGGCGGGCGAATCTACAGATAGAAGCAGTTATTTCGTAAATGATTAGGTTTTTTTGTAAGAACTCTTCAATTTTTGTAAAACCCTCAATTCTTTAACAGATAATTCACCGCGACGTGAAGCCAGAGAACGTGCTGGTGTCGAACACAGGCATCGTGAAGCTGTGCGACCTGGGGTTCGCGCGCGCACTGGCGGCGCCCGGGGAGCCCTACACCGAGTACGTGGCCACCAGGTGGTACCGCGCGCCCGAGCTGCTGGTGGCCGAGCACAGGTCAGTAGGAGCTGCGCGCACTGGCGGCGCCCGGGGAGCCCTACACCGAGTACGTGGCCACCAGGTGGTACCGCGCGCCCGAGCTGCTGGTGGCCGAGCACAGGTCAGTAGGAGCTGCGCGCACTGGCGGCGCCCGGGGAGCCCTACACCGAGTACGTGGCCACCCGGTGGTACCGCGCGCCCGAGCTGCTGGTGGCCGAGCACAGGTCAGTAGGAGCTGCGCGCACTGTCGGCGCCCGGGGAGCCCTACACCGAGTACGTGGCCACCAGGTGGTACCGCGCGCCCGAGCTGCTGGTGGCCGAGCACAGGTCAGTAGGAGCTGCGCGCACTGGCGGCGCCCGGGGAGCCCTACACCGAGTACGTGGCCACCAGGTGGTACCGCGCGCCCGAGCTGCTGGTGGCCGAGCACAGGTCAGTAGGAGCTGCGCGCACTGGCGGCGCCCGGGGAGCCCTACACCGAGTACGTGGCCACCCGTTGGTACCGCGCGCCCGAGCTGCTGGTTGGTAGAAGCTGATGAGGTAAAGGTTTACTAGAAATCTTGGAGCTGGAAACGTGGTAATGATGTGCTCATCGAGTCGTAGCTTCAAAGTCTTGAGCAATCGACGCCGAGCTACGAGCACAGGCTAGCTATTCGGCCTCCGAGCATCGCCTTCTAACAAAGCCCATCATCATCTGCCTAGCCTTTTCCCAACTAAATCGGGGTCGGCTTCCAGTCAAGCCGGATTTAGCTGAATACCAGTATTTTACGAGGAGCGGCTGCCTACCAGACCTCCACAACCCATTAACTGGGGTAACACGGTACTTCATGGCAAGACTGGAGTCAGATTTACTGGCTTCTGACTATCCGTAACGACTGCCAAAGATCTCCAAATGACAGCCGGGACCTTAACGGACGGCTTAACGTGCTTTCCGAGGCACGGAGGAAACTCGTTATGTTAAGATGGTCACCCATCCACAGACCAACCTAGGCAAGCGTTGCTTAACCTTGAAGATCGACCTGTGCGGCTGTTATTATCTAGCCACGAGCTCCGCCTTCTAACAAAGCCCATACAGTAGCAAATATGTTAGGATCAAATCATAAGAAAACCATGCAGATTATTATTTTATTATTCGTCTGAGATGCTCTTTTGAGGAACAATCCACACAGATATGAGTGGTAATGGTTGTGTCGTCGTTTCAGGTACGGTCCCGAGGTGGACATCTGGGCCATCGGCTGTCTGTTCGCGGAGATGCTGACGGGAGACCCGCTGTTCCCCGGAGACTCCGACATCGACCAGCTCGCACTCATCATTAAGATTGTCGGTCAGTTTGGTATCTTACCTTAGGTACCTTACCTGTATGTTTTCAGTAAACGACTAGGTGGACTTACAAGTACTTATGTTGGTTTTTTAAGATTATGAAATCATGTTTCTGTGTGGCTGGTAGTTTACATAGAAAAAAAATAAAAAGTCCGCGAGTTTTTTTGGTATTTATTTGCTTTTGATTACCTGTTATTTTGAATTTGACATCTCTATCCATCGCCACCTCTAGACGTTTTCTTAGAACCAAGATTCTGATCATTTCAGTTAGTTTAGGTACCGCCTACTGAATTGCCGAGGCAGTATAGAGCAGGAGGGGCGTTGACGCCCATCTGCGGGCGTAAGACCGAGACGCGTCGACCCACTTTTCAATCTACTTTCCCATCTATCAAGCCAGCTACTGTATACATTCTTCTACTGCTATATATAGCCTTAATAGCCAAATATTATATAGCCTTTAAAGACCAGGTGTCTTGAAGAAACACAGAACATATAAAGGAAGTTAGAAAGGAAATAGTTCCTGATTTGTATCGGAACGCGTGTCGCCGTTTGTCTCCCACTCTTTAATTTCACTACAAGCAGAAAACCAATGCCTACGCAGATTACGCACACAAATAAACAACATACACTTAGATTGTGAGTTTGCTATTGGTTGTCACACTAACGCAATTACTGCGTTTGACGTACACTCAAACACGCGTAAAAATTTCATGTATGCTAGGGCGACCAAAAGGTCGATTGTTGATATCGATAAAATTAATGTAATCTTGCTTCTTACTTTGCAAGTATTGTGGACTATGTGGACTTCTGTAATACATGTTGTGAACACGTACGAGTATTCATATATCATTCAACAAATAAAAAAATACATAACTGAATTATTAAAATCAATTTTATTATTAAAATTAGGATTTAACATGGAATATTTACCGTGTTTATTATTTGATTATTAGAGAAAGTCGGTTGTCTCTCAACCTTACATTTCCGGTGCTTAACACCAGTTCAAAAGGAAAAAAATATTGTCCCTGAAATAATACGGGTGCATTTCATTCTAAATCTATATTAACGATTTGCCGAGAGAAATAAATGTCCAGTCTCCTTTTTGCTGACGACATCTCAATAGTGTTTCCATGTGACGACGGTAGCAACTTAAATTTAATACTGGACGATATACTGACAAAAATAGTAAATTGGCTAAAGGACCACAATTTGGAAATAAATTGCTCAAAAATTAAAATTGAACAATTAATATTCATTGATAAGGTCTGTATTGCACATACAGACCTTATCAAAAACGTTCATTGCGTATTAACTACTCATTCAATGACATGCCCAGTGTGTCGATGAATTTAGACTCTTGAGACTGACAGTTGACACTAATATAAATTGGAAGATTTGCGTATGCTTTAAATGAGTTGAAAAGATCAACCGACTTCAAAACAGCGAAGACAGCGTACTACGCGTACGCCTTCTCGTGGTTAACATATGGCATTATTGTATGGGGAAATTGCGTCGAAGTAGAAAAACTGTTCATTTTACAAAAAAGATGTGTGAGAATTCTTGCGAATATAGACCAAATGCAGAGTTGTAAATCTTATTTTATTAAATATAAAATGCTCACCCTAACAAGCATCTATATTATGGAAGTAAACAAGTTTGTTAGAAAACATGCGTCATTATTCCCTGTGGCTAAGAATCAAAGACCACTGCAACACTCATTATGAGTAAAAAATGAATTAGCATTGCCAAGTTCAAAATTAGCTATGTTTCAATCAGGACTTCTTGTAATGTGCATAAAAATTTACAATAAATTACCGAATGAGATTAAGGACATAGAATTTGATAATAAATTTGTATCAAAGTTATTTGAAGATTGACGCGTATAATTGTAATAAAGACATCCAATAATAAATTAATTAATAATTAAATGATGACAATAATAATGTCATAATAAATCTTGAATAACTTTATTTACTTAATAATGCATGCAATTATATTTGTCTTGCTATGAAGTACCGTGTTACCCCAGTTAATGGGTTGTGGAGGTCTGGTAGGCAGCCGCTCCTTGTAAAATACTGGTATTCAGCTAAATCCAGCTTGACTGGAAGCCGACCCCAATATAGTTGGGAAAAAGGCTAGGCAGATGATGAATGCATGCAATTATATTTTAATTTAATTTATATTAATCAACAAAAATGTTGCGGTGCCCTAGCTGGGTTCATGTACGAAACTTATAATTTTGTAGCAAGACCTTGTATTCGCCATGAATGCAATAAATAAATAAATACGTATTTATTAAGTAGCATACGCTTGCTCTCTTTTAATTTAATATTCCGAAGGTTTTCGGTGTACTTTTTTGTAATTGCTTCAGATGTTTTGCAGATTAGTTGCAATTCTTTCGAAGGGTACAAAAGACCACCTTTATCTTTTGCTACTATAAATTTAATAGCTTTAATTATGTTTAATTCAATAGCTTTACTTACTGAACTCGTTATGTGTTTAACGATATATCTGTGCGGATAAGCATTTGATTTTAAGTTTCTTTTCCCTGACTTTGTTGTTATGTAATTATCATCATCGAAATGTTGCGAACTAATTGTGCTACATTTAGTAGGGATCCAATCAATTCTACCAGTTGTCTCAATACATAGTTTTCTTATACCTGGATCGGTTGGAAACAATAAATTAATAAAAAATAATAATAATTATGTCAGTTTCAATTAAAAATTTCATAAAACTTAAATACAAAAAAAATACATAAGAACCTGACTCAAAATCTATTAATCGTAATAAATAATATTATTTTAGTTATAAAGTGTACTATTGATAATAATCATTTGTATCATAGTAATTATCGACATTGTTTACAAATTGGCACAGCACTATCGATATGTCAAAATTTCGTGGAATTGTACTTTTGGTTCTCTCGCAGTGAACGTAATACATGGCGCGATCGGGGTAGCATTTTGCACGACGTGCAAATCTATTGCAAGCAATGTATTACTATTGGTCTGATTGCGATTATAACGTTTTTGTCTACAAACTTCATAATACTAATGTTATAATTACAAATATCACAAGTATTTTAATGTTTTTGGACTTACCGGTGGAAAAAAATCCCTTCTCGTGCTACACTACACACCTGGCTTCTTTTCCGACACTTTACAATAGCGCAAGACGGCATAATTTAATATTTTTGCGGAGCTTACGTACGCTGCCAAAACAAAAGCGCGATTGCTGACCGGTAAAGTCAATTTCGGTTGATTATGAGCATTCGCTCATAACCGCGGCGCGCGTGCCACGCCCACAAGGCCTTTCTAACTTCCTTTATATGTTCTGTGTGAAGAAATATTATCTTTGTGAATGGATAGGATAAGAGTGGGATGCCAAAGAAAGGGAATGAATTGTGTGAGGCAATAACCGCGACGAATGTGACGGTTGTCAGGACAAAGGAGTAGAGTAAGAATATGACGATGAATGACCCTGTCTTTTCCTCCACCCTCCAGGCAAGCTGGCCCCTCGTCACCAGCAGGTGGTCTCCCGGCTGGCGGGCGGCGCGGCGCTGGCGGGCGCGGGCGGCGGCGCGCGCGCCACTCTGCCGGGCGCGGGGGCCGCGCGCGACCTGCTGGCCGCGTGTCTGCGCACCGAGCCCCGGGCCCGGCCTGCCGCGCAGGCGCTGCTCAGGCACAAGTATGCTCTTTATACAATAAGTTCAACCGGAGGCTATGCTTCTTAAATTCCTGATGGCTTTACCCTGAGGGACTTACGTCAAGAGTAAGTAGGACCGTTCAATGGTGACACTTAGGACAGACTTATATACAACAGTGGACGTTTTTCGACTGAAATGATCATAATGATGAAGTAGGTTACTTATGACCAAGGACCTCATTGCTTAAAATCAAATGAGTCAACCATTACTATACCTACAGCCAACTGATACAGGCACAGGGCTCTCTTTGAGTGAAACAAGCCAGAGCCAAAATGCTGTCACAATTATATTGAGAGAAAAGGATGTTGTCTCATCTCTTTCTCACATCAGAATTAAGATATTTCTAAAACATCATTATACAGCCCCAGGTTAAATTCAACTTTACTTTGCATACGAGGCTTAGCAATATTTTTCCTGTATTTCAGATACTTCAGTACAGATAATTTTGCAGAGAATTTCAACGCTGAATTGAGAAAGAAACTGGGAAAAGAAATTGAGGTAATTATTTACTTATAAACTTATTTTAATGCAATTGTAAAATGATTATGTAATATTCAAGCCCCTTTTTAACAAACACTGAGTACAATTTTGATAAGGGTCGTGGGAATCCGATGGATGCAAGACGCACAGGACCATTGCGGCGATGCTTGGGGGGGGGCTATGTCCAGCAGAGGACGTCTTTCGGATGAAATGATTACGATGATGAGTAGGTACTGTTTAGCCAGCAGTATTGTACGGAGGCAATAAAATGGCTTCTTCATCATGTGACACCCACCACCCCACACTGGGCCCACGTTTTAATTTACAGCTTATTCATTCTCCCAGAGAGGAGGAGGCTTTGTCTCAGCAGTGGGCACATTATAAGGCTGACAATGCTTTTGTTGTTCGTCGCAGATTTAATTTCTACAAAATTACCAACTCTTTTATACAGGAAAAGTTTTTAACCACTGCGTAAATTTTCTTTGGTGGCTCAGTGTAAGTAATAGAACACAGATCGATCTTCAAGGTTAAGTAACGCCTGCCAAGGTTGGTCTGTGGATGGGTGACCATCTTAACATAACGAGTTTCCGCCTATATAAACTTATAAAGGTGACAGTTTGTGTGACAAATAAAATATTTTTCTTTCTTTAAAAGAAAAAGAATACTCTTTCTCCCTTTTGTTTTTCTTTGTTTTTGTTTTGATGTGAAACCTGCTAGACATACTTGTACATCCAGGGTGTAATGTTTAGCCCCCGCAGTCGCAGCCGGGCAGCACAGCGCGCGTGGCCGGAAAGCCGCGCCAGCAGTGGACGCTCAACATTATAGCGGTAACGTACTACACTATTTAATTTTTACATATAACATGGCATTTTGAACAATTGGACTGAAGCGAGTAGGCACATTAGTCGTTATATCCCACGTCAACATATTAAGAAGTTGCTGGAACAACACATCTTTATCGCGTATGCAAAACTCGAGCTTTATTAGAGTTGCGTGTACCAACCCGATATACAATACAATCATGTCCATTCCACCTCTCTTTCTCTCTCTCTCTCTCTATACTCACCTCATACATCCAGTTTTATAATCTACCTCCATTGGCGACTACAGGTTTTCAGTTATCTTTCTCAATGGCTGCATCCCCTGGAACCGAGTGTCTCGCGGCAATATTATAATCCTGCTTACCACTGCATTCCATAACAGCTCTATGAACATGTTGCCCGCGGCGATACTCTGGCAAGAATAATTCATCTTCTTGTTGTGATCACTCGACGATGGACTCGGGCAATATGATCGATTCTAAAGGTGGTAGGTACTGCGTTGATTTAAAACTTGATCCATTTTGTCCGCAGGACAGCACCAGGTCGCGAACAGACAGCACGGCGGGCGAGTCCCTGATCGACTACAACTATACAACACCCCGTCAGTACTATTTGTATTTTTTTTTTATTTGATAGGTTAAAATGCATTTTAAATAAGAATAATAATTTCAATTACCTTAATCTGTCAAATGTTACTTAAAAAGTACGTTGGACAAAAAAAAATGTGTCAATAACTTTGTTTAACTGTTTACACTCAGAATTAAGTAATTAAGAATAATTACTTAATTCTGAGTGGAGGAAAAATGTTATTGCTTAGTCTAATTTAGCTTATCCAAGTTATTAGCATAATTAGTTTTTAAAATAACTGTATACTTTATTTCATTGTTGGCAACATTTCGCTATTTCCATTCGCACTACTCAGACATTCACAAATTCTGAAAAATTTTTTTCGTAAATAATTAAAAATAAATCTTGTTTTGCTCACCCTACCAGATTGGATTTGACAGCTATGGCGTCACAACATGGGGCTAAGTCTTTGGGCTAAGTCGATCCTATTTTTATTTAAAACGCATAGTGCGTAGTACACAAGACGCAAGTAAATGCTAGAAATGATCTTCCCTTGTAAAGACATATATCGAACAGTACTAAAGGTAGCATCTCATGTGTTTTCTTAGACTCTGAATCACAAATGGAGACAAGTCCAATGGAGAAGAAGACGACACAGTCAGTCCGCACCATCGGAGACCCCACGCACGACAGTACAGAGGTGAGAGGGCAATACATCATTGTTATGAGTCTATCTCGCTCGCAGTTTGAGCTTATGGAGTGCCACAATGAGGTGCCATATATACAAGGCGTCAACGTTGCGTACACACCGATCTGAGCGCGTCGGTTTCTTCCATACATTTTATATGGCAACTACACTTGTAGAGCTACATTAAATCCACGCCACGCGACGTAGCCTACGTGTTTTTTTTTTTGGTCTAGGGCATCTCGCAGTTCAGCTCGCTACGGCTGTTTACTGCTTAACCGGACAATCCTGTGGCTGCCGAGAGCGTGACTCTAAGCCTCCAGCCAGGGCAAGCCTACGTCTGCGTCGCGTCGGTCTAATATATATTCTGTTCAATAATTCCGGAGACTAAAATGACATTTCAACACCAAAGAACTGGCGTCATTCCTATAGCAATTTTGACATTACTTATGTCAATTTAGTCTCCGGGTTTATTGAACAGAATATAGTTCCACGACATTTATCGGCCGACATGTCAGTTCACTGTTAAACGCGAGCTGTAGATACTTACGGTTTAGGAAATAATTTTATAGTCTTCTTACTATTCTTATATTTTGAAAGTTGCTTCAAAATCTACAAAATCCTCAGCTAATCCGGCGATGAAAGGTGAAAAGTTTTTCAAATCAATTCGTGCATTTGATGACGATTCGCCTGCACACTGTAATTTTTAAAATAAAAACCCAATTGTACTTTTTGCCTGACCTGGGAATCAAAGCACGATCAAATCAGTCGCGCTTGAGACCAGTGAGGCAGTATACATATACTTATATTACAGTTACAGCACGCGCCCCCTGCGCCCGTGACGGCACTGCCGCCTGCCTCCCGGCCTGCGCTGCCGCGGTCACTCGCCAGAGCCATCAACGACACATTCCAGGTAACGCATTTATAACATTATATTCCCAGATAAGTACTACCGCAGCAAAAAGCTCAGGATGCTTGCTATGCCGTGGCTATGCCTAAGTAACGCACTGTTGCCTGTGTTGACTGCACTAAATTATCTCTTCGATCCAATGATTGATCTGTTTGCGGATGAATGGAAGATGTTTTATTGGCATTTCAAGAGTACTGTGAGACGAATTAAAAGAGCAATTGAAGGAAACATAGATCTGTTTTAGTCAAAGTCAGGCACGTGTGGGTGGAGTGAGAGGGATCTCACTCCACCCACACGAAAAAATTGGTTTTAATGTTTGCTGCCTACAGGAACCAGTTTCCCCTAAAAGGGCCTATCCCTTAAAATGTGTGAAAGTGAATTCCAAAGGTGCACATCACAAACAGTAAACTCCACTTCTCGAGAAGAGAATAAAGGTGACGCGGCACATTTCTCCCTTCGGAAGAATATACGCAAAAAGACAATCTAGTTTTTAGCGAATATTATTATGTATAGTCATATCATGCGCTATGTTTCAGACATTTCCAGTACCAGTGAACACGTACCCCAGAACACCTTATATTAAAAAGTAAGTAGAACTGCTATTATATTATATTATCTGTGGGGTAGAACTTAAAATATCACTATCAGTTAGCCCACGGCTTGCAAAATTTACGACTGTATTTCATTTACTTCTGGTGTCCTGACCCCTCCAGAGTGAACAACAAACTGGTGATGGATGAGGAGTTACTCAGAGGCCGCACAGTCGCCAAGAAGGGCGCCAAGAAGGCGGTGCCCGAACTGTCACTACCCTACGTGCCAGGGGGCAAGCAGCAGAATAGGACCGGCGGCACCAGAGGTCAGTACCCGCTGACAGAGAAACATGGCGTCCACCAGGAAAGGCCACTGCTGTACGGGCCGCGGCGGAAGAAGCTGAATAAGAATGGTGGGATGGGTAACAAGTTGTAACTTATCACTCAGTCCTGTATATAGGTGTATTATTCAAACTGTAGTAGCCTTGCAGCTTCAACAGTCTTCGGTATATTCGGTCAAAAACTCTGCACGTGTACATAATCGTGTTATTATGTAAAAAGGTAACAAAGAACACAAACTCGTTTTCCAAGTTATTGTCAACACTGTTTTGCTTATCGATGTAAACAGCCAGGATGGAAAATCCCATCAAGAATGGTAAGAAAGTTAACAACAAAACATGCCTATGTTAAAAAACTTTGATCTGCCTATTCAAACACTGAGCCTAGAAGGCCTTCACTTAAGAGTTGCTTGAGTAGAGGCCCTACCCCGAGTTTTTAACGCGATCCATTTGACTACCTAGGGATGGAGCACTGTAGGGTCTATAATAGCTCTATCCCTTTGTCGCTCGCATACGTATTAGTTTAACAAGTCATAGTAAGACTCCCAGATCTTAAATATCAGCTTTTGTTCAGGAAATAACAGTCCAGTGAAGAAGGTGAAGAAGCCGCCCATCCAGGTGTACCACTCCGTCTCCAAGGCATACGACAACTGGGATGGTATTGTAAGTTGTACACTTATTCTCTTTACCAATTCGACCTTTAATAAATTTTGATCTTAAATCTTGGACCTTCCGTACTTATTATATGTGATATTCCACAATATATGACAGAATACATTCCACAACTTTCACACAAAGCCATCTAGTCCCAAGCTAAGCAGAGCTTGTGTTATGGGTACTAGACAACTGTTAAACATACTTATATACTTCTAAATATATACCTACATATGTATTATAGATAAATTACACCCAGACACAGAACAAATGATCGTGCTCATCACACAAACATTTGTCCTGGGTGGGAATCGAACCCACGACCTCCGGCATAGCAGTCAGGGTCACTAACCACTAGACCAACAGGCCAGTCTGATACTGAATAAGCTAAATTCAAAGATCTAATTGACAATTTTTAACCCTTCAAAGATCTAATTGACAATTTTTAACCCTTCAAAGATCTAATTGACAATTTTTAACCCTGGCCGCAAAAAGAGGGCCATCATTTTAACTGTTCCGTCTGTCTACTGGTGAACAGACTTTTTTTTATTTGAAAGCCTATTTTTAGCGATGGTTCTTATACTTACATGTTAGAAATCAATTCAGTCATTTGCAAATATGGAAAGGATTTAAGATGTGAATCACAAAACTACTAGATATTATTTGTATTAAAAGTTCTATATTATCATTCGAGAGTGTAATAGTTCGTGTTTTTATTGAAATTTCAATAATTTTGGCTGCTGAATTGACTTCTGACAGTATTGCAGTATTTCTGGTTGCTCTATAGTTCGTTCGCGTTAAGAATGCAGTGATTTATCAGTGCAACTGCAAGATAAAGGTGTATTTACAGTGATGTTAAATCCAAACAAATTATATTTTAAAAGGTTAAGGGCCTGTTTCACAATGTCCGAGTAGGCACTACTCACTGAATAAATTAAAAAATGGAACAGAATTTGTATGAAATTATCTGCCAAGGTAAGATACTCGAAACTTAAGGCTGGCGCGAAGTGTCAATTTTCCATACAAACGTAATACCAAAATCATTTGCAGTTTAAGCATATTTACACCATAATATGATGTTATTCGGATTCAGACAATAATTATCTAGGTTCCTACGTCGTCTTTTTGTTGAAAAACTTACCCCAAACGAAATTTAAGCGAATTTAATTTTGCACATTTTCACAGCGAAAATGTCATGTTTTTATATAGTTTTTTCTATATTATAAACATCAATATTTCAAGATATCTCCCCGCAGGAACACAGATATTATTATCAAGTTATAAAGAATTGAAAAGAAATTGGAAAATCATTAATTTTTCATTCATCATTTTTGGTATTACGGAATACATCCAAATTTCTCCCAAATTTTCAATAGTTTTTATTGCTATCGCAGCAAGCAAATGTCAGTGTGTGGGTGATGACATCTCCAGTCAGTGGGTCCAAGAATTGTTTATACTATCTGGATTGATTACGTCAACCTCAAAAACGTACCCACAAAAGGGTATGTTGTCTCTTTCTACCACGGTGTCCATAGACGAGTAAGAAAGGGACACGCTACCTCTTTGTATGCTCCGTCTTGCTGGGTACATTTTTTCCATTTTTGCTTGTCAATTTAAAATATGAACTTAATGGCAATGAATTTTAAGTACACTTCAGATTGTGTGATATTACTTCGTAATCATTCCAGGGTACACTAGGTCCTTGCGTGTGTGTCGCTCCTACAGGGTTACCTACTTATCTATCATAGGTTCATATTTGATCGAATTTCATTTCCTATAAAACTTTTCAACAATTATCGTTTCGTTTTAAGGATTCCGTACCGCAAAGGGGAAAAACGAAACCTTTATAGGATCACTTTGTTGTCCGTCGGTCTGTTTGTCAAGACCCTTTATATCGGAAACGCGTGGAGTTATCGAGTTCGAGAATAGGCCCGCGATCCCTTGAAGCTGTGCACAAATCAAATATATAAGTTATCGAAAAAAAAGATACAGCCGTTTATATCGCAAAAAACGTACGTTTGATACTCTCTAGGTAATCAAAATTTATAGGGTAAAAAAGGTCTTATAGCAAATATGGGAAAAGTCTGAAAACTGAAAATTTGTAGTTACGCCACTAAGAAAATCGGTTCCCCTCCTACAGGCTTTCACACTAGCGTATTGGTCATATTGTACAAGCGGTTTGCGAGCGTTTGTTTCTTATATTATTTAGATCTTAATCACCTTAAATTCATTAAGTCGTGATTTATTTTTGTTAACATCTTATGTTGATAGGTTTGATTTTTTTTCTTATATTTACATTTTCTCTTATGGTGTGAATGTGGGAACACCGTAGACTACGATTTTGATTACTAGTATTTCGACAGTTTTTTGATAAAAAATATTTTTATTATACTTTTGGGTACAATCTTAATAATCTGTCTGTTAATATAATATTGTAATATATACTTATAATACATTTGTAGAAGTAAAAATTCTGTATATTGAAAATATCAAAAAAATTATGGCAGAGGGGGTGTTACGAAACCGATACCGAACCCATTTTTTTTAAATTAGTTAGGTACTTAGGTTTACTTTTATAGGGCGCAGACCGTGTAGATTTTAATTTCAAGTATAGGTAGTATATTTGATAGTGTGTAGGGTATTTTTAGTACTCTTAGGTAAGATTAGTAATTCATATAGATACTAGTTTTTAGGGATTTTACTTATTTATTGATATACATACAAGAAAAGTTTTTAACCACTGCGTAAATTTTTTTTGGTGGCTCAGTGTAAGTAATAGAACACAAGTCGACTTCAAGGTTAAGCAACCCTTGCCAATAGGTTGGTCTGTGGATGGGTGACCATCTTAACATAACAAGTTTCCTCCGTGCCTCGGAAAGCACGCTAAGCCGTAGGTCCCGGCTGTCATTAACAGTCGTTACGGATAGTCAGAAGCCAGTAAATCTGACTCCAGTCTTGCCATGAAGTACCCTGTTACCCCAGTTATTGGGTTGTGGAGGTCTGGTAGTCAGCCTATGCTTTCCGAGGCACGGAGGAAACTCGTTATGTTAAGATGGTAACCCATCCAAAGACCAACCTTGGCAACCGTTGCTTAACTTTGAAGATCGATCTGTGTTTTATTACTTACACTGAGCCACCAAAAAAAATTTACGCAGTGGTTAAAACTTTTCCTGTATAAGTGTAGAATGTGTAGATACTACACTAAAAACTTATTGATAAGTTTTTTCATACACGCAACGAAGTCGCGGACACAGCTAGTATGGAAATATTGTAAACCCAATATTTTTTTGAAAAGAGTAACCATGAAGTTTCTTGCCGGTTCTTCTCCATAGGAAACGACGAATTGGAACTACGCACTAGATTCTGACGTTTCATAAGTGTCCATGTAGGCCCACGTAAAATAAAAATATGATTTCAATTCGATAGATTGATCACTACAGAACACTGTCTTTTTTTGCATTAAATTTATTTTTAGGATAACATTAAAAGTGACACCCCTATTACTTCAATGGAGCATAGGTAATCTGAGGGCACGGTAGTGTCACACCCACCAAGTCGCGCAAAAAATCGCGCATTTTCAACCTCTTATAAATCCGTTGTGGACGAAACTAGATCAAGCAGGCTTCATAAAAAGACTATATATTTCAAATTTCATTAAATTTTCTAAATTTTGTCACTCACTGACTGAACGAACATAAAAATTCTAATGCACTTTTAGCAGCAATAGAGACAGAAGTTTTCAAATTTTGATTACAATTAGTGTTTAGTGTACAAACCAAGGGAAAACTAAAATATTTTGCAATTTCGACCTAGTTTTCTAGATACACCAACTGCATATATAACTTAGTAATCCCATATAAATGTATAGGATTACAAAGTTACATTTTTAAGATTTGACTTGGTAATCGCACTAAACGATTTACTTAATTACTTTTGAGATACATTGTGTTTTCATGCGATTACAAAGCTAAATTCATTTATTTAAAACATACAAGATATCTTGACTTGGAATAACATGGATCTCACATATTTTTACGGTAGAAGAGTAGTGTTGCGAGACTTGAGTTTTTTTACAAGCTGTGTTTTTGATGGAATTATTTTGTCAAGTTCAAAACTGTTCTATATTATGCTGTGAAGATTGTCCGACTCACACGTACACACACATATGCAATTTCGCATTTGTTTTTGCCAAACAAAGATAGCAATATACCGCGAACGTATTTTATTTTCATCTCAACTCGAAGTAGCGAGCGATCTCCGCTGGATCCTTAATCATAGGTGGTGAAACAGGCCCTTAAACAGCTTTGATTGGTTAGGGGGCGGGGCTAGGCCGACGGACAAATGATGACTTTACTACATCCTTAACGCGAACGAATTTTAATGACTTTCATCGCTTCCCAGCGTAGCGGCATGGAGATCTCGAGCAGCCGGTCGCCGACCAACCTGCCGTACATGTGACCGTACCCGAGCTACTGGTGGCTCCACCACTGGTAACTCCTGGGCGCCGTCGTCACCCCCGCGTACTAAGACTGCAGTTTCGTGTCCGCACGTGACCTACCCTACAAATCAATAGTGTAGTACCATTTCTATTCGATTGTTTTAAATTAGGTATCGATTTTAATTTTCTAAATTTTTAATATTGATTGTCAGTCGATTGCAAAATGAGGGTTTATCGATTCTTTGCAGGTTTTTACGCAGCATTCGGACGAATTTATAAGCCATTTTTTTCTGTAATTTTTGAATGATTCAAAACTTAGAGAGTGAAACTAAATTTTTTATGATTTTTGAATTGATAAACCCATGATTTTGAACCCGATTGATTTATCGAATTTTATATAAATAATTTTGCTGTAAACTTAGGATAATGAACCGATAGTTATAGTAGAGATTAGATTACAAATTCTGTTACTTAATTTATAAATTGTTTAATTTAATATCGAACATGGTTGAATCGGATCGTAATGTCTTACACAGGCATGCCAAAGGGATTTTTAGAGAATAGAATTTTGTTATTTTGACGAGTTTAGCCGCTAACGGGAGCGGTGACAGGGAACGTTGTTTGTAAATATGTATAGTGTTACATTTTATTACACGCAATAAACACTTTATTAATAAACTTGTTTTGTTTTTATTGATACCTACAGTTGAACTATGTCAGGGCTCCTACACAAAACTCATATGCAATGCAATGCTATACGATGCTGCAACGTGCAATGCGAATTACTGCGATACAATTTCGTGCGACGAGAGCATACAATATGCGATGCGACTCTTTCCAATGTTCTTGCGCTGGATCATTCGAGCTCACAGATTTTTACGATGTATTTACGTCCTTAATCCGAAGATTTGACGATTATCGTTTTTGTCTAAATATAGACTACCTTCTGCCTCTACTGATTTTCTGTACTAATATTATAAAGAGGTAAAATTTGTAAGTTTGTAAGTTTGTAGGTTTGTAAGTTTGTATGTAGGGGGTAATCTCTGGAACTACTGGACCGATTTGAAAAATTCTTTCAGTATTAGATAGCCCATTTATTGAGGAATGCTATAGGCTATATACCATCACGCTACGACCCACGGGAGCGGAGCAGTAACGAAAAATACGGGTGAGACCGCAGGGGACAGCTAGTAGTCAATAAAAGTCTTCATCCAGAGCAGGGGAAGTTGCTAAATGATTCACCTCACCTTCTAAAAAAAAATCAATTTGACATGATGCGAACTCCTGTCGATTCCATACATTTCTGTAATCTTTTTCGCTGACAGTACCAATGTAGGTAGGTACAGGCACTTTCGAAATCCAAAGAAAAGAAAAACGTTTATGTAAGCAGGTGAAAGTGCCCGTGTTGCCCGCTTTGTCAAGATTTTATTAAAAAACAAATCTTTATTTTTTCATTAAACATTTTAGTAAGGTTTTTTTTTTATTTATCTATACTAATATTATAAAGAAGAAAGATTTGTACCTATTTTTGTCTGTTTGTAATGAATAGGCTCAAAAAGTACTGGGCCGATTTAAAAAATTCTTTCACCAATAGAATGCTACATTCTTCCAATTTGACATAGGCTACATTTCATTTTGAAAAAAAAAAGGGATCCTTGGTAAAATTTGAACAATGTAACCGAAGGTGTAGAAAAATTTCCAAAAATAAATAATTGTCTACCCCGTGCGAAGCCGGGACGTACTGCTAGTCATTTATACAAAACAATACAGGGACATCTTAAATAGCAACCAAAAACCACTAAGGTTTAAACTTGTGCTATCGTGAGTCAATCTTTATATCGAAAACTAGTTATACAAATATTTTTTGCAAATGCGTACGTTATTGTCGATAAAATCTTTAGTTATTGAGATTAGTAAAATACATTAAAATAAAACACCGCTCATTAATTTTCATAATCATAATATTATTCTAGTTGGCAGTTAATGACTATAGTACAATAATATCATAGACGTACGTCACCTATGATCGATACAAATGGCATACAAAATTGCTATAAAATAATAACAGCTTATCATGAAGGCTCCGATTCTGCATTGAAGTTAACTTTGGCTTAATTTATCAGAATTCGGACTTACATTACACGAAAATATATTTAGCTTATAAAATACCAGAACTCAAATAATAATTCTATATGTCTGACCGCTTCTTTTATAGTCCATTATATTTGGCCCAATCCATACTTAAATAAGACAAATGCTTGAATAGTTCAATGCTTCCGACCAATACTTAAATATTCGAGACCATACTTGAATTATTCAAAATGTTAGGCCGATACCGATTCAAAATACTAGACCAACAGGAATATACACTTGTAGTTTTGGCTTTATATTTTGGACTTAGATGCAAACGATGGACTTTTGAACTACTGAAGACAAATTTTGGAATATTTGATAATACTTGAATAGTTTTAACCAATAGGTTCAGTCAAACGGGGTGAATACCAACAAAAATTTGAAGGCAAATTTCACGTTATTAGACAGCGTTTCCCAGCATTTAAGTAGTTACTCCGATTTATTCATTAAATGTCATAAAATTCGATGCTTAGATAGAAATCAATTTAAAATATTTAACCAAAGTAAAAACTTATCAAAGTTTTGTTCAATTCACCCTTTCGTTCTTATTCACCCCGTTTGACTGTACTTGAAAAGACCTATACATACTTGAATAATCCTCCGACCAATACTTGAATTTGATCAATGCGTGTGGTTACTTTTATAAAAGTAAACTTTCGATTCAGCAGCCTAAGTTTTTGAAAAGTCTGATTAGTTAAGCTACAATATATTTTCGTTTCCAAGCAGTAATACTGAAGCGCTATATGTTGAAGGACTGGTAAATATCACATTAGCCTACACGACAACTAACTTACAATTTTGTTCATTAATTAGTTACTGCTAACGAAATGCATATGTTTTAAATATTAGAGTTTTCGAACTATCGAGATCAACTTAATCAATATACGAGTAATTAGCACCAATGTTGTGTTACTTAATAACAGGTAACACAAGATATTTTAGGCTTTTTTTGGAATCCGTTAAGTCTTTTTCTTGCTCAAATCGCCAGTGTAGGTTGATCAGTAGAACAATATGTTAAACTGATTGCATATCCACTTTTGGAATGATTTGCTTAAGTGCCTTGATATTTACAGATATTTAAGTAAATTCCACTCTAAGTATTCAGGATCCGAAAACTACCCTGATTGCTTAGACGCTATTCGACTCATAAAATACTTTACATTGTTTCCATAATTAAAAAATAGGTATTGCCTGTCCAATGTGGCTATAGGTTCTTAGGACAAAACATATAGGATTATGATTTTTCCAAACTATATTTACAAGAAAATTATGTCCGTAAGGATTGAGGAGCCACATCAGATTTTTTAAATCTGATCTCACTATTATTTAGCAGCAGTGTAGATTATTTTGCAGCACGAATTCTAGATTTAGCAGCAAAATATATCACTAGTTATTTTAATGCAAAGGTGGGTCCTCAATCTAAACGTCTGGATTGAGGAGCCACCTGAAAACTCGTTAAGTAATGGATGCACATTTATGAAAATTTTGCAGCATTTAGCAGCTATTTAGCACATAACCGTCTAAAAATTTCGCTTCTGTAGCACTAAAATGAAAGAAAATACAATACTTTTAATATGGCTCCTCAATCTAAACGTCTGGATTGAGGAGCCACCTGAGAACTCGTTAAGTAATGGATGCACATTTATGAAAATTTAGCAGCTATTTAGCACATAACCGTCTAAAAATTTCGCTTCTGTAGCACTAAAATGAAAGAAAATACAATACTTTTAATATGGCTCCTCAATCCTGACGTTCTAATTATATATGTTTGACTGTAGCCACCTGAAATCTCAAGGTAATCTAAAGCCAGATATACTAACATTTAGCAGAAATTTCTGCTAAATATACCAGTACAATTCAGCAATGTATATGCTTTAGATTCTGAAAAAACCATCATTAACTATTTTCTTGTAAATTCAGTGTGTAGGGTGACCACATTTTGGGGGTACCTACAAATTAATATTTCACTTACGTACGTGCATACACACAATAATATTTATTTAGTAAAGGTTGACAGGATATAATGGAACAATAAAATGCGTTTGTTTCACCGCAGTGCTTGCTCCGTGAATGCGTTTATTCCACCGTACGGTAGAATATACGCACCACATTCCACCAAAAGTGCTAGGCCCAATTCTTTTTCGCAGCCTATGTACTCCTTATAACATATCAGCTGTTTCCATCAACATCAGTCCAGCCGTTTCGGATATGAGCTGGAACAGGCGGAGACTTTCATATTACAAAGACGCTGCATTTAATTCTTCAGACGTTTATATGTAGATAAACAAATTTAAAGAAAACCATTAAAATATTAAAATCCTTAAAATATTTAAACCGGTAAGTTAATATTTGCAACTTGAACAAAAAGAAAGTACTTTCGATAAAAAATAATAATTAAAACTCTGTTCTAAGTTTTATAAATTACATCGTCTAGTAAAAAAATATAAACAAACTAACACAAAGTTGGTACCCTGAAACATGAGTGCGACAGAACAGGCTAACAAAAAAAAAACACCATTGTTGACATTTTATTTTAAACCTTATTACATACAATTAGATTTAATTTTGGAATAAATAATTTTGAACACATTTAAAAATGAGGTTTGAATTTCGAATGTCATTTTTAAATTGAATGATTCTACTTACTATTTAAATATAGAAGGTCTTAAATATAAATATAACGCAAACGATATTAAAGTTTATAATTGTTCCATAAGATTTATAATTAAGTAACAGAAGTTAATATTGTTATTTTATAACTTTTTTTTTTATATAGGTAAATATGTTTACGTTTAGCGTTTTGGTCCATATATGCGACATGGTTTTGTTCTCAATCCTTAATGTACGAAATAAATAATTAACTTGGATTTCTTATATTATAAAGTTAATCATCATATTTCTGTCATCATAATTAAATTGTGGGGATAATAATATCGTGCAGTGACTGATAATTAAGTGCAGTTTGATAGAGTGCGATTAATGAAAGCGCGACCTGGAGTTTTTTTTTTTTCAATTTAATTGGCAACATTATTCAGCCGCTTTTGGCGGATTGACTTTGGTTTTGTGTCAGATTTGAAATATTATTGTGTGTATGCACGTACGTAAGTGAAATATTAATTTGTAGGTACCCCCAAAATGTGGTCACCCTACACACTGAATTTACAAGAAAATAGTTAATGATGGTTTTTTCAGAATCTAAAGCATATACATTGCTGAATTGTACTGGTATATTTAGCAGAAATTTCTGCTAAATGTTAGTATATCTGGCTTTAGATTACCTTGAGATTTCAGGTGGCTACAGTCAAACATATATAATTAGAACGTCAGGATTGAGGAGCCATATTAAAAGTATTGTATTTTCTTTCATTTTAGTGCTACAGAAGCGAAATTTTTAGACGGTTATGTGCTAAATAGCTGCTAAATGCTGCAAAATTTTCATAAATGTGCATCCATTACTTAACGAGTTTTCAGGTGGCTCCTCAATCCAGACGTTTAGATTGAGGAGCCATATTAAAAGTATTGTATTTTCTTTCATTTTAGTGCTACAGAAGCGAAATTTTTAGACGGTTATGTGCTAAATAGCTGCTAAATGCTGCAAAATTTTCATAAATGTGCATCCATTACTTAACGAGTTTTCAGGTGGCTCCTCAATCCAGACGTTTAGATTGAGGAGCCACCTTTGCATTAAAATAACTAGTGATATATTTTGCTGCTAAATCTAGAATTCGTGCTGCAAAATAATCTACACTGCTGCTAAATAATGGTGAGATCAGATTTAAAAAATCTGATGTGGCTCCTCAATCCTTACGGACATAGAAAATTTACAATCACCATTACTGTTTTATCCTTTGAAAAGCCGACGTTAGTGACGACTTGACGAAATTATTCCAATTTCGAACTCTGTAAAGGCACTGGTTTAATGTCTACCCTCGCTCATGCGTTACAGAAGTTTTTCATCTTTCTGTCTCTTCTACTTCTTTTCTAACAGCAACAATGTAAGTAAAATGTTCCAGCTTATAAGCTAAGTGAGTACAAGGACGAACGCGTCGGTTGCGCGGGCGCACGTGACGTCACGACGCGTGCTCAAGATGGCGGCGCGCACAAGATGTCCGGTGTCTGCGCGGGCGGACAGGCGGTGACGAGGAGCTCGCCGCCGCTCTCCGTGATAGGCACCGTCTTGTGGTAGTTTATGAGATCAGCTGGAACAAAATGTTGGGAATTAGACATTATTTAGAAGACTAGGAAAGTAAATTTCTTACTGGGGCCTTGAGTTGTTCGAAAGACGATCTCGGGGCTTTAGAATTAAGGCAAATAAGGAATAGGAATGGGTTTTAGTCTATAAAAGTCTGACACGCCATCACGCTCCACCAGGCAGTGCTTGCAGCGCGCCGTGTGACGTCACACTGCACAGTGCGCACGTGACTACATACCGAGCGTGGCGTGCGCGACGTGGCCGGTGGGCAGCAGGCGGTAGGTGCGCGCCGCCTCCACCAGGTAGTGCTTGCAGCGCGCCGGGCGCGTGTGACGTCACACTGCACAGTGCGCACGTGACTACATACCGAGCGTGGCGTGCGCGACGTGGCCGGTGGGCAGCAGGCGGTAGGTGCGCGCCGCCTCCACCAGGTAGTGCTTGCAGCGCGCCGTGTGACGTCACACTGCACAGTGCGCACGTGACTACGTACCGAGCGTGGCGTGCGCGACGTGGCCGGTGGGCAGCAGGCGGTAGGTGCGCGCCGCCTCCACCAGGTAGTGCTTGCAGCGCGCCGTGTGACGTCACACTGCACAGTGCGCACGTGACTACGTACCGAGCGTGGCGTGCGCGACGTGGCCGGTGGGCAGCAGGCGGTAGGTGCGCGCCGCCTCCACCAGGTAGTGCTTGCAGCGCGCCGGGCGCGTGTGACGTCACACTGCACAGTGCGCACGTGACTACATACCGAGCGTGGCGTGCGCGACGTGGCCGGTGGGCAGCAGGCGGTAGGTGCGCGCCGCCTCCACCAGGTAGTCCTTGCAGCGCGCCGGGCGCGTGTGACGTCACACTGCACAGTGCGCACGTGACTACATACCGAGCGTGGCGTGCGCGACGTGGCCGGTGGGCAGCAGGCGGTAGGTGCGCGCCGCCTCCACCAGGTAGTGCTTGCAGCGCGCCGGGCGCGTGTGACGTCACACTGCACAGTGCGCACGTGACTACATACCGAGCGTGGCGTGCGCGACGTGGCCGGTGGGCAGCAGGCGGTAGGTGCGCGCCGCCTCCACCAGGTAGTGCTTGCAGCGCGCCGGGCGCGTGTGACGTCACACTGCACAGTGCGCACGTGACTACATACCGAGCGTGGCGTGCGCGACGTGGCCGGTGGGCAGCAGGCGGTAGGTGCGCGCCGCCTCCACCAGGTAGTGCTTGCAGCGCGCCGTGTGACGTCACACTGCACAGTGCGCACGTGACTACATACCGAGCGTGGCGTGCGCGACGTGGCCGGTGGGCAGCAGGCGGTAGGTGCGCGCCGCCTCCACCAGGTAGTGCTTGCAGCGCACCGGGTCGCGGTAGGTCACCGCGTATCCCCACACTCGCTCGGATATGCGGACTAGGAAGCTGCCGGCCGCGCAGCCGGCAAGGGCCGCCTCGGCTTCTGACCGACTAATCAGACCTGGGAAAAGAGGTGCTCTTAGTTAATCAAAGGCTCTTCAACATCTGCCATCTGGTTTTGATAGAAGGCTAGTTAATAATTACGATTTCGAAATTGACCTGAAGAAAGATTGTATTGACCATAAAGACTCTAATATAAATTCTAATTTTGACAGCTGCACTTTTCGATGAAACATTATGCCAATAAAAGAAAAGAAAACTCTTACCGTGGAACCAGTCGACAGGCTTGTTATTCTCATCGAGTCCAACTCCTCGCTTCAGCTCGTGCGTTTGGAACCACTCCAACACCGCCTCTCTGTTAGGTGGCTTACCCGCTGGAACAAAAAAAATACAAATGAGTTAGTTTCTTCTTGCTTCTATTGTACCTCAAGAAGAGTGTGAAATTCCGCTGATTTTTCAACTACATGAAGTTCCTTCTAGGGTTTCTCTTTGCTAGATTTTCAGGCTATATTGATGAATGATGCCCGTACCAAATTTTGAGTTATGTTGTAATCTATAGTGTTGTGTTCAATGTCGACTGTTGTGTTGTGTGTTAGTGAGTATTTATATTTACCTTGTGTTGTGTCTGGTGGTGCAGGAAGGTTGGCACTCCGCCGATGTGCTTCTCTGGCAGCACGAGCTATCTCTCGCATGCTTGCTTCTGCTTCTTTTGCCTTGCGCTCTGCAAACAAGACAGCGATCTTATTACACTTCGAAAGAAGATTATCTGCACAAAGCAACGTATCAGCTGTTTTCTAAGATACATGTGATTCATATATGGTCATCGGTTGCCCACCCAATGAAAGACAATTTAGTGAAATAGGATTTCATAGATCCGTTTTATACCCAATGTGAATGTGGTGTTCAAAACATGAGCCACAAGTTGATGTACCACAAGTGCCCTTACACCTGCATTATGGATTACTTGGAGGACTTAACTGGGCCCAAACAAATCAAGGAGTTTACTATTTGATTAGACTCGAAAAGAAGAAGACGTCTATTACTGTGCACAATGCTTCTTAAGCATCACTTTAATCACCGGTCATGTATTTCTCAGATCCACGAACGCTGAACAGCTCTACCTACCTCAAGGTATACTGAGGCCCTGATTAAATTTTGGAGATCCAACAACTACAACACAATTCGGTACAGTTCTTTTCACATTTAGCAACTAAGTAAGGCATGACACGACGTGGTGCAAGTTGCGATTTGCCAAGATTTACAAGTAAATACGCACCCTGGTCCCGCCAGGTGGCGTCGTGTGTCTGCGCAGCATGGTGCGCGATCCTCATGGCCCTCGCCCGCTTGGCGCGCAGCCCGCGCAGTATGTCGCCAGCCCTGGCGGCGGCCACACGTCGCTCCCATGCAGCCACCAGCACGCTCACCCCGTCGCCGCCTGCGCCCACGCCCATGTCCTGAACATAGGGGCGTCTTTGGAGACACTCGCTAGGATAGGACTAGACAATTTGCTAGAAACGTTAGAAGTTCTGAAGCTTAGATGGGAAGGACAGCTTGCAGTTTGCAATTGTTTAAAGATGGTCTAGAAAAGTGTATGAAATTTGAAGGATTGATGATTATATCCTAAGCCTTATCATTTTGCTAATAGTACTTCTGCTTTTACGACGTGTAAATAAATTTTGAAAGTTTCTCTTCTCTCTTCATATTGGTGAGCTTCCATGATTCTGATTTGTTAGTGCGATATGAAAATGATTATGACATCATGCGTTGTTATTAGTTTTGATATCGTCAGGGATAGTGCATTAAAACGACAGTTTTTTAAGTAAATCTATAATTAATTTTAATTTATTCATTCGTACAATATACAGAAAGTTATTCTTACATGAGAAAAATTTACAAAAATATTTTGCACATTATAAGCATGTTTACATCCAATTTACAATATTTTTTTGTCCCTATGCTAGAGCTGTTTAAGAAAATCTACATCTACCTAGCATTGAGTCAAAAAATAATTGAAAAAGACTACGTAAACAAGTACAAGTGTATTATTAGAAATTAAACAATAATAGACTGAACTTTCAGCGTATATTATATAACGGGCAGTTCCAACGCAGGTTTAAATATCTAATTGTATGCATCCACTTTGTTCGCGCAAGAAATGTACTTCCCGTATTTTCAACTGGCAACTATAAAAAACTTTGTGCCTATTTCAAGGATTTCACTATGAAAGACTGTCAGGAAAATATATACATGGTAGATATACGAGTACTGAAACGACTTGCACCCTCAGGTCGACTTTAACTCGAACAAAAAATAACATCAAAAAATGCCTCAGACTATCGGCAAGATATATACATGATAGATATACTGGAAAAACTTTTACGTCGACCAAAAAAATTCATTTAATAAAGTGCCTCCACCAGAGGTTGCATCCAAAACGTGCACTAAAGAAGCAGTGGAAGATATAGAAAGCTTTACTAACACGAACAAAATAGAGCCACACCCTAAAAGTAAACTAAGACTTAGTATGACAACAGAACCAGTAGTACTCCTCAACTAACCTGTAGAACGTCTCGCTTGCCCTCGATAAAGTTAAAATGCAGCGTGTTCTTGTTAAGGTCTAGCTTGAGGGTCTCGTTGAAGTCCGTCTTGTCACCCAGCTCGTCCTCCAGCTTCACGTCGGGCTCCAGGGCTTCGATCCTCTGTCGCAACTCGTCCACCGTGCAGTAGATCTCCAGGGTGTCTTCTAAAGGGTCTATCGTTTTCGGGGATAGGTCGAATTTCTGGAAAGTGGAGTTGCTTGTTTTAATTTGGTGTTAATTTTAGCATAAAGCATAAGGTAAATTCTTAACTGGCACCGAACACTGTCTGGCATACAACCAAGATAACAAAGTTTTCTGATAATGTAAATTAAGAAAATTACTCTTCGTTAATTTCAAGAAGAAATCCTCCGTACCCTTCATCTAAGGACCACTAGCATAAATTAGACTTCTACTGGGAAATTCTATACAAATAATAACTTTATAAGCAAATAGGGCTCTGGATCTATAATATCACCACAAAGCCTCAAAACAAAAAAGATATTCCTTGCGAGAGCAGTATTCTGACCTAGTTCTTGCACGTCAGAAATAACCACCATCATTGCATTTCAGCACCACCAGCGAAATGGATGGAGAGGGAGATCAAAGAAAAGATGGATAAATTGTGTGAGGAGAGAACTGAAAGGAAAGGGAGTTAGTAAGTGATAGTATGATGGGCGACAGGAGAGAATATGGACCCCAAGTAATATGGGATTAGGATTGAAAGAAGAAGAATTTCAGCACCACCAATTCTTTGCGTCTTTAATTCAGTAAATACCCTTGGCTTTCACCAGCTTATCACAGAAGTATTCTAAACCTGTTCTAAATAATCAAGGGGTTTGTACTCGATGATCAGCCTTCACCAGCTCATGGGTTTACATTAGATGAACTGGTGACGATGTCTCTTATTCTTCGGGTGCACTTAGCCTTCACCAGCTCATCGGTAGCAGTAACCTAACCTGTTCCAAATCATCGAGGGACTTGTAGTCGATGAGGTGCGCGAGCTCCTTCTCGACGGACTTGCGGAGCTGCTGCACCTCCTGGTGTTCACCAGCTCATGGGTAGGAGTGTTCTCACCTGTTCCAGATCATCGAGGGGCTTGTAGTCGATGAGGTGCGTGAGCTCCTTCTCGACGGACTTGCGGAGCTGCTGCACCTCCTGGTGTTCACCAGCTCATGGGTAGGAGTGTTCTCACCTGTTCCAGATCATCGAGGGGCTTGTAGTCGATGAGGTGCGTGAGCTCCTTCTCGACGGACTTGCGGAGCTGCTGCACCTCCTGGTGTTCACCAGCTCATGGGTAGGAGTGTTCTCACCTGTTCCAGATCATCGAGGGGCTTGTAGTCGATGAGGTGCGTGAGCTCCTTCTCGACGGACTTACGGAGCTGCTACACCTGGTGTTCACCAGCTCATCGGTAGGAGTGTTCTAACCTGTTCCAGATCATCGAGGGGCTTGTAGTCGATGAGGTGCGTGAGCTCCTTCTCGACGGACTTGCGGAGCTGCTGCACCTCCTGGTGTTCACCAGCTCATGGGTAGGAGTGTTCTCACCTGTTCCAGATCATCGAGGGGCTTGTAGTCGATGAGGTGCGTGAGCTCCTTCTCGACGGTTTGCGGAGCTGCTGCACCTCCTGGTGTTCACCAGCTCATGGGTAGGAGTGTTCTCACCTGTTCCAGATCATCGAGGGGCTTGTAGTCGATGAGGTGCGTGAGCTCCTTCTCGACGGACTTGCGGAGCTGCTGCACCTCCTGGTGTTCACCAGCTCATGGGTAGGAGTGTTCTCACCTGTTCCAGATCATCGAGGGGCTTGTAGTCGATGAGGTGCGTGAGCTCCTTCTCGACGGACTTGCGGAGCTGCTGCACCTCCTGGCGCGCCTGCGCGATGGCCTTCTCGCGCGCCTCCTCCGCCAGGATGCTCTCGATCGACTTGTCGTCGGGGTGCTCGCCCATCACCCATACCTGGAATGTAACAGTCACGGTGATAAAGAAAATATTGAAAATTTTTGACAAAATTGCGTGGTATCTACGGAAGATTTAAAATTGCCAACCATTCCTACAGTACTTTGTTGATGATGAAAATCAAACCAATGAGATCTTTTTATATTCTTTATTTTATTTATATACTAGTGCTTGACTGCAATCCCACCTGATGGTAAGCAGTAATGCAAACGTTGATGGTTCCTATCCTTAGATGTACGCAGTATAAAGAACGAGGCGAAAGTCTTAGTCCGGACCGTAGCGGTTTCAACAACTTAAGGTTCTTTTTCCTCAAGTGGGGAATCATCAGAATGCCCTCCCGCTCTTGGGCGGAGCAGGAGGGTGTGTCAGACTCTTACTGACTAAATCCCACCAAGTTCCTTCGTTGCCTTCGATCTGGGTCCCCCGAGAGTTCGATCTGGGGGGCAACGGGCTTACCTTTCGGAATTTCCGTTTTCCCCAGAACAACGCAAGGGTGGATACTCGCTATACGACGGTTTGTCCGATGGTAGAAAGGTTGTGAAAAGGCAAATGTTTTAGAAATAAAAATGAATGAATATTATGTAAAAACAAAAGTCTAGTTCACACAGCAGTTTGCAAGTAACCTGCTTGGCCATTTGTCATAATATTTTGCCATAACATTCGTTTAAAAACCTAAGGTTTATTACAATATTTATTAAACAATGAAGAGTTTACGTTTTGATACAACACACGATATTTTAACAAACATTAAAATGGTCTGCTTAACTAAGCAACAAGACAAAACATTACCAAATTTAGCAAAACTCATAACATTTACAAAACAGTATTGATGACGATAACCATCAAAATGATCGTAAGCTAAGTTTTGTCTGCAAAGGTCGAATGTTTGCCCAAACAATGGAAGCAACCTTCAAATGTTGGAGCCAATTGATCCGTCTGAAGGTCTGCCAATAAGCTATCGAGTAACGCGGATGTAAGTCATATTGGCAATGTTATAAAATCATTGTGTAGCTAATGCAGCTGCATTTTGTGACAGTAATTAAATAGGAAATTCTTTACTGTACCTAAACTCAATTGTTGATTGTTAGTGCTTTCAAGGATAAATTACCTTCAAATCTAGATATTGTGCAGACAAAATAGACATTAATATCAATTTATATGGCTGTTGTAGGTATCACTAAATTTTTCTGGTCTTATGCTAAGTCTGGTCAATTCTATAGGTCTATCAACAATAGGCTAAGAGCTACCTAAAAACCAGTCAGACATTTATAAAGCTATCATCCAGTTTTAAACTGATTTCAGTTTGATCTACCACAGTATTCAAAAAAGTTTTTGTAAATCAACATATTTTGTTTGCTTATACTCGTAGCTGGTTCCTCAAAATACGCGTTTCATTATTAACTTTCTACAAGTTCTAGTCGTAAACCTCGACACCCTTTGGCATTAAGTAGATAATGTGAAGGACCCTCACCCATGGTTCTCCGTCCTCTCCCGTGAGGAACTGCACCTGCTTCTTGCCATTCTTCTGGTACTTGGGCCGCTCGTCCTCCTTGCCCACCTTCTCGTCCCAAAGCTGCCAGCGACGCACCTGGAATGGTAAGGGTGTATGTTTTAAGTTTCGTTCTTGTGCCTCTGATACTACCATTATCAACATCTACCTATCCTTCCCCAACGTTGTAATTGTCTAAATAATAAACGATATCAATTTTGCCAATGGATTAAAAAAGAACACTATGAACGTCAATTTCTTCGCCAGTTTAAACTAGATGAAGTCGGTGTTTCCTAGCTGACTACCCTGAGAAGAAATACTGAAGCAAATTCAAAGATCTCTTTTAAAACCTATACAGGAAACATGTAATCATGGTCAAATCATATGAAAACCATGCAGACTGTTGTCAGAATTGGTCTTTTAATTCATGAATCCCCGACCGGTCTCATAGGACTTCGCTGTTATTCTCATACTATTGTGTCTCGTTTTGCGGGTATTGATAGGTTAAGAAAAAAAACACTTAGATTTGAGTGAACATGTCCAGTCAGCGCAAGCATATGTCAGTAGTGTTCGTGTATCTCAACCTCAACTCAGGACTACTAAGGAGCTCAAAGACTTGATAAACAATACCAAAGAAAGGACAGTTGAGTAGGCCGCACCGTCTGCCTCTATTCTCACAATATGCAGCTGACTATCAATATTTAGCAGACATGGACTCAAACAATATGAATTGTATTTGAATCATAACAGGCTGCTTGACCAGTCACGCTCTTATTTATATTATAAGAATTAATAATATTTAGATTTTCTGGAAAAAAATAACGGGAGCATATTTTAAAAGATGTGCAAACTTGAAAGACGACCTAGGTAGAGCGTAATACTAAAAAGACTACAGAGATATCTATGAAACAGGAATAATACCAACAAAACTGACTAGGAAATTAGAATTGAATTGGATACTTTTAGGCAAGTGTACACTGCACCCGATGGACTATCCAAGAAGATCGTGGTCTACCCTAACCTAACCTAACAATAATAAACGACAAAAATTACGACATTAATTGGGGTATACAAGGACGCCGCTAAAGAACAATGGCAGCCACCCATACATTAATTTAGCTGAGATTAAATTCTAGCGTCTTTAAATGAAAAATATCTTATTAAACTCGGCGTCAACTTCCGAATTAGCTGGTGCAAGAATTTTTGTTCGACAAGGTCGGAATTAATAGAAATTCGGTCATGAAGTTTTGTAGGTTATGTCTATGGTAATTTCAATTCGAGGAAGTTAAAAGGGCAATTATATTGCATTATTATTTTCCTTACCCAGTTATTTTAGCATGCAATGCCTTGTAAAAGGTGTAAATACTTACTCTTTGGCCTTAACTTAGGTATACTTACTAGGTATGTACCTACTACATGACTGTGTACCTACAATAGGACCACCGCCAGCATTCACCAGTCACTGTCAGCATTGTTTTAGGTAGGTATTGAAGCAATAGGACTATGATAGAATTCCGGGATTTTATAAATACTTGCTAACTTTTCAGATAAATAAAGCCACGTATTCACTGAGCAACAATTGTTTATAAACTCTGTTTCAGAAACATATAATTTTGTTTCTGTAAACATGTTCTGTAAACGTGTTTATCCATATGTTTCGGTGCTCCCCACCTTGCGGCGGAGAACACAGAAACAAACGACATGACCTAAGCAACTGACTGTGTGGACGGCAGAGTTTCCGAAACATTGTTCCTGGAAACATTTACGTGATGTTTCAGAAACTGTGTATCCGAAACACTGTTGCTCAGTGAATACATGGCTTTAGTACTTAAGTATACAAAATCCTTGAATGCGTATGGAATATATTGAGTATGTTCATAAGAATCAATAAAACAAGTTTTTTATATTAATATTTATTCTTCGTAATCCTCTCTGTCTGGCCCATCCCAAATACCAGACTAGCGTCATGACATGAGCACAACATCCTACTGTGCGCCGACCAACTAAATAATTACAACAATACCTGCTGGTTCCTGTCCTACCAGGAATATCATTTTCTATAACAATATAAATATAATATTGCTTCCTGGATACGTGAAGTGACTTTATTTTTCCTCTAATTATTTATTTATTAAAGCTTTATGCACAAAACATTGTACAAAGGTGGACTTAATGCCTTAGGCATTTTCTACCAGTCGACCTTAGGTTGTTGGTGTTGTCACGCCAGTGCCTCTAAGATTATATTCAGAGGAATCAATGTTTTCACTGGAAACTTCGATTCTGTACCCACCGTGGAAACGTATATGCTCGCCATAATATGAGCGAGCTTGTCTTATTTGGTACGTTCCCAGGGCAAAGAGAATCAAGTCTCTATATTCCAGGGTTGGGAAGCATAAAACATTATCGCGATCAGCGGTAGTATTAGCTACGAAATTGTGAGGTTCGTCTATTCATGTTTAAGGCTTCCACCATATTTGCCAGATTGTTTGGTAAATTCATTCTTTCTCTTATTATTTCAAGTATTTCATTAGCATATTCATTATTTTGAAAGCGAACACCAAGCTTGTTGAAAAGAGCTGTCGCTATTTGAAATGTTTGCATCATGTGTGGTAGAGAGCGATGAAAATACTCTTGCCTAAAAACTTTAAAATCACGTTCTCTAGTAAACTTACACTGTCCCTAAAATCCCTATCCAGAATGAACACATCATCTTCTCTGAAATATGATCTTAAAGCACTGCCAGAAGAAAATAGACCGGACATAATTTCAGCGTCAGTTGCTTTATATGCATAAATGATAGGCGTCTGTGACATGAGTAAAACCAATCAACAATTGTCAAAGTCAAACCAAGTTATATTTTTTTTATTTGGGATAATAGTCTTTTTGCCCGTCATTAATTACTGTCATTTGGCAGAATAAATATAAATAACTTTAATTTCAAATATCTTTTTTATCCGGCTATAACTAGTTAATGTGATACTTTGAAAAAACGTAGAAAAATAATAGAAATGCCTTCGTATATAAGTCACTTTAAGACACTCCAATAAATTTCAGCTATGAATTCGCCAAGATTCTTTGGGACAACCATAGCCAGACAATAATTATATGTATTTGAAAGACAATGCGACTAAACACTTAAACACTGAAAGTAAGTTGTAACTTTACAATGAAAGGTTTAGGGCCTATGTCACCACCTATGATTAAGTTGCCAATATCTTACTTGGCAGATAATTTCATACAAATTCTGTTCCATTTTTGAATTTATTCGGGAAGTAGTGCCTACTCGGACATCGTGTAACAGGCCCTTAATCTTTCAAATCTAGTATAGTTGTTTTATCTCACGAATGCGGGTGAGCCATACTTGTAGTTGTGATGTGTATAGACACTCGCTCTTGTGTGCGTAACTACAGGTAGCGTTAGCAAGCTCATCGCTATTGAACAAAATAATAAAGTTGCCACTTGTTGCCCAATTTATTTAATAACTTACGCAGTGTTACGAGACATCCATCGAAAGCAACTTTTTCATTCAAAACTGACCTTAGCTTTGCCAATGTTATACAATTAGGGGAAGGAACGAAATAACCCCAACACAAATATTAATAATAACTTACTGGGGCTGTTTCATTAACACTTGTAATGTAACCTTTTGAGACCAAATAAACAATTTATTTATTTTATTTGATTTAATGTTGGAATTTGTTTTAGTACGATATGAAAATTTTGTATTGTGCTCCGTACAACGTCACCTGTAAATCCACCTTTATTTTCTCTCTTTCTTCGGTTTTTCATGGGTGACATAAAATTCGAAGATGTACTTGCGACATCTCTTCCTTCTTTTATTAGTTTTTTGCACTGTTCTTTCACTTACCCCCGTCGCTGCTGCAGTGCGTTTTGTAATATTACGCAAATATGATAAATCACAATTTGATTCATGAAGTTCCGTGAATTAATATTCTTCTTTGACAAATTATAAATATTTGCAATCAGTTGACGAGCCTAAAATAAACAAAACAGTTATAAAATCGTTTAACATGTTGATGTGTTGTGGTGGTGGAACACAATCAAACGGACCAGATACTTTTTTAATAGTTTATTCTCTCCATTAATACAGTTAACACAGCAAAAGTAAGAGCGTGGCGTCTGTCATCTGTGAGCGAAGCGGACTGACAGGCGCTGGTGCGCGCGTCGATGGTCCTTCGATGTTTTTTGTGGTTACCGTGGTTACGTCACATAAATAATCTGCTGAACGCCCTGATTGCTCAGGAACCGAAATTCGTTTTTTTTTTATATAGCAGTAAAGAAATGATCAATATCTGTGTATATAAAATCTTTAGTTTGTAAGTTGTTGGCTAGCTATACGCTGTGGTGCGTACTGTAAGTATAGCTAGTAATTGAAATAAATAAATACATTCATATATTACACACAACAGACATTAAGTTGCCTTATCGCACTGCGAACAACTTTCATCCGTTTCTTCGTTCTATTTCTATGTGGCATGCTGACGGTACTCGATAAATTATTTTGACGCGAACCAAGGAGCACTACTGACTCAGCCGGCGACCCGGCCGCGACTGAGCGCTCCCGAGCTTACGCACACAAAGACAGTGTGCATGTACACTTACACACACAAGTATGGGTTACCCGCTTTCGTGAGATAAAACATCTATACTCAATCAAATCAGAAACTTAGATCCGCATTGATCTAAATTTAACCAAATAACTCCATTGCGGTTAGCTAAGTGAAGCAGTAACAAAACAATCAATATTGTAACAGGCAACACATTAAGTAGTATTATTGTTAGATGCAATCTATGGCGTCACGAATTGCCTGTCCATTCAGCTTAGGACCTGAACAAAAAGCGACCTTGTGCCACATTGAAAGTCGATAAGTGCTGGTTACAGAAGCTTGGGTCTGTAGTACTGCGGTTTCAATGGTGTCGATTTATATTTTAGTATTATTTTTAGGATGGGGCCAGACTTTTTAAATGGATTCGTGTATCTTATACGCGACTTGTAAAGTAAAGAAAATACACATATTAATGTACTTTATTAAGGTGGAAAATACTTCTTTTTGTGGCAGAGCGCGTTAGACTTTTACTGACTGAAACTACACTTATGCTGTTTTTGGCGTTTACGTTCCAGAATCACGAGTAGCATTTTCGTACGTTTCCACAAGGCCCTAACAGGCACCGGCCCCATTGGGTCCCTACAGTTTGATTAGCATATTTTTACTATACGATATGATTTGGGTAAAATTTGGGTATACCATATCCTAGACTATTATAGGACATAGACTACTCGTATGTCCTATTTAAAAAATTCAATCATAAGTATCCATAATCATCTACTTTCACGCGAAGACAATAGCACAAACTAATTATACGTAAAAAAATATAACTATCAGATATTTCGTCCACAGCGCAGTAATACTTTAAAATATGCAGCAAAAAATGTAAACAAAGCCTTTGTTGAGAGTTCAAACAGATTGTAGTAATAAGTAATTACACGCAGTTGTTTCATTAGGAAACCACAGTTACGGGCGGAATTCTTATTGTTTTTTTTTAACGTACATTCTTGACATTCTTCAGGAAAAAACTGTTGGAATTGATTCTTTAGTATTTATATTAAATTTAGTCTTCACATGTTTGTAAAATAAAGTAAGTGACTTCCGCGTCTGAAAAATGATTTTCGTCTTGCGCGGTTCTACCGAAACTTAAATCTTTGAGCTAATTGTTTTTAGGTAGCTGACTGAATTTTTCATCTTTGTGTCTTATATCTTCTAACTAAGGTGTGGGCATGCTCGCCCTATAAAGACCGAACCTGAATCATCGACAACGCGTAGTGACACTAGTGACGCAGGCCTTTAAGAGATGTCAGCAAACCGTTGGGCCCCAGCAGAGCCGATGCCTGCTGGGGCTATAGGATTGGTTCTGAAAACGATATACTCATGCTTCTGGAAAGTAAAAGGCAACTGAAGGAAGATAGGTGTTGTTTTAGTTACTAAAAGTCCGACACGTCCTCCCGCTTCACCCTAGAGTGGAAGAAGTCATAAGAAATCCCAAAAATCTCATATTTTTTTTAAATGTAAATAATCGTTGATTTATTCGATTGTTTAGTACCTATTTTATGAACCTTTTTAACAAAAAAAAATTTCTTTTTGTATTAAGCATTGATTTGCTTAATGATAAGCATAACTAAATCGAAATAAAGTTAGGAATAACTACGTCAAAATATTATTTTTTATTATTTATTCTGTTAGCGCATCGGTTTTGGTTATTTTTTTTTTTTTTTAATATACCATAAACTAATGCTTGACTGCAATCCCACCTGATGGTAAGCAGTGCTGCAATCGTTGATGGTGAAGCGCACTAGTTTATTAAGAGCCTATTCACTCTAGTCTTGAAGATACCCAAATTATAATCGGACGGAAAGACCGCAGCAGGCAAATTGTTCCAATCCTTCGATGTACGCGGTATGAACGATGAAGCAAACCGCTTTGTCCGGACCGTGCAGGTTTCGACAACGTAAGGATGGATACTCGCCGTACGACGTTAACTGGAAGAGGAGCTGAAAATTCGGTTCCGGTATCGGTTTCGGCTGCAAATCGTATTCCGGTCAGCTCCTACTTAGAACGTAGTAACTAGCTTTAGTTAACGCTAACCACAAACGCTAACTTAACATATCCTGTCGTGGTCAGGTATTGGAATGCTGCACCAAGGCTAAGCTACGCGGGTTTGACCTCTAGCGTCACCTTTGGGCCCACGGTCATAAGTCAGGATATTACTATATTTTTCTATTTGAGATAGGGAAACTAATGCTTTCCCAGCTGATGGTAAGCACTGATGCAATAGTTGATGGTGAACTGGTGAAGTGCACTAGATTATTAAGAGCTTCGAAGACACATCGTAAAATTGTCAGAGTACAAAAACTTTTAAAGCTAGACAGTCAATCACCTACCTCAACAAAATCCACTTACAGAAGCTATAAATAAAGACTTTATTCAAATGACCTCCCTATCTATTCTATCTAATGCACCTAATCAAACACAAATCATGATAATAGGGTCTAAAAGAACTGGCACAAAAACAATCACTCTATTTATTCCACTCCTAACAATAGTATAATTGTCTATGTCCGTGATGACTGGCAGGTTCGGACACACGTAAGTATGTATATACGAAACTAGCGTATTGCCAGAATAGATAATATCGAATTCGTGCACATCGAAGCTCTGGAGACCCCTTGCTGGTTCCTCTAGGATGTGCCGCGTTGGAGAGTAGTTCCAGAGTGGTCTTTTAACTAGGCTCCATCCGTTTTTTGATGACTAGCTTCAGCCTGCAGCTTCGCCCGCGTACATAAAATATAGCCTATGTCACTCAAGAATACAGCAGCTTTCTATTGGTGAAAAAATTTTAGCAATCGGGCCAGTACTTCCACAGATTACTTTACACAAACAAAAAAAAAACTTTACCTATTTATTATATTAGTGTAGATGATCGCCAGGGTGGTTTTGGCGAGGCAAAACTTTTTAAGCAAAAAAAGTATTATCATAATACTGCAGAAATGCCAAAACTCGTAAATTGAAACAGCGCTGTCCGAGTGGTCAACGTGTCTGCTGATTTGTGCTTGAAAGATAAGATATGTATTCTAACATAATTATAAAGGTTTATTGCTCGTAATCTATACTAATATAATAAAGAGGTAAAGTTGTTTTTTTTGTTTGTATGAGGTAATCTGTGGAAATACTGGTCCGATTGCTAAAATTTTTACAACAATAGAAAGCTGCTGTATTCCAGAGTGACATAGGCTATATTTTATGTACGCGGGCGAAGCTGCGGGCTAAAGCTAGTAAATAATATAAAGCAAAAAAATAGTTTATAAACCGTTTACAAAAAATAAATACAACGGACTACAAATTTAACCAAAACCAACTTAATAACTCCAACTTTAATATTGGAAGTCGGTGTTAAAAAACGAAAAGACAAAATATTAGACCACTAAACCAGTGTTTTTTGTGTGACCATAGATCACTAATAAAAATAGTTTATAAACCGTTTACAAAAAATAAATACAACGGACTACAAATTTAACCAAAACCAACTTAATAACTCCAACTTTAATATTGGAAGTCGGTGTTAAAAAACGAAAAGACAAAATATTAGACCACTAAACCAGTGTTTTTTGTGTGACCATAGATCACTAATAAAAAGCGTTCTTAATTAGTGATCGATGTGTTTAAGCCGTTATCAATATGTTACAAAAAAGTAAGTTGATAAAGTGTAAAAATAAGTATCTAAAATAGGTAAATTAACTATTTATAAAGTTTTAAAGTTAACACGGAACTTATCTCCCGAAGTGACGTTGCCAATTCACGATATCCTACAAAACTTCACGCCTTTAAAGCATATCAAATTGAAAGGCCTTGAGTTCGAGGTCTAATAGACATGAAGGATATATTTATATAGGATATATAAATGATATGCCAAGGTAATGTTTAACACAACCATCTCGAAGGATTGGAACAATTTGCCTGCTGCGGTCTTTCCGTCTGATTATAATTTGGGTGTCTTCAAGGCTAGAGTGAATAAGCTCTTGAAACTAGTGCGCCTCACCATCAACGATTGCATTACTGCTTAACATCGACTTGGATCGCAGTCAAGACCTAGTTTATGTTAGGTACATAAAAAAAAACCTGCGTGGTACACAGGATCCAACACCCCTCTGATTAAAAAGGGTGGGGTCTGCATACCAACATTTATCAGCATCTAACTGCCCAATGCCATATACTATACGAGTACTAATTGCATCATACTAGAACCAATAAATAAAACAGGACCGGTCGTTGTGGCCACTCTTGAAGGAGGCCTAGGTCCAACAGTGAATGTCTTTTTAAATGACAATCAACTGACAAGTTGTTTTTGACACCTAATCCGACAGCTGGCAGTTTGAAGACTGCCTGAAGGTACATAGTGCAATTGAGACTGGTCTACACTGTCCTCGCATATGTGTCTGTATTGTAATATGAAAATATTATAAACCCAATAATTTTTTGAAAAGAGTAAGTAACCATGGCGTTTCTTGCCGGTTCTTTTCCATAGAAAACGACCAATTGGAACCGAGTGCTTCTGACGTTTTATAAGTGCCTATCTAGACCTATGTAATATAAAAACTGTTATGTATTTGATTTGTAGTAAAGTAAATCGTTGCTTAAGAACAGTCCTGAATAAAAACTACACTTTTCTTCACACGACTTCAATTGAAGTTCCTAGTAACTGACGCAACGTTTACAGGAACCTCAATTGCCATTCATTGTCACACTGTGCCATGGCGACGACTGTGACGACGTCAGAACTCGTAAACTAATGGAAGCGAAGGCTTGGCGAATGACTGCACGAGTATTATTAGAGATAAGGTAGAACCAACTAGCTAGTTAGACAATTCTAAGTACACGAAATGATCTGCAATTTCGCAGACCATTTCGTGTAAAATCTCTTTCTACAATCAATTTTCAAAATACGATAAATTGGTAATTACATTAGCGCTTTCCAAGATTGTAACTTGCCTACCATTTGTACCACAAAACTATAAGATGTCACGATGAACGATGTGAACTTGGCTATGAATTTTCTATTCGTTTGTACTGACCACGTGACTAAACGTTGAGAAGAGTCGTTCTAATAGCGTTAACTGTTAGATATTATCTACTTGACTAAGCCTGCTGTTATGATAACACTCTACGTAGATGGAGAAAAATGTTGATCTTGTAACTCTTTATAAGGTATGTATGGTAGGATATGATACGCTTATAAATGATATGGTTCAAAGGTTGAGTTTTCTTAATAAGGAGAGAGGACATCGTCGTAAATAAACACGTGTTGAACAAGCTAAACAACAAGATTTAAGCCTAATGTTTGGCGGTACTACCAATTAACCACTAAATTTAATTTTACTCTAAAATTATAGCATCAGCCTTGTATATGTTCCCACTGCTGGGACTAAGGCCTTCTCTCTAGGAGAGGTAACTATAAAATTATATTATTGCAAATCTCCTCATTCCATTAAACAAACAGAAGAACTGACTAACTGACAAATCAACGCACAGCCGAAACTATTGGGACTAGGAACATGAAATTTTGCACTAGGTTTCCTTTTAAAACGTAACCGAGCATTAAGAAAGGATTTCCCAAAATTCACCCCGTCAGGGGAAAAAATGGGGATCCAAAGGTTGCATGGAGAAACATAATTTAACGCAGGCGATGCCGCTGGCAGAAACTATTTTGATTATAAACTTGATGGTGGTTTGATACACGAAGTGAGTCGCTATGCAATATGCATGTGATAGCGAACGTGAGTGAGGGAATAAACCCTACCACGAACTCTAAACATGCTATACAACGTTTGTTGATGTTACCTGTTCCTCCCTCATCTTGCAGAACAGCGTCTGCTTCTGTGTCTCGTCCAGCTCGGCCAGGATCTCGGGGTCCACCCACATATCGCGCAGGATCTGCTGCAACATGTTGCCGGCCCTGCGGACAATGCAAACTGATGTTGTAGACGTGACAAACGTAAAGTAAATCCACATATATAACATAAAAGAAGAATGCATGCCTTAGTTAAGGGCTACCTTAAGGTCCTAGTTTGAGGATACATACTATCTAACTAATCTGTAGGTACCTACTTTCTGTGCAAATAAAGATTATATTCTGACTAACTGCTCTATTGAATGCACAACCGAATCTACGTAGGCAAGTACTAAGAAGGGATTTTTCAAAATAACCTCCCGATGGTTTCTAAAGTTTATATTTATATTGCTTTCAACCAAGCAACGCCGCTGGATGGAACTAGTATAACTGTAAGAAGGAAATACCAAAGAAACGAAGGAAAAAAAGGAAAAATTTAACTATTTTTTTTTATTAAAGTCGTAAGCTTCTGAATATATGACTTATCGGAATATGGATGAAGAAGACTTGTTGCGTCGTCCGATTGCGAAAACGTATAATCTCTTTTGAAAGGATAACCCGATATCTAATCAAAAAGTTGAGTACTATTTTATTAGTAAATCTAACTAATAGGTAAACTAATTAAATGTAGCTTTAGGTCATGATAAAGTTTAGGTTGCATCCACATGGATACACAAACTCTATTCAATTAATGTTGATAATCCTGGAGACCCTCAAATAAATATACATAAATAGAGAACTGAGAATTCATATATGTTCCTTAGGTACAGTACAACTAGTGTAGCAGCTACACCTATACTAGTTATAGTTGCCCAGCAGGCTATTGAAGCAATTACAATTAGATCGTGGTATTTGTGACCCTGAACGCAGTAAAAGAAATAAACGTAGATAGTCAATACAGACAAGTTGATAGTAAAAGGCCTATTACACCACTCGTTTTTTACGACCGGTCTACGTAGACTGTCGTTGAGTCTACGTACAAGTAAGACCGTCTTACCCTTATTACACTACGCGACATAGACTAAGACCGTTCGTAAAAACAAGTGGTGTAATAGGCCTTTAACTTCGGCCATTTTATTGCACCTAGAATTTTAACTAGATAAAAAGCTCTTTACGAATGTAATAATTTTATTGGGTAAGTTTTTTTTGCGTGGGATATCTCAGAAAGCAAAACTCGAGTATTTTAAGTGGCAAAGAAAAAGGAGGTGAAGTAATCAACATTTCAAGTTTGCCCAATTTAACGATAAAGCCTACGCTTTGAGGATTAAAAAGAATCATAACGATGACATGACGAAAGAAAGTGTAAGTGATGACGATGACTGAAATCTCAGCGATGACAAGAGCTTTCTCTTTCTGATCATAATGTTTATGTATCGTCTAAATTTTTGCTGTCTCATCAAATCAAAATACTCGTAATTTCTTTACTGATTTATTGAAGTAGAAGAGTTCTTTTTGCTTTTTTTTTCGTATTTGAACGCGCTAATCTCTGGAACTACCAGTCGGATTGGCAAAAACCTCTTTTTGTATTAGATAACCATGACGAATAATAGAGGCTTTAGGATATATCACACTACGAGACATATGGTCTAAAATTTATTCGAATATTATAATCCATATAATCAATACAGTATGTTTTTTGCTAGACTAGACAGTATAATTTAAATAATGACAACGCTCTAAATTTTTTTAGAAAAAATAAGTTAAAAATAAGTAAAATATTACACTAGTAAATTACTTAACTTAATAATAGCAAAGTTAAAAGCAAAAACAAAAATGAAACTACAAATTCTAAGTACGGAACCCCTCAAGGCGTTACTAGAACCAAGACGACCCGCCATCGAAGGTGAAAGCCAACTAGACCTAATTAGAGTATTTCCTATAAGTGCCGCTCGAACACACGGCGTGATAACCTGCAATGACTTCCATGGCGACATCACATTTCCGCATAACATCGACTATGGAACTCGTTGACCTTACAGTAATAAGTGCAAATGTAAACACATTGAAGCAACTAGATTAGCAGACAAAGGGATCGTAGACGGCTAATGGTACTAGGAAACCCGTAAGGTAATAAGGTAGGTAGTATAAAATCACACGTGTTTTCTTTATAAGGGAAGACATGAGTAAATAGTTCAGGCACATTTCAGACCAGTAACAGGCATATTACTAGCAAATTAACCAAAATTCTCTTGTATGAATTTCGCTCAATCTCTTGGGAGACTAACCATCGACACAAAAGATTGCACAAAGACATATGTGCAAACGCAGGTGGTGGTGGTGAGGAACTCGTGGCTAGATAATAATAGCCGCACGGGTCGATCTTCCAGGTTAAGCAACGCTTGCCAAGGTTGGTCTGTGGATGGGTGACCATCTTAACATACCGAGTTTCCTCCGTGCCTCGGAAAGCACGTTAAGCCTTAGGTCCCGGCTGTCATTTGTAGATCTTTGGCAGTTGTTACAGATAGTCAGAAGCCAGTAAATCTGACTCTAGTCTTGCCATGAAGTACCGTGTCGTGTTACCCCAGTTAATGGGTTGTGGAGGTGGTAGGCAGCTACCCTCGTAAAATACTGGTATTCAGCTAAATCCGGCTTGACTGGTGATGTGTGCAAACGCAGGTACATTCCTACTACAGGATTGGAATCAGGACTCAGAAATAGTAAGCATAGAAAATAATATTAGTACACGTTGCTAATATTTATACGTAAATAGACAATAGTATCTATCTATGTATAGACAAAAACATGGCATAAAAATGAATGTATATCTTTGATTGTAAAGCTTCGGACTATGACGTCATCTGTGTCTGGGTAGGTTTGTACTATTGAATAGCGATGACTGATGTTCAATAAAATGGACATTTTGTAATACATAATAGGTTATTGTGTTATGCTTAAATGGTAATGTTTAATTGCTCATAGTGTGGCCTTTATGTTTTGACATAAGTAAAGATGGATTATGCTATTTGTGGTTTGCAGTTCTACTTATTCGAAAATAGCTAAATACAATCCGTTTTTAAATCTAAATTTATGTATCAATCTATTTGTTCAGATATACCAGTAATGTCAATATAATCATTATTTAATGACTCAATAATATTCTCTGTAATCTCGCAATGTTTTGCAAGACTAGGCTACAAGTCTATAAAACTTGCAAATGCTAATTTTATTTATTTTAGTTGTTATTTGTCTTTTATTGAGGGATAATAAATAACTAAAATATAAAATATATGCACATAATTAACACTATTTAAGTAATAATGTTGTAGCCAGCATCATTCGTAGATAAAACATACATATTAATAAATCAAAGGTTGCCACTAAATGAATATTATGCGTTAAATAATATTTTATATTCATCATCATCATCATCATTTAATGCCTCCCCGAATGTCGCCACAACGACCGGTCCGGAATCAGACGATATTTTTACATTTATAATAAATAAATTATGAACTATAGAGCTAGCTACGAATTTTATTAAATTAAAATCAATTTTCTAGTATTGCATAAATTAGAGAACTAAATCATAGATGACATCATTATTTTTATATAGAACTTATCTATGACTGACTTACATATCACCACACAGCCTAAACTACTAGAGCTAGGAACGTGAAATTTTGCTCAAAGTTTCATTTTACGACGTACACAAGCATTAAGAGAGGATTTTGGAAAAATTCTCCCCCTAAGAGAATGAAACGGGGGATATTTGTATAGATAAATCTACTATCACGCGGCTGGCAGAAGCTAGTAGACAGGTAAAAATTTAAATTTCTTTAATGATTGTCGAATCACAGTCACATACAACGCGTTCAGCCTTTATAGAGCTGTTTAAGTATTTTCGATTGGTTAGTTTTGCAAAACAACGTCAAGTTTACATAATGTAGTAACGATGTAAGTTATGATAAAGATCTCAGATATCCCAAATAACTCGCTTCCTTCTAAATTGGATCTTCAACAACGGAACAGTGGAATAGGCAATTTACGCAGTTCCTTTGTTTCTTAACTGAGAGATTAATAAACATTCATTAAAAAGAAAATATACGTTTTTCCGATTGAAAGAACAGCGGCCCTAAAAAGGTAACAATGAGCAATTCATCTAAATGCAAATTATATCCCGAATTCCTAGCAGATTGAAAGGAATTCTTCTAGTATTCGTAAAGTGGTTACACAACTGGTAAAGCAAGAAGGTGTCAGACTTTTAAAGTTCCTTCCGTTACCTGATAACTCTTTCAAACATTTCCGCAACCCTGAACCCTGAACTAAGTAGGTACAGCTATTCTAGAATTTGAAATAGGTCGCAATCAAATTTTTACTTCACAAGTCACAAAAACCAACGACGAAGCTTACTTTAAAACCCTGTATTACCACACCTTTACAACCAAACAAATAACACCATCGTTGCAGTGTTTGGAAAATTCCACCATTTCTTAAATTCCCCTACGTTTGTTTGATCAGCAGACAGAACTACTATCAACATGGAATCTTATCATCGACTGTTTGCTCTCAGTAATCGCTGCGGAGCTTAAGAACTTGTAGTTTTATTTCTTAACATTGTTTGATATTAATAATTTTATTAGCTTTATGATAATGGGGCCTCAAAACGTGATGCTTGAATCTGATCTGATTACGGAGTAGAACTAAGACTCTTTTTTTCACAATTTTTTGTAAACATGGATGCGATGAGTGAACTTGTACTACTTACCTACTAACGGATCTGTGTAGGTACCTACTTTGTAAACTATGCATAATTAATTAATAATTAAAATAACAATCCTGTACGTATGTGATCGCTTACCATCAGGCGAGATGTGATCAAGCGCGAGACTATCAATAATAAAAAAAAGGTCTGGCAGCATTGCAAAAAAAGTAAAGATGGATGGATTGTGTGAGGAGCGATATGAAAGAAAAGGGTGTAAGTGATAGTGTGACGGACGACAGGACAGAATTGAAGAAGAAATTGTGTTGCGCCGACCCCAAGTAATAAGGGATAAGGGCAGGAAGAAGAAGATGTATGTCTGGCAGCACCCGTTTTGTGGTTTTGATCGGTGGCAAGCGTGGGACCGAGCTGTTTTTTTTAATACTCAATACTTTATTTGCATTCGTACTTACATTTGTACTTACATAAAGGTGGTATAAATAATATTGTCAAGATCAATTATGGACCCTTTCGGGCACAGCATAAGTTGGGACGTTTTTCTGTTATGAGTGCATTAAAATACAGACAGAAATACGCTTTTCCGCAGTAGGTACAAAAATACCTACCTACATAAAAACAATGCTCTTTGAAAACAACTTGATTTGAAATGTCAAGCACTGGATCGTAGCACATGTGTGTTTTTCCCGTCGTACGCCAAACCGGTCACGAACTCATGCTTTAAGTTTTTTGTAGTCTACGTTGAATGATACCTCTATGCAGTAGTAAAAATACGTTTCCTTATACATATATGCCTATGAACTAACTGCTCAATAGAAGAACCACTCCTTATGAGTATTACCCATATCATTCAAAATAGCATTTGTCGGATAGGAAGACGAGGGTAGAGTACTGTAGCGTTTAGATGGAAAAGCCTCTGTTTTTTGCACCTGTAAATCATCATGGCTTCTCTTTATCTATTTCTTGATAACAATTGTTATTACCGTGACTGTGGGCGGGTTTCTGAATTGAGTATATTGAGATAAGAACGTCTCAAACCATCGATTTTTTCTCAAACTAAGTATTTAGCCTAAAAACCTTTCTACTTCTAATGAAATCGGGGGCATATAAACTGACAATCACAATATTTTTTTTTGCAAAACAGCCATATTCCAAATTCCTAATTCAAAAACAGCCGTTACGGAACGTGACAGAGCGGTGCTTGTACAACGTTCTCGGCGTCGCGAACAAAGAGTTGCGCAGGCGGTCGTGCGTCCGCGCAGCATATCAAGCGAGATCCACGCGCGACATACATTATGCATGCGGCTCTGCCTGCGTGGCTGCAGGTGCAGAAGGTTTACCAAGACCCATCAATCACGGGCCTTTAATTGTAGCCTGAAAGTCTACTCTTAGTTGATGTAGCTGGAAAGGACTGCAATGGAGTATCGGGTCTTTATCTCCATCGCTCTAAATGTTTTGGTAGAAATTTTGTGACAGCAAGTTTTTGATTTCGATTCTGCTCTCTACTATTAATTCACCAAATAAAGTAAGTAAAAGGACAATCTAATTGAAGATTGCATCTTGTTAAGTTAAAATTTACCATGTTCACAAACTGGGAATAGACATGTGGAAAAGGAAGAAGGCCTTCGCCCAGCAGTGGGACAAAAAAGGTAAACTTAGTCATAATTTACTACTGAACTTTTTTTGCTGTTGCGACTCAACCTTCTGGTTACACCTTTTCATTCTGAAATACCTGCGCACTACGACTCGACATAACTTACGTCTACCGACCTTTTTCAGAACAAAATATCACCTATTCTGTTCTGCAAAAGGCTGCCGGTGACGTTAAGATGGTATTGCCAACCATTGCATTGACTTGCAATGTTATTGCACGTCAATGTGATGCAAAAAAGGAGCAAAGAGTAGTATATTCTTTTTTATTTGTCTTGTTTGTGAATGACAGAAGTAAAAGAGTCATTGGAGAGTAATCCTTTGAGAGCAAGAGGTTAAGCAAATAGATAACAGCTAAAAATAAAATGATATCGAAGCACTACTGTAAATAGAATAGACAGAGGATTTTTTTTTTTGGCAAGGAAATTGTTTCATCCAACAATGAATTTCTGGCAGCAGAAGAAATGTTAGGACATAAAATGGTCCACCATTTTTTGGAGAAGAACGTGCAAGAAATCTTTTTATTGTAAACAATCAGATCTACGCTTTGGAACGTGCAACTTAGCTTCACTTTTTGTTCAGACTGACCGACATTTTGACTATTCAAAAGTGCCTGTAAATGGTCTATTTGAAATGACTTTGACTGAACGAAATCTGGTTTCCTACATCTACAGATCTAGACCATCAGTACAGTTGAACGTTACTATCTGAAAAAAGAAACATAATTTCAAAGCCCAAACGAAAACTTCGTGACGAAACAAACAATGACCAAGAACGTTTATTCAAGACCTTTCTGACAAAAAGTTACTTATCTGTATTTTCTCGGTTCTAAAGCCAAAGACAGGTAAAAAGCAAGCACACGACAAACATGAATATTCATACAGACATAACTCTTAAGTATGACTTGCTAAGCTAACTCTGACAAAGGACCGTCATGACGAAGGTTGCGACACGGCTCCAGTCGTGATGGCTACATGAACGTTAGCGCTATAGTTCAAAAGTGAAGGTGAAGCAAATGCCAGAGCTTTGGTCTTGCTAGCTACCTCACGTATTGTTAAGGATCTATTTTAGATTCAAGCACAATGCATACTTACTACCCACGTATTCGTATAACACCCCGGTTTCTGAATTGAAAATTTGAATATAGGAGGGCAACTTTAGCATAATTATGAACTTTAGCATCAAAAGATATTCCGAATAAAACGCAAATGATGGAAGAAACACAGGAAGGGTCGAGCGGTGGGTTTTAATAAGGAAACGCCTTACACTCCTTCTCGCCCCACCCAGAGCGAGAGCGGAGATAAATTCAATAACGATTTATTTCTTTTCTAGAACTCAATTATAATAATTGTAAATAATTGACGACAAGTTAACGTCTCACAGCCCAACCTACGTATGATATTGTCGTCTGCTTAACCGGACTTACGAGTATCTGTGGCGCCCTTAATAAAATTAAAGTTTCCAGCTAGAGCTAGTTAAAGTTGTGTAACTAAAAACATCAAACCACATTGCACGTGACACTTTTTTTTGTTTTTTTTTTTTTTTCCTGGTAGGGGAATCGTCAGAATGACTTCCCCCGCTCTTGGGCGGAGCGGGAGGGCGTGTCAGACTCTTACTGACTAAACCCCTACCCCGTTCCTTCGTTGCCTTCGTTCTGGGGGGGACTCGGTATCAACCGTTAGGAATACCACATGTTCCCTCCAGAGGCTTCGGCCCTACCGGGCCCCTACAGTTTGCTGACATCTCCTTGAGGCGCGCGTGGAACAGAACGCGCCGTTGACGACTGGGCTCGGTCCACATTATTTCCAGACTGCCGGACAGCGAGCTACCCAGTGCTCGCCGTCCGCGAACCCGCGCCTACGGTGGTCGGAAATCGGGATCGGGATCTCGGCGGCGGCGGCGTGAGGACCGTTCCCTCACGCGCTCGCGGTCAGCAGCCTCCTTCACGAGCATCACTGCTTCGCAGAAGGAGGCGACCGCATGCCAACCCTCCTCGCTCCGGACCATGGCCTGAACCAGGGCCCGGCGCGAGAGGTCGCCGCTCCCGATAGTCTCCACGAAGACACGGCGGTGCTCCGCCCAAGCGGGGCACACTTCTACCGTGTGCTCCACCGTGTCCTCCGGGCGGTCCACACAGTGGCGACACCCGGGCGTCCTCTCCTGCTTGATTCGATGCAGGAACCTCCCGAACTTACCGTGTCCGGTGAGGACCTGCGTCATACGGAAAGAGAGGACGCCGTGACCTCTTTCCAACCACTCCTCAAAGAGGGGCACGTGACACTTAATAAATGAACGAGTTAACGCGGTCCTGGAAAGCAAAATTTTACTAAAGGAACACAGAGTTTTTGTAAACAAAAATCCTCACGACATTTCCTCTCACTCCACCCTGAGTGGTAAAGCTATTAGACAATTTCTCACCTAAAAAACCCTTCTAACTTACCTAGGCAGTTAGCACACAGGTGCACGTAAGACATCAAGCCAAGTTACAACTTGTTTTATGCAAATCGTTGTTCAAGAAGCAAGTATTTGCTCATTGTAAAACGTTGGACCAGTAACCTGTCAATGCAAATCTAAATCTTCAATTCGAAACACGTCAGGCTGTCGGCGTGGAGACACCTGGCCACGACACCAGTATTTAGAGTCTTAGGGCGTTATCACACTAGTGGATTGCGGGTGTCTTCAAAGCGGAGTGGGTGCGCAACGAACACGCCGCGCAAACGCAGCGAATTTATTGCGGACGCAGAAAGAAAGAAAGAGAGAGAGAAAACACCTTTATTTGGCACACCATGAATCATGAGAAAAAGCAAGTAACTGCAATAGTAGCTTGGACGTAAAACGCCAGCCCGTACCCAACGCCTACAAACACACGACGAAAAGGTTGCGAATTGTCTACGCGTCCGCAACGTCATCGCTGCGCAGACGCAGCGTGTTCGCGACGCATTCCATACTCGCCCGCTCCGCCCCGCAGCCGTTCGCAAGCCGCTTTTTAAACCCTGAGACTAAAATGACATTACAACACAAAAAAACTGGCATCATTCCTATAGTAAGTTTGATATTACATGTGTCAGTTTAGTCTCAGGGTTTAAAAAACAGACGATAGTGTGATACGGCCCTTAATATTTATAAAGCCATTGCAGCTATTGCAACAGGTCTTGGCTAGAAATATGTGAGCACAGTTCTATCAGCGTAACGAGGTGTAGTGGTACAATAGAGCCTTTTCGCAATGCTATTGATTGGAGACTTGAGGGAATAAGTGGGCGAAATTTATTGCCAAGGTCTGATATATTGCAGTATGAGTTTTTTGGGGGAGAAGAGGGTTAGCGTTAAGTGGCTTTCCTGCTTAAGGGCAGAGGGAGGGTGTATTTTTGTGAATGACTTTTATTGATAAAGACCCATCCGTGTTCTCACAGTTGTTTGTTGCGTTCCAGGACCACGATGCAATGACTGTTTGGGACAAACCCGCTATGCAGCCAGGTAATTCATAGTCAAGTTGTATAAGTGCCTATGTAGGCCTATGTGTATTTTTTTTAATTTGGTTTCGGCTACCAGCACAAAAGTCTTCGTTTTGCATGACTCTCCGTTAGCCGTCGAATCAGTACACAACCCTTTCCGCACTCATCAAGTCATCACTGATCTTTCGAACAGTCCATCCAATGCACCCTATGATGTTCTTCAATTCTTATAAGTTTAGGAAATACTATATTATCTAATGTAACTGTAGTATCATGCTCTACACGGAAGACTTGAGATAAGATCAATGCAAACCTAGTTGAGTTTACGACCACTTCTGATTGGTCATGGTGTTCATGGCCATAGGAGAAGGAGCTTTAACTTGCCTGGCCGCTACACGATTTATCACATTATGCATGGCTACAATAAAGACATTAGTCTCTTGGTAACATAGTGTTAAACAAAACTTATTTTATGAGACGAAAAGTTTCGCAATGTTTAAAGCTGAAGGAGCTTAAAAATGCTGTTCGTTGCTCGATGTAGACCTCCGAACAGCATTTTTCTTAATGTTTGGACATAATATAAACTAGTTTTTTTTTCAGCACAAACAATCAAGATCCTTTAATCGGTAGTAAATCGATGTGTAAAAGTGTTTTTTACAAACCTACAAAATAAATATCATTAAGCAGAATATGCATCACATGACAACGGCTGGGCCCATGCAGAATTGCGCATTTTTTTTTTATAATACCTTTTCGTAATACCTAATACAGTTATAGATTTTAAAATATACAATATTGGTAAAGAGTCAAAAAATAACTTTTCTCTGTGTAACTTTTGTATATGAATTCAAAATTTTAACCGGACAGCTTCTGTCAAGCCCGTCAAAAATTAAAATACATGGTTATGTCATACAGTAAACCGTAGTCATTAACAAATATACATGAAAAACCTGTTTCATGTGCCTTGACTGCATTACTTACGTCACGCTAACCTTCAGTATGTGCAGTAAGCTCGCTAGATGAAGAAGAAAGTGCGCCGGCGCAGAGTAGGCGTGACCCCACGCGAGGTCAAGGATGGCGCAAAGTTCACTCTAAGCTTTACTGGCTTTACTCAGTGCGCTGTAGGATGAGTGTGCAATGAGGCACTAAGATGCAGGGTGGGTTTTTGTGATAGGTAAGGCAGTAAAGGCGTATGTATAGTCAGGTTTTCTTAAGATTTTTGTAGTTTTCTTAAGCTTTCTTAAACACATTTTATGGCTACCAATCATATTTTAATCAACATACAACTTGACACCTGCAAAATGCCCTTGTGCTTTTACTTTAACGGTAACTTAACTTAATTGTCATAAAAACTCATCAGTTGTTTCCGAGTTTAATTCAATAGTGTGACTATGAAGTAAAACGAAATAAGTAACACAGACACATTTCGTTTCAATTGATATTGATTTGTTATTGTTAAAAAATAGTAATTTAAAAAATCATTAAAAATAAATTTGTTGCTAATTTCAGTGCAGCCGTGAAACACAATTGTATTTTTACTACCGTTTATTTATTTGTTTCATATTAATTTTGTTTCCAAATGAATTCCTTTTCTTTTTTCTTTACTGTCTTTAAACCAGCAATATGCTACGTAATTTACTAAAATTAAGAATAAAAAAGTTTTCAGATTGGTAAAAAACAACCTACATAGGTACTCGTACATGTTATTAACCCATAAAAAATATCCTTAAAAACAGTAAAATTACCATAACTCTTACCTTATCGAGAAAACTTCACTAATGACCAAGAATGCTACTAATGACAGAACGTTGACAGGTCAACATCACCAGCCCAATACTGGACAATCAGGCGCAACCCAGTTCACAATATATTGATGTCAATTAGCACCAGAGACCGCTACCGGCTTTGTGTTTGTGAGAAACATTCAGAAAATTTAATGAACACGAAACATTGAGACAAAAGAAAAAAAAGGACAGTATAGGTACAGTTAATTGAAAATGAGTTCTTACCCCCGATTACTGATTTACGCATTTCAAGTTAAGTATATCCCAAAAAGAACTTTTACCTTTTCTTTTTTTTTGTCCTCTTTTCTTCCATTCTGTCCTGTCACCCATAACGCTACTTAGCACTCTCTCTATTCTTTCATATCACTCCTCACACAATCCATCCATCTTTTCTTTGGCCTCCCTTTCCCTCTCCATACAACTTTTCTTTTGCGATTGAGATCTTCGAAGGAAAGAAAGCAATTTTATTATGAAATCTAAGACTAAGAAATGACTAAACTAGAAAATATAGAACGAGGATGCGAATAAAGTAAATAATCCGTAACATCTGTAATTTTCAATTCAATAAATTGAGTCTTAAAATTACATCAACATCGGTTTTGTTTCTTTTTTATTTCAAAACTTTATTCAAACCTTGAACACAATAATTACATGAAGACGAAATCACTTTAAAAAACTTTTAAGCTAATTCGTCTGTCAACAAATAACAGTGTTACGGTTCCTTTGGATAATAACTCTAATGATATCTCTGTCACAACTAATAGCATTCATTTATCGTTGTTTGATTATGCCCACATGTTGCGCAAACCGCGGCAAGCCTGCAACTGACTATTCAGGTTTCACAACACTCTACTACGCTCGGAATATAGGACTGGCTGAAAATGGATTAGGTGTTTTAGATCTTTGTTCAAAAAATGTTTTACTTTTTATCGTTACTGGCAGCTTAGAAATTAATGATGCACGAGGAGAGTAGCTGAAGAAAACTATGTAGAGATATGTAGTCTAATGTGATTGTTTAATGCATTTTACCTTTTCATCAATTAATATCGAATGTATTTACTACAGGCAGCCTTGGAATGCCGACCACCTTGACCATAATTATAAAACACAAAACAAAAAAGTATCCATGTAAAAATCTAGAGCAGTGAAAAGTTGTTAAGCACAGAGGAATAATTCAAATTCTTGTCAATGGCACGAGTTTTTGTAACGTTTTTAAAACAATAAGCTGTCAGAATGACATACGTCAGATGACTTTCCGCGGGAAACAAAGCGCGCTCGAAAGTGGGTTGCACAGCCACAGACAAATTAGAGGTTAGCTTGTCGTGTCATAGAGTTCGCGGAGATTTCTATCTTGTCTTTTATTTAATCACTTTCCCCATACAGTATAATTATGTAAAAGTATCGCTTTGATGCGTGTATTTTATGCACTCTAACACGAAAATTATTTCCTCCATGTTCTTGACAAGTAAGTAAATAAATTGCTTTCGTGCTAGCCTACAGTTCATTTATTATTAAGGAAATTATTACTTCAATATGATTCACTTTGTATGAGAAAATAAATCAAAGTTAACCCCTCGTAAATGTATTCTTTAACTGCTACTAATTATACCTATTGACGATACTTCATTTTTTAAATCAGTCTTTTTTTTTCTTTGCCCGTTTTTTTTAAAGTGTTTCCTGCTATTTTATAATAATTCGACCTTATTTGAACACGACGTTCTTAAAAATAAACTTTAAAATCTTATCGCCGCGTGGGCAATTAGGCATGGCTGAACAAGTCGACACGTGTGCGCGAAAAAAAAACTTAGGCGCGGCATACTGTCATGCTACGCGTGTTTTTGTTTAAGTACAATCAACTGAACGTCATGGCAACATGGGAACTACTAAAACCGCCCTTATTGTTTCCAAATAACGTTGCTGTTGCTATGAAAAGTTGCGTGTTACGTGCGGTTGACTGTATGTCCCCGAGTCGATGAACCTAGTGTCTTGGGATATGGCTAAGTTTAACTTTTGTTAAAAGATGAATAAGCATGTGACGACTAGTTGGAGCTTTTGAAATAATTCGTTAAAATGGCTGTTTAAATATTGTAAACCATTATAATGTACACCATATATATTATGTCCTTGATATAAAGTAAATTTAGTTTCTTTGCAAAAAGTTTAAATAAAATGACAGAAATATTTTGTTGTCAAAATCCAAAAGTTCCAAAGAGTGTCTTATACAAACTAAAGTACCCGTCACGAGAAGGTATAAATTATGTAAACAAACATCTTTTACTAAGTAAACATTTTCAATCGACATGAAATAGAGACGGGTTATATGAAAGTAACAACCTCTTTAATTTAGTCGGATCATATTTTAACGACGCACAGTGCTATCGTTTTTTGTTTCTTGGTCCGTCGCAGGGATTGTAAACTATCGGGACACCATTTTGAAATAAACGCGTCATTCGAGTTTCGAATGCGTACGAGTTTGTTTCATTGCTTTGCATATATCGCGGATCTGATTGTTATTGTTATAAATCGATGAGATGATTGATAAAACTGTAGACAGCTTCGTGATACATGTCACTGATTCTGACACAGAAATGGAAACAACTGAATCTGACGAATAATTATTCTTAAATAATATACATATGTTAATTAATATTGTTACTTAATAATTTATTAAATCTTAAACAAATTCATTTTTTTTGTTGGTCCAAATGTTGTGAACTCCTGAACACTTGTTTACAAAATTTATAGCTTCTCGTGACGGGTACTTTAATAATTAATTGTTGTTCTATACCTACCTACCTATAAGTATATGTATGTAATATTACTTTATATCACCTATTCTAGGTAACTCTTTCGTACAATCACGCTGCATTTCCAGTAACATTCATTTCTATGAAAATCATAATGATTACAAAGCAATTTTAAATGTGAATGCAATAATAACAGATTTTTCTAGACTAAAACCAGGGTTTACTTTTACATAGTATGTAGGTAAACTACCGTTAAAATAGTGCCGCAACATACGTCTAAACCTTAATGCTCAGTGACCGTGTTAAAATAATATAACCTACCATTTAAATCCGAGTATAAAGCTCTAGTTAGCTAAACTAAGTTTAAAAGGTCAGTGTAATTAGCCGTTAAAACGGTTAAGCGAAGTTTTTGGTGGTTTTTTTTTCGAACGAAGTTCCGTTTGTTTCCGAAGGCAGTTTTAATTACTCACAAATTGATTGGTAGAATTAATTTGCGTTGATGATGTTGTTAGTTATACTCTGTGTCTAACATCATCATTCATATTTTGACTAGCCCTATCATGATGTAGCCAAACGGATAAGGTTCTTTATCATGTCATGCCACCATTTCATGAAATGGCCAGTCACATCATTAATGCGTTATGGAGATATCCACATAACTTGACAATTATGTACGCGCCATCTAGAAAAAAATAGAGCTGAGAATTTCATTGTAAAATTGACTACAACGTGACTCTATACATAAATAATGTAGCCAAATACCATAAAAGAATTACAATGCATTACATCCGCATTCTAATGGAACCTAAAGTAACTCAAAGTAACTGTAAATACTAGTAAATAGTAAATACTATCTCAACTTGACACTGACTAAATGCAAACGAAAAGGGTTAAGCTCGATTAACTGTCAATAAAGTAATTCATAAAATGAAATCAATCTGGTCTATTTCATCGTTATCATCATCAGCCTACAGATTCTGTATAATCTCTTCAATCCCACACCATGCACCATTTATCCCAATCTTCAATACCTCTCACCCATCTTCTCAAGTATGTATTACATACTTTTGCTTAACGTTTGAATCCCCAACCGGTCCTATGAGACCGCGCTGTTATTGTTTTACTATTGTGTCTCGTTTCGCGGGTATCTGAGTAATTAACCTATCACATACCCACCAAACGAGACACAATAGTAAAACAATAACAGCGCGGTCTCATAGGACCGGTTGGGGATTCATGAATTAATTGAAGCTAATTGACTATCTCTCTTCACCGAGGTCTTACGAGTTGAATATTTTACTCAAGTGCCGTATAGGACATATTCGTGCACACAAAGTCCTTGTTCTGTTCAATTTACCAATCGTTAACTAATAAGTATACATTAAATGTACAGTGTTAAATTAAATTGCTATGATTACACAACTAGATTCTACCAGCCGCTTTGCATGTGGGAAAGTAGAATATTATCCCAAGGAAACTTACTCTCGGGATAAAAAGTAAAACTATGTGCTACTTCAGGATATGCTCTATCCGAGTGCCAAATTTCATCTAAATCCGTTTAGTCGTTCGACAGTTAAGAGGTATTGACACTTCACCGTCACCATGTTTTTACGTAAATAAAATATTCTTTTTCACTTTTACAGAATAGAGGCAATTGCACATAACATACAAGTTAAAGAAAAAATAATACCATAATAGTAAAATAAATCACACTTTCACACCAAGTTCTGCAGAAAAACGCAATACAATCAATTAAACATCTAATTAATTTACAGTACAATTAGTTTTTGCAACGAAATTGTGCTTTAATTACGCAAAATACAGTTTGTGAGTGTTGAAAACGTGAAATTATACTGAGGTCAACGCCCCGAGACATTCGTGCGAAAACAGTGGACATGTGCTTTTATTTTTAAACCATAGTTTAACAAAACTGGAGTTTAACGTTCCCTACAATAGGTTAGTAGAACTTTCATAGTCATGTGTGACTGCGCTGCATGGGGCAAAATTATCTGAACTCTTTCTAGAATTTAATTTGCATGGGGTAAAATTATGTGTCCTCTTTCTGGATTTTAGGAAATAAGTACGGTCGTGGACTGGGTAGTTAGAGGCAACAATACCCTTTTTTTCATCTTGTTAAACTAATTTTGAGCACTTCCTTATCATCATCATCTGCCCTTGTCCCATGTTAGTTGGAGGTCGGTATTGAAATAGTTAATTAATGTGATATTATATACGGACCTATTTTAATAGGTGGTACCTATCTGGCTATCGATAGAACTATGTCAATTTCATATAAACCTAGTAACCGTTCCACGGATTGTTTGTTTATATTTATAGTTGTCAGTTGATCATAAACAGTTCTCAGAATAACACAATAAAATTCATTGTATACGTTATCCTGGTTTCCCTGCTTACACTCTGCTTAAATATTGTGCCCCTACAGTGGATGCCTGCAAGACCTCATGCGGATAGAACAGCCAGGTTCAGTTATACATGAACGTGCCAGCAAGTTGTTATGCAACCTGAAGTCTGGGGGCGAGGTGTGCCTGCTGAAAAGATCTTTGTACGGTTTACGCCAGTCAGGTCGTCAATGGAACATCAGGCTGGACGAGGAGCTGAAGTCCATGGGGCTACAAGTCTCTTTAAACGAGCCATGCCTTTATTTTAAGGCCGTAGATTCAGAAACGAAACTCTTTGTACTAGTTTACGTAGATGACATTTTAGTCGCATCGCAAAGAGGTGAGTGTATACAAACTTTCAAAAGGGAACTGGCCATGAAGTTTGAATTGAAAGATTATGGCATTGCGAAGTATATGTTAGGCATAGAGTTTGACAGATGTGACAAGAGCATTAAATTGTCACAACGAAAATATATTGACGATTTGTTAAATAAATTTGAATTAAGTGGATGTAATCCGATTTCTACACCCATGGATCCGAAAACTAAGATTACGAAACCTACGGAACAATGTGATACGGGGCAGTATCCGTATCGAGAGTTAGTCGGTTGTTTAATGTATTTATCTACGGGCACAAGATTGGATATTACGAATACTGTGGCAGTATTGAGCCAATTCTTGGATTGTCCTAATCAACAGTGCTGGAATGCAGCAAAACGTGTACTGCGCTACCTAAAACATACGAGAAATCACGGACTTATGTTTACGAAAACAGGTAAAACATTGCATGGTTATTCAGATGCCGACTGGGGTGGATGTTTGATAGATAGACGTTCTTATTCCGGTTATGTTTTTATGTTAGGAGGTGGATGCGTGTCTTGGAAGTCACAAAAGCAGAAATGTGTATCGACTTCGAGCTGCGAAGCCGAGTATATAAGTTTGGCGTCATCTATGAAGGAGGCAATTTACCTGAACAGCTTGCTTACTGAGATTGGGCTATGTAAGTTTGCACCATTATCTTTACATGTAGATAATCAGGGGGCGATTTGCCTTGCCGGTGATCCAATGTTTCATTCTCGGAGTAAGCACATTCACATCAGGTACCACTTTATTAGAAGTGTATTGAAGAACAATACGAGTATTGAGCTAAAGTATTTATCGACAGACTCAATGCTCGCGGACATATTAACGAAAGCTTTGCCCAGAGTAAAGCACTATTCGTGCATGCGTGGTTTAGGCATTGCTTGTTAATTGTTTATTTTGTTATGATTGTTCTTTGATATTACTTTCTTTTGTATGTGTTTTTTCTTGTATTGCTGTTTGTATTTAATATGCGCATTAAGGGGGCGTATTGAAATAGTTAATTAATGTGATATTATATACGGACCTATTTTAATAGGTGGTACCTATCTGGCTATCGATAGAACTATGTCAATTTCATATAAACCTAGTAACCGTTCCACGGATTGTTTGTTTATATTTATAGTTGTCAGTTGATCATAAACAGTTCTCAGAATAACACAATAAAATTCATTGTATACGTTATCCTGGTTTCCCTGCTTACACTCTGCTTAAATATTGTGCCCCTACAGTCGGTACTACACTTATTTTTTTTCTTCAATTCTATCTTTTCACCCATCACGCTATCACTGAACCCTTTTTTTCATATAATAATATCTTTCCTCACACAATCCATTCCCTCTCCATCCATGCACATTGCACATGAATACTAAATAACTCAGTGAACTATACATGTGGATGCATGGATTTTTAATTGTATTCGTGAGCAAAAAACTGCTAACCATTACTTCTTGTATTGACTGGTTGACTGGTTACCACTATACTAAATAACATATTTCATTAGCTTGCCCTTTACCCTTCAAAAAATCATTAAGCGTGACGTTTTAATAAGGAGTTTTTCGCATAAAACCAAGCTTAGACAGATTTAATGAACATAATCAGTCAAATGAAACCTTTATTATAGCGTGTTACCTAACTCGGAAAGAACAGTTACAAAATTATCTTTTTATTCTCAAACAGTATTTTAAGTGAATTTTAACCCGGTCAAAAATAATCTAGATGTTGCCAAACAAAAGTATTGAATAGTTAATTTTTTCACAGACATTTTCTTATTACGAATAGTCGGTGAATGTACAGTTATGAATTTACATTTTGTAATACTTATTCGACACAAATAATTTGTAAACAACTAAGTCTGTTTTTAGAGATTTTTCGCACGCGATTGTTTGTAAGTCACCGTTGATTGTTTTTAAGTTACAGCTGAAATTATGAAAGTCAATAGCTTCCTGCGCTTCCGGATGGATTTTGTATGAAATTTCGATTTCACTGGACGGTTTGATTTGTCCGGTCTTTATAACTCTAATGCCGCGGCCAGACTATGCTCCTCACGCTGCTCATCGCTCTGCTCCTCGCGCTGCCGTGATTTGCCGCGATGTTGCCCTCTCTGTCCACACACTGCTCTACTCGCGCAATTAATCGCGACGCTCCTCACTTGTCATTGGTGAGACGATGGACTCGTATTGCCGGTCCTTTGACTCGCGCGCAAAGACCGACAAAATAGGGAGCAGTGGGCAGGACGAGGAGCATGACGAGTGGCATGACGAGTAACGTGGCCACACTATGTCTCTGCCTCCTTTCCTCGTTACTTCCCATGCTACTCGTCGAGTGTGTGGCCGCGGCATAACACTATTTCTCTTTTGATACTCTCATAATTCAGAGCGGTAGAAACTATTTTATGATTTTCCAAGCTGACATTAAATAAACTGGATCAATGCACTTAGTTAAGGAGAGATTTACAGACCTTTATTCATTTATATTGAGAACCAACATTCTTAAAGTAAAATAAGAGATTTTTTTATACACCGTATGTCAAAAATATCCTCCGCATCGCTATCGACTGAAAGTGTGTCCATAAGATTGGCTACATAAATCTAAAAGTCTAAACTATGCCCATATTTAAAGAAAAAAAAAACCTACAGCGCAAGTTATAAATAACACAAAATGCTTACATATACGAGTAGGTACAAGAAAAATACAAAACGAAAAACAAATGCAATGTAACCGTGCGTTTCCTCCTTTCACGCAATGGACGGCTTTCGTCCGTTTCACACATTCCTATTTACTTCTTATAAAGGTCCACCATTTTCTAAATGCGCTCCCGAGAAGAGGCGAAATCGGCCTCGCTATCGGTCAGTGAGGGAAAATGGTAAGGCTGCGATCCATTTACGCGCACGATCAACGTGCGAACAATATTGCTTAGTGGTTTTAAGATTGATCTTGTATTGTGTCCGCTTTTCAAGCCCTGTTTTTCACACTGACATTAAAAAGGAAAAGTTTATTTATATGTGTGTATGTGTTTGTTACTTATAGCTATTTACGAAATTCTTTACACGGGTAAGCCATGTTCTGAAGTCTGTCTGGAGTGTTTCCTCTGTATAATTGTCTATAAATAAACAATGCAAACAATATTATCTGACTCTAATCATCATGCTGCAACGAAATCCGCATTTTATTATTAAGTAATCCAAAGATAATGAATGAATCATGTTTATCGGTGGGCTTTCATAATCATAACTTAATAGCTCTGTCATAATTTAATTGATCTTGTATAATCTATTATTATTAACGACTGATATTAATTCAATTTTGCCGACTTTCTTGTATTGATGCAAATAAATGATTTTGATTTAATTTTAAAAAATTATAGATACAATAACAATATAATATTTATAAGGATTACTAGTTTAAATTCTTAATTTAAAGTCATTTCTACATACAATTCAGTTCTACGGCATTTTATTTTTCATTCTTCTGTCACTTAACACGACGAGCAGAATGCAGTTCGCCATGAAACGTTCGCTTCAATGGAGCGGCAGCTTTACCAACAAAGTTTCTAACCTCTTAGGAGCGATGTTCAGTTTCTAGATTGGCGTATGCTCTAGAATGTTAATGTCCTAACGTTCGCGCCAATTTGCGCGCAATGGCGTCTGCGCCCATACGCGGCCATGTTGCCGCCATTACGCTGTAATTTATTAAGATTTATTGCATGTGTTTGTCAAGTTATGGCAGTTTGGGATCAGGAATTTGTTTAGCCATGAAAAAGTCTTCTTGAGTTGATGAATTATTTTTCTTCGTGATCTATGCTTCATTTTATCACGGATTTTGTATCGGTATCACTAAAGTTACATATCACATAATTTTAATTAATCAAAGAATATAAACCTTTAAATATCAGGCCTTAGGCATTATCGTATTCATCCTTAAAATATGACCTAAAAGAGGGAATGGGCCCTAATCCACCATGCAGAACCAGTACGGGTTGTTGGATGTAACTTGTCTTCAAATTTTTGGTTCTAGGACATACTAGTTTCCTCACAATTTTTTCCTTCACCATTTTCAAAGCACTGGTGATAAAATAAATTCACTAAGTAAAGCGCCTGCCGAATTTTGAACCTACGACCTACAATAATTCGTAAGCCGCGGTGCCACTAAGCCCCGACTGCTCTTTAAACCGCACAGAAATAATTGACGGAAACGCAATTGCACAAACAACCTACAATTATCTAATATAGGACGGAACTTCAAAACTACCGTGACAGGCGGAAAGAACGGAACCAAATTCATGGCTAAACAAATTGATTAGCAAATACGCCAGTACTTACGTGGGCTAAACAATGTCGCGTTGTGAAAACTAGAGGCGTTGTCTATTGCCCCGTCTATACCAAAGACAACTGCAAACAATAGGTACTCTTTTGTCCTTGAAAAGACGGTGAAAGTTGCCAGTTACAGCTTTTTGCGGAACTACTACAATTTTAAACGGTGTTCTATTTTTGAAAATAGTTTTGTTAGTGGCCTATCAGTAAAGCGATAAGTCAGTCAAATGTCTGCAATTAAGATAAAACGTAATGCATTTTTGTGATTTTGACGTGAGTTAAAAAACGAACCGATTTAGATAAGGATTTAGGTTAAAATTATTTTTAATAGCTCATTACATTCATATCACGTCATGTTTGATAGTCGAAGTTGCTACCTATGTGCTTTTAATAGCATTTTATTGTTACGTACAACACTGTATATTCGTAGAATTTTTTGAGATTGCGAAGCCGTCAAATAAATTCCCCCGATCTTAGTGTCACGATTGAGAGTGTCAGACTTTTATTGACTAAAAACCACCTGGTTTTCTTTCCAAAGCCTACTAGATCCAGTCCATCCAATCCAGGGTTTGCTTCTGAAAGGAAAACTCAGGATCCTGAAACCTAAGCAATAAAAGAATATAGAGGGTTTTAGTCATTGGATGAATTCATGAAAAAAAAATGAAAACCTCTGTTAATTCAGTTGCCATTTGCATACCAAGGCTTCGCTAACTTGTTCAAATAATCCCGCAATGTTTAAAGGCTTTAAAAAACAGTTATTTATTTGTTTTGTTAACAAAATGTAAAGATAAATACTAAACGATTCGATTTGCTCCAAAAACTAGGCGGTCAGACAAGAATTCGTTCAAGTAGATGCATTTAATTGGAACCGAATCGCAGAATTTCCCCCAGCTTTCTGTAAAGAAAGCTACCTAGGTGACAATTGCATTTTAGCATTACTAAGCAAGACTCTATCTTCAACGCTTTCTCCGCTAAAAGTCGTATCTTGTGAAAACACTTTAAACATTTCACTGCTCACTTAGTTTACGTTTTGATAGCGTAACATCTGTTTTTAGGGTTCCGTACTCAAAGGATAAAACGGGAAAACTCCGCTGCCCTTCCGTTTCTCAGTCTGGCTGTCTGCCTGTCTGTCACTAGGCGAGATGCTACTGTATATCAAGGTTCTCTAATGAACCACTCGTGAAATTTTCACAGATACTAAATGTATTTCTGTCACCGTTATAACAACAAACATTCAGAAATGGAATGAAATGCTCCCACACAGCAAGTTTTCGATAATGGTCCGGAACCCTTGGTGCGTGAGTCCGACTCGCACTTAGCCAGTTTTTTATAATGTACTTTTTAATTAGTAAACTTGTCTATGAACGAACATAGACACTCAATTAAGTTTATTATGTAACCGGAGTACACAAGCGTGATACACAGATATTATTAGTTACAGTAGTGCAACACGATACGTTGTGTTTGTTCGTCTGTGTGCCTGTCAGGGGCGAGGACGTCTTGAAATACGATAACTGATCATTAAAGCAATTATGTAACTGATATCTGATTTTTATTAATTATTTTGTTGAGTAGTGGTTGAAGTAGTAGTTAATGCTCTCTTTGTAAACTTGTAGTGAAGTTTTTTTGCTTTTTGCAGGTCAGTGTCTAGTAAGATTAATATTTCAAGGGTCAACTTGGAGTATCCCCTTAATTACTCAGATACCCGCGAAACGAGACACAATAGTAAAACAATAACAGCGCGGTCTCATAGGACCGGTTGGGGATTCAAACGTTAAAAAGATAAATATTAAGGTTCCTGCAGACAGGCGCGAAGCGACAATGAGACTCGATGCTACGGCCTTTTTTAAATATTTTATTAAATTCAGTATTATGATTCAGAATTATTTTTATTATAGCATATATGTTACTTATAGAAATAGGGCATAAAATATCAATTGCGAGAAAGCATCGTAGCAGACCAAGAAGGAGGTGGCGGATGTCTTCTTATGGAATTGGAAAGAAGTTACCCAGAGTCGGAAAAATTGAAAGGAGGCATGATTTGCTAGAATTATACCACCAACAATAATTTAACACAAAAAACCCACACAATATTTTTTTTCAAATTCACTTGTAATATGTACTTAGTATTTCAACATAAAACTTAAAATACTCGACAAAAAAACCTCCAAACGCACATTTTATAACCGGCATATTAAACTTGACAATTAGCAGTCGGAGGCTCACTTTCATTTTCTACCAATTAAAAGTGTTCGCCACTGCAGGCTGTATGTAACACATGATAATTTGGCACTCATTACCCGCTGATTACACGTCACGATGTAATTACGACTGTAACTTTACTATCTTTCCTTAAATTCACTTTCTTTGCTAATACAAGACGCAAAATAAACTTGGAATAAAGTACATTGACCTGGCCTTCTCCTAATATTTCTGCGTAGGTTTCCGAAAAAACAAACAATAAACTCTTTTTCATTACCTACTAGATAATTTATTACCTCCTCGGTGATACGACTTTTTTTTTGTTGAGAAATCATCCTATGACTTCTCCTGCTCTTGGGTGGAGTAGAAGGGCGTGTCAGACTTCAACTGACTCAACTCCACTCCTATGTTCCTTCTTTGCTTTCGTTCCAGCAAAAAAAAAAACGAAAGGGAACCCCGGGGTTCTGTTTCTTGTTAGATGAGTTTATTCGGTCAGTACTCAGTAATTTGTAAACTAGATTTCTATAATTTACTGGATGAGTTTATTCTACCCACTGAATCCAAACTCACGCGGCCTCTTTACAAACTAGGCTATAACCTATCTACGCCAAATGTAGCTTCAATTAGTGTTTTCATACTAATTGAACTTTGTTTAACCTATTAACAATAATTAGCATGTAGATCGTAATGCGTAAACAGCGATTGGTGCGCGGTGTCTACGATTCGACGCGTCCCTAATACCTTATGAACGACATCACAATTTTAGCGTCGACCTTATGGAGAATTGGAGAGCAATAGTCCAGCGGTGCTATAAAAGTCACAACTCACTGTTGCAATTGACAATGACAGTTCTTCATACATTTGCGTTCGCTGTTTGTCGGCTGTTTCGACGTCGAGCTCGTCGCCATGAAAATTACTTTTAGAGAATAGCATAGCAGTAAATTTTTACGGTAATAAACCCGGGTTTCCAGTTTTCCCGAACAAATCAATGAGATGATCGCGTTTTCTCGCATTGATCGCTTTGAATAATGCGGGAACTACGTTAGGTTGAAACACACGTGAGCGACGCCTCAGTTGTACGTAGAACCGCGTCGCGTGGCGTCCCGATGAGGGGGTCTAATGTTGCTCTACAAGTCTAGTTTCCATATAAAATGTATAGAGACTGACGTACGTAACTCATGTAGTTTGAGACACAAGTGGGCGACGCCTGAGTTGTATGTAGAACCGCGTTGCTTATGCCGATTTCTTTCAACCATTAATGATAATATGAAATAAGTGATATGAAACGTATTTATTGCCTGTCTGGCTTACTGTCTGGGCAGTAAAACCGTATAAATGCACTGTAACTGGATTATCTAGGTAATATAGTTAGCACTAAACGTACACAATAAAATAATCAATAATCCTATGTGCAATGACCGACATTGACCATTATATATAGAAGGAGAAACTGACTGACTGGCATACCAACGCACAGCCGAAATGACAGAGACTAGAAGCGTGAAATTCTGAACAAGATTTCATTTGCGAGCGAGGCGAGGATTTTCCAAAATTCGCTCCCTAAAACGATGAAACGGGTGTTCAAATTTTGTATGGAAAAACCCACTTTTATGCGTGCTAAGCAGCTGGCAAAAACTAGTTAGAGAATAAATAAAGGAAGAAAGTTTAACCCAATTATCCACGAAGGAACATAAAAGTGAGTTTTTAGCCAGTAAAAGTCTGACAATCCGCTCCGTCCAAGAACGGGAGACGTCAATGGATGATTTCCCACATAAAAAAAACATACAAACTTACACCTTTGTAATATTAGTGTAATGTGTAACAAGAAAATCGGAAACGTTAATACTTTTAGGAAACGGATGGAATAAAAATGAACGCTTCATTTACATAACAATTATTGACTCAATCAATATTCTGTGGTCGACTTTAGAACCTTCTGTAATCTGTAATCAGGCTTCGAATAAGATTATACAACACTAGGCTATTGCCAGCGGCTTTGCTTGTGTGAATGTAGAAGTTATATCGTGTACTTACACGATAAAAACTAAGTCACTTGACTTAGTTTTTTTTTAGGTCAGGTTAGAATCATCAAAATGACTTCTCCCGCTCTAGTAGACTCACTCATAAAGTAACATTATATTAGTGAGAGAATTTCTTAAAATGGGTTCAGTAATTTTTGGCGTAGTACGCTGAAATGTAACGCAGAGTTCTTTTTACACAGGAACAGGAAATAATTTTTCAAAATTTGCGGTCTAAGGGAATGAAAAGGGGGTCTTAAGTTAAAACTTAGGAGAAAACTTTTTCACGTGAGCGAAACTGCTATAATTCATCATCATCTGCCTAGCCTTTTCCAAACTATATTGGGGTCGGCTTCCAGTCAAGCTGGATTTAGCTGAATACCAGTATTTTACTAGGAGCGGCTGCCTACCAGACCTCCACAACCCATTAACTAGGGTAATACGGTACTTCGTGGCAAGACTGGATTCAGATTTACTGGCTTCTGACTATCCGTAACGACTGCCAAAGATCTACAAATGACAGCCGGGACCAACGGCTTAACGTGCTTTCGTGCGTGCGAAACTGCTATAATTATTATATATTAACCTATCACATACCTACCCACAAAACGAGACACAATAGTAAAACAATAACAGCGCGGTCTCATAGGACCGGTCGGGGATTCATGAATTAAAGTAAGTGCCTAAGCATGATTATATACGAGTATGTATTACCTATCTACAAATAACACCTATGTACTATAGTTTTCATCGAAGAATATAAGGAAGCCAGACAGGTTTGTAGATTAATTGTACAGTTAGAAAATATCGGTGTTATGTGTGTAGTATCACAATGAGGCATCGTCTTACATAAGTATTACAAATAATAAGTATTTACATAATAATTGTATTATTGTTATTATTCAACATAATTCGTTGTTATATTAATTGGCAAACATTGCACAATTCTTGCCCGTTTTGGTATAAAAAACTATGCTACTGTACTTCTAGACTTTTCAGCAAGTTGTATAACAATCTGGTGACCTGCCACGACTTTGTACAGGGCGCAAATTATACACATACACCATCCTCGGACTTTAATACGGTGAAAATTCATTGTGAGGTTTAGGAGGCATTAACGGATAAACAATCATGCAGACACGAGAAGAGAAAAGCGACTTTGTTTTACGCTAACAGTCTGTACGATACAATATTATAAAGGTCAAGAATTTGCTTGTATGAACGCACTTATCTCTGAAAGTAATGGGTCGAATTGAAAAATATTTTATTGTTGGATAACCAATTTAAGCCCAAAGACGCTAGTTTTAAGACTAAGATTATTAAAGACTAAATTAATGCCACGGATGCAGCAATTAACGCAGCCACCTCGAAGGCCCAAACAACACATAGAAAAAAGGACCTACTAAAAATAGAGTAAACCAGTAATTTACTCTATTTTTGCAAGGAGCTACGTTACGGTACTCTGATACTCTACAGAACCCGAAAGTCTTTTCTAAAATCTCTTAAAATTACCCGACTCTACCGACCAAGACTTGGCAAACACCGGAAAACCGTTACAACGTACAAACCAACCAATAATCGATGTGTTACACAAGTACCAATAATCGTATCGATAATCGATTTCAATTCGCACATTAACTTCAAGCTCTATGGCTTATGATTTAAAAAAAGAATCGCTTTTATCTACGGCTGCAGAATAAATATTTTTAATCTGTGACCCAGTTGTTCGTGTAGTGTATTGTTTGTACTACTGTAATCTACTACTAATCGTAGAAAGTTATGTTTATTTGATAGGTGTTAATGTTTCGCGCTTATCCGATTGATATAACGTTGTATTTTCATTAGATTGTTATTGTAAGTATGAGTTGTTGTAACTAATAAAAAATTTGTCGTTTCCTTGTGGTTTTGCGGGCAACTTGTATCTCTTTAAATATCTTTGCAGCTAACACAAGGATTTATCTGAACGGAAATTGTTGGTTATGGCCTTAGATAAATATGCTAGGCTTCTAGTCTAGCCCTTAACTTAAGGATCAGCAATTTTAACAGTTAGATATTATCTTTGATCTTGCTGCACATAAACATTTTTTTTTTAATTTATCTCTATTTTCTATCGAAATTGTCACCGAGGCCTATACTGAAGGATCACGGGTGAGTTTTAGTCAGTAAAAGTCTTACACCCCTTCGCATCAACCGGGTTGAAAGAAGTTACTTGATGATTTCCCACCTAAAAAAGGGATGACAGAGGTGTAGTTGTGTGTGTGTACCTACTTATATTAGTTACATCCACGTTTCACCATGATAAAATTAGTAGGTACCTCTTATGTGGCCACATTAAATGGAACCGATAATTTGATCCATTTTCTTCAAAAGTTGGTGTTCTCATTTATGGAAATAAGAACTATGTTAATGCCGAAACAGCAGAAAAATATTAAAGTAGGTAAGTAAGTAATAAAGAAAAATGAAAAATAGTCTCTGGTTTGCACCATAAAAAACATGTTACAGTTTCTAATAATGACGCATATTGCTCTCCTGTTTTTGTTTTTCTCTGACGTCGCATTTCTGCGAAAAACAGCGCCAGTACGTGATAGAAGTTTTTTTCACCAATAGATTGTTTTTCTTCTGAATGAACCGTTATTTTGTTGTTGTTATGGTGTTAAAACGGGTAAGTTGAATCACCCGTTGTATTTTTATTGTCTTTTCTGAGAAATCCGACCTGTTTTCTGTTTTAAAGAAATCATTTTTCTGTTGGATACTAATTAACTTCAGCTTAGACCGTCAGTAACTCAGTAGCTGACTAAGAAACCACCTAGATTGGTAATTTATTTAGATCTTGAAACCAAAATATGTTATAGTCATATATATACACACTGCGTCTACATCTCTTATCCAACTCTCCACTCACAGGTCTGCTGGAAGAAATTTCGTTAGAAATAAGCACCTTTAGTAAATAAATATGCTTATTTCTAACGAAATTGCATTATTTATTATTTTTTATTAAAAAGTACCTTTATGTACATAAATAAATAAATAAAATAGAAATGAAGAAGGAAGTAAAAAGGGAAACACGAATTAATTTCATTTTCCGAAACTTTCAAACGACAAACAGACTGACAGGAGAGAGCAAACAAAAACATAACCGCCGAGTTCAATAACCATAATCGTGCTCATACGCATCCTTTTGACGACACCGCCGCGCATGCGCGCCAGCATTGTATTTACGAACTAGAGCAGAAATGAAACATGGCTACTTGACGGTGTCGCTCCAAACTGACTATTTATAGATCCCATGATGATCGCTGCACGAATCCATCAGGAAATAGAGTGTGGCTTATCTGCCGGATGAGCGGAGCAGGGGGTTTTTGTAAGCGAGATAAAGGTATCCTGGATGTTTGATAGGCAGTAATGCCCAGTTATAGGAAGGAAATGGCGAGATAAGAGGATTTTTTGAGTGGTAGGTAATTCATGAATGAACTTCTCCCGGCCTGGGTGTTGCGAAATGGAGTGACTGGCATTTATTAACCCACTTATGTTTTTTAGTTACCCTTTGCATTTCGGGCCGTGGTTACGGGGTATTTATTATTAGTATGTGTAGGTACGTGGTATGGTTTCATATTCGAAAGAGTATTACCTTGCATCGCATTATTATCCAGCAGCGATAAAAGACCCTATCTTATTTTAGTGTGCATATTTATGTATATTCTAACTCTTACCTTTTATATCCACGGGGCTAGACCAAAACGTAGTAAGACATCAATACCTGCAACAAAAAATATGAAAATTAGCATTCACGTTCCATTCATACGTACATTATCTACTCCACAGAACATATAATGTGATCTACTCGTATTATCTCAAACATATAAATAATATCTTTAGAAGAACTTATCAACACGTGATGTAGTGCATCTATATCGTGGGTATCATCAGTTGTTGTTTTATTATTCAGATTAACTTGTTGATTTTCTAAATATAAATAACATTTAGAAAATCAACAATTTAATGTGAATAATAGCCAGCCCATGGCCAACTTATCTAAGTTTATCAATCTCTAATTGACTCGGCAACCGTTGTTTTGTCTTATAAATTATCAAAGAAAAAGAAGCCGGGAGTTGGAGAGTTGGAGAGTAAAAAATAATTTACGACCTATTCAATGACCTACCAAATATACACACATATCATAAGGATCGGTCACAAACACTAATAGTTATAAAACTTCCAATCTAGTTTTCTATATTTGAGGTGGGAAATCATCAAATGAATTTTCCCACTCTAGATTGAAGCGAGAGGTAGTATCAATCTTTTACAGACTACTACCACACTATGTTTCTTCTTTGCTTTGCGTTTCAAGACCGGGTTTCGGAAATAAACTCATGACCCCAATAGGCTTCGTCCCTACTGGCCCCTACGAGTTTGCTGACATCACATTAAGGCTCGCGTGGAAAACTACGCGCCGTCGACGACTAGGTCCGGATGATTACCGGACGGCCGGACGGCGAGCTATCCATTAGGGCGTTTGTGCACTACACGGAATTTTACCGTCCGGCAGTCAGATTTACATCAACTTTCGTTGGAATTCATTGACAATTGTAAGAAATCGGACTGCCGGACGCTAAAATTCCTTGTAGTGCACAAACTCTTTTACTCGTCATCCACAAGCCTACGCCTCATACCCTTCAGTTACCCTTTGCGTTCCAGGACCACGGTAACACTATCAAACGTTTCCGCAAAGTCAATTCTTAAGACATATCTAAAGTGATTCGCATTACCCATCAAATTCAATCATAGCTTCGATTTCAGATTCGTGTTTACAATTTCCTATTCAGGAGAGATCCCCACACGATTTACTCAAGTCATTTGAGTGAAAGAGTTACTTAGTCTTAGGGGAAAGTCGGTAAACGCTGTCTAACCCACGATAGCTGTTTGCTAAGCACTTAGGCCGCGCGTACACGTTCAGAAAAATAGCCGCGCGGCCTACGCTACAATTGGTGTCGTTTCTACACACGAACTGCGTTGAAACTGCTTTGACACTGGCCAAGAAGAAAATCTTGTCTGCACTAGACGCGACAGTGAAGCTGCTATGGTAGGGGGAAGGGGTAGGTAACGGTGTAAGGGGGTGCCAGGACACATTTTCGTCCTTAGATCCGACAAAAGTCACATGTGAGTGTGAGTGTACATGATGTATTAATTCTATCTGCCGCATATAGCGTTGCCAGTAGTCCGGTTAAAGCCGGACACGGTCAGGCTTTTTAGTTGGCTGTCCGGCCAAATTAGGTGGAGTACGGCCTGTCTGGCTTTTGTTAGGCTTTTTAGATTAGACCAAATTTTATGTGTTCTTGCAGGTTCTTGCAATTGCAAGCGTTTGCAGTAATGACTTGTTATTTCATTAGAATGTAAAAAGTAAAATTCCGTGCATGGGATAAAAAAATGTCGACCTTTTTACTCATATGTCCGGCTAAACTGGCTGGTTTGTCCGGCTTTTCGTTTTGAAGATCTGGCAACTCAAGCCGCAGACGCGGTAACATTTCTTAGCGTGTACAAGCGCCCTTATAGCGTAAATTTTCACTTACGTATGACAATGTCAGGGATTTTACCAGCATTGTCTTGTATCTGTGGCTAGGCTTTATCTCGCGTCGACGTATTGATATTATCTGGCGAGAGCTGAACAAATATTATGTCTCAGTGTCTTAGGAATCGACAAATAGAAGGTGCTATCTGCTGATTATTTTATTTGTGTAAGTATTTTAGTTCCGTGTGTGGGTTTTCAATGTTATTATAACGTAATATTAGAAATGCTGAGCTTGTTTGTTACATCTGCACGCTTGAACAGCTAAACGGATTGGGATGAAATTTGGCACACATGTAGACCATATCCTGGAATAATTTTTATCACGGGAGTATGTTCGCTTGGGAGAATTAATCAGTTTCATAAAAAGAAATATATTTGATTGAATGGTATTTAAAACAAAATATTGATCCCACAGCTGGACAAATAGATAAACCAGACTGACACATTTTAGTGTTGAACATATCTCGTCCTCTCGCCCACACCACTAAATTGCCTACACACATCGCTGAATCATGAAGTTAAATCTCCACAAACGACACCAGTTTTACTGAAATAACTGAAATATAACCGATTCCTGGGATTAGTTTGTCATTCCAATTTGTGTAGAGATTTATAGTTCCTGTTTATATTACAGTATACTGTATTTATGTACAAATGATGCTGTTACTCATCTTCTTAATAAAAACCTCACTGTCATTTATGTTGAATAGGCAAATACTAACTTTTCCGCAGCGCCCGTGAATTAGTTTTCGTAATCTATCAAAATGCCAAGTTTCATCTAAATCCGTTAAGTGGTTTAGACGTGAAAACAAACAATCTTGTTTGTATCTAGCCAGGCTCACTTTCCCAAATATATTTTTTATTAACTGACTGACCCAACCCACGACTTAGGCTATTGCTCCGCTCCTAAGGTCGAAGCGTGTTATTATAGCTCGATAAATGTGTTATCCAACCCCTCAAGATTTTTTCAATTTCGAATCAGTAGTTCCAGAGATTAGCGAGTTCAATCCAACAAACAAACTTCAGCTTTATAATATAAATAATATAATCTTGTATAATAAAAGATATGGATTATTAAAACTTGGAAAGTAGGTAACGGGGTCGTCATTCTGCTGTTAATCATATTATATTATGCTTGAATGCCCCATAAGTAGGGTAATATTTAAATAGGTACAGTTAAGTATAACAGGAACTGACTCATACAAAATTAACAACAATTCAAGGTACTTTAACGGTTTTTAGCCAAACAACAAAAAATATTAAAGTAGTGTAATGTGTGTCAGCGTGAAATAAATCTGTCGCAATATTTACCAAAATACAAAAGGAACAATTTGAAAATATGTAACACTTTTGATTTTAAACATTCCAAAGAGGTTTTAATTTGGTTTAAAATTAGCATTTTCAAACGTTCTTGTATAGTCCAGTCAAAATAGACTAAATTATGATTCAAGTTTGCATTAATTCCCAACAAGCTGGATTTTTGTGCAGGCCTTGAGTACGTCATTACAAATGATATGTCAAAAGTCCCCATCGATCCCGCTTGTGCGTTGTTTTTTATTCGAGGTCAAAGGTCACAAATTTGCGTTTTTTGCGCATATCACTGAAACAATGAGAGCTACCGAAAAATGGTTCAGACAAAGTTTGTAAATGGTAAAATTGTCTACAAAAATGATCTAACACTTTTTCTTCTACGGTGCACTGTTCTCGAATTATGGCTATTTTAAACATAGAAAATACGAATATGCACTCATACTAAGGGGTGATGGATTCGATGAATATTTGAAGGACAAATCATCTGTAACGACACATAAGCAGTGTCGTAAAGCATACACCCGGAAGAGCAGTATCGCTGTAGCTAAAAGACAGCCTGAGGCGGAGATAGCTACCACATCTGGGATTAGGCCTCCTAGATTTTGAGGTAGTGAATCGTGTTTTTGTTTCAAGAAATATTGTTTGTTCTGTGGCAATGAAGCAGATAAAACGGCTGAAATTAAAAAAAAAGCGCAGCATCTTCGACGAAGAGTGTCTCAAGTTTCAACCTTTGACTTCAAGAAAACCATCTTGAAGGAAGCTCAGACTGGTTTTGATGAGCTAGTAAGTAGTGTCATTGCCCGCATTCAATATGAATATAACTTCGTTGGTGCTGAGGCTAACCGTACCACAGTGATTATTACACTAAAATACGACTTTCCTGCGGTCTAAAGTCACGATATCTCGAAAACGATGCTTTGTAGAAGAAAAGTGTTGAGATATTTTTTGTAGACAATTTTACGATCTACAAACTTTGTCTGAACTATTTTTCGATAGCTCTCGTATTTTCAGAGATATGCGCAAAAAACGCAAATTTGTGACCTTTGACCTCGAATAAAAAACAACGCACAAGCGGGATCGATGAGGACTTTTGACATATCATTTGTAATGACGTACTCAAGGCCTGCACAAAAATCCAGCTTGTTGGGAATTAATGCAAACTTGAATGTCTATTTTGACTGGACTATGTAAATAAATGAAGATAATAAAAAGACAATTTACTTCCTCGCTATTGTTCGTAATGCTGATCAATTCGAATTTGGAACTAATGTCACGTCCCAACAATGTATGTAATCAGTTTTGTACATGAACAGTTAAATCGATTATTCACACCTGAAGTTACTTCCGATCGCATAACGAGTAACAGGCTGAATAGAAATGTGGATTTTGCTTTAAAAAGTAAATAGTTCTAAATTCAAACGTGTGCTTTTCCATTTGGTTACGTTGCTCTACATTGTGAGATGGGAGTTTTTGGCGGGATTTTTTCGAGTGAAATGCAGTGGCTTTTTTAATTATTCACAAAGTAATTCCTAGAGGATATTGTGATGTAAAATTAATGTAGTGTTAATTAATTAATTAATTAATCTACCGTGTTACCCCAGTTAATGGGTTGTGGAGGTCTGGTAGGTAGCCGCTCCTCGTAAAATACTGGTATTCAGCTAAATCCGGCTTGACTGGAAGCCGACCCCAATATAGTTGGGAAAAGGCTAGGCAGATGATGATGAAGTAGTTTTATATCTCGAATGTCTCGCTGTCCCAAGTTTTGCCTGGACATAAGATATAGGCTACAAAAGTAGTACAGAAATTGATGAAAATATGTATATAAAGTTAACAAACAAAACAGTTGTAACTGGATTCGTTGATGAAAGACCTACATAAACAGTAACAGCTAAGCAGGCCCCAAGTAGTGAAGTTAGTTTCTCATTTTCGTATTTTCCATTTTCATAATTAGTATTTCTATTCAAGTATGTTTAGTATGTTTACCGCATGACATTACAATCTGCTAAAGTAGTTCCTTTGTGTGAGTTAAGTATAGAAGCAATAAAATATTTTAATTAACCTTTCGGCATAGTTTTGTTCATCGATTAAAATAGCCAGACTGCTCGTAAAAAATAAGTGGAAACATTTAAAATTAAATTGAATAATTTTACAAATTATTATCGATTTACTTGATGTGTGCGTCAAATAAAATTCAATTGATGGTCAATTGTTCTTGTGTTTTTTTCAGTTAATGTTTTGTCGTAAAATTAACTCGAATATTATTACTACAAAAACTGAAATCTATTATTTTCGATTTGTCTACATTACCTACTTAGATGTGTCTGGCCAGTTTTTTAAAGTTCTTAAACTAAACTTCCGTTTATTTTTAATCGTCTGTGAATTGAAATAGAACCTCTAAAAATAAATGATTATTGTGTAAATCATTAAACAATATTATGTTATCAAAATTATAACTTTAGAAGTTGAGGAAGGAACCTAAAAATACACGAACCAAAATGCATTCACCGATATTTTTGTAACAATCTCAGTCTTTTGTGTAGGTAAACATCCTTTACTGCCTTCCTTGACCCTTCAATTCAGACATGTCAATACATGAACGAACCCAGGTCATTAAAACACTCCCATTGCTTTGGCAAAGTATACATAGGCCTCTTGTACGCGGCACGTTTTTCGCCGTATGTAGGCACGGTTATCAAAACGTACAATTCGTCCGTTATAAGTTGGCGAGTGTGAAGTTAGGCTCTGCGAATTTTGACGCTTGAAATATCCTACAAAAATAAAGGTTTTAAAAAAATAAATGCCAATAACTGTTTTTAACAGCAATAACAACTGCAAATTGCGTTTATTTGTTAACTTATAACGGACGAACTGTACCGTGTATAAGAGACTGCGTTACAACACTGATGAAACACGGAGCGGTGCGCAGCCGTGTATTTTAAAAAGCTCCCCCAGTGATCCATACAACACTGACAACCGTGCCTGCGCACGGCGAATTAACCTTGCCTACACACGGCAAAAAACGTACCGTGTACAAGAGGCCATATTTGATTTTTGGCATGGAGCCGTCACTTTCAACGAACGGGCATATTTCTGACATCTATGCCCAAGACTTAATACGTTAACGCAATTACAGCACAGTGTTCAGAAATGTTCCGATTTGTATGCACAGTGCGAACTTCCCGAGTCCAAGAGTCACCGCCAAAAACCGTGGCGGTTACGTAAGTCCGTGAGAAAGCGTGGCCAACCCAACCTGTCAGTTTTACGACCGTCATAACCCGCCTTTAACCAGCATTGTTGTAAATACGGAAATACGTGCTCTGTATATTATTTCGTTGCTGTTTTCAATGCGGGTTGTTGACACAATATGTGTGGCGAATGATTGAGCAGCGCCGTTTCGTTGCTAAGTTTTCAATTGTGTAGTTACAAATGTATCGTAACACATTCTAGCTATTTGGTATTCTCGAAATAAGTCTACCTAGTACGAGGTAGACACTTATTTTTCGCAATTGTTATGTATCTGTCACAGATTTATCGCAAACAATGTACCTAAGTTTACATAGGTCACGTGGAAAAGTAAACTCTTTCTTCTCGATAAGATACGATATTGTATAATGTACCTACCCAAACTATTGAATTTGGAAGAGATTTATTGTGTTTGAAATTATTTATTCAAGAGAGTTTATAATCTCGGTAGATGTTGAGATAAACTTAGGGCGATGTTCACCGACACCAAATCGACTGTTTTAATATTAAAACGGCTGTTTTTTTTTTAGCAATATTTCCTGTTCCTTATCGTCGGTTATTGACGTTAATCAGATGGTTATCTTAAACTTATGTCGGTGCACATGGCCCTTACGGCGTTAGCAATAATTGGGTAGCCGGATTGTTCGAAAAAGTTACTGCGTCTCTGGAACGCACATTTTAGTCAACAATAGGTCCCTGATCTCACTCCATCTAATGCATGATAAGTTATTTTTTTTGATGAATAATGGTGTTTGCTATGCATGAGGAGCTCGTGGCTAGATAATAACAGCCGCACGGGTCGATCTTCAAGGTTAAGCAACGCTTGCCTAGGATGGTCTGTGGATGGGTGACCATCTTAACATAACGAGTTTCCTCAAAGAAAGTGCCTCGGAAAGCACGTTAAGCCGTTGGTCCCGGCTGTCATTTGAAGATCTTTGGCAGTCGTTACGGATAATCAGAAGCCAGTAAATCTGATTCCAGTCTTGCCATGAAGTACCGTGTCACCCCAGTTAATGGGTTGTGGAGGTCTGGCAGGCAGCCGCTCCTCGTAAAATACTGGTATTCAGCTGAATCCGGCTTGACTGGAAGCCGACCCCAATATAGTTGGGAAAAGGCTAGGCAGATGATGGTGTTTGCTATGCTTGGGGGTCATTTGTTGTAATTTTTTTTAATAGACTAGTTTGTGTCCCACTGCTGGGCAAAGGCCTCCCCTTTCTCCTTTCAAATCTCTCTGTCTTGGGCCATCTCTGGCCAAGTTTGACCCGCGAACACGATCAGATCGTCACACCGCCTTCTCCGCGGTCGCTCTCGACAGCGTCGTTTTTTTTTTGCAACTGGCCTATTAAAAAAAACAACTTTTTCAGTTATAAAGATCAAGAAAACATCGACAATTGCAGACAAAGCAACACTAAAGAAAGAAAGAAAAACCACCAACTGTGTTGTGTACCGTTAGGTTTGCTGGATATACCGTTATTGATTTAAAAGTGACGACAAGGTGTCACAAAAGAAAATAAAATATATTTTATGCTTTCATCGTGCCGTGAAAAATAACAGTAGGTAAGTAGTATCGTGTTTGATTCAGGAATAAAACAATTATAAATGTTGACATTGGTATGTCGTAAAGACAATCAGAAGCGTGTTTTGAATATTGTTCACGCAATCTAAACAAATATTCTAAAAACCTGAAATGTTTTGTTGTTTTGGAATCATAATTAATCCATCGTGTATAGGTTTTACACAGTTGAAAGGGAATCGTTTGTCTTGGTATGGTCATGTAAAAAGGATGAACCGTATGTTACTAAAAGAGTTCTGAATTAACATGTGGATGGATGGAGAGGGAGAGGGAGGCCAAAGAAAAAATGGATGGATTGTGTAAGGACTGATATGAAAGAAAAGGGAGTTAATGATAGTATGACGGACGACAGGACAGAATGGAAGAAGAAAACGTGTTGCGCCGACCCCAAGTAATAGATATGGAATAAGGGCAGGAAGAAGAAGATATTCATAGGTTTTACACAATGTAGAGCGGCTGGCTGGCTTTCAACTTACGACCAAAACTTGTAAGTCGAGTCCGTTCCTACTGGATTACCAGTGATCCATCATCGGAGGCCTAAGTCTGAGCAGTGGGAACATTTTAGGACTTAAGGTTTTACGATCAATGAGTGATGGTGACATCATCTACCTAGCCTTTTCCCAACTATATTGGGGTCGGCTTCCAGTGAAGCCGGATTTAGCTGAATAGCAGTATTTTACGAGGAGTGGCTGCCTACCAGACCTCCACAACCCATTGACTGGGGTAACACGGTACTTCATGGCAATGAGTGTTGGTGTACTGTATACATATGTATAAAACATGGCGATAAGGTTATCACATTAACTGAAACCACGTACTCTACATTAGGTATTTTGAACCAACGCAATTAAAATAATTAATATCAAACAATTTTTTCCATTTCATTATTTGACAACATCATGAATTGCATAAAGATAACCTAACCAATAAAACTAGGTCAAAGACCCGTGGCCAATGAAGATGAGTTCAATACTTCAAACGTTGCCGTTATGAATAATCTGAATTGCAGACTACAATTGTATAAACTATCGTCACGGTAATATTATCCGTGCTATTGTTACAAGATACGTACCTAAACAAATCCAAAATTTAAAGATAATGGTTCGCATATAAGATACTAGCTGTCCCCTGCGGTTTCACCCGCATTTTTCATTACTGTTCCGCTCCCGTGGGTCGTAGCGTGATGGTATATAGCCTATAGCATTCCTCGATAAATGGGCTATCTAACACTGAAAGAATTTTTCAAATCGGACCAGTAGTTCCAGAGATTACCCCCTACATACAAACTTACAAATTTTACCTCTTTATAATATTAGTATAGATGAAATAAAATATGCTTAAAATGGTCTTACGATTAACGACTCTCTATGTGCGGTTGGACAAGTCAGTATACTAATACATATTATACTATACTCCGTTGGTTTAGGTAGTTAACTAAAGGTAAACAGTCTTGGTATGTCTTTTTATATTAAAGAGGTCGTATATAATATACACAAAGATTATTTAAATTTAGTTTATTAGCTAACATCGATTTAGGTAAATACCTATGTGCAAAGATTTTTACATACAATTTTTAGACAACTTTTACATAAAAAGACATACTAAGATTGTTTACCTTTAGTTAACTACCTAAACCGACGGAGTATAGACTGATTTATTTTATTCCAATATTGTTTTTTAAAGAAACATGGCCCCAAGCAACTAATTACTCCTGTATCATGGATATGTTCGCAAACAAACTCAAATACCCAGACCCAAAATTACAGGCCGTGAAAAATATTCCGTGCGGGAATCGAAACTACTTCCTGTGCCTTCCTTCACGTACCGCTTAACCACTAACGCTGCCCGCCCACGACAGACTTGTCCGATAATCGTTATCCTATTGTATATTCTGACTATTTCTGACCGACTTTTTATAGGTCGTGTGCGTTGCACTATTGCTATCAGCGTGTTCTATTTTTCACCTACAAAAAATCTTTCACCGATTGTCGGCCATGGGCGGGCAGCGTAAAGCGTATTGGACCTGTCTATCCTTTTGATAGACCAAAACTTCTCATACTAACAAGCGATGGTAAATTGAACAATTTGAACACTACGCTTACTCACTGTGTGCTGATTTTCTCACGATGTTTTCTTTCAAGTAAGGTCAGTGCCATCTGACTAATTAGAAGCAAGTTCGTATCCTTTAAAAAAAACTTTCTAGACCATCGAGAACTTCACACCATAGTCCACGATAAGGCAGACCGATAACCTGGTAAAGGCTATGGAAATCCAGTAGATGCAATGGACAAAGGATCCTGTTTAGGGTTGCCACTTTGTCAGATCTTCAAACCGAGAAGCCGGACAAACCAGCCCGTTTACCCGGACATTTGAGTAAAAAGGACTACATTTTTTTTATGCTCTGTGCGGATATTTTACTTTTTACATTATAATGAAATAAGGTCATTGCTGGTCTGCAAACGCTTGCAATTGCAAGAATACGTGAAAATTTAAAAAAAATGGACAAATTTAAAAAGCCTAACAAAAGCTAGACAGGCCGTACTCCACCTAATTTGGCCGGACACACAACCAAAAAGCCTGCCTGTGTCCGGCTTTATCCGGACACCTGGCAACGCCAATCCTGTTGATGTAGCGACTGATGCTAGTGGGAGGTCTACATCCATCAATGAATGTCTTTAGACTGAAATAATTGTGACGATAACTACAAAGTACCCTTTTTTCTTAGTTCCGACTATTGTGTTGAATAATAACTCTGTGCTAAGACATTTTCCGTGTCAGTAAAGCCAGAAATAAAACAAAGCCATGGAAGCGGTGAACCATAGAGGTCGCTGGGCCTACTTAGTGCGTTCCGTTTCACTTTCGTTTTCGTCAACATTCCGCCGTTTTGAGTTCAAGGCTGGCAGCATAGATTCCAAAGAGGTTAGACGCTAATGGAACTTTACTCTTTGCTTATGGCTCTTTGCTTATATGTATACACTGAGGACGTTGATGTTAAAGTCATTTTAAAGTCTGTTTTTTTTATCTCTGAGACTAAAATGACATTACGTGGGTTGTCACACTTGTCATAACACAAAAGAACTGGCATTTGTCTGTGTCAATTTAGTCTCAGGATTAAAAAACGGACATTAGTTCATTCGTTTGTATCATTGTATTTAATTGATAGTCGTCTCTTTTAATTAACACTAAACTAGTCATTCAATCAAGAGTCATAATATACACCCGGTATACCTAAAATTATTGTACATTTTAAAATGCATAAGGTATACTTACGCCATTCCTTGAAAAACGCCCGTGAACCAAGAGAGAATAATATTCATGAATGCTGCCAGAATTTGGACGTGTTTCCGGTGGACAGCGACGTGGAGGAATTTTTGAATAAGAAGCCATGTTGGTGGCGTTTTTGTAAGGGCTTATTGTTAAATTCGAATGACCTGAAACTTCTTTTAAATTGGTCAATTTAATATCTACTTCTTCCCGTAAAGGGTAATAATCAAAACACATTCTAAAGTACAGGATGTTTTGAATATTGCAAACAGAGACATAGCGTAAAAAACTGGTCACGCACACATGTTTAAAACTTTGGCCAGTTTTTTTATGTTTATAGAGAGCTGCCCCATCTTGACATAATTATAATCAAAGCCTTTTCATAGATATACATAGGAATGATGCCAAAGCAACGGCTTGTTCGAAAGAGTTACCGCGGCCCTTATTTTGAGGTTCCAACCATATTACTCAAACAAAAATAAAAGTCTATGATTAATATGAAAACGTAAGTATATACTGACAATATATCCAAAACATAACTACGTCATTGTCGAACAATATACACTACATATAAATTACAATTGCTACTCTGACATTTGATTGTAAACCAAGACTAATGTTCTCATACATCAGACCAACGTTTCCTCTGTAAAGTGGGTGATAGACGTACGAACTTAAAGTACGCGGTTTTTAAGATTGTGAACTTACTCGGCTCGACGTCGGTGACACACGTGAAGCTTGCTCATACTATATCGCGATGTCGTCGAGAGAAGAAGCTTGGTGTTAGTTGGGAATTTTATATCATACCAGCTGTCCCCTGCGGTTTCACCCGCATTTTTCGTTACTGCTCCGCTCCTATGGGTCGTAGCGTGATGGTATATAGCAAACCTCGATAAATGGGCTATCTAACACTGAAAGAATTTTAAATCGGACCAGTAGTTCCTGAGATTACCCCCTACATACAAACTTACAAATTTTACCTCTTCATAATATTAGTACACCCAGGACCGGTCGCTGTGGCGACGCTTGGGGGAGGCCTATGTCCAGCAGTGGACGTCTTTCGGCTGAGATGATGATGATGATGATGAATATTAGTATAGACTACGTTTTAAAAACTAATAAAAAAAGGACGAAATTGACAAGTGTGGTAGAGTTACATGAAGAAAAGGCGGCTCCCGGCTCGCAGCGCTGCCACACGTACGAGCCGAGACGAGCTACGAGTAAGATTTCAAACAGGTTGGATCGCCGGCGAACATGCGCGGCAATTTTAAAGTACGCGTTTTTAAGGTGACACACAGGCGAAAAAGGTCGTCGAGCCACAAGTCCGCGTACTTACTCGCACGTCTATCACCCACTTAACATAACTTTATGAGTCATAATGACATCTGTGTCATATATGGACACATGCAATATATATACATATATTTTTTTTTTTTTTTTTTTTAGTTAATTAAAACGGCACAAGTCCAATTATATTAATTAACATAGAGTTAAGAATAATAAAATTAAATAAGCATTGAAATAACATAAGTACAATACAAAAAGAAATACAAACAAAATAAATTAAATTAAATTCACAGATAAATAGACAATTCGTAGATAACATTATTAATAATTATTTAGGAAGGTAAATTGTAAAATAAATTAGACACATCACAAACAAACAAACTAAAATGTAACAGTGGACACCCTCGCATACTGTCTCTCGCAGAACACTAGACAAGCACACATTACTTTCTTCCATTCATCCGCAAACACATCACATTCAGGGTCGGCAGTCAGGAGGGCGTTTAGCATCCTTAGGGTACGACATATTGGGGATTGGGCTCTAGCCACAGATCTAGACTGCGGTAGCGCGAACAAATTATGACGGCGGCTTTGACGGTGCCCAAGGTATTTGTCCGGCACAAATAGGCGACAGAAAAGTCCGTGGAGCTCAGGGCAGTCAATACGACCGCTAAGGGTTTTACAAGCAATCATGAGCTGATCAAAGCCCCTTCTCACTTCCAACGAATTAAAGCCTAACACCCCTAGGAGATAATTCGTTGGGTACATGTATGGAAAGACATGATATAACCTCTGATACAAAAATCTCAGGAAGGTTTTCTGAACTTTCTCGAGCATCAGTGTCTGAGACGCAGTATGTGGATGCCAGACACAGGCGCTGGACTCGAGTTTGCTCCGAACCAAAGAGGTGTACAGGAGTTTAATAACACCAGGATTGCGAAAGTCGCGAGCGTTCCTCAAGACAAATCCCAGACGTCTGAAGGATTCCTTTGCAAGGGCAAACACGTGGTCTCTAAAGGTCAGACTGCGGTCAAAAGTCACTCCCAAGTCCTTGACGCTGGTGACACGAGTGATCACTGTACCCCCCAAATTGTACTCGTGTTTTATTGGTCTCAACCCTCGACCATAAGTCATCACACTGCATTTATTAATGTTGAACAACAACTTGTTCGCAATGCTCCACTCATAGACGGTATCGATATCCTTTTGTAGGAGTTCGCAATCCTCCTCTGTTCTGATCTGTGCAGCAAGTTTTAGATCGTCGGCATATAGAAGGCATTTAGCGAATCGAATCTCACAAATTAGGTCATCGATCATGATCAGAAACAGCGGCGCCCCTAATACGGAACCCTGACTCACGCCCGAGCGAGTGTAGTAAGACTTCGACTCAAAGCAGCCATGCCGGACGAACTGTTTGCGATCCCGTAGGTAGTCGGCGAAGAAGTTAAGAAGGCCGGATGAGAAGCCCGCAGCCCCCAACTTTGCCAGAAGCACATCGTTGTCCACTTTGTCGAACGCCTTCCGGAAATCAAAATAGAGAGTGTCGACCTGCCTACCGGATTCCAGGCTATTGGATATGAAGTCAACATGAATAAGCAGATTTGAGTTCACGGAGCGACCAGGTCGAAAACCATGTTGAGCATCAGAAAGATACATATTGGTTTGCTTAAAGATAGCAGTGTGAAGTATATGTTCGAAGACCTTTGCAACGGTGGATAAAATAGCGATGGGTCTGTGTTCCTCGACAGATGTCTTGTCACTGGTTTTAGGGATGGGAGTAACACGTGAGGTCTTCCAAAGCTCCGGATACACGCCTGTCTGAAGAGCTAAATTAAAAATGTGACATAAAGGGGCCGCTAATATACTGTTGCATCCCTTCATGATATAGGCAGGGATATTATCTGGGCCGACCGAACTGCAGGGTTTGAGTTTGGAAATACCCCCCACCACGTCCTGAGGGACTAAAACGGGCAGGGGAAAATTACCTCCCTCACTGTTCACCGTGTTTGAATTCGGGTCCAATTCTGGTGTGTCAGGCAGAAATACGCTGGAAAAATACTCAGCAAACGCCTCAGCGGCTTTGACACCTGAATAGACCTTGCCGTCAAGCACAACGTCCGGCTCAAACCCACCCTTCGATCGCAGGCTTGATATGTGCTGCCAGAACAGTTTTGGGTTTTTGCCTAGGCTGTTTTCTACATTAGAACAATGCAGTCTATACGCCTTCTCGGTTCTCACTTTCAATTCTGACCGCAGTGCGCTAAACTGAGCGTATGTAGCATCACATCACATTATGTTTGTAAAGCTAAAGGTCTGCCCATATTAACCTTATTCCGAAGCTTCGATCAATCGTGAGATCGACAATAATGTAGTCGATGTAGATCGATAGTAATGTAGATACTTGCTTTTGAAGTGTGGTGTAATATTTGATTGCTCTTCGCATCACTTGTCAAGAGCTCAATGCAATGGAATTGGGTCTCTGAGATGAGCTTTTGAATAACCTTGCTTTGTTTTCGTTTATTGTGATCAGTGCCCTTAATATCGCTCTCTTACAAAATAAAATAATTTTCTTATAATGTTTTTCTTCCGTGTGTTTACGCAAGACTCTACAATACTTTGATTAAAGAAAGAAAGACGGTGGTAACCTTGAAAGACTCGTCGTGACCAGTATAGTGGATAGGAAATTCCAATATGTTGGTCTAACCAGATCCGCACTGCTCTTCACTCTATGGTATACCTACAATGCCCTTCACACCGCCAGAGACAGAAACAGATGGAGGAATATCGTACGAATGGTAATGATAAAGCAAGGAGGTCACGACCCTCAGCTTTAAAGAGTACGCCGCAAGGAGGACGAAGAGGATTGTTTTTCTCCTCCTTTGTGTTCAGAAGTCAAAGTGTCACACAGGAATGATGTATGAATGCAGGAATTTCTCAAAGAAAAAATACGTAAAAGAAACAATCTGACATCTAATAACTGTTCCTAGCTTTTACTTGAACTAAAAGATCAATGATCTTAGCGTCTTCGCGCACAATCCAAAGATTAAGCGTGGAAACTACAACAAAATTCGTCAATGTCAGAGACAATTTTCACTTTTTCCCAGATCACAAATTAAAGACTGCCATTCAAGGTCACGCGAACTATTCATCATTCTCGATATTTCAATTATGTAACAAAACAATAGGCAAATGAAAATGTTTTCCCATCCTTTTTGTTTCATTAAATCACTGTTACAGATATTGACGCTAATTTAAATGAAAAACTGTTACCGATTTTATCGGTTTTGTTTAATTACCTAATTAGTCATGTACCTACTGATATACTAAATACCTACACATGTATAGATTAGTGATTCTGGTATTTAACATGTAATCAAATACTACGGTCGACGGGTAAGCACAGGTGTGCCTTTGAACACGCCATCTGCAATCCCAAGGTTTTAAATTCCAACTTTCCGCGACAAAATAAGGTCCTTATAAAATACAGCGGATATTCCAAAGAAATGACGTAGGTAGGCACGTTTTGTTGTCGCTATAACTTAGTATTAACGTGCCTTGAAGATAACCTCGAGACTAAGCAAATACAGGCGACATATACCGAAATATTTCTATCAGATTACCATATAAATGGCCACTTATTCCTATCACGGAACTGCCTTCATTGTAAATGAAATGTAGGAATTCACAACAACTACTACTTCATAACTTGATGTTATTTATTACCAAAGAAATAAAGTTCATAATTGCATGTTTCTCTCGACTTGTATTTTTTTTTAATAGACTCTATGGTCGATAAGGTCATGTCTATCTCTATGATGTATGACCATAATGTAGCGTTCGATAAGATCGTTCGAAGTTTGAAAGTGTGTAAGTACATTCTGTATCTATAGGAAACAGTGTGTTACTTTTCTATAGAGAGAAAGGCATTCAAAGTAGGGATAGGGTTTTATTTAGTAGCCACAATGACGTTTATAAAAAATTCATCACTTGGTTTCTTTGTATAATATTAAGGGCCTGTTTCACCACCTATGATTAAATTTGGAGTATCTTACTTGGCAGATAATTTCATACAAATTCTGTTCCATTTTTGAATTTATTCAGTGAGTAGTGCCTACTCGGACATTGTGAAAGAGGCCCTAATTCTATTTTTTGTATGTAGATACGTGTTTTGTTTTCAACATAAATAGTGAGTAAGGCGTTATCCCTAAATAGTTGATTTCCTCACTAAATTCGTTTATCTTGAAACGGTATCTAAATTAGGCCCAATTAAGATTATTCATAGTCGAATTAAGCTACATACACTATCTAAATGATTCACATAGTCAAAAATAACATAGAAAAACCCTAACACAAACGCAGGACTTACGATAATTTTATTAGGATTTTTTATCAATCGCCTTTTGATAACCAAGTAAAACCTACCAAAGTATCGACATATCCAATTACAGATTTAATAGAGATTCATGCTTTGTTTTATTAAATAATCGATCAAATTCACCGAGAAAGCGTAAAGCTCAATTACAAACAGGGACCAAGAAAAAACAGGAAAACAATTTAAAAAAATACTTTATGGCATCTCAAGCAAATTGCTAAAGTCTAAGTTAATCTGTCCGTATCTTATCAATCCTTATACATTTTGACGTAAAAAAACATTATCTAATCAAATTTAATGCATATTGACAAGATTTCTTTAATATCTTTCGGAAATGACATTTTATTTATAAACATTACTATATGATGTTTTCAACACGTCGTTCTTGTCAAGTCAGTGGTAAACAACATTTTATAGCTATCACTAGATCTACATATCTTTATACTTAATTAGTTACATAAACACAGTGTAGGAATGTTTAATAAATTGTTACACCGTATTAAAACGTGGATACTAGTGTAATTAATAGCGAATCAAACCAAGTTTATATTTATGTTTTCACCTACACACCTACCGCAATTTATTTATTTATTACCTAAAGGTAAACTGGTAGAGATAGTATCTACGAAACATTAAGTATGCCTCTGTACTTTTGTACACTTAAGAATTAAATAAATGATTACTAAATGGATATTTAACATAGAAATATTGTAAATAAAACATTTATTAAAAAACTAAGTAACTATGAAGGCTTGCTGGTTCTTCTCTATAGGAAACGACCAATTGGAACTGTGCACTAGTTTATGACCTTTAATAAGTGCCAATATGTAGGCCAGTGAAATAAAAATATTTTTATTGACATGATTGCAAAATACCTACACTAAAATACGCTATTTTTAACATTAATAATGACTATTTGATTGCTGAAATGATAAGCCTAGTAACGATAAGAATGACCAGCCCACTAACAATTATCAGGATTTTGCCAAGCCCGTAATCACAACCTTGTTGGCAGCGTGACTCATATTAGGTCCTGGGGGTATTTAAGTCAAGAGTGAATAGGATGTATTCTTATTTCTGCACCAAGTTTTTCGGCACCAAAGGTTTCGGCACCTAAGCTATACCAATAGGTATTTTGGATTGGTATTTTGTATTGGTTACTATCAACGAAGGTGCCGAAACAGGAATACTTCGTCTTCAAAATGGCGGCTTTCAGTCAAGAGTGAATAGGCACGGTAGGTTGCTTCTACACAAGCGTGCTCTAAAGTTGACCCTACCAGCGCTTACCTTCAGGTGAAATAGTGACCATAATAGGGTTACATGTAGATGGATGGAGGAGGAGAGGGAGGCCAAAAAAAAAGATGGATGGATTGTGTGAGGAGTGATATGAAAGAAAAGGAAGTTAGTGATAGAGTGAAGGGTGATAGGGCAGAATGGAAGAAAAAAACAGATAAGAAACAGCAAGTAACAGGTACATGCGTGTATTTGTGTATGCGTGTATTTGTGTGCAGTTGAAGTTAGACTTGTTTCTACATAAGTAATTGCTGAATTAAATCTAACCAAGTAATAACCAATAATTTTATAAGGCAATGCACTAAATACCGTGGTAAAGAATGTGCAAACAGGCCTTTTTGGAGAGAAGCCAAGTCCAGTAGCGCAACTCTTAGTAATTGCACTAGTTTCGAATACCACTGCACCTAGATAACCCAATCTAACTTTTGCTAACGTAGAAATTACCACAACATACAAATTATACACTACAAAATTAATATTATAATGACCAAACTTTGTATTTATTTTAATAATATGAATTTGTTACTCCTACATAGACAAACGTCTGACTAGATTTAATTGAAAGGCTAGGCAATTAGAAAATCCTAGAATGACACATACATTTTTCATCCCAAAAAAATGCTCTTTTGAGATCATTTTCCACTTTTAAACAAGCGAAGCCGCTAAAAGAAGTTAGTAATAGCAGGTAAGTACTTTAATCTACATACATAACTTGACTCTGACTTATAAAATCCAAAAAACTTGAGAAAATTTGAATTTCGCGGTTTTACTTTGAGCATCCCCTTATAAACAATATGAAAGTAACGAAAAGAAGCCTACAGTAGCGCAGGCTTAAAACTAAACACTTATTGTAAGAGAAAGCAAAACATCACAATATCTAGACTGAATCTAAAAACTAGCATTCCGAAGATAACCCGATGTCTCATCGTCAAACGCTAACATTATTTGATTAGTGACATAATGTTTGAAGAAACATTTTTTTATTCATAATCTTCTTAGACCGGAAACAGCCGCTCCTAAGCCCATAAATTAAAAAAAAAAATCGTGATAGTCAAGTTTCTTGACTTCTCATCATCGGCTTTTTATCGAATGCATGCAACTTCTAATAACTTGTTTTTTTATTAGATAACTTTAGGAAATATTTAAGCTGTACTGGTCCAGTTATAATGGTCCCGACTTACGCATTGTAACGTCATTGGCTCAAATCTAAGCCGCCGTTTTACTTTTTATTACTCATTTTATCATCAATGCTCTCAGAACTGTGAAGGTAACCATGGTGAGAAAACTGGCATGTCCTAGAACCAAATAAATAAAGGTATGTGTGACATTCACCAACCCGCACTTGGGCACCCATGAAATACTGAAATTAACGAACGAATACAACAGTTTATCTATTTCTAAGCTGCCCAGTAGGTCGCTGGATACAGAACAAAATGTCACCAACACCAAGGCGTTGCTGGCCATCCTTGAGAAGCTGGGGTATATTGGACATATTTGTCCCATCCGTACAAAAATTACACACTTTGTTCGTGAAGTTTCGTTTCGCAGCCCAATACGTTGGTCCGACCAGGTCCACGCCGCTCTTAACTCCACGATGTACGATGCCCTTCACAACGCCAAAGACAGGAACAGATGGAGGAACATCATAAGGGCTAAGGTTATGAAGCGGGGAGGTCACGACCCTCACCATTGAGGAATACGACGCAAGGAGTGAAGTTAGGATCCACCCGACCAGTGATTAGCCCGCCATACCTACATGTATACACACACAACTTAGGTTGGTTCATCATGAGGAAACACATATCACATAAATTGTTCTTCATGCGGCGAGACTCTACTAAGTACATAATTTATATTAAACATATCTATATGATACATATCAGCTTCATTGTAGGGACATGACACATCAGTAGGTACCGTTAGATAGAGTACTACGTCCCACAACCTTGTGATGAACGCCACCAGATGAGTCAGGGGCCCTGAACTAGAGTACCACTACACAGTGAAGTATCCATTACTATTGATCCAAATAGAAAAAGCAAGGCTAGAGGAATATTACTGAGACACATCTTCCAGTATAAAAAGAAAAAGGATTAGCATTAACATTATCGGTCATGTAATGTTGGGAACATTGTGTCTGTTAGAACTCAAGCCTCCTCTTTAGGAGGGAAAGGAAAGGATACCTAATATATAGTTATTTTTTAAATTCTTAAAACGGTGTTTAATTTAGTGTCCTCTATAATACACTCACAGGCACAATTAACCGCCCACCTTGTATTTCCTTCAGTTTCCGGTAATCGTCAAATTTTGACCACATTTGATGGACGTTATGATAAAAACAGCCATAAAAGATAAATAAAACCACAAAAGTCTTGAAAAAACCCGTTTATTTTAAAAAATTATGCCAAAAAACGATTTATCTAAAAATTTACATAAAAATGTTACGAGTTTAATTTTGAAAAAAGTCACAGGTGTTTTTTTTTAATTTCAATTTTAGTAAGGGGTGTTATCACCCCGGGCCCTAATAACTTCTTGTAGCCGGTTTGGTAATCCTTCCATGATGTCTTGAATATCCAACTGAGCGATATTGTGCCGCTCCTCTACCGCAACCGTCTTAAGCTCACCTAGGGTCGTAGGGACTGGCACTCTTGCTCGAACACGTCTCTTTAGGTTGTCCCAAATGTGCTCGATTGGGTTAAGATCGGGACTGCGTGGTGGCCATGGCAAAACTTGAATCCCGACCGCATTGAGTTATTGAGTAACGGATTTTGCGGTATTGCATCGAGCATTATCGTGCATTAATCTAAAGTTGTCTCCAATAAATGGTGCAAAAGGTACAACGTGGTCTTGTAAGACTCCCTCCACGTATCTTTGAGCATTCACACTGCCTGTACCAAACACCACAAGATCGGTACGAGCTTCGCAAGTTATACCGCCCCAAACCATTATGGACCCTCCCTGATAACCCACGGTTTTGATTATTGCGCATGGAGCAAACCGGTCATTTTGGCGCCTGTATACACACTGATGTCCATCTGGACCTCTTAAGGCTATTCTGCTCCCATCTGAAAACAGTACGCTCTTCCATTCGTCCATAGTCCAATCAGCATATTCTCGCGCAAAGGCAAGTCTAGCTCTGCGATGCTGTGGAAGCAGTTGTGGAGCGCGAGCTGGACGAAAGCCCTCAGATTACTCTCAGCCAGTCTTCTGCTAATGGTACGTTCACTTACACTAACATTTCTCAACACAAAAAAACGTATACGAGCTTCAGTAGCAGTGGAAAAGGGATTTCTTAGGACGTTACTGACAATAAAGCTCTCATCCCGAGCCGAAGTGCACCGATGTCGGCCTTGACCTGGCCTTCTCGTGTATGAACCAGTCTCCCGAAAGCGTCTGATGGCATCCCGTACCTTAATTCGAGGTACACCAAGCGTACGAGCGATTCGACGCTGGCTATACCCAGCGTCCGCTAAAGCCACAGCCCTAGCAGCACCAGTTGCATCCAGTGGCATTTTTTTCAGTTGCAAAGAATAATCAAACACTAAAAACTCAAATTAAACCATATTCGCACACGATGACAGAAAAGAACAAGAATTTTTTGCAAGGAACCGTAACTGCAACAATGTCAAGCAGCGACTAAATTCCAAAAAAACAGTGGTGACAGCAGTTTATGAATCGGAATAAGGGTATAAGTGTATAGTTTATTGCTAAAGTGGCCACTTAACAAAAAACAAACCAGTAGATAAGCCACTGTTCACATAAACAACCGGGGTGACGAAAAATATAAGTGGGCGGTTAATTGTGCCGGTGAGTGTATAACGTACAAAATGTTTATAGCCTCTGACATTTTAAATAACAGGGTAATTAGATTTTTTTTTAATCGTATCATTTTATCAAACTTCATGCAATTTCTAAGTTCAAATCAAAGGCGGACTTTATGAATTTAAGTAACGTATTTTAAGATTAAATATAGAAGTTGGTATAACAGCAATACGTATCTATAAAATATTTATCAAACTAACTTCTACCAGCGGTTTCGCTCGCGTGAATGTAGATTTCTCCATATAAACTTTGGACTTCCGTTTCATCCTTTTAGGTGGTGAATATAAAAAAAAAATGATAACTTTGTGTAAAATTTTACAATCCTACTCCCAGTAGTTTCGGCTGTGCGTTGATATGTCAATCAGTCAGTTTTTCCTTTTCCATTATGTAGATAATATAATCAATCATACCGCGAAATAAAATGCCTAACTTATAACTAAACTACAAACAAACAAATAAAAGATAGTAACCGACGCATTATTTTTAATGACGACAGTTAAACAAAAAGAAATATTTTTTGTAAGACGTTCTACTGTAGTCAGCTGCTTCCGTAAAAGATTAAAATTAATTGCTACAGCTGCATTTATGCAAGCATCACGACATTAAATTAATTAAGATAAAGTAAATGTGCGTTTTTGTACGTAACGTACATTTAATTTACTAACTCACCGCACCGGATATAACATATTTATTTAATTTTTATTATCCTGTAATTTTGACACATTTGGCATTTGACCTATTCCCCGCCAGAGGACTGAAAATGTACATATAAAAAAAAAGAAAATTAAAAAAAATAGCTATCAAAATAAAACGTCTGTCGCATTGATGCTCAATCGAAATGTGTTCAACATGGGAAGATACAACTGTATGTAAGTATAACAAAAACAATGCAATTAATGAGAAATGAAAACGTTGCATGTCCAATTAGAAAATTCTTTGTCTTCTATTTCATAAAAATTTGTACTAACCTTGACTATGTTAAAACTTAGCTTCTTGACATTTAGAAACATATTTTGAGATAACAATAAAAAAAATACTGTCAAGGAGCCGTTGAAAAAGGTATTGTTTAAATGCAGCCTCCGAACCAATGTTAATATTAATTTTAGGAATATTTTAATAAATTTAAACATTAAAGCGAATATAATTTTTACTCAGACCTAACAAATTAGGAATACAGCTGATATTTTCACAGGCCCAAAAAAAATTCATTAACTTTTAGAAATAATAAATGAATAAAATGGAGAGAATTGCGATTCGCTATCTGGTGTCAATAATTCAATATAGTTTACATTTCCGCAATACTATACGCGACCGCTACTAATCTCATAAAGCATTTTACAAAGAAATATAACAAAGCACAATGTATCTCACAAAAACTGAATACTTACACAATAAAAAAAAGTAAAAATTCCTTTCTCGAATCCTATAAAATGTCACGTGGTCACTGAACAGATTATGCACAAAATAAAAACTTTTTAGTCAACTTTCAAATTGGCGCAGATTTTAAATTAAGAACGTTCGATGCGCAACGCACGCCTCGGCAGCGCGCTCTCGACCGACTGACAACGCTTGCGAACGAGAGAATGTATGGCGCAACACAATCCAGCGATTGTAGCAGCCGCAGCCGCTGGATTGCGAGTTGCTCATTTTGTAGCACTGGCTGAAAGCAAAAATGTGATAAAATTTCAGACTACAATGGGTCTGAGAGATCAAAAGGAATTTAGAGAATTCATTGATTTTAGTAGAGTTCACTAGTGACACAGATAATATAATATACTAGCATACTAGTGACTAGGAGTGCAGTAAGGCAATGCAATCATTACAAATTGGTACAAATTCAGATAGGGAACGCTACAAATAAAAACTACAGGCAGAAAAAAAATCCACAAGCTCGCGATATTTTTTCGCAAACAATTCTAAAATGAAAAATCCAGTAAAAAAATAAAAAATCAGCAAAAAGCGATGTTGCCAACAGCTGGAAAGCAGCTGCATAGTAGGGGAGAGGTGGCATGAAAGGGACGCGTATTGAAAGGGACAAGACGAATATCTTGTAAAATAAGAAACTTCTCGAAACAAGAATATTTTTGTTCTGTGGCAACCCCGAAGCCCAACCATTCGTACCTATTGTCCCGCTTCTATCATTTCAAACATGGCGACGGCGAGCAAGTGTTCGTAATCGTACACAAAAGTAAATTTTTCGTTATTCTGTTGAAAAGTTTTGTAAAGTGTTGTAATTAGATAAGTATTGTTTTACCAGTTTTTTCGATCGACTTAGTTATCAACAAATACGAAAACAAAAAGTCAGAAAACTTTTATTAATTGGTAGTAGGTTTTAAAGTCATTTTTATTATTTTTGTGTCATATTTATGAAAGGGACACGAAAAATGGTTATGAATGGGACGTCCCTTTCATAACTGTCCCATTCATAAACAGTACTTTAATTAGCTAATTAGTACACAATCTCTGTAATACCTAGAATCTGGCTAACGAATGACTAGTTTTAAGGTTTTCTTATCATCATGTATTGCAATAAAAAGTATTCTATTTATTTGTCTATCTATTTTGTTGATTTTATAGTAATATTTTTGTTATTGTTATTTTTGTAGTATAAATATACCCAGAACACTTATAGAAGTACACAAAATAGAAGAAGTTGTGAATGAAACTGTATATAAGCATTATTATAGTCTAATGCCCGTTTTCACCAACAGCCCCTAAAATTTAAGTGTCTCTTAAGCCAATATAATCACGGTTTTTGCATATTAGTAAGTTATTATTCTGAATCAAAGTATGAAATCGAACACTTTTAAAGATGTCATACTTTAATTCAGAATAATAACTTATTAATAACTTGCAAAAACCGTGATTATATTGGCTTAAGAGACACTTAAATTTTAGGGGCTGTTGGTGAAAACGGGCATTAGTCTCACTAAATATGTCTTAGTTGATGATTAAATGTAACCAGTAAACCAAATAAGTTAAGACAATTTATTAAAACTCATATAAAAATTATTAACACTTAAGTTGTTTAAAAAAAAACAATTATAAAACGGTTAATTACTGTTTAATTTCAGTTTCAGTGTTTTCTCTAAATATTTTTAGTGAAAATTATTGGTTATTTTTGTTTTGCTAGTTGCATTACTAGTTATAATTTTACGATTAGCACCTAAGTGGATTTATGTTAGGATAGATAACCAAATAACCAAACTTTAAGATTGTTGTTTGTTTGTAACTTAAAAAACTAGATTTTTAAACATTACCAAACTAGTATTAATATATTGTAAAATGATTTTATATGGATATTATGTACTGTCCCTTTCATAAATGAATCCGTCCCTTTCAATACAGCTCATTTATGAAAGGGACAAAATCTACATTTTTTTAAATCGCTAATATGAGTGCCTAAGAATAAGGATATATTCATTATTTACTTTTATTTCATTAGAAGATGAATGAAGGTTTCTCATTCAGGTTCAACCTATTTAAAATATTATATAGAGCGTTCACTAGAGCCACTAGAACAAAAATGTCCCTTTCATGCCACCTCTCCCCTACCACGCATACTCGTACGGTACGCACATTAACTCTGAAGCGAACTAATCTTTTACTCCATAGTGAAATGACTTTTTTTGCATTACGTCCCATTTCTTTTTATGGGAATAAAGCGATAAAATTTAATTTCACGGAAAATAACGACAGTAGAGCTAAAAAAAATTATGACTCACTTCAACAACACAAGGAATACTTTGGGTTTCAGTCAGTAAAAGTCTGACATAGAATTTGCTCTACCTAGAGCGGGAGCAATCATTGATTGATTTTCCACGCAAAAACGCAAGGTATTTTGGTCGATAATATTGTAATGGTAAATTGGTAAGATAAGAAACAAAAATTAATATAAATATTGTCTGTTGTATTGTCAAAATTTGTATCTAATTATGCATGACTGTATTTGTATTTTTAGGACTAGTTCTAGTAACTGGGTCAATTTATCAGCACGCCCGGTTATCAGCTAGTTATTCAAATATTTTTAAACGCAAACTGCCAAATGATGATAACATGATTGATATGGTTCTTTCCCTAAACTGAAATGAGGGTGATAGCTAGAGTAAAACTCATTAATCTGCCCGTTACTAGTATTAAAATACAGAATTACATCAATTTAAAATGTCACTTACGGGATATCTTCCGTGATTATTTGTTGTTTTGAGTTCCCGATATTTCGACGCTGTTGAAAGCGCCATGATCGCGGGATGACAGAATTAAATCACGCACAGAATCCTTAGAACAACCCTTCAAGGCTAATATCTAGTAAAAACTAATTGCAGATATAGTTAGAAGAAGAAAACTTATAAGTGCTTTCTTTATAATTTATTTTCCAGTTTCTGATTATTCTTTCTCTATTATTTATCTCTAATTTCTTTCTCTACAATTCTTTTCCCAATCCGTCACACAAAAATACATGAGTAAACCATATGCAAATATAATTATGCATCCAATAAATCTGATCATAGTGTTGTACCTACACTTCCGTCAACCTATCGAGAATCAAACAGTGTCACAAACTGACGTAACGATACAAACTAATCAAGTCAATAGAACTCCCTTTAAACCTAACAACACAATCATGCACCATTGTGCACACTATTGACCAGCATTGCGATACAAAAAAAAATTCTGCGTAATAACTGTGTTTGCAACTGTATGCGGATTAAATGGCGTGCGTCGAAAACTATAGCTGTGACGCAAAGCTACGAAATACTAAGAAAAGTTACGTGAAGAAATGTTTGCATGATTGACGAGAAATATTTGGAACTGTGTTATTAAATTGTTGTGGTTTAGCACACAATATAATGATCACACATCATCAAAACGAACAGAAGCCCTAACACTAGCTATTGACGCCTAAGCTAAACTTTTAAAGGCATGAAACTACATAGGTTGTATAGCTCCATCCTGACACGACTGACATTTTAAAACGTCTTACGGCCGTAATTAATAATCAATCCATCACATATCGGAGATTGAAAAACAAATGATACCATACAAAAAATTTAATGTTTTCTGTTGTTTCATTTGTTTTTCAATCTCCGATATGTGATGGATTGATTATTAATTTCGGCCATTATTAAGGCCCCAATCCTTTGCTCTTGCTTTTTTTCTATTTTTATACAATTGCAAAAACTCTGTCACTGATGGAAATGTTAATCTATCGTCTGTTTTATAAACCCGGAGACTAAAATGACATTTCAACACAAAAGAACTGGCGTCATTCCTACAGTAAATTTCAAATTACTTGTGTCAATTTAGTCTCCGGGTTTATAGAACAGACGATAGTATCTTAGTGTACTTTTTATCCTGAAAATAAGACATAATTCCTATACAACAGAGTGCGACAGTTGTGTCGCGGATAAAACTAGTTTAAGATAAAAATCTGCTAGAACAGAAGAGATTGTAGCATTGCCTAATAGTACTGAGTGTATCAAAGGTCTGAGGCCTTTGGACCCGGATGCCGAGCCCCCGTGAGAACTGACCCGTGCTGTTTATGGTTGTACGAAAGTAAAACTGTTCTATAAACTTAATACTTACTGATTTTTTTACAAAGGTTAATTTTATTCTAAATTTTATTGTTTTATTGTTCAATCAATCAATCAATCATTAATTACTTTAATTTTTCGAACAAAAACAAATACAATTTATAAGCTGTAGCCAGAAAAAAATCTACATTAATTTCTAGTCAAATAAAAAACTATTAATAATAAACATATACGTTGTACAGTGTAAGTATATTCACTATATCAAAAGATCAAAAAAAATTGTCTACTGAAAATTCCTAAATTAATTTCTCTATCAAAAAAAGATTTTCATCAACTAATTCAGAAACTGTCACAAAAAAAAATACCGCTGCCCTTAACAATAGATAGAGGCACAAAAGGCCACGATTTCACAGCCCATACAATTTTTTTATACATTTATAAAATGTTTCACCACAAACTTGTACCTAATGTGTTCACAAAAGACCATGAATGAGAGCTTACGTAACTAGTGCTGGCCGCTTTCTCCATCGATACTCGATACTCTGTCAATACGATAATGTCGCTACTCATCACAGAACACACGATAGGAAATGCACGTCATGTCTTCTAAGAGAGTGCATTAGTCATTTACAGTTTGATGATTTGTAGCGGAAATTTATCGGAGTATAATATCTTGAAGAGCCTCTAAGTATGTGTCAAGAATCTTACCTACCTACATAAGGACACACGACATATACACAACCAGAATACCTAGTCGTTGAGTCCTGTTTTATTTATAGAATCAACTGTCTATATTCTTCGAGGTGAGACTTTAAGCTAAGTCGTGGTAGTTCCCAGAAAGTCTTACCATATTTGACATCTAGTAATCTAATCATCAGTTTTCCCGGGACTACACTCTAATTTTACCGTAGTAGACTGTCTGAAAAAATATTCGTTTAATATATCCCAGTATAAAAGTATTATCTTTCAGAAATTCTCTTCAAGTTTAATAGTATCGGAAGAAGAATTACTGCCTAGAAACCCATAGTCTGAGAACGCAAAGGGTTACCGAAGGACAGATGTGGTTTTAGTTAGAGCGGGCATCATCCAATATCTTCCACATTGGATGTTATCCCACCTCAAATAAAAAACAGTCTAGAACACCATCACTTAAAAACCTATTACAGTCCAATTGTCACCTGGCAGTCCATTGCCGTTGTGACATAGTGATGTCGCATATGTGGGTCGGCAGCCATGGCTCCTTCACGGTACGGCGCGTAAACATCACTTGATCGATGGAGGTCGATGCCTGATGGTACAGGGTACTACTCTATACCAAGCGACAAGCATTTTTTATAGGTGAGAAATCGTCCTATAACTTCTCTCACTGTAGGCGTAATGAGAGGTCGTGTCAGAGTTTTATTGACAAAAAACTACTCCTGTTCCTTCTTCGCCTTCGTTTTAGGGTCTCGGGGTTCACTTTCACATAACCTACGGCCCCAGTAGGCTTCGACCTACGACTTACGGATATCTCCTTGAGGTACGCGTAGAACACTAGATATGCATGACTTAGGCTTGGACGCTTGGTCTGGACGTTTACCAGACAAATCAGGATCCCGGTGGTCGGGGCGTGATGGCGATTCCCGCGTGTGGCCACCTCCTTCGTTATTTAGTAGTCATTACTGCTTCACAAAAGGTGACGACTGCCTACCTTTCCTCCTCACTCCGGACCATGGCCTATACCAGAGTCCGTCGCGAGAGGTCGTTGCCGCAGATCGCCACCACGAGGACACGGTAGAGCTCATTTAAATCTATTAGTTAGAGAACCCCGTAAACTACTATAAAATACTTATCATGTTTTGTGTGTTCATGGGATGGGGGCCCTCATATTGTAAACAATGGGGTGTTGCCATAACATGCGGGTTGTTTACCTACCCGCAGTCTTATGGTATAGTCACGGCAAACAAAGGGCGAATGCATTATCGTTATGGAGTTTGCGTTAGTCATTTTTGGTGTAGTTATATTTGGTAGTTTCAAATAGGATGTCAGCCACGCGTTTCGTTAAAAATATAGATAAAAGGAAAAACTGGCTGACTGAAATATCAACGCACAGCCGAAACTGCTGGGACTGGGAATACGAAGTTTGAGAGACTTGTGAGATAGTTAAATGAGGGCCGCCTTGATGGGGCCTGCCAGGATCGCTGCCTGTCAAGGCTCCTTGGCTAATTGTTCGAAAGAGTTACCGAGGTCCAGGAAAGCAAAGGGTAACGAACACAGGTACAGTCAGTAAAAGTCTGACACTGCCTTTAGTCTAGCCCAGCTCCGCCACACCACAGCCACGCCATTTTCGACTTCAGTGTAATATATTAAAATATTGTGACTTGTAAGAAAAATACTATGACCAGTGTCGTAACTAGCCTTTTATACGTCTGATGTGAGCTTCGATAAGTACGCTTCTAGAAAAAGTACAATACCTACTTACAAACAAAAAGTACCAGATATAATTAAGGCACTAAAATAGCTATAGGGGGTGTCCAACCTTTACCAATCTAGACGAAAATACCTACCCTTTACACAATTGTGAACTCTACCAGAATTGAAATCGATTTGTCATAACATTCGTCACGCTTTTTGTTAACTCAATATCGTTATTTAGGTAGGGTGGGTAAATCAATTAGACCTTGTCAATAACACAATGTGGTCTTACAATGAGGGATATTATACGCCAACTTTGTTCTGCGCCTATATTTAGGTATTTCTGGTAGTTTCCGAACAAAACAAATGAATAAACAACGCAAATACAATGGTAGCGACATCTATGGTTCGACATATGAACTAAACTACGAAATCCTGCATCGCGCAATTATTAATTTATTAAAATTGTATGTAGTAAATTACACTGTACAAAGGCGGTGTTAATGCCGTAGGCATTATTTACCTGTCGACCTTAGGGTGTTGCAGAAATATAGCATAACAGGTGCAACTAAGTGAATAGAAAAACAGAAAAAGAAAATACATACAAATAAGCAATGATTAAATAGATTTCTTCGCGCAATTTCAATATATAGAACATCTAAAATCATCTCTTGGATAGTTAAACCAAAAATAACACCCGTTTTTCCCAGATCATACAAAACACACGTCTGGTCGAAGAATCCTCCCTATTCACCTACCTAGGGAATTTACGCTGTTCCGCAAACCTCCAACCACTTATCCAATCAACCATTTCTTAAGAATCCATTGCATTTCAAAAAGTTTAATTGTTGTGTCAGAGTGCAATAAGAGATGAGCAGCAAAAAACTGCATCGTAACCGTAGGAAGCCGTGTTACTGTATTGTTAGTCAGCGAAAGCGGTTACATCACCAAACATTCGGAGCGGGGCAACACTAATTACTGCAATTCATTAACAACATTTTTTATACGCCTTTATTAATAAAAGGCTAAAGTTACGTGACGTGCGAATATTTTTATAAACACACTAGAATACTGTAATTAAGATTTTTGGATTACAGCTCCATTACCTATTCTTATTTAACTTTTTAAATGCGCATTCAAATTATTGTGTCATTTGAGCGTAGTTAACTCTTTAGTCTGTTTCCGCACATTAATCTAGAAACATTTAGGCTGGTTTTACAGTGTATACACTTGTTTGGTCATTGCGTAAAAAACTGTATTTTGCCGTATTTGGTCATGGTCATCAAAGTTCTATAGATTTTTTAAGGTATAATGGCCGCCTTCTTCTTCAAATCAGTTTACATGTCAGCGAAGAAGATGGCCGCAGCCATGAAGAAACGGACATTCTCAAGTCCCAGCCGCCGTCACAGGAGACGCCCCAGGCACCCTAGACGCTGCTCGTCGTCCGTAGCAAGCATTGGGTAACTTTTCATCCGGCTGTCCGCTGAGGGCCCTATAGAGGGCCGTTGCCTAAGGGCCACAGGATTTTTTGAAAGGATACGGGTGAGTATTAAGTCAGTAAAAGCCTATCTCGACCCTAGAGTGGGAGAAGACATTGGATAATTTTTCAACTTAATAAAAATCCTGGGTTTTTTCAGTCTTTTATGTTTTAGGACCATGGTACCTTTTTCGAGGAATCTTCTACCCGTTCTATAGATCGTAATGAAGCTAATTGAAGCAAAGTGGTGTAGAAAAGTTACCATATCGTTGATTTTGGCGGCGTAACCACGTGTTTGTAGAACAGGCCTTACCAGGCAGACATAACAAACTAAACTGGTCTAGGTAAAGTAATTAGATTGTGATCTAGTGAATGTAATGCGATACTAGGCTAGAATGTCACGCGTCGCCGACATTCGACAGGTCTCTTTGACGCTCCATTGCATTTGTTGATGTAGATCTAAAAACAGTACACAATATGGCCCAATCACATAGGCATCTTAGCTGTTGTTTGCCGTGGGAGATCATTAAGTGATTTATTTCGCTCTGGGTGGAGCAAGACGGAATGTTGGACTTTTACCGACTAAAACACACACTTTCTTCCTTTGTCCGTTGTATTCCTTCAGTTGCCCTTTGCAATCCAGGGTTGCAGTAACATTATCAAGCAGTCCTGCAATCCTGAACATTTGGCTCAGTCTTAACGTGTTCATCAATCATGGACTCTTCTCATCTCAAATGCTGAAGGATAGTTATTGCATAGAAAAATAAAGATACGAGTATACTAAGTTACAACCGAACCATCTTTCTTCCTTATTTCTGGTAGCAACAAAATTATTTCAAAATCATAATCCCAGTGGAAATTGAATCGCATATAGTCAGTCATGGTAGACGAAGACTAGTGTCGATACAACTTCAATATTTCTTAATCCGTTTGACACATCAATGAATTGGCCAGACACTAAACTGCTACAGACCATCTCATATAGATATTTAAATCTGAGTACTATGTACGAAGAAGCACTGCAACCAAGCAACCGAGGATCTGTTGAGAACAACAAACAAAACAATAATGACTTCATCAATTAAAAAACACACGTCTACAAACTTATTGAACTGACCTCAAATGGTAGAAGTCATATGACCGTTCAATTGACATCGCTATGGCGACGCGACGGGACAATCGCTCCGATCACTCACGGGACCATATTGTGTCACGATGTTTTCATTATTATTTGTTTTTTTCAAGTGAGGAATCATCAGAATGACTTCTCCTGCTCTTTGTCGAAGCGGGAGGGCGTGTCAGACTTTTACTGACTATACCCCACCCCATTCCTTCGTTGCCTTCGATCTGGGGTCACGGATCTTCCCTTTCGGAATCCGATCCATGGCCCCAAAGGACAATATTTTAATTGAAGAGGCCATTTTGCCATCAATCTTGCAGATTTAAGTGTTTAGCTAATGATAAGGTCGGGTTCGAACGTGTCAAAGTTCTTCGTAATTTTACTGTGGCTAATGTGCAATTTGAATAATTATAGCGTATGATATGCGTGTGGTCTTGTACGAGTATGTTTTGTTTAGGTAAGTAGATACGCGATGTAGAAGATTAAGAAAAAGTACTCCACAGATAGTCACAGCTTACAGCCACCCAGTAGCGCAAAGAAGTAGAAGGGTGGTGACCTTTGAATCAGCAACATAGAAGTATGGATAAGGAGACACGTTAATATCGCAAATAAATTGGGATATGCGTAGGAGAATGACAATTTTCTTTCAAAATGCAGTAAGCTTAACAACAAGATTCCCTATTTTTCCCCAAACAGACACACGGATTGAGAATAGAATAAAATAAACTGTACTGTACACCAAAACAGTAGCTTGTTGTACGAAAACATAATTTGTTTTCTAAAAAGGAATCGACACACAATTGGATTCCTTTAACAAAAATGCAAATATTGTCCCAAACAATAGAGATATTGATCAGATAGTTATCGCATGTGATGCTAGGGTACTAAATAGTACGCATGCCTGTAATGCATTATTTATTTAGGAGAGGATATCACGGACAGACAACATACTGACTTAGAGACATAGGTATAGGTACGAACTACGAGTATATTGGTATACATTAGCATTAGCATTATCGGCCTAGTAAAAAAATAAAATGTTCTGAAATTGAAAGCTTCGGACTTGACTTGGCTTTATAGGCGTACAATATTGTTTATTAGTGCGATACTCTCATGTCGACCCATCTTTCTAGCTCGTCGTGTTGTGCTGGTGCTGCCGCTGCGGCTGCAGAGAACCTTAAGCGACGGAAATATAATAAATAACCTTGTTGGAAGGTATATTTCGAACCGTTTATAGTTTAAACTATCGGGTTCTTGGGTCCGAGTGCACACAAGTTGTATAAAGATATGAATCTAGATTTTAAAGAGCAGCTTTCAATTTTCACTCAAAAGACAAATACCTTTAAGACATTATTTTTGGATTTAATTATAACTAAGCGCATATTACGTTACATTCATAAATGCAGAAGTAAAATTTATAGAACGTAATGTATTATACATTAAATTTATAATACATTACGTTCTATAAATTTTACTTGCGAAATAAGAAAATGTAATGTAACTAACTTACTGGCAATAACTAAAGTGTAAACAAAAATCCTAAATCAATTCATTTAGTGACTTATTTAAATTATGTTTTAATAAATAAGTACAGTACATCATAATATGGTTGTATAACTCAGAAACGAATATAATATTGTACATATTAGCGGCATAAATAGGGGAGGCAAAAAAATCAATGGGCATCTAAAAATACGTCCACATCGCTGTCAATGGGGAAAGTGGCCCCCACTAAAATTAGATACATGAATGCTAAACAATGCTAAGTTCTTTGGCAGAGAAAAAGGCAGAGGGCTTGCCTTTGTATAATATGTACAATATTACATTAGTTTCAGGCATATGAACAGACAAATCGAATCCTAAACTATAATTACAATTTATGCAGTCCATTATAATTTTATAATGCATATAAATTCAACGCACAGAAAACTGTATGCACATTACTATACAATCGTTGCTCTGCTGCATCATAAGGGGATGTCGTTACGGACGACACCATAGGATTACGAACACAATAGCTATCTCAAACGTTACTTACATATACACAGACATACATTCCCATACCTATATGCACTATCTTTTATTTCTTTTTCTTTTCTTCATTCATAGGGTGCCCCGCTTGGGAAGAGTAAAGCCGTGTCCTCGTGGGGACGATTGGCAGTGGCCATCTCTCGTACCTGGCCCTAGTTCAGGCCATGGTCCGAAACGAAGGGAAATGAGTGGTTGGTCGCGAAGCAATAATGTTAGGCAACGGACATCCTCACGCCCCAGCCGCCGGGACCCAAACCCCGGCTACTAGCCACTGAAAGCGTGGGTTTGGGGACGACGAGTATTAGGTAGCCCGCTGTAAGATCGTTTAACCATCTGGAACGAGCCCCAAAATGACAGTAAAACTGTAGGGGCCCAGGAGGGCCGAAACCACGAGAACCACTGGGGCCATAAATTGATTTATAAAACGAAAACGAAACTCGTACTCGATCTTTCTGAAACGGAAACTCGTGGTCCTAAAACGCAAAGGATAACTGAAGGAACGAAGGCCTGCTTTTAGTTTAATAGTCTAACACACCTTCTCGCTCTACCCTAGAGTGGGATACGACCTTAAAATGTTCACCATTCAACAACTGCCTAGCCTTTTCCCAACTATATTGGGGTCGGCTTCCAGTCAAGCCGGATTTAGCTGAATACCAGTATTTTACGAAGAGCGGCTGCCTACCAGACCTCCACAACCCATTAACTAGGGTAACACGGTACTTCATGGCAAGACTGGAGTCAGATTTACTGGCTTCTGACTATCCGTAACGACTGCCAAAGATCTACAAATGACAGCCGGGACCAACGGCTTAACGTGCTTTCCGAGGCACGGAGGAAACTCGTTATGTTAAGATGGTCACCCATCCACAGACCAACCTAGGCAAGCGTTGCTTAACCTTGAAGATCGACCTGTGCGGCTGTTATTATTTAGCCACGAGCTCCTCAAAAATGTTCACCATTATACCATATAATATGTTTTTTAGTTGGCAATCCATCACAGGATGTCACTGGCTGCCCTCACACATTGTCCTTATCTTTGCATATTCACTTATTAACCAAAAATAGACCCTATTGCTTTGAATAAGATTTTTAAATCGAATGAAATAGTCGTAGTATAAATCAAATATTTCGAGTACAATAAGTGTCGGGATGTAGTGAGCAGTGGTTGGAAATAACCTTATTATTGAACATTGCTTCACAAGGATCTTGTATGCCCTGGATTGACTACAAAGCAATATTACACATTCTGAAATCTACTTTATTTTCATTGCCATTAAGTTCATATATTTTTATTAACAAACAAAAGGGCATAAAATGTTCCCAGTAAGACAATAGAAAGAGGTATTGTGTCCCTTTCTTACTAGTCTATCAGATCTTGGTAGAAAGAGATAACATACTCTTTTGTGTTTTTTTTTAGGATGAGATATCATCAGACTTTTACTGACTAAAACCCACTCCATATTCCTTCTTTGCCTTCGTTCCAGGGTCTTGAGTTTTCCTTTAAGAAGCCAACCTATGGCCACAGAGGTTTCGACCCTGCTGGGGACCTACGTACGCTGTTGTGGGTACGTTTTTGAGGTTGACGTAATCAATCCAGACAGTATAAAAAACTCTTGGCTTAGAGTGGTAGAATTGTAGCAATACCTACCTAAATACCCACACTCGTTATAATAAGTATTGTATTGTAAATCATAACATTAAACACAATCCATATTTTTTAAATATTATACATATATACATAGGGATTGTCATCTATACAATGAGTGTGGGTATTTTAAGGTATTACAACAATAATATTATAGCAGTTAGGTGCCGCTGACGGCTTCACCCAAGGAAAAATACTCCCGGGATTTAAGGTATATACAGGAAAAGTTTTTAACCACTGCGTAAATTTTTTTTGGTGGCTCAGTGTAAGTAATAGAACACAGATCGATTTTTAATAAGGTTAAGCAACGCTTGCCACGGTTATTGCATTGTGGAGGTCTGGTAGGCAGCCTATGCTTTCCGAGGCACGGAGGAAACTCGTTACGTTAAGATGGTCACCCATCCACAGACCAACCTTGGCAAGCGTTCCTTAACCTTGAAGTCGACTTGTGTTCTATTACTTACACTGAGCCACCAAAAAAAATTTACGCAGTGGTTAAAAACTATTCCTGTATAATAATACCAAGTTTTATCGAAATCCGTTCAGCTGTCAGTGTGATATGTTAATATTATAAATGCGAATGTGTGTCTATTTGTTATCCTTTCATACCTTAAAGGCTGAACAGATTATGATAAAACACAACCTTGTACACAAGTAAACCATGTCCTGGAATAGAACACAGGGTACTTCTTTTTTTTATATAACATAAACTATTAGTGCTTGACTGCAATCCCACCTGATGGTAAGCAGTGATGCAATCGTTGTTGGTGAGGCGCACTAGTTTATTAAGGGCCTAGGAGTAATATTCAACATTTCGACACCAACAACAAAACTGTACTTTTTCAATTATTTTTTTTGTAACTGTTTGTTCCGGCAAATTTTCCGGACAATTTTTCATTTTGACGGGACTTTCACTGATAAACAAGTAATATAAAGAGTAACATAGGCTAGGAATTAGGGTTCCGCGCAAAAATAAAAACTTCTTAAAATTGTGACTAAATCACGTTGTGATGTTTTACGGGTATGATGCGAAGAAAATACTCGTATTTTATTTATTTTTATTTCGAGATAAACATCAATCACGGAGTCAATAGTATGTGCGGAAGGCTCGGAAAGTAGTCACACAATATGGTACACAATATTATAAACATTTAGTATCGTCATGGCGGCGCGGGGGCCGGCCCAATTACTGAGGGCACGCCTGACTGCGCGGGCGCAACAGGGCTGCCAGCCTGGGCCGTACTGGTGAAGATTTAAAGTAGTATGGTGACATGTTCAAATTAAATAATAGTATAGAAGAAACACAAATTACATACAGCGTCACAAATGGCTCGAAGAATGGATGGTCGATAAGGCAGAAAGGATCTGGAGTAGCGATAGGGTATCGGAAGTCGTAGCTTTGGAAAGCCTCCCCACAAAGTGTCTCAAGAATACGATGCACAGGACCATTCCTTGTGGCGACACTTGGGTGAGGATATGTCTAACAGTAGATTTCTTTCGGCTGAAAAAATGATGATACAAGAAACTCTACACAATGTAACTGTCTGTGTCAAAAAGGCTAAGTAGAGTATTTATGGATGGATTCCATTTTCGGAGCAGTGGAGTTACAATAAATTAATACATAGTACCACCTTCCTGAATACTAAGTAAAACCTTCCTGAATTCGAACTGTATTTGTGTTTTTTACTGTCCTGTCGCACATTGTTAATTTGTTTCGTATTTGGCATGTTATGAGACTTGTGAATTCGCTCTTCATGTATACATACATGTCCAATTAGGTTGTTGGTGTATTATCGCCTCCGATTCCAAAAAACTAAATTAAAAACTCCGCTTCCGTTATAACCACTTTCGTTACATTGCATTCCTACTACCTATTATAGTTCCTACATATTCTCTATGCGGAGGTAGAGTTTACTGTATTCGGTAACCCTGACCGCTAACATGCAGATTGACCACGGAACCAGTTACATCATCGTTTTGGTCCAAAATCCGGCGCGGACGCAGGCAGGTGTGAGATCACCGACGATAATTGCCTGCACAGGTGTTGATCGATCTGTGGTCCAGCCAGCATCACAACAATTTCGTTTTTATTTTAGGTCCAATAAATATTGTGTACTTTTAAATGGAAATGTACCTTTACTCTCAACGATTGAAACTTATTTTCAAAGTACCTACCCAAGTAAAGGTAGACCTAAAGCTGTGCCTAAAGACCCCTAAGTTGTAGCTATCAAAAAATTAAATAACGGCAAGGAAATCCATTCCTTAGATGTACCACAGATTAAGTAATAGTACAAGGCTGTTCTGTACGCACAATGAATGTGTTCCTAAAACGCTAACTACTTATAACATTTTATTTAGTACTTATTCACTAACAACTCGCCCTAGCTCCACAATATTGAAATAATATAGAAATCTTTGAAATACTCGGTGTCCACTATAATATGCATGTATGACTTAAACCTTCCTCATGAATCACTCTGTCTATTGGTGAAAACTGCATGAAAATCCATTCAGTAGTTTTTGGGTTTATCGCGTTCATACAGACAGATAGAAAGTGACGGTTAGGAATAAGTTTATATACCTAATAATACCCAATGTAAGGAGGGTGAACAATAGTAAGATGATAGCGTACTTAATGCCACAAAGTATGAGTAAGCGGAAAAGATTATGACTAAACTTAAACACAATACTATGAGTTGACATTGTTAATTATAGAATACTTAGATAAACATTCTGTGAAAGAAAAGTGCCAAAACAAATAGCTAGATAGTGAAGAAAGTTGGTGTAGAGACAAGATTGGTACAAACAGTTTTAATAGTCGCATCGAATTGTTAATTGAAGATCCATCATCTCAACAGCATTACAAAAAGAAATGGTTACCTACTAACAATAACTTACATACTTGATTTTAGTGTGAGTTTACGTTAAATGTATTGACTATAATTTCTTCTTCTTCTTTTCGCGTCGATGCTCTCACTAAATTTTTCATGCGGCACTTGCTATGCTGTCCATCCTGCACAACCACCTGCACTTTACAGGATCTAAACGAGGCCAATGCAGGAGCCATACAGGTTGCCGAATACTGGACTATAGTTTTTAAGGCAGCAAAATTATTGTCATGTGCTTTACTCATTTGGTTTTGAGATCGTTCTATGGATGTGAATTCTATGTGATGTGGTTATACTTCATTTAAATAAATAAATAACTTTCAAGAACAAACTCTTTCAAGATAAATGTCGTTGCTAAGCCTGTCGGTACATATCCCTGCCTGTTTTTCAACATTGATCATGAACTTAAGATATCTGTCAACGAAAGGTACTTGATCAAAGATATCTTGAGATTCCGATATCTTATCATCAATAGATATAGGTACTTATTCAGTTTTCTCATAAACTAACGCTCCTTGTTTATCTTTATGAAAAAAAATTACGTTGAACTGTAGGAACATCTATGACGCCCCATAAGAACTGTTAATCCTGTATCGCGCAATCAAAGTTCTCCGCGCGATTTGAATAGATACAACAACCTAATGTGTATGTGTAGTAATATGAAAATATGTAAAACCAATAATTTTTTGAAAAGAATAACCATGGAGTTTCTTACCGGTTCTTCTCCATAGGAAACGACCTTTTGGAACCGTGTACTAGCTTCTGACGTTTTATAAATGCTCATGTAGGCTCATGGGCACTAATAAAAATAATTTTGGTATACTAATAAAAACAATCATTTTGATTTTGATTCTATCGGACAGTAGCCCACCAGACATGACACCCGTGTGGTCGAAGGATCCTTGCTTTTGAACGGAGATATGTGGGACTGTAAGTACTCTCTGTTCCACATACCTCTATTCGTATTAATTATTTTCGTAATGTAAACAAGATGTGAGTTTATTAGTAACTGAACTGTTTTTTGCAGTAATAAGCAACACATTAGGCGGGTCAAGGCTAGGTACCTTAATTTGCACACAATTTTCGAAATCTAGATTTGCCAACACATCTAATTTTCTGTTGTTAGATAAATTTCGCTATTTAGGCTGGCAATGTGGGTTTTGAATAATGATACCGACATTTCGCCGGCCTGAAATTAAAAAATTATCTCAAGGGAATAGACTTCGGCGATAGAAAAATACACACTCACAAACTTTCGCCTTTTTAATATATGTGTGATCTACTTTAGATCTTCACCTGATGATAAACGATGAAGTGGTCACCAATAGAGTACGAATATAAGTAACCCATTCATTTTTGAAACAAAAACTACCAAGTTGTAGCTATCAGGAAACACAGACTACAGCCGGAAATTCCACTCCTAGCTATACAGTGTACACACAACGAATATCTTCCAAAAATGTACAAATTAATACAACATTGAAATTGTCAAAAAGTCGGCTAGGCACGCAAAGCAGTCATCCGACAAGCGGCGAGCTGGCCTTGGTACAGACCTTCTGTGAGTGGAAACACGGGTCGATGGGCCGGCAGGCAGTAGGTAAGTAGGCACATATATGTATGTATATAGTTATATACATAGGTTACACATGGCTTGTATTTGCGGTAGCTCTTTATAGTTAGCATTTTACGAGTCCACTCTAGTGAGATACGGATTTTTTCGGAACAGTTACCATGGGCCACTGGTGTAGCTACCGAAGGGCTAGACGAGGTGGTGAATTGGGACATCCAGGTTCGTAGAGCCCCTAATACCCAATCTGCGCAAATCTCTTCGCCCTAGAGCCGTTTTTTACCAAGCTACGCCACTGCCGCGGGTCTGAAACGCTAAGGGCAACTGTTGGCAACAGTAATAAATATTACAAGGCTGTCATCATCACAGTCTCAAACTGCAAGAAAAGCTGAAGACATTGTTTATCAAGCCGTCAATCATGACAGCTTTATTCTTTATGCTGGATATAAAGATGCATCATTGGCTTTCCCCAAAATTAGAAGCGCCTTATCTACTGGCTAAACATGTTAATGTTTTATCATCTTTAAAGTCGATTTTTTGCGACCAAGACGTAGTCACGTGGATAGTAGCGTCGTTGGTTCTTCGTGGAAGATGCAGGTGGCCCTGGATAGTGCACAGCTCATGACTCGCTAACGCAGAGTCTAGCGGACTTATCTTTTCACCACGTTGATTATAAACTCAAAATATTTTAGCTAATACCTAAGGTTCTCCTAAAAACTTAATATAATAAAAATACCAGGTATAAAATCATCCTGCCTGAGTTCTGACATTGTTCAAAGGAGTTACTGATGAAACACAGGTGAGTTCAGTTTAGCAACAGTCTGACACACCTTCTCGATACACCCAAAGTGGGAGAAGTTATTTGATGTTTTCCAAACAATAAAAAAAAACATGTGTGACGTATAGTATCTAACTGATTGTCATTATTGCACAAACGGACTAAGGTTTCACAACCAATAAAGCCAGGCTTCAATACAATTGAAAACGTCCAATTAATCAGCACTCTGACATCCTCATCAACCATCACAAATTACATACAAATTAAAAACTTCTACGGCTTCTTTCTCCCTTCATGATTACTAGTCAGACTATAAAAAGCCCGAGCTTCGTAGCCAAGACATCACATACCCACCACTCTTCCGTCTATCAAGTATCAAAATTAACACAACTACCACTCTTCCATCTATCAAGTATCAAGATTACTACAACACACTCCAAGATGAACAAGATTTTCTTCGTGCTTCTCTTCGTGGCTTGCTTCTGCCTCTTCGCCGAAGCACAGCTGACGTTCACCTCCAGCTGGGGTGGCGGGAAGCGCTCGGGCGGTGCCCCCATCTGCAAGAACGAAGAAGCTGTCTCCACGATCTTCAAGTTGATTCAAAATGAAGCTGAAAGGTTCATCATCTGCCAGCAGAAACCTTGAAGATTAACGACGAATGATGATTTTCTGATGACCTGAAGACGATACTACAATGTTATGATGGAGAATTTGTTTAAGATATTGTTGTTTATTTATATTTTTTCTTGAATTTACAATAAAATGATAATTAACTGATTTGTACTTTTTGTTAATGTTAGAAACTATTAGGTAGGTAACTTCTCCCGCTCTGTGTGGACCGGGAAGTTAAACCTAAACCCACATGCGTTCCTTCAGTTGGTCTTAGGCAAGAGCCATAGTAATTCTTTCAAACATTGTCGCAGCCCTAGCAGGTATCACTGGGCATCATTGCTGTCTGCTAGGCCCAACTGTGCTTTATCAGTAATTTATTCATTCTTAGTTTCATTCCCAAGTATGTAACTTCCATGACCGCTAATAGAAATATGCTATACAGCGCTAGCTACAATTACGAGCCAAATAATGGCTAGTTCCTTGCCAACGCTCCCGATTCAATAGTTTCGCAGATTATTCCGTAAGCGTGTGTATGTAGGCTTGTCCGTTGCGGACACCGTTATCACGCCGATACTGAGCACTCAATCGGAACAGGGAATCGGTACGTGGGAACTACTGCACATCACTGGTCGAAAGTGATGCCCATTGTTCAACCGATATTTTGGCTAGGTTTTACGGTTTTCGCTTTCGGTTACTAGCTTTTGTCTCTGGTCAGATGACCTTTTGAGTTTGGAATCCGGTTTTTGTTGATGTTGTTATAAAAACCTTTGCTTGCGTAGGTATGAGGAAACTAAATTCCTTTTTTTTGTATCTGATACATCGTTTGGGTTTTAGTAGACACGTTAATTAGCGGTTAAACTATGTTGCAAACTGGATGGAAGAAAAAAACGCATGCTTCTTCAGTCATAGTCATAACAAGGACAATCTCCTGAGACGCTGTAAAAAGATCTATAACGACGTCTGCGGCCCCAAATATGAACGAAGCTACGAAATTCTGCATCGCGCAATTTACAGTTCTTCAATCGATTCGAACATAATACAACAGCCCGATATCATCTCTCGGGCAGTTCCCCAGATCAGACAAAACCTCCGTCTGGTCGAATGAGGATCCTTCGTGTGAACTGTTCCTCTGGTCTGATTTAAATGATGATCACTACATACAATTTGAGTCCTACTTCAATCATGATCATCATGATCCACAATAATCCAGTTAACATGGCCCCTTACAAAAAGAAAGATCCAATCTAGATAATTCCATTCACTACACATAATTAACATGTTTATAAAGTAAAAAAAATACACTAATTACTTCAAAACCATACCTAATTATCTACTTAAAATTATACTTACTTACATATTTTTTTTTATAAAACTTCACATCACATTACATAAGTTTACATAAATAAAAATCACTTTCGTTCAGGCGACAGTAAACACAAAACCGGTTTTCCATTTTTATTATTATGAGTATGCAAATTGATGAGTCACTATAATCGATGACTGGAGATATCGATGTTTTGACTGCGTCGATGTCATGTCTTCGACACTGGCAAGTTAAAAAAAGAATATTTGACATTGACATTTGTACCAACATCATTATTTTTTAAATCATATTGAGAGGTTTGTTGGTACAGTCGTCACATGCGCAATGGAAAAATTAGGTATGCTTAGGCTTATCAATACAATTTAATTAAGGACCAGATATATGACTTTTGATGATATAAAACGTCTAAACGGCTAGTCCGTATGTTTTGAAAAAAATATAAGTTAATCTAGACTATTTGCTTATTAATTGCGGTCTAATACAAAATGACGAAAGTTCGTGAGAGTGTATGTTTGTTACTTCTTCACGCTCGAACGGCTAAACGGATTTCGATGAAACTTGGTACGCAGGTAGATTAATATATGCTCAATAGCACATACGATTTTCGTCTTTTAAGACGCGGGCGAACCCGCTGACAGCAGCTAGGTAATCATAAGCCATATCTTTAAATGTGACATGGGCTATGAGTCGACAGACCACGGTAAAGATGGAGAACCAAACTTGACCTGCAGAAATCTGGCCTGCAATAGCAGAGGACAGTCGTGTGTGAATATATGTATATTAAGATATGTAAGGATAAAAGGAGTGCCTAAACGTGCCTTAAAACTTGCACATATCTCACGTTCCAACCACACCTATGTATATTTTAAGTCCCAACGAAACCAAGAGTTCGCTCAACTTGTTAGCTAACTAGACTGGGCTATATACCTAACTATATAGTTAGGTACCTACTATATACATACGTATTATAAGCCATTCTGAGCTTACACAATGGCTGAGGCATTAGGGCCTGTGCACAACAAGTTTTTTAAACGCGCCGTTGACGCATGTTTTAGAAACGTGCGTCGTTGTGGCGCGCTTTTATTGTTTGAATCCCCGACCGGTCCTATGAGACCGCGCTGCTATTGTTTTACTATTGTGTCTCGTTTCGCGGGTATGTGATAGATTAATCTACAGAAGGTCTATAGGCAACGTCTGACACGCGTGCGTATCGCGTCTGTATCGCTACAAACGCGCGTCACATGGCGCGGTTGTAGCGAAAAAAGTTTGTACACGATAAGAATTTAGTTCAATCTAGGCAAGTAAATTTACCCCACCTACCCCTACCGCACCTTAGCAACTTCATGCATCATGATTCGTGAATAGCGTAGACAATATTTTTTCTTCTCAAAGTAGTGAAGTTTCTTTTCCATAGAGATCAATGCTTTGGAACGTGCAGTTTAATTCATAGGTGCCTGTTAATAGTCTATTTGAAATAAACGTGTTTCTTCTACTGTTTCTGTTTCAGTGTACATTGCACTGTCTGTGTGTAGACTTTCGAACGAATTTTAGCATAGGCGGCGACTTTTCCTAGCCTGTAAAAGCGGCCTTAGCACCTACTATAATACATTCGTTCTGTGGCCATAGTACCAAAGTTGCAGCTTTGACACGCCCATATTAGCCAGACCTGTTTGACAAGACCACAGAACTCTTTGTGTTCGCCATATTGGCAATGCTGTTAAGTCGATGCAAAAAATATGACAGGTTAAGGATGTGATTTTAGTTATCACGCGGTTTCGCCCGCGTGAAAGTAAGTTTCTCCATACAACATTGGGAACCCCGTTTCATCCCCTTAGGGAAGAATTTCGTGAAATCTCTTAGTGCTCACCTACGTCATAAAAGGAAATCTTGTGCAAAATTTTACGCTCTTAGTCCTAGTAGTTTCGGCAGTCAGTCAGTTGGTCCTTTTATTGTGGATGTCCCATGTCTTCTAGTTTCCTCATAATGCTTTTCTTCACCGTTTTGGAAGCAGGCTTAGATGAAACCAATTATACAAAGTAGGTATACACCTATCTGGGTACGAACCCACGACTTGTAAGAGGGGGCCGTTACTAATGCTCTCACTGGTGTAAAATGTTAGGTACATAACATTAAACCCATGTTTTTCAGAACCAATTACGTGTCATCAAAAGCTGTATGTAGGTTACCTACTTATATACATATGTATTCAAACATAACATCCGCTAACCGAACTTGACACGGTCAAACTCGCGAACAAAACAAAATGTATCACTGTTCCCACAAGCGCAGTTATCTCTACACTGATATCTATGTTTTATAATAAAAACTAACTCCTGTCAGGGGCTTTGCCTGTCTGTTTTTTTTTTGTCATTTTTCCAAGGGGCAGCAAGGATTTAAATTATCCCATTCCAGGATATGGTCTAAAAAATTGACAAAATTTCATCCAAATCCGTTAAACCGATTGAGTTTCAAGCTATATCATAAGCTTTCGCCTTTATAGTATTACTAGCTCCTGACAGCAGCTTCAACCGTGTGATAGTAGAAAAGAATCCTCAGGGAACATACTCCCGGTACACAATACTCCCGGTATAAAACATATCCTATGTGCTATTCCAGGACATTTTCTACCCATGTATCAAGTTTCATCGAAATCCATTTAGTAGTTTTTGGGTGAAAGAGTAACAAACATCCATACATCCTTACACACAAACTTTCGCGTTTATAATATAAGTAAGATTAGTGTGACAATACAATCGTTACGGGTAGATATCAACGACATGTACACGATAATTGAATCGGAACGCCTTTTGACTTTGTTGAACATCGGAACGCGGTGTATGTATGTAGATCACATTGAAAAGGTTTAATTTATTCCATAAATTGTCGCCACGGACTGCATATGTCGACAGAGCAATGTATTGTTTAGGTGTTATCTGACTTAATTGAGATTCAACTCACTCCCACAATATCCTGGCAAGTTGGGTGGTGACGATTAGGCTGATAGATAGAAAGTCTATAAAAAACTTACTACAAAAAAATGTGTAAGTAGTGGTGATAGCTTTTTAAAGTTTTTTTGTTTCACACTATTTAGTTGTGATACACTTAATTCTTGTGCTTACCTTCCGACTCCATCATCAGGTCGGTTAGTAGGTACCTTATAGGCAAAGTGCATCTCATGACAATTTTATTCTAATAAGCCCAAACTATCTAGTCTAGAATACCTACATTGATTAATTGCGGATAATACCATTCTCAACATAACACTTATTTAGAACCATTTTATTTCTGGTCTTCTTCATCAGTTCCACTTCGTTAAATGTTACTTTTTGACTATAGATCCTTAAATTCTCGATGCAAATAAAGAAATTGATATCGGTAACATAGAGAAGTGCGATTCGGTAAGTGTAGCGACATCTATGGTGCCACATAAGAACTACAAAATCCTGAAGCACGCAATTAAAGTTCTTTGCACGATTTGAATAGATACGGCAACCCCAATTCATCTGTTGGCCTATTGCCCAAATCAGACAAGACATAACACCCGTCTGGTCGAACTGGTCGGAGGATCCTCCTTTTTCAACGGAGGTTTGCGGCACTGTACTCTCTGTTCCCCCGTTACACCAAAAGTGCGCAGTGCTCCTTTAAAGGGAGGTTAGGTCGGAAAGAAAGATTCCTTCTCTCTTAATTTTACAAAAGAATGTCTGTGATGTCTGTGATCCTCAAAATGAATTGAGCGATAAAGTCAGGTTTATTATCATTTTGGATCGTCTTGATCACCACATAAGGCAACGATGAAAGTTTCTCCGGTTTAGACTACGCTCTGACTTTTTTCGATAGTGACACCGAATCATCTGGTAGGTTTTATTTTTGTTTTTGTCCAGCTTGTCCACACGTGTTTTTCTTCTACTTTTTGACATAAGCCAAGCAGAAATAGAAAGAACGATTCGTGTACCTACTTAGGTATGTGATGGAAATCGTATTTCAACAATGAGACAAAACTAGGCATAGTGACACTAAAATTACCTAATTAATAATTTAATTAACACGAACGGATAAATCAAAAATGAACGTAAGCATACGCATTTGAATACACAATGAAGCATAACTTTAGGATTACCAGTCCACGCATTAAATTGAACACCTACTTCGAGTTAATTAGAATTTATAAGTAGACAGTTCAGTCAAATTAGAAAATGCAGAAATAGAAATCCTTGTCATGTGAAATCATAATAGCGCCGAATGAATATTTTTTAACATTTGTAATGATACCAGTAGTATTTTAACGTAGTCATATGAAGTTTACGAAAATTAAAAAAATAAATATTGTCTTTGGAAATTACCTATAGACTTCCAGCAGGCTTCTATTTTGGTGTAAAGTATATTTCTAATTATAGGAACTATGAGTTCTGCTATTCCTGTATAGGTACTTACAAAGAAAAACTACGCATTCCATTTTCCAAAGTAAAAACTTTTTAGTTGTTATTTTATTTTTGACGGTGAATAAACGTCAAATTGGTTAGTTATGGCCGTTATGACCTAAAAATGCAATGCAAGCCATAAAAAAAACAAGTATTTAAAAATAAAATCAATTTCTTTTTTATCAAATTTTACGGCATTTTAAATATTTTTAAGGGGCATAATGCCAGTATTTTTATAAGGGTAAGTAAAAAAAGGTTTTAATAAAAATAATCTACAACCTGTGGCAGATACCTAATATTCGAGCATAATTTCATTATTTCAAACACCAATTGCAACAGCTTAAAACAATTTTAACAGCATCTCATCAAAAATTTCGCGAGAGTACGCGTTGACGCGAACATAAATCGCACATTTCCCGGCGCGGGCGCATACTGTCGTAGCTAAATACTGCACTTTCGTGTGCGAATCTTCTAATTGCTCGGTAGAAAGTCATCGCGGCAGTTTTTTTTATCAAACTATTCAGTGCTTCCGAGCTCCGGTAGTATGATTTTTGTGCGTTACTTTACTTTATTATTATTACGTTTAGATTCCTCTCTAACAAGATGAAAGTCTGATCACACTTTTAATGAATTCCGTTTGCATTCCCGCGACGACTGCAAGCGGGCTCGGAAAGTGAATCACGTTTTAGAGCTCACGAAAGTCGATAATTAGGTAGTTTAATGAGCTAATTAGTTGGGTCCTTAATTAAGATTAGTTTGTCAAATAAATAAGTAGTTATCTAATTTAATAACAGTGTAATATTAAATAGGCATATCAAAGAGGTAGAAACATACACGAAGTGGTTCTTGTGTTACTTCAACCATTCATAGAAACCCTATAGGTATTATAATATGGTTTCCAAGTTTTCTAAATCCATTCAAATATCTAGGTAGGCTTTGACGACCGGAAGAAGATATACTCACCTTTAGGTAAGGTACTAACTCTTTCCGTTTTATTTTTGACATGGAAAATCATCAATAATTTCTCCCGCTCAGAGTGAAGCGAAAGGGCGTGTCGCTTAAATCCATCTATGTTCCTTCACTTGCCCTTTGTATTTCAGAGCCAGGCTAAATCTTTCGAAATCTCCCGCAGAGTTCCTGTCTGCTGTAACCGCCAGATTCAGGTTTTTATGTAGAAGGTTGTGTGATGACCGCGGAATGTCACCCCGGCCTTGACCTTATTCACAGGAGTAAAATAGTGGGAGTATATAGATGTAGTAATATAATCAAAAATACTAGATTGTAACTACATTAGGGGGTATAAAATACCAGCACATAGTCTCCAGAGATACCTATCTAGGCAAGGATTCCCTGGTCTCAGTAACAACCAAACGGCAAAGACTCCGCAGATAGCAGTGCTGCATTAGATTAAGAGCAGTGACCAGGTCCTGGTGCGTCTCTCATCCATCGGATTCCCGCAACCATTACCAGGTCATCGTTCCATCCTGTAGGAGGCTTTCCAACTCTGCGTCTTCCGGTACGCGGTCGGCACTCCAGACCCTTTCGGCCCACTGCCACTCCCGTTTGGCGATTCTTTGGACTATGTTATATGTATTGTCTTACATGTGTAACCTTGGTATACTACAGTACACAACATATAGGTATGAGAAACAAGTGTTCAAGTTGTATGATCATCCTAAAGATTTGCTGCACTCACTAAAGTTTTACTAGCTACCAAGACCTATACTGACTTTTTCCAATGTTACCGTAAAGCAAACATCAGGATTATTACGGAGTCCAGAACTGCAGGATTATTCGAGTAAGTTTCCGAAACCCTGGAACGTAAAGGCAAAAGGAGCATAGGTGGGCTTCACCCAGAGCGGAGCGGGAGAAATTATTGAATGATTTCTCTTCAATAAAAAAAGGTTGGTATAGGGTATCCCATGCGACACCCAGATAAGCTACCAGAGCACCATCATGTTAGCGCGAACCTTTGAATTTTGGACCAGATCGTTTCTTCCAGTGGATGGCTGTATGTTATCGAAAGTGGTGTTCACTTGTTCAATCAAGATGTAGAAAGGGGTACCTACCTATCCATGAAGCCTGATGCAAACGGTAGGTAGGCAGGTAACCTACGTGACGTTCCTACCTACTATATCATTCTTTCACATAAGTATTTATGTCGAAAGGAAATTAGATAACTATGTAATGGGTCCGCCTAATAATCTTACGTAGCCATTGAAACTCCAGCTGCACTGGAGCATGCCAAGCTAAGAATGTCTTTAACTCCGTACAGTTTATGTTCTTAAAAGATTACGACCTACAGAACTGCATTATCGCTAACATTGCAGTCAAACACCAAAACGTTACGCTAGATTCTGTGATTAGAGCAGCCGGCAGGCGATATCAAACTATTGATAAGAACTAATTTAACTACAGTGCATTTCGGCAAATTATTCATGCAACACACGAACAAAAACCCATTTTTGAAGTCTGCTTTGAGGGCGATTAAACCCAGAAATCATGACATAATCCAATGATTATTATGATTTACGATTGTTGAGTCGGGCAGTTTTATGCCAGAACCTAAAAAAACTCCATCCGTAAACTCACCTCAGTCCACTGCATCCAAACGCATACACAACACGTTCCGAGACTGATTTCGATAGAAAACAATCGAGAAGCAGCTGCCCTCGTACGCGACCGGTCGCAGCCACGGCGGCGCACCGACTGACCACTAACACCCACGGCCGCCAGACAATGGACGTTAGAGACCAGTCTACGAAGTTAAACAAAAAATTTCACTAGTTTTGTTTACGGCGCAAGAGCAACGCGTTGACGCGTTTTCGCCCCACTTTGGGAGATGATTTCGCTTACTTTACCTGTCAGTTTTACAAAGTTTCAACGTAAGTATGAACGAACATTTTGCTGTGGAATGTTAGTCTCCTTAATCCTGCACCTAGTGACCTGGACCTAGATAAGTACTCGTTCCAAAATGTTGTGATCTTAGTTCCAAGGCACGGCTGATGGCTCCCCAAAGTGGCATCTGTTTTGGTTTTCTTCTTTTTGGTTCGATGTCTTTTTGACTCAAGTGAGATACTTGGGTTCAGTGAGCAGGCTGCTCAGTCAGGCAGGACCACTCCAAAACACATAGTCCCCTCTTTAACGATTAGCTGGAGAGGCGCCACAGCGTCCTCACATTGAGCCTAACGGACTTCATGGGACAGGACTAGTTCGGGAGATTCCTGTTTCGGATCCGGCTAACTTTCGCGCTGGGCCCTGGTTCAAGCCATGCCACAGTCTGGAACGAGAGGGAACAAGGGATGCGGCCGCCTTCTGCGAAGCAGTAATGCTGACATGGCCTGGAACGCAAGGAGCAACTAAAGGACAGTGGGTATTTTTTGCCAAAAGCCTGATTTGCTCAATCCTAATACGGGAGAAGTCATTAGATGAATTCAGACCTCAAAAAAAAATTCCATCTTCGCTTCGTAACTGAACTATTTTATTTTTATGCTAATTTCATTGCTAAGTACTCTCAGATTTGTTCATATCATTGCCCATTACAATTAGCAATGCTTAAACTTGTTAAGTATTGCTAAATGTAATGAGTAAAAAGCTAGTAAAAAATTACAATTTATTTTCTACAAAAGGTAAGCTCATTATAGTTTCCAATTATTTTGTTAATCGAAACTCATTCATTGATGAACAGTTGATCATCCGCATCGTAGTTGCAAATTAACCACTTTTTTGTTGACTGAAGTACCTATCCAACTATCCACAATACCTTCTCTACTATTGTATCGGTGTCTAATGAGTGTGCGGATAGACTTTTTTGCTTATTCGTAAGCTGGGAAACTATAAAAATTACATGTTATATAACAACTTCAAAAACATCAGTTGTCCAATAAAATCGATTATGAAACCTACTAGCGCCATCTCTTGTATAACACAAACAACACATTTAGATAGTTTTGCATAAAACCAACAAATATAACGATAAAATAAATTACTTTATTTAAAATTCAATACATACATAAAATGAGGTAAATGGGCTAAAATTCTGGTCATTTTCACTTCAACTCGGCGGGCATAACACAGCCTTTGAGCGCCGCTAAAATATTATTAGCAGTGAGTTCACTCATTACATTCCTAGCTTCTATTGCAGCACTGCCTATATGAGGCAGTACCAAGCAGTTCTTCATATTGAGGAGTGGGTTGTCTAACGGCAGTGGTTCTGGAGTAGTCACGTCTAAGCCAGCCGCTCTAATTGTGTTATTCTTCAAGGCTTCAATCAACGCATCCTGATCAACCGTACCTCCGCGGCTGGTATTCACAAATATCGCCGATCTCTTCATCTTTTCGAAGGCCGCTTTGTTGAATATTTCTTTAGTTTCAGGTACTAATGCAGCACAGCATATGATGAAGTCGCTTTGTGCTAGGATTTCGTCAAAGGTAACTTTGATAGCTCCAGTTTCTTTGGCCTCAGGACGCTCGCTGCGGTTGTAGTAGAGTATTTGTTGGGTGTTGAAGGCCTTGACGCGGCGCGCGACGGCCTGGCCGATGCGGCCGAAGCCGACGATGCCGACGGTGGCGCCCGCCAGGCCGGGGCCCGTCATCCAGGTGGGGGCCCAGGACTTCCAGCCGCCCGTGCGCGCCTCGTGCTGCGCCTCGGGCAGACGACGGGATGTTGACAGAAGAAGCGCTAGCTGGAAAGGTTAAAGATATTTTTAATATGTAAAAGTCATCAATATCTGGATCTAGATTAAAGCCGCTAACAATAAAAAAATTAATGGTTTTTTTTTATTTGTTTTTCACTCTGAGTTTAACGCTTTCGGCCAAAAGAAATAATCATGACCAAAAGAAATTCAATTAGTTATTTGACTATAATGTTTCGATAAAATCTAGGATAAAGTTAGAAGATGGTCAAACAACCAAGTAGTTTTTGTTGAATCACATTGAACCTAACATAATTTAAAATGCTTGCACTCAAACAACATTTATTTTAATATACCCATTTATAGAAACAAAAAGCATATTTTTAGTTAGTCATGCATATTTCAAAAGCAATCTGGCATAGGTCCATCTAGTTTACTTATAGCCACACAAAACCACACAAAATTACTAAACAAAAATACTAATTAGCACTCACAGTAAGTTCAGCCGTAGCATCAGTAAGTACGTCTGGTGTGTACCCAATCTTGATGCCTCTCTTCCTGCACTCCGGCACGTCAATATGTTCATGGCCCACGGAGATGGTGCTGACCACCTTCAGGCCTGGCCCGGCTGCGTCTAGCAACTCTTTGTCAATCTTGTCAGTGAGGGAACAGTAGATGGCATTAGTTCCCGTCACTGCTTTGAGAAGCTCATCTCTTGGCATTACTGAAGGATAGTGAGATATTTTAACATCGCATCTGTAAATTAAATTTTAAAATATTTTAGTTCCCATTATAATAAAACATTAGAAATATAAAATTTTATCGTTTTGGTTCCAATTTTCTGGAAATTTTAACTTTCAACTTTATTATTTTATTTATTTATTATATTGCTAGCACTGTAGAAATTTGTGAAAGACTACCTATGAGCCCTGGAACACAAATAGCCACTGAAGGAACACGGGAGGGTTTAGTTCGTAAAAATCAGATGTGCACACTCAGTCCACTCAGAACAGGAGAAATTATTTAATGATTTACTCAGACAGATACACAATGGATCAGAAAATTATTTTTCTTTACACCAAAAATAAAAGATAAAAAAGAAGGACTTTTAATTTAAATATTCAAGCTATGAACTTTAGGTCAGCCATATGCTATTGATACTGGCTAAACTGTAGGGATAATAAACTGATAAAGTCTTCTGCACACATGGTTTAATTATTCATTTACAAATACTAGTAGGTACCTACACAGAAACTTGCTGTTTCGATAGGACTCATTCTAATGTATCCTTATGAACATCAGAGCATATTAATTAATTAAAACTATAGTTAAACAACTTACTCCTTCATCAGTAGATCAACACCACCTTGTGGCATGTCACTGCGCGTCACGAACACCTGGTATCTTCCGGAGCTCATCTTCCTTACACTTACAAGCACACCGCGGACTAAGGACGGCGCAAACAACGCTACTCTTTTATAAATCATCAATCAATAGACTGTTTACTAGCCGGTCGCCGAGCTTCCTCGTCCGCAGGCGAGACAAGGCCGTTATATATATTCACTTCTCTGGTAGGTATCTAGGCGGAGTCGCTTCACTTTTTTTCGAACTTTCGCCCTTGAAAAGCGAAGGTTTGGCAAAGTATATTGTCATGTGAAGCGCAGCCACTGTAGCAAGAATAACCTTGCCTTTAGTTGAACTTATAAAAGATGTTATAACGCTCATATTATCTAGGAAATGTTATTACGTAAAGTTGCTAGTGAACTCCATAGGTATAAACAAGTTTTTTTTTTCATAAAATGTGATAATAATATCAGTTATCATCACATGGATGATGACGACATCGAGTGTTGTACCGTTTTACGTTTTGTCGATATCCATATTCAGAACAATTTTATTTTATGCAAGTTTTTATGGGCATATTTGTATTGTAGGTAGGTAACCTATCTAGATTTATTTATGTAGATAATACTCTCTTCTCTCGCATTTAAATACTTTCTAGTCTATCAAATATGTTTGCAAATTGCCTTCTATGGTGAGCGTAATTACTTAAGGGCCATATTTATATTAGGTAGCCCTAGAGTTCGGTAAGCGACTCACATAATGAAATTCTTCAACTTTTCCAAAAATTAGTCACTGAACATTGATTATTGCATATTCTGCCTTACCATCAACGACTGCATCACTGCTTACCATCAGGTGGGATTGCAGTCAAGCACTGGTTTACGTGATATATAAAAAAATATTCTGACAAAAAAAAACTTTCGAATTATTACTACGGCCACTTCAATGGGACACAAAAGACTGAAACTTCGAATCATCAAGCTTTACGAAAGTTTAAAATACCATTTTTTTAAATATTCAATCCAAGCTATTCAAAAAAAAAATTTACGATTTATGTATAAAACGTAAAAGAAAATTCATTTATTTTACGTCTTATGTATAAACGTAAAATAAATGAATTTTATTATCTTTTTTAAAAAAGTTCCTTGACATCGACAGATCTAGAATCAGTGCCCACATCCCTATTGTTTTGCGAACTATCAAGCGGCAGCGAGCCAACATGTCAATGTCAAGTTGTCATTTTTAGTAACGTTCAGAAATCAGGATGCATAAAACCTTAGTGATTTCAACAGATTTGAATTATACATTTTTGAATCTCAATCAAAAGATTTATTGAGCATTTTTAATAAATCTCATTTTTGTACTTTCCAGGAAATGTAGCGAATGTAGTAATCGTAACCGTCATATCCAAATTTCGGCATCGATACATTTTTTTTTACATTTAAGAAATCATCAAAATGACTTCTCCCGCTCTGGGTGGAGCGGGAGGGTGTGTCAGCCTTCTACTAAAAGTCCCTCCTGTTCCTTTTTTGCTCGAGAAATCAAGATCGGAATCCCAGCGGCAAGGGCATGAGGACCATGGCCTGTACTAGGGTCCATTGCGAGAGGTCACTGCCGCCAATCCACGGGTATGCTCCGCCTAAGCGGGGCACACCTAATCGGTGGACATAGATTTCATTTCAATTTATCATGATCAATAAAACTCAGTAAGTATTATAAATAAAACCATTTTAATCATTTCTCACCTACAAATTAAATAAATACAAAAAAACTAATCATTATGTTCATGTTGAGCCTCTGATTCTCTCCAGTTATTTTGGACCATTTCCACAATCATAGTCCAGCACTTGGACTGCATGAAGTAATAAACAGAACAGACAATAATAAACAACCATGATAAGACTAGAAAATAATCAGTTTCAGTCTCAACAACACTTGAGACTGGACCTTGGAAGTCCTTAGATGTGACCAAGAGACTTACTGCACTTTTCCCTGTAACAGCATGGAGAAATTTACTGAAAGACTGAATGTTATAGTCTGTGCCATTGAATTTTCCATAGGGTCTGCCATTATGGAAAACTTTCAGTGTTGGCACACCTACTATTCCATAGACAGTGTTTGTTCCACCATATTTCAGGGCATCCAAAGCTACCATCTTCACATTAGGGTAGGCTCTTGCAAGGGCATTGAAGTGTGGTGCTGCCTTAGCACTGAAAGGGCAAGCCCTGGCATAGAAGAAAACAAGCAGGCAGTCGGCTTCCATGTCTCTGCTTGTAATTTCTGGGTTTACATGTAACAATTTTATTAACTGTGAAGCATTGACTATTTCCACTGTAGGTTCAACTTCTTCATTTGTATCATAGACAATTTCTTTGCACCTTATTATTTTTCGAGTTTCATTGGCTGAGTTAGTTTTGTTCTCGGCAGTAACGTTGGCCAAGGTAACTGTGTTGTACAGGTTGGTGAGAGTCTTGTTGACGTCAGACACTACATTGGAGAGTAGTGATTCTGATTCATCCACATTGGGAACATCGTTTACATCAATATTTTCTTTGATCTCTGTTTCTGCTTCCTCCTGAATATCAAATTGTGTGGTAACTGTTGCTAATCCTGGAAAAGAACACAATTTAAAATAAATTAATTTATATATTAGTTTTCAATTTTTTAACTAGTATTTCAAACAAAAACTTATTGCTATAAGATCAATTATTTTGTGGAAAACAAACATATTGCTTTGATTACAATGTTATTATTGTTAAAGTGTGAGCAAAACTCTCAACAAAGGCAAATAAATTAGTGCCGTAACTAAATATTCATAAGTTATTGAACTTGAAAACAATTCTAATTTACTTATTTGATTTGAGTTCAATGTACTCTACTATAATTTGTTAAACTTATTGTCTAACTATCTTATTGTTTGTGGAATATATTTGTCTGGAAATCAGAACATCCTATAATATTATAATATGTTCATCACAAATATAAATATTGAAATAGTAATGTTTTTGTTTACACTTGATTTTTTATGACAATTCCTTATCACAATATTATTGTAGAAGTAAGTAACAATCAGAATGGAATGGAAATTTGGCCGAATTTCTGCCTCAGTCATTTGTATGTAAGGTATCATAATTAATATTCTAACAGCAATGAAAGTGCAGTTAGAATACCTTACACAATGTAAAAAGGAAGAATATTGCTTTTTTATAACAGGCTAATAATGTTGTCGGATCATTATTGTAGAGTATTTTCACATAAATCCACTATTAAAATCTTTAATGAATACTCGATTGATAGACTGGAAAAGTGTGAAGTGAATGGATTCTAGAAAAAATAGTTAACAAAACTTACCAATGGCAATGAATATCACAAAACCAACATTTCGACTCCTCCGCAGGTACATGATGGAAGCAGAAGACCACTTTCGACAACAGAATAATTCGAAACACTAATGAAATGCTTATTTCAATACAATTTAAAATTATAATGTTTTTTCGGTTTCTATTGAAGACTTTTGTAAATAAATCAATTTTGACATTTGTTTTGTCAAATATTTTGTGGGAGCGAAGTAGAAACATTTTGATTTTTACCAAACAAACAGAGACAGCAATAGAACAATGCTCTAAATTCCCTTTTTGTTTAGATGGAATGCACGAGTGAGATGACGTTTTACAGGTTGAGTTACCTGTTTAAAAAATACCTGGATGATAAACATAATCGATTACAATTTTACAACAAAGAGCGACTTCTTAGATTCTAGACTAAATATTAGTTTGTTAAAATCACGCATACCTACTAGGTACTGATGCAGAATAGTAGTTACGTCGGCGAAAGTAAAAGACCTGCAACAGTATCGACACTGTATCTCGATAATAACGCGACGTTTCTGAATCGAGAATTTTGGCACAACAAAAAGTCAATAGTTAAATAACAAGGCCACCAAAGTTCTGCTTGATCAACCACACGCCTCTGGCAAAAGCTAATATGGACACAAACAAATACCTACTCGAAAGTTTACTACTTTTTTGTAACCATTATGTGGCAACTCTGACAGCTTATTAGAATAGGTATTAAACTTTATTGTGCACCAAAGTAGTAACAAAACTTTCACTTTCAGATCCTGGGAAACTGGAAAGCTATAGTTCATAATCTGCAAAATGACTCCACATTGGCACTGAGGCAGTCCAAAGCAATATTTTCTCATACAAAGTAAAATGGAATAAATACAAATTCAATTTCCTTTCGAATTTAATGTTATAAAATTAAATAACTCAATATTTTTGTATTTTCATATGGCAAGTTAAATACAGCTTTCTAAAAAATACCAAAATTTCGTACCTTAGTAATTTCTCTTGCTACTACATTTTTGAAAGAATAAGCTTAATTAATAATACATATTTGAATTCCTTAAATGCAATGTAAACATAATACAGTCATATCTTAACATTTAAAATGTACTGAAAGATTAGGAAATCTAAAATAAAATAAGCATCATCTTAGAATATACATAAACTGAAAGGAGCATCATAAGCTTTTGATAAAATATTGGACAAAATATATCCTTAACTATAAGGTATTGCTATAATTTCAAGTACATTTTGACTAGTATCTAAAAATGTAAATTATCACAATGAAAGAGCAGCATCTGTTCCATCTTTCATCATCAACAGTATTCCACAACTGTGAAGTTTTTCTGCTAACTGGCATCATCATCATCATGCTAAATCTCCATGATCCTCTTGAATTCCATTTTCTCCTTCTAAGATGTTCAATTTGGGTTCAGTAGGTAAATGGCTGCATTTATAGCAGTATCATTGCCATCGACTACATATAAAATATGTTATGTCTCATTAAGCATTCTCAATGCCTTTATTTGTTTACACAAAGTTCTTTAGCAATGGTTTTCAATGCCTCCGTCTGTTCCTTTAACAGTTTTAATTTCTGTCTCAAATAATCCTTTTTAAAATTTAAATAGTCCTCTTTGATTTGAATCTTTCGTTGTTCCTGTACTGCTAACATATCACAGTTGAAAGCACAATCACTGTTTCTGTGCTTAGAGGTTTGTTTAGTATTATTGTGATGGTTTGTTACGTTAACTTCATGAGGATCCGTGAATACTTTTTCTTCAGGTACAGATTCTGCATCACTGTATGAGTCATTAGACTCTACCGCTATATCCAAACTGTCTGGATCATTATTGTCTTCAAGAGGAATGAACTCTGTACTTTGATTTGTCGTTGATGACACATTTTTTAAACCTAAGGCCTCCTGCTCCGCTGGAGTCAGCATTGATGCTAAGCTTGGTAGCTGACCATTTGTTTCTGCTTGCCGTTTCTTTGTCTTTGACCGTAAGTCGTGCCAGGTCTGAAATGAGAAACATTATACTTTTATATGATTGATTTAGCTTTAAACAGTAACAGAAATGAATGTTAATAATATATCAATTATATAATTTAAATTATTTTGTATCTATGTTACTTTTGGATTTTGCTCTGCATTGGGGCAATTTAGACTAGAAATATAACAAAAAGAACACTTACTTTTCTCCATTGCCTCCAAGATTTCCTCGCGCCGGGTATAGAGTTGCATTCATTCGTGATAGTGTGCCACAGTTGTTGAGAATCCCTATAGTTAAAGTCCTGGGTCACTTTGCCAGATATCAGCTCTGGATGTTTTGCCATTAACTCCACCAGCTTCTTCTTTTGTTTTACTGTAACATATATACCCCTTTGTCGTTTTCGATCCATTATTATTGCTTTTAATTTTCACTAAATATGACAGAAACACCTATTGTTTTTCATAGTCAGTTGATGGCCCGTGAATACTATATCGTGCAATAACACTACCATTAAATCGTTCTGTGTGATCTTATTTATATTTAATTAGTATTCATAGTTTTTAGTGAACTGTATAGGTACACAAACAAAACAAGATTCCAAAGCCAGAAAGACGTCAAACTAGTTATACGTCAAATTGACAGACACGCATAATATTTGACACATTATTTGACATGTTGAACAATGCAAACGCAGTAAGATGTTTGGCATGGTGACTGGAACGCAATCTCCGTAGATTTTAAGAAGTAAGTAACCTATCCACTCTTGACTAAAGAAAAGTAACTAAGGAAGCTTATTAAAAGCGTTATCTGTGCTTCTCGAAGGCTTGCGTTAAAAGATCCCTTGTAGACCAATTTTGGTGGAAGCCGTATTGCGGATCAGTCAGGCAATCTTCTAGGTCAGAGCTTTTAGGTATCTCAGAAGCTCGTGGCTAGATAATAACAGCCGCACAGGTTGATCTTCAAGGTTAAGCAACGCTTGCCTAAGTTTTTCTGTGGATGGGTGACCATCTTAACATAACGAGTTTTCTCCGTGCCTCGAAAAGAGCCGTTGGTCCCGGCTGTCATTTGGAGATCTTTGGCAGTCGTTACGAATAGTCAGAAGCCAGTAAATCTGACTCCAGTCTTGCCATAAAGTACCGTGTTACCCCAATTAATGGGTTGTGGAGGTCTGGTAGGCAGCCGCTCCTCGTAAAATACTGGTATTCAGCTAAATCCGGCTTGACTGGAAGCCGACCCCAATATAGTTGGGAAAAGGCTAGGCAGATGATGATGATGATGAGATTGCAACACATTTGTCCCGGCATCTGCAAAAACTCCACCTGGACGCCCAATAAACTAGCACAAATCTGCGAAAACTCACGAAATAGGTACCAATTTTCTTAAGAATCTAGCATTTTGTAGGTCATAGTTATGTGATGATTAAAATATAATTGGCGGTCGAAACACGTACCCATTTATTTATGGAATCAGAAATACAACACTCTCAGTTTGTGTAACTCTATTGAATCGGTATTTCATACAAAAAAGTTACAAAAAAGGGTTAACTAGGGCTTTACCATGACCTCATAAAATCATTTTAATAATAAGGTGTGAGAATGGGATAGTGCTACACGGCTGGTATAGCTCCATCTCTTTCTCACAGTGGAATTGTAACTGAGATCCACCAGTATTCATCTCAAATGCATTACAACAAATAGAAAGAATAATCTATTTCTATTTAAAAACAAACATGGAACTTCTATACCATACGGACTAACTCTTTGATTAATCAAAAAATCGAAAAAAAAAATCTACCATTAGTTGGGTTAGGTATAAATAAGTATTTGAGCATGGCAACGTTAATCATGAAAGACGTCATAGTCGGCCATTTTGTTTTATATTTTTTATCGGTTGTGGAACGCAGTCGAGCCAACCCAACTGTCATTCATTTATTATTCACCGAATGTCGTGGAAGTAAAGTGCGCCGTAAAACACAAAATTCGTGTAATCATTATTCCAAGGCGTATCTTTTGTTCGTGAAATTATGATATGACAAATAATTGTGTCTTCTACATTGAGTCGTGAAATAAAGTGTGGAAAAATGGCAGGTGCTGGAGGGATTTCGCGTCGATTTCTTCATATCTTCTTGGATTGTCTACTTCTACTACAACTAGCGCAATACGTAAGTGCTTATAGATGTTACATTTTCATTGTTCCGCGCTAATAAGTGTACTAATGTAATAGTAGCGGATTTCTACGTTTTTTCGGTATCTCTAGGGAGTTAGGCGTATCCTACTTACGATCATTTTTTTTGTGCGTACTGACTCAGAATTTCTCTCGCGTGACTTCATTTTACTTAATAGGTACTCGTTAACACTGGTTTTGCCTGTCTTTTATTGATAAATTTATACTTATTAGACTGTTATTAGGGTGGACCTATTTAGTCAATCATTGCAAAACCTAAAATCTAGTGTTAGTACTTTACTCATTTACAGTTATGTGCCTGGGACTAAATTATTAAAATAATTAACAAGTTATGAACTATAGATAAATTTTACATGGAAGAATTCTAAGCTTCAAAAACCAAACTTAAGCACTATAAGCACATTCAAACACATTTTGCAACTCCAAAAAATTGCACAAATTATCTGTATTGTGAAATTTGTTACAAAATATCTTATGGGGAAAGGCGAATCAAGTTAAATCTTGGAAGTTTACAGAATGTTCCTTAATTTAATGTCATTTCCTTCTACATGGAGGCTTGTAAGATCATAATACTTATTAGAATTTGATAGTACTGCCCAAAGGCCTCATTAAAACACAGGTAGATAAATAAGATCCATAATAAACAGAATGTTTGATAACAGATTTTGATAAGTAACTCGTGGGCAAGTTAGGTTGACTGATAAGTTAGTATTTTCCATTGTTTTACACTATTCGAGCATCAGGTGATCTTGATCAACAAGAAGGAAGTCAAATATAACCAATGATACACTTTTGCTTTGTAATGTTAGTCTAAATCTACTTTTTATTTTGATGTTGGTTTCTTACTAGATTGAACTTCTTAGCCTTTCTCCAACTAGTTTGAGGTCTGCTTACTGTTTAATAGGATGTTGACCTGTGTTTTTATCAACATAAGATCTGAGGTCTGATAGACAGTCACTCAACAGTGACTGTCTATCAGACCTCCACAACACACAACACCTCTAAAACAATTCATGGGTCCTTTTTATTTTCCAAATTTTATAGCTTAGGGTGTGAAAAATAGACAACTCTGTTGCTGTTTCAGTTGTCAATACTCTTGTAATGAGTAATTAACGCTGTTTTATTTCTAAAAAGTACAAGTTAAATATTTATAAACAAAAATTGCTGTGCCTCATTGCAATGTTTCATGTTAATACAATAACATCACATGGATGGATCATTCACCTCAAAAAGCTTCTGTTATGTTTTGGGACGTTAATAGAATAATATTCTCAACAAACGAAATTAAATTTCAAAACCTGGGCCTCCAGGGAAAACTAAAAACTAGTATTATCTACATGTATACAATTATGTCATACTTATAATTATACTTATAATTTTATGAGGAAAACTTTCCTCTTTATAATTATGAACATTTGCCGAGTCAGCTAGTATGTGACTGATTTAAATAAAAGCCAGTACAATCATTTTTTTTTAGTGAGTGAAACAAGCTGAGATGTATATCCTAGTTACACATAAGCGAAGGCACTAGCATAGCTACCAAAGAGATTAAAAATAAAAAGCTGATTTTAAAGGAACTTCTTATTGAAGTAGTAAAAAATTCTCCCACATTTTTATCTAAATAAAATAGTTTGCCACACTTATTGTAGTACTAATTATTAGGCATCTATCTTATTATACTATCTAGTCACTATCTAATAATAAAAAAAGGGCCAGTTTTTTATTGCCACAAGGCTATTGGTCTTCTTGCTACACCACTGCCTATCGGCAGAAGGTAGTTAGCTTCCTATATTTAGCCGTAGTGAATGATTGATGTGTAACAAGGTATAGGGTAAATAAAACCAAACCACATAGATACCTACCAATTTTGTGTAAGTATCTATAATTCAGCAAGTAATTATTGATGAACAACTATTGATAAATATTGTTCATGGCCATAGCATGGTGTGTATGTTTACATATTGATGGTCCCTAAGTAAAGTATCGAATCAAAAAAATAGCATTTTTTTATTATTACTGTTTTGAGCTCTTTTTAATTACTCAGATACCCGCGAAACGAGACACAATAGTAAAACAATAACAGCGCGGTCTCATAGGACCGGTTGGGGATTCAAACGCTAAAGGATGTTTTTGAATACAACTTCGTTTATCAACTATGTTTATCCTAATTTTTAAAACGATTTAATCACCCACAACACAACCACATATGCAAAAAATAAACTTTAAATCACTCTCCTGCAAAGTACCGATTTTCACTTTCGATACTTTACCTAGGGACCATCGAATTATGTTAGACTGGTGTCTTCTGTATTATGTGTTTGGGTGGGACAAGTGTCAAAGTTAACAACACCTTTGTGTTACTGACTATTTCATATTTCATGGAGAGTATTTGGGTTTGCCCTCTATCCAGCAATCTCTGGGCAGTTTAGAAGCAGATTAGCTGCTGTCTACTCCACCATAGCATTATACAGAATCATTCTAGAAAGAACCCAAAATAGGCCATTAAAAATGTTGAGTGGTCATAAATTGACATGACACAGACTGATATATGTCAATCAGGAACACAAATGGTTCAATTAAGATTAATTTATACCAATAACAGCTTGTACACTTCAATTGATATGGAATTAAGCTTACTAAAGGGGTTTGCGTTGTCCATACAAGTGTATGAAGAATTTTATTGACTGTTATTGATCATCTACTGAGCTATTTCAAATGTTTAACCAGTAGTAATATTTCAGATTTTTGTCATTGAATTGTCTTAGTCTCTACGACGACAATAATGTAGTCAAGTTCATTGTTTTATCTACATAACTACATACTAGTTACTAAAATAATAAACATGCTTTAGTTGATAATAATGTTAACTGCGCATGTTTGAGTTTTGAGCTACATTCGTTTTGTTCTTGACATAACCTATTTGAACATTACACATCAATATTTCGAATGCTTTGATAAGAGCGTGAATAGAAATTAATCATATTTATAAGCGTCTACGGGCGTGTAAATCATTCTTTTCCGGTCCCGCATGTAAATCCCAATTGACGTTAATACGCCCGAAATATGAAAGAAAGGAACAGATGTAGGAAACTATACCTAGGAATATATTCTATAAAAACGTATTTCGACGTAGACTACCTAACATCTGCCTAAGCTATATTTAAATTCACTACTAACCTTCCTAACAACATTCTTTGTTTTTGTAAGTGCCGCATTCAACGCTTTTTGTACCGAGTGTTGTTTAGTTATCCGCAAGGCAATGATTTACGACCGTTCGGAATACTGGCCAGTAAATAAAAATAACCAGATTTGAATAACACGACACGTAAAACCTTGACCTTAGCTAAACTCACGGAAGGGCAATATGGCAATAAACTAATAATCCTTGTCTCAAATTCAATTTGCTCCAAAACTTCCTACCATCAATGTTAAGGACAACTCGATGGTATTTTCTAGACCAAGGCTAGCAGTAGTTTCCCATTTGAGCATGTTAACTATATTGTACGAGGATGTTGCCAACTTCTGAATCTATCCTACAGTCCTACATGTTTCCATTTGTTGTAGTGACCTTTCATAATAATAATCTTAAAGAAAACCTTATCAATATTAGTTTTAACACAGCTGTCAATAAAACCGGTATTAATAGACTTCAATCAATGGAATTTGTTATGACGTCAAAGTTCAAACCCATCGAAATATCAGATGTTGATTTTTACGAAAAAAAGTTGCGTCAGAATTATGTTAATTAGGTACCGAACTTGTACCGAATTACCAAAGGATGTCTACTGTGATTCCGGAAACATAAAACCGCAAAATAGCAAATATCTACGTCGCATTTGAGGTGGGCGCAGAATGGAAATGGTATGGAAAAATTCGAACCATCCACTTAGAGAAAACCAGATCAAGATCAAAACACAGTTTTTTATATTCAAAGTAGCCCTTCTAGAAGGTCTCCCCATAAACGACGGTGACGTTTCCATGCATGCCCAACGCAGGACCGGTATGGTTGCGACTGCAAACGCGCCAAGGTTCATCGGCGTACTTCTAGTCTTCGTCACGCGTGCGTGAGGCACATAATAACTAGCTTCGTTTTCCTCATTATACCACTCATTCAAGGTGACCGTCCAAGAGAAAATAAGTAATGCTCTTAATTGCTGAATCCTTTCAAGTAGGAAAAGCGAAAATATAAATGGAACTTCGCGTAGTTTGGCGGATATGAATTTGAACGCTCTAAAAATTGGGTCAACATTTTGTAATTTGGACGTGTTTTTAATTAGGAAAGGTTTCAGTTGCCTCGTTTTAGTATTTCTGTTAAAATATCAGAATAAACGAATATTTTATACGAGTTATTTAGCCATAATTCAGTTAACCGCTTTTCTTACTTTAACTAAGAGCACCTTGTACGCAACGTGTAATATTCCACTATCAAGGAAATTACAGGTGATTAGCGTTTCATTAAAACTTCGCACTAAACATTTAATTCGTGTCCAATGTACTTATACCTACTTGCTGGGTATTGGTGAAACGTCCTTGCGCAGAGGTCATCACAGCTCATCATGTAAGGAGCAATGCTTTGGCGACTTATTCTCGTCTGTGACGCCAGCGGACGTCCAAGTTTGTTATACACAATTCGGCAGGAGTATAACTGCAAAACTCGGGATGGAGAACCTTGGCTCTTTTTGGAGGTCGCTGTGAATGTGATTTAGATGTTTTTTACAGAATTAATTTTTTCACTATGTATCTTTGTCAGATTTCATTTAGTTCCATAGAAATGGCTTAAAATGTGGCAGGGACGCAGTCATAGACTGTTGTTTCCTTTGATATCTGATGACATCGCAATTTATCACCGTCGTGTAGAAGCCGAATATTGTTTTTTTTTTTTAAAACGGGAATTATAAATCGAGCTTTTAGCGCGACATGGAATTCGATCAGACTCATCGCCATATTTAAAATCAATGATAATATCTAAAAAGTCAGTTATAATTTTATTTTGTACCTGAACAAAGGACAGGAATTAAAGTTGTGTTTTGCTTTTATGCACATTATTGACAATAAGCGCATCGTAACGGACGCCGGTTCCGAACCTTGATGACATCTGTCTGAAGGTCACAAATCGACCTCACTGCAAGTTACGCAAAAAATTTGCAATGACATTATTTTTTGTACTCATACGATAAACTTTTTCCAGTACTCATCTCATTTCAAATTCGAAACACAAATCACTACTGCATTAGTAAATATAGATTTTGAAAAATAAAATCATATAATAACAATTCAATTTTTCTCAGGCAAATCTGAATTTCTGGTGTTCCGTTATTCGCCGAATTCGATGTTATTTGTAATTCAGAAATTAGAATATAGGCTTTAATGATTTCCTTGTTTCTTCAAGCTGTGTTGAATATACAAATATGTCAGATCGGTCACTGACGCCTCTGTAACCTGTAATGGGAAAACGATCCACTGACAAGACTTTATAAATAAGTTTACAATTGTAAAGCCCCCTAAGTACGTCATGATCTTGCGGTGACTCACTTGCAAAACCGGAAAGTCCTGATACAACTTAAACGACTACAGGAGTCAATCACAAACGCAAAATTGAAGCAAAACAAGCTTTATATTATACTTGATTAAGTTTTATTTAGCCTGTTGTGGTATGACAAAAGGGGGCTGTAGTAATTACGGGGCATTGTCAGTCCTTCCTCCAGTTTAAGCTCTATCAATGTGTGCTAAGACTGAATTTTTTACGCATGACCATATTTAGGGGCGAAAAATAAGTGTTACATATTGATTAAACACCTACTACAAAAGGATATGGTGACATATGAATCGGAAGAAGAAACGGAAATAATAATAAAAAAGAGGATTTGGCTCCGAAATATTTGCTTTATTTTATGATTTATAAGAGTAGATTTACATACTCGTACATCATTTTCGGTAGGAAGTAGAAACCGCCCATAATAACTGAGTCAGCTGATAATCCTGCGGTCTACGACTTGTTGACACGGAAGTTGACTCACTCTCGGCATGATCACAATTTTTTTTATTGTTAGACTCACGTTTGACCACTATCTCACCTGCTGGTGAGTGATCGGATAGCACATCTCTATTTATTACTTTGCGTTATTACCTATTGTAACGTCTGCGTCAAATAAATCTTATCTAACTCTTATTATTATATCTCGAAGCATAATGATTTACTTATATTTTATCTTCCGTTTGTATCTTTCTGCGGTGTTGTTGACCTACAACTTTAAAGGACATAAGTGTGTATAGTCTTGCTCTATTAGAAGAGGCTTACTGGTCGAATAGTTATGCAATTAAGTAATGGTATCGATCGCCCAGAAGCCATTATAAAGGCGAGAATTTAATGAGTCCATGACTCAGCCGCTGTTGGTAAGGATCGATAGGCCTCCGAGAGATGTGTCCTATACATTGTACAGGCTTCACTTCGCTTGGAAACAGCGCTTCGAGCTCATAAACCTAAAGTAGGTCTCGCTTAGGTTATGTTAATCTCGTCTCACAAAACGCTGGTTTACTGGACTTCTTCAAAGAATGCGTGGAATTAACTGTATAATTAGTGGACTGGTTTCGACCATATGCACATTTACCATTGCTTCCTTCCCTTTACCTTAAAAGCTTTTAGCACTGATGTTATCTTCATTAAATGATGCCGTGTTCTCTGCTCTGATGTTGCCTTCATTAAATCATGCCGTGTGCTCTTTTAGTTTATAGCGAACATCCAATTTACAAGTTCAAATCATACATATCTGATTTGAACTTGAAAATTGGGAGTGCTAAGTTCTAATACAAGGATAGCGTCTTTTGGGAAACGTTTGCAGGCTTCTGACTGTAGCGTGATCTTCAAAAATATTACACCCGCCAAGCCAGACGTTTCAACGAGAATGATTAACGAGTGCCAAGGCAATACTTAGCTCCTTTGTGTAAAAATAATGTGGTTTTATTTGAACACATTTAAAGAAAGCGATCGTGGGCGTAACGTAAACATTCAAGAAAATTGTAGAGCAGGGCTTTGAACCTTTCTCAGTAAAGCTTTTGATTATTTCAATAAGTTGAAAGGGCTGAACTTGATAGTGAACTGCATTGAGGCCAGTAACTGAAGGGTCAAAGAACCTGGGGTTGTTTGTATTTCTATCTAAATTAATAGCCACTTGATCGTTAAGTTGAAGAAGCAAAATTTGAGCCAAGCAGACGTTTTCATGATAGTCCTTTTTCGTTTCCAATTATGGCACAAATTCCTTTCATAGTCGCCGAGAAGATTCCTTTCACAGACATTCTTGAGAGTCCTGAACTGTTTCTTGATCGTTGAACTTTATATAATTGGATTGATTTGATCTTTAACATCCTTTGCTTGAAATATGTTATTATTACAACCGGCTTTCCACCAATTTAATTGAGCTAAAGTGCGCTAACTCTTGACGTTTTATAAGTGTCGATGATAGGCCCATGTAAAACAAAATAATTTTAATAATAATAAATGTTTTTATTTTACATAGGCCTACATGGGCACTTATAAAAAGTCGAAGCTAATGCACGGTTCCAATTGGTCGTTTCCTATGGAGAAGAATCGGCAAGAAGCTCCATGGTTAAAAAAATATTGGGTTTACAACATTTCCACATAAAAATACAGACATATATGCGAGGACAGTGTAGACCAGTCAATATTGTACCTCAAAGCACAATAAAAATAGAATTAATCAAAAACTGGAAAATTTTGAGTTCGAATGTTCTTTTATCCAACTTTTTCCTTGAATTTGCTTTCATGATTTGTTTTTCGACAAATAAAGATATTGCCTATTTTAAATTTCTTTTATAGATTAGAATATTTCATGACATGCGTTTGAATTATTCAATGTTATTCAAGATTTTTTTATTCCACCGTTATTTTCGGTTGGTTGAGGAAATAAAACGTGATTTTGGGTCAAAATTTGTTTATCAATTTAAAGTCATACGTGTCTTAAATATTTATAGTTATTTTGAATTCTGAAGTCAATGTTATATGCATGGCGGCGACCCAAAATTTCAAAGTGAAAATCGGTTGCTGGCCAAACATTTTGGATCCGTATGTTTAAGTAATGACAAAGTTTTTTATTTATTAAATTGTGTATAAATCATCATGTTTTCCATTTATAGAGAATTACAAAACTTCTTGTGTTAGTGCATTAAAAAAACATTTTAAAAATAGTTTTGAGCCTTATTCGTTCTAATCATCGAGTAGTTTAATTCCTTGTTAAAATTTGAGAGCAGCACTATTATCAATCAAAGTAGGAACTGCAAACGATTGTTTGGTTTTTGCTATATTTAGTGTGGTGTAAGAAGCTCAAGAGTCTCTAAACTGTTTTTGTGTTCATTCCGACGCTGTTGTTTGTTCCCGATTCTCTAAACAGCCCGGCTCTCATTCACTAACATTAATATTGTCGACTTCATTGTAATGTGTAACGGGCCCGCTCTTTGCTATTCCCATGCCCCACATGACTGTCCTTTGAATGATATTCTAACGTCATCGTCGACATCCGTTCTATTCGATTGAATTACAAATATATTGATGTTCAATTTATCGAAGTTTATGTCTTTGAGTTTCTACAGACGTCATCTCTCCCAATCTATTGGTATTTGAGACGGTTTGTTCGATTCTGTTTTTATTGTTGAACATCTTATTTAATAAGGACATCCTTATTTTCTTTTACAAAGTTTTAAATACTGCTTTGGTAACCTCAATTGAGTCACTTAGCTTAAAGACGTTGAGTAAGCAATAGCAAGCTTTTGGATAAGGCAAAATTTATAGTCGCTTGACAAACAATGCAAAAACATATACGGCTTCACCAATTACTTTCTGATTATCACTAGAAAGAGTTATATCATAAACATTAGTATCTACTTATGTTTTGTTTATCATGAATGCATGACGCGGTTCCAGAACATTATTTACAAGTATATTTATAGCGACGTGTTTCATAGCTACATTCCTTTGCGAGTGCACGCTTGGCAACACCACCATGCTATGCTACAGAGAACTTACTTCTTGTTGACCAGTTTACTTGGAATTACGGTCAACAACATGTACGACAATGGAAAATGCAAGAAAAAATGATTGTTTACTAACAATTTTATCAATAAATACACAAAATAGAATACTAATTGTGAAAACAATAACAACATTGGTAGGAAAGCAAACGAGATTTATCAATTTAAAACAAATAATAATATATCTGTCGCTCTCGCCAAGACGCCTTTGACGTCAAAGACCATGTATGTCGGACTTCTTTTTTTCATAATAGCAGTTTTGAAGCTTTACGATATTGATGATATTATTTTTCCATATTTGTTTATATGAGCTAATTTGTATTTAATTTTGTCTACAGCAAATAAAAAAATAGCGTGCATATTCTCTATTATATAGTGCTGTGCTGTCGTCATAAGTTCATATCTTAATCCAGGAATAAAAGCTATTAAATAATATATGTAGATAGATAGCAGTGTTTAGTGCATCACTATCATCAATCTTTACTACATGTTCTAGACTTCTAGAGTGAGGATAAGATTTCTTTTTCAAACTAATGTTAATGTCAATATGTAAGTTGAAGTGGGTTATCAGTAAACTCTTATCACATCTAATTCATCCATTACCCGCTTGTAGTTTTGATGATCTTTGTTCATCCTGGAAGCTATCAGAATTATTATTTAAATAACAAGCATCGTATGACCAACAAATGAATCATGTTCAACAAGTTGGCAGATAATAATTAAACAATAGAAAATAATTTCGTAAAGTAATTATTTTACACGTGTCTCGCAATATATTTTTGGTAAGCAAAATTCGCGTGTTTTTCACTATTACGATAAATAATTGATTAGGTACTTCGATACGTTTCCGTTCATTCAATTTGCAAAGCACGCGATTTTTGTTAGCTTACATAGTCGGCACACGTACGAATCCAGATCATGCTATCTTTGTTGTTTTTGTTTGTATAAATTGATACTTAGTTCTCAGTAATTAGATGAAACCTTCATAAAGATATTTTAGGAATGTTTTGATACGCGTCTCGACTCTCTAAAGACACAATTATAAGCAAGGCGTCTCCTCTATCCGTGCGTCATTGGCGTGTCACCTGAGTTCAACCTTAGTCATTGAGATAGATACTTGCAAATGTAGATAGTTGGCGCTACTTGAAATAACGTAAGGGTTTCCTTCCATCGTTTTCCTCGATAATTCAAAGCCAGTATCAAGTTTCAAAACAGCAGGTTTCAACATCATAACGAACGTCCGTTTTCAGTTTACGAATAGTCTGTTTAGTCTAAAATGTATTGGTTGGCGATATGATCAGAAACAAAATTCTCTTGCGTAATTTTATGAACATAAAAGAAACGTAGAACATGTAGCCTACATAAAACGTTGCCTAAATAAAAAGTTTGTAACGCGTGTTCAATCTAATAATATGTATATGGAAACCAGTTCACTCTCTGATCACTTTGTTTATACGAAATAAGAACAAAGTTTGTTCTATTATTGTATTAATTGGCTACATTTTAACCATTTTTTTTATTGTTTTAGATACCAACAGCATCGGCAGAAGGTCACTGCGTTTGGTATGGCGTCTGTGCCTCGGATCTGTCCAAACCAACAAACTGCCTCTACAATGGAACAGCGAAGCCCATACAGAGCACAGCAATGGTGAGTACTAATATTTAGTTTACGATACAATTATTGTGCTAGTCACACCTATGAAAACACCATCAGCACCACCAGAGTATACATCATAGAATTGCAGATGAATGGCAAGTGTCCTTGCTACAGAATTCAGTAATTATGTTCTTTAAACCGAAACTGCTAAAGAAAATTTGCTTCCAGTAGCACTAAAGATGTGTAAGTAGAGCACTTACGTAAAGCCTGTTAGGGCGTAATGAGCAATGCAGCTTGGCTGGTAATCCCTGTCCTCTGATGTACTGCGGCTCTTTCGCAATACATTACCAAGACTAGCTAAGGAAGATACTGAGATAGATCAGTATCTTTCTGCTAAAGTTCTAAATAAGTGTAATAAAATTCACAGACTCTTTGTATTTCGTTTCTCCGATAGGAATTGCAATGTTTCACAAATACGAATAATTGAGGAATGGTCGTTTTGTTCTCTTTTTGCGTTGTTTGACTGGTTTTCAGGTTTTGCCTGCAGTAAATCAGGTTTTGTTTACACTTTAAAGTAAAACTGGTTATGAGTGGCACGTTTTGATGCTGAACTTAAACCGATCGAGCCGTTTATTTTAGTAGAGCTATCAAACACTTCCTGATTGTCTTTCGTTTTCGTCTCCCTCTTAAACGCTTCAGCTAAAATTAGTTCAAGTTTTATGGATTCTGCAGTCGTATTGCTGTATTTTTGAAGGCCAGTCGTTTTCTAAAAGGCTTTTTGTCGGAAGTTAGCTCAACACCATTTCAACATTCTTGGCAGCTTTTTCCTTTTACTTTGTTTTATATTCGAGATTCCTTTTTGAACACTTAACACAGGATGTGAATATTGCAGTTTAATTTTCCGGATATCAAACAGTTTTTGCACCCCCAAGGGCGTTGTGAGCGACACTTATCTGGGTCAGCGGGTGAGGTTACTTTGTGTTCTCAGTGCTATATTTAGCATGTGCATGCAATGATGACGTCACACAAGTCCTACTTTTCTGGCGGAACTTGACCCGAGTCTAAAAATAGCTACGTTCAGGTTAAATGAAAGCTGCATCGGTTGTCGTTAGCGGGAGATAGTTGTAATGTTCAGTTGTTTGACCAGAGGTCAGTCACTTTGTAATGACTGCAGTGTATCTTCTGGAGAACATTGCAGTCTTTTTGTATTTAAATTGAAACAACATCAGTCATCTTAACAAGTTATTTATGTATACCGATGTTGCAGCTACTGGAAATACCCACAAACAATTTGTACAATGTAGGTACATGACATATTGTCAACATTGACTCACAAACAGTAACCATTGGCACTCTGTGTGTGATAACAATATCCTTGTGAGTTGTAAATACCAATTAGATGTAGCTAACTGTGTGAATCAGAGCAATTGTATGCCTAGAGCGTCCTATCTGTTCCTGCGTCTTTGCCTGCGTTCGCGATGACGTAAGCTGCAACTGTTTTATTGTTTTTGTATCCAGATATAAATTGGTGATGGACTGGTTGCTATCCATTTATCAAAGCTAAAGTTCACCTTGGACCCTCTGGTTAATATCTGGTGGCACGTATAGAAACAATTGGCTCTACTTTGTTGCTATCAATTAATTTTCGCCCGATGTCTGCCACGTGCCTGGAGCTAGCTTCGTTTACATTCGAACCGGTATTGTTTTGAATCTGGAAAGTTTATCGTTCCTCCAGAATGATTTCGGCTGTATTTGGTTTTGTAAACTAACGTTTTCGAGACATCAGAGGATTGTTTTCCTGTAGTTTCGGTCGCTTTGTATTTGCATTAGGTTTTTATAATGCTCATCATATCCGCTTATACCCAATACTGTTTATTCTACATGATATTATAATTTTATTTTGCATTTAAATTGATTGCCTAATTTAAATAATGGTTATTAAATTTTTACTATAGGCTAACTGTAAATTGAATTATGGATAAAATTATTGGTTAAATAATTATTCGTAATTAAAAGGCCTCGACATTATACGGATAGACACTATAGGAAATAGCGAAAAACACTAGTGAGTTTTATTGAGGTTACTTCTAACTGTATTTGATGTATGAGAAACAATTAAACACGTTTTGATTGTTTGATATCTGTACATGTATTCTACTGTTTGACGAGTTTAAAAAACCAAGTAAGTTGAAAGAGTCCAGTAACCATCATCAGCATTTCTAGGTTGATGATAGGTGCTGCAGCTGGTGGTGGTGACAAATGGTCATGGAATTCTTACAAATTAGTTACCAAATCATCATTTAAATGTATCTCGTCACAAACAAGTTACGCCCTCGTGAGTTTAGTTGTTAATTTACATTATACTAATGAATCACTCACTCGATAGGCTCTAAACTTTCGATAATAATGAATCAATTGCGTAACATTATGTTATTATTAATTTGACGCTAATTTAATAACGTGATTAATAATAACGTTATCCTCCGAAATCATTCATTTTGGTATAATTTTTAGGTATGCAGTATATACTTAAATGTTTTCTATTGTTTCTTTTCTGTTATGATATTGCTTGTCTAATATACAGAATATTAGCAAGCACTAATATTATGGTTAACATTTTTTTTTTGTGTTGAACTTTTCGGTTTGCAAAAAATGTGATATTTTCCTTCAAAAAATCGAGTGGACTTTTTAAATAATTCCTTGTTTGTATTCGTAAATCTCGAGTTTGAACCTATCTTGCACTTATTTATTTTCCTCATTACTACCTAATATTATTATGTTTTTTATAACGAAATAGGTACCTGGTCTGTTTTATGATTCGTTCCAGCGTCTGTTTCTTTGATTTTAAACTTTTTGTTTATATATTTTTAATCTGCACGTGTTTTCGATGCTACCTCGGACAATACACGTGTCTTCAAAAACTGGCTTTTTAGCAATAAATTTACACAAGTTTTAATCGCATGTTGAGGTAAGAGATTTTGTTGCATACCTGAACAATTTGCAGTTTTATTTTTATTGTTTGTTGCTTAAGTTTTAAGGCTCCTTATATAGAAGTTTAAAAAAATCTGTGTACAATTCGTCCGTTATAAGTTGGCGAGTGTGAAGTTAGGCTCTGCGAATTTTGGCGCTTGAAATATCGTACAAAAATAATAATAATTTTTTTTAAAACCTTTATTTTTGTACGATATTTCAAGCGCCAAAATTCGCAGAACGGACGAACTGTATCCATTCCTACCTTCAGTCGGTTATTAATATTGTAAGAAGGCAAACGGTTATTTAGTCAAATATTTTGGTAATTTAATAATTCGCAACTGTAAAAACTATGCATTAAAACATGAAAATGTTAGGGATAATAGGTTAATACTTAATATGTTAATGTTAGGGTAAAAGGAAACACCTTTTCAACATAATAATTTATAATCATTTCCTTTATATTTATACTGCAAGTTATGTTTCCAAATAATAATATGTTCTCCAAAAGGGAGATGTTTAACGGCTAGTAATTCAGCGGCCTATTTAACGGTAGCTACCGTAAATATAAAAAAGAAACTTTTGCAGAAGACGAAAAAGAAAAGCTACGAGCAAAATGGAGACAAATAAATGCTAAAAGAGCTCAAATAAAAATAAGTCTATAACTGCAACACAAAGCAACACTATTTCAATATCTAGCTAGACTGCCCTAATAATTTATCGACCTAATCTTACGTACCTCAAGACTGGTGAAAGTAAAGCTGAAATCGATAACGTAGGTAACGTAGGATAACTACTTCCTCTGTGGAAAACTAGGAACAAACCAGACTTCGACCTCAAGATAAAGATATTATAAGATTAAGACACTCATTTAAATAAGGAAGCCGAACTAAGATTGAACATTAACTCAGATTCTCATTGTTCTTATGTACATAAAGATGAATTAATACAAGATTCTGTGATGATGATCACCAGTTGTCATTGACAAGTTGCTTGAATAAATTGAAAATTTTGAATTCGTTTTGTCGAGTTCAGTTTTGATTTGAACTTTGTTAATGAACTTTGATTTCGTTAATGATATCATCGGTTTATGATCACAATTTTAGTCATCCTTATTCTCTTAATGAATTTAACCAGCAGTACACCGTACCGTGCAATAACCGTGTTAGGTTGTATTGAAATGTATGGGACCAGACTGCCAATTAAATCTCTCCGTTACCAATCAATACCATAACGTTTATTTTGCCGGCGCAGATATAGTCTGAACATGGCTCGAGACATTTTTTTATTCATTGTCGATTTATTGAGCATACGGGTTCTACACGTGATCAATGACCGTTCCTCTACCTTCAAATGTCCTCGTACCACCATATAACATTTTTGCCATCTTAAAGGACAGGATTTTCTCTATTCAAATATTTAATCGCTCTTCCTCACACAGCTTTACGGTGGTTTAATTATCTTTGGCTTTACGCGAAAACACATTTCAGGAATGCCGACCAAGTGTAGGAGGTACCACATAACTTTCCCACATAATAAATGTGTTTAATGGTGCCAGCAGGGAATCGCACATTCCTATGATTCAATCCTTTTCTGTCACTTGTTGCCGACCGCCGCCTTCCCGCTCTCTTTCTCGCTCTAGTAAGTGATGGTTCTAAACGAAAGAAAAGGATAAAGCATAGAAAAGTACGATTCGTTACCGACAAAGTCAAGTTTCCGTGAAAAGGCTTATCGCAAATATTTCTATGACGAGATGGGTCTTCCCAGATATAAAGATTACTAAACATATTTTACGTTTTATGACTAAAGATTGTTGATATTGAGTTTTATGAATTTAAACACTGAATCGGTTCAGGTAACCAATTGACAGTGACGTCATCTGATGAATATCGAATGTTTATGAGCGCCTTATCATCAATGGCATTGTACTTGGAATTGAAGATGACCACGTCACACTGATAATATTTTGACTGAAGGACAAAGACTCCCAAAATAGATAATAAATTATGCCTCTTTCCTGTGAGATTGTATCCACAAAGGAACTACTAATTAATCATTAATGAGTTATTTAACATTTAGCACAGATATGAATCTAACGGGATATACCTGTCAATTAGATGCAAGAACCAAAGTGACAGATCGCAGGAAATCAAATTGACAACTTTTAAATTACATTATAATTTATATATTTAAAAAAAATGTGTTTATTTCTAAACTGAAGGTTGGATCTGAGGACAAATCCTAACTACATATATTTTTTGTATAAATGGCATTTTGAATAATATTGCTAAGTCATCGTTAACTTGACAGAAATTGTAAATGATGACAACAATTCGAAACCGCGTGAACGACGAGTTTTATAAATATAAAAAGTGCTAGTTAGGAATTCACAAAATTGGCCAAAGGATTATGTTGAGTACTTGTAGAGTTACATAACTTTATTAATGAGAATCTGACTACTTAAACAATCATAGGAAAGTGTTTCCTCCTTTCTGCAGCCTTCTACATTAGTCAGCATAAGTGGTTTATTTGTGCCCATCCAAGTAGACATGATTCTCAGATAAGATTAAATAATTCGTAGCGAGTTGACGTCACAAACTAGTTCCATCAAACATTACATACAAAAACACGGAAATGTGCTGAAACTTACAAAACGGGTTGCACAATGCGGTGTCGCTCGCTTGCTGTTAATTGTTTCGCAATGATGCCAAATTGGCGAATGACTATTATATCGAAACATGCGTACGAACGAACCTAGCAATGTTTTTGTTGGAGATTCGTGTTTACGTCTGTGTTAGACAAACATTATGGTATGATTGGCACAGTGATCGTCACTGCGTCTGTCTGATATGTACGCGATAATATCTTAAACTACCGAACGGGTTTTCATGCCGTTGTCATCAATTGATAGAGTGATTCAGTAGGAAGAAAACGAGAATTTCAAAGATTTCTTACACACATGCGGGTCGCTCGTACAGTAGGTATATGTAAATGCAATATAAACAAAGTATGTGAAGCATTGAAGCTATCTCAAATTCACGCTCCGATATTAGGGCTGGCTGCCAGAAAGTAAAATTATCTTTGATTTGAAAAGTAACTCATCATTTCAGCCGAAAGTCGTCAAATGCTGCACTGTTCCAAGTGTCCAACGACCGGTCCCGTGCGTCTTGCATCGATCGGAAAGTAACTCTTAACTACAGTCGTCTCTTGCTCATTCAAACCAGCGATATTTCGAAGTTTCGGACTACCACGAGTTCTGTAGAACATTCGTATGTTTTCTGTCGACAATTTCAAACCAATCGATATTTCAAAACTCTCGAAATTTCCTCGAAAGTCCTTCCAGTTTCGAATGAACTAGTCGACTGTATATTGGTGTTACAGAAACAGAAAGTTCTAGAAGTTTCTTTGATGAGATAGCCACGATTGGATTTTAAGTTGAGAGGATTGATCAATAAAAGTGATTAACATTAATTTTATTAGCTCGTGTGTTAGTGATAAAGTTAGCTTCCTAGTGACGTCGCAGCTATCATCAAATATGAATAACTTCCGAATATCATAAACGTATATTTGAACGGAATCAATACCTACTTTACTTCCTGGCCTGTCATAAATTATAATAGCATAGCAAAAAATATTAGCATAGTGTTCTTTTTGACTGTGAAGATGTCGTATTTGCGATTACTCCGACGAAATTGACAAGTCAACCTTTAGTGAAAGTTTGCACTTTCTCTGTTGTCGAATTTCTGGCAGTGCAGCGTTCTTAAAGTCGTTAAATATCTTGGTTAATAGCAATGTCGCTCTCATGTTACTTGTTTTTAGGTGGGAAATCATCCAAAGATTTCTCCCACTCTTGGAAGGCGTGTCAGACTTTTATTGACCAAAACCGCCTCCAGATCCTTCTTTGCCTTCGTCCCAGGGTTTATTTTCACATAACCCATGGCCCCAGTAGCTCTCATGTTACTTGCTTGGTAACACAACTAATGGGAGTAAATTGGCGGCAAATGATGAACGTTGTAAACGATTGGACTACGTAATTGAAATGCTTGCGTCTTCAATAGTTCTCGAGTTATCTATGTTTCTATGTTAATTAATGTCTCTAATTTAACTTGAAGGATTTTAATTAACTGTAAATCTATACTAATATTATGATGAGACTCAAAAACTACTGCACCGAATTTAAAAATTCTGTCATCAGTAGAATGTTACTTTATCACTGGATTACATAGCGATAATTTTCTACTTTCACGCGGGCAAACCGGCTGGCAGAAGCTAGTAAACAATCAACTAGAATCATGTAGCTAAAATAGCCAGGCTTACTAAACATTTCTGAATAAAGGGGATATCAAGGTGATGTAAAACAGAAGATATCATCTCATAAAACAAATCAACTGGTGCGTCGGATATAAAGGCTAAACAAAGCCAATATATTCCTCTTCGTGCCATTTCACACGATTGTATGGCAATCATGTCAATTGTTTTTCGTTATTCACAATACTGAAACGATATAAGGTTACATTACATCTGATAATGTCTTTCTCATAACACGCTTTTATTATTTATTGGCGCTCAATATTCGTTTCTCAGTAAACCATTTGGTCAGAAAGTGTTGGAATGCTTTTATTACAGCCCACCTATAAAACCTTTTAGGGTCCTACGAGCTGAAACTGATATTCGACCTTGAGACAACCTTATCTCGTTTGGTCGTATCGATCGTTCTTCACTAACAATTTGTATTCCGCAGAGGGTAGCAATGTTTTATGTCGAAAGTAACTGGAGCAGTGAGCCCGGTTCTGTTGGCTCCATTTTTTATTTTTGCTAAAGGTCCGTGACTGTTTTTTACGTTTTTGCAATGAATTTGTATCAAAAACGTGTTTCATGGAGTAATTGTACTGAGAATGATGGTTATTCCTTTTCCATATAGTAAAATTTAAGTTTCTGGCAACTCATCCAACAAGTAGTGCTAGCTGTCAAATTAATGTAATTTGTTTAGTGTATATCCTCGTATAATGGTCACTCGCACTCAAAACATCAATGTGAAAAAATGCCAAGTTCTCTCGAAGTCCTTGAATCATAGCTCCTTTCATGTGTTATGTTCTTCAGTACGTTTGGGCGCGATGTTCTCTATACATTTAATAAGGCAACTGGACTTGTAGAGCTACATACATCAGTTTCACGCCACGCCTTTCTACGTATAAATCAGGCGTGGCTCACAATATGTGTGTCGGTCTAATGTAGTTCCCGCTTTAATGTTGTGGTAGGTTGAGTTAAAAGTGCCCTGAAATGATGGTTTTGCTTCACGAACTTGACTGATCCACTGTCATCTGTGTAGATATTCTAGATTTCAGAACATAAATAGTGGTACTATAATACTTACCAAGGTAGTATCGCAACTCGCTGATAAACTTTTCCTGTGTTCTCAAGGAATTCTTGTTCTTTTTTTGTGGTTACATTTTTGTTTGTTACTTGGTATTTGAAGGTCTTCGTTACTCTCGAAATAAAGCCTTACAAAAATAACTGCTGCCTTTAATGATGAGACGTAATAATTTACACGAGTAATTTACTTACAGGATTAGGTACATACTCAATTAATCTGCCTAGTCTTTTCTAAGAGTCGGCTTCCAGTCTAACTGGATTCAATGGAGTGCCAGTATTTTACATGGAACGTCTGTCTATCTGAATTCCACAAACCAGTAACTGGGTATCACTATTCTCCGTGATAAGAATAAGTGTCAGATTTTTCTAGCCTCTGTCTATTCGTAAAAACCCAACCAACACAACGTATTTTTCGAGGTGTGAAGGAAACTATGTATGTAATGCAGTTTTGTCATTGCCGTTGCTAGACATTAATTAATTCATAATGATTTATCTTTACTGCCATATTTGTGATCAAGTTCTCAGGATACACATTGCTGATAGATTTGCAGGAAGTAGCGATATGCGATCACTTTTTATGATAATATCGTAAAATTATTCGATATTTGGTTGATAGCAAACATTTGTTTGTAAGGTATAATTTAGACTGTACACGTAATGAGCTATCTAAATTGCCTTCTATATTATTTCAAGTTGAGTACCTTTACATTATAAGTAAATTATACTTTTTTTAGGAATTGATTGTTTTATAAATGTTCTTTCCGCTTTTCAAATAACGTTAACGCCAAAAATAAATGTTGCCTGTACCGGAAGCATGAAAAAAATGTTTAGTAGCTGTATTTATGAGTTACAATAAATACATGATGAACATCAGGAAATACATAATGTTTTGATTTAATTTGGCTGTGCATTAATCTAAATTAGCATTTAAACAGCATTGAATATCATGAGTTTTTGAACGATAACCTTGCTGGGTCATCTACCTTTCTCGAAAACAATAAAAATGAAGCACTTTCGAAATGGCGCGTACTTGACATCTATAGATTAGATATGAATACTTGAAACACGCGACTTATTCCTATCACTCACTTGGATCAAGAAACAAATTTACCAACACTTCACTTAAGCACACGAACGGTGAAAGTTAATCAGGTGGATGGCATTAATATACTAAAACGTGTAGTATAAAGTGGTATTGGTTTATTATGCATGAGCGACGACCACGGCGTAATATGAAATCGATACCGCAATCACTGGCTCGGCAAGCGAAGGTAGACTCCTATACTCCTATGGGACTTGGTATTCATGTAATATGTGATCTAATAACATGAAGATATCCGTAAGAGAAACAAGGATACCGATATAGCCCGAAGAATCGCCAAACGAAATGGCAGTGGGCAGGGCACATTGCTCGTAGAACGGGACGAATTGTTCTGGAGCGGCTATCACATACCACAAAACGCTGCGTTGGAAGGTCTCCTACAAGGTGAACCGATGATCTAGTAAATCGGTCGCGGGAATCCGATGGATGCAAGACGCAAAGGACCGGTCGTTGTGGAGACGCTTGGAGGGAGGCCTAAGTCCAGTAGTGGATGTCTTCCGGCTAAAATGATGTTGGTCTAACGCGTGCTCGTCCCTCTGAACTAAGTCCTGACAGTAAACAAGTCGAGCGCCATTACGAAAGCCGATCAATACACGAAGGAAGATCGAGGAGTGAGGAGGCCTTAGCGAAACGAACGTGTCCTGAATATAGAACAAATGATGACAAATCTTCAGCTGGCTTAAGGGGCCTATTTTATAATGCGAAAAAGTATAATTATGATCTACTGCAGTTAACAGAATCAGAATAATATGTTAGTTTTCAGGATAAATGCTAGAAAGATGTTCGGACCGCTAATTTAGTACGATAAAAAAAATCATGAAGATGCCTCTAAAAATTACTGTTATCGATTAAAAATCCGGATTAATATACATGCTATGATTATTATTATTTGTCAGATTATTCTACACGCAATATTTTATCTGCAGATTTTTAGTAAATCGCTTAAATGCTTCATATCATTTGCAAGCAGTGCCTTTGCGTATCTTTTTTTTTTCTTTTGTATCTATGCAGACCGAGAGTGACCGCGCTTTGAGTCGTGTTTGGGTCATGTAGACCTCTTAAGTACCAAGGATCCTTTGTTGCTAAGGAATGTAAGGATAATATTAAACAATAAATTATCGGGAAAAGTTAATCCCTAACAAAGCTTGATAACAAAACATTCTCGGGCTAGGTTTTATCGCGTGCCGTTTTACATGGTAGTTCAGAAATTAGAGCTCGTGGCCCCGGGACTGTGAGTCTTGTGACCCTGAACATGGTGTCTAGGTTAGTTTGAACCACCGTCGAGCCTTGGTCGATACGGCCTTGGCGGGGCTTTCATACGAACATGTCCGACACGAATTTTAATGGCTTCAAAATCTTAAACGTGTTTCGTATGCATAGGTACGGTTAGTAAACATAAACCACAAAATATCCTTAGGATATTCTTAGAAGCGACGTTTTAACTGTTGCTTTTTTAGGTTAATCAGGTTTTATATTAATAAACTTTGGAAAATTATAAGGCCTCGAGGGATTTCTGAGATTAAATTATGAACACTTGCGTCATCTTGCTGTACCTACCTCACACATTGGCCAGCTAAAAATTAGCAATTAAACAAAAGAGGAAGGATAAAAATACTAAAACTACTATAATAAATTCTATTAATTTAATTTCCTGTCTAACGTATTTTCCCGGTAAATATAATTTTATTAGATGTCGTCAGGCTTAACCTAAATATAAATAATAGCGTACCTATAAAATTGCACGCGCTGACAATCCTAATTCCTATTAGGGCTGCAGGATTGTTCGCAAAAGAAGGTATATTTTGGCTGAGGGAACTTTGAGGAGGTTTTTACTCGATAAAAGTCTAATAATCCCCCTCGCTCCACTAAGGGCGGGAGAAATTATTTAATGATTGAGCACCTAAAAATAAAATACGCTATCAGCCTACGTTCGATTTATATCGAACGAACATTGATCATGTTCGTTCATCATCATACATCACTATATAGTTTACTGTTCCGCAGAGCTTGTTGTAAACAAACGGAGCAATGGATGCTATATTATGACATCAGTCCGCAACGACCAATGAGTTCATAGTCCTGCGCTGACGCACATTATTAATTGTGATGCTATTGAATCTTTTTTCGTTCGAAGATATCAGTATTTGTGGTCAATTTACGTGCAAAGTTCTGAATTCTCGTCAAAAATCAATGTTAGACTTTAGGGAAAAATACCATAAAATAATTATTTAATTAACTGCGGTAGGCAGTTTCCTGAACATATTAATACTCGTATTTATTTAAATATATAAGACACATTTAGTGAACCAGTTAAATAGCTATATTTCCTCACTTCGAATTGCATGATTTATACTGTAACGCACGGTCGAATTCGCATCCGCATTTTAATATACGCTTGGATCTTTACAGATTACTTTTACTGTAAACCATAAATAAAATATTACTTGGTGTGATTTGTTACAATGTTCATTTGTACATTTTACAAAACAATCGTAATCAGTAAAAATCTTAAAAAAATATGTTTTTGTTTATAATAATAAACTCAAAAATTACTGGAATGTTTAAAAAAAAATTGCACTAGTGGAATGCTACTTTATCAATGAATGAAATTATTTGATACTTTCACGCGAGCGAAGCCGCTGACAAAAGCAAGTTTCAAATAATTGTGTATGTGTGAACGCAACTACGACACAAGAGTAATTCCTACGGTTTTCGTTTTGTGCGTGGCAACGATTTTTCAATAAAGAAAAATATTAATATTTCTTTACGACCCACTTAAAAGTATGTTTGGCATGATTTTATCATTAGAATAATCATAAAAACATTTATTAGCAATTCATAACAGTTGTAATACTGATAAGATATGAACGCAGGTGTTGTATCCGGAATCACCTCATTACAATTGTAGTCTGAAAAACATAATTTTCCACACGTTACCTCAAAAATGTTCGCCAGAAAAATTCCATCTTTCCATGATCAATGGTTTGGGCCAGACGGTAATGAGTCTGTGAGCGAGTCAGGGCTTTGCCTTTTGTTTATCTCTACATATAAAACAAGATTACTTTTCGCATCTGTCTATTCATCCACTAACTCCTGAATTTCGCAACGGATTTTGATGTGATTTCCACAGAAAAGAGCAATAAACGAAAGGTTTCTGTGTATAATTTACTTGTGAAATCGGACGGACATTAGTTATGTATATTACAGTACTTGTCGGGAAACCACTAGAATTGGTCTAGGTAAAGTAGTATATTAGGTCAAGATTACGGAAAACCAATTTTCTATTTAATTTTACTAGCGGTTTGCAGGTGAAGGCTACACCAAGGCCAAAACGAGTTCACTAATGTTTTCATACGTGAGTCGCAGAAAACCAGCGCAAACGAAATATTTTCCGGAAAACATGCTGAGAGAATACTCCATTAAGAACTGGTTAGAATTAGTATGTAAATAAGAGCAATTAGGAAGACGAGATGGACAAAAAAAAACACCTTTTGGAAGATTTTTCTTAGTTTTAGATTTTGCACCAAACAGTATTTTGGCATCCTTATCTTTTTCGGGAAACAAACTTGTCTTATTGCTCTTTTAGTTTTAATAATGCTAAAAAACTCAACTCTGTTGCATTGCACGTCGAAAAAATAAACGCTAATTACCAAATTTTTGTATATTTTATCATTTTTCAAATGCAACATAAATAAAATAATAAAATAGCGACTTTTCTAGAAGGTCTACTCTCAATGACGAAATCTTAGCCTGTTGTTAGGTGTCACCGGTTGCCATCAACATAGCTTGCTTCACAGTTATGTAAGATGCTTATCTATGTAACTATATAACAGTCGTGTAATATAGACTCCAGTGGTTAAAGGGTTGTATTAGTTTGCTAGTTGAATTGATGGCAAACAAGATGGGACCCTTAGGGTAGTTACATCATTGCTGGCTGTGGGACGGTTTAGAAGAGTTATGGCAGCCTCGGGTCCACTACTCTTCTAAAGATTACCCCTTTTCTTTCAGCCCTTCGTATTCTGGAATGCGAAGGGATAGGTTTTAGTCAGTAAAAGTCTGACTGTTCCACTTGCTCCACACAACGTAGGAGAGATTAATTTTATGAATTTCCTCCTCAAAACAAAAAACAGTAGTTTACGTCCTTACTAGCATAAGTGTAGACATTATCAAGATTTCACATAGCCAGATGACATATTTTATTATGTCCTTGAAAATGCTTAAGAGATAAAAATGTATTATTTTTGTTGTTTTACTTTGTTTGTGAAAGGTAATCTATGAAGCTAATGATGATTCGATAACGATAATTCTTTCGCCGATAGAAAGCTGTTTGATTGGTGTAGGCTACTTTTATCGCGAACAATTTTATACTTGGAGCTTACATGAATGATTTTATCTTTTCTTTGTGCCTGTTCATTGAACTTACTTGTATTAGGTATATCTTTATTCTTATTAATTGGATTGTTCCTGTATTTTTCTAAATTATTATTTGTCAGTGGTTTTATTTAAATATATTTCACAGATACTTCCCTCTATAATTATATGTTTTATATTCTAGCTGATTGTTATTCCTATTTATAAAAATAAATCAAGAAATGCACAGATCCTGTGTAGTCCGCCTCTGTACATCTGTGTGCATAAAGTATTTAATTAATAAATAATATTAAGCCAATGAAACGGAACCACCAAAATAAGCTAATCTATTTATAGTAGGTATAATTATGTTTTAGACATAATGCGTATTTTTTTCCAACTGATACGGTTTTAGATGTCATGATAGTGTTTCATGATTTAAATACCGGAAGCGTTACAGCTGTAGTTCGTAGTTATTTAGCTATATTGTTATCTGGCAGGGTTTTATTTACTATACATGATATGTATTACATTACACAATTCGTCACGAGTGGCGAACATTCCCAAATCGAACTATAGCTACTGTTCTAGATCTATTGTGTGACATTTGAGATTCTACGATGTAATAAAATGAGTAGTCTTATTTTAGATACTGCTTTTGTCCATAGAAGTGAACAACTTTGTTCAGGGAAAAAGAAAAATAAACAATGAGTTTCCTTACTAAGCTTTTTATTATAAGCCTTGTAACGTTCCCACTGCTGGGATACAGGCCTCCTCTCTAGGAGATGGAATTGACCTTAATCGATCGAATAAACAACTGACCATGCGGGGCCAGTGCGGATTGGTGATTACCAAGTTATCATCAGCTGCTGATCAAGATTAGCGTGGAAGGTCTAATATTTTCTTTTTCGGAATTGACTATGACGTTCCTTAACCTATCAATACCCGCGAAACGAGACACAATAGTAAGACAATAGCAGCGCGGTCCTATGAGACCGGTCGGGGATTCATGAATTAAACAATGTTCATTCTTATGAACAACAGCATTTTGAAATAAATGATCTCCTATTTCTGAAACACCCTATATTATAATATAAGCTACTAGCAATGGTGTTATATTGATACTATATTAGGCAATGCTCACTGTTGAAACACGATCGTTGATCATTCTTGGTCACGTTGCGTATCGCAGTAAGTGCATATCGCAGCTAGGGAATGCAATCCGGACTATCCGTAATCCGAAAAATCCGGTTATCCGCACATTTTTACTTGACTTGTAAATCCGGATTTGAAAATTAAATCCGCGGATTTTCTGAATAATAAGAAATTTTAATTCGCGATGATATTATTAGTTTTGCACTAGCTTTTGCCCGTGGCTTCACTCGCGGATAACCAAGTAAAATCAGAAAAAAAATATCGTAACGTGGGTCTAATATAATTCGTGGTCTACCCGTATGACAAGTTGTAATGCATGCGTGCCGCCAAGCGTCATCATACTGACAGAAAAAAGTATGAACTAGGTAATTACCAACCCTACTACATTCTTTGGGCATGCCATAATTATGGCTATAAGTCCCCTCTTCGAGAAGTGGTTGGAAAGACGTCACTGCGTCCTCACCTTCCACATGACACAGGTCCTCACCGGACGTGGTAAGTTCGAGAGGTTTCTGCGCCGGATTTGTGCAAAAGAAACGCCCAGGTGTCATTATTGTGCGGATCGATCGCCTGGAGGACACGGTGGAGCTTATGGTTAAGGTGTGACGTTTGACTGTCTTGTCGGACGAACACTAGGTTCGTAAGGGCGAATGCTAAGCGTGGGTACTGGGCTCGAACTAGAGGTCAAGCAAATAGTGCTATTGGGTTTTTCCATTAGGAATTACTCTATAGCTGCCCAGAGTTTGGAAGTTGGTGGTATGATACCCCCATGCCTCTGAAAACACGTCAAGCTGTGGGTCCTGCACCTGATCTCTCTCCGGTCGTGTTGAATTGCCTTCCCATCTGACTATAAGATTAAAAGAACGGAGAGCGCGCCAGTGTCTGCGTACACACTTGTGCACTATAATATCTGCAGTATACATCAGGCTTCCAGGTTTCAGTAGGCATCAGGCCACCGTGATCAAAATTCGGTCTGGAGGACTATTATTAAAGATATGCTCCGTTTGGGTAATGACCACATGGACCGGAGCACAAAGAAATGTGACAGGCGGTCGCCTGCTTCTGCGCAGCAGTAATGCTAGCAAAGGAGGCGGCTGCACGTGCGAGGGAATGATCCTCACTCTTCAGCTCCCGGATCCAGACCCCGATTTCCAGCTACCGTAGGCGCAGGCTTGCGGATGGCGAGCAATGGGTAGCTCATCGACCCCGCCACGGCGCGTAGTGTGTCTCAAGGTGATACAAATCGTAGTGGTCCAGCTGGGTCGAAGCGTACTGTTGCCATGAGTTATGTGAAAGTGAACCCCGGGGCCCTAGAACGAAGACAAAGAAGGAAGAGGAGTGGTTTTTAGTTACTAAAAATCTGATATTCCGTTCTGCTCAGAACGGGAGAAGTCATTGGATAATTTCCAACCCAAAAATGAAAAAAATATACATTCTTTGTCTGTACATGTTGGGAAAACGGCTTCTTGGAGAGGCCGTAATCTACCAGGCGGTCCCAGTGTGGGTTTGTGGATGCTACAATATATTCTAAAAGTTTTGGTTCTAGGACTTGCCGGTTTCCTCACGATGTTTCCTCTCGCCGTTTTCAGCTACTTCTCTCAAAACGGCGAAGGGAAATCGTGTGAAGGGAAACATCATGTTAATAAACTAATATAAGTAGGTTTGTTCAATTTTCATGAAAAATCCGTAAAATCCGGATAATCCGGATTGGACCCAAAATCCGTTTTAAAAAATCCGGATTTTTAAAACACGACGGATTTGCATTCCCTAATCGCAGCCTATTCAAATCAAATCTTAATAGTTTTATAAACAATTTAATTCTTAGTGTTACTGAGAAACAAAAAAAATGCTAACAGTAATTTTTTTTTTTTTTTTTTTTTAATTATTGATAGGCTTGCGCTTGACCACATTTCACCTGATGGTAAGCGATCATGTGGTCGACGATGGAGCACGCTTGCCTAGAAGCAACCTATTCACTCTTGACTTAAAGACCCCTAGGTTGTAGCTATCAGGAAACACAGACCCCGGCAGGGAATTCCACTCTTTAGCTGTGCGCATAATAAATGTACTCCCAAAACGCTTTGTACGTATGGGTGGGATGTTCACCATGTACCGGTGGCGCATTGCCGTACGTCTAGTGGTCCGATGATGAAACGGGCTTGAAGGAATCAAGTTGTGCAGTTCCTGTGCACACTCTCCGAAATGCAACCGATAGAAAACCGACAGGCTAGCAACTCGTCGTCGATGCTCCAGACTTATTAATAATTTATTGAGTACATATTCTATGTAAAAAACTTTGCCTATACAAAAATTAAATTTAAGTTATTTGCCTTGAAAAATACTATGACGAATCGCTCATTAAATACTGTGAGAAATCAGACTAATATAGGCTTAATGACCGTCATTTCCGTGTCACTGGTAATTAATATTTGAAATAAACTATGTATTTTTTAATTTATTTATTTGATTATTTAATATAAATTAATATATTACCTTTATATTCATAGAATCAGATAAAGTGTTACTAATCATCTTGATCTATCGATTTTCAAATTAATCATCATTTCTGTCAGTCTATTTGAAAATTCATAAGATTAATTTGATCGGTGACGCCTTGACGTTTTAATTAATTAGGTATTATCGTTATTAGGCCTAATAATTCTATTAAGAAATCTCAGACGCTCAAAGAATGTTGGACTAGTTTTAAATGTATCATAGACTAGAAGATAAGAGCTTATCTGCTGTTCATTAATACTTCCCCGAATAATAAACTGACTCACTTATTAATTAATTGAAAATAAAGTCTGATAGTTATACTAGAGATATTTGTAACAAGTTTGCGGTCCATGTCGAAAATAATGTAGTTGACCACGCTAGGCTCCCGTGTTTCGGAAAGCATGGCTGTCTTTAGGTGTTTGCTATAGGGAGTGCGATTCTTTCTAAAGAAGATCGATTCGTATCGAGTTTTAAAAGATCGGTTTCCTAAAGATCGATCCGTTGGTAATTCTACAGATTCCTACTGAGTCCTATGTGAAGTCCTGAAGTACCAAAATATGACTCCTAATATTCATGAACTCGCACTGGGCCCGGCTTGGTGGATTACTCAGATTAACGAAGATCCGAGATACTTATTTGACTAGGTTCTAATAAAACATGCAAGAACAACCTATGTATAAAATGTTAGTTTAATCCATTTATTGTAGGTACGTTGCTCCCATCGCATCCGTATTTTTTTACCATTTTTGTAGGCCAATAGTGGCAATATATTCGCGGCGCAGGTGTGGCGAGGCAAAATATTCAATGGAGCAGGTTGACGACCCCAAAAACAAAAGGCATATTTTCACGATAAATTTTCTGACGTAAAATGTAGAAAAAACCTTTTCAGCGAATTGGAAATAATATTGTTTGATCGGCTTTTCTTCGAGTGGGAATAATAGGGAAGCTTATGAAAGGAGCTGTAATAAGACATTAAATTACAGAACGTTTTCTTGAGAAACGGTTTTACTTGGATTATTGCTCGTATTTTCCCACTCTGAGCCTCAAATACATGAATGAGCTGTAACGTAGTGTTTAAACAAACAGTAGAGTTTCGTTTTCGCACGTATCTCTAAATTGGATTGTAGAACTTCATTGAATTTGCCGAGCGGACTGTATGGACGGAACAAAGCGGATTACGTGTTGGCAACAAGCGAAAGCCGAGGATACCGGGTTTTAATTAACGGCGGCAAGCTTGCGAATGGACTCCCGAATTGTGACGTCACGATCGCCTCGTGTCCGTACAACGTGCCCTGCCCATGTGGTAAAAATGTACGTTTGTGTATGTTTATTTTGGTTAGCGACATAATTTTAGCGTATAGAACTGTGTTGATGAAGTGATGATACGATAGTATTGATCATAGGTGCTTACGCAATTTGTTTTCCCACAATGTTTGTGTTTTTCGCAAAGCTACGTTTGTTTGTCAATTTCTGAATACTGATAGTCTGTGACTGCAGGTATAAAAAGAAACTGTATTTTTTTTTATTAATTACAGCTCTAATGGAATTATTATTACTACCGATATTTTTTTTATTTGTACCATTTTGTTTCCATAGGAAAGATTACATACTTAGGTCTCCATTTTTAAAATGTCAATTAAATCACCATAAACGACTAACGATAAGCAAAGGAAATCTCATTAAATGCGTTTTTTATGACATAAAAACTGGGTCATCTTATCGCAGTAATACCGCGAATTTCTTCAAACAAACCAAGCTTTATTCTAAGACCGTTTTCACATTATCCGATCCGATATCGGTATCGGACGCCGATCCGATATCGGGGTAAGTAAAATGTATGAAATGCCGTGCTCCGATATCCGATATCGGGTCGGACAATATGAAAGATAGGTACATATTTCATACATTTTACTTACCCCGATATCGGATCGGCGTCCGATACCGATATCGGATCGGATAATGTGAAAACGGTCTTAACGTTATAGTGATTCATTCTATGTCGAAAGCTTCCAGACCTACCGATAACCTTCCAGTCACGGTTAATTAGTAGCTGGAGGAGTGTTTAGATTGGCTGCTGTACAATGAGCGCTCTTTGATCACCACAGATCGGAATTACGTAGAGTTATTTACGTACTTGCGTCGAAATGTTGATTTAGTGTGGATCTTCCCGGGATTTCTAATGGTCAATCCCGTGTGGTTACACAATATTACAAATAAATAATAGTAAAGTTTTCTCTTGCTCACGCAAGCTATGTTTTGCAAACTACTAATGTGGCAACATTCAAAATCTCAGACTTCATTGATGTAAGTTTGGCTGCGCCCTGCGTGCAGTGGTTTAAATTTAGTTAAAGTACCTAAATGCTGTTTTATTTAATAAATCTCGGGATTATTACTCTTTAAATTAATCTCAGGATTTAAGACATATCCACTCTATTCTTTCGCTGTATGAAATTAGTGTAAGTTCATAAATAACTCTACCTAATTCCGATCTGTATTGACCACGTCTCGCCTGATAACGAGTCTGGAATCGATTCGATAATGTACTTACGTATGACGCGACTCGCTTTTGTATTGTGATCCTTATCATCGCTCCATTATATCGGAAATTTGTAGCTCGTGGCGGTCCATTATAGCCTATAAATTGATTTTCTAATTAACTGATTTTATGCTCATGCTGAGTTTAAAATCTCTACTGTATAGATTAGTTTGTTTCAAGAGTTTTTACAAGGGGTTTAAATACAAAGAGGGATCATATTTTACTGTAAAATATTTAAATGAAAACTAGATAGCGATAAAGCTACGAATGTCTTGAGTATGTGAGTGAAGTGTGAGTGTGAACGCACCCACAATACAGGACAAAACCATAGGGACCCAGTAGGGCCGAAGCCTACTGGGGCCATAGGTTCTCTTCTTCCGGTGTCTTGGAACATTGACAAAGAAGGAATATAGACCGTAGGAGTGGACTTTACTCAGTAAATGTCTGACACGCCCTCCCGCTCCGCTTTATTTATTATTATTATTTATATACTCTTTATTGTACACCGTAAAAAAAAAACAAAAATTAAATTAAAAAAAAATACAATAATAACAACAACAACAATAATATATTTTATGACAAAAAAAATTATTTGTCAACAAAAAAAAAACTCACGATACAGAAGTTACTCCAAGTAAAACTTTGCCACACAAGTTAAAATTCCGAGTCGCTTTCTCATTTGAATTCATTATTGTATGTAGGTATGATGTTCTAAGGGTGAGTCGAATGACCTTTAACAAGTCCGCCCCGCCGGCGTCGCTCGCCGCAGGCATGGGCGTTTCCACGCTTACCTCAAACTTCACTAACGGTAGCTTTGTTTATACTACCTACCAGCCAGTGTATAATGCTTATCTGTTGTTTAGGTAAATATTTTTATAGAAGCTCAATATTTCCTATTAGGTTTTGTAGATATAACTATCAGTTAATGGAAAAATCTAGGCCATAGAGTCGCCTCCTTAGTATTTTTTTTCTGGCAATCATTTAGTTACTGCTTCCGGTCTTGGGCGGATCGGAAGATTGTGTTAGACTACTCTTATCTTCCTTCTTTGCATTTCGTGTTTTCCGAAGCCAGCCCATGGCCCCGTTCGCCATCCGGCAGTCTGGTAATAATCTGGACCGAGCCTAGTCGTCAACGGCGCGTTCTGTTCCACGCGCGTTTCAAGGAGATGTCAGCAAACTAGGGGCCCAGTAGGGTCAAAACCTACTGGGGCCATGGGCTTTTTTTTCGGTAGGGGAATCATCATCATCAATAATTAAAACCATAGAAACTGCGAAATGTGTGGTGTATAGGTACCTACTGAGTTGATAGGTTGATACACTTCTGTTTCCGACTCTTTCGGGAAATACAAACGTTAGGTTAGGTTAGGGGTAATTTAAAGGTTTGTTTATTTAACAAATAAGTAATTAAGTTTTGTTACTTTGTGTCGACAAACAACTAGAACAATAACAAGGATAATTATTGTTTAACAGAAATTAATGAATAGTATTCATTAAAATTTTATTAGGTATACAATAATACAAATAAGTTTACAAACTTAAAATAAAAGTATGTACAAGCTAATGAATAGTTATCCTTCTTCATTGATACCTTTTAGGCACGCATAATTGATAGAATATGTAACAACATACCTGCTCACAAGAGGTTGTAGGAGCTCGTAGCTAGATAATAACCGCCGCATGGGTTGATCTTCGAGGTTAAACAACGCTTGGCAAGGTTGGTTTGTGGATGGGTGACCATCTTAACATACTGAGTTGCCTTCGTGCCTCGGAAAGCACGTTAAGCCGTAGGTCCCGGCTGTCATTTGTACGTCTTTTGCAGTCGTTACGGATAGTCAGAAGCCAGTATATCTAACTCCAGTCTTGCCATGAAGTACTGTCTACTCCAGTTAATGGAGGTGGAGGTCTGGTAGGCAGCCGCTCCTCGTAAAATACTGGTATTCAGCTAAATCTGGCTTGACTGGAAGCCGACCCCAATATAGTTGGGAAAAGGCTAGGTAGATAAAGTAGATGACCTGCTCACACGAGCCTAAATTACTCTGTAGGTTCTTCAAAGTTTTAACGAGTTCTTATTTTAAATAGCCATTTGATGGAATAGTCCGACGTCTGGCACTAGCTAACGATCGTCTCTTTGAGTTCAAAGTTCCAACTGTTGTGCCTGTGTTCGTTCAGGGCACTGACCGACAATAGCTTACCTGATCGGTGATTACTTATGTACCTACAAGTATATTCAGCCGCATTTTCTAAGGTTGTATGTTAACACTAGCATAATTGATTTAGCTAGAAATAAATCTTCTGACTTAAACTTGAAGTCAAACCCTATTTTTAACATGACAACCTGTAAAACTGAGGCATTCAAGTAAGATTTAACTAGCTCTTAGTGAAAAAATTTCATTAGCTTTGTTAATATTTTAGATAATAAGCTATTGTTATGCTAATTTAAAACCAGTGTTCTAACCTCCACCGTACCAGTCGTATCAATGATAAAGTAAAACCAAACTAACAAAAAAAATAACTTGAAAAAGAAGCATACAATTTTAAAAATAAAGGCTCGCAAACTGGCCACTCCAGTCGTGACAATTCGGTGTTAGTTAGGAATATTTGCGTGATGAAAACAATATCCCTTTTCGGCTTAGCCACATATTTTGCCCTTGGGAATAGGTACACCTACACCAATGTGTATCAGTACAGAGAAATGTGAAACTTGCCTCCTTGGTCTTGCTTTAATGTTTGTTCGTTTGTTTCCAGAAAACACTCAAAAGGTACTGTCCATGGATAGCCGAGGGCGGGTCCTCCTGCTGCAGCGACCAGCAGCTGGACGGGTTGGCGACGCTGATCCTCCCCGCCGAGAACTTCCTGCAGAGGTGTCCCTCGTGCTTCGAGAACTTTCTGCTGCACATCTGCGCCATGACGTGCTCGCCCAACCAGAGCGAGTTCCTGTATCCCGCGGCAACTGAAAAGTTCAATGGTGAGATTAGTTTTTATTACTCTCTATACATAGAAGATGCCAGATAAATTTGGAATTAAGTACATTAGACTTTTCCCTTATATCTCTGCACTAGCTATCGGCCGCGGCTTCGCCCGCGTGGTGTGTTGATAAAAAGCAGCCTATATAAAAAATAACAAAATCGAAGAATACATAAATAATACGTTTCATTTTTTTTCCTGTTGACCAGGATAAAAAGTAGCCTATATGTTAATTCAGGGTATAACCTATCTACATACCAAATCGGTCCAGCCGTTTTTGCGTGAAAGAGTAACAAACATCCACATCCATTCTCACAAATTTTTACATTTGTAATATTAGTAGGATAGATACCCGAAAAATAAGCAATGAACTGTTATTTAATACTCAAAATTTAAAGGATTGGTATATGCTGATTCAAGATAGCTATATCTGTATCTTTATTTCCGTTTTTGACGCTATTCCACGACGTGGAATAGCTCCAGAGCAAGGTAAGCTCCAGATACACGTGGAATCCACGTGTATCTGGAGCTTACCTTAGCGATCCATCCCAGCTTCACACGAGAGTCAAAAATCTTTAAATTTCTCGGCTTTTCTCTACTATAATAAGCATGCATGCGTTATACTCTTAAACCGTAATGAATCTATTGTCTTTTGGTGATCTGCATAAAAAATCGTTCAGTTGTTTTTGAGTTAATCGCGTTCAGACAAACAGACGCGTTGGGGGACTTTGTTTTATATTATGTTAACTGTGGTTAGTTATTATGACTAGCATTTCTTGTATGTAAATATGTCCGGAGACCTAGTCAAACAACTTTATGGGACATGTAGACCAAGGGCGTTTGAGAGGAATCAAAAATAAATGAACAACTAATTATGTTAAGTACAACAGTACTTTACGTACTGTTCCACGCGCGCCTGAAAGAGATGTCAGCAAGAACGTAGGGGCCCAGCAGGGTCGAAGCCTCTAGGGCCATGGGTTGGCTTCTGACAGGACAACCCGAGACTCTGAAACGAAGACAAAGAAGGAACAAATCATCATCTGCCTAGCCTTTTCCCAACTATATTGGGGTCGGCTTCCAGTCAAGCCGGATTCAGCTGAATACGAGTATTTTACGAGGAGCGGCTGCCTACCAGACCTCCACAACCCATTAACTGGGGTAACACGGTACTTCATGGCAAGACTGGAATCAGATTTACTGGCTTCTGACTATCCGTAACTACTGCCAAAGATCTTCAAATGACAGCCGGGACCAACGGCTTAACGTGCTTTCCGAGGCACGGAGGAAACTCGTTATGTTAAGATGGTCACCCATCCACAGACCAACCTAGGCAAGCGTTGCTTAACCTTGAAGATCGACCCGTGCGGCTGTTATTATCTAGCCACGAGCTCCTCAAACAAAGAAGGAACAAAGAAGGAACAAATGAGTGGGTTTTAATCGGTAAAAGTCTGACATTTCGCCTGCTCCGCCCTATTATTATCCCACATAAAAAATTACAACAGCACCTGTTTATGAGAGATTTTCAACTGACTTTTGTATTTCTTTTTTTTCCAGAAACCCATGAGAGGATCACCACGTTGACTTACGACCTGAGCTTGGATTATATGCAAGCTACGTTTAACTCCTGCATACAGGTAAAGTACATACTCGTAACTTTTGATAACGTTTGTGAAGTGATTTGAAAGGAAGGGGAGTGAATGATAGCGTTAGGTCTCTTGTACACGGCACGTTTTACAACAGGCTCCCCCAGTGATCCATATAACACTGATACTACACACGGCGGCGAAAAAACCTACCATGTACATTTTTTTTTTCTTTTTACTATACATAGGCTCGCGTTTGACCACTATCTTACCTGATGGTAAGCGATGATGTGGCCGACGATGGAGCACGCTTGCCTAGAAGTAACCTATTCACTCTTGACTTGAAGACTCCTAAGTTGTAGCTGTTGTGTGTGTTGTTGTTGTGTGTGCATGAGGCCTAAGGGTTGATAGCGGGAGAAAGGTAGAAGGAAATGTGGTGCACCGACACGAAGTAACCTGGGACAAGGCCAGGAAAATGGGACCCAATAGAGTCTATACCTGGTAGGACCACGCTGAATTCCTGAAAGGGAAGCAGTAGTCTTGGATCACAAAGGATAACTGGACAGGTGTGGTTTTAGCCAGTAAAAGTTTAACTTGCGCTCTCGCTAAAAAAATAACATTATCCGACACTAGGAATTACTCCTGTATTGTAGGTGCGTTCATAAATATGTGAAGTCTCATACACAAGACGCTCAGAACTGAAACACCTTTCTATGGACCATACAAATATTTGTACGGGAGTCGAATTCGTTACACCCAGTGTGGCAGTCCATCGTTCAACCACTGCCTCAACCATGCGCAATTATTTGATGATTTATCACTTCCAAAATAAAGGCAGCAGGAAGATATGAACAAAAGACTAAGAAAAGAGTTTCGGTTCAACAAAATAATGGTGACAATGCGCTAACGCTGTTTATTACACATTGACAGAAACCTGAGCTTATCTTTTCATTTGAATTGTAAACCATTCTAGTTTGCCAGGAATTAATTCATGACGATTGTTGATGACGAGTTATTACGTTGAATATCGACAGCTTCATATTATATTTCTAATAAGTAGTAATGATGACTTCATGAATGAGTTGACGCGGTGTGAATGATTTTCGTGTAAAATGTAGTACAATCTGGTCACACTAACTTGACGCATCTCTGAAATGCGAGCATCCCTCTGCTTCCCACCGCATTCCCTTAGATCGCCAGGCAAGTGTCAGATATGGTCAGCATCTTTGTTATCGATACGCGCGTCGATAATTTGGCTAGTTCTCTGTTGTTGTTATATTGTTTTTGGACATTATTTCATCGACGCCAAGCGTCAAGTTAATGTGACGGAGTTGTAGGTTAATGTAAATTCAGAACTCATATGGGTCATCACTGTCTTAAGTAAGTAATACATCAAAGCAATTGCCTCTTTTATATTTTGTTATTGAACTTCCTTATCGTGCACAATAGCATTTTGTGAGAGCAATTAAGAGTCGACGTGTTTTGAATGCTCTTTGTTTGATAATATTGATATGCAAATTTTCTATTTTTTTCCTCCTTTTTATTATTATAAACAAATTCCCCGAAGTCTTTGAAATTAACTGTTTTTTCCTACTACTATATGTAGTCCAGTGCCTGGGGGTATTACCCAGAATTTTTTTGACTGTGGACGGATTTTAAAAAGAAAACTGCGGAGTGTAGCTGATAGAAGGGTCATTGTACATTCGACACACATTCCATTCCCCATTGTTAAAAATATGTGTAAACTCGCCACAAATTTATTTTTTCTTAATAAAATATTTTGGAGTATTGTAAACTCGTCACACGTGTTTTCTACGTACAGACAGCAAAGAAATCAAACACAAGAATAAAAAAGATAATCATGTATTTTTTTAAATTATAGATAATCTTTATCCGCGCGTCTAAGTCCGCCTTTGTAAAATTATGTGCAAGAAGTTTAAATAAATAAATAAATATTATCACAGTTTTAATTGCAGTATCTAATTCGCAGCTAAATCTACATCACTACTTGCTGATTTACCGCTAACATATACTACTATTTCTGTTATTACTTTCTCAAATCACAGAACTATTATTATTAATTCACTTAATTCTAAAATTGAAAAAGCAGTTTTATAATGTTAAAATAATATTGCACATAAATTTGTAATTGAGAAGTAAAAAATTAAGAGTATAAAAGATGGAATAAGCAGTTACTTAAACGGGCAAAATATAATTAAAAACATAACTCTACGAATTATTATTTATAATCAAAGTAATATTTTGAATAATTTAATCACAAAGAGCGGTCGCCTCCTTCTGCAAAGCAGTGATGCTAGCGAAGGAGGCTGCCGACCGCGAGCGCGTGAGAGAACGGCCCTCACACCGCCGCCGCGCGCCGCCGAGATCCCGATCCCCATTTTCCGACCACCGCAGGTGCGGGCTCGCGGATGGTGAGCACTGGGTAGCTCGCCGTCCGGCAGTCTGGTAATAACCTGGACCGAGCCTAGTCGTCAACGGCGCGTTCTGTTCCACGCGCGCTTCAAGGAGATGTCAGCAAACTGTTGGGGCCCGGTAGGGCCGAAGGCCCTGGGGAACACGGAAAATCCGAAAGGTGCTCACCGTGTCCCCCATATCGAAGGCAACGAAAGAACGGGGTGGGGTTTATTAGTCAGTAAGAGTCTGACACGCCCTCTCGCTCCGCCCAAGAGCGAGAAGTCATTCTGATGATTCCACTACAAAAAAAAAATGAGTGATTTCATTTAGCAGTAAGAAACTGGCGGCATGCTTATAATTTTATAACTTCAGGTTTAAGACTGTTCTATTAAACTGATTTACATTTTTACTTCACAAGTTTCACAACAGTTATAGAAAAAATGAATATTATTACTTAACTTATTATATAAACTTTTGATATATTTCCTTATTTATTTTATTGTTAACCAAATAATTCATTTGGGTTTGAAGCGTTTGTTTCATATTAAAATTATGTAAAAGCTAGAACTGTACTTGCTAACGCTACTTTCCTTAAAAATAGCATGAAATTAAAATGTGAGTCGAGTTTACAACAAGTTTTATTAATAAATAATATTTTTTGTGGTTGTGACGAGTTAACAATGGATGTATGGGAATTTTCAAAAGTGTGGCGAGTCGACAATGTGACGAATGTACAATGACCTAATAACAGACATAAAAAGGATTACCTATTTAAAAATTGTGATCTTGATTTAAAAAAATAAAAATAAGGATTACTTTAGTTCAATTAGTATCTCAAGACCTACGAGTTCGAATTGAAAACTTCTTTCAATGTTAGATAACCCATTTATCGAGGAAAGTTATAAACTATATAACATTACGCTACAACTAATAGGAGTTCTTTCAGTTGCTATTTGCGTTCAAAGGCAAAGGATGATGTGTGTGTGTGTAAATCCTAAGTCTAGTCTATTTCTATTTAAAAGTATTTATTTCATGAATTCTTGAAAGATATAAATCATCTTGACAGCGCGTATTTTCGTCGATCCTTTCTCAGCTCTATCTAATATTTATTTTGCTTGTATTTGAACTCGGGCGTTATCAGAGAAATGGCAAAGTAAATAAAGCCTCACGTGTTGAACGTGGTGTGGCGACGAGTACAAACGTGCCGTACGCTCATTATCTTGTCGCCTGAAATGCCAATTGAATTATTTTATTTAAGAACGAGCTGAGATAAATTCAGTTCAAAAATTAGAGGAACCCGCTTTTTTTGGGAATGTTAAAAATAAACACCGTATAAAGGTGGACTTAATGCCTTAGGTATTTTCTACCAGTCGGCCTAAGGGTTTTGCTATTTTTTTATTGAAATCATCAAATAACTTTTCAATAAAGAGTGCCAAAACAATCATATACAATTTTTCTTGTGTTCACTCAGACTATAGATCCAACGTTATCCTACTTAATATTATTATTATTAATTATTAATATTATAAATGCGAAAGTTTGTGAGGATGGATGTATGTTTGTTACTCTTTCACGCAAAAACGGCTGGACCGATTTGGTTGAAATTTGGTATGTAGTTAGGTTATACCCTGGATTAACATATAGGCTATAGGAAAAAAAAAGAAGCGTGATCTTATTTATTCTTCGATTGTAAATAATATTTCGACTAAAGTCCTCTTTATATCGTATGTTTTTTTTTTTATGAGAAATCATCAAATAACTCGCGGGGCGAGTAGGAGTATCAGACTTACTAATCAAAATCCACCCGTGTTGCTTCTATTGCCCCAGTAACTCTTTCGAACGACTCCTAAGTCCTGGCAGGCTTCGTCCCTTGTGGACCCCGTATATTTTCCTTAAAGTTCTTGGAGGCGCGCGTTGAAAACAACGCGCTTTTGACCCGGGCCTATCCTTGGGCGAGGACACAGCGTTGCTCCGCCCAAGCGGGGCAGACGTTGCCCGACTCCTATACCTTTGTGAAGCCAGGCGTAACATTACGGTTGAAAACATTAGTCGAGAAAACGAACTCTGTCCAGACAGATCCAATTAAAACTTTATACAACATTTCTATTTTTGATGTTATCTCGCCTAGCCTAGTCTATTTATATCTTTTAAATTATACTTCTGTCGCAATCTCATCTATATCAAAGTATTTACCTGCTAATAACTTCCACTTGACCTATCATCGGTCCAACTAACTTTGATAGAGTTTCTGCTTTCTATGTGAAAGTAATTTTATGAATGGATGCTTAGAATCAATGTTTTATTATCATTTGACAAGCGTGTTGGTTTACTGGTCAGTGGCACTGACTGCTATGTTGCAGGTCGTGGGTTCGATTCCCCATACGATTTCTTAGGACCTATGTTTGTGATGAGCACAACGATCATTAATTGGTTCTATGTGTAATTTATCTATAATATGAATTTGTATGTATTTAGAAATATTTAAGTATATTTTACGTCTATTACTCGTACCTGCTTAGTTAGGGACTAGATACCGTTATGTGAAAGTTTCAAGCTTAGCCGGAAGGCATTAGCCGGAAGGCATTAGCCGGGATTAACGCCGGGTAGAAGAAGACCGTTGTGTGAAAGTTGTGGAATGATATTATTATTATAAATTTTGACATTATAAAATACCTTTAAATAGTCTAATTAAAATTATTTTAATTTACCTTTTTCCCCAAGGTGCAAGCGCCATCAACCAACCAGTTGGCTCTGGACATAATGTGCGGCGAGTACGGCGCGGAGTACTGCACGCCGGAGCTGTGGTTCGACTTCATGGGCAACGCGTCGGCCTTCGCGCCCTTCCAGATCAACTACGTCAACGAGCCCGTGCCCGAGCACTCGCTGGTGCCGTTCGATCCTGTCACCAGACCCTGCAATAAAGGACCTCCCGTAAGTTTTTCTTTCTTTTTATTATTGTTATTGCCGCCGTAGCACGTTAAGCCGTAGGTTCCGGCTGTCATTTGTAGATCTTTGGCAGTCGTTACGGATAGTCAGAAGCCAGTAAATCTGACTCCAGTATTGCCATGAAGTACCGTGTTACCCCAGTTAATGGGTTGTGGAGGTCTGTTAGGCAGCCGCTCCTCGTAAAATACTGGTATTCAGCTAAATCCGGCTTGACTGGAAGCCGACCCCAATATAGTTGGGAAAAGGTTAGGCAGATGATGATTATTGCCGCCAAGGATATCGATACGCGCGATATAGCCCGAAGAATTGGCAGTTTGCAGGGCACATTGCTCCTAGAATAGATGGTTGATGGGGACGGTTGTTGTGGCGACCAGCAGTGGATGTCTTTCGGCTGAAATGATGATGATAATTAATCTTATTCTTTTTTATTTATCACACAAAATTACTAATTTTAAAATTGGCTTTTCTCTACTTTTTGAGTTGAGTTTCTGTGTTTATTCATTTCAAAAACTCAAAATTCAAGTCTAGATAAAATCTCAAAAATATGGTTCCAATACAAATTGAATAATTTCTAATCAAACGAATGATCAGAAAGATTGTAAGTTGACTGTAAATGGTAATAATGATACCTGATATATGGCGTGATATTAGTATCACATGTTATCGAAGATTTTTATCAAAACTCTTTTGCATACTTACCATTATAATGACAACCAAACTAACGAATTTATAATATAGTGGGAATTTTCTCACAATTATTAAAATATTATTATGAAATCATTATAAAAGCTGTATTTATAATTAAAATAGCTGTGTGTGCAGATCAAAGCTTTTATAAAAAAAAATGATTTATTATTAAGAAATGATCATTTACCCCAGTTAATGGGTTGTGGAGGTCTGGTAGGCAGCCGCTCCTCGTAAAGTACTGGTATTCAGCTAAATCCGGCATGACTGGAAGCCGACCCCAATATAGTTGGGAAAAAGGCTAGGTAGATGATGATGATGATGAATAAATGTTACACAACTTAATAATACCTGTTGTTTCCAGGGCCAGCCCGGCTGCTCGTGCCTGGACTGCGACGCGTCGTGCCCCGCGCCCCCCCCACCGCCGCCGCCGCTGGTGCCCTTCACGATCCTGGGCGCCGACGGGTACGCCGTCATCATGGCCATCGTCTTCGTCATCTTCACCACGCTGTTCCTCAGCGGCGTGTTCTGCTGTACCCCTCAGGAGAATGTTGTTGGTAAGTACGGATGGTTGGTTTTTTGGAGGAAGGATGTTGGTAAACCGTTCAAATGTTTGGAGAGTTCTCGTGTCTCTTTTACTTTAGAGAATTTTCAGTTGCCATTAAGTCTCCTGCTGTCTCTATCACGTATAGGTGTATTATATTAACTGAATGACTTTTAAAAGTGTCTTTAAGTTGTCATTTGATTTGGAAAGTAAAGAGCAATTTTAAGGTGATTGCTCGCGAAATTCCTTTCAAAAATTATAGTGTAGAAAAAACCTAGCATTTTTGAATTATTAAGAAAACTTAACAATTGATTTGAAAATTTTAATTCCGCGGAGTTTCGCTACAATCAGAACATTCACCTTAAAGTCAACTATTACAATGTCATCGGCCTCCAAACATTTGAATGCCTTTTTACCATAAGTAGAATTTTTAATAAAGGAGTAGGTAGGATATCCTTAAGAAATGAACAAGTTAGGTACTATTTTTCATATTATATTACCTTTAAAACTACAATACATTTTCATAAAGTAACTAGTCATTTATTTACGCTGTAGGTCATGTAATACATAAAAGGTGAACCTTTCACACTTTTGTTTTCGGAGTGATGAAAGACGTATTGTCAATACATTAAGTATATATACTACATTTATTGGTTATTTACTTGTTTCTAATAATATTATATACTTTATTTAATCTCATTATAACAATGGATAAGGTGTTGGAGCGTAGCTAATAACAAGTAATAGGATTATAATCATTTTATACTGTATATAATTTCTTTTGGATTTTTCTCTACTTACTAATGTAGTCTTTAAGTTAAAGTATAAAACCAGCAGAAGGACTTATTTATCTTTATTAACTGGTTGGAGGATTCGAAAATTTTCTTTAAAAAAATATATTATTTGGCCTTGCCCGTAAAATGTATTACATATTATAAGTTTATATCAACAAACACTTAACCTATAATTATGATGGCTAAGTAATGGAAATTGTATAGCCCTGTTCTATTACTTTGGTAATTACTATGAACGGTAGAGTGCTTCATAGCAATTACCAAAGTAAGAGTAAAACTACCTTATTGACAAATGACGAATCGAATCGACAGTCTTCATTCTTGTCTAATTATTATTATTAATTTATAATATGTATAAGTTTGTAAATAGTAACTTTACTGCTGCAAACTTAAATAATTATACTGCAGTGTATATACAAATATTTTAGACTGAAAACCTACAAAACTTTTTGGTTTGACAAGTTCTTTACTCTAAATATTCAACTCGGAAGACATAAAGATCCAAATGCAAAACTGCAATGCGATGTTGCAGCGTAAAAATTTGTGAGCTCACAAGATGCAACACAAGAAATTGCAATTCTGCCGTCCAGCCCCTAAAGCGCAGTAAAAAAGCGTAAAAAACTCATGTTTTTCTGCGCTTTAGGGTCTGGACGGCAGAATTTATTCGCATCACACATTGTATGGTCACTGAACCGATGCTCCGCAGATTTCTGCGTTGCGGCGTCGTATCACAGTTTTGTGTGGAAATCCTAATAATGTGTCCGCGGCGTGTTTACATAACCTGTATATTCGAGCAGGGCCTTGTCTAAATACAGAGAGTTAGGGCCGGCGCCCAGTGCCGTCATAGCACGGCATGCAAAGCATTTTATTACTAGTCAAGTTTAGAGTTCATGTTACTTTATTTCGACACCACGATGCTGTGACGTGCCGCGGGATGCTGTGGCATGACGCGGCATGCTGTGGCATGACACGGCATGCTAAAGCACAAACTGCCATGCCACGGCATGACGCGGGATACCGTAGCACAATCTGCTGTGCTATGCTATGCCATGCCAGCAGTGGGCGCCGGCCTCTAGGGAGGAAGTTGATGAGTAGTTAGTGAATAAGGTAGCGGGTAGAGTAGCCGGTGGTACATAACGATGGGTGTTGGGACAGAGGGCTGGGCGCGCGGCGGCGAGGCGCGGCGGCGCGGCGGGCCCGAGACCAGTCCGCTGCACTCGCACCGCTCCAGTACGTACCACACACACCTCACACGCGCCTTCTGTGTTGTGACCACGCGAGCGCTAAATGTACTGCTAGGGGCAAACGATTGTACGATAACTTACTTCATAAAAATCTGCCTGTACCTATTTTATAAAGAAAGATTTTACGAATAGTATTGCATATGGATTTCGTCAATAGCATAATGGCATACATTGATTAACTAAAATTCTATTAGTTGTCTCTCTCTAATGTTCGTATCTCATACGAACAAAGTCAAATAGAACCGTAAAAATAGTCAAAAAGTTTGATAAATCGTCTCGCCTTGGCGTATCAGTCAAAGTCTGACTCTCTCTAGTTCCGCTTAGACCGGGAGAAGTATTATCCTAAGTATTATCCTGTGACTGACTTGTTGAATTCAGATAGTTGCCATGCAAAGTACTGATATTTAGTGCATCAGGTTAGACTAGAAGCCGACCTTATAGTTGGGAAGGTTTAAGCAGATAATAATGCCTAGAAGATTTATTGGTTCATACAATCGTTTGCCATCTATCATATTACTGCACTGAGGCTTGGCAATACGTGGATGATGATGTAGAGTTTTCTTCAATACACTCGCACGTTCTCATTTCACCCATAGTCCTGTAGTTACTGTTTTTTTTTTTAAACTAATCTAAATTTGGAAAATATGGCACAATTTTACAACGCTCATACATATGCATGTCTCACCATTACAAGTTTTGTAGCACGGAGTGTCACAGGGTGACTTGCTAGTCTGTAACAAAAGTCGATTCAACTTTCAATTCATAAATTATGACACTCCAACTCCTTAATATTTATATTCTGTTCAATAAACCCGGAGACTAAATTGACATAAGTAATGTCAAAATTTCTATAGGAATGACGCCAGTTCTTTGGTGTTGAAATGTCATTTTAGTCTCCGGAATTATTGAACAGAATATACCTTTATGAAACTATATGTAGGTATAATTAGTTATGCACTTAATTTAGTTATATAAAGGTCAATCGACTTTTGTTGCTGACCATATCTTACTTTTTTCGTGTTAGTTTAAAGGTGAGTGTAGTAAAGTTAGTAGTGTGGTTCTTGCACATAACTTGACGGCTGTCACGTTGCTTCCTCCACATGAACATTACAAAATACTCAGGGGCAATTTCAGCTCGTCGATCTGTGGAATTGGAAAACTCGAATTGTGACAATGTGTGTGAACTGTATTAAGATAGATCTATATTGTGCACACGCGGGCCAAGTCGCGGCCTCGCGGGCCGGACTGGCCGCGTCGGTCTCCATACAATTGATATGGCAACTAGAGTTGTAGATCTACGCTACGCGACGTGGTTCTGCGTCAAATCAGGCCTGGCCCATGTGTATTTCGGTCTAGTCCCAGTCGGTAGTTCCCGTTTTAGTCTAACTTAACAACTATTTCTCATTCCTAATATGTAGAAACAAATTCCTTGCAACTCAATTATAATTCAACATACGGTAATTTAGGTCTAAATTCCTAATCATTTGATTAATATCAAATTCAGATGATTGGTTTTTTCTTACTAAATTTAGGTAAATTCTCAAAACTTTCAAAATTATTTAACACTAGGTAGATATAACATTTTCGTCACCTTTCTTTATATATTTTTTTATATCGGTAACATTATGATGAAAGTATACTGCTTATACTTCGCATGCTTTATTTGTATCTATGTCTACTCACATATAATTTGTTATTCGTCTATGTATGTCTTATGTAATGTCCTAACTTCTTGTATTTGTATTTGAACAGTATTTGTCTGTAGGTGAAAGTATTTGTAAATGTATAGTCCTTGTACATGTACAATGTTTTGTTTTTAATGTTCAACAAAAGTCTATGCATGTTCTACTAATGGGGTTTAAATAAATAATATATTGTTCTAGTTTCTGAACGTAGTCATGTTTGAGTGTCGTGAGCGTTTTTGGCATGTCAAATAGTTGAAAACCTATAGGGAAATTTAAACTTAAAAAGGAAAAGTTATTGAGGAAATAGATGTTTGTAACTAGGTCGGTTGGAAACAATGCATGGACTTTGTATTTTTCGTTACTATACTGCAGTCAGATATAGCTCTCTGTGAAAGTAGCTACCACTAATAGTGCGATTTAGCTGTCTTTAGAAGTAACAATCCATATTTTTTTCATCTAATTAAAAAATAAATCTTGCAAACTATTTATTTTCTGAATATAAAAAAAAAACTAACCTTCACTAATAAAAAGCTACTTTTCATGAGCTACATCTGTCCGCAAGCCTAAATAAAAAAAACTAATCTGGTTAACGCACAGGTGTAGCGTCGGAGAACAACCAGGAGATGACGACGAACCCGCCGCCCGCGGGCTGGGCCGACCAGCCGGACGGGGCTGCTGGTGACGCGTCCTTCTTCGAGAAGCTCGGAGCGGAGACTGAGACCAGGATGGAGGACTTCTTCCAGTGGTGGGGGACCATCATGGCTTCTCGGCCGTGGATTGTACTCTTTGTCGGTAAGTGCTTGTAGATGTCGTGACTGTTTCAACCAGTAGTAAGTGTTTAGAAACAAACTGTGACGTGGCCTTGGAATGCAAAGGTCAACTGAAGGAACACATTTGAGTTTTAGTCCGTAAAGCTCAGACACGCCCTGAAATGATCAAAGTTGTTGATAATTTCCCACAAATTAGTATTGTCAGTTAATAGGACTTTGTGCTGTTCTGTGGCACTTGTTCTCTATGCTACAGAATATCACGTCTTGCGGTCAAAATCCATCTCTGTTCTTACAGTTGCCTTCCAGGGCTTCGTTTACTCTTTCGAACAATGCCGCAAACCTGGTAGGCACTGACCCTATTGGTACCCGTCAAAATCGAGTTCCTAAAATGCTCGTGACTATCTAAAAACTCCGATTTTAATCACATCCTTTTGTTTTTCCCATACATAATGCTAAACTAACCCTTATTGTCCCCAGGTCTCTGTGTAGTGGTGGGCCTAGGCCACGGCATCAGCTATATGATCGTGACGACGAACCCCGTGGAGCTGTGGGCGTCGCCCAACTCTCGCTCCAGGCTCGAGCGCGAATACTTCGACTCGCACTTTGAACCCTTCTACAGGTGAGCTTGGCTTTTGCGTTACGTGAAGTGTTGTCCTACAAAATATAGGTATTTTAAAATTATAATTTGAGTGCGTCTAATGAAAGCGCGACCTGGAGTTTTTTTTTTAATTTAATTGGCTACATTATTCAACCGCAATTGTAGGAAATAAAAACAAATTGTGAAGTGTCAAGACATGAGTCTACTACTAGTTAGTAAACCACATACACATTTTTTGGATTAAACCTCTTTTTCTCAGGTCGCGCTTCCATTAGACGGTCTGTATAATATTCCCAGTTACACAGCGATTTTATCAACCTCAGTTAAGAAGTGGCCAAACGCGAAACAACAATTATTCTTCTTCTTTTTTTTCGTATCCATTTGACTTTTGATTTTGTCCGACCAATATTTAGCTACCTGAAAAGCTCTGTCGTTGGCCTCGTAGGTCGACAATTATTAAGAAAATATAAGGACTCTAATATCTGACATTTTATTTTGCTAATTTTGTTTTTTTTTTTCTCTAGAAACGAGATGTTGATCATCACGTCCAAAGGCCTGCCTAAGATCGAGCACAGAACTCTGAACGGCGTCGTTAACTTCGGACCTGTCTTCAACGCAACCTTCCTCAAGGATGTGCTGGACTTGCAGAATAAAATCATGGGTAAGAAGCACTGTGACGTCTCCGTGTGTATGTGTGTGTGATAGATGTGGGCGACATTTCGGGGTGGCTAGGTCCAGCAGTTGAAAAAAAAGAAAGAAAGAAAAAGAAACATGGCGCATACCAGTTGAAGATCTTTCAGCTGAAATGATAAATTCTTATTTAATTATTATCGAGTAGCGTATTAGTATTAGTCACTACTTTCTGCATTCTTATAAAGTATATCACATCAGTGTTGAGATTACTTCGGAATAATAGCCCATTTTTGATAGTATGACGGATAACAGGACTGAATGGAAGATAAAAATCGTGTTACGCCGACCCCAAGTAATATAGAATAAGGGCAAGAAGAAGAACAATAGCCGCCCATTTTTGATCTTAAAGACTTATTCATGTCAGTACTAATTTTTAATTTGTTTGTCCAGCTCTGGGCAACAAGACAGGCATCCAGGACATCTGCTTCGCGCCGCTGACGTCGTCGTTCAACGGGCCCATCAACCCGTACGACTGCGTGGTGCAGTCCGTGTGGGGCTGGTGGCAGAACGACATCGACAAGTTCGAGGAGGTCGAGGCCAACAACGAGTACCTCAACACTATACTCAACTGCGCCAGGTAAGCAGTGCATACTTTACTCATGTCATTAACTAGATATACAACTCGGTCACATTAAGGCGATTAACACACGACACTGCGCACCGCCGCGGTAGGCGGTGAAGCGGGTCTCATGTCACATTGGTCTCTAATAAATCCGTCGATGCCTAACACAAGTACACCAACCCGACCGCGTGGTCGAGCGGACGAAATTCCCTTTATAGTCACCACCATCCGCGGCGGTGCGCGGTGCCGTCGTGTGTCAATCGCCTAACTTGACGTTTGGCGTCGATGAAGTAATGACCAAAAACAATATAACAACAACAGAGAACTAGCCGAATTATCGACGCGTGTATCGATAACGAAGATAAGCTAAGGGAATGCGGGGGAAACAGGATCACCCTGTTCCCACCCCCGCATTCCCTTAATTCGCCTAAAGAATCGTCCTGAATTTTAAAATCTCGCATAAAATTGTTTCCACTATTGCTTATAAGCTGCACAAAAATTTTGTTCACTCCAGCATAAAGATGAGCTATTTGATGAATTGAAAATAACGTCTAACTGGCAACAAGAATATCCAAGTGCGTGTCCTGTGCATTAGATGTAAAACGTTCTTATTGTTTATTTCGCCCATAGCAACCCGTACCTGCCGGACTGCCTGGGCTCGTACCGCGGGCCCGTCCTGCCCGCCATCGCGCTGGGCGGCTTCCTGGCGCCCGGCGAGCCGCTCAGCAAGCGCTCGCGCTTCCACGAGGCCAGCGCGCTCATCCTCACCTTCCTCGTCAACAACAAGCACGATAAAGAAGAGGTATAACCCCTTTAACCTAATAAACGGTAATAAAACTAAACTAAAAACTACCCTGCCGGTAGCTGGCAAACAGGTATGAGTGATAAGCGATTCCGAGATGTTTTGGCAATCGAAAGTATTCGATTCGTTAAAATAAACCATCGAGTCAATCATCGCTATTCGGTCGACAAAATAATCGAGACGTTTTTCGATTGTTTCGAGTCAACGGAATCGACCGCTAGTTTTTGATTGTACGAATCAGTCAATCTCACTAGAAACTCGTAAACCATCGAGGAACAACAGACCGAATCGGACTCGTGTTGAAAATCGAAACGATCGAGAACTTTCGAACAATCGAATAAAACTTTTCGCCATCGCGCATCGCTACGCTCTACCAAGCCGAACTGTAAACTAGGGGTGTATGGGCTTTCATCCAGGGGAAAACAACTCTTCATGAATATAATTATATAACTATAACTGTGGGACCAACTCTAAATTTAGAATAATGAATAAAATACTAACATCAAAATATAATTTCGACAATTTATAGTATAAGTATAGATGTCTAATAAACTCTTAACCCCTGGAAGGATGCCAGACGTAGTGCGATGGATTTCTCGCAGTGTTAAACGTACATAGTTATAAGAGAATTGCTTCCAACTGCCATTTCCTTGAATTAATCTCGGTAATATGTTGCAGGAAGTCGCTGACGGCGCGCCTTGTCAGCGACTGTTGATTGGTAAAAGAGAAAACACCGGGTTTCCAATTTCAGCCCCAACTAAATTAATGTTTTTCTTTCTAGACCTTTTGTTTTACTAAACGAGTTCATTCTTCATTTGATCGCTTTTTTATTTTCTTATCCTCGGTTTTGGTCCTGCAGTTCCATCGCAAAGACTCACCCATTGTTTTTGTTAAATTAAGGTTCACTCATAGGTGCGATTTGACTTGCGACAAGTCGATTTATAACTGTAAAAATCTTGTGTAGATGACACGTTTCACGCGTGGCTAGTCTCATAAAAAAGTAAAGCAATAAATCCAGATATCTGAACGCGTACTACGCGCGTATTTCCACTATTTATAGAATGCATGAGAACTGCATGTTGGCTTGTACAGGTAGAATCAAATTTAATGGCATCTCTGAACACTATTTGCAGGTGTTAACTCATGTGACAGTAGTTCCATGGGGGGTACTTAGCGAATTGTACTCCAGTCGACATTAAGTTTGAATCGACCTGCACATATTTCGCAAAGTTTGAGTGACTCGGAAAGTTTGAGAACCAGAAGTTTGAGTTCTCATAACGATCTTAATAAAATATCGTGTCGCAAAGTAGTTTCACACCTATGTAGGGCAACCCGGTCCAAACACAAACATTTACTATAAAGTTAACATTCTCCATTTATTTCCAGTTAAAACCAGCATTAGAGTGGGAGAAAGAGTTCATCCAGTTCATGGAGAACTACACAAAGACGCAGATGCCTGCGTACATGGACATCGCGTACACTTCGGAGCGTTCGATCGAAGACGAGTTAGATCGGGAGTCGCAGTCCGACATCTCCACGATACTGGTGTCCTACTTTATCATGTTCGCGTATATTGCTATCTCGCTCGGACGGTTCACTGGCTTTTCCAGACTGTTGATCGATAGTAAAGTTACTTTGGGTCTTGGAGGTGAGTGATTGTGATATTTATTATTTTATCTTACAATATTTTCTTGTAATGACATAATCTTTTTTGTAATGCTGGCCATATACAGTCAGGATATTATAATCGTATTTGGAAAAAAAGGCAAGTCAAAAAGGAGCTCTAAATTTCCCACTACCACTACTCAGGCCTCTCTAGAGAAGGAAGGGCTGTAATCCCTCACGAGCGAGTAGTGCGAGTGCCTGGTGTCTTCGAAATTGTAGGTTCAAGGACGTGTCGATATTTTCCGTCGCCGTTTTGAGAGCATTGATGTTGAAATCAATTAGTCAAAGTTATGTGCCATGCTGGGTTTGAACCCGCAAGCTACAACTCGTGAATCAGGACCGTTACCAGTTGGCCATCGCTGCTAACAAGGTTACGAATTCAGAGATATATTTCCAATTGTGTTAAATATGAAACAAAAAAGGTCGCTACCATCTTTATTCTCCTCACAACACTTCACATAAAACGCATATCTCAATAAACAATTGCGTCCCACAGGAGTATTCATCGTGCTGGCGTCGGTGGTGTGCTCGGTGGGCATGTTCGGGTTCGCGGGCGTGCCGGCCACGCTCATCATCATCGAGGTCATCCCCTTCCTCGTGCTGGCCGTGGGCGTCGACAACATCTTCATCCTCGTGCAGACCAACCAGCGCGAGGGCAGGCGCCCCAACGAGACTGTAGCCGAGCATATTGGGAGGACGTGAGTTTGTTATATTTTTATTATAGTATGCAATTTGAAATGTTTTCTCAACAATTGGGTAGTATTTTGTATTAAAATGTAGCTATCCAAAGTTGCAAATAGAAAGAATTTTCTAATCTTTCCAATATTATGTAAGTTTAGAAACTGGTCAAATCAGTTGAAAAGGAAAACTGACAAATAAAACAATAAGGATACACACACTGAAATTTGACATCACCCGCATTAGGTTATGTGTGTAAAAAAACTGTGTAGTGGTAAGCTGACGATGGAGCACGCTTGCCTAGAAGTAACCTGTTTACTCTTAACTTGAAGACCCCTATACTCCATTCTCAATAGACATTTAAACAAAAAACATTTTACTGTGTATTCAACCGATTTTGACTTTTATTGCGTTTTGTAGAAGGGTTATAATGTCATTTTCCTTGTTCAGACTGGGTCAAGTGGGTCCGTCCATGTTCCTGACGTCAGCGTCGGAGTCGGTGTGCTTCTTCCTGGGCGCGCTGTCGGACATGCCGGCCGTGCGCGCCTTCGCGCTGTACGCGGGCGCCGCACTGCTGGTCGACTTCCTGCTGCAGGTCACCTGCTTCGTCGCGCTGCTGGCCATCGACACGCACCGACAGAATGCTAACAGGTTTGTAGCCTACTACTGACACACCAATACAAACCTATTTGGTCCCGTTAATCGCCACTAGGTTGTTAACCCTTAAAATAATGTAATTAATAGTCATGCAAACTTATATTTTTTCCTATGTGGTTTAAAATAATCAAAATAATGATGCTCTTTCAATCTGTATAAGCTAGATTGCTGTTTAATTTTAAAATTAGTTTAGGTTCAAACTCCATCCATTTAATGAATATCTCTTGAACAGACATTCAGTTCCATACATTAATCTCCTTTGAACAGACTACATAAAGCTTTAATCGCTGGTACACGATGCTAAAGTTCAGTCACGTCTATTTGGGGGAGCTCACACCTTGACGCGACGCTGCACATTTTAATAGAGTGACTCAAAATAGAACTTTATTTACTACCTACACGAAAAGATACACATTTCATTGTGAGAGTTTAGAATACGTTGCTTCATGCAGCGCTGCGCCTCGTGACGCCGCGCGGCGTCTCGCTGCGCAGCGGAACGTGTTTACATTCGCTCGTGTCGTGTTGTCGACGATGTTACTATGCGTCTCGCGACGCAGCGCGGCGCAGCGTGAAATCACTGGCCTCTTCCTGCATCATCGCGTCGCGTCGCCTCTCGGTGTGAACTGACCCTTAGAACTGTTTACTTATCTAGTGTTCCATGACCTTAGTTCTCATCTACTTTCCCTAGCGGAACCTCCATCTTAATTCTTTATTGTACACAAAAAAATATATAAACTGAATACAGTGATTGGACAATTCATCTACAAAAAGGCTAGCTTAACTCAACAATGAGTTTTCTCCCAGCAAACCTCACTCAAAGGTTTCACATTCAAGGGTAGGATAACTATGACTAAAACATGATGCCTTCTGTCAGGTTCGACGTGCTGTGCTGCGTGCAGGGCACGAAGGCGGAGGGAGGCACTGAGGGCGGCGAGGGCGCGCTGTACAACGTGTTCCGCCAGCTCTACGTGCCCTTCCTCATGAAGCGAGAGGTCAGGGCCTCCGTCATGATCATCTTCTTCGCCTGGCTCTGCTCTTCTGTCGCGGTAAGTTGTAAAATTAAATACTTTTCATACGGTTTAATAAACAGATTTATCACACAGTTGTTACAAATACATGAACACCAGAGATCAAATTCCTATACAAACATTATTTTCTGAAACTCGATGTCCCACATTTACAACCGATAGATGTACACACTTTCTTTTTTAATTTATATAGGTAACTATCACATCACCTGTAGAAGGTTAAATGCCTTTTTTTTAGTTGAAAATCATCAAATAGCTTCATGCCGCTCTCTCTAGCCAACCAGAAGAAAGAAAGCGTGTCATTCTTTTATAACTCAAACCCATCAGTTGCTCTATGTCGCAGGGCCGCAAGTTATTGTGAAAGAGAGGAAGAAAGAGTTCTCTATTGACTAATCTCACAACAAAATAACATGCCCTATTGGTGCCTCGTATCTTGACGAGTCTTTACCGCAGTGGACGTCATTAGGATGAAATGATAATTCATCAGAACATCAGACTTGTGCGTAATATTCGAAACATCACATTTGTTCTCACCTCTAACAAGTCCTCTGCCTTCCAGGTCGCACCGCACATAGAAATCGGCTTAGACCAGGAGCTCTCGATGCCTCAAGACAGTTTCCAGCTGAAATACTTCCAGTACCTGAACCGCTACCTGAACATCGGTCCGCCAGTCTACTTCGTAGTGACGGAGGGACTCAACTACTCGGACCTGGAGACGCAGAACATGATCTGTGGCACGAGGTACTGTCGCGCGGACAGTGTGTCGAGCCAGTTGTATGCCGGTGAGTTGATGCGCGATTACTAAATACTATTGTCTTAGAAACAAATATTTTTTTTAAAGGTAATTGGGTACTTCATTCTTTCTCTTTCTTGAAAATAATTTTGCAATCCCTTTCAAAATTAAGTTAGGAAACTGTCAAGTAACAAAAAAAAGATGTACAAATTGTAATGTGAAGTCACACGCCGTAAGGTTATGCGTGTTTAAAAACATTAAAACTGTGCAAGTGACCCATTATAAACATTTGCTTGATTGTTACTTTAAAAACTATTTTCCACTGTTTAACCAATGCTTACACAATGACGAACGAACTGGTATCCGATAGTTAATCGAGGATAGTCGAGTCATTCACGACTGCCGACTTATCAAAATAAACCTTAAATTTTTCTCACACTGTGAGCCGTATAGCCTTTTAAATCATGAATCCCCGACCGGTCCTATGAGACCGCGGTGTTATTGTTTTACTATTGTGTCTCGTTTTGCGGGTATGTGATAGGTTAATGCAATATTAAAGTTATGTATTCTGTTCCAGCGTACAAGAACCCCAACGAGACGTACATAGCGCAGCCACCGAACTCGTGGCTGGACGACTTCTTCGACTGGGCCTCGCTCTACGACTGCTGCAAGTACTTCCCCTCCAACTCCAGCTTCTGTCCCAGCAGCAGTAAGTATTAACAAGAACAACGAGACGTACATAGCGCAGCCGCCGAACTCGTGGCTGGACGACTTCTTCGACTGGGCCTCGCTCTACGACTGCTGCAAGTACTTCCCCTCCAACTCCAGCTTCTGTCCCAGCAGCAGTAAGTATTAACAAGAACAACGAGACGTACATAGCGCAGCCGCCGAACTCGTGGCTGGACGACTTCTTCGACTGGGCCTCGCTCTACGACTGCTGCAAGTACTTCCCCTCCAACTCCAGCTTCTGTCCCAGCAGCAGTAAGTATTAACAAGAACAACGAGACGTACATAGCGCAGCCGCCGAACTCGTGGCTGGACGACTTCTTCGACTGGGCCTCGCTCTACGACTGCTGCAAGTACTTCCCCTCCAACTCCAGCTTCTGTCCCAGCAGCAGTAAGTATTAACAAGAACAACGAGACGTACATAGCGCAGCCGCCGAACTCGTGGCTGGACGACTTCTTCGACTGGGCCTCGCTCTACGACTGCTGCAAGTACTTCCCCTCCAACTCCAGCTTCTGTCCCAGCAGCAGTAAGTATTAACAAGAACAACGAGACGTACATAGCGCAGCCGCCGAACTCGTGGCTGGACGACTTCTTCGACTGGGCCTCGCTCTACGACTGCTGCAAGTACTTCCCCTCCAACTCCAGCTTCTGTCCCAGCAGCAGTAAGTATTAACAAGAACAACGAGACGTACATAGCGCAGCCGCCGAACTCGTGGCTGGACGACTTCTTCGACTGGGCCTCGCTCTACGACTGCTGCAAGTACTTCCCCTCCAACTCCAGCTTCTGTCCCAGCAGCAGTAAGTATTAACAAGAACAACGAGACGTACATAGCGCAGCCGCCGAACTCGTGGCTGGACGACTTCTTCGACTGGGCCTCGCTCTACGACTGCTGCAAGTACTTCCCCTCCAACTCCAGCTTCTGTCCCAGCAGCAGTAAGTATTGTTAAGAGCTAGAAACTAACAGGTGTTTTAACAAAAATAGCGTTGATGATTCAGGTTTGCCCCTCTAACATGTATGGATGGTCCTCATATTATGATACTCGTACGTACGACCGTTCGGGAACGTACGTTAGGCACGCGGTACGTTTTCGTGTATGTTCACGATGTTTGCTGGGTATTATGCGTTGCATACTATAATAATAAAAATATTTTCCCAAAAAATTTAGGAGTAACATAAGTACACTCAAGTACATTTTCTTATTTACACTATTGTGATAGCAGGTGACCTTTAATGCCAGTAACTGAACACTCTTATTGTATAAATTCCAATAATACGGTCAGCAGACCCTCCATCCCTAATGATCTAATTTAAAACTAAACACCTTATTTCCCCTTCACAGAGGGCGCCCCCTGCAAAGCGTGCAACATAACCCTCCAAGGCTACGAGAAGCGTCCCAACGTGTCGGACTTCAAGCGCTACGTGCCGTTCTTCCTGCAAGACATCCCCGACCCCGACGGCGGCTGCATCAAGGGCGGCCACGCGGCCTACGGCCAGGCCGTCAACTACCACTTGTACAACAAGACGCAGGCACAAGTCGGGGCCACGTATTACCAAGGATACCACACCGTACTAAAGACCAGTCACGATTACTACTCGGCTCTCAAAGGCGCTAGAGGTGTAGCTGCCAATTTAACAGAAACTCTAAACAGGAATTTAAGAGAGCAAGGCAAGAATACGACGGTGAACGTGTTCCCCTACTCGGTGTTCTACGTGTTCTACGAGCAGTATCTCACGATGTGGCCCGATACGCTCAAGTCTATGGGCATATCGGTGCTGTCTATCTTCATTGTCACCTTCTTGCTTATGGGCTTCGATCTGTTTTCGGCTTTGGTGAGTTCTTTTTATTATTTATTAATCATGTTTTACGTTAAAATTGTTAGTAACCCTATAAACTCCGGTCTGAAATAAAAATATTCTATTCTTTACAATAACTCATATGGTTTTAATCTTTTGATCGTCACAGTCACGACAAAGGTTGTAACCGTAGTTTTTGATAAATCTGTAAATCTGTTCAGCCGTTTGAGTTTGAAGAAGTAATAAGCACACATAAACTTTCGCCTTTATAATATTAATGTGATATTTTTTTTTGTAGGTGGTGGTGATCACAATCACGATGATCGTGGTGAATCTCGGCGGAGTGATGTACTGGTGGGGAATTAGTTTGAACGCTGTGTCTTTAGTTAATCTGGTAAGTTTGCAATTACTATTGAATAGGTAGTAACTAAGCTATTTTTATTATAAAGTGTGATATGTAAGTGCAGAGAGCAGTGTTCGTTTAACTGTCCAGTAGATTTCGTGCAAGTCATTAAAGCAACACAGAAGTGGGGTAGTTCGTAAGAGTGAAAGAAAATATACATGTTCTAAAAGCTACTAGATCTGTTGTGGATTGGACTGAACGGCCGTCCGTTCCGGGGTCTTGGCAGTTAGGGCATGAGAACGTTCGTTCCGTCACGTTTGTGGTCGCTTCCTTCCCTAGCATGTCTACTAAAAGAAACAAAGAAAGAAAGAAAATTATTTATTTGGCCAACAAGCATATAAACACACAGTGTAGAAACAAAGCATGTAGGTATAATCTAAAGCATAAAACTTAAAAATAAACATAAATAGAAGCGACAATTGATTAGTTTTTTTATTTTAACTTCACACGCGGAGACGACCGCTGCCCACTTCTCTCTGAGGAGCATGGCCTGTTAGTACCAGAGTCGTCTTAGAAGCGCTCTGCGGTTATTTGCGCTCACGAGGACACGGCAGTTCTCTGCCCACGCGAGCCACACTTGGATCGTATGCACCTCGCGGCTGTTATACCTGTGTTGTGTTTCAGTGCTTTGATACTATTATAGGGGTGGTGTGTAAGCGCAATTAAAGTCGTTGTTTGCACATTAACGTATAATCAATAAGATAACACAGGTAATCGAAAACACAAAAAGGTACAATATTGAATGACTTATTGATCGCGGTCGGGGCGGCGCGCGGTCACGCGTGCGCACGTCTATGCCGGTCGGGCTCTCGTTGCGGTTTGTCGCTCGAGCGAGACTAAACTAACGAGCGCGGCGCGGCGCGGGCGCGGGGCTCGCGCTATGTGTGTGCGAGCCGATCACCGCCTCGGTGTAGATGTGTGAGGGACGGGGGCGATAACGCGCACAGTGGAGCGTTGTAGGCACGCCTATAGTATAACCGGCGGCACGTATCTGGGCAATGCGCAGAAATCGTTTTTTAGATCTATTTGCTGGTCAAGCGGGACGCGGGGTATGAGGTAGCGCCGATCCGGCGCGCGATTGGTGCAGTATTATAATAGTAGTTTATGATTGGTGCGTTAGACGACTTTTGCCTCCGCACTGCGTTACGTCCCGTTCGCTCATTCGCTGTTTTGTGCACCATGCGCGAAACTTGCCAACTTATTTGCCGGGTATTATATTGTAATTTAAATTTCAATTGTGTATTTTAGTATTGATTTTTAACTGGTATATATGTTCCTGTAGGTGATGGCGGTGGGCATCGCGGTGGAGTTCTGCTCGCACGTGGTGCACGCGTTCAGCGTGTCGGGCGGCGGGTCGCGCGTGGTGCGCGCGGCCGAGGCGCTGACGCGCATGGGCTCGTCCGTGCTGTCCGGCATCACGCTCACCAAGTTCGGCGGCATCATCGTGCTCGGCACCGCCAAGAGCCAGATCTTCCAGGTAACTAACCTATTTCATATGTGTTTCCAGGGCTTTTAGTCAAGAGTGTGGAGGAGGGTTACTTCCAGGCAAGTGTCGGCCCCATCATCGCTTACCATCAGTTGAGATAGCGGTCAAACGGGGGACTGCTTAATAAAAAAATTTCATGACGTGCTCCGTAGCGGACGCGCGGTAAGCGTGACGTACACACTACACACGCGGCCCCCGCGAGGCGCGCGCCTACCCCTGTTTGTAACCTCTTATAACTAACCTAACCTCTATCTGTCTACGTAAATGTATTGAAAATGAAAACATGCCAATTTCTCACTGCAGTCCGCGACTTTATAACACCGTCGCCAAAGTTCAGGTGAATTCCATCTCGACAGTGAAGACAAACTTTCTCCACTTGTACTATGGAATCCTACCAAAAACTCCATCACTCAAAGGAGACCGATACCCTTCCATACAATCTTGGGCCTAGGTTGATAGTTGTTTGTAAAAAAATGAAACTGATGTCAGTTAATAGCTTATATATTTTTAACCATTTACAGAAAATTCTGTGGACCAAATAAATGAGAGAAAAGAGTTATAAGAGATTAAGAAAAAGTGAGGTTATGCAAGATATTACGTTTTAATTAACAGTATTTGATGACACAGAATATGATATGTAACACAAAATAAAACATTTTTAGATTAATATTTTTTATTTATAAACGCCATGTAAACTAAAACTATTTACACTTCGAAGCATAGTTCATTTTTGTATAATATTGCAAATTCTCGATTCATGAGTCAAGCCGTGGTGAAGTTGGTGACTGATTCACGATACAAGAGAACGACCACTGCAGAGACAAATACAACGGTGGCCAAGGTGTCTTGATTCATCAGCAGACAATCTTTGAGCCAAATACCAGCAAGTTGAGCAAATATTGTAACTGCTGATTACCTGAAACATGGGAATAGTTCATTCAACAAATTATGACCAACTAAATAGCATTCCGTCAGTTTTGGTATTTAAATATTCTCCATGATTTCCGACCAGTTTCAGTCCATTTTTTTGTTAATATTTACCGAAAAAGAGTATATTTCGGGAAGTTTGATAATGGCGCCAGCGACTGAAAAATTGAATGGGAATCGTTTTTCTTGGTATGGTCATGTAAAAGAGTGATGAGTTTACATGTGTATAGAGGGAGAGAGGGAGGCCAAAGAAAAGATGAATAGATCGTATGAGAAGTGAGATAGAAGAAAAGGGAGTTATAGTTACTTATAGCGTGGCGAGCGACAGGACAGAATGAAAAAAAACGTGTTGCGCCAATCCCAAATAAAACGATATAAGGGCAGAAAGATGATGATGACAACGGAGAACAAGAACGGTGAATGGTAGTAGACCCTGGTTGATAAAATATGGGTTAAATAATACCTACTTACAGGTTGTGGCGCTCGTCATTGAGAGAAATCATTGCCAGTATAGTTTCATCATCACTTCGCTGTTGGTTTAGTGCATTGCAGCAGTTATACTACAATTTATACGACAATTTATGGTATCAATAATATATCCTTTCGATAAGTCGCCCGGAAAATCCAATATACTGCACCAAAGTCAAAGTTTAAATTGTTCAACACAAAAGCCTTAAATACAACTTAATTAAATTGGAAGTCCGAAGAAAGAAAAATTGAGGTCGACAGATATACTAAAGTATCAGTAAAATATTAGAAAATTCACTGAAAACGTAAATGCACGAAACAGAATTCAAAGAGTATAGACGAAAGTAGTGATTGAGCATGCGTGTATATCGAAACGAATTTAAAAAAGATTTAAAAAATAAATCGATTTGTATCGATTTTTTAGCTTAGCCGAACTAAATGATATCGATCTATACAGCCAAATTAATCCGAATTCGAATCGTAAATAAAATCACAGGATAGTACCACTTAACGATTTTTGTGTGTATCCCAACGCAAACTGACCAATGCGCAAAACTTCGAAAAAGCGTTTTCTCTTTATAAACAAACGTAACAGCAGAATTGCGAAATTCAGATTTTTGTTAAACTCTATTGCACATTGAAATATGGTGATCAGTATCATTTTTATTTTCAAGTGCTTAAGACTTTATTTACGAGATATGCATTAACGTATTTTATTTTACGGTTCATTGAAAGGTTATGCGCTACTGAAACCGAATATCCAAAAAACCGAAACTGTATTTTGAAGTCTGATATCGGATAAATATCGGTTTGTAATCGAATCTAATAAAGCGCCCATCTCTACGACTGATCACACATAGAGTAGAAAAAAGTATATACGTCAGTGTCATCACAAATTAAAAAAATACCTTTGAATAAACCAGGTATACGAGCTCCTTGGAATATATTGTAGTAACTGACTGCTAACCTAAAATAGGTTACTCACGACTAAAACTTATTTTTTAGATATCTCATCTTCCGGGCACGCATAGCCCTAGTTATTTTTGTATTTTGAAATAGAAAATAATAACTAATTTTTTAAGCCATATTTCAACCCCTTACTTAGACTGGGCCCAGAAGTCCCAGTCTCCTTTAGTTCATCATAACCTATAACAATTCCATTATTTCAGGTGTTCTACTTCCGCATGTACCTGGGCATCGTGGTACTGGGCGCGGCTCACGGACTCATCTTCCTGCCCGTCATGCTCAGCTATATCGGTAAGTCTTCAACACTGTGTATAGTGGCTTTGGCGAGGCCGAACACGTGATAATATGCTCTATGTCTACGAATAAAGGGATAACGGTTTCATAAACTTGAGTAAAAACGTCTGTGTTGATTAAAAAGTCAATATAAAAATAAATTAGTAAATAATCACGAAGTTTTTTATGGTGCAAGTTTTTTATTATAATCTGTTAAAAAATATTTGTACTATGAGGACTAGGGCGAGTCAGAGCGGCAGAAATGTGTTTGGAAGAATTTTGGGGATGCTTTTGCCTAGCTGTGGGACAGAGAAATGACTAGAAAAAAAAACGTCGAGTAATTTTAAAAAAATCGTTTTTGGTTACACGCGACAGCTGCATTTTTCTAAAAAAACCCCTTGGATTAGATAACACTTTTTATTTTGTAAAAATTGTGAATTAGTGATATAAAATAATAATAAAGATAACAGTCACATTTTGCCAATAACAAGGCATGCAAAAAGCGTCTGTAAAGTGAAAGGTTTTAATTAAAGATCAGTATCACGTTTATTAAGTATGTATATCATAAAACAAGACTCATGAAATAGGGAATTTCTTCGTCAATATGAACAAAATTATCACGTGTCTGGCCTCGCCAAAGCATCTGTGTCCCGCACCCGCACACGATTTGTTTACGACATTATTTTATTATTATTTATTCCTTTACAAGTTACGTTACGGTCTTGCATGCAGTGTCTTCGTTTATTATTATTATTACATTATTGTTTCCGCACATTTTTATTTCAACTTTCGCTTGTATATTGGACCTTTTCAGCCGATAGATGTTTTGACATAATATTCTATAGCTTTGAAAAGCGACATACGTGAATATTTTGTTTTTTTTTATTTTATTTTTTTGTTGTTTTTCTAACTCATTAACATTGATAGTGCCTACTAACCGTGGAGGTGATCATTAGACGCTTGCGAGGAACGCGTACAGAGCTCGCTGTACTTGGATTGTAATAAGTGATGCAAAGTCACAGGTGTTGTATTTGTGAACATTATGGATACTTATTAAATATTCAACTGCTATTTTCAGCATGCTTATCAGACATTTGAATATTTATGATATATTTATCATTAATTTTGCTGCGTGGGGTGACTATTAAAAGTATTTACAAAAGGAAGGTAACCGCTACCGAGAGTCAAATGAAACAATAATCCACAAATTGCTTTTGTATCTCATTTCATCATCACACTTTTACACTTCATCGCACTTGACTACATTAAGTTAAAACGTTGCTGTAAGTATGTAATGTATGTACGTAACATAGAGTGTAACGCATGTAGCGTCAAGTTCCGTCAGGCAGGTGACCAGAGTCTCCGTTACAGGTTCGCCCGTCAACAAGCAGAAGTTGGCCAACCAGCTGCTGCGCGGCAAGGACGTGGCCGTCGCGGAGACGTCGCTCACAAGAGTAAGAGATGCGAAGGGACTCGCATACACCCAGTATAACTTTGAAACGCTTCCCGCGTGAACTTGACCGTAGCGAGAATGAACACGTACGTACGATAGCAGCGGTCACGTCACCGCCATAGTGGCTAGCGATCGCGATGGACCATTCTAGTGAAGTAGTCTTTAATTAAACCCCAGTTATAATTAGAACTCATTATTATACATTAGCGTTTTGAATAGTCTGTCCATTGAAATACTCCTCTACTGTCGTACATGACAAACGATCGGGTATTTCAAATAAGTTTTGCAGCCTAATTATTAAAAAAAAAAAACCTTGTAATCCGCTATCGTTCGCCATGCCTTCACATAATTACATGAAAAAAAAAATACAATAGCCATTACTTTGTTCCGTTCATTCTCGTTAGCAAGTTCTCGTACTAACGCATCGGTGTATTGTAAAGTGGGAAGGTGCTGCGACTCGGATGCGTCCGGTAGACCCATCAGACATTACAGTAGTGCAGGATACGGTCCTTTTGTATTATAGTGTTGCTACCCTTTCCACTGTGGGACCTTTTTGTGACTCTTGACTAACCAAAAAGTATTGTCTAGACATTATAATCGAATTAAATGTTACCATTTATTAGATCCAAATTTTAATTTATTTTATCTTACGCCAAAGATTATTTTGGTAAGAGTTTATAAATATTTTGGTTAGTCCACGAGTCACAAAAATGTCGGCGCGGGAGTTTGGTTCTCTTCCCATTAATATTGTTGAAAGCATTTATTGTATACGGCGGCGGCGTCGTTTACGATTTGATACATTTTTTTCCTTTCTTTTACGAGTAATTTCTACTACCTACCTATTAAATTAAGATAATCATGCTAAGAGGTAGTGAGATATTCGTCTACAGAAGTGTTCGAATCGCAAATGACGCGGCGAGGGGTCGGTTTCTAACCAAAATGGTTTTGGGGACACCCTGTTCTGTGTAAAATTATCACGAATATAATCTTTTTTTTATTGTAATTTGCATGTATCGATCGTTGTATTCCTAGCTGTGTATCGGTAGCGATCATTCCTATTGATTTCGAATTTAAATTTTTATTTTTTATTACATATTATTTATTGATTTATATCTATGAGTTTTGTGTCACTGCCTTTGTTTTGGTTGCACACTGCTAAAGTACTTATATTTACAAGGATACCGTAGATGTCATAGCTAATAGATAAACGACTTTCTTAGGATATTTTACTGTTCAAGGCCTAGAAAATGAAATATTTCATAGATTATTCCGTACTTATACTACAGTACTTAAAGCTTTCGACAAGGCAGTGAGGTAGCTGATATCTAATAACTATAAATAGAATTAATATTTATTTTTTTAATTATTGACTATTGGCGTAACTATACAGGTTTAGTAAAATAGGATAAAATACATCAAATCATATAGAAACACTATTCGAGTTTAACATAGCCTTAGTTACGCCGTTTAAGTTGCAATTGGCGCAAAATCTATGCCATAATAACATGAGCGCTAAATAATTCCATTTAATGTGAAATATCAACATTTTATATTTTATTTGCACGCTTTATATGTTAGAGTAAGTTAGGACAATCAGCCTGTATCTTAGTTTAGATTGTTTTTGTGAGAAATTGACGTTTTCCTAAGATAGCTTGTGTGAGGGATGCTTAAATTAATTATGTGTTGTGTGCATACACAGACTGGACTTGAACCTTTGAGTTTGCACACCACTTTAAAACTGTAGTCTTCACGGTGTAAACAATATGCCAGTGTATAACATTACGGCATTACAATGGTGGACATGTTGTGTTGTGTAGTACCTAGTTAACAGTATTAATTTGTATGGAATAGAACACCAGTGCTCCGCTTAACGTTTTTATAAGATACATGTTATACATATTTCATGTACAATCATCAAGGAACTCATTGTTTGGCTACTATCGAAGGCAGTGTCATCAGCGGGAGAGATCCTTTTCATTCATACGGTCAATTTCTCCACATTACAACTTAGGCTTTGTGTAAAGCACATTGTATTGTATTTTTTATTTATTTTTTCTCCTAAATTCTGACTAACAACGGGTTATTCGATAAAGTACTAATGGTATGAAGCTGACGCTTGGTGTTGGTCACTCGCTCCTTCGATATAGAAAGCTTTAAATGCAAGGAGCATCTGTCTTTACAGGTACAACTGTAAAACGACATGGAAATTAAGAACAAATCATATTTATTTTAGTTGAATGACTTGTTTTGTACAATCTGTATTATTAATTTGTGATCCTTCAGAGATTTCGATTACTTTAAGCTCCCCTCTAAGTTCCTACTAAACATAAAATGTTATAATTTAAACAAATATAATTATTCTTTAGTGAATGCCAAATGCTGAATGAAATTGTTAAAGAAATTATCACAAACGATGGGAATCTCCTACTTAATGTTAGTACTTACTTAATTTAGAGGGAAACAGTTCTGTATTTCAAGGCACCATATTGTCAGGCAGATTTTGTGATAATAAAAATAAATTATGCTTTTTTAATTATTTGTTTTTGTTTTATTTTTTAGTTGTAAAGCACCTATGCATGGTATGAGTGCACAGCTCAGTATCGCCAGGTATGCATTCCATTTATGCAGGTTGACTCATGAAACAAGTGGCTCATTTTAAGTGCAAAGTGACTATTTAACATTTCATAAACATGTAGTTGTAATAAATAACTCAGCACAGGGAAAAATTGCTAAGAAAATTAATTTGAAACGAGTATGTTTTGCACTTAAAGCATGGTCTAACAAGGCAGCGTCATCATTCAGTATTAACGTTCACCACATGAAGCATATAGACGCAGTACGTAGGCAAATAGCGTATCACTAGGTTGAACTAAGAAATAAAGGTCCAATGTACAACTGATGACAAAATTTAATATTGATAACTTTTTCCTTATGCCTAAGGAGCTTCTCAGCCCGACCCAAAACGACGTAAGGATTACTTTTTATTACAAAAAGCACTATCACTTAGTTTGTTCAAGTTCTAAACTGACTGAAGTGCACAAAATCTTCACATACTCTTAAAAATGTTCTGTTTTCGACAACTGTATGAACACATTCACTCTCTTAGGCATTTCAATATTAGTATGCAAAATGTAAGTCAATTATTTAATGTTCCTGCCATACAGATAGTCAGTGTGTTACTAAAATAAAATAGAACAATTTTTAAGAATGCAATAAAATTAATATTTGTGCACAATAATTGACAGATTAAATAATATCACAAATCCTAGATCGCAGGCGCGTGTTGCCCTGTTGACTGCTCTTCTCATTACAAGCAGTAGGAAGGCACTTGCATACCGTTATATCGTTGATTGTTATCACTTGAGCTGATACGTTATCATCGGTGTTACTTATAATAACGCCGATTATTCCGGGTAGTGATATCGGTATCTAATGAAATAATAATTCAGTATCATATCTGATATAATGATCTTTTTGTAATATCGCTATCTAATGATAATACAGTATCATATATCTCAGTAATGATCTTTTTGGTTTGATAACTAATAAGTAATTGGTTTTTCACATTTGTTTTTTTCTATCTGCAGACAAATTCACAATCATAATTTATTCAGCATTTTCCAAGTTGCTTTTCCGTCTCTGAAAGGTACTTGGCTCATCCATGTTTCATTTTTAGAGCATTTGGTCATTCACCTGTGTCCGCACATCACCGGTGCGCTTTCCTCCGGAAAGCTAGCCGGATTCATCCGGGTTTTTATTAATTAAAATATGTAAAGCAAGTATGCATGAGTTTCGCCAACATGTTCCACTCCTGACCATCAGTTTACGATGTTGTATATATCTTATCTATAAAATCACTTTGCCCATTCGTCCATGCTTGTTTTCCACGTCTAATGAAATTAAATGTACCGCATGATAAATTGGCAGTGTTTCATGTCACATTTCTAGATTTTGCTGTGTTTTCAAACCCTTTGGCATGAATATAATTTCAGTCGAGCTGTTGAAGATACATAGAGGTTTATTGTGTTGCTAAGTTGGTAGGGGAGGGTGGTCCAGTCGGATGTTCTGAGAGTTTGATGTTCCGTCAGGCATAACCCGTCGTCGGGGACGTTGGCGAGTGCAGTCGCGGCGCGGCGTCTCCTACGGCAGTCTAGACGAGACGCCGAGCGAGCCGCGCGCCGGCTCCAGCGGCACCGTCAACGGCCTCACCGATGAAATGTGAACACGCACTAAGATTTAAACAATACGGTGAGTCATTTAGTTACGTCGATCTGACAATAATATAGATGCCCTTATAACCCTATTGTGTAAATCTTAGACCTGTTTCAGTGAAAGACTATTGACTCGATCAGTGAACTTTGTAGCGAAATTATAGTGTAAGTTAAGTATGTAAAATGACTGGATATTTTTTGACGGATCATGAATAATCATTTTCAACCCTATTTTGTAAAAACTAAGGTTGATATTATTCATTCGAAGGATTTGTACCCGTCAAGATAGCTATTCGCTTGTGATATGTACATTAGACATAAGAATCTAAAGTATTTAGTTTGTACCAAATCATTAGAGGATACTATAACATAATTTGGGAGCTTTGTAACTTTTATAAATTATATTTTAAAGGAATCATAGTATCAAATATGAAATAAAATTCATAGTCACCATATTAATGATAATTGAAATATAATATGAAATTATAAAGTAAATGTTAAAATTATTTAATTTTAGAAAGATAAAAGATTTTACTTGACAAAAAAAAAACTATTATACATTGAGTTAAAGATAAAAAAATATTTAGTATGTTTATCTACTGTTACTATTAAGCCCTCATAACCAATCTTGGACTTGTGCGCTAGAGAAAAAACATTTTTGTTTTGTTACATAATGAAAATTTTGTTAGAAAAAAAAATACGCTACCAATTTCACACCTGTTACTTACCAATTCTTTTTTTCTACAAAATTATCTTTTACATAAATAAGCGCGCGTCCAAAAACAGGGCAGTGATGTTTAAAGTATTAATAAAAATACGAGTATATGTTTACAAGTGTATATTTGTTTATAAACATCCATAGTTCAGAAATTATTTTTTTTAAATTAAATGGTACCTCTAAATTTCGACTAAAACTTGACTTTTTGAGTGCCTCTCTTCATAGTGAATTGATATTAAATTTGTTTCTCATAGTAACTAATACAATAGGTTTAAATACAAAATATAATATGTATATGGGAATATTATTGTGGGTAATCTATGCACCGTAGTTATTCACAAAGGCCAGGCCAAAATACATTTTGCATAGCGAGAGATTCATTTGTTAGAATTGGAAGTAATTTTGTGTACATAATTGTACCTGCTAAACTTCCAGGTCGACAACTTTCAACCTTATTGCTAAGGGCATAAGAGTGAAAAGCTTTCAATCTGGGACTATAGTGGTAATGTTTTTTCTAATTGCTTATTCTATGCAATGTGTAAATGGTTCTCAAATCTGACATAAAGTGAATGCCCCAAGATAGCGCACGAAATTTTAATTTCGAAAGATTTTTTGCAATTTCCTGCCAGTATCGGATAGTATTGTAGTAACGTTACAAAAAATATATTTGCGGTTAATACATTTCTGTATTTACACAATTAGGTATAGTCATTAAAATTATTAACATAACTTTATAACTCAGAAAGGAGCTAAAATGAAACATTTAAAAAAAAAACTTAACATTTTGATTTATCTTTAAGTTATGATGAGTTTGATAATAGTTTTAATAAGTATAGTTTTGTAAATATAAACATGTTGTTACCGCTAATATAATTTATTATCATCCTATCCGATACCGAACTGCTAATTGCAATAAAAAAATGTTTTTCGCGGGTTACCTTGGAGCAATCACCATAACACTCTGATAGTCGCGTATCAGTAAGAAATTGTAGAAATACTGATTATTAGGATATTGTGACAAAGTCAGACGTTTGTAATCAATCTATATAGAACACGTAGTTAGTATGTCTTAGTTATAATATAGAACTCGAGTACCTATCCAAAGGTTAGTTAAAAATACATATTATTAAAAGCTTTCAATGTTTAGACATGTAAATTTTATTCGTTGGCAACTTAGCTGTAGTTTTGTTAGAGGTGGCTGAGAAGGGGAGAATCGGGTAATTTAACATGTAAGGGAAAAGTCAATTCATTGTTGAAATATGTTATTGGGACTAAAGAATGCTTTTATTAAGGGCTTGTACTGGTGATGACCTTGTCTTATCATGTCTCGACTGGTAGCATAGGTTAGAAGCTTTCTGTTGGCTGTGCCTTTGAGAGTCAATTTGACGGTTAAGCATAAGCTTACTTGTGTATGTCGGTATATGTACTGTAATCGAAAATGTTCGACAAAATGAAACATGGATACAAAACTATGCTTTATTACGCAAGTCTTTAAACTGCCATGCGAATATTACATTGAAAATATTTTCACGACAATATAATGACAAAAGAATAGTAAAGTGTGTAACGTGTTGTACTATTTGTAATGGTGTTAAATTGAAAATTAAATTAATAGTGATGTTGTAAAGACGGCAAGCGTTGCTTTTAAAATTTTAGCAATGCATGTGCACATAGCAACTAAATAAAATTCTAAAACCGTAAATGGTCGTTTGTATAAAGATTTCTCAAAATGTGCATTTGTTGCCCTTCAAAACTTTAACAATTCGAATAAATAAATTGATTTACAAATGTATCATAGTTATAAAATGGCATAATAATGTTGTTGTATACAAAGGCGGATCGAAAGCGTAACTCGGATATAAATTAGCTTTTTGTACTAAATTATGTATCAGTTGGAAGGTAGCAAGTATATCAGTCGTATGAATCTTCCGTACTAGAAGCTGACTGCTGTAAACAGCCTAACATAGTTTAGATTCTATACTATCAGTGTACAAAACTTATTATTCAGTAGCAATAGGAATAACTATTATACTATGTATACCTCTGTGGAATCTATTTTTCGAACATTTTTGTAAATATCTTTATTATTTTAATTTTATATTCTTGCGATGCATCCTTCAATTTTTTACACATACAAAAGTATTTTCGACCATAGGTGCGAACTTGTCGCTAGGTTTTGTAGAAAAAAAAAGCACTAAATGGTCTTCTAGACATTTCAAATTGACCCCCATATCCTTTAATTTGATTTTCATTCAAACTTTATATAACATGTACTTATTAATATAAGTATAAAAATGTGAATGTATATAGAGGTAAATAAAATATTTGATGTCTATTTAAAGTTTTAATAGTGTAATTTGTACGTATTATCTAAAGTCTGTTTCACGAGACATTCAATGTATGTAAAATCTGTGTAATAGAATTTTTAATAAAGGAGAAAATCAAATATGTATGTGATTTTAAATTTTATCATTAAGCTAATGTCACTAAATAGTTGGAAGGGAATCGTTGCGAAGAGAAGGGATGAAACGGATGTTACTAAAAGTGTTACGAGTGTACATGTGGATGGATGGAAAGAACACGGGAGGCAAAAAGAAAACGATCGACGGATGTGTGAGGAGTGATATGAAAGAAAAGAGAGTTAGTGATAGCGAGTATAGAATAGCTCACAGTATACTATGATTCTACCTAAAGAAAATCGATTAATGAATCGATTCGAATAATATGGTTACGTTTAAAAAAAACGCATATCAATTACAAGTTTTTGAGATTGATTGACAGAATGGATCCATTTTTTAAAAACTATTTAAAAAATAGATTATCTTGACCTTTAAAATCGATTCTACATTTAATCGATCTCAGATCATCATCCTTAGGTGCCCAAATAAAATAGGTCAAGGGCAGGAAGATAATGAGGAATCTTACGCGCGAGGGTAATTGGTCTGTAGCCAGTCAATTGTGAAACTTCTGGAGGAAGTTTGAAAAGCTGCTATTGGTAAGTACACCATTATATTTTTTATATCTATAAGATATTATATGTTAAAGATAAGCTTTACTTAGTTTTAATTATTTAATATAGTTCCTACTACTGGTCATGGATAGGCAATATCATTATTTTATACGAGTAAGTCATGGCGGCAGATATTAGACTGCAACACATTGGCTCGCGTTTGATCATTATCTCGCCTGATGGTAAGGGATAATATAGCCGATGATGGAGCACGTTTGCCCAGAAATAACCTATTGACTCTTGATTTATAGATCCCCTAAGTTGTTGTAGCTAGCAGGATTCAGGAAATATGCTCCGGCAGGGAATTCCACTCCTTGAATGTAATGTAGGTACGAACAATAAACGTGTTCCTAAAAACCCTTTGTGCGTGTGAGGTCTGCTTCCATGACTCAACATAGATTAATTCCAAGACCACTGTGAGTGGAACATTGTTTAAAAAGGAAAAGAGGTTTATAAAAATAAATTAAAAAGCCAAATATTTGAATTGTAACAATTTATTTCCATTTTAACAAAAAAATATGTACAATTAATTAAGGATACATTTTAACATCGAAGTGACTAGATTCATTTTGTATGTTTGAGCACAACATATCCCGTACATTCCCCACAGACTTCATTAAAATAACTGCCGTTGCTTATTAATAGTAATAAATTCGCATAAAACCTAATGGTTTCTCGTTCGTTTTTTTTTTTTACTTAAATATAATTATAATGATACCATACAAAAAGATTAAAAAAGACAAAAGGGGAAATCAACATTCCAAAAATCTCAAAAAAAAAAATGTCTCACAATAAACACCTTAGAACACCAACGAAATACAACAATGACTAAATTTAAATATATTAACATTTAGGAAACAAGAAATATAAAAATATCTAAACAAGTCTCTAACATTTTAAAGACTGATCACGACAAGAAAAAATATTAAATAAACGTTTCAAAATCACCTATGTAAAATAATATAGTTGGGATTCTTTACGTAATTGAGAACACATCACAGATCTTAGACTAACATTATTATGGTTTATTTTTAGGCAGTATCGACGCCATTTGTATATTTTTGGCGCGTTTTCCTCACTGCGATGAAAATGTAAATGTAATTTTGTAAACAAGCATTCGACTGAAATGTTCACAAACATTACATTCATAATTATCTTGGCACTTTGAAAGGCACTTATGTAGAATTGTAGATATAACTTTAATTGGTAAAATAAATACACTACTCTACAAGATTTCACAACAGAGGAACTGCATATATTTTCTGTCTAGTTAAACATTACTGATAACGAATATAATCACCAAAAGTCTCCTACACGTCAGGTTTTTTTTTTATTGATTAAAGTGTAAACATGTGATATACGCCCAAATTAAATACCATTCGACCCATTTTAGTTTCTTATTGAGGGTAGATACTAAAATAAATGTCGATAAATCGTCTATTACGATTGTCACTTGTCATTTAACTCGCTTTCGTGGGCTTTTCTTGCTGAATTCGAGTAGCTTTTTACTTTTTTTTGTTCAAAATGGCTAAAATCGCTAAACGTACTTGTGATAATTCTGCAGATTCATTTTGTCTTATATGTGGCTCGTTTACAACTTGTACACATAGAAACGTAATCAGTGAAAATATTAAGATGTTATACGAGAGTTATTTTGGTTTTACTATCGGTCACCAAGACAAAGAATGGGCATCTCTCCCTTGTTGCGTTACGTGTATTGCAAATTTAAGTAACTGGATGAATGGAAAGCGTTCTTCAATGCCATTTGTTGTCCCAATGATCTGGCGTGAGCCATGATATGTACTGTTACTTCTGCTTAATAAATGTCGTGGGCTTTTCAAGAAAAAACAAAGGTGTCATTGTTTGTCCCGACACTTCTTCAGCTACAAGACCGCTTCCACATAGCGAAGGGTTACTGATACCAGTTCCTCCAGTGGCAATGGAAATCGTTTCTGAGGCATCTTTAGATACAGCTTCGTCGTTTGTTCCATCTTATGATGATAGAAGTAGAGAGCCCCATTTGATAGAACAGCCTGAACTAAACGACTTAGTCCGAGATCTTAAGCATTAAGCTTGGACTCGTTAATTTTTTTGGAAAAGCTCTCAATAAGGAAGGCCCAGCTTTTCAATATTTAAAAACAATTTTTCCAAAACCAAGCGACGTCAAATTAAAGGAAGGTATTTTTGTGGGCCCACAAATACGCAAACTTATGAAAGATACAGATTTTGAAAAAATACTCAACGACATTGAATTAAATGCTTGGAACTCAGTGAAATGTATCATTAAGCAATTTTTTGGGAAACATAAAATTAGAAAATTATGAACGGATCGTTACAGACTTATTAAAAAATTACCAAAAAATGGGCTGCAGAATGTCGTTAAAAATGCATTTGGATTTTTTCCCGCAAAACTTAGGCTTAGCTGTAAGTGATGAACAGGGTGAAAGGTTCCATCAGGACATCCTTACTATGGAACCACGATACCAAGGTCGATGAGATCCAGGGATGTTGGGAGATCATTGTTGGTTCCTCATGAGAGAAACTGACCTTGATTATAAAAGCAAATCGCCCTAGGCAAAGAAAAAGTGCACCAGATTTTTTGGTTTTTGCTTTTTACTATAGATTTGGTCAGGTTTATTGTAATTAATTAATAAATATTCGTAATTTATTGTTTTTTTTTACTTTTTACATTACCAAACCACAAAAAAACCCTGAAAATCGTAAAAAAAAGAATGTACATTAACAGAAAATCCTGACCTGATGGAAAAATTTGGGCATCAGATTTGGGTTTAGCGATATCGGTTTAACCAGAATATAGTACTCAGCTTTCTGTTGCGCTCCATACCAATTTTTTTGTAGAGTAGTGATATTACAGAAAAAGTCAAGATCTCCCAACTCTTTAAAATGATGTTCGAAATAAATAGATGGTAGAATTGTGTGAACATTTAGGTGGTAGGTATTTAATAGGTGTCTCAGTCATATCTGTAAGCCTAACTAGACTAAGTAAGGCTACAATTATAGTTCTAATGGTCCAAATAGGTGTATTGCTTGACAGTTGTCGCTGTCGTCACCCAGAAACTGGGCGAAGAGTTCTTGGTATCTCGACATTGTCAGCCCACCTCTCCTTCGGTCATCGTCCTGAAAAAAAATTGCATAGTCGCCAAGTTTTACTCAACTAACCCAAGCTGGGAATGGTTTTGAACTCATGCTCGTTTTCATCTTGCTTTTTCTCGCTAAGAAGATAATAATTATGTTCGTTTTATAAACAGTTTTTCCAAACAAAAGTTTCAATCCTCAGAAGTCATTCTGATGATTCCCCTACCAGATAAAAAAAAAATCCTCAAAGAGTATTCTGGCAATTTTTATTTGAATGAAGTATGTCTAACAAACACCAGGGTCTAAAGTTCTAGTTTTGGTCTAATTGGTTCAACGTGCTCAGCTCAATCACTCTTATTTTCTTTAACTTTCCTAACATTAGTTCCACAAATTCACTACGAGGAAGCGACTGAATAGCAACGTTCTACAAACACAAAATTTATATTTAGATCCTCTTTCTCCTCATCTAATTTTCCTTGATAGGTTCCTTACATCATATGCCGCGGTAAATCTCCTTTCATGAGACACCTGTAGGCGCGGGAGCATAAACTAGCGCCCGCCTGCCAATTTACTTATGATCCCGGCAGTCATTACCCTCAGAGCGTGGAAGAAGTGTTAACTAGAAGATCTGAGGCCGTGCCACACGGCTGCCGTACGCAATGGCTGGCGCGCCGCCAAGAAGAAAGCTCTCTTTATTGTTTTATTCGCCTTGTTGCATAATTTTATTTCTGGTTATCGCTTTTTATAACGCATATTACCCACCTATGCGGGTATTTCTGTCGCGTACTCGCTATATTTAATTCTCTAAAGAACGAGAGATCGTTCAAGACGTTTACTTCACTGTTGTTGTGGTTATACTACAAAATATGTTTTACGATGTTTTTATCGTTCAGTTCCTAGACATGGAGTAAGAAATCAACAGTGTAAAATAAATAATATGTAAAATTATTTTGTAAAATATTGACAACGTTTACGCATTACTCTTATTTAAATATCCCATTCATAATTTTCGTGTAACTGCGAGTTATGGAAAACGTGTTAAATGTAAGCATGCATTAAATCATAACTAAATTATATATTTTGTAGAACATCAAAGATGTTATTTGATTTATTTATGAATTTTGAATGAATGACTGTTGGATATAACAGCTGAGCTACGTAATTGCTATATAAACACCATTGCATTTAGATCTAGATGCGTCTACGAGTCTGCGTCTAGTTTTTAAAAATTGTTGAACCAATCACGCTAAAAATTCCAATTTATTGTGGCTTGGCGACGTGCCTGCACCGGTAATGGATAGCTGCACTAGGCTCTTGATGAAGATAGGTGAGAACTGTTAAAAAGCAATTACTTAATAGCAGATGTATGCAATAAGGATTCATGTGAGCCGTGTCAATGTCATCAATATACATGAGAACCGGTTGCCAACGCCGCACGGTTAGGTAGTAAGTATTTCTAGAACTGCGAGTATTAGAACATGATCTATATTTTGAACGTGATTGGCATACGTCTTATGTAGCCACTATTATAAATTCATCTGTTCAGTTATTAAGGGCGATAGGAATTTTCCTGGGTATATATCTAAGTGCTATTATTTTAAGAAGAGCTTGTAGCCTTTTCCCAGGGAACCGATAAAACTAAGGTTTATTAGACATAATTATGACAGAACAAAAGATTAGTGAACAATGCTGAATTTTTTTTTTTTGCTGGTTGGCCGCTTTCAATGATTGATTGGAGCAGATGATTACAGCTTTTAAATGATTTACGACACGTTTATGTGGTAGTTAATTAAATCTTACGCAGATTGACAGTTACTGCGAAATTGCTGAATAGTAATTAAATCAGATTTAGTAGACCGACAGCTGGGACAAGCTAATTTTGATGTTTAGGAATAAAGGTTTATTAGGTATCTTTTGAAAATTTGGGTAGCCAGATTTAATATTTTGACGGTAGGAGCGTTATAGATGAGAAAATCATATTCAGTTCATTGTTTTAAATCCTTACAAAACTACTTTCCAGTAGTTGCCTACTTTTGTTAGGTACTATGGAAAGCGCAAAACCGTAACATTGTAGGTACGAAAATCACTAACTTCAAAACGACAGTGTCAAGGTGCCAGTGCCAGCATCGCCAGCAATCTGAGGGGCTGTTGGAAAGAGTTACCATGGCCTGAGGGCAACTAAAGCAACATATTAAATAACTTTTAGTCAGTAAAAGTTTGACATTTCCTCTCGCTCTACTCAGAGTGGGAAGGGTTATTTGACGGTACAAAATGGCATTCCACCAAAAAATAAAGCAGTACCAGCAATACTTACATTGAGTAGAGAATTGAAAGCGTCGTCAATGACTTTAATGTCCTCCAGCACCAACCGCTGCACGCAGTCGTATCGGTACTCCTCGATCCCGATGACGCCGTCCTGATTGATGTCTATCATCCGGAAGTTGGTCTCGATGAACGCCTTCATGGCCTGAGGGAAGTCCTCATACCTCCGGCCCACGCAGCTGTTCTGCACGGCCTGTTTGAACTCGTCCACCGTTATCGTACCGTCCTGCAAAAACTTGTTATTGAACACATGCTGCCCGGTGTTACTAGGTCAAAATAAAAGCGAAAAGCGTGTGCGTGGCTGTGCGTGTGTGTCAAGTGAAAATTAGACTCATTAATATTCTAAGAGTTCTGGTTAATGTTCTACTGACTAATGTCATTATTGGTTTAGATTGTGTTAAAAATTAAATTGGACTAACTACAGAAAAACATCTACTAAAATAGCAAGGACAAAAATACTTTTCTGAAAAATTGTACGTAACTATATCAAATCTTCGTGGAGTGTAAAAGTTTTAACTATGTGAGTGTTGTGTCGATGTCGTGCACCAGTTCGGAAACTGGATATTTTTTACACCACCGAGGGTGGTTAGAAAAAGTTTGACAACTTTTTCGTGATGGCAACTCGTAAACTTCAGTAGGTAATCTGAAAATTGGAAAATGGGTATAAGTGTGTTAACTTTTACCCTAGAAGTACCTACGCCGCCACCGAGAAGCAGGCATACTGGGCCTCAAGTCTGATAAATAGAATTGTATCTGAATTGTCGATCATTGACTTCATAAGTGTTGATTTTGACAAGTTTGGTATTGTTAACTTGTCAAAATCAACAATTATGAAGTCAATGATCGACAATTCAGATACAATTCTAATAGCAGACTTACCCCCTGGATTTTAGGAATATAAAGGTTCTTTCCAAGCAAACATTCAAAAGACTACACAAAAGCGAACCATTACCAGGATGCAGAAGAGTTGTTCTAGCATCTACTTAAGTAGTCTAAAATCTAGAAAGGTATAGCATTATTGCGTCCACCGAAGCGTTGCCGACATCGCTAGTGTGTGTGTGGTCACCGACATAGTCCGGCACCTTGTCGAAGTCGGCGAGCTGCGCGATCTCCTCCCACAGGCTGAGCATGACGTGCTGGTACTTGGCCAGGCGCGCCGCGCTGCAGTCGCCCTTGCCCTCCAGCACGCACGTGCGCAGCGCCAGGCAGTGGAAGTCGTGCGCGTCCAGGTACCCGTTGTTGTCGATATCTGCACACAAGTTGACGACGGTTAGAAAGGTATGTGGCTTTTTTTGTCAAAGTTTTAGACGGACTTTGAGGACTTCGTTATTCTCGCTTAAGAATCTACGAATGATAGCTGAAAGATATGTGGTGCTCCCAAATATAGTGTAAACGCTGACAGTTTAATAGCATTTACTGATTTAGCCATCATGTCATTGTCAACAGCCGACACCTGCGTGAGGACAAGAGCGAGGTTCATTAACATTGTATTAGCACATGCCGATCCCCAATCAGTGTCGCAACGGATTAAGCAAATGTGCCTCGGCTGCCCAGTTGGCTGCCTCAGCATGTAAACAATAGGCAACTACTCATTTAATTGCGGCCACGCCTGCCAAAACCCAGGGGTTCTTCATTTCACAATCATTAGTAATTTTTCAAACGACAATCCAAATATAATTGATGTCGATGATTGAGTGCGCGAGTGTACAAGCAGTGGAAGTTTATGTACATCAATTACAGAATTTGCCAATCTTATGAATAGATTCAATGTTAAAATAGTCGATGAAGACATCTGGGAGCTCGAAGCACGTGTGGACGGATATGTAGCTGTCTATAGCGAACCAGCTGGGACGTGGCTTGGGCAACCGACACAGGAACGTAGCTGGGACTAATGAACATGAGAAGCTTGAGGGCCGTCACCTTCAACATTCGAAATTAGAATCGAACTGTAAATTAATCCCTCGCCACTACCGGTTGACAATAATGACAATAACAGCTTCTAAAACTAAAAAAAGCTTCGCCAGATCCCCGACGGTAAGTAGGTACCTACGTGCAATGTTTTGCTGGCGAAATGACTAGAAGACAATAAAAAGTGCTAATTAAAGCTCTTTAGAAAGCAATTAACGAGATTCGTAAATTTTTGCCAAGGCGAATAATTTATCAAACAACTCTTGCTCTGGGCGAAACCGATTTACTTGCCCAGAATGACCCAATTACACCTATTCCTTCCCTGCCCTTTCAATTCTAGGTCCACGGAACTCTTTCGAAGAATCCCGCAAGTTATGGTTCCTACCTAAGCACCTACACAAATAAAAAACAAGATAATAAAACTCAAAAGGAATCTAATTAAAGCTCTTTAGACAGCAGTTAACGAGATTCGTACCTGCCATATTAATGAGTCACTAGTCTGAATTCTAGCCTGTAACGATGTCCCAACAAGTGTTAATTGATTGCCTGTATCGGTATCGGGCAGTGGGCGGCAGAGATTGCTCATTGACCACTGCGTCTGTCCTACAAACACTAGTACTTTATAGAGAGAGTTCTGGGGTATAGTGAAGTAGTAATTGTGAAATGTTGGCACGCGAGCTCGTCGGTGCGTTCCATTGTTATTAGATTGATGACTGACTAGCATTGCTTGGCGAATTCTGTACGGGTCACTGTCATGTTTGGTTTGATCTTTCTAGTTATCAACTTTTTCGAATTCTGTACGGGTCACTGTCATGTACGGTTTCATTTTTTTTGGTATCAACATTCTTCTGCTTCTCTTCCCTTATCCCATATTATTTGGGGTCGGCGCAAAACGTTTTTTCTTCTGTCCTCTCACCCGTCATATAGTATGACGGGTGAGGGGACAGACTAACTTCCTTTTCTTTCATATAAGTCGTCACACAATCCATCCAGGTTTTCTTTTTTTAGTATCTACTTTATTCATAGTTAAATCGTTACTTTATTTTTTTATGTTTGGCTGCGTTTTGTCTCAGAGCTGTCGGATTGTTTAAAACAGTTAGATACTACGATCCTGGAACATAAAGGAAAACACCCAAAGAAGCGAAATAATACAGCTCACTAGTATTCCTAGTCCTTTTAGTTAGTAAATAGTTAGTGAATCTAAATAGATTATTTATAGGCAAACTGCTCCTCTATTGGATTTATTATTACACTACTAAATCGTCGCTTTCCATCAGGTGAGTTACCTAGTGGTCAAGCACGAGCCTATCAACAATAAAAAAGTAACGGTCTGACGTTTCCTATTGCTCTACCCAGAGCAGAAGAGAATTGATAACAATTTAAATTGTCACTTACGGGATATCTTCCGTGATTGTTCATTGTTTTAAGTTCCCGATATTTCGACGCTGTTGCAAGCGCCATGAACAATCACGGAAGATATCCCGTAAGTGACAATTTAAATTGTAAAACAAACCGTGATAGCCTAAAACAGTGTTTGAGAATTGATAATTTTCCACCTCAAAAATCTAAAGTCAGCAATCTGTAAGCAGACTCTATCGTAGCTGGGACATGACAGATGATGGTGTACATTGCTTGAATGCTCAAGATTTCAGTTGGCTATTACCATTATTTGTAATACGAACTTGTTTATTGAAATGCCAATTACTATCTGATACGAAGGTTACCTATATTTGTGTAATAGGTACCTAGTAAGTACACTGATTGTCAGAAATAAATGTTAGATGATTTATGTCACTAGATGCGGATCAAAGACTATGCTGTCACGTTAGTCTAGTGGTCGCGAACATTGTTGATCGAAGTCGCGAACAGTAATCTTGAAAGCGCAAGGGCCTTAGCGTTGGTTGTTACTTTTGATCTCGTGGAACTCGTGGTTAAAGTAATAACAGCCGCAGAAGTCGCTCTTAAAGGTTAAGCAATGCTAGCCGAGGTCGATCTGAAGATAGATCATCACCCGCCATAACGCCACCTTAACATATCGAGATCCAAGCCAAGGCATAGTGGAATTTTGCTGGGAGCCCGGCTGTCATTCATAGATCTTTGACAGGTGTTACAGAAATCAGGAAATCTAACACCAGTCTTGCCAAGGGCTATCGTGTTACACAATGACTGGGTTGTGAAGATCAGACAGGCAGTCGCTTCATGTAAAAATACTGGTACTTTACAGCATCCGGTTAGATTGGAAGCGACCCTATTATAGTTGGGAAAAGGTAGGCAGATTGGTTGTCAATTTTGACACGTCAACTTTTCGAAGTTGAGCAGTGATCTGTATCATTGCCCAAGCTGCCTTCTTCCATCAGAAATTTGTCAATAACAGCCCAGAGCTAGTGGAATATGAGATTTAATGTATATAAAACTTAGGATCGGCTCTTCTGCTAGTAGGTAGGTACTGGTCGTAATTTTTGTTCTATAAATGCTCAATACTACACTGCACCCTTGCAAACTATCACAAAACAAAACTAAGAAAGCTGGATAAAAACAAGGTGTGTATACCTACTGTGTATAAAGGAAATTGAAATTGCCTGTCAGGGTTACGGAAATGTTTGAAAGAGTTACTACAAAGGGCTATTGAACGAACAAAGGTAGGTTTTAGTCAGTAAGTCTGATACTTCCTCTCGCTCCACTCAGAGCAGAAGGAAATATTTTATGATTTCCCACTAAAACAAAACGTGTCTTTAAGGCAGTAGAGTGAATATGAGTGGGCTTCTCGTTAATGAAGAAATTATGGAAACTTTTATAATTACGTGTTTATTTATTAAACATAGAACAAATGTGTCTAATGCAAGCGTCATTAGAAAAAGTAATGGTTCTGCAAATTGCCGACTGTCTTGTTGATTCAACAGCGTATCGCAGCTCTTATGAATGAATCAGTGTCCAAAATCTGTTATTTAGTAACTACCACGTAAGTTGTATCCATCGCGTCAGGCAGAAGATAAATGAATTTTTAAAAATAAAGACAAGTAGCTGGGTCAAGTCCAACGATACACAACAATTAACCGATTGTTTGATATTTTGTTGAAAGAGACGCGTCTAAAGGACATTCTTTTTTGCATTTTTAGGCAAAATAGGTGGAAAAGACAAAGATGGAAATTAGAATATTTTTTTTTAAATGTAGGGAAATCAACCCCAACTTTTAGAGCTTCTACTGATGGACTTAGGGGCATAGGAAGGAAGGTAATTGACGTTCAAAAATACTCGTAGTTTCACCAGAATATTTCCCAATCATTGGGTTTGTATCATGCCGCACAAATATACAAAACAGCAAATATACAACTATATAGATAGTTGCAACAATCCAGCCGCGTCTGGAAAATCTACTAATCTCTAAACACGGAGTTAAACATTACAAACACTCACCGTAAAGATAGCGCACAACAAACTCGACTCGGTTATCCCAGGAGTACGCCATTTTGTTTGATGAACTGTGTTTTATTAGTGTTTTAGAAGTTTCGAGTGTTGTCCGGGGTTGTTAGAGCTTAGCGACGCGGCGGCGGTCGCGACTCAACTGACGTGACGGCCGCCGCCCGCGCCTCTCCGCTCCGAATAAACCGACGAAATAAAACAATATTACAAGATGCCCACGTCATCTGACGACACCCTAAATATCTACGCCACGCCGCCGTGGTCAACCCGCCGCCGTTTGGCAGGGACACTCGGGCCCAGCCCGGCACACTGGCCTCATCATCACAAGGTCGTGGCTTGCATTACAGTGCATCTAAATTAAACCGATTTGTATATCCACTAGCAATCGACGGGTAATTATAACTGCAATTACTAATGGGTATCACGTTCTCAATCGTTGGGTCAATTATTTGAATGTGGAAGATATCCTCATGGTTTTGCTAGTGCAGTGTGCAGCTCATAAGGCACGCTTCAGAAGGCCTGTTACGCTCATTACCTGCCATTACAAAGAGGACAGCCCTTTCTGTTCTATCTTCAAACATGCAGCAGATATTGTTTAGGAATTACCTAATGGCTGAATTGTGAAACAAAAATAGAACTTGATATAGTAAACTTGCATTTTTAAAGTGATTTCTTCTTTCAGCGCGATTTTAATCAGAAATTATGACTAATCATCTGGCTTCTCGTTGGCAAACACCGGTTTCAAGTTAATCTACACTAATATAATAAAGAGGTAAAGTTTGTTTTTTTGTTTGTATGAGGTAATCTGTGGAAGTACTGGTCCGATTGCTAAAATTTTTTCACCAATAGAAAGCTGCTGTATTCCTGAGTGACATAGGCTATATTTTATGTACGCGGGCGAAGCTGCGGGCTAAAGCTAGTATTTTATAAAAAGTCTACTAATTTAGTACGTGTTGCGATGGTGGTTAAGTTCTAAATAATTGTCGCAGCCAACTTTGACGACACGGCGCAGTGGCTGCTCCGCTGCGTGTCGCGGGTTTGACTCCTGCGCGGAAGAAATTGTGTATGTCTCGTATAGGTATTTGAGTTTACATGTTGATGAACGCACTTACGATACAGGAAAACAGGTGGAAATCCTAGTGTGGGGCAATAACTCTTTTAAAATAGTACATTTTCATACAAGAGGAAAAAGTTTGTCAGAACCGCATTATTATGGAGCCGAATGATGTAGTGATTCTAGTGATAAAGGTTCACATGTATTAAACGACGTTTTTCAACACACTTAAGAAAAACGGTCACGTGGGAAACTAAAAGCGGTGGGATTGGAGCGGGTTTGCGAGAATGTTTATTGAAAAAAAAAAACTTTTATTTTTTATTTAATTACTCAGATACCCGCGAAACGAGACACAATAGTAAAACAATAACAGCGCGGTCTCATAGGACCGGTTGGGGATTCAAACGTTAATTCGCTATTCCGTTAATAGACTAAAATGAGAACTAAACGGTGCTGTTCAATTATAGGCCTGTTTAGGTGCATCTTGTCAAGCTTCACAGAGGTTGCCAATACCTACTACAATAGAATTCTCAGGGTCCATTGCATCCAATGATCAAGATAAGAAAAAAATAAGTTTATTTGGCACACCATGACTCATGAACCTAATGTTTGCAAACTAAAATAAAAAAAAATGTGAAACACAATATAATTAAAAAAAAATTAACAATACAAATAGGTCTCACGGCTTGGCCAAATAGGTCCAGTGCAGCACGCGCCTGATCCAGTAATTCCACATGACACAACTGGACCATTCCAGTTTTACATCGCAATATCCAATAGGTATCATTTTGCGAATAATTAAAACAACCATTGAACTGAGGAGCTCGTAGCTAGATAATAACAGCCACATGGGTCGATCTTCAAGTTTAAGCAACACTTGCCAAGGTTGGTCTGTGGATAAGTGACTATCTTAACATACCAAGTTCCCTCCGTGCCTCGGAAAGCACGTTAAGCCGTAGGTCCCGGCTGTCATTTGTAGATCTTTGGCAGTCGTTACGGATAGTCGGAAGCCAGTAAATCTTACTACAGTCTTGCCATGAAGTACCTACCGTGTTATCCGTTGTTAATGGGTTGTGGAGTTCTAGTAGGCAGCCGCTCCTCGTACAATACTTGTATTCAGCTACTTGGCCTGGCTTGACTGGAAACCGACCCCAATATATATTATGTAGATGGGAAAATAGCCGCTGAACTTCACTCGCAATAATCCCGTTAAAACGGAGCTAGCAGTTAGAAGCCCAGCAGTGTACAGATTTATTCCAAGGCAACTACACACGGGTGCACCAGTACATTGTCTTGACAGAACAGCACTTTTTTTCCTAATAAGGTCTTTTTGTTAGTACATGATTAAAACAAGCCAATTAAAACAGCAATGAAGCATTCATAAAAAAACATTTTTTTTTGTTTTTCAAATAAAACATGATGTTTTGTTCTTTAAAAAAACAACATGTTTTTTTTTCAACCCTGGGTGGGGTTTAGTTATTAAGAGTCTGACACGCCCTCCCGCTCCGCCCAAGAGCGGGAGAAGTCAATCTGCACTTAAAAAAAACCGGGCATGTGCGAGTTGGACTCGCGCACCGAGAGGGTTCCGTCCCAACTTAATTTATAACGTTTTAAAAAAAACTACTTTCTAGATCTCATTCAAACCAATTTTCGGTGGAATTTTGCATAGTAATGTACATTATATATTTTTTTAGTTTTTTCATTCTGTTATTTTAGAAGTTACAGAACACACACACACACACATTTTTGCACTTTGGAGGTGTCTCTCGTGCAAACTATAGTTTTCAAATAATGATATTAGAAACCTCTATCATTTTTAAAAACCTATCCATAGATACCCCACGCTGTACGGGTTTGATGAAAAAAAAAAACGAGTTTCAGTTCTAAGTAACCCTAAAATATATATTTTTTTCAATTTTTTTTTGTGAAAATTTTAATGCGGTTCATAGAATATATCTACTTACCAAGTTTCACCAGTATAGCTCTTATAGCTTCGGAAAAAAATGGCTGTGACATATTGGACGGCCAGACAGACAGACGACGAATCTATAAGGATTCCGTATTTTATCATTTGGCTACGGAACCCTAAAAAGTGCCTTAGGCCCAAGGGCAATATCTTATTTCGATGTCCAAGCAGTCAGTGCAAGATCGGATGACAAAAATTGGTTTACCCACTGTAGAATTGCATGCATTTTTAACCGTGCCAAACTACGCTGCCATTGCATGCCAGTGTGGAATTACCCTGATAATTCGACAGACAGACAGCTACTTTCACATTTGTTATTTTACTACAATTTAGATTTAGATTTCTATTTACATAAAATTATGGATGGATTTTAGATTTTCAGCAACTTTGAACCTACCAATAATGCCAGAACTGGCAACATTGAACACTCAGTCTGTCAATTAAATACCACGTTCCGGATACAGGTCATAAAACAATTTTAAACATAAACTATTTTTACTTCGTTTACTCCTACGTACAGTAGTATAGGGCTATCCTGCTCGCACTGTCAATAAACCTGTGTCCACTGTCAGTTAATATTGACATAGACGTAGCGTCATGAATGGTGAATAATTACTCTCAGCTGATAGTAAACTGCGGATTTAATTAATAATTTCGAAATAACTTGTTTGATTGTTATAAACTTTTCACATAACGTTTATATGGATATCCCGTTTATTTATTTATGATTAAAATAAGTATCTTGTGATAAATAATGTCAAATAAAAGCTACAGTAATTTCGTGAAAGCAAGTTCTCCCGAGCCAGACTTAAAAGTTGTGCAAAATAGTGGAACACTCAGTGGAGCGGAAGCACGAAGAATATACCTTGAAGAAATAAAACACGCAAAAGCATCAAGTTCGAAGACGCCTTTTGTGTTAGAAAATAAGAAAAAAGTTGTGAAGAGTCAAGACGAAGAATTACCACTGACAAACAAAGATTTATTTATTACAGTACAGAACAATGATGTTGACACATTGAAACGTGTTTTAGATAGAAACCCTGATAAGATAAATGTTGTCGACGACTACGGATGGAGTTTACTCATGATTGCATGCCAGGCAAACTCTACTGATGCTGTAAAACTTCTACTAAAGAGAGGTATTGACATGTCTGTGAGAGATAAAGGCGGTAACTCTGCTCGAAGCTTAGTGATTAAAAACAAAAATTACATACTGGCTGACATTTTATTAAGATACATACAAAAAGAAACTCCCAAAATACAAAAACAAGGTAAAATTAAAGTTAAATCAAAAGAAGAGTACACATGTGAGATCTGTAATAAAACTTTCCCTGACAGAGAAGAGCACTTAGCATCAACAATACACAATATTAGTGCAAGCAGAGGGAAGAAAATACCAGCAAGCTATGTCCTACCAGCTTCAAACAGAGGATATCAGTTGATGTTAAAAGGTGGGTGGGACAGACAGTCTGGCCTAGGGAGGGATGGCTCTGGTAAACTATACCCTATCAAAACTGTACAGAAGAAGGACAGGAAAGGCCTTGGGCATGCAAAACAAAAACCTATTGACAATAAACAAGATTATGTAAAACATAAAAATAGATTGAAGTTGGCAAGAGACCACCACAGTGACAAATCATTTGAAATAAAGTTTAGGCGAGAGTTTTACTGAAACAGTCTGTTTTATTTCCTTACAACTATGGCAACAATAATATACAATGTACTTTCAACATATCTACATCATGAGCTACCAACATGCATTTTTATTGTTCACTTAGCATTCACAATTACAAATTATACTATAAAAAATTAAGATTATGACCAATTTAAGATAAATCAATCATAATTTCATCTTTGTCTGTCTTTCAAGATAAGTTGTTCACACCATAAGACAAATAATCTATTTATCTCATTTTACAATAAACACAAAACACTTGTAATGATAAAAAAGTGATGTCAAATAGTTATAAAACCATCAAAAATTATCTGACATAGATATTTTGGTTATATAATAAAATAATTGATTGTAAAAAATATATTTTATTTATTCTCTTCAAAAGGCACTGCACATATTAATTGCACAGATGTTTAGTAACTTATAACAACCAGTAATACTTATATAGTCAATACATTTCATAATGGAGGCTTATCGGTATGTTTTGTGCACAGTTGCATACAAATAACTATAAAATCTATGTCATGAATTAAATTCTGTTCAGTAGTTATGCAAGAACTTCTGTGATTACCATAAAAATATATTATTTGATTCAAAATCATAAATAGATTTATAACTTCAACTACTTTTGCTTACAACTAACTATGATACAATATATTTTTCTATATAACCACATTGCACTGTTGATGGTCATCAAAGATTAGGGGCCACCCAGTTGAGGAAATTGATAGCAAGTTCAAATCCTACAAAACAGGCTGCATTAGCCGGGAAGGCCCTGATCATGACGGGTGTCACACCCTTGTACAGGGCAGTTGGACCTTCTCTCTCCATCAGCTGCTTGAATACATCCCGCATGCCATTAGGGTATGTTCCTTCGGGAGCAGTTTGCAGTCTACTCTTCAACACATCGGCCGGCATGCCTACCAGCCAGTTAGCTATTCCAGCACAACCACCGGCCACGATTGTTGCAAACATCTTCAATTTAGCACTGGCATCCTGAGGGACCAGCACTTCTTTAACCCACTCATAAGTCATGAAGTACATACCACTAGCAGGAACATCCCTCAGTATTGTGGCCACGCTGCCCTTGTATATGCTCCTCATGCCACCCTCGGCATATAGCTGTCTGGCACAGTCAACCATGCCAGAGTATTTCTGTGGTACATTACCACCTTGTTGAATCTGAAGTAGACATTTGATGCGTTCTCCTGGTGCCATTATAGATGTCGTGAAAATACCAGAGAAAGCACCAGCAGCAAATAATTCTGGTTTTGATAGAACTTGGTCATCATTACTTTTTATCAGCTGCTTGCCAAGTCCAAATCCAAAGAAACTAATAGCAAAAATAGGGGCTACTCCAGTAAGTGGTGCTGACATACCCTTGTACAGCCCTCTGAAGCCTTCTTTCTGTATGGTCTTCTTGAAGCAGTCGTAGGTGCCGCCGTACAAGGCAATCTCTCCTGGTTTAGGTATGGGCATAGTCTGTAATCTTACTTTAATCGTGTCCATAGGGTGGCCCGCTAAAACGGTGCACACACCACCAAAACCACCACTTAAAAAATATTTTACAGGACTGCTGTTTTCCGACATTGTCGTTTCGTTTGATCGTTCGCAAGAGAAAGGAAACGTAACCTTAGGAAACTCGTTTTCGGTCGAAACACTTCGAGTGATTTTTAGTCAACAGTTGTCTTGTCTAAAATGTCAAAGTCCAAATCACCGTTCCTTCACTAACTAAATAGATTGCGTTCCAGTACTACCGACAGTTATTTTATTGACAAATAAGATTTGGTGAGATTATTTTTATTTAGTGTCTTATCCCTTTTCATTTTTCGTTCAATGTTAAATGTGTGTTAAATGACTACATAGAGTTACATTATTTATTAAGAACCAATGTCTGGAACCAATAAATTACTGTTTAAAAGATGAGACGGCAGACACAGTTTAAAAGATCTAGTATCCAAGTAAAAACCGTTATTTAAAAAAGATTGGCTTGACTTTGACAGTGACTGACACTAGTGATGGGTCGTTGAAGGTTTTTCGGTCAACGGAACGTTAACGTTGAATTGCGTTTGTCAACTAGTTGATCAACTAGTTAATTTCGTCAACGAGTTAACGTGTTACGAACGTCAACTTGCATGAACGATAAACAATTAACGTATGCTGTTGTAATGTTAATTTACGAACAATTTGATGCAATTTACCTAATGAAATTGGATAACATTTTTTGATGTCTTTACTTACTACCTACCTAGGGTTCTAGATGATCTTCTCTTCATATTTTTTTCAGGCTTAGAACTGACTGATTAATTTGCTATATAACACAAATTATAACGACAATGAAGAAATTACTAAATAAATATCAAATCTTGTATTCGTTTAGAGTTCAAATTATTGTCATGACTATCGCTTCGTAGCGGGAGTTTTATTTTTAAAGGAATACAATTTACACGTACGTTGAAAATAACAAAACGTTGGGTTTACTTTATCGTTTCGTTAAACAAGTTGAATTCATAAACGACGTTGACTCGTAACTCGTTGACGAATTCAACGAGTTGATTTGTGCACGGTCAACGTTAATCCCGTTGAGGAGACATCAACGTTGATTCAACTAGTTCGTTGATTCAACGCCCATCGCTAACTGACACTGACGACTTGACGGACGAGACGAAGTTGCTTTGTTTTGATTTGAGCAAGTTATCTCAAATTTTTAATTTTATTAAATACCCACCGATACTACCTCCTGAGCGAGATGCTCAGATTATGTTAGTCTTTAATAATGTCGTGTTCGAAAGAAGAAATCGAGAGAAAGCGCCTGGCTGCGCTACAGAAAAGACAAAACTTGTTGTCAAACAGTAACTTTAATCAAAGTCCTGCTAAAAAACCATACGCTGCTCAAATTGGGAGCCCAATAGCTTCATCCTCAAATGGTGGTTATAAATCGTTTACTCATAACTCCAATAGGAGTCATCCGTATGCTCAAGCTAGGACAAGTGGGAGTAGTGAAGAGAACCGTGTCCCTGCTGGTAAAGTGGTCAGTGGAACTATGTACTTGATCTCTGAAGACAGGTTTGAAGTGAACCCCTCAGAGTTCTGCTCTCCTCTCATCAATATCTTCAAGAGCTTGCCTTCTAAAAGTTTTGGTAAGTTGTGTGGGCCTCTGACCTTACTTTTCATTTACTTGTTCCATCATGTTAACTTAGATAAGTTTAGAGACATTGAAATAAGGTTTATTTGGCTTTATTAGGTACTTAATATGTTTTGGTTGCAATTAATTTCAATGCTTAATTAATTTGCAAGATTACATGTTTTAATTTTTTTTAGATTCAAAATCAAAGCTTTGGAACTTCTCCATCAATGATTATCAGCAGTTGATGTCTAAAGTGGCACCACTAGCACCCCACATAGTGCTAGGTCCAATCCCACCGTATGTGCTGAGGGTAAAAACTTTTTAATAAGATATTTAAAAAGCTGCTACTGTAAAATCTTTAAATACAAACCTTATTGCCTTGCATACATACCTTTAAATACACACTGTAACTCACATTGTACTAGTTTATTAAAGTGCAAAAGATTTTTGTGTGTTCCTATAACCTATCACATACCCACAAAACGAGACACAATAGTAAAACAATAACAGCGCGTTCTCATAGGACCGGTAGGGGATTCATGAATTAATTGAGCTAATCTCTAGAAATCCCAGGAACACTGATAAAATAAATTCTGATCAATATAAGATCTTGCTATGACTATGACCCATGGAAGTAGAGCAGTAACCAAAGTTGTGGTTGAAACTAAGGAACAGCTGATAAATATTAGTCACAGATAAGCTTACATAGTGTAAGTGGTTCACTTTGATTGCTTAGTTTTTTTTTGGTGTTTCTATTTTGCGAATGCTTTATTTTCCGTTACTGTCTGTCATGCTGCCTTGCGAAGTCTTTAGTTTTAATCTGTTTTTTGTTTAATGGTCTCAACAAAGAGGAATAATATCTCATTATAAATAATACCATCTCAACTGTGGGTCTTGTGACTGTTACTGGAGGCCTTATGAAATGATATTGTGAATGTTCCCACCAACAAACACATAACACTGACCACCACTTCAATAAGCAGGTGCTGCGGGAGAATGCCACAGACCCCAGCTCGGTGGACTTGTCCCCCATCGAGGCCACCTTGAGGCATAAACTTATGCCGTTCCAAGAAGAAGGAGTTAGGTAAATGTCAACATAGATATATATTAAAAAAATATATAATTGCCTGAGCCGTGGTTAAGCGTTAAGTGGAGCTCCTGCTCTGCATTTCGCGGGTTCAATTCCTGCACGGAACAAAAATATTTGTATGGCCTATGGTTGTTCCAAGACTGAGTGCTTTGTGTATGAGTTTATATTTTAGTGAATGCACCCACAAAACGAGTAATTCCTAGTGTGAGGCAAAGCTTTTTTTAAAAATAAAACCAGTAAAATAAACTTTTCAATTTTATATTATCAAAGAAGAACGGTCACGTCCCATATAAAAAAAACCCAGACCCGACAGAAAAGTGACATATCTCAGTTTTTTTGTTATTGTTTATATAATCATATTATATAGTTTTTATATTCGAAATCAATGGCTAACACCAAAATATTGCCTTATGTTTTTGTTCAGGGTTTACACTAAAAAAATACAAAATGCCTACTTATCTACACAATTCGTAATGTATGTAAATAAATGACGATAAATAGTTATGGGATGTATCCAGGAGACCTGGAGATACAGCTGTATTATATAATTTTTGAACTCCTAGTACAACATTCAACTTAGGATTTTTTTTTTGAGGTGGTTTAAAATCATCTAATGGAGGAGCTCGTGGCTAGATAATAACAGCCGCATGGGTCGATCTTCAAGGTTAAGCAATGCTTGCCAAGGTTAGTCTATGGATGGGTGACCATCTTAACATAACGAGTTTCCTCCGTGCCTCGGAAAGCACGTTAAGCCGTAGGTCCCGGCTGTCATTTGGAGATCTTTGGCAGTCGTTACGGATAGTCAGAAGCCAGTAAATCTGACTCCAGTCTTGCCATGAAGTACCGTGTTACCTCAGTTAATGGGTTGTGGAGGTCTGGTAGGCAGCCGCTCCTCGTAAAATACTGGTATTCAGCTAAATCCGGCTTGACTGGAAGCCGACCCCAATATAGTTGGGAAAAAGGCTAAGCAGATGAAAATCATCTAATGACTTACTGACTAAAAAAATCCACCCCGTTCCTTTTTGCCTCTGGTACTGGGGTCAGAGCATGCCCTTCTGGATTCGCCCTCAACTTAGGATTAATTAAAATCGTCATATTCGATGATTCAGATCGGATTATTCCACTAATTCGTTGACGCCAGTTCGAGCTTATATCGGTGATTAGTTAATACATCCCATAACTACTTACTTTTCTACATCCTTTAGTTACATAATATTTACGAATTGTGTAGATACGTAGGCATTTTGTACTTTTTTAGTGTAAAGCCTGAACAAAAACATAAGGCAATATTTTGGTGTTAGCCATTGATTTCGAATATAAAAACTATATAATATTATTATATAAATAATAACAAAAAAACCGAGGTATGTTACTTTTCTGTCGGGTCTGGTTTTTTTTGCCTGTTCTTCTTTAATGAAATATACTATTGCAATTCTTACTGTAAATAATAGTAAAAACAGGTAAAAACCTTTTATGAAATTAATAAATTGGATCGGTTTGAAGGAGCGCAGCTAGTTTTTAAAGAAGCCTACTTTGTACTTTCCATCAGGTTCGGCATATCCCGTCGCGGCCGGTGTATGATAGCAGACGACATGGGGCTGGGCAAGACGTTCCAGGCGCTCGCCATCGCCAGCTACTACCGACACAACTGGCCCCTGCTCATTGTCACCACTTCTTCCATGAGGTGAGTAATAGCATCACCCACTGGATATAGAAATTTATGAATCGACTGCAGGCTCAGGCTGGGCACAGTTGAAATAATCTGGCCAAATGCGGTTTCCTTGACCCACACAAATACAGTGCCAGTGTTGAACTCTATATAAACTAGACTGCAATCCCACCTCATAGTAAGCAATAATGCAATTGTTGACGGTAAAGCACACTGTTCACTCAAGCTTTGAAGAATAGCTTTGAACAGAATTAGAAAAAATGAGTTTCACCCATTCATAAAGATGAAAGCAAGATAAAGAAAAGTATGTGCTCTAATGATGTTGAAGGTAGTAATTGTTATAAAAAAATACTAGTGAAACGTGACTATTTCCAGGGACACTTGGCAGAATAAGATTCAGGAGCTGTTACCCTCAGTGCCCTTGATGAATATAGCAACACTGACCAGTGGAAAGGACACGCAATTCGTTGCTGATAAACAGGTCAGTACAGTTATGATTCACAAATACATATTCTACTTTGATGCTATTTATGTAATTATTATGCATGCATTTCCTTATTAAAGTAACTATTATTAATATTAACTGTAATAAGGAAATACAAGCATAATTATTTATTTATGTTAGGCTTTTAACGTTTGAATCCCCAACCGGTCCTATGAGACCGCGCTGTTATTGTTTTAATATTGTGTCTCGTTTCGCGGGTATCTGAGTAATTAAGGCTTATAATATTTGTTCACTGCTAATGGTAAGGTATGTTCAAAAGAACGATTGTTTTATTTTACCATCTTGTTTTCCCCATATTCAAAGAAATAAATGATTTGCATTTGTATTGTTGAAGATTTCCACGCCATCAACACAGCTCAGAATTTGCTTTTTCATTGCTTAACTTGGTATACATGGATTGTTCAGGTTGATATTTTAACACACTGTTTCAGACGGAAGTCGTGATAGTTAGCTACAAGATCACCAGCATGTACACAGATCTACTCAAGAGTAAAAAGTTCGGAGTCGTTATTATAGTAAGTACTTAAATACACGGTAGTATTCTGATATTGAATATTTAAAAATACCTGCAACTGTTTGTTTGTAAAAGTTAGGGCCTGTTTCACAATGTCCGAGTAGGCACTACTCACTGAATAAATTCAAAAATGTGACAGAATTCGTATGAAATTATCTGTCAAGTAAGATACTCGAAACTTAATCATAGGTGGTGAAACAGGCCCTTAACCTCTGATGTTATTGATCTGGTTACTAAAATTATTTCATTAGTACACATTATCATTAAAATCATATCACCTTTAATAAGGGAAAAAATCCATGGTTCCTGTAAGACCACAAGCCTTTGGCGACTAGACAGAGGCAGCCTGGAGGGTTCATCTCCGGATACTACTGACTAAATAAACATTTCCACACAAATAGCCATTATGGATACTCCACTGAATAAAACTTGCATGGAGATTGAGGAAACGAACGTGTACGCGCACCTGAGTAATCAGGTTCTGAGTAATCAATCGTCAAATACGAATGTATATGTTTCCGAAATACGGATGTAGATTGTAAAACTAACTTTGTTGTTTCACAGGATGAATCTCACTACCTCAAGTCGCACAAGGCCCAGTGCACCATAGCGTTAGGCAGCATCACACGGCAGTGCCAACGTGCCATCCTACTGAGCGGTACCCCCGCGCTGAGCAGGCCCGCCGAGCTGTACACTCAGCTGACGTTGATCGAGCCCGGCCTCTTCTCGTCTTACACTGAGTATGGTAAGTAGGTTTAATGTAAATAAATAAAAAATCGTATGAATATTGTTACGAACGTGAGTAATTAAATGCCGGTTTACTAGCAGGTAACTTTATTCACCACAAAACAATGACAAATTAGTCCAATCAACAAATAACCAATCAGAGTCAAATCAAACACTCAAGAGTTCCGTTTAGTATCACTTAGGTCGCTAGGTATCACTTCAAACACTTAGGTAGCTCGCTCTGTATCGCTGTAGAAATCAAACTGACTCCCTTCTAGCCGGGGACCCGTATTTATATGCGAAGCCATCGAAACTTCTCGATACCGACGTTTCAAGGACATTCCAGAACAACAGGGTCGCATCGGGAGGCCATAAATCATTTTTATTGCTCTCGTAAGTAGGTACTTATCTACCACCTTACATGCGAATTTCGACTCCATTGCTAATACCGGAAGGTACAAATTCCCTTATCCACCCACATAACTACCTACTGAATCTTATCTAATAATAATAGTGTATGTCGGACTTTTCTGGAATTTGCCAGGCCTGAGTATGTACTCCTATTCTAGAAGCTTCGCACAGCAATGAGTTTTAATTATTTGATGCTACTCTTGGTTTCGTCGAAGATACAGCGTACTCAAGTTTCACGGCGTAACAATATGCTACTGCACTATTTCCTTAACACGAGTAGACTATAGTCCAGTAATTATCGCATACAGTGAATGTGGGTGTTATAAAATGACGTTCACCAGGTGGCAGCAGTGAAGCATGAGGTCCAGACATATATATCAAAACGCTTATAGAAACATAAGTTGAACTTTAACATCAATATCAAAAGTTAGACTTCAACATCATTTATAGGTTTACAAAGGAAAAGATCTGATGGCTAAGTGGCACAGGTGGTGTGAATTTTCCTGAACACCCTCATTGTCGCAGCCTATTATCGATGACCTAAAGATCCATTTAATGTTTGAAGAAAAGAATCCATATAATTTCCAGGTAAGAGATACTGTGACGGCAAGCAGACTAACTTTGGCTGGGACATGACAGGGCAGTCCAACCTGCCCGAGCTGCAGATCTTACTGCAGAAGCGGTTCCTCATCAGACGGACCAAGGAACAAGTCCTCACTAAGTTGGAAGAAAAGACCAGGTAAGATTTCCTAAAAATTTCGTATTTTTATAAAAAGTTTTGCTTTAGGAAGGTTTCACAGGATGAGAAAGAGCTTCAGTTCGGTATATAGTTATGTACCGAACTGCAAGCCCTTTCTTATAATTTTTCAATTTACTATAAATAGTCAATTGTGCCAATTGTGGGTTGAGCTCGCCTGACATCACCTGTACTATTTTTATTTGTGTAAAATGTGTATAATAAAGATAAGAATAGTCTAGATCGTATATATTTATTTATAGAAGGTTTATATGTATAATACATTATGCAAGTATAGTATCCGTGCGAAGCCGGAACGGATTGGTACTATAATAATAATAATACAATATTTTTTTTAACGTATTTGCAGAGAAACAGTCCTCCTAGATCAGACACTGCTAAACCACAGTCAGGAGGAAGCCAAGGGCCTCTCCGAGATGGCGGAGGCCTACAACAAGAGCAAGTCCTCTGACAAGCACGCCGCACTCATCACCTACTTCAGCGAGTCTGCCAGAGTCAAGATACCGGCGATATGGTCAGTATGTCATAGTCAAGATACCGGCGATATGGTCAGTATGACATAGTCAAGATACCGGCGATATGGTCAGTATGTCATAGTCAAGATACCGGCGATATGGTCAGTATGACATAGTCAAGATACCGGCGATATGGTCAGTATGTCATAGTCAAGATACCGGCGATATGGTCAGTATGTCATAGTCAAGATACCGGCGATATGGTCAGTATGTCATAGTCAAGATACCGGCGATATGGTCAGTATGTCATAGTCAAGATACCGGCGATATGGTCAGTATGTCATAGTCAAGATACCGGCGATATGGTCAGTATGTCATAGTCAAGATACCGGCGATATGGTCAGTATGTCATAGTCAAGATACCGGCGATATGGTCAGTATGTCATAGTCAAGATACCGGCGATATGGTCAGTATGTCATAGTCAAGATACCGGCGATATGGTCAGTATGTCATAGTCAAGATACCGGCGATATGGTCAGTATGTGATAGTCAAGATACCGGCGATATGGTCAGTATGTCATAGTCAAGATACCGGCGATATGGTCAGTATGTCATAGTCAAGATACCGGCGATATGGTCAGTATGTCATAGTCAAGATACTGGTAGTATGGTCAGAGGCGGAAGGCCAATACATGTAAATAAGCCCGGCTTGTAATGGCTAAATAATTGATACCTAACACCTAAAGCATAGAAAACAACAAATAAATTAATTTATTAAAAATCATAACTTTAAACTTCGCGCGCAATCTAAATCAAAACTTTAAACTTCGCGCGCCTATGCGGCTACGCTTAGTTGCCAATTCGTGTTCAATACGAAATTCATTCATTCAATTTATTATGCAATGTTGCCGCCTTGAGCATTCTCTCCCATCTCACTCTAACACTTAAAAATAGAAAGAGATCACAACCACAAGACACCAGTGTGTTTCTGTCTCAAACGACACACTGGCTTCCGTATCTGGCTTAAATTCCATCTCTGTCTGTTCTATAAAAACGTAAAAATGTGACTGAGTGTGGGTAAAATTTGATACTGTGTGCAAGTACAAATTTTTAAATTTGTTCTAGCGGATAAGCCTGACTTCAGATTTTTAATGAATGAGAATTTGTAAGTTCACGAAAATTACGAGTGTCTACTATGACATGCGCAGTAAACTTGCGCAAATTACGTTTTTGAAATGTTGCTAACTTCAATGTAGTTTCAATTGCTATTAATGGTTGTTTGTTTTGTTTTATTCAATTTTAAAAGTTCAGTCGTTTAAAGTTTTGTGTTTAGTTATTACTTACTGTAAAATGTAAATTGCTTGGTTTTGAAGTAACTAAAGTTTCTTGAAATGAAATGAATCTATGAAATGAATTCGGAAACGCGTGTAATGTTCGATGTGAAAGAATGTTTAAAGACATTTGGAAATCAAAGTGTGTGAACTGTGTGACTGAGTAACGACTTTACTAATTGGCAAAATAAATACTATCAAGTGATATCAAGTTTTAGAGATAAATTTATGTAAAACATTCATCGTCACGCTCATGTAACATCTTTTTTAAAGAAAGATAAGTGCCTACTATGAACTAGAATGCAAAAAGTATTTTTTCAATTCATGTACCTATAAAGTAAATCAAAATAAACTATAATGTGCCTTCTGTGTGTTCTGTTATCTGTTCGTGGTAAGAAACGAAGAAAAACTGCTTGTTTACATTGTAAGTACTAATATTATCAATATCGTAAATAATTTGTAGTTAGTTTACACTAGATGGCGCTCAAACGATGCAATTTGTTATGACCGCGATTGTAGCGAAGCAAAGGTTGCCACAAAAAATCTATAGATGGCAGTACAATCGTACATTTAAGTTGACTCTATTAAATATTAGTTCTTAATTGCTCGATAGATGGCGTTGATCTATTACGTCACGAACCTGAATCGCGGTGTTAAGATTCTCCGCGGCTATATGACCTCCTCGTGTTTTTCTTTCTTATCAATGGTATTAGGGTTAGTCTAGATTTCTTGGGCTTCCTTAGGGTCTAGGTTACACGCACGCGACTGAGTATGGTCAGTATGTCATAGTCAAGATACCGGCGATATGGTCAGTATGTCATAGTCAAGATACCGGTGATATGGTCAGTATGTCATAGTCAAGATACTGGTAGTATGGTCAGTATGTCATAGTCAAGATACCGGCGATATGGTCAGTATGACATAGTCAAGATACCGGCGATATGGTCAGTATGTCATAGTCAAGATACCGGCGATATGGTCAGTATGTCATAGTCAAGATACCGGCGATATGGTCAGTACGTCATAGTCAAGATACCGGCGATATGGTCAGTATGTCATAGTCAAGATACCGGCGATATGGTCAGTATGTCATAGTCAAGATACCGGCGATATGGTCAGTATGTCATAGTCAAGATACCGGCGATATGGTCAGTATGTCATAGTCAAGATACCGGCGATATGGTCAGTATGTCATAGTCAAGATACCGGCGATATGGTCAGTATGTCATAGTCAAGATACCGGCGATATGGTCAGTATGTCATAGTCAAGATACCGGCGATATGGTCAGTATGTCATAGTCAAGATACCGGCGATATGGTCAGTATGTCATAGTCAAGATACCGGCGATATGGTCAGTATGTCATAGTCAAGATACCGGCGATATGGTCAGTATGTCATAGTCAAGATACCGGCGATATGGTCAGTATGTCATAGTCAAGATACCGGCGATATGGTCAGTATGTCATAATCGAGATACCGGCGATATGGTCAGTATGTCATAGTCAAGATATCGGCGATATGGTCAGTATGACTTAGGTAGTCAGGGTCAGTGTGACACCACCGTGAGACCACACGCAAGTTCCTTGTGTTCGCTCATCATCGCTCCGTTATCGACGCTATTTGTCTCATTCAATTATCAACCTTATTATCTACAGTATAAGCGTGTGTATCGCATGTACATGCATATTTTTCTACTTAAACTTACTCAATATTCAACCTTATCCCTTTAGCTATACGTGTTATTTTCACAGCAAGTACATCCGCCAGCTAGTTGAAAGCGAGACCAAACGCAAGTTCCTAGTGTTCGCTCATCACCGCTCCGTCATCGACGCCATTTGTCTGACACTGGACGAAGCTGAAGTGCACTACATATCCATCGTTGGATCTACTCCAGCTAATACTAGGGCCGTAAGTAGTTAATAAAACTTTATGTATAAGTAAGAAATACGGTACAAAAGCGGACTTAATTAATAACCCCGATTGAATTTGTTTTCCCGATAGAACTTCAACCATTCCAAGATGAGGAAACATTCAAAAATTTTACAATACGGCTTTCGGTGTACATGGAGATCCAAAAGTAAACTAGTACTTTTTGTACCAATCGACCTTAGCGTGGTGCAGAAAAATGAAAAACTACCGGAGGATCCTCCTTTTTCAATGGAGGTCACAGGATCGCTCTCTGTTCCACAGACCTCCAAATTTCATTCTTATCAAACCTATTTCCTTGCAAGTCCTTGACTTTGCTATTAGGACATGAAGACCTGATACCCAGTTATAATCCACAGGACCTAGTGGACACATTCCAACACACAGAGTCCTGCCGCTGCGCAGTGCTGTCCATCACGGCCGCCAACTCCGGCATCACGCTCACCGCTGCCAATCTTGTTCTGTTTGCGGAACTGCACTGGAACCCCGGGGTGAGTAGCACAGGGCCATAAAAGAGTTAAGCACGCTCGACCAAAGTTCACGGACATGATATCTCGGACTGATTATGGCGTATCCACACATGCCTGCTGGCATATGCATCTTTTAAGAAGGAGACATTGCAAGTCGGTCTGAAAACCGGCGGCAAACCCGGTGGCATGTAGGTACGCCATTATAACAACAACCGATGCAAGTGTGGATACTTTGGCGACTGAGCGGAAGAGGGAATTCCGCCGCTTCCTAATGTACGCGCGCATATTCCCGCTATGACCTGCAGTGAACTCTGTTGCACATGTGATTGCAGATAGGTATTTATAGCCGCGCAGTGACCAACTTGTTAATATTTTTGGGTTTAACATAACATGGTGCGAAAAATGTTGTAATCGACTCTGAAGAAACTATATTCTGATTTTGCATATACTAAAAGTAATGTTGTTTATTGTCCACAGATCCTGACACAGGCGGAGTCGCGCGCGCACCGCATCGGGCAGGCGGGCGGCGTGTGCGTGCGCTACCTGCTGGCCGCGCGCACGGCCGACGACTTCATGTGGCCCATGCTGCAGACCAAGCTCAACGTACGTGCGCCTCACTCGTGTATGTAGCGTGCTAGGAGCCTGACGCAGGCGGAGTGGGAGCGCGCACCGCATCGGGCAGGCGGGCGGCGTGTGCGTGCGCTACCTGCTGGCCGCGCGCACGGCCGACGACTTCATGTGGCCCATGCTGCAGACCAAGCTCAACGTACGTGCGCCTCACTCGTGTATGTAGCGTGCTAGGAGCCTGACGCAGGCGGAGTGGGAGCGCGCACCGCATCGGGCAGGCGGGCGGCGTGTGCGTGCGCTACCTGCTGGCCGCGCGCACGGCCGACGACTTCATGTGGCCCATGCTGCAGACCAAGCTCAACGTACGTGCGCCTCACTCGTGTATGTAGCGTGCTAGGAGCCTGACGCAGGCGGAGTGGGAGCGCGCACCGCATCGGGCAGGCGGGCGGCGTGTGCGTGCGCTACCTGCTGGCCGCGCGCACGGCCGACGACTTCATGTGGCCCATGCTGCAGACCAAGCTCAACGTACGTGCGCCTCACTCGTGTATGTAGCGTGCTAGGAGCCTGACGCAGGCGGAGTGGGAGCGCGCACCGCATCGGGCAGGCGGGCGGCGTGTGCGTGCGCTACCTGCTGGCCGCGCGCACGGCCGACGACTTCATGTGGCCCATGCTGCAGACCAAGCTCAACGTACGTGCGCCTCACTCGTGTATGTAGCGTGCTAGGAGCCTGACGCAGGCGGAGTGGGAGCGCGCACCGCATCGGGCAGGCGGGCGGCGTGTGCGTGCGCTACCTGCTGGCCGCGCGCACGGCCGACGACTTCATGTGGCCCATGCTGCAGACCAAGCTCAACGTACGTGCGCCTCACTCGTGTATGTAGCGTGCTAGGAGCCTGACGCAGGCGGAGTGGGAGCGCGCACCGCATCGGGCAGGCGGGCGGCGTGTGCGTGCGCTACCTGCTGGCCGCGCGCACGGCCGACGACTTCATGTGGCCCATGCTGCAGACCAAGCTCAACGTACGTGCGCCTCACTCGTGTATGTAGCGTGCTAGGAGCCTGACGCAGGCGGAGTGGGAGCGCGCACCGCATCGGGCAGGCGGGCGGCGTGTGCGTGCGCTACCTGCTGGCCGCGCGCACGGCCGACGACTTCATGTGGCCCATGCTGCAGACCAAGCTCAACGTACGTGCGCCTCACTCGTGTATGTAGCGTGCTAGGAGCCTGACGCAGGCGGAGTGGGAGCGCGCACCGCATCGGGCAGGCGGGCGGCGTGTGCGTGCGCTACCTGCTGGCCGCGCGCACGGCCGACGACTTCATGTGGCCCATGCTGCAGACCAAGCTCAACGTACGTGCGCCTCACTCGTGTGGCCCATTCTATCTGCCAGTGCCCACAACGAAAACGAAACTTATCCATCCTCCATAACCCTCCTTCTGGCGCAGTTGGGAAAAATGTTAATTTAAAAACATAACCTGTTATCCATAGCGTTCAGGATTGCAGTAACTACCGCGGTATCAAGATCATGTGCCACACCATGAAGCTCTTCGAGCGCATCATTGACACAAGGCTCCGTAGCGAGTGCACTGTCTCTGAGTGTCAATATAGCTTCCGGGCGGGTAACAGCACCATGGACGCAGTGTTCGCCTAACGGACTCTGTCTGAGGCTTACAGAGAGAGAAGGAGAGCTCTGCATATGGCCTTTTTAGACCTGCAGAAGGCCTTCGACTGTATACCTCGGCAGGCTATCTGGTGGGCACTCCGCTTCAAGGGTGTTCCCGAGGCCTATATTGACATTATCAGAGATATGTACCGCGATTCCGTGTCCTCTGTCCAGACCGCTGTTGGCGAATCCAATGTCTTTCTAATATCTGTTGGCGTTCACCAAGGTTCGGCTCTAAGCCCGTTCTTGTTTAACGTTGTGCTGTGTAGTTACGGCAAACATCCAGGATCAGCCTCCATGGCTAATGATGTATGCCGATGACATCGCCCTCGTTAACCAGAACAAAGCCCATCTTGAGCGCAGGGTCAACATTTGGAAAGACACGCTGGAAAACGGCGGTCTGAGACTAAATGTGGTGAAGATTGAGTACATGTCCTGTGGCGGCACGGATTCAAGCACTATCCGGATAGGGTCGGATTTGATCACTAAGTCCGATAAGTTCCGGTACCTTGGATCCGTGCTGCACGAGTCTGGCAGCGTGGATGACGATGTCCAAGCACGTATAGGCGCGGCTTGGGCAAAATGGCGCGAGGTAACGGGCGTTTTATGTGACCGTAAAATGCCTCCGAAGCTCAAAGGGCAGATATATAAATGCATCATACGGCCTGTCCTCCTGTACGGTGGCGAGTGTTGGCCGGCATTAAGCAGACACACCCAGGAGCTTCGCGTCACGGAGATGAAGATGCTGAGGTGGATGAGCGGCGTAACGCGATCCGATCGAATACGCAGCTCATTCATCCGAGGTAGTCTTGGTGTCCGTGACGTGGGGGAAAAACTGCAAGAGTGTCGTCTGCGATGGTATGACCATATCATGCGCCGCCCTAGGGAGTACGTTGGTCGGAAATGCATGGATATGGCTGTCCTTGGGGCTAGGTCCCGTAGTCGCCCTCGCAAGCGCTGGCTGGACGTCGTCAAGTCCGACATGAGAGCCAATGTCCTTACTGAGAAGGATATTAAAGATCGGGCAAAGTGGAGAAAACTCAGTCGGAAGGCGGACCCTGGCAATGGCCGGGATTAACGCCAGGTAGAAGAAGAAGAACCTGTTATCCATAGTTACACCTGGCAACACTAGTCATAGGTAGTGCTACATCGGTTCAAGGCCATTAACACTGAGTTAATTATGACTTTATTATTCCAGGTACTAAACAACGTAGGATTAAGTAGAGATACATTCGAAGACACAACAATGAAACACCAGGTAAATATGAAACCACATCAATACATAGTTGTAGATAGTATAGTCTATTCCCGCTAAGAAATAGTGAGGAGGAGCTCGTGGCTAGATAATAACAGCCGCACAGGTCGATCTTCAAGGTTAAGCAACGCTTGCCTAGGTTGGTCTGTGGATGGGTGACCATCTTAACATAACGAGTTTCCTCCGTGCCTCGGAAAGCACGTTAAGCCGTTGGTCCCGGCTGTCATTTGGAGATCTTTGGCAGTCGTTACGGATAGTCAGAAGCCAGTAAATCTGACTCCAGTCTTGCCATGAAGTACCGTGTTACCCCAGTTAATGGGTTGTGGAGGTCTGGTAGGCAGCCGCTCCTCGTAAAATACTGGTATTCAGCTAAATCCGGCTTGACTGGAAGCCGACCCCAATATAGTTGGGAAAAGGCTAGGCAGATGATGATGATGACTAAACAACGTAGGATTAAGTAGAGATACATTCGAAGACACAACAATGAAACACCAGGTAAATATGAAACCACATCAATACATAGTTGTAGATAGTATAGTCTATTCCCGCTAAGAAATAGTGACTCATCAGTGCTACTGCAAAGTAAACGCGTAGGTATTCGTAATGGGATTAAAATGGAACCATTACAAAATATGAAACCGCTTCAATACATGTGCTTTAAATACTATTGTCTATTTCGGCTAAGAAAATAGTGACTCATCGGTATTACCAGCAAAGTAAATGCGTATTTATACTGGGATAAAAAGGGAATGATTATAAATTACGAAACCACTTCAATACACAGTTCTAGACACTATAGTGTTATATTCCCGCTAAGAAAATCGTGAGTCATCAGTACTACCTACAAAGTAAAGGCGTATTCATACTGGATTGAAAATAAAACGATTATAAAATTGTTTTTTCTAGGAAAGTAAAAACAACATAACCCAGTATTTAACACCGACTGTTATACCGAAAAATAAGAACGATTACATCCCGGGAACTAACATAAGGAAGGATTCCTTGAATGCGGACGCGTCCGGCGATCGAATGGACGCCAGCAAACAGGCGTCGAGCTCCGGTGATGACGCCGACAAATCCTTCCTAGATGATGATGAAGATGATGAACTGCTTGCTAACCTGGACCTGTGAAGTGCTATTGTGATATTTATTAAAGTTTTCATATTCATTTTTTGTTTAAATGATCAACTAGCTGTTTATCGTAACCTAACCCACTGGTTAGAACACTCTCTAGTCCGACTACCGGGTTCCCTCCACCTAAGGTCTGGTAGGCAGCCGCTCCTCGAAAATCCGGCTTGACTGGAAGCCGACCCCAACATAGAAGGGAAAAGGCTAGGCAGATGATGATGATATTCCACTCTTGCAGAGGTTGTTTAAGAAAAATCAAAAGCAAATTAATATAAATGACAAGTTTAATGTAATCACATTTGATTTTATAAACTTCAATTAATTATATTAATCAAAGTTTAAGTTCCGCAGTAAATAGTAAAAATATCTTGATTACGAGTACCTACTGACTTAGTCCTGGTTAGTTATTGGGCCGTGTCCTGTAAATTAAAACACATAATTAATATTGTAATGATTAAACAAATATTTATTCATTAGGTACAATATTAATTTAATTACAAAAATACAGGATATTTAGCTGATGGCTAATTAAAAATAATAGACTGCGTAAACGTCGGTTATGGCGCATTTTCATTAGTCGATAGATTTCGATAGATTTCTGGAACGCGTGCCACAGCGCCCGCATTCGGGGAACCGTTTTCATTAGTCGATAGGGCCCGCATGCCGGTGCGAGAGACTATTGGAACGCGTGTCACATGGCCCGCATTCGGGGAACCGTATGCGGTATAACGACCAGTGAAAATGCGCCATAATGACGACTCGATGAGTTAACTCGTGTCACGTGACTTTTCCGCAAGTAATGTAATTTCCATACATTTTATACTAACGGCAATTCAGACATATCTACCTACTTGTTGCTTACTTCTCAAACAGTGCAAGGCCCCCAGCGATGAAACTGGATCCTACTGTCTTTCTTCGAGTCACAATGCAACACGCAGAGATTGGGATACGTCTTGTTATTGTTAGCGCAGATCGGCTCGTGCACCGCCGCGCACATGCACTTCTTCCTCTGTGGCACATCTTCGCCTTCTTCCCTGTTTCCCCTGCGGATGTAAGTTCGTTGATATTGGACCACTACAACACCTTTTTGACCTCAAAGCTGTGTTGTGATGTAAGCAAAGCAGTAAAAGACTGATTCAGACGATGTAGACCCGTCCGATACGGTCGAAGCCTACTGGGGTCCAGGGTTGACGAAAGCGAACCCCGGGACCCTGGAATAAGGGCAAAGAAGAAACAGGAGTGGGTTTTAGGCAGTAAAAGTCTGACACGCCCTCCCACTCTGCCCAGAGTCATTTTGATGATCTCCCACCTTAAAAAAAACAGTGTAGACCTGGCGAAATGCAGGACATTGTTTCATAAAATAAAACCGAGAATAAATAAATAGCCTTAAAGGTGATTTTCCGCGAAAGATGTGCGATGTAGTGAAACGGTGTACGAGAAAAGAGGCGACGAATTGGATCATTTCAATTTCCTGTCCAGACTTAGCACTGCCTCTAGTAGAAAAAAACTAGCTAGGTATTTCACATACTTACAAAAAAAAAAGATTTATGCAATGGCTTTGGCCCCGGTGGCATAATGTGTACGAGAGGCACGAGTGAGGAATGATTTTGCTCGTGCAAAGCTAAACAGAGTCTTGTACGCATCCTCACAACGCGCAAGCTGCCTGCACACCTCAGGTAGAAACATTTGCGACACGTCCACTACCGGCAACTATGAGTCTCTGACTGAAGATTGAAGAGCAATGCGCTTAAAGGCTAGCATGTGCGCTGAGACAACAGTATTTATAACCTTCTCTTTCCACATTTATATACTCGTAATACGTTATGTAAGAGAACCTTTGGAGAAAATTATCAAGTATCGGATAACTAAGTGGAACACCCAGGCGACCAGCACAGGACCGCAACAGGGAGTAATCGTGGGAGGTGGAAAGAATGCAGGAAAGCATTGCGCAGTTGTTGGATAGTATACGTGCCTACTGATTGAACAATATTGACATTAATACGTGTACGTACCCATCGTCATGATCTGTTTTTACGCACTCCCCCCAGTGCTCGAGCTTGAGGGCGGGGTGTTTCTTAGTGCCACAAAATAACACGCAGTAGTTAGAGTACGTCCGTTGGTTGTTGCCGCACACTGGGCGATGCACCTCTGCGCACAGGCACCGACTCTTCGGTGGGTTGGTGGGTGGCTTTGTGGGTGGGTTGGTGTGTGGTTTGGTGGGTGGGTTGGTGTGTGGTTTGGTGGGTGGGTTGGTGGGTGGGTTGGTGTGTGGTTTGGTGGGTGGGTTGGTGTGTGGTTTGGTGGGTGGGTTGGTGTGTGGTTTGGTGGGTGGTTTGGTGGGTGGGTTGGTGTGTGGTTTGGTGGGTGGTTTGGTGTGTGGTTTGGTGGGTGGTTTGGTGGGTGGTTTGGTGGGTGGTTTGGTGGGTGGTTTGGTGGATGGTTTGGTGGGTGGTTTGGTGGGTGGGGTGGGTTTTTCATGTTCTTTTGAGCTATGGAATTGAACAACTCAATTTTATTTTTCACATTGGCCTACATGGGCGCTAATAAAACGTCAGAAGCCAGCACACGGTTTCAAATGGTCGTTATCATAGAGAGAAGAACCGGCAAGAAACTATATGGTTACTCTTTAAAAAAAAAATGTTTTTTTTACAATATTTTCGTGAACTAGGAAGGCCCTTTTTTAGCAACCCACCATAGCTTTTTAGCCTCCAGGTGTATTGAGACCCAGTCAAGGCAGTAAAACTGACTCACGACTGAAGACCGGTGTAGACCTGACAAAACGCTGAACAGAAAAAACTCCAACCAAACGAATCTCAACAGTGCACGTCTTAAAATAAAGTCGAAAATAAATAACCTTAAGTTAAAAGCGCTTTTCCAAAAAATATTGTGACGTGCGCGAGCGACGCGGTGCGCGAGGACATTATACGATCCACCAATGGAATTTCTTGACTAGGAGTTGAAAGCAGCTAGCAGAGCTCACATTTTTACCTACGAATGACATGTGTGCAAAACCTACAACCGTGGAATGTGTGCGAGGGACGCACACATTCCACACGCACGCACGCATCGCCTAGCTACTTCGCACATCACTCATAGAAAAGTACCTAGGTATCTTAATATTTTTATTAATTAAAAAAAATGCCAAAATTAAAAAATAAAATTCTGTAAAGCATTATAATATGACCGTGCTGATGCTCTGTTGGACTAATAGAAGTTTATTTAATTTCAACAGTAGCAAGATTGAAATCCGTTGGCCAGAGACAATTGCACTTCACTTTACCAGGGGCCATCTCATGAGCTCTTCACGCGATCCATTTGGCGAACTTTAATTCTTCAAATTCTGAATTGTTAAAGGTACTTATGGAGCTGGTAGCTCTATCCCTCTTTCTCACGTCATGTTAAGGCCCCAGGAAAAAGGCCCCCCTTTAAAGGTATGATGTGTCAGAAGAATATGTATTCTAAACAAAAAATATGTAGAAGAAGAATATAGAGTAAGTCAGTAGGCACCTATAAGAATACTCCATTAAATACACAATAAGGGCCTGTTTCACAATGTCTGAGTAGGCACTACTCACTGAATAAATTCAAAAATGTGACAGATTTTGTATGAAATTATCTGCCAAGTAAGATACTCGAAACTTAATCATAGGTGGTGAAACAGGCCCTAAGTATAATAATATGGTACTATTGTTATTGCATCATATTGTCGTATTTAAATGAAGAAAATCCTCCCAAAGGGTTGGAAGGCCTCCCACAAGGAGGACTGAAGACCTGGTGAGGGTTCCGGGAATCCTATGGATGTGAGATGTACAGCACCGGTCGTTAATTGTGGCGACGCTTGGGGGAGGCCTTTGTTCGGCAGTGGACATCTCGGCTAAAATGATGATGATGGTAATGATTTGACGTGTTGAAATAGAATAATAGTAATTCTATAACTTGCTCAGAATCGAAAATTGGGTCCTCGATAGACTCGACACTAAAGGGCAGATTGAAGTATTCATCGGATGGCCGGATAAACACGACATCTCTCGATTCCATTGCCCACGTGTAGTCCCGGAGTTGTCGGCGATTCTTTCTCTTTTTGCATTTACCGCGTACAGCACGACACTGGTGTTCATCCTTCTCTGATAATCTGTAGGTACATTTTAATAGGTAAATAAAGTGCTAACATATTTTTATAACCCATTGACCGGTTGTTAGTAAATATCTACCTCTAATTTTAATGTTATAATAATATTATTTACATATTCACAATATGCAGTCAGTTACAGAAAACACACAGTATAAGTTACAGAACAATATTTTTCGCAATTCCTGTCAATGGGTTTCCGAAACAGTCAATTTACGCTTGACAATATTTAACTACGTGGACGCCAAAAGCATATAATAAACGATTGAGGCAATAAGGGTTTTCAGGAATCACACCACCGAAAGCCTTTTTTTAAAGCCTTTTAGCCGAAAGGCCTTCTACTTAATAAAACGTGTACTTACATAACGTTGACGTTTATGTCTAACTAACTTCATTACGAGAAGTGATTTGAAAGATGCCTGGACCCGACGACTCAGTGCTGCCACCTGGTTACGTTATTTTTCGCCTAGCTACCTTGCACTGTCTAACTAGCTAGCTACCCGCACCGCCTACCTACCTCGCACATCACTGGTATAAAAGTGTCTTAATATTTTTATTATTTATTTAACGAAAATAATTTATGTCTGAGTTTACGAATGTCTGAAAAATAAATTATAGGTAGGTACTTATCTTATTTTTTTAAGATGGGAAATCATCGACAAATAACTTCTCCTGCTTTGGTTGGAGCAGAGGTTTGGTTGGACGTGTCAGACTTCTACTAACTAAAACCCACCCCTATTCCTTCTTTGCCGTCATTCCAGGGGACAGGGTTCTTTTTTGTTCGACCCAGGGCCATGTGACAGGATCTTTGTGTTAAAAGGGATGAAATAGAATAACTGTAATTCTATAACTTGCTTATTATTAACATGTTCCTCGACACTAATGTTCTGCTCGAAGTTTTCAGTGGATGGCCGGACAAACTCCTCCTGTTCCGGCTCCCACGAGTCTGTCCGAAGTTGTCCGCGATTCTTTTTTTTCTTCTTGCATATACCGCGTATATCAGGGCATGTTCTTTCTTCTTGATTCCTTTCTGTTGTCGTTGATCTGTACATTTTAATTAATATGTAAAGTGGTTTAAGAGTCGTAACGTCATGCCTATTTTTTAATACATAGAGTTATTCAAGAGGAAGGTTTATATACAAAAAAAACCAGCGTAATATAGTCGAGAAATACTGATATAATTTTACCCATGCGAAGCCGGGGCGCGGGTCGCTAGTATTTTTATAACCCATTGACAGTTTGTTAGTATCTACCTCTAATTTCAATGTTATAATATATTATTTATATATTTATAAAAACACACACATAAGTTACCAGAACAAAACAACATAACATACAAGATTTTTTTTGTAATTCCTGTTAAGAAGGCACCGAGCTTTTTATACACAAAAACACGTTTTTATAACCCTTGTTTGAAGTAGTAAGTAATTAAATTAAAATCTAAGAAAATATGTTGGTATTATTGAGGATATATACTAGGCCGTATATACGATGGAAACACGATTTGATAAAGTTTGCTCGATAGAATAAATTCACAAAGATACCTCTAAAAACCACAATAAACGCTTTTTTTTTAGTTGGGGAATCATCAAAATGAGTTCTCCCGCTCTGGGCGAAGCGGGAGGGCGTGTCAGACTTTTACTGACTAAAACCCACTCCTGTTCCTCCTTTGCCCACCTACGAAATATTTTTTTTTAGTTGGGGAATCATCAAAATGAGTTCTCCCGCTCTGGGCGAAGCGGGAGGGCGTGTCAGACTTTTACTGACTAAAACCCACTCCTGTTCCTCCTTTGCCCACCTACGAAATATTTTTTTTTAGTTGGGGAATCATCAAAATGAGTTCTCCCGCTCTGGGCGGAGCGGGAGGGCGTGTCAGACTTTTACTGACAAAAACCCACTCCTGTTCCTCCTTTGCCAACCTACGAAATATTTTTTTTTTTGTTGGGGAATCATCAAAATGACTTCTCCTGCTCTGGGCGGAGCGGGAGGGCGTGTCAGACTTTTACTGACTAAAACCCACTCCTGTTCCTCCTTTGCCCACCTACGAAATATTTTTTTTTAGTTGGGGAATCATCAAAATGAGTTCTCCCGCTCTGGGCGAAGCGGGAGGGCGTGTCAGACTTTTACTGACTAAAACCCACTCCTGTTCCTCCTTTGCCCACCTACGAAATATTTTTTTTTAGTTGGGGAATCATCAAAATGAGTTCTCCCGCTCTGGGCGGAGCGGGAGGGCGTGTCAGACTTTTACTGACTAAAACCCACTCCTGTTCCTCCTTTGCCAACCTACGAAATATTTTTTTAGTTGGGGAATCATCAAAATGACTTCTGCTCTGGGCGGAGCGGGAGGGCGTGTCAGACTTTTACTGACTAAAACCCACTCCTGTTCCTTCTTTGCCCTAATTCCGTGGTCCCGGGGATCTCTTTCGTCAACCCAGGCCCCAGAAGGCTTTGGCCCTGTCGGTCCCCTACAGTTTGCTGACATCTCTTTGAGGCGCGCGTGGAGCAATACGCGCCGTCGACGACATGGGCTTGGTCCGGATTGTTACCAGACGTCCGGACGGCGAGCTACCCATTGCTCGTCGCCCGCAAGCATGCGCCTACGGTGGTACCTACTAAGTATGTGATGAAAATATTTTATGCAGCTAAATTCATACTGAATTCTCGGTAATTACTCAGTAAAAAAATAGAAGCAATAAAAAGAGATAATAATATAATTCTGGAAGAACATTATGGAAACAAAGTTAAAAAGTTTTTACTTTGATTGTCTTCTACCAGAAATAATTGATTCAAGGCTGGACAGAAAAATGGAAATTCGTGAGCAACAATATATTTTAGACGCAATAGATAAGAAAGAGTCAGCAAAACGAAAAAAAGCTATGCCTTCCGCGAGATTATTCCAGAAGCGAAGCGGAAAAAAGTTACAAAATAGTAATACACGTAATAATATTGTACGGCGGCACAGCGCAGTGACGCGCGCGCGGCTCGCTCGCTCGCTTGCCGGTGTGCCTCACGCACACATACACAGAGCGCAAAGAAAACCTAAAGTCGATTAGCGCTAGAAACTCGGTGCGCTCTTAAGGATCCAGCGGAGATCGCTCGCTACTTCGAGTTGAGATGAAAATAAAATACGTTCGCGGTATATTGCTATCTTTGTTTGGCAAAAACAAATGCGAAATTGCATATGTGTGTGTACGTGTGCGTTATAGAAGGCGGTGGGCCGATGACATAGCTGATCGTGCTCAACACGCTGCGAACACCGGCAACCTTAAGGAGCTGTATAGAAGCACAAAGACCTTGGTAGGAGACAACAGGCGCAAAAGGAAACCACTTAGATCCAAAGAGGGGCAGCTCATTGTGACGTCGGAAGAGCAACTTCTACGCTGGCACCAACACTTTGAGGAGGTTTTCCGATTGTCAGCGACTTCGACGCCTGAGGCACTGTCGGTTAGTTCTTCACCACCCCGGCTCCTCGATATCAATTCGGAACCACCGTCAGACTCGGAGGTAGCTGAAGCAGTCCTCTCGTTGAAGACAGGGAAGGCTCCAGGATTCGATTTGATTACTGCGGAAATGCTTCAAGCCGACTTGACCTTCGCCGTCGACGTACTGACGCCTTTAATTGAAAAGATCTGGACTGCTGAGGAACTCCCGGACGACTGGAACAAAGGGCTCGTAATTACCGTGCCTAAAAAAGGTGATCTCAGTCAGTGTGATAACTGGAGAGGCATTGCACTGCTGTCAATTCCCTCTAAAGTCTTCTGCAGGATAATCTTGGATAGGCTATCGAGGGCCCTGGAACCCTTACTACGCAAGGAGCAGGCTGGTTTCCGTTTGAGTCGTTCTTGCACGGACCAAATTAACACTCTACGTATAATTCTTGAACAGGCATCAGAATGGCAAAGGGAGATATATCTCACTTTTGTGGACTTTGAAAAAGCCTTCGATACGTTGAAGTGGTCCAGCATATGGTCTCGCCTGCTGGAAATGGGAGTGCCACCAAAATTGGTCCGCTTATTACAGAGCATTTATCGGAAATATTCCTGCAGAGTGGTTCACGACGGCCTCATCTCGGAGGACATCGCAGTGCACGCGGGTGTTCGTCAGGGTTGCCTTCTCTCGCCTCTTCTCTTTATAGTCGTTCTTGACGGAATTTTGCTTCGCATCTTCAATGAAAGGCGCCGCGGGATTGAGTGGGGATTGTCCAGCGTTTTAGAGGATTTGGACTACGCCGATGACCTATGCCTGCTAAGTCATACGCACGCCGACATGCAAGCAAAATTGAACGACCTGCGTCAGGAGGCAGCGAAAACTGGGCTTAAAATTAACTCGAGGAAGACCCAGGAAATGCGTACAGGGGTGATTAATGCTGCGCCGCTGCTAATCGGCACTGAGGCAGTGGGACGCGTCCAGAAATTCACGTACCTCGGAAGTGTCGTGGCGGAAACTGGTGGAACTGAAGAAGACGTCGCTTCTCGAATTGCCAAAGCCCGCGGTACCTTTGCACAGCTGAGACCGGTTTGGCAATCACGGAAATTGACTCGAAGAGTTAAGCTAAAAATCTTCAGGTCAAACGTCAAATCCGTGCTGCTTTACGGGTGCGAAACGTGGAAGGTGACTAAGGAGATCTCACGACAAATCCAGGTTTTCGTAAATCGATGCCTTCGCCGTATCCTCGGGATTTACTGGCCCGAGACTATCTCTAACGTAGAGCTGTTGGAGAAATGCCGCGAAAGCCCGATCGACCACCAGATCAAGCGTCGCAAGTGGAGTTGGATTGGTCACACGCTTAGGAGGGATTCCAATCATATACCTAAACAGGCACTGGACTGGAATCCCCAAGGGAAACGGAAGCGTGGCCGTCCTCGGCAGACCTGGCGACGCACCGTTTTGGCTGAAGCGAAAGACATCGGACTGACGTGGAGCGAGGTCAAGCATAAAGCGCAAGACCGCTCGCGTTGGGTGACTACTGTTGACGCCCTCTGCCCCAGCTAGGGGATATAGGATATTAAGTCAAGTAAGTCAAGTGTACGTGTGAGTCGGACAATCTTCACAGCATAATATAGAACAGTTTTGAACCTGACAAAATAATTCCATCAAAAACACAGCTTGTAAAAAAACTCAAGTCTCGCAACACTACTCTTCTACCGTAAAAATATGTGAGATCCATGTTATTCCAAGTCAAAATATCTTGTATGTTTTAAATAAATGAATTTAGCTTTGTAATCGCATGAAAACACAATGTATCTCAAAAGCAATTAAGTAAATCGTTTAGTGCGATTACCAAGTCAAATCTTAAAAATGTAACTTTGTAATCCTATACATTTATATGGGATTACTAAGTTATATATGCAGTTGGTGTATCTAGAAAACTAGGTCGAAATTGCAAAATATTTTAGTTTTCCCTTGGTTTGTACACTAAACACTAATTGTAATCAAAATTTGAAACTTCTGTCTCTATTGCTGCTAAAAGTGCCTTAGACTTTTTATGTTCGTTCAGTCAGTGAGTGACAAAATTTAGAAAATTTAATGAAATTTGAAATATATAGAATAGAATAAACTTTATTGTACACCAAAAAGTAACGGTATTGCTTATACAATAACAAATAAATATATAAAATAATTATATAGTCTTTTTATGAAGCCTGCTTGATCTAGTTTCGTCCACAACGGATTTATAAGAGGTTGAAAATGGCTTGAAATGTTTCGAGATAAGGATGGCACTTTTTTGCGCGACTTGGTGGGTGTGACACTACCGTGCCCTCAGATTACCTATACTCCATTGAAGTAATAGGGTCGTCACTTTTAATGTTATCCTAAAAATAAATTTAATGCAAAAAAAGACAGTGTTCTGTAGTGATCAATCTATCGAATTGAAATCATATTTTTATTTTACGTGGGCCTACATGGACACTTATGAAACGTCAGAATCTAGTGCGTAGTTCCAATTCGTCGTTTCCTATGGAGAAGAACCGGCAAGAAACTTCATGGCTACTCTTTTCAAAAAAATATTGGGTTTACAATATTTCTATACTAGCTGTGTCCGCGACTTCGTTGTGTGTATGAAAAAACTTATCAATAAGTTTTTAGTGTAGTATCTACACTTATACAGGAAAAAGTTTTAACCACTGCGTAAATTTTTTTTGGTGGCTCAGTGTAAGTAATAAAACACAGATCGATCTTCAAAGTTAAGCAACGCTTGCCAAGGTTGGTCTTTGGATGGGTTACCATCTTAACATAACGAGTTTCCTCCGTGCCTCGGAAAGCATAGGCTGACTACCAGACCTCCACAACCCAATAACTAAAAGACTGGACGTTACCCCAGTACGTAACTACTGGCAAGACTGGAGTCAGATTTACTGGCTTCTGACTATCCGTAACGACTGTTAATGACAGCCGGGACCTACGGCTTAGCGTGCTTTCCGAGGCACGGAGGAAACTTGTTATGTTAAGATGGTCACCCATCCACAGACCAACCTATTGGCAAGGGTTGCTTAACCTTGAAGTCGACTTGTGTTCTATTACTTACACTGAGCCACCAAAAAAAATTTACGCAGTGGTTAAAAACTTTTCTTGTATGTATATCAATAAATAAGTAAAATCCCTAAAAACTAATATCTATACGAATTACTAATCTTACCTAAGAGTACTAGAAATACCCTACACACTATCAAATATACTACCTATACTTGAAATTAAAATCTACACGGTCTGCGCCCTATAAAAGTAAACCTAAGTACCTAACTAATTTTAAAAAAATGGGTTCGGTATCGGTCTCGTAACACCCCCTCTGCCATAATTTTTTTGATATTTTCAATATATAGAATTTTTACTTCTACAAATGTATTATAAGTATATATGGACCTAGTTCTGCAGAAAGCAGCCAAGTGGCACTTTTTCGAAAATAGAGTTATTAACACAGCCATACTAAATTTGACATGCCGGTTGTTTTGCAAAGACAACCAGCTCGATATCTCTTCTTACGGCTGAGATATGAATTGTTAAATGCAGCCATTCAATAAAAAATATTTTGTAAAAAACAGTCATCATGGTGTAAAATGCAGCCAATTTTGAGGCAAACTGCCTAACCTATATTGCACAAGTCAGCCTGCTATCTGGCTGTTTTGTACAAATTTCAAAATTTGTACAAAACAGCCGGGATCGAGTTTCGTAAAAAGCAGCCAGTGTACGTTGGCTGTTTTCTGTATACTGTATATGTGTTACGAGTCTATACTTGGCTTTTTCTGACGTCATCATTATGACACGTCTATGCGAATAAGGACGATTTTTAAACTTGTTTATTATTAATATTAGCTTATGACATTTCTGAGCGTAGTCATATAATGTTTACTTCTTTAATTTAGTAATTGTGAAGGAGGTTAGAAGCGGGAAACCTCCAAAAGGAAACAGTTTCTTCGAAAATATAAAATAGAAACGTTTTTTTTTTGCTTGGGCTCGCGTTTGACCACTATCTCAAGTAACCTATTCACTCTTGACTTGAAAACTCCTAAGTTGTAGCTATGAGGAAACATAGACTCCAGCAGGGTATTCCACTCCTTAGCTATACGCATAATAAATGTGTTTCCAAACCGCTTTGAGCGTATAGGCGGAATGTTCACCATTTATCGGTGGCGCTTCGCCGTACGTCTAGTGGTCCGATAGTGGAAAGGACTTGACGGAATCAAATTGTGCAATTCCTGTGCACACTCTCCGAAGTGTAAACGATAGAAAACCGACAGGCTAGCAAGTCGGCGCCGATGTCCAAGACTTTGAAGTTTCGACTCAAGTGCATCATTACTGATGATCCTCTTGGCTCGCTTATCAATTGACTCAAGTGCATCAAGTTGGTATTTGGCTGACCCATCCCAAAGATGAGAGCAGTACTCCATACACGATCGAACTTGCGCTTTTTAAAGGTTGAGCAGTTGTTCCGGCATAAAGTATCGTGTCACTTTTTCTAAGATCCCCAATTTATTAGCAGCCCGCTGGGCTTTTGCCTCGATGTACGAGCCGAAATTTAGGGTAGACGAGAATGTTACTCCAAGATGCTCAAGAAACGGTTACACCCCGGTAAGATGGAGCCGGGTGGAATTGACTCCATTTAGCGAAAAAAAGACACGCCTAGGTTTTAGCAGCATTGAACTTGACCAGATTGGCATCGCCCCAATCGTAGAACGCCTTCAAGGACGAGTTAAAGCGTTCAATCATAGCCTCTCGGAAAGACTGGATCTGTGACCCACTAGCGCGTGCGTCGGACACGTACCTGTCAGCAACAGTGCCGTCGTCTGCATGCCCAAAGGTACTGGACTTACGTAAGCAAATTGTTTATGTGCAGCAAAAACAATATTACCGAGAGTACCGACTCCTGAGGGACCCCGGCATTAATAGACATTTGACCGAAAGAGCAACCATCAATAACTACGCGGATGGATCAATCCCTCAAAGAAGTTGGCGATCCAATCATACAGGCAGGTAGATATACCGAAGGAAGGAAGCTTAGTAATAAGGCTTTCTTGCCATACCCTGTCGAAAACCTTTGAGATATCAAGGGAGACGGCAAGCACTTTCCCATGCTTCTCGATGGCCTCGCTCTAGATGTGAATGGCATACTCAAGAAGATCCCCAGTATACCGATTCTGTCGAAAACGGTATCGCCGGTCACTCAGTATATCATTCACTTCTAGGTGTGCCAGGAGCTTCCTGTTGAGCACCCTTTCCATACTCTTACAGAAGATGGACGTGATGGATAGAGGGCTGTAGTTCGCTGGGTCAGCTCGGCTACCCTTCTTGGGCACAGGCACGTTAGCTTGCTTCCAAGCAACCAGCACTTTTCCAGTCTCATATGAGAGGCGAAATAGGCGTGCAAAAATTGTGTGAGACAAGTGAGAGCGGAAAAATTGTATTGTATATATTAGATTTTTTTTATTTGAAATGTCCATAAATGACTAGTGTTCATTAATGTAAAAAAAAAATAAACATTTTGTTACGTTTTTTAATAAAGACTTCTAAAACGATTTTTTGTTTTCACTATTAAGAAGTAAACAATAAATACAACATTTTATTTATTATCTTGTCTGTCTTTTACATACTTTTATTCCATTTTGAATTAATGCAGAACACAGCCAACTTATGTGGCTGGTTTATTCTTTATTGTAATTCCGACGAAATTAGCTATTTTGCATAAAACAGCCACGTCAAAAACGCTAATATTGGTATTATGCTAAATGATACGAAATACTGAATAGGATATAAATAACTGCTATACTTTTCCTAATAATTCTCAAATATCAAAAAAACAGAAAAGTAAAAAATGGCAGAAAAGTAACAAAGGGCCACTTTCGATAGAAAAACGCTCATAACTCTGTTTTTACTTTTCCTCATATGGCTGCTTTCTGCAGAACTAGGTCCATATTACAATATTATATTAACAGACAGATTATTAAGATTGTACCCAAAAGTATAATAAAAATATTTTTTATCAAAAAACTGTCGAAATACTAGTAATCAAAATCGTAGTCTACGGTGTTCCCACATTCACACCATAAGAGAAAATGTAAATATAAGAAAAAAAAATCAAACCTATCAACATGAGATGTTAACAAAAATAAATCACGACTTAATGAATTTAAGGTGATTAAGATCTAAATAATATAAGAAACAAACGCTCGCAAACCGCTTGTACAATATGACCAATACGCTAGTGTGAAAGCCTGTAGGAGGGGAACCGATTTTCTTAGTGGCGTAACTACAAATTTTCAGTTTTCAGACTTTTCCCATATTTGCTATAAGACCTTTTTTACCCTATAAATTTTGATTACCTAGAGAGTATCAAACGTACGTTTTTTGCGATATAAACGGCTGTATCTTTTTTTTTCGATAACTTATATATTTGATTTGTGCACAGCTTCAAGGGATCGCGGGCTTATTCTCGAACTCGATAACTCCACGCGTTTCCGATATAAAGGGTCTTGACAAACAGACCGACGGACAACAAAGTGATCCTATAAAGGTTTCGTTTTTCCCCTTTGCGGTACGGAATCCTTAAAACGAAACGATAATTGTTGAAAAGTTTTATAGGAAATGAAATTCGATCAAATATGAACCTATGATAGATAAGTAGGTAACCCTGTAGGAGCGACACACACGCAAGGACCTTGTGTACCCTGGAATGATTACGAAGTAATATCACACAATCTGAAGTGTACTTAAAATTCATTGCCATTAAGTTCATATTTTAAATTGACAAGCAAAAATGGAAAAAATGTACCCAGCAAGACGGAGCATACAAAGAGGTAGCGTGTCCCTTTCTTACTCGTCTATGGACACCGTGGTAGAAAGAGACAACATACCCTTTTGTGGGTACGTTTTTGAGGTTGACGTAATCAATCCAGATAGTATAAACAATTTTTGGACACACTGACTGGAGATGTCATCATTCACACACTGACATTTGCTTGCTGCGATAGCAATAAAAACTATTGAAAATTGGGGAGAAATTTGGATGTATTCCGTAATACCAAAAATGATGAATGAAAAATTAATGATTTTCCAATTTCTTTTCAATTATTTATAACTTGATAATAATATCTGTGTTCCTGCGGGGAGATATCTTGAAATATTGATGTTTATAATATAGAAAAAACTATATAAAAACATGACATTTTCGCTGTGAAAATGTGCAAAATTAAATTCGCTTAAATTTCGTTTGGGGTAAGTTTTTCAACAAAAAGACGACGTAGGAACCTAGATAATTATTGTCTGAATCCGAATAACATCATATTATGGTGTAAATATGCTTAAACTGCAAATGATTTTGGTATTACGTTTGTATGGAAAATCGACACTTCGCGCCAGCCTTAATGGTCTCCGAAACGGTCAATTGACAAATTGACGGTTATAATATAGGTACGAGTATATAACAATATTCACTTTCGTGATTGACGCCAATGGGCAAGATGACAATTTTTGAAAAGGTGTTTTAAAATATTCTTAAACATCTACTATTTCTAAAAAAAATAATATTTCTGTAATTTATAAAATTATTAATGAAAAAAATGAAATTTTAATTAAACGTTCATAAATTCGCGCCAAAACGCAGTCACCGGCGTTGACATTTGCTGTGACGTCAACCCTCAGTAAACTTATAAACATTAGAGTCAAAGCAACAAATAAAACTTATTAAATATTATTTAAATATGAATTCCAAAGGATATAAGTGGTGTGCGGTCCCTCAGTGCACTAATACATCATTAAAAACCCCTAACAAAGTGTTTATTTACGTGCCAAACGATAAAACGATGTGATATAATAGGCTAACTCTGGCACGGCGAGATCCTAAAGCTGTTAGTCTTGATACTTCTATTTATTTCTGTGAAAATCACTTTGGCGTAAGTTGTAACGTTATTCCATATATTCATAATATTCTGCGACTTTGTTTTACATACTACAAATTAATAACAAGTTTTTCGATAGTAAATCTAACCTCATAATGAATACCTAGACCTTGTTTATCGACTCTATATTTACTATTGATTATTGATTAATTTATTAATTTTCCAGTTGCAATCAATTTAAACAATGTAAAAACTCAAGAGATAGTCGAAACTCGAAATAAATTCGGTGACAGTGACAGTATTTACTGAGGGCTGACGTAACATACTTTGATTGGTGTTTTAAACAGCATGGCGGATGGCAGTATTTTGTAATTTTATTTTCTACAATAAAATAGTAATCTCGTCTTAAATCTAAAAATGGAGATTTTTTCCACAATACTTACACAATATTTTATCAGATAAACACAATATTTTAATGATTCTGTCTTACTGTCATCTTGCCTATTGAAGCTAAAATTATCCAGTGAGGTAAAACGATTAAAGCAATGAGGGTTTTCGGGAATATTCACACCGCCTTTGGCGCGACTAAGCCGAAAGGGTAACTATTTAGTAATCTGTGCGAAAGGTCTTCTATTTTTTTAAACTTGTAGGTACTTACATGTGTCGTTGACTTATGTGATTAAACTAAGTGTTTTGACATTAGCCTAGACTTGATCACTCAGTGCTGCCACCTGGTTTACGTCATTTTAGAAAACCCTCATGGCCAAAATATTTTCACTGTCATTCACGTAAATATTGTTAATCACAATTGCCCATTTCGGTGATCCTTTAGGGGCCATCCATAAATTCGGTACGTCTCAAGTTTAAGGAGTGAGGAGAAAGTTGACAAAGTGTGACAAGGTATGGGAGAAGTTCCGTCAAGTTCCGTGGTTGGTTAGAATTAACCTATCAATACCTAACCGCGAAACGAGCGAGACACAATAGTAAAACAATAACAGCGCGGTCCAATGAGACCGGTCGGGGATTCATGAATTAATAATAGTTTGAAATGTGTTTTACATTTACTACTATTATGCTATACTCCGTCGGTTTAGGTAGTTAACTAAATGTAAACAGTCTTGGCATGTCTTTTTATCAAAAAGTTGTCTATAAATTGTGTGTAAAAATCTTTGCAAATAGGTATTTACCTAAATCAATGTTAGCTAATAAACTAAATTTAAATAATCTTTGTGTATATTATATACGACCTCTTTAATATAAAAAGACATACCAAGATTGTTTACCTTTAGTTAACTACCTAAACCAACGGAGTATAGTATATATATTTTATTATCTGTGCTACTATTAACCCTTTAACTGCTGATTCCTGCCTAGCCCCTCCCTGCTAGCGGACGGTCCATTCCCTCTGAGTGGACCGTCCGCTACTACGCGGGTCCAGACTGGGCCACCCAGTGTGGATTGGTGGATGTCACGTGTCTTACAATTTTTGGTAGCGATAGCGTACACGGAATTTCCGCTCTGTAGCAACGACATAGTTTCTCTACTTGTACCAAAAATGTACGATTATGGATAGCCCCAAAGGTAGGTATGTAGGCAGGCAGTTCAAATGCCTTAAGTAAGTCTCTAGTACATACACTTCGTGATGGCTACCGCATGTCCCCTCGTATTTCAGCTGAATGCTGCTATCCTTAGCCGTGGCGCACTTCAAAGTACACTCGTTGGAGTACGTGACGTTATTACTGCCGCATACTGGCTTATACTCCGTGCGGCATTGACACTGGAACTCATTCTGGCAGACACCTGGATATTCAACCTCAATATACGTGTAGGCATCGGACACTGCATTCCGACACTCCATGAAGCATGCGTTCAAGTACGTCAGTCCATCAGAGCCACACATAGGGTCGAAGGAGTCTTTGGTGAAGGCGCACCCACAAGGCTCGGAGAGGTCTGTGTACGTGGTGCACGCGAGTTCGGCGTCTGGCTGCGCGGACGCGAGCAGTAGAGTTGTTCCAATAGCCATGCCTGTCAATACAATTTAAATAAAATCGTGATTTTCAGAACGACAGTTTGAAGTAGTGAGATTTAACTAGTTGGGCTGCAGGAATGTTTGAAAGAGCCACTGTTTCTCTAGAACCCAAAAGGCAACTGTAGGAATACAGGTGAGTCTTATCTAAGATATTTTTTTAGTCACTAAAGACTAGCACCCACAGCTGATGATTTGCCAAGTCTCATTATCGTTGAGTGGCCCTTTGCGTTCCTTGGTCATAATAGCCCTTTGAAACGTTCCTGCTGCACTATGACTTATTGCAATCTAAAACCATTTTCCAAATCTCGAAGTCTTCTGACGGCCGGGAAAATGCTGAATATACAGATGTAACTCCATCTCATTTCGGGAACTTATAAATTACTAGACCATTGGCAGGTCGCCACAACCTACGGCTCCTTCCTACACACAGTGCCGGCGGCAGGACCGCCGGCCGGGTTTATGCCGAGCGGCTTAGTTTATGTCAACTGGCGGCATACGGTGAATGCCGCCGGTTGCACAGGGTTGCCCGGCGAACTTGCCGCCGGCACTGTGTGTAGGAGCCATTAGAAAGGTTTTCGTTGACATGATAAAAGAATTATAGTAACCCAGGAATAGTTTAGGAGATTACTACATCACAATTTACGTATCTATGTAACATACTATCGTAATACTATCACATACCTACCCGCGAAACGAGACACAATAGTAAAACAATAACAGTGCGGTCTCATGCGACCGCGGGTCGGGGATTTTTATTCGATTGCAAGAAGGGTTATAATATTAGCAGGGTAGTAAAACCTACCTATATTCATAGTTATAGACAGTAATTTACTTACCCAATTTTAAATCCATTTCTCATGACTGCCTTCACTTCATCCAAGTAATATTATAAAAGAAAAATCTCATTAATGGCGTATTAAAATTGTTGTAAGTTTCACGGCGCTAATGCACTAATCCATCACACATTGCCTTTAATTATTGACACATTGTAGTATTAATTGATTTCAATAATCTTGTGCTATATTAATACTCGGAAATAGGTACCTACAGTTTAAAAAAAATACTAAATATTGCCACACTTCTGAATAGGGAATATTCTTGGAAAATATATTTGCTAATTAACCAGTTATCATTAAATATAAACAAAAATATAATACCAATCTTGTAAAAACAATACAGTCTATCACAATTGGCGGCAAAGTAAACGAGACATATATTTTTTTTTAATTGTGTCTGTCGCCAAGACGCGTTTTTTATGGCTGCTGGGTATCATGGCCTTTGAGCTTGAAAAACATGTCAAACTACTTTTTTGTAGGCTAACTTCATTTTGACGTGACAACGTCTTAAATTAGGTTGCGGCTGGGAGTCACTTATGAAAAAGTGTAACGCTCGGTAACGTTACGATGAGTCACCGAACGAGAGAGAGGCCCGCCGAATGCCTTGCGTCTCTCTCCCACTCAACTATGATCGGTCTGCCGCGCGCGCAGCACTAGAGAATTTTAGTAAACAAAATATATTTCTATAGTTAAAATTTGTGCAATTCTTATTTTCATTCAATTCCTTGTTCCTATTGTGCAATTTAATTATATTCATATCAATAAATATTCTACCGAGAAAAAGACGTTGTCACGTAAAATCTTCGCCCGTAAAAACGACTTTACAGGCAACCATTTTTTTGACAAAGATACTTTTTCGTATTATTTTGCCAACGCTAAAAGGTATTTAATGTAGCAAATAAGAAAAATAAAAAAATGAATGCTTATTTTCAATTTTCAAAGTCGTCCAACAAAAAAAAGATTAAGCTTTTTGCACGTTCCAAAGCGTAGATCTCCTTAACATGTAGTATTGTTCGAAAAAGTTACTGCGGTTCTATTTATTGCTAGATGAGTTTATTTTCTCTATAAAGAAGACAAAGATCAAGAAATTGTAATATTAGTAACAAACACCAATATCTTTTCAAAGTGGCGCTGGCTAAAAAAATATCAAAAGGGAAAAGAAAAAAACATGTGATTTTATTAGAAGGTCGATTTAATAAATAGCAATAAACAAATTCATTAAATTCGACAATAAACATTTTAAAATTTAAATAAAATGCATCAGATCGTAACAGTTCATAAAAATAAACTTAAATAATATGATTGATATTTCGAATGCATCTATGTGACTACTCAAATGCATAAGGCAGGCAGTACTAAAAACTTAACATAATATTCAAATGACTTAGGAGAGCTCGACGACCTTCACTTTGTCGTCACAGGGTCCGTAATTAGCGATGAAGAGCGAGCTGTCCTTGGCGGTGGCGCAGTTGAGCAGGCAGGCGTTGCTGTAGGTGTTGCCGTCGCTGCCACACACGGGCTTCTTGTCTCTGCCGCACATGCACTGGAAGGCCTCAGTTGACGCCTCCACGCACTGGCCCATGTGCTTCACCTCGAGACCTGCGTTGCGCTGCTTCTGGCAGTTGAGGCCGCACTGGTTGGAGTAAGTAACGCCGTCAGTACCGCACACCGGCAGGTAGTTGAAGGGACATATACATTCTAATTCGACGACGGGCAGGTTGCCGTCGCAGGGACCTTCCTTGACGGCGACGATGTTCTTGTGCGTGTTGTAGTTGGCACAGTCCAGCAGGCACTGGTTGCTGTAGGTCTCGCCGTCGGAGCCGCAGATGGGCAGGTAGTTCCTGGTGCACGTGCACGGAGGAAGCGCGATAGAGCTGCAGATGATGGCGCTGAAGACCAGGAGTACTCCTGAGGAAAACATATACAGTTAATTAACGGTTTTACTACTTCCTTGGACAGACTACTTCTAGAAGATTGAAATAGTAACTCTCTTGAGACATGTCATGACGTGACCTAACAAGAGATAAACATACACGCGTAGCAACCACTCAAATCTTTTACCTTGACATTATGATATTGATAAACTATAAAAACAAAACAACCAGAGTAGTGGAACGCAATCGTTTTTTTATGTCGTCGTTACTATCATTATCATACTAATGTTTGGGATGTTACCAACCGTACACAAGAAGTGAATTAGAGGTAGGCAGATACCGTAACCGGAAAATAACAACAATGGTGATAATTTAAATAATTATGAAGCGTTAATTCCCAACTGTCATGGACTTCCTGTCTCCTAGGCACGGTAGGTCTACAGACCTTCGCTACTAATGAAGATCATACGACCACGCTATAATGGACTCGTCTGCATAATTTGTTGATAGTTAAAGGTCAATTATTTCAACCGACTTCAAGTTAAGCAAGTTCTCTATCAACTAGTATTGTTTGATATCATATAGGTAGGTCATAATTATGTTTATTAATTCCTACATTTTGTTTTTGTGAAGCGGTTCACATAAAAACGCAAAAGTGGTACAAATGCGTGCGTTTGTCATCGTTTACGGGGGAAAGTTTGGCTGAGTGGCCATATGCACATAAATATATCATCTAGATACGACCCGGTACCGGTACCGACTGCAGTTATGGTATGTATGGTATAGTCAATACAGAAAGTGAAATTATGGAAAGGGAACACTAAAATTAAAGGGGCACTAAAGTTGAAGCCTTTGGAAACTTGAATCAAAAAGTAACTAATCAGGATAACAAATAAAACTCAATTTTAAAAAAAAGTGGTGCGTTCACCTTTGCCCTCGAAAAAAAATCAATGCGAAAAGTATTCAAACAAATATTAATTAATTATGCTTACCGAATTTAAAATCCATATTTTCTGAGTTACTTCCAAACCTGCTCTAAATATTAACAAAATTAAAAGAAGCTTTTATTTAAAAAAGCGAAAATGTTGGGATAACTGAGCTCGATGTCAGCGTCGAATGTAATGATGCTCTGTGTTGGAGACAAGACGTTTTATATGAGTATAGTGTTTTCCAAGACGCGAAGAAACAAGGCTCTTTTCGTATTGTAAATCCCCAACGCCAGATGCGTCATGAAGTACTATTACTGGTGAGTTTAATGTTAATTGTATTGACATAGACGTCGCGTCGACAACGTGTGAACGGTTTGAGGAAGTCAAACTATTTGTTTAACTTAGTATTTTCGGAAATCAGTTTGGCGTCATTACATTTATGTTTAACTTCAATTCTTAGAGATTTGCCGGCAAATTATTTTTGTATTGTTTGTTGACGATTTTGTCTATTATTATTGTTTTGTAAAATCCCGGTTGGTTTGCTTACTTGGAAATTGGTATTTGGTCGCGGTTAAACTGCAGCTTATCATATGTAGAACTGCTGACTGTGCATGATGGGCTTTTTTTTGCCATTGTTTCAGCAAAAACAACAATCATTGCAATTGTCATTGTGAAGTAGGTACCTTTTTTAAGAAACTTCCATAAGTATTCAAAATTCAAATTTTTAAAGTAGGTACTTATATTGTCAAGTCTTTCGATCGATCGATCTTCAAGGTTAAGCAACGCTTGCCAAAGTTGGTCTGTGGATGGGTGACCATCTTAACAGTTTTCTCCGTGCCTCGGATAGCACGTTAAGCCGTAGGTCCCGGCTGTCATTTATAGATCTTTAGCAGTCGTTACGGATAGTCAGGAGCCAGTAAATCTGACTCCAGTCTTGCCATGAAGTACCGTGTTACCCCAGTTAATGGGTTGTGGAGGTCTGGTAGGCAGCCGCTCCTTGTAAAATACTGGTATCCGTCGTCGGTATGGTCCGTATCGTCCGCTAATAAATCTCCAGGAGATTTCTGTCAATTGTCCTACTATTGTGTCTCGTTTGCGGGTATGCGAGTACATAACTAGTAAAATCATCATCTCTCTATACCTTCTTAATAACCTGGTTGCCTTGTTTACTGCAGTAGGCATCCTTAGGTTATCATCCCATGCTGGAAGTCGATCCATGGTTGTGAAAAGACTACGCAGATGTTTATGGTCTACCTGCTTTTTTTCGTCTGGGTACGCCACAATCATGTTTACTGGAGACTTTGAGGAGAGGCACCACGGCATCCTCACTTTCCACTTGAGACAGGTCCTCGCCGGACATGGTAAGTTCGGGAGGTTCCTGTCCTGGATTCAGACAGAAGAAGTCCGGGTGCTGCAGCGGTGGACAAGATGGATCAAATGGTGGAGGTGGACCCCTCTTGTTCAGAACACCACCGTGTCCTGGAAGAAGCGATTGGCGGGCCTTGGCTCAGCAGGCCATTGTCCGGAGCGAGAGGGAATGCGATGCGGTGTCTTCTAATGTGAAGCAGTAATGTTGGCGAAGAACTGAATTGGTGAGGAACTGGACATCCTCACACCCCAGCCGCCACGGTAAGAGACACCTGGGTGTCTGGAACCGCAGGGTAATCTTCGATTACCGTAGGACACAGGTGTAGTTTCAGTCAGTCTCCCGCTTCACCTTAGAACATTAAGCCATTAAATAAATTTCCAATCACAAAACTAAAAAATGACTTGTTTTTCTCATTAGAGACGATCATACAGACCACATGTTCTATCCTTGATGTTTTTAATTAGGTAGAGATAAAAAGTCAAAGTTACAATCACATTACAACAACGTCAGACGACTGCGTTATCAATATAAGTAAATATTTTTAAACGGAAATATAGTAAAATGAACAATGAAGTTCATGGATATTATCGTATATATATGCGCAAATTAGCGCTATTGAATTAGTGTCTACCTGAAACCTAAGTCCTAGAAATGTCTAGGTGGGTGAAACCCATAGGTCTCACCAGAAAATATTCCACTGCAGCACACATAAGCAATTTAAATACATAATTATTGTGATCGATTTTTTTAAAGGTATATTTTATAATATCCGATTAGAACTGCACTGCGAAAGTAGCGAATTTTTTTCTGCCTTTGCCAACTGATCCGGTCTCGACTATTCTGCCAGTGTCCTGATAATTTTGCATAGTGACTATTTACCTAGATATTGTAGATATTGAGGACAAGAACTTGTGTAGTGTGTAAAACTTTGTGTAATTGTAGGTCATATTTATTTTGTCTTCATGTAACGCAATGTACAAAGGCGGACTTAATGCCATAGGCATTCTCTACCACTACCCTAGGGTGGTGAAGAGATAATATGGTATACCTAGTAGTCCCTATTTTCTACCACGAGTGGTACGTAAAGTGAAGTAATGAGGACAAAGAGTTATGAGGGATGGGAGTAGGTATATATGGATGGGAATACCTAAGTATGGCCATAGACTTTCTGTATTAATTGCCAGTGAGTCTTTGACTCTGACAAACAGGATAATTTACTGTGTTTTTTACGACTTAAAGTTAAATTATCTTTTTTTGTCAATTGAGCCCGTTTCGACTATTCCGCCAGTGTCACGTTGGGACGGCACGCGGCATCCCAGTGATTACCATGGACTTATGATTACCATCTCTTTGTCATAAACAATGCCTCTTTGTCATAAATGTCACTGTCATGATTGACAGATCCTTTTGTTTTTTATAATCTATGGTATTCTCTCTATGGCTAGACTGATGAATCGAATCGATCTCAATAAATTATCCACGTTAGTATTTTTTTTATATAACATAAACTAGTGCTTGACTGCGATCCCACCTGTACCTAAGCAGAGATGCAATCATTAATGGTGAGGCGCACTACTGGGCTTTTAATAAATATTATATTGTAATTTTGGTGTCTTGCTTTTATTAAAGGCCTTTTCACTCTAGGCTTGAAGACACCCAATGTATAATTAGTTACAGAAATCCTTCTTTTATTTCTGTTACTAACCATCCATGCCATAGTTTAACTGCCTTGTTGTCTATACTAATATTATAAAGAGGTAAAATTTGTAAGTTTGTAAGTTTGTATGTAGGGGGTAATCTCTGGAACTACTGATCCGATTTAAAAAAATATTTCAGTGTTAGATAGCCCATTTATCGAGGAATGCTATAGGCTATATACCATCACGCTACGACCCACGGGAGCGGAGCAGTAACGAAAAATGCGGGTGAAACCGCAGGGGACAGCTAGTTATTTATAAACTTTTCTATGCTGTCTTGGGCTTGGAGGATAACACAAAGTGGTGGCCCCGTGGTAACGGCCCCCACGACCTGAGACAGTAGAAGACAGAAGATTCTCTGGCACTCGACGAGCTGCAGTGTGTCGGTGCTTTTCATGTGGGGTCATTGTGTGGTTCCCACAGCAGCCAATCACTCAACCACTCACCCAACCGTACCGTAATAGTACATTATGATACAAGTGTGTAATGTGGGGCATTATCGTCGCGGTGGTATTAAGACCCGAGCTATGGCGAGGGTCTTAAGAGAACCAAGAACGATAATGACCAATTACTCACGTGTATCATACGACGTTTTTCGACACACTTGTGAAGAAAATAAATTAAAAATCAACTTTATTTAGTAGGTATATGAAAAGTTTATCTAAAGAAACAGTTCGTAAATGTGCAGTCAGAAAAGTTATAATTAACTACTTTGACTGTATAGTGGTCATAGATTGTCTTGCGTACAGCACAAATCATTTTCCTCATAAATAGTTGTTGTTACAGACATATTTATAAAATCTGTATTTTATTTTTAAATATGGCGGCAATAAAATTGACTTTTCTTAAACGCGCGCATGCGCGAAAAATGGCGGCCATAGACTAGCTACTCTAGCTGTTGGTTTAAAAAAAATAAGAATGAGGTTGCATATAAACAGAAAATAAAAATTTGATAAAAGATTTAATTAATTAAATATGTAAAATTTTAAATAGTTTATTTAAACACGAAATTGCATGAAATAAGTTAGTAAAACACTAATTTCTGCTATTGAACGCAATAACAAATTTTATTCTTTTTTGTCTTAAAACTCTTTTTGACAAAAAAGAGGTTACACGAAAAGGTTCTAACTACATTACCGCACATGTGCATAATAGTAATCAAAATGTCACAGTTTGGTAACGAGCCCCTTTATATACCTAAGTGCAGTGCAATAATAGCCACTTTATGAGCAAGTGTGTCGAAAAAATATATTGGTGCTAAATGGACTTCTCCCGCTCTGGGCGGAGCGGGAGGGCGTGTCAGACTTTCGGAAGATGATAATTAAGCATAATAAAATATAAATATAAAACTAACTCAATTGCTTTCTGAATGATGTAAGAATATTTCAAACTCTACCTAATGCAAAGTTTAAACAGATTTTCATACCAAAGTTTGACCAGTTCTCAACTTCTAATATTCATAATCCAGAAAGCAGGGGACACTTGACAACAACAAAAATATACACAAATGTAATATTTAATACTTATTAGCATTAACAAAGTGTTACTAAACAAATAGGCATGTGTTAATTGTATTGTATGCTTACTTGACTCGATGGTCACACCTCTGTCAATATGTAGGTACAGATATTATTTATATTGTATTTCTATCTTTAGTCTTTTTTTAGGTAAATACTTCGTAATATAAGGGTCAGTTCACACCGAGACGCGACGCGACGATGCAGGAAGAGGCCAGTGATTTCGCGCTGCGCCGCGCGCCGTCGCGAGATGCATCGCAACATTGCGAGGCACATAGTAAAATCGTGGGCAACACGATGGCGACGTTGTGAATGTAAAAACGTTCCGCTGCGCAGCGAGACGCCGCCGCGCCGCGCGGCGTCACGAAGTGCAGCGCTGCATGAAGCAACGTATTCTAAATTCTCACAATGAAATGTGTATCTTTTCGTGTAATAAATAAAGTTCTATTTTGAGTCACTCTGTTAAAATGTGCATACAGCGTAGCGTCGCGTCGCGTCTCGGTGTGAGCTGACCCTAAGTAGGTACATATTACCAAAGCACTAACCATGTGTATAACACTTTTTTGACTAAGGGGCCAATGATCGCTACAACCAACAGCTGTTTTAATATAGGTAAGTATTAACTTATATTTAAATTCGGAATTCGAAATCCTTATCAAAGGAACAACAAACTCTATGCTTCAAAAGACAAAGTTGAAATTCAATTGCAATCCACACTTTCTTTGAGTTTTTTTTTTTCAATAAAAATAAGTAATTCCCATACTTGAGGTGGAGGAATCAATATAACTCGAATTATAATAATAAAACTTTGATACATGTGGAGAAAGTTTGTTATTGCGACCGAGGCGGAATTACCCCGAGCCGCAGGTATTACGCAAAGGCCGAGGTATTAAGGAGCCGATTGCTGCAGTGACAAATTACCACGTGCATTAAATGATGTTTTCCAATATACTTATGAAAAAATACATCATCGGGGCCTTACCGACCGACTCGTGGAGGCTGTGGGGCGACTAGTCTGATATGATAAATTGTGGCGAGAGTGAGCTCGTACACTTTTGCGCCCTAGTGTAGAAGACGGTTAATTGGCCTGCCTAAAAGCAAGCATTTAATAATAAGGTTAGGTTACCACCTTGATTGAATTGAGACTGCCCATTGTTCTCGAAGATTTCTCAGCATAATAGACGGGGCCCGGGACAGCCAGTTGCCAAGGCTGAGGATTGTTTGAAAGAGTCACTGTGGAGCTGGAGTGCCAACGGAAACTGAAGGAACACAGGTTTTTTTTATGGTAGGGGAATCATCAGAATGACTTCGCCCACTCTTGGGCGGAGCGGGAGGGTGTGTTAGACTCTTACTGATTAAACCCCTACCCCGTTCCTTCGTTGCCTTCGATCTGGGGGATACGGTGACAACTTTTCGGATTTTCCATGTTCCCCAGAGGCTTCATCTGATGCAGAAACCTCCCGAACTTACCGTGTCCGGTGAGGACCTGCGTCATACGGAACGAGAGGACGCCCTGACCTCTTCCCAACTCTCCTCAAAGAGGAGACTTACCGCCTCAATGACGGCGTGCCCAGAAGGAACACAGGTGGATATTAATCAATTAACGTCTGATCACTCCCTTCACCCAGAACCGAAGAAATCACTGGATGATATCTGATTTCAAAAATTACCTAAATTCTTTGCCGTGCTTTTTTAATATATCAATGTTGTGCACACATTAAATTTTTTTGGTTTTATGACCAATAATACTTATTCGTTTTACCGCCGCTCTGGATTTATCCTCTGCTCCTTTTGCGTTTCCTTGTCCTTTCTTTTTTTGCGAAGGTGATATCTCTTTCACTTGCGTTCGCTCCCTCTCGTTCGTCTCAAACGTCAGAAGTATTCCTTCCCTCCGGCACCAATAGGTATTTTACGTATTTATAGTCACTACTAAAACAAGAATAGTTTGGGTGTTACGTGATGACATTCATATTAAGTTGATAAAATAATCACAGCATTGATGGCGGGCTAGTTTTTTTTTTCATAACAGCGTTGCTTATGTGTAGGTATGTATCTAATTATATATTTATTATTATGTAGTACTTATTTCTTTGCTGTCTGCCTATTTATTAAGCTGCACCTACCATGTCATATTTCTGTATTATTCTAAGGTCGATTGGTAAAAAATGCCTAAGGCAATTAAGTCGGCCTTTGTACACTGTTATTTGCTATAGTGTATAAAATTTTAATAAAGAAATAAATAAGTGATTTCCCACCCTACCCTCAAAAAAGTTCTTTGCATGCTTACTTTTGACTGGCATGTTGGTCAAGTGGTCAATGGCCCTGACTGCTATGCGGGAGGTCGTGAGTTCGATTCCCACCCAGGATAAATATTTCTGTGACGAGCACGATAATTTGATGTTTCTGGGTATATTTTTATCTTAATATTTTTTTTAAATTGTTATAAGCTAGTGCTTGACTGCGATCCCACCTGATGGTAAGCAGTGGTGCAATATGTATTTAGAAATATTCAAGTATGTTTATCAGTTGTCTAGTACTCATAGCACAAGCTTTACTTAGTTTGGGAGGACTAGATGACGTAGTGTGCTAGTTGTGGAATATAATTATACTTCACCTCGGTAGTCACAGTGTTATTTTAACAGAACTACAACTCGGTCGCATTAACTTGACGCTTGGCGTCGATGAATTTATGTCCAAAAACAATATGACAACAACAGAGAACTAAAAAAGTTGCTGACCATACGGTATGGTCCACGTGTTCATACCTAACACTTGCTGGGCGAGCTAAGGGAATGCTGGGGTAAACAGGGGGGTGACATAAAATGCGAGTGTCAGAGATGCGTGAAGTTAAAATGACCAGATTGTACCTACATTTCCGTATGCCCAGTATCATGACGGCTTTTCTTATGTCAGGTAAATATTGTGATAATGCAGGAAAGATAAAGATACAGGTTGATGCCACCGACCCACAATGAGTTCACAAAATTCGTAAACAACGCCTGCTTTCATTAAACATCCAATTTTACGAGTAATTGCAATGAATCCATTTTAATTACTTAGGTTTTATTACTTAGTAAATAGCTGCTGCTGCCATCGGCTTCACTCGTGTGAAAGTAGAAAATTATACCAAGAGACACCTTCCTGGAATAAAAAGTATCCTAGTGGCCCAGGCAAGGCAAGCCAATACCAACAAGATGTGGCCTGCCGTGCCGTGTACCAAGCTACATCGAAATCCGTTCAGCAATTCAAGCGGGAAGAAGTTATAAACATAATAACTAGACGTAAACATAAACACTCATAAACATTTGTCTTTTCAATATTTAAATAGAATAGAACAGAATTTATTTTATTTCGAATATAAGAAGGTCCTTGTAGTCTTAATTATAATAAATAACTTATTATCTAGTGTTTTACCCTTTGTATAACAAATTTAACAATCAGAGAGCTCTAGCTCTCCGCTACAGTTCTCAGGATACTGGACAGCAAAGCACTTTTCTTGCCAACAGCAATAACATGAAGATCATTAGCAAGAGCTTGCACAAACATCTCCGACGCACCGCAGCAGCGTAGCAGTCATAAGACCATCCTGAAAGCCCATAGATTTCCAAAGTACAAACTCTGGCAGTAGGCCTTCGATCACTTCAGTGATCGAAGCAGTAGGCCTTAAAAACTTAGATACCTATTTTTAGTATTACTAGAATTTGAGCTTCAATGTAAGCACCATGTCCCAACTCCCAATATGGGAAATGGGGTTTTACAATCACCTACCGCAGAGTGACCCGTTTTAAATGAGTTGTCATTTCACCTGAAAAACTGCTGGGGATAGCCTTTTACCCGGCTGACATTACTGTACCTACCTCATGCAACCTCGACCTTAATCCTTTGCGGGATCCAAGAGAGTTGAATCACGTGCATAATTTCTCCGACACTCGTAATGCGTAGAGACGCAAAACGGTTTTTTTTTTGGGTTTTTTTTTGGTTTTAAATTGTATGTAGGATTGTAGGACACGTTGTGTAATTTATTTCATCATTTCTGCTCTCGAAACAGTGAAGGAAAACATCGTGAGGAAACCAGAATGTTTCCAGAACCAAATTTCGAAGGCCACGAATCCCTTTTGAGATCGCGTGGTGGATTAGGCACGCACTGTCCATTCCGGCCCTATCCTAGAGTGGAGTTCTTGAGTCTCAGCTGTGGGAATATTATGAGGCTGATTATATACCTACTACCTATGCTAAATCGGATTTAAAACCGCACTTTCAATAATATGTCTAATGTTTAATTTGTTTTTTATGCACTAAGACTAAAATATATCCTGCGATATGCAGTGGCTTAGTAAAAATCTAATGAAACTATTTGTTACTAGCTACAGCATATTTTTATGTTTTATTTTTATTAAACTAAACACGCTTATCGGAACTGTTTTTTTTACTTAATCACCATTATCGTAATTTTGAAACTAATCAATGTAGGTGGTACGAGTTACGACCCAACCCAAGTCATAGGTTCAAGTTCAAACCGTGTTATGAGAATTTAAAATTTTAGTTTAATTGCCTCGGTACTTTCCTTGTGATTGCCTCACTTGATTTTGACTTTCAGATTCATAGTACTTTGTCAGGAATAAAGGGAATATGCCATAACAATAAAAAAATACAACAATCAATGGTAATTTCACAAGCTAATTAATTGTGCACCAGGGTAGTTTTAAGTGTTTTTGCATTTTGCAGCTCAGAGTCAAGATGTAATATTATGTACTTAGATAAACTTTATATGAAAACGCCATTTAATATGGTTGTATTGATGATTTCAATTATTAAAATTCCATAAATGACGACTACTAATTAATCTTAATATTCTAAGGGCCTGTTTCACAATGTCCGACTACTCACTGAATAAATTCAAAAATGGAACAGAATTTGTATGAAATTATCTGCTAAGTAAGATACTTAACTTAATCATAGGTGGTGAAACAGGCCCTTATAGACATACAACTTGACACTGATTTAAAAAATTCAAAGAAAATTTGAATTTTGAGCTAGCCTCTCAACAGAAAACCTAGCCGACCCTCAACGTAATGGGGGAAGAGCCTGGGCTAAATATAATACAATAGTTTCTGGAAAACAATTTCGAGAAAAACACAACACCTCCGTCTCGGTCTTATTATCCAACAAATAATTAATGAGAACTATTGATCAGAGGTAACAATAACAGTTTCGTCAGATCAGAAGTGATCTCAAGATACAACGAGTAGGTAGTAGGCTAGTAGGTACCTACTCCACACTGATAAGGAAAAAACAATACATTGCACACTTGTATGGAAACCAGTAACACTCTTGGTTAATTCCGCAAATATTGGACACGTAAATGTTTACTGAAAACCTCGCAATATTTATTTGCGCTCGAATCTTCCAAGAATGCCTCGATACAGTAAAAACATTCATTTATTTGTAGAATTACGTTTTATTGTTTATTTAAGTTCCCTGACCCAGTAATTCATGAACATAAATGATGTCATGCGTTATCAGCCATTCACTTAGGCTTGTGCGTAACTTTTTCCCCATTGACTGGTTATTTATTTAGCGTTTTTAGAGTTCCGTACTCGAAGGGTAAAACGTCACTTGTTAAGACTCCGCTGTCCGTCTGTCTGTCTGTCTGTCTGTCCGTCGGCCACCAAGCTGCATCTCATGAATCGTGATAGTTAGATTAGATCGTTGAAATTTTCATAGATGATGCCGCTATAACAACAAAAACTAAAAACAGAATACAATAAATATTTAAATGGGGATCCCATAAAATAAAAAAAAATCACGTTTATTACGCGTTTTTTTTGCTACGGGACACTTCGTGCGCTTCGAACTCGCACTTGGCCGGTTTGCTATTAGTACTACAACCTAACGATTTTCCTAGGATGTGTTATGGCTCAACAATTGAACATTAAATTAATTAATCATACTCCTAATTTGGTCCTGGCTATATGCTATTGTGACCGCAGGTAATTTCCCTTAGGTATGTGATTTGGCTGTGGTTTTGGTCATGCGCTGTGTATTTTTATTTTTATACTAATGAATAATAATATATGATAAAATTATACTCCGTATCAGTCAGCTAACTCATGCTACACCCTTCTAATTGGGATAGATTTTTTCTAATATAAAGAGCGATAAACGAAAAAGGTTTGTAATATTTAGGTAGGTACAGTAAGGAAGTCTGTGTCAAATAACGAAGAGACCAAACTACTTTATAAAAACACATACTTCTGAAATTAAAGTAATTTTGCACTTAAGCAATAACAACATAAGCAGCAAGCATATAAGCTAGTATTTAATCAAATAAAATTATACTTAATTATTTTAATTAAATTCAGTCAGTCAGCAATCTGGTAGCAACGGGAGGCTGGCTACTAAGACAGAGTCAAAAAAGGCGAATCATGGAGGCTGTTTATATGTGGTCCGTTCATCAGATGTGTTATTCATCTCGAAATCCAAAATAACGCGTTGATTGTGTCGTACCTACATAGTTTGAGATGTATTTATTTATTAAATCTTTATGCACTTGCAAACTGTACAAAGATTTCTACCAGTCGACCGGTGATGCAGAAATATAACATAGCAGGTGCTACAGGTAAACATATAAATAGAAAACTCAACTAATAAAATTAAATATCCATACACTTATATCTATATTTTTATCTTGAGATTGAACCATGACTATTTTTATAAGCGGATGCAAATTACGAGCTAGTGCTGCAACCTTTTGCGCACTCTGTATTATAATATTTATTAAGATATTATAAGTGCACAAGAGGATGCAACTCTACATATGTACGAGTACGTCTGTCATATGTAGGAGGTGCTGTAAAAATTACAAAAAAAAATTATAAATTACATTAGATTTCCTAAAAGGTATTAAAACAGGGTTACCCAAATTTTTTTCGTCTTAAACTAGTTGAGGCCGGTGTCAACTAGGAAAGTTGAACCTAAAAAAAACACCGAAATAAACTCACTAGTCCATACCTACAGCTGATCATGTAATGGTCAAATCTTACGAGTCCCATGAAGATTGGTGTCTGAGATGGTCTTTTGAGGAAGAACGTACAATACAGTATTGAGAATCCACTCAAATGAATTCGATGTAATGACTGAAACTTTTAACTCCAAAAGTAGAGCCTATGATTTATATCGGGGATGTTATGGATGTGAGATTTACGATCTGAATTCAAATATGGTTATACTTAATCTTATACCGGTTTCGGATACGGTACAGTATTTAAAATTATACGCCAATTTTGGATAATTTCCGTTACGGATATAAGAATTTTGAGAGTAGGTCTAGGTATGTATAAAAATAAATGCTAATAGCAAGATTTGAGTTTTACGTCTCGACTAGATTATCATTTCTTTAGGCAAGCATCACAAAAAAACCTGTTGTACGAAGTTTGTAGCTTCGTAAACGTTACGGGGTCGAATAGACCCCGTAGTTTTCCAACGAAGTCTTAGACGCCCCGTATCGCAGGAATGGAGTGTCACTGTCAACGTGTTAAGAATACATCTTTAATCTTGTTTATTCCCCTCTATGAAACAATTACTTTATTACTTTAACACCATCATGTAGTCGTGCATCTAACATAACTGCTCTATAATTATGAGTGATTGTATCTCAGATCATTATTGTTATTAGTAACTCCACATTAAACTCGCCACAACGCTCTTGTCAAGATGAGGACATATTTAATTTTAAACTGTTGCTTTTAAATGTTAAGTTGTGCCTTTGTAACGGAATTTAATCATACCTAAATGCTACGTCGTAAGCTGTCTAAGGAAACTAAAACTGTAAAATATAAAATATTTTCTGTGAAACAAGAAACACATTAAATAAACCTGCTTCAAACTGGCGTGAATCTTCACGCTAGCTTGAAGCAGGTTTAGACGGAGTAAGAAAAGGGACCGTACTAAAGGAAAGGGGACGGGGCGTTAACTGTGCATCAAATTTTTATTCTTCACAAAAACTACTACACCAAACACCACCAAAACACACCAAACCGTACCGACCGAACCGAACCGTGGTACACCAAATATTATTAACTTTTTATAATTATACCAAGTCCCTTAATGGACTTGGTACAATTAGTATTTAATTTTATGGTGCAACATAGACTTATTATTCTGTAGTTGAAATCATTAAGAATGTAAAAAACGGTAAATTTTCAGAATGCACTTTAACGCTTTTTATAACACAAACAATTCAGATGGCTCAAATTATTACCTACTTACCGAATAGGTACTTGGAATTCAGGACTTATCTTTTTTTAGATGAGAAATCATTGAGTGACTACTTCCGTTCTTGGGTGGAGTGGAGAAAGTATCAGACTTTTACTGTCTAAGATCCACTCTTATGTCCGTTCTTTGCCTTCTAGGGCCTCAGGTTTTCATTTCAGAAGCGAACCCATGACCCCAGTAGGCTTCGACTGCTGGGCCCTTACGGTTCTGCTGACACCTCTTTAGGGCGCGCGTAGAACACTACGCGCCGCCGACGACTTGGGCTTGGTTCGGGCGGTTACCGGACGGCCGAACGGCGAGTTACCGATTCCTCTCCGTCCGCAAGCAAGCCCACGCCTACGTGAGCACTAACCTTGACGGTTACTACTATTTAACAGGAAAATAAAAAAAATAACTTACCTACCTTCCTTCACAAAATGGATCAGGAAATCAATAATATCTTAGGTACCGCTCCATAAATCCGGGACATACCCTTTTTTAGGTGCTGCAGAAATTGACTCAGAGGAATATAAAAACTACGTGTGTGTTTTACAAATAATATACCAGGAGTTATGAATAAAAAGCACTACTTAGTGGATCCCAAATAGCAGGGAATGCCTACGTGGTAAGCCAATTCACGTGCATACACAAGACACCCAGACCCGGAACAACAATAGAAGTTGCTGTAAATGTAGGTACCTATTACAAATATGTGCTACATGCGGGAATGGAATCCGCGAGACGCAGCGCAACAGCCAATTACTGCACCAGCCTTTCCGTACACATAGCAGACAAATAATTTATTATCATCATCATCTCAGCCCAAAGACTTACACTGCTGGACATAGGCCTCCCCCAAGTGTCGCCACAACGAACGGTGATCGACGAGAACGACGGATGCAGACGCATCTATCGTCTTGCAGCCGAAATGTTGATGATGATGTTATGATATGGATGTAACGAGGTAGGTAAGTATCTAAGTGATATATGTAACGAGGTAAACTATATGTATCATACCTACCTATGGATGTTAAGAGGTATGCAAAATAATATGGATGTAACGAGGTAAGATCTGTATATAGTGAGGTATGCTACGTGGTATGGACGGAACGAGGTATGCAAGATAAAATGGATATACCTAGCGGCGTAGAGGTGATACTTACATCTCAGGTGACAGAGTTTCATAGAGTCGTATCTAGGTACAGAAGAAGACAATGATCTAAAGATATGCCAGTGATAACACTCTAATGCAAATGGTGTGCCTACCCTAAAAGGTATTTGGATAACGACGAAAGATGATGATTGGAATCAAAAGGCTGTTCTATTTCTTCAGCAAAGACAATTTTGTTCTTACTGGTCTCCACTGCGTTTACGAAAAAGATAAAGATAATCGTCAATATAATTGGTTTTTACCGCTGTCGCAATACTAGGGAAGCGTTGCTCTGTCTGGTATGCTGTATAATGGGCAGCCCGCATTGCCTGCGCAATCGTTACGTCAAATATACGCCTTTACTAGGAAAACTTAGAATATTCGGATGAGCCATACGCAATGGTTCCTGTCACACGAGGAGTTAATCCGAAGTTCCATCGTTGATGGAAGCAGTGAGTGGTAGCCTAGTTTTAAAACTATGGTATTGGCTTTGGCTTACAGTGAAACAATTGTCAGTCGACTTTCCATTAATCGAACATAATAATATGACTGTCGAAGTTAAATTATAGACCCGATTAGAAGTCGGTTTTAGTGATGTACCTACGTTAAGTTTTCTTCAAGTTAAGTTGACACTCCACTACTCATTGAAAAACTTTTACGTGAATCTCCTTGACATACTAACTTAAAAAAGCCAGGGAACTCCTCGCTTTCAAAAATAACCGAGTCCTACTCATTAAAATCCTACGTAAAAGAAAAAAACCAGACACAATGACAACAAGAATTTACCCAAGGATATTCATAACAGTCCCGCGATTATGACGTCGAGCTGAGCAGAATAAAAATCACGAATACCTAGCTACAACAAAGAAACGAGGATTCGCGTCGAATCGTTTTTATTCAAGTATCGTTGTGAAGGAACATAGGTCGATAGTACTCCCGCACTTTGCGATTAATTGTCGCCTGTTTATTGCACTTGACGGATTATCAAAAGGAAACGGAGCGATAATACTGGCTCGTTAACAATTAGTACCTAATACGAAGGTATATAAATACAACGGTGCCCTGCGAGTGATAGTGCAATTCTCCGCTACAAGTGCAACTGTTAGCAGTATATTTAATCATCGATAATGGATTATAAACTTGGTAAGGATAAGGACCATTAATTACCACAGTTTTTTTTTAATTGTTTTGTTTATGGTACACCCGGTTTTTTTTATGACACTGCATAGACCATATAAAGTTCTATTTTTAAATTAAGTATCTAATTTAATTTATCAAAGAGTGTGTGGGGTTTTGCAATATTTGAATTTATTTATGTTTCCACTATTATTTTTATTTATAAAATGTAATTAAGTAGTTCTTTCATGTAGTTTCTTAATTTATGATTGTGATCGATTAGGCAGATTAGAACCTACTCGTATTAATGACCTAGGGACTTCTCCTAGCGGTCAGCTATTTTCTCACGCTGCTGTAACACAGGTAAACAGTTCGTTGAAAATACTCGTGCTTACTGCTAATTTAAGTAGTTTAACTACATCCGCGCTTCTTGCAATTATTTTCAACCGACTTCAAAAAACGAAGGACGTTCCAAATCCGGTTGTACCTTTTTTTTTCTCACTTGACGTGACGATTGAGATGTATTCCTTAGGAATTGGCAAGAAGTGGCTTAAAGCAGGAATCAATGGAAGGAATGGAGGGAAGCCTTTATCCAGATTTTAGACAGTACTGCTTAAATAAAATAATAGTAAACCAAGTAGTACAGTAATAGTAACCCTAATGTGGATTAAAAATATGTCAACTTTTTTTACAAATCTCGATACATTTCCAAAAGTTTCCTCCGACTTTAAAAAAACCTTGCCCAAAAATATTAAATTTTCATCCGCAGTATTTGTCGTCGCGTTGATGGTGACGTCATCGATGTGTCTCCCGAAGGGCCCTTCATGTGCCTGCCCAAAGATATACATGCCAGTGTGCGCCTTGGTGGCCAACCAACAGACTACCTTCAATAGCATGTGTGAATACAACTGCCAGCACGCCTTCGTCACTCACAATGGGGGGACCATGAAGTTATTATCTTCTGGATCACGGTGCCCTTAATAATGTGATCAAACCTCTTTAGATTACCTACCTATTTTTTAATATATATTTTTTTTATAATGACAACACTGGTGTTTTTTTTATTTGTGGTAACTAAACTAACACAGGATTATTCGATAAATTATTAACTAATCATAAACCGAAATTGACTAAAATGAAATATTTCTGATTATTATACATATTAACATCTAATCTACATAAATACTAATATTATAAAGAGAAAAGATTTGTACCTATTTTTGTATGTTTGTAATGAATAGGCTCAAAAAGTACTGGGCCGATTTAAAAAATTCTTTCACCAATAGAATACTACATTCTTCCAATTTGACATAAGCTACATTTCATTTTGAAAAAAATTAGGGATCCTTGGTAAAATTTGAACAATGTAACCGAAGGTGTAGAAAAATGAGTCTTAAAATGTCTTTCGTCGAATGCGCTGTCGAAACTATTAGCGATAGAACAAAATAATGTACAACAATATTGAAGAACATCATAATGTCTACAAAAAACTCCACGGTAGCATATGTCCAACTATTGTAGTTAATGTAGTTATGTCACTACAACAACTTTTTTCAAAAATAAATAATTGTCTACCCCGTGCGAAGCCGGGACGGGCTGCTAGTTACCTATATAAAAAAAGTGAGACAATGCCTGAGTCATTAGGTAAATCAATAAGGTAACTTTAAGTAGGTTAACCTATCTACCTTAATAAGGAAATAAGCTCCGACAGGGCAGTATCTACGGGGAAAATCAATGTAATTGGATTATTATAATTAACCAATTTTCCTTATTGCGCGAGTTCTCATAGACGGTTAAGCTGTACCTATAATAATATATGAAGTATGAACCTATGTCTATATCTGAACCTGTTATAAGTTATAATATGTATAGGTACGTATAATATAGTTTAATAAAATTATTTACGACTAGCTTCCGCCCGCGATTTCGTCCGCATGTTCAAGATTCGGGATAAAAGGTAGCCTATGTTCTTTTCCATGTCAGAGGCCATATCATGCCAAATTTCATCCAAATCCTTTCAGCCGTTTTTGCGTGACAAATATAACAAATATCCACACTTCCACATTTATAATGTATTTTTTATAATTTATAATCGTTTTATAATAAATTGTTATAATTTATAATCTAGTGCTTGACTGCGATCCCACCTGATGGTAAGCAGTGATGCAATCGTTGATGGTAAGGCGCACTAGCTTATTATTCCTCCGTTTATTTATTACTTCTTTTGTGTACCTATTGAAAAACGTCGTTTGACACAAGTGGAAACTGTCACTGCAGCACTCAGCACCATAGCACCCTCGCCTGCGGCTCGGATGTTTGTCAGCAAAGCACTAAAAGTACCGGCACAAAGCACAAGACTTAATGTAAGTTATACTTTACTGTGATAAACTAGTTATATTATACTCGAATTTATTATTTAAGATCCGAATCTCGGTACCAATTTAATTATATATTAGCTTTGTGTTTCACTGGCATGTCTAGGTACTCCTCGCATACTGTTGTACTAGTATCAGGCACGTGTAGTGTATGCAAATAGTAGTCACCGCCTTAATGCTATGGAAGTTTCGAAGCCTACAACTAGGGCCATAGGTTTGCTTTTGAAAGGAAAACCTGGGGCTGGATCGCAAGGCAAAAAGGAATATGGAAGTGGGTATGAGTCCGTAAACACACAACCTCCCGCTCTGGCCAAGAGCAGGAGAAGTCATTGGATCATTTTTCGACTATAAAAAAATGCTATACCAATTTATTAATTTTTATCATTATTGTTTCAGTATTCATGTTTCTGCTGCTAACAATACTTCTGGTCATTTTGGTAGAATGTAATACAGCACCAAGATGGTCTGAAATGGACTGTTATTACTGCACGCCCCAATACGACCCGGTGTGTGGCACTGACATGAGAAGGTACACCAATTGGTGCTTCTACAAATGTAGGATAAAGTTTTTGAAGAAATACAATCAAACCATGATAGAGAGGAAATCATGTTACGAATTACCGCCGCCGTAAAAGATTGTAAGGCGGTAGTGAGATTTTAACAAATCTTGTAAGAAACCTGCATGTTTGTTGGTTAATTAAACGCAATTAAAAATATTTCTTTGTTTTTTTTCTCTCCTCATGATGACATGACGTCATATTTTTTTTTATTAATCTCTCGCTTGATGAAAAGGTCGATGGTGGAGTAAGCTTGCCTAGAAGTAAGCAATAACATTTGACTTTAAGTCCCCTAGCTAGTTATCAGGAAACGCATATTCGGGCAGGAAATTCCACTCCTTAGCAGACAGCACAATTAATGTGTTCTCAAAACGTTATGTGGGTCCACCATGTACCATGTAATACCGACAGGCTGGACCGTTCGTTGTGGTAACACTCGGTGGAGGCCTATGTCCAACAGTGAACATCTTTCGGCAGAAATGTTGATGATGATTATAAAACTGTAGCATTGAACAATATAAACACACCAAGAGCGATATGAAAGAAAAGATAGTTGGTGATAGTCTGACGGATGACAGGACAGAATGGAAGAAGAAAACGTGGTGCACCGACCCCAAGTAATATGGGATAAGGGCAGGAAAAAGAAGTGGGTAGTTCCTGCCAGCGCCTGCTAAATATGTTTAGCAAAGCACGCGCTTGCAACTTAATATTATGAGGTTTAGATGAGGTAACTTTTCTACCTCGAGGTGTTTACCCTAGTAATCTGGGCTTATTATCTAACATAGAGTTATAAAGTATTAATACCTACGTATAAATTATAAAATAAAATGATTTTATTACTCGAGGGCCGGTTGCCCTAACCTATCGCTTTTAGGTGCGTAATATAGTGTATTTCGCATTCCGGAGGACATGGTAGAGCATACGGTAGAGATGTGCCCCGCTTGGGTAGAGCACTGCAGGTGAAAGGAAAACCCGGGACGCGAGAACCAAAGGCAAAGAAGGAAGAAATGAGTTGATTTTAGTCAGTAATAGTCGTTAAGCTCTCCCGCTCCGCCCAAGGTGGGGGAAGACATTCTGATCAATGGAAAAAAATCAAACTTTTTTTACGTAACATAAACTAGTGCTTGAAGACACCCAAATTATTATGGTCAGCTCCCACCGAGACGCGACGCTGCACGTACATTTTAATAGAGTGACTCAAAATAGAACTTTATTTACTACGCGAAAAGATATACATTTAATTACTCAGATACCCGCGAAATGAGACACAATAGTAAGACAATAACAGCGCGGTCTCATAAGACCGGTTGGAGATTCAAACGTTAATTGTGAGAATATAGAATACGTTGCTCATGCAGCGCTGCGCTTCGTGACGCCGCGCGGTGTCTCGGTGCGCAGCGGAACGTTTTTACATTCGCGACGTTGTTGCCGACGATTTTACTATGCGCTTCGCAACGTTGCCTTGCGTCTCACGGCGCAACGCGTAGTCACTGGCCTCTTCCTGCATCGTCGCGTCGCTTCGCGTCTCGGTGTGAACTGACCCTATGACGGGAAGACTAGCAGGCAAATTGTTTCAGTCCTCCGATGTTCGCGGTATAAACGACGAGGTGAAACCCTTATATGGACCATAGAGGTTTCGACAACGTAAGGGTATATATCCGTCATATGTCGTCGGGATATCCGCTGGTAGAAAGGTACGGTAATGGCGGAATCAAGTCTTACAAGACTCCTCTGACTCCTCATTCTAGGTACCCATTGTATAAATTAAACTGCCAATGATTACATTCAAATTATTTATTTGATATCTAAGAATATCATTTATGTCTCACATACATTATGTAATACACTGTGTGTACTTATTACTATACATACTTAAAAAGTCATTATCATATCACCACAGAGATACCTTATTTTACAACTTTACATCAGAATCTTATCACTTGATTAGAAGATGAAAATTATCATAACACTTTTACAGTTCAATATTTTTTTTATATTTTTGACTTTTTACTCAAAAAATCAGACCGATACAAAGTCCCTAAACTTTTGACTATGCAGTAGGTATGTAGTCCTAGACAAAAGGCTATTGTTAGCCTCATTTATGTTCTGGAGCATGTAATTATTTAGTAGTTGAATGAGGAGCAGCTGACAAAATTCCCCATACATATTTTGACAGGGCAACAGAGGGGGCTAGTAGAGGGTGCCCATGACATGTTATACAATCAAATTATAATAATCTCAATTTAACATAACTTTGGAAAATAATAATGATGGATTTGCTTATTTACCAAAGAACAGTGAAAATATAAATACTGCCAATACAGAGGTAACTTTCATTTAGTAGAGTTAATTTGCCTGTAATAGGAGCAGTATTAGTAGACCATAATAAATTGCTTGTTTTTTTTAAATGTGAATGTGAGAACACTGTGCACTGTTAGATTACTTTCTATTTCAACCCATGTTTTTATTATGATAGTTTTATATATCTATCTATGAATACTGTATGGAAATATTGCAAAATCAACCATTTTTAAAAAGAAATCTATGGAGTTTCTTGCCGGTTCTTCACTAAAGAAACAACCAATTTGAACCATGCACTAGCTTCTGACTATAAGTGATGGGCACTATACTGGGTGTAAGGGACAGCCCTCCACAAACTTTAAGGGCTTTGGGTTTAAGGGTAGGTCTATATGAAATAAAAGATTTTGAATTTGACTTTGAAATTCATTGGAGAACACTGGCATTCGAGGGAGATTTATTGAATTAAGTAGTTGTTAACTTGGCTACAATTCGGGATCAGAGAGTTATTTCGCAAAACACTCTGCCCTGACAGTGTTAAACCTGTACTACTCTGTGCAAATTTAGCTATTAACTTAAATTAAATCAGGTATAAGTAGTATCACTAAAGTTCACAATAAATTAAGTCATTTAAAATATTAAAAAACAACTGTTAAAAAAAATCAAAAAGTCAACAAAATTGAACACATTTTTAAACAACAACAAATTTAAAAAAATAATTTTCATTGTTCTACTATAATTACACTATATACAAACTTAAGTTAATTTATGTACATTGTTGTACTTGATCCATAAAATCTAATCATTTCTTGTACTTTACACTCTAAAGATGTATGTTTGAACTACTTGTCAGTGGTAACACTTGAAATAGGAAAATAGCCATAGCTATGTAGCTATGCATACGTTATACATATTATTTATTCTTATTTTTCCAGGCAATGTAAATGTTAAATTGTTACCATGGACAATATAATGCTGTCGACTACAAGTACCAAACGATTAGTGGTTACTTTGACTGACAACTAGCATTTAACTGCCTTCACCTTATATATCTATTTTCACATAAGAAAATTCTTATCTTTACCTTTCCCTGTATTCTATTTTTAGAAAATTATCTATAGTTTGGAAGGCATTAGTTCACTTAATTTATATTCTTTTCTTAAAAAATCTGGATTGTAAAGTGTATTAGGTAAAAATGATTGTAAGAAAAGATGTGTAATAATTCCAGTGATACCCCACACGGTGTGCTTGCCACCATTGTACACGGGTATGCATATTTTGTTGTACATGTAGCAGCCATGGTTCTCCGGATCACAAAACACTTTCATGGGAATAGTGAATACATCCGCTACTTCCGCTTCATTAGGTGTCAACTTCTCAAAATTAAAGTTCTTAATTTCGCCAACAACAGGAGTGATCAACACAGTCGCATCTCGACCATGGACCTGACCCATTTTGGTCCAAATTTCGATATCTTTAGGGGGAATGCCTATTTCTTCTTCTGTTTCGCGAAGCGCTGCTTCATACTCGGTCTCATTCTTATCTATGTGGCCCCCAGGAAATGACACCTGACCACTGTGACTGCTCAATTTGGCTGACCTCAAGGTATATAAAAGACATACTTCTCCTTTATCGACACAAATAGGAACTAAAACAGAAGCTCTGCTACCTGTTACACCATCTTTAAAGTTAAAAGATGGTAATTCACTTATGTTAGCAATACACTTTTCTTTAGTCGCACTGGACAGAAGAGCTCCAGGATTTAGACACATGATTACTCTGTAAAGTTTATGAGCAGACTTCATTCACAAATTTTGATGTTTTCACTAAGTGCAAAGTCCAACAAACGATAAAAACCTTGAACACTTCTTGTTTTCATACAATTTGCGAATTTTGTACCTGATTTACGATTGCCTTCACCAAGATTGAACAGAAAAGAGAACTAGAGATGGGTAGCTCGCGAATGAGAGATAAAATTGAACTAGCTCTTTAATTTTAATCTCGCTCTCACTCGCTCAGTCGATCACAGAATCGCTCACTAGTTCATTTAGCTCAATGGCTCCTTGGCTCTATACTCTGTGGCTGGACGAGTGAGTGATACCGACGCGCGAAACGCCGAGAGCGGCCCGACATACGAGAATACCCGAACAGGGACCGAACTTCCCCGACCAACAGGTGAACGATTTCGCAATATTGCTCACTGACCGATTCTTCGGCTCAATACGTCATTGTAAAATAACTCTTATAGTGATTGTTTTAAAAGAAAAAATGCTTTATTACTTTTTCTTAAGTATGAAAATCAGGGAATAATAGTTTTAATTTTGTAAACAAAACAAACAGTCATCGTTGCTTTTAAAATTTTTAATTATACGCTAAACAATATTAAGTGTATCAAAGAAAAAAGACTTTGTGTGTAAATATTATATAGGTGTATTTCTTAGTTAAAAGTTTAATTATTAGTTGTAGTTAGTTAGGATTAGTAATAGGTAGTGTTATAAGCTAAATAATATTAAGTGTTTTCGAAGAAAAAAGACTTTGCGTATAAATAAGGTAATAATATTGCGTAAGGAAAATCATTGGCTTTCATAGTTATATTTAGTTGTGATAAGAATAAAACAACCCAATGAATCAAATTGTATCTATAGCTCGCAACTACGTTAAATGAACTAAAGAACTTTAAAGATTTTAAAGAGCCATTGAGCTATTTGTCTCGTTTGACTTGCGTAAAGTAGCGCGGCTCAATATGATCTGTAGCTCGCAAGTAAATCAATTGAGCTCAAGAGTTGAAAGAGTTATTCGGTGAGCGAAAGAGCTAAAAGAGTGATATAGCTCTTTTGATCAAAAGAGCTGTATCTCTCTTTTCTTTTCAGTGAGCTACATTTCGCATGTCTAAAGAGAACTGACAGTGATGTCAATGTCAGTTTTGATTTTGACATATTTATCAGCTGGTTCCGTTGATAGGTAAGTAAAATGGAATGTAAAAAAGAAAAATACGCAATTTATCTGTGATTCTGTGTCACTGTCACTGTCATTCGTTTAGAAATGGGCTTTGTAGTTGTTGCGATATTAGCAATTAGAAAAAAGATCTCTAAACGTTTTTAAATAATATTATTCGGTAGGAAATCTAATCTCAATACCTGAAATCGTTTCGTAGAATTGATCCTCTCTTAAAAGTCGATATAAAATATCGATTTTTTTGCTTTGTATAAGTAATTGATTCCAAAAAAAATAATAAAGAGAAAAAAAAAAAATAAGTAATTGATTCTTCAATTTAATCAATTAATTCAGATCGCCGTCCTTTCCTACTTGACATCGTTTAATTACCACTTTTTGGTTAATATTGGTATTTCTCCTCGAGTTACATGGATCTCTCTCGTGGACTGGTGTGTTGCGTGCTTTTGTTCGACGACCTTACTTTCCCCTGGACTTGAATTGTTTGCCATTACAGTAAACCACAAGACACTGATTCCTGCTTATTCGACTGATTTTCGTGATATATCCCGGAAATTCATTTACTTCCTACACGATCGGTCTGTGTTATGATGGAGGATTCTAAGCCATCGACAAGCCGCTCTGCGGTTAAGGACGAGCCTCAACTATTGAAGAGCCGTTTTTCGACGAAGTGTAATGTTCCACGCAGGCCTCAAGATGTCAGCAAAACCGTAGTGGCCCAGTAGGGTCGTAGCCTACTAACCTACTACGGGTTTGCTTCTGAAAAAAAAAACACAGGGTGCTGGAACGCAGGGCAAAGAAGGAACATAGTGATAGGAGTAGGTTTCAGTCAATAGAAGTTTGACATATCCTCGCGCTCCATTCTAGAGCGGAAGAAGCCGAATCTGAATTATACCTACCCAAACATATTTATCAAATAGGGGTGTATATATCGGTTAAAAACCATGCTTAACTATAATTCGTAAAAAAAATAAAGAAATACGCGCCAGGGGAATCAAATGAATATTATAAGTCTAAAGATTCACCCTTTATGAAATCAACAAGTATGTACGGTATTAGACGCTCTAAAACATAGCATGAAACTGAAATGGGCTGGTCATACTGTTCGTATAAACAAAGATAAATTGGGCTGTGCATCTTAAGTAGGATTGGACTGGACATGTTAGCCGCAAGCCAATCGAGCAGTGGACTAAGGGTCCTCCACTGGATTAAACACAAAATTGGCGCCCTGTGTCCTGAAATCGCACGATGGGGCTGCAGTGGCAGACCACGAAGGGACGACTTAGATGTCTTCCTTAGGAATTGGCAAAAAATGGAGGGAGTGCTTTGCCCTACAATGGAATAGTATCTACCTATTATAGGCTAGTAATGATATATTTCCGATACCGGACTGCAAATTGCAAAAAACTGAATTTCGAAGGCTAGCCTGGAATAGATAACTGCATGGTTGCTCATTGCATGCTCACCATAAGCCTTTCCAAATGATAAATATTTACAGTACCTGTTACCAGTACCATTTGCAAAGCGTGTGGCGAGGAGTCATCGAGGTTTCTATAAAAAAAAAGTTATATTACGGACCATCGAGGTACAATGATCTCATATCCACATTTCAGGTTTTATTATTACAACTGCCTGAAAACTGTCAATCTATTGCCACATTTAGTTTAAGTTTTTTGAAGTTAAAATGTGACGAGTGGACAAACGACAAAACAAAAAACATACCTAAAATAAATAGTTAATTTAAAAAATTTGGAGTGATCACAAAATTAAAGTTTATAAAAAAATATTGGACACAAAACAGCATGAAAAATTAAAGATTTTGTATTATATTATATTAGGTATCCTGGTAATATCTAAAAACATGACTACTGCCAGAATAACATATGGGATACAAAATATATTTTCTACAGCGTCCCGTGAGCGATGCATGAATAATTTCAAAAGACTGACCACGCCTCGGTACGGCAAGCTGCCGTCGGACAGAGCGTGCGTGCTGGTGCCAGTTTGTAAAGTGTTAAACAAGCCGTCGCTGTTGTTCACGGTGCGCTGTAATAAAGTAAGAAATAATAGTGGTGAAGTGTCGTTCCCCGGCGGGCCAGTCAACAAGGGTGACTCTCCTATACAGACTGCCTTGAAGGAGGCGTATCAACAAATCGGCTTGCGGCCCGAACGCATTGATGTGTGGGGCGCTGGACCGCCGCTCCCCGGCCGCAACAACAACGCAATGGTCACTCCTATCATTGGCGCCATACCCAACCTAATGCCAGAAGATTTAAGCATCAATATAGATGCAATTTCGGAGGTATTTTCAGTCCCCATTGAGATGTTATGTGAACCCAAGAATCAGTATTATACTCAATTTAGTAATGGCTTCATTCTACCAGTCTTTGTAATTGAAGAATATAAGATTTGGGGTATAACCGCCTTTATTACTCATTCATTTTTAACTTCCGTGTTGACAAAGGATGTTTACAAGAACGAATGGATGAAGAAGAAAATCGTCATCGACAAATAAGCCGAAAATATAAGTGATTCAAGTAAATTTTAGTTTAAAACGTGAATATTTATTACAATTATTGACACAAATACGTTGATTTATTATCTTTAAAAATAAATTAACTCCTTTTGTTATAAATGTTTTTAATTGTGTAAAAGCTACTGTTATCACATTAAAGTACATAATATGGTATACACGACATATCAGCAGTTGTCACCAATTCTATTCTAAAAGCAAGGCACAAGAAGCATGTATATTTAGATTTTGGCATTTTTTGAGCATAAATATAAATAAAGCATAAACGATAAATAGAAGAAAATAAAGGGAACTTATAACGAAAGAAAAATAAATAAAACAAAACAAAAAAAATATTATTATCCAGGTTTATTCCTTAACATTTACATTATAATCTAGTAATTATTATTTTATACATTGTCCAATCGACATGCTGGTCTCTCGCCCTGGTCTCTAGTGTGTGTACTATGATACTTGAATTATTCAGAATCTTATGCCTTTATCCAATTTTGGAACCACAGTCTTATGTCCAAGAGTTGATATTCCATTGCCATCATGAATAAATTTAGGACCTTTTTATTACTCGAATATCAACTTGCAACTACAAAACGATAAAACAGGTAGTTCAGTAAGTGGCAATGAAATGTAAATAATTTAAGACTCTGAATTGATAATTTGTTTAACGAATTTGCCAAATAAAAAAAAACTTTTATAACCTACAATGGGTTTGATAAACAAAAAGTATACATCCCTCGAATCTGAGAAGTCAAAAGTCTATTATTTAAATAGGTGGTCCAACTTAAAGCCTCACTTCTAACATTCTATTGAAGGATCGTAAAAATAATTAAAACGAACATGAAACACAAAGGAACAGAAAATGTAAACAAAAACAAAATAAGTACATTCTTATGAAAAAACAATACCTTTTGTACAAGGTAACATAAGGCAGGCAAGAGCGCTTACAAGGGGGTTTGGTTCTGATCATCAGTTGATAGAGATGTCCAAAGTGACACTAACAAAAAAGCAGAGGCATTAACATCAAAATGGCTGTGAACCTGATCTCTATAAATCTATAAAATAATCTAGAGGGTCCAAAATGAACAAACGAAATTGAATACTGTGAAGCAACCTTACAACTACCGACAATATAATACAACAACACATCCTGGGGCGTTTATTCGTTGTGTTTGAACACTGAAACTATACTAAATCTATAAAAAAAACTTGTAAAATTATTATTTTCCATATACAGACAAAGGTACACTGCAATTTGTAAAGATAGATGTAACATGGTTTAAAACTCCACATTTTAATTTGTTCATCTCCTCTGCCAAATACACTAACATCAATAAAATAAAATGCACATTTATTTAATAAGTTTTAAAGACCACTTTAAGTTATTCAAAATACTAATGGCCACAATAACGTCTAACAATTTGCAAACAATAAAAATAAAATACACTGATCTGCCGAAGATGTCACAAAGTAAACATGGTATTTACTGCAAAATAATGTCCAAGTATATAATAAATAGTTTTCAATATCCTATGTTCTTCACAACATGTATCCATAAAACTTAATTTCGATTGCACCAAACCAAACATACAATCTCATAGATTTAAAATCTACCGATAGAGCAACACTCAAAAATGAATTTAATACAAAAATATAATTTCCTCATGTTATTTGTTTTCCAGCACCTTTCATGGCATTAATCTCTTTCTGTGCTAAAAAGTTAAAAGTGTAAAGATGACTAATGTCACGAAGCGCTTTTTCGCTACGGTAATGGCGTGGTCTCGGCGAGTCGGGATCTGGCAGAAGGACCCTGTATCGTACTGAATAATAAAATCTCGGCACTCGTCGCGCATTAGCATCGCTTACTCACGAATAACTGTCCACACAAGCAGAGAGGTAAAACTAAAAGTAGCATTTGTCCACACTATCACAATATAGAATTAAAATTTAATAACAGAACCAATTTGGACAGTATTTACTGTGTGGTCACTTAGTCGTGCGCGGTTGAGTTTGGCAACATTGTTGGAATGCAGCGGGGTTGCCACTGCGTCGGGCGTGGTGGTATAATTTAGAAAAGTGAACGCCTACTATTGTACCGTGGCACGCGCGACTTACTCGGCGATACTGTTCTCGCTCACGTCGATCGGGATTGACGTCGTGAACGTCGGCGTCTCGAGCTCTTCGTGTTTTTTCATTTTCAGCGCCTGTAATGATACGACGACATTTTTATTCCTTTCTATTAGTTCATCTGAGTTTTCTTTAGACAAGTTTAGCAGCACTATGGAATTAGTTAGGCAGCGAAAAACAATATAGATGAAAAAAATAATAGGGTATAAAAGAACCATTTTTGAGTACTTGGAAAGCTTAAAGTTGCTGAATTTGGTAATAAAATGGTATTTCATATATCCTTTAAAAAGTCGAAAGAAGTAACAATAATTACGGTTTATGAGAATATTTAGCACAGCAATAAGAAATAAACAATTGAACTTGTTACTTTAAAAAAACGCATTTGCAAGTATATTTAGACTAAGTTATGTGATTAGGAAAACAACAAACAAATACCACAACCGTCCACACACCGTCACAGCAAGAAACACAATGCTACACAAACCACCGGTACTTGAAAGATGAGATCATGTCATTAGTTTATTAAAATTGAAGAAAACGAATGTACTGAGTTTACACAATCGATCGTGGGTACTCGTTTCCGTCTCGGTATTCGACGAATGTGTAAACATAGACTTCGTTTTCTTCTTCTTCTTTACCAATGATTGTAAGTCGATTGTAAGACGATGTGCGATTCCGAGATGTTTTAAGAATCGAAAGAATCGGATTCGTTAAAATAAACCATCGAATCAACCACCGAGTAGCCGTTCTACAAAATAATCGAGATGTTTTTCGATTGTTTCGAGTCAATGGAATCGAGAGCTAGTTTGCGATTGTTCGAATCAGTCACTCTCACTACAAACTCTTAAACATCGAGGAATTACTCGAATCGAGTAAAAATCGAGACAATCGATAACCATCGAGATGTTCGAACAGTCGAATCTAAAAACTTCTCGTTATCGCGCATCGCTAAAATCAGGTAATATAGTCGGCATAGACAAGATTTACAGCAGATCTTTCAAGAACCGGTGGCAACACCATGAAGTATGTAAGTTCAGTTTCGAATTCATGTGATCCTGATTTGATTATTATATTTACAAAATCAGGTTGTTTGGCATTATTTTCGCTATTTTCAAGTATGTATTTCATAATTTTGGGAAATTGAAACAGTTGTAACGGAGGCCACTTATTGAATGCGGTGTCCTATTTATGAAATTTGATCGTGAAGATCGAATAAAATTAAAACTACCTATATGATATTTTTTACAAATATCGTATTAACACGCTTAAAATTCGTTTGATTCGCTTGATGTGTTGATTCAGTTTTTTTTAAGATATTTCAATAGCAAATTTAAAAAAAAAGTATGTTTTTTTAGGCAATACGAGATAGTTTTAAACCAAATGCCTAATCTTTTCCCAACTATAGTCCGAGTACCGAGTCAGTTTCCTAGATTTATAGGTAAAACAGGGCTCCGTTTCAACAACAAATGATAAAAAATCGAACTAAACTTGAAAGTAGGAAAAAATTTTTTTTTTAATGAAATGCAACCGATAAAAATTAAGGCTCCAAAGTTTGTATTAGCGATGAATTGTTACGTATAACTAAAAATCGACTAACGATGCTATATGTGGACGAATGATTAGTCGATTCCCATGGCTCCCCATTAATGTATTGTAAAGTGAATTTGAGCATCATATAATACGAAAATTAGGAAGAGTTTAGCGTTTGCGATTTACATGGCGTGCGTCTGACATAAAAATGCGAGTATGTTTTGTTTCAAATGATGTACGATATCCACCTTCTGAAACGCACCGAAAGGCATCGAAGCGCATTTTGTAAAATGTTAAACGAAATTGACTCTAGTGTAACGTAGTTAAATATCATTTTTGCATGGACTTAAATGACCCATTTGGACTTGCACGTTGTGGTGATCGGTCGTGCCATGCAATAATGATATTTAACTCCAATACAGACGTTTCAATTTCCTTTAACACATTATAGAACGCACTCCGACGCTAGTCGACGCGAGACGGTAGATGGTCGTACAAGACTAGATCGAAGGTAGTGAGCAAGTATGCGATGTTATAGCGCGTATGTCAGGGACGTCACGAGCCGCGAACGTACCACATCCGTTGGTATCTCTTTCCGTTGCAGTGTCGGGGTCGGCGACAGCACCAAGCCTTTCGCCGATAACTGAAGGCGACAGTAACACGATAGAGAGAGAGAGAAGAACCCAAATTACAGGAAGATGCTTACCGTGGCTTTGACGGTTACATAGGAGTAGAATACACATATAACTAAACGTGAAGCCCGTTATATTTTAGGAGTATAATAATAATAATAAAGGATTTTAAATTGGATATAGGACATCAAACATTGTGTATCCAAATCGAAATTAAGGTTCAAAAATGACGATCTGAATGTATATTTTAATTGTTACAAGGAACCCAAAAAGGCTTCATATTTTCAGGATACTATTTCCTATTACTTTTGATTCTTGTGTACAAAATGTTCGATGTCTGCATGATCTGACGTATCCCGTAAAGAAAGGGTAGCATAGAAAGATAGCCCAGAAGTTGTATAAATACAGGGTCAAAGTAATCCAGCTGGCGAATCTTGCAGACCTGTATTTTTATATCATAAACTACCAAAGGAGCAGGCGGATCATGGCAATTATTTACCGCACCTGGGGTTATAGACATCTGCCATATTAGAGGCAAGACAACCGCATTGCCTACCGTTATCAAAGACGATTCTCATAACATGATTTTAATAAGTATTCATGGAGCTTCTTGCATGTTCTTCTCCATAGAAATCTACGCTTTGGAACATACAGTTTAGCTTCAGTTTTTTAACTGACTGACATTTTGTTCGTATTGATTACCTATCAAGTCTGTAAAAATTCAACAGCTCGTATTACTTGACCTATATGTATATAGGGTTACTGGTAACTCGACGTATTTCTGACAGAATAAAAAAAATATGTTTAGTAATTTCTGGAAAAAAATTGCGCCGCTTCCCCCTCTAACTCAAATTCTTTGAGTCTTTAGCTATGTAGTTGTGTAATTAAATTTTGTTTCAGATATGTAGCTTCAAGGCTGCAACATCAAACTGTATTACACCGGTTTCGTTATCATTCGTTCTTTAAATTGCCTCCCACTAAGGAAGCAATTTTAAAGATGTATTCATGGTCTTCTTCTTCCTGCCCTTCTCCCATATTGCTTGAGATCGGCGCAAGATGTGTTTTTTTTTTCCATTTTGTCCTGTCACTCATCATACTATAACTAACTCCCTTTTCTTTCTCGGGTCTAGTCGGAACTAGTACTTGACTGCAATCCCGCCTGATGGTACCTATGCAGTGATGCATTCGTTGATGGTGAGGCGCACTATATTTTTGCGAAAAGGTCACACTAACGCAACCTGACGGGAACACATCGAGTTACCAACTACCCTCTATAGTCAAATCTCCTTTAAACTACTAAAGTATTGACGCCTCTGGCATTACCTGCTGAAGTTTGTAGTGGTTGATGATGTCCTGGTCGGCGGGGCAGCTCTGCGTGAACGCGTCCAGCTGGTACATGTGGTACATGTAGCGCCAGAGGGCGCGGAAACTCGTCTGTGAATACATTACAAGCTTTGTTATCGTTTCTGTTTTGTATTTCAATTTTGGAAAGCCTTTGTGGTGAAGAAGTCGGGTGTACAGTTCGTCCACTATAAGTTGGCGAGTGTGAAGTTAGGCTCTGCGAATTTTGGCGCTTGAAATATCGTACAAAAATAAAGGTTTAAAAAAAATTTAATGCCAATAACTGTTTTTAACAGCAATAAGAACAGCAAATTGCATTTATTTTTTTAAAACCTTTATTTTTGTACGATATTTCAAGCGCCGAAATTCACAGAGCCTAACTTCACACTCGCCAACTTATAGTGGACGAACTGTAAATATGGGATATGGGTGGTTTAGAAAAAAGAAACTGTATTTGGAGAGTGTTGTCTTAGCCACTCCAACTTGTATGCCAGTTTATAGGTTCTTAAGGAAGCCTATTTCAGATACCAGTATCTCACTTAGTTAAATGTAAATCAATAAAAAATAGACTTATTTAAAAATTCGATGTGATTCACGCCCAGTTACTGTAAAACTGTTAATACTAGGAATGATGGATAACTCTTGAGATTAGTTCATATTAAAGAGAAGACAAACAGTACACAATTTCTTTGAAATCGGTGTTTTTATATAAATGCAAAAGCACACAGTTTCAGAACGATTGGCTTTTCGAATGAATTAGTTGGAAGTTATTTGCATAAAATCTCATGTGTTTGATAATATATAAGAGTCTAGCAAACAGCTTCATCATAGTCGGACCAAAATATACAATACCCACCGGTATCTCGAAGTCGACGAAGTACTTGCCGGCGACGCGGATGTGTTGCAGTCGGGGCATCAGCTCGCAGTCGAAGCAGCACATCGTGTCGCCTGTTAAGAACCTGCAAGTTAAACAAACAAGTGTCAGTTTTATTTAGGATGCAAGGCATTTCAAGTCGTAGGCATTTAGAAGTATGTGAGAAAACGAGTGTAAAGTCTCGCAAACCTCCGCTGGAAATGGAGGATCCTCTGACCAGACAGGTTGTGTATGTGGTTCGGACTACTTGCTACCCTGTAGTTGATTTTGAGCTGTTGTTGCTAATTGTGCAGAGAATTCTAGTTTGTTCCTATTCTAGTTCCTATGTAGCGACGTAGATGTCGCTAGCAACATGCTGCTCATGTATTTGGGCTTAAACTATCATAGACAGAATATCAGGTAGTGTTTCTGCATCTACGGTGATATTGCTCAACCTTCAAAACACTTCCTCAATCAATTTGAACCCCTATCACGATTAAAATTAAGTCCAAAATAAAACTACACAAAGCCATTTGAAGATTCCATAGACGCACTTTTACAGACTTATTGTATCAGACCAATTTAGCTTCTATCCCCTAAGAAATAAGGTGTAGTGTTACCTAGTCCCCCTGCGTTCGAGTAGTCCATCGATGCGGCTGAGATGTGAGCGCAGCGCGGCTGACTTCTGGTCGTCTTTGCGCACCAGCACCAGCTTTAGCTTCGAGTATAGGTTCTCGATCAGTGATGCCACTTCCTTGTCCTGCGAAAATTAATGAAATCTTAGTTAAAAAGAAAGAAAAACCTTATTTTGGATTCACATAGTTGACACTGCACTACACATAGTATGGCGTAAAGACAGAGCTGCATGGCGTTGTAACGCGAGAGAGGCGGTGGCGCAGGACTCGACCGAAATATGGTAAGAGAGCCATCTAAGAAGAGACACAGTATGACGATACTATGTGTACCCAAACTTCACAGGAAACGAAAAAAAAACGGTTAATTTCGTCAATGTATAAAATATTTTCGTTTTACTCGATAGATGGCACTAGTAGTTATATACTGGGTTCACAGTTACGCCGTATTATAAAATACGTGGTTTTCATACGATTATTACAAAATAAAAAGATTTTTTGACATACGAGGTGTCGCCGTGATTTAAATTTGATTTCCCGAACCTTAAAGAAAGTGCACTATAGTATAATCAGTCAATAACTCCTACCATTCTGGATGGAGTGTGTGATTTTTAATAACTAAAACCCACCTGTGTTCCTTTATTTGCTGTGATTTTCCTTTGCTTTTACAAATCAATTTTGGTAGGTACAAATTAAAAGGACTTTTACATAAACAGAATATAAAATAAATTGCCATTTTACCGATAAAATCGCCATTTCATAAATTGACACCTGATTATCACGCGAATGGCGTTTTGGGCGCGCTTTAGGCACAATGGAAACCTGTTAACGAGACAGGTCGCGTTCATTTTAACGGCATTTAGCATTTCAATCTAGCTACGGACTAGCTGTTACTCACGACTGCGTTCGCGTGGATTTTAAGAAGATTACTCTCCCTTTTTGAGGGTAATCGTGTTAAAAAAATGTTTGTTTAGATCGCAGATTTAGTACGTAATTTGGAAATAAAAACAGACGTTTCGTCAAAATCGGTTCGACCATTTCAGAGATTGGCCAGAACAAAAACAGACAATAAAAAGGCCTCTTTAGTAATGAAGTCGAATATTTACTTTCATAAGCATTTGATAAAAATTAGTAATCTGACTCCAGTCTTGCCATGAAGTACCGTGTTACCCCAGTTAATGGGTTGTGGAGGTCTGGTAGGCAGCCGCTCCTCGTAAAATACAGGTAGGAGGTATTCAGCCAAAAATGGTTTTACTTGAAGCCGACCCCAATATAGTTGAGAAAAGGCTAGGTAGTTGATAAAGCATTTGATAAAAAAAAAATTGATAGGTATAACAAACAGACGGTAATTTTATTTGTACATTTATATAAATAAATTTTGCCGTTAGCGATATCTTCATGATTTTTTGACCAGGTGTGCTAAGCATTGGGTTGGGCCGGTTGGGCGGTGTAACCGATTAAAATAATGTAGGCACTTTGTGACTGGTAATAAATAAGAAATATGATAATAGAGGGCAAACCAACCAGCATTTATAAGTCTATTAAAAAGAAATAGATTATATTTTTATAACATTAAGGCACAAAAGAGTGTTAGTGGCCTAGTATAAAATATTCACGCTACAATTGTTTTTTTTATAGTATAAAATAGTGCTTGACTGCGTTCCCACCTGATGGTAAGCAGTGATGAAAATGGTTAATCGTACTAGTTATTTTTACTACACATATATAAAAAAAGTTGGGAATGTCAATCCCTAAGGTTTGACATTCCTAACTTTTTGTGTCGTTGGACCACGTCAGGATAAGTGAAATCCACAGCCTATTTACACAAATAATCTGGACTGAGCCCAGTCGTCAATGGCGCGTTCTGTTCCACGCGCGCCTCAAAGAGAAGTCAGCAAACTGTAGGGGCCTGGTAGGGCCGAAGTCTCTGGGGAACACGGAAAATCCGAAAGGTTGTCACCGTGTACCCCAGATCGAAGGCAACGAAGGAACGGGATAGGGGTTTAGTCAGTAAGAGTCTGACACGCCCTCCCGCTCCGCCCAAGAGTGGGAGAAGTCATTCTGATGATTCCCTTACGGAAAAAAAAAACCGCCTATTTACACCGGCTCCCATAGACTTGAAAGCGGAAAACGGTAACGATACTTAAAGGCACAAATATGGTAGTAACTTTCTCCGGAAGAAGGTTATCTTAAGAAACCCTTCGGCGCGCGGTGGTTTATGCGATCCGATGTTATTCTAAAATGCGTTTATGCAACATGTAACATAATAAACGCATTTCCTACACTAGTAGCAATACTAAGAAACGGCTACTGAATCGATTTCATCTATTTGTAAAATAGAGACACAGAAGTTATTTTTTGGCATTGCCTGGAAAAAAAAAATTGATAAGTCATGTTTACGTCACTAGCGTGTTTGTGCACGTCAATTCCCATGTTAGCATAGCATAGATAGCATCAGCCTTAGTGTTCCCACTGCTGGGAATCAGACCTCCTCTCTAGGAGAGGGAATGGGCTGTAATCCACCACGCGGACCCAGTGCGGGTTCCTATGTTAATTGTATTTAAATGTACTGTACGCGTGTTGAGCCGATCCCCAGTAAAATGGGTCAAGATCAGCAAGATGAAGATGATGACGATAATTTACCTGTACAAATAAGTTGTGTCCTCCGGGAACAGACTTCATGATGTGCCGCTCGATCTTCTCGTTCTCCAGTATCGCGAGTCCGTTGTCGATCAGTATGGGCGGGTGCGTGGCTTCGAAGTTGGTGCGGAAGTCAGGCGGCGGCTTCTGCATGTCTACTGTTGTCACCTGCAAGTCGGGAAACGGATATAAAGATTAGGGGTTCGAGTTAAATAAAGATTGGGGTGGCTCGCGTCTAATCACTAGGTACAGTACTCGGCACGTAACTTGGCAAGATTATAACGTAGTGGGGGTAAATTCGCGCATGGTGCACAAAAAAGCGAATGAGCGAACGGGACGTCGACGTAATGCGGGGCATTGCGGGGGCAAAAGTCGACTAACGCACCAATCATAGATTACTATTATAATACTGCATCAATCGCGCGCGCGCCGGATCGACGCTACCTCATACCCCGCGTCCCGCTTGCCCACAAAATAGATCTAAAAAACGTTTTCTCCGCAACTAACGACTCTTGCCAACTTACGTGCCGGGAACTGTATATTACCTAATGATAAGCGAAGATGTGGTCGACGATAGAACACTTGAAGGTTGTAGCTCCATCAGGGAATTCCGATCAATCAATGGAATAAATAAAAAACATGCTTTTAACAAGTGTTTTTGACATTGATGATCTTTGAGATGATATTATTATTTCGAATTTGAACTTCCTTAATTGGCTTTCCGGTAACAGGTTGGAGTTACAACTAAAATTAGTTAATTACCTTAAGGCTGATGGTCTTGAGCTCAGCTAACAGGTACAGGTCCATGAAGTACTCCTGGCAGAAGAGGCACGCACCCTTCCGTCGCCCATCAATCGTCGATGCCTGCAAAACGAATAAAATTATACATTTAAGTTACCGAAGTAGAACCATTAAAATTTAAGTACTGGTCGAAATAGTGCGACCATCTCGACGAAAATTCACTGTATCAAATAATGATGAGATGTTGATCAATCGTGGCGGGTGGATAGTGGATAAACAAGCTTCCCCCAGATCCTGTAAACTCTTTAGAACGCAAAGGACAACTGAAGGACACAGCTATAAAGTCTGACACGTCAGTCGTCCCAGAGCGGGAGAAGTCATTTAACGGGAGAATGTGGGATGACTTCTCACCTTAAGAAAAAGTCCTGTAAACTCATTTGCTGTTTACGATATTCAACTATCATCATATAAGCCGATAGATATTATAATATTGATAGACCAATTATTGCCATTTCGGTCAATCATGTACTGGCGCTGACGAGAAATAGCGCATTGACTCACATCTCATAAAGACCTTCTAGATTTATTTATAAAGTGAATGACGTAGAACATGCATAATTCTATTCTTCCCTTTCTCGGTAGCCCTGAAGCCAAAGGTAACAAACAGATGAGCAGTCATGACGCTAATGCACACAAGCGCAATGGATAGTTCAATAGAACAGGCTGACCTGTTTTCAAAACAACTGATGATGGCTTCAGTTAAACAATCGGAGAAGAATGGCTGGCTCATCAGATGCCTTTCGAGATAGTCTAAACTAAGAGGTGACTTGCACTGCACCTGTAGGGGAATAGCTAAGGCTATGACGTAGATCACGTGTTTTAGTAGGTTTATTTAGTGAGATGATCTCAGAGCTAAAGGTTTGGCCCTTGTGATTCTCAACCTCCCACATAACATTTCTTTCTATCTCTACGGTCTGACCAACGGTCTGGCCATCTACGTCATCTATACTTTATTAATATTACTAGCTGCTGCCAGCGGTTTCGCCCGCGTGACCGTAGAAAATTATCTTAAGAGAGCAAACTCCCGGGATAAAAGGTATACTATGAGTTAATCCAGGACATGGTCTAACCGTATACAAAGTTTCGCTAGCGTGAAGAAGTAATAAATACACACTCACAAGCTTTCACCTTCATAATATTAGTGTAATTAGCGTTTGATCTTTAGATACAGAAGCCTGAAAAGTTTTTTACGCAAAAATGGCGTCTCTGATCTGTAAGACGTGACCCTGCGCCCCATGTGTCCCTCAAGTGACACCGCATCATCTTTATTTGCGCATATTAAAAATGTTTACCGGCCATTACATATAATTTAGATAAAAACAAGTTTTTAAAGGTAGAGGTTTCTTGTAAATGAAAGGCGAATGGTATACGATCATAATGGCATTATTTATTAGACGAACATCGCATTTATATTCCCGTAGGCTGTCGTACAAATAGTGGAGGTATTGAGGAGTTACCATCACCAATGAGACGCGATCCAAATTCGGCGCTATCCGCCCATCCAAGTTCTAGTAAATTAAAAACCAAGTAAGAAAGAATGTTACATTCTAAGAAGAAACTACGGAAATACGCAGACTCATCAAGGTTCATAATTGTTTATTTATAGTTAATGAACAGTTTCGGGTCAGTGGTTATTAAGTTTTGTGTACGAATAACATTTAAACTTTACATAACAGAGAAGGAATGTTACATTTCTTTAAGAGTTCTCTATTTGTGGCCGACTTTAGTTATTTAATTAGACTTGCTAATTAGTAATGAGTTTCGTTTGTTTGTTGTGAAATAAGAACTCATGCAAGCATTATGCAAGCGAATTGCTTGGAACGGAGACTGTTATAATAACTGTGTTATCTGTCCAACTAATAACTGTTCAAAACATTTGGAATTCCTGCTCTTATTATTATACTTTAGGATAGTAGAATATGTCATCGGGAGTCTTGTTTATATAAAATAGTAAACATGTTACTGACATTCCGATTACGAAAGTTCGGATATGTACGATTAAGATTACGATAAATTTTAATCGGAACTTAATCGGAGGTATAAAGCACATAAAGAAGTAGGAAACTACTTTTTGCCTCCATACCTCGCGCCTTCTATTAATTACTCTTTCTTTCACTTATTCTTTTGATTCGTATTTGGCTTGTTGCGAGTTCGGGTTTCATTCAAACGCAGAGGGCAACTGAAGTCAGTAAGGTTTTAATCCGTACAATTCTGACGGGAGTATCAGAATTTCTCGCTCCACTTCTAGAAAGAGAATTATTTGATGATTTCTCACTGCAAAAAAAAAATCATCTACTACTCCATATAGATCTCCTCGTCATCCTACATGTCCCTATTTACATTTTCCTACTCATATCCTAGCCTATCAATAACGATTGTAAAATGTACAAACACGCGTGACTTCCCTTTTCAGTGCAGCCGTGCTCGACTAATAACATTTAACGCATTACGTCGTGATTCGTGACTCTGTGAAATATTACCTTACGACTTGTTATGGAAATATCAACAATAGATACTAAATAGGATTTAAAAGAGCAGTTTTACCTCTCCATTCCTTCAGTAACCACTACATCAATACCTTTTTTTTACGACAGATTTTTACTGACTAATACTCACCAGTCACCTGTATTGCATCAGTAGCCCATCGCGTTCTAGGGCTACTGTTTCGAAGATTCCCGCAGCCCTAGCAGGCATCGGTTCGGCCCTAGATGTCCCGTTCATTTTGCTGAGATCTCTACGAGACGTGCGTGATACAGAACACGCCGTCGACTCAGGAAGCTTGGTCTTTCCCGGACGTAGGTGACAAGATGAAGCTATCAAGTCTAGCGACAATAATGGTAAAGGAAGGCTAAAACGAGATGAATATTGTAGATGGCGGCAAACAGGGCCGCCGCGTGCGGGCGTGCAGCGCGTGCGGCGCACGCGGGCGCCGTATTCAAGGGGCGCCAAAAACAGATTTGAATATCTAATTAATATACCCCCCTGTCTTGATTTCTGAAGAACCTATGAGGCGCTCTTTGGGCATTGTAGTCTTAGTTATGACATCTCAAATATCAAAAGATGTTTACAGGTCGAATCATTAGGTATGTGTGTATCTTTGGCAAGAACGAAACCTGAAACTACTTGATCTCTCTGTGTTTCGGTTATATCGTCAAAATAAACAAAAACGTTTGTTTGAAGCTTCGCATTACTTTTAGTCTATAAAATGTATGTAAATATTATTAATTACTTTTACTTTAGGGGAATCCCTGTCACACTTGTTTTTACGTACCTAACATAAGCGCATAGTATTTGTTCTAGATTTGAAAGTAACAGTCTTATTCATAAAAATCCTCTAAAATAGGTTTAAAATACTTATTAGTTAAAATGCTCATTAGTACTAATAAGCCTTTTATAAATTCTCTATTCATAAACGTTCAATAAACCCATTATAGTTATGTTCTCGTTATGAGTCACTTTAGCGTTGTTATGTTGTCGTTCTGATGAATCCATGGATGAAAAAGACAAAACCACTGGTATCCACGGCAAAAAACGTCATAAAAAAATGTAAAACGTCACCTAAGACATTTAATTTTGTTTGTCAATATTCATATTGCTTGTACAGTTCGTCCGCTATAAGTTGGCGAGTGTGAATCTGCGAATTTTGGCGTTTGAAATATCGTACAAAAATAAAGGTTTAAAAAAATAAATGCCAATAACTGTTTTTAACAGCAATAAGAACTGCAAATTACATTAATTTTTTTAAAACCTTTATTTTTGTACGATATTTCAAACGCCAAAATTCGCAGAGCCTAACTTCACACTCGCCAACTTATAACGGACGAATTGTATCGTGCTGCCGTGCAGAGGTTATTCGACTCGTATTATTTTTCGAAGAAAATTGTATTGCACAAAAAATGCGAATCACAGTTGGTTGAGACAAACCATGGATTTCTCCCCAATTCACGACGACCCCAACATTTTATAGATCAATTAAAAAGGCTATGGTATTTTTGTTGAAACGGTATCGTCTTTTGAACTCTACATCTGGTAAAGAAAACGGATCACATCTCTTCTGGTAAATCTTTCGACGACGTGAAACATTTTCTACTCGTTCAATAGCATGTTAATGCTTGCAGAGCTTGCATAGCTAACGATTTCACTAAACAATTTTATAAATAAAATAGCTCTACTTTACACCTCCTTACAACAAACCTCAAAACATACGGTTCGGACGAAAAAGAAAAGAAATCAGCTGTTGCATATTTGTCGGCCATATTTCTCTTTATTAAAGGTTTATAGTAGGGTCGAGCCTGTTATAAGTTACAAAGCCACTATTGAATACTTACAAAGCTTTTTAGCGTTATTGGACGTTTATGAATAATGCTTTTCGGGATTCTCATTATAACAAGCTAATAAACCTATTTTATCTTTTTATGAATAAGACTGTAAGTGTTTAGTATTAGGGGTAAGTATGAAATTGCTGGTTTCTACTGAAAAATGGAAATTGGTTTTATTTTTAATTAATTAAATTCTTTTCCAAGCTGAATTAAAAGTGCGCGAGGGCAAGTGCGAGTCGGACTCGCGCCCTGAGGGTTCTGTATCAACTTACATATGAACACTCAGATTACAAAACAAAAGTTTTTGTAATCTTTTAGAGAGAATTGAACTGTTTTAGTTCAATTCTCGAATCGAGACTCGTAGATTTTAAAAAAATGATGTAACTGCAAATTTTCAGTTTTCAGACTTTTCCCAATATTTGTGCTATAAGACCTTGCTTTATGCCAAATTTCAGGATTCTAGATCATCGAGAGGTACCTACCCCTGTTTATGATTTTTTTTAGAGTGTCAAAGTGTACGTTTTCTGCAATATAAACGGCTGTATCTTTTTCTCGTTGACTTACAAGATTGATTTTTGCATAGCTTCCAGGACTGCAGGCCTGAGTATATGGTTTTAATTTCAACTTGACACCTCAACGCGTTCCTGAGATAAAGGGTCTTGACAGACAGACGGACAACAAAGTGATCCTAACTGATCCTACCTCGAAACTTATTCTTCATATAAGGGTTCCGTTCCGTTTTTTCCTTTTGAGGTATTGAACCCTAAAAACAACTGAAAGTCGATAACCCAATGTTGCATATATTTTAAAAGAAGATCTCAACGTGTGAAAAAAGTTTCCGTCAAAAATCATAAACCATGAAAGTTCTATATCAATTTGAAGTACCTACCTATTACAATAAAACGGCAATTTCATATTTTAACCCCTATTACTTTGATTACGGCGAAATCTATTTAAATATGGTAAGTAAGTATTTAAGTTGATAATTATGATTTGTATCAAAATTTTTTATTTACTGGTCATTTATTTGATGATTGATGATTGTTGTATTTTGTACACGAGTAGTTTTTTTTAAATTTGCTTTTCCAGCAATCTACCTGTTATAATATAAAAAGTATTCCTTTAGATTTTATCTAAAAAATAAGAATCTATTTTACTTAGATTAAATTTGAATTCACTTCGAAATTTAATTTTATAGTCGGAATCGCAAAAAAGGTCAATATTTTAGTAATTGACTGATAGATATTGATGGCATGGGGCGCCCTAATCAGTACTGCACGCGGGCGCCTAAAGAGCTAGCGGCGGGCCTGGCGGCAAATAAATATTTGTGGTCAAAGAAGACATGCTACGCTGACCCCAAAATAAATTAAGATAACAGCAGGAATAATGGATGGGTAATGACCGCGTTCCGGAAGATGTCTCTCTCAAGGAGGACCGATGACCTGGTGAAGGTTACGGGAATTCGATGGATGCGAAATGCACAGGACAGCTCGTTGTAGCGACATTTGGTGGAAGCCTACGTCCAGCTGTGGATTTCTTTCGGCTGAAATGATGATGACGATGTAGGGTAGGAGGTCGACGATGTAGGTAGTCATAAAATCATTAGGCATTAAGTCCGCCTTTGTACTTTGTGTTGCATAAAGAATAAATAAATAAATCAGTATTTAGAAAAACTATGTAGGCATAAGACAAAAGGGGAGAGGAGATGTTTTCGCGCAAAAATTAATAAAGAATCAGATAAGTTAGGTGAGGCTACTAATTAGGGCTTTCAAATACCGGATTTTTTCAATACCGGTATCAATACCGGTATTGGACTAGCTCAATACCGTGATCACGTGATCACGGTATTGAATTCAAGTTTTTTGTATATTTTTTTTAATTTTTAAACTAGTGCTTCTTCTTCTTCGAATCATAATAATATTTAAATAAATAATGAAATTATTGGTTAAAAACACAATTTTATTTTTTTTGTTTCCAATAAAACCCACGAAAAGAGAGATACGAGACAGATTTTACCTTATAAGAGTGATATAACAGATTAAAAAGGTGTTTCAGGTACCATTTAAGCAAAAATTTTTTTTTAAGTCATAATTTTGAATATAAAATTTATGTAATGCGAATCCACAAAGTTGTAAAAAGATTTTTGTAGCATGTGGCACATCACTAGCAAGAGGATAGAGTAGAGAATTTTTGAGAGAGTTTGAAGATTCCAGTCACTTTTGATTCTTTTTTTGTAGCCATGTAAATAGCTGTAACATGAACAGCTTTAATTTAAGTCCGAAACTTTGCATTTTTGAATTTAGAAGTACTCTTATACAATATACGTTTAAATAAAATTAAAATTAACGTCTACGCCTTACACATTTTCTAATATTTGAATGTAGTTACTCAGATACCCGCAAAACGAGACACAATAGTAAAACAATAACAGCGCGGTCTCATAGGACCGGTTGGGGATTCAAACGTTAAATGTAAAATGTTAGTCTATTTTTCAAAAACATTAAAATGTCGATGAAAAAAAATCCACAATGCATGGATAGTGTTTAGGGGACCTGAAAGGATAGCAGATGATCCTTCCAGTCAACCATTTTAATTTGGTACACGATGCACCAAACATGTGTGCGTCAGAATGGCTGGATATCTGTGGCGTTGGTCTATGAGAGTTGATTCGAATATTGGCTACATATATAATAAATAATTGCTACATAGGATATGTATTTAGAAAGTCATCATCTTCCTGCCCTTGTCCTATTTTATTTGGGGTCGGCGCAACACGTCTTTTTCTTCCATTCTGTCTTGTCACTCGTCACGCTATCACTCACTCCCTTTTCTTCTATATCACTTCTCACACAATCCATCCATCTTTTCTTTGGCCTCCCTCTCTCTCTCCATCCATCCACATGTAAACTCATAACTCTTTTAGTAACATGCGTTTCTCCTATTTACATGACCATACCAAGATAAACGATTCCCTTTCAACTTTTCAGTCACTGGCGCCACTTTCAAACTTCCCCTAATATACTCATTCTTCACTTTGTCCATTCTTGTCACACCACACATCCATCTTAACATTTTCATCTCCGCCACGTGCAATCTTTTTGCATCCGTTTTTTTCACAGCCCAACATTCTGATCCATACAACATGACAGGTCTTATAACGGACTTGTAGATTTTACCCTTGTAGTTGTACCAGTGACCTGTCGCCATTTCATCCATCCTGAGTTGATCCGATGTGTTACGTCTCGGTCTACCTCACCGTTGCCTTGGACAAGAGACCCGAGATACCGAGAGTCAGAACAGATTGGTATGGGCGTTCCGGTGAGAGCTAAAAGCACAGGACTGGAGAGACCGCCGAAATCGCAGAACAGGTATTCCGTTTTGGTTCTGCTTAATTTCAGACCAACACTCTCCAGCCTGTGCAACCAGGACAATGTCGTCGGCAAACAGCATACACCAGGGAGACTCTTCTTGAATATCAGACGTCAGAGCGTCTATTATCAGTAGGAAGAGGTAAGGGCTAAGAGCCGACCCCTGATGTAAGCCGACTGCCACATTGAAGCTGCCAGTAGTGCCTACTGCAGACCGGACTTGGGAACTGTAGTGACTGTACACGGATCAACTGCACATACTTCCCCAAAATATTTTTTTTTGACCAGCGCAATCCTGACGTTTAGTTGGCTGGTCACCTCCTTGTTTTAAGTCAAACATACAGTTTCCCGAAATGTATTGCGTCAATATTTTTTAATAATATAATAATAATAATTGCTAAATATTTACTTCATTAGTCTAATTTAGTTGTAACTTCAAACATATGTTAAATAAAGGATGTTATTTAGAGCAATTATTTATTATATCTATGTAGCAATTTGCGAATCAACTCTCATCTATAGAGCAACGTCACATACAACCAGCCATTCTGACGCATACCCAAACACCCTGTACATTAAAGATTGTAATACCGTAATCACGGTATTGGCAAGTCAATACCGGTATTGAAAAAAGACCAAAATATATCCGTGATCACGGTATTACGGGATCCCGTAATACCGGTATTGAAAGCCCTACTACTAATCAAGGATGTTATGTAATGTTGGGTAAAAAATAATTTCGGATTGTCCACTAGTTTCAGTTCCGGATAGCAAGATTGACTATTATTTCTATCTTAGACTATTATTTGTTTGGCTGGGCAAAGCAAAGAAATATCTGTCATAACCTGCCATTTAAATTCCGCCATTATCCGAAACTTTTATATCGGTTTTGGTTACGGTTACGTACTTCTAACACAAACATCCCTGTTACTAATCCTGTAACTATGTTAAAGTTACAGTGATTCATCGCTGTAAGAATTTCCTACTGTAAAACTTTTAATCCCTGTTTACACAAAATGACTCAAACTGTTGACTCGATTGCCTAAAACAGATTAGGCGTTCAAAGTTGACACACATTACGGTATACGGACGAACATTTTAGTACTTTAGCGACCTCGTTCACTAGTTCGGCGTGAAACGTTACTGATATTTACGACCGACTATTACAAAATGTTTATGGTTTCGGCAAGAGCTGACTAGATGTTGCGACGACGAAATGGCAGATAAAATATTAGCCTAGAAGCATGGGTTGCAGAAATGTGTGGCAAGGACAACTCAAGTGGGCAAGTGGCAAAAAGCCAGTAAAAGTCCCTATACTCCACTAAGAGTAGGAGAAGTCATATTAAAGACAACAAAAATAACTTATAAGCATACCAAAGATTTATCCGGAAAACACACTGTAAGCAAAATCACACATGGATTTGAATACAACTATAAGTAAAAACTAAAATGATGGGATCAGACACAAGAATACTAACAAGGCAAGGAAAGTAATCAAACCTTATCTACAAAATTGGATAGCCCAAAACCATTAGGAACTTGGAAAACCTGAACATCCATCGGCTGGTTTTCCCGATTCGTCACTCGTTTTCAATTTCGATGCCAATGGACACGAAATAGGACGCCTTTGCACTAGCTTGACTGCTGTCGATCTCTCCACAAATTGCATTGACAGTTTCTAAATATATTAATGTGAATTCTACAAACTGCTGGTACCTGTCACGCTCTTTACTTTTTACAGAGAAACACGAATTCCTGCACAAACATGGAGTCTGTATTTCTCGAGACCATTTATAGAAATTACATGGTATGCGACTGCTATAGTTTCGTACACATTTGTTTTTGTTAATTTGTAGCATGAAGTTGCTAGGTTTATCTGCATTACTGTCAAAACGGGGTAAAAATGAACCAAGGGGTGATTAGAGACAAAAACTTGTAGAGGATTTTTACGTTGTCTAATAGGTTTTCCCAGCATTTTGGTTCTCTCCATTAAATTTAATAAAAGTCGGTGCTTTAAGAGAAATCAATAGTACAAATAAATATCAAATTGATACACCCTAATCAAAGTTCTGTTTCTATTTACCCCCGCGTTTCTATTCACCTTGTTTGACGGTATTGTTTCTCAATAATACGTTTGAGATAGAATCCTTGATGGATTTACCGCCATTATTGCTGAATATTCATGCGTTTATATTGTCAGAGAAACGTCAATATTGTGTTGTATGGTTCGTTTGTTTGTACAACTCTCTGTTTTAGCAAGGACGGCATCGGCAGCACTTTATGTACTGTTTAATTATTGTTATTTTAATCTTTCACGTGATTGCTTGGGCTTGAAGTAATTAGAATTACAATTTCTATTGGTTAACTGACTTCAGTCTCTTTTAACGGTGTTTCTGGTTTTGATTCTACATTATTTAACACCGACTTTGGACTTAACAGGGCACTTACATAAAAATATCTAATGAATTGAGAACCTCATGGTTTTTTAAAGTCGAAAATTAAGATTAAGCAAGTCATCTATTTGGCAGGCAAGTGATAGATTTCGCAATCATCTAGCTTGATCTGATAAAGTCATACCCATCAAGCAAACGTGCCCAGTCCTTGCTAATCTCCTATTTTCTATTCCGTGATGCAAATATAGGTTATTAGGTATAACTGCTATATTCTATAGGATGACGTTTAAGGAAACTGAACCTAGTGGGCCTTTCCACCTCAACGTAGCACATATTTACCTATGTTGATTCATAAACGAGAACAATCTAGCTTACAATAAAAAAATCGCGCAGAGGTTTTCCAATCCAGATAAACCTTACAACGAAAGTTACCAAAATTTTTCCTTTCCTGTAAATTCTGATTTTGATAGTCAATGAAGTCAAAAAATCTACTCTACAACCTTTATTACGGCAAAAAGAGAGCCAAATTATGAGTAAAAAGAAACATTTTAAAGATACATGTATATTTACTCATATCAAAACTTTCTTGCTTATTTTCCCTGAACTGAAATTTTTGAGTTAGGTCACTTACATACTAAAAATGCGAAAATTACAGCAATTTTTGTAAGCCAATGAGTTCATTGTAATTTTTCCATTGCAGCTATGAGCCTGACTGGCCTACACAGCGTTATTCGAAAGCTCATTGTTGCAAGTGCCGTGACTCATCGCGACGATTTGAGGTCAAAGGGCTTTACACGTTGAGTAACGTTACTTCTGCCGACTTTCTATGCTAAACACTACACTTTGTTTCTAAGGGGAATAGGTCATATTTGTGCTTTTGAGCGTAAGCTGAAGTCATAGTCTGTGATAATTTAGAGAGTCTGCAGGAAATCTGATGTTTCTGCAAGGAAAAATACGCTTCCCCCCTTTAGTAGAGCGAGAAGGAGTGTTAGACTTTTAGTCAATAATCTCCACCAGTGTTCTTTTAGTTGTTTTTCAGGGCCGTAGTGACTCTTTCAAATAATTAGACAGCACAGAAGCACGGTTGTCTAGTAGTATCCTATTCACTCTTGACTTATATAACTACTAAATACACCTAGGTTGTAGCTATCAGGAAACACAGACTCCGGTAAGGTATTCCTATTAGCTGTAAAAACAATGAATGCGTTACTAAAACTTTTTGTGCGTATGGGTGGAATGTCTGCCATGTAAAGGTGGTGCATAGCCGTACGACATATAAAACAGCCCGAAATCTCTATCGGGCTGTGTTCTGCATAGCCCTTAAACTGGATTGACGGACATAAATTATGCAATACGGATGCACACTTCCCGAAATGTAATCACTATAAAACGTTTAACGTTATCGTCTCCGTTTAAATTAAAATGCAATACATATAACTATATTTTATTGCATATTGATATCTCTTCCATAGAACCATTCCGCAGTAGTTTCCTAATCTGCAGTAAATATTTAACAACACTGAGAAGAAACTGCGTTAGTTCCACATTATGTGCCTTCACATTACGTTTTCGCCAATAACAGCCAAGTACAACTGCGTAATTCTTCACTTACTTTCCTTCTAAACAATACTACATTAATAAATCGTATTTTCTATTGTTAGAGAAGGATGGCAATAATTTTGTAAATGCGTCTACAACTCCACAGTTACAGCACAGTCACGGTCAAGTGGTCGAGACTATATTTCACGATTTACGACAGGAATATGTAAATAATAGGTTGTTCACATATTCAGTATCTCGTGCTATGAGACATAATGCTGGAGTGACAAGATAATGACAAACGTTTAGACACTGCGAAGCACCGTTATGCGGGTAGGGCGACCAATGCTGATGGCCTTCAAGGAGACTGCTGAAGAAATTTAGTTTTATTTCACAATAAATTGAATAGGAATGTTATTAACAGTATTTTTAACAGATGTTCCGTCGATAATACAAGTACTATTGTTTCATTTTTGTGCAAATTGCTATTGCAAATTGCTATTGCAAACGAATAGGTAGTTCAAAGTAGAGATGTTACAGAGGTTCGGTTCCAAATGCGAAAGTTCTGAAGTTCGGATTAATTTTGCATCTTCGACTCCGATAAATTTTAATCGGAATTGATATGGGAGCTTTTACTTGTGTTACAGGGAACCTCCCTCCCCTTTGCCTTCTGACGATTAATCTTTCACTTGTTGTTTTGTTTCGTATTTGGAATGTTGTGAGTCTGCTCTCCGCCCGAATATTAATTAGTTTTAGTAAAGTTTCATTTGACGCTTCTGCCTCCGATTTCGGTTCCGATATAACCACTTTCGTTACACCCCTCGTTCACTGTATAGGCACTTGCAGCACTTAACAGTCAAGTATTTAAAACAGATGCAGTGATTTACGCTTTCGAACGCGCAATAGCTTCATATTTCTGACTAACCAACTCCTTAACAATTCAAGTGGCTGGTTTTATTGTATTAAATGATTTAGCCATCAGTAATAACGATGTGTCATGGATACAGGCGATGGCGGTGTCATTAGCTGGTGGAATAGAAACTTGGTGGGGCAATGGTGCGTGACGCGTACGTCACTGAGCCGGAGCGCTGGTGCATAACACCATCCATACCATTGTGGAATATTGTGCATCTAACTAACTTAACCATATCCCAGTTTCTTTTTCTGGCTATTAGATCTTACTCATGATCTTGTACCTTTGTAAGGTAAAAGCCTCTAAATAAAGATTTAAAAAAAAAAACTCAACTCATCGGTCTATGATGCACCGAGCGAACCCAGAAGTTGCTGGCTTTAACTTTGGGGCTGCTTTTTTTACGTGCAAAATTCACAATTGACTTTTCTCGCTTAAAGTGAAGGGAGAGGGAATATCAGACTTTTGCTGGTTTTAGCCTACAGTGTTCCTTCAATTGTCTTTGGCGAGAGCCATGGTAACTCTTTTGAGTAATCCTGTAGCCTCGGCAGGCATCGGTCTAAACTGGCTCTATGAATCTTGCTGACATCTTTTTGAAGCGTTCGTGGCACTTTGACAGTGCGCACTTGGTCCGTACTTATTACTAGTCTTACGCAAACCCGCGCCTGCGTTGGCTTCTGAGGCGTTTTCAACAAAATCGGGTCCCTTTCTATGAGTATGAATTTTTTGCTATTCCTCATGGTACCGTTTATTAAGTAATTCACACTGACTTGAAAAAAAAACACTTAGTGCAAACTTCGTGTGGATGGCAGGTACACTGCAATTTTCAAATAATAAAGACAAAAGAGTAGATTATAACAAGATTATTGTTAGGTGAATACAATGAGCCATTAGTTGAAATCGGTTCCGTATTTCGGCAACTATGAGAAAGTTTGAAATAGAATCGTTTTCATGGAGACTTCGCCATTGATAATGATAATGCTAAGTTCTGGGCTGATACCGGTATGGCTGCGGGAAATTTCGGACGAGTTACCATGGCTCTGGAACGTAAAGGGCAACGGAAAACATAGGTAGGTTTTAGTGAGTAAAAGTGTACCCTGTCGCAACATCCAGAGCGATAAAAATGGCAAAAATCACAGGTTACATTGCAGTCGCGAGAACATAAAGAAATAAGAAATATGTTCAGACACGACATGAAGATGTAAATAATAACTAACAAGTAATATTAACTGTCACCAACCCAGAAGTAGAAGAGTATTAACTTACAAAAATAATACACAAACAAATAACTGCATTCGAAGAAAAAAGTGTAAGTATAATAGCATTAAATAGTCAGTTAATGTTCAACGGAGTGTATCTAACACACATATTTCAACGATAAAATATATAAAATAAGAGCAACTTTCCAGCGGCGATGTATGAGATAATATGGCGGAAGATACAACGCGCTCTACTGCAATCAAATGTATCGCTATTTTGAATAATACAACAATTTGGTACAACATTAGAACAGTATTCAAATGAGTTTTGGGAAAGAAAGTTAATGGCACTGGCACATTACATGTTTGACTTGGTAAACCCAGACTACACAACGGTAGTCGAGTTTCAAACTCAAATAAAAATTTCGCTAATTGTAATATTTTGGGACTTTACCAGACATTTTATTTGCAAATCTTTTAGTGATTAAGTTGCTCACATTCATAACATTAACATTAATTAAAATTAAATGAAACTAAACGGAACCTTGTCTACAAACATCTCAATGAATCTCTCGGACGAAGCTACTCGAAGAGCAGCAAAAACTTATTAGAACGACACGTAGTAACAATGGTCAGCGATGCACGACGCGTCATACTGCGAAGACAGGCAGAAAACAAGATAAATTACAACGCCAAATTACAACATTCTAGTTAAACACGATAGGATAAGTATTGTACTGGCGTACGCTCCAACCAGGCGTGACAAACAAACATCAGAGTCAACGACATCACCCGAACATATAAGGCACTTTCAGTTTCGTGAAATCGAAAGCAGCACATACATCTCCCGCACATTGCAAGACGCGCCATTTTTGCCAAGATGGCGGCGAAAAAACTTGATAATCCGTCACGGGCCCGTGCGCCGGCGCATCCAGTGGCCATCAATTTGTCAATTGCAGCAGTTAGCTGCTGCGTTCCGCCTTCATGTTGTATTCGAACGATTGATAGTCCGCGTGGTAGCATGGATTTTGTCATAGCGCGAGCGTGTCGACAGTGTTGCGTTGATATTTTAAGTAATGCCTGACGATGAATGAATGTATAATACTTTTACATTTTTATTAGTTTCATCAACTAGACTGAGATAAACCAGTCGTCTATTGCAGTCTTTATCCCTAACGCAACGCCAAGGGAAGTGCAGTGACCCGCGACAGTGAAATGCAACCAGCACCTGACCACGAACCGGCCTTGGTCAGCGTCGTGAAAGTGTACCCACCTCTCTAATTGCTCTCGTCTTGCCTTACATAGAACTAGATTCCCTTATTAGAAAATCATGGATACAAGAAAAAAGCGAATGGTGAATCGACAGCGAAACTGAACACCAATCTTGTGAGCTAATATCATCTGCTCTGTCAAATTAAAAAAACTGGATCGCGTGCCGATTTGTGGTATAGCTTCGTTAAAGTGAAATTTCCCGAAGCGGTCCGCATTGCTCCTGTCAGCTGCGGGCGCACTTCCGCGTGATTTAAACACGTCGAATTATTTACGATTGTGCATTACTCTCACTAAACTTAGACTTTCCTAAAATAGTTACTTGGATCCCTTTGGCTGTTGTGAAGGGTAATCATTATTTTGATAACTATGGCTGTTTTTGAATTGGTGAAAAGGCATTTACGAGTTGAATAATGCCAAAAAAGGGCAAACTAAGTACATAAAGTGGAAAAGCGAGCCCGTTTAGTTACAAAATCTAGTCCAGATGCTATTGACACACAACGGCACAAAACGGGGTCGACAAAAAGTTTATGGCTACGGAAACACGAGGGCGCGGCAACTTGCACAATACGCCGCCATCCGGTGTAACTTACACAGTCACAATGCATATGCACACCACAATCTGAACGATCCTCGTCAAGGCTCATATCTGCACGTTCGCGATAAAAACACTGTATTACAACTCATTCGATTTGGAACACGTACACTAACAGTAATTCCCTTGCAGCAGACAACAATCTAATTAAGAATGACTCAAGTTGAATAAGGAATGAAATGGGTGTTTTAAATTCTGATCGTGCGGCGTGTACCACTTCTTTGGTCTAACGGTATGCAATAAAGATTCTGAAGGTTAAGGAGCAACGTCCAAAGCACCGGGAGATAGAGTCACAAGTAGTTCAGCTTTTATGTGTCGTTAACTGGAAACTGCATAGTTGCGAAAGACATCAAAACAGGTTTATTGCGGTTTTAGCAAAACGTTGCTTATATAGCTTATAGTTTTAAAAATATATATTCGCAATAAATAACCAGTAACCTACCAGAACTTTCTAGAGTTTACTGCTAAAACAGGATTTGTTTCGTACAAAGCTCTCAGTATCGAGATCTATAGCTTTGTTAGCAATCGCTTTAGACGTGCAGTCAGGCCTTCATCGCTTTAAAGGCGAAGGAATCTCTTTGCAGTCAGTATATAGCAAGAATTCTCAATAGCTTTATCCCGGATCTCTTGCACAAGTATATTGAACACAACTAAGATGTAACCTGTACTAATCTGTATCTAATTAAGGACTTGCTCTGTACAAATGAAGATGTTTATGAAGAAATAGCTATTCTGATGTTGGCGTCAACATTGATGGTAAATTTAAATCAAAGGGCCTTCAGTTTGAGAATTTTTGTTACTATGAACATTATTATAACAGTTTTTACCTCATTACTAGTCATAGAGTCATGACCAAACTACCAACAGATGGCCTTTGAATTGTTTACGCGATGAAGTTTCCCGCTTGTTCGTATTAAGTTGTGGTGATCTCAGAGTTTTACAAGTATTCATTCGTTACTATTACAATGACATCATGGCCTTGTCTGACCCACCACAATATAAAGTAATCATTTATTATAAGGCTCATAGATCGTGAGCTTGAAATGTTTATTTTCTGACGCATTTAATTAAAGACAATCTGCCAAGAATGGATGAGTGATGCTGCTAAGGTAAAGAAGTATAAATGTCATTTACATGAGAAATATAATTACAAGTTACAAAAGGATTAAACGATAGTATAAAAGTCCTAAGTATTTCAACATGACCGATTGCGAAGACTAGTTATAATATTGATCCATTCCTACCATATTTGCCTTCTAAAGAGCAACAGCACATCGTGCTTCAAATTGCAAAACGATTGAACTTTAAAAAGTGATTTTGTTGAATCCAGCGAATCGAATGGATCAAAGCGGCGCTTATTCTTCAATTTGAGTAGATAATGTTCATATTCGTCTTCTGCAACAGTTGGCTAATAGTTAGAAAGGGCAGTGTTACGGCCCGCGACCCGCGTAACCTAGCCGCGTCAGCTGTTCGGAGAGAGGACGTTGTGAAACATGCAAAGGACAACTTCTTACCGCACGACTGTTTAGCATGCCCCGAACTAGAAACTCACGACTAACATTTTGCAAAACTAATTAACTTCGAGACGAGAGCTAAGGAAGGCTTCGAACATGTTTAGCTAACTCGTGGTAAAAATAAGAATTCTATAACTTGACTAAGTGAAGGAAAATAGCTTACGAATAATAACGATGAGTTAAACAAGGATGAATCGAGCGTAGACGTATAAAGTTTTATAAATAAGGGGGATCTAATCTGACATCAACAATCGCAATGAGAACAATAAGGGTTTTAAAACAGCTAAAGATAATGTTTTCAACAGGCCTATAGGAAAATAATAACATAGCACAGAATAGACAGGTGCCAGGAGCTGCTAACATAAATTATGAACAATATTATTACAATAACAGGTAAAGTGCACATAAACACTAAAACTAGTACTAAAATCGATCTAAAGGTCCGCCGGCTAGGAGCACTCGTCTGTGGCCATAAAGATGGCTTTCCATAGATGGAATACTGCATAATTATTGCCAATTATCATCGTCAAGCACTAGTTGGTTTCAGAATTTCATTAAACACAGTTTATTGTCGTTTTCTAACCAGACAGGGCTTTGTTTGCCTAGTAATAGTTTCTAATCTATAAACAATGGATTCGTTCTTTTTATACCTCGTGTGTGCGTCCGATACCCAGTATTTCCTTTGCGTGTCCAATTTTTTTGTACATAACACGACCAGCTTCTGTTTTTTATACAAAATAACTGTAGTCTGACCATTAGACCCATAAATAAAGCAATTTTGTCCACGCAGATGTTGCTACGTAGTTATCAGATTAAACCTTAAATCATCTGCAACCGTGGATACGCGACAACCACTGTATTATCAGGAGCGCCGAAACAGGTGGTTCCAGAATGAATAAAGGCAGCTGTGTCGAAAACATTGATATCGTCAACATAATTGCGAGTATTACAGAGGGAATATATTAAGAACATTAAAGATCACCGCACAATAAGATACAAGATATCGTCGCTTTTGACATCGTACGCACTGGCAGTTGACATTTATTGCGTGTCATTTATAAGTCATAAAAGTGTGCAAAGTTATAGCTTGATGTTTCACAATGGAGACTGCTGGGAAGGCTAAATTATCTCTATTACCATTTTAAACTCGCGTTTGTTTTAATAAGAGTTAAATTTTTGATCTGGTTACATAGACTCCCAGGATTTACAGAATGGGAAGTTGTCTGCTAAAAGCAGGTAAAATGTCCTATTTAACTCATCATCTTTTTACAAGTTTACATTCATTAGATATCCTTACACACGGCTAGAGCATTAGAAATTTCCACATGTTCCAAGAATAAAATTGCATTCGCATCGTTCTGCCACAACACTTGTACGATAATTGCAACAATTACGATTGTTATTATGTACGCTTACGTCGCATCACGTGCTCAGCAGATCTCAACGTTAAAATGGCTTTTCATTAAAATAATGCCGCTTAGAGATCGTTGTCTGCACCAAAAGTGGTATTTTGAGTGATTATAGAGCTTGGTAAATGGTTCCCTACTACACGATGCGAAAAAAACATTAGAGGAGGCGGAATAGCAACACCTGGGACAGCCACTCCATCTACTATCTAATCTTGGTACTCTTCTTTTCGATTTTATGGTTCCGAAACCATAGTGGTCGAGGTAATTCCAGAAACTTTTATCTTAATGGCATTGTTTTTTAAAGGCGAAAAGGATTAAGACAGGACACACACACAGTCCAGTAAATTGTGTGAATTAATTTGTCCTTTTGTACCACTTAAGGGAAGCAGGGGCGCTGAGCGACAAAGGTTAACACATCAGCTGGCTTCCTCTACAATTACAATAATTGTATCTCTTAAATAATTGTTTGTGTTATCCTGACAATTGTTGTTCAACTTTACCTGATCTGAAACCACTTGCCAGATGTGGCTTCATTTCTTTTACCTTCATGTTTCATTGGTTTCGACGGTTAATAGTTGCGATATAAATCTTGACAATTACCTGTAACAATCGTAAAACATTGGTTAGAATTGCAATTAAAACCGAAGGCGTGGCTTTCTGCAGTGGAATAAAACCTCTTGAGTGTGAGCTCCGCGGGGCTCGCCGATGATTCAGGCGTGTCTAACGTCTCGCCAACTAACTTTCCCCAGTCTGTAGCGATTACAATAACGCGATGAACCGTACAGTTACCCAATTTGACAATACTTTCCCCCATTCTAACTGTCCAGTCTATTAAATTACCTAAATAAGTGAGCAGAAAACCATTTTTACCAGCATAGATGCTCGTAACTTCGGCATGATCGATCGCAAGAAAGTTTAGTGCAATATTACGTGTCTCATTCATTTGAAACTGTGTCGCTTTAAAAAAACTATAATTAGTGGTAAAATGAAATGAGAATAATTTGTTACAGATGTTTTCTTCGTTTATGGCATGCGAAGCTAAAACGGTGTAAACGATCACCTGCCTGAGTGACAAGTTCTCAAGGAATCGAATGAAGTAACATGACTCTTACTTATTGCATATAAATGTTTCTACAATTACGAACCTCGTGGCGGATTAAAATAATTATTTTTTGTTCGTTTAGGCCATATCGAATTGGTATAAACTTCGAGAAAGTGACGAGTTATTTCATGTTGCTTTCGAACAGAAATGGCAGATAATGGTAGTAAATGTTGTAACTACAATATCATTAGTGGTATAATTGATGCAAGTACAACTTGCTACTGCTGGTATGAATTACAAATTAATTAAAAGTTTCCTTCCGAACTTATTAATAACATTGAAGTACCTACTCCTAATTGTTATTAGTCTAGTATAGCTGCACGCTGCACTAAGAGTGCAAAAAAGAAAAGTTAGAATAAACTCTAAGGTTTTTCTCATTCAGTCTGTAGACATAAAACATGGTGTGCTTATGCGTCTGAGGTGGAAGGCGTTCTTGCGTATCTGTGCCTCAAGCTGACCTCAGCCGAGACGCATCACATGACGTCATCACCACCCGTCGCACACATGGGAATCCAAGCTATGCATAGCAGAATATTTACACTCTCGGAATGTTAATTTGGATTTAAGCACATAGGCCTTAGATTTATTATTTTACGCTGCGAATTTCGTATTTAGTCCACTGATGACTGAATCGGAATGCTTGGCGATATTACATAAATATTCTCACTTGTTTGTAAATATGTGAGCAATACCAGATGTCCAACTAACTACATTTCAAATATACAGTTAGTACTATTGACAAATGCATGTCAGAAGCCAGTAAATCTGACTCCAGTCTTGCCATGAAGTACCGTGTTATCCCAGTTAATGGGTTGTTGAGGTCTGGTAGGCAGCCGCTCCTCGTAAAATACTGGTATTCAGCTAAATCCGGCTTGACTGGAAGCCGACCCCAATATAGTTGGGAAAAGGCTAGGCAGATGATGATGACTATTGACAAATGCATGCAAATAGAAATTATCAAATATATTCAATTTAGTAGTATGAACGGACACTGAAGGCAACATTGGTTGAAGAAGAGAAAAAAAAATGCATATTTTTAGCTATATATCTAAGGAACGACGTCACCAGTTAGCTTGTCCACACACGACTTCCATTAGTCATGTCTGTAAGTTTACCATTTGTATGTTCGGTGATAATTGCGATGGCCTTCGCGACACTGATAATAACGAGTACATGAGATGTTAAGTAATACGGAAAACGACTCTACGGACATTGTTAAGATATTCAAATGAAGGTGATGTGTACACCAAATACAGAAATTATTTCGCGTGTCAACATTGCTACCGTACAGGATTAACGACAGGGATATATAAATACATATTACCATAATCATACATGGACTGAGCACCAACAAACTATTAAAAACTATATTCAATTTGAGCAGAATTATGCTCTATGTTCTGAAACAATAGATCGTAAACGTAAGATTGTTCACTGTCACGGTAAATAAAACGACCCTGTGCAACATATTCTATTAGAAAAACATTTCTATAACTGAAATAAAGGACAGCTGTCCCTAGCAGTCGCGTATGTTCAGATAACCAGCTGATCACGATAAGGACCTTGAAAGTTCCAGAAGCCTTATCCAACGATAAGGCAGAACGGTTGCACTGCTAACGTGCGAGAGGGACGCAGTTGTCAGCATTGTGTGAACATTTACAACTTGATTACATAAAGCTATTGCACAACCACTGTAGGTCATGATGTACTTGTATGTTTTTTTCTCTCTAGAAATGCATAAATGTTTCCATACATGAATGTGGGAAAAACGTGTGTCAACTGTTTTAGAGGCACACGTTGAATATGAGTCATTGTGCTGATATAAGGCTAGCGACCTGCTTAGACTAGTAATGGTTTTGACCTTAAACCAATTTGAAATCGCTTTATATTAAGGATGGAATTATGATGCTGTCTTCATAACTCTTGAGCGTAACATTCAGATTAGACTATAGATCTACAATAGTGAAAGTGCTAAAAATTCATCACCTAATCCTGTAAGTACGTGTGGTAGAACTATAAAAGAACAAAAAACCAGAAAACTTTACATATCTACTACATATTTGGTTGTATCCGTATATGGAAACCAATGTTTTTAATAAAACATGTTGGGCTTACACTTTATTTTCATTCTTTCTACCGATATGCATCTAGGAAATTTTTGTACTTAATTTTTGATTAAATATCTTATTTAACCTGACATCCTGCATTCGTTAGCACTTTAACTCGCAGCGTGTATAAATATACTGCTACTATTTATGACATAATCGTTTCCCAAGTAATTGACTAAGTGTAGTGACATAACGTATAACTTTTATTATTACTTGTCACAGCAGTTGAACCGTCAAATCTTGCTTCATTAGAAAGGGAAGTTATAAACTCGAGGTAAGAAAATGTTACTCTTGGTGCTGAGGAATCCAAACAGTTTTTTTTTGCAAGACCTAAATTAATAGTCTTTTTATTATGACCTTACCAGTTAAGTATAGAACAACTACTCATCATAAGTTTAAAGGGGAAGAAATGAGCATTCCACTTACAAAACCAATTACAGCGAAGTGCACATAGAATAATAAAGAGTCACAAAGAAGTATAATAATAATGATTGACATAAAAGCACCTACGTTGCTTCGGAAGCGGTTTTTGCAATAATTTTATAGAACATCAGTATAACGAGCAGTTTTCGTGTAAAACAAACAGTGTTTATAAGATGGACAGTCACAAAGGCAGTGAGAAGGCAGTCACAAACCAATTTAGCTTATTCCATGCAATTAGAGGCGGGGTCGTCGACCGAATGTAATTGGAGATGTAAGTGGGTGAAATAAAGATGCCACGGATTTATACACCCAAGTCTCTGCTCGTACGATCTACACATTAGTCTGTAGATTAAGGCAAAATGATTTAAAGTTGGTCCTAAGGTAGTTCCCTGCGCCAAACCAATTGACGAACGTCACTTATTGCTATCGACATGTACGTATCTTGTTTTGTAGGAGTGCCGTTATTCAGTTTTAAGGTTGGATAGACCGGACAAAAATAAATAATGGCGTAAACGGATGATAATCAGGATAACCATGAATTATTTCAGTCGGACAGTATGAAAAGCCTATTTGATGCAATGTCTGGGATTATTCTTCTTCAACAATATTATTCAATTGATCACTGTTCTGCTTAGTTCATATCATATTCATCATTTTATTTGAGATCGTGTCCTTCAATGTAATTACGAATTTCATATTGAAATCTGGTTTTCTCTTATACATAAAATACATTTATTTGCAAACTTTACTAGGTCTATATTTTATAGGTCACCCATGCGCTTGCATACGCCAACTTATTTTTAATCATAGTTGTTAAGTATACGGTGTATTCATTAACGGTTATTTAATTCTATCAAATAAGTTTTTTTTAATGATCAGTGCTATTAACGACCAGTAGAAAGACATAAGCGGATTAATCTAGGACAGTATTATAAATGTGATATATTGTGTAACATCGAGGGATACCTCATAAATAACCAGTTTGGGCGCAAACTAAAAACGAACAGGCTGCTTGGCGCAACGGTCTGTATGAAATGGGCAAATCAAAGGCCCACAGATATCCAGTTTTAACGATCTTTGAAATAGATGATGAATCAGAATAATTCGAGTGAAATCTAAGTTAGGATTTTTAAATCAACGAGCTGTTGATAACTGCTTTAGAAAGATCATAAAACTGATCAAAAGTAACAGTACAAAAACTAGGCTAGCGAAACCCTTTACAATGGAAACCACAATTGTTAGCCAACGTAATGCTGTGGTTTAGAAAATATATATTTCTATATAATTTCCCATCAGATGTCGTTAGGGCAACACAAATACTTGAGAACAATGTGGTGGATTTTGAAATTTTTGTTTAATCCAGTTGCTACGTAGATTTTAATGATTATTTGGTAAATATTATCCAAAGAAACTGATTGACATTTTGTGTATTCCAGAAGCTTAACGTGTCAAAATCGCCGCCTCATTATCTATTTCGTAAATTGTATCAACAAACCATTAATTATCTACAAACGGATTTAGATATAAAACTTATTTCGTTAAAATTTTAATGAGACTGTAACGTGAGGACGGTTGGTAAAACATATTATGGTTAATAATATCTTTCAGCGCATCGCAGGTTGTGCGACACAGCGATGTAGGTAACCAGCTGGTGAATGACGGCTAATTAATTCTATCGCACATCTTAAGAGTCCATACTTATTACCATGGTTGTAATTAATATCCATTGTGAGTGTTGCATCATGCATGGCAGTAACAGTTGCAAATAACAGCCTTCTTAAGTGTTGTACCTAGTGTGTTTACAACCCAAAGAGCACGAGTCAACACGATGAACAAACAACAAGGGAGACAAAAGACATTGCACCTGTAAGCACTAAACCAACAACATCACCGTTCCAGCCATTTATTATATTTAACAAAAACATGTTAAAAGCCGTGGACATTTACATGCGAAAAAAAAACAGTAGAAAAAATAGTGAAGTGACTAACATCCTCGAGTTTTTGCTAGCAATGCACCAGTGGTGTGCGTAAGTGGCAAAAAGTGGTTGCTGATTGTACCATTAACCCTGTGAACGGTCACACAAGTGGGGGACGATGTTTTATGGAGGAGGCGCGAGACGACACTCATGTCTTGATTTATATTCAGTCGACACGCGACGCTACTACTGTTAAAATTCGGATCGCAAGTGTTATTGCGAACTGTAAATTGTAATGTATTTGTTTACGGTAGTCTGCCTGCACGAATGTCGCTGTTTATTATTGAGTCTTTCTTTAACAATTAAGTAAATGTTGTAAACGTTGCTAGTCACGACACGCTCACAAAAACATTGGTCATTCTTATTATTAAAATTGGCAAGATGATATCAGTGCAATGGCTGTCATCTATTTGAGACGTAACTAATTATAGAAATGATTGCACCAGTCCAGTCTTATGAAAAATAATATAGATATAGTCATTAACGGCGCTTCGAGAAATTCCAATAATATTATTGTAACAACCAATCGATAATATACAAGAAAAGAGGTACTTCACCTTATCTGAAAGTGCCTATATACTTCATGTACGTATTAAGATACACTATCACGTAGAAATATCTTGCCGACATATTCGCCGCACCTACATGATAATCCTCGTAGGGACAGACAGATGTGTAACTATCACCCACTAAGTATTCAATAAAAATAAAACAAAACTATTAAAATTTCATCCACAAATATGAGAAGGCCACTCGGTCATTGAAAAAACATTTACAATAAAATATTCTAGACCCGTTTTAAAAAGCTATAAGGCAACTAATTTGAATATGATTGCTGAAAACCCGTTTGGAGAAAAAAAAAAGCTTTCAAAGAGAGACGTTAGAATGAAGAACGGTTAAACGAAATGGCCTTTAAAGTCTGAGCGACTGTAGAAGATTGGACTTTCGTTCTACATTTATAAAACTAAATATAAAAATGGTACCAAAGAGATTTTAATCTAGTCGTACCGTTATCAGTGTTATCGTCGCGTTCCGAAACAACGAATAGTTGCTACGATGACATGTATCGTATAGCAGCAACCAGTAAATTAGCTGGCTTGCTTATCAGACAAGAATTGGGGCTTATTAGAGGTACGTGAAAGTACTATGACTAAGCAGATAATGTAAGAGAGTAAGCAATGCGGTGTTTTGAAGTGGTTTCAGTTGCAGGAGAGGTTTGGATAGTAATCATACTACCTACCGATGCGCGACTAAACGAGTCGAGGGATGCCTCAGGGTAGCCCACAAAATTGAAATGTTCTAAATTTTTGCACTTTACAGGTCAAATTGAATGACTTTTATGAAATAGCCGTTCAATAGGAGAGAATGGACAGTATAGTACGGTCAACTTATCCAGCAAAATGCTAAGAATGAATAAACATTTCATTTTCGCGGGCTTCTTGGAGAATATCGGCCAATATGATGCCATTGCAACTGATGTAATAGTACATACTAAAACTATAATGGTGTTTCATAAAATTGATTTTCTGGACATTTAGCGTCCCGATCAGGTGCAAAACGAGACATCTGACTACCCTAGTTGTGGAGATCGGATAAACAAGCAGTCGTTTCATGTAAAATACTGGAACACACCTGCATCCGGTTAGACTGGAAGGCCGACCTCAAGATAGTTGGGAAAAGGTTAGGACACTTAGGACCGATAAACGAGTAGGTACAAAGTAAATTCAACATAGGAATGATTCATCATCTCACTGAGGGTTATCTCTGTTTTTCTCAGAGTTCGAGAAGAAAATCATTACTACGTGACTTACACTAAAATATTAATATTCAAACACACAATACTAAAGAAAAACTTAACAATAATACAGTATAACAATAAAACATGAGAGTACACACTTAGAATGTATTGAAAAAAATCGTAAAGTTCGTTAGAAACTATCTGAAAGTTATCGTCTATCAAAACATTTCTAATAGAACCTGCTGAATGAATTTTGTTATGTCATTTGACCATAAATTCTTCAAGTAACTCAACACATAGGTGATCAATTCCTAAGTTGGTTGTGAAAGCATGTATAATTGTATAGTTTTATGGTACCTGCATAACTAGCACTACCACGATATGGTGGAAAAGCTTAAGAAAATTCGTTATGAATGGGAAAAGGAAGGTTTCATCTTTTCTCCAATGGTTTGTTAATATTTTTTTTGGTAGGAAATAATCGCTCTTGGTGGAGTAAGAGTGTCAGACTTTTACTGACTAAACCCTTTTTTGTATAGTGCCCTTTCCGTTCCAGGGTCGTGGCAATTCTTCCGAAGATCCGGCAGCCCCGGCAGGTTTCTGCAGTCCTTCTTCTAAGGCCACGGGGAATTTTTGAAAGCTGCTTTTCGATAGTTTAATGCTATCCGCTTCCAAGGACCATGTTTAAGGAAACAATATACCTAGCTTGCTAATGTGTTCAGTTATAAAAATAGATATCTACAGTGCCACCATTACATCACAAGCTCTTCACGAAAACCACAAAGCCAATTCTAGTAACAATAATGGACTATTACCACAAAAATGCGTTATTAGTCGGTAGTTGGGTACGCATATCCACATTATTATTACATGTATTACAAAACACGCTGGTAGTTGTTTTAGCTGAGGTTCGTAGCTAAAGGTTTGCCGGTACAGATCCGGTTTTGCAGTGAGTCACGCGACCTCACGTCGACCTCTCCGGGCTATCCGAATGTCCTCTTCGACATGAGAGGTATTCTGTAAGCTCACGCTGTGTTCTTATAGAATATGTGTATTTCCCATGTTTTTCGTATTGGATTTATTTTGGATGGCAACAATATATTGTCGGTTTATGTTCAGTGACCTCAATGTAATTGAATAATATCCAGATACACCGGTCACAATTTAACTTATCAACACCCGCGAAACGAGACACAATAGTAAAACAATAACAGCGCGGCCCAATGAGACCGGTCGGGGATTCATGAATTAATAATAATAAATCATCTAGAAAGTCTACAAAGGCATATAAACAAGGATACAAAAAAAAAAACAATTTCAATTGAAATACTACGAAACAAATACATAAATTACGACGATTTATTTATACACGAGGAATAAGGAAAACTATTATGAAACTTCAGGGATGCAATTCATAAATATGTAAGTACATTAGAAACAACATCGAGTAGTTACGTATGGGGTTAAAGATCAAGACTGCAGAAACAAGGTGCCTGCCAGTGGCATCACATGCGGAGAATTCATGTCTAATATTGCAACTTCGTCGTAAAGACGGTGGAAACTTTACTCCTTTACTGACTTCAACCATATGACTGTCATATTATAGGGAGGAGTTTGAATCTCCAAATAGTTTTAGTTCGTTTAAACTTTAATTACTCAGATACCCGCGAAACGAGACACAATAGTAAAACAATAACAGCGCGGTCTCATAGGACCGGTTGGGGATTCAAACGTTAAGTCTATCCTCTCGAAATGATGCTACTGGTACCTAAGCAAAAACTAAAGTTCTCATTCGTAATTCTCATCATCACCTAAATCAACAGGTACGTAGAAAGTTTCATCTGCTCACAATTTTTATTGCTAAGCCATGCAAGTAATAACTTTGCACTATAATAGCTTCTAAACAATTAAGTAAAAATAATAATTTACACAAAACCACACTTTTAATAACAGGATGATGACTTTGCGTCATACAGAATTTTGTTTGTCTATAATCGAAATTCCTCAAGTGCAGAACCGTTAAACTACGTCTATAGAGATATAGACAGTAAGGTAACAGGTAAATACCCAGTAGTATTATACCAGTAATAATATTAGTATGCCCGACGAGTATAGCGGGAAGGCAATATTTACTCATAGCACTAACGATGAATGCCGATGATATAAGTAAATCGTCCCTAGCATGAATACCGACGTTAGTAATGTCAACATGTCCAACCATCTCTATGCCATGCCGTTCAGTTGCGAAGGCTTCAAATGCGTAACAATTTCAACCTCGGCAATTTAAATAACCAGTTAGGAATTAATCGGTAGGTTAAGTGATTCTTTAATTCCTTCTTGATTGGATTTTAATTCCATCTTCTGACGAATGTGAATTGTCTTTTCTGGTATAAAGTTACTGTTGTTAGTTCTGTCTTCACGTATATGTTTTGGTTACTCACTGTTCCAGTTGTCTGTCTACGGCATTCTATATTTGGATCTATTTAACACTACGAAATTCATTGTCTGCTAACAGAAGTCTCGGATTTGCCAAGAACACATCAGACTAAACTTGTATCCGGTAATCCCATGACATTGGATTTGTTTTACAATTGCTGATTATTTTTCTTTTAAGTTTTTAGCATTATCAAATTTTTGTCCTTTGAATCTTTTAGATATCTCTTAGCCTTTGTAATGTTTTCATCCTTTTAAGCTAGCTCTACAGCCGCAATGTCTGTCAATTTAATTTTATAACCCTTTCGGCTTCGCCTAAGTCGGGTAAAACCATCTACTGTGTCTGATCGGAAGGGGCGTGGTACAACTATCACGCTATATACCCCTGTCTTATTAAAACGAGGCGTCACGTAAAAAATTACAAGCAACGGGTATTGCTAAGATCTAACCATCAATTAATAAACTAGATTTTCCATATAATGAGTTAATAAAGATGATTGCTTAATATAAATCCGCATGGAAGTGTAACATTGTTAGAGCTATAATCTTGTTCCTATGAGGAGCCATCCATGGGAGTAGATATGCATCTCGATAGGGGGTAGTAAACATTACAGCCTGTTTGTTTATAATTTCATTTCGTAAGTCAATAAGTCTTTAATCACGCAAGGTGAATACGAGGCAAAGGAAATATTAATTATGCAGTCACCTCCATTAAAAAAATACAAGTGCAGCAGGAGGTAAACACTGCATTAAACATTGTAGCTGAAATGATGTTTGCATTATTGAAATTAATTCACACGTACGCCGAGTACCAGCTATTGACAGCACCGGAAACAATTAGTCTGTAGATCCTAATATAGGAATGCATGAAATTAAATTATTCATGCAATCAATCATTTCATTCAACGAATTATGCATGCAAATCCAAGTTGGGTTTAAAGTAGTCATTTACAATAACATATGGGATTAACAGTGAATCGGAGTCGCTGTTGAAGAAGTACAAATCTCGTCACATTAGAGATTAAATATTGTTTATTGTTTATTGTTTATTGTTGTTTATTGTTTATTGTTGTTTATCCTCACATCAGAACGCCATAACAGCATTGGAAACCTTTAACTGATTAAAGACTTGGTCCTTAAAAAGGTTTACATATTATGTTTTTTGACCAAGTGCTTGATGTTTTAACCGGTGATTTTTCTATATCCTCAAAGAAATGGAGGTTCTCGTTTCTTGTTGGGAAATTATGAAATTATTGGTCCCGTTTGACTTTTACTGAATAACACCCAGTATTCATTTAGTTGCCCTTTTTGCGAGGACTACGATATTTCTTGGAAGTTTGGAACCATCCGCCACCCTAACTGGCCCCGTCAATTTTGCTGACATCTCTTTGAGGCGCGCATGAAATACAACGCGCAATACATTACCGGAAGGTTCGAATACCTGCCAAGTAGTTACAAATATTATCCTCCCCAGAATTTTACTTAATATAACTACCTTTATTGCCGTTTGTTTGTTCATTAAGTAATTAATGTCTGCAATAAAAAACAATCGTTACTAAATTACAACAGAATAGATTCGTTACGTCAAAATTTGAATGTCCGACGGTTGGCCGTAACGGCTGGCAGCTGCGTCCGCCAAGCCATATGTGGCCGGCCTGGCTGCCTGGCTGTTACTACTATACACTGTAATTATTATACCGTCCACATAATGTAGATATACTTACATGTTCTTATTAAGATAATATGAAGTTTTAGTTAAAGTTTCAGAAGTACATTTCTTGTAAATGTGTCAAGGATAATATAATTTCTTCAAACTTGGTAACTGTCTGGATTTTATTTCATATTATTTTTACATATAGGCGAATTAATATTTATAAAACAAGTACTATTTATGATCAATTGAACACCTATACTAAAATTTTGCATTAGTTATGACTTCTTTATTTATATTATTTTACTATCTGTCCCCCGCGTCTTTGACCTTCATCGATAAATGGGCTATTCAACAATAAAATATTTTATCAATTCGAATCTGCAATTCCTGAGATTAGGGTGATAAAACAAAAAAAAAACCCTTCGGCTTTATAATATTATTATTTTATTCTTCTACTTGGCTTCGTACGGTTTCTTTATAATATTAAGCATAAACTAAATTAATTTTAGTCGCTCTACTTTTGAACGATATCTAATACTTGATCATATTAAAAAAGTCGATCCGAACGATATCCATTACACTGCTTACTCGCTTCAAGAGCTGTCGTAATCATGTTGCAAGGTGTAACGTATATGGCTCAACAAAATTTAGCTACATACACTAAGAATTAGCAATAAAATTATTAAAAGGAAAACATTTAAAAAAAGAATGGTAAAAAGGTGCGCGTGCGCGGACCCCTCCCTCTTTACAACGCACGCGCCGATCCCCTTTGCTGGCCACACCTGTCATAGAAAAAACCATAAAGCAAAAAGTATAGACAACGAGAATATACTATAGAAACTTATGTTGGAAACTGGAATATAAGTGTTTGGTTGGATTCTGTTGGATTAGTCAAGATGATGACGTGTTTTGACAAAATGTTTGGATACTAAGGGCCTGTTTCACTTGATTAAATTTCCGTTATCTTACTTGGCAGATTGATTATTTCATAGAAATTCTGTTCGATTTTTTAATTTATTCAGGGCTATTCGGACATTGTGAAACAAGCCCTATATGCAAAATATCAGTTCTAAAGCAGATGCAAAAGAAGACGCGATTATAATCATATTAACATTTAATTATATTATAGCGGCAAAATTATTAATAATCCATTATCAACAAAATTAAAGATCATAATTAAAAGATTAAATGAAATGTCCAGAAGTCTACACAAGTCGTAAGGTTCGTGTATTAATTAAAAACTAACTTAATTGAACAGCATTAATTTGAAGGTAATTAAGTGTGTCGAAGACCCGGGACATTCTTGAGCGATCACGAAGTTCGTACTATGTTTTTATTAATAGGACATGGCAACACTGAGGTAATGTTGCCAGGACAAAGGTGGCAAATTCTTACCAGACATGAGTTTATTATCATGTCTTGGTGATTTATATTTTTTATTATAATATTGGGGTGTTATAAAAAGTAGTTGACAGTACATAATAATAGATATTTAATTCTGTATACATTATGGGGAGATTTTCTTGTTGAACTTATATTTAAATAATTTTTATTAAATTAAGAATTTAATAGAAATTATTTAAATATAAGTTAACTTTTGTCTAAGCAAGAAATATATGGGTTTAAGGTAAAGTACAAAATTATTTATTATTATCCTTTCTTATCACATTATTAATATGTATTATTTTTGAGGCATTTTTTCAATTATCAGATAACTTATTCAATTATCTGACAATTGAAAAATACCTCGAATATAAATATGCAACTCGGGCTCGTATCTTCACAACTTTAACAATAAATGTAACTAGGCCCATTGATATGATAATTTATAAATTTATGATAGAAATAATACAATTAGAATCCACAGAACACTCCATTACCATATAATAATATACAATACAAACACAAAACATAATATACGTGTTGATATTTCGTAATTGTAAATTATGTGATTTTAATTTCGAGGAGGAATAGTTTAAGGGCCAATTATCATTCGTATAAATAGTCCCGACGACAGTCCATTGTAAAAACTTTGACCACACAAGTACGTAATTGCATCGCAGCTGGCCGCGAGTCGGAGGGCACTCGCAATGACTAATGTTAGCGGATACCAATTATTTTCTACAAACGTTCTAAGATAAATAGCAGTGCTTAACCGCCGCGATAATTGTATTAAAGTGCTTAACCTTTTAAGGCTCCTTTTTATGTAATTATGCCACGGTTTTCGTACGGGCAGAACTCAATACATCAATTTGTGTCCGTTTGTGGACAGAGCGTAACAGGTGGATTTTAAAAGCCCAATAAGGTTTTATTTCATTTCTATAATGACTTTATTTACCGTATAAACGTAAAGTATACTTGGTTAATAGTATTCCAAGGACAAAACTGAAGCCTCTCTACTCTAGGCTGTGTTCGCTGCGTTCTATGCTAATTCAAATTTCGACACAGCGAACCGGCAACGCAACCGCCCCCGATCCGACACGATTCGATTCATCGATGACCGTGAACATCGATTCGACATTCACGTGTATTGTGATGATCATCCCTCTCACTTTCCTACAGTTACTGCATTGTTTAGGAAATTGTGGAAATCAATTAGGTTCTCTATCTCTCTAAGCGACTACGTGAAATGAAAACAAATCGTCACAAATGAAATGTAACAATTTAACGCTCAATTCAAAATTTATTGCTTACCAATTAACAAACCTCACTATAATTTACACAATACAGTAAAAAATTAGTAGATACTCTTAAAAACTTATGAAACAGCTGCGGTATAAAGTAAATACAATGTTTAATACATAATTTATTTGTATGTATTTGGTAATACCGTCTGGTATTTTTGCCGCGGATAAGTTTGTTACGTTTGTGACTGACGGCTGAATGCTTGTGTTCCATTGCCGAAGTGAGTTTTTTTTTATGTAATTGACAGATAAACGTGACAGTGACGTTCAAAGTCACGATGTACCTACAAGGTGTAACTGACTGAATTCAAGACCTCTGACACACCTTTTTTGGAGTCAGAATATCATCAAATTGTTCGCTCTGGCTGAATGCGAGGTGTTTCATAACTTTTACCGACTAAATCACACTGGTATTCCGTTAGTTTCTCTTTGGGTTCCAGTACCGTGGTGACTCTTTCGAATCCTGCAGTCCTGGCAGACATCAGCCTATCAATTCTTCTGTCAGCTCTATCGAGGCGCGCGTGGAACACAAGGCGCCGTCAACTCGGTGCTTGGATCTTTTTGAACAGCAAGCTAGCCTCTGACACCTACTCTCCACGGATGCGTTCACGCAGGTTTACATTACACCAAGCGTATAGTGACGAATAAGCGTGTACGAAGCTAAACGGCTTTTATTTTATATATTGTTAATAATTAATGCATTTTACCCCTCCTAAATAGGAGGCCTGAGTCCCAACAGTGGGAACATTATAAGGCCGATAATGCTAATGAATACTTTTTCACAACAAAAACAAAGATGTGTGAAAACAATTCAGTCGGTCGTAAATTCTGAATAAATAACTTTCAGGGTCTGCGTATATTCCATCGTATTTTATATTGTTACACGTACCTAAATTAAATTAAGATGTCTCAAGTATGTTATTTACTAAATGACTACTACCTAATAAATTGTAGGAAGGTAAAACATAAGCATTACGATAATGTTGTATTTACTTCAACAGTACACGTCATGTAAGTGTTGGTTTACAGTAAAACGGTGACTGTTCTATGAGGATAAACACGTGAAAACTTATTATCGGTTAGTGTAACAGTTTTGGTATTATTTTTACATTATTTACCTAGTTCCTTTTTTGTGTGATAAAATGTTGGTTCTAAATTTATATTCTGAAAGTACTCGGAAATAAGTATAATTTGGGCTGCGAGATTGATTGAAATAGTTGTCGCGGTCTTTAAGCGCCAAGACGCCTATAAAAGGAACATAGGATGATTTTTGTCAATAAAAGCCTGACACTCCCTTTCGAACCACCCAGAGAGCGCTATAAAAAAGTACTTATTTGCATCATCTTATTTCCATTCAGGTACCAATTAAAGGTACACACCGCACACAAGTCTTACTTAATTAAAAAAATATAGATTTAAACAGTAACGTTTGGTCACTAATTTTATGAGTAACAAAAGGTAAAGAGTATTTCTATAATATTAATGTACTATACAAAAAATTAAAATATTATAAAATAATTTTATATAAATTAAAACTAAAAATCCTACGAGCTACGTGCAGTTATCGTAATCGCTAAAATTGCTTTATAAAAGATGGAACAAACATTATATCTTATACTTTTATGTTGATAGTCCATGTAACCTTTAGAACACAATGCATAGATTAGCGTCTAATAAAGAAACTACTAAATTGCTGCAATCATCGTCTTCTGCTATGGCAAAGGTATCTTCTGTAATTTTATCGTTTTTATCATTTCCATCAGCAGCCTTGAGAGGTCAATTTATTACATTTATTTACATTCGATTGCGTCACTGCTTGTCATCAGGCGAGATCGTAGTCAAGCACTAGCTTACATTATTTGAAAAAACAAAAAAAACTTCATAGACATTATTTTGTCTTGTTAACCATTTTTTAATTTATTAATCTATACTAATATTATAAAGAGGTATTTGTAAGTTTGTATGTTTGTAAGTTTGTATGAAGGGGGTAATCTCTGGAACTACTGGTCCGATTTGAAAAAATCTTTCAGTGTTAGATAGCCCATTTATCGAGGGATGCTATAGGCTATATACCATCACGCTACGACCCACGGGAGCGGAGCAGTAACGAAAAATGCGAGTGAAACCGCAGGGAACAGCTAGTAATAAATATTTGCATGACACCAAGGCTTTATGCATTCATCTTCACGTGAAAGTTTGTACCTAAAACGGATTTAGATGAAATTTGGTTTCAGAATAGGTTATATCTTGGTTTAACACATAGTTAGAGCCCAAATTTGTAAAGGAAGGAAGCACTCATTTCGTGCGGGCAGCAGCTAGTGCCTACAACATAATTATTTTTTCCTTATATGTAATTTTCTATTTGCTTAATTACAAGAGAAAGTGAAACAAATTAGTTTTACAATTACAACGGCGTCAATTTAGCGATTTAAAACAACGCGATCGGCAAATAATTCTCTAACAAAACGATCTCATAATTGGACTTCATAACGATATGATGTCGCTTAAATCGAGACACTAATTACTAATTAGTGGGAAATTAATGGGCGGTAAATGGCCTGCCATACAGCGTTATTACATGAAAAGAAAAGTAATCATATCGACATTAAATTAATTACAACATCCATTGACGCACATTGTCCCGTTTACAGGAGCAATAGAAGATGGAATAATGCTATGCTTTATACAAATGACTGAGTATTTAAAATTACCGTTTTGATACAAAACTGCGGCAGTGTTCAATAGAAAATAACTTTCGAACAGTTAACATGCAAAGCGCATTCAAATGTGTCCGACACGCAGATTTATTTTATCTTAAAATAACAGTTAGATTTTTTGAAAGAACCAAATTCTTGGTCTCAACGAGATACTGTCGTTTAGCGGTACCTACCTACTGTATTCCTGTGATACGCACACATTTATAGACAGATGCAATTTTAAGGTTACTTTAGTAAATATTCTTTAGCTAAATATCACTACATAGTATAAAACAAAGTCGCTTTCTCTGTCCCTATATCCCTATGTATGCTTAAATCTTTAAAATTACGCAACGGATAATTATGCGGTTTTTTTTAATAGATAGAGTGATTCAAGAGGAAGTTTTATATGTATAATATAGTAGGGAAACACTGATAATTTTGCACCCGTGCGAAGCCGGGGCGGGTCGCTAGTGGATCAATAAAATTGATATCAAACAGCGGAAATTAAAAGGTGTACGGATCTATATGTTTTGGTTAATTTACATCCAATCTGCATGGTTTTCATATGATTTGAACATTACTTGTTTCCTGTATGGACTTTAAGAGACTCAGGGTAAAAACCCTGAGTTTATTTCTGTGTTTCTTCTCAGGGTATTTATTTAGCTAGGAAACAACGGCCTCATCTAGTTTATATGACGAGAAAACGACGTGTTAATAATTTTTAAAAACCTATTAATTCGCTAAAAATAAAGTCCTACTAATATTATAAATGCGAAAGTTTGTGAGGATGGATGTATGTTTGTTACTCTTTCACGCAAAAACGGCTAGACCGATTTGGTACTTAGTTTTTATTTTTATTTCTTTCGGGCGAAGCCGCGGGCGGAAGCTAGTCATTTATAATTTTTATAGCAAGAAAATTTACAAAAAATATTACGTAGATGAACGTTAGGCAACGTAAAAGCCTTTCGAGCCTCGTTACACCCACTCATTTGCGCAAGCGCATGACGTGTAGGAGTGTCCTTCAGCGCCAGGACGCGGCTAAGCAAACGGCTAGAGTGCACACACAATATTGACTCTACATGACAAAGCAAACAAAAGCACACATATATCTATAAATATTATCTTCGACAGTCGTTACGGATAGTCAGAAGTCAGTGAATCTGACTCCAGTCTTGCCATGCAGTACCGTGTTGCCCCAGTTAATGGGTTGTGGAGGTCTGTTAGGCAGCCGCTCCTCGTAAAATACTGGTATTCAGCTAAATCCAGCTTGACTGGAAGCCGACCCCAATTTAGTTGGGAAAAGGCTAGGTAGATGATGATATATCTATAAATATGATAGAGTTCCTCTATGTTTATCGATTACGCTCGTTTGGCGCCCAACGTCGACAGATGCTCTATTCCCCCTTCCGTGTTTAGGGGGGCAGACAGGGAGACGGCCTCGTCTGCGGTCTGCCCCCACTGGCTGGGGCGTTGAACTTTTTAGTTGCTCGCCGAAAAACTATTTATACTGTTTGAGTCTCTTTTCGTTATATTGTAAAGGTAAGAGGGACAATAAATAAAGAAGCCGCTATGAATGGCACACTTTAACACCACCTTATTTGTCTACAAATCCACATAAGGAGTTACCTAAGCACTCATTATTAGGACATTGAAGTGTCAACAGATGTCCATTATAAAGCAGTCAGCACCTACTTGGAAACAATTACAATAAACAAAATTCAATGTATCTCCATAATAACGAGTGCAGGGCCAGTTATTATTTAACGCCATTATACCGAACGGCGCGCATCAATGCATAATTACAAAAGTTATTACAAGTTCGTCCGCTGCATCCAGTTGGCGGACCAGTCATCCGTGGAGCCAGTTTCGAGTCCAATGTCAAGGATACGCTCGATCGGCGAATATTCGCCAATCGATAATAAGCCGTTTCCACATATTTCGAAAGCATATTTTAGCTCAGATGCGTGCGTATCGCAAAAACTGCCTGAAGCGTAGGCGGACGAGTCGTGACAAAGGCTATATATTTGCGTCATTTTTTGTGTTCACACTGTTCATTTTATGATCGATTGTTGCTAAGTACACGGTAAATATTGACTTTTCGTAAAGATATTACCACACTGTCATCGAGACAGCAATACCCACGTATTGACTAACGAAACTTATGTAACACATTGTATCATTCAGGTTAGTATCTTTCGAGTTTACTTCATTATCATGTTATCAATCATTTTGATTAGGTCGTCGTCTTTTCTGACTAAAGGATATATTATTTGTGTTGATATTTTATTAAGCACGATAAACCACACCGGCAGAAGCTAATGATCAATTGGCGTGTTTAATAAAAGCGTTCAGATCACTGCGCGGCAATAAAATGGATAATATATATTTCAAGAGCGTAATTGAACGTTACATCTATCAAACGTGATCCTGCAGTTTCACCTTTTTCCATCGAAGTTTAGAAAAAAACCGTTCGCGCTTGAATAAATAATTCAATTGTAACTGTTGCTTTGCATAGCGAATGTTATTTTATTACCTTTGAATATTGATGGGGTATCATTTTTATTGGCTTTCGATAGTTTGTGTCAAAAGAGGTATCTTTTTGCTGCAGCATAGCTATAATTCGTTCGGGATAAGAAGCCATTGTCATGCATTCGAACAAATCCGGCGACATCAAAGTTCACAGCTTGAAATATCCAATCTTCGAAATGGCAAACATTGACGCTTGAATGAATTTCGTTGGTCCGAATTGAAATAATGCTACTCTTCGTTTCTATCTCAAAACTTGCAAGTGTTTGGAGATGATAAAAGAAAGATAGATACAGAAAATCATTCGTAGAAACCGTCACTCCGGGGCCAAATATGGAAGACATTATTTATGAGATGCACGCAATGAGCCATACTGGTGAGCGAAAATGATATATTTCCATCACTGTCACGAATGCTGGATGAGCATGCTAATCGTTGATGTCAGTCGGTCCCCGGACGCACGAGCAGTCGCGTGCGCAGTGTCACTTTCCCCTGGATGGCGCCCGCGCCCGCGCAGGTTTCTGTTTCGAAGGCGCGCATGCGCTCTCTCGCGCGGAATGCTCGCTGCACTAGGAGATGCATTCAATGCAGGTACTTCGAAACTTCTAGAAATACTGTATAATTACTTGATCGTGTTACAAAACATGATTGGATCTTTGATATGATCAGCAATTTATAAAGCAAGTCCGTTCTTATTTTAGCTAAACGGCTTGGCTTCATCCTGTAGGTTTCAACATGAGGTCAAATATTTTTAGTACCAATCTGTAATCCGTCACAGAAATCAAATGCCAAATCCATTCAAAAACACTGCAAGTCTGCAACACTCGATTTGGTAACATCTACAATGTTTTTAGGCCAAACTGCAACGATCATTTTCGCGGGCCGCTGACTTCCTGGTAGATATTCGTTCTGCTCGCTCGTAATCTGTACGATGCCAATTAAAATTATATAATTCAAGCCAACGCATCTGAACGCAGTTGATGAACGACCAAAACAATTTGTTTTACGATCAGCGAACACGAACCGTGGAGAATGCGTCGCTACTTACAACCCATATAGGTTGGACAACTTCATACTGCGCTCTTTTTAGTAAGGAGGCGGTTCTTTCGTATTACATTGTAAATGAAATATGAAGGTTGGACATCATCTGTTAGTTTTTTATTCTTTTCTTATAGCAAAGGTTGTGTGTGTACTAATAAAAAGTGTTCTCAAAAGAGCAGGTGTAGTTTAAATGCCGCCGGAGTGTGGCGGGTTAATCGTTGCACTTCTATGGGGCTAATTGTGCTGATCTCATCAAGCGACGAGCCCCTTTAGGTAAAGCGTTTATAAAACACCTAATGAGGGATATTACGTGAGCGAACAATTAGGTTTTTGCGTTAGGAATAAGATGGCAATGCAAATGTCATGTCAACTACATAATTATGTTTTGAAGACACCTGAAAATTGTTCATGTTTACATTGCCTTTAGTTAGGTACTAGATTCTGGCAGCGGTTTCACCCGCGGCAAAGTAGCTTTCTTCATACGAACTTTAGACCCCTGTTTTATCCTCTTAGGGGGTGAATTTTGGAAAATACTGTCTTAGTAGCTCGCCTACGTTGTAAAAGTAAAGGTTATGCATCATTTCATGCTCGTAGACCCTGTAGTTTCTGCGTTTCGGCTGTGCTTTGATATGTCTAAAGATCTTCAAGAGTGAATAGATTCTGGTGTCGACTACGTCGTTTACCATTAGGTGAGAGTGGTTAAGCGTGAGCGTGGCGTAATATGTTGTACTACTCGTATTGTTACAGTATCAACTCTTGCGATTTGGTGTGCTAAATCTCTTGTCGCGACATCCACAAATTGACATTGAATAGACTGTTGAGTTAAATCGAAGAATTATGGATATTCGTACAGAGCTCTTCCAACGTTTTTCACCTAACTGCTTTTGAATATATTCGTTTATCAGATTTTGCATAATAATTTGATGTAAAAAATTGAGTAACTCATGATTTTATGTAACCAATTTTGTTACCTAGAAATATGTACTGAAGCAACCATAAACAAAGTAGATGATGCAAAATATTCATAATGACAATGTTTCTACACAAGATATTTATTATACAGTTGACCAGTTAATGTAATATTTCAACAGAGAAGGTCTGACAGCGACATTGACTTAGTGACATAGTTCCTATAAATACATTACTGAGGTAAACATTGTTTAGTTTATACTTTTTGCATACATTGGCAACATTTCAAATACGTTAACTATGTAATGAAGCTCAAATTGCAACTATGTATGAATTTTAAACTAATTGTTTGCTGCAGTTAGGTCATAGAAACAACTTGTGATCCATGGATGCCCATAAGTTGAAAGTTAAAACCTACAAGTACATGATAAGACCTATGATCATACTGTATGGATCAGAATGTTCGGTTATGAAAAAGATGGATGAAAAAAGACTGAATGTAGAAGAGATGAGAATATTGAGGTGGATGTGTGGTAGGACGAAAATGAATAAAATAAGAAATGAGTATTATATATTTTCAAACTTCTCAATCATTGGTTGCCACTCAGTGATCGAAAAGTTGGAACAATTTTAATAAAATTGTTTTTCTTGGTATGGTCATGTGAAGAGGACAAATGAAATGCATGTTACTAAAAGAGTGAATACAAGAGGATGAGTTGTGTGAGGACTGATATGAATGAAAAGAGAGTTAGAATCACTAACCCCCTTTTCTTCACAGTTGACAGGGACAGAATGAAAGAAAAGAACGTGTTGCGCCGACCCCAAGTAAAATAAGGGTAAGGGGATAAGGTCAAGAAGAAGAAGAGTTTGCTGCAATTAAGTAGGTTCATTATGATACAATACAACAGCAATGGACAAAGTGAAGTCTGGACTAATGAAAACTGAAATGTAGACAATTTGAAGTGGTATAAATTTATAATATTGTAGTCAGCCAATTCCTATAATGCATTGCTGCATCATAATGCTTATCTATTATGGCCTAGTACTTAGATGATGTTTACTGTTTTGCTATAAACACAAGTGGAGTCAGAAACCACAAATGAATCATTTTACATTCTATCTCTGTCTGTTCATTTGACTCTTGTTTTTAGTAAACAATTTATTAGAATAAGGGCCTATTTCACCACCTATGATTAAGTTGCCAATATCTTACTTGGCAGATAATTTCATAAAAATTCTGGTCCATTTTTGAATTTATTCGGGAAGTAGTGGCTACTCGGACATTGTGAAACAGGCCCTTATTAATTTAAATCACTGTTGTTTATGGTACAGTACAACCTATTTCCCTCATTAGACTCTGTCTTACAAATAGTCATAGACAATCAAGAGACAGATCAATTTCATGTTTTTCTCCTATTCCCACAGTTAAGAGCAAATAAACACTCTCTCAGCCTTTGTAGTCTGCTTTTGTAAGAAACTGTAACTAGTGCAGAATGGTAATAAACACATTAATAAAAGTAATTGCTTTACTCTAGATTGGTTATTTGATTTTCAAAAATTTGCATTAACTACCCTTTGTTTCATTTCATTGGAGAATATCAATGGAATTCTAATTTTAAAATTAAGTCTATGGAAAGATTTTTTTTTATTTGTAATGAGAATAAAAAAGTGATTTACCAGCCTGGGCCTGTGTGAAAGTAGTAAATTATCCCCATAGAAAGCATACATGTGCTGTTTTTGGACATGTTCTACCATCATGTGTGCCTAATTTCATCATCCAAATGTGTTCAGCAAATTGAATGTGAAAGAACAGTAAGCATAATATATAGAATATATTATTAAATTATAATGTTAGTGTTATAAGACCTAGAATATTTAATCAAAATTGCAGTATTATAAGGAAACATATTCAGAAGTTTAATTTCTAGCTATCTACCTATTGTTTCTATTTGATACCTATGAATGTACAACTAAAAACTAAATTACTTCCAAGTATGACATCACAGCATTGATAAGAATCTGGCTATACAATTACACCGGCATTTGATATCCACAGTTATTTGATAGTCCGGTTACTGAGAAACTGATAATCCTATAATCTGTTGATATCAAAAAATAATTATTGGCTGTGATAATAAAATTCTTACATTATTATTTTGATTTTTTTATTAAGGTGTGTATTGTATAGAATTTTGATTTTTCTAATCTTAAGTCTATAATAAAAGAATAAAGTTGTGCTTTGTAATTTTATTAGATCAGATACAAGTCAAACTATATCTTTTATAAAGTTCCTCACAAATGAGGAATAGTTTTATTTTAGTAAAATAATAATAAGTAATATTGTGAGATTGTAGATAGGAACCACCTGTCTCTGGAGCCCTTACCACTGGTAGCTTGGACCATTATATTTTTTTATTATAACTTTTGTTAGAAAAAAAAATATTAATCTAATAAATGTGAGTCTAAACAAATAAGGAGATAATGAAAAGTAATATATTTATTGCAATAAAATATACAATTTTATATATGTTACGGTTAATACCCGAAGTGCGGCTACACCTAGTTTTAGCCGGTTAAAACTAGGTGTAGCCAGCCACATGCGGTTAAACCTAGATGTATCCTACTATCTTCGGGTAGAACTAGGTTTAGCCTTCGTCATAGCGGCTAGAACTAGGTGCAGCCACATACTGGTGGTTAAACCTAGGTGTATCCTATTTATCATCGGTTAGGACTAGGTTTTCTCTAAAGTTAAGTATTTGGTTTTGATTTGAGATTTTTATCTTGCATTTCCAGATTGATTAGACAATATTGTAAAAAATAAAAGACTATTTATTTAAATGTATTTTCATGTGAAGTTTCTCTGTGGTAAAAACTAAATGACAAACATAATGAGTGGCAGCCACGTACCGGAAGACGCAGCGTTGGAAGGTCTCCCACAGGGTGGGCCGACGACCTGGTGAGGGTTGCGGGAATCCGATTGATGTGACGGTCATGGCGACGCTTGGGGGAGGCCTATGTCCAGAAGTGGACGTCTTTCGGCTGAGATGATGTTGATGATGATGAAAAACTAAATACGCGCTATATAAGTAGGTAAAGCAGTCGGTATTTTGTGTAACTCTAAATGTAATTTAAGCTTATCTTGTTCAAATAAGTGAAAGACATTTTTGCCCAATCCCGATTTCCAACCACCGTAGGCGCGGGCTAACAGACGATGAGCAACGGGTAATATGCCGTCCAACAATGCGGTAATCATTCAGACTGAGCTCAAGTCGGTAACAGCGCATAGTGTTCCATTCGTGCCTCAAAGAGATGTTAGCAAGACCGTAGGGGCCCAGCAGGGTCAAAACTTCTGGGGTTATAGGTTCGACTTAATCGAAAACCCAGGACCCTGGATCGATGGCGAAGAGGGAACAAAAAAGTGGGTTTTAGTGAACAAAAGTCTGACACGCCCTCCCACTTCGCCTAAGAGCGCAGAGAGCATTATAAAATCACATAAAAAGTTTATTGATTTCTTTTACATCTGAAGAGAATATTTAAGATATTTTGAGTTACTTATATTATTACTTATTATAATTTTAAATGTCACTTCAATACAAACAAATGCAATATAATCAAATCAATTTGGACACGCAAGATAAGAATCTCAAACACAACACCAAATGCATAACTTTACTGAAAACCTAGTTCTAGCCGATGATAAATAGGGTACACCTAAGTTTAACCACCAGTGTGTGGCTGCACCTAGTTCTAGCCGCTATGATGAAGGCTAAACCTAGTTCTAACCGAAGATAGTAGGATACACCTAGGTTTAACCGCATGTGGCCAGCTACACCTAGTTCTAGCCGGCTAAAACTAGGTGTAGCCGCACTTCGGGTATTAGCCGTAACATATACATTTTAACCTATCAATACCCGCGAAACGAGACACAATAGTAAGACAATAACAGCGCGGTCCTATGAGACCGGTCGGGGATTTATGAATTAAATGTTAGTTTTGTTGAACTTTGAGTACCTAAATAAGATACAACTTTTATTATGGGGTACCAGGCCTCTCCGTCATATTGGTCTATTATAAAATAAAATATCTATCATAATGGTTTATTTTATTTTGAGTGTATTAGAGTATTGTTGTCCTCCTTTTATTTAGGTACCTACTTGATAGGCAGAAGTTTATAAATTAATGGTGTTAACTTTATGACTTCTTAAAGAGTTTTTATAGCCATCATTTTATCTTGTATTTAAAGTATGTTAAATATTATACACAATGTTAGTAAGGTTGTGACTCACTAATTATGTGAACAGGACAAGCACGATTGTATTTCATTGTATGACTAAACAGTACAACTAATAAATATTGTTCTTTGCCAAACTATGACATCATAAAAGAAGTTTCCAACTCTCTTCTCCACTTTCAAATTTCGGGTAAAAATATCCATTAAGGACCGTCGATTTAAGGGAAGGCGTGGGGGGGGGGGGGAGGGGGGGGGTGAAGTGCTACCCCCCTGTACCACTCCCACACTCCGGAGCCCCATGGTTATGGAGATATTCAGGTTTAAAGTTTGAGGTTATGTTAGGATAGAACACTAATTTCGATCGATTCATGGGGCGGTTTGGGGCTTAAATCATTAAGGCTTTTAACATTAGAAGGGGATCTGGCGCTCGGCGGCCGCTGCCGCGGCCCGCTCGCTTCGCTCGCTCGCCTTCGCGCTTAAATGGTCACAGTTCTAACCTAACCTAACCAAAATTGTTTACTGACATAAGAGGGGGGATCTGGCGCTCGGCGGCCGCTGCCGCGGCCCGCTCGCTTCGCTCGCTCGCCTTCGCGCTTAAATGGTCACAGTTCTAACCTAACCTAACCAAAATTGTTTACTGACATAAGAGGGGGGATCTGGCGCTCGGCGGCCGCTGCCGCGGCCCGCTCGCTTCGCTCGCTCGCCTTCGCGCTTAAATGGTCACAGTTCTAACCTAACCTAACCAAAATTGTTTACTGACATAAGAGGGGGGACCTGGCGCTCGGCGGCCGCTACCGCGGCCCGCTCGCTTCGCTCGCTCGCCTTCGCGCTTAAATGGTCACAGTTCTAACCTAACCTAACCAAAATTGTTTACTGACATAAGAGGGGGGACCTGGCTTAAATGGTCACAGTTCTAACCTAACCTAACCAAAATTGTTTACTGACACAAGAGGGGGGAACTGGCTTAAATGGTAACAGTTCTAACCTAACCTAACCAAAATTGTTTACTGACATAAGAGGGGGGATCTAGTCTGGTTAAATAGTTACAATAAAACACAATGAATATTATTTTAACTATATATTAGATTTTATAAACATGCTTTATGGCATTAATTAATTCCTCAAAGGGATCCAAATGCTGCATTACATTTCTTCGCCTCCAGGAATATTCACACAGCCAGTCTGTGAAATTCTGCTTATTTTGGTGCTGTCTGAACTTTTGTTTCAAGCCCCTCCACTGACTCTCAATACGTTGAGTGTGTGTCCCGTCTGGTGCCACAAATTTATTTGTCGGGTCACTATGATTGACCCGTTTGTGGATATATCCATGTTGAGGAAGGCTCAGGTATGCTCTCCAATAGTCAGTGTGAATAATGGAGCCTTCCTCAACATGTTTTTTAATCAGTGGCACCAACATTTCCGCAGACCTATCATTATCGGGACACACCTCTAACCGCAAATCATCACTCCCATCTTCTATCATTCCAATCACCCAATGTCCCTCGATGTGTCGACCGCGATTATACTTCCTCCTCCCAAACTTGGATTCATCAATTTGTACAACCTTATTAGGGCCACCTATTTTTCCTTGAGCCCTTTGCCCTTCCAGCTCAAAAATTGCTACTACCTCCCGGCAGTAGCTGTACCAGTCGGCGACAGTGCGTGGTGAGAGTACAGTTTCATCTGCCAACTCTTTTCTGGCCTGACGATACGTGAGTCCCTCGCTGTACGCATACATAATTTGAAAAATCAATGTTAGTGACAGACGTGCGTTCTCAAACCATGTCCCAATAGAGCGGGACACAGTTCTCATCCGACAATTACTTTTCCGGCATCTAAATTTGCCGACTTGCCCGGCTTCCTTCGTCAACGTCATCGGTGACCGGTGGTAGGAACACAGTTTGGTCCTCGGTATGAGCCCTCTCTCCTCCGCAAACTGTATACATTGGTCATGAGACCCAAGTTGGAAAAAAATTTTCTTCCAGTTCCACATAGATCTGAAACAAATAAGAAAGTGCTACTTAGTTCATGATATGAACATCAATCCCGACCGGTCCTATCAGACTGGCTGTTATTTTTTTACTATTGTGTCTCGTTCTGCAGGTATGTGATAGGTTAATATAAATACTTCAAACATAATATTTTCCACCTTAACAGACTCAATCAGATATTCTATAAACTATGTGAGTTTTAATCTGCAGAATATCTGATTAGAAGTAACAAATATACAATAATTCAGAACTGACCTTAACTCATCCGAGGTAGGATTGATCCTTCTGCCACTTGACCCAGTAGGCCTAGGCAATGCAGGAACATCGTCGTCTTCTTCGTCTTCGTCCTCCGAGATAGCTGGTAAGCTACCAGAAGAGCCAGCTGCTACTCCACTGGGACCAGCAACCGGTTCGTCGACGGCTGACGACACACACGGGAGCACAAGTGGCTCATCTGAGTCCATCACTTGCACTCGCGCAGTAGGCACAAGCGGCTCTATTGAGTCCAACACTCGCGCACTACTTATAGGTACTGAAGAGGAGACCGTGACAAGCGGCTCATTAGAGTCCAACACTCGCACTACACTCGACTCTCCAGACACAGACACAGGCACAGGCACAGAAGAGGAGACCGTGACAAGCGGCTCACTAGAGTCCAACACTTGCACATCACTCGACTCTTCAGACACGGAAGCATAGGGCTTCGGGGACGCCATGGTAGTCATACGAACGCAACTTGCAAGGGCAACAAACGGACGATGACTAACAAGACAACAATAAAACAAAATGGCGTCGCTTCACGTTCCGTTCCTTTCCAAAGTGTAAACGTATATTCGTAATTTTTTGTGTAAAAAGTCATTGTAATTGCTTATTACAGCATAGTTTATTGTCCACATTAATTAAATGACAAATTTAATATGTGAAAATAAAATTATATTAAAAAAATATATCATTTTATTAAAAATAATATATGACTAAGTGAAATGAAACACACCTCCACACTTATAGAAACGTCAAACGTCAACTTTGACATCTACAGTGACAATTTATCTAACCTAAATGTCGTGTTTTTTTCGATTTACATGAAACTTTAAAAATTTATATCTTGAAAAACTGTGAGTCTCCGGACCTTAATATTTTCTATAAAAGCTTTCTATTTATGAGTACTATCTACAATAAAAACAATGAACTTCCAAATCAACGGTCCTTAATGGATATTTTAGCCAAATTTCGAATGGTAGGGCTCTTACAGGAACTATCACATTGCAGCCGGTTTGTAAGTACCTACTAACGCTAACTTGGTGCAGCTGATGACGTGCCCAGCAGTGTTATATGCAACCGATATATTTAAGTGTATACCTAACTTTACAACGAGATGTAATTACCATGGACGATAAAAATACGCGCCAAACACAACGAGACCAACGAAACAGTTGGTAGTGACCTAAATAACGCGCATTATAAGTGCAGTAATAATATACTTTCATGCATACGAGCGCAGCACGACAATATCATGCGATTTACTATGCATGTTCTGCATACACCCGGTATGTTCTGCTAGCTGATGAAAGTACGAGCTTTCCCGCATAGAAGTGCGTTTATCACGTTTGCCACCTCTTCACAATCTTCTTATATCTCCGAAGGCCAACTACAGTACGGTAACGCGTGCCGTGTTGACCGATGTAAGCAGCTAATCTTGTGCATAACACGTGTAAAAACTATAGCTACCTTAATGATCAGCTCGATCTCTGGGACGTCTCCGTTCGCTGTTCCATTCTCCGCAATTTCATCCGACATCGTGAACTTCAAAAACACTTCAAATTTATCAGAAAAATATACTATCAACACAATTTCACACAACCGTCACTGTTCCAAAACACCGACAGACTGCCTCACTTCAGTTTGGTTCATTGAAGTCTGCTGTTGTTTGTTGAGTGCCTAACTTCGCACCTGTTAGGGATTTTTTCAACGTCAAGAACAGTCAAGAAGTTTTACTTGTAACGTAACATGTCAGTAGTATATATTTTTATTTAACTTATCCATGTATAATAAACTATTAGGTTGTAATACTATAATATTCTAACGGTTAATAAGCTTCAATAAAATAATAATCAAACGGAATAAATAAAAAAAGTCCATATTGTGGCAATACTTAAAATAGAGATAGTTTAATCGACTAAGAATAAGAATCGATATTATTTTAGTGATAGTAGGGAGGAGCTCGTGGCTAGATAATAACAGCCGCACAGGTCGATCTTCAAGGTTAAGCAACGCTTGCCTAGGTTGGTCTGTGGATGGGTGACCATCTTAACATAACGAGTTTCCTCCGTGCCTCGGAAAGCACGTTAAGCCGTTGGTCCCGGCTGTCATTTGGAGATCTTTGGCAGTCGTTACGGATAGTCAGAAGCCAGTAAATCTGACTCCAGTCTTGCCATGAAGTACCGTGTTACCCCAGTTACTGGGTTGTGGAGGTCTGGTAGGCAGCCGCTCCTCGTAAAATACTGGTATTCAGCTAAATCCGGCTTGACTGGAAGCCGACCCCAATATAGTTGGGAAAAGGCTAGGCAGATGATGATTATTTTAGTGATAGTAAAATGATAACTATACCAATATATATTATAAACGCGAAAGTTTGTATGTATGTGTATATCTGTTACTCCTTTTTGCTTAAACAGCAGAGTTAATTAAATTTATATTTAGCATAGGGATTACGTAAGTATATAGTCCAGTCAAAATAGACTAAATTATGATTCCAGTTTGCATTAATTCCCAACAAGCTGAATTTTTCGGTAACTCTCGTTGTTTCAGAGATATACGCAAAAAACGCAAATTTGTGACCTTTGACCTCGAATAAAAAAAACGCACAAGAGGGATCGATGGGGACTTCTGACATATCATTTGTAATGACGTATTTAAGGCCTGCACAAAAATCCAGCTTGTTGGGAATTAATGCAAACTGGAATGTCTATTTTGACTGGACTAATAGTTCCTTAGGATATTTTTTACTTTCATGCGGTGAAGCTTTTGGCAGAAGCTAGTTTGTGATTAACCAGTGAAGACCACCGTGTTTTGCTCTGTATCTGTTATAATTAAAGATTATATTCACGTTAACACCCTAACAACTATGGGCTAATACGTATTTTCAACAACTCTCTTTTTTTTTAAACTTTAGCGTTTCGTTTGGCTCGCGTCGCATTGCTTTCGACCGTCTTATGAACCACTACAGTGTTAACGACCAAGTTAAAAAAGAAGAAGATGATGGATAAAGCTACTAGATTTGACACATTTGTTGATTGACTCAAGTAACTCTGTTAAATAACTCAATTCGTCCATCAAAACAACCTGCCAGCCCTCACTGTGAAATTAGATGTTTCAAATATCTCAAGCTCAAAATACTAATTTAAAGTGACGATTTAAGGCACGAAAACCTCATTTCCATGCCAAATTGTACTCTATTCAATAAACCAAACGCAGACATCTTTTACCCAAATGTTTTTTTTTTTAGAATAACATGAACGACCCTATTATTTCATTGATTTATTGGAGCCTTTATACATTTTTGAACTTATTTTAGTTTTCTAAATGAATATAAATTTATAATCGTCTAAAAGGATTGAACGCATGTACTACTCTATGGATTGGCATTGACAACGTCAATTTACCTGTCACTCGATTTCTTTGTCTATGCTGCTTGCTGATTATTTTGTGATTTTGTCAAAAAGTCGACAACACGCAGTATTTTCGCAACGAAAGTGTTTCTAATCTTTAATATATAAACAAGTGTTTCATTTATTAATAGTAACAATGAGTGCCGCGGCTGAGGGGTCAACATCTGCACCTAAAGAGATGTCGTTCGCTGAGAAACAAGCTGAACGCATGAAGAGATTGCGATCTCTTCACTCAGCCAGAAACGAAGCGAGGACTCACAACCATGCAGAAGTGGTCGCGGAGGAGGCGAGGAACAAACTACCACCGAATTACGAGGCGAAAAAACGACAGGCTGAATGGTTGCTCGATGACCAAGCTAAGCGAGATGAGGCAGAGAAAGCTGGTAAAGATTACGACAGAGTCAAACTACTAAACATATCCGCTACAGAGGCTGAACGACTTGAGCGTAAGAAGAAGAAAAAGAATCCCGATGAAGGATTTTCTACATACGAGCAAGCTACCATAAGACAGTACAATAGACTGGTTAAAAATATGCCAACTGCTGACATGGAACAGTATGAGAGACAGAAACAAAAATATGGTGATGCCTTTTATGGTGGTCCTAATGTTATAATTCATGGGATGCATGAGGACCGCAGGGAAGCTGTTGACAAGATGGTGGATGACTTGGAAGGGCAGATTGCCAAGAGAGCTCGCTACTCAAGAAGACGTACACACAATGACGATGCAGATATTGATTACATCAATGAAAGGAATGCTAAGTTCAACAAGAAACTCGAGAGATTCTATGGAGAGCACACTGCCGAGATCAAGCAGAACTTGGAGCGTGGTACAGCTATATAATAGCAACTGTTACTGCAAACCATGTGTAAATTACTTGTATTTAACTTTAACTAATAATATAATTGTTTACTGCCAAGGTTACAGCCTCAACACTATTTGTTGGGCTTTCTTGATAGACTGCATTTAATTTAAGGGACATTACATTATCATATCACACATTCAATAAAATAGGGTTACAACTTTAAAAGTCAATTTTTGAGTTAGCAATACAAAAATACTTAATTTTACAGGAATACTTAATTTTTTTGAGATTAATAAATCCGTGAGTATATCTTCACTTTTCTAAAAATCCAGGTTTTCGAGTTGTAACCTTATTTTATCGGAGGTGCAACATTATCACATGAAAAGTGAAGTGTTTGTATGAAATTAATTAGTGTTTTGTTGCAGTACATTGTATGGTCTTCAACACCTTGGAAGCATTGAAATGATTCATTGGTGCCTGTATGTTACCCTTACTAAGGTTGTTTAACTATAGCAAAACAACTTTAATCTAGCCTTGAAGATGAGCTTGTGGGCTTTAACCTATCACATACCCGCAAAACGAGACACAATAGTAAAACAATAACAGCAGGTCTCATGCAACCGGTCGTGGATTCATGAATTAAACTGTACTAATCTTTAGAAACTATCATGTGTATACAGTTACTAAATTCTTTACTAATTGATTAAGATTGTTTTTAAGTTTTATTATGGATAGGCTCGCATTTGACTACTATCTCACCTGATAATGTAAGTAATGATGTGGCCGATGTTGGAGCACACTTGCCTAGAAGTAACCTATTCACTCTTGTGTTAAAGACCCCTAAGTTGTAGCTATGGTCTGTGTTACCTGTTAATTGATAAACTTAAAAATAACTGGACCAATTCTAAAAATTCTTTCACTAGGAGAATGATCCTTTATCAGTTATCACAGAGGGTCATAGAAATTATAAATTCTATTTTTACTCAGATAAAGCCCATGGCAAAAGCCAAGGGCCGGCGCCCACTGCCGCCGGTATGGCACGTCATGGCATGACAAAGGATTTTATTACTAATCAAGTTATATTGAATCTTATTTCAATGAATTTTGAGTTCATGTTATTTTATTTCGATACCACGATGCTGCGACGTGCCGCAGGATGCCCCGGAACGCCGCGGGATACCGCAGCACAATCTGCTGTGCCATGCCATGCCATGCCGGCAGTGGGCGCCAGTCGGTGCAATATGCAGCAGCAATATTAATTTATATTGCAACTAGACAATGACAAGAACTTGTTTAATAGTAATCAAGTTGTTTTGCTATAATTAGAACTGGTTTAGATACTAACAAAGAGTTCATAATTATTCATATAACTTTAAAATTTAGACATAGTGTTGATATTGTTGCATAGTTATTAGCTTTTCATTAGGATCTGTACAATATAATATACCTAGTTTTAGTGTATAATTTATAAATTTTATTTGAACAAGATGTATGTAACTAGGTTCAGGTAGAAGTTTGATTTGTTTGATGGTTCACCATTAAATTTGTAGACAATATTAAGGCTGGGACTCCACCAAAGCAGAGATGTGTGCGGTGTGTTGTGTGAGAAGATGTTTTTCAGATTGGGGGACTCCACAAACTTGGAGATGTGTGCACTACTGTTACATTTCTCGTCTCCGCTGCGCATCGTCCGCGCACAGCTCACATCTGCATTTTCATAAAAATTGTGTAGGTGTACATCTCCGCACAGCAATCTCCACTGAAGCTGTGCGGAGAGAAGATGTGGCAATAACACAATTCTATTGGTTATTTAAAAAACATCTCTATTTTCGTCTCTGCTTTGGTGGAGTCCCGGCCTATAGTTTGGGTCAAGGTGATCATGCAGAGTAGGTTCGAAAATCCTATCTCTATCAACTTTTTATCTCAATAGAAATTTGTGCGTTATGTGGTGGAGATAGTGATCAATATTCTATGGAACTTTTTTTGTTAACTTTTTCGCTCTGCATCAACATTTTCGACCCTTACAAAAAGCCAAGGTTGTGACGAATTCGATCCTGTCAAGCTCACATGCCTACGAATTTGTAAAAGTAAAACAAATAAAGTAAACAAATTTCAATAACAAGTTTATTTTGATAAATGTGCCGATTAAATAAAAATATTAATTAATATTATATAATATCATATAGATCATAGATATTTTACATTAAGTAAATATACTATAAAAGCGCTAAATACTTTTTATTTTAACAGTACGACCTCATGTGCGAGTAATTTGATGTGTTGTAATTTTATTTGGCTGGGCAAAATTTGAATTGGGGCAAAAAAGTTGTAAGACTAAGCAGATGGTGGAGCTCGATTTAGGAAACAAGAAAGGCTTTAATAAATTAGGTAGGTAGGTAATCGTTTTTTTTTAATACAATATATTTTATTTAATCAAAAAGTATCTTCATCAATTTCAGTAAATTCATCAAAATCTCAAATAAATCCATTCAGTCTAAAATAAGTAAAGAACCGTTCAAAAATTGTAAAAAGGAGAAACGGCTAAATAACAGCTATAGGACGCACAAACTACGATCTGACGTCACTACCGTTAGGTTACTCGTGTAGAAAAGAGATAGCAAGATGCTCCCACCACAGGCTTATTCATACAAATATTTGCTGCTTCATTTTAAAACCAAAAAAAATAATTTATATTTAGTCTTAAGTATTTGTTGTTTAGTACAAACTGTTGGCCAAAAATTAATAAAAAAACTTCCCTGTTTTAATAAATTGATTTAGATAAGATAATAACCGCCGTACTTACATACTTAATAAATTAGTGACCTTTACAAAATTATCGGCTATTATAATTCTGATTAGAACTTCATAAAATATTTTAATTAACATTTTCTCCACCTTTTGAATCCTCAGCAACTTTAATGTAAGAGAACCCAGTGGCCAACTGGGTGGCACATTTTTACTGTAATCTTTAAGAGGCCTGCGGAGACCGCGCGCTATCTCGAGTTGAGACGCAAAAAAATACGTTTTTGAGGTTGATGGAAGCAATCCAGATAGTATAAACAATTCTTGGACACACCGACTGGAGTACAGTCATCATCCGCACACTGACAGTTGCTTGCTGTGATAGCAATACAAACTATTGGAAATTTGGGAGAGGTTCCGTAATACCAAAAATGATGAATGAAAAATTAATGTATTTCCAATATTGTTTCGAGTATTTATAACTTGATAATAATATCTGTGTTCCTACGGAAATATATTTTGAAATATTGTTGTTTATAATATAGAAAAAACCAAATAAAAACATGACAGTTTCGCTGTGAAAATGTGCAAATTTAAATTCGCTTAAATTTCGTTTGGGGTAAGTTTTTCAACAAAAAGACGATGTAGGAACCTAGATAATTATTGTCTGAATCCGAATAACATCATATTATGGTGTAAATATGCTTAAATTTCAAATGATTTTGGTATTACGTTTGTATGGATAATTCTAACGTCGCGCCCGCCTTAATTCATTTTGATTATTTCTAAAGAAAAGGTAAGTTTCTTAATACTTTCTCTGGGTTCGGTACCATTCCTTTGCCTTTTTCGATAAAAAATGGTGTTAAAAAAGTTCAACAGGTTCATTTAACAGGACTACAGGACCTAAAGTGCGGTGACCCTCGGACAATCGGAAATGCTTAATTTTATTCCCTTTCTTTTGTATATCACTGTTAAATTGAAAATACCGTTAGATTATAATCTATCTCTCGAGATTGTAAACTGTCGAAAGATTGTGAACTGTAACATACTGCATACAATTTGTCGCATTTTGTTTCAAAAGATTATAATATATCGAAATCAAACTGTTTACTAGCTTTCTACAGTTTACAATCTAACGGTATTTACAATTTTACAGTGATATTATATACAAACGAAAGGGAAAAAATGAAACATTTTATTTATTTACTATATGTCTACAGCTTTGATTATAAAACTGAAAGACTATACTTTAAGTAACGGTGAAAAATAGCTTGTAGAATAATTTGACAAACCAAATAATTTGATAGTCCGGTTTTTAATCCATAAAAGAAATTTTAGAGGTATATTGGCGTTTTTTTTTCTACTGTACTAAATTAGCTGTACTTATTTGAACACTCAGGAATAACATATATTTTCTGATTCCATTTACTACAGTCGATTATATACTTTTGTACATTATAAAGTTCGCATTCAACTCCAGTAGTCCTCTTTAAGGTGTATTTCCAATGAAAACATACTCGCACATAGGTCCACAGTTCTTATACAACTTACAACAGAAAAGAAATAATATAGCATTGTCATACATACTCATACATATAATTATGTACATTTAAATGAGCACAAGTTTATTTTTATACAGAAAGAAATGCTTATTGCTTAATACATACATATATGAAAAGTTCGGAGTTTCGACTAGAAATCACAGTGATTGTTTCATTAATTCAATAATTAGAATTTCATTGCTGTTCATATTCAGAAAAGTCGAAGTTGAGAATCTCGACATTTTATTATTCTTTCAACATTTTTCTTTTTGTTTTTCTAATTATGTGCAGCAATTAAATGTAATAACTTATTCCATGAATCAGTTCGAAATAATATCCACCAGGACACGGTACTAAAAGTTTATCATGTATTATCAAAATGATAATCTAATTCGAGTTTTTTTGAAACGGCATAGCTAAGTTTTTTTCAACTTTGTTGCTTTTAGCTGTTTGTGAGTACATACTTCCATACGAGAGTATATCTGTCGCAGTCGTATCGTATAGGTAACACGCCGTATTACAAGTTGGCGTACCGGATTGATAATCATCACTGTAATGTAATATGGCTACTTCGCGTTAAGTCAGATTTCGATTTGGCTGAAATAAATTACGTCGCATTGAATGCGAATTCTCGTTCGTCAAAGTGGATTAGAAATGTGAAGCACACATACAAAGGGGCGTATCGCAGATACGCCGTTTTGAAAGATTTAGTTCCAATAGTTACCGCATGTAGCGCTGCATAAAAACAAAAACGGCATTAAAAAACGACAGCTGTGTCACAACAAACTGAAACAGACATTACATTACAACGACGTTTTGCAATACGGCGCGCCAAATTGTAATAAGGCGTGTTATACGAAATAGCGTCGACATATCCACTATTACGGTTCAGAATCTGCTAAAATTATTATTATCAGTAAGGCTTGTAACAGACTAATACGGAGCCGAGAAGCGTTTTAAGCATGAAATAAACTTGCTATTTCCACAGCAAAAAAAGTTGTATGAACAGCGACGCAGATTCCTTCGGGCGTCTGAATGCGCAGATTAATTTGCACCTTAACGCTCTAAGCGCAAAGTTTATTATTAAATGCTATCGCTATTGGGTTGTGCTGGACCCAATGCAAATACCTACAACAAAAGGGCGTAAGTGCCAGAATTCAGTCAAGCTTTAGTCGACATACCAGGACCGCATCGACTTAAAATTTATCACCATTTCGCTTGTCCTCGTGTTACAAGCGAAAATATGTATAAAAGCGAGCAGACAGTCACTAAGTAATCTTTTACATACATACCCTAAATTCTGGAAAACCTTTACTTTACAGTTGTAGTAGGACAATTACAGTGGAATACAGAGAAAAGGATTTTTCGATGATACCGAATTACAGTCTTTATTGTAAGCAGAATAAAGTGTAAAGTTGTAGAAACAGCGAAACAGACATCAATGGCTTCTTAGCGCCTGCGCACACCACGTTTTTCAAACGCGCCGTTAACGCGCTTTTATCCTACAGGTCTATAAACTGCGTTTGACGCGCGTGCGTATCGCTACAAACGCGCGTCAACAGCGTGTTTAAAAAACGTGGTGTTCACAGGCCCTCAGGCGTTCTCGAGGGTGATCATTTACACTTTAATGTATGTACTGAAAATAAAACTCATTTTTCAACATCAACGAAAAGTCCTGTTTTGGGTTCGTCTCAGTCTGTATTGTCTTAGTGGAATCAGCAGGTTCGAAATGAACTATTGCCGATTTACTGAAGCATCTAGCAACCAAGCTGTTTGAGCAATGTATTTTATGTGCACAAATAATGTAATTCAAACTATTCTTTGTTTTAAGTTTACAAAATGGTTACTACCGCCAATTTATGTTTTCAGATACCACCCTATTACTGCGTTTCGACCTGCAAGCAACTTGCATGCAAGTTCAAATACATTGCGGAGCATGATAGATCGATTGAGCATAATTATACCCGGTAGCAGTGCCGTAACTAGCCTTTTAGACGCCCGGTGCTAGCTTCTATAACTGCGCCACTAGAAAAAAGTCCAATACAAAAAAAAAACCGGCCAAGTGCGAGTCGGGCTCGCGCACAAAGGGTTCCGTAGCAGCAAATATAATACAGTTAAATCAACCTATCTCAAAAACTATAAGAGATACTTTGATCAAACCAAAAATCGTTGAAAGAGTTAATTAGCATGCATCACCTCTATTTTTTTTAGAATTTTATACCCCGTAGTTATAAAAATAGAGGGGGGGGGACATACTTTTTACGACTTTGAGAGCTGATATCTCAAAAACCGTTCACTTTAAGAAAAATGTTTTTTAGAAAACTTTATATCATTTTAAAAGACCTTTCCATTGATACCCCACACGGGTATGTACATCGAAAAAAAAATTTTCATCCCTCAGTTACATGTATGGGGGGCCCCACCCCCAATTCTTTTTTTTACTATTTAGTGTCATAATTTTGTAGCGGTTCATACAACACATATTCCCATCAAATTTCATCACTGTAGTACTTATAGTTTCCGAGTAAATCGGCTGTGACAGACGGACAGACGGACATGACGAAACTATAAGGGTTCCGTTTTTGCCATTTTGGCTACGGAACCCTAAAAAAGGACTAGATAATTATAAAAAATTTGCGCCCCTCCAGGGACCACGCCATGTGCCCTAGTTAAGGTACTGCTCGGTAGTCCGCAATGTAATACAACTTGCATGCCAACCAGTTGCATGTGGCAAATTATGGCTTTTTGTAGCTGGCACAAAGGAGTGCAAGTAGTATGCATGCCATATTGATATCCACCAATCAGGAGTTACATATTATGGCTCACTGGCATGCAAGCTACTTGCACGGTTTGGTGCATATTACGGCATAAGCATTTAAGACTTAACGGATCAGAATGGATGTCTCCTAATAAATCAAGTGGTAATGATCTTCAGTTTTTATTTGAATACAGCATGTAAGTATTCTGAAACTATGGAAATGTGTATTGCTAATGATGATACTAAGTGTCGAAAGTTTATTCCTTTTAAACAAAACTGACCATTAAAGTAAACGTGGAAAGCTACATAATATTGTTCAAATTACCAAAGCAAGGTAGTTTCGGAGTAGAAAGTGCTTTGTTATAATTTAGCTAATAGAAATCACATTTGCGATATAAATGCGATGTAAGTTCTAGTGGCTTTAAATATATTATACTTTATTCAAATCACAGGATTTTGTGTTTACAATTTACTACTTCAACATTTTTTATCTGTACCACTTTAATGAAAGCTAGTTCTTCTACAATATATAAAAATACCTAGATAGTTTTGTGTTTGCTATACAAAACTAAACAATATTGCCAAAACAAATAGTTTTAGCAACGCAGCGTAGACTACATTCAGTTAATCTTGATACTTGTTTCTCGGAACGACACATTTTTTTTCACCATTTTTTTTTATAATTATAAATATAAAGTTAATACTTCCCTATCCACCTTAAGTGCAGCAGTGTTTAAAATGTAAATAACTTTCGAGTTATCCGCATTTGGTACAACAGAGCACTCAATGAGAACAGGAAAGAACAAAACAATGTGATCGAATAACTGGGTCTTTGGAATGTGTTAAATCAAAAAATAAAATTACTTTTTTATAACTATAACAGTAAAATCAGACTTTCTAATTACCAAATGCGAATATCACAGATTGGGTTTGTACTACTGCACTTAAGGGTCGATCGCGTTAAACTCCGTTAAAAGTTAAAAATAGACCTCTACAGATACGTATATTGGATAAACTTATCTGTAAAAGTCTGTTGTTTGTTTGACTAAAGATGAGTGATGTCGAAGAACGCTTGTTTTGAAGAAGTCCAACGCGATCAAGCCTCAAAACGTACGACCATTCGAACCTCGACCGCTTCTCATAAGACCCACGAGCGTGATATTTCTGTAAAAGAAAATATTTGTAATGTACAAACTTTATTTGGGTAGGCAACAAACACTGAGGCCACGCTTTTACTTAAAACGGTAAGAATCTCTTAATAAAATAATTGTTTAATAACGATTATTTTCTAATTTTAAATAATTTGAACATACTTACTCCGCCGACCTGGCATAAGGCGAACAGTAATTCCGTCGGGTGCCCGAACTGCATGAAAAACAAACAAAAAACACGATAAAAAATAAGCTCTATTTAGTACATACAATTTATTAAAATTGAAAGAAAACATAGCATTCCACGGCACGGCATTCTTGTTAAAATATTATTAAGAGCGAAAACACAACTTACCTTCGTTCGTTTGTATTAATATCTTCAAAAAACAAAGAAGAAACAGGTTTTATACGCGTTCTTTGCCTCTCAAATATTTAAATGTGTGCTTAAGGCCACATCGTCAATCATATTTTACAATATTATAGCTATATGCATTATGAAAATATGGCAAAGTCCACGTAAGGGTAGTTATAAGAGGATTATTTAACATCACAAAGAAAAAAATCAACATTAATAATAAACATCTTATTTATTCTCTCATATACAATAAAAAATCGATCACAATTGAATTACACCTAGGTATATAATAACAAAGTACGCCTAAAATCCAAGTCACAATATATATTTCAAATATCTAACTTGTAATTAGTGCAGTGCAAACACTTTTATATGTATCATTTCCTATAAAATCACCTCAAACTCTTATTATAATTAGTAAGGCCAATAATTTATCACAATAATTGGAAACGCTCAAATGAATATAAATATCGTTATTAGAAAGTATAGTCGTAACATTATTAAAATTTGTATTCAATAAAACATGAAATTGTGAGTAAAAGTAGTATAACAAGTCTTCATCATTTAAAATATAAATGAAAAGTATCAAAAATGTTATGGTTGCACTATGAACTGGTACCGGACTTTGGTGTACTCAAGTGACTTGAATCAATGTTTCTAAACCTAAGGAATAGTGAAGTGAAGGACTTATTGTTAGTTTATTCAATAATGGAAAGACCCTACGCCTATCACAGTTAAATTCGAATATACACAACAAATATACCTGTCTGATTTATTAATATTAACCATTAGTCCACTATATTATTGCAAGAATATTAAGGCCTGTGCGCATTGGCTCATGTGAGCCACATTTCTACGTCCTCTTCTTGTGGCCACCGACCATTTTGTCTAGAAGACAACAAATGTCTATTTTATCAGTGAATTCGTTATCATGTTTACTGAGCAAGATAATTTGAGCAAAATCGAAGAAAACGGCGAATGTTTTTTTTTCAAAGGCAATAAATAACTTTTATGATACATTTTTGGCAAGGCGCAATAAAATAGTCTTTTAACGAGATCCTGTGATGCCACCGTTTGACCAGTCAACAAGTGATGTTTAGTCTGCTTATTAAAACTTTAATTAAGTAAAACAATAAATACATCTCATCTAATAAAATCTCATAATTTCTTTCTACCTAAACGCTAGATAAACATATTTTACACAATCTCTAGGTATAGAGGCGGTTATCCAACAATACACAGTAGCTATAGCAGGAAGAGAAGACTAAGGACCTGTTTCACAATGTCCGAGTAGCCACTGCTTCCCGAATAAATTCAAAAATGGAACCGAATTTGTATGAAATTATCTGCCAAGTAAGATACTGGCAACTTAATCATTGGTGGTGAAATAGCCACCTATGATTAAGTTTCGAATTTATTCAGTAACTCTGTTTATTTTTATTCAGTGGCCCTTATTTTTATTGGATACGATTTCATTTACCTAAGCCTAAATAAAAATTATTCGATCGAATGAAAACAACTATTTCAAAGAGCAAAACATAATCCTTTATTCGAATGCTCATCTAAAAAAACTATTTCAAATAAAACAAAGCAATTCTCGTGGGAAAAACTTGAATATGTTAACCAAAAAGTAGATGTAATACACAGATATGTTTCATAATAATTGCCATGAGCTTGTTACACAACTACTGGCTTAGTCTTATGACATATACTTAGCTAACTTTTTTGCCAGCGGCTTGAAGTAGTAAACTATTTTACGAAACCTACCGCCATAAAAATCGATCTGTAATAATCGTATTCTGTTCCACGCGCGCCTTACAAGATATATCCGAGCGATTGTGGAGGCCCGTCAAAAGCTGTCTGTCGGGGTTGCTAGATTGTTCGAAAGAGTTACCGTGACCCTGGACCGCAAAGTGGTTTTCACGCAGAGCTTGAGGAGCCATGTTCTGATGTGCCACTTAAAAAAGAAGGTAATAAAAGTTGACTTATGAAAACTTGAACTAAGTAGTAATCTAGTAAGTTTAAAATCCGGGGTTGTCACGCTTTTGGATATGGCAACTCTATTCGTATTCCCTCAACAAGGCTCGGCACCTTATGTCTGCACCACGACGGAGCAACGCGACGCAGTCAGGTGCCTCGTCGCTCCGTTTTACGTTAACAACGCTGAGCCGTGGCAATAGTCATCGGACTCGCGAGTCAGAGCCTAATTTCAGAAGATACATAGTCTACCTTCAGTGCCAGATTAGCTAATCTAGCAAATATAACTTCCCCCGCCTAAAACATTACAAAAACAAGTCATGATATCTCATCTATCTATCTAATGATATCTAACTAATTCCGGAATATTCACAAAGATAATTTAACAAACTGCAATGGGGCTATCGCTACCTAAGGGTCCAGCGTTCTGTGAGAAAAATAAGTTACGAGAGTTTTTATTCGGTTTAATTTGACAAAAATTTAGCGGGTTTCTAGTTAGTTTCTACAGGACCCGCGCTAGCCTAATCCGGTACCGTCACCCTTGTACCGAATTAAAACCAAAGCCGTCGAGACGCGATTGGTTATTTGACTTTCACATTTACAAAATAAGTAGGTGTTGGAAAGGCTTCAACAGACCATGAGTCACGAGTCAAAGCGTCGTCGAGAGGTCGTTGCGTAAAGATACAATTCGACACATATGGAAAGCACGTACGATTGAACGTCAAAAACTTGATTAACAAAAATAACCTTTACACCTACGGAATAAGGAAGTTATAGATATCACATTGTTACCCTAAGCGACCAGTTCTTCGAGAAATATGTAAAGATTTCCGGGGCTTTATCTAGACTCGTGCAAGAGATATCACCCTTTACACGTGGATTCGGCAAGATAAGTTACGTACCTATGTGTTACCACATCGCTTGATTTCCTTCTGTGATAAGAATGGAGACAATTAGGTAATCCTTTTATTATTTGTTTTGGTTGGGGTGAAAAGGCGCAGCTTTTGGGCGAAGAAATAGCGTAACTTTTAGGGCTCTTAATAAAATCCAAGGGTAAAATTGCCTTGAATTTGTTCGAGGAAAAAAATGGGATTCCTACGAAAAGATTTTATTTCATGAATCCCCGAGCGGTAGCCGGCGACCGCGCTGTCACTGTCTTACTATTATATCTCGTTTTGCGGGTATCTGACAGGTTATAGGGTACTGGTAAAAACGGTTGCATTGATCAATGACCTTCGTATAGAAAATTCTCCATAAGCCAGACAGAAAGAGTATTAGAACTGATAGTGAGTCACTTTCTCGAAGTCACTATTATTTATTATGTACGTTCAGCATTCGATCTGTTTATTATTGTAAGTTGCTTTGTTGAATCGTATCCACTAATACCGCGAACTAGTATTAATCACAGTCTATCAAGTACACGTGCGTACTGTGCACTTGTTGGATTACCGTCCACATTTGTTTATTAGATTTCTCAGTATTCTAAACGAGAATAAGTCGTATATTAATCCAGTCACATATAAAAAATAGACGAACACACATGCGAGGACCATATTTGCCCACTTATACTTAGAACAAACAACGCACAAAAAATGTCCATAATATACACTGCATTCTCTGCTCTATGCATAAATGAATAACGAAAAATAAGACAAATATGATTCTAAGATATGAATTAAAGAAAAAAATATAAATCGAGATGCGAAATTACCAACGGAGGCGCATAGTTCATCACGTCGTTGGTATTTTCAATGTTAATAATAAAGTTTGCATTCCAACAGTAACATGCTGGGTGAGTCTTAAGCACAACACTGTTCACATTAGCCTCAAGTTTGGACACTTCAAACGCACACGAGTTTATAAAGTTTTAAACACTGAAACACTCAAGTACTGTTTTAACACTATAGGCACTGAATAAGGCAAAAATGAGGAACTAGGTAGCGTCCTGCGCTGGCGCCGTAGACTAGGCTGATTGAGTCTGTGTTAGTGAGTGGGGGAGGTCGTCGAGCGAGCCCGAGCCGGCGCCGCGCCGGCTGCGGTCCCGGAACGAGCCGAAGCCCGAGTCGTGAGTCCTAGGGGGGGACGTACCTACGAATATCCGCGGCATGTCGCACTCCTCGCACTTGTCGAGCAGCGGGTGGTTCCTGAACGTGCACATGTGGCACTGCCACGACGCCGAGGGCCGCTGCCCCGTGTAGATGTTGCTGTAGAAGTTCCCAGCGTCGTCCGGCTCTGGAATGTGTTAAGGGTCAACATGTGAGATCGTTAGCCCTTAGTAAAGCAGCAGCTTCAGTGCCCCATGCCGATCATTTCCCTACTTGCTGGTGTTTTCAGTTTTAGCTGAAAGTAGGCAAGATAATCGTCCAATTAGCCCAATACCCAAGCCTGTGACTGACCACCAACAAAACCCACCAACACCAACGTGTATAGCTACCATGAGGCCTTTGCTTGGGTAAATTCTCCCTTAACTACGTGAACCTTTTGCGTCCAGCTGCGAAAGACAAATAAAGTAAGTAGTGAAAGTTCCCTCTCTTACGCTCACGTATCAATCGAGATGAAAATGTGTAATAATATTTTTTTTCATACATAACTTCAATGATAAGACTTCTCTGAATTGCGGCGGATAAATCGCGATAGGCTCGTCCCGTATACCATAACAAACAGACGTTATCGGTAAAGCGATAGTTTACGTAGGTATGTCCATTTTTCCTGCTAGTTTTATTTGCCATATGTAACATGGCAGGTAATAAATATGGCTTTATGTACAGACAAAAAAAATCTCAACTACAACCTAGCCTGCTTATGGCCCGTAGCACCACTGACGTAAAAAGATCTGAACAGCACGATACGCCAATAAGAACATGGCAAGATCCCCAATGAAAAATTGCTTATCAAAATCTTCAGCAATATTATTCTAGAAGCTTCGCAAAACAAGCGGACATTATATCCAGGACAAACGAACGCATAATACAAGAGACATTTTTTTAGTTACAGGAAAATATCCAAAAACAGTGGAATATGGATCCATACCATGTCCAGACATTTCGAGTCGTTTGGCGAGTGTTCCGCACTGGTTGCGCAGTCGCTCCACGTCGTCGCGCAGCCGCTGCGTGGCCGACACGGTGGGCGGCGGCCCCGCCAGGATCCGCGTCTCCTTCGTCAGCTGGGTAAGGCGGCCCTTCTCCTGCGCCAACGCCAAGGCAAGCCGCTGCAGCCTTTCTTTCTGACGCTCGATTAAGGCTCGATCTAGAAAGTTTAGGGTGAGATTGGAAGTTGTGCTGTTTAATAACGTTACCTCCTCATCATGGAGCATAAAGGTAGCATTCGGTCTTGGCGACCGTGACCTGCGATCCAGTGCTTAGTATGGAGAACTAAACGAGGCAGGCAAACCCAAAGCAGGGATTGCACGGTCACGCGTCGCGCACGTTAAAAACCGAATGCTACCTTTAAAAAAAATTGTATTAGCCGAAGCCTGGTGAATTTCGGTAATACTGCTTAAGCAAAAAACCTAGACCTCGTAACTGGGAGAGTAAAAGCAAGAGTGAAATCTATCTAATGACTTCAAGGAGTAGTATGATACACGTGTCTAGATTCTAGATGCATGATTTGTACAATTCGCAATTCATGACACGCCAAGAATTCGTTCCATTACAAAAATACACAGTTTTCTAATGCAGAATGAAAAAAAAACTGGGAGTTATCTATGAGAGTGTCCAAACAAACTGGAAAACTTTTCACCTGCCGACGAATTGCGTTACAATAAGAGCATATAAATTATGCACCTACGCTCTTTGTGCACAGTGCGTAAAATGTCGCAAGTAAATAATGTTTTTAGAGTTTTCGTGTCAAAACAACTGATCAACAGTGTGTTTATTTCATAAATAAATGATTTTCTATTGTTGCTACAATTAGATCTTCATTCACCTGCTCCCATTTATTTATTTTTTCAATCTCGAGGATGTTTATGTGACTCACGCGTTTTAGAAAGATCATTTATTGAAATGTGTATTTAGTAAGAGATGATACTGCTACCTGATGTGTTGTTAATCACTACTTCGTTTTTAATATGCATATTTATGGAGTTAAAAAAAACCCAAAGAATAACTGTGCTCTGTTTGAATTTGTAATTAGGACTTGTCTTGAAGCAGGTTGGCACAGAACTGAGAAATAAGTTTTTTTTTTTAAATAGTTACCAAATTATCTAATTTAATATAGATTATAATTGACTCATTCTCAGACACATGACATGTACATATTACAGCTTAGTTATAATGTCATTTGGTGATTCATTTATTATTATTTTTGGTAGTAGGTTAAATAAAAATCTGATTAAATTAGATCTACTTTAAACATTTATCAAATTATCATCAGCTTAATCTGTATTGAGTGCAAAACTCACACTGTATGTGAGTCAGATTGAGAGTGTAGTAATGAAAATATTCTGTATCTTATTCAGAGAAAGAAAAGAAAATGGATTTTGGTAGAAATGATTTGAATGAAAATGGAGTTAGCAATAGTGTGACGGGTGACAGAATTTAATGAATGAAAATACATGTTGCGGCAACCCCAAATATTACAGGACAACGGCAGTAAGACATTGATTCAGAAAAGGAAAAGACTGAATAAATTAACAATAGCTTTTGTAAGAGATGTCAATGACCTACAAAGTAATAGCAGTACCTAATAGTGGGGTTGGCATAATTATCATTTGAGGTGATGGATTCACAACTGGACATAGGCATCCTCAGTACGGATTTTGGATAACAATAACCGAAAAAGTAAAATTTATTATAATAAACTCACCAATAATGATTGATCCAGGAGGTTCAGGCGCGGCTCTGGTGGGCCTCGGTGACTCGATGCGAGAGGGGTGCGTGGGCGGAGGAGGCGCCCTGCGCCGCGTCGGCCTCGCAGTGCTGGGGCTCACTGTAACCGTCACGTGGCCCTCGAAGCCCCCGTCCTCTTCCCGCGTGTCTCTTACAGGACTAGCCATATTCGAAGTTGGTGTACAAACAGTTAAATTCACAGACGTAATAGCTCTAGGACTATCATAATCTTCTAACCAAGGATCACCATAAGCACGACTCAAGTCCATATGACAATTGACATTAACTGACAAATTCAACGGGTAACCCCTTTCTGGCCTGAAAGATGTATTAGTTTTGGACTCCTTTATGGGCTCTTTCAACACAGATGGTGCTGGCGACACGGTCCTACAAGTATCAGCCTCTGGTTCCTTTAATGTCTGTTTAAATGCAATATCTGGATTTGGTTTAATGAAATCTAATGTGTTAGGCCGCTTTGGTTTCTCCTGCGGGCTCACTTTTTTAGGTTGTAATTCTTCCTTTTTAATTGTTTTCTTTTCTTTCCCTTTTTCTAATCTTTCAGGTAAGTTGTTTTTGATTTTATGACTCTTATTGATCTTGTAGTTGGTACCCTCGGGTTGTTCTAGTTCCTTTTGTTCTTGTTGTGGAGAAACTACTTTTTCTCCTTGTGATGTTTCAACTTTCTCTTCTTTCAAGTTCTCATTAGTTAGTTCCAAATCACTAGGAGACTCAGCACTGTATTTTGCAAAGCAGTTATCAATGTTAATTACAGTGACTGGTGAAACATTATTGTTACTTCTTATATTTTCCTCATTTTTAGTTTCAACAATATTTTGATTGGCATCAGTGTTCACCTTGAGTGGTTGTTCAGGTGTTTCAGTAACAGAGCTCAGTACTGCCTTCTGCGGCTCATCGCAAGTGACAGATGTAAGTGCTGTAGACTTGACAGCTTCATGCTTCACTATGGGCTGGTTGCGGCACTTGATGGGCAAGTTGAGCCTGAGTTCATTGAGCTGGCGAGCGGCTGCCGACGAGGAGGCATGGTAGGCGTGCGTTAGGGAGGCCTTGACTTCACTGTGGAGGTGCTTTTCGCAGGCTTGCTTATCGTGACAGTACAGTTCGATCGTGTTTGACACAACATGATCAGGTACTCCGGGAAACTTCTGTTTGAGCTCATGGAACAATTGCATAAGCGATATATTGGTGCATGCGCACGGTGCAGGGCTCGCTGCGCTCTCAGAGGGGGCAGACATCGCCGCCCATCCTAGCGCGAGCCCACCGCTTCGCCGCGAATTCTCTCCTTACGGGAGCGCCACAAATCTTTTGCCACTCACCGGTGAAAACAATAAAACATTTTATTACCTAATTTGCACTGTAAATAACGTCTTGTCTATTTTGTGACGTCACAATCCCGAAAATCACGATTCTGGACAGTTACGTATACATACCCGAGTCTTCGCGCCAGTGACCATTCATGCTATGTTAATCCCGACGGCACACACATGACGAAAAAGAGCACATACCGAGACAAGGCTGAATTTTTATATCTTTTGTTATCATACCAAAGCTTGATATTTCGTGAAATTGCAACATACGACTGAAATGATGGTAAGCACAATTATTTTAACACAATACAACATATATGTTTTATGCCTTTTACAGTGAGACGGAAAACACCTAAAAAGTACAAAGACAATAATTATTGCACCCAAAAATAAATTACGAAAATTGCACGACTTGTCAATCCGATTCTGCCATTTTGGCTATAGACAAATGAAAATATTTTTCTGTCTGACTACCTCAGATTTGACTTCCTGCTATTATGTTTACCCAATCTAAAATCACATATTTACGACACAATAAAAAGATTTTGTTGTTAAAAAAGATTCTGTCATACTCAAATAGAAGAAGCTATTGTAGAGAAGTCATGGTTTTTATAGAATTTATAAAAGCAAAAAATTGACAGGGCCGCTGCGCCAGTAGTCCTACAAATGCGTACACATACAGCTGTACTTACTCTAGCTAGTGCTATTCTGCTTTATAAATTGGTTGTTCTTAAATCCTCTAACAAAAAATAATGATACAAGGAAGGCTTCTTTCGCTTTTTTGAACATTGTCTATGGCGAGCCACATCAAACCTAAAAAAAACCAAAACATGTTTTGAACTGTCAAATAAATTATGAAAGACAGATGTCATTCAGCTCACATCTGTCATTAATTAAAAACATTCACTATTTCTGACTGTTTTCGGCATAATCGGCTAATAAATAATTATAAATCTCAAAAAAATGGTAGACGACTTAAGGAAATATTTGAACCATCTACTGGAGAAGTATGTGTAACTTATTACGCTTTGTTTGATTGAAAATGACAATGTGTGACTGAAACATTGTATTTCTTTGTTTTTAGAGTAAATGGGCTCCACTGTATCCTTATAACTGATCGCGATGGCGTGCCTTTAGTTCGGGCAGTCACAGAGAGGGCCCCACAGTTAGCTCTAAGGCCTAACTTCATATCTACATTCGGCATGGCTACTGATCAGGCGAGCAAACTCGGCTTAGGAAGAAACAAAACTATCATATCTATGTACTCTAGCTATCAGGTGAGTGCATACGCAACAATTTTATGATGTTGATATAATGCTTATTTCCTCCTAATCTTAAGACTGACCTTACTGCTACTTTGTAGCTCTGTTTACTATCAAAAAAGAGCTATTGTTTACTATGGTTGACAAAGTTTCATATTAGTAGGTAGGTCATTTTTTTAAAATTATAATTTATATTTTCTTTTTCAGGTAATACAAATGAACAAGCTACCTTTAGTCGTAACATTTATTGGTAGTGACAACTGCAATACTGGCCACATATTGTCTCTGGAGAGCCAAATAGAGCCATTCCTAAAGGACTTAGCAGCCGTAGTGGCTGACGCGCCATAAGTTAAGTCTGGTTTTATTTCCATACTCCTCATATTACAACTTTAGGTTTAATAATTAAACCACAGAGTATGCAATTGTTGCAGTGTTGTATTGAAACTGCATGCTTCAGTATTATGCCTTGTGAGAACCAGTAGAGGCTGTTCTAGCTATTGTCAGAATTTTTAATAGTTTGCTGTATTAACCTATCACATACCCGTGAAACAAGACACAATAGTATAATACCAGCACAATAACAGCGCGGTCTCATGCGATCGGTCGGGGATTCATGAATTAACCAACAAGATTTTTATTGAAGATGGCAATGTCATCCCAAACAACGGATATCACACCTACACACACCGGTGTCACACCTTTTAAACAAAAGTTACCATGGCGCTATTCACAATACTAAAAGTTGATTTTTTGAAAAAGCATCAATGTTTTTGATAGTTTAGAACTCTTTCGTTTTAAAGGTGAGGTGGTTTGATCCATGCAATTTAAACTGGTGTTGATTTTCTGACATGCACTCACCTAGTTTTCAAAAGGCTGAACAAAAAGTTGATAAGTCTCATACTATCTGCTGTGGTAGGTTGACATAAATAATATCAGCTTCAGACTTCAAATAAGGTTTACCTACAGATTTAATTAATTAAAATTTCACTTTTATAAATCAGACAATTTTAAACCTTATTTTGTAATATGAGGGATTATTTTTTAGTTTACTTATGTGATAAGAGTCATTATATTGTTATATTCAAAGATTTTTTTATTGAATTACTAAACATTTTTTAAAAGTTACTGAAAGACGAGGTCCTCATCAAACAATGTTTTTAAAAAGTAATTGGAAATATTTAGTCAAATTATAATAATGGAGAAGTTTCCATTTTTCAGATTAGTGTGAAAAATGTGAGTAAGTATATAGAGAAATTTATAAACAAAAATTAAAATATTTCAACTAATCAATAAGTTTTAGAACTTTAATGTTCTACAACTTAAGCGCTTGCAAGAATAATTTAGTTTCACACGGTGTTCCAGTGTGAAACACAGTGTGTCACAGGGCCCTAACGAGAGCTCATACAGGCACCTTTAACTCAAATAATTAATTTTTTAGTCATATATTTATAGATTGATAAATATTTTTACTGATTTATTAGTTTTGATCAATCAAAATAATGAAACTTCTCCAATATGAAAGCTTTGTCTAACAAAGGGCACATAAAATTAAAAATATTTGTACTTTCATCAAAACACTACACAAATAAAATTTAAATTCATCAAAAAATTACTTTTTGAAAAATAATTTCAGATTCTATATTATTATGTATACCTATAATTATATTATTACTTAAGTAACTGTATATACTAAATATCATACTTTTATATTATAATTAGTATAAACATAAGCAGAAATAAAAGCCAAATTTGTATTTCTATGCACATTTTATTTACACTTTTCGATTCATTTATTCATAGGCTGGTATCACTAAAGATAACAAAATCAACTTGTCAAAACTATATAGTTTGTATTAACTGAACCATAGACGTTGTAATCACACTTTTATTTGTAAACGAAAATAACATAGATTTTTGAGGAAGACATAATATCAGAGCATTTATTGAGCAGTGGTTTTTTTATATATACAATCACATAATATTCATGCCATAATGGCAGTTATTTTCAAAGGCATATATATACCCACGAGGTATAGATTAAAACCTCTTTCATAAAATGTAGAAGATCGATCATAGATTGACAGGAGTGATGAGTGCTTTCCCGGTGAGCGCGTTGACCACGTTGTTGGCGGCTAGCACGCCCATGTCGCTGCGAGTGCGCACCGTCGCGCTGCCGATGTGCGGGAGGACGACTGTTCAAATAGAAATCCAGTATTAGTCAGTTGTCAGCATAAGAGTAGTGGCGCCTTACTTAGTGTAATTTATTTCGTCACCACTGCTCTCAAAATAGTGAAGGAAAACAATGTGAGGAAATCGGCATGTCCAACAAAAATTCGATTCAGATTATATGTTTTGTGTACAATAAAGAATTAAGAAGACGTGTCATCGACCAATCCGCACTGGGCCCACGTGGTGGATTACGAAAACATTGTGTAGAAAAATAATAAAAATAATACTATGAAGCATAAAAAAGTTCCTCTTAAATTGTTCCAATAGATTCAATGACAGAAATACACGTAATCAAGAGTTTCCGTTTCATTGGGATCCTATTCGTGTTCTTGTAACTTAAGTTTGCCGTTTTGGCCCTTACGATAACGTATTATTAATGAAAGGCGTGCCAACGAGAAAGAGGGATGGAGCTATACAACCTATATGGGTCTATCTCTTCAGTTGAGTTTAAGTCGCGTTAAGAGCTCGTGCCAGTATCTCTGAAAGCAGAACTGAGGAATGCGTGTGGCTCTACGTGCTGCATTTGTTACAATAATCGAACACTATTTCGATCTCCTCAACAACTGTAGGTACTATAGTTTTTATGTGATGTACCTCCATAACAAATACCCTAGTCTAATTTAGAAGAACTTTTCAGAACTTTTATGACGTTATCTTAATTTTTCATCTTGTCCTGGTACACCGTTGCTAGACCCATTCATCACTTCACAGACGGGAGACGCCCACAGCTGGACTTAGGCCTCCCCGAAGCGTCACCTCAACTACCAGACCTGTGCGTCTCGCATTCATCGGATTCCCGCAACCCTTATAGAACCCATTTTAACACACAATAATGTCGTTCGAAAGCCTAGGATCTGTTTACATTCTTTGCAACTAGGAAGTTGCCAAAGTTCAGTTAGGAACTCAGGAGAGTTCCTTAAAGATGTGGCGTCTAAGATTATTTTTCTCTTGAGCTCGCTTAAACTTTGGAAACAAATTAAAACCAAGCCTACCACTATCACAGATCTTCCATCAGATACTCACATAAGTTGGGCAGCGTGAGCAGCTTGTGGTCCTTGGGCAAAGGCTCCGGCGTGGTCACGTCCAGACCGGCGCCGTAGATCTGCTTGTTCTTCAGAGCATCGTACAAGGCGTCTTGGTCCACTAGGTCTGTGAAAGTATTAGGAGTTATTTGGATATCATGTAACGTCGCGTAATGCAGAGATACGACATTGCAAAACAAGATCCATTTCATTCACTAGAGCATAGTATCGGTCCACGTGACGTTTTGTGCTTGGGATAAACGGCAAATCGTGATCATGAGAAAGGCTTCCAATCCTAAGCTGGGCGTAGATCTCGCCCAAATATTCCCGCGCCCAGGGGCCGTCACTAGGTTACGAATCCAAAAACTGTTGACCCCACCGGCCGTCCTTTCGTTTTGTTATCAATTTTTCTCGCTTATTGCCACTTTGATTAATTCAACCAACTGGCAATGAAATGTAGGTACTTACCTCATGGAAGGAATAAAACCAGAGGCGGAAGGCCAATACATGTAAATAAGCCCGGCTTGTAATGGCTAAATAATTGATACCTAACACCTAAAGCATAGAAAACAACAAATAAATTAATTTATTAAAAATCATAACTTTAAACTTCGCGCGCAATCTAAATCAAAACTTTAAACTTCGCGCGCCTATGCGGCTACGCTTAGTTGCCAATTCGTGTTCAATACGAAATTCATTCATTCAATTATGCAATGTTGCCGCCTTGAGCATTCTCTCCCATCTCACTCTAACACTTAAAAATAGAAAGAGATCACAACCACAAGACACCAGTGTGTTTCTGTCTCAAACGACACACTGGCTTCCGTATCTGGCTTAAATTCCATCTCTGTCTGTTCTATAAAAACGTAAAAATGTGACTGAGTGTGGGTAAAATTTGATACTGTGTGCAAGTACAAATTTTTAAATTTGTTCTAGCGGATAAGCCTGACTTCAGATTTTTAATGAATGAGAATTTGTAAGTTCACGAAAATTACGAGTGTCTACTATGACATGCGCAGTAAACTTGCGCAAATTACGTTTTTGAAATGTTGCTAACTTCAATGTAGTTTCAATTGCTATTAATGGTTGTTTGTTTTGTTTTATTCAATTTTAAAAGTTCAGTCGTTTAAAGTTTTGTGTTTAGTTATTACTTACTGTAAAGTGTAAATTGCTTGGTTTTAAAGTAACTAAAGTTTCTTGAAATGAAATGAATCTATGAAATGAATTCGGAAACGCGTGTAATGTTCGATGTGAAAGAATGTTTAAAGACATTTGGAAATCAAAGTGTGTGAACTGTGTGACTGAGTAACGACTTTACTAATTGGCAAAATAAATACTATCAAGTTTTAGAGATAAATTGATGTAAAACGTTCATCGTCACGCTCATGTAACATCTTTTTTAAAGAAAGATAAGTGCCTACTATGAACTACAATTCAAAAAGTAATTTTTCAATTCATGTACCTATAAAGTAAATCAAAATAAACTATAATGTGCCTTCTGTGTGTTCTGTTATCTGTTCGTGGTAAGAAACGAAGAAAAACTGCTTGTTTACATTGTAAGTACTAATATTATCAATATCGTAAATAATTTGTAGTTAGTTTACACTAGATGGCGCTCAAACGATGCAATTTGTTATGACCGCGATTGTAGCGAAGCAAAGGTTGCCGCAAAAAATCTATAGATGGCAGTACAATCGTACATTTAAGTTGACTCTATTAAATATTAGTTCTTAATTGCTCGATAGATGGCGTTGATCTATTACGTTACGTCACGAACCTGAATCGCGGTGTTAAGATTCTCCGCGGCTATATGACCTCCTCGTGTTTTTTTTTTCTTATCAATGGTATCAAGGTTAGTCTAGATTTCTTGGGCTTGCCTAGGGTCTAGGTTACACGCACGCGACTGAATAAAACCATGGGTTATCCGAAAGGGAACCCTAGGGTCCTGGGACGGAAGGTAAAGAAGGAACTTAGGACTGGGTTTTAGTTAGTAAAAGTCTGACATGCTATTCCACTCCGCCCTAGAGTGCAAGAAATCATTGGCATATTTTCCACCTAAAAAAAATAGCAGGAATAGACTGCAGTCAACCACTCTGCACTGGGCCCGCGCGGTGGATTACCGCCCATTCCATCTCCTAGAGAGGAGGCCTGAGTCCCAACAGTGGGAACATTACAAGGCCGACAATAATCATGTTAGACCGCTGTGTTTCCTCACCTCCACGTCCAATATTGATGAGGATGGCGTTGCTCTTCATCTTGGCGAGGGTGTCCTTGTTGATCATGTGTCTGGTCTCGTTGGTCAGCGGCACTGCCAGCACGATGAAGTCGCTTCGTTCTAGCAGCTGGTCTTGGGTCACGAATTCGGCTCCTAAGGCTTTTCCTGGAAAATAATGACGGTTGGTTTCAAAATTGTTCTAGAAAGAATTTAAATCTTAATATATATAAATCTCGTGTCACAATGTTTGTCCTCAATGGACCCTTAAACCACTTAACCGATTATAATAAAATTCGCACACTATGTGCAGTTCGATCCAACTTGAGAGATAGGATAGTTTAAATATAAAAAAAAGTTAGGTAAAGTAGGGTAGTGTAGGGTAGTGTAAGTGTAGGGTAATGTAGGGTAGTGTAGGGTAGTATAGGGTAGTATAGGGTAGTGTAGAGTACTGTAGGGTAGTGTAGGGTAGGTAGGGTAGTCATTTGACGGGAGCGAAGCCGCGGGTAAAAGCTAGTTGTAATATAGAATTTAATTTTGATTAACTAGTGTTCTCTATAATAAAAGAAGAAACTGACTGATTGAACATACAGTAGTCTAGGGTCGTGAAATTGTGCACATGGTTTTCTCTTAAGGGTCCGTACACACAAACCGGCTCGAATAGGAGAGCAGTTTTTTTACCACGTTGAAAACAGAGTTTTAAGTATTTGTAGTAAGGTTTATTTTTGCATGTGCACCGCATTGTTGTCATAAAAAATGTTTGAACGCGCAGTGCTTCACTTTTTGTTATAATACGTAATGGTGTACAATAAAGAGTATAATAATAAGCTTAGTACGCTTAGTACCTACTAACAACTATAAACATAAGATAGCGACTCTGTTATCGTATTGATATTTTCAGTTATTACGTCATAACTTGTTATTTACCTACTACCTACGTTATTTTCGTAGTTTTATCTAATTGCTCTTGCAGCTTCCTTGCATATTATAAAACAGTGTCCCCCAACGCTATCATATCTGTCTGTACCTACACAATAAACTAGTCTATATGTAGGTATAATATAATATGCACAACGTCATCTAGTCCCAAGCTAAGCAGAGCTTGTGCTATGAGTACAAGACAACTGTCAAGTGCTCATTACATAAACATTTGTCTTGGATGGAAACGAATCCTGGACTGGACCAACAGCTGAGCTGTTGTCGACGAACTCAAAAACCAGTAGTTTTTTAGTAACAGGATTTATTTAGGAGGTTAAATAGGTTAAGGGGGATGTTCCAGCTTAGCCCGCGAAATTCAAATTTTCTTACGTTTTTTGCAATTTGAAAGCCAGTGGTAAGTTGTATAAAGTTAAAAATACTTAAGCGGCTGTAAAACGTAACTAGTTACATAATTATAAACATAAAAATCATTAATACAAGCCTCCAAGCTCACCTAACTGCAGAAACGATTTTTTCGAGGTCAAAAACGTTCCTGCAACTAAGTGAGCTTGGAAACTTGTATTGATAATTTTTATGGTTATAATTATATAACTAGTTACGTTTTACAGTCGCTAAAGTATTTTTAACTTCATACAACCTACCACTGGTTTGCAAATTGCAAAAAACGTAAGAATATTTGAATTTCGCGGGCTACCTTGAACATTCACCTTAAGGGCCTGTTTCACAATTCCGAGTAGGCACTACTCACTGAATAAATTAAAAAATTTGACAGAATTTGTATGAAATTATCTGTCAAGTAAGATACTCGAAACTTAATCATAGGTGGTGAAATAGGCCCATTATAGGTTAAAAGTAACACTTTTATTCGCCAATATTTTAGTAATTTAAAACTAGATTAGGTTTGTGTTTTCTAGCTGCCTACGATAAGAAATACCGAAACAAACTCAGAGATCAATCTCTTCTCAAAGTCCTAAAAAATTTGAAAATCTATAGTGCCTACCTTCAGGCTTCTCCCTGTGGCCGGAGTAGATGAACTTGTCGACTTCGAAGCCTGCCAGCCGCTTGACCACGGCCTGCCCGATGCCTCCCAAGCCGACGATGCCCACGGTACTGCCGCGGATGTCCTGGCCGAGGACCTTGTCGAATCCGATCTCCCATTCGCCTCTGTAATTGGAAAAGTTACACAATGTAATTTTTTGTACTACACTTTTTAAATGGAGGGCATGTTGGAAGGCCTCCCACAAGGTGGACCGATGACAAAGGTGGACCCCTGGCGTGGGACGCGGGAATCCGATGGATGCGAGACGCACAGGACCGATCGTTGTGGCAACACTTGGAGGAAGCTCAAGTTCAGCTGAAAGACGTCCACTACGTCTTTCGGCTGAGATGATGATGATGATGACACTTTTTAAAGTAGGCTCTTGGCTGTTTGAGCGTAACTGACTATGGCTTATATCCACGGACGCGTAGCTTCATAGACGCGTATTCATTATTGTACTCTTAGTGTACACCCGCGTGAAGCGCGCATACAATATTATGAAACTGTGTCATGAAGCGGCATTTTAAAGAGGTATTCCACGAAGCACAACCAAAGAAAGCACAACCAGACGAAGCGCAACTAAAGTATTCCACGAAGCACAACTTTGTGCTTCAAATCCTTCAAATAAAAATTGATTTGAAGCACAAAGTTGTGCTTCGTGGAATATTTTAGTTGCGCTTCGTCTGGTTGTGCTTCGTGGAATACCTCATTTTAAAGATGTATAATACTATATTAGTCTTCGAACTCGGGCACATAGTTTTTTGGCCTGCACTTTCAAGTCAAGATGCCGATAGACCACCACACCAAGATATTTAGTTTTGGAGGTATTGATAATACTGCAACAAAGGTATGGGTATGTCACATATACCATCTAATCTCTACCAATCACTTAGTCACGCGCGCGTTTCAATCGCTACCGTTCAGTTATAATAGATGAATTTAGATGTTATCACAATTCAATTTCAATGTTGAGATTACTTCAGATTGCTACCTACTCCATAACACAGCTTATCTGAGGGAAGTTATGAAAACTGGTGTTATAAGACTGGGTAGGTTTTTTTTTAATTTGTTGAATCATCAGAATAACTTCTCCCTCTCTTGGGCGGAGCGGGAGGGCGTGTCCGACTTTTACTGACTAAACCCCCGTTCCTTCTTTGCCTTCGTTCCTTTCAGAAGCTTACCTCTGGCCCCAGAGGCTTCGACCTTGCTGGGCCCCTACAAGGACTGGATAGGTATACGTACAGAGTTTTCCAATAAGAGGTGTTATTTTGATATTCAAAGAAAAATGGCATTTTTTAATGTAAATGATCGGATTTTTATTCGGATTACGATGAATACGCCTGGCTGGGTTTAAACCGCTGGAATACTACTGTTCAGAAAGGTTCCCTTATCATAATTCTGTTGGCTTACTTGTGAACTTGCTCCAGGTTTTCAGTGAACCGCCTAGCGGCTCCCAGCATGAGGCCTACGGCAATCTCTGCCACGGCTGAAGACAAGACATTGGGCGTGTTGGAGAGCTTGATGCCCCTCGCTCTCAGCTCGTCCAGGTTGCAGTGGTTGTAGCCGGCTGATACTGTCGCTACCAGCTTCAGTTGAGGACCTGGAATGAAATAATGCTAGGCCTGTATTTCCCGAAGAGCTCGTTTAAAACGGGAACTACATTAGACCGATGCACACGTGGGTCACGCCTGATTTGTACAAAAAATGGCGTCGCGTGACTTTGATCTAAAGTAGGTCCATAAGTCTAGTTACCGAATAAAATGTATGGAGACTGACGCGCCCAGATCGGCGTACGTGGCCCACGTGTGCGCAATATAGTTCTACCTTTGGTTTCTACCGTTGGTTTTGTTATCTTTGCTGCTTTGGTTTGGTATTTTGTAGGGTATCAACCTAAGCCTTTTTTGAGGTAGTATATCAACAAATTACTCCTCGAGGTCGGGGCGGAGCGAGAGGGAACGTCGATAAGTCGTGAACGAAGTATTTTGAAGACTTCCCATAAAAAAATCATGCTTAGCTACTTTCCAACTGTAAATAAGTCATACAGGTGAGCTGGGGGCGGCAGTCGTAAATATCGGCTTCAATGGCATAACTATCGAAGTATTAAGATTAGGTTGACTGCATAGTGATAATGTATTGTATAATCCAAGTAATCTCAAACTTGTTAACTTCAAAGATTCGATCCTAATCTCCTATCAAAGAGGAGAATACAACGATAAAACTTGCATCGATTGTCTTGATAAGTAATACCTACAATTTGCCGATATATTATATTGAGTGGTGATAACATAGAAGATAAGTAAATAAACTCTCTGAAGAAGTAAAATTGGGTGTGTCACAATTCTGCCAAATCCTCTATATCATCGGTCAACAAGACGCATGACGAAGCAACCATCAGTTGGCACATGACGGACATCCCACAACGACGCAAAACGGTTTGGTGAATACCTTCATTACACAGTTTCACTCACAGCTAAGGAGTTCCATCCCTTGCTTGAATTTGTTTCCTTTTAATATGTCTTTCAAGAATGAATAGAATATTAATAAACGTACTCCATCGGCTACACACTCACTTACCATCAGATGACCAGCATGACATATTATAGGTACTATGCCTAGTCGTCAGATGAGTGTAACATTGATAAAAAATCAGGTGCCACCTAACAGTAGGATAACTTGACTTTGAATAAGGTCGAATTAAGCCGTATAACTTGTTCAACCAGTCTAGGTTTACCAGGCTTGTTTTTGTAAGACCTAGCTGTGAAAAGCTTTGGAGATATAATAATTAACTTAGGGGTCTTTAAGTCAAGTCTAGGCAAGCGTGCTCCATCGTCGACCACATTATCGCTTACCACCAGGTGAGATGGTGGTTAAACGCGAGCATATGCAGAATAATAAAAAAGAAATTACCAGCTCTGTCCAAGAGTTCCTTGCTGATAGGAAGGTTGGAGCTCCACACGAGGGCTGAACATCCTGGGATGAGCTTCAAGAGGTCCTCCTTAGCCAGGGTCCGGCCCTCCTCGCCGAAGTTCAGGTATTTCGTTTGGAGGACTGTGAAACTGATAACTGTGTTAGTTTAATTCGTAGTGGAGAAGTGAATACTGCAGACGATGCATTAATCTTGGTTGTCTACTGGGCCTCAGTAATTTTAAAGCTATATCATATATACGCGGTCTTCCTTTCCGATTCCATTTTGTTGGAGAGATTGTAATCGATAACCATTGAAACCACCTGATATCGGAATCGTTATGAGGTAAACAGCCTTGTATTTGTCTGCTGAAGAATATTGGAAAATTGGTGATGATTAGGTATAAAAAACCATTGTGCTTCACCTTTTATCAGCTGTGTTGGGGTCGGCTTCCAGTCTAACCAGATATGTGGCTGTATATTAGTATTTTTTATGTCACGAATGCTTATCTAACCTCCACAACCCAGTAATTGGACAACACGATATCCCCTTGTCAAGACTGGTGTTAAGGTAGAACTATATTTGGCCCACGTGGGTCACGAACGCCGATCTGGGCGCATCGGTTTAGTTCGGTCAGAACTAGACTTGTGGAGCTACATTAGATCCACGCCACGCGGTTTCGCTCTACGTACAAATCAGACGTGGCCTACGTGTGTTTTGTCGGTCTAATGTAGTTCCTGCTTCAGCTTTGGTAGCTTCTGACTGTTCAAAAGGACAAAGGTCTATTCTAGATTCAATTCTACATGTTTTCCGAAAACTGACTGACATATCAACGCACAGTCGATACTACTGGGCCTAGGAACATGTTTTGCTCCAGGTTTCCTTTAATGACCTAGTCGTCTACGTCATAAAAGGAAATAGGTACACTAAAGGTAGCCTTTCGAACCGAGCGTCTATAGCGTCGAAAGTCGTTCCCTAGAATTTCATACATTTGCATAGAACATCTATCTGTCGCTCTGTCGCGGCGTCACTGACGCTATAGACGCTCGGTTCGAAAGGCTACCTTAAGAAGGGATTTTCGGAAATTCAACTTTTAAGGGGGTGAAACGGCATTCCAAAGTTTGTGATGAGAAACCAACATACACCGAAGCTAGTGAGGTAACAAATTGATTAAATATTATAGTACATAATAATTATCTTGTTATTTGTTTAACCTTGTCAACAAAGTGTTGACACTTAGTTAAGTACCGTACGTTATATTTGTAACAGAGTAAAACAATGTTGAATTGAAAATAGATATAATCCATACTTATACTTCAGAAGTGCCTCCTAATTGATTCTAGTTATCTACGAGTATATGTAAACCTACATCTAAATAAAATTGAAGTGTCTGTTTGTAGGTAATATCGAAACAATTGTTTTTTGCTAAATAGGTAAGTACTTACATATGAAAGTATATTCGATAGGTATCTATATTTATTTGCTTGTTCCGGTTTATCTCCGAAACGACCACAAAATTGATCCAGTCGTTGCGCATGAATGATGTTATTTTAAAAGGAATTTCTTTTAGATAACTCATGTTATGTCCCTATAACCAAGGCTTGTTTTACATGCAGAATTAAGCCCCGTATTCATGGTAAACATTTCTTTAACAACAGTTGATGAACGGCAAGAATGTTGCTGGAAACTTTGTTTAAATCAGTATGGGTTGTCCACACGGCAGTCCGCTCATTGAGCGAGAGCTTGTCAACATGCTGTTGTCAACTCTGCAACACACAGTGTTGCCAGCAACATGTTGACAGCAACTCCGCAACACGTTGATTCAACTTTGTTGCTAAACAAATGTTTACCATGAATACCAGGCTTTAGGGTTCAGGCAAAAAAAATACTTCTCAAAAATTGCATTATGCTGTTCTACGAGTGGCGCAGACAAAATCGCGGGCACTAGCTAGTATCTAATAATATTTAGCTGAATATTTTTTGTTAAGAATTTACCTGTTCCATGTTTTCTGTGATTTAACAAGCATAATAAATAACTCGCACGTCATGTCTGATAGGTATACCAATTATATTAATTGCCACTTTTTATTTACGTAGATCCGAATGATGTGAATAACTTGAGATGGCCTTGTCCAAAACACATTAATAGGTCATTACCATCGCGAGACTACAGCCAGCTATTTTTGACCGACCACTGCAAGTGAGAAAGCATTTAACTGGCTTCAGTAAAATGTTTTAATGCCTTCATTATGTACGTATTTTAAACTACACTTGATGAGAATTTATGACCAGTTGTTCAGTCTAAAAGATAATAAGTTAGGTGCTTGATACTGACGCGTTCAGTCATCTTTTGCTGATAATTTTCTCGCAAATAACCAACCGGGTCGAGAAATGATTGCTCGAGATATGAAATAAGTATTACGGATGAAATAACATGCGTTTTAAAATAAAATATAAATAGTACTCACTGTTCCTCCAAAACTTTTAATCCACTGGCCGGAAAGTCATTTGAAGACACTAAAACCTTTAGATTTTTCGTCATTGTGCTATGGGCAAGGCAGCTTGCCGGTAACGCGACACCAACTAACAGCAACACTGCTACATAATGTACAATCATTGTTTATGTAACCACTTCAAAGATATCGTATCTCGAAATCAAAAGATAAAATACGTATTGCTATGAAGCGGTCCGGAGAGGTTGTGTGACCGGCTGTATAGATTCAAGGCCTTGGGTCCAGAAAAAAAATGAAGCGGTCAGTCTACGATTGGCGGGAATATGGTCAGTGCTCTTGATTAGTTATGCTTCGTGTTTATAATTTTGCTAAAGGTTACGTGCGTTTGATAAACCCAGTGGAACATAACTAACTATATATGTATATATATATATATATATATTTGTTTACACTGATTAATGTTGGTATTGCAACTTATTCAATAGTTATCTAATACGACTATATGACATACCTACTTTGAAACGTGGCGCACGTTTTTCAAATGTTTGTAAGATTATTTCCAACATATATGTTAATTTACGGAATTTTCAGGGTGGGTTTTGGAAGTTTTTATATTTGACCAATTAGAAAACCTTGCGTTAAACAAGCCTGTCTTATGCATAGAAAATATTTGGATATTTTAGCAACCTGCTAGAATATCAACATTGTGTGACAATTTGACAAATGTGAAAATACCTTTGACTAGAGAACCACAGATCACCAATTTTTGTTTGACAAAAGCTTTGTGAAAAGGTGACATCACGATGACATTCATAAAAAAGTTAATGAACACTTGCGAAAATTCCGGTTGGCATCGCATCTTAAGCGGATTTTGTGCAGAATGCGTATGTCGCTTCATGTTTTTTTTTATAGGTATTTATTTTACAAAACTTACAGACTAACAAACCAAACAAATGATATTGAAGTGAAAAATCACCCGATACCTAACGCCCCTCTATGTTTATTTACCGACGCGACGCATCGAATAAGTAATAGATAAGTCTTAGTATAATGTAATACTTATTAACAAAAAGCTTATCACAAACCTCCCTCAACACACATAGACGTAAAAAAGTCGATAAAAATAAAGTAAGTATCCTCACTATATACCTACAAGTTAAATTCATGAATCCCCGACCGGTCGCATGAGACCGCGCTGTTATTGTCTCTTGGAAGTCTATTATAACCTAAGTGCACTTCTTATTGAAAAAAACATTCCGCCCATAATAATTAATTAGTCTATGCGAAAGCATAGCGAAAGGCACCTACACCAAATAATTGATCGCTGACGTAATGCCATTAGTTTAGTGTAATGCTAAATTAGCAAGGAGTCCAGAAGCCCTACCACAAGCTCTTAACGATCCTTTTGATGACGTAAACTAAACCGTTAAAGAGATGGAGCTAAGGGCGTGGATCCATGTCTACGCTGCGGCGCCGTTTGCCGTGCAACGGTACGGCACCGCCGCCGGCGGATGGCGCGGCGCCGTGTGCGGCACGGTACCGCGAACGGTGCACCGTCCATTGCTCCTCAGTCGATCGAATCAACAGCGAAATATCGACTGAAAGGAACTGAACTTTTTTTGAAAAATCTTCGAGATTCGATTCGAGAATTGAATTGTTTTCATAGGTAAGTTGGTATGGAACCCTCAGTGCGCGAGTCCGACTCGCACTTGCCCGGTTTTTTAGATGAAATACTGCTTGTAGGAGATAAACAGTTACTATTTCTTTCTTCAACAATTAATATTTCTTGTGATGTACCTATAATGTGTTTCTTTTTCCCAACCAGGTTATAACACATCACCTATATTTTAGATTTACAGTATTGGCCGGCAAAAACCGCGCTATTTCGAAATGAATACCTACATTCTACATCTAATCTATTTTCATGAATAAGTCTATCAAATCGTGTAAATCACATCAAAATCTGTCACGTAGTACAGGCGTGACTTTGTTTTATACTATATATTACTTAAAATACCAAGGAGACCTATCCACTCATAAGATAATAGCTCTTGTGAGATTTTAAGTGAGAGTTATTAATTATGAGAGTCATGTTTTGACTGTCGTATTTCACAGTGTTCCGGTTTCATATAGTTTTGCTAATATTATCACTGTAACGTGCATTTCATTGCTATACGCCACAATTTGTAGTGGGCCTATTCCCCAAACAAAATAAATTGTCTCCTTTTCGGCACACAAGCTATTGCCGATTCGGCACCAATAAGTATTTTGGGCAGGCTATTGGTCCGGGTCGGGAATAGCTTGGGTGCCGAAAATCTGGGTACTGAAACGGGAATACAGCTCCGTCCAAAGTTCACATGTCCGTATCGTAGGTAAGCATCGGATGCATTGCATCCAACAGATCGTAGTAAGTATTTTTTGTGTAGAAAGTCACACAAGTACGTCTACTGGTTCGCACTGATCGCTCATCTGCAGTGCTAGCACCGATACTCCGAGAGGTGCCTTTCGCCATGCGTGCCGACGACGTCTTTCTTCTTCGCTTTCCTCCATTTTCACAAACGCATTCCGCACCTACAATCACTGCGAAAATCCGAATGAAGTGGCATCAGCAATTAGATTGCTGGTACTTATGTCGGCAAAACGGATCGCTGCTGATACAGTGGTCACATTACGAAAAATTAATCCGTTTGATGCGATGCGTCCCTGGTCAGGATACAGTTATGTCACATTATTACAATATTTAAGTTGAAGAAGCAGTCCTTGATATAGTATATTGTATTAGAGATATGTTTTTGCATGCTTATCTTTTCCCAGAGATCTGGTAAATACCTACAGGTGTTACGAAGTTCCATGATGAGATAAGTACGTAAATACTCCATTGATAAGATTGCGTTTTGCAATATATAGTGCAAGCTGTCAAATTCCTATGCAAACGAAGGAAGCGCCGGAAAGATATCTGCACCACTCGCCAGCCGTGGTTTGAGGTGGGAAATCAACTTTCCATCTTCCGCTCTGGATGGAGTGAGAGGTCTCCACAGTGTCTCAAGATAAAGGTCTATGACAGGGTGTGTTGCCAGTGATGACATGGCTCGGAAACGTGGTCGCTCACAATGGGCCTCATCAGAAGGCTTAAAGTCACCCAAAGAGCAATGAAAAGGGCTATGCCCGGAGCTTTCTTGCGTGATCACATCAGAAATGAAGATATCCGCAAGAGAAGTTAGGTTACCGACATAGCCCAAAGAATCGCCAAACTAAAGTGGCAGTGAGCAGGACACATTGTTCGTAGAACGGACGGTCGATGGGGACTGAAGGTTCTGGAGTGGCGGCCACGTACCGGAAGACGCAGCGTTGCAAGGCCTCCCACAAGGTGGACCGACGACCTGGCGAGGGTCGCGGGAATACGATGGATGCGAGACGCACGGGACCGTTCGTTGTGGCGACGCTTGGGGGAGGCCTATATCCAGCAGTGGACTCTCTTGGCTGAGATAATGATGATGAAGTGAGAGGGTGTATTAGACTTACGGACTAAAACCTACCTGTGTTCGTTCAGTTGCCCTTTGCTTTTTAGGGCCGTGGTAACTCTTTCGAACATTTCCGCAGTCCAATAATGTGTGGCACTGTTTTAAACTACCTACTATTGGGACATCGAACCAGTTTAAACGAAATCCAAACAAACAAAAAATAAATATAATTGGTATTATAAGTTTATTTTAACTAATTCTACTTTAATACAATCGAAGAATACAAAAATATTTGACTTTCAAAGTTAAATGCGACACCTGTATACATCATTTTATTTCAACCAGACTGAAGCGTAGATATGTATGTCTCCTTGAAGACAGAGTGGGTAGTCCTTCAGTCCTTCAGCAAGGGAAAAGCATGGGCTTGCCTTGCAGGGCCAGCAACACGTTCTGAGCTGATATCGACGCCATCTTGTTCCTGGTGTCCACGGTGGCACTGCCCAAGTGTGGGACGATGTCTGGGAAAGAAGTAGAATTTTAAGAACTAGTAACCAATTCAACGTTTTAACTTGCCGGCTTCTATCTATACAAAAAACAGTAATAAACGAAAAATTACTTTAATTTCAGAAGTCGGTGTTTCTGGTTTTGTTTCTAGATTATCTAATTTTTTTCACTTTTTAGTTGTGGTACCCCTCAGCCAAAATAGTGTGCAAGTTCTTTAGTAAGATGCGTATAAACATATAAGCTCATTTGAAGGGTTCTCTCGATTTCTCCAGGATCCCACCATCAGACCCTGACCAGATGACCATACCATGGGATCACCTGAGAAGATCATTTCTAGCAAAAAAGAATTTTCCAAATAGATCCAAGTGTCTTCGAGTAATCGGACAATAAACCTTCCGGAAAAAAAATCCGATGAATCGCGAACCTCCTTCTTTTTTGTAGTAATGAGAAAAAAGAAAAGAACCACTAGGTTCTATTTTTACTACTACAAAGGAAGGTCAAATAACGTAAACATAGAACGACAATAGGTAAGGAACCTCTTACTTGAAATGACCAAGGAAGTATTCTACAAGTTTTTTATCTGCTACAGTAACAGTACAAGGGGCTTTTTATCAGCTATTTAGATCTATTTCTAGGCTCAGGTTTTATTTTACAAACCATATTGTTAAGTACATACAACCTATAAATAAATAGCAATGCCTGTGATTTAAACGAAATAACAGTTGATATTATTTTCAGCTACCACGAAGTCCAAACGCATGAGATGATGAGATGCCACTATTACTATTTTGTTCAATCATCAAACACCTTCTCCCACTCCAACCGAAGTGAGTGGAAGTGTCAGACTTTTACTTACTGACTGAAACACATCCATTATCCTTTGTGTTTTAAGATCGTGGTGTCTCTTTAGTACAACCCTGAAGCCCTGGGAGGCATGCCCTAGTGGGCTCAACACTCGCTGATATCTCTTTGAAGAACGCGTTGAGCAGTACTCGTCCTTAAGTCAGCCTTGGTCCTTACCGTCGACCTGTCAAATAGACTGCCACCTTTTTGCCCATCAGTACCTATTACGTGATAGAAAACTTCCGATGACCTTGAATTCAATGGATGCGAGACGCACAGGACTGTTCATTGTGGCGACACTTAGAGAGGCCTATGTCCACCACTGGAAAAGATGATGATGATGAATGAGAAAACTTCATCTCAATATCTGATTACTTACAGCAGTTAGGTAGTGAGACGAGGGGATGGTCTTTACTCAGGGGTTCCGGCGTCACCACGTCCAGTCCGGCCGCGAATATCTGCTTCTCTACCAGTGCCGTGTACAGGGCGTCTTGGTCAACTATCTCTGTAAAGATTGGAAAGGTATACATTAGCCATAAACTTAACGTCAACACGATTGCTTTACTGATTGCTTTTGGAATTGGTTAAGCACTCCATACCTAACGCATTTTCTATCACAGTCCAAAAGTTTTGAAGGAGATTTCTAACACATGACTCAATTTTTTTTTAAATTCTTCAAATAAAGAGCCCATTTATTATATTCTGTAACTGACTATGTATTTCATTGGGCCCAAAAGTAACATAACTCTTGTGAGTGGCAGTCCGAAGTCGCGATTTGTGTTACGTGTACGGACTATGGTCTCGGTTAAGGCAATAACCATGTCGGTCCCATAGACTTGAGTGATGTGATGTGATGTGATGAATTTAATCATGAGTGAACACAGACTCGCTTTGGCATTGTTAGTTAGTTGAGGTAGGTAAGTGTCTTTTAGTTAATAATGAGTACAGAAAGATAAACGATATTTCTAAGAAAGCTTTTTTTAATATCAGCTAATGCACTTACCTCCTCTCGCAATGTTGATGACGACAGCTGTATTCTTCATCGTCTTCAGAGTGTCGGCGTTGATGAGGTGTCTGGTCTCCTGCGTGAGAGGACACGCGAGGATCACGAAGTCGCTCTCTCTCAGGAGCTGGTCGATTGGCACGCGTTCTGCTCCGAGCCCCTTTGCTGTAATAGAAGGATGAGGATTGTTCAATGTAAATGTAACAATTGTATAACAACTATTTAATATCGCAAGTTAATGTAAATATCAAAAAGAAATCCAGCAAGTGAGTCTGAGTGCACAGACAAGCCAGAACCGATCCCTCTGGGGCAAATGTACAAGGAGACCCGACCTCAGATAAACTGGGAAGAGGATTGGACAAAGAAAAAGAAGAAGAAGAGTGCGGACCAAGTAATCAATAGGGCAAAAATCTGGGCCTCTTGCTATTAATTCAGATAATAAACTACACGGTGTCACATGCCTTCGAATTTTTGGTTCTAGGACACGCCGGATTCCTAACGATGTTTTCTTTCACCGTTTGGAGAGCAGTGGTGATGAAATAAATTAGGTAGGTACACCAAGTAATTCGTATAGGTTTGAACCCGCGACCTACAACTCTTAAGTCGGACTGTGGTCGAAGCCGTTACTTACTAGCCATTGGGCCACCAATGCTCAACTGAGAATGCCTCAATTATTGACTTATAGATCTTTATTTAAATAAAAGTCTTGTAGTAGTATAAGTAATTTACACGGTTGGTTTAGAATTGTGTATCGTAAGTCATTCCGTAAACATAACTTTATGTTTGACTATTTTTTTTATCAGTAAAAGAACAGTTAATAAAGAGAGATAAGTTAGAACAACACACAATGGCGCGTTGATAATATTATGCTCAGTCATTGCCCAGTAGTCACATCACATTTATACCTAAATTCAAAGTCAAAAGCAAATATTTTATTGTCATTCACACAACTGTAGTATCGATAATAAAAACAAGTTTAGTAAAGAAAAAATTACGCCTAATTTAGTTCATAATGCCGCTTAATTATTTTCAGTTATATACCTACCTATGTACGAAGTAGGTACACAATTGTACGAGTAAATAAACTGTGTACATACTAATTTTCAATTATTTTTAAATTTAGGTAGTTTTCTTTTTTCAAAAACATAATAAGTAATATTTAATTTAAACAAATAATAAAATAAATAACGCAGCGCTGGTTTTGTAGCGCCCGCTGTAATTCTGTGTATAGTAGAATGGCTGGCAATTCCATCACTACCGAGATCTAACACATACCTTGAGGCTTGTCACTTCGGCCGCTGTAGATGAACTTGGCGACGTCGAAGCCCCTCAGTCTGCGGAGCACGGCCTGGCCTACACCGCCGAAGCCCACGATGCCCACTGTGCTGCCCGCGATGTCCTGGCCTACCATCCATTGTACGCCGTACTTCCACTCGCCTCTGGAATGCCCAGGTTAAGGTTTAATTTTGTACTTAGCGATATGTGAATAGACATTTAGATAGTTGGGGCTCTTCCGTAACAGGTAGGTATGGGCAGGCCTCCGTCACTCCATGTACTTGCGCGCTATAAGTGCCTACCGCCCAGCCGAGCGGTCTCGGTCCGCTTGCGGATCAAATTCAGTGCGGTTTTCGCAAGCGAAGCGCGCGCCCTCCGTTCAATTTTAATAGTGCTGTTCGTTCGTACGCGTATTACGATGCCGTGTGGTGCCTTGTGTGCTGTAGATGGGTGTAAATCAAGCAAAAGAAGGGATAAACACCTAACATTATTCCCTTTACCTGTCAAACAACGACGAAACTTATAAAATAAATATTTTATAAACGATAGAATTTTAAATTTTAAACTGTAATTAATTATAAATAACTTGTAACTATAAGTCAGAACATTCACAGTTCTGAATAACATAAACACAAAAAGTCATGTTAATTTAATTTTATCGAAGAGGCAGCCCTGCGATTGCTGCGGGTTCGCGCGGTGCGAAGCAATCACAATTGTACGCTTGTGCATTTAGGCACATTTTAGCATGCAATGGTTGCTGACGCGTTGGAGTAGGCTAATAAAGCAGTAGGTATTGTAATTTTTCTACTGAGTGAAGTATCTGTTACGTAGTAACTATTTAGTAATCTGTGGTATGGGTTAGAAGCAATTACATTGTCAAGAGCGTAATCTCAAAAAAATAAGAAGAAACATAGAGGAGTTGTTGATTTGGTACTAGTACTGTAGAGTTAAGTATGCGAAAGGGGGAGTAAAGTCGTAAGAGGAGGATGCTCCGACTAGAAGGGCGTAGTGTGATCGGGTCTACTGCCTGGTAGTTGTTTTCGGATTATTGTCTGTATTCTAATCGCGCGGCGGAGGACTCTGATACCGCGATGTAGGAGGTTGTCCTTTAGTTCCTATATAGCGGCATAGATGGCACTACAGTCTTAAAAATGGTAGATGATAAATGATGATACTAGTTTCATGGAAATAAGATATCTAGATAGTTAGGTATCTACTGAAATTATTTAACGATAGATAGGGAACGCACTTCATAGATATCGTTTGCTATTTATACACATTCATGACATTATCACAATATTATAAAGACGGTAAATGTGCGTGTGCCGTAGATATATTTGTTACTCTTTCGTTCAAACGGTAAAACAGATTTGGATGAAACTAGAGAAATTTAGCATAATGTATGCATAAGAATACCATATAGGGTAGGCAGCCGCTCCTCGTAAAATACTGGTATTCAGCTAAATCCGGCTTGACTGGAAGCCGACTCCAATATAGTTGGGAAAAAGGCTAGGCAGATGATGACCATATAGGCGAGGCGAAGCCGCCGGCAGAAGCTAGTAATAACAATAATACATGAAAATAGAAATGGTAGGCAGATAGACGACATTAGATTACCTACACTTCCGTAGTTGATGACAGTGTATTCAGTTGATTGGTAGCAAGGGCAAATTTATAATAAAAGGCCCCTAATGAAGCACTATATACTACACAACAAACAAACTTCTCTTATTTGTGAATATGTAAGCTCCTATTATAGAGAAGAAAAAATACCAACTCTATTTAAAATACATGGGCCAGCAAGCGAGTCTAGTAGGCAAGTCTATACTAGAAGACTTCGGAACACTAAGTAGCCCTCTGCCATGCCAGGAGGGTTTTCACGCATATTATTAGCTTAGGAATAGAATGTAAAATATACTTGAGAAGAAATTTGATACCTGCTGGATAGAACTTGCTTAGGGCGGGAAAAACTAAGCAAATAAACCATTTGCTTAGTTTATCCTGCCCTAAGCAGCAGCAGCTAATGCCTAATTCGCATATTAAAAAGACGTACCCTTATGGGTGTGAATGGTCAGGCCTGAGCTTCAGAAAGGTGGTGCAACCAGGGACGCTGTTGGAAACAGCATTTAGTAGCTTAGCGGCCTCCTGTACCCTCTGGCCACAGCTAACCGCGGCGCGAATTGCGGCGCGGTGTGAGGCGCGGCAAGCGGTGAGCGGCGAAAACAAATGGTCGAAAACCTATGAAGTATGCCACAGCTACCGGCGGCGGCGCGCGGCGTCGCGAATTGCGGTGCGACTTGCGGCGCGGTGAGCGACGCGCGGTGCGCGGCGGCTCGGGCGGCGCGCTGTGCGAGTGAAACAAATGCACTAGCGAGTATCGAGGTGGCCACAGCTCAGAGCGCCGCGCGCGGCGGCAGCGGTGGACGCATTTGGTCATCGCGCGACCGAAACAAATAATTTTGTTTTTTACGCGCGTTCTTATAATTGAAAATGGATACAGAAGAATTCATTGCTGAAATACTGTGTAGACAGACTGAGTAGAGTAATAAAAAAAATGTAGGAAGAAATAAATCATAAATTTCCTGGTAATTGTGGTAAGTATTTATTACCTATTTTTTACAAGTAGGCAATTTAGTTAGATAAGTATGGCATTTTAACACAATGAATTTAATTTCGTAGATATTTACGGTTTCACTGATTTATACCTACGAGTTATTTGTGTATTCATGTATGAGAATTAGGTATGTAGGTACTTTAGCTATAGTCTACAGATTATTGAAATAATGTTTGAATTGATATCGTATTGTAGTTGCTTGAATCGTAGCTCGATTATTCCCTCTTGACCTGCGTACGCTATTGTGATTATTCGAGTCTCCAAACTGCGAAACAAACTGCTGGAAATCTTCATCTCTGTCTCCATCTCCGTGCCACTTTTCATAGGGCCATTTTAATAGTTCAGCCGTTCTCTAAATACGTCCACCGCTGACGCCGCCGCGGTCGCAACTAGTCGAGGCTCGAGCTGTGACATACCACCGCAAGTCGCGCCGCCCGCCGCGCCTCCCGCCGCGCCGTGCGCCGCGCCGCCTGAAGCTGTGGCCAGGCCGGTAGAGGAGCGTATCCTTTTCAGACGTATCTTATAAGACCAGGATCCTCAACAGCAAAATAACGTCGGAGAAAAAAACCACATTGGGATTGGGAGTAATAAATGTCCTATATAAAATTTTTTATGTAGTTTCTTGCCGTTCCTTCTCCATAGGAAATGGCCATTTGCAACAAACGCACTGTTCCAAATGTCGTCGTTTCCTATGGAGTCGCTTCTGACATTTTATAAGTGTCCGCCTTTAAAACGTCAGAAGCGATGCGATACGTTTGAGTTTGTTCATTTCAGATATCATACTCACGATTCCAATTCTCGTACTCCTTCCTTGAACCTCCGTGCAGCGGCGATGAGAAGTCCCACAGTGATGTCGGCGACAGCATCGTCCAGCACTTGGGGAGTGTTGCCCAGGAGGATGCCGCGCTTTTTGATCTCGGGGATGTCGATGTGGTCGGTGCCAGAGGACATGGTCGATACCACCTTTAGTTGAGGACCTGGGAACAGTGGTTTTAGGTTAAATGGCCTTTTTTTCTAAAGCTTTATGAGGCTGTATTTCCAGCTGTTCAATGTGGGGTGTAAAAGCAAGATAAAACAAAAAAAAACATTACATAAAAAAATACAGCCGAAGATAGAACCTCCTCCTTTTTGAAATCGGTTAAAAAGCATCGTTGTTGATTGGTGCGATGATCAGCAGGAGTTTGCTGGATGTTCTTTTCTATATATCTTTCTTTGCCTCTAATATTTTTTTTTTACATTTTCTTACATAAGAGTATCAAGTGTGACTGTGCGAAGCCTTGTCATCAATCAGTCTTTACAGCCTAAGATCTCAAAAGTTTTGTAAATTGTTATATTAGGTGCGAAATCATCGTAATGACTTCTCCCTCTGAAACTTGAAACTTGTTAAACTTTTACTGACTAAAACCCACTCCTGTTACTTCTTTGCCTTTGTTCCAGGGCCTCAGGGGTTTTCATTCGTGCAACTCATTGCTCTAGTGACCCTGCTGGATAGATAGTGTGTTTTATAAAATTATGTAAGGAAGTTAGAACGCACCTGCCAAGTCCAGTATCTCCCCAGTAAGCTTGTGTTTGGTGTTCCATATTAAGGCGTCGAAACCTTTGATACTCTGCTTGATGTCTGGTAGACTCTGAGGCTCGTAGTCCATGTTCATTAACACTACAGGTTCCACACTGCGAACAATAATTATATCTACATTTCTATACTACTTAATGTTTTATCACCGACACCATCTCAGCCGAAAGACTTCCACTGCTGGACATAGGACATAGCGTCGCTACAACGACCGGTCCTGTGCGTCAATTTTTGTTTGCAACGAATAAACTCAAAATCTACCGGACCCGTTTAAAAATTCCGTCACCATTAGAACGCTACTTTATCATTGAATGACATAGGTTTATTTTCTAGTTTCACACAGGCGAAGCTGTTGGCAGAAGCAAGTTAATGATATACAGAATCCAGCCAAGAGCCCCGACGAAAACCAGGAAAGACCTTTAGCCCGATTTAGAAGGCGGCACTCCTGGTAGCGGCTCATATTGTTAGTAAGTTTCTCTCTAAAGAGCCGGGTCCACTGCCTTGGACTCAGGTTTCTTCTTTTTACAGAAGAAGCATACACCTGCTCGATATTGGTGCCTGTAGCGGCGTTACCTGGGTTTTCGACGCTTAGGGCGCACTGAACAATCGCCACCCCCTCTATTTTTATTAGAGTACCTAAGTATAAAAAATTGTTAAATACACACTACAACCACATTGCACATGGGGTTGGGTAAGTACGAGTATGTATGCATAAAAAATAAGGGAAATGATCGTACTTATATTTTTACTTACTTGTCATTTTTTAAAACTTCTAAACCGGCGACTGGATAATTTGAGTACATAATAAGAACTTTTATCGGCGACATCTTAGGATATTATTTTAACAACCAAAAAATTAAAAATAGAATTTAGTAAAATTATTAGACACTTATTTAATTAAGAATGAGTAGGTAAGTATTTCACAGAGTTCCTCTGATCAATGGTTCAGACAGCAGAGATGTTATTAGTTCATTATACCTAAGTATTTTATTATATGTAGGTAGGTAGGCACATCAATGCCGCATTGTTTTACCAAATGATAGGTTTACATAGTAAATTACGTTGTTACCGTATCGATACCAGATCAATAAATTGCACCATTTATTAGGATGTTACGTCATGATCTTTATAAAGTTATGTTCATGGCAAAATTTTGATGTCTAGACATCCTAGTGCCATGAAAAACTTCTGGTTCCTACAGGATGGAGCCACAGCGTACGCAGTCCGGCCCAATATAATTTTATTGCACCGTTAGTAGTTCAACTCACTTCCCAAAAACAGTGATGTTGACTGACCACCAAAATCGCCTGATTTGATGCCACTGGATCTTTTCTTATGGAATTTTTTGAAGTACAAAATCTACATCATAAACCACAGATTGTGATTAAAAATTCAAGTCTACTCAAGGCCAATATTCGATGCTGAAAATGAGCTCAATTCGTCACTTTTACCTATGTGTATGAAAGTATAAGTATCTAGGACCCTGGGAAGGCGTAGGTACAACAGGTGAAGTCAACTCACAGAGACCTCTCAGGTGCTTTTTGTAGAACATGGTTGGTACCAATCAGATCGCGTAGGTACAGGGATACTGTTATGTAGGTACACGTTATGCTAGTGCACTCTCAAGGACAACCTTCGGTTGTTGGGAAACTATTCGGTAAGGTGGTCATAGCCCAAGGGGCAATCTCTTTCAGACAACCTTTGAATGGACTGAATGAAAGGAGACAGATTTAAGGCTGTCAGTGTAACAACAAACATCAGAAATAGGTAATACCAAGAGAACGACTGACGAGTATTCTCATCACGCGTTAGCGCTTATCATCTGAATATTTTTTTAACCGCGGGCTTTACAACATAACATTTGAACTTGACACTTATAATGAACGAGTGATGATGAATGACAATGATATTGAAGTGTTGGTAACCTTGACTTTGAGAAAAGCGACATCTAGTGACGGGTAGCAAAAATAACGCATCCTGTACTAAAGATACAAAACTGTATTTTCCATAACACATGGTTACTCACTTGTTTTTTAATAACTTCAAACCGGCGGCTGGAAAACTTTTGTTGACAATAAGTACGCGGCCCAGAGACATTACGTCTATTTATTTTAACACAACTAATGAAAAAAAAAATAGTACTACGAGTGGTGTATTTGCTACGAGTGATGATGATACTACTGTCAAACCTCGTCATTCATAATCTGAATGTTACTTGTTACGTAACCTTTACCTACCATGGTCGTTGCCATTGTCAAATGGAAACGCCATCTAGTGCCGAGTAGCAAAAGTTAATGAGCATAACTGTTTTCCGTTAGACTCATAGATGGCATTAGCTGTTTATGCTTCAGTAATATAAATAGTTTCAAGTGAACTTGATAACAAAGTTCTGTATCGCTCGTTACACTTCAGACACTGGGAATACGATCTAGGCCGCAAAATAAATTATTTCGACCGCCGCAACATCTTTTCGTATTTTATAATGTTAGAAATTTCGCACATTTTTTATAAGTGGCCAGTGTTTAAAAAAAAAATTGATAGACTAGAATTTATGATATTCTCGTTCACTTAAATCTGTGGGTTTTAATTTTTTTTTGTAGTTAGCAGGTTGAGACCTATATTTCATTGCGCCTGTTATTTTATATTATTATCGAACACAAGGAACTTCGTTTTTATCCTGGTACATCTATACTAATATTGAGGTAAAATTTGTAAGTTTGTAGGTTTGTAAGTTTGTATGTAGGGGGTAATCTCTGGAACTACTGGTCCGATTTGAAAAATTTTTTCAGTGTTAGATAGCCCATTTATCGAGGATTGCTATAGGCTATATACCATCACGCTACGAACCACGGGAGCGGAGCAGTAACGAAAAATGCGGGTGAAACCGCAGGGGACAGCTAGTATTACATAAGCCGTCATGTTTATTTTTTTATTTATTTTTTAAATTACTTTCTAGTAATGACTAATGAGAGTTGGATTTCATAATCAATGTTTTATTTGTTTATCATAAACTTGAATTCATTGTAAATCTCATATTGAGCACAGAAGTAGCCTTTATAAAAACATGTTATTGTGTACCTAATGGGCGATCTTATCGCACAGGTTTTATGTAATTATCTCCCAAAATGTACCTAACTCTTAAATGTAAGGTCAAGGTATTATACATTAATGTATCTAGTTCTCCAAGAATTTACTCGGGGTTCTGATTGTACTACAAAAATGTAAGGATACTAGGTAGCTAGTTAGATAGTGCTCGAGTCCCTTGGGTTTCTAGCTTTACCTATAACCTTCTTCGATAGATGGGCTATCCAACACTTAACCATTTCGCAATTGGAACCAGTACTTCCTGAGATACCCTGGGTTGGATATCCTGGCTCAAAAGCTGTTTTATTAAAAAAAAAACATAATTCTAAAAGGCAAACTTTTAAATCATTGGTGCTGTAGGCTTTATCATTACATTATTTTCTATTTGTATTAATATCTATGTCTATTAGGTTATCATTGAGGACAATTTGATTATGATAAATTTAATAATACTGGTATAAGTGAATTCTTAAAATACAGACACCATATAGTTGTAGTTGCATCATAGCATAGCTTTCGAACACCCATGTAAGGATTTGGGGCGACTATTCATATTAAAGTAATTTGATGATCACTTTTTAGCCGTGGTAACTAACACCAAATAATGAATTCTCTGGTGCAGTTACTTATAGGAATGCCAAAATCCCGTAAAACCGCCCGGCAGGGTCGAAGCCTCTGGGGGGAACACGTGGTATTCCTAAAGGTTGACTCCGAGTCCCCCCCAGAACGAAGGCAACGAAGGAACGGGGTAGGGGTTTAGTCAGTAAGAGTCTGACACGCCCTCCCGCTCCGCCCAAGAGCGGGAGAAGTCATTCTGATGATTCCCCGACCAGAAAAAAAAAAATCTTTAGGAACGTTGCTTTGTTTGGGATTGGCAAATACAATATAGGTACGGTACTTTCCGAAACCACCGCGTGCCGTCCGTTAAAATTTTGATAATCTCAGTAACATAGAATTAGACCATAATTGGTAAAATCAGGATATACCGGGGTCAAATGTACACATCCTCAGAGCGCACCGGTGGGATGATGATAAGATGTTAACAATAAGCAGAGATGCGATTGCTGTATATCCAGAAGATTTGCTATCATTTATCGTAGAGTTCCATGATCCATGTCTGAAGTTTTTTTTATAAGATATTCAAACTTAAATAGGACCAAATGGTCAAAGTACTTTTCAAACAAAGAGAATTATCAAAGTCGATAATTATTTTAATATTGTTGAACAAGATATAAAAGATATTCAGTCGAATTGAGAACCTGCTCTTTTTTCTTAAGTCGGTTAAAGTCGTTCCATACTTGTAATAAGTTATTGTTTTGATTATGAACCGTTGTAAACATCAGTTAATTGCTACAATACACGAACTGCTACTACAAGTAGCGGCTACTTGCAATGAGCGGCAATAATTCGACGATACGATTACAATATTTTCAGAGAGCCATTTTAATAAAACTTTAGGGACACTACAAGGAGCTGGCCTGGTCTGTTAGAATTATTATTGCGTTCGGCAACTTGCGAGTCTCGTGACATGTGTGGTATTGTTGTAGCAGATGTACAGACTACGACTTGGCAGGCCGACAACGGGTGGGATAATATTTGTACTTACAAACTTTGTAGATACGAACACGCTATTGTCCAGTCGTAAACTTCATATAACTGCTGTTTATCTACATGATAGTAAATGTTACCCGCTTATTTATAAGGGATAAATTGTTGCTAGTTAGCAGAATTAACGCTTACTCCGATGTAAAAGGAAAAGTATGAAGATTTAATAGAGTTCCATTCTTCGTTATTAGCCCACAAATAAGTAAAGGTGTTCAGATCACTTACGTTTTCTGCCCTTTAGAGTGTGCACGAAGCCTTATAAAGGGACATATTTAGAAAAGCGTCTTAGATCGTTATCGTAATTTTATGCTTCTTTTTGTTTTAAACGTTCAATAGAAAGGGATAGTGTGTGTAGAAGCATTTTTGTGTTAGTAGTTCTAAAGGTGGCGTTCGTAGAGAATGGTATTTATTACCTAGGTACAGGTAGGATAGCTTTAAGTCTATATAGGGCGCTTCGAAGACTGCTAACATAGTTTTGAAGGTCTTAAATTGAAACAATATGTATAAAGGCCCTCAACATTTATAACATATATGTACGCATATATCTAGTCTTTAATGGACGAAAACGGTGCGAAGTGTTACTGTCTAGAATGCTAAATATACATAGTAGCAGTTTCTAATTTTTATACTTATGCCTTTGAAGATTTAGAACGACCTTGTAGTATAAGCTGTTGTCAATACCATAAAAAATAAAAGCATAGACAATACCTGCAAATCTTTGACACATAGGTACGTAGTTTATAAACTCTATGCTTTTTGTGTATTCTTTATATAAACAATTCTCATACCTCATAGATGTAGTTTATAAACTCTATGCTTTTCTTGTGTTCTTTATTTAAAATAGCCCGCCAACAGATGAGCATCTATAACCCAGAATATGAGATGTTATTAGGTCAACTTAAAACTTGTTTAGCCAAGTTAAAAGATGGATCGCGGTACTTTGTGATTTTGGCAAATGAATGATAAGTTATAGGTCAAGGATACCTACTATTATGTTTCTGGGTTATGGGGTTGAGGCTGTTATGTTATAGATACCTCCAGTATTTTATTTTTGCGGTGCGAAATGAATCAAATGACTTCTTCAGTAGAGCGAGTGAGGATGTCAGACTTTTACTGACTAAAGCCCACCTGTGTTATTTCAATTGCGTTTAGTGTTCCAGGGACTTTTCTAAATGTACCCATAGCAGAATGATATAAAGACGCACTTTAGAAATAAAACTTGGATATTTATCATTCTAGTTATTTTTAGAGTATAGGTAAGAAGTATTTTTAAATTTAATTTTAGAGCAAACAAAGAGCTTTAAATAAAAAGAAATCAGAAGCCAAGCTCCAAGTTTTTGCCAAGCTCCAGAAAAAAAAACCATTTCGAAAACTAAAAGAAAACTTGCAAAATAAAGTAAACAAATGAACATCTGGCAGCGAGCTCAACCCAATATAATGCGATAAAATTCGAAATGCTTTTCCATCCTTACTTCCCAAATCCGGTATTGTCCACTCTTTATTTTCCTCGAATTATTTTCCGTATAACCCAACCAATTTTAAGAGTAAAGTACATTCGGTGAATGGTTACGAAAATGAGGGTGATTTAATTTGGTAGTATTATCCGAGGGTTGAGGTTCTATCGACCGTTCTTGGCGCCAAACTGGCGGCCGTGGCTTGAGGAAATGCTAAAGGGTATTTCCTACTTCTTATGGTTTCTATGCAGATGTTCGGTAATAAATAAAAGAGGACTGATATCGATATACTTTTTCAAGAGACTTTTGACCTACATACAGGGTGTAAAAAGACCGATCACAAAGCCGATAACTACACATTCTGTACATGTAATTAAGTAACTTAGACCAAAAAATATTGCTGGGAAAAAAGTTTTTTTTTTCATCTTTAAAAAATAATTAATTAATCATAATTCCGATCAGCTGCGCGTTCGGCCGCTCGCGATTGGTCGTTGAACCGACCGCACGCTTGTGTGTGTGAGGCGCTCGTTGTGGTTAGTTTTCGTTGCATTTTTCTAACTTCAAATGCGTAATTTGTTATGAAAAATTGATAATTTTGATAATGTTTGTTCGGAAGAAAGTTTACTAATGATACTTGGAATACGAATTTGAAAAAAAAACGAAAAAAAATGTTGACTTTGACCTTCAATATCTCCAGAACCAGTGAATTCCCAGGTATGGTCTAGAAGAAAAAAACTATTCCAGTGATGAGCACAATATGGGGTTTTCGTTTTCGTTAAGGGTCTTTTTACACCCTTTAGATACTTGTACAGTGTAGAAATTTAACGTAATGTGTAAATTGAATTACCTAAGCGTCTACTTAGGTAGGTAACTGATATTCTTGTTCAAATTACTGATAGCTACTTACCTATTTCTAACTAACCATAATTTGGTATTAGTCGGGTAAGTACATATTTCTAAACAAAAGTTTAGAAATATTTACCTGATTAATTCATGAATCCCCGACTGGTCTCATTGGACCGCGCTGTTATTGTTTTACTATTGTGTCTCGTTTCGCGGGTATTGATAGGTTAATACCAAATTTAAATTTTGTAAGCTATTAATATTGTTAGCTATTACAAAATATAATTCCATAATGTGCCTCGCGAAAAAGACGAGGATCGCCTAAAGGGTTTTTCAAACATTACCTGCACTTAATCTATCACATACCCACAAAACGAGACACAATAGTAAAACAATAACAGCGCGGTCTCATAGGACCGGTCGGGGATTCATGAACTAAACCAATATGACAAAAAAATCTATAGGTTAAATCAATCACCTAACTGCCGAAACTGACGTTACAACCTTATGCTATGATGACAACAAACGCAATTTCCGTTTTTGAAACAATTCCCGCGATCACCTGTCGCGTGGCCGCAAGGTGGCGCGCGCGTGCTTTCGCGACCCTCGCCTAAACAATAGCACCTGTGCACTGCCGTATCAGGTGTTAGAACTTCTTACCGTTTATGAGCGCCTGGTACTTTCGTTTTTCTATGCGTAATGTAGGAATAGGTTATTTTGTGCGATGCCTATTTTTAATTTGTTCGATATTTTAAAACTTATATAGAATCTCGTTACAGATGGCGGTTATATTCAAGTTAATATTACCTATATTTATTTACTAACTTCTGCCAGTAGCGTCGTCCGCGTGTATAATTACAATAACAACATTTCTGTAGGTATTATAATCTATAGATACAGAGGCGGATATAATGCCTATGGCATTTTCTATCAGTAAGCCTTTGGTTGGTGCAAAAAAATTTTATGCGTGTCGTACTAAAAGATAGAAAGGCGAATCCAAAGAAAAAATATGCCAAAAGTGTGTTCAGCAAAACTTTTGTAATTTTTCAAATTGTTTGTATTTTAATTAATTACAAACATCAAGATCTTTAAAAACGTGTTAAAATAGATACGGTACCTATTTAATGGTACAATTCAATAAAAGGTTATTTACAATCATTAAGTCGCAAGATAATTAATGAATCCAGCTTAATTTAAGTTTTGCACATCTGCTACTCAATTAAACTTCCCCAAAGTAATTATAGTTAACACGTCAAGAGCATACTTTCCAAAGAAATAGAAATGTTGACGTTTCACCAAATAAAATTGTAGACAAATAGTCATAAGGGGAAAGGTCGCGAATAGTTCTACCAACTTACATTTTACTGTGACACAGCTGAAGTATAAACTTTCAGCCCCTATTTTTAAGGTTTAAAATGAAACCCAATAATTTTATCTAAAAGCAATAAATTGTTAAACTAATGACACAAAATATTTAAGTAAAAATTTACAGTTAACTATTTAGTATTAATGTAAGAAATGCCATTTTTGAATTTCGACTCTATACCACAGATATTGAATTTGGAATTCCAGGATAGAGTTGTTTATTTTTTCTTTGTCAAGTTTTGAGGCAAAGGGAACCCACATGTGCAGTCTGTTGTAAGTCGTTAGTTTTATTTTTTTATTGTCAGCTCCTTGGTAGACACAAATTCGTGTCAACACAAATTGACACAGATGTTCCAGTAAATTATTATGAATTTGAGGAAAAAAAGAATTTTGAGGCAGCCGGAGAATTTATGGTTACTGACTGATATTTAATTTCTATTGCAGGTTCAGAAAAAGAGGCCATTTTAGATTCCATTTGTATTATTACTGTCGTCTTATTTGATGATCGATTAAATAAGAATGTTAACCGAGGTATTTTTACGAGCTTTGCGAGACAATGTTTTGGCTGTGTCTGTAAAAAGTTCAAGTCGACATTTGTTTGTGTAATTAAAGTAATTACTTGTTATTAACACTCCAGGTGTGACCTTGGGATGTACTTGAATGCGGTAGGCGGGCAGTTCTTATGAATATTCACAAAATTGGAGTTGTTGTAATAAACAACAGTGCGTTATCAGAGTGGTGCAAGATAGGCGATAATGGCTTGGCAGGTGAATAGTGTACGCAAGACTGATGCTGTCACTAGTACAGTGGCCACTGAGTGCCACTTGACGAGATAATGAGACCTTGGAAATCAGGAGTCTGGATTCAGGGTCATCCGGTATAAAATTATCCTCGGACAAGAAGTAGAGGTACGTAGATAACATGATTATAAATAGCTTTTGTCAGCTGTTTCTCCCACGTGATGGGAGAACATTATGCCTATGTCGCTCATTGATAAAGTAGCGAACGACTGATTAAAGATTTTGTTAAATAGGTCTAGTAGTTTAGCGTACGACCTATTTTTAGACCTACCAACATACAGAAAATATTCATAATAAAAATCGGTTAAGCTGTTTCGGAGGAGTTGCGTTTCGCGGAAATTGATGGATATGAGCCGCACTGGACCAATTCTTGGGCCTCCCCCAAGTATCGCTACAACGAACGGTTCTGCATCTATGTCCAGTATAGGAAGTATTTCGGCTGAAAATGCTGAAATGATAATGATAATGTAGCCGAATAATAATAAATTGACATGTTCATAGAAAATACAATCTCGGGAATCCAAACTTACTTTTCGTTGTACGCCTCAGACTACCCCCTGTATTATTTTTCTTTCTGTTAGCGATTGTGTCCATAGATTTAAGTTCCTGCATAATTTGTTTCTTCTTTTGGTGTGCAACAAAGTTTATTCTATTCTATTCTTATTACCAGATTATGTCAGTCTCTAAAATCCCGATATTCACGCCATTTCCCAGAGTGTACATTAAATTCGTGTGAGGTGTGGCAACGATAAACCTGTGCTATTGCAGTGGAAGGGTAGCGGCTATCGACTGCGTCCGGCGCCCGGCGTCGCTTGCCGCAATAATACGCGCGTCTAATGTGCAAGACGCGGCGCCGGCGTGCGTGTGAGTCACGAGCGAGGAGAGGGGGCTGTAGCGGAGCGAACGATGATGGTGCTCGAAAAGGTTGATCAAAAATAAATCAACTGGCCTGTTGGTCTAGTCTAGTGGTTAGTGGCTTTTACTGCTATAGCGGAGGTCTTCGATTCCTGCCCAAGACAAATGTTTGTGTGATGAGCACAATAATTTTTTCTGTGTTTGGCTGTAATTTTTCTATAAAATGTGTATATTTAGAAATATTTACTTATTTTTATCAATTTTCTAGTATTTACACATGTGGCGACGATAAACCTGCACTATTGCAATGGAAGGGTAGCGGCTATCGACTGCGTCCGGCGCCCGGCGTCGCTTGCCGCAATAATACGCGCGTCTAATGTGCAAGACGCGGCGCCGGCGTGCGTGTGAGGCATGAGCTAGGAGAGGGGGCTGTAGCGGAGCGAACCATGATGGCGATGGAGAAGTTTGATAAAATACAAATAAAAAGACTGGCCTGTTGGTCTAGTGGTTAATGGCTTTTACTACTATATCGGAGGTCTTCGATTCCCACTCAAGACAAATGTTAGTGTGATGAGCACGATCATTTGTTCTGTGTCGGGGTGTAATTTTTCTATAATATTTCTGTATTTGGAAATGTAGTATGTTTATCAGTTGTTTAGAATTCATACATACATGTGGTAACGATAAACCTGCGCTATTGCAGTGGAAGGGAAGCTGCTATCGACTGCGTCCGGCGCCCGGCGTCGCTTGCCGCAATAATACGCGCGTCTAATGTACAAGACGTGGCGCCGGCGTGCGTGTGAGGCATGAGCGAGGAGAGGGGGCTGTAGCAGAGCGAAATATGTTGACGCTATAACCGGCGGCACGTAACTTGGCAATGCGCAGAAATCGTTTTTTAGATCTATTTGGTGGTCAAGCGGGACGCGGGGTATGAGGTAGCGCCGATTCGGCGCGCGATTGGTGCATTAGACGACTTTTGCCTCCTTACTGCGTTACGTCCCGTTCGCTCATTCGCTTTTTTGTGCACCATACGCGAAACTTGCCAACTTATTTGCCGGGTATTATACAATTAGTTGGGAACAGGCTAGGCAGATGATGATGATGATGATATACAAAAGGTTAAATAGGATTTATGGTCGCTAACTTTTGTGACAATGATTAACTTACAAAAAGTTTATGTAAAAAATCATTATTATTTTATTTACTAGATTCGATTAATATTCGCTACCACAGAACAAAGAAGTAGTTCGCTACAATATTTATCTTTTTTGTGTGAACTCAGGGGCGACAGTTTAGTTTATTTATTTATTTTATCTTTGATGCCTTGTGGTCGGTTTTTTAATAGATTAATCTTTACTTTTCTTAGTCTTATAACCCCATTTGACCAATTTTTTTCAGATAGATCAGGACAGTATTTTAAGGGCTGCAGTTTTTTTAATTTCACACGTACATATTCATTTCATTTTAGTAGAGACAGGGATTTACAAAGAGAAGTATGTAGATATTTTTTAAGACATTTTTTTTTTTATAGCCTAGTTTGTGTCCCACTGCTGGGCAAAGGCCTCCCCTTTCTCCTTCCAAATCTCTCTGTCTTGAGCCATCTCTGGCCAAGTTTGACCAGCGAACGCGATCAGATCGTCACACCACCTTCGCCGCGGACGCCCTCGACGGCGTCGACCTCCCTCAGGCGTCCAGTGAGTGACAATCCTCGCCCATCTGTCCGGGTGCATTCGAGCTACATGGCCAGCCCACTCCCACTTTAGCTTGGCTGTTTTTTCCCCAACATCAGCTACTTGAGTTATGGAGCGCAGCGTGGTGTTTCTTACGCGATCTATTCGCTTTACACCTATTACGCTGCGCTCCATTGCCCTTTGACAAATTTTGAGTTTGGACTTTTGTTGTTCTGTAAGGGACCAACTTTGTGCACCATAGGTTAAGACGGGCAGGATACACATGTCGATGAGTTTTCTTTTCAGGGTCATCGGAAGACTACCTTTCATGTGTTCTTTAAAGGCCCAGAAGGTCTTCCAAGCATTTTGGATTCGTCTTTCGATTTCCCTGTCTTGCCTATTTTTGAAGGACACACATTTTTAAGATAAATACTAAAATAAAAATATATACAGCCGAACATAGAACCTCCTCCTTTTTAAACTCGATTAAAAAGGCAAGCATGTTCCATCATCGGCCACATCACCGCTTACCATCAAGTGAGATAGTGGTCAAACGCGAGCCTATGCATAGTTAAAAAAAGTAGGCTTTGGCCCTGTTGATGACCTACCTGTGAGGCAGTTAAGAACAGCTTTAAGTCTTTTATCTGCTGAGATGAGGTCTTGCATTGTTGATTGCAAACTCCTTAGTTGGTAATTAAGGTAAACCTTTTATTTGAATAGCATTGTGAAGCAAAGAAACGTGTGTCTAATACAAACGGACGTGAGATACGGAAGCTGGGGAAGGTCTGTGGTAAAAGCGATAGCGGGGATAGGGATACAAATGTCAAAAACCATGTCATATTATAGTTATTTTTTTACCAAGGATAGGCTCATGTTTGACCACTATCTCACCTGATGGTAAGCGTTGACGTTTCCGACGATGGAGCACGCTTGCAAAGAAGAAACAAAAGAATGGGTACCTAAGTCAGAAAAAGTCTGGCAAGCCCTCCCGCTCCGCCCAAGAGCGGCAGAAGTCGTTCCGATGATTTCCCAGTAAAAAGAAACTCCGGCAGGGAATTCCACTCCTTATCTGTACGCACGAATGATTTTTGTTTTGGATAATTATAATTATGTATGTTCGTTTTTTCAATCATCATAAACGGACAGTTACACACACACACTCACACAGCTATCTTATAAAATTATAAAAAAAAGTGTCGCAAACGTATGTGCTTAACTGCACTCATTTTCTCAATGCCCGCTTGGCGCATAAGGCTTGCGCCACACGCCGCTTCGGAGGTGTATCTAGCGAGATGGAGTGGCGCGGGCGGCCGCGACGAGCCAATTTCACAGATTCGTCACCGATTAGCACGCGCCGGACACTGCGCTCCACGAGTCTTGGCCACTGACTGATTTTTACAGCTCAAGTTTTTCTCATTTCGTATTTTAAGTGTTATGTAAGAAAAGGGTGTTAGTAATACGATTGTGTCGGAGTGGTGGGGTGGTGTTTCGACAGGTATTTTTTTTATCTATACTAATATTATAAAGAGGTAAAATTTGTAAGTTTGTATGTAGGGGGTAATCTCTGGAACTACTGGTCCGATTTGAGAAATTCTTGCAGTGTTAGATAGCCCATTTATCGAGGAATGCTATAGGCTATACCATCACGCTACGGCCCACGGGAGCGGAGCAGTAACGAAAAATGCGGGTGAAACCGCAGGGGACAGCTAGTCTTTAATACATTTAGGGATTTTTGGTCACTGTAAGACCATGCCAGCCCCATAACCCTCGACTGGTAGAAAATGCCTAAGGCATTAAGTCCGCCTTTGTACAATGTTTTTGTACATAAAGTTTCAATAAATAAATAATAGCGTAAAGGTCGACAGGATAAAATGGAAGAAAGAAACGTATTGCGTTTGCGTCGACCCCAAATAAAACGGGACAAGGGCAGAAAGAGGATGATGATGACTAGCCCACCGTTTTATCGATACGTAACAGATATATCCAGCCCAGTCCTACTTATGCTGGGTAGCCTTTGGAGCCATGTTAATGATTTGTGTTTTGGAGTGCATTGTTAGTAGTGTTTTGAACACGATTCGTTAATTTCATACCTGGTATTCTGCGTACAATAGAGCGTTGTCAAACCTTATAAGTTTGGCCTTTTCGATGTAAGTCAAAACCCAAATCTGTGCATCATAGGTCAAAATACTAGCACAATAAGGTCGCGACAGACCACGAAGAAGATAGTAGGACAAATTGTCTTGTCTTCCTTAGGAATTTGCAAGATTTGGGCCGCGGGACCATGGAAGGAATGGAGGGAGGCTTTTGTCTAGCCGTGGGGAGTTAATTTTTCACTGACGTAGTAAAATTAGCGCACACGTAAAAAAAATGTCTGTCTTACTTAAATAACTAAGAGGCATTATATTGATAATATACTTTGATAAAAATAGATGTTAATGAAAACATGCGTGCAAAAATCAATTAAAACATGGGAAATGCACTTAATGTGTGTATTATTATAATCAAACCATTTGTAAGCTACAGATGTAACAAATACACGTCTGAATTTTACCGTTAGTTGGTTTTTGTATCCCTCCTCACTCATTAGGAGATAGACCATTGAACAAACTAGAAAATGGTTGTGGTCTTGCGTGGTCAATACAAATTTCCACATGCACTCTACGCTGAGAAATTTGAGCTAAGCCAGCTGCAAACCTATATGGTTGATGAGTAATTACCATGTACTTCTTCGTGATAATTATTATAATTAATTAGTTATTGAGCAAAAACCTTATTGACCAGTGGGATGTCTTGAGGACCCGGCGAAGAATGACGAGGAGAGCCGACGTTATAAATAGTTGGTGAAGGCTAGGCAAAGAGTTAAGGTAGCTACATTGTGCAAACGTGGGTCACAGGTTTCTGACGCCACTCGGCAAACACAAGCATGCTTAGAGCTCGTAAAAGCAAGAACTAAAACGCACCGAATCCTGCTACTGTCAGTTTTTATCATATCTGTCATTTTTTCAGAGTTGAAATTTTTTTAAGTTTTTTTTTTCTGGTAGGGGAATCATCAGAATGACTTCTCCCACTCTTGGGCGGAGCGGGAGGGCGTGTCAGACTACTGACTAAACCCCTACCCCATTCCTTCGTTGCCTTCGATCTGGGGGGGGGGGGACTCCATGTCAACCTTTCGGAATACCCATGTTCCCCAGAGGCTTTGGCCCAACCGGGCCGGGCCAGAGTTGAAGATAAATCTTACTTTTGCTAGGGTAGGGTAGGGAGAGTCTCTATATTTTACATGGCAACTAGACTAGCAGACCTCCATTAGATTCAAGCAACGCGACGCCACGCGACGTCGTTCAACGTACAAATCAGGCGTGGCACACGTATGTGCTGTTCATTTCGGGGGGTTTTGCCATAATCGCCACTCTTGGCATGCGGGTTGGCGATCGCAGTGTGGATGTTGAAAAATGCACAGAAAATGCTGCTGCCCATTCTCTGGTGTGTACCTTAGTCGCCTCTTACGACACCCACGGGAAGAGATGGGATGGTGTAATTCTTTGCGTCCAGACACCATACGGACGACGGCACACGTATGCGTCGGTCTAATGTAGAACGCCATTTCTCGCAGTCGCGAGTACAGTAATGCGAAAAGGCGCCACTGCGGCGCTTCAGCCGACAGAATGCACCCGTGACATGCGTCGCGCGTCGTGTGCTGTGCAACCAGCCTAACGCACTCTCAAATAGACGCGTGATTTATTTCAAACAATTGACGTTATGTAAACTGTAAAGACGTAGCTACTCTATTTGTCTAGACTGATTAATTATTATAATTTATTGAGTTTACGCTTAGAACAGATGGTCGATGGGGACGAAAGGTGACCGCGTGCCGGATGGGAGGTCTCCTACAAGGTGGACCGATGACCTGGTGAGGATCGCGGGAGACATACAGGACCGGTCTGAGAAGCGAGATTCTACAGTGATTCAAGAAAACACATAATCTAGTATGAGTAAGGGCCAAAAAGTTAACCTTTCTTCTTTTCTTTTCCAGAATGGCAAAATATCGAATATAAGATCCACCTTGGTGTCTATCCGCAGGTGCGATAGGTTTCTAAGCCCCCATGAACATAAAAATATGTATTTCATTTCTACTCTCCATCTTTACGACTTTACAGACTGACTTTTACTATTCCTTTTGTGCAGTGTTAAAAAACATCGCGAAAAATAGATTATTTGACATTTAAAAGCTCTTGATTAACAGCTTTTTTTTCTAAATGCCAATGATTACATATTAATTTATCTCCTTTACATGTTATACTTTGTGAATTATTCGTCGACACCGACATTTTATGTTATAATTTATTTCGCGCCAAAAGAACGAATGAATGACAAATAGCCGGCTTTACACGCGTTCCAAAATTAAAAAGATCTACGCGGACCGAACGCACCTTTATGGTTTATCAATTTATAGGGGTCCGTAATAAACTCAGGTTGACTGAAACTTATTATATCGTGAAGCAAAAGTTTATTTTGTGTTCTATGATCATTAATTCGTTTTTTAATTACTTACGTATAATAATTTTTCTCCCGGTGACCAACGGTTACGAGAAGATTAAGCGCCCAGAACAGACTAATAATATACAATTTCAGTTTTAGTCTCAGTACGAACATTTATTTTAGTCTCAGTTTCTGGAACTAAAATTTATGTTCCTGATTCAAAAAATGTATGTGAGTGTTGAAATCTGCGTTCACTACTATGATTGGTTGAGTGATTTTTTTCAAAGTCAATAGCATAACTATGCTAGCTTTTATTTTTTACGCGTTTATAATTCAATGATTTTATTCCGCTACAGAAAGTACCTAAATGGTATCATGTCAACCATGGTAGCCATCAGCAAGATATGATTTATTACTTACTAGCTTCTGTTATCGCATTCGCTCGCATGGAATTGGTATTAAGCATTTTAGCCCCATTTTACTAGTTGGTGATTAGAATAACGATTTTATGAACATCGATGACATTTTCAGTGAAAAAATATAATTAAAAAATTATTAATAAAAATGATAAAATGACGATATACAGTTTGAATTAAAAAGAAGACAGATCAAAAAAATAGAAAAAGGCTGACGAAAAAATTACACCACTGGGGGTCCAGAATCATGTAGGTAGGTACTGGATCCAAGGTATTCGTTTAAGCGTCGATGTCCAACACACAGTGTAAGGATTACAATTCAAGTGGTTATACAGAACCCACACGCATTTAAAAAAAAACACAACTTTTTTATAAATGGAACGAATGTCACAAGGTCACAAAAAATGGCGGAAGCGGGCAGCTGTACCGCGATACCGGCTGTATCTTTTACACATAAAAGAATACTCATTCATACATCGACGCCATGATTGCCGCGGAATTTGAATATTCAAAATAATGCGATAAGTGTCGCAATTTGTACGTAATGAACGCAATATTTTATGTTATTAAATTGGTATCAGTAATTGGTGAATATAAACGTAAAATTCCACATTTGTCTTTATAAGCAGATATTTTTTATAGTCGTGTCGTGACAAATAATAAAATGGAAAATAGGTAGGTATGCAGTTGGCTAGCTACAGTAGGCCAGTATTTTTCTTAAATGGCGTGCAATTTCTCAATTTTGAATGATGATACTGTAAGAAATTTTTATTCTTTACTTTTTCCAATGTTGCTTTTTATACATATTAGTTATCTACTATCGGAGAAAAAATAACTGGACATGTAACTAAGCATGTACAAGAGTAGATAGGAGCAGATACTAATTTATAACAGTCGCTGTGTTCAAATTAATAATTTCTTGAGAAAATAGATAGGCGACTTTCATGTCTTTAGGTATTTAAATATGTATTTCTAGTTTCGACCTATTAAATAATGACGTCTATGGAGTAATTGCGCAACATAGTGAATGGCAATGCCTTTCATTTTCAAAATTCACTAGGTTCCTATCTTAAAAGTCATTGGGATTGTTCAACTTTTAAATAACCCGAAAATAGTTTTACAAATTTTTGTATAGTCTACAGATAATCGGGTCGGAGTGTCTTACATAATAATTTCAGTTTACATGTTTGTTAACGTACCCACGATACTGGAGTATCCTATTAGGGGGAACATTTTAATAAAAAAAATAAAACTACGTCAAATACATAGGAATCTGCAATACACGACACATCATGTAAGGTGGACGACTACTAAACTGCCTCAGGGTTCTTTATTGTGTAACCGTAACATTTATTAAACACCTTAAAAAAGGTCTCCGTCGTCTCGGTAACCCCCAAATTAATTTGGCGTGCGCCCGCGCAATCTGCAAGCTATCCTTCCATCTTTGTATCAATAAAAAAATCAATCGCTAATGCTCCCCTTAATTCGGTTTTTACGATCAGCTGTCTTTTCGCCTGACCACGTTCGGACAAGCACCTGCACAGATTTTTTAGCCAAATGATCTTTTTGACGTTTTTTTACCTTTTTCGTGAAACACTCGCCTTTGACACCTGGCCATACTGCCTAGCGAGCCATTATCGACGGAACCACCCGGCAGAAGAACATGCGGCCTTTGTGGTGCGTAATTAAAAAAGGACAGAAAGAATATTGATATACAACCTTCTCCGACGATTGTGGAGTAATTTTAAAGGCTCATGTAGACATTTCCTGAATTTATTTAATTAAGGAACAGATGTTTTTTTTTTAAGTGCCGAAGTATCAAAGGTGTGGGGCGGTTATATTGTCCGTATATTTTCGAGCTCTTTCCCAGTATGTTGGTGACACTCCCATAAATAGAAAGAACAGTAAAAAGTTGACTGCGCGAATAAAATACAATGTAGTTTGAAACAAATATACCGCGGCCATATATATTTTACTTAGAGTAACGTATGTGATAAAACACATATAGGCAGACAAGAATTACATTACTTACCTACTGACTTAATTCGACGTTATTTACGATTATTCTGCTTTAAACGCGTTCCAAACGTCCAGCGGCTATTGTTTATCTTTTTTAGTTTCGCAGGTGACGAATTAACGGAAACGTCGCGAAGGACGTGCTGCTGTTGGTAAAAAAACTATTAATTTATCGTATGATGATCAGTTGGCGTCGCGTATTAACACATTTTGAGTGACAGTGATCGATACCGCCCGAGTCTTCTCAGGCAGTGCACCGCCATTGTAAATTAAATACAATCGTTGCGTTAATTTTAATTACAAATTTATTGTCACGTGACCTTAATACGTGGCAAATGTTCTTAAAAGGTGCTTTCTTTAACAAAGGTGAGTCTACAAATGTGTATTTGCCGTTCGTATGCAACTTTGCGAGTGTCGGCGATGTGGTGAACATATTTGTCGAGGTGCAGTTGTATATTTGCGTTCGTTTAGGGTGAGTTCCACCTGACGGGGCCACCTGTAACTGAACGACAGTTGCGTCACACCTTGGCAGTATTACATTTGTCTAAGGTCCCATTACAATAATAACGGGCATTAATAGGTCAGCCTTTTTGTCATGATGTGTATCGAGTAAATGGTACTTCCAGGTCGCTAATTATTGTCTGGTGAATTCTTCAAATGTAGTCAAATGTCAGTGCAAATGTTACAATTATTACAGTTTAGTTCTAATTTCTTGTGCGACTTGAATTATCTACACGGCATCGAAAGATGTTAGAATTAATCAAATGCAACTGACGCTTTTTTAGCGACTTATTAATTAAGTACTAGCTTAAGGTAGTAAAGCTTACTAGCTTTACTAGCTTCTGCCAATGGCTTCACCTGCGTGAAAGTTCAAAGTATATTTCTCTGTACAGATTTTGGACCATCGTTTCAGCCCCTTAGGGAGTGAATTTTGATAAATCCTCTCTTAGTACTCGCCCACGTCATTAAAGGAATCGTTGTGCAAAATTTTACGGTTCTAGTTCCAGTAATTTCGGCTGTGCGCTGATATGTCAGTCAGTTAGTTTCTCCTTTTATACATAGGTACAGTTCGTCCACTATAAGTTGGCGAGTGTGAAGTTAGGCTCTGCGAATTTCGGCGCTTGAAATATCGTACAAAAATAAAGGTTTTAAAAAAATAAATGCAATTTGCAGTTCTTATTGCTGTTAAAAACAGTTATTGGCATTAAATTTTTTTAAAACCTTTATTTTTGTACGATATTTCAAGCGCCAAAATTCGCAGAGCCTAACTTCACACTCGCCAACTTATAGTGGACGAATTGTACCTAAGTATAGTTAATGGGTAGTTGCGCGGGCTCGTTTATTACAGCAACTGATGACAATTCATTTATCAATAAAGGATAATAATCTTCCCAAGTTTTCGATGATGGTGGCCGACTCACCGAAGATAGTTAAGTACGTAGGAGATATTATAGTGTACAAGTGTGTGTAGGCACAGGTGCACTCTCAGTTCTTTTACTCTCATAGTTCGATGAGACGGTAATACGATGCGACCACAGAGATCAGCCGTAGGATCAACGGCTTTCTTTGCTTTCTGATGTATTTTTATTTAGGTGGGAAATCATCTAAGGACTTCGGAAAACTCTGGCAGGCTCTCCCGCTCTAGGCGGAATGGGAGAGCTTGCAAGATGACTAAAACCCACTCTTGTTTTAGTTTTCACACATCTCATGGGTGTTTTCATGAGGTTGTCGCAACTCTAAACTTCCAAATTCTGGGCTGCGAACAGAGTACTCGTAATTCTTATTTGAAAAATGCAATAGCATTTTTGCTCGATTCGAGAATGGAACGAGGGCCCCGCCGGATAGTCTTGCTTGTAAGGCAAATGAGGCTGTTAAGGATAGGTATTATTAATCTGCAACTTGTCTACAACCAAATTAAATCGCTTTGATTACTTAGGTATCTTGAAAAAGTAGAATGTTGCTTTGGATTGTTAAACTGTGACGAAAGTAATTAAGTCGATGTAGGTAACATGACAACATGACAATTATTTTTTATTACACTGTAATGAATGAATGAAGGAACGAATATGCTTTGATTGAAATTAGTGAACGAATATGTTTTGACCTGTCAAAATTAATGCAATTAATATTGCTAGAGATGTGAATTCTTGGTAGGATTTTAACGAGTGTAATTTAGTGGCTGATTTAATTATTCTAGTGGTTATTATGATGTAAAATTTATGTAGTTTAAATCGCATTGTCTACTACTACAATTGAAAAATATGTGGTAACATTAAAACAGGTGCGATCTCGATAAAATGAAGCTGATAACTTTATTGTACCTAGTGTTGGCTGCCTCAGCGGGGCTTACCGAGAAGGCTGACTCGATACATTTGCTGCCAAACACTGCAAACACATTAGAAAACAAAGGAGTTATTTTTTTAAAAGAAATAATTATAAACATGACACTGGCTAAATGCACAGAATGTGAAAACCTCAAAAAAAAAAATGATAAAACAAGATGAGTCATGTGAAGTCAGATTGCGAATCGACAGTTAATGTTAATTGGTAATGCAGAAATCACTGGTCTCACTTCACACGGGATGTACCTAAATAATGTATTTTTTTAGGTCAATTCTAGGAAATAAAATGATCCTTTCTTGCTTAGGATAATAAATAGGCGTAGCTTTACCTACAGCTGCTACATTACATCTCTATTTACCATCATGACAAGTAAGGCTAATTAAATAAGAAAAACTGCATGAAAAAAGTATTTTAAACATCATTATAATTTTGAAATAATTACCCGATGCAAAGATAACATTTTATACAATATAAAAGTTCTTAGTAAGCTGGCGAGAATACCATCGTAACACTTAAAAAAAAGAACATAAAAGGAATTTATTTAAAAAAAAAGTGTCATTTTTGCATCTTAACGAGAATGCCAGCGTCGAATTAATAATAAATCATTGGAAATAAAAAAGCGCTAGGCTATGGCTGCTTAAGCCCTATTTCACCAGATCTGTATCAGCCGACCTTGCGATCGCACATTGCGGCTAATTTAACGCGACATAGAGACAGTGCGTGCTCTGCCTAGGGTTGCCACCTCACGACTTTCTCATTTTTCCGGATTTCTAATCACTGGTGGACTAAGTGCGGTCTGTTCCTTGTCAAATCTTGGTTTAAATCAAAAATAGCTACTAACTATACAAGACTAAAATAAAATATCGAATGACTTTTCCTGCTCTATCATTTTTTATAAGTATGTATGATACTTGATGTCACCATCATCCTTCATGAAGAGAATCTCGTGAAAGTTGAGAAAGAGAAACAAATGAAATACTCGTATCTTGCCGATGGTTGCGATCGAGGGCCTGATACAGAAGGCTTTTTGATACGGTATTGTGAGGGGGTTCCATTTGTGGAGCCCTAACCTCCCGACACCGACGGACCACTATTTTTCATATTTTTTGTTTTTTGAAAATCATCAGCCGAAAGACGTCCACTGCTGGACATAAAAGGTAGTAGTAGAAGTACATAAATAAGGTATTGGAAAAAAGTTGTAAACATATTATTTCAAGAACCTACTTTCTATAAAAGCCTAACCATAGATTTTACTACCACACTCGTGCGTACAGTCCGTGGCAGCCCTATTCCTAGCGTGCAGCGTGGTACGCGCGTCGATTTGGCAGTTGGCGCACATGCCAGGCGCGTGCACCTTGCGCCGGCTGCTGCGCTGACACACTTCCAGCCAGCCCGCGCATATATAGGTTATAAAGAAAGCTATTCTATCCTAGAATCAATGGCGGTGTTAGCATAACTCCTTAATAGCTCTAACAATGGGCAGGCATTTTTTTAATTGCTGCCATTTGTCGCTTCGCACGCAAATTGTGTGTAGGCGAGATTCTAGCTTCTATTTTATTTGTATACTATTTTATTAGTAAGCTGACTTCTGCTAATGGCTTTACCCGCGGGAAAGTAGGTTTCTTTATAGTTACACACTTTGGAACCGGATTCCACCCCATTAGGGGGTTAATTTTGGAAAATCTTTTCTTATTCTTTGCTTTCTCCATACAAACTTTGAAACCCTGTTCCAAACTCTTAGGGGGTGACTTTGGGAAAATGATTTCTTTTGCTTTGTATGAATCATATAAGAAACCTCTGTGCAGAATTTCACTGTTCTAGGTACGGTAAGTTTGAGCTAGGCGTTGATGAGTCAGCGAGTGAGTCAGAACTTTGTTTAAGTATACAATTGAGAAACGAAAGCAGTTAATGCAAGCAAAATCTAGTATAGGTAAATAAACTTCTGTTTACCGGTGTCTGTCTTTTTTTTGGTGGGAAATTATCAATGAAAGTCACTTGATGATTTCACTTCCATTGAGCGACAGGAATTGTCAGGCTTTTGCTGACCTTTGTTCCTTCAGTTGACTTGGTTCAGGGCTCGGTGACTCTTTCGAAAAATCCTGCAGAGCTGAGCAGTATCTTCCTAAGCCACAATTACGCAGAAGTACTATACAAACTTAATTTATATGTGTCCGTTTCTGTCTCTCTATATGAGTAGTAAAAAAGTCAACGTCAAGTATTTTCACTAAACTGCTGAACTGTTTCTAATGCAAATTAGTATAGCAGCCGCAGTCGTAGCCCAACGAGCAGTGGTAGCCACTGGGCTTCCATTGCTCGTTGGGCAACCGCTGCTGGAAAGAGCCCCCATTTACGAGTTTAAAACTTTTTTCAAGGGACGCAGTTATAGAAGCCGTGAAAGAAGAAGTAAAAAAGGTTAGTTACGGCACTGCTCGTAAAACATTACAATGCCATTTGTTCACAGATTCAAGGGGGTTTTTTATGCGGAAACCTCATTCTATTTCTAAAAATAAAAGTAGCTTTTAAGTTACTCCCTATTATATCAGCTATCTACCAGTGAAAATCTCGGCTAAATCGATCCAACCGTTCCAGAGATTACCCAGAACAAATAGGTAGCCAGACAGACAAACAAAAGAAAATTTTCTAAAATGCATTTCGTTTTAGATACCGAATGAAGATATTAGGTACCATTACACCTATAAATTTTATTTATATGTACCTATGTGACTGCCTGCCTGCCTAGCCTTTTCCCAACTATATTGGGGTCGGCTTCCAGTCAAGCCGGATTTAGCTGAATACCAGTATTTTACGAGGAGCGGCTGCCTACCAGACCTCCACAACCCATTAACTGGGATACCACGGTACTTCATGGCAAGACTGGAGTCAGATTTACTGGCTTCTGACTATCCGTAACGACTGCCAAAGATCTACAAAAGAATGTGACTCTACCTAAGAATAAAAATATTTATTCTCGTATAGAAAACGAAAGTGAGTCTTGTGTTAAAGACTTGCTGTACACCGCAGCTGTATACATTATGTCGCATTAAAACGCCACTTTGTCAGTTTATTTTAAGTAAAAGTCACCGGAAACGTGTTAATGGCTATAAATAAATGAAGGCTTACTAAGTATTTTCCACTTTTCACCAAGAATGAGGCAAGGTGATGGCTGGAATGCCGTGTCGGAAAGATGGCTCTGATAAGAACGAATATCTGTGATTCTGATCTTTGCACCGTGGTTATTAAAATTTTAAAAGGTAGCCAATAAATGTAGGTAATTTGGGTAAAGTCGTGACAGTCTGATGAAGTATTTATTTAGTCTCCTTTTATAAATAACAGGGGAAACTGACTGATATATCTACGCACAGCCGAAACTAGTAGAACTAGGAATATGAAATCTTCCACTAGGCATCCTAGTGTCATAATTCAGTCGCTGGCAAAGTGCTAGTCTTTTATAAGTCATCATCATCACTTCAGCCGAAAGACGCCCGCTTTTGGACATGGCCTCCCCTAAGTGTTACCACAACGGCTGCTCCTGTGCGTCTCGCATCCATTACATTCCCGCTTCTCTCACCAGTTCACCTTGTTCCAGTTCTCATAATCTTAAAGTTCGGGCATCCAAAAACATGCTTAAGCATGCTTCTTCGTATTTCTTCTCACCGTAGATACTGGGTTTAAGTTTATGTCTAATACTTAAGCTGTCTCTACCATAAAACTCTGAAACATGTTTTCAAGAAGTCAATTTTCTTTCAAGCGCCAAATTCGGGAATATTACTTGAAGTCCTTTGTAACTTGGTTCGGTTTTCGTAATAATTGTTACATTTTTTAATTCTTTTAATGATTTGATATTTATCATTATGTCTTATCCAGTATTATCTATATAATATAAAAATGAAACCCGTTTTCCGTTGTCACGACATAACATGAAAACCGATTTAGCTGTTTTTTTTTTAAATGTTCCTTGAAGTTCAATGATGGTTCTTACGGAGAAAAAAATTCAAAAAAAAGTTAGGTAGGGTAGTGTAGGGTAGTGTAGGGTAGTGTAGGGTAGTGTAGGGTAGTGTAGGGTAGTGTAGGGTAGTGTAGGGTAGTGTAGGGTAGTGTAGGGTAGTGTAGGGTAGTGTAGGGTAGTGTAGGGTAGTGTAGGGTAGTGTAGGGTAGTGTAGGGTAGTGTAGGGTAGTGTAGGGTAGTGTAGGGTAGTGTAGGGTAGTGTAGGGTAGTGTAGGAAGGGTAGGGTAGGGTAGCGTAGGATATGTAGAGTAGTCATTTGACGGGAGCGAAGCCGCGGGTAAAAGCTAGTATATATATATTTATGTATTATTATTATAAGCAACTTAATTTAATGACACTTCATTTTGTTTGAAGTACCAATTATTTATTTATTGAGAAAACCTACCACAGTGTTGACTTTATTAACACAAAGGTTGACTGGTAGAGAATGCTTTATGTACCAAACCATACATAAAGTTTAAATAAATAAGAGAAAAAAAGTATACCGTTTTACCAGTCTTGCCAATCAAAAAATATAGCATGATTATCTCCGACTTTTATTACCATCATATATTTTTAAGACATCTCTCAGTTATTCGTAAGGACTTCATCAAACCTACTTATTTTGAGAGTTGCCAACAAATTCCTTATAAACGAACTCGATACCCTTATTTAGTGTTTCAGGGTTGCCAATTCACGCCATTCCTCTGCTTGACATATGACAGATAGGCGAACAATGATAATTTTCTGCCAGTATGTCATTAGTTCAGAGACGTGTTGGCTCTTTTTGCCAATCAAACCATTTTTGGTGCGATGTCTCCTCAAATTGAAGCGGACAGTCGTCATAATAAATGGTGCTCAATAAGGGCGAGTGAATGTGGCTCATTTTGTATTTTTCTATCTATTTGTTCGTTATTATATTTTATTCAACACCTAGCTTCGGTAGTTTGTTCTAGGCTGCCTTTATGGGCGTCAGCTGATAAATGATTTCTTGGCAATCAACTCAAGTTCGCCATTTTTTGTTCGAGGGAATGTCATGGAGTGTTCAATTTGCCGCCAATATTCTTTACTGTTTCTCTTTTCAAAAAGTTTATTACTTGTTCCAAATTTGAAAAAGAAAAACCTGATCTCTTGATCGTGGGGAATGCCATAGCAGTAAGACCATAAACAATCACAAACACATAAAAAAATGGGCTTCGATAAGTATGGTACCTAATCAAAGTTAGGTAACTCTCAAAAAAAAAAACAAAGAAATAAAATTCCATACACGAAATACAGAGGCCGAGGATTTGACGAAGGTTTTTATCGTTACAAATTGTTTAGGGACCCTAAAAAGTAATTTGTAACGAACAAGAATGGCAGCCGTGTCAAAATATCAATGAATGAGAGCGACAGCCAGTCATGCGCAACGTTCGAAGGAATCCATTACTTCGTTATACATTCCCGCTTTTGTTCGGCGAACATATTTGAATACTTTACTCAACCGTCAGTGTATGACGTGTCTATGGTTAACATTGACTTTTTTATAGCGAGGGTTGGTTCCGAACACCTGATCGTGTAAACAGGTGCTGTAGCCGTGGTTAGGATACACAAGGGATAAAAATGTCGGCCGATTTGTCTGAGAATATGAATAATTTATACTCTGTATTAATCTTTGTGAGGGCTCTATTTTTAGATGTTGTTTTATTTTGGTGTGCTGGCTGGTTCGTTTAGGTTGGAGGTTTTCAAAGAAGTATCTATTTAATTTTTTTTAATCATTGAATGGAGGAGCTCGTGGCTAGATAATAACAGCCGCACAGGTCGATCTTCAAGGTTAAGCAACGCTTACCTATGTTGGTCTGTGGATGGGTGACCATCTTAACATAACGAGTTTCCTCCGTGCCTCGGAAAGCACGTTAAGCCGTAGGTCCCGGCTGTCATTTGTAGATCTTTGGCAGTCGTTACGGATAGTCAGAAGCCAGTAAATCTGACTCCAGTCTTGCCATGAAGTGCCGTGTTACCCCAGTTAATGGGTTGTGGAGGTCTGGTAGGCAGCCGCTCCTCGTAAAACACTGGTATTCAGCTAAATCTGGCTTGACTGGAAGCCGACCCCAATATAGTTGGGAAAAGGCTAGGCAGATGATGATGATGATTGAATGATATTTACGGGTTTGAATGTTTGTTCTGAAATAAAATTATTTCAACATTGTTAACTGTTGTGTACTACTGTATCAATATTGTAGAGGCCATTACGTTTTATTATTCACTAATACTTAACAAACCCCTATCCCAGGACATATCCCGTCCACAAACCTCATGTGCACCCTAATTTCCTAACATTCGGCAGAGACGGTTACACGGCATGTGCGTTTTATTTTTTTCCCTAATTATTAATTCATTACACTCCTCAATTATTAATTATATTGAAGTAATTTGAACCTGTGTTAACGTTAATTGCCTGTAAGTAGTGTGAGTTGTGCACGATTTTGCATTTTGAACGGAAAACCGTTCGCACATAATATATTCCTCACGCCTGAGGTGCTATTCTACAATTCAGTAAAGTTCTTATTTTTATTTGAAACCGGTATGTCGTAGAACTAGAACACTAAATTCGAAGTCATGTGACATCCACCAATACGCACCGGGCCTGTGTGGTGGATTACGGCCCATTCTCTCCAGTTCCAGCTGTGGGGAATTCATACGGCTGGTTATGCTATGCTGACTCAGAACCCTGGGGTCCTGAACCTGAAAACTGTGATAGGTTATAGAACCACCGAAATGCAGATGCCCCGTTAGGCATAGGACATCAACTGGTGATTCTCTGTTTGTACATACTACGAAAGTGCACTCTACAACAACTGCCAATTATTGCAGAGGTACTTATTGTCGAATTTTATTATTAGTATTATTAGCTCATACCGTCCCACTGCTGGAGAAAAGCTTCTCTCCATTCCTTCCATTATTCCAGGCTCTGAACCATTTATTTCCAATTCCTAAGGAAGACATCTAAGTCGTTCCACACTCTTCTTCATAGTCTACTGCAACAATAACTTCTGTTACCTATTTCATAATCATAAAGACCCTCGTAATGCCACAAACACGATTAAAACCTGCGCTATTGCCGTCAAGAACAATTTGTAAGTCCTTGATGTATTTGACAGGATTTGTATCCATCTGCATGCCGAAGCACCGTTATCTCAATAAGAATGCACGGTTTGGCAGATAAACGGTAAGACGGTCAGCGATCAGCTGTCCCACGCACGTGGCATGAGACACCAGTCATAGGTGCTGCTCGAAGGAAGAAAGAACAGAAGTTCAACATGTCTTAGTATTAAATTCATTATGGTCGAAGGTGGAAGGAAGGAAGTGTGATACACACAAGGGTCAGAAAGTACAGTGTTTCTCTAACCAGCAGATTCAACTGAATCGGAGATCCAAAGAGCACTCATTGGAGTCTCCTTCAAGCTTCATTCTATAATGCCAGTACAATAGTGCAGCTAATTGAGTGGCTCATTGTGTGGAACACAGATCGCCATATTGCAGAACAGAAAAAAAAATATGGTCGAACAGGGAGCTTAAAAGCACCCAAAAGGCAATGGAAAGGGCTATGCTTGGAGTTTCCTTGCATGATCGATACAGAATGAAGATATTCGCCAGAGAACCAAGTTTACCGACAGTACGTAGAATGCAGCACAGCAGCATGTCAGTGCGCTGGGCACATTGCTCACAGAACAGATGACCGTTGGGGCCGAAAGGTTCTGGAGTGGCAACCGCGTACTCAAAAGATGCAGCGTTCGAAGGTCTTCTACAAGGTGAACGGATGACCTGGTAAGGGTTGCGGGAATCCGAAGGATGCGAGACACACAGGCCCGTTCATTGTAAAGACACTTGGGGGAGGAACAGTGGAAGTCTTTCGGCTGAAATGATGATGCTCGAACAACGCTGCGAGTATGAGTGGAAGTACGGCGTTGCGCCATCCACTAGTACATAGTGGAGATCCCACCCATATGCACAAAAAGTTTTTGGAATACATTCATCTTGTGTACAGCTAACTGAGGAGGAATTCTCTGCCGGAGTCTTCTTTCAGCCGAAAGACGTCCACTGTTGGTCATCTCCCCCAAGTGTCGTTACAATGAACGGGCCTGTACGTCTCGCATCCTTTGGATTCCCGCAACCCTTACCAGGTCATCCGTGCACCTAGTGAGAGGCTTTCCAAAGCTGCTTCTTCTGGTAACCTATCCTAGATTTTAAATAATATGAAAAATATAAAAAAAATATATAAATATAAAATTACTTAAGGGGGATGTTCCAGCTTAGCCCGCGAAATTCAAATTTTCTTACGTTTTTTGCAATTTGAAAGCCAGTGATAAGTTGTATAAAGTTAAAAATACTTAAGCGACTGTAAAACGTAACTAGTTACATAATTATAAACATAAAAATCATTAATACAAGCCTCCAAGCTCACCTAAGTGCAGGAACGATTTTTTCGAGGTCAAAAACGTTCCTGCAACTAAATGAGCTTGGAGGCTTGTATTGATGATTTTTATGGTTATAATTATGTAACTATTTACGTTTTACAGTCGCTAAAGTATTTTTAACTTCGTACAACCTACCACTGGCTTGCAAATTGCAAAAAACATACGAAAATTTGAATTTCGCGGGCCAGCTGAAGCATTCACCTTAATGATTTCCTACCTCAAAAAAAAGTGAAGAATTACTGTACAGAAACTACACAGAATGAAACTTCTGTAATTTTCTGCTCAATACTGCATGAAGGGGAGAACGCAAGCAAAAAGTATCGGTGATCAATGTAATTACTTGAGCAGTTATACCATATGTCTGGGCTGTGGCACGCGCTAAAGGTGACATGTGACAGCGCAGGGGTGGACGAGTTTCAAATCAAACGAATTAGAAATTAAATATTCAACAGGAAATTGGGCGTTTAGTGGTCGCAAATCATTGTTGACTGTTGTGTTTGGAAAGGCTTGTTAAGGCTTGTATCGATGAAAAATGAAGGCTAATTTTAGGTGGTGGTTGGTGCTGTTTATTATTTTGATATTCTTTATTGTTAGTTTTTTTAAGGTGGGATTTCTCTGATAACTTCTGCCGCTGTGGGATGCAATGGGAGAGCGTGACAGAATTTTACTGACTAAAACCACACCTATGTTCTTTTTTTGTCCTTTGCGTTCCAGGACCACGGGTTTCCCTTTCGGAAGAAAATCGATGCCCTCAGTAGGTTCTGTTGCATTGCACCTCTACGGTTTTGCTGATATCGTTTTACGGCTCGCGTAGAATACTTCGCGCCGTCGAGTACTCAGCCTCGGTCCGCACTGCTACTGGATAATTTAGACTAATCAATTCGGAAAACCAATAATGAGCCGGCTCCAACACAACTGAGAGAGAACTAGAAAGATGTTCTTTGGTAAAAAAAAATACTTACAGGTGAACATAAGACCTCCTCCTTTTTGAAGTCCGGGAAAAATCAGAGATTGTTTCCATATTTATATTATAGTAGATTACTTGATGCAGATTGGACCCAGGCGTTTGATAAGACTGCTTGCTGCGACCTACCAGGTGCCCGAATCTGCTATGCAATACTGTTTTTAGTGCAGGTGGGACGGAGCTATGTAAGTTGTATAGCTCCATCCCTCTTGCACTGCTCAATGATCGACCATTCTGACACAATTGTAATAGCAGGCCCCTGTTCTTCACCACGATGGCTTTAGAAAGCATAATAGGACAGATATTTTTCCGTTTGTAGGAACCAAATTCGAAACTCTCGACAGTGGGTCTCAATGCGAGAGTTTTAATGGTACTCCATTCTATTAAAAATACACAGTGTAGTCCTTTTTCTTAATCCAAACGACTGGTAGACAATGCCTTGTTACATTAAGTCCGCCTATTTACTAGTTACCACTACCTACACTACATAAAGTTTGAATAAAGTAACTCTTTTTGCGATACTAACATAATTTTGCTGTTACGTTGGAATTCTTAGAAAGGTTAAATGCTTAAGTAATAGAATCTTTTTTTTGACGTGGCAAAACATCAAGGTCTCCCACAAGATGGACCGATGGCCTGGTAAGGGTCGCGGGAATCCGATGTACGAGACGAGAGGTCCAGGACCGGTCGTTATGGCGGCGCCTCGGAAAGGCCTATTTCCAGCAGTAGACGTCTTTCGGCTGAAATGATGATGAAAACGTTAATTGACTTCCCCGGCTTATGGTAAAACCCAAAGTGTTCCTTCAGTCTCCATTTGTGAGAGTCACGATATCATCATCATCTACCCAGCCTTTTCCCAACTATATTGGGGTCGGCTTCCAGTCAAGCCGGATTTAGCTGAATACCAGTATTTGTGAAAGACACGATAGCTCTTTAAAAAATCCGCAGCCTTGGCGAAATCTATGAATTTATAAACTTAGTTGAGCTTTTAAAGCTTTTAGTCAATTTTACAGTTATTTGGAGGCAGATGAGTTATGCCTTCCCTCTATCATTTCACTTACTCTAAAGATGTCATCGGAGAAATATGTGTGCACAAGGCACACCTTGTAACCTTCCAACGAATTAAGAGCCCAGTTTAAAAATAATATATATCTATTTGTTAAAGTCATATTAGCAATAACCGCTCATCTGCCTCTTATGACAACACCCATAAAATGGAGAGAACTATTCTTAGAAAGGGTCCATGCAGCAAAAAAATATAGGTAACATGTATTTAAGAAAAATAACGCATTACCATTCACAAGGATTTATGAGCCAAACTATTAAATGAATGCTATAAAACATGACGGACAATCGGCAAACATCGGCGATCTTCGTTAGCGCTCGTGGCAGATGTGCGCGCAGTCTTTGTGCCTTTGTTTAAATTATGTATAAGTAATGGACACTTTATTAAAATGTTAATCAAACGCAATGTGGAACTATTCGCGGAGGGTATAAAAGTGAATTTCTTTTTCGCTTCGATTGTAAATGCGATAATTTCGTTTTCTTTTTTTTGTGTTTTAAACGGCATTTGTTTTTAGCCATTTGGACGGTTGATGTATTAAATGGGTAAGCAGGTTGTCTAGTTAAAAAAGGAGGATATTTGATAAAAGGTCTGAACTGAAATTGCGTGCCGTTTTAATGAAGCCAACTGACTAAGGAGGTACCCTATATTACCTACTTAAAACTATATTTAAAATATATAATGCATATAATTATTAAATATAGATAATATGTTATGATTTGCATACGCATAATAGTATGTCGTGGCCAGATCTTAGAATTTATGTCTTCATGATGTGTTGGACCATTTCCTCAATAAATGATATTGATGAAATGGGTTAGTCACCATGGACCAAATTTCGTTAAAATCGGTTCAGTTCAGTTTAACCGTGAAAGCGTGTTTCACGTGCTTTCACATTATTTCATATTACCACTATGGATTAACAACCCTCATAATAATCACGATCTTGTTTTGGCATGGCTTTATGCTGCTTTGCGTTTTGCGCGGAACTGCGCATGTTTTTCCTATATTGATATTGTTTTTTTTCTTTCATTTATCCATCGCCCCCACCCTTAACCGTAGATATTTAAATTCATAAAATTTAATTTACTAACATTTCTATATTCCTCTCTACAAAAGTCCCCACAGCCTCCCTCGACCCCTCTCTGCGCCGGCGCCGTTTGCCGTTATGATTTACTGCACACCAATGATCTTATGTTTTTGTAAGTTTAAGATCACGCACGAACATATTATACACCTGTTTACATCTTTGAACATGGCGGTGCTGCCCGATATATTCGCCTACAAAGGAGTGGGAGGATTCAACTGGCCTGACATAAATTGTAATGTTTTTTTTATATTTATTTAGTACTAGCTTTTACACGCGGCTTTGGTCCCGTTAATTGACTACCTACCCTACATACCTACCTACTGTACCTACCCTAATTTTTCTTTATGTTAACCTTCTGTGTAGTATTAGGAAATATAAAAAAAAAATGTAAATAAAATCGGTAAAACCGTTCTTAATTTATAGCATGACCAGGAGAAATAGGGATTCACTTCATTCTTATACGTAATTAGATATAGCGGTGCCATCTGGTTATATGGTTCTTCATAATCTTTGTTACTTTGTCAATGGTTAAAATCCTTTCGACTCTCGAAAGCCTCGGGTATTCTGGACTTTCAGTTATGCTAGGTTTTGTATTACCTATAACCTGGCTAGGGTTGAACTCGCGACCTATAACTTGTTGGGGCTGTTACTACTGGGTCACCACTGTTTAAAACTACGTGTCTTAGGGCCATGTGAACCGACACCAAATCGACTGTTTTAATATTAAAACGGCTGTTTTAGCAATATTTCCTGTTCCTTATCGTCGGTTATTGACGTCAATCAGATCGTTATCTTAAACGTATGTCGGTGCACATGGCCCTTAATCATCATCATCATCTGCCTAGCCTTTTTCTCAACTATATGGGGGTCGGCTTCCAGTCAAGCCGGATTTTAGCTGAATACCAGTATTTTAAGAGGAGCGGCTGCCTACCAGACCTCCACAACCCATTAACTGGGGTAACGTGTCTTACTTAGTAAAAAGTTTTATCTCAGATGGGCAATAAATACAGAATGACAGAGGTAGAATCAATCGCTCACTGGCTCCAGGCAGGCCCGTACTAATTAGAGGGCGCGGGTTCGAACCCGGGCAGGGCATGTTATTATGTATTTACTACAGTTTTTGTAGCAAGGACCTTGTTACTGACGTCTGTGGTGATTTCTTAAATGTTTACGATTGGTCGTCTTTGAGGTCAGGTGCGGCGGTTAAATGTGGGTTTTTGTAATAGATTTCTTCATCATACTATTTTTTACTTATTAGCTTTTGTCAACGGCTTCACTCGCGCAAATGTAGAAAATATATCATATTCCTATGTCACTGCTGAGGGACTTTTAGTCATATATTATTATTCAACACTAGGGTTTGCCAGCAGCTTTGCCTATAAGCAGGTAGGCTTTTCCATACAAATTTTGAAGGCCCGTTTCATCCCTTTACGGGTGAATTGTGAAAAGAATTATCTCAGTGCTTGCCTACATTATAAGGGGAAACCTTTTGCAAAATTTTATGTTACTAGTAAAATAGTTTCGGTTGTGCGTTGATATTATATGAGTCCGTTACGCTCCCTAAGATATACAGGGTGATTGGAAGATCGATGCAAAGCTTTAAAGCGAAGATAGTACAGACCATTTAGAACCATTAAGGCCATGATTATGTTCGGCGAAGTATTATCATTTTTTTTAAACCCACTTTTAAGGTTTTTTTCAAAAATTCCCAAAATTTTAAGTAAACTGCACATTTTTAGCCAAATTAAGTGATAAAAAAATAACTTTTATTTTTTTTAATTAAAGTAATGTCTAAGCAACCCGAAAAAACATATTTTAGGCTTTTATGTCATTAGACATTTTTTTTACGGAAATTTAAAGATCCGCAGAAAGAAGATTGGCAAAACCCCATGTACTTTCAGTATCACATACAGGCTTAACGTTTCATAGAATGATTATATGGATTAGAATGCTACAATAGAGTATAATAAAATATGTAATGGTAAGACATACATTAGAGTTGGGGATATAAAATGATTTATAGACATAACCTCAAAATGGACCACCAAAAATAATACAAGGTACCTACCTAATTATGTAACTTAGAGCTTGACCAGAAGGGGCAAATTCATCGCGATTGCGCGTGCGTATCACGCGCGACCGTTGCGCCCAGAAAGAGCGTATCAACGCTGGAACATTCAACAATTCCGTATCAAATGTAGGTGCTCAATTTCCCTGGAAATTGAGCACCTACATTTGCACCTACGTTTGTATTTTTTAAAATGTTTATATGTATATTGTGGCTGTTTATTGTCCCATGAATAAATAAAATAAAAATAAAATAAAATGTGCACTCGCTCTGGAGTTCGCGCGTTTAACTGGACGCAACAAGGTGTCCCTAGTATCTCGACTCGCGTGTATAGGGTCTGGCGTTGTGCACGCGATTTACGCGCGTATTTTGAATTCGCGCGATACTTGTGGACGCGACGTATTTGTGCTAGTATCTTACTAGTATATTACTAGCGCGTGAATGAATTCGCGCGAAACGTTTCTAAACGAAGTCGCTTCTTCTGGACAAGGTTTTAAGGCAGACCCTTAAGCGTCGTCCTATTTAGCTAACTATCATACGATTGAACGATGTGATTTCGTCGCACGATGAGATTAGTTTTATCGACGAAACCCTGTGCTCGCGCGATGATTTACAAGCTTCTATTAGGACACTCTAAAGAATGTGTGTTTAATCACATTGTTCAATCGTACGATGGTTAGGGTCAGCTCACACCGAGACGCGACGCTGCGCGAACATTTTAATAGAGTGACTCAAAATATAACTTTATTTAGTACGCGAAAAGATACACATTTCATTGTGAGAATTTAGAATACGTTGCTTCATGCAGCGCTGCCCCTCGTGATGCCACACGGCGTCGTGCTGCACCTCTTGATGCCGCGCGGCGTCTCGTAACAGGTAAAAAACAAAACCATAGTATTTATAACATTTTTTTATTATAATTGTAACAATACATTGTCAATAAATACCGCAGGGAGATTGTTCCTTCGTGTCGATCGTAAGCTAAATACCAGACTACACTCATGACATGTGAACCCACGGTTCTGAGTCATACTTTACAATTACAACAGTAGCCGATAATGGCTTCGGTTTTCTCCTTTAAACTGGTCAAATCAAGACACGTCGGCGAAGGCGTGATAAGCGCACATAACAGTTTATACACCGAAGATCAACTGCTGACATTGTTAAAGCATGAAAAACATTCACAGAATAAATAAGAGTCCTATTTCAGTCCTGCGCAGGTTTATACACTAAACGCAAATTGTAATGTACTAAAGTAACGTGGCGGCACAGAATAAGAGTTCACACTTCATTTATAGATGCAGACAACATTAGAAATAACACGAACGACGAATTATGTTTAGGCAGGGTCAAACAAAAATATCATGACAGTTTATATTTTTTTTGTATTTGACATACCTAAGTAACAGCTGACGCAATAAGCCTATTTTATGCGTTTTGTTTTTACTGACTTCACAAAAAGGACGAGGTACTATTGCATTATTGCGTCTTGTTTCCGTAACGGGACTGTACCCTAAAATCATGGTTTTTTAATTACTCCGGACTGCTAATATTGTATTTTAGCTTAGAAAATAACTAACGATATATGACCCATAAGTTGCATATAACTAGATTTGTGTATGTTTGGATTTTGATGTGATACCCAGCTCGCCAATCTTCTTTACAAAAAAATTACAGTACGTTTTTTAAACATTATTAAAAAAATAAGGAAGGGTGCTTTATTTGTTCAAACCTTTTTAAATACATGTTTGATAAGCGTTCTGTCTTTTGAGGTATCATTTACGCGGATATCTTACAAATGATTGAAGTTAGGACCTAGAAACCAATTAGAGGTTACGATACAGGTATACGACGGATTTAGAGATTACGTCTTAGGTTTTTCTGTCGTATTGATAAAAAAAAAAAATCTGCTGAACTTTAAAAATGTGTAAAAAAATGTCCAATGTTAGAAAAACCTAAGACATACTTTGCTGGGTTGCTTACACATTACCGTAATAAATAAAATAAAAATGAACTCATTTATCATTTAATTTGGCCATAAATAAGCAGTTTACTTAAAATTTTGGGAATATTTGAAAAATAATACAAAAGTAGGTTAAAAGAAAATTGGTAAGACTTCGTCTGAGACAATCGTAGCTTACATGGTTCTAAATTGTCTGTACTATCTTTGACTTAAAGTTTTAAACATGAAAAATAAATAATTTTAATTAAAATGTTGTTTTAAGTAGTTAACCAATTTTTTTTTTTAAATCCCTCTAATTGGTGTCTAGGTCCTAACTCCAATAATTTGTAAGATATCCGTGTAAATGATACCTCAAAAGAAAGAACGGTTATCAAACATGTATTCAAAAAGGTTTGAACAAAAAAAGCACAATTCGTTATTTTTTTAATAAGGTTTAAAAAACGTATAGTTTAAAAAAAAATCTTATGACAGAAAAGCCTAAAAAATATTTTTTCAGGTTGCTTAGACATTACTTTAATAAAATAAAATAAAAGTTAATTCATTTATTATTTAATTTGGCTAAAAACATGCAATTTACTTAAAACTTTGGGATTTTTTGAAAAAAATCTTAAAAGTGGGTTTAAAAAAAAATGATAACATAATCATGTCTTAAATGGTTCTAAATGGTCTGTACTATCTTCGCTTTAAAGCTTTGCATCGATCTTCCAATCACCCTGTATGTTGACATCACAGGTTGACATAGAGGAATATATGCAAAGATATATGCATAGAGCAGGTTGACTGGTAGGAAATGCTTAAGGTTTTACGCCTGCAATTGTGTCTTTAAATTTAAATAAATAAAAAAAATCTCAATCTATACTAATATTATAAAGAGGAAAACTTTGTTTGTTTGGTTGTAATCATCATCATCATCTGCCTAGCCTTTTCCCAACTATGTTGGGGTCGGCTTCCAGTCAAGCAGGTTATGTTGTAATGAATAGGTTTAAAAACTACTAGACCGTTTTAAAAAATTCTTTCACCATTCGAAAGCTACATTATCCAAGAGTAACATAGGCTACATTTTATTTTGGAAAAAATTAGGGTTCCGTAACATATTTGGGTTTTTCGGACACAAGGTGTAAAAAATCATGTTACATATAATTTATATGGCAGAACAACGTTTGCCGAGTCAGCTAGTAATAAATAAAACACACAAAATATCACACAGTAAACACTGACCCCTGCGGACATTCTTTCGATCAATTTCCTCATCTCCAAAGTCTTCATGTTAAAGGAAATCACGGTAAAAAGCCGCTTCCGGTGCGCGGGCGCACGTTGTGCCGTGGACGTAAAGGCCTGTTCCCACCGGGGCGCGGGGCTTCGCGCGGTTCTCACGAGCCAGGGAACACCCACTCGTGTGTACTACTGTTTGCGTTGACACCGTGTGGGATGGCAGGCAGGGAATACGGGACATGTAGGAAATGCTGGAAATTGCAGTTATTTTACAGAGGCTTGATAAAAGGCTTTATTTCTATGGGTGCTATCACAAAATTCTGTCTTGCATTTTCGATTGCATAATAACAAAATTTAGAACACAACTATATAAATTAATACATTACTATGTAAAAAGAAAAACAAAATCGAAATATGTAGCCGCTATGAACGATACAAATAACTATTCTTCGTCATTCAACAATTTAAAGTTGTCAAAAGTCTTTAAGTATATTCGAATAAAAACGCCAAAGTTGGTCATATCTAGCAAAAATCACGTTCGAAAGTCGTATGGATCTTTTAAATAAACATATGTGTCTACCTGTTTAAATTAAAAGAAAACTTACACCACTTTTGCAAGTGAGCGGGTTCCATAAAAGACTCATCGCTTAAATATGTAGCTGCATACAACCTATTTTCAAATAAGATCTATATCCACTGTTTATGAATGAATGTGTCCAACTTGATACTTGCTTGCTTACTTCTAGTATCTAGGTGTAAACCTAGAACTATTACAAAATTAATTGCGATATTATAAAAATTGAAGCCAGTAAATCTGACTAAAGTCTTGTCATGAAGTACCGTGTTACCCCAGTTAATGTGTTGTGGAGGTCTGGTAGGCAGTCGCTCCTCGTAAAATACTGATATTCAGCTAAATCCGGCTTGACTGGAAGCCGACCCCAATATCGTTGGGTAAAGGCTAGGCAGATGATTATAAAAATTGATTAAGTTTTTGTATGAGGACAACAATAACGATTTTATGAGAAGGCGAGTTGACGAAAGCTTAATTATGAGTGTGACAAAGTACAAAAATGTGCTATTTTCACTATTCTGGTTAGGAATAGGTGTCATAAATCTTATGCAGTTAAAAGCTCCGATAAGAATGGTGGGTGAATATTTTTCGTAGCATTTTGTATTTAGTACTACAAAATGCAAGTATCAAAACCGTTAGAACCACGTAGCATGCACCTACGCAAGTATCAGTATCTCTTGTTTTATTGTGTCAACGATGGAGTATTATGCCGGCACGCAATGCGTGACCCATGGTTTGGGGACCCACTCTTAATAACGCTTGTTAAACTTTAGAGGTAAGCAGAGTGAAGAGATCTTCTTAAGAGAAAAGTATAAATTTGATTACCTACTAAGTGAAATTGATAGGAAGAAAAAACCGGCCAAGCGCGTATCGGGCCACGCTCAGTGTAGGGTTCCGTAGTTTCCCGTCCGTCACAATAAGTGTCCTCAATTTTTCAAAATTTGTTCGTCCCATCAAGTTCAAAATAATTTTCCTAGAAAGTCTTTATAAAGCTATACTTTCCACATTTTTTTAATATTTTCTAAACTTATGTTTCAAAAGTTAGAGGGGGGACACACACACACATTGTTTTTTACTTTTGGAGCGATTATTTCGGAAATTATGGATATTATCAAAAAATGATTTTAGTAAACCCCTATTCATTTTTGAATACCTATCCAACAATATATCACACGTTAGGGTTGAAATTTAAAAAAAAAATCCTTTTTCTTTTACATGTAGGGGGGCTACCCTAATAAAACATATTTTTCCAATTTTTATTTATGCACTTTGTCGGCGTGATTGACATACATATTGGTACCAAATTTCAGCTTTCAAGAGTTAACGGTCACAGAGATTAAGCGAGGACGGACGGACAGACATGGCGAAACTATAAGAGTTCCGTTTTTGCCAATTGGCTACGGAACCCTAAAAAACTTTCGTGATAGGAAATCTATATACTTGTAGATATACTTGTAAAAGGAGAAACTGACTTACTGACAATCTGAAATATTAACGCACGAAACTATTAGGACTAGGAGCGTCAAATTGTGCATAGGTTTCATTTTATGACGTAGGCGAGCACTAAGAGAGGAATTCCCAAAATTCACCTAAAGGGATGAAACGGGGCTCCAAATTTTGTAAGGAAAACCCTACTTTCACGATGAACCCGTTCGTAGAATCTAGTTTCAGTACAAAACACTAAAGATGCATTCATTACTTGCTATCAGAGGTTACGAAAGGTATATCATGGTAATCTAGCAGATGAGAGATAGTAGCCATCTCATACTGTGCCAGAACTACCTACACATCCACAGCATCCCACTAAAGCGATACAGTTAAAGTTCAAACTCAATACAGCACTTCAAAATACAACCTTGAACCAACTAATTAAAGTACATATTCCATTAAGTTCAAATCAACACAGAAATCCTGGGAAAATTTCGAGAGGTCAACTCGCCCAATATTTATTATTTACTCGACCAAACAAAATAGGTGTCGATGTAGCCCATTCGTTTCAGGCAATGTTTGCTTACTAATGTTGGCTCAAATGTTTGACCAATTTGGTTAGGGAACTGTCAATAGTGCAGGGACAGGGGTCATGCTTGTAGTGAGGCTCAAGTAGTGTGGGAAGCCATGTTCTCTATTGTGAGGCTGTCATCTTATTGGCTGTGTGTCGGCGCTTGCGCCACGATTGAGGATGAAGGCTTTTTGGTTGGCAAACAGGACTATGAGACACCTGATTGAAAATGGATTCTTTTTCTGTAGGAGAGTATAATCCCTTGGGATAATATTCTACTATCACGTGGACGAAATCGCTGGCAGAAGCTAGAACTTCTTCTTCTCAGTCGGTACACCCTCGTGCCAGAGTGATTGTGGTCATCATTGTGAATCACGATAAGTGTGAGAGTGAGAGAGGAATATCACATAAGACATAGACATTGTATCATTCGTTTTACTAATGAAGCAATGTCACGACCATCAGCATTGAGGACTACTATGTAAGGAGGGCGGAGGATGTTCCCTTGATATCATTCTCTACTATCACGTGGACGAAGCCACTGCCAGCAGGAATGTACTCCAAAATGGGAAAAGCTAAAGACATAGGTAAGCAATCGTAACATAATCTCGCAAATTTATCATCATCATCATCTCAGCCGAAAGACGTCCACTGCTGGACATAGGCCTCCCCCAAGCGTCGCCACAGCGACCGGTCCTGTGAGTCTCGTATCCATCGGATATCGCGCGACCCTCGCCAGGTCGTCGGTCCACCATGTGAGAGGCCTTCCAACGCTGCGTCTTCCGTAAATCTCGTAAATTAACTAGAAATATGTAAGGAAATTAGAAATCATCTAGGAAAATTTAACAACAAAAAAGCCGGAGTATCTTCGCCACAATAGAAGTATCAGCGAGCTCTCGTTGATGATTGACTCCTTAACGAAGACGTGTGCCAGTAATGCTGACATCCGCCGCCTTATGAGGAAGCAGCCAGTGAGAGATAGGGATCGCGTAATGTCAGAGTGCACCGAGGTGGTTGGTAATGTCCCATACGATATACACTATGAAACTTGAACGTACGCAAATATATCGTCTGGTTAGTTTTGTTTCCAGAATTAATGGAGGTGGGTTTACAGCTTTTGTAAAGTTGTCTTGATAAATCAGGGAGAAGCTACCTGCTAGAGCTACAAAATAATAATATAATATTCCACAACTTTTACACAACACCATCTAGTCCCAAGCTAAGCAGAGCTTGTGTTATGGGTACTAGACAACTGATAAACATACTTATATACTTCTAAATACATATTCTAGATAAATTACACCCAGACACAGAACAAATGATCGTGCTCATCACACAAACATTTGTCCTGGGTGGGAATCGAACCCACGACCTCCGGCATAGCAGTCAGGGTCACTAACCACTAGACCAACAGGCCAGTAAAATTGTACAAAGGAGTCACGCAGGGCAACTGAAAGGACACGGTAAAATTTTAACAGTAAAAGTCTAACACTCCCACCGTCTCCACTCAGAGCGGGTGAAGATATTTGATGATTTCTCCCACCAAAAAAAAAATTACTGGGCTATTGAAAAATCATCAATTTGCCAGTAGACACAACACACCACTATTTAATATGAATGTGACGTACTTACATATTTTATTAGGTTCAATAAAGATGTTATTTTGTAAAGAAAGGATTTTTCTGCTCGTTATTTTTACTATGTATACTGGTTTAAGAAGAACTCTACATAGCTATTAAGGAATTATTAATTTATTGTTCTCGAAAATGACTCATTATGAAAATATAGGCGTCCGCCGGCAAGACCAACTAATCGCTAGGCGTGAATGAAAGGCAAACAGACACTAAAACCGCTCAGCCATAAGAGCCTGAGCCTGACTCATCGCGCTCCTAATACAGAAACTGAGGTGTCAAATGTGCCAAGCTAGCTTCTACCAGCGTCTTCACCTGCTTTGAAGTTCGAAATAATCCGGTCCTGAAGGTAATTTCTGAATTCTATGTACATTTTTTATGCTATCGGTTTTTTTTATCTCACTAAAACCACCCCGGTGATCATCATCAGCACATGAAAGCCGGCGCGTGATCTTAGGTTTCTATATCGAAATCGCTGCTCTAATTTTGAAAACGTGTTTTTTAGGGAAGTTCCTTTAGGAGGTATTGTACAGAGGAGGTTCTGGGGAGGTCTTTTAACACTAGAAGCGCGAGCGTCTCCAATCTGTTATATTTCAATATTCTTCCTGCTCTAATTCATGTTTAATTATGCGTCGAATCGCAATTATTTATGGCGGCTTTACGAAATCTCGTGTAGTCAATAATCATGACATTTCATAAAATTTCGATATAGAATCCTAATAAACAGACATAGAGACGAAGTTGCCGTTTCATTTGTAATATTAATATGGAACTAGGCTCATAAAACACGCTGACTCCCTTCAATATGACTGGGACGTTGATATCTTGAAGCAGGAAGCGGCGACGAACATACAAACATTGTAATTAATGCTTATTACTTGATTAGGCCCTACGAGACGTTGCGTCCATAACAGAGAGACCCTTTGGCGGTATTTTGACGGGTGAAGTTCAGCGGCTGTTTTAATTAGGTAAATTGATTTTATTTTGTTGGTTAGTGATGTGAATTTGGTGCAGTTTTGTGTTGGTGCAATCAAGTGAAGAGTTACCTATTGAAACAGGCGTGATTTCAATCAAATGGTGCTGAGAATTTTAACGTAGTATTGGCTACCTCAGTGTGAAGCTTACCGCAGGGCTGCTTTGAAACTTTTTGCTGTCAAATACCGCGAAAGAATGTGTAGCATAAGCCTTTTGCTTTTCGCCTGCTAGAAAACAAAACGACTATTTTCTATACAAAAAAAAAACTAGGTATCGTCACGATTATCGAATCCATAGAGACGTTAAGTTCTCAGAGTTATCTCTAGAACTCATCATTAAGAGAAGTTGAATTCCCCACATAATTGTGTTTCTATGAAATAGACGACTAAAACTGTTTTTTTTTTATTCTAATGAATTTATCGCGCCTAATGTTTCGTCTAATGAAAAAAAAAACCGGCCAAGAGCGTGTCGGTCCACGCTCAGTGTAGGGTTCCGTAGTTTCCCGTCCGTCACAATAAGTGTCCCCAACTTTTCAAAAACTGTTCGTCCCATCAAGTTCAAAATAATTTTCCTAGAAAGTCTTCATAAAGCTCTACTTTCCTGATTATTTTCATATTTTTTAAACTTATGGTTCAAAAGTTAGAGGGGACACACACATTATTTTTTACTTTCGGAGCGATTATTTCCGAAATTATTGATATTATCAAAAAATTATTTCAGCAAACCCCTATTCATTTTTTAATACCTGTCCAACAATATATCACACGTTAGGGTTGCACTTAAAAAAAAACACTTTCCACTTTACATGTAGGGGGCTACCCTAATCAAACATTTTTTTCCAATTTTTATTTTTGCACTTTGTCGGCGTGATTGATATACACATTGGTGCCAAATTTCAGCTTTCTAGTGCTAAAAGTCACAGAGATTAAGCGAGGACGGACGGACAGACATGGCGAAACTATAAGGGTTCCGTTTTTGCCATTTGGCTACGGAACCCTAAAAATGACTATTTTCTATACAAAAAAAAATATTATACCATCGACACGATTATTTATCGAATCCATAGAGACTTTTATCTCTAGAACTCATCATTCAGAAAGTCTCATAAGACATAATTGTGTTTGAAAGAAATCGACGACTGAAGCTATATATTTTTTTTTATTATCAAGAATATTTATCCCGTCGTAAAGTCCATTCAATCTGTAGTTATGTTGAGCAAATGCTTATTATTATAAACCACATGATTGTATATTTCTCACGCAATTAGTAGCGCCCTGAGAAACAGCTAGGTATTGCTTGGCAGACTATTTATTATTTGTTATTAAAACTTAATAAAATACGGTTTTAGCGCCAGATGATTTGTTATAATGGTGTGAAATTCCATCATAAACATAGAAAGATTCCCATAATATTGTAAACATAACGCAAAAGTTTTATGCCTGGGTTTCTTGGAATATATACTTTAATTATTGATGAAAAATAAGTAAGCGACGTGTAGCCGACGATGGAGTACGTTTGCCTAGAAATAACATTTCACTAATTGGCACGAAAATACGAAACATATAGAAGAATAGCAGAAAATATTCATTTTATTCTGGTACAGCCTGTACCCAAAAAAAATAATCAGTGCAAACACTTTTACAGATTCCAGAAGCATATACGCCATACTGGGCCATGTAACTCATGTAGTTTAGGAAACCAAGAACAGTGGCAGAAATATAGTTCTTTTTTTTTAAATGATTTAAACCAGTGCTTCGTAGAACAGATGGTCGATGGGGACGGAAGGTTCTAGAGTGGCGGCCACGTACCGGAAGACACAGCGTCGGAAGGCCTCCCACAAGATGGACCGACGACCTGGCGAGGGTCGCGGGAATCCGATGGATGCGAGACGCACACGACACGACCGGTAGCTGTGGCGGCGCTTGGGGGAGGCCTATGTCCAGCAGTGGACGTCTTTCGGCTGTGATGATGATGAAACAGTGCTTGACCGCGATCCCACCTGATAGTAAGCAGTCAAAGAATACTTATTGATTGTATAGTCAGTGTAAGCAGTGACGCAATCGTTGATGGTGAATCGCACTAGTTTATTAGGAGCCTATTCACTCCAGCCTTGAAGACACCTAAATCATAATTGGAGGGGAAGAACGACGCAACTGTACAAAGTAAATAGTGTGTATTATTATAATGTAATTGAGGAGCCGCACAGGTCGATCTTCAAGGTTAAGCAACACTTGCCAAGATTGGTCTGTGGATGGGTGACCATCGTAACATAACGAGTTTCCTCCGTTCCTCGGAAAGCACGTTAAGCCGTAGGTCCCGGCTGTCATTTGTAGATCTTTGGCAGTCGTTGCGGATAGTCAGAAACCAGTAAATCTGACTCCAGTCTTGCCATGAAGTACTGTGTTACCCCAGATAATGGGTTGTGGAGGTCTCGTAGGCAGCAGCTCCTCGTAAAATACTAGTATTCAACTAAATCCGGCTTGGCTGGAAAGCCGACCCCAATATAGTTGGGAAAAGGCTAGGTAGATGATGATTAGGTATAATATAAGTTTCTCAGGCAGATGAAATCGACACAAGATATTTAAAACTATACAATGAGTTAAAATACCACTTAGCCAAAAAACAGTCCTAAAAACAACACTTACACATTTATAATACAGTCACAAACAAACCTCCGTGTCAATTTCCCCACAAAATAATGTGTTTTACCGTACAACTAATGGCCGGACGAAAGTTCACAAGGTGATGGCGGCCAGTTAAAAACATCGCCTTATGACCATAAACCTGTGCATTGTGAGAAAGCACGAGAAATGCTAATTTAGAAAAGATTAGCGATGGATGTAGAAGCCATTTTCTTTTTTGGGAAAAATCGCTTTTTAAACGATTTTTTTTTTCGTGTTGCTGTGATTTTTATGTAGATTTGTCATTGAGAAGATCGTATTGATACTCTTTGTTGCAAGATTCTTCGAACGAGTAAGACAATTGAAAAAACGCGGTTGTAAAAGCCTCATGCTCCCTCTCGCTCCACACAGGGTGGAAAGAGTTGTTTGTTGATTGCCCTGTCTATTTGATGTTTTTTCTGATTGGTAAAAAAAAGATATTCTTTCACGACTACCCTAGTCAGTGCCTAGTTTTAGTACTATCAGCGCCCTGGGCGAGATTTCTATGGCGCCCCCACTCTGTCATCGAAACCCATATGAAACCGCCACCCCGCACAGCACTATTCTCGCTTGGATCCTCCAGCGGGAGGTGTCTGGACCCCCTAGATTGGATTGGAGCCGCTTGAGGCCAGTCTAGTCTGGAAACCATCATCATTCTTATCGTCTTCCTGCCCTTGTCCGGTGTTATTTGGGGTTCTAGTCTGGCGCCCTGGGCGGTCGCCCAACCGCGCTGTACCTTGACGCCGGTACTAACCCTAGTAGATTTAAATATAGTCCAATCTTTATGGTGAGAGATTTTATGATTAGAATGATACGTTTGTCCGTTAACAATCATTTCTAGTTAAATTTTCTCACACAAATCATCACAGTTACTGCACCTTGCATACAATGATACGTTGCAGCCAAACGAGCGTAGTTCCCGCAGCAGCCGACAGATGTCTACACTGCGGCAGATACAGATTTGTTGTTGTCGGATAAACCCTATGTAGAACGCTGGTTTCGGTCACGGCGCAGGTATGGCCAGCAGATAAGTAAGTGGCTAGTTTGTAAAAAGTTTTCTCAATAAAAAAATGTTATATATCGGAAAAAAATACATAGTTTTTTTTTAAGGTGGGAAATCATCCAATAACTTCTCCCACTTTGGGTAGAACGGGAAGGCGTAACAGATTTTTACTGACTATAACCACACCTGTGTCCTTCTATTACACTTAACACTATTTTTCTCAACATCACGTAAAGGTTGGCTGGTAAGAAATGCCTAAGGAATTAAGTCCTCCTCTGTAATTTTGTGTACAAAAATCATGTCATAAATAAAAACAATGGCGATCCATGACACAGTGTCTGCCTAGTAAATGTCTAACACTCCATGCGTCTCAACAATCATTTCTAGTTAAATTTTCTCACACAAATCATCACAGTTACCGCACCTTGCATACAATGATACGTTGCAGCCAAACGAGCGTAGTTCCCGCAGCAGCCGACAGATGTCTACACTGCGGCAGATACAGATTTGTTGTTGTCGGATAAACCCTATGTAGAGCGCTGGTTTCGGTCACGGCGTAAGTACGGACAGCAGAAAGAGAAGGGTGGCAAGTTTGTAAAAAGTTTTGACAAAAAAATGTGAAAAGTCTTAATAAAAATAAAATAATAGGTAATCTTATATTTCCGACACAATCCATACTTGATTATTTTATTTTTTTGATGTTGGAGAATCACCCAATGACTTCTCACGCACTGGGTGGAGTGGGAGGACGTCTCCGATTTTATATATATTAAAATCAGACCTGTGTCCTTCAGTAATCCTTTTCGTTCTAAGAACTCGGATTTCCTTTTCAGAAATTACTGCGCAAGCGGGCATCGGCCCTACTAGAACCTTACGTTTTAGTTTTCAGGTTGATTTTGGATGTCCCTGAGGAGATCGGTTCACTTTAGAAAGTGCAAATAGTTTCATCTTTTTTTCTTTTTATGTGACATTTCTAACTGAAATTAAGGCTTTAAAAGATTGGCTATTGTCTCTAGTATAAATAGATTAGCAAACCGTTAACCTGGTGTTTTATTGATTTGATTTGTTTATTTAGGTTAGCATTCTTCAAGAAAACAGATTTTAACGCAGATTTATAAAGAAAATAAGCTGTTTAAACCCAAGAAGTTTAACTTAAAATGTCCAAATGTCAGATGTCATGAACTGGCTAATCCCGTGATATCGTCTCCGTTGCTGACCGTACCGAGGCGTGTCGGCCCACTGTGGGAATGTCTGCTCGTGAATCGCCCGTGGCTTATGACAATTTGCATTTTTTTGCAGTCCATACCGACAGAATCGCTTAGATTCAGGTCTGAGTTTAGAGCGATGGACGATTTGAAGGAATGGTCTAGAAAATAGGCAAACGTATGATACCTCAATTAATTTAATTGTAATATTATTTTATTGTGATTCAAATTTCTCTATTATGTGTTTGAAATGTCTCTATTAGGTGATAGTCCCTGGTGGCAGGGACTATCACCGGACACTGCTCACTGACCAAACACTTTTTCACACTGGGTGTCACGGACAGTCCTCTGTGTAGAGGATGTATGAAGGCAGAGGAAACTGTCGCGCATGTACTCCTGGAGTGCACAGCCGTCAGCAAAATGAGAACCCAAATCCTGGGAACACCGAAGACAATAACAGAAACCCTGAGCAAACCCAAGAAACTAGTTTGTTTTTGGAATGAGGTGGGCTGGCTGGAGTAAAGGCCGGATGGCCCACGCACAATGGTCCAATGGGACCAAGTGCGGAAACCAAGTACAAAGATAAGATAAGATAAGATGTGTTTGAAAAGAAGGTCCTAAAATAGGTGCGATTTGGGAGGAAACGTGACATCACGTAAGAGTTTACCGTATATGGGGTCCATCGAGACGCACCGGTTGGCGGAAGTCGCAGGGCAATTTCTTGCCACCGTAGCTCGTCGTCCGGCTTTTCGGTAAGGACCAGGTTCGAGACGCCGCCGACGACGTTGGCCCGAGTTGGTCTCGGGCAGTTCACTGTCATACACAGCGAAGGAAGATATTGACAAGAAACCGGCATGTCCCAGAACTAAAAATTCGAAGACATATATGTTATAATGTTACATCCACCAATCCGCTTTGGGCCCGCATAATGGAATATGGCCCATTCCTTCTAGAGTCCCAGCAGTGAGAAAATTATAAGGCCGCTAATGGTGCTATTATGTAATGCATTGCCTCAAAATTGATGACTACATGACACTTCGATAGCACGTGTCAATTATATACATTTTGCATATATCGTTATTGCTATCACTTAGCCTTGTTTAAAGCATCTTTCTACATATCACCACTCGCTGCCCGCTCCTGTCTTGCGCCACACGCCTGTCCCGGGGCGGTGGCAGCTCGAAACCTTTCTTTTCTGCTCGACCACGCTTCTATATCGCTAATTGCTCACAAAAACATCGCGTGCAACTTTTTGACCTGTAACGGTTGTGATCTAACGTTCGTGTACCACTGCCCAGTTGTGTTGTGCTCCTATTTAGATACTTTTAAGTATATTATTTGGTGCATTAACTAATGTAATCCCTGGTAGTCTGTGTTTCCTGATAGTTACAACTTAGGGAGCAGTGGTGGCCTACTGGTAAATGCCCCGACTTACATGTTGTAGGTCGCGGGTTCAAACCCAGCCAGGCGCATTACTTTGTGTAATTTATTTCATCACCACTGCTCTCAAAACGGTGAAGGAAAACATCATGAGGAAACCGGCATGTCCTAGAACCAAAAATTCAAAGACATGCGACATCCACCTACCCGCATCGGGCCTGCGTGGTGGATTACGGCCCATTCCCTCTTCTAGAGAGGAGGCCTGAGTCCCTGCAGTGGGAACATTATAAGGCCGATAATGCTAAAAAATGCTAAAACTAATGTAATCCCTGGTAGTCTGTGTTTCCTGATAGTTACAAATTAGGGCTCTTTAAATCAAGAGTGAATAGTTTACTTCTCAAGCGTGATCCATCGTCGACCACATCATCGCTTACCATCAGGTGAGATAGTGCTCAAACGCGAGCTTATGCAAAACAAAAAAAAGTTATGGAAGTAGGTACGTTTTTTCGTAACAAATCAGAAAAGACATCGATAGGGCAATCATAAAACAATTCCTCCCGCTCTTAGCGAGAGAGAGTCTCAGAACTTTACCGACTATACCCACCTGTGTTCCTTTAGTTGCCCTTTGCGTTCCAGGGCCGCAGTAAATCTTTCAAACAGTCTCGCAGCCCAATCCGTGACCAGATTTATTTGGGGTCGGCGCTTTACTTCCATTAGCCATCACGTCAAGCCGATTCGACAGTCCGATGAGTAGTACTTAAAACCTGCTAACGGCCTGACCTACGTGCTAGTAGGCTTCTCCATAAAAAACTTTCGAACTTTCATCCCCTTGGGAAGGCATTATATACAAATATTAAAAAGTAAGATTTTTCTATATTCAATAGCTTGTTAAAAACGGATCAGCTTAATAAAGTCAATTTCTAATTGGCGTTAAAACGTTAACTTTTCATTTGCACCTTTCCCGCTTATTACTAAAGCTTTCAAACGTTCAAACGTGTCCTCAGGGTACAGTCACATTGTAAATTAACTTTGGGAGAAATCAATATCGTAATAGCTAAAATATTGTCCAACGTAACCTGTAATCATTTGGTGCTAGTGACCTATCTGTGGTTACATCGCTTGGTGATAAATTTTCGTATCCATTGCTTTAATTGTTTCACGTCTGTTAATACAGGATGGTTCTAAGCCAGCAATGTATGCGTTCCATTGCGATGTTGTACTCCAATTTTCACTTAGTTACATAGTAGAGGGTACAGTACGTTTCTCGCTCGTGAGAAAACCCCTATGGCGACAAACGTGGTACATTATGAACTGTGTAGTTAGTTTTTTTTTGTTAATTTGAGTACGGAATCGTCACGTCTTCCATGCGTGTGCGCACGTGGGTAGTAAAGGGCAGGGAAGGTAAGAAAGGTCGCTGTTATAATGTCGTTGGAATGTTTTGAGTGTTCATTATTGTTTGGGAAATTATCTTTGAATATGAATTAGTAGAATATTGGGTTGGCCGGTGAGGATTGTCTATTTTATTTTTCCAAGCTTTTTATTAGCTAGCCAGCTGTGTGTTTAGGGCAGAATTTTGCAAATGAATTTTGGAACAGTTACCCCCTTACCAAATAAGCTAAAGTTTGGAATTTCTCTGAAACTCTGACGACAGTGCAATTCTAAGTTTCCATGGAATTGGACTGATGATGGAGTCGGATTGTGGCCGTAGGAAGTACTAAGCGCTTCAAGATAACCCTACCCTAAAAAAAACAATCAGTTATAGACAAGTATCTCTAGCCCCGCCCCTCGTACCGAGTTACGCGGCTGCGTCATCAATTGATAACTCCCAATCGATTTAAAATCGATAAAAGTATCGATACAAAGTGATTTGTGTTTCCGCTACCGGTGTTCACTTGCTTATTACTTTACTAGTAATGTGTAATTAATACATTTTGGGCACTTTACACCCCGGGCAGTGTTTGGGTTGTATAATTAAATGTGTAAGAACTGGTAATTGTACGATTTATTGAATCATTAGCCTAGTTTTAATTGTAATAACTGTAGTTATCAAAAAAGTGCTGTAATATCCCGAAGTTACGAAGATGTAGCCCTTTATTATACACTAGCTTTAGCCCGCAGCTTCGCCCGCGTACATACCTAAAATATAGCCTATGTCACTCAGGAATACAGCAGCTTTCTATTGTTGAAAAATGTTTAGCAATCGGAGCAGTACTTCCACAGATTACCTCATACAAACAAAAAAACAAACTTTACCTCTTTATTATATTAGTATAGATTAGCTGTCCCCCTCCTTCGCGATTTACCAGCGTCTTTGGTTACTGCTCTGCTTCCTTGGGTCATAGCGTAATGGTTGCCCCCGTTATCTTCTTCATGTTAGGTTCCTTTAAGCTCTGCCGACAGGAATAGAGTCGGTTTTAACTATAATCGTCGCCAGCACTTTGCCGGCTGTACGCAAATCAACATTTATTTTAAGAATTGCCAGAGCCTGGATTAGTAAATTAACGTTTGAATCCCCAACCGGTCCTATGAGACCGCGCTGTTATTGTTTTACTATTGTGTCTCGTTTCGCGGGTATCTGAGTAACTACTTATATGTTATCGTTCTGAAACTTTGTCGCAAGAGCAATGGAAAGAGCTATGCTCGGAGTTTCCTTGCGTGGGAGACTAAAGTAAGTTTACCGACATACACATAGCTTGAAGAATCACCAAAGAACAATGTTCAAAATGTTCGGACAACGTCCCCACCCTTGTAGCACTATAAAACCTATATCAGTCGAAGGGCCATAACCGTCTCATCATTTTATTGTATGACGGTGAAGTTCAACTTCACCGTCATACAATATGCGTCCGAAAAAAGTTATATCGACAGTAGTAAGTAGTTAAGTAGCCGAAATCAGTCACAATTATGTTCCAATCTACTACAGTTATAATTATAAGTTGGCAAGTTTATCAATTTAAATAGTCACAGTCCAAAGCTCTAGGTGCGCAATGGTGGTTTTGGCTACTTCGATTGATATAGGTTTTATAGTGCTACAAGGGGGAGATGTTTTGAACATTGTTCTTTAAGTGGCAGATCAGAAGCTAGCTATCTGCGGTATAAAAGTATATTAAAACAAATAATTGACACTGGACAAAGTGTCGTTGAATCAGCGTCAGTCATTGTGAAATCTTCGGTTGAAATCTATAGATCATGTGACATTTCGATAGCATTTTTTTTACTATGCTGTTTGTGCATTTAGCCAGTGTCGTGTTTAGAAAGTGCTACAGAATACAGGTACTTTGTTTTTAATTAGAATGCGGATGTAATACATTCTAGTGTTTGTTAGATTTACGTAGGCCTTTTTGGAAAGTTTCGCTAGTATAGACATTACTGTAATAAATTTTTCAGCTCTATTTTATGAGATCGCGTGCAATTATAGGTACCAATTTAACATCAAAGGTTGTGTTAGCTGTCATCATCATCTGCCTAGCCTTTTCCCAACTATATTGGGGTCGGCTTCCAGTCAAGCCGGATTTAGCTGAATACCAGTATTTTACGAGGAGCGGCTGCCTACCAGACCTCCACAACCCATTAACTGGGGTAACACGGTACTTCATGGCAAGACTGGAGTCAGATTTACTGGCTTCTGACTATCCGTAACGACTGCCAAAGATCTACAAACGACAGCCGGGACCTACGGTTTAACGTGCTATCCGAGGCACGGAGGAAACTCGTTATGTTAAGATGGTCACCCATCCACAGACCAACCTAGGCAAGCGTTGCTTAACCTTGTAGATTGACCCGTGCGGCGATCCTCCTGTGTTAGCTGTAGGTACTAGATATAATTTTACGAATAATTAAATTAACATGTACATTGTATGCCATAAACACAATTAATGATACAAAATGAAGTCATAAAACCCGACAGTCTCCAAGTCCTGGTGGACCGCTCGCGTGGTGCGCAGGCCGCCCCGGGCCGTTCCCACCGGCCGCGCTCGCCGCCCGGGCGGCTGAGCCAAGCCGAGCCAATCAAGCTGTTTGCACGATACCTGCACTCATTTTATTAGCTGGGAACTTTGAAAGATTTGATGGTATGTTGGTACATCTGTGGAGGCCAGGTGATCTGGCTTCCACAGACGTACCATGAAGAGCTCGTGGCTAGATGATAACAGCTGCACAGGTTGATCTTCAAGGCTATAATAAGCAACGCTTACCAAGGTTGGTCTGTGGATGGGTGATCTCGATATCTTAATATACTGAGTTTCCTCCATGCCTCGGAAAGCACGTTAAGCCGTAGGTCCCGGTTGTCATTTCTAGATCTTTGGCAGTCGTTACGGATAGTCAGAAGCCAGTAAATCTGACTCCAGTCTTGCCATGAAGTAGGCAAGACTGGAGTCTGGTGGAGTGGTGGAGTGTTACCCCAGTTAATGGATTGTGGAGGTCTGGTAGGCAGCCGCTCCTCGTAAAATACTGGTATTCAGCTAAATCCAGTTTGATTGGAAGCCGACCCCAATATAGTTAGGAAAAGGCTAAGTAGTTGATGATGATGTGGAGGCCAGGTGATCTTAAGTTATCCCTCAAGTTCTCAGAAGCAGGATATGGACGATGTGATAGCCTCGTGTCTCGGAAAACCCTTTAAGCTATTGGTCTTCCCACTCCGCTCACAGCGGGAGAAGTCATATTGATGCTTTCCCACCTTAAAAAAAGCCGTTGGTCTTTCGCCTGATCCATCTTCGGTCGCGTCGAATTGTCGAAGAGAACAGAGAGAGTATCTGTGTTTGGACACAAACTGGCGTGCGCCCGCGTGAAACGTTTCTTCATACAAACTTTGGAACCCCGTTTCTTCCCCGTAGTTACTCAAATACCCGCGAAACGAGACATAATAGTAAAACAATAACAGCGCGGTCTCATAGGACCGGTTGGGGATTCAAACGTTAGGGATAAATTTTTAGGAAATCCTTCCTAAAAATTCATTTTTTAGTGCACACCTTTTTAGTGCACACCTACGTCATAAAAGGAAGCTTTGGACAAAATTTCACGCTTCTATTCGAAGTAGTTTCGACTGTACGTTGATATGTCAGTCAATCAGTTCCTTCTGTACGAGTATATAGATACTCGTATATCAGAATAATACACATTAATCTATCACATACCCGCGAAACGAGACACAATAGTAAAACAATAACAGCGCGGTCTCATAAGACCGGTCGGGGATTCAAACATTAAGTACCTACTCCCATTTCAGGGGTCGTTTATCACAACATTTTCTCTTCGCCGACTACAAGAGTTTCTCCTGTAAAACGGGTGCTGACACTCATGATATATGATAATGCTAATGACATTCAGTACAAAGCAATTTTCTTGAGCCGATCCATTTAATTTGAACGCTGAGTTAGCGTGAGTGATGGAGCTTGGCTCTCTCTCAGGGACACCGAATCATTCTAGACATTGTGGTTATTAAGAAGTGGAAAGTATGTAATGTAATCTTCACGGTGTGGTGATTAAAGGTGGACTTTAGGGAAAAGTTTTTGAAATCAAACATATAGAATCGGATATCCCGACGTACGGCACATGTCCACCCTTACATTGTTGTCAACTTTACGGTTTGGACTAAGCGTTCCCATCAACCATCAACGTTTGCATCACTGTTTACCACCAGGTGGGATCTCAATCAAGCTCTAGTTTATAGAGCCCGGCTTTGCAAGGGTGCTAATGAAATACACAAACCTATAATTATAACCAACCTACAAAACCGACTTTGTATCATACTTTGAAAAGATATGGGGCGATTTTGAACGTCATTTTTCGCAAGTTGATGGATCTTTTAAAGTGGTTAATAACCTGAAAATAATTTACTTAAACAATTCTTTGTTGTACACAAAAACATTACACACTACAGTGATTTGACGATTCATGTACAAAGGCGAGTTTAACTCAACAATTAAAGAAAGAAAACTTGTTTTTTTTAGGCACCCAATGTACAGACACATATGAGTTTTCTCCCAGAGAACCTTACAATGATGATACTCGTATCGTCTGGACAACAACAAATAAATGTGTAAAAAAATTAGGCCCCGGAAAATAACACAAAAGTGGAAAAAATTAAGTATAAACTTCATGAAATTCAATAGAAATCCATTAAGTTAATTCGTAAAATTCTTTCTCTTTTTCAGGCTTTTTTTCACTTTCTCTTTTTGTTTTCTTAATCATATAAATAATAAGATCTGATTAATTTTCTAAGTGTACCTGCACACGATCCAATATACCCTTAGGCATTTCCTATTGAATTAGGCCCTATTACTTCGTCAACCTAACTTTCACTTTCAGAAGCACGATCTGCCAAAGCTTCCTTTCAAATGCCCAATGGACGGAGGTAGACAATTTAAATCTGTCAAGTGGCCCAATTATTAAGATTGGCCCCTGAATAACAGGTGGCGACGCCTGAAGACGAAAGATATGGTAATGAAGAAGTGATAACCTTTAGTCACGCCATTTTGGGCATCGGGGTCTAACGCAACAAGTGGGTTGACTGAGTCGTACAGTCGTGTGTCCCGGGTGTACCTGTTTTATTAGATTAGTGTCCTAAGACGAATATTAGATTATTTGCAATGCTTTGGAGGTGAGCCTGGTGATAACATAATAATATTAAATACTACTCGTAGCTTCTGCTAGCGACTTCGACCGCGTGAAAATGATGAATGGCATTTTACTGGTGAAAGAATGATTAAAATCGGTTCAGTGGTTTTTGAGATATGCATTACAAAAAAAATGCGAATGTCTTCAAATTATAGGCACATTTATCGGTCAGGTAGACTCAAAAATATTTTCTTCTTCTTTAATTTGTAAATTATCTTTTATAATTCTTATAGTTATGGAGGGCCAAAGCTCACACAAAATAGCAGATTTTCAGTGGATTACCATAAAATGTTTCAATTCAATAGAAACCTAGACATTATATATCCATAAGATATCTAGGTTTCCAAAATATCTTAACAAAGATTTGTAATAACGTCATAATCGCGTAAGAGTGGTTGTATGGAAATATATCTCGGGCTGAGCGATCTTAACGACTTGATAATTGCGCAGACTCTGTATGAAATCTGATCTAACGAACTTAAACTAATTGAGAAGATAAAATTGACGATTGATTTATGACCAGCATTTTCTACGAATTTATGTTGAAACCATATTTGCCCTCAGGTAACTTGGGCCATACTGTAAAGAATTTATAATAACCTCACTTGGATTAACACTTTCTAAAATATTGAATTAAAATCTACAATAATTATCGAAATCCTAACAAATGATATAATTTCAATAACATTTTGAATACCTTGCTTTTGTTAACAATAATAACTATCTACCATCTTTGTCAAACAGAAGCCAATAACAGAACACAAAAGAAACCTCATATCTGTTTCTTTGATTACGTGATTAAAATTAATTAAAAAAGTTACCAAAAGTTAATCAAGTTTTATTCATCTTCGATTAAGCCATTGACCTTATTAAGATTAACAAAAGAAATGATTACATTTGGATCTAATAAATAACATATTCATGAATACAACACAAATGAAGTGATAGATTGTATCGATGCTTTGAGACGTGTTAGTCTGGCGAAGACAGATTTTTAAGGTCCAAAGGCCACGAGATCTTTGCTAACATAAATGATTGATTAAATAGAGATGATACTAGTAATTTGGCATACATCACCGCACACATGAAAGGTGTATACGATACGTATCATTATAATGAAGAAGGAAATAAAAAAAGCGTTAGGTTCATTGGGTTTACACAATTATCTGCCGAAGCGATTGAAGCTCGTTAATTGAATAACTCATCTTCTGTAGATGAATTCCCATGAAGGTAGCAAGGTCAACGCACGGCCGGCACGGAGCCACGGCGACTACTGATCGGCAGCCGACCTCCAATCATATCGAAAACCGAATATTTCAATCCCAAGGATCTTCGCGTGCCGCCAAATGCTACCGATTACCAGATTCTTTTACAACAACCAATCATCAAGACCTATCCCGCCCCCCGCAAACATCAAACTAAGATGAAACATGAGAACACAGACAATTTTTGAGAGCTCTTGAAATATTGGTTGCACCATTAGAATTTTTGGGATAATCGTTCCGAATTTGAAGGAGGACTGTCTGGTGTCACTTACGGATTCCATTCTCACGAATGAAGTGAATGTAGTAGAAATTAGTCATTCGTTCCCAAAGTTGAGCATTGCGTTGAACACGAATGGCTCAAGGCGTTGATCAGAATGCGTTCCTTTTTGAAAAATGGATGGTCGTGCATAATTCAGTAGGCTGCTATGTAATTTAGATTTTCTATTCTGCAGTTGCCGGGCAATTTTTCAGCTTGTCGGCTGGGAAGAGCATTGAATCAATCAAATTCGTAATAAATATGTTTACTGATGATTCTGAATTGATTGTGGCTATGATGACGAATGCTTTTTATGTTTTCATTTGTTTTTCTTTTAGTTTTGTAAGGTTTGCGCAATTAGCCAGTAGAAATTTTCATTTAGTGAGAACTAAGTAATAATATGTCCTTGCCATAAACTTGGGAGATTTTTCTAACGAACTACTGTATTGCTCCGTTGCAAATACGTTCATAAGTAATGTATTTTTCGATACTTTACATATTAGACAATGTAAAAACAGAAAAATAAATTGTATTAAAAAATGTTTTGTTTCTGTTAGGTCGGAAACTTTTTAGACCACCTGTGTACATAGGTACTACTGCTACCGTGCAAGATGAAAATATTGTATGAGACGTGATATAAAAAAAAGGGAGTCATTGATAGCGTGACGGTTGACAGGACAGAATGGAAGAAAAAACCGGGCAAGTGCGAGTCGGACTCGCGCACTGAGGGTTTCGTACCAACCTACCTATAAAAACAGTTTAATTCTCGAATCGAGTCTTGAAGACTTTTCAATTTTTTTTTGTTGTGACGTAACTAAAAATTTTCAGTTTTCAGACTTTTCCCGATATTAGTGCTATAATACCTTGCTTCGTGCCAAATTTTAAGATTCTAGGTCAACGGGAAGCACCCTATGAGTTTTGATTCCTTTGACAGTGTCGAAATGTACGTTTTTGCAACATAAACGGGCGTATCTTTTTTTCCCGTCAACTTACAAGTTTGATTTTTGCACAACTTCAAGGGACCGCGGATTTTAATATATGGTTTTAATTTCAACTTGATACCTTCACGCGTTCCTGAGAAAAAGGGTCTTGACAGACGGACGGACGGACAGACGGACAACAAAGTGATCCTATAAGGGTTCCGTTTTTTCCTTTTGAGGTACGGAACCCTAAAAAACGTGTTGAACTGACCCCAAAAACCACGGGACAGGGCAGGAAGACGATGATGATAAATTATGATACTGCCGCGAAAATGAATCTGTAGATCACAAGACAACAAAAGCCTATCACAAGATGATCTCATGTGAAAGTGTTGAATCTATATTCATATCGGTCGTGATATACAGCGGTATAATTTGGTTGATTGCAGCCCATCAGGCTATTGTTATCGCTCCGGAACAATGAACATAGCGCAGACCACGGTTTTTGTGAAATTCCAAACCGTTGAGGCGAAGAAATAAAAGTGTAATCTTTTGATGTGTATGGGAAGCTTTCTTTGTTGGGCTTGTAGAAATAACTAGCATTAATAATTAAGTAGGGTAAAAGAGTTTAGTGCAGTTTTTGGTAAATAAATTATGAATAAGCTTCAAGTTTAACCTACTTTGAACAGAAGTAGGGCGGAATAAATATGTTTTCTTTCTTTCTTTCTTCTTATTAGTGTTGCGATGGTTTAGGAGTCTATAAACACTGCATTACGGCTGTGAGAAAATTATAAGGCTGGTTATATAAACATACAAGCCACATTTTTATATAAGAGTGGGCGACGAAGGGAATACAGCATAAAGAATGAACAGCACCGTCCTCTATTCAGTTAATCCAACGTGATTAAATCGGCAATGATCTACTTATTTTCCCAAAATAGGTACATATAGGTAACTCAATTGGCTAGTCCTGACAGGAGGCTTTGATTTGTATTAAGCCTTCTGAGGAATATTTGCTTTACATTTTACATAAATGTATGTTTTTTTTTATCAATATTTTCATTATTTTTTTATTTTGATAGATAGTTTAACCGCCGTGAGTGTTTTAGTGATATCACAGCAGGCCCTAGCAGGATACCAATGCTGCGTTATTTATTGTTTTAAATATCGCAGCATACGTTGAGTAAGGAGCCTTTTTGGCCTCATACAGATTTAGATTTTAATTTTCCATACCTATCTGTACCTACATGTATTGAGTACGATTGTGTGAGGCACGAATAAATGCTTCTTTCTATTCTTTCTTTCAGATGCAAGTCCGGTAGACAGACAACAATCTCATAGACTGACCTGCGAGATGGCCTTCACAAAAAAAATATGGCAGTGGTACTACAAGATGATTATGCAACAAATAACAGGATAATATACCATCCATACAAAAGTAGGTCACCAACAGAAAAAAAAGCAATTAGCAAAGGTATCATTTCGCGGTAATACACCTTCGATTACTTTTAATACCATTGCAAAGTGTACAAAGGGTGCCGCTGTCAAAACATGACCATTCACAACTTTTCAAACTCTTTTTTTTCCGATTTTTTTTTTCGATTTTTTCTTTTTGCAGGTGCGGAATGTTTGTGGAAAAAAAAGAGTTTTATGACGGCGCTTGAGGTTACCTGACGGTGTTATTGAAGAGAAGAAGAGGCACTTAAAAAATAAAAGTGTTTGCGAAATATAAAGGCTGTAGTATTTATTATGGCGCTAAGGATTTGCTCGGACCTACCACACGATAATTAGTAATGGTGGTGTGCGATGTTGCTGTAGGGAAAAGGTTTTATTACTCGTATATTGTTCGTTGTCGGTTGCCAATATTATGGTTTCATGTCACTGGAGTACCTACCCGGAAAGTGACTCAAATTTGATGTAATTAATATGTTATGAGGAGAAGCATTCCAAAAATCTTAGTTTAAATTAAGAATTGCAAAGTATTTCAAATTAAAAAAAATTACATGTCAAAATTATTGTTGTAAGGATAAATAAAATGGCTATACGATCAATGACATCAACCTATTGGTTTTTTCTTACATTACATTATTTTTTTTCTAGCTGTCAACTCCGGTCCGCACCCAATTCAAATGATGCGAAACGAATACGCGTTACTAGCAAACCGTTAGTAAGATTACATACTATTGTACTTTTTTTTTAATTTGGTGAGCACAAATAAGCCCCATTCAGCCTCTGCTCTATGGGCTATTGGATTCAACCCGTCGGTGGTCCTGGCTGTGGCTATAATAATATTAATGATCTGTTAAGTTGCCATTGAGAAAATAAATTAAAATTGCATGTGTCTGCAGTTTAAGCTTTTAAATTTTTTAATTGAAGTTAACACCTTCAATTAAAAATGTTGCTCTAGGGGGTATCAGAAAACAGTTTTAGTACTTTGAGTAATAACTAAATTGCAAACAAAAATGGCGTAGGTAGAGAATAAGGGTTTTACAAAGTAGTGAGGAAAGCAAAGGCTATCTAATTAAAAAAACCGGGCAAGTGCGAGTCGGACTCGCACATTGAGGGTTCCGTCCCATCTTACCTATAAAAACAGTTCAACTCTCGAATCGAGTTTTGAAGATTTTTTATTTATTTTTCTAGTTAAAATTTTTAGTTACATTAACTAAAAATTTTCAGTTTTCAGACTGTTCCCTATATTTATACTATAAGAATGCCAAATTTCAGGATTCTAGGACCCTGAGAATTTTGATTCCTTACAGAGTGCCAAAATGTACGTTTTTTTCGTTAACTTGCAAGTTTGATTTTTGCACAGCTTCAAGGGACTGCGGTCCTAAGTACATATATGGTATTAATTTCAACTCGATACCTCCACGCGTTCCCGAGATAAAGGGTCTTGGCAGACAGACATACCGACGGAAAACAAAGTCACAAGATCCTATAAGCGTTCTGTTTTTTCCCGTTAAGGTCCGGAACCCTAAAAAAACATAACCGGTAGAACTAATCCATCTGTAATAAGTACTTATTAGAAGATATCCAAATCTATCGACAACGAAAACTAAATTTTATTTTCCTTTTTACGCGAAAATATGAATAAGAGAACAAAACAATAGTTTTATTTCTTTTTACTCAACTGCACGACAGCAAAGACAGGATTATGTTTTTTTATTCAAAGTGCCTACACCAAAATATGGTGTCAATGGTGGGCCCCGTGTGAAGTCGAAAACCGACGGTAAATCAACAAAGCGCCGCGCGCCACTCTCGTGCAGATCGAGACGTATACTGCGACTCCTGAACTGAACCGGCTTGATACTTTACTGATTAAAAATGGGAGATGGTCAGTCAGTAGATGATATTATGGTTTTATTGAAAAATGAAATATTATTTTGTGAACCCACCCCAACCCCACCTATTACGAATTTATGAAATTACTAACTGACCTGGTATGCTATTTTATCATATAAATTATCAAAGAAAAAATGGGGGGGGTGATAGGAAGGTTACAATAGCCTACGAACCATCTTCAGACCTATCTAAAATATGCATTTTTTTTTTATAATATCGGTCAAGTTCTCAAGTCGTTTCGGAAGAGTTGGACACCAAATACTGTGACGATAGACCACACATACATGTGATGATAGACCACATCATCACTTCAGAACAAGCCGATTAACTTAGCCAATTTGAGTACTGTGTCCGTAATTGTTGGCAAGCTTTGCGTGAAAGTCGAAAATCATCCCAAGTCAATACTATAACTTATTCCAGTGCTAAAATCAGACAGTTACTTTCGCAGTTACAATGTATAATGTAAAATAGTAGAAAATAAACGACTGTCAAGTATCAAAACTATTCGCCCTCTTCGACGAGACGGTCAGTATGCAAGCCATAGGGTTGTCACACCTAAGCAAACATCACCGCTCATTGTACCACCGACAGCACAATAGCACAATAGGATTATGTGAGAGCCAAAAAAACTTGAGCCGCTAGCCCTATCGAATTAAGGTCCCTAATAAGTGCATTATCGTTATACAAGCTTGGAGATTTGATGCGAATTTGATACTATTATAAGAATTTTGCGTGAAGAATTTTGGTGTTGACAATTTTTTTGTGACAAATTTTTGTGTTAGCAATGTGGATTGTTCTTTTTACAATAGGTTTTAGCCACACTAATAAGGGCTTTAACATCCTGTTTTTATCGGTACTGTGATTTTTCTTTACTGTCGCCAATTACCTATCTGTGAGTTGTCGTGTGAAATGGCAACAGTCATTAGAATCATTTGTAACCTGAATATCCCACACAGTAAGGGTATACCACGCAGTAATTTTAATTTTTTTGACAATATGTCTGTAATACTGAAAAAAGACGGATGAAAGAAATAGCATCATTATGAAGAGATGAAAATGCTGAAAAATTCAGTGCACTCACTTAATTTTACAAGAATGGATAATGTGAAAAAATTGTATCTATATTAGAAGTTTGAACGTGGCGTAATATAATAAAATACTTGCTTAGGTAGTGATGTTGTGGAACCAAAACTGTCTTTAACTTTACCTAATACCAAAAAGATTTCTCTATCAAAATAATTTACCCATTAGCGTGTCTGATTCCCAGCAACAAAAGCTGCAAACCGAGCACCTAAATTAAAGGCACCAGGGGTTCTTAGCGAACACTGGGGGCAGCCCTAGCTCTCGGCACTCGGCAGGTAGGCGCCGGACGTCGCTTGCGCCCGTGCATCTCGTGGCGCTATTGTTTTCAGAACGTGCGCGCTACCTGCACTTCGTACGATTATACACTTTTTTTAACATATAAAAAAGTGTATAATCGTAAAATTATTATTTGGAAACTTATGAAGAATTGTCCTTATGATTCGACTGATTTTTGTTTTGGCTGCAAAATAAAATTTCTCGCTTTTTTTTTGCTCGTAACTTATTGTGGTTTCTTGGTTCATTAAGTTTCGAGAGTGAATGCAATAAAAGATTCAGAATTCAATGGAAGATTCTGTGGCGAACTTGAAAGATGACCTTGAGAGGAAGGCCTTCTCGTTTATATAATAATAATTCATTTTAAAAAATTAATTTTAATTTCAAGTGCATCTCTCGAATATTCGAGGGCTGCACTCAAATCTCCTTGCGGTCCATCACCATCTCGAGACTGTCAAGCCTCACTTGCTTTTCTTGACGGAGACGCAGATTAGATGTCCGTCAGATGCGGCGTACCTCAACTACCCGGGATACTCATTGGAGTATCACTTCATGCAGCGTGCCGGGGTCTGTGTGTACGTCCGCAATGACATCTGCTGCCAGCGTCTCCGTCACTTTGAAGACCCTGATTTATCTACCTTATGGATGATGGTGGACACTGGTATGGACAAAATTGTCTATGCCTGTGTCTACCGTTCGCATGGCGGTGATCAGGAGACAACTCGGCTATTTGACCACCTTGGTATAGCCGCCGATATGGCCCTGCATCGGCACCCTGATGCGCAGTTCGTTGCTCTGGGGGACTTTAACGCCTGTCATCAGGACTGGCTTTTCCCATACCAGAGGACTGACCACGCTGGGAGAGAGGCGCGAAACTTTGCAGTTTCGATGGGGCTCTCCCAGTTGGTAAAGCAAGCGACAAGGGTGCCTGACATCGCTGGTCATACTGCCAATTGTCTGGACCTTCTGCTGACAACCGATCCGGACAGATGTGTCGTAACAGTTTCCTCACCACTTGGAACTTCAGATCATTGTCTGGTGAAGTCTGTAACGTCCTTCTCGCCACCTGACTGCGACTCACGCGGGGAACGGCGAATATGGCGTTACAAGTCAGCAGATTGGGATGAGATGCGGCACTTCTTTGCGTCTTATCCTTGGCAGCAGGTCTGCTTCTCTTCGGAAAATCCGTCGAGCTGTGCGGAGGCAATTTCCGATGTGGTGCGTCAAGCTATGGAGTATTACATCCCATATAGTGACGTACCCGTCGGAAGCTCAGCTCGCCCATGGTTCAACGCCGATTGTGCTGAAGCTGAAAAGCGAAAGCACTCGGCATTTCTTGCCTGGGTGGATGCTCGTGACCGCAAAGCTCCGGACCTGAGCTCAAAGAAGAGAGCCTTCAACCATGCTGCCAAGTCCTATAAAAAGGCACTAAGGAAGGCCCGCTTCGATCGCATTTCCCACATTGGCCAGAAGCTCTCTGCACAACCGTCCGGTAGCAGAGCGTTCTGGTCCCTTGCCAAGTCGGTCGAAGCGAACTTCTGTCGGCCCACATTGCCTCCGCTGGTTCGGCCAGATGGAACACTGGCTCACACGGCGAGAGAGAAAGCAGGTCTCTTTGCATCTCTCTTCGCCAACAATTCACGTCTTGACACTGGCAGTTCTACTCCACCGACTCTATCTCACTGCGGCACCTCGATGCCCGAGGTCCATATAAGGAACAAAGAAGTTCTGAGAGCACTGTGTCGTCTAGACGTGAATAAAGCTAGTGGACCAGATGGTATTCCAGCGATTGTTCTCAAGGCATGTGCGCCCGAGTTGTCTCCTGTTCTGACACGCTTGTATCGCCTCTCATATAGGACTGGTATAGTGCCCAAGTCCTGGAAGCTTGCTAACGTGCAGCCCGTGCCCAAAAAGGGCAGTCGTGCCGATCCCACCAACTATCGGCCGATTTCGATAACCTCCATACTCTGCAAGATTATGGAGCGTGTGTTGAACTCGCGCCTCTTGACATACCTGGAAGGTAACGATCTCCTCAGTGACCGACAGTACGGGTTTCGCCGCAATCGGTCTACTGGGGACCTTCTAGTGTATGTCACTCACTTGTGGGGCGAGGCCCTCGAGAAGAATGGGGAAGGACTTGCAGTCTCCTTAGACGTCTCGAAGGCCTTCGACAGGGTATGGCACGCTTGCCTTTTAAGTAAGCTCCCAGCGTACGGCATCTCCCCTGGCCTGATTAACTGGATAAAAGACTTCCTGAGTGAACGGTCTCTCCGAGTTGTTGTCGACGGATGCTCTTCAGAGCCCATGATGACTAATGCCGGAGTTCCTCAGGGGTCTGTACTCTCTGCAACTCTCTTCCTGCTCCACATCAACGATCTGCTGATACCCGGTATCTATGGGTATGCAGATGATAGCACAGTTGTAGAGAGATACCTGCCAGGTACTCGGGCTAGTAAGGAGCTAATCCAGTCCGAAAGAGAGGCTATGGTAGAGCGTGCGAATGACTCACTTCAGGCAGTCTCCAAGTGGGGCGAAGCCAATCTGGAGGGATTCAACGCCGCCAAAACACAAGCGTGTCTGTTCACCGCTAAAAGGAACCCGTTCACCTTGGCTCCTGCTTTCCGGGATGTATCCCTGGACTGCACCGATCGCCTTCAGCTCTTGGGAGTTGAAATTTCCTCCGACCTGAACTTTGGGTGGTTCATTGAGTCCAAAGCTAAAGTAGCTGCTAGGAAACTCGGCGTTCTTGCAAAGGTCCGGCAGTACTTCACACCGGGACAGCTTCTTATGTTATACAAAGCACAGGTCCGATCGTGTGTGGAGTACTGCAGCCACATATGGGCTGGAGCTGCAAAATGCCACCTGGCAACTTTGGACTCAGTGGAAAGGCGTGCGAAGAGGCTAATTGGAGATCCAGATCTAGTTAACTCCAACCTACAAAGCCTTGCGCACAGGCGTAGGGTAGCCAGCCTTTCGGTATTCTACAGGATGCATTTCGGAGAGTGAGCGCAGGAATTACACGATTTGATTCCGCCATCCCGTTTTTTCCATCGGACAAACCGTCGTACGGCGAATGTCCATCCTTTTGTTGTTGAAACCTCTACGGTCCGGACTAAGCGCTTCGCTTCGTCGTTTCTACCGCGCACATCGAAGGACTGGAATAGTTTGCCTGCTGCGGTCTTCCCGTCCAATTATAATTTGGGTGTCTTCAAGGCTAGAGTGAATAGGCTCTTAATAAACTAGTGCGCCTCACCATCTAAGATTGCATCACTGCTTACCATCAGGTGGGATCGCAGTCAAGCACTAGCTTATACAATTTAAAAAAAAAAAAAAAAAATTCGTAAATATCAAGAAAGCGCGATTGTTTGAAGATTCTTCACTTAGGATCCCTGACTACCTGTAACTTTAGACCCTTTACCCGATACCGGTGGGCTACTATTTGTATAATTGTATATTATGTCAATATTAATTCGTAATAAGATAATCAAAAAAGTAAATAGCCAATTATTCGGATTTAGTGATGATAGATCGATTAGTTTTCCACACGATAGTAAATTGATACCAACCTACATGACCAGAACATTGTGAAAACTAGGAAACTGAAAAAATAAATATCTCGACATAGAAGACTAGTAAGGTTCTACAATTTAAAGATAGTTGTAAGTTGGAAAAAATAAAAATAAAATAAAATAAAATAAATAAATTTTATAGATAGGGCAATTTTAAAGACTCTTTATGTTTATTTAATTAGAGTTTTCCTTACTAAGCTTTGTTCATTATTGATAGGTTCACGCTTGACCCCTCTCTCACTCATTTCACTTGATATTAATGTTTAAATCCCCAACCGGTCCCTATGAGACCGCGCTGTTATTGTTTTACTATTGTGTCTCGTTTCGCGGGTATGTGATAGATTAAGCGATAATGTGATCGACGATGGAGCTCGCTTGCAGATTCACTCTTAACTTAAAGACCCAGCAGGTTATAGTTATCAGAAAACACAGACTCCAGAAGGGAATTCGTTTAGGTATATATTTTATAGTATCTTCTTTACCTATGTAAATATTTGCATTTGAATTAGAATTCAGGAAATAATACGACTGTTCAAATAAAAATAATAAAACATTTATTGTTTTGATTGCTTTATCAATTGCCAAGTAGTTTGGCTTATATGGGCACACCAATACAATTTAGGTAAATATTCCGGGTTTCATATTTCATAATGTTTCGTAATAATATGAAGACACAGTTGGCGCAGTGGTTTAGCGATTGGTTGCTGAGCTGCGTGTCGCGAGTTCGGTTCGTACAGGAACAAATATTAATTGTATTACAGATGGTTTTTCTAGGTCTGGGTGTCTTGTGTATGTGAGTTTAAATGTTTGTGAACACACCCGTGATTCTTAGTGTAGGGCAAAGTTACTTGGAAAAATCATATAATTTGTTTAGTTTGTTTATTAGGTACTTACCTAGTACCTACTTAGCTGAAGCTTAACGTCGGGTAGCATACCTATTCGTTTAATGGACAATCGGGTCTTTTTTATGAATCATGTAATGACTTCTCCCTCTCCTGCTGTAGCAGGAGGGTGTGACAGACTTTTACTGACTAAAACGCATTCCTATATTCCTTCTTTGCCTTTCGTTCTAGAGCCGGGTTTTTTTCTCAGAAGCGAACCCAGGGCCCTAGAGGCTTCGAACTTGCTGGGCCCCTACGGTTTGCTGACGTCTCCTTGAGGAGCGCTACGAGGAAACACTACGCGCCGTCAAAGACTGGCTCGGTTGGGCTGGTAACAGGACGGTCGGACAATAAGCTAGCCTGTTGGTCTAGTGGTTAGTGACCCTGACTGCTAGGCCGGAGGTCGTGGGTTCGATTCCCATCCCAGGACAAACGTTTGTGGGATGAGCACGATCATTTGTTCTGTGTCTGGGTGTAATGTATCTATAATATGTATGTATTTAGAAGTATGTAAGTATGTTTATCAGTTGTCTAGTACCCATAATACAAGCTCTGCTTAGCTTGGGACTAGATGGCGTTGTGTGAAAGTTGAATTGAAATATTATATGTTATTATTATTATTGCTCATCATCCGCAAGTCCACGCGTACGTCACAAATCCGTTTCAGGAATTTCATAAAACAAATGTAAGTCGAACGCGAACCGTCCATCTCACATCGAGTTAGTTCTGACGTCCATCTCAAAACAATGTCGTACACAAACACAGGAGATCAGGACAGGAAATGATTAATTAGCTGCGCAGCTTCCGCTATAAAAGTCGGTCGGTGCGCTAAACAGGCGGGCAAACTTGAGACAATGCCCCCTTCAGTTAGTAGGAGCTGGTTTAGTAGGGGAAGATGTACTCGGTGATCTTTTTAAGTTGGGAAGTTTTTGGGCGTACCTACACAAATCTATCCATCCAACCCAACACGTTTTTAAATTGCCGTTTAAAAAATAAATCGGATTGGGGATCCACCATATTTTTAAGTTGGCATTAAAATCCTGGATTGAGAAACCCCTCCTTTTTTAAAATTCCCATAAATAGGAATAAGTATTCAGAAATTGTGTTAATATACTCGTAGTTGATACAATTTTGTTATTTTAATAAATTACACAAATAAAACAGGCGGGCAAACTTGAGACAATGCCCCCTAAGTTAGTGGGAGCTGGTTTAGTAGGGGAAGACAAGCTCAGTGCTCTTTTTAAGCTGTTAAGTTATCAAACGACCAATTTGGAACCGTGCACTAGTTTTCGACGTTTTATAAGTACCCATGTAGGCCTATGTGAAGTAAAACCACTTTGACTTTGAAAGGTATCGATCAAATCTGACACATACGGTCTGCCTATGTTACCTAACCTATCTTAGAAATATAAAGAGAGAAATATTGGTCAGACAATAAGAAGCACTGGCTGTACTTACCGCGGTTTAAAGTTGCATTTTAAAAAAAAATCGAGGACCTCCTCCTTTTTAGGGTTCCGTAGCCAAATGGCAAAAACGGAACCCTTATAGTTTCGTCATGTCGGTCCTTCCGTCCGTCCTCGCTTAATCTCTGTGACCGTTGGCACTAGAAAGCTGAAATTTGGTACCAATATGTATGTCAATCACGCCGACAAAGTAGTAAAATAAAAATTGGAAAAATATTTTTTATTAGGGTAGCCTCCCTACATGTAAAGAGGTAAGTGATTTTTTATTTTATTTCAACTCTAATGTGTGATATATTGTTGGATAGGTATTCAAAAATGAATGAGGGTTTACTAAAATCATTTTTTTATAATATCAATAATTTCGGAAATAATCGCTCCAAAAGTAAAATACAATGTGTCCGGGCCCCTCTAATTTTTGAACTATAAGTTTAGAAAATATGCAAAAAATCTGGAAAGTAGAGCTTTATAAAGACTTTCTAGGAAAATTATTTTGAACTTGATGGGACGAACAGTTTTTGAAAAATTGGGATCACTTATTGTGACGGACGCTCTTGGCCGCTTTTTTGAAACTGGTGTTTATGGGATGGGAAAGATATTTAGTAATTATGTAAACATAATTGTAAAACATTTTGGTATTTTCAATAAATTTTATAAAAAAAAAAAACACTTTTAGGAAAACAAACGCAATATAGTGTGAAATTAAACTTTAATTCTCTCACCATTTTCTTGTCTATTTTTAATTGCGTTAACTTTTTTTATGTTGAAATAGGAGCCTTTTTAGCTTCGAACAGGTTTTTTTAAAATGTTCCTGTTATTGTTATTTTTTTAAGTTAGTTTATGTAATTAGTTAACATTTTTTTTGTGCGGTGCGACTCTTAAATAAACAGCTTTCTTTCTTTTTTCTTCTTTTCCCATTTTCTGTCCCCGTCTGATAAAAAAGTTTATATTATATTTTTTTTATTGCATCTTACAACGAGAATTAAAGAGAAAAAAAAATAACAGGTCAAGAGAATAACAACTTAATCTTTATCAAATAACTAGGTAAAGAGGTCGCAATGCAAAGAGGTGTAGCACAAAAAACTGCCGGCAAACAATACAATTCATCATTAATTCATGACTTCACTAACATTGCAAATCTTTTCGCAACTCATGTCTATTAAAATGGTCTGTAATGACAAAACAATTAAAAAGAAATGTCTTGAAAATAATTACTACTACCACTTAGAAGGATTGATTTAAAGCAAAAGTCAGATTGCCGGTGGCGAGACAAGAGTGATTATATTGATCTATCAATGTCGAAATTTGTAGAGCCGTTTTGTGAACAAATATCTATCACAACCTTTGTATGCAATAACCAATTAAACTGACACTCATTATAAAAGTGAATATCTATTGGTCTGTTTAAACGTTTAGATCTCGGGTACATTCGATCTCGTATGTGTGTAGTGATAGTGTAGTATATTAGTGGGCACGCTCCAATGTCAATATGCACTATAAAGCGGAACAGAAAAATTAAAACACAGAACAAACAGAACTATTACTAAAAGTAATTAGAAACTACAGAACTCGCCTTTGTGCACCAAAAGCAACTTTAAAATTTAGATTTTGGAAAAAATTATCTGCTACGGGAAGTTAGCAGATCATATTTTCATTTGATATTTTTTCCGGAAAAACGCAAGAACTTTTCCTGAAAAGTATCAGGAACTCCAGAACTGTGCTGCATGCGAGTAGAACTCTCACTTTTTCATGCTCTGCTGGAAAATGATCTGCCAAGTTTACAGCCATGACCGTGAACCGGTTCAAGACATAGGATTTATAGATAGGTTGTCATAAGAATAGCATATAGGTCTTAAGTGTTCTAAGTTCCTAACCCACCATTATCAAACAAAATGGTCCCAAAAATCTGCTGCCTTGAAAAGTGATTCAATTATCCAATGTGTACTTAAGCAAATCTTAAAAAACATCATCTGTTTGACTCATAGCCCCATGCAAAGGAAACCATGTAAAGCCAACACAAACTCAAAGATAACTGTTCAAAAGAGGGTCAATCAAACCTCACCTCATTGCAGGAGTACCAACCTCATAATTTTGTTAATTGGCAACACCAATACTGCGCAAGTTTACGTAAGTGCGACAAGTATCAAGACTACCTGGAATCCGATATTTTTGGACAAAATCGCTATAATTAACAGTTTTGCGTGTTTGTGATGGCTATATTCGGATGTTAAACAAATATCTACTAGGTATCTTGGATTGTTTGGTAATTCGTGTCCAAATTTAGTTAATAGTTGATGTCTTTATTCCTTTGTGAGATGTGAAGTAATAGAACGTCAATAAACTGTTCTCATGACTTCATAAGCACGCATCTAGATGCGTGCTTATGAAGTTGAATTATATTTATTTAGTTATTTACATGTAAGTTGTAGCTGCTTTTAAGTTCCCAGCTTCTTGGTCTTAACTCTTATACACAAAACGTATTGGGAACGCATTCATTATGAGTACAGCTAAGGAGTCTGTATTTCCTGATAAGTAAAACCTGATCTTTAAGTCAACAGCGAAGAGAGTTCTTCTAGACATCTTCCATCGTCAACCATATCGTAGTTTTCCATCAGGGGCAAGTGCGAGCCGATAAACAATAAAAAAACAACCATTAAAAATCATTTTATGTCGGGAAATCAAATAACTTCTCTCGCTCTGTATGGAAAGAGAAGAAAAGGAATGAGAATACACTTGCGGGCATTTGTCGGTGGCGATTTGTGGAATAAACTCCCCACTGATGGGCATTTGTCGATGGGGATTTATGGAATAAATCATCTTTTGAAATACAAGGTGACAGTCAGAAACCCTTAAGAATAAAAATCAGTCTTACCATAGAGTTAAGGCTACCACTCTGATAAGACTGGCAACCTACTCTAACACAGCTGTGAAAATACTGGGCAGATTACGAATCCTAGGCTAGGATTAGGTTATATATAAAAAATCGCTTTCAGCGATGATAACATAACCAACCTATTAATTTTAAGCTCCATTGTAATTGTATTTATGGTGTATACAAAAGAATACATCTATTTATAGATCTAGCGATCATCGTATCCTGAAATACCTACATTTTAATTTGTGCTAACGAACTTCTAAAATTATGAAATAAGCCTCCTTTTCCTTTCATCCATTCACCGTGCCGAAGCCTTACTAGCGCCGTTGAAAAAGTTTTGTGAAATATTTATTTGGACACAAGGCTTTCATGAGCTATTAATAAAGTATTTATGACGTGTTCTCTAAAACATTTCATAATTTTTCTTCTTCTTGTTTCGATTGTTTTCCTCCCCCCTTTGTTATTGGGTTGGGCCCACTCTGGTATGTCGTCACGTTTATTGCGGCATCAGTGGCACTTTTTAGGTCCGCCACATTGCAGGGCGTCAACTCTGCTATGAGAATAGTATGAGAATTGTTGATCATCATCATCATAATAATAATATCTAGCCTTTTCCCAACTATATTGGGGGTCAGCCTCCAGCCAAGCCGGATTAAGCTAAAGGTTAATAAGTTTGGTAGTCTATTAACATTAACACGTGGTATTCTTAAAGGTTGACACCGAGTCCCCCCCAGATCGAAGGCAACGAAGGAACGGGGTAGGGGTTTAGTCAGTAAGAGTCTGACACGCCCTCCCGCTCCGCCCAAGAGCGGGAGAAGTCATTCTGATGATTCCCCTACCAGGAAAAAAAGTCTATTAACATTCAATAACATAGCAAACTTGTCATAATCAACAATTATGAAGCCAATGATCGACAATTCTGATACTTTATATTCTAATAGCAGACTTGAGGCGGACCCTGGCAATGGCCGGTATTAACGCCAGGTAGAAGAAGAGCAGACGTGAGGCTCTGGTCTAGGAATGATTTGGGTACACCAATATGTGCGCCACCATTTTGTCAGGGGCACCTCACTCACACTGGGTGTCAGAGGGGTCTATAATATATATATATAAAAAAAAACATCTGCAGGATATCACAATAATCACAATTTGGCATGCGTGTCTGCGGTCGCAATATGTTTCGACCACAGGTGGACGCTTCTGGCCACCCCCTTTGTGTAATCCCTTGGTTTTCTCATATGATACTCAGGGACATGAGAGTGGATCAAATCATAATGGAAAACACTGCGACAGACAAGCGGGACATTGACATCTATCAACATTAAGTGTAGTGGAAAAAATGCTTAGATCTCTAAAAAGCAGATGATACGTAGCTACAACTTGGGGATCTTTAATTTAACCTATCAATACCCGCGAAACGAGACACAATAGTAAGACAATAACAGCGCGGTCCTATGAGACCGGTCGGGGATTCATGAATTAAGAGTGAATAAGTTACTTCCAAGAAAGCATACGTGTAGTATCTACCGGCCTATTGTGGTAAACATTCAAGTTTAACACCAGGTCCCAGGGTATAATTATACTTACATTTATTAGTTTAGTTTTATTGAATGTTTAATTAATTTACTAGCAGTACACCGTAGGCGATCCCGTATTTTACTTTAAGTTCTTACAATCCGTCCAGGTTTTCTGTAAGGCTGCCATTGTAATCTTCATTCGTTTTTGTTAGCGTTTTGTTACTATTTTGTGGTGTTGGTACATCAATGTTTATTGTATTCTATACTGTACTAATCTCCTGATCAACTACCTATATACAATCTTAAAGACATACATTTAGTATATACTTAGAGATAAGTTATTTGCCGCATCTTTCCTGCATAGAGCCACCTAAATATCTAGCCTGATGCTACAAGATGCTTGATATAAAATTCAAAGATTAAGACCATCATTCCTCGACCAGTATTTAAAAATAACGGCTATGCTCACATTGCTCACCCAATTATCACACGGTGGACCTTTAAACTGCACCTCACAATGTAAGTAATTGTTCCGACGCAAATTGATATTGTGCAAAAACCTCACACACGTCACGTGGCGCGTGGCATCCGATACCACTGCTCCATTCCACGCTAGGGTTGAAACACTTCCCAAGTCTTCATAACAAACATCTGCAACCAAAGAAGCCATTCAACCCTCTCCTGTGTTGCAAACATTACGATACTACGTAGTTACAAAGTTACACCCCCAAAAAAGTACAAAACAACACAACATTTTGTAATATTATTTCAAACCACAAAAATAGCTATTACCTCTCTGAGGCAATCCATGACGTCAATGAGAAAAGTTTCCTTATGACGCAAAGTTTTCTTTCTTAATCAACTTGATTCAACAATGAAATTTTGACCCACCAATTTTTACCGCCGTTTAAAAATAAGCCGTTGTGTAATTACTGACGCAGTAAGAAATGGGACAATCCTTTCGAAAAATTTCGCAACCCTAAAATAAGAGCAACCCCTCTGCGTCAGAGCCAGTCGTCGTTATGCGTACTACGTAATCCGCATTATATCCAAATAGCCTATAGCGTTCAGCTGCTAACGACACAGATGTCCCGCGCAAATTAATTGGAAATGTCAAGTGCACGAGACCCGACGCCATCTTGTCCCCCCTCATTCTTTTTATTTTTTTGTCGCGCACGTGGCTTTATTGCGAGACAGCTGGGCGAGAGTGCGTTCACGCACTTGACGTTGGTAACAGTCGCGCAATTGTCCCATCGAAATATTTTGGCAATTTCCGAACACCTCAAATAATAGGGTATAAATTCGAAAATTATTACCTTTTTTAAAAGCCATATAAGTAAATGATGCAACTTAATAAATACCTTGTAGTTTCGTGAAATTAATTTTAATGAAATGGGCGTTTAATTTCTTTTTAAAGCGGTTAGTAACGCTGCAATGACATTTGACATTTACGCGGGAAGGTGCATTCGCGAGTTAGACCTGCGTTTGGTTAATGCAAAGATAATGGTCTGACCTATTTAATGGTATAATTAAATATTGCCGTCTGTTTCCGGCAATTAGATCGAAAGCGATCACTGTTGAATTCCTTTGTTACATTAAAAAATATATTTTGCTGCTTCCGAACACCTTTACTCACGAATTTGAGCACCTGATGCGTTTCGTTCGCAGCTGATGATCCTAAAGCCACGATATTACAACACCTTGACTTTTCGTTACGGAATTTCCTCCCCTTAATTACATTTTATATGTTTTGGCCAGTTGTCTACGAATATCTGCGGTGTCCGTATCAATTTCGTCTTTTAATTGTGAGTTATGTAGCGATAGCACGCGACTCGCGTCTAGACATGTATAGGAACAAAGAGCAGAACACCACAAACATGTTTGGAGAATGGAAATTTTAATAGAATAAGCAATTAGGTCTGGTCGTATATATTTTTGCATTCGATAGGTTCTTCATATTTATTGTTCGATTGACTTTAGTTATCTCATTAGGGTTATCTACAAGAAAGTGTAGTCTATTTTTAGTAAAACTACAAACCACACGTTTAAAAAAAAACACACTACTCTCATTTTGAATACTTAGATTATGCCTCAAAAGTAAGTAATGCAGTTAACAATGAAAACTCTGTAGATGAGGAGTTTAGAGTAAGCAAAATTATAATTAGCCCTGAATCAAAGAACTGGAAGGCCTTTGGCCAGCGGTGGGATAAAACAGGCTGACAGAAACAATTATATACGGTAAAAAATTAAACTATGCTAGGTAAGTATTCGTCGACAACATCAAAGATTTTACAATTTGTGATTTTTTTTTGTAGCAGCCAAATGAGTATAATTTATTTACATAGATGATATTGACTTACGTAAACAAAGCTCATAATATAACAAAGGTACTATAATAGATTAAGTCCATTTCACACATTCGAACTATACGTGTGAATTTAATAGAAATTGGATGAGCAAGTTATATATAGGTACAAGTTATCGTCAAACAAGCGTATCATGACGAATGATTGTTTTGTCGATCACAAACAGACGTCGTGTTGGGAAAATGCAAACAATCTCGTGTGAAGTGTACTTAATCAATATATTATTTCTAGCAACATCCAAAGATTTTGAATTCATATTCGCACATTGCCGTGGTAGGGTGCAATCATGTTGTGTGCAGCGGATTGATTTTCGTCATAAATGTTTTGTATTTTTTTTTTGGTCCTTTCTGGGGGAGCCGGATACTTGGAGATACTGGGTTTGCATCCTACATATATTTCTTTCTCTGTAACATAATAATACCAATTGTATTTACGTACCCCATACAACCATTTTCGGTCGCAAAAATTCTCAAGTAGTCACAAATTAGCAAGATAACGTAACAGTGTCGTAACTAAGTAACTTGGCGGATTTTGGTTACAGCGTGTAGGAACGATATCAACACTTTGTACTGAAAAATGTTACAGTAAATAAGTGTTGTATCTGTGTCGACAAGTTACGACAATTTTTTTGTTTATTATAATTAATTCATTTACGACACATTGTGTTTACTTTGAATAAGTTTGAATTCCTGTGTAAATATTAAAATTAAATTGTCGACACATTGCCGAAACTAAATTACTTAAAGTATCTTTTGGAGTTACACAAGTGTAGTAACGGTTACGAAAATGTAGTGTTGAATTTGACCAAACAGAAAACAGGGGTTCTCAAAGTGTGTGTATAATTATTGATCTTTTATTTTATAACTTTAAGTCGTAAGCAACCAAAGCGTTTTCGTCTATCTTCGAGCTTTTACAGAAAAGTAAAGATGAGGACAAGTTCAGAAATTAGACAACAAGGTAAGAATTTTTCATTCGATAAAATAATATAATTCAAAGCGTTATTTAAAAACCGGCCAAGTGCGAGTCGGGCTCGCGCACAAAGGGTTCCGTAGCAGCAAATATAATAAACTTATTATGTCAATTTATACACCTGGTGAATGGAGCCTAAACTCTCCCGATATTTTGCCTTGTACTTATCGTTTTCAGTGTAAGCACAATAACTTAACCAAAATTACAGTTAAATCAACCTATCTCAAAAACTATAAGAGATACTTTGATCAAACCAAAAATCGTTGAAAGAGTTAATTAGCATGCATCACCTCTATTTTTTTTAGAATTTTATACCCCGTAGTTATAAAAATAGAGGGGGGGGGACATACTTTTTACGACTTTGAGAGCTGATATCTCAAAAACCGTTCACTTTAAGAAAAATGTTTTTTAGAAAACTTTATATCATTTTAAAAGACCTTTCCATTGATACCCCACACGGGTATGTACATCGAAAAAAAAATTTTCATCCCTCAGTTACATGTATGGGGGGCCCCACCCCCAATTCTTTTTTTTACTATTTAGTGTCATAATTTTGTAGCGGTTTATACAACACATATTCCCATCAAATTTCATCACTGTAGTACTTATAGTTTCCGAGTAAATCGGCTGTGACAGACGGACAGACGGACAGACGGACAGACGGACATGACGAAACTATAAGGGTTCCGTTTTTGCCATTTTGGCTACGGAACCCTAAAAACACTAATAACCTAGCAGGACCATTTTAGGACTTTTGAAAATTCAACAAAAAATCTGCTGATCGCACATTTTGTCGCGTTTTGTGAACAGAAATGTATGGATCAGCTGATCTTTTTTTTAATTTTCGAAAGTCGTAGAACAACTTTATTGTTGTGTCAAAAGGTCTTATGATGTCAGCAATATGATTCAACAAGGTTATTTGTGGTTTTTGAATATCGTATAAAAAAAAAAAAAGAAAAATATATTAATTAATTAATTAAATTTCTCGTAAACTCATGACATCCCGTTTACTCTTGCAGGCAATTAATTCTCTTACACTGCCGTCCGCCTTAAGTAATGTAAGTCAAGTAACAAATTCAGAAAATGCGCTTCCACTGCCTTCCACCTCAACAAATCTGACGCAGTTACCTACTAATTTATTCATTTGATATTTAATATTATTGAAATGGAATATGCAATAAAGGTTCAAGGGGAAATAAAAATCACAGGAAAAAGTAATAACAAAAAGTTTAATTTCTTTGAGAAACCATTTAAGTCTTCACATATAAATATTTATGCAACTGCACTTAATTATGAAATCGTAGAATCAAAAACCTACACGTTAAAATGTATAAAATGAAAACTATTTTCGTCAATTTACCACGATAACATAATCTTTATCCTAATTTTGTCAACATTATGAAAACAAATGTAAACATCTACCTACTCAATAATTATAATATTAAATTTTGTTATTTTTATATATATTTTATGTTTTTTCTTTCAGTTCCATAATTCCTCAATTAAATTTAGGCTTCTTGCTAAACCTATGGTGAAAAATTTCCATCGTGGCGGCACCGCAGTTACTTCCTCACTAGTTCCATTTTTTGATAAAACTAACTTGTACGGCATGTTGAGAACCACTGCAAACATACAATAATAAAACTCCATTTTGTTAAAACAGTCACACTGTAACGAAACTTAACACAATGTCAACACAGTTCCGAAACATTGTGTTGGGTTTCATCTCTCAAGTAAATACAAAATTATCCACATCATTTTACACAATTTATATTATTATTATAGTATTCTACAATATATTTTGGTTAAATTTATGTAAGCCGTATCAATAAAATCTTCTGCGTTGCTCGGAAATACAATACTTTGTAATTTTTTAATTGAAAACAATTACATTATCAGAAAATATTTTAAGTATTTTATTAAATCAGAAGGGCGCATCGGTTAATTTATTACAGTCACATCAAACTACACGATACATTTAATTTCGCAGAGGATTTTTGATCGAGTATGATGCAATAATCACAGAAATACGAAAATAAATACTTACATTTTGTTTCTGATGGCGGCGAAGATTAATGTCTATGACATCCACAAAAAAGAACGAATTACAATAAAAATTCTAAGTGTAGAATGAACGCAACGAAGAAATGAATGATTGAATGTGTGATACAAAGTGAGCGCGTAAAAGTCGCGACGTGTCGACACGGCGAAGTCACAATGCGACTGAAAGTTACTGTTATTCTGTTACGATTATTCCCCACTTTTCGAAACGGTGTCGAATCACAAGTCGACACGGCGACGTTATGTTACGGAACAATGTTTCAAATAAATTCCGTTACGACACAAATAATGTCGACATAAAGTCGTAACTGCTACTTCATATGGCTGTATGGGACTACAGTAATATTTAATCATTTAATTAGGTTTTAATTGTGCCAATAATACGGTTAATAACAGCGCTGAGAATGAATAAAACAGAAACAGACCAGCGATAACCACCATCAGCAATGTGCTAAAATTTGTTGGAGCATATTATGTTGACTGTGAGGGTATTCACAAGCAGTATAATTAGTTGAATCACTAAGCTCAACTGAATAATAAATTTAATAATTAAATATGGTTAATATTCGTAGCAAGAAGAAGAAGAATTTGTCCAATATTGGTATAATAAAACATTAACTTTAGGAAAAATCGATGGAAAATAAGTAGTAAAAAATGTTTTCTTTTTAGTGCCGGTCCCAAAACACTTCCTTGTAGAACACCAAATTTAGTAAGACGTTCCTGTGATAAGTGCATTTTTCCTCATCTAAATATATTTATGTATTTTTAAAGAAGAATTGAGCGATACCCGCTCCGCTCACCACCATCACCTCACCCAGCAGTCCGTTGGCCCGCGTTCTAAACAAGAAACAAACACGTTTGTTAGCCGCATGTGATATCATCGCATTCAACGCCATATGTGGACGATTGTCCGTGCCGATTGTAAACACTACCCGACGCCGTACGCACCTGTATTGTACGGCGATGCGATTGTGATATCTTTGGCATGTGTTGAAAACTTAGATGCCATGTGTTTTATTGTTATTGATGATAGAATGCGTGCTAAGGTAAACAATTAGAAAATTGTGAGTAATGGAAAAATTGTTAGCAACAATAGACTGGACGCATTCATAACCGGTTAAATAGGAATGTATATTGTCTTTAAGTTCTTTAAAGTATACCAATCAAAGCAATCAAATACCTAATTTCATATCTGAATACAGGTGAACATGCGCTAGGGCAGGAAATGATAACGTAGTAACAGAATGTGAAGAATCTGTTTCAGAAATTTCGATTTCTGATCAGCAACATTTTTAACGAGTACCTATATTTTATGTATTACTATAATGTTTTACCAAAGCAAGAAGTTATGGTTAAGAAATGCAAGATAGAGAGATAAAATAGAGCATTTCAATCATACATTTTAAACACAAGCATAGCAAAATAATAAGCAATAGCAGTTTACACAAAATTTATTTAACACCATTTACAATCATTCAGAATAATTTATCAATGAGAAAGCTGAAGCTATCCCATAACAAACTATACAAAGCAGTCTTCTATGTTAATCTTCTTACAAATCTTTTATTTAAAGATAAATCATTAATTACCAGATCATAAATTGAAATCCGCAATATAGTCCATGTAGGTAGGTTACATCTACAGTGCAGTCTGAAACACATCTGGCCGTGGTCATGATGCGATTCGTGCGTCACCTGATATTTATCTTGGCTGGTGTCGGTTGCTCATCAAAACACAGACTTATCGTATCCATTCGAGAGATTTCCTCTCGTGCTTTATGCGTCAAATTGTTGCTATTCATTTGGTTTAGTTTAGAGATGCTCTCTTTTAATTCATGAATCCCTGACGGGTCTCATTAGACCGCGCTGCTATTGTCTTACTATTGTGTCTCGTTTCGCGGGTATTGATAGGTTAAGAGATGGTGGTCTTTGATAACCTGTTTCTTCTTTTGGTTTTCTTTTTGTCTTGTTCTATGTTACTTAGTGTAGGCGAAAAAAGTTTGGGTCTTTTATTCTTGCCTGTTAGCCGTTACTTTATTTACTGACTGAAAACTCTAATCTCTACATAGTACTAAACAAGGTTGCTTTCTCTTTATCTGCTGATTCCTTCTAAATCATGCGATGTATTTTGATGCGGTTTTCACTAAAAGAAGAAACAATAAACGAAATTGGTTCTTGTGTATGATTTGCATCCGTGCCGGGCTACTAGAACTAACTCTTAACTTCTATATTTCTTATACTTTTATATTTGTGTATTTATTTTATATCTGTTTTTTGTTTGGCAAAGGTCTCCATCTTGCCCACTAATTTTTATTTTGAGCCTTTTTTGTTCAGGTTTTGCTCGCAATTAGCCCAATACCAGATACTAATGAATTAGAATAATGAATTATACTCCATCGGTTTAGGTAGTTAACTAAAGGTAAACAATCTTGGTATGTCTTTTTATATTAAAGAGGTCGTATATAATATGCACAAAGATTATTTAAATTTAGTTTATTAGCTAACATCGATTTAGGTAAATACCTATTTGCAAAAATTTTTACATACAATTTATAGACAACTTTTAGATAAAAAGACATGCCAAGATTGTTTACATTTAGTTAACTACCTAAACCGACGGAGTATAGAACTTTCTACGGAAGGTGTTAATACCTTTGACAAATTTTATTTATGTTCGATATTAACTACTTTGAAAAAAAATAGTAAAACTAGACATTTTTATTAAGGGATCAGATCATGTCATCGTATTACTGCAGTCCCTATTTACATATATTTAGTAATTCTTACTTTTCTCTTTACAAACAGATTGAAGATATTTAGTTATTCGAAATTTATGCAACTTATTTAGTATGTTCCATATATCAAAGGAACGTAATTAATTTAATGATCTGAAAAAAATATTTTAGTGTAATATTTAGTTATGAAAGCCCATAATGCTTAGGAAACAAACCATCCAAGCGAGAGAAACGAGCACCCTTTCGTTTTTAAAATACGTATGCGCGTGCAGGACATAATAGATGCTACCCCTCCGACAGTCGGGTCGAGACTGACGCGTGGCCGTCACGTGACGACCACGTGGCGACATCTATTGTGTTCTGAGCTTATTATTTCATGTGGAGGGGGTATAGCGTGAAGCTGGCGTGGTAAAATAAATTAAGACTCGTCAGAAAGACTGGCCTGTTGGTCTAGTGGATAGTGGCCCTGACTGCTATGCTAGAGGTCGTGGGTTCGATATGCACCGATTTTTGTGACGAGCACGATTAAATTTGTTCTGTGTCTGGGTGTGATTTATCTATAACATGTATGTATTTAGAAATATAAATGTATGTTTAACAGTTATCTAATAGTTCTAGTACCCACAGTACAAGCTCTGCTTACTTTGGGACTAGGTGGCGTTGTGAAAAAAAAACCGTTTTAATATTATTTTTTTTAATTCATAAAAGTGGACTTAGTAATTGAATCTGTAATGTCTAGTTCCTACATTGTGTGCATAAATATTTACGAGTATAAAATAATATAACACCTGCTGTGTTTCCAACTCCTTTGTGCAATACATATGGCTAATTAATACTAATCCAATGATATCGGTGTTATCAATTTTATTACTTGAATTATACTTTATGTTATCAATATTCACCGGATTCTGATAATAAAAAACTGGTTCGAATCAGAATTTAAGTCTGAAACAGCTGGTTTTGCGTTTAATGAGTTTAGGACGTTGCGGGGGAGATTAGCAGCCAATAGTAGCCTTGCAACGTGTGTGATGCAGATGGTTACTTTAAAACTAGGAGAGGATTTTGCAGACAGAATTTTAGATGTTGAAAAAAAAATACACAACTACTACTAGAAACAAAACTAAAAAAATAAAAACAGACTATAATACTAATAATTTTTGGTGTACAATAAAGTTTATTCTTTTCTATTCTATCCAGGGTATTTATTTTGTAAGGCGCACAGGAATGAATTGGGTGAAAATTGATACAGATTGTATTCCGTACAAGTGGCACCGGCGATGCATGGTAGGATTTTTTTTTTTTTAATTATTGATAGGCTTGCGCTTGACCACATTTCACCTGATGGTAAGCGATCATGTGGTCGACGATGGAGCACGCTTGCCTAGAAGCAACCTATTCACTCTTGACTTAAAGACCCCTAGGTTGTAGCTATCAGGAAACACAGACCCCGGCAGGGAATTCCACTCTTTAGCTGTGCGCATAATAAATGTACTCCCAAAACGCTTTGTACGTATGGGTTTTTTTTTTTTTTTTTTTTTCTGATAGGGGAATCATCAGAATGACTTCCCCCGCTCTTGGGCGGAGCGGGAGGGCGTGTCAGACTCTTACTGACTAAACCCCTACCCCGTTCCTTCGTTGCCTTCGTTCTGGGGGGGACTCGGTATCAACCGTTAGGAATACCACATGTTCCCCCCAGAGGCTTCGGCCCTACCGGGCCCCTACAGTTTGCTGACATCTCCTTGAGGCGCGCGTGGAACAGAACGCGCCGTTGACGACTGGGCTCGGTCCAGATTATTTCCAGACTGCCGGACAGCGAGCTACCCAGTGCTCGCCGTCCGCGAACCCGCGCCTACGGTGGTCGGAAATCGGGATCGGGATCTCGGCGGCGGCGGCGTGAGGACCGTTCCCTCACGCGCTCGCGGTCAGCAGCCTTCTTCACGAGCATTACTGCTTCGCAGAAGGAGGCGACCGCATGCCAACCCTCCTCGCTCCGGACCATGGCCTGAACCAGGGCCCGGCGCGAGAGGTCGCCGCTCCCGATAGTCTCCACGAGGACACGGCGGTGCTCCGCCCAAGCGGGGCACACTTCTACCGTGTGCTCCACCGTGTCCTCCGGGCGGTCCACACAGTGGCGACACCCGGGCGTCCTCTCCTGCTTGATTCGATGCAGGAACCTCCCGAACTTACCGTGTCCGGTGAGGACCTGCGTCACACGGAAAGAGAGGACGCCGTGACCTCTTTCCAACCACTCCTCAAAGAGGGGCCTAACCGCCTCAATGACGGCGTGCCCAGCACTGGGTTGCGACAGTCGCAGTCGCCATGCGACCCTAAGATCCCGCTGGAACTCTGTCCGCCATGCCGCGACTTGTCGCGGCAGCGGAGTTTCGCCCCGGCGTTGCATCTCCACGCGCAAATCGTGCATGCGTGCAAGGACTGTTGCCTCCAGATCCCACGGTGGCACCATCCGGATGGCCATGACCCTCTGGCAAGCGTTCAGCTTGGCCGCCGGTCGCTTACCTAGCGACGGCGCCCAAACCGGCGCCCCGTAAAGGGCCATGGACCGAACGATCCCCGCGTAGAGCCTCCGGCAGGGGGCGTCTGGACCCCCTAGGTTGGGCAGGAGCCGCTTCAGAGCGGCCCCAGACCTGTCCAGTTTGGGGGCCAAACGTCGGAAATGCTCGTCGAAAGTCCACCGGCTGTCGAGGACGAGTCCCAGGTACTTCATCGCCGACCCGACGCCGATGTGGACCCCCCCTACCGTTATTTGGGAACCCGGAGGTGGCGCGTACCGAGGGCCATGAAAGCACATGGCCTCGGACTTGTGCAATGCCACCTTGAGTCCCAGTTGCTGGATCCTCTCCACGACTGTCGCAACCCCGCGTGTCGCTGTTTCGGCCGCCGCCTGGTACGACTCTTCCCGCGCCAGGACCAGCGTGTCGTCTGCGTAGCAGACCACGCTGACCCCGTCGGGGAGGTCGCCGCGCAGCACGTAGTCGTATCCGATGTTCCACAGGGGCGGTCCTAGTACCGATCCCTGCGGAACACCGCACGACATCTCTCGCCGTCTCCACTCTCCCTGGTGACCGGGATAGATGATGAACCTATCCGACAGGTAGGCCTACCTGTCGATCACACGACGGAGGTAGGCGGGCACCTCGTGATACCGAAGTGCCGCCCCGATGCAACTCCAAGGCAGGGAGTTGAAGGCATTGGCGGTGTCTTTGGACATCGACAAGACGACCCTGCCCCGAGACACCGCATCCCCCGTCGTGAGAGCCCTCACGCGCATGATGGCGTCCACCGTGGAACGCCCCCTGCGAAAGCCGAACTGGCCGTCCGAAAGGTCCAGCCCCACCCGCGCAAGATGCCCGACGAGGCGGTCTGCAATTACTCTTTCAAAGAGTTTGCCCACCTCGTCGAGCAGCACAATGGGCCGGTACGCGGACGGAGAGTCCGCGGGGCGCCCCGGCTTCGCAATGAGGACCAGTTTCCCGGTCTTCCAGCGACGGGGAAACTGTCCTCTCTCCATGCATGCGCTAAAGAGCCCTCGCAATCGAGACCCGAGAGCCTCCATGGCCAGGACCCATACCCTGCCGTGCACGCCGTCGGGTCCTGGGGCGGTGTTCTTGAAACTGAGTCTTCGTACCACCGCCCTCATCTCTACCTCGGTCACCTCTGGAGCGTCGTCCTCGTCGTCGCTGGTGTGGTCCGCTACGGGTACCGCAGGTGGCGGAGCCATAAGCGGGGGAGAGTGTTCCCCTCGCTCAGGGAACAGATTGGCCACCACACCCTCCACAACTTGGGGCCGGAGACTCTAAGTCAGAGGGGGAGCCCATGGGCGGAGTTTGTCCCGCACCACCTGGTAAGGGCGTCCCCATGGGTCCCTGTTCAGAGTCCCCAGCCACACATTGCGGGCCTCCAACTTGGCCCGCTTCACCTCTGTTCGGAGGGTGCGCCTTGCCGCTCTGTACCCCTCGTAAAGCTCCGCCTCCCTGGCCTCCGCATCCGGCGGTCGGGTGCGGCGCCTGCGGAACCTGGCGTACCGGCGTCGCGCGGCGGTGCACGCCTCGCGCAGAGCCGCAATCTCCGGCGACCACCAGTACACCTGGCGCCGAGCACGTCCTGGATGGACTCGGGGCATCGCCTCGTCGCAGATTTGCGACATGGCCTCCTGGAACCACTCTGCCTCCGAGTCAATTTCGACAGGCCTGTCCGGTGCTTGCACCCAGGCCTGTACCCTCGCGGCTTCCAGGAGAGCGTCCCGGTCCATCTGCCTCAGCGCCCACCGCGGACCACACGGGGTCTGCTCCCTGACCGGCGCGGTCGAGATCCGGGCGGAGACGTCAAACCGGATGTACCGGTGGTCGGAATACGTCTCCACCCCCTCCATTACGCGCCAGTCGACGACGTGCGGCGACAGAGCGGGGCTGGCGAACGAGAGGTCCACCACCGACTCACCCCGCATCCGCACGCACGTGGGGACAGAACCCCGGTTTAGGACGACCAGGCCTGTCTCCAGAGCCCAGTCCTCCACCATCCGACCCCGTCGGTTCGTCAGCCGGGAACCCCAAGCCAGATTCCAGGCATTGAAGTCCCCGCAGACGACCACGGGGAGGGATCCGAACCCAGCGACGACGGCATTCAGCTCCATGAGGGAGTTGTGGAGATCGGCGAGATCTCGGTTCGGGGACAGGTAGACGCCTACCACTGCAATGTCCCCGACCCGTGCTGCCACGCAGCCCCGCCTTCTCGTGATGGACTCGAGAGGCGGGGGTACCGGCGGCGGCCGACGAAATTAGGGTCACCGAGCCGCTCAGGTCCTGGACCCAGTCTTCCCTGGGCAGGACAAAGTACGGCTCGGAGACCACGGCGATATTGATCGACCACTGCGCCATGCTCTGGAGCAACAGATCCTGAGCGGGGGCGCAGTGGTTGATGTTCGCCTGGAGGAGACGTAATGGGGCCATCACTGACAGTCCATTACGGTCTCCTCCGGAGCCCCCCTTGAGGGCTCTGCCGCGGCGATGGCGGCAGCAGCGTCAGCCTTGGCTGCGGCGGTGTGGACTTTGGGGTGAGGGCCCCTCCGGACCTTACCCTTGGCTGTGGCGGGGGGGTCGCAGGACCTGCTCCCAGCCCGGTGGTCGGCAGCCTTGCCTGCCGCCGCACATGCGTAGCAGTGCGGCGACGCACGGCATTCGACGGCCCTGTGACCGGGCTGACCGCACTGGAAGCAGCGGTCACTGCGGTCCACCTCCGCGGCGCAACGGGCTCCCGCGTGGTGCCCCACGTGGCAGCGGAAACACCGCAGAGGTCTGGGCTCCAGCACCTTGACTTGGGCTGAAACCCAGCCCACCAAGAGTCTTCGGCCCTCCGCCGTGATGGCCTTGACCGCCGACACGGGGCAGCTCACCGTGACGGCTCGCATACCCGTGCCGTCAAGGCGGATGATGCCCGCCCGCACTTGGTCGGTCGTGCACCCTCCCGCCTCAACGACGGCGGCCACCACTTCCTCCACCTTGACGGAGTCGTCCAGGCCCATGATGCGCATATCGATGCACTTTGTGGGCCTGGACACTCGGGCGTCCTCCTCGTTCACAGACGCCCTGACCTTGTCAGCCAGGGCGTCCGCGGCAGGACCGCTGTCCTCGCCGGGAACCTCCCGCATCCAGGCACTGGTCACGGTGCGCCGCATGCGGAAGCCCTTCGAGGCCCCGTACTCGTCCAGGTGAGGGAGTACCGCCTTTTTGGCCTTCTCCATCACGGCGTCGTACGTCACGCCCCTCTTCTCCGCGCCCGGCTGCAGTGTGATCACTACAGCCGCGGCGCCCGGGGCGCGAAGCCGGTTCGCCACGGCACGCTTTTTGCGCTGCTGCCGCCTTTCCCTCTTTTTGGCGGCCCTGGCCGCCTTGCCCGCCTGCTTCTTGGCGCCGACGACCGACCACTCGGCGCCAGCTGGAGAATCGGCAGGCGGGGGCAGCCAAGGCCGCCCGTTCGCCACCACAGCGGCTGGAGCACCCGCCGCATTGGCGGTGGGCGCCGCCCTAGCGGTGGGCGCCGCTTTGCCCTTCGCAGGAGGGGCAAGGGCAGGAGCTGCCCTCCCCTGCTGCTTCGTCTTTGGGGCCTGCCTAGCGGTCGCAGCCGCTGCCGTCACGGCCCCACGCCCGGCTTGCCCTGACGGGCCAGCCTTGGGCGCGGCAGCTGCCGTAGGCGCAGCTGCGGCGGCGTACGACGCCGCCGGTCTGCGACCGGAGCCCGCAAGTGGGGGACGCAGCACCATCCCCTCCAGCAGGGACAATTGGCGCTGGAACTGCTCCTGCTGCCGCAGCATTTGCTGCCGGAAGGCAGCTAGCTCCTGCCGCAGCAGGGTCAGAGCCTGTCCCTCTGACTCGTGCTGGGGTTGGGTCTGCGCCGACCCCTGCCCCTGCGGGCTCCCCGCCTTTGGAGGCTGCTGGGAGCAGACTTCCCTCGGAGGGGCGGCGGCTTCCAGGACCTCCCTCCGGGTCCTCGCACCCCGTTTATCCAGGGCCTTCTGGAAGGCCTCCAGAATAGGGGGCACGACCTCGGCGACGGCAGAAGTCCTGCCCTTCGGGGTGCTCTTTCTGGCCACCAGCCGCAAGGACTCTAAGACCAGGTCGCAGACCTCCTGGTGAGCCTCGTCGGCGGAGCCTCCCCCGTCGTCAATCTCACTCTCAACGCCAGACGGCCCCGAGGGACCGGGGCTGGGTGCTCCGGGATGGCGTCCCTCCGCGGCAAGCTTCCCAGCCCTCTCGGCAGCCTCCTTGGAGGTCAGCACCCTCCCTCTGCCGCGGGCTTGGCTCGCTCCCCGCCGAGCGGTGGGGATTTTTCGAGCCGAGCCCCTTCGGCTGTCGGACTCCTCGTCCGACCCCTCTCTTCCTAGAGAGCGTTTCCGGGAGCTGCGCACGCTTCCGGAGTCGCTCCCCATCTCCTCCCCCGAGCTCTCCGAGCCCTTTCGCGACGCCGCGTCGGACTCCGACCGCGCATCGCTCTTCTCCTTCTTCTCGTCGTTTTTGGGTTTATTGACTTTTTTCATATTAGTTCCCACGAGTAAAAACTTCGGGTACTTGCTCAAGATAAGTGGTCCGCACTAGAGACTAATTTAGCTACCCATACGCCGCTTGGAGGTTTGGGGTAATTTTTTATAGAGGTTGTCTTCCTCGCGGCCCGGGCGGTTAAGCCAGGACCCTCGACCCCCACCAAAAGTCAGAAACATGACCTTGGACAATCAATGGGGCTACGAGACTAACGGTGGCAGGAGGAGGAGCGAGTCTTCCTCCTGCCTGCCCGGTAGCAGGGTAAGTGCATACCGAGCCCGCTCTTGCTTCGCCACTGTGCCCTCTGCTGAAGCAGAGGGACACACGTTGAAGCGCTCCTTCAGACAGAACATTCGCAGACGGCCATCGAGGCTCCTTAGGCAGAAGTACCCAAGAGAGTCGTTGGCCGCCTCCCAGGGTGCACCGTCCCGCGGACTGGCCTTCACTCCGGAAGAATCCGTTAGGGAATTCCAGCCCGCGAGCACGCGTGGAGGTTTTCTGTCGCGGCACCCCTTGTACGTATGGGTGGGATGTTCACCATGTACCGGTGGCGCATTGCCGTACGTCTAGTGGTCCGATGATGAAACGGGCTTGAAGGAATCAAGTTGTGCAGTTCCTGTGCACACTCTCCGAAATGCAACCGATAGAAAACCGACAGGCTAGCAACTCGTCGTCGATGCTCCAGACTTTCAGGATAGAGAAATGATGGCTTAGAAAAAAATAATCTTTCTTTTTACGATTTTGGCTGCAATTATCACGGTTCATGAGATGTAGACTAGTGACAGAGAGAGGGATTGTGACCCGTTTTTATCCTTTGGGTACGGAATCCTAAAAAAATTGTTAACTATCCAATTTTAAAATCTTATCTGGTAAATCTACTCATCATAAAGTCTCGAAAATCAATGTTATCAATTTTACTTTCAAATAAATTTGACTTTTAGACTTTGCACTTGCACACAACTGAAACACCTATTAATGATTTGCTATCATACCAAAAATCGATTTTGATAAGAATTTTCTTATAATATTAACATTATTATAACTTGGAAATCGAAATGCTTAATTTGACCTACCAACTGAATCCCCGGAAAATTCGTGGCACTTATCAAATAAACCAAAAAACAAAATGAACGCGGGTGAAGAATATCTGAAAATACTTGAGGGAAAGCAGAGCTGGTTGCCCCGCTGGTAACAGCCCAGATTTACCAGCTGTAGAGCGCAGATTCAAACCCAGCCAGGTGCATTACTCCGTGAAATATATTTCACTGCTCTCAAATCGGTGAAAGAAAACATCGGCATATCTTAGAGCCAACAATTCCAAGACATATGACGTCTATCAGTCCGCACTGGGCCACAACGACTGGTCCTGTGCGTCACGCGTCCATCGGTTTCCCGCAACCCTTACCAAGCCACCGGTCTACCTTGTAGGAGGCCTTCCAACAAGGAGGACTTCCAACAAGAAGGACTTCCGATTCATCATCTGCCTAGCCTTTTCCCAACTATATTGGGGTCGGCTTCCAGTCAAGTCGGATTTAGCTGAATACCAGTATTTTACGAGAAGCGGCTGCCTACCAGTAATGAATGGCAAGACTGGAGTCAGTTTTACTGGCTTCTGACTATCCGTAACGACTGCCAAAGATCTACAAATGACAGCCGGGACCTACGGCTTAACGTACTTTCCGAAGAAGACTTCCGATGATTCATTTATAATATTATTATGACATTTCCTACTCAAGAGCAGCTATGTACTTACTTACACTGTAGAGGAAGTATCCTTACTCCAAAAAAATACTCCAAAACAGTGAACAGCCCAAGACAATAAGCATCTATAAATAAACAGCGGATCGATATCCAAATAGACATATCGACCAGATGGCCGAGGATATCCTGTTGGAACAGATTGCCCGCGATAATTATAGTTAGTAAGTGGCGCGGCGCGTGCGCATGGCAGACACTTGCGAGGCGTCGGAGTCGGTGCGGCGAGGCTTGTCACGCGATCCTTTGCGCTTTGGAGGTTGGAACTGGGTAAGCTGTAGTGGATCTGAAGCGGAAGTATATGGACAATGATATTGAGGTCAATAGCGGGCTCATTAATCATTATCGGCCATATAATGTACCCTCCCAGCAGTGGGAACACCCACTGCTGGGAGTCAGGCCTCCTCTGAAAATAGCGGGCTCGTAGAGTAAAAAAAAAACTGGGCAAGTGCGAGTCGGACTCACGCAGGAAGGGTTCTGTAGCGTTCGTATAAGAACAGGCTAGAAAATCACGTTTGTTGGATGGGAGCCTCTTAGTTATTTATTTTATTCAACTTTATAGTATTTGTTGTTTGCGGCAACAGAAATACATCATCTGTGAAAATTTCAACTGTCTATCTAGGTATCCAGGTTCATGAAATACAGCCTGGTGATAGACGGAAAGACAGACAGACATACAGACGGACGGACAGCGGAGTCATGGTAAGAGGGTCCCGTTTTAACCTTTGCTTACGGAGCCCTAAAAACATCTCAGCCAGCAAATAACTAAGGCCCAGTATGTCAATGCTCAATTGAATGAATTTTCTACAGCCAATCGTAATACTAATCAGCGTTCAATTTGTGACGCTTCAATCACTTATTTGTAACCGGATGTTTCACCTTTATTAAAAAAAATACGCTCCAGAAAGAACAGAACACTCTTCTTTCAATCTTTTTCTAATGTATCATTGTTTTACTATCTCCAGTATGCCTAAACTGGAGATAGATAGGTTACTGGGTTCGGCCGTAAGATTGCACAAGGCTGTTTTCTTAGAGAATAGTTCTTCTGAACGATTACCGGACGGTCGGACAGGGAACAGGCTCCGATCGGAAACGATTCATTATATAGAACTTGAGAATCTCTACAAAAACAGTTACAGACCAGCCGGTTGGTTAAACAGCCAGGTATTTCTCTGTTCTGTATTACTGTAGATCCTTGATCTTTCCTCTGTATTATTTTAACCATTTAGCCATCATCAACATCTCATTTCATTGGACCACTAGACGTACGGCAATGCGCCACCGGTACATGGTGAACATCCCACCCATACGTACAAAGCGTTTTGGGAGTACATTTATTATGCGCACAGCTAAAGAGTGGAATTCCCTGCCGGAAAAAAAACAAACAGAGAAAATTAAAAAGGGATGAGGGAGAATTCATTGAGCATCGAAATATTACATCAGTGAGTGAGAAAACACGGTGGGGCTAATTTTAACCAATTGATGAAAATGAGTCCCAAAGTGATTTCTTTACTCGCCGCACTTACTATACTTACTATACTCGTACAGTAATTCATAAATAATTAGTTTTCGAAGCTAACACACGTGAAGTGCAGCCGAGGAGTGACTGGGCTTAACATCAACATGCACCAATTTGGATCTCGCACGCAGCTTCCGTTCTACGCGATTGACGCATTGGCTGATGTTGTCAACATTTGTACAGTGTTCATGGGTTCCATTTGTTAGGAATAAATTCTGTTTTGTAAGTTATTGATAAAATTGCTAGCATTTTTGTTGTCAATTTTTTAATTAACTAACTGCAACTGACTGCAACCAGTGGCGTAAAAGTAGTTGTTTTTCAAAGGAACATTAAAAAATCAGTTTCTGTTTCAAAGACCGATAACTTACGACAATCACAATTGCTTTAGGTTACTAGATGGCTCTATTTGACTATCGAATCGTGATTAAATTATTTTTATTACTGAAAATTTTAAGACTGAAATGTGTGCAACAAAGCGCAGGAAAAAGCTACTTTAAAATAAAGCAAAACGTTTTTGCAATATGGCTGTATTTACACCAAAACCAAAACGACGTTATCAAAACGTTGGCAACCCCTGCGTACATCAGGATGTCGGACTTCCGAAACAACTGCTAGAGTTTACACGACAATGAATGATGGCGCATCTATATTTATTTATTTTAAAATAAACGCCTTAACACGCGTAAATAAATCCGAGTTACCGTGTGTCAAGTTTTATTTGAAGAGCTGTAAAATATTGCCCCTGTGTTCCGTGATATTTACGTAAAATTGTGGAGATAGGATAGAAATGTTTCAATTAGAGGAGACGAGGAGGACAGCTCCATCTATACTAATATTATAAAGAGGTAAAATTTGTAAGTTTGTATGTTTGTAAGTTTGTATGTAGGGGGTAATCTCTGGAACTGCTGGTCCGATTTGAAAAATTCTTTCAGTGTTAGATAGCCCATTTATCGAAGAATGCTATAGGCTACATACCATCACGCTACGACCCACGGGAGCGCAGCAGTAACAAAAATGCGGGTGAAACCGCAGGGGACAGCTAGTTTAGAATAAGTTTATAAATACTAATGTATCTATCTATACCTTGTTGGAATTTAATTATTTTTGACCATTTTCTTGCCTATTTTTTTTCACCGGCACTAAACCAAGGGTAACTTTAAGAGCATGGCGGAACCCTAAAATGTAATAAGGATGCTTCTGCACCAGATATGTGCTAGGTAGTTAGTTAGATGGTGTTCAAGGAAAGAATCTACCAATGGGATTACTTCATTTTCCTAGCCTAACTAAACGTTGCTAGGTTTTTGTGAGGTCTGCAAGCGAGGAAAATGAGCGATTGACGCGAGCGAGGAATGTGTGTGAAGGACGCGAGTGATGCGCACTGCTAATAAGACGCGCTAAGCATCCTCGTTCCGTTAAGGCGGCCGCGACGTTAGAATTATCCATACAAACGTAATACCAAAATCATTTGCAGTTTAAGTATATTTACACCATAATATGATGCTATTCGGATTCAGACAATAATTATCTAGGTTTCTGTAGGGGCACAATATTTAAGCAGAGTGTAAGCAGGGAAACCAGGATAACGTATACAATGAATTTTATTGTGTTATTCTGAGAACTGTTTATGATCAACTGACAACTATAAATATAAACAAACAATCCGTGGAACGGTTACTAGGTTTATATGAAATTGACATAGTTCTATCGATAGCCAGATAGGTACCACCTATTAAAATAGGTCCGTATATAATATCACATTAATTAACTATTTCAATACGCCCCCTTAATGCGCATATTAAATACAAACAGCAATACAAGAAAAAACACATACAAAAGAAAGTAATATCAAAGAACAATCATAACAAAATAAACAATTAACAAGCAATGCCTAAACCACGCATGCACGAATAGTGCTTTACTCTGGGCAAAGCTTTCGTTAATATGTCCGCGAGCATTGAGTCTGTCGATAAATACTTTAGCTCAATACTCGTATTGTTCTTCAATACACTTCTAATAAAGTGGTACCTGATGTGAATGTGCTTACTCCGAGAATGAAACATTGGATCACCGGCAAGGCAAATCGCCCCCTGATTATCTACATGTAAAGATAATGGTGCAAACTTACATAGCCCAATCTCAGTAAGCAAGCTGTTCAGGTAAATTGCCTCCTTCATAGATGACGCCAAACTTATATACTCGGCTTCGCAGCTCGAAGTCGATACACATTTCTGCTTTTGTGACTTCCAAGACACGCATCCACCTCCTAACATAAAAACATAACCGGAATAAGAACGTCTATCTATCAAACATCCACCCCAGTCGGCATCTGAATAACCATGCAATGTTTTACCTGTTTTCGTAAACATAAGTCCGTGATTTCTCGTATGTTTTAGGTAGCGCAGTACACGTTTTGCTGCATTCCAGCACTGTTGATTAGGACAATCCAAGAATTGGCTCAATACTGCCACAGTATTCGTAATATCCAATCTTGTGCCCGTAGATAAATACATTAAACAACCGACTAACTCTCGATACGGATACTGCCCCGTATCACATTGTTCCGTAGGTTTCGTAATCTTAGTTTTCGGATCCATGGGTGTAGAAATCGGATTACATCCACTTAATTCAAATTTATTTAACAAATCGTCAATATATTTTCGTTGTGACAATTTAATGCTCTTGTCACATCTGTCAAACTCTATGCCTAACATATACTTCGCAATGCCATAATCTTTCAATTCAAACTTCATGGCCAGTTCCCTTTTGAAAGTTTGTATACACTCACCTCTTTGCGATGCGACTAAAATGTCATCTACGTAAACTAGTACAAAGAGTTTCGTTTCTGAATCTACGGCCTTAAAATAAAGGCATGGCTCGTTTAAAGAGACTTGTAGCCCCATGGACTTCAGCTCCTCGTCCAGCCTGATGTTCCATTGACGACCTGACTGGCGTAAACCGTACAAAGATCTTTTCAGCAGGCACACCTCGCCCCCAGACTTCAGGTTGCATAACAACTTGCTGGCACGTTCATGTATAACTGAACCTGGCTGTTCTATCCGCATGAGGTCTTGCAGGCATTCTTCTAGGAGGTCTGGCACCTTCATATATATTTCCTCATCCAACAAACCGTTTAGGTAGGCCGTGTTTATGTCCAATTGATGAATCTCAAGGTCAAGTTCAACTGCAAGTGCAACTAGCAATCTTACTGTGTCAAGTCTAGCTACAGGCGCAAAGGTATCCTTATAGTCTATTCCATAAAGTTGACTAAAACCTCTTGCCACCAGCCTGGCCTTCTTCTTCTCAGTTTTATCCACATTTAACTTTGTCGTTAAAATATAACGGCAACCTACGACGTTCCGTCCCATAGGTTTGTTGACTATATCGAAGGTGTCATTCTTGATTAAACTCTTCACTTCTGAAAGTATTGCATCTTTCCATCCTTTTTTTTCATTACTGGATAAAGCTTCCTTTAAAGTAATTTCAACGACTCCGGCAAAATCCTGACAATCAACAAACTCTTCCGTTGATTCGACGCGTTCCTCCACGGGAATATCTGGCTCTACGTTAACCATATTGTATATTTTCCGTGGACGTCCGACGTGACCTCGTTCCAGTCGTGGTCGCCCTGGACCTCTCTTCATTGCCCTCCCCCCATCAGTATGAACATCATCCCGATGATGATCGTGCTGAAATGGTCCTACAGCAATATCTGGAACGTCCGTCAGTTGTGGTGCATCAAAGGATGTTTCTTGACCTTCATATCCTTCCACAGGTACAGAAATGCCTTCACCTTCCACCTCTGGAATTTTGTTATCTTGGATTCTGCTGGATTGGTTAGGATTGAATTCTATTTCCACCGTTGCTGGTTGGTCCGAAATATTTGCAGGCCCTTCTTGGTCAATCTTGAAGGGATCAAATCGTAAATTTAAATTTTCTTTTTCTTCACTCTTCAATTCTTGAAACTTCACATCTCTTGACATGATAACTTGTCGTTGCGCTGGTATCCATACTCTATAACCCTTTCGATCTCTAGGATAACCTACGAAGATTCCTTCGAAACTTCGTGGAGCAAACTTATCTTTAACGGGTGTCTTGTCCAACACGTGTACCTTAGACCCAAACTTTTGTAAGTAGTCTAATCTGACAGGTCGTTCAAACCATTTCTCAAACGGTATTTCACCTTCAAGACTTCTTGTTGGACAACGATTTCTTACGTGACATGCTGTCGCTACAGCATCAGCCCAGAAACCCGGAGATAATCCTGACGAGATGAGCATACACCTCGCCATTTCCACCAACGTCCTGTTCTTCCTCTCAGCAACAGCATTCTGTTGCGGGACGCCAGGAACTGTCAACATTCTTGCTATTCCTTCTTTCTTCAAAAAATCGTCGAAATCTCGATTACAGAATTCACCGCCGTTATCTGTATGAAGATATTTTATTTTATGTCCTAACAAATTCTCGACATGACTTTTGTATACTTTGAATGTCGTGAACACTTCACTTTTCTTGCTGAGAAAGTATACTTCACACCACCTAGTATGATCGTCAATAAAAGTGACGAAATATTTCGCGCCATTTATTGACGTATGTTGCATGGGTCCACAAACGTCAGAATGTATAATTCTTAACTTTTCATCGCATGGCCCATTTGAACTAGTAAACGGTAACATACACATTTTACCTTTCGCACAAATATCACAATTGTACAAGTCACTCACATCTGTCATCTTAACATTCATGCCAGATTTATTTAAAATTCGGACGAGATCCTTTGCATTTAAGTGTCCTAAACGTTCATGCCACATCCATACGTCAACCTTTTGCTCAGAAATGGCTGACACACTATCTAAATGTTCCTCAACGTAATATAAATTACCTCTACGATTCGCAACAAGTTTAGTGTTACCATAACTATCTTGAACACTAGCTATGTTATCCTTAAACGTAACGCTAAACCCCTGATCAGTAATTTTGCTTACTGAAATTAGGCTACATCGTAAATCCGGAACAAATAGAGTATTGGGCAATTGAACAATTGTTTTAGAACCATTATCACATGTAAGTAATCTGACTGTCCCCTTACCTTGTACGTTTGTGCTTGAATTCGTTGCTAAGTTTAGCTTACCGAACAAAGGCACAAGTGTTTTGTCGAATTTACTTGCATCATTGCACAAATGTGATGTACAGCCACTATCGATGATCCAATTTCCACTCCCGTTGCAAACAGCATTAACATCTGAAACACAATTAAATGTTACAAAATTGGAATCGATATCAGGTACTTCATAATCATTCGACACATACTTTACGGTATCACTACACTGTTCTTTGTTCTTCTTCGTACAATCAGAGGCTTTATGACCATACAGATGACATTTAAAACATTTGTATCTGAATTTCGAACTTGTCAGCTCAGTACCACTCTTTGGTTTAGAAGACTTCTTTCCCTTTACAAGAAATGCTCTATCTACACTTTCTTTTCGATTTCTGGAATGATCTTCTTCTAAAATCTTAATCTTGAGCGTATCTGGATCCGGCAATGAATCTCGAGATTCTATGGCACATCTAAAGTTGTCAAAGCTGGACGGCAGACTGTACAGGAGCATTATCGAGGTCAGATCATTATGCATTTCGATATCCATGTCAGCTAACTGGCTTTTCACATCGAAAAATCTCATAACATGTTCTCTTACATCACCACCTTCTTCCAATTTATGGAGCAACAGCTGTTTTAGTAATGTCGCCTTTTTTGCAGGTCCCTTCGACGCATGAATGTTCTGTAACTTTAACCATACGTCTCGCGAAGTCTTACATCCTCGTAGATGTCGTAATTCGCTCGGACTTATCGATAAAATGAGATCAGACTTAGCTTTCGAGTCTCCAATGTCCCACTTTACTGCTTCGGCTGGTTCTGCTGGGCGTGCGATACTTCCGTTCACGTATCCCCAGGCATCGTTCTTAACTAAAACGGCTTCCACTTGGATTTTCCAGGTCTCGTAGTTGCTCTGATGGAGTTGATCAATTTTGACAGAACTCATTTTCACTCCAATTTCTTCCTTTATCACGTTTAAATCTCTCCTGATTTATGCGTTCTGGGCCCATAACCACTGTAGGGGCACAATATTTAAGCAGAGTGTAAGCAGGGAAACCAGGATAACGTATACAATGAATTTTATTGTGTTATTCTGAGAACTGTTTATGATCAACTGACAACTATAAATATAAACAAACAATCCGTGGAACGGTTACTAGGTTTATATGAAATTGACATAGTTCTATCGATAGCCAGATAGGTACCACCTATTAAAATAGGTCCGTATATAATATCACATTAATTAACTATTTCAATAGTTTCTACGTCGTCTTTTTGTTGAAAAACTTACCCCAAACGAAATTTAAGCGAATTTAAATGTGCACATTTTCACAGCGAAAATGTCATGTTTTTATTTTGTTTTTTCTATATTATAAACAACAATATTTCAAAATATCTCTCCGTGGGAACACAGATATTATTATCAAGTTATAAATACTCGAAACAATATTGGAAATACATTAATTTTTCATTCATCATTTTTGGTATTACGGAACATCTCCCAAATTTCCAATAGTTTGTATTGCTATCACAGCAAGCAACTGTCAGTGTGCGGATGATGACTTTACTCCAGTCAGTGTGTGTGTGTCCAAGCATTGTTTATACTATCTGGATTGATTCCATCAACCTCAAAAACGTATTTTATTTCGTCTCAACTCGAGATAGCGCGCGGTGTACGCAGGCCTCTTAAGCTACAAATAGTTTCGCAACTTTGGTACACATCAACGTACAGCTTTACGGCCGAAACCAATAACCTATCTATCACATATCGGAGATTGAAAAACAAATGAAACAACAGAAAACATGTATCATTTTTGTATTGTATCATTTGTTTTACTATCTCCGATATGTGATAGATAGGTTATTGGGTGCGGCCGTTAGTAATTAACTAATTTAGTAATGATGGTAATCACCAGGTAGCTTTAAATGAAGTAAAAATCCCGCCTTTTCCCTAAAATTCCAAGCGTCTATTGAAGGTTTTCCTCCGATAAACTATTCTGTACTTATTCTGCGCCGATACTAAAAATAAAAGTTGAGCTAATCCAGAGGCGGTCAAAGTCTCTTTACGTCTAGACTACCTGATTAAGATTACTTAATTATGATAATATCAATGATAATTACTTACGTTTTTGCTGACACACGTCTCAACATGATTCAGGTGTATAGGTAGGAATTCAATGGCTTCACACACAAACTTCCCCCGCTGAATATAATGAAAAATAATCTTCCCAATCGAATTTCGATCACGGTGGCCAATCTTAGCAGAGATTAACCAAGTACGCAGGAGCTTATAGTGTACGAGTGTGTGCGCAAACGCAGGTGCACTCTCTGTTCCTTTATTGTCATGTAGTCCAATGAGACAGCAATCCAACTCGACAGGAGAGAGATGAGACGCAGGACCAGCGGCTTTACGTACTTATTGAGGCGCAAGGGTATCATACTAACCATTTTTAACTTTGGGCAGCTACAGAATACAATAGCAATTTTTGACCCGACCCGGATATCGAACCCAGGCCCCACGCTCAACAGACCATTACACCAACGAGGATGGAGCCTATTTATCAGTAGACTAATTGGCAAAACCAGAGACAAAATTTTACGGCCTACATCCGATAAAAACAATAATAACTGGTTCATTTAAACATTCACATTTTACTGGATCACCAATTAACATTAATCAATTAACAAAAACTTAATTGAGTCGGACTTCAGCATGCGTTAACATATCTTTAGACAAGTTACGAGATAAGAAGATTGCAGAGATAGGCCATCCTGTTGGTCATCTTAAAAATATACGTGGATGCGGTTTTATTGGATTTATTAGTTCATGAATCCCCGACCGGTCCTATGAGACCGCGCTGTTATTGTTTTACTATTGTGTCTCGTTTTGCGGGTATGTGATAGGTTAAGGGCGTGTAATCTTCAGGGTATTCCATACAAACTGTGAAGTTCTTGTTATGAAACATTTTTGAAGAAGAGTTTAGAGACGTCGAGAGCAAACTTTTTCCTATAGATAGTGAAAAATCACTCTATCTTTCTTCCAAACTATGTTTTTAACCAAGAAGAATTATGTAGTCAAATACAACTCAGGATATCATTAAATTTGTCCATTGCACGTTCTTTTCTAACGCTTTGGAACGTGCAATTTTTCTTCACTTTTTTTTTATTGACTGACATTTTGACAATTCAAAATTGCCTTTAAATGATATATTTAAAACAAACGTGTTTCTGTTTCCATTTCCAAAATGTCTAGTATAAAATGTGAAATAATTGTCATAACCACGTACGAGAGTTTGTATGAAAAATCGATCGATGGATCGCTCTCTTAATTTCTATGGTCTGTTTTTTAAACCCTGAGACTAAAATGAAATTTCAACACAAAAGAACTGGTGTCATTCCTATAGTAAATTTGACATTAGTTGTGTCAATTTGGTCTCAGGGTGTAAAAAACAGACGATACCTAGCAAAAAGTTAATCCAATCGACTAATAATGTAGTACCAATGTCTTCAGGGACCAAATTAGAAGTATTAGTCTCAAACTAAGGGCGTTATCTGTAAATGTAGGTGTCATATTCCGGTGCCAGGGGAGACAGTTAATGACCGTATGTCAGAGAGATGTGACAAAAAACATGTTAAACGATTTTGAGGGGAAGTCAAGACACTTGTCGCGTTTGGCAGGAGGTTTTTTTTTCGTCATATTGTTATGGAAATTCAAATGGCAGGTTGTCATTGAAGCTACTGTGGTTATTCAGAAAATAAGGGGTTTTTAGGGTGGGAAATCATCCAATGACGTCTATGTCTACCGCTCTAGCGAGGGAGCGTCATAGACTAGTATTGAGTAAAGCGGTAAATACATTAGTCCGTAAAACCGCGTCGCGTGGCGTGGGTCTAATATCGCGCTACATCTCTAGTTACCACATAAAATATAAGGAAGTCGAAGCGCCTAGATCGGCGTACTTGGCCCACGTTTACCCAATGTAGTTCTACCTTTAAATCTAACTGACTCCTTCAGTTGCTCTTTATGTTTTTCAGGCATTCTTGTTGGTCCTAGAGGAGGAGGTTACTAATTTCAGATAAATAATTTTTGATTTTACTATACTTTATGATACTACAACCATTAATCTACAACTCATAAACAAATTAAACACTAATTATACCAGCGGAAATTATGGAGGACAAAAAAGTTTTCTGAACACAGTAGTACCGAACACCAATAAAGTTAAACGTGGTACCAATTTGGTACAAATTAAACACGGCATCCGGCTCATTGGCTGTCAAATCGACGGAGACTACCGTTTTTTTGCTACTCGTACGCAAAATGACGTGTTACATTTCAGTCGAATTATCGTTGTTGATTTTTGGGTTTCTTTTACACAGCAGTTTAAATTATAAATATCTATTCTTACTTTAACTTTACGTAATTCTTCTAAAGCAGTGTCTCATTGTTACAATAATAAAGCTTATGATTTGCAAGCCTCAAGGTGTAATAAATTCGATTGTGCTAATAACTTTTTTTCTAACAACTTTGTGTAATTTCAATTTTTCTTCTATTTCAGCAAATAAATTATTATGATTTATGATTTTATATTCAATGGGCGCTTGGGCTTGTAGCTTTTCGCGATCTCTTCCAGGCTACCTGGAAAGATATTATTGCCTGAACAAGAAATGGGGATGTCATTGTTGTGAGAATACCAGTCATCTGCTTAGCCTTTTTCCCAACTATATTGGGGTCGGCTTCCAGTCAAGCCGGATTTAGCTGAATACCAGTATTTTACGAGGAGCGGCTACCTACCAGACCTCCACAACCCATTAACTGGGGTAACACGGTACTTCATGGCAAGACTGGAGTCAGATTTGCTGGCTTCTGATTATACGTAACGACTGCCAAAGATCTACAAATGACAGCCGGGACCAACGGCTTAACGTGCTATCCGAGGCACGGAGGAAACTCGGTATGTTAAGATGGTCACCCATCCACAGACCAACCTTGGCAATCGTTGCTTAACCTGGAAGATCGACCCGTGCGGCTGTTATTATCTCTAGCCACAAGCTCTTCCAAAAGTCTTTCTAACAACTTTATGTAATTTACCCAAATTAGCAAATTATTATGATTTATGATTGTACTCACAATATGTGGCTTTTCCAGGCTACCTGAAAGGGTAGTAATTGCCTGGACAAGAAATGGGGCTGTCATTGGTGTGGCAATACCAGTAGGTATTATCCAAATAATTTGTAATAGATACGCAGATATTTAGATATGCTGTATAGTAGAATACTTTTACTACACTATAATAGGGAATATACAGGCAATTTTTTTTTTTAATATTCACTTCATTTTGATGTAGAAAAAAAATAAACCAAAGCAGGAGTAGTAATTACTTTTTTATAAAATCTTAAAAATATTGGTTTAATTTGACGAGTTCAAACGCTCGCTCCTATTTCTCGCGCGCTTGAAGCGTGATGCCCTATGACGTCACTGTCAGTTTATTGTTTGCATTGAGAGTTAGTTTGATAGATAACAAGGTGTTTTAGTTGCGTGATAATCATGGAAGAAGAAAAATGCCATTTTATATATAATGCATGGTACCAATGTGTCCTCACACTATAAAAAGTACACCAAATGAATTCACCATTCCTGTCAGTTTCGTGCCCTATGACGTCACGTTTAATACGACCAATGGTGAAGCGTTTTACAAATTTGAATTTCGCTCGTAAACTTTTCACTTTTTGATTTATGTTTTAAATAATTAAATGCATATTTAATTAGAAAATAACGAATTGAGTGTCTACGATCTTAAAATCTTAGGATAAAAAATCTGGCCATTTAATTTTTTATGCATATTCCCTATTAGTATGATATAGTGTGATGCACGTACCAAGATACACATCCACACTACATCACCACCGGCACCGTTCGCACCATTTTCGCACCGGAAATGCTCGTCGTAATTCCATTCGCCGTTGACATGTGCCGCGCGCGCATGTGTCGGGCCCGCCGAGATATTGATGACGTCATTAGTCATGTGAAGTGGCCACTTTTTACACCGGACCTCACACGAGAGATGGGTTTCCGCAAATGTTGCTTTGATGTGGTCACTATTGATTGACATCTGTTCACTGTGGGTGGAAACGACCAAAATGTGAAGAGAGCAACAGATTCTGCATAGTGCAATTAAATACAGCCCGAAATCATCAATGCTTACCATCAGATGGGATTGCAGTCAAGCACTAGTTTATGTTTAAAAAAAAAAACTATCGGGCAACGGGTTATTGTAAACTCGTCACATTTTCGATTCGCCACACTGCACTGATGAATGAAAATGAAACGAAATTGTGACGAGTTTACAACTACCCCCGGCAACTGCATACCAGACATAAAACGTGAGATGAATGATGGTGAGATAGTGGTCAAACGCAAATCTATCTATAATAATAAAAATATTTTTATTATCACAAATCGAAGAAAATTACTTCTTAGTTCGGTATTAGTTTTCGGTAGTAGTCATGTGAAGTGGCCACTTTTTACACCAGACCTCACAGGAGAGATGGGTTTCCGCAAATGTTGCTTTGATGTGGTCACTATTGATTGACATCTGTTCACTGTGGTTTGAAACGACCAAAATATTGTACTTATCACAAGTAGTATCTTAAAAAAAATTACCAAACAAATTGATGAAAAATGTTATCCGCACCTATTATAGTACCAACAATGGGACAATACGGGCTAACTATAATAATTATTACATACTATACACTAAGTGCCTCCTAAGTACTTGTAAGGACTTTTTCTGAATCCTAGCGCAGTTACATCGTTAAATGTTTCAAAAAATTGCTCTGAGGAAAATCGCATTTATTTGTCTTTCAAATTGTAGCTATAGAAGTTTTACCGTTAGTACAATAATAAATAAAGATAATTCAATCTTATCTTCAAGTTAATCAGATTTTCGCTTCTTCAAATCATGCTAAAATAGCAAAATACTCTTTACTAGCTGCTGCCACCGGCTTCGCCCGCGTGATAAAACAAAATGAAAGGAACTGAAGTATTACCGGGATAAAAAGCATATTATGAGGTATTCCAGTACAATGGTCTACTTTTATCCCAAGCTCCGTTAAACATACACACATATGTACATTGACAAACTTTTTATAATATTACTGTGTTTAGCACTAATATGATTTAGTAAACTGTTTATTAATGCGCGGGCTTACGGACGGCCAGCAAGGGGTAGCTTGTCGTCCGGCAGCCCAGTAATCATCCGGTACGAACCCAAATCGCCGACAAAGCGTACTGTTCCACGCGCGCCTTAAAGAGAAGTCAGCAAAACCGTAGGGGCCCAGCAGGGCCGAAACATCTAGGGTCATGGGTTCGCTTCTGAAAGGAAAACACAGGGCCCTAGAACGAAGCTAAAGAAGAAACAAAGGAATGGGGTTTAGTCAGTAAAAGTTTGACACGCCCTTTCGTTCCACCCAGAGCGGAAGAAGACATTCTGATGATTTCCCACCTAAACAGTATTATAATATTAGTGTGTTTAGCACTAATACGATTTACTAAATGGTTAATTATTATTATCTCGAAGTATAAATTCCAAAGTTGTGCCAACAGGCTCATAAAAATACCTGTAACAATTATTTAATTGATACATAAGTATATGATTACCTTTGGGCCCAATTTGGACGCTAAAAAAGCTTAGTTAATCGGCTTATGGAATCACACCTTTCATGTAAAAAATTAAAATATCGTCCTTCACACACTAGAAGGATGAGAAGGTGCAGAACGGGGAAAAGGATAGAGTGGGCTACAGTTATAAAAAAATCTGATTATTTATTTTATTATAGGATCAAGAGGATATATATGAAGGAAGGCCTTTGCCCAGCAGCGGGAAAGTATTGGTTAGACAAAACAATAATTTAATTATTGTAGCAAGACTTACTGCTAATTTATTTCTATAGAACTTTGTAAGAAATAGCTATTTGAAACTTACCTCAAATACAATGTGTAACGTTAAATGCGCAAAACCTCAGACACTCCAAATCATTTTTCATTTAAATTTTTTTAGGTGTAAAATCATACTTATTTCAACCTTAGACCAATCTAATTATAAATTATATACAAATACTAACAATTTAAATAAAAAACTTAAGTTAAACCTAGCTATGTACATATAATACAAATATAAAATATACACTCAGGCGTCGAAGTACTCCTCCACATCGCTGTCATCTGGAAATGTGCCCAGAAGGCTGGCGGCATTGCCACGTTGTATGGCAATGCTAATTCTTTGGGCGAAGAACGAGCCAGCCCTCTGGTCCCGCAAAGTGTCGATCAGACGGCAAATTTAAATAAAAAAATCTATATTATTCATTTGATCTAATTCTAAGTGAAAAAAAAATATTTAAAAAATTTTACGGGGCTGTTTTAGTGTAAGATTCGTATTTGCATTGAAATAAGAACTATTATTATACACGTGTGAGAAAACTTAAATTGGACAATAACCATTTTTTGTTTGTTTACCTATTTTGGCGGGTTTGCGCACGTGCTATCTTGATCTATTTAATAAGTAGGTAAGATAACGTCTTTAACCTATCACATACCCGCAAAACGAGACACAATAGTAAAACAATAACAGCGCGGTCTCATAGGGCCGGTCGGGGATTCATGAATTAATGATGATTTTTTAAAAAATGTGTCCTTTATTAAAATGTGTTTCAATTGATTTTCTTGGTTGTTCTGATGAAACTATTTTCAGGTTTTGCGCATATACCACGTTGTAAACACGAGTATTCGTACGACGGCGACGTATATAAAAGATGTACTCAAAATTAATTAATAGTAAACAAAACATTTATTTGCTACTAGTTTGATATAAGGATATATAAGTTACCCCAGTTAATGGGCAGTGGAGGTCTGGTAGGCAGCCGCTCCTCGTAAAATACTGGTATTCAGCAAAATCCGGCTTGACTGGAAGCCGACCCCAATATAGTTGGGAAAAGGCTAGGCAGATGATGATGATGTGATATAAGAAGCTCGGTTTTGCATCGAAGTCTTCTCTATCCCTTTCTCCGTCCCCGTTGCACAATAGCACAGGGCCGCATTGCTCGCAGGTGGGTGCACAAAAAAACGAAAGGATTCGCCGCAAGCGCAGGTGCGTTCTCAGGTGCTGGGATTTAGGTTACAGCTTAGAATTAGCTCTTGTATCTACGTATCTGTACTCATTTGGCGACACCTTGTAAATTAGTTCTTGTACGTACTCATTTGGCGACATCTTGTTGATGACAGCGAATTTTGTTGGAATGTAAAATTAGGTAATTTCATGACTGTGTTTAAATCTTAGTCATTATGTTTTTAGAGACACAAAAATTTGCTTGGTATTTTAGCAGTGTTATTTCTTACCATCGCGCGAAGAAGTGGTCAAACGCGAGCCTAAGCATAATATTAAAAAAAATATTTGAAGGGTCTCTAAGGGGAATATAATTTGGATTTATATTGGTTAAGGAATTTTAGCACACAAAATGCAATTCTAAATTACTTGCTTTCATCGGCGTTGTGCATGTGAAAGTAGAAAATATTTCAGTCAGTGTTAAATTAGCAAGTTTTTTCTATGAAAGAATTTTTGAAATCGGTCCTGTAGTTTCAGTTTCATTTACCAAAAGCAAATCTTTCCTATTTAGGTATATTAGAGCGTTTATATTTATATAGATTTGTATAGCAATTGGAGACATAAACTGTTGATAATACTGCACCTGTAGTTAGTTTCTAATCTGCATCAAAATTGTTAGTTATGTCAGACGTAAAGACCTATTACACCACTCGTTTTTACGGATGGTCGTAGTGTAATAAGGGTATTACGGTCTTACTTGTATACGTAGACTCAACGTCAGTCTACGTAGACCGGTCGTTAAAACGGGTGGTGTAATAGGCCTTTAACTTTAAATTCAGAGAAATATCAATTTCGATTGGCGTTTAGCCTTTTATTTTTTTAATAATGTTTCTGTTTAATAATTATATAATACCCAAAAATTAACAAATGGTCAATTGGTCAAAAACAAAGCAGAATTTCTGAGTTTAAATTCGCTCCCTTATCCTATCAATACCCGCGAAACGAGACACAATAGTAAGACAATAACAGCGCGGTCCTATGAGACCGGTCGGGGATTCATGAATTAAACTGCAAATCTGATATCAAAACCCTCAAATGACAATCACCATCATTTAATCCAAAAACCATCTACTATTGGGCACAATCCTCCCTAAGAACCACAACAACCGGTTCTTGCAAAAAAACTACAAACTTATAAATAATTCTTATCCAATTAAAATCGGAACAAAACAAAATGCTGTAAAAACACGGATTTCACACAAGAGAGCGCATTGTAGCCGCGAACAGCGCCGGCGCATACTGTCAAATAAGACAAGTGTAGTCAGCAGACAGGTAGCCCTTTGTTCGAGAACAATGCACAATCACAGACGCACAGACGCACAGACGGGACGTTTTTGTGACGCACCTGATTACACCCCTGTCGGAATTAGGGCAACGCTGTTTTATTTTTTTTGGGGTATTTTTTTGCAATAGTTTTTTTTTGGGAATGTAGTTACGTTATGTGTAACTGTAAAAGTAAGTAAGTATATTTTTATAGACACGTTAGACTCGTGGAGGAGCTCGTGGCTATATAATAATAGCCGCACAGGTCGATCTTCAAGGTTAAGCAACGCTTGCCAAGATTGGTCTGTGGATGGGTGACCATCTTAACATAACGAGTTTCCTCCGTGCCTCGGAAAGCACGTTAAGCCGTAGGTCCCGGCTGTCATTTATAGATCTTTGGCAGACGTTACGGATAGTCAGAAGCCAGTAAATCTGACTCCAGTCTTGCCATGAAGTACCGTGTTACCCCAGTTAATGGGTTGAGGAGGTCTGGTAGGCAGCCGCTCCTCGTAAAATTCTGGTATTCAGCTAAATCGGCTTGACTGGAAGCCGACCCCAATATAGTTGGAAAAAGGCTAGGCAGATGATGATGAGCGCGATCACACCTGATGGAAAGCAGTGCCGCAATCTTTGATGTTAATTAAGAACCTATTAACTCTAGCATTGAAGACAGCCAAATTATAATCAGACGGGAAGACCGCATATAATATTGACCGTTGTACCATAATCTTAGTGAATTAATTAATCCTAAGTCCTAACTAATAATTATAGAAGTCTAAGTGTGGATGTTCGTTACTTAGTCACGCAAAAACGCCGGAACGGATTTGGATGGACATGCATATGGCCTTTGACATGGAAAAGAACATTGACTACCTTTTATAGGTACCGATTCTTTTTGTGACAATTTTTCATTTCTTTTTGGACCCAATTCTGAAGTCCTCGCAGACGAAGTTGCGGCTAGTCTAAAATGGTTTGACTAGATTTCATAGGTGTATATTACATTTTCACTTAGTTTTATGTTGTACGTACTAGAAATCTTTTCAGCTTGCAATCACTAAAATACAACTGAAGCATTGTTCTAGAAAAATGACTCAATAATTCATCATCTGTTGCTTAAATGAATCTCTGAACTTCCTAATTGGCCGATGAGCAAATACGGCAGAACGTTTAGCTCTAAAATACAGCAATACAAAGATTTTTTTGTGAAGACCCGTTAATTGGCGTCGTGGCGTCCCCATTACGCAGCCTCCGAACCACTGATACGCCTTTGCGCACTCAGAATGCACATCTGGGAGCAATGAAGGACTTGGAAATCTCGAAAAGAACTCATACATGCTATAGAAATGGCCAAAATCAACCTTATGTCTTATGCAATAAAGTTGAATCCGAACTGTTTTAGTCTCCGACACCCATTGCTGCGAACACCTGTTTCAACCACAGCATTTATTCAAACCTTTGCCACGGAAAAATAAATCCAACTACTACGTGATAAGGTCGATTTTCGAATACGTTACAGCGGACTTTGCATTCCTGTTTCGTAGGGATGTTCGCATAAATTATCGATGTTTCTCTCCGCGTGAGCGTTGAGGATATGTCTGTCCCTTTCCTTTGCTTGTTTTTGTTTCACCGCAGCTATGTAGAATGTGTGGACGTGAGACAAGTGCCGGCTCCGAGATCTGCCAGCCCTCATACATGTTTATGTCTGTACGTGCTGTTGATTAAATAAATTGATGCGTTTTATTTGATTACTGATTTTGTAAATTAATGTCGGACATCAATCTACAATTGTTTAATTTATTTCTAGCTCATCGAAAACATCAAACGAAATGTAACTTATATTTTTAATCAATGAATTAAACAGTTCTTCGTAAGCAATTTGCTTAGAAATGAGTTACTGGTATCGGTTGGTTTTGTTGAGTCAAATACCACTTGATCGACGCCGGGTCACGAGGCTAGTTCATAATACACGAGGTGTCGGCGGCCAGCCGGCGCCACGGCGGCAAACGCGGCGCCTACAATCCTGTCAGCCATATTACCATACTCACCGACCCAAAACAGACCTTACCACAGTCCTTACAAGGTCTAATCTGTTTTAACTTTTGGGGCATCAGCTGTGATTTCATCGCTATTGGAATTTTCGCTTTACTGCACTGAGAATAGTGAATCTTTTACATTAAAGTCTTATTTGATATTGAATCCGTTCCTCGATTTTGAATTCCGAACAACGACTAAAAGAAAGCAATTTTTTTTAAGGAAGTGTTTTGTGTTTAGTGGTACATTAATTTAGTTCTTATGCAATGATACCCACATGTAATGTTCGGACAATTTCAGTCTTTGGAGCATTACGGATGTGTGACTTTTTTTCTTTTATGGAGATTAAACACACGTTCGAGTACCACGACCAATTGTCACTTGTGCAAACATAAGGTTTAAATACAAGTGGTACGCGGCGCGTAGAGGTCAGTTATATTTGGCGCCACTTGTGCGCCAGGTGGGCGCTAGTACTCGAGTTATTTCACCGGTAAATCTTATTTAACAACGATCCGCGGCCGCAGTAAGGGCAAGTCAATTAAACTCAGCCGCGTTGATTGACAGGTCATTGAGTGAGACCACTTAGTTTTTTAACTTTTTCTGATACGTACGAACATGTTTTTTGCCCGAATACTCCAGCTTTATTACTAAGTAGATAAAATTGATACTCAGAATTTGTAAGGCATGCCTGTGGCAGTTATTTATTGAAGGCGCGAACTCATGGTAAACAACATTTCATTCAACATCACACTTGGCAAGTCCGAGTTTTTCAAAGACCTCATCAAACATCCAAAAAAAATTAAGACGTTAAATAAAACGCGACGAGATTCACGCCGTTCTCCTTACGGTCATGGCTAGGTGTCAAAAGCTTTACCTGACCGCTAACACCTACACAGAGCAGCGCTATACTGGAGCCATGTTGACTATCTTAGCTGCATTATGTTTGTTCGGGAGTTATCCCTTCACACCTCCACATCGGAGCCGCTACTCAAATTATAATACAAACATTATGAGCCAAAGTTTTCGGAATGACACGTATTGTTAATTAGCTCGCGCTTTCGGGAAACGTGATTATACTTCAAACAACAAAGACGACAAAATTCATAATTGAAAATTAACAGGAACATTACACGGAACATTTTAATGATGCATTCGACGAATGTGGTGATGACAAAATGAAAGCTATTCAGATTTGATGACCGTCGACGGCTCTGTTGAGACAATTATTTTCGATCCCTTATGACTTGAATTAATGTGGTAACCCCTGTTTGAGCCCATAAAAATTCACGACAAAACCTGTATAAACGGCTGGAGGCAAAACTTGGTTGTTTTGCGACGCGTTCCCAGAAATCGTGGAAACGTTCGAGCAAAAACCCGACGGAACAGGATTTTGTATCGACATCGCCAAATCTGGACGCGTTAAGAAATGATAAAGAGGACGCCGCCACCGCGGCCGAGAGCGAACTGCACTGCAGCCGAAAAAATCACAACAAGACCAAACCACGAGCACATACTTCCTTACGAGACCTTTTCATATAATGTAGTAAGTAGTAACATTTTGAAGGAGACGGCTATCCAGAAGTTTTATGTCTGGACGTTATAATGATAGTAAAAAGTTACATCAGAGTGATCGAGCATAATTTCCTATGTTATCTTACCCGGCATCATTACACCGTGATGACTTGCATAATATCTTCATCTGGCAAGACTGCACCGATGATAAATATTATGTTTTATGTAGTGCCGGGCTATTTAGCATGCGACAGCTGGCTGCGAATAATAACGGCCAATAATAGACCACGATTGTAATATCGATTATCCAAAACGAATTTTGATGGGTGTCTTGAAAATGCGGCGACTGTGCACGGTGCGAATAAGTGTACGTAAATGATGGTATAATGTGTATGCGTGCGTGAGTCACGGATGTTCACATGTGCATGTGGAAATAGCCTGTAAGTTTGTACAAATGTTGAGATACACGGCCGTATAGTGCGGTGTTGTGTGGCGATCTTCACGACAAGTCGCCGCCGACGGCCAGGGAATGCGACCGGCTGGCGCAGCAGTGCGGACCGATCTATCGATATTTAATTAAATTTTACTCTCTATTATTATTTTTGCGTTCATGCAAACATCGAATCTTGGATTTCTTAATTTATATTTTTTAAATGAATAGGCTACTTTTCAGCAGAAGTAGTTTATATCAGCATAAGTATCTACCGGTATCTACAACAACAGAACTGTACGTTAAGTGAGAAGAGTTGGATGTAATACTATTAAAAAATATGAAAGATACTAAAACAACACTAAGTGCTGTCCAATTATTTTTATTTTTTTAATAAGAGCATTGAAAAATTATCCGAATATTCAACGTATTGAAGAATCAGGTGTTTATGATATAGTTTTGAATAAAGCAAAATTTAAGATAACTACGAAATTGCGGCTCAGCCTGGAGGAGTCAGCAGATCAGTCAGGAGTAATTTTGACCTGTAAGAAGTATTGTAGGTACAGCAACCATATCTGTGCAAAATTAATCTATCGAAAGATGAGCACAATAGTCAACATTTAAGAAATGTCGATGAGGCACACTCGAAAAATATTTTGCCGTACGATAAAATGCTTCACATATCACATGGAGCGCATCTCTAAGGGCGAGACTGGGCTGGCGCCGTGCTTTTTTACCCCGGCTGACTCCGGCCAACTTTATACCACGCTTCGTTCGCCAGTCGAGCGCAACCAGTCGGGCGGGAGGGATGTGCGCACGCCACTAACAAACACTTCCGAACGTGCGCGTTCGTAACAAAATGACAATATAGTGCATTCGTTTTTTTTTGTTGCTTGAAACGAAACTGTGTCTTATAAAGTGCCAATAAGAGTTGCCTTCAAGTGTTCTAAACCGATGCAAAGGATTGTTTACTGAAGTTTTTAACTGGATTTGACTTAAGGATATAGAGATGTCGAGTTTCACGTCTACAGGAGATGCTACGCAGGCTGCAGTTAAAGGTTTGTTTCTTTTGCTTTTGAACTAAGATTGTTTATTTTTAAATTTATCGATAGTTTTTGAATTAAGGTCACGCACTGGTTACGTAAGTGTCCTTGCAGCTGATGATGCACAGGGTGGTATTACTTGTACTTATGTGACAAGTTAATGAGAAGACTGCATTTAATTTTAGTATTGTTGAGTACTGGATTAAAATAAATATAAAACCAAAATACTCCATCAAATTTTCCATTTAAGTACGTTAAAATTTCTTCTTCTTCAAAAGGGTGGTCATAATTTAGAAGTAAGTTTAATCAGCTTATATCATCACAAAATGACACGAATTTTGACCGGTCTTTGACAAAACTGTTAGACAAATGGATCTGTTTTCCAGGTTTAGGCAAAAATAAACCATATCCAAAATATGCTTACTCAAAACCATCGAAACACCGCTGAGTTTCGTTTGTTACGGTTGAAGTTTACTAGTCCTCCTTTTTTCGAAGATTTATACAATTCCTGGATACATTGAGGAATATTGAAGTCTTAGGACTTCAATAATTAAAGAACGATATAAACGCATTACTTTTCTCCAAAAACTGCGATTCGGGAAGTACAAGATCAAAGGCGGAACTTAAATTGTCATAAGATGACCATAATTGTATTATGACAGTCGGTAAAGCTTCAATTTTGTTTAAAATTTTTGGCGATATGGTTTTGTGTTACCCCAGTTAATGGGTTGTGGAGGTCTGGTAGGCAGCCGCTCCTCGTAAAATACTGGTATTCAGCTAAATCCGGCTTGACTGGAAGCCGACCCCAATATAGTTGGGAAAAGGCTAAGCAGATGATGATGATGGTTTTGTGTTGGAAATGTAGATTGTTCTATTCTAATTTTTATGTTGAGATTCATCAAATAATATATCCAGTTGTTGGTAGAGTGTGAGTGTCAGACTTTTACTGACTTAAACGCCTTTAGTTGCCACTGCAACTACTTCGAGCACTCCCGCAGCCCTGAAAGCCTAGACACTGGATCTGAAGGACTCCATTCTTTAGGGTAGACTTTACATAAATAGCTCTAAATTTAAATTGTCACTTACGGGATATCTTCCGTGATTTTTCATAATTTTGAGTTCCCGATATTTCGACGCTGTTGCAAGCGCCATGATCGCGGGATGAAAAATCACGGAAGATATCCCGTAAGTGACAATTTAAATTGTGAAACAAACCGTGATAGCCTAAAACAGTGTTTAATAGCTCTAAATTTCGGTACGTCTTGAAGCTGAATGAAGAGATAGTTATATCGTATAACAAATTTTTTAGTTTTTGATTTTATTGCACCTGTATTTGGTGTCCAAGAATTACAATACATCCTAAATATTGAGGCTTTGTTTTCTTTACGATCTTAATAGCTTTCGACTATTATACTATACCAGATGTGCCTGTTAGTAAAAATGTTTAAAACACAGTTGGTCATTGGTGCTCCGGAAATATTAATTAGTGTAGTCGCTAAATGCAGTTAAAGCAGTGTTCTATATAAGGCAGTCATAAGCATTTAGCCCGGACCTACAGTTTTTGACAAAACATTCAAACAATTTGTTAATATAAGCGATATGAATTTTATATGTTCTTCTCGACAAAAGTAAGGTTCATATCATTTTATTTTTTCTGGCCGTATTTAAATGATTTCCTAAATTTTGATGGTAATCTTAAAAAAAATATTATGAAATTGAAATAAAAAATATGCTCCACACTTTGAATTACTCCTGTATCATGGGTGAATTCACAAATATATAAATTCAGATTCCTCAAGACACTTAGATCTGCCCCTTTCATATAAGATTACACATACTATTACAATAATCTCTTATTGATAGTTACACTAATTCCTGCAATCCAAAACCGAAAAATCCCATCGTAAAATCGATCAATACTAATTATTAATATATTCCGACACAAAACAAACGGTCCAAAGGCACAAAAAACATGCACATGTGATCTAAGGGTGAAAACCCTAACAAGTGAATAACATTACAAACTATTTCATGCCGTTGGGTTCTAGAAATATAACTCTTATGATGACTTGCATAAGAGTGTTAGGGGATATATGGATGTCTTCTATAAATTTGTATGTTTGTACACATGTTGCAAAAAACAGTCTATTCGAGCCGCGACCCCCGTATACGGGGGTCGCGGCTCGAATAGACTGTTTTTTTTTTTCAAATCGCTATTTCCCAGCCCTATGACGACAAGCGTTAGTATTATTGCAGTTTAACGTATAATTATTATTTGTGTGACAAATGTGTTAAGTGGCTACTTAAGTAGGTCCTTTATTTTGTAAGAGGGATATTACATATTATGGCAAATAAAAAATGATATATTATTATATCAAAAGAAACACTTCAGTCTATTTTAACATACAAATACTGTGTTATTCTTATTTCGTATTTTTAACTTTAATTATTTATTTAAATACTCCATATTTACAATTCAATGTAGAAAAACGCTTATCTACCATGACATTGCATTGCGGATCTGCTGAACACCTAAACTAAAGATAAAATAAAGAAATTATTCATCATGAATCATGTTATGACACAGCTCATAAAAATATAAATAGATAGTAATATTACTTCACGTAGAACTCACCAAAATCATGAAATAAACTTCCAGATTCTGGCAAGAATTTACTAACGCATCATATTGTTCAAAATTACTTCATCAAATCACAGCATAGCAACACTTCCAACATATCACTTTAACTTTGCAATAATTTTCACCTTAGAAACTGCTCTCAACTCTAGTTAACATCACAAAAAGCATTCTAAAAAGCAACGCTCAATTACTAAAAAGTGACGTCATATAAATAAAAGAGTACAATCGAGCAATACAGGGACTGTTTGTCGCCACATGACAAATGACGTCACACGGTTTGGAGACCAGATGTGGCACCCCAGTACCAGATGTAGTTCTCTGCGTGACATATGTATCTCCATTGATTAGTATTAGTAAAGGGTGGCTAGTTTACACTGCTACTGTTATTGACAGAACCGTTGAAACGATACAGATAATTGCGTAAATATTTATAACTGTAAACGATTTTGGTTTTAGTTTTCTCATCTAATTTGTCAAAAGGATGACAGAGAATAAGTAACTTGTAAAATTTCTTATGGATATTTTGTATTTAGAAGAATTAATAATGATAATTTAATTTACAAAACAGCACGAGCTTGAATAGTAAATCAGTTATTTTTAAATCCTTGAACTAATTTACATTAGCAGTAAATTGTCAATTTTATTACTGTCCCTGACTAACGCTGTATAGGTACATTTCATGTCCATTTAGGTCTGTAATATTTGAAATTTTTGTTTGCTAAGAACGAAATGCATAAATTAGTAAACCTGGTAGCATGTAGCAAGTAATACTATTACCTCTAAGATTAGGCTCACCTAAAATTTGTCTTTCAACATTGCATAAATTTACGCCTCTAGTGACTTGAACTTCGACTTGTAAACAATAGTTTTAGTACAAATAATTCCAGGTGTTCAAAATTTTATCACTAAACGATCATATCATACGGCTAATTGAACGCGCGTGACGATATCACTAGCTGTATCGATTTCAGTTAGATTGTCTTACTTACCTTTCATATCGGCCGCTAGGATATCAGTTTTAATGATTCTAATAATAGTAATCAGATAATTAAGTGCAGGTGCCTTGTACTTTGCACTTTGAAATAACTAAACTGCACCCATTATGATAGGGAGAGACGGAAGTTGAACAATACGATTGGGAGCAAAATTTTAGAACATAGTACAATTTTCTATGTGTAATTTATTAATTTAATTGTAATCACTCACACACTTTATACTAATATTACAAAGGCGAAGCTTTGAATTTATGTATAGATCCAGGTATGAATGCATATTATTTGTTTTTTTTTACTGAATATATACTGATAGACCATGTCATGAAACAGCATATAGTTTAATTTTATTTCAGGTGTATGTTCTCTTTGAATAATTTTTGACTTCACTGAAAAAAGTTTTGAGTAACAAATAACAAACAATTGAGTAACCTGTTACATAAAAATAGTGACTACATAACTATAGTTCTTATTAGACAAATTCAGTTTTGTTATTAGAGATCTGTTATTAGTAGCTCGACAAAAATGATAACTTCTTAACAAATTTATTATTCACGTTGTACCAAAGTGTTCTAGAATAAATAACTTAATATGTGTATTATAAAACAAAAGTGTTATGTAAAAATAGCCACGTTTTATTGTTAGCGCGTACAAATCCGTTTGGTTAAAACTTGGTCTTGGGTTTGGTATAGTTCAGTTATTAGTTACATCATTATAATATTATTGTAACCAAACTATTTTGTTATTTGTAACTGAACTTTTCGGTTAAAAGTAACATAACTTTTTAGTTAGAGTGACTGCTCCGATCAGCCCGCGAAATTCAAATTTTCTTACGTTTTTTTGCAATTTGCAGGCCAGTGCTAGGTTGTATGTTGATTAAAATATTGTTCACGATTGTAAGATGTATGTAGTTACAGAACTAATAATCATCAAAAGCATCAGTACAATCCTCCAAGTTCTAAAAGGTCTAGCAATGACATTGACCTTGAAACAATCTTTTTTGCTAGACCTTTTAGAACTTGGAGGATTGTACTGATGCTTTTGATGATTATTAGTTCTGTAACTACATACGTCTTACAATCGTGAACAATATTTTAATCAACATACAACCTAGCACTGGCCAGCAAATTGCAAAAAACGTAAGAAAATTTGAATTTCGCGGGCTACCCTGTAGCATCAGCCTGAAGTGTTTTTTTTTACTTGTAGATTTTCATTTACCTACCTATAAGAAGTTTTAGCAAGATATATCCTTCCCCAAATCTTACCTACTATGGTATTCATTTCGGTTACAAACTTGAGATAGAATAAGAAAAACAACTTTGTTTTTTACAATTATATTTATTTATTAAGTATCAAATCAATTCATTTTAGTAGGAACTTATAATTAATTCAAACAAAGAGCTAGCACACTATACTAGCCAAACCTAGCTACATACACTAAAATAGTATTTAAAATTCGATCATTTCCACTAGTTTCATTGAAGTTAAAAAATGAAACTAATGCAAACTACTTTTTTCATTCCATTGAAGTTAATTTTTGTTAAATGCTGTAAACATCTATACATACATCCTCACAAACTTTCTATTTCTATTTTCTAGTAGGTAGCATTTACCAAAAAATAACTACAATGGAAATAGTGGAAATAAATAGTTGCACTAGTTCCGTTGTGTAGTCCAATGGAACTAGTGGGATCAAAGTAGTTGCATTAGTTCTATGGTGGAACAGTTCAACGGAACTAGTAGGAATGATTTCCATAGGCAAACTGCCCCTGATAGGAACCTATATCGTAACCTATGGTATATTTTAGAGGGTACTAATAGTAGTTCATTGAATAGACAATTAGCTCTGTATAAGATACGGAGCTAATTGTCTAACTGAGGAGCTATTTAAAAAAGTGTATGGGGCGACGTTTTTAAAGTAATATATCTCTGTTGATTGTCAACCTACACCTTCTTTGCGTCAAGACAATTAATATATTTTTTTCCAAAGTGGTAACTGTTCAATCTGATAGAAACCAATATTTATTTTTTAATATTTTTATTTATGCTTACTTCATGGAAATTTAGATAAAATAAACTGTAAAATGTACCATAAACACTGAAATTTGTTTTATCTTTCTAGCTTTAAAATCAACAGATATATTATTTTGAAAAAATGTCGCCCCAAGACACTTTTTTTTTAAATAGCTCCTCAATTAACTAAGATATATAGCTAATTTCTCTATTAAATTAACAACTATTAAATAAAATAAATAAATAAATATTCCACAACTATCACACAACGCCATCTAGCCCCAAGCTGCTTAGCTTGTGTTATGGGAACTAGACAACTGATAAACTTACTTATATATTTCTAAATACATACATATTATAGATAAATTACAACCAGACACAGAACAAATAATCGTGCTCATCACACAAACATTTGTCCTGGGTGGGAATCGAACCCACGACCTCTGGCATAGCAGTCAGGGTCACTAGATCAACAGGCCAGTCATATTAGTACAATGTAACATAGGTTACATTATAGGTTCCTATCGGGGGCAGCTTTTGTTTTTTTTTTTAGTTTAAGATTACAGTGTGATTTACATTGATTGAAAAGTAGCCCCATTAAGTAGTAGGCATACATAATTGGAGATGCTATGATTTGATATTACAAAAATCGCCTTTAAACAAGCTTTTACAGCTTTTGTAATAGCATTTCATATGTTATGTTATTAATCACTATGTACCTTGCTCTAATTGATTTATTCGGTGACACAACTGCAATTACAAAAGGTTGCATTTGAAGGTCCATTTTCATAAGCTTGTCTCTTTTTCTTGTTATCTCTACTGCTACCTCAGCTGGACTTGCGACTTGAGTTATGAAGCCTTCCAATACCTCTCGCTTTGATGGTCTCCATTGTGTCTTTTTAGTTGCTTTCTTTGTAGAAGTAACATTTGATGTGCTCATCAAAAAAGGTAGCGATGTTAGAGCGGCTAAATCAGTTTGTTCTTCATTGGACTCTGTAATAAATAAGAAAAAATAAATAACCCTCTTTCTAGCGCTGTCAGATAATTAAATAACCCTTCAGGTATCTCCATCAAAGGAAGAAATCATCAATTATCATCATCATCATGTAAGTTACAAGGCCGATGAACAACCCGACAAGCCAATCATTCCCACTAATTCCGTTGAAGAATTCCATCATCATCATGATTGTGATTCAGCCTGCATTGTCCTAACTAAACCACGAACAACATAAAAATCTTTCACCCAGTTTATTGTTTCCTGTGATGTGAACCGACAACCTATGAATCAAAAGTCAAGGCTGTGAATGACTGGACCATGGAGGTAGTTATTTTCACATAAAAACGGATAACATTAGTGCAAAGCTATTGCTGGTGCTGTTTATTTAGAAGAAGTAAGAACAACAAATATTAAAACGAAAAAACCTTATTCACTTACCATCAATCTCATTTATTAATCCTTTCTTTTTTGCAATGCTTATAAGTTTTGATTTAATTAAGGGCCAATTTTCATTAAACTTGTCTCCATAGTCTGGGTACATTATCTTAAAATCCTTCAGTAACTGAAAATAAATGTTAGATTAACAGAAATAAAGTAGAAAAAAAAAATTAAGTACCTAACTGTGGTTTCTAGTCACCATATATTACCAGTTTTTGCCCTTGTTTCGAACACCACCTGAGGCAAATAGGAATAATTACCCACAAAGCAGGAGCAACTGGGAATACAGGATAAACTTCAAGGGTAAACTACTAACATGACTTACCAAATATATTCCACCGGACAGATTGATAGCCTTATATTTTGTGAAATAATTTGAAATCGTCATATTTTTAGAAGCAAGATCGTTTAACCTTTCTTTAGTAGTAACTTCCCAATATGATTCTACCATTTGCCATGGATCACAGTTGTTCTGAAGTCATAATAACTTCTCTGAGATGTCAACACTTTTGCTTCCTTCGAGGTGACTAATAGCTTCCTGTGCACTTGTACTGGGCCGGGGGAATATTGCTCATTTGAGTTTGAACTGCTTGAGGAGCAACGTCTTTCAAAACTTTTAATAATTCCTGATTTGATAAAATGTCGGCGACGTTGTCGATATTGGTCTAGTAATTTTCCTTTTGCCGAAGTCTTTTGCAGCGGGCTGAAGCTTGCATATGGTATAAAATATACCGATGAACTTTCCTGTTTGAAGATTTTGCTTATTTCATATGCCAGTTGATAAAACCTTGAACTAGGATTTTTTTTCTCTGCATCGTTTTTCAGCTTGTGTGTAATTTTTAGATTGTTTCTTCCACTGTTGTTGACAATTATTAAATTGTTATGCGCAGCATAACTTTATTCACCACCTATTATATTGCTGTATTATTGATAACCAAAAATATTCTAAAACCAACATAATCAATATTAGTTGATCTCAGCCAAATTTTTTGTTTATTTTTAGTAACTTTGCAAAACAAATCTCAACAATACTATTTAGCTGGTAACAAACTAATATAGCAGACTTGAAAAACAGCAACTATTCGTTAAAAAAATAGTTTTAGTTGGGTCAACTGTAAAGTCACAAGTGTGTAGAGTATAGCGAAACATATTATGTTGCAAAGTGCCGAAACCGAATTTTGTATTGGATAACATAAAATTTTGTAGCTTATAACCAACTCAAATAACAAAAATATTTTTGTAAAATGCAACAGAAGCAGTTGATCAATACGTAAATGAAATTCGTTTGTCTTTTATCAAGGTTTGGTTATTTGTGAATTAACTCAACTAGTTTTGTAAAATACTTTTTTCAGTGTTTCATGAGGGCAAAATAGCGGGCAAAAAATGGTTTAATAATATATTGGCATTGAAAAATAATATCACAAGGACAGTTAAATATCCTGCAGCCGAATATAGCGACACTTATCTCTCCATAGCAATATCATCGATATGATGGGTTGATAATACAGAGTATATCTGCTTTGTACTGTTTTAGTGCAGTTACCACAACTTTTGAGTACTTTAAGTACATTATTTTGTTTATCAGAATTTATCGATAAGATTATTTTGTTTGATGGAATAACCAAAATACATTAGGTGGTTCCACTAATGCCTTTAGACAGAAAAATGAGGGAACATATTTAATACCTACTGTATATTTTTTGCATGGGTGTATCCCGCAGTTCATTGTTTGTTTTTTCTTTATAATTAAACCAGCCACATTACTGTGTTTTTGCTACAAGTTCTTGAACAGATCCCACGATCCTGCGCACATTAGCTAGTATCCGACGTTTTTATTTTTAAATATCGAGTCTTAGAAACTAGATTTCTTCACGTCATCTATATACATTACTTTACAGTTTGCTCTTGGCAAGTTGACGCGATAAAAAATTACATAAATAATCTATATAATTATGATTTAGCTTATTATGGCATTAGTTTTTATGAATATGGTTTTAAGTCAAGCGAATATTTTGGAAAAAGGTCGGCTTCAAGTCCTGATGACATTTTTTGCAGGGTTCCGTTTTGTTACAGGCCAATAGAATTTTTACGACTAGCAATATTTTGAAACGGCGTTTATTCACGTGGTTGGGAGCACGTGCTTTCCCACACCGGATGCCTTACAGTTTGTTTGGGTAATAATAGTGCCGTAGATAAGGAATCGTAACGCACCGAGTTTGTACCTCAGTGTACATGAAAAACCAATTGTTTATTGATTTGTGGCTTACCTACCGGATTAAACAATTTCCGGTGCTATGTTTTGCATATTTTTTCTCGCTCTTTTCTGCAGTTATGGATTTTAAACTGGACTTTTGATGAATTTGCCTAGTGTAGTGTATAACCTATAGATTTTTTTTGCTACTTAACTTACTAACAGTTATAAATTATTAAGGTTGTCAATGTTAAAATTTTACTTATTCTGCCATTTCATCATGTTAATATTGTATGTAAAGATGAAAGTTGATGAGTGTGTATATTTATTACTTTTTCTCGCTTAAATGGCTGAACGGATTTGAATAAAATTAAAGGCCATGTCCTGGTATAGCATATAGAACTTCTTATCCCGAAAGTGTGTTCCGTTGGGATAATTTTCTAAATTCATGCGGGCAAAGTCACTGGCAGCAGCTAATGCTTCAATATGATTGATATTGAAATACACCGTAGTAGTAAGAACATACAATACAATCAGTTATCAATACATTGTTTTCCAACAAACAATGACGAACGAATTAACTAAAACAAATATTATGACGTAAAGTATAATAGTAACACAATAGTTACATCACTTTACACAGACGGTACGTGAAGATTGAAATATATATGTTTAATTTGTTAAATTCTATCAATACAGAAGAATTTAAGTATGAATGAAATGTCCTGTTTGAATATGCAGCAACCGACAACTTGTATGCATTTCTAGAACGTTTGAGTTTTGAAAGATAATTAAGACGACAGAGTGCCAAATATTGTGAACTGTGAAAAAGAGATCCTTTCCACTAATCCAGATTATTATGTAACTATTGAATCAGGTGTATAAATAATAAGAACTTTATTTCGAATGACATAGATCTATAGAAATCTTTAAGACAAATATTATGACGAAAAAAAAAGTAATTGCAGAACTTACCCTGTAATTGGAACCTCTCGCGCCGGGCCCTGGTACAGGCCATGGTCCGGAGCGAGGAGGGGTGGCAGGCAGTCGCCTCCTTCTGCGAAGCAGTAATGTTAGCGAAGGAGGCTGCCGACCGCGTGAGGCAACGGAACTCACGCCGTCGCCGCCGAGATCCCGATCCCGATTTCCGACCACCGTAGGCGCGGGCTCGCGGACGGCGAGCACTGGGTAGCTCGCCGTCCGGCAGTCTGGTAATAATCTGGACCGAGCCTAGTCGTCGACGGCGCGTTCTGTTCCACGCGCGCCTCAAGGAGATGTCAGCAAACTGTAGGGGCCCGGCAGGGCCGAAGCCTCTGGGGAACACGGTATCCGAAAGGTTGTCACCGTGTCCCCCAGATCGATGGCAACGAAGGAACGGGGTAGGGGTTTAGTCAGTAAGAGTCTGACACGCCCTCCCGCTCCGCCCAAGAGTGGGAGAAGTCATTCTGATGATTCCCCTACCGGAAAAAAAAAAAAAAAAAAACCCTGTAATTGGAAAAACCTGTATTATTTACATTAGATAATAATCAAATAGTTTAGACGTATTGTATAATAAAGCATATGTAATTAACTCTACGTAAGTCTACGCAAGGCAGTGTAGTCGTTGAATTATCTCGTGTTTTTTGTCACCACGCGAACGCGAGATGTTGAGCCAGAATGACGACATTTGGAATTTCCAAAGCCGTGATATTAGGAATTCTTAGCATCTTGACGAAGAATCCTAAATGAGCGAGCAACACAATCAACACGTGATCAAAGGCTTTAAATATATGTCTTTAAGTATACAATGAAGAAAGGAGATGGCCTGACGACTTAGACTTCTTCGTAATGGATTAGCCAGAAGTAAAAGAAAATAATGGAAGGGAAGCCTTCGCCCTGCAGTGGGACACAACAGACTCATAATAACAATAAAATAAAATATAATCTTGATGGTCATATCGCATTCTGTTCTCAGCAACAAAATCTGGCAGCCCATATTATCGCATCTTAAACAATAATCTGTACAAAAGACCTAAATATTTTCTTACGAAACTTAACATCTGCAAAGTTGACCTTGCAGCCTTGCAAAGTTTTATTGTCAGTTCGACCCCATCTGTCAACTTGGTACACACATGTATGCGTCCAATTGTTTTATAAAGTCTTTTCAAACATGGAACAGTTTTTGGCATCTGTTCTCTGGAAGCCAAATGTTTTATATTCAGCTATTATCAGAGAACCTGCCAGTAGTAAAATATTTTATGAATTATCCTTTTTTTTCGAAATATTGTTTTCATCGAACATCGTTATGAACACATTTTTTCCAGATGTTTCTTTGTAATAAGTTGTTAATAATATATCAGGTGGTCATATTTTTGCATATAGAATACATTAATATTAAAGGGCTGACGTAGGGAAGCCAAAAATGCTTCGTAGAGGACAAAGAGAGGAAGCGAATGGGTGGGCAGACACAAAAACAAAGCATGGCCACACTTCCCTTGCGTTGCGGATATAAAATAAAAAATGTGACAAAAAGTTGCCGTTTAGAAAGAAGTCTTAGAAAGATAGTGTGAATTTGGTTCAACAAATAGCAAGACTGAAGACTGATACCGTTATTGTTTAATTTTAAATTAATTTAGGTATGATTTAATCCACAGCAGACTTCAGTCGGTGCAGACCAGACCTAAGATTTAAATTAAGTTAGTAATGTTCTTTCAGGCGCCACAAGGCTGAACATTTAAAGGCCTTTGCACAAATGAAACTCGTAAAACACGCTCGTTGCACGCGTGGGCGCAACCAAGATCTATAAATTGTATAGATTTCTTTAGCGCTTTCATATCGATGTTTCCGCAGGATACGACTTTTTTATGGCGTTGTGCAAAATTGTTTGATAAGGACTTGTTAGATTTTTTTGCAATAGTTACTCCGTTTCGTATCGTAAAAATTATATTGGATGCGAATATTAATCACAAGGGAAACAAACAAAAATATTAAAACTAACAAAATCGATTTAAAAACGAAGGAGACGAAAGCTTGTTAAATTTTAAATGAAGAATTTCTAGTGTGTCCATAATTTTGTTAGTTCAATTGGTTGCGCACGAGCCTCTGCTATTGGCGGACAGTTCGTTACATTTAGTTATAGCTCTCGGGCGGCGCTAAGAGCCACTCTTACGCAGCTTCACGCCTATCTACTTTATAATTACTTGGGAATTAACTGAGCCGAGTAAAATGGTTTCGAAGTATTTTCATTTAATTTCAAATCTAGCTAATAAAAGCTTGAAGCTGTTCTCTCGAAGTTAACGAGATGCACTTAATTAAATAAATGAAAAGAAATAGTTCATCATCGCTCTTCGTCATTAAGGTCGAATAGTATGATTTAGTAGACTTTTCAAAATATTATGTATCGTCATTTCAGTATCCTAAGTCCAAGCTGATTTTTGAATTAAGAATTTGATGTTGAGTACTTACCTATTTGACAATCTATAGCTTAAAAACCCTAACCGAGTTATAAAAAATAGAGTCTGAATTTCAAGTTCATGACACAAACTTGTCAATTCATCATTTTAGAAACGGAGATAGAAAATTGAGATATACCTACCTAACCTAACCTTTACGGTAAATGTGAACTTAAGCCTTTCAGAGCTTTTTTTAAAACCATCATGGCACTAGTATATGCAACTGAATGAGCCGGATTAAACTATTATATGTATGAAAATATGTTTGGAAAAGATCGCTTGGAGTCCTGAAACCTAAAAATCAAGGTCTTTCAGACGTCATGAAGTAAAGAATTCGAAACATGATCAATAGCAACTGGATGCGCTACAATACCTCAATCACATAACTAATAGAAAAAGAAACTTGAGATATGCTGATGTTTTTGTTTATAGATTATAATATATTATGTTTATTCGAACGAACGTCACAGCATTCCGCGCGCGCCATTCAAGACATTTGCATTAATTTGCTAACGAAAACCGACTGAATTCAAGATTATCTCGAGATAAATGGCTGCCTAATTTAGCCGGCGCTTACCAGTAACTTGTTTCTAAGCGACGAATCCGGGAGATGGCGCCTTTCGACGCGATTACACATACATATGACGTAATTCCTTATACAGATAAGTAAGGCTTTGTTTTTTTTTTAATGCGGTTCGATGTAAAGTGGCGTGTCGACTAAATGTGCATTTGTGCAAGTTTTGAGTGAAGATTTTGACATTTGTGAATACGAATGATGTGGTTTATGGATTTAGTACACAAATTACCAATTATATAACTCTTTTTTATTTTTACCTAAAATATTTTGGAAAAATAAAAATTGATTACCTACTATTCCGTTTATTTTTCTTCTTAACACAGGTACTACTTAATTATATTTTTAAATATTTCTTACAAAATAAGAAAACATCTGAAAATATAAAAAATAACTGTGTCCCACCGGTATCGGAAACAGAATCCAAGCTACCGGCGGTCAGGGCTCTAGAACCTCCTAACGATACGAGCCGTGTCCAGGAGTACCACTTATTACTATTAGGAATAATTTTGTGCACCACTCGTAAATTATAAAAGCTGCATGATATTGCAGTTCAGTAAAAATGCAGACTGAAAAATTTTCAATGAAGAATTTATTCAGATGCGTAAACTTTGAGCACCTGGACCTCTAAAAGAATTTAGCTGGTCATTTGTAAAATTGTCGTTTTTATACTTACGTGATTTATTTAGCGTCGGTCAGGCAGACGCGAGGTCACGTCTTGCGGAACATTTGTGTCGAATATGCACATTTGACGACACTCCAACGTTGACTAATGTCATTGAATAAAATACATAAATAAGTAATGCCTATAAAATTGTAACGTATTAGTGTTAGTTTGTTGCATTTTGCATACGCTCATTTTTATTTTGTGGTTTAAATAAAAAAGAACAAAAAATTAAAAATTTAACCAATTTTTTTAAAATTAAAGTTCATCGGAATATTTTCAGCCATTCGAGCATGAAGATGTAACAAACTCACACTTTCACAAACTTTCGCATTTTTAATACCTATTAGTGTACAACATATACAAGTTTTCTTTATGTATCCACCTAGACTTAACAGGTGATATTTATATATAAGTGTTACCTAGTAAGGTTCCTAGTAATTAAAGTAAATTCATGAACTTCAGTAAGAAAATTAATGCCTCCTCTTTTCCGCTTAGTTTACATTTTAGGGTTCTGTAAATAAATGTCATAAACAGAACTCGTAAAATTATTTCGTCTCCTCGTCTATCTATCGTTACAAAAAAACATCTGCATCCATCTATCTTTATTGAAGTGTATGCATAGAATTATGTAGAATGGTTAAAAGCAAAACAAGTAGTGGTCAGATTAATGGCAGTTTTTTATAAATCGACACATTTTGTAATATTACCATCACATTAACCCCACTGCCCGCATAAATAGGTTAGTACAATCACCCCCAAAAATACCTAACACATACATCTGTTGTTCCCACTACAAAACATTTCCTGATAAAAATAAGTCATTTGTCAAAACGTGTAATTTAAAAATCTTACATTACTGTCGTAAAAAAGTTGTTTTTGAAGTTTGAAAAATGACCTCGGTGCATATTTTTCGCTCTAACTGTACCACGTTTGGTCCCCTCCTATGTATAATATGGCACTTTTTTAGACTAAATTCTATGCGCAAGTCTAGGTTTTATTCAAATCCAGGCCATCGGAATTGTGAAACAAATGACTTCTGCCAAAATGTCACGGCGATGCAATTTTTCTAATACCAACCAGGTGGTTTTATCCATTAAACATCGTATAGAAAATGACTAAAAAAAATGTTGCCAACTTACTTTAAAATTGAAATATTTTTTTACTGCTGCCTCCAATTCTCCGACGCATCGTTTTAGATATTCTTATTTTTAAATCTAATACATTTTAAGTAAATAGCAATTTAAATTATACGAAAGCCAGACGGTATTCAAATTAAACGCAAGCGGTTTTAAGTGGTGAAGCGACAACCAGTGTCGCTTAGGCCTTTTGTAATTTGATTTTTTTTTTAAATATATCATGATATAACTCTATCTCTATTCTGTAACAAAGGCTTTATTGTTAGTAGCTATCGACAATTACTGCAATACAGTATTTTGTCTGAAAACAAACTTAATAAAAAACTCTTAATGAAATAGCTGCTACATTTTTTTAAATGCAGCAATACTTAGACAAATTTTTAATGTACATATGAGTGCATGCATGCGACTTTGTAATATATTTTTTTAACTTTTGCACTAGTAGGTAAATAACACTGTAGGTACTAAGGCGGGCTTAATGCCTTAGGCATAGTCTACCAGCACAACCATTGGAAGCATCATCATGGATTTTCTATTAAGTGAAGGAAACCTATATATTTAGTCAATAACAAGTATGAAACCGCCAAACGCCTGCATTAATCGTTAAGGGCCTGTTTCACAATGTCCGAGTAGGCACTACTCACTGAATAAATTCAAAAACGGAACAGAATTTGTATGAAATTATCTGCCAAGTAAGATACTCGAAACTTAATCATAGGTGGTGAAACGGGCCCTAAGACTAATGTTCGCTACTTTTTTTGTAGGACAAAAACAAAAACTGGGTTGTTACAACTAGGGTCCAATTACAGATACTAAAAAAGAATTCCACGCCACTTTTAGTCGGCACGTGGCTACCAGGTGCGGTTCACAGACAAATGTTGAGTCTACATTGAACAAAACAATGGGTATTTTGACTCCAGCGGACACTCCGCCACAGTTGCAATGTTTGAACAGTTGCTAACAATGGCCCCACTATTTTTCAATACGAGGGGAGTTTGCCGACGTTATAACATAATAATGCTGTAATACATACGTTTGGTATCGGAAAAAATGGTTTCAGTTTGCACGGCTGGCACGCTTAGTAACTTATAAAGGTACCATTTTTATTCGACTACAAAAAAAAAAAGGTTTAGCCGTCTATGCGTGGTTGATCGTAGCTCAAAAACTGCTGAACACGTTGTGACAAATAAGAATACAAGTAACATTATGGACTGCAATAAAGTATTGAGTGTTTGAATCCCCGACCGGTCCTATGAGACCGCGCTGTTATTGTTTTACTATTGTGTCTCGTTTCGCGGGTATGTGATAGATTCGAAACAACAAAAACAGCCGAAACCAATAACTTATCTATCACATCGTCACCCTCCCGGCTAACTGTCCTAACTAGCAATTGATGTTTTTCCAGGGCAACTGTTTTTCGGTCGGGCGTTACAGTCAAATTACTGTAGTTGCGATAGTTGTGGCTTTATCAATTATTTAAAAAGTTTTTTATATAGCTCTTGGCTTATTCTTTAAGTTAGTAGTCGCCCTAAAGCCCTAAGGTATCTATTTATTTATTCATATTAATTTGAAGCAGATACGTCTCGCAAAACCAAATACGTGATTATCTCCTAAACGGTAAACGATACAGATACGACGATTAAAGAGAACTTATTCGAAATATAGCTAAGAACGCGTAGGTAATGTTAGTGCAGATACGTCAGTTTGTGAGATACGACAGTTAGCGGGGAGGGCGACGACATATCGTAGATTGAAAAACAAATGAAACAACAGAAAACATGATAGATCATTTTTGTATTGTATCATTTGTTTTACAATCTCCAGTGTGCCAAAACTAGAGATCGATAGGTTATTGGTTTCGGCCGTAAGTCGCTTTCATGTTTCAAAGTGGAGTTATTTACGTGGTTTCAGTTAGTACTATATCTACATACTTAAAATTAAAATAATCATATGAGAACCATGCAGATTTCGCGCTTTTGCCATGGTTTTTTGAGGAAAAACCCACACAGATTTAAGTGGAGGTCCACTTATATATTGGTGTGTCTTTCCTGTACCTATCTACATGTGTACCATACAGTAGTTAATAATATTCTATTACGCTGACCAGGACACGAACAGATCAAACAACGCATATCAGATGTTCGGTAGAATCGATTGCACGAAATTTCTTCGAAGCGCAACCCCCGTGTGAATTATGTAATGAACTCGCATACGGCATCACGTCGACAGAAATGCGACCTATATACTTACTTAGGTATTTCTATAAACATTCATCATCTACCTAGCCTTTTCCCAACGATATTGGAGTCGGCTTCCAGTCAAGCCGGTTTTTACTGAATACCAGTGTTTTACGAGGAGCGGCTGCCTACCAGACCTCCACAATCTTGGCTGGGGTAGCACTTCATGGCAATATTTTTATAAACATTATCATACATTAAACTATACGCAAAATGAAGGCTTAAAAATAAACGTTGGTCCTTTTAGTAGGGATGGGCGATTTCCGGGATTAAATTGTAAAAAAAATCGACTAAACGATAAATGATAATCGATTTAAATTTTTTGATAGTTTTTACAGTTTTTGTTATATTTCTGCGAATTTTAAAGAAGTAGATATTCCTTCCGTGCAATGTTTGTCTTTTTTTGAGGTGTGTATTTGTACTTTTCTTGCTCGGATTAACGTGAGAGGGAGTGTTTCACATTTGCATTCCAGGCCCACTCGAAAGCTTTCGAACAAGTTTTCCTAAGTTTAAATATAGTGACAACACGTAATGATTGTACCAAAGTACTCAACTTCCACCCTCCTCCATGAAATTCACAGAACCCGCGAGAACAACGCCACCTTATACTATTGACATTTCAGTCATTCCCAGAAGTTGTGACCGATTGCGAATGTATTCAATATAGCATAGGTAATACTTAATGTATTGTAATTAGCTACTCATGGTTAAAGAAGCGGTATTTAATAGTACTTCATAGGTAACGGCGACTGGTTGGCGCCGCGCGCCGCCGTCCAGTCGCGTCGCATACGTGACTAATGTAACGATCCCACCGGGATTGCGGGATCCGATCCCGGGACTGGAACACCTCTCTAGTTTCATTGAAATTAAGGAAATGATTGTATAAATTTTGATAGGTACTTGATTTTTGAAAATTTGCCTTTTGTTTGTCTTTAATTTTGTAGTTGTATTGTAGTGTTTTTGTTTGTTATAGACTACTACTTCTTTACTAGTTCCGTCTACAAATCGACAACAATATAGACATGACTTACGTAAGCCTATGTCATTCACAGTAAAAATTTTGATTACATCTCGTCTAAAGCTATTGAGTAATTTATTAAAAATAAATAGTTTAGAAATCTAATGGATTAATCGCAGCACAGTATTGCACAGGCGTGCCCACGACGGCGCCGTTCGTAATGTTTGTTCGGTGAAAGTCGTAACATCACGACTTCTCATACATTAAGCTCAGAGCACCGTGCGAATGTGCTAGTGCGGACACGACAAATTAGTCTGATTTTTTTATCAAGTGACCGCTCATCAATTTCTCATTTCGTCCGGTACAGTCACGTAAACGAAATCCCCTGTTATTACTACACCGACCAATGTAGGTACATCACTATTTTGTGGTCTGATTTTATCGTTCCAAGTGCATTACGGTGTACAACCATTTTTGTGATTTTATTTTGAATACACTTCAAGTAGTTAATTAAGATCTCTAAAGCAGATCACGTTGGTAATGATGTAATTCCTTAAATCTTTATTCTAACTCGCCAAGCCAACGTTCACCTAATGTTAGATCCGAATGTAATAAAAAAGTCTGGGTGTATTCGAAAAACAAGCTCTTTTTCTTCGGGCGCGTTCGGTTTCTGTGAAATTTGGCGCCAGATCGGTATCTAAACGCATGGAGGAGGTTTATCTGATGAGATCGACACCCATTCAAATCCAAGAGGTCCCCGGTGCGGCGCGGGCGCTTTGAGGGAACCACAACTCTTTGTTTTAACACCGCGCTGTGAAGGAACGTAATGAGCTGCTTGGGCCTCGGACCCTTACGGCCCAAAACCTTATTTTATTGTTCAACCTCAATGATATATTATCGGCGTCTCGAAAATTTACATGCGACCTATTAATCACAATGAATTTGAATTTTTATCGTTTGTTCAAGCATTTCTGAACACGGGCCATGAATTAAACTTACATCCGGCTAATGAAATAAAATTAAAATATCCATAGACGTTAACAAAGCTTAATCTGCGAATAACAAACTTTCGACAAAAATGGTTTCCAATCACGACGATTTTAACTTCTCATAAATATTCTTCGGCCCACTAACTATCCATTTTTCATTAGAGAGACACAAAGAAATTCTCTAGAACGATTAAAACCTCGATCAAACGTAGGCGGTGCTGTCTAAGTTCTATCCAATCTTTTTTTATCGGTATAAAAACACCTGTAGTGTGAGAAGCGCGACTTAGTCGAGTCACAAGGTTTGTTTACAATCGATTAGAATTATAATAGTCTTTAACGCGTGGTGATAGCGTTTAGATTTGCGTGATTTTCTTGGATTGAACGGTAAAATATTATGTTAAGTTGGAACGCCTCTCCGGCGCCGCGGCCGCCCGATTATGAGCAATAAACTAATTCCGGTAGCGCGACCATTTAGAATGTACGATTATACGTATTAGTAAGTATTCGCTTCACTAGCGCGTCGGCATGTAAGGGGTACGGATGTCATTACTATTGTACTTCCTAAATAGTAAGTAACCTGTGACGTTAGTCGTGGCGTGACACGTAGGTATTTGACAGGTTTGATTGGCGCCACATAAAACATTAAACGTCAAAGTTTATTAAAAATAGTCGATCAGCTAATTTAGTATTTCCTTAATTTATAACTTATAACTAGATAACTATTTAAAGATAATAAATTAATACGAGATATATTTAAGCATGACGGATTTATTAATCTAATTTAATTTTGTAAATTTTTAAAAGTCAAAGTTTAAATTAAATGCAAGGTCTATAGGTGAGTAAAGTATATTTTTATTTAAGGCTACTAGGCCTGCATTCGCTCTGGAAGATATCCTTCTTATTATAATTGTTACACATGAACGATACAGGAGATATTACTAGTATACCGACTCGTAAGGCACTATTTAAAAAAAAAAGTTGATTATGATGATCATGGGTTTCTGTATCTCATCTGGAGGTTCTTCGCACTTCCTGATCACTACCGGAGTCAAGGGTAAATTAAATAGGCTACCGGACACTAGAGGCCATCTTTTCTGCTTGTCATTGGGGGACTTTGCCACAAAAGCCACTCTTGGTAGGAGTGTTGGGTATCGCAGTGTAGTTGTTATCAGGCACCCATGTGAGTCCGTTCGTTCGATATCAAACGGTATAGTTAGGACCTACATAAGATAATTGCTTTGACTTAAAAACAGGTATAGGTATGTATTTATTATTTTTCTAATTTCGCCAGCAAATAACTTAGAAGTAAAAATAATTTGGAAAAAACCATGATCGAAAAAAAAATGTTAATCGTTTGTATGGATATAAATACGAATAATTTAGTTTGGAATGCGGACCATGTAAAATAATATGATAAAATAACAATCGGTCCGCGCCTGCCCATATGGACTCAAACCTGTTTCATGTATGTAGTTAATAAATACATGCATACCAAGCTTATATTCTTAGACACACATGAGATTGTTCTGTCGATATGTTAAGAAATGCAGAATTTCTTAACATAAAAACAACAATAAAATTGAAAATAATACTGTAGGATTAAACCAACGGAGGTAGGTCAAAAATGTCTTTATTAAAATGCAAATTAATATGTCAGATTCCGAAATCAAAAATCGAGAGGTCATGGTAATTTTAAAGTCAAAAGAACTAATCTCTTTTGTCCTTAACATTTAAATATCACATAAATCTGTTACTTTTTAGGGAGGTACCTAGATAATGCAGAAACAACGCAAAGCTAGAGCCATGCCCAATAAAAGAAATATTTCAAGAATTCTAGTTATTTAGAGTAATATAATATAGAGGTAAAGTTTGTTTTTTTGTTCGTATGAGGTAATCTGTGGAAGTACTGGTCCGATTGCTAAAATTTCTTCACCAATAGAAAGCTGCTGTAATCCTAAGTGACATAGGCTATATTTTATGTTCGCGGGCGAAGTTGCGGGCTAAAGCTAGTATAAAATATTTGCTTTCAAGATAGTTTTTGCAATGCGACAATATTTATCTTGTAATTTATCCGTGACTTCATGTCCACGTATCGTGATCTCGTGTGCAGCGGTGTTGGTGGGTGACGTCATTTGCGCAGGCGCCGGCGCCAAGCGACTGGCTGCTCGACACAACCTTGTCCTATCCACAATCGATTCCATTAGAAAAAAATCGATATCCATTTATATCTTTTAACGATTAAAAAAATCAGTGATTTGAGTATTCTCAACGACAATAATCTCTAACAGAAAATTTTATTATTTTTACTTGTAAATTCTGTAATTTTCAAGATATATGGGTTGTCTTACCTCCGATTTCTGATTACAGCAATTTTAAAGTTGAGTATATCTCAAACTCTACTTTAGCTTGCAAACCTCTCACAAAGTAAGGTTTGAGAAGAGTTTACCTCAAAATACTCAATTTAGAAACCCGGGTCGCTCTAAATGAAGCACCAATTAAGTACCAACTTAAGTATAATAATAACATTGTTAAAATGAAAATGTTGTTTGGTATAAGTATCAGATACAATATTGCATTCCAAAATAAATTAGAATCTCATAAATTATCACAATTATCAAATTGTATAATATTATCATACTTACTGATATTATTATCGTTTCGGAATTACAAGGATGATAATATATTAATAATATTTATATTACTGACATTAATTAATTCGATACTAATTCGGTACGATTTATTTTTAATATATTATATACCTAGAGGTTTTTAAATTACGCATTGTCTACTTATTATTATGTATTTAAAGTCAGCCATTAGATAGGCAAGTGACCAGTTACCAAGTCGTGTCTTCGCGTGATAGGTGTGGCCACAACATCGGCGATTTGAAAAACTAACCTCGAAGACCTGAAAAATAATATATCATTGATAGTACATATTTAAAGTAAATTTAAAATTAATGCAGATCCATATTGCGAAAAAACGTGGTTTTATTTCACACCTTTTTATGACATTGTCGATAGAAGGCTTTAATATGATAATTATTAATCAATAATTTATTTTGTAAAACGTAGGTGAGTCAGCAGATAGAAGGTATACTTGATAGAAAAATAAGTTTTGTCAAAAGAATGACGTTCAAAAATAAGGCAAATAAAATAATGGAGGTACTTACAAAACTTAAGTCAATCTGAATAAAAACATGAATTTAAAAATAAAGTTAGTTTAACATGATAGAAATAGTAATATAGTTGGACACTTCACATCACAGTATAACACCTCTTTATTTCTACTCGCCATGGTCTAATATTTCAAAATCATAAATCAATTCGTGGCTCCACAAAGGTGTGGTCGTCACATCGCGCCTTATATCTAGCGCCTCTGCTTAAGGCCCAAGTCACATCGCAACGCTATAACGAGCGTCGGCGCCGTTTGAGCGCTTGTTGCGCGCACAGCTTCCGCCGCCATCATAACTTGCACTAATAGCTTAGGTGTGTCCTAAAATAACCTTTTGAAATTAACCAATTGCGTTATTTGTTGAGAATCAAGAGTTTAACCTATCACATACCCGCTAAACGAGACACAATAGTAAAACAATAACAGTGCGGTCTCATAGGACCGGTCGGGGATTCATGAATTAAAGGCTGATTTACATTGATACAGTAACTGGCGTGAGTATCACTGGATTCTAACGCTACAATACTAATACTGGATGCTGGACTGGATTAAAACATGTTTACATTGATAGCTACAGTGCTGATCCAGTACCAAAATCCAGTGATGCTGGCACCAGCTACTGTATCAATGTAAATCAGCCATAAAACGATCAATGTTCTGTATCACAAAATGCCTAGTAAGACAATAACCAGGCAATGCTAACAGATTGTTTTGTTTGTTTCAGATCGCATACTGGAGCGCGATGCCGGCTTCGTGTCGGGCGGCGACGACGACGACTCGTGCTCGGGCCCGGCGCACTCCGACGACTCGGGCGTGCGGCTCGTGGAGCCCAACGCGCGCGCCAAGCGCCCGCGCACGCCGGCCCGTTCGCAGCCGCCCAAGAAGCGCATCCGGCTCAACTCCACAGAAGACCTCACCAGCCCCGAGAGCGACACATCAGCCAGCCCCTTCAGACCCTGGTCCTTCACCGAGGAGCCACAGAGAGAGCCATTATCTTTAGTCAAGAAGGAGACTAACCCATTGAGGCAACGGCGAAGGCCGTTAGAGCCCCCACCACCGCCAATACCTCCTCCACCACCCGGCCCGCCTGGGCCACCGCGGGTCCCGCCCCACCCTGGAGTCATAGAGCCTTACCAAGACAAAGCAAAGCCTAGGGAACAGAGGAATTATAAGAATATGACAAGAGAGAGAAGAATAGAAGCAAACGCAAGGGAAAGGACGAGAGTGCACACGATAAGCGCCGCCTTCGACACGCTGCGGCGGTCAGTTCCTGCGTACAGCCACAACCAGAAACTGTCCAAGTTATCGGTTCTGCGGATAGCGTGCGCGTACATCGCGGCGCTGTCGGCGGCGATAGACCCCGAGGCCGACCTGAGCACGGCAGTGGACCAGGTCACGCACACGATACACACGGAAGGGAAGCTGCGGAAGAAGAAGGACGACGCGTGAGACGATTGGAACTGAAGGGATCGAACTATTTTTTGTTAAATCGTAATCGGTTTCTGGATTCTTCAGTCATTGTGATACGTCCCAATGTTATAGTTTTCTTCAACGAAACTTAGATACATTTGAATACCAATACCTTGACTTCGGTTTTAATATTGTCAGATGAGTACAGAAAAGAGGACCAGAATCTTGAGGTTTAATTCATGAAGACATGTAGAAGTAGCCGTCAGATACCGATTATGTTTACCGAGTTTCAATTAAAACCGTCCTGCGAAGCCTATTTGCGCTGTTAGTACAAAAATGACAATAATATTGGTAAAGGAAAAGAATAACTATGTATTATATTGGAATGTTTTTAAAAGACACTTTCTGTCAAATTTCTAAGGGTTAAGAAATAGAGATAGTACAGGCTAAGGCCGCATGTGTGGAAAGTAAAGAGTTAAAGACAATTTTTATATCGAATCTATTCTTCTAAACAAAGCGAAATTTAAAGATCTAATAACATCAAATCATTGTGAATCTCAAACTGTCTGGGCGAATTATGGTCGATGGCTATATGGAATTTGGACTATATTGGAAAAACATTAATGTATGTACAGAAATTTAATTTTATATCAGACACCAAACTGTTATATAATAATAATTATTATCATCTGTTCCTATCTTGATGATATTTTCTTTATTGTTATTGAAAATTTGCAGTCGTTGTTTCTATATTAGTGTCTTATGGTATTTCACTTTTTCTTTACCTACTACTTATCATTAGAAAATCAGCCCAGTACAAATTATTATGTTCCTATTTCATCTCCGTTCATCTTTGACAGATCTCGGGTTTTTACGATTCCTACTAATATGTAATAATTAAATTTTAAAAAATAAGTCAAGGCTGGCATTATGGTGTAAGATGTTCATGTTACAAGTACCCAGAAATTAAAAAAAAAAATGTTATCCCATAGACAAGTACTTTGGGAAATAAGCGTTTCATAATAATGTTTACCATTCCTCAGTCCAGTATTAAAATAAGGCGAAAAACTAATATGAAAATTGTGTAAAATCTATGTATTTATGGCTTTAATACGATATATTTATTACAATCGAGTCAGTAATTTAAGTGAGAACTGTATAATTTTTATTTAGTTTAAGAAAAATGTTGCATTTTGTAAATAGTAGTTTTAAATGTAAATATTAAGTATCTAGGTAGTAGTAGTAGTTGTTTTGTTTGTGTCAAGGCATAGTACGATTTTAACCGAAAATATCTATGATTAATTTTCTCTCATTTAAAATAATTAAGTAGGTAGCTACATTTTTACCAAATACCAGTATAACCTACCTATGTAAAAGACAAGTTCTTGTTTTTATAATCTGTCTCTTCATTAATCTCTTGTCTCTTTTCTTTTTTAATATTTTTTTTTCGGGAAGTAAATATGCCTTGATGGGTTGATCCTGTATTGTGATACAATAATTATTGTAAATATAGTAATTTTAAGATAAAAACATCACATTCATTAAGTCTGATGAGAAAATTATAAGCTTCAACTAATTGTTTTGAATAAAGCCTTGTTGGATAATAAAATAAAAACAATGCTAACTTGTTTACTCCAAACTTTTCATTTTATTTAAAGCGTTTTCGTAAGAAAAACAAAAACTTAAAATACTTTCAGCGTTTTAAAATGTTGAATGAAATGAAAGGTAACAGAAAACGTATAATGTAGTTTCCGATGGTGCATTAATATTTGAAATATTTAATTAGAAATTAATCAGAAAAATAAAAGAAGTGAAGTATACAATTAAATGTCATATTTTATTTACTTACCTACTTAACCTATCACATACCAAACGAGACACAATAGTAAAACAATAACACCGCGGTCTCATAGGACGGGATTCATGAACTAATTCATCATTACGCTACCACTGCAGAGCAAGGGAAGTCGACATGGGAAATTATAAGACCTAAGTACCTAAGTTTTAATTTTAGGTAGTTTTTTCGGTATTTATGACCTGGGTCTTTTAGGTCAGGTACTTTGTTTATTAATAGAATACGGTTGTAACAAATCCTAATGTTTTTATAGTATTTGGCCACAAAAGTAACGAGTCAGCTTTCTTGGCAATCTGCGCTAAAGTAGTCAATACTACAAAAAAAATCTCAGCTCCATTTTTCGAGATCGTGTCTGGTTGAATGAATTCACATATTGTCCAGTTATGCGGACACTTGAGATAGAAACTACACCAATTTTACATAAGAATATGCACTAGAACCAATAAGCGAAAAAAATAAAACTGCCACAGGAATTCTCTTAAAAAAATCCCGCCACAAAGTCCTACTCTATTATCATTATCATAGAAGACAGTGATGCATGGAATTAGTAAGTATAATATTATACTAGCAACTATAGCTAGCATAATATATCTAATGAAACAGGACTATCTAAAGTCTTTTTACATAGTATGGATAACGCAGGACGAAAATATGCATCTTTAAGATGAGAGAAAAGGATAGGCGGCTACATTGTGTGAATCCGACAGCTGTCACCCGTACCATCCTATAGCAATTGTAGTGTTAGGGTTCCTAATTGTATTACTAGCTAGATCAATTCAATTTAACCTATCAATACCCGCGAAACGAGACACAATAGTAAGACAATAACAGCGCGGTCCTATGAAACCGGTCGGGGATTCATGAATTAAAGGTATTAATTTATTGGAGTCAGCTTCAGCCTAACGGGAAACAGCTAAGATCAGTATTTTACATAAAGTGACATGGGATCCACTACCCAGTAACATTTCAGCAACCGTTCGGACTACAAATGACAGCCGATATCAACAGTTTATCGAGTTTTAGAGGTAGGTACCTACAGACAGAGGAGTCTATTTAAGGAAGTAGATACCTAATGAATGGTGAGATGGTGACCCATCCATGGACCAACCGCGACAAGCATTGTTTCTACATTCCAAGCATTTCAAATAAGCCATTTTGGTACAGGCACTTTTGAATTGTCAAGAAGTCAGTCTGTCAGAAAAAAAATGATGCTTTGCTCAATCCAAAGCGTAAATCTCTATGGAGAAGAATGTGCAAGAAACTCCATGGACACTCTTTTAATTACCTAATAATGTTTTGTGTTACAAATATCTCGATTACATGTTTCTTTTCGCTACTATTATGAGAACAAAGTAGGTAAGTACTTAAATGAAATTAAAAAAAAAATGGCTCGTGTTGTATGATTTTTTTTCTTTTACTTAGCCACAAGCTCTTTCACACGAGTTCTAACAACGAAAATATTGTCTTTGATTATAAAAAAAAATCTTTTGGGGAAAAGTTCGAATCATAATGTGTATCTACCGCCTATGTATAAAGGCCAGTCATAATGAGGGTTGCCATAGGCACAGCTCCACTCTATATTGACTCAAAAGGCACGTGTCCCGTTATCTCCCCCCCACCTGGGTGATAACAGCCTTGTACAACTGACAGATGCTTCAATACCACCCCGCTTCCTATTTCACGTGCTATTGTACCTAATAATAATAATATCCATGCGATATTTATAGTGCGAAACGACTGCACGATTGTTTGATGTACGAGGTTAAACTGCGCTTTCTGCGGTCAGGCCTGAGATGGGTGACAATTCTATGTAAGTATCCAGAAAAAGATTGCTAAATTACAAGCTTGGTGGAAAAAGTTCTGGCGGGATCTCATGGTGATCTGGTGACAGCGACTGTCATAACCCTGCGCAGGGTGCGATTAACGGCCGAAATTAATAATCAATCCATCACATATCGGAGATTGAAAAACAAATGAAACAATAGAAAAAATTAAAATTTTTGTATGGTAGCATTTGTTTTTCAATCTCCGATATGTGATGGATTGATTATTAATTTCGGCCGTAAGGCGATTAACACACAGCACCGCCCACCGCCGCGGTTGACGGCGAAGCGGATCTCATGTCTCATTGGCCTCTATTAAATCCGTCGATACCTAACACACGTACACCGCTCGACCGCGCGGTCGAGCGGACGAAATTCCCTTTTAAAATCACCAACCACCGCGGCGGTGCGCGGTGCCAGGTGTTAATCGCCATACCTAACCATGGCGGTAAATTGTCCACTTTGAAGAGTGGTTGGAGAGGTCAGAGGCGCCATGGAATCCCTTCCGTTCTGCTCGTCTGTTCCTCCCTTCATCTTACGCATGATATAGGCCGTCACCGAACATGGTACGGTTCGGGAAGCTCCTATTTCGGAATCAGGTCATTGTTCAGAACGCCTGGAAGACGCGGTGGAGGTATGCCTCGCTTGGGCGGAGCGCTGTCGTGTCCTCATGGAGGCGATCGGCGGCGGCAACTTCTTGCGCCGGACCCAGGTTAAATGGTCTGCAGCGAGAGGGAATGGGATGCAGTCGACTCCTTTTGTGAAGATGTAGTGGGTGCGACTACTTCGCTGGAATCACGCGTGAGGGAACCATAAAAGTACAGTAGAGCCCATGCCTGTTGGGGCCACGGGATAAAACGAACCCTATAACGCAAAAGACAACATAAGGAAACAGGTGTAGTTTTACGCCCGAAACCAATAACCTATCTATCACATATCGGAGATTGAAAAACAAATGAAACAACAGAAAACATGTAAATTTTTGTATGATATCATTTGTTTTTCAATCTCCGATATGTGATAGATTGTTTATTAATTTCGGCCGTTAGACAGTAGAAGTCTATTTCCTACCGGTCCGCCTAGAGCGGGAGTCAACAAGCTTAGTAAAAAATCAAAAGTTTAGCTATTAAGTATATGGGGTATTTAGTAAAAAAAAAAGGTTGCTTGCTTTTCGGTATTGCATGAACATAATATTTTTTTTAAACTTTCACGGTCTTTATTTTTTTTTAAGTACATACTCATACTAGACGACGAGTACTGCCATCTTGTGGCGAGTAGTAGCACTACTAAGACGACTTCTTGATATTTGTTGCAGTGTATTAATACTGCTATTGCCCCCTAGGTGGCGTTAAAACAAACTTGTTTGCTTTATAATTTCTTCGAAATAGGTTGCAGTAATAATATCGTTAAACTTTTTTTTATACGTATATATGCCGGTGGAACCAGGATTTCCATACCTATTTCCCAGTAATTATGTCGATGGTGAAAAAATTTATCTATGGATTCATGCGAAACAAAATTTAAAAAAAGTAGATTTTAAACTTGGAACAATGTTTGAATTTTATTCTTTCCATTGAAATTTTGTAGAATTAGTACTTAGTTATTTTAGCGGGAAACCTTTTCGTATTGTTTGTAACAAATGAAATAACGAAAGTTTTTGAATCAGTTTAATTATAAAGATCTAAGCAGTCCATTTGAGGCATCTCGTGTCTAAGTGTGTTCCCAAGCAACGGACGCTGCAGTAGCGTGCCCCGCAAGGTATGCAAGTGTAGTTCGATGGAAAACCACAAACTGCACAGAAATGTCGATCGGGAAATCTGAAAATATACAGAAATTAAAATATGTATTAGTTTCTTTAAGTCATTCAATGTGTAATCACCTACTAAAATAGATTAATCTACGATTGTCTTTTGGTTTACCTTATCAAAGCATAAGATAGCCACAATTTTTCTGGGTTGCACAAAATACAATATCAGTAGGTAGGTACTAACTCAGGACAGAGCACTTTATAATCCCTCAACTATCCAAAGGTTTACAACAATTAAATAATAGTTTGAAACGAACAACTAAACGAACGATTAATAACGTACCTACTGATTAAATAATCACTCCGCTATTTTTCCAGTAGTATTAACTGGGATAGGCTGTCACTAGACTGGAAGCTGGAAGGCTAGAGTGAGCAATAGACTTTTAATAAGCTAGTGGTTCTCACCATCAACGATTGCATCACTGCTTACCATCAGGTGGGATCGCAGTCAAGCACTAGTTTATAACAATTAAAAAAAAAAAAGCCGACTCCTACTAAGTTGAGGCTGGTTTTCCCACAATGTCTTGCGTTCGGTAGCAGGTAGTAAGGATGTTAAACCTAAGACCTAAGTGCAGTTTTCTATGTAGAATAATAAGCAAAAAACTTCAGTTACTTTTCGAATCAAGTTTGTCTTCAATCAATCTTCCTAGCCAAAAAGCTTGGAAGACTGATTAGCCACCTATGTTAATGTCAGTCTTTCGTTTCAGTAGGTCCAGCTATTGACCAGTATTTTACATAGATCAACTGCTTGCCTGACCAACTTACAATACAACCCAGTAACGTAATTGGGTTGTACCCCTTGGTATGACTGATGACAGATTTCTGGGCTTCAGACCATAACTGTCTGTACAACTGCTTTTTAGTTTACAATATTGTAGTTATCATCTTATCATTATTATTCGCTGAAACTGATTGTTTAATAAGTACTTACTTAGAAGGTGGAACTTGCGCAGATAGGTAGTTAGGTGGGTCAGGTCTAAAACTAGCATCCTCCTCAACTAACTGCGCAAATGTTTTCCGAAATCGCATCTTATAATACTCTGCACTTTTGGTCTTCTTCTTTCTGGTAGGCTTTTCATTGGAATCTGCGAATTTCGGCACTTTCTTCGACATAACCAGGTCAGCATGTGGGTCTTCATGGAAATTGTCTTGCTCGAGAGCCTCAACTGCTTTTCTAGCTCTGCGTTTTCTGGCTGCATCATCAAGAACTTTTCTCCTTTCTGTGTCCCTGTTACCTCTTAAACCCGAAGCCATTTTAAATTCCTTTGTCGTGTACTGGTATACTAAGTTGGTCCATCAAATCATCCACACGAGCTTGAAGAGTCTCCACTATGTCTGCAGATATAAACAGATGTGTTTCGTCTAGGTCCTGAAGAATAAACTTCCTGCCAAGAGCTAACGTCTCGTCAAGGTGGAGTAGGAACTGCTTCATAGCCGGGTCACTGTAAGCAAGATGTCAAAGAAACGAGGTTTGAGTGCCGAAGAAAAGAGGATAAGGATGTTGGAGATATTCCATAATAGTAGAGATTTCTTTCAGTTGAAGGTAATATTTTGCAGACAAGCATGCAAATAATTGTTTTTGTTATTTTAAATTAAATCTTAAATCAATGAACCTAGAAGACAATAATTGATAAGAGCTTGTACATGATTTCATATGACTATTGTTTTGTTTGACTTAGCATAACCAAAGGTTACACAAACATTTTATTTCAATCTTACTTTGGACTTTCAAAACACAGGAATTGGAAAAGATAGCACCAAAAGAGAAGGGTATCACAATGCAATCTGTTAAAGAGGTAGTTCAAAACCTAGTGGATGATCATCTTGTCGACTCTGAGAAAATTGGAACTTCTATATATTTTTGGTCATTTCCTAGGTAAGTATGTAAAAAAAAAAATTATATAAGAGATATACCAATATTTTTTAATGTACCTGAGTAGTGTTGTGTAGATTTTGTGAGTATTTAATAAAATTAATAATCACAGAAGATATCCACTATTATATGGGACATAGGAGTCCCCCAAGTGTCATAATGACAATGTCCAATGGTCCCATGCATATCACTTTGTAAATGGAGATAAACTTATATCCATGAATCCGGCAAATATTCAGACTTTGTTGAGTTACTGCTGTGAAACTTCTCATAAAAAATTTTATGATGTGATAGATTGCTGTACAATAAAGTATATGTAAATAAATAACACTGCCCATATTTGGTTTGGACAGGACTTTATGTTTACATATTAATTCATGAATCCCCGACCGGTCCTTTGAGACCGCGCTGTTATTGTTTTACTGTTGTGTCTCGTTTTGTGGGTATGTGATAGGTTAATGACCTACTTTAATGTGATTTTAATGTTTGTGAGTGATATTAATATTTTTCAATCATATATTTCTGATATATTACAGCAAAGCAAAGAATGCAAAGAAAAGAAAATTTCGTGAATTGCAAGCTGAAGTAGATGAGTGTACAAAGAAATTGAAAAAAACTGAAGACTTAATTACTACTGAATCTGTATGTAAATACATATCATGTTTTAGTGAAAATACTTAACACTTACTGCACTTTTTCTAAGATATAAAATTATGTCATAGGTAGTAGTAAAATTAAATTATTATCACCTTTATTCACTATCTTCTCATATTGTTAACTTTTTGAAATATTTCTCATAAAAGTCATTAAAAAATCATTTAAAAATAAAAATTAAATTTATTACTATGAAAAGAATTATTACAAAATTTTAAATACAATGACAATGCATATGCATACCTACCAAATCTAATTCTTTAAATTCTATGCCATTACTTTTACAATAAGATTGGAAGAGAAAAATGTGAAGAAAGGAATCAAGTGCTGTCAATGTTAGAAAGTTTTGAGATACAAGAGGAAAAACTTAAGAAGGAACTGCAAAGATACAGGGACTCGGACCCTGAGTACATAGCTCAATTGAAGGCAGAAACTCAGGTAATGTCCATGTTAAACTTTTTGGTGCGGGATGTCAGGTACTAACTACATACATATGAAGGGTTTTAAGAGGCAAGGTGGAATTTCTTTTCTTTAACGTTTGAATCCCCAACCGGTCCTATGAGACCGCACTGTTATTGTTTTACTATTGTGTCTCGTTTCGCGGGTATCTGAGTAATTAATTTAGCAACAGTAATTACAATTAGCCGTGCTACATGTGAAGCTTTTTTTTAAACATATTACTCGGCTAGGGAAATGATGATACTATTAAGTGGTGCAATATTATAATTTACATAGTAGGTATTTACTAATCTGTTATGAAACCCAGCATACCTACAATGTGTTAAATTAATCCTTCGAGTACCATAATTAGAGACATTAGAAAGACAATAGGTGTGCAGATCCACTTGGGTCAGAGAGCTGTTTAATTGTGTTTGTAAAAGTTATAATGACATTTTTCTAACAAGATTTTTGCCTCTATCTCATCACTATATTATCTATCTAAAGTTAAAATACAATATTTCAGGATTTAAAAACAGCCGTAAACAGATGGACAGAAAACATTTATATACTGAAGTCTTATATAAAAAACACATTTCAAACAGAGAACGAGGTGATAGACCAAAGTTTTAACATTCCCGCCGACTTGGATTATATAGAAACAGCAGGAGTACCTTGAAGCGTTAGCTCTATGAACATAACCTCTTTTATTATTCATTATAGGGCAGCCTGTATATAAAACTCCATGGTAAAGCTCTTGGCATGTTATTTTTTTTGCAAGTATAATAAATTGAAAGAAATGTAATTGTTTTATTTATTTACATACCACTCAACGAGAACGCCCTTCATAACATTCACCATGGTTCATTTTTATCGGACAGCGATTGGTAAAAACACAGAATCTTGGTTTCTATGTAATATTTCGATTAAATTTATCGACTGACTTCTCAAAACAACGATTCAGTTCAATTTTTCTTATTCGACGTTATTTTTCGCTAGCAAGCGTGCAATAAAAACAAACTGTAAATAACAATAATGAATGACAAGAAGCGTTGACAGTGACACGGACAGTTACGCAATGTTGCCAACAGATATTCTGGCTGTCTACTAGAATCAACTTTTAAAAACACTAGAAAACCAAAAATTTAAACGACAATGCTCACAATGCTATTTGCTAAGTGATACAGTACGGCCGTTATAAGTTGGCGAGTCTGAAGTAATAAATCAATAACAATAAATATAATAACAACCAATGAATAAATGCCAATAACAGTTTTTAACAGCAATAACAACTTCAAATTACATTAATTTTTTTAAAACCTTTATTTTTGTACGATATTTCAAGCGCCAAAATTCGCAGAGCCTAACTTCAGTTCAGACTCGCCAACTTATAACGGCCGTACTGTAAGTTGTTAAGTGATAATATTCTGGCTGTCTAAAAATCAACTTTTAAAATCACTAGAAGACCAAAAATAAAAACGACAATGTTCACAAATACTATTTGTTAAGTGTTAGTTACTTTATAAGATTCTTAATTGGAAAGTAATTAATTTATGGCATTATCTTAAATATTCAGATAACGAGCAACACATAGGCCAACGAGCAACATTTTATTATATTTTGTAAATAAAAATTTCTTTGCTGGCAACTCCTTTGGAAGGACACTTTTTTTATTTATAAATATGTACTCATCCAATCGTGAATCGGTATAGTGAGCCTGTGAGTGTGAGCTTTATTAAGTTTTGGTTTTTGAATCGTGAAGACATTCTTAAAGTTGTCTTTATTGGCGGCGGACCTCTACAAAATTGCAACAGTTTAAAGATTTTCTATTCTTCGAGGACTAAAGGTCAGTATTTTGTCTTTGAGTATTCCAAATTTATTCATCAACTTTTGTATTGTACGTGGGGAAACAAACTTGTTGAGAAAAAAATATCCTGTACGTATCTTTTTAGAATAAAAGAAAGTGGTGGTCAGTAGGTATCTGGACCCTAAGATCTCGATAAAATTGACATAAAATTATTTAACGATACCACAATCAATTTGATTATTTGAAGTAAGTACTTACTTACCTATCTGTTAGGTATATACTTATTGTGCAGACCTACCACCTTTTTGTATTTTTAACCCAAAGGTTAACAGGTAGAGAGTGCCTTGATTTAAGTCCGCCAATGTGTCACCACTTTATATGAAGTTTAAATAAATAAAAATAAAAATTAACGGCTACCTTGAACTAAATAAACCAAAGTAGTCCAAAAATGCACTATGACTCAGTCAGACTAACCAAATGTATTAATATTATTCGCTTTGGATGTTGATAATAAGTAGGTATGTATATTCAGCTTGCTCGCCGCGATTGCCAGTGCAATTTCCTTACTATTATTAGATACCTAAAAAAACAGATGAGAAAGAAGCGAATACTTCGGTAATCTTGTTTTCGGATGAAATCACTTTGTTTCTGCACGTCTATTTTTAGATAAAATGTCATTTGTTAATTTATTGTGAAATAGGTACTTACCTATCGATCCAGTCTCGGTACTTGGCCCAAGGACATAGGCATGTACCTACTTTTTTTGTAAGCTGGTCTTGTTCCACTTCTGGGAAATACCTCCCTCCACTATTCCTATTTTTTGCGGGCCCGCTTCCTCGCGCATCTCCTTGAATCCTGTCTCACTTTACCAGGACACTAACTTTGTGGCCTACAGTTTGTCGGGCATACGGTAGACATGTCTTGACCAGTCTCATTTAAGATGGGCGGCGTGTTGATGCACATACGTACCAAATAAGGAAATGCAAATTAAATTAAACCAATAAAACGGACTGGAACAAGTTAGGGTCATCGAACGATGATATAGGTATGTATATTAAATAACATTACTGAAATTGATAAGAGGGACTTTATAATACCTAACCTTGTGTTTGTTGTTCGTAATTTTAAATTGAATACAGGATAAATGCATTTTATTTGCTCAACAAGTATGATTAAATTTGTAAATAAGCTCTTTGATGAAGTTGAAAAAAGAAAGTAGTACCTAGAATCGAACCTTGAGGCATGCTCGTTATGTATAAGAAAGACTTAACGCCACGTAAATATTTAAATTGTTTTTATTGGCCATTTGGTAAAGAGAAAAGAAGCAGGCAATTTGTCGATCAATTTTGTAGTCAGTGACATGATGAGGTACTATTTAGTGACAATACACTCTGTGTATTGATGTCAAGCTATCAAACGCTTTTGAGACTGCTTCTAAATGTAAAAGTCTAATCAATTTACTTTTCGGGCAACTAAACCGGTGAATATGTAATTATCCTTTTCGTTATAGGTTTTAGGTACTATTTTTTTCATATCTTAACCTGTTCCACTTCGACAAAGGTCACCCTACGTTCCTTATATCTTGTGCTTTCCTTTTGCGAGGCCGCACTTCCTCTTTACCTTGAATTGTCTCTTTAATAGAATGTTCTTTAATTTTTTCAATAAGGATAGTCAGATATGACATTTGGTATTCTCTGTTGGAATACGATGTAGGTAAAGTAATGTATTCTAGGTCTTCTTACCTTGAAAAAATAAGTAGCTAGTGATCTCATGGTATTACCAGTTTCTTAAGAAGGTTTCTATTAGGATTTAGAGTATAGACGTCGGTGTGGTTTTCAGTTCTACCTAATTACGTAAATCGGTAAACCTAAGGAGTTTGCTCATAATTATGATGTTTACGTTAAGTCTTTCTTTAAGTCTGTTTAAAATTTCATAAATCCGTAATTTTTTATAAAAATTACAATCGTCTTAATTAAAACAAGATGTGTTTCTGGTGTTAATTAGTCAAATCAGCGGTATAATCAGCGTAAATTTTACATGTAATACGATTCCTAGATATTGACAAGATGAGATGTTATGAATATGAGAATAAGAGCGTAAAAAGCGAGATCACATGATATAAAATGGTGTTAACACTTAGAAGACGTGATATCGTAACAATCCCGGAAGATTTTCTATTAAGTATTTTGTTATCATTGAAGTGTTCCATGGTCTATCTCCCAAGTTTATTCTCAGTTCATCATTAAGTTTTATCGGGCCACTCGCGGGCAAAACACTTTGACCAAAGTAGGAACCTATTATCAAAATCGGTTAATTTTTACGAACAGTAGGTATAAAAAACAAAATTAGACGACTGGAAAACCTCCTCCTATTTTGCATACTGGTTAGATTTTAATTAAAAATAAATAAAACAGATCAGCACTATAATGGTAAAACCCACCTTTAATGTAATCTCAATGTTAACTGCTCACAATAATATGTTGGTTATTCATCTAGGTACTATTAGTAGTTATTACCTACATACTTAGTCTTTATGTTTTATTTATACCTTACCTACACTCTGTGAGTCAGTTTGTGAGTAAGTGGACAAAACAGGAAAGTGCAGTATTATTTAATACATATTTTATGTCAACAATACTGTCCTTGGTTTGTGGCTAATTTAAATAGGTCAAGCTAAAAGTATTGTCTTGCATAAGATGAGGCCACAACACTGCTTTGCGACGTCGCGTCGTAAAAATCTGCGACGTCGCACAAAGCATCGTGGAAATTTCCGATGCGCTGCGGCAACGCACAAATCTGCGATGCGATGACTCTCCATTCTTTGAACGAACTGCACGCGTTTAAGAAGGCGTATTACGATATCAACTACCTAATATCTTTAGTTCAGGATCTTGTCCTTTGGGACAAAACTATACTAAACTTCAAAAATATTTTATTAAACGTGCGACATCGTACCTATACGATGAAATTTTATCGTTGCGTTGTCTCATCGCACTACGGTGTGACGTCGTTTTGTCGATGCGACGCCATAACGTAGTGTTGTGGCCTCACCCATAGACATGTAAAACAATGTAACATAAGTAGGTACCTACCTGCGTTAATTTAAATGTAGAGAAGAGCTCTCTAAAGCCTCCTCTACTTCAACAGATGCATGTGCAGACGTCATCTTCGGATGTTGATGCCCGCTGACGTATATAGGGGCTCATTTGCGCGTCAACTATATGTAGGTATTTAACGTCTGCAGATGCGTCCGCTTCGAATCCGATTGTCGTCGGTTTTTGTGGCACGGCTGACGTACGTCATTTGTGTAGGTACATACGTCAGCAGTCGCATCAATTCACTTTCTGTTTCTATATACTTAGTTATATAGTTAAGTTGGTACGGAACCCTAAGTGTGCGAGTCCGACTCACACTTGCCTGGTTTTTTTTTATTGACTTTACTTTGATGCACACTCAAGTAGCAATTAAAAGTAATTAGAGCAAATCAGTTTTCCTTAAATTGTTAGAAATAATGGGAAAAACTATACAGCAGGCCATTGTCTACATTGTGTTCTGTTGACAACTCAAATGAAGATCACACGTTATACCCAGCATAAAAGAATTGCGATAAAAGTGATAATATCGTGAATCAGAACTTTAATCATAAGGTAACAACATATAAGGGTATATTAAGTACCTAATAATTGTAATTTTGCGCGTTGCTCACATTAGCAATATTATGACTTTTATCACACCTCGGAACAACAGAAATAGGCAATATCCCCGCAGGTAAACGTCATAACTATACAGTAATAAAAATAGTATTACTATAAGTAGAAAGAAAAAAATTGGCCTTCTTTTAAGTGTCAAAACATAGCCAGACCAGTAGACAGACCCAACAGTTGTCTGTTGTTCTGTTTTTTAAATATATCGATGGTTAAAACCAAGAGTAGTCTTTTAAAAGAATTCAAAGCTATTCCGACAGCTATGGATAGTTAAGAGTCTAATAAAAATAAATGTTCTTTATTACTGTGTTTCTACCAATTTTTTAGAATTTTCTCTTCACAAACACATTTTTGAGACTTCAACACTACCCATTGGTTAGAAAGAGATCATCATGTGTGTAATATTTATCTTATCTCTGCATTATACCTTTGATAAAGAACTTGTACTTTTATAACGTCTGTGCATTTAAGTCACTTTATTATTGCGATCAAGACAAAGTCGACCGATTTAAAAAAGTTTTTTGCGTAAAGTGGTTCGTGTTTGGAGATTTTGGTATTTACTTTTAAAGGGTATGTATATACTCGTATATACTTGCCAAAAGATAATCTTCGTTGAGTTAACTATAAGTACACAACACGTAAGTGATATTCTTATGAAACGTTCTTCATCTCACATTGTTTCAGAAACATCAGAACGATTTTGTTAGTAAGAATATTGAGATGCAAAGTAATAACAATGATTGGGAAGACAAGCTGCTTAACAACAGTTTACTATTTAGTAGTATACGAAAAAAAAGACCACCAGAAGAAAAAATTAAGAAAATTCAAAAATATTTAGATCGAGGAGCAGACATAAATGCTACTGATGCTAACCACAAAAACAATACACCTTTGCATATCGCAGTGATGAAAGAAGAACCAGAAGTTGTCGGCTTCCTTTTGCAACGTGGAGCAGTCGTCAACAAACAAAATAGAGAAAGTCAAACTGCTTTAGATATTGCTCGTTTATTACCTAAGTCCTCTAAAAATAATTATGAAATTGCGTCTATATTAGAGGAATTCTATAATAATCAACAAGATATTGTTACTGATTCAGAAAAAGTGCATACTGAACTTACAAAAATTACAAGGGATAAAATAAATGCACCACCTGGTGCATGCAATAATGATGATCAAATGAAATCTAGTGATGTAACTAGTGGTGGTTTATTGAAAAATAAAAAGGAAGTTCTAAGTAAAGAAAAACATGAAATTAAAAAAACAAAAGGAAATAAATTGTTTAATTATCAAAAACGAAGCGGAACTTCGGGGCTTAGTGGACAATTGTATGAAACTAAATTGTTGAGTCTGATTTTATTCCGAGCTTTGTATGTTCAAGAGGTTAAAAGTTTTACGATAGCCACCAACGTTGATAGCATGGGCGCTTTTGATGACATAGTCTTCAGATTCAATTCTAATAAAGGTGATAAACCAAAAATAATGTTTCTACAAGCGAAACATAAAGATAACCCCGAAAAAGATAAATTGACTGTTGAAGAAATCATGAGGTTAAACGGAGATTTTAGTCTACATAAGTACTTAGAGAGTTATATAAAAATAAGTCAGATGTTTGTGCCAGAAAATAGCGATGATATGTTTAGAGGAGAGTTTAAGAATATGGACTGTGAATTTATTATTTATACTTCTGCCTTTGAAAGGTTTTCAAAAATGAAAATTGTTAAACAATTTGAGAGTCAACGTTTTATAAACACAACTAAAAGTATAGGACAGACGGTATTTCAGTTTGATTGTAATGATAATGATATGAACCTTCTCATGCAAACTGTAGCTAAATCACGTGCAGTGCATTTAGCAAAACGATTATCGAAGTTTATTTTCAAAGATAATTACAACAATATGATGCTGGATGATTTGGTAAAAACGTATCATGTTTATCTAGCGCGAGACATTCTAGAAATTCAAGATGGAGAAACAGGAAATAATTTTCTTAATGCTAAATTCCGAGAAACATTTTTTTCAAGCAATGATAGTTTACTCTTGGCATTTAAAGCTACTTTATGTAAAGAACTATTACTACTAAAGAAAGATATTTCTCCTGAAAAGTTGGATGACGTAGAGGGCATTTTAAGTTCATTGACTATTAAAGTACCAATGAATTTTGGCAATCTGAATTTTTGTTTTAGCGGCAGCGAACAAAAACAGGAAAAGAAACTTGAGTACCTTTATTCAAAAATTAAAAAACTTTTTGCAAACGCTAATGTCTCAGAAAATATTGTGATAAAAGTGGATGATAATATGGTTGGCCCAAACGAAATTTTGCAAAGTACAGATTTAGAATCCTATAGGTTGGGAGGGTTAGTGGGGAATCTCTTAATACTCGATGATGATTCTAAGACTTTAAAATTTAATTCTGATATTAATACCTTGTCCGCGGACAATTTGAAACTCTATGAAAAATTAAAGAGTGATGTAAACATAGGAATAGACAAACTAAGCAAGTGCAGATTTGACATAAACGTACGTCACTTCCCGAGGCTTTCATTAATTCATAACGAATATGACAAAAATTTGATTGAAGACTTCTTGGATAAACTTGTATTTTATTCAAATCAGGCTACAGAGGATGAAGTAGAAAGGATTTTAAAGAAAGAGATAGACAAATACTTTGTAGGCAGTATACCAAGGAAGAATGATGCACTGTTTAGAGTAAAAGGTGATGCAATTTTCTTAAAAGTACACGATCGCGTACAAAAATGGTGGAAGCAGCCATCAAAAGCTCCATACTTGACAGAATCTTGCAAGTTTTTTTTCGAAGCTGAACAAGATATTCTTAATAGTCCGTTATTGAGCATTCTTAATTTCACATATACCAAAACGATAAAGAACGCGTTACCGGCATTGAAATTCAAAAATGCTGCAATAGAATTATTACATTTAGATGTTTATTTTGGTGGGTCAGATAAAATCTTGAGCATAATTACTGAAGAGAATGCACTTTCTGGCATCAAATTAATTCAATATTTTAAAGAACAGAATTTCAATGATTATTCTTTTATTGATTTGGATTATGTTGGAATTGGAAATTATTTTGTCGATGTTAAGTCGGAAGTGACAGACTTCAAAATAAATACTCTTATTATCGTGTGCAAAAGTCAAGATTTTATTGCAGAAGTATTATTGCTGATTAAACAATTTAAGGGCAGGGTAATCATTATCTGTAACTGGAATTTGTCTAACCAAATCAAAGGATTAGCGACAGAAAACTTTGTTGAAAGGGTTGACAGCCAAACTAGCTTTAGTGACCTAGCAGATTCAATGCGTACAATGCTGTTAAAAGATAGATATATTGTTTTTCAAGGAAAAGAAGTACCACTTGGCATTTTACTTGAAGAAAAATCGTATCATCTTCTAACATCAAATCTTTTGTACATGATTATAAACAATGAAAAAATTACCATTGGAAATGGTTTAAATAACCCAGCATATGATGAGATATTAGATTTTTATATAAACGAACAAGTATGTCGATATGTTATATTAGATTCTAATGTTAAAACAGATTCTAAGTTAAATGTTATAAAATATGACGAAAAAAGGGATATTTTTATACCTGATATTAGAGATATAATTTTAATTACCGATAAACAAGAAGAGTTTGAAGAGTTTATTAAAATGCATGTAAACTGTACTGTGCATTGGTTTAGATTTGAAGATGACAAATGCCTTGTCTGGCAAAAATCCCAAGGCAGTTTACAGAATTTATTAAAACATATTCATAGAGGTTCCCACGATTCATATACTCGGCAACCGGTGACATTAAAGGATTTAAAAGATAAAGTAGTTATTATAAGTGCCGAACCTGGCATGGGTAAATCTTCTTTACTAACTCATTTAGCAATTAATACGAAACAAAATTACCCGGCACTATGGATTTCCAAAATCAATTTGCTAGAGAATAGTAAAGAATTGAGAAGAATGAAAGAACACAAAGTTAACATTGATTTAAAGGAAGCTGTGAAATGTTTGTTTCGATTAATTGGATTTGAGGCATATAAAAAGAGTAAATCTGATTTTGAAACCATGTTAAATCAAGTTATTATCGTAGATGATAACATTACTTTCAACAAAAATACGATGGAATTGAATTTTACGGGGTTGAATTTATTCGAAATAGAATTATTTATTTACTGTTATAATAACGATCGGGTTATCGTACTGTTCGATGGTTTTGATGAAATATGTCCTGATTTTGCGAATGAGTTCATGCAGTTAGCAAATATTCTCAAGAAATCGAAAGTTGTGCACTTGTGGATAACTAGTCGTTTATACAACGTTCTTCACCAGTTAGAAAATACTTTGGAAACTTTCTCTTTTACCATAAAACCCTTAACTTATGACAATCAGTTGGAGTTTTTAGAGAAAATTTGGTTAAGTAAAGGATCAAATAAAATGCTTAGTTATTTTCCGTTTAATACAAACTGGGGCATGCAAAATGCAGTCAAAGGATTTTTAAAAGTTCTTTCAGCCGTGTTAGGTGACACCAATAATAAATTTATTAGTATGCCTTTACACTTGTACATGATATCGGAGATATTTCAAGATTCATTTCATAACTTTCCACTTAACCCAGAAAGTATGGAAGAGTTTGTAACTTCACAGAATACTATGAATATGGTAAATTTGAATCTACTTTATGAGCGTTTTGTGGATGTAAAATTTTTTAAGATACGTTTTGGGGAAAAAAAGCCTCTTTTGTGTATCAATGACCCCGATATGAGGAAATTGATAGATAATGAGCGTACAGCTTTTTATAATAGTCATAAAATAATTGCTGCTTATGTCATATTTGGCAAATCAAATGTAATAGATTTATTTGATAATTATGAAATTAACGAAGTACGTAATTTTGTGGAAAGGATAAAACTAGGAGAAGAGAAAACAGGTATTATTGAACAAATTATTCAGAATGAACCTAAGTTCGTTCATTATACGTTTGCAGAATATTTCGCTACCGAGTTTCTTTGCGATAGATTAAAATCATTTAACTATAACATTTCTTTGTGGACATATTTTGTAAACACTTTTCTTCAATCTGAAGACGGGGGCCCTCGACGGTTTTTCAACGCAAAGCTAGGAAACCATCCACTGCTGTTGCATGAAATGTACAATACAGATATTAACGAATTGTTCGAAAATTTGCTGACACAGCGTGTAACATTGACTAAGTTGATATTTATGGCTATTGATGAGTATTTGGAGAATAGTGCAATATTTTTACTGAAATGCTTGAAGACTGTGCTAAACAAGAACAATCTTGACAATTTTATAAATGTGGTTTCTAAGAATTTCAATAAAAGTTGCATTATATGCATGGCTGCCAAGAGAGACGCAAAGAAAGCTGTTAAATTAATAATTAAGCTGGTTAAAGATATTGATGGTAACAGACTAATTGACTTATTTAAATGCTCTGATCTCCCAAAATATAATCCAGTAGTTGTTGCTTTTGAAGCTTCTAAAGGTTTGCAGCCTAATGAGGGGTTGTTAGATATTCTTTTATCAGATTTACCTTCCTCTGCAATTGTGGAATTATGTTGTATCCAATTTGACAAAAAATGGTTTAACTCTAATAGGTCAAAGAAATTAATACATTTAATAGCATGGCACATAGGCGATTCGTCCTTTAATTCTTTTGATAAAGTTTTGGACAAATTGAACATGGAGCAACTTATAGCTATTTTTTCTGTCAGAGATTCCGAAAAGAAACTAGCAGCTCATAGAGCAGCATCAGAACAGTGTTATACATTTTTCGATAAATTGGATTCGCTTTTAGACAGAAGTCATTTTAAAGAAATTTGTATGACTCGAGATAGATCGGGGCTCACACCACTCCATTATTTTAAGTATAGTAAAAAAGATTGCGAAAAGTTAAAAATTATTCTTGACAAAGTCTATGAGGACAATACGAATGAAAAATTGACATTGTATCACTTTACTGAAAAAAATAATTAAATGTCGTATGTAATGTGTCTATTGAGTGGCTAGCTAGTTTTATATTTTTACAAAGTTACCATCGTTGTACCATTGATCACTAATAAAGTGATTTTTGAACTAGTTCTAGTGAACTAGTACCGATGCATTGTACTTATAGATTTAAGTCTGTGTAAAATTATGTTACTTCATATTTTGCTTTACAATAAAGTTAATTCTATTTTATCCTAATGTTTTTTTTCAATAAGGTGGTTCTAATATCACTTGTGACTTCGAGTCAGAGTTCTATGTTGGGTTCTACGATTACACGGGTAAGCGGGCCCGTGTATCTCAAGGCTTATTAAGTTTTCTTATATCTTATCCTTGAGTTTGTCTATTTTTGATAGTACCTTAATGGAGTCCCTATCTACCAAGTGTCAAATAATTGCATTCATAATTATGATTTTCTTGTCTCATATAATATTAATTATTGTGCAGACTATTATATACATTCTTCCAACTTAACAAGCGTGTTAATGGAGAGTTTGTTAATTCACTTTTTCTCAGTTCAAATGATAGAAAGATTGAGGCGGGCGTTTCGAGGGACTGTGATTTCAAAAGTCTTGGCTCTCAGCCTATTTCGAATAAATTACTTTAGATTTTGACTTTACTTTTTACCTTTGCCTCTAATTGGTCGACAATACAACACTTTCGAGTACCGACCATACCTCAAGCCAATGTTTATGATATTAGCATGGTCATAGATTCTATAATTAATAAAAAAAAAAAACATTATTTAAACGAAAACGAAACGAAATTCGAACGTACCTAAATATTCTTAGGATAATTTTGTCCATGTGATAGAGAATCTTAATAAGAAATTATACATACTTCTACTCAAAATGGCCATTTTTAGCCTTAATGCCTTGAAGCATTCAGGTAACTTTTTAAAGAACAAATCCTTTAGAAAGTTGTCCGCTGCTGACCGTATATTTTTCACGATTTCTGTGATGTGTTGCATTTTGTAACTAAAGATTTAATTTATTATTTTGCATTGGATATTACATATGAAATGAAAAAAAAAAATGAATGATGTTGATGGATGAAATGGCGACAGGTCACGGGAACAATCTGTGACCCACGGATGCCCCTCAAGCTGAAGGGTAAAATTTACAAGTCCGTGATAAGACCTGTCGTACTGTATGGATCAGAATGTTGGGCTGTGAAAAAGACGGATGAAAAAAGATTGCATGTAGCGGAGATGAGGATGTTGAGATGGATGTGTGGTGTGACGAGAATGGATAAAGTGAGAAATGAGTATATTAGAGGAAGTTTGAAAGTGGCACCAGTGACTGAAAAGCTGAAAGGAAATCGTTTGTCTTGGTATGGTCATGTAAAGAGGAGGGATGAAACGCATGTTACGAAAGCAGTTATGAATTTACATGTGGACGGATGGAGAGGAAGAGGGAGACCAAAGAAAAGATGGATGGATTGTGTGAGGACTGATATGAAAGAAAAGGGAGTTGATGATAGCGTGGCGGGTGATAGGACAGAATGGAAGAAAAAACATGTTGCGCCGACCCCAAGTAATGTGGGATAAGGGCAGGAAGAAGAAGATTACATATTTAGAATAGGTTTTGAATTGATGGACGAAAACGTGGTTTTTTTTTAGAAGAGAAGTAATTTTTGGTTGCAAATGTACTTATTTTGAAGACGAAAAAAAAAGTGATGGGGTACTACAACGCATGGTTTAATTTCTTCGAGAAGTCATACTGGAAACAAAGGCCTACCTGCCAGAGCACGGTTCACACACTGCTAATTTCCAATGTTTCCAATAGTTCTTGGTGACCACTGGGATGATTTTAGTTACAAAAATGGCACACTCTCTGTACTAACAACTAATATCTGCCGGGATAGAAACTGCCTATTGTATAAAAATAGATATATTAAAAAAAGCAACAATAAAACAAATACCCTAATCAGCCGGGTCTACAGTGTTAAAACCTTCCCATTAAAAAACAAAAAGAGTTGTGTAGTTTGAATTTTTCCAGACACTTTATCATAAAAATCGATCGGCCTTAACCGAGCACATAATTGTGATGTATAAAATTAGAATTATTTCATATTATTCCTGAAACGTGATACTAGTACTATTTAGATAATTATAATGACAGTATAATCGATACTATTAATACAGTATGTTAGTTTATACGAGGGACATATTCAAACCCTCAATAGTGTACGCTTACATGATACTAATAAAAATATGAACAAAAATAACTGATAAATAACAGACAGAATCATATCAAAATTTTCGTTAAAGTCTCGTAACGTGTAGGTATACAATATACAATACTCGAGAGAGACTAAGTTTCCGAGAGGACATAATATGCGCGGGTCAATGACCAATTAATAATATTTTTTAATTCATTTTCCTTTCATACTTTAAACCTGTCGGGTTCTTACACTACTACTTCTTCTAACTCTATTTTTTCTCTATTCTAACATATTAAGGTTAAAGTTTTATATAATGTAATAGTTTTATTTCTTTGGTGTTTAAAAACCCTATTCGTGTTATTGTTTCAGATACGTCACTTATCTTTTATAAATATATTGAAATGCAACACAAAAACAATGGTTCTGAACTTGAGGACAAGTTACTGTACAACAGCTTACTGTTTATTAATATTCTTAAAAACAGACCCCCAGAAGATAAAATTAAGAAGATTAAAAAATACTTGGACCTTGGTGCAGACATAAATGCCACTGATGCTAACTACAACAACAATACACCATTGCATATCGCAGTGATGAAAGAAGAACCAGAAGTGGTTTCTTTTCTCTTGGAACGTTGTGCCCTCGTTGACATTAAAAACAGGGATAATCAAACTGCTTTAGACGTTGCTCACTTATCGGATAAATCTGATAACAACAGAAAAAATATTACAACTATATTGCAGGCAATTAACTATAAAAATATGCCGCAACTTTCTGATCAACGAGAAATAAACACTAATGAAGAAATACACACTCCTGTCAACAGCACAGCAATACTAGAAGATCCGAAAATCCTTAAAAGATTTGTTTCTTGTGATATTGAAAACAAATTACATTCCATTGGTGATGTTAATAATCCAATGAAAAATACAAGAATAAAAAAATCCAAAGGAAATAAAATTATGCATTATCAAAAAAGAACCGGAACGTCGGGGCTCAGTGGGCAATTGTATGAAACAAAACTGTTGAGTCTCATTTTGTTTAGAGCTTTATACGTTCATGAGGTTAAACCATTTTCATTAGCAACAAACGTGGAAAGCATGGGAGCTTTTGATGATATTGTCTTTAAGTTCTTTTCTAATAAAAATGACAAACCAAAAATAATGTTTGTGCAAGCAAAGCATAAGGATAATCCCTCAAAGGATACATTTACTGTTGAGGAAATTATGAAGTTAAACGGAGACTTTAGCCTACACAAGTATTTAGAGAGCTATATAAAAATAAGACGAATGTTCAGCCCCGAAAATGACGATGATATGTTCAGGGGTGAATTTAAAAATGTAGACTGTGAATTTATTATTTATACTTCTTCCATTGAAAAGTTTTCTAAAATGAAAGCCTTCGAACCAACAGAAGGAAACCGTTTTATAAACACAAATAAAGGCAAGGTATTTCAGTTTGATTTCGATGACCAAGATGTAGAACTTCTAGTGCAAACTGTAGCTAAATCACGGTCGGTGCTTTTAGCAAAGCGACTATCAAAATTTATTTTCAAAGATAATCATAATAACATGATGAAGGATAATATGATAAAAACATATCATGTCTTTCTCGCGAGATACATTCTCGCCATCGAAATTCAAGATTGTAAATCGAAAAACAATTTCCATTTCGCAAAATTTCGAGAATCATTTTTTTTAAGTGATGATCAGTTGTTAATGGCATTTAAAGCCACGATTTGTAAAGAAATGTTACTTCAAAATAAAAATGTATCCCCTAATAAACTGGATGAGGTAGAAAGCATCTTAAAGTCAATGGTTTTTAAAGTACCAGTAGGTTTCGGAAATGTAAATTTCTGTTTTACGGGCAGTGCACCAAAAAAGGAAAAGAAACTTGAATACCTTTGTTCAATATTTAAACAACTTTTTGCGATCGCTAATGTCACAGAAATTATTACAATGAAAGTGGACGATAACATGGTTGGACCTGATGCAATTTTACAAAATAATGATTTAGATTCTAATAGATTAGGAGGTTTGGTAGGCAACTTGTTAGTGTTTGATAATGTAACTAAGACTTTAAAATTTAATTTTGACGTTCAATTTTTATCCTATGATAATTTAAAACTCTTAGAAAGATTGAGAAGTGAAGTTTTCATAGGAATAGATTTAAGGAAGTGTAGATTTGACATTAATGTACATCGTTTCCCCAGACTTTCATTGGTTCATGATGAATACGACAAAACCTTGATCAAAGAGTTTCTGTGTAAACTTATATTTTATACAAACCAGGCGACAGAGGAAGAAATTGAAAAGATTTTAAAGAAAGAAATAGACTTTTATTTTGTTAGTAGTGTGCCAAGACAAAGTGATGCGCTCTTTAGAGTCAAAAGTGATGCAATTTTCTTAAAAGTACATGATCGAATACAAAAGTGGTGGAAACAGCCAAATAACGCTCCATACTTGACAGAATATTGCGAATACTTCTTCGAAGCTGAACAAGATACTCTAAATAGTCCATTACTGAGCATTCTTAATTTCAATTATACCAAAACTATAAAGAATGCATTGCCTGAATTAAAATTTAAAGATACTGCACTCGAGGTATTAAATATAGATAGCTTCTTTGCCGCAGTAGAAAAAATCTTATGCATTATTACTGAAGAGGTTGCACTTTCTAGTATCAAATTAGTTCAATATTTTAACGATCGGAATTTTATTGATTTTACCTTTATTGACTTGAAATATGTTGGAATCGGAAACTATTTTGTTGATGTAAAAACGGAAGTAATACAATCTAAAATAGGAACACTCATTATTGTCTGTGAAAGTATCGATTTCATAGCGGAAATTGATTTGCTGATAAATAACTTCGACGGAAAAGTCATAGTTATATCTAATCTGGAGCTGGCAAATCAAATTAATGGAATAGCGGCTAAAGAAATCATTACAAAAGTTGACAGTCAGACTGCCTTTGAGGATCTTGACGATTCAATGCGTGTGATGTTGCTAGAAGAGAGATATATTACGTTCCAAGGAAAACAAGTACCACTAGGTATTTTATTTGAGGATGAGTCATATTATATTATAAATTCAAATTTATTATATAAGATTATAAATAACGAAAAAACTATGACTGGTAATGTTCTGAATAATCCTTCTTATGATGAACTATTGGATTTCTATATTAATGAAAAAATATGCCGCTATATTACTTTAGATCTTCATGATCTAGCAATTGACAAGTTAAACGTTTTAAAATATAAGGAATTGGGAGATCATTTTCAAATAGATTCGAGGGACGTTATTTTGATCACTGACAATGAAAAAGAATACTCAGAATTCATTCATATCTATGAAAATTGTAATGTGCATTGGTTTAGTGGTGATGATTGTCTCGTTTGGAATAAATCCCGAGGTAACTTTAAAAATATATTGAAACACGTTCGCAGGGGTTCACATAATGCATATACATTGCAACCCGTAACATTACAAGATGTGAAAGAAAAAGTAGTGATAATAAGTGGTGAACCTGGTATGGGCAAATCTTCTTTTCTAACACACTTAGCAATTAAAACAAAACAAGATAACCCAACACTATGGATTTCAAAAATCAATTTGTTAGAGATTACAAACGAATTTAGAAGAATGAAAAAAAACGGAGTTGCAATTGACTTTAGAGAAACGGCGCAATTCTTGCTTAGAGTTATTGGATTCGAAATATTCAAAGAGAGTAATGTTGATATCGAGTTAATAATTGATCAAGTATCAGTTATAGGTGATGAAATTAGATTTAACAAAAAAAATATAGGATTGGACTTAACAGGATCAAATTTATTCGAAATAGAGTTCTTTATTCATTGTTTTAATAATAATCGAGTTGTGTTACTGTTCGATGGTTTTGACGAAATATGTCCTGATTTTGCGAATGAATTTTTGCAATTAGTAAATATACTTAAAAAATCAAAAGTTGTGCATTTATGGATAACAAGCCGTGTGTACAATGTTCTTCATCAGTTAGAAAATACTTTAGAAACTTTTTCTTTTACAATACAGCCCTTGAGTTATGACAACCAGTTACAGTTTTTAGAGAAAATTTGGTCTAAGAAGTTGGGACCAAATAAGCTAGAGTACTATACTTTCAATAAAACTAAAATGCAAGATTTGATTAAAGTGTTTCTGTGGGGACTTTCGGATACGTTACGTGATACAACAAATAAGTTTCTTAGTATACCATTACATTTGTATATGATATCAGAGGTTTTCCAAGATTCATTTCACAATTATTTGCCCATTTCGGATAGTTTACCAGGAGAACAGAATGCTATGAATGAAATCAATTTAAATAAAATGTATGAGCGATTTGTCGATATAAAATTCTTCAAGATACGTTTTGGAGAAAAAAAACCTTTGTTATGCATTGATGACCCCGATATGAGGAAATTAATAGATAATGAGCGTGCAGCATTTTTTTACGTTCATAAAATAATTGCTGCTCACGTAATATTTGGCCAACCGGATGAAATAGAGTTATTTGATTATCATGATATTAATAAAATTTGTGATTTTATTGAAAGGATACAAGTAGGAGAGGAGAAAACAGGCATTATAGAACAGATTATTGGAAATAAACCTAAATTTGTTCATTACACATTTGCTGAATATTTCGCTACCGAGTTTCTTTGCGATAGATTACAATCATTCCATTGTAGAACATCTCCATGGATGTATTTAATTAACACGTTTCTTCAGTCAGAAGAAGGAGGCTCTCGAAAGTTTTTTAATGCTAAACTGCAAAACGTACCAATCCTCTTTGAAGAAGTGTATAACGATGATTTGAAAGAAATGTTTGAGACTTTGCTTTCTCAGCATAAAACAATGGCTAAGGTTCTATTTATAGCTATTGACGAGTCTCTGGAAAATACTGCGGTTTTTCTATTGAAATGCTTAAGAACTGTACTAAGTCAAAAAAATATAAAAGATTTTATACGAGTAATAACCAAGAGACTTTATGAAAGTTGCATTATATGCACTGCTGTTGAAAGAAGTGCAAAGAACTTCATCACTTTTGTAATTGACGTGATTAAGGAAATTGATGTTAATAATTTAATAGATTTGTTTAATTGCTCTGATCTTCCTAATTTTAATCCATTTGCTCAAGCTACTGGGGTTCGGTATAGTTTGTGCTGGAATGTAGAACTATTAAATGTTCTTTTATCAGATTTACCTGCTCTTGCACTTGTTGATTTGTTTTGTCAACAAATTGAATATGAATACATGGATACATTGACTACAAAGAAAATTATTCATATTTTCATCAAGTCGTGGTTGTCGGGTGATATAGATAACGACCGTTTTGATAAATTTTTTGAAAAATTGAATAAGGAACAGCTGATGACCATTTTTTGTGCGACAGATTCGGAGAACAAGCTAGCCGCTCATAGTGCAGCTGCTGCACAGAATTATTTATTTTTCGAAAAACTTGAAAATCTTTTAGATAGACATCAATTTATAGAAGTTTGCACGACTATTGATAATTCAGGACTTACACCGATACATTATTTTGAATACATTGAAAAATACAGTGATAAGCTTAGACTACTTCTCGACAAAGTGTATGAAGGCAATACGATTGAAAAATTGGCATTAAATTATTTCATTGACAAAAAAGTTAAAACGTAGTAGATACTTGAATTTAAATTATAGAAATTATTTTATGTCGGTAAATTACATGAACTACTTCTGAAATGTACGTCTCCTGGCAAGTATTTAAACCTTCAGCCACACTACAGCTGATATGAATACGTAGGTATAATTCTGATTTGAATTGTATATTGTAGACAAATATAATTAGAAATAAAATATAACTTCTTTCTTACCTTTATTGGTCGGCTTGAGTGGAGATTCCCAAAAGAAAACAAGTTAGAAGCAAAGAAGAATAATCTAGTAACTTTTTTTTTTACCGCTATGTGTCCTATACTATTAAGTACTCTTGTTAACACAAATTATCCGAATCCGCAAATCCAATTTAATTACCAAAAAACTATTTGACAAATTATCTGTCTATGGTTTACATGTATGTGTAGTTTGATGTTTTAGAGTTTACTGTTCTGTGGCTTTGGTTAACTATAATGGAGCTATAAACTTGCTCTTTTTCATATCAGAGTTAATTAAAATGTACCTATGTGATTTTATGAATATGATTGTTTTGTTGTGAAATTATAAATTGTTGATCTCATTAGTCCTCGTGTTACGCTGGAATGAAAGCAGGAATTAATAATCAGTACAGACAGTATCCATATTTGTTTAGTATAAAATATGTTACTAAAAAAGTAAGTCAAGTAATGACTATGATTATTGATGTATTAATGACAGAAACTAGCTAACTATACTTTAATTGTACATATATAAATAGATTAAGCAGGTATTTTATCTAGAAAAGTACTAATAACTACTAATGTATTTAATACTTGGTTATGATGAAATGGACTTATTAAACTAATAACGCTAACTAAAAACTACTACGCTATAACTATTACACTGTTAAAATTAAGATTTTTAGTTAATATTTATGTACCTATTGTACTTGTAAATGTCACAAATGTAAGACAAGGAATATAATTATACAAGTTAAGATCTGAACATTTTGTTTGATTGTCGAATCCCATTTGAATTACTCTACACCAACATTTTAGCAAGTAAATTACATATACGAGTAATCACTTTAAAATCCTCTTTCATCTGTTCCGCGGTAAAATCTACTTTTCTAACCTAGATCAAGAGGTACCAAATTCCTTTTAAATAATACAGATGAGCATTTAAAAGGTATTTTAAAGCCGTTTTAAATTTTTACATAAAATTTATATCACTTGTTTTCACATGAGGTCAAGAAGTTACCACGTAAAAAGCTCCTAGATCATTTAGAAGGTATTTTTGTTGGTAAATAAAATGGATTATTTCGCTCGGCGCATAATCACCTCACGCATGAGGACCACCGTTGGCGTGGGTTCGCGGACGGCGAGCACTGGGTAGCTCGCTGTCCGGCAGTCTGGAAATAATCTGGACCGAGCCCAGTCGTCAACGGCGCGTTCTGTTCCACGCGCGCCTCAAGGAGATGTCAGCAAACTGTAGGGGCCCGGTAGGGCCGAAGCCTCTGGGGGAACACGTGGTATTCCGAAAGGTTGACACCGAGTCCCCCCCAGATCGAAGGCAACGAAGGAACGGGGTAGGGGTTTAGTCAGTAAGAGTCTGACACGCCCTCCCGCTCCACCCAAGAGCGGGAGAAGTCATTCTGATGATACCAGAAAAAAAACCCTCACGCATGAGGAAAATACCGATCTTGAGATGTTCCAGCGTGTGTGCCAATGAACTAGTCATAGTCATAAAATGGTGTTTTGGCTGTAATTTTTGCATTTAATCTTCTGAAGAAAACTGATGAGGTAAAACGTAGGTAACAGTCTACTGTGTGCCCAACGTTGATCTTGGTTATATTTAAACCAGGTGTGAGAGACGTTAGTGAGGCCAATCCACAGCAGCCAGGTGATACCTACTCACCCCGCAGGATGCGCTCGTCATGTGATGACGGACCACGTGTGCTCACTGATCCTAAGAAGGGTCTTTGTTCCAAGTAGAAACACCCTGATAATACGGCCCCTAAAATCATTCATTTTCATGAAATATAAAAATCTTTTGACTCGAACACGAGCCATTGTACCTGAAGGGGTATGGGAGAAATAAGCACATTTATTAGTATAAAAGTATATTAAATCAAGACAATGATTACAACCACGTTAATTAGCGGCGCGAACACTTTTTACCTCACAACTTAGACGATAGATGGCACTACTCACGCACTTCGTATTCCATAACACCTCCCCTCGAAGTCCCCTTCGACATTCACATACATTCATGTATCATACCTAAGTTACGCAGACACTCATAACGCTTTGTTCCACTCAAGCCTTTGGTCAAAATATCAGCAGGCATTCGGTCAGTATATAAGTATCTAAGATCGATTACACCTTGTTCGCACATATCTCGAATAAAGTGGTGCCTCACATCGATATGCTTCGTTCGTGGATGGTAATTCCTACTTTGAGCTAGTTTGATCGCGCCCTGGTTATCATTAAATAACATCACACACTCACATTTAATCGCAATGTTACTTAAAACATCACGCAAATACAGGCGTATGTTACGCCTGACAAACGTAGTAAGAGAACAAAAAATAAGATCATAACAACACAAAGAAGTATGGAAAGAAGCATTCTGAAGATCAGAAAGATCCAAAAAATCTGCCATACCTAAATCAGGCAAAAAACTAAAGTCATCGACGCTCTCAGTTATGCTCAGAAACTGAAATGGCGATGGGCTGGGCATGTGGCTAGGCTTAACGACAATCGCTGGACTAAAATAGCAACATCATGGTTGGGATGAGAGTAGCACAAAACAGACAGCATTGGTTGTCCCTGGAGGAGGCTTTCACCTTCTAATGAGAGGGGTTCTTGCAAAAATAAAACAAAGAGAAAAAAAAACAAACACTCGTAACTGTTTTTATATATATGTCACCGAAAAATAACAAAAACCGTAAATTTATAATTTTCCTAGGAAATTGATAAACTTTCGTAGGATTCTAAACGGGAACTAAATTGTATTATTTTACGCCCACATTTTCGTAAATTGATAAACTTACCAATCTCTCGCGGAAAATATTAAATAAGCAATAACGGACCCCCATGAGCGCTCTGATTGGTTGAATAAGTCACGTGTTCTCTCCACCGACAATTTTCGCCGCACAACATAAACAAACCGGTTTGCTCCTGTGTTTGGAAAGCTTTTAATGTTATAACCGTGTTAGAACTGTGAAAATAGTTTTATTTTGCTAAGTTTATTAAACTAGACCCATAATGAGTGACCTACCAGCTGCAGACAGCCAAAATGGTGAAAATAGTGCGGTAAATATTGGACGATTTGTTGACGAAGTGAAATTTACTACAGAGCTACGAAAGTTTTACAGTGGCCATGACCAAAATAGTAAAAAGTCGGAATGGACAGAGGAAAAAATTAAAAATGTCATTATAATGATAGAGAATTTTAATAAAGCTAAAGTGTTGGGACGTTGGCCCACAGACAAAGAGCACTATCACGCTTTATAGCGTTTTATGTCAAAACATTAACCCGATAAAAGTATCTAGTTTAAAATAAAAATACTTATTAGGAAGAAACGGATAGTTTGGCATGTTTAATTGTACCTAAGTCTATGGACACAAGCATTGCCATTATGAACGTCGACCAATCAGAGAGCTGTGTGTTATTTTCCGTATTTTAAAGAAGCGTAAAATTAAAAGCTCTTCTGTGATTGGTCGAACCGTTTAGAATCTTACGAATGAATATCCGTCAGTTTATCAATTTACCATGAGACGTTGCAAATTGTTAAATTTACGAAAATGTTGGCGAAAAATAATACAATTTAGTTCCCATTTAGAATCCTACGAAGGTTTATCAATTTCCTAGGAAAATTATAAATTTACGGTTTTTGTTATTTTTCGGTGACATATACATACATACTGTTTTCTTTATTTTTTTCTTTATTATAAGTGTAAATTTATTGTGTGTAGCAAGAAATAAAAGGCTATTTTATTTTATTTTATTTTTCTTTAATTTCAAAGGCATTCAATAACTTATCTATATATATAAAAATGAAACCCGTTTTCCGTTGTCACGACATAACATGAAAACGGCTTGACCGATTAGCCTGTTTTTTTTTTTAAATGTTCCTTGAAGTTCAATGATGGTTCTTACGGAGAGAAAAATTCAAAAAAAATAAAAAAGTTAGGTAAAGTAGGGTAGTGTAGGGAAGTGTAGGGTAGTGTAGTGTAGTGTAGGGTAGGGTAGCGTAGGATATGTAGGGTAGTCATTTGACGGGAGCGAAGCCGCGGGTAAAAGCTAGTTCTTTATATCTTTCATCCATGCATCATCATTTGTTGATATAATAATATCATCAACATATATACCAATTAGCATCATTTGTTCACCTTTCTGTGCAATAAATACACAAGGATCCTGCGGCAAACTTTCAAAACCAACATCACACAACTTTCTCACTAACTCTTTGTGTCATTCTTTCTCTTTGGGTCATTCAAGACAGAGGGCGCTAGTGCCACGCATAACATCAGCTCCGCGCATTTTAATTGTTTTAAAATAATTTTACAAAGATACGCCGGCTGTATATAGTGAAATAGAAAAGAAATAGACTAATAAATAAGGGAAAGTGTTATCTAAATATTAAACGCAAGAAAAATACCCAAAAAACATCTCCAAAATAGTGCATATTTTTCAAACTGTCAAATGAATCAGTGTCTATAAACAGTGACTCAATGTCTATAAAAACTATTGAAGTGCAAAGAACATGCTAATCAATGTGAAACAATCATCATAAAGCTGTGTTTAAACATAATAAGTGCATAAACTGTAGTTATAAAATAACGGTGACGGCTTGTGTTGAAAAAAAACAAAAATCAGAACACCCGCGACCTCTAACGTAAAAAAAAACATAACTCGTAGAAACCATACACCAAATTCAACCGACTATACTAACAGTTAAATGGCCGTGTGGTATCAGCTGAGACTGCGGAGCTACGAGTCGTGAGTTCCATCCTCAGCAAAACGTTCGACTTTTTGTATTTGAAGAAATTTAAATTTAATATTTAAATTAAATACGAATAAAGACAACTGGCTTAGCGCAATAGCAGTAATTGAACCTTTAAGTTGAACTTACTTTAAACAGAATGTCTTCTAAAAATACCCCAACTACATCAAACATTAGTAATTGTAAGGTGGCAGGACTAGTTACTTGCTATAAATGCAAAAAAAACGTTAACATAAAAGATACGGTATTGTGTTCAACATGTAATAACAGATATGAGTTGAGTTGCGACGGTTATCCAGAACAAACATACCGTTTAATGGATAAAGAAGCAAAAAAAAGATGGAGGTGTAAAATGTGCATTAACAATAAAAAAGGTGTAAGTAACGACTCATCTCACATCACGATGAGAAAAAAGCAGAATATCGCTTTACCGGAACAAACCCGTATTATAAAGATGAATGTTGAAGATAAACAGCTCACTTCACAATGCACATCTCCCCATTCCATTGATTCCCATATACTCACAGATCTTGACACGTCAGAGGAGTCCCTAACACCAAAATTGTCAAAGAGCGTAGACTGCACGATATCTGACTTACTAACGATGTCCGAAATGAAAGAGACAATTTCCCATCTAACAGATGAACTTAATAGTACGCAAAAGGAACTTGAAAATACAATATTGGAAAACAATGACCTTCACAAACAAATCAATAAATTTACAGCTGAAATAAAATTATTAAAATCACTATGCTATGCATCACCATTACAGAATAATGCTAACAGTGGTGTGCAAAGGAAGAGACATTCTCTATTATCGCACGGCTTGGCTAATACACCTGCGACTGCTACGTTACGTGCCTCGTTAAAAACCGATTGCAATAACGACAATCAAATATCAGTCTTACAACAGGAAATTAATATCCTGCAACAAAAATTAGAAGATGCGAATCAAGAAATTACATGTCTAGTGGAACAAATAGAGAGTCTTAAACAGCATCGATACTATAATACTCGTAGCACAGCATCGGAAATACCGTCGGCACGGGATTTTAGGAATAAAAAGGACAAGAAGCTTGTGATCCTTAGTAGCAACTCAACCAACAAAATTTTACCAATTGCTACCAGATTATTTGGCGATACTTTTCAAATATGCCACTACATAAAAACAAACTGTGGCGTAGAACAATTAATACTTGGTTTGGAGGACAAACTAAAAGAATTAACCTGTCAGGATTACTGTGTCATCCAAATTGGAGATGAAGATTTCAAGACCTCATGTGACTACACTAAACTGGTAAAACAAATACGGGATAAAGTGATGTCCATTATGCATACTAATATCATACTTTGCTTACCTACTTTTAAAAATCATTATTATAAAGAAATGTATAACTGGCGAATAGAAGCATTTAATAATATAATTTATAATGACAATTTAATTCATAATTATATCTATTTGATTGATTCTAACTTAAATCTGACTTGTGACTCAATGTCTTTTGATAGACATGGAAATGTAAATAATAGAGGTATATGTAGTATATTTGATCAAATACAGCAACTCATATTAGAGATTGGTACATATTCTGAATTATCAAATCCCTCGTTTGAGGAAGATGAACAACACAGTCAGTTTTTTCGAGATTAGTACCTTGACTGGTGGTTTGAACAACTTGCCTATATTTAAGGACGGTCACTCACATGTAACTATTTTTCACCAAAACTTATGCGGAATAAATAATAAGAAGGATGAATTCGAAGTGTATGTAACTGAATTACCATACGAAATAAGCTTTATTTGTATAAGTGAACATTTTTTAAACCAAATCATGGTATCTCAATTTGACTTTCCTAATTATATTATAAGCTCTTGCAACACAAGGTTAAATAAAAAAAGAGGGGGCACTTTAGTATTAACACACAAAAATAGACAAGTTGAGGACTTGGACATTTGTAAAAGGCTTTATAAAACGGGTAGTTTCGAGGTATGTGGAGTAAGAGACATTGAGACAAACTCCTACATATTCTGTTGCTATAGAACACCAGTAAATAAAAACTTTGACGACTTTTTAGATAGATTGGAACAATTACTGCAGTACGTTTTTAATAAAATTTGCTTTATTTGCGGAGACTTTAATATTGACTTATCAAAACAGGACAATAAAAGAAGTGCGTTTACATCATTGTTGAAATGCTATAATTTTAGATATTTATTTGATTCAATTACATTTGTGCGAAATAACTCAGAATCGTGTATAGATAATATATTGACGAACACCTGTGAGGGAAATATAAATAATACAGACATTGACCACAATCGATTAGCAGATGGGCATGCAGCTCTCTTTTGTACAGCAAATTTGGAAAAAGTTAATACTACACAATCTGTTCGTTTTAAATACATAGAGAGAAGATTATATAACGATAAGAATAATAGTGTATTCAGGCAGAAACTGCTGGGGCACGACTGGAATTTAGGTACAAACACGTTTATACGTAAAATTAAAGAACTACATTCAAGTACTTTTAAAAAAAGAAAAGTTAAAATCAATTTAAAAAAAACTGGTCGATCTAAATGGCTAACGAAGGGGATAAGAATATCCAGCAAGATGAAGAGATTATTAAATTGTATAAATAAAGCTAAGTGTGACAAATCGTTATTACAGTATCGTGAACAGTACTTTAGAATTTATAAAAAAGTAATTAGGAACGTAAAAAAAAAGGAAGTAACTAATCAAATAAATAAAGCAGCGAACCGAAGTAAAGAAATTTGGAAAATAGTCAATAAAACTCGAAAAAAAATTGATAATAATTTTGAAAATGATAATATAATACTTAGACATAATAATAAAATAATTTGTAACCCAATAGACATTGCTAACATTTTTGCGGAACAGTTTGACAACAGCAAAGGCATAAACACTAGTAATCCAGAACTAGCTAAGAAACATTTAATTGAGAATACTAATAGAGTTGATAAGTGTATGGTTTTCGATCCTGTCATGCCCATAGAGATTTATAAGATGGTAAAGGGTATGGACAATAAAAAGGCATCTGGACACGATGAAATACCCCTTAACGTAATCAAAGATAACATAGATATACTGGCATACCCTATATCTGAAATAATAAATAACTGCGTCAATGAAGGTGTCTTCCCTGACCAATTTAAGCTAGCCAGGGTTCTCCCACATTTTAAGAAAGGTGCTAAAACGGATTCAAGCAATTACAGACCCATTTCGTTATTACCAGTTTTATCCAAACTTTTTGAAAAAGTGATCAAAGCTAGGCTTGTAAGACATTTGAGTAGTCTAAAAATAATAAACCGTAGTCAGTTTGGGTACCAAAAAAGTAAAGGGACCCTAGATGCAATAGACTCGTTAGTTAACAACGTAGTAAATAAACTGAATAAGAAACTTAAAGTTGCCGGCTTATTCCTAGACTTAAGTTCTGCGTTTGATACTGTAGAACATTGCATTTTAATGGATAAATTAGAGCATTACGGCATAAGAGAAAACGTTTTAAAACTTTTTAGTTCATATTTGACCAATAGGAAACAATACGTCGAAATTAAATCACTTCAGGAAGGTGTGGAAGAAATTCATAAATCGAAACTATTTCCTGTAACGAGAGGTGTTCCTCAGGGTTCTGTGTTGGGTCCCATTTTCTTTATAATTTTTCTTAACGATCTAATTGAATACATTAGGAAAATTTTACCGGATGCTGAATTGATAATATTTGCTGACGATACGAGTGCCGTTATAGCTGCTGACAATATGGAGACCTTAAAATGTAAATTAAATTTATTAATAGCTGCTTGTGAAAGTTGGTTTTCTATGAATAATCTTAAATTAAATGTAAGTAAGACAAAATGTATGATATTTAAATCTACAGTTGGGAACAAAACTACAATAGACGTAGAATCTTTGGGCAGCAAAATTGATATAGTAGAAAGTTTAAAATTTTTGGGGGTACAAATCGACTCTTTACTGAACTGGAAGCCAGAACTAAATTCAATAACGAATACAATAAGTAGTGCGTGTTATGCTATAAGATCTCTAAGGGATATTTTGTCTATTGCACAGCTTCGGACTGTCTATTTTGCTCTAGTTGAATCCAAACTTAGATATAGTATTAAATTTTGGGGAAACAGCTATAAATATAATATTAAGGCAGCCTTTACTATACAAAAGCGAGCATTACGAACCATGCTGCGTTTAAACCAGACGGAATCATGTAAAGAGTATTTTATTAAGCTTAGAATTTTAACGGTACCATGTCTTTATATTTTAGTTCTCCTTACTCATTTAAATAAAAACTTAAATGAGTATGAAACAGACGATGAAAAAAAAATCAGACTATGTACTCGCAGAAAAGATCTTCCTACTTTTCTGCAGGCTAAGCTTAATGTTGTCAAACACTCGTCACGCGTGCAGTCTGTCAATCTGTATAACAAACTACCAGCAGAATTCAAGGATATTCAGAATGTGAACATGTTCAAAAATAAACTCAGGGCTTTGTTAAAATCAAGAAAGCCTATTATAGCATTGACGAATTTTGTAATGACACAAATCTTAAAAATAATAGTTAATTATCTTTATCCATTCTTCTTTGACTTGTAATAATTTTCTTAAAATTTTGACATTAAATGTATTATCTTAAAATTTTGACATTAAATGTATTTCCTTAAAATTTTGACATGAAATGTATTTTTTTTTTTTTAATTTTGACATTAAATGTATTTTTGTACCGTTTTGCTATGGACTATAATATGTATCAGTATGATTGTGTTTGTAAATCTAATTGGTTTTAACTTGGATAGACGTTTTAACATCGAATGGGTGAGGAACGAGGTTACTTGGTGGTTATAATTGTTTATGTTGCTTCTTTTTGTGTACCTACTGTGCAAATATTTCGACACAAATGTATTTTTGTTATGAAATAAATAACTTGAACTTAACTTGAACTTGAACATTGCAACCCTGACTGACGCAAGCCATATAAAGATTTTCTTAACACACACACACACACTATCCACACATTCATCAAGAGCATTATTCCAGCGTTTAGCTGTCTGAAGTATGTTCTTTTCTGTTATTATTTTCTTATGTGAACCATTTTTTTCCTTTGCGAGTACTCTCTCTAGAACTTCGCTTAACTGGTCTGGAATTTCCATAAATACCTCTTCATCGAGTGAACCGTTAAGGCACGCCGTTACCACGTCCATTTGATGGATTTCTAATCCAAATTCAGCTGATAAAGCCACAATAAGTGTTATTGATGACGATCTCACAACCGGGGATGAGGTCTCGTGAAAATTCTCCCCTGGCCGTTGTGCTAAAGAGAAAAATTGAGCTAAAAGATGCTCCTTTAGCTACGAGGCACACTTTCTTGCATGTACTTTTCGTACTAAACACAAATCTATTACCAATAACTTTTTGTTGTTTTGGTCTTGGTACAATTTCCCAGGTTTTATTCTTTATTTGTGACAAATACTCATCTTCTAGGGCACATTTCCACAAATTTACGTCACTTCTCTTCTCTATATCTTTCCACATCATTGGTTCTATCTCTGCTATCCCTGCACTTATTTGGTCATTCGGTTTATCTGATTCATTTTCACTATCTGTAGCATCCTCTTTTACTGTATGATATTCTTTCCTCGGTCTGCCCGTCATACCAGTACGAATTAAACGAGGTCTTCCTCTTCCTCTTTTAGAAGGTTCTATTAAAGGACATCACCCGCTTTTCATACATTTTTGGTCCAAATTTAAAAATAGCTGGCCATACAAAAAAATACTATATTCTGTTAGAGCTTACTTTTACAAACATTTTTTATTATGGCAACTAAGCTGTGGGACCAAGCTCAAACTTTTTGATTTTACAAGTCATGTTACTGAAAATTTATGCATGATGGTTGTTTAAAACTTAAATAACTCCAAGGGCAATGATCCTACAGTTTTGGTGCTACAATAAAAAATGCTGAAGGGGTTAAGGTCTAACAGATTAGCATTTTTTTTTTCTTGGCCGCTTTTGGAATTTGGACCAAAATGGGTGATCTCCTTTCCCACGAAACAGTTGAGTTTCTCTTTTTATGTAATTGACTTCTGTCTCTATCTTTCTCTCGTTCATGAACTCTTTTAATAGATCTTCTTAGTCTACTACCATCTCTTCTGGTTCTTAATATCTTTCCTTTTTCCACTCTTTCATTATTCACGTTAGACGCCTTCAATTCAACACTTATTTGTTCTTCTTCATCAAATATCTCTTTATATTCATGTCTAAACGCTGTCTCATTCATGAACTTCACGTCTCGACTCACTATTATTTTTCTTGTCGTAGGGTCATGTATCCTATATGCTTTAGATTGAATATCATAATCCACAAATATTCCTAATTGCAAAAGAGACTCAAATTTATCTTTTGGTTTTCCCTTGTCTTTATAATAAGCTTTTGCACTAAACTTATGCATATTTATATTACAGCGGGATTCTTCCCTTTCCATAGCGTGGAAGAAATGTTCAAATACCGTTTAGTATTTGACCATTTAATGCCGTAGTTGGGCACCGGTTCCTTATGTAATTGACAGTATTTACTGCTTCTGCCCAGAAAAAGGGGGGACTGTCTGCTTGACGCATCATACAACGTGCCATCTCAACTAATGTCCTGTTCTTTCTTTCAGCGATCCCATTCTGTTGGGGTGTATAGGGTGCTGTCAATCTTCTTCTGATTCCAGCTTTATTTAATAAATTATCAAACTCCTTGTTTATATATTCACGTCCGTTATCAGACTGAAGGTACTTTATCGTCTTCCCTGTTAAATTATCTGCATAGGATATATAGGTTTTTAATGGATTCAGTACTTCACTTTTATTTGCTACTAGCTGTTGCCCGCGACTTCGTCTGCGTTAAGTTCATAAAACTGCACAAAAGTAACTTATATCTAATCCTATACTTCCGAAGACATCTGATTCATTAATTTTAATAAAACTGTTCAAGTTAAAACTCCAATTAGTACTTTTTAGTTGGGAAATCATCTAATGACTTTCGCTCTTGTGTGGAGCGGAAGTGCGTGTCAGATTATTACTGGCTAAGACTCACTTCTATATTCCTTCCTTGCCTTACCTTCCAGGGTCTCCCTTTCAGAAGCGAAACCATGGCCCCAGTAGGTTTCTTGTTTAGGTTTTTTTATTCAGATGGGTTATCATCAGAATGACTTCTCCTGCTCTTGAATGGAGCGGGAGGGCATGTCAGACTTTTACTGACTAAACGCCACCCCCATTCCTCTGTTGCCTTCAATTTTGGGACACCGAGCTTATCTTTCGGAATACCGATCCACGTCCCCAGAGGCTTCGGCCCTGCCGCGGTGCCCTACAGTTTGCTGACATCTGCTTGAGGCGCGCGTGGAACAGTTGACGACTTGACTCGGTCCGGGTTATTACCGGAATGCTGGACGGCAAGCTAGTGCTCACCGTCCGCAAGTTTGCGCCTACGGTGGTCGGAAATCGGGGTCGTGATCCTGACGGCGGCGGGGACGTGAGGGTCATTCCCTTTCGCTCTCGCGGTCGGCCGCCTCCTTGGCTAGCATTACTGCTTCGCAGAAGTAGGCGATCGCCATACCTCTACCGTGTGCTCCACCGTGACCTCCGTGCGGTCCAGACAGTGCGCCCGAGTCTGGCTGGGGCGCCCTTTTCGCCTGAATCCGATGCAGGAGCCTCCCGAACTTACCTTGTCTGGTGAGGACATGCGGCATACGGAACGTGAGGACGCCGTGACCTCTTTCCAACCACACCTTAAAGACGGACCTTACCGCCGCAATGACGGCGTGCCCAGGTTTCTTGTTTAGGTGGAAAATTATCAGAATGACTTCTCAGAGGGTGAGTCAGACTTTTACTGACTAAACCTCACCCCGTTCCTTCTTTGCTTTCGTTCCAGGGTCCCGGGTTTTCCTTTCGGAAGCTCACCCATGGCCCCAGACGCTTCGAACCGGCTGGGCCCCTACAGTTTGCTGACATCTCTTTGAAGCACACGTGGAACAATACCCACGGTTACTGTCTGGATTTTTACCGGACAGCCAGATGGTAAACTACCCATTGCTCGCCGTTCGCAAGCCACTCCTACGGTGGCTCTAAATCGGGGTCGGAATCCCAGCGGCTGGGGCGTGAGGGGACTACCTGCACTACCTCGCTCTGGACCATGGCCTGTACCAGTACCCAGCGCGAGAGGTCGCTATCACCGATCGTCCCCACAAGGACACGGTGGTGCTCCGCCTAAGCGTGGCCCACCAGTACTTTATGCTCCAACGTGTCCTCCGGACGATCCACCCAATAGTAACACCCGGGTGTTTCTTCCGCACCACGTCAATTGGCTTAAAAACATCAACGAAACACAGAGCTGCAGAGTTCGCGTTCTAAATATTTGCCTACTCCATGGGTAAAGTCGTTAGTTTAGTTCATATTACGATAAAACCAAAATTAAAATGATTTGTTCTTCAAAAACAACAAATTAGGGTCGATAACCGCCTGTAGTATTTGCCTCTTTTTTTGTAGGGTAACCATCAAATACCTTCTCCCGCTCTAGGTGGACCGAGAGAGAGTATCAGACTTTTACCAACTAAATTCCACAGTGTTCTCTTAGTTACAATTTACATTCTAGGGCGACTAAGTTTGGCACACCACAATTATTACTATTATAAATTCACTCTTTAAAGAGTGACTAAAAAGTCATGACGTCCGCACCTTGCGCTTTACGCAGGTCCTAACCGAACATGAGTGTTTCGAGAGGTAGATGTTTTAGATTCGGCGGGAAGACACGGTGGACCTTACGATCGAAGTTACCCCGCTAGAGCTTAGGGGATTACCGCCGTACTGTTTGCGGGTCAAAATCAGAATCCTCCTGCCCTACTTCCCATCACCATTTGGACACTTCCCATGTGTACAGGGCGTTTACCGATCACCATTGATCATTTTTTTTGTGTTTACCCATTTATTCAGGCAGGAATTTTCTGGTGCGGTATTTGACTGACACCCTAACACACCAAATGAATGTTTTTCGTTCGTAAGAATAATATAATAAACGAATTCTTGTGTGCGAGTATTTTCACCTAGCCGACTTCACATGTTGATGATCAAACGCAGTCTGTAAACTCTCGATTTTTACGGGTAGAGCATGCAGAGCTGTAAAAATACCCACTTTGTTCCTTTAGATGCCCTATACGAACAATTTTGCATCCAACCATCGAAGCCCGTTAGGGCCGATCGCTTATGGTATCTCCTGGAACGCAAGGCGAAGAAGGAACATACAAAGGTGTGGGTTTTGGTAAGTGAAAGTCTGACACCCCCTCGTGCTCCTTCCTAGATTGGAAGAAATCACCTAAAATATAAATCGCCTTTAGTTAAAATGAATTTAAATGGATGTTTGTATTTTGAAAGGAAATCGTTTGTCTTAGTATGGTCATGTGAAGAGAAGGGATGAAAAGCACGTTACTAAAAGAGTTCTGAATATACATGTGGATGGATGGAGAGGGAGAAGAAGGCCAAAGAAAAGATGGATGGATTGTGTAAGGACTGATATGAAAGAAAAGGGCAGATGATAGTGTGATGATAGTGGTCACACTATCATCACACTATCATCTGCCCTTTTCTTTCAGGACGACAGGACAGAATGGAAGAAGAAAACGTGTTGCGCCGACCCCAAGTAATATGGGATAAGGGCAGGAAGAAGAAGGATGTTTGTATTTTGAAAACGGGGTGCAACTCCGCAGTTGTAAAAGTCTCCATGGGTTTGTTTTGTTAAACAATAGTAATTATATTTTTTGGTAATATTACTATGTAAAAAAATTGTGAGAATGCAAAAATATGTGAAAAAAATGTTACAGAAATAAAAAAAGCTTTTTCTAAAACACCTCCCGGGATTCGAACCACCACTGTATTACGTTCCAGTCTGTACAGAATACATTGTACTGCGGTGTTCGATGGAATACCTAATAAAATAGACGTTCTCATATAAATGTCATAATTGACTGCCCGGCTCTTTGCCGATGGTAGCGTGATGATTTTCATTTCAGTAGTTAAATTTGCAGCTAAATGGAATAATGTAACATTGTAGTATGTGTATTTCGGGGACGCTTGGATTTTATAACGTGTTTTGATTAGTTTTTACAAAATATTTGGGAAAAATCAAATAGGAATGTTGATTTTCTTATGAAAAAATTGTAAAAGTAATTTTTTTCCAAAAAGAATAAGACAAAACATTGACAGAAATATAAATTGTAGGTGGGATTCGAACTCGGGGCAACTCGTTAAAAACCGACAAAATGCAATATTGCTCACCCCCCATAGCAAATAGCGTGATAAGAAAATATAGCCTATCGCAAGAAGGGTCCTATAAGGATTATGTGTGCAAAATTTGAACAGGATCGGTTCAGTAGTTTTTGCGCCAACTGTGGCTAACGATGTACAATTTTACTGTTTTATTATATGTAATAATAGATAGATGAAGTAGACTTCACACCATCTGGATTTGTCATTAATGAATGTAACAAAATATTTTTTATCGCCATAAGACTGATGTGTCATGGGGCCGCAAACATCGCTATGCACTATCTATCTATATAAATAAAAATGAATTGTTGTTCGTTAGTTTGAGTTAAACTCGAGAACGGCTAGGCCGATTGAGCTGATTTTGGTTTTAAAATGTTTGTCGTAGTCCAGGGTAGGTCTAAACGGTGAGCAAAAAAATCGAAAGTTAGGTAAAGTAGGGTAGGTAGGGTAGTGTAGAGTAGGTAAGGTAGTGTAGGGTAGCGTAGGGTAGGGTAGTGTAGGGTAGTGTAGGGTAGGGTAGGATAGGGTAGTGTAGGGTAGTGTATGGTAGTGTAGGGTAGTTTAGGGTAGTGTAGGTTGGCGTAGGGTAGTGTAGGGTTGTGTACGGTAGTGTAGTGTAGGGTAGTGTAGGGTAGGTATGTAGGGTAGTGTAGGGTAGTGTAGGGTAGGTAGGGTAGGTAGGATAGTGTAGGATAGGTAGGGTAGGGTAAAAGCTAGTTTCTAATAATTCACTTTTACGATCTTCTGTTTTCCTTGGTAAAGGCTTGCAAGTCTGTTTTTCACTTATACAGATCTCACATTCAGACAACTTTTCATCATCCTTGAATGTTAGCCCGTGTACTAAGCTATTTGTGCCAAGTGTCTAGTGAATGTTCACAGCTTCAACATTATTGGCACAGTTCTGACTCATCCGAACATGGTATGGTTTACCAACACGGTCTGCCTGTATATGAATTTTATCATGATTGTCAATCACAATCGCATCATTCTTTCTGAAGCTAACCTTTAACCCACGATCAGTCATCTTGGCCACTGATAGTAAATTTGTACGTAAATCGGATACGTAGAACACTTTTTCTATATCAATTTGGCGTTCTTCACTGCCCGTGTCTACCGAAATCCTTACCTTACCAGAGCGCCGGTAATTTGGGTTCTGTCACTATTTGCTAAATTTAGTTCGGTGTCCAGCCGCGTAAAATCCTCGATCATTTGGTTCTCGTTACACATATGAGTGTACATCCACTGTCAATGCACCAAATAGGATTTAATTTCTCACCCAACATAACCTCTTCGGTAGTACTCAATAACATAGTTGTCTTTTGCTCACAGTCTTTACTGCATTCTAACTTTTGTGCAATTTGCTTATACTTGTCGATGTTCTTAGTCTTGCATTCTCTTGCTAAGTTCCCACGACGACCACAATGATAACATTCAAAATTATTTTTATGACCTTGATGATTATTATTTTTCTTCTGGTTGGTATTTTTATGTTTATTAATACGCTTGACGAACATAGCCCCTTGGCCTACCGTCTTTGACTTGCGACCTTCGTAGTCCTTGATAATCTTGACCTTTAACGTTTCATTAGATGGTAAATCATCGCGCGATTCCATTGCCGTTCTAAACATGGCGAACGAATCCGGCAAACTGTACAATAATAATATGGCTAGACGTTCGTCAATAACAATCAAACCAATTTCTTTGAGTTTTTTCACTGCTTCGAAAAAATCCGCGATGTGCTTCTTCAAGTCATCATCTTCCTGCATGCGAGAGTAAGAACCAGCTTGGTACATAGATTTCAGCTTATTCCATATAGCACTGGAACTGGTCAGTGGGTAGCCTTAGGGGCGGCTTTCCAAGCCATCTGACTCGGCTTTTCTGACCGCTTTTTTCCAGTCAGCATATTTCGTAGATCGTTCTTGATTTAGATGGCTCGCTTATATATCTTCCACGTATCGTAATTTTCACCAGTAAGTCGATCAATCTTAATGGATGTAGCCATATCAAAGTTTCTTCAACTCCAAAAACAACCAACAGCAATGCAGTATTATAAAAGTCTTCGTAACAACTCGATTAGTAAGAACAAACGGCGAACGTAACTTGTAAGTCCGCGTTACACTAATCACCTTCGTTAAACCATAACGCGCATAGACGCGTTTATAACTTTGTTTACGACAAACTGTTTTAGTCCAAATCGCTGTTATTGTTCACTAATCAGTTTTGATTTCAGTCACTGGCAGTTTCTGGGGAGAAATAAGCACATTTAACAGTATAAAAGTATATTAAATCAAGACAATGATCACAACCATGTAAATTAGCGGCGCGAACACTTTTTACCTCACAACTTAGACGATAGATGGCGCTGCTCACGCACTTCGTATTCCATAACATTACCCATAAAGATTTGTTTAAAATAAGAATAACTTGCATATGTTTGTTTAATTTTAATTCTGCTTTTTCGTTAACAGTTGGATGTCAGCTGAAAATTAAGTGCTACTAAATACATTAAGATAAATTATTTCGATATTTTTAACAATAAATTATTCGATCGTAAATGACATTGATTCACATTAAAATTTTAGCAAAGGACTGATTGTCACTAATTTTTTATCATCAGACACAAAATACAAAGGTCCACACTTTTTTAGGATATTATGTTCAAATTTTAATATTTAAATATTCCGGTAATAGAGATGTAATAAAAATCCTTAATGATTGTTTCAGAAACTATCATTAATTACATCTTCACAATATCGAAATGGAAAATAATTATAGTGATTTAGAATTCGAAGAAAAAATACTTCATAACAGTTTACTCTTTAGTAGTATTCGAAAAAACAAAACCCCAGAAGATAAAATAAAGAAGATTGAAAAATATTTAGATCGAGGAGCGGATATAAATGCTTCCGATGCTAATGACAAAAACAATGCACCTTTGCATGTCGCGGTGATGAAAGAAGAACCAGAAGTTGTCAGATTTCTCTTAAATCAAGGAGCTAACATTGACATCAAAAACAATGATAACAAAACTGCTTTAGATATTGCTCGTTTATTACATAAATCCTCTAGAAAAAGAGAAGACATCATATCTATATTGGTGCCATTTGCTGAAAATAAATTAAAAAAGATATCTAGCCAACAAGGTCAATTAACGAAGACAGGTGAACTCAAGAGCATCAAAGTGATCGAGGATTCAAAAACTTTTCAACCAGTTGCATACGATATTAAAGATCAATACCAATCTCCTCTTGAAAATAATAGCTGTACAGTAGAGATTACAAAACTTGTACAGAGTAAATCAAAACAGCAGCAACTTGACAAACCGTTGAAAAATACCGGTGTAAAGAAAATATTTCTTTATCAAAAAAGAACCGGAACGTCAGGGCTTAGTGGACAATTGTATGAAACTAAACTGTTGACGTTAATTTTATTTAGAGCTCTTTATATTCATAAGGCACAACATTTTCTGATAGCAACCAATATTGAAAGTATGGGCGCTTTCGATGACATCGTCTTCAGATTCTTATCAAGTGAAGATGATACACCGAAAATTCTGTTTATACAAGCAAAACACAGAGATAATCCTGCAAAAGACAAATTTACCATCGAAGAAATTTCAAAATTGAACGGAGACTTCAGTCTTCACAAGTACTTAGAGAGTTACATTAAAATAAGTCAAATGTTTGTCCATGAGAATCGGGATGAGATGTTTCGGGGTGAATTTAAAAATATGGACTGTGAATTTATTATTTATACCTCGGCAATCGAAAACTTCTCTAAAATGAAAGCCGTAAATCAAACTGAAGGGAAACGTTTCATTAACACAGGCAAAGGAAAAGTATTTCAGTTTGATTATGATGACCAAGATATAGAACTATTAGTGCAAACTGTGGCCAAATCTCGTGCAGTGCTTTTGGCAAAACGATTATCAAAGTTTATTTTTAAAGATAATCACAGCAATATGATGCTGGATGATTTGACAAAAACGTATCATGTTTTTCTAGCGCGACACGTTCTACAAATTCAAGATGAAGAAACAGGAAATAATTTTCTTAATGCTAAATTCCAAGAAACATTTTTTTCAAGCAATGATAGTTTGCTCCTGGCATTTAAAGCCACTATAAGTAAAGAAGTATTACTACTAAATAAAAATTTATCTTCTGAAAAATTGGACGAAGTAGAGAGCTTTTTAAGGTCATTGACTATTAAAGTACCAATGAATTTTGGCAACCTGAATTTTTGTTTCAGTGGCAGCGAACAAAAACAGGAAAAGAAACTCGAGTACCTTTATTCAAAAATTAAAAAACTTTTTGCAATCGCTAATGTCTCAGAAAATATTGTGATAAAAGTGGACGATAATATGGTTGGTCCAAACGAAATTTTGCAAAGTACAGATTTAGAATCCTATAGGTTGGGAGGGTTAGTTGGGAATCTCTTAATACTCGATGATGATTCTAAGACTTTAAAATTTAATTCTGATATTAACACCTTGTCCACCGACAATTTGAAACTCTACGAAAAACTAAAGAATGACGTAAACATAGGAATAGACAAAGTAAACAAATGCAGATTTGACATAAACGTACATCGCTTCCCGAGGCTTTCTTTGATTCATGATGAATATGACAAAAAATTGATTAAAGACTTCTTGGATAAACTTGTATTTTATACAAATCAGGTGACAGAGGATGAAATAGAAAGAATTTTAAAGAAAGAGATAGACAAGTACTTTGTAGGCAGTATACCAAGGAAGAATGATGCGCTGTTTAGAGTAAAAGGTGATGCGATTTTCTTAAAAGTACACGATCGTGTACAAAAGTGGTGGAAACAGCCTGTAAAAGCTCCATACTTAACAAAATCTTGCGAATACTTTTTGGAAGCTGAACAGAGCTTTCTTAATAGTCCGTTACTGAGCATTCTTAATTTCACTTATATTAAAACAATTAAAAACGCTTTGCAAGGAGTAAAATTCAAAAAGACTGCAATAGAATTATTTAATTCATGTTTTTCCACAGGGCCGGGTAAAATATTTAACATAATTACTGAAGAAAATTCACTTTCAAGCATCAAGTTAATTCAATATTTAAAGGAACATAAAATAAACGATTACACTTTTATCGATTTGGATTATGTAGAAACTGGAAATTATTTTGTAGATTTAAAGTCTGAATTAATAGAGAGTAAAATAAATAATTTCATTGTGGATTGCAAAAACCAAGATTTATTTGCAGAAATATCTTTGCTGATAAAACATTCTCAAAGTAAAATAATCATTATCTGTAACCGCCAATTGGCTGACCTGATCAGTAAATTTTCTACTGACGACATTGTTGAAATAGTTGACAGTCAAACTGGCATCCAGCTTTTGATGAAATGTCAGATGTTTATATAAATGCAGGTGTTTATCGTTACGTTACATTAGATTCTAATATTAAAAAATGCGATAGTATAAACATTCTTAAATATAACGAATTGGAAGCTGATTTTATGCCTGATACAAGAGATATTGTCTTGATTGCTAATAAAGGCGAAGAATTTGCCGACTTTATCCATAAGCATGAAAAATGTAATGTGCACTGGTTCGTTGGCGATAAAAAACATCTTATTTGGAAAAAATCGCGAGGCAAATTACTCAATATTTTTAAGTACGTTAACAAAAACTGGGGTGGGGGTGGGGATGCATACTGGTGGAAACCAGTGACATTGAAAGATTTGAGTGAGAAAATTGTTATATTAAGTGCTGAACCTGGAATAGGAAAATCTTTTTTACTTACTACTCTAGCTATTAATACAAAACATAAGTACCCGACGTTGTGGATTTCAAAGATCAACTTGCTGGAAAATACCACAGAATTGAAAAGATTGAAAGAGCAGAAAGTGAATATCAACATAAAAGAAACTGTGCAATTTTTATTTCGAGTAATTGGGTTCGAAGCTAATAAAGAGAGAAAAATAGATTTCGAGACCATGATTGCTGAAGTTTCTGTCGTAGATAATAACATTCGATTCAACAAAGACATCGGCAAAATGAATTTCACAGGATCAAACCTTTTCGAAATCCAGTTGTTTGTTCATTGTTATAATAACGATAGGGTTGTCTTACTTTTAGATGGTTTTGATGAAATTTGTCCTGATTACACGAATGAGTTTATGCAGCTAGTAAAAGAACATAAAATGTCTAAAATTGTACACCTGTGGATAACTAGTCGTTTATACAACGTTCTTCATCAATTAGAAAATACTTTGGAAACTTTCTCTTATGCTATAAAACCCTTGCATTATAGCAAACAGATTAAGTTTTTAAGGAAATTGTTGTTAAAGAAGTTCGGTGCGAAAAAACTTGATAATTATCCTGTTGATAAAACAACATATTTTCGAGATTGTGTTGAGAAATTTCATAATGAGATTAAGATTGCATTAGGTGAAACTCATAGTGAGTTTCTTCGTGCACCATTGCATTTGTATATGTTATCAGAGTTTTTTCAAGACGATTTTTTAAATAATTCATTTCACCCTAGTGAAATAAATTTATGTGATATCTATGACAGGTTTTTAAATGTTAAATTTTACAAGATACGTTTCGGAGAAAAAAAGCCACTTTTGAGTATCAACGACCCTGATATGAGGAAATTGATAGATAATGAGCGAACAGCGTTCTTCCATATACATAAAATTATGGCTTTTTATGTAATTTTTGGTCAATCGGATAAACAGTTACTAAATAGTCACGATATTGATGACATATATGATTATATTGAAAGAATAAAAGTTGGGGAAGAGAAAACAGGCATAATTGAACAAATAATTCAGAATAAACCCAAGTTTCTTCACTATACATTTGCTGAATATTTTGCTGCAGAGTTTTTTTACGATAAATTGAAATCGTTCCATTCTAGATCTTTTTGGACGTATTTAATAAAGTTACTTCTGCAATCTGAAGAAGATGGCACTTTTAGATTTTTTAATGCAAAATTAGTTAACCACCAACACATTTTTAATGAAATTTACAACACAGATTTGAGGGATCTGTTTAAATCTTTATTTTTGGATCACCAAACATTCGCAAAGCTGCTTTTTAAAGTAATCGATAATAAATTTCTAAATGTTGCAAAAATTCTATTAAAATTCGTCAAAAGTGTGCTTACAAAGAAAAACCTTAGTGGTTTTATTAATGTGCTTACCAGTTACAGTTATGATAATGAATGCATTGTATGCAATGCAATGAGAAAGAGCGCGAAAGAGCGCTCAATTATAAATGTTATCACTTTTATAATTGAGTTGATTAAAAACATTGACATTAAAAGGATAATTGATTTATTTTATTGCTGTAATCTTCCTCAGTGTAATTTATTAGCGGATCCTGCTGGACTTCGACGTAATTTCTTTAGGGATATAGAGTTTTTAGATTTTCTTTTGTCAGATTTATCTGCTCCTGATCTTGTTGAATTGTATTGTCAATCACTTATATTTACTAAAATCAAAAGAATAGAAAATAAAATCATACATTATTTCATAGAACCGTGGTTGCAAGGCCAAATAAGCGATTGGTTTGATAAAACTTCACAAAAATGTAATCGGGATCAACTTATGATAATTTTGAGAGCTAGAAATTCTGAGAACGAAACAGCAGCTCATATGGCGGCAACGAAGCAATGTTACGTATTTTTCGACAAATTAGAGCTTGTTTTAGATACAAATCAAATTAAAGAAATGTGTATGACTCAGAATACTGCAGGGTTCACACCGATTCATTTCTTTAATGAGAAAATGAACAGCGAAAAATTAAATAAATTAGTTAGCAAAGTATATGAGGGCAACACCAAAGAAAAATTCGTCTCTTATGATGAGCTAAATAAAATTAATTATAAAATCTATTTAGAAAAAAAAGAACAAAATAAATGATAAAACACGCTGGAAAAAAGAGTGTCAAATAAAGGACAATAGAAAAAAAACAGACTTGCTAAGGATGGAGGCTGCGAGGATGAAATCCGGATACGCTGAGGATGCGAAACTGTCGCAAGACCAGCGCACTGGAAACGTAGTGCGAGAGAGAGAGAAGCATAATTTAAATCGATTGATTTGCGCAAAACAATGCTTCGAAAATATACTCAATAACAAAGAGACACAATAGTCGTCTGTGCAAATGCAAATTCTCAAGTTCTTTGGGCAATTCACTAGAAGGAATGATATCCTTCATTTATTAGATACATATTTATTTTTCTTGAATGACATTTGATTTACTATGCTTTTAGTAATTTAAAATATTATTTGCTTTATTGTATGAATACCAATTATTGTTTGTAATATATCGCCGGTAAGAGACCCTTAACGAAAACGATAACTCCATATTCTACTCATCACTGGGACAGTTTTCTTCTAGAACATACCTTTTTTTTAGGAAAAGGAATCATCAGAATGACTTCTTCCGCTCTTGGAGCGGAGCGAAAGGGTGTGTCAGACTCTCACTGACTAAACCCCACCCCGTTCCTTCGTTGCCTCAGAATTTAAGTGTTCCCCAGGGGCTTCGGCCCTGCCGGGCCCCTACAGTTTGCTGACATCTCCTTGAGGCGGGCGTGGAACGGAACGTGCCGTTGACGACTAAGTTCGGTCCAGGTTACTTACCAGACTGCCGGACGGCGAGCTACCCAGTGCTCACCGTCCGCGAGCCCGCGCCTACGGTGGTTAGAAATCGGGATGGGGATCTCGGTGGCGGCGGCGTGAGGGCCGTTGCCTCGCGCGCTCGTGGTCGGCAGCCTCTTTCGCTAGCATTACTGCGACCTCCTCTCACCCCTCCTCGCTCCGGACCATGGCCTGTCCCGGCGCGAGACATCGCCACCGCCGATAGCATCCACAAAGACACGGCGGTGCTCCGCCCAAGCGGGGCACACCTCTACCGTGTGTTCCACCGTGTCCTCCGGGCGGTCAACACAGTGGCGACACCCGGGCGTCCTTTCCTCCTTGATCCGATGCAGAAACCTCCCAAACTTACCGTATCCGGTGAGGAACTGCGTCATACGGAACGAGAGGACGCCCTGACCTCTTTCCAACCACTCCTTAAAGGGACTTAATGCCGCAATAACTCTAGAACATACCTGGGAATTCACTGGTTCTGGAGATATTGAAGGTCAAAGTCATTTTTTTTTCCTTTTTTATTTTTCAAAATCGTATTTCAAGTATCAATAGTAAACTTACTTCCGAACCAACATTATCAAAATTATAATTTTTTCATAACAAGTTACGCATTTGCTGTTACAAAAATGCAAGGAAAACTAAACAAAACGAGCGCCTCACACACAAAAGCTTGCGGTTCGTTCAACGACCAAGCGCAAGCGGCCGAACGAACGTTCAGCTGATCGGAATTATTATTAATTAATTATTTTTATAGATAAAAAAAAAGTTTTTTCCCAGCAAAAGTTTTTGGTCTGTTACTTAATTACATGTACAGAATGTGTAGTTATTGGCTATGTGATCGGTCTTTTTACAGACTGTGTTATTGAATTTCTGAACTAACATAGAAATAAGTGGTACTAACCAGTAGCGAGGGGTTAACATGGGTGCGAGTAAATCCGCTGCTTGTACCAAAAATTATTATAAACCTGACCTAATTAAGCGACGGAAAATCTTAACTGCGAGATTCAGAAACCGTCGCTCAACTAACAACGCCATCTAGTGACCGCATTCCCAACTTTTTTCACAAATTCACAATTTTCTCAAAAGATGACGCAGTCAACCAATATTTATGTAAACACAATTTTAAAAATAAGTATGTAAATTATATTATTAAAGTTCACTCACCAAATGCCGCTCGCTCAATGATGCAATATATCCAAACCGGCGTTTTTATTAATTGTCGTAACTTAATTTTGGGAACAGGATTTTTTGGTCGCGTAAAACGAATGCGATACTTTGTATCAAATCATTTTGTATATCACTCGAAAGACCAGAGAATGAGGGATTCTGTGTTGAGGAACATTGTTCCAAATGCGAATCGATTACGGTATCATACTTTTTTAAATATAACAACGTTTCGATGTAGTTACCGCGGTTATCGGTAGCCGAATTTTCGTGGTGTCCGCGAAAAGCTAACTCTTGTTTACCTAGCAAAATGACTGTGTCGATGAACCGTTTCATTAAACTTCTATTCCGATCTACTTTTCTATTATGAACTTCATACGTATTAGTAAAAAAGTTTCTATCCTACGATTTCCGAAATCTTGCAAAGAAAAGAGAAACAACTTCGGATATGTTTTTCGGTCTGAACATGTTTTTTGGACGAATTTGTAAGATTATTAATATCACTAAAGCCCGTGTGGCTCCATAAGCTACTTACTAGAATCTGAGAATAACAAACATGAGAAACAAAACATTGTTTTTACTGCACTATCACTACGCAAAACTCACTAGTTTACATAATAATAAATCAATTTCAACCATAAAACTATAAGATTCTAAATTATAATACGAATATATCAAATAAAATGAACAGGTGAAATATGACACATCAATAAGCGCGAACCAACTCTGTTGTCATTATTGTCAAATGTCAAACTAAATAATAATATCTAAATAAATTAAGAAGTTCAGTATCATTCCATCTCGTTCTAGCGGATGCATTTTATGGTATGTAACTCGATTAATAGCGGGTTCCCTTGAACCAATATTTAGCCGTGTTATACTCGCTTGACGCCTGCGTAACACCGCTAGATGTCGCTAGGAACTATGAATTAAAATGTATGAAATTCCGGTATTATGAATGGGCTTACCGAGACCGACCTGTTTTGCGTGAGTTGATATTGCCCCGAAAAAACTTGTAGGCGTTTATTTATTGTTGATTTTTATTTTCACAAGCAAATATTATGCAGTTAAATGATATTTGAATGATAATTTAAAATAATAGATACTACTATTTGCCATAATTTGAAAGTGAAGCCGGCCGGAATGGAGTTGTTTGGAGGCTGCGCGGCTGGTACTAACATAATAATATAATGTGGAGCAAAAGTTGTCTTTAAATAAATAAATAATAATTATTATCCTGGGAGTATAATTATTACCTTGGCATAATTTTCCACTTTGACGAGGGAAACTCTTTACGATAATTTAAAATATATGACGTATAAGACCAGTGTTAAATCTGACTTCATTCTTGCCATGAAGTACCGTGTTACCCCAGTTAATGGGTTGTGGAGGATTGGTAGGCAGCCGCTCCTCGTAAAATGCTGGTATTCAACTAAATCCGGTTTAACTGGAAACCGACCCCAATATACATAGTTGGGAAAAAGGCTGGGTAGATGATGATAGTACCTACATAAGAGAATCGGCACTATTACCTTAGTGCCTAAGTTTCTAGATAGAAACATATATTATGTTTCTAGTAGAGTAGTAGTGCAGTTTAGGTTGAGTTTATTATCATTATTTTTTTTTGCTGTCATTCAATAAATAATATTATTTAAACCATATTTTTATTTATTTTTGCCCTGTGAAAGTAAAATAAAAAATTTTTCTTTATCGATTCTAGAGTCTTCTTCATCTATACTAATATTATAAAGAGGTAAAATTTGTAAGTTTGTAGGTTTGTATGTAGGGGGTAATCTCTGGAACTACTGGTCCGATTTGAAAAATTCTTTCAGTGTTGGATAGCCCTTTTATCGAGGAATGCTATAGGCTATATACCATCACGCTACGACCTACGGGAGCGGAGCAGTAACGAAAAATGCGGGTGAAACCGCAGGGGACAGCTAGTGCTCATATAAATTGTTAAAATGCTGTTAAAACTATCTGTGAGAGCAAATAGGTCGCCACACGACCATTCTTCACTTTTTCTTGTTGGTTTTTTCTCGTTCGTACGTTCGTACAATATCTGATAAACCTTCACGCTCTGGGTGAAATGAATCAACCTAGAAGTAGGTCGGTCGTCGTCGTCCTTCTAGGTCGTCTCGTTTCACTCCGATGTGGCAGGCCACAAGGGCTGCTTCGAGATGATTACTAGCCTTTTTAAATTCCTACATAAAATATTTATCACTTGTCCTAACATGAGGTCTAGACGTTACCGCGTAAAAATCGTTACTAATGATTTCTGAAACCTTGCGGTCCGTATTTGATCTTCTAGTCCTTTTAAAAGGTATGCTTGTTGGTAAATAATAAAGGACTTTTCGCTCGACGCAAAATTACCTCACGCATGAGGATAATACCGATCCTGAGATGTTCCAACGTGCCAATGAACTTTCTGGGTCATAGTCATTAAATGGTGTTTTGATTGTAATTTTTCGTGGCATAATCGGCTAAGAAAACTGATGAGATGAGACGTAGGCAACAGTCTACTGTGTGTCCAACGTTGATCTTGGTTATGTTTAATTAAACCAGGTGTGTGACACGTTAGTGAGGCTAATTCACAGCAGCCAGGTCACATCTCTATTCGATCATCGTTGACGAAATCGCATCAGATATTTGATGTCGTCTGTTCCTTTTTTATTTCAGAGGTGATACTCACCCCGCAGGATGCGCTCGTCATGTTGTGACGGACCACGTGTGGTCACTGATCCTAAGGGTCTTTGTTCCAAGTAAAAACACCCTGATAATACGGCGCCTAAAGTCATTCATTTTCATGAAGTAATTAGTTTTCAAAAAACTTTTGACTCGAACACGAGCCATTTTACCCATAAAGATTTGTTTAAAATAAGAATAACTTGCATAATGTTTGTTTAATTTTAATTCTGCTTTTTCGTTAACAGTTGGATTTCAGCTGAAAATTAAGTGATAATTTAAAATACATTTTTTATTGATAAGATAAATTATTTCGATATTTTAAAACCTTATTCGTTCACAAGTGACATTTACATTAAAATTTTAGCAAAGGACTTTATGTCACTAATTTTTTATCTTCAGACATAAAACACCAGTGTCCATACTTTTTTAGGATATTATGTTCGAATTTTAATATTTAAATATTCCCGTAATAGATATGTAATAAAAATCCTTAATGATTGTTTCAGAAACTATAATTAATTACATCTTCACAATATCGAAATGGAAAATTATGGTGATTTAGAATTCGAAGAAAAAATACTTCATAACAGTTTACTCTTAAGTAGTATTCGAAAAAACAAAACCCTAGAAGATAAAATAAAGAAGATTGAAAAATATTTAGATCGAGGAGCGGATATAAATGCTTCCGATGCTAATGACAAAAACAATGCACCTTTGCATGTCGCAGTGATGAAAGAAGAACCAGAAGTTGTCAGATTTCTCTTAAATCAAGGAGCTAACATTGACATTAAAAACAATGATAACCAAACTGCTTTAGATATTGCTCGTTTATTACATAAATCCTCTAGAAAAAGAGAAGACATCATATCTATATTGGTGCCATTTGATGAAAATAAATTAAAAAAGACCTCTAGCCAACAAGGTCAATTAACGAAGACAGGTGAACTCAAGAGCATCAAAGTGATCGAGGATTCAAAAACTTTTCAACCACTTGCATGCGATATTAAAAATCGAAACCAATCTCCAGTTGAAAATAATAGCGGTACAGTACCGATTACAAAACATGTACAGAGTAAGTCAAAACAGCAGCAACTTGACAAACCTCTGGAAAAGACCGATGTAAATAAAATATTTCTTTATGAAAAAAGAGCCGGAACGTCAGGGCTTAGTGGACAATTGTATGAAACTAAATTGTTGACGTTAATTTTATTTAGAGTTCTATATATTCATAAGGCACATCAATTTCTGATAGCAACCAATGTTGAAAGAATGGGAGCTTTCGATGACATCGTCTTCAGATTCTTATCAAGTGAAGATGATACACCGAAAATTCTGTTTATACAAGCAAAACACAGAGATAATCCTGCAAAAGACAAATTTACCATCGAAGAAATTTCAAAATTGAACGGAGACTTCAGTCTTCACAAGTACTTAGAGAGTTACATTAAAATAAGTCAAATGTTTGTCCATGAGAATCGGGATGAGATGTTTCGGGGTGAATTTAAAAATATGGACTGTGAATTTATTATTTATACCTCGGCAATCGAAAACTTCTCTAAAATGAAAGCCGTAAATCAAACTGAAGGGAAACGTTTCATTAACACAGGCAAAGGAAAAGTATTTCAGTTTGATTATGATGACCAAGATATAGAACTATTAGTGCAAACTGTGGCCAAATCTCGTGCAGTGCTTTTGGCAAAACGATTATCAAAGTTTATTTTTAAAGATAATCACAGCAATATGATGCTGGATGATTTGACAAAAACGTATCATGTTTTTCTAGCGCGACACGTTCTACAAATTCAAGATGAAGAAACAGGAAATAATTTTCTTAATGCTAAATTCCAAGAAACATTTTTTTCAAGCAATGATAGTTTGCTCCTGGCATTTAAAGCCACTATAAGTAAAGAAGTATTACTACTAAATAAAAATTTATCTTCTGAAAAATTGGACGAAGTAGAGAGCTTTTTAAGGTCATTGACTATTAAAGTACCAATGAATTTTGGCAACCTGAATTTTTGTTTCAGTGGCAGCGAACAAAAACAGGAAAAGAAACTCGAGTACCTTTATTCAAAAATTAAAAAACTTTTTGCAATCGCTAATGTCTCAGAAAATATTGTGATAAAAGTGGACGATAATATGGTTGGTCCAAACGAAATTTTGCAAAGTACAGATTTAGAATCCTATAGGTTGGGAGGGTTAGTTGGGAATCTCTTAATACTCGATGATGATTCTAAGACTTTAAAATTTAATTCTGATATTAACACCTTGTCCACCGACAATTTGAAACTCTACGAAAAACTAAAGAATGACGTAAACATAGGAATAGACAAAGTAAACAAATGCAGATTTGACATAAACGTACATCGCTTCCCGAGGCTTTCTTTGATTGATGATGAATATGACAAAAAATTGATTAAAGACTTCTTGGATAAACTTGTATTTTATACAAATCAGGTGACAGAGGATGAAATAGAAAGAATTTTAAAGAAAGAGATAGACAAGTACTTTGTAGGCAGTATACCAAGGAAGAATGATGCGCTGTTTAGAGTAAAAGGTGATGCGATTTTCTTAAAAGTACACGATCGTGTACAAAAGTGGTGGAAACAGCCTGTAAAAGCTCCATACTTAACAAAATCTTGCGAATACTTTTTGGAAGCTGAACAGAGCTTTCTTAATAGTCCGTTACTGAGCATTCTTAATTTCACTTATATTAAAACAATTAAAAACGCTTTGCAAGGAGTAAAATTCAAAAAGACTGCAATAGAATTATTTAATTCATGTTTTTCCACAGGGCCGGGTAAAATATTTAACATAATTACTGAAGAAAATTCACTTTCAAGCATCAAGTTAATTCAATATTTAAAGGAACATAAAATAAACGATTACACTTTTATCGATTTGGATTATGTAGAAACTGGAAATTATTTTGTAGATTTAAAGTCTGAATTAATAGAGAGTAAAATAAATACTATCATTGTGGTTTGCAAAAACCAAGATTTATTTGCAGAAATACCTTTACTGATAAAACATTCTCAAAGTAAAATAATCATTATCTGTAACCGCCAATTGGCTGACCTGATCAGTAAATTTTCTACTGACGACATTGTTGAAATAGTTGACAGTCAAACTGGCTTTGATGATCTAGCAGAGGCAACGCGTACTATGTTGCTAGAAGATAGGTTTATTGTGTTTCAAGGAGAAAAAGTACCACTTAACATTTTGTTCCAAGATAAATCATATCATCTTATTAATTCAAATGTATTACACAAGATTATAATCAACAACAATATTGCAACGGGCAAATGTTTTAACAATCCAGCTTATGATGAAATGTCAGATGTTTATATAAATGCAGGGGTTTGTCGTTACGTTACATTAGATTCTAATATTCAAAAATGCGATAGCATTAACATTCTAAAATATAACGAATTGGAAGCTGATTTTATGCCTGATACAAGAGATATTGTCTTGATTGCCAATAAAGGCGAAGAATTTGCCGACTTTATCTCTAAGCATGAAAAATGTAATGTGCACTGGTTCGTTGGCGATAGAGAACATCTTATTTGGAAAAAATCGCGAGGCAAATTACTCAATATTTTTAAGTACGTTAACAAAAACTGGGGTGGGGGCGGGGATGCATACTGGTGGAAACCAGTGACATTGAAAGATTTGAGTGAGAAAGTTGTTATATTAAGTGCTGAACCTGGAATAGGAAAATCTTTTTTACTTACTACTCTAGCTATTAATACAAAACATAAGTACCCGACGTTGTGGATTTCAAAGATCAACTTGCTGGAAAATACCACAGAATTGAATAGATTGAAAGAGCAGAAAGTGAATATCGACATAAAAGAAACTGTGCAATTTTTATTTCGAGTAATTGGGTTCGAAGCTAATAAAGAGAGTAAAATAGATTTCGAGACCATGATTGCTGAAGTTTCTGTCGTAGATAATAACATCCGATTCAACAAAGACATCGGCGAAATGAATTTCACAGGATCAAACCTTTTCGAAATCCAGTTGTTTGTTCATTGTTATAATAACGATAGGGTTGTCTTACTTTTAGATGGTTTTGATGAAATTTGTCCTGATTACACGAATGAGTTTATGCAGCTAGTAAAACATCTTAGAATGTCTAAAGTTGTACATTTGTGGATAACTAGTCGTTTATACAACGTTCTTCATCAACTAGAAAATACTTTGGAAACTTTCTCTTATGCTATAAAACCCTTGTATGAAAGCGAACAGATACAGTTTTTAAGAAATTTGTTGTTAAGGATGTTTGGTTCGAAAATACTTGATTATCCTGTTGATAAAAGAAGATATCGAGATTGTGTTGAGATATTTCATAGCCAGATTAAGACTGCATTAGATATGAGAAATCATAGTGAGTTTCTTCGAGCACCATTGCATTTGTATATTTTATCAGAGTTTTTCCTATACGATTTTTTAAATAATTCATTTAACCCTAATGAAGTAAATTTATGTAATATCTATGACAGGTTTTTAGATGTTAAATTTTACAATATACGTTTCGGAGAAAAAAAACCACTTTTGTGTATCAACGACCCTGATATGAGGAAATTGATAGACAATGAGCGAACAGCGTTCTTCCATATACATAAAATTATGGCTTTTTATGTAATTTTTGGTCAATCGGATAAACAGTTACTGAATAGTCACGATATTGATGACATATACGATTACATTGAAAGAATAAAAGTTGGAGAAGAAAAAACAGGCATAATTGAACAAATAATTCAGAATAAACCCAAGTTTTCTCACTACACATTTGCTGAATATTTTGCTGCAGAGTTTCTTTACGATAAATTGAAATCGTTCAATTCTAGATCTTTTTGGATGTATTTTATAAGCTTACTTCTGCGATCTGAAAAATATGGTACTTTTAGATTTTTTAATGTAAAATTAGAAAACCACCAACACATTTTTAAGGAAATATACAACGCTGATTTGAGGAATTTGTTTAAATCTTTATTTTATGATCACCAAACATTTGCTAAGCTACTTTTTAAAGTAATTGATAATTGTTTTGAAAACGTTGTAATAATTCTATTAAAATTCGTCAATAGTGTGCTCACAAAGAAAAACCTTAATGGTTTTATAAATTTGCTTACCAGTTACAGTTATAATAGTGAATGCATCTTATGCCTTGCAGTGAGAAGGAAAGCGAATAATGTTATTACTTTTATCATTCAGTTGATTAAAAACATTGATGTTAAAAGGATAATTGATTTATTTTATTGCAGTGGTCTTCCAAATTATAATTTAATAGAGGAAGATAAAGGACTTGTTTTATTAAAGGATGTGGAGTTGTTAGATGTTCTTTTGTCAGATTTACCTGCTTCTGATCTTGTCAATTTGTATTCTGGATCACCTGATTTTACTAGCATGATGCAAGGCCGAATAAACTATTGGTTTGATAAAACTTTACAAAAAATTAATCGGGATCAACTCATGATAATTTTGAGAGCGCATGATGGCGGAAATAATACAGCAGCTCATATTGCGGCATCGAATCAATGTTTCGTATTTTTCGATAAAGTAGAGCGTGTTTTAGATACAAATCAATTTAAGGAAATTTGTATGGCTCAGAACGTGGCAGGTATCACACCGCTTCATTTCTTAGAGAACAGCGAAAAAGTAAATAAATTAGTTAGCAAAGTATATGAGGGCAACACCACAGAAAAATTCGTCCCTTATGCTGAGCTTTTACTTACTCAGATACCCGCCGGACACAATAGTAAAACCTGTATTTTATGTACCCATATTTTACGAGGAGCGGCTGCCTACCAGACCTCCACAACCCATTAACAAGGGTAACACGGTACTTCTTGCCAACACTGGAGTCAGATTTACTGGCTTCTGACTATCCGTAACGACTGCCAAAGATCTCCAAATGACAGCCGGGACCAACGGCTTAACGTGCTTTCCGAGGCACGGAGGAAACTCGTTATGTTAAGATGGTCACCCATCCACAGACCAACCTAGGCAAGCGTTGCTTAACCTTGAAGATCGACCTTTGCGGCTGTTATTATCTAGCCACGAGTGAACATAGTTATAGTGGTCAAATCATGTGAGAACCATGTGGGTTAATTTTTTTTAATTAGTGACTCCAATCATAGACCTGTTTTCCATTATTTGTGTTATTTAATAATGTCATTTGTAAATAAGTTTATTTTTATATCTAGCCTGTATTTATAATCTGAAGTGAAAACATAATTTTATATTTCGAAAAGGAAAATATATTTTTCTATTTTTTATCCTGTTTATTCTGTAGATACCTCATATTATATTGACTGGTCTGCACTGCCTTGTCTCTATTAATAATGTAACACAGATTTTAATTTTAAATCTTGTAAGTTTTTAGTTGCTTTTCCATTTTTCTATACCTATGAGTATAAGAAACGATTACCTTGCATGAATATTTTTAATTTAACTACTTATTTTTCAATTCTGCTTATCTATGTCTTTTTATAGGAATGTGTACCATATCTGTTATATAAATAAATAAAAAACGAGTTTACTTAGTGGCATTTTATTATTTATACTCATACGAAATTGGTAAGAAAAAATATGGCACCGATTTTCTTGTACACCAACAAAACTTATTTTAAACTATCGCTCTCTTTTACTAATTATTATAACTAGAGAGAGATAGCAATAATTGCACTTCTGTCAAGTTAGTTATGTGATGCACTTCTTTATTTACTTGCCCTACTGTTAATCTTCATTTGAAATCATGTCTTAAATTGTATGGCAAACGAAATTCTGACTAAATTGGAGGAAAATAGGAGTAACTATTGTAAGAAAGAGCGATTGCTTAACCTGTAGAACCCTATGGCACAAAAACGTGCCAGTAAACAAGTAATTACCTTTTAACTTTGAGAACCGCTGGAAAAAAATTGTGCCACCAAAACCTGGCCGATTAAAAATTATACTCTAGTAGTATAATTACAGAAGCAACAGAAACAGAGCAATAACAGTTTATATTATTAATATTATTTATATTAATTTATTAATATTAAATAAATAAATAATGGCGGTCCCCACGGGGCGCCACAGGTGCGCCACAGGACTAATAAGTTTAGTTAGTACCTACCACAGACATCTAAATAGGTAATAATTCGATTTCTATGGTACCTATATTAGAAAATCGGCATCAATACCTTAGTCACTAAGGTTCTCTCCGATTCAGATTCATTAAGGCTTAGTGCCTATAGTCTTTTTTACATAGCATGAGTTGGATGAAAATATGCATCTTAAAGATGAGCGAAAAGAATAGATAGCTACATTGTATGAATCTGACAGCTGTCACCGAAACCATCCTATAACAAATTTAGTATAAGTTTCTATCTACTTAGGTTGAGTTTGTTAACATTATTTCATTTTGCTGTTATTTAATAAATGATATAATTTTAAACCATATTGTTATTTATTTCTAACATTATTTAAAATAACTTTTTCCACCACAATATTTCCATGTTAGAAGCGATCACAACCTTTTCCTTCAATGACTCTGTCAGTGATGCACCAGAGGGACTTAGGGAGTCACCATTATTTATTTTATCGTTTTTTCCTGTGCGGCATATGTCCCATAGTGAAAATCTTTCGCCTGTAATGATAATGATGATCTTGTACACAACACTAGTGGATAGGGTTTCGGCGCGATCTCCACGTTCCAGAGTCCCTGCCAAAGGGAGTTTGTAGTCAGTCACACTCCGGCAGTCAGATGTGATGTGTGATGACCTAGACGACCTGGAAGCCTACTACAAGGGCCGGTTCCAGGTAGCTCGAGAAAAGAATACTTGGAAGACATGGGGGGAAGCCTTTGCACAGCAATGGGGAAGCCTAAGCTAAATAAAAAAAAATCTAAAGTAGGCATAAATTGCACAATAATCAAGAATTTGAGGAAGGCCTTTGTCCAACAATGTAAATATTCAACCGCACACAGACACTATGGAAAACATAAGTAAAATTTGTTTATGTTGTCGTCACTAGATGGCGTTGTACCGTTGTGTAGAATTCCTAAATCGCGGTGTTAAGATTCTCCGGCAATAGTATAAGGTCTTAGAATAATTATTTTGTTTGTTAACCACTAAACCACCAGTTGTAAGCACTACGCCTGAAATAAACCAGCCTGGTATAGAAAGTGAAATTCTTTAATTCAAACCCCAGTACACTAACCCTCAAGTGGTTGAGGGTTATTCAGTGAAAGCAAACGCTAAATAATAAAAAGTAACATCTAAGTATAAATTGCACAATAATCTTTCTAGCATGAATTTAAATGATTGTATATTTTATAACGAAGCGATTTCGAACCCGAAAGGGAACTTTATTATATACGACTTAGGTATTTATGGATTTATAAAAAATACGACATCTATTTTACAGGACCAGTTATGGTAATCTCGATAAATCTTGCTTGCTAGACAGGAAAACAGGATTGACTGGCCAGTATCAGTTAAGTTTAGAAAAAAAATCAGATGTATTAAAAACTATAATTTATTATGTTATAATAAACCTTTTACATAGATGTTATTTACAAACATTAGTATAAAAGACATAAGTAATGACTAGGAAAAAAATCAACCATGTTCTAGCCTTTTACATCCAATGGATTTAACCTATCGCATACCCACAAAACGAGACACAATAGTAAAACAATAACAGCGCGGTCTCATAGGACCGGTCGAGGATTCATGAATTAAAAGTTTTTGATATTGTTTATGTCATGGTATTTTTATATTTCCATACAATACAAAGAGCTAAAAATAAAGAGTTAAAATCCCAAATGAACACTCACGATCCTGAGTTTCAGGTACAATCAAACAACTTTCTTTTTTTTAGGTGGAAAATCATCAATATGACACGACCTCCCGCGTTGTGTGGAGCTTGAAGACGTGTCAGAGTTTTACTGACTTAAACCTACTCCTGTTTCTTCTTTGGCCTTTCCAGGGTCTCCACGATCGTGAAGGTACTTTATTTAAATTAAAACTCGTACTAAAACCAACTCGGCTGTAAAGGGCTATCCCGAGTCTGTATACATAGATACCTATAGTTATTAACCTTCTCATACCACGCGGCGCGCGTTGTTCATGTTTTAGGCATTTTGGACTTTCTGTTAGCTGTCGGGTTCATGAGTACGATCATTTAAGGGTCACACTAGATGATAATCGGTCTATGCGACTGACCTCACCTTAGAAAGAAAGAAAGAAATAAGCCTTCATCAACGTAAAGGCAGTTATGTAAACTTAAGTAACACATTATGCATATGGAACCGTATGGAGTTGTGTTAAAAAAATATCACCAATATATCTCCCTTTACCCTATATGAACTAAGAGGAAGTCGTAAAAGATATTGTTTACTTCATACAACTTACCACTCGCCTGCAAATTGCAAAAAACGTAAGAAAATTTGAATTTAGCAGAAAGCTCTTGCTATTTTTTCTGAAACTGCCAGGCCTAATAAAGACTTTATTGTATAAATGAATAGTAAAATTAATAACGAATTGCAATAACTATATTAAGTTTCACAAAACCACCATTTAGTAAAAAAACCTTGTTATTTTATTGTGAAATTGTTGCGTTACAAAATTTTTGGCCCGAAAGACCGCACTCGGGTATAAGTGTCACAAAATTTGACGCGGGTATAAGAAGGTAAACAATAACTGCTATTATTAACAGTTATTACAGTTTATTTACAATGTAGGATTATGTCATGTATTTGTGTAAAATAATTCCGGCCGTATTCCGTTGCAAAAGTAAAACATAATTCACACTCCCTTTGTTATCATAGCATTCAACGCCTGCTCGTGTTCAAAATAACAAAGCGATGATAAGGTATTTATTGCTCTTATATTTTTCATAGGCGCACAGTGACTAAATAAGTTATTTATAGAGTCTGTTTTTAATTTCTGAGATTAAAAAGACATTACGTGGGTTGTTATACTTGTCACAACATAAAAAAAAACTAGTATAATTACTATTGTAAGTTTGATATTTGCCTGTATCACTTTAGTCTCAGGGTATAAAAACAGACTTTAGGTAGGTTAGGCATTAGGCATGAGAGCATTTATTTACATAGTTCAGTAAAATTGAAGTAAGAAAAAGCACTTTGAAATGTTATTAAATTAAATTGTAAGAAGGTAAAATGGAGGACATAAAATTGGTACTTTTTGCCACACTAATGAAAGCCCCACATAATTTTCTGACAAAATTGTCCATACTAGGTACCTATAGGAGAAGATCGTCGAATGCAATAAGGCCGCCCATTGTTTGCGCTACATATTTCAGTTTTCTATCTCAATCGGGTAATAGTCGCTAAAGTATACTCGTATAGGTTTTGTTGTTAATTTTCAGGTAAAGAGCTGACTAAAGAACTTGATCAAATTAAATTTAAAATATTTAGGCACTAAGTATTAACGCGTAAGAAAAACAAGTATCTACAATCTTAACAAAAAAATCAATAAATCTAAGATTCTATATAACCGTAGTATAATCGTATGCAGCTCTTAATTTTTCAAGTAAATAGTGCACTGGCATTATTTTGTATTTTAATCTCTGAGACCAAAATGACATTATGTGAGTTGTCACACTTGTCAAAACACATGTCAATTTAGTCTTAGAGCGTTTTCACATTTTCCGATCCGATATCGGGGTAAGTAAAATGTATGAAATATGTACCTGTCTTTCATATTGTCCGGCCCGATATCGGATATCGGAGCACGGCATTTCATACATTTTACTTAAGTACCCCGAAATCGGATCGGCGTCCGACACCGATATCGGATCGGATAATGTGAAAACGCTCTCAGGGATTAAGAAACTGAGTTTAGTCGATCAAGTAAAGGGCTATCAGCAGACCATATGCATTTGACTAGCGATGTGCGATGGAGAGAAGTTTTATTCGATAGTTCGAACATCTCGATGGTTCTCGATTGTTTCGACTTTGACTCGAGTCCAAATCGGTCTGTTATTACGACTGTCGCACTTAGAGCATTTATGGTGCAATTTCATTAGTCGATAGGGCCCGCATGCGGGGTGCGAGAGATTTCTGGAACGCATGCCACAGGGCCCGCATTCGGGGAACCGTTTTCATTAGTCGATAGGGCCCGCATGCCGGGTGCGAGAGATGTTTGGAATGCGTACCACAAGACCCACATTCGGGGACCCGTAGTCGGTATACCGAACATGTATCGACTTGGTAACTTTCATTGGTTGTTATCCCGCATGCGGGGACTCCCCGCATGCTGTATACCGAACGAGTTAACGACTAATGAAAATGCGCCATTAAAGCTGTCGCATGGCGCGTTCATTCGCGACTTGTTCCTTGATGATTTAGTTTTGATTGAGAATGACTGATTCATACAACCTAGCGGTCGAATCTGTTGACTCGAAACAATTGAAAAACATCTCGATTATTTCGTAGAACGGCGAGTCGATGGTTGAATCGCTAGTTAATTTTAACAACTCCAATTCTTTTGATAGTTATTAAAATATCTCGGGATCGCCCACCGCTACATCCAGCTATGCGTACGCAAAAGCGGCTTGCACAACCAACTTAACAGAATGAACCTTTCCATTTTCTCCGTAGTCTGTCCTTAAGCTAAACCAATGGGTTAACAGGAACGAAAATTATCAACAGGCAGAAAGAAGCTCTCAGTACTGCTAGCATCTTTGCCATCAAAACTAGTTTCTAGAAGTTTCACTCCGTTCTCGTTCTCACAACACTTGGGGAAAGGCGCTAAACAGTCAGTTTTATAGACAAAAGATTTGCTATAGTTCTCTTTGGACCGTTCTTGGTTGTTGTTAGCCGTGGACCTGTGGCCACGACTCCTGCCTCAGAGCTTCGAAGAACCGTTGTTGAGCAGCCGGATGCTGCTCTCGCGGCCGACGCTGGTCCTGTCAAAATAAATATAAACTGTAGGTAGCTGTAAGTAAAAAACGTGTGTTAATAGATAATTCCAAAGTAAGGCCTTTAGAGGACCAGGGTGTAAAGTTCCATTTATACCCACCACCGTTAAAAAGGGAGGATCCATCGACCAGAAGGGTATTTTATCTGGTTCGGGTTGTTGCATTTTGGGCTGCTGTGTATGTTTTAATCGCGCAGAGAACTCTAATATCGTGATGCAGAATTTTGGATTTTAGTTCCTATCTGGCGTCATAGATGTCGCTACACGTTTCTTGCCCGCGCTAGACTTGGTTTCTTTAACTATTTTCAATTATCAATACCCATCATTTCAATAATTAAAAATGCACGTTCAACACTAATATGGTGTCTTTTTATTGAGGCTTCATCGTTCGAAGGATCCCAGTAAATAACTCCTCTCATTCCAATTAAAGTGAGAGGAAGTGTCAAGATTTAACTCACCAGTGTTTTTAATTCTAATGCGTTTTAGAACAGCGGTAGTCCTAGCATGGCACGCCGTTCAGGTAAATCAGAAAATATTATTTTTATTTTGGGATGGCAGCGCACCTGCGATTTCAGTGCACTGACTATTTACCATTGACTATTAGGTGGAGATTGTGACGAAACCGGCATGTCCTAGAACCACACATTCGAACACATGTGACATCCACCAATCCGCAATGGGCCCGCGCGGTGGATTATGCCCCATTCCCTCTCCAAGAGAGGAGGCCTGAGTCCCAGCAGTGGGAACATTATAAGGCCTATAATGCTAATTAGGTGGAGAACCTATTTACTCGCTTCCCATTGCTGTAAATACGTACGTTCTAGGCACCATGCTGATGTTTGTTTTCCTGCTAGAGTGCAGTCTTCTCGACGTGGACAATGAGAGAGAACCCCTCGGCCCGTGCGTCGAGCTGCTTCGGCATAAGAGGTACCTGGAAATGGGAGTGACGATTATGAAACTATTTGTTATACGAGGCTGTTGTAGTAAGGGTTGCAGGAATGTTTGAAGGGCTGCGGAAATGTTCGAAGAATTACCGTGGCCCTGGGGTCTTCTGAAGTAACATGGTGGTTTTGGTCAGTAAAACTCTGACAACCTCTTCAGTATTCGATGACTGAACTAGTGCTTAAATGCGATCTCACCTGATGGTAAGCAGATGAAGCTATAGGTATGATAATCGTTGATGGTGAGGCGCACTAGTTTATTAAGAGCCTATTCACTCTAGCCTTCAAGACACACAAATTATAATCGGACGGGAAGACCGCAGCAGGCCAATTTGGGCGTTTTCAAGGCTAAAGTAGGCTCTTAATAAACTAGTGCGCCTCAACATCGACGATTGCATCACTGCTTACCATCAGGTGGGATCGCAGTCAAACACTAGTTTATAACCATTAACAAAAAAAAAGTCAACTTCGAGCTCATTTAGAAAAATCGATGCTTTGTTAGAAACTAAAAAAATAATGTAAGTAATCAATGTTTAGTCCCTATTACAATTAGGGATGCACCAACGTTTACCTTCTTACATAGCAACAAAAATAATCTTTTCGTAGTCTAAGGGCCTATTTCACCACCTATGATTAAGTTGCCAATATCTTACTTCGCAGATAATTTCATACAAATTCTGTTCCATTTTTGAATTTATTCGGAAAGTAGTGGCTACTCGGACATTGTGAAACAGGCCCTTATCGTTTTTAGGATTCCGTACCCAAAGGGTAAAACGTTATTAAGACCCCGGTGTTCGTCCGTCCGTCTGTCTGTCCGTCTATCACCAGGCTGTATTTTATAAACCGTGATTGCTATACAGTAGTTCACAGATACTATATTTCTGATACCGCCATAGCAAAAAAAATAAAAAATCGTAATAAAATAAATAATTAAGAGGGGCTATATAAAATATGTTGTTTTTGCAACAGACTGTACGGAACCGTGCGCGGGTTCGACTCGAATATGGCCAGTTTTTTTAAAATTAGAAATCAGTATTGATTGATTGATGGTTTACCTATTAAAGTGTTTCCTGAAGATGCCACTGGTGCAGTAGAGTGCTATGGGGTTCACGCAGCTGTTGAGGAACGAGAGGCAGAAGCCGATGATGCGCAGCGCGTGCCACCAGCCGTTGTAGTCCTCTTGTGCTGTTGGACTGAGGACAACGAAGGCCTATATCTTACATGTATCTTTAAAGGTTTTTTCCCAATGTAATAAATGCGCTTAAGCATAATGGCGCAATTTCATTAGTCGATAGGGCCCGCATACGGGGTGCGAGAGATTACTGGAACGCGTGCCACAGGGCCGGCATTCGGGGAACCGTAAACGGTATAACGAACATGTTACTTTCATTGGTTGTTATCTCGCCTGCGGGGACTCCCCGCATGCGGTATACCGAACGAGTTAACGACCAGTGAAATTGCGCCATAAAGGTTTTTTCCCACTGTAATAAATGCGCTTAAGCATAAGCGTAATCTGATTTATAATGTTCCCACTGCTGGGACTCAGGCCTCCTCTCTTTGCTCTTTTCACCCCCTTTTTTCCTTTTGCCTTGTGGGAGATCTGGACTCTAAACTAAGCTCAGGCCTGTATTTTAGAGCTCCCCCTCAATACATCACAAATTAAAACAGTCAACTTGCATGAGTGTGTGAGCGTGCTATATGCGTGTGGGCATATTAATAGGATGGGTGTATAGTGTATACATACAGGGTTAAGGTACAAGTTGGTAGCGGACGACATGAAGCTGCAGCAAACGACGTGTCGCAGCGACACTACTGGTTTCTACGTATTTCTATGAAATTCCTTCCGTAGGCGTAGTTAGCGACATGAAGCTAGCGACGCGTCGTCGAGCTGCAGACGGCAGTGTCGTCCGACCGCAGATCAGTAGTGCCGCTGTCGCCAGAGCAACGACACGTCGAGCGTATTAATAACAAGTCATCATCGTCTTCTTCTTGTTTCACGGAGCACTCGGCACCAACTAGATGCCATCTGCTGTTGCCGTTTCGAAATCAAGACTGCAGCGACATGACGCAACAACGTGTCGTGACGACATGAAGCGAAGACATGTCGTCTGCTGCTGCTGCGTGCAGTCGGCTACCAACTTGTACCTTTATTTGTAAAACACCGATAACCTCTCAGGACTATGTCACTATCATCACAAACAACAACCTTTGTTCTATACTTTTAAAAAAGTTATTTAAGTGTTCGCAATTACCCCATTCCCCTCTACTTCTTGCTCCCCCAAGTGGTCAGGATGGTTACAAACCGATTAAATTCAGAATTGAGGTTCGTGAGCATATTCGTAAGAAGTTGGCAGTAGTCTCATCACAACGTTAATGTTTCTCTGGTTGTCGATTTGGATTTATTTTCGGAGTATTTATATCTATGTATAATATATATATATATTTATTTTATTGAGTTATGTATAAATTATATTTATATTGTGTTGTATCTTGTTTCTTTTTGTATATTTTTCAGTATAAATTTTTCCTATCTTTTATTGCACCTACCACTAATATTCTCTGCATTACCCAAAGGTTTACTGGTAGAAAATGCCTAAGGCATTAAGTCCGCCTTTGTGCCTTTGTGCAAAAAGTGTTAAATAAATAAATAAATACTTATCCCTGTCATATGTATGTTTATCAGTTGTCTAGTACCCATAACACAAGCTCTGCTTAGCTTGGGACTAGATGGCGTTGTGTGAAAGTTGTGGAATATTATTATTATTATTTCATTTATTTTTCATTATAACATATTTTATACATTTTTAAATATTTTTACAAAAACTAAAAAAAAATATTTAAAAATATTATATTATTTATTATTATTATTATATGCCCTATATTTCTGAGGATCTTGGAGCTTACCAGTAGTAAAACCACATCATGAAGACATGAGAGGGAAGGAAGCACGCAGCGAATACAAGAACAAACGCCAATACCGTGACAGCAACCTTTCTTCTCGCCCGCATCTGAAAACATATAGAAACAAAATGAATATAGTCCGTCTAATGAAAGCGCGACCTGAGAAAAAGAGGTTAAATCCAAAAAAAAATTATGTGGTATTACTAACTAGTAGGAGAATCATGTCTTGACATTTCACAATTTTTTTTATTTCCTACATTTGTGGCTGAAAAATTTAAAAAAAAACGCCAGGTCGCACTTTCATTAGACGTACTATACCTACATTTTCATTCCGTAATCTATCATTCAAAGTTACACCACACCTAATTGGCAGGAATAATGTGTACAGTGTTTGTTCTACTTTCATAATTTATTTTATTTATGCTTTACACTTAGCTTTTTTGATCACATGATTGAATTTAAATTCTGACTGAAACCCTTCAATCTATATCAATATTATAAAGAGGTAAAATTTGTAAGTTTGTATGTAGGGGGTAATCTCTGGAACTACTGGTTCGATTTGAAAAATTCTTTCAGTGTTAGATAGCCCATTTATCGAGGAATGCTATAGGCTATATACCATCACGCTACGACCCACGGGAGCGGAGCAGTAACGAAAAATGCGGGTGAAACCGGATAGCTAGTGTTGAATAAATGGGTTTTCCAGTTCATCAAAATATACTGTCGTACAGACTTGTATTGTTGTAGGCTGTAGACTTGTGTCGTAACAGACTTGTCTTGAAAATAATGTCACGAAATTGATCCAAACAGTCGTCGTGGCACTGGATCGCAAGGACAAACTGTAGAAGTGTTCCCAGTTTCTGGGCTGGGTTTTAAAGTAATTAAAAATCTAACACTATAACCTCTCACTCTATGCGAGACGTCATAGTGCCCCGTGGATACTCAGAGCGGGAGAAGTTATCTAAAATTGTATTTATAAATCTCCTTATCAAGTTGATGGAATTTACGAATTTGATTTAATGAATTGAGTTCCAAACACGATAGCAAACCATGTTACTTTCTTCCACCCTAGCTTCAAAACAAGGACATCGCTTCATAAAATACCGTTACAAAGCAACAGAATTAAAAAAGAACAGGTACCTGTCTCTGCGTCCCCTGCATTTCCCCCGGCACGTTCTGTACGCTGAGCACCAGATGCCGTGCCATGAGGATGTAGAACAGAGCTATGACAGCCAGCGGCAGGGAGTAGTACACCAGGAACCGCATCAGCACGATGCCCCGAGGGTATCCCTCACCCCACTCCACTGGATATGGATAACATACTAGGAACTGGAAAAGATGAGAGAAGTTTTGGTTAGAGGTCAGCATTAACAGCTGCGAGTCCCCTGGACCTCAAGTCTGCTATTAGTATTGTATCAGAATTGTCGATCGAACTTGTCAAAATCAACAATTATGAAGCCAATGCTTTATAATTGTTGATTTTGACAAGTTTGGTAGTCTACTATTTGTTAGACTACCAGATTATTCTGATACTATTCTAAGAGCAGGCTTGAGGCCTCGGTCTGTGGTCGAGGGTTATTGGTGCCACTGGCGAGCAAGGTCCTTACATCCCCCATCAACAGATATCGTCTGTTTTGCGCCCTGACCCCGTCGACTGATGGGGTTGAAAGGTACGCTGTACGTACGATGGTCATCGCGTTCTGGAGGACCTTGGCAGAGTTGTGGGAATCTGATGGATGCAGATGGAGGACCGGTCGTTGTGGTGATATGTCCAATAGTGGACATCTTTCGTCTGTAATGATGTCAAGCGATGGCTTTTGGCTGCGGCTACAGGAAAACGTTAGATTATTATTATATTATTTATTTATTTTATTTTATAGAAGGCTTACAGACTAATAGTGTGAAATGGTATACAGAGAATAATGCATTCCAATGGCTAATTACAAGCCTCCACAAATAGATACAAAAATCGATTAAAAAAAAACAAAAAAAAAAGTAACACTAACAGTCTTATATGTATGTCTAGTGAGCAAGTTAGAGAAGTTCTCTAACTATTGAAAAACTTCTTTGCCAACTTCTTTGCTATTATGCAAGAGTATCGACAAAAGTAACGTCCCACCTTCATCCCACACTAAGAACCAACCCATCTTCCATATTTTCTTTGTGTAAACTTTCCATAATTCCCGTCGGGTTTTCCCTAATTTCCCATGTGAGTTTGCCTTTTATTCCCGATGAGTAGCGTTTCCGTTCAACCGTACTAATCCTGGCGGGCAAGAGTTTTGGGAACTCGCTCGTAAGATGATTGATTAAGAAAGTGGTATGGACAGTTACGGGTTCTCAGATTAAATATTCTCTCCTTTTGGCCTTCGTCGAAGTTGGGCAAAAATATCAACAGGGTAATTTTGTAAGGTAGATTTTATATGGTATACGAGTATATTTTATGTGACGATTTTGGCTTGAATACAAAGTCCTTTAAATCATGTCTTTTTATGAATAGTTAATTTCAGACAGTCAGACAGACAGCTATACTAAATTTGTTATAGGATGATGTCGGTGACAACTGTCAGATTTATACAATGTAGCTATCTATCCTTTTTTCTTATCTATTGCTGCATATTTTCGTTCTGTTGTCTTAACCCAACTCATGCTATGTAAAAAAGACTATAGTGGAGTCTTAGTAATAGGGTACCGTTTTTCCAGCGATGTCCGAAAATCGGGACATGCACAGTTTAAGTTTTTTAGATTTTTCGATTTGTTCGAAGGAGTCATATACCATTGTCTGCACTTGTAGCATACAGACGTGCTCAGTAGCAATATTTAGCTTCATAAAATAATATCAGTGACCTTCTTTTTGTTTGCATTATTTTTTGCCTAGTGTGTAATTTAGTAAATACAATGAAAACGTAGAATAAGTGAATTAATTATAAACAAAATGGACAACAGCCCGTATTTAAGAGATCGAGTCAATGTCGCTGCCTCTCCAGCGAAGACGATGGTACAAAATCCAGCCCAATCTGATCTCTCAATCGAAGCCGTTTCAACATCCGAGATACAAAGATGGATGTCAGCCATTGAGCAGCAGGTTTGCTCTATTACATCGGAAGGAAAACTCAATTCGGAGCAGAAATTGAAAGTTTAAAACTTGTGCTGTAAAATAGGATATTGCACCTCACAGATGGCAGTCCTTTATCAATCCCTAAAGCAGAAAGCAGTCCAAGTGCGCATCCTCAATGAAGATTTTATGGAGAAGTGCAACTTGACAGACCACATATTGGACCTCACGAAAACAATCAAGGACTCAGGCACTGTTTCGTTTGTCGACATGGTGAAGAAGGAATCAAGTGATTTTATTCGTCCGAACAATTTGAACTCTGTGGCCATTTATACCAACAACAAATTAAAGTCCAGTGACGAAACAAAAGTCCTTGTGCAAAAGATGATACGACCAGATCAAGTCAAGCTTCATATACGTGGTGTCCGTAAGACCAAAAATGGAGGCGTCATAATCAGCACAGAGACGAAAGATGACGCGGAAAAAATTAAGAACGCAGTCCAGCAATCTGCATTCGGCCTTACCGCCGACGAACCCAGCAAGCGCAAACCCCAGATCGTTATTGTAGGAGTGCCGTCCTCACTGACTGAAACTGAAGTCTACAGGTGCATTTATGAACAGAATATTGCCGAAAAAATTCCAAGGATTTCCATGGAGTCTTTTTTGACCTTGGTTAAATTACGTCACAAATCGGGGAAGAGGGATTCGCAGACTTGTAACTACGTGATTGAAGTTCCAGCCAACATACGGAAAGCTCTAATTTCCAGGTCAAGGGTTTTCATAAATTGGACGTCCTGCCCTGTCAGGGACTTCACCCTGGTTACAAGATGTTATAGATGATAGCACTATTGACATGCGGCAAAAACCTGTAGAGAGGTCAACTCGACGTGTGGCCACTGCGGTGAGACAGGACACTCGCTGTCCGAGTGTGCAAAGAAAGGGGACTCACCGAAATGTGCCAAGTTGCACATCTCGCTTCAAAAAGCCCTCTAACCATAAAACTGGAGACGCTGAATGTCCTGCTAGGAAAATAGCGGAATGTAGATATATTAACTCTATAGACCTCCACAACCCATTAACTGGGATAACACGGTACTTCATGGCAAGACTGGAGTCAGATTTACTGTCTTCTGACTAACCGTAACGACTGCCAAAGATCTACAAATGACAGCCGAAGCCCACGGCTTAACGTGCTTTCCGAGGCACGGAGGAAACTCGTTATGGTATGATGGTCACCCATCCACAGACCAACCTTAGCAAGCGTTGCTTAACCTTGTAGATCGACCCGTGCGGCTGTGACGGCACAGACACATAATCGTATATAGTTTTCTAATTATTCGGGTTGAAATGGTGTGACACGAGTTATAACCCAATTCGAAGCCCAAACTAATCCTCTCTGGGCTTGGTAAGCTCCACAGAACTATTTAAATCCGACGAATTATAATTTATTACTGTCTCTACGGAATAGTTGGCAAATTACTTTAAATTTGATTTTTAACACTGTTTGATTGGCTGTGTGTAAAATAGGGGCTTATTATAAGTTAAAGCGGAATAAAATAAATTTTATTGTTACCAACATAGTAACACAACTTTTTACACAAGTCTATGAGCGCAATATCTCTTTTGTCACTGACAGAAATATTATAAATTGACGCTTGAAAGGCAATAATTTCTAAAGCGACATGCAACACAAATACCGAAAATGAGTTAAACATACCAAAAAGTCATTTTTTTTCTGCGTCGTTTGATTAGATATTTGTTGCTTAGATATTTTTGCTTTTCAAGCGTCGAAATATAAAAGCAATATTTGAATAAACTGAAAGTACTTATTATAAAACCAGCTAAGTACGAGTCGCTCTCGCGCATGAAGGGTCCCGCGCCGTCTGTACCAAAAAGGTAAATAGTACGTTTTTTTTGTATGGGTGAGACGGCCACAATATTATATTTTATGCTGTTTTTAGTATTTGTTGTTATAGTGGCAACAGAAATACAGCATCTCTGAAGACGATGGATAACGGAGTTATAGCAATAGGGTCCCGTTTTTATTCTTTAGGTATGGAACCCTAAAATGGTTGCAGTCTGCAATATAATTATACTGCTACTGTATACTGGTTTTGTATAAATTTTATAGCATAGCATAAGCCTAATAATGTTCCCACAGCTGGGACTCAGGACTTCGCTGGGGCTGGGGCTCTACGGGATGGAATGGGCCGTAATCTACCATGTGGGCCCATGCTCTCAAAACAATATCAATCATATTAATTATTATTGTAAAACATCTTGGAGCTCCTGAACTAACATAGATTAAGTGGTAGGTACTAACAAATAATGTGGACCGAAGTTGTCTTGAAATTAAAAAATAATTATTATTTTTAAAACGGAGGAGGAAAACATCGTGAGGAAACCGGTATGTCCTAGAACCAAAAAATTCGGAGACGTGACATCCACCAACCCGCATAAATTATATCTATACTAATATTATAAAGAGGTAAAATTTGTAAGTTTGTATGTAGGGGGTAATCTCTGGAACTACTGGTCCGATTTGAAAAATTCTTTCAGTGTTAGATAGCCCATTTATCGAGGAATGCTATAGGCTATATACCATCACGCTACGACCCACGAGAGCGGAGCAGTAACGAAAAATGCGGGTGAAACCGCAGGGGACAGCTAGTATTTAATAGAGTGCGTCTAATGAAAGCGCGACCTGGAGTTTTTTTTTTTTTTTTATTTAATTGGCAACATTATTCAGCCGCAATTGTAGTAAATAAAAAAATTGTGAAGTATCAAGACATAATTCTCCTACTAGTTAGTAATACCAGATACATGTTTTTTTGGATTTAACCTCTTTTTCTCAGGTCACGCTTTCATTAGACGGACTATAAGAATTACCATGACCCTGGAATGCAATGAATAACTGAAGGTTCACAGGTGGGTTTTATGTCGTAAAAGTTTGACATTCCCCCTTGCTCTACCAAGAGTGGGAAATGATGAATGAGATACCTATCTCGGGAATTCCGCATTAAAAAGAAAAAAAAGTTCTGCAGTTAAACATTTGAACTGCGATTTGCTAAACCCATTAACAGCACGTGTTTTCAACGCTTGCAAGTTGCGACCAAAGCTAGTTGGAAACTTTCTTAATTCTTAATTCTTTATTGTAAAGAAAAACTATATTAAGTACAGTGACTTTTACAATGCATGTACAAAGGCGAGCTTAACACAACAATGAGTTTTCTCCCAGCAAACTTTAGTGCTGGACAAAGTCTAAGCACCTTAATATATGGCTACTTTTAGGTCTAAGTGACACACGTTTGTATAATATTATAAAAGCGAAATTTTGTGTGTGTTGGTCGATGTTTGTCACTTCTTTAAACTCGAACATCTGAACAGATTTTATGAAACTTAATCCCTGCTTAAATCATGCCCTGGAACAGCACACACATATCCTTGTGTATGTCATAAAGAATGTATTTGTCTGTTTGTTACCTTTTCACATCTTAATGGCTGAAAGGATTTGGATAAAACTCGGCACACAGGGTAGATCATGTAATAAGTTCCGTTTTGGGTTTTTTTTCTGTTAGGGTCATCATCAGAATGACTTCTCCCGCTCTTGGGCGGAGCGGGAGGGCTTGTCAGACTCTTACTGACTAAACCCCTACCCCGTTCCTTCGTTGCCTTCGATCTGGGGGGGACTCGGTGTCAACCTTTCGGAATACCACGTGTTCCCCAGAGGCTTCGGCCCTGCCGGGCCCCTACAGTTTGCTGACATCTCGACATCTCGGCTCGGTGCAGATTATTTCCAGACTGCTGGATGGCGAGCTACCCAGTGCTCGCCGTCCGCGGACCCGCGCCTACGGTGGTCGGAAATCGGGATCGGGATCTCGGTGGCGGCGGCGTGAGGACCGTTCCCTCTCGCGGTCAGCAGCCTCCTTCACGAGCTTTACTGCTTCGCAGAAGGAGGCGACCGCATGCCACCCCTCCTCGAAGTTCCGTTTTGGGTGAATTCACTTGCAGAAGTGAGATATTAGCATAGCTCATGACGTCTTACTGCCAATTTCTTCATTCAAAGTAACAGTCAAAGTAACGTCATAAAGTAATAATAACGGTTAAATTTGTATCTTGCTCGTGGCTAGATAATAACAGCCGCACGGCGGGCTGATTATGTATGAAACAGCGATCAGCAAACAATTCGCAATCATCGCGCAGTCGACGCGCGATCAATCGCTTAACGTCAAAAAGATCCGTATTATCTAAAAATGGATTGCTGATCGCTCGCCGATTGTTACCATGCACTTATTGCTGCGACCACAGCGCCAACAGCAATTGAGTAACAATTTGGAGAACTAATTTATTGTCAAACTACGAGTTAAAAACTTACAGCCATTTAACCCGCCGCCGGTACTCGCGTCTCCTTTTAAGTTACCAACAGTCGCGCACGGGTCGAAAAGACCCAGACTTTTAATGTATTGTTTTTAATAACTTAATTAAGTTTCGGGATTATTTGTAAATTATTTTGAAAGAGGATAACAAAACTTAAAAATAATAAATGTTTATTATTTGGACATAAAAAGTAATATAAATCACAAAATTCAAGAGATCACTGCAAAATCTTACTTTTTACGTTATAGGAACAAAAAAATAACTTAAACTTTTTTTATTTAACCTATAAACATAAAAAAAAATATTTTTTTTATCATAAATATAAGTAAACTTCTAAATAGTGGTAAAATATTAATTTTAAAACGTAGCATATTTTTATAATCAGTCTCCAAATTACACGTAAAGATCTACTATAAAATAGTTCATTTTTTTATTTTTCTACGCCAATTTTACAATAGTTTTACCTTAGTTTTCCTTCATTTTTGATTATAAATTGATACATATAAATGTAGTATGATCTCTACATATATAAGTATTGCAAAATTGGCATTGCGTTTTGGTTTTTCTCATCAAGGAGTTTATCTTCACCACTCTGACAGTAATCTGAATCGTAATTATCATTATCCAAATGGTCTTCAATTTCTGACGAAATTCCACCTTCAATGTCTTCCTCTTCTCCTCGCATGCGCTGGCTGGACGTCGTCAAGTCCGACATGAGAGCCAATGGCCTTACTGTCAAGGATGTAGAAGATCGGGCAAAATGGAGCAAGCTAAGCCGGAAGGCGGACCCTGGCAAAAGCCGGGACTAACGCCAAGTTGAAGAATGTCTTCCTCTTCTAATATAGTTGCTATTTTCCAGTCAATCAAACGATTTGACGACATATTTACAAAGAAATAAAATCAAAATAATATTTTTGAAACAAAAAATACACTAACACATTACGTCGCAAAAGGGTCAATACCGACCCATTCTCACTTTACACCTTCTTACTATCTAAATGCTGCACGGGAAGTGGCTGAAGTGAGGTGTGCGGATAGCCTGTGAACCCACTTAAAGGTACTTAATGCGACGATATGAATGAATTAATACAAAAAGAGTTATTGCACAAAAACTAAAGTACTGGGTCTTTTTGACCCAGGCGCGACTATCCACGGGTTAAAGATGTCGAACAGATCTGATTGTTTTGGAAAAGAAAAAAAAGTTGTAACTTAAAATTCACTTCAATCCACTTGAACTTTACTAAAAATAGCTTTGTGTCGACCATAAGATGGATAAAGGAATGAAATCAGTGTTTACTTGGACTCCAAACGATATCCTACTGCTATGTCAACAAGTTTTAAAATAATATGATATTATTTTATTTTATATGTGTTAGTGCAATAAAGTTACTTTGAAGAGTAAAAGTACTTTATCCTGTTTGGACTATCTGGCAGAAAATACCACTTTAGTCAAAGGTGTTGGCCTTGGTTCAAGGTCTAAGGAAACTTAAGACAGGCAAATTTATAATATGTTGGTTGAATACACTAAATAAAGTCTTTTAAAGCACACACAATAAGTTGAAATGTTAATTAAACACACGCTGCAGATATAACTACACAATTTAACTAATAAAATACTCGATATAGCAAGCTAATTTTTATTGGCAATCAGAGAGCGATAAGCAAGCGATCAACAATCAAAGAAATGGTTAACGCAATTTGACAGCTAAATTTGCTTGCCGATCGCTGTCGCATCGCTGTCAAAAACCATACGTAATACGAAGTAAAACGCTATCGCTAGGGATTCGAGTGCAACAATGCACATTTTAGTTAGTTGATTGCTCCATAGAGGCAGCACGGTCGCTAGATTGCTATCGCGTGGTTTTCGCTAATACGTAATACGAATTTGCGATTGGAGAGCAATTTTTGTGCAATTTTTGCTATCGCTCGGCTTTTGCAAGATACATAATCAGCCTACCTTCAAGGTTAAGCAATGCTTGCCAAGGTTGGTCTGTGGATGGGTGACCATAACGAGTTTCCTCCGTGCCTCGGAAAGCACGATAAGCCGTAGTTCCCGGCTGTCATTTGTAGATCTTTGGCAGTCGTTATGGATAACGTCAGAAGCCAGTAAATCTGACTCCAGTCTTGCCATGAAGTACCGTGTTACCCTAGTTAATGGGTTGTGCAGGTCTGGTAGGCAGCCGCTCCTCGTAAAATACTGGTATTCAGCTAAATCCGGATTGACTGGAAGCCGACCCCAATATAGTTGAGAAAAGGCTAGGCAGATGATGACAATTTTAACTGTTAGTTTTGTCTGTTAAATCCAAAGTCACTGTCATTTTGACAAAATTGTCTAGGTTCACTTATCGGTTCGTTTATCCCCTACATTTTATTTTAGTCGACTTTTAATTTAGCTGTCACTTGAATGCAAAACATTGACAAGATGACATTTCCTATTGACAACAGTAATGGTCAAGGAAAAGTTATTACTTTAGTTTTAGCTTTTGTGAAGAAATTGGCCGTTAACCTGTAGGACCCCGTGGCACGTGGCACTGGAATAATGGCGGTCCCCACGGGGCCCCACAGGTTAATAGTGTACCTACCTGTGTAGTGGGGTTGACGACGAATGCTCGTACGTATGAGCCAACGTACGCAGGCGTGGCCAGCAGAGCCGCCAGGATCCAGATACCGATCGCAGTCGCCACCGTCAGCCTTGTAGCGCGTTTACTGCCTCCTGAAAAAAAAAACAACTTCATTGATGGACGGAAGGTTATGAAGAGTACTAATAGTAATACTGTGACTATAATCAGACTTATAATTTTATCAGGCCTACTCTCTAGGAGAGGGAACGATCCGTATTGTACAGGGCAGATTGGTGGAGGTCATATGTCTTTGATTTTTTCGTTTTTGTGCATGCCCTCACTCACTCACAGTGTTTACTTCACCGTTTTGAGAGCAGTGGTGATGAAATGCGCTAGGCTTGGTTTGAAAGTTGTTTCGAACTTTCTAGGTGTGCATTTATCATTAACATAATAAACACATATCTTGAAAGTAGTAGCTAGCCTGGTACGAAGAAGTTATTATAGTATATACACAAATGTGTGCAAACACAGGTGTGCACTCTCTTTTCCTTATATTCTTACAGTCCGTCGAGATGGCTATCTGACACGACCTGGGAGATATCAGGTGCAGGATCAACGGCTTTACGTGTTTTCCGAGATGCTACAGAGAAATTCTTCATTGGGAACCCGTATAAAATGTTTTACTCATATAGGAATTTAATCTAGGATCCCCAGGAACTTCATTAAAACTACAAGAAACATCAGGGTCGTTGAGGTTAAAATAAGTGAAAAATTTAAGAAAATGTATGAATATAGGATGTCTATTTTATTATTAATAAAATACAGCCACTTAATAATACGTCGTTCGCTAGAAACTGCTCAATAACATAATGTTGGAAGAATCAAAAGCCAGCGTTTTCAATCATTTTCATTTTTATTCAGTCAAACAGATGGATAATGGAGTATTTATGTATTAGTAATAAAGACCCGTTTTTACCCTTTAGCTATGGAACCCTAAAAATAGGAAAAAAAAGGGTGGTACCTACGTCAGCGTTGCATACGTTTTCAGAATACTACTAACTAATAGAAGTTCTATTTCCCTATAAATTGCCCTTAATGTTATGATTTCCCTGACGCCCGCATGGGAAGGTATCTCTTCCATCCGTGACGTACAGTCGACTGAACATACAATGAAATGATCTGCATGATATTAGCCTGAGGGTCTGTGGGGTACAACTACAATGGCCTCTAATATACGGTTATATTATAATGTAGGAAATACTCGTATGAAATGATGTGAATTTAATGCTGAGATTTCGAATTATACGAGTAATTTGAGGAGCTCGTGGCTAGATAATAACAGCCGCACAGGTTGATCTTCCAGGTTAAACAACGCTTGCCAAGGTTGGTCTGTGGATGGGACCATCTTAACATAACGAGTTTCCTCCGTGCCTCGGATAGCACGTTAAGCCGTAGGTCCCGGCTGTCATTTGTAGATCTTTGGCAGCCGTTATGGATAGTCAGAAGCCAGTAAATCTGACTCCAGTCTTGCCATGAAGTACCGTGTTTACCCAGTTAATGGGTTGTGGAGGTCTGGTAGGCAGCCGCTCCTCGTAAAATACTGGTATTCAGCTAAGTCCGGCCTGACTGGAAGCCGACCCTAATATAGTTGGGAAAAGGCTAGGCAGATGATGTTGACTAATACTTGTATAGCTTGCTAATAGGTGCTCTTGGGGCTGTCTCGCTTCTGTAGCGCGGCAAGGATGTTTGCCGAGGCGCGTGTTGATTGTTTCCACACTATAATGCGCAAAAGATGCACGTCCTTGGTGCGTAGGGTGCGAGCCAGCCACAATAGCTATCCTGAGAGCAGCTTTTTCCGACCGATTTGACTGTCAGTAGGTGAACCATTGCTGTATGGTTCATCTGCTGATTAACGTAAAAATATTATTTTAGTAAGGGCCTATTTCACCACCTATGATTAAGTTTCGAGTATCTTATTTGGCAGATAATTTCATTCAAATTCTGTCACATTTTTGAATTTATTCAGTGAGTAGTGCCTACTCGGACATTGTGAAACAGGCCCTTAATGTTGAATGTGTTTGAATTATTGTAATGTATTGAGATTGATTATTGATTTTTATTATGTTCTATTGTTTGTAATTTATATGGGTGTAAAGGCCTGAAATAAATTATTTATTATTATTAATACTAGGAATTGCTTCTCGTTTTGTTTATAGTAACTGCTTTTACAAACATTCCCTCTCACTCCGTATTATAAGAAAAAGTCTGCCAAGTGTTCCTCCCTCCATTCAGAATGAAACGAGCTTTTTAATACAGTTGCTCAAAAAGTGGCGTATTGCAGGGACGTATAGCGTTTGGGAAGTGGGCTATTACACACTCGTGCTTTTTCTTTACCATTCCCGAACTCGTGCGTTCTCTTTCCCAACTGTCAAAATAATGTCTATTAAAAAGAAGAAATCAACCACGAAGTTTTTACTAAAAAAAAGTTTTTAGTGCAAATATTTCTAAAAAGAAGCTACTAATTTGTTTCAATAGGTATCAAATTTAATGAGTTTGATTGAGGTTTTTTTTTTTTTTTTTTTTTTCCGGTAGGGGAATCTCACTCTTGGGCGGAGCGGGAGGGCGTGTCAGACTCTTACTGACTAAACCCCTACCCCGCTCCTTCGTTACCATCGATCTGGGGGAAACGGTGACAACCTTTCGGATACCGTGTTCCCTAGAGGCTTCGGCCCTACCGGGCCCCTACAGTTTGCTGACATCTCCTTGAGGCGCGCGTGGAACAGAACGCGCCGTCGACGACTAGGCTCGGTCCAGATTAATTACCAGACTGCCGGACGGCGAGCTACCCAGCGCTCGCTATCCGTGAGCCCGCGCCTACGGTGGTCGGAAATCGGGATCGGGATCTCGGCGGCGGCGGCGTGAGTTCCGTTGCCTCACGCGGTCGGCAGCCTCCTTCGCTAACATTACTGCTTGAGTTTGATTGAGGTTGGGTTTCATTTCATGTCATCTCATTAAATTTCATTTTCATTTCATATTAATAAAAAAATCTACTGAAGACTGGCTGTAGGGCTTAGTTCCCTTTGCTGACCCAGAATGGGTGAAGAAAAAAAAAGTCTCTGCTTATAAGCAGAGACTTTTTTTTTACGGTTGGCGCCATTTTGATTAGTTAGTGAGTTTATTGTGTTTTTATTATTTCATTAAATTGCTTCGTTTTTTCGCAACTGTATTAAAAATAGTCGTTCAGGACACGTGCGGAACCGTCATTGCAACTTGTTCCTACTGTCAACCCTCACCTTCGGCTGCGCCTCGGCTCGGGTAGACATTTGTCGGAAATCTTTGCAATGACAGGCTTTCCGCACTTGTAATGAAATATACTATTTTATTGATTCCCATTCTCCATAGAGATTTAATACATTCGAAAATATAATATATTTCTGACTGACTTCTTGAGTATTTTTTTTCCTACAATGGGTTTTCGTTCTTTTTTTTTTCGAATCTTAACTCGCTCCTGAGCAATCTATCACCTGTGTTGTTTATTCTACAGACTATTTGATCCTTTGGTAAGCTGTCATCTACATCCTCTTCACAAAGTAGTAGTAGTAGTAGTAGTATCTTAGCGCTATGATACAAGCTTATTATATTTTTATCTCTCATCTGATTCCTAAAGACACTATTTGTAAAGGATTTTTGCCATAAGACCGCCATTGTACCCAGGGATTAATTTTGTGTAAAAGTTATGTAACTATTTATTTAAACGATATCTCGCCATTGTTATGTTACTCGTATCTTCTAAAATATTTAAATGATATTTGGATTATTACATATTATATGTACAAGACTGCCATAGGTCAGGCCTTGTACATCTACCATTATTTCAAAAGTAGAATGTATTATAATGTCCAGTATGTCCAGCTACGCCAATTAACGGCCGAACCCAATAACCTATCGATCTCCAGTTTTGGCATACTGGTGATAGTAAAACAAATGATACAATACAAAAATTATACTTACATGTTTTCTGTTGTTTCATAATTTTATTTTCTATCTCCGATATGTAATTTATAGGTTATTGGGTTCGGCTGTTTTCGATAAGCAAACTGGCTGGTACACAATTATGTACATCTTTGTCTCTCTTGTACTTGTGAAGCCTTCAAAACCACCTTTAAATTGTTTAAACTGCTTTCGCCACACGTTAGGCAAATTTGCAATTTCACCTTCTAACACTAATTTGACTGGAGGTTGAAGCTCTTGGGGTTTCTTGAAACCCCAAGAGCGCCTCCCACCTGGGTGGGATTGGCAGTGATCTATACGGAAAGCACTAAATAGGTTGCGCATCCAGGTAGGCCGCTGCAAATACAATTGCTGCGGATACCTACTCAATGTGAGTGCGGTGCTCCAGTCCAAAACATGAGCCGCATGTTAGAATGCCCCAAGTGCCCCTACACCTGCACTTTGGAGGATCTGATGAGCGCCACTGATGCAGCTGTCATCGTGGCCACTTACTGGGCCCAAAAAAATTAGCGAGTTTACCGTCGAATCGAGAAGAAGAAAAAGAAGACTGGAGGTTTCGCGTGTTCTATATTTACAAGTATTATCAACGGCCAATTTCTTCATAAAAGCTAAAACTAAAACTAAAGTAATAACTTTTCCTTGACCATTTACTGTTGTCAATAGCAAATGTCATCTTGTCAATGTTTTCATCCGAGTGACAGCTAAATTAAAAGTCGACTAAAATAAAATGTAGGGATAAATGCAATGAGTTTTGTCAAAATGACAATGACTTTGGATTTAACAGCCTTGCAATGTGCAGTTAAAGTTAAGGACAAAACTAACAGTTAAAATTGTGAAGAAACGAATTTAACCGTTATTATTACTTTATGACGATACTTTGGCTGTTACTTTGGTTGTTAGTTTGAATGAAGAAATTGGCAGTAAATGCACACTATTAACCCGTTTTTACTGTCTAATATTACAGCTATAAATTAGAATTACGCTTCAGGAAGCCTGAAGGCGTAATACGAATTTATCGCTGTCACCATGAAGTGATAGACGATCTTGCTAGATAATGACTGCTTTATTCCGTGTTCACGGTACAACGACAACACATTTTATAAATAGCTATGTGTAGTTACAAGTATATAAACATTCTTTACTTGATTAAACTTTAAACTACAGACTTATAACTACATGTGTTTTTTAAGGTCTTCAAAAAAAGTTCGCATAAAGGGTTAATGCGAACTTCGGGTACAGTAATTTTATAAAAATAGTTACTAATAATAATTAACAAAATTCTTATATAATAAAAATAAATCAACAATACAAATCAATAAAATAAAAATACAAGTGTCAAAATTAGAATTAGTAATTACATGTCAAACAACAAAAAAAAAATAGGTATCAAAATAAATTCATAAGGATGTAAATAAAAAATAAAGTCAAAAATAGCCAAAATAAATTTTAAAATTCGAATCCCTCTTCTGTACTAGGAACTAACTTGTGCTATGTAAATGGTAAGGACCATTCCGCCACCCACCTGCAACCCACTTATATCGATCAACGCATTAGCTGTAAGTATTTGCGGTCACTGCGCTCCCAAAATAGGCTGTATATTGTATAATGGGAGTTAAAGGCCTATTTTGAGGCCTAGATTGCATGTAGCGGAGATGAGAATGTTGAGATGGATGTGTGGTGTGACGAGAATGGATAAAGTTAGAAATGAGTGACAGAAAAGTTGAAAGGAAATCGTTTGTCTTGGTATGGTCATGTGAAGAGGAGGGATGAAATGCATGTTACTAAAAGAGTTATGAATTTACATGTGGACGGATGGAGAGGAAGAGGGAGGCCAAAGAAACGATGGATGGACTGTGTGAAGACTGATATGAAAGAAAAGGGAGTCAGTGATGTTATGACTGGTGACAGGACAGAATGGAAGAAAAAAACATGTTGCACCGACCCCATTTAATATGGGATAAGGGCAGGAAGAAGAAGAAAGGCCTATTACACCACCCGTTTTTACGACCGGTCTACGTAGACTGTCGTTAGACCGTCTTACCTTTATCGTTTTTGTTCGTCTTCCGTTCGTAAAAAACGAGTGGTGAAATAGGTCTTTAACAAAAAATTCAATAAATCTAGAATAGTTTCTACATAACCGTACCATGGTCGTATGCATAAGACCGTCTTACCTATATTACACTACGCGATGTAGACTAAGACCGGTCATAAAAACAGTTTGTAATAGGCCATTTAGTGTGAAGACAATTCAAACATGCTAATAATATAGGTAGCACACATTGTAGATATCCGCAAGAGAACTAAGGTTACCGACATAGCCCGAAGAATCGCCAAATTTAAGTGGCAGTGGGCAGGGCACATTGTTCGTAGAACAGATGGTCGATGGGGACGGAAGGTTCTAGAGTGGCGGCCACGTACCGGAAGACGCAGCGTCGGAAGGCCTCCCATAAGGTGGACCGACGACTTGGCGAGGGTCGCAGGAATCCGATGGATGCGAGACGCACAGGACCGGCCGCTGGCTGTGGCGACGCTTGGGGGAGGCCTATGTCCAGCAGTGGACGTCTTTCGGCTGAGATGATGATGATGATGACACTTTGTATTGTATTAGTTACCCACATTGTAACTATTACCTACATAGGTACAGTACAATGTCTTTCGGCCTCATAGATCATGTGTTCTGCAAGCAATGTGCCCTGCCCACTGCCACTTAAGTATCTCAATTCTGCATGGCTATGGATCTCTGACTCTCTAACGAACACAACTACTTCTATGTTGGAAACTATTTGATAGCGCACTGACTGACATATCAACTCACAGAAAAACTTCTGAGACTGTAGCGACTACGATCATCGACATCTACACATGACGTCACAGAATCCTGCATCGCGCAAGCAAAGTTCTCCGCGCGTTTTGAATAGATACAACAGCCCGAAATCATCTATCGGGCAGTAGCCCACCGGACGTAACACCTCGTCCGGTCGGAGGATCCTCCCTTTTCAGCTGAGGTATGTGGGACTTTACTCTCTGTTCCACTACCTCCAAAAGACTAGGAGTGTGAAATTTTGCAAAACGTTTGCTTTTATGACGTAGGCGAGTACCTACTATATATAATGAGATTTTCCAAAATTCCTGAGGGGATGAAATGGGTTACAAATTTTGTAAACCTACTCTCACGCGGGCGAAGCTGCTGACAGAAGCTACTTGACATAATTCTGTTGTTGGATACGACAGATTACTGTGATCGTAGACTTGGGCTTTTCTTTAAAAAAAAAACCGTTTATTTTGTGAAATGTTTTCATTTCATGTAGTTTCACGTAGATTAGTTTCGGCAGTGACGCGGTCGATTACATGACTAACAAAAAACAATATAAAGGAGTGTCTGATATTTTTAGTTAGAGTGACAGCTACCTACATACTCGTATTATACTCGTATGTATTGCCTTTCACGAATTCACCTGTATTGTAGGGAAGTAATATTGTGTTGTGAAGGTATGCGTCATATCCCCCGATATTTGTATTGACATATGTTATTACAATGTAAGTATGTGCGATACAATTCATTGACCTTTGACCTGGTTTGTTGAGGGAAATATGAACGAAATGCCTAAACATATTCGAAGATGAGAAATTTCCCTTTGGACGTATACACTTATTATTATTATTACTTTATTCGGCGTTTTTTCCTAAAATTACAAAAAAAAATTAAAAAAGAACCGAACAAGTGCGAGTCGGACTCGCGCACTGACGGTTCCGTACCAACTTACCTATGCAAACAGTTCAATTATCGAATCGAATCTTGAAGATTTTTCCAAAAAAAAAAGTCTTGTGACGTAACAACTCAGTTTTCAGACTTTTCCCTATATTTGTGCTATAATACCTCGCTTCGTGCCCAATTGCAATATTCTTGGTCAACGGGAAGTACCCTATGAATTTTGGTTCCTTTGACAGTGTCGAAATGTACGTTTTTTTCAACATAAATGGGCGTATGTTTTTTTCCCGTCAACTTACAAGTTTCACTTTTGCACAGCTTCAAGAGACCGCGGACTTGAGTATACTTACAGGAAAAGTTTTTAACCACTGCGTAAATTTTTTTGGTGGCTCAGTGTAAGTAATAGAAAACATTTCGATCTTCGAGGTTAAGCAACGCTTGCCAAGGTTGGTCTGTGGATGGGTGACCATCTTAACATAACGAGTTCCTTCGTGCCTCGGAAAGCATAGGCGGTCTACCAGACCTCCACAACCCAATAACTGGGGTAACAGGCAATTTTTATTCCGGGATTAGATTCCCTTGAGAGAATTTTCTATTTTAACAGTTGAAGCCAAATAGTGGTTGAAATATAACAATGATTTCTGATCTGAGTATATTGTGTTTTCGAAAATGTGTCTCGTTAGCCTAAAATAGGTTTAACTAATAGCTCTACTTTAATGAATAAGGGTAACATTGGTCTTGAACAGAAACTCAACAATTGGCATCAAAATGAAGCCTGCCAGTTGAGTTAGTGTCCAAAACGGACACAACCGTGGCGTGTACGTTGCTTTTCAGACGGCGACCAATGGGTTGATTGCCTTCCGGACGTCCGGTAACAGTTCGGACCAAGCCCAAGTCGTCGAGTTCCTTGAGCGCCTCAAAGAGATATCAGTAAACTTTGGGGGTCCAGCAGGTTCGAAGCCTACTGGGGCCCTGAGATGAACGAAAGAGTACCTTGGGACCCTGGAACGTAGGTGAAGATGGAACAGGATTGGGTTTTAACCACTACAAGTCTGCCTCCGCCCAGAAGATCGGGAGAGGTCATATAGACGATTTCCCACCTAAAAATAAACCTTGACGTGTAGTACATATCATCATCATCTGCCTAGCCTTTTCCCAACTATATTGGGGTCGGCTTCCAGTCAAGCCGGATTTAGCTGAATACCAGTATTTTACGAGGAGCGGCTGCCTACCAGACCTCCACAACCCATTAACTGGGGTAATACGGTACTTCATGGCAAGACTGGAGTCAGATTTACTGGCTTCTGACTATCCGTAACGACTGCCAAAGATGTCCAAATGACAGCCGGGACCAACGGCTTAACGTGCTTTCCGAGGCACGGAGGAAACTCGTTATGTTAAGATGGTCACCCATCCACAGACCAACCTAGGCAAGCGTTGCTTAACCTTGAAGATCGACCTGTGCGGCTGTTATTATTTAGCCACGAGTAAAAGCGCCACATATAAAAATATAAAAGATACAAAAGAGCCACATATAAAAATATAAAAAAAAATAAACATGGACTATAATGTAAGCTTCGTACCGAGCAAAAGGTCTATAAAACAGAGCCCTGTCACAATTAACGATAGCCGTTATTATTGTCATTGTTTAGTGTTGCCATAAACCAGACGCAGCAAACAGTTGCCAGCAAATACCGAACGCCGTAAATCAACGAGATTTATTTCTCTTAGGAGGCAGGTATAAGAAAAATTAACTGGTGTTTTACGTAGATTGTATACCCATTGTTTCTATGCAGAATATTATACTTTTGGTTAGGTTAGGTTAGTTGTTTCTTCAGTTAGGTTTCTTTTTCTTTCTTTCTTTAGTTAGGTTAGTTGTTCGCTTCTCGTAGATGTATAAGAGAGCTGCTACACTCCAATACGGGACAGGACCCACAAGGACCGGGTCACCACTAGTCCGGGCTAGCGGAAGTCAAACTGCACCCGCATGCCCGACGCAAGTGTACGAGGGAACACCGGGGTGTTTTTAGTCAGTAAGAGTCTGACAGACCCCTCCCCCCACCCCAGGGCGGAGGACATCCATGAGGATTTCCACCCCGAAAAAAAAAAAGTTGTTATGGGGAATAGGAGTGTGATTTTAGAGAATTGGAAGATTCACAACGTACGGTAATTGGTTAAGAAGGGAGTGGGTTTTAGTCAGTAAAAGTCTGACACGCTCTCCCTCTCCTGGGCAGAGCGGGACAGCAGTCATTCTGATGATTCCCCATCTAAAAAAGAAAAACAAAAAACCACGGTAATTGTCTAAATTCCTTTTTACTCATTTAAAAAATTGTAACATAAACTAGTGCTTGACTGCGATCCCACCTGATGGTAAGCAGTGATGCAATCATTGATGGTGAGGCGCACTAGAAGAGCTTATTCACTCTAGCCTTGAGAATACCCAAATTAAAATCAGATTATAAAAGGATGTCTTTGAAAATACCTACAGGGCCTTATGAAGTTTTAATGCTATTGTGATTCTGTTGTAAAAAAAAAAACCGCCCATGAGCGTGTCAGGCCACGCTCAGTGTAGGGTTCCGTAGTTTCCCGTCCGTCACAATAAGTGTCCATAATTTTTCAAAAACTGTTCGTCCTATCAAGTTTAAAATAATTTTCCTAGTATAAAGCTCTACTTTCCAGATTTTTTTCATATTTTCTAAACTTATTTAGTTATAGATTAGACGCACTCTATTTTAGAAATTGACACAGATAAGATCTGTGATAGTGGATTCTTATTTATATTTTCTGACAATTATTTATTATTATTATAATTATATCTAGCCTATGCTGTCCCACTGCTGGGCAAAGGCCTCCCTCTATTCCTTCCATCGCTGCCGGCCTTGAGCCACTTCTTGCCAATTCTCAAGGAAGACATCTAAGTCGTCCCGCCATCTCCTTCTTGGTCTGCCGCGACCCCGTCGCGCGATTTCAGGGCACCAACTTTGTGTTTTACTGGCCCACCGCTCGCTCGGCATGCGGCAGACATGTCCATGTCATTCTGACAATTGTAAAGCAAAATTCAATTCAGCATATTTAACTGTAAAGTACAAAGCTACAATATAAAGATTATACTGCGTTTGACAGGGGACCAATTGACTTCAAAACCGTTTTTCTTGTATTATTTTGCCGTCATATATGAAGCCACAAAGTCTTTTGAAACGCTTAATAGAAAAATATTGAAGGATTTTTCTTGTGACCAGTTCAACCTTATCGTGAAGCTGTCGTGTTGTGAGGAGCTGGAAACGTCAAACAAATACACAATAACTATTAGCCATACGGCACGATTGGTGTAGCGATTGGCTCTGCCCTGCGTGTCGTGGGTTTGAATCCCGCGCAAAAGAAATATTTGTATGACCTACCAGTAGCCGTGTCTTGTGTATGTGTGTTTACATGTTTGTGAACGCACCCACGATACAGGAGTCCTTTCTATTATAGACATATAAAAATGTAAAGAAAATATTATCATCATCATCTGCCTTGCCTTTTCCCAACTATATTGGGGTCGGCTTACAGTCAACCCGGATTTAGCTGATTACCAATATTTTACGAGGAGCGGCTGCCTACCAGACCTCCACAACCCATTAACTGGGGTAACACGGTACTTCATGGCATGACTGGAGTCAGATTTAGGTACTGGCTTCTGACTATCCGTAACGACCGTACCAAAGATCTACAAATGACAGCCGGGACCTACGCCTTAAGGTGACCGCGACGTTAGAATTATCCATACAAACGTAATACCAAAATCATTTGCAGTTTAAGCATATTTACACCATAATTCATACAATATTTATCTAGGTTCCTACGTCGTCTTTTTTTTTTAAAACTTACCCCAAACGAAATTTAAGCGAATTTAAATTTGCACATTTTCACAGCGAAAATGTCATGATTTTATTTGGTTTTTAAGGGTTCCGTAGCCAAAAGGCAAAAATTTGGTACCAATATGAATATCGATCACGCCGACAAAGTAGTAAAATAAAAATTGGAGTAAAATGTTTTATTAGGGTAGCCCCCCTACATGTAAAGTGGAAAGTGTTTTTTTTTTCATTTCAACCCTAACATATGATATATATTGTTGGATAGGTATTCAAAAATGAAGGATTTACTAAAATATTTTTTTTATAATATCAATAATTTCGGAAATAATCGCTCCAAAAGTAAAAAACAATGTGTCCCCCCCTCTAAATTTTGAACCATAAGTTTAGAAAGTATGAAAAAAATCTGGAAAGTAGAGCTTTATAAAGACTTTCTAGGAAAATTATTTTAAACTTGATGCGATGAACAGTTTTTGAAAAATTGGAGACAGTTTGTGTTTTTATTGTGACGGACGGGAAACTACGGAACCCTACACTGAGCGTGGCCCGACACGCTCTTGGCCGGTTTTTTCTCTATATTGTAAACAACAATATTTCAAAATATCTCTCCGTTGGAACACAGATATTATTATCAAGTTATAAATACTCGAAACAATATTGGAAATACATTAATTTTTCATTCATCATTTTTGGTATTACGGAACATCTCCCTTTCCAATAATTTGTATTGCTATCACAGCAAGCAACTGTCAGTGTGTGGATGATGATTTTATTCCAGTTAGTGTGTCCAAAAATTGTTTATACTATCTGGATTGATTCCATCAACCTCAAAAACGTATTTTATTTCTTCTCAACTCGAAATAGCGCGACGTATACGCAGGCCTCTTAACGTGCTTTCCGAGGCTTTAAAGAAAATATTATACACTACGGTAAATAAAACCAACATCTTGGAAACTCTTAAGGTTTTTCTTAAAAATAAAACCGTCTGTTGCACTCATCCTTCATCATTATTAAAACTTGAGTTCAGGATTAAAGTGCTACTTAAGCCAGCTGCTGAGTTCATTTTAGCTTGCAGGAAAATAAAAATAGTTATCTCAAAAAATAGTTACATAATATCTGCGATGGAGCTTAGGCAATTACGCTAGTAATACTTTCAGCCCTAGGGAGATTCGCTTCCAACTGACAGCTGTCAAATTATTAATAAAAATGTATTTGATTTTGTATACAAATTTAATATGTGCACGTGCGTAATAACTTTAACTCTTCATTAATGACATTTGTGAATTAGGCAATTTGGCCATCGAATGCTGGAGAGATGAACATAATAAGCTTAGAAAATTTTATAGTCAAAGTGTCATTCCATCAGCCATATTCAAATTGATTATTTAAAATCAATGCTACGCGACCTTTCGCTAGAACATATCAACCATAAACATTACACATACAAATGAATACCAGTATTATGTCTTTATTACGTATAGGCTAGCGTTTGCCCCCCCGTTATCTCACCTGATGGTAAGCGATAATATTATGGACAATGATGGAGCACGATTGCTTAGAAGTAATCTATTCACTCTTGATTTAAAGATCCCTGATTATAGCTATCAGGAAACATATAATATATATTTTATACATGCAACACACACATACATATTATGTATTTTACTTGGAGCGACTGACCACCATAACCGAGACTTAAGGTATCAACTATCAATCAGAAGGGCTTTTTTTTAAAGTGGGGAATCATCAGGTATAAAAACAGTTTAAAAAAATATTATTAGTGCACGAAAGTGAATAAAAGTACGTGAAATCATAAAACAATGTTTATTGAATAAGTGACAATGTTATATACGAGTATTATACACAAACTGTGCAGAATTTATTAATTCAAAACACCATAATTTTAACAATAACAACAGGTCAACAACAAAAAACAACGAATAATAACTGAAGATAAGTGAAGTGAACTCTAAAAAAAGTGATTTTAAAGAGAACTTATAAAGTTAAAATACTTTGTTATAGTCAAAAAGCGTATTAAAACAAACAACTCTAAAAGCTAATTGTTCTTAGTGAATGTACGAGCTGTTTCTAATAAAACAAACGTCAAAAGTTAATAAAATAGTGTAAAAAAAACTATAAATTGTAAACAAAAACAGTGACCAGTATTTGACAGTGGGAAAAAATTCTTATCGCATGAGTCATTGCAACCGTCTCGTTTCGTTCAAATATTGGAAGTTATTAATACGTAACACTATTTCGACCAAACTTCTAAAGTTGAGTTAACCCAGTGGCATAAGAAGCGACACTTCGCCGGCACACGGTTGGACTCAAGTTCGAATCACCTATGAGACGAGTGACTTTTTGTGAATTTGTAATTTATATTTCACATTCTTCGATCAAATTGAAGACTTATTCATTCGATAAATTCACAACCGAAGGCGCCCGGGTAGATAGTAAAGATGGATTCCAGCAACAATAACATTACCTACCGTAAACCATGTAGATCGAGCTCACTAACAGACCTTGACAAAAATGTGACCATCAACAGCGACAAAACTATACTCGACACAACAATGATGAGTATTCCTGACAGTTTCCACAACACAATTGACGAAGTTCGCGAATTAACTGAGGAAATCAAAATGCTTAAAAATCAATTATTAAGCGCACATAAAGAAATAGAAGATTTAAACTCCGAAAATTTTCGTCTTAAAACCGATTTACAAAACATGATTAAGACTGTTAATACATGTAAGAAAATATAATCGACGCCTGATAAAAAAATATCCACTCCGACACGCAACAACAAAACTTTGCATCGTATAGTTTCACCAAAAACTCTGATCAAGGAACACGAACAACACCCTTGTCGTCACGAGTGCGCGACCAATAAGCAAGATAAAGAAACACAAACCATAAGTTCGCCTCGCCGCAGTCAAACACCAAACAAAACGCATCGAAATAAGTCTACCCCTAAAGAACCAACAAATGTAAAATTGAAGTCTTTGCAAAAGAATAAACTATGTATTCTAAGCAGCAGCAAAACTAAAGACACCGCTTCTTTAGTTGAGGACGTCTTTTCGAAGTACTTCCACTACTGTCATTATATTATGCCAAACTGCAACGTAATGCGACTCATAAACTGTATCGAACAAAAATTAAAGGAATTTACATTAAATGACTACTGCTTACTATTTATAGGAGAAAATGACATTAATACGTGTTATAACAATTATATAGACATAATAAAGATGTTAAATGAAACCCTCGGAAAAATTACACATACAAATATAGTGATCTGTCTTCCTACTTATAAGACAGGATCACCAATATACAACTTCAAAGTTGAAATGTTTAATAACCTTCTTTATTTGGATAATCAAAGTCATAAGTACGCTTACATCTTCGACAGCAATCGTGACCTAACGCATGAGATGTTCTCCTACACTACGGGCAGAGTCAATAAATATGGAATGAGGAACATATATGATAATATTATGAATAATATTCAGATTGATCTAAAATTATATTGTAACATGAATCAATTGAAAAATGGAAACTGCATTCATGCAAATGTCTCCAACGTTTTAGATACAAACCTGGAGGAAAATTCTAATTTTTTTCGTGTACAATAATATCTATATTTTACATCAGAATATTGCGGGACTCCTAAACAAGAGTGATACCTTTAACGTTTATTTAGAAGAACTAGAAAGTGACGGGAAACGGATAGATGTTATGTGCATAACCGAACATTTTATGACACCAGAACAAGAAGAAATACTAAACATCCCAAACTACTGCTTAGCAGCGAGTTTTTCTAGAGGATGTAGAAGAGGTGGTGCATGCATTTTAACAAGGATTGGCCACAAATATAAAGTACTAAATATAAAGAATTATTCTCTGAATAACATAATTGAATGCTGCGCGATAGAACTGACGGAGCACAGTATTATTATTGTTTGCATTTATAGGGTGCCACAATCTAATTTAGACCAGTTCTACGATAACTTGAACAAGATATTATATTTAGTATGTATAAAAGTTAGTAAAAAGGTTATTTTATGTGGTGATTTTAATATCGACATATTGAAAAAAAATATACATACTATGAACTCTGAATATACACTGTTAAGCTATAACTTAAAATTGCAATTTTCTCAACCGACTAGGTTAAGCAGTGGAACATGTTTAGACAATATTGCACATAATGTTAAGGGCTGTAAGGGAGAAATTATAGAGTTTGGTTTATCGGACCATACAGCACAACTTTTGAAATGTCCAGTTAAAAAAACATGTGCTTTAAAGCGCTGGCGAGTAAAAAGGCGAAATTATTGTAAACTAAATATAGAAAAATTTAAAAACAGCATAAAAAAGCTTACTTTTTCAGACATTTATAGCACGGATGACGTTAACGAGGCCTACGACTATTTTCTAGACCTATTTCAATGTTTTTACAATCTCTGTTTTCCTTTTGAGATGAAAACTGTATCGATTACGAAAAAAGCAAAATGGATCTCGTACGGTATAAAAAAATGTAGCAAAAAGAAACGTCATCTGCTATGGCAATATAGACATAACCCTACATCAAAAAATAAAGATGCTTTCAAAATGTACTCTACTAGATTTAAAAAAATTATATCATTGACACAAAAATCTCAAAACAGTTATTATATTAAAACTTCCCAAAACAAACCAAAAGCAGCATGGAGAGTTATCAATCATTCTAAAACCTTCTTGCCTAAAGAGCCAATAACAAAAATACGAACAGGCACAAAACAAATAACAAACCCACTAGAAATAGCCGATTCTTTTAACAATTTCTACGTTGACCAAGTTATTGAACCTAAAAATAAGGCAATACCAGTTCCAATGTCAACAAAAATCTCTAATTCTTTATTTATGGAACCAACAATACCGCAAGATATAGTATGCCATATAAACTCACTTAAAAATACAAACAGTGTTGGTTATGACGGAATTAGCACAAAAGTTGTAAAAGAAGTGGCTCAATATATAGCTCCTCATCTTAGTCACATCATTAACATGAGTATATTTAATGGAATCTTTCCCGACGGGCTAAAAACTTCCATAATTAAACCGTTGCACAAAAAACAGGATAAACAATTTATGGAAAACTACAGACCTATTGCCTTGATACCTGTCTTCTCAAAAATATTCGAGAAAGTTATTTATAAATCTCTGTATGCATATCTTGAGAAGGCAAATATATTAGTCAAGGAACAAAAGGGATTTCGTAAACAAAATACTATTAATATGGCCATTCATGATCTTCTCTTTCCTATATTATCAAATATGGATAAAAGAAATCCTGTCTGTGCTATTTATATGGACCTAACCAAAGCTTTCGATTATGTAGATTTCGAAATTTTGCTAAGGAAACTTGAAAAATATGGCATTAGGGGAAATATACTTAAACTATTAGAATCCTATTTGACAAACAGAAAACAATTTGTTGAAATCGCACAAATTTGCACAAAGCAAAATGGTGGTTATGAGAAGAAATATCGCTCAAGGTGTAGGACAGTAAAATACGGCGTACCACAGGGTAGCGTACTAGGACCTCCCATCTTTTTGATATACATTAATGACCTCCCCAGCCATATAAACCACCCTATGGTATTGTTTGCTGACGACAGCACAGTAGTAATTAAATGTGACGACCCTATGACGTATGAAAATGAAATAAATATGACTTTAAAAACAATTATATCATGGATTGACAAAAATAATCTTATTATAAATTTAGAAAAAACTAAAATTATGCATTTTTATCAAAGAGTTCCGAGTAAAATCCCTGAAATCTGTTATCAAGGGACTCAAATAGAGTCAACTACTGTTACAAAATTCCTTGGTGTCACAATAGATAAAAATTTGACCTGGAAAGCTCAGACCGACGAAATTTGTAAAAAAATGAGTTATGTTCTGTACAAATTATCAAAGACTGTCAGCCTAGAAGCGGTACTGATGGCATATCATGGCTATGTTGCATCAATACTTAGGTATGGCATAATGTACTGGGGTAATTCGGTCGATAGGGAATTCGTATTTAGAGCTCAAAAAAAATGCATAAGGTCTATGTGTGGCCTAAACAGCACCGATAGTTGTAAACCGTTTTTCAAAAGCCTAAAAATTCTTACGCTACCTTCATTGTACATCTTCGAAACGAATGTATTTGTCAAAACACACATCTCGCAATATAAAATGGCTCCCAAAAGTTACTATAGAAGGTTGCGAGACAAAAATAAGCTAGATCTCGAAGTAACACATGGTAGAACTGCCCTAATGAACAAAAGTACGTTCTGTATGGACACAAAAATATTTAATAAGCTTCCTGAAACATTAAAGTCATTAAATCTGGACAAATTCAAAATTGCTCTCATGAAGATTTTAATTGATAAGTGTTATTATTCATTAAAAGACTACTTTGACGATAATTCTATAATCTCTCCTTTAGGTAATTGAAAATGATAATAATAATAATAAGCGTACATAATTTTAAAATATATAATTTATTCCATAATTATTATTAATTGACATTACGATAGTTATACTGCCGACATAGTACAATGTTATATTATTATTATTTAATCATTTTTTTTTTTTTTTTTAATTACCCGTTTGACCTTAAGTTTTGTATTTAAGTGATTTATTACTTTTATTTGACATTTTTTGTATTAGTTTCATTACTTGACATCTTTTCTATCTTTTGACATTTCTGTTTTTTGACTAAGATTTTTATTAATGACATTTTTGAAATATTCTGTTAGTATGGATTGACATTTTATAATTTTATTTTTTGACATTTCAGTTTCAAGTAAGATTAGCGACATTTTTGAAATATTAAATTAGTATAATTCTGACATTGTAGGTAAATCTAATTAACATCTTTGAAGGATTCTATAATTTAATATTTGTCTTGACATTTTAAATTAAATTAAATCAATTTTTCTGCATGATTGACACTTTTAAATATTATAATAGTTTGGTGTTATATAGGTTGACATTATAATTTATATTTGTTTTTGTCAGATGCATGGCGTTCTGTTTAATACTGCAGTACTTTTTATAATTTTTAAATATCTCAAATAAATATTAATATTTGTACGCCTAATGGCAAAGCATAGAGAACCAACAAAAATGTAACATCTCACACATGTGTATCTAACCTATGTTTACAAATGAATAAATCTGAATCTGAATCTGAATCTGAATCTGAATCTGAATCTGAACCCAATAATTGCCATTTTGAAAAATTGATTTCTTTGTTTACCTTTTGGCTCATGCTCCGGCGAATAGGATATAGTAATACCACATACAAAATGTTTGGATTTAACCTCTTTTTCTCAGGTCGCGCTTTCATTAGACGGACTATATATAGGTGTCTATAACTTATAAGTACGGAATTAAACTAGAAAAGAAATGGTGTAAAATAATAATTTGACCTAACTGAACTAGGATAATGCTGCACCTGAGGTGTCTCACAGCCAGTTTCTTCATCAAAACTTATACTATCAGTAAAAGTATTAACTTTTCCTTGACCATTTGGTACTGTAAACAAAAACTAATGTCAAATGACAAATGTCTGTAGCAAATGTCATCTGGTCAATGTCTGTGCTAATATATCCTAATGATTCATGCTTATTTAAAACAGATGATAAATGATATAGAATGAAAAACAAACTAAAAGTTAAAAACTTATGTCTTCATAACACTTGTAACCATGTCGATATTACATTTTCGCAATGCACCTTCCTTACATGGTCCCGAAAGGCATTTTTACCTACTATCACTTCATACTAAATAACAATATAACGCTAATAAGTAAAACAAAATGATGAAAAATGGAAAATTCTAGAATATTTTGGTGTAACTTCTAACGTTAAGGTTGTCTAGATATCTTTGTTAGGCCGTCTGTCCAGGTCCACCACCGCCGCGCGCCGTCACCGGGACGTCACCGAGAACGAGATTATTTCGGGCCGAGTTTAAGATGACGTGACGGCGATCGTGTGTCCACCGCGCCTATAATATCAGTGGCTCAGTTCTAGAGCTGTGTGTGGACAACAACAAACGTGTTTTGTATAGCACATCGGCCCGTCATAAAACCGTGCCGAGTTCTAGCGGTCACGCCGAACTACTCGAAACATCGGCGGTTGGGATGACGGCGCTCGGGTGACGGGCGTGTGGTGGACACATGACCATAAAAATGTATGTATCGCTAAATCGGCGCCGTCATCTCGTTCTCGGTAACGTCCCGATGACGGCGCGGTGGACAAACGGCCTTAGCGATACCGCCATTGTATTCATAGATTTAAGTCTCTGGGAAATTGTTACTATTTTGTTGTATAAAAAGTTTATTCTATTCTAATTCATATAGCTTGCAGTATCATGTGAGGCTCAACTCGGTAGCTTACTAATTAATTCCTGAAGCATAACAGAGTGACGTAAGCTTAAAATAACAAGCCCTTATAATGCTAACACGATGAATATGTATGAATAATGAAGTATTAGGCGTTATATACCCTTGGAAACTTATCGGAATACGGAAGCGTGAAAAAATAAGATATGGGGAATAGGAACGTACTAGGTACAGATTCTATGTTCAAATCAAATCAAAACATTTAATTGCAAAATACCTAGGGTGAGGTAGAAAGATGTTATAGGTAGGTATTGTACGCTGTATTAAATCTGAAACGTTGTGGTGAAACACCATCTCTTTCTTTTTTTACTGTTAAAAGAAAATGATCAAATAACTTGTCTCGTTCAGGGTGGACTAAGGGTCAACTCACACCGAGACGCAACGTTGCGATGCGTCTCGCGGCGGCGCGCGGCGCAGCGCCAAGTCACTGGCCTCTTCTTGCATCGTCACGTTTCGGTGTGAACTGACCCTAAGGATTTCGGGCTGTCGGATCTATTCGAATCGCGCGGAGAACTTTAATTGCGCGATGCTCGTAGTTCCAATGGGATGCCACAGCTATCGCTACATACTCATTATTTTGGGCAACTGGGAAAAACACAAATGTTTAAAAAAATATAACTGTCGATAACTGGAGGAACTGTATACTTACTTACCTATATAGAAAAACAAACATGATAATATGAAACCAATTTCATATTCGTTAATACTGGTACTAAGAGAATTCGTAGCACGCACTCGTGAAATAAGCCTCGGTCTAAATGAGTCTGTGCGGAAGGCTTCAAAACATAACAAGGAAACACGGGTGTATTTTCAATATTATTTCATGTAGCGTGTGTGTGTGTGACACACAAGTTTGGTGTGTTTTTGTGTGTGTTGTATGTACCCCATCATCATCATCTGCCTAGCCTTTTCCCAACTATATTGGGGTCGGCTTCCAGTCAAGCCGGATTTAGCTGAATACCAGTGTTTTACGAGGAGCGGCTGCCTACCAGACCTCCACAACCCATTAACTGGGGTAACACGGTACTTCATAGCAAGACTGGAGTGAGATTTACTGGCTTCTGACCATCCGTAACGACTGCCAAAGATCTCCAAATGACAGCCGGGACCAACGGGTTAACGTGCTTTCCGAGGCACGGAGGAAACTCGTTATGTTAAGATGGTCACCCATCCACAGACCAACCTAGGCAAGCGTTGCTTAACCTTGAAGATCGACCTGTGCGGCTGTTATTATCTAGCCATGAGCTCCTCGTGTGTGTTGTATGTACCTAGCTAAGTATTAGTAAGTCATTTTGTATACGACCCTGTGGTGCCTATAAGACACCTGAATATTTCATGAGAGGGGGTTAAATTATTTAGATGTAGATGAAGGTACGTAATACTCTGCGGCAGTGTTTTTCAATCTTTTTGTGTATGTGAACCCGTTAAACACTGTTTTAGGCAGCCAAGGAACCCGTTATCACGGTTTGTTTCACAATTTAAATTGTCACTTACGGGATATCTTCCGTGATTTTTAATTATTTTGAGTTCATGGCGCTTGCAACAGCGCCGAAATATCGGGAACTCGAAATTATTAAAAATCACGGAAGATATCCCGTAAGTGACAATTTAAATTGTGAACCCATTTTTTAATAGAATAACTTTAAAAAAAAATATACAACCGACTTCAATGTTACAAAAAAAACACCCTAAAAAGTACAAAATAACTTAAATTTCGGAAGTTGGTGTTTCTATGACAGTTTTATCTCTTCATTATTTAACATCGACTTCCACTTTTTAGTTTTTAGTTAGGGTAGGGGTATTACCTCTCCTCTTCTCCCCTTTCTTCCTTCGGTCAGTCATCGAATACACGTATAAATAAAGCAATAATTTTACTAGTTTCGACATTTCTGGTATGATCTTATGAGGAGTTCCGAGTTCCGTTTTATAACTTCGAAGATCATCATCAGATCGTAACAAAATTTCAACGGGACCAATTCGGGAGTTTTATCTTTCAATAGAAAAAAAACTAAATTTACAATTGACCGGTAAATGTACATAAAAAAGTACACACAGTAGAACGTAGAACTTTCTCCTTTTTGAAATCGGTTAAAAATAGTAGTTACCCCATAGGATCGTTGGACCGAGCCTAGCCGTCGACGGCGCGTTCTGTTCCACGCGCGCCTCAAGGAGATGTCAGCAAACTGTAGGGGCCCGGTAGGGCCGAAGCCTCTGGGGAACACGGTATCCGAAAAGTTGTCACCGTGTCCCCCAGATCGATGGCAACGAAGGAACGGGGTAGGGGTTTAGTCAGTAAGAGTCTGACACGCCCTCCCGCTCCGCCCAAGAGTGCGAGAAGTTATTCTGATGATTCCCCTACCGGAAAAAAAACCCCAAAGGATCGTGTCATTGTTGTGAGCGACGACGGATGCACTGCGCTCTTAACCTTGACCGCTTATTCAATTTATTCGGATTCGTGTTAATGGAGAAACAGCAGAAAAGGTATTGAAGCATAAACACTAAAAAACAGGTACGGAATCGTTGTACTTGATTCGCGATCACGACCCCCTAAGCAAGACTTTGTGATCCACCTAGGGGCCGCGACCCCAGATTGAAAAACACTGCTCTAAGGCAAATTTAGTAAATCTCGGGTTTCCTCATACATAAACCCACACGCCTGTAATTGAAGGCAATTACATTTTCCAGTGTAGGATAGCAATTACCATATATTTAGGTATTCGTTCTACCAGGATCCTTCAGGTCTGGATCTTATTAGTTTATAAGTAACGCCTGCTGAAACTTTCGCGAGAAGACGCAACGTTGGAAGGTCTCCCACAATGTGAACCGATGATGATGGTGAGGGTCGTGGAAATCTCATGGATGCGAGACGCACAGGAGCGGTCTTTGTAGCGACAGTTAGAGGAGGCTTTTTTCTAATAGTGAACGTCTTTGGGTTGATTTGATGATGGTGTACCATTAAACTCGTACGTACCTAAATTACAGTACTGGTGGCATTGACATCACAAAGGTTTATTTACCTTTATTTTGTTTTTTATTTGAGTAATCATCCAATGACTTCTCCCACTCGTAGGCGGAGCGGGAGGGCGTGTCAGACTTTTACTGACAACAACCCACTATTATGTTCCTTCTTTGCCCTGCGGTGGACCGCTGGGTTTTTCTTTCCGTAGCGTACTTATGTTCCTAGTAGGCTGCGACCCTGCTGGGCAGCATCTGGGAGTTCAAGGTTCCCTAAAAATGTTTCCCTTTAAATGAAATCTATAAGGTCCGTTGAGGAGCTCGTGGCTAAATAATAACAGGCGCACGGGTCGATCTTCAAGATTAAGCAACGCTTGCCTAGGTTGGTCTGAGGATGGGTGACCATCTTCACATAACGAGTTTCCTCCATGCCTCGGATAGCACGTTAAGCCGTAGGTCCCGGCTGTCATTTGTAGATCTTTGTCAGTCGTTACGGATAGTCAGAAGCCAGTAAATCTGACTCCAGTCGTGCCATGAAGTACCGTGTTACCCCAGTAATGGGTTGTGGAGGTCTGGTAGGCAGCCGCTCCTCGTAAAATACTGGTATTCAGCTAAATCCGGCTTGACTGGAAGCCGACCCCAATATAGTTGGGAAAAGGCTAGGCAGATGATGATATAAGGTCCGTTTGAACTAAAATTAAACTCTGAACACTTAAAATGTAAGAAAGCTATAAAAAAGCGAACCTATGTGTTCATTACGTGAACGGAAGGAAACTAGTCGGCTGATGTTGTTAGCAATAGCAATAAGCATAAACTGTTTAAAATGTTTGAAAGTCCGAATTACGTGTCTAAACAAAATGTCATGGAGATTGCTGAAAAATCCCCCATTTTGTAGTGAAAGACGAGGGTTTTAGTGTTCGATTTGTATGTTTTTGTAGGCTCTGTGAGAACAGACACGCGAATAGAATAGATCATGCTGTCACTCTGAATGAATATCGTAGACGGTGCTTTCGTAAACACTGACATTTCATTGATGTTTTTAGTAAGAGAAAAAAAAAGAAAAAAACATTTATTTACGGGACAGTGGCTAGTTTAGTGGTAAGAGGTTTTTGTCTTAAATAGTTATTAATTTCCAAGTAACAGAGGAGTAGATATTTTTTTTAAGCTATCTAGTCCCAAAATAACCAGAGCTTGTGTTACGAGAACTAGAAAATTGATAAACTACTACTAGTTATAGATTTTTATGGAAGTAAATCTTCCAATACTAGTCGGAACAGGGGGGTGTGTCAGACTTTAACCGACTAAAACCACACCTACATTATTTCTTAGCCTAGCCTAAAGTTCCAGGACCCCAGGTTTCTCTGGGCCAGCTTCCAGTCTAACAATATGCAGTTGAATACCCGTGTTTTATATGGAGCGACTGCCTATCAAACCTCCATAACCCGATTACAGTTATGCTATTCTCTAAAAGTCATTTTCATGGCGACGTCGAGACAGCCGTCAATCAGCAAACGCAAATGTATACAGAACTGTCATTGTCAACTCACAGTTGCAATTGACAATGACAGTTCTTCATACATTTGCGTTCGTTGTTTGAAGGTTGTCTCGACTTCGAGCTCGTCGCCATGAAAATGACTTTTAGAGAAATGGGTTTTAGCATAGCTGGGCAACACGATACTCCTTGGATAGACTCATGTTTTTTTTTTTGTTCGCCTGTTCTGTCCCACTCCTGGGCAAAGGCCTCCCTCCATCATGTTTGCTCACCCAAAAAAGTGGCCCCAAAATTTCATAATAATTCTCATTTAATGAGTTAAAGTACTCGTACATTAGTAAATAGGGCGTGAGTTGAGTTTTCACTCTATTTAACTGAAGCTAGAATTAATTTCTTCGAACATGGCAGCCTGACCTCGTCTCGACATTAAAACGATTTAGATAAGACATCTCAGATGGACTGATAAATAATTTGATCTATCTTAAACGGTGACTAGACGACGGAAAAAATACTGAGTTTAATTTAGGTGACTACTGCTGAAGATCTAAAAGATTAATTTGGTAAATATTTCTACTATTATTTGAAAGTTTTTTTTACTGTTATGCTCGTATCTGACCGTTGTTACTAGGATTTTTTAAGGTCTTCATTCAATAAATTCTCTCGTTCTAAGGTGGAGTGATAGGGCTGTCAAACTTTTATTGACTAAAACCATATCTGTCTTTCAGTTGCTTTCTAGAATCATAGTTTTCTTTTTAGACATTTTCTATGGCCCTAGCAGGCATTGGCCCTATTAGGTCTGTAGAGCCCAGCAGTAATCTTTTTGAGGTGCGCATAGAACACTATACTCAGGGTCGGTCTTTATTAGGTGAATTGACGACGAGCTAACCCACAGAACATATAATATGTTCTGTGAGCTAACCTTTACTCATCGTTCGAAAGCATACGCTGCGTGGCGCGTGGATCTAAAGTAATCGAACTAATGAATCAGATCGGCGTACGTGGCCCACGTGTGCGCTATGCACTCGTATTTCAACCTTTACAGTGGCGGAGATAAATACGTCAGCACATGCACAATTCGTCAGACTTCAGCGTCCAAATTAGTTTGATTTTTAAGTTCAACCACCAACCGTTTTTCATGCGACCTGCGACCATCTTTGTTTTTTTATTGCAATCCAGACCTTTACAAAACAATTGAGACAAACTTCGTTTTTTTAGGTTGGTTTTAACTAACACGATATTCCAAAAATGTTAGGTGTTAACGGAATAAACAAGTCGTTTGGAGAACACCAACATGCAGTTTCCAACCACTTGAGAAACATCAAAAACGAGCAAACTTTCCTAAAGTAATAAATCCTGTAACGGTGTTGTTGAACACATTGTATGCGGTGCCAAGAAAATTGTGGCGGAATCGCTCTTTGATTTTCTATTGACTGTTCTGGGTTTCATTGTTTGTGTAATATACGAGCTTGGTTAAATATAGTGTGGAAAGGCAGTATTTGCCACGTATTTGCATACTATATTTAACCTTGTTTGGCTCCTTCAGAGGTAGAGGGAGGTAGTTCATTATAGTTTATATCTTTCTCGTGTATAATTCTTCTGTACTTTTTTTTTTTAGATGGGAAATCATCCAATGACTTCTCCCATTTTAGGGCGGAATGGGTGGGCTTGTCAAACATTTAATGAATAAAATCCACTCCTGGTTTTTCTTTGCCTTCGTTCCAGGTCCAAGGTTCTATTTCGTCCAACTCCGAGCCCCAGTAGGTTTCGAACATTCTGGGCCTCTAGATCATCTGCCTAGCCTTTTCCCAACTATATTGGGGTCAGCTTCCAGTCAAACCGGATTTAGCTGAATACCAGTATTTTACGAGGAGCGGCTGCCTACCAGACCTCCACAACCCATTAACTGGGGTAACACGGTACTTCATGGCAAGACTGGAGTCAGATTAACGGGGTTCTGACTATCCGTAACGACTGCCAAAGATCTACAAATGACAGCCGGGACCTACGGCTTAACGTGCTTTCCGAGGCACGGAGGAAACTCGTTATGTTAAGATGGTCACCCATCCACAGACCAACCTTAGCAAGCGTTGCTTAACCTTGAAGATCGACCTGTGCGGCTGTTATTATCTAGCCACGAGCTCCTCATTCTGGGCCTCTAGAGTTTGCTCTAAATCCACTTATTTGTTCCTTCTTTGCCTTGCGTACCCAGGGTACCCTTTCAGACAACCCATGGCTGCAGTAGGATTCGGCCCACATGGTTTTGCTTAGATCTCATTTAGGCGTGCATCGAACATCACTTGCGATTCTCTTTTTCGATAATCTTCCCAAAAAGGATGCACAGGATGTAATAATCCGTTGTAAATTCATCACCTCCTAGTTAATAAACATGATAACTTTAGAATTAACTAGAATAACCTTCAAATTAGTCCCAATGTTTGAGGTTCACGGCTGGCGTAACTTTACCCACGCTTACTTAAAAGGGGTACAGTGTTTACATGACAAGTAACAGTTTATTTCTCATGAAGATGTCTACTGTATGATGTGGGTACATAGAGTAAATAATATGGGTTTGCTTCTTGGCAAATATTGTTCGTTCGTTAGTGTTTAAACAATAATATTGTTTAGTTACTCTGTCTCTCAATGCGGTCTTGGATGTGTGTGAAGATCACGTATCAATTTTTTTGTGTATGAGTGAATTAGAACCACTGCACACAATGGTTAACCCTTACCGTTTGGCTGGCCAAATATTGACCTCGTGAAATCTAGACCAGAAATAAAAGTTAAATCTTGCTATTTTTTTTATTTTTATAATTTATTCTATAATACAATGTGGATATGACAATACAATAATAAATGAAAACACTGGCAATACTCATCATTATGAATAATTTTTAGTATGGGACCAACCACGAAATCGCGTAAAAAAATCTAGCTGTTCCGTACAGTTTTGTCGACTTATACAAACGTAGGTATGGGGCACCTGAATTTTTTTTCGTGATTTCAGGGTTGGTCCAATACTAAAAGTTATTCATAATGATGAGTATTGCTAGTGTTTTCATTTATTGTCATATCCACATTGTATACCTGTAACCAAAATTAGTGTACCTATAAGCCAAAATAAATTTATATCCGAAACCGTATTTGAAACCAGTTTAATATTTAATATTGCTATATTCGTATCCTGGATTTAAATTTTGTAGGCATAAAATTTGAATCAGTGACACGAATAACAGCTTGTATGGAGTGGAATGTCACAAAATATTTCTTCCACAACTTTGCTTCGTTTAGCCTCGAAAATAAGTTAATTCTAGCTAAAATTACAGCGAGAAAATCGACAGCCAAGAGGAATTTTTGTATTAAATAGCTTCTTACACAACAGTGATATCTTGTTTATTTACATTTTAAAAGCTTCATTTTAACAAGTATTTCAATGTGTTTAGTTAGTGGCGCTGTGTTAAGTATACAATAAGTCATCATCATCATCATCTGCCTAGCCTTTTCCCAACTATATTGGGGTCGGCTTCCAGTAAGCCGGATTTAGCTGAATACCGGTATTTTACGAGGATAAGTAACTAGAATAATGCACAACTTTTTACACTCCAATTAGAAAATTAAGTTGAAATCATAATAATTATGGAGTTTCTTCATATTTCTTTTCTAAAGGAAACGACCAATTGGAACCGTGCACTAGCTTCTGACGTTTTATAAGTGCCCTTGTAGAAACCATGTGTAATAAAAACATTTTTGCTTTTTTTTGTTATGCACTGAAACTTTACTTAAATATACATAGGTAATGTTTTTTTTAATCATGTTAATAGTAGGCAACAGTGCCGTAACTAGCCTTTTATGCACCCGGTGCGAGCTTTCACAACTGCGCCCTTGAAAAATGCTCTAACCAGGCTTAGTCTGGTCATTTCTGCGCCCCTCCAGGGTCTGCGCCCTGTGCCTGGGCACTGCTCGCACCGCCCTAGTTACGGCACTGGTAGGCAAACAAACACGCTTTTGATGCTATCATGATTTATCAAGAATATTATTTTAGAATTTTTTTTTTAACTTAAGAGAATATGCAATTTCTTTCTGAAGCTCAATTGTTATTATCGTCGGCTAATGTTGGGTTATAATACCGCTGGAATCATATTTATATTTTTTTTAAATACTTTAATATGTCATTTTTAATATTTTGTAGTATTATAATAATGTGGTAATGTTAATTAATATACGACTTTTTATTTAGATAATTATTATTAACCGAGTAAAGAGCTCATTATGGTACCGACTATTTTTAGAACGGAAAATATACCAAATGGTGCTATTATTTTACATCGAAGGAAAGTAGTCTACGTAAGTGGTAATATTATAAGGAAAATTACTGGTTCCATAATTGATGGTTTACGAGTCTAAAATTTTCCGACATTTAGTTTCATCAAATTATCTTTAAAATTAATCGCCTAGCCAACATTAGTTAGCTTGGTGATTAAAATCGACACGATAAATAACGATTAATCGTTATAAAATGTCGTGTCATAAAATTAAAAGACAAATGATTGAACTGTAAACAGTTCAATTTAATCTGGTCATTCGTTCCCTTTATAAATACATCCATTAAAACTTGACCTCGGCCTGCCACAATAAACAGAGCACTGCGTCAATATGTGCGCGATCATAAAACTGAACAACTCGATTACTTAGAATAGATTCGATGCACTCTGAATTGAAATCGATATTCGGTATGGAGTCGATACAAAGTCCGCTCTCGATTCAACGCGGTTTTCAATTTTGGAATAATAAAATAGTATTTTTTCAAGTACTGTTAGTTTTCAATTAAAAGAACCAAGCGGTCAAGTGTGAGTCTGCCTGGTTCACTTCATTTTAACTGTGAAGTATTTTTAATTTTATTCTGCAGCCTCCTGGCTATTCAGGTAACTTTTTAGAGTACAAACAAGCCATTCATGACGATGAAATAGTCATTTTCACTGTGCTTAAGAGTACTAGAGTGAGTTATATAATGCGCAAAGTAATATAAGTACTTGATCTGCCGTAAACAGAATTAGAAAAGTATAATTTTAATCTTCAGGATACATGCTAGATAGATAGTGTAAACAAAACATAATGCAGCTAATTAAAACAGCCTCAAAAATTACTTTCATCGATTAAAAATCGCATTATTATTTGTTATTCATGCAATCATTGTGATTAATTGTCGGATAATTTTGCAAGCAACTTTTACTGATACAGTTTTTTTTATTATTAACATAGGTTACCCAATACCCGCGAAACGAGACACAATAGTAATACAATAACAGCGCGGTCCTATGAGACCGGTCGGGGATTCATGAATTAAAGCGTAGACTTATATAGTAACTCGCTGAAGCGCTGCATTTTTAAAAAGTATTGTGTTTACGAGGTGGACCGATGACATGGTGAGGATGGCGGGAATTCTTAACCTATCACATACCCGCAAAACGAGATACAATAGTAAAACAATAACAGCACGGTCTCATAGGACCGGTCGGGGATTCATGAATTAAAATCATCATTGCAGCCGAAAGACGTCCGTGGCTGGCCATAGGCCTCCCGCAGTGTCGCCACAAGCAACGGTCTTGTGCGTTCTAGTCGTTCTTATTGAAGTTTTAGAATACCCAAAAATCCAAAAAGTGAAAGCATTGAAGCGTAATATTTCAAATAAATCGTAATCTAATTTAAAATTGTGTTGTAGGCTGGATAACCGGCGTCGCGTGAGGGCGTAGGCGTAAGGCGTAGTTCCAAGGTTCGATTTAAACGGTAATTTAGGTACGCTAGAATTTGAATTTCAGATATCCATGCCCTGTTAATCTTAAAAGATACCCCTGAGTTTTTCAAAGAAAGTCGGCGAAGGAAAAAATTGCGTAAAAAAGATACGAACACTCATTTATGTATTACCTAGCTTCCGCTACCGGTTTCACTCGCAGAAAAGTTCAAAATTTTCTAGAAAATAGGTAGGTACATACTCGGCTTGAGGAATGAAAAGAATCCTTTTTCTATTCAGCAATTAAGACGCCGACGATGAAAAAGAAAGCAAATAAAAATTATAAATAAGTATAAAATATCCTGGGGGTTAAATCATAAGCCAAAGGTCAACATGATTGGTTCTCGCATTGTCGTTTGCAATGCGGTGAGAAAAAGAAAAACAAACAAATTCGGTCAAGTGCAAGTTCGACTTTTTAATTCTATGAAATATATTTACAGTATTTATGAAATTTATGAGTGCAGTGGTGACTCAGTGGTAATTGCCCCGACTGAGAGCAGTGGTGGCTCAGTGTTAATTGCCCCAACTTACAAGTTGTTGGTCACGGGTTCAAACCCAGCCAGGCGAATTACTTTATGTAATTTATTTCAACACCGCTGCTCTCAAAATGGTGAAGGAAAACATCGTGAGGAAACCGGCATACTAGGACCAAATATTCGAAGACATATGACATCCACCATTTCAGATGTAGTCCTATGGCAGACAGTTGGACACACGGCTTAATTTTTGCTCGTTGCAGCGAGAATGTTAAGATTTCACTTTTTAAGGCATACTGCCAAACCTTCTACACGAGCAGCCTGTGGGTTAGTTATACACAGAGATCGCTCGGTGCCCTGCGCGTTCAATATAACAATGGCTTCAGGATGTTGCTGGGGCTGCCCCGTTTCTGTAGTGCATCTGGAATGTTTGCGGAGGCTCGCGTTGATGGTTTTCATGCCATCATTCGCAAGAGAACCGCCTCCTTGTTGCGCAGAGTGCGGGGCAGCACTAATAGCATCCTGAAGGTTGTCGCAGACAAAGTTGACTCGGCAATAATGCAAGCTTTTATGCGGGTTCTAGTAAGATAGTATAAACTGTATAACTGAGCCTGCATATAAGCAACTTATTTTGTTACTTATAACCTGTTACTAACTTTATTTTTAAGATTTTGTATTACTAACAAAATATGGACGTCTGTCCGAAATAAACGTTATTATTATTATTATTAATGATTGGGCACGCAGTAATTACGACACACGCCAGGATCTTGACCCCGATTTCCAGCTACTGTAGGCGTGGGCTAGCGGACGACGATCAATTGGTAGCACGCCGTCCGGCCGTCCGACTATCGTCCGGTTTAAGCCCGAGTTGTCGATCTCAAAAAGACCGAAAGAGGGGCCCAGCAGGGTGGAAGCCTACTGGGGCCATGGGTTGGCTTTTGAAATTGAAGGATCGCAAGGCCAAAAAGTAAGTAAAGTGAAGTGGGGTAAAGTCATGTAAGCTGGGGGTAGTAGGAGTAGGTTTTAGTCAGTAAAAGTATAACACGCCCGAGCTTTGCCCAGTAGAATTCATTTCAGAACGGCTTTGTGATACGGTTGCAGTTTTCACTCCAAAGCTCAGGTATTTAAAATGAGTGTTGAACCACCTTGACACCTCACCTTCAGAAGCAGCAAAGATTGCCATAATACAAAAATAGATAGCCGTATTAGTCCAAACATCGAACAACGAGGCGCAGAGTTTTGAACGCACGCCAAAGAAAACAGACTGGCTTCTGTTTGTTGACCGTTCAACTCTTATTATATCCGATCAAAAAGAACATGCTCCTTGATTACTCGTTGGTTCATCTGTTCCTAACATCTGGACCGGGGAACGGGAAATTGCGATGATGTAAACTTATTGTGTACGTGCCATGGTACACGGCGTACTAGCAAATCTGCTAGTATAAATGCTTGAGATTGTACCTCATCATCTGCCCAGCCTTTTCCCACCTATATTGGGGTCGGCTTCCAGTCAAGCCGGATTTAGTTGAATACCAATATTTTACGAGGAGCGGCTGCCTACCAGACCTTCACAACCTGTTAACTGGGGTAGCACGGTACTTCATGGCAAGACTGGAGTCAGATTTACTGGCTTCTGACTATCCGTAACGACTGCCGGGACCTACAAATGACAGCCGGGACCCACGGCTCGTAGGAAACTTATTATGTTAAGCTGGTCACCCGTCCACAGACCAACCTTGGCAAGCGTTGCTTAACCTTGATGATCGGCCCGTGCGGCTGTTATTATCTAGCCACGAGCTCCTCGAGTTTGTACCTAGGTTCTTTATATATATAAGCAATTTATATGACAGCTCTTACACACGAGCGGTATGTTACCAATGGCAAATGTAACTGTAGCCGTTAACGCGTCGACGGCAGCCGTAGACGCGGTGGCCGTCGATAGATAACAGGCAGCCGACGTCAGCTTACATAGTGAAGTACCGTTGCCTACCCTTCGGGTGCGGAGCTCTAGGAATGCTCAAAGGTTATAGTCATCACGATCATCATCAATTCCGCCCAAAGACGTCCACTGTTGGACATAGGTCTCCTCAAGTGTCGCCATAACGATCAATCCTGTGCATCTTGCATCCATCATATTCTTGCGACTCTCACCAGGATATCTGTCCACCTTTTGGGAGGCCTTTCAACGCTTCGTCATCCGGTAGGTGGTCGCCACTCCAGAACCTTTCATGCCCATCGACCCTAATCTGCGAGCAATGTACCCTGCCGCTTAAATTCGATGATTCTTCGTGCTACGTCGGAAACCTTGGTTTTCCAGCATGTATCTTAATTCATGAATCCCCGACCGGTCCTATGAGACCGCGCTGTTATTGTTTTACTATTGTGTCTCGTTTTGCGGGTATGTGATAGGTTAATTTCGGATAGGATTACGCAAGGAAACTCCAAGAACAGCCCTTTTCATTGCCCTTTTGGTACCTTTAAGCCTTCTGATCAAGCCCATTGTGAGCGACCATGTTTCAAAGCCTATATCATCACTGACAACATGCACTGAACCTCATCTTGACACAGTGCTATGAAAAGTCTGTGTTAGTGTTATTCTAAAAATGCATGCAACTACTGAAACACGTGCTCAGTTCTAATTGTGCAGACAAAAATGTTGTATCTGTTCTGACGTACCTAGTCGGCGATTCTGTGTTTTGTATATTTATCCGACTGCCGGCGCCATATACTAGACTACTTCATTTTTAGGGTTCCGTACCAAACGATTCCGTTGTCCGAACGAGACTCCGTTGTCCGTCCGTCTGACTATCCGTCTGTCACGAAGCTGTATCTCATAAACCGTGATAGTTAAACAGTTGAACTCACAGATGATGTATTTCTGTTACCGGTATAACAACTTACTATAACAACTAAAAAATAGAACAAAAGAAAATATTTAAAGAGGGCTCCCATACAAACGCAAACGTAATATTTTCTTGCCGTTGTTATGGATAATGGTACGGAACCCATCGTGCGCCAATCCAATTCGCCATCAGATCGGCAGAGATGAAAGAACAATGAAAAACACTCCGAAATCTACTTTAATTACCAATACGTTGGAATAAGACAGAAACATTAGTGTCTTCATTGTTTTTACGAGGGCCAATTGAGTTTTATTGCCATATTAATGTCGTATCTAGATGTAACTGCACTTTTATGCCGCAGTACTAAATTTTCATTTAAAATTGTATTTTTATGACGATCCAGGAATAAAACGTATGAAGTGAAACAGGTGCTGGTGGCTTCTACAGACTACTTTATCTCTCTCTTAATTGTATTGTAGTGTTAGTAATTTTAATTATATAGTGTTAGTAGTATTAAGTAATTAAGTATGTAAAATTCGGTCTTTTGCATGCCTGCATGGTAAAATATGGCTGAACCTATATTCTTCTGTCATCTTTCACTGATACCCATATTTGCAAAATAAATTATCTTTTATCTTTTTTTTTATCTTTTATCTCAAAGCATGTATTGTACGGCTTATTGTAATATTTTACGGTTCACCAATATCGCGACAGGCATCTATCTGCACCACACGTCTGCTCTGGTTGACCGCCGGATGGAAACTGACAGATGTCAAATACACATGTCACTTCCGTGTGAGACACCAACATAACCAATACACTAAATTCAATATTTGAGGTTAGGGGTAGCGCTGTATGTATACAGGGTGTAAAAAGACCGATCACAAAGCCGATAACTACACATTCTGTACATGTAATTAAGTAACTTAGACCAAAAATATTGCTGGGAAGAAACTTTTTTTTTTCATCATTAAAAAATAATTAATTAATACTAACTTCGATCAGCTGCGCGTTCGGCCGCTCGCGCTTGGTCTTTGAACTGATCGCTTGCTTGTGTGTGTGAGGCGCTCGTTGTGTTTAGTTTTCATTGCATTTTTGTGACTTCAAATGCGTTATTTGTCATGAAAAATTAATAATTTTGATAATGTTTGTTCGGAAGAAAGTTTACTAATGATACTTGGAATACAATTCTGAAAAAAAAACGAAAAAAAAATTGTTGACTTTGACCTTCAATATCTCTAGAACTAGTGAATTCCCAGGTATGGTCTAGAAGAAAAAAACTATCCCAGTGATGAGGACAATATAGGGTTTTCGTTAAGGGTCTTATTACACCCTTTATACATTTTCATGTTATATCTACGTATGTTTAATAAAAAGTTCCTATGGACAAATATGCATGGAAACCACTGTGCAAATGTCAGTATGCATATTCACATTGTATTTATGTTCAAGTACTACGCAGGTTTAACGAGTTTCAGTGGCCCGAACAAGGCGAGTTCTGAAAAGGCTTTAGTATCGTTACACCACATATATACGTTACGGTAGGTTATGCAGGATTGAAATGTGTATTGTCACCGCTTAGTGTGTATGGATTTAGAGAAGGCTTTCGATTCGATTGAAGCTTGGCCTGTACTTCAGTCTCTTCAATGCTGCCAGATTCATTTTCGGTTAAACGAGGAACAGAAGTGTTTTATGCGAAAACTCCACTATGTTTGTTCTACTATAGGACCAGACCAGGAAATTCAGAGGATGTATATATAGGTTCTGAACTGCAGAGAGAAATGAGGCATTATCAACAAAGGTGAGTTCACAATAAATACAATACAATGCTCGATGACCTCAGTAGAGCTTCCAAAAGAGTGGGCACAAAAATGAACGCAGATAAAAAAGGTCTACGTGAAATAAAATATTTTTACTTACGCAGTCGACATACTCGTACATATGTACATAAAAATACAAAACTAAAATCAAAATACACGGTGTCGAAGCACTCCTCCACATCGCTGTCAGCCGAAAACGCGTTCAGAAGATTTGCAGCATTGCCGTTGAATGCTAATGCTAATTCTTTGAATATTTGAATTTGAATGAGTGGGGTACGGGTAGAAGTTTTGTCATCTATTGGGCAAAAATTTAGACCCTGTGGAGGTCCTGCGAGTTTTTTATTGAGCACATACGAGTATGAAAATCTGCAACGAGAGATAGCCCAGGTTAGTAATTAGAACGCACCATCATCACCATCATTATGGCAGCCGAAAAATGATCACAATTGGATGTAGGCCTCCCCCAAGTGTCGCCACAACGATCGGTCCTGTGCATCTCGCATTTATTGGAATCCAATGAACTTCATCAGGTTATTGGTCCATCTTATATAAGGCCTAGGAACGCTGTGTCTTCCAGTATGCAGTCATCACTCCAGAACCTTTCGGCCTCATCGCCCATCTGTTCAACAAGAAATGAGTGCTGCTCTCTGCTACTTAACATTGTCGATTCTATGGGCTATAACAATACCTTTAGTTCTCTTGCGGATATCTTCATTCCTGATTCGATGATGCAGGTAAGTTTCAAGCATAGCCCGCTTTTAGTACTGAAGTTGAACGTTTATTTACAGGCGTTTACCAAACAATAAACAAACGGAATTTTTGATGTCTCGGGCATACAACCCGCTCTAAAAGATAGCCGACCGCATGGTGAATTTATTTTGATCTAGCAGGTCTATGAAAGCCCAATTTGTGGCGACAGAAATCACTGTTTGAGTGCTGTATGAATTGGAAACTAAGCGGTCATTTCGTTTGAATGACAGATTAGAGAGCATTTCTGTATTCGTACGAATGAAGCCGAGATTAATCGAGTGTCAGTATCTGAAACCGAGTATCTAGTCGGTTCACGTATCTGTGAGGATCCACTGTTTTGTGGTCACAATGATAGTTTCAAAATATTGTATTCTGAAGGTTTATTTAATTGGGGAATTTTATATAATAATTAGCTAAAAGGGGAAAGGACAATAAATATTTATAGTCTTCGATGAACATTATACATAAAACAAACAAAATAATAATAATTTTGATTTAACTATTAGGATTTGGTGGATAGACAATACTTTCCATAAATAATGGTTTAGTTAATGGTGTAAGATAGGTTTGAAACAAATTATAGAGGAGTATCAGTTTGTTCGAAATGAATTACCTTCTAAATATAACAATACTGAAACATAAACTTTCAGGAGAGTTTTTTTTGTACAACAAATAAATCTGATAACCGTGTATTTCCATGAGGTATCAAACCTCATAGTCAGATTCTCTCTAATAACTGAATGATCGCTTTTGTTCTTTTGCTAACAAACGAAACTTCCTTTGTTCAGTTCATTAAAAGTTGACTTATAAAAAAAAACCTCGTTCCCCCTAGTGCTCGCCTACGTGATAAAAGGGAACTTTTTGCAACATTAATTTCAGGTTCTCATTTCAAGTAGCTTCGGCTCTGCGTTGATATCTCAGTTAGCTTATTAACTGTATAAATAAAAGGCTACGTCCTCATTTACTCACAAAATCATCAGCACCTAGCCCAAATTTTTTATGATGCATAGAAAGACTAAGAAAGGGTTCTCCTCCTAAGAGGATAAAACGGGGCTTTCAAGATTGCAGAGATAAACCTACGTTCACGTGAGCAAAGCTGCTGGCAGAAGCCAGTAAAAATATAAAGGCTCAGTGCATTCGCACTACATGTTGCCTTCCCAATTACCTCAAAACTAAAAATGTTTTTAAACGCCGAGTCATTTCGTAGTGTAATTTTAGCCAGACGAAATAACAGCTACCTAATATATTTTATTCGTGTTTTTTCTCACAAACAACTAACTAACTACAAAGATAGTTACATTTACTAATACCGAAACAATAACAAGGTTTTTCATAGTAACTAGCGTTTTATTAGCATCTTTTAACATGCCATTAAAAGTGATTTAAACGAGGCTGTGGGGTATAGTAAAAAATAAAAATATATCTGCGGTTTGTAATTACGACGCGGCGGCGGACGCAGGAAGTAAATAAATAACGGATCGTCTTAGACTCCGTTTTCGAAGAAACGGGTCGTCGCGTACCGTGGTCAACGGTGTGGCTCGCACTAAATTCAAACCTACGGTGTTGTATGGGATCGTTTACGGAGAAGCAGTTAACTCATGTTTTTTTGAAATGTAGGCGGTATCCGCGGATGGCGGTGTACGTAGTAGTGCAATTTTCCTTTCACTGTAAAACGTAGCGACACTCGAAGCGGGGCTTTCGGTAATGCACGTACCAAAACGAATATACGACAATGAAAGCCGTTGCACGCTCCGTTTCTCTGTAAACAGTAAAACGCCCGACGCGCCGCGAGACGCCCCGCGTCACTAAAGCCGTCCACTCACCTTAGATGCGGAAACATACTAGGGCACTAATTAGACTCATTTTTCGCTTTTCGAATACAGAAATGGTAAAATACCTATGCATAGCAGAAAACATTGGACATCAGAATATACCTGTAGAATTGTAGATTAACAAAAATACTGGCCAGCTAGAGAGGGTCGAGTGAACTCGAGTGCAGTCGTAGAGAGTGCGTGGAGTGCCCAAGCCGGGGAAACACTAAAACATTTTTAGAACAAAATAGTGTTTTTTTTTTTCAAAGCTTGAATACGCTCTCTATAAAATGTGGTTTGTTCAAAGAGCTGCGGTTTTTATTTTAAAATTTGAATGCTGTTCTACTGTTTTTTTTTAACGGCTCGAATTGATGACATAGAATATAGACACACTTCTTCTTCTTCTTCTCGATTCGACGGTAAACTCGCTAAATTTTTTGGGCCCAGTAAGTGGCCACGTTGATAGCTGCATCAGTGGCGCTCATTAGATCCTCCAAAGTGCAGGTGTAGGGGCACTTGGGGCATTCTAACATGTGGCTCATGTTTTGGACCGGAGCACCGCACTCACATTGGGTATCCGACGGGTCCGTAAAACCCCACCTCGCCAAATTGTATTTGCAGCGGCCTACCTGGGTGCGCAACCTATTTAGTGCTTTCCATATAGACCACTGCAGATCCCGCCCAGGTGGGAGGTGCTCTTGGGGTTTTAAGAAAGCGAATGGTGGTAGGTGATGTTCTTCCCAAAGCTTTACTCTTTCTTTAGGTGGTGGATCAAGAAAGGCCTGTGTGCTGCGAAGAAAGCTCTTCCGGCTCTTAAGTCTACTTGGGACTGTTTTGCTTTCGAAGAGGGGATGTCGGGAATCGGATTCTTGACTTTTCTTTTCGATCGCGCATGCGACATCCCTACGTACAGCTGGTGGAGCAATACCGGCCAATGGATACAGCTTATTAAGCGGAGTCGGTTTAAGGCATCCCGATATAATGCGACACGTCTCGTTCAAGGCGATGTCGACTTGTTTTGCGTGTACTGATCGGTGCCACACAGGGCACGCAAATTCACCTGCAGAAAAGCATAACGACATGCCAGATGTGCGAAGAACATCGGGTGCTGCTCCCCATTTAGTAGAAATAAGACGGCACAAGAGGTTGTTTCGGGACCCGACCTTTTGCTTCGTGTTGAGGCAGTGCACGCTAAAGGTCAACGCTCTGTCCAATGCCACCCCCAGATACCTCGGGTTTTTACAGTGCTCCACGACAGTACCCCGCCACGAAATGTTAAGTATCCTATTTGAAGAACTATTGCGGAGATGGAACGCGCAAGATTGAGTTTTGGAAGGATTCGGGCGAAGAGCATTACTGTCGTAGTACTTACCAAGTGACTCCAGCGCTTGTGTCAAAGTAATTTCAACTTCTTCGAAAGTAAGTGATTGCGCCGCCAAGGCTAAGTCATCGGCATATAAAAAGCGTTTAGACACACTGAATGCTTAGTAAATAACTGTAGTCCAATAATCACCAAATGTATAAAAAAATTGTTCTTTATTTCATTTATTTAGGGTTAATTTGTAGCCAAAATATATTGTATACGAATAATAATTATTGGATTGATAACAACAATACTATAGGCTACATTGCATTATCCGTAAATGATCAAAAACGTTGGTTATGAGTGAGTATTATTTGAATATTATCAATTACTAGCTTTTACCCGCAGCTTCGCTCCCGTCAAATGACTACCCTACATATCCTACGCTACCCTACCCTACCTTCCCTACCTACCCTACACTACACTACCCTACACTACACTACACTACTCTACACTACCCTACACTACCCTACACTACCCTACCTGCCCTATCTTCCCTACCTACCCTACACTACCCTACTTTACCTAACTTTTTTTTTTTAGAATTTTTCCCTCCGTAAGAACCATCATTGAACTTCAAGGAACATCTAAAAAAAAAATCAGCCAAATCGGTCAAGCCGTTTTCATGTTATGTCGTGACAACGGAAAACGGGTTTCATTTTTATATATATAGATAGATTAATTTAATTATAAAACATATATTTTTGTTTTTAATAATAAATTATTATAGGTAGTTGATTCCGTCACCGGCTTACGCTGAAAATCGGCGTTGTGGACTTTATTGCTCTGTGGCTACGGCATTATGGCGCATTTTCATTAGTCGATAGGGCCCGCATGCGGGGTGCGGGAGATTTCTGGAACGCATGCCACAGCGCCCGCATTCGGGGAACCGTTTTCATTAGTCGATAGGGCCCGCATGCGTGGGTGCGAGAGACTACTGGAACGCGTGTCACATGGCCTGCATTCGGGGAACCGTATGCGGTATAACGACCATGTTACTTTCATTGGTTGTTATCCCGCATGCGGGGTCTCCCCGCATACGGTATACCGAACGAGTTAACGACCAGTGAAAATGCGCCATTATGCTGCGCGATAGGCTGTTTTTCGCAAACGTGGTGCATATTTTCCCTATAGAATATTTTTTGGCTATAATTTGTAAGCTAGTAGGTACTAAGATTGCGTCACTTCCCGCAAATAAAATGTTATTCTTTCTTTCAAGAGTTCAAATACTTTACAAATCCTCGTTTTTGCATACTATTTGTTTTACAATTCTTTAAATTCTTATTTTTGCGGTTCCTCTGGAAAAAATGTCTCGAGAAATAAAATTTCTTTGTGCTCATATTTATGATGCGTTTATACTTATTACGATTTCCCTGTGTTATAAAAATAATAAAATGCAGAAATGAAATTCTCAAATAAAAAAACTTTTATATTTTAAATTCTTTTTAAACTTTTAAATTCTAGCTTTAGCCCGCAGCTTTGCATAAAATATAGTCACTCAGGCATACGGCAGCTTTCTATTGGTGAAAAAAATTTAGCATTCGGATCAGTACTTCCACAGATTATCTCCTACAAACAAAAAAACAAACTACCTCTTTATTATATATATATAATATATATTTATAATGAAAATACACGAGCAACATAGTCTTACTAACGACTTGTTTCCAGAAAATATAAAAGAAATTACGAACAATACAAACACTTATTTCGTCTGAAGTTGTAGCAAAAGTTTCTTTATTTTTACTTCACTTGAAATGAAGTAGTTCCCGAAACCAGAGTGCGGTAGAGTGGAGTGCACAATAAGAGGAACAGATTGAAAAAGTTAGAGATCATCTTTATTGTACTTGCACTGCTGGACTTTTGTTTTATTTATATGAACTAGTAGGAACGTGCAACTACGTTTGGAATCTTTGAAACTTGTCGACACTGTAATAGTCTTATAGTATAGTCAAACGGGGTAAATAGGAACGCAGGGGTGAATAGAAACAACATTTTGAATGTTTTTTTTCACGTTATGAATTTTTTTTTACAGCACTTAGCACTCACAAATAACAGGAACCGGCGATGTGGTAAGCTTGGCCGGTAAGTAAGATTGGTCGGTTGAAACTAGGATCAGAGAAAAGTGGAAGAATTATTAAAAAGAAGTGTAGCAAAACAACTATGGCGCCACATATTATTATAACCATATACAAAATCCTGCATCGCGCAATTCAAGTTCTCCGTACGATTTGGACATATACAGCAATTGAAATCATCTCTTGCGCAGCTGTGCGGATCAGACATAACACCCGTCTGGTCGAAGCATCTTCCTTTTTCAACGCAGGTTTGCAGAACTTTATACTCTGTTCCAAATACCTCCTTTAGAGGCATTTGACCTACCGTGGGATACAACAGGCTTATAATGAACAGGTTACTGACCTACCTTAACTATGTAGTTTTCCATACAGTTCTAATAGGACTTAATAAATTATTCAGTTCACTTAAAATTCTTTGATAGCGTCAAATTTTCCTGTAAAGCAATTATGAGCTGTATTTCCAAACAAAATATGGGCGAAATTCCCAAAAAATGTGAATAGAGCGTGCAAGACACCAGTTTGTGTTTATATTTCTTCCGTAAGTCGTAAAAAGGAGTCGTTTATGAATTAGAAGTGATGATTGTTAGGTAGAATTACTACTGGGCTTGTTTTTGTGGCCTGTAATTTAGGTTAGAGGTGTGTCGACAAAACGTGTTAAAAGATCGGCACGAAATATTATTTGCATTTAAGCAAATGTATCTTTTTTGGGTTCTGTACTCGAAGGATCAACGGGACCCTATTACTAAGCCTTAGCTACCCGTCAGCTAGCGGGCTGTATCTCATTAAACCATAAAAAGTAGAGTTGACATTTTTACAATATGTTTATTTGTATTGTTGCTACAACCACAAATCATCATCTGCCTAGCCTTTTCCCAACTATATTGGGTTCGGCTTCCAGTCAAGCCGGATTTAGCTGAATACCAGTATTTTACGAGGAGCGGCTGAATACCAGTATTTTACGAGGAGCGGCTGCCTACCAGACCTCCACAACCCATTAACTGGGGTAACACGATACTTCATGGCAAGACTGGAGTCAGATTTACTGGCTTCTGACTATCCGTAACGACTGCCAAAGATCTCCAAATGACAGCCGGGACCAACGGCTTAACGTGCTTTCCGAGGCACGGAGGAAACTCGTTATGTTAAGATGGTCACCCATCCACAGACCAACCTAGGCAAGCGTTGCTTAACCTTGAAGATCGACCTATGCGGCTGTTATTATTTAGCCACGAGCTCCTGCTACAACCACAAATAATAATGTTAAACGTACCTGAAAACGCAGCGTTGGAAGGTGGACCGATGACTGGTCATTGTGGCGACGTTTGTGAGTCTATGCCCGGCAGTGGACGTCTCTTGGCTGAGATGATGATGGTGAAAGTTATTTGAAGGTAGTTTTTGCTCTATTTTGACCGATGACTGGTCATTTTAGCGACGCATGTGGGCCTATGCCCGTCAGTCATATTCTCAGTCGACAGCGTCCGTCTTTCAGCTGTGATGATGAAAGTTATTTGAAGGAAGTTATTACTCTATTTTAATATTGTAATTCGGAACCTTGTGTATGCGAGTTTTTACAAATCCAAATGGAAAATCGTCCAATATTTTCCCCACTTTTCTGTGTTCCTTGCTCTTTGCAGCAGGCATCCACCAGTCAGCATCGGCTTTACAGATCCGAATTCGATCCGTTTTGATGACAACTCTTTGAAGCTCGCGTGGATCACAACGCTCCGATGTGTCGACACTGTTACGCTATCTAATATTTCAAGTACGGCGGACAATGTCAGCGCTGTCACTACGGCTGCTGCGGCCTTCAAAGGACACAAATAATTTGTTGCTGTATAGTTTTAAGCCGTTTGGTTTGGGGTGTTTTTTTTTTCAAAGATAATTTTCACCAACTGATCGACCCTTTGTATTACCATTGAGCTGGTTCATTCTTTACACAAACAATTAAAATAACCATTCAAAGTGACAATGTTTTTGGAAATCCTTTTTTTTTGGAAAATCGTCTGATATTTTCCGCACTGTTTTGAGTTCCTTCACTTGCTACACAGTAACTCTTTTGAACAAGCAGAAATCAGCTCTACAGGGCCCAATTCGGTTCTTTTTAGAGACAACTCTATGAGGCTCGCGTGGTTCACAACGCTCCGATGTGTCGACACTGTTACGTTATCTAATATTTCAAGTATGGCGGACAGTGTCAGCGTTGTCACTACGGCTGCTGCGGCCAAAGGGCACAAATAATTTGTTGCTGTACAGTTTTAAGCCGTTTGGTTTGGGGTTTTTTTTTCAAGGATATTTTTCACCAACTGATCGACACTTTGTATTACCTGATCTGGTTCATTCTTTACACAAAGAATTAAAATAACCATTAAAGTGACAATGTTTTTGGAAATCCATTTTTTTTGGAAAATCGTCTGATATTTTCCGCACTGTTCTGAGTTCCTTTACTTGCTACACAGTAAGTCTTTTGAACAAGCAGGCATCTGCTCAACAGGGCTCAATTCGGTTTGTTTTGGTGACAACTATGAGGCTCGCGTGGATCACAACATTCACAACGCTCCGATGTGTCGACACTGTTACGCTATCTAATATTTCAAGTACGGCGGACCATGTCAGCGTTGTCAGTACGGCTGCTGCGGCCTTCAAAGGACACAAATACTGTAACTTTGTTGCTATGTACAGTTTTGAGCTGTTTGTAGTACAAACGCTTGTGGGTCATGAAGTCTAAGTGCTTGTTATATTTTTTCGGTATGATCAGAAAGCTGGTTTGTTCTTGGCTTAAAAAATATTGGCAATACTTTTTTTGTCGCGGGAAATTACCAATTGTCTTTTTGCGTTCTACTGTGGAAAATGTCAGACTGTTACTGATCAAAAAGTTAGTTTGAAACGGCTCCGGAGCGTGGTAAAGCCACAGTCGACGGCGTTAATTGTATTCCGGTCACATTTTTAGTTATCAGCGATGTAGAGGAGTACTCTTTGACGTCTCATAGAATTTTGTTTTGGGTTATATGTACATTGTACTCGTCCTTAAAAAAACAATATTTTATACCTAAAATATTTTATAAATAAGGAAATACAAAATTAATTACCTACACAGTTTATATAGAAGACTCCACGAAAGCCTCCATTTCTTATGTTTAATGTACAAAACTTATCTGGTCGGAATTCTGTGAACTTTGAAAAGTAACTAAACCGGAAATTAGATTTTAATGAAATTATCACCTTCAGTTGGTATATAAAGCGAATATTTATTAAAATACCAAATCAGATTAGACTCCTTTCTAATAAACTCTGTGAAAGTTTCTTAAGGCGTAATGTTGCTAGAGAGATGTCAAGACGTTTGATTACCTTTAAATCTGCGTTCTCACTATGTCATAACGAATAATTTATCGTTGAACGACTATCGTCTCTAGCTGTACTCGTACACATTACAGCAACTGTTTGTCGTGGCCACGAGAGATAGTCGCAACAACGACACGTTTCACCGTCTCGGTTTAGTCATGACAATTTTTTTAGTATTTTACGACTATCGTGCTAGCTGTTCCCAATGTCACCACAAAAAAGTCGTAGACGACAGTTAACCTTGTCATCCAATATTATTGGGAACACCTCCATTTAAATGTATATATAAGCTGTGACGCTATAAACTACACGGTTATCTGTGGTCACGACAAAGTGGAAACGCGGCCTAAACCGATCGATTTAATCAGAGCCCTTACCATGACGTGTTAAAATGGCAGGCGTGCGAGCGAGAATGAAATTTAGCTATAAAGTATAAACGGGTCATTGTACATTCGACACACATTCCATTCCCCATTGTTAAAAATATGTGTAAACTGGCCACAAATTTATTTTTTATTAATAAAATATTTTGGAGTATTGTAAACTCGTCACACGCGTTTTCTACGTACGGACCGCAGAGAAATCAAACACAAGAATAAAAAAGATAAACATGTATTTTTTTTTAATTAAAGATAATTTTTATAAAATCACTATTATCACAGTTTTAATTGCAGTATCTAATTCGTAGCTAAATATATATTAATACTTGCTGATTTACCGCTCACATACTAATATTATTTTCTCTTATGACTTTCTCAAATCACAGAACTATTATTATAAATTCAACTTAAATCTAATTAAAAAAAAACAGTATTATAATGTTAAAATAATATTACACATAAATGTAAACAATCATTGAAAAGTAAAAAAAATAACAGTACGGTCGCCTCATTCTGCGAAGCAGTAATGCTAGCGAAGGAGGCTGGCTACCGCGAACGCGTGAGGTAACGGCCCTCACGCCGCCGCCCCGCCGAGATCCCAATCCCGATTTCCGACCACCGTAGGCACGGGTTTGCGGACAGCGAGCACTGGGTAGCTCGCCGTCCTGCAGTCTGATAATAACCTGGAACGAGCCTAGTCGCAAACAGCGCATTCTATTCCACGCGCGCCTCAAGGAGTTGTCAGTAAACTATAGTGGGGGCCCGGTAGGGTCGAAGCCTCTGGGGAACACGGAAAATCCGAAAGGTGCTCACCGTCTCCCCCAAATTGAAGGCAACGAAGGAACGGGGTGGGGTTTAGTCAGTAAGAGTCTGACACGCCCTTCCGCTCCGTCCAAGAGCGGGAGAAGTCATTTGATGATTCCCCTTCACTTTACTTCACAACTGTTATAGAAAAAAATAATTTCATTACTTTAAAGTTATTATATTAACTTTTGATATATTTCCTTTTTTAGTGTATTGTTAACCAAATAACTTATTTGGATTTGAAGAGTTTGATTCATATTAACATTAAGTATGTAAAAGCTAGAACTTTACTTGCTAACGCTACTTTCCTTAAAAATAGCATGAAATTAAAATGTGTGCCGAGTTTACAACAAGTTTTATTAATAAATAATATTTTTTTGTGGTTGTGACGAGTTAACAATGGATGTATGGGAATTTTCAAAAGTGTGGCGAGTCGACAATGTGACGAATGTACAATGACCCGTATAAACTCTATAAAGCCATCTCTTTAACAGTTCAGTTTAGGTCCTCAAATAAATCACGTTAAGGCGGGCGCGACGTTAGAATTATCCATACAAATGTAATACCAAAATCATTTGCAATTTAAGCATATTTACACCATAATAAATGATGTTATTCGGATTCAGACAATAATTATCTAGGTTCCTACATCGTCTTTTTGTTGAAAAACTTACCCCAAACGAAATTTAAGCGAATTTAAATTTGCACATTTTCATAGCGAAAATGTCATGTTTTTATTTTGTTTTTTCTATATTATAAACAACAATATTTCAAAATATCTTTTCGTAGGAACACAGATATTATTATCAAGTTATAAATACTCGAAACAATAATGGAAATACATTAATTTTTCATTCATCATTTTTGGTATTACGGAACCTCTCCCAAATTTCTAATAGTTTGTATTGCTATCACAGCAAGCAACTGTCAGTGTGCGGATGATGACTTTACTCCAGTCGGTGTGTCCAAGAATTGTTTAAACTATTTGGATTGCTTCCATCAACCTCAAAAACGTGTTTTATTTCGTCTCAACTCGAGATAGCGCGCGGTCTCCGCAGGCCTCTTAAAAGCTCCCGGTAAGGTCTCTGAGCTATTCTAGTTTCGACTCTCTACGAATTGAAGCTTAATAGTTTTGAGCATCGATGCCGAATTGCTAGCCTGTCGGTTTCTAGTACTACTTGCATTTTGGGGAGTATTGGAATTGCATAATTTAATTCCGCCAAGCCCGTTCCGTTCCATCATCGGAAAATAGACGGACTCGTACCTATGGCGGTGATGCACGAAATCATTTTGAGAACACATTCATTTTACGCACGACTAATGAATGGAATCCCTTCTTTGTTCTTGAATTATTTTTTGTACACATAAATTACAGAACAATAAAAATAGGACCGCTGAAATACACAGGCGAGGTTAACCACAATTTAGTTTTCTTACATCAAATCATGAAAAAATAAATGAGAGAGTTTTGCACTTGAGGATAATTATATACCTAAGCACAACAAAATCCTCCTCCCCGTTTTCCTTGCCGGAGTTTTTGATTCTTGTTGGTTACAAACTGGGGATCTGATAAGTCAAGACTGAATTATGAGTCTGCTTTGCACTTGGCCAGTTTGATTAAATATCATAATTATTGTACGATAAAGTATTATTATCATATCATATTAATATTTTAAAAGGTTTTTATATGTACATTCGTTACGCCATCACGCTTAATCGGCTAACAGAAATTTGACAAATTCTGTACATGGTTAGTCCATGTGCTAGAATCAGAGAGATATTTTTATCTCGGGAGTATATTTCCTTGGAATATTTTTCTATTTTCACGAAAGTGAAGCCACTGGCACAAAATAAAATGACACACGTTTTTTTTTTGTTTTTGAAGGCTTCAACTGAAGCATTCACTATAATACTTCTGTTGAAGCCATCAAAAACAAAAAAAAATGTGTCATTTTGAAACTGCATAGCGTTGAAACTCTTTGCTATTTTTTTTGTGCACTCTCTCGCTTGGCTATTTTATTTTTGCATTAAAATTCCTACTCAAGCTGGATAAATATTAATATTAATGGAATTTTTTGTTAAAAGCGTCCGAGTAAGCGTATATCACTATTTGTTTAGCAGCCGTTGTACACTACTAAGTAACATAATTATTTGGCTTATTTAAGTTATTAGGCGTGATTACACGTATAACTAAGAGTTGCACATGAGTCGCTCAGACTCAAAAATCGTGTTGGCCACTTCCTGCGTTTTGGAGGTCTGATAGCGATACATGAAGCGACTGTTCAGACACATCTAGTTATACAGCTGACCCCTAATTCGAACTCAAGTTCCAACAACATAGGCCCTGGGCACGCCGTCATTGCGGCGGTAAGTCCCCTCTTTGAGGAGTGGTTGGAAAGAGCACACAAGAACACTTTCCGTATGATGCAGGTCCTTACCGGACACGATAAGTTCGTTCTTGCATCGGATTCAGACGGAAGAAGAAGAAAAAAGAAAGAAAGAAGATAATTTCTTTCTGTTTTCTTTCTTTCTTTCTTTCGAAGAAACGCCCGAGTGTCGCCACTGACCGCTCGCACTGATGCAATCGTTGAAAAGAGCACTAATTTAGTAGTATTCACTCTAGCCTGGAAGATACCTAAATTATTATAGGACGGAAAGCCCACAGCAGGCAAATTGTTCCAGTCTTTCGATACACATGGTGTAAAAACGAGCCGAACCGCTTTGTCCAAACCATAGAGGTGCCCAGTGGTAGAATTTTGAATTAATCAATTGATCATTTGAGACTTCTGAACGTCAAGAATTTGACACACTGCCAAAACGGTAGTGGACTAGGTTATCCGTGGTCCTAGAACGCTAAGGGTAACTGAAGAAAGATAGGTTTGCTTTTATTCAGCTTCCTGACATCCGACGATGACGCCCTCCCACGCAGCCCTAGAGAGAAAGAAGCTATTAGATGATTTCCCATCTCAAATAAGGGTAGTTGACTTTCACGGCCGAACACTCAAACGCTACTTTTATCTGAGGGTCTCTTAAGTACCTATTGACATCATAATTATTTATAGTACCGCTATAAATATCATGTTTGATATTTGAGAGCCTCTCAAAGTTAATTCATGAATCCCCGACCGGTCTCATAGGACCGCGCTGTTATTGTTTTACCATTGTGTCTCGTTTCGCGGGTATTGATAGGTTAAGTAGCATTTATTCGGACGTAATTTTTAATTCTAAATTTGTTGATTGACCCAACACTGGCCGGTATTTTTTTTTAAACTTTGCCCTACACTAGAAATTACTCCTGTATCGTGGGTGCCCACACAAACATGTAAATTCACATACACAAGTCACCCAGACTCAGAACAACTATCTGTAGTGGCGCAATTTCACCGGTCGTTAACTCGTTCGGTATACCGCATACGGGGAGTCCCCGCAGGCGAAATAACAACCAATGAAAGTTACAAGTCGATACATGTTCGTTATACCGTCTACGGTTCCCCGAATGCGGGCCCTGTGCCACGCGTTCCAGACATCTCTCGCACCCAGCATGCGGGCCCTATCGTCTAATGAAAACGGTTCCCCGAATGCGGACCCGGTGGCATGCTTTCCAGAAATCTCTCACACCCCGCATGCGGGCCCTATCGACTAATGAAATTGCGCCACAAATATTTGTTCCGTGCTGGAAACCCGCGACCCGTAGCGCAGCAGCCAATCGCTTAACTTCTGCGCCAACCGTGCTGTCACGTCATTATTTGTGAAAAAAAACTAATAACAATGTGCATGGGAATTATACATGGTATTGCGTATACAAACTGGCCCGCAAAGGCCGACGGTAAAATTGTGCATCTTATAGGCTCATTGAGGAGCTCGTGGCCAGATAATGACAGGCTTGTCTAGGTTGGTCTGTGGATGGGTGACCATCTTAACATAACGAATTTCCTCCGTGCCTCGGTAAGCACGTTAAGCCGTAGGTCCCGGCTGTCATTTGTAGATCTTTGGCAGTCGTTACGGATAGTCGAAGCCAGTAAATCTGACTCCAGTCTTGCCATGAACTACCGTGTTACCCCAGTTAATGGGTTGTGGAGGTCTGGTAGGCAGCCGCTCCTCGTAAAATACTGGTATTCAGCTAAAATCTGGCTTGACTGGAAGCTGACCCCAACACAGTTGGGAAAAGGTTAGGCTCATTAGCATTGTCATTATGCTAAAGATATCAATTGCTAAGTAATGGCCCGTAATTATGGCGTTTATGTTAATGGTATGTTAATTTAATGTGCTGTTTTTGGAGGAAGGAAATCATGGAATAATTCATCTGGCTCTGTTTGGAACATGACGAGCATTATTGGTGATAGGATGACGGATGATAGTAAAGAGAGGAAAAAAAGCGTATCGCACCGACCCCAAATAATATGGAAAAAGGGCCCCTGCCCTTTACCTTTGCTTTATTATTTGGGGTCGGTGCTTCATGTCCCTACATGAAGATGCTAAGAGTAGAGCAAAAAGAAGTGTCAAACATTTACCGACTGCACTTACTCGTATGTCCCTTCAATAGCCTTTCGCGTTCCAGGGCTACGGTGATTCTTTCGGACATTCCCGCAGAAATTCAAGGTGCTATTTTACACAAAATAAATATTGGTTTTCTTACTTTGTATCAGATTCGATAAAATAACGTTACAGTGTTCAAACTCGTATGAAATTGCTCATACAATGTGTTGTTTATAAACCAAAAAGAGTCGTGAAATTAATGGTGAAGCAAAAATATCGGACAATTGTCGCGAATGGGCTGTTAAAATGACACTTTCGCAAGTGTGAAGCTGACATAACAGTAAGCCACACAGGACGGTGGCAGGACCATCGTGAAAATTTTGTACGAACAGTAGAATAGGTAAGGGTTATTTAGAGAGATGCACCGAATATTCGGTATTTGGCGTATTCGGCAGAATTTTTGAGGTATTCGTATTCAGTACGTTTTTTCAGTCGAATCATTCGGTTGAAATACCGAATGTATTCGGTTTAATAGATCATAATAAATCAGCTTTTAGAGTAAAAATAAATTAAAGGCATCCCATATTTTAGCAATCATAAATTATAATAGGAATGGTTTGCTTATGTATATAATGAATTATGTACGTTATTTTCTCAACTATGGCACTAATTTTGAATATAAATACATAAATGAAGAATATTTATAATTTAAATTATATATTTATAATGAAGCAGCGGTAGATTGTAAAGCAAGAAGAGCAAGCTTTCAGCGCTATCAGGCAAAAGCCTATTTTTTTCTTCTCATAAAAAAATTACTTTGCCCGGCAAAATTATGTAGCGACAAACCGAATGGTCCGGCCATATTATATTTTGTTCGGTGAGAACTTAACCGAATATTATTCGGTATTCGGGAAAACCACTATTACTCATATAATAATAAATAATTATTAACGCTGCCCGCCCACGACCGACAATCGGTGAACAATTTTTTGTAGGTGAAAAATAGAACACACTGATAGCAATAGTGCAACTCACACGGCCTACAAAAAGTCGGTCAGAATATACTATAGGATTATAATAATATATGACGATTATCGGACCTGTCGTCTGAAAGTCTGTCGCGGGCGGGCAGCGTTACCATTACATATTTGAAATTAGAATTCGAGACAATTCAATACCAATCCGCAATGGCCCGCGTGGTGGATTACAGTCCTATCCGTCTCCAAGAGAGGAGGCCAGCTCCAGCTCTAGGAAAATTATGGCGCAATTTCATTAGTCGATAGGGCCCGCATGCGGGGTTCGAGAGATTTCTGGAACGCATGCCACAGGGCCCGCATTCGGGGAACCGTAGACGGTATAACGAACATGTTACTTTCATTGGTTGTTATCTCGCCTGCGGGGACTCCCCACATGCGGTATATGGAACGAGTTAACGACCAGTGAAATTGCGCCGTTATAGGGCTGGTTATGTATATGCAAAATTTATTTCTATTCTATACAAAGTTAGAACTCAGCCATAGGAAACTGCTCGCTTATATATACTTTTTATTGCTATTTTTAAACCTTCAACTACCTATAGACGAATTCTGTGGACTGGGTCTTGTATACCTAGTTAGTAACGTGAATGAAATACTCAGAATGGAAACACGCAGAAGCTATTGCAGCAACAAATAAAACAGTAGGCAAATAAAAAGCAATAGCAGAACTTGATTGTATACAATACATTTGTATAAAATTTTTCAAGGTACTCTGATGAAGGTGTTTTTTTAGGGTTCCGTAGCCAATTGACAAGAAAACGGAACCCTTATGGATTCGTCATGTCTGTCTGTCTGTCCGTCCGTATTTTTTCTCACTGCACTTTTTTCCCAAACTATAAGAGTTATACTGTTGAAAGTTGGTAAGTATTCTGTGAACCGCATTAAGATTTTCACACAAAAAAGAAAACAAAAAAACTGGGAGTCAAACCTTTACGTATGGGGTATCTATGGATAGGTTTTCAAAAATGATATTTACGTTTCTAATATATTTTTTTTCTAAACTGAGTAGTTTGCCCCTGTAACTTCTAAAATGAGAGAATGAAAAAACTAAAAAAAAATATGTGATGCACATTACTATGTAAACTTCCACCGAAAATTAGTTTAAACGAGATCTAGTAAGTAGTTTTTTTATATTCATACATCGTAAACCGTAACTAAGTTGGTACGGAACCCTCGGTGCACGAGTCCGATTCTCACTTGCCCAGTTTATTTTTTAAACTTCAATTTTCCGCTGGAATAAATGCCTATAGATGGCGCTACATGTTCAAGAAATGTTTTGTATTTAGAACATTTCCATTTAACTTCAGAAATGGGCTCACAAATTGTTTGCTCCAGTTTTTGAATGTGTTCCCGGCGTATTGTTCCTAACAGTTCTAAAGATTATCATGCACGAAGGGGTTTCTATATTGCCCTCTCTTTTACTCACATACCAAGCAAACGAGTTTTTTTATGGTGGAAGTCATCAAATAAAGCTACCCTACCCTGGGCGGAGGAGGACGTGTCAGACTTGCACTGACTAAAACTACATCTGTGCTCTTCAGTTGCGCCTTGCGTTCTAGGACTTCGGGTTAGTGCCGAAACTAGCCTTTTATGCACCCGGTGCGAGCTTTCAAAACTGGGCCCCTGAAAAATGCTCTAACCAGGCTTAGTCTGGCCATTTTTACGCCCCTCCAGGGTCTGCGCCCTGTGCCTGGGCACTGCTCGCACCGCCCTAGTTACGGCACTGCTTCGGGTTTCCTTTTCAGAAATTGAAAGGGAGAAACCGGAGTCTTAGAACGCTTAGGGTATCTGAATAAGCTCTGTCCTAAGCGTTTTAGCTAGTAAAACTTTCTGTTCCATCCTAGAGTGGAAGAAATCATAGGATGATTTCCCACTTCAAAAAAAGACCCGTTTAGAAGCAATTAATTATGATGCTAAACTGAGGAGATCGTGGCTAGATAATAACAGCCGCACAGGTCGATCTTCAAGGTTAAGCAACGCTTGCCTAGGTTGGTCTGTGGATGAGTGACCATCTTAACATAACGAGTTTCCTCCGTGCCTCGGAAAGCACGTTAAGCCGTAGGTCCCGGCTGTCATTTGTAGATTTTTGGCAGTCGTTACGGATAGTCAGAAGCCAGTAAATCTGACTCCAGTCTTGCCATGAAGTACCGTGTTACCCCAGTTAATGGGTTGTGGAGGTCTGGTAGGCAGCCGCTCCTCGTAAAATACAGGTATTCAGCTAAATCCGGCTTGACTGGAAGCCGAACCCAATATAGTTGGGAAAAAGGCTAGGTAGATGATGAATTATGATGCTAAACTATTTAAATACCTGATCGCTGAGAAGGTTTTCAGAAATTTTTCTTTGAAGAAAGGTTACGGGTTAATTATTTTAATATTTTCTTGTATTTCACTAACTTTGTAGCCATTTAATATTACTAAACTCAACTTAATATTTATACATACAATAGCTAGACGCTCATTCCTTTGAAAAGGGTTTCAACTGACAGACAGACAAAAAGTAATCTGAAATAGTTTTCGCTTGTATTAAATTTAAAGTCTAAACGTTTACAATTTGATATATTATGCGGTGTTAAAGCCAAGTTAAAAATAGTATTTTCTTGAAATAACTGTTTTATACATATAAAGTTTGGTTTTTACGGTTCCAATTCACGTTTCTTAGTATAAAGGAAAATCATGGGATACCTACCCATGGTCATAGATCGCAAAAATTGAAGGAACATAAGTCTGGTCTTACAGCCGAAACCAATAACCTATCTATCACATATGTATAATTTTTGTATTGTATCATTTGTTTTACGATCTCCGATATGTGATAGATAGGTTATTGGGTTCGGCCGTTAGTCTGTAAAAGTCTGACACACTCAGTTTCAGAAGAGTTCGATTGTAAATATAATAGATTTGATGAATAGGTTATTAATGTTTGAATCCCCGACCGGTCCTATGAGACCGCGCTGTTATTGTTTTACTATTGTGTCTCGTTTCGCGGGTATGTGATAGATTAATATAAAGGTGTAACTTTGTATTTAAGCGTGTACGTGTATGTTTGTTGATTCTTCACACTCAAACCTCTAAATGGATTTGGGTGAAATTTTCTGCCCTGGTAGACTATGTTCTCGAAAGCTCCGTCATTTTTTTGGAATAATTTTCTACTTTCACGCTGGCGAATCTGCTGGCAGAAACTGGTAAAAAGTAATCTGTCTGATCTCGTCAAACCAAATAAAAACCAGCCAACTTGTTGGCCGACAGATCCCAATATCTCATCTTTACTAGCCTCAGGCCGATCATAAGAAATATTGAGATATCGTTGCCCTCTCAAGTAAAAAGATATAAAATATATAACATATATAAGCACGTTCGGGTTTCAAAAGAAAAAAGTAGATGGAACAAATCTTTGTCTAAGATGCGCGGTGCGTCAAATAAAAGTTTTTGGGAACATATTCAGTGTACGTACGTAATTAAAGCTAATGACCAATTGATAGGCTTTTCAAAACGATAAACAAAAACCGTTAAACGACAATAATAAAGTTTTTTTAACTTTTTCCTTTCTAAAATCAAAGGTTTTTAAGTTAATGATGGATAGATACCTCTAGGCAAGTGTGATCCATAGTCCGTCAAATAGTAGTCGAACACAATCCAACAAATAATTAAGAAATAATAATCTTAACATAACTTTCTATGCTCTTTGCAATATTTCATTCAGATTTATCCGGCCATGCCAACCTGTTGCAAGGAGTTCTCGTGGTAAAATCTTCCATTCGCCCGGCCAGTAATATCCCCCGGGCGAGTTTTATCGTTTCACATGCCAGTAAAGTGCTGATAAAAAGAAGAAGATAATTCTATCGTAATATGATAGAGCTAGGATTTTTCCGATAGTAGATATACTTTCCGATAGTAGATATACGTCCCAGTGGGATAGATTTCAACTTTGAAATTTTTTTTAGTCGCTCTATAGCGGAGAGCGGAGGAGGCAGAAGCGGATCTAAGGCGGAGTGGTAGGTTGTGTTAAACTTTTACTGACTCTATAAATCTGTCATTTAACATAAGTTGCGGATATGGTTACAGACACACACACACACTAGCTCTTAACGCTATCTATTTGACTACCTTAACTGAACAGTTAAAGGGACGGAGCTATACAGGGTGTATAGCTCCAGCTAATATTAACTACTGCTTGACTGCGATCACACCTGATGGTAAGCTGATCCTTGAAGATGAGGCACATTATTTTATTAATTCATGAATCCCCGACCGATCCAATGAGACCGCGCTGTTATTGTTTTACTATTGTGTCTCGTTTTGTGGGTATGTGATAGGTTAAGAGTTTATTCACTCTACACTTGAAGACACCCAAATTATAATCAGACTGGATGACCGCAGCAGGAAAATTATTCCAATCTTTCCATATTCACGGTATAAACAAGTATTTTTATTCAGGACTAGCAGCCCGTCCCGGCTTCGCACGGGGTAGACAATTATTTATTTTTAGAAATTTGGATATAAAACACTTTTTTTAGTGCTTTAGCATTTTTCTACACCTTCGGTTACATTGTTCAAATTTTACCAAGGATCCCTAATTTTTTTCAAAATGAAATGTAGCCTATGTCAAATTGAAAGAATGTAGCATTCTATTGGTGAAAGAATTTTTTAAATCAGCCCAGTACTTTTTGAGCCTATTCATTACAAACATACAAAAATAGGTACAAATCTTTCTTCTTTATAATATTAGTATAGATATATCCGATAGTTTTGATAACGGAGGCACACCTATAAATAGCATTTTGGCTGTTAATCATTATCTATGGATTCAACATATCTTAATTGACTAGTAGATTAACATAATTCAAAATCCCATTTACTAATTCTACCCGAACATTAGCTCTAGTTAATTCTGGTGATGTATGATCTATTCTATTATACAATTCGGTACAATAGACGGATTCAGTTCCAGCTGAGTTATTTACGACGAAAGAGCACATGGCTATTAGCCAGCCAATGTTTTAGTGTTACATTGTGAATCAACGCATTCTCTGTACCAGATTTTGTATCTGTTTTAGAATATTTCGCTAGAAATTTCCATTACACTGGGATCTAATTTTTGTTCATTAGATTATCTAGAAATGAAATAATTTATTTGCTATGAATGTAGGTACAAAATATGGTGTTAAGTAAGAAAAGGATCCAGTACATTCTACTGTGAGGCAAGCAATAATTTTTGTATAGAAGAATTATTATGAAATAATCTTAAAAAAATCAAATATTTAACGAGTATCAAATTATTAAAATAGACAAACAAAAAATTATTCATTTAATTTTTTGCTAGTTGCTGCTAGCCGCTTCGTCTGCTTGATAGTAAAAAAATATCCCAAAGAATATTTTATAAAGTTTCTATCGCAATAAAAAAATATCCTTTTCGCTATTACAAGACGCGATCTTTTTGAACTACCTACCACGTTTTCACGAAATCCATTTAACCGTTAGAACGTGAATGACAAAGAAAAAGTAACAAACAAAGAAATATGCACGCTAACTTTCGCTTTTATAATATTAATAATGTGACTTAATAATGACTTAATAATGTGCCTCGGATAGCACGTTAAGCCGTAGGTCCCGGCTGCCATTTGTAGATCTTTGGCAGTCGTTACGGAAAGTCAGAAGCCAGTAAAATCTGACTCCAGTCTTGCCATGAAGTACCGTGTTACCCCAGTTAATGGGTTGTGGAGGTCTGGTAGGCAGCCGCTCCTCGTAAAATACTGGTATTCAGCTAAATCCGGCATGACTGGAAGCCGACCCCAATATAGTTGGGAAAAGGCTAGGCAGATGATGAATGTGACTTCCAAAGTTGAAAGAGTTATTATACCTACTCTTTTTTAATGAACTGAGTTTTGAAGGGCTAAATAATTTATTTACTACAATTAGATATTCTCTACACTAAGGGCCTATTTCACCACCTATGATTAAGTTTCGAGTATCTTACTTGGCAGATAATTTCATACAAATTCTGTTCCATTTTTGAATTTATTCAGTGAGTAGTGCCTACTCGGACATTGTGAAACAGGCCCTAACTGTTTAAATTCAAAGGTGCTGAGAGTCAATGATTATACCTAAATAATTAAAATTCATACATTAACATTTCGCCTGCTTCCCATCCATGCCCTCTCGCTTCGTATCAAAGCCAGATGCGAGAGGTCACTACCGCCAATTGTTTGCGTGAGGACACTGTGGTGCTTTTCCCAAGTGAGGCAGACCTCCACCGTATGCTCCAATGTTTTCTCCCATGATCACACAATGGTAACTTCCGGGTGTCCCTTCTCCCCGAATCTGATATAGGATCCTTTTGAAACAAACATCTCAAGAGACCAATTCTCAAAGAGGGTACAAATCACCGCGATTATGGTGTAACCAATTTATGTTATAGTTCTGGCTAAGCTATGAATAACCTCATACACGTGCAATGTATATTATTATTAAAGTTACAAATAGGTACCTAAGTTTACAATTGATTCAAGAACTAAAATCGCCTGTAGGAATTCAGTATCGTTTTCTGATATGAAATAATGACAGAAATAGATATCTGTTTCCAGAAGTTAATGCTTTGTTTCGAACTCTCTCTCCTACACTCAAAACATGTTAACTTATCAAAATCGTACCTTCAAATATCGTCTCGTTAATGAAACGTAAAACGTGACATTATGAATTTCAAATTTTCATGCTGAACACGAGATATTAAAATAGGAGTAGGAGTATTTTCTTACATTATTAAATTTTTAAACGCTCCGAATAGTTCCATAAATTGCTCATACCTATATTAATTAAATTAGTGAGGAATTTTACCTTCAGAGCGTTTATTAAAGATTTAACCTGGTAAGTAATACTTATTCACTTTTTTAAGGCGTGTAAACATTCAATGACTTCTCCCGCTTCGGGACAAAGCGGTAAGGCGTGTCAGGGTTTTGCTGACTAAAACCAATAAGATAATCTAGGAAAATGACCAGATTGCCTACTAAAATTAATAGCTTCACCCGCACAATTGAACTCTGAGAGACCATATTCTGGAATAGGACAGTTCATGTTCCCTTTGAATAATTATTATTCAAAGGGAACATGAACTGTCCTATTCCAGAATATGGTCAAAATATGGTGTCAAGTTTCATTCAAATCCATTCAGTCGTTTCAAAGTGAAAGAGTAACAAAAATGTACACACACACACACACATATGCTGCCAACGGCTTCCCCCATCAGGACAAAAAGGATTTTATTATGCTACTCCAAAGACGTGGTTTACCTGTATATCAAATTTCATTGATATCAATTCAGTAGTTTTTATGTGAAAGGGTAACAAACATCCGAGCATACAATCTTTCACAATTATTATTATTAGGTGGTGTGACAGTTGTTTAAATACAAGCATTATGTGATGTATATTTAGAAATTAAACTAAGTAATTAAAGTTTTATCAATTACTTTTAAACACTTTGAAGTGCAGGCTATTTCAAATATGAAATCTATTTTTGTTATCTAGCTGTTAAAAACAACTGTTGAGAGAAAACTATTCAGTTTCTTAATTAATTTGAATCTGATATTTGGATGTCATTTATATCTGATATTTGATATTTACTGAAAAAATCTCTCTCAGGGCTCGCCTACGTCATAAAATGAAACCGCGTGCACAATATGTCAGTCAGTCAGTTTTAGTCAGTTATATTGTTATAGAATAAAAATTCAAATGACATGCTATTTGAATGAACTACGATGATAACATTACATTATAGATATGCCTTTGAACTTTGAAATGTATCATTATTAATTTAACACCTAATCAAAATAATTTCAACAGAATTACTTACTTATTACATTTTCTAATAAAGTTTATATATTAGAAATTCCAGTAGGAACGTTTTTTGAACTTATCCATTTCAATGGACAAAGCGCTATAATAGGTTAACCTTTTCTATCATTAAAAACATTATAGAAGTCATTTTTTATCTGAGTGCTTCGCAGGGTTGCTATTTGTTAAATTTTTCCGTAAAATTTTGAGAATAATAAAATATATTTACTTCCAGATGCACGGTTTTGTAGCCTCATTTTTAATGTTTGTAGTGCGCTGTGAAATATGAAATTCAATTCAAAAGTTTTTCAATTTCAATCAAATTCAATGCGCGGTGCCTTATATTCTGACTTTTGAATGAAACAGGTGTACCTCTTTCTAATATGCAATGACATTTCAGTTTCACGCTTGATCATAGAGAGAAAGAACACGAGAATAAGATATTTGAAGATTGAATCACAAGTCAACACGTATGTCCTACGATTCAGTATCCAAATATCTCATTTAAGAATTAGTTCTATACTTCGTTCGCGTTAAGAATGCAGTGATTTATCAGTGCTACTGCAAGATAGGTGTATTTACAGTGGTGTTAAATCCAAAAAAAAATATATTTTAAGTTTAGTGAATTTATAAAAATACACTTAAACAGCTTTGATTGGTTAGGGGGCAGGGCTAGGTCAACGGATAATGATGACTTTACTTTACTGCATTCTTAACGTTAAGCGGGTAATTTGAGCCAAAAAAATCTATGGGTTATGTCTTGTTCAGCTAGTTACATACATACATACTAAATGCTACCTATAAGTTGGCATGTATATTATATTTTCCGTTTTTAAAATACCACATAGGTATAGGGGGTCTTAACAAGACAACTTTGCATCTCAAGATTTTCTTCAAACTTTTCATTTTATATAGATAGGTTCCTATCTATATAAACTACTAACGAGTTTTTTTTTCCTTTGAACCCTCAAAGGAATAAATGCACATACTCGAATTCATTGTTGGCACAATGCACTGGTTAATTGTGCTCGCTCGTCTCTATTCAGTGCTAAAATCACTAGTCCAACAAGAATATAATATCTCTGTACAAGAACCGATCACGCATGCCGTATTGCACCGCATGCGTAACCCCGACAACTTTTCTTTTCATACAAGTATTTAGTGTATATGTTACGGCTAATACTCGAAGTGCGGCTACACCTAGTATTAGCCGGTTAGAACTAGGTGTAGCCACTTACTCTTGGTTAAACCTAGTACGAGCCGATTGTTTTCGGGTAAAACTAGGTCTAGCCTTCATCATGCCGGCTACAACTAGGTCCAGCCATTTCCTGTCGGGTAAAACTAGGTCTATCCGATATCATTCCGGCTAGAACTAGGTCCAGACAATCCCTGTTGGATAAAACTTAGATGCGTGTCCCGCCAAGCCTTCCGCCTCGCGTCACACTCATGACTGACAGCATCTGCAGCAGCGGCGCGGGGTGGAGAGCATAGCGAAGCACACGCCTCTGCAGTTTGACTGGCTAGGTGTAGCCGCACTTCGGGTATTAGCCGTAACATATATACACGCGGAATGCGGGGCGTGGTCCTAGGCAGCAGGTCTGCGCGGGACTCCCACGTGTTTTCATCCCTTTTACACAACCAAAACGTATAGTAGCCCGCAAAAACCTGCATCGTAGTCTAGCGTGTCTCATGCTGCATGAAATTTTCTGCATGCGATTGCGGGGTAATCTCGAATGCGTGATGAAATCCGCACGATATTAAATATACTTCGATGGTATGTCCTTATGTGGATTGACGTATCATCGAAGATTAATGTTTAAACAATAAAGCCAGTTGGTTTAAACGTTAACACACGTATGTACATACACATAATTGTTGAACATATCATGAAGTGATCAATTATAAGATGCCTACGACATACACAAACTACACACTTCAGTTATAATACAGTTATAATTGTTCTAAGTATACTACACCATTCATCGCTCCATTAGTACATAAACAATAAATCAACAGCGCAAACAATGCATCAACTGACGATGTAGTATGCCAATATCAGTCATTGTGTAGGAGCATTATGTTTGGCCCAAGATTGGAAGCTTGCCCGGCGAAATCCCTTGGGATTTGCTGCCAAACACTACGCACGTACGATTTATTTAATGAACTGTGGATTATTTTAATGTGTGAGATTGTGTCTATTTCTTGTTTGCGTTGTTTGGATTTTAGGATTACTGTTTCGGTGAATAATATATCAATTCTACGTTAGTCTACGTGCTTCGTAATACACTATCTGTTTGCTATGTTGCTTCAAGGTAAGCGTGCTCTATAGTCAACGACGTTATATTTTACTATCAGAATAGACAGTGATCAAATGAGAGCGTAACCATTTTGTATAAATTTAGATTTAGGAAAACCTTTTATTTCGATGTGTTTATTGCAAGCATTCTAGATGGAGTGCCCGTCAAACTATCTGCTAAGATTTAGAAGGTAGTGGTGGAAGCAAATACTCAGCAATCTCAGTGCACTGAAGACCGCATAGTGTAGAAATAAATCGTACGTGTTTGCGATCTTCAGGAGTGAGGAAAAATAAAGAAGAATAAACCAAACCATCTGCCTAGCCTTTTCCCAACTATATTGGGGTCGGCTTCCAATCAAGCCGGATTTAGCTGAATACCAGTATTTTACGAGGAGCGGCTGCCTACCAGACCTCCACAACCCATTAACTGGGGTAACACGGTACTTCATGGCAAGACTGGAGTCAGATTTACTGGCTTCTGACTATCCGTAACGACTACCAAAGATCTCCAAATGACAGCCGGGACCAACGGCTTAACGTGCTTTCCGAGGCACGGAGGAAACTCGGTATGTTAAGATGGTCACCCATCCACAGACCAACCTCGGCAAGCGTTGCTTAACCTTGAAGATCGACCTGTGCGGCTGTTATTATCTAGCCACGAGCTCCTCTAAGAATAAACCAAACCAACCTCGACATATTTGGGAACTGGGCCGCATTAAACGCAAGACGACATCGTGGCAGACCCAGGCGAAGGTGGAGAGATGAGTTGGACAACTATCGGAGGGACTGGCCTGCAATGGCTGAAGATAGACGTGTGTGGAAAAGGGGGAGGGAGGCCTTCGCCCAGCAGTGGGACATAGCTGGCTAAAAATGAATGAATGATGATCTTCCAGTCCTAGAACGCAAAGGCTAACAGAAGGACACAGATGTCATTTTTGTCACAGCAAAGTAGGAGAAGCTATTGAATAAATTCCCACGTCTCAAAAATAAAATATAGTTGGGTAAAGGCAAGGTAGATTGATTGATTTATAGGGTTGGGAGACTCAAGGGCGGCCGCTCCTTGAAAAATAAACGATATTCGCGAATATTTGAAGTCGCGGTCTAATATTATGTTGTCTGTTTTCTATAACAATTAATTGTGTAATGAATATTATCGGTTTAGAAGCAGTTTCTACATGAGATATAGTTCTGTAGGCTCTAGGGTAAAACCGGGATAGATGCCCCACTTTTCGAAAGTGTTTCATTATTTGAATACCAAACATGTTTGCATAGAAAGTCCCTGTAATATAGTTAGTTCAATAATTTATAGAGCTTTAGAAACTGTATTTATGTACCTAACCATTACTGGTTTTGCAAAAATTAAATTCTTGCGAAACACCTTTTTTGGGGATAGATGCCTACCTATATGGATAGATGCCTCACTATAAAATCGCTTAGGAGGATAGATGCCTGTGATGCGGGATAGATGCCTTTTTAAATAATCAACAAGAATACGTAATCACAATGTAATATTTATTGATTATCTTCAAGTGTAGGTAATATAAAATGCTTATACATATTTTTATTTATGCATCTTTATAACAAAAAATACAAAAAAAGCTGTTTAAGCGATAACATATTATTAAAACTATCATATAATCATCTCAAACGAAACATTCCCATTCTTTTTAATAGCGTAACGCCTTTGTAATGTTCTGGATGGAATCCCAAATTGTCTGGATTGTTCATTGATCCCCCCTTTTTTATCCATTTCATTGAAAGCTGACTGTAGCTGCTCTGTTGTTCAAGAAATTACTCGAGCTCGTATTTTTTTGTATTTTTTATTATTTTTTCCTTTCTTTTGTATTTCCTTGGCATGACTCACCTACAATAAGCAAAATATTATTTAAAATATAATTATCTAGTCTTTTATTAGGAGTCCTAACCACTACCAATAATTGTTTCTTTTGTTTTTTTTTAAATTTATTTAATTATAGATATTCCATGAATTAGAATATCCATTAGAAAATTCCCTAAATATTCACGACTATGACTTATAAATACTTTGATAGGGCTCTTGCAGTACAGAAGGATAGAAGCCTCTAAAGTCAACTATCCCTTGTAAACTCGAGGCAACTATCCTTTTCACTAGGGATAGATGCCTCTTAATATTTTATAAATAAAACAAATGCAAATATCAGTGATTGACTCTTAAATGTGTTCTCAAAGAACCAATGTATTAAAACAATTCAAATAAAATGTAATCATTTAACTGTTTATAAAGATATGGAATAGTGAATACTTACGTTTGAAATTTTGAAGCGTTCTTCGCATCTGCTGCGAATGTAATTCGACACACAAGCGAGAAAAGTCCGTCTAGCACAGCAACTCGCATGTCACGGATGCAGGGGATGCATGTGGCACGTATGTAAACAATGAATTTGCTGTTCCGTTCTCTGGTAGTTGAGTTTTTAGAAACGAGGCATCTATCCTAGCGCGGCATCTATCCCGGTTTTACCCTATTCAAAATATGTGTTTTGTTCTGTTAAGCTGGACACAGACTGGTTTCGTTACAGTGTACCCGGCTTTACAGAACGCGTTACGTTGTGTTACATTTAACACAGAATGTAACAGAATTCTCATAGCGCGGACGAATTGTGCGCGTAAACCGTGCGTTTGGCGGCACGGGTGGCGCAGCGGTTGAGCGATTGAATGCTTCGCTGCGGGTCGTGGTTGCGATTCCCGCATGGAATAAATATTTGGTGTAGGTAGGTGTTTCGGGTCTGGGTGTCTTGTGTATGTGAGATTATATGTTTGTGAACGCACCTACGATACAGGAGTCATTCTTAGTGTGGGGAGTTTTTTTTAAGTAAGTAAAGAACCACACTACGCGCGCGAAAAGAGCATTTCAACTATATGCGTCGCTATCTTCGGTCCGTGCGCACATTGCGACCACACTCATAAAATAATGCCCTTTTCATGTTACGTTGCATGTTACGTTACAGCAGTCTGTACCCAGCTTTATATTAATTTCATAAACACATTATGTAGTTTCTATGAAATGATGCAGGAACGAATATGATGGATATAAACTGAGTTAGTACTGCGGCTATAACTTGCATTGTTTTGCATATCTATCTCTCAGCATTTGATGCAGTCATTAAAAAATTGTGTTACTCTATTTTTGTCATGTAAGTATACAATTTAAGAGTTACATCTTTTGTTTACTGTATGTTTCTACGATCTTTGAATTTCAGGCCGGGCAGTTTGATAAGTCAGTCGTTGTCAGTCTTCATATATTGCCAGTTAGATTACATGTTTTTTTTTTAATGTAACATACTAGTGCTAATTGTAAGGAGTGACGCAATCGTTGGTGTATATGCATCGCTTGAAGGACACAGTTGAGCATACAGTTTAGTACTGCCGTCGTGGAGAAGGTTGGCTACGGTGACCCCTTGAATCCGGCCCTGGTCCAAGGTATGGAAGGGGTTCCATGCCTTGAAGCCAAGAAATGCGAGAGAAAGAGGATAACTACCTTTGCTCGAATATCTTCTTCCACTAGGAAAGCGTAAGGGAAAAGAATCCTCAACACCTGCCGGCTAAAATAGGCTCCGTTTACTCTTTTAACACCTACCTTTCAATATCTCTAAACCAATCTAGGTCAGTTCATATAAAAACCTTACTAAGCTATGAGAAAGATAATATGACATGGTGACCCGGACACAAGGGATCGGATTAGTGAAAGTCGATTAGCCATGAGGATTTATTACACGATCGTAAGTGGAAATACCGTAGGGGGCGCTAAGAACATCCATTAACTTCCGTATCCATCCGGAAGCTTAGGACAACAAGAATCTTAAATTGCCTTTTTTTTTTGGAGACTTAAAGAGTTTTTTGTTTTTTTTTGTGATGAACCAGCTTTTCATATCATATGCCTAGCCTTTTTCCCAACTATATTGGGGTCGGCTTCCAGTCAAGCCAGATTTAGCTAAATACCAGTATTTTACGAGGAGCGGCTGCCTACCAGACCTCCATAACCCATTAACTGGGGTGACACGGTACTTCATGGCAAGACTGGAGTCAGATTTACTGGCTTCTGACTATCCGTAACGACTGCCAAAGATCTCCAAATGACAGCCGGGACCAACGGCTTAACGTGCTTTCCGAGGCACGGAGGAAACTCGTTATGTTAAGATGGTCACCCATCCACAGACCAACCTAGGCAAGCGTTGCTTAACCTTGAAGATCGACCTGTGCGGCTGTTATTATCTAGCCACGAGCTCCTTTGATGAACCAGCTTTTAAAATCAATAAATAATGGATTAGTGCGATGATCTTGACAGCCAAGAATATGCGGGAAGGCAAAACGTCGAGTCCAATTAACATCTAAAAAATTTTATCACCAAAGTCAGCAATTTTTTTTCGGAAAGTAGCTGTAATAAATAATAATAATATGGGAGACTTCAGGGAGTATAGACTAGCGACTATAGGCTATTGACTAGTCACTATAGAGTAGCGACTAGTGACTATAGACGAGCAAGATTATACATTGGCCCCATGGCCAATGTGTAATACACCTATGTTCAGATATAGATTGGCGAGTCACTGCATAGTAGCGACTTGTGACTATAGACGAGCAAGATTACACATTGGCGATAGGTTGGATTGGCGACTCCAAATACATAGCAATAAATTTAACACGATGATACAACAACTGCGAGATTTTTCGAAACAGTTACCGCGACCATAGAAAACTAAAGGTCCATACGTAGGTAGATTTTAGTAAGACAATCGGACACTTCTTTCCGCTCGACTCAGAGCTGAAGAATGTATTTGATTTTCTGCACTCAAAAATTGAATGGCTTGAAATACATTGCCAAAATATTTTTTTCCAGCATTCATGTTGAGCTGGAATTTTATTGGCAACAAACTTTTTTATATAAATTTTTCGTGGTTTGTGCCAAATGCATTTCATTCTTGAATTTAAGCCCATAATTGTATTGTACATGTAAAGCTGTTTATGATAATGGTTTTGGCATAGTTTGTCTCTTCAGCACAAAATACATTACGAGCATTGACGAGTATCAGGAGAAGGTGGACTTTTTTTAATATGATTATTTAGTACCTAACAGAAATTAGTCTTGGTTTTTAAAGGATAAATATTTATGATGAGATTAGACATGTCCAATGAATAATTAACGTGCCAGTGATCTCAACTTTGTTCGGAAACATTAGAGGACAAAATGTGACAAAAAACTGACGAATTGTTTTAACGTTTCACACTACGTAAATATGTTGTAAGTTGCAGGACGATACGTCATATAATATTTTGGCCGACGAATATTAAAATAATGTAACTGAACCTTTATAAACAAATTCATTGAGGTCAGAGGGGCGAAGTTTTGTCCCCGAGTGTCTCTGGGGCTCTACAATCGTTATTATGAAAACAAATGAAGAGAACTTTGAGTGAAAACAAGGATAAACTAGTTTTATTTTCATAAAAACAAGCAAGGAAAAGTTATTTCTAGGAAATATTTACTCAGATATACAAATGCAAAGTTCTTTGCTAAAAAAATAAATTATGTTTGTATCCGTAGTAATATTGAATCAGAGAATGCTGAACTTTGGTTACCGATTCTATTTTATTTTATTCATGTAGATAAGATTGTCCTATGGATACTTTGAGGGTCTAGACCAAACCCCGATTTTTATTTTAAGAATTTGATATTGAGTTTGTGTCAAACCTACTTTAGCTAGAAAACCTGTCACACTGCGGCAATAACGAAGGGTTTGATACGTTTTGAAATTCAAATATTAATCTAAAAATGGGCCCGAAGTGACGTTTATCAGGAATATGATTACTGAAGGTTCAAAATATGTGACATTAGCCTTCCATCAACGGCTTCGCTAGCATAGAATAAAGTATCAATGTCACTCAATGATAAAGTAGAAGTCGATTTTTAAAATAGGCTTAGCAGTTTTTGAGTATATTCATTACAAACTATTTTATGGTCTATATTCGCTGTATAGACTTTAAAAGACCCTTTGGCCCCTGAGTTTTTTACGATGTTTATTCACAGGGTAGTCAGAACACTCAAAAAAAAAAAATATACAACTTAATTTGGCATAGATGTAGAAACTGACTGCTAAGTATTTCGTGATTTTAATACAATGCACAAAACAATCAAGATGGGTTGAACCAGAACGGAAAATTTCAGTCATAAACTCAGCAACTTAAAGGTAACCACAGTAAATATTGAAACCATGATTTTATCATGAAAAGTAAAGAGTTTATGCGATAAGAACGGGCCAGTAATTTATTGAAGGTTCAGTGCACACAGATACCTTTTACAGCTTTCCTTCCTTAAGAAAATCCGTTTTCTCTCGGGATACGATGATCCGATTTCCGTCTCATAAATTATAGTCGGGGAACGCCCCTCTTTTCCTCGGTTTGTGTGAAAAGTGTAAATTATATTAATAATTAAGATGGGAGCTGAAATCCTTGCTTGAGGTTTAATACCGATTACTAGAGCCCCGTGAGGTTTGATAGGTTCCTGGAAACTATTCGAGGAAGCTTCAATATACACACATCTTTGTAGTGCCGTAGACGGTAGTATGAAGTCAATAATGTTGATAAATTTGTAGTAATTTAGATAGTGTAGAGGCAATAATGTCGATATTAAGTCAATTCTAATCAAAATTGTTTAATATAATGTTAGCGTAAACGTTTTATGAGTTTAGTTCGTAAGTTAATAAGATCGCTGTAATTGTGTTTTCGATCATCATCATCATCATCATCTGCCTAGCCTTTTCCCAACTATATTGGGGTCGGCTTCCAGTCAAGCCGGATTAAGCTGAATACCAGTATTTTACGAGGAGCGGCTGCCTACCAGACCTAAACAACCCATTAACTGGGGTAATACGGGACTTCATGGCAAGACTGGAGTCAGATTTACTGGCTTCTGACTATCCGTAACGACTGCCAAAGATCTACAAATGACAGCCGGGACCTACAGCTTAACGTGCTTTCCGAGGCACGGAGGAAACTCGTTATGTTAAGATGGTCACCCATCCACAAACCAACCTTGGCAAGCGTTGCTTTACCTTGAAGATCGGTCTGTGCGGCTGTTATTATATAGCCACGAGCTCCTCGTATCCTGTAATTGTGTTTTCGATCTCAAGTCGAAATGGACCTCATATGTCTTTCCTTGCTTTGAATTGCAAAAACGACAGGTAAAAGTCTATAAAAATTGTAACGGACTCCTAGAAATCCTCCACCGCCCACATAATCAAGTAGTAATTAAATCGATTAGTCTTACATCGTGCCAAGTTTTTTTTGGCTTCTCGTGTTTTGTGCATTTGAAGTATTTCTGTTTCGGCACCTAAGCTATTCCGCTGTTGGTACCAATAGGTGTTTTGGATTGGTAGTAACCAATACAATATACTATACTATAATAATACTCTGCTCTTTTTACCGAAATTGCACCTGGTTCGATGATTTCACATATTGTTCAGCTGTAGATACAAAACTAAACCAATTTTCCAACACAACATCCACTAGAAACCAATTTGCGAATAATTAAAACAGCCACTGTTCACTCGAAAAAATCTAGCCAAAAAATCCGGAAAATATTGAACTGTATTTTCCGGGCTAAAAGCTGACCTATACTTTTCAGTAATAGTGAAATTTCTATTAGAAAACGTAACCTCTATATAGAACTGTTTAAATTCTTTTGTTATTTCGACGTACAGTCAGCATCAAAAGTCGATGAACAGAATCAACATAACAAAATATTTTATTGTGAACAGATGAAACACATTTTATTGTGAACAGGTGTTTAATTGTTATGTTGATTCTGTTCATCGACTTTTGGTGCTGGCTGTACATATATACCGTGTATCAGACATGGATTTTGGACACACCAGTGGTGTTATAATTCGTCTGCTTTTCTTTATTTAAAACTATCTTGCCTTTTTAAAATTTAAACTGTCTAAAATAGCTATTCTAACATTTTTAGTGAATAAAATTAAATAATCATTTTTTGAAAACGTCGTCGAGGCTGATAAAATCATTATTCTAATCAACCCATGACATTTTAGTAAAAAGTTTTTAATTATTTTTTTTACTAAAAAAGTTATCAAGTTGATTAGAATAACGATTTTATAGAGTTTAAATTAAAAAGTTTAGATAAAAAAAAAGAAAATAATCAACGAATAATCCCATCATTGGGTGCTTCAAAATGATGTACTGGATCTATGGTATTCGTTTGAGCGTCAATGTCTGACACACGGTATACATCACAGTTTGTAATTGTGTCTGTGGCGTTGCAGGCCCGCTAAAGTGATTAGTCGATGGCTGCTGGCTACCTATTAGGAGTTTATGACGTCACTGCTGACGGACTCACTGAATCACGTATCGATATCGGTTCGATTGCATCTCACAGCGCACGAGTTCAAATATGGCGATAGCGTATTTTGGATGTGCAATGAGTAAGAAAAAAGTGTGAGGAGCGTGTAAAGAAAAGAGTGAGGAGCTCGTGGTAATAACAGCCGCACAGGTCGATCTTCAAGGTTAAGCGACGCTTGCCAAGATTGGTTTGTGGATGGGTGACCATCTTAACATAACGAGTTTCCTCCGTGCCTCAGAAAGCACGCTAAGCCGTAGGTCCCGGATGTCATTTGTAGATCTTTGGCAGTCGTTACGGATAGTCAGAAGCCAGTAAATCTGACTCCAGTCTTGCCATGAAGTACCATGTTACCCCAGTTAATGGGTTGTGGAGGTCTGGTAGGCAGCCGCTCCGCGTAAAATACTGGTATTCAGCTAAATCCGGCTTGACTGGAAGCCGACCCCAATATAGTTGGGAAAAGGCTAGGCAGATGATGAATGAGTAAGAAAAAAAAATCCCTGCATTCTGTGTTTTTTTTTAACAACACATGTTTTTTAGGTGAAATCAACAATATGGTTCTCCCTCTACGGGTGGAGCGGGAGGGAGTGTCAGACCTTTACTGACTAAAACCCACTCCTGTTCTTTCTTTGCCTTCGTTCCAGAGCTTCGGGGTTCTCTTTCGTACAACAGTAGGCTTCGACCCTGCTGAGGCCTTACAGTTTGCTGACATCTCTTTGAGGTTTGCTTGAAACAATACGCGCCGTTGACGAGTTAGGATGGTTACTGCCTGACACAGGTGTGTCAGGCAGTAATAGTCTAATACACCCTCTTAGTCCCAAAATGAAAAAAAGAAGAAGAAAAGGAGAAATCATTGGATAATTTCCCACTTGACAAAAAAAGCTTTCTGAGACCTCATCGAGCAACGTTATTAGTAAATCAATCATTTGAGCTACTCGAGTAGTTTCCTTATACACCAATATTGGTGCTAACCATTAGACGGATCACAGAGTGATTAATCGATGGCTACTGCCGTTGATCTGTCAGGAGTTTACGACGGGCTCACTGCATTGGTTTGATTGGCTGCTGCTGAAATATGGCGATTGCATCGTTTGTGTGTGATGGGTATGTCGATCATTTCTTTCGGTTAATCAATTGAAAACACACAAATGTGTATTGTTGAGAACTTATCATTTTTGTATCTCTTATCTATACTAATACTAATACTAATATACTAATACTAATATACTAATACTAATATACTAATACTAATAATATTATAAAGAGGTATTTGTAAGTTTGTATGTAGGGGGTAATCTCTGGAACTACTGGTCCGATTTGAAAAATTCTTTCAGTGTTAGATAGCCCATTTATCGAGAAATGCTATAGGCTATATACCATCACGCTACAACCCACGGGAGCGGAGCAGTAATGAAAAATGCGGGTGAAACCGCAGGGGACAGCTAGTATTATATAAATCTAAAAAACGAATAAACATAATATTATTATATATATTTACTATTGTATAAACTAATATGGTTATTAAAATAATCCAAGACGCATTTTTTTTGTATTCCTTTTCATTGTTAAGAGAAAGAATATGAAAACGAACTGACAAATCAATATCTTTGAAGTCTCGCCATTATTATTCTGAATGAATGACCTTGAAGAATGCTCCAGGCGTCGTTCTTACCCAAGGGTGTACGAAATTAATCGGCTGACATTTGGTCTCTATATCTTTATTTTTCCGAAAGTTTACCCAAAACAAAAACGTCACCTTTTTGCGGGATTTAAGCGAAATACACACGACCACATAAAGGATCGTAGGAAGGGTCAGAAGAAACCACACAATATTGAGTGGGCCTATTCACTTAGGTAATATTGTTAGTAACACTAGGCGTAAGAAAACTAGCACTAGCACTAACTGCCGTATTCAGAGATGTTTAATGATTACTTAAATCGATCCTTACTATAGAGTGTTGATAGGCGGAGCTTTACGAGGGGTACAGAGCGGCAAGGCGCACCCTCCGAACAGAGGTAAAGCGGGCCAAGTTGGAGGCCCGCAATGTGTGGCTGGGGACTCTGAACAGGGACCCATGGGGACGCCCTTACCAGGTGGTGCGGGACAAACTCCGCCCATGGGCTCCCCCTCTGACTCAGAGTCTCCGGCCCCAAGTTGTGGAGGGTGTGGTGGCCAATCTGTTCCCTGAGCGAGGGGAACACTCTCCCCCGCTCATGGCTCCGCCACCTGCGGTACTCGTAGCGGACCACAGCAGCGACGACGAGGACGACGCTCCAGAGGTGACCGAGGTAGAGATGAGGGCGGTGGTACGAAGACTCAGTTTCAAGAACACCGCCCCAGGACCCGACGGCGTGCACGGCAGGGTATGGGTCCTGGCCATGGCCATGGAGGCTCTCGGGTCTCGATTGCGAGGGCTCTTTAGCGCATGCATGGAGAGAGGACAGTTTCCCCGTCGCTGGAAGACCGGGAAACTGGTCCTCATTGCGAAGCCGGGGCGCCCCGCGGACTCTCCGTCCGCGTACCGGCCCATTGTGCTGCTCGACGAGGTGGGCAAACTCTTTGAAAGAGTAATTGCAGACCGCCTCGTCGGGCATCTCGCGCGGGTGGGGCCGGACCTTTCGGACGGCCATCATGCGCGTGAGGGCTCTCACGACGGGGGATGCGGTGTCTCGGGGCAGGGTCGTCTTGGCGGTGTCTTTGGACATCGCCAATGCCTTCAACTCCCTGCCCTGGAGTTGCATCGGGGCGGCACTTCGGTATCACGAGGTGCCCGCCTACCTCCGTCGTGTGATCGAGGCCTACCTGTCGGATAGGTTCATCATCTATCCCGATCACCAGGGAGAGTGGAGACGGCGAGAGATGTCGTGCGGTGTTCCGCAGGGATCGGTACTAGGACCGCCCCTGTGGAACATCGGATACGACTACGTGCTGCGCGGCGACCTCCCCGACGGGGTCAGCGTGGTCTGCTACGCAGGCGACACGCTGGTCCTGGCGCGGGGAGAGTCGTACCAGGCGGCGGCCGAAACAGCGACACGCGGGGTTGCGACAGTCGTGGAGAGGATCCAGCAACTGGGACTCAAGGTGGCATTGCACAAGTCCGAGGCCATGTGCTTTCATGGCCCTCGGTACGCGCCACCTCCGGGTTCCCAAATAACGGTAGGGGGGGTCCACATCGGCGTCGGGTCGGCGATGAAGTACCTGGGACTCGTCCTCGACAGCCGGTGGACTTTCGAGGAACATTTCCGACGTTTGGCCCCCAAACTGGACAGGTCTGGGGCCGCTCTGAAGCGGCTCCTGCCCAACCTAGGGGGTCCAGACGCCCCCTGCCGGAGGCTCTACGCGGGGATCGTTCGGTCCATGGCCCTTTACGGGGCGCCGGTTTGGGCGCCGTCGCTAGGTAAGCGACCGGCGGCCAAGCTGAACGCTTGCCAGAGGGTCATGGCCATCCGGATGGTGCGGGGATACCGCACGATCTCCCGCGAAGCGGCGAGCCTCCTCGCTGGCCTGCCACCGTGGGATCTGGAGGCAACAATCCTTGCACGCATGCACGATTTGCGCGTGGAGATGCAACGCCGGGGCGAAACTCCGCTGCCGCGACAAGTCGCGGCATGGCGGACAGAGTTCCGGCGGGATCTCAGGGTGGCATGGCGACTGCGACTGTCGCAACCCAGTGCTGGGCACGCCGTCATTGAGGCGGTTAGGCCCCTCTTTGAGGAGTGGTTGGAAAGAGGTCACGGCGTCCTCTCTTTCCGTGTGACGCAGGTCCTCACCGGACACGGTAAGTTCGGGAGGTTCCTGCATCGAATCAAGCAGGAGAGGACGCCCGGGTGTCGCCACTGTGTGGACCGCCCGGAGGACACGGTGGAGCACACGGTAGAAGTGTGCCCCGCTTGGGCGGAGCACCGCCGTGTCCTCGTGGAGACTATCGGGAGCGGCGACCTCTCGCGCCGGGCCCTGGTTCAGGCCATGGTCCGGAGCGAGGAGGGTTGGCATGCGGTCGCCTCCTTCTGCGAAGCAGTAATGCTCGTGAAGGAGGCTGCTGACCGCGAGCGCGTGAGGGAACGGTCCTCACGCCGCCGCCGCCGAGATCCCGATCCCGATTTCCGACCACCGTAGGCGCGGGTTCGCGGACGGCGAGCACTGGGTAGCTCGCCGTCCGGCAGTCTGGAAATAATCTGGACCGAGCCCAGTCGTCAACGGCGCGTTCTGTTCCACGCGCGCCTCAAGGAGATGTCAGCAAACTGTAGGGGCCCGGTAGGGCCGAAGCCTCTGGGGGGAACATGTGGTATTCCTAACGGTTGATACCGAGTCCCCCCCAGAACGAAGGCAACGAAGGAACGGGGTAGGGGTTTAGTCAGTAAGAGTCTGACACGCCCTCCCGCTCCGCCCAAGAGCGGGGGAAGTCATTCTGATGATTCCCCTACCAGAAAAAAAAAAAAAACTATAGAGTGTTGATTAAACATCTCTGAGTGCAGCAGTAAGATAGCAAATCATTACTTTATTTCAACTCCTGTGTCATTATCAGAACGTTGAGGATCCGGTAACAATAAATCTATAAAGAGGTTTAAACAAAAATATGACAACAAGATTAGAACCATCTGCAAAAATGGTATAATTTTTTTGGGTCTTCAACGACGGAAGATTGATGAGGGGTTTCATCAATCTTATTGTTTAATACAGAGTTCCCGTGTCTACTTTATGGCATCATTATTATGAGGCCAGTTCAATGAACCTAGTCAGAGTGTGATTCATGGAAAGTCTAATAAGTCTATGATACATCGTTTTATTGCGGAGTTCCATTGCCTACCTTCCGGTTTTATCAACAGATCTATTCGATAACACCGTTTTTATCAGAGCCATTAATATTGGTTTTATAATAGTTGCTTAAGTATCTTAATTGAATCAATTTCACCATCAAATGGTCGGACTATTTATAACTAACGCGAAATCTTTTATAGACTTCTTGATATTATGAAAGTTTTAATAAAAAATCGGAAGAAAAATTATTCCGTTGAAAAAAGAACTGTCCAAATCGGTTCATAAACGACGAAGTTCACAGGTTATCATCATTTCATCTTAAAGGCGTCCACTGTCGGTCATGGCCTCCTCAAAATGTCGCCACACAACAAAAAGTCCTGTGCATCTCGCATCCATCGAAATCTCGCAATCCTCATTAGGTCACTTGGAGGAGCTAAGCGTCGCCTTAGAGCGTCCGATTCCCGCGACCCTCGCCCTGTTTGAGAGTTCAGAGGTAATAAACGTATAGAAAAAAAAATACGACCAAATTGTGAACCCTCTGCTTTTTTGAAGTCGGTCAATAAACGGAAATAAAATAAAAGACAGCTGGCAGAAACAAAATTTATTTTTGCACGAAATAAATTCTTTTATAGAGGAAACACTCGACTCGTCGATGGAGAACGAAATAAAACGTATCAATCAGAGGTTGTAACTTGTTCAATCAATCATATCTGTTGAAGAACACTCACACGCGGTCTCTTTATTGACTGTCTATAAGCGTTCAATATGGAGTTGTGAAGCTATAAGGCTGAGGACTCATGAAGCGGTTTTTTCCCGCGCCCGCCGCGGTGATGGTACAGCTTTTTTCATTCTAAGAACGGAGTTTTGTGCGGTTACACAATGATTACGGTTGCGATTATCACTCGGAAACGGCGGGTGATAGAAAACAGATGGTTAATGAATTTGATGAACTTCAAACTGCCATGGATATACACCAGAAAAGAGCTGTTGTGTTCTACTTACTTCATAGAAGAATTAAAAAAAGAAGATCTAAAAAATTCAAAGTGCACTGATTTTCTGATTTCCCGACAGGTTTCTGTACCCCTGCGAGTCACTGCGGGCGCCGACAGACCGCGAATGGTGCGGTCGCAACCCACCGAGATTGCGGGTAACCGCGGCCGCCGCAATTCTACTAGTTGCCCGCCGGTGCAGCGGAAGCCGTAAACAGCCACGAAGAAACGAAGAAGAGGTGAGCCTAAAACTGCCGCACTAATTAAGAAGGCAGTAAGGCTAAGGATGTACTTTTTTTTAATTGCGTTACACATACATTCGGATTCATTGTAATACAAGGAATCCGAATATATAATTATGTAACTGTGTGTGTTTTATTTATTTATTAGTGTGGCAGATCAACGCGTCGTGTAATGTGTTTTCATTTTTACATACATACATAATATGTACATGTAACATAATAATATATTATATAATTATATTTGCATTCTACAGAAGCTGCGGACCCGTAACCGTGGTGGTCGCGGGTAAAAACCACTTCGTGAGTTCTTAGCCTAAGTAACAACGTTTTTCCTGTAACTTCGCTTGTAGGACAGGCTACGGAAGCAAAGTTGTGAATTTTGTAAGAATAAAATGTGGCCCCCGGCACTTGTTGATTTTTCTATATGTGAGAAATATTCGTGATCGGATCAGAATTTTCATGAGATAAAATGAAAAGTGTCAAAGTTCATAGTTTCAAGACAAGAGTGAATAGGCTCTTAATTAACTAGTGCGCCTCACCATCAACGATTGCATCACTGCTTACCATCAGGCGGGATCGCAGTCAAGCACTAGTTTATGGCATATAAAAAAAATATTTTGCCTCTATTCGATTTTCTCAACTTTTTTATACGTTTAGACTTTCTTTCTTTAGTTCATGAATCCCCGACCGGTCCTATGAGACCGCGCTGTTATTGTTTTACTATTGTGTCTCGTTTTGCGGGTACCTATGTGATAGGTTAAAGGTTATTTAAGGAGAAAGGAGCGGCGCTGTTACCAAAGATACAGGTGAATAGCTAGTATACTATATACATGTACCTTACACTTGATTGAAGGACTCATTCTGCCAAGACTAACTGAAGTACACTCAATCAGATCAAAGCTTAAGGCTCTGATATCTTCAGTAAAAACTACTACTAGTTAGAGATCTGCCGATGACAGACTGAAGTCTTCTAGTACTTAGACAGTTCTCTCGTGGTTCAAGGACTATTTCGTAATTACTTGAGTATAATAGTCTTTAGCAGTCATGAGAAAACTATCTAAAAATCATCCTCATAAATAGTTTCTGGTATTTTTTAAAGTTAGATATAATTCAATGACTTCTCCCCCTCTAAGGCGGAGTCGGAAAACGTGTCAGACTTTTACCGACTAAAACCCACTCCTATGTTCTTTCTTTAACTTGCATTCCGGGTTTTCCTTTAGAAAGCCAACCCCTGGCCTCAGTAGGCTTCGGCTCTGCTAGGCCTCTATGGTTTAACTGACATCTCTTTGAGGCGTGTACAACTGTACAAGCAAAGTAAACGATTGCATCACTGCTTACCATCAGGTGGGCAGTCGAGCACTAGTTTATAACAATTAAAAAAAAAAACAAACCATTGCGTTTGCCCGATCGAACAAAAGTTTGCAAGCCCTCGGAAAATACAGGTATGATGTTAATTTTATTTTATTTTGTAACGATGTTAAGTTTATTTTTATTGAATAGTTTTCTGGTTTAAATATTAAATACATGACTGCGTTAGCCCGCAGTAATACATTTCCATTAATGTTAACTACCTACTCACTGCAGCGCTTCGGGGCATCGTAGCTTGATGCCATAACGACTATACTATTCGAAATTAAGGTATGATTCCGAACTCGGCAACAAGCAGCAGTGCTGTTGCCGCAGTGCTTCCACTAAGGTGCTGCCCAGCAGTGCTGCCTGCCACGCTGATTCCGTGCAAGGCGGCAGTGTCACTCTGTTCTTCTTCTGAATCTGAGAAATTCATCCTTTTCTACTCTTGTTGCGGTGGTAGACGCGTCACTACTGGTCTGTCGCGGCGGTAGGGCGACACTGACGCGCAGCAGTGCTGCCCCGACATTGCTGCCTAGCTCGGAATACAATCTCATATAAGCTTATAGAGATTGTATGGGGACCAGTAGTGCCGCGACAGGACTGCGGCAACAGCACTGCTGCTTGTTGGCGAGTTCGGAATCATACCTTAATTCTGGCTTTTCCACAGAGATTTTTTTCCGATTCGATTATTAATCTCTAATCAAATCAAACAATCTCTAATCAAATCTCTAAATTAAACAACTAAATAAACTTTAGCGGAATATTATATTAGTATATATTTTCAGAAGTGTACGTGGAACAGTTTCAAAGGTTCATTCATAAAGTTTTCTCATTTTAAGACCTTTAAAGCTCACAAAATAGTTATTTTAATACTACATATTACATTTGGCAACCTAACGAGCACTTGACTGTCAGAATTATATTCGGAATCTTGAATAATGTTATAATTTAGGTTTCTTCAAGTCTAGAGTGAGTAGGCTCTTAATAAACTAGTGCTTCTCACCATCAACGATTATTTTCTGGTGGGATCGCAGTCAAGCACTAGTTTATATAATTATATATTTTTATTATTGATAAGCTCGCGATTGACCACTAGGTACCTGCTGAAGGTAAGTGATGATGTGATCAAAATATAATTTAAAAAATGTTATTGTAGTTTTTTTTATAATGATGCTTATTCTAGACCGGGTGTTTTAGAGAACAAAAGATTATTTCATGAGCCCTCATGAAAGATCTTTCAAAAACTGCGCGTCGGTCTCCTTTTTCAGTTCACACCAGGAGAATTAACCAGTCTTCTGGGCACATTTCCAAATTACAGCAATGTAGAGCAGTACACCTGAGAGCTTTTTGTGTTTCTATTTATTTATGTGTATACAGATTTAGTATATTTAGTTTAGTTAATGTAACAAAATTTTTCAAGTATTGGTTAGTTAATATTTGAAATAGGCATATATCTAGGCAATTTTTTTTGTTTAATAACTCACTACAATATCATACAAAGGCTGGCTCATTAACTGTGATAGCTAGACAATTAAAATACAACAAATATTAAAAATAAAATAAAATAAATATTTAAATGGGACTCACATACTACACACGTGTTTTATTTGCAACAGATGATATGGAGCCTTTTGTGCGTTTTGTTGAATATAAAAGTGTATACGAAGATACAAAACTACATTTCGTAGAAGCCAATACCTTGCCTGTGACGGTTCCAAAAAGGCTCAACATTGCATTTCAGTGAATCTACCTCACGAATTTCTTTTCATACTGTTCTCCGAAATCTGATGATTTAAATTTAATGAGAAATGATAATATTTTACCGCCAGAACCATAGAATTATATTCAGACTTCACATGAATCATAATCATATTGTATTGATATTGAATTATTCGAGGTGAAAAATTCCGAGTAAATTCGTATGTGACGACATTTTCATTTCCATACATTACGAATAAGGGTTTCAGCGTTAAAAATTCTGCGAACTTATTTTGTAGTTGCGCCACAAAAAAATATTTTTGCCGAATCGAAAATCTTCGAGACTCGTCGATTCGAATAAGCGTTTTCACGTACAAAATAATCTGTGAATATATATATTTCTGTGAAAAAAAAATCTTTTTGGTGATTCGAGGAAATCTTTGAGACCCGATTCGGGAATTTGCATAAGTAAGTTTGTAAGGAACCCTCAGTGCGTGAGTCCGACTCGCACTTGTGCATCTCATATCATTTTTAATAAGCCTAAACACGGCTAGGATACATTGATTAATTACGAAGTTTCAGACCTTCTTGCTTTATTATCATCAGATCAGTTCAATTATCATCAGAACTATTCAGAACTAATTTTTGTTGTATTGTCATAGCTACCTAACTATCTTCATTGTGATAATTATGTGAGGGTGAAGTTCCGTAAGTCATTTTTAGTCTTTTTCATTAGTTCCAGTTACTTTCTGTCTGTTCAATTTTGGTATATTTTATGTATTCATCACCTATCTAGCCTTTTCCCAACTATATTGTTTTTTTTTTGTATAATATTTAAGAAGTGCCCCGAATTCCTTATGGATTCCATCATACAAACTGCATTTAAAAATGGGACCAATTTCGAAGCATACCTTTGTAAATACAAAAAATTGCTAATCGGTTCATAAATGACGGAGTTCTAAAAAATACCTACAACCAAATTGAGAACCTACTCCTTTTTTGTTTGAAGACGAGTAAAAAAAAAACAATTTTCCACAAAGGCTTTTTGTAATATAATCCATTGCACCCAAATTCCAAGTATCTTAAGGTGAATGTTCCGGGTTGTTCGTGGACCGTTTCCCGCTAGATGGCGCTGAATTGTAACATTTTCAGTTTTATTTTGTTTTGAGTGTCTTTGGAACAATATTAAGTCACAGAAATAGTTACGCGGAAATCAGGCATCGTACTTTATCGGAATTAGTCAAATTATCGCCTCGAAACCCATCCGATTTGCCATACAAATGAAATATTAATATCCAACTCTGTTTAGTGTCGTTTACACACACATAGACACGAGCGAAATCAAAAGCTTTCTTCAAAATTTTACCACTAGATGGCGTGCATTTAAATGTTATTAGGCTGGCAACTGTAGAAATTATGTCTGGGGGATTAGGAACTAAAGAACACCATCTGATGTGATTATGTTATAAAAATAAAAGGTGGTATAACTACTGTAATATTTAGTTATTATCACTACATAGTATAAAACAAAGTCGCTTTCTCTATTCCTATATCCCTAGGTATGCTTAAATCTTTAGAACTACGCAACGGATTTTGATGAGTTTTTTTTAATAGATAGAGTGATTCAAGAGGAAGGTTTATATGTATATTACATGTATAATATAGTAGGGAAACACTGATAATTTTGCACCCGTGCGAAACCGGGGCGGGTCGCTAGTTTGGGAATAAAATGAATGCCAAGATTGCAATGTAAGACGAAGAAGTTTTATTTTATTACCTTATATAATATGTAAAAGAACGTATATAATAACCTGCAATTATTACAAGTATTTATAGTGACATGAATGCTTGATACGTGACAGATTACTAAAAAATAATCTTATTCAAAATATTTAGTCCCAATGCAATTTTTAAGTAATTCAAGGTACATTATTTACAACAATTTCACACCAGTACAAGGCAAACGCAAGAAATTATAATTCATAAACAAGACAACAAATTCAACACAGAATCATAGATTGCAACCAAGTAGGAAAAATGTTTCACAATATCTAAGCATCCATATTCAAGGTACATTATTTACAACAATTACACGGCAAACGCAAGAAACTATAATTCATAAACAAGGTGACAAATTTAACACAGAATAATAGATTGCAACCAAGGTGGAAAAATGTTTGACAATATCTAAGCATTCATAAACACTTATTTTTTTAGTAAAATCTAAACATAACTAACAAATGGTTATACGTAACGGCTAAAGTATTATTTTGGTTGTAAAGGAAATAAAAAAGCAACAACATTCTTTTTTGAAACCTGAAAATGGGTCAATGTATTCATCACATCGTGAACATTATGTTCCATTACGATGACGATAATGTAGATTCTATACAAACTACTATAATAGTACAATAAAAAAACATTTGAAGTGTTGTTTTCACTCTTCCTAAAGTTCTTGCCTGGAAACCACCGCTACACAGCTGCTGCGAAACAAAATTACTAAAATTAGTATACTTTGTGTGTAACTTTTCATGTGGATGTTCTAAAAAAATATAATATAGACTGAAATTTATGGAAATGATGAAGTAAATAAAAAAAAATAGTGTAAGTACCTTTCATATCTATACATTTCTCATTTTTTTGAACACGTCTCAAAATTATTTCTGGCAGAACACATTCTTTAAAAAAGTTTATTTACTTTGGCATCATATTGCTGATAAATTCATTATCTCGACAAACTTCTATAACAGTCAAAGGTTCATTGACTGAAATAAAACAGATGAAGTAGCATTTATCCATGTTACTGACACGCATTTGTCCTTGAACCTGAAATAGATTTAATATTATTAGTAAGAGTAAATAACATGCTAAAATAAATTATAAAGTGGACATGCAATAGAATTATTAATTTACTTGATAGTTTAGTAAGTAATTATACAAGATTATAAAACAATAAAATGGAGCTCTTTATGAGATTTGAAACAGGTAATGTAACTGCCTACATTATTTGAATCGTAATCCTTGGTCCCTTGTGCTTATAACTAGTGTTATAATTTTCCATATCTATCCAACAGTTATTAAAAAGTTGGATCTTACCTATAAGATCTAACCTATACACATAAAATACTTGTATATTGATAAAGAAAAACTTACCATCTGGACTGCCCGCTAAACATCCAAATTCTTCAATGAATAGACCTGAAGGCCTTACAGTTTTATTATACTGTTGCATAAACATACTTTTTGCCACATTTTCATTTTGCTGTCCATATAACATATCTGTCGTACAAATATTCTTTTTATATAAATATCCTTGACATGATTGTGACATGGTGTTGTAATACGGCGTTTGCAAACCTGTAAAAGGTAAAATAAATGTGTTGTGAATATTAAAAAAATGCATTGTCTGCATAGGTGTTCTATAAGATACAGAAATTACACAAGTACATTTCTGATTACATTACCATTCCAAATTGACTTGCAGTCAGACGGTCACGCCTATGAGTAGTATATGTATAAATAATTTTCATGCTGCCCTACTGTAGACATTTCAATGACAGCTATATCTTCTGGTGACTTTTGGAATTCTGTTTACCGTTCTTCACAACATATTCTCAGTTGTGCTTCATCAATATCAATTGGATCACTTGCTTGAATTTCATCACTTCATTGCACTTGGTCCATAGTTCTTGTCTTGTTTGGTTTTTCTTGTGGAACAAACAATTGTTTGCGTGTTGACGATTGCTGTCATATTCTGCTGTTCCTTCCGCTTTAAGTATTTTTTTAAATGTGTTCCTGGGCTCTGTGTGGTTTGCTTTTTCCATGCAATCTCATGCCATTAGTGTCCACGATAGCCATGAAAACAAAATATAATTTTACTGATAAACATAACATTCCTTTTGATTCCAACTTCTGTATAATAGAAAATTTAATGAATATTATTTACCTGCCACATGAACACGGCGCTGGTACGATCCCGCTTTACCTAAACTAATTCGGCCTGCCTTCAATGCAATTTTTTCATTGGCAGCATAAATCAGAGCCCACACATCTGGAGCATTCTTTTTTAGATGTTCTACGAGGTTTTCTTCCTTCTTTTCACTTCCATCGACATTGCAGTAATAGTCTTTGCAGTTTCCATGTAGCGAGTTAGCGACTACGATCTACTACACATGACGTCACAGAATCCTGCATCCCGCAAGCAAAGTTCTCCGCGCGATTTGAACAGATACAACACCCGTCCGGTCGGAGGATCCTCCCTTTTCAACGGTATGTGGGACTTTACTCTCTGTTCCACTACCTCCAAATTCCATGTACTCCAAATACATGAAGTAGGCCATTTCTCAAATGCAGCCATAACAGTATTATCACTGCTATACATTATGATTTTCGGTGCCACTAATGTAAGCTTTATTACTTTTGGTTTCAAAATATTTCTTCCACGAAGTGAGAGCTTAGTGTTGGCCAAAAACCAGATCAAATCGCTTGTAATTGCAGCAAAAACAAAATGCAGTCTTATGACATGACATGCAAAATTATGCAAAATAATATCCAATCCATAGATAAAACAGAATACTGAAAACTGCCGTTCCGAATTACGTTCGGGATAACATGCATATTATCAGAAAGATTATGGCAGTAAAATTTTACTTACCCAAATTATGACATAATATCAATAGAAAAATCGCTGCAGACCAACCATAAATAAAAATGATATTACATTATTATACTCTATTTACTGTAGGATTAGAAATTTAAAGAAACTTGTTTTACCGTCCGTTCAACCGATTTTGACTTTTATTACGTTGGTGACATGACAAATTACGGCTGCAAAAAAAGTTGGTATTGTAACCACTTCTTTTGCTTTTAATGTCATCCTTATGTCCACGGAATGGAAGTCAAAATCGGCTGAACTGACAGTAACACAAGTTTATTTGGTTTTCTAATCTAAATAGAGTATATGTATTTTGATTACCTATATCGGAATGCGCGGTGCATTCCATAAATTCATGTATGATGAGACGCGATATAATGTAACATATAAAACTAATGTTTGTTTGTCCGTCGATAACTATTTGTATTAGGTACTAATATGAGAAAACAATACGGCAAACAATATGTAATACCGGCTTAATAATATTGTTTACGAATTATAGATAGTTAATAACATAATTATTATACGCTAAATAACTTAACGATCAATGATATTCTAATAAAAACATCATTTTTAATGATTCTGTTAACAATATCGATCGGTGGTTTTATTATGTGGATTTTAGTTTGTAATAGCTAGCTAAACTCACGGGCTGACTTGCTAATAAATACTTATTAGTTGGTACTTTTATTTTAAAATAATTGCGTATAAGCAACCTATACTTACTACAATACTTTGCAATAATCATAATAAATTGAAAAGAAATATTAGTTCAAATCAATGAAAATGCATACAATTCAAAACATACAAGAAATTCCGCGCGTAAAACTTAGCGTAAGCGTAGTACAAGATCTTCAAAATGTATTTTATTTCAACTCAACCATCTGATGGAACTAAGTAAGTTTGGCAACGTGTCTTAGAAACAAAAAATGTTTCATCAAGGTCAATGGGTCATATTTGACGGTACGGCAACGTCGTATTTTGTCTACGTACTCAATTTATTCATTTTTATTGTTGCCAATGACAATAATAATAACTAACGCCAACAATTTTTTGAAAACAACTATAATGTTTTATGTTTTCGTTTACGATAGTTAATTTTAAGTTATTGTAATGTTTTTTTTTTTAAATGAAAACCATTGTTATAAAATTAGTAAATATTTACATGACCGGGTGCACGCCATCTAGCGTTAAATATTATAACCTAAATCCAATCATGGCGGTATGTTTAGTTGTCAAATTGCACTCACACAAGTAAAAGAAATGTCAATTTTATCTCGGTTTTCAAGACTGTTTTTCTCAATAGATAATGCAAATTATTTACCAAAAAGTCCTAAGCGGAACAAAAAAAGTGTTAGAAAAGTGACAAAGTGATTAGTTTTGATCAAAAAGTGTCTATGTATAGAATGTAACTCCCGCGAAAAATGTATGAACAGGCTATCGGAACATCCACCTTAAGAATTCTTATCTAAAGAAAAGAAAACAGTAAATCTTACATTAAAGTTTCAAATAAACCTACACATCATGATGTAGCGGCCCCGAGGCCCCGACAAACGTCGTCCTATCTGAAAACTAGCTAAGCTTTTTGTCAGAATAACAAAATAAGAACCTGATTGCAGCGCCAGCTACCAGATTCAATTGTATTTTCATACCATCCAGGAACCCACACATATTTATACACATTTCTGCACTCGTTAAGGCATCTTTCGTGTTACAGTGCTTTTCTATACAACCGTGTATCTGTAATGGGAGGTCCGAAAATAATGAAACAGTAAGTAAATTACTTTCATTTTTTTTCAGGCTATTGCGCAGTTACACTTGCTCAAATCATTAATGGTGACAAGAGCAAAATAAAAACTTAAAAAATACCGTAAGGTGGAACCTAAAGTGGTGAAATAATACAGCTGTTTCTTATTCAGTTTGTGAAATAAAGCGAAAAATGTATCGCACAGCTGATTTCGTATCATATTTCCCAGTTGATCCAATGATAAAGTCGTTTATGAGTAAGTCAATCCCGTGCGGAAACTATATTAGACCGACACACTCTGGGGCTACGAGTGATTTGTACGCGGAACCACCTCGCTTGGCGTCGCGCGGCGTGGATATAATGTAGCTCTACAAGTCTAATTGCCATATAAAATGCATGGAAACCTATGTGCCCAGATTGGCATACGTGGCTCACGTGTGAGCAATGTCGTTCTACCTTTAAACTTACCATCTATGTGTTATGCTGAGCGGTAGAACATTTCGCGCGGACGTGGCGCATATTTTACGATATTAAAAAAATATATATTTTGTAAATAAACTAAGATTTCGTCACTACCCGCAAATACACGGTTTTTCTTTCATCTATAATATTCCACTAACCTGTAGCATGTAGCTTCCTCAACGGATCCACGATCGCGAAGTACCGGTCAGCTGACAACGCCGTCAGAGTGAACACTGACACGCCTATACTGACGTCTTTCGCAGCTTCCGACACCCGGCAGACCGTGGCGCCCCATGGCCAGGACTCCACCGTGTACACAATGGACGTGAATGGCACGCATGTGATGATGACTAGGAGATCAGCGAGCGCGAGGGAGAGGATGTATCTGAAAAAGAGGATATATATAAGTTTTTTTTAAGTAAAAATTTTTAGGTATTGATTTCATTGTGTAATTTATTTCATCACTGCTGCTCTCAAACCAAAACATCGTGAGGAAACCGATGTGTCCTAGAACCAAAAATTCGAAGACATGTGACATACATTAATCCGCACTGGGCCTGCGTGGTGGATTACGGCCCATTCCCTCTCCTAGAGAGGAGGCTGAGTCCCAACAGTGGGAACATTATAAGGCCGGTACTTAATGCTAAAAAAGTTGGCGCCATTTAACCGTCAGGTATTTTCCTTTGGTAATGTTTACATGATGTTGACATGTAACGTTTGATCTTGACGTTGATGTCTAACTAATGTCATTTACATAAGGTTTTGACAGGGGCCTAGACCTGACGCCTCAGTGCTGCCACCTGGTGAATGACATTCTTTTTTAAAATTAATTGAAGTTTCAAAGTGTCATGCCACGTTTTTATACATTTCGTTTTATGAGAGAGAAGAAAGATATCCCTTTCCTGTTCTCACGCTAAATTCCTCTTATTTTATTATCATGAAATCGCGAAAAAAGAGAGATAACGCTTGAACGCTTATTTGGCATTCGGTAATTCTGTCATTTATTCGAACATTTCATCAAACTTGTTTCAGAAAATACGTCATTCCGTAATTTTCTCTTTCAGAGTTTTTACAGATATACTTTGTTATATCATTTTAATTTATGAGTAAATATTATGAAGGGCTAAAGTTCATGCAAATAGGTGTACCGGATTAGTTTTACACAAAACGTTTTGATTTTAATAGAAAACTAGATACCTAAAATCCGCAACAAATCTGTGTTTTAAAAATATCTCGACAAAGATGTGTACTATCGTGATAATGGAAAATGACCAAAATTATACCCTAGGGAGCCAAGCCACCAACAGAAGCTGTTGTTGTAGTAAAAATTAAAGTTGATATTTATTATTTTGTTCTAACTTTGTATTTCAACTTTTATAAGCCAGGTGAAAACCATACCACGCAGGAGTTACCCTAAGCATTGGGAGTCTCTGAGGATCTTGTGACTGTCGGCCTGCGAACGGAGAGTAATACGAAGCTCACCGTCCGATAAGAAACTAGTCCATCTACTAGGACTGTCGAATCAAGTCAATCTGAAAGGGCAACTTAACGAATACAGGTGGATTGTACTCATCAAAAGTTTGACTCTAACAATCCTTCTTGCTCCTCCCAAAACAGGACGAGTTATTTGTCAATTTCCCCCAAAAAACTAACAGGTTGGTAACATACCAACACTATACGTAATTGACTAATATCCTAAGCACCTTTGCATAACCGGAGTCGACCGCAGGATTACCTGAAACATTGTCAAGCTTAACGACAAAGTTTGAATGCCAAAGGTGCTTAGTGCTTATAGTTTCACTGGCAGCCATACATAGCTTGCTAAGTCTTGTTAAACTTGAGCATTGCAATTAAACTAATATTATTAAGGTGTTATGTAAGTGTATGTTTGTTAATCTTTCAAAAAGTTAAACGTGCAACCCAAACATGATATTTGATATACGTGTAGAGCACGCTTTGTAATAAAGATATTTATTACTTTTTTATCTTTGTAGTATATTCGATGGTCCCTAAGTAAAGTATCGAATCAATAAAATAGCAATTTTTATTATGACTGTTTTGAGCTCTTTTTAAAGGATGTTTTTTAATACCACTTTAAATATCGGGAAACTTAAGAGTTTTCCTAATTTTTGAAGTTGTATTAAAAAAACATCCTTTTAAAATGAGCTCAAAACAGTCATAATAAAAAATTGCTATTTTTTTGATTCGATACTTTACTTAGGGACCATCGAATGTTCATTTGAGATAATTATCTATTTTCACGTGAATAAAGCCGCTGGCAGAAGCTTTCATCATTATCTACCTAGCCTTTTTTCCCAACTATATTGGGGTCGGTTTCCAGTCAAGCCGGATTTAGCTGAATACCATTATTTTACGAGGAGCGGCTGCCTATCAGACCTCCACAACCCATTAACTGGGGTAACACGGTACTTCATGGCAAGACTGGAGACAGATTTACTGGCTTCTGACTATCCGTAACGACTGCCAAAGATTTACAAATGACAGCCGGGACCTACAGCTTAACGTGCTTTGGAGGTAGTGGAACAGAGAGTAAAGTCCCACATACCTCCGTTGAAAAGGGAGGATCCTCCGGCCGGGCGAGGTGTTATGTCCGGTGGGCTACTGCCCGATAGATGATTTCGGGCTGTTGTATCTATTCAAATCGCGCGGAGAACTTTGCTGGCGCGATGCAGGATTCTGTGACGTCATATGTAGTAGATATCGCTACAGTACTTTCCGAGGCACGGAGGCAACTCGGTCAATCGGTCACCCATCCACAGACCAACCTTGGCAAGTGCTGCCTAACCTTGAAGATTGACCCATGCGGCTGTTATTATCTAGCTACGAGCTCCTCCACAACTAAAGAATTTTAATAAAATATTTTTATACTGGTATATGCTAGAAAATATCATGTGCTGCAATAAATCTGCACTCCAGTTTATTATCAGTGTCCCAGGAAATAAACCGAGGACCTACATTAGACCGAACCTTATGTGGGCGACACCTGAGGTGTAAGTATCGTCGTATCGCGTGGCGTGGGTCTAAGGACGGTACAGTTGGCGCCCCAGAAATATTGTTGGCGCATTGGTTGAGTGTTTTCTTTCTACGTTATGTGTCGCAAGTTAGATTCCGCACGGAACATATATTTGTACGACCTACAGATAAGTGTTTCGGGTATGCGGACGGCTAGCAATGGGTAGCTCGCCTGCGGACATCCAGAAACAGTCCGGACCAAGCCCATGTCGTCGACAGCGCTTGTCGTTCCACGCGCGCCTCAAAGAGATGTCAGAAAACCGTACCGACCCGAAAGAGTCGAAGCCTACTGGAGCCTGGGTTGACCAAAGAGAACCCCAGAACCCTGGAATTAGGGCAAAGAAGGAACAGGAGTGGGTAGTCAGTAAAAGTCTGACACGCCCTCTGCCCAGAGCGGGAGAAGTCATTGATGATTTCCCACTTTAAAAAGTGTTTCGGGTCTGAGTGTGTAGTGTAGGTATGTGAGTTTAAATCTTTGTTATCTCACCTAATGTGTGTAGCTCTACATGACTAATTGCATTATAAAATGTATGGAGACCGTCGCACTCAGACCTGCGTACGTGACCCACGTGTCACTAAATTAGTTCTACTTTAAAGGTCTCGTTCTATTAAATGTCAAGCATCTCATTTCATACCGAGCTGTAATTTGACCTTTCCAATAAGTTGGAACACCGGACGAATGAATGTAAAATACTGAATGAATGATTATTTGAACGACAATTTTAACGCCACTGCAGAGTAGCTTTGAATGCAATAGCAAAATGATTATATTTGTTTTTTTTTTGTTTGAAAGCGGTTGTATATTGTACCGGGTTGTTGTGCCACAAAATTATGGTCTTTAGTGGCACAAGCATTGGGGTGATTGGGGTCCGTTTACATCCTAAGGACCCAAGCCAACCTCACCTGCTAGCGGTGCACCCTGCTGTTCAACGGACGAGGCTCTGGCGATCCTGGTTTCCCTCTCGTAGGGTTGTGGGGGTCAGACGGCTGGTCGCCCCACGTAAAACCAACATCAGTCATATAATTATGGATAGTAAGTTGCGAATTCATCCTCCCCATCATTCCGCTGCGCGCGCGCTCAACGCACGGTTGTGTGTATCGATTTACGGTTGTGAACAGTGAATAACTACCTTCGCAAATAAAAAACTACGTGAAAGTAAAAATGGTGCAATGTAAAAAATGCAAACTGTTTTTATCTTTGGCCAAAGATGATATAGTAAGATGTAAGGGCGATTGTGAAAATGTGTACCATAAAAAGTGCGCAACTAAAAAGTCCCTAAGCAATACACTGTGTGACGACTGCCAGACAAGTAAAGGCAGCCCTAAACAGACCACAGAAGAAACGAAAATCACATTAAATCCTAGAGAAGAATCTGGAGAAAATGTCTTGGCTGAGGTAAATAAAAAGTTAGCGGTGATTTATAACTTGGAGAAGAAAATAGGAGAACTTACCAACAGTGTTGAATTTTATGCTGACATGTATCAAACATTGCTTGATTTTAAGGAAGAATCTCAGAAGAAAATCAAGGCATTAGAACAGAAAAACGTATATTTGGAGAAATGTAACAAGGCACTAGAAGAGAGGGTACAGGAGATGGAAATAAAAGATAAAGAGAAAAACATTGAAATACACGGATTAGAGAAGCACGAAAACGAAGACACCATATTAGTAGTCCAAAAACTGGCACATAAACTTAATCTAGACCCAAATGAAATCCAAGATGCACAGAGGGTAGGTCAAGAAAAACTAGACGAAACAAAGCCCAAAACTGTGTTGGTCACGCTTCGGTCTAAATCTGCACGCAGCAGATGGATGCTTGCAAAGAAAGAAACTAGGATAACGAATAATAAAGTATATGACAATGGCAGCGACAAGCGAATATACATTAATGAAGATTTACCAAAATACAAACGACAGCTTCTGTGGATTGTAAGAAATACCCTGAAGCCAAAAGGTTTTCAATTTATTTGGGTGCAGAATTGTAATATCCTGGTAAAAAAGAATAGTGATGATAAAAAGATTCATAACATTAGATCGGAGGAAGACTTGAATAAGTTTGAAGAGTGTAAATAAATACGCGTAAATGACGCGGCATGTACACACTAGGTGATCTCTAACAGTAGCATTCGATGGTATAGATAGCTCCTCCAGTCACTTTAATTTTAAAAGATACTCTGATATAACAGTTCTAAATAACGACCTATCCCAAAATAGATGGAATACCCACATATTACATATAAATATAAGATCGCTTAGAAAACACTTCAACGAGTTATTAATATTACTTGATAAAAATAAATATAACATAAATATATTAATACTCAGCGAAATAAACATAAAGCAGGAAGAACTTCCACTATATCAAATAACAGGATATAATACATTTATACATACTAGAGAAACGAGGAGAGGGGGAGGAATATTAATATACGCTAAGACTGGATTAAATTTCGATGCTAAAACGGTAAATACAGAAGCAATGGAAACACTTCACGGTCAACTGAAGCATGGCAAAAATAAAACTCATATAATGGCGATATATAGACCCCCTGCCAAGAATAAATTGTTATTTTTTCAACAATTAGAGACTCTAGTGGGATCCGTACCAACATCTGAAAATGTTATAGTGATAGGCGACACCAATATAAACATATTCAACAACATGATTAGTCCTACTGTAACAAGGTATAAAAACGCCCTGTGTGGACGCGGCTTATTTTGTGTAATTCCGAGCGAAGAAGCAACACGTGAAGCGATCGTGGACGGCCGACTTGAGACATCGTGCTTGGATCATATATGGGTGCGAGCGGGACGGAGCGAACAAGACGCGTGCGCTTATGTATTTGAATCACGCATCGCCGATCATCACGGAATCGGATTAATGTTGAACTTATATGCGGGTGGAAGTAAAAATCAATTTGTGAGTGACAAAATAAAAAACAGTTGTTTGCGCGAAGTGTTAAGTGATAAAACGGTTAAACAAAGGCTGGATGAATATGAATGGACCCAGTTAATGACAATAACGTGTCCATTATTATTGTATAATACGGTGTATAGTGTATTTGATCGCATCTACAAGGAAAGTACAGTTAAAATTGATACGAGTAATAAAAAAGTCATAAGACAACCATGGATAGACAGACATTTATATGCAATGTTAGTGCGAAAGAATTTGTTATTTCAAGTTTGGAAAGCGGAACCAAAGAATATGAACAAAAGGTTAGATTTTACAAAATTTAGAAATAGAGTAAATAAATTAATAAATTCGGCAAAAAATAAGTATAGACAGGAACAAATTGAAAAATGTAATGGAGATTTTAGGAAAATATGGTCAAATATAAACATATGGTTGGGTCGAAATAAAACTAGCTTGGACGATGTTATTTTAAGGCATTTGGGAAAAACCGATAGCATACAACATATTTGTACAAACTTTTCGAAAACATTTACTGAAGAAATAAAGGAAATTAAACATGTGTGTAAATTAAAGTTTTTAGATAGAAATCAATATGTAAAACCGTGCGGGGTAAGCTTTAGATACAATAAAGTGACTTCATCAGACATAGAAAAGATCATAAAAGCACTGTCATTTGAAAAGTCACCCGGTTCAGACGGAATACGGGTGCAAGACATTAAATATATATGTAAACAAATAAGCCCTGTTCTTGCTGCATTTGTGAATATGTCCTTATCTCAAGGTATTTATCCTGACCAGCTAAAAAGTGCAATAATACGACCTATACATAAATCGGGCAATCATTTAGAATATGTTAACTATAGGCCTATCGCAATATTATCTGTTATTGATAAAATAGTTGAAAAAGTTATAGTAGGAAAGATTTGTGAATTTTTAGAACAACACAACATATTAAGTAACACTCAGCACGGTTTCCGGAGAGGGCGCAATACTATTTCTGCCTTGATGGGTTTTTCAGATTTTATTAATGAATGTTTAGATTCTAGTAAACAAATTATAGCACTGTTTATTGATTATAAAAAAGCGTTTGACACTCTGGACCATGAGATCCTATTACAGGCAATGGACGAATGCGGAATACGCGGCCCCACTAATAATTGGTTTAAAGATTACCTCACTAATAGGAAAATAAGTACAATAATCTCCGGTGTGGTTGGAGAAGAGGCGGATGTTGACTTGGGTGTGCCAACTGGATCCGTATATGGCCCTGTAGGATATATAATGCATGTAAACAGTGTGTCAAACGTTGTGCATAAGTGTAAGGTGTTTATGTACGCTGACGATATGTGTCTAGTGTATGCGTCCAAAGACATAACCGAGGTACAAAAGTGCATACAAGATGATTTTGAAAATGTTAGCAAATGGGCACATGACAATGGAATAATATTAAATCTAGCGAAAACTAAATGTATGCATATATATTCACCATATAATCGGATTGCTAAATCTATAAATATAGAAAATCTCACAGTGATAGGACATACATACGAATGTTTGCATAAAAATAAATTTAATTGTAAATGTACAAAATTGGATTTTGTAGATAAATTTAAATATTTAGGCTTAACCATTGATACCAATCTGAACTGGAGATTACATGTTGATGATGTTTGCAACAGGTTAAGATCGGTGCTCGGTACGTTTTATCACTTAAAAAGTGTTTTAAATAAAAAGACGCTGAGAATGGTTTATTTTGCACTTGCCGATTCGCTGCTGAGTTATGGTCTCCTTGTGTACGGGAGAACCTTTATTACATATTTAAGAGATATCAAAGATATACAAATAAGACTGTTAAAGTTCTTAGTTAGTAAAAATGTTAAAGATAAGTGCAACAAAGAGTATAATAAGTTATTTCCCATCTGTAAAATAATACCCATTGATAAAAAAGTCGATTATCTGGTAGGTTTGGAATTTTGTAATAATGATATATATAAAGTTAGTGTCAAAAATAAGTACAACACACGTAGGGTTAGAGAGAATAAATTGGTCCAACCACAGACTACAAATTATTATGGTAAGAGAACATCTAAGTATTTGGTACCTGAAGTGTTTAACAAAATAGATTTTTTGAGAAAAGAGGTAAAACTTAGTAAACAATCACTTAAAACAAAATTAAAGAACATTGTACTCGATTGTAAAAATTACTAATATATGAATAATTAAAGATGTAAATTAACTATACAGTAGTAAGTGTGTACGAAGGTAGCACTGTTATGTTAAAGAGCGCTTCTCGCCTTCAAACGTCAAAGTTTGGCGAGTTTTAGATTTAAGGTAACACCTGTATTTTAGAATTTGAATAAATGAGAAAAAAAAAAAAAAAAATGGGTACTCGGGCTAGGGCGTCGCCGCATAACGACGCGCAGGCACATCGCCCTAAACCTGCGACAAGTGGGCTAGGGCTACCGTGTCAAGTACGGGCACGGCTAAAGATGTCAGTACCCAAAAGGAAGTTCCGCTTTGCCACCTGGAACATTGGCTCTCTAAGTGGACGTTGCAGAGAACTCGCGGACGTACTTGCGAAGCGTCGGGTCCAGTGCGCCTTCCTTCAGGAGACGCGCTGGAAAGGGAATAAGTCCCGTGACATCGGGCAGGGGTACCGGCTAGTGTACGCCGGATCACCATCGGGCAGGAACGGTGTGGCCGTAGTGCTGTCTAAGGACGCTCAGGATGGACTCCTTGAAGTAAACCGATACAGCGACCGGTTGATGCGAGTTAGGGTGCTGATCGAAGGGTCGGTAACGAACCTAGTCAGCGCCTATGCTCCGCAAACTGGTTGCTGTGAGTCTGAAAAGGAGGCCTTCTGGGATGAGTTCGAGGACGTATTGCGCGCTATTCCGAATTCCGAAGATGTTTTGGTTGGGGGGGACCTCAACGGTCACGTAGGTCAGTTTGCTGGAGAGTACGGACGTGTTCACGGTGGTTTTGGTTATGGTCAAGTAAATGCAGAGGGAGTTAGTATACTCAGGACCTGCGCTGTGTCTGACCTAGCCATCGCGAACACATTCTTTCAGAAGAAGCCCCAGCATCTTGTTACGTATCGTAGTGGTTCCTACTCAACCCAAATAGATTACCTGCTGGTGCGACGGTGCCATATTGGCAAGGTTACCAACTGCAAAGTCATCCCAGGGGAGAGCTTAACGGCTCAACACCGCCTCCTTGTCCTGGACTTGGCAGTTGTACCCAAGAAGAAAGTGGTCGAGAAACGCAAACCTCGCATTAAGTGGTGGTTGCTTAATGGTCCTAAGCAGTCGGATTTCATTGCGGAGGTCGAGCATCTCGAGATCAGTGCTCCGCATGAATCCGCTCAAGAGATATGGAGTAGGATTCATTCTGCAATCACCGCTGCGGGTAAGCGCGTCCTTGGCACTTCTCGTGGTGGTAGAACCATAGACAAGGAGACGTGGTGGTGGGATGACGGGGTTCAGGAGGCGACCCGGAAGAAGAAGGCCTTATTTAAAAAGTGGCAGGGGTCCAACTCTCCGGAGGACAGGGAGGCATATGGAGCGGCTAAGCGCGCCTGCAAAAAAGCTGTAGCCAGAGCCCGCAGCAAAAGTTTGTCGCCCTTGTACGACAAGCTGGAAACTGCGGAGGGGCAGAAGCTTATTTTTAAGCTGGCGCGTGCCCGGGAAAAAGCTACACGGGACATTAGCAAATGTCTCTGTGTAAGGGACGCCGAGGGTAAGCTGCTCTACGATGCCCCCTCTGTTAAGGAGAGATGGTGTACATACTTTGCTGAGCTGTCAAATAAACAGCATCCCCATAACCTTCCTCCCGAACCGCCTCCTAACCTTGGACTTATTTCCCCTATTTCCCCCGACGAAACCCGCATTGCTCTTCGCTACATGAAGAACCGGAAATCGGTCGGGCCTGACAACGTGCCAATTGAAGTGTGGAAGGCGATGGGCTCACATGGTGTGGACCTTCTGACGGATCTATTTAACCGCATCCTGATCACCAAGGAAATGCCGAACCAGTGGCGATCTAGCCTGATCATTCCAATCTACAAAGGCAAAGGTAGCGTACAGGATTGTAGTAACTACCGCGGTATCAAGATCATGTGCCACACCATGAAGCTCTTCGAGCGCATAATTGACACAAGGCTCCGTACCGAGTGTACTGTCTCTGAGTGTCAATACGGCTTCCGGGCGGGTAACAGCACCATGGACGCAGTGTTCGCCTTGCGGACTTTGACTGAGGCGTACAGGGAGAGAAGGAGAGCTCTGCATATGGCCTTTTTAGACCTGCAGAAGGCCTTCGACTGTATTCCTCGGCAGTCCATCTGGTGGGCACTTCGCTTCAAGGGTGTGCCCGAGGCCTATATTGACATTATCAGAGACATGTACCGCGATTCCGTGTCCTCTGTCCAGACCGCGGTTGGCGAATCCAACGTCTTTCCAATATCTGTTGGCGTTCACCAAGGCTCGGCTCTTAGCCCGTTCTTGTTTAACGTTGTGCTCGATGTAGTTACGGCATACATCCAAGACCAGACTCCGTGGCTAATGATGTATGCCGATGACATAGCCCTCGTTAACCAGAACAAAGCCCAACTTGAGCGCAAAGTCAACGTTTGGAAGGACATGCTGGAAAACGGTGGTCTGAGACTGAATGTGGCGAAGACTGAGTACATGTCCTATGGCAGCACGGATTCAAATACCATCCGGATAGGTTCGGACCTGATTACAAGGTCCGATAAGTTCAGGTACCTTGGATCCGTGCTGCACGAGTCTGGCAACGTAGACGACGATGTCCAAGCACGCATAGGCGCGGCTTGGGCGAAGTGGCGCGAGGTTACGGGCGTTGTATGCGACCGCAAAATGCCTCCGAAGCTCAAGGGGCAGATATATAAATGCATCATACGGCCTGTCCTTCTTTACGGCGGCGAGTGTTGGCCAGCACTGGGCAGACACACCCAGGAGCTTCGCGTCACGGAGATGAAGATGCTGAGGTGGATGAGCGGCGTAACGCGATCCGATCGCATACGCAATTCATACATCCGAGGTAGTCTTGGTGTCCGTGACGTGGGGGAAAAACTGCAAGAGTGTCGTCTGCGATGGTATGGCCACATCATGCGTCGCCCTAGGGAGTACGTTGGTCGGAGATGCATGGATATGGCTGTCCTTGGGGCTAGGTCCCGTGGTCGCCCCCGCAAGCGCTGGCTGGACGTCGTCAAGTCTGACATGAGAGCCAATGGCCTTACTGGGAAGGATGTTTTCGACCGGGCAAAGTGGAGGAGACTTAGTCGGAAGGCGGACCCTGGCAATGGCCGGGATTAAACGCCAGGCAGAAGAAGAAGAAGAAGTGGCACAAGCATTATATAGAGATCTTTTATTTGATTGAGCGGTCTAGATTAAATTTTCCTAAAGTTATATAAACTACTGCAGAGAGTACAGGGTTTCTTTCAAACGAATGGTGGATTAGGTGCAATGAGTAGGGGATAAAGCATTGTCTTCAAGTCGTGGGCGGTATGTTTGAATCCAAACAAAACGAAGGTTGCTAAGGTTAAATCCCGAACACTAGTGAGGGATTTATATTATTAAGTCCCGAGTATTGCGAGGGAGTTAATATAGAAAACTAAGTGAAGTGAGAAACATAAGCCACCCTAGCCAAAGACAGCTTTATCTCCGTGTCGAATACTCTACTTTTTACACCATCTGTGAGATAGTTAAAAGACCATTTACTAAAACAAATGGTATTAAAAAACATTTTAGTTCAGTGTAATTACTCAGTTTCTGCAGTTGTTAACAAGGTCTTCATTAATGTAAAGGTCTAGTCGATATCTGTATAAGGCTGTCAGTTCGTTCCTAGACGGCAGATAATAAATTTTACTCAGTGAAAGCGTATTGAAACGTCAGCATAGTTCAGTTAATGGCGACCTTTTAGTTTTCACGAACAGTTTTCGTTATTAATGAGTGTCCGATCTATTTTATTAGATATCAGCTACTGCCAGTGGCTTCGCCCGCGTGATAGAAGAAAATTATCGCAAGGGAACATACTTCCGTGATAACAAAGTATCCTATGTGCCATTCCAGGATAGGAATTCCAGCACTCGGATCCATAAAACCTTCGCCTGTGCGGCTCGGGTGAATTTCGCCTCGGTTGCAATGACAAACTTTCTGCATTAGCATTAGCATTATCGGTTTTATAATGTTCCCACTGCTGGGACTCAGGCCTCCTCTCTAGGAGAGGGAATGGGCCATAATCCACCGCGCGGGCCCATTGCGGATTGGTGGATGTCACATGTCTTCGAATTTTTGGTTCTAGGACATGCCGGTTTCCTCACGATGTTTTCCTTCACCGTTTTGAGAGCAGTGGTGATGAAATAAATTACACAAAGTAATGCGCCTGACCGGGTTTGAACCCGCGACCTACAACTTGCAAGTCGGGGCAGTTACCACTAGGCCACCACTGCTCTCTCAACTTTCTGCACTTATATCAAAATGTAATATTTATTTTTTAGAGCTGTCTTTAGATGAAATCTATCAATAAGTTAATTTCATAATTAAATATGTTTAACATGAGGGCAAATGTTTCTCTCTCATTTCCACACATTTTTGTTTTCTACTACTTAACTTTTTGACTGGCCTGTTAGTCTAGTGGTTAGTGGCCCTGACTGCTATGCCGGAGGTCGTGGATTCGATTTCCACCCGGGAAAAATGTTTATTAGTTGTCTAGTACCCATTACACAAGCTCTGCTTAGCTTGGGACTAGATGACGTTGTGTGAAAGTTATGGAATATATTTGCATTTATTTATATACTACTTAACTGTTTATTTAAGACCTGTATTTATGATGTAAACCTATAGTCCACAATAAAGAAGATTTGATTTAAATTGGTTAACATAAAAGATACGTACGTATTAGGCACATTCCTCATAGCTTTGTGCCTCACAAACACGGCGACCAGCGTACCGTTCCCTACCACCCCTATCACGAAGATAAGGGCGAAGATCAGCGGCACTATGTACGTCTCCGGCCTCTCGTAGTACGGCTGATAGCTCTCCGAGTGGTTCAGCATGTCGTCGTATGTCTCGTTGTATTCTTCCATCGTGCATATTATCTGGAACAAGGAGAGAGAAACTTTAGGAAAAAGGATAAATATCATAGTTTATGTGATAATTTTATTCATAGTTCCATTCATCAATTCATTCGCAACTTCATTCACAATTTCATTCATCATTTCATTCATTGTTTCATTCATCATTTCATACACCATTTTATACATTATTTAATTCATTACTCCATTCATAATTCAATTAATAATTTCATTCACCATTTCATTCGTCATATCATTCATCATTTCATTCATCATTTCATTCATCATTTCATTCATCATTTCATTCATAATTGCATTAATCATTTCATTCATAATTCCATTAATCATTTCATTCATAATTCCATTAATCATTTCATTCATCATTTCATTCGTCATATTATTCATCATTCCGTTCATCATTTTATTCATTACTCCATTCATTATTTCAGTCATTATTCCATTCACCATTTCAATCAAATGTTCCAAAAACTCTAGAACGGAGAATTCATGATAACAAAAAGTTAGGGCAACGCGCTATTCAGTTTTCACATAATTTCAAATACGCTGTATATAATTATTTAAGGCAGAAGTATATTTAAGCCCACGCCTTTTTTATGAGTGGGCCCATAAAAACATAAGGGCAAAGGGCGCGAAAGATTCGGTCGCACGCGACAGAGCATGACCCTCACGCCCCCGCTACCGGGATTCCGATTCTGATTTCTAGTCACTGTAAGCGCAGACTTGCGGACGGTCACAGTTCGGACCATGCCTGTGTCATCGATGGAACGTATTTTTCCACGCGCGCCTCAAAAAGACGCCAGTAAACTGTAGCCCAGCAGGGTCGAAGCCTTCTAGGGCCCTGGGATGAACAAAAGATAAACCCGGGAATATGGAATTTAAAATATTTTGATACTAGAAAAATACACTTTCAAGTTTATTACATGTATGGATGCTATTGTAACTTTGCTAAACGTTAAATATAATTTAATACTTAATGAGCAAATGTGCCAAAGTGCCAAAAAGGGCATCCAATTTAGGTTTGCAAAAATGTCATGGATAATTTGGATCAGTTCGAAAGTTTAAATGACACGGGAGCACAATTTTAATGGTAGTTACATACATACTCTGTTACGTGACATGGCTTCATATTGGACGTGACGTAAGGTTTTCTGGGATTATGAGCTTTATTATTTTAATGGCCTGTTCCACCATCTGCGGATAAAATATCTGACATTTTTTTGAGTAGTTAAAGACAAAATTGATGGATATTCGAAAAGATAACCTGTAAAAAATAGACTTGAAAACTGTTGAACTTTTTCAGTCCTTGACCTTATATAACTTAGTTATTACAAAAGAAAAACTGCCAAAAGCATATTGAACTCATAATAATAAAAATTTAGTTTCGTAAGTGAAGCGAGATGCTTCTAAGATGATGAATGATCGGCCCTTGACATAAAGATCTTTGTTGAAAAAGCACTTCTTGTAAACGTCAACTCAATTTAGGGCGCGATTATTACGAGACCATTTTTTCTACACTCAACGCTTTGGGCGGCCACTCCCTCATTGTTACAGAAAAATATACTTTATTTACGTATATATAGCTCGAGATGATATTTATAAGCGATACAGTCGTGATAATCGCGCTGCACTGTGCGCGATTATCACGCCTATATGATTCAGAGGAGGTAGTAGGATTCTCTGTATCGTCTGTGTTTTATACCCTGAGACTAAATTCTTAAGTCTTTTTTTTTCTTTTTCTGTGTTTAACTGTTAGTTGCACCAACTACGCCATGTTTCTGCACCACCCTAAGGTCGACTGGTAGAAAATGCCTAAGGCATTAAGTCCGCTTTTGTACAATGTTTTTGTGCATAAAGCTTAAATAAATAAATAAATAAATTGACACACTGTCAGGTAATGTCAAACTTACTATAGGATTGAAGCCAGTTCTTTTGTGTTGTAATGTCATTTTAGTCTTAGGGTATAAAAAACAGACGGTACAAACTTTGGACCCCCTTTTTCATCCCCTTAGGAATGACTTTTGGGAAATTCTCTCTTAACGCTCACTTGCGTCATAAAAGGAAAGCGTGTGCCAAATCTCACGCCCCTAGTTGAAATAGTTTTGGCTGAGCGTTGACATATCAGTCAATCGGTTTCTCTCTATATAATTATATAGATTAGCTTATACACTAGTGTACCAATTCCTTACAGGAAAGCATAAAATGCATTGCACTATTGTTGATTGATACCTACTTTTAACTAATCTCTTGATGTCTTCTTCCATTCAATTCTCCAACCATCATCTCTTTCTACTCAAAAATCCCTCTACATTATATGCTCATACCATTAAAACCAATTTATACACAAAATATTTAGTCACTGATCCCGCTTTTCAAGTTCCATACCCTTTGACATTTAAGGTTAGTGTCGCCCACTCAAAAACTTCATCGTTCATCAATCGTTCATTCGTTCGTTCACATATCTCTTCACTCTCAGCTGTCAGCGTCTCTTTACGACGTGACAAAATAAACACTAAGTACCATTTTATTTGCTCGTGTACACAGCAATTACTGTTTCTTTTATAGATATTTTTAGAGCTATATATTTGATTGGTATATTTTCAGTGGCGTAGCGTGCCTTGGGCCCCGTATAAAAAAATTGTTTGGAGGCTTATATGGGGGTAAAGCATTTTCACAAAAAAAAATATTGTGATAAGTAATATTTATTTATCATACCATAATTTAACCATTTTGCCTTCTTTTATTTTTTTCCTTTTTTTAATTTTGTCATTTGTAAAATAAAATAAATTAGAAAGTTTTTATTTTTTTTCCTTACACACTTTGGGGGCCCCCGTGGCCCGGGGGCCCCGTATAATTGATACGGCAGATACGGCGGTAGCTACGCCCCACTATATTTTTAAGGTTTTTTTCCTTATAAAAATAAAATGGGTACACCGTACACGCGTGAGGAAAATAAATTGCCTACTTGTTTATTTTAAACGTTTTTCTTTACTGTAAACTAGCTTTTGACAGCGGCTTCGCCCGCGTTAAATATGTAGACGACCTGTAGTTATTGTCACTCAATAATAAAACATTAGTGTCTTGCTGTTAAAATATTGTTTTTAAATCGATTCTGTACTTTATGAGTTTATTCATTTCAAACTAGAGTACAAATCTATCTTCTATATAATATTAGTATTTGTAGATAAAGTCTAAAATATACCTAAGTAGTACAGAAAAAATGAAAATGTAAACATCAAACATTAGCCTAATGTTCTAGCCATATTTAAAGACTTCTGTTTTTAGCAGCTTATTAAAAACAAATCGTTTTAAACACAAAGAGAAAACATTGCGTTGGGTGATCTGTTTTCATATATCCTAAGTTATTCTGACACTAAAATTGTTTTTAATGTAGAATACACAAATTATACTACCAAATAATTCTTTCGCACACTATAGTAATGAACGTTTTTTTTTAGGAGTGATATCTACCAATGACTTTACGCATTTTGCGTGGAGTAGAAGGTATTGGCAGACTTTTACTGACTAAAACCCACTCCGGTTCTTTCTTTGCCTTCGTTCCAGAGCCACGAGGTTCATTTTCACATTACTCACATCCCCAGTAGACTTCAACTTCGGCCTTCCTACTTTCGACCGATTTGCAGACTCTCTGAGATCTCCTTGAGGTGCGCGTGAAATAATCTATAAGTCATCATCATTTAAGCCGAAAGACGTTCACGGCTGGACATGGGCCTCCCACATGGTGGACCGATGACTCGGTGAGAATTGAGGTAATCCCACAGGGTAATCCGATGGATGCAAAACGCACAGAACCGGTCTACAAATTATATTACCAAATAATTGATTCACACTGACTAGACTATAGTGGTATTTGTGAACCATAATTATCACGATTCATTCGATAAAAAAATCATCACAAACACAAATCACTTATTCTTATTTGCAATCCTCATTATTACAAAAGTTGGCGTCTATAAGGACCCGGGGGACGGTGGAGTGATTTTCTCCAACAATAGAAGATCAACATCGGAACGACACCATAAAACTTCAATTCCCTTGGGAATCGAGTGATTTGCAATCGGTTTGTGTCAGTCGAATGACGTGGAGCGTTGATGACTCGTTGTCGAATTGTGATTTATTCGAATGCGATTGCCAATTCGATTCTCTATTTCGACTGGTCATCTATTCCTGAATAGTTAGTTGTAAATGAGTTTTTTATAGGTCTATTTATTATATCTAATTGCCAAGGGAACTGTGGTGGCCCAGTGGTAACGGTCCTGACTTAGGAGTTGTATGTTGTGGGCTCAAACCCAGCCAGGAGCATATCTACTTTGTGTAGTTTATTTCATCACCACTGCTCTTGAAACGGTGGAGGAAAACATAGTGAGGATACCAGTATGTCCTAGAATGAAAAGTTTGAAGACATAATTATGACATCCACCAACACTCACAAGGCCCGCGTGGTGGATTACGGCCCATTCTCGCTCCTAGAGAGTAGGCCTGAATACCAGCAATGGGAATAAAAGACTAACTATGCTGATTGCCAATGCAATATATTTGTTAGATAATGACATAGTTGTCACGTTTACACAACATGTGATGTTAAAGTAAGATAAAATGTACCGTAGTATTACCAGATTGTCACTAACCAGTGAATGGCAGGGGACTCCTTACCATCTGTGGTTTTTATTCATTAAAATTAAGACATCTTTTCTCTTGGATGGATATGATCAATTAACCCCTTCCACTTGTGAAGGAAGCGAGAGGGAGTGTCAGACTTTTACTGGCTTTTTTTTTTTTCCGGTAGGGGAATCATCAGAATGACTTCTCCCACTCTTGGGCGGAGCGGGAGGGCGTGTCAGACTCTTACTGACTAAACCCCTACCCCGTTCCTTCGTTGCCATCGATCTGGGGGACACGGTGACAACCTTTCGGATACCGTGTTCCCCAGAGGCTTCGGCCCTACCGGGCCCCTACAGTTTGCTGACATCTCCTTGAGGCGCGCGTGGAACAGAACGCGCCGTCGACGACTAGGCTCGGTCCAGATTATTACTAGACTGCCGGACGGCGAGCTACCCAGTGCTCGCTATCCGCGAGCCCGCGCCTACGGTGGTCGGAAATCGGGATCGGGATCTCGGCGGCGGCGGCGTGAGTTCCGTTGCCTCACGCGGTCGGCAGCCTCCTTCGCTAACATTACAGCTTCGCAGAAGGAGGCGACTGCCTGCCACCCCTCCTCGCTCCGGACCATGGCCTGTACCAGGGCCCGGCGCGAGAGGTCACCGCCGCCGATAGCCTCCACAAGGACACGGCGGTGCTCCGCCCAAGCGGGGCACACCTCTACCGTGTGCTCCACCGTGTCCTCCGGGCGGTCCACACAGTGGCGACACCCGGGCGTCCTTTCCTCCTTGATCCGATGCAGGAACCTCCCGAACTTACCGTGTCCGGTGAGGACCTGCGTCATACGGAACGAGAGGACGCCGTGACCTCTTTCCAACCACTCCTCAAAGAGGGGACTTACCGCTGCAATGACGGCATGCCCAGCACTGGGTTGCGACAGTCGCAGTCGCCATGCCACCCTGAGATCCCGCCGGAACTCTGTCCGCCATTCCGCGACTTGTCGTGGCAGCGGAGTTTCGCCCCGGCGCTGCATCTCCACGCGCAAATCGTGCATGCGTGCAAGGACTGTTGCCTCCAAATCCCACGGTGAGACTTTTACTGGCTGAAATCTATGTTGCTTCAGTAGCCCTATGCGTTCCATTGCGTTCCATATTTTGCAATTTGAGAATTTCAGAGACATACATACATCAGAATACGAGTATATTGTCGGTACACAGATATTAGTTTGTTTTACATTACCTAACACCTGAATCGATCAAGAATAACTTACAAAACAAATAAGTTTGCAAATATAATGATTTAAGTTGGTAATAATAATATTTAGAACATGGCTAACTTCACGAAATGTATTTCATAATAACAAGAAAATAAACTAGTTTAGGTAACCTTTAACGATGAAAAGAGTGGGTGGCGGTAGCCTACCAACTTTTTTTTATGTCTTGGCGAAAATAAACAATAGCACCGTAAGTATTATATAAAGAAAGGATTTACAAAGGTTTTATAAATGTGATACCAATCACATAATCCATAGATTTACGGTCTTCTTTTTGTATCGATGCTCTCATTAAACTTTTTCTGCCCAGTATTAGGCAACCTGTATGGCTTTGGCATTGGCCTCGTTTAAATCCTGCAAAGTACAAGTGGTTTTGCAAGATAAACAGGATAGTGCTGCATGTCCTGGGTAGCTGCTCCACACTTGCACTGCGTTAAGGATGGGTCGAGGAAGATTTACGGTGTAGATGTGCCCCGCTTGGGCGCAGCACCGCGTGTCCTTGCGGGGGCGATCAACGGCGGCTACCTATCGCAAAACTAAAACTTTGTACTGGAGAACAAAACTTAAATGCATCGAACTGTAAAACAATATTATGACATAATATTTCAGAATTAATTATATTTTATTTATTTTATTTTATTGTCTTCGGAAAACTTACAGCTAGGATACAAATAGTTAAAAAATATTGAAAGAAGGCCAATTACAAGCTTTCACAGATAGTTTTAGAGTAGAACAAAAGACGGTAGACAGATAAAAAGAAAGAAAGAAATGAAGACGCTCGGAGCAAGTATACAAAGCAAGGTCTGTCTCAGCGATTATTGAAAAATAGTTTAGTGACGCTGGTGAAGAATAAATCCAGATCATCATCAACACTTACACACAATGTGTTGTATGATATCTACGAGTATTAGGTACGAGTATCATTGATTCCTAAAAACAACTAACTTTAAAAACTCCTAGATGTATTACCTAGTACATATATTATTCTAATGCCACACTTGTGCATAAATACCAACCACCAAGGAAATGCCAAACCAGTGGCGACTAAGCCTGATTATCCCGGTCCACAAAGGCAAAGGTAGCGTACAGGATTGCAGTAACTACCGCGGTATCAAGATCATGTGCCACACCATGAAGCTCTTCGAGCGCATCATTGACACAAGGCTCCGTAGCGAGTGCACTATCTCTGAGTGTCAATATGGCTTCCGGGCGGGTAACAGCACCATGGATGCAGTGTTCGCCTTACGGACTCTGTCTGAGGCTTACAGAGAGAGAAGGAGAGCTCTGCATATGGCCTTTTTAGACCTGCAGAAGGCCTTCGACTGTATACCTCGGCAGGCTATCTGGTGGGCGCTCCGCTTCAAGGGTGTTCCCGAGGCCTATATTGACATTATCAGAGATATGTACCGCGATTCCGTGTCCTTTGTCCGGACCGCTGTTGGCGAATCCAATGTCTTTCCAATATCTGTTGGCGTTCACCAAGGTTCGGCTCTAAGCCCGTTCTTGTTTAACGTTGTGCTTGATGTAGTTACGGCAAACATCCAGGATCAGCCTCCATGGCTAATGATGTATGCCGATGACATCGCCCTCGTTAACCAGAACAAAGCCCATCTTGAGCGCAGGGTCAACATTTGGAAAGACACGCTGGAAAACGGCGGTCTGAGACTAAATGTGGCGAAGACTGAGTACATGTCCTGTGGTGGCACGGATTCAAGTACTATCCGGATAGGGTCGGATTTGATCGCTAAGTCTGATAAGTTCCGGTACCTTGGATCCGTGCTGCACGAGTCTGGCAGCGTGGATGACGATGTCCAAGCACGTATAGGCGCGGCATGGGCAAAATGGCGCGAGGTAACGGGCGTTTTATGTGACCGTAAAATGCCTCCGAGGCTCAAAGGGCAGATATATAAATGCATCATACGGCCTGTCCTCCTGTACGGTGGCGAATGTTGGCCAGCACTAGGCAGACACACCCAGGAGCTTCGCGTCACGGAGATGAAGATGCTGAGGTGGATGAGCGGCGTAACGCGATCCGATCGCATACGCAACTCATTCATCCGAGGTAGTCTTGGTGTCCGTGACGTGGGGGAAAAACTGCAAGAGTGTCGTCTGCGATGGTATGGCCACATCATGCGCCGCCCTAGGGAGTACGTTGGTCGGAGATGCATGGATATGGCTGTCCTTGGGGCTAGGTCCCGTGGTCGCCCTCGCAAGCGCTGGCTGGACGTCGTCAAGTCCGACATGAGAGCCAATGGCCTCACTGAGAAGGATGTTAAAGATCGGGCAAAGTGGAGAAAACATAGTCGGAAGGCGGACCCTGGCAATGGCCGGGATTAACGCCAGGCAGAAGAAGAAGAAGAAGACACTTGTGCATAAATCAACTGTTTACATAATTATATGAATGGCGGCTGAAGTGGCGACTGACAGAGCCACAACGTCGCATCGAATTCACGTGGACCACTTCGAAGCGTAAACAAGGAAAAGATCTCCCTATATTTCTCAATTACATGAAAGTTAATATTACCCGTCAGATTTGATCCTATTTTAAGTGAAGGTAATTTTGTTTCGGGTGTTGGAAAGAATTTAAAATATACTTGACATGAAGGAAATGGTTCACTGCTCGACGGTTTCTTAATTATGTAGGTATTTATAAAGATTTTTTTTGCATTACACTTTACGCTTTGTTGTATTTTTTTTATTAGACTTTAGGCTTGCGCTTGACCACTATCTCAACTGATGGTAAATGATGATGTGGACAATGGTACAGTATGCTTATTAAGAAGTAATCTATTCACTTTTGACTTTTTAAGTAATTGTATACAAATGTAATATGTAAAACGGAAAATGTATTTTTAATACAGTTGCTCAAAAAGTGGCGTATTGCAGTGACGTATAGCGTTCGGAAAGTGGGCTATTACACACTCGTGCTTTTTCTTTCCCAACTGTCAAAATAATGTCTATTAAAAAGAAAAAATCAACCGCGAAGTTTACTAAAAAAGTTTATAGTGCAATAATGTCTAAAAAGAAGTTACTAATTTGTTTCAATATAAGATTTAATGATATGATTCAATGAGTTAGGTTAGGTTAACCTAGCTAGGTTTCATTTTATATCATTAAATTTCATTTCATATCAATAAAAAAAATCTACTGAAGACTTGGCTGTATGGGGCATAGATCCCTTTGTCTACCCAAAATGGGTTAGTCAGTTGATTTTATTGTGTTTTTATTATATTATTAAACTGCTTCATTTTTTCGCAACTGTATTAAAAATAGTTGTTCAGTACACGTGCGGAACCGTCATTGCAACTTGTTCAGACTGTCAACCACACATTGACCACACGACATTTGTCGAAACTCTTTGCAATGACAGGCTTTCCGCACTTGTAATGAGATATACTATAGACCAACGCACAAGTAGGGGAGTTGGCATCTAAATGCTAATTCCCACACTTGTGCGTTGTAGAGCTACAATAGACCCACGCCACGCGACGGGACGCTACGTACAACTGAGTCGTCGCCCACGTGTGCGTCAGTCTAAAGTAGAAAGAAAAAAGAAAGCAAGAAAAACGGTTTATTTGTACGGAAAGACGCATACATGAAATGAATAATGAAACAAAAAATAATAAAAAAAAGGGGGAAATATGCGTCAAATCCGCGCAAAACGGCCGAACGCTCAGCAAAATGCCATGCCCTCATACATAAAACGACGAGGGCACAGCGCTGGTTGGCTGGTTGGCTGGCTGGTTGGTGGTAAGTAGTTCTTGCTTTACTGTTACGTTTTATTTGTCTGTGTTACTACTATTACGTTGTTTTGTTATATACTAAACATAGTCAGCCCCAAGTATCACCACAACAACGACCGGTCCTCTGCGTCTTTTACCCATCGGAATTCCATGCCCCTGACTAGCTCATCGGTCCACCTTGTGGGATACCTTCCAATGCTGTGTCTAACGGTAACGGTATACGGTTGCCACTAGAAAATCTTTCAGCCCCATCGGCCATCTGTTCTGCAAGAAATGTTCTCTGCTTACTACCACTTGAGTTTGACGATTCTTCGGTCTCATTAGAAGAACGTAAAGTCACCCAATAGACAATGGAGAGGGCTACGCTCGGAGTTTCCTTTCACGATTGAACATTGAATTAGTAATGAAGATATCCGCAGGAGAACCGTAGTTACCGATATAGCCCGAAGAATCGCCAAACTTAGAAGTCCAATAACACATAATTATTATAATTGAATACACTTAATCTTATTATCGTGACGCGTATTAGTATTATCTACGTCATTGCGGATTTTTTAAATCCCCAATATTAAAACGTTTTTATAAAATGAAAACTGTTTTGGGTAGACCTTAGGAAAAACGAAGATATCTATAAATATCAAAACTTTCTACAGAATCTATTTTTTATACCCGTGTGTACAAATGAAGGTTAAGCGTTTCTTGAGGTCATTCAAATTGTGATGGCGTATGTACAATCGGCGTTCGAGAAGTTAAGAGAGAGTTTTTACATTATTGAAAGTGTCTTGTATCCTTCATCTTAAAAAGTACGTAAAGCCTTTCGCCAAATGACAGCCAAATTTGAGCCGAGCTCTAGACCTCATTAATAATTCGTCCTTCCATGTCTCTTTAATGCTAATCACTTATTAAAGCCAACGAAATAGGTACTTCACCCGCATTTTACGGTTTCAGAATATTTTCTAAAAGAGTACTTAATGATTCACGTTTTTTGTGGCAATAAGCGCTTCTTGGGTTATCAAATTAGCCTATCACATACCCACAAAACGAGACACAATAGTAAAACAATAACAGCGCGGTCTCATAGGACCGGTCGGGGATTCATGAATTAAACTGTGGGGTTGCTCGAAAGAGTAAACGTGGCTCTCTCAAAGTGTTCGAAGTTGTTGGTTATTTGATGATTTCCCGCCGAAAAAAGGTTCTCAATTTAGATGCGCAAAAGAATGAGACGTACATTTATATTATATTTTGGGAGAAATATCCGAGCTTGCGTCTCGTAAAAAAAATGATTTTCAAATCCATTTATTTTTGTTAAGAATAATCACTGAGAGTATTATTTTTAACAAAATTAATATGTCTATATTTCTAGTTGCCTTTAGTTAAGAAAATTGAACAAGTGAATTGTAGAGTAAACTTACAGGCAAGAATTACCTACTAAACATTTTTCGATTAATCATTTATTTAATTTTAGCCTTTGCTTTCCAGAACTAAACTAATTAAATATTGGATGATTGAAAGCGATTATTCAAAGTGCTAAATATTTCATACGAAACGAGTGATAATTATAGCGCCGGTCTAGATTCTACGAATTTAAACATAAATTTATTCATTTGAAATTTCTTGTTAAGACTATCTATAGAAGTAAGGTTTAATTAAATTTAACAAGTAGGTACAAGCAGTTAACAGCCGCGACTTACGAGTTGTAGGTCGCGGGTTCAAACCCAGCCAGGCGCATTGCTTTGTGTCATTTATTTTATCACCACTGCTCTCAAAACGGTGAAGGAAAACATCGTGAGGAAACCGGTATGTCCTAGAACTAAAACTTCGAAGACATGTGACATCCACCAATCCGCACTGGGCACGCGTGGTTGATTACCCATTCCCTCTCCTGGTGAGGAGGTCTGAGTCCCAATAGTGGGAACATCACAAGGCCGATAATGCTAATGATAATCAAATAAGTTCTACTGTATTTTACGGCAGATATATCAAACCATCGGATTCGCTTCGTCGTTTCTACCGCGTACATCTAAGGACTGGAACAATTTGCCTGCTGCGGGCCGCTCGCCGTCTGATTATAATTTTGCCTTTAAGGCTAGAATAAAAAGGCTCTTAATAAACTAGTGCGCTTCACCAGCAACGATTGAATCATTGCTTACCATCAGGCGGGGTCAAACACTGCTTTATATTATATACAAAAAAAACTAGCCTTCTCTGTAAGCTTCACTGAGATAGGCAATACTATAGTCCGTCTAATGAAAACTCGACCTGAGAAAAAGAGGCTAAATCCAAAAATTTGGTATTACTAACTAGTAGGAGAATCATGTCTTGACACTTCTCAATTTTTTTTTTATTTCCTACAATGCGGCTGAATTACGTTGCCAATGAAATAGAAAAAAAAAAAAAGTTCCAGGTCGCGCTTTCATTAGACGCACTCTAAAATAAAATTCTCATCTCCATTTTACCGAGATCGCGCCTGTTTCAATTTGCGTATTTTTGCATCATATCACAATATGCACTAGGAATCAATGTGCGGATTAAAAACTGCCTCTGAACTTTACTGGAAAAAATCCAGCCAAAACCTTGCTACTCGGAATTTAAAATCTAGATTCTAAAGTCTCTCTTGACAGCTCTTTGAAAACAGAACGAAAATACATTGAAATAAAATCGATATTCTAAGCGACACTTTTAAAAATAGATTCCGATTGGTTGCCTAGACTGCTAGAATATATTTGTGGTGTAACTTGGTAGTGTTAATGTAAATTTAGCTTTACATAAAAATGTTTGTATAAACAGTATAAATGTTTAAAAGAAGCTACATTACATAGGTGTTGGCTTTTCTTTTTGATTTGTGAAATTCTCTTCACTGCTCTCGCTCTTTCTAGTACAAGAGGGACTGTTACTGACTAAAATCCAGTCGCAGAAACTTATTTATTTATTTATATTCTCTTTATTGTAAGTACACCAAAAATTTTTTTTCGAAAAATAGTTCCCTTTAGCGTCCCAGGGCCGTGGTGACTGTTTCAAACAATCCTGCAGCGGTAACCTTTTATTTCTATGTAGAAAAGCATCAAATAACTTAAGATAGAGTCAGATTTTTACTGATTTAAACCCGAAGTATTCCTTCAGTTTCATATTGTAGCGAGAGCTGCGGTAACTTCTTTGACTAATCCGCAATCCTGGCAGGCGTCGGCGCTAACTAGCCTCATCAATTTTGACATAGTACTTTGAAGTGCTCGTGGTACACAACGTGTTGGCACGTGATCAGAAGGTTGGCCTTTTCTTCGGTTACAGAATCAGAATTCTCATTCAATGTGATAATGCTTTCAGTGTACGTCTATGTTATGTCAATCTTGCGAGCAAGAAAGCTGTTGTTCACCATCCTTTTAACAGTTCAGTTTAGGTTGTAAAATGTAGCGCGTAAAAATTTTGTGGTTCAAAGGTTCTACCTTTAGTCACTTTTCTCAATGAGTTAATTCTCCACCCCTTATGATTTTAATAATCACTAAGTATTTTAAATTATTTAGTAGTATTTTCTGATAGTTAAAACTCTAACCAGCCAAAAATATAATAAAAATACATATTTCAGACTTTGATCCATATGATATTAGTAATACACACTACTTATAAGCTATGTTAGTAACAAATTTATAATACTTATGGCTTTATTTCATGTACCTGCCGCACCCCCCCGACGCACTGGGTACATGGGTATGTACATGTATCCAGTGCGCCACGATGGCGCACCACGGTTTATCGCTAATGACCTTCAGAATGTTATTTACGCTCCCACGCACCCTGTAGTGTGCATCATTGAAGCCATCCTTTTTCGTAGGATGGTATTGAAACCATCCGTATGTGCCTTAGCAAACATTTCTGATGCACTGCAGTAGCGCGGGAGCCCCAACAACATCCTGAAGGTATTATTATACTGAACTCTGATGGCGTTGTATGCCCTTTGCGTATATCGAACCCATAGAGTGCTCGTGTACACAGATTGGCAAAAAGCCTTAAAAAGCGTTATTTTCACTTCTGGTGTACAACGTGCAAACCTGCGGGCCAACATATTGCATCGGACAGCCAACGCTCTCCGTTCTCTCTCCATATCAGCGTCATCTTTCAAGTCCTCAGTAACTATAATTATGTCCCAAGTACTTGAATTCTCTCAGCCTTCCAAGTGCCACACCTTTTAACATAACTGGTGGGAATAATCATAACTTCTGGCACTCAAACAAATGTACGTTATGATCGCCAAAATGCTTTTGCGAAGCCATAACAATAAAAAAAAGTCTTTTGCTATTCAAATATTGTTTTGCTAACATTCGCAACAGGTTCCAAAAACACGTTCCAAATTCAAATTCAAATACACAACACAAACTTCAATTATAATAGAAATCGTTATTTCATGCGTATGTCAACCGTGTAGTTGAGAATGAGAAATCCCCGACGGCCTAGGAGCTTACTAGTCGTACTTTAGTTCGACCTGATTCATGCGTCTAGGGATTCTTTTGTTTACTCAAGGACTGTTGTCTCTTCTGTTTGTGTATACGTGTGTATAATATCGGCTTTGTCGATAACTGCGTAGGGGTTACTATTTATCGCGTAGAAATAAGTCTTTTAACACATCAGTACTATCGTTTTAGACGAAAGATGTCTACTGTTGGAAATAGGCCTCCCCAAAGTGTCACCACAAAGAATGGTCCTGTGCATCTCGCATCTATCGGATTCCTGCGACCCTCGCCAGGGCATCGGTCTACCATGTAGGAGGCCAACGATGCGTATTTCGATACGCGGTTGCCATTCCAGAACCAATAATGGGCTCCAACGGCGAGCAATGTTGACATTGCCATTGCCATTATCTTACAACCTTATTATTTAGATTTCTGCGCTTATAACGCACATATCTGCCAAAAAACTAACACCCCTCCCCTCCCTCCCTCCCCTCTATTTTGCACCGTTTTTAGGCTCGCAATGCACTCACTGTATTCTACGCACAAGACATTTTTTCTACTATTATACATAGGTACTTATTTAACCTGTTTACAATAAATGTACCGAGGAAAAAGAATGAAAACTTATAGTGAAAAGTATAAGCCCCTATACTATTTTTGTAGTGTGTTCAAAAACTTCGTATCATATTCTTATGTGTATTAAACACTAACCTATTTGTCAGGTCACGGCACTCCTGCCCCAACTGCGTTGACGAACTTCGCTCACTTGCATCAAAATATACTTTGTTCAGAGTTACACACATACCCTTGTTGAAAAAGGAGTATCCTACGGCCGGACAGGAGTTGTGTTTGGTCCGGGCTACATACGAGTATATCGCCTGTAAAAAGACCCTTAACGAAAACGAAAACCCCGTATTCTACTCATCACTGGGATAGTTTTTTTTTTCTAAAACATACCTTGGATTTCACTGATTCTGGAGACATTGAAGGTCAAAGCCATTTTTTTTTGTTTTTTTTTTAAATCGTATTCCAAGTCTCATTAGTAAACTTTCTTCCGAACAAACATTGATAACAAAATTATAAATTTTTCATAATAAAAGACGCCATTTAAAGTTACAAAAATGCAATGAAAACTAAACATAACGAGCGCCTCACACACATGAGATATCTATGCAAATGCAGAATTTTTAATTCCAGTTCCTATGTGGCGTTATAAATGTCACTACATATGAATTAAACGGTCATTTACCTATGAATGACCAAAACACCATAGTGTTTGTGCCTTTGTACCAATTGTGTGCATTAAGCCAAACAATTCATGAAATTTGCCTATATACTCGTATTATAATTTGCCATTTCAGAGAACCATACGCGTTTGGCGGTAAAACACTAAATAACTGGTACTTAAAAATAACTTTTATAATTGTTGTGTTTTACTACACTTATGAAAGATGAAAGTTCCAATAACACATACTATCATCTTGCGTACGGCTAAGGAGTGAAATTCCCTGCTGGAGCCTGTACATCCTGATAGCTACAACCTAAGAATCTTCAATAGGTTACTTCTAGGCTAGCGGGCTTCATAATCGACCACATGATCGGGTGAGATAGTGGTTAATCGCGAGTTAAAAATTTATGTAAAAAAAAACTTCAATTCTTAATTCGAATATCACAGTCCATCGCCTTTTAAAATTGTCACACTGTCAATTTAATTTGAATTTTGTACTGTATAAAATAAAGTTTTTTTTAATTGATAATGATCTCGAATTCTTAATTAAAATGTAATCTTTTATTAGTCTCTAAAGGTTAAAAAATTAACCCCACGCTACCTTAGCCTTATCTTACAAGAAAAAAGAGGATAAAAAAGTGTCAGGTACTCGAGAATTCTTTGAAAAAATCCCGCTAGCGAACTCTTGGGAAGCTAAGGCAAAGATAGTATTTTTGAAACAGTTTTTTTTAATGTCTTTGGTGACGTCGAGAGCTCTGCTTTGTCAAGTAATCTTTAAGGGTATCTTTTTACAGAAATGGGATATTAAAATTTGTGGCCTCGTCAAATAACAAGGCTTTGGTAACGAACTGCTTCTTAGGCTGCGTTTGTACTGAAACGGAGCTGGGCGAAGTGCAGTGGATTAAGAATATTGAAAAGTGTCAAAAGAATCAGATGGAGGATGAGCTATTTTTTATTATTATATTTCCACTGATTTGAAGTAGAGATTTAAGTATATTGCTATAATCGATCAGTTCAAGGTCCGCTGCTGCCACTGCGCTCTATTCGCTATCCTTAAACTATTTTTAAACTTGATGAGAAAATTTACAAGTGATATTTTCATTTTGCAACGAACGATTTTCGAACGGGCGCAACGTTTTTTCTTTTACCATATTTCACTAATATTGCCTCATACCTTAATTCTATGTTTTATGACATTTTATCATAATCTGTTTTATTGAAAATCGAGAATAAGTTATTATATTTTTAATCTATACAAAATATTTTGTTGAGCTTTTTCTATGGAGAATCTACAGCTAAACTTAAAAAAAAAATGTACGCTATACAAAATTATGTACAATAGATAAATAACTAGTACCGGCTGTTACTGAAAGTACAAGGTAGATGCCTTATAATAATATTACGAGTATGTATGTTTAAAGAAGCTCGTGGCTAAATAATAACAGCCGCACAGGTCGATCTTCAAGGTTAAGCAACGCTTGCCTAGGTTGGTCTGTGGATGGGTGACCATCTTAACATAACGAGTTTTCTCCGTGCCTCGGAAAGCACGTTAAGCAGTTGGTCCCGGCTGTCATTTGGAGATCTTTGGCAGTCGTTACGGATAGTCAGAAGCCAGTAAATCTGACTCCAGTCTTGCCATGAAGTACCGTGTTACCCCAGTTAATGGGTTGTGGAGGTCTGGTAGGCAGCCGCTCCTCGTAAAATACTGGTATTCAGCTAAATCCGGCTTGACTGGAAGCCGACCCCAATATAGTTGGGAAAAAGGCTAGGCAGATGATGATGTATGTTTAAAGAACATCACAAACATTCGGCGACTAGAAAACGACTTAGTTATATAAATATTCGATCGGGGTTTAATTGGAATCTCATTTTGTTAACGAACAAACTTTTTGAAAGGGTTGTTTGTGAATGGTTTGCCGTTTTTCACTGTGTTCCGTGTTTTTGAAATTTTGTTATATTAATACTTACTTACGCGTGCGGCTTTTGACCGCAACTTTGCCGATATTTGTGTGTTTTTACTGCAAGTTTAGGGTGATAATGGTTAGTTCGCCCGGAAAAGGATCAAGCCTGTGTTTGAAAATGGCTCGTTGTGTTCCACCCGTGCCTCAAAGAGCTATCTGCATATTTGAAGGAGACCGTCATGGCGAATGCCTGCCAGCTCTGAGGGTTAGTTCCAAGAAGTTCCAAGAAGAAGAACATCAAGGGTAATTAAATGAACAGGGACAGGTTTTAGTAAGTAAAAGTCTGAAATTCCTTCTCGCTCGACTATTCTCCTCTGCACTCACTGCAATTGCTGAGAGTCTAAGCTAAAAGTGTCAGAATTTCAGGTAATTCGAAGATTTTCGATCCCGATATATTGGTGATAATGGTTTCACAGCACGAACATCTAGTGCAGTCTAACCCGAATCGACCTCGAAACATCAAATTGGCACTTACATTCGTATCTTGTTGTTACTTGAAGGTTTTTTGGCAAGGAAAATTTAATCTGTTTTTTTTTAAATAACTTTAAAACTATTTATTGAATTTCAATTTCATTTTAACATGCACATACACAATTACACACGTACATTTTTTTTACTAATAATTATGAACAAGACCTGGTCAAACATGCTGCTTACAACGCTTTAAATTACAACCATAGCTGTTACCGTTACAAGGTTGTATAATGGCCATAGTATTAACATTAACGAGGTAGCTACCGGCATAACATTAAATAATAATTAAATATTGTCACTTTTGCGTCCTCATGCCGATCGGTGGGGGCGATTTCTCATTCCGGTCTCTGGTATAATAGGCCTTGTTCAGGGGCAAGGATGCATCGCAGGCGGTCGCCTTCGTCTGCGAGGCAGTAACGCTAGAAAAGGAGGCGGCCGCACGCTCGAAAGAATGGGCATCCTTATACCCTAGAAGCTGGGATCCCGAACTTGGTTTCCTGCCAAGGTAGATCAGCGGAAGGCGAGCAACGGTTAGCGTCTAGTCGTAGACGCGCGCCTCAAAGAGATATCAGCAAAATCGTTGGGGCCCAGCGGGGTCGAAGCCTAACTGGGTGTACTTCCGAAAGGGAAACCCTGGAATATTTAACTCAAGAGTGAATAGGTTACTTCTAGGTAAGCGCACTTCAGCGTCTGCCGCATCGTCGCTTTCCATCAGGTGAGATAGCGGTCACGCGCGAACCTATCGATGATAAAAAAAAACTCGTGGTCCTGAAACGCACAGGATAATGAAGGAACATAGGAGTGGTTGGTGGTAGCTCTATAGTTGGAAAAATAATTAGATGGTTTTCCACCTTAAAAAAAAACCACATTATACCTTGGACAAGTTGATATCAGTTAACACTGATATCCTAATCGAATGAATCGTTCCTAAAAAAACAAAGAAAATTCAGGAATATTCGTATCCACATTCCCCATTCGAACTTCAACGCCACATTTCGACAAAATTCCCCGTTTTTAAGATTGCAATCGTGCAGGCAGACACTTAACCAAGTGACGGTCGTTGTGCAAATGTTTGGCACCTCGCCCGCCTGACAAGAGTCCGCCATTTTGGCCCAACACGTTTTTGAATCGTGCTGCTCTGAAATTCAGCTTATTATTGGTGAAGGTCAATGTTGGACATAAAAGTTTTATTGTGAGCGCTGGCACATTTATTTGATTGCTTTTACAATTTCATTTCTAGTTCTAGACACCCATAATTATTTATAATTATGCCAGTTTCTAAATTGAGAATTTAATACCAAAGTTTAATGAGACTTAAACAGGTGTTTAGACAAAAGTAAAATTTCGAAAACGCAAATTTTACAAAAAAAAATCAGGCAACGATCGCTTACATTGATGGAATAAACGTACAAATAGGTATGTAAGTAAAAAGGAGGAAGGAGGGGTATTGAAGTGGGATATCATTGTAGTTATAAAACCTTCCACTGTAGGTGGATTGGGTGGGAGTGTCAGACTTTTACTGACTAAAACCTATCTGTAAGCATGCTCCATCGTCGACCACATAAGCACTTACAATTAGGTGAGATAGCGGTCGAAAAAAAATTAAAAAATTCTATTTACAAATTTGAAAACATCAATTAACTGTAACCATATAAAAGACAAAAAAAAAACAAACCCTCAGACAAAGAATCTAAGATCTCAAAGCTAATTACTTAACACAAACTGAAATATGAAACCTCAAATTTCTCAAAAATCTGGCATTGCCACGTTGTATTTCAATGTTCAAAAACGGTTATATGGTATATTTTAGAAAGTATATTGTATGTACGTAAAAACTTAGGACTTTTTAAAATTAGAAGTGATTTACATGACAAAAATACGCGTAGGAAACACGAAATCGTGTTACCTAAATGGAGACTAGCGAAGACCAGCAAGTCATTCCTTGTCAATAGTATACGCTTTTATAATAAGTTGCCCAAGTACGTTATAGAACTTAGCGAGGAAAAGTTCAAAACGCATATTAAGCGTGTCCTAACCAAAAAAGCATATTACAAGGTTAGAGACTACGTCGAAGACACGCTTGTTTGGCATTAACTGCTTCTGCACATGTGGCCCCCTGGTAACTCATTAACTGCATTACTGTGTAAACATGTCTATTAACTGCTCCATGTTTGTCTTATTTTATTTATTTACTCAAGCCATTGCTTTTGCAATATTTTTATATTATTCGGATCCCAATCACCTTAAATTCATTAAGTAGTGATTTTTTTTTTTTGTGTTAGCATCTCATTCGTTGATAAGTTTTATAATTGTTTTTTGTTCTTATATTTATATAGCTTCTTTCGTATAATGTGAATGAGTGGGCACTGTAGACTATAGATTTTAATTACTACCTTTTTGAACCCAGTTTTTGACTAATTTTATCTTTATTGTGGTTTTGGGTGCAATATTGACTGGTCTACACTGTCCTCGCATAAGTGTCTGTGTTGTAATATGGAAATGTTGTAAACCCAATAGTTTTTTGAAAAGAGTAACCATGGAGTTTCTTGCCGGTTCTTCTCCATAGGAAACGACCAATTTGGAACCGTGCACTAGTTTTCGACGTTTTATAAGTGCCCATGTAGGCCTATGTGAAATAAAAATATTTGACTTTGACTTTGACTTTGGTTAATTAACTCGACGTCCTAGAAATATTATCGCATATCTTTCAGGAATTACAAATATTACAAGATAAAGTTATCATTCGTTTTACTAAAGACTCGGCAACATTCTTTTTCAAGTAGTTCGTGAGAACGACTTTGGAACTCGAGAAATGCAAGATCTTGAGTTTTTTATAATGTGCATATTAAATTTCCACTTTTGCTCGTTCAAAATAGTATCATCATCATCATATAGCCTTTTCCCAACTATATTGGGGTCGGTTCCAGTCAAGCCGGATTTAGCTGAATACCAGTATTTTACGAGGAGCGGCTGCCTACCAGACCTCCACAACCCATTAACTGGGGTAACACGGTACTTCATGGCAAGACTGGAGTCAGATTTTACTGGCTTCTGACTATCCATAACGACTGCCAAAGATCTACAAATGACAGCCGGGACCTACGGCTTAAGAGGCCTGCGGAGACCGCGCGCTATCTCGAGTTGAGACGAAATAAAATACGTTTTTGAGGTTGATGGAAGCAATCCAGATAGTATAAACAATTTTTGGACACACCGACTGAAGTAAAGTCATCATCCGCACACTGACAGTTGCTTGGTGTGATAGCAATACAAACTATTGGAAATTTGGGAGAGGTTCCGTAATACCAAAAATGATGAATGAAAAATTAATTTCTTTCCAATATTGTTTCGAGTATTTATAACTTGATAATAATATCTGTGTTCCTACGAAAAGATATTTTGAAATATTGTTGTTTATAATATAGAAAAAACAATATAAAAACATGACATTCTCGCTGTGAAAATGTGCAAATTTAAATACGCTTAAATTTCGTTTGGGGTAAGTTTTTCAACAAAAAGACGATGTAGGAACCTAGATAATTATTGTCTGAATCCGAATAACATCATATTATGGTGTAAATATGCTTAAATTGCAAATCATTTTGGTATTACGTTTGTATGGATAATTCTAACGTCGCGCCCACCTTAACGTGCTTTCCGAGGCACGGTATGTTAAGATGGTCACCCATCCACAGACTAACCTTGGCAAGCGTCGTTTAACCTTTTTAAGATCGACCCGTGCGGCTGTTATTATTTAGCTACGAGCTCTTCAAAATAGTATCATTTGTTGATTGTTTTGTACCTAACAAAGAAATAAGCCGTCTACAAAAAGAAATCATGAAGAAAAAATATGTTTTGATGTTTTCTGAAATGGGTTGATTTTATGGCGAAGGAAAAATACTCATATATCTGGACAATGGAATCCAGCGATTTTCGGGGATTTTCCACGATTTGAAAAATGTCAAGGACCGGTGTGTATTTGACATTTGTGCGTTTGTTTGTTTCACTTAGAAAGAAACCTAAACAATTGAAGATCTTTTACTAATGTTTTGCGTGGTATTTCTTCAAGGACTGTGACGGTGGGAGAATACGGAAGGTGCTTTAAATTCTGACTTCATTTTCAATAATGTAATTCGATAAATCAGGAAATTTATTACAGTTATGAATTGAAATTTCTATATTTTTTTTTTATTAATAAAATGTGTTTGCATTTTTTGTGCATCAAGTATTAAATAAATAATTAATTAGAATCAAACAAAAATCTCTATACATAAACACTGTTGTTAAAAGATATGAAAAGTCAGGATTTGGTGCATTTTGATGTAAAAATTTGATTCGATTCAATACAATGCAATGTCTAATTTTAGCAAATATCATTTCCTTGATTTGACAATGTTCCAATCCACTAAAAAAAACATGAATTAAAAATATTGCGTACAGCGCCATCTAGTGACAATATAGCCTCGTTCAAGCTCGTAACTTTCAGCTTTTAGCTTACGCTCTATCACTTTAATAGTTTCAAAGAGCGACGCGCGACTTTAAAACCTTGTGCTAACTCATTAACAAAAGTTTTCTCACTTCCTCGGCTCTTTAACTAGTTGTTTCAACTCGGGATTTAATGCTATTAGGAAGCGGAATAATTGGGTCGGGGATTGTAGAGTAATGAACTGTCAAGTATGTTCTTCAAACAGCTAGAACTGATTAATTTGTTCTTCTTCTTTTTAGTTGTGTATTCTTGACTAAGTGGTCGTGGTTAGGGTTTTCACATACTGGATTTAAACAAAGTAGTATGGCACAAGGGTGGGAAGATAATGTATGCATGGTGCAAGGGTGCAAGCGATTTATCTCGTCGATTATACCGCGTACATCGAAGGATTGGAACAATTTGCATGCTGCGATCTTTCCGTCTGATTGTAATTTGGGTATCTGCAAGACTAGAGTGAAGAAACTAGTGCACCTCACCATCAACGATTGCACCACTGCTTACTTACCATCAGGTGGGATTGCAGTCAAGTACTAGTTTATGTTATATAAAAAAAAGGAGATATGGTTACATGGTTAGCTAAGGAGATTTTTTTGTCGCCCAAGCGGGGCCAACCTCCAGTGTATGCTCTACTGTTTCTTCTAGGTGGCCCGCACAATAGTAACCCCTGGCGTTTTTTCCGCACGATTCCAGAGCAGGATCCTCTTGAACTTACCAGTGAGGACCTGCGTCTTGTGGAAAACGAGAACGCCAAGACGTCTTTCCAACCACTTCTCTCAGAGGGGACTTACACATGACATGCCCAATGCCTTACAAGGGAGTGATTAATGAATTGCCCTAAATAAAATCGTATATGAGCAAAATGACGAATACCTGACTAGTTTTTATTCCTAGATTCTGATGGTAGTTTCACAAAAGAAATAATATAATTATTCAAAAAATAATTTTAAATTTTTCTCTCGGGTTTTTTTTATATACTTTTTTATATATATTCTTTTCAAATTTTCTTTTAACGGTTTGATATGTTTTACATAATGTAATGTTTTTTCAATAATGACTGTAATGTAATCTGTATGACTTGTAAGAATCCCTTACGAATACTCAAGATACTATAATTATTCTCAACATCTAAATTAGTCTAGACTATGATTATTCGTGAAGAAACCGGCATGTCCTAGAACCAAAAATTTGAAGACATGTGACATCCACCAATCCGCACTGGGCCCGCGTGGTGGCCTGAGTCCCGACAGTGTGAACATTATAAGGCCGATAATGCTAATGCTAAAATGCTATTGATTATTCTACGATATGTTCTACCAAAAAACTTTTCAGCCATTCGAGCGTGAAGATAAACAAAATATACATACTTACAAACTTTCGCCTTTAAATAATGTTTATGTGAGTGACGTATCTCACGTATAAAGAAACTTTTGAAATAAATTAGTTCAATGAAGTATACTTAATAGTTAAGAACACCTTTTCAGTCTTGAACAACTTTCATTAAACGAATTATAAACTCCTTTTAAACTTTTATAAAACTAAGTTAATTCCGGTTATAGAGTAGATATTCCTTTGAAATAACACTGAGTTCTTTTATTAAGTAGGTATTATTTTTTAAGAAACTTCTAGTCAAAGTTTAGAAAAGAAGCATATTGCGCTTTAGGCGAGTAAGAAAATTCCAGGAACTTATGAAAGGTGAATATAATTTTCTCTGAGACTAACTAGATTTAGTTTAAGAAGTAAGTTTAAGTTCTTAACTGCTATATTATGTTAATGTCAACTGTTCTTCCAGTATAAGTAAGACACTTATTCGTCGGTTAGTTAGAACGTTTAAACTATCACATGCCCGCAAAACGAGACACAATAGTAAAACAATAACAGCGCGGTCTCATAGGACCGGTTGGGGATTCAAACATTAAAACGTTACCTCCTCCTTGCGTCGTAATCCTCAATGCTGAGGGTCGTGACCTCCCTGCTTCATCACCTTAGCCCTTATGATGTTCCTCCATTTGCTTCTGTCTTCGGCGTCGGTTAGTTAAAACGTTACATTTGCTATTAAATTTCAAGGAAAATGGTAATTAGACTAGTTGGAAGCGCAGTTGCTGAGCATTCGTAGTTCGATTACCAAGTTAAGTAGCATGTTGTTGGGTTTTTTCGTGGGTTTTAGAATTACTCATTAGCAGCAGAGAACTTGAGTACTTGTGCCTAACACATCGGAAAATAAAGGTATTTGAACCATTTCAGCCGAAAGACGTCCACAGTTGGACGGTTCCTTTGCTTCTTGCATTCCTCAGATTTCCGGGCCCTTACCAGGTCATCGGTCCATCTTCTGGGAAGCCTTTCGACCCCATCGATCATCTGTGATTAACGTGCCCTGCCCATTGCCACTTACCCATACACTCCAATAACTCGGTAACACAATAACCACAAAGACAAGCCTCCTATTCCGAACATTCTAGTAGGTACTCATAAAATATACATTTTGTTTTTACCAAATTTTGCGCTACATCAACGGGTGTTTCCATCCTCTTGACCTTACACTTAGCAGGCCGTGCCTGAACCGTTAGGCCTCCATACTATGCATTATTATGCATATTTTAGGCCGTGACCCACATGCATTTTTGCAGAGCATGTCGCATTGTTTTCAAATGTCGTAAGTTAGTAGTTTGGTTCGTATTCAATTTGGCAAGCAGTATTTTCCTGTCTTGCTTACAGAGGCAAGACTAAGGAGTATTGTGTATTCTTGCGTCGCGTGTTGTGCGGTTCTGCCTGCCGTCTCTGGAATCTTGGCTTTGCATTCTTGATTCGCATTTCCTTGGTTATTGTTAGGCTAATCCGACCTACAATCAGTATTTTTGTTGGTAGCAAGGTATGTACCTACTGTAAGAAGTTATTAAAATTAAGCCTACACCTAAACCTTATCTATACTAATATTATAAAGAGGTAAAATTTGTAAGTTTGTAAGTTTGTAGGTTTGTAGGTTTGTAGGTTTGTAAGTTTGTATGTAGGGGGTAATCTCTGGAACTACTGGTCCGATTTGAAAAATTCTTTCAGTGTTAGATAGCCCATTTATCGAGGAGTGCTATAGGCTATATATCATCACGCTACGGCCCACGGGAGCGGAGCAGTAACGAAAAATGCGGGTGAAACCGCAGGGGACAGCTAGTTTGAGATAAACTGCTGGCTGGTTTTAAAAGTATGAGTGTTCATTGTGTTCAAATATTCTTATGAATTCGGTTTTCAAGTCTAGACAGAAGTGTCATCATGAAAAATCTTATAAAAATATAATCGCTACCTTTGGGTAGAAAGGTCGTATAAACCATTTTGGCCAAATTGAGTTAAATATACCATTATCCTCAGAATTTTTTTCTCTATCGATCTGTATATACGAAACGAAGAAATTCGCTCAAAAATGGTTAATACGACCCAGAAATTTTCGGTCATAGCCTCTTAAAAAAGGTAAATTTTCAATGTAAAAGCCAAATATTATTTTTTTGTAATTTTGTTATGACGTAATAACCATAATTTATATTAACGGAGGGTGTAAAAATAGTCGTTAATTGTAAATGGTTTATACGCCCTAAAGTGTTAAATGCACTAATTGTAAATGGTTTATACGCCCTAAAGTGTTAAATGCATTAATTGTAAATGGTTTATACGACTTATAGTATTAAATGCATTAATTGTAAATGGTTTATACGCCCTAAAGTGTTAAATGCATTACTTAAACCCAGGTTAAAATCGACGTCGTAAATCCAAAGATAGTTCGCAACGTTTGGTGTATAAACCATGATCATTGCAAGTCGCACTTTACTTTAAGATGTTTGTCAAGTAAAATGTGTAAGGAATGAACCTGGACTGGTTCTATCAGATGATGAAAAAATCAAAGAGAGGTGGAAGAAATATTTCGAAAGACTAATGAATAAGGAAAATGATTGGAGTGGGATTTTAGAAAGTAAACCAGAAAATGTGGGGTTAGTGAGAATGGTTAGTATGGTTGAAGTCAGAATAGCAGTAAATGGAATGAAGAATGGTAAGGCCATTGGCCCAGTTTGGAATACTAGTTGAAGTGTGGAAGTTACTGCGAGTAGATGGACGGATGTGGTTAGCGATGTTCTTCAATAAGTTGTTGAAAGAAGAATTCATACCTGATGATTGGTGCAAAAGTTCTTTAGTGCCCATCTTTAAATCTTTTTCTTAAGTGCAACAATATAGAGGAATAAAGCTAATGTCATATACTATGAAAGTCTGGGAGGAAGAAGTATTGAAAGGCGGTTGAGATATAAGAGTGAAATTTCACAGAAGCAATTCGGTTTTATGCCTGGTCGGGGTACAACGGATGCTATTTTCGCTATACGCCAGCTGTACAAGAAATACAGAGGTGCACATAAAAACTTGCACATGGCATTAATTGACCTCGAAAAGGCATACGATCAGGCACATCGTGAGGTTCTGTTGTGGACCCTTAAGGAGAAAGGTGTGCCTGGGAAGTATGTGCAGTTGATCCGAGCGATGTACAGTCGGTGTAGTACCCAAGTCCGGTCTACAGTAGGCACCAGTGGCAGTTAGAATGAGGCGGTCGGCCTACATCAGGGGTCGGCTCTCAGCCCTTAACTTTCCCTGCTGATAATGGATGCTTTGTCGTTAGATATTCAGGAAGAGGCCCCCTGGTGTATGCTGTTTGCCGATGATATTGTGCTGGTTGCCGAGAGTGACCTAGAGGTCCCGAGCAAATTGAAGGCGTGGATAGGCTGGAGAGTGTTGGCGTGAAATTGAGTAGAACCAAAACAGAGTAATTGTTCTGCGATTTCGGCGGTCCCTCCAATCCTTTGCCTTTAGCCCTCGCTAGGACATTCATACCGATTTGTTCCGACTTTCGGTACCTCGGGTCGCTTGGCCAAGGAAATGGTGAGGTAGACCGGGACATAACACATCCAATCAACGCAGGATGGATGAAATGGCGACAGGTCAAGGGAACAACTTGTGATCCACGGATGCCCCTCAAGTTGAAGGGTGCAATCTACAAGTCCGTGATAAGACCTGTCATACTGTATGGATCGGAATGTTGGGCTGTGAAAAAGATGGATGAAAAAAGATTGCATGTAGCGGAGGTGAGAATGTTGAGATGGATGTATGGTGTGACAAGAATGGACAAAGTGAGAAATAAGTGTATTAGGGGAAGTTTCAAAGTGGCGCCAGTGACTGAAAAGGTGGAAGGAAATCGTTTGTTTTGGTATGGTCATGTGAAGAGGAGGGATGAAACGCATGTTACTAAAAGAGTTTTGAATTTACATGTGGATGGATGGAGAGGGAGAGGGAGGCCAAAGAAAAGATGGATGGATTGCGTAAGGACCGATAAGAAAGAAAAGGAAGTTATGGTCTATCGGTTTAGGTAGTTAAGTTAAGGTAAACAATCTTGGCATGTCTTTTTATCTAAAAGTTGTCTATAAATTGTATGTAAAAATCTTTGCAACTAGGTATTTACCTAAATCGATGTTAGCTGATAAACTAAATTTAAATAATCTTTTTGTATATTATGTACGACCTCTTAAATATAAAAAGACATACCAAGATTGTTTACCTTTAGTTAACTACCTAAACCCATAGACCATAGTGATAGTGTGACGGACGACAGGACAGAATGGAAGAAGAAAACGTGATGCACCGACCCCAAGTAATATGGGATAAGGGCAAGAAAAACTCTACGACAAACACACAAGGCTCGCATTTTGCGCGCAGCGACAAGCAGAAGAACGAGCTGCGATAGACAGGTACCGGACTGATACCATTGATTAGAAGGTATTATAATACTTAATAAATGTTGGTTCAGGTAGTTTTATTTTATTTGAATCGACCATTACTGGATATTAGAATAATAATAATTGAGTTCCTACTAATTCTATGAGTAACGGGATTATTTATTAGTCAGAATTCAATTGATCTATGATTATAAATGGTTTTTAATACAAAAAAATTACATAAATTTGGGTTTTTACGACATTAAATGCGACCTTAAGCTTACCAAAAATGGATATACGACCCACACAGGTTTTTCAAAGTACATTTTCATGGGGTGTTATAAACCAAGAACTGATTTTTTCTTAGACGTAAATGCATGCTAACTTTGAAACTAAAGAAGATAGACAGGTTTTGATGATTTAACCTTTTTCATTTGCAAAATGTAAGAACCTTTCTCATAGATAATTTTTTTATAACTTCAAAAGCAAAAAGTTATGAATTTTTTTGTAAAAAAAAAAAATAGTTTTTCTGCTCTACTGAAAAGTCGGGTTTTGGTTTATACGACCTTTCTACCCAAAGGTATCGATATGTATAGATATGTTTTAATTCCCATCAAAACCCATCAGATAATTTCTAAATAAACGCATTACCAAAAGTTTATCGTTTGAGTTGAGCCTCCCACATTAATTTCAAGTAACTGTTTGTTCAGTTATGTGAAATTTGAAGTAAACAAATGATAGGGTCGTGTAGATTGCTACTGACACGAAACCATCACGATTAATGTTTTTGCTTTATATTGTTTTGTTTTTAGGCTTCGTGGCCCAACAGATTCCAATAATGATACGCATAATGTTTTCAATTCATTACGTTTTTTTGGGTTCGTTCAAAATGTTCATCATCATAGAGTTGTCAAATGTCACGAATTTTAAAACTGTTGTAGATCAAATACCCTTTTCCAGAAAAGGAAGTTGCTCGTCATACCTACTGGATTTATTGGGATGAAATTATTATTTTGTGCAGTTTTTGTAAACTAACCTTTTTTATTGATACTTATCCGTAGAATGGACCTGCATAAAAATAACAAGTAAGCAATATGGCGGATTACTAAGCATACTGAATCAGTTAGGGTAATTTAAAATTCATTTGCAACATTTAAACTAAATCTAAACAAACTTATATAATCAGCTCTCTGCTTTAGTCTCGTTTTACGTGTGGTCTGTGCAACAGTTTTTATACAAACCCTCTAAATTGAATAAAAACTAGTCAAAAAGCCTCATACAGGCTAACTTTTCCAAAACCTACGTAAAATTCGGTGACATTCAAATACCTGTGTGTTTCAGCATACAGAATATAAACCAGAATTAATGTAACTTATTTCCTCACGTGTAGAACATACATACAAGCATACTAATAGGAGGGAACATGTGTCTATAAGAGCTGTTTCAATGAGCAACTCTTTCATTAAAAGTTTCACAACATCCACGATAATTTTGAATTTGGTACCTCTCTCGACAAAACTATTTTAATTAAAGGTGGGCAAAATGTTACTATGAGGCGCTCATATTGCCTTTTTTAATATTTTAGGGTTGGTATTAATTTTAGTTAAACTAACGTTAATGTGAAGAGTTGTCATGGTTTTGATTTTGTTTTCTATTAAAAGTTATGTAACGTAAATATTTTTTGACGTCAGTTTGTGCCTAACAGGGTTAGACCTAACACACAAAACTTCGCCGGTTCACATCGCTCATTTCGCGATTGCCTACGATATAGAGTACTGTACGATATTAGAGTGTTATTTGGTTATGCATTGGTTTACATGACCATACAATATGCGATGTGAATTAATTCGTAAATTCTTGCCATACGTCGTGCTAGCTCTCAGATTTATACAAAACTAATAAAAAAAAACAAAATTTTCATTTACTGTTTTAGGCCATTTACACGTGTAAAATTCCTTATAATACAAATTTTATACATTTTAAACTTTTACGGTGCAAATTATGAAAGAATTACGTCATTTCTCGTCGCAAGCGAAACAGGACTTGTTTTTATAACACTCGTCGCGCTACCGTCAACGACAGATTTGCAGTTTGTTTTTGGAACGAATGACATACCGACGAACCACGATAGAAAAAAATCACGTACTCTGTCTCACTGTCCCAATAAAAGCATTGAGCGTTAGGACAGGCACCACTTGGAAAAGGCTTATGTACTTATCTGTTCGAAGTTGGGCCTTACCTATGTAGACCCGACTTAAGTTCATTCATGCGATCATTAATGTACACTAGCCGATACCCGATTTCCTATTAGGCATAAATGCCGAATAGAAAATCGGCTTTGCCGCCTATCTCGTGTGCATCAAACGGTAGGCGAATCTCATTTTAAGCAATTTGCCACAAAAGATATCCAAGATACGCAAGGTAGACAGTTTGGCAGAGCCACTACCTAACTGTCCTACCTTGCATATCTTTGAGAACGTTCGAAAGAAGCGAGTTTGTTAGTGAAAGTCTGACACTCTTGGTCTACCCAGAGTGGGAGAAGTAATAATAATACATTTACAAAGTCTCAGGGAATATTTCTTGGCTGTGGACGTGGGTATGCATCGCGATGTAGTGGCGGTGGACAAGGGCCTAACCCCGCTCTCCTTGGCTAGGCTAGGAGAGCTGGTGCAAACCAATAGTACTGGATACTAATGACCGCAGGGAAGTATGGCAGAGTAAGGAGCTTCACGGACGCTTTTACATTAACAGTCGACAGCGATGTGGAGGAGTTTTTCGACGCCATTTTTTAGTTTACTTTTAGTTAGTTCTTTAGGGTTTTTTATTTTGTGTAAATATTTATTTGTAATGTTATTAGTTATAGTATATTTATGAAATAAATTACTTGGCTCGCGAGGTTGTGGAATGTGGACTCAACGATCATGTACCGATAGTCGTGTCCGTCAGTGGCTTAATAGCCAAGAGTCTTGACTAACATCTTAGAAGGCTCGCGTTAAGCGGCTGGATCAAGGGCTTGACTCAGAAAGCGGTACCTACACTACGGACACGGCTCATATTGTTAGGAGGTTCCTTTCAACAATTTGTGAAATTGGCAGTTAAAATAATCATTACTAATGTTCGTAATAGAAATACGTCTTTTCGTAAAAGCACTTATAAGGCGATCAAGCATACTTACAGTTTGGATTACTAATGTGTCGCCGGTCGCCCTGGAGCCCTGAACAACAGTAGCTTTGACCCTTTCCCGATACCGGTGGGCTAATACTCGTATTTTTAAATATTTTTTTTTGTATGCAAACATTTTAAAATGTAAAAATACTCGTATGTTTGAAATATTAATAAACATCAACATCATCGCTTACAGGTGGAACATTGGTCAAACGCGAACAGAGAATAAAAAAAATGACCAACAGAAAAGTCATTTGTCAGCCCCTTCGATCTCCCAGCGGCTAGTGGAACTAGGTAAATCCCGACTTAGCGCAGCAGGTCTGGTAGAAAAAAGGCCTGGCCGCTAGCTCGTTTCCATCAGAGCCAAGCTGAATGAATATTTTTTTTGTGTATTGGGAGATCGTCAAATTGCTATTCCGGCATTTGGCAAAGCGACGGAGTGTCTGACTTTTACTGATTGAAATTCCCACGTCTTCTTTGAGTTGCCAGTCAATGCGTTCTAGCGCTTTTGACTCTTTCAAATGTTTTGGCAGCCCATACAAAAGACACCAAACATACACAAAAAAAAAAAACAGTAGATAGTTAATGTGATTTTGCAATAACAAATGCTTTTTTTGAAGTGGGAAATCATCAATTGGCTTTTCAAAGGTGGAGCGGAGGACGTGTCAGATTTTTACTAACAAAAACCACAACTGTGACTTGTGAGCAATTTGTCCTTTGCGTTTTAGAAGAACGAGTTTTCTTTTCGAAAATTTCCCGTGGCCTTAGCGGGACCCTGATATGCTCCTACGGTTTAACTGCCATTTTTTTGAGGCGTGCATGGAAGACTACGCGTCGTCGACGACTCGGGTTTGGTCCGGACGGTTACTGGGTGGCCAGATGATGTCCGTTCCCTTTCGCGTGCGGCCATTTCCTTCGCTAGCATTACTGTGTCACAGAAGGAGGTGACCGCATACCATTCCCTCTCTTTCCAGACCAAAGCCGATGCCTGGAATGAGAGGACATTTGTAATAATAGACGCCTGTAAGAGGAGCTCGATCTTCAAGGTTAAGCTACGCTTGCCAAGGTTGGTCTGTGGAGAGGTGACCATCTTAACATACCGAGTTTTCTCCGTGCCTCGGAAAGCACGTTAAGCCGTAGGTCCCGGCTGTCCTTTGTAGATCTTTGGCAGTCGTTACCGACAGTCAGAAGCCAGTAAAGCTGACTCCAGTCTTGCCATGAAGTACCTTGTTACTCCAGTTAATGGGTTGTGGAGGTCTGGTAGGCAGCCGCTCCTCGTAAAATACTGGTATATCAGGCTTGACTGGAAGCCGACCCCGATATAGTTGGGAAAAGGCTAGGCAGATGATGATGAGACACTTGTAAGATTGAATATGTAGGATAAGTTGCTAGACGCAAGCTGTACGTGTGGACCGTTAAACCTAATTCGTCACTTACCCATAAAGGCGAAACGTAATTCATCAATATCAACAATATATTAAAACTAATCCGAGTTTCAGAAAAAGAAGAATAGAATAAATTTTATTGTACACTAAAATAGTAATAAAGTCAAACTTAAATGTAAGGGCACAATGGCGGTCTTATCGCTGACAGCGATATCTAGCAGACAACCTTTGGATGGACTGTAAGAAGACAACTGAAACTGACTGAGAGATGATTGTCAGATGAGATTAGGATGGATGACAGGGTGATAGGGGCGGAGTTACACTAATATCATAAAGCCGATCTGTGAGTTATTATGTGTGAATGTTTGTTACTTCTTTACGTTGGAAAAATTGAGCGAATTTGTATGAAATTTGGCGCTTCGGTAGACCATAATATGCTAGAATAGCACATAGGATATTTTTTTATCCCGGCGGTATGTTCCCTTGAAATAATATTTGGGTTTTACCTTTATTTAGCACAATAAAAAAAACAACATGCTATCAATAAGGAATACAATTATATTATTTTCTCAGAATTGTTACTAATCCGAAATAAAGTTTTTTTTTGGTTTGAACAGTTAATTGCAGTGTCATACTGAAGGGCTTGAAAAGGTTCCCGCGTGTAGTAACAGTAAAATATTCAGAAATTGAAGAAAACGAAAAAAATTGACGAGTACGAGATTCAATTGATTCATTTTTGTTAAATCTCTTGGCTCTTTGATGAAGATACTCGTAGTTGTGCCAATCTAGAATCATGAAATTGTTAAATTGTAAATTTAATTTATGATCTTGCAAACTGATATAAATAAAGGAATGACTTGAGCTGTCTCTGGGGCTGATTTATATTAGTTAAATTGCTGAATCTTTTTTTAATATTAGATCTTATACTAGTTGATCCGACAGACGTTGTCCTGTCTTACTACTGACAAACGCACTAAGATTAAATAGATGTAGTAGTTTATATTTTATTTTGTGATCAACTTTCTTAAATTTTTCGTTCACAAAAATCTTCTGACAAGAACGAATACATCTAAAAAGCATTGTTAAAATTGGTAAAGCCGTTTAACTTTGTGACTAAGAGAAATAGGGATCTATTTTAATACCTATACCAGGTAGAATTATCATTCACTGCCAAATAACGCATAGCTTAAACCACTACCTGGGTTGCAGAGTTAAAATACAAGGTTACAAGATTGTTCCAAAGAGTACAAGATTGTCCCAAACAGTTACCACAACCCTGGTACGAGATTTGCCCGTGGCGGTACGAGATTAGAATCAGAAAACCTTAATCATCCAACACAGCTTCAAGGGCCCGCAGACCAGAGTATGTGGTTTAAATTTCAACTCGATCCCTATACGCGTTATCGAGATAAAGGGTCTTGACAGAAAGAAAGACAGACGTACATCAAAGTGATTCTATAAGGTTTACGTTTTTTTCCTTTTGAGGTTACAGAACCCCAAAAAAGTTCCTCGGTGAAAGTGTAGTCCAGATTTTTCTAGAAAGCTAAAAATTAAATGTTGTCGATCTGTTTTAGCAAAACCTAAAAGTGTTTTGGACTAAGAATGAAACCAAAGTTATCGCGTAAATTGATTTACCTGTTCTTTAACGTATTTTTCAGAGGTTACGGCTAGTCCTGTTAGAAAGTTTCAGTTTATAGGCAAAAATAGATCCTCAAAATGTGATTTTCAATTTGCGAATCCACTCTGTTTGCCAACATTTTAAATTAAATACTCTGATGGAAAATCCGTCTAGAGTAAGTAGAAAGTTTACCACATTTTTACAAGATAATGGATCGTTGGTATTCATAGAGTATGCGGTCGTTAAACGAGTACCCGCTATGAAAAAAGCGGTTTTATAAAATGCCGGACAAAGTTTTTACTAAAATTGGTTGTTGGTAGTAGTAATAGAATTTATTGTGCTACTTGAATAGCGCGTAAAGGTCATAAAGTCAAAACATAAAGAAATAATAATAATTTATTGGGCCATGAAAATACATACCTTTTTGCAGTTAAATATGAACCATTCCGTGTTTGATCGGTCATTGATACTGCCATATCTACTAATATTATATCTGTGAAAGTAACTCGGTGTGTTTCGCTTTCACGGTTAAACTTCTGGGCCAATTTGGTATAAAATTAGTACGGAAGAAGCTAGCGACCCAATTAAAAACAAGCTACCTTTTATTTGGCATTGAATCCGCGTCCGCAATAACTGACATTCACGCGAACGAAGCCAAAACTGTCAGAAGCTTGCCTAAGACAAAAATATACGTAAATATTTTTTAACCTTAATTGGCCCAATTTTTTTACAAAAAAAGTCATGTACGACAAATTGTTTGAGAGCAAATTATTTGGTGCTTTATTTTTCGATTGAGGAAAATTCTTCATAAGTGCTTCCTAAATAAAATTGTCGAAGTAATCAAAAATGTTGGTATTTTCACGCCATTATTGTTTGTTTCTTTGGAGTACACGGAAAATTGTAATATGATGTTTTTAATAAATTTTTTGTATTTAACTTTTGCCGGAAAAGATAGCAGATTTGTTCTTTCCTATTACAGAGTTGGTCCCATAGCTGGTAAAATTGTTTATATTAATAAGTTGTTCTTTTATAATCATCATACTAGTTTGGGATATAGTTCTATGAGAAAATTCTTGTCTTCGGCCGTGCCAATGAATCAAAGTTTTTGTTTAGCTGATGCAAACACAAAAACCACTTTGTGTATGTATATTATTTGAAACAATTTTTTTCCCAAATCTTTTCCGAGTTTTGAGGTACCTAATAAACAATACAAACCCAATTGAGTACCTCCTCATTTTTTTTAAGTTGCTTGAAATGATACGAAATTCTATTCGTCAAAATAAATCATTTGCTTTTGATGAATGGCTGACGCGACGGGGCACGACTGAGTAATAACTCTGAGGGATCTCAGGATACAAAGGCTATAAAACGATGACGTGACGTCACGAAAAAGGTCCGTTTTGTTTCGATTGAAAGGGTTTTGCGGAAGCGAACTTTTCCTTCTCTTTGACGAGACGTGATATTACGTCTGTATTCTATTTCAACACGTAGAGAAAAACTGTACTAGACGTACACCATAATTGAGCTTAAGGACTGTTTGAAAACTCATTCAAAACCTCCTGCAGCCTCCTGAAGTCTTGCGTTTTGCGGGCCTAAGACGCAAAAGGAAAGTGAAGGACATAGATGGGTTTTAGTCAATAAAAGTCTGTCACATGGTGTGTCATTCGTGCCATCCTAGAGGGAGCGCCAATGATGGATGTTTACCTATTTTATAAAAAATGTAATTGTTCTTAAGAGGCCTGCGGAGACCGCGCGCTATCTCGAGTTGAGACGAAATAAAATACGTTTTTGAGGTTGATGGAAGCAATCCAGATAGTATAAACAATTCTTGGACACGCCAACTGGAGTAAAGTCATCATCCGCACACTGACAGTTGCTTGCTGTGATAGCAATACAAACTATTGGAAATTTGGGAGAGGTTCCGTAATACCAAAAATGATTAATGAAAAATTAATGTATTTCCAATATTGTTTCGAGTATTTATAACTTTATAATAATATCTGTGTTCCTACGGAAAGATATTTTGAAATATTGTTGTTTATAATATAGAAAAAACAAAATAAAAACATGACATTTTCGCTGTGAAAATGTGCAAATTTAAATTCGCTTAAATTTCGTTTGGGGTAAGTTTTTCAACAAAAAGACGATGTAGGAACCTAGATAATTATTGTCGCAATCCGAATAACATCATATTATGGTGTAAATATGCTTAAACTGCAAATGATTTTGGTATTACGTTTGTATGGATAATTCTAACGTCGCGCCCACCTTAAGACTTTTCCATTGACCGTACATAAATTGACACTCCGAAATCAAACGCTAGAAGGCTAACCAACTAGTAACTAGGCCAACAAGGCTGGAATTACTGCTTACCATCAGGTGGGATCGCAGTCAAGCACTAGTTTATAAAAATGAAAATTGCTAGTCAGATTTCGTATTCGTACTTAGAAAAAAATATAAGTCCACTGTTTAACATTAGGAACCCGAATTGACGCCAAAACGATCGGTCCTGTGCATCCATTAGATTCTCGAAACACTTATCAGATTATCGATCCTTTGAGGAAGGCCTTCCAACGCTGCGTCTTCCGGTATACGGTCACCACTCCAGAAAAACAGAACCTGTCACCGTATCGATCATCTGTTCTGCGAGCAATATACTCAGCGCACTACCACATAGGTTTAGCAATTCTTCAGGCTATGTCAATAACCTTAGATCTCTTGCAGATATATTATCTTCATAATTTTCTGATAGTATCCACTTACGTGACAACTAGACAGCATTTAGTCTAGTTCTCTATATATATATGTACGGTTATACGATTCGATCGCCGAGGGAACGACAAGTAATTGACCGATGACTTTGACCGATGGCATGAGCCAATAGTTTGTCTAATTATTGAAGTGTTTTCTTTGGCTATAGTTTCGTGAGTTGTTTGTCTTGGCTTCTATGTGATTGTTCGAGATAATTGTGTGTTTTTTTCGTAGCTATGGCGCTAGATAAACCTATCTAGCAGTGACTACTGCCTTATCACCAGTGATCAGATAGGAATAGGTAGTGCCTATTTGCCTAAACTTCGAAGAACAGAGACAAGAAACGGAGACTTCCTTAGGACTACATTTTTTCCGAGAAATCTGTCCCGAAATTTCGAAATTTCGGGAATCTCGATAAAAATTTAGTCCTAAGGAAGTCTCCGTTTCTGGTCTCTGTTTTTCGAAGTTTAGGCAAATAGGCACTACCTATTCCTATCATTGCTTATCACACTAGTGGTTTGCGAGCGGTAGCGGGGCTAGCGGGCGAGTAGTGAATGCGTGGCTAACACAATGCAGCTGCATCGCAAAGACGTCGTGGTCGCGTGACGTATTCGCAACGTTTTCTTCGCGTGTTCGTAGGTGGGGGAACGAGCTGGCGTTTTTACGAGACTGTACATAATGACGTCCACGCTGCTATTCGCGGTGATCTCGTTGCGCGTCTGCAACAAATTTGCTGCGTTTGTGCGGCGTCTTCATTGCGCTCCCATAACGTATTCGTTGCGTACCCACTCCGCTTTGAGGACGCTCGCAATCCGCTAGTGTGATACAGCCCTTAGACCTTTCACAAAACTGTGATATGTGTAACACTAGTTACTTTAGGGCGGAATACTTAGATGTCGTAAACTATCTAACCTACGCGTAAATTTTTCTTCGTATCAGAATCGATTTTATGAGCTAATATTTACAGCCTCTTTTACTACTTTTCCGTTCACTGCTGATATATTGCGTTTTTTAATGAAAAAAGGTGAATTCATTTTAATATCTTATTTTTATTAATGTCATTGGAGTACACTTGGTAGTGCACGTGCATGGGGTATACGTAGGTGTTCGTCTACGTTAGCCCTTTGTTCGAAATAAATTACGTTCTATGTTTTTTCAAAATAATTCAAACATTAAAAAAAACGAAAAAAAACAATCTGTTTTTTTTTCAGTGATGAAAACATAAAAAAAAAACAAGTTTGACACAACCCACAAAAAAGGAGGTCGACGACTTTCGACGAAACTTTTTGAAAACAAATCTCATGATAACTCATCACTGAACTAAGTTAATTTAATAAAGTAATCAAAAGTTTCAGTAAGTTAATGCTAACTTAAATCTTTCACTGAAGCGTTCCAACCTATTTAAAACTATGTACAATAGTAGCCAATCAGTACTGTTGACCTTTTCGAAGGGTATAATTTATACTTATAAAGGTGAATGTTTTTGTTTTTAGGTGTTAGCTCTAGGGCAGAGCAGGAATGTCAGACTTTTATTGACTAAAACTACACTCTTCTTGGCCCCTTCGGTTTTCTGACATCTCTTTGATGCACGCTTGGAACATAACGCAACTTTACCCTGAACATGGTCCTTGTCAAACGGGGAGCTAGTCATAGCTCGCCGTCCGAAATACTTAATTGACTGCAGAATTAGAAAAAAAAATTGACAGAGCATTCCAGAACAAGGATAACAAATAATAAGTTCATGCGTAAGTTAGTGTCTACGATAGTGCTAAATGTAGGTATTGCACTTAAAACATAGTACTTAGGTGTAGGTGTACAAGAGGTGTGTAGGATTAAGAAATACTAACAAAAAATATTTAATGAAAAAAAGCCGGAGTTTTAGGCTTTTTACCTTTCCATAAAGACGAGGTATAACTCCAAAATAAAATAATGATGAAAAAAGCAAATAACTTTCGGCTTCACTAAACTTCTTTTTACCCCAAATACAGAGAAACTCTACTTTGAAGGATTTCATATCCTCCAAAATATAAAGGACTTCCAATATCCCCGAACTACGTACCCTTTTCAAATGAGTACCAAAACTTCAACACTTCAAATCCGATCGAAAATCTGAAAACGAAATTGCCGTTTAGTAGGACCACGATAGTAAAATTTTATAGCGGTCATGGGTTCGATGGTTTATCCAAGTTTTGCTATTCAACAGATTATCTTGTGTCCACAGTACATTGCTTAAAATGTAGTTTCTAGTCCGATTGCGGACAGAAATGGAGATATTTGGTGAAATACTGGGTTTTATAGTATAACATTTAGAGAATTTAATCAAGAATTTGTTGGTATAGGAAATGATGTCGGGTTCATGTTCAATCTTTTAATAAACATAATTTTGGACCATGATGAGTTTTGTTTTTGTTTTGTATTGCCTCCTTTATGAAACTTTGACACAGAGTTTAGGAAATTACTCCTGTGTCGTGGGAGTGTTTATAATCATGTAAACTCAAATATACAAGGTAGGTACTCCGACCTAGAGCATGTACCTGTAAAAAATTCTTGTTTTTGATCTAATCCTTGATTTTAATATTTTTAGGGTTCCGTACCTCAAAAGGAAAAAACGGAACCCTTATAGGATCACTTTGTTGTCCGTCTGTCCGTCCGTCTGTCAAGACCCTTTTTCTCAGGAACGCGCAAGACCGTTTTCACATTATCCGATCCGATATCGGTGTCGGACGCCGATACGATATCGGGGTAAGTAAAATGTATGAAATACCGTGCTCCGATATCCGATATCGGGCCGGACAATATGAAAGACAGGTACATATTTCATACATTTTACTTACCCCGATATCGTATCGGCTTCCGACACCGATATCGGATCGGATAATGTGAAAACGGTCTTAAGGTATCAAGTTGAAATTAAAACCATATATTGAAATCCGCGGTCCCTTGAAGTAGTGCAAAAATCAAACTTGTAAGTTGACGGGAAAAAAAGATACGCCCGTTTATGTTGCAAAACACGTACATTTCGACACTGTCAAAGGAATCAAAACTCATAGGGTGCTTCCCGTTGACCTAGAATCTTGAAATTTGGCACGAAGCAAGGTATTATAGCACTAATATCGGGAAAAGTCTGAAAACTGAAAATTTTTAGTTACGTCACAAGAAAAAAAAATTGAAAAGTCTTCAAGACTCGATTCGAGAATTAAACTGTTTTTATAGGTAGGTTGGTACGAAACCCTCAGTGCGCGAGTCCGACTCGCACTTGCCCGGTTTTTTTCTAACAGGGTTTGCTTTTCTTTAAAATTTTCTTCATTTATAGAAATCGCTAGGCGGGGTTGTGGTAAGCATTGGCGCGAAGTTGCCCAGAGCAGTGAAAAATGGGATGAAATAGAAGGCGGCCTTTACTTATCAGTAAAATATGACCTAAATAAGTTACGATCAGTAGTATTAAACATACGAGTATTAAGTATAATTGGCCTTATAATGTTCTCACAGCTGGTAACATTATAGGGACTCAAGTCACTCTAGGAGAGAGACTGGACCGTAACACACCATGCGAGCCCAGTCCACTGGAAATCATGTCTTCAAATTTTTATTTCTATGAAATACCGGTTTCCTAATGATATTTTCCGTCATCGTGGTGATAAAATAAATTGGAAAAGTGAAGTGTCTACTTAGGCTTCATTTTGGCACGACTTACAACTTGTAAGTCGAGGCCATTACCATTAGGCCATCACTACTTAGCAAAAGTCACTCTGTACACTTAATTAAGAGCAAATACAAAAGACCTCTTTACAGATCAGTATTTACGTACTGTTTAACCTAGTATCCTTAACCGTATTTACCGTTTAATTAGTTCTAATCCTAATTTAGGCCAAGTTACTCCCACGTTCTAAAGAAAAAGTTAACTGTTTTACATTCAAGAGTCTACCTACCCCTTATTTGTGTTTCGAAACAATTTTGTACCGGATTGAAATTAGCGTTATTGTTATATCCAACATTTGTTTTTACTGTCTTAGGGAATATTTTGATAAAGAAATAGGCGTAAGTATTGTTTGTTCCAAATTATGGGTCGTAATTACGATTATATTTTTTTTTGTGTCTAGGAATAATCGTGCCAATCGATTTTTTTTCAGGCTGAATTACGCAATAAATTTTGTAGTTTACAAGTATCAATAAAGCGAAGAAAGATCAAGCGCAAGATAAAAATCTTTACTATAATATCGAAGGAGATTAAAAAGAAGGAAAGAAAGAACAGAAATGTACCTTGTTAGTGTAGTTCTTTAAAAGTATAGTTTTTCTGTGAGAATAGGATTTATTGTTATGAGTTTTTGAGTTTATACAAATAAAGTACAAATCTTTCCTCTTTATTATGGGACTATAAAAACAGAGCTTGAGCTAAGGGTTTTAGCCTGTACAGTAGGTAACTATCTATACCGTAATACCTGCTTCGCTAAAAAAATTGAATGTAAATAAATAGCACTTGTAACTAAGTTTAATATTCTTTCATTTCACTATAAATTTGCTACAAGCTTTTTGAATTCTTTAGGATTTCAGCACAGTATACGACTATATCTAGGTTCGCGAAAGTACTAAGCGCGGACTGGTTTCACAAAATGTAACACATTTTCTTTGAGGAAGATATTTTTCATAAAACTGAAGGCACTCTAGATAAAGCGAAGTTTTAAATAAAATCTGGTGTTCCTTACAGATAGGCGACGTAAAATGTATTTTTACAAGTTTTTTTTTTAACTTATGTTTGCATGTGTATGCTGGTTGAAGATAAATCTTTGAAATTGATTACCAATCGATTTTAATATAATGGGATCTCAATTCGACTGAATGTGTTTTTTTTATTGTGAAATTAATAAAATAAGGAACTTCGAAATTATTTTTTTATATAAAATCATTTCGAACGCACAGGACCGGTCGCTTTGGTGACGCTTGGGGGAGTCCTATGTACAGCAGTGGACGTCTTTCGGCCGAGATGATGATGATGATAAAATTATTTGATTCAAGTATTTCTTAGTTTTCTATCCATCCGACTATAGTTCCTTAAACTATGTTTTTTCGAACAATTTACTCAGCTCCCTAGCTAGGCAGGTTTCCCAGCTAACTTGGGGTCGGCTTCCAGTCTTACCGGATGCGGCTGAATACCTGTACTTTACATAGAGCGACTGCCTATCAGACCTTCACCCCAGAACCCCATTTTTCAGACTCATCATCATCATCTGCCTAGCCTTTTCCCAACTATATTGGGGTCGGCTTCTAGTCAAGCCGGATTTAGCTGAATACCAGTATTTTACGAGGGGCGGCTGCCGGACCTCCACAACCCATTAATTGGGGTAACACGGTACTTCATGGCGAGACTGGAGTCAAATTTACTGACAATCCGTATCGCCTGCCAAAGATCTACAATCCCATTTTCCCGACTATTTTTTAATAAATACAGCAATTTCAGTACAATTTTTCTCAAAATATCTGACAAAGGTTTCCGCTGTCAACTTCAACGGCGGCGACATGAATTGACCCCAAAGAGGACACTTCAATGTGAATGTAGAAACTTGTTCCACAATGAAACGTTTGACATAAAGAAGTTTGTTCGATTTGGGGCCACTTCAAATGATATTATTTTATTTTTGTAAGTTGGTTAAACATGACACGTGTTTTGAAAATGTTTACTAGGCCAGGGAAGCGGGAGTTTCTTGGTTCCTTCGAATGTTCTTTTTATTTTTCACAAGCTTCTTTTAGTGGATTGAGTATTGTACATTCATACATAATTTTTTTTTTTTATTTGTCTACCGACAATAATATTGTTTGCACTAACAACTTGAAATCAAAATAACACGTCTTTAAAACTTTCAGCCGTGCAAGAATTACTGGGTAAACACCACATGAATTTATTAATATAAATAATGTTAGAGCTGACACACAAGCTTAAAACTATTGAAAGAACTAAAACCATTTTAATTGTTATAACCAATCAATGGTTATAATAATTAACAGTTTAGAATTTTAGTAAATAATGCAAAGAGCACTAATAATCCCAGGGATTATTATTTATTAGTAAAATAATTTTCAGAATCGGTTCAGTAGTTTCAGAGATTATCCTGTTAACACAAATTATATTGTTCCGTTATCATAGAAAAAATATTTCCACAAAGCAGCACAAACTTATCATGTTATATACTCAATGTTATTAAATAAAATTCTCTTGTTGAATATTTGCACGTTCGCTGCGTATGTCAGTGTCAGCAACCAATCGGAACTCCGGAATGTGACAAGTTGCCGGAATCTGACCAATCACATACGTTTCCTTCCTTGGGACATCAAGGTAATGGCTATCTTAGGTGAGAAATGGACGGTTAATGGTGACCACCATCATTCTTTTTTCCCTCGTTGCGCTCGTGACAGAGCGATTTTCACAATTAATTGCAACCAATCGGCAAACAGCATGCAAGCAGTATTGTTGTAACTCGCCTTATGATACAGGTACTTACATATGAGCATACTCGTACCTGTAACTTTTATATTTCATCTTATTTATGCTTGTACTAATAATAATGGAATAGATAGAGATACTCTTTAATGTATACCATAAATAAGCCTAAATAAGGCAGCAACGACCTCTCGCTCTAGGCTCTGGTACAGGCTATGGTCCGAAGCGAGGAGAAATGGCAGGTGGTTGCCTCCTTCTACGAAGTCCAATAATGTTAGCGAAGGAGGTGGTCGCATGCGTTAGGGAACAAAGTTCCTCACGCCCCAGCCGCATCCCCACCCCGATTTCCAGCCACCGTAAGTGTGGGCTTGTGGACAGCGAGAAATGGATAGCTCGCCGTCCGGTAAGCATCTGGAGCCCGAGTCTTTGACAGCGCGTAGTGTTGACTAAGCAGGGTCGAAGCCTAGTGGGACCATGAGTTCGCTTTTGAAAAGGATCCTAGAATGCAAGGCGTAGAAGGAACATAGAAGTATCTGTTATAGTTAGTAAAAGTCTGACACTCGATCCCGCTCCGCTCTAACGGAGTAGAAGTCATTGGATGATATCCCACCCAAAAAAAACTTATAAGTTGATATACAAGTAGTAGCAGTAGTGTGTACACTGCACTGCATATATATTATCTAGATAGACAAGAAGCCAACCCCGATAACCTTTATTAACCTTTAGGAAAGGCCAGACAGATGATGGCTCCAGGCGTAAATAGAAATACTATCCCCACGCAAACCACATTACTAATGATATAAAAGGACCTCATTCCTCCGCTCTCTCCCATAACTTGGGCTTATCGATTAATAACGCCAGTTCATTTGACACAAGGCCGGTTTCATGCCATACATTATGCAAAGGGTGCTTCTAAATTAACTTCGTCGCCCACACAGTCACTGTCGAAATGACTTCCTTTTCGACACTTCCTGTTTAGGGAAATTGAAGAAGTCGTGTTCAATCGTAACATGTTGCTAAGGTAAGCATTAGATGATAATAAAGATAATAATTTTAGGCATCGTCATCTATATCATTTTCAGCCAGAAGACGTCCATTGCTGGACATAGGTCTACCTCAAGTTTCGCTACAACGACCGGTCCCTTTGCATCTCGCATCCATCGCATGCCCACGACTCTCATCAGGTCGTCCTCGTCGGTCCACCTTGAGTTTTCCGGTACGTGTTCCCAACTCCAGAAACTTTAGCCTATTTGATCTGTATAGCATGAAAGTTTGTATGTTTGTTAGTAAAAATTAATGGAACGTATTTCGATGAAAATTTTATTTTGTGTAATATCATAAGTTTATAAAAATAAAAAAATGCTAAAACCCACAATGGACCTGCGTGATAGATTACAGCATTGGGAAAATTATAAGGCCTGATTTTATACTAAGCTATATTATTTTATTCTATCCCATATAAACTTGTGTTCAGAGTAAAATCAAAAGCATATCTCACAATTTAATACCTCCACTATTTTATGGTAATGGAAGGTACAAGTCACATCTGACCTCGAAGACACAATAAACTGTTCAGAAGGGACCCGTAAAGACTAGTTCAGACATTACGTCCCATATTGAAGGTCGAAGATGGGTCTCGAAAAAACTATTTCCCGTCGTAGAAAATATTTATTTTCTTCGGGATTTTCCTCAAAGGGGTTGTTGACGTTTGGTTGTGGATCGAAAGAGGTATGAGCTCTCTGGGGCGTCGTTTTGGTGATTAAAAGTTCCCGTAGGAGAAACTGTTCTTTAAGGTACTGACTGGATAATAATTCTAGCTGCTGCCAGCGGCTTCGTCTGTGTGAAAACGTTACATTTATTATGAATACCCATCAAAAAAGAGATTGATTGATTGATTGATATTTATTGTACACCTTAAAAATAATTTTACAAGGAACTTAAAATTAGTACGGTGTTACAATGGGCGGTCTTATCGCTAACAGCGATTTTTTACAGACAACCTTTGGATGGAATTAACAGAGAAGGAGAAAAGATACGCAGGTAGTTTGCGGTGTACTATTTACATATATACAATACATAACTAATATATATATATAATACATATAATATATACCTATACATACATATAAATACAGACATTATACTTAATGACGATCAAGAGGAATGACCCTTGACCATATTTCTAAAAGAAGTTAGCGTTTGGGCTTTCCTTGCCGACATGGGCAAAGCATTCCACAGCCGCACTCCTTGAACCAAAATGACTTGTCATCAAAGTCGGTGGAGTGGCTTGGCATCTCCAGTCTCAAATTTTCCGACGACCTAAGATATCTAGTAAGAGTAACACGCTGAAGCCTCAGGTCTCCCCCACATTGGGCGTGCGCGTTTCATAATTGTGTGAGCGACGGCGACGCCAGTACAGCGTGCGTGCGGCGCTCTTGCGACGACGTTTGCCAACATATTTCAGCTTAGTCCTTGGCTCACGTCACTCACACGCTTAAGAAACGCCCACGCTTAATGTAAGGGATGCCTCAGATGCATTAGGGAACAAAATGTCTTCAACATGACTCGCAAAATTATCATAAGTTATCCAATTATCCTAAGGTAAGTGATGCGTTATGAAATATTGGGCGACAAGTTGCATGACACAGGGCAATGTTGCAACATGACGTATGTAGATTAAGCATCACGCGTTATATTAGGGGACATTTCGTACCCTAATTAAATGTGTCAACCTATGTACGTAAGGTAGCAATCGGATCTTTGCGACTGCGATCCACGATTGCAACCATGTCGCGAACCCACAGCTTAGTATAAATTTGTATGTAGTACTTCACAAACAAGGCGATCGCGTTGCGCGACCAGTGCCATATAAATTCATACTTTAACGCGGTGTCCTGCGTGAGCGACGAACTCGACGCGACGCGACGCTGCGAACACGACGAACGCGATCAACTCAACGGCATACCCTACATGCGGCCTATGTGACAGTCTGCGGCGAGACGCGACGTAACGCGCACTTGTTTTGAGGGCGACCAGATGCGACAACACGAACTATAACATTTTTAATTGAAATTCAGACTTAATATAAGCAATAATGTCATCGAAAGTAGACGGTAACACTCCACGATATTGTTTAAACATTTTAGAATCGTTTCTTAATTTTGAATATAAATGATGGAACTCGCCAAATGTGTTTCTTTGTAAAAATATTATATTTGTTTTCTTTCTGTGCTATTTACAATATTTTTTAAAAGTCTGTACTTTAAATATGAACTTTCAAGCAAAATTGTACTGTACTTCTCCATGATTCGAGAAGTAATGACCAGAATCAGGTAAAACATTTGTCGCGTATAGCATTGCGTCGCATTACGTCGCGTCGTGTTGCGTCGCGTCGCGTCGCGTTCGTCGCTCACGCAGGACACCGCGTAAGCAATGAGTCGCGTGACTCGGTCGCAGTTGCTGAAGACCAAATGCTACCTTTAACATTACTAGCCGGACTAAATCTAAATTTACATGAAAGGACCATGTTTCAGGACACATCATTCATTGTAGGGAACCACCCACATCGAGTTTGTATCCGAAATTGTCAAATATAATTTACATACGAAAAGCGGCTTTATTTATTCGTGGATTAAGGCTTTTAATCTTTATACAATGGGAGGCCGTGAATATTTATGAAGACAATGTGACTAGGCTGATGATGTTGGGATGTCGATATATGTTCTTTAATCTGGATTATGGTATTAACTTTTGTAATATTCCTCTGTTTTGTCGATAACTGTGTGATTAAAATTGATGATTAAGTCAGAAATGTGTGTATTGTTAGAAGCTGGTGTCAATTAACAGGGAAGAATTTAACTTCGCGTGTAACAGAAGAGTAGGGTAGGGGCAAGAAAATTATAAGGCTAGTGATTAGCCTTACAATTTTCCTACTGATGGAACTCCGGCTTCCTCTCTGAGAGTGAATGGATCTTAATCTACCACGCGAGCAGAGTAAACTCAGCATGCATGGTGACACGAAGTTAAAAAACATATGACTTCACGATGTCACATGTTTTTAAACTTTTTGGTTCTAGGTTTCCTCACGATGTTTTCCTTCACCGTTTTCAGAGTAGTGGTGAAGAAATAGATTGCATAATGTAAAACACCACGCTAGGTTTGTTACCACTAACCCACATTCAGCCAAGCAATCCTAACCTTGATTAAAGTAAAGAAAATTCAGTCGGAAAACAACTAAAGCAGTTGGCTTGATGTTTCTTTTTATATGGAAAAGCCTAAAGAAGAATGTAAGATTAAATTACATGTTTCATAAAACACGATATAAACACTAGTGTTTTACAAAATTTACTCACAAAAGTATTACATAAGAACTTTTATGCAAGCGAACAATAAAATGGGTTTAGTACATTAAGCCGCATTATGGAACCGCAACAGCGACTTAAGGCACAGAGTAGAGAATAGGTACAGAAGGTAAGCTGTGTACTGCCTGCCCGCTAAGCCTATTTCCAACTATGTTGAGTTCGGCATTTTGTCCACGTATACAGTAGGTTTGGCTTCCAGTATAACCAATTGAAGCAGACTACGAGTATTTTTAGCAGTGACTACGTACCAAGCAACATATCAAAAGTCTCTATTTACAAGAGAGTATTTAAAAGGTTCGAATTAAAGTCGAATAAAGTCTGGTGTAATATTAATATTATTACCCTCAACGACTATCACTCACCCTTCCAATACACTCAAAATCGGGAGAAGTCATTATGATGATTTTCCTCCCAAAAAAATAAATAAATAAAACCGGCCAAGAGCGTGTCGGGCCACGCTCAGTGTAGGGTTCCGTAGTTTCCCGTCCGTCAAAATAAGTGTCCCCAACTTTTCAAAAACTGTTCATATCATCAAGTGCAAAATAATTTTCCTAGAAAGTCTTTATAAAGCTCTACATTCCAGATTTTCTAAACTTATGGTTCAAAAGTTAGAGGGGGGGACACGCATTATTTTTTACTTCTGGAGTGATTATTTCCAAAACTATTGATATTATCAAAAAAATATTGTAGTAAACCCCTATTCATTTTTAGGGTTCCGTACCTCAAAAGGAAACACTTTGTTGTCCGTCTGTCTGTCCGTCCGTCTGTCAAGACCCTTTTTCTCAGGAACGCGTGGAGGTATGAAGCTGAAATTTATATCAATTACTCAAGTCTATTGTCCCTTAAAGCTGTGAAAAAATCAAACTTCTAAGCCAACGCAATCAAAAGATACAGCCGTTTATGCCGCAAATTTTCGACACTTGCAAGGGAATCAAAACCTACTGGGTGCTTCCCGTGAACTCAGAATCTTGAAATTTGGTACGAAGCAACGTCTTATAGCATAAATAAAGGAAAAATTACGAAAACCATAAATTTTTAGTTACATCACATAATATATATTTTTTTTTAATAATTTTAAACTTACTACCCATTTCCTCATAAACGCGTAGAGGTATTAAATTGAAATTCATACCAAATACTCATGTCTATAATACCTTTAAGCTGTAACAAAATCAAACTTCTATGTCAACGCAATCAAAAGAAACAGCAATTTAAGCTGCATATTTTGAAACTCGCAAGTACTCGCGAGGGAATCAAAACCTAAAGGGTACTTCCAGTGGACCTAGAATCTTGAAATTTGGCACGAAGCTAGGTATTATAGCACTAACATAGGGAAAAGTCTGAAAACTGAAAATTTTTAGTCACGTCACCAGAAAAAAAAAGGAAAAGTCTTCAAGACTCGATTCGAGAATGAACTGTTTTCATAGGTCAGTTGGTACGGAACCCTCAGTGCGCGAGTCCGACTCGCACTTGCCCTGTTTTTTTAATAGGTATCCAACAATATATCACACGTTAGGGTTGAAATTAAAAAAAAAATCACTTTTCACTTTACATGTAGGGGGGCTACCCTAATATTTTTTTTTCCAATTTTTATTTTACGACTTTGTCAGCGTGATTGATATACATATTGGTACCAAATTTTAGCTTTCTAGTGGAAACGGTCACAGAGATTAAGCGAGGACGGACGGACAGACATGGTAAAACTATAAGGGTTCCGTTTTTGCCATTTGGCTACGGAACCCTAAAAAACGACTATCAAAGATCTACAAGTTACACAATTACACATGGTACCAAAGGCTTAGCGAGTTATTTGAGGCGCTATGGAGTTATCCCACTTACGAACCGTACTTAATAACAGTTGCTTAGCCTAAAATCTGACCACGCCGAATCAATAATACTAAGCCAAAAGTTCCATAAAGTCGGATTGCAACGAGCGCAAACATGCATTGGCGCTTACAGCAATTTGAAACAAATGGCACGAGCATCGTTAAAATGATGCTGAAAATATTAGAATTCTGCCTGCCTAGCCTTTTCCCAACTATATTGGGGTCGGCTTCCAGTCAAGCCGGATTTAGCTGAATACCAGTTTTTTACGTGGAGCGGCTGCCTAAAATATTAGTATTGCACCTATCATAAGTTTGAACACAACGCTGATCCCACCGATCGGTACCTGTGCTGCCAAAAATGTTAGCATGTGTCAGGTCCATATTCTTACAGAACTTAGGGCCTATTTCACCACCTATGATTAAGTTTCGAGTATCTTACTTGGCAGACAATTTCATACAAATTCTGTTCCATTTTTTAATTTATTCAGTGAGTAGTGCTTACTCGGACATTGTCAAACAGGCCCTAGGAGTTACTTAATTACTTTTTGATTAGCTACTACATTTTTTGAGGGTGGGAAAACATCAAATATTTTAAATTGCTCTGGGTAGAGCGAGACTAATTAAAGACCACCCATGTTACTTCAGTGTTGTTCTTGCCGATCAAGGCCTGGATGACTCACATGGAACGTACCTTCTGTTCTATTTTTGGCTTAAGCTACGGTACAATGAAATTGGCTTATTTCCAAAACGACTGCATGTTATTATGTACGTGCATTCGCGGTTGGTTAAGACTTTTCCAGAGGCCCGAGTTCTGAAGATCAAGGTTGGGTTTCGTGTTGCAACTACTGTCGTTTGTTAAGTACTGACGACAGTAGAATATAATTTGTGTTGATTTTTAATGTCGTTACTGATTTATGCTTGCCACAGGTAATCACAGTTCGTTAGGCTACAGAAGTGCGAGTACTTTGATACTTCTTTACGTATGACCTTGTTCTGGATTAACACATAGGACACTTTTTATCGTAGGATTATGTTGCCATGGGACAATTTTACACTTTTACCCGGGCGAAGCAGTAAATTATAAATTAATATTAATTTTTACACTCTTACTTAAACATACTGCTTATGAAACCTACAAAAAAAGCTATAAAACCAATCAGGTACATGTTATTTATTTGTAAATACTACGATAGTAATCCACAAAAAAATCTTTCACTCTTGAATCATTTTAAGCGTGTGATTGGCATAACTTTACCCCATTTACTCATCTACTTAGATTTTATTAGCAATAACCGCTCATGAGCCCTCAAAGTAACAGCCCACTTTATCGCCCAAACGTAAGGGAAACATAAAAACAATAATTATTTCGCTCGTTAAGCTTTTTATGCTGAAGCACGAAGTTTATTTTGTGTCAATAATGATTATGAGAGCGTTGAGTGAACACCAGACGCTTCTTGATGTTTTTTTTTTATCGCAGGAACTAAAAAAACTGGCTAAGTGCGAGTCGGACTCGCACGCGAAGGTTTTCTTACGTACTATAATATTAAAATTGAGCAAAAACGCTGACAAAATATACTATAGCTCTAATGCGTTTAATCTGGTTAGCCTGTTGGTCTAGTGGTTAAGTAGCCCTGACTGCTATGCCAGAGGTCGTGGGTTCCATTTCCGCCCCAGATAAATATTTTTGTGATAACCACGATCATTTTTTCCGTGTCCAGGTGTAATTTTACTTTATTTAAATTTAATTTCTCTACCATACAGTTTATGAGATACAACTTGTTGACAGATGGACAGCAGAAGATTAGTAATAAGGTCCCGTTGGTAGCCTTCAAGTATGGAACCCTAAAAATTGTAGCGAACAACAAAATACAAGACGTAAAATTTTTTACTAATATTTGGGGAGAAAAAGTTGTAAAAAGTGAATTATTTCAAGAATTGACACAAACAACAATTAGGCGAATTGAGCACATAAAAATAAAACAAAGATTAGAATCAAAGAAGATAAAGATTAAGAGATTAAGGTTAAGATTACTGGCAATACGGCTGTATGATAGTTCAAACGACAAAGTGTGGCTCTGGAACGCAAACTTAAGGAACACAGGTGGGTTTTAGTCAGTAAAAGTCTGACACGCCATTTCGTTCAATCTTAGAGTAAGAATAGTCCTATCGTAAAAAAAAACCATCACTGGCCCACGCTGAAAACCAGCACTGTGGACTCTTCGCACTATGTGTGTGGTCAATGGTCATGGCATTATGAGCGTTAGGCTGTTTTGCGCGGGCGTGGCACATGGCCTTTAAAATATTTATATTGTGTCAACTAGTCTTAAAATTCCGTCATTGTCCGTAATTTTTTTATTTTTATTTTGACACTAATTCATTATTATAATCATGAAACAAATGAAACTGTCCTGTGATTATAATAAAATAATAATATTTGCGAATAGGTATTAGGTACTCACAAATATTTTAGTGATTATCATCTGCCTAGCCTTTTCCCAACTATATTAGGGAAAAAAAAAACAAAAAACTACAAAACTAAAAATAAAATGTTTAATTGGTTAAAATCACTCACCTATGATGATACAGAGGCACTACTGGAATACATACAATAAGAGGCGCCACATACACACGTACTTGCACACAAACACACACACACACACTCATCATCACACCATCGCACATACACATATACTAAACACCCACCTTCTACACCACTTTCTACCTTCTACACACACTAAACTCATACTACTTGATTCATTATTTATCTTTTTCATCCAGTTTTAGTTTAATTGTAGTCTTAATTTCTAAGTTTTATAATAGCAAAATATGTTTAAAATGTTTTATTTTTGTATTTTATATTGTGCTATTTTATGGAAGAGCGGAGTCTTCTAACACAGGCATTATTTGCTTAAAAGAAGGCTTCAAACCCCATTTTTTGTACTGTTTTGAAACGTTAATAAACTATTATTATTATTAATTATAAGAAACCAATGTACACAGGTAGGCAATAAATATATCTTTATCTTTATCCAGACTTTTAGAGTAATTTGATTTTCCACATAAAAAAATATATAAAACGCAAACTACAAAGTAGATGGTTCATCTTTTATAAGTTATGAAATTCCATTGACTACTATAAAAAAATCAAATATATTCCGCCTACTCTTTGACATTAGTTTAGTCTTCGGAGATTACCGTCTGCTTAGAACACAATCCACTATAGATTGATAGGCAATGTATCCGATCGTATATTAAAATTTATCGCCTGTATCAGACATTAAAATGTCCACTAAGTAAGACTTACTATCTTGTTTAGTACTACTTTAGCACCCCCAAACCTATAAAAAGTGTGTTTATTAGAAAACGAGGATTTGGTAGGTCGGAATATATATCACACTAGTGAAAAATAAATCCTAAGGCGTATGGTCTAAAGGCGTAGCCGTGTGTGCTACGACGTAGCACGGCTCGTAGCAAATAGAATTAATGTCCCCTTCTGTACTACGAATGGTGCTACGCCTCGTAGCAACCAACGTAGACCTTTATTGTAATCTTCGCCATTATAGAGTTTTTTATCGAAAAGACGTAAATAATTTATGTTTTTATGTAGGAACAGTAAGTTAATATCTAAGTTTTTATGTACTTCAACTTAATTAAATGTGCATGGTATTTTCTTAGATACTAAAAGTCTTCAACTTTATGATAAAGTTGGTTTCAATTTGTGCCTTTGGTGTAGGATGCAACATGTGTCGACACCCTTGCGCCATCTAATGTTCTGAGTACGGCGGGCTGTGCTGGGGCTGCTGCTGCAGGCGCAGAAAACCTCAAGCGGCGCAAATATAACAACCTTATCGGGAGTTATATGTTGAGCCGTTTGGGGTTGAAACACTGGGGCCTTGGGGTCCGAGTGCTCATCGAGTTGTTCGGGATATTAGCAAGCAGCTAGTCGACTCTTCACGTGACCAGAGGGCTAGGCTGTTTTTCGGCCAACGTTCTGGGCACTATTCCTGTTGACATCGACGTGGATGAATTTTTTGATGCCCAGTAAATGCCTTTTTTTGTATATATATTTACGTTTGTACATACTTTTATCTTTAGTTTGTATATATATCTATTAAGTTGTTAATATTCAAATATCATGTAAATATCTGTATTCTGAATAAATAAATTTGTGTTAATTGTTTACGTTAGCATTAAGTTCATTACTCCAAAGCATGCTGTGTAAGCTTCGGTAATAAAGTTGAAGGAGTGCACAAACTTTTCCAGATTTTTGAGTTCGCTGGTAAATGTCTACTTTCCGAGTCAATAACATAGACATATTAATAAAAAATATTGTTTTCCTGATTTGTCTCAGGTCAACAATAAAAAAAGATCTGCAGTTTATTTTAGAATTGAATAGAAAATCTTTTATCCAGGACAGACACAGCACAATAGTCTGTTACATATTTACAAAATAACAACGAAATTGATATAAACTAGTGCTTGACTGCGATCCAATCGCAAAGCAGCATCGAAGCAGTGATGCAATCGTTGATGTTGAGGCGCACTAGTTTATTAACTGTCTGTTCACTAGAACATATAGATAAAAAGAACTTATGTTATCAATATTGCTAATTGTCGATCTCCACTGGAAAATCACAACATTCACCAATTTCAGACATTCACAATAACATAAATTATGACGTCATATGGTCGTCCTTAGTATTAGTTTACAAACTAATTTAACTTAGTTGTGACATTAGTTCACAACTAACGGACTATTATGGACTTAATTAAAAATTAACATCATATAATTTTACTAGGTAATTAGAATATGGACATAATTTGGCAAGAATTATTTCAGGCTACGATGAAAACGGTGAAGGAAAACATCGTGAGGAAATTGGCATGTCCTAGAACCAAAAATTCGAAGACATGTGACATCCACCAATCCTCATTGGCACCGCGTGCTGGATCAGGGTCCATTCCCTCTTCTAGAAGAGAGACCTGAATCCCAACAGTGGGAACATTACAAGGCCGTTAATGTTATGCAAATTTTGGGCTAATATTATCTAAAATCATTCCATTAAAGAACTTATCTACTCTTTTTATAGTAGTTTCATAGACATTATAATAATAAGATATTTCAGACAAAAAAACCATAATATATTGTTAGACAAGAAACCTTATAAAGCCTTAGGCTTAGCTTATAAGCTATTGTTAGTACATACAAAGGCATAAGATTAAACCTAATACATACTTTTTTTTTTTGGATTTCGTTGACGCGACACAAGTACACTGATAAATAAAAGTGTTGGTAAAAATATAACTTTTAAGCAGCGATATATTTTTATAATCAAACCACTAATAATAATTAATTCTATAAGTAATTAGTGTTTTAGTAAGGCGATTAACACACGGCACCGCGTACCGCCACGGTAGGCGGTAAAGCGGATCTCTTGTCGCATCGGCCTCTAATAAATCCGTTGATGCCTTACACACGTACACCACCCGACCGCACGGTCGAGCGGATGAAATCCGCTTTACAGACACAGCCCTCCGCGGTGAGGCGCGGTGCCGTGTGATAATCGCCTAAACTTTCAAACTTACAAGTGTTTTTATTAATTGGCTCACCTTTGACCACTATCTTGCTTGATGGAGAGCTATGATGTTATCGGCAATGAAGTACTCTAATGATAAATGATATTTACTTTGCAAGTAGGTTTTTACAAACTTAATAATTCGTAAATTTTTTTTTCGTCTGTTTATCTATATCTATACTAATATTATAAAGAGGTAAAATTTGTAAATTTGTAAATTTGTAAATTTGTAAGTTTGTAGGTTTGTAAGTTTGTATGTAGGGGGTAATCTCCGGAACTATTCGTCCGATTTGAAAAATTCATTCAGTAATAGATAGCCCATTTATCGAGGAATGCTATAGGCTATACTATCATGTTACGACCCACGGGAGCGGAGCAGTAACGAAAAATGCGGGTGAAACCGCAGGGGACAGCTGGTGTAGTATAAACTGACGTGTGTGTCAATAGTTGTGTTCTTAAATTTCTTGACTTAAAGACCAGGTTGGAGCAGTCAGAAAACGCAGTAGTAGTCATTTTCGTATTGTTATTATTTATAGGTCCACATTTTACCATTATCTCACCTGATGGTAAGTGATGATATGGTCGCCGATGGAGCACCCTTGCCGAAGCGCGCCTTAGAAGTAACCTATTCACTCTTTATACAAAAAGACCCCTAGGTTGTAGCTATCAAGAAACACAGATTCCGGAGGGCAGTCCACTCTTACTTCAAAAAAAAAAAACAAATTCAAGTCGCAATATCATTTGCGCGACAATCGAATATTTTCCACTTTGATTGTCGACGAGATTACTAGTTGAATTGTAGGGAAATAAGATGTTTTCTGCTGACAGATTGAGATCAATATTAGAATTTCTTACAGCGGAAATTGCTTCTCAGTTCGTTTATCAATTTGAATGAACACTAAATTAGTGCAAAATAATACCAATAAATAAAATGAAAATCGGGTTTTATATTCATTGAGTAGTGATGGCCTAGTGGTTTCAAGTGGGGAATCATTAGAATGACTTCTCCCGGCCTTGGGCGGAGCGGGAGAAGTCATGTCAGGGTGTGTCAGAGTTTTACTGACTTAACCCCACCCCGTTCCTTCGTTGCCTTCAATCTGGGGACAGCGAGCTTACCTTATGGAAAACTGATCCGTGACTCCAGAGGCTTCGGCCCTACTGGGCCCCTACAGTTTAGCGTCGCGTCGCGTGGCGTCATATGGGGTAGGTCTAATATAGATCTACAAGATTAGTTGCCGAGTATTGAAAAAATATTAAAAATCAGACCAATGTGCCCAAATCGGCGTATGTGGCTCACTTGGGCCCAATATTGCTTATTCTCTCTCCTGGAGAGCTAGCCTGAATCCCAATGGTAGGAACATTCTAAGGCTGATTATTCAATGCTAAGTATATTTTATTTGACCTTCCCAACAATTAATAAAGGATTTCGGAGCCCGCGGAATTTAATCCCGCGAGTATGGGCGGCAAACATGGTTGACTTAATCCACTATAATTGAATTTCAGTGTAACTTACTTAGATAATATTAATTGAATTACTTTCGTCGGAGTTTCAACAATCTCCGCATATATCGGATATGAAATAATGTTGGCTTAGGTAATGACCTACATATAGTGGTTAGGGTAGCGATTGATGTAAAGTTGTTGGAGTAACATTTCATGAAATATTTGAAGTGGAAATTACACGAGTTATACGAGGAACATCAAGGATGTAAGGATGTTTTCCCGGAAAAGGTTGGATAGAGAAATAGCAATATCTATGGTACCTATGTGGCAGATGCGAGACGCACTGGACCGATTTTCATCACTGACTAATGCCACAACTATGTTCTTTCTTTGCCCTTTACAATCCAGGATCAAGTGTTTCCGTTTCAGGAGTAAAGTCATGGTCCCAGTAAGCTTAGACCTTGCTGGGCCCCTAAGGTTTTGTTGACATCTCTTAGAGACGCGTGTGGAACACTACGCGCCGTCGATGATTCGGGCTCGGCCCAGGCGGTTAACGGATGGCCCGACGGCGACTCGTAATCTTTCCATCGCAAGATTATCTTTTGTAACGTAGGCGAGCAATAAGCATTTTCCGAAAATTTACGTTCTAAGAGCTGCGAAGTTTGTATGGAAAAATCTTTTTTCACACGGACCAAGCCGCTGGCAGAAGGTAATTTAACATAAGTGTGTTTAATCCCCGATAACTCACTCAAGCATTTGAGGTTGGTATTTTGTTTAACCACCGATTACTCATCTAAGCTTTTAAAGTTGAGTAGCTATTTCTCTAACTCTACTTTAGCCTAAAAACCAATCAAAACTTGGCTTTAAAGAAGGGCTTGAGAAGTGCTTAATTCTTAACTTAATTCAGAAACCCACCCACCGTATTCACCAGACAGTCTCAAAAGGAGGGTAATTCGAATTATAAGCTAAATGGGTATCAACCAATATTCTATTCTCATGCGGGTAACATGATTGAATTCGCTGATTGGATCTCAAGAGACGCTCTAAATTGACTGACTATAAATAAAATGATAAAACACAGACAGATTGTCCCTTGAGAAGCCTTTTGTTGTCAACTAGCCAATTTGTTCAAAGTCAGAAAGAAGTTCATAGCAAGATTGCGTAGAATGCAATATGGTTTCAAGTGTTTAAAAACTACTTTAAGTGGGTTTTTTCGCTTGAAAGTAGGCCACACAGATTTTACACCTCCATTTCATCCCCTTAGAGTGAAAATTTTCTCTTTAAAAGGAAACCTATTCTAAAATTTCACACTCCTTGTCCCAGTAGTTTTGACTATGCGTTGATATATCAGTCAGTTGCTTGCTAGGCCCTTTGGGGATTTCTAACATGAAAACTATGATCCAAGAACGCTTAGAGCAACTGAAAGAACACGGTGGTTTTTAGTTCGTTACTATCTCTCTCGATCCACCCAGAGCTGGCAAAGTTATTTGATAATTTCGAAATAAAAAAAAAAACAAAATTACAAAAGCATAGCAGTAGGGTTTGCTAACAGTGAATTAGACTCCAGCTCAGCAAAAAAATATTGTGTGCCTAAATATATTCAGCATAATATTTTGTTGGTGTATATAATCTAGTGTTTGAGTCTGTCAACATAATTATGAAAAAGGTTAACAATAAAGTGGCCAGGGGCGTGACGTCACGTTATTTAAAAAATAAAATTTTACTAACATAATATTGTACGCAAAAAATATTTTCACGACCAGCGTATGAACACTAGCAACGAAACATATAACACCATTTTATTACAGCACTTTTCCCAGAAATATATAAGTGAATAGTAGATACATGTGACGCTTTTGTCACCATCCAGACACAATACCAGAATCCAACTAGTTCTGAGAATTTCCTAATGAAAAATCCAATAAAACTGTTCGTGTATTTGATCGGATTCTAAAGGTCACGTTAGACTAAACCTGCAAATGCACTTTAGTAAAGCATTCTATCCGCACTTAAACTAATTATTTTTTTAAAAGGAGATCTGTAGTATTAGATTTGCTGATTCAGACCATAGAACATCATGTCTCAATGGCCAATGTGAGTTTGTGAAAATGTTCCATATCATTTAAGAATGAGAGTTAATTTTAATAATAATATTGACATACCGTGACAAATCTAAGTTAGTGATATACGAAATTTCATACTCAAAATGGAGCTGGGATCGCAGTCAAGGTGAAATGAAAATAAAAGGTCAAAAATAAAAAAGGTTTTTTTTGCTTTACAATAATAATGGCATTTCTTTTTTAAACGGAGTTAGGTGACAAACACATTCACAGAAAAATATTTATATAAAAACTATGTACACTATTTAAAGTACAGACACAATTGTAGAAACACATTCTTTGGGTGTCATAAAATACGGCTATATTTATACGAACAGCATTTTATAAACACCCAGTATTTTCGTTTGGTCAAACTCAACTTCAAAAAGTGACACCCCAGTCTTCGTCGCGCGTAAAAACATTAATTTCAGGCCCATTTTTCCGTCGTCATAGAGATAAGCAATCGGACGGAAGTAAAACATTACGTCTGCACTTATGTCCAGTCGTAATCAGCACCCATAATGGCTGCCTTTGACTCAAAGTGTAAGCGATAGCGGGTGGCAGCACATATGCTGCCACCCGCTATCGCTTACACTTTTGCCCCGCTATGCATACATATAACTACTTTCAACTTTATAATATGACTAGGACTTGGCCAGTGACTTTGTTCACGAGAATCATCTACCTAGCCTTTTCCCAACTATATTGGGGTTGGCTTCCAGTCAAGCCGGATTTAGCTGAATACCAGTATTTTACGAGGAGCGGCTGCCTACCAGACCTCCACAACCCATTATTTGGGGTAACACGGTACTTCATGGCAAGATTGGAGTCAGATTTACTAGCTTCTGACTATCCGTAACGACTGCCAAAGATCTACAAATGACAGCCGGAACCTACGGCTTAACGTGCTTTCCGAGGTACAGAGGAAACTCGTTATGTTAAGATGGTCACCCATCCACAGACCAACCTTGGCAAGCGTTGCTTAAACTTGAAGATCGACCCGTGCGACTGTTATTATCTAGCCACAAGTTCCTCTTTATTCGCGTGAAGGTTATCATAAAAACTGAATCATATTTTGAGGGCTGTTTTGAAAAACTAATAATAAGCGTAATTTTCATTATTTGTGTAAAGTTTTTGTTTTTTAAAGAGTTTAGAGCGTCATGACATGCAAGGGCAGCTGAAGGAACACCGATCGATAGTCAGTAAATGACTGCCATTTCCTTTTACTCCGAACTCGCTGATTTTAGAACTTCAAAGCCTCGCTCTACATGCAACTATAGTTAACAGTTTAACTATGAAATTATTTCAGGAAAGTTACCTAATATACGAAGCAACGTTACCTGACTTTCATCGTACCAAGAAACATTTTCTGGCTTCTTACTCGCAAGCTCACGTAAGGCCCAGATCTAGCTACCGTTTCCAGGAAAGGAACCTAAGCCATTTAAAGTTAGGTCTGGAACTATTTACCTGTTGCGGTCTTCCCGTCCGATTATAATTTAATGTCTTTAAGGCTAGAGAGCTTTTAACAAAATAGTTCGCTTTGCCATCAACGATTACATCACTACGTTCCATCAGGTTCGATTAATAAAAAGGTTTTGTATATCTGCATCTATAAACCTTTTGAGCTGTGGTGACCCAGTGGTAACTGCCTCGACTTGCAAGTTGTAGGTCGCGGGTTCAAACCCAGTCAGGCGCATTACTTTGTGTAATTTATTTCATCACCACTGCTCTCAAAACGGTGAAGGAAAACATCGTGAGGAAACCGGCATGTCCAAGAGCCAAAAATTCGAAGACATGTGACATCCACCAATCCGCACTGGGCCCGCGCGGTGGATTATGGCCCATTCCCTCTCCTAGAGAGGAGGCCTCGGTCCCAGCAGTGGGAACATTATAAGGCCGATAATGCTAAAAAACAAAAATTTTCTGAATAAAGTTATCTTTCAGTTGCTCCTTGCATTCCAGAGCCGCAGCAACTTTTGAACAATCCCGCATTGCTGTACCAACAGCTTCTTGTATTTCTACTTTTTTAAGATTCTTCAGAGTGCTTTTCTGGTTTGAATATGCATAGTATTTCAGGTATACTTTAAAGTAGAAATGGTATTTTAAAGTAATATTCGTGAGTGTTTTTTTAAGTTTATAAGAATTTTATAAGCGGTAGAATTTTTTGCACTTTTATTTTAGTTCCGGTCATTATGTTTATGCATATTGGCATGAATATATGAATAGTGTCTTTCACAGAAAAACGCATTAGTCTCATATATAAAATTCTCGTTTTACAGTGTTTGTAACTAAAAAACACCTACGAAAAGGGTTGACAAATTCTTATGAAATTTTGTGTGCAAATATATATTCAGTCTGAATATATATTTGTACGCCATGTTATGGCAGGATATGCTGAAACAAATGTATTTTAACACCTTATGTACCATATTCTAGCAAATAAATATTTTGATTGATTGATTTTCATTGATGAGAATAGGACGTAAATTATTTTTTGGCCTCCTACCCTCATCACTAATTTTTCAACGTTTGCTGGGTCAGCTAGTATTATTATATGCTGATCTGTTGTCTTCGAAGAAATTCCGTAATTTTATCAAAAGTAAAAGTGACAGACACTACTTTGTCTAAATTTAGTCCATTTGGAACTACTCTCGTTTATTCTTAGCTCCATTGATTACTTTCTAGATCGATAACAAAAGAAACTCAATAGTCTACCGTCACGTAATAGTCTGGTTACCAATTACTAGATAGAACAAAAATATAAGGTTCTATTCCAAGTAAAATTGTCTCCTAAAGATAATAAGGTTTTCTGTAATGGTAACGTTTTCGTGTTTCGATTACCAAATTGGTTATTAAGTCTGAAAGCAGTTGGATGGAAAGATAATGTCGGTTGTGAATTAATACAAATTGTGTAGGAGTTGTGTTGTTAACATTATATCTACTGATAAAATACTTAACTACCTATAATTATACCTAAATAGCGATCCACCCCAGCTGCGTAAAAAACATATAAAACTGCCTCTTGAATCACTCTATTTCATAAAACCGCATCAAAATCTAACGTAGTTTTAAAGATCTAAGCATACATAGGGACAGATAGACAGCAAAAAGCGACTTTGTTTTATACTATGTGGTGATAATTTAAGATTTAGAGAGAGATTAAGATAAATAAAGAAAACGATACTTAAATAATTATTATTAAGGCTAACTAAATCAATCTAAAATAATTATGTCGTTAAAAAACCCTGTGCATCGCAGTCGACTGGTAATTTACCCTGGAGCCTGGAGGCATTGACACGCTGTAATGCAATGCTTAGGTCAAAGCCAGCCCTTAGGTCACGCGAAGTGTCATCAAGGCGTTCTGAGAGATGTTTTTACAATTCGTAAGCGGTCCGAGAGTTTCAATAATTTTCAATTGTTGTTAATATTATTATGTGTATTCATATTGAGCCTTTTTAGGAAGAACATCGTAAGCGACTGTTTACGTTTTTAATTTGTAGAAATGGGTTTTCTTTTCCATAGTTCAAAGGTCTATAAAAATGCGGTTTTGGTAAAGGGTTTTTACATACGAGGGCAGTCCGATAAGTACTTAGCCTCACCGTCCCATGGCGCCACTGTCGCAAGATCTTTTTTTAATCATGTTGTGCATTCTCTTAGACGACTTTTTTCAAAATTTCAGCCGAATCGGACTCGTAGTTTTTTTTTGACCGCATCTGGAAACTGGCGTGTCGACGTATTTAAGAAAAATGGAATTGAGCAATATCGGTCGGTGATTCCATTCTCGTTTCTGGAAAGGAAGTCGCTTAGCAAAATCAAAGAGCGCTTGGATACTGTGTTTGGTGACTCTTCTCTTTCGATGGCGATTGTCAAAATTGGTTTATTGAGCTTAACGTGTGCGCACGTCGGCTTTTGAGGAGCCACGCCCAGATGTCCCAAAAACAGCTACCACGTAGGATAAAGTGGCACAAATCCATGATCTCGTATTGGTAGACCATCGATTGAAGGTGCGCAAGATAGCTGAGATATTGGGCATTTAAAAAAACTGCGTAGGTCATATCCTCCATGAATTATTGGTCATGAAAAAGCTTTCTGCGTGATGGCTGCCGCGTTTGTTCATTTCAGACAACAAACGCAACCGTAAGAACACTTCAGATCAGTGTTTCATGCTGTTTAAGCACAATACGGAGGAGTTTTTGCATCATTTTGTGACTGTCAGGGAAACATGAAACCACTGGTACACACTGGAGACCAAGAAACAGTTAAAAAAGTGGATTCCACCCGGCGAACGTGCTCGGAAGAAGGCGAGACTGTCCTATCGGCCGGACACGTGATAGCCACCGTTTTCTGGAGAAAGCAAGGAGTGATCTACATCGACTACCTAAAGAAGGGCAATACGATCACAGGGCTCTACTATGCCAAAAAATTGGGTCAATTCGACGCCGGATTTCAGAAAAAACGGCCTCATTTGGCGACGAAAAAAAGTGTTGTTTCACAGTGGTAACACACCGGCTCACACTCCTCCTTCGCCACGGCCAAACTGGTCGAATTAGGCTATGAACTGTTGCTCCACCCTTCTTATTCTTTAGGTTTGGCCTCATGCGACGTCTTTTAGTTTCCTAACTTGAAAAAGCCACTCGCTGGGCAAAAATATAAACCGAATTAGAAGATGATTGTCGCCATGGAGGCCTTTTTTTCAGACCTCTAGAAAATATTATTTTTAGACGGGTTAAAAAAGTTGGAGCACCTACGGGTTAAGTGAATCGAGCTAGAAGGAGATTATGTTGAGAAATACATCGCCACTTTTCCAATTTTTTTATTTTTCTTTCGTAGGCTAAGTACTTATCGGACCGCCCTCGTATGTTGGTACATAGGCGGCATTAATTCAACAAGACATTTTTTCAGTAGGAAATCATCAAGAGACTCCTCCTGGTCGAGGTGATGTTTCATTTTTACTAACTAAAGGCACACGGGTGTCCTTGCTTGTTGCTCTTTGCATTTTAGGACCACAGATTGTCTTTCGAACCTGAACTTAAACTCATGAACTGTTATTCGGAAAAATATATATGTCCCTTGAAATAATGAAATTAAGTGCGTGATCAGTGTTGCTCAGTTCATCAGTGTTAATAAGATAAGTCGGAGTCGAAAGACTACATAAAAAGTAATGGTTCTATCTTTGATAAGAACAAAAAATCTCAAGCCTAAAAATTTCCGCAACTAATGCGAACTTTTTCAGACCTTTTTTCTGCGTCTGATCGTTACTATTTTACGGTTTCGTACCAAATTATACAAAGCATTTATCTATGCAATCCTAGATATTTTTTTTTATACTTTTTAACAACTGACTTAATTGTGTAACAATAATACATCACTATTGAACTTAGAGATCTCAAACATAACGTACGTACGAAAACAAAGTCAAAAATAAAACAACAAACAAATTTAAAACAAAGAAAAAGCACTTAACAAACGTTTATTACAGGAGCTTTGCTCAAAAAGTTTAATCTTATTACTTAAACCCCTACCCACACCTGGCTGAGAAGGCTCAAAAGGCTTTGTGGAATCTCTCAATTAAAGCCCACAAGCTTAACACCCATCGCTTCCATTCAAAGTCTTTGAATGCAAACTTCCACGAATATTAAAATGTGCGAATAAAGAAAAATATTAGTACTTGCATTCTTTGGTGATTGAAATCTATTCGGTTTCTGAATTTTAATAGATTTGGTTCACAATGAAAAGTTTGGGGTTTTTTATGATGGGGAATCATCAGAATTACTTCTTCATCTCTTGGGCAGAGCGGGCGTATCAGACTTTTATTGACTAAACCCCACTACGTTTCTTCTTTGCCTTCATTCCAGGATTCCGGGTTTTCCTTTTGGAAGCCCACCCATGGAGAAAAGTATCAGGAAACCCATAGTCCTAGAACGCAAGGGACAACTGAAGGACACAGATGTGGTTTTCGTCAGTAAAAGTCTGATACGCCCATTAGATGATACCACACCTAAAAAACAAAACCTATGAAGAAAAGTATAGGTTAGAAAATTATTTATATTTTGATTATGATTTTCGTGATTGCGTGAGATTATTTCTAATTTATTCTGATATCATGTAGCGATAGTGTGGCCATTAAATGTCATGTTGTATTTTATTTAATTTTGTTTGTTTTTGACGTGACTATGATTTATGTGGTACATAATGTCGTCGAAGTTAAAGTACCTAAATTAGTTTATATTTGTTTTCTGTACAATTTTTAAGCACTTATACAAGAGGTACTAAATAATAATACTTTTAATCCACTAAAGGAAATGGATGAAAGTGACACCCGTTAGAGGGAGATCCTAATTTGTTTTCAGTTAGACTATTTTGATTGATTTATGTATTAAATTGTTGTCTATTCTGACGGCTTGTTTTGTATAGTTATTAAATATTAATTTTTAAATTAAATCCAAGCACATCATCATCATTATTATTTCAGCCGAAAGACAATGCTGTCCAAGTTGCCACAAGGAACAGCCTGTGTGTCACGTAGATCCATCCATCTTATTCCAGCGAATCTTAACAGATCATCGGTCTTGTGGGCAGCCTATCAACGCTGCGTTTTCCGGTGTAGAATAACTTAGTATCAAACAAATGATTAAAATATCGTTTGATATATACCATATCTACATGGGTGTAGGATTGTTTTTGTGTACTTTAAAAGTCATTAAGAACATACTGGGATCGTATATTAAACTTATTTTGGGGGTTTACCCCTGTCAGAAACAGAAAACATCGGAGTGTGTATTTCCCGTACTTCTGGGAAACTGAATTTACGTTTCCCTTCGAGTGTCGGACAAATATGAGAGGAAACGATATTTGTGCCTGTAAACTGAAATATTGAGTTCAACTTGTTATTTTAACGTGTTTCCGCGTATGTACGAGTATGTACAACGTTCCGAGAATTATTGCAAAAATGTAGCTAAGAGGAAGGTATGAAAAGAAAACTACTCAAATACGATTCGGACTTGCGCACCAAGGTTTCTGTACAAATTATTTGGGCTTATAATTGCATCAAAGTAATATATTATTTTATGATTTAGCTGCAAATGTACCTGCGGTTTTTGGTCAAGTTTGGAAAGTTTCCTAATAACTTTGAATTTCCTTGAAAGCAGTAAAATATACCTACGCCATAAGCCAGCCTTCTTCTCTTTCTTTTACATCCTTGGATTGCGTTGACTCAAATTTTTTCTCTGCTCCATAAGATTAAAGCAGACCTGCATCTTTAAAATTATTTCTTCTAGATGACAGATGGACAGATAGACAAGATAGTCATCAACATCCTATAAGGCCGCTTGTACACGGGCCTAAGTAAAAATTCCTGTCGTTTCTACACACGAACTGTGTACACTGCTTTGGCACTGACCAAAAAGGAAAATCTTGAGCGCTAGACAAGACGCGTGCAGTTGCTATGGTGCGGTAGAAGAAGCGGTGCCACTACATATTTCTTTGCCTAGATCTGACAAAATTCGGTTTATTCTTCGTTCGTCTCACTGCGTTCTGTCCCACATAAAAAATTCCTAGTTTGTCCCAACCCATATGCTTCGTTTGTCCCAAACTATTATTTTAATTATTTTGTTCTCGATTCGACCCAGTTCATATTCCTTATCTGTCCCATATTTTTTTTGTATAGGCTTAATTCAGGTTTTTGTACAGTCAACAAAACGTATATCTAACCATTTTATTATTACTATAGCTTTTACCAGCAGCTTCGCCCGTGTGATAATAACAAATATTTACCTAGCTATCTAGTGGCGGAAGAATTTTTAAAACCGGTCTTGTAGTTTTATGTTTTATTACAACTTAATAATTTGTTTTTTTTTTTTTTAAATACAAATCTTTTCTCTTAATAATATTAGTATAGAAATAAAGATTTTACGTCAATAAACTATTTAAATAATCGCTCCTCTCTCGGGTAGCGGAGGTATACATTAAATATTTCATCTGTAATTTTTATAGTAGAAGTTAGCAAAAAAAATTGAATAAAAGTTGGTCGCAATGATACCGAAGTGTATAAATGGATGTGTATGTTTGTTTGTATATATATGCGTACGTATATAAGTGTAAAGGAGTGTATGTTTCGTCGAATGGTTTCTGGTGATTTTTTACGCAGTGGATTCAAATAATAGTTCCGTATTATCATAATTCAATGAATTTAGAAGATTAAAATTTCAGTTTTAGAAGCATGTTTATTAAAATAGCGAATTTGAGTCAAGTTTTACGACTGTCATCATTGGAATCTGTGTAGAAGAGTTTATCTTCCCTAATGGTCAATCCCTTTTTTATTGCGTACTTTGTTTTTTTGCTTGTAATGACTAATTTGGTCCATAGTATTATTATTCAGCTTCAATTGAAAAGTGGTTTTACATTATGCAATATAATAATACTCTCAATTTTAAAACAAAAGTAATTGAGAATTGATCCAGGGTTTTCTTAAATATGATAATATTGTTATCTGAAGAGTTGTTACTAATATAATGCTCCAAAACTTCTAACGTTTTATATGTGCCCATGTAGGCCTATCTACACTAATATTATAAAGAGGAAAGATTTGTACCTATTTTTGTATGTTTGTAATGAATAGGCTCAAAAAGTAAGATTTAAAAAATTCTTTCACAAATAGAATGCTACATTCTTCCAATTTGACATAGGCTACATTTCATTTTGAAAAAAATTAGGGATCCTTGGTAAAATTTGAACAATGTAACCGAAGGTGTAGAAAAATGAGTCTTAAAATGTCTTTCGTCGAATGCGCTGCCGAAACTATTAGCGATAGAACAAAATAATGTACAACAGTATTGAAGAACATCATAATGTCTACAGAAAACTCCACGGTAGCATATTATGTCCAACTATTGTAGTTATGTCACTACAACAACTTTTTTCATTTTAAACATTAATGAAAATGCTAACCAAATTCAAACCATGCTATTTATGTGTTTATATTAATCCTTATCCAAATAAATTATTTTATGGTCAAGACCATTTAACTACCTATAAAATAGTTTTTAAATTATTTAAATTGGACTGTCCATTCAAAAGATATTACGAATTAAAAAATTCAAACAGTAAACAAAACCGCCATAGCGCCGTGGCCGTTGTTTGTGATGCAGTCTAAAAAGCGCGGCGGGGTGGAGGGGGCACCAAAAAATAAAAATAAAATAAATAATTGTCTACCCCGTGTGAAGCCGGGACAGGCTGCTAGTGTGAAATAAAAAGATTTTGACTATGACTCGAATGAAAGTTTCGTTTTACGTAATCGTTATTATATTACTTACTAAAGCAAAAAAAGATGCAAACAATTTAAGATACTTAAACAAATTTGTCATCTAAAAATTTCTTAATAAACTCGCATAGTAATGCGAGTTTATTAAAAATCAGGTACCACAGAATTTGACTGTTTGATACTTAATACCCGCAGATTTTAGGATAAGTGAATTTACTTGATTTTTCGGCTTATGCTTGTGAGGAGCTCGAGGCTGGATAATAACAGCCGCATGGGTCGATCTTAGAGGTTAAGCAACGCTTGCCAAGGTTTGTCTGTAGATGGGTGACCATCTTAGCTCGGTAAGCCGTAGATCCTGGCTGTCATTTGTAGATTTTTGGCAGTCGTTACGGATAATCAGAAGCCAGTAAATCTGACTACAGTCTTTCCATGAAGTATACTGTGTTACCCCAGTTAATGAGTTGTGGAGGTCTGGTAGGCAGCCGCTCCTCGTCAAATACTGGTATTCAACTAAATTCGGCTTGACTGGAAGCCGACCCCAACCTAGTTGGGAAATAAGAATTACAAATGAAGAGAGATGATGAAGAATTACAAATAAGTACTTACGTGTTTTTGTTGACTGTACTTTTAAAGAACTTGGAATGTGGGACGAAACACCACTTCAAAAGTGATGTGGGACAAACGAGGAATTTTTTGGAATGTGGGACAAAAATTCGGGACGAACGAAGAACAAACCCAAAATTCTTATCGTGTACATGATGAATTAATCCTACCTACAGCAGAAGCTCTGAAATTTCTTAGCGTGCACAAGCGCCCTAAGATATCCGATTTTTCCGACAACGACGTACTTATGGATCCTTAAAAAAAACTAAAGACTACTTCTTTTGTAGAAATCAATTTGTAAGTCATATTTACTCCCACGTTGTCTTGATATATAAAAATTCCTTTATTCTCAAAACTAAAGAAAACCATTCTAGTTTTTATTTACAAATATAAAGGGGCTTGGATTCTTACTTTGTTTTTTACTAAAATTATGTACATAAGAAATTTAAACGTTACCTAAATACATATATATTATAGGCTGTGTTAGAGTTTTAAAAATATTAATACAATCATTTCTCTGGTTTTTCAATTTTTTCAACAAGTTTTGACACTTTGTCACGAGGTACAACATAGGAGATGGCGTTACAAATAACAAACCAAAATTTTCGTGATACAAGATGGCGCGTTTCAAGCTCTACTTTCTAGAAATGTAATAAAATAAAATGACCTAAAATTACAGAAAGGAAGTTTTTCTGTAAGCCATCGATATTAAATATTATTAAATACGAAGTACTCCTCCACATCGCTGTCTCCCGGAATTAAGCCCAGACTGGCAGCATTGCCACGTTGAGTGGCAATGCTAATTCTTTGGCCAAAGAACGAGCTTAACTATAGAAAGCAATATGGTTCAATTAATTTTAATTGACAGTTGTCAATTCAAAGATTGTATCGTTTGATCATTTCAATTTGAATTGAACTCAATCCATTAGTCGTTCATATTAATTGATTAACTTGATAGCATCGCTATTGTTTCTCGAATACGACGAGGTTTGAAGGTAGGTGATTAACATTTTATAATTTAGGTAGTGTTTGTATTGTTTTTTGAGAAAGTAGAACATGTGTACAAATAGGCAGTAGATAGACGATTGACCAACTAAGTCAGCATTTTGTAGGGCATATACTTAACTATCTCCACTACTCTTGGTTGATTCGTAGAGAATGCCTAAGGCATTAAGGTCACCTTTATAAGTTTGTGTTGACAGAACATAACATGAAGTATAAAAGAAAGATGCAGCATTAGAAGGTCTCCCACAATATGGACAGCTATTTTAGTCAGGGCCGTGGGAGCTCGTTGGACACACGAAGGACCGATCCTGTCTTTGACTTGACTGGGTCGGTCAAAGTAGCTATACTAAAAGAAGGCCTAGATCAACCATGGACGTTATTCTTTTAAAATGTAGATGATAGCGATTACTTTCAGTTCCCGGTCCAATTTAATATTGTTGTTCAAAGTTCTCATGAACTTTTGTGAAGGAGCTCGTGGCTAGACAATAACAACCACACGGGTCGATCTTCAAGGTTAAGCAACGCTTACCAAGGTTGGTCTGTGGATGGGTGATCATCTTAACATACTGAGCTTCCTCCGTGCCTCGGAAAGAGCACGTTAAGCCGTAGTCCTGGCTGTCATATGTAGATCTTTGGCAGTCGTTACAGATAGTCGGAAGCCAGTAAATCTGACTCCAGTTTTGCCATGAAGTACCGTGTGACCCCAGTTAATAGGTTGTGGAGGTCGGATAGGCAGCCGCTCTTCATAAAATACTGGTATTCAGATAAATCCGGTTTGACTGGAAGCCGATCCCAATATAGTTGGGAAAAGGCTAGGCAGACAATGATGTTTAAAGTTCTCATGACTTTTTAATTACGTTTGGTAGTAATTTGAATCGGTTCTGCGACTTAGTTGTAATAACGTAACAAAAAACCAGACACACTTTTAAATGAACATAACAAAATACTTGTATGGATAGATATTAAATCCGAATATTGGATAAAAGAGACAATTCTCATATGTAAACGAGACAAAATGAAATTATATCATTGTGAGTTTTATTTTAGCATTGAATATTATTTCTTTTCATAACAGAAGGTAGAACAAAGGCTCTTTCTATTTATTACGTCATCATTATTAATTTCAGAGCAAAAAAATATGTCTGGCATATAAAAACTAAGTACATACTCGGAACTTAAAAGGTATGTGGAATATTATGGAAGAAAAAAGAGTATACAAGGGAATATAAATGGAAATTAAATAGCGTGTAGGTATTATGCCAGCAGTTGCTGTAATACCTACATGCTATTGAATTTCTAGTCCAGTCAAAATTGACTAAATTATTATTCAAGTTTGCATTAATTCCCAACAAGCTGGATTTTTGTGCAGGCCTTGAATACATCATTACGAATGGTATGTCAAAAGTCCCCATCGATCCCGCTTGTGCGTTGTTTTTTATTCGAGGTCAAAGGTCACAAATTAGCCTTTTTGGCGTATATCTCTGAAACAACTAGAGCTTTCGAAAAATGGTTCAGGCAAAGTTTGTAGATCGTAAAATTGTCTACAAAAAAGATATCGACACTTTTCTTTTATAAAGCATCGCTTTCGAGATATCGTGACATTCGTGACTTTAGACCGCAGGAAAGTCGTATTTTAAGTGTAACAATCACTGTAGTACTTAGCCTCAGCAGCAACTAAGTCATATTCATACTGAATGCGGGCAATGACACTACTTGCTAGCTCATGAGAACGAGTCTGAGCTTCCTTAAAGATGGTTTTCGTGAAGTCAAGGGTTGAAAGTTGAGGACAGTCTTGGTCGAAGATGCTGCGCTTTTTTTTATTTCAGCCGTTTGATCTGCTTCATTGCCACAGAAGAAACAGTATTTCGTCAAAAAGACGATTCATTATCTCGTGCTAGTACGAGGAGGACTAATCCCAGATGTGGTAGCTATCTCCGCCTCACGCTGTCTTTTAGCTGCAGCGATGCTGCTCTTCCGGATGTATGCTTTACGACACTACTTATGTATCCTTACAAATGGTTTGTCCTTCAAATATTCATCGAACCCATCATCCCTTAGTATGAGTGCATATTCGTATTTTCTATGTTTAAAATAGCCATAATTCGACAACAGTGCACCGTAGAAGAAAAAGTGTCTTCTTGAGATCTTTTTTGTAGACAATTTTATGATCTACAAACTTTGCCTGAACCATTTTTCGATAGCTCTCGTTGTTTCAGACATATACGCAAAAAACGCAAAGTGACCATTGACCTCGAATAAAAAACATCGCACAAGCGGGATCGATGGGGACTTTTGACATATCATTCGTAATGACGTATTCAAGGCCTGCACAAAAATCCAGCTTGTTGGGAATTAATGCAAACTGGAATGTCTATTTTGACTGGACTATTCTGTATTTAAAATTGTAACCGTTGCTTTAAAAATAAAAAGCTTTATTATATACATGTTTGCCACATGTACTAGCTTTAAAAAGGTGTTCAACTTTTCATTCATCGACTGCAGTAAGCGTAAAAGTTTGTGACGACTGTGAAGTGAGCTACATACAGTGTAGGTACTGCCCCAACCTCACCGCTGCTATCACGTAAAATTTAAACTACAAAGCGACTCGCCTCGTATTCAGAGCCGTCACAAAATTTGCATCAAACTACATCTAGCCTAATAAAAATACATTTACAGAAATTGAAATAATGTGTTTCCTAAAATATAGCAATACAGATATTTTAGTAATTTTTTGTAGAGTTTCGATACATTTTCTGGGTCTTTCTGTCCGTATATTACGTTTTCACACCTATACCACAAGTTAAGATAGGTTTAGAGATGAAACCTCGACGAAGGAAATATGGTATTTTTTTATACGGTAGGTATATTCCCTTGAAATATTTTCCGACTTTCTTACGGGCAAAGAGTAGGTTGTACCTACTCTTTGCCTGTTTAAATGAGCGATGTCACGAGATATCCCGATTGAAACGCATCTAGTGTTTCTGTTTTCCAATAAAGCAAAATTTAAATTTACAATTTCAAATATAGAGAAATTTTAGAAATCACGTGTATTCAAATGTATCTCAGTTCTTTGAATTATATGTCGAGAGAGAAATGAAGAGATGACATAAAGCGGAGTGACAGCTTTTGAATTACATGTCATCTGTATAGAAAAATGATTCTTAACTGTGATTTTTATTTGAGTGTGTGACTGGCCTGTTGATCTTGTTGTTAGTGATCCTGACTGCTATAGGTTTGATTCCCACCACGAATGCTTGGGTGATTAGCATGGTCGTTTGTTCTGTGTCTGTGTTTAATTTATTTATTTACTCTTTATGCTCGTGGCTAGATAATAACAGCCGCACAGGTCGATCTTCAAGGTTAAGCAACACTTGCCTAGGTTGGTCTGTGGATGGGTGACCATCTTAACATAACGAGTTTCCTCCGTGCCTCGGAAAGCACGTTAAGCCGTTGGTCCCGGCTGTCATTTGTAGATCTTTGGCAGTCGTTACGGATAGTCAGAAGCCAGAAAATCTGACTCCAGTCTTGCCATGAAGTACCGTGTTACCCCAGTTAATGGGTTCTGGAGGTCTGGTGGGCAGCCGCTCCTCGTAAAATACTGGTATTCAGCTAAATCCGGCTTGACTGGAAGCCGACCCCAATATAGTTGGGAAAAGGCTAGGCAGATGATGATGACTCTTTATTGTACACCATAAATACAATATTTACAAGGAGCTTAAGATTAGTACGTTATTGCAATGGGCGGTCTTATCACTACAGTCGGAATTTTAATTCGATTCCAGATTTGACAATTTCAGTGTTACAACGTTATGACAAGTACTAAATAGTGACGTTGCGAAATTATTCGTTATGGAAATGGAATATTTCCGGATCGATTCTTCTCGTTTATAATTTTACTCTCGTAAACTAAGTATATCAGGAAATTAAATATTTCTGAACCGATAATTTAGTTTTGACGATTAATTAACGATCTGAGAATTTTCTTTTATAATTGTGTGTGAAATAAATAAAAAAATGTGATGATGAAGGAACATGAGCTACATGCCCTTTTACCTGCGCCCATATCAAGTCGATAGGGTTTAGCTCGCAATGGTAAAGGGGCAGTCTTAAAACCGTGATCCCATGTTGTGCTGCCATTTCGTCTACAGCAGCGATTACTAATTAATAAATAATTATTATGAATAATTATGTATTTATTTAAATAAACATCAATAATTTAGTCTTTAATTGGCACACTGATGGCACGCACACTGATTGTTTATCGATTTTTGTGTTCATCACTACACTATTTAATTATATGTGGTATCATTATTTCACAAAATGACAGTAGCTAATGTCAAATCTGGAATCGAATTAAAATTCTGACTGTAATAGTAATTTTTTACTGACAACTTTTATGTATTTGGTATATGTAAGGAGGCAAAACTATAACCATTAAGCTTCTTATTGAAATTGTTTGCTATTCACTTTCACCTCCAATATCGATTGCTACTCCAAATACCCTTCTCACTTGACGACAGTCTAGTTCAAACAAGCTTCTGTCAAAAACTAAACTAAAACAGAAGGTCGATTCTAAATAGTGACCGAAAACCCACGCGTTCACAGACTTGCTTCACGTATAGTGAATGCTAGTGTACTCTTTGAGATACTGGGCTCTTATTTCATAGAAACTTCAAGATGACTAATCATTGTCATTTCAACCGAAAGACGTCCACTGTTGGACATAGCCCTCCCCTATCCATCGGATTCCCTCGGCCCTAACTAGGTCCACCTTGTCGGATGCCTTCCCACGCTGCGTCATCCACAACAAATTGGTAATTGTAATGGCGTCAAATATTCTAATGTGAATAATTTATATCTTTTCTTTTAATACATATTTTAATTTTTTTATGATTTAATTAATGATAATAATTCAAAAATTATAAATTGATCTATTTAATTGGGATAATAATGATATAAATAATCTAAAAATTTTGCATGCCGATTGGTAAAATGTGGCTGAGCTATAATTATGTACTTAATCTTAAGACCTGTATGTATTACCCATATTTGCGAAATAAACATTCTATTCTATTCTATTCTATTCTATAACGTGGTTGCCACTCCGGAACCTTGGAACCTTTCGTCCTCAGCGACCAAGACCGACCACCGATCATCGAACACTACACAGCTAATGTCATGGGTGAATATTGTACACGTGACAACTGTTCTTTGGACAGAAAATTATAAAAATTACTCCTCCCGCTCGGGATAGAGCGAGAGTTTAATGTCAGACTTTTACTGACTAAAACCGATTCGGCTTTTTCCAGTTACTCCGTGCGTTTCAAAGAACAACTCCACAATAATTGTAGAGATATTAACTGTGCTTACAGCACTTTTAGGTGCACTATGAATGTAATACGTTATTGAATCGGACCTGATTCCCGTCAAACGGCGAGCTGCCCATTGCCTTCCGTCAGTAATACCACCGGGAATAGCCCTGCTGCTACTTTCGACACCCTAACCCTTCTCTCCTTCACGTTTCCTGGGCATCGCGACCAGCATTCATCGAACGTACGCGTCAATGTTGCACTTGTTTGCACTGCTTTTTACTCGTTGTATAGATTTGACCTTCTGCCCTTCTCTGTCTAAAGCCTACAACAGGTATCAGTACAGAAATATCGTTACCTCGACCCCTCGGATTGTAAATTCGCTCACCGGTTTAGGCAGCGTCAACGTTGATATGTTTATCTAGATCCAGAGTGGCTAAATCTGGCTGACAACTTGTTACCTAAATCTAGAATAGGCAGTTATGTTTTTGGTTTATCTTAGTTGGTTTTAGATTTGTCTGTTTGAAGAGCTGTTTCTAGAACGTAGGATGATATTATCCTGTGTTGAAAACGACGTATTTGAGTTCGACAAAACTTGTAGAATATCCGAGAAAATGATCTCTATTATCATCATCTACTTAGCCTTTTCCTAACTATATTGGGTTCAGTTTCCAGTCAAGCCGGATTTAGCTGAGTACTAGTATTTTACGAGGAGCGGCTGCCTACTAGACCTCCACTTCCCATTAACTAGGGTCACACGGTACTTCATGGCGAGACTGGAGTCAGATTTACTGACTTCTGACTATCCTTAACGACTGCCAAAGATCTACAAATGACAGCTGGGACCTACGGCTTAACGTGCTTTCCGAAGCACGAAGGAAACTCGATATTTTAAGATGATCACCCATCCACAAACTAATCTTGGTAAACGTTGCTTAACTTTGAAGATCGACCCGTGCGGCTGTTATTATCAAGCCACGAGCTCTTCTTAATATCTATTACGTACGCATAATATTAACCTATCACATACCCGTAAAACGAGACACAATAGTAAAACAATAACAGCGTGGTCTCATAGGACCGGTCGAGGATTCATGAACTAAGTTAAGAATGTAGGGTATGTCAGAGGTGTCCCTATTTGGTAGCCTAATAATTATAGAGGTGACATACATCTAATGGATGATTCAGGCCATTGGGTATGTGACGGCGCGTTATAATCATAATAATTGCTGTTCATTAATGGTAACTAGGCCCAAATATTGTTTGTAACACAATTCTTATTAACTGTGTTAGTAAAATCGTAAATGTGAATATAACCGACGCACTACAATAAAGCAGGAACTACATACACACGTGGACTACGCCTGATTTTTACGTAGATCTACGTCGCGTGGCGTCGTATGGTGTGCAGCTCTATTAGGCTTTTTGTCATATAAAATGTATGGAAACCAATGCATCCAGATCGGCGTATGTGGGTGCGCAATGTAATTCTACCTTAAGATCATCCATAGACGCGTAGCTTCATAGACGTTTCAAAATACGCCAGGAAGACGTTACCGCGCTACTTTTTTACTAAAAATAAATACATGCTTTCGCTCAATGTACGCCCTGCGTTTGACATGCGGTATGGCAGACGTCATGAAGTATGCTTGCAGCGACGCGGGCACAACGTTGCTGCTTCGTTAAGAGAGTTTCTGCTATGGTAATCCTAACAACATCCCGAAACAGTTATATTTTACGCACGACTCAAAGAGATGTCAGCATGATTGCTCTTTAGAAGCGATGACTGCCTGAGAGTATTGTTTGAAAATATTGGGAGTCTGCCGTTTTGCCGAAAAGAATTTGCCAAATTTTCATTACCCAAAGCAATTTTCGAAACCTTTTATTTTACCAATGCAATATTTGGAAAAACTTTAGTTCGAAAATTTTCATTTGGTCAAATTTTTACTTCGGCAGAATATTACCTAGAATAATTTCATTAAGGCATTTGGTCTTAAATCAAATGATTTATTACGGCAAAAAATCTTTAGAAAATGAACAGTTTATCAAATTAATTGCTATGAAAAAAAAATAAAGACGGTTACAAACGACGAATGAAAAACGAACTGCTACCAGAACTATAGGTTAGGTTAGGTTAGAGTATAGACCAAACCACGCCAGAAACATATTTTTATATGTAAAACCAGAAACAGTAAACTGAAGATACCAAAATTTGGCTAATTTTATTTTGGGTAAAATATGATATACCAACTGAAATGTTTGACTACATAAAATTGGTAAAAGAACTAGTTGGTAAGCAAATTATTGCTGAAACGTTAACTTGCCAAACATTAGGTTTGCTTAACATTTATTTGTGAAGAGTTTATTTGCTAAGTAATAATTTGGCAAATGAAATTATGCGAAAAATTTTTTGGGAAGTGATAATTTGGCAATTTCTTTTTGGTAAAACAAGGGAGACCCGAAAATATTACTATGACCCTAGAATGCAAAGAGAAGCCGAAGAAACATGGGTGAGTTTTTGTCAGTAAAAGGCTGACACTTTCTCTCTATCTAGACCGAGAAATAATATTTTTTGATGATTTTTTGGGTTAGGAACCCCATAGAAATCGTTATTCATATTCATTATATTTGACGAATTCCATAATTTGGCAAATTCACGATTAGACGAACTATAGCTTTGACCAATTTCAAATTTGACGAACTATAGCTTTGACCAATTTCAAATTTGACGAACTGCGTACTTGACGAATTACCGACTTGACCAATGTCGTGCCACCCAGAAAGTCCAAGCGTACAAGCTTAAGTCTCAATATATTCAAACCCAATAAATGATAAATACGTATTAAAAATTGGAAAAAATTAATACGATAAAATTATAATAAGAAATTGACGAAAAGATGAAAAAAATACTTAACCTTAATAGAAAACTGACTTCTATTAGCGGCTTCAATTGCGTGAAAGTATAAAATTATTCTAAGAAAATAATCCTCAGAATAAGAAGTAACCATAGCCTATTTCATCTGATAAACTTCATCAGTTATTTGAACATGAAAGAGTAGGAAACACACATACATACAAACATTCGTCCTTATAATATTGGTGAAAAGTATGCTAAGCTTTAGGTACTTTTATTGAACTTTACTTACCAAAGTTAAAATGTGAGTTTGTAACAGAAGGAATTGAACGGTTTCTGATATGGGGCGAAGTTTGAACTTTTCCACTGGATCCTTTTCGCTTTGGAACTTTGATCCTCTCACGTTGACCCCGTTTCTATTCAAAAATATCAGTAGCAGTACTTTTTGTCTCACAGAAGCAGTCCTGTAAGCCAAAGGAGCGAAGTGACCCAAAAGGCTATTTTTAGGTAAAAAAGTAATTAATTCTTCCAATCACGTCTGCGAAATTTGATAATAATCTCGAAATTAGAATTCGAGATTATTATCAAATTTTGAACAATAAAAAACGAAATAAAAGAGTAAAATTCTATAGAACTTATATTTTGGGCCTTTTTAATACAAATGGTCGCTTTAAAAACTCAACTTAAAATACTTATCGTTGTAGTTTATTAAATTTTGGAATTAATATTTAATATTGAATTTATATTGAATATTGAGTTCATATTTAGAACAGCAGCACTGTTCATATTTAGAAAAGAGTAATGACATTGGAGTTTTTGGCGGAATTGTTCGAGTGAAGTGCAGTGATTCTTTTAATTATTAGCAAATTGATTCATGTTATTGTCGTCAAAATTGGTTTAGTTTTCCATTTTAAGTTATTTTCTACAGATTAAAAATCCGTTCTCAGGTTTGCCGTGTATTTTTTTGCTTGCGCAATTCACCTAGGAACTATTTCGATTAGTACACATTATAAGCGCAAGTCATTTAGGCCGACTAGTTTTGTGTTAAACAGTTTCGATTAATGAAGGCTATTTGCTAACATCATTTACAATATCAAAATTCCATTTCACATAAAATTAGTTTTCCATGTAACACGACAGTATTCCCAAACGGATAAGCTCGTGTAAGCTGTCATATTCATATTATAAACTAGCTGCTGCCAGCGGCTTCGTCCGCGAAAAAGTAGGTTTCTCTAAAAGACCTTTGGGCCATAAGCACGTGTAAGGTGTCATATTCATATTAGCTGGCTTCTGCTCACGTCATCGCTTGCCTAAACGACTTTGGAGCCACGTTTCATCCCCTTAAGGGGTGAAGTTAGAAGAATCCTTTCTTATTCCTTTATATACGTCATATAAAAAAAATTACAGCGTTCTAAATCGTTTGGGCTGCGTTTTTTTTTAGGTGTGGAGATCATCTAATGACTGCTCCTACTCTGGGCGGAGCGGGAGGACGTTTCAGACTTTTACTGACCAAAACCAAACCTGTGTCCTTCAATTGCCTCTTGCTTTCTAGGTCTATGGAATTCCATTTCCGATATTTCCCGCATGAGTCAGTGCGTGAGTCCGGACTTTGCCTTTTGTATTATACATATAATAGATACGGATTATACAAACCATAGTTTGGCTGAGAGCAGCATTTTGACAGTCAAAGGTTTAACCTTTCGTTCAAGATGTGACAAAAGATAGCAGTAGGTACCCGAATTTGTGACTATACAGTGTGAATGTTTGAGGAGCTCGTGGCTAGATAATAATAGCCGCGCGGGTCGATCTTCAAGGTTAAGCAACGCTTGCCTAGGTTGGTCTGTGGATGGGTGACCATCTTAACATAACGAGTTTCCTCCGTGCCTCGGAAAGCACGTTAAGCCGTTGGTCCCGGCTGTCATTTGTAGATCTTTGGCAGTCGTTACGGATAGTCAGAAGCCAGTAAATCTGACTCCAGTCTTGCCATGAAGTACCGTATTACCCCATTTAATGGGTTGTGGAGGTCTGGTAGGCAGCCGCTCCTCGTAAAATACTGGTATTCAGCTAAATCCAGCTTGACTGGAAGCCGACCCCAATATAGTTGGGAAAAGGCTAGGCAGATGATGATGACAGGGTGAATGTTTGAGATGGGACAGGAAAAGCCCGTTTTGATTAAAAGAAAATCTTTAAGACCATCCATTAATTTTTCAGAAAGATTTAATTTGTACTCACAGATTATGATTAAAATGTAAGTACAATTAGTAACCGATTTCCAAGAAAAAAATTTCATGTCCGTATTGCTCTATTCACACTTTAATTTGAAAAAGCGAACTGACGTCTATGATCTTATAGATCTCAATTTAACACACCTTGACTTCTCTATATAAAGCTGAAAGCAAAAACCCGTGATTTTTCTATAAAAAGCCAAAAAAAAGTTCCTGGAAATCCACCCCGTATAGTACATGAGGTATAAAAAGATATTGGTATGGTGTCGGCAGGCTGTAGGGCAAAGGGCTTACGTTACAATGACAAGTACCCTTCACATATCTGTGTCATGGGTTGCGTAAAAAATTGAGGAGTGACAAGGATCCTCCACGTCCCTCAACCTTTTATATGTTCTTATGAGATTATTGAATTGAGATTTCTTTTCTTCTTAAATAATTTGATGACTGAATAGAAATCTAACCACACCTCTTGGTATATTCAGCTGAAAAATATTGCAGCACATAATTATACAATAGGATTTTTTTTATTTATTTATACTTTAACATAATCGTACACAGCTGGATTTAATGCCTTAGGCATTCTCTACCAGTCAACCAAGGATAGTGAAGAGAAAGCATAGCAGGTGCATAAATAAAAGAAAAGGGTTTTGATAGAGGGTTTTTTAGAGTGAGAAGATGTGATATACTTTTACTGACTAAAATTCGCCTCTATTCCGTAAACGTAACGTTCAAAAGTAACCGCGGCCCTGAAAGCAAAGGGCAACCTTTGCTTTCAGGGCCGCGGTTACTTTTTTAAACAATGCAGTGTTTGTAATACGGAAGGTTGAACCAGCTCGACAGGGTCGCGGCAGACCACTAAAGAGATGGCGCGACGAATTAGATAGATTCCGCCAAAACTAGCAACAAGAAGCGCGATTCCGCGAAAGATGAAAGGAGTGGAGGAAGGCCTTTGCCCAGGTGTGAGACATAAAAGGTTAACAAAACAAAAGTAAACACGTACGCATATGTTTCTATCTCAATTAACGAGAATATTACCTACCTACTCATCCCTCTCGACTCACCACTCAAAAGGAAGTAAACGTACGTTTCAAACGACGTAATGAAACTTTGTATGTACAATTTTCTCTCAAGTACGTAAACAACATCAAACATCTTAGCATTTTCATTAAAGTCAAATAGATTACAATAAGTCGCAAAATATTTCTCTGGAAATCCACACAAATGTGACTGTTTATTTCAAATAAAGTTAAGAAGGATTAGAACAAACATCTTCAAATAAACATGTTCCCTTTTATCTTGCCTCAAGCTATTCACGTGAGTTCTCATGTAAATATGACAAAGAATATGAATTTTCTAACGTACAAAGGTGGTTTTACTGTTGAGGTTTTTAATGTCATTAATGTAACACAATTGTTTTATAATACAACGCGTCCCCGTTAGGTATAAAAACCGGGGAAGTGTAAGATTCGCGCACGAATGGCGAAACTGTTCGTGCGAGAGTTAGACTCGCATTTGTTACCTACTACTTACTGTCCGTCCGTAGGAACAAACGGTAAAAAGTCACGTTTGCTGTATGGGAGTCCCGCTTAACGTTTGAATCCCCTACCGGTCCTATGAGACCGCACTGTTATTGTTTTACTATTGTGTCTCGTTTCGCGGGTATCTGAGTAATTAAATGTTTGTTTTCGTCTGTTTTTTTTTAGTATTTGTTGTAATAGCGGCATTATTACAGCTGATGATTCTGATTCTTAAAATTTCAACTGTGAGGCTATCACGATTCATAAAATACGGCCTGGTGGTCAGACGGAATTTTAGTAAAGGCTCTAAATTTCACTGGCGTTCCTGTTACTTTGATGAAAATGAAAAGCATTGTACTCGTATGCATACGATTATGTAGTGTGAATTATGTTTTAGTTAGAATTTGAGTGGATATTTATTTGAAAACCGACTACACGGATTAATTGTAATGAAACCGATAAAATATTTTTATTAATAAATCCGCTTTTAGTAAAACAAAATAAATAGATATTAAATCAAAATCGGTTCAGGATTTGTAGTAGTCCACAAATTGAACTTTTGTTTAAAGGTTTTTCTATCAAGGGTGTACACGACTACTGTCCCTTACTTATCCATTAGTGGTTTTTCCGTATCCAACTGCTAAAAACCTTTTTGTAATTCACACTTGACCGGTTGTTTGGGATCCGTACCTAAAACTGATAAAAAATGAAACCCTTTTGTTGTCGGTCCGTCGCGTTGGGTCGTAGGTACGTGGTCAGTCCGTCAAGAACCTTTTTCTCGCATTGAGGTATGAAGCTGAAATTTGTATCAAATGCCTCTGCTGCTTGGGTTTGCAAACCTGAGTAGGTTTGTCAACCCAAGCAGCAGTGAAAAAATCAAACTTCTTAGTCAACACATTCGTGTTCCGTTTAGGCGCATATTTTGAAATTTGCTAGGAACTTTGACAATAGCAGGATGGAAAAAGATAGGATATTTTTTTTATCCCGTGAGCAGTTTTTACTTGGGATCATTTTTGCTTCAGCACGGGTAAAAATGTTCGTATAAACTAGTCTTACAATAAAAATTTGGATATAAAATTGTAGCTAAATAAAATTCTGCAGCTTACTGTGTTGAGATTCTAGAGCTTTGTGCTTCGAACTTTATTGCCTGCTACTGTGAAATATTGCTTAAACTCTAACTGAATCTATTTCGGCTGTCTCTGCTAAGAAGTAGCAGCTATTGAATTCTAGACTTTGACATATCAATACCGACTTACTACGTACGTAACATTTACGTAAACTTGGTTCCCCTACAGATATTTTCGTTTCTGATTCGATCACGCCAGGAAACTCCGAGCATAATCTTTTCCTTTGGGTGATAAGCCTTCTGATGTGGCGACCACGTTTTATCACTGAATAGAATAGAATGGTCATAGAATTTCATTTTGAGGCACTAAGTCCAAGTTTTATTTATTTGTTTTCTAAGTTCATTATCAATTTGTTTAATTTTTTAGGGTTCCGTAGCCAATTGGCAAAAACGGAACCCGGACGGACAGACATGGCGAAACTATAAAGTTTCGCCATGTCTGTCCGTCCGTCCTCGCTTAATCTCTGTGACCGTTAGCTCTAGAACGCTGAAATTTGGTACCAATATGTATATCAATCACGCCGACAAAGTGCAAAAATAAAAATTGGAAAAAATGTTTTATTAGGGTAGCCCCCCTACGTTTAAAGTAAAAAGCGTGTTTTTTTTATATTTCAACCCTAACGTGTGATATATTGTTGGATAGGTATTCAAAAATGAATAGGGGTTTACTGAAATAATTTTTTGATAATATCAATAATTTCTGAAATAATCGCTCCAAAAGTAAAAAACAATGTGTCCCCCCCCCTCTAACTTTTGAACCATAACTTTAGAAAATATGAAAAAAATCTGGAAAGTAGAGCTTTATAAAGACTTTCTTGAAAAATTATTTTGAACTTGATGGGACGAACAGTTTTAAAAAAAGTTAAAGCTTATTGTGACGGACGGGAAACTACGGAACCCTACACTGAGCGTGGCCCAACACGCTCTAGGCCGGTTTTTTTTAAATTAATATTTTGTTAAAAAAAATCATAATATTACAATTCACAAAAAAGTGATGACTTTTCTACTTCTCAAACAACCAAGTCAATTATATCTACTCTAAATAGAAATTCAAATACAAGCTATGGGATTTTGTAACTCCTATTTTACTTTCCAACTTTGTACCTGACGCTGTGTGAATTAAGCATTTCACAATAATAGGAGTTCCCTAGTTCAAGTTTGGAGCAGATGGGTGTAAGTTTCGCGGGTATCTCAGCATTGCGCGGTTAGAATAATAATATTTACTTCGAGTATAACCTGCAGGGTGGTTTAACACCCACACATCGAAGGCATAGCTTCTACGTATTCTGAATATGAGAATATTTTCTTATATTAACCCCAAAAGGTTAATTTTGTGTTTATATTTGGATTAGAAACTAAATCCTGCTTCCTACTGATATATTAAACGTAAAATTCCGTTTATTTGGAAGTCTATTTGGAAAATCACGGTTGAAAGGTCAAAGTAATTAGGACAACATTTGGCACACGTGACTTCGAATACTAATTACTTTTCATTCAAAGAAAGTGAAACCGTAGGTAGAAAATTGTAGTAAGGACAGAGTTATCTAAGGTTACAATCAGCCTTTTCTATGGTATGTTAATGTGAGCTACTTAATTGATGTTACTGTCTGCACCTCTCTAAAATAGGCCTAGTAGTAGGCTTAGTAGTAGGCCTAGTATTAGGCTTGCAGACAACCAGGAATGAGTAGTTCGCCGTCACAGCCGATCGGTAACACTCCAGACTGGACCTGAGTTGTTGACGGCGCGCAGTGTTTCTCGCGCGTCTCAAAGAGATGTCAGGAAAACCATATACACCCTGGAACCTGCTTACCATCAGGTAGGATCGCAGTCAAGCACTAGTACTCGTATACAACAAATAAAAAAACACAGCGACTTTTGGAAAAGGAACCCGTGTTCCTAAAGTGCAAAAGGCAACTGAAAGATACAGATTTGGTTTTAGGAATCAAAATTCGGACACACCTGAAAGACAGAGATAATATTAAAAGCCATTAAATGATTTCCCACGTAAAAAAAACTTAATAAAATACGGAAAAGTCAACTCCTGACTCTGTGAAGTATCATCATAATGGATAGCGTTTTTCGTGGAAATTGAATTGCTCAAATGGAGTTACCTACTATAGCTATATTTTATGTATTCAAATATTTAAATGTTAACGGAAATCTGACTTAATATAACATTTGGTACGTAGATCGTAGGTAGGCTTTGTATCAAGTCAAGTTTTATTTTACGCTCCAACTGTAGTCAAAATTGATTGAATTATTTTCGATTAAAACGAACCGATTCTAAGAAATTTAATTAGAAACATCTCAATAAACTAATAAACTTGTTAACTTTTCCTCTTAAAATAGGTAATAGTTTCATTATTCGATGAAAAGCTCTCTTTGGATTTGAATTAAGACAGCCGTAGTGATGTAATCGAAAGTTAATCTACGATCCAATTTGTTTTAATTTTAACATCAGTTTAGACTGTTTGTTCCGTTAAATATCATTTAGAAAATTAATACAGAAACATTAAGCTTTTCTACTACCCATAGCAACAGTTAAATGGATCGTAAAAGGTAGTTGGGAACAGAATCCGATGATGGACAGTATAAAGGGTAAGTAAGGACAGAATTTGTTGTACAAAACAGATAGTTTTGTAGGAAAGCTTTTGTAGTGGTCAAACTAGCTCTAACTTTCAAACATACCTAAAAACAAAGTTTGCTTTTATCTGTGGTTTTTACATAGAAACGTTTCCTCGTACGATAAATGACTCCTATATAAAGGGTTTTGTAAGGTGGGAAATAACCCAATGACTTTTCCCAAACTAGACATGGCAACATGGGTGCGACCACAAACATGTAAACTCACTTTTTTATTGTTGATAGGTTCGCGCTTGACCGCTATAATCACACCCGATGGAAAGCCACGATGTGTGTGTGACGGAGCGCGCTTACCTGCCAAAGCCAGTAATCAAAGTATGATTTGTTTAATTTTATATACGAAGACTTTTAGTTTAGAATTAACGTTTGAATCCCCGACCGGTCCTATGAGACCGCGCTGTTATTGTTTTACTATTGTGTCTCGTTTCGCGGGTATGTGATAGCTTAATAATAAGTAAATATTTCAATTTACCTACTTTGTGAACTACTTTTGACAAATTAAAGAAAACGCAATCAAATAAAAATTACCAAAACTTACATTACTTTTCATTCTAAAGCAAAAAAATATTTATTGAAGACTTATTTTCAAGAGCCTGCCCTCAAAGATGAAATGATGTACAAATAATGTATATACATTAATTTGACACGTGTGCTCATGTTGTCTAGACGAGCAATAACATGGCAATTGAGAAAACCAGACAAATAGAACTATGAGCGACGAACAAACACAAATATAGAGGTTATTATTTTATGTGATTCTTGAGGAGAATAGCAAGAAATAACATGGAGATATAGCTAGAAGAAAATGTATAGGAACAAGTCGTATATTCAGATAAATTTACGTTCTTGAGATAACCTCCACGTCTGTGGAACAAAAATCTATTTCTAGACAGCCATTGACAGTCTATTTTGTGTCCAGATCTTAGAGAAAAACATTTCATAAATTATTTATATTCAACCACTTCATGAAATGGTCGATTTCATGATAATTATAAAACATTTCCCACTAGGCGCATTATTAAATGGGCTGGTCAATTCAATGGACACTGTATGTGATATGTAGGTACCTAAATTGAGTCGTAATGACGTAGGGAATAAGACATCCGCCTTTAATGCATGAGGTTGTAGGTTCAAAACTGGGCAGGTAGGTACTGATGTGATTTTTTCAACATAAGTTTATCTTAGCCATTACGAGTACTGGCACTCTGTGCTTCAGAAAGCATGCAAAGTCGTTGGTCGAGTCCGTCTAATGAAAGCGCGACATGAGAAAAAGAGGTTAAATACAAAAAAAAAATATAATTATTAATTAATTATTTTAATTAGAATTATTATTATTAGAATCATATTTTGACACTACAATTTTTTTTATTCCCTACAATTGCGGCTGAATAATGTTGTCAATTATATTTTAAAAAATACTCCAGGTCGCGCTTTCATTAGACGCACTCTAGACATGAAGATTTTCCTTAGATATAGGACCATACGTCAAGTCAGACCTTCAGTCTATCCAAAGAGTATCGTGTTGCCCAGTAGCTGGTTTCTAAATTGCTAAGTTACTTTTGTTACCCTTGTAAAACAGTAGGTAACTTAAGAACGCGAAGATAATATTATGTATACATTGTTACAACATTCATGTTACCTCATTATCATTCAACTCCACCATATGTTTTTACAAGCTAAAGTAGGTCCTATTTATAGAACAGGAAACTACGTAAAACGGAACGCGGCAATCTTTTTACGTAATAAACACAAGGCTGTTGTCTGCGTGAAAAGGAACGGGGATTATGGCCGTTTAAACTGAGATTTGGATTCACTTATATAACGTCAAATTGGTGCCCTTTTTGTCCTAAAATATTTTAGCTGATATTGAAATGTTGCTTTTCTTAGCTTTGTGAATAAAATTGAGTGGGATCATTTGGATTGAGGCTAATGTAACTTCAAATCTGTTACCAATTGACCTAGAGTAAAATTACGTACCTAATTAAAAAAAAATAGGAGGGAAATCATTAATATGACTTCTCCTTCTCTGGTTGGAGTGGGAGTGTCAGGTTTCTACTGACTATAACCTCTTTACCTTCTTTACCTTAATTCCAAGGCTCTAGGTTTCTCTTTCGTTCAAACTGGGGTTATAGCAGGCTTCGACCCTGTCGGTCCCCTACAGTTTGCTGACATCTCTTTGTGGCGCGCGTGGAACAATTCGCGCCGTGAACGACATGGACGTACCTACCTACTACGTGTTTCAAATAAGAATAGGATCGAATTAGCGCCATGTTGTGACGTCATAGCTATCCAAACGATTAATATAGGGTAGGTAAAACCCAAATACTTCTTCAAATTAAATTTATTTACGAATCAAGAACGAAAAAAGTTTAATCAGATTTTAATTCTTCATTTCTGTTAGAGACAAGCAAAATTGAAGTGCCAAAATCACTGTCTGAAGTGTTTAAGTGGTGGCGAATGAAAGAAGAAGGCGAATTGGTGCCTATAATGAAAATATTTTTTTTTTGACTTAAGTTGTCACTTAGCTAATTTAGATTAAACAAGAACGTACTTTCTTTATTAAGATTTAGAACCAAGTAGCGTAAACTAGTTAAAAAAAAACACGTAATTGATATGCAAATAAGTTTTCATTGCATAACGTACGTTTCACTGGCATTGGTCACTTTGTCGCTTACTGCATTATGTTAATTTTTCCCATTACCTTCATTTGAAATCCAAGTAATGGACTTCTGGAGCGAGAAGCTTTTTCAGCCTTTAAATGCATATGATTCAGAAAAACAAATTGGAAAAATATAAAAATAAAACATTTATTAAACAAAATCAAAAATAACAACTAAGACAGTTTTGTATCGTCTTAGTTGTTATTAAATTATATGTATCATATTTTTATAACCAAGCAATAAATTAAATTTAATTAAATAACATAATTAGGATGGTTATCTAATTATTATTTGTGTAAAAGGAGAAACTGACTGACATAATAACGCAAAACCGAAATTACTGGAAGTGGGACCGTCTTTTGCACAAGGTTTTTTTTATAAAATAGGCGAGCACTAAGAGAAAATTTTCCAAAATTTACTTCCTAAAGTTAAAATTTGTATGAAGAAACCTAATTTCTTAGGGGCGAAGTCGCTAGCAGAAGCCAGTTTCCTTATACAATGTATATACTCGTATATCACTACAACATTAAATTAAAACACAGGTAATACTCATCATTATGAATAACTTTTAGTATGGGATCAATCCTAAAATCGCGAAAAAGAATTCAGCTGTCCCATACATTTTGTCGACACTTGAATTTTTTTTTCGCGATTTCAGGGTATAGCCCATACTAAAAGTTATTCACAATTATGAGGTGTTGCCAGTGTTTTCATTTAATGTCATAGTGACATATACACATTGTATACATTTGTCTTCTATGTATTCATTGACTGTATTGTAAAGTAAGCTTTCGATTCTTAAGAGTGTAGTGTCAAAAGCCTACCTAAGCCTGCCGTATGGCTTAAAATGAAGCTTGTTCAGATATTTAAAGCTTTATGCACTAGACGTAGGATATTTCTAACTGTACCTATCTTTAAGGTTTAACAGGTAAGTAAGCCTTTCACGCTTTCAATGTAGAAAATGTATATTATTTAAAATCCTTGGGTTTGGGTTACGTTTTTAAATCTAAATCTTTATTGAAGTATCCAGCTTAAATTGTCAATCTCCGATGGAATAAACTGGGTTTTTTTGAGACATCCACAAAATCCAAACGTTATTAAGTATATAGGCAAAAGTTTGTGTATTAATATGTGTGTATGTTTGTTACTCATTAACGTTAAAAGAGGTTAAAAAGATTTTAATGAAATTTGGCACACGGGAACGCCCCTGTATAGCTTTTTTTTGCCCCACACTAGGCATTACTGCCTCCTCTCCTACTTGTGTCGTGGGTGCGTTGCGTAGGTGCGTTCAACAACTTAAACAAAACTAAACATGTAACTTTACATACGCAAGGCACCCAATCCCGGAACTCTTTTCTGTAGGTCATACAAATATTTGTTCCGTTGAGGAGCTCGTGGCTAGATAATAACAGCCGCATAGGTCGATCTTCAAGGTTAAGCAAAGCTTGCCTAGGTTGGTCTGTGGATGGGTGACCATCTTAACATAACGAGTTTCCTCCGTGCCTCGGAAAGCACGTTAAGCCGTTGGTCCCGGCTGTCATTTGGAGATCTTTGGCAGTCGTTACGGACAGTCAGAAGTCAGTAAATCTGACTCCAGTCTTACCTTGAAGTACCGTGTTACCCCAGTTAATGGGTTGTGGAGGTCTGGTAGGCAGCCGCTCCTCGTAAAATACTGGTATTCAGCTAAATCCGGCTTGACTGGAAGCCGACCCCAATATAGTTGGGAAAAGGCTAGGTAGATGATGAAGATACAAATATTTGTTGCGTGCGGCAATCGAACCCACCCTATTGTATAATAATAATAATATATTTTCTAATGTCATTTTTTTACTTTCACGCAGGAAAAGCCACCAAGAGAATCTAGTACATTCATTTTTCGGTTTCAATATATCTGTCAACTGATGCAATCTACACTAATATAATAAAGAGGTAAAGTTTGGTTTTTTGTTTGTATGAGGTAATCTGTGGAAGTACTGGTCCGATTGCTAAAATTTTTTCACATATAGAAAGCTGCTGTAACATAGAGTGATATAGGCTATATTTTATGTACGCGGGCGAAGCTGCGGGCTAAAGCTAGTAAGTTATAAACTCACAGAGAATGAAATTGCCACGTTAACATAACTAGAGATGAAATTACTTATAAATAATATTCGTGCCTATTCAGCTTGAGCTCAGCACTCAGCATTTGACGTGGCAACTGACAGCTCGATACAATTTTGACGAAGTTACAAGTCAGAATTGTAACGGGCCATCAGTTACAATGAATAAATCGTGACGGTTAGAGCTTTATCGGACTAAAAAACATGTTGGATCCATATTGGCAAATGTATTTCTTATTACTAATTATACCGGCAAATATAGCGCTATTCACACTTGCTCTTTTTTATGCTCTTGCCCACCATCTTTCCACTCGCCCAACCACGATCTGCACAGTAAAAGGACCGTAACAACGGAAGTGTTCACATTAGGTAGGATGGGCAGCCTCTAGAGTGAACAGCAACACCCGACAGTCGGTCAACGGTAAAAATTTCGGTCCAACCTAATGCTAACACGCTGCACTAGTAGAGAAAATATTGAAGAGAGCGTCTTAAATCGAGTAGAAAATCCTGACAGAATTACGTCTTTAACCTATAATTTTTCCGAGAGACCACTTGGTACAATACACTATTCCACAACTTACACACAACGCCATCTATTTCCAAACTAAGCAGCGTTTGTGCAATGAATACTATCATAGACGATATAGACATAGACGAGATAGTATGTTTATGAGGTCATAAACATACTTATATACAGAAATAAAAGAAAAAGTACACCGAGACACAGAACAAATTGAATGAATAGAAGTGACAAGAATTATGTAACCAAGATCTATGTAACTCTTGATACGATTTTACAAAGATGTCCATAGAATTTCTTGCACGTTCTGGTCCATAGAGATCTACGCTTTGGAATGTGCAATTTAGCTTCACTTGACTGACCGACATTTTGACAATTCAAAAGTAGGCAATTGTAATTGGTTTTTGTAAAATATAATCGATTTGAAATAAACGTTTCTGTTTCTGAGGAACATAAAACTCGTTTTCAATTAGAGACTTATTACTTAGAAGTTCTTACAGTCCATGAATGAAGCCCTAGTCTGTTCTCAGAAGAACTGGGAAGTCTACTAAATCCCCCTTTTGTAAGAAGACAACTATGGTAGATGCGGTAAACGTTTCGGTCCTTATTGTGTCTCAAAGTAAGTTTGTAAAGTTATTCTGTGAAGCGCTAACCACTAAACTAGATACTTAGGGACATAATAATAGCAAAACTGGTTGTCTCAAACCACTTGTAGTTTGCTTTGTCTTCAGAAATAAGTTGCCACTATACTGCTGCTTCAAGATACCTGAAGAACCTATTTCAAAAGTTTATCAAGTTTAAACTTAAATTCATTGGTCACTGGTCTTTCCACTATTAAGTTGATTTAGAAGTTTGATGTTTTCACTGTTGCTTGAAGACTTTTGTATTTGTTATTAATCAGCTTCATACCATCGTTCTACCTGCGTTCCTGCACAAAGTAATTCGTTTTATCGACTTAGGAACTTAATCTTAAAAATGATTAAATTCCAAACAGAATATTTCACTTCCCAAACAAAAAAATTCTTCCATCTCTCAATTGCAATAGCCTATACACAAGCTTATAAGAGCCACAAACTTTTTAACGGCACGGTTTGCTCTGTCAATTGTTGAGCGGCTTCTGCGCTGAGTGTCACAGGTTCGATCCCCGCTCGGAAGAAAAAATTATATGGCCTAGAGATAGTTGTTTCGAGTCTGGGTATCTTGTGTGTGTAAGCATACATGTTTGTGAACGAACTTTATCATCATCATCATCATCTGCCTAGCCTTTTCCCAACTATATTGGGGTCGGCTTCCAGCCGAGCCGGATTTAGCTAAATACCAGTATTTTACGAGGAGCGGTTGCCTACCAGACCTCCACAACCCATTAACTGGGAACGAACTTACTATAAGAAATAATTCCTAGTGTCCACACTAGGAATTATTTCTTATAGGCAAAGTAAAAAAAATACTCATACGATCGCTTACGATATCACAATATTATTAAACATGATACATAAAAATATCAACATACAAGACAGGTTCATAAATCTTTTTTTTATCGACACCTATTCGAAGGGCGTACAAATCGGCTTACAAAAATAAATACTATAAACAAATATACCTACCGAAATAGACTGTTTATATTTTATTGCTAGTACAGTTTATACACTTCATAAATCAAACGATTGATGTTGTTTTTAATCTACAGTGAACCTACCAATGATATCATCCACCATTTTTATTTTATTGTGACACAGTTAATAGATAAAGCAGTAATACAACTCTTATACTCTGTCAATCTTGTCGATTTTTTATCTCGCTCGTACTGTGTTTGTGATCTCTTTCTTTCGGTTCGCAGCTCATTCAGTAACGACACATTTTAATTTATCAAATACTATAAACGTAAAGAATGATTTTATACAGTCCTGGAAAAAATGCACTTTATACTGCCTTAGCTACTGTCAGCTACTCTACCCGCGTGATAATAGAAATTTATACCAAGAGAACATACACCTGGGATAAAAAGAATCCTATGTGCTATTCGAGGACATGGCCTACCCGTGTACCGAAATTCATAGAAATCCGTTATAACAAACATATACACAAACTTTTGGCTTTATAATATTATATCCCTGTCCCCACACAGGGATATAATATTATAAGAAACAACGGAACGAACCTATAAAACCGCAACAATCCATGTTGAAAGAGCACAACGAGCGGTTCTTAAGGTGATGCTTTACAAACCAAGGGACTACCCCACTAATTTAATATATTCTGAGGCTAAAGTTCTGACAGTAAGGAAGCTATATATTCTTCGTTCAGTCCTGCGTAGACATTCCAGCCTTCCCTTAGACAAAAAACTACTAGGTACATAGACGTCAAGGTTTTCCTATATGTGACACAATCCCCTGTCGATACGTATTTGCTAGCCGACAATTTTTGGCTCAAAGTTCACGCATGTACAATAAAATTAATAAAATTATTCCTTTGTACAGACACAACTACTACGAAATTAAAAATAAATAAATTAATCTTACCCTTAACCTACGACGAAACCGAAAAATTATTGGAAATAGACTCTTAAAAAGAGCTCATATGAATTTATGCTCACACTCCCGCACTCCACATACACACATACACTCCACATACATTCCACATACACTCCACATACACTCTACATACACTCCACATACACTCCACACACACTCCACATACACTACACATACACTCCACATGCACTCAAACCTCTCGCACAAAAATATTATTTGCTGTGTTAACAACAGAAATGTCACGGTTGTATTAAATAAAAGAAGCCGCCGCATAATCTCCGACTCCTAAGATACAGGTCTGCGTACCTAGTTTAGGAGCTCGGAAACTCGACAACAATTTTGTCACTACTGTACAGCCTACTTTTTCTCTATGTTATCTTCTGTGTTATTGCTTTTATGTACAAATAAAAATTATTATTATTATTTCTTTATTTACTTTTTAAATACATATTAAATATATTTTTAAATATTTCTTACAAAAATAATAAAAAAACATTGAAAAATATAAAAAATAGAATGCCACCGTTAGCGGGAGCAGGGTCCAAGCTACCGGTGGTTAGGGCTCCAGAGACAGGAACCTCCTCACGATACGAGCCGTATCCAGGAGTACTGCCTTCTGTATCAGGCCCTTGATCCAACCGCGCAACGACAGCTTCGACAGGTGGTCGTCGAAGCTTTTGGCGATCAGGCCATTGGCGGTCACAACAATCGGCACAATGACAGCCGAGTCCACATTCCACATGTCGACAACCTCGTGTGCCAAGTCGAGATATTTAATCTATTATTATTATTATTATATCAATATCGTCTCAAACTCAGCTGAGTGCCTTCAGATATAGAAAATAGATGCACACACCTCCTCATTAATTCCCGCAAAAGAAAAAATCTTGGGTGCATTTATAAACATCTTAACACTATACATGAAACCACTAATCTACCACCAAAAAAATCTGTAGGCCATGCAAACATTTGTTCTAAGCAGAAATAAAACCTGTTACACGTAACACAGCAACCAATTACTAAACAACTGCGCCAACCGTGCCATTAATTTCAATTTGTGTCAATTGGAGACACATGCTCCAAAACACCCCTGAATCTGGCACTTACCTAATTTCCTACAATGCGATGTTACTATAATGAAACACACCTGCCCTTCAAATATGAACTGTATTCCTCATCACATAAGTTTTAAATCAGATCGTCAATCATAGAATAGAGTTGCTGATGGCCACGGAATCAAAGGCTCGCCCTAGTTACGCTACTGTTTTGTACTGTGACTGGGCTCAGATTCCGTGTTATATCCTATTCATCGGTTAATTAACAAGCTTACGTTTATCGCATTAACAGACACATGCTAATTGATACGACAAGACATTAATACGTGGAACTTCGTGGAACCGATCATGGTGTGTATTTCGCACGTCTTCGCTAGTTATGCTTGGTTGGTACAGTCAGCATCAAAAGTCGATGAACAGAATCAACATAACAAAACACCTGTTCGCAATAAAATGTGTTTCATCTGTTCACAATAAAATGTTTTGTTATGTTAATTCTGTTCATCGACTTTTGTTGCTGACTGTACCTATCGGTTTTAGACATCAAAGTAACAGCTAATATGTTTAAGTACCTAATATTACGAAACGGAAAATGATGGCAGGAATGAAGGTAGGCCTTTGCCCAGCAGTGGGACAACATAGGCTAGGTATAATATAATAATAAAAATATTACAAAAACATAATGCAAGTAAGAAGTTTACTTATGACTCCTTGCCCTAGGTATGGGTTGGTAGACGATGAGCAATAGGTAGTTCACCGTCCAAATATTTAGTAATCGTCCGGACCAAAATCGAGTCATTGACGGTGCGTAGTGTTCCACATGCGCCTCTTAAAGATGTCAGCAAAACTGCAAAAGTTAAGTATTTATCCTGTGTGAGTCAATAATAAATGTTTTTCTTTCTTTCTTTATTATGTTAAAAGGACTACCCACCCAGAAATCAACCTCAATAAACGTTACTTAACCTTGGGGATTGACCTTGACAGCTGTCTTTAAACACCCACTTAGCCAAAAGCTCCTCGTTTCTTTGATAAATTTTATCCACCAAAACTAATCCTACAAAGAGAAAATCTCAACACCACTTACTATTAAAAACCTAGAGCCATTAAACAATTTTATTGTCAGTCAAAAATTCGGCATTAAGTATAATAAAAGCAAGAACTAGGTACCAAAGAACGAACCCACAGATATAAAATTCTGAAAGCGGCCGTAAATCACAATAATGATAAAAAGGCCGTGAAAAGACGCAGTAGGTACTTTGAAAACACTTTAAATCTCTTCCAGAACTCATTACTTCAATTCACTAAATTTTAATTTCACGGGAGCGCTGAAGTAGAAGAAAACGCGGCTATTTTTAGGCCCATCTCTTTTTACTTTAATAGATTTGTCCTTAGCACCAAAATATCCACCACTTTAAAGCCTAAAAAGCAATCCTAGAATCTATATTCATTTTATTAAAATACTTGCTTTTTCACGCGTTTTTACCCGTGTCTTTGTTTAGTAGCTACTCCGATCATAATTGAAGTAGTATAAATTCATACCATAGTTTTTGAAAACTAACAATTATTTAGTTTTATAATTATTGATTTTGATCACAATATGTGTAGGATGCTATATTAGTCCTATGTATCGTACACACACACCTCCACAAATCAGTTCCTAGGCAAGGCTCTTTCTGGCGTTTGTGTGACTAACGTAACGACTGTCAAACATGGCACTGCGTATCAGTAATGTCCTGGATATAAACTCAGAAAAGAAAAAAATGGATTGAAAAATTCACATTGATACTTGCCCAGTTTCGAACCCGTACTATATCATCCATATTGGTCATTCTTAAATTTATTCTATGTTGGATTCATTGGTCCTTCAGCCATTTTTAGTTTATTCGTATTATGTTTATTTTCACACGCTAAACACACACAACATTGCATCACTACTACACTCCTAAACCGCTTAGCGTCCGTTGCGTCACAGCCACAGGTTCAGTCGAAAACCAGCGTCAGGCACTAGTTGTCTGGCTTTCATGCTGAACTGGACCTTTTTTGGTGCAGCCGTGAGGCACACAACTATTCGTATTTTTAATTTTTTTTTTTTTTGTTCTACCTTATTTTTATTTTTTATTTTTTTGTGTCACGAATCCCCGACCGGTCGCATGGGACCGCGCTGTTATTGTTTTGCTGTCGTGTCTCGTTTCGCGGGTATGTGATAGATTAAACAGTTGATTTTCTGTGTCTTGTGCTGTACCAAATAAAATATTTTTCTTTCTTTCTTTCTTTCTTTCTTTTCTTTCTTACTACTCACGAAACTCATAATCTCAATTACATTATTTAAGTAAGTGAGTCAGCAATATATAAATTTTACAAGTGCTGAAGCCTGATAAATGATGATGATGATTGATCTAAAAAAATACATAACTTTGGTGTACAGAATTGTATATTCCATCTATCAGTATGAAGCATACTTGCAAATTCAGCAAAATGTAATGCAAAAAATCTCACCGTCCACGCATAATGTTCCTTTTATGTGAAAATATTCTTCCATACATCATGTTTTTTCCACATTACGCTAAGCTTGGCTCGGGTTCGCAGTAAATAAATTTTACTTCCTACTGACTTTAATGTACCGAGTGAATATAGTGTGATTTAAAATAATGGCAGTAACGATGGAAGTTTGTTCGATTGTGCACGATTTCTACAAATAACTTTATCCACCATTGAACCATTTGTGTCTGATCTTTGCAAATTTCTAGCTAAGACAGTTTCTCTTCATTTCTGCGAAATGGTTCGAAAGCATGGCCTTGAAATTGAAGGATAACTGTAGGTATATAAGTGGGATTTTATCAGTGAAAGTGTAAGACTCTATCCCGCTTCATGATGAATAGAAGTTTGGTTTATGATACAAAATACAGCCAATTAGTTTTTCATTGGAATACAGAAGTAATATATTTTTTTAAATATTTGGCAACAAACGCATCAATTTAATTAACCTTCTCAGCAAGCTTCGCTGAGGTAGTAGTAATACTAACATAATTAGCTGCAAAATAGCTACAACCTAGGTGTCTAAGTCGCGAGCGAATAGCTAACTTCTAGGTAAGCTCTCCATTGTCGGCCACATCATCGCATACAGTCATTTGAGATAGTAGTCAAACGTGAGCTTTTCCAAAATAAAAAAGAACAGCTATTGAAATTTACCAAAAACTGATTTATGGCATATTGAACACATTATTCATAAAGACTTTTCTTCAAAAGCCATATTTTCTAAAATAGCACTCGTAATAAATCAAACATGTATTTAATCTTATAGCTTGCTTTCACAACCTTAGAAATAAATTCCATTAAAAATACATTAGCTTGCATATAAGTTATTATGACATTTTGAACTAGATTACAGTGTGCATGCGAATTTAATTACTTTTCTTTTATAAGGAAAATTTTCCTTAAGTAATATAATAAAGCTGACGCAATGGTTGTACCTGTTTTTATTAAAGCCGGATAAATTCTCTTATAAAAGTATTTAAAATGTAATAAATGTGTAGTAAATTAAATAAAGAGAATAATAAGAAATATGATATTAAAGAAAAATAATAAAATCGTTTATTTATAGAAAAAAAGAAAAAAGGTTAAAAGGTGTTAGAAATGCTATAAAATATTGTTTTTATTTATGCACTAGGCGGTTTTTAATATGTTAACATTTTTTTACATACAAATCATATTTCCTTTTTAATTTTATCTACAGTAAAACATCCGATATAAAAACTCCAGTCACTGGACTAATTAGACTAGTAATTATTTCTACGATACGAATTTATATTTCACTTTCTCACATTATTTTTAAAAAATCTCTGACAGTAAACTTAATTTTAAAATTAAACGTATGTTTTTTTTTGTTAAGCTCCAGTCCTGAGTTGAAAATTACAATTACTGACAAATGCTTGCACTAATACTGGCCCACTAATTTTAGCGGAAACTGGAAGAAGCAACGTTGGAAGGCCTCCCACAAGGTGGACCGATGACTTGGCGAGGGTCGCGGGAAACCGATGGATGCGAAACGCACAGGACTGGTCGTTGTACATGTATAACAGTCCATATAGGATTAAATATGAAAACCAGGCTTCAACACATAGAAAGAACCCTCAAAAGAGGAACTTGTCTTTCTCCTGCCCTTATCCCATATTACTTGGAGTCGGCGCAACATGTTTTTTCTTCCATTCTGTCCTTTCACCCGTCATGCTATCATCAACTCCCTTTTCTTTCATATCAGTCCTCACACAATCCATCTATCTTTTCTTTGGTCTCCCTCTTCCTCTCCATCCGTCCACATGTAAATTCATAACTGCTTTAGTAACATGCGTTTCATCCTTCCTTTTTACATGAACCAAGACAAACCGTTTCCTTTCAGCTTTTCAGTCACTGGTGCCACTTTCAAACTTTCTCTAAAATACTCATTTCTCACTCTATCCATCCTCAGAACAGGAACTAAGGCTCTAAAATATTTAGTACCTACAAAGACAATAACTCAACCCCAAGAGAAGACATGAACGTTAAAAAAACATTCACAGAAGTGGTGTAATGGGCTGTTACAGTTTGCATAAGATAATTTGATATTCATGCGTAGGTAAAATTTATCGTACGCCTCCAGAAATACGATACGCGATCCGACTATTCAAGATATGTACGTAATGTGTTGAATAAAAAGGAACGTGTAAGGACTTATTTCATTTTAATACCAGCGAACTAATACCACCGGTATTTGTCTGATCAAATTTTTATTTAAGCAGGATAATTGTCTGATAGACAGAGTGAGAGAGCAGTATGGTGGTAAGTTCCCCGACTTACAAGTCGTAGGTCTTGGGTTCAAACTCAGCCATTACTTTGTGTAATTTCTTTCAACATCGCTGCTCTCAAACCGCTGAAGGATAACATAGCGAGAAAACCAGCATGTCCTAGAACCATTTTGAAGACATGTGATCGTGGACCGCGTGGTGGATTACGACCCATTCCCTCTCTTAGAGAGGAAGCCTGAGTCTCAACAGAGGGAACATTGTAAGGCCGATAATGCTAAAAATTGTCTGATACACCGTTCGCACAGTGTGCAGGCTTGGTTTCGTTAGCATAACGACATTTGCCTGGCCTGCTAGATTACTGGATTAAAATCCAATAGAAAATTTATGGGGTGTTATTGTACAACGATGGAATAACCAAAATGAGCATCCTCTAGAGGCTTGCGTTAGAGGCTAAATGTTTACAAATATGGGAGAATATTCGTGATTCGGATTTGAGTAAAAATTTGTTTAATTCAATTCATTCTCGATTGCAAGCTGTTACTGACCAAAATGGTGGTTACAAGAGCTATTAATAAATAATTATACTAAATTAACTTTATTGTATACTTCATAATGTAACCAGGACAAACATTAACAAAAACAAGAGTACAATGTGGTATTTATCGCACAGGGCAGTCTTTTACAGAAAACCTTTAGATGGATTTTGGGACCATCATCATCATCATCTCAGCTGAAAGATGTCCACTGCTGAACATAAGCCTCCCCCAAACGTCGCCACAATGACCGGTTCTGTGCGTCTCGCATCCATCGGGTTAGATCGTCGGTCCTTATGGGAGGCCTTCAAACTCAGGTTCTTCTTTGGCATCATAGTTTGGCTCTTTCCACATTGTCTTCTAAAACCACAGGCGTAAGAACTACTGTCGTATACAGCCACACATTTTCTCATCCATGTGGATGTTCTAGTCCACATAATTGCGGTACTTTCTCACACTGCTATGATGTAGCGGAATTACGCTCGCGATAGTTCCTACATCAAAGCCTCTTATAAATTGTCACCTTACCTACTTAACTAAGTTGTGACTCGACTTGAAACCGCAGCGTATAGTATGTTACACATTGTATGTGTACATATAATATAAGGTTGTTAGGGTAACATGGGTCTTACACCTTCACTGGACGTGTAAGTTTCCGTTTCAAGGATTTCAGTTTATAGGGTGACTTTATTGATTGCTCATCTTACTTTTTTATTCATTTTCTATATCGACAAATATAAAAAAACTCAATATTTTAGAGCCTTAGTCCCTCTTCAGAGCGTTCTTTCTATCTATGTACTGGAGTCTGGTTTCCGTTCTTAATCCTATGTGGACCGTTATACGTGTACAACGACCGGTCCTGTGCGTCTCGCTTCCATCGGGTTTCCGCGACCCTCGCCAGGTCGTCGGTCCACTTTCTTGGAGGTCGTCCAACTCAGGTTCTTCTTTGGGATCATAGTTTAACTCTTTCCACATTATCTTCTAAAACCACAGGCGTAAGAACTATACTGTCGTATACTGCCACAAATTTTCTCATCCACATAATTGCGGTTTTTTCACACATTGCCATGATGTAGCGGAATTACGCTCACGATAGTTCCTACATCAAAGCCTCTTATAAATTGTCACCTTACCTACTTAGCTAAGTCGTGACTCGACTTGAGACCGCAGCCCACAGTGTATCTATATAACACATCGTATGTGTAAATATTTCCCGTTTCGGCAACCAAATTTTCGGCACCAACATTTTCGGCACCCAAGCTATTCCCGTTTCGGCACCAATAGGTATTTTGGATGGTAGGAATAGCTTAGATGCCGAAAATTTAGGTGCCGAAAATCTGGGTGCCGAAAATCTGGATGCCAAAACGGGAATACTCCTTAAATAAGGTCGTCAGGGTAACATGTGTCTTACACCTTCACTGGACGTGTAAGTTTCCGTTTCAAGGATTTCAGTTTATAGGGTGACTTTATTGATTGCTTATCTTACTTTAATATACTATCGACTCACAAATTGACGTGTAATAGTGTTTGTGAAAATTTACTTACAAAATAAATATCATTTATTATTTAAAATCATGGCAAATAGAAAAAATCCTCTAGAGGCTTACGTTAGAGGCTAAATGTTTACAAATATGGGAGAATATTTGTGAATCAGATTTGAGTAAAAATTTGTTTAATTCAATGCATTCCCGAATGCAAGCTGTTACTGACCAAAATGGTGGATACACGAGCTATTAATAAATAATTATACTAAATTAACATTATTGTATACAGACTTCATAATGTAACCAGGACAAACATTAACAAAAACAAGAGTACAATGACTGGTAATATCGCACAGGGCAGTCTTTTACAGAAAGCCTTTAGTTGGTTTTGAGACCATCATCATCATCATCTCAGCTGAAAGATGTCCACTACTGAACATAGGCCTCCCCCAAGCATCGCCACAACGACCGGTCCTGTGCGTCTCGCATCCATCGGGTTCCCGCAACCCTAGCCAGGTCATCGGTGCACTTTGTGGGAGGCCCTCCAACTTAGGTTCTTTTTTGGGATCATAGTTTAACTCTTTCCACATTATCTTTTAAAACCACAGGCGTAAGAACTACTGTCGTATACAGCCACAAATTTTCTTATCCATGTGGAAGTTCTAGTCCACATAATTGCGGTACTTTCTCACATTGCCATGGTGTAGCGGAATTACGCTCGCGATAGTTCCTACATCAAAGCCTCTTATAAATTGTCACCTTACCTACTTAGCTAAATCGTGACTTGACTTGAGACCGCAGCCCACAGTGTATCTATATAACACATCGTATGTGTAGATATTTCCCGTTTCGGCAACCAGATTTTCGACACCGAAATTTTCGGCACCCAAGCTATTTTCGTTTCGGCACCAATAGGTATTTTGGATGGTAGGAATAGCTTAGATGCCGAAAATTTTGGTGGCAAAAATCTGAGTGCCAAAACGGGAATACACCATATATAAGGTCGTCAGGGTAACATGTGTTTTACACCTTCACTGAACGTATAAGTTTCCGTTTCAAGGATTTCAGTTTATAGGGTGACTTTATTGATGGCTTATCTTACTTTTCTAGTCACTTTCACTATCGTGGCTATCTTACTTTTCTGTTTGACCCAAACCAGTTTCACTATCGAAAAACAATGACAAATTTAAAAAAAAATCTACTGTTCTGTACATTTTTGTTTGTAGAAATAAATAAACTGACTAAAACAAAAATCCACTGGATAGGAGATGCTTAGGATCGATTAATTTAGCGACATGTGAGAGAGGCTTACGTTGAATAATTAACTTTTTCAGTTTCGTTTTTTTCGTTCAGGCTTGGAGCGAAAAGGAATAGAATGTGGTCACTTGCTACTGTGAAGCAGTAATGCTTAGGAAGAGATAACCTTACGCGTGAGGGAACGAAGGTGGAATGTGTGGCTCAAGTCCCCACGACAAGAGACGCACACGCAGGGCAATCTACGGCCATCTTAGGCGCGAGCTTACAGGCAATGAGCAAGTAATAACTCACCGTCCAGTAACTGTCTAGATCAAGCCCAAGAGTCGTCGACAGCGGTCCGGTAAAGCCACTGGAATTTTTTGAAAAAAAACCCTAAAAAGGCAAAGGGCAGCTAAACCACATAAGTGTGGAGATAATCAGTAAAGATCTGACATATTGCGCTCTTTCTCATTAAAGTAATGCTCGAGGCCCGACCGTAACCCGACTTTACATTATTACTTCCTTACATTTCTTGAAAGACGAACAATGATTTTTTATTAAAATTCTTAAAAGAAATTTTATTAAAATCACCCTACTACTACTGCCTGATATAGAGTACCGTATACTCTATATCTTTAGTATACCTATAGTATGTATATAGAACTTTCACTACATTATACCCTTTTGCATTCATAATTAATTTACGGTCTGTTTATTCAATAGTTGTAGTTAGTTTTATCGCTATAAATATCATTATGTTCGTAGATATGTGTTTCTGTAGTCGAGATCCTTCACAAAAACTTTTAGTTCTATTCCATTGAAAATTATATTTAGGGCATAATTTGTAGCCCAATTCACGTAAATAAAACCGTAACGATATCGTAGCGATTTAGTAGTTTATACACATTCATCAATCGAACTTGAACGACACCGATTTTAAAGTCGTTCGATCGAAGTGTCGTTGACGTGTATTCAGCTATGTCAATCATTATTTTGGTAGATACATAATAATGTAAATGGCATATGCTGTTGACAGATCGTTTAGTTTCAAGCCAATTGAATTGTTGTTCTGTCGATTCCCGTTCAAGGAACACGCGAATATCGATTTTGGGTAGAACTTCGATCCAATGACTATAATACTTAAACAATATTTGACTTGTTAGATTTTACGTGAATCAGGCCACTAGTGCTTAGTAAAATAGTTAAAATAAATTTTATTAAGTTAGTAAATTATGAGCACGAGTAGTCTTTGTTACCGAGGTCGAGAACATTGTAGTTCTCGCTCGAGGTCTAATTAGGAGCCACTGAATTAACATGAAATAAGATCAAGAGAACCACTGGGCAGAGGCTAATTAAATAAAATTATACTCAAAAGCTGGCTTTCATATTTTTCATAGTTTGCCGGCAGTATAATAATCATAATAACTACGAATAGATTCTGTCAGAAGTTTCACTCGCGAGAAAGTAGGGTATTTCAGAGATTTTGAGCCTCCGTTTCATCTTCTTAGGAGTTGAATTTTGAAAAATTCTCTCTTTGTGTTCGTCTAAGTCCTAAATAGAAACCTTGTACAAAATTTCACACTCTTAGTCCCAGTAGTGAATGATAATGATAAATGGTATTTATTTTGCAAGTAGGTTAAAAGGTACAAACACTTTTGCATGATACAAAAAATTAGTTTCAGCAATTCATTTGTGAATGTCAGTCAGTTTCTCCTTTAAGCCCAGACCAACAACAAATAATCGTGATCATCACACAAACATTTGTTTTTGGTGGAAATCAAACTCACTAGATCAATAAACCAGTCAAAATATATCTACAAATAGTTGTAATTAGTGAAATTTAAACCCCTTTTTCTGGAGTGGAAAATAACCAAATGGTTTCTGCCAAGAGCCTGAGTGAAACACTTGAGCGATTGTTTACTTTGATGATTATGGTAATTTTAAGCAAAGACTTGATGTTAGGGAAGACTGTGTAGAGGATTTAGGCTAAGAACTCACGGAGCGATTTTCGCCCGCGGCCGCCGCGGTTGCGGGCCCGCAGCTTCTATAGAATGCAGATACATATGTAAAAAATTAATGCACAACTCACGACGCGTTTTACGCCCGCTGTGTACGCGGTTGTTTGCGGTTCCCGCTGTGCCGGCGGGCAACTAGTAGAATCGCGCGGGTCGCGGTCACCCGCAGCCTCGGCGGGTGGCGCCCGCGCGCTCTGCGGTTGGTTGGCGGGCGACCGCGGGAGCCGGCGGGCGGCGGGAGGTACAGAAATCCAACACTATTTTTCAACCGCCCATCTTGCGGTCATCGCCCGCCACGTCTGCGGGCGATGATCGTAACCGCGGCGGCTGCGTAACCACGCAAATAACCGTTCTCGTGAGTTTTGAAATAAAACCGCAGTTCCAGGACCGCGGCGGTCGCGGGCGAAAATCGCTCCGTGAGTTCTTAGCCTTAATGTTGTTTGTGTTGTGGGATTAAGCGAAATAGTTACCGCATTCTGGAACGCAAAGAACAACAAAAACACTAGTGGCCTATTATAGTCAGTACAAGTCTTACACTCCCTCTCCCTCCAACCAGAGGAAGGGAAGTTATTTAAACTGTGATAAAATATATTTTACAAAAATCACTTTGCATGTTCTGCAAAATTTAATAACTGGTCCCTTAAATAAGTTAAAAACCAACCCCATTACATGCCAATAATTCAATATTATCCAGTTCCGTATAACCAAACCGATTAATTCAATTAATTTTGGTATTTGCCACTTGAAATACTGAATTCAGTTATGCCACTAATTAAAGATTAGTGGGATCGGAATGCATTTTCGTTATTAAGTATCTAGTTTTGCGACGATATAGCAACATAATCCTATGTGCATGCTAGCAACGAATATGTAACTAAATGCATACAAAATTTCGTGTGTCAAGTTCTCTTTGTTTCAAAATCATCATCTGCCTAGCCTTTTCCCAACTATATTGGGGTCGGCTTCCAGTCAAGCCGGATTTAGCTGAATACCAGTATTTTACGAGGAGCGGCTACCTACCAGTACTTAATGGCATGACTGGAGTCAGATTTACTGGCTTCTGACTATCCGTAACGACTGCCAAAGATCTCCAAATGACAGCCGGGACCTACAGCTTAACGTGCTTTCCGAGGCACGGACTCTTTGTTTCAAAATATGAAACAGTATTCACTTTACAGTATTGTTTTTTATTTATTATGGATAGGTTCGCGTTTGACCACTATCTCGCCTGATGGTAAGCGATGAAGCAGGCTCGCTCTGCTCTCGCTTGCACGGGGTTTGAAGAGTTAGGAGTTACCTATTTACTCTAGACTTAGAAATTCCTCTAAAAATTCTAATAGCTACAGCTTAACCTATCACATACCCACAAAACGAGACACAATAGTAAAACAATAACACCGCGGTCTCATAGGACCGGTCGGGGATTCATGAATTAAGGGCAGTTGAAGCTATCAGATTTTTAGAGGACTTTTATCCCTTTAGTATGTTCCCTTAAGATACTTTTCTATTATATCGTAGGCGAAGCTGTTGGCAACAGCTAGTATGATAATTATAAACCTTGAATTTAAATGCTTAATTCTAAAGCTGTGCGAAACTTGGTAAACAACGATGTAATTTTGCTAAATTTAGAATATGTACGGTTAATTTGATCACGCCTGTATCAGGTGTGTACGATCAAGGAAAAATGAATATGAGAGCAGAGGCCTTCTTTGTAATTTGTTTTGGCACTCACGTAGGTGGTAGTTACTGTGAAACACAGTGAGCAACTAACCCTTTTTTACCCATTTTTGAGGGTTGAAATTACCAAGTAAAGAGTTACTTACTACGTTACACGCTCTTGTTGGAGCGAGAATTATCAGACTTCTGCTTACTGATTAAAACCCACATGTGATCTTTTACGCCATTTGCGTTTGAAGTCCGTGGTAACTCTTACGAACAATTCCATAGCGGCACCATAAATATTTCACCTGTAAAAATGTCAATAGTATTACGGTTCGTGAGATACAGCCTGGTGATAGACTGACAGTCAACGGACTCTTAGCAATTGGGTCTCGTTTTTACGGGTTGTTCCCGTTCGTCCACACCCCGCCGTCCACACTGCGGACGACTGGGAATGATGCGTTCCGCTCGTCCACACTGCGGACGAACAGAACGCATTATTCCCAGTCGTCCACACCCCGTCATCTCACGTCTAGTCTAAGAGTTAATAAAAAGAAAATGTGATGATAGTATTTCCTTATATAATAAACATACTTTTATTTTATTATAGAAGGAAATACTATTTTACACATTGGCAATGTGTAAAATTAAAATGTGAAACATTCACGAGGTGCGGACGATCGGGAATATGGAAATGTTGCGTTCTGTTCGTCCACACTGCGGACGAACAGAACGCACCATTCCCAGTCGTCCGCAGTGCGGACGACGGGGTGTGGACGAACGGGAACAACCCGTTTTTACCCTTTAATTACGGAACCATAACAACAAAAGAATGCTCAATAAAGCTTCGAACTTTGAAATTTTACCCAATACTTAAACTTGAATCAGGCTCCAATAAGCTCAAATATTTCGTACATTTTTTCAAAAGTCTTCGTTAAGGTTGTGTTTATAAATAGCCTCTGTTAATCTACTAAAACTTTTTGGGCTCGAGATTATAAGGAAAAATTCACAACACATTTTTCAGGGCGCAAGACAGGTATAGAAAAACTTTTGCAAAAACCTTTGTGAATTTCTAAAAAAAACTTTTCCAGGATCTTAACTTAGTTTGACGTTGAGAAATTAATGTTGAAAAGCTGTTTCTGCTTTGGTATTTCAAATCTTAATTTATTGTTTTCTTGGCTTTTGTTGACATAAACACAGCAGTCTTGACACAGGATGTCGCCTTTCCCAGTTACTGGGTGGTGCAGCAGGTTTATCCAAGTCGGTAATCTCCAATCGTTAACTCTATTAGTACGTCTAGCGACGAATTCAACGATAAGTGAAATGTAATCGTTTCACCAATGTTTTGAACGCTACATCCTGTAGTTGTAAGGTATAAATGTTTTATTTTTAAACCACTTACAAAACGATTCGACACTTATCCGTGGTAGCTTGACTAGGTCTGCACGTCAGATAGGTACTAATAGGCAGTTATAGCTCTATATTTGACCATTGATGTCTACCACTCAACCGCTCACACGAAGATAGCATGTAACAGATTCTAAACCAATTTGTGCTCCAATGGTGTAATTGCTGGAAGGCGTTCCGTTGTGAGAATAAACTAATAAATAAATGTAAAATTCTACTATCCAGCTGCATCCATCGATATAAAATTGTACAACTCTACAGTAGCTGTCAACGGCAGTATCCGGTGAGACCGAAAGACGGCTCCAACACATAATATTTGATTTGCGAATTTATTATTTATTTGACAGCATTATGGAATAGTATTTCCTTTCTTGTCCATGTATAATGCCGATAAGGGGACCCTTCAGATAGGTGTAAGGGTGTATTGTGAGTTTACATGTTTGTGAACACATTCACGATACAAAAGTAAATCTTAGAGTAGGGGAAAAAAGTTTAAGCGAAAAAATATAACCGGTGCTCTAATGCATTGTTGGAAAGAGGGTAGGCAGACTGATTTATTTTAAGTAGGTACTGTTTGTGTTTTGTGATTAGTTGAAAGGCTTCCCCCAAGGTGGACCGACGACCTGATGAGGGGCGCAGGAATCCGATGGATGCGAGACGCACATGACTCATTATTATGGGGCTCTTGAGCCAGTCTTAAAGCCGTCCATGGTTGGACATAGGCTTTAATGGCTTTTAGCTGCAATGATAATGAAAAAAATAATGGTTTAACGTTTGAATCCCCAACCGGTCCTATGAGACCGCGCTGTTATTGTTTTACTATTGTGTCTCGTTTCGCGGGTATCTGAGTAACTACACTCAGTCATTTCTATTTACTTGAAGCACTAACTTCTGTCAGTGGCTTCGACTGCGTGAATGTAGGAAATTACACCACAACTTACTTTCAAACATACTTTCAAGATTAAAAGTATCGTATGTCGCATCTCTAACCATGTGTGCCGAAAGACACAGTTATATACAAACTTTTGCCTTTATAATATTGTATAATCTCAGGTGATTTTCTTGATAGGAAAGCTTTCCGAAGTTTTGTTTTCAGGTGTTAAAGTTATTAATTTAATGTTCTTTTACAAACTCGTTTGTGGGAACGTTGAGTAAACTGTACACATATACATGGAAACATCGACAAAGAAAACGTTGGGGAAATTCGATTTTCATTCCGGAATCAAAAAGGAGAATGGAACCAATTCGATTTTCGTTGCAGGATTGAGGAAGTGAATTGAATCAATTGGATTTTCGTAATAGGATCACAGGTAAATAAAATTGAATTAGATTATTGTTGCAAGATTAAAAAAGTTAAATGAATCAAGTCAATTTTCGTTGCAGGTTTGGTGACGAGAATTGAGTCAATTGGATGTTTGTTGTAGGATTACAGGTCAAAAAAATTGAATCAATTCGATTATCGTTGCAGGATTAAAGAAGTTAAATGAATCAATTCAATTTTCGTTTCAGGATCAAAGAGGGAAAGAATTGAATTAATTGAATTTTTATTGTGGGATATAGATAATTAAAAATTAATCAATTGGATTTTCATTGGAAGATCAAAGGTAAAAAAAATATTAAATCAATTCGATTTTCGGTACAGGATAAAAGCAGAAGAGAACTGAATCAATTGGATTTTCGTTACGGGATCATAAGAGAAGAGAGTTCAATCGTTTTCCTGGGACACTGCTAGTTTCATTATCTTAACATCTTCTATGAATTACGTGCTTCACAATTATTTTTTTTGTAAACATATAGTAACTTATGAAAAATGTCAACGAACGCTATTAGTTTTAGATTCGTGTATAAAAGTGGTGTTAGAATATTAGTATATTCTAATCGCGTGAGCTTTGTTTAGTAACCACAAAGTTATATAGATCGTATGTAACCTATATGCGCTGACTGCAAGATATAATGTAATTGTACAGTATGGTAATAGGCTATGTATCACGTGACCAGAATGACGTCCATCTACGAGTAACAAGTCTGAGGTAGAGAGATGCAACCTCGAGTTTGATTAAGTGACTGAAAATTCAGACTGCTGACCTTTTAGCAGTTAGTCTACCTACTACTATTGGCGACCAATCCCAGTCAACCATAGTAAGTATGAGTACTAACTATTAAGAAGAGACGGGGTTGGTTCACATGGTAAAAATACTATAACTCCACATACTATATCCAGAATTATATCTCTCTTAACTTTCTACACGATAATTTTATCGATTGGTTTATTCTTTCACTATAACTTTGGTTATTTGTATGAATGTATGTATCTAAGTATTTTATATAGTACTAGCTGAACCTCGCGGTTTTACCCGCATTTTTAGGGTTCCCTAGCCAATTGGCAAAAACGGAACCCTTATAGTTTCGCCATGTCTGTCCGTCCGTCCTCGCTTAATCTCTGTGACCGTTAGCTCTAGAAAGCTGAAATTTGGTACCAATATTTACATATTGGTACCAAATTTCAATCAATCACGCCGACAAAGTGCAAAAATAAAAATTGGATAAAAATGTTAAAAGTAAAGTAAAAAGCGATTTTTTTTAAATGTCAACCCTAACGTGTGATATACTCTTGGATAGGTATTAAAAATGAATAGGGGTTTACTAAACTCATTTTTTGATAATATCAATAATTTCGGAAATAATCGCTCCAAAAATAAAAAACAATGTGTCTCTGCACTACTCTAAAGTCGAATGGGAGAAAATGCGTACGGCATTAATTCCGCCTTTGTAGAGTGTAATTTATTCGTGCATTAAGTTTTAAAAAAAAGAACCCGAATAAAGTATTAGCTCTAAATGTTAACAGCAGCCTACTTTATCAGTATGCTCAGAAATCACGTGTAGGCAGCTTGGTTCTAAATCCAATTAGTAATCTATGCAAATCATAAGCCTCCCGGGCTATGGCGTAAATGGCGGACGCTTGGTCATGTCAGCCCGTACAGACATCAATATAACTGTATACAGTTAGAGGTATAACATGGTGGTCTGTGGATGGGTGACCATCTTAACATAACAAGTTTCCTCCGTGCCTCGGAAAGCACGTTAAGCCGTAGGTCCCGGCTGTCATTTGTAGATCTTTGGCAGTCGTTACGGATAGTCAAAAGCCAGTAAATCTGACTCCAGTCTTGCCATGAAGTACCGTGTTATCCCAGTTAATGGGTTGTGGAGGTCTGGTAGGCAGCCGCTCCTCGTAAAATACTGGTATTCAGCTAAATCCGGCTTGACTGGAAGCCGACCCCAATATAGTTGGGAAAAGGCTAGGCAGATGATGACAGTTAGAGGTATAACATCTAATCGTGGCTTATAAGCCAGAAGTATCATCCATTCTCAGCCTCTAGGCATCCTGTTGATAAACGAGTAAAAATGGTACGTTTTGTTAGTAAAAGTCTGACGCTCCTTCCAACTCCATTCGGAGCGACAGAAGTTATTAAAAGGGCATTGTCCAAAATTGGCCATTTTTTAAACAAAACGTCATACAGAAATAAAAAATATCAATGTTTTAAATTCTATTTTAGTAAATTTTTGATGCAAATAACTTTGTGTCAATTTGCACTATAAAAATCAATTTTTTAGAAGGGTGGGCCGTAGGAAAGTAGATTGCTGAACACATATTATGACCATTATTTGGTTTTTAAGGGTTAGGGATCAGGAACATATTAATCCACCTGCCCAGTTCATTGACCATGTTCTCATAACACATGAATCAAAGTAATGAAAATAATTTTATAAAAAACATGTTTTATTTCATACATAACCTTATTTTAGAAATGTAAAAAAATATCGAAATATGCAACTTGACACAAAACTAGATTTATATCCTCATTCTAACTGATATGAGCTATTCAATCAATCAAATATTATTAGCTGAACTCTTTGTTCATGAGTGGCCAAAGTCCTGAACAAAATGGACAATTCCCTTTGATGATTACCCACGTAAAAAAAATCATATTTAGCATTCGGCCTCGTAATGTTTCCACTTTTGGGATTCGTATATTAGAGGAGAAACTGACTGACTGATATATCAACGTACAATTGAAACTACTACGACTTGGAGCGTGATATTTTGCACAAGGTTTTCGTTTATGGCGTAAGTTTGCACTAACAGAGGAGTTTTAGATGCCCCTAAATAAAAATAGATTAAAAAAAACCGGCCAAGAGCGTGTCTGGCCACGCTCAGTGTAGGGTTCCGTAGTTTCCCGTCCGTCACAATAAGTGTCCCCAACTTTTCAAAAACTGTTCGTCCCATCAAGTTCAAAGTAATTTTCCTAGAAAGTCTTTATAAAGCTCTACTTTTCAGATTTTTTTCATATTTTCTAAACTTATGGTTCAAAAGTTAGAGGGGGGAGACACACATTGTTTTTTACTTTTGGAGCGATTGTTTCCGAAATTATTGATATTATCAAAAAATATTTTAGTAAACCCCTATTCATTTTTGAAGACATGGCGAAACTATAAGGGTTCCGTTTTTGCCATTTGGCTACGGAACCCTAAAAACAGATTTAATGGGGTTCCAGAAAAGAAAACTACTTTCACGCGGACGACGTCACTAGCAAGGTTAGTTTAAAATAAGCAGGAGCAAATAACGGTTCTAATTGAAATAGAAATGAGTATAATAAGGAGTATAAACAACGTCAAATTTATAATTAAAATGTATATTATAAGACCTCAGTTATGTTTATTTTTGTTGGACATGTCACATTATTATGTTTACTTTGTCCTATATTTAAAGTATGTTCTACTTTTTCAGTGGACGCGAGGTTATTAGACTAACAACATAAACAGATATATTATAATAAAACAGTAAAATTGTGAAAAAAAAAAAAAACGAAACCTAGATTTTAACATTTTTTAAAGCTAAATTTGAATGTATAATTTTGAACATAAAATTTGAGTTTATAATTTTGAACATAAAATTCTTAATCCTATTATGCTTAAGCAGATACAGGACAATTTCATAGTGAAAATGCAACTAACAACACAATCTTTTAAGTAGGCTAGTGTTGAAAATCGTTGCTAATGACATCCTATTTTTCATCTGAATATTCAGTACCTACCTTGAGCTCAGATTCTTAATGTTTTTTTTTTTTTAATTGGGAATGAATGATAGTATTTTTCAATTCTGTCTTCCCAACCGAAGGACAGAATTAGAGAAAAAACGAGTTATGCTGATTACAAATAACATGGAAAAAGGGCTTCCTGCCCTTTTTCACGACAGCTTACGTTTTTAAGATATTGTTGACTAACTATAGTGCCGCCGATACATCTCAGAGGTCTATGTATACCTATAAAGATGACATAAATATATGGATATTTACCTACCAGTGTTTATTTTTGTACAATATTATACCTCTTAAACAACAAAAGAGACGCTACAAAGAAATCAATATTTTCCTGCCAGAGACAGCGTCATGATTAAGCACAGTGATTAAGTATTATTAAATGAAGCAAGTACCCTTTGCAAGTAGCCTTTCAAATATTGGCATGAGGAAGACGGGGCCGTAGTAGGAATACTGCGCTATTTTGTGAACACGTAACCGTATGGTGCTGACGTCACATTTCAGTATGTGCATCCTTATTCCTTTATTAGACAGTTACATGGATTTACTGATTTCTGTCCATATACATATAATAATATTCTTTTAATTTGCAATTTTGAATAAAGTTACATTTTGAACCAGTTTTCTTTTAGTGAGACCGCTACCAGAAGCATATAATAATCGGCGTTATAATATTCCCACTGCTGGAACTCATCCCTCCTCTAGGAGAGGGAATTGGCCGCATTCCACCACGCGGGCCCAGTGCTTATTGGTATAATTATGTCCGCGAGTCCCTTAGAAATATATTTGGAGAAATTGATATAATAACTCTGCCCTCTCTTTATATTTTAGAAAGTATATTGTATGTACGTAAAAACTTAGGACTTTTTAAAATTAGAAGTGTTAATGTTTACATGACAAAAATACGCGTAGGAAACACGAAATCGTGTTACCTAAATGGAGACTAGCGAAGACCAGCAAGTCATTCCTTGTCAATAGTATACGCTTTTATAATAAGTTGCCCAAGTCCGTTATAGAACTTAGCGAGGGAAAGTTCAAAACGCATATTAAGCGTGTCCTAACCAAAAAAGCATATTACTAAGGTTAGAGACTACGTCGAAGACACGCTTGTTTGGCATTAACTGCTTCTGCACATGTGGCCCCCTGGTAACTCATTAACTGCATTATTGTGTAAACATGTCTATTAACTGCTCCATGTTTGTCTTATTTTATTTATTTACTCAAGCCATTGCTTTTGCAATATTTTTATATTATTCGGATCCCAATCACCTTAAATTCATTAAGTCGTGATTTTTTTTTGTGTTAACATCTCATTCGTTGATAAGTTTTATAATCGTTTTTTTGTTCTTATATTTATATAGCTTCTTTCGTATAATGTGAATGAGTGGGCACTGTAGACTACAGATTTTAATTACTACCTTTTTGAACCCAGTTTTTGACTAATTTTATCTTTATTGTGGTTTTGGGTGCAATATTGACTGGTCTACACTGTCCTCGCATAAGTGTCTGTATTGTAATATGGAAATGTTGTAAACCCAATAGTTTTTTGAAAAGAGTAACCATGGAGTTTCTTGCCGGTTCTTCTCCATAGGAAACGACCAATTTGGAACCGTGCACTAGTTTTCGACGTTTTATAAGTGCCCATGTAGGCCTATGTGAAATAAAAATATTTGACTTTGACTTTGACTTTTGTCAGATATCTTCAAGTTTTTGGTTCTAAGACATGTTGATTTCCTTACGAAATTTTCCTTCACCAATTTGAGATGAGTGATGATAAAACAAATTACTTACACAAAGTAATGCGTCTGGTTGGGTTTGAACCCGCTTCCTTCATACAACTCGTAAGTCGGGGCCGTTATTGCTGGGCCACCACTTTTTTTTAAGGTGGAACATTATCAGACTTTCTTCTCCCGCTCTTAGTTGGAGCGGGAGGACGTGTCAGACTTTTACTGGGTAAAACCCACTCCATTCCTTCTTTGCCTTCGTTCTAGGGTCCCGAGTTTCCCTTTCAGAAGCCAACCCACGGTCCCAGAGATTTCGAATCTGCTGGGCCCCTACGGGTTTGCTGACATCTCTTTGAGACTGGGGCACCACTGCTTTCCACCATCCACTACCAGTACCTGTACATATTTGTGCGAACAGTTCACAATGATACATGCTGCAATTAACAACCGAAATGAAACCGCAACTGGAGTGCTAGTGAATGATATGTGCGCAAATTAACTGACACACATTGTCGGACCTGTCTCTCTGGCAAAAGCGCGTTGAATTTTAGTGATATTAGGTCGACTTCGGTATTCTGAAGACATGTATACGATCCATTACTAATTGAGTCTAGCGATACCTCCCTCCATTACGAAATTGTCCCCAATTGGGACCTATATGTCGTAACCTATGTTATATTATAGTACAGACTATTAACAGTAGATTTTTCTATTTAGCTCTAGCTGTACGTGTTCTGGCGAACACGATGAAATGGGAGTGATGAACTTGACTCTTACTGGAAAGACTGCAATGGCAGAAGATAGAGATATAATATAGGAAAAGGGGAGAGTGGCCTTCGCCCAGCAGAGGAACACAATTGCCTAATTAGATGTCATGCTACAGAAAATTTTATTCTATCTAATCTATCTTCTTCTTCTTCTTCCTGCCCTTATCCCATATTACTTGGGGTCGGCGCAACACGTTTTCTTCTTCCATTCTGTCCTGTCGCCCGTCATCTAGCTATCACCAACTCCCTTTTCTTTCATATCAATCCTTACACAATCCATCCATCTTTTCTTTGGTCATTTGGTTTTCATCTCCATCCAATCAATCTAGATAGAATAAAAATTTAGATTAGATAGAATAATATTTTTTGTAGCACGACGACAAAAATCGAACTAAAAGTTAAAAAAAGAAAACATCATTATCACATCGTCAGCAAGAAATCTACTACAAAAGTAAGTATCTCGATAATACCCACAATAGCTGACAGCCTGCAAGACAACCACTCACAAAAAAAAAAAACACTTTTTTATTGACCCCTCTTTCATCATCCACCTAGCCTTTTCCCAACTATATTGGGGTCGACTTCCAGTCAAGCCGCATTTAGCTGAATACCAGTATTTTACGAGGAGCGGCTGCCTACCAGACCTCCACAACCCATTAACTGGGGTAATACGGTACTTCATGGCAAGACTGGAGTCAGATTTACTGGCTTCTGACTATCCGTAACGACTGCCAAAGATCTACAAATGACAGCCGGGACCTACGGCTTAACGTGCTTTCCGAGGCACGGAGGAAACGCGTTATGTTAAGATGGTCACCCATCCACAGACCAACCTAGGCAAGCGTTGCTTAACCTTGAAGATCGACCTGTGCGGCTGTTATTATCTAGCCACGAGCTCCTTTTATTGACCCCTCTTTTCTTTTTGAAAAGACTATTTAGGAACCACACTTAATTTCGGAAGGAGATTATAATTTCATGAAAGGAACTTTCTTAATGAAGTGCTAATTGAATTACGTAGGTCGTTAATAGGTTGTGACCGAGCGATGAAATGGTATCTCATAATTTGAAAAGATCAAATAGGGAAGCTGATTAGCCTAAAATTCTGATGTTTTGACCTTTGATGTGCTAAACGTTTTCCTGGTGGCTTCTGCTGTAGGAGGTAAATAGGTTATTTTGAGAAAAATAACTGTAGTATTAAATTGTAGTCATTTTTGATTTCCTGTTCTTTAGAATACATCCATATTGTGTGGCTACCCTTCAATCTGTGTAAACGGGTTAAGTCATTTGATGTTTTTATGGAATCACTTCTCCTGTTCTTAATTGGAACAGGAGGGTGTGGGGTAATGTTTAAATACCTCTCTCTTCCGCGTCTTGAACTAGACTACAAGGGCGATTTTTGTAAATCACTTCATACATCCAGTTCTTATACCCTAAATATTTTTTTTTGTAGGGTTACCCCGAAGAGCTTGTGGCTAGATAATAACAGCCGCACAGGTCGATCTTAAACTGGCCAGTAAATCTGCCTCCAGTCTTGCTATGAAGTACCGTGTTACCCCAGTTAATGGGTTTTGGAGGTCTGGTAGGCAGCCGCTCCTCGTAAAATACTGGTATTCAGCTAAATCCAGCTTGACTGGAAGCCGACCCCGATATAGTTGTGAGAAGGCTATAGGCAGATGATGATGAGTCACAAGTAAAAGAAAACTATGTCACTTCTAATTTCGCCCACAAAAAGAACACAGCAACGAAAACAGAGCTGGTACTCCTATAAGTACTAGGTACACTCGAACACAAAAGGTCAATCGATGCGGACTGCCGGATGCTTTATAAAGATTTGTATTAGTACATGAGGCATCCTTTGTACACTCATTGTGGAGCTAACAAAAGACTAACAGATGTACAATCGCGAACAGTGTGGCTTGTTAACGAAATGAACTCATTTCTGACTGGAGGAAATTGAACCGGATTTAGTTTGTTAGACTGTACTAATGTACTTTTAGATGCTGCACTTTTGTTCTAGATAGTACGGGTTTTGGTTTTTGTTTAATGAAACTCGAAACGTATGTCTTTAAAGAAAAAAGTAAAAGTATTTTCTGCGGGAATATTTGTGGGAATAAACACACGGGTGTGTAACGATTGACATAATAACAAAATATCTAACGTTCACTTGACATAATTTCAGTTAACATAATTTTGTTTAACATAACGATCAGTTGACATAATGAATTGTTGATATAATTTCATTTTACCTAATTTCATATGACATAATGAACATTTCCTATAATGCACATTTCACATAATATTCATTTAGCATATTATTCATTTACTATAATATTCATAATCTGTAAGTAACTTTTAATATAATTTAGATAATCACACCTGCTACCCTCAACTATTGTTACCAAGAGAAACTGGATGCAATCTGGACTTTAGAGCACTCCGACTCGGATAGGTTAGGTTAGAAGGGGCTGGCGGGGTCGTGTGAGCGAACGTAGCGAGCGAATAGACCCCGCCATCCCCTTCGTGGTTATTTTTTTATAAACCACCCAGAAGCAGGAGCCCCGCGAAGCGGGGCTCCGTCGACCAAGCCTACAATCGACCATGCATAGAATATTTTAAGGTTAGATTAAGTGCCATTTGAATTAGGCTAGAACACTGTGCCCATTAAACATTTTTATGTTAAAAGAATATTAGGTCAAATGAACGTTATATTAAAAGAATATTATACATATTAAAAATTATTTAAAATGAACGTTATACTAAATGTTATTATGTTAAATGAAACATTAGGTCATATGAATTTATGTCATTTGATATTATTTCATATGAAAATTATGTCATATGAACGTAAGTTCAAGTGAAATTAGAGCATTTGTTATTATGCCAAACATTACACACCCTAAACACACACAGGTATACTATATTATGTCATTCAAATACACACCCTGACACAATAATATTATACAGTCCCGTAAATTCCCACACTACGGTTAGCAACCCGCTAACCCTATAAAATAATGTAAAGTGATACAAGTTTATATCTTTTCTACTTCAGTAAAAATAACGGGAGGACTGTAAAAAAAATTAAGGCTAAAAAAAACAAGATAATTACGCTCTTTAAGCTAAGTTAAATTGCCGTTCAATTTTTTATTTATATTTAGGCCAATCTCCATAAATTTATTGAATATCTCCTTTGACAACGTGACATACCGGTAGCATAAGTAACTTAAAAACAAGAATGGGTTTTAGTCAATAGAAGTCTGACACGCCCTCCCGCTTCGCGCGGGAGAAGTCATTTTGATGATCTCTCACAGTAATAATAAAAAAATCGTCATCCCTAATAGAATGTCATAATAATAAATATATTCCTGCCTTCAGGGCATACAGATGGCTATGTATTCAAAAATGATTGCAATTTGTCATTCAAATCATTGTTTATTATTCGATAAACTGAAAACAATAGCTAACACAGCTTCGACAGCTCATTTGAATTGATTAATGACATGAAATCCGAAACCGGCGCTGGATGTCATAACGATATTAGATTACTACTAGCATTACATATCGGCTATTGCTGGATATTTCATGTTAAGTTCATGACATGTATTATACTATAAATAGTCACCTATTTGATTGGGCATCTTAGCAATAGCATAATCAGCTTTATAATGTTCCCACTGCTGGGATACAGGCCTCCTTTCTCCAGGACATGGAATGGACCTGTAATCCAACATGCGGGCCCAGTGCGGATTGGTGGATGTCACATGTCTTGGAATTTTGGTTCTAGAACATGTCGATTTCCTGTTCAGATTCCCCAGCCACACATTGCGGGCCTCCAACTTGGCCCGCTTTACCTCTGTTCGGAGGGTGCGCCTTGCCGCTCTGTACCCCTCGTAAAGCTCCGCTTCTCTGGCCTCCGCATCCGGCGGGCGGGTTCGGCGCCTGCGGAACCTGGTGTACCGGCGCGCGGCGCCGCGCAGCGGTGCACGCCTCGCGCAGAGCCGCAATCTCCGGCGACCACCAGTACACCTGGCGCCGAGCACGTCTTGGATGGACTCGGGGCATCGCCTCGTCGCAGATTTGCGACATGGCCTCCTGGAACCACTCTGCCTCAGGGTCAATTTCGACAGGCCTGTCCGGTGCTTGCACCCAGGCCTGTACCCTCGCGGCTTCCAGGAGATCCTCACGATGATGACAGTGATGAAATATGTTACACAAAGTAATGGCTGGGTTTGAAACAGCGACCTGCAACTTGTAAGTTTAGCAGTTACCTCCGGTCCTCTATTCTTCCCCACTCCTATAAGTTAGACCGATGACTTGGTGAGGGTCGTGGAAATCCCATGGATGTAACACCTCCAAGACCAGTTGTGGTAACGCGTGGGAGTGGACTATGTCCAAGGTGGACGTCTTTCAGGTGAAATGATGATGATTATGAAGGGGTTGCAACTGTGCGTTTTTTACTTCATCATCACTGCTCTCAATGCGATACCACAGAAAAATCGGTAGAATGGTTCCAAAGTCTATAACGGCCATCTTTGGACATCATCTCAGCCGAAAGACGTCCACTGGTGGACGAAAGTGGTTGGACGTGCAAGCCATAGGCCGCCCCCAAACGTCGCCTCAACGACTGATAGGATCAGCGTCATCTTTAAACAAATAGAAACAATTATTGTGTTATATTAATAAAGCAATAGATAGTTAGCCAACACTACTAAAATCAGATCAGGATACTAACCTACTGCCGGGCAAAGATCTCCTTTGATTTGTTTCATTATTTCCGTTACTTGTTTATTCAACGAGTCAGCATAATTTGCTAATTACTTAGGACTTTATTGGGCTGCCTTCAAGGAATCGCTTGGCTCAGTTTACTTAATTAACCCGGCAGTGATAGTGTGGATTACAATGGTAATCCCGATGGATTGGTATTGTAAGCCATACGCCGACAAAACTATTACTAGTGTATACTGTAATCCTACAATAACAGTCACAATAGTATCAATTTACTGAAGATCTTGTGTATTAGACTATAGCTTCTGCCAGCAGCTTCGCCACGCAAACGTAACGCTCGAAAACCCTTTTTTTTTCAAGTGGGGTATCATCAGAATGACTTCTCCCGCTCTTGGGTGAAACAAGAGAAGTCATTGTGTTAGACTTTAACTGACTATACACGACCCCGTTCCTTCTTTGCCTTCGTTCTGGGGACACGGGCTTACCTTTCGGAATATCCGTGTCCCCAGAGGCTTCGACCCTGCTGGGCCCCTACAAGCGCTCGAACACCTGAGCTGATTAATTACGTTGAAAACACATAGATTGACCATGTTCTGGAATACCAAGAGTAAGAATTATTCTGCCCAAATGGACGCACAATAAAATACATCAATTTGTCAGGTCATATGTGGACCGGGCATAACTGTATGTTACATAGACACTAGACATGTTTGTCTAGTGTCTATATACCTCCTCAGGTCAGTTGTCCTCAGTCAGGTGTTTCCTCAGGTCAATTTTCTACTTTCACACAAGCAAAAGCGCTAGCAGCAGCTTAAAGGTAGGGTTACACGCGCGCCTCAAAGAGATGTCAGCAAAACTCTAGGGACCCAGCAGGGTCCAAGCCTCTGGGGCCATGGGTTTGCTGCTGAAAGGAAAACCTAGAATTTTAGAACGAACGTAAAGAAGGAACAGATCAGCAAAAGTCTGACACGCCCTCCCACTTCACCCAAGAGCGGGACAAGTCATTTTGATGATTTTCCACCTAAAAAAGGCAGCTAGTAGGTAGGTTAAAAGCAAAATAAACCTGATTGATTATAAATTCTAGTTTGACTTTCAAAGATATATTTTCGAACTGTTTGGGGTTGATCGTGGGGTTCGAGTGCTCACAAGTTGTATAAAGATCTGTCGAAACTACTTGTTGATACTTCGCGTGACCTAAGGGCTTAAACTTCGAACAGAGGATAAGCATTGCCATAAAGCGTGGCAATGCCGCCAGTGTTTTGTCTCATAACCATGCAGTCGACAGAGATATGGAGGAGTTTTTTATGCCTTATTTTAATGTTTTTATTTAGTTGTAATAAATTTAGGGTTTTTTGTTTATTCTACTTTAATTATAGTTAGTTAAGTATTTTTAATTGTAAATTATCCGCCAGACGTTTTTTAAAAATAGATGTCATTTGGTCTTTGTCTTTCGAACACCGTCCGATACAGGGTTAATATATAAACAAGTTTACTTTCAAGTCAAAGCCCATACAATATTTCCTAGAAGCTTTTCTTCATTATTTAAAGAAAAACTTCTAGGTAATATTGTGAGGCCGAGGTGAAACAGTAGAATTAACGTCGCGTCGTCATTTTAAGGATCCAGCGGAGATCGCTCGCTACTTCGAGTTGAGATGAAAATAAAATACGTTCACGGTATATTGCTATCTTTGTTTGGCAAAAACAAATGCGAAATTGCATATGTGTGTGTACGTGTGAGTTGGACAATCTTCACAGCATAATATGGAACAGTTTTGAACTTGACAAAATAATTCCATCAAAAACACAGCTTGTAAAAAACTCAAGTCTCGCAACACTACTCTTCTACCGTAAAAATATGTGAGATCCATATTATACCAAGTCAAAATATCTTGTATGTTTTAAATAAATGAATTTAGCTTTGTAATCGCATGAAAACACAATGTATCTCAAAAGTAATTAAGTAAATCGTTTAGTGCGATTACCAAGTCAAATCTTAAAAATGTAACTTTGTAATCCTATACATTTATATGGGATTACTAAGTTATATATGCAGTTGGTGTATCTAGAAAACTAGGCCGAAATTGCAAAATATTTTAGTTTTCCCTTGGTTTGTACAGTAAACACTAATTGTAATCAAAATTTGAAACTTTTTATGTTCGTTCAGTCAGTGAGTGACAAAATTTAGAAACTTTGATAAGAAAATTTAATGAGATTTGAAATATATCGTCTTTTTAAGAAGCCTGCTTGATCTAGTTTCGTCCACAACAAATTTATAAGAGGTTGAAAATGGCTCTAAATGTTTCGAGAAAAGGATGCCACATTTTTATAATTGAATTAAATTGAATTAATTATAATTGAATCAAATTTACATCATATTTTTGGATTATATAACTATAGATACATAACATATAAAATAGATAAAGAAAAAGAAAATAAACTACAAGAATGAAGAACAAATATTCTAATAAAGTTGAAAATGTACCCGATGACAGTACCTGCTGTCATAAAAATGAAAAAGTGAAAATGTGGAAATTGTGATTGCGAGAATGTTGACGAGGGCCGCAGCACGACGTGCACGCCCACCACCTCCGGCCTCGTCGCTCAGCTCCGCCTCGCCGCCGCCGGAACCCAGCCCCATCGTGAGTGCTGTGACACCGGCCGCGGCAGTTGCGTCGAGCTCCAGCGACGAGTACTACTCGCCGCCGACGACACCACCACCTGCGCGTCGACGGGGAGGACGCCGGCCACCGGCAGGCTTAGGACCTCGAGGCCCACCGGCCTCTGACAGGGTCCCAGCTACCGGTGGAAGTGTGCAGCGCATGCGATGGACACGATCCATGAACGAAAACGTCATGCGCTCATACTACGGGGCTACAGAGGGGGGAACTAACCTGACTGCGTACCGTGGTCGGATGCTCTCTCTGTTTCAGGTGCTTGAGCCAGCTGTCAACGTTTCGGACCAACGACTGTCGGATCAGGTACGGGTCATCCAGCGTAACCGTATGTTGGATGATGCCGTGCTTGATAGACTACGGCTCGAATCACGGAGTAGTCGTGTCTCACAAGCTGTACCTCCGGCCGCGGTGCAATCTCAATCTGGTGTGTCACCGCGACCCGACCAGGGCAGTGAAGATGTTGATGACGCGACTATACCCGTGAGTACCCAGTGCAACGAACAATTGAGGAGCGCTTTGGAGGATGCATTCCGGGAGTACCGCTCCACTCCGCCTGGGCTTAGACCTCGTCTACCTCGCTTGCCCATGCACAAGAAAAATAGGGCGCTGGTGTGTGCTCTAGATTCGCAGCTATCAAACTGTTTTGATAGCAGCAAAGACCTTACTGATACTCACTCGATCTTGTACTGCGCGGCTGTAGCGGCATGTCGTGTAGCTCATGTCAAATTTCCAAATAGTGACAGAGCTGCACGGCCAGCTGTACCAGCTTGGCAGAGCAGGATCGAGCGTCGTATCGGTGAGGCTAGAGCACTCATCGGCAAGCTTATCTGCTTCAGGGAGGGCAACACTCGCCCTAGGGTGATGCGTTTTGTGAGGCGGGCATTCTCGGGGACTGATATTGGTCCTCGAGATTATCTGCCCTACATCACAGAGCGTATCGACTTCCTGAAGCAGAAAATCTATGCATGGGCGAGCCGTATTCGGCGGTACAAGCGGCGAGTGGAGCGATACACCCAGAATCGCACGTTCCAAAGCAACGAAAGGTGGGTTTACAGGGCTTGGGAGCGACCGGTCCAAGGTGTGATTGATACTCACCCACCGGATGATGACGCCATGAGTTCATTTTGGCGCAACATCTGGTCAGTGCCTGTCAGTCACACCGAGGGTGATTGGATGCAGGAAGTCGAGCGCGCGTGTGATCTTGTGCCAGAAATGGGGGCAATTACCATCAGCCCCCAAGATGTAGCTCGTGCAGTCCGTCCGTTGCCTAACTGGAAATCTCCAGGGCCGGACGGGCTGCACAACTTCTGGATCAAATGGTTCACAGGATCGCATGCTCGCTTGGCTTCTCAGTTCCAGTCTGCCCTAGAGTCAGGAGTGCTACCCGAGTTCCTAACGACAGGAATAACCCACCTGCTCCATAAATCAGGTAGTACCACGGAACCTAAAAATTATAGACCGATCACGTGCTTACCGACGGTCTATAAAGTTCTTACATCCATCCTGAGAGCCAAAATCAATAGTCATATTGAGACAAACTCCATCATGTCTGCTTCTCAGAATGGATGTAGGAACGGGTCCCGTGGTACTAAGGAGCTGCTCCTCATAGATGTTGCCATTAGCCAACAGGTTCGTCGTTTTCGAAAGGATATGTCGACATGTTGGATAGATTATAAGAAGGCCTATGACTCAGTGCCGCATACATGGCTCATGAGGGTGCTGGAGCTGTATAAAGTTGATGCAACTCTGCGCACCTTCTTGATGTCGTGTATGCGGCAGTGGAGAACGGTTCTTCACTATCCAGGATGTCGACAAATCCAAGAGAATGGTGAACCGATAAGGATCGAGCGTGGCATATTCCAGGGCGATAGTCTGAGTCCACTGTGGTTTTGTCTAGCCTTGAACCCACTCAGCACATTGCTGGAGGGTTCGGGCTTAGGCTTTCGGTTGAAAAGAGGTGGTCAGGTCATATCTCACCTCCTTTACATGGACGACCTGAAACTCTTTGCCCCCAACAACTTGCAACTGATGGAGCTACTGAAGGTAACTGAAACCTTCAGTAGTGCCATCAGGATGGAATTTGGTGTGGACAAATGTGCAGTCATGCATGTAAAGCGAGGGGAGATTGTGGAATCCGTGGGAACCCAACTCTCGGATTCCATACACCTTAGATCCCTCTGTTCAACCGAAACTTACAAGTATTTGGGTATGTCGGAAGCGTTAGGCATCAATGCTGCTGACGTGAAGCGATCGTTGAAGGAGCGCTTCTTTGGCCGCCTGAATAAAGTACTGAATAGTCTTTTATCAGGCGGGAACAAGGTGCGCGCCTTCAACGGTTGGGTCATGCCGGTATTGATGTACTCTTTCGGCATACTTAAATGGACTCAGACGGAACTCGACGCCCTGGATAGGAGGGTCCGTTCACTACTTACTGCAAACCGGATGCATCACCCACGGTCATCGGTGATGAGGCTGTATATCCCGCGGAAGTGTGGGGGTCGTGGCTTTTTAAATGCCAAGACCCTGCATAACCGCGAGATATGCAGTCTCAGGGAATATTTCCTGGCTGTGGACGTGGGTATGCATCGCGCTGTAGTGGCGGTGGACAAGGGCCTAACCCCGCTCTCCTTGGCTAAGGAGAACTGGTGCAAACCAATAGTACTGGATACTAATGACCGCAGGGAAGTATGGCAGAGTAAGGAGCTTCACGGACGCTTTTACCGGGCCTTACATGGGCCCGATGTTGATCTATTAGCGTCCGTATCCTGGTTACGCTTCGGTGATCTTTTTGGAGAAACCGAAGGTTTTGTCTTTGCAATTATGGATGAAGTTATGATGACGAACAACTACCGGAAATACATTGTGAAGGATGGTACGGTTGACATCTGTCGGGCATGCCACCTGCCCGGAGAATCAATCCGACACATAATTTCTGGGTGTTCTCATCTTGCTAACGGAGACTATTTGCATAGACACAACCTCGTGGCCAGGATTATCCACCAGCAACTTGCTCTTAAATACAATCTTGTGGAGTCAGAAGTACCGTACTATAGGTATGTGCCCGACCCAGTTCTTGACAATGGCAATATCACGTTGTATTGGGATCGATCTATCATCACTGATAGGACTATTGTTGCCAATAAGCCTGACATAGTGGTGATAGATCGAACAGAGCGTCGCACAATGATTGTTGATATAGCGGTCCCTCATGACGAGAACCTCGTGAAAGCTGAGAAGGAAAAGCAATCTAAGTATCTTGACTTAGCTCGCGAGGTTGTCGACATGTGGGAAGTGGACACAGCAATCATTGTGCCGATAGTCGTGACGGCCAATGGCTTAATAGCCAAGAGCCTCGACGAACACCTGAGGAGGCTCTCGTTAGGCAGCTGGATCAAGGGTTTGATCCAGAAAGCAGCACTCTTGGACACGGCGCGTATTGTCCGGAGGTTCCTCTCTCAGGAGCCCTGATCGCCGGTAACTTGGACCCTGTTCCCGATGCCGGTGGGCCACTATTTTTTATATTTTTAAATGTTTTTTTTTTAAGATTTTGTAAAAATATTTAAAAATGTATAAAATATGTATCAATGAAAAATAAATGAAATAATAATAAGATTTTAATTCAGACAACAGTCCATAATTGTTAGTAATACAAAGAACCTTATAAAACTATTGTTAGTAAATACAGAGACAATCACAATCACAAGGCGGCACCGCACAGTAGCGCCAGTTTATGCCAGGCCCTGGACGCGACCACCCTGGACGTGTTTGTTCCACCCTGGCACATATTTATGTTTTCTGGTCACAGGACCGACATAACTGTCTGCCGCCGCCTTACTAAGTATTAGTACAATATCACTATATACTTGCTTTAAAATTTGCTTATGATTTTCATTATAACAACAGTGGTCGGCGCAGTGAGTAAACTCGACAGGAAAATTAATATTTCTCAATTGCGAGTGACAACTTTCAAAAAACTTTCTGATTTGTTCACTGTTTCTGTCCCCCCAAATGACTTTATTACATTCATCATTAGTCGTAATATTTTTCGGCCTAATCAATTTTAAGTCACACTCAATTAACAAAGGATAATGATCAGACCAGTAAACATCATGGGCAACAGACACTTTACACACTGAACGTCTCGCCGCACTGGTCGTCACACAGTGATCGAGCCAGCGCAGACAGCCGTGCGCCTCACTCACAAACGTATAAGTGTCTATAGGTAGCACGTCCATATCTACGCACGACCATGATTGCTCGCAACAAAAGTTTATTAGTTCACTTGAAAATAACTCACCTGGGTGGGCATTAAAGTCCCCAAGCACAAAAACAGACTCCACGCCATTATTTTCAATTATAGCGTTAACTTCGCTAAGACAATTCGTGAACTCAATTAAATTATCGACACTCGCAGTGGGCATGTACACTGATATTACTATAACTGACCTGTCACTGTGCACCACTTTAATGGCCGCTATTCGCACATTATCACACGGTAGCACTGTAACGCACGGGAACGCAGACTTCCTCCAGAGCAGGGCCACGCCGCCGTGCGGCCTGCCTCTTAACACCCCCGCTGTCGTATCCACGGCTGAGGTGCCGGTGAACTCAAACTCGTCGTCAATCGTACCAAGAAATGGAACGTCGTGCGGCAACAACCAAGTTTCTTGAAGAGCGATTATATCGGATGTCCTGCACAGCTTCCGTATGCAATCCGCCGACCTCACAACATTCTTGCAATTGAAGCTAATAAGTTTCATTGGTGTACTATCCATTTGCTACATTAGGTTTTGTCTTGAAGTTCACAAAACGACGATACGCGACGCCTGCTGGCCAGAAATCATCGTTAAGAAATATTTCCAAATTTTGTTTTGGTACTAATACTTTGTACGCATCATACGGTTTTGGTAATTTCATAGTCATCTTTTCTATGTGTACAGCAACATCAGTTTTACCGGCAACATAACTTAAAATGTCACACACGGGCACCTCCTTCGCCACATTATAAATATAAATGGGAATTTTTATATCCGCAGCTTTGAAGTTCGCATTTGGGCTCAATACGGCCTTCCCTCTGTTTGCAATAAAGCGATTCTTTAACCGTTTCCTCTGTACTAAGGTCCATTCTTTGCCTACTTCGGGTTTTTTCCACTCGCCAACGCGCACAACTTCGGCCATCGATTTCTTTTTCTCGAAAATGGCACTGTTTCCGTTCGGAACAGCCGTGTGTCCCAACTCGCTGTGTACGTCGATCGCAGCTGATTGCGCGTGAGTCATCGGCACGGCCTCGCCACCGGCCGTTGCTGTACAGCGAATATCACTCTCATCAGAAGTTTCACACCTACCCTCATTTTTGGAAAAAGATTGAGTGATGTCCCGATAACTGCTATCAGTGCGTACCTCGCCAGGATTTCCGCATGAAGAGTCATGCTCTGCATCCATGTATGCAAGTCCCCTAGGACCGCTACAGTAGTCGTCGTGACTATTCAGCAGAAAACCACCCCGTTTAATGTTAACATTTCTGGCGGTACTTGTGAAGTTGTTCACTATTGATGCCTTTTTTAAATTTTCAAGATCAGACCTAACTGTATCTAGGTTTTCTTTCGTCGCATACAGTTCTTTGATTTGGTTCATCTCCTGCTGCATACGCACCAAATCCTTTAAGATCCGAGTGACGTCAACATGATCGAAAAGTACTGGCGGCAGCTTGTGAAGATCACGGGCCACAAACACCGGTAAGACCTCAGGGTCGGTCTCCTTCAGCATGCAGATGATGTCATCTATTTCACGGAGCTTCTTCCCGTCTCTCTTCCGTACCTTCTTACGCTTCTCCGGGGGTAAGCATTCGCCCAAAAGAATCTTCGCACTGAGAATATCCTCGTCAGAGAACGCACTCACACAAATCTGACTAATGCTTTCCTCGTTCATCACATCGACTTTATTACACACAAAGGCTAGAACTTCGTTGATAACGATATTGCAACTGGCACATTTTAACATTTTAGAGGCCATGGTTGGTCTCACGCGTCCGTGCGACAGCGCGTGCGCGTCGCGACTGATGATTTTTGCGTGACTTGGTGGGTTCACACTACCGTGCCCCCAGATTACCTATGCTTCATTGAAGAAATAGGGTCGTCACTTTTAATGTTATCCTAAAAATATATTTAATGCAAAAAAAGTGTTCTGTAGTGATCAATTAATCTATCGAATGGAAATCAATAATATTTTTATTTTACGTGGGCCTACATGGACACTTATGAAACGTCAGAATCTAGTGCGTAGTTCCAATTCGTCGTTTCCTATTGAGAAGAACCGGCAAGAAACTTCATGGTTACTCTTTTCAAAAAAATATTGGGTTTACAATATTTCCATACTACTTCGTTCCGCCACTTCGTTCGCGTGGATGACAAAACTTATCAATAAGTTTTTAGTGTAGTACCTTCACTTCTATGTATATCAATAAATAAGCAAAATGCCTAAAAAATAATATCTACATAATTATACGAATGACTAATCTTACCTAAGAATACTAAAATACCTTACGTTACCTACACACTATCAAGTAGGTATACTACCTACACTTGAAATTAAAATCTATACGGTCTGCGCCCTATAAAAGTAAACCTAAGTACCTACCTAATTAAAAAAAAAATGAGTTCGGCTGACTTTTTTTGATATTTTCAATGTACAGAATTTATACTTCTACAAATTTATTATAAGTATAGATTACAATATTAACAGACAGATTAAGATTGATAACCAAAAGTACAATAAAAATAATATTTATCAAAAAGCTGTCGAAATAGTAGTAATCAAATCGTAGTCTAGTGTTCCCACATTCACACCATAAGAGAGAATATAAATATAAGAAAAAAGAACAAACCTATTAACATGAGATGTAACTATCAAAAATAAATCACGACTTAATTAATCTATGGTGATTAAAATCTAAATAATATAAGAAACAAACGCTCGCAAACCGCTTGTGCGATATGACCCCTACGCTAGTGTGAATGCCTATAGGAGGGGAACCGATTTTCTAGAGGCGTAACTACAAATTTTCAGTTTTCAGACTTTTCCCTATATTTGCTATAAGACCTTTTTTATGCCAAATTTCATGATTCTAGGTCATCGGGAAGTACCCTATAAATTTTGATTACTTAGAGAGTATCAAAACGTACGTTTTTTGCGGGAGGTACGGAACCCTTAAAACGAAACGATAATTGTTGAAAAGTTTTATAGGAAATGAATTTCGATCAAATATTTTTCGAACCTATGATAAGTAGGTAACCCTGTAGGAGCGACACACACGCAAGGACTTTGTGTACCCTGGAATGATTACGAAGTAATATCACACAATCTGAAGTGTACTTCATTTTCATTGCCATTAAGTTCATATTTTTGTTTGACAAGCAAAAAGGAAAAAATGTACCCAGCAAGACGGAGCATAGAAAGAGGTAGCGTGTCCCTCTCTTACTCGTCTATGGACACCATGGTAGAAAGAGATAAGATACCCTTTTGTGAGTACGTTTTTGAGGTTGACGTAATCAATCCAGATAGTATAAATCATTCTGAGACACACTGACTGAGGTAATGTCATTCCCACACACTGACATTTGCCTGCTGCGATAGCAATAAAAACTATTGAAAATTTGGGAGAAATTTGGATGTGTACCGTAATACCAAAAATGATGAATGAAAAATTAATGATTTTCCAATTTCTTTTCGTTTCTTTATAACTTGATAATAATATCTGTGTTCCTACGGAGAGATATCTTGAAGTATTGTTGTTTATAATATAGAAAAAAACAAATAAAAACATGACATTTTCGGTGTAAAAATGTGCAAAATTAAATTCGCTTAAATTTCGTTTGGGGTAAGTTTTTCAACAGAAAGACGACGTAGGAACCTAGATAATTATTGTCTGAATCCGAATAACATCATATTATGGTGTAAATATGCTTAAACTGCAAATGATTTTGGTATTACGTTTGTATGGAAAATTGACACTTCGCGCCAGCCTTAATATTATTATTGTGATAGAGTGCTGTTGTTTATTTACAAAAGTTTAATAATAATTAAAATTGAAATGTTTTCTATGAACTGCTTAGTACTTCTTTTTCAACGATCATTTAACTGAATTTAAATGCTAAAATAAAAAAAAAATTGTAAGTTATAAATAAAGTAGTGTAAACTAATGTGTGTGGGTGTGTGTGTGTGTGTGTAGTGAATTGTAGTTATTTTTATTTTATTTTGTTTTTGGTACTAACACTATTATGGATATGGATGTCCGAAATAAAGTTATTCTATTCTATTCTATAAATCATAACATATACAGAGTAGTAATCCTTATTCAACTATGATGTCAGAGCTGCAAAAGCTTTTAAACCAGGATTTAAAAAATAAATAAAAGAGACTAAAAATCTATTCACACAGTGAAATGTTTTCAGCTTTCGGAATAAATCCAACGAAGGGTCTTCACCGCAAACGGTTGCGTAATTGAATTAAGGGATGTTCCGTATCCACCCTTTATTTGTCTTCAGAATTAAACGACCCCGCTCAAGGATATCCCTGTTTACCTATCCATAGGTGTTAGTGCAATTTAACGAGGGAGACCCCTCACTGTCTCCTCAGGGATGTGGCCTAACAAGCGTTGTATGGAGAAGGTTCCGGGGTGGTATTTTAGGAGGTGTGCTGATGGTAATCATCGGGGTGGTGTTACTAAGGTAAAAATCCCACACTCTCTGGTATTTTCCCGAAAAATCCGGGAAAAGAAAAAAATAGGTGTTAGTGTAATTTTACCTGTGCCGATGTTCTTTTTAGTCAAATGATGGAATAAAATGATCAACCAGGACTTTTTAGTATTTATTTTTATTCAATATTATATAATAATCCAGCTTCTGCCAGCGACTTCACTTGCGAAAAAGTAAGTTTCTCCATACAAACTTTGGTAAATTATAAGGGAACATTATAAGGTTGACTATGCATTATATTATGACTATAACTACTAAAACACGTGAAGGAAAGGTGCATATCAAGTTAATTAATTTAATCTTTCGAGTACCGTAATTAGAGACATAATAGAAAAACAATAAAGTGTGCGGACGCCGGCGCGCGGCGTCCACTCGGGACTCAACAGATTAATATACCTACCTATAATATTATGAAGAATCCAATTATTACACATCCCGTTGAAACCTTAATTAGGTGCTTTATCTTATAAAAGCTTTATCAGCTTATAGTCCTTTATTTAATAGAAAATAATATTTAGCAACGAAGGGGCGTAACAACAACAACATAATCCTTCCACAGGCTTAGCAAGTATTTCACATAAATATTTTCGTAAAGACAAAATAATATGGAGACTCCAATAAACAAATACTCAGTTGAAATTTCAATTTTTTATATCTTATAAGTTATCTTAACCTATCACATACCCGCGCAACGAAACAATAGTAAAACAACGGTCTCATGCGACCGGTCGGGGTAAGGTGGGCGCGACGTTAGAATTATCCATACAAACGTAATACCAAAATCATTTGCAATTTAAGCATATTTACACCATAATATGATGTTATTCGAATTCAGACAATAATTATCTAGGTTCCTACATCGTCTTTTTGTTGAAAAACTTACCCCAATCGAAAGGAGACAATTTCTTTTGTTTGGGGAATAGGCCCTCTACAAATTGTGGCGTATAGCAATGAAATGCACGTTAGTTTATTCCTTACAATCTATAGATTACAGTGGTGATATTAGCAAAACTTTATGAAACCGGAATACTGTGAAATACGACGGTCAAAACATGACTCTCATAATAACTTAAAATCTCACAAGAGCTATTATCTTATGAGTGGATAGGTCTCCTTGGTATTTTAAGTCAAAATAGTGCACTTTTCAATAATATATAGTATAAAACAAAGTCACGTCTGTACTACGTGACAGATTTTGATGTGATTTTTTTCATTTCGAAATAGCGCGGTTTTTGCCGGCCAATACTGTAAATCTAAAATAATAAGGTGATGTGTTATAAGCTGGTTGGAAAAAAAAACACATTATAGGTACATCACAAGAAATATTATTACTGTTTATCTCTTAAAAGCAGTATTTCATCTAAAAAACCGGGCAAGTGCGAGTCGGACTCGCGCACTGAGGGTTCCGTACCAACTTACCTATGGAAACAATTCAATTCTCGAATCGAGTCTTGAAGATTAAAAAAAAAAACTTATGACGTAACTAAAAACTTTCAGTTTTCAGAATTTATTCTATATTTGTGCTAAAATTACCATGCTTTGTACCATAATTTCAAGATTCTAGGTCAACGGGAAGTACCATATGAATTTTGATTCCTTTGACAGTGTCGAAATGTACGTTTTTGCAACATAAACGGGCGTATCTTCTTTTTCCGTCAACTTACGAGTACAAGTTTGATATTTACACAGCTTCAAGGGACCACGGACTTGAGTATATAGTTTTAATTTCAACTTGATACCTTCACGCGTTCTCGAGATAAAGGGTCTTGACAGACAGACAGACAGGCAGACGGACAACCAAGTGATGATATAAGGGTTCCGTATTTTCATTTAGAGGTACGGAACCCTAAAAAGATGCAGGTGGCTCAACCTCACCTTGATGCCGTGCCCAAGATAAATACCACACTATACACATCACATGTGCACAGCAACCAACTGCGAGTTTGCCCACTTAAAAATTACAACAGTATCCAGCAAGAGCAGCTCTATTGTTAGTAATTGATGGAGTGGTGTCAACTAATATATAAATATAATGAGTTTTCTTACTTGTGTGCCTTAATTGTATCCTACCTTGTAGGAGATAATTATTTGGACCATAATCATGGACAGATACCTCGATTTTGAATTGTCCGGAGGCCCTCCATAGTATGAACGAGATTGTTTGATTTGATAAATTCCTAGAGAAAATAGAATTAGGTCCTGGAATGACAATTGAGGAAAATCATCCAGCTCTAGAAGGTTGAAGGTTGCTGCTGGGTGTGGAAACTGGAAGACAGAGTATCTGCAACGCGCTATTAATTACGTTTTGTCCCACGGTGATTTGAAAATAAACCTAAAAACGCTCCTAACAAGCATTTTTTGCCGTAATACTATTTTACTATTATTTCATTATTCCGGTTACGTATCGATATAATTTTTGGTCAGTTAATTATAACAAGATGGTCACTTTTTTCATGTGCAATATCATTAATAAACATTACCGTTTAACAGTGGGCCGAAAAAAAATTGTCTCCTTTAAGCGAATTTAAATTTGCACATTTTCACAGCGAAAATGTCATGATTTTTTTTGTTTTTTCTATATTATAAACAACAATATTTCAAAATATCTTTTCGTAGGAACACAGATATTATTATCAAGTTATAAATACTCGAAACAATATTGGATATACATTAATTTTTCATTCATCAGTTTTGGTATTACGGAACCTCTCCCAAATTTCCAATAGTTTGTATTGCTATCACAGCAAGCAACTGTCAGTGTGCGGATGATGACTTTACTCCAGTCGGTGTGTCCAAGAATTGTTTATACTATCTGGATTGCTTCCACCAACCTCAAAAACGTATTTTATTTCGTCTCAACTCGAGATAGCGCGCGGTCTCCGCAGGCCTTTATTTGAGCTTTTAAATTATTAATAAAAAGATAAATAATCAATGTACAACAAGTTATTTATTTTATCTATAACACGAATTTACAATATTATTTAAATATCGCCTTGAAAGACGGATCATAGCTGTCAGCTAGCAATTTAACTGGATTGCCGATAGAAGGTTAAAACAAATTAAAACTACATATGATTTAAGTAAATAAGCACGTATATAACTACAGAAATATATTTGTTAAAATTTTCGAACCCAAATTAAAAGGATACCTAATTAATTTATTCACCTATCTGTAGAACCTACCTTTATTGAATTATCCAATCCAGACTCATCCAATTTCGACGAGAGAAAAGCAAACATTCTATCTGAACCAATGTTCCGTAATTGAATAAAGAAGGAAAATGTACGAAGTAATCGACACCCTTTTGATAAATGCTTTTAACTCGGTTGCCACAGTATAGTTCAGTAAGTCCAGTCGGCTCTATACACTGAGCGAAAACAGACAAAACCGGACAAGTGCAAAGTTTCTATAGGAAGTAAACAACATTCCACGCCTTTCATCATCTACCTAGCCTTTTTCCCAACTATATTGGGGTCGGCTTCCAGTCAAGCCGGATTTAGCTGAATACCAGTATTTTACGAGGAGCGGCTGCCTACCAGACGTCCACAACCCATTAACTGAGGTAACACGGTACTTCATGGCAAGACTGGAGTCAGATTTACTGGCTTCTGACTATTCGTAAAGATTGCGAAAGATCTACAAATGACAGCCGGGACCTACGTGGCTTGACGTGCTTTCCGAGGCACGAAGGAAACTCGGTATGAACAACACACGCGTTTATCAATTTAAAAAGTTAACGTTTTTAGTCTGTGGTCCACTAGTGACTTCTTTTGTTTCCGTTCACACTCGAGTAGCTTTGTAGTTTATAGTTATTGTATTGTATTATACAATGTGGAGATGACAATCACGACATAGTAAAGAACAAAGTCGCTTCCCGCTGGCTGTCCCTATTATACTGGGTGTAAGGGACAGCCCTCCACTAACTTTAAGGGCTTGCTCAGTAGACGAATCTGAACATCTTCCCACAATTTTTTTTTCAGAAAACATATGTTACTCTTCTATATTATGCTAATATAGAAGAGTAACATAAGAAAACCGTAAAAAATCCCATACATTTGTTTGCACAAGTCGACAAAATGTATGGGACTGTATTTTTTTTTCGTTACTGTGTTGGTCCGATACTAAAAGTTATTCATTATGATGAATATTGTCAGTGTTTTCATTTATAGTTGTATTGTCGTCCCCACCTAGTATTGTTTTTTTTTTAAATGTTATAAACTAGTGCTTGACTGCGATCTCACCTGATGGTAAGTAGTGATGCAATCGTTGGTGAGGCGCACTAGCTTATTAAGAGCCTATTCACTCTAGCCTATTACCTCGCAACATTAAAACAGTTACTAATTCTAATTTGAATATTCTTTAGATCACGTATCTTGTACATAATATGTCCATGTGTGCTTTCGCCAGTTTGAAGGCACGTATGCCTTCGTGAGTCACGTACGTCGCCAAACGTGTCTTGTAAAGATATCCTACAGGGTTTTTTTATTAAGGTGAGAAATCAACTTACCACTCCAGAGCGGAGAGTACCTGACTTTTACGGACTAAAACCATATTTATGTTCTTTTTTTTGCATAGCGTTCCAGGGCCCTGGGGATTTCTTTCCGAAGTTAACCCATGGTCCCACAAGGTTTTGGCTCTGCTTGGCCCAGACTACGGGTTTTCTGATATCTCTTAGAGGCGTGCATAGAACACTACGCGCCGTCAATGTAGCGGGCTCGGTCTGGATGGTAACCGAGCGGCCGAACAACGAGCTACCCATTGCTTGTCGCCCTCAAGCGGAAGATATAAAACCAAGATTATTATTTTCAATAAATAAACAAAAAAAAATTCGATCTGTAAAGAACATAAACACATACCGTTTATTCCTGGACAATGTTCCTTTGTAATAATTTCGAGGACTCTTACGTGCTAAACTGACGGCAAAAGTTAATACCAGATGTATAAGACGATTTCCAACAAATGCCTATTGAATAGAATACAATTTATTGGACGCAGACAACACAATACAATAGCAACAATACAAAATAATAATAAAAGAACACAGAAATACAATACAGTCTGTTGCATTGAGTGCTCGAACCGAGAGTGTCGCCAACTCAGCTATGCGGCGACACCCAGTGCTGTTATGAGTGCACTTACATCCACTGTACATTGTACGTAGAACATTTGTACAATATGACGTTTGCGAGTATTTTCGCACACTGTGTTTTGTTTAAGATAAGATAATAATGACTTTTTCAGCTCTTGGGTGAAGCGGGAGAGCCTGTCAGACTTTAGCTGACTAAAACCCACTCGTATTTTCCTTCTTTGCCTTGCGTTCCAGGGCTCCGGGTTTTCCTTTCAGAAAGGAACCTATGGCCCCTTAGGCTTCGACTCTGCGGGGCCCTTACGGTTGTGCTGTCGTTTCCTTCAGGCTCGCGTGAAACTCTACGCGCCGTCGATGACTTGGGCTCGGTCTGGCGAGGACGACGAGCTACTTATTGCTTATCATCCACAAGCCTACGCCTACGCTGGAGCGTGAATACCGTTCTATCGCGAGTGCTGACGCCTCCTTTGCTGGCATTACTGCTTCACAGAAATAGGCGACCACCTACCACTCCTCCTCGTTGAGGACCATAGCCTATACCAGGGTCGCTACTGAAGATCGCGCCTTGAGGACACGACGGTCCCCGTCTAAGCAAGGCACACCCCTGCCATATGCACCACCGTGTACTCCAAACGGTCATCACAATAGTGACACCTGCGCGTTTCTTCTGCACGAATCCGGTGCAGAAACCTCTCGAATCTTTCAATCAACTGAGTCAGCCTTCTGTATCACTCTTCTTTATGACGCCTTCCTATCCTACCCAATAAGTGAAATTTGTAGACCTTTATAAAGTAGAATCGTCTTTCTTTGTGTATCCTGAATTAGCAAACTTAATGTGGTTTCACGGTAAGTCCTACATAATGTAGTGTGAATATAAATAGGTTATTTATTTTTAGCCTTAAGTAGACGTGTCGCGTCAGAAGAGCTGTGTATTTTAGGTACAAAATGGCTTTCAATGAAGACTTTCTAGGTAAAGGTACAAAGATGACGGAGTCTGGCTTAGTATTGTTCGTAGAATAGATGACTAGCTTCTACAGGGAAGACTAGGGTTGTTCTTTAGCATCGGAAGGAAAAATTAGTCATTTATATTATAGTCAAGTCATTAATTTTGTTTTACTATACGCTGAAATAGGATTCATTTCATTATTCGTACAACTGAGGAGTGGAATTACCTGCCAGAGTATGTGTTTCCTGATAGCTATAACCTAGGGGTCTTTAAGTAAAGAGTGAACAGGCTACTTTTAGGTGATCATGCTCCATCATTGGCCAACTCATCGTTAACCAACAAGTGAATTAGTGGTCAAACGCAAGCCTATTAATAATAAGAAAAAGTAAAAAGTTTTACTTATCAAGATTAACCTATTACATACCCGCAAAACGAGACACAATAGTAAAACAATAACAGCGCGGTCTCATAGGACCGGTCGGGGATTCATGAATTAATTGATTATATGACAAGCTTTTTAAAGCGAATTTGCTTCTACTATTCTATGATACAGAAACCGTGTCTTATTTTCTAGGTTAAAAAAGAAACAGGTAGATATCATAATGCGCAGCGCACGTTGCATACGTGGACTTAGTTTGCACTTGTAGTAGGAGTATAAAATAATCTCTCAAACCATTTTATTTATAGTTGAAGGAAACAACAGTTGGGCAACTGACAAATGACTCGTTCAAGATCTTTTTATTATTCATTTATTAAGTACTAAGAATCTGACATAAGTATTTTTGATATAGGTTATATCAAAAACTTTGCCCACATAACACTGAATCACAGACATAAAATAAGGTTTACAATGTAATCAACTCTCAAAGGATAACGAAACCTTACAGTTCAAAGTAGCCACTACGCGGTCGAAACCCTCCAAATAAGTCTACAAAAAGGTCTAGAAATTACCCTGACCTTTTATCCAGTCTTTCTGAGGTTTGGATTGCGTTAAAAGGACTGTCAAAGAATGTGACGAGAAAATCCGCAAAATGTGACCCATTTTCCCCCAAATATTGAAATGAAAATCATGAGAATGCCGATAAAAGGGCAAGTTTTTGTTGTTAAGGCAAGTAGGTATGTCGGGATGGGCATTTTTTAAGATTCGATCGAGCTTTGTAGGGAGAATTTTATTATGCGTACAGCTAAGGAGTGGAATTTCATGCCGGAGTCTGTTTCCTGATAGCTTGTAGCTAGGGGTCTTTAAGTCAAGAGTGAATAATGTACCTACTTCTAAGCAAGCGTGCTCCATCGTCGGCCACGTCATTGCTTACGATCAAGTGAGATAGTGGTGATAGTGATAGTGGTACAACATCTTACTACAGTAAAAAAGGTACCTACAGACATGGAGACATGGACTCGTTTTTTTTTTCAGATCCGTAGGCGTAGCATACCTGATCTGAATGACATTATCTGTCTCGTCACTTAGGTAACACGTGACTTACCCGCAGGTAATGTAATTTCCGTATATTATATTAGCGTTTGGCAGCAACGCTAACAGTAAGGTCATTTTTTCTAAGCCTGCGGGTTGGAAAGAAAAATAATTCAAGTCTGTATTTGGCAACCTATTATTAGCCTTGTATTAGGCTCAAAACTCACAAAGCGGTTTTTTATCCGCGCTCACCACAGTGTGGGCCCGCAGAATTGATACTTATTATAATTGACTTACAAAATAATAATTTGCAGAGCACCACCGGCCCTTTCGGTTAGATTCTACGAGTTGCCCGGTACAGCAGGAGCTACAAATAACCGCGCACTCGGCGTCCGTAAAACACGTCATGAAGTGTTCTTTAATTTTTAACATAAATATATCTGCGTTCTACAAAAGCTGCGGCCCACAACTGCGGCGCGGTCGCGGTTGAAAATCACTTCGTGAGTTCTTAGTCTGAATCCTGAAAGGAGACACTAAAATAGATTAAGATATGTCAGTATTGATAAGATACCAAATATATCGAAATTCAAAGAAGGCTATAAATTGTTGCTTAGATGGAGTAGTATTTTTAAGTCTCCCACAAGGAGGATTAATAACCTGGTGAGGTTTTCGGGAATCCGGTAGATGCATGCGGTCAAAATAGCATGGAAAAAGTCTCTTGGGATTATAGCTATGCTATACAGTGAGAAAGAAAGGCATCAGGAAAATCACCAAGGTAAAGGACATAGCAAAAACTACACTACCAAAAATGAATGGTTGGCCATAACCAAGGAATGAATAATTCAAAATTGTCACGAATTCGTACTTTACAAAAGAAAAGACAAAACTCGAACAAACAAAACTAACAATGTATAGAAAACTAAACGTAAAATCTGTGTAAGTAATAAATAAATCTATTATTATTATTAAATGAAAGTGTATAATGTATACAAGCAATGTTCTAACCACAATGTCTCAAGACACATGACGGTCTCTCCTTTGAGACGAACATACAATACGCTCTCACGCGCCCCGATTATGACATTTCCGTCCCACTATCTCCAAGTTTCGCTACTATTTTCAAGTGAAAATTGTAGCACAATTAGTGAGACAAATAGTTGAGTGCACGTAAACGGATATGATTGTGTTCATTTAAATGAACACAGTAGTTAGCGAACGTATGTTTAATTTGAGGGTAGTAGATAACTCAGTGTAAAGTACACCTCTGTATCGTATATCGCTACCTTTGGGTAGAAAGGTCGTATAAACCATTTTGGCCAAATTGAGTTATATATACCATTTTTCTCAGAATTTTTTTCTCTATCGATCTGTATATACGAAATGTAGTAATTCGCTCAAAAATGGTTAATACGACCCAGAAATTTTCGGTCATAGCCTCTTAAAAAAGGTAAATTTTCAATGTAAAAGCCGATAATATTTTTTTTGTAATTTTGTTATGACGTAATGACCATAATTTATATTAACTCAGGGTGTAAAAATAGTCGTTAATTGTAAATGGTTTATACGCCCTAGAGTGTTAAATGCATTAATTGTAAATGGTTTATACGCCCTAAAGTGTTAAATGCATTAATTGTAAATGGTTTATACGCCTTAAAGTATTAAATGCATAACCTAAACACAGGTTAAATTTGACGTCGTAAGTCCAAACACAGTTCGCAACGTTGGTGAATAAACCATGTTCATTGCAAGTCGCACCTTACTTTAGGGTGTTTGTCAAGTAAAATGTGTAAGGAATGAACCTGGAATGGTTCTATCAGATGATGAAAAAATCAAAGAGAGGTGGAAGGAATATTTTGAAACACTAATGAATGAGGAAAATGATTAGAGTGGGATTTTAGAAAGTAAACCAGAAAATGTGGAGTTAGTGAGAACGGTTAGTATGGATGAAGTCAGAATAGCAGAAAAGGGAATGAAGAATGGTAAGGCCATTGGCCCAGTTTGGAATACCAGTTGAAGTGTGGAAGTTACTGCGAGTGGATGGATGGATGTGATTAGCTTTGTTCTTCAATAAGTTGTTGAAAGAAGAATTCATACCTGATGATTGGTGAAACAGTTCTTTGGTGCCCATCTTTAAAAACAATGGTGATTTTCTTGAGTGCAACAATTATAGAGGAATAAAGCTAATGTCACATACTACGAAAGTCTAGGAGGAAGAAGTATTGAAAGGCGGTTGAAAGAAGAGAACCAATTCGGTTTTATGCCTGGTCGGGGTACAACGGATGACCTTTTCGCTATACGCCAGCTGTGCGAGAAATACAGAGGTGCATATAAAAACTTGCACATGCTATTAATTGACCTCGAAAAGGCATATGACCGGGTACACCGTGAGGTTCAGTGGTGGGCCCTTAAGGAAAAAGGTGTGCCTGTGAAGTATGCGCAGTTGATCCGATCGATGTAGTGTAGTACCCAAGTCCGGTCTACAGTAGGCACCAGTGTGGCGGTCAGCCTACATCAGGGGTCGGCTCTCAGCCCTTAACTCTTCCTGCTGATAGTGGACGCTTTGACGTTAGACATTCAGGAAGAGGCCCGATGACATTGTGCTGGTTGCCGAGAGTAGCCTTGGGGTTCAGAGCAGATTGGAGATGTGGTGGCATAGACAGGAGAGTGTTGGCCTGAAATTGAGTAGAACCAAAACAGAATACTTGATCTGCGATTTCGGCGGTCCCTCCAATCCTTCGCCTTTAGCCCTCGCTGAGACGCCCATACCGATTTGTTCCGACTTTCGGTACCTTGGGTCGCTTGTCCAAGGAGATGGTGAGGTAGACCGGGACATAACACATCCTATCAACGAAGGATGGATGAAATGGCGACAGGTCACGGAAACAACTTGTGATCCACGGATGCCCCTCAAGTTGAAGGGTAAAATCTACAAGTCCGTGATAAGACCTGTCATACTGTATGGATCAAAATGTTGGGTTGTGAAAAAGATGGATGAAAAAGATTGCATGTAGCGGAGATGAGAATGTTGAGATGTGTGGTGTGAAAAGAATGGACAAACTGAGAAATGAGTGTATTAGAGGAAGGTTGAAAGTGACGCCAGTGACTGAAAAGTTGGAAGGAAATCGTTTGTCTTGGTATGGTCATGTGAAAAGGAAGGATGAAACGCATGTTACTAAAAGAGTTCTGAATTTACATGTGGATGGGTGGAGAGGGAGAGGGAGGCCAAAGAAAAGATGGATAGATTGCGTAAGGACCGATAAGAAAGAAAAGGAAGTTAGTGATAGTGTGACGGATGACAGTACAGAATGGAAAAGGAAAACGTGTTTCGCCGACCCCAAGTAATATGGGATAAGGGCAGGAATAACAAAGATTGCAAGAAGCACTTTACGACCAACATACAAGGCTCGCATTTGCGCGCAGCGACAAGCAGAAGAACGAGCGCGATAGACAGATACCGGACAGATACCATTGATTAGAATGTATTATAATACTTAATAAATGTTGATTTCATATTTCAGGTAGTTTTATTTTATTTGAATCGACCATTATTGGGTATTAGAATAATAATAATTGAGTTCCTACTAATTCTATGAGTAACAGGATTATTTATTAGTCAGAATTCAATTGATCTATGATTATAAATGGTTTATAATACAAAAAAAATTACATATATGGGTTTTTACGACATTAAATGTGACCCTTATGGTTACCGAAAATGGATATACGACCCACACAGTTTTTTCAAAGTACATTTTCATGGGGTGTATAAACCAAGAATTGATTTTGCCTTAGACGTAAATGCAAGCTAACTTTAAAACTAAAGAAGATAGCAAGGTTTTGATGATTTAACCTTTTTCATCAGCAAAATATAAGAACCTTTCTCATTGATCATTTTTTTATAACTTCAAAAGCAAAAAAGTTATGAATTTTTACGTAAAAAAAAAATAGTTTTTCTGCTCTCCTGAAAAGTCGGGTTTTGGTTTATACGACCTTTCTACCCAAAGGTATCGATATGATTGTTATATTGCTAAACGCTACCACAGCAATTAAATGAAATAACATACTCGTTTGAATTGCTTGTATTGCTAATTGCCGTTATAAAGTTTGTGTAGTTATAGTTTGAATAATTTTCTTGATACTCGAAAAATAGAATGTGATTTTCTTTTCGAGAGAGATAATATTATTATGGCCTTCAGTTCAGTCACTAATGTGAGAAGGCTTTTTTAAATACAATTATATATATTATGTTTATAATTATATATACATATTAATGAAATCATTAAAAAAATAACATGAAATATGCGCCACGTCTCCGCAAAACAACCCACCGCTCAACATAATGCCATGGCCGCACACATAGTGCAACTAGTCCACGGCGCTGGTTTTCAGCGTGAACCGGTGAAAACTAGCAGTGATTTTCATGCATTTTGATTTTAAAGTATGAAGAAGTGTCACAATATTGATTTTGTTTTGGAAATGTATTTTGAATCCATTTTTTTTCCATCTATTTTTTCTGATCTAACTACATAAGCTAGTACCTACTTACAAGCTCTCATTTGCCAACATCATCTTATGTATATAAATATCATTATATCTGTATATTGTGCTTAACGTTTTCACAACTGGATTTTTCCCCATGAGAGTGAGTGATAAAGCTGCTCAACAGTAAGGCAGTATGTGAGTGTATTTATAAAATGTTAGTTATATACCCTATGTTAGTTAAATACACCCTTTATTATTTCTTTATAAAAACTTTATGTATGTAACATAAAAGTACAAAGACCTAATGCCTAAGGCATTTTCTACCAGACAACCTAAGGTAGCGAAGAGAAAACATGGCAGGTGCATAAAACAAAAGATTGTTAAGAAAATATTTGTCAGACATTGACGAACAACGAAAACTTTTAAAGTAGAGGTTTTTTAAATAAAATTAGGAAAAAGCTGACGAAAAATTCCACTACTCGGGTGTCCAGAATCATGTACTGAAACAATGGTATAGGAGAGGGAAAGGGCCGAATTAATCCAACACGCGGGCCCAGTGTGGGTTAATAAAGTCGTATTTATTTCATTCTTTCATTCTGAATAAATATCTTACAATAATAATACACCCTAAACAGTTCAAGATCATTTTTGTTCCAAAATATTAAGACATACACTCTATAATGAATCATAACAGAGGTTTCATTATTGTTAATTGTTCCTCTGTGCGGTTGGATCACTTCCATTATATCACATATATGTGATACGCTTAATTCACTCTCGTCGTGGTTTCTCATACTAATTGCTTTTGAAATATAAGCTTGTATATTATTCACATACGGGGCTCTTTTAGGCATAAAACGAGGGGATGTTTTTGCTTGGAATAGTGTTTTATTGACAAAAAACTGTCTAAGTACGAGTCAAACTCGCACACGAATAGTTCCGTAACTTTATCATCATCATCATCATCATCATCTCAGCCGAAAGACGTCCACTGCTGGACATAGACCTCCCCCAAGCGTCACCACAGCGACCGGTCCTGCGCGTCTCGCATCCATCGGATTCCCGCGACCCTCGCCAGGTCGTCGGTCCACCTTGTGGGAGGCCTTCCGACGCTGCGTCTTCCGGAACTTATAACGTTAAAACTAAGCAAAAAACAAACGTATTGTAGAGCATTGGAAGTCCTACTTAAATGTTAATTTATTTTGTTTTTTATTATTTGTTTTTATAGCGGTAACAAAAATACATGACCTATTTCTGTGAAAATTTAACTGTCTAGTTATCGGTCCATGAAATACAGACTGGTGACTGACAGATAGACGGAAAATGGAGTAATAGGGTCTCGGATTTATCTTTTGGGTACGGAATCCCTAAAAAAGATTGATACGGTATCAGCACTTGTCAGAGGCTTTGTTTTTACAAATTGAAGCTATGATTATTTAATTTTTTTATTAGAGTTTGTGAAAGACTTATCGAGAAAATTGGCAACAGCTTTCCATATATATACAAATTAAGTTGTGAGTTGCTGTGCAGTCAGCAAATAGAAATAATAGTACAAAATTAACATTGCCACTGAAAGTTCGTTGGATGCAGATTGAATAGGCTCTTGATAGACTAGTGCGCTTCACCATCAATGATTGCGTCACTACTTGCCATCAGGTGGGATTGGGTCAAGTACTGGTCCAAATCAATGTTAACAAGGGGTATTAAACCAGTCAGTCAAATCCTATACTTTATTTTTGTTGTAGTAAACAAGGCAAGATGCGTGTATTTGTTAATGTTTTTTTTATGATGTAAACTACTGTTTAACTGCGATCCATCATAATGGTATGCAGAGATGCAATAGTTGATGGGGACGCGAGCTGGTTTTTTTTTTGAGTTATACATATAAAATAGTGCTTGACTGCGATCCCATCTGATGGTAAGCATTAAGTAAGTTTTTTAATGTGCCAAATTACCTCTGATGTATATCTAATTTGTGTATGTGTTGTAATATCGAAGTATTGTAAATCCAATAGTTTTTTGAAAAGAGTAACCATGGAGTTTCTTGCCGGTTCTTCTCCATAGGAAACGACCAATTTGGAACCGTGCACTAGTTTTTGACGTTTAATAAGTGCCCATGTAGGCCTATGTAAAATAAAATAATTTTGTTTTTGATTTTGATGGGTGGATTATGAAAAAAAGAATTTCAAAACAATGTTCATCAACGATGAAGTTATAAAGCTTAACAACTGATATAATACAGAAATCAGAAACAGGCATTTCAAATAAACCATTTACAGTCACTTTTTAATAGTCAAAATGTCGGTCAATCAAAAAGTGAAGCTAAATTAAAAAGAACAGTGAGACATGGACTTTGACGTCAAAGTCTATCGTTATTGCCCATAATGGTCGCTTTGGGAAACGGAAGAAGCAGGCTTATATTAGAAAAAAAATATAATAGTAAATTATAGTAATCACATTTGCTTTTGTTTTTTTTTATTATTATAAAATAGTGCTTGACTGCGATCCCACCTGATGGTAAGTAGTGATGCAATCGTTGATGGTGAGGCGTACTAGCTTGTTAAGAGCCTATTCACTCTAGCCTTGAAGACACCTAAATTATAATCGGATGGGAAAACCTTTATGGTCAAGGTCCATATTTGGCAAATAGCTTTAACGTTTGAATCCCCAACCGGTCCTATGAGACCGCGCTGTTATTGTTTTACTATTGTGTCTCGTTTCGCGGGTATCTGAGTAACTACAACGTATGCTTAAAAAACTATGTTAGTAGAAAAGGAAAACATCAGTGAAATTAATGAAAATTAACAATTAACTTTCAAATTGTTAATATCAGTCAATTACTATACATCTATACTAATATTATAAAGAGGTATTTGTAAGTTTGTATGTTTGTAAGTTTGTATGTAGGGGGTAATCTCAGGAACTACTGGTCCGATTTGAAAAATTCTTTCTTTCAGTGTTAGATAGCCCATTTATCGAGGAATGCTATAGGCTATATACCATCACGCTACGACCCACGGGAGTAGAGCAGTAACGAAAAATGCGGGTGAAACCGCAGGGGACAGCTAGTTATAAATGTATACATAATATTGTTGCTTAATATGCAAGGTCAGTATACATTTCACGCTGTCTAACTAGAAACCGCATGAAAGCCTGCATTAAGGCAGAACTACGACAGAGTGGGCGCGTCGGTATTTACACATTTTATACGACAATTTGACTTGTAGAGCTACATTAGACCCACACGCCACGCGACGCTACGTACAAAATAGGCGTCGCCCACATGTGCATCGCCCTAATGTAGTTACCGCTTTAATGTTGAGTCAAGTTATTTCTAGCTCATTTTTTTTAGGGTGGCAATTCCTCTTTCATCTGTTTGATGGTGGAAATCATCAAATACTGACTAAAACCACACCTGTTTCCTTCAGTTGACCTTTGCGACCTAAGACCACGGGCTTCCATTTCAGAAATTCCCTGCAGTCTTATACACCTTCCGAACTTACCATCTGGAAAGGACCTACGTCATGCAAAAGGTAAGAACGTCGTGTTGACGCTCCAGCCACTCCTCAATGAGGGAACTTACCGCTGTAATTATGGCGTGCCCAAGCTCATTTGTTTAAAGTTCACTTGACACCCCTTTTCAACTAACGTAAAATCCTCCACGTATAAGCGAGATTTAATTGACAACTTGATGATACCTCAATAATTTAATTAAACGCTTTCTGTGAAGGTAATTATGAGGGTCTGATATCCCAGCTGGGTACACGTAGACCTACATAAACGTGTTTGTTTACATGTAATGAGATAATTAAAGATTATAAAGGAAAATATCGCGAGGAAACCGGCATGTAACATCCACCAACCAGCACTGGGCCCGCGTTTTGGATTACGGCCCATTCCATTCTAAGTTCCAGCAGTGGGAACATTAATAAGGCTGATGCTATGCTTGTGAGAAAATTAAAATAGCAACCATTTTGAATTCCAGTATAAGATACCGGAAGATGCACCGCTGGAAGGCCTCCCACAAGGCGGACCGACGACCTGGCGAATGTCGCGGAAACCTGATGGATGCGAGACGCACAGGTCCGGTCGTAGTAGTCCAGCAGTAGACGTCTTTCAGCCGAGATGATGATGATGATAAGTCACTCAAAAAATTTAATAACCCAACGTAAGCAACGTAGAAAGTATTTTAAAAGCTTTAATTTCTCTTGTAATTTTTGAATGTAAGTTAGTTTAAATGCATATTACAATTTATGCATTTGTTCGATTACATTAATTGCAAAAGTTGCATAATATTATATTTTGAAGTAGTAACCTCGAAATGAGGGTGCTAACTAGTAATTAGTAGTAGTAATTTTGAACACAAACTCAGTTTGAATGACATCGCATAGTTATGTTTGTGACGTTATTATAAATTATTTTCCGAAACATGTTCAGTGAAAAACCAATTGGTAAAAGAAATATTTTGTTTTAATTAACAAACAATCTCACAACGAGCTTTTATATTGTATTGTGTAAAGTAAGTTTCGTTTAATTTAAAAGCTTGTTAACTTTTATCCAGAGTATTTAAATAAAAGCCTTTTATTAATACTATTTGGTACTGTAATATTTTTTAACCTATTAATACCTCAGCAAGTAGATGCGACGAAAAAAGCGGCAGTAGATTAATTGGGCTACATTAATCTACTGCCGCTTTTTTTATGCACAGAAAAAATCAATGAAAAAGAGTTGTTGTATCGTTTTAGCCGGAACAAATACTCGAAAAACAATGAAAAAATGAAAAAAGTCAGAATCGTCCTAATAGAATAAAATAAAATAAGTTGATTCAAATGCATAAAACTCATTTTAAGATCAGTCACCTACATTCTGAAATTCAAATTATTTCCGAAAAAAAAATGTAAATAATTAATTATTTTACTTACTTATCTCAGCCAACCAAAAAGAAGTATTGATATCTCCACCTTAAGTTGCAAACCTGAAACAAAAAAGGGTTTCATTATTTCATTTTCTTCATTCACAAATGTGTTTATTATTTTGGTACTTTCAAAGTTTCAGAACGACCCGATTATTCGATTTACTCGGCATCTAGATAACGATAAACAATACAATTGTTTCGAAATGGTAATATTACCAAAGTGTTCGATTCAAACACAGACCACGGAATACTATTGCATGTATCTTTTATTTTGTGAGTGGTAAATCCTCGTACAACTTTTCCACGCGTGGTAGAGCGAGAAAAAGTTTCAGACTTTTGCTTTGTGGTTTACTCACACTATAATATCAATCTTAATCACAAATATTTTTTTTTTAGTGAAATATAGGTATTCCAGAGGATCAAGATTTTATAAGTGTAAAGTGCGCTATGTTTTGCCAATATTGGCATGTAAACTAACAGCAAATCGCACTGTGCATATTAACAAATATTTATAAAATCTGAATTTTATTCACGTTAAAAAAAAGTATAAAGAAATGGTAGAGAATGTCAACAAAAATCTCCTGGCTAAGCTTGGCCAACGTGGTCGAAATTTATTCGGGGAGATTTATAGGAGGTTTTGACAATGGCAGTCCCCAGGTGGCCGACACCAAGACGTTTCTGTACTCTATGTATTCAAAGCTGTGTTTCCAGATAGTGAGTAAATTTGATTACTGTGGTACCAACTATATCGCTGGTCTGCCACTCGACCCGAATTCGGGCTAACCTAGGGTAAATGAACGATGCCGAGATTGGCCGTGTTCAGACAGCTTTGACAAGCTTCGTCGTTTCGAGTACTCCGGTAATCTAATTCGGAGAAGCATCGGGGATCTGTTTGATAAAACCCGATAATATGACAGGCAACAATACGGTACAGTAATGTATCTAATGAAATTGTTTTCTATTTTCTCCATTTAAAATTTGTCAAATTTTCAGTTCTAGCCTAGTCAGTTATCTAATTAGTGAAATTATTTTCATAATCTCTGTTAAGAATCTTTGAATCATTTTCTTTAATGTTTTATCTAATCTAATACAATATAATCTCTCCAATACATAAAATATCTCCAACATATTGTTATATGCTGGAGATATTTTACTAAAGGCACATCCTAAAAACAATTTGTTCTGAATTGCTTACTGAAAAGATTTCAGCTATTTTTAAAATAGGTATTTTTAATATTTTTTATATTAAAATAATCGAGAATTATTCTTTGATGAAACATTCTATTTTCATAATATCTTAATAAATATTGATTACGTCACTAGCGTGTTTGTGTTTACTAATGTAATGTGTTGATGCCTATATTATTTGCTACAATTAAAATAAAAATATTCTTAAAAAAAAACAATATTAAAGTGTATTTAAGTAAAATTTCAGTGCTGAAATAATGATTGTAACTTAATTTTCTAATTAAGTTGCAGAAACGTGTGAATTATTCCAATTACGGTGAACTATATATACTAATATAATACAAAGATTTTCACTTTTCATCTACTGTAAAATGAACCTTGTGTAAACAAAGTGTCAGATGAAGTCATATGGTTACCCGAATGCGGGCTAACGACCAGCTTAACTCCGTAATGACACTATTAAGATAAAATTACACTGATAAATGTGAAAACAAAAACCATCAAAAGTGACCCAAAATAACTTACGTATATTATATTTAAGGACATTCAAGTGAAAAATAAATGGTTTGTACTCTAATCATTAACGACCACTAAACTCAAGATTGATAGTTTGAGCAAAAAAAAGGTTTCCATAACAAAGAAATGGCCAGAAACGATTCAGGCTCGTTCAATTAAGGTTCCGTGATTTAATATTTCGTAGCAAACAGTTAACAGAATAACTTACACAATACCGTAAATATAAGTTTGTAAGAAAAACTAAACTTAGCGGTCACACACTAAATGCGCCAACCTCTGCAACTACCAGTCAAATTGTAAAATATACTTGGTTCTATAAAAACTATGGACCAGACCATCATGGCCCACAGATATTCGTTGGTATGATTACAAAGGCCCAACCCTCTAGTTAAATGCTGGTTGGTTGATTTAACACCAGCTTCCACAAGACCAGCAATATAAGAAGAATTCGGAACAAAAGTTGATTCCCTCTTTATCCATCTCCTCGAAAACCGAATCGCAATTGGACTTTATATTTTAGAGATGTATAATAAAATTATGCATTAACAAATGAGGTATTCTGAGTAGATATTTCTCGATTTTCACTGTACTTTCTTGTGACAATGCTATGACAGAAAAGTTAAAATTTCTGGCAAAATTTTACGGATCCAAAGTCTGTTTTCTAATCTCTGAGACTAAATTGACATTGGCAAATGTCAAACTAAGAATAGCAATGATGTTTTTTGTCAGTTTTTTTGTATTGTGACAAGTGTGACAACCTACGAAGTGTCATTTTAGTCTCAGAGATTAAAAAAATAGACTTTTGGTAGTTTTGGCTGTGCGTTGATATGTTAGTTTCTTCTTTTAAATATATAGATAAGTTTCCTATTTTTCATTTACGGTACCCTAAAAATGGTCTATTCAAGGTCTATTCATCCTTGACGACAGCAAAAGTAATAGCACTAAGCCTATTTCAGTTTTAGTGCTCTGTAATAAAAATAGAGTATTTATTCAGTTATTCAATTGTTGCGATAAGATAGTGAAGAGCCACTCAATCGATTGTGTGTCTGAAGTGCTGTTAGTGGTTGGATATCAATCTGGATAGTTTTACATATTGCGTGACCACTAGTTGCTAGATTTGAGTGGGTTTTTTAGGTCGTACTATATTTAGCCTCTATGAAGTACAGGACGTGTTTAGTTTTTGGTAAAGCTTAATATCCGGACCTGTCGTTGTGGCAACGCTTGGGGAAGAAGGATTATGTCCAGCAGAGGCCCGTCTTTCAGCTGAAATAATAATGATGATGAAAGAAAAATATCACGTCGTTTTTCATTAAGAGGGACTCTTCTGATCCGTTTATCGTCAACGTGATCATTGCTTAAAAGCTTGTGATTTCATTCAATGCAATTACATATAAATAAAGAGCCAACGTAAAGAAAGAGAAATAACGCCTGAATGCTCGGTTGTTTTTCAGTGATTCCTTCTCTCTAATAAATATTTAACATAGCTTTTTTTTCTTGTTCCAGGAAATACGTGTTTTTTAAACTTAAAAGTTTTTAAATAAAACAAGGTATCTATAGATATATTTTTTCCTTTTCCCATTCACAACACTTGGGGGATGCCTATATCCAACAGTGGACGTCTTTCGGCTGAAATGATGCTGAAAGACGTCCGTGACGTGACTGCTAGAAATTTACGAAAAATAGCTGATTTTCAGAGGTTTTTACTTAGGTTTTCCCATGACGTGTTAAAATTCAGACTGGTGAGCAAGAAGAGAAGAAGATAAAACTATACACCCTGTATAGTTCCATACCTTTAACAGTTCAGTTTAGTTCGTCCAATGAATTGCGTTTAGAGCACTAGGTAGGGCCTCGATATCTTTAGTTTCAACATAATATATTATATTCGTAGTAGTTAGTTTGTAACCAAATAGTTAGGGCTCCGCCAGAAATTTTCTAACTCTAATCAAAGTTTGGATTCAAAAAACTATACTGTGGTGGGTGTGCCCAATTTAATAATAGATTAATGTATCATTAAAATTAGAAACAATAAATTACATAATATCTATAAAACAGTGATAAATATAAAATCATTATAAAAGAGTATTCAAAATATAACAATTATCACGAAGATCAAACTAAGGTTGAGAGGACTTCAAGTAGCAGTTCCAACATTTTCTTCAAGAACTTCTACTAACCTTCAAGTACATACTATTTCAGTAGCTCATATTTCGAAAACTGACAAACGCTAGTTAATATGGTATTACTCGCTCATTTGCGAAGCAAGTATCGAATTAGTAACGAAATTTAATACTTAAGTAAGTAGGCTATAAGGGGCATGTTCGCCTGAGTACCGCTCGCAGTTTCAGAAGTATACTTGTCGGGTTCAGTACACGCTTAAGAACTGGGAAATTACTCTCGGAGTAATTGGTAGGTACATTATTGAGATGGCTGGTTCCAATAAGAAATGTTTCTCGTTTCTAATTTTTATTCAAGTCTCTGCTAATGCTGGTTGCATGTACAAAAAATCTCAAACGGCGCAAATATAATAACTTTATCGGGAGTTAAACATTTTCGAGCTGTTCCTGGTTGCAACTGTACCTAAGTAGAACCGTGGGGTCCTATTGCTTATCAAGTTGTTTGAGATACTAACAAACAGCCGGCTGGTTCCACCAAGGAATGTTTCTTCTTATTTCTAATTTTTATTTTCATTCAAGTCTTTGCATGTTGGGCTATGCTAGAGTGGCTATTGCATGTGTAAAGAACCACAAACGGTGCAAATACAATAACTTTATCGGGAGTTAAAGCTTTTAAGCCGATTGGGGTTGCAACTGTAGAGTCGTGGGTTCTCAGTACTTATCAAGTTCTTCAGGATAAAAACAAACAGTTAGTGGACTCTTCACATGAGCAGCGACCTGAGCTGAGCATTTCTTTCAAAAAATCAAATATATTATGTTTTTATTTTACATGGGCCTTCATGGGCACTTATAAAACGTCAGAAGCTAGTGCACGGTTTCAAATGGACATTTCCGATGGAGAAGACCCCGGAAGCTCTTTTATTTGGTCAATGAATCAATATTAATATTCAACGTCAGCGTTTAAATATTTAATTAGTTTTTAGTTTGTGCATATGCATATTCTTATAAAGGAAATGATTATAACATTCGATTATCTGTTGTAAATAAACGTTTATTTACTTGTGTGTATGTGTGTGCATGTATTTGTTTCTTACCTTCCGCTCAAATGACTCAATCGATTCCAATGAATTGTAGTTTACAGGTAGACCATGTTCTGAAATAGAATATAGTTTACTGCTTATCCCAGGGGTATAATCCCTTTGAACAATTTCCTACTGTAAAATGGGTGAAACCGCTGGCAGCAGTAGAGTGTTGTATATTTTTTATAATAAAACATTGGTAAAGCTTTTTATTTAGTGTCGGAGAAAGTAATTGCATTCAAGTTTACGAACTGCTGGTTTCATAAAACAAGAAATTGTTTCTTTATAACTTCATTTTTTAATTGGTTTCCTTAAGAAATGAAGGCCTCAGAGTAATTACTTTGGGTTATCTACGAATACTGATGATACTCGTATAATGATTGTGTTGTTATATAAGATCTTTTACGTTTCTTGGGTGATCACATCAGAAATGAAGATATTCGCAAGAGAACCAATGTATTGTATTGTTCCCACTGCTGGGACTCAGGCCTCCTCTGTAAGAGAGGAAATGGGCAGTAATCCACCACGCGAGCCCAGTGCAGATTGGTGGATGTTAAATGTGTCCGAATTTTTGGTTTTAGGACATGCCGATGTCCACATACTGATTTACTATTAAAACAGTATAATATCGTCAACCTGTGTTACGACCGCTGTGGTCGTATCCAGCAAATGTTACCTAATTAAACCCAAGTTAATTACTTTGTTTTAATGCCCCTCTTAAAAGCTTTGTAGACCGAAAACCCAGCAAACCGCGGACAAAGTCCCTATTACTGTAATAATTACTATTTCCTAGCAATGTTAATTTAGAAAGACACATATTTTTTTACTTTTTCCTAGTAAAATTTAGATGAAAACATGTTTTTTTTAAGGTATAAACTAGTGCTTGACTGCGATACCAACTGATGGTAAGCAGCGATGCAATCGTTGATGGTAAAGCGGTAAATTTATTAGGAGTTCATTCACTCTAGCCTTGAAGACACCTACATTATTAATCGAACGGGAAAATTGCAAATTGTTTCAGTCCTTCGATGCACTAAAAGCTGTTTTAATTGTTCGCAAATTGGTTCCTTGATATTGTAATGTAAAATTAGTGTAATTTTTATCTCAAGTGTGTAAACATCCGTAACAAGAACTGTAAATATAATTATGTAGAGTTATTCAAACAGGCACGATCTCCGAAAATTGGAACTGAGAATGGTACAGGAGTATTCACTACCTCAGTGAAGCTTGCCAAGAAGGCTGACTCGATATATTTACTGCCAAACATTGCAAAAACATTAGGATGTGTTACAACCGCATTCGAATAGAACTCAAAGTATAAACTATAAAATAAATAAATACTTTCGACAAAAAGATGGCTACAAAACCGTAGTGGCCGCGATGACCACGGAAAATCTGTCAAAGGAATACCGTGGTCACGGGACGATACGTCAACTGAAACATAGTTGAATGACGCGATCCCTCACTGCACTCTAGAATTTCTATTCTGCACGAGAATTCCCACACAGGCATTCATCAAAAGGATTAAATGTAGGCAAAAACCTATAAAATTGTACAACTACCAGTGGCGTAGTTACCGTTGTATAAATTGGGGCCCCCATAGTTCAGGAGACTCGATTGGAAGCATAAAATTACTGTTCAAAAACTCAAATTCTTCCTAATGAGAGGCTATTGTCCTGTGAAATAGCCAAATTGTCAGGTACTGTTTGGGTTTATTTTGTATTAAAAACAATATTAAATTTGATAAAGGCTGTTAATAAACTAGTTCACTTCACCATCAACGATTGCATCTCTGCTTACCGTCAGGTGGGATCGGGGTTGACCGTGATAAAAAATGTTCGAAATGTTTCAAAACAAGTTTATGTTACATAAAAATATATTCACTACAATAGAGCACGAGAAGTGCCACACGGACATTTTTTATAGGTACTCCGCCGCATTTATTTGTGTCTAAACATGATTAGAGCCTTTATTCTAAAATCTTTTACTGTCAGAAGTAAACATAGAATTGTCACCCAATCTCTCAACGAAATGTTTCTCTTAACGACTGAGATCAAATAAAATTTCAAATTGAAGCACGAAATGTAATAAACTTGATTACATTCAGTTACTGCTGTAATTATTATAATAATGAATTACTTTATTACGAGTATATTACCTAGCTTATTTTACTACTAAATATTTTAAAATATATAAATGTATTAATACTGGATAAACATTTATAAAACAAGCATAGAGATATAGGACGTCTTTTTTTGTCATACTGTGACCGGCCAACGCTGAAAACCAGCGCTGTGCCCTCGTCGTTTTATGTATGAGGGCATAGCATTTTGCTGAGCGTTCGGCCGTTTTGCGCGGTTTTTGACGCATATTTACCCCCCCTTTTTTTATTTTATATTTTTATTTTAAATTATTCTTACCATGTATGCGTCTTTCCGCACAAATAAACCGATTTTCTTTCTTTCTTTCTTTTCTTTCTAGGAGGTATTTCTATCAATTGACATTGTTCAACTTTTTTATATTTATTGACGTTATTAACCTATTCTCTGACATTAAAATTGTTATTTTATACTATTACTTTATATTGTAAGGTTTTATTAAATTGTTTATGAGCCTCTTTCCATCCATCCGTCTATTAGCGGGCTGTATCTCATAAACCGTAAGTTGGAAGTGTGAAGAGAGTTGAAATTTTCACAGAAGATGTATTTCATCATCTGCCTAGCCTTTTCCCAACTATATTGGGGTCGGCTTCCAGCCAAGCCGGATTTAGCTGAATACCAGTATAGTACCAGATTATGTATTTCTCTGGTTTCTACAACAAACAATAATAATATTAAAAGACAGTTAAATGTAACCGTGGTGTCCATACAAGAGACGAGACTTTTTGCATTATTTACTCGCATTTAACTTTGCATTGTAATACGGAACCCTGCCTGTGCGAATACGACCAGTTTTTACAGTATTATTCTTTTCATTAAGTTAGCTTATGGACAAAGAAACAAAAGCCTTTGAATCTGTCAAGTAAAATAATACAAGTAAAAGTTCTTATTTTAAGTAAATTCAGTACTTGCTTTGCTAGTAAATATTTTGTTAATAAGAGGTCACATTATCATGTTTTTAACGTAGTTTAGAAAACAAAGTAAGTGTTTTTTATTTGATTAACCTTTGTTGGTGAGTTTGGGCAAGAAAAAACTTTGTGTTGAAAAACATTGTAGGAATGTTGAAGCTAAATGAATTGGGGTACTTACGTAGAAATAACGGCATTGCGAAGTTGCAAACGAAGTTTTATTAAGTTAAAAAGAAAATATTAGCTCTTTCAGTGGCTTCGCCTGCGTGAAAAAATAAAATTACGCCAAGTATCCTCTTGGCGTAGTTTTCTTGGGATAAAAAATATTAGTTGTTATGTTTCTTTTCGCGTTTTGTTTCATTTGTTTTACTATTTCAATTTGTTGCTTTCCTAATTCCATTCTTTTTTTGCACATACATATAGAGCGAAAGGGATTGATTTACCCGCTTATTCAATTACGGTATGATGAAGCTAAGCTTAATCCTACTCCAGAATATACATAGTCTACTAATGTAGCACATAAAAAAAACTGGTAAAATACTGGTATTCAGCTAAATCCGGCTTGACTGGAAGCCGACCCCAATATAGTTGGGAAAGGGTAGATGATGATGATGACTAATTTAGCACATCCAAATCCATTCAGCCATTTGAGGTTGAAGAAGTTACAAACATACACACTCACAAACTATCACCTTTATAATTGTGGTGTAATAAAATATCTAAGTGCATGCTATGTTACGAATTTTATTCATCCAAATGTTATCAAATTCAAATACAAAAATAAGATCAATAAATAATTAAGGCTTTCATTATTAGTTTTTCAAAACTACTCTCGTAATACGCTTTAAAGGAGGTTCAAGTTTTTATGAAATCATTCTCACGAAGGAAGTCGCTGGAAAAGTTCTAGTAATCCAATAAACCATTGCGCTATCTTTTTCATTACCTAGCCCATTTTATATTGAAAACAAATCTAATAAATATTTGACGACGATACGACATTTCCTAGGAACCAACCGATATTGGTATTAAGACATCGTTTACCTGACGATATTGCGTTTCAGACTTTGTCTTGGCTTCGCTTGATTAATTTAGTATCCGGTCTACCGTAGGATCTTCACAAACGCCTCCAACACTGACTTCATTATCGTAATTGGTATATGTATTTGTGATTCAACATTGTTACCACTTGACATACGTAGGTATATCTATTATTTAGTGACAATCTAAAGGGATTGAAGTTTTGATTGGATTGTTAGTGTGTTTGATTTGGTGGGCTTTAATTATGCTGTTATATGTGAGTTGCGACATATAACAGCGTTATAGGCATATTTGGCCTTAGTCCAGCAGTGGGACACAATGGTCTAACTAGCTAACTAACATGTAAGTTGCGTACCTTCATCATCATCATCTCAGCCTTAAGACGTCCTCTGCTGGACATAAGCCTACTCCAAGCTTCGCCACAAAGACCGGACCTGTGCGTTTCGTATCCATTGGATTTCATAGCTTGCCCTTCATTAAACCTTTTGGATGTTTTTTGAGACGGGTGGAATTGTAATTTACCTGAGTTAGCGTCTTTTTGTAAGAACTAAAAGATGCTTAACTCGGACCGTGAACGTTGGTATAAAAAGATTGAAATGAAAAGAAGATGAAAATATGTTTTTTAAGGTATGAACTAGTGCTTGACTGCGATACCAACTGATGGTAAGCAGCAATGCAATCGTTGATGGTAAAGCGGTAAATTTATTAGGAGTTCATTCACTCTAGCCTTGAAGACACCTAAATTATTAGTCGAACGGGAAAATCGCAGCAGGCAAATTGTTTCAGTCCTTCGATGTACTAAAGGCTGTTTTAATTATTCGCAAATTGGTTCCTTGATATTTAATTGTAATGTAAAATTGGTGTAATTTTTATCTCAAGTGTCTAAACATCCGTAACTAGAACTGTAAACACAATTATGTAGAATTATTGAAACAGGCACTCCAAAAATTGGAGCTGAGAATTTTATTGTAGCCTTGACTACCTCAGCAAAGCTTGCCAAGAAGGCTGACTCGATCCGTGGACTCGATATAAATATACTGCCAAACACTGCACAAACATTAGAATGTGTAAAAAAACTCCCGCATTCGAATAGAACTCAAAGTATAAACTACAAAAGTAAATACTTTCGACAAAAAGATAGCAACAAAACCGTAGGGGCCGCGATGACCACGGAAAATCTGTCAAAGGAATACCGTGGTCATGGGACGCATAGGTCAACTGAAACATAGTTGAATGACGCGATCCCTCACTGCACTCTAGAATTTCTATTCTGCACGAGAATTTCCACACAGGCATTCATCAAAAGGATTAAATGTAGGCAAAAAACTATAAAACTGTACAACAACCAGTGGCGTAGTTACCGTTGTATAAATTGGGGCCCCCAGAGTTCAGGGGCCTCGATTGGAAGCATAAAATTACTGTTCAAAAACTCAATTTCTTCCTAATGAGAGGCTATTGTCCTGTGAAATAGCCAAATTGTCAGGTACTGTTTGGGTTTATTTTGTATTAAAAACAATATTAAATTTGATAAAGGCTGTTAATAAACTAGTTCACTTCACCATCAACGATTGCATCTCTGCTTACCGTCAGGTGGGATCGGGGTTGACCGTGATAAAAAATGTTCGAAATGTTTCAAAACAAGTTTATGTTACATAAAAATATATTCACTACAATAGAGCACGAGAAGTGCCACACGAACATTTTTTATAGGTACTCCGCCGCATTTATTTGTGTCTAAACATGATTAGAGCCTTTATTCTAAAATCTCTTACTGTCAGAAGTAAACATAGAATTGTCACCCAATCTCTCAACGAAATGTTTCTCTTAACGACGGAGATCAAATAAAATTTCAAATTGAAGCACGAAATGTAATAAACTTGATTACATTCAGTTACTGCTGTAATTATTATAATAATGAATTACTGTGTTATTTTACAACTAAGTATTTTAAAATATATTATTATACATGTATTTATTATATTTATTAACCTCTGACATTAAATTTGTTGTTTTTTACTATTCTTTTGTATTGTAAGGTTTTGTTAAATATGAGCCTTTTTCCATCCGCCCGTTTGTTAGCGGGCTAAAATATATCTCTCATAAATCGTAAGTTTGAAGTGTGAAGAGAGTTACAATTTTCTGTGGTCACTACAACAAACAATAATAATATAAAAAGAAAATTAAATTTAAACGTGGTCTCCACACAAGATACGTGTTTTTTTGCGTTATTTACTCTCTTTTAATATGATTTTGTTATACGGAACCCTTTGTGCGCAAATACGATGTATTTGACCAGTTTTTACAGTATTATCCTTTTCATTAAGTTAGCTTGTAGACAAAGAAACAAAAGCCTTTGAACTTGTCAAGTAAAATAATACAAGTATTTTAAGTAAAAGTTCTTATTTTAAGTAAAATTCAGTACTTGCTTTGCTAGTAAATATTTTGTTAATAAGAGGTCACATTACCATGAAATTTACGTAGTTTAGAAAACAAAGCAAGTGTTTTTTATTTGATTAACCTTTGTTGGTGAGTTTGGGCAAGAAAAAAGTTTCTTGTTAAAAACATTGTAGAAATGTTGAAGCTAAATGAATTGGCGTACTTACGTAGAAATAACGGTATTGCGAAGTTGCAAACGAAGTTTTATTAAGTTAAAAAGAAAATATTAGCTCTTTCAGTGGCTTCGCCTGCGTGAAAAAAATAGAATTACGCCAAGTACCGTCTTGGCGTAGTTTTCTCGGGATAAAAAATATTAGTTGTACTGTTTCTTTTCGCGTTTTGTTTCATTTGTTTTACTATTTTAATTTGTTGCTTTCCTAATTCCGTTTTTTTCCTGCACATACCTTTTGAGCGAGTGGGATAAAGCTACCCGCGTATTTGAATATGCAATGACGTTAGCTAAACTAAATCTCATTCTAAAATATAGTCTGCTAATATGGCAAAATTCATCTAAATCCATTCAATTAATTGAGCGTGAAGAAGTACCAAACATACACTCACAAACTTTCACCTTTACAAACATAGTGTGATAAAAAAGAGTTACACGTGTTATGTTTTAAGCTTTCTTCATCCAAATGTTATCAAATTCAAATACAAAAATAATATCACTATGCTTGACTGGTAGAAAATGCCAAAGGCATTAAGTCCGCCTCTGTTCTTCTAAGTGCATAAAGCATTTAATAAATAAGAAATGTTCCGTATGGTGTCTGGAACCGAAGAATTTACACCATCCCATCTCTTCCCGTGGGTGTCGTAAGAGGCGACTAAGGGACACACCAGAAAATGGGCAGCAGCATTTTCTGTGCATTTCAACATCTACACTGCGATCGCCAACCCGCATGCCAAGCGTGGCGATTATGGCAAAAACCCCCCAACAATGCAGACACGCAAAACAAAACGGCCCCTAGTACCCGGCAGCCCGTCTAACCTTGACTACGGTAGCGGTCAAGGCTACGGCGAGGCAAGGGGTGCGAAGAATCTCCGGAGGAGGCTAGGCTACCCCTTCCAACGACTCGACCTGGCAACATACAACACGCGTACACTGCGGACCGACGAGAAGATCACCGAACTTGAGGAAGAGTTGAGCGGGGTACGATGGAGTATTGTGGGATTATCCGAAGTCCGAAGACAGGGGGAGGACACGATAATTCTCAAATCCGGTAACCTGCTCTATTTCCGGGAGGGCGACCAGCAGTCCCAGGGTGGTGTCGGGTTTTTCGTCCACAGGTCCCTTGTGAACAATGTGGTGAGGATCGAGAGTGTGTCGACCAGGGTGGCTTACCTTATACTCAGAATATCGGCAAGATATTCGCTGAAGGTCATACAGGTATATGCCCCAACCTCGACACACTCCGACGACGAAGTAGAGACCATGTATGAGGATATATCCAGAGCCATACATGGTTATAAGACTCACTTCACCGTGGTCATGGGGGACTTCAACGCTAAACTGGGCAAACGAGACGGTGATGAGCTGCGAGTGGGGCAATTTGGATTTGGACGGCGGAACCACCGGGGACACCTACTGGCTAGCTATATGGAGAAGGAGGGCCTCTACATGATGAACTCTTTCTTCAAAAAGCGTGAGCATAGGAGGTGGACCTGGCAAAGCCCCGATGGTGCAACTAAAAATGAGATTGACTTCATCTTGTCGACGAAGAAGCAAATATTCAATGATGTCTCTGTGATCAATGCAGTGAAAACTGGTAGTGATCACCGCATGGTGAGAGGCACATTGAATATCAACATCAAGCTTGAAAGGTCTCGACTGGTGAAGTCTACGCTCCGTCCAGCACAAATCCAGCTCCAAAACCCCGAGAGCTTTCAGCTCGAACTCCACAATCGTTTCGAGTGCCTAGGTAGCTCCGTGGACGAATGTAACGATGGGTTCGTGGAAACTGTCCATACGGTCGGGTCTAAGTTTTTCAAGACCCACCGTACAAATAAGAACAAGAAGCTCTCAGATCCGACTCTCGAGCTCATGAAGAAGAGGCGTGAGATGATTCTGCAGTCTTCAGACGATTTGTGCAGATACCGTCAGCTCAATAGACAGATTTCGAAGTCCTTAAAACGCGATCTTCGCCACTTTAATTACGAAAGGGTTAAGGACGCGATAGAGCGGAATAAGGGCTCCAAAGTTTTTGCGAGGGATCTGTCTATTGGGCAGAGCCAACTCACGAAACTGAAGACCGACGATGGCAGAGTCATATCCGCTAAATCGGAGCTCCTGGGAGAGATCGAGGCATTCTATGGACAGTTATACACGTCTATCTCTAAACCCACGACAAATCTAGCGAATGATCCAAGAGCTAGATTGACCCGACACTATACCGAAGATATCCCGGACGTCAGCCTGTACGAGATTAGGATGGCTCTGAAACAACTTAAACACAATAAGGCGCCGGGTGAGGACGGAATTACGGCCGAACTTCTGAAGGCGGGTGGAAAACCGGTCCTTAAGGCCCTTCAGAAGCTATTTAATTCCGTCATACTCGAGGGCAAAACGCCACAGGCATGGGGCAGAGGTGTGGTGGTACTTTTCTTTAAGAAGGGCGACAATGCCCTCCTTAAGAACTACAGGCCCATCTCACTTCTGAGCCATGTCTACAAGTTGTTTTCCAGAGTCATCACGAATCGTCTCGCACGCAGGTTCGACGACTTCCAGCCTCCTGAACAAGCCGGATTCCGAAAAGGCTTTAGCACCGTAGACCACATACATACGCTACGGCAGGTTATACAGAAGACTGAGGAGTATAACCTGCCTCTCTGCTTAGCGTTTGTGGATTACGAGAAAGCCTTCGATTCGATCGAGACTTGGGCTGTACTGCAGTCTCTCCAACGGTGCCAGATTGACTATCGGTACATCGAAGTGCTGAAATGTTTGTACAAAAACGCCACCATGTCAGTCCGACTCCAGGATCAGACCTCGAAACCTATCCTTTTACAGCGGGGTGTGAGGCAGGGAGACGTTATCTCTCCGAAACTGTTCACGGCCGCATTGGAGGATGTCTTCAAGGTTCTGGAATGGAGAGGGCGAGGCATCAATATCAACGGCGAGTACATCACTCACCTTCGGTTTGCCGACGACATAGTAGTCATGGCTGAGACTACGGAGGAGCTCAGTACAATGCTCGGTGATCTCAGTAGGGCTTCCGAAAGAGTGGGACTCAAAATGAACATGGACAAAACCAAAGTCATGGTAAACATCCATGTAGCTCCCACTCCTATCAAGATCGGAGACTCTACACTCGAAGTTGTGGACGACTACGTCTACCTGGGACAGACGGTCCAGTTGGGTAGATCTAACTTCGAGAAAGAGATCAATCGTCGAATCCGACTCGGCTGGGCAGCGTTCAGGAAGCTGCACGGTATCTTCTCGTCCAACCTACCGCAGTGTCTCAAGACAAAAGTCTATGACCAGTGTGTGTTGCCAGTGATGACATATGGCTCGGAAACGTGGTCGCTCACAATGGGCCTCATCAGAAGGCTTAAAGTCACCCAAAGAGCAATGGAAAGGGCTATGCTCGGAGTTTCCTTGCGCGATCACATCAGGAATGAAGAGATCCGCAAGAGAACTAAGGTTACCGACATAGCCCGAAGAATCCCCAACTTTAGTGGCAGTGGGCAGGGCACATTGCTCGTAGAACAGATGGTCGATGGGGACGAAAGGTTCTAGAGTGGCGGCCACGTACCGGAAGACGCAGCGTCGGAAGGCCTCCCACAAGGTGGACCGACGACCTGGCGAGGGTCGCGGGAATCCGATGGATGCGAGACGCGCAGGACCGGTCGCTGTGGCGACGCTTGGGGGAGGCCTATGTCCAGCAGTGGACGTCTTTCGGCTGAGATGATGATGATGATGATGAAATAAGAAATAAATATAAGTAAATAATTAAGACTATCATTAGTAGATTTTCAACCCTCGATATACGCTTTAAAGGCTGTTCAAGTTTTTATGAAATCATTCTCACGAAGGAAGTCGCTGGAAAAGTTCTAGTAATCCAATAAACCTAGGTAATGAAAAAGATAATTGCACTATCTTTTTCATTACCTAGCCGATTTTATATTGAAAACAAATCTAATAAATATTTGATGACGATACGACATTTCCTAGGAACCAACCGATATTGGTATTAAGACATCGTTTACCTGACGATATTGCGTTTCAGACTTTGTCTTGGCTCCGCTTGATTAATTTAGTATCCGGTCTACCGTAGGATCTTCACAAACGCCTCCAACACTGACTTCATTATCGTAATTGGTATATGTAGTTTGTGATTCAACATTGTTACCACTTGACATACGTATATATCTATTATTTAGTGACAATCTAAAGGGATTGAAGTTTTGATTGGATTGTTAGTGTGTTTGATTTGGTGGTCTATAATTGTTCTGTTATATGTAAGTTGCCACATAATTCTACCAGCATAATAGGCATACATGGCCTTCGCCCAACAGTGGGACATAATGAGCTAACTAGCTAACTAACATGTGACTTGCATAGCTTCAAAATCAACATCTCAGCCGAAAGACGTCCACTGCTGGACATAGGCCTCCCCCAAGCTACGCCACAACGACTGGTCCTGTGCGCTTTGCATCCATCGCATTCCGTAGCTTGTCCTGCATCAAATCTTTTGGAAAAAACAATAACAGCGCGGTCTCATAGGACCGGTTGGGGATTCAAACGTTAAAATGGAATCATCTAGCGACAAATTAACTCCGGAAAACATTCTAAACGAAGCCGACAGTGTTATAGAAACTTCTATTTTAACTGTTTGATAGAAACTCATATCAAACAGTTTTTATCTACTATTCCTATAGGTAATAGTTGAAAGAAAAGCAGATTATGCACCTCGCCTTAAGTATTTTATTATTGCCCTCGTGCCTGTCAGATTATTTAATTAGGCACTCGGTGCAATAATAAATTACTTTGTGCTCGATGCAATAATCTACTATTATGCTATCGCACTGTTTTATACTGTCTGGTAATCCATTGAATAGAATTACTAAACAAATGATTTTATTTTACGTACTCCTTCAAATAATTTACCTGAGTTAAGCGTATTTTTGTAAGAACTATAAGATGCTTAACTCGAACCGTGAACGTTGGTAAAAAACACAAAGGGCACAGATTATAATTTTAGGTTAATCCAAAAACAACTGAAACTAAGTTTACTGGATGTTGAGATTTGCATAAGGTTTTTTTTATTACTATTGTTAGACTCGCGTTTGACCACTATTTCACCTGATGGTAAGCGATGAAGTAGTCGACATTAGAGCAAGCTTGCCTAGAAGTCAAGAAGTAGTCTTAGTTTCCTTATATAACGTAGGCTAGCACTAAGAAATCTGCCAGAAGCTAGTCACTACATAGGTAGTATAAAACAAAGTCGCTTTTTCAGTCCCTATGTATGCTTAACGCCCGATACCAATAACCTGTCTATCATGTGATAGACAGGTTATTGAAAAACAAATGAAACAACAGGAAAAATGTAAACTTTTGTATGGTATCATTTGTTTTTCAATCTCCGATATGTTATAGATTGATTATTAATTTTGGCCGTAAATCTTTAAAACTACCCAACGGATTTTGATGCGGTTTTTTTTAATAGAAAGAGTGATTCAAGAGGAAGGTTTAAATGTATAATACATGTGTAATAAACACTGATAATTTTGCACCCGTGCGAACCCAGGGCGGGTCGCTAGTTATTAATAATACCTATGCCAGTGTCAAAGGGGCAAACCCTAAGAGGTTAGTCCTAGCACCTCTAAGAGAGCACGGCACCCGGTTTGATATGATTTCCTTGACATGCAAATTGAGTACGAACAAGCTCTACTCACTGACGTACTTGTTTAGATTGCCTCGGAACGTTTCAGTTTCATCACTGGCAGTTATAATTATGACGTGTAAGATTTGCCTGTCATATAAAAAACAAATTATATTTATACATGTCAATTACACTGAGGAACTCGTGGCTAGATAAAAACAGCCGCATGGATCGATCTTCAAGGTTAAGCAACGCTTGCCAAGGTTGGTCTATGGATCGGTGACCATCTTAACATAACGAGTTTCCTCCGTGCCTCGGAAAGCACGTAAAGCCGTAGTAGTAGCCCGGCTGTCATTTGTAGATCTTTAGCAGTCGTAACGGATAGTCAGAAACCAGTAAATCTGACTCCAGTCTTGTCATGAAGTACCGTATTACCTCAGTTAATGGGTTGTGGAGGTCTGGTAGTCAGCCGCTCCTCGTAAAATACTGATATTCAGCTAAATCTAGCTTGACTGGAAACCGACCCCAATATTACTCGTATGTAGTTGGGAAAACGCTAGATTATGAAGCATTGTGCCAAACTTACCTACTTCAGAAAAGTGTGATTTTGTGTCGGATCCCAATTCTCATCCGACTTTGAAGTCTCTCACGAAATCCGGTATTAAGCAACAAAGTTACGTCATTCGTCATCTGCGAAGTACTCAAACAACCTGATTGTCAAACGTAGCCTTAGTCTTTGCGAGTGTCGATCTCACTGATTGGTTTCCGACAAATTTGTAGCACCCGATGCAATGGCGGGTTTTATTTGACACAAGGTTGTGTATGGGCTTCGCAATTTCCTGTCAGGGTTGAGAATTTGGCGAGAGATTGACTTCAACCCTGAAACGCAAAAGGCAATTGAATGAATACGGGTGGATTTTAATCACCCAGGGCGGGAGGTTTTGATATCTAATTTCCCACCCTCAAATAGGCCTTCACGCTTAATTTAAATTACAGTAGGTGTTTTGAAGAAATTTTTCCCATTTATAAATTTTCTTTCCTAAAAAACGTTTTAGTTTTTATACTCACAAAAATATTTAAGCACTGTCTACTTACAATAACTTAATTTACTTTGTTATTTAGGTCGAAAAATGGTGTATAAAAAGTAACTTAAAACAAACGAAAAAAATAATAAGTTTTCTAAGCCAATATTTGCCTTTTTGGACCCGCAAAAGTTTCTTTGACTTTGTTAATTTTATTTTAGTTAGTTAATACTTTTTATCTGTCACTAATAAACTTTTTCTCTTCCTTTCCCATACAACAACGTAAAAATCGTGTGTTTTTAGAATAAGTGCCTACTTTGGTGAGTAGGTACCAAAGGAAGGTAGGCATCTGAAATTCAGTTTTATAACCTAACATTTCTCATTTGTACAAGCCTTGCCATAAAACCTCCCGACTTCCTCAGTAATCTAAATTACTTTCTTCCTGAACATAATCAGACAGCAAATGAAAATACTGACTGAAAATTACCTTCCTGATTTATACCGGATACTAATCAAACCTTCAATGTAAACAGTAATTGAGTAAGTTTTACTCAAGGTCCAATTAAGTCCAGGAATGAACTCAACTGGTAAACCGAACAAAATAACTTGTTACCTGTAAACATCGTTCACTCTTGAGTTGTTTTCAGACGGGCTGCAAAAATGTGCATATTTTTAGGCAAGAGAAACTTATTCAAACCAGACTTGTTTTGAATAAATAAATTTAGCCAAATCTATTCATTTTTAGTCTGAGAAAAATATTTTTGTGGAACTTCCTTTGGGAGAATTTTTATTATTCCAATTATATCAGTACTGTGAGCATTAACTTCAGTAAAATTAAGAAACGGATCATATTTCAATACACAAACTGGTTGTTTTTATTTGTATTATAGTTACTTAAATATTTTTTTAGATAAAATGACAGATGATAAAAGTATCTTTTTGTAAAGATTTGCAAATATTGTTTCACAGCTCAGCTTTTCGTTTTTAATGCAAGCCAACAGCCACATTCTATCTTCGAAAATAATTATTATAAATTGTAAATAACATATTTTCATTCGAATAAGACTCAGTTTCATTAGGATCTATACAACATGTAAACAGCATAAATATTTTAATTCAGCAGTAAAATAATTACCAATCATTCAGATCCAACATATTGACCCTTAAAAAGCGACGACGTAATCGCTGAACGGTTGCCAACAGCAACAAAAAGTCGCTCGTCTACAGCCTCTTTTATTCAGAGCTTGTAGCAACTTGGCACACTGAGTCGTTAATTAAAAGTTTTCTACTTTTCATCTGCAACCTCACTACACTTGGTTTTGGCATTAAATCATTCTGATTTTATTGTTTTTGGTACCTGATGAGATTTAATAACTTGGGTATTCTATTTGCGGTCTGGGTTCACTTTGACAGAGTTTAAAACTAAAATTTGTTGCTATTCTTTGCAGTTCAGAGTCTAAAATAATAGAGATATTTTCTAAGTACTTTCTACAAAAATAGATAGATAATTATTCTTTTAATTGAAAACTTGTGTTTTCAATTTGAATTACTAGTTTTTGTCAGCTGTTTTGCCCGGTTGAAAGTTTATTTACTTTTAGGGAGGTTTACTTTTGTGCTACTTGAGTTTTATTATGCGAAGAAAAGGTTTCCACATAAAACGTGTCCATACCAAAAAAAAAAATGTTTAACTAAGTCAACGACTACGTTGAAGAAACACTTATCAGTGACTGCTTCTGTACATGTGGTTCATTAACTACACAACTACTCTGTCGACCAAGCGTTAACGTCGCACCGTCGTATTATTGCAGCTTCATCAACAGAGTTTCATAGTTACAAAACTACACTGTTAAATCGCTGACTACGTGACGCTTACTACACCGTGAAGCTTCACGCACACCAAACGCATAATGACGAGGACACGTCTACGAAGCTACGCGTCCGTGGATAGTAGACCTTACTAACAATCTATGTATTTAATCAAATATTATTTTAATACCTCTCTTTAAATAGCATAGTTTACGTAATCCAGTGTTTACTAGTAGGGATAACCCCTTTAGCTCTCCGTTTGACAAGGACGAAGTCTGTGTCGACGACGGCGACGGCGTGTTCTGTTCCACGCGCGCCTGAGCTGTCAGTAATTAACTGAGAATTTAGTCGAAATTAAAGAGTTACCACGACCCTGGAACGTGAAGGATAATTGAAGTAACACTAGTGAGTTTTAGTCACTGAAAGTAAGACACTACTTGTCGCTCTTTCAACCGCAGAAGTTACTTTATAATTTTCTACTTCAACAAAAAATAGATACCCTTTTAGAAACGGTATTTTTAATTTATTTTAAAACATAGATTTGTCTAGAAAAATAAAAACACTTCACTAATTAAAACTATAAGCGAATATACGGTAAAGACTCCTACTCTATATGCACTAAAGAGCTTAAAATATGGCGTCAAAAAATTCCCCCAAGTCGTCGCTGTCAACTAAAAGACTGGCGGCATTGCCACACATTGTATGCTACAAATATGTACAGTATACAGACAAACAATTTCATACAAATAAAGTGGATAGTATTATCAGTATGTATCTAACCACTCATGTGGAAAATACTATTCACGTATGTTTGCAAAATGTATAAAATACAAAACTATGACGCAGACCAATCCGATTGAGATATGAAGGTTGCGAAATTTAGGGATAAGCTCCACTCACAGCGGAATATCGCGTTAATCTGCTAGATATAAAATGGGAATTTTAATTTAATTTAAATTCTTTCAGTAGAAATTATTATGAAAATATTAACATAATGGGAAACTTTATATCTAAATGCATCCATCTTATAATATTCTTTCTGGTAAGACTCAAGCGTTCTTTCTAGAAGAGGAAATGAGCCGTATAATCTACTACGTGGGCTCGGGGCGAATCACACACTATGGAATTTCTTTGCTTTTAAACGTACCGGTGTCCAAACGATGATGTTTTTCTTCACAATTTAAGAGCAGATGAACTATTTTCATACTGAGTATAATAAATTTGTGGAACACCAATTTAATCGTTGCATCGATGTAGGGTAAGCCTAGCCAATGCTGAGGTGGGCACGCTCGGCACATTCTGTTTTTTGTTCTTTTTGGCTTTGTATTTTTAATCGTGTGTTGTGCCTGTACCGAATGAAAGTATTTCTATTCTATTCTACGCAGTTTTGTGCATCAATATGTGTAGAATTATAAATATACGTTATTAATGTTTTAAATCCTTGCAATCATTGTTTTTAATGTTTACTAATTGTCCCATGTTACTTGGGGTCAGCGAAACAGTATTTTTTCTTTGCTTTTATCTTTTCATTACGCTGTCATTGGCTTCCTTTTCACTTATGTCACTCCTGTCACAATTCAGATATATTCATAAATCTGAACGTGAAAAAGGCCGCAAGCGCCAATTACAAATCGAGTATTATTGTACAGATATATGTAATATGCGGTGCGATTTACAGCTTTAAGTGGACGCTGTATCTAAATAAAGATCGATAACCAATATAGGATGCTAGAATGATTTATTATTATGTAATAAAAAAAAACCTAATTTTGAACTGATACAATATCAGCTGTGTCGGACGGTATCTGGTGTATCTTGATCGATATCGTAAAATATTATTGTTTATACAGTTTGGCCTGTTTCTGTGCATCCTGTGGTTTATATAATATTAACGATAAATCTAGGACAATGTACTCGATTTCAGTCAGATTGTAAACATTATGACGGAAAGTGATCTATTTTATTTTGATTGCATTCGATATGAAGTTTCATGGGGGCATATCGTATCCTTTTAATATTAAAATTGGGAAATTACTTTTGTTAAACTGTCGTGGTTTGACAGTTTAATTTATTTCGATGGAAATGAAAACGAATATAGACTGGCTTGAATACTTGAATTTCTTAATTGTATTTAACAATTAATGCAGGCACACAATAATTAACAGACAATAATAGAGAAACAACAGAGGTAAAAATTTGTAAAGAAATCTTTTCAGTCATACTTGCATTAGGAGAGTTTGACAGTAAAAGCCATGTTACGTAGGAAAAATAAATACAAAATAATCAGTCAACTTTAAAATAGGCTTGGGATACCGATCTTAGAGAAAATTCTGCTTACGCAATGTTGCAATCGTTGGTGGTAAGGTGCACTAGTTTATTAAATGCCTTTTCACTGTAGCTTTGAAGACTTCTAAATTATAATCGGACGGGAAGACCGCAGCTGGCAAATTATTGTTGTACTCCTTTTGTTGTACGCGGTATAACCTCTCGCGCTTTTCTCGTACACACGGGTGTACGAGAGAGTTGAGTGCCCTTTGTCAAGGTCAAACAAAAAACGAAAAATCCTCGACGCGTGAGGCATTTTGGGTGAATGTTCGCGAACGTTCGAGAGGATAAAAGACGAGGCAAAGTGCTTAGTCTGGGACCGTAGAGGTCTCAACAACGTAAAGGTAGATACTCGCCTTACGACGGTTTGTCCGATGGTAAAAAGGAGATGGCGAAATCAGATCGAGCAAATCCTGCGCACACTCTGCGAAATGCATCCTGTAAAATGCCGAAAGACTGGCTACTTCACGCCTGTGCTCAAGGCTTTGTAGATTGAACTTCACTGACACAACATAAAATCGAAAGTTCTACTATTAATGTATCAGATTAATACCCACGCACTTATACAGTTTGCCTCACAATCCTTTCCACTAGGCAGGTAATAGCAACAATCTCATGTAATTAACCTATATTTCCCACTGCAAAACAAAGGCATCTCTCCACCATTTCCACATACGTCAGTCCTTTGCTATCAAGAGCCAGACTAGCTAGTTTCGCTCAAAATATTTATTAGCTAGGTACATTTTCCGTAGCGAATATTGAAATAATCTCCTGCGCTTGTTCTAGATATGACCGCTTTGTTTGCGATTGCATTTTGTTTTATTTTGTAGCGAGTAATATCGTGAAGTGGAGAAAGGTATGATGTAAAAATAGTACTTTTTAATAAAATAATTACCTGAGTAGACAATCATCTGAAGTTTTGCCGAAAAGAAATAGAATAGAATAGAATAAACTTTATTGTACACCAAAAGTACAGAAACTTAAATCTATGGGTACAATGGCGGTCTTATCGCTGAGAGCGATGTCTACCAGACAACCTTAGGATGGATCGTAAGAAAAATAATGCAGGGGGTAGTCTGAGGCGTACAACATTCAAACGAAGCAAATACCAAAAAATTTTCATTACCCAAACCAATTTTGGGGGAGGCCTATATCCAGCAGTGGACGTCTTTCGGCTGAGATGATGAATCAATTTTAGAAATCTTTTATTATACCAATGCTATATTTGGAATCATTTTATTTCGAAATGTTTCATTTGGTGTAATTTTTACCTCGGCAGTTTATTGTTTATTACGTAAAATAATCTTAATACAATAAACATTTAGTCAAATTAATTGTTATAAAAAAAAAATAAAGACAAAAATAAGTTAACTTTACGGTTACAAACGACGAATGAAAAACAAACTGCTACCAAAACTGTAGGTCAGGTTAGGTTTTCGTAGTGACCAAATAACGCACGAGCCGAGCAAAAGAAGCGAACGTGCCGCGGTAGCGACCGGCGAGTGGCCCAAATACATTTTTGGACGTAAAACCAGAAACTGAATACTGAAAACCAAATGTTGGGCTAATTTTATTTTGCGTAAAATATGTTATACCTACTGAAATATTTGACTACATAAATATTGGTAAAAGTACTAGTTGGTAAGCAAATTATTGCTTAAACGTTCACTTGCCAAACATTAGGTTTGCGGAACACTTCTTTGTGAAGAGTATATTTGCTAAGTTATAATTTGACAAATGACATTATGCAGAAAAATGTTTGGGAAGTGATAATTTGTAATTTTTTTCACTTCTATCACTCAGAGCGGAGCAGAAGGACGTGTCAGACTTTTACTGACTAAAACCCACTCCTGTTCCTTCTTTGTCTTTATTCCTGGGTCCTAAGGCTATTTTTTGTTCAACCCAGGAAGTTACTAACTCTTAATCTTGTGATAATTTAGGCACGCACGAGATTATCTCATATTATCGTTCGATGTTGATTGATTACTTTACTGGTTCATAACATCGTTGAATAATACGTCTGTTTTTGATCAAGAAATGTTTATAATCAAAGATTTTAAGTCATTCAGGTAAATATTTGTGAATCTGTTTCGTATTAAACGGTTTTAGAGCCTACTTTTAAATAGATTTTAAAAGTGTTTCGTCATTTTTAATTACCAGCGTTTTTTTTCTCTTTTTGGACTTCTCATGCACTGTGTGGAGCGTGAGAGAGTATTTTTTTTATATTACATAAACCAATGCTTGACTGCAATCTCACTTGATGGTAAGCAGTGATGCAGTCGTTGATGGTGAGGCGCACTAGTTTATTAAGAGCCTATAATTCACTCTAGTCTTGAAGACATCCAAATTGTAATCGGACAGAAATACCGCAGCAGGCAAATTGTTCCAGTCCTTCGTGTATCAGACTTCTACTGACTAAAACCCACCTGTGTTAGTTCAATGCTCTTTGTTCTCTTCCTTTTGAACTATCAAGCAGTGTAGAATTCCACCGTTCTTTTCACTGAGTTCTTTTGGGGATCCCACTTTAGATTTCTGTGGGGGGATCCGCACAACAATGAAACACAGGCAGTCATAACATTTGACACACAATTTAAAAATAGAGACCTAAAATTTCCTGAAAATAGGTATTAGTATATCTCTATCTGTATCAATGAATACGAGACAATATTATGACACCTAACCTTGATAAGGGTTCATTCATTCATTCATTCTTATTCTTTGTACACAAACATTTACATTAATAAAAAAAAATAGGGAAGGGTTTGTAGGAAACAATACTTTCGGTACACATAAACACTTATATTGCTTAACCGAGGCTACAATGAATACATAATTTTTAATAAAACGGTCAGACATGGGGCAGAATCCTCATGTTTTATGTGGCAAAGGGATGAATTATTCGACCGTTTAATATAAGCTAGGATGATCTATGGGATTTGAATATGAAGGTTGAATTAGTATTATTGTATGGATGAAAATGACTGTTTGCGAGAATGACTTCATAGAAACTTTAATTCTACCCTTAAACCGTATTTTGAGGGTAGTTTTAGAAAAACTAATAATAACAGTATTTATTATTCATTTTTGTTAGTAATTGTGTTTCAAAATAAACCTAAAAAATAGTACAATCATGAAATCCCTTTTCTTCTTTTGGGAGTTATTTTGAAAAACTAATAATGACAACCTTTTTATTAACTTGATCTGAAAGTATTTTTGCCCCGCGCAAAACATATTCCTAGTCCCAGTCATAGTGTGCGTTGATATGGCTTGACCAGTTTTTTTTTGTATATTAGGTAGGTCTGTGAATAGGTTGTAGGCTAGTTTTTACTCCTTTACCTCCAACCCCTATTTATCTAATTATTTATGACAGAACAACGTTTACCAAGTACTAGTACATGTTCTAAAGAAGTAAATTAATTACGAAATAGAAGCATATTTTTATATGTAAAACCAGAAACAGTAAACTGAAGATACCAAAATTTGGCTAATTTTATTTTGGGTAAAATATGTTATACCAACTGAAATGTTTGACTACATAAAAATTGGTAAAAGAACTAGTTGGTAAGCAAATTATTGCTGAAACGTTAACTGGCCAAATATTAGGTTTGCGTAACATTTATTTGTGAAGAGTTTATTTGCTAAGTAATAATTTGGCAAATGAAATTATGCGAAAAATTGTTTGGGAAGTGATAATTTGGCAATTTCTTTTTGGTAAAACAAGGGAGACCCCAAAACTTTGCTATGAGGCTATGAGTAAACATAAGAAAAAACCGATTAAGCACGAGTTTGATTCGCATACCAACAGTTACATAGTTTTTTGATAATGTGTTGTTATATAGAGGCAATAAAAATACACACTTGTGAAAATTCCAAGTATCTACCTATTACCGTTAATGAGATACAACCCGTTGACAGGCAGACAGACTTCCATCTGTCTGTCTGTCTGTCTGTCAGCAGACGGACGCTAGAGTTACGTTGGCGTTAACTGCTCATGAAAAGGAAAACTGACTATAGTCATGAGCACAATGTGAATGAAGTACAGAAACACATTTTGACTAGCAAAACAGCCATTAAAGTAGGCAAATAGCTCATTAATTACTGACTGATACTACCTATCCTATAAGTATTAGGCGATTAACACACGGCACCGCGCAGCACCGCGGATGGTGGTGGCTGTAATGGCGCAATTTCATTAGTCGATAGGGCCCGTATGCCGGGTGCGAGAAATTACTGGAACGCGTGCCACAGGGCCCGCATTCAGGGAACCGTAGACGGTAAAACGACCATGTTACTTTCATTGGTTGTTATCTCGCATGCGGGGACTCCCCGCATGCGGTATACCAAACGAGTTAACGACCAGTGAAATTGCGCCATAAAGGGAATTTTGTCCGCTCGACGGCGCGGTCGGACGGTGTACGTGTGCGTGTGTGAATCGACGGATTTATTAGAGGCCAATGCGACGTGAGATCCACTTCACTGCTTACATTCGCTTTAGAAACTAATGAGGGTTGCAACCGCTTTCACTCATCAGTGTCATTCGATATTGGCACATACAATGAAGGTACAGTCAGGTACATGCGTGTACATTTAAGTCTACTATCCACGGACGCGTAGTTTCATAAACACGTATTCTTGGTGTACAATCCGGTCACATTAACTTGACGCATCTCTGAAATGCGAACATCCCCCACTTTACCACACATTCACTTAGATCGCCCAGCAATTTAAGAGTCAAATATGGTCAGCATCTTTGTTATCGATACGCGCGTCGATAATTTGGCTAGTTCTCTGTTGTTGTTATATTGCTTTTGGACATTATTTCATGGATGCCAAGCGTCAAGAGCAGTGGTGGCCAAGTGGTAACTGCCCCAATTTACAAGTTGTAGGTCGCGGGTTCAAACCCAGCTAAGCGCATTACTTTATGTAATTTATTTCATCACCACTGCTCTCAAAACGGTGAAGGAAAACATTGTGAGGAAACCGTCATGTCCTAGAACCAAAAGTTTGAAGACATGTGACATCCACCTATTCGCACTGGGCTCGCGCGGTGGATTACGACCCATTCCCTCTTCTTAAGAGGAGACCTGATTCCCAACAGTGGGAACATTACAAGGCTAATGCTAAGTGTCGAATAAATATGACCGCTCGGCTGCGTGAACCTTACATACAAAGCTGAAATTAGCTTAACAAAAAATGCAATGACACAACGACACGACGCTGAAGCTAGTGACGTAAACGCACAATCTCTCTTTACGCGAATTATTTCGATTATTATGATAAAATTAAATTCTGGGTAGGTTTGTGCGTTCCCGTTACTCTTAACAGCCCTCTAAGTGATAGTTAAGCTGTTCTTTGTACATGCACTGTATAGTAATTATGCATTTCAACGGCTTCACTAATGTGAAAGTAGAAAATTAAGCCGAGGTAAGATACTCCCGTCGTAAAAATCCTTGACTATTCCAAGAAATGGTTTACTCGTTTGAAAATGTTTATTCGAATCCTTTCATTTATTCGAGCGTGAAGAAGAAACCAACAAACACACACAACGGGCACGGTAAGGTTCCACTTTGAGGAGTAGCTGGAGAGACGTCACGGCATCCTAACTTTCCGCACGACACAGGTCCTCAACGGAGGTTCCTGCATCGGATTCAGGTGGTAGAATGTCCTCCCGCACCACGCAGCCCGGGAGAAGTTTCGAAGACACTTTAAAAACATACACAGTCAAAAACTTCCGCTTTTATAATACTCGGATGATTTCTTCTTTCCTAATGTAACTAAATCCATAGTCTTTGAAAAATAACTACGAGTATATTATAAACTTCATGAACTACCGTATACATACGTACTTGTGTACGCATTTGCGAGCAAAATTGTGTCAGAACTTTTTTGAAAAGATACGATTGGCACAAACGTAATGTTTTTTTTTTAAATTGATTTAAACTAGTGCTTGACCGCGATCCTACATGATCGTAAGCAGCGATGCAGTCTTAGATGGTGAGGCGCACTAGTTTATTAAGAGCCTATTCACTCTAGCCTTGAAGAAACCCAAATTATTTGCTGATAAACCTATGTAATCAGGCGTAAGAAAGTTATTGGCATAAGTGGCCAGAGTTACGGCTAGTCAAAGAGTTTCTGTATAGAATTTCGATTAGTCCAGGAGTGAGAAGTTGTGTACTTTGTTAGAAAAGTAGTTTGATTAACATTGCGAATCGAAGTTAGATTGGATAAGGTGTAGTTTTTTTTCAATATCGTTAGTACCTAAAGGCTAAAGGCAGTCACATTAGGTTGGTGGTAATAGGAATTAATCGTTTGATCATAGTACTATCCCATGGGAAGGCCAAAAAGGCCATTATTTTGTATTTTAAATATTGCAGCATAAATCTCAATATTTATGCTGCAATATTTAAAATACAAAATAATGCAGTGCTATTTTTAGGTGGAAAATCATTAGAATGACTATTCCCGCTCTTGGGTACTACTCTTATGGTCCTTATTTGCTAGCGTCTAGGTCCCTGGAGTTCCTGTTGGGATCTAAAGAAATAAGATATCACGCTGAATGATAGTTTATCCTAAGCGTATGTTCCTATGGTCTTATCTAAACCCTTCAAAAACAAAAGATAAAAGTCTTTCTACCTTCACGCAACTAAGAAGATCAGGAACATTAAAAGTAATCGAAACGCTATAAATAACGTTCAAAATATTCCATATTACACGGGATGGAATATTTTAACTTAATACGCCCTTCGCTCGAGTTAACCCAAATTGGCCGCCTAGGGTGATTGGCAACCTCAGGAAAAATTGTATAAGTGGTGATTGATATTTATTTACACGTGCGCTTAAGTGGAACACTTTATTTGTATACATATGTCTTATTTTATTTGCCCTTGTCCCGTATTCAAATTTATCTTGTAAATATGTTACAATCGGAGAAAATTAATTTCCTGCAAATTTTACATCGCGTGGATAAAATGCCTATATGTGTGAATGCAGTATAAACGACGAAGCAAAACGCTTAGTCCAGAATAGGAGTGGTTTTTAGTCAGTAGAAGTCTGGCACGCCCTCCTGCTTCGTCCAGAACGGGAGAAGTCGTTTTGATGATCTCCTACCTTAAAAAAAGCTAAAGATCAGGAGTATTTAAAGTAATTGAAACGCTATAAATAACATTCAAAATATTCCATATCACAGGGGATGGAATATTTTAACTTAATACGCCCTTCGCTCGAGTTAACCCAAATTGGCTGCCTAGGGTGATTGGCAACCTCAGGAAAAATTGTATAAGTGGTTATTGATATTTATTTACACGTGCGTTTAAGCGCACTAGTTATAAATAAATGTCAATATACTTGGAACGCTTCATTTGTATACATGTGTCTTATTCTATTTACCCTTACCCCATATTCAAACTTTTCCATGTCAATGACCCATCAACGAAAATTAATTTTCCTGGATAATTTTCCACTGTCTGTTTTTATAGCGCGTATAAAATATAAAGTTTATTTATCTATTTTGTTTCTATAAGAAATGTTTACACATTACATTTACAACATTAGTCAAAATTATTAGTGTGTTATCCAATAATCGTTACTCGGCCCACGTGGTGGCTTACGGCCCATACCACCTCCAAGAGAGGAGGCTTGAGTGCTAGCAGTGAGCACATTACAAGGCCAGCTAATGGTTATTAGTGTAGCAATAATCATTTGTTAATAATTAATTAATCTGGGCTTAAGGTGCGCTTTCTCTAACGTGGAGCAAGACGAAGTGAATAAAAATGAAATTCGCTTATCGAATCGGAATTTGCCAAGCACAGTGCTTGAAATTTCCACTCAGCATCACTTTTGTAGTTCGGTGAGTAACCAGGTCTGAACACCATAGATTTGTATAGGCAGTATGCACATTTAATTCGATTAGTTTACGCTTCAGGAAGATCAGTAGATTACCCCACCCATACGCATAAAGCGTTTTGGGAACACATTTATTATGCGTACAGTCAAACGGGGTGAATAGGAACGCAGGGGTGAATAGCAACAAAAATTGGAAGTGGATTTTCACGTCATTTAACAGGTTTTACCAGTATTTAATTACTCCTATTTATTTATTGTAATTAAAAGCGATGCTTTTACAGCAATCAGTTTAAAATATTTAACCAAAGTAAAAATCATTATCAAAGTTTTGTTCCTATTAACCCCTGCGTTCCTATTCACCCTGTTTGACGGTACAGCTAAGGAGTGGAATTCCCTACCGGAGTCTGTGTTTCCTGATAGCTACAATTTAGGAGTCTTCAAGTCAAGAGTGAATAGGTTACTTCTAGACAAGCGTGCTCCATCGTCGGCCACATCATCGCTTACCATCAGGTGAGATAGTGGTCAAACGCGAGCAAATGCATAATAAAAAAAAAATACTCAGCATCATTATGTTGTTATTATAATATAGAGTAACATGTTAATCGTCCTATTTCTTTCCTTCTACATTCACAATGATTTATGCTTTCAAGAATTAGGTGTTTCTCTGCCACGAGACACCACTTAGAACAATTTTCACGTCTCATTAACTTAGGAAAGTTGACGAGTTAGTTCGTAGGTCATACGTCGAAAACATAACAATCCGTGTTAACTGTTTCTATTGCGATTCGGAGAAAGTCTTTATCACTCGTACTATTACGAAATACTTGATAATTTCCACGAATACTTCTTACTGTTATTTTTGAGCGAACGGTTCAGAACCTAAAATAAAACACCGGTACTTTCAGTGACAAAAAGCGTAGTTTTTGTTTTTTACATTTATTTTCCATAAATCATACAGATACTTACCTATTTAATCATCTATATATGTCTAGGAGAAACTGACTGACTGAAATATCATGGAGCTGCGAAATGCCACCTGGCAGTTTTGGACTCAGTGGAAAGGTTACTTGGTTAAGACCAATTTACAAAGCCTTGAGCACAGGCGTAGGGTAGCCAGCCTTTCGGTTTTCTACAGGATGCATTTCTGAGAGTGTGCGCGGGAATTGCATGAACTGATTCCGCCATCCCCCTTTTATCATCGGACAAACTGACGTACGGCGAGTATTCATCCTTACGTTGTCGAAACCTCTACGGTCCGGACTAAGAGTTTCGCTTCGTCGTTTAAACCGCGTACATCGAGGGACTGGAACAATTTGCCTGCTTCGGTTTTCCCGTCCGATTATAATTTAGGTGTCTTCAAGGCTAGAGTGAATAGGCTCTTAATAAGCTAGTGCGCCTCACCATTAACGATTGCATCACTGCTTACCATCAGGTGGGATCGCAGTCAAGCGCTAGTTTACAACAATTAAAAAAAGAAAAACATACTTACCCACGAGCGAAGCCGCTGGTAAAAGCCAGTTGCATATATTATATTTTCATTTCAACACCAACTACGTACGTTTCTTATTAACGTTCGAGGTTGCTTGTTCTGACGTTCATACGAATACGCCTCACTACTACGAATACGAATCCTTTCATGATGAGACGCCTGGAGCCAGAAAATAGAACGTGTATATAATATAATAACTCATTCATCACACATCTCACTTATATGATTTAATAAACATCACCATGCCCTGGCAGATACTAAAAGATATGACGCACTAACAATATTCTAGTTTATATCGTTCAGAATTCATTCATTTCGCTCATTCATTTGACTGTATATAATAATCCAATGATTTATTCAGTGAAATAAACTTAAAATATAACATTTTATGGTCCATTTTTTTAAGTTTATTTATATTCAAAGTTATTTTGTGGTAATGTGATTTTTATGATATAATTTCAAGCCTGTATTGCCCGAAGCGGTTTGTGGAGGTTTATAGCACACCCACGTTCATCAAAGCGTTTAGAGTGGCCATATTCGGCCCACGCTGAAATCAGCGCTGGTGGCTCGTCACACTGTGTGTGTGGCCACGGCATTTATGCTGAGCGGTAGGCCGTTTTTCGCTGACGTGCGTCACTAAATGGACGTGGTCAATTTAGAATTCTAAAACCAGAGTTAATGGGATACCTATCGAATTTGGCCATTCTGTTTTTGATCAAATACTCGTATTTGCTATTCTGGTTAGCAGGAATTCGATAGATACGAGACAAATCGATGATTAACTATTTGTTCTTTTTATTTTTCTAACTTTATATAGTTTTGCACGTTGTAGTGATCAGGTTAAAGTCAGATTTTCTACACGTGCAGCCTGTGGGTCAGATATTATACGAAGCGATCGTTCAATGCCCTACGTGTCCAATATAACAATGGATTTAGGATGTTGCTGGGATTGCCCCGGTTTTGTAGCGCCTCCGGGATGTTTGCAGAGGCCAGGGTAGATGGCTTTCATGCCATCATGCGTAAGCGACTCGTATGCTTACTAGATACAGTCCGGGGTAGCAATAACAGCATCCTACAGGTCATTGCAGGCAAACAGGATTCAAACACCCTGAGGACGTTTATTCGTGCCCAAATTGTTTGAAATTTACTTGTATAACTTTACTATGGATATTATGATCTATAATGAAGATTTATTATTATTATAAATGCGATGGAAGGAATAGAGGGACGTCTTTGTCCAGCTGTGGGACAATACAGGCTAGATATAGTAATAAATCTGTAATAAACAAACCAGATCACAATTTTGTTTGACCTGGAGATAGAACTCTGGACTCAAAGTTAATATTATTCTGAACAAAAATAAATATTTAGACAAACTTTTCAGAACAAAAAATATTTTTTAAAGACAAAATAAATAACGTCCTAATTAATAGGGTGGTTTGGTTCCCAAGTTTTATGCGGATAAAAATATCTCAAACAATTAATTAGATCGATTTTGTGGAATTTATAAAGTTTAATGACTTGGGAATCTAATTAGCTGTTTTATGAATACCTGAAGTTTATATTTTCTTGAATGGAATTTTATTTTTATCGTAGATTTTGAACTTAAACCGAAGTAAAGTTTTTTGAAGTGAAAGTTTCATTTGTAGATGTCGAACCAAATGCTAAGCTTGTTTAAGTTTACTTTACATAGTTTTTTTACAGGGATTGTGAAATTGTTCAAAAGGTTCACCGTGAGCTTCGAAAGGAAAGGATAACTAGTAGAACAAAGGTGGGTTTTAATCATTAACAGTCTGACTCCTTTTCGTTTCAGTCAGTGCAGACATAAGTTATCACAGCATTTTAACGACTATTTTTTATCTTTATACTTACATCTTTAAATTCATGACAATTTGATTTAATTTTATGCCTTTTTTTCTTGAATTCTTTTTGATGAATTTAATGGAGATTTTTTATTTAATTCTGACAATATTTTTCTTTTCTTTTTTTAAAATTAATTTGTTTCACTAATTTATAATTTAGATAAATAAATGATTGTAAACTCTACAAATTCGCAAACCTTAAGGGCGCTATTACAATTTTTCTTGAGTTTGAGCGTTTTGACAGCAATGACATTACAACACAAAAGAACTGGCATCATCCTATAGCAATTTTGACATTTCCTGTATCAATTTAGTCACAGGGTATAAAAAACAGACGATAGCTACATAAGACGAAGGGCGGCAGCAGCCGCGCTCGATTTTTGCATTGCGTACAACAATTATTATAAAATATTATTTTACTTTTAAATAGACCAATTTTTTTTTTCATGCATTATAACAATACCTCCTTAATTGTCAAATATTTTTTATTTGAATTTGGATTATACTTTCATAGATAAACGTTATAGTTGCGTATAGAAAATTGTCAATAATTCTCAGTTTTACAGAATTATGTTTGGTGTATTACTGCATGAATCGCAATAAATTGATTTAAGCACTCTAAAGAAGAAGGCACAGTTGTATCATGGACATTTAAAAAAATGATTAAATTATTATATCTTCGGTGTACCAAAGAATCAAATGATTCCCAAAAGCGTAATTTTATGAAACACACTTTGCGGCGACAAGGAATTTACTAATGTACATGAAAAAATTGATATATTTATTTAAAACACTCCCAAGATCAATTATCAAACTTTCTTAAGCATATTTTTGTTTTTTTTTTGTGCTATATATCTAGAGCATAATCAGACATCAAAACTCGAATCAAACGCTTAAATTCAAGAAAAAATGTGATAGCACCCTTAAGGGTGTAACGCGTACGGACAAAACACAACAATTTTGTAACACCTTGCATGCTAAAATTGCATTTACGAGATAACATGGATATACTATCCATGTTATCTTATCTTTAAGAAACTGAAAGTGACTCGATGATTCGCCAACCCTAAAACATTATGTTATTTCGGCCTATCATCGGACCAAGCTTTATGAATTAGATATTATTTAAACCAGTAATTAAGTTTGCTCTATTGTAACCGAAAAGGCCAACTGGTGGTCGAGATTTGGCTAAGTAAAATCAACAAAACTTGATCCTTAGGCGTGAGAAATCTGCTAGGTTTGGGACTAGATAGCGTTGTGTGAAAGTTGTGATAGATATTATTATATTGTTCATCCTTCGATCCAAAAGGCTGTATTAATAATAAATATTTAATAATAAAACTCATAACAGTATCGAAAAGGTTAAACGTTATCTGAAACCTTGCAGACTGTTTATTTTACGACCGAGAAAAAAATATTGGTCGCTTGACGAAAATACTTCGGCCAATGTTGCGACAGAATAAAATAAATGTATTTTAATACATTAGCTTTTATCGGATAATATGAAAGTCACAGAACCAGTTACAGGAAAAGATTTCCTGTTGTTTGATTAAATCAAAGTTCAAAGAATTCTTTTTATTGATGTTACCTATGCGTGAAGGTATTTTCTTACATCCGGTATGAAAAATATTTTCCTTCGTGCATTGTTTGTTGTGTATACGGGTTCTGTTTTTGTGAAAGAATGGTAAACAATGGCCCAACCACTGTGACCACTGTGATTATTTTTCTCGGAAGCTTTCTGGGGCCATGGGTTGACTTCTGAAAGGAAAACCCAGGGTGTTTTCTAGGAAAACAGGGCAAAGGAACAAATGCGTCGGTTTTAGTCAATAAAAGTCTGGCACGCCCTCCTGCTTCATCCTAGACTGGGAGAAGTCATTGGATAATTTTCCAACTAAAAAAAAACATGGCAGCCAATCGAGTTCTAACTATACAAAGAGGTCCAGATGAAAGAGGTTTTACATCGTTTCAGTCAGTAAATACAATAGTTAGAGAACCCCGGTACCCTGGAGTTAAGGCAAAGAAGGAACAGGAGTAGATTTTAGTCAGTAAAAGTCTGACTTAAAAAAAAAAACAATATTACACAACACAAACCAACATTATATATAATATGTAGTTACACTTGAGTCTTATCTACTTTCAGTACACAATCTGGCCCTATAAATAATAAGAACGTATTACTTCAGCGTAATTTTCTTTCTCCCTACATACTGTGCGCTTGTAAGATGACGTCTGATAGAGCCGAGTGTCACAGAAAGCCTTTGCAGTACCAATTATAGAAATATAGCTTTTCTTGTAAAACCTTTGAATATAAACCTATAAGTAGTGCACGTAGTTAGTTATTATTGAGTTGATACAATGCATTTTTAGGCCTTTTTGGCCTCGCACAGATTTTACTTTTCGTTTTGTGTCGTTTAATCCCTGGGTCGGACAAAAAGCGCTATTGGGACTTTTAATTGTTTTCATTAATTATTTGTCCATATTTAAATGAATCCGTATTTACCTTGGTCAGGTTTAATATTACGGAGTATAAATTTCATAACCTCGTCTGATTCTGAGCCATATCTCCTCTTTTTTTGGGGATGGGAAATCATTAAATAATTTTTAATGCTCTGGGTGAAGCGAGAGAGAGTGTCGGGACTTTTTAACTGACTTACTTAATCTGACTACTGACAGATGACTATGTCCTTGTAGCGACTACGATCATCGACATCTACACATGACGTCACAGAATCCTGCATCGCGCAAGCAAAGTTCTCCGCGCGATTTGAATAGATACAACAGCCCGAAATCATCTATCGGGCAGTAGCCCACCGGACATAACACCTCGTCCGGTCGGAGGATCCTCCCTTTTCAATGGAGGTATGTGGGACTTTACTCTCTGTCTCACTACCCTCCAAACAACACGATTGTTTGTGGAAGGTAGGATAAAGTTTATTTCCACATACACACAGAATCACACACACAGAAGAGTTCACGAGACAAGAAGGAGTGAAAGTTCAATAGAGTAGCAGACAGTACAAGCGGTTAGCGAAAGACACATATAAACATAAAAAGCGCGGCGGAAAGCTAAGCGATAGATAAGCGGAAGCAGTGATAGCTAGCTCGCACGACAGAAGTTGTGGGCTCACTGGGACGACATCACCCCGATTCACTGGGGCATTACCGCAGCACAAAGTTCAGACAGCACCTCACTGTGAACTATGCGGTATTGGGTTCAAACCCACACAAAGCAGCTGGCCTGGCACGCATCATAAGAAGCATCAAGGACTATCGATCTCCGATCTCCGGAGGGGAGTGATGTAGCGACTACGATCATCGACATCTACACATGACGTCACAGAATCCTGCATCGCGCAAGCAAAGTTCTCCGCGCGATTTGAATAGATACAACAGCCCGAAATCATCTATCGGGCAGTAGCCCACCGGACATAACACCTCGTCCGGTCGGAGGATCCTCCCTTTTCAATGGAGGTATGTGGGACTTTACTCTCTGTCTCACTACCCTCCAAATCCTGAAATACATTTTAATGTGGACGAAGCCGGTAACAAAAACTAGGAACAATCTAATACAGGAAAAGGTTATTTTAGGCACCGTTTTATTTCTTTGAACACGTCAAAAGCTAACAAATTGACTAGACGAAGAATTCAGATTTTATTTTTCCTTATCACGAAAACTACGACATAGGAATGTGACGTTTCTCTTTATTCGCATCGTAACGAGATCATAGCGCGTGTCGTGACAGACGCCTTTCACGATATCTGAGGATTACGAGCTATATAGGTTTATATAGTCATAAACTTTGAAGTCTGTAAGGGCGTCCAATTTAAATTGGATCATATGTTACTATAGAAGCGCAGAACATCATTTGCTAGTGCTACCCTTATATACTTCTAAGCTTTGTTTCCGTCTATTATAAGATAGTTCTAGTACTTCTTAGACTTGATTAACGTACGCAAAATACGCGTTTTAGTCGTGGAGTAGCGGATACTAGACGGATAAATACTACTATGCTATACTAAATTTGATGGCCTATAGTAATAACTTTACTTGATTTTGACGCCGTTTAAGCCCGCAACCCTAGCAGACATCGGCCCTTACAGAGCTCGTCAATGATGACGGTATCTTTTTGGGGCACGCGCGGAACAAAACGCGCCTGCGACCCAGGCCAGATTCTTATCAGATGGTGAGTTACGCTTTGTTCACAGTCGCAAGTCTGCTCTTGATGTGACCAGAAATCGCCTTGCAACCAACCATCCAACTATAAAATATTTTGCTTTAAATAAATCTTTTAATGAAACGACTGATGATCACAGTTTTTATAAAAAGCAAAACTATAAACATAAACCCATTCACATATACATAAACAAATTCACTAATGATAATTTCTTCCACGAGGGGAAAAACCATAAAAATGTAATACTACCAGATTCATTATATTTACCGGAATATGCCACTTATGATAACATAAATTGTAATAATGTTGCTATGGAAAAAACATGATCGACACGAAAACCAATTGGCTATTGCGTAAATTTTGTCAATTCCAATAATATATCCTATTGGGTTGATCTAGTTTGCGAGAAATCAGATAGATATTTGTGACAAGTAGTGCAATTTATTTTATACCTACTGTTGAATTTTCAAAACATTTATTTATAGTGGTATATAGGCGGACTTAATGCAACAAGGCATTCCCTACCCGTGAACCTTTGGGTTAAAAAAACAACAAATGGTAGGTTAGCACAATATAGAAATAACATGTAACTAAATCAAAATAAATTAATAGTCCAGTCATTTTAGTACTTTCACCTCGGAATTCGAGATATCCAGCTGTAAGTCTGTAAATACTTGTATATTGACACCCTAAAAGTTGTCTCAAAACCTACATATGGTAGGGTGTACGCAACTATGAAATTTCAAGGTCAAAAGGCCCAAAAATCGTTTTTTTGCACTTTTTTTGTAAATATCTCATTTCCTAAAGGTTTTTTGCTATTTGTATATTTAACAATATTGTAGAATACAAGATTCTCTACAAAATTTGCATAAAAAACTTTTTCCTACGGTGAACCGTTTTCGAGATAGAGGGCGGAGAGCGCACGGTCACAGCATCACTTCAGGTCAACTGGTTCCTCCGGTCGAAAACGCGCCATATAAGTTGATACTATCGATAAATCAATGATTATAAATATTTGTCAATTTTTATTAACTATTATATTATATTTTATGATTTTTTTCCTAACCTATCCACTTTTTATTCAGTAATAATTTATTTAACAACACTTACCTGGTGTGTCAGACGTTTACTCACTAAAGCCCACTCCTGTTCCTTCTTTGCCTTTGTTCTAGGGCCCCAGTCAGTGTACCCTTTCATATACCCCATGGCCCCAGTGGATTTCGACCCTGCTGGGCCCCTACGATTTTCTGAAATGTTCTTGAAGTACGCATAGATCATTACGCGTCGTCGACGACTTGAGCACAATCCGGATGGTAATTGGACGACAGGACGGCGATCTACGCATTGCTCGCCGTCCGCCGTCGCCAGCATGGGCTTGTGGACGGATGTACGATGGAAAGGAGCAGTGCGTACTGAACTGAACTCACTTACTGAGAATAATTAGTTTCTCTTACTATGCTATGCTTTTTTTAATTTAAATATTTCTATCTTTCTTTAATTTTCAAAGTAAATAACTAGGGTATGTCATTTAATCATTTATTAATAGAAATTGTAGCAAGAACCTATTTTGGGCACGAAGGAAAAGTGATTACTGTTAACAATAATTTAAGAAATTAGTTTCTTGTTTTGAACTTGTATGGATATTATTTTTTTGTGGCTGGTTTTCATAAAGTAGTATACCATTTTAGAATCTTGATTAGTTGCACCAATTTTTAAAAAAACTTGACATAGTAGTGTTCATACTTTTTTTTACACCAGGACAAGCTAAAGTTGGCTAAAAGTAAAAATCTTCAATAAATTTGGGTAATCACTTAAGTTTCATTCATTTTTGTGAAAAATCTAGAGGAATTCTGGATTTTTTAAGAATAGCAGTAGATAGCAGTTTTATTCAGATTGTCGCTCCAAAAAAAAGAACAGCAATATTTAAACAACTGTGGTAATGGTAGAGGAAAATATCACAACAGATCTAAATTTTAAAAGAATTTATTTGTGTTATTTCACTTATTACTTAAAAATTGTGTGATATTTTTTTTGTATTTTTCTCCGAATAGTCACGACTATTCAGACAAATATTAATAATCATTGATTTATCGATAGTTCATTAACTACATATATATGGCGCGTTTTCGACCGGAGGCACCAGTTGACCTAAAGTAATGCTGTGACCGCGCGGTCTCCGCCCTATATCTCGAAAACGGTTCACCGTAGGAAAAAGTTTTTTGTACAAAAATTGTAGAGAATTTTATATTCTACAATATTGTAAAATATACAAACAGTAAAAAACCTATAGGAAATGAGATATTTACAAAAAAAGCGCAAAAACCCGATTTTTGTGACCCCCGACCATGAAATTTAATAGTTGCGTACACCCTACCATATGTAGGTTTTGAGACAACTTTTAGGGTGTCAATATACAACTATTTACAAACTTACAGCTGGGTATCTCAAATTCCGAGATTCTTACCTTAATTGAGCTAATTTGACTGGACTATAAATAAGTTGATTGTAACAATAAAATACATAATTATATACGGTAATATAATAAACTAATAAATAATATAATAAATATAAAATCATTAAGATATAACAATTATGACGAAAACCGAAATAAAGTTTAGACCCAAGGACTTAGGTTTAAGTTGTAGGACTTTAAGTTGTTAGTTCCGAATTTTACGCTTAAAAGAAAATGTACTTTCAGCTTTTTTGATGTCAAGGGGATAAATAGTATTAGTGTCTTAGTAAGGAGGCTCTGACTTCTTAGGTTTTACTGCTTTAACACACTTCAAAAGTAATAATATGGTATGTTCGTGTGTATGTACACCCTTTTTAGTAAGTAAACCTTTTGACACCGTTTTAAATCGTAGGTTAATTTTAATCAATTTTTTTTTTTTTGTTTCTTTATAAGCCATGTGCAAAATACGATTAATTGTATGCTATAATTTTATTAAACAATATATGATTATATTATATTAATAGATAAATGCTTTATTAACATAATTGTTTCGTCAAAAATATAATTAAACATAACTCAAAACATTTATTTAGTTCTATGAAAATAAAACTCAACGTTTTACAATAAAAACCACTGTATTACTATTTACCCGGTAGAGGCACTCCGTGATGCATTATAGTCCGCCCACTGCCGAGTGGAAAACACCGATTTTCAGAATTCCAGATTTCCCATCAAAAGTTCCCATTAAACAACTTCAATTTATCATTCATCTAGTTTTTGTTATTCAGAAATTTCAATATTCCTAACATTTATAATAAGTACTATTCTTAAAATTCCGAGTTTAAATAGATCGAGTAACATTAAGTCCGACTTAATGATAACAATTTAAAATACCATAAATACGAATTCTGATTATTGAAGTATCGATTAATTAGAATTCCGTAATTAGAACGTTTGATTGATAACCAATAGAGGGGATCTTGGCTCTGTCTATCAACTCTAATTATGTCATTGTTAAAACTTCTTTCGGAACAAAATGGGACAACTATGCAATAATGTGTTTTTATAGCAATTTTTACACATTGAACCATTTTTATGTTACATCCACTTCGACAGTTGTAGTGACTTCAGCGTAACCGCAAGAAACTGCAGCGACACCATTCACACGTAACCAGTTTTTGTCGCTGCGATGTGGTGTGGTTGTAGTTTGTGTGAATAGCCCCTTAAAGATCAGGCAATTCCACTGCTTATCTATACGCATATTGAATGTAGGTATTCCCAGAACGTTTTATGCTTGTGGGAGGGAAATATTCATCATAAATCTTCTACAGTACCGTGCCGTATTGTAAAAGTTTATATTTATGATAGTTCATGACGCCTGGGTGGACAATAGGCTAGCTAAGATTTTTACAGACAGGCGTGACCATGACAACCAAAAATTGTCGTCACTTTGTCGCATTTCCCCATTTACATGCCATCATCATGGAGTCTTCCCGTATCGGCACCCAGATTTTCGGCACCAAAATTTTCGGCACCCAAGCTATTCCCGTTTCGGTACCAATAGGTATTTTGGATTGGGATTTTGTATGGGCTACTACCATCTGTATAGATTACCAAAATCTGGGTGCCGAAACGGCAATACTCCATCATCATTCTTCCTCGTTACGTTTCCTATCGGCTTTCCGACCTCAATGCTGAAGTCAAAAGTTGCAAAATAAATAATTATAAAACTTTTGTTTGAAAATATGGTTACTTTGCGTTTGTGAGTTTTAGCCAATTTATCCTATGGCGCATAACGGCATAACTTTTAATTAGTTTATTTAATGTTATTTATGTATTCATAATTTTTTTTTTTTTAGCTCGTGGCTAGATAATAACAGCCGCACAAGTCGATCTTCAAGGTTAAGCAACGCTTGCCTAGGTTGGTCTGTGGATGGGTGACCATCTTAACATAACGAGTTTTCTCCGTGCCTCGGAAAGCACGTTAAGCCGTTGGTCCCGGCTGTCATTTGGAGATCTTTGGCAGGCAGTCGTTACGGATAGTCAGAAGCCAGTAAATCTGACTCCAGTCTTGCCATGAAGTACCGTGTTACCCCAGTTAATGGGTTGTGGAGGTCTGGTAGGCAGCCGCGGTATTCAGCTAAATCCGGCTTGACTGGAAGCCGACCCCAATATGGTTGGGAAAAAGGCTAGGCAGATGATGATGATGATGATGTATTCATAATTTTTATTAACATAAAGGTGGAAACCATCTTTACACATAATAAAAATATAACTCACAAAATCGTTTCAACGGTTTCCTTGTGGGAACGGAAAATTACTATTCAGTTTTTTTTATTAGTGCACAAAATTGTCTTACTTTCCACTTGTTTGTTCTCCTTCAACAATTTATAAACTACTTTCCTTTGAACTTAGTTTAAACATTCTTGAGAAAGAACTGCTTAAGTTATTTAGTAAATTTGCCTTTCATTTTCCAATTTCTTGCCCATTTTAAGCCATTGCCAGGCAGTTCATAATTTCACTTTAGATATCCGTTTAAAATTCCATTCCAATTAAAAAATATACCAAACTCATCATTCATTATCATTTCAGCCGAAAGACGTGATTGAAGACTGATAGACATAGGCCTCCCCCAAGCGTCGCGTCGTCGCCACAACGACCGGTCCTGTTCGTCTCGCATCCATCGGATTCCCGTTACCCTCGCCAGTTCGTCGGTCTACTTTGTGGGAGGCCTTCCAACGCTGCATCTTCAGGTACGTGGCCGCCACTTCAGAACCTATCCTTTCCACATATAAACTAAACTACGAAATGTTGCATTGCGCAATTAGAGTTTTCTGTGCCATTTGCACATATACAACAGCCCCACTTGTTTTCTTCACATACCCTTTCTGTTCTAGGTAGTAACTTATAAAATAACATAGTAAAACTTTAAAACATAACGCTTATCCCTTTGTTCTCTTCACTACCTTTACTATGCAATGGGATAATAAAAGCACGCTTGGATAAGCAACGCATTTGTATCACAGAGTATTTCAACTGTAAACATCTTGATTCCTTCCCCGTTGGAAACTTTTACAGCCAGATACATTTTATTTACTGCATGTATCCAATATTTATTGTATCTCAAATAGTATACCACAAATTACCATATGTGCATAATTATATTTTCTCCTTCTCTGTCAAATCCATCCAAAGGTTGATTGTAAAAAATGTTGTTGCTAAAAAATGCTGTTCGCGATAAGACCATAAACGGTCTTATAATAAAAATAATTTTGGAGTCCAAGATTAGTATATTGAAATTGAAATTAGTACTAACATCTTTTCAAGGGATTCGTCAATAAAAATTGATAGCTAGGACAAGTCAATATACGTGAAATACGACGCACATCTTTTTGTCTATTGTTTCCATGGTACCATTTGGAAAATCTGTCAAACTTTGATATTAAAGTAGGGTTTTAAATTTTCTCAACTTCAAACAATCCATTCAGAATACGGTAAGCATGGTATTGTTTTTTGGAGCTATGCGGAACAGGGTAGAAAGTTTCGTGAAACTCCATTAAAAAGGGAGGACCTTCCGACCAGTAACTGGCCACTACTTGTTTTTAGACTATTGTAAATGTTGAAATGACGCGGTGAATTTTGTTACGATAGGTTTCGACACAAAATCCTGTTTGATATAACTAAGTTATTTATTTATGCCCGAAGATGTATAAAATTTAAAATTAATAATGATGGTCAGGCTTACGGACGGCAAAGTCTACTGGGGCTCTGAGAAGAGGCAAAGAAGGTACAGGAGTGGGTTTTAATCAGTAGAAGTCTGACACGTCCTACGTCGTCGTCAGCATTTGGATTACTCGTATCTCCCACCTTAAAAAAGAATCTATTCACACGAGAATAATAATTCTCGGTAAAAAAATTCAACCGACATTTCTATTTGTGTATAAAAACAATTTGTGGTTTGCCTTTTATGCTGACCGTACTCATTTCAGTTTTGGAGCGGGTTTACCCGAAATATGAGTGTTTCGATACCCATATCTTTTATTTAAACCAATATTTTTTTAAATGGTTTTATTTTCATACGACAAATTGATTTTATTTTTATTTTGTACACACATTGTAAAATATCAGAGTTTGGTTTTGAATAATTTCTTAATAAAACTTCACTAATCTTCTTGCAGGTGCAAATTTACAAAAACGCATTATTACTTCGCTGTCAAATTGTCGTGTCACACCTATCTTTCGAATCGAAACTCAAATCTATTGATTTGCAGATAAACTGAAAATGCATTAAATATGCTTCAATCTAGCAAGGATTGAAGATAAGATATAATGGTATTTAATTTCTGTCAGTCTTAAAGATTACTTTCGGCGTTATATTCAGTGGGAATTCTCAAAATATAGGCATTTAAGCAGTTTACCATTAATTAAACCATTTATCTGTAAGACAGAGGATTTTATTACGTAATTATCTTTATTTTGATGTCTTGGAAGATAATTATGAGGATAAGGAAACGGAAATTATAGATTCCTTTTATTAGATGAAGGCCATAATATTAAATTCTGTTGCTAACTATATAATAATAATTATTGTTCTGTAAAACACCAAAGAGAAAATGCCTGGAAGAGCTACTGATCCATGAAAGAAGTATTAAAAAGTACTTTGCATTTAGTTTACTTTAACGTTAGCTAATGGATATGAGACATGACATGTGTATTCTCTCATGACCCTCCTGACCTATGATGCAGAGACTTAGCCTTTGACTAACATCCAAAAGTTCAAAAGTAAGCTATGCCAACGTGTCATGTAGCGCAGTGTAACTCACAGATCACGTTAGAAACATACCTACTGCGTTCCAAAACCCAGTTCATAGACCTGGCTGAGAAAGCTAATTGTTCTAAAGGTTGCCCACTACATAATCAGCCTACCGACGTGCCAAATAACCCCCTCTTTTTCTACGCACAGACTACGAATCTAATAAACCTTATGAAACGTGTCTCCACGTGTATCATTAACAGCAGTAATGTTATTGAAACCCAGCAATTAACTCCAGCAATCCAGTTCATTGGTTTTCTCAGAAATCTCGAGAAATAAACCCCGTGTACGTGGGCTCGAGGCGTGCGAAATTAGTAATAGGATTGTCCTTTAGGGGCCTCGCCCACGGCGACTTTTTGAAAAGATGCAGTAGTGCGACTAGAGACACATTACAATATTATTATTTCTTCCTTCCTTCTTTATGACTTCTACGCGGGTGAAGCCGCCGGCAATAGTCTGTTAGTAACATTATACATACCTAAATGGACATCATTGACATCACAAAGGTTTATTTACCTTTCATTTGTAATCTTTGACAGTCCGTAACGACTTTCAGATTTATCTGACTCCAGTCTTGCCATGAAGTACCGTGTTACCACAGTTAATGGGTTGTGGAGGTCTGGTAGGAGTGGTAGGCAGCCGCTCCTCGTAAAATACTGGTATTCAGCTAAATACGGCTTGACTGGAAGCCGACCCCAATATAGTTGGGGAAAAGGCCTAGGTAGATGATGACAGTAGCGCGACTGAAGAGCGTTCGCTTCGATACAGTCGCGATGCAGTCGCTAGCGGCTTACCCCCGCCCACGCCACGATTTTCAGTCGCGATGCAAACGCGCGTCAGCAGCAGTACTAACGCGCTACAAACGCGATACAGTAGCACAAAAATTAAGATTTTGTATGTAGATTGTTTTGTTTTTCATTTATGCGCCACTCTCCCTCCGTCCTCTCCCCGCTGTCGTCTGACACGGTCGCGCGTTAGCAGCGCTACAGCCGCGATGCAGTAGCGCGTTAGTAACGTTGCTGACGCGCGTTTCAAATGCGACTGTAGCGCGTTAGTAGCGCTACAAAAAGTAACCCTGAGCGAAGGCCCTTATGATATTAGCTCTTGGTGTCAGCAGTAAGGGTCCCCTATCGATGCCCCGAAGTTATTCTATATCTTCTACGTGTTTAGCTTCTGTTTATAATACGTTGCGGAATGAAAATCATGCTTTGGTTTTCATCTAACCTATTCTAACATACTGGATTTTATGGGTATTTTTTGCGTTTATTTATTTTTTCTATCGGTCAGCCAAAAGTTTTTAAGTCGTGTATTCTTAAAAATTTTGCAAAAGTAAAAGAAAAAATATTTTTATGATTAAAGGTTAGTACTTGTTTAATTTTTTAAGGTAAGCAACGCGTCTCATAAAAGTAAAATACGAGTACTACAAGAAGTAATACGAAATTTGAAAGTAAAATTACGTACAATTTGTTAGTTTAATATACTTGTGCCCAATTAATTGTGTGTACAATTTGTTAATATTTTTATAAAAAAACTACACTGTGGTAGGTCACAGTGTAGTTTTTTTATAATTTATTGTTATATGTAATTATCTAATACATAACTATCAATCACAATCTATCTGTGTCTATTTATCTTCTTCTTATTAATAATAATTATAATGCATAACCCAAAATAGTGCACGTGGAACATCAATTAATTATGAGCTAACCAGCCTATAATTAATAGCTACACTAATCAATGAAGATCCAAAGCAATATACAATGTCAGTGTATAGTGTAAGCAGTTGTAAGCTGACCATAGCAATAAATAATAAAAACATATTATCTTACTATTAATTTTGAATTCTGTGACATTTAATTTAGTTACAAATGTAATTTAATTTAATATGTTATTGATTTATTTAATAATATCTTGAGCAGTGGTGGCCCAGTGGTAACAGCCGCGACTTACGAGTTGAAGGTCGCGGGTTCAAACCCAGCCGGGCGCATTACTTTGTGTAATTTATTTCATCACCACTGCTCTCAAAACGGTGAAGGAAAACATCTTGAGGAAACTGGCATGTCTTAGAACAAAAAATTCGAAGACATGTGACATCCACCAACCCGCACTGGGCACGCGTGGTGGATTACCGCCCATTCCCTCTCCTGGAGAGGAAGCCTGAGTCCCAATAGTGGGAACATTACAAGGTCGATAATGTTAATGCTAATAATACCTAGATAATGTAGGTGGTCTTTGAATTAATAAATGATTATTATTAAAACTATACTTTCAGAAAATTCATTCATTCATGTTCTACTATCAAATTAACTTCAAATCTCATGCAGGTAACCATATTCAATTTAAAAGCAAATTCATTCGTTTTAACAACGGATATTGATACAGATCAACACGCCGAAAACACATTGAAATCGTTTCAATATCGAAACGTTTCCAATGTTTCAGAATAACAATGTGCCTACGATTTTTATTGCATATAAAACAGTAATTTTCAGCTGGTCCCTTACTTTTTGTTTATTTATTTGAACATACAGCCAAGTAACTAATGAAAGGTAGAGCTTTTAAACCAAATAACAAAACTTAATTTAATATTTTGACAACTTTATGAGCACGTGTCCCTAAATAAAATAATGTTTCTGTAATATAATTAAAATCCTTTCGAATATAAAATAACAAGGATAAAATAAATGAAAAGTAGACATGATTAACGTGTGTATTTGAGCGTGAATTGGAGTTAGTACTGCAAGAGCTTCCGAAAAAGGGTTTCAAAATGAACATGAATAAATCCAAAGTCAAGTTAAATAAACATGTAGCACCGAATCCGATCAAGATCGGAAACTCCACACTCGAATCCAGTTCCAGTTCGGTAGGTTTAACTTCAAGAAAGGGGTCAATCGTCGAATTCGGCTTGAGTGGACATTGTACGGGAAGCTGCGTGATATCTTCTCGTCCAACTTACCACAGCGTCTCAAGACAAAAGTCTATGACTAGTGCGTGTTTCCAGTGATGAAATGTGGTACTAACACATGGTCACTAAGGGTCAGTTCACACCGAGACACGACGCGACGCGACGGTGTAGGAAGAGGCCAGTGATTTCGCGCTGCGCCGCGCGCCGCCGCCCGCCCGCGCCGCCGCGAGACGCATCGCAACGTTGCGAGGCAAATAGTAAAATCATTGGCAACACGACGGCCGCAAATGTAAAATCGTTCCGCTGCGCAGCGAGACGCCGCGCGTCGTCACGAGGCGCAGCGCTGCGTGAAGCGACGTATTCTAAATTATCACAATGAAATGTGTATCTTTTTGTGTTGTAAATAAAGTTCTATTTTGAGTCACTCTATTAAAATGTGCATGCAGCGTCGCGTCGCGTCTCGGTGTGACCCTTACACTATAATGGACGTCTTTATAAACTTCGTAATTGTTAACTCAAGAAAATAAGATCACAAAAGTCAACCATTGACAACATTTTAAGCTATTCAAGCAATGTACAAAGTTTCAATAGGGTATAAAATTATTCTTGTTTTGTTACCACTAACACGCCTTTTGTACCTAACGATCCAATTTCATCTAACAAGGCATTCAAATGTCAACATCAAAAGAAATACTAATGAAATAAATGTGTACACAAAACATCGGAGTACAAATATATCTCTGTAATTTTAGAGAGGCAAACGAATTTATCGTGAAATACGAAATTATCACGTTTGTGGCTGAATTAAAAGTCTGAATGATAAATCAAAGGAATCATTCGAAGTAACTTCATAATTACTTTACAGAAATTGTAGAGTCAACACGGACGCTTTGTTTATTTTGAAAATACTTTTACACGTCTATCTTTTCAGCAACTTTGACTGAATGAAGCTGGCGTTTCCTAGTTGACTACCTCAAAGAGAAACAAACAAACAAACTCAGAGGTTTCAAAATAAAGTTGTATGAACTTTATTTTTATAAACGTTATAAAATAAATGTAGATAGCTAAGTAGGTACTATATAGTAGGTATTTGTTAAGCAAATAGAATCTTTTTTTAATAATAAAAACTAATGCTTGACTGCAAGAGGTGGCAGTGATGAAATCGTTGATTGTGAAGCGCACTAGGTTACTAAGATTTGATTGAAGGGCGAGTAGATTAATGTCGAATCCTAATAGTTTCTCAGTAAAAATTTATCGCAATAGATTATATCGAAATCAAGTCTTGTTGCTCTGTCGATAGTGGCAGTGATTTTAGGGGTACCGTGCATCGAAGTCAAGTTGTATGACTTGTATGGCAGTGAAGATCTATCGCGGTACCGCGCATCGAATTGTAGTGGCTTCACTGAAACGGTACTTTACAGTAACGTGCATCGAAATGTTGTAACATACTCGTAGTATAATTAGCATTTATGGATATTCTGTGCGTCCAAATTCCGTATTCTATTCCCATGTTAATGTCTGAGGTAATCTTTTTACTAAAGGATCATATAGATTTGAGTAGAGCTGTAAGGCTAGAGCATGCTTTGTATGTAATTGTGTTGCTTAGCCAAAAGCAAAAAAAAGTACAACGATTTAGCAAACAAAATACCTATCAGTAAAGACCGCATAACGTACTCAAACAGCCAGATAAACTTTAACTTATCAATACCCGCGAAACGAGACACAATAGTAAGACAATAACAGCGCGGTCCTATGAGACCGGTCGGGGATTCATGAATTAAAATGGTAAAATAATACCTACAATGAAAGGCATAAAGAAATTTTAAAAAAGAAATGTCATAGGCGCAGTCACCGCACGCGTGGGATTGGACATAGGAGGGCCATCGTCTTCTGAAAAGGTAAGTAATGGTCCTAGACCGTAAAGGTCAGGTCAACTAAACGAACAGTGTTGTTTCAGTCCTGTAAAGGTCTAATCCATAACGTTGATGATTACTCCTTCCAAAAACAAGAATTAGGCAAGAGTTTTGGAGTGGGTTGACCCTTGTTTTTTACAAAAGATTTCATTGCAACAGCAGTGTTGTAGAAAGATTTTGATCTTGGAATAAGAAGTGTATTTTCAGAAGTCACAAGATTGAAATGTTTCAAGCTAAGTGCACAGTGGGGATTATGTTAAGTAGGAAGTTCATTTATTATGTTCATCACAATTACCAACAATTGTTAAAAGCTTTAAGTTATTATTCTTTTAACTTCCTTAATATCTGTAGTGTTATTTTGAAACACATCTAATTCCAATTTTATGGAACTAGGCACTATTCGAAGTTTTGTTTGAGAAGCCTTTCTTCCAATCTTTACCATTGACAAAAACCACAAATTTGACAGTCATGAGCTACACAAATGACCAGTAATCAATCCGTAATTGGCGTTTCGAGTCTATAATAGGTAAATAATCGCTGTCATCTATAGGTTATCATAACAATTGTGCTTTTAAAGATAGGGTCACTCAGTTAATTACTTCCTAAAATTGTATTTCCTAATAATGGTTTCCACAATAAAATATCTATCTATAGAAAATTATTGAATAGAATAAACTTTATTGTAAACCAAAATAGTAACAAAACATTTATACTCGTACAAACTTAAATGTATGGGTACAATGGCAGAATATCGATGACAGAGATATCCACTAAACAACGGTCTACGCCAAAAGCTACTTCTTAGTTTAGAATTCAAAGTTGTATTTCTATAAAATAAAATTCTTATTTTTTTATTATTATTCTATGTTAAATCTGTGCCTATTCCTGTTAGATTTCTAACGGGTAGGAATAAAAAGCTTGTGTATAAAATAAAACTTGAGGGTTTTTTTTCGATGCGATTGCTGCAAGATAGCATGAAAAAAATTGGGATGCAACGATAAGCTCAAATTTCTTCGAATTTCTATTGAAAATGCGGTTTTATAAAATATACTTTACAAAATATCAGATTCTTATTTAAGTGTTTTAACCTGCAATCGACATAAATCTATTAAAATATTTCAGATTAAGCTGAAATATTTAAATTAAATAATTATTTATCTTTTTTTTTTCTTTTCTTTGTCTATTTAATCATTCGAACGAAATTAAATTATTAATTAATTCTGTAGCTGCTTTTGTAATTCTTGCATACAGTAAAAACTGCATATATGTATTTGGGAAGAATAAATTAACTTCAGAAATACAGGTCCGAAATCCTGAAGATAGATAGGGCTTCATCAAAATTACAAAAATATTAACTCAAATAATGAAGAAACGAATAATAATGATTACTAATTCATCAGAAAAAACCTGCACTTTTCAAGTGAGGTTTCGCACGTTTATTTTTTATTTTTTTCATAATATCGTTATACTATCTAGTGTGTTGTAAAAATACGAAATAAAATTTAAAGCATGAATTTTATTCCGTATTTTTACAATCCACAAGACTTATGGCGCAATTTCATTAGTCGATAGGGCCCGCATGCGGGGTGCGAGAGATCTCTGGAACGCATGCCACAGGGCCCGCATTCGGGGAACTGTTTTCATTAGTCGATAGGGCCCGCAGGCCGGGTGCGAGAGATTACTGGAATGTAAGCCACAGGGCCCGCATTCGGGGAACCGTAGACGGTATAACGAACATGTTACTTTCATTGGTTGTTATCTCGCCTGCGGGGACTCTTCGCATGCGGTATACCGAACGAGTTAACGACCAGTGAAATTGCGCCATTAGAGCGATGCAACAACGCAACATTGATGCGATACCGTACTTTCATACAAAGTCTTTATATAGAGCAATATAATATGATTTCGTTGAAAACGTTTTCAAGGTTCCATTTTTTATAAAATATTTGAATAAGCTATTTAGAAATTTCTTTTTTAAATGACATAGGTATTCAAATTTAGACAATAAGCATGAGTCGGAGATTATTTTTATTATAGAAATGTCTTAAACACACTGGAATATGTGATACGAATATAAAAAGTGCGCGGTCTTTGCGGTTGTCATTTTATTAAATTCTCTTTACAATTTTGAAATGCTTTCTATAATTATTTGTATACATAAGTTAATATATTATTTTTTACTTTAGATGTACAAGTAGGTAACAAATAACACGGGGTAAGGGCAGAAAAAAGAATAAGATATAGAAGTAGGTTTTACTTTTTTAATTGTTGCCCGATTATTATTTTATTAGATACTTTTATTTATTTTTTAGATTGTTATTTCTACTGTATCGAAGGTGCGTACCCAGACTCGTAACGCCTATAAATATATTATGCTGTATAAACATTTGTTCCATGCGGGAATCAAAGCCGCGAACCACAGTGCAGTAGCCATTCGCTCAACTACTGCACCTACCCTGTCACCAACCGTGTCGTATTGATTTCTATTTTCGTACCCAAATAAATTTTTGTCTGTTAAGAAACTCCTTGAGCAGTATAACCCCTTGGATTTTGTTGATTGGAACCATCTGGTTGGAGTTAAATGGACACATACTCGTACATATGTATGCATTTAATTCCGGCCAGCTGCGCCCAGATAGAGGCTCACTTACTACTAAATCCATTTTCTTTGAGAAAAAATGATGGATATAAATATAAATAGAATACATAATATAAGTACGAATAAATCATAATTATGTTGAGTATATATGAATGTATAATTAACATGTATTGTTTTTCGAAACTATTGACCTAACCGTTACCGGCTTCAGAAAGTCACCGTTTTATGGCACTGGTAAACCTATTGTCAATATTATGCAATTGTAACTAACAATCACAACAAAATCAGCAAAAATAAATATCTTCACAAAAGCTACAACGGATTGTCCATCGCTGTCCACGTGAGGCGCATTTCCGTAACCTTCACTTTTTATATATCTACTAGCAGCCCGTCCCGGCTTCGCACGGGGTAGACAATTATTTATTTTTGGAATTTTTCCCGTCAAATGACTACCCTACATATCTTACACTACCCTACACTACCCTACACTACCCTACACTACCCTACACTACCCTACCTATTTTTTTTTTTTTTTAGATTTACACTATCCTATCTCTCAAGTTGGATCGAACTGCACATGGTGTGCGAATTTTAATTATAATCGGTTAAGTGGTTAAGGAGTCCATTGAGGACAAACATTGGGACACGAGATTTATATATATTAAGATATTCGCTTCGTTTTACTAACACAAAAGAGGTCAATTACCTTTTCCAAAAATATCTTTGCTATGACCCGAACAATAAACTAGGTTTGTAACTCAATAGTATGAGGATCACGTTCAATGACGCCCACAGAAATGTTACACGTGATAAATTGATAATACTATGACCTGTTTTCATCAGATTTTATGTCGCCGGTTTTATTTGCGTGAAAATCAGTTTCTCCATACAAACTTTGGACCCTCGTTTTGTCTCTTTAGGGGGTTAATTTATGAAAATCCTTTTTTAGTGCTTGCCTTCTTCATAAAAGGAAATCTTGTGCAAGTGGACTCCGTATTATATTATTATTTATTCATATTTTCAGCTGTTTGTTATCGTTTTTATACTTCAGTCAGTTTCTCTTATTATTTATATTAGCTGCTCCTTGTGGCTTCAGCCACATGAAAGCAGAAAATTAAAGAACCTATATTAGTCAACGAAGATGTAGCATTCAATGGTGAAAGATTTGTTTATATCAGTCATGTAGTTTTTGAGTTAAATCGTAACATACAAACAACAAATCAAATTATTTCCTCTTTATAATGTTAGTAAATATAATGCGTTACAGATATAACAATTTCAAATCTCTTTGCTAAAACCTAAATATCAATACAGGATGGCTATAAATCTTTGTTTACGGAATTTAATATGCCAATAAATATACGCAAGTTATTGACCCCAGTAACCACGCTAAACCTCAACTACTATACATCATCCGCCCACCTTATAGGGGACCCACGATGCAAACACAATGAAAGATTACAATCTTTCATTGTGTTTGCATCGTGTCTGCGAAATGGCACCTCGATGCGATATCAAAACTCGATTCTATCGATTCTAGTTTCACTACCTATAATCGATTACGTATCGCAGATAAAAGGGGATCGGAACTGATCTCAGCAATCATAGTAAGCTGTTAAGACGGCGGGATCTCACTCGATAATGTTTTGATATGAAATCTGTTTTAGTGCTTTGAAACACTTCAATCGAGACTTCGTTTTTGATTTCTTGATTGTTTTGTGAAGTTGAGGGAGTTATGTCGAGATATAATTGGATGTTTGAGATGGTCATTATAACTAGGTATCGATTAATATTCGTTATGTAGTAATTATACTTTCTTTTTATCATCAGAAAAACTTTTTACCGGTATTATTTTTTAAAGAACTTAAGCTTAGGTAGCTTTCACATCGGCCGGAGGTGCAACTTAGTAATAATTATTTAATTCTACTTTATATAGGCGTATTAAAAAAGTTAAGGTTTTTTAACAACGTTTATATTTTTTTGTAAAAAAAAATTCATTATCATCATCTCAGTTGAAAGACGTCAAGTGCTAGATACAGGCCACCTCTAAAGCTAGCCACAACGACTGGTCCTGAGCGAAATGAAAAATGAAATTCCTGGTATTAGGTTAAAAATATTATGTAGGCACATTTAGTAAAGTTCTGAAAAAAATACTGAATACCTCATTTTTTTTAAAGGGTTAATGTTTGCGTAAACACTTTTAGGGTAGTTACAAAAAGTCAGGTCACTTTGTGAAGGTACACAATTTTTAAAGGTGCTAATCCAACAACAAAAAGTCTTATAATCAGGGAAAGTAATATTTCTGACAATATTCAAACACTTCGTTCGAAAAAATACGCAATACTGGAATAAAATAGTCTAGTAAAACATAGAATTGAAAACACGTACTAATTTCGACTGGCCTGTTGGTCTAGTGGTTAGTGGCCCTGACTGCTATGCCGGAGGTTGTGGGTTCGTTCCCTAGGGCAAATGTTAATGTGTTATGTGAGCACTCGGACTCTGTGTCTAGGTTATCTATAGAACTATGGCGTATATTTAAATTCAAAACAATACCAAACAATTTAATTTAACTTTATTTTAAATGTCAAGTGTACTCCAGGTTTACAGGGAAATATGCCCCTGTGCTGGTGATAATGAAACGTCCATTGCACCCCGGGGAGGTAACGCTGTTAGCAATTTATTTGTATATATATTTTATATTAACCACAACATGGCAATAATTTTACAACTGGTTTCTGCCAATGACCTCAACCGCGTGGTTTTAATACTTCACCCTATTATAAATTATTTATATAATATTATTTTAATGTAAAAGCTTGTGTGTGCCCTGCCCACTTAAGTTTGGTGTTTCTTCTTTTTAGATAAAACTCATAACTAGATCTAATACGAGTAAAAAAATATTTAGAGAGAACGAAGGTACTACAAAGCTATACTTTAAACTGTCCGAAACTGTACTTAGAAGCACGGGACAGAGATTTTTTCTACAGAAGGATGGTTTTTAAATCGAATTAGAAACAAATCAGTTCTAAATCAGATCGATTTCCTGAAGATGGATCTATAGTTACCATGCAGGAACTAAGTCCTAAAAAACATAGCACACTTGATCCTACAGTACACATGTGTTATATAACTGGTGAGTAATAGGCTGTACAATATTCACATAAAAATTAGCTTGAGGAAAATTGGTTATAAGTAGGTATTCCGCAGGAAAAACATCCAATCTTAACTTCAAGTTTTTGAGATTGATTCACAGAACCGAATCATTGGTAAACCTCGATTCAATAAATCAATTTTCCTGTCCTATAAAATCGGTTCTTCGATAGCACCACTAACCGTTTTTTCCAAAATATAATTACTCTATACCAACCTATCTAGAATAAAAGCACCATAAACAGACATTATTGAAAACGATCCAAAAACAGTATGATGTAAAGTATCAGTAATTAAACAAAAAATAGTAAATATCAAAACAATGAAGAGAAATGATTGATCACCATCAAAAACAAACACGAAAATATTTTTGGCATGAAATCCTGCTAAAGTGGTCTCTGAATCTGTTCTAATGATATTTGTTTGTCGGCCATCGGATATGGGTACTTAAGAGAGGCCAACCCGAGATACTTTTCCATTCAACCGCTCTTACGTAATTATGACGATATAACATAATTTTTCCTTTGATATTTTGGAAACACAGATATCTTGTCGATATTCTCTATATCTAATCCAGTAAAGGCCTCTGAAAATCTGCTATTTTGCAAGAATTTTTCCCATCAAAAAGTACTCATAAATGAAAAATTAACAAAAAAAAAATACATATAAACCTAGAGAAACCTTGCACATTTCATCGAAATTCTGAATGACGATTTTTTTTCAACACGTTTACAAAAAAAAAACACGTATTTCCTGGAACAAGTTTTGTGAAATAATCCAGTAAATGTTAAAATCCGAATGCTAACAGAGCATTTAGGCGATATTTCTTATTTTTCGCGTTGCCTTTTTAACAAACATTGCATTGGATGAAACAACAAGCTTTTAAACCATGTACCTACACATTAACGGTAGACAGCTGGGGCCTGGGTTGACGAAAGAGATCCCCAGGACCCCGGAATTAGGGCAAAGAAGGAACAGGAGTGGGTTTTAGTCAGAAAAAGTCTGACAAGCCCTCCCACTCCGCCCAGAGCTGGAGAAGTCATTTTGATGATTCCCCACCTTAATAAAAAAAAACGATAGACTGTGTGGAAAGGGCCCTCTTAAGTACACGGTACACAAAAAGCATTTGACTTTCAATCAATCGCAAACCAGAAATAAAATAAAATTCCTTGCCTAAAAATACTCAGTTTGACTCTTTTGTTTACGTTACATTTAACACTCTTAACAGGAAACGTAGTTATCGATTCCCTCACAGATTTAAACCTGTTTTCGACTCATCAATCTACAAGCAAATTTCTTAGTTTGTTTATTTAAGAAAGTAATGGTCATTCCATCACTGGTAAGTACGGGACTTAGGCTAGGTACACACTTGGAACGAGCTTGGTGAAGATGGAGATCCATTGCAAATGTTTGCTGCGAACTTGGTGAAATAATGGTTTTTGATTTTCTAGATATACGTAGGTAAATGTATCAAATTTTTACAAGTTTGTTTTGATAATAATCCTTTATTATCAAGCAACTAAAGCTCATAGAACAGATGGTCGATGGGGACGAAAGATTTTGGAGTGAAACCACGTGCCGGAAGACGTAGCGTTGGAAAGCCTCCCACAAGGTGGACCAATGACCTTGTGAGGGTCGTAGGAATCCAATGAATGCAAGAGGCATAGAACCGGTCTTTGTGGCGACGTTTGGGGAAGGCGTAGGTCTAGCAGTGGACTTCTTTCTTCTCTTGAAATGATGACGACGAAAGCTCACAGATGATATACATAAATAATCTTCTTACAAAATAAATTACTAACACGTACAAAATAAACTATATCAAAATGTTAAACTATAAACTACTGCACACGAAGTGACTTCATTGTGTTCGGGTACGAGGTATATCCATCCACGAAATCGTCGAGTCGTCGTGTCGAAATAATCGTTTTTGCAAACATTTAAATTTTAAGCTAAAATTCGCAGTTTCATTTGATATTCTATCTTTTAGTTAAAGAGCCGCAAGTTTGATTTAGACAACTTTTAAGACCAGCATTACATTAATTCAAGTAATGGTCTAAAGCTGATTAAAATACGTATGTTAAGAATAGATGTTAGCCAATTTATCGCAAGCATTAATCAAACGCGAACCTCACTTACCAAATTCAACATCTAGTTAAGAGTTAGAACGCTAGTCAATCTCTAAGTCTAATAGCTAACTGGTTATTACATTGTTAGTTCAGAACACTTAGACGCAGAACACTTACACGGGAACAATCTGTGACCCACGGATGCCCTTCAAGCTGAAGGGTAAAATTTAAAAGTCCGTGATAAGACCTGTCGTACTGTATGGATCAGAATGTTGGGCTGTGAAAAAGACGGATGAAAAAAGATTGCATGTAGCGGAGATGAGGATGTTGAGATGGATGTGTGGTGTGACGAGAATGGATAAAGTGAGAAATGAGTATATTAGAGGAAGTTTGAAAGTGGCACCAGTGACTGAAAAGCTGAAAGGAAATCGTTTGTCTTGGTATGGTCATGTAAAGAGGAGGGATGAAACGCATGTTACAAAAGCAGTTATGAATTTACATGTGGACGGATGGAGAGGAAGAGGGACACCAAAGAAAAGATGGATGGATTGTGTGAGGACTGATATGAAGGAAAAGGGAGTTGATGATAGCATGGCGGGTGATAGGACAGAATGGAAGAAAAAAACATGTTGCGCCGACCCCAAGTAATATGGGATAAGGGCAGGAAGAAGAAGGAGTTCAGAACACTTAGAACAATTATGCAAAAGAGTTTTTTTTTTTCAAGGATATAAAATAGTGCTTGATTTTTTTTTAAGGGATCAATCATCCAATGACTACTCCCGCTCTAGGGCGAGGGTGTGTCAGACTTTTACTGCCTAAAACCCACTTATATGTTCACGACAATGCCAACTGATGACAAGCAGAATAATCGTTCATGGAGAAGTGTACTAGTGTATGAAGAGCACATTTAGTCTAGCCTTGAAAACAGTTCAATTAAAATCGAACGGGAAGACCGCAAAATTGTTCCAGTCCTTGTATATAAGCAGGAAAAAAGACATCACGCTGATTTTTTTGTTGAATAATGTACGTTTGCCTATAAATATGAATTCTAAATACTTCAAAATATCTTAGTGTTAAAATAATAAAAAAACAAATACTTTATCATTTTGTTTAATTACACACAATGATAATTTTCCTACTGGGGCCACGGGCTCGCTTCTGAAAGGAAAAACTAGAGTCCTGGAACGCAAGACAAAGGACCCCTATAAGAGTGAGCTTAAGTCAGTAAAGTCTGAGATGTCTGGGTCCCACTTAGAGTGGCAGAAGTCATTGAATGATATGCATCATCATCATCTGCCTAGCCTTTTCCCAACTATATTGGGGTCGGCTTCCAGTCAAGCCGGATTTAGCTGAATACCATTATTTTACGAGGAGCGGCTGCCTACCAGACCTCCACAACCCATTAACTGGGGTAACACGGTACTTCAAGGCAAGACTGGAGTCAGATTTACTGGCTTCTGACTATCCGTAACGACTGCCAAAGATATCCAAATGACAGCCGGGACCAACGGCTTAACGTGCTTTCCGAGGCACGGAGGAAACTCGTTATGTTAAGATGGTCACCCATCCACAGACCAACCTAGGCAAGCGTTGCTTAACCTTGAAGATCAACCTATGCGGCTGTTATTATCTAGCCACGAGCTCCTATTAAAAAAAGCAACCTATTAAAAAAAAATTCTTAATCCATTTTACGTACCTTAACACAAGGGGATACAAGCATACTTTATAAAAGGTAAACTACAGTAAATCTAATCATAAAGCCAGTTTTTCAGGCTACAAACTAACAGCGAAACATGAAAAGCCATCAGGGAAACAAGCATTAACTCAGAAAATTTGAATCGTATACAATGTATGGCCAGTAGTAATGAGTTCCATTCATTTAGACCAACCACCGTGTTTGTTAACGGCCCCCACATGTGAACAATGCTGTTCACTCGACAGCCTCATTGAAATAAATTCGACTCATTGCGATTCTAAAACAAATGAGTTTGTAGTAGAAACTACAAGCTCTTTTTGTTTTAGAATTGCAATGACTAATGCCATCGAATGGACTATTCATTTTACGCAATTAAAAGTTCTGTTTTCAGTTAAATTCATACGCAATCACTCAATAAGTATTTAGAAAATTTTCTCTTTACATTTTTTCTTCTCATTTCAACTATATTATTTTAACATCCCGTCCGATTATAATTTAGATGTTTTCAAGACTCAAGTGAATAGGCTCGCGAAACTAGTGCAATTCACAATTAACGATTGCATCATTGCTTACCATCAAGTTTTTTTTTTCTGGTAGGGGAATCATCAGAATGACTTCTCTCGCTCTTGAGCAGAGCGGGAGGGCGTGTCAGACTCTTACTGACTAAACCCCTACCCCGTTCCTTCGTTGCCTTCGATCTGGGGGAGACTCGGTGTCAACCTTTAGGAATACCACGTGTTCCCCCCAGAGGCTTCGGCCCTGCCGGGCCCCTACGGTTTGCTGACATCTCCTTGAGGCGCGCGTGGAACAGAACGCGCCGTTGACAACTGGGCTCGGTCCAGATTATTTCCAGACTGCCGGACAGCGAGCTACCCAGTGCTCGCCGTCCGCGAACCCGCGCCTACGGTGGTCGGAAATTGGGATCGGGATCTCGGCGGCGGCGGCGTGAGGACCGTTCCCTCACGCGCTCGCGATCAGCAGCCTCCTTCACGAGCATTTCTGCTTCGCAGAAGGAGGCGACCGCATGCCTCCCCTCCTCGCTCCGGACCATGGCCTGAACCAGGGCCCGGCGCGAGAGGTCGCCGCCTCCGATAGCCTCCACATGCTTACCATCAGGTGGAATCGCAGTTAAGTACTAGTTTATAGTGTCGTAAAAAAATCATCTGTAAAAATTGATGAACATTGTTTTATATCATCAAATCCGTTGAGATTCATACTCTATTTGTAAGTTAGTAAAGCATAAAAGTTTTTCGAATGATTTGTTTACAATTTCGCGTTAGAATAGGGCTATGCTTATTCGGTAGATCCATTTGGTTCAAGTGTGCATTTGGCTTTACATTTCTGTGTGATTTTTGGATAGGAAGCTTAACGTTTGAATCCCCAACCGGTCCTATGAGACCGCGCTGTTATTGTTTTACTATTGTGTCTCGTTTCGCGGGTATCTGAGTAACTACATAAGCAAAGATTTTTATTTCTTTATTTAAACGTTTACTTAATTCTATTAAAAGCCTGCCGTTTTAAAATAAATTAAACATTGCTCAATATTTGTTCCAGCTGAGGTTACGAGAAAATACCATTCGATAAGAACGGATAAAGTCTGTAAAAAAGGAAAGTTTGAAAAATTGGTTGCGGACCGCAGCTCAAACCAGAATCCAGAGAGAGAGGTTGTGGTCGCATTTTTCGCGAAGCAGTAATGCTGTAGTGAAGGAGGCGAGCGCAAGAATGAAAAGGGAAATATTATTAAAGGGATACACGCGGTTCTAGAACGCCAAAGGCCACAGAAGGGATATATGTATAGTTTTAGTCAGTAAAAGTCCAACAGTCAAAAGTCCCACCCTAGAGTGGGAGAAATTTGACAAAAAGATATTTACAATTGACAAAAAGATATTTACACCACCTTGACAAAAAGATATTTACAATTTCCTTTTAGATTATTAATTTAGAATTTCTTCGTACTGCTTTATTTATACAGCATCAAAACCAAATAACACAAAGAGATCTTTGTATTTTTCTGGTCTGTTTCGTACATATATTAAATCAGTACGTTTTCATAATTGCCATGTCGACATATACTTAGATTTAGCCCGCGGCCAGAGCTGACTGTACTCGTATTGCTTTTTATTAATCATACTTCGGATAATAAGGTTTGTGTCGGTACGCTCGACTGTGTCCTCCGGGCGATTCGCATAATCGTGTCTCTCGGGCGTTTTTTCTAACAAACCCGATACAGGATCCTACCAAAACAACCGTATTCCATGATGAGACGCAATGGCGAAAACTAATACTTCAAAGAAGGAGATAATTATACCTACTAGTAGTATAATCGGAAGTATTCCCGTTTCGCACCCAGATTTTCAGCACCATAAGTTTCGGCCCCCAACCTATTCTCGATTCGGCACCAATAGGAATTTTGGATGGTAGTAACCAATATAAAATCCCAATCCACGCCGAAATTTTTGGTGCCAAAAATCTGGGTGCCAAAACAGGAATACTTCTATGATCGTAGGAAAAGCAGAATAACAGTAGGTATACCTAAACCTCTATTTAAAATCGGAACATGAAAAAAATCATACCTATTAATCGTTGTTATGGTTCGATTATAACCTCAAATTCTGACACTTTTTTTTAAATATATCTATTCTGCAGCTGGTTTGTTCCTAAAATTCTATACGAGTTTAGGAAAAAATACAATACATCATTTTCCGATGCTTTCGGCTCCATGAACAACAATGTATGGCCGTAGAGCAATCTCCTTTGGAATTAAATTGTTAAAGTACCCCCCATTATCAGAATCAGTTTGAAATAATCTTAAATACTCCGAAATATTGTATTCTGATTCTCATAAGTAATTTTATAATACCAAAGAATTATTATGTTTATTATCAAAAATCACGAAATTTATTTTACCAAAAGTCAAAATGCGATTTGCGGATTTTCCGATTTTCATGATTCCAAAGAATCAAATGCTTGATGGTTATCGTTCCGGCAATCCACATATTATTATGTGCCAATATTCAATATTTCGAATAAACTGTTAAAATTAGGATTCAGATTAAATTGGTATAACATTGATTTAGGTAACATTGATTTAGTTAATGTTAAAATTGTGTATTATTAATTTTTTTTTGTTTTTTTTTTCTCCTTATTCTTGCGTCAGATATCATCTCGTCCAGTTGGTTAGGTTAGGAAAGCACATCGAACAAGATCTTGATCCCTTGTTTTTAGTTATCAATCAAATTTCACATTAATCAAAGCAAATTTTACCAGGTGTTTTTCTTCAGAATTCTAATTAGTTGGAATTTTAATAATCCAAATAAATATTTTTGATATTTATAATTATCATTAAGACTAAACCTTTTGCTAGTTGATCTATTGTAACTTGGTATTTTGACAATCGTAATTTCAAAAGTTGGGACTATTGAAATTTAAAATTATCAAAATAGTATGAATGATATATCGAAGTTATTGCAATAGGAATTTTCAACAATCGGATTTATGAAAATCGGTATGTTAAAATTTGCATTTATGACTGGCAGAACAAAGATTTTCGTGTTTAAATAGTTTAACCTTTCCAAATAATATCAATCTCTATCTCAATTTATTTATTACAAGTATACAGTACCTAAACAGTTTTTAAATTATCATTAATTCAGCCAGTAAGTCTGTAAGGCGTACTGCGTACTGAACAGAATATTGAAACTCAAGAGATAGCTATCTTGAGTTCCAATATTCTGTTCCCAATAATGAAAACTTTTTCAACTTAGCATCTTGACCTTTAAAGCCTAGTCTATCATTGTTTGTATTACAATTATTGTGGTTTTAATGTATATTTTTAGCTAGCACGACCTCCTCAAAACTTCATTTTTATTACATCAATTAAATGTTTGTTTACCGTTGCAATTAGTATGGGTATGGTATTCTTAGTTCATCAATGTCAGCAAACTCTGTCTTCAGTTACGTCATAAATCATTCCATTCAAACCTACCCAGGCTACCCACACAAATTTTTTGAACGCGGTCATAGGTCAAAGGGTATTCCTAACAATAAATCGCTGCGGGGCAGTTCAATAGTAAGATATCTACACCGAAGTTTGTTTTGAGTTTGTAGGTAATTTAATATTGAAAGCTTTTATTTAGATATCTAAATAAAATAAACTAGCACGAACTTTGCTTTAAAAAAACACTTAATTATCATTATAATTATACACTAAATAAAATAAAAGTCCCATAGAACTAAAGAGTAATCTAAAGTGTGGCGTCGAAAAACACCTCCATATGATTAGCACCAAAACCAAGTTTTGAGTTTCTACTACTTTGTTGTAAGACTATGGGGTTCTCTTTAGGAAGCCAGCACATAGCCCTCCTCTCTCATCTCCTTTACTCAGTAAGCATTACTCATTACTGGAGTTGACCACCTGCCATTCGACCTCGCTCCGAACCATGGTCTAAACCAGGGCTTAGCGTGAGAGGTCGCTACTTTTCTATCATACTAAATACAGTACCTAGCATATTTGTCTTATTCTATTTACTGTAGTGAAGAATATACTTTTGTGCATTATACCTAAATCGCGACAAGCTTGTGTGCTCTTAATTCTTGTTTTTCTCCACAGGTATGATGTATGTTTTTATGATCATATTTACTGCAGTGGAATAAAATAATTTTGCGCATAATAAAAGTCGCCATAAGCTTGTGTAGTTCTCTTAATTCTCGTTTTTAGGGTTCTGTACTTCAAACAGAAAAAACGGAAGCCTTATAGGATCACTTTGTTGTCCGTCTGTCTGTCTGTCAAGACCCTTTATTTTAGGGAACGCGTGAAGACACGCCTGTCCCTTGAAAGCTGTGCGAAAATAAAACTTGTATGTTAACAAAAAAGAAAGATATGGCCGCGACATAAAGTCGCAAAAAACGTATAATTCGTCACTTTCAATCTTAGCAACCCCCAGTGCGCGAGTCCGACTCGCACTTGCCCGGTTTACTCTACCACGTATATTCTTTGTAGGAGTTCTTTGTTAAATCGTTTTAACATTGTTCAACTCTTGTTACCATAAGTTGTTCACTTTATGAAAAATCTATTCAACGCCTTTTCTACTTTAAAATTGTAAGCTTTTTTATTTAGTTTTACATCATATTCACAAAGCTAGAATTTGCGTTTAGGTATACTTGAAAAAACTTTCATTGTATGAGTTTTACATCACGTTTGTAATAAATTTATTATTATAAACCTATTAAAAAGAATGATAAATTCGACTGAAGGCTATTTAAACAATTTGGAATGGTTATTGAATATTTTGGGATTGTTAAATCGAGAATGCAATTCATAATTTTTATACGATAATATTTTATCAATGGAATTTTGTTTTGCGATTTGGTTGAATAAATATTTTGGGCTAGATTTTTAATTACATGTCTTTTTCGTTACATATTGTCTTAACCTTCTAAAAGTCAGTTATATTTTATTATTTTAGAAAACATAATGAAACTACTAAAATAGCCCTTGTAAGAATTATCTTTAAATATTTTTACTATAGAAATGATAAATAATTTACATGACAACTCATGTATGAATTATTTTTCCTTCAGCGTTTAAGTTGAAAAAAGTTTATTTTTATCAACAACGTTTTTTATAACCTGGACAGATGTAATTCTGGTTTTAGTAATTCTAGTAGAAATTGTAGTATTAGAAGTGGAGCAGTGCTAACTTATTTTAAAAATAAATTATTTGTGGGTAATCGAAGGAAATATGCCAAAAAGTCTTATCAAATAAAACAGTAATCACATCCTACCACTTTCAAGTTACAATATTATTTAAAATACCTTTGAAGTACCATACGAGTATGTCCCTTAAAATTATGTTCAATTTAATTTATGAATGTTCATTCATAGTTAATTAGGTCACTGCAAAAGAAAAGATTATTTTTATGTTGACATAAATATTATGAAAAGCAAAACTTTATAATTACTTACTTAAGAAAATTTTGCTGAAGTTTTCTATCACTCACACTGACACATTCACAGATTTTAGTAACTCAAATATCACTTTAGTTTTATCAATTTAAATTATAGTTAATAACACAATTTTGTTTGGTAATTATACCATAAGTATTAATTAAAACTGTAGTTTAGAAAAATCATGATGATAGGGAAAAGTTTAAAAAAAAAAATCACTGCAGAAAACTTTTAAAAATTAAACTTCCTCAAAAATAGTTTTCATTAACTTTTAAATGAAAAAAAAATCACATACGTAAACGTCAAATATTCAAGCACTAACAAAATAAAAAGTTGACGAGAAAACGTGGTTAAGGGGGAACAATTAGAAATGTATCGTATATCGTGTTCTACGCGCGAAGTTTATCGGGCAACGCGCGGTCGGTCCGACGCCCGCGGTCGCTTGAAATCGACTGTAGAGCGAGTTCCATAGTTCGTAGCGAGCGGAGAGCTTTGCAGCTACTTATGCCACATTTCAAAGCATACTCCACATTTCATATTTCAAAAACTCTTTCATGAAATGTAGTTTTGCTTTTTTCAATAACGACATTGCAACTGATTGGTATAAAGTATTATGTTGGAAGTTGCAACTTTGCTGGGAGCAAATATTTACTGGAATATGAGCAGCGTGGTCTTAGTATTCAAAATCAATCATGAAAGTGCACAGTTGGGGAAAAATATTATACATTTGAATGAACAAGAAACCTATAAGTTTGGCAGTGAACTTTTTATGACATAACTAAATGCTACCAGTGGCATCGCCCGCGTGGAAGTAAGAAATGTTTCCCAAAGAAAAATATGCACCAAATGCTATTAATTAGGACATGGTCTACCCATTTGCCCAATTTCGTCTAAATATGTTCAGCCGTTTCGGCGTAAACATGTAATAAACATACGCACTCACTTACAAAATTTTGCTTTTATAATATAAGAGTTATAATCAAGCATTGTGTCCCACTGCGGGACAAAGACCTACCCTTTCTCCTTTCTCTTAAGCATATTTAGTTTTTCTTGTTTTATTCGTTTCTTTATACGAATAATTACTGTTGTACCGTGCATGCGTTTACAAACATGCACGTGACACCCAGACCGCAAATAGCTGTCTGTTAGTAGGTCATACACATATTTGTGCCTCGCGAATTGAACCCGCGACACGCAGCATCAGTTTATCAATCAACCACTACGCTTTTCTTGGTGGGAGCTTTTATGAAAATATTAGGTAAGTATCTTACAAGTACCATAATATTCCACAAATTTCACACAACGCCATCTAGTCCCAAGCTTAGCAGAGCTTGTGTTATGGGTACTAGACAACTGATAAACATACTTATATACTTCTAAATACATAGGTACATATTATGGATAAATTACACCCAGACACAGAACAATGATCGTACTCATCACACAAACATTTGTCCTGGGTGGGAATCGAACCCACGACCTCCGGCATAGCAGTCAGGGTCACTAACCACAAGACCAACAGGCCAGTCAGAGTAGGTAGGCTGGCCTGTTGGACTTGTGGTTAGTTAAAAAAAAAAATAGGTATTTAAAATAGTCCAACGAGAACTTAATCAGCATCCTTACAGCCGAAAGACGTCCACTGTTGGACATAGGCTTCTCCCAAGTGTTGCTATAACAAACGGTCCTGTGCATCTCGCATCCATCAGAATTCTATAACCCTCACCAGGTTGTTGATCCACCTTGTGAGAGGCCACGGTGAGCAATGGGTAGCTCGCCGTCCGGACGTCAGGTGATAGTCCGGACCAAGCCCATGTCGTCAACGGCGTGTAATATATCACACGTGCCTCAAAGAGATGACAGCAAACTGTAAGGGCCCCGCAGGGTCGAAGCCTACTGGGTCCCTGGGTTGAGTACAAGAGAACCCATGGAATTAGGGCAAATAAGGAATAGGAGTAGGTTTTAGTCAGTAGGAGCTCGTGGCTAGATAATAACAGCCGCACAGGTCGATCTTCAAGGTTAAGCAACGCTTGCCAAGGTTGGTCTGTGGATGGGTGACCATCTTAACATACCGAGTTTCCTCCGTGCCTCGGAAAGCACGTTAAGCCGTAGGTCCCGGCTGTCATTTGTAGATCTTTGGCAGTCGTTACGGATAGTTAGAAGCCAGTAAATCTGACTCCAGTCTTGCCATGAAATACCGTGTTACCCCAGGTAATGGGTTGTGGAGGTCTGGCAGGCAGCCGCTCCAAGTAAAATACTGGTATTCAGCTAAATACGGCTTGACTGGAAGCCGACCCCAATGTAGTTGGGAAAAAGGCTAGGCAGATGATGATGATGAGTAGGTTTTAGTCAATAGAAGTCTGACACTCCCTCTCACTTCCGCCATTTTGATGATTTCACACCTTAAAAAAAAACCTGTGAAGGCCTTTCAACGCTGCGTCTTTTAGTACACGCCCTGAAAGAGGAAAAGCAAAACAAATGTTTTTTTAACGTTTCCCCAGTGTACACACCAAAGATCACAAGGCGTTGTTTTATAAATTTTAATGATATTGTATTTTTGAAATATTCTTTTGTATCAGAGCCAACGAATTGTAAATGTTACGAGTATGTACGTCGTTATTGTCACGTACAGATCATTTGCGAGGCAGTTGTTTTTAGAGGTTCCGTTCGTAGCCATAGGGTAAAAGCGAGACCCTATTCCATTTGTTCCACTCTAGTGTGCAATTGTTCTTACAGAAATGCAAATAATGTTTTAAGTAGTTAATTTGGTATATTGTAATCATTTTTTTTTCTCTTTTAGTAGTTTTTATATGCTTATAGTTTTATTTGTGACATTTGTTTGTGTTTATTTTTTTGATTATTATTATTTGTTTTTGTTTGACATTATTTTTTAACTTTTTTTTATTATTATTTCATTTATTATTATTTTTTTGACATTTATTTTTTAATTTTTGTTAGTACTTATCCCATTTTTTATTACTTTTTTTTTGACATTTGTTGCTTTTTAAATTATTATTGTTTTCTGTTTTATTTTTATTTTTTCTTGATTCTGTTTATAATTATCAATGATTCTCTGCACGTCTTGGTTCCGACTGTTAGTGCAGAGAGTACCTGCGATAAATAAATAAATAAAGCTCCACTGTCCGTCTATATGTCACCAGGCTTTACTTTACAAACCGTGATAGCTAGACAGTTGAAATTTCCAAAGATGATGTATTTCTGTTGCTGCTATTATGACAAAGACTGATATAATATTATATTGATTGATCGCAGTCAAGCACTAGTTTATAACCATTAAAAAAATAGAATAAAATAAAAATTTAAGTGGGGATCCCAAACAACAAACGTGTTTTTTTGCCTCTTTCTTACGGGACCCTTCGAGCACGAGTCCGACTCCCACTTGACCCGTTTATTTTTTAATGTTACATTTAAATGATGCAGCAGTACCCTCAATAAATAAAGGCGAATGTCTACAATCTACATACATTATTCCACTTTATAAGATAGACTCTTTGCGCATCATTTAATTTTATGTTCGGCTATTTTGTGTGGCATGAAAATGCGTCTCAAATGATACGTCATGTGCCTAAGTCCTTATCATGATTAATTGGCACATAAAATGTAACGCCTCGTTGCTTCAGACAGAGATGTAAAATGTCTATGTCTGAAACGCGTTGCTGATGAGTCTAGGATGGGTTTGAAACCTTTTTTTAACCGATTTTTCAAAAAGAGAAGGTTATAATGTTCGGCTAATGTATTTTTATGATAATTGTGAGCTGATTTAGAAAAATGTGGTATTGATTGAAAGATTATACTCCCGAGCTGGTCTCATAGAAATATTGGCATGATAAATGAATTAACTTTCAAGGTACCATATTTTCGAAGTTCATTTATCATAAAAATATTTCTGAAATCCTCATAGGATCATAGCAGAACTGTCGTAACAAATAAAATTGCCATACGTGTAGTCGACAGAAAGAAGAAGGGATGGGGAAGCCGTATTTGAAATAGTTAGTGTTTAGTTATGAGATGCACTATGGCTATAAGATGCGAGTATAAGACAAAGACTGGGATAGCGCGCTGTGTTCTATGCACTCTTCAAAGAACTTTTAGCATGATATTTGTCGGGACCCGTTCGGGTCGTAACCTGTCAGAATTGCGGGAATATTCGAAGAAGCTATCGCGATATGAAGGACCGCAGTGGGTTTTAGTCAGTAACATTTTGATACTCCCTCTGACTCTTCCCAGAGCCAGAGAACTTACCTATATGATGGCTTCGGATCTAAAAAAATTACGCTATGCCAATAATTTTTTATAAATGACTTAGACTAGTGCTTGACTGTGATCCCACCTGACCGTAAACTAGTGATGCAATCGTGGATGGTGACGTGCATTACTTTATTAATAGCCTATTCACTCTAGCCTCCAACACACACCTTACACCACACCTTATTATCGGACGGGAAGACCGCAGCTGGCAAATTGTTTCAGTCCTTCGATGTACACAATATACACAACGAGGCGTAACGTTTAATCTGGTCCGAGGAGATTCCAAAAATGTAAGTGTGGACACTCGCCTTACATCGACTTATCGGATAGTAGAAAGATGACGGCGGAATTGAGATATTATAATGATTAATCGACACCTATAATAAAAATATTATACAGGAAAAACTGAAATGCATTTTATATGCAATATTTTTCAACAGTAAGTTTCCTTGTAAATCCATCTTTAAATCTTATCGGGTAGTTACTTAGATCACGTGCATAGATTGGGCTGTTTTTCCGGCAGCCATTTTTAGATCTCCCCTAGTGACCGTGACCCGGTTTTGTCTGAAGAGAAGTCGCTGAGTCAGCATCGTATTGAAGTAAACAAATGGTTACAGCAGCTGAACTCTTAGATTTTAATGAAGGTCACGGGTTCGGCAAAAATAAGTTAATTAGGCTTTTTTATATTAGCATATCCTAAGAAAAACATTTCCCCTGAATTCTAATATTACTTACTATTTAGGAATTTCTTTTTGTATTTGAGTGAATAGGCTCTTATAAACTAGTGTACCTCACCATCAACAATTGCATCACTGCTTACCATCAGGTGCAATCGAGGTCAAATACTAGATTATAGCAATTAAAAAAAAGAGTATTTGTTAAATTTCATTTAGCCCGTTAAATCTGTTATATTTTGGTAATAAATTACGATTTAACACGCTCTTATCTTTAAATATAAAATTCCAAAATCAGCCAGCTATAAATATTCTGTAAAGATTTAAAAAAAAAGAACTTAATTGTTTTGTAAGTCAATTTACCTGGTTTTGTTCTTTCGCTACGTAGCGTGACTCTTCAACTTCTGAAACTATGTATTTTATGACTGTTATTAATACTTTTTGTATAGTTTCATTTTTTGCTTTTCAGTTTGTATTTTTTTTCTTTAATTTTTTTTGTTTTTTTTTATCCTCATATTTATTTTAACTTGAGATACCTCAACTTGGGGTGCTCATCACAAAAACTTTTATTTTGGGTGGGAATCAAACCCACGACCTCTGGCATTGCTGTCAGGGCCACTAACCGCCAGACTAACAGACCAGCCGGAAAAAAAATTGCCAGGAATAGTGGTAGTTTATAAGGAAGAGTACAGTATATTTATATGTATAAGTATGTAATATTTCACTTATAATTATATGTATTTCTTGTTTTGTTATAATCCAAATACCTAAGTATTAGGTATGGTCCCTAAATAGGGAGTGTAAACAGTTAGCACATTTGCGACTCAATTCTCAGAAACCTAAAGTTTGGTCAAAGACTGCTTGTCGATCTTTGATATAATTAATTTAATGTTAAATTAATTGAAGTTATAACACGGTTCTCGGAAAACGATACAATTCTATTTGGACCCGATTTTAGGAAGGATTGGTTGAGGAATGAAACACCGATCGTACCAGTCTTGTTCATGTCTAAGGACAAGATTTATCACTCTCGCTAAACCTTTTAATACATAATAGGTACCGAAGGATAAAACATGGTTTATTGGTAAATTATTCCTGTGGACGATTTCCACTTAAATCATTGAAATTAAAGTTGAAGATTTTAATTCATGAATCCCCAACCGGTCCTATGAGACCGCGCTGTTATTGTTTTACTATTGTGTCTCGTTTTGCGGGTATGTCATAGGTTAAGTCCATAGTATGTTTATAGGTACAAACATATAACCATGTTAGTAAAATTTATAAGAATTATTTCTATTTTGAATATGCATGAGCGACCAATAATACTTACTGTAGTTTTGAGATTTTCGGATTTATTTTTTGAGGTTTTAGCGGCATTTTTTTGTGTGAAGTTCAGTGATTGTTTAAATTATCGCGAATTGATTCCTAGTAGATGTTGTGATGTAAAATTGGTGCAGTTTTGTGTCTCAACAGTCTGTACAACTGGACAACATGTGGCATCATTGAAACAGGTGCAGACTCTATAAAATGGAGATGAGAATTTTATTGCAGTACTATCTACTACCTCAGCGTAGCTTGCCAAGAATGCTGATTCGATATGATTTGCGGCCAAATACTACAAAAATAGTAGAATATGTTACATCCATATCGTAATGGTTATTAAAGTAATTGTATTCATAGGAAGCCGTAACTAAAAGGATTTACATGTGTAGTATCCCAGGCAAAACATTATGTAGGGTCGGGTGTCTCACATTGAACCAGGCAGCTACATTGAACCACCGCCGAATCTCGAAAATGCGACATTGCCAAACCGCACTAATATGAGTGAAAGAGAGGTATTTACGTTCCGTTCCTGCCCACTAGTTTGCGTGGCGATCGCGTGCAAAGTGGTTGTGTGAGGAGTATTCGAAAGCAAACTGACTCAAAAAGTAATTATTATTTGCCAATTTCATTCTTTTTTAGCTTTTTTCGTTTAAATAATATCAATTTATTTATATGTACACTGTTTTCTACGGTTATTTAGCAATTATAAGCGCTATAATTCGTGATTTTAAGAGATTGATTTGCCGGTAAAATTTTGAGTTTAGTGATCAAAACGTGGTGTGTCTCACATTGAACCACCTGAGGGTGTTACACATTGAACCACGGTATTGTGTACATCCCAGTCGTCAAAGGAGTGTTTTTTTACAATTATTTTAATTTAATTTTAATTTGTTATATTATGGAAGGTACTTTTGTTTTTATAATTAAATACTGTTACTTTTGTTTTTATTATTAAAATATGATAAGAATTGGACTGAAAAGGTTTTGTGATGTATAAAACTAAGACTCTCGGTTTAATTGCATATGATTTAAAGTGATTTTTATAAATATAAGGCTGATTTTTATTATTACTGTTTATTATTATTACAAAGTATTTGCCTTATAAATTGAACTAGAAGATATCGTTAATAAGGTGTCTTAATGTGGACGATACCCTGGTTAAATGTGTACCACCTGTGGTACTCATTGAACCAAAAATCATTTTTCATAAAAACCTGTTTTACACCGAAACTAAAAGGAATATGAGTAATTATTGTTTTACAAAATTGAAGCTAAATAAATATGCTAACTATACACAAAAAATTAAAGGCATTGATTGAACTTCCAGCCCACTATGAGACTTTGAAATTAACCTGGTTCAATGTGGGACAACTTACCATACTTGTTTTTTTTAGGTGGAAAATCATCAGCATGATTTCTTTCGCTCTTGGGTGGAACGGGAGGGCGTGTCAGACTTTTACTGACTTTAACCCACTCCTTTTTGCCTTCTTTGCCTTTCATTATAGGGCCCTGGGTTTTCCTTCCAGAAGCGAACCCCCAGAGGCTTTGACCCTGCGGGCCCTACGGTTTTCCTGAGATTTTGAAGTGAGGGTGGAAAATTACGCGCAGTCGATAACTTGTGCTCGATTCATTATAAAGTTGGATATATTTTTCCCTTTCCACACTGTAGTCTTTACTGTCCACCTACCTCAAGCTAAAAAAAAACAGTTATAAATGTACTCTTTGTTAACGATACTACAATTATAATTAATTGACAGAATAAAAGTTCTTAAGAAAAAGAAATTAATATCGCTTTTCAAGGAACTATAAAGTGGCTAGAGGCTACGCAATTTCACACCTAACGACCAAAATTACTGACTCTAAATATATTTTATAACGACGAACAACCCTCCGCAGAAACCGATTCATTAAAATTTCTTGGAATCTCTTGTTTCAGAATGTGTTATTAAAGAATTTTTTCCTTTCTTAGTGTATAAAAAGATCTCCCCGATTGCGAATCAGTTTGATCTCGACTGCAACGGAAGTGCAAACTGCGATAAATGATCTAACTTAAAAATCCATGCGAAAGTAATGTTAATGTTCTTACTGAGCGTATAAAAGGAACTCCCCAGGGAGTAAGACAATTTGATTTAAACTGCAACAGAAGTGCGAACTGCGATATATCTGGAAATTCGCCGTCCGAAATGTTGACGGCTGGCTCAAGCACCTGAAACAAAATAGAGCATTCGAACACGGTACGCGGTCAGGTGGTTCCCTCCGCGCCATAGTATGCGCGCATGACGTTTTCATTTATGGATTGTGTCCATCGCATGCGTTGCATACTTTCGTCGGTAACTAGGACCGTATCAGAGGCCGGTGGGCCTCGAGATCCTAACCGTCGGCGTCCTTCCCGTTGACGCATAGGTGGTGGTGTCGTCGGCGGCGAGTAGTACTTGTCGCGCATTTAAACCTAACCTTACAACTTATTCGATAGTTAAATGGATTTAAATGCATAATAATTGGCTTTTGTTGTGTGGAAATTTAATATTGTTTGTGGTAAATAATGTCTACCTGTGGCATTTGATTACCCACGTTCGTAACGATATACATCATGTGTAAGACATTGACGAACAAACGAAAACGACGATATTATGTAAAACGAAAAAAAATATTTTAAGTAATTAATATGTTTTTTCAAAAAAATGTTAGAATAACAATTCTGTACAGTTTAAATTGGAAAATTAAAGATTAAAAAAAATATAGGAAATGCGGACAAAAAATTCCACCACGGGGGACCAGAACCAGAACCGTTTACTGGATCTATGGTATTTGTTTATGCGGCGGTGTAGATATATAAAAAAAAAATCAGTATTGTAGATCACATCCTGTATATTTAAACATAATATATTATTATTCATTGTTTGATATAGAACCTTATTAAACAAAATAGAGTGATTGCTTAAATATACAGATAAAGGCCATCAATAATGATAATAATGATTATTGTCTCCGCAACGCATATTAATAAATCTACCACTCAATCATTACTATAATCCCCCTTTACACGTGGCTCATGGCTGTAAAGATAACATTCTGTTCTTAGCAACCGCAACCGAATCGCGCGACCCACTGCATATTAGTTTTTTTTTCAAGTGGGTTCATCATCAGAATGACTTCTCCCGCTCTTGGACGGAGTGGGCGTATCAGACTTTTACTGACTAAAAACCCACCCTTCCTTGCCTGATCCTTCTTTGCCTTCGTTCCAAGGTCCCAGGTTTTCCTTTCAGAAGATGAAGACCCCAGAACCTACTGCTTAGCTGCGTTAACGCCAGAGATGTGCAAAGATGCTTAGCGAGGGATGTGTTTGTAAAAAATCAATAGAATATCTTCATTTAACTCGCCTCGGTCAGCACAGTTCTGGTGGAAACGGCTCAGTTGAGCAAAATGGTTGTGCATACAAAAAAGCGAGGGATGTGTGTTGAGAAGCATGAGGTGCGAGGTTTGCGACATACCTGTACCAGCTAGTCCAGGTAGAAGGTCAAAAAGCATGCTCGCACCACACATTTATGTGCATTTTCACAGCTCCGCTACACATATTCGTACAGCACATTTTCCTCGCACTGCTTTGGTGGAAACCCCTCATTTCACAGCGTAGCTAGACAACCTCTCTGGTAGAAACGTAGCCTTAGTATGGATTTGTATGGAGCACTAAACAAACCAGGTGACTGCGTTACGAGACCTGAGCCATACAAATCCATACTAAGCAGTGGTTCGCGCGACCTAGTCGCTGTCGCGGGTCGCGGTCGCTAAGAATTGAGTGCTACTTTATCATGAATACTAAGTCACATGGGAAATTATTATTAAAGCAGAATCATGTTATTGGAAACTGTTATTAACTTTCTTTTGTTTCTGACAAGGAAAACTGATTGTATGTTTAAGTTTTTATTGGTAGTTACTTACTATTCCGACTTCCAAATGGAAAATTTCCACTTATACTCAATACTATTAATGATGTAATCAATACTAATATGTCATAATAATGTAATATGACGCAGGAGTTTGTATGTATGGATGTTTGTTAGTCTTTCACACAAAAACTACTTAATGGATTTTAATAAAACTTGATACACGAGTAGATCACGTTCTGGACTAGCACATAGGATACGTTTTTATCCCGGGAGTGTGTTCCCTTGGGATAATTTTCTACTATCACGCGGGCTTCAAATTTTATAAAATATCATTTGAAATTCATTTAAAAATTTAGAAAAAAATAATAAACACTGTATTTTTTTAGCGAGCATCTTGTTCACAAAAATGCGTCAGTCAAATGATTTGTTTTTTTTTTTTTAATATTAACCATTAAAACCAGCCTCCAGAAAGTTTTGTTTGCTTCTTAGTAATTATGGTTTATGGCACAAAGTAAAGGTTTCTTATCACGCCCGCTTCAAAGAGATGTCTGAAAACCGTGGGGTCCCGGTAAGGCCGATGCCTGTTAGAGCCATGGGGAAAAGTATGAAAAGGATGCCACGGGCAATCGGGCATCCTTTTCATACTTTTCTGTCTTAGAATGCAAAAAGCAACTGGAAGAACATAGGTTCCGTTCTAGTCAGTAACAGCCTAACCACTAAAGCACTACATATTATAGATAAATTACACCTAGACACAGAACAAATGATCGTGCTCATCACACAAACATTTGTCCTGGGTGGGAATCGAACCCACGACCTCCGGCATAGCAGTCAGGGTCACTAACCACTAGACCAACTTACAGGCCAGTCAGAGTACCTATTTAATCTATACTAATATTATAAAGAGGTAAAATTTGTAAGTTTGTAAGTTTGTATATAGGGGGTAATCTCTGGAACTGCTGGTCCGATTTGAAAAATTCTTTCAGTGTTATATAGCCCATTTATCTATAGGCTATATAACATCACGCTAAAACCCCTGGGAGCGGAGCAGTAACGAAAAATGCGGGTGAAACCGCAGGCGACAGCTAGTTTAAAATAATCCAACGAGAACTTAATCACCATCATTACAGCCGATAGACTTCCACTGTAGGACATAAGCTACACCCAAGTGTCGCTATAACCCTGTGCATCTCGCATCCATCAGAATTCTATAACCCTCACCAGGTTGTTGATCCACCTTGTGAGAGGCCACGGTGAGCAATGGGTAGCTCGCCGTCCGGACGTCAGGTGATAGTCCGGACCAAGCCCATGTCGTCAACGGCGTGTAATATATCACACGTGCCTCAAAGAGATGACAGCAAACTGTAAGGGCCCCGCAGGGTCGAAGCCTACTGGGTCCCTGGGTTGAGTACAAGAGAACCCATGGAATTAGGGCAAATAAGGAATAGGAGTAGGTTTTAGTCAGTAGGAGCTCGTGGCTAGATAATAACAGCCGCACAGGTCGATCTTCAAGGTTAAGCAACGCTTGCCAAGGTTGGTCTGTGGATGGGTGACCATCTTAACATAACGAGTTTCCTCCGTGCCTCGGAAAGCACGTTAAGCCGTTGGTCCCGGCTGTCATTTGGAGATCTTTGGCAGTCGTTACGGATAGTCAGAAGCCAGTAAATCTGACTCCAGTCTTGCCATGAAGTACCGTGTTACCCCAGTTAATGGGTTGTGGAGGTCTGGTAGGCAGCCGCTCCTCGTAAAATACTGGTATTCAGCTAAATCCGGCTTGACTGGAAGCCGACCCCAATGTAGTTGGGAAAAAGGCTAGGCAGATGATGATGATGAGTAGGTTTTAGTCAGTAGAAGTCTGACACTCCTTCCCTCTTCCGCCATTTTGATGATTTCCCACCTTAAAAAAAAAAACTTATGGGAGGCCTTCTAACGCTGCGTCTTTCGGTACGCGCCCTGAAAGAGGAAACGCAAAACAAATGTTTTTTTAACGTTTCCCCAGTGTACACACCAAAGATCACAAGGCGTTGATTTATAAATTTTAATGATATTGTATATTTCAAATATTCTTTTGTAGCAGAGCCAACGAATTGTTAATGTTATGTACATCGTTATTGTCACGTACAGCGGATCATTTGCGAGGCAATTGTTTTTAGGGGTTCCGTATGTAGCCATAGGGTAAAAGCCCTATTAATAAAGCTCCACTGTCCGTCTATCTGTCACCAGGCTTTACTTTACAAACCGTGATAGCTAGACAGTTGAAATTTCCAAAGATGATGTATTTCTGTTGCTGCTATTATGACAAAGACTGATATAATATTATATTGATTGATCGCAGTCAAGCACTAGTTTATAACCATTAAAAAAAAGAAAAATAGAATAAAATAAAAATTTAAGTGGGGATCCCATATAACAAACGTGTTTTTAGGGTTCCGTACCTCAAAACGAAAAAACGGAACCCTTATAGGATCACTTTGTTGTCCGTCTGTCCGTCCGTCTGTCAAGACCCTTTTTCTCAGGAACGCGTGGAGGTATGAAGCTGAAAATTATATCAATTACTCAGGTCTACTGTCCCTTGAAGCTGTGAAAAAATCAAACTTCTAAGCCAACGCAATCAAAAGATACAGCCGTTTATGCCGCAAATTTTCGACACTTGCAAGGGAATCAAAACCTACAGGGTACTTCCCGTGAACTCAGAATCTTGAAATTTGGTACGAAGCAACGTCTTATAGCATAGATAAAGGAAAAATTACGAAAACCATAAATTTTTAGTTACATCACATAATATATTTTTTTTTAATAATTTTAAACTTACTACCCATTTCCTCATAAACGCGTAGAGGTATTAAATTGAAATTCATACCAAATACTCAGGTCTATAATACCTTTAAGCTGTAACAAAATCAAACTTCTATGTCAACGCAATCAAAAGAAACAGCAATTTAAGCTGCATATTTTGAAACTCGCAAGTACTCGCAAGGGAATCAAAACCTAAAGGGTACTTCCAGTCGACCTAGAATCTTGAAATTTGGCATGAAGCAACGTTTTATAGCACTCATATAGAAAAGTCTGAAAACTGAAAATTTGTTGTTACGTCACAAGAATTATTTTTTTGAAAAATCTTCAACGCTCGATTCGAGAATAGAACTTTATTCATAGGTAAGTTAGAGGTATTGAGTTGAAATTAACACCATATAATTGGGTCCGTGGTCCCTTGAAGCTGTGCAAAAATCAATTTTCAATTCAATTGGTAAAGTGACGGGAAAAAAAGATTCGTCCGTTTATACTGCAAAAAACGTACATTTCGAGACTGTCGAATTGTTCGATTGAACTGTTTTTATAGGTAAGTTACTACGGAACCCTCAGTGCGCGAGTCCGACTCGCACTTGCCCGGTTTTTTTTTGCCTTTTTCTTACGGGACCCTTCGAGCACGAGTCCGATTCCCGCTTGACCAGTTTATTTTTTAATGTTACATTTAAATCATGCAGCAGTACCCTCAATAAATAAAGGAGAATGTCTACAATCTACATACATTATTCCACTTTATAAGATAGACTCTTTGCGCATCATTTAATTTTATGTTCGGCTATTTTGAGTGGCATGAAAATGCGTCTCAAATGATACGTCATGTGCCTAAGTCCTTATCATGATTAATTGGCACATAAAATGTAACGCCTCGTTGCTTCAGACAGAGATGTAAAATGTCTATGTCTGAAACGCGTTGCTGATGAGTCTAGGATGGGTTTGAAACCTTTTTTTAACCGATTTTTCAAAAAGAGAAGCTTATAATGTTCGGCTAATGTATTTTTATGATAATTGTGAGCTGATTTAGAAAAATGTGGTATTGATTGAAAGATTATACTCCCGAGCTGGTCTCATAGAAATATTGGCATGATTAATGAATTAACTTTCAAGGTACCATACTTTCGAAGTTCATTCATCATAAAAATATTTCTGAAATCCTCATAGGATCATAGCAGAACTGTCGTAACAAATAAAATTGCCATACGTGTAGTCGACAGAAAGAAGAAGTGAATGCACTATGGCTATAAGATGCGAGTATAAGACTAAGACTGGGATAGCGCGCTTTGTTCTATGCACTCTTCAAAGAACTTTTAGCATGATATTTGTCGGGACCCGTTCGGGTCGTAACCTGTCAGAATTGCGGGAATATTCGAAGAAGCTATCGCGATATGAAGGACCGCAGTGGGTTTTAGTCAGTAACATTTTGATACTCCCTCTGACTCTTCCCAGAGCCAGAGAACTTACCTATATGATGGCTCCGGATCTAAAAAAATTACGCTATGCCAATATTTTTTTTTAATGACTTAGACTAGTGCTTGACTGTGATCCCACCTGACCGTAAACTAGTGATGCAATCGTGGATGGTGACGTGCATTACTTTATTAATAGCCTATTCACTCTAGCCTCCAAGACACCTTATTATCGGACGGGAAGACCGTAGCTGGCAAATTGTTTCAGTCCTTCGATGTACACAATATACACGACGAGGCGAAACGTTTAATCTGGTCCGAAGAGATACCAAAAATGTAAGTGTGGACACTCACCTTACATCGACTTATCTGATAGTAGATAGATGACGGCGGAATTGAGATATTATGATGATTAATCGACACTAAGGGCCTGTTTCACCACCTATTATTAAGTTTCGAGTATCTTACTTGGCAGATAATTTCATACAAATTCTGTTACATTTTTGAATTTATTCAGTGAGTAGTGCCTACTCGGACATTGTGAAACAGGCCCTAAGAAAAATATTTAACATGAAAAACTCAAATGCATTTTGTATGCAGTATTTTTCAGCAGAGAGTTTCCTTGTAAATCCATCTTAATCTTATCGGGTAGTTACTTAGATCGCGTGCATAGATTGGGCTGTTTTTCCGGCAGCCATTTTTAGATCTCCCCTAGTGACCGTGACCCGGTTTTGTCTGAAGAGGAGTCGCTGAGTCAGCATCGTATTGAAGTAAACAAACGGTTACAGCAGCTGAACTCTTGGGTTTTAATGAAGGTCACGGGTTTGGCGAAAATAAGATAATTAGGCTTTTTTATATTAGCATATCTTCAGAAAAACGTTTCCCCCCTTAGGAATTTGTCTTTGTTTTTGAGTGAGCTCTTAATAAACTAGTGCACCTCACCATAAATGATTGTAGCACTGCTTACCATCAGGTGGGATCGCGGTCAAGTATTAGATTTTAATAATAAAAAAAAGGATTTGTTGAATTCCATTTAGCCTCGTTAAATCTGTTATATTTTGGAAATAAATTACGATTTAACACGCTGTTATCTTCAAATATAAAATTCCAAAATCTTCTAGCTAAAAATAGTCTTTAAAAGTTCCAAAAGAAAAAACATCTTTATTGATTTGTAAGTTAATGTGATTTGGTTTTTTCGCTATGTATCGGGACTGTTCAGCTTCTGAAACTATTGTATAACTACTTTTTATATTTTTTGTATAAGCAGTTTAATTTTTTGCTTTTAAGATTATTTTTAATTGAAATCATAATCGTATATTGAAAGGTATTTATTTATAAAAGGTTTTTTAATTGTCACTGTTTTACTTGGGGTACTTCAGAGCTTCTCCCAAATATATTTTTTTTACTTTGACACAACGCCGGATACTCCTAAACTAAGCAAAGTTTGTGCTATAAATATTAGATTAAATATTTGATAAGCATTCTTATATATTTCTAAATACATACATATTATGCATAAACTACATCCAGATACAGAATAAATGATCGTGCTCATCACACAAACATTAAATTTATCTTGGTTGGGAATTATACCGCTAGACCAATAGACCAGTCGGAAAAAAAATGTTAGGAAGAGTGGTAGTTTATGAGGAAGAGTACGGTATATTTATATACTTACATAAGTATTTAATATACGTTCATATGGTTGTGGAGGTCTGGTAGGCAGCCGCTCCTCGTAAAATACTGGTATTCAGCTAAATCCGGCTTGACTGGAAGCCGACCCCAATATAGTTGGGAAAAGGCTAGGCAGATGATGATGATAAGTATTTAATATTTTACTGAAAATGGATTTCTTTTTAACCACAGGAAAGTAACTATTTTTAAAGCAAGCCTATTTTACTTATAATTATATGTATTTCTTGTTTTGTTATAATCCAAATACCTAAGTATTAGGTATGGTCCCTAAATAGGGAGTGTAAACAGCACATTTACGACTTAATTCTCAGAAACCTAAAGTTTGGTCAAAGACTGTTAGTCGATCTTTGATATAATTAATTTAATGTTTAATTAATTGAAGTTATAACACGGTTCTCGGAAAACGATACAACTCTATTTAAACCCGATTTTAGGAACGATAATTTAGGAACGATTGGTTGAGAAATGGAATGAAACACCGATCGTTCCAGTCTTGTTCACGTCTAAGGACAAGATTTATCACTCTCGCAAAACCTTTTAAAACATAATAGGTACAGAAGGATAAAACATGGTTTATTGGTAAATTATTCCTGTGGACGATTTCCACTTAAATAATACCTACTTAATGTGGATTTTATAATAATAATGTTATTTAAAACAATATAGTCCACAATAACAAATATAACACAAATAAACAATACGGAGTGTTAGTAACAATTTTAACTTTTAAACTATGTTAGTATGTATACAAAGTAGAGACAACGTGGTTTTAATAATTTTGGATTTTTTAAATGGTTTTTGGCGAGCTTTTTTCGAATCAAGTTTAGTGGCTGTTTCAATTATTCACAAATTGATTCTTAGTAGGTAAAAATGAATGTAGTTTTATAACACAAGTATCTGTGGACAACTGGACAATATTATGTGGACTCATTGAAACAGGTGCAGACCCTATAAAATGGAGATGAGAATTTTATTATATTACTACCTCAGCGAAGCTTGCCAAGAATGCTGAATCGATATGATTTGCGGCCAAATACTACAAAAACAGTAGAATAAGTTACATCCATATTGTAATTGTTATTAAAGTAATTGTATTCACAGGAAGCTACAACTAGCAGGACCTTTTTTTATTCGTTATAGTTTATAACAAATAATACTAAAAAAGTGCTCGACTGCGATCTAAAAACATTATGTAGATTTTTTTAGGTGGACAATCATAAAATTATTCCTTCCGCTCGTGAACACTCCCACTACCTTTTTCCTTCTTTGCCTTTCGTTATAGGGCCCGAGTTTTCCTTCCAGAAGCGAACCCAAGCCCCAGAGGCTTTGACCCTGCTGGCCCCTACGGTTTTTCTGAGGTTTTGAAGTGAGAGTGGCAAATTACGCTCAGTCGATGGCTTGTGTATAGTTGGATTTATTTCCACACTGTAGTTTTTAGTGTCCACCTACGTAATGCTAAAAAACAGTTATGAATACTCTTTGTCAACGGTACTACAATTATAATTAATTGACAGAATAAAAGTTCTTAAGAAAAAGAAATTAATATCGCTTTTCAAGGAACTATAAAGTGGCTAGAGGCTACGCAATTTCACACCTAACGACCAAAATTACTGACTCTAAATATATTTTATAACGACGAACAACCCTCCGCAGAAACCGATTCATTAAAATTTCTTGGAATCTCTTGTTTCAGAATGTGTTATTAAAGAATTTTTTCCTTTCTTAGTGTATAAAAAGATCTCCCCGATTGCGAATCAGTTTGATCTCGACTGCAACGGAAGTGCAAACTGCGATAAATGATATAACTTAAAAATCCATGCGAAAGTAATGTTAATTTTCTTGCTCAGCGTATAAAAGGGACCTACCTGGGAGTGAGACAATTTGATTTCGACGGCAACAGAAGTGCGAACTGGGATATATCTGAAAGTTTGCCGTCCGAAATGTTGACAGCTGGCTCAAGCACCTGAAACAAATAGAGCATCCGAACACGGTACGCAGTCAGTTTGTTTCCTCCCTTTGTAGCCCATAGAATGCGCGCATGACGTTTTCATTGATCGATTGCGTCCATCGCATGCGCTGCACACTTCCACCGGTAGCTGGGACCGTATCAGAGACCAGTGGGCCTCGAGGTTCTAAGCCTGCCGGCGGCCGGCGTCCTCACCGTCGACGCGCAGGTGGTGGCGAGTAGTACTCGTCGCACACGTAACCTAACTTATGCGATAATTAAACGGTTTAATTCATGAATCCCCGACCGGTCTCATTGGACCGCGCTGTTATTGTTTTACTATTGTGCCTCGTTTCGCGGGTATTGATAGGTTAAATGCATAATTATTGGTTTTTGTTGTGTGGAAATTTTATATTGTTTGTGATAAATAAAGTCTACCTGTAACTCAGAATTTGATAACCCACGTCCGTAACAATATACATTATGTGTCAGACATACAAACGACATACAAACGAAAACGACGATAGGTAAAACGAAAAAAAATAATTAAAATAATGATTATTTTTTTCCCAAAAAATGTTAGAATTACGATTCTGTACAGTTAAAATTGGAAAATTAAAGATTTAAAAAAAATATAGGAATAAGCGGATAAAAAATTCCACCACTGGGGGTCCAGAACTATGTACTGGATTTATGGTATTTGTTTAAAAAATATTCAGAGTATTGTAGATCACATCCTGTATATTTTAACATATTATTATTCATTGTTTGATATAGAACCTTATTAAGCAAAATAGAATGATTGCCTAAATACACAGATAAAGGCCATCAATAATGATAATAATGATTATTGTCTTCGTAACGCATATTAATAAATCTACCACTCAATCATTACTATAATCCCCCTTTACACGTGGCTCATCGCTGTAAAGGTACCATTCCGTTCTTAGCAACCGCAACCGAGTCGCGCGACCCATTGCTTAGCTTTTTTTTTCAAATGGGGAATCATCAGAATGACTTCTTCCGCTTCGCCCAAGAGCGCGTCAGACTTTTACCGACTAAAAACCCACCTCGTTCCTTCTTTGCCTTCCTTCCGGGGTCCCGGGTTTTCCTTTCAGAATATGAAGACCCCAGAACCCACTGCTTAGCTGCGTTGTTACCAGAGATGTGCGACGATGCGTAGCGAGGGATGTATTTGTAAAAAACCAATATAATGGCTTCATTTACCTTGCCTCGATCAGCACAGTTCTGGTGGAAACGGCTCAGTCGAGCTAGATTTTTGCATAAAATGGTCGCAATGCGCATTAATACGCATTTTAACAGCTCCGCTACACATCTTCGTACGACACATTTTCCTCGCATATCTCCGGTGGAAAATCAACCTCAGTATGGATTTGTATGGAGTTCTAATCAGACGACTGCGTCACGTGACCGATACCATAAAAATCCATACTAAGCAGTGGGCGACGATCGCGAGTTGCGGTGGTTGAGAACCAAATGCTATTATCATGAATACTAAGTCACATGGGAAATTATTATTAAGTTATTGGAAACTGTTATTATCTTTCTTTTGTTTCTGACAAGGAAAACTGATTGTATGTTTAAGTTTTTATTGGTAGATACTTACTATTCCGATTTCCAAATGGAAAGTTCCCATTTACACTCGTGTAATCAATACTAATGTGTACAAATGTAATATGATGCGGGAGTTTGTATTAAAAGATCTTTGTTAGTCTTTCACGTAGAAACTACTAAATGGATTTTAATAAAACTTGATACATGAGTAGACCACGTTCTGGATTAGGACATAGGACATAGATTTTCTCAACAGAAGGCCCGCCCCATACTAGTCCGTTTCTTCAAGATGGAGAATCGTCAGCTGGTGTGGGAAAGCAAGAAAGCCCTCAAGGGTACCGGGATCACCATCTCCGAGTTTCTGACCCAGGCCCGGCACCGTGTATTTATGGCTGCTCGTAAGCATTTCGGCATGCTAAACTGCTGGTCTGTGGAGGGCAGGATTGTTGTGATTTGCCCCGACAAATCCCGTAGGAAGATCGAGACGGCCGGTGAACTTCACGATCTGGTTGCCAAATTCCCATCCAGCTCAGTCGACACCGGGGGTCCTGCGCAATTTGAAGAGCCTGGATCTTCAGTGGCTACAACATTGGCTGCGTCCACCAAGAATGTAAGGAAGACACGTGTGCGCAAGTAACATTATTATTGTTGTTGTCCGCTAGTCGGCGTGACTCCTCTTACATTTAGCCGTTTTATACGACCACATTCACTTCACTACATGAACTCGTGAGCCGGTAGATCATTAAATTATTTTTGACTAGCACCGTTAAACTTTTTGGTCTATTTTATTAAATTTTAGCCGGTGTTCAGTTTTTATTTTTGACATTGTTTTGATTGTATGCTAATAGATCGATCGGTCACTGTCAAATTGTCAACTTGACAGTTGGCTTCTGTCAGATGCCAGTGTTGACATCTGTCAAGTGAACGTGACACTCCTCCTATGAGGTAGTGCTGCGTTTTGTTTTTCCTGTTTGTTTCGTGTATCATTTTACGTCGGCCTATATGGGCGCTCGTGTAACGTCTGATTCTGGATTGTTATAATTTTTATGTTTACTTTGCTATAGTGTTAATTAAAAAAATTATAGTGTAAATATTGTAAATTTCTGCCAATATACCAGCGAAATGGGGTGGTTTTCTTATTGATAGAAAACTTTTACTTATAGCTTTTTTAGTAAATAATATTTTTCGTTTTAGTTAAAATTTAGTTTGTTTATTATTAATATATATATTTACTATTATTTAGATATATTTATATATTATGAACACAGCTGATCTTAACGACAGCTTTTTTTCATGCTCTTCTACTGATAGTTATGCTAGTGCGGAGAGTGACTCCTCTCCTCCACTCACTTTATATGATCAAATGTCTTCTCTTTTCACTAATGACCCTAAAAACCTGCACATTGCTCACATAAACGCCCAGAGTGTTCCTGGTCACTATTCAGATCTTCTGGCATCCTTTAGCTGTGCCCACCTTGATGCCCTATTGATATCGGAATCATTTCTGAAGCCTTCTCTTCTCTCTACTCAATATTCACTACCAGGCTTCATTTTGATCCGTAACGATAGGACTGGCAAGGGTGGAGGTGGTGTAGCTATGTACCTTCGTGCTGACATTCCTCATAAGGTGGTTAGCTCATCCCCTTCTTTATATTCTGAGTCGGCTGAATACTTGTTTGTCGAAATTTCTGTCCATCACACAAAAGTCTTGCTTGCTGTGCTATACAGCCCTAACCTTCGCATTGACTACTTCGATTCTCTTGATTGCTGTCTCAGTAATCTGTGCCCCATGTATGAGCACGTTATTTTAATGGGTGATTTTAACACTTGCCTAATTAAAAATGACCATCGCTCCCGTAGACTCCTTTCACTACTTTCTTCTTTCAATCTTCAAGTCCTGCCTCTTTCTGCTACTCATCATTCTCCGAATTGTACACCCTCTTTATTAGATCTTACGATTATATCGTCTCCTAACAATGTGTCTAACCACGGTCAACTTGCAGCTTCCTTTTCTTACCACGATCTAATTTATCTGTCCTATCGCGTCCGTGTTCCCAAGCGTAAGCCCCAGCTCTTGTTTCTTCGTAACTACAAAGGCATTGACCTGGAGGCACTGCAGGGCGATGCTAGTGCTCTCGACTGGTCCCCTCTGGTTGAAATTGATGACATCGACGGAAAGGTAAATTATTTTAACACTACCGTTCTCGACTTGTATGACCAGCATGCCCCTTTACGACGCGTCAAGGTAAAACACAATCCAGCACCTTGGGTATCTCATCAAATCAAGGAGCTTATGGCTCGCAGGGATAAGGCCAAGAGCAGGTATAAGCGAAGACCTTCTGAGCTGAATCTTTCATACTTCATTTCGCTGCGTAACCGCTGTAGGCGTCTGAGTCAAGTTGCTAAGAGACGCTATTTCCACGAACAACTCCATAACCGTAGTTCCTCCGCCGTGTGGAAATTTCTTAAGTCTGTTGGCATAGGCAAATCACCAACCAACCGGTGTAATGATGTGAACATCAACGACCTTAATAAGCATTTCTCTATCCTTCCCTTTTCTCTAGATCCATGTGTCAAAGCTACGACACTGGATGGTTTGTCTGCTTTGCCGCTGCCACAGTACCCTCACTTTAGCTTCAACGATGTTACCGAGAATGACGTCAAGAAATCTGTTCTCGCTATTGCTTCTTCTGCAGTTGGCTATGATAAGATTTGCTCTAGAATGATTACTCTCATCCTTCCCTCGTTACTTCCTGTTCTCACGCATATCTTCAATCACTCTTTTACCTCATGCTCCTTTCCGTCAGTCTGGAAACAGGCTTATATTATTCCTTTACCAAAAATTAATAATCCCACTTCATTAACCCATTTTAGACCTATTTCTATCCTTCCATTCCTATCTAAAGTTTTTGAGCACTTAGTTCATAGACAGCTTTCTCTTTTCTTGACGTCAAACTCTATAATATCCCCTTTCCAATCAGGTTTCCGCGCAGGTCACAGCACTGTTACTGCACTTTTAAAAGTGACTGACGATATCCGCTGGGCTATGGAGAACAAGTCCCTTACTGTCCTTGTATTACTTGATTTTAGTAGCGCCTTTAACTCAGTGGATTTCGATGTCTTACTCGGCATCCTTAAATCTATAAATTTTTCTTCTTCCACCTTAACCTGGTTCAATTCATATCTTCGGGGTCGCTCTCAGTGTGTTCGCCTTGAAGAGTTGTTCTCTGACTGGTGTAATCTCACGGAGGGTGTTCCTCAGGGTAGCGTTCTCTCTCCTCTTCTTTTTTCTATCTTCATTAATTTTGTAACTAAAGTAATCTCTTCCAGTTTCCATCTTTACGCAGACGACTTGCAGCTTTACCGACATTTTACTGTAGCTGATGCGGATTCGGCTATTGCCGCTATGAATCATGACCTGGCTTGTATCAGTGCCTGGGCTAAGTCATTTGGTCTACAGATCAACCCTACTAAATCACAGGCCATGATCATAGGCAGTAGATTCGTTCGCAATGCGGCTATAGTTTCTTCTCTGCAGCCTTTAGTTCTTGATGGTGTTATTATTGACTATACAGAAACTGCAAAAGATTTGGGTGTTATTCTTGACTCCAATCTTTCGTGGCGTGCGCAGGTCAATGAAGTCAGTCGGAAAGTAAACTTTTCCTTCCATTCGCTCAAGTGCCTCCAGGGTATTTTGCCTTTGAAAACGAAAATCTCTTTGGCCCAAACTCTTATTCAGCCGATTATAGATTATGCCGACGCCTGCTACCTGGATGCTACTGAGGAGCTTTTAAACAAGCTTGAGCGATTGCAAAACTTATGTATTCGGTTTGTTTTTGGTCTACGAAAGTATGATCACGTCTCTCACCTTCGCAAGGAACTCAAGTGGCTCCCTATCCGCCTTCGCAGGAACACTCGGATTTTATGTCTCCTCTTCAACATCCTACATAACCCTACTTATCCTTCCTACCTGCGTGATCGTTTTTCTTACGCCCGTCCTAGTGACGCACCGTGCAGATCACATCTAAGATCCCTCCTTAAATCCCCTCCTCATAAATCTAGCTACTACTCCTACTCCTTTTCCGTCCATGCAGTGAGGCTGTGGAACTCTCTACCGCATAGCATTCGCGACCTAAAATCTATCTCACTCTTTAAAAACAAAGTGAAAGAGCACTATCTCTCCAGTGTAGTGTAATTGTTTATTCGTATGTATGTTATATATTTATTTTTAGTATAACGTATTTATATTATACCTATATTTATTTTTAGTATAATCTTAAGGTATATATATATATATATATATATTTGTTACTTTAATTTAAGTTTCCTTTTATTTTTCTTGCACACAACTGTCTACATCTCACAAAATCTCTCTTTCGCAGGTCTGCTGGTAGAGATTTCTTATTGAAATAAGCAGTACCTTTGTACATATTTCTATATTTTTTTGTTTCCTTATCTGTTTATCTGTGTGTACATAAATTATAAAATAAAATAAATAAAAAATAAATAAATAGGATACGTTTTTGTTTTATCCCGGGAGCGTGTTCCCTTTTGATATTTTTCAATTTTCTAATGACTTAATTATGGTTTATGGCACAAAATCACGCTCACCTCAAATAGATGTCAGAAAACCGTGGGGGTAAGGTCGATGCCTATTAGAGCCATGGGAAAAAGTATGAAAAGGATGCCCGTCGTAGAAAGCAAAAAGAGGTACGGTAGGGTGGGTAAGTCTAACCCCTAAAGCCCTCCCGAGATTAGGTGTACTTAATCCGCTAAATAATAATAAAAAAAAACTGTTATTCATTTAGTAAAATATACAAAATGTATGCAAAAGATTAAACGGTTCAATATAAAAGTAAATAATGTGGCCAATACGTATCTACATATTTATACCTAGACCAGTGCACCTTGGGCAGTCAGACTCATACTCATGACCCACGTGACTGACAGACGCCATTTCATCAAGACAAGATTATAAATTCCCTCGAGGTATTTTGCATAAGAACGCTTTCTATGTAGAATTCAGTAACGAAATGAGCTTTTCAAGTTTGCATAATAAAATACTAGAAATAATGTTTAATTTATGTTAAAAGAGGTTTAAGTCAAAGAGTTAATTAGTTAGCCATATTTGGCAGAAAACAAAAAAAAAAAATATAACAACGAAGTGCGTTTAGACTCTAAAGAACTTAGGTATTATTTTTTTTTCGTTTTGTTTTCGCACTGTAGTGCTTTTACGACCGAAACCAATAACCTATCGATCTCCAGTTTTGGCATACCTACTGGAGATTGTAAAACAAATGATACAATACAAAAGTTATCATGTTTTCTGTTGTTTCATTTGTTTTTCTATCTCTGATATGTGATGGATAGGTTATTGGTTTCGGCTGTTAGCCAGTGTCAGTATTTAGATTTCAGTTACTTTGAGTTCCATTCGAATGCGGGTGTTACATATTCTAATGTTTCTGCAGAATTTGGCAAATGTATCGAGTCAGCCTTTTCGGCATGCTTCGCTGGCGTAGTCGATACAACTATAACATTCTCAGCTTCATTTCCCGGAATCGCGTCTGTTTCTATTGTCCAGCTGTGTAGACACTTGAGATACAAAACTACAAAAGTTTTACATCGTAATATCAACGAGCACTCAATTTAACGTTTGAATCCCCAACCGGTCCTATGAGACCGCGCTGTTATTGTTTTACTATTGTGTCTCGTTTCGCGGGTATCTGAGTAATTAAGACAGCTACTAAACTTCCCTCGACGAAATCCTGCCAAAAACTACTTTAAAAACTTAATTGAACTAGCAATATCAATTCAAGAAGATGTATGTGCTGGCGGGCTATTTTACCTGGTTAAAAGTAAAAAAAAAGGAAAGTAGCGCTCCATCAATAAGTACCTATAGCAAAGCTCTTCAATTCGCTTACACGTGCAATCCCAAGCTCAATAAACCGCTTGAATGCACCAATAGCGTCGCGCTCAAAATTACGACTATACACGCCACCGTGTTACTGGCTAGCGTTCTAAATACGAAAATAAAACGATCACGAAAAGTAAATAAAAGAGATTTTCGGCGAGAATTTTTCCAATTAAGTTCAGTGACTGTTTCAATTTTTCGCGAACTGATTCTTTGCAGATGTTTTGATATAAATTGGTTGCAATTGGGTAAAAAATTGACTATATGTGGAATCATTGAATATGGAATGCTCACCGAAAAATGCTTCCGAAATTTTGATTTCCACACGGAAGCCGAGAAGGTTCATACACTTAAAATAAATATTGATACTTTTTGCTCATATCTGAGCAAAAAGTATCAATATTTATTTTAAGTGTAGGTTAAATTGGTATTAGGAGAGGGAATGGGCCATAGACCACCACGAACATGTATGTATAATTAAGTTAATTTTTTTTAACCATCGTCTGTGCGTCACTACGGGGTGCCAGCTGAAAACCAGCGCTGGGCGTCTGAAGCGCAGCAATTGCTGAGTTGGCGACCCCTTTCGCTTCGGGCACGCTCAGCGCAACAATATTGTATTTCTGTATTCTTTTTTATTAATTTCTGTTTTTCTATTGTGTTGCCTACGTCTAAAAAAATCTAAGTATTCTATCCTACTAAATATTGCAAGAACCTTAAAACGTTTTAAATCCACAATCCACATCCTAATGGAAAACGTAGTGGTTGCATGCTATATTAAAAACTGGCGAACTGGCTAAATGCACGAACCATGCGAAACTAAAAGAAAGAAAAAAAACTTGATATACTAACATTAAATTTTCCTATGTTAAAGCTTCTATTTGTGAGGAAAAAAATGTTTTAGACACGCTCGCTGACTCTACACATTAGTCGCCTCTTAGTGAAAGCAAGCGTAAAAAACATTTCCTAAAGGAACCTACTTGAATTTGCTAGTTGTTCTTTCGGAAAACTGCAAAATTTATCCCACTTTGTTTAGCAGAAGGTAAGAGGATCAGGGAGTATAAGTATTTGCTGAAGATATAATAAATCGAGCATAAAGCCTACGGCTTATGATAAGGTGTGGTGCAAGATGGTTGGTAGAGCAATTTGTGAGAAATAAAAGAGCGTGTTGGATAAAATTTTCTAATAGCTGTATTTCTTGTACAAAATGTAACTTTATCATCATCTGCCTAGCCTTTTTCCCAACTATATTGGGGTCGGCTTCCAGTCAAGCCGGATTTAGCTGAATACCAGTATTTTACGAGGAGCGGCTGCCTACCAGACCTACAAAATGTAACTTTATAAACAAGTCATATCCTAAAGGTACCATGTTTAGAATTGACTACTGAATAGATTCGTTTTCAAGTGTCTGTGTTGTAATATGAAAGTATTGTAGACCCAAGAGTTTTTTGAAAAGAGTAACCATGGAGTTTCTAGCCGGTTCTTTTCCATAGGAAACGACCAATTTGGAACCGTGCACTAGTTTTTGACGTTTTATAAGTGCCCATGTAGGCCTATGTAAAATAAAACCACTTTGACTTTGACTTGAAGGCTAGAGCAAATAGGCTCTTAATAACTAGTGCGCCTCACCATCAAAGATTGCAACCATTAGTTTATGTTAAATACGAAAAAAAGATAAACGCTTACTGGTTATGAATCTACACCTGATCTTTCTGACGAAAACTGACCAATACGTTCTGTGTATTTTACCAGTTCCTGGAGTTTTTCAGAATTTCTATTCTTTATTATTATAACTTAATATAAAAAGACCTTTAAATTACACTACATAACATTACACTTTATTAAAAACAATTGATTAAAATATTTAGGTCATTTTTAAACGGGAACACCTAGTTTACGAGTCAGAGTCGTAAACTAGCTGTATGTCCCTGTGGCTTAGGAGTCAGTGATCCGCAGTAAGAACACGCCATAAAATAAAATATACAGCAGCCTTTTTATATTTTACAGGCACTGCTGGTGTAGTGATTAAGCGATTGGGTACTACGCTGTATGAGGCGGGTTCGATTTCCGTCATCATAATTGCGGCCAAAAGATGTCTACTGGAAATAAGCCTTCAAATGTCGCCACAATGAACGGTTCAGAGCGTCTTGCATTTAAGTATCAAATCCTCGCAACTCTTCCCAGGTCATCAGTCTACCTTATGAGAGGTCTTCAGACTCTGCATCGTCCGGTACGTGGTCGCCGGGCCATGTGTTCTACAAACAATATGCCCACTTAAGTTTGCGGATTCTTCGGGCAAAGTCGATAACCTTGGTTCTCCTGCAAATATCTTTTTTTTTTCGATTTCCATACAGCAAATATTTGAATGGTCTTCAGATAAATGTTCCGAGTTTGGATAGAACACATTTTTGTACGATGGACAATATTTACGTAAAAAAAAATTATGATCTTATGATTTTATTCAATCCGCTACGCTTCAGCAAATTCCGAAGCCACTACCTGACAGGAGACTTCCGAATTCATAACACGTTTCGTCGCACAATCGTCGCCTCTGATTATAATCGACTGGCTTTACCCACGGCTTTGCTTGAAGGTAGGAAGCTTTCAACTACGTGTTATCGTTTACTGGGTTATTGGTTGAATATATTTGGATTATAAGAGAGAATAATTAAGTAATCATTTATTTATTATACCATAACTCTATACATACACATACGTAAGCTCTATACTCACACACCCTATGCACACACACTACAACCACGCCACATCGCAGCGATAAAAAGTGATTACGTGTGAATATTAGTGTAGCTGCTTCTTGCAGTTACGTTGTAGTAACAACAAATTATCGCTGGTGGCTGAATTGTGGTTGCGATGTGGTAGCAGTGCAGTGTAGTCCCACGGTTGCGTTTGACCACAAAATGTGGCCAGTGTATTCACACTGAATCAAAATTCAAACCTTTTATTTTTATAACAGCATAATTTCCAACTACGTGTTTCTGTGTGATGTGGTTGTGGTACGTCTGAAGAAACCGTAAAAGCTTGATGTTTCATGTATCACCGATATAACAGGCGTATAGACCATGGCCTGGTTTAAAATAAAAACTATACACTTTTAATCCCAGATCATATAATGTTCCCATTGTATATTTTCAATATTCAGGCAGATATTCTAATTAAGCCATTGTGTCCCACAGATTGGCGAAGACGTCCCTCTCTCTTTTCTACACACGTCTGACTTCAGCCATTTTGGGCTTTTTGGGTTAGTCCCTCCGGTAGTAGTCAAGTTCGTCTATCTAACCTACACCTCAGTCTGACGCGCTCTATTAGTCTTCATCTCGTTTGACATGTGGCAAATATCCAGCTTAATCCCACAAGCTAACTGACAGTTAGCTAGCGGAAACGTAGCTTCGTAGATGCTTCAAAATACATCTGACACCTTGAACACCACAACACACTGAACTCCGTTCACGATTCGTATTCAATCTTTTGTGACAACTGCCAATAATGATGACGTTTCCCTGCTTCCCTATTTTTCCCAAAATAAAAATGTGCTTTCGCTCGATGTACGCTCCAACGTGCGACATATTGATATGCGGTACGGTAATCTGCATGCAGCAAAGTCAGCACGATGTTGTCGCTGCGTATACAGAGTTTCATAGTTTTGTATGTAAGCTGGGAGTACACCAAGCGTATTATACGCTTAAATAAAGCAAATATGTGTAAATGAAGAAAAGTAGCAGATTTTCGAGTTTCTTTTATACGTGGGAAGTTATCAGAAAGACTTCTCCCGCATTTGGGTGGAGTGGAATGGCGTGCCAGACTTTTACTGAGTAAAACCCACGCCATTATTCCTTCTTCGCCTTCGTTCAGGGGTTCATTTTCACATATCCAATAAACAGTTATTCAGGTAACATGCAGACATAGCCGCTGCAAATATCTGTGTGCGTCATCAAAATTATCTATGTATCTGGACAATTTTATACTGCTATCAAAACCGAATCGATTTGCTCGTCGTACAAAATCGACGATACCACAAATTTTTGCTGCAGATGCTATACCAAAGGTGACCTCATACGTTTTATTGACCATAACTTTTGAATGTCAAATAAATATCAGACTTATTTCTATAAACAATAAAGCTGAATTTGCATCGAAAAGGAAACGTACTAGAGGAGTTTAAACTTTAATAAGAACAATAAAGTTGCTTCAAACTAGTTAGTTTGATAATATTGTAGCAATATCTATGGCGCCACATAGGAAATAAACTATATCAAAATTCTACATCGCGCAATTAAACTACTCCGCGCCATTTGAACATGCAAAAAAGCCTGAAATCGTATATCAGGTAGTTGCCTAAACCAGACATAACTCCTGTCTGGTCGGAGGATCCTCCCTTTACAAGAAGGTTTACGGGACTTTACATTCTGCTTTTGTTATATGTCCTTACAATGTCAATAAAATGTCGTCCGTATACGAAGGATTTTTTTTTAGAATTTTGAAAGTTAAATATTTTGTTGATCTAACTTGGATTTTAATAATAAGCAGCCATTGTACCATGTAGATATGACACTACGACATTAAATGATAACACTTTAAGAATGGAACCAACCCTGAAATCGCGAAATTTATGTTTGCATCAGTCGACAAAATGTATGGATTAGCCGAAATTTTATTCGAGAATTTAGCGTTGGTCCCATACTAAAAGTTATTCATAATGATGAGTATTGCCAGTCTTTTCATTCACTGTCGTATAGGTATATTGACCGCGGAATCAAAGTAGATACCGTGGCTCTGGAGCGCAGAGGGAAACTAAATAAATATTTTTTATTATAAGCCTATTGTGTTCTGACTGCAAAGCAAAGACCTCCCTTCCATAATACCACTTTTCTCTGTCCTTAGTTATTACTGAAGAATACATGTGATGACAGACACTGAATCACAGCACTGAATACTATTTTAAAGTAGATACTACAATTTAAACTTGAAAACTGAAAATAGAATCCTCTTATAACATGGAAATAGAATGAGTTCAAAAATAGAACTAATAAGCTTTTTGAAAAACTGTTTTAGAACGCGTTCTATGAAGCACTAAGGCACCGCAACTTCCTCGAATGACACAAAACGCCACGAGTACGCCCCTGCAGTAAGTTGTGGTATTGCGTGCAAAGTTCCGGCGGGAATCTTATGGTGATATGGCGACAGGCAACACAGCACTAGGCACGTCACAATCACGGCGCGCGGCGGTGAGTTCTCTTTGGTGACAGGGATTGTCGCTACTGTAACGGGTGGCGGCTCAAATGATAGAGCTTAGTACGGAATCATGCGTTTATTAGTCGAAGTAGTTACATGGACGCGGGCCGAAACAATAATCATTATATTTTTTATAAGATTTCTTTCTACGATGACACATCTGTCTAGATAACAAAACCGAATCTATTTATGAATATTTGAACAGTCATTTTTATTATAGCCAGCACTTTAATACTAAAAAGGTTTAGTAATAACTCCTTACCCTAACCAGCGCTGAGCATTCCACTTTTATTGCGGTAAGTCCACACTTTAAAGTGGCTGGAGAGGCGTCACTACGTTCTTCCTTCTGCTTGATACATTTTCTCACCAGACATGGTAAGTTTGGCAGATTCCTGTTCCAGATTTAAGCTAAAAAAAGCTCGAGTGAATATAACTTGAGACTGCTCGATTTCATAATGCATACAAGTAGTTGTTAATTTCGTCTACACATAGATAAGTGAAATTACCAGCCTCACGATATTGAGTCGTTAGATATTGTTATCGCCTAAGGGTCAGCTCACACCGAGACGCGACGCTGCATGCACATTTTAATAGAGTGACTCAAAGTAGAACTTTATTTACTACACGAAAAGATACACATTTCACTGTGAAAATATAGAATTCGTTGCTTCATGCAGCGCTGCGCCTCGTGACACCGCGCGGTGTCTCGCTGAGCTGAACGTTTTTATATTTGCGACGTCGTGATGCCGACGATTTTACTATGCCGTCTCGCAACGATGCGATGAGTCTAGCGGCGGCGCGCAGCGCAGCGAGGCGAAATCACAGGCCTCTTCCTGCATCGTCGCGTCGCGTCGTGTCTATGTATGAACTGACCCTAATGTGAAAACAGTCATACATGCGTTCGTCTTAACGCCTAGTTACTTACGGAACTAGTAGTAAGTTCCGTCTAGTTCGCGACGCAAAAATGCAACCTCATTTTTTTTTAATAGTTATGTAATTTTTATGTATGATATTGAATTTTATTAACTGTACAAAAAGGTACCTACACCCCTTTCAAGGAGGGATTTTAAATAAATTCGTCCGGTGAGAGTTGGCCGTAAGTTTTTTTTTTTAATGTCAGTCAGTTTATTCAAACCTTTCGAGAGAAACCATTTTTCGATAACCGAGGATTTCCCAGATTAATTAAAGGGAAAATGATAATTTTATTTCCAATTGAAAGATCTGCCGGAAGCTATTCCTTTTTCTCTTTGTTCGCTATTAAATGCTGTAACTACGATACTATTATAGAACGATCAGTCACCGACTAGTTCGGATAGCTGACTTTTACTGTGTTTTTTTTTTGTGATAAGCTACGAATACATCAGCAAATAAAGTGAAACACATTTTTTTTATTAAACCTATATATAATAATCTACTTCTCTTAAACTACATAAACTAATACTATAATTATTTAGTAGTTTCTGCTAGCGGTTTTGCCCGCGTCATAGTAGAAAATTTCAATTCAATCAAATGAAAGAAAATTCTAGGATAAAAATTATCCTATATACTATTCCACGACCTGTGTACCAAGTTCCATCGAAATTCATTCAGTAGTTTTACGCAACTTTTACGTTTATAATATTAGTAGAATATGTACTTGCCACTTCGTCAGTAGTCGACTCATGTCTGAAAAAATATCGTAAACCAACCTAAAAAAAGTCTTGCACTACACCTTTTCTTGACTAACTAGAATCTCTAAATAAACTATTATATTAAACTATCTAAATAACTATTACGCCTCACCATCAACGAGTTAACTCTAAAAGTAATTTTTACCTCCAGTTTGCAAAACATTGAATGCATGGTAACCCCCTTGTCATGATTGTGAAGACATGTAACACGGTAAGACCGTTTTCACATCTTCCGATCCGATATCGGTATCGGACGCCGATACGATATCGGGGTAAGGTAAATGTATGAGATATGTACCTGTCTTTCATATTGTCCGACCCGATATCGGATATCGGAGCACAGCTTTTCATACATTTTACTTACCCCGATATCGTATCGGCGTCCGATACCGATATCGGATCGGAAGATGTGAAAACGGTCTCACACTGCAGGTATGAGGAACATGATACGATAAAAGGTTTGATGCAAGAATGTGGGTTAGAGGAAGAATACAAAAGTGTACAATACATCACACCTAAGTAAGGATGGATCGAGTTTCATGAAACAATGCAGGATTACTTTCATGGGGGTGAAAGGAAAAAGATAAGAAAAATATTTGGTGATAGAGTAATTCGATTATAATTTAGGTATCTTAAAGGCTAATGTAAATAGGCTTTTAAATAAACTAGTGCACCTCACCTTCAACAATTGCATCACTGCTTACCATCAGGTGGGATTGCGGTCAATCACTGGCTTTTGGCAAAACAAGCCAGTGTTTGACCGCAATCTCACCTGATGATAAGCAGCTACAATATATAAGGTAGTGCTTATATCAATTAAAACAAAAACGTAAACCCAATAGCAATATAAAACTGGTTTGGGAGGGTTTCTTTCAAACTTACCTATGTAAATAGTTCAGTTTTTCGTATTGAGTTGAGTCTCGATGGTTTCTACGAATCGTTAAAAAAGAGTATTATTTGTGACGTAATTACAAACTTACTTTTTAAATTTTCCTTTACCGGTGCTGTGCGAACTTGCTCAATACCTTTAAGGATTTCTAGGTAAACGGAAAGTTGAGTTTCGTTTCCTTATAGGTTTTTATTTTCTAGCAAGTATTGAGTGGCAAAAGAAATGCTTAAAAGTAGCAAAAACGGCCTTATATTTAGACTGCGTTGATTAAGACGTTTGATTTTTTCACTGCTTCAAGAAGTAGCACATTTAAGTATTTGGTATTAATTTCAGCGTCATCACGCGTTTTTGAGAAAAAGGGGTCTTGACAAACTTACTTCAAGAAAGAGATCAATCTCCGAATCGAATTCCACCCATACGCACAAAGCGGTTTGGAAACACATTTATTATGCGTACAGCCAAGGAGTGGAATTCCCTGCCGGGGTCTGTGTTTCCTGATAGCTACAACTTAGGAGTCTTCAAGTCAAGAGTGAATAGGTTACTTCTAGGCAAGCGTGCTCCATCGTCGGCCACATCATCGCTTACCATCAGGTGAGATTGTGGTCAAACGCGAGCCTATGTATAATAATAATAAAAAAAAAAAAAAAATCTGACTTGGTTGGGCTGCGTTAGGAAAGCTACTCGGTACTTTTTCATCCAACAAACTATAGTAGAAATATAGTGATATTATAGAGAAACAAAATCATTACCTCATACAAATGTGTGAATCACTAGATGAGTATCTCTCAGGTCAAAATAGATTACGAGCAAAAATGATAGTGCTAATATTGAAAAATGAAAACAAACGAACCGACAGAATAATAGTAAATAGTAACGTTTACAAATGTACAGACAATCAAATCATTTCCAGACAATAAAGATATTCGAAAAACAGTTTTCTCATCCATTGCCTCCGGCATTCATTTCCCAAAGCTTGGCGATGGATCAAAATCCGTAATAAATTTTTTTAGTACTCTTGTTTTTCTCGACGTCTCTATTCTTTTTTTTTTCAAGACATGCCTTTGTTAATGCGATCAAGCTAAAATTGTTTCTGTACTGTTGTATTGGATTTAAGAAGATTATTTGGTTGGGAAATATCTTTTTTTTTAATCTTAGGATTACAATTTTGTTAAGTTTACGTTTTTGAACTTATTCTATAGAATGGAATAGAATAAACTTTATTATACACGAAAAATAACACGACCTATACACTTTAAATCTATGGATACAATGGCGGTCTTATTGCTGACAGTGATATCTACCAGACAACCTAAGGATGGATCAAAGCACTCAAAAGTTATAAAGGGGGAAATCAGTGGCGTTCTGGTAATATTAATAAACCTATATATTATTATATGTATTAGCATATACTTATAACTAAGCGTAACTACGCCGATTTAATCCTTAATGATAAATTATTTTATTCACTAGCTTCTCCAGTGAACTTTGTCTACGTAAATGAAGAAAACTGAAAAAAATATTCCCGGGATAAAAAGTATAGACACCAAAATCCCGCGACAAGCTACGAAACGGGCGTAAGCCCAAGGGTTACCTCTTTCGCAGCTTCTGCCGTAAATATTGACTAGAAAATAAAGCCGAATAGTAGCGCCGGTAGAGTGTATTGAGTGCGCTTTATACGAGTAGTCGCTACTGCCAGCTGCTTCAGCTGTGTCAAATTTAAAAAAATATCATAAAATAAGTTCTACTCCCGGGATGAAAAGTATCCTATATAGAATTCCGGGACATGGTTTACTTGTATTCCCAATCAATGTTCTGCCACTCAAGCGCGGACAAAAAAACACACAATTACACACAAAAACTCACACTTTTTCCATTATTATATTAGTGTGTTAGCATCAACGTATTTAAAATAGTACATTTTGATACAAATGGAGAAAGTCATTGTGACCGAGATGGAATCCAATCGAAGAAAATAAATACCATAAATATCAATACCACCAATTACTGTGGTGGTCGGTTAGCGCTTAGCTTGATACGACAAATGCAATAAATCGTGGCGGGTCGTCCACTTTTCGGTGCTAGTAAGAAAATCAGTAAATTGAGGGCCTAAAGGATTTGTCACACTGGATGCGTTCTGCGGCCTACGGTCAGGTCTAAGCGAACGCAGCCCGCATCATGTATGAACAACATTGTCGGTATCAATATATTTTGTATAGAATGCGATCTGACCGTGCGAGCACAACCAAAGAACGCATGTTGGCTCGACGGGGCGGTGGCGTTGTTCATACATGATGCGGGCTGCGTTTACTTTGACCTGACCGCAGACCGCAGAACGCATCCAGTGTGACAAATCCTTAAAAGGGCTTCAAGCTGTAGGATAAGAGCGAGTTTTTGAGTAATTTTTTACAAAATAAATTATTTCAATTTAAGTAAGTTTTTGAAAATTGTTTCGTAAAACTTCAGCTCCTGTGGAAAATTCTAAAGTACTGTATTGTACGTATAATAACAATATTATAATTATATTACAATAACAATATTGTACGTACAATGCTGTACTTTAGGCACAAGCCTATAAGTCTATTTCAATATTTCTTACTTAGAGATAAACCTTTGTTTTCTGACTTTTCTCTTTACGAGCGGAAACAGAACCTTAAGTGCAGGAAAGGCTTCAGTAGTAAATCTATTTCGGCTTGCATTAGAATGTCAAAGACTTTAGAAGTTATGGCCAAACAAATACTGGTTTCTTGTAGCAATGATTATTTTCTATTTTAATGTAGGCACTTAATTCTGTTCACAAAATAAATTTAACTTAAGAGCTACTAATTGTCTATTGTTAACATGAGCCTGTCATGATTTATTTTAAATTCTTGCTATTTTTCTAATTTTAGTAGGTAGTCGTATTGCCTTAAAATTTTAAATGATTGAGTTGTAATGTTTACGAATTTGATACTTACCTCGAACATAAATTGCACAATAAATATTCGTAATGTGTTGTGTACATATTATGAACTTTGTCCGCAATAATTATAAAAGTTTTATTTTATTTATTTTTATCTTTTATAAATTTTAAATTAAATATATGAATTATACTTTTAAATATTTCTTAAAAAAAATACTAAAAAAATTCTGAAACATAAAAATAATATTTTTATTATTTATTACCAGAAAGATATGTTTATAGTTGAGTTAATTAAGTTGAAATGAGACTTTCGCGGCAATGACGAGTCATAGTGGGATCGTTGGAAAGATGTCAAGGCAGTACCTCGTTGGTACTGAAAGCGAACAATACAGGATTGAATTACTCAGATACCCGCGAAACGAGACACAATAGTAAAACAATAACAGCGCGGTCTCATTGGACCGGTCGGGGATTCAAACGTTAAGAACAAGTTTATGTATTAACAGAACTATTATTAATTAATTGTAATAAGAACAAATAGAATATATCCGTTGTTGATTGAAAAGTACATAACGAAGTTTTATTTTATTGGTTTAAAAGCTCGTTGCTTCAATCCAACGTAATCAAATGCCATGTTTGATGAAGAGGCACTGCGAAACGCGATAACGCCTGAAAACTATATTGGGATTCGGTAATTCCATTATTTACTGGAGTATTTCGTAAAACTTGTTCCAGAAAATGAAAAAACGTGTTTTATTAAAAACCATATAAATGGTTGTGAAATTTTTCATCATTCAGAATCTTGATTAAAGGTGCAATGTTTGTATAGATATAGGTATATAGGTTACTGATATAGCCCGAAGAATCGCCAAACGTAAGTGGCAGTGGGCAGAACACATTGCTCGCAGAACGGATGATCGATGGAGATGGAAGGTTCTGGAGTGGCGGCCACGTACCGGAAGACGCAGCGTCGGAAGGCCTCCCACAAGGTGGACCGATGACCTGGCGAGTGTCGCGAGAATCCGATGGATGCAAGACGCACGGGACCGACCGTTGTGGCGACGCTTGAGGGAGGCCTATGACCAGCGGTGGACGTCTTTCGGTGGAGATGATGATGATATTTTTGATTTACCTATGAGTAAGTACATTATGATGGGTCCAAGTTCTATGAGTACATTATGAAGTTTGAAGCAGACCAATTGGAGCGCCGAACGTAATAAACGTGTCAATTGTCTTTACGTATAAGTAACAAACTCTGTAACTAAAAGCAGCACGCATATTTTTTCTCAGAAATTTTCAAACAACTATCCAATTGTCTGTTCTTAAAAAAAGTGAATGTTCCAGTAACATTAATAGACACAGTCAGTGAGTACGGCTGTAAGACTATTTATCTTAATTATCCATCAGCGTAACAACACGTTTCATTGCTAACAACTAAACTCAGCTGGATTCAGGCACTGTAGCCTTACCATGAGTTTGTAAAAACGTTCTCGCTATCGAAAACTATCGCTTTGTCCCTGTCATTGTGGTGCACGTGAAAGAGACAAAGCTATAGTTTTCGATAGCGAGAACGTTTTTTCAAACTCATGGTAAGGCCACTGAATTACCGTCATTTGACGTTAAAATGTATTAGACGGGCAACTTTAGTTGCTCATTTTGTGGCAATGATTGTGGACTATGATTATATGGTACTACGGAATTTACAATGTATTGTCAAGGTTTTTGTCAGAAATACCCCACACCAAATACTAAACTATTTTACTCTCCTACCTCCGTCCCTAATCCCGATAGTTTATATGGCAGAACGGGAGAAGTCATTAAATAAAAAAAAATGTGGACGAAACATACCTAAGTCACGCTTTCTTGTATTTATCGATATTCGATGGAAAATAATAAGTTTCAGAAGCATTTAATAATAAAATAATAATATGTTTATTAAACTTAAAAGAAATTTGTACTGATTCATAAATTACAAACTAGTTGATTAAGAGCTTTAATAAATAAATTGTTGCCAGCAATCGTTACTGAAAAGAATTGCCCGTCTATTCACACCGTAACTACACTCATCCTTCATTTTACTACACACTACACATGTACTACTAAAATCCTATTCACGGTACGACAATTAAACCATCGTAAAGTCGTCGACTGATCTGCGACAGAACGACAGCTGTGAAACAACAATAAACTTTATTGCAGTGCTCTGTTTTGTTTCTCGATTCAATCGTAGTGTTGATAGCATTGTGTGTGGGATGAATGTAATCCAATTATAAAATTGACAGTTGGTAACAACAGTTGCTGGTTTACAGTAAACAATCGATGTTGCAGTATACAGGATAGTTTTCAATTCGATTTGTTCTCAATCTTTTATTGGATTCAATAATAGTGACTCGAGTTTATCTACAAGCAAAGGGTTTAGATTTTTAGATGTAAGTTAAAAATCAAGTCTGTGCATTATAAAGTCGAAATGACAGGAATAAATAATGCAAGCGTAGGTTAGTCAGCCTACTTATCGGTTTTTATAGGGAGCATTTTGGAGAGTGTACGCGGATTTACATGATTTCATTCTGCCATCTCCTTTTTACCATCGGACATACCGAAGAACGGCGGGTATCTGTCCTTACGTTGTTAAAATCTCTACAGTCCGGACGGAACGTTACTCCTCGTCGTTTATATTACGCACATCGAAGGATTAGAATAATCTGCGTGCTGCGGTCTTCACGTCTGATTATAATTTGGTTGTTTTCAAGGCCACAGTGAATATGGTCTTAATATACTAGCGTGCCTCACCATCAAAGATTGCATCACTGCTTACCATCAGGCGGGATTGCAGTCAAGCACTAGTTAATTTTATATGAAAAATATGAAAACAAAAAATGTCCATTAGCTTACGCTTAAGTGACATAAACAGAAAGCCTTTAAACAGTTACTTCATGGAACAGAAGATCTTTCAGATATTTTTCGTTCAGCGTGTTATTTCCTTATATTAGGAAAATGTTTCTTTTGAGGAAAAACGACCGCAGAAACTTATTAATAGTTTCTTTTGTAACATAGTGGGTATTGAAAGCTCGGCTAGAAAGTTTTGATCCCTTTTGTGTGGTTTTCTGAAGGAAAACATGAAAACGATCATAATAATATATTTCCCGTAGCATTGTTGCTGTTCTATTTAATAATATTATTACCTTATAATAATATTATTAAATTTACTTAAGGTTAGAAAGTTCAAAGAACCTAGTATAGTTGTTTTATCTCACGAAAGCGGGTGAGCCATACTTGTAGTTGTGATGTGTATAGACACTCGCTCTTGTGTGCGTAACTACAGGTAGCGTTAGCAAGCTCATCGCTATTGAACAAAATAATAAAGTTGCCACTTGTTGCCCAATTTATTTAATAACTTACGCAGCGTTACGAGACATCCATCGAAACCAACTTTTTCATTCAAAACTGACCTTAGCTTTGCCAATGTTATACAATTAAGGGAAGGAACGAAATAACCCCAACACAAATATTAATAATAACTTACTGGGGATGTTTCATTAACACTTGTAATGTAACCTTTTGAGACCAAATAAACAATTTATTTATTTTATTTGATGACTAGCTGTGCCCGCGACTTCGTTCGCGTGGATGTCGGAACATAACAATGTATTTTTTAGTGCGAAGCGCTGTTGGAGGATACCGATACAAAATAATATAATTTAATCATTTTAGTTGTTCTTTATAAACAACAGTGGTGGAACCATCTGAAGCGTACAAAAAAGATTATTGGGACCATGGGAAAAGCATTCAATATTTAGGTCCACCCCCGCAACAGATAATGTCTGGCCCTGACTTTATTAATCGTCATGGTATAACAGACACTAACTGGGAATTGCACTCGTTTGAAAGAGAAAGGAAAGTTGTTAGGAATTATAAGTATTCTTGGAATAAAAATTATATCACCGGCGCCGCAACCAGTTAATATTTACGAACTCTTCAGACAGGCAGCAATTTCATCGGCTCAGGTTCCTCGGGGCAGTATCGGACGTGTCTGCCAAAAATCACCGCAGAACAGCACCGTTATGCCTCCCATCGGCCCGCCATTTTGCCTTACATCCTGTAAAGTTCTATTCACTGCTTCTACAACTTTGCGGATTGCCATTGTGCACTCTGTGGTGCACTCAACCCAAATAATTAACATACAATCGCTTAAAACCCTTGCTTTATCGCTATTTCGCGATATGTTGCAAACCGGGCTTTCCGTACGGTCTAAGTCGATAGGAATTTTAAATGTTGTGTGTGCCGTTTTTCTTCCAGGCAATAATATGGCTGCTAGCCCTGAAGAGGCGACAGCAAGGGCAATTGTATTTTGGTTCCTTATTCGAGCCAAAATAACTTTGGTTAAAAAAGTATTACTTGTTCCGCCCGGTGCGTCTAAAAACAGGATTTCACCCGAGACGTTATCTACACTGCAGCATACCCTATCAAACGAACGCTTTCGGTCAGCTGACAAACGCGCTTCGCGGTCCTCGCTGATTTCTTGGGAGCGCAAAGTCGCGGTAACAATTCTTTGCGAATTTAAGCGCAACTCCCTTTCGGTGAAAGTCTCAGACTCGCGTGAGAGGCGTAGCGCTCTCGGTCCGCCGATAAACGCGCTTCGCGTTCCTCCAAAACTCTCCTGTGATAGAGAAATTGTCGTAAGAGAACGCTGTATACTAAGTCGTGACTCACGTTGGGTAGGCGTTTCTGACTTGCCTAGCTCAAACTGCTGATACCCTCATCACGATCTTCTTCTGATTTTTGGGACGTACTTAGTTTCACCCTCTTCGCATCTCAGCTACGCTGCGAAAGACTTGTTTTTTTCTAGAAGGCATTAAAAAAAAAACCGATTCAAACTAATAAAATATTGAACCAAATAATTCACAACAGCACAAACTTTCAAAATGAGAATAAAGTTGAAGACCAGCAAAATATTAAAAAAATCTAATCTAAGTAAATATACCTATCTTGCTTGACTCAAATTGCAAGATACAATTTACTTCGCATTTCAATACTTACACAGAATGTAAAACTCTTTTTATCGAACGATTTAACGATGTTATCCAGTCAAGACCTTTTCAAAGACAGAACTGTTAAGACACCTAATAACCTAAGAGCCCGTGAACGCCAGACCTATTATATAAAAACTGAAAGTTTGTCAGTGCATGGTCCCAACACAGACCTAACAACGATGGTCAATTATGAAGTTTGGGTTGCAGTGGCTTTGGTATGTACACGGTACTAAAATTGTGTAAAATACCGATCTAATTACGTCGAATTATAAAGATTTATGTTTTTGTATTACATTCAGAATATTATTAAAAATCACGTTATTCATTGCCAGACACACATTACATAGTGGAAACGCCTTCAATGTTCATGAAATTATATAATTGTTAATTTCGCCATCTATCGGTACAAAATTAACAAAAGTTAATTTTGTAGCGACAGATGGCGTTGTTAGTTGAGCATGTTATCTTAGGCGCTTCACACACTGCACCGCGTCCCGTCGCGTAGTGCGGGATGGCAGATTTTACCGTTGTATGCAAGTATCTCAATTTGTATAGAAATCAGCCTAGTACAGCACACTGCCGACGCGGATCTGCGCGGGAAGGCGTTCTGCGCGCAGGTTCTGCCCATCTGCGCGAGAGCACGGGGCGTGCCGCGCGGTATAACACACTGGCTCCGCAGTCCCGCGTGTGATTTGATATTGTAAAGACGTTCGTAAATAGGGATATATCCAAAATCTTCTATGGACGCAGTGTCTTAAAAACTAAAATGACAATAATATAATTGCAACATCTTGAAATTTAATAATTTCGTCCATTCTCTACGACGATCGACAGTACACAGCACAGTGAACATATAAATTTATTTAGCGCGAGGCCGTCGTAATCTGTTTCACCGCGCGGGGGAGCAGATTACACCGCTAAGTAATATCTGTGCCTCCGTTGCCGCGCGCGTTAGCACACCACGGCGGATGGCGGTGCAGTGTGTGGAGCGCCTTAACATCGTGATTCAGAATTTAGTGTCAACTAACAACGCCATCTATCGGCACAGAAGTTAACAATTATAATTATATGAATTATATGCTCACAAAATTTTGACTTTATGAGTGTGCTATGGGATCAAGAATTAAATAAGTATTAAATTGGTAATTGAATCAGTTTTGATTTACTAACAACGCTGATATAAATAATTATACCGCTGCAGTTGATCTATAAGTTTGATAGATGGCGCGGTTTCAATATTTTACTTCGAAAAGACTATTACAATTTTTTTATTTTATTATAAGGTATGAACTGATTACGATGAAAGAAAAAGGTTAATATTACTACATTTTCGCACAATTTATTGTTGTGTATAAAAGTTACGTGAAGTAATGAGACCAAGTAAACATAACCCTATTTTTACTTCTGGAAAACTTTAAATTCAAATATCTTTTGTTAAACTGAACCGATTGCAATGAAACAAAAACTAAATGTTACTTCAAGTTACGCTCAATCCTTGTGTCTAAAAATTATCTACATTGCTTTCGTACATTTAACGTGATGCCCGAACAAATAAACAGACAAACAGACAAACAGACAAAAATTCTAAAAATGCTGGAAATGGGTTCTGTTGGTTGTTCTTTAACACCCTAGCTATTTTTTTTAAATTTCTTTTTCATGTAAAAAAACCATTTTTCTACAGATTTATTATATGTATAGATATTAATGTTGGAATTTGTTTTAGTACGATATGAAAATTTTGTATTGTGCTCCGTACAACGTCACCAGTAAATCCACCTTTATTTTCTCTCTTTCTTCGGTTTTTCATGGGTGACATAAAATTCGAAGATGTACTTGCGACATCTCTTCCTTCTTTTATTAGTTTTTTGCACTGTTCTTTCACTTACCCCCGTCGCTGCTGCAGTGCGTTTTGTAATATTACGCAAATATGTATGATAAATCACAATTTGGTTCTCGATGAAGTTCCGTGACTTAATATTCTTCTTTGACAAATTATAAATATTTGCAATAATTTGACAAGCCTAAAATAAACAAAACAGTTATAAAATCGTTTAACATGTTGATGTGTTGTGGTGGTGGAACACAATCAAATGGACCAGATACTTTTTCAATAGTTTATTCTCTCCATTAATATACACACATCAAAAGTGTCTAGGGATCAACATATATTTTTGCAATAACTTTTCTCCTGATTGATATTAATTAAAAGAACAATGTTCAAAATGTTCGGACACCGTCCCCACCCTTGTAGCACTTTATAACCTATATCAATTGAACGGCTTTGACCGTCTTATCATTTTATTGTATGACGGCGAAGCTGAAATATGCATCCGAAAAAAGTTATATCGACATGAAGTAGCCGAAATCAGTCACAATTATGTTCCCATCTACTACAATTATCCCTTGTAGCACTATAAAACCTATATCAATCGAACGGCCTTGACCGTCTCATCATTTTATTGTATGACGGCGAAGCTGAAATATGTATACGAAAAAAGTTATATCGACATGAAGTAGCCGAAATCAGTCACAATTATGTTCCCATCTACTACAATTATAATTTTAAGTTTTTTATCACAGTCCAAAGAAGCTATAGGTGAGCAAGATAGCATATTAATAGTAAGGGCCGCATGCGCAGGGCATCGCGCAATATTTTAATTATAGCAGAACTTCTTTTAGTTCGTATAGAGTATACAAGTTCCTTGGAGTAGCATCACGAAAAAAGTACTGTACGACACTTAATAAATCACTTTCTCACGTCTTCACTGTCTTCTGAGTTGCTGGAGTGCTTCTCAATACCTTCAGGGAGCCTTTTCAAGATAGTGCATACGCCACCGACTTCTTAGAACGAATTTGTCACAGCATCTATACCAGTAAAGACTGTGGAAAAGAACGCACCGTTGACGACTTGGCTCGGACCGGATTATTACCAAACTGCAAATTACCCAGTGCTCGACTTCCGCAAGCCTGCGCCTACGGTCTCCGGTCGTACAATAAAATGATGAGACGGTCAAGGCCGTTCGATTGATATAGGTTATAAAGTGCTACAAGGGTGGGGACGTTTTGAACATTGTTCTTTTCTTTAAGGATTCATCAAATAAAGTGTTTTCGTTTGTCACAGTAACGATAAACCAAGTCACCTTTACATTAATAAAGAAATTTGCCATTTTCCTAATAAAGGGATTTTTGACATTTGAACCACTAACATTAAAGTTCGAAAAAAAGACTGAAATAACAGTTTTCTTTAAAAATTTTATTGGGTAACTTAAACAATTAATAATCCGTGTTTCTACCGCGAACACTAACAACACAAGAACATCGGTTTGGCATACTCAAAATGAGTTCATCCAAATCACGCTGTGGAATGGCCGCCCATGTTTGTTGCAACAACAAAAAAAGGTCTTCTTGCGACTGGATACCCTCCATATTCAGCAGAGCTCTTCTCTGTAGCATATCCCATGCATGCTCAATCGGGTTCAAGTCTGGCGACTGAGCAGGCCAGGGCAGGACATTGATGTTAGCTGCGGCGAGAGTCTGTCTTACAACTCTTGCGGTGTGCGGTCGTGCATTATCATGCATTAACTGAAATAAGGGACCGATTTGCACTTGTAGAGGAACGATGACGTCTGATACAATCGTCTCAGCATAAATTTGAGCGTTGAGGTTGCCTCTGATCCAAATCAACTCAGTTCTTCCGCCGATCCAAATACCTACCCGCCCATACCATGATGGTTCCACCACTATAAGGATGGACTTCCTGGCAGGATTTTAATCGCTGTTGGCGTCCAGGGGTTCTCCAGTGTCGTATACGTCTTGTATCCGGTCTCATACCAAAACGAGACTCATCAGAAAAGCACACGAAACGCCATTGTTCTTCTGCCCAATTTCTGTGTTCAAGAGCCCATTGATATCGAATCCTACGATTGTGCATTGCTATAGGTGGTACCCGTAGCGGTCTTCGGGAATGAAGGTTCACTTCATGCAAGCGGTTTCTGACTGTTTGGTCGCTAATTAAGTTCCCTGAAGAGTGATGAAGCCTCACGGCTAACATCATGGCGGTTATTGTTGGAGCTCTTCGAGTTCAGATTTGAATGTAACCGTCCTCCATGGCGCTCAGCCACGGCACCAGTGCTTCGGTAACGTGTCCAAAGTCGACTGATAACACTCTGACTTGTATTCAGAGCTAAAGCCACAGTACGTTGCCGGGAACCAGCTTCTATCATTCCCACGGCTCTGAGCATTTCTTCCCTGCTTAAATGACGTCGCCGCTCCATAATAACGTTGGTTTTAATCAGTAGTAGGAAAACAGTAGCACTAATAATGTCTTCAATGCGTTGTATGTTTTTATAGGGAAAATATTGACAGCTGATTTTCATCTTTTACTCGAATTTGATTCACAGTTCCTGATTCAAATTATGAAATGCACCAAAAAGGATCCATATAAATTTCTAGAACATCTCAATCTCAAGAAATCCGCATAAAAATGCTTGATCCCTAGACACTTTTGATGTGTGTAGTTAACACAGCAAAATTAAGAGCGTGGCGTCTGTCATCTGTGAGCGAAGCGGACTGACAGGCGCTGCGCTGGTGCGCGCGTCGATGCTCCTTCGATGGTTTTTGTGGTTACCTTGGTTACGCCACATAAATAATCTGCTGAACGCCCTGATTGCTCAGGAACCGAAATTCGTTTTTTTTTTATATAGCCGTAAAGAAATGATCAATATCTGTGTATAATAAAATCTCTAGTTTGTAAGTTGTTGGCTAGCTATACACTTTGGTGCGTACTGTAAGTATAGCTAGTAATTGAAATAAATAAATACATTAATATATTACACACAACAAACATGAACATTAAGTTGCCTTATCGCACTGCGAACAACTTTCCTCCGTTTCTTCGTGCCTTGCATGCTGACGGTACTCGATAAATTATTTTGACGCGAACCAAGAAGCATTACTGACTCAGCCGGTGACGCGGCCGCGACTGAGCGCTCCCGAGCTTACGCACACAAAGACAGTGTGCATGTACACTTACACACACAAGTATGGGTTACCCGCTTTTGTGAGATAAAACATCTATAATACATTAGGTTCTATGAACGTTCTAGTGTAAGCTAGAACTAGAAAAAAGTGAATGATCGACGTTCGAACCTATACCGTGGGTTTAAAGAACGTCGTCCTGCGAGTAAAACAGTCGTATTGTAATCGAATTGAGGTTAACATATTTTGTTTGGAGTCTAAAGCTTTGTGATATCTTAGTATTATAACATCCCACGAATTAAAAAAAAACTAAAACGCCAGAGAGTTTAAGTTAAACGGGGGATTAAGAAAAGGCAAGCGTAATCACATACACATTTAATTCGACGATTGTCAGCAGAACCACTCGATCACATAAATTATCTGAGAATATCTGAAGAATTATTAAACGAATGATTGTGTTTCGCCCTCTAGCGCTTTTTTTAGGTGAGTAATATATATATATTACAATGACTTCTTTCACTTTGCGCAGAACAAGAGTGCGAGTCAAACTTTTGCTGACTAAAACCCACTCCTATTCTAAAATTTCCTTATAAATAACTCCTTGAAGCGCATGTGATAGCCAGTATGTGAAATTATTGAAACGGTTGTGATCTTGGTAAAAATGGAGCTTCAAATTTTAATGTAGTGCTACTAACTACTAATAGTTTCAGTGCAACTTGAAAAGCAATCTGACGAAATATTTTCTAAACTTGACAAAGAAAAAGAAATAATCAAGAATCGGCTTCAAAATATTTATATCGGCCAGCACACTATTATTCAGGCCAGCAATATAAATAAAAACAAAATAACAGGCTCCGAAACGATAAAAAAACTATTAACACGAATGAAAGGTCTATAAACGATAATCTGGAGGGACGTGCCTCTAGCCTATTTTATCACTCTAAAATGTTTCATTGCTTAAGCCGCGTACACACTGCTGTATCGTAGGTACCATGAAAGGAGCATTTTTATGTGTGAACGGGCGCGCGCACGAACCTATATTCATATATTTCAAGTATTCTATATTCATAATTTACAAGTCAAAATGATATCGTTAAAGTTTTATAGTCGTTCGATCGAAGTCCTACCCAAAATCGGTATTCACGTTTTCCTTAAACGGGATTCGGTAGAACGACAATTCAACTGGCTTGTATCTAAACGATCTATCAACGGCTTATTGCCAGTTACCTTTATTATTATACTACCAGGATAATGATTGACATAGCTGAATACGCGAAAACAACACTTCGATTAAACGTTTTTAAAATCGGTGTCGTTCAAGCTCGATTGACGGATGTGAATACGATAATGGTACAAACGACGGTACGGTATGGTCTAAACGACTGTCGCATCGATATCGTTAAGGTTTTGATTACATACGTCAATGGGGCTATTGTTCGCAAGGTTCGCGAGCATTGTGTGCACGGTTCGCGCGCCCAAGGCGTCTACACTATGGGAATTCTGTTACATTGCATGTTACGTTACAGCGGTCTGTACTCAGCTTTACATACTTGCCGAACCCGTGACATTTAGGTATAATCAAAATGCTTTATTTATTCACGTTTCGAGAGGAAAGTTTCCTTTTACGTAGAATGTTTTGAAATGTGAAATTACTTCAATTTTGTGAATATCAGTTATGTTTGATGCCTCAGGTCGTATCACTCAGGACCTTTTATAATTATATTTCTAAAAATATTCTACAAAACAGATCAATTAAGAGGCCCAAGCACATATGTAATGCTTGAGTCTCTTGATTCAGAATTTGCATACAATTTTTATACAGATAACTGGTACTTTAATCGGGATACCGTAGGCGTGAGTGTGGCCGGCGAGCAATAGAACGCTCGCCATCAGGCCTTCCGATAACCTTTCGGGACGAAAATGAGTCATCAACGGCGCCTAGTGTGTCACGAGCACCTCAAAGAGTTGTCAGCAAAACCTAGTAGGGTCGAAATCTACTGGGGCTATGGGTTTGCTTCTGAAAAGAAAACCCGGGGTCCTAGGATGCAAGGTAAAGAAAGAGCATAGGAGTAGATTTTAGTCACTCACACTCCCCCTTAGAGCAGGAGAAGTGGTTAGATGAGTTACCAAAAAAATACCTCAAACGGAAAAAAATGGAGTGACATATTCTTTTTAGAAACCATTTTTAAATAGTTAGAAGGAAACCTACAAGCAATCTAACAAAACACAGGAACTATAGTTTGAAAGACGCTACAAAAGCGTTGTAATACCCGCCTTGGCATAAGCGCTAACATAAACGCGACTTAAGCTCAAAGTTCACCCTGTACTTAGTGATAATATCAACATTCAGTTAAATTTCGCAACACGCTGTTTGTTTTAAGGCTCATAATCGTAACAGTATATTTTTTGAAAAGCCACCATTAAGATACAAAGAAAACATTTGACTACACGTGTTTTTTCGCGTAGTAAGTCGCTCTATAAAAAAAAAACAAAAGCATGTTATTTCAAATGAACCATTTACAGGCACTTTTGAAATGTCAAGAAGTCAGTCAGTCAGAAAAATCATTTTTCTAATTATCATTATCATCTTGCTAATTGCGCATTCTAAAGTGTAGATCTCTTTGGAGAAGAATGTGCTAGAACCTCTATGTACTCTTGTTCACTCAAAGTTCCTTTAAAATTCCAGTAGGTATTTGTAATGGTTAGGATCCCTGTTAATAAATAAATGTAACACAGCGCATAAATGCCACGATTTTATCACACTATTCCGACAAACGAAATCCCGACGAACGCTAACTCGATAAATCACTATCCCGACCTACAGTAGATCGACAGAATACTAAGTCGATGGAGTTTATAATCTCGAATGAAAGCAATCCCGACGGTCATTCGGTCAAAAAACACTAGATCAACTAACATTTGGCCGACTGAATGCCATCCCGACTCGTCGTCTCGATCGTAACTCTTTTAGTAACATGCATTTTCTCCCTTTCCTTCAAATGACCTCATCAAGATAAACGATTACAGATAAGGGTTGTACCTATTTAGCTAAAGTTAAAAAACGCACGAAATAAAAGTAACATAACCCGGTAAGATTCGGGCGGATAAAGCGGAAACTACATTAGACCGACTCTCACGTGGGCGACGGACGCCTGAGTTGTACTTAGAACCGCGTCTTGTGGCATAGATCTAATGTAGCTCTACCTACAAGTCTAGTTGCCACATAAAATGTATGGAGAACGACGTGCCCAGATCAGCTTATGTGCTCCAAGTGTACCCAATGTAGTTGTAACTTAAGGCGAATAACATGGCATAACATAGCATCAGTCTTATAATGTTCCCACTGTTGGGACTCAGGCCTCCTCTCTAGGAGAGGGAATGGGTAGAAATCCATACGCGGGCCCAGTACAGGTTGGTGGATGTCAAGTGTCTTCGAATTTTTGGTTCTAAGACACGCCGGTTTCCTCACGATGTATTTCCTTCACCGTTTTGAGAGTAGTGGTGGTGAAATAAATGACACAAAGTAAAATATTGCCTGACTGGGTTTGAACCCGCGAACTACAAATCGTAAGTCGGGGTTTTTATCACAGCTAAAGCATATCTGCATTAAGCAATTACAGTTTTTTGGTAAAATTAATTCGTTTGCATCGTAGTTCAATTGCAGATGGTAAAAGTCAATGGTCATTGTAAATATTGGTCGTTAAAATCAACTTTCACGGAAACTGTAACGTATCTCTTAATGCAATCCGCTCTAAGTAATTATAATTAACCCTACGAGTATTCTGCGCCAATTGCTTTAATTTGGTTTGCCTCCAACTTCGTTCGCGAGAATATTTTCATGAAAATTTTAACACACCTTAATTCATATTTGGAGGGTAGCTTTGATAGTTTTCAATATTTATTTTAGTAATAATCTGTACCAAGTTTAAAATAAGTTAAGAAATAGAGAGAAATAGGAACTTAAGATGGATGCGAGACGCACAGTAACGGTCGCTGTGGCGAAGCTTGGGGGAGGCCTTTGTCCAACAGTGGACGTTTTTCGGCTGAGATGATGATGAAGATGATGATGAGTAACTTAAGAAATAAGGATTGTCTATATAATCTTTAAAGACTCTAAATTATTCTACTGGGCGCAGTTTTTAATTAAAATCGATAATGAGAACATTTTTTATTAACTTCCCCTTTTTTCGCCAGCTTAAAGATTGAATTTCCGGGAACACCGTTCGTAGTACTTACTTAAAATATAAAAATAATTCTTCTACAAATTTTTAAGTACGAGTACCTAGCTTAGCTTTTTTTATTTTTTAATGTCCCAATATTTTGTGCTGTGCGTTAATATGTCAGTTACTCCTATAATATAAAATGATTTTCATACCTACTTGTTTAACCCCAACAACAATATTACCTTAATTAGTCAATACGAATCGCGGATGTCGGTCGTGTCAATATTATTCGTACATATCATAAACTGATTTCAATTGCGTCGGTCACGGTGCGGACATCTATATGATTTGATTAATTTATTACCCATATTAAGCTTTAAAAATATGTTTAAAATAAGACAGAGTGCACACTAGTATTTTATCATTGACTATTTAGACAGTCCTAATGCATAATTATGTCGACGATTATGACAATTTGGTCATAATCAAGGTACAGGTTTTCCACTTTCATTCATTACAGCACATTATGTCTGCAATTTATCTAGCGAATTTATACCGGAGTTGGGTGAAATGCTGTGACGTTGTAGACGTCATGAAAGCGTAATCTTTGGAAGAGCCGACATTTACAAATGTCCTGTCAAGCAGTTGAGTAGTTCTGACGCTTCAAAAAAATTACTGGTTCTCTCGGAATACGATATACCTAAGTCTGTAACTGACAAATTATAAAAGTGTGATATAAAAGTAAATTGCTATTTAAATTCTACGCAATGAACCCTCCACGAGAAAACTTTACTGATGACGGCTCTGTATATTACATTTATAAACTCACGGTTTATTCCCATTGGGCTAGGCAGAAACAAGTAGTTGCAGGGTAATTCAATGTCCAATAAACTTAATTAACTTAACAACATTCATAAACTTTTACCTTTATAATATTAGTGGGAATAAAAGATTCTTGTGAAAAGTTTGGAATCAAATTGTTACTCTAGTCTGCGCATATCCTTAGATACGATGTCATTTTAATTTTATTGATATAATATTAAAATGGAAATATTGAGATAAATAATTAATTGCCAATGCTTCGTCAAGATCGATGTCCTTACAGTATTGATTTTATTTTTATTTAAGCTGTTAAAATTAATTTGTTTTTAGGTGCAGGTTCTTGCTCTCAAAACGGTGAAGGAAAACATCGTGAGGAAACCAGCATATCCTAGACCCAAAAAATCGAAATCATGTGACATCCACTAATCCGCACTGGGCCCGCGTGGTGAATCAAGGCCCATTCCATCTTCTAGAGTATAGGCCCGAGTCCCAGCAGTTGGAACATTATAACGCTGCCCGCCCATGACCGATAATCGGTAAACCATTTTTTGTAGGTTTTTTCTTTTTCTGGTAGGGGAATCATCAGAATGACTTCTCCCGCTCTTGGGCGGAGCGGGAGGGCATGTCAGACACTTACTGACTAAACCCCTACCCCGTTCCTTCGTCGTCTTCGTTCTGGGGGGACTCGGTGTCAATTTTTTGTAGGTGAAAAATAGACCACACTGATAGCAATAGTGCAACACACACGGCCTACAAAAAGTCGGTCAGAATATACTATAGGATTATAATATGTGACGATTGTCGGGACGATTATTGGACCTACAAAAAGTCTATCGTGGGCGAGCAGCGTAAGGCTGATGCTATGCTAGGTACTTGCATACCACGCTTGTTCGTCGCTCACAATGAAACTCATCAGAAGGAGGGACACATTGGGGGAGGCCTATGTCCAACTGTGGATGTTTTTCGGCTGAAATAATCATGATGATGACTCTGTTAATATTTTAATATGGACATATTGTAATCTCAATATTTTTTAAATTAAGAGTTACCATGGAGTTTCTTGCCGGTTCAGCTCAATAAGAAACGACTAATTGGGACCGTGCACTAGGTTCTGATGTTTTATAAATGCCCATGTAGCTCTTTGTGAAAAAAAAACGATTTTGATTTGACTTACTACCTTGTTTTGTAACTTTATTTTTTATGATTTGTTTCCAAGTTTCTCTCAAAATATAGCATGATGAACATTTGTATGTATTGTGCAATTTACATATTTTAAAGATTGAATACAGTTGCGATTTTCACAAGAATAGTCCATGCTACAAAATGAAACATTCACGTATATTTTTCATTTCACCAAATTGCATACTCTTCAAGGAGCAATTTGGTGGGGCACATAATGAAAGACTCTTGAGAACAGCCCTGCCACGGAGTATAGGGCTGTTTTGCCCCGTAAGCCCAATTCCCGCTAGTGCCAATAGAATAATAGTGGTAGGATTTTTTACATTTGAAAATGAAACCAGTACTTAGTCTTAGAACGCAAAGGGCAACTGAAAGGACACAGGTGTGGTTTTAGTCAGTAAAAGTGTGACACGGCATCAAACCTCCACCCAGACTGGGAGAAGTCATTGACTGATGTCGTACCTACATCAGAAAAAAAAAATCTACTAAAAGTTAAATGATACGAGCTAGATTTACCAATTATAATAATTTGGTAGCTTACCACCATGTCATTATTTTGTTATTATTATATCCAAGTGACATTAGCTTACCATAACGGCCTTTTGTAGGTCTGAGCGTGGGTGTTGCGAGTGGATTTCTACCTACGCAAGGACAATATTTTCAGCACATTTTATGTTTCGAACCGTCTCTACATTATCCCGCTCTGGGCGTCATTGAAAAACTGTGTAAAAAGTAAGTTGGACATAACTCCTACTTACTTTTTGTTAAGCTTAGTAAATCCCTTCTTCTGCTTCGATGATGCTAAGAATTTTGGTGTAGTATTGACTACCTTAGATAAGTTTGCCGAAAAGGTAAATTCAATATATTTATTGCCAAATACTGATATCGTTATTCTTATCAACTGCGATGGCATTTTTATTTTTAAAAGTAATTAATTCACTTTTTTTCCTTAAAATGCTAAAATTACGTTTTTATTCAGTTTAATTTAAAAAAAGGATAGATCTAAAAAAAAAACATAGAAAAATGCTGGCTAAAAATTTCACCTCTGGGGCATCCCGGGCATCTAGAATCATGTACTCGATCCATGATATTCCTTTGGGCGTCGATGCCTGTTTCAACTATCGGACAGTTGCCTGGAACAGACACAACACCACACTCTGTTTCACATTCCTCTAAAGTATATTGTGTCGAATTCGAACAAAGAAAAGCGTGAGAGTATGTAACATTAGATTTAGTAAGTAAAATCACAACTTGATACACCAACATCGTCCTCCATTTTAGGCGATAGTAAGCAAACAATGGCTGAACTGATATCTTTTAGGCAAGGATCTATGTATCTTGCGAGGACCTTCGATGGATGCTTAGGGTACGGTCAGTAAGGAAAGTAAGTAAGCACTGTTATTGTTACAGAATTTCGGTGTTTAGTATCTTTTATTAAAACTTCTTTTGCTCGTGTTAATTTACACCCATCCAGGCATCCCTCAGAGTGGACCGATGACCTGGTGAGGGCTACGGGAATATGATGGATGTGAGATGTACTTGTACCGTCAAACTTGGCGTCGCACCGTGTTGGCAGAAGCGGCGAGCAACGGAATGACGTGGAGCGAGGTGAAGCGGGAAGCTCAAGACCGTTCGCGATGAAGGGTTACTGTGGACGCCCTCTGCCCCATCTAGGGGACATAGGACATTAAGTAAGAGATGTGCTTGTACTAGTCACGCAATTATTTTGGAAGAGTCCTATATCTAACAGTGCACGTCTTTCGGCTGAAATGATAAACAATAATGATGACAATTTTATGTTAGGATTTAAAGTCTTTGATCTGTCACACTCATTGATTTTCGTACTATGCCGACAACTACAGTTTGAGTCCACTATTCTGTTGTGCTGCCAAAGTGATCTAAATAATTAAATGTCTAATGAAAGCTCGACGTGGAGTTTTTTTTTTTTTAATTAAATTGGCAAAATTATTCAGCCGCAATTGTAGGAAATAAAAAAAATAAAATGTGAAGACATGATTCTCCTACTAATTAGTAATACCACAAACAAAAGTTTTGGCTTTATCCTCTTTTTCTCAGGCGCGCTTTCATTAGACGGACTATACTCGTATTAGTCGATTTCTATTGCTGACTGTACCTATAGATTCCCCTAGATTATTTATAGCCGACATTTCTCGTAGGTCTACAAATAAATGCGGTTTGTATGTATGTGAAAGGGAAATGGTCTACAATTGTGGCTGGATATTAGTCTAGATAGAATCAGCTTTCGTGTTAGGCTGTAGTTTTGTTACGGGTAATATGTCTGGTATCAGGTGAAATTTATGGTATTTCTGTGTTGCTTTGTAACCCGTATTTTATGGGGTTTACAGCGAAGTTATAAAAGAGGCAGGTTTATTTATTGAATGTTAGATTTTTTTTCGTGGAACGGAGACATGAAAAATTATTTTGATGTAGTGTTTGTTAAGCTGCTTGCATTTTTATTTATTAGTTGGAATTAAGATATGGTTATGGTTATTTCAAATGTTATTTATTATTCATTTTTTAAACGTTACCCCTTATAAAAGAAAATAACAAATAAAATCAGCATCAATATTATATGTCTCACGGTTTCAGCATGATGCCAGACAATGATGTAGCAGTTGTGTGACGGTGGGTTTAAACTAAAACTTACTTTGAGCAATATACTCACATACACAAGACTCCATAAAACACAAGTAAATAGGATACTCTAACCTGTGAGTACAGTTAATGTGGGTTGCCCATAGTTGGGGCTTTAACCTATCACATACCCACAAAATGAGACACAATAGTAAAACAATAACACCGCGGTCTCGTAGGACCGGTCGGGGATTCATGAATTAAGCGGTTATAAAACCCCAACTATTGGAGCAGCACTTTTTCTGCAAAATGTTTCGAGTACAGTTATCAACTTTTACAATACTTAAGGGCCAGTTTCACCGGTTACGGATAAAGTGTCGATTAGTTATTTGGTAGTTATTAATATCTACCACTTAAAGGCTGGTTGTAACTTTTTTCTGTTTCACCGTCGAACTTCCTGATAAATTATTTGGTAGATAAGTTACCGGCCACTTAATAACAAGCGGAATGGCAACGTCGCTTCTTTGCGTTTCGATACAACTACGTAAAATATTTTCAATTGAAAATAATTTTGAAAACTTAATTAATGAAATATGTTTTTGTTAAAAATAATCAAAATCAACCTTTTTTTACATTTTGTACTATAATTTTATCATTATAGACCGAAATTAGTAAGATACCTATGATTAATCATAGGTATGTTTTAATTCCAAATGTGCTTAAAGGAACGAAACGCAAGTGTCAATTGTTTTGTGTTTGGTAGTTTGTTTTGAACGCTTTTGTTTGTTTCGAATATGCTGCGAAAGTTTATTAAAGTTTCGTTTTTATATTTTTACCTTTTTAAAATGGAAAACCAAAAGCAGGTCAGTGGGTCATCTAAGCGCGAAAAAAGTACGAATTGATTCAAAATAATTAGGTCTAGGGTTAATCACTCGATTCCTACGAGGTCGCATTATACGTTCGAAATATTCATCAAATTCGTCTTCTAAAAATTCAAATAAGTCCATGTGTGAATATTTGTAACACTTGTAACTGCAAACTACGTACAATACACGAGTGCATGGAACCGCCTAAAATGCAATAACAAACTTTTCCCACTTGAAATGTACTATAATGTAGATGATAACTTCCTTAACAGCCACTTGATCCGGCTGATAATTTAACCAATAGTTTATCTACCAGATATCGCTATCCGACACCTGTGAAACCAAAAATGTTTGTTTATCTGTTAAGTAAGTTCTTAATAGGCTATCAGAGACTTTATCCGTAACCGCTGAAACTGGCCCTAAGCCTCACATTTAAGGAAAGGTAACAGATTTTTGTCGTACATGCAAAGTTTTGTTTTTTTTTTCTCTTATACAAGTTCAGCTGTTCTGGCTGGCTTCCAGTAACACTGTTATAGACATACACTGGGAACATTTGCTCGCTCTGGCATTACCCCCAAAACTTAATGATCACTCGCTGTTCCAACGTGTTACGGAAATGGTCTACATTCCCGTCTAAATATTTTTCTAGATGCGAAGATTAGATTGGAGTTCTAAGGGCTGCCATACAAGAAAGCCTAGAAAATATGTCATTTTTTTAACATAGATAGATCAAAAATATACTCAATTATGTTTACCATAAAAAAAACAGTCTTAACTCTCTCTCTCAACTTAACGGAGTGTATGGCCGGTTACAGACATAAAGAAATAAACATTTATTTGTGACTCGCACAGGACAAAAAACAATAAAAAAATACTGATCTATAAATAAATAAATATAAAAAATGCAACATTATAACTAAACATTATCTGTAAGTTTTATGATATTTTTTTTGGATGCGATATTTAAGAAAATAATTAGATAATATTAATTAATAAGATAAAATAATATGTATAAAAAGATTTAAGAATATAAATATATTTATGCATCTTAAGGTAAAATAAAATAAAAACCGACTGACCGAGATATCAACGCATACCTACCTAGTCGAAACTAATAAAGCTCGGAACGTGAAATTTTGCATAGTGCTTCCTTTTATAACGTAGCCGAGCACTAAGACGGGGTTTTTGAAAATTCAACCTTTAAGGGGATGAAAAGGAGGAATTTCTTTTGTATGCTAAATCTCATTATCATTCCGTGAGCAGCAATATACTTGAAAGTTAGCACAAATAGAAAGTTAAGTTGATAATAAAGGTTTTAATTTTTTCATTCAAAACTACTTTCAGTAGAACAATTTGGAGAGTACAAAGATTTTTTGAACAATTCTTTTTGCACGGGTAAACAAATTAGAATCAAGCGCAAATTCTAACTTTTTTAAGCTAATTTTTTTTTAGTTTTTATATATCTGTCCGTGTCCACTGTCCATCGATGTGTCACACAGACAGTCTGCTTGCTCTGGCTAATCTCCGAAACGGCAGCGTCAATTTTGACTTGACTAACACAGATAAATAGCTAATGTTGATAAGGCGTAACTCAGACTATTAATACATTGTTGATCAGAACTATAAATGTAGAAAAAGAAACTCACATACATACATGAACTCTGAAAAGAATTAGTGTCACGCGCAAAAAAAAAACTTGAAATTGTGATCAAATTAATAACATTACCTAGTGCTGCTTATGCTGTCGATACAGACAAAGTCACAGGCACCAGCTATCTACACTAATATTATAAAGAGGAAAATTTTGTTTGTTTGGTTGTAATGAATAGGCGCTAGCTATCGCCAATAAAATATCAATTTACATAGAGCCTTATATACAGTAATTGGTAGGTAGCTTTAGCAGTTTTTTTTTTCATTTAAAGGCACAAAGAAATACACAATAAAACGGCTCGTATTTTCAAAGTAATCATAAATAATTGTATGTTTGCTTTTCTTTGACGGTTTCCAAAGAAAATTGTCTACAATTAGGGCGCGATATTGGTCTAGGATGTTTGATTAAATCTTGCCTTTCGTGTTCAGACATCATTCTTTTTTATAGAACAACTAGAAAGGTTGATGAACTCTGTGTAGGCAGTCTCTAAAATTAGAATTCCCTGAAATAATAAGATTTAGGAAAGGAATTGGCAATAAAAGCTTTGTAACACCAGAGGTAAAAACTGACGTCAGCAAGTCTGGTAATTTCTGCTTTTTTCTACTACTACCATTATTAATATACACAATGTGAGAGCTGTGGTAGCCCAGTGGTAATAGCCATGATTTACGAGTTGTAGGACGTAAGTTCAAATTCAGCCAGACGCATTACTTTGTGTAATTTAATTCATCGCCACTGCTCTTAACCTATCACATACCCACAAAACGAGACACAATAGTAAAACAATAATACCGCGGTCTCATAGGACCGGTCGGGGATTCATGAATTAAAAAGGTGAAGGAAGACTTTGTGAGGAAACCAGCATATTATCCTAGAATCAAAAACTCGAATATATGTGACCTCCACAAATTGTCACAGGTGTGTAGTCGATTACAGCCCAATCCCTCTCTTAGAGAGGAGGCCTGAGTCCCAACAGTGGGAACACTACAAAGCTGATTACGCTTAAACATCACACAAAACTCCACCCAATTCAATTTTATTGCACATAACATAAAGATATTAATAATAATAAATACAGTTTTTATTACGAAATATCGGGATTTCTCGTTACCATAAATCGTAAAATCGGAAGGCAGGTAGTAAAAAGGGAATCGGTTTCTCAGCACTAAGAATTCACATTAAAGCGTGCCGAGTGTGAATTGTTACTCGTACGCGGTGTGAACAAGCCTTAGATCCAAAAATTCACGAACATTTTAATCGAAACAATGCTACACCGTATAACGTCCGTGTCTTGGTAATACCCGAATACGACTCGCGTTCGGCGTGGTTTAATTAAAATTATCTTTTTTGCAATTGCTTAAGGTTTTGATGGTAATGACAAATATGGAAAAGAGATATTAGATAGCCATAACATAACATATTCTTTTTTTTACATAACGTAAACTAGTGCTTGTCTGCGGTCCCACCTGATGGTAAGCAGCGATGCAATCGTTGACGGTGAGGCGCACTAGTTTATTAAGGCGATACTATTTGCCAGCGACCTTGCGCGATCGGGCCGTAGCTAGCACCCGCGTCCCGCGACCGCGCATGCACCCCTCTTCGTACGCTCGTTTCGTCAGTTTCGTAGGGTAACCATCCGTTTCAAATAGAAAGGAATTTACTGCCGGATTTTTTATAGCTACCTAACATTTTTTTATAATCTACTTATTTTCTTAGTTACATATTTTTACAAGTAAATAATATCTCATAATAATAAGTTAAAACCTAAAAATATATACATAATTATATTTTATTATTTACCTCTAAAATACGGAGTAGTTTAAAACCAAAATTGTGTGTTTCAAGTGCAATTGCTTAAAAGAAGTAAAATTAGTAGGTACGTAAGGATCGTAATGCTGGAACTTGACTTGACGAAATATTCGCAGTGTTAAAATAGAATAGAATAAACTTTATTGTACTTACACCAAAATAAGTAGTAGCAGTGTTATCGGGATAAAGTTCATTTTATATACCACTTATAGCTTTACAAAGCATGCCTCGTTAAAACCCCATGGGATGTCACATTCCCAACTTCCATACTCCAGACTGCTACTAAGAATCATTATCATCATAATTATTCATCATCATTTCACCCAACAGACGTCCACTGTTGGACCACAAAACCGTAGTTGCCCAGCAGGGTCGAAGTTTACTGAGGTTATGTTAAAACGAACCCCTGAGCCCTAGATCGAAGGCAAAGAAGGAATAAGAGTTTTTTTTTTCAAGTGATTAATCATCAGAATGACTTCCCCACTCTTGGGCGGAGCGGGAGGGCGTGTCGGACTCTTATCGACTAAAACGCACCCCGTTCCTTTGTTGCCTTTGATCTGGGGGACACGGGCTCACCTTTCGGAATTACCGTATTCCCCAGACGCTTTTGGCCCTACGTGCCCCTACAGTTTGATGACATTTCCTTGAGGCGCGCGTGGAACAAAACGCGCCGTTGACGACAAGGCTCGGTCCAGGTTATTACCAGACTGCCGGATGGCGAGCTACCTAGTGCTCATCGTCCGCGAGCCCGCGTCTACCTGGTCCCTGGTATCCTGGTTGGAAATCGGAATCGGGATCTAGGCGTCGGTAGCGTGAGTGCCGTTCACACGTTTGCAGCACTGGGTTGCGACAGTCTAAAAAGGCAATGAAAATATACAGGCAGTGAAACAGACTTCAATATGAAATAATTTATTTTGTTAAGAGTATAAAGGTACAAAAAATGACTTAATCTAGAGGCTAAATGACTTTTGCTTAGATTCAGGTTTTAGACAAAAAATAGTTATTGTGACATAAAAAAATGTTGTGCAAAGTTATAGTATATTATTTTTTTCTATCAACAATATTTTTATCACACGATGTAAGGAGATTTAAAGGTAATTTATTTACACTTTATCTTATTACAGCTTTTGTACGGAACCCTATTGTTTTTTTTTTTAAATAACATATAATCAGAGTCATAAACTAATTTTCTACTACTGATAAATGATATATATTTTGCAAGTTGGTTTTTCCACTTTTCACGTCATTGTTTTTTGTCTGTTTATATGTACTAGATGAGGCCGGTGTTTCCTAGCTAACTACCCTGAGAAGGAACACCGAAACAAACTAAGGGGTCACAGTCTCTTATAAAGTCCATACAAAATGTACCTAATGGTCAAATCACATTAAATTCCTTAAATTTATCTCTGAGGGAATATCCGGGACTTAATTTATAAATTGAATTAATAGCCATTTTCTGTAAATAACACGGCTTTTGTTCAAACTACTGTGTATTTAAAAATCCTTAAAATTGAGCACTGTCACACACACAGAATCATTTGATTGATGTGGGGTCTCTTGATTGTTATCGCAAAGTGGTTTTTGCTTTTTTGGAAGTTCTTGTGTGACTTGACAGACAGACTTCTTGACAGACAGACGGACAACAAAGTCGTACGGAACCCTAAAAACTGAATTTTTGTACGCGATTTTCATCAAATCGGTAAGTTTTACATAAAAGTAAGTACATACAAAAATTACACAGTACAGATAATTATCTACAAAAACGTCTAAAAACATTTTTCCTAAGTACCACCGTTTTATTTTATTTTTCACATTTTAGGAAGGCTTACAGACTAATAACAACATAATGACTATAGTAGGTAATTACATTGCTTAATTACAAGCTTCCTCATGTATGTAGTTATAATGAAAACAAAAAAAAGTTTTTGAGATATAACGATTTCAAAAGTTGAAAGAATTGTAATTCTTATCACTAATTTGATATATAATGTATATGATAAAACTTACCGTTTTGCTGAAAATTGCAACAACTGGAATAACCAAAAACTACTCTGTAACAACCAATAACAGCTCACAACGCAGAAACCACCGACACTATGCAACAACAACACCTACTACAAGTCAATAAAAACCAATAAAAAATTAATAATAACCAACAACAAACAACAACAACATCCAACAGTAACTCAATATTAACCAACTACAACTAAACAACAGTCACCTAGTACTCTACAGCCAACACAATCCAGTCAACTACACAACAGCCAACAACAACTCACTAACAACAACAACAATTCATTTCAGTAGCTTAACTGATATGGTGGAAAACACAGAACATGTTCATAGACTGTAAAAATGATGAAATTCAGTTTTTCCCCGGACACCCAGAAAAAAAATATTACAATAAAAATAAAATGTACTTATTCAATTAAGCAACTTGTTTGCTAGTTATTTATCGACCGTCATCGGCTATTTTGAAGCGTCGCCGTCGGAGTTAGCTTAGTTGCGGTTACCAAGAATTTTTAACTAAGATTTGTTTAGATATCGCTTATCTTTTAATTAATCGGGAATGCCCCTGACACTAAAAGCGTCCGGGTTTCACCCGGACACTTTTTGAAACCCCGCCCGGACGCCCCCCGGACGCCCTCTAAACTAGGACAAATCCGGGGAAACCCGGACGGATGGCAGTCCTATCTTCACATATCTTTGGAGTGCATTCTTTCTGTTTGTGTCTTTTATCACTTTACGCGACTTTTTTCGCCTGCGTTGTTTATTGCCCATTATAATTCATAACTGAAAAGCAACAAATTCTCAAAAAGAGATGATTTGGTGCGCGTAGTTGTCGCTGAAGAAATTGACACAGGTCCGTCGTCGACAAGCGCCAGCGCGCGACTGAACGGACCTGTCTGAGCCGCCGCGACCGCTTTTAATTCTTATTAAAACATAGTAATTAAGAAAATCATTTTATCAATTCAAACTCTGCGAATTTGTTTGTAACTAATTAGTTTCTTTATTATAGTACAAAAATGAAACGTAACAAATCAGTAATATAGTCATAATATTGAAAAAACGTTTTAAAAAGGGGTAACTTTGCGATTTTTTTCTATCGAGTGAAGTTCATCAAGTCTTGCAACTGAATGCGATTTTAACTAGATAAGATCCTTAACTAAAACATATATTTTTTTTATAATTTAAAACACTGTAGTTTTTGTCTCAGATTGTTTTAAAAAACTAAAATTTGGGCCCACCTCGTGAAGTGGCGCCTTAAGAGCCTATTCACTCTAGCCTTGACAACTCCAAAATTACGACTTAATTAGACGGGAAGAACGCAGCAGGCAAATTGTTACAGTCCTTCCTTGTATTAATTTTATTTAAACTGAAACAATTCAAATGTAAAAAAAAACATGCCGGACATGTTTTCCTTAATTATTACAGGAAATATATAATACATGAAAACATGTTACAGTGGTCTATGCGATAAAAAATTTTGGGTCATCTGGTCTAGATTATAGAACAACATATTAAAATGTTTTAGCACCCTTAAATTGGATAGATAAATACTTATGTATAGAGCATGGGTCTCGTATCTTCGTTTAAACTTTATTGAAAATGCTTTGAAATGCCTCAGGAAAAAGTAACAATTTCGTAACTTTTTTGCTTAGTTAAAAAATAATGAATGCAAATAAAGTCTAAAGCTCCTTTAAAGGAAACTGACACGAGAAGGTATCCGCAATAGAATTCATTAAAACATATACTTAGTACGTCAGTTAATAGTAGTACGTTAATAACTAATTATTCAAGAGATGGCTTTTTTATAAGATTTAATTTATAAAGGTAGCGCAGTGTTTCTGGTTAGCATCGGCCTTACAATGTTCCCGCTGGAATTTAGGCCTCCTCTCTAGGAGAAGGAATGGGCCCTCATCAACCACGCGGGCCCGACATGCTGATGTTTTCCTTCACCGTTTTGAGAGCTACGGTGATGAAATAAATTACACAAACTAATGCACCTGGCTGGTCTTGAACATGCGACCTGCAACTTGTAAGTCGGAGCAGTTACCACTGGCCCACCACTGGGCCACCACTGCTCTCCACTATGTTGTTGTGTCTCTATTTGTGTTTTTGGATAATTATGACCTATTTATTGGAAAATTGAAAAAGTTTTCGATGGAACGATGCATCAACACGTTTTCATTAAAAAATATTCTTAAATAATAAAAAAAATATTCATAAAAAGTGCTAGCACTTTATTTCTGTATGTAAATAAATTACTATTGAGTAGCACTTTACTTATTAATAAATTGGTACAATTCTCTTTATTTTCCCTTAACTCAAAAGTGTTGTTTTTATTGTAATTGATTTTAAAACAACTAGTTAGATGTATCTAATGGAATAGTTAATATACGTCAGTATATGACTTACAATCTTATCGAGTCAATAATAAATTCTTTATTATAAGTACACATCGATCACTAACAAGAGCCTAGACCTGCGAAGAAAAAATATTCTCTCTGAAATAGCTCCAACTTTAGCATTTGAGCTTTTGATTGATGAGTGATCGATGCAAGTACTAAACTCACATAGTTACCCTCCTCCTTACGTCGTACTCCTCAATACTGATGGTCGTGACCTCCCTGCTTCATCATATAACGTTAGTAGCATAAATAAAGTTGCATAACTAACTGGCACTTTGCTAGTGACTTCGTTCGCGAGACTGTTTTCATAAAAACTTTAAACTTAAAAACTTTTACTATTATTTTGAGGGTAGTTTTGAATAACTATTAATGAGTCTTTTTTATTATTTATTCTGATTTAAATTTATAACTAGTTTTAAGTTTATTTACTCAAGAAATGAGAACCAACCTTAGATTTTTTTAAATCCCAAAATTTCGCCATGGAGGTTAGTTAGTTTTCAGAACTAACCTTAATAGCAAAATTTAATTTTAACGACGAAATAATTGTTTAATAAGGTTAGTATTTGTCTAATCCAAATTAAACTCAAAAGCAACCAAAAACCAAACCAAATTAGTTTTAGCATACTAACGAAATTCCGCCTTTTCATCCCCTTAAAGGTTGAATTTCCTAAAAGAAAATAAAGCTATCAGCGTTGTAACAGGTGCTCAGTGCTGTCACCTACTGAACCCCTTTATTGAATAGATTTCAGGATCGGCGATATACATTAGGGATCAGTACGTAACATACTAGTGACACAAAGATATAAAAAACTACAACATACAAACACCAATGTATAAAAATAAACATTGTTACAGTATACCAGACGAAATAAAAATAAATACATACTTCGAAAACTTTACGACGCTTCGGAAAAATCATTGTGGTATTGTGCCACTCTTCTTTTGTAGTGGCGAAATAAATATACAAAATGTATTGAACAATTTTTACTAAGAGGTGTACTGCACTGCACCCACCTCGCCGGGGAAATCTTCATCATATACGTGTATATATAGTAGGTGCCAAGCAGCTTGTATATTTACAGTAGATCTCATATTTTTATTTCATTTTTAGTTGGAAAAGCGAGGAACAAATATTTGTTTGATCTACTGATAGTTGTTCCGGGCCAGAGCGTCTTATGTATGTGAGTTTTCATGTTTGTAAACGCACCCACGATACAGGAGTAATTCCTAGTGAGGCGCAAAAAAAAACTATGACTTCTCCCGCTCCAGCGCGGAGCAGAAGGGCGTGTCAGACTTCAATTGACTAAAATCCTTTTCTATGTTCCTGGCCCTGTCAGGCAAGGTAACTTGCCTCACAGGACCCCGAGGTTCCCTTTCGGATGACCCATGGAGTTGAGCGTATATAGCTGGTAATTTGAGATAAGTGCTTTAATTCACAATTGGACGTAGTTAAGCAGAAAGGACTCAATCCACAAAAAGTCACTTTTGAGTTATGGGCGTTTGAAGTTTCAGCTGTAATTTCTCTAAAACAAAGACACATTTTGTTAAAATTTTGCACCCTAATTAAAAGGATAGTTTATATTTTATTTATCAATCAAATATAATCATATATTTTGCAATAGATTTCGAGATATTAACTGAAATGTGGGTTGAGTCCTTACAATTAAACTTAAGTTTGTTAAGACAGGTATTTTTTTTTACTTTCTCAGAATGGACTCAAAACTACCCTTCGACTAGAAAATCTACTAATAAAAAAATAATTATAACGAAAACGATTATAAAGTTATATAGTTATTGTCAATAAACATAAAGCTAGCAAAATCACATAAAAATGCCATGATTGACATACAAAAAAAGTAGAAACAGCGCATAGATGGTCACGCATATAAGTCCGTCTGATGAAAGCGCGACCAGAGAAAAAGAGTTTATATCCAAAAATTTTGTATGTGTTATTACTAACTAATAGGAGAATCATATTTTGGCACCCCACTTTTTTTATTTTATACAATAAAATTACGGCTGAATAATGTTGCTAATTAAATTTTAAAATAAACTCCAGGTCACGCTTTCATTAGACGCACTAGTCCGTCTAATAAAAGCGCGACCTGAGAGAAAGAGGCTAAATCCAAAAAAATTGTATGTGATATTACTAACTAGTAGGACAATCATCTCTTGACACTTCACAATTTTTTTGATTTCCTACAATTGCGGCTAAATAATGTTGCCAATTAAATTGAAAAAAAAACCTCCAGGTCGCGCTCTCATTAGACGCACTCTATTAATTTCTCTCATCCACGTCGAGTCGAAGTCAAGAGATAGCCCGTATCCATCAACATCCTCGTTGATATTGCAGTCTCCCTTAAGGTTACTGTAAAATGGATGACAGTCTTCAGGTATTAAATTAAACATAGATCTGAGATCTTGGAGCTTAGCTTGAGGGATTTGTTTTCCCTGGGGCCAAAGAACTTCATATTCTTCTTTTGAAGATTGGATTAAAACATCTTTGTTTCTTTTCGACAAATCCAGTTTTTGTATATATGTCACAGGTTTTTCATAAAATTAGGTTGTTGATCAAAAACCTAGGTTTTTGATGAAAAACCGGAAGATGACACATTTTAAACAAAATTTCATCATAAGCCTGCATCAATCCAGATTTTTGATCAAAAACCTGAACTAGTTTGGGTTTATGATAAAGTTGTTGTCAAAACCACGGTTTAGCTATATTTTATGACAAATAAATCAATTTAAATGAAATAAATAAAACAATCCATCATCATTCGCTACTTAGTAGAAAGAAAACAATTATTTATTTTTCAAAAATGGTCCATAGGATGTTACTTCGTCCAATTCCAAAAAAAAAATCCTTTCATAGGACCATTCAAAAGACACCATATAATATGGTTTTGTTTGGCACAGAGCCTAAAATAGGACTGAAAGCACACATTCCAACAGACTTATTAGACAAACTTATTACGGAAGAGGACTTGGAGAAGTTTTGAAGTTTTCTCAAAGAATGATGAATGACACACATATTAGACTCAATTCTTCCGGTTTTTCTTCAAAAACCTAGGTTTTTGATCAAAAACCTAATTTTATGAAAAACCTGCGACATATATATCTCTACTCTCCGAAGTCATCGTATTAGGTAAGGATCTTTTTTTTTTCAATAAAATTTGTTTAGTTTTTAGCCAGTTCACTTTATCTTTATTCATTGTACATGTTTTGCGATTAACTATTTTTTTTGTACTTAAAAAATCTTGTTTTCATTCTATTAACGTGAAGAAGAACCTTCCTCCCGAACCGCCTCCAAATCTCGGACTTATTTCCCCTATTTCTCCCGACGAAACCCGCATTGCTCTTCGCCACATGAAGAACCGGAAACGTACGGATAACGTGCCAATTGAAGTGTGGATTCAAACATCATCCAGATAAGTTCAGGTACCTTGGATCCGTGCTGCACGAGTCTGGCAACGTGGACGACGATGTCCAAGCACGTATAGGCGCTGCTTGGGCGAAGAGGCGCGAGGTAACGGGCGTTATATGGGACCGCAAAATGCCTCCGTAGCTCAAGGGGCAGATATATAAATGCATCATACGGCCTCTCCTTCTGTACGGCGCAGACACACCCTGGAGCTTCGCGTCACGGAGATGAAGATGCTGAGGTGGATGAGCGGCGTAACGCGATCCAATCGCATAAGCAACTCATTCATCCGAGATAGTCTTGGGTGTCCGTGACGTGGGAGAAAAACTGCAAGAGTGTCGTCTGCGATGGTATGGCCACATCATGCGCCACCCTAGGGAGTACGTTGGAGATGCATGGATATGGCTGTCCTTGAGGCTAGGTCTTGTGGTCACCCTGGCAAGCGCTGGCTGGACGTCGTCAAGTCTGACATGAGAGCCAATGGCGTTATGGGAAGGATGTTGAAGATCGGGCAAAGTGGAGAAAGTTTAGTAGAAAGGCGGATCCTCGCAATGGCCGGGATTAACGCCAGGTAGAAGAAGAAGAAGAAGAACGTGAAGGGGGTTTTTCTTTTTAGAGATTTTCATGATGTTCATGTATTCTTCTGCGGTGTGAATTCGCTCGTGACGCACGTGCCAACTTCTTGGGCTCCTCTTCCGGCTTCTCCTTCAACCCAGACATAGCATCGTCCTTGATCGTTAAGGCCAACATGAATCCCAGCATTTTAAAGCCATAACTGACGTTCATAAAATAATATGTTAGTAGGTATACGGGGCAAAGGTAGAAATTTTTCGAGATCGTAGGTAACACATTCAAATTTGGGATCTATTTTAGCACGCGCCAAGTCTTGAGAAATTTGATTACGAAGATCTTCCGCTCTCTTTTGATGAATGAACTAATTTAAACTAAATAAATCAAAACACGCGTTTCACTAGTCAGTGTGCGAAAAAATGTCACAGTTGCCAGTTTTTTAGAGTTCCACCAGCTATCAACAAAATATTGCCACTGTAAAAATTTCAGGAAAGTAATAGTTATAGTTTTATTACATCCATGTCTTTTATTAACAACGCAAACGTAATAACTTTGATTAATTAAATATTACTACTACTTCAACGTATACATATAAATATTTTAAGTCGTTTCAATTCAATCAAATCTATATGACTATCAGTCTAACATCTATTTCTTACTAACGACTCGTTCTGCTTGAGTCATTTCTAAATTATTTGATATTAGATGCGCTGTTCATCAAAAGCTCTTTTTCTGTAATATCTCAAGTGTTTTGAGTCGTTTCTGATAAAAAAAAAGATATATTTTATGTCAGTAAACCGGTATCACGGAAACGACCCAATCTGTTTGAGTCGTTTCAGTTATTTGGTAAAATGATTATTTCTAATCAAAACTAATTCCTAGAAAGGATTCAAACTGTTTGAGTTTATTCTGTTTTATCGACCTTAGGAACACATTCATAGCAATCTTATTACTCAAAAACAATTCAAGCGGACTGAGTTAATTCAGCAAATACATTTTGTATGCTTTTCATACTTGTGGGTTGAGTCGGAGTAGTGAAAAAACTAGTTTGAATGTACATTTTAAAGCTAGGGTTTTCATTATATGATAGATTCGACCCTCGGGAGTACGATGGCATACTTAACTCAATTTTGGCCAAAGTGTGGATTGAGTCCTTTCTGCTTAACTACGTCCAATTAAAGACAAATTGAAACGGATCCTCACTTTTCTTTTGTGAGTGACCTCACAAGTCACAGTTTCTGCCATAATTTCAAAAGTCATAATAATCATTTATTAAAAGTACAGTTGGAAGGCCTCCCACAAGGTGGACCGACGACCTGGCGAGGGTTGCGGGAATTCGATGGATGCGAGACGCACAGGACCGGTCGCTGTGGCGACGCTTGGGGAGGCCTATGTCCAGCAGTGGACGTCTTTCGGCTGAGATGATGATGCTGATGAAAAGTACAGTTGAAACGAGACGAGTTCTTTGCACAAAATAGCATAGATCTCGTCTCAAACTTAAATAAAAACATATGACAATCACCGGTTTAACGAAGTATAAAATATGTGTTTTGCAAAATAGTTGTCACAATTACTTCCATAATCAGTTGGTATATTACTTGAAAAAGACATTTTTATACGAGTCTTGTTTTAAATCCGCTATCTATACAGTCTTCAGCTTTAATTTAGGTATCTTTTAAACATTAAAAAGATTTTATCTCGAAATACAATGTACATGTAATTTAATTTAGAGATCAACGCACATGAAACACGGACCGTTGACCTGATATTTGCAAAGCTACAAAGGTTTTAGAATTACGTTAACAGTTTAAAGAGATCTTTTATCATTCAGAGCATTGCACTCTATCTCTTGAACTTTGGTGTCTGTAATTTGACTAGAAATTGTGTACAGTTTACTTTGAATCTCTCTCAAGGGTACGGTAAACCTATACAGAGACAATGGACTGACCAATCGCTTTTTGAAAGAGAGTTGAAAAGGGAGGATCCTCCGACTAAAGGGGCCTTTCATCTGATCCTGTCTGTTGTCTGTACTTGTCTGGACACAACACCGGTAACCCGAAACAAACTATCTGGCTGTAGCCTGATAGTTAACTTTGGGATATACATAGAATATATTATGTTCTAACCCCGTGGAGAACTCTAATAAGGATTTTGTTTTTAGCTCATATGTGGCATCATCGTGAGAGCTTTTTCACATTATCCGATCCGATATCGGTGTCGGACGCCGATACGATATCGGGGTAAGTAAAATGTATGAAATATGTACCTGTCTTTCATATTGTCCGGCCCGATATCGGATATCGGAGCACGGCATTTCATACATTTTACTTACGGCGACCGACACCGATATCGGATCGGATAATGTGAAAACGCTCTTACACTTCACAAATTAGTTCACTCGGTAGTAACCCAAATCATCAACAGCATGTAATGTTACATGCAGCACCTCAAAGAATGACATCAAAACCGTAGAGACCCAGCAGGGCTAAGCCTACTTTGGTCATGGGTTTATTTAAAGGAAAACCCCTGATCCTAAAACACTAAGAGCAAAGAAGTTACAAAGTTGAGGTTTTTGTCAGAGCAGGAGAAGACATGAGACGATTTACCACTTAAAAAAAAATGCAACACTGTCTCTTCACTACACCCTACATGCATGTATCAACTAATCTAGTTCAATTACGACCATCGAAGGAGAGAGTCTACAGCAATTTATTTTAAACTAACTTTATTACCTCGCATCTCCCGTATCTTAACGATACATCGTAAAGCAGACTTATTCCTTTATTTTTGTTTAAGGGCATGACATGATCTAAAGCGCGGGCAATAAAGAAATGCATCATTATCATCATCATCATTTCAGCTGAAAAACTTTACTGTGAGAGAGTCAACTGTTGGACATAGGTCCCCTAAGTGTCGCCACAGTGAACGGTCCGGTGCATTTCGTATCCATCGGATACCCGCAATCCTTACCAGGTCATCAGTTTACCGTTCAGGATGAATTTCATAATTATTTCAATTTGTTTTTTTATTTCGAAAATTTGAATTTTGGCATAAAATTATTTAAATAACTAGACACGTGCGGCTGGAGTTGGTTAAGGTAGCTCATGAAAAAACATCATAATTATAAGAACCCACGTAAAGGTATACATTTCTCCAAACGAATATTAGACCCCCGTTTTGTACTCTTAGTGGGTGAACTATGAAAAATCCTTTCTACGTCATTAAAGCAAGCCTTGTGCAAAATTTCACATTCCAAGTCCCTGTAGTTTCGGCAAAGCGTTGATATGTTACTCAATTAGTGCCTCGTTTTACAAAATTATAATAAAGTAGATAAAGGAGATACGAGTATCTTTGCCCAACAGAAGGTTTTTATTTAACCAACAGTGATTTAACCTATCAATACCCGCGAAACGAGACACAATAGTAAAACAATAACAGCGCGGTCCAATGAGACCGGTCGGGGATTCATGAATAAATCTAAATAAAGTCATTTCAATAATGACTGCCAATTAATGGCATTAAAGAATGACAGCATCTTAAGTACTAAGAGCGCGCTCATTCTCTTATACGTTTCTATATACTCGTAAATTGTGTTTACAAGATGCAATAAGTGCACTAAGTGTAGTTCCTTAGAGTTTCAAAGAATTTTATCTTCAGTATTAGATAGTAATTATGTAGGTATCGTGCGTAGTTGGGTTCTTAGTGGAGGTCTAATAGATAGTCGCTCCATGTAAAACGCGGGTACTTAGCCGTATCCGGGTAGACTGGAAGCCAACTCCAAGCTAGTTAGGAAAAGGTTAAACTGATGATAATTAATGATGATCATCATCATCTGCTTAGCCTTTTCCCAACTATATTGGGGTCGGCTTCCAGTCAAGCCGGATTTAGCTGAATACCAGTATTTTACGAGGAGCGGCTGTCTACCAGACCTCCACAACACATTAACTGGGTTAACACAGTACTTCATGGCAAGACTGGAGTCAGGTTTACTGGCTTCTGACTATCCGTAACGACTGCCAAAGATCTACAAATGACAGTCGGGACCAACGGCATAACGTGCTTTCCGAGGCACGGAGGAAACTCGGTATGTTAAGATGGTCACCCATCCACAGACCAACCTAGGCAAGCATTGCTTAACCTTGAAGATCGCCCTGTGCGGCTGTTATTATCTAGCCACGTGCTCCTCCAGCATGCGGATCAGGGTGTAATCCTGCTAATTACCCTAAAAATAGGAGGATCTTCCAACCAGCCGAGTGTTGTTTGGTCTGGGCAACTGTTCATCACTTACTTTCGAACTATTAATTACGAATATACGACACTAGCTGTCCCCTGCGGTTTCACCCGCATTTTTCGTTACTGCTCCGCTCCCGTGGGTCATAGCGTGATGGTATATAGCCTATAGCATTCCTCAATAAATGGGCTATCTAACACTGAAAGAATTTTTCAAATCGGACCAGTAGTTCCAGAGATTACCCCGTACATACAAACTTACAAACCTACAAACTTACAAATTTTACCTCTTTATAATAATAGTATAGAAGTATAGACTAGCTTTTGCCCGCGGCTTCGCCCGCACGCCCGTTACAAATATGGTAATTTAATGACGTAAACATATTTTTTTTAGATAAAATATTACCTATAGCACTCAGGGAGAAAGCAGCTTTCTATCAATGTATACATTTATGTAATCGAACCAGGATCTTCAAAGATTATCCCATACAAACTAAAAACAAACTTTACCTCTTTATTAATAGATATGTTAATAATGTTATTTGTTCTAACTAGCGCAAAAATAATACTCTACCAGACACGATTACTTAAAGAACTAAATTAAAATGATGAACAAGAAAGATCACTAAAATCTAAAATTAATGCTCTCGTTCTACTCAAATGAAATTAACATTTAAGAATGTTGATTAGTCTTGGAACCACAAATAATATGAAACAAAAGGTCCAAGATACTGGTAGGTAAGAATTTACTTTCTGCATTTTTAATAATAATATTTATTATCAACTTGCATTGAATCATACAATTACTTTAAATTCAATTTGTAATAAAATTATGAATAAAATTTGAATTAAAATTGAAACAAACATAAACATCACAATTTTTTTTAGCTACATATATCATGTGGTGATGGTGAGGCGCACTAGTTTATTAAGAGCCTATTCACTCTAGCCTTGAATATACCCAAATTACAATCGGACGGGAAGATCGCAGCAGGCACATTGTTCCAGTCCTTCGATGTACGCGGTATAAACGACGAGGCAAAGCACTTCAAGCGCTTCTTCTCAATCTTTACTATATCAGTCAATATTATAAACCTTCTGTTTTATTTATAACAAAATACTACCCTGTCGTGTCCTATTTGAAATGCAAGAGCTCGTGCCAAAAGATTGCATTTTAAACCCTGTGTTGCCACGACTAAGTCAGTTTTGTTATTCAAATTGGCAACACTGGAATATTCAGTTTTTATACTGCATGCAGTACTTTAGTATAAGCGGTGCTATGTAAAGTGTTTGTTGTTTCTTATTTTTTAAAGGGGAGTATTAAATAATGTATTTTGTTCTCAGATGGTCTGTGGATGGGTGATCATCTTAATATTTAACGAGTTTCCTCCGTGCCTCGGAAAGCATGTTAAGCCGTAGGTCCCGGCTGTCATTTTTAGATCTTTGGCAGTCGTTACGGATAGTCAGAAGCCAGTATATCTGACTCCAGTCTTGTCATGAAGTACCGTAATACCCCAGTTAAATGGGTTGTGAAAATCTGGTAGGCAGCCGCTCCTCGTAAAATACTGGTATTCAGCTAAATTCGGCTTGACTGGAAGCCAACCCCAATATAGTTGGGAAAAGGCTAGGCAGATGATGATATGTCATTAACCTATCACATACCCGCAAAACGAGACACAATAGTAAAACAATAACAACGCGGTCTCATAGGACCGGTCGGGGATTCATGAACTAACTAGACTATACACTGTACAACAGTACATTTTAATACAAGTGAAGAAAGTTTGTCATTGCAATCGAGACGCAAACCACCCGATTCGCAGCGATGTTATGGAGCGGAATGCTACAATGACAAATTTCCACGTGATATAAGCAAAAAACAACATTTTTCAATATATCTACAAAGAAATAAACAAACGAGTTATTCAGAGCCCAGCCAATAAAGGTAAATTCAATAAATATTGTGACTTTTCTGCACTAGTGCGGAAAACAGTGAATGTGCGTAAAAACTGTAGGGACTTATCGAAAACCCGTTCTTAAGTGGGTTCTTGAGTAAATGTATTGAAATTTGTTTCTGGATCAAGAACATAATACACGTGTAAGATAATCAAATACCTATCATACATAATTAAGAGAGTGTGAATAAAAGAAATATCTTTAACTTTATGCATTTCAAAATAAAAGAATGGTCGGTTTCGCAATAAAAATCGCCTGGTAAACCTAGTGTTTGTCCTAATACAAATTCTGCCGAACTTACGTTTTCATAATTTTTTGCAAACCGCACGAAATCCCAACAATACTGTCGGTAATTCAACGACCCATGATCTATTGTCATTCTGTACGCCTGAGTTATTTCGAGTGTACAAAATAGTTTATCTCCATTCGTTTCTGTGAAAATATCTTCAAGCATAGATTGCTGTTCGTAAAAAGTGTTTGGAGGTCTGGAGGCGACGCCTTCGACGACGCTTCGGAAGTTACCGGGCAACGGTTGCCAGGGCGCCGCCGCTGAAATGTCTATTTCGGCGTTGCGGCGCCCCAGGCCGCCAAAGCGACTGCGCCGTACCGATACCGCGACGTGACGTGTTGTGTCATAGGTGTCATTGTTTGTGTTTTTGACTGTTTTTTTTCTAATTATATTTTCCTGTATTATATAGTTAAGTGTATTATTTATAAGGTTTTACAATTATGTTGAGTGGCAGCAGTGTTTCGGTGGACAGTGCGTGTCAACTTTCAACATCACTCAGTTCTCTGGAGAGGTGCCCTCTCTGCACCCAAGCACGGTTTTTTAAAGGTAAGCGGGGTCTGAATGTGCATTTTGGAAAGGCCCATAAACCCCAAAATGCACCCATTTCAGACCCTGTTCTTACTCCTACATCCTCTACACCAGCTGCTTTAGTTACTGACCCCCTTTGGAAAACCCTTTCAAAATTCAAAAACTCCGTTCCGGTTTTAAAACGTGTTCCCCGTGGTGCAAGGCCTATAGTAGCGCAACATTTAGCACGTTGTGTGCGCCTTGCTGCCCGGGAGAACTCGCTAAGTGCTTGGGAACAACTTCTCACCTTCCCTTACCGAATACTACATGTTCGAAAGGATTTGGCAAACAAAAAAACTTTGACTGCACAAATTAAAGAAAATTGTGATATTTCGGCCCTTAATTTGGACTCAAAATTATCGACTCAGAGGGATACCTCTTCAAGAGGTATATCCCATCTGGTCGAAACAAAACTAGGGGAAGGTGACATTAGCGGAGCAGCCAGAATTCTGTTCAGTAGTGATGTGCTGGCTCCTTATTCTCCAGCTACTCTAGTAGCTCTGGAGAGTAAACACCCTGCCCCTGCGGATGGCCTTTCTTTTCCTGACCCTCCTGATTCGGACATTCATACCCTCACCATTACAGGTCGAGAGGTAGTATCAGCTGTTTGCTCCTTCCGGAGTGGCTCTGCCGGCGGCCTCGACAGCCTAAGTCCTCAACACCTAAAGGACCTCATTTGTTCAGGCGCCGGGGAAGCTGGTGAGTTGCTCTTGAAGGAGCTTATAGCTCTAATTAACCTCATGCTCTCGGGCAAAGTGAACGAAGCCGTCATCGAGACTCTGTACGGGGCCAACTTATGTGCCCTACGCAAGAGAGATGGCGGTATTCGTCCCATTGCTGTGGGAACTACCTATCGGCGTATGGCAGCCAAAATTTGCTGTAAATTTTATGGTGAGGCTGTTTCGGAAAAATTTCAGCCCCTGCAGCTAGGTTTCGGCTCCAAAGGGGGCTGTGAGGCTGCCGTACACGCCTTGTCGACCTACCTAAATTCTAACCTAGGAGAGGTCATCCTGAAGGTTGACATAAAAAATGCTTTCAATTCAGTTAATAGGGACACCTTGCTGGCAGAAGCTAAAAAAGAAGTACCCCAAATTTTTAGTTTTCTTTGGCAATGTTATAGACATCCTTCCAAATTACTATATCGGGACAATCATTTGGAATCCGCTGTTGGTTGTCAACAAGGTGATCCCCTCGGGCCGGTGATCTTTAGTTTAGCCATTCACCCTATTATTCGACAGCTAAATTCCAAATTCAATGTTTGGTACCTCGACGACGGAACCCTAGGAGGCGAAGCAGATACTGTTTTAAATGATTTACAATTCTTAAAAAATCAACTTAACTCAATAGGACTCGAACTCAATCTTTCAAAATGCGAATTATTCTTAAATGTTAGTACTAACAGACAACTCAATCTTTCGAAATTTAACACAATAGCCCCAGACATAAAAATAATTGATAAAAGTTCTCTTCGTCTCCTTGGGTCTCCTGTTTTTGAGGATTCCTTTCCCAATTTCGTAGAGGAAAAAATTCAAAATTTTAATGATATTTCGGAAAGATTGCTCAAAATTAACATGCATTCGGCCATCACCTTAATTCGTTTCTGCTGTTTCGGCCCTAAATTAACATATTTCCTTCGCGCTTCTCATTTATGGAAACATCCACATCTTTTGGAAAAAATGGATCAAATTATCCGACAAACCCTTTCATTAATTTTGAACGTTGCCTTGGACGACCGAGCTTGGGCTCAAGCAACCCTTCCCATCCGTATGGGAGGCCTCGGTGTCCGCAAAATTTCTAGTATTAGTTTACCTGCTTTTATATCCTCGGTTCACGGCACTGAGAAATTGATCAGGAATATCCTATCTTCGTCACTGATCGATTTCAATGTGCCGTGCTTCATCGAGGCTATAGATACCTGGAGACTCACTTGCCCGAATTTTAATCCACCCGACGACCCATCATCCCAAAGACGGTGGGATGAGCCGCTCTGCAGAGTAGTTCAGGACAACCTGATTGTAACATCTACTACTGCTGCAGAGCGTGCACGCCTGCTAGCTGTGGGGGAGTGGGAGTCGGGTCTCTGGCTTCATGCACTACCATCATCGAACCTAGGCACCTTGCTCGATGATACAACTTTCCGTCTCGCTGCTTCCCTACGTCTAGGCGCTCCCTGTTGTACTCCTCATCGCTGTCACTGTGGCGAAGTTGTCAACAGCCTCGGACACCACGGTCTATCTTGCAGCCGAAGTGCGGGTCGCATAGCGCGACACGCGAATATCAACGACATCATCCGACGCGCTCTTGTCGCCGTCGGCGTTCCAGCTGTATTAGAACCTCATGGCCTGGCACGCGACGATGGCAAGAGACCGGACGGTATGTCGTTATTCCCTTGGAAGATGGGTAGGCCTTTAGTATGGGACGCTACTTGTGTCGATACTCTTGCGCCATCCCATCTTCCAAGCTCGTCGTGTTGTGCTGGTTCCGCCGCTGCGGCTGCGGAGAACCTCAAGCGGCGGAAATATAATAACCTTGTAGGAAATTATATTTTCGAACCGTTTGGGGTTGAAACTCTTGGTTCGTGGGGTCCGAGTGCTCACAAGTTGTACAAAGATCTTACTAAACGCCTTATTGACACTTCGCGTGACCCAAGGGCTGGCTTTTACCTCGGACAGAGGATAAGCATTGCCATACAGCGTGGCAATGCCGCCAGTCTTTTGGGCACATTACCGGTCGACAGCGATGTGGAAGAGTTTTTTGACGCCTTACTTTAGTTAGTTTTTAGTTAGTTTAATTAGTTTAGTTTTTTATTATACTGTAAATAAATTTTGTATATATAGTGAAAAGAAAAAATAAATTAAAGAGCGCCGGATTAAAAAAAAAAAAAAAAAAAAAAAAAATCAAATACCTACCACTAAAATCGGAATCATCAACTTTTTATGTAGTTGCTCACTGCACCTGTACCAATAATAATACCATTATACCCTTAGACATAAAATTAATGTGTAGTAATTATCTAAAGGAAAGTTAGGTAGTTCAATTATTAGTTTAGAGTTTTCATTATACTGTAAATAAATATTGTATAATTATAGTTAGTTTTTTTAAATAAATACATGTGGGCGCAAAACCAAACTACCTTTCGATTTCTTTTGTAAATATTGCAATACCTTCTTGAATTAATATGAGGATTTAATTTGACAACTTCCTTTCGAATTCTTTTAAATATTGCAAAATCTTGTTGAAATTAATATGAAACAACTTCCTTTTAAATGATTAATTCTGCTCATATTTAAATAGTATTTTCCATTAGAATCTCTCTTTAATAGAATTGTCACAGTGAATTCTACTGTGACAACTTCCGTTCTCATTTATCTATTTTAAGTATTTTTCTACCCTCATAGTGAATTTTATTTAGTGTAATGTTTTCCTGCCTAAATTCTCTTATTTGCTGGGTATAAAAACCGATGTAATTCAAATATAAAAACACTCTTTTGCCGCCCGTGGAATAGACCAGAACTGAAGTAAGGTATTTCTTTATTATCACTCACTTTTCCTGTCGTTCTATATTACTGTGTCTGTGTATTTTGTGTGACGTCAACCTCGATGGCGATCAAGCGCCGACATACACATACCAAGGAAAGTTTGAAAGAATTTTTGCTGCCCTGGAACACGAAGAACAATTGAAGAAACACATGGGTTTCAATCGGACAGCACTCCTTTCTTACTTCACCCAGAGCGGGACGAGTTACAATTCTCGGCACGTAACTTGGCAAGATTTTGACGTAGTGGGGGTAATTTCGCGCATGGTGCACAAAAAAGCGAATGAGCGAACGGGAAGTAACGCAGTGCGGGGGCAAAAGTCGACTAACGCACAAAATATGGACTACTATTTTATAATACTGCACCAATCGCGCGCCGGGTCCCCTCCGCCTCATACCCTGCGTTGACCTCCTAATAGATCTAAAAAACGATTTCTGCGCAACTAACGACTCATGCCAAGTTACGTGCCGGGAACTGTACTTGATAATTTTCCATAACCCTTCGGGAACGTACAGGGATGACGTAATATTATGTTTCCTATAACGTATTGGACATTTCTCAGAACTTTAAGTTCCTCGAACTTTGTAAGCCGTATGAGGGATCAAAGCCAACTTGCAGAATCTACGTTTGATGCTTTGAATGTTATGGCACACCAACCGACGCTTAGGTATGTATGTACTTGATCGTGTAGATTGTTTTTTATCTGTTTATTTTATTGTAACTAGTCATCGTTCCATATTGTCGGAGCCTTCCAACAGTGCGTTTCAAAACACCTATTCTTTTATATTATTTATTATTGATAGGCTTGCGATTGACCACTATTTCACCTGATGGTAAGAGATACACATTATCGCTCATTGACGATAGATGCTATTTTACAAAGGCACGTTGTTCATAGTTCTTTTCTATCCGCTATCAATAATTGAATACTGGAAATAAAATAGGGTCTAAGTACCAAAAACAAAATTTGGAGGAATTGTTGATTAAACTAATAATTCATCTTCATAATCATATTTGTTTATTTTTTTAAGGGAAATACTAATATAACGATCTAATTTCTTTGTGTAGAAACAAACAAAGTGTTTTACTTATCCATTAGTACAACAAACTTACATATTATTTGTCAGTCTAAAGAAAACTCAAAGTCCAATTATCACTAACTTAAATTAGGCTCTAAGTGCCTAGCATTATATTTTTAATAAAGATCTAAGTTCCAAGTTCGTTTTGGTATTTGGCACTTTGGCCACCAGGCGCAGGTCGCCTGCGCGGGCCCGCGCATTTTTACTTTATAGGTTAGAAAACCGACAAACTCTACTTACTTTATCTGGTGGCGGCTTTTTTCCGGAAATACTTTACCACTAGCTGTCGTGTATTGTTTACTATCTATCCTTTAATGCTTTTTAACAACCTGCACACGTTTTGTACCATTTTTACGGCTTTTTCTTCCCGAACCCGTAACAACAGCAGGTTCTATGTCCACCATTTTCGTAGCACTGGCGGCTCGCTGCCAGGGACTTAAACCCTTTTAAAAAATAATGCGCTATGCGTCCCGCTCCCTCGCGTTTCTTATAGATGTAAGTACCGATCAAAAAACTACGCTAGTCACTTAATGCTTATTTTAAGGTATTGGCGATGGCACATAGAATACATTTCTGGGATAATATACGTTTCGAATGTTTTGGCACTTAGACCCTTTTTTATTTCCGGTATTCAATTCTTGGTGAGATAGAACCTTTACATCAACCTGACAATAAAAAAAAAACAAACTTTCTCTCACTACCAACATATTTACTCAATTTGTTATCATAATACGCAACGTAAGCAATACCTCATTACTGAGAAACTCCCAAATCAGTATGACCTTGCTTGATGAAGCGATTGGGGGAAAAACACCACGATTACGGAAAACACTATCTATATGCTATCACACGCCTGTAGAAGCTTTACGGCCGATAGGCACCCCCATTTTTCATTATCAATCTTGTCGATTAAACGCTATGGGGGTCGCATAAATTATGAGGAGATCAACAAAAATTGTTTAGCTTATCTTGACAGAATTGAGAAGTTTTGTTCTGTGTTAAACAGCGGTTGGTCTATTTGAAAATGAATAGTTTTCTTAAAATTAAATACATTTATAATTTTTTTTTCGAAACCTACTAGAGTCCTAGGTTCAAAGAAAAAGAACCCCGGGATTCTGGTCAGAAAGTAAAGAAGGAACAGGAGTGGGTTTAAGTCAGTAGAAGTCTGACACACCCTCCCGCTCCGCCCAGGGTAAGAGAAGACGTATCTATTATTTCCCATCTAAAAAATATATTATTCGGTTTTTGGTTGAAACTTTGACTATTGAAGATTATTACCTACTTATATTATCCTCCCTCGATAAATGGATTATCCAACTCTAAAATATGTTTTCAATTAATTCCTGTAGTTTCAGAGATTAGCACGTGCAAACCAAAAAACAAACTCATCAGTTTTATAATTAAGAAATATAGAATATTCATTTTCAAATTAAAAAGACGAGATAATTAATAAATTGTGAAACAATAAACTTTTCCGACGTTTAAATTCCGCGAAATAATTAGAAAAATTAAGAATATCAAACTAAATTACTTTTCAAAGCCTTTATTTACACAAATTAAATTAATTACTTAAAAAATAATTCAAAATATAGGATGGTAAAGTCGATACTTAAGTTGGTAGTAAAAGATCAAAATTATCCTGAAGAAGAAAATTCTCTAAAAAGTTTAGAGGAAATGTTCTATATTTTTTTATTTGAGGTAAGAAATTGTTAATTGACTTCTTCTGCTCTATGTTGAAGCAAAAAGTTGAATAAGACCTGACTATAACCTCTCTATATTCCTTCATTAGCCCTTTGAGTCGGCTACGATAACTCTTTAATACGTTCCTGCTAAGTCGATTTGTAGCAGCCGGCTAGCCCTAGCAGGCTGCTACAAATCGACTTCACGGGGGCACAGTGCCAGTGTTATACCCAAGTAGAGCATACTCTATCATGTCCTCCACGCGATCTGCGTAATCGTGACACATGGGTCAAAGTCAAAATCTTTTTATTTCATACATGGGCACTTATAAAACGTTAGAAGCTAGTGCACGGTTCCAAATGGTCGTTTCCTATGGAGAAGAACCCGCAAGAACTACTCTTTTCAAAAAACTATTTGGTTTACAATACTTCCATTCAAACACATATGCGAGGACAGTGCAGACCAGTCAATAATGAATGTACCTACCCAGATATAAAAAAAAAGTAAATCAAAAACTGGGTGTCTCTTCCACCTGATGCTAAAATAGGAACCTCAAAAACTGGTCTTGTCTAATAAGGAAATGTATCAGGCGTGATGCCATTTTAGCCAATTTTCAAAGAGAGGATTTACCGGGATTGTGGTATGCCCGAAAATGTTCTATACACTGAAATGACATCACTAAATTGTGCCACATTATCGCGTCTCGCCTTTCTATGGGAGCCGTAATATGAATGTTGTATAAAAACGTTTAACGCAATAAACTGGAAACGGTACCAAATGGTCGATGGCATATCACATTACGCCTGGTTATTCGATAGTGAAAATACGCGAGTCATAAATACGTTTTTTTTTCTACCTTTCCTGCCTTCGTACCACGGCCCAGGTAAATCTTTTTCGTACAAACCATGGCCCCAGTGGGCTTTGGCGTTTCTGGGGCCATGGGTTTTGCCCCTAAGGTTTTGCGACAAGTTTACGAGTGGACTACACGCTGTCAATGACTATGGCTTGGTCCGGACGGCTACCGGACGACTAGACAGCAATCTAGCCGTCCGGAAAAAAACTACAATTGTCTTTAAGTTCTTAATTCTTTATTGTACATAAAAAAAAACATTACAAACAAAATGGTGAAATAGATTGTTCATGTACAAAGGCGCGCTTAACTCAGCAATGAGTTTCAAAACAATATTTAACCAAAAATAAAATAAAATATTTACCAACAACCTTATTATGTATTCGACACGGGATTATTATATTGAGCGGTGAAGTCAAACGAGCCATGAAATGACTAGTGAATGAGTACCGTTTCTGAATCGTCAATGAGAAAATAGAATGAGTAATACGTCGTAAGATAGAGGGAACATTTTCTGGGAAAATCTATCTTAATCTTACCTAAATGCCTATACCTAAAAGTTAATTATTACTAACTAGCTTTAGCCCGCAGCTTCGCCCACGTACATAAAATATAGCCTATGTCACTCAGGAATACAGCAGCTTTCTATTGGTATAAAAATTTTAGCAATTGGACCAGTACTTCCACAGATTACCTCATACAAACAAAAAAAAAACAAACTTTACCTCTTTATTATATTAGTATACTAGTAGATGTCTGTCGTCAGAGCTGAAATACATTATGTCTCCGAAACATGATCGCTCATAATGGGCCTCATCAGAAGACCGTAAGTCTCCCAAAGAGCTATGGAGAGGGCTATGCTCGAAGTTGTCTTGCGTGATCGCATCAGGAATGAAAATAACCTCAGGAGAATCAAGGTCGCCGATATAGCCCGAAGAATCACTAAACATAAGTGGCATAGTATTGCATAGTATTGCTTGTAGAAAGGTTTTATAGTGGCGAACGTGCATTGAAGCCGTGTGTGCCGTGCGTGTGTTGGAAGGTCTCTTAAAAGGTGAACTGATGACTTGGAGAGAGTCACGGGAATTCGATGGATGCGAGGATTCTTTGCGTTTTTATGTGTCTAATATTATTATTATTATACCTAGCTTATATATATACTGTCCCACTGCTGGGAAAGACCTACCAGCATTCCTTCCATCGTTCGCGGCTTTGAGCCACTTCTTGCCAATTCTTAAGGGAAATCTAATATTTAACGAATGATAAATATATAAAAAAGTATCTCTTTTCAAAATATAATGAGCCCTTACATAAATTATGTTTTTGCTTCCTAAAAATGTAAATAAAGAGCAAGCCGCAGTTCATGATAACGAGTCGCCGATCAATTTATTTAAAAGTGGGATGATCCGTCAATATTTGAACTTGTGGTAGGGATCCTCAGAAGAAACAGTTTATTCTTATTTATTGACTAGCTTTAGCCCGCAGCTTCGCCCGCGTACATAAAATATAGCCTATGTCACTCAGGAATACAGCAACTTTCTATTGGTGTAAAAATTTTAGCAATCGGACCAGTACTTCCACAGATTACCTCATACAAACAAAAAAAACAAACTTTACCTCTTTATTATACTCGTATAAGTATAGATTAACATCATCATTATCTCAAGACGTCCACTGCTTGACATAGGTCTCCCCCAAGCGTCGCCACAACGACCGGTTCGATTCTACAAGCTGCTTGAATAGCAAACGATTTGTCAAAAAAGGAAGTGAAACGCACAGTGTTCAACATGTGTCATGAGAAACTAAAAGAGTTCTTAGAGATAAAAAGAAGTACAAGAACTAAAGAGCTTTATAGAGTAAAGAAAATATATGAGCCTTCTGGCGAAGGCGAATAGCTATTTATGCTGAGGACGAAATTCAGAAACGTAAATAAAAATACTTGTACGAGTACTTGCGCAGGCTAAATATAAACCTGATACAAAAAATTTGTTTCGCTTTTTAGTGTTTCGTAACTGAAAAGTGCAAACGGGAATCTATTACAATACCTCGGCAGTCCGTCCGTCCGTCTGTTCATCCGTCTACCAATGGGCATAAATCATAAACCATAAAAGGTAGAGAATTAAAATTTTCACCGAATATGTATTTCTATCGCCGAGGAGCTCGTGGCTAGATAATAACAGCCCCACAGGTCGATGTTCAAGGTTAAGCAACGCTTGCTGTACGAGCCAATAATGCTCATACAGCGAAATTCATTTTGCACAATAAACACAACATTTTAAATTAGTCGTAACTACACCTCCGTCACGCGGTATTGTGTCAGTAAATAATAAGTGCGGCTCAGATACCTAAACATAACTTTCGATATTGATAAATAAACATTTTAAAGTGTTACTAAGTGGTTTGGTGTTTATCCTATACAACCTACAACAACTACTGGAGGATCGTCAACGGCGAAATACTCCAACATCTTTTTTGGTCCTTCGAGCCGGATTGGGTCATTTGGTCCTCACTGGTCCTTTTGATCCATCGAGAAACAAAAAAAGGTGAGTCGAATCAATATTTGAATCATCGAACTTACGAACCAGCAGAGATAACGTCTACTACTAAAAACCTGCGGGGATTACGTCTACCACTACCAAACCATAAACAAGGAATAATCTGCGGGGATAACGTCCACTGCGATTGAAACTACACAACACCTATAACCAACTACTATCTAGTAACAATGTCGAAAGAAGACTACGTCGAGTTTGTAGAACTTATAACCAAGCAACAAAGCAGCTACGAGAACATCAAGGCTCTGCAAACTAACTACAAAAAGGATTCTGCGAAGAGAAAGTCCATAGATTACCTCAACAAACGCATCGAAGCTTTGCAATCCCTCTGGGATGAATTTCGGACGAATCACGAGGTCTTGAAGAAGTACGAGTCTGTCCAGAGCGACCATGACTACTTCGAGAAGAACATTTTCGAAATAACAAGAAGCATGTTCAATGAAACAATGCAATCGATGAATCAACTACGAGACAACTTGTTAAACGAACCAGGATTTTCGAGTTTCTCAAAACCGAGAACCCCACAACCACAAGAAACCCCGCTGTTCGATACAACTGGTGTAAACCAACAAAACGAGATGAACCAACGCGTATCAATGCTGTTACGTAACCAAACATGTAACTTCAACGCCCTGAAGCGAGCGGTCTCCAAAATGAATCTGGATGATATGAAAGAGAAGTGGCAACTTCAAGATCACCTAAACATACTAAGCGCTAAGTGGGAATCCATTGACAAAATACATTGGGAATTAAGCTACTTATTGCAAGGAAACGACAAGGATTATTAAGCAGAATATGACCATTGGGAACAAGTCTACGACGACCTAAAGGCAGATTTGAATAGAAAAATCTTTGAAACATCTCATTACGAAAAAACAACACCGCGAATGGAATTGCCGGAGTTCAATGGCGCTTTCAGCAACTGGATCTCTTTCAGAGATTTATTCATTGAGATGATTCATAACAATCCAACGCTAAACAAAACGCAGAAGATGAAGTTCCTAAAATCTAAATTGAAAGGCGAAGCAGAGAAGTTAATTAAACACCTACCTGTAAGTGCTGAGAACTACGACTCATGCCTCAATATAATCCAGCATCGCTACGACAACAAGCGACTACTTTTCGTATCATACGTGGACACACTTCTCAATCAATCATCTATCGATAAACCAAACTCGAGTAACTTGAAAAAGCTGTATGACACAACCAAAGAGTGTCTCAATGGCCTAGAGAACATTGACATCAACGTTCCAGTATGGGGTCCACTTATCGTACACTTACTGACTTCCAAACTGGATGATGTCACTTACGGAGACTACATTAAAAACATGAAACATTCAAGAGAGCTTCCAGACTTAGATGAGTTTATGGAGTTCCTGGAACTACAATTTATGACGCTGGAAACATCGCGAACTAAGAAAAACGTCTTAAAACAAAATAATTCAACAAATAACCAACATAAAAATTATAATAACAATAAGTCAACGAACTTTAAAGACTCGGAAAAGTGGACAAAAACCTACCATGCATCGCTACGGAAATGTCCACTCTGCAAAAATGATCATGCGCTAAGGCAATGTTCGACATTCCTGAACATGGATATCGCAACGCGAAACCAAACAACAAGTAAACTGAACTTATGCAAAAATTGTTTATTCAGTCACGGCGACAACAAATGCAACTCAACGAAAAGATGCCGCACGTGTAATTTTAAACACCATTCCCTTCTTCATGATGACAATCTGAAAGGGCAACAATCAAAGCCAACCACCTCAACGGCGGCTGAGCGAACATCTAACCACATCAACGGTGAACAAGAGATACTCTTAACGACTCTTCAACTCAAGGTCAAAAACAAAGAAGGAGATTACGTCATCCTTCGAGCGTTACTGGATCAAGGCTCTCAAGTAACCTTGATTACAGAAAACGCTGCTCAACGACTGAACCTAACCCGAAACAAAATGCACGCTGCTATCACTGGCGTGGGCACTATAATGGGTTCCAGTAAAGGGATGATTAAATTGGAATGTAAATCCATCCACTCTGAGTACACATTCCAAACGGAGGCATTAGTGATGAGTAAACTCATCAACAATCTGCCGAACTCCTCAATCGACACATCGAACTGGACGCATCTGCACAATATTAAGTTAGCCGATCCACACTTTAACATCTCAGGGCCCATCGATTTACTGCTAGGAGCAGATATTTACTCTGAGGTGATCTTAGAAGGAGTACTAAAACATAACAATAACTCTCCTGTAGCGCAACAAACCAAGTTAGGCTGGATACTGTGCGGTGCTACAAAGAAATTCAACTGTCTAGTTACTCTAACGGAGCTAGACAAAATAACAACCTTTTGGGAGATAGAAGACATTCCTTCAGAACCTGAAACAACAACGAAAGACGAATTCTGTGAAAAACATTACAAGGAAACAACAGAGCGATTGAGCAACGGGCGTTATGTCGTGAAGATGCCGATGAACACCAACTTTGAACAAAACCTTGGAAAATCCAAACCTCAAGCTATAGCACAATTTCTTCATTTAGAAAAGAAAATGGCTAAACAAGAACACTTCGCTACACTATACAAACAATTTATCCGAGACTACATCGAATTAAGTCACATGAAACCAGTGACAGAATCCGAGAGTCGAGTACAAGCTTACCTTCCACACCACGGCGTGGTAAGGGCTTGCTCTACTACGACTAAACTGCGAGCTGTATTCAATGCGTCCATGAAGACAGACTCCGGCTACAGTCTTAACGATCTGATGGAAAAAGGGCCCAACCTTCAAAAGGACATTTTATCTCTAATCATAAAATGGAGGAGCTATAAATATGTTCTAACGGCGGACATCGAAAAAATGTATCGTCAAATCCTTATTCATCAAGATCAACAACATCTACAAAGGATAATCTGGAGAGAATCCTGCAGAGAACCCCTTAGAGAGATGCAGCTGTGTACTCTTACATATGGTACCAAAGTCGCACCATTCATTGCGATGCGCACTCTCCAACAACTAGCTAAAGATGAAGGCGACGCTTTTCCTTTGGCCCAAAAGGCGCTGCAAAACGAATTCTATATGGATGACGCCATCACTGGACACCATGCCATAGAAACAACAAAGTTGCTGCAAAAACAGCTTAGCGAACTACTAAAGAAAGGTGGTTTTGTTTTACGGAAATGGTCCACGAATGAACCATCTATTCTTAAAGAACTACAGGGGGAAGAGAAAAGTCACAACAATGATTTTAACTTCAAGCAGCAAGAGTTCAGCAAAACACTCGGACTCACATGGAATGACTCAAGCGACACATTCCATTTTATTAGCGAAGTGCCTGCCAATAACAAAACTACACCATACACTAAACGCAGGCTTTTGTCAGAGATAAGCAAGATCTACGATCCGCTAGGATGGTTGGCACCAATGACCATCCAAGCTAAACTCTTATTTCAAAAATTGTGGAGTGACGACTGTCAAAATATTGGCTGGGATGAAAACGTACCCGATGTCATCGAAAAAGAATGGCTGAAAATTATTTCCGATCTACCAAATATAAACAAAATCACTTTACCAAGATGGTTGAAGAACGTAAACAAAACGATCGAATTGCAAGCCTTCTGTGACGCGAGCGAGAAAGCCTACGCATGCGTTATCTACAGCCGAACTACGTCACCTACAGGCCACTACGTAACAACTCTACTCGCAGCAAAGACTAAAGTAGCACCACTCAAAAAGAAAACTACAATACCGAGGTTGGAATTATGCGCCGCAGTTCTGCTAGCGAAGCTACTGGAAAAGATAACTAAGATCCTATCGGATTACGACCTAAAGATACACTGCTGGACCGACTCTAAAGTAGTCTTAGCATGGCTTCAAGGAAGTCAAACCAAATATGAAAAATACATAACAAACAGAACGACACAAATAACAAACATCGTACCTGCGATAAACTGGGGTTACGTAAAAACGAACGAAAACCCTGCCGACTGTGCGACAAGAGGACTTCCACCATCGAAACTGGTGAACTTTTCCCTGTGGTGGGAGGGTCCTAAATGGCTTAAGGAACAAGAAAAACAGGACAATAACTCAAAAGAAACTTATACCACAACTGAGGGTTTTCTAACAAACTGTTACGCGACAAATAGTACGGAACCCATGCCAATTAAAAATAAATTAATCGAATCATTACTTGAGCGACATAGCAACATAGATCGTATTACAAGAATACTCGCTTGGATAATACGTTTCGCCGATATGTTACGAAACAAAAGAAGGTCAAATGAGTGTAATGAACTAAACTTGAAAGAAATAAATAACGCTACAGAAGTAATCATCAAGTCAATACAAGGGAATTATTTTGAAAAAGAAATAAAATCTCTCAACGTTGGGGGAAAACTTCCTACCAAGAGCACCATTTTGAAACTCAACCCATTTTTGGACTCTGCTGGCGTTTTACGCGTCGGTGGTCGTCTAAATCAATCAAACTTGCCAGTAGACACTAAACATCCCATCCTCATCCCGGGAGAGGGAAGACTCACTCAACTATTAATTGAAAAGGCACATCAACGGACACTACACGGAGGAGCAAGATTAACGCTAGCTTACACTAGAAATAAATACTGGATCATCGGTGGCAATCGAACTGTCAAGAAGAGACTGCGGCAATGCATCCGTTGCCGTCGATACGCAACAACTCCAACGGAACAGCTAATGGGAAACCTTCCTAAAGAAAGGATCACACCGTCAAGACCATTTTCACATACTGGCGTGGACTTTACAGGGCACGTGGATGTGAAGATAAACAAAGGTCACGGAATAAAAACTTGCAAAGGCTATATAGCCATATTTATATGTATGTGGACGAAAGCAGTACATATAGAACTTGTTTCGGACCTATCAACCCAAACTTTCATCGCTGCACTAAAACGGATGTGTGCCAGAAGAGGCACCCCGAAGCATATGTATTCCGACAACGGAACCAACTTTGTAGGAGCAGCAAAGGTACTATATGAGGAGTTCCAAACATACAGAACAATGCTATCTTCAGAGTTCTTTAAAGAGATCAATGACCTTGAAATTGAGTGGCACTTCAACGCTCCATCGTGGCCATCGGCAGGTGGATTATGGGAAGCTGCTGTGCGCTCAATGAAAACGCACCTGAAACGCGTAATCGGACAACAAAAGTTAACCTACGAACAATTTGCAACCCTTCTTACACAAATCGAAGCGTGCATGAATAGCAGACCGCTGAGTCCGTTATCTGAAGATGTAGAAGATCTGGACTATCTCACTCCTGGGCACCTACTCACGGGAAGTCCGACGCTCACACTACCACTTAATGAACCTGAAGAAATGAAATCCATAGACATCAGGAACAACTGGAAACTCATAGAGCTTATGCGCCGCCACTACTGGGATCGCTGGTCGAAAGAATACCTTCATTTACTTCAAAACCGAAACAAATGGCAAAGAACCAGAGAAAATATACAAAAAGGGCAACTAGTTCTCGTCAAGGAAAATAATCTACCTCCGTGTAGGTGGGCTATGGGCCGCGTCGTAGAACTGCACCCAGGCAGCGATAACCTAGTGCGTGTAGTAACGCTCAAGACACAAAGTGGAATACTAAAAAGACCTATCATCAAACTAGCCCCGCTACCTATCAACGAGGCAAGTGAGGGCATGGATTCACAGAAAGAGATTCCTGAATCGAAGCAATGCAAGAAAACTAAAGGGGCCAGTAAAACCCAGAGAGGGGCTAACAGCTTGCTCATGGTATTACTAATACTGTTTACAATGCTATCATGCGGACAAACAACACCCCTGCAACATTTCAAAATAACACAGTTAGCTGTAAATCAACCCATTTACTTCGATCCTGCTGGAAATATTCAACTTATACACGATGAATGGAAACTACTAGTATACTACAATCTGACAACATTCTGGCAAAGTACAACAAAGGTCGAGAAATTTGTGAATCGTTTAGCTCAACTATGCGACACAATGCCCAACGAGCCATGTCACTCTACGACAAAACAACTCCAGTACGAACTGAACCAGTTGAACGAATATAACGTATTGTTACGCTCTCAACATCAACAACGAAGGCGTCGCGGCTACGTCAACGGAGTAGGAAACATTGCACGAGCCCTGTTTGGAGTCCTTGATAGCGATTTCGCCGAAAAATACTCTCAAGACATTCAAAAGATCCAAACAAACGAACAATATTTGCTGGAGCTGATAAGAAATCAAACATTGATCATCGAAGCAGAAAACAACATCATAAAGAAAAATGAAGACTTTGTAAAAACGCAACTAGAAGTAATTCAGCAATTTATGAACGAAACAAGATACAATACAGCAGTGATAGAAAACAGATTTCAAATCATGAAAACAATGAATGACGTCAACGCTGGAGCCCTGACTGCCAGCTTACTACTGACAGTTTTGAGAAGAAACCAACAAATGCTGCTAAACGCATTGACAGACATCTACAGAGGCAATTTGGATATGGAACTATTCACACCGGCACAACTGTCTGAACAACTCCACTTCATTGCTGGAATTATATCGAAAAGATTAACGCTACCCATTACAAACAGAAATGGAGCAAATATTAAAGATATCTACAAGATCATTTACGTCAAAGCACGGCTCACAGAACAGTACCTACTGTTCGAACTACACATCCCACTACTAAGCGATGACGAATATACATTATATCGCAACATACCTATACCTACACAGCACGCGACTAACCAATGTCAAGTGATAGCGATAACAACAAAGTATATCGGAGTGAACTTCGTAAAAAATACCTATATACAGATGGAAGAGGCTGATCTTCAACAATGTACGACAATGGGGGTGGACAACTACATCTGCCACGCCTACACAACTATTAGCAACTTACATGGAGCCACAGCATGTTGTGAAGCAAAAATGCTTAGTCAAAATGTAAACAATATCACTTGCGATTGGATACCACAGCAATGCTCTGACCAATGGATAAAACTTCAGAGACCAAACATATGGCTGTATAACTGTATCAAGGAGTGTACGCCACGAATGGTATGCGAGAATCGTATTACAACGCTGACGATTGCTAAGTCAGGACTCATGGTCCTAGGTCAGGATTGTGTACTACAACACAAAGATGCTACTATATACTCACACAACGTTTTTAGTAGCTATACAAATATTGGAATGACTTTAGAGGTACCAACTATTGATCCACCAAATGACATCTGGAAAACTCTAAAGAATACGAAGATTGTGCTACCGAAACTAAACTTATCTGATGAGCACAAACAATTGGACAACAAGATAACCGCACAAAAGGCACGAGAAAATCTGCCCAGCGAGCTGAGTATCCACGACATCGGCAACTATACTATAAGTTCTTTGCTGGTGGGAGGAATCGTCGTTGCTATCATAGTATGGCTCATAAGAAGACATCTTCCGTCGTGCAAGAAAAGCAACATCTCTACCAACACTAAGACTCAACAGATACTTTCATCAACACCTCCAGAGAAGAAGTTAGAAAGTATAGAACTGAAGGAAATTGCAAACAAATCTGAAACAGATGATGGTCATTCGAAGTACCCAATGGGTACTAGATTTAAACTATAATCATTTGTAACTTGAAACTTTGTTTTTACTTATTATTTTATTGTTTTTATATGTTACTTTGTACTCTCTTTAACTTGTAATCCAACGTTAGTGATCTGAGTACGCCTATTATCTTTCCCTCGGGAGCATGTACGAGCCAATAATGCTCATACAGCGAAATTCATTTTGCACAATAAACACAACATTTTAAATTAGTCGTAACTACACCTCCGTCACGCGGTATTGTGTCAGTAAATAATAAGTGCGGCTCAGATACCTAAACATAACTTTCGATATTGATAAATAAACATTTTAAAGTGTTACTAAGTGGTTTGGTGTTTATCCTATACAACCTACAACAACTACTGGAGGATCGTCAACGGCGAAATACTCCAACACTTGCCAAGGTTGGTTTGTGGATGGGTGACCATCTTAACATGACGAGTTTCCTCCGTGCCTCGGGAAGCACGTCAAGCCGTGGGTCCCGGCTGTCATTTGTAGATCTTAGGCTGTCGTTGCGAATAGTCAGAAGCCAGTAAATCTGACTCCAGTCTTGCCATGAAGTACCCGTGTTTCCACTCCTCGTAAAATACTAGTATTTAGCTAAATCTGGCTTGACTGAATGCTGATCCCAATGTAGTTGGGAAAAGGCTAGGCAGATGATGGAAGTATTTCTATCGCCGCTACAATTACAATAAAATAATAAAATTAAAGGGGGTTTCCATACAAGTACAGTCGTTTTGTCAACATTTTATGCTCGATTTTTATATTGCAGTAGAACCCTTTGTGTTGAATTCCGACTCGCACTCGGTCAGTTTTATAACTTCACTAAAGTCTATTGCATCACACTAGTAGTACAACAGCAAGTTTTTGTGTGTGTGTATCTATGTTTGTAACTCTTTGACGCTCAAACGGCTCAACGAATTTGTTAGAAATACGGCACATGGGTATACCATATCACGGAATCAAACTTAACACACTTTTTTCCGGAAATACTACAGGCTTTTGGACTAGTCACAAGTCCCAGAAGTTAGAACTTAATATTTTTATCCGGCATCACGAGTATTTTTTTTTAATACCAATTAAAATGTCTAGTTTTACCGAGTTACGGAAAAATAAGTAAATGGGCATTTCATTTGTGACAGAAACGTGGAATTATGTTATTCACGTGCTAGGAGTCAACCACTTTCCTTGTACAACCTTCCTTATGTACTTAAAGTATATTATTATCTGAGGTATTTAAGGTTGAAGCCACAATACGGATAATGATGAAGGAAAACCGTTTTTTGTACGTATATACATAGCTGTATGTTCTAGCTAACTACAAGTTAACGCCTTTCGTTTGGCTCACATTTTTTCTGGTTTCGACAAAGCATAATATCATAATCAGCTTTTTATTATTCCCACTGCTGAGACTCAGACCTCTTCTCTAGGAGAGGGAATATGGGGCGTGATCTACCACGCGGGCCCAGAGCAGGTTAGTCGATGTCACAAATCTTCGAATTTATAGATCTAAGACATGTCGGTTTCCTCACGATGTCTTCCTTCACCGTTTTGAAAACTCTGTTGAAATTAATTACACAAAATAATGCTTTTGGCTGTGTTTGAACCCACGACTTACAAATCGTTAAGTCGGGGCATTTACTACGGGGCTACCACTACTCTTAATATAATATTAATTTATTTTCCGAAATAAACTGAAAGACGCAGGGTTGAAAGCATTTCACAAGGCACACTTGGTGAGGGTCATGAAAATTCGATGCCCGCGACTTCGTCCGTGTGGAATTGTTACTTTAGGCTAACGCTAACTTTAACCCGTGACTTCGTTTATACAGTTGAGGTGCTGCGCTCCTATTGGTCTTAGACCGTTTTCACATTTTCCGATCCGATATCGGTATCGGACGCCGATCCGATATCGGGGTAAGTAAAATGTATGAAATATGTACCTGTCTTCCATATTGTCCGGCCCGATATCGGATATCGGAGCACGGAATTTCATACATTTTACTTACCCCGATATCGTCACCGTGGGATTTGGAGGCAACAGTCCTTGCACGCATGCACGATTTGCGCGTGGAGATGCAACGCCGGGGCGAAACTCCGCTGCCACGACAAGTCGCGGAATGGCGGACAGAGTTCCGGCGGGATCTCAGGGTGGCATGGCGACTGCGACTGTCGCAACCCAGTGCTGGGCATGCCGTCATTGCGGCGGTAAGTCCCCTCTTTGAGGAGTGGTTGGAAAGAGGTCACGGCGTCCTCTCGTTCCGTATGACGCAGGTCCTCACCGGACACGGTAAGTTCGGGAGGTTCCTGCATCGGATCAAGGAGGAAAGGACGCCCGGGTGTCGCCACTGTGTGGACCGCCCGGAGGACACGGTGGAGCACACGGTAGAGGTGTGCCCCGCTTGGGCGGAGCACCGCCGAGTCCTTGTGGAGGCTATCGGCGGCGGTGACCTCTCGCGCCGGGCCCTGGTACAGGCCATGGTCCGGAGCGAGGAGGGGTGGCAGGCAGTCGCCTCCTTCTGCGAAGCAGTAATGTTAGCGAAGGAGGCTGCCGACCGCGTGAGGCAACGGAACTCACACCGCCGCCGCCGAGATCCCGATCCCGATTACCGACCACCGTAGGCGCGGGCTCGCGGATAGCGAGCACTGGGTAGCTCGCCGTCCGGCAGTCTAGTAATAATCTGGACCGAGCCTAGTCGTCGACGGCGCGTTCTGTTCCACGCGCGCCTCAAGGAGATGTCAGCAAACTGTAGGGGCCCGGCAGGGCCGAAGCCTCTGGGGAACACGGTATCCGAAAGGCTGTCACCGTGTCCCCCAGATCGATGGCAACGAAGGAACGGGGTAGGGGTTTAGTCAGTAAGAGTCTGACACACCCTCCCGCTCCGCCCAAGAGTGGGAGAAGTCATTCTGATGATTCCCCTACCGGAAAAAAAAAAAAAAAAAAAAAAAAAACCCCGATATCGTATCGGAGTCCGACACCGATATCGGATCGGATAATGTGAAAACGGTCTTAGGGTGATAATATATAGCTCATAGCGTTCCTCGATAAATGGGCTAACTAACCCTGAATTTATTTTTTAAATCGGACCGGCAGTTCTTGAGATCAGCGCGTTCAAACAAACAAACTCTTCAGCTTGTTAATATTAGTATAGATATGATGATGATTCTCTTAAACAACCTGAAAATAAAAACAGTTTTGTAGCTCACTGGCAAATATGGGTAGGTTATCTAAGCGACGCGTTTTAGTTTTCAACAATTACGCAAACGGAGCCACGGTCACAGCTAGTATTTACATAAAATAAGCGAAGTTCAGCTCAAACTTCGCCATTTATATTCCTCCATTACTGAAAATGGTTAAGATTATATTTATGCTTAGAGGTTTTAATTTACGGAGTGGGAAGATAGAAATTCAGGAAGTGGAAATCTTTTGTGAATATTTTTGTGACGCTTTATTTTACGAAAAGGAATTTTAACTTTCCTTCAAAATAGAAATAGCTGATATATGTTTTATATTTATTATTGTTTAAAAGCTGCTGCGAATGGCTTCGCTCACGTGATAGTAGAAAACTATCTAAAAAGTGAAAGAGTAACAAACATTGATACATCCAAACATAAACTTTCACGTTTGTAATATTAGTAAGATAAATATTATTATTTTTTATTTATATCCAACATAGATGACTCATATTATTTTTAGTAATACAAACCAAACTATATTGATAACATTTTTCATAGTAATACTCGTACGTACATATTTTTTTATTGATATAAACTAGTGCTTGACTGCGATCCTACCTGATGGTAAGCAGTGACGCAGTCTTAGATGGTGAGGCACACTAGTTTATTAAGAGCCTTGATGAGCACTCTAGCCTTGATGAAGACACCAAAATTATAATCGGACAGGAAGACCGCAGCAGGCAAATTGTTCCAGTCCTTAGATGACACATCTATGGACGAGATGCCGTATATAGATGTGTTTACAATGTAGCCAATTACAAGTCCAGTGTCAGACTTCAAATTGAGAAGTCAGCACAACAACCCTGAAACTTATTAAAAAGTTACAGTTCTATTTATAAAGCCAATTGTAAGGGTTAAACGAGGATCGTGCGGTGTCCCGCAGGTATCGGTACTAGAATCGCCTTAGTGGAATTTCGAGTACGATTACGTGCGAGCCTGAGGGAATGGCCCTGACGCTCCAGTAGCCAGAATTCTGTCCCAGATTTCCTGCCACCCCTTGTGTTTGCAGCCAACGAGCAATGAGTTGCTCGCCTTCCGGCCGTCAAGTAACTGTCCAATCCGAGTCCAGGTCGTCGACGGTGCGTAGTGTTCCACGCACGCCTCAAGGAGATGTCAACAAACTCTAGACTATGGGTTCGTTTCTAAATGGAAAACCTGGAGCCCTGTAACCAAGGTAAGAAGGAACAAAGGAATGGATTTAAGTCAAAAGTCTGACACGCACTCCCGCTTCGCCCATTAGTAAAAGAAGATTTTCCACCAATAAATAGGGTTAGGGCCTCGTTCACCATCTCCGAGTAGGCACTACTCACTGAATAAATACAAAAATGTGACAGATTTTGTATGAAATTATCTGCCAAGTAAGATACTCGAAACTTAATCATAGGTGGTGAAATAGGCCCTTAAACTAACAGTAAAATGAGCAATACTAAAAATATTACAGAAAACTAAGGAAACTAATACAAAAGTACTTAAAAATCTGAGGCATATGCGCCTTCCAGGTAACATCACACTAGTAGTCATCATCTACCTAGATTTTTCCCAACTATACTAAGGGTCGGCTTCCAGTCAAGCCAGATTTAGCTGAATACCAGTATTTTACGAGAAGTGGCTGCCTACCAGACCTCCACAACCCATTAACTGGGATAACACGGTACTTCATGGCAAGACTGGAGTCAGATTTACTGGCTTCTGACTATCCGTAACGACTGCCAAAGATCTACAAATGACAGCCGGAACCTACAGCTTAACGTGCTTTCTGAGGCACGAAGGAAACTCGGTATGTTAAGATACACAGACCAACCTTGGCAAGCGTTGCTTAACCTTGAAGATCGATCCGTGAGGCTGTTATTATATAAACATAAGCTCCTCAGTAGGTATAAGGAATAATATCTCTGAGAGAAACCAAATTAAATCCTATTTTTTTGCGACAGAAACTTAAAGCTTACATAACACCTTACTTTCTCACGATGCAGAAAATTCGTTCTAAGGTTTACACCGAAAGGATGAAGAGCTATACCTAATACCTTCAGATCTAAACGTGGGTTAAAGCGATTGCCAATCGTTTTACCAGCAGAGGTAGAAATTTTAAATAGAGAAATCTTTTTGGTTTAGACGATTGCTTTAACTCGTTTTATCGTTTGATAAAAATAAATTAAACTCAATGCAGTTGTAACACGTCAAAATACAGCGCACAGTTCCAATTGGTAGTTGTCTATGGAGAAAACACACAGCGACAAACTTCGAAATTGAATTTATGAACATCATCATTTGAGCCGAAAGATGTCCACGCTGGACATATGCCTGCCCCAAGTGTCACCATAACAAACGTTCCTGTGCGTCTCGCATCCATCGGATTCCCGCGACCCTCATTAGGTCTTCGGTCCATATTGTGGGAGGCCTTCCAATGCTGCATCTTTTAGGGTGCGGTCGCCTCGATTTTAAGCGTGAAAAAAAAATATCATTACAATAAAAGTGTAACAGGAATGGTTTACTTATGAATAATGAAACTTTTTTGCGAGACAAAACTATGGAACGGAGAACCGAATTACCGAATAATCCGGAAGTGCATTCGAATTGGTAACTTTAACTTAACCGGATATTATTCGGTATTCGGTTTTTCGGTGAAACCACTATTTGACGCATCTCTAACAAAAATACGCTTTCTATGTCTGTCTAGTTTTTCTGCCTTTCTGGGTGCACGTTTAGTCTGGCGTCTCCAAAGCGCTCTGACCGATTTTAACGGAATTTTCATTGGTAGATAGCTGATAAATATTAAATGATGTTATTGAATAAGACAGTTTCTAGTTAAAAAAAACCTTACTTCTATGAAATTTTATGAGATCGATTATAATAATAAAATTCTTTATTGACATAAGTCCTGGGCACCAGTTAGTAATAATAATAAAAGAATATCAAATTAAAGAGATATGGCTTACTTAAGGTAAGTCATATCTCTATAATTTGATACTCTTTAAGCTTAGCTTAACGCAAGATTTATAACAATAAGATCTTTGCAATAAAGTTTGGTTTTCAAACCATCTTTATTAGGTTTTGGCTCGTTTACTTTAACTAAATGAGATTAAGCAAGGCTCTGCTTAAGAAAGAGATCGTGTTGAATAGATGACAATAACTGAAGACAATAGAGATTACTTAGACTTAAAGCAATTATAAGCTTTATTAACTTTTTTTTAGGTGACATATCATAGCTTGTAATTTGGTAAAGTTAGCTTTAAGGCTGGCGCGAAGTGTCAATTTTCCATACAAACGTAATACCAAAATCATTTGCAGTTTAAGCATATTTACACCATAATATGATGTTATTCGGATTCAGACAATAATTATCTAGGTTCCTACGTCGTCTTTCTGTTGAAAAACTTACCCCAAACGAAATTTAAGCGAATTTAATTTTGCACATTTTTACACCGAAAATGTCATGTTTTTATTTGTTTTTTTCTATATTATAAACAACAATACTTCAAGATATCTCTCCGTAGGAACACAGATATTATTATCAAGTTATAAAGAAACGAAAAGAAATTGGGAAATCATTAATTTTTCATTCATCATTTTTGGTATTACGGTACACATCCAAATTTCTCCCAAATTTTCAATAGTTTTTATTGCTATCGCAGCAGGCAAATGTCAGTGTGTGGGTATGACATTACCTCAGTCAGTGTGTCTCAGAATTATTTATACTATCTGGATTGATTACGTCAACCTCAAAAACGTACTCACAAAAGGGTATCTTATCTCTTTCTACCATGGTGTCCATAGACGAGTAAGAAAGGGTCACGCTACCTCTTTCTGTACTCCGTCTTGCTGGGTACATTTTTTTTCCATTTTTGCTTGTCAATCAAAAATATGAACTTAATGGCAATGAAAATGAAGTACACTTCAGATTGTGTGATATTACTTCGTAATCATTCCAGGGTACACAAAGTCCTTGCGTGTGTGTCGCTCCTACAGGGTTACCTACTTATCATAGGTTCGAAAAATATTTGATCGAAATTCATTTCCTATAAAACTTTTCAACAATTATCGTTTCGTTTCGTACCTCAACGAGCAAAAACGAAACCTTTGTTTGGCAAGACCCTCTATCTCGGGAACACGTGGAGTTGTCGAGTTCGAGAATAGGCCCGCGATCTCTTGAAGCTGTGCACAAATCAAACATATAAGTTATCGAAAAAAAAAGTTACAACCGTTTATATCGCAAAAAACGTACGTTTTGATACTCTCTAAGTAATCAAAATTTATAGGGTACTTCCCGATGACCTAGAATCATGAAAGAAGAACAGGCAAAAAAAACCCTGACCCGACAGAAAAGTAACATACCTCAGTTTTTTTGTTATTATTTATATAATCATATTATATAGTTTTTATATTCAAAATCAATGGCTAACACAAAAATATTGCCTTATGTTTTTGTTCAGGGTTTACACTAAAAAAATACAAATTGCCTACTTATCAACACAATTCGTAATGTAACTAAATGACGATAAATAGTTATGGGATGTATCCAGGAGACCTGGAGATACAGCTGTATAATATAATTTTTGAACTCCTAGTACAACATTCAACTTAGGACTATTTTTTTTAAGGTTGTTTAAAATCATCTAATGACATCTCTCGCCCTTGGGTGGAGCGAGAGGGCGTGTCAGACTCTTACTGACTAAAAAATTCCACCCCGTTCCTTTTTACCTCTGGTACTGGGGTCAGAGCATGCCCTTCTGGATTCACCCTCAACTTAGGATTAATTAAAATCGTCATATTCGATGATTCAGATCGGATTATTCCACTAATTCGTTGACGCCAGTTCGAGCTTATATCGGTGATTAGTGGAATAATCGAAAAGAATGATCTGATCGTAGATTGTAGTGATTTAGGTAGCAGTATCAACGGGGTTCTACCAAAAATAAAACCAATATGTCGAAATAAAGTTTTATTGTATTTCTATGTCCCTTAAAACATAATCCATACCCAGTGCGGGGTGGTCAAAGTGATCTCGATGTCTAGGCAAAAAGGAACGGGGTGGAATTTTTTAGTCAGTAAGAGTCTGACACGCCCTCTCGCTCCACCCAAGGGCGAGAGATGTCATTAGATGATTTTAAACAACCTTAAAAAAATAGTCCTAGGTTGAATGTTGTACTAGGAGTTCAAAAATTAAATAATACAGCTGTATCTCCAGGTCTCCTGGATACATCCCATAACTATTTATCGTCATTTAGTTACATACATTACGAATTGTGTAGATAAGTAGGCATTTTTTATTTTTTTTAGTGTAAACCCTAAACAAAAACATAAGGCAATATTTTGGTGTTAGCCATTGATTTCGAATATAAAAACTATATAATATGATTATATAAATAATAACAAAAATACTGAGATATGTCACTTTTCTGTCGGGTCTGGGTTTTTTTTATATGGGCCGTGACCGTTCTTCTTTGGCATAAAAAAGGTCTTATAGCAAATATAGGGAAAAGTCTGAAAACTGAAAATTTGTAGTTACGCCACTAGAAAATCGGTTCCCCTCCTATAGGCATTCACACTAGCGTAGTATCGCACAAGTGGTTTGCGAGCGTTTGTTTCTTATATTATTTAGATTTTAATCACCATAGATTCATTAAGTCGTGATTTATTTTTGTTAGTTACATCTCATGTTAATAGGTTTTTGCTTATATTTATATTCTCTCTTATGGTGTGAATGTGGGAACACTAGACTACGATTTGATTACTACTATTTCGACAGCTTTTTGATAAATATTATTTTTATTGTACTTTTGGTTATCAATCTTAATCTGTCTGTTAATATTGTAATCTATACTTATAATAAATTTATAGAAGTATAAATTCTGTACCGTAAAATGGGGTGAATAGGGACAAAATCGAACTTGTCACTGAAATTAATCGATGTTGTAGGACGAATGCAATATTGATAACTCTTTCCAAGGGTTTCCGGCAGTTAATACTTTTCGTAAATGTTAAAAATATCCCCAGAATTAGTCAAAATTTAGATATTTTAACAAAAATATAGGCTGTCCCTATTCATACTTGAAGTGGGGTGACCTGGGACGAGACAGGGGTAACTTGGGATAAACTAGTAGGGTTGTCTCACGATAATTACGGAGTAATAGCGCCACATACAAACCAAACAAAAAACTTTTTTAAATCATACAAGTTCGTACCTATGTATCTCTTATTAGTTCGCCTTGTGCGCATGCTTGTATATAAGTTTAAAATAAATAAAATGAAAAGCCTTATTTTAATAAAAAGTGAAATCCTGCAAAACAATGCGATAAAATGTTCAATTCATGTTGTAGCAGCCCTGACCCTATTCAAACTTTACCGTTCCTAATCAACTTTCATTCGTCCCTATTTACCAAGTATAGGCGACTCTATTTGTACTTTAGCCGTCCCTTGTCACCCCGTTACCGTATTTATTCACCTCGAAAAAAATAAACAATCCCAGAGGTTCTAAAGAAAACGATTTAAACAAAAACTATGTAAAATCTAGACTTACCTCTTTTTGTGTAGCTTCGTAGAGATATTATATCGTCGTTGGCTAACTCCACACGTTGTCAAAAAAACTAGAATTTCCAAAAACTGTCAACTTAATGGACAATACCGCAACCTCACATCTACAGTCTTATTTGAAAGAAGATTTTTGACACCTTTTACTAACTTCACAACGCTTCGTTGCTGTCAGTTAGAAGATAATATATTCTACTTTTAGAAGAAAAAAAAGGTAGCAATTGGAAGTTCTTGCTTTTTTATTTTGTGGCTTCGAAACTAGATTCCTCGATTTGACCCTTTTCACCCCTGAGTCCTTATTCACCCCGTTTTACGGTACATTGAAAATATAAAAAAAAAATAATGGCACCGGGTGTTACGAGACCGACACCGAACTCATTTTTTTTTAATTAGGTAGGTACTTAGGTTTACTTTTATAGGGCGCAGACCGTATAGATTTTAATTTCAAGTGTAGGTAGTATATTTGATAGCGTGTAGGTAACGTTGGGTATTTTAGTATTCTTAGAGGTAAGATTAGTCATTCGTATAATTATGTAGATATTATTTTTTAGGCATTTTGCTTATTTATTGATATACATAGAAGTGAAGGTACTACACTAAAAACTTATTGATAAGTTTTGTCATCCACGCGAACGAAGTCGCGGACACAGCTAGTATGGAAATATTGTAAACCCAATATTTTTTTGAAAAGAGTAACCATGAAGTTTCTTGCCGGTTCTTCTCAATAGGAAACGACGAATTGGAACTACGCTAGATTCTGACGTTTCATAAGTGTCCATGTAGGCCCACGTAAAATAAAAATATTATTGATTTCCATTCGATAGATTGATCACTACAGAACACTTTTTTTTGCATTAAATTTATTTTTAGGATAACATTAAAAGTGGCGACCCTATTTCTTCAATGGAGCATAGGTAATCTGGGGGCACGATAGTGTCCCACCCACCAAGTCACGCAAAAATGTGGCATCCTTTTCTCGAAACATTTCGAGCCATTTTCAACCTCTTATTTTGTTGTGGACGAAACTAGATCAAGCAGGCTTCTTAAAAAGACGATATATTTCAAATCTCATTAAATTTTCTTATCAAAGTTTCTAAATTTTGTCACTCACTAACTGAACGAACATAAAAAGTCTAAGGTACTTTTAGCAGACATAGAGACAGAAGTTTCAAATTTTGATTACAATTAGTGTTTACTGTACAAACCAAGGGAAAACTTAAATATTTTGCAATTTCGGCCTAGTTTTCTAGATACACCAACTGCATATATAACTTAGTAATCCCATATAAATGTATAGGATTTCAAAGTTTCATTTTTAAGATTTGACTTGGTAAAGATAAAGATAAAGATAAAAGATTATTTATTTTGCAAATATGGGTATCAGTGAAAGATGACAGAAGAATATAGGTTCAGCCATATTTTACCATGCAGGCATGCAAAAAACCGAATTTTACATACATAATTACTTAACACTACTAACACTATATAATTAAAATTACTAACACTAAATACAATTTTAAAATGCAACACAAAACAACCAAACTAACTTAAAAAATCTTTTTCATTGAGGTAACTCACTATGCTATAGTATGCTTTAACCACTAAAAAACTTCGTAGTTTTTTTTTAAATAGTGCTAACGGAAGCTGTTTCCAACTCTTAGGTAACTTATTATAAATTACTGGAGCCATGCAGTAGACACTCTTGCGCATAAGTGCTGTCTTGGCTGGTTCCTGACACAACAGGTTGTTATCGCGTCTATTGCGGGGAAATACATCAGCCATGCGTTTAAAGCGACCAGGATTTGTCTTTACAAACACAGCTGCCTCTAGAATATACAGACAAGGCAATGTTAAAATCTTGTAATTTTTGAAGTATGGTTCACAACTATCAGTGGGTTTTAACTTAAACATAGCCCGGATACACCTTTTTTGTGCTTTGAAGGCGGTTTCTTTTGCGGTTGAGTTTCCCCAAAATATGATACCATACCTCAAATGTGATTCTACTATTCCATAATAGGCAGTCAGAAGTGCATCTGTGTTGATTATGGTAGATAATGAGTGTAGAGCATATGCAGACTTACTCATTTTCTAACATAAATGATCAATTTGTGATTTCCAATTCAATTTTTGATCAATTTGTAGACCCAGAAATTTCGTACTTTCAACCTCTTCTATAATATTATTCTCGTAGTATATATTTAAGTTAATACTAGCGGTTTGTTGTCTAAATTGTATCATTCACGTTTTGCTTAAATTTATTTTTAAATTATTTGCGTCTAGCCATTGTACCGTCTGTTTTAAACTATTATTAATGTCACTCTCATACGTAGTTATACTATTACAAGGTATTGTAATCGTGCTATCATCTGCAAAAAGTGTTATTGGCCGTTCAATAGATTTTGGTAGATCATTTATGTATAGAATGAATATAAAGGGACCCAAGACGCTGCCTTGCGGTACCCCAAACAATACTTTACGCTCTGAAGACCAAAATATCTCCTCATGTTTAGTGGCTATATTAATTTTATTGACTTCAGTTATTTGTTTTCTATTTTGTAAATATGAGCTAAGTAAATTAAGGACATTGCCTCTAATTCCGTAGGCTTCGAGTTTCTTTAAAAGAGTAGCGTAGTGGACATAATCGAATGCCTGGGTCATGTCACAAAATATACCACACACAGGGTTCCGTTGATCAACATTTTTAATTACATTGTATATAAAATCATATATCGCCATATTAATAGTCCTATGTAAACGAAATCCTTTCTGTTCCTCGCACAAAATATCGTGTTTCTCTATGAATTTATACAGTTCCCTGTAAATATATTTTTCAAATACTTTAGAAAATACTGGTATTAATGATATGGGTCGATAGTATTCCATCCGTTCTCTATTCTCTCTTTTAAACAGTGGCTTAATAATCGACGTTTTTAATGCATCAGGGTAAACACCTGCGCTAATACTTAGATTAATTATGTGACTTAAATGACCACTTATTTCCTTTGACACCCGTTTTAGTATTTTTGTGGCAATACCGTCATATCCTACACTATCTGTATCGCACTAAACGATTTACTTAATTACTTTTGAGATACATTGTGTTTTCATGCGATTACAAAGCTAAATTCATTTATTTAAAACATACAAGATATTTTGACTTGGTATAACATGGATCTCACATATTTTTACGGTAGAAGAGTAGTGTTGCGAGACTTGAGTTTTTTACAAGCTGTGTTTTTGATGGAATTATTTTGTCAAGTTCAAAACTGTCTGTGAAGATTGTCCAACTCACACGTACACACACATATGCAATTTCGCATTTGTTTTTGCCAAACAAAGATAGCAATATACTGCGAACGTATTTTATTTTCATCTCAACTCGAAGTAGCGAGCGATCTCCGCTGGATCCTTAAGGCGATACTATTTGCCAGCGACCTTGCGCGATCGGGCCGTAGCTAGCACCCGCGTCCCGCGACCGCGCATGCACCCCTCTTCGTACGCTCGTTTCGTCAGTTTCGTAGGGTAACCATCCGTTTCAAATAGAAAGGAATTTACTGCCGGATTTTTTATAGCTACCTAACATTTTTTTATAATCTACTTATTTTCTTAGTTACATATTTTTACAAGTAAATAATATCTCATAATAATAAGTTAAAACCTAAAAATATATACATAATTATATTTTATTAATATTTACCTCTAAAATACGGAGTAGTTTAAAACCAAAATTGTGTGTTTCAAGTGCAATTACTTAAAAGAATTAAAATTAGTAGGTACGTAAGAATCGTAATGCTGGAACTTGACTTGACGAAATATTCGCAGTGTTAAAATAGAATAGAATAAAGTTTATTGTACTTACACCAAAATAAGTAGTAGCAGTGTTATCGGGATAAAGTTCATTTTATATACCACTTATAGCTTTACAAAGCATGCCTCGTTAAAACCCCATGGGATGTCACATTCCCAACTTCCATACTCCAGACTGCTACTAAGAATCATTATCATCATAATTATTCATCATCATTTCACCCAACAGACGTCCACTGTTGGACCACAAAACCGTAGTTGCCCAGCAGGGTCGAAGTTTACTGGGGTTATGTTAAAATGAACCCCGGAGCCCTGGATCGAAGGCAAAGAAGGAATAACGTTTGAATCCCCAACCGGTCCTATGAGACCGCGCTGTTATTGTTTTACTATTGTGTCTCGTTTCGCGGGTATCTGAGTAACTACGAGTTTTTTTTTTCAAGTGATTAATCATCAGAATGACTTCCCCACTCTTGGGCGGAGCGGGAGGGCGTGTCGGACTCTTATCGACTAAAACGCACCCCGTTCCTTCGTTGCCTTTGATCTGGGGGACACGGGCTCACCTTTCGGAATTACCGTATTCCCCAGACGCTTTTGGCCCTACGTGCCCCTACAGTTTGATGACATCTCCTTGAGGCGCGCGTGGAACAAAACGCGCCGTTGACGACAAGGCTCGGTCCAGGTTATTACCAGACTGCCGGATGGCGAGCTACCTAGTGCTCACCGTCCGCGAGCCCGCGTCTACCTAGTCCCTGGTATCCTGGTTGGAAATTGGAATCGGGATCTAGGCGTCGGTAGCGTGAGTGCCGTTCACACGTTTGCAGCACTGGGTTGCGACAGTCTAAAAAGGCAATGAAAATATACAGGCAGTGAAACAGACTTCAATATGAAATAATTTATTTTGTTAAGAGTATAAAGGTACAAAAAATGGCTTAATCTAGAGGCTAAATGACTTTTGCTTAGATTCAGGTTTTAGACAAAAAATAGTTATTGTGACATAAAAAAATGTTGTGCAAAGTTATAGTATATTATTTTTTTCTATCAACAATATTTTTATCACACGATGTAAGGAGATTTAAAGGTAATTTATTTACACTTTATCTTATTGCAGCTTTTGTACGGAACCCTATTGTTTTTTTTTTTAAATAACATATAATCAGAGTCATAAACTAATTTTCTACTACTGATAAATGCTATTTATTTTGCAAGTTGGTTTTTCCACTTTTCACGTCATTGTTTTTTGTCAGTTTATATGTACTAGATCAGGCCGGTGTTTCCTAGCTAACTACCCTGAGAAGGAACACCGAAACAAACTAAGGGGTCACAGTCTCTTATAAAGTCCATACAAAATGTACCTAATGGTCAAATCACATTAATTTCCTTAAATTTATCTCTGAGGGAGTATCCGGGACTTAATTTATAAATTGAATTAATAGCCATTTTCTGTAAATAACACGGCTTTTGTTCAAACTACTGTGTATTTAAAAATCCTTAAAATTGAGCACTTTCACACACACAGAATCATTTGATTGATGTGGTGTCTCTTGATTGTTATCGCAAAGTGGTTTTTGCTTTTTTGGAAGTTCTTGTGTGACTTCTGATGATGTTGCTCGTCTTTTTGTTTTCTTTTTTTCATTCTCTTTATCCTGTTCCTTTTTATTTTTGCGTTCCTGTATAGCGATAATAACGTAAGAAGGGTCCCTTATTGGCATGTTTCTTGTATGTCTTGGATCAACTAACTCGGGAAGCATGCAATCTATATAAAATTGAACCAGCTTATTTTTCATTTTTGTGTCCCAAAATTCGTCGTCTTTAAAAATCAATTCAGTTTTTACAGGAAAATTTTCTCCAGACCAAATGCCGAGTATGCATTTAGACTTTCCCGTTATATGCAGCTGACCTTGAATTTGATACCACCAATTATGTTGTTTATTAATTACGCAATTACCATCAGGCATTTTTTTATAAAATATTTTTTTTTTCTTTGATAGCTTCATCTATACCCAATCTATATGCTGTTATCAAATTAATAAACAAGTATTTAACATATATTTTTTTCAAAACATATGGATGAGCCGTTTAGACGTGATCTTGCGTTTTATATCATCAAAAGTCATAAATCTGCCCCTTAAGTCAGTACAAGTTTGAAAGTCCCTTCTGCTCCATTCAGAGCGGCAGGGCTCATTTGATGATTTTAACACCCGAGAAAAAAAAGGTATACCTATTTTCGTTTGAATCCTCAAGTATCAGATTTGTTGCTGCAGCAGTGTTCATATTAGTAAACAGCTTCTTTGCTTGTTATTTAACAATGTTAGACACAATCAACTTTAACTACAGTTTAACAAATAAAACAGTCAACATTTTACACTCTTCTATTTCTGAGGTAATTAAAAAAATATAATTATAATTTTTGGTTTTTAGATTTATCGCTTATCTTTTAATTAATCAGGAATGCCCCTGACACTAAAAGCGTCCGGGTTTTACCCGGACACTTTTTGACAACCCCGCCCGGACGCTCCCCGGACGCCCTCTAAACTAGGACAAATCCGGGGAAACCCGGACGGATGGCAGCCCTATTCTTCACATATCTTTGGAGTGCATTCTTTCTGTTTGTGTCTTTTATCACTTTACGCGACTTTTTTCGCCTGCGTTGTTAATTGCCCATTATAATTTATAACTGAAAAGCAACAAATTCTCAAAAAGAGATGATTTGGTGCGTGTAGTTGTCGCTGAAGAAATTGACACAGGTCCGTCGTCGACAAGCGCCAGCGCGCGACTGAACGGACCTGTCTGAGCCGCCGCGACCGCTTTTAATTCTTATTAAAACATAGTAATTAAGAAAATCATTTTATCAATTCAAACTCTGCGAATTTGTTTGTAACTAATTAGTTTCTTTATTATAGTACAAAAATGAAACGTAACAAATCAGTAATATAGTCATAATATTGAAAAAACGTTTTAAAAAGGGGTAACTTTGCGATTTTTTTCTATCGAGTGAAGTTCATCAGGTCTTGCAACTGAATGCGATTTTAACTAGATAAGATCCTTAACTAAAACATATATTTTTTTTTTTAATTTAAAACACTGTAGTTTTTGTCTCAGATTGTTTTAAAAAACTAAAATTTGGGCCCTAATCTGAAGTGGCGCCTTAATGTCTTGTTATGGTTAGCTGGAATAGGCGGGCACCTCCATCTGCGAAGCAGTACTTAATGCTAGGAAAGGAGGTAGCCACACGCGAGAGGGCATGACTCTCACGCGTACTATGCATAATGGGTATTCTGGGACCCTGGAATTAGGGCAAAAAAGGAACAGGAGTGGGTTTTAGTCAGTAAAAGTCTAACACGCCCTCCCGCTTCGCCCAGACAAAGAGAAGTCATTTTGAGTGTAAGTATTGTAATCGTAAAATAAAATGTGCAACTGCGGTTACAATTTATAGTTCTTATAAACCAGTTCTCATAGATGTATTGTATTTCCTGAATACAGTCGGCAAATTCAGGTCAAAATTGTGCGAGGAAATTAAGTTTTGACGATTGGCGACATGAACTAAATTAGCTTGGGAGTGTCGAATAGACATTTCTGGGTTGAAAATATTGGTAACTTACATTTTATTGACATTGTTGCTATGTGGGTTTTTTTATGGATGGAAATCATCTACTTAATGAATTCACCCACTCTGGGTGACGTAAAGGTTTTGTCAGACTTTTACTGGCTAAAACCACACCTGTGTAAGGACTAAGCGCAAAAAAAGGGCAAAGCGTAACTGGCTTCAGTTACGCTTTGCGATCTTGGATTACGGGTTTCCTTTTCCGAAATTTCTCGCAGTCCTAGCTAGCGGGCATCGGTCCTGCTAAAACCCTGCGGTTGCTGGGCCCTTACGGAGTTACTTCGTTAGTGTAGTATTACTATAACTCGTGACATGTGGTATAAAGTATCTCGCAAGAATAAGGAAAGGTAAGATAGGTTAGGTTACTTCGTTTGTCGAAACCGATACGGTTAAACAGTGTTCGACAGGCTGTGCGGTATTTTCTCGTTCAACATAACAAATTCTCAAGACGAAAGTCTATGACCAGCGCGTGTAACCGATGATGACATATGGCTCTGAAATATGGTCACTAGCAATTGGGCCTCATTAGAAAGCAATCAAAGGGCAATGAAAAACTTGCTTGTGTTTATTACGTGGTTGCATCAGGATTAAAATTTCCTCTGAAAAACCAAGGTTACTAACATAGCTCGCAGAATCATGAAACTTAAATGGTAGTGAACAGCAGGCACATTTAACATTATCGGCCTTGTAATGTTCCTACTCAGGTCTGGCCTCTCTAAGAGAGGGAATGGGCTGTAATCCACCACGCGGGCCCAGTGCGGATTGATAGAAGTCACATATCTTCGAATTTTTGTTTCTAGGAAAACGGAAGGCGTTCCACTAGATGGACCGATACAATATGCACAGGACTGGTCATTGGGGTGATACTTAGGATCGCTTAAAATCTCTGTTAGCGATAAGACCGCCCATTGTAACACCATACTAATTTTAAGCTCCTTTGTGAAATTATTTTTAAGGTGTACAATAAAGTATATATCAATCAATCAATCAATCTTAGGGGAGGCCTATGTTCAACAGTGGACGTTTTTTGGCTGAAATGATGATGGTAATGATTATGAAATTCTTATAAGTAGGTACATGTTATAAAACAGCCTGTCACCGCGTCTGTCTGTCTATCAGATCACAATAAACAAAAATTTTCTAAACCGGTTTTCATGTAGTTGTCACCAACAAGATTGTGCCGTACATATTTCTCCAAATATTGCTATGGCAACTTTAACGGAAATAAGTGCTTTTAAATTTTCGCTTTATATATATTTTCAGTTCAACTCTGGGCAATGGATAACGTGGAAATTGTCGCAGCGTCGGTCGCATTCACACGTTTGCTTCCGATTGAACGAGATAGCTATTTAGCTAAGTACGCGTAAACACGCACGTTGCCGCTTAGTCCACAAGAAAAACCACTAAATGGGGGATGTCAGCCAGGCAATTTGAACGGCAACGTCAAAGGCAATGGAAATGACCTGTTTACATTCTTGCGTTTCCCAATTTATTGCCCATGTCCCTGCTCGTTGACGCGACAATGGGCTAAATTTAAATGCGGACTTGCTCATTAAACAACGTGTAACGTTAAACGCGTAAAATCTCGTACATCCCAAATAATTTTAAATTCATTTGACCAAACTCTGAGTGAAAAAATAATCAGCAAAAAAAAATGTTTTAGTTTGTTTAAGATTCGTATCTGCATTGAAATAAGAACTATTATTACTCCCGTGTGAGAAAATTTAAATTGGATGACAACCATTTTTGTTTGTTTGCCTATTTTTTTTGGTTTGCGCACGTGATAGCATAACCTATTTTTTTGTCAATTGGTTTATATTAAAAAGTGATTCAATTGATTTTCCTCATTGATCTCATCAAACTATGTTCAGGTTTTGCGCATTTAACGTTACACGTTGTATGTGTAAGTTCTGCAGTTGAAGAAACACTAATTTCCAAAATGAACTTGATGAAATAAAACTTGATACATCTAATTTAATCTTATAATGCACACTCAATTACAGCCACCCGCAGCTAATTTATGCATAAGCCAAGCGTACATGACTCTAAATTAATAATTATAGTTAAGTTTGGTTTATGGGTGGTTAAGGTTTAATAGATCCATTTCAAACCAAACATATTCACTCCCTGTGGACATGTGAGTTACTACTGGATAAAACAGTGGCACCTGACTCGCTCGTTTTATGCCGGTGCCACACATTGGATATATTGGCTCCAAGCTATAGTCTTGGATCCAATACACCAATGTGTGGATCAGTCTTTTTATGCCCAGTATTAGGGCCAAGACCGATCCACACATTGGTGTATTGGATCCAAGACTATAACTTGGAGCCAATATATCCAATGTGTGGCGCCGGCATTACGCGCGCATCGAGAGTTTGGAATGTTGCACGCGTCAGACTGCCAAAAGGCTTCAAGCTGTCATCGTGATCCCGGAACGAAGGCAGTGACCCTGAAATGAAGGCAAAGGTGGAATGGGGTGGGGTTTATTCAGTCAAAGTCTGACAAGTCCTGCCGCTCTGCCCAAGAGTGGAAGAAGTCATTCTGAAGATTTCCCACCCAAAAAAAAAGATGTAAGTAATTGCGCGGTGGAATCAAAGCTTGATATAGAAGATACTCTTCGATACAACTCGTATTGTGATAAGCTTTATGTCATTGAAGCCCTAAGCAGCACCACACAAGCCTTTGCTTGGATTCTACTTTCTATACCAGCAAACTAATATAATGTTCCAATGTTTTTAGGTAAGATATTTAAAAATGTATAAATATTATGTAGGCAGATGAATAAATATCACATACAGAGACCAAAACAAATATGGTTTTAAAGTACACTATTGACATAAAGAAAACATCTGGATATAATCTCTAAAAACAACAAGCTTCCTTTGATAACAAAAAATCAACAAGAAAAACATATTGTAATTCGAGACAGCCAAAAGATACTGGTTGCTCAAGGCATGATACAAAAACAATGCCCTGAAAATATAAAGTAAAACAAAGATAAAAACAGACTTTGATCGCGTGATTATGTAGATCTCTTATCAGAATTAAATTTAGTACCTACTTATATACATACACGTGTATTGTACATACAAAATATCTAAATGAAAACAACAATTAAAATGATTAATTAGTTAAAAATAAGAACCGAAATTAAGGGTGGAAATAAGCAAATTCAGGTGAGGCCCTACCATGATGTCTTCAAATCATCATTGTTAGAGAGAGACACCGTATAGTTCTATCTCTTTCTCACTCCTAATTCATGATAGTTTGAAAGCTGTCATTCGGTCTTGAATGATATAATACCAACTGATACTATACTATCGTAATACATATCAACAAATAATGGACACAATATGATCACATATCTTTCTAAGAACTTACCTACGTCGATAATTTAGATTATGTCTCTCTACCTATTCTACGTGGTGATTAAGCTATCTGTGGTGCTTTAAGGGGAGCCATAGGTGTGGGCACTGTTGTTGCGGATGCGACTGGCGGCCATGCTGAACGCGTCCCAGAGGTCCCATTTGGATGGTGCAGGAATATCGCACGATCTCCCACGAAGCGGTTCAACAAGGATTCCAAAGGTTTCAAAACCGAGGATTCTCCATAGACCCGCGTTGCATCACATGTAACTCGTGCAGGTATGTGTGCAAGGACTCGTGTCTCTAAATCCCACTGCAGCAAGCAGACTCGCCGCTACGCAAGAGTGCGTGATATAATCATTCCATTCGATGGCAATACTGCCTTCTAATATTATAATACCTCAAGGATATTTTTTTTTTGTGAGGTGGATGTATGAATGTGTATTATGTTACATTAAACAGATAATTAAAAGTCCTGCGCGACTTAATTTTAATTTCTACTGTGTCTTTACTGATGTGTCTTCTTTGTACTTGTTTCTCTATGTTTAAATGGTGTAATTGGCTTCGGCCGTTCTGTTTAAATTAAATAAATAAATTAATAAATAGACTTTCGTCTTAACGTCTATTTTTATACTCCTATATATATAATTTCCAGTGACAGGTTGTTTTAACCTAAATATACATACCAGCTGTCTAATTAGGCCCTAGGGATCTAGTTTCCTGGAACGTGTCACTCCATATTATCCCTTTGAAAACCACGAAACAACCCTCGTATATGTAGTTTTGACTTCGAGAAACAAACACGTTACTTTGTGCGTCAAAGTAAAAGGTTCTGCTAACAAGCAGACTGGAATAATTGGAAATAATTTACAACTTTAACATGTGTTGATTTGTACTTTTTAGTTGTATGTGTCAGACCTTTTTGCCTGCCAATTAGGGCTGATATATTTCTGTTCATCATTCTTTTTACCTCAAAATGAAAAAAAAAACGGAACCCTTATAGTATCACTTTGTTGTCTGTCTGTCTGTATAGTTAGACAGTTTTTAACACATTTTTTTTTATAATTTGTAAGTTTCCTATTAACTTCTACCACTTTGTGCGGAAGGGCGTGTCAAACTTTTATTGACTAAAACCTACTTCCTGTTTCTTTTAGTAAAAGTACATAATTGAAAAAACACATTGACTCTTACTTCAAACCCGCCACTTCAAGCATGATATGCCTTAACCACTAAACCGTCACAACACACAGATCTTTATATCATCTTAATATATATAAATCTCGTGTCCCAATGTTTGTCCTCAATGGACTCCTAAACCACTTAACCGATTATAATAAAATTCGCACACCATGTGCAGTTCGATCCAACTTGAGAGATAGGATAGTTTAAATCTAAAAAAAAAAAAGTTGGGTAAAGTAGGGTAGTGTAGGGTAGTGTAGTGTAGGGTAGTGTAAGGTAGTGTAGGGTAGTGTAGGGCAGTGTAGGGTAGGGTAGTGTAGGGTAGTGTAGTGTAGCGTAGTGTAGTGTAGCGTAGTGTAGGGTAGTGTAGGGTAGTGTAGGGTAGTGTAGGGTAGTGTAGTGTAGTGTAGGGTAGTGTAGGGTAGTGTAGTGTAGCGTAGTGTAGTGTAGGGTACTGTAGGGTAGTGTAGGGTAGGTAGGGTAGTGTAGGGAAGGTAGGGTAGGGTAGCGTAGGATATGTAGGGTAGTCATTTGACGGGAAAAATTCCAAAAATAAATAATTGTCTACCCCATGCGAAGCCGGGACGGGCTGCTAGTCAACTATAATTAATTAATGTTTACGTGTTCACGTGACGCGGATACCTTCGTATCCCCCTCACGTATGACAAGCTGTGACAATTACAAAGCGCAGGACGATCTATCAGACATAAACAAGTACTAATGTGCGTTGTACGCGCCCAACGGTAATTTTCAGCAGAATGATCGATAATTTAGCACCGGGACCCCGATCCCGAATTTAGTCATCCTTAATTTTTAACCGAGGAGCGATATGAAAGAAAAGGAAGTTTTTTTTACAACTTTTTAATACAACGCCATTTATTAAGCTAAGCAGAGCTTGTGTTATGGGTACTAGATAACTGATAAACATACTTATATATTTCTAAATACATACATATTATAGATAAATTAGGTACATTTATGTATTTTCAATGTGTCAATTGTGGACTACAGTCGGAATTTTAATTCGATTCCAGATTTGACAATTTCAGTGTTACTACGTTATGACAAGTACTAAATAGTGACGTTGCGAAATTATTCGTTATGGAAATGGAATATTTTCGGATCGATTCTTCTCGTTTATAATTTTACTCTCGTAAACTAAGTATATCAGGAAATTAAATATTTCTGAACCGATAATTTAGTTTTGACGATTAATTAACGATCTGAGAGTTTTCTTTTATAATTGTGTGTGAAATAAATAAAAAAATGTGATGATGAAGGAACATGAGCTACATGCCCCTTTACCTGCGCCCATATCAATTCGATAGGGTTTAGCTCGCAATGGTAAGGGGGCAGTCTTAAAACCGTGATCCCATGTTGTACTGCCATTTCGTCTACGGCAGCGATTACTAATTAATAAATAATTATTATGAATAATTATGTATTTATTTAAATAAAAATCAATAATTTAGTCTTTAATTGGCACACTGATTGTTTATCGATTTTTGTGTTCATCACTACACCATTATATGTGGTATCATTATTTCACAAAATGACAGTAGCTAATGTCAAATCTGGAATCGAATTAAAATTCTGACTGTAAGTCTGATTTTTTTATTGAAAGATTTTACTCCCGAATAGGTCCCATAAAAATAATATTATGATCTGATGATGAACTACAAACCACAACTAAAAAGTGTAAAATTTAATTCTTTTTACAAAATAAATACAACCAACTTCAGAGTTAAAAAAAACACACCAAAAAGTAGAAAATAACTAATTTTGGAACTCTGTGTTAAATATCGAAATGACAAAACTACGAGTATTATTGAATCACCGACTTCCAAAGTTTTTCACAAATAAAGTCTTTTTAGTTGATATGAAATACTGTGAGGAATATACGCTCTTAGGTGACGGCAGTGAGTGGTTTTGAAGGCACTTTCGAGAACCGAGCAAATGTGTGACATAGCTAAACCAAGTTAGCGGTTTTTACTGGAAACGGTCTCAACTCGTCGAATTCCTGATTAAATATATGCGAGTCGGTTTGACCCAGGTTAGGGACCGTTTCGTTTTAGATATTTGGAATATTTTGAGGCGTTAAACCTTAAATAACTTTAGGTACAAGTTGCTGTGGTTTATTAGTAGTTGTTGGTTGTGAATAGTTGGACGTAATGCCTATTAGTCCACGGACGCGTGACTTCATAGACGTGGTTTTTCGGCTTATATACGCTATATATCGCTATATTTGCGCTTATATATCGGGCAGCAGCCCACCGGACATAACACCTGTCCGGTCGGAGGATCCTCCCTTTTCAACGGAGGAATGTGGGACTTCACTCTCTGTTCCACCTTGTCCAAAGTTTCATACCCGTCTTTAGTTATTACTCCAGACTTGTAGGTCGTAGCGTGAAGTTATATAACTATCTTCGATAGATAGGATATCCACATCTGAAAGATTTTTTTAGGGTTCCGTAGCCAATTGGCAAAAGCGGAACCCTTATAGTTTCGCCATGTCTGTCCGTCCGTCCTCGCTTAATCTCTGTGACCGTTAGCTCTAGAAAGCAAAAGAAATTTAGTACCAATATGTATGTCAATCACGTCGACAAAGTGCAGAAATAAAAATTGGAAAAAATGTTTTATTAGGGTAGCCCCCCTACATGCAATGTAAAAAGCGATTTTTTTTTAAATTTTAACCCTAACGTTTGGTATATTTTTGGATAGGTATTCAAAAATGAATAGGGGTTTACTAAAATCATTTTCTGATAATATCAATAATTTCGGAAATAATTGCTCCCAAAGGTAAAAACAATGCGCCCCCCCCCCTCTAACTTTTGAACCATAAGTTTAGAAAATATGAGAAAAATCTGAAAAGTAAAGCTTTATAAAGACTTTCTAGGAAAATTATTTTGAACTTGATGGGACGAACAGTTTTTGAAAAATTGGGGACACTTAGTTTGACGGACGGGAAACTACGGAACCCTACCCTGGGCGTAGCCCGACACGCTCTTGGCCGGTTTTTTTTATTTCGAAACAGTAGATTCTTAAATAAGCTCGTTCAAAGAAATAAAATAATTCTAAAGCTTTGGTATAGATAGTACAGACTAGTTAATGATCAAAATAAAATCGCACCCAAAAGTAAATTGACGCAAACGGCCAATAAATTTAGTAAAACTAGTTAGCAGGTGTAAATGAATAGCGTTTCACCTTTTAAGTGTCAAATTTTTAATTAGCGTTGTTTGGCCCGAAAGGAAGGTTAGCGTAATACAAACAGTTCATCGGCCTGCCGATAAAATTAATGTATTACTTAAAAGCCCATTTAATTTTCTATCAGTGGTTTCAATAACAATGTCGCATATTATAGATAGCGTATAAAAATAATCAGTTGTTCTCTACATTTCTGATCGCTTATTTCGTCAAAATGTATAGAACAGCTGATTTTTTTCTCGATTTCAGACTTGGTCCCATAGTAAAAGTTGTTCATAATGATGAGTACAATGATCCCCCAAGAGGATGTGCGTTAATTATGTTACATGTATATACTCGTATAATAGCGTAGCGCCCGCGTGAAAGTGGAAAAGATAATATAAATTATCCTATTCTTGTAAAAAAATCTCCCATATGCCCTGCGGGAACATTTAAAAGAGTTATGGAGGTATTCGTAACGGGGTGAAAAGTCTTACATACTTTTGTTGTTAAACACTTAGGAGGGTAATCCGACCAGACGGATTTTTTGTCTGGTCCTGGGTGACTGCTTGGGAAATTATTTCGGACTGTTGTATGCATTCAAATCGCACGGAAATCTCTAAATGTGCGATGCAGGATTTCTCAGTTTAGTTTTTATATGGCGCGATAGATATCACAACAGAGTTATAGCAGCCCTGGTACACAAAAAGAAATTAAAGGATATTTTTTTAGGTGAAAAATCGTCAATGTCTTTTGTCTTTCTAGGCGGAGCGTGTCAGACTTTTACTGACTAAAACCGGAGTGGGTTTCATCTTGTTTCATCTTTGCCTTCGTTCCAGGGACCTGGGGTTTTCTTTCGTTAAACCCAGGGTCCCAGTAAGACCATGCTGAGCCCCTACAGTTTTCTGACATCTTTTTGAGGCGCACGTGGAACAATACGCACAGTTGACGACATGGGCTTGGTCCGGACTGTTACCGAACATCCGAACGACAAGCTATCCATTGCTCGCCGTCCACAAGCCTGCGCCTATGGTGGCTGGGCCGGGATTCCGACGAAGGGTCGGGTGCGAGGAGCAAGCCCAAGAATTATAAACATAAATATAATAAAACAGTTATTAGAGGACTACAGGCCTTAAAGCACTTATACTACAGAAAGAGCATGCACAATACTGGCAAATGTGAAACAATTTTAGTTATATACCCGGTCACCGGTCAGGCCACCTGGCCGCATAAATCCTAAGTTTTCCCGCGCTTTTCCCGCATTCACTAAAACGACGATATCTCAGAAAATACACGTCCAAGCTCAACGAACCTTATGTTACTGAAATTGTTATGAAATAAGCTATCCGATTACGTTATTAAGTAGGGTTTTTTGTAGATTTACCTAATAATGTATTATAAATTGAAACTTGAAGGTAGCTTGATGGACTATTTCCCAGATTTCTCAGTTTTGTATACAAAAGATGATTTCCTATCTCAAAATAGGCACTCGTGTGTCGAATTTCATTCGAATCCAGTGCTAGCGGCTTCGCCCGCGTAAAAGTAGGTTTCTCCATATAAAGGACCCCGGTTCCATCAAATTGAATTGTGAATTTTGAAAAGTTCTCTTCTTAGTGCTCGCCTACGATATGAAAGTATACCTTGAACAAAATTTCATATTCTTAGTCCCAGTAGTTTTAGCTGTGCGTTGATATATCAGTCAGTCGGTTTTTGAACTCCTTTTATATACTCGTATAAGTGTATAATTTACTGTCATATAGAATGGCAAAAGACGCCGACCCCAATATAGTTGGGAAAAAGGCTAGGCAGATAGAATGGCAAAATTAGTTTAGGTTTTCCTTTTAAATATCACAAGAATTACCAGACAAGATTGTTTAGAAGGATTTTTTCGGGTAAAGATCAGTGGTTTATTCGCAAATTGATTCGTAGTATATACCTAGTCTATAATATTGATGTTATTTTTTTTAGTATAGTTTTTTAATTCAAGTGCCAAATGGACAGTGTAAGCAATGCAAAAAACATGCGCGATCTCGGTGAAATAGAGCTGAAAAGTTTAATGTTATTAGAACTACCTCATTCAATATTGCCGAGGAAACTAATTCGATCCATTTTCTGCTAAATACCACCTGAAGAAAAATTAGATACTATTTGTTACATTCTAATTGAAAACAAGGGTACTGTATTCTGTAATCAAAAAACTAAATATAGGCACATTCTAAACTTGACACGAACTATATGCGATTCATTTCTTTATTACAATTATTTCTCAATTTTTTATTGCACCTCCCACTAATCTTCTCTGCATCACCCAAAGGTTGACTGGTAGAAAATGCCTAAGGCATTAAGTCCGCCTTTGTACCTTTTTGTGCATAAAGTATAAATAAATAAACGTGCGAAGCCAACAAAAAAATAAAGAATTTTAAGGAATGAAGAGAAACGATTTTTTTTTATAAAGTTGAAATCTATATTTTGCAGTGAACTTAAGCTTCAAAAAATAGACAACGAAAAAGCAGGCAGACCTTTCACCATCGTGTATTTCAGAACTTTTTGTACCTTAGGTATTTAAATTGTCTAGACAGAAGCCAATCATTTCATGGCCTTTACGAATTTTGTTTTCGGTGATTGTTAAAGTTTGTTGATACATAAATATGGGCATATTTATCATTGTTCTAAATTATGAATAGTGTAATCTCTGTCAGTCTTAGTTTGTCTACTGAAACTACGTGGTTTATCTTTACTGCTTCCATTATTTCAGTCAAAAAACTCTACTGCAAAACGTAGGCCTTTCCATATATGTAGTAGCCATATGAAGTAATAATACACTCTTACTGCTCTCATCAGATCATTGGTCCAGATTGTAGGTGTTCCAAAACCTACTGGCTACATCAACTGTTCTAGGAGCCTAGCTTGACAGGTAGTGCTTTTGAGCATCAGAGCTCAAAAGCACTACCTGAAGTTGGTCCGAGATTTCTATCTTTGAATTTTCACAAATATTGGATAGGATTTAAATTATACTTAGTGCAAAGCCACTCTAAGAGTTAATAACAGCTTGTTTTGTGCACTAAAGCGCTCGAATGTAATCCAGTGTCCAAACAGTGGTCACTTGGGTGGGAACATGCGGATTGTAAAGCAAGCCAACCATAGTGTTGATTGTTGGTTTATCGGATCGTTGGACTACATCTACTGTCTACACGGATGTAATCCAGCGTCAACAGAGGTGACCTTGTTTGTTTTACAGCCGAAACCAATAACCTCATATATCACTCTATCACATATTGGAGATAGAAAAACAAATGAAACAACAGAAAACATGTATAATTTTTGTATTGTATCATTTGTTTTACTAACTCCAGTATGCCTTATATTATTGGGTTCGGCGGTTAATCCGTGTAGAAAGCAGATCAAATCCATAACCTCCAACGTTTTTGGATGGCGAACGCGTATTTCAACCGCAGTTTCGTCAACAATCATATAAACCATGGTGACAACACTGGATTTCATTTATGTGGCCATAATTTTAGTCACAATATCAGGACTCTTGGGGGAGGCCTATGTCCAGCAGTGGACGTATTTCGGCTGAGATGATGATGATGATGATGATGATGATGATCAGGACTCTTTAGTGGTACGTCATGGGCATATTATTTGCCACGTTCTCCAGCAAAGGTTTAGCAGTCTTGTTCTATAACCAGCCGGTTTTCTGAAGATGTGCAAAAACGTTTCGGAACTATCTGAAAATGTTTTGACATCTATACTCCACATTTTTATACCAAAAACTTAGGATTTTTTTTTTTCATTTTAACCCTCTAATCTAACGATGGATGGCTCATTTAATCGAGGGAGGTCATAGGCAATATAACAACGCGCTACTACCTGTAGGAACGGAGCAGTAACCAAAGAACTTGGTGAAATTAAGGGGGACCACTAATTCAAAAATAAAAGTTATTTTACGAAATAAAAATGTACATACATCCTCACAAATAAGTATTTAACAAATTATGCTATACAAACAAGTAATTTACTAAACAAAAAATTAAAATAAAAGCAAAATATTGTAACTTCTAAAGCACAAAATTCAGAGGTTTATTCTCAAATCATGACAGTAACATAGCCTCGTACCGTATAGGAACACCTACAAGTTACTACGACGGCTACGCTGCTCCAGTCCCAAGGGAAATAATGTAAAGACCTTCTCGAGGAGAGGAACAGAAGCCGTCATCGCAAATGTGGAGATAGTTATACATACGGTTAGTTTTACTACAGGCCTCGGTGGACCCAGTTTGACGTAAGTGAATACTTAGAGTTATAGAGCTTACTTGTGCATATCTAGTGTATATGAACATGCTCGGGGTATACTAATACTAATTATATTTTATTTATTTACGTATTAAAAAAAAGGAAAAATAAACACTGACTTACTCTGTAAGACGTAGACTTAGAGGCGGGATTACTTGGAAAAGTTACAGACTGTGGTCCTGAAACAAAGGTATGTAACTAAGTAATACATAGCACGTAGCCTTTGTGTACCACAACTACGAAATCCTGCATCACGCAATTAGAGTTCTCCGCGTGATCCAACAAAAACATTTTTTTTTAATTGTTATAAAATAGTGCTTGACTGCGATCCCACCTGATGGTAAGCAGTGATGCAATCGTTGATGGTGAGGCGCAGTAGCTTATCAAGAGCCTATTTACTCTAGCCTTGAAGACACCTAAATTATAATTGGACGGGAAAACCGTAGCAGGCAAACATTGGTCTAGTCGTCTCTGACTAGTTGAAAAGGGAGGATACTCATCCTCCCTTTTCAATTAAAGTTTATGGGACTTTACACTCTATTCTGAACAGCCCCCATAGGTAATCGAAACAGCAGCAGCATCACCAGTCTGATACTTCCTTTCGCTCCAACCAGAGCTAGGAAAATCGATGATTACCTACCTAAAAAAACTCAATGACCTAAGGCCTGCAAAAACACGTCAATGTATATGAAAATTTTATGGCCATCACATGGCTTGTTCGAAACAATCCCGATCAAAGTTCTTTCAAAGTAAATAAACAAAGATAGCTAAACTTTGCGCGTTTAATTGTTTTTTTTTTATGATCATATAAGTAGTTAGCAGATTTGTTTTTCTTTTTTAGGGTTAGGTATGATACAACTTCGATAATATTTCTTTATACCACCTGTTTGATAATGCTCTTTTATGTCTTTTATTTATCTTACAAAAGTTGTAAAAAGTATCCAAAACGGGGATCAAACTGCTTTGGTCTTTGGTGGTAAATTCGTCACTTCACTAAGGTTTATATATATTATTAACTCCCACTCTCGCAGGGCTCGGGAGTTAATTATATAACAACCTTCTTTTCATTTGCAATTCAACATGCCGCCTGCAACTTAGCCCCATAGCGCACTAGCGGCCAGCGGCCAGCGGCCAGGACGCGGCGGCCATCGAGATACATACATTAGTATGAAACCGCCATAGAGCGCGCGCACCTGTGGCCGCTGGCCGCGTGCGGACAGGAGCGCGCGCTCTATGGCGATTTCATTTGTTTCTCCTGGCCGCCTGCGGCCATGGCCTCTAGTGCGCGCCTAGCCTTAAAGACACTGCTTTATCCCCTAGTCATATTTTAATATTTATGTCCTATGAGCACTTTGCTTTTTTCCTTGCTAGTCACGAAAATATCGGCGTAAGTTTATTTTATGATTATTTTGGCTTAATATTAGAAGCTACTAAATTAATAAAAACGAATTACTTGTATGGAAAATATTAGGAGAAGGACACAGGTTGACTTGGATGAATTTACGTTTTTAAAACGTTTTAAATCCTAAATTAATGTTATAAAAGTCATAATTTCCTACCGTTTGATCTGAAAAGAAAAAATAACTTTTATTCTGAGTTAAAAATCGACATAGCTACCTGTGTATTTTCCCAGTCTTTACCTATTCATATTATTATTAAACAATGCTTATAATTTAGATTGCAGAGAAAATGTTAATGAGGCAGTAAGTGAAACACAATATAGTTGTATATACAAAACTTAACAAACGAAACACCTACGGAACCCTGTAGAAACAAACTCCGCTTCTAACTACCATTAACAGTAAATTTCACACATCTCTTTGATGTTCAACTCGACACTCCACTTCACTACTAGGCACGTATTAATACCTCTTTACAAAAATGTAATTTATAAACAGCGCTAGATTTTATGTGGATTCTGAATAATGGTCGTTGGACGTGTTAGTTTTTGAGGTTCTTGATAATAAAATACCGTCTGCCGGCGCCTCGTAATTGCCTTGAACCATGGCTTGAACTAGGACCAGGTGCGAATTTCGTCACTGCCGATTGCCTCCACGAGGATACGGCGGTGCTCCGCCCAAGCGGGGCACACCCCCATTATTTGCTCCACCGTGTCGTCTGGACGGTTTACGCAATGGTGATACCAGGGAGTTTTTTTTCCAGGCACTTGAATGCCAAATAGGTAACCCCTGAACTTGCTATGTACTGTGAGGACTTGGGTCGTAAAATATTATAATACCTACCAAACGAGGCCTTGAGGAAAAAACAACTTCAAGTTCTAGGTCACATTTTGTCTTCGATGTTTCCCCACCCCTCTTCTCTCCCATCGCAATGGCTTCCGATGGCTTGACTAGGCAAAATTTTCAGTCTTCTTCCTCAGTGCCCAGTTTGGTATAGTCTAACCAGGACATGTTCCAGGAGGAAAATGAGGAAGCCGTAGCGACTTTGCAGCCACTCCTTATAGAGGGGTCAATCCTTTATGATTGTTACTTGTATTTATTAATTGCATTTTTCCGGAAGACGTAGCTTTGGAAGGCCTTCCACAAGGTGGACCGACGACCTGGCGAGGGTTGCGGGAATCCGATGGATGCGAGACGCACAGGATCGGTCGCTGTGGCGACGCTTGGGGAGGGTTATGTCCAGCAGTGGACGTCTTTCGGCTGAAATGATGATGATGATGATGATTTTTCCGATTTTGGTTATAATAGAGTAAAATGCATACATTTCTTTTTAACTTGACTTTATAACACTAATAAGTTTCATGTGAGACCTCGCCTAGAAAAGAAAGTATTTAAAAATTCCTTTTTGTATAGGTAAACTGTGATGAAAAAAAAAATGTTCTAACATTACACCACCCAGCCTTAGATTTTTTCTTAATAAATTAATTCTTTGTTCTTATTTTGTCTTATTCTTAATTCAAAACTTTATTAGTTCAAATCTTATTAGGTAGACTTTTTTTCTGAGGTAAGTAGGGATACAGAATTTAATATAGAATGTACAAAGCCCGTTTTGTGCTTACTCAAGTTGTGCTTTCCCGAGAATTTTCCTTTTAATTAAAACCTTCACTTTCAAATAGTTTTAACATAGCTTGCCTAGTCCAACTGAGAAATGTAGAGAAAATGATCCTATCCGTCTCTATTTAGTAAGTACCTATTCACAAATATCTGTCATTCGTCTTTGCTCCTCCTAATATACACGAAGAAATTTTGTAAGGATTTCGTCTGAGAAATTTGCTTGGCACTTACCGTTTGTCGTTAATGTCTTCAGTAAACTTTGTTTCTTTGGATTTTTTTGGCGTTTGGACTGAAATATCATAATGCAGAATTTGGGAATATTTCAATAAAGAAAAAACTGCTAAAAAAAATGATTGGTTTTTAATAATGTTCGCTGACCAAAAATAATATTCCACAAGTTTCACTAAACGCCATCTAGTCCCAAACTAATCATAGCTTGTGCTATAAAAGCTAGAAGATCATTAAACACTTATAAATTTTATAGAGAAAACATTTTTCAGACACATTATAGGTCAGGCGCCAGAAAGTAGAAGTTAATTTTTTTTTAGTTTTTCTCTGCATCACCTGAAGGTTGACTGTAAATAATACCTAAGGCATTAAGTCAGCGTCACCTATGGCCGCTGGCCGCGTGCGGCCAGGTGCGCGCGCTCTATAGCGGTTTCATACTAATGTATGTATCTCGTTGGCCGCTGCAGACTGGCCGCTAGTCCGCTATTGCTCTAAGTCCGCTTATGTACTTTTGTATGCATAAAGTATTTTATAAATATAGTCTAACAATCAATCTATCTATCTTAATATATATAAATCTCGTGTCCCAATGTTTATCCTCAATGGACTCCTAAACTCTCGTGTCCCAATGTTTATCCTCAATGGACTCCTAAACCACTTAACCGATTATAATAAAATTCGCACACCATGTGCAGTTCGATCCAACTTGAGAGATCATCATCATCTCAGCCGAAAGACGTCCACTGCTGGACATAGGCCTCCCCCAAGCGTCGCCACAGCGACCGGTCCTGCGCGTCTCGCATCCATCGGATTCCCGCGACCCTCGCCAGGTCGTCGGTCCACCTTGAGAGATAGGATAGTTTAAATCTAAAAAAAAAAAAAAAAGTTAGGTAAAGTAGGGTTGTGTAGGGTAGTGTAGGGTAGTGTAGTGTAGGGTAGTGTAGGGTAGTGTAGGGTAGTGTAGGGTAGTGTAGGTTAGTGTAGGGTAGTGTAGGGTAGTGTAAGGTAGTGTAGGGTAGTGTAGGATATGTAGGGTAGTCATTTGACGGGAAAAATTCCAAAAATAAATAATTGTCTACCCCGTGCGAAGCCGGGACGGGCTGCTAGTATATTATAAGCAGTACCATGTTGTCCAGTAGTAACTTGGTTGTAGAGTTCTGGTAGGCAGTCGTAAAATACAGGTATTCAGCCGTATCTGGGTAGACTGGAAACCGACCCCAAGCTAGTTGGGAAAAGGCCAGGGAAATAATTTATTGAGTAACAAAACAAAAAAAATATTTACCTACCAACCTTATCAAATAAAATTCTGTGCGTCTAATGAAGCGTGACCTGGATTTTTTTTTAAATTTAATTGGCAACATTATTCAGCCGCAATTGTAGGAAATAAAAAAAATTGTGAAGTATGAAGACATGATTCTCCTACTAGTTACTAATACTACATACATTTTTTTTTGGATTTAACCTCTTTTTCTCAGGTCGCGCTTTCATAAGACGGACTATAGTAACAAATCTAGGATGAAAGTTTACGTGATTTTTTCCTTTTTCAGAGAAAAGACAGTTAGTCATTGTTTTTCTTATTCAAGCAATCACTTATTCTGTTTTATTTTACAAGAAAGCAAGACTACTGCGGACTTATCTATGGTAATAAAATTTTACAGCATTTTCTGCTGAAGGACTCAGAATAATCTTGCACAGTTCAAGGTAATGAAGGACACGGATATTCAGGATTGCCCCTAAGGCTACCCACTGACCGGTATTTAAATCTGAAAGCATGCTTCAAAAATAAGTTTCAATTTTTAATGACCCTTTTTGAGTACCTAACATCTCTTTTTGATTGAAAGTGCGACAAGTACCAAGCAGTCAGCGAGTGTATATTTTGTTTTATTTTCGTTGTTTTTATGGCCTCGTACGATTTCTGCTATCAGCCAGGGTCAAATTTAAAAATGATTTAGTGATTGATATTGCATATACTTTTTTAATACAGTTGCTCAAAAAGAGGCGTATTGCAGGGACGATTAGCGTTCGGGAAGTGGGCTATTACACACTCGTGCTTTTTCTTTACCATTCCCGAACTCGTGCTTTTTCTTTCCCAACTGTCAAAATAATGTCTATTAAAAAGAAAAAATCAACCACGAAGTTTTTACTAAAAAAGTTGTTAGTGCAAATATTTCTAAAAAGAATCTACTAATTTGTTTCAATATCAGATTTAATGATTTGATTCAATAAGTTAGGCTAGGTTTCATTTCATATCATTAAATTTCATTTCATATCAATAAAAAAATGTACTGAAGACTTGGCTGTATGGGGCATAGTTCCCTTTGTCTACCCAGAATGGGTGAAGAAAAAAAAAACTGCTTGTATTTTTTTACGGTTGGCGCCATTTTGATTAGTCAGTTGGGTTTATTGTGTTTTTATTATTTTATCAAACTACTTCATTTTTTCGCAACTGTATTAAAAATAGTTGTTCAGTACACGTGCGGAACCGTCATTGCAACTTGTTCCGACTGTCAACCCTCACCTTCGGCTGCGCCTCCCCGCTTGGGCGGGGCACCGCCGTGTCCTTGTGGAGACTATCGGGAGCGGCGACCTCTCGCGCCGGGCCCTGGTTCAGGCCATGGTCCGGAGCGAGGAGGGTTGGCATGCGGTCGCCTCCTTCTGCGAAGCAGTAATGCTCGTGAAGGAGGCTGCTGACCGCGAGTGCGTGAGGGAACGGTCCTCACGCCGCCGCCGCCGAGATCCCGATCCCGATTTCCGACCACCGTAGGCGCGGGTTCGCGGACGGCGAGCACTGGGTAGCTCACTGTCCGGCAGTCTGGAAATAATCTGGACCGAGCCCAGTCGTCAACGGCGCGTTCTGTTCCACGCGCGCCTCAAGGAGATGTCAGCAAACTGTAGGGGCCCGGTGGGGCCGAAGCCTCTGGGGGGAACATGTGGTATTCCTAACGGTTGATACCGAGTCCCCCCCAGAACGAAGGCAACGAAGGAACGGGGTAGGGGTTTAGTCAGTAAGAGTCTGACACGCCCTCCCGCTCCGCCCAAGAGCGGGGGAAGTCATTCTGATGATTCCCCTACCAGAAAAAAAAAAAAAAAAACCTTCGGCTGCACCTCGGCTCGGGTTAACATTTGTCGAAACTCTTTGCAATGACAGGCTTTCCGCACTTGTAATGAAATATACTATTTAAATTCAATTCAACCCTCATTGCAAAATTACATGTTTTGAAAAGTCTTAAAAATTGTTTATTATGTGAGCCAAATAAAAATACAAAGGACAATAATTAAGTAAGTAACTAAGTAAATGCCAAAATAAATCATTAAAGATATCATTAAACAATAAGGTTTGTATTTTCTATAAAAACGTTTAACAATAAATAAAAAGAAATCGCTATGCACAAATAAAAATAACACAACAAACACGAATTAAATGCGATTCAATCTGTCAAGTGCCATTTAAAATTGAACTGTCACTGAGCGAAGTACAAAACACAACTTACTACAGTGATTCATCGTACTCTGTAACCTGATTCACATAAAACCAAACAAGTTAAATATCGTTGAAGTTTTAGACCAATAGCGCACTAGCGGCCAGCGGCCACCGACCAGGTCGCGGCGCGCGCACCTGTGGCCGCTGGCCGCATGCGGATAAGTGCGCGCGCTCTATGGCGGTTTCATACTAATGTATGTATCTCGATGACCGCCGCGACCTGGCTGCTAGTGCGCGCCCGGCCTTATGGTCGTATAAACGAAGTTCCACCCAAAATCGGTACTCACGTGTTCCTTGAACGGAATTCGATACAACGATGAAACTAAACTACTCGTATCTATCAACGGTTTATTGCCAGTTACATTATAGGATAATGATTGACATAGCTGAATACGCGTCAACGACACTTCCATCGAACGACGCGACTTTAAAATCGGGATTCGATCGTCAACGACATTTCGACGAAACGATGAAACTAAACGATCTATCAACGGCTTATTGCCAGTTACATCATTATCTATTCCACCAGGTTACTGCTTGACATAGCTGAATACGCGTCAACGACACTTCGATCAAACGACTTTAAAATCGGTGTTGTTCAAGTTCGGTCGATAGAGGTGAATACGATAATGGTCTAAACGACCAAGTCGCTACGATATCGTAGCGGTTTTGATTTCGTGAATTGAGCTACTAGTAGCTTCCTCGGTATCACGATCCGGAACGGAAAGCATTGATCTCCTCGTCAAGAGTTCTCAGGGCAAAGTGATGTTTGCTATCGAATTCATTCGAGGTTACGATATTGTTACCGACTTCAAGTATGCACTTAGGAGGTTTTTGTGTGTGTGTTTTAGTATCTATAGCTAGAAAGAAAATATATTTATTATATATTTTCTTTGAAATATTGGCCACACATTTTTGTTTTTTGTTACAATTGTTGACGTAGTAAGAAACTCTACAGTCCTGAGTATGGTGTTTCTCGTAGTTATATAGTTAAATAGTATATTATAAGTTAATTATAATTATCGTTATAATTATTGTAATGAGCTTTATTTTATGCTTATAGCATTTATACTATAACAGCAAAGAACAGCGTATAATATGAATAACCCGATTATTCATATTATCGTTAGAATAATTGTTATTTATTTATTTTGTTACGACAATAGGTACAAGGTATTTACAGTATAATAAAAACTAACTCTAAACTAATTAAAACTAACTTAAAACAAACTAAAATATGGCGTCAAAAAACTCCTCCACATCGCTGTCGACTGGTAAAGTGCCCAAAAGACTGGCAGCATTGCCACGCTGAATGGCAATGCTTATTTTCTGTCCAAAGTAAAAGCCAGCCTTTGGGTCGCTGCTTCCCTACGTCTAGGGGCTCCTTGTTGTTCTCCTCATCGCTGCCACTGTGGCGAAGTTGTCAACAGCCTCGGACACCACGGTCTATCATGCAGCCGAAGTGCGGGTCGTATAGCACGGCACGCGAATATCAACGACATAATCAGACGCGCTCTTGTCACCGTCGGCGTTCCAGCTGTATTAGAACCTCATGGCCTGGCACGCGACGATGGCAAGAGACCGGACGGTATGTCGTTATTCCCTTGGAAGATGGGTAGGCCTTTAGTATGGGATGCTACTTGTGTCGATACTCTTGCGCCATCCCATCTTCCAAGCTCGTCGTGTTGTGCTGGTTCCGCCGCTGCGGCTGCGGAGAACCTCAAGCGGCGGAAATATAATAACCTTGTGGGAAGTTATATTTTCGAACCGTTTGGGGTTGAAACTCTTGGTTCGTGGGGTCCGAGTGCTCACAAATTGTATAAAGATCTTTCGAAGCGCCTAGTTGACACTTCGCGTGACCCAAAGGCTGGCTTTTACTTTGGTTAGAATAATAGTAATCTGCGCAAACTTTTTGTTCTAGGGCCACAGTTATTTTATCAAAAAGAGTTACGGTGGCCCTCGAACAAAAAACCCGCGCTATTTTATTTATAACTCCTACTTTTTTAAATAATTTATTATGTTTCCTACTGCTAGGAAAGAAGATAGGTCAGGGTTAGGGCTCTTTGTCTAGGTAAATCCCTAGGCAGAGACGAGGTCGCCACACTACCTTCGCCACGCTTTTGTATTTTATAATTATCTTTTATTTTTATTTTTTTATACAGGGTGTTTGGTTTATCGTATGCCAAATTTAATATAGTCGACTGGAGGGGTCATCTGCTATCCTTTCAGACCCCTAAACACTACCCATGTGCAGTGGAATTTTTTTCATCGACTTTTTAAAGTTTTTTGAAAACACGACCCGATTGTTACGTTCAAATATAAATATAACAAAATGTATCAGACGTAGAGCCTCAATTTTAATTTTGTTTAGACGTATATTGTATAAAGGTACTTTTGAATACAAAATTAGTGATATCAGCTCACTAGATTTTTAAAAATTTAGTCACAAAGTTTCGGACTTAAATTATCGCTATTCGTGTTACAGCTATTTACATGGCTGTAAAAAAAGAACTAAAAGAGACTGGGATCTTCAAACTCTTTCAATAATTCTCTAGTCTATCCTCTTGCTATCGATGTGCCACATGCGATAAAAATCTTAACACAACTATGTGAAATTGCTACTTTTGTGAATCGAGTCGCAAAAAATTAACTTTAAAAATTGTGAATTGAAAAATTATTTTTCCTAAAATGATACCTGAAACACTTACTGAATCTGTTAATCCCTCCTAGAAGTTGAAATCTGTCTCGTATCTCACCTTTCGTTGGTTTTACTAGTAAGAAAAAAATAAAATTACATATTTACAATAATTTCATATTTTTTATAAATACTGCTCAAATTTTGACCTCTGTTACAAATGCAGGCCCGAAATTTGTTTTGTATTTAGACACACAGTTGTTGTACGAAGTCTTTTACCCGTCTTAATTGTATTGAAAGCCGTTCCAATGCTTTGAACTAGTACTTCCCTAGTTGGAACCACCGTGGCATATACCAGCTCTTTTGCAGGTACCCCAGACCCTTCGTACAAGTGTAGACCTAGAAAAACTGAGTGTCAAAATACGAAACAGGTGTCGGGCCTGCATTTGCAACAGAGGCCAAAAATTTGAGCAGTATTTGTAAAACTTATGAAATTATTGTAAAAAGATGTTCTTTTTTCTTTTATTTCAAGTAAAACCCACGAAAAGAAAGATACGAAGCAGGTTTTACTTTATATGAGTATGAGTGATTTAACAGATTAAATAGGCGTTCCAGGTACCATTTAAGCAAAAATAGTTTTTCAAATCATCATTTTGAATGTTAATTTTATGTGACTCGATTTGCAAAACTAGCGATTTCACATAGTTGTTATAAGATTTTTATGGTATGTGGCACATCACTAGCAAGAAGATAGATTAGAGAATTATTGAGAGAGTTTGAAGATCCTAGTCTCTTTTCGTTCTTTTTTTGCAGCCATGTAAATAGCTGTAACATGAACAGCTTTAATTTAAGTCCGAAACTTTGGGAATAAATTAAAAAAAAATCCACAGGACATGCGGAGTGTTTGGGGGTCTGAAAAGATAGCAGATGACCCCTCCAGTCGACCATATCAATTTGGCACACGATGAGCCAAACACCCTGTATAAACTACTTACTCGTATATTGGCGGATTTATTACTTTCTTAGGCTATTTAAAGTTATAATAAAAGTTAATTTTCAGTTTGTTACCTTGCTATATACAAAGCTTTAGATTTTCTAATCAGTAATGATGTTCATGTACTGAAACAGATCAGTAATCATGTAGTCGAAGCTCTATATAAAATCAATTATTTGTCACATTATATCGGACGTTTACTAAAAAAAGAAGGAAAAAAAAGAGGAAAATCGTCATTAATTTTGTCCGTAAAAGAATCAATCAAACATCATCTTTAGCCAAACAAAGAACAAAAACAATTTAACAACAAATCAAAATAAATTTTCCTTAAAAAACACGAAGCAGAAGTTTCCTTCTTTCTTAGAATCTGTATCAATCAATTACAACGATCCTTGAATTTATGATTAGTTTAGAAAGACAACCTCCATATATAAAAGCTTATTAAGAACCCTTTTCGCGATCAAACGATGTCATATTTGTCATATAAACGGTTCCGTAGATTGTTATTCTCGACGCATAAAGGAGGAAACTCATAACTCTCTTTTGATGCTGCGTAAACAGGTAATATACAACGTTTGTCTAATATTTTGATCAAATTTCTTCGTGAATCGATTTCCGTGTGCTTATGAGTGTTATATACGATTATATAGTATAGTTCATCTTTTAGTCTAGTGGTTAGTAGCCCTGACTGCTATGTTGGAGGTTGTGGGTCCGATTTTCATCCAAGATGAAGGTTCATGTGATGAGCGCAATCATTAGTTCTGTGTCTAGGTGCATTTTATTTATATTTTTGTTTTTAGAAATATAATAAGTATATTTTGTTGTTGCCTAATAAACCATACTGCCACTGTGTTTGGCAATTTTTCGTGTTGGTTAAAGTTTTCTTACGTATTTAGGGTAGTCAATAATTTGTTTTCCTCGGTATCGACCTTTTTTGCCAAAAATTGTTTGACAAATTTTCACTTGCCAACTAACATTTCACAGAATTTTATTTCGCCGAATAATCATTTGCCAACTTATCATATAATTTGGTTTTATTTTCTAACCTCACAGTTACCAACTGTACGTTTGGTTTGCTTTTCATAATTACTCTTTTTAAAATGCCAACTTTCAAGTACATAGTAGAATGTTTTAGTTTGTGTAATATTCATTTATTGTTTACCAAAATCTTTAATTTGACCCAACCTAACTTAATTGTTTCTTTTTATGAAAGCAATTCAATTCTGGTAAACTTTAAATAGAGAATCCCAGCAGCAAAAGTAAAGATTTCTAAAAGTTAATTATATTCATATTCATATTCATTTATTCATTTGTAGACATAGGTAACATTAGGTCTTAAATAACATTTTTGCCGCTATGTTAGCCAAAAACAGCATACAAATATATCAAATTGATTAATAAATTAGATTAATTAATTATTATTACAAGATGTCAATACAATTACAATTATCAATAGTTTCATTATCTACATATAAAATTATAAATTTGGAATGTCACAATATTAAATAAGCCCAATTTCATAATATAATCCACACACAATGTCAATACAGTTATAAATAATTACAACACATAAAATTATAAATTAGAAATGTCACAATATTAAACAATTAAAATGTCATATAATTCATACACAATGTCAAAGTTAAATTTAATAATTACAGCACATAAAATTGTAAATTTGAAATGTCACAATATTTATCAAGTACAAAATCCACTATTTATTTAGTCTTGTTTTATCTTCTAAGTATTCAGTGATACTGTAATAGGCCTTAGAAATCAACAACTTTTTTACAGTACTTTTAAAAACCTTTAGAGATTGTATCTGTAGCAGTTCGTTTGGCAAATTGTTATACAATCTTGGAGCCATGCAGAATACACTACTATTCAAAAAATGTGTTCGTTTGACATTACAAGGGAAACGTATGTGATTCTCATAGCGTGTACTTCTCATTTTTTCAAACAAATTAATATTATTCTTAACAAATACTAACACTTCATATATATAAATACATGGCACCGTCAAAATATTCAATTCAATGAAATATGGTTTACAACTGTCAGTCTTTTTCAATTTACAAATAGCCCTAATACACCTCTTTTGTGCTATTAATATCATTTCCTTGGAAGTTGAGTTGCCCCAAAAGATTATCCCGTACCGAAGAAGAGAAACAACATGTCCGTGGTATGCAGTCATAAGTGTTCTGACATTCGCAACTTTAGAGAGTTTGAACAGTGCATATGAGAATTGGTTAATTTTGGAGCTTATGTATTCACTGTGTGTTTGCCACTTTAAATTATTATCTATATGCAGTCCCAGAAACTTCGTGGATTGAACCTCTTGTATTTGCTGTCCTGAATAATTAATTAAAATGTTACATAATAATTCCTTTCTATTTTTGAATGTCATTAAATTAGTCTTAGTCAAATTTATTCGTAAGTTATTCATTGTCAACCAGTTAATAATAGTTATTAAGGTATTATTTATATCCTCTTCTAATAGGGTTTGGTTTTTGCCTTGGAAAAGGACTGTGCTATCATCAGCAAATAATATTGTCGGATGTTGGGTAACATTTGGAAAATCGTTGATATATATGATAAATAATAAAGGTCCTAAAACACTACCCTGAGGCACACCGACGTTTACTTTTCTAAATTTCGACATGTATTTTATCTCCTTTTTTTGCTTTTTACATATGGCTATATACTCATACACTATATACTCATCGTGCAACAATTTTTTTTCTGGGTTACGAAGCAATTATCTCCTAAACTCACGAGATCGAAAATCTGATGGATTATCTAATAGAGCGTGTTGTGTTTAATATTGAACACTAAAAGCTGATTTCTTTTTAAATTGATAATGACATGCCTCAAAGTATGCGAAATTTGATGAGATAAGTACCTGACTAAAACCTGACGCATTTAGCCAATAACAGGTGAAGATAAAGTTACTTGTGATTATGGTCACACTATACAATACTTGAATAAAGATGTGATTAGATGTGGGATAATTCATATAAAAAAATGCGAAACTTGAATTTAAATATCATCTTCGTCTTCATCATTTGAACCAAATGGACACGCGACGCGCAAGACCAGTCGTTATGGCGACACTAGCTAAAATATATGTACATAGAGTGTGTCTGATGAAAGAGCGACCTGGAGTTTTGTTTTTTAATTTCATTGGCAACATTATTCAGTCGCAATTGTAGGAAATAAAAAAATTGTGAAGTGTCAAGACATGATTCTCCTACTAGTTAGTAATACCACATACAACATTTTTGGATTTAACCTCTTTTTCTCAGGTCGCGCTTTCATTAGACGCACTATAATATATTATTTTGAAGATGGGACACCTAGTGACTTTATCCACTGTACAGATGAGCGAGAGGGCGTGACAGACTTTTACTGAATAAAACCACACTTAACACACATGTTGTCGAAACGGCCGTGGTCCTTATCGAACGGCGAGTTATTGATTGCTCGCCGTCCGCACCTATGATGGCCAGGAGTCAGATGGTATGGTTGCCCTGCAACTACGTTCTTGGAATAGACCAAGAAAGCGTAACCGAGGGAAAACCAAGGACCTCAAAATTATATGTCATAATTTTATAGCAATATTTCCCAAAATACACCGAAACCTTTAGTCATATTGTGGTCCTTCGTATTACCTACATCAAGCGTTTGTACATATTAGATGAAGTCCCTCAATTTGAAGCTTAACTTATGCATATACTTAAAACATGGTTTATGTGTAAACATTGTAAATTATGTATTTATGCTTTGTCTTTCAGGGTAGGTGTTGTAAAGGTAAATATTAAAATACAGCCGATTTTGTCTCCAAAAATGTATTATAAGATATATTAAAAATGCTGAAATAAGAAAAAACTTTGTATTTATTTATTTAAAATTCATGTACTATAGTTATATATTGTATGGATCAGAATGTTGGGCTGTGAAAAAGACGAATGAAAAAAGATTGCATGTAGTGGAGATGAGAATGTTGAGATGGATGTGTGGTGTGACGAGAAAAGATAAAACAAATAATGAGTATATTAGAGGAAGTTTGAAAGTGGCACCGGTGACTGAAAAGCTGAAAGGAAATCGTTTGTTTTGGTATGGTCATGTAAAGAGGAGGAATGAAACGCATGCTACTAAAGCAGTTATGAATTTACATGTGGAGGGATAGAGAGGAAGAGAGAGACGAAAGAAAAGATGGATTGTGTGAGGACTGATATGAAAGAAAAGGGAGCTGATGATAGCATGACGGGTGACAGGACAGAATGGAATAAAAAACATGTTGCGCCGACCCCAAATAGTATGGGATAAGGGCAGTAAGAAGAAGGAAAAGGAGTACTAGTGCTATATACGTTTCATTTGTTTCTTGGTATATTACATACAACGCATTTGCTACCAGTCAACCTTTGGGTCAAAAAAGGCTACACTATGGCAGAGGTGCGGGTGTGAGTTAATTAGATAGTAAAGAATGGCAAAAACAATTAAAATAAAATGAAGTTTGTATGTCTCTTGTATGTTTTTTTTTAACATTGCTAACCCGTTACATACTTTCCGAGATAGTAAGTATTTAGGCAATTTTAGAACAGTATCAAACTATAATAACCACGATATTTAAAGGTCATCTAATATTAACTGACATCTAACAACTAAACTATTATCATCGGGTCATTTCATTCAACTAGTTGATCAAAACCTCTGCCGGGTGCTTTGAAAGAGTCGCCATTCATTAATATGAACCCTTTCATGCCTCGTGGAATATCCTTGGAACAATCGTTTGGGTCAACGTCATTGTTGGTAACTCGGCAACGAAAACTAGTCCCGGAATATTGTCATAGTAACAAAGTGGAACGAAACAGGAAACGATCTTACACAATATTTGACCGTAATATTGATAAAATCGGTCAAACTAAAGATCAAGTCTAAAATAGTCTGCAAAGTGCTATAAAGGGATCAGTGTGGTATTTGTTGAATAATGTACTTTTGAAAGGATACTTAAAGTAGAATAGATCAACTTCTGCTCCTGTCTTACAAGCAATAAGGACATATTACGACAGAGCGGTCTACGATGGTAAAAGCAGCTACTCCTCAAAGGGGGGACCCACAGGAGTGGCAACATGACGTTCTCCTACTTTCCACATGACGCAGGTCTTCACCGGACAAAGCTCAGCGGATCCTGCATCGAATTCAGGCGGAAGAAACGCCTGGTTGGGTCATTGTGAGTTGTGTACCGCTTGGGCGGAGCACTGTCATGTCCTCGTGTATTTTTAAGTAGTAAATCAACCAATAACTTCTCTTGCTCTATCATATCATACTTTTACAGCCTAAACCCACTCTTATATTCTTCTTTGCTTACGTTCCAGGATCCCGGGTTTCTCTATCAGGTACCCCAGAAGACTTCAGTTTTGCTGACACTTCTTAGCAAAGCGGGTGATGTAACTCCTATTGACCGAGTGCCGATATTATTGTATTTTACGAGGATACCTACAGCTGTTTATTACTTCTAGGAAATAAAATAAATACGAAAGTGAAAACACAGTGTTCAAAGGACTTACATACAATCATATATGAACCTATAATCCGCCAGTAAGGTTATTTGAACGCAAACCAATTCATACATGTTTACAATTTAAAAACAACATTCACTTCCAACTTTAAAAAATTGCTGATAAATTTTGACTTCAGGTAGGTAATATTGGAAACTTTTGAAATGAATTTTAAAGTAAAAATCTGAAAATCAAAGCGAATTATTGAGGCAGCTTAATTTTACTTTTTCGAATACGTCGAACCGTTACCGTAGTGGCAAATAAGCTCTTTTGATGATTGCTTTCAACAAGTTATGTTGCATATCAAACAAATAAAATATTGATATGTTTCTGTAAATACCTGAACTGCAGTGAATCTATTATGTTTTAATATTTAATAAGTTTTCGCTTGATCGCTATTTCACCTGACAGACGATGCGGTCGACAATGGAGCGCGCGACGAAGTGGTGGACGATGGAGCGCGGTTACCTTACCAAGAAGTAACTTTTTTTTTTACTCACTCAGAAACTTATTCACTCTTGACATAAAGATACCAGGTTGTAGCCATCAGGAAACACAGGCTCAGGCAGAGAATTCCACTCCTTAGCTTTACGCACAATGAATGTGTTTCCAAAAGGTACATGTAAGGTAGGAAGGAAATAGGTATGACACAGACATGTGACTATTTCTGGCTTTTCAGCTCGATTGTTTTGACTTTTATTCGAGTCCAACTTGGTCTGTTATTGCGACTGGCGCATAGCACATTCATTCGCGAGTTGTTCCTCGACGGTTTAGAGTTTTAACTGATTCGAACAACCGAAAATTAGCGGTCGATTCCCTTAACTCGAAACAATATTTTTCGATTGAAAATGTTAAGTCCATGGTTGAGTCTATAACGACTTCTTTAGTTTGTTAAAACAGATCGGAATCGTCTATTGCTACGACAGTATCCACACAAAATATAGTAAATATCATCATTATCATCATCATCTTAGCCGAAAGACGTCCACTGCTGGACATAGGCCTCCCCCAAGCGTCGCCACAGCGACCGGTCCTGAGCGTCTCGCATACATCGGATTTCCGCGACCCTCGCCAGATCGTCGGGCCAGCTTGTGGGAGGCCTTCCAATCCAACGCTGCGTCTTCCGGTACGTAGTAGGTATAGTAAGTGTAGTTCCACTTAAAACCTGCAACATCATGTATCTAACACACTAAAACGGTAGGCTTTTAGATCACATTCAGAGCATCAATTCCGATTCTCTGTATATAATCTTTGGTAGAATCGTGACACTCGGTAGTTTGTGGTCTTAATTAAATCTTCGAAGCCTGGGGCAAACGGCAGCCTAGTCTAGCCGTGCCTTTGTGAATACGGTACGTCAGAGGTACGGTCTAAGTGTAATCATATATACAGTTTAATTCTACATTCATACGTTATTCATACATACGTTATTTCTGTTATTTATTGCTCTCAAAACGGTGAAGGAAAACATCGTGAGGAAACATATCCTAGAACCAAAAATTCGATGACACTAGGTATAATTAAAGGCATAATTAATCGCTGTTGACTCGTAATGTATGCTAGCGACCAGCTTGCCACGCTGTATGATAATTCCTATGCTCAAATACATATATGTTGAATAGGCCTCTTTAAATTTTGTTTTATAATTAATTAAAATCCTTCAATAGATCTCAAAGCAGGAGGAGCTCGTGGCTAGATAATAACAGCCGTACGGGTCGATCTTCAAGGTTAAGCAACGCTTGCCAAAGTTGGTCCGTGGATAACCATCTTAACATACTGAGTTTCCTCCGTGCTTCGGAAAGCACTTTAAGCCTTAGATCCCGGCTGTCATTTGTAGATCTTCGGCAGTCGTTACGGATAGTCAGAAGCCAGTAAATTTGAATCTAGTCTTACCATGAAGTACCGTGTTACCCCAGTTATTAGTTAGGTCTGGTAGGTAGGCAGCCGCTCTTCGTCAAATACTGGTATTCAGCTAAATCCGGCTTGACTGGACGACCCCAAAATAGTTGGGAAAAGGCTAGGTACTTAGATGATGATGAATAGATCTCAAAGCAAATTTTGATTTTACAGACGAAGAAGAAAAAGTCTATAAAGTTCAGAATCCAAAAACCAAGAAGAAGCCAGTAAAATCTGACTCCAGTCTTGTCATGAAGTGCCGTGTTACCCCAGTTAATGGGTTGTGGAGGTCTGGTAGGCAGCCGCTCCTCGTAAAACACTGGTATTCAGCTAAATCTGGCTTGACTGGAAGCCGACCCCAATATAGTTGGGAAAAGGCTAGGCAGATGATGAATCCAAAAACCAAGGTCTCGATTAAGCCAAATGGCCCCAACGCTCGATTCGTTTCTATTTATAAACTGACTCAGTCTTCCAAGATAATTGATAGGGAACAAAATTATTCTTTGTTCTGCTATCAATATATTTAGCCACACAATCCATTCTCACGTTTATTCGCCGTTGTAAGGCTGAGACGCCATATATCAAAGGCCACACTTCGGTACATTAATCGTCACTACGGACACGACGTTGACTTATCGCCTAACTTTCTTTTCTACACTGTGTCTTACAAAGAGATAGAACAACTATATATTACCTACTAGCTAACTCGGCATACGATGTTCTGACATATGAATTATTATCAAAGAAAAAATGGGGGCTGGGCATCTTACGTCCTATTTTCAGACCTACCAAATATATATTTATACAAAAAGTTTCATACAAAGGGTCAAACCGTTTCGGAGGAGTTCGATAAACATTATTCGTTCACATTGGTTTTTGTAATAATATTAAGCGTCAAGTCATGGTCTATTCATTGCAGGCTTAGAGCAATAGCGCACTAGCGACCAGTCCGCAGCGGCCAGGTCGCGGCGGCCATCGAGATACATAAAATAGTATGAAATCGCCATAGATCGCGCGCACCTGTCCGCACGCGACCAGCGGTCGTCTCGGTGGCCGCCACGAACTGGCCGCCTGCGGCCTTGCCGCTAGTGCGCTATTGCTCCTACGGTCCAGTCGTCCGAAAGCCTAAGTCATGTGCTGAGATGTCAACAAAACCGTAGGCGCCCAATGCCTACTAAAGTCAAGAGGAACTTTTGAAAGTGATACCGTGGTCGTGGAATCTTCAATTCAATCAATCTTCGATCTGGAAGTCTTGTCATGAAGTACCGTATGACCCCAATTAATGCGTTGTGGAGGTCTGGTAGGCAGCCGCTCCTCGTAAAATACTCGTATTCAGCTAAATCCGGCTTGACTGGAAGCCGATCCCAATATAGTTGGGAAAAGGTCCTGGAATGTAAAGGGCAACTGAAAAAAGCACAGGTAATTTAAGTCAATAAAAGTCTGATGAAAAACTAATGAAGGAGAAGTCATTAAAAAGTCAACTCCAAAAAAATTGTATATTTACGTATTTTGTTCATTTAATTTAGTAAGCACAGCTCCAGTCTTGCCATGAAGTACCGTGTTACTCCAGTTAATGGGTTGTGGAGGTCTGGTAGGCAGCCGCTCCTCGTAAAATACTGGTATTCAGCTTCCTCTTTACATGTAGGGGGGCTACCCTAATAAAACGATTTTTTCAAATTTTTATTTTACTCGTTTATCGGTGTGATTGATATACATATTGGTACCAAAGGAGACAATTTCTTTTGTTTGGGGAATAGGCCCTCTACAAATTGTGGCGTATAGCAATGAAATGCACGTTAGTTTATTCCTTACAATCTATAGATTACAGTGGTAATATTAGCAAAACTTTATGAAACCGGAATACGTGAAATACGACAGTCAAAACATGACTCTCATAATAACTTAAAATCTCACAAGAGCTATTATCTTATGAGTGGATAGGTCTCCTTGGCATTTAAAGTCAAAATAGTGCACTTTTCAATAATATATAGTATAAAACAAAGTCACGTCTGTACTACGTGACAGATTTTGATGTGATTTACACGACATGATAGACTTATTCATGAAAATAGATTAGATGATGAGATTCATTTCGAAATAGCGCGGTTTTTGCCGGCCAATACTGTAAATCTAAAATAATAAGGTGATGTGTTATAAGCTGGTTGGAAAAAAAAACACATTATAGGTACATCACAAGAAATATTATTACTGTTTATCTCTTAAAAGCAGTATTTCATCTAAAAAACCGGGCAAGTGCGAGTCGGACTCGCGCACTGAGGGTTCCGTACCAACTTACCTATGAAAACAATTCAATTCTCGAATCGAGTCTTGAAGATTAAAAAAAAAAAACTTGTGACGTAACTAAAAACTTTCAGTTTTCAGAATTTATTCTATATTTGTGCTAAAATTACCATGCTTTGTACCATAATTTCAAGATTCTAGGTCAACGGGAAGTACCTTATGAATTTTGATTCCTTTGACAGTGTCGAAATGTACGTTTTTTGCAACATAAACGGGCGTATCTTCTTTTTCCGTCAACTTACAAGTTTGATATTTACACAGCTTCAAGGGACCACGGACTTAAATATATAGTTTTAATTTCAACTTGATACCTTCACGCGTTCTCGAGATAAAGGGTCTTGACAGACAGACAGACGGACAACCAAGTGATCCTATAAGGGTTCCGTATTTTCCTTTTGAGGTACGGAACCCTAAAAATATGCAGGTGGCTCAACCTCACCTTGATGCCGTGCCCAAGATAAATACCACACTATACACTTCACATGTGCACAGCAACCAACTGCGCGTTTGCCCACTTAAAAATTACAACAGTATCCAGCAAGAGCAGCTCTATTGTTAGTAATTGATGGAGTGGTGTCAACTAATATATAAATATAATGAGATTTCTTACTTGTGTGCCTTGATTGTATCCTACCTTGTAGGAGATAATTATTTGGACTATAATCATGGACAGATACCTCGATTTTGAATTGTCCGGAGGCCCTGACATGCTCTCCATAGTATGAACGAGATTGTTTGATTTGATAAATTCCTAGAGAAAATAGAATTAGGTCCTGGAATGACAATTGAGGAAAAACATCCAGCTCTGGAAGGTTGAAGGTTGCTGCTGGGTGTGGAAACTGGAAGACAGAGTATCTGCAGCGGGCTATTAATTACGTTTTGTTCCACGGTGATTTTGAAAATAAACCTAAAAACGCTCCTAACAAGCATTTTTTCCCGTAATACTATTTTACTATTATTTCATTATTCCGGTTACGTATCGATATAATTTTTGGTCAGTTAATTATAACAAGATGATCACTTTTTTCATGTGCAATATCATTAATAAACATTACCGTTTAACAGTGGGCCGAAAAAAATTGTCTCCTTTCAGACTTTCAGTGCTAATGGTCACAGAGATTAAGCGAGGACGGACTGACGGACGGACAGACATGGTGAAACTATAAGGTTTCCGTTTTGCCATTTGGCTACGGAACCCTAAAAAGGGGAGACTGGGAGAGATTTAATGTGTATCTGCACACCCTACACAATAATATCAGTTTCTTGTTCAATTATAATAAATAATGAGTAAGCAAATATACGATTATTCTCAAACGTGTATGTGGCTCAATAAAGAGGAAAGATAAGATTTTTTGTTTGAAATTAATAAAAATTAAAAAAACTTTTTGAACGATTTCAAAAAAATAATCACCATAAGAAAGTTACACACGGTCGAAACAACTGGCAGAATCTTGTTACAAAATAAAATCTTTTTGTTTACTCTTTATACCCTAATGTTAACAAAAACTTTAAAAATCTTAATAATCCAGTCTATAAACTCGAGTATTATACAAAGTAAACACAATAAATATAAACAGAATACTAACAAAACTTTTCTGAATAAAACATTAATTAATTTAAAGTTGAAGTTAATTATTGCTAAGCTATAAGATTTATTGAAGCCGGGCTTTTCAATTGTAATTTATTTGCGAGTGTATTAATTATTCACAGAGTAATTTATAGCTTTATGCTGTCTCTTGTTTAATCACGACATCTTGACGATTTTGGATCACAGGTTCCTCTTTCTCATAGGTTTCAGTTACATAGAAAATCTGCGGGTAATATTCGGTGATTAATACAAAAATGAGAAATTAATTTTTATTTTGAAAGTCGGTGACCAAAAAAAGACTACGACAACGATAACCACGCTGCGGCGACAACTATTTGTGTTTTTTTATTCTGTAATTTTTCACCATTTAGTTGAATTTCAACAAAAAAATATTGAATAACTATAATCCTAGCTACTGGCAGCTTTATCCGCGTTCAGTTCATGTTATGCCGACTGCAAATAACACGGCAAAAGGGCAGGAAGATAATGGTCTACAGTACGGACGATATAACTTGGCGCGTCTGAAGTTAGGCTCTGCGAATTTCAGGGCTTGAAAACTCGTACAAAAATATAGATTTCAAAAAAATAAATACCAGTAACACTTTTTAACACCAATAACAACTGCAAATTGCATTTATTTTTTAAAAACCTTTATTTTTGTACGAGTTTTTGAACGTCAAAATTCGCAGAGCCTAACTTCAGACTCGCCTAGTTATAAAGGCCGTACTGTAAGTACATAGATAAATTCTAACCCAACCTTCAACTTCTCACATTCCAACCCTTTTACAACACACACCTTCCCAAAAACCTTTGCTGTTATGCTCACCGGAAAACCACACTGCCTAGTTAGGCCTGAAACTGCGTTAAGCGGGCGCCCGCGACGGGCAGCCGTCGCGTAACAAAGCGCGTGTGTTCATACCGACCGCGACGGTCCTCGTTGCAGAAACCAAATTATTATCCTCGCAATGAAGCTTGTTCAACTTGGACGGTGTGCATGTAGTCTTGTCGTCGCAAAACAAATGTGGGGCGCGCCTCCCCGTGACGGACACCCGCGCTGGTCCCCGCGACGGGGCACTTTTGTATGAAACCGCGCGGGTGCCCGCTTAACGCAGTTTCAGGCCTTAGACAATGTGGTTTTCCGGTGAACTCCAAGTAATTTATCGAACAAAACTTATCAGCATTATCTTGTTATCATCACCATACCGGGACAGTTCTAATAGAAATAGTTTGTAAATTATACCGCCGCTATGGTACCGTGGTGCTCCATTCAGACGTACGTGCTGCCTTCCAACTAAATCACAGGAGGCGATATCAGTAGGTAACTTATTATATTGTGGAATAGTAAGTACGGACAGCAAGGAAAGTTGTTTTAAAGTGTCGCGCAGCAGAAGTGTTTAGTTTTATTTATAAATGGCTTTTACAAAAAAATAATACCTTGCCCCCTACTAAGAATAACTCCCGTACGGTGTGATTTAAATGAAAACAGAACTCCTGAGTTTGTTTCGGTGTTTTTTCACAGGGTAGTCAATTAGGAAACACCGGCCTCATCTAGTAAGAAAAAAAAATTGACGTGTAAAAGTGTTTGCTAAAAGCTATTTACAAAATAAATTATAATTTTCGACACACTTGCTCATAAAGTGGCTGTTATTGCACTGCACTTAGGTATACAAAAGGGGCTCATTACCAAACTGTGACATTTTGATTACTATTATGCACATGTGCGGTAATATAGTTAGAACCTTTTTGTTTAACCTCTTTTTTGTCAAAAAGAGTTATAAGACAAAAAATTATAAAATTTGTTATTGCGTTCAATAGCACAAATTAGTGTTTTACTTACTTATTTTATGCAATTTCGTGTTTAAATAAACTGTTAAAAACTTTACATATTTAATTAATTAACTCTTTCATCAAATTTGTATTTTCTGTTTATATGCAACCTCATTATTATTTTTCTAAACCAAGAGCTAGAGTAGCTAGTCTATGGCCGCTATTTTTCGCGCATGCGCGCGTTTAAGAAAAGTCAATTTTTTTGCCGCCATATTTAAAAATAAAATACAGATTTTACAAAAATGTCTACAACAACTAATTATGAGGAAAATAATTTGTGCGCCTTCAAGTAGAAAATCTATGTCATGGGACCACTATACAGTCAAAATAGTTAATTATAACTTTACTGACTGCACATTTACGAACTGTTTATTTAAATAAACTTTTCATATACCTACTAAATAAAGTTGATTTTTAATTTATTTTATTCACAAGTGTATCGAAAAACGTCGTATGATACACGTGAGTAATCGGTCCTTATCGTTCTTGGCTCTCTTAAGACCCTCGCCATGGCTCGGGTCTTAATACCGCCGCGACGATAATGACCCATATTACACACTTGTATCATAATGTACTATTATCATTTAAACGTCAATGACCTTCATCTGTTAAATCTTACTTGAATAATACAGTTTGCAGCGAAAAATTATTTGCTTAGATATCTAGCTGTAACGTTTTTTTACTTTCGTAATTTAATCTGCGTGAAGTAAAAACGTTCTTATTTAATCCAAATAAGCTTAGTATATTATTTAAAAGTAAAAAAACTGTTTTCTTACTTATGTTCTACTTATACTTGGCAACTTTGTCCGTATGTCACAGCCACTTTTTCCGAAACTATAAGAGCCATACTGTTGAAACTTGGTAAGTAAATGAATTCTGTCAACCGCATTAAGATTTTCCGATTCCGACTTGCACTTACCCGGTTTTTCTTCCATTTACCACTACTCAGACAAGTAACGACTGTCAAAGATTCACAAATGATAATCGGGACCAAAACTTTAAGTGCTTTCCGAGGCACAAATAGTCAGTAATGTAGTTGATAAACTTAGAAAAGTACATAACGTACAGTCGGTTTCAAACCTACTACCTCGTGTATCACAGGCAGATTCCTTAACCACTGGGCCATCACGACAAGATTGTGTTCATTCATGGTTTAAAAATCCAAAGTGCTGTTGAATTTTTTTTACTAACTGTACCTACATTATGCTGTTCTATGTTACTATTCTAGCTTACATGCAATCAACTAAAATCAGATTCAGGGACGGAGATATATTTACGTATTACAAACATTGATCAAATAGGCATGATGGATAGGACTCTATATTATGTTAGCAGTAATTGGACGGACTGGCCTGTTGGTCTAGTGGTTAGTGACCCTGACTGCTATGACGGAGGTCGTAGGTACGTCGCGTCGTCGGGTTTGATTTCCGCGCAAGACAAATTTTTGAGTGATGAGCGCGATCATTGTATGTATTTAGTAATATACCATCGCTAGCTATATTATTAGGGACAGTACCTAGATTTCTTATATTATTATCAACTTTAATTGCATTTTGCAGGTGTGTGGTGGTTGGTTCCGCTAATATTTTTTATTTAAAGACTTCATTGATTGAGATAATAAAAACATCTTTGAAGTCAACATTATTTAAATATTTCATTTTTTTTTCTTTTTTCACCGGCAAAAGGTTCCAAATATTCACTAAATGTTGAAAAAAGTCAACAAAGTTATATATGCCACTTTAAAAAAAAATGGCGCAATCTCACAGTGTTGCTATAAATCAAAAATAATAATACTGATGCCTTTAATAATACCAAATAAAAAAATGTTATAGAAATCCATTGGTTAGCTTATAAAGTGAGATTTATAACTTTGTTGACTTTTTTGTTTAAAATGAAACTTCAACAGACGGTTACTGATGATATAAATGTAGTTCTTTCCAAAATAATACACTGGTTTAATGTAAATAACCTCCATCTTAATGAAAAAAAAACAAAGTGTATTAAGTTTACCATGCCACATGTTAGGCAAGTAGAAACTAGTGTACTAGTTAAAGGTAAAGAGTTGAGTCCTGAAGATGCAACAGTGTTCTTGGGCATAACTCTAGATGCTGGGCTTCAGTGGGGCCCACATATAGACAAATTATCGAAGAAACTTAGCTCTGCAGCATACGCTGTTAGACAAATAAGAAATTTAACTGATGTAGAGACAGCCCGTTTAGTTTATTTTAGCTATTTCCATAGTGTCATGTCGTACGGTATTCTACTGTGGGGAAATGCCGCCGATATCCAGACAATTTTCGTATTGCAGAAAAGGGCTATTCGTTCAATCTATAAATTAAGTCCCAGATACTCCCTCAGAGTTAAATTTAAAGAAATTAATTTAATGACTGTGCCCTCACAGTATATTTACGAAAATATCTTGTACGCCCATAAAAACAAAAACATGTTTAAAAAGTACAGTGATATTCATAGTTTTAATACCAGGAACAAACATAACTATGTTGTTCCTGCAACCAGGCTCAAAAAAATAGGGGGTTCATTTAGATGTCAATGTATACGCTTTTATAATAAGCTTCCTAGTCATATGCAAGAACTAAGCCTTAATAAGTTCAAATCTGTTGTTAAGCGAAAACTTTGCCAAAAGGCTTATTACACTGTAAAGGACTACGTTGAGGACGTAAAGGCTTGGGATTGACCCGCTCCAGTGCGCACTACAACTGTTGTCTTATCTTCTTACTTTATTTTATTTTCGATTGTACTTTTTTACAATTTGAAATTTATTTATTACAATTTGACATTGTAAAATAATTTTTACTTTACAATTTGACATTTTTTAATTATTTTTTTTCTTTTTTATTTATGTTTGGCCGACTTAATGCCTTATGGCGCATTTTCATTAGTCGTTAACTCGTTCGGTATACAGCATGCGGGGAGTCCCCGCATGCGGGATAACAACCAATGAAAGTAACATGTTCGTTATACCGTCTGCGGTTCCGCGAATGCGGGCCATGTGGCACGCGTTCCAGTAATCTCTCGCACCCCGCATGCGGGCCCTATCGACTAATGAAATTGTGCCATTAGGCATACTCTACTATTCAACCTAGGGAGGTGAAGAGATAATAATGGTAGGTGCATAAAAGAGAAACAGTTATTTAAAAACCAAAGTAACAACAATATAATGTATACTTACTTTTACCACTTATTTATTTTATTATACTAGACCAATTTATTTATTTTATTGATACGTTATGCACAAAAACATTGTACAAAGGCGGGCTTAATGCCTTACGCATTAACACAAATCTGTAAGTGGTAGGTAGAGTACGGGAGACCAGGCGTTTAAAGCAGGATAGCATTATCGGATTTGTAATGTTCCCACAGTTTTGTTTCAGGCCATACTAGCATCCGCCAACGGCTTCACCTGCGTAACAAGAAGGTCTCTCTATACAAACTTTGAAACCCCCTTCCCTCACTTTAGGGGGTAAATTATGGAAAATCCTGTCTAAGTGTTCGCCTACGGCATAAAAGGAAATCTCTTGCAAAATTTCACACTTCAAATCCCAGTAGTTTTAGCTGTGCGTTGAAATGCAAGTCAGTCAGTTTCACCTTTTATGTATACTGGGTGTAAGGGACAGCCCTTCACAAACTTTAAGGGCTTGGTCAGTAGACGAATCTGAACATCTTCCCACAATTTTTTTTTCAGGAGACGAAATTTTTCGTTCCCTTAAAGTTTGTGGAGGGCTGTCCCTTACACCCAGTATAGATTCTCGAGAGCGTTTACTCAGTTAGTCACTGTTTTTATAAGACAATTATAGTGCTTAAGTAACACCACCGCGGCTCAGATCTTCGTAAAAACTGCAAGGGTCTCCGTTCCGGCAAGTAATGGGTTATCCTGTCGCCAAATGCAGGAGTCGTAAATGGTGCCTTAAAGATTATGGCAAGAGACTGGATGGCAGTATCCTTGTTTCGGCTAATAACAGTTATATTTTACTACTGCCATGGTTACTAACAGGGATTGGTGGGGATAATGTGATAATTATGTAAATGAAACCTGTATCTTATGAAGTCCTTAAGATGGTATGTTTATACTAAGTTATATTGGGTGCACTGGGTCTATGTAAAATTATTAAGCTATGTCTTTGTTTAAAGTGAGTTCAATAGAAGTTATAATAATAAGGCTTTTTTTGGGCAGCTCAGTTTGATCAAGAAAGCAGTAATACTGGACGTGGCGCGCATTGTTAGGAAACTTCTCTCCTAGGAGCCATGACGACGATAGCTTGGACCCAGCTCCCGATGCCCATGCCGAGAGGCAATTTTTTTTACAGTTTTAAATAGTATTTTTTTAAAGAATATCTTTGAAAGAGATTGAGCGAGGTACTATAGCACTTGGTTGCGCAACTTTTGACACAGTATAGTAGTGGAAATCTATATATTTCAAAAACAATTACTGTTTGTTAGTCTCACTAAAACTCGAGAACGGCTGAACGGATTTATCTTATCTTGATGTTGAAATTTTCGTGGAGGTCTAGAGATTGTTTAAAAGGTGTAACAGTACGAAGTCAGCCGGGTCAGCTAGTTAGACATAATTAACGGTTAGTGTCATGTGTGTGTGTAGTGTCTTTAAAACAAAGTTTAATTGAAAATGATCCATTGACAAGATAAAATCCGAACTTCCTGTTCCCTGAGGGTCTCAAGGAAACCACCGGGAGAAAGCTCGGGGAGAAAACATTTTTCACAGAAAACCTTAAATAGGATTATATCATTGTGTAAGGAAATACTCTTTAATTTACCTCTTACATGTTTTCTTATCAAAACAAACTGTACTTAACTTTCATAATTAGCTACGCAAGAATGCTCAATCTTACTCAACGTAGGCGTTAAATGAATCATTAACTTGCTCAGCACAAATTAAGTACAGAAGGCAATCTTATGTGTGTACTAAACTTTTTATACGTAATGGTGCAATTTCATTAGTCGATAGGGCCCGCATGTGGGGTGCGGGAGATTTCTGGAACGCATGCTTCAGCGCCCGCATTCGGGGAACCGTTTTCATTAGTCGATAGGGCCCGCATGCCGGGTGCGAGAGTCTACTGGAACGCGTGTCACACGGCCCGCATTCGGGGAACCGTATGCGGTATAACGACCATGTTACTTTCATTGGTCGCTATCCCGCATGCGGGGACTCCCCGCATGCTGTATACCGAACGAGTTAACGACTAATGAAAATGCGCCATTAAGTAAGCTCGACGATCGCGCTAGGGCAGGCGCCGGCCGCTAAATCCGAGCACAGCCCGATCGTGTATGGTCCGAGAGATCGTATCTTTGAGTGGTGTCTATGTGTGCGTTGCTCGAGCCCGCTTTGTTTTTTTTTTAATTGTTAGTCTAGTGCTTGTTAGGCTTGCGGCATTATTCGAAAGAGTTACCGTGGTTGTAGAACGCAAAGCGCAACTGAACGAACACGAGTATTTTTTTAATGTTATAAACTCATGCTTGACTGCGATCCCACCTGATGGTAAGCAGTGATGCAATCGTCGATGGTGAGGCGCACTAGTTTATTAAGAGCCTATTCACTCTAGCCTTGAAGACACCAAAATTATAATCGGACGGGAAAACCGCAGCAGGCAAATTGTACATTGCAAATATTTTGTATGGAGATAGCCTTCTGTACCTATCTCTTTCGTGTGCTAGAGGTAGCCCACAATTTAATAAATTTAACCGTCCGTTTTCAACTCCTACGCCTCCCACTTAGTAATACCGAATTCATCATTTTGTTCTTAGTTTAAGAAACTATTCTAATATTAGGTAGCCTAATGCCCGTTTTCACCAACAGCCCCTAAAATTTAAGTGTCTCTTAAGCCAATATAATCACGGTTTTTGCAAGTTATTAATAAGTTATTATTCTGAATTAAAGTATGACATCTTTAAAAGTGTTCGATTTCATACTTTGATTCAGAATAATAACTTTATAATATGCAAAAACCGTGATTATATTGGCGTAAAAGACACTTAAATTTTAGGGGCTGTTGGTGAAAACGGGCATTAGTTTGATAGTTGTTTAAAGTAAGTTATATTTATGATTCTGTTATTAGAAATATAGAAGTGGCGACTTAGTGGTAACGATTGAAACACCAGATGCACGTTCTTTGTATAATTTATTTAACGTTTGAATCCCCAACCGGTCCTATGAGACCGCGCTGTTATTGTTTTACTATTGTGTTTCGTTTCGCGGGTATCTGAGTAATTAATAACCACTGCTTTCAAAATAGTGAATGAAGACATCTTTAGGAAACCGGCATGTTTTAGATGTGACATCCACCACTGGACCCGTGTGGTGGATTATAACCCATTCCCTTCCCTAAAACGAAGGTCTGAGTCCCTGTTATGCTATGTGTTTAAATTTCAATGGACTTAAAACTCCCGCAGACAGGCATGACGGAGATGTCGCAATAAAATAACAATGATAAATGATGATGATGTGATGATTAATGGTAACTGTGATTAATAAATAAATAAATCATGCGACCCTTTTAACAGATTATTTTTACTTTTAACAGATGTCTAGGAAAAATTAATGAAAACTCGTTGGTATATTTTTGGTTTGTCTGTTGGTGTCATCATATTGGGATCCACGGAAAACTGCGATGCGAAGCAATATAATGCTGCATTGCAGGAAGCTGCGATGCAATTTCGTACAGTAAAGTATCGGTTTAGGTGACCATACGCGCTGCAAATCAATAGAATAGAAAATAATTAACGTTATTGTACACCAAAATTGTAACAGTTTTACAGAATCTTAAATCGATGGGTGTCTATGGGTGGGTGGGTATCAATTCGAAAGTTCTTGCGATGCGTCGTGTGAGCTCGCAGATTTTTACGATGTTACTCGTACATCTATATCCATGTATGCAGTTTTGAGTTTATGTCCATATACAGGAGTTGAAAAATCAACGAACTTTAATTTTGAATTAACCAAATATTACATATCAGGTTTGTCATTTGGTTTTTGTAACCGGAAAGAGTTTTGTGATGGCTTCATGTCAAGGCCTTTCATGCTATATGGTTGTGTAGTCCAATCAATTAAGCTCAATTAAGGTAAGAATCTCGGAATTCGAGATTTCCAGCTGTAAGTTTGTAAATAGTTGTATATTGACACCTTAAAAGTTGTCTCAAAACCTACATATGGTAGGGTGTACGCAACTATTAAATTTCGAGGTCAAAGGTCACAAAAATCAGGTTTTTGCGCTTTTTTTGTAAATATCTCTTTTCCTAAAGGTTTTTTGCTATTTGTATATTTCACAATATTGTAGAATACAAAATTCTCTACAAATTTTGTATAAAAATCTTTTTATAGGGTGTACGCAACTATGAAATTTCAAGGTTAACTTGAAATTTCATAGTTGCGTACACCCTACCATATGTAGGTTTTGAGACAACTTTTAGGGTGTCAATATACAAGTATTTACAGAATTACAGCTGGATATCTCGAATTCCGAGGTGAAAGTACTATAATGACTGGACTATGTGGGTTGAAACCGGGCGAGAACTAATGTTTGGGAACCATTACTATACAGGGTTATTTGTAAAACACTAACAACCTTGCAGGACAAAAATATTTTTATTTTATGATGAAAATAATATCATCATCTGCCTAGCCTTTTCCCAACTATATTGGGGTCGGCTTCCAGTCAAGCCGGATTTAGCTAAATACCCGTATTATGATAAATTTTTAAAAGTCATAAGATAGAAGTTGTCGTTTATGATGACAGTAACATAGTCCTGAGACATTGCTAGTGTTTTACAAATAACCCTGTATAATCTTTATAACTTGTACGCTAGTCCAAAGACTGCGTAATTTCCCGCAAATTAAATATTTTTCTTTTTTTTTCCTATTTCCAATTTTATTTCAATCTTAGAACCAAGTTAGCTCGAAGCCTGCGTCTGAAGGCAAAGCTGTATACACGACGGCGGAAGTTCCCGCCGCGAACGTTCTCAAGTGTAGTCTAAACTTAATAATTAATACCGAATTAATTAAGAAGCAAACGTTCGACGGGAGCGAGTTAATAACTTAGTTTAATGTTTTAATATGTACTGCGTGTAATTTAAATCGCTTAATATAGACACGAATGTTTAAACAAGCTAAATATTATGAGAAGTGGTTAGATTGTAGACTTAAACTCCTACTCACAGCGAAATTTCTGAAGAAAAACCGTTGTCCTAGAACACAAAAAGCAAAGGGAAGGCAACCACGTGTTTTTTTGTCAGTAAAAGTCTGAAATACCTTCCCACTCCATCCTAGCACTCTAAGAGAAGTCTTTGGATGATAACCGCCTTAAAACAAAAAGGCTTATATAAACTGACACATAACGTTTAATTTAGGTTTCTATATCTATCATACCCTTCTGCTTCACTCTAGAGCGGGAGAAGTCATTGAATGATTTGCCTACTCAAAACAAAAAGGTCGACACCAACTTACACATAACGTTTAATTTTAGGGTTCTGCAAAAATTCAACACGTCCTTTCGCTCCACCCTAGAGCAGGAGAAATCATTAACCTCTAGAGCCTCAGTGGCACGAAAACGTGCCAGTAAACAAGTATTACCTTTTACCATTGAGTACCGCTGGCAGTTTGTGCCACCAAACCCCGACCGATTTAAAACTGTACTCTAGTAGTATAGTTATAGAAGCAACAGAAATGGAGCAATAACAGTTTATATTATTTATATTAATTTATTAATATTAATTTATTAATATTATTTATCCTAAAATATAAAAATAATGGCGGTCCCCGAGAGACAATTTTAATTTTCCACATAAAAAAAAAACTTACCTAAGTCTTAAGAAAACCCGTTAACTTTTCTTAAAGCAGTATAGTTCTTCGGAATAAACTCTAAAGTTTGGTTTCCAACTCATCGTGTCTCAGAAAAGTCCTTCTGTTCAACGCCTAAGTTAGTTTTACGCGTTAGTACTTACGTCTCAACTTTTGGTGTCGTGCTGAAACTACACGTACGAGTAATGTGGAATAGTGTGATTTTAGCAAGATTGGAGTAAGATGAGCATGTCTGGAGCTTGTTCACAAAAGTTTGTTAGTATACGTGTTTGAGTGGGAAATTATCAAATAACTACTTCTGTTTGGGGTGAAATGGAAAGAAGGATCAGACTTTTGCTAGCTAAAACTAACTCGTACATCGAGGGACTGTAACAATTTGCTTGCTGCTTTTCCCGTCTGATTATAATTTGGGTGTCTTCAAGGCTAGAGTGAATAGGCTCTTAATAAGCTAGTGCGCCTCACCATCAACGATTGCATCACTGCTTACCATCAAGTAGGATCGCAGTTAAGCACTAGTTTAGAACAATTCAGGTGCGTTTTACGTTCTAGAACCACGGTAACTCTTTCGAATAATACCGCAAACCTGATTGTTCGTATTCTTGAACAACCATTTAAGTTCGCAGCTACACAATGTTGCTAACTTCCAGATTTGTGAGTATGAGGGCCTATTTCACCACCTATGATCAAGTTTCGAGTATCTTACTTGACAGATAATTTCATACAAATTCTGTCAAATTTTTGAATTTATTCAGTGAGTAGTGCCTAGTCGGACATTGTGAAACAGGCCCTGAGTGTTTTACTGTCCTGTCTTGGATTTTAAAATCAGTCACAAGCAGAAACTAGTAAATAGTAAACTTTATGATCGATTCCAATAGCTTGTCTCACTTACTTGACTTAGGGCCTATTTCACCACCTATGATTAAGTTGCCAATAACTTACTTGGCAGATTATTTCATACAAATTCTGTTCCATTTTTGAATTTATCCGCGAAGTAGTGGCTACTCGGACATTGTGAAACAGGCCCTTAATGTCCTATGTCCCCTAGATGGGGCAGAGGGCGTCCATAGTAATCCTCCATCGCGGTCAGTCTTGAGCTTCCCGCTTCACCTCGCTCCATGTCATTCCGTTGCTCGCCGCTTCTGCCAACACGGTGCGACGCCAAGTTTGAAGGGGACGGCCACGTTTTCTTTTTCCTTGGGGATTCAATCCAACGCTTGTCTGAGTATGTGGTCGGAATCCCTTTGAAGCTGGTGCTTAAACTAAGAAAAAATACAGCTCCATATTCGCATAGTCACTTGGTTTCCCATTCGTAAGAATACGACTGCAACGCAGCATGAAGTCATTCTGATGATTTCTCGCTCGAAAAAAAAACAGCATAAGGAATTAATAACAGCCGCACGGGTCGATCTTCAAGGTTTAGCAACACTTGCAAGGTTAGTCTGTGGATGGGTGACCATCTTAACATAAAGAGTTTCCTCCGTGCCTCAGGGAGCACGTTAAGCCGTAGGTCCCGGCTGTCATTTGTAGATCTTTGGCAGTCGTTACGGATAGTCAGAAGCCAGTAACTCTGACTGTGTTAGCTAGCCACGAGCTCCTCATTAGTATGTAATAGCTCTAATATTCATAGTAAAATAGCTCAATATTCATCATAAATTAGTTTACCTTTTCCCTACTTAGTAAGTGTGTAGACGTGAGCCTGAAATCTCTCAGCGGCTTGCTTTTACTTCTAAGTTATGGTAAGTCAGCAAACATAGTTTAACTTCAATATTTGAGGTGAAACTGGAGGCAGTTTATGAAACTATTTTAGACTACTTCGGTGTTGTCTTTAAAATTTATGTTTTGCAAGCAATTTTGTATTCAACAAGTTAGTCATAAGAAACGATATATTAAATTCTATGAGCGTATGTAACGATGATAATTACGAGTATTAAAATAAAAAGTTCTTAAGTTTTATATTTGAAATATTTCGGGGAGCGCAAGAAGCTATTTTTTGAAAAAAATGGTTAAATGTAAAAATCGCTTGAAACCAAAAAAAAAAAAACATTCCCTATATTTTAAGGGGAACTCGTTAAATAATTTCTCCCGCTCTGGGTAGCGCAAAGCAGTCTCAGAATTTTGCTGATTAATACTTGCCGGGTAAAAAGGGATTAGGCGGTCAGCCTTTCGTCATTCCTTGGTATTGTTCGTCAAGTCGTTGAGCTCCTTAGTAATCCTGAGTTGAGCTTTACGACGAATGACAAATGCTTGCACTGACTGGACAGGTCCTAGAAATCTGCATGGTTCTTTGTTCAAAAGGCCATCTCAGATACCAATCTGTGGTTCGCATATGATTTGACCAATACGTTTTGCATGGTTTTTTTTTTAAGAGACCTTGACCCCTGAGTTTGTTTCGGTGTTTCTCCTCAGGGTAGTCAGTTAGGAAACACCAGCCTCATCTAGAACAAAATTGACGTGTAAAAGTGTTTGTGAAAACCTAGTTGCAAAATAAAATATAATATAATTTATCATTTAGCCGCATGCATACTGACTAGTAGAAAATAATCTCCACAAAGTGAGTAGATACCTTAAGCTGGACGAAGCTCCTGAGGGCTACCTGCAAAGAGGTGGCGAGATTACCTAGACACCTACTCTATGCAGTAGGTGTCTGTTGATTCGAGAAAAGAATACCTACGTAGAAGAAGTTGGGAGACACTTTTTCCGAATCGTGGGAAGTATAGGCTAAATACAAAAACCCGTCTGTGTTCCTTCAGCTCCCCTTTTTCGTATCAGGGTTACAGTAACTATCAAACTATCGAACAATCACGTAGTTCTAGCTGACCTACCCTTAAACAGAATACATAATCTCAAATATACGAAATGGCATTGAAATGGAAGACCATCAATAAGAAAATATACGATTAAAATATAAATCATTACAGTATAAAATATTGTAAAATTTTGAACATTATAGGGCTGATTATGTTTTATGCTTTATTAAAGAAAATTATAGATAAAGTTACTTCATTTTATTGCCACAAATTCATATTGAGTGCCATTTCAGAATTTTAGTATTATAATAAAAGCTGTAAAAATACTATAAATGGTACTTTCCACGCTCTCTGTATCCATGTTACTCGTACGCGGTTTAACAACGTTACCGCTATAAAACTTAACTTTTCCAGTTAAAATATAATTTAAACTAACGACTGGTGGTATTAGGAGCCACTAGTTTTTCATTTTCACGCTTAACAATGTTGTTTCTCAATGTTTTGTTGTGTATGTGTGGAGAAAATAAGTTACAAAACTACTAATATTATAAACGCGAAAGTTTGTACGTATGGATGGTTGTTACCTATTTCAAGTGGGAACTATTGAATAGATTTTAATAAAACTTTACAATAATATAGCTTATACATCAGAATTCGGAATCCTGGACTCTTGACAGAGTGGTCGTGGTTATGTTTCAGTCGAGTCCTGCGCCACCGTCCGTCTCGCGATACGACGCCAAGCACCTCTGTGTTTGGCCGATTGAGAGTTGAAGTTTATGCCACAGTGTGTAACTGACTTGATGAGGTCAGTCCACCGTGTTGGAGAGCATCCACGTGATTTTTTGCCCTCAACTTTCCCTTGCACCACCAATCGTACCATCAAATCCTCGTTAAGGGTGATATGCCCGAAGAACTTAAGGATTTGTATTTGCACAGACGATTGATATTGAATTTTTTCAGGATCAACATTCGGTGCGTGGTCCACGGGATTCCAAGCAAACGTCTCCAGCATCACATTTCCAATGCGTCAATTTGCGACAATCTCGTATTCTCAGCGTCCACGTCTCAGCTCCATATAGATAAATTGGAAAGACCAAGCACTTCATTAGTCGAATCTTTGTGTTTCTGGTTATTCTGCGGTCTTTCCAAATTTTTGTGAGGTCAGAATCAGAATAACACGTAGGCTATAATTTATAAAGATATGTGTAAATCGTCTTAAAGTATTAATCCTGCGCAAACGAAGTTGCGGACACCAGCTACAACTCATAAACACTTTCCTCTCTAGAGAAAGACCACGTCTAAACAAACAGACTAAATATTGTCATTTTCGTTTAGTTTTAACAGACTTTCAAATTTGATACGAAGGATTTGGTTTAAGCGTAAGTTAAATGTTGTTTAAGTTTTACGCTTGACCGCTGTCTTACCTGATAGAAGCGACGATATAGTCGACGATGGTGCACACTTCTCTAGAAATAACCTATTTACTCTTGACTTAAAGACCCCTAAGATTGAGATCACAATTAGAGCGATCTTACTTACCTACACAGAAATTAAACACCTAAAACGTTTACTCTAACATAGGTACTGTAAAAATTTTTGATTAAAATTGACTAAATATTGACATTATTGACGTAATACTACTAACGTTACTACAAAGATGTATTGAAGCTTTCTTGAATAGTTTCCAGGAACCTATCAAACCTTACGGGTCTCTAGTAATCGGTATTAAACCGCACAAGCAAGGAATTCAGTATCATTAGCTTGTTAAAAGAAGTTGTAACTATCTGGAAACACATACTCCGGCAGGGAATTCTTTAAGAGGTAGCGGAACAGAGTAAAGTCCCACATACCTCCGTTGAAAAGGGAGGATCCTTCGACTGGACGACGTGTTATGTTCGGTGGGCTACTGCCCGTTAGATGATTTCGGGCTGTTGTATCTATTCAAATTGCGTGGAGAACTTTGCTTGTGCGATGCAGGATTCTGTGACGTCATATGTTGTGGGCGTCGCTACAATTCCACTCGATTCATCATCATATTTACCTATACGAACAATGAATGTATTCCCGTCGAACCAAGTTTGTGCGTCTGTTAATAATTATAAATTATGCTGAGTCAGGATCGACCTTAAAACGGTTGGATTAAATCCGTCGTACCAAGCCCAAACGTATGTTGAAATAAGAAAAAATATTTAATGATTTTTTTATTTATTTTAAACACATACAAATTGCATTTTTAAATATTTTAAACAGTTATTAAAACTACATGATTATACTCGTACACTAACTCTTACTCTAACCTAAAATATGGTGTCGAAAAGTCCTTCCGCATCGATGTCAACTAGAAGTGTGCCGATGACCAGCTATGCTATTCTCTAAAAGCCATTTTCATGGCTGTAGGTTGCGACGAGCTCGACGTCGAGATAGCCTTCAAACAGCGAACGCAAATGTACGAAGAACTGTCATTGTCAACTCACAGTTGTCACAGCCATGAGCGCTAGTACAATTGACAATGACAGTTCTTCATATATTTGCGTTCGCTGTTTGAAGGCTGTCTCGACGTCGAGCACGTCGCAACCTACAGCCATGAAAATGGCTTTTAGAGAATAGCATAGCTGGTGAGAGTTGCGAGTCGAGATGTGAGACTATTCGTTGTGGCGACAGTTAGGGTAGGTTTAGCTCCAACAGTGAACGCCTTTCGGCTAAAATAATAATGATGATGCTAACTTCAAAATTCTGTAAACAAAAGTTGAAGTATTAAAGTCGTGCTACCATAATTGCATCCACACACAAAAGAAAAATAGTTGTACTCTAAAAATCTTTTGCTCCTACATTTTAATTAAATAATAAAGTACTTAATTTAAGAAAACAGTGTTCCTCTATTATAAATTGTTATTAGTTTCATCCTAGACATATGAAACGTTGAGAACCACGGCCATACCAACGGGGGGTGTAGTTGTAACCGTGTTATTAAAAAATATAAAAGGACTTAAGCGACACAATTTAAAAAATGTAACAGAAGGCCAGTCTTATAGAACAAGTGCATTGAGTGCGTCTAATGAAAGCGCGACCTGGAGTTTTTTTTTTTTATTTATTTGGCAACATTATTTAGCCTCAATTGTAGGAAATAAAAAAAAAATGTGAAGTGTCAAGACATGATTCTCCTACTAGTTAGTAATACCACATACAAAATTTTTGCATTTAACCTCTTTTTCTCAGGTCGCATTTTCATTAGACGGACTATAGTCACACGCACGTATAGACACGTATAGGGTCACGTAGAAGCAATCTATCGTCCCAACTGAAGTGACCTATCTTGGTTTCAATCCGCGTAGACTGCAGATGTAATCCAAAATATGACCTTCAACTTCCTTCGATGGCGGGCGCGAATTTTCAATTGCTGTTTCGACCGCAGTGACTGATTTGCAAACGTGTTGGTCGATGAATTACATCCGTAAGCCGCAAAACATTCCCAGGAGGTAAACCAAACTCCTACCAAAGTGACCTTGTTTGGATTACTAGATTGCTTCCATGTGGTTCATGCTGGTGGCGAAGCAACTTGCATTCAATGTACGAACATTGCAACTAGTTGTCTATCACAAACTTTATACATAAGTGGAAATCATCAGATGAGAGCGGGAGGGCGTGCCATACTTCACTCGCGAACACTCATAATAATATGTTCCTTCTTTGCCTTTCGTGTCAGGGCCCCGGGTTTTCTGTGTCTCTGAGTGCGGGCATATTCGCTCGCTGTGTAGAGCAATCCTTCTGTATATATCTATTCTGTGTAAGCCTCATGGTTTAATTAAAACAGTTTTAATATTGCAGGGAATTATGATGTTATTGTTGCTTTCATGCTTTCTTTGTTTTCATTAAAAGGTGTTGGTAATTGTTTAATATTTTTAAATCGTTTAATAACGCAGGAACGGTTATTTTGCATGGAATTGGCTTTTTTGGTTCTTTTGGTTCGGCCTAATTAAAGCAAACTGTGACTGGTGTAGCATAGGTGAACTTAATGCAACAAGGCATTTTCTACCAGTTAACCTCGAAATAAAGTAAAAAAGTATTAAAATTGCACAAGGTTTCCTTTTATGTTGCAGGCGAGCACTCTAAGTTTTTTTTTTAAATCCACTATATCAGCTTTTTCCCAACTATATTGGGGTCGGCTTCCAGTCATTTAGCATTTAGCCAAATACCAGTATTTTACGCGGAGCGGCTGCCTACCAGACCACCACAACCTATTAACTGTGGTAACACGGTACTTCATGGCAAGACTAGAGTCAGATTTACTGGCTAAATTCACTACATAAGGGGATGAATCGAGGGGTCCTTAGTGTATATGGAGAAACCTATTTTCTGGAACAGGACTGGGCTTTACTCAGTTAAAGTCTAACACGTCTGCCCTCCCCAAGGTTGGTCTGTAGATGGGTGACCATCTTAACATGCCTCGGAAAACACGTTAAGCCGTAGGTCCCGGCTGTCATTTGTAGATCTTTGACAGTCGTTACGGATAGTCAGAAGCCAGTAAATCTGACTCCAGTCTTGCCATGAAGTACCGTGTTACCCCAGTTAATGGGTTGTGGAGGTCTGATAGGCAGCCGCTCCTCATAAAATACTGGTATTCCGCTAAATCCAGCTTGACTGGAAGCCGACCCCAATATAGTGGGAGCAAGGCTAGGTAGATGATGATGATGACGTCTTCCCGCTTCACTCAAAGTAGGCGAACTCATATTGATAACTTCCTACTTAAAAAAACCAAAAATAAAAAAGCTTTTAAACACTTGGATAATTTTAACAATGTAGGCTAGGCGTTCTCTGAAAAATAACAGACCATTATCCTCATCGTATTCTTATTACGGAAACCAAGATTTTTCAAATCAATGTTTTGTTAAGATAAATTAATTCGAGATTGTTCTTCCTGGTATTCATCGAATATTTTTATCGAATTCTTTGTAATTTCGCACTGAAACCATGGCAACAGATCTAATCTGATATCAAGCTTGTGGCGTAGCATTAGTATTATCGGCCTTATAATGTTCCCACTGCTGGGACACAGGCCTCCTCTCTAGGAGAGGGAATGGGCTGTAATCCACTATACGGGCCCAGTGCGGGTTCGTGGATGTCACATGTCTTCGAATTATTGGTTCTAAGACATGCCGGTTTCCTCACGATATTTTCCTTCACCGTTTTGAGAGCAGTGGTGATGAAATAAATTACACAAAGTAATTATGTTAAGCTATGGCGTAGGCACAGGGTAAAATTAACTTAGTCAATGAAACTTTGCAAATGTGAGGGCCTGTCCTGCTGGTGTAATAGTTAGTGCCTGTTTTGGCGATGAATAACAGAGCTTCTTCGATAAAGCCATGTGTCGCCCGTGAGAAATTGGTACTACACCCCGCCCCCTCTTGGTAGCTTACTGGGGCCTGGGTTGAACCCTGGTATCCTGGAATGAAGGCAAAAAAGAAACAGGAGTGTGTTTTAGTCTGTAGAACATTCCACCCAGAGCGCGAGATGTCAGATGACGATGCGTAGACAGTGACATTAATAGCTTTGACTGCTAAGCCGGAGGTTGTAAATAAAAGTAGCTTCTTGTCGTTTCGTTATCGATGGGTGCCAACGGGAAACTATTAGTAAACCTTCGCTGTCCATCTTTCTGTGTGTTCATCTGTCAGTGGGCTGTATCTCATAAAGTACGACAGGTAGAAAGAAGAAATTTTCAGAGAATTGTTTTACTACTAAAATAACAAATAAAATAATGAAATTAAAATAAAGTAGGAAATTAATTAGGGTTCCAATACAAGATAATTATTTTTTTTTTGTCAGCGTTTTTTTTCGCTCGTTTTTAATATTAAGATTTTTGTATGGAACCTACCAGTCATCAGTGAACATTAGTGTGAAATTAAAAAACCATGACAAAATGCAAAGTAAATACCTAATATTACTTTTAGATATCAAGAAAACAGAGATATAAGTACATAATCTTTGAGTAAAACTAATATTAGAGAGACTAATATTTAATTTGCGAGTTAAAGTATAGAGTAAATAAGATCTCTATTTAATACAGAACGTTTCAGATTTCTATGGTTTTAATGTAGCTATATAATCAAGAAATTACTCTGATTTTATCTCTAGCGATGTTTAACTTTGAATAACTTGGAAGAAAAGCGAAAGGTAGAGTTACAACCAGGGATTTTATGAGCTCCGTATCCGTAACCGAAACTAACGGATATCCGAAATAAAAATAATAAAATAGTTTATTGATATAGAGGTTATAAATACATTTGAATGCCCTGGTTCATAAACTAGTGTTTACTGAATCACAAAGACTAGTGTCTTCGCCTGTTTCTTTTTTCTTTAAATACTTTGATTTAGAATTAAACATTATTTGTAGTGTGTCTGCTTTGATTTTTGTGTAGGTCAATCGAATGTCCATAATTTTAATCGAAGCCGATAAAAAAGTTTCAGATAAAGGCAGAGTCAGAACATTCGGTTTTTCCATATCCGATGAAAACAAGATTCGGGAAAACGTACTGGCTCCGTGTGTTCACACCGTACCGTTATTTACAGGTTTATATTTGTTTTTCTTGTAATAAATAGTCTTAAGGTATGATATCTTTATTGTAACAATGAACAATAAACATTATTATTATTATTATTTTCATTGTGTATTTTACATTCTCGGCAAGCCGGAAAGTGCTGATAATACGGGCCTAAGCCAAGGAATTATCAGTTGGAACCGATGAAGTGCGGTTATGTGGGGAAAATTGTATTGAAGGTTGCGTATTTGAGTCTAGATTGGGATTTTGGGGTTCATATTGCAGAAACTTTCTGACCAGTCTGCACGTGTTCAGTATTGCTGCTTTTTGTAGTAGGTGGTAGGTATTTGGGGGTAAGCTAAGGGATTTGAGGGACTGGTGAAGCTGTTTAGGAATAACTCCTGTTGTAGATAATACTATTGGTACTATTGTAACTTTTTGTAGCTGCCAAAGTCGGGTGATTTCGTCTTTTAGTTCAGTATATTTGGTGAACTTCTCTGCTATTGTCGTTTGAAGGTTATGTGTATTTGGTACTGCAATATCAATTAAATATCCCGTTTTGGTTATCTTGTCTACAAGTGTAATGTCTGGTCTATTAAAATGTACTGTTCTGTCAGTAAAGATGGCACGGTCAAAATAAAGCTTTGCTGTGGGATTCTCTAAAGTAATCTGTGGTTTGTATTTATAATATGGTACAACGGAATCTATGAGTTTATACTGGTGAGCTAGTTTCTGATGTATGACGTTGGCTACTTGATCATGCCTGTGTTTGTAATCGGTTTGGGCTATTGACTTGCACGCGCCTGTGATATGTTGGATTGTTTCAGCAGAGCTATTGCATCTTCTACATATATCGCTACTTAAATTTTTATAATATGTTTTCTGTAGTTTTTGGTTTCAATTACTTGGTCCTGTATAGCAATCATGAACCCTTCGGTCTCTGGGAAGAGTTCACCTCGATTCAACCACGCGTTCGACGCATCTTTGTCGACATTTGTGTGGCATAAATCATGGCGATGTCTTCCGTGTAGAGACTTCTGAGTCCATTCCAGGATCTTAATTTTTTCGTCGGTAAGTTTTTCATTCAACTGTTCAGATGTATTGTTTAAATTTAGGGGTGTTAACTGTTTGTCGTTTTGTGTTATAGCTTTATGGAGAGTTGAAGTTTCGGATTTAGAAAAAAAGAATTGTCTGAGTGATTTTATCTGTCTATTGTGTAAGTTAAGGATGTCAATTAGACCTCTACCTCCTTCCTTTCGCGGTAGTGTTAATCTCTGAATACAGGATTTAGGGTGGTGTTTGCGAAATTTGGTCATTGTGGTGTTAATTTTCCGTTGAAGGCATTTGAGGTCGGTTTTGGTCCAATTGATTATTCCAAAAGAGTATGTAAGAACCGGTATAGCGAACGTGTTAATGGCTTTAATAGTGTTTCGGGCGTTTAATTGTGTTTTAAGAATTGTGTTAAGTCTGTGTTGGAACTGCTGTGTTAATTTTTGTTTAGTTTCTTTGTAGTGAATCTGTCGTGATTGGGTGTATCCTAAGTATTTATAACTACCTTGTTCATCTAACGGTTCGATACGTTCTCCTGTGCCTAAAGTGTATTGGTGTTGGTAATTCGGTCCTGCTCTGATGGAATTTATTTTACATTTGTCTATGCCGAATTCCATTTTAATATCGTTTGAAAATTGTTCTGTTAAGCTCGCTAACTCCTGGAGTTTGCCTTCACTGTTTGCGTAAAGTTTAATGTCATCCATGTACAGCAAATGATTTATATCTATTTTTTGTTCTTCAGCGGTTGATTCTTGTAGGGGAAATCCTAATGTTGATGCATTTAATATATTAGATAGCGGGTTCAGAGCAAGACAAAACCACAAAGGACTAAGCGCATCTCCCTGAAAAATCCCTCTCTGAATTTTTATAGGGCTGGTATCTATTGTTTCAGTAGACGAGCTTAGTCTCAGTACAGTTGTCCAAGTTGTCATCATGGTCTTAAGGGATTGTACTATTGTCGGGTGTATCTGATAAATCTCTAAAATTTTTATAAGCCACGAGTGAGGCACAGAGTCGTAGGCTTTTTTATAATCGATGTACATGCTATATAGGTTTGCTTTGGTTTTTTGAACTTTTTTGAGTATAACTGAGTCTATGGTCAACTGTTCCTTGCAGCCTTGGCTGAACTTTCGACATCCTTTCTGTTGTTCAGCTAAAATATTATTAGATTCAATGTGCTGATATATAAGTTCAGATATACATGATGTCATTATTTTATACAGAGTCTGCAAGCATGTTATAGGTCTATATTTTGCGGGGTTAGTGAGATCATTACGGTCTTTAGGAATCATAAAGGTTGTGCCTTGTGTTATGTAGGGCGGTATAGTTTTAGGATCCTGGATAAAAGTGTTTATGTGGTTGTACAGAAAACTATGGGTTGATTTAAATTGTTTATACCAATAACTGTGAATATAATCTGAGCCGGGTGCTTTCCAGTTGTGTAACCGATTAAGAACTTTATGAAAAATTTCTGGAGATATCTGCTCAAATGTCATTGCCTGAACATTTGTATTACTGTTTATTAATTCTGTTTGTATCCAGTCTGCTTGTGTATTATGCTCAATTGGTTGTTCCCAAATCCCCGCCCAGAAGTGTCGTAACACCTCTGGGTCAGGGATGCTTTGATTGTTATTTGGGTTGCTATCCTGAACGTTAGAGGTTGCCTGTCTGATGTTACGGTAGAAAAGTTTTTCATTGTGTGTGAACTGTGTGTTCTGTACTTTTCTTTGTGTGCATGCTCTGTATCTTTGTAGTCGGCCTGTTACAACTGATAATTTTTGTTTGAGTGTGTCTAATATGTGTACGGGTTGTGTATTTGGTTCTTCATGAACAGTATGGATTCTATATTGCTCTGCTATAGTGTTAACGTGTTTCATTATTTTCCTACTTCTATTGCCATTGATGAATTGTGTTACCCTAGCTATTTTTGATCGTAAGTCATTTAATTTTCTTTCTAGTCTTTTCTCCCAGTTGGGTTTGAATTGACTTTTTGCCCTTTGGGTGATTATTCTTGGTTGGAGGGTTATTTTTGCACCATTGACTTTAGCTGCGGTCCATGCCGCACAGTATATAGACGTCTGTAAAGTATGAAAGTTAGTTTCTTTATTTAAATTTTCAGTGAGAATTATTTGGTCTAAGTAGCTAACTATTCGGGATAGTTTTAGAGATGGTTTTTGTCTAGGGATATAACTTCTATTTGGAGGGCTTGTGTTAATAAAATATTGGAATGCTTGCTGAAACATCTCATCTATTATAGGGTCCCTATCAAGGTTATCTTGCTGGTTTGGTACAACTTCTCCTAAACTGTTGTCTTCAATATGACTTAAAGACGGCTGCAGCTCGTGTGTAGAGTTTGTGTCACTACTGATGGGATTGAATGATGATTGAATTTCTGTGTTGTTGTTGTTATTTGGCTCATCTGTTGGTACTTGTCTAATCAAATTGCTACCACTATTGCTATTGCTATGTAATCGTAATTCTTGACACACTTCTAATTTTAATGCATTTAATCTGTCTCTAGTGATGTATCTATTATTTAAAATTGCTCTTCTTTGGTCGGCTATTCGCTGTTCACTAAGATGAGCAAGTGCAGGAAAATTGTTGATAAAATCTTGATACATAAGTCTTCTATACACTGTTTCGTTCCTACCTAAATCAGTTACTCGGTAATAGGACCGGATGATACCCTCGTTTTGCTCGTTGGTCCATTTCATACGGTTTTGTGAAATATTTTTAATAGTATTGGTTTGTAGGATTGTGGTTTCATTTTGAATAGATTCTGTTGGTGTAAGTGTTTGTTGTGCAATAAGTATGGGGTTTTGTGACTGTTGGGTGGGATGGTTCAATTGTATTTGATCTAATTCTTCTCTGACTTCGTTTCGGATTGCATCTATTGTTTTAGGTGGTAGTAATTTATTGTTAACTGTAGCCCTACGTTGGTCTCCTACTCTCTGTCGGCTAACCTGCATATTTGGGTATTTTTCTGTAAATTTTAAATGGAGTGGTTCAAGGTAGTTTTTTTTGTCCGAATCTAGTAAGGTTAATTGAAAATAAGTGCGCAATATGAACTTGTTCATTTCCGGTGTCCATCGTTTGCGCTTACTGGTACTGCTTGTAGAGGGTGCTAGCTCAGAGTCAAAGTTGACATCTTGCACAACACTATCAAGCGTGGTGGTGGTGGACAAGCTTGTTGCTCTTCTTGTCATGCAGGAGGGGCGAGTCGAAGGGATGGAAGAGAATAGTGAAGCAGTATCATCGCCAGAGGAATCGGCTGTAGCTTCTACGCAGTGAGCCCGCCTGTTCAGCTCATTACGACCAGCTGTAACAATTTTATCGGTGGGAGCCCGCTTGCTCAGCTCCACACCGCCGATGGTTCGCATGCTGTGGCACCCAGCTTCGGCCCCAGATGCGCCCCGGCGCTCCCCGGGAAGCGACCGTAAATTATATATTCTTTTACTCATTTCTCCATGAAGGGTTACCCTGCCTTGTTAGCCGCGTAAGTTTTTTGTACAGTTGTACAGTACGCGTGTCCGCCCCCCACGTAGCTAGGTGTTCAGCTTGGACGTAAGGTTGGATTTTAGGGGGCTTATTATTATTATTTTCCCGGACAAACAACTGATACTCACCACTTGTAATTTATTATTATTAAACCTAGCCTATATTGTCCCACTGCTGGGCAAAGGCCTCCCTCCATTCCTTCCACCGTTTGTGGCTTTGAGTCGCTTCTTGCCAATTGTAATTTACTTTTACCTATAATTTTAACATTCTAATATCCGTAACCGGTAATATGTATATACATATATTTGACTTATAATTATTTTAAATATTTGCTTCGGTTGAACGTTGTACGCCTCGTTGTATTCTATCCAAAACAAGGGGATAATCCGAAATAATTTCATATCGTTAACGGTATCCAAACCCAGTATATAAATTATTTCTATACTTGTATCCGTATTCAGAGTCAAAATTTCATACTTACAACATCCCTGGTTATTTATCCATGTTTTAGGTTTTGATACGTAATCAGATTATTTATTCTGTTTTTGTAACCAAGAATTCATTTGACCTGCGAATAAAATGATAAATCTAGATTGGTAACATTAAGCAGATAAGTCGTATAAATAACCAACGGAAGATTTAAGAGAGATTTTAAAATATATTTCAGTGTATGTTTTTCAATCGTGCTGAGTGCTGAGTACAACAACGAACTAATAATAATCTGCTGAGTACAAATCTAACAATCACAGTTCCTATCTACTGTCTCTAATGTTCATAATTCCGAAGCATTCAACTTCATAATGTCGGTCGCAATAAAAATCTATTATACTTTTATTTGTTTTCTCAACATAATCATCTTTTACACTAATATTCAAAGTCATATCTTATTTTTTACATTTATTTCACGGTCCTATTCATAATTACTGGTTTTAACCTAAACCAGTAATTAGGATTAAAACTGTGACCAACTGTGAAAATGAAGGTGAACTTTGGCCTACTCATTTCAATAATACTACATAATATTATTATTGTCCAGCTGTGTAGACACCAATTTTACAAAACTACACCAATTTTACTTGGCATATCCACTAGGCACCAATTTGCGAGAAATTAAAACAGCCACTGAACTTCATTCGAATAAATCACGCCAAAAACTCCTTAAAATTAGTAAATCTATATAAATAAAAATGAATTGATATTCGTTAGTCTGATTAAAACTCGAGAACAGCTGAACGGATTTATCTTATCTTGGTCTTGAAATGTTCGTGGAGGTCTATGGAAGATTTAAAAGGTGAGAAGAATTCGAAAAAAAAATATAAAAAACTTTAGGTCTTCTATTTATCGATTAGTGCATGGTGGGTAGGGTAGTGTAGGGTAGGTAGGGTAGTGTGGTCTAAGTAGGGTAGTGTAGGGTAGTGTAGGGTAGTGTAAGGTAGTGCAGAGTAGTGTAGGGTAGTGAAGGGCACACTGTAGGGTAGTGTAGGGCAGTGTAGGGTAGTGTAGGGTAATGTAGGGTAGTGTAGGGTAATGTAGGGTAGTGTAGGGTAGTGTAGGGTAGTGTAGGGTAGTGTAGGGTAGTGTAGGGTAGTGTAGTGTAGTGTAGGGTGGTGTAGTAGGGTAGTGTAGGTTAGTCATTTGACGGGAGCGAAGCCGCGGGCAAAAGCTAGTATTTAATAAAAATAACTTTGTTTCGGGTGGCACAGACCCAAAGAAAACTTTACCTAGATACAATTTTCGATTTTATTTTTAGCACCTATTTGCTATGACTGGAGGAGCTCGTGGCTAGATAATAACAGCCGCACAGGTCGATCTTCAAGGTTTAGCAGCGCTTGTCAAGGTTGGTCTGTGGATGGGTGACCATCTTAACATAACGAGTTTCCTCCGTGCCTCGGAAAGCACGTTAAGCCGTAGGTCCCGGCTGTCATTTGTAGATCTTTGGCAGTCGTTACGGATAGTCAGAAGCCAGTAAATCTGACTCCAGTCTTGCCATAAAGTATCGTGTTACCCCAGCTAATGGGTTGTGGAGGTCTGGTAGGCAGCCGCTCTTCGGAAAATACTGGTATTCAGCTAAATCCGGCTTGACTGGAAGCCGACCCCAATACAGTTGGGAAAAGGCTAGGCAGATGATGATGACTTATTTGCTATGACCTGGCCACCCCTATCTATACTATAATATAATAAAGAGATAAAGTTTGTTTTTTTGCTTGTATGGAATAATCTCTGAAGATCCTGGTTCGATTATTTAAATGTATATATTGATAGAAAGCTGCTTTCTTCCTGAGTGTTATAGGCTATATTTTATGTAAAAAAAATGAACTAAGTAAATTCAAAAAAACTTTCACTCGGGCGAAGCCACGGGCAAAATCTTTACTTATTTCTTTATTACTCCGAGATTACAATAATAATAATAGAAAACATACATACCAACTTAGATAATTATGAAAACAGTTCAATTCTTGAATCGAGTCTTAAAGATTTTGAATTTTTTTTTCTTGTGACGTAGCTACAAATTCTGTTTTCAGACTTTTCCATATATTTGTGCTATAAGCCCTTGCATCGTGTCAAATTTCAAGATTCTAGGTCAACGGGAAGTATACTCTTTGAATTTTAATTCATTTGACAGTGTCGAAATGTACGTTTTTTGCGACATAAACGAGCGTATCTTTTTTCCCATCAACTTACAAGTTTGATTTGCACAGCTTCAAGGAACCGTGGACTTGAGTATATGGTTTTAATTTCAACTTGCTAAAAGGGTCTTGACAGACAGTCGGACAGACAGACAGACGGACAACAAAGTGATCCTATAAGGGTTCCGTTTTTTCCTTTTGAGGTACTTACGGAACCCTAAAAACATAATTGGCGGGCTTATCGCACTTAGTGATTTCTTCCAGGCAACCTTGAATGGACAGAGACAGACCTGGACACTAAAAGGGGTTGCACTTGGTGCAAATCCATTTCAAATTGCATTTAAAAAAAATCACACACAGACAGAAACTGTTTTCAAATCTCTTGCAAGTTTGATTTACTGGCACTTGGAAATATTTTCTAGAAGGCAAATGTTTTTGATTTACTGGCTTGTTTTTATTTATTGGTAGATATTAGTCCTAGGTGACGGCTAATTGCTTGGCCGGCGTCTCGTCGTATGTGTCATCGCGTGGATCGTTGCGACGCGCGTCGGCCGGTATACATAATTATCGCGCCTTATTGTATTATTGAGAGTATTGTGGGTATCGCGTTATTTTAGTATTTTCATTTTTTTTCTAACAATGTGGCATATATTTTGTTTGTTAATATTATATACCTACTTATTTATTATGTAATTATTTACGTATTTTGCTTACTTATATAAAATTATACTCCAGTGAACAGAGTATTTTATAAAATATTTAATGTATTTATATGTTTACCCTCGTCCATGAGTCACTGCGGGGTGCCAACTGAAAACCAGCGCTGGGTGTCTGACGCCCAGCAAATGCTGAGGTGGTCACCCTTTCGGTACGGGCACGCCCGACGCATTCTGTATTTTTTTTTCCTAATTTATTTTGTGTTTGTAATCGTTGTGCTGTGTCTGTCCCGAATAAATGGTTTTCTATTCTATTTTATTCTATTCAAATATTAAAGTTTACAAAATTAATAAAAACTTAATATTATATGTTCTAATTCTATATGTTAATCGATAATACCTGTACGTGGACTTGGAAAACAAATGGACCATCACCCGAATTAAAAAAAAAAATTGTCCCAACTAATTTAATACGTTGTCATGGAATCATTTTCGACATTTATGTAGCATGGGATAACAAGATTTCGTTAAATTCCGAGATGTCATCTCAAAACAAAATTCGAATAGTGATGAAAGTTTTTTCGTCATTATTCGAATTTTATTTTCACAAAAATACTAAAACACACATACGTCTTTTTAATGTCAAAAAACTGTAGACTTTCATTTGCAAAATTTCCCTAGCGAATAGTTCATCAGATGTTGCCAGAGAGACAAATTAACTCGAAATAGCTTCATTAAAACTAGTGGGAGTCGAAAGTTACGATTAATATAGTCATTCGATTAATGTTCCCAAAATATTGTTTAGACTGTTCGTAAAAGTTAGTGACTTGCAGGATTATTTGTAAGCATCACTGTAACCCTGAACCCGTGTTAACCCAGTCAATGGGTTGTGGAGGTCAGGTAGGTAGCCGCTCCTCGTAAAATACTGGTATTCAGCTAAATCCGGCTCGACTGGAAGTCGACCCCAATATAATTGGGAAAAGGCTAAGCAGATGATGATGACTGTAACCCTGAAACGTGTAGACACGGCGCATAAGCATGGTGGTAAATCCCCTTGTTAAGGAATGGCTGGAGAAGCGTTACGGTGGTGACGTGTCCTCATCTTTCGCATGACGCAGGTCCTAACCTGGCGTGGTAAGTTCAAGAACTTTTCGCACCTGATTCAGGCGGAAGAAACCAGACTCAGGAAAGAACCTGAGGTTCATCATTCTGCGGGCCACCCATAGGATACGGTAGAGGTTTGCTCCGCTTGGGCAGAGCATGTCCTCGTGGGGGCAACCGGCGAAGGCGATGTCGGACAACTGGGTAACCGTTCAAACAGAACCTGAGTTGTTAGCTGCGAATAGGGATCTATGCGCTTTAAAGAGATAGAGAGCGTCTAATGAAAGCGCGACTTGGAGTGTTTTTTTTTAATTTAACCTATCAGTACCCGCGAAACGAGACACAATAGTAAAACAATAACAGCGAGGTCCTATGAGACCGGTCGGGGATTCATGAATTAATTGGCAACATTATTCAGCCGCAATTGTAGGAAATAAAAAAAATTGTGAAGTGTCAACACATGATTCTCCTACTAGTTAGTAATACCATTAACCTCTTTTTCTCAAGTCGCGCTTTCATTAGACGGACTATATCTGCAATCCCGTAGGAAAAAAAGCCTCCTTGGGCCATGGGTAGACTTCCGAAAGTGCTCCTGGTAGCATCAAAACTTTCTGCAGCATTGTCGCTTCACCCTTGTCAGAGGGACTCCTAACAAAGGTATACGAGTAAGTACAAATAGCGATGCTTCCATTTTTACTAATAAAATGTCGGATCTGAAAAGTAGATCCAACATTTTATATATTTTTTGGGACTGAAACTTGGGATATAGAATTAGGACCATGTGTTACAAAAAGGTAGGTAGGATTTAATTTTTTCATAACAATTTCGCACAGGTGTGAGAGAAATTGATCCATTTTTCTCAAAAACGATTTTCAAAGATTGCTTTACTTTCAAAGTTTTTCTTATTTTAAGGCTCTTTTACGTAACAGTCATCGATTCTATAACCGTGAAGATATAATTTAAACGTATTCTTGAGAGGAGACTCGGCAACATAACATGAGAAGACCTTTCCATATTAAACGTTGATCTTTAAAGATCTAGCAGCATTTGAATGAGAGTTCTCGAAAATCGACATAAAGGGCAAACGATTAGAGAGGTCTATGTCCAGGACTCCATGACCGGTGTGTGTTGCCAGTGATGACATATGGCTCGTAAACGTGGTCGCTCACAATAAGGCCCATTGTGCCCATCAGAAGGCTTAAAGTTACCCAAATATCAATAGAAAGGGCTATACTTGGAGTTGCCTTGCGCGATCACATCAGGAATGAAGATATCCGCAAGAGAACTAAGGTTACTGACATAGCCCGAAGAATCGCCAAACTAAAGTGGCAGTGGGCAGGGCACATTGCTTGTAGAACAGATGATCGATGGGGACGGAAGGTTCTAGAGTGTCGGCCACGTACCGGAAGACGCAGCGTTGGAAGGCCTCCCACAAGGTGGACCGACGACCTGGCGAGGGTCGCGGGAATCCGATGGATGCGAAACGCACAGGACCGGTCGCTGTGGCGACGCTTGGGGGAGGCCTATGTCCACGTCTTTCGGCTGAGATGATGATGCCCAGGACTAATCTTTTTTATTAAATGACTTTGAATTAATGACGGCTTAGATGAAGTGTCTAAGCGGTTCGCGGTTGCGTGTCGCGGGTTCGATTTCCACTATTTGTCTCTTCTGGATAAGCTCTACCCGTGAACTGTAGTAAATATTAATTGCAAACGAAAAAAAAAACACGTATTGCATATTGAGAAATAGCAACTTTTTAACCAAAACTACGAATATTTAGTCGACTGAACTAATCGTTCAAGAATTACCGATCGTACGTGTTTTAGGGTTTTTATTTTTGTATTTTGGTCCACTACGAATTGATGCGGTAGAATTTTTAAAAGTCAATTCTGAATATTCGGAAAACCAACGCGACGGTAAAAAGATTCAGAAATACTGTGAAATGCCAGTGGTGAAACGTGATTGCTTTTTGGTGACAATCCAGTATGGATTGTGGCGGAGAAACAGTGGAAAAGAAGGTACTACGTCGTCGTCGTACGTAGTAACTACGTAGATTTAGTTTTTTAAGTAGGATTTTCACAAATGATCGCCAAAAACTTTCATTTCGGAAGTCGGTATTGTAGGCTGATTTTTTTCCGTTTTTGACACAAAGATTTCCGAAATTTAAGTCTTTCTTTTCCTTTTTCTTTGGAATCACCTTCTATTTTTTACTGTTTTTGAATAACACGATAAACGATACCATAATTATACGCCAGGCTGGTTACCTGACTTACAACCTTTGGGTAACACTGTCACAGAACACCGCAGTACCATCGTGGGAGCCCCCACGAGCGATGGTACGGCGCAAGTGACCTCCCATGCCGACCTCTGATTCAGGTTACCTCGTTATGCAAAGCGGTAATGCTATAGGCAAGGAGACGGGCTCACCTGCGAGGGAGTAAACAACCTCATCGCCTCAGCCACAGAGCCGGACTACCAGCCATGGCCATGTTTTGACTTTGGAAAAGGTAACTAGTCATAGAACAGAAAGGCCTACAAATATATAGAAATAAATTATAAATATATAGAAAAAATTACAAATATATATAAATAAATTACAAATATATATAAATAAATTACATACAATAATTACACAAAGGCCTACTTAAGGAACATAGGTGTGGTTTTAGTCAGTAGGTATAAGTCTGACAAGTCCTCCCGCTTCGCCGAAAAAAGGGCAACACTCACGCATTGTAAATTCTACAGTATGATAATCAAATATGAAAACATTTATACCTCATAATCAAAATATCATCTTAACGAAAGTCAATTACATCAATTACGCCTATCTTCTGAAACAACATTAATTAATTAAATCGTACGCTTTTGTTTGTATTTCAATGAAAACAGATGAAATGAATGAAGCTGAATCGTGCCGTGGTGCGAATGGAAAGCTATGAAGGCTTTTTATACTTACCGAGACTGCCGGATAAATACCGGACCGATAGTGTTACTTATACAGGGCTATAAGAAAAACCACAGAACAGTTGAATAGAAAAACAGACAAAATGAATGAACTTGAATCGTGCTGTGGTACAAATGAGAAACTACAAAAGCCTTTTACACTGACCGAGGATGCCGGATAAATACCGGACTGATAATGTAACTTACACAGGGTGCTTACGCAAGCTAGCCCTATAACCATTTTTTGTATCATGTATCCAAACGCATCTCACACATTATAATTCATTCATATTGGACGACAGTATTGAGCCAATCATACTCCGACTCCCCTTCCAATCATATCCCATGCCATAGAAGAATGCGTAAAAAGCAGCGAATGAGAGGCTTGTTCGCCGCTAAGCCAATCAGGAACATTTCCGCCGCCCGCTGCAAAAAAGGTCGCCATTTTTTGGATGATCTTCCCTTCTTCTTCAAGACGCCGTCCGCACAACACCGCTAAATACTCCGCTGAACCAGGGAACCCGCGGCGCCGCGGTGATCTAATGTGATCTAATCGCTGAACCATAAACCTCCCAATTAACGTGTTGGCCGACACAAAGACACAAAGACACAGTGACACAAAAGTGATCTAATAAAATTATCCGATTTGCTGATCCATCCGGGAACACGTGTGAGTGTCGTCATCCACCCGGCAGTCCGTGCATCAACCTGGCATCCAGATCTCCCAAGTAAGTCATAATACTCTTCCCATACCTACTTTCCTTTGCTCAATTTCTGTGTCGTCCAATATATCATCCAACGTAAAAAATATTTTCCCGCTAAACTTACACAACGCTTGTGGTCCTTCGAAGCCGCTATCCTAAACTCACCACAGGGCTATAAGGGAAACAAACAAAATGAATGAACTTTGAATCGTGCTGTGGTACAAATGAGAAACTACAAAAGCCTTTTACACTGACCGAGGATGCCGGATAGGTCCCGGACCGATAATGTAACTTTTACAGGGCTATAGGGAAAACAGACAAAATGAATGAACTTGAATCGTGCTGTGGTGCAAATGAGAAACTACAAAAGCCTTTTACACTGACCGAGGATGCCGGATAGGTTCCGGACCGATAATGTTACTTTTACAGGGCTATAGGGGAAACAGACAAAATTAATGAAGTTGATCGTGCCGTGGTGCGATTGAGAAGCTAGGCTGCCGGATAGGTACCGGACCGATAGTGTTACTTACACAGGGCTATAAGGAAAACAGACAAAACGAATGAAGTTGAATCGTGCCGTAGTGCAAATGAAAAGCTATGAAGGCTTTTTATAGTTACTGAGACTGCCAGATAAATACCGGATCGATAATGTTACTTATACAGGGCTATAAGGAAAACAGATAAAATTAATGAAGTTGAATCGTGCTGTAGTACAAATGAGAAACTACAAAAGCCTTTTACACTGACCGAGGATGCCGGATAGGTCCCGGACCGATAATGTTACTTACACAGGGCTATAAGGAAAACAGACAAAATGAATGAAGTTGAATCGTGTCGTGGTGCGATTGACAAGCTAAAAGGGCTGCCGGATAGGTACCGGACCGATAGTGTTACAGTGTCACATATACAGTGCTATAAGGCCCTGATTTCCAGGCACCGACGACGAGGCTTGCAGACGACGAGTAATAGGTAGCTCGCCGTCCGGTCGTCCGGTAATCATCCAAATGATACCTAATAGGACCATGGCTAGTTTCCGAAAAATGGAAACCCAGAAACAAAGAAGAAACATAGGAGTGGGTTTTAGTTAGTAAACGTTCGAAATCTTACTCCAAGTCATTGGCGCAACAACTTGTTTGACAATAACTTAATATTTTTTTTTGAAAATCACTTTTGTATTGTGTTGATGGTAGTCTCATTTCTCTGTGTATCTGGTTGTACTGAAAGCTATTTTTTTAGTTGGTCATTTGTTTATTTTAGTAATGTTTTTGTTAGGCAACCTTTGTGTACTGTTTTCCCATAAATAAATATTATTGTACTACTGTAGCATGCAAAGTTAGATTTTAAATAATTGCAATAATAAATTCTGCGACTTGACGAGAGTCTTTTTCAGCGAGAGTCTTTGTAGTTCTAGTTGTTTTGTTAGTATTTTGTTTGTTCTTATTTGTGTTGTTGTTTAGTGTTCATTGTTTTTCTGTAATTTTAAATTAAACATTTCTAAGAGCCACCTAGAGACCTATATCTTTGTTGTGTTTATGTACCAAACTCAGTAATAAGATAATTCCCTAAGGCTTTCAGAATAACCCGAATTAATGTGTAGACATACCCAATTTTTTTGTCGCCAGCGCCCGGGTCGTCTATCAGAAGCACGTATTCGCAAAGCTTGTCATATAAAAAAAATACATAGAGATGTCTGTTCTTTGTATTGATTGGGTATTGTATACCTAATAAATGTAATTTAATGTAAAAACAACTTATACTTACTTTATTATCATTATTTCCGCCGAAAGAAGTCCAACGTTGGACTTAAGCCAAGTCATCAGTCGACCTTATAGGAGGCCTTCCAACGTTGCGTCTTGCACGTGACCATTTATTTTTTTTGTCAGAGCGGGACATGTGCGGAATTATGGAAACAAATAAAAATAAATAAATAATACGTTTATTGAATTTCCTAAACCCTAGAACTAGAGGTAAAGGTAATAAAAAAAGTTTTTAGTGTTTTACAAGTGTTTTATTGTAGAAGATAGAATAATTTGAAATAAGCAAACCAACTCAGTAGTGGCGTGAATAAATTCTAGTTTGTATTTTTATTTTTATCGGCTGAACAAATTTGTTTTACAATATCGGGTCTTGTTTTTAGATATGTGTTACTCAGTACATGACATATTTATATTTATCTTCGCGCGCCGCGGCGAGTGGCTTTCTTGTAATTTGCCTTCCCGCGCGGGGTACCGCATTTCGATCGAGAAAAATACATTTTGATTATCGTTTGGTCTGTTTGCAAAAGCGGGACAACTTCGGCCTCTTGGGGGACACCGGGACAGACTGCCTGAAAGCGGGACTGTCCCGCCGAAAGCAGGACGTACGGTCACGTCTTGCACCGTTCGCTGTCGTCACTCCAATACTTATCTATATATATAAAAATGAAACCCGTTTTCCGTTGTCACGACATCACATGAAAACGGCTTGACCGATTTGGCTGATTCTTTTTTTAAAATGTTCCTTGAAGTTCAATGATGGTTCTTACGGAGAGAAAAATTCAAAAAAAAAAAAGTTAGGTAAAGTAGGGCAGGTTGGGTAGTGTAGGGTAGTGTAGGGTAGTGTAGGGTACCTAGTGTAGTATAGGGTAGGTAGGGTAGTGTATGGTAGTGTAGGGTAGTGTAGGGTAGTGTAGGGTAGTGTAGGGTAGTGTAGGGTAGTGTAGGGTAGTGTAGGGTAGTGTAGGGTAGTATAGGGTAGTGTAGTGTAGTGTAGAGTAGTGTAGTGTAGGGTAGGTAGGGTAGTGTAGAGTAGGTAGGGAAGGTAGGGTAGGGTAGCGTAGGATATGTAGGGTAGTCATTTGACGGGAGCGAAGCCGCGGGTAAAAGCTAGTGTAATTATAAAACATATGGAACATTTATTAAAGTACCTATAACTACCTATTAAATATAAAATGAACACAGATATATGAAAGGTGGCTAGATAAGAACAGCCGCACAGGCCGATCTTTAAGGTTAAGCAACGCTTTCCAAGGTTGGTCTGTGGATGGGTGACCATCTTAACATACCGAGTTTCCTCCGTGCCTCGCAAAGTACATTAAGCCGTAGGCCCCGGCTACTATTTGTAGATCTTTGGCAGTCGTTACGGATAGTCAGAAGCCAGTAAATCTGACTCCAGTCTTGCCATGAAGTACCTACCGTGTTACCCCGGTGAATGGATTGTGGAGGTCTGGTAGGCAGCCGCTCCTCGTAAAATACTGGTATTCAGCTAAATCCGGCTTGACTGGAAGCCGACCCCAATGTAGTTGGAGAAAGGCTAGGCAAGATGATAAGATGAACACCGATATGAAAGGTACTCCCAAGAATGGCTAATAAATACAGAAAGTGATTAATCAACTGAATAGATTATTGTGTCTCACAGAAATTGTCAAGTTACAAAAACAATTTACATTTACATACGTATATCTATAACTATACGGCTACCAACAATAATCTAACGTTTCTAACCCAATTTTTCCTCCTAATATTTAAACGGATTTCAAAAAACCCTTTACCAGATACTAAGTTATAAGACGATTTTCTCCCAAAAAAAGATAAGAAGCTTTACGTAAAAACCACTAGTGCTGAAATAAATGACAGGATGGCTATCAGTGACGTCGATTCTCGTGTAGAATCTCAAGGGCTCAAAATAGGGATAACTGTAGGACTATCAATATAAGCTATCGTCTGTTTTTTAGGGTTCCGTAGCCAAACGGACGGGAAACTACGGAACCCTACACTGAGCGTGGCCCAACACGCTCTTGACCGGTTTTTTTAAATAAATGTAATGTTTAGATATTTAATTTTAACGTTATGATGACCCACAATTTTACAAATTGTATTTTTACGCGGGAAACGTACATAATACACATCTTTAATATTCACCCGTTTCAGAAAAATGCAAAATTTTCCCATTTACCTTGTGGATATTACAAAAGAATAATACAATCAATTGAATGGAACGTGTATTGAAACCATTGAATTTGGAACAAACACATAAATTGAACAACAATTGAATTTGAAAATGAACTAGCAGGGACCCTAGTAGTATGTACCTAATAGAAGTGACCTTGTCAGTTGCAATCAGTGTAAGCAGCAGATGGAATCCATAACCTATTCTTGGAAATCTTGGATGGTGGGCGCGTTTTTTCAACCGGAGTTTACCGCTGTCACTGATTTGCGAACGTGTTGGCGCATAGATTAAATCCGTGTAGCCGCCCTACACACCAAGTTCCAACCAAGATGACCTATGTACGGACGCTGGATTGCATCCGTCTGGCCTATGCTTTAGATAAGAATAGATGAAATATTCTATCCAGAATGTAGGTGTGCCAGTAAAAATACCTTATCAAGGTTTTCACTAAAAACATACACTGTGTACATATGCTTATGTGCCAAATAAATTATTTTCTTTCTTTCTATCTTTTCTAAAAACAAAACAATTACTTTAGACTAAAACAGAAAAGATGTTTTTAGAAAGTCTACATTCCATTTTTGTTAGGAAATGCTTTAAAATTACTGTTTATTTCTGGCCACATTTGGCTCTTTCATCATCATCATCTACCTAGCCTTTTCCCAACTATTTTGGGGTCGGCTTCCAGTCAAGCCGGATTTAGCTGAATACCAGTATTTTACGAGGAGCGGCTGCCTACCAGACCTCCACAACCCATTAACTGGGGTAACACGGTACTTCATGGCAAGACTGGAGTCAGATTTACTGGCTTCTGACTATCCGTAACGACTGCCAAAGATCTCAAAATGACAGCCGGGACCAACGGCTTAACGTGCTTTCCGAGACACGGAGGAAACTCGTTATGTTAAGATGGTCACCCATCCACAGAGCAACCTAGGCAAGCGTTGCTTAACCTTGAAGATCGACCTGTGCGGCTGTTATTATCTAGCCACGAGCTCCTCCACATTTGGCTCTTTGAGTTGTGATTTAAGACATTTACAAGTAATTTAGAATGAGCTATATAAACGGTGAGATATGTGTTCCATTAGTAAAAACTGGATATGTTATCAAGCTAAAAATACTAATGTTACATAAAGAAAACTTTTGAATCTTTTTTGAGTCGCCGACATTTTTAGGGTTCCGTACTTGGATCAGTAAAATTCTGCCACTCCTTTTTACTGCAACCAGAACGACAGGAATTATTTGATAGCTTCCATCAAGCCCTCATGCTCCGCTCATGTTCGGTTCCTCTAGCGTTAGACCTCTAGGAGGTATAACACATTAGCATTTGCATTATCGGCCTTATAATGTTCCCACTGCTGGGACTCAGGCGTCCTCTCTAGGAGAGGCAATGGGCCATAATCCACAGCGCGGGCCCTTTGTGGATTGGTGGATGTCACATGTCTTCGAATTTTTGGTTCTAGGGAATACCGGTTTCCTCACGATGTTTTCCTTTACCGTTTTGAGAGCAGTGGTGTAGAAATAAATTACACTAAGTAATGCGCCTGTCCGGGTTTGAATCTGCGACCTATAATTTGCACGTCGGGCAGTTACCACTGGGCCAACACTGCTCTCACAGGTATAAAAACCTGTAAGTAAGTGGCTACCAGATTCTCGTCTCTACGTTCTTAACGTTTGAATCCCCAACCGGTCCTATGAGACCGCGCTGTTATTGTTTTACTATTGTGTCTCGTTTCGCAGGTATCTGAGTAACTACTAATTATCTCAGTTATTCAATTGTAATCTACCCGCAATACCTGCCTACCATCTGGTTGTCCTAACCTGTCGGTTAGAACAATAAAATGATTTCACATTCATAACAAAACATTACTTGTTTATTTGAAAACCTTTATTTGCGAGAACGTTGTGCAAAATAACTGTTTTCAATTCACAAAAATATTGTTTCAGTAAACGCAAATAACATTCACTTTTATTTTTAATAAAGTCAAATTATGTTTTGGTAAACATAATCAATCAATCATCATTTTAATAAACCAATTTAATATTGGTGGTGCACATTAAAATTGGTTTTCAATTTTGATGAAACAATAAGAATCAATTTTAATTAATTAAACAGGTTACTATTGCCATAAAGGTTAAATCACACCGAAACACGACCATGCGTATATTCTTTAAGATACCGATGAATGTGTTGGTATCTTTATTTAATAATAATGATGTGGCCCGCTCAGGCCGAGTTCGACCGTGTCCTAGATCGGCGACTTCTCGCCCCGAGCCCTGGTTTAGGCGGAGTCCAGAACAAGAGGGTGCAGGATGCGGTCGCATCCTTCTACGAAACAATAGTGCTAGAAAAGGCGGTGGCCGCAAAAGTAAGTGAACGTACATCTTCACGCCTTAATCTTGGTGACAGAAGATGCCCAGAATGACAGGAGTCGTAAAGCAATCTTCGGCCATCTTAGGCGTGGGTGGACGGCGAGCTCGTTCTGTAACCACCAAACCGAGTTACCGATGACGCGTAGTGCTCTTCACGCGCTTCAAGGAGATGTCAGTAAAACCATAATTATGGGCCCAGCAGAGTCAATGCCCGCTAGGGTAGCGGAAAATTTCTGAAAGGGAAACCGTGATCCTGAAACGCAAAGAGAAACTAATGAATACATGTGTGGTTTTAGTATGTAAGTCTGACACGCCCTTCCGATCCACCCTTGTCCCCTACAAAGTCATTAGATATTTCCTACCTTGAAGCCACTACGGTTTTAACCTATCACATACCCACAAAACGGGACACAATAGTAAAACAATAACAGCGCGGTCTCATAGGACCGGTCGGGGATTCATGAACTAATGACATCTTTTTGAGGTGCATGCGGTACACCACACGCCAGTGACTGAAGGTTGAAAGGGAATCGTTTGTCTCGGTATGGTCATGTGAAGAGGAAGAATGAGACACATGTTACTAAAAGAGTTGTGAGTGAGATGAGTTTGCATGTGGATGGATGGAGAGGGAGAGGGAGGCCAAAGAAAAGGTGGATAGATTGTGTGAGAAGTGATACGGAAGAAAAGGGAGTTAGTGATAGCGTGACAAGTGACAGGATAGAATGGAAGGAAAAAAACATGTTACGCCGACCCCAAACAAAACAACCCCAAACAAACAAGGGCAGGAAGATGATGATGTGGTACACCACACACCATTAGCGACGAGGGCTCGCCAGTATTTACCGGACTGCTGGACGGTGAACTCATTGCTCATCGGTTGCCAGGGACGATAACTACTTGTAGACTTTTTCAACTTTTTTTGACTTTTTCCCATCAAAGTAAATAGAACCTGTGGACAAAGTTAGTTACAGTTTTAATTATGGGCAAAATTAGTAGGACTTCTACATACCAACGTTAAAGTGGTAGAGATACTCGTACATTAGTCAGGCGGACAAATGAGTGTTTATTCGCGAGCTTATCAGTAATAAGAATGACCTCCAGACAACCTTTGGATTAATAAGAATGTAGTGAATGAAAATTAAGCGTAAGTCGTGTAAAGCAACAGGTTTCTGTTTTTTTTTGTATATCGAATTGATGGTCGTTCGTTAATGGTTCATTATTTATTATTGTATGCACTACTTTCATCCCCAGTGTTACCATGAAGTACCGTGTTACCCCATTTAATGGGTTGTGGTGGTCTGGTGGGCAGCCGCTCCTTGTAAAATACTGGTATTCAGCTAAATCCGGTTTGACTGGAAGCCAACCTCAATATAGTTGGGAAAAGGCTAGGCAGATGATGATGTATGCACTAGTTTTATGGATAGGGAATAGTAAAATCTTCTCTTCTAGTAAAAAGAAATTAGTTTAAGAGCGTTTTCACACTATCCGATCCGATATCGGTATCGGACACCGATCCGATATCGGGGTAAGTAAAATGTATGATATATGTACCTGTCTTTCATATTGTCCGGCCCGATATCGGTTATCGAAGCACGGCATTTCATACATTTTACTTATCCCGATATCGTATCGGCGTCCGACACCGATATCGGATCGGATAATGTGAAAACGGTCTTACACAAATATAAATGTTTAGATTCTAAAGAAACCTAGATATTAATATTCCCAAGATTTGCTATTCAAGCTTTGTGTTTCCAAAATATCTAGAAAAAGTATATTATGTAAGAACGTCATAATCATCTAAGAGCGGTAATTGTATGGAAATATATTTTGGTTAAGACGCTCTTAGGGCACTGTCGACTAGTCGCCGGCGACTCAGTCCCTCGGCGACCGAAACATGGGAAACTAGGGCCGGAGACCGAGCCGAGCGACAGTATTCAAAGTACATTCGTGCAGTGTCAAAACTCATTGTGCGCGGCCGTCCGGTCGCTACGACAGTTGCTCGCAGTGTGAACGCTCCCATTTGAAGCCGTGCTTCTATTGGTCGCCAGCGACCGCTAGTCGCCTGTGCGTCGCCACAACGCAGCGAGTCACCGAGTCGCCTGGGCGACTGACGACTAGTGCGCAAGCACCTATTTAAACTATAGTAAGTAACAGTCACCGTCGACTGAGTCGCCGGCGACTAGTCGACAGTGCGTAATGGCTCTTAAGTGTAACGTGGTTTTCACCAACGCTACCAACTGAGGTGAATACCTCTTCATGTTGTTTTTAAACCATTTTATACCCAAGACATGTCTCCAAATTGTGATTGCTCGCTTGAATTAGCGGGATTCCAATTTTTCGGTCGGATCACATCCCTTGCTTATCGCTTAAAGCCTAAAATAATTCACACGTATGAAAGTATGTCATGTAAGCAAGGTATATTTGTTTTTGATGTTTTCCTAATATACATATTACGTAATCTGCTACCCTCATCTAACACGTAAAATAGTATAATTTAATTTGATCTCAATTTCAAGAAGTTTTTATTTTTGCGAGTAACCCTTATTTGTTTTTCTATAATAAAAGTTGGTACTTAAAGCTGTAAGTCACTCCTTATAACATCAGCTATTAACTTATGAAAGTTATGTCAAAAAAAGTATTATTTTTAAGAATCGATGAATTTAAAATACAGGGTATTGTCATGTTTATTAGGTACTAGCTTCTACCCGCGGCTTCGCTCCCGTCAAATAACTACCCTACATATCCTACGCTACCCTACACTACCCTACCTACCCTACACTACCCTACACTACCCTACACTACCCTACACTACCCTACACTACCCTACACTACCCTACACTACCCTACCTACCCTACATTACCTAATTATTATTTTTTTAAGAATTTTTCTCTCCGTAAGAACCATCATTGAACTTCAAGGAACCTTTTAAAAAAAAAATCAGCCAAATCGGTCAAGCCGTTTTCATGTTATGTCGTGACAACGGAAAACGGGTTTCATTTTTATATACAGGGTGTTTGGCTCATCGTGTGCCAAATTGATATGGTCGACTGGAGGAGTCATCTGCTATCCTTTCAGACCCCTAAACACTACCCATGTCCTGTGGATTTTTTTTTATCGACTTTTTAAAGTTTTTTGAAAAAAAGACCCGATTTTTACATTCAAATATGAATATAACAAAATGTATAAGACGTAGAGCATCAATTTTAATTTTATTTAGACGTTAATTGTATAAAGATACTTTTAAATACAAAATTAGTGATATCAGCCATCTAGATTTTTTAAAATTTAGTCGCAAAGTTTCAGACTTAAATTAACGCTATTCGTGTTACAGCTATTTACATGGCTGCAAAAAAAGAACCAAAAGAGACTGGGATCTTCAAACTCTTTCAATAATTCTCTAGTCTATCCTCTTGCTAGCGATGTACCACATGCCATAAAAATCTTAACACAACTATGTGAAATTGTTACTTTTGTGTTAGGTACTTCCCTAGTTGGAACCACCGTGGCATATACCAGCTCTTTTGCAGGTTCCCCAGACCCTTCGTACAAGTGTAGACCTAGAAAAACTGAGTGTCGAAATACGGAACAGGTGTCGGGCCTGTATTTGCAACAGAGGCCAAAATTTGAGCAGTATTTGTAAAACTTTTTAAATTATTGTAAAAAGATGTTTTTTTTTTCTTTTATTGCAAGTAAAACCCACGAAAAGAAAGATACGAGCCAGGTTTTACTTTATATGAGTGATTTAACAGATTAAATAGGCGTTTCAGGTATCATTTACGTAAAAATAGTTTTTCAAATCATAATTTTGAATGTTAATTTTATGTGACTCGATTCACAAAACTAGCGATTTCACATAGTTGTAATAAGATTTTTATAGTATGTGGCACATCACTAGCAAGAGGATAGACTAGAGAATTATTGAGAGACTTTGAAGATCCCAGTCTCTTTTCGTTCTTTTTTTGCAGCCATGTAAATAGCTGTAACATGAACAGCTTTAATTTAAGTCCGAAACTTTGTGAGTAAATTTTAAAAAATCTAGATGGCTGATATCACTAATTTTGTATTTAAAAGTACCTTCGTACAATATACGTCTAAATAAAATTCAGGCTCTACGTCTTATACAATTTGTTATATTTATATTTGAATGTAAAAATCGGGTCTTTTTTTCAAAAAACTTTAAAAAGTCGATGAAAAAAATTCCACAGGACATGGGTAGTGTTTGGGGGTCTGAAAGGATAGCTGATGACCCCTCCAGTCGACCATATTAATTTGGCACACGATGAACCAAACACCCTGTATATAGACTAGCGACCCGCCCCAGCTTCGCACGGGTGAAAAATTATCAGTGTTACACTACTATATTATCCATGTTTTATACATTATACATCTTCCGCTCAAATTACTTTGTCTATTAAAAAAAACTGCATCAAAACCCGTTGCATAGTTTTTAGATTTAACCATACATAGGAACAGAGAAAGCGACTTTGTTTTATACTATGTAATAAAGTAACTCTCAGCTTTAAACTGGTTTATCTACTTTCGTGCAATCTCGTTTCTACCTCATTAGTGATGCATTATAAGCTTACGTAGAAGGAAGTTCACAGCTTAATTAATCGCTAATTAAGACTAGCGATTTTTAGAACACTATTTAATTCATGAATCCCTGACCGGTCCTGTGAGACCGCGCTGCTTACAATAGTAAAACAATAAGTTTTACTATTGTGTCTCGTTTTGTGGGTTTGTGATAGGTTAAATAACAAAACCTTAGATCTGTATTAGCAATGCTATATAGATAGCGAGAGGTTTGATTCGATTGTTCGAACGTCTAGATTATTCTCGATACTTTCGACTTTGACTCGATTCCGACTCGGTTTGTTATGGACGGTGGTACGACTGACACTTGGCGCGTTCTTTTGCGATTTTTTCACGATAGTTCAGTTTCGAGGAGCTCGTGGCTAGATAATAACAGCTGCACGGGTCGATCTTCAAGGTTAAGCAACGCTTGCCAAGGTCGGTCTGTGGATGAGTGACCATTTTGACATTCCGAGTTTTCGAGCCTCGGAAAGCACGTTAAGCCATAGGTCCCAGCTGCCATTTGTAGATCTTTGGCAGTCGTTACGGATAGTCAGAATCCAGTAAATCTGACTCAAGTGCTATGAAGTCACGTGTTATCCTATGGGATGAGGAGGTCTGGTATTCAGCTAAATCCAGGTTGACTGGAAGCCGACCCCAAATATAGTTGGGAAAAGGCTAGGTAGATGATGGTAGATGATGAGTTCAGTTTCGATTAATTACTCAGATACCCGCGAAACGAGACACAATAGTAAAACAATAACAGCGCGGTCTCATAGGACCGGTTGGGGATTCAAACGTTAATATTAAACTGATTGGAACAATCGAAAACTAGTGAACGGTTCCTTTGACTCGATACAATCATAGAGAGAGATATTTTTAGTGTATCGAGTTATTTCGATACAATCAAAATATCGCGATTATTTTGTAGAACGGCGAGTCGATGGTTGACTCGATCCGATTGTTTCGTCCGAGTGCTTTTTAAAACTTCTAGGAATCGGTCTGTATCACTATCAGTCTAAAGCGATTAACACACGGCACCGCCACGGAAGACGGGGCTCATGTGGCAATGATAAATCTCTCTAATAAATCCGTTGATGCCTTACACACGTACACCGTCCGACCACGCGGCCGATCGGATAAATCCGCTTTACGGCCACTCGCCCACCACGGCGGTGCGCAGTGCCGTGTGATAATAGCGCCCTGCACACGTACAGTTCGGACTGCGGGAAACGCCACGCGCCGTTCCATCCCGCGCTCCGAACTGTACGTGTAGATGTACGGGTCTAACAGTCCGATCTGGCACATCGATGCGAACGCATGTCTCACAGTTTTACGCGCGCATCACGTATAAATGTAAATTACAAAAAATGGCGGTTTGGAGCGTCCAAGCTATCACAGAGTTCATTCGTTTGTTCCGTGAACATCCATGTCTCTGGAAGATAAAAAGTAAGGAGTATAGTAACGTGACGCGGACAGCGAGCACTGGGTAGGGGTTTAGTCAGTAAGAGCCTGACACACCCTCCCGCTCCGCCCAAGAGTGGGAGAAGTCATTCAGATGATTCCCGAATGATACCCGAAAAAAAACTACAGTTCTGACGTAAAAGGGAACTAAAGGTACACACATTAGAGTTTCTTAAAAGAGTGACAATTTCGTTCCACTCACAGTGGGAGAAATAATTTGATAAAGCAAAACCATCTTTCAACAGCTTCAAATGAACTAAAAACTCACATTTTTAGATCATAAAATTTTTAAACCTCTTATGATTCCCCTACAATAAAAAAAGAGGTGCATTTCGCAAAGAATTGAAGAAAGTAACGGAGACACGGAACAAAAACTTTTAAAAGTTATAACGTTCCACGCGCCATTCCAAACTGCAGTCCAAACTCTTGAAAATCAATTTACACGCACAGTTCGGAACGTTTGTCTAGATATGTAAGTTTCGTCCGCAGTCCAAACCGTGAATGCATTTTTAACCGTAATCAGTAAAACAGTTTGATCCGCAGTCCAAACCGTACAGATCTAACCGCGGTTTGGAACGCAGTCCAAGATGCGCGGTTCGAACTGTACGTGTGCAGGGCGCTAATCGCCTTAGGTTCTTTTCAGACATACCACCATCATAGTAATAAAAATTCGTAGTTGAACACTGTTTTTCAATAAAAAGAAATGGTTATCACACTGACCACATTTTGTCGTGGAACGCAACCGGGTGAGCTACACCGCTACCACATTTCAACCACAATGCAACCACCAGTAACAACGCGGATTATTCTGTCTGCAAACACCGGCTACAATGTAACCACAACGCTACCACATCGACGTTTGTAGTTACTACAACGTACAGCAAGAAGCACCACCACTGCTCTCAAAACGGTGAAGGAAAACATCGTGAGGAAACCGGTATGTCGTAGAACCAAAAATTCAAAGACATGTGACATCCACCAACCCGCAATGGGCCCGCGCGGTGGATTATGGCCTATTCCCTCTCCAAGAGAGGAGGCCTGAGTCCCAGCAGTGGGAACATTATAAGGCCGATAATGCTAATACTAATGTTACAGCAAAAAACTGCAGTGACACTATTCACATGTAAATTTTTGTTGCTGCGATGTGGTATTGTTGCGATGCGTGTGTATAGAGCCTAAAATATCAATTACAAAATCATTTCCGAAGAAATTCGAAACATTAGTAATTTAAATTATAATTCGACGAAGATCTGAAATAATACGGAAATATCCTTCAATCATAATATTTTTTTTAATTAGATCCGTATTCTGACTTTTGAATAGAAACCAAATGAATACATTATGGAATACCAAACTTCATAAAAAATTTCGTCCACGTGTAAGGCTAAATGTGTGGTTTTGGGAAAATGAGGATGATTGTATTTATACCCTCAGGCTAGTCGGAGTACCTACCTACTTAAATATATACATATGTGTGTAATATGTGTGTACTGTCGTAAGATTTTTCACACTTAGCGTCGAAAGGCATGGGTGAGAGACGTCATGTAGCGACTTTTATATACAAATGTAATTACATTTCCTCTTTATTTTTATATTTTTTGTTCAGCGCTCTGTGGTCACGGCATTATGCTGAGCGGAATCCTCAAATGAAAGTAACTCTTTTTTTACTATGCATAGGCTCGCGTTAGACCACTATCTCACCTAATGGTACCTAAGTGATGGTGTGGTCGACGATGGAGCACGCTTCCCTAAAAGTAACCTACTCACTTTTGATTTACTTTGTCTGTGTGAGCCACGTCACCTTTTAAGGACTCGACGTATTTGTATAAAACTAAGCACACAAAGCACAAACACAAATATATGGATAAGCTCAAGAAAATATGGAAGAACAGGAAAGTAACTAATGCCACGAAGACCAGGCTCGTTAAAACATTAGTGTATCCCATATTTTTATACGCCGCTGAGTCATGAACCTTACGACAGACGCAGGCCAAAAAGATTGACGCCCTGGAAATGTGGTGTTGGAAGAAGATGCTCGGGGTCTCCTGGACGCGAAACGCTTCTATACTGAAGAAACTGGGCGTCAAGGAGCGCTTGTCTACGTTGGTGCGCAGTCGTATTTTTAAATACTTTGGCCATATATGTCGACGCGAAAGTGACTCCATCGAACGCCTTGTTGTACAAGGGAAGGAGAACAGGACTAGGCCGCGTGGCAGGTCACCGATGCGATGAACAGACCAGATCAAGGCGGCTGTTGGTGGCCCACTGAACGAGTGCGCCCGGATGATTGCCAGCAGGCAAAAGTGGCGGGAAGTTGTGCGGCGCACCCTAACAGCTTCCGGAGAGCCTTCATGACAACCACGACCACTCTGCCAAGTGTGTAATGACACAGAAGAAGAGAGAAGCACACAAATAGACCATATCCTGAAATAGTACACAATCACCACATCACATCACAATCAAAAATGAATTTTATCCCAAAAGTATGTTAACTTGGGGTCATCCTCATCATCATTTCAGCCGAAAGACGTCCATTGCTGGACATAGGCCTCCTCAATCTTAGGGTAATGATTAATTATTTCCAGCGGGCGAAGCCACTGACCATAAGCTAGTTATGAAAATATCACAATAAAACGGTTTGTGGATCACGTTCCCCATTCATGAAACATTTTGAAGCCAGATTAAACCCTTCGGACCGTTTGCACCGCCGTATCGGGTGGGATAAAATTAAATTATCGTTCAGGGAATCATTTACAACAAATGAAAGCTTTCATTATTATACGTATTTGCTCATTTTGGGGTTCTCTACTTCAAAAGTATTAATTTATAAGTAAATATTTAAGCCGTTAACTTATTAAAATATTTACTTATTGGGTCGGTTGTATGATCGCAACCATCGCAACACTAGCTACCGTAGCACATTACTAATTTCCTGTAAATACTTCTCTTGTGAATAGTGCAAAGTCATCTGCCTAGCCTTTTCCCAACTATATTGAGGTCGGCTTCCTGTTAAGCTGGATTTAGCTGAATACCAGTATTTTACGAGGAGCGGCTGCCTACCAGACCTCCACAACCCCTTAACTGGGGTAACACGGTACTTCATGGCAAGACTGGAGTCATATTTACTGGCTTCTGACTATCCGTAACGACTGCCAAAGATCTACAAATGACAGCTGGGACCTACGTTTCCATATTGCAAGAACTCTGAGTCCTTAGCAAATTCTTGGTAAATATTTTATTCACATTTAGGGAATTTTGTACCCTTCAAACAAAAGTCCTTCGTCTGCGTAGCCCTAGACAGGATAGTTTCGTACGTCCGTATGCACATTTATGTATCTATAAAGATCTTTTTTGCTATGAACACTCTAAGGCATCAAGTTAAAAAGAATATCGAATACGTAATGTAGTCCTGGGCTCAAACACATTACGTTCGTTACGTCACTAGAAGCTAGGGTCAATACGTGCACCTCTGGCAAAGGATCGTGTGCAACTGTCAACTGTCGCTAATTGATACACTCGAGACAAGTATCCAAACACTGCACGTAAGGCCTATTGTACGGACGTGTATAACCAGCGGCACATAACTTGGCAATGCACAGAAATCGTTTTTTAGGTCTATTTGGTGTTCAAGCGGGACGCGGGGTACGAGGTAGCGCCGATCGGGCGCGCGATTGGTGCAGCATTATAATAGTAGTTTATGATTGGTGCGTTAGACGACTTTTCCCTCCGCACTGCGTTACGTCCTGTTCGCTCATTGGCTGTTTTGTGCAACATGCGCGAAACTTGCCAACGTATTTGCCGGGTATTATAGCTTTATAGACGCGTATTCGTCATTATTCGTTGTTTAACCTATCACGTACCCACAAAACGAGACACAATAGTAAAACAATAACACTGCGGTCTCTTAGGACCGGTCGGGGATTCATGAATTAAACCTCTGCGGTCAGGACTAAGCGCTTCGCTTCGTTGTTTATAACGCGTACATCGAAGGACTGGAATAATTTGCCTGCTGCGATCTTCCCGTCCGATTATGATTTGGGTGTCTTCAAGGCTAGAGTGAATAGGCTCTTAATAACACCATCACCATCTACGATTGCATCACTGCTTAACATAAGGTGGGACCCCAGTCAAGCGCTAGTTTATATAAATTAAAAAATAATTATACGCTTGGTGTAGGCCTAAGTAAAGCTTGCTTACAAATCTATGAAATTCTGTCGACAAAGCGGCAACGATGTGCCATCATATAGTTGCGGCTTCGTACCAATGTGTGTACTACATACGCGTCTATTAAACTACGCGTCCTTGAACAGTAGACCTTAGTCTTCACGACTTTATCTATCCTAAAGCAATGTGAATTGAGTAATTATGGGTATTTTATCAATCTTATAGGGAACTTAGTAAAAAAATTACTCTCAAAGTAGATACTCGTAGCTATGTAAAGGGTTTTTTGGTAGTGTTTCTTAATTTTTTGACATTGACATTCGAATTTAAATACCCTGTATTTTACAAAAAAATAAATAATATGCCGCCCAAATATCTAGGGCTTCTTTGACTTCTAACGCAGTACCAGTGTGGAGCTGCTACACAAGACATGCGTCATCTGCTATGCTACCCATCCTGCACTACAACCTGCACTTTTCAAAATTTATAGGTAGATAGGCCAATGACAGAGCTGTACAGTTTGCCAAATACTGGTCGGAAAAAATTATCAACCGAAAAAAAAACACTTTTTTTAATTTATGTAAATATTTTTTTGTGTGGTACCTAACTACAAAATACTGCTAAAGCCTATACCTCCTTCTCGTGAGAGGCTGTAATCCATAATCACCACAATGGCCCTGAAATCATACAAATGCAAATAACTTAGACCCTTAAACGTCAATCCGATTGGTTTTGAGGTACCCCCATCACTCTTGTTACGTCATGTAAATCAATTTCCAAGTCATGCACGATTTTGGATCTTCACATCTTCGCAATCAATGCTAAAACATCAAAGGCTTGTGCTCCAACGATTTTAATACGAACCCAGCGTAATACGGACTGTAACAAGAGAAGCGGAACCAGCATACATTATAATTAATCAACGTCTATCGCTCCGACGTCGCTCAACGTAGCTCGCAAGTGGGTCACATACTTTAAGCTTATCTGATTTATATTGCTGTACTGTGAAAGCTTTTACAATATGATAAATTGTTTTGATATGTCACGAAGATGATCTTCAATTCAATGGCGATCTTTGAGGGAGTGACAACTTTCAGAAGATATGAGATGGAAAGCATTTACTCTACTTTATCAAGTTATGTGAACTCTATAACAATGTGTGTGTGTGTGTGTCCCTTCTAACTTTTGAACCATAAGTTTAGAAAATATGAAAAAAATGTGGAAAGTAGTTTATAAAGACTTTCTAGGAAAAATAATTTTGAACTTGATGGGACAAATAGTTTTTGAAAAGTTGGGGACACTTATTGTGACGGACGGGAAACTACGGAACCTTACACTGAGCGTGGCCCGACACGCTCTTGGCCGGTTTTTTTTCTCATATCTTTCATGTCGACCGTGAACCACCAATGCAGATGCGACCTTTATTTTGTACAGTGTGTTGAAAGGATGCAGGAGTGCGTGGACCTCTGATTGGTGAATCTTGATTGCTTGGATCTAGCAAAACCAGCTGCAGTAGTGAAGTTTATGGTAGCAAAAACTGATATCTGGATAAGAATGACCTTCTTCAAGACTGTCCTTAAGTAATTCACCAGAAGAATCTCGGAGAAGAAGGCGTCGGGGAAACATCAATCACTGTAGACTCTATCTGCCAATCGTGATCCCAGGAAAGACGGTGGCACAGTGATCAAGTGCTGCTGCGAACAACAAGGCTCCATTCCACAGGAGGACCATTTTACATTATTTTCAGGGACGTACCCTCATACATATTCCACAGAGGAGTATCCGGGGTCGTCTTAAAGAAGTCACAGAGCTCCTTCCATGATAGGATGGTGATCACTGGGGTGGTTTTAGCAAGGTAAAAATCTATCTTGGCTTTTTCACCAATTAACTCCAGGTGTCGTTTGCAGGTTTCTCCTAAAAAAATACATCTACATCATTGTTTATAGATGTATTTTTTTTAGGAGAAACCTGCATCAGACTCGTTTGTGCTAGGCAGAACAATATTATTCTGCAGAGTTTGATGAACGTATTTACGAGTGTATATGTATCGTAACCAGTGCCTGGCCAGCATTCTCGGGAAAAAAAAAAAATTCTGTACAGTTCATGTCTGTACGGGTCCGCTAAGCAGTGTGAATGGAGTATTGAGACCCTACCGACGTATTTCTTATTGTCTCTCAACGTCAGAACATTTTGAATAAAAACAAACGTGCTTTTCCTACCAAACCTATTCAATGTCTGCTAGTGAGGGCGGTTGCATCCGGTGCTAACGGTGCAATCTGTCGGTGTCTGACACGGAACGCTTCCAACACGTTAGATATGAAAAGTGATGTCTGGTGAAGTCTGGTTTGACACGCGTCTGACAAGCTCGTTATGTGTGAACCCACCTTTAAAGTTATGGACACACAACCGTCATATTATTTAGACATGTTGTTATAATTATTTGATTAATTAACTAGTATATTTAAGAATATTCAAAGACTCATTGACCCCACAGTCAAACCATTGCAATGATTTTTTATATGTTACTTACCCTTTTTTGTAAGAAAGATAAATAAATAAATAATAATAACCATACTCTTCTCTAGCGCAGTCTACGTGAAGAAATGCCTATTATATACATTTTTCATACGTTTTATGCACCTTATACAATAGTGTCATGCGTTTCGATCTAGAGACCAGATCATAATATGGATCAAGGACCATACCGTAATAAGATAAAATGACAGGCATACAAACGAGAAAGAGAGATGAAGCTATACAACCTATATACCTCCATCCTTTTAACAGTTCAGTTTAGGTTGTCAAATGGATCGCGTTAAGAGCTCGAGGTACGGCCTTTGGTATCAGTAATTCCGATAGAACTCTGACTCCTGATGGATCGCTAATAAATAGAAATATATCTATTTGCTACACTATCGTACTTGTGAGCTTGAAAGTAGAGCATTACCGCTCGAACAGTTGCACCTGAGACAATTGTGAGTTACCATTTCTAGTTGAGAGCTTTATTCGTTTAATGTAGTCGATATGTCACTGTAACTTGCCTGAATTTAAGAACAGGGTAAGTATTCTTTGTAATCGAATGTTATGTAATCTATAGACCCTTCAATATACCAGTAGCCCAATTCACGTAATTAAAACCGTAACTATATCGTAGCGACTTAGTCGTTTAGACAATTATATATCCACCCTTACGTTGTATCACCCTTACGTTGTCCGGACTAAGCGTTTCGAAACGTCGTTCATACCGCGTACATCGAGGGACTGGAACAATTTGCCTGCTGCGGTTTTTCCGTCCGATTATAAATTGGGTGTCTTCAAAGCTAGAGTGAATAGGCTCTTAACGTTTGAATCCCCAACCGGTCCTATGAGACCGCGCTGTTATTGTTTTACTATTTTGTCTCGTTTTGCGGGTATCTGAGTAATTAATAAACTAGTGTGCCTCACCATCGACGATTGCATCACTGCTTACCATAAGGTGGGATCGCAGTCAAGCACTAGTTTATAACCATAAAATAAAAAATAAAAAAATTGTTTATCGTATTCACATCCATCAATCGAGCTGGAACAAAACGGTTTTTTATAGTCGTTTGATCGAAGTGTCGTTGACGCGTATTCAGCTATGTCAATAATTATCTTGGTAGAATACATGATACTGTAACTGGCAATGAACCGTAGCTACATCGTTTAGTTTCAGGCCGATTGAATTGTCGACCGATTAATACCGATTTTGGGTAGAACTTCAATCGAACCACTAAAAAACTTCAACGATATTTGGCTTGTTTGATTTTATGTGAATCAGGCTATAGCTTGGTTAAAAAAAATAGCTCATGAATTCAGCAGTGAGCAGGGGCTCTGTCACAGATCATTTTAACAGTGTGGCTTTGGCAACATCAAACGATTAAAACAGTCATAAATACTCCTCAAAACTTCCATGCGGTCACAGCTGCTGCAAAACTGATTGGCCGGTCTAGTAGTGACGTCATTATTGCAGCGCTTGAATTGCAAGTCGAATTGCAAGCCTTAAATTTCTATAGAGCAAATAGTAGTAGGTGTTAGACGTACGTTGTGAGGACTGCGGGAATCCGATGAATGTGGGATGCTTCTATGCCTCAATGTTGTTTTGATTGAACGGGTGGTCGATGAGGCTGAAAGATTCTAGAGTGGCGACCGCGCACCGAAAGACGTTGCGTTGGCACTCCTCCCATAAGGTGGACCGATGGTCTGGTGAGAGTTGGGGGAAAGCGATGGATGCGAGACACACAGGACCGATAGTTTCGGCGACGCTTGGAGGAAGCCTATGTCTAATAGTGGACTTCCTTCCGCTGTAAGAAAACACAGATACCAACAACTTTTTTAGTGAACCTAAAAGGTCTATCCTATTCTATATTTAATTTTATTTCCAGGACATTAAGAACTGTATTGATTATCTTGACCTCTACTTGGACTAATGTAGTAGCTGTTTAGTCTTAAATATCGCCGGTTAAGTACTTTTATCAACTGAGTCCTTATCTTTCTGTCTAGACCTCTTTTTATAGAATTCGTAGTAAATGTTACTTTGTCCAACTTAATCTAAGCTCTATTGTTATATAATAAAGTCTATTACACTCAAGAAATAGCGATCCAATGCTTAAAAGCGAACTTCTTAACTACCTATTTTACTCTATGATAAGTTAGTTTAAAATTAGGCGTACAACCCTTTCCTGATAACTACAACTTGGGTTTCTTTAAATCAAGAGTGAATAGGTTACTTCCAGGCAAGCGTGCTGCATCCATGACCAGATCGTCGGTTTAAATCAGGTGAGGTAATGGTCAAGCGAGAGTCTATAAATAAAGAAAAGTCGTCAAAGTGTAGTATATTACACGCGCCTTGAAAAGATGTCAGCAAAGGGATGGGGCCTACCAGGAGCCTTACCATGACGTATTAAAATGTCAGTCTTGCGAGCGAGTAATATCAATACATACTGATCTTCATCTACCTAGCCTTTTCCCAACTATATTGGGGTCGGCTTCCAGTCAAGCCGGATTTAGCTCAATACCAGTATTTTACGAGGAGCGGCTGCCTACCAGACCACATCATCATCATCATCATCTCAGCCGAAAGACGTCCACTGCTGGACATAGGCCTCCCCCAAGCGTCGCCACAGCGACCGGTCCTGTGCGTCTCGCATCCATCGGATCCCCGACCACCACAACCCATTAACTGGGGTAACACGGTACTTCATGGCAAGACTGGAGTCAGGTTTACTGGCTTCTGACTATCGGTAACGTCTGCCAAAGATCTACAAATGACGTATGTTAAGATAGTCACCTATCCACAGACCAACCTTGGCAAGCGTTGCTTAACCTTTAAGATCGACCCGTGCGGCTATTATTATCTAGCCACGAGCTCGTCTCAATACAAACTGATCTTATACACTATTAAAACACCGCATTACATGCGTTCAAAGCTACCTACATCAATTTGGACTAAACACGGAAATTACACAGATACTGGGTTTCATGTCAGTCAAATGCCAACCTATGAATGTTTCAGCAAAACCGCCTCGGGGTCGAACATAAACACTGCTATCTTATTACATTGCCCGTAACATGAAACGTATCGATCATCATTACGATCAAAGACAATGATCTATTATCTTGCTTGAACCTACTGATTTGGAAAGCTCATGGCGGACGCTTCAGGGCGTAGATAAGATAAACTCAGAGACGATTTTCTGTGCCAATGAGTAAAGTGGATTACAGAAGTGAAGTGAGGAATGAAACTTGATGATAATGGTGATAACTATAGGGATATAGTCACTGCTTCTGAGCCTCGAACATTCGATATGAAGATTCAGGAAGCGGTACAGTAATCAAAAACTCCAAGGCGCAAAATACACAGAAGCGATGAAAGATTCGGATGCAATGCGGATGTGGATCGGATTTTTGTCGCTTCAAATTTTATTCGTACAAAATGTATGAAAGAGATGCGTCGTAAATTACACAGAAAGGATGCGGCGCAAATACATTTTGTACGAATAAAATTTGAAGCGACAAAAATCCGATCCTCATATTGCGCCCAAGATTTGAAGAAAAAGTCATCGAAAAACGATTATGAACTATACCTAGCAACGATTTTCTGACCAAACATCTTCTTTGTATTTGGAATAAGTCTGCCATACTGTTTAACCTAGAATATTGATTCTCGTTTTCCGTTTGCACTCGTACTTCGAACGAGTGCAAAATATCTTACTGAATAATTATTTACATAAGGTTGGGTTAGGTTAGGTTAGCTGTATGAAAACCCAATTGTGGGTTAATCTCGCCTGACTGTACAGTCAACAAAATAGATAAGTAACCAGGATGGTCAGACATAGCTGAAGTTTTCATGGAAACCGATGTATGGATATGAATGAAACATAATTAAAGCCATTACATATAAACAACTTATTAATAAAACTACAATGTTATTCATATCTGTTTCCATGATAATGTCAACTACTTATATCTGACGACCCTGGTAACTTGTCTCCTTTGCCAACTGTACATCAGTTGTCCTATTTTCTAAATGGTTTTATGAATGATGCGTTTACAATAAAGAATATGAATATAATAGCGTTCAGTCAATGAAGCTTGATAAGTCCTAGAAAAACAATGTCTAGCTACATCTATGACGCAACATCCGAGTATGAAATAAACTAAGATATCTTGCATCGTGCAATTAAAGTTCTTTGTGCGATTTGAACATAGAGAACAGCCTAAAATCATCTTTCGGGCAGTTGCCCAAATCAGACAAAACATCCGTCCGGTCGAAGGGTCCTCCCTTTTCAGCGGAGGTTTGCGGAACTTTACATTGTTCCGAATACCTTCAAATTCAACTGTCTTGGATCCAACTACAAAATTACTCATAAATGAAGACCCCTTACCGATAAGAAGACAAAACAGATCTAGGTTAATAGGCATAAAGAGACGTGAGCCTCAACTGACAAACAACCCGGTTGAATGGCAAAACAGTAAATTTATTTGGGCCACAAATACCATGATAGCCAAATTTGGAAAACCCTGTCCTACCCCAAAAATCTTTTTATCAGGGTTGGATTTTTTCCTCAACTACATAAAAGTTTAGGATACAAATTAATTGAACGTAAAATTCGATGTAACGTAATCCTTTTAACATTTTTACGAGACAAGAACTGCTCCGCTAAAGTTGAAGTCACACAGCTAAAAGCAAATTGTGTGTCAGGTTCTAGAATCGTAGTTATTTCTTTTTGTATGCTAAGATGTATTCACAATTTAGTAGACAACATTCTCTTGTTAATATCTTACGGTGCCCGCTCACGACAGACTTTTTGTAGGTCCGATAATTGTCCCGATAATCGTCACATATTCTTATCCTATAGTATATTCAGACCGACTTTTTGTAGGCCGTGTGCGTTGCACTAGTGCTATCAGTGTGTTCTATTTTTCGCCTACAATAAATCGTTCACCGATTGTCGGTCGTGGGCGGGCAGCGTTATCCTGTTAACACATACTGATGTACAATTCGACTATTCAATGTGTCAAACAGACCATCACACGTGTCAAAGTGCAATCAATCTGCCGATAAGGCATCATGTTACTGAGTAACTAGATTATGAAGGAGATTGTAGTCGCTCCCTGTAAAGCACTGGCAGTTAATCAGCAGCTTCGTAATTAGGTTGGAAGCTGATCCCGAATCAGTAGAAAAAAAATTATTTCTCTTGCGTAGAGTTGCGGACTTGCAGCTTACATTAGCATTAGTATTATGTACCCTGTAATGTCCCCACTGTTGGGACTCAGGCCTCCTCTCTAGGAGAGAGGATAGGCTGTAATCCACCATCGGGCCCAGTGCAGATTGGTGGATGTCACATGTCTTCGAATTTTTGGTTCTAGGATATGCCGGTTTCTTCATGACGTTTTCCTTCACCGTTTTGAGAGCAGTGGTGATGAAATAAATTACACAAAGTAATGCGCCTGGCTGGGTTTGAACCCGCGACCTACAACTCGTAAGTCGGGGCCCTTACCACTGGGCCATTACTGCTTGCGGCTTGCTTGCTAGCAAATGTAGTAAAAAGTAGCTCACCGTCTGGTCATCCAATAAAGACCAAGCCCAATAAAAGAAGTCAACAGTTCATTATACCATGCACAAATCAAAAAGATAGCGACTGGTTCTATGCGTCTCGCATCCATCGGATTCCCGCGACCCTAGCCAGATCGTCGGTCCACCTTGTGGGAGGCCTTCCAACGCTGCATCTTCCGGTACGTGGCCGCCACTCTAGAATCTTCCGTCCCCAACGAACATCTGTTCTACGAGCAATGTGCCCTGCCCACTGCCACTTTAGTTTGGCGATTCTTCGGGCTATGTCGGTAACCTTAGTTCTCTTGCGGATATCTTCATCTTAGTATAAAAAATCATTTGATAATTTCTCACTTCAAAAACAAAGGCAGTGATCAGGTTCAGCCACCAGTGTGCCTTTAGCCTAAGCTACCTTACTGCCTCACTATTTACTGTGTTACGGTACTAATTTTATTAAAACATTAAGGCAACGAGCCATGAAAGATACGATTTTATTTTAAATACGGTTTTGTAGTGTAAACAAAGGCTTTAAAAAATAAAACTGAAAGTATTCGGTGCTTTCCTTTTAAAAATGTTGTATAACACCCACTCATATAAAATATTTATTTAAAAGGATAGCTATGTAACCACGAAGTAGCTATGTTTTTTCTTTGCGCTCATCAAGGTCATATTAATGCTTCCATTCTAATATAGGTACAATTGGTATACTTAATTATAATATCATCATCTGCCTAGCCTTTTCCCAACTATGTTGGGGTCGGCTTCTAGTCAAGCCGGATTTAGCTGAATACCAGTATTTTACGAGGAGCGGCTGCCTACCAGACCTCCACAACCCATTAACTGGGGTAACACGGTACTTCATGGCAAGATTGGAGTCAGATTTACTGGCTTCTGACTATCCGTAACGATTGCCAAAGATCTCCAAATGACAGCCGGGACCAACGGCTTAACGTGCTTTCCGAGGCACGGAGGAAACTCGTTATGTTAAGATGGTCACCCATCCACAGACCAACCTAGGCAAGCGTTGCTTAACCTTGAAGATCGACCTGTGCGGCTATTATTATCTAGCCACGAGCTCCTCTTACTTACTTAATTAGTAATATAATAATGTAATATATAAATGATAAATGATAAATGATATTTATTTTGCAAATAGGTTTCACGAAACACTTTTACACGTCAAATTTTTTTTTGTCATAATTATTAATCTAGATGAGGCCGGTGTTTCCTATCTGACTACCCTGAGAAGAAACACCGAAACAAACTCAGGGGTCACAGTCTCTTTTAAAAAAAAAAAAATCCATACAAAATGTATTGGTCAAATCATATGCGAACTATGCAGATTAGGGTCTGAAATGGCCTTTTAAAGAAAGAACCATGCAGATTTGAGTGGACCTGTCCAGTCAGTGCAAGCATTTGTCATTCGTCGTAAAGCTCAACTCAGGACTACTAAGGAGCTCAACGTCTTGACGAATAAAATACTCATGTCACAGTGTTTGTTATCGAACTCCTCTGAAACATATTGACCGATTTATATTAATTGTTTTGTTTATATTCGATAGATCTGAGAACATGTCATGTGCTAGTTTTTACCCACATTTTTGCTATGATTTGGTTGATTTTCACGTCTAAACGAATTTGGATAAAACTAGGCGCACAGTTAGACCATACCCTGAATTTTAGTATATCAATTATATCCAAAAATGAAGACTTTCAAGCGGATAAAGCCCAGTAGAGGCCAGTCTTTAGGTAGGTATATCTGAAATTGAGAAAGACGATAGCCATTATGTTTCATATGCAGCTTTGCAACTAAAACCGAACTATCAGCAACTCAGAAAATTTTCAATTTATTTTCTGAAGGTGCGCCAAGACTTTATTTTGATACGTCGACGTAATCCCCGTGTGATTCGGTTCTTTTGGCACCAATCATTTATTTTTGTGCTTCAGTAAAGAAAAGAAAGAGGTAAGAGGAAAGTTTTGTTTTTTTGTTCCTCATGATTAGAGGGATTTTTCATCTATTTTATCTGTAGAGCCTCGGGTATCAACGATTAAATGTTACTTTGTGTCGAGCCTCAAGAATCGTTGATTGAATAACACTTTGTCTGTCTTTTCATTGGTTAAATAACACTTTGTGTAGAGCTTAAAGTTTTGCTGATCGAATAACCCTTTGACTAAACCCTTTTCACAGGTTTTTAAATTATTACCAGCTTTTGAACGATATCGGTTACTTTTGTTAATAAGACATGCCAATTGGCTTTCTACCGCAAGCTAAATGATTGTGATTATAATCCATTACTTTTTAAACCTGATTTTTTGTCCCTCTCCAAGAGAGGATGCCTGAGTCCCAGCAGTGGGAACATTATAAGGCTGGTAATGCTAATGCTAATCCTTTTTAACACGTAATTGTTCTTCAAAAACATGACAGTTGAATTGTCATAACAAATGTCGTCTGCATTATGATAATAAATCCGTGATTATAAGTGTTTCACACACTTCCCAGTTATTTTCCTCCCTTTCAACCATTATTTTCTGCCGCACTGTGAAAATATCGTCGTTCATATTAACTTAATTAGGCGTGTCAGCGGTGTAATTGAGCGTAAGCAGCGTGATCAATTGCTCTGTAGCGGTATAATTAGGCTGTCTTCTTCTTCCCGCCTTTATTCCATACTAGCTGAACCCCGCGGTTTCACCCGCATTTTTGGTTACTGCTCCGCTTCTATTAGTCCTCGCGTGATGTTATAATATAGTCTAACCTTCCTGAATAAATAGGCTATCTAACAGTAAAATAATTTTTAGATTGGACCAGTAGATCCTGAGATTAGCGCGTTCAAAGAAAGAAACAAACAAACTTTGCCGCTTTATAATATTAGTATAGATTACATCACGTTTTTTCTTCCATTCATGCCATCCGTCTCGCTATTACTAACTCCCTTTCCTTTGATATCGCTTTTCACAAAATCTATCCAAATTTTCTTTGGCCTTACTCTCCTTCTTTTTCCATCCACTTTTACACATTAGGCTGTGTAAGGAACAAAAAAAAAGGCCGTTTGCACAATCTTACTTTAACGGAGTCATGAAAATGGCGTTAACGAGCCGTTTATTTGTCACATAAATCGAAAGGGGTCTGCTTAATAATTTGTTATGTAACCGAGAGAAAGAAAAATGTTGACAAGAGGTTATTGTAGATAAAAATACAGGATTCCAATTGTATGATTCACTCAACTACACAACTGGTACCCTGATATCGCAAAACAGGGTTACGACAAGACATAGATGTCTTTCTTAAGAATTGGCAAAAAGTAGATCAGAGCTGAGAACAATAGAAGTAATGAAGGGAGGCCTTTGCTCAATAATAGGATAATACAGGCTGGATATAATAATAATTTCAACGTTATAACCAAATCAACATCACCCATTTATCCAACAAAACATTTTGAAATTGAGTTTGGTAGCAAATCAGGAAATAAAATAACATTTTGAATGCAAACATAAGAAAGACGTTGACGATCTTTTCATTAAAAAATATTGATGCCTATGATTGTATGTTGACTCAATTAAAAATTCCCGAACTCACTGTCCCACTCACTCAATTTTTAGGGTTCCGTACCTCAAAAGGAAAAAACGGAACCCTTATAGGATCACTTTGTTGTACGTCTGTCCGTCCGTCCGTCTGTCAAGACCCTTTTTCTCAGGAACGCGTGAAGGTATCAAGTTGAAATTAAAACCATATATTGAAATCCGCGGTCCCTTGAAGTTGTGCAAAAATCAAACTTGTAAGTTGACGGGAAAAAAAGATACGCCCGTTTATGTTGCAAAAAACGTACATTTCGACACTGTCAAAGGAATCAAAACTCATAGGGTGCTTCCCGTTGACCTAGAATCTTGAAATTTGGCACGAAGCAAGGTATTATAGCACTAATATCGGGAAAAGTCTGAAAACTGAAAATTTTTAGTTACGTCACAAGAAAAAAAAATTGAAAAGTCTTCAAGACTCGATTCGAGAATTAAACTGTTTTTATAGGTAGGTTGGTACGAAACCCTCAGTGCGCGAGTCCGACTCGCACTTGCCCGGTTTTTTTTTCCAATATTTGTGAGTAAGTTTCATGAGTCCTTGCTTCGTCCCAAATTTCTAGGTATAGGTTTTGATGAAAATTAAAACTTTTGACACTAGCTATTCCTAGCAAAAATATACTCGTATGCGCTTAACCAAATAAGGAACTTATCTTTGATCACATAAACCTAAAAGTTTGACTACTTGGGATAGCAAACCTGAATATTTAAAGCTTTATAACCTTACGTGTTCTTGACAAAAAGTCCCATCTGTCTCCTGACTGACGGATGGGCTTATACGGAACCACTTTGTTAGTGGTTCCGTATAAGCTGAGTTGGAGATGGAAACATAAAAAATAATAATGATGTTACAGGTAACAAACACAATATGTATATTTTATCTTCGTAGGAAAATATTTAACCCACGCGAGCTCGGCTGAGGGAAAAAGCTAATGTTACATATCGATACCTTTGGGTAGAAAGGTCGTATAAACCAAAACCCGACTTTTCAGTAGAGCAGAAAATCAATTTTTTTTTTACATAAAAATTCATAACTTTTTTCCTTTTGAAGTTATAAAAAAATGATCTATGAGAAAGGTTCTTACGTTTTGCAGATGAAAAAGGTTAAATCATCAAAACCCAGCTATCTCCTTTAGTTTTAAAGTTAGCTTGCATTTACGTCTAAGAAAAAATCAATGTTTGGTTTATACACCCCATGAAAATGTACTTTGAAAAAACTGTGGGGGTCGTATATCCATTTTTGGTAACCATAAGGGTCATATTTAATGTCGTAAAAACCCATATATGTAATTTTTTTTTGTATTAAAAACCATTTATAATCATAGATCAATTGAATTCTGACTAATAAATAATCCTATTACACAAAGAATTAGTAGGAACTCAATTATTATTATTCTAATACCCAATAATGGTCGATTCAAATAAAATAAAACTACCTGAAATATGAAATCAACATTTATTAAGTATTATAAAACATTCTAATCAATGGTATCTGTCCGGTACCTATCATTTATCGCGCTCGTTCTTCTGCTTGTCGCTGCGCGCAAATGCGAGCCTTGTATGTTGATCGTAAAGTGCTTCTTGCAATCTTCTTTTTCCTGCCCTTATCCCATATTACTTGGAGTCGGCGCAACACGTTTTCTTCTTCCATTCTATCCTGTCGTCCGTAACACTATCACTAACATCCTTTTCTTTCTTATCGGTCCTTACGCAATCCATCCATCTTTTCTTTGGCCTCCCTATCCCTCTCCATCCATCCACATGTAAATTCAGAACTCTTTTAGTAACATGCGTTTCATCCCTTCTCTTCACATGACCATACCAAGACAAACGATTTCCTTCCAACTTTTCAGTCACTGGCGCCACTTTCAAACTTCCCCTAATACACTCCTTTCTCAGTTTGTTCATTCTTGTCACACCACACATCTTAATATTCACATCTCCACTACATGCAATCTTTTTTCATCCATCTTTTTCACGACCCAACATTCTGATCCATACAGTATGATAGGTCTTATCACGGACTTGTAGATTTTACCCTTCAACTTGAGGGGCATCTTCATTTATTCTTTGTTGCTCGGATGTGTTATGTCCCGGTCTACCTCACCATCTGCTTGGACAAGCAAACCGAGGTACTGAAAGTCGGAACAAATCGGTATGGGCGTCCTAGCAAGAACTAAAGGCGAAAGATTGGAGGGACCGCCGAAACTCGCAGAACAAGTACTCTGTTTTGGTTCTACTCAATTTCAGGCCAACACTCTCCAATCTATGCCACAACACCTCCAATCTGCTCTGAACCTCAAGGCCACTCTCGGCAACCAGCACAATGTCATCGGCAAACAGCGTACACCAGGGGGCCTCTTCCTGAATGTCTAACGTCAAAGCGTCTATTATCAGCAGGAAGAGTTAAGGGCTGAGAGCCGACCCCTGATGTGGGCCGACCGCCACATTCAAACTGCCACTGGTGCCTACTGTAGACCGGACTTGGATACTACACCGACTGTACATCAATCGGATCAACTGCACATACTTCACAGGCACACCTTTCTCCTTAAGGGCCCACCACAGAACCTCACGATGTACCCGGTCGTATGCCTTTTCGAGGTCAATTAATACCATGTGCAAGTTTTTATGTGCACCTCTGTATTTCTCGAACAGCTAGCGTATAGCGAAAATGGCATCTGTTGTACCCCGACCAGGCATAAAACCGAATTGGTTCTGTGAAATTTCACTCTCTTCTCTCAACCACCTTTTAATACTTCTTCCTCCCTTACTTTCATAGTATGTGACATTAGCTTTATTCCTCTATAATTGTTGCACTCAAGAACATCACCTTTGTTTTTAAAGATGGGCACCAAAAATCTTTTGTACCAATCATCAGGTATGAATTCTTCTTTCAACAACTTATTGAAGAACAAAGCTAACCACACCCATCCATCCCCTCGCATTAACTTCCACACTTCAACTGGTATTCCAAACTGGGCCAATGGCCTTACCATTCTTCATTCCATTTACTGCTATTCTGACTTTATCCATACTAACCATTCTCACTAACCCCACATTTTCTGGTTTAGTTTCTAAAATCCCACTCCAATCATTTTCCTCATTCATTAGTCTTTCAAAATATTCCTTCCGCCTCTCTTTGATTTTTTCATCATCTGATAGAACCATTCCAGGTTCATTCCTTACACATTTTACTTGACAAACACCCTAAAGTAAGGTGCGACTTGCAATGAACATGGTTTATACACCAACGTTGCGAACTGTGTTTGGATTTACGACGTCAAATTTAACCTGTGTTAAATGCATTACCTAAATAATGCATTTAACACTTTAGGGCGTATAAACCATTTATTATTAATGCATTTAACACTTTAGGGCGTATAAACCATTTACAAATAATGCATTTAACACTTTAGGGCATATAAACCATTTACAAATAATGCATTTAACACTTTAGGGCGTATAAACCATTTTCAATTAACGACTATTTTTACACCCTGAGTTAATATAAATTATGGTCATTACGTCATAACAAAATTACAAAAAAAATATATTTGGCTTTTACATTGAAAATTTACCTTTTTTAAGAGGCTATGATCGAAAATTTCTGGGTCGTATTAACCATTTTTGAGCGAATTTCTACATTTCGTATATACAGATCGATAGAGAAAAAAATTCTGATAAAAATGGTATATATAACTCAATTTGGCCAAAATGGTTTATACGACCTTTCTACCCAAAGGTAGCGATGTTAATAAATAAATTATAAAAAAATATATATGACAATTAAATTAATCATATAAAATTAATTATTTATGAAATAAATAAATTATATGACAATTTGCAGGGACTCAGATCTCTTCTTTAGAAGTGGAAACGAACTGTAACCAGACACACACCAGACCGATTACCGACACTGGACCTGACTGGTATCCACATGGATTCAATTGTTTTAAATTTATTCTGAGATATACCAGTTTCCTCACATATCTTTCCTTCATCGAAAGCTGTGGTGTTGTGTAGCATATATGAGATATTATTATTTAACTAAACTTAATAGATTACATGACGTAGTGCTAGTTTCAAACTCTAAAGGAGCTCAGTTCAAACCGAGACCTCGGTTTATCTCTAAACTCGTAACGACGAGAACCCTCACCAATTTCGAAATTAGACTTTGTATCTAACTGAAACTTGGAGGTGGTGAAACATGGCGAGGCAGTAGATACCCTAAACTGTGATATTACGTCGTTCTGACTGATCTGATGAATTGTATGTACGACTACCTTTAGCCCGCAGCTTCGCCCGCGTACATAAAATATAGCCTATGTCACTCTGGAATACAGCAGCTTTCTATTGTTGAAAAAATTTTAGCAATCGGACCAATTATACTTCCACAGATTACCTCATACAAACCAAAAAAACAAACTTTACCTCTTTATTATATTAGTATAGATTTGTACGCTTATAATGCTAAGCAAAAACATGTATGCTCTATATTCAATCTTGTACCATCTTTTATACCATGTTTTATGCAAATAAATATTATTCTATTCTATTCTATTTTTCTGAATGACTGAGCTCTGGTTCACTTTTTTAATGGCATTAACTTTAAGGGCCTCTTTCACAATGTCCGAGTAGGCACTACTCACTGAATGAATTAAAAATGGAACAGAATTTGTATGAAATTATCTGCCAAGTAAGATACTCGAAACTTAATCATAGGTGGTGAAACATGCCCTTAAACTTAATTTTCTTTCCATCTGGGCTATATCTCATAAACCGTAAAAGATAGAGTTGAAATTTTCACAAAAATTGCGTCGTCATGGCAATAAAAATAAAAATTTATGATTTTTATTGCCGCGACAACAATAAATAAAATAGAAAGCCTATGCCTATGTACCTAAGGAATACAGCAGCTTTCTATTGGTGAAAAAATTTTAGCAATTGGATCAGTACTTCCACAGATTACCTCATACAAACAAAAAAACAAACTTTACCTCTTTATTATATTAGTGTAGATTTATTTTATTTTTAGACCGGCAAAAGAAATGCACATTCTGTGAAAATGTCACCTGACTACCTCTTATGATTTCTAAGACAGCCCACCGATAGACGGACTGACAACGAAGACTAAATAACACGGTCCCATTGCCACCATTCGCTTACGAAACCCTAAAAACCGTGCCTTCAACCATTATCCACTATTTGAAGTCATTAGACCGAAAGCCTTACTAATTACGAACAAATTCAGCAGCTCAGCAAACACGCTTTTACCGTCAAATTTGAGGCAAAGCACAAATGAACGTCTTCACCCTAATACAACAAGGGGTTGCCTTGAAAAATTACACAAATATACCACGCCCCCCCCATTAGGCGAAGTCAAACAACTTAAGGTCCCGTTTGAAAGTCTTTTCAGTTCATAATTTGTTTTGTTTCGACGTTGTAAGAACTCTTTGAAGTGATAATGCGTGGAATTTTTCGTTTCTTGATATTTTTGGACCATTTTTAAATACTTTTTTTAGATAAACCACTTTACTATCATTATGAGTTATGTTAGACTTCGGTATCCAGACTGTTCATCTATACTAATCTATACTAATATTATAAAGAGGTAAAATTTGTAAGTTTGTAAGTTTGTAGGTTTGTAAGTTTGTATGTAGGGGGTAATCTCTGGAACTACTGGTCCGATTTGAAAAATTCTTTCAGTGTTAGATAGCCCATTTATCAAGGAATGCTATAGGCTATAAACCATCACGCTACGACCCACGGGAGCGGAGCAGTAACGAAAAATGCGGGTGAAACCGCAGGGGACAGCTAGTCAAATATATTAGGCGACCAACAAGGTTTTTAGTAGCTTTGTCTTCCTTTTGTTTTTTTTTGGAATGTTATTCTATGTTTATCGGTAATAATTCCGACACTCATTCACTAACGGCCGAAACCAATAACCTATCGATCTCCAGTTCTGGCATACTGGAGATTGTAAAACAAATGATACAATACAAAAATTATCATGTTTTCTGTTGTTTCATTTGTTTTTCTATCTCCGATATGTGACAGATAGGTTATTGGTTTCGGCTGTAAGTAAAAAGATACAGAGAACTTAAGATATAAGAGCGAGCAAAGTAAGCTAGAAGCTCTGGACATTCCGACTCAGAACTTCGGACTTAGGTTAGAAAGGGATGGCGGGGTCTAGTTAGCGAGCGAAGCGAGCAACCACAGACCATACCATCCCCTTCGTGATATTTTTTTTAAATCACCCAAATGTCGAAGCCCCGCAATGTTAATAATTACATATATATTTTTAATTTGTTTTTTTTTATGAATTATTGAATCGATTCCAATAGCTCATACTAATCCCGGAATTTTCATAGTCTATGTAAGAGTCTAAGTGTGAGCCCCTGTTTTAAAAATCTTATTTCGTGAGCGCTTGCGATGACATTGGTAAACAGGATGACTCTAAATTTCTTCAATGTCATATTTCATTTCAAAATTGGATGGACGTTAATTGCATGAGCCATTACTTGACGCTTAACTTATACAGGGTGTTGGACACGAACGCTAAAAAGACGTCATCAAGTTTGACAATTTAAATTGCTTTAGACATTTTCAGAGGCGTTACTTAATTTTTGTAAAATTGTATTAAAAGTTTGACAACTTGCTTAAAATGTAAATCAACAAAAACAAGAAATCTCATAAAATGAAAATTTTAATAATGAATTTTAACGGCAGTATCAAAAGTAACAAAATAAAATTAACAATGCTTTATTAAACAATTAAGTATTTATTCGTCAAAAAGCATTTTTTCTGAAAATCATCTGTAATATAATTCGAATTGATTTAGCTGTCTGTTAAAAATCTATTTAAAAAAAAATGTTTGGTTTTTATGAAACTACGGTAAAAAAGAAACTTTTTTTCATATTATAGACATTTAATCAAAAACAAATCGGAATAATATTCCATTAAAGGTTTATTAAACACTGACAAAAACAAACAAAATAGCGTGGAGTATAGGTACAAATGAGTAATACTCTATACACTACACGGTCAGCTGATGCGAATTATTTACTCAGATACCCGCGAAACGAGACACAATAGTAAAACAATAACAGCGCGGTCTCATAGGACCGGTTGGGGATTCAAACGTTATAGGCGCCGCCATATTGGCCTCGGCTGCTCTGACGTCACCGTCACGCGACATGCAAAACTCAGACGAAAAAGTTGGAGATGATGTAATAAAAGTTTCACAATTGTTGATTTTATATTCATAGCCATCTTTCCTATCACCCTGTATACTTTTAGGAGGACAATATTTCCTTTCGGTAGCCCATGACGTCAGCATGTATGACAAAGAAAAATATATTATAAAGTATCGACATGAACATGGATTTAAACTTGTACAATCTTTTATTTGCAGCCCAAAAATTGTTTTTGTCTAAAGATATGACGAGAAACTATTTTGGAACGCGCAAAAAAAAAATTGTCGTTAAGTTTCCTTTCTTTTCGTGAGAAAACATTAAATTATTATGACACCGCCTACTGTGGTAGAACTAAGACTTTTGCTGGCTAATACCCTGTGTTATTTCGGTAACTCCTTTAACTAACCTGCAGCTTTGACAGGCATCAACCCCTACGCGGCCAATCTTGCTGACATCACCTTGAGACGCGATTTTTTTAAATTTTTTATTATTGTTTATAGGCTTGTGCTTGACCACATTTCACCTGATGGTAAGCGATCATGTGGTCGACGATGGAGCACGCTTGCCTAGAAGCAACCTATTCACTCTTGACTTAAAGATGATAGCTACAACCTAGGGGAGGTTGTAGCTATCAGGAAACACTGACCCCGGCAGGGAATTCCACTCTTTAGCTGTGCGCATAATAAATGTACTCCCAAAACGCTTTGTACGTATGGGTGGGATGTTCACCATGGAATGGAATCAACGTGCTGTCAACCCGTGACTGGTCCTTGTTACCAGGTGGCCAGCTACCAATTATTTCCTGCCTGCAAGCTTGTGTTTAGAGTGACCGGTAGCCGCCCCTTAAAAATAGGGATTTGCACACAAAAAGGATTTAAACAACGAATATTATAAAGAGGAACGCGGCGGACGTTTGATAAATCTTGTCTTACGCTGTGATTAAGTGCTTGTCTTGAAAAAACATTAAGAATGAGATACATAATGAAGAAAATAGGATAGAAATACGAGAAAAAATTGTAGGGTTTTCAAACGTCACAATGAGGGTTCAGGAAAATTCACACCATCTGTTGTCGCCGGGATGTCTTCTACTTTTGAAAACGTACATGATGTTGACGGCTAATATTTGAAGACTAGCTGTCTGCCCGCGACTTTGTCCGCGTTAAGTTCGCAAAACTGCACAAAAGTAACTGATATCTAATCCTATACTTCCGATTAATTCCGAAAACCTCTGATTCATTAATTTTATATAAACTGTAAGTTAAAACGCCAATTAGTACTTTTTTTAGTTGGGAAATCATCTAATAACTTCTCCTGCTCTTGTGTGGAGCGGGAGGGAGTGTCAGATTATTACCGCCTAAGACTCACTGCTATATTCCTTCCTTGTCTTACGTTCCAGGGTCTCCCTTTCAGAAAGGAAACCATGGCCCCAATAGGTTTCTTCTTTAGATTCTATTTTAGATGGGGAATCATCGGAATGACTTCTCCCGCTCTTGAGTGGAGATGACGTGACTATTGTCATTAACATAAAAGTTTTGAGAGGTGCCTGGACCTGACGAAGCAGTACTGCCGCCTAGTGAACGTCATTTTACAAAACTATCATTATGTCAAGCCAGCATTATGGTCAAAATTACAAATGGCGCACTAACTATTCCGTGCATCGATTCCATGCTCTTTTCTTTTTTTTGCAGTCATGTTGACGGTTCAAGCAATTGAGCTTGGATACGATCTCAATGGATAATTTAAAAAAAGCATTGGTGTTGATGTATTTTAAATATTTTTTGATACATAAACTCGTATAAGCCAAACCCTTATAAGAAGACAATTTAAAAAAATAAATAATAAAATTGTAAGTATTCTTGAAAAGTAAATAGTTTTATGTTAGAACTCAACTCACGATGAAGTTCTCAAGCACTCTTAAGTTGCAAACAAAGTTTACACTCTAGACGTGATACGTACAATATTGAGTGTGAAACACTGAGCTTCAAGTTTGTCATTGAGAAAGACCCCTTGAGGCTTGAGGAGGTGAAAGCGTCAGGGTAGCCCGTGAAATTCAAATTTATTCACGTTTCTTTGTAATTTGCAGGCCAGTGGTAGGTTGTATGAAGTTAAAAATACCTTTTGCGACTGTAAAACGTAACTAGTTACATAATTATAACCATTAAAAATTAATAATAATAATTAAAATAAATATATAATAAAATAATAATAAATAAATTAATATTAATTAATTATATCCCTCTTAGTTCATATAAGACGAGGAACGATTTTTTCAAGGTCAAAAACGTTCCTTGACTTAAGTGAGCTTGGGGGCTTGTATTGATGTAACTAGTTACTTTTTGCAATCGCAAAAGATATTTTTAACTTCATACAACCTACCACTGGCCTGCAAATTACTAAAAATGTAAGAAAATTTTAATTTCACGGGCTACCCGGACGCTTCCCCCTTAAACGGTGGCAGGTTTTTGCAATATTCTTATTATATTATTTAGTAGAGGATATAAAGAACTATGCAGTAGATAGCATATCCTACCCCAGCTTTTTTGAGATAATAATAAAGTCTGTCATTCATGAAAAATTTAAAACTTTAATTCATTTGAATATAAATTTAAAATACACTAAGCATAAGTCGATAACTTATTAAATGGCAATGAATTGTAACTACCTCAAATAATAGGATAAAAAACACAAATCGAGTATGACTGTATATAATATGAATTTGCCTTAAATGTTTATTTATTTACACCCACGTCCAGCAGTGGACGTCTTTCGGCTGAGATGATGATGATTATGATGACCCGCGATCCTAAGTTTCTACTTCTTTTTCTGATAGAAATATCCTTGTGATCCGTGAGACCCTATAATTGGCTCACTGTCTCACACAAAATTTTTATTCACTTGGCTTGGCTGTTGGTTCTCGTAGGTTCTAAGATTTTTTTTCGGAATTTCGTTTCCAAAACATACTAAAAGTTTGGTCACGTCTAAAGTGTTTTGGCAGTTTTGTAATTTGCTTATTCGTATGCCTGTTTATTATGGTTTAGATCTTCGGCGTAAACCGTAATTAACCTTAAGCTTATGTACATCTTCCAAATTGTTCCCTTGGGCAAAATATTAGAATACAATATGAAAATTACATCTCTGTTATAATTGCTCAGCGGTGGGCAGTTTTCAGTTTAGGTATTTAAGTCTTCGACAGACAAGCTCGGTTCGATTCCTGTTTTGAAAAGGAATGTGACAAATAATCTTTGTTTATAAATACTTGAGGTCTCTTCTCGTCCAACTTACTGCAGTGTCTCAAGACAAAAGTCTATGACCAGTGTAAGTTGCCAGTGATGACATATGGCTCGGAAACGTGGTCGCTCACAATGGGCCTCATCAGAAAGCTTAAAGCCACCCAAATAGCAATGGAAAGGACTATAGGCTCGGAGTTTCCTTGCGCGATCACATCAGAAATGAAGATATCCGCAAGAGAACTAAGGTTACCGACATAGCCCGAAGAATCGCTCAATTAAGTTGGGCGATGGGGTGGCAGTGGGCAGGGCACATTGCTGACTTGAGGTTTCAAGTCAATCCGAAGTTTTCATTGTCTTTTTTTGAGGTGGGGAATCATCCAATCATCGAATGAGCGGAGAGACTTTTACTGACTAAAACATATCTAATGAATATAGAACGGAGTCGAGTACGCTTTGTATTCGAACAGCATTCGTTTTGGTTACCCGACGCCGTTTTCCTGTCAAGCAGTACTTTGGCAGTACGTTCCAACCCGAATGCGAGCACAGGGTTGACAGGGTTTTCGAGCGTGAGAAAAACAATATAATTAATGCATCGGGTAACCGAATTCGAGTAAAGCTTTCCGTGCAGCCGAATACAGGCTAATGACCAAGTTTAATTGCGCCATAATGCTTATAGGTACAAATGCAGCATGACTGTTTTGAATTATGCGAATGCATCATTTGAATTCTGACACGCACTTCCGCTCCACACAAGAGTGAAAGTCATTAGATGATTTCCCAACTAAAAAAAGTATTAAGTGGAGTTTTAACTGAAACAGTTTTATTAAAATTAATGAATTAGGTGTTTTCGGATGTATATGATTAGATATAAGTTACTTTTGTGCAGTTTTATGAACTTAACACAGACGAAGTCGCGGGCAACAGCTAGTTTGAATATACAGGAAAAGTTTTTAACCACTACGTAAATTTTTTTCGGTGGCTCAGTGTAAGTAATAGAACACAGGTCGATCATCAAGGTTAAGCAACGCTTGCCAAGGTTGGTCTGTGGATGGGTGAGATTGAGATGAGCAATGAGATACTACATTTTTAAGGGATTTCTGATCTCTAAACTCATAATGGAACGATTAAATTTAATAATGATCTTACATAAATCATTTTCATTACTGAAACGTCTCCAATTTTATTATTTTCTTCACTAATAATATTAAATTTTGATCTTTAATTTAATACCTAAATATTAGTTTTTTATAATAAATGGTTGGCGTGAATAAAACCAAGACTTTCGTAATAATTTCAAGAAAATGTAGTGGTCTAATAGGTTTAAAATTTAGGGTAATCGTGCATTGGATTGGTAAAGTCAAATCAACCTGAATAATGTTTTCCAAATTGTGACTATTTATATTGAGGTCAACTTCTCCGACTATTTTGAGGAGCTTGATAATAACAGCCGCACGGGTCGATCTTCAAGGTTAAGCAACGCTTGCCAAGGTTGGTCTGTGGATGGGTGACCATCTTAACATAAAGTTTTCTTAACATAAGTGTTTGTTAAGAAACTTTATGTTCCTTTTTTTTCCTCCGTGCCTCGGAAAGCACGTTAAACCGTAGGTCCCAGCTGTCATTTATAGATCTTTGGCAGTCGTTACGGATAGTCAGAAGCCAGTAAATCTGACTCCAGTCTTGCCATGAAGTACTGTGTTACCCCAGTTAATGGATTGTGGAGGTCTGGTAGGCAGCCGCTCCTCGTAAAATACTGGTATTCAACTAAATCCGGCTTGACTGAAAGCCGACCCCAATATAGTTGGGAAAAGCCTAGGCAGATAATGATTGAGGTCGACTTCCAAGCTAATCAGATGATAACCATGGTATCAAGATATCACATGGTAACCCTGGTTTCAGACTTTCTGACTTCCCATAATGACTTTCAAATATCTTCAAATGAGTGATATGCTAAGGCATAAAATATTTTCGGAAATATAACAATTTTGGTGTGCATTGCGTATAAGCTTTGCACGACTAAACAATTAGTATCCCATATCACAACTAGCTAAGTTTCAATGATCAGAAATAAGTAAGTGTGCGGTATCCTCCATTACTTTATTTTTTAATATATTTACAACTTTTTAAAGAATTATCTAACATTGTTTTAATAATTATTACCTATTATTTTTTCGAATATTACCTATTGTAATTTATACCTTAAAAAATGTTATTTGTTGGTCAGTACATTTTTTGACGTAACTTGTCAAAAAATATACTGAAAAATAGCATTAACAAATTTCATTAAAAATTAACAATTAACTACTAATAAATAACATTCACAAATAATATTTTTTAAGGGGAATTTATATATTTCTAGTTGAGACTTCGCGTGACTCAAGGGCTGGCTTTTATCTCGGTCAGAGATTAAGCATTGCCATACAACGTGGCAATGCCGCCAGTTTTTGGGCGCACTTCCAGTCGACAGCGATGAGGATGATTTTAGGTTAGACTCTTTAGGGCCTGTTTCACAATGTCCGAGTAGCCACTACTTTCTGAATAAATTCAAAAATGGAACAGAATTTCTATGAAATTATAGACTGTCAAATAAGATATCGGAAACTTAATCATGGTGGTGAAACAGGCCCTTACTTAGTGTAAAATTATTTTTAGTTTTGATTAGAAGTATTTTTATTTTTCTTGGTCTAATCTGAGGGTATTTGCATAAATCTCGTAAATTAATATTTGATATAAAACACGTTCAATGTACGGCAAGCCTTGAAAAGTAAATTCATGAGCTCTTAAATGATTGTTCGAGTAAAATATTTAAACTTAGTTTAATGAAACATGTACATATACCTAATTAATTGAATCCAATCTTCTAAAGTGCCTGTTTCAATCATTTGAAGAGATGAGCTATCTAAACGTCATTCTAGAGACGCCATTGCATGCAGAGGCTATTGGCTGCAAGATTGTTCGATATTTTACAAATTTTTATTAAAACATTAACGCTTTATAAATTATCAAAGCTAGCAGGCTAACTTAAACGTATGCTAATTATAGTAAACATTTTAAAAATCAATCATGTTTTTGCTATGGGGTCGTGGTCTTACAGGTTGACTACCAGCCTCTGTAAGCACGGGTTTGTGGACGGCGAGTCACAAGTAGCTCGCCTGGTCAGGGTGGACGGCGCATTGTGTTCCACGCGCGCCTCATAAAGATCTCAGCAAAACCGTAGGGGCTTTGCAGGGCCGAAGCATATTGGGGCCATGAGTTGTCTTCAAAAAGGAAAAGCCGTGGTTCTGGAACGCAAAGGGCAAATAAGGAACATAGATGTGGTTTTAGTCAGTAAGACGCCCTCCCGCTCCACCGTAAAGCGGGAGAAGTTATAAGATTAAAACCCACTCCTTTTTTCCTTTGATAAGGTGGGAAGCTTAATAAAGAAGTGGGTTTTAGTCAGTGAAAGTATGACACGCCTTTCCATAATGTACCGCCCTAAAGCTCCCAAGTAATTAGATGACTTTTCACCTTAATAAAAAATTAAAATAAATAATTGTACTAACAATGATATATGATGACGTCACAATTCATAAAATGAAAATATGATCCATGTTGCATAAATATATTTTTATCTCCCGAAGCATTTTTCTTAACAAGAAAAACTGCTTCATCATTCGTTTGTAATACGCGATGAAAAATGATGGTTGTGACCTACGGTCTTTTCAGGGTACAATAATATAGTTCAACACACAACGTTGTAATGCTTCGGCGGTCACCAAGATTTTCCAAAATTTTAAATGAAAACCAAACTTGTCCGTGTCTCATGTTCTGGTAGAAATTGATAACAACTCTGAGTATGCTTATGAATTGAATTATGTACTGAGATTTTGAACTTAAGGTGAGAGCGTCAGGGTAGCCCGCAAAATTAAAATTTTCTTACATTTTTTGCAATTTGTAGGCCAGTGGTAAGTAGTTTGTATGAAGGTAAAAATATCTTGTGCGACTGTAAAACGTGACTATAATTATGTATAATCATGTAACTCATAATTATGTAACTCATAATTACCCTTTCACCTTAAAATTCATAATTTATAAATCGGATTGTTTTTAAGTTGGGAAATCGTCCTGCTCTAGGGTAGGACATATCAAACTTTTACTCACTAAAACTACACCTACGTTTCTTCTTTGCCCTTGCGATCCAACACTACGAGGTTCACTTTTAGATTTTGAAATTTGACTGTCCGTCTCTCTCCATCCAGAGCATCATCATCATAATCTACCTAGCCTTTTCCCAACTATGTCGGGGTCGGCTTTCAGTTAAGTCGGATTTAGCTGAATACCAGTATTTTACGAGGAGCGGCTGCCTACCAGACCTCCACAACGACCACAACCAATTAACTGGGGTAACACTGTGGGTAACACGGTATTTCATGGCAAGACTGGAGTCAGGTTTTACTGGCTTCTGACCATCCGTAATGACTGCCAAAGATCCACAAATGACAACCGGGACCTACTGCTTAACGGCCCAGGAATGCAATGGGTAACTGAAAAATTAGGGTGGGTTTTAATCAGTAAAAATCTGACTGTCCGTCTCTCTCCTTCCATAGCAGGAGAAGTTATTCTTAGGATTGGTGTCTCTTGGTAATTCTATAGATCAACCATCTTTCAACTAACTGGAATACATTCTAAAAGGTTACATTAGATATTACACTAATATTAAGATGGCAAAAGCATGTACTCGTATGTTTGTATGGGTGTCTTTGTGTATGTTCGTTACTCCTTCGTTCTCTAACACCTGAACTACTTTGGATTATATTCAGCACATGTGTAAGTTGGCCACATTGCTCGTAGTACAGATGGTTGAGGGGAACGGAGAGTTCTAGAGTGGCAGCCACGTACCGGAAGACGTAGCGTTGGAAGGCCTTCCGCAAGGTGGACTGACGACCTGGCGAGGGTTGCGGGAATTCGATAGATGTGAGACGCACAGGACCGGTCGTTGTGGCGACGCTTGGGGGAGGCCTATGTCTAGCAGTGGACGTCTTTCGACTGAAATAATTATGATGATGTGTAGACCATGTCTTCAAACAGGGACATAGGACTTTTTATCTCAGCAGCACATTTCTGTGTGATCATTTTCTACTTTCACGCGGGTGAAAATGCTTCAGAAGCTAGTACATACCTACATGTATGTAGCTAGAGAAAGCATTGTCGTGTTTGAGTGATAACTCTACGGAATACACAAGTCATGCTAGTGAATTTTAGTTTTCAGTGGCACAGTGACTTGCAAATTAAGTACAGTGGTTATTTTCTGCAACAAGACTTAGTAGATATAACATCATGTTTGTTTATGAAGAGTGGTAAGGCATTATTTCTATCTTAGTATATCTGACTTCGCCACTCAGAATATTTTTAGAGTAAAACTAACGTGTCTCAAAAACACTTTTAGGATCCCAGGTTTCATTTGACGACTATCATAAGGTGGCTTTAATTCCTCACTTCACTCAGGTTTCTATATTAACTCCCTCACAGTGCTCGGGGGTATTATTATTAATTATATAAATCTGAGGAGCTCGTGGCTAGATAATAACAGCCGCACAGGTCGAGAGGAGCTCGTGGCTAGATAATAACAGCCGCACAGGTCGATCTTCAAGGTTAAGCAACGCTTGCCTAAGTTGGTCTGTGGATGGATGACCATCTTAACATACCGAGTTTCCTCCGTGCCTCGGAAAGCACGTTAAGCCGTAGGTCCCGGATGTCATTTGTAGATCTTTGGCAGTCGTTACGGATAGTCAGAAGCCAGTAAATCTGACTCCAGTCTTGCCATGAAGTACCGTGTTACCCCAGTTAATGGGTTGTGGAGGTCTGGTAGGCAGCCGCTCCTCGTAAAATACTGGTATTTAGCTAAATCCGGCTTGACTGGAAGCCGACCCCAATATAGTTGGGAAAAGGCTAGGTGGATGGATGGATGGATGGAAATCTCTCACTGCTTTTGGATTTAACAATAATTAACAACCTTCGCTTCATTCGAAATTCAAATTGCTTTGTCCCCTATTCATTCGCGAAAGAACTTCCTTGACCTAAGTTGACAAGATTGATTTTCTACGAAATCTGTCGATACATAATTTTCCATTTCTCATTTTTTATCAACCCCTTAATTACTTTGGGGGTTGGTTAACGCATTCGACCCTTGACAGGAAAGGACAGACCTATTAACTTTTAACTTCCAAAATGAAGGAAGGAAAAATGGAGACATAATTTTGATTCTGTAAGCATCGTTGCGAAGTAGCCAACGGTATTTTAAATAGCTTGATGAGAATATTTTAATTAGAAAACTTAAAGAGTAGCTGAGAGAGGGTCCCAAACGCTGAAATACAATTTTGTCTGCTGCGATGCTGAACATTTCATGAATTGAAATATTCTATTTGAGAGAGCACTTGCAAGTAGTCGCCATAATATTAAATTTAAAAATAAATTTAGGTTTTCGGAAAATGAATATTTGGTGTTTATTTTTCCAACAATTTTGGACTTTTCAAAATTAGAAACAATTTTCATAAAATGAGTATAATTTACAAAAGTAAAGACGAAATTGTAATATCTAAATGAATATTAGCTAAGAAACGCGCATGGCGTCCCCAAGTTCGTGAGTGTGTGTCATCATCATCATCATCATCATCATCTGCCTAGCCTTTTGCCAACTATATTGGGGTCGGCTTCCAGTCAAGCCAGATTTAGCTGAATACCAGTATATTACGCGGAGCGGCTGCCTATCAGACCTCCACAACCCATCTGGGGTAACACGGTAGATACTTAATGGCAAGACTGGAATCAGATTTACTGGCTTTTGACTATCCGTAACGACTGTGTATTATGTTTATTACTTCTTCACGCTCGAACGGCTGAATGGATTCCGATGAAACTTGGTACACAGGTAGACCATGTTCTGAAATGGCACATAGGATACAGTTTATACCGACAGTATATACCCCTGGAACTATTTTCCACATTCACTCGTGCGGCAAGCTTGCAGCAGCTAGTGAATCCTAAATACAACTTAATAGCTACTAGTCTAAATATATTCATAAGTTAATTACTGGGTTTTTAAATAATACACGAACAAGTGTTCATGATTAATTAGAAGTCTAGACTAATTAGTCTAGAGTTCTAAGTAATCATCTATCTTTATAAAATTAGCCTCTAATTGTCGTAATACAGGCTTTTTCTAATATAGTGAGGACATGACCTCATGTTTGTTTAATTCGGTTTTGTGATTTCAGACTAAGTACACAGTTTTAGGGTTCCGTACCTAGCCAAATGGCAAAAAACGGAACCCTTATAGATTCGTCATGTCTGGCTGTCTGTCTGTCCGTCCGTATGTCACAGCCACTTTTTTCCGAAACTATAAGAAATATACTGTTGAAACTTGGTAAGTAGTAATTATTCTGTGAACCGCTTTAAGCTTTTCACACAACAATAGAATAAAGCCACAAATTTTGGGGTTCCCAAATCCCCATACTTAGAACTTAAACTCCAAAAATAAAACCATCAAAACCATACGTGTGGGGTATCTATGGATAGGTCTTTAAGAGTGATATTGAGGTTTCTAATATCATTTTTTTTTACAATATAATTTCCAGGTCTTCGGTCCACCTGGTGGGAGGCCTCCCAACGCTGCATCTTCCGGTACGTGACTACCACACCAGAAGCTCCAGTACTCCAAACAATTCCTACATACTACATAATTATACTACACTGGGTCGCTCGACCCAGTCGCAGTTGCGGGTCGCGGTCCCTAAGAACCGTATGATACTTTAACGCTAAGGTAACTCTTTCCAACAACACAGCAGCCTGAACTAGTATCATCTGCTGCGGCTTCCAGTCAAGCCGGATTTAGCTGAATACCAGTATTTTACGAGGAGCGGCTGCCTACTAGACCTCCACAACCCATTAACTGGGGTAACACGGTACCTCATGACAAGACTGGAGTCAGATTTACTGACTTCTGACTATCCGTAACGACTGCCAAAGATCTACAAATGACAGCCGGGACCAACGGCTTAACGTGCTTTCCGAGGCACGGAGGAAACTCGGTATGTTAAGATGGTCGTCCATCCACAGACCAACCTTGGCAAGCATTGTTTAACCTTGAAGATCGACCCGTGCGGCTGTTATTATCTAGCCACGAGCTCCTCGCAGCCTGAACTAAGTATATTACTAATTACTTAGTTTGGCCAAGTTTCCTCATAATATTTCCTTAAACCGATGTCACAGAGTACTAATTTATTTTTAGGCAAGGTTTAAATTCGTATTGCAGTCAAAATGTCAAATAAATAATATTTTAATAAGTTTTCGACATTAATTGAGACTGAATTATGACATAATTTTAATATTTTTTCATTACGAAAACTGTGTTTCATTTCAATTCAAAATAGCTGTAAGAAAACCCAATTATGGGTTTAGCTCGCTATGGACGTCGGCTGTACACGTGTATACTCTGTACAGGACCTATTTTTTTATTGATTTTGAAAAATTTGAGGGTCAGCTCACACCGAGACGCGACGCGACGCGACGCTGTATGCACATTTTAATAGACAGACTCAAATTAAAACTGTATTTACTATACGAAAAGATACACATTTCATTGTCACAATTTAGAATACGTTGCTTCATGCAGCGCTGGGCCTCGTGACGCCGCGCGGCGTCTCGCTGCGTAGCGGAACGTTTTTACATTCGCGACCGTCTGTACATGCGCGTACTATGCGCTTCGCAACGTTGCTATGCGTCTCGCCGCGGCGCGCCACGCAGCGCGATGTCACTGGTCTCTTCCTGCATCGTCGTGTCGGGTGATCGGGTCGCATCGCGTCGCGTCTCTGTGTGAACTGACTCTTAGTACTATAAAGAACTTTTTTACTATTTTCTTTTTTAAATATAAATACAAAAAGAAAAGAAAGAGTTTTATTTCACCCGAATGGACGCACAATAAAATACGTTAACTGTCGGGCTATGTTTGGACCGGGCATAACTTCACAGCACCATAGACTCTAGACAGGACACAGTTGTTCAGGCTGTTTAATTGTCTATTGCAAGTTATGTATGATATTCAAACTCACTTAGGACTAGTAAACCCAACAGTATGCGTCTTCATATGATTAGTATTCGCCATTATCTTGAACGCTTGACCGCACACCGCAAGCTTATTATTATCTATAAAAGTTTGCCCCAATTTATATATTTTTATTTCCTGTTTTCGTAGCTCCACCATGATTGCCCGAAAAATCGCTCGAACGCTCCGCGCTATCCATCACCGTAAAATTAAAAACTCGGTGCCAAAGTGTCAACGATAAAAATAATTCCTAAACGACCGTCAATCAAGTACGAACAGGCTATTCATAATATTGTTGTTTTCCGTTTTGAGCAGCGGCCATCTTTCATCTCGTTAGGCGATTGAAATATTGTGACAAATGGCTAATGCTTGTACAATATTAATAGTGTTTTATTAAAATTGTTTTGAAATTTAAAAGAGAGGTAATCCTAACTAATATTATAAATGTGAAAATGTGGATGTTTGTTACTTAATCACGCAAAAACTGCTGAACGGATTTGGATGAAATTTCATATGTGTGTGTTGTGCTTTGACATGGAAAAGAACAAAAGCTATCTTTTATCCCGATTCTTTTGTAGAAACCTACTTTTACGCGGACGAAGCCGCTGGCGGAAGTTTGTCTAATATATAAAAAACTCGTATCACGGTATTTGTTATCGCACTTTTCGGCTTGACTGATTTTTATGAAATCTTATTGTGTATATTTGGTCGTTAGTCGGCTATTTTTATACTCCCAGGTGATAAGGGTGACTCAGAATAATTTATACGGCAAAATAACGTTTGGTGGGTGATCTAGTAAAATATACCTACATTATGATTGCTATGTTACTTTGATTTTTAGGAGTAAGAGCAGTCTAAACCATTATGTTGGCAAAATTTCTTTTATTGCGATGGGTTTTTACGAGCAATTGCCCTGTGATTGCGAAAAACACATAATCCCACATTTTTTGCTATACGCCAAGGTATTTTACGAACAGCAACGCCTTACCCCATGAAGCAAATAAACGGTGGAATGCGCGTACGGTGCTATTGCGCTCACCAAACATATGCTAAAACTAGTAGAAGCGGCAGTCGCAAATGCAGTACGCACGTCACGTGCTCCCGATTTTTAAGCGAATCAAATTAAAGGTACACGACTTGACCTTGAACGGACCAATAGCAGCCGCGCATTTTTCTTCGTCCCCCGGCCCGCCGTGGTGAGTTGTTTACTTAGAAGAAATCGGGCTATGCGCTCTCTAGTGGTTATATTCTCTATGCCTTACCCCAATGAATTTAAAGAAAGCCATATTTTTTTGGTGTAGGAATCTTCAGATATTTTTTAGGTGAGACGGAGTTTAAGATTGTTACTTTTGACACAATAAAAGTCTGATAATAATAATATAATTCTTTATTCAGGTAAGTTACACCCATATCATTACATAATTATTACAATTGACTAATTTAAATAAATAAAGTTGCCTCAAAATGTCATTAATTAATACAATGCAATAGTAAATAGGTCAATGTCTTAAAAAACTAGTGTGCCTCACCATCTAAGATTGCATCACTGCTTACCATCAGGTGGGATCGCAATCAAGCACTAGTTTATACAACTTAAAAAAAATGTGGCATTACTAATTAATACTACCCTTAAAATTTCTATAGTCCTACCCCACTGCGGCAGAAGTCATTTGGTTTTAATGATATTCATTCATCATACCTACATTAAAAAAAAACCCGTGGAATTAGGTGGATACCGCTGTTAAACGACATAGTTTTCTGGCCGCCTCCAATTTCGGCTTTGGCAAAATGCTTTGGATTAGACCTACATCGAATCTATTTAATTTCAGTTCACTCAGCAATGAGTCGCGTTCATCTTTATTTCGAATGTTGAATTTATACAGATAAAACATTCTGTTGCCACAATACGCCACTCTTCGCTGATTTCAATCCGTCCCAATCATGTTATTTTCCTTTATTATTCCCAAATATGGAAATGGTAAAGCAATTTTCTCGATAGGCGAGGTCGTAATACAGAGGTAAGCAAGCTTTCATATCCTTACCCAATATAATAAATGCATGGGAACCGTCTAAGGAATTTAATTTGCATAAGACCGCGATACTCTCGTCCCTTTTTGACCTTATTTCACCCTTTGAGGAGATTACGATTACTTTTTGGATTCTATGTATTTTTGGTTTTGGTACCTAAAATAGAGCTCGTGGCTAGATAATAACAGCCGCACTGGTCGATCTTTAAGATTAAGCAACGCTTGCCAAGGTTGTTCTGTGGATGGGTGACCATCTTAACATAACGAGTTTCCTCCGTGCCTCGGATAGCACGTTAGGCCGTGGGACCCGGCTGTAATTTGTAGATCTTTGGCAGTCGTTACGCATAGTCAGTAAATTTGACTCCAGTCTTGCCATGAAGTACCGTGTTACCCCAGTTAATGGGTTGTGGAGGTCTGGTAGGCAACCCGCTCCTCGTAAAATACTCGTAAAACCGGCTTAACTGGAAGCCAACCTCAATATAGTTGGGAAAAAAGGCTAGGCAGATGATGATGGTAGGTACCAGGTAAACCAGGAATACATGCCCAAGTCGGTAGTGTGCCTCACTTGCAAAACTAAGACACGCATTTAAAATTTGGTGCTTATTAGAGCTGATATTTTTGGAGGCACGTATTCTTCATTAACCTATAATGTTAAATAAAAAAAAAAAACGGAAATAATGTTTATTAGGATCTCACACAGATTGAAGTAGTCTCACACAGAAGAAGTACACAAGTAAACAAGAATATGTAATTTGGAGATAAAGATACCTACTTAGTTAAAGAATGCAATAAATGGTTCATGATCATATTAATAAGTTTTTTTTATATAAGATTAACTAGTGCTTCACTGCAATCCCGCCTGATGGTAAGCAGTGATGCGATCGTTGATGGTGAGGCGCATTAAATTATTAAGAATCTATTCACTCTAGCCTCGAAGACACCCGAATTATAATCGGACAATGATGACATATGACAGTGGTTACGGTACGTTCACGCGGCGTCGAGTGTTTCTCTACCGAATTGGTTTTTTGCAGGATTCGGTTTAGTGGCAACAGTATTTCAATGAATGAGTTCACACACGCATTCTTTTTTTTTAATTATATAAACTAGTGCTTGACTGCGATCCCACCTGATGGTAAGCAGTGATGCAATCTTAGATGGTGAGGCGCACTAGTTTATTAAGACACGGCAAAAGAACCGAATCTTGCTGAAGTTGACATACGATTTTGCGGCTACAAACCGATCCGGCCGTACTGCAAAATGTAAGATCCAGTGCAATGGTATAGCGCATTCAATACATGCGTTCATACGATACACTCAGGGGTAGATTCGGTTATTTGCTGAATCTTGAAACCGTATACATCGTCGAGTCGATCGGAGGAGGGGTGGGTTTCCAAATCAAAATAGGAAGGGCGCTTGTGCATTACACGAAATTTTACTGTCCGGCAGTCCGATTTCTTTCAATTATCAATGAATTCTCAATGAAAGTTGATGTAATCTGACTAGTAAAATTCCGTGTAGTGTACAAGCGCCCGAACTGTTCACGCTCTTGCTAAGAAAATGCCGGATGGTGTGTTCACACGCTATCTGGATACAAGGCCGCCCGATACGGCAATGCAAGATGTACTGTGTGTAATGTACAACATTCTGTTTTTCCAGATCCGATGAAAATAAGATTCAGACTTGCAGACGGCCAACAATGGGTAGCTCACATGTTCGGAAAGATCCAAGCACGGCTCGATGACACGTTGTACATATTCAAAAAATACATATGAATAAACATTTAATGACTCCCATCATCATCATCATCTGCCTAGACTTTTCCCAACTATATTGGGGTCGGCTTCCAATCAAGCCGGATTTAGCTGAATACCAGTATTTTACGACGAGCGGCTGCCTACTAGACCTCCACAACCCATTAACTAAATTTAATAATTCCCACTTATTCTTAAATATGTTATTATTATTTATTTTGATTTACCCAATAATATCAAATCACCCAAATAACTGTATGATACTCGTACAATGCTGTTGTAAAAAAGAATATGATAGCGTTGTGAGAGAACGTTGAATAAATCTAATTTTGATAAAAGTGCCTTCACACTTGATCGATTTTTCATGATTGTATATATCAATTTATTATGCTGAGTTTCGATGGATAGGGAGACAGAGGTAAAAAAATATCGGGCAAGTGCGAGTCGGACTCGGAAACAGTTTAACTCTCGAATCAAATCTTTAAAAAAAACAAAAAATCTTTTAAAAAAAATCTTTTTATTCCTTGTGACAAATTTTCCGTTTTCAGACTTCGGCAGGCAGGCAGGCAAGCAGGCAGGCAAGCAGACAGGCAGGCAGGCAGGCAGGTAGGCAGGCAGACAGACAAACTATAATAAATACAAAGAAAAATAATAGACTGCGTACCTACTCAGCATGAACGTCAGTTACGATGACTCGATAAGTTAACTCGTGTCACGTGACATTTCCGCAGATAATGTAATTTCCATACATTTTATACTAACGGCAATTCACACATACCTACTTGTTGCTTACTTCTCAAACAGTGCAAGGCCCCCAGCGATGAAAATGTATCCTATTGTCTTTCTTCGACTCACAATGCAACACGCAGAGATTGGGATACGTCTTGTTATTGTTGGCGCAGATCGGCTGGTGCACCGCCGCGCACATGCACTTCTTCCTCTGTGGCACTTCTTCGCCTTCTTCTCTGTTTCCCCTGCGGATGTAAGTTTGTTGATATTGGACCACTACAACACCTTCTTGACCTCAAAACTGTGTTGTGATGTAATCAAAGCAGTAAAAGACTGATTCAGACTGTGTAGACCTGTCCGATACGGTTGAAGCCTACTGGGGTCCTGGGTTGACGAAAGCGAACCCCGAGACCCTGGAATTAGGGCAATGAAGGAACAGGAATGGGTTTTAGGCAGTAAAAGTCTGATACTGGGAAAAGTCATTTTGATGATCTCCCACCTTAAAAAAAGACAGGGTAGACCTGGCAAAATGCAGGACATCGTTTCATATAATAAAACCGAGAATAAATAAATAGCCTTAACTTAAAGGTGATTTTCCGCGAAAGATGTGCGACGTAGGGAAACGGTGTGCAGAAGAGAGGCGACAAATTGGATCATTTCAATTTCCTGTCCAGACTTAGCACTGCCTCTAGTAGAAACAAACTAGCTAGGTATTTTCACATACAAAAAAAAAACAAGATTTATGCGATGGCTGCGGCCCCGGCGGCATAATGTGTGCGAGAGGCACGAGTGAGGAATTTGCTCGTGCAAACTTTACCGGCAACTATGAGTCTCTGACTGAAGATTGACGAGCAGTGCGCTTAAAGTCTGGCATGTGCGCTGAGACGACACTATTTATAGCTTTCTTTTTCTACATATACATAATACGTTATGTAAGAGAACCTTTGGGCAAAATTATCAAGTATCGGATAACTAAGTAGAACACCCAGGCGACCAGCACAGGACCGCAACAGTGAGTAACCGAAAGGTGGAAAGAATGCAGGAAAGCATTGCCCAGTTGTTGGATAGTATACGGACCTATTGATCGAACAATATTGACATTAATACGTGTACGTACCCATCGTCATGATCTGTTTTTTCGCACTCCCCCCAGTGATCGATTTCGAGGACGTTGTTTTTCTTAGTGCCACAAAATAACACACAGAAGTTAGCGTACGTCCGTTGATTGGTGCCGCACACTGGGCGATGCACCTCTGCGCACAGGCACCGACTCTTCGGTTGGTTGGTGGGTGGGGTGGGTTTTTCATGTTCTTTTGAGCTACGAAATTGAACAACTCATTTTTTTTTCATATAGGCTTACATGGGCACTAATAAAACGTCAGAAGCCAGCGCACGGTTTCAAATGGTCGTTATCATAGAAGAACCGGCAAGAAACTCTATGGCTACTCTTTAGAATATTTTCGTGAACTTGGAAAAAATGGCCTTCCAACCATTTTTTAGCAACCCACCATACCTTTTTTAGCCTCCAGGTGTATTCAGACCCAGTCAAGGCAGTAAAACTGACACACGACTGAAGACCGGTGTAGACCTGACAAAACGCTGAACAGAAAAACTCCAACCAAACGAATCTCAACATTGCACGTCTTAAAATAAAGTCGAAAATAAATAACTTTACGTTAAAAGTGCTTTTCCAACAAATATTGTGTAGCGAGGCGGTGCGCGAGGACATTATGCACCAATGGAATTTCTTGACTAGGAGTGGAAAGCAGCTAGCAGAGCTCATATTTTTACCTATGAATGAGATGTGTGCAAAACCTGCAACCGCAGAATGTGTGCGAGGGACGCGATTGTACATCACCTAGTTATATCTCGCACCGCCTAGCTACATCGCACATCACTGATAGAAAAGTCTAACTTAATATTTTTTTAATTACGAAATGTGTATGCCTGATTAAAAAAATATCTGTAAAGCGTGATAATATGACTGTGCTGATGCTCTGTTGGACTAGTAGAAGTTTATTTATTTTCAACAGTAGCAAGATTGAAATCCGTTGGCCAGAGACAATTGCACTTCACTTTACCAGGGCCCTACCACGAGCTCTTCACGCGATCCATTTGACGAACTTTCGTTCTTCGAATTCTGAATTGTTAAAGACGGAGGTGTAGCTCCATCCCTCTTTCTCGCTAGCACAACTGATATTTTAGCACGTCATGTTAAGGCCTCAGGACTATGTCGGCCTTTAAAGGTATGATGTGTCAGAAGAATATAAAGAAGAAGAATATAGAGTAGGTACCTATAAGATTACTTTAAATACACAATATATCGTTTGAATCCCCAACCGGTCCTATGAGACCGCGCTGTTATTGTTTTACTATTGTGTCTCGTTTCGCGGGTATCTGAGTAACTACAAAATGGTATTATTGCATCATATTGTCGTATTTAAATAAAGGAAATCTTCCCAAAGGGTTGCAAGGCCTCCCACAAGGAGGACTGAAGACCTGGTGAGTGTTCCCGGAATCATATGGATGTGAGATGTACAGCACCGGTCGTTAATTGTGGCGATGCTTGGGGGAGGCCTTTGTTCGGCAGTGGACATCTCGACTAAAATGATGATGATGGTGATGATTGTCGTGTTGAAAAGGAGGAAGTAGAAAAATAGTAATTCTATAACTTGCTGATTAATAATATGGTCCTCGATAGGGAAGGGCTGCGGGAAGTTTTCGTCGGATGGCCGGATAAACTCGTTGTCTCTCGATTCTGTTTCCCACGTGTAGTCCCGGAGTTGTCGGCGATTCTTTCTCTTTTGGCATTTACCGCGTACAGCACGACACTGGTGTTCATCCTTCTCTGATAATCTGTAGGTACATTTTAATAGGTAAATAAAGTGCTAACATAATTTTATAACCCATTGACCGTTTGTTAGTAGATATCTACCTCTAATTTCATCATCAATGTTATAATAATATTATTTATATACCTATTCACAATATGCAGTCAGTTACAGAAAACACACAGTATAAGTTATCAGAACGATATTTTTCGCAATTCCTGTCAATGGGTTTCCGAAACATTCAATTTACGATTGACAATATTTACCTACGTGGACGCCAAAATCTTAATAAGCGATTGAAGCAAAAAGTATTTTCAGGAATCACACCACCAGTTAGCTGAAAGGCCTTCTACTTTTTAAAACGTGTACTTACATAACGTTGACGTTGATGTCTAACTAAAGTCATTAAGAGAAGTGATTTGAAAGATGCCTGGACCCGACGACTCAGTGCTGCCACCTGGTTTACGTCATTTTAGAAAACCCTCACGGCCAATATATTTTCACTGTCATTCACGTAAATATTGTTAATCACAATTGACCATTTCGGTGATCCTTTAGGGGCCATCCATAAATTCGGTACGTCTTAAGTTTAAGGAGTGGGGAGAAAGTCGACAAAGTGTGACAAGGGATGGGAGAAGTTCCGTGGCTAGGTTAGGTTAGAGCTAATAATAGTTTGAAATGTGTTTTACATACTGCTATTATGATAGAAGACATATTTTATTATCTGTGCTACTATTAACCCTTTAACTGCTGATTCCTGCCTAGGAAAGGGAGTGGACCGTTCGCTACCACGCGGGTCCAGACTGGGCCCAGTGTTGATTGGTGGATGTCACGTGTCTTAGAATTTTTGGTAGCGATAGCATACACGGAATTTCCGCTCTGTAGCAATGGCATAGTTTCTCCACTTGTACCAAAAATGGACTATTATGGATAGCCCCAAAGGTAGGTAAGTAGGCAGTTCAAATGCGTTAAGTAAGTCTCTAGCACATACACTTCGTGTTGGCTACCGCACGGCCCCTCGTATTTCAGCTGAATGCGGCTATCCTTAGCCGTGGAGCACTGCAAAGTACACTCGTTGGAGTACGTGACGTTATTACTGCCGCATACTGGCTTATACTCCGTGTGGCATTGACACTGGAACTCATTCTCGCAGACTCCTGGATATTCAACCTCAATATGCATCGAGTATTCATGGGACACTGCGTTCCGACACTCCATGAAGCACGCGTTTAAGTACGTTAGCCCATCAGAGCCGCACACAGGGTCGAAGGTTTCATTGGTGAAGGCGCACCCACAAGGCTCGGAGAGGTCTGTGTAAGTGGTGCACGCATGGTGGGTGTCTGGCTGCGCGGACGCGAGCAGTAGGGTTGTTCCAATAGCTATGCCTGTCAATACAATTTGAATAAAATCGTGATTTTCAGAACGACTGTTTGAAGTTTGATTTAGTCAGATTAATTTAACTACCTAGTTGTGGTGCAGGAATGTTTGAAAGAGCCACTGTTTCCCTAGAACCCAAAAGGCAACTGTAGGAATACAGGTGAGTCTTATCTAAGATAAGACTCACCTGTATTCCATAGATTTTGCCAATAACTTGGCATCAAATATTAAAATCAATGTTGATTTAAATTAGTAATTAAGACAACGGAGTCAATCTCTGGCATAAAAACTATGAACATGCTGAACGAATATTCCACTAAAGTTTTAAATTCAACAAATAATATCAACCTGGTGCATCAAAATATTCAAGGTCTTATGAACAAAGATTTAGAAGTAGAACTTTTCTTAAATTGTAATAATATTGATATTCTTTGTTTAACTGAACATTGGCTTAAAAGCCAACAGTTAATGTTTAATTTTAGTAATCACCAGATTGGTAGTTCGTTCAGCAGAATTAATGCTATACGTGGTGGCTCAATGATTATTGTAAATAACCACCTGAAATATAAAGAACGGCAGGACATTGTGAGTTTATCTGTTGAGCGGTCAGTTGAAATAGCTTGCATTGAACTGGATCAATTTATTATATTAAGTGTTTACAAACCCCCTTCCGGATTGTATGACTGCTTCGAAAAGGTAATGGATGAAGTGTTTCACAAGATTTGCAATTCAAATAAGTACATAATCACTTGTGGTGATTTTAATATTAATCTACTAGAAAACTCAAGCTTATGTAGTAAAATTTTAAGTCTATTTAAGTCCTACAATCTGGTTAACCAATTTTTGGAGCCCACTAGAATAACTCCTAATAGTGCCACATGTATAGATAATATTTATACGGATGTTGTACCCAGTCACAAAGAAGTCATTAATTTATTAGATTCTGATCATTGTGGGCAATTAATTACTTTTCAAAACAAGCACAGCATAGTGGCTAAAAAGAATATCACTGTTAACCCTAAAACTGCAAGTCGTTTAGAAAGTTTTAAAACTAAACTTATTAATAATTTACCCAACTTGTCTACATATGATGAACTCAATCATCAATATGAAGGTTTCTTTAACATGTACTGTAATCAATTTAATTCTACTTTCATACCTAAGACTCTCTCGGTTAACAGTAATGTGTCGTTCAGTGAATGGGCTACCACTGGTATTCATAAAAGTAGAACTAGGCTTTACGAATTGTATGACGAAAGAATTCTTGTTAATACTGCTGAATTTAATTTATATGTTCGAAATTATTCGAAATTATTTAAAAAAGTTTGTTCTCTAGCGAAATCGCGTTATTTGAGTTCCAAAATTAAAAACAGTAAAAATATAATTAAGACTACTTGGAATGTTATAAATAGTGAAACTGGAAGGTCTACGAGACCATCTAGTGACTATAAACTTATAATTGATGACAATGTGATCACATCAGACTCACAGGTTGCTGCGGCTTTTGAGAACTTCTTTTCAGAGATCCCTATATCAACAACAAAATCTCTGAACTCATCACCCACAGCTGCAGATTCTCTGCTTAAAGAAAACGTTAAAGTTTGCGATTCTGTTTTTAATTTCGAACATGTTACTTGTGCAGATATTGTTAAGACCTTTAAGTCCTTAAATGTAAAAAAGACTGCAGATTTATGGGGTAATTCTGTGGACGTTGTTAAGTCTATAATCCATATTGTGGCTCCTTCATTAGCCTTTATTTTTAATAATTGTATCGATCGCGGTGAGTTTCCTGATTTAATGAAGAATAGTAAAATTATACCTTTGTTCAAAACGGGTAGTACATCTGACCCCACGAATTACAGACCTATTTCAGTGCTACCCACTTTTAGTAAAATATATGAAAAACTCATTTTAAAGCAACTACAAAAGTTTTTTAATAGACATAAATTATTGCATACCAAACAGTTCGGTTTTACAAGGGGTCGTTCAACAACCGATGCTGGTGTTGAACTTTTAGGACATATTTTTGATGCATGGGAAGACAAATGCGATGTCCTGGGTATTTTTTGCGATTTGTCTAAGGCCTTCGATTGTGTTCCCCATGAAACATTAATCAGGAAACTACACCATTACGGAATCCGGAACTCCTCCCTGGATCTTCTTGCATCATATCTGGGCGATAGGATTCAGAGAGTTGATGTAAACGGAAAAAGATCTCCTGGGTCTGTAGTAAAAATGGGTGTCCCTCAGGGCTCAATTCTTGGTCCATTTTTGTTTCTTATTTATATTAACGATTTACCTTACCTCATGAAGGATAACGATAATATAGTGTTGTTTGCAGACGACACTTCACTTTTGTATAAACTGAAACGTCAGCAGTCGGTTACTGACGATATAAATATAGTTATCTCTAAAATAGTACACTGGTTTAATGTAAATAACCTACATCTGAATGAAAAGAAAACTAAATGCATAAAGTTTACGATGCCCCATGTTAGGCAAGTAGAAACTAGTGTGCTAATAAAGGGAAAGGAGTTGAGTCCTGAAGATACTACAGTGTTTTTGGGCATAACTTTAGATGCTAAGCTTCAGTGGGGCCCACATATAGACAAATTATCTAAAAAACTTAGCTCTGCAGCATATGCTGTAAGAAAAATTCGAAATTTAACTGATTTAGAAACAGCCCGTTTAGTTTATTTTAGCTATTTTCATAGTGTCATGTCGTACGGTATCCTACTGTGGGGAAATGCCGCCGATATCCAAACAATTTTCATTTTACAGAAAAGGGCTATTCGTTCCATTTATAATTTAAGTCCTAGATACTCCCTCAGAGATAAATTTAAGGAGATCAATGTAATGACTGTGCCTTCACAGTATATTTATGAGAATATCCTGTATGCCCATAAGAACAAAAACATGTTTAAAAAATACAGTGATATACATAATTTTAATACTAGAAATAAACACAAATTTGTAGTTCCTGCAACTAGGCTCAAAAAAATAGGGGGCTCATTTAGATGTCAATGTGTACACTTCTATAATAAACTTCCCAGTCATATTCAAGAACTAAGCCTCAATAAATTTAAATCATTTGTAAAGCGTAAACTTTGCCAAAAGGCTTTTTATACTATAAAGGACTATGTTGAGGACAATAAGGCTTGGGATTGACCTGCTCCAGTACTCGCTGTACTGTCGTTTATTCTTTTAACTTATGTTTCAATTTGACATTGATATTCTCTTTTTTTTTACAATCCGACATTTTTTTTTATTTCTTTTTATTCTTTAATTTTTTTTTGACAACAATATTTACTTTGTTAAGTATTACTTTTTGTAAATTTTATTTATATCTTTTTTATTATTTTTTTTTTGTGAATGTGAGGACTATGTGGATAGCTTGCTTTTTCCTTTCGTTTCAGTCACTTTAACTTATGTCTGGCAATTTGAGTATTTTCTACGGCCTAACCAAATGTCCTTTCCTTTGCATTGTTCGTCAAGTCGTTGAGCTCCTTAGTAGCCCCGAGTTGAGCTTTACGAGGAAAATGACAAATGCTTGCACTGACTGGACAGGTCCGCTCAAATCTGCATGGTTCTTTCTTTAAAAGGCCATCTCAGACACCAATCTGCATAGTTCGCATATGATTTGACCAATACATTTTGTATGGATATTTTTTTTTTTAAAAGAGACTGTGACCCCTGAGTTTGTTTCGGTGTTTCTTCTCAGGGTAGTCAGTTAGGAAACACCGGCCTCATCTAGATTAATAATTTTGACAAAAAAAAAAATTGACGTGTAAAAGTGTTTCGTGAAACCTATTTGCAAAATAAATATCATTTATCATTTATCATTTATAATTTTTTAGTCACTAAAGACTAGCACCCACAGCGATGATTTACCACGTCTCATTATCGTTGAGTGGCCCTTTGCGTTCCATGGTCGTGATGGCCCTTTAAACGTTTCCGCTGCACTATGACTTATTGCAATCTAAAACCATTTTCCAAAACTCGCAAGTCTTCTGACGGGAAAAAGCCGAATATGTATGTGTAACTCCATGTAACTCCATCTCATTTCGGGAACTTATAAATTACTAGACTGGCGGGTCGCCACAACTTAGAAAAGTTTTTGTTGAAGGGATAAAAGTATTATAGTAACCCAGGAATAGTTCAGGAGTTTACTACATCACAATTTACGTATCTATAATAACAATAATAATAATAAACGTTTATTTGCAAACAAGTGTCACAGTTACATAATGCCCTGCCTCCTGAACAAGGCAGAAGCCTGTATCTATGAAACATATTAAATGAAAAACGCATTCTCTTTTTACTCTATTGCAAGAAAGGTTATTATAATATTAGAAAGGTAGTAAAACCTACCAATATTCATAGTTATAGACAATAAAACTTACCCAATTTTAAATCCATTTCTCATGACTGCCTTCACTTCATCCAAGTAATATTATAAAAGAAAAATCTCATTAATGGCGTATTAAAATTATTGTAAGTTTCACGGCGCTAATGCACTAATCCATCACACATTGCCTTTAATTATTGACACATTGTAGTGTTAATTGATTTCAATAATCTTGTGCTATAATACTCGGAAATACCTACAGTTTAAAAAAAATACAAAATATATGTATTTCAATTACACAGGCAGACACTTCTGAATAGAGACTATTCATGGAAAATTATATTTGTTAACTTACCAATTTATCAATAAGCTAGCTCTAGCTGTCCCCTGCGGTTTCACCCGCATTTTTCGTTACTGCTCCGCTCCCGTGGGTCGTAGCGTGATGGTATATAGCATTCCTCGATAAATGGGCTATCTAACACTGAAAGAATTTTTCAAATCGGACGATTAGTAGTACCAGTACCAGTTCCAGAGATTACCCCCTACATACAAACTTACAAATTTTACTTCTTTATAATATTAGTATAGAATATACAAAAATATAATAAGTAACTACCAATATTGTAAAAACAGTACATATCAAAATTGGCGGGAAAGTAAACGCGAAATATAACAATAAAAAAAAATACTGGTTCTGTCGTCAAAACACCGTTTCTTTGACGGCTGGGTATCATGGCCTTTGAGGTCAAAATTGTATAACTTCGTTTTTGATAAAGTTATTTTTTTCTTATTTGTTTGCCAACACTATAGGTACTTATTGGAGGAGCTCGTGGCTAGATAATAACAGCCGCACAGGTCGATCTTCAAGGTTAAGCAACGCTTGCCAAGGTTGGTCTGTGGATGGGTGACCATCTTAACATACCGAGTTTCCTCCGTGCCTCGGAAAGCACGTTAAACCGTAGGTCCCGGTTGTCATTTGTAGATCTTTGGCAGTCGTTACGGATAATCAGAAGCCAGTAAATCTGACTCCAGTCTTGCCATGAAGTACCGTGTTACCCCAGTTAATGGGTTGTGGAGGTCTGGTAGGCAGCTGCTCCTCGTAAAATACTGGTATTCAGCTAAATCCGGCTTGACTGGAAGCCGACCCCAATACAGTTGGGAAAAGGCTAGGCAGATGATGATGACTATAGGTACTTAATGTAGCAATTAAAAAATGCATGCATATTTCCTATTTTCAAGGTCGGCCAACAACAAAAAAAAATTAAAAACTTTTTACACGTTCCAAAACGTAGAACGCCATATGAGATATTGTTCGAAAAAAATACTGCGGTTCTTTTTATTTCAGCGCAAATTTCTTTTCAAAGTGGCGTTGGCCAAAAATATATCAAAAGGGAAATGAAAAAATCATTTGGTTTGATTAGGTCGATTTAATAAACAGCAATAAACAAATTAATTAAATTCGACAATAAACATTAAACATCTTTAAATTAAATTAAATGCATCAGATCGTAACAATTCATAAAAAATTAACTTAACTTATCACATACCCACAAAACGAGATACAATAGTAAAACAATAACAGTGCGGTCTCATAGGACCGGTCGGGGATTCATGAAATAATATGAGTGATATTTCGAATGCATCTATGTGACTACTCAAATGCATAAAACAATACTAAAAACTTAATCTAGTGACAAAGATTGGTATTCAAATGACTGAAGAGAGTTTGACGTTGGCGACTTTCACCTGTTCGTTACAGGGTCCGTACTTAGCGATGAAGAGCGAGCTGTCCTTGGCGGTGGCGCAGTTGAGCAGGCAGGCGTTGCTGTAGGTGTTGCCGTCGCTGCCACACGCGGGCTTCTTGTCCCTCCCACACACGCACTCGAAAGCCTCAGTGCTTCCACTGAGGCTCGAGGTGAAACACATAGGCCCGTGCGTAGAGGCCTCCCACTGCGCACGGACCCATGTGCTTCACCTCCTGCGCTGCGCAGTTTCTGGCAGTTGAGGCCGCACTGGTTAGAGTAGGTAGTGCCGTCAGTACCGCCCAGCGAAAGGTAGTTGAATGGTAATATATCCTATAGTTTCGACGTCGGGCAGGTTGCCTTCGCAGGGACCGTCCTTGACGGCAACGATGTCTTTGTGCGTGTTGTAGTTGGCGCAGTCCAGGAGGCACTGGTTGCTGTAGGTCTCGCCGTCGGAGCCGCAGATGGGCAGGTAGTTCCTGGTGCACGTGCACGGAGGAAGCGCGAGAGAGCTGCAGATGTACGCGCTGAAGACCAGGAGTACTCCTGAGGAAAACATATACAGTTAATTAACGGTTTTACTACTTTCTTGGACATCTCATAACGTGACCTAACGAGAGATAAACATCCACGCGTAGCAACCACTCAAATCTTTTACCTTGACATTATGATATTGATAAAGTATAAAAAACAAAACAATCAGAGTAGGCAGTGGTACGCAATCGTTTTTTTTATGGCATGTATTTAAATCGATATCTGTATATTCCTTTTTTTCGAACTAAATATTGCAAAGTTAAATCAAAAACACTGACTTGCACACAAATTATGCACGCTAAACAAATCAAATTAAATACACTGTTTAATCTAAACTACTATCTAAACATTCTAAAACATTTTTATGGAAAACCATCACCTAATTTACTTTTAGGAACATATTCTTAAAAACAATTTGAGAAGTAGCGCGTTTGGTCACAGTTCTAACCTAACCTAACCTATTTCACCCAGTTCAAAATGTTAGAGTGCAAGTTAGTATTTTTGATAAACAATTCATATTTTTAGGTATGCATTCAGTTAATTAATGTAACTCCATTAATTAACTGAATTAATTGATAATTAATGAAAATTAGTGTGCTGATAAATTATACAGATGGGCATTTAAAAATTTCCCTTTTTTTATGTCGTCGTTATTATCATTATCATAGTAATGTTTGGGATGTTACCAAGCGTACACAAGAAGTGAGGTAGAGGTTAGCAGATACCGTAACCAGAAAATAACAACAATGGTGATAATTTAAATAATAATGAAGCGTTAATTCCCAGTTGGCATTATTTCCTGTCTCCTAGGTAAGGTAGGTCTACAGACCTTCGCTACTAATGAAGATCATACGACCACGCTATAATGGACTTGTCTGTATAATTTGTTGATAGTAAAAGGTCAATTATTACAAAGTTTTAGCCTTTGGAAACTTAAATTAAAAAGTAACCAAATAAAACTCAATTTTAAAAAAAAAAGTGCAGCGTTCACCTTTATCCCCGAAACAAAATCAATGCGAAAAGTATTCAAACAAATATTAATTAGTTACACTTACCGAATTTAAAATCCATATTTTCTGAGTTACTTCCAAACCTGCTCTGAATATTAATAAAATTAAATGGAGCTTTTATTTATAAAAGCGAAAATGTCGGGATAACTGAGCTCGATGTCAGCGTCGAATGTAATGATGCGCTGAGTTGGAGACAAGAAGTTTTATATGAGTAAAGTGAGAAATGAGTATATTAGGGGAAGTTTGAAAGTGGCGCCAGTGACTGAAAAGTTGAAAGGGAATCGTTTGTCTTGGTATGGTCATGTAAAAAGGAGGGATGAAACGCATGTTACTAAAAGAGTTATGAGTTTACATGTGGATAGATGGAGAGAGAGAGGGAAGCCAAAGAAAAGATGGATTGTGTGAGAAGTGATATGGAAGAAAAGGGAGTGAGTGATAGCGTGACGAGTGACAGGACAGAATGGAAGAAAAAGACGTCTTGCGCCGACCCTAAATAAAACAGGACAAGGCCAGGAAAATGATGATGAGTGCGTTTTCAAAGACGCGAAGAAACAAGGCACTTTTCGTATTGTAAATCCCCAACGCCAGATGCGTCACTGAAGTACTATTACTGGTGAGTTTATTAATTGTATTTACATAGACGTCGCGTCGACAACGTGTGAACGGTTTGAGGAAGTCAAACTATTTGTTTAATTTAGTATTTTCGGAAATCAGTTTGGCGTCATTAAGTTTATTATTTAACTTCAGTTCTTAGTTTTGCCGGCAAATTATTTTTGTATTGTTTGTTGACAATTTTGTCTGTTATTATTGTTTTGTAAAATCCCGGTTGGTTTACATGGAAATTGGTATTTAGTCGAGTTTATACTGTAGCTTATCATGTGCTAACTGTGCATGATGGACTTTTTTGACCATTGTTTCAGCAAACCGACATTAGTCAATGCAATAATTGCAATAATAATAGTCATTGTGAAGTAGGTACCTTCTTTAAGAAACATCCATATTCATTTTGTTTTTTCAAGTCAAGTCTTTTTCCAGCTGAATTCGAGTGTGTTTGCCTTTGTATCTTACAAAAAATGGTTTATCGAGAAAAATATTTATTTTTATCAATTAAAATCATCTTCGTACCTTTTTAATCGCCTGGTTATCTTCTTTAAGCACTGCAGTAGGCATGCGACTATTATTCCAAGACGGAAGTCGATCTATGGTTGTGAATACTCTGATTTATAAATTACATCATAACGGAATTCGTGGACGAGCTGCTGATCTTGTTTTTACCTATTTATTTTACAGGCACCAAAAAGTAACTATTAATGGGGCGACGTCCTTGGGGTCTTTAGTAAAAATCGGCAATTCTTGGCCCTTTCCTTTTCCTGGTTTATATTAATGACCTCCCTTACATGATGGCTAGTTTATTTGATATAATTCTATTTGCTGATGACAATTATTCTCTTATCTCTGCTTGACGGCAAAAAACTTGATGCTATTACGGAAACGATGTTCCTAGGTGTAACTATAGATTTTAAACTACAGTGGGGTGCTCATATTGGAACTCTCTCTGGTAGATTAAGCCCAGCTGCATATTATGCAGTAAGAAAAATTAGGCAATTGACAGATGTAGCCACGTCTAGATTAGTGTACTATGCTTATTTGCACAGTATTATGTCTTGTGGCAGCGTACTATCGATTTGGTTTACTTCTTCTTCTCGTGTCGATTCAACTCAAATTTTGTCCGACCAATATCTAGCCACCTGGACAGCTCTGTCGTTTACTTTGGTTTGGTTTACTGTCGATGTAGCATACTGTCGTTTTAGTGTACTATCGATGTAGCGTACCAGCGATTTAGGGTACTGTCGATGTAGCATACCAGCAATTGAGGGTACTGGCGATGTAGCGTACCATCGATTTGGGGTACTGTCGATATTACCCAACTAGCACAAACAGGTTGCTTAAGAGCTTTGGAGCCAATCCGATTATTTCCAAAGGCGCCAAGCTCAAGCGCCAGAGCGTGCACTGCAGACCTTATGGAGCCACTTTGGAGCCAAAGGGGCACAACTTTTTGCAGTCTATAGTTTCATTAGAACTTCATAATAGTGGCATAGAAGCGCTACAGGAGCTGCAACTAATAATTAACACCACACTAAAGCTCTTGTGGCCCTTATTGAATGAATGACAGGTTTAACTGAACGAATAAAGGATCAGTAATCATTCACCTTGTCTCTAATTTATTAAATACACTAGCTTTTGCCCGCGGCTTCGCTCGCGTAGAATTTGGTCTGCCACATTAAGTTACGTGACATTTTTTTTTAAATACTGATATTTTTTGTAAAGTACCTTCACATCGTACATCTCAGATTTCTAACTTCAAAATTAGTTTCCATACAATCTTTGAACTCCTATACCTAATATTTAGAGGGTATCTCTTGAGGGTGGAATTATCTGAATTCCTTTCTAAGTGCTCATTATTTTAAGCTATAATAGAACTCTGCAAATTTCAAAATGCTAAGTCCAGTGGTTTCTTCATCAATCTTTACCTGTATGGTGTGTTTATAAAAAGTAGGCTTGAGATTAATATTTATTTATTTAAATACACTTTATTGTACACCAAGATTACAAATTTAAAAGGAAACCTTATCCTATCCAGCACAAACGGATTACTAAACACTGACAACTAAACAGGTCGGACCAATGTTACTTGCATTTAATCACTACATAGTATAAAACAAAGAAGCTTTCTTTTTCCCTATGAATGCTTAATTGTTTTAAAACTACGCAACGGATTTTGCTGCGGTTTTTAGGGTTCTGTACCCAAAGGGTAAAACGGGACCCTATTACTAAGCCTCCGTCGTCTGTCTGTCTGTCTCCAGGCTGTATCTCATAAACCGTGATAGCTAGAAAGCTGAAATTTTCACAAATGATGTATTTCTGTTGCCGCTATAACAACAAATACGAATAAGAATTAAGTACATATTAAGGGGGGCTCCCATACAATAAACGTGTTATTTTCGCCGTTTTTTATAGACAATGGTACGGAACCCTTCGTGCGCGAGTCCGACTCGCACTTGGCCGGTTTTTTTTAATAGATTTTGTAATAACTAAAGAATTATGTGGTACGTAATTGGAATAGGTGAACATCTTTGTTAATTTATCTGTGTTTTTACTGCAATATACTCCTGTATACTATGTTATTTGATTTTTTTTGTTCAGCGTAAATAAGAAGATTTTGGGATTTAGAAACACGTGAGCAAGCTACGTAAAGCTGCCCATGGGAAAAACAGGGCGTGCCTAAATGTATCCCCGCTACTTTCAAAGTTTGCCCTTGCGATTTATTGATGGTCATAGAAAATGCAACTTTAAGTGGAAACTGTAAACGTTTGAAATTAAAGGGTAAGTTATTGGGTATTATTGGGATGCGTGGAATAAGTACATTTTCACCCTTAGCTTCTCCAGTTAAAATTGTGGCCTTAACAATATGCCTGCCTAGTTCCCTGACTCGCAATCTAGTGCCATTACATAGTCTCGGGGCGTCCAAGTTACGCATTAACAAAACCGGCATACCGACTTTTAATTGGAGCTTATGTGATGGCACCCCGGATAGTTACAAAGAGTTAAGAAACTCCACGGGGTAGCTTGTACAGCCTTCAGATGACATGACTGTGTCGATAGAGTTGTAGGTTGTTGCATCGCTGGTTACTTGGTCCAATATAATGTTATTGATTTTCGCAACTGTCTCATTTCTTGGTGCTAGTATAGTTCTTTCACATAGCCAACTTTCATCGTGGATGTTCTGTTGCAAATTTGGAAAAACTTGAGCAATAAGTGCGTCTTCCGAATTCACAACGTGACAAAATTGGTTAGTGAATAGAACCATACCTTCTTCGTCAGTTTCGATTCGACCTTCACCTATCTCAAGCAGTTTTTCAGCGTACGCACCCGACTCTAGATCACTGAATAACTGGACACGCATGTTGGTTATAAGGTGCAGCTTTACAACTTTGGTCCTTAAATATGAGGATTTTAGACATGCGTTAATTTCGTCTGCTGAAGTGCCTCGCTCGATGACAGGCAAAGTTTGCCGGAAGTCCCCAGCCAATAAAACAACCACACCACCCATTATTGTTTCTTTGCCGTGTAAGTCTTGTAAACAACGATCAAGAGCTTCGATGGCACGTTTGTGTGACATTGTGCACTCGTCCCACACGATTAATTTACACTGTTGCAAGAGGAGGCCACGGGCACTGATTTTGCTGATGTTACACGATGGAGTTTCTTCACTCGCCAGATTAAGAGGTAATTTAAAGACGGAATGTGCTGTCCGTCCACCGCTTAGCAATGTAGCAACAATTCCAGAGGAAGAACGAAATCCTATATTTAAACAAACAATAAAGAACAATTCTTATACGACATAATTAAAAATCGCTGATCGCTATCTAGGATAAACGACGAAGAATAAATGACATGACAATAAAAATGCATAGAGATCACAACCATCAATGACGTCTGCCTTTCAGTATATGTATTATAGTGTATTCTGTGCTTCTGCCCTCACGCGTCTGCCCGCGTTCGGGTCGCGCAGTCGGCCATGCCTCGTCATTGCTTGGATTGCATTGTTCGCCCCTCCCCCGCGACTGCGACGCCGCCGCATCGCGCTCCGCCCGTGCTGCGGCCGCCACCGCGGCGTTAGGCGCTCCGTTCAAGTCAATCATATCGTGATAACTTTTAAACTATTCGGCCAAATTACTTAGTGTGAAAGACAAAGTTTATCTACATTAAATACTTAATGCGAGAAATGTATTCATTTTGATAAGAGTTTGATAATTATATACTAAATGTGCATTGTAAAATAGTACCAAATTTAATTAGATTTATGTTTCACAATTTTGGTTGTACTGGCTTGCACATAAAAGGTAGATACATGCTGTCGCGGACTTTTATTTAGATCTACTTAAGACAAACAATCCTGTGGCACATCATCTTTATGTAACTCCATTGGTTTAGGCAGCGCACGCCAAGATAGCTCTCAGATGGAAGATTTTTTTCCGACTTAATTGACACGTATCGTTATATTATGACCAAAACTACATAAAATTATTATAAATTGTAGCCTATGTGTTATTCTGATGAATAACCTATATTACTGTAAAGTTTCATCCAAATCCGTTCAGTAGTTTTTTCGTGAAAGAGTAACAAACATCCATACATACATCCATACTTACAAACTTTCGCCTTTATAATAGTAGTAGGATCTGTTATTCCTGAGTCAGACATTACTGAATACAAATAAATAATAAGTGAAGTGAAGGTAAGTGTTTTTGAGCTAAATTTTGTATTATATGCAAGTGGCTACCAACGCAGATAAGTTTATCGTGCATATAGTTGATCTTGTTGGAGTATTTTTAACGCGCCTCAATAATTACCTCAGAATATCGTAAAATATGTAAAATTTTATTAGGTACATCACATACCTACAAGGTATTGAAATTACATACTTGATTACATTTGCATTTAGTAAGTTGCTGGTTTCTATATTAGTTATATTTTACTACAAATTGCGATAAAACCTATAAATTTCTCAAATAATGATAAATAATTGTCTTGTAAACATGTCGTCTATGAGAAGCAGCTTTAAGTTGCATCTTCAACCTTAATACTTCCTCTCTGCGCGTCAAAGCGCTAAGTTTCACTGTTCTGAAGACCCAAGTAATTCCTGTACCACTAATGCAGTTCAAGTCTTTACAATCACTTTTATTTCGTACTTACTGCAGATATCGAACCACACCTATGGCTATTTGTTTAGAGATCCGTAGAACTCGTTAAAAACCCTAAAATATGATGATCATGTAGCTGCTTCTATATTTTTCGCTCTTTCAATAATAATAATAATATATTTATTTGCTTAAAAACATGGTATAAAGGGTGGTAATAGGAGCATATAGGAGCAAACATGTTTCGCTATATATTAGCATGCAAATATTTAGTAAGTTAAAAGTTAACACAGTAACAATTTAGTAAATTTAACACTTACCATGTCTTACACAGTTTAACACTTACCATGTCTTACATGTTTTCAGAATGCCTTTCAAAATAATTCGAACTTATAATTAACAACAAAATAAACAAGAACTTTGCATCTGTCCATCTAAGTGGCAAAATCATGAAGTGTTACACTGGCCGAACTAAGAAAGTAAAAAAATATGTAAAATAGAAGATTCAACCCCGCACCCAAACTGGTTTAAAATAAAATTAATATTGTATCGTGTTATTTAATTTTTCAATTACAGAATCCTCACAAACAGTTGCCTTTTTAGGATTCCGTAGCGAAATGGCAAAAAACGGAACCCACAGACACAGTCTGTCCATATGCATATTAACGATTTGCCGAGAGAAATAAATGTCCAGAGTGTCCTTTTTGCTGACGACATCTCAATAGTGTTTCCATGTGACGACGGTAGCAACTTAAATTTAATACTGGACGATATACTGACAAAAATAGTAAATTGGCTTAAGGACGACAATTTGGAAATATTTTTTTTTAAAAACTAAAATTATGCAATACAGACCTTATCAAAAACGTTCATTGAGTATTAACTACTCATTCAATGACATACCGCTCCAGTGTGTCGATGAATTTAGACTCTTAGGACTGACAGTTGACACTAATATAAATTGGAAGGCACATATTAATGTTGTATCAAACAAACTTGCAAGTTTTGCGTATGCTTTAAATGAATTGAAAAGATCAACCGACTTCAAAACAGCGAAGACAGCATACTACGCGTACGCCTACTCGTGGTTAACATATGGCATTATAGTATGGGGAAATTGCGTCGATGTAGAAAAACTGTTTATTTTACAAAAAAGATGTGTGAGAATTCTTGCGAATATTGACCAAATGCAGAGTTGTAAACCCTATTTTATTAAATATAAAATGCTCACCCTAACAAGCATCTATATTATGGAAGTAAGCAAGTTTGTTAGAAAACATGCGTCGTTATTCCCTGTGGCTAAGAACCAAAGACCTCTGCAACGCTCATTAAGAGTAAAAAATGAATTAGCATTGCCAAGTTCAAAATTAGCTATGTTTCAATCAGGACCTCTTGTAATGTGCATAAAAATTTATAATAAATTACCTAATAAGATTAAGGACATAGAATTTGACAATAAATTTGTAAACGCACTTAAAATGCACCTAATACAGAAGTGTTATTATAGCTTAAATGAGTTCTTAACAAATTGACATTTTGTAATACATATTAATAATTTATCAATATTATTTGAAGATTGACGCAATATAGAAATGTATAATTGTAGAATAATAAATTAATTACTAATGAAATGATGACCATAATAATGTAATAATAAATCTTAAATGACTTCATTTACTTAATAATGCATGCAATAATAATAATTTAATTTATATTAATCAACAAAAATGTTGCGGTGCCCTAGCAGGGTTCATGTACGAAACTTATAATTTTGTAGCAAGACCTTGTATACGTCACGAATGCAATAAATAAATAAATATGTCACAGTCATTTTTTTACGAAACTATAAGAGCTATACTCTTGGACCTTGGCAAATAGATGTATTCTGTGAACCGCATTAAGATTTTCACATAAAAATAGAAAAAAATACATTAAATTTTAAGGTTTTTTTCATCAAACCCGTACTTGTGGAGTATCTACGAATAGGCCTTCAAAAATGATATTGAGATTCCTAATATCATTTTTCTCTAAACTGAATAGTTTGCGCGAGAGACACTTCCAAAATGGTGAAATGTAACCCCCCTGTAACTTCAAAACTTTTAATACGTCATAATTCGTAAACCGTGATTAAGTTTGTACGGAACCCTCGGTGCGTGACTCCGACTCGCACTTGTCCGGTTTTTTATGAGTAGGCAATGTCCATTACTCTCCTAATTCTATTGTGAACCCTTAATGTCGCTATTAGTAATACAGTCGATCAAATTCTTACTTAAGTCTGCGCAAAAGAATAAATTACTTCTGCAATGAAACTTTCAGTGGCAGAACAGTGATAAATATATCTTTTATACAGATCCGTTAAAAAGTTTGCAATTAAAGTCTTTATGCAGTTCTGAAGCGTACAGTAGCGACAATAGAATCTTTTTAGCTGCTTTAAGCTTTAACATACATGTTTTAACTCTCTTTTAAAGCTATAGACTGCAAATGAGTTGTAAAATGAACTCTTATAAAACCTAGAGTGGCATTTGGTTCAGTTTCTGCTACCCCTAGTGATATTTACAGCTAAGAGCAGTTACGGAAGCAATAGTAGAACTTAAAACCACTTTCTGAATCCCTAAAGCGCTACTGTACAGCGAAAAGTTGTAAAATAGGCAGCTATTTCCACTAGTGTGCTAGTTGGGTATGAACTAGACCCGGACAAGGTGGAGCAAACGGTGGAGGTGTGCCCCGCTTGGACGGAGCACCACCGTGACATCGAGGAAGCAATCGCTGGGCCTTGGTTCAGGACATAGTGCGGAGCGAGAGGGAATGCGATGCAGCAACCTCCTGTGAAGTAGCAGTAATGTTAGCGAAGATGACGGAGTGAGGAACTGGACATCCACGCCCCAGCCGCCGCGGCAAGAGACGCCCGGGTGTCGGGACTTCGGGAGCCGCAAGCTAATCTTCGGCTACCGTAGAACCTGGGTTCTACGGTAGCCGAAGATCTGGATGGAAGACCTGGGTGTGGTTTTAAACTGTAAACTTTTGACACGTCCGATTTCAGATCGTCAAGTCTTTGAATATTTTCCAATCATAAAACCCTGCTTTGCTCGTACCGACGATCACTCAGAGATCATATTCCATCCTTGATTTTTTAAATTAGCGATAAAAAGTCAAAGTTACAATCACATTATAACAACGTCAGACGACTGCGTTATCATTACGTAAATATTTTGTAAAATGAACAATGAAGTTCATAGATATATTTATCTATTAGAATTAGTATCTACCTGAAACCTAAATCCTAGATATATAGGTACTCGTAAGTCTAGGTGGGTGAAGCCTATGGGTTTCACCTATTAGAACACACAAAGGCAATTTATGTAAATACATAAAATCGCACGACGAGGTCGTGGTAGAGTAAGAAGGAGATGGCGGAACCGCTTGGATATCTTCCTTAAGAATTAGCAAGAAGCAGCTCAAATCTGGGAACGATGGAAGGAATGGAGGCTTTTGACCAACAGTGGGACAGTATAGGCTAGGTATAATAATAATAATATTAATTATCGTTTTTTACATAGGTAAGTATAATGTTCTTATTATCGTGTTTGTTTTTATAATATCTGATTAGAGCTGCACAGTAAAAGTAGCGAATATTTTTTTCTTCTCTTTACCAACTGCCGGTGTCGATTATTCTGCCAGTGTGAGTTCGTTCATGATCATTTTACATAAAAACTTTTGATATTTATCTGTATGTGTATCGATCGGATCGATTTTATTTGCGCGCAGATACTAGAAAGCAGAGGCGGTTGAGTTTGCGGACGGCGAGTAATGGGTAGCTTGCCGTCCGACAGTCCGGCAATCATCCAGACCGAGCCCAATTCATCAACGGCGCTTACTGTTCAACGAGCGCCACCAAGAGATGTCAGGCCCAGCAGGGTCGTAGCCTCTGGGGTCATAGGTTGGCTTCAGAAAGGAAAACCAGGGAGCATGGAACGAAGACAAAGAAGTGGGTTTTATTCAGTAAAAGTTTGACACGCCCTCCCGTTCCGCCCATGAGCGGGAGAAGTCATTATGATGATTTCCTATTGCTTATTTATTTCCTATATCCTATTGCCTTGCGCTGCTGTTGACTCGCTACTGCATCGTGACTGTAACTACATAATTATACAGCCGGTAACTATACATTCTGAACATGTAATTAAGTAACTTAGACAAAAAACATTGCTGGCTTGATAATTTTTGTTCGGAAGAAAGTTTACTAATGAAACATGGACGAGTTTAAAAAAAAAACGAAAAAAAAAATTGACCTTCAATATCTTCAAAGCCAGTGAATTCCCAGGTTATTTCATCATTCTAATTCCTAGAGTTCTGTGATGAATGCGACTTGTAGCCTAGCTGGTTGGATTTCATTAGTAAGATTACATGATACCCAGTATTCAGTGACTGTTATAACGTCACAATCCATTTAAAATGTATGCTAGAGGATAAAAACTTGTTCATCGAAGATTTGAGAAATGCTACGTAGGTATATTCATAGAGCAAGTGCGCCTCACCATCAATGATTGCATCACTGCTTACCATGAGGTGGAATCGCAGTCAAGCATTACGTTACATAAAAAAAGCATTTTAACGTAATAATAAATACTAATTGATAATTTGAAATAAGGTTAGAACCATCAACAACATTACAGACCAGAGACTTGGATAAAGTCAAATAATCAAGTTCTATTGTCTGTTTTTAGGGTTCCGTAGCCAATTGGCAAAAACGGAACCCTTATAGTTTCGCCGCGTCTGTCCATCCGTCCTCGCTTAATCTCTGTGACCGTTTGCTCTAGAAAGCTGAAAGGAGACAATTTTTAGGCCCACTGTTAAACGGTAATGTTTATTAATGATATTGCACATGAAAAAAGTGATCATCTTGTTATAATTATCTGACCAAAAATTATATCGATACGTAACCGAAATAATGAAATAATAGTAAAATAGTATTACGGCAAAAAATGCTTGTTAGGAGCGTTTTTAGGTTTATTTTCAAAATCACCGTGGAACAAAACGTAATTAATAGCCCGTTGCAGATACTCTGTCTTCCAGTTTCCACACCCAGCAGCAACCTTCAACCTTCCAGAGCTGGATGATTTTCCTCAATTGTCATTCCAGGACCTAATTCTATTTTCTCTAGGAATTTATCAAATCAAACAATCTCATTCATACTATGGAGAGCATGTCAGGGCCTCCGGATAATTCAAAATCGAGGTATCTGTCCATGATTATGGTCCAAATAATGATCTCCTACAAGGTAGAGGTAGAGCTGCTCTTGCTGGATACTGTTGTAATTTTTAAGTGGGCAGACGCGCTGTTGGTTGCTGTGCACATGTGATGTGTATAGTGTGGTTACTGTGGTATTTATCTTGGGCACGGCGTCAAGGTGAAGACGAGCCACATGCATCTTTTTAGGGTTCGGTACCTCAAAAGGAAAATACGGAATCCTTATAGGACTTTCACTTTGTCGCTTTGTTGTCCGACTGTCTGTCTGTCTGTCAAGACCCTTTATCTCGAGAACGCGTGAAGGTATCAAATTAAAATTAAAACTATATACTCAAGTCCGTGGTCCCTTGAAGCTGTGTAAATATCAAACTTGTAAGTTGACGGGAAAAGATTTTTATTTTTTGAAAAATCTTCAAGACTCGATTCGAGAATTGAATTGTTTTCATAGGTAAGTTGGTACGGAATCCTCAGTGCGCGAGTCCGACTCGCACTTGCCCGGTTTTTTAGATGAAATACTGCTTTTAAGAGATAAACAGTAATAATATTTCTTATGATGTACCTATAATGTGTTCTTTTTCCCAACCAGCTTATAACACATCACCTTATTATTTTAGATTTACAGTATTGGCCGGCAAAAACCGTGCTATTTCGAAATGAATACCTACATCTAATCCATTTTCATGAATAATGCCCGTTTTCACCAACAGCCCCTAACATTTAAGTGTCTCTTACGCCAATATAATCACGGTTTTTGCATATTATAAAGTTATTATTCTGAATCAAAGTATGAAATCGAACACTTTTAAAGATGTCATACTTTAATTCAGAATAATAACTTATTAATAACTTGCAAAAACCGTGATTATATTGGCTTAAGAGACACTTAAATTTTAGGGGCTGTTGGTGAAAACGGGCATAAGTCTATCAAATCGTGTAAATCACATCAAAATCTGTCACGTAGTACAGACGTGACTTTGTTTTATACCATATATTAGTGAAAAGTGCACTATTTTGACTTAAAATACCAAGGAGACCTATCCACTCATAAGATAATAGCTCTTGTGAGATTTTAAGTTATTATGAGAGTCATGTTTTGACTGTCGTATTTCACAGTATTACGGTTTCATAAAGTTTTGATAATATTACCACTGTAATCTATAGATTATAAGGAATAAACTAACGTGCATTTCATTGCTATACGCCACAATTTGTAGAGGGCCTATTCCCCAAACAAAAGAAATTGTCTCCTTTGGTACCAATATGTATGTCAATCACGCCACCAAAGTGCAAAAATAAAAATTTGAAAAAATGGTTTTATTAGGGTAGCCCCCCTACATGTAAAGTAAAAAGCGTTTTTTTTTTTGTAATTTCAGCCCTAACGTGTGATATATTATTGGATAGGTATTCAAAAATGAATAAGGGTTTACTATTATCATTTTTTGATAATATCAATAATTTCGGAAATAATCACTCCAAAAGTAAAAAACAATGTGTTCCCCCCCCCCCCCCTCTAACTTTTGAACCATAAGTTTAGAAAATGTGAAAAAAATCTGGAAAGTAGAACTTGATAAAGACTTTCTAGGAAAATCATTTTGAACTTGATGGGAAAAACAGTTTTTGAAAAGTTGGGGACACTTATTGTGACGGACGGGAATCTACGGAACCCTACACTGAACGTGGCCCGACACGCTCTTGGCCGGTTTTTATACCCTGAGACTAAATTGACATAAGTAATGTGAAATTTACTATAGAAATGACGCCAGTTATTTGTGTTGAAATGTCATTTTAGTCTCAGGGTTTAAAAAACAGACGATACGTCGTCGGAGTAAGCTATTTAAAATTAATAATTAGGTCAATAAATGAAACACGATATAGAGTACCTACGCTTATTTATAAGTAAAAACAACAACTAAGTAATATATTAAGCTTAAAAGTTTGACCACTTTCCTGTTTGTGTTTACGTTTTTAAGTTATGATAAACTCAAGTATATAGGCAAACAGGACAGGTAATAAATAATGTTATTTGTAGCTGTGTCACATTCCTGCACAAAATACTATAGTACATTATGATACAAGTGTGTAATGCGGGTCATTATCGTCGCGGTGGTATTAAGACCCGAGCCATGGCGAGGGTCTTAAGAGAGCCAAGAACGATAATGACCAATTACTCACGTGTATCATACGACGTTTTTGTGACACACTTGTGAAGAAAATAAATGAAAAAAACAGCTTTATTTAGTAGGTATATGAAAAGTTTGTTTAGAAACAGTTCGTAAATATGCAGTCAATTATAATTAACTATTTTTGACGGTATAGCGGTCCCATGACAAAGATTTTCTACTTAAAGGCGTATAGCACAAATCATTTTCCTCATAAATAGTTGTTGTAGACATTTTTGTAAAATCTGTATTTTATTTTTAAATATGGCGGCTAAAAAATTGACTTTTCTTAAACGCGCGCATGCGCGAAAATTAGCGGCCATAGACTAGTTACTCTAGCTCTTGGTTTAGACAAGACAAAATATGAATGAGGATGCTTAATAAACATAAAATACATATTTGATGAAAGAATTAATTAATTAAAAAAAAAAAAATAATAGAAGGAGCTCGTGGCTAGATAATAACAGCCGCACAGGTCGATCTTCAAGGTTAAGTAACGCTTGCCTAGGTTGGTCTGTGGATGGGTGACCATCTTAACATAACGAGTTTCCTCCGTGCCTCGGAAAGCACGTTAAGCCGTAGGTCCCGGCTGTCATTTGTAGTTCTTTGACAGTCGTTACGGATAGTCAGAAGCCAGTAAATCTGACTCCAGTCTCGCTATGAAGTATCGTGTTACCCCAGTTAATGGGTTGTGGAGATCTGGTAGGCAGCCGCTCCTCGTAAAATACTGGTATTCAGCTAAATTCGGCTTGACTGGAAACCGACCCCAATATAGTTGGGAAAAGGCTAGGCAGATGATGAAAAGAAGCTGAAATTTTATCTAAACACGTGGATTTGTTTTTATTAGGAATATTTCATCTAAAAGTTAACATATTATTGTTAGTAAAAATTAACATTTGTAATATGAAGTCAAATCAGAGGACTCATTGTTATTATACTTACTAGCTTTTACCCGCGGCTTCGCTCCCGTCAAATGACTACCCTACATATTCTACGCTACCCTACTCTACCTTCCCTACCTACCCTACACTACACTACCCTACACTACACTACCCTACACTACCCTACGCTACCCTACGCTACCCTACGCTACCCTAGGCTACCCTAGGCTACTCTTGCCTACCCTAGGCTACCCTACGCTACCCTACGCTACCCTACACTACCCTATACTACCCGACACTACTCTACACTACCCTACACTACCCTACACTACCCTACTCTACCCTACACTACCCTACACTACCCTACACTACCCTACACTACCCTACACTACCCTACACTACCCTACACTACCCTACACTACCCTACACTACCCTACACTACCCTACACTACCCTACACTACCCTACAATACCCCAAAAAAAAAAAAACGGCCAAATCGGTCAAGCCGTTTTCATGTGATGTCGTGACAACGAAAAACGGGTTTCATTTTTATATATATAGATTATACGTGGAATACCTACTACGTGATTTATGGGACTGTGAGAAACAAAAGAAATATTTATAATTTATTTAATTCTTGAAAGTAAGCTTATAACGAGTAAAATTACTTTTAAGAATTAATTTAAATTGTATGGGGGACAAACAGAAATAAAAAGTTTCATTTCATCACCTATCGGTGATAGGGGGACAGATGAAATCGTTAAGGAGTGGATAGAGTTCGCACTGTCCTCTCATTGCAAACAGGGGGACAGACCAACGCTTTTTTCCGATCTGTCCCCCTCAGGGGCCAAACCGCGGTGACAGATAGGAATAATTCGAGGTCTGGTAGGCAGCCGCTCCTCGTAAAATACTGGTATTCAGCTAAATCCGGCTTGACTGGAAGCCGACCCCAATATAGTTGGAAAAAGGCTAAGCAGATGATGATATAAAATTTTAATCAGTTTATTTAAACACGAAATTGCATTAAATAAGTAAGTAAAACACTAATTTATGCTATTTAGCGCAATAACAAATGTTTAAAACTCTTTTTGATAAAAATGAGGTTAAATAAAAAGGTTCTAACTACATTACCGCACAAGTGCATAATAGTAATCAAAATTTCACAGTTTGATAACGAGCCCCTTTATATACCTAAGTGCAGTGTAATAACAGCCACTTTATGAGGAAGTGTGTTGAAAAAATTCTTACTTCAGTCGTGCAAAGTCTACGTTTATTTGTCGTGTAACTTCTGTCGAGAACGGGTTTTCCCGTATTTATTTCGATATATTTTAATTTAATATTTGAAATAATTAACATCAACAGTGGTGTTATCTATGGAACATTTTGCAAATAAATATTAATAATAAATATTAATAATAAATTTTATAAAGTCGAAATTAAAACAATCATATGTGCAGTAAAAAGTTAATAGCTTCTATTATTCAGTAGTGTTAGAATAATCTTAAGAGGTGAGTAGTACATTATATACATTAATATTATTTAAATTACAATATTAATATGTTTGTTAACGGTCATATTCGAGTTGATCTATTTTATCTTCATCCACTTTAACATTGATCGAAAGATGTGTGACAGAGTTCTCGATGTCCAAGTTCATTTTCTCTATGTCTTTGTTTTGCTCTTATATGAATATGCATTATAGTTTTCCATTCATCTCGACGATAATTTGAGATGTATAAAAGTTGTATTCTTTTTTTCTTACGCTTTATTTTATTTAGTATAATTTGTAAATAATTTGTAACAGATAATTATAAATAAATTCCTCTTACGCTTAGATACTTTAGTACGAGTAGGTGACTTCATGGTCACTTTGGGTCTGGTTCACTGGTTGACTGATCAGATCCTGTGAGTTACGTGGCGTTCTTTGCGTAGCCATATTATAGTAAATTTTGGTTAATTTATTTAATTTATAGTAAATACTTACTGTACTATATTCATAAGTTGAGGCCAAAGGATAATTTTGTACTTATTGTTAGCTCACAAAAATTTTGCATCAAGTATTCAGCTTTTTTTTAATTACAACCCTAACGTGTGATATATTGTTGGATAGGTATTCAAAAATGAATAGGGGTTCACTATAATCATTTTTTGATAAAATCAATAATTTCGGAAATAATCGCTCCACAAGTAAAAAACAATGTGTCTCCCCCTCTAACTTTTGAACCATAAGTTTAGAAAATATGAAAAAAAATCTGGAAAGTAGAGCTTTATAACGACTTTCTATGAAAATTATTTGAATTTGATGGGACGAACAGTTTTTGAAAAATTGGGGACACTTATTGTGACGGACGGGAACCTACGGAACCCTACTGCTCGACACGCTCTTGGCCGGCTTTATTTAATTTTTTTTTCCTCTGGAATAGTATTTTATTACTGTGAGATATAGGCAAACATTTGCCATTCGTTTTGCCCGTGTGATGGGCGAAGCTGCTGGTAGAAGCTAAAGTAATAATAAAATGGCTTATAAGACATCTATTTTGTTGATTGTACAAAAGAGTAAATTTAGCCTATACAAAAAAAAATGGAATAGATAAGGAATATGAACAGGTTCAAATCGAGAATAAAATAATTGAAATAATAGTTTGGTACAAACGAAGCACATAGGTTGGGATAAACCAAGATTTTTTTATGTGGGACAGAACTCAGTGAGACGAAAGAAGAATAAACCAAAAACTTTGGCAAATGAACAAACCAGCAGACAGTGGCTATTTACAAAATATATTATTAAGGTATCTGTGCCCTGCGGCTTCATCCGCTTCTGTGGTCACTGCTTTGGTTACAAGTGTATATGAACCTGTTGCTTGTCTACTGACGCTTGGACTTCAGAAAAAGTGACCATAATGAACAATAAAATAATCCGGTCAATAAATGAGAAGTTTAACTTGCTAACTGTGCATTGTCACCCAAACCAAATATGTATAGAACATTTGAGCTCTATCAGTCAACTGATTAACAAATATAAAAAATATAAGAAACTGTTCCGACGAAGCGGTAATGACACGACAGTACGGTCGACGAAGCGGCATCGTTGCCACTTCGTCGACAGTTTTTAGGGTTCTGTAGCCAAATGGCGAAAAACGTAACTCTAATAGATTCGTCATCGGTCTGTCCGTCTGTCCGGCCGTATGTCATAACCATTTTTTTAACCGAAACTGTAAGAGCTGTACTGTTGAAACTTGGTAAGTAGATGTATTCTGTGAACCGCATTAAGATTTTCACACATAACTAGAAAAACCGGCCAAGAGCGTGTCGGGCCACGCTCAGTATAGGAGTTCCGTAGTTTGGAGGGGGGGCACATTGTTTTTTACTTTTGGAACGATTATTTCCAAAATTATTGATAATACCAAAAAATTATTTAAGTAAACCCCTATTCATTTTTGAATACCTATCCAACAACATATCACACATTAAGGTTCAAATTAAAAAAAAACACTGTCCACTTTACATGTAGGGGGGCTACCCTAATAAAACATTTTTTTCCAATTTTTATTTTACTACTTTCTTGTCGTGATTGATATAATAATGTCTGGTATATTTTTAATTTTTACATCTGCCAATTGATGTTCTCTTTTTGACGGTCAGAAATCATCAAATAACCTGCTTGTGCTAACAGTCACAGAGATTAAGTGAGGACGGACGGACGGACGGACGGACAGACATGGCGAAACTATAAGGGTTCCGTTTTTACCATTTGGCTACGGAACCCTAAAAAGCCACTTAATTTTAGGGTTCCTCAAACTCAAATTTTGAACTGAAACTCAATTTTTTTTTCATCAAACCCGTACGTATGAGGTATCTAAGGATAAGCTGAATAGTTTGCGCGAGAGACACTCCAAAGTGGTAAAATTTGTGTAACTGCTAAAATAAGAGAATGATAAAACTAAAAAAAACCGGGCAAGTGCGAGTCGGACTCGCGCACTGAGGGTTCCGTACCAACTTACCTATGAAAACAGTTCAATTCTCGAATCGAGTCTTGAAAGTTTTTCAAAAAAAAAAATCTTATTACTATAAATTTTTAGTTTTCAGACTTTTTCCTATATTTGTGCTATAATACTTTGCTTCGTGCCAAATTTAAAGATTCTAGGTCAACGGGAAGTGCCCTATGAATTTTGATTCCTTTGACAGTGTCGAAATGTACGGTTTTTTTTTTTCAACATAAACGAGCGTATCTTTTTTTCCCGTCAATTTACAAGTTTGATTTTTGCACAGTTTAAAGAGACCGTGGACCTTATTATATGGTTTTAATTTCAATTTGATACCTCCAGCTTAACCTTGAAAACATTTCTATTCTCGAATCGAGTCTTGAAGATTTTTCAAAAACAAAATTCTTGTGACGTAATCACAACAAATTTTCAGTTTTCAGACTTTTCCCTATATAAGTGCTATAATACCTTACTTCGTGCCAAATTTCAAGGTTCTAGGTCAACGGGAAGTACCCTATGACTTTTGATTCCTTTGATGGTGTCGAAATGTACGTTTTTTGCACCATAAACGGGCGTATCTTTTTTTACCGTCAATTTAGGTAGACGTAGTCGTCCACAACTTCGAGTGTAGAGTCTCCGATCTTGATAGGAGTGGGAGCTACATGGATGTTTGACTTTGGTTTTGTCCATGTTCATTTTGAGTCCCACTCTTTCGGAAGCCCTACTGAGATCACCGAGCATTGTACTGAGCTCCTCCGTAGTCTCAGCCATGACTACTATGTCGTCGGCAAACCGAAGGTGAGTGATGTAATCGCCGATGACATTGATGCCTCACCCTCTCCATTCCAGAACCTTGAAGACATCCTCCAATGCGGCCGTGAACAGTTTCGGAGAGATAACGTCTCCCTGCCTCACACCCCGCTGTAAGAGGATAGGTTTCGAGGTCTGGTCCTGGAGTCGGACTGACATGGTGGCGTTTTTGTACAAACATTTCAGCACTTCGATGTACCGATAGTCAATCTGGCACCGTTGGAGAGACTGCAGTACAGCCCAAGTCTCGATCGAATCAAAGGCTTTCTCGTAATCCACAAACGCTAAGCAGAGAGGGCTGGAGGAAGTGAGATGGGCCTGTAGTTCACATGCCGTTTTGCCCTCGAGTATGACGGAATTAAATAGCTTCTGAAGGGCCTTAAGGACCGGTTTTCCACCCGCCTTCAGAAGTTCGGCCGTAATTCCGTCCTCACCCGGCGCCTTATTGTTTTTAATTTGTTTCAGGTCCATCCTAATCTCGTACAGGCTGACGTCCGGGATATCTTCGATATAGTGTCGGATCAATCTAGCTCTTGGATTGTTCGCTAGATTTGCCGTGGGTTTAGAGATAGACGTGTATAACTCCATAGAATGCCTCGATCTCTCCCAGGAGCTCCGATTTAGCGGATATGACTCGTCCATCGTCGGTCTTCAGTTTCGTGAGTTGGCTCTGCCCAATAGACAGATCCCTCGCAAAAACTTTGGAGCCCTTATTCCGCTCTATCGCGTCCTTAACCCTTTCGGAATTAAAGAGGCGAAGATCGCGTTTTAAGGACTTCGAAATCTGTCTATTGAGCTGACGGTATCTGCACGAATCATCTGAAGACTGCCGAATCATCTCACGCTTCTTCTTCATGAGCTCGAGAGTCGGATCCGAGAGCCTCTTGTTCTTATTTGTTCTTGAAAAACTTAGACCCGACCGTATGGATAGTTTCCACGAACCCATCGTTAGATTCGTCCACGGAGCTTCCTAGACACTCGAAACGATTGTGGAGTTCGAGCTGAAAGGTCTCGGGGTTTTGGAGCTGGATTTGTGCTGGACGGAGCGTAGACTTCACCAGTCGAGACCTTTCAAGCTTGATGTTGGTATTCAATGTGCCTCTCAACATGCGGTGATCACTTCCAGTTTTCACCGCATTGATTACAGAGACATCATTGAATATTTGCTTCTTCGTCGACAAGATGAAGTCAATCTCATTTTTAGTTGCACTATCGGGGCTTTGCCAGGTCCACCTCCTATGCTCACGCTTTTTGAAGAAGGAGTTCATCATGTAGAGGCCCTTCTTCTCCATAAAGCTAGCCAGTAGGTGTCCTCGGTAGTTTCGACGTCCAAATCCAAATTGACCCACTCGCAGCTCATCACCGTCTCGTTTGCCCAGTTTAGCGTTGAAGTCCCCCATGACCACGGTGAAGCGAGTCTTATAACCGAACTGAACTGTATCATTAAATAAAATTGTCTTCTATTTTATTTCTTGTAATACTTTGACCCTTGACTTTCGTTCAAGTGTTAAATTTTAGGGTAACATAGAGGTCTCTATGTTACCCTCAAATTTAACAAATTAACCCTAAAGTGTAAAGTTCTTTCCTATACAAATGATTATTGTTATTATTTATTAACACCGTATTTTGCTTTCGTTCCATACAGAGTGGTATTCTTCCGGTTGTATAAAAGGCTTATAGCAATAACAGTACGTATGCAAACGAACCCTGATAGGCTAGCCTTTCCGCAACGATTATTGTTGAAGTTAATACTTCGGTACAAAACAACATTTTTTTTGTTTGCAGGTAAACAAGGGTAATCAGCTGCATTTTCTAAGCTTTGCACTGCTGAGTACCCTGTGTGAACGTGAGTACCTTCTGCCTCACCATTGTATGTGCCCAGAGAAGTACTACAAGACTAACGAAGATGTGTGCCATGTATAGTAAACGTGCAGGCACTTCAGGAATATCCGGACAGTTGTATGAATCGAAACTTATTAGCTTGTTATATTTTAGAGCACTTCAAGACAAGAGAATTAAAGAATTTAAATTAGCTTCAAATATCAACAACATAGGGGCTTTCGATGACATTTGTTTTACAGCTGAAGTGGATGGATTCGAAAAACCGATCGCGGTCTTCATACAAGCTAAACACAAGGAAAATAAGAATCAAATACTTAAAATGGATTTAGAAATATATTTTAATAGTTACCTAAAAATTAGGCAGTGTTTTAATCAGAGTAAAGATTTGTTTTTTAAGGGTTCATATGATGAGGTAGAATGTTTGTTCGTGTTTTACACGACTGCAAAAGATGAATTTAGTAATTACTTGATATCAGAAAGTAAATTTTGCTCTGTTTTGAACGATTTAATTGGTACAGACGGTACAGTTAATCAACCGGACAAGCGAGACAAAGATGTAAAATCACTTTGTAAAGTAGCAATGAATGAACAAATGACCTCCCTGGCCGAAAGAATGGCAAAATTTATAAACAATGACGGTAATTTTCAAATGATGCTGATTGACGACTTAGTCCGAAGGTATCACGTCATTTTGGCGGAGAAAGTACTGAATGTTTCAGAACTTCAACCTGATGGATATCGACTAGTAACGTTTCGTCACGATTTCTTTGACACCCATGACGAATATCTTATTCTCTTCAAAAATACCCTTCTTAAAGAGATATTAAAGGACAGAAAAATAGAACCCGATGACATTAAGCATTTTCTGTCTGATTTTTTAAATGAACCTAATAATGCTTTCAAACTCAGCAAGCTGATAGAGACCGTTATAACATATAACAATGATCATGATCAGCTGGAATTTAATAAAAAATCTATAAAAGATTTAAAACTTGATATGAAACTACCAGATGTTTCTCCATGGACTGTTAGTGAAGCAGTGGAACTTGCTGCAAAAGAAATATTATTATCACCAGAATTTAAACAAAGAGTCCCGTATAGCTTTGGTAATAAAGACATAACACTAAGCGGTAGTGAACCCAAAAAGAAAAGAAGAATAAATTATCTGGCATCGAAACTCACTGATTTATTAGTTAAATGTGAATCCAGTAAAATAATAACTATCGATGAATCTTTAGATGATGGATTCCTGCAGCTTAATGGAGGTATAACTGGTGGTATTGGAAATATTTTTGTACTTGATGATTATAATACCAAACTGATGAAGATAACAAACAATACAGAGTCTTTAGGATTTTTTTCTAAACAGCTAAATGACAGATTGAATGAAAAAATCGAATCACATAATAACGACAACGCAGAAAATAAAATTCCGAATTTGTGTGAATATAAATTTCTATTCAATTCGAACAAATTTCCTAAACTTTTATTGGAATGTAGTGAAAATGAAGATAAAGTGAGAGATTTTTTGAACAAACTCGTAAGTTTCTCTTCCCAGGCTGATGAAGAAGGTGTAGAGACAATTTTGAAAAATGAAATAGAAGAGAACCAGCTCAATGAACCAAACTACTTTCAGGCTAAAACTGATGCAATATTTGCGAAATTTCATGATGAAGTACAGAAATGGTGGATTCAACCAGACCAAGCGCCGTATCTTACACGAAAAAGCGACTTATTCCAAAAGGCAAAACATATTATTAAAGACCAACTGGTGGGCGTCGTTAACTTTATGTATAAAATTAAAATAAAACAAATCGATTGTACATTTACTGAAAATGCAGTAAAGTCTTTGAACTTGCAGGATCAACAGTTCAAAACTGTTATTACTACTGAAAACACTATACTGACTGTCGTTAAAGTCATTCAGCATTTAAAGAATATAAGCCATATTATATTAGATCTCGAATATATTATTAACCTACCTCTAAAAGACTGTTATGTACTACGGCAAGAATTGAGAAATACACATAAAGATACAGTTTTAATATTAGTATGCGATACAATACATCAAAACAAAAAGAAAATTATAAAAAACATAGCAGAAGCGGTGCTCTGTAAAAATACTATCATTGTAACAAAGCGTCCGTGTGTTGAAATATTACAGAGTTATTTTTCAGAACCTTCTAGAAAATTAGTAGCCGACGAAACAAACAGTCTTACTAACATGAGTGAAGAACCACAGAAAAATATAATAGAGAGTGCCAAAGTAATTTTTCAAGGCACAGAAGTAACACTAGACTTGATAATCGATGACAAATCAAAGGCATATATAAAAGGAGATATTTTGCATAAAATTATTAATAAAGAAACAATTGTAGTAGGTACACTAAACGTCAATAGTAATTTTGATAAACGTTTGTATGTTGAGAGACGCCTTAAAAAAACAGAAATAAAATCAAACCCTATGATGAATTATTTGTGTAATGTCAGTTGTAGATTAAAAGAAATACAAAAACCCAACAATTCGACTAAAACATTTGAACAGGATCCATGTTGTTCGAGTAAATATATTCAAACTCCTGACTATACAGAAGAAAAAACATATATAAACCTCTTACCTTATCGTATTTATAAAAATGAGCAAAGTCTTTCAACTGAAGTGATTACCACTATTGAATTTATGCTAGGCGGTTCAATCGAAGAACAAAAAGACGAAGTTCCCGATGAAACACTTAATAAAGAAATAAATCTTTCGAGTGACTTTGTTGAACATTGTGACAATACTTTAAATGAAAAGCAAAAAACTGAAGTTTTTGATACAAATCTTGAAAAGGGGTCAACCGTTCCAGGTATGTTTGTTAAAACTCTGACATCAGAGCTACCGGACCACATTGTACTTATATTAGCAGAACCCGGAATGGGCAAGTCAACTTTACTCACGAATTTATCGATTAAAACAAAAGAGCATAAACCAGACGTTTGGATCATAAGAATTAACTTATTGGAATACTCAGGAGAATTTAGCAAATGGAAGGACGACGACACAACCATCGACTTATTGGAGACTTTAAAGTTTATGTGTCAGGTTATACTGCGCGACAAACTAGGTAAAAAAAATCAAGTAGAAATTGTGCTAGAAGAAAAAGACAATTTAGTCAATCTCAAATATTGTACAGCAGAGGACCCATTGATTGAGTTTGAGTTGAATTTATTTTTACATTTTTATTTTGAAAGAGAGATAATATTCGTGTTTGATGGTTTTGATGAAATCTGTCCGCATTACACAAATGTGGTCATAAAGTGTCTAAGATGTATTGCTAACAATCTTCGTAAGCATAGAATGTGGATCGCAAGCAGGCCATATAATGAAGCAAAAGCTATATTAGAAAAAGAGTTTGGATTGTCTTACGAAATAGACAACTTCTCTGCCAGGGAAATACTACAATATGTGCACAGGTTTTGGAAACTTAATTTGAGATTAGAGGAACTAAACAGCACACAACTTCAAAATGTTAAGGAATTCCTTGATTATATGTCGGCAGTGCATACTGAAATAATACATGTCGATGAATCTTTACATGTTGTCAATATGGTCGCAGCCGGTTATTTGAGTACCGAAATTAAAAACAGGCATATTCCAATATGGAAAAGTAATAAATATAATGTTGCGGTAATTTGTGAGTCAAATTTTATGCCATTAAATCCTTTATTTATTTACTTAGTATCGCTTTATGTCTTGGACTACATAAAAGAAGAACACAGAAAAACTAAGGAATGGTATTTCGGTTTCGAAACTTTTACCATTTACAAACGTTTTTTGGAAATTAAAATTAAAAGACGATATGAAGAGAAAAACGAATATTTCTTGAAAAATCCTGATACCATTAGAGCTTACGAAAAAGAAATTTCAGAGTCAATTATTGATCATAAAAAAATGGCTGCTTATGCCATTTTTAATCGATTTGTTCCAGCTATATTTAGTGTGAAAGAATTAAAAGAAATTGAGGAGAACATAAAAGTAGTCGAAAAGGCAGTAGAGAAGACTGGTCTCATCGAAAGTGTATGTAACGGAATTCCCATATTCGCACATATGACGTTCACTGAACATTTTGCAGTTGAATATGTTTGTGATAGGCTAAAACATACTTGCAAATTCTGTTACGCCGATAAAACAGGAGTAGTGCTTATGTTTTTACATATAATGTTTTCGAGGCTTGTATACAGTAACATACGTGCAATTTTTGATCATAAACTTAAGACCGACAATATGTTGCTGAGTATTTTAGAAGATAATCATGAGGTGATATTCCATTGGATATGGAAACGAACGCTATTTTATAATAATATAAAAGAAAATTCGAGCCTATATTTGTCTTTTGCAATACTCATAGCAGTGAAAGAAAAATTACAAAATTGTGAAATATTATTTCGAAAAACCATCTCTCATGCCCTATTCTATACTAATATTACCGATATAATTGGTGCGGCACAGCTTCTTAACATGTTCGATATGCGAAATTATACTCCAGAAACGTTTCGTCTTATTTGTTCAAAATATAAAGCAGATTACCGCCCACAGGATGATTTTTTGCAGATGTTTTTTCTTTATTAACAGTTAATATTTGTTGCAATTGTCTTAAAAGTAATAAATAATATGTAATAATAAAATGGCAATAGATCAAAAGGGGTGTAAATCCAATAGCATTAAAATTGTAATATGAACATCTAATGTTCTTAATTTCATAGTATGACAACATGAAAAACACCTACGGTCATGAAATTTATCTGAAAAGGCCGCCCCTCTCAATATTACTGCGCGCTGGCAAAATTAAGTTTGAATGGTAAAATGCCTTAATTAATAGTGATAAATAAACCTTTTTTTTTAATTTTACCTCGTACAGAGGATAAGCATTGCCATATAGCGTGGCACTGCCGCCAGTGTTTTGGGCAAATTACCAATCGACAGTAATGTAGAAGAGTTTTTTGACGCATTTAGAGTTGTGGTTTTGAATTTTTATTATTTTTATTTTGCCAAACCTTGAGGTAATTAAGTTAGTTATTAATTGAGTTAGTTTTATTATATTATTATTCTGTAATAACATTATGTGCTCAAGTTACAGACACTCCTGAATAATGAAAATAATAGTATTTAGTAAAGGAATTTGGAAAGAAAAAAATGGAATAATTCTAGTTTGGGGTAATATGATTGTGTAAATGTGTTTTAACATGGTTTATTTAAATCTAAACACTTTTATTTAAACGACATATTTTTTGAAGAGAGATATTTCCCTGATTTGTTAAGCTCGACGAGAGAAAATTGATGAAAATTAAAAACACAAAAATATTGTAAAAATATTTTATTTTAATGTTATCACAACATAAATATAAAACATTTCATTATAAAACTATAATTATAATGTACTAAAAAGATAATTGTATTTAAGTACTGCAATTGAATTTTATGAAACAATGTAGGTACCTTTCCTTCTCATCTCCCTTCTCCACCCTTTCCTTTTTCCTTTCCTTTTATTGTCTTTTCTTTCTCAACAACTTCTTTCCTTGAATGTGAACAGAAAAATAATATTAAATTCTTAAATGTAACTCAAATGTTTTGTTTTATTTATTTTACACTTTATATTTAAATCAATTTAAAATATTTTTTTACTTTTCGTTGTGGCTTCCCATTCTTGTTTGTGCATTTAGGCGCCGCTGTCACATTATGCAAGTAGTTTTCAGTCACTTTTAAGCCGGATTTACATTACGAAACTAGTGGCTTGAAATTAGTTTTATCAAGTTTTATGACATTAATTTCACCAGTAATTTCACGTGTAAACGTTCAGGTTTACAATGCATGCATTACTTTCGTGACACTGGAGTAGTTTCGTGCTATGCGCATATTATGTTTTGTGAAACTAATGTCATGCAACCAATTTTATCATGTGGCTACCTAAATGCGACGCGAAACCAGTGTCGCGACAGCACCTGCGCATCATTTCTACAACGACGTTTGGCATCATAAAATATAGCTTTGATGTTGACAGGGCCATTATCTAGGCCATTATCAGGGCCATGATACTAATTTCGTAATGTAAATCGGGCTATAAGAATGCGTGTGAAACAATCGAAAATCATCTCGATTATTTTGTAGAATGGCAAGTAGGCAAATGATTGACTCGGGGGTTTATTTCAACGACTCCGTTTTTTTTGATAAATGATAAATGATATTTATTTTGCAAATAGGTTTTTTCCAAACTCCTTTACACGTCAATTTTTCTTTTTTTTGGACTTTTTTTTTTTAACTAGATGAGGCCGGTGTTTCCTAACTGACTACCCTGAGAAGAAACACCGAAACAAACTCAGGGGTCACAGTCTCTTTTAAAGTCCATAAAGATAGTTAAAGGATCTCGGTAGTAAGGCAAAATTGGGTCTGTGTTTGAGTTTGAGTGAATAGGTTGCTTCTAGGCAAGCATGCTCCATCGTCGACAACAGGATCGCTTACCATCAGATGAGATGTAGTCATGCGCGAGCCTATCAATAATTAAAAAAAAAAAAACAAAATTCAGCCAGTACTCTGTTATGTGCCTTTTTACAATCCCCAACGACGCTTTGTTTTAATAAGGTAGCCCCTTATTAAAACAAAGCGTCGTTCTATGGAACCACTTCAGTTTAACTACTGACTATTAGTGCTTTTAACACGAAGGTAATCCTTAATCATCTATCGTCATACAATTAGAATGCACGCTTGATAAGCAAACCCTTGTGTTTCTTTACATTCATGCAACTTTGCAAAAATTGCAAAGAAAATAATTGCATCAAGCCATGTGGGAAGAATAAGATTTTTGCGACGTAAGCATTACAAAAAGCAACGTCATCATCATCTGCCTAGCCGTTTCCCAACTATATATATATATATTTTTTTTATTGTATAAACTGTACCATTACTTTTTGGTGTACAATAAAGTTTATTCTATTCTATTCTATTTGGGTCGGCTTCCAGTCAAGCTGGATTTAGCTGAATACGGAGCAACATCATCATTATAATTTCAGTCGAAAGAGAATCTACTAGTGGACATTGGTCTCCCAAGCATTGACACAAAACCGGGCGTGAGCATAGTGTGTCATATTTGCGATAGGAACATTTGCATCTGAACCACTGATATGTTTCGGAACCCTGCTATAAATATTATTTGGAATTTTACACACACTGCAGGGCAGGCTTAAGTAAAGAGTTCCAGTGTTCTTATTAAAACATCATACTGATGTTCTAATCTTTGGGAACACTAAAAATATGTTTCGGAACAAATTAGTCGGTTCAGTAAAAAATTACACACGCTTAATGTTTATTGATACACAATAATATAGTAGATTATGTAACTAGGGGATAAAGCAGTGGCTATATCTGATATAATTCTATTTCCTGATGACACTTCTCTTATTTTTAAAGTAGACAGAAAAGATGCGGATGTCTTGCATGTTAATGAAAGTCTGGCTGTTTTTTCGAAATGGTTCGCAGCTAATAAATTCTTACTAAATGCGAACAAAACTAAATGTATAAAGTTTTCATTACCAAACGTCCCTCAAGTTGGCCTTAATTTAATGCCTAACGGCAAAAAACTTGATGCTATTACGGAAACTGTGTTCCTAGGTGTAACTACAGCTTCTAAACTGCAGTGGGGTGCTCATATTGGAACTCTCTCTGGTAGATTAAGCTCAGCTGCATATGCAGTAAGAAGTAAGAAAAAATAAGCAATTGACAGATGTAGCCATGGCTAGATTAGTGTACTATGCTTATGTCCACAGTATTATGTCTTATGGCATCTTACTGTGGGGGTCGGCCGCTGATGCGGAATCAATCTTCGCATAGCAAATACGAAATCGTATTACCTAAATGGAGACTAGCTAAGACCAGCAAGTCATTCCTTGTGAATAGTATACGCTTTTATAATAAGTTGCCCAAGTCGGTTATTGAACTTAGCGAGGGTAAGTTCAAAACCCATATTAAGCGTGTCCTAACCAAAACAGCATATTACAAGGTTAGAGACTATGTCGAAGATACGCTTGTTTGGCATTAACTGCTTCTGCACATGTGGGCACCTGGTAACTCATTAACTGCATTATTATGTAAACGTGTATATTAACTGCTCCATGCATATATTGACTGGATTTTATTTGATCACTCATATCGATGCTTAAAAATCGAGTGAATCTGTAGGCACCTTAACGTCGGTAAATATTTGTGAGATGAAAATGTTAACATCAAAGGATAATGGATGTTTCTTAATAAGTGACTTCAAAGCGAAATATAACAATGTTCATATACAAGGGACCATTGTTATTTCGAGAACATGTTTTTATATCAGATTTTTATTCTTTGTCGTCGTGGCGTTGAGTCCAAATTAAATACGTGCATTTGCCTTGTAAAGTTGACCGGTCTACACTGTCCTCTCATACCTTAGATATAAATATTTTAGTAGGGAAATATTGTAATGTAATGATTTGTTTAAAACCGTGACTATTAAGGTGGGAAATCGTCTAATGTCTTCTTCCGCTGAAAGAAATTTCAAGGTTATTCTTTTTGTAGTAGCCCAACAGGACAGGTATCATATATTTGTTGTTCCTTTTTATAAAAATAAAAAAATATCGGGACCAAGAGTTTGCTTCTGAAATGGAAACTTGTAGTCCTGGAAGAAGATGATAACCCACTTAAAAAATCGCTTATCTTTCAGTTGCCCTTTGCATTCCAGGGCCACAGTCATTCTTTCGAATATTTCCACAGTCCAAGCAGGTAGGTATCGGCCCTATTGACCACCTTCAGTTTTGCTGACATCTCTTGAGCTGGCTTTACTCGTGCTTGGTCCATTTTAGCGGATAACCAGACAGCGAGCTACCTATTGTTCCCGTGTTATTTTTTACTCATCATTCACTAAAGGGCTTTAGAGGAGGCTTTTTAAAGTGAGTTAGTAGTAAAATCTGAATTTCATTTTAAAGGAGCAAAATGCTGATATTGTAACCGTGACAAATAAATATACCTACGAGTATTTCGAACATTACAGCATTTTCTATTCTACGAGTATAGACTGCCGAAAAAACATACCTTTCCCAGATTTACGTACCTGCCTACCAAAGTAATATTTCACCAAATAAATACCTACGGATCTTATTCCTATATTATTCATTCCTGGAGGCCGAAAGCTTTAATATCAGCAGAATCCGGGAAAGATAAATAAATAGAAACGACATTCGATAGGTTTATTTAGTTCAGTAAATATTGAGACGTAGGTATCGGTAAATGTAGCGAACGTAAGCGATTATCTACATTCTGTGGAGACGAATGGAACACCTAGGAGACAGCGGTGAAGTATGAATAAACTGATCTTAGGGTATCATATTTGTGCATATTCTGTTTGTGAGAAAAATGTAGTTTTTATACTGTGCCGTTATAGATGTAAAGAACTAAACTGAGTTCTCTGTCTCAAAATTTTGACTAATCTTTAGTAACAAACAAAACTAATGGGACACTAAAATTGTACTACAACTAAATTTTTTTACTCAAAACGGTACAAAAAAATTCTATGTTATGAAAAAAACACTAAAAAGTACGGAATAAGTTTAGTTTTGGAAATCGGTGTTTTTGTATAATAGTTTTGTCTCTTCGTTATTTAATACCGACTTCCGAAATTAAACTTATTCTCTACTTTTTAGTGTTTTTTTTTTGACATTGAAGGTTGTATTTTTTTTTATTTGTAGTCACTTGACAGCTTGATAGGGAATATTTAGTATAGGTTTTATATTTATGGGCTAGCTGTACTTACCTTTTTTTTTATTCTAGAGGACACCTTTGTGGGAAATACCAGGGAGTGTGGGATTCTTACCTCACTTAAACCTCCCTGGTAATCACACACACACACACGTGGCACATGGGCCCCGTTACCTCTTAAATGACAACCCTGGAACCCCCTCTGTAGGTACAACGTCTGTTAGGGCACATCCCTGAGGAGACTGTGGTCCCCTGACCATGTTATTTTCCAATAGGTAATAGGTACGTATTAAATACTTATCGTCTGTTTTTTAAACCCTAAGACTAAACTGACATTGCAACACAAAAGAACTGGCGTCATTCTTATAGTAAATTTGACATTACTTGTGTCAAGAGAGTTTTCAGAGATCCCTATATCAACAATAACATTCACACCTTCGTTAATTTTAATTACCACTTAATACTGTTGACTGGTATTCTTCATCAACTTAATAATTAGTTTGGAACTTATAAGGTTAATCCTAAGACTGCAAATAGAACAAATTTCTTATTTAAATCGTCAAAATAAAAGCTATGGCATTTTGGTTCTTATTTCTGTGCAATAAAGCCGAAGGTTGAGATTTGTAACAGCAAATAAAGTTGGTGTTTTGAGCTTCGTTAAAGTACGCACCACACAACAAATATAAAAGTTTGGTACAAATAAAATCAGCAGCTAACTACCTACTTGATTCGATTTCTGGCTTCTTTTGTTTTAGAAGTTTTTTTTAAGGTAGGAGAAAACTCCGAACTAGCTAAAAGGTTTACCTAAAGGGTTCCTAAATTGAGTAATTAGAATAACGTCTCAAATTCTTATTATGCCAATTTTTTACAAGATTGCAGGCTAAAATAGAGTTTGAGACATCCTCAACTGCAAATGCTTAAATCGGAAATCGGGGGTTCGTTGTTTGAGGAGATTCTAAGTTATCAATGCACTTACCATCATCTACTTAGCCTTTTCCCAACTATGTTGGGATCGGCTTCCAGTCCAACCACAACCCATTAACTGGGGTAACACGGTACTTCATTGCAAAACTGGAGTCAGATCTTACTGGCTTCTGACTATCCGTAACGACTGCCAAAGATCTACAAATGACAGCAGAGACCTACAGCTTAACGTGCTTTCCGAGGCACGGAGGAAACTCGGTATGTTAAGATAGTCACCCATCCACAGACCAACCTTGGCAAGCGTCACTTAATCTTTAAGATCGACCCGTGCGGCTGTTATTATTTAGCCACGATAACACTAGTTGTGATAGTCCCTGAAAATCAGCACGAACTAATAAAATTAATGCTTTCTGTTACAAAACCGATATTCGAGCCCTATGGGTATAATTTATACGAGATATCGCTTACAACGGCAATTAATAACAAGAACACCGATAAATTAATGATATTAGTTGATATTTACTAGTTATTTTGGGTACAGTCAGCAAATTGACAAAATAGTTATCAACATTTTGTTGTATTTGTTCTATTTTTGATTATTTTAAGAGATCGGTCAACACAAGATAGTTTATTTTTTTGTTTTAGGAGGAAATCATCCAATAACTTCTCCTGCTCTGGACGGAGTCCGTAGTGACCTACTAACAATTTAAATTGTCACTTACGGGAAAATCTACAGTTATTCCTTACTAGACGACCCGCCAGCTTCGCACGGGTGCAAAATAATTAGCGTTTCTCTACTATATGATGCATGTATTATACATATAAACCTTCCTCTTGAATCACTCTACTTTTCTTTTTTTAGGGTTCCGTACCTCAAAAGGAAAAAACGGAACCCTTATAGGATCACTTTGTTGTCCGTCTGTCCGTCCGTCTGTCAAGACCCTTTTTCTCAGGAACGCGTGAAGGTATCAAGTTGAAATTAAAACCATATATTGAAATCCGCGGTCCCTTGAAGTTGTGTAAAAATCAAACTTGTAAGTTGACGGGAAAAAAAGATACGCCCGTTTATGTTGCAAAAAACGTACATTTCGACACTGTCAAAGGAATCAAAACTCATAGGGTGCTTCCCGTTGACCTAGATTCTTGAAATTTGGCACGAAGTAAGGTATTATAGCACTAATATCGGGAAAAGTCTGAAAACTGAAAATTTTTAGTTACGTCACAAGAAAAAAAAATTGAAAAGTCTTCAAGACTCGATTCGAGAATTAAACTGTTTTTATAGGTAGGTTGGTACGAAACCCTCAGTGCACTTGCCCGGTTTTTCTTTTTCGCACAACCTATGATACAATTTACTACTTTTTATGCTGCTCCGATGTGACGTCGTCATCCAGTCAACGCCAGCTGACGTTGAAAACGATGTGGGTCTGTCTTGCACACGACTCCCAACATTATGTATGCGCATCAGTCTATCCTTCACTCGAATACGTAAATTTTTAGGGTTACGTAGCTAAATGGCAAAAAACGGAACCCTTATAGATTTGTCATGTCTGTCTGCAGTCCGTTCCGTTTTTGCCATTTGGCTACGGAACCCTAAAAAGTGCCTCATGGTAGCGTGATAAAATTTTCAATTTCGATTCGATTGAGTTTTTATTATTGTTAAAGTTAAATTGATTTTGTAATTGGTAGACCTCATAAAGTCCAGTAAATACCTAATCAATAGATTGTGGGCAAAATGAAGTTGGCAGCCTCAGTCTGGTCTAAAGGCTGAGAAAAGAATAATTTGGTGTCATTACGACCTGACAAGAAAAATGAGAAGTTACCGCCCGTCGTAATGGAATGTATCTCAGACATGCCTTTGTTCCATCGTCGATAAAGTGACCTTTTCTGATTTTGCTTTCATCTATCTACATTTTTCCTTTGTTTGGCAACTGTGAAAAAAAACAAACAAATTAATAAAAGTTCCTATAACTTAGCTCTACTATACAAGGTTATTTGTAACTTGTAACACTAGCAACCTCTCAGGACTTTGTTACTATCGTCATAAACAACATTTTGTTCTATGTCTTTTAAAAATTCATTATATTTTCGTACAAAAATAAAATTATTCAAATTGAACTATGAATTACATATAGGTACTCTATATAATTCTACATGTTAAGCAAATATTTAGGCACTATGCAAACTAAGCTATAGTACAAGAACATTGGAGCGGGAGGCGAGAACAGTGTGCGGGCCGCGTAGATAGGCACTGCAAAATACAGAGTTGTTGTAATGTGTTAGATAGAACAACGAAATCTTGAAGATGTATTTTTGGTAAATTTATTATCTTTTTTAAATAGTCGTAAACGGGTACGTATCAAAATCACGAATTTTAAAAGACCGAATTTTAAAATACGAAGGACGAAATGTCGAAGTCCCGAAAATACTCCCTGCCAGAGTCTATATTTCCTGAGAGCTACAAACTAGGAGTATTTAAGTCAAGAGTGGATAAGACGTTACTTCTAGGCAAGCGTGCTCCACCGTCGGTCCCATCATCTTTTATCATCAGGTGAGATAGAAACATGAGCCTATCCATAAAAAATAATTTGAAAAAAAAAAGGTCGATTACTTGATTTTTTTTAAAAAGGTTAAAGTAAGGAACAAAAGGGTTCTGAACATTTTGAAACAAATTCTTTATAACTGCCCTTGTTATTAAAGGAGTTCGGATTCCGAAGATAAAGTTTCCTTAAGATTTAAACCCAAAGATGATCCGTGTTTTACAAAAAGGTTTCAAGGATGTTGTGAATTAAAAGATTAGGTAATTTAAAATGTTATTTTATTTAATGAACAGACTTGTGTTTTGTTCAGAAAAGTTGGTATTTATTGAACGACTATGGATTCAGATTTAGATGTTCGACTGTCGGATTACGTTCTAGTTAAATTACCATAATTATCCTGGAATATGAGATTTTTTTTTATCCCGGAAATACATTACTTACGATATTTGTCTACCATCATGCGGGTCTAGCCACTAACAGCAGCTGGCTAATCAAATACATTATTATTTTCTTAAAAAAATAGTCTTGACATAGTTCAATTTGTCGTTTCAAACTGATAGTTGTGGTTTCTTTCGGCTTTTGTTGGCGGACCTTACCTACCTTTTACAAGATTCAAACCCGGCCTATATTGTTTTTAGTCTAGTGCCTGGGGGTTTTTACCCAGAACTTTTTAAACTGTGGATGGATTTTAAAAAGAAAAACTGAGATATGTAACTAATTAAGAGCATAAAAAGTTTACCTATTAAAAAATTGTGATCTTGTCTATGAAAAAAAAGTGAGAATTACAATAGCCTAATTAGTATCTCAGGACCTACAAGTTCGAATTGAAAAATTCGTAAAAGAATGAGACGGTACATACCAACATTTATAATCCTCACCACTGCAAACTCTTGACGTTCTAAATCAACAGTAGTGACTACCTACCTACCATAAAATCTTTGAGTCCGGAGAAACGACATTAAATCGTTTCTATATACACGGATACATGTTTTTCAGTTCCAATAAGTACTTGTAAGCTTATCAAATTTAGCTTTACCGCTAAACTGGATTGTTCGAAAGTTTTACCATGACCCTGAAACACAAAGGGAAACTGAACGAACACAGGTGGCTTTTAGTTAGTAAAACTATCGCTTCCTATTGCTCTACTTAGAGAAGAAGCGGTTGGTTATGTATTTATTTTATTTAGCTCTTCATACACACAAGAGTACAAAGGCGAACTTAATGCCTTGTGTGCTTGAGGCATTCTCTACCAGTCAATCTTTGGGTGATGCAGAGACAAATTGGTTCGTAGTTGGTTTTATTTATTTATTTATTATACACTTCATTGTACACCATTGCATAATGTTTTAGTTAATGATTTGCCAAAAAGTAAAACACTAAATACTAACACTTTAAATTTTAAGGCGCTTAAGGATTTGTCACACTGGATGCGTTCTGCGGTCTGCGGTCAGGTCAAAGCGAACGCAGCCCGCATCATGTATGAACAGCATTATCGGTATTAATATATTTTATATAGAATGCGATCTGACCGCGCGAGCACAACCAAAGAACGCATGTTGGCCCGGCGGGGCGGAGGCGAGGGACCGACCGACAACGTTGACCGGACCGCAGGCCGCAGAACGCATCCAGTGTGACAAATCCCTTAAGAATGAGACTGTACATACCAACATTTACAATTATTATATTTTAGGGCAAATATCCGAGCTTGCTTTTCTTCTCTCTCTTGTTTTTTTCTACCTTGTGAAATTAATCAGAATTAAACAACCAATACTATCGTAAGGGTGGATACTCGCCGTCTAAGTCTCGACCTCTACGGTCCGGACTAGGCGTTTCGCTTCGTCATTTATACCGCGTACATGGAGGGACTGGCATGCCGTTTTCTCGTCCGATTTATTTTTTTCGATAGTTTAGGTGTCTTCAATACGCTAGTGCGCCTCAACATCAACGATTGCATTACTGGTTACCATCAGATGGGATCGCAGTCAAGCACTAGTTTATAACAATAAAAAAAAGAATAAGTAACTTTTACAAACTCATCAACAATTTCACCTTTTGCGTTATTACATAACTAACTTCTGAGTCCATTCAAATATCTAAGTACAGACACAATAAATTTAATTCAAGCAGCCCTTCGTCTCTTCATCTTGTAATAAATTCATCAAACTGAAAATTCAGAAGTTCTCAAGGAAATAATTTGTCTTGACTAACTTTTCCAAGAATCCTCTTTATATTTTATTAGTTCTGACAGTGTGATGGTGGAAACACAATAATTATGAATAATTTATTTTTTTATATATAACATAAACTAGTGCTTGACTTCAATTCCACCCGATGGTAGTGATTCACTCGTATGTATTTAGTCATTGTTAACATAAGAATATTTTCTAGTCAATAGATTGATAAGGCTAAATTCCGTGTGCTTATGAAAGAGAAAAAAAGTTTGTCCAAACATTTTGTAAGAACCTTAAATAGTATTAGAATCATCTACCTAGCCTTTTCCCAACTATATTGGGGTCGGCTTCCAGTCAAGCCGGATTTAGCTGAATACCAGTATTTTACGCGGAGCGGCTGCCTACCAGACCTCCGCAACCCATTAACTGGGGTAACACGGTACTTCATGGCAAGACTGGAGTCAGATTTACTGGCTTCTGACTATCCGTAACGACTGCCAAAGATCTCCAAATGACAGTTGGGACCAACGGCTTAACGTGCTTTCCGAGGCACGGAGGAAACTCGTTGTGTGAAGATGGTCACCCATCCACAGACCAACCTAGGCAAGCGTTGCTTAACCTTGAAGATCGACCTGTGCGGCTGTTATTATCTAGCCACGAGCTCCGCATAATGTGTTACTAGTATGAGGATATATTTTATCCTCCTCACACTTGTAACAACCCGTTAGCACTGTCTCATGAATGTGGTTGCATGGAACTGTGTGGTTATTCTGTTTATTAAACAATATCTCCATATTACTTATATCACCAAAAGTAAGGAATTACTTTACTATATTTGTGCAGACTTAGCTAAGTTGACAATCTCCAATCGTTAACAGTATTACGCCCATTTTCAATAAGCTATCTATCATATATCCGAGATAGAAAAACAAATGAAACAACAGAAACATGTAAAATTTTTATACTGTATCTTTTGTTTTACTGTCTCCAGTATGCCAAAACCGGAGGTAGATAGCTTATTGAAAACGGGCGTTAGAACGTTTGCTCTCAACGTTAAGTCACATGGTCAGAACAAACAAATAGAAAATTTGTAGCTAAATTTACATCGCTCATCGCTATATCTTAATATATAGTTGGTATATGGTAACCAAGTTACAATTTTGACAACGCAATTACCAACTTATCATATTTTTAAATCACTTACGCCAGACGTTACTACTAGTAGAAAGAAATTCTACACGAAACGGTTGTAACTTGTAACTTGGCTAGGCCTGTAGATCTTATTTTAGTACGCATAATTGTGTGTCTTGACTACACACAAAATACACATGATGATAATAAAGTAACTTAATTTAATACATAATCTGATTTCTGTTTTTCTTTTATCAAAAATGTTAACAGAATCTACATAAAACAATGTTTTATCGATAAATGTTTCAAAGACTCCCTCATAAACCTGAGGGTTCACGAAGCAATTTTTATACAAAAAACAGCTCAATTATGTAACCTTTGTTTTCTGTTTCTGACTTGCAAATATTGTTTGTTTGACCTTTTGCCTGACAAACAAAATATTTGCAATGGTGCGATGTGATGACATCACGCGCGCGTTTGTACCTACTTTGTTACTAAGCGCCGATAGATTTGTATACAAACTGAAAATTATAATCTTTATCGTCGACATTTCAGTTGAAATCCACTTCTGCACTTTTTTTTTTTTTTTTTTTTTTTCTGGTAGGGGAATCATCAGAATGACTTCCCCCGCTCTTGGGCGGAGCGGGAGGGCGTGTCAGACTCTTACTGACTAAACCCCTACCCCGTTCCTTCGTTGCCTTCGTTCTGGGGGGGGACTCGGTATCAACCGTTAGGAATACCACATGTTCCCCCCAGAGGCTTCGGCCCTACCGGGCCCCTACAGTTTGCTGACATCTCCTTGAGGCGCGCGTGGAACAGAACGCGCCGTTGACGACTGGGCTCGGTCCAGATTATTTCCAGACTGCCGGACAGCGAGCTACCCAGTGCTCGCCGTCCGCGAACCCGCGCCTACGGTGGTCGGAAATCGGGATCGGGATCTCGGCGGCGGCGGCGTGAGGACCGTTCCCTCACGCGCTCGCGGTCAGCAGCCTCCTTCACGAGCATCACTGCTTCGCAGAAGGAGGCGACCGCATGCCAACCCTCCTCGCTCCGGACCATGGCCTGAACCAGGGCCCGGCGCGAGAGGTCGCCGCTCCCGATAGTCTCCACGAGGACACGGCGGTGCTCCGCCCAAGCGGGGCACACTTCTACCGTGTGCTCCACCGTGTCCTCCGGGCGTTCTACACAGTGGCGACACCCGGGCGTCCTCTCCTGCTTGATTCGATGCAGGAACCTCCCGAACTTACCGTGTCCGGTGAGGACCTGCGTCACACGGAAAGAGAGGACGCCGTGACCTCTTTCCAACCACTCCTCAAAGAGGGGCCTAACCGCCTCAATGACGGCGTGCCCAGCACTGGGTTGCGACAGTCGCAGTCGCCATGCCACCCTAAGATCCCGCCGGAACTCTGTCCGCCATGCCGCGACTTGTCGCGGCAGCGGAGTTTCGCCCCGGCGTTGCATCTCCACGCGCAAATCGTGCATGCGTGCAAGGACTGTTGCCTCCAGATCCCACGGTGGCAGGCCAGCGAGGAGGCTCGCCGCTTCGCGGGAGATCGTGCGGTATCCCCGCACCATCCGGATGGCCATGACCCTCTGGCAAGCGTTCAGCTTGGCCGCCGGTCGCTTACCTAGCGACGGCGCCCAAACCGGCGCCCCGTAAAGGGCCATGGACCGAACGATCCCCGCGTAGAGCCTCCGGCAGAGGGCGTCTGGACCCCCTAGGTTGGGCAGAAGCCGCTTCAGAGCGGCCCCAGACCTGTCCAGTTTGGGGGCCAAACGTCGGAAATGCTCCTCGAAAGTCCACCGGCTGTCGAGGACGAGTCCCAGGTACTTCATCGCCGACCCGACGCCGATGTGGACCCCCCCTACCGTTATTTGGGAACCCGGAGGTGGCGCGTACCGAGGGCCATGAAAGCACATGGCCTCGGACTTGTGCAATGCCACCTTGAGTCCCAGTTGCTGGATCCTCTCCACGACTGTCGCAACCCCGCGTGTCGCTGTTTCGGCCGCCGCCTGGTACGACTCTCCCCGCGCCAGGACCAGCGTGTCGTCTGCGTAGCAGACCACGCTGACCCCGTCGAGGAGGTCGCCGCGCAGCACGTAGTCGTATCCGATGTTCCACAGGGGCGGTCCTAGTACCGATCCCTGCGGAACACCGCACGACATCTCTCGCCGTCTCCACTCTCCCTGGTGACCGGGATAGATGATGAACCTATCCGACAGGTAGGCCTCGATCACACGACGGAGGTAGGCGGGCACCTCGTGGTACCGAAGTGCCGCCCCGATGCAACTCCAGGGCAGGGAGTTGAAGGCATTGGCGATGTCCAAAGACACCGCCAAGACGACCCTGCCCCGAGACACCGCATCCCCCGTCGTGAGAGCCCTCACGCGCATGATGGCGTCCACCGTGGAACGCCCCCTGCGAAAGCCGAACTGGCCGTCCGAAAGGTCCGGCCCCACCCGCGCAAGATGCCCGACGAGGCGGTCTGCAATTACTCTTTCAAAGAGTTTGCCCACCTCGTCGAGCAGCACAATGGGCCGGTACGCGGACGGAGAGTCCGCGGGGCGCCCCGGCTTCGCAATGAGGACCAGTTTCCCGGTCTTCCAGCGACGGGGAAACTGTCCTCTCTCCATGCATGCGCTAAAGAGCCCTCGCAATCGAGACCCGAGAGCCTCCATGGCCAGGACCCATACCCTGCCGTGCACGCCGTCGGGTCCTGGGGCGGTGTTCTTGAAGCTGAGTCTTCGTACCACCGCCCTCATCTCTACCTCGGTCACCTCTGGAGCGTCGTCCTCGTCGTCGCTGGTGTGGTCCGCTACGGGTACCGCAGGTGGCGGAGCCATGAGCGGGGGAGAGTGTTCCCCTCGCTCAGGGAACAGATTGGCCACCACACCCTCCACAACTTGGGGCCGGAGACTCTGAGTCAGAGGGGGAGCCCATGGGCGGAGTTTGTCCCGCACCACCTGGTAAGGGCGTCCCCATGGGTCCCTGTTCAGAGTCCCCAGCCACACATTGCGGGCCTCCAACTTGGCCCGCTTTACCTCTGTTCGGAGGGTGCGCCTTGCCGCTCTGTACCCCTCGTAAAGCTCCGCCTCCCTGGCCACCGCATCCGGCGGGCGGGTGCGGCGCCTGCGGAACCTGGCGTACCGGCGCCGCGCGGCGGTGCACGATTTGCGCAGAGCCGCAATCTCCGGCGACCACCAGTACACCTGGCGCCGAGCACGTCCTGGATGGACTCGGGGCATCGCCTCGTCGCATATTTGCGACATGGCCTCCTGGAACCACTCTGCTTCCGGGTCAATTTCGACAGGCCTGTCCGGTGCTTGCACCCAGGCCTGTACCCTCGCGGCTTCCAAGAGAGCGTCCCGGTCCATCTGCCTCAGCGCCCACCGCGGACCACACGGGGTCTGCTCCCTGACCGGCGCAGTCGAGATCCGGGCGGAGACGTCAAACCGGATGTACCGGTGGTCGGAATACGTCTCCACCCCCTCCATAACGCGCCAGTCGACGACGCGCGGCGACAGAGCGGGGCTGGCGAACGAGAGGTCCACCACCGACTCACCCCGCATCCGCACGCACGTGGGGACAGAACCCCGGTTTAGGACGACCAGGCCTGTCTCCAGAGCCCAGTCCTCCACCATCCGACCCCGTCGGTTCGTCAGCCGGGAACCCCAAGCCAGATTCCAGGCATTGAAGTCCCCGCAGACGACCACGGGGAGGGATCCGAACCCAGCGACGACGGCATTCAGCTCCATGAGGGAGTTGTGGAGATCGGCGAGATCTCGGTTCGGGGACAGGTAGACGCCTACCACTGCAATGTCCCCGACCCGTGCTGCCACGCAGCCCCGCCTTCTCGTGATGGACTCGAGAGGCGGGGGTACCGGCGGCGGCCGACGAAATTAGGGTCACCGAGCCGCTCAGGTCCTGGACCCAGTCTTCCCTGGGCAGGACAAAGTACGGCTCGGAGACCACGGCGATATTGATCGACCACTGCGCCATGCTCTGGAGCAACAGATCCTGAGCGGGGGCGCAGTGGTTGATGTTCGCCTGGAGGAGACGTAATGGGGCCATCACTGACAGTCCATTACGGTCTCCTCCGGAGCCCCCCTTGAGGGCTCTGCCGCGGCGATGGCGGCAGCAGCGTCAGCCTTGGCTGCGGCGGTGTTGGCGTTGGGGTGAGGGCCCCTCCGGACCTTACCCTTGGCTTTGGCGGGAGGGTCGCAGGACCTGCTCCCAGCCCGGTGGTCGGCAGCCTTGCCTGCCGCCGCACATGCGTAGCAGTGCGGCGACGCACGGCATTCGACGGCCCTGTGACCAGGCTGACCGCACTGGAAGCAGCGGTCACTGCGGTCCACCTCCGCGGCGCAACGGGCTCCCACGTGGTGCCCCACGTGGCAACGGAAGCACCGCAGCGGTCTGGGCTCCAGCACCTTGACTTGGGCTGACACCCAGCCCACCAAGAGCCTTCGGCCCTCCGCCGTGATGGCCTTGACCGCCGACACGGGGCAGCTCACCGTGACGGCTCGCATACCCGTGCCGTCAAGGCGGATGATGCCCGCCCGCACTTGGTCGGTCGTGCACCCTCCCGCCTCAACGACGGCGGCCACCACTTCCTCCACCTTGACGGAGTCGTCCAGGCCCATGATGCGCATATCGATGCACTTTGTGGGCCTGGACACTCGGGCGTCCTCCTCGTTCACAGACGCCCTGACCTTGTCAGCCAGGGCGTCCGCGGCAGGACCGCTGTCCTCGCCGGGAACTTCCAGCATCCAGGCACCGGTCACGGTGCGCCGCATGCGGAAGCCCTTCGAGGCCCCGTATTCGTCGAGGTGGGGGAGTACCGCCTTTTTGGCCTTCTCCATCACGGCGTCGTACGTCACGCCCCTCTTCTCCGCGCCCGGCTGTAGTGTGATCACTACAGCCGCGGCGCCCGGGGCGCGAAGCCGGTTCGCCACGGCACGCTTTTTGCGCTGCTGCCGCCTTTCCCTCTTTTTGGCGGCCCTGGCCGCCTTGCCCGCCTGCTTCTTGGCGCCGACGACCGACCATTCGGCGCCAGCTGGAGAATCGGCAGGCGGGGGCAGCCGAGGCCGCCCGTTCGCCGCCGCCGCGGCAGGAGCACCCGCCGCATTGGCGGTGGGCGCCGCCCTAGCGGTGGGCGCCGCTTTGCCCTTCGCAGGAGGGGCAAGGGCAGGAGCTGCCCTCCCCTGCTGCCTCGTCATCGGGGCCTGCCTCGCGGTCGCAGCCGCCGCCGTCACGGCCCCACGCCCGGCTTGCCCTGACGGGCCAGCCTTGGGCGCGGCAGCTGCCGTAGGCGCAGCTGCGGCGGCGTACGACGCCGCCAGTCTGCGACCGGAGCCCGCGAGTGGGGGACGCAGCACAATCCCCTCCAGCAGGGACAATTGCCGCTGGAGCTGCTCCTGCTGCCGCAGCATTTGCTGCCGGAAGGCAGCTAGCTCCTGCCGCAGCAGGGTCAGAGCCTGTCCCTCTGGCTCGTGCTGGGGCTGGGTCGGCGCCGACCCCTGCCCCTGCGGGCTCCCCGCCTTTGGAGGCTGCTGGGAGCAGACTTCCCTCGGAGGGGCGGCGGCTTCCAACACCTCCCTCCGGGTCCTCGCACCCCGTTTGTCCAGGGCCTTCTGGAAGGCCTCCAGGATAGGGGGCACGGCCTCGGCGACGGCAGAAGACCTGCCCTTCGGGGTGCTTTTCCTTGCAACCAGCCGCAAGGACTCCACGACCAGGTCGCAGACCTCCTGGTGAGCCTCGTCGGCGGAGCCTCCCCCGTCGTCGATCTCACCGCCAGACGGCCCCAAGGGACCGGGGCTGGGTGCTCCGGGATGGCGTCCCTCCGCGGCAAGCTTCCCAGCCCTCTCGGCAGCCTCCTTGGAGGTCAGCACCCTCCCTCTGCCGCGGGCTTGGCTCGCTCCCCGCCGAGCGGTGGCGATTTTTCGAGCCGAGCCCCTTCGGCTGTCGGACTCCTCGTCCGACCCCTCTCTTCCTAGAGAGCGTTTCCGGGAGCTGCGCACGCTTCCGGAGTCGCTCCCCATCTCCTCCCCCGAGCTCTCCGAGCCCTTCCGCGATGCCGCGTCGGACTCCGACCGCGCATCGCTCTTCTCCTTCTCGTTTTGTGGTTTTTTGGTTTCACTTTATTCATGTTAGGTCCCACGAGTATTTACTTTGTGTACCTGCTCAAAATGCGTGGTCCGCACTAGAGACTAATTTAGCTACCCATTAGTCAAGCTAACAACCTCCCTCACGGTGCGCCGCCGCTTGGAGGTTTGGGGTAATTTTTTATAGAGGTTGTCTTCCTCGCGGCCCGGGCGGTTAAGCCAGGACCCTCGACCCCCACCAAAAGTCAGAAACATGACCTTGGACAATCAATGGGGCTACGAGACTAACGGTGGCAGGAGGAGGAGCGAGTCTTCCTCCTGCCTGCCCGGTAGCAGGGTAAGTGCATACCGAGCCCGCTCTTGCTTCGCCACTGTGCCCTCTGCTGAAGCAGAGGGACACGCGTTGAAGCGCTCCTTCAGACAGAACATTCGCAGACGGCCATCGAGGCTCCTTAGGCAGAAGTACCCAAAAGAGTCGTTGGCCGCCTCCCAGGGTGCACCGTCCCGCGGACTGGCCTTCATTCCGGAAGAATCCGTTAGGGAATTCCAGCCCACGAGCACGCGTGGAGGTTTTCTGTCGCGGCACCCCAAATCCACTTCTGCACTTGAGGTGCTCGGTGATCTTTAGCCTCATCGAATCAAAGATGAAGAAATCTTTAAAAGAATAAAGGTTACCGACAGGTCTAAAAATCGCTACACTTTAGTAGCGTTGACACGGCACTTGGTGTAAGCGGCTGAAAGGTTCTGGTGTAGCGACCACCTACCGAAAAACGCAGCGTAAGAAGGCTTCTCACAAGGTAAACTTATGACGTGGTTTTTTTTTTTTATGGTAGGGGAATCATCAGAATGACTTCCCCCGATCTTGGGCGGAGCGGGAGGGCGTGTCAGACTCTTACTGACTAAACCCCTACCCCGTTCCTTCGTTGCCTTCGTTCTGGGGGGGACTCGGTATCAACCGTTAGGAATACCACATGTTCCCCCCAGAGGCTTCGGCCCTGCCGGGCCCCTACAGTTTGCTGACATCTCCTTGAGGCGCGCGTGGAACAAAACGCGCCGATGACGACTGGGCTCGGTCCAGATTATTTCCAGACTGCCGGACAGCGAGCTACCCAGTGCTCGCCGTCCGCGAACCCGTGCCTACGGTGGTCGGAAATCGGGATCGGGATCCCGGCGGTGGCGGCGTGAGGACCGTTCCCTTACGCGCTCGCGGTCAGCAGCCTCCTTCACGAGCATTACTGCTTCGCAGAAGGAGGCGACCGCATGCCAACCCTCCTCGCTCCGGACCATGGCCTGAACCAGGGCCCGGCGCGAGAGGTCGCCGCTCCCGATAGTCTCCACGAGGACACGGCGGTGCTCCGCCCAAGCGGGGCACACTTCTACCGTGTGCTCCACCGTATCCTCCGGGCGGTCCACACAGTGGCGACACCCGGGCGTCCTCTCCTGCTTGATTTGATGCAGGAACCTCCCGAACTTACCGTGTCCGGTGAGGACCTGCGTCACACGGAAAGAGAGGACGCCGTGACCTCTTTCCAACCACTCCTCAAAGAGGGGCCTAACCGCCTCAATGACGGCGTGCCCAGCACTGGGTTGCGACAGTCGCAGTCGCCATGCCACCCTAAGATCCCGCCGGAACTCTGTCCGCCATGCCGCTACTTGTCGCGGCAGCGGAGTTTCGCCCCGGCGTTGCATCTCCACGCGCAAATCGTGCATGCGTGCAAGGAATGTTGCCTCCAGATCCCACGGTGGCAGGCCAGCGAGGAGGCTCGCCGCTTCGCGGGAGATCGTGCGGTATCCCCGCACCATCCGGATGGCCATGACCCTTTGGCAAGCGTTCAGCTTGGCCGCCGGTCGCTTACCTAGCGACGGCGCCCAAACCGGCGCCCCGTAAAGGGCCATGGACCGAACGATCCCCGCGTAGAGCCTCCGGCAGGGGGCGTCTGGACCCCCTAGGTTGGGCAGGAGCCGCTTCAGAGCGGCCCCAGACCTGTCCTGTTTGGGGGCCAAACGTCGGAAATGCTCCTCGAAAGTCCACCGGCTGTCGAGGACGAGTCCCAGGTACTTCATCGCCGACCCGACGCTGATGTGGACCCCCCCTACCGTTCTTTATTCTTTATTCTTTATTCTTTATTCTTTATTCTTTATTCTTTATTCTTTATTCTTTATTCTTTATTCTTTATTCTTTATTCTTTATTCTTTATTCTTTATTCTTTATTCTTTATTCTTTATTCTTTATTCTTTATTCTTTATTCTTTATTCTTTATTCTTTATTCTTTATTCTTTATTCTTTATTCTTTATTCTTTATTCTTTATTCTTTATTCTTTATTCTTTATTCTTTATTCTTTATTCTTTATTCTTTATTCTTTATTCTTTATTCTTTATTCTTTATTCTTTATTCTTTATTCTTTATTCTTTATTCTTTATTCTTTATTCTTTATTCTTTATTCTTTATTCTTTATTCTTTATTCTTTATTCTTTATTCTTTATTCTTTATTCTTTATTCTTTATTCTTTATTCTTTATTCTTTATTCTTTATTCTTTATTCTTTATTCTTTATTCTTTATTCTTTATTCTTTATTCTTTATTCTTTATTCTTTATTCTTTATTCTTTATTCTTTATTCTTTATTCTTTATTCTTTATTCTTTATTCTTTATTCTTTATTCTTTATTCTTTATTCTTTATTCTTTATTCTTTATTCTTTATTCTTTATTCTTTATTCTTTATTCTTTATTCTTTATTCTTTATTCTTTATTCTTTATTCTTTATTCTTTATTCTTTATTCTTTATTCTTTATTCTTTATTCTTTATTCTTTATTCTTTATTCTTTATTCTTTATTCTTTATTCTTTATTCTTTATTCTTTATTCTTTATTCTTTATTCTTTATTCTTTATTCTTTATTCTTTATTCTTTATTCTTTATTCTTTATTCTTTATTCTTTATTCTTTATTCTTTATTCTTTATTCTTTATTCTTTATTCTTTATTCTTTATTCTTTATTCTTTATTCTTTATTCTTTATTCTTTATTCTTTATTCTTTATTGTACACAGATAATTTACATACATTAAAAGTAGGACAGGCGATGTACATAGGCGAGCTTAACCCACAATTGGGTTTAAGCGTTATTTGGGAACCCGGAGGTGGCGCGTACCGAGGGCCATGAAAGCACATGGCCTCGGACTTGTGCAATGCCACCTTGAGTCCCAGTTGCTGGATCCTATCCACGACTGTCGCAACCCCGCGTGTCGCTGTTTCGGCCGCCGCCTGGTACGACTCTCCCCGCGCCAGGACCAGCGTGTCGTCTGCGTAGCAGACCACGCTGACCCCGTCGGGGAGGTCGCCGCGCAGCACGTAGTCGTATCCGATGTTCCACAGGGGCGGTCCTAGTACCGATCCCTGCGGAACACCGCACGACATCTCTCGCCGTCTCCACTCTCCCTGGTGACCGGGATAGATGATGAACCTATCCGACAGGTAGGCCTCGATCACACGACGGAGGTAGGTGGGCACCTCGTGGTACCGAAGTGCCGCCCCGATGCAACTCCAGGGCAGGGAGTTGAAGGCATTGGCGATGTCCAAAGACACCGCCAAGACGACCCTGCCCCGAGACACCGCATCCCCCGTCGTGAGAGCCCTCACGCGCATGATGGCGTCCACCGTGGAACGCCCCCTGCGAAAGCCGAACTGGCCGTCCGAAAGGTCCGGCCCCACCCGCGCAAGATGCCCGACGAGGCGGTCTGCAATTACTCTTTCAAAGAGTTTGCCCACCTCGTCGAGCAGCACAATGGGCCGGTACGCGGACGGAGAGTCCGCGGGGCGCCCCGGCTTCGCAATGAGGACCAGTTTCCCGGTCTTCCAGCGACGGGGAAACTGTCCTCTCTCCATGCATGCGCTAAAGAGCCCTCGCAATCGAGACCCGAGAGCCTCCATGGCCAGGACCCATACCCTGCCGTGCACGCCGTCGGGTCCTGGGGCAGTGTTCTTGAAACTGAGTCTTCGTACCACCGCCCTCATCTCTACCTCGGTCACCTCTGGAGCGTCGTCCTCGTCGTCGCTGGTGTGGTCCGCTACGGGTACCGCAGGTGGCGGAGCCATGAGCGGGGGAGAGTGTTCCCCTCGCTCAGGGAACAGATTGGCCACCACACCCTCCACAACTTGGGGCCGGAGACTCTGAGTCAGAGGGGGAGCCCATGGGCGGAGTTTGTCCCGCACCACCTGGTAAGGGCGTCCCCATGGGTCCCTGTTCAGAGTCCCCAGCCACACATTGCGGGCCTCCAACTTGGCCCGCTTTACCTCTGTTCGGAGGGTGCGCCTTGCCGCTCTGTACCCCTCGTAAAGCTTCGCCTCCCTGGCCACCGCATCCGGCGGGCGGGTGCGGCGCCTGCGGAACCTGGCGTACCGGCGCCGCGCGGCGGTGCACGCCTCGCGCAGAGCCGCAATCTCCGGCGACCACCAGTACACCTGGCGCCGAGCACGTCCTGGATGGACTCGGGGCATCGCCTCGTCGCATATTTGCGACATGGCCTCCTGGAACCACTCTGCTTCCGGGAAACTTATGACGTGGTGAGATTCGCGGAAACCCGGTGACATTTTGGGGGGCCTGAAATGATGATGACAATAAAGAGATTAATCAATCAATCAGTAACAGCGTAATTTTGGCTTTGTTTAAGATCAAGTCTTCGTAAACCGATGTCTTCGTCGCATCCTCGGTACTTTCTCCTCCACAAATACATACCTTACCTAGTCTGTTTTTGTAAGTTTGCCGCGACATCTTTACCTGATTAGTATTCCTTAAGAACCTTTGGTATCACAAGTCGGTTTTGTTGATATTACGGATTTGACATCACAAAGGAATTGTGAAAGGGTAAGATGCCAACCGAAAATCTTATCTTAACAAAGAAGGATGTCTAATAAAAATATGTAGCTAGTTTTTTAGAGGGAACGCTTAGAATATTATTAGTAGGTCACCTTTATATTATATAGGCGAATGGTTGTGACTGTATGTTTGTTACTTCTTTACAGTCGAATTGCTAAATGGATTTCGATAAAATTTTACACATGGGTTAACTATATTCTGGTATAGCACATAATATTTTAGATTTTTAATATAAAGTGTACCGTCCGGCTCAAAAGACTATGAACCGTTTGGCACACTTCTGTTGCTGGGATTGGTGGATAAGGGATATTGAAAGATTGGAAGTTTCTTCACCGACGTTTATTCCGTAACTGTACCGAAACTGTTCTTCGAATACCACCGTACTATACAGTAGTCAAAGGGCGCGTTTACTATTAAGAAGATTTACAAACTGTCAGACTGTATGAGCTTCAAGTTAGAACTATTCTGTACGAGCGTCGAATGAGCTCTGAATGGAAACTTGACTGTATGAGCTCCGATGGAATACTGCCTTTCTGGGATTCAAATCGACTCTTTTATAGTCGGCTAACTGTAAACAAAATATTCCAGAATATTCACGATAAAACATAAACAAAAATAAATGCAAGCTAATCATAAAACTATAACATAAACACAGGTGTTCAGTAATTAGACCGCTCGGTGTCCGGTTAACGAAAGCTCTGGATAACAATAAGTACAATTGTTTACGCGCTATGATCCCGAGTTTTCTAGAGCGTCATAACTTACAATTATTTATGATAAGAACCTCGGATTTCAAAGTATGGGTCCGCACCTATTTTAATTCTATATTTACGTTTGAGTAGTATTACTATAAATATTTACTGTCGGACCGCACAATAAGAATTATCTGGAATTTCAAAGTGTTGTACCGAACCTACTCATAACCTATGTTTACATTAGAGTACTATTACTATAAGCTGTCCCGCACATAAAGATTATGTGGCTAGAGTATAAATCAGTGTCTTTAAATCGCGGACGGCAAGTTGTTTTCCGAATGAATCGAAGGTTGCTGTGCCGGCGCGGCAGTTGCAGCAATAGCACTGAACGCGCTAAGCACTCACGGTGCGCTGGGTTCAAGTTGAAGATAGGCTGCTAGACCTAGGGGAACGGACGATTCGGTATACTGAGAGAGAGGCTGCATTAAACAAGACTACGACTGACCTCAGAGGCGGGATTCCTCGTGCTCGTTCTGGTTGATGCAGGCAGCGCCCCTTCTCTGTTCCACTGGACGTCTTGATTTGAGGTTCTCTAGGTGCTGGCACTATTGATGACGCGAAAGTGGACTGTATATGCGGCGCGGTAGAACGGAGAACCACGTGGCGGTGGCTCCAGGTGACGGTCAGAGGTGACCACCACGAATCTGACGACGACGAGAGTCGATCGCGGACGATGCGGTTAATAAAGCGGTTGTAAAGCGGTGGGATCTCACAGCGGGTGAGGAATCCAGGGTGGATAGTCAGGCGGTTGACTATCACGAGCGGTGAGGCTACCTTTGACGAGGGCCGAACGTAGACTGTTCGAGAATCGAACATATAGTTTAATGCAGCGAAAAGACAAGGATGGATAGATAAATAATATAAGAAAAATGTGGGTAATTTAAATATAAGCGCACCCACAAGTGGCGCGAACATGCCCCCGGGTTGAAAACCTTCGGTTTTCATAAAATAAAAAGTAAAAGTTAGAGAAAAGCGGTGGAAAACAACGAAGGAATTCAGGGGCAAAGGGTGAGTTATTGAGAAGGTAGAGTACAGAGGCGGACAACGGGTCTCTTATAGACACCTGTCGCCGTCCTAACTGTAGCGACTCTTACAACGCCGTCCTTACCAGGATAGGTGGCAGTAACGACGCCGAGAGGCCATGAAAGCGGAGACATATTGTCAGTGACAATAACAACAATAGAACCTATAGTAATAGGATTGGAAGACGTATTCCATTTCTTACGAGATTGAAGTAAATGTAGATACTCTAATTTCCATCGTTTTGCGAACGATTGTACCATTTGATCTAGCAAAGCATAACGTTTTAGTAAGCTAGGCGCTTCGTTAGATGCCTCACTAGCAGGTAAATGTTTAAGTGGTGTAGACATCAAAAAATGTGATGGCGTTAAAGCGGTAAGTTCCGATGGATCTTCACTTAGTAAGGTGAGCGGCCGTGAGTTGATTACACACTATCTGCGTGAGTACAGTTGTCAGTTCCTCGTATGTTAGCAGTTGCGAACCAACGACCCTATGAAGATGCGTTTTGAAAGCTTTAACATAGATTTCATAGTGACCTCCAAAGTGAGGGCTACGCGGAGGATTAAATTTCCAAGTGATTTTATTAGCGGTTAATTCATTACTAAATGAATCTATATGATCTTTAGAATTAATGAGCGTGTAAATATCAGATAGTGCATTTTTCGCACCTATAAAATTTGTAGCGTTGTCTGAGTATAGTACAGACACAGCGCCTCTACGTGATAAGAAGCGTTTGAATGCGGATAGAAATGAGCAAGTGCTCAAGTCAGTGACGAGTTCTACGTGAACTGCGCGCACGACCAGACAAACGAAAATACAAAGATACGATTTAATAGAGCGAACTCCACGTTTGCGATACGGGATAATATTTATTGGACCAGCGTAGTCCACAGCGGTATGAGTGAATGCCTTGGCTTCATTCACTCGACAAGCGGGTAAGTCACCCATTAATGGGAATACTTGTTTAGGTTTTGCTCTAAAGCCAAAATAACATGTATGTGTCGTGGAGAACGAGACTTAGCTCTCGAGTCCTGGTTTTGTTAATATTATGGTACCAAGGGGTATAACGCCGTGACGTCATTTGTTATGGTGTCGCGTGGACGGAGTCGTATGAGAGGGCTGGGAACCGGGAAGCAAAGATCAGTACAGTATCGGTTGCACAGCTTCGAGGTCCGCACCTCTGATACGAAACTGTCGGTTTGCCCATACATTTGTTATTACTTAGTATTGCTACCTGTGGTTGCTACTTGCAACATTAATGTGAACTATAAAAGTGACAATATAATTAACTGAACATCAAAGTGCATAGTTACTTGAAATCCCTTCGTAATGAACCCAGTACCACTGTATCAAGATGATGACGGCCATATCGCTCAGCCACTCCTGGCGCCGTCATATGTATAACTTGACGAACTATATTTCGGCATGAAAGTATCCAATACCTTTGGCGTAAAATGGACATCAGAGTGAGCGGTCCAGTATGACAGTTCTAACGATGATAATGAGAGATAATCATTTCAACGATACGATGTTTACGAGGCAACAGTATTGGATGCTGTTGGTCGTAGCTGAGATCGGAGTTGCGTAACCGCCCACCGACTCGTATTAAACCGTTGGCATCGAGAAACGGCCTAAGCTTCTGAATAGCACGAGAACAACTTTTATTAGACTTTAGATTTTTAATTTCGTCAGAAAAATAACAATTTTGCAATGCGAGTAAAACTTTTGATTCAGCGTAATTAAGATCGTCAGAGGTTATAGCATTACAAAGCGGTAACATTTTTATAAAGCGATAAATATTTGTGACTGTACGTAGGAGTACGAGCCATTTTGAAATGCGGTTTGGTAAGTTAAGAAGCGGGTGACAGTTGTCACTTAAAGTTACAGCGGTAAGAGTAAGTACTTTCTTAATCTCAGGTAGATTATTATGAATAGAGTTATCATCACCAATGAATTTGGTGGGCCACTCATTCGTAGGTTGGCATAACCAATGAGGCCCAGTAAACCACAGCGGATGGTTTATTATTTGAGCGGGAGTTAATCCTCGTGACAAGCAGTCACTCGGGTTCTGATCACCAGGAATGTGATAAAACTTATTAGCGGGAATGGCGGCTACGGTTTTTGTAATGCGCGTTGCTCCGAATGTTTTTAATCGATGCGGTGAGGTGCTAAGCCACTGAAGTGCGACCATAGAGTCTGTAAAACAGTAGACATCATTAATAGAATGACGTTTTTCGTATGTATCGATAACGCGGCGAACTAATTTTGCCATCAGCAAGCAAGCGCATAGTTCCAGGCGGGCTACAGACACAGTCTTCAGTACAGCGACTTTTGATTTCGCGCAAACCAATCGCGTAACTGGCGGCGAATTAGAATCATTTTTGATAAGAAGGTAAACAACGCAACCGTAAGCCTTTTCACTGGCATCAGAAAATGCAATAACTGAAATTTCAGAATTTTCATAAACATCTAAATGGCGTTTAAAACGTAAACTTTGGATAGAAGGTAACTCAATTAAATAGTTTTTCCAAATGTTTACAATCTCTAGCGGTGGTTGTTCATCCCAACCAAGTTTCAGTATATAAAGGTTTTGCAACACAAGTTTAGCGTATAAAATAACCGGAGCAATGAGCCCGAGTACATCAAACTGACGAGCAATTACTGATAAAATATTACGTTTTGTGATTGGACGATTTTCTAAATTTACAGTGAACATAAATTCGTCACATGTGGGTGACCACTTTAAACCCAGAACCTTTAAATTAGGGTCCTGTTCTTCAAAGTTAATACTATCAGTGTGAAGCTCAGACGTGGAAAGCGATTCAAGCAGCTCACATGAGTTACTTGCCCACTTGACGAGCTCAAAGCCTCCGGCTATGAGCAAACCCCGAAGGTCGTCTCTGAGCTGTAAACCCATTGACAGGTTTGGTGCGGAATAACAAACATCATCCATATACGTGTTATGTTTTCTGACAGTAGAAGCAAGCGGGAAGCGGGTACACTCGTCAGTGCAGAGCTGTCGAAGTACTCTCATTGCTAGGAACGGGCTGCTTCGAAGGCCGAAGCAGACGCGATTAAATTGATAAGTAATAAGCTCGTCGCTAGGGTTAAAACGAAATAGAAACTTTTGATATTTGCGGTCATTTGCATGAGTTAAAATCTGTAAATACATCTGTTTTATATCCGAGATAAAAGCGATTTTATATAAACGGAAATCTAGAAGTATTAAGAATAAATCATTTTGCAGATTTTCACCCGTATGCAAAACGTCATTGAGAGACAGACCTGAACTAGTTTTAGAACTAGCATCCATCACCATTCGCCATTTAGTGGTGGTTTTATCTAACCGAGCCACGGCATGATGAGGTATATTATATAGTAACCTGACATATGGGCATCATTTCGGATGACTGAAATATAACCCTTAGCTATATATTCATTGATAATAGCGTTGTATTCAACTCGTAGTTGAGAGGAAGAATTTAATTTACGCTCAAGATACATGAAGCGTTTCTTAGCAGTGGCGAATGACTCACCGAGAGAGTCAGGATCGCGGGAGAACGGCAGAGATACCGTATAGCGGCCCGTATTGTCACGGGATATATTTTTAGTGAAAAAGGTTTCACATTCGAGAGCGGCTGGACTCAAGGTAGGTTTATATTCAACCTCCTCGAGGTGCCAGAATTTTTGAAGAACTAGGTCTAAGTGCGGTGGTTCCACGGCGGAACATAAAGAAATACATGCGTATTCAGAGATATTAATCGGAGCGGTTCCGATTATCAAGTAACCAAAAATAGTTTCAAAAGCGGTAGGTGTATCAGGCGGTCCAGTGACGCGACCTGATAACAGGATTTCAGAGAATAGCAGGGCACCAATCAGAATATCTATTTCTGATGGCGAAAAGAAATTGTTATCTGCAAGGGGCAGATTATTTAAATACGAGAGAGCGGAAACACCAATTTCTACCGTAGGTAAGTTATCAGTGATACGATCGATGACGTAAGCATTAAGTAATACAGAAGTATTATTTAGTCAGGAGGATAACTTGAGAGAAGTATCCCCCTTAATAGGGTTAGGCGCGGAACCTATGCCCTTAACTACATAGTGAGATAGTTTATTAAAATGTAAATCCAATTTTCGACAACACGCCGAAGTTATAAAGTTATTTTGAGAACCCGGATCTATTAGCGCGCGAACGCATTGTTTATGACCATTAGAATCGGTCGCATAAACTTGCACGGTCCCTAATAGACAGGTATTATTATTACGCGGCAGTATAGACTGAGTATTACATAACGATACATCATCAATGGGTATAGAAGTGCGGGACAGCTGATTACAGTCAAACGGGGTGAATAGGAACGCAGGGGTGAATAGGAACGAAAATGGTTACTGGATTTTAACGTTATTTAACAGGTTTTTCCAGCATTTAATTACTCCTATTTGTCCATTAATTGTAATAAAAGGCGATGCTTATACAGAAATGAAGATAAAATATTTAACCAAAGTAAAAATTAAACTCAAAGTTTTGTTCCTATTCACCCCTGCGTTCCTATTCACCCCGTTTGACGGTATGTGACGTAACAGTCATAGCAGTGGGGACGTGCGGGAGGGGCGGCTGCGCAGGAGCAGGCGCACCGTTATTCGAAGAAAGCCCCCGGGAGTGATGGCTGTTGTCAGTCGTTTGTTTACGACATAATAATGAATGATGACGCGATTGACAAAATCTACATCTTGAGTTAGATTTACATTCACGATTATTATGAGTAATACTTAAACAATTAGTGCATGCGTTATGCTGTTTAATTAAATTAAAACGTTCATCGACCGATAACCTGTGAAATTGAGAACATTTATACAAAACTAAGTGATTGTTTTGTTTACAAAGCGGACAGTTTTCATTCACGTTAGAGGAGGTAACAAATGAATGAGTGGTTTTAGTTAACTTATTGTTGTTATAACTATGTGCGGAATCGATAACATTACGTCTATTCGTAGGAGCGGAAGTACGTTCTAATATTTTAATTTGTTCACGTAAGAACGTAATTAATTGATTATAGGTAGGCATAGATGTGCCACGCTTATATAATTCGAAGGATCGTGCGGTACTAGGATCGATCTTTTTTAATGCAAGATGTAAAAGAACGAAATCCAAAAGATTATCTATTTTTAATGTGTTTAAACTTGACACTGCGGAACCAAATATATCTATGAATGTGTCCAAGTTTTTATACGATGCGGTATTAAATGGCTTAAATTCCAACATTTGATCTAAATAAGCAGAAGCTAAACTACGCTTATCATCATATTTAGCGAGAAGCGACTGCCATATAACACGGTAATTGTCACCGTTGGGCACGATACCCGAACATACTGACAGTGCCCTACCCGAAAGTTTACTGATCAAATATTGAACGCGATCGTGATCAGTAAGATCAGGATTTTCGTGAATAGTCCGCTTGTACGACTCAAGAAATATAAGCCACTTAATAGGATCGCCACAGAAACTCATTATATCGAGTTCGGGCAGACGAATAGACTTATGATGCGGTAAAACATGAGAGTGTTGGACAGTCTTCGAGTTGACTAATTTATTAAAACTATACTTACAACGACAATACAAGTCTTCAAAGGCGTTAATTGATTGATAATTCACCTTATATGATGCGTCAATATTTAATTCAACATCAACTAAATCATCAATAATTTCTTTATATTCAGAACGTAAAGTTTCTAAAGATGTCATACTACATAAAAACAAATCCTTAGAAATATCGTTATCGAATGCCTTTAAAGATTCATCGTAAACTGTTTATAATCGGGAAAATATTACATCACGTTTGGCTATTAATTTAATACGTTTAATTTGCTTAACATCGAGTGATGTTGCATCTTCAAACTGTTCTTTTGCCTTTGTACGTGACATAGACATTTTGCAAAACGAGTGGTAATCAACTCAAGCGCGGCAAAATTAGAAAAGACTGAATTCGCGTGAGTACCTGCGACATACACGGCACGGACAGGAGGGTCACGATGCGACCGGTTCTAGAATGTTCGCAGGACGATGAATTTTACTAACACCCTCAATAATAAAATATTAACGAGTTTTATAATCTTACTATTTTATTTATTTAACTAAGTACTTATCTCATACGAAATGGAACAGAATGGTACTTAATATTACAAAGCGTAAGTATACACTTATAGGATAAGCGGACGTACGAGTGTACGATATAAAATAAGGGTATATAACTCACTATTAGAGTGAAGCGGGAATAATTAGATATATGCCTAGGTCAAGGTGACTAGGTGTAGGATTAGGAACCAGAACTAACGTCCGGCTCGAAGGGACCAGAAATAAATGTGCCGGCGCGGCAGTTGCAGCAATAGCACTGAACGCGCTAAGCACTCGCGGTGCGCTGGGTTCAAGTTGAAGATAGGCTGCTAGACCTAGGGGAACGGACGATTCGGTATACTGAGAGAGAGGCTGCATTAAACAAGACTACGACTGACCTCAGAGGCGGGATTCCTCGTGCTCGTTCTGGTTGATGCAGGCAGCGCCCCTTCTCTGTTCCACTGGACGTCTTGATTTGAGGTTCTCTAGGTGCTGGCACTATTGATGACGCGAAAGTGGACTGTATATGCGGCGCGGTAGAACGGAGAACCACGTGGCGGTGGCTCCAGGTGACGGTCAGAGGTGACCACCACGAATCTGACGACGACGAGAGTCGATCGCGGACGATGCGGTTAATAAAGCGGTTGTAAAGCGGTGGGATCTCACAGCGGGTGAGGAATCCAGGGTGGATAGTCAGGCGGTTGACTATCACGAGCGGTGAGGCTACCTTTGACGAGGGCCGAACGTAGACTGTTCGAGAATCGAACATATAGTTTAATGCAGCGAAAAGACAAGGATGGATAGATAAATAATATAAGAAAAATGTGGGTAATTTAAATATAAGCGCACCCACAAGTGGCGCGAACAGTTGCTAACAGACGAACCCAATAACCTATCTTTCACATACTGAAGATAGAAAAACAAATGAGACAACAGAAAACATGTATAATTTTTGTATTGTATCATTTGTTTTACTATCTCCAGTATGCCAAAACTAGAGATCGATAGGTTATTGGGTTCGACCGTAAGTTTTAATCCTGAATGTTAGTGAGCGATTTATATAATTAACTCCCGAGTATTGCGAAGGGACATAATGGATTATTTTATACTGAGAGTATGTTCCCTTGCAATATTTTTTTTACTATCACACGGGCGAAACCATTGGCAGCACTTTGTAAAGTAGTACATAAAACAATAAGTGAGGACCTATAGTATATGAGGGCTACCTTCGATTTCTCTAAGATTCTATTATCAGATCATAACTTGGTGACAGTGGGAATACCTCAGAACTATCTACTTTCGAACAAAAAAACAATTTTGAAAATCCGTCGACAATTGGCGGTTTCGATGAACAAACATACAATCATCCGAACATAGTACCTCCTCCTTTTTGTGAAGTCGGTAATAACATTGACGGATAACAGTACCTAAATGAAATGGTTTACATGCTCAACATTTTGTAGACCATCGCACATGTAAGTCTCTGGAGCAAGAGGCTGAAGAAACGCCATGGCAGTCTCACTTTCCACCTGAAGCAAGTCCTCACCTGCCATGTCTAGATCAGAAGTTTCCTGTTTTAGGTGGAAGATTCGCCTGGGGGTCACCGTTGTGCGGAATGCCCCAAGAACACGGTGGAGCGTTTAGGTGGAGGGAGCTCCACCGTGTCCTTGTGGAAGTAATTGGTTTGTAGACGAAGAGCAATGGGTAGCTTGCCGTCCGGTAAGGACCAAGAGTCGACGGCGTGTCACAGGCGCGGCTCAAAGAGATAGCAGCGAAACTGAAGGGAGTAAGATTAATACGATGAGTGTTGTTATTTTTTTTACATTAAGGTTGGCAACTTTTCAGACCATCTGTGTCTCGCTGTGACTGAAAGTTTGAAAGAGTGACCGTGTATGGACCTAAAACGCAAAAGGTGAATGACGCAGGTGGGTTTTAGTTAGTAAACTTCAAAATGGAGAGATAATGGATACGGCAAAACAATCAAACTTGAACTTAATGAAAACCAAGAGCTCTGAGTGAATCTACTTATAATTAATGAATCTTAACTAATTGATTATTCGATTCGTGTGCATTTGACGTTTCTAAGATAAGGGTCTGATTGTCTTCAGGGTAGCACTTTCAAGAAAGAGAAACTTATTCGAAAAAGCGACTTTAAACTACTGAAATAAAGTTCATTTTTGGTTGAGTATTGAGAAATGCGATGTGGTTAGGAAAGTAGATGGCTGGCGTATAGCGCGTTTATTCCCGAGTTGTTCCTCGAGTGTGACTTATTCTAAAAATCGTAAACTAGCGTTCGACTCTGTTGACTTGAAACAATCAAAAACCATCTCGATGATTTTGTAGAAGTTCACACCGAGACGCGACGCGACGCGACGATGCTGGAAGAGGCCAGTGGATTCGCGCTGCGCCACGCGCCGACGACGCGAGATGCATCGCAACGTTGCAAGGCGCATAGTAAAATCGTCGGCAATACGACGTCGCGAATGTAAAAACGTTCTGCTGCGCAGCGAGACGCCGCGCAGTGTCACGAGGGGCAGCGCTGCGCTGAAGCAACGTAATCTTAATTCTCACAAATATATGTGTATCTTTTCGTGTAGTATATAAAGTTATATTTTGAGCCACTCTATTAAAATGTGCCCGCAGCGGCGCGTCTCGGTGTGAGCTGACCCTTACTTCAACGACTCCGATCCTTTGTTAAAACATTTGGAAATCGCCCATCGCTAGGTTTTATAAACACAGATAATAAATAAGAGACAGGTTTAGGTGGAGTACATGAGTTTATCTCCAAGGTCCACACACACCACACACAGGAGGGGTGACCATCCATATAATATCAAGAATCTTCCATAATTTGTAAAACACGCTAAGCCATTGGACCCCAGATGCCATTAATGGATCCTTAGCACTTAGCGTTTAGGCTCGCATTTGACCACTATCTCACCTGATGGTAAGCGATGATGTGGCCGACGATGGAGCACGCTTGCCTAGAAGTAATCTATTCACTCTTGACTTGAAGACTTCTAAGTTGTAGCTATCAGGAAATACAGACTCCGGCAGGGAATTCCACTCCATAAAGTAAATAAATCACAACAAATATTGGTAAAACGGTTTTAATTCTAAATGTTTATGTTAGTGTTAAGTTTGTATAATTTGAAACACTGCAGTGAAAATACATCGCTTGTATGGTTATGAGCAAGATGAAATGAAAACTTGAGCAAAGTGTTCCGTGAAACTATGTTATTATTCTACCATTTCTAGAATTGGAAACCAGCTAATAAGTACAACCCAATTACTCTATAAGCCTTGTGTTTCATGAAATAAGGAATTTTAATGAATAGCGTTTCAGATCTTCGAAGAAATGAACACCTTTTTAATCAACTCCAATTTTATTTCAATTTTTTTTTGTGAAGTAGCTAATGAAGTCTTTTATCAAAGGAAACGGGTTTTTTTCGGGTTTTACAATATTAAGGTGTCAAATTTAATTGCTATACGCCTTCCATGCTGTGGTCGTTATTTTAATTTACGCGATTTTTTTGTTTTGAAAAACCCCGAGATCAATTAATGGCACCTAAGGTAGGGTCTAGGTAAACTTGGACTAATGGTCATTGACCATACATTTATTGACATTCTTAATTTAAAAAAGAAAAACGGAAAGAAAGACAAAGCTGTCTTGAATTGGCATCTGTCGCGATCTTATACATTTTCTAGTGCTCGTAATGAAAAACAAAAACAGTTTTTCATATTTCGTGTACATACGCCAGAGATATTAGAAAAAGGTCAATACACTTTATTCCGTTAGCATTAGCATTATCAGCCTTGTAATGTTCCCACTGCTGGGACTCAGGCCTCCTCTCTAAGAGAGGGAATGGGCTGTAATCGGTGAATATTTGTGCCAGTGCCCAGTGCAGATTGGTTGATGTCACATGTCTTCGAATTTTTAGTACTAGGACATGCCGGTTTCCTCACAATGTCTTCCTTCACCGTTTCGAGAGTAGCGGTGATTAAATAAATTAGACAAAGTAATGCGCCTTAGGTTAGGTTACCGACATAGCCCGAAGAATCGCCAAACTTAAGTGGCAGTGGAAAGGGCACACTGCTCGTAGAACGGATGATCGATGGGGATGGAAAGTTCTGGAGTGGCGGCCACGTACCGGAAGATGTAGCGTTGGAAGGCCTCCCACAAGGTGGACCGACGACCTGGCGAGGGTTGCGAGAATCCGATGGATGTGAGACGCACAGGACCGGTCGTTGTGGCGACGCTTGGGGGAGGCCTATACCCAGCAGTGGAGTGGATGATGATGATGAATGCGCCTGATTGGGTTTGAACCTATGTCCTACTATAGTTTGTATGGAGAACCACTTCAACGCGGACAAAGCCGCTGGTAGAAGCTAGTTATTTGTGATTTCCTGAACTCGCTTCCATTGTAATTTGCAGTCTTGTTGACAAGAAAGTTTTAATATGTTCGTTAAGTTATACAGTAAAGTTTTAGTACCAAAATAATCATTTGGAACAAAGTTGAATAAGTAATATACAAGTTTAAAATGAGATGTTTTAGGAAGAGAAACTTCCACGCTTCTGTTAATTAGTCTGATTTAGAGTAATTTAATTTAAGCCGCTGATGACTCTAGCGTAGGGTGGATCTCGACTGCTTTAGAGGTTTGTAGACGACGAGCAATAGGTAGATCGCCTTCCGACCGACTGTTTAGGACCAAGTCTGAGTCGGTGGTATGTTGTATTTCACGTGCGCCTAATAAGTATGTATAGATGTCAGGAGAACAGACGCGACCCAGTAAGTCAAATACCTGCTAGGGCTCCGAGACTTGGGTTTGTGTTGTTTTATTGTGCAGTCCCTATGACCAACTTCCAGTTCCATCATCAGATGAGCTCCATATCATCATAATATTGCATTGTCTCGCGATTTACAAAATTTCCTACGAGTATAAGATTTCATTATAGACACCAACACAGATGAAAATAAAAAATTAAAATTGCATGTAAAATCTCGTGTCACAATAATAAAAATATATAATTATATAGCTTTAATTCAAGTATATCATAGACTCGTTAAAATACAAAATGAAAATCAAAACACAACAGTTATCACATGTACCTAAAATCAAATTCTAATTAAATAAAACTTAAATCATTTATGTACCCATATTAATTAAATTAACATCAATAATGTCCAATGAATAGGTAAAAAATAATATATTCAGATAATATACAAGCTGTCCCAAAACTCAACGATAATCAGGGACCGGATGAAAGGCCAAGCTATACCAGTTCTGGGAAAAATAAAAAATAAAATCCAAATCACTCAGTTCAGCGATAATAGACATTTTTAAAAAAAAGTTGAAATTCGACACCCTTGGTCGCATTTTCAAGGATTGTGATCACCAATGTCACAATTTCGCTGTGATTTTTTTAATTTCGTAATCTTCAATAACGATGCTATTAATCGCAACTACAAATTATTGCAAAAAACATCGTTAATTTAATAAAATAAGTTAAGTTTTAGTGAGTCATGGTTCACAAAAATATTGTTCGTTAACTTTAACACTTCATATTGAAAAAAAATTGTACTACTAGTGTAGTACAATTGTGTGTAGTGCGCCATCTTTTGAAATGACTTGCCAAGGGTAGTCCCTTGGCAAGTCATTTCAAAAGATGGCGCATTTAATCAAGATTTCAAAATAGTGCAACACTTACCACTTTTCTTGCCATTAAAAAGAATATTTCTTATTTTTTTCAAATTGAGCTCAATTTTGAACAACTCAACATTAGGAATTTTTGTTTCTAAAAGGAGATTGACAGGGTGTGGACCAAGTGCATTTTGTTCCTCAGCCCAATACTAACTCTTCAAAATCTGCTCCAGGAGTCAAGAGAAAAAAGAGTTTTTCCAACCTAACCTAACCTAAGTTAGAAATCGTTTTAAGGAAGTTTGACCAAGTGCTGCCCAGAATGAACACCCAGTGCATTTTGTTCCTTGAGCCAATAATAATCTGCAAACCAGGCAGCACTTGGTCAAAATTCCTTAAAACAATTTCTAACTTAGGTTAGGTTAGGTTGGTTTGGGGATTCTGGGCAGCACTTGGTCAAACTTCTTCAAAAAGATTTCTAACTTAGGTTAGGTTAGGTTGGAAAAAGTCTTTTTTTTTCTTGACTCTTGGAGCCGATTTCAAAGCGCTTCGGGTGCTTATTAGTATTGGCCTGAAGAACAAAATGCACTTGGTGTTCATTCTGGGCAGCATTTGGTCAAAATTCCTTAAAACAATTTCTAACTTAGGTTAGGTTAGGTTGGAAAAACTCTTTTTTTCTTTTTACTCCTGGAGCAGATTTTGAAGCGCCTTCGGTTTGCTGATTAGTATTGGCCTGAGAAATAAAATGCACTAATGTGTTCATTCTGAGCAGCACTTGGTCAAAATTCCTGTTCAAAAAAATTCTTGGTCAAAAAAAAATTTCTAACTTAGGTTAGGTTAGGTTGGAAAAAGTCTTTTTTTTCTCTTGACTCCTGGAGCAGATTTCGTAGCGCTACGGTTTACTGATTAGTTTTGGCTTGAGAAAAAAAGGAAATAGATGTTCATTCTGGGCTTTGTCAAAATTCCTTAAAAAGATTTCTTACTTAGGTTAGGTTAGGTTGGAAAAAGTCTTTTTTTCTCTTGATTCCTGGAGCAGATTTTGAAGCACTTTGGTTCGCTGATTAGTATTGGTCTGAGGCATGAAATGCACTAGATGTTCATTCTGGGCAGTACTTGGTCAAACTTCCTTGAAACGATTTCTAACTTAGGTTAGGTTAGGTTGGAAAAACTCTTTTTTTCTCTTGACTCCTGGAGCAGATTTTGAAGAGTTAGTTAGTATTGGGCTGAGGAACAAAATGCACTTGGTCCACACCCTGTCAATCTCCTTTTAGAAACAAAAATTCCTAATGTGGAGTTGTTCAAAGTTGAGCTCAATTTGAAAAAAATAATAAATATTTTTTTTAATGGCAAGAAAAGTGGTAAGTGTTGCACCAATTTGTTCAATCTTGATTAAATGCGCCATCTTTTGAAATTACTTGCCAAGGGTAGTGTAGTACAATTTTTTTTCAATATGAAGTGTTAAAGTTAACGAACAATATTTTTGTGAACCATGACTCACTAAAACTTAACTTATTTTATTAAATTAACAATGTTTTTTGCAATAATTTGTAGTTGCGATTAATAGCATCGTTAATGAAGATCACGAAATTAAAAAAATCCTAGCAAAATTGTGACATTGGTGATCACAATCCTTGAAAATACGACCAAGGGTGTCGAATTTCAACTTTTTTTTAAAAATGTCTATTATCGCTGAACTGAGTGATATAGATTTTATTTTTTATTTTTCCCAGAACTGGTATAGCTTGGCCTTTCATCCGGTCCCTGATTATCGTTGAGTTTTGGTACACCCTGTATATCCATAAAAAAAACCCTGTTTAGTATCGATCTCCTCCGAAACGGCTTGATCCATTTGTATTTATGTTTATTTAGAAGTACTTAGAATAGATCGTAGACTATTTTTTAAATCTCAAGGTGATAAGCCAACTATAACGCGGGTAGAACCACTGTTAGCAGCTAGTTACAAATATAGTTATAATATGCATATTATATAAATAAAATACATGCTTAGGTTTTGCAAACAAATATTGTTTTCAAAATAAAATTACCAGAATTCTGTTTTTGTATTGATAAACATGTCAGTTAAGTAATAAATATGTCTGACGCAAATTTAATAATAATCCTTATTTTAAATTAATTTTCCTCACAGGAAAAATAATTTTAAATTATTATTAAATATAGAGAGAATATATTACTAAATATGTTATTACATCACCTGCTCGATAATGCCCTATTATGTGTCATGTAACATGCACTTAAAGCCAGTCATTATCACCTAGGGCCACTAACAAAAAAAAAGAATAATAAATGTGGTTACTGAGGAAAAGGTTAAGGAGGTTCTAAAAAAGAGTTTGTTTCTAATTTCGAAACATGTCGAGTGATTGTTGAGATTATATGTAAATAATACTCTATATGTTTTTGATTCATAATTTGTTTTATAAGATATATTATTATAGTAGTTAAATAATCGTAGTAGACTTTTAATAATCTCACAGATGGTGTAAAAAGCAGAGTATCCAACACGGGTATAAAGCTGTCTTTGTCTTGGGCGGCTTGAATTTCTCACTTTACTCAGGTTTCTCTATTAACTCCCTCGCAATCCTCGGGAATTAGTTATATAAATCTCTCACTGACGTTCGGGGTTAAAACTTAGCAACCTTCGTTTCGTTCGGAATTCAACATGCCGCCCTCACCTTAAAGACACTGCTTTATCCCCTAGTCATATAATCTACTATTAATTATATTGTGTGTCAATAAATATCAGACGTGTGTAACTCTTTACTGAAGCGACAAGTTGTTCCGAAACATTTTAATGTTCCGAAAGATTAGAACATCAGTATGATGTTTTAAATGCATCATTTGGACAAATAAGAACACTGGAACTCTTTATTTTAAGTTCCCTGCAGTCTTTTGATATTCCAAATGATATTTATATCAGTGTTCCGAAAAATATCAGTGGTTCAGATGCAAATGTTCCAATCGCAAAGATGACACACTTTGCTCACGCCTAATAAACACTGGATACGAGACGCACAGGGCTGGTTTTGTGGCAATGCTTGGGAGGCCAATGTCCAGTAGTAGACCTCTTTCGACTGAAATTATAATGATGATGTTGGTCCGTATTCAGCTAAATCCGGCTCGACTGGAAGCTGACTCCAATATAGTTGGGAAACGGCTAGCCAGATGATGATGACGTTGCTTTTTGTAATGCCTACGTCACATAAATCTTATTCTTCCCACATGGCTTGATGCAATTATTTTCTTTGCATTTTTTGCAAAATTGCATGAATGTAAAGAAACACAAGGGTTTGCTTATCACGTGCATTCTAATTGTATGACGATTGACGATAACGGATTACCTTTGTGTTAAAAGCTCTAATAGTCAGTAGTTAAACTGAGGTGGTTCCACACAATCACGCTTTGTTTTAATAAGGTAGCCATGGAGATTGTAAAAAGGCACATAACAGAGTACTGACTGTTATTTTTTTATTTATTGATAGGCTCGCGCTTGACCATATCTCACCTGAAAGTAAGCGATCATGTGGTCGACGATGGATCACGCTTGTCTAGAAGCAACCTATTCACTCTTGACTTACGCCCGTTTTCAATAACCAACCGCAGTTTATAGATAGAGAGTTATCCCCGATTAACAGTAAGATTCTATCCACCCATCCACATCTTTGGTAGGAAATGCTATCCGTCGGTAGGTTATAGGAAATCAAGTGAGGGCAAAAGGATAGATTTAGTTATCTTTAGTAGCTGCAACTGTAGATAGATAGCTTATTGAAAACGGGCGTTAAAGACCCCTAGGTTGTAGCTATCAAGAAACACAGACCCAATTTTGCCTTACTTTATTGATTGACTAATTTTGGCTTTCGTGAAATTGTTCAATATTTTCTAGCAATTGGCCATTTCGAGATCTTTTAACTATCAAAAGATGATGAAGTTGAAATAAACCACCAGGTCAACAATCTACCTACTTGCCGTTCTACAAAATAATCGAGATGATTTTCGATTGTTCCACTCGCATTCTTTTAGCCCGATTTACATTACAAAATTAGTATCATGGCCCTGATAATGGCCCTGTCAACATCAAAGCTATATTTTATGATGCCAAACGTCGTTGTAGAAATGATGCGCAGGTGCTGTCGCGACACTGGTTTCGCGTCGCATTTAGGTACCTACATGATAAAATTAGTTGCATGACATTAGTTTCACAAAAAATATGCGCATAGCACGAAACTACTCCAGTGTCACGAAAGTAATGCATGCATTATAAAACTGAACGTTTACACGTGAAATTACTGGTGAAATTAATGTCATAAAACAAATTTCAAGCCACTAGTTTCGTAATGTAAATCCGGCTTAAAAGTGACTGAAAACTACTTGCATAATGTGACAGCGGCGCCTAGATGCACAAACAAGAATGGGAAGCTACAACGAGAGGCATTCCACGAAGCACAACCAAACGAAGCACAACCAGACGAAGCGCAACTAAAGTATTCCACGAAGCACAACCAAAGTTGTGCTTCAAATAAAAATTTAAAATAATTAATTTTCTATTCCACGAAGCACAACTACGAATATCACTCGCATAGGGAGGGGACTAAGAACTAAAAATATCGATAAAAAAAATATTTTTTATTTAAAAGACTAACGTAAATCTAACATCTTTATATTAATAAAAAAAATTATGAAACAATCTGTGATTTTATATGTAGAGTATTTTTATTATTCACTAAACAAGTATCTATAAGAAAACTTCAACATTGATCCCTATGTACAACAACAATTTACAATGGGTATCATTTAAGCTGTCGCCAATTGAATTCGTTTTGTGTTTCCTAAATAATAGCTTTGTCCTCAAAATAGTAGATTTGTCGCCAAAATGTAGTCACCAAACAATGTAAAATCAATTCTCCATTAAATCATCTAAAATCATGGAGATATAGGATCTAGTACCAAATAATTGATTTTTTATACATATTATAATAGGTTTGTCCTAATAAGCATTTAAGCAAACTAATTGAAAGTAAGTAAGAACACCAATAAACCATAATTATATTGTGTTACCTACTTGAAAATTTCATAAAGTTCCAAAAAAATTAATTGTTGTCGTCATCATCGTTTCAACCAAAAGAGTCTACTATTTAGTATAGTATAGTACTTATAACGGGCTGGTGTCCGCAACTCCACGACTAAAGCGCATATTTTGCGTATGGGTGGGACAAAAGTGTTATTCGATCCATCCCAGCTCCTCAAGAAAAGCCAGCAGCGCCTTCCCGGGCGCCGGTCGTTATGGTTTTTTTTTTTGTTTAGGGAATCATCAGAATGACTTCTCCCACTCTAGGGCGGAGCGGGAAGGCGTGTCAGAATCTTACTGACTAAACCCCTACCCTGTTCCTTCGTTGCCTTCGATCTGGGGGACACGGTAACAACCTTTTGGATTTTCCGTGTTCCCCAGAGGCTTCGGTCCTACCGGGCCCCTATAGTTTGCTGACATCTCGTGGCATCGTATAATCATCGTAGGTAGTTACGAGTACCTACGACACATCGTTGAGGATGGAAAGCGCGCCAATTTGTCTCCGCCTCTTTAATTCATGAATCACCGACCGGTCTCATTGGGCCGCGCTGTTATTGTTTTACTATTGTGTCTCGTTCCACGGGTATTGATAGGTTAAACATATTTTCAACAAAATTATAAATTGATGTATTAGATTGGTAAGGAATACTATTATTTTAATAACCGAATGAAATAAAATGTAATTACTTTATTGGTGACAAAATAACAAATAAAAAGGAGTTGCAGTCAGGGATTGATAATTAATCGATTTATTTGGCGACAGATCTACCATTTTGGCGACAGATCTACCATTTTGAGCACAAATCTATTAATTTTGTGATAAAACTATTATTATAAGAACGAAGTTTTATTTTGTTGGTGATCCATCTATTATTTTTTGATAATTCATATCTGGATACACTTTTTGTATATCTGAGAACGAAAATATTTCGTGGCGATAGATCTATTAATTAGGTAATACAACTTGATGACAAATATAAAGTTTGGTGACAGAAAATATATTCCCCATTTACAATGTTTTTGATATTTGTCTAAGTTTTTATTGGATAAATGCAACAATCTGTGATTTTAAATAGTAATATTACAAAAATGACAAATATTGTGTCACATTATTATAATGAAACTGAAAGATGTTAGATATTTACGTTAGTCTTTTAACCTATCACATACCCGCAAAACGAGACACAATAGTAAAACAATAACAGTGCGGTCTCATAGGACCGGTCGGGGATTCATGAATTAAATAAAAAATATTTTCTTCTATCGATATTTTTAGTGCTTAGTCCCCTCCCTATGCGAGTGATATTCGTAGTTGTGCTTCGTGGAATAGAAAATTAATTATTTTAAATTTTTATTTGAAGCACAACTTTGGTTGTGCTTCGTGGAATACTTTAGTTGCGCTTCGTCTGGTTGTGCTTCGTTTGGTTGTGCTTCGTGGAATGCCTCTACAACGAAAAGTAAAAAAATATTTTAAATTAATTTAAATGTAAAGTGTTTTTTAGCATTATCGGCCTTATAATGTTCCCACTGCTGGGACCCAGGCCTCCTGTCTTGGAGAGGGAATGGGCCATAATCCACCGCGCGGGCTCATTGCGGATTGGTCACATGTTTTCGAATTTTTGGTTCAAGGCCATGCCGGTGGCCTCACGATGTTTTCCTTCACCGTTTTGAGAGCAGTGGTGATGAAAATAAACTACACAAAGTAATGCGCCTGACCGGGTTTGAACCCGCGACCCAACTTGCGGGGGTCAGGGCAGTTACCACTGGGCCACCATTGCTCTACAAATATAGAGTGTAAAATAAATAAAACAAAACATTTGAGTTACAATTAAGAATTTAATATTGTCTTTCTATTCATATTCAAGGAAAGAAGTTGTTAAGAAAGAAAAGAAAATAAAAGGAAAAAGGAAAGGGTGGAGAAGGAAAGGTACATTATTTCATACAATTCAATTGCGGTACCTACACTTAAATATAATTATATATTTAGTACATTTTATAGTTTTATAATGAAATGTTTTATGTTTGTATGTTTTATGTGATAACATAAAAATAAAACCATTTCATTATAAAAAAAAATAGAATTGAAAAATATGTCACAAAAAAATGATAACATAGAACTCAGTAGGTATCGTGAAAAGCAAAAAACCAATAAAAGTTCAATTGAAATAGAATATATTAAAATTATATTAAATTAGTGCACCGTTATGTTCAAACAGGTTTCAACATATTTACAAGATTTTTGTGTTTTGATATCGTCAATTTTCACTTGTCGGGCTTAACAAATCAGGGAAATATCTCTCTATCTCTTTTCAAAAATTATGTTGTTTATATAAAAGTGTTTAGATTTAAATAAACCATGTTACAACACATTTACACAACCATATTACCCCAAACTAGAATTATTACATTTTTTGTTTCCAAATTCCTTTACTAAATACTATTAGTTTCATTAATTCAGGAGTGTCTGTAACTTGATGTTATTACAGAATATAATAATAAACTAACTCAATTAATAACTAACTTAATTAACTCAAGTTTTATTAGTTTTTGGCAATCACATTTACAGTAAAATAAAAATAATAAAAACTCAAAACTACAACTCTAAATTACAACTAACTAAAAACGAACTACAATATGGCGTCAAAAACTCTTCTACATAACTGTCGATTGGTAATTTGCCCAAAAGACTGGCGGCATTGCCACGCTATATGGCAATCTGTCCAAGGTAAAATTAAAAAAAAAGGTTTATATTTTATCACTATTAATTCATTTTACTATTCAAACTTAATTTTACCAGCGCGCAGTGATATTGAGAGGAGCGGCCTTTGCAGATAAACATGACCGTGACAGGTGTTTTTCATGTTGTTATACTATGAAATTAAGATCATTAGATTTTCATATTACAATTTTAATTCTATTGGATTTACACCCATTCTGATCCATTGCCTTTTATTATTAGATATTATTGCTTTTAAGATAATTGCAAGAAATTTTAACTGTTAATAAAGATAAAACATCTGCAAAAAATCATCCTGTGGGCGGTCCTCTGGTTTATATTTTGAACGAATAAGATCAAAAGTTTTCATAGTATAATTTCGCATATCAAACATATCAAGAAGATACGCCGCACCAATTATATCGGGAATATCAGTATAGAATAGGGCATGAGAGATGGTTTTACGAAATAAAAAGTTACAATTTTTTAAATTTTCCATTACTGTTATGAATAGTGTAAAAGAAAAAAATTTTGCCGAATATTCTGTTATATAAAACAGCGATCGTGCCCATATTAAATGGAATATTACGTCATGATTATCTTCCAATATACTCAGCAACGTATTGTCGATCTTAAGTTTATGATCAAAAATTTTACGTATGACCGTGTATACAAGTCTCGTAAAGATTATACCTATAAATCGAAGGACTTCTAGTTTTTTATCGCTGCAAGAGAGTTCGTGAGTATGTTTTAAACGATCACAAACATATTCAACTGCAAAATATTCAGTGAATGTCATATGTGTGAATATGGGAATTCCGTTACATACACCTTCGACGAGACCAGTTTTCTCTTTTGCTTTTTCGATTACTTTTATGTTCTCTTCAATTTCTTTTCTTTCTTTTGCGCTAAATATTAATGTGACATATCGATTAAAAATGACAAAAGCAGCTAATTTTTTATGATCAATAATCGACTTTGAAATTTCTTTTTCGTAAGCTGTAATGGTATCAGGATTTTTCAAATTATATTCGTTTTTCTCTTCATATCGTCTTTTAATTTTAATTTCCAAAAAACGTTTGTAAATGGTAAAAGTTTCGAAATCCAAATACCATTCCTTAGTTTTTCTGTGTTCTTCTTTTATGTTGTCCACGACATAAAGCGCTGCTAAGTAAAGAAATAAAGGATTTAATGGAATAAAGCACGAGTCACATATTATCAAAATATGGTCTATGAGTATATTAAAGTTCCATAATGGAATACGCGTGGTTATAATTTCGTTAGTCAAATACCTGGCTGCGATCGCATTGATAATACCTAAAGGTTCAGACGGGGGTATTAATATATTTTTAGCTCTCGGTATCGACATATATTCAAGGAATTCCTTAATATTTTCGAGTTGTGTGCTGTTTAGTTCCTCTAAACTCAAATTAAGTTTCCAAAACCTACGCAAATATTGTTTCATTTCCCTACCAGAGAAGTTATCTATTTCGTAAGACGATCCAAACTCTTTCTCTAATACAGCTTTTACTTCATTATATGGCCTGCTAGCGATCCATATTCTATGCTTACGAAGATTGCTAGCAACACAACTTAGACACTTTATGACTTCATTTGTATAATGCGGACAGATTTCGTCAAAACCATCAAATACGAATATTATCTCTCTTTCAAAATAAAAATGTAAAAACAAATTCAACTCAAACTCAATCGATGGGTCCTCTGCTGTACAACATTTGAGATAGACTGCTTTGTCTTTTTCTTCTAGCACAATTTCTACTTTATTTTTTTTACCTAGTTTGTCGCGCAGTATAACATGACAAATAAAGTATAAAGTCTCTAATAAGTCAATGGTTGTGTTGTCATCCTTCCATTTGCTAAATTCTTCGGAGTATTCCAATAAGTTAATTCTTATTATCCAAATTTCTGGTTTAAGCTCTTTTGTTTTAATCGATAAATTTGTGAGTAAAGTTGACTTGCCCATTCCAGGTTCTGCTAATATAAGTACGATGTGGTCTGGTAGCTCTGTTATTAGAGTTTTAATAAAGATACCTGACACTTTATTTTTTTGCTTGTTTAAATGTTCGATAAACTCTCTCGAAAGTTTTTCTTTTATTTCATCGGGAATTTCATCGGGAATTTCCTCATTTTGTTCTTCGATTGAACCACCTAGCATAAGTTCAATAGAAGTAATATCATTAGTCGAAAGACTTCGCTCATTATCATAAATACCATAATCCACACGGTTTATGTATGTTTTTTCTGGTGTATGCTCAGGAGTTTGAATATATTTGCTCGAACTCGAACAACATGGATCCTCTTCAGGTTTTTTAGTCGAATCTTTGGGTTTTTCTGTATATTTTATTCCACAACTGGCATTACACGTATAATTCGCTATTGGTTTTAGTCGTAATTTAATATCTGTCTTTATAAGGCGTCTCTCAACATACAAGCGTTGATCAAAATTATTATTGACGTTTAGTGTACCTACTACAATTGTTTCTTTATTGATAATTTTATGCAAAATATCTCCTTTTACAAACGCCTTTGATTTGTCATCGATTATCAAGTCTAGTGTTACTTCTGTGCCTTGAAAAATTACTTTGGCACTCTCCATTATATTTTTCCGTGATTCTTCACTCATGTTAGTAAGACTGTTTGTTTCGTCAGGTACTGATTTTCTGAAAGGTTCTGAAAAATATTTCTGTAATATTTCAACACACGCACGCTTTGTTACAATGATAGTATTTTTACTGAACACCGCTTCTGCTATGGTTTTTATAATATTCTTTTTGTTTTGATGTATTGTATCGCATACTAATATTAAAACTGTATCCTTATGTGTATTTCTTAACTCTTCCCGTAGTACATTACAGTCTTTTGGAGGTAGGTTTATAATATATTCGAGGTCTAATATAATATGGCTTATATTCTTTAAATGCTGAATGACTTTCACGACAGTCAGTACAGTGTTTTCTGTAGTAATAACAGTTTTCAACTGCTGATCCTGCAAGTTCAAGGAGTTTACTGCGTTTTCAGTAAATGTACAATTCATTTGGTTTATTTTAATTTTATACATAAAGTTAACGACGCTTACCAGTTGGTCTTTAATAATATTTTTTGCCTTTTGGAATAAGTCGCTTTTTCGTGTAAGATACGGCGCTTGTTCTGGTTGAATCCACCATTTCTGTACTTCATCATGAAATTTCGCAAATATTGCGTCAGTTTTAGCCTGAAAGTAGTTTGGTTCATTAAGCTGGTTCTCTTCTATTTCATTTTTCAAAATGGTCTCTACACCTTCTTCATCAGCCTGGGAAGAGAAACTTACGAGTTTGTTCAAAAAATCTCTCGCTTTATCCTCATTGTCACTACATTCCAATAAAAGTTTAGGAAATTTGTTCGAATTAAATAAAAATTTATATTCACACAAATCCGGAATCTTATTTTCTGGGTTGTCTTTATTAAGTGATTCGATTTTTTCATTTAATCTTTCATATAACTGTTTAGCAAAAACTCCTAAAGACTCTGTATTGTTTGTTATCTTCATCAGTTTGGTGTTATAATCATCAAGTACAAAAATATTTCCAATACCACCAGTTATACCTCCATTAAGCTGCAGGAATCCATCATCTAAAGATTCATCGATAGTTATTATTTTACTGGATTTACATTTAACTAATAAATCAGTGAGTTTCGATGCCAGATAATTTATTCTTCTTTTCTTTTTGGGTTCACTACCGCTTAGTGTTATGTCTTTATTACCAAAGCTATACGGGACTCTTTGTTTAAATTCTGGTGATAATAATATTTCTTTTGCAGCAAGTTCTACTGCTTTACTAACAGTCCATGGAGAAACATCTGGTAGTTTCATATCAAGTTTTAAATCTTTTATAGATTTTTTATTAAATTCTAGCTGACCATGATCATTGTTATATGTTATAACGGTTTCTATCAGCTTGCTGAGTTTGAAAGCATTACTAGGTTCATTTAAAAAATCAGACAGAAAATGCTTAATGTCATCGGGTTCTATTTTTCTGTTCTTTAATATCTCTTTAAGAAGGGTATTTTTAAAGAGAATAAGATATTCGTCATGGGTATCAAAGAAATCGTGACGAAATGTTACTAGTCGATATCCATCAGGTTGAAGTTCTGAAACATTCAGTACTTTCTCCGCCAAAATGACGTGATAGCTTCGTACTAATTCGTCAATGAGCATCATTTGAAAATTACTGTCATTGTTTATAAATTTTGCCATTCTTTCGGCCAGGGAGGTCATTTGTTCATTCATTGCTACTTTACAAAGTGATTTTACATCTTTGTCTCGCTTGTCCGGTTGATTAACTGTACCGTCTGTACCAATTAAATCGTTCAAAACAGAGCAAAATTTACTTTCTAATTTCAAGTCATCACTAAATTCATCTTTTGCAGTCGTGTAAAAAACGAACAAACATTCTACCTCATCATATGAACCCTTAAAAAACAAATCTTTACTCTGATTAAAACACTGCCTAATTTTTAGGTAACTTTTAAAATATATTTCTAAATCCATTTTAAGTATTTGATTCTTATTATCCCTGTGTTTAGCTTGTATGAAGACCGCGATCGGTTTTTCGAATCCATCCACTTCAGCTGTAAAACAAATGTCATCGAAAGCCCCTATGTTGTTGATATTTGAAGCTAATTTAAATTCTTTAATTCTCTTGTCTTGAAGTGCTCTAAAATATAACAAGCTAATGAGTTTCGATTCATACAACTGTCCGGATATTCCTGAAGTGCCTGCACGTTTACTATACAAGGCACACATCTTCGTTCTTCTTGCGGTACTTCTTTGGGCACATACAATGGTGAGGCAGAAGGTACTCACGTTCACACAGGGCACTCAGCAGTGCAAAGCTTAGAAAATGCAGCGGATTACCCTTGTTTACCTGCAAACAAACAAAAAACAATGTTATTTTGTACCGAAGTATTAACTTTAACAATAATCGTTGCGGAAAGGCTAGCCTATCGGGGTTCTTTTGCATACGAACTGTTATTGCTATAAGCCTTTTATACAACCGGAAGAATAGGCGTACTAATATTACAATAGAAATGTTAGGTTAGCAAGTTGTTTTTTACGGAAACTCTGTATGGAACGAGAGGAAATTACGATGTAAATAAATAATAACAATAATCATTTGTTTAGGTAAGTAATTTACACAACTACTGAAAGCGCTGGCAAAAGATAGTAAGTATATTCGTTTTAAATGTAAAAGAACGAAAGTCAAGGGTCAAAGTATTACGAGAAATGAAATAGAAGACAATTTTATTTAATGATACAGTTCAAGGATTGTATTCGAAGCAACTTTTCATGCATAATGGAACATTATCCCTTATTTTTCAAAAGGGGCCGGGTTTTCTGTAAATGTATCAGACAATGATATGGAACATTTATAACCGATTTCCTTCACGTCGGCTCCAATTAGGATCGACTGTATATTAAAAGTAAATGTACTTATTATTTTTATTCGTAACGACTTTAGAGGGAAAAGAAACATTCAGTTCGTAAATCGTGATTGTGAATACGATTTGTACGTCTAATGTCTTAAACATTTTGAATTTGCGCCAAGATTCAACTTTTTTTGAGGAGTGAATCCATCAAATACCTAGTTACTCATCACTTCTCCTGTTCTGAATTAAGCGAGAGCATTAGACTTTTACTAGTTATACCTATTTTATTCTTTCAGTTGCCCTTTGCGTTCCAGATTCACTTTAACTCTTTTGAACATTCCCACAACCATCAAGACGTAATGCTGCGTTCATTTTTTAAATCTTCGAATCTATATCTCGTAATTGAATCTCAAAACAGTCAGGCCTACCGCCCACGGTTGCGTAGCGTCATAGACGCGTATTCATAACGAATACTCTTGGTGTACACCTGCGTGTAGCTTGCATACAAAATTACAAATCTATAAGGGTTCCGTTTTTTGCCATTTGGCTACGGAACCCTAAAAATTTAGTCGACGAAGTGACAGAGTCGTGTCGTCGTGTCATTACCGCTTCGTCGGTACAGTTTCTTATATTTTTTATATTTGTTAATCAGTTGACTGATTAAGCTGAAATGTTCCATAAATATTTGATTTGGGTGACAATGCACGGTTAGTAAGTCAAACGTCTAATTTATTGACCGGATTATATCACTGTTAGGTACAGTTAAACGCCCCTTTTCAATAACCTACCGCAGTTCATAGATAGATAGCTATCTCCGATAAACAGTAAGATTCTATCTATCAATCCACAACTTTTGGTAGGAAATGCTATCTGTCGGTAGGTTGTAGGAAAGCAAGTAAGGGTAAAAGGATAGACTTTTTTATCTTTAGTAGCTGCAACTGTAGATAGATAGTTTATTGAAAACAGGCGAAAGTCACTTTTTGTGTAGACAAGTAATAGTATCAATTACACAAAGCAGTAAGTAACCACAGACACGGATGAAGCCGCAGGGCACAGACGGTTAATAATATATTTTGTAAACAATCATTATCTGCTGGTTTGTTCATTTGCCAAAGTTTTCGGTTTATTCTTCTTTCGTCTCACTGAGTTCTGTCCCACATAAAAAAATCTTGGTTTGTCCCAACCTACCTACTTATATGTTTCGTTTATCCCAAACTATTATTTTAATTATTTTATTCTCGATTTGAACCTATTCATATTCCTTATCTGCACCATATTTTATTGTATAGGCTAAATTTACTTTTTTGTAGGGGAGAGGTGGCATGAAAGGGACGCGTATTGAAAGGGACAAGTCGAATAACTTGTAAAATAAGAAACATCTCGAAACGAGAATATTGCTATTCTGTGGCAATCCCGAAGCCCAACCAATCGTACCTAACGTCCCACTCCTATTATTTCAAACATGGGGACGGCGAGCAAGTGTTCGTAATCGTAAACAAAAGTAAATTTTCGTTATTCTTTAAAAATGCTTTGTAAAATGTTGTAGATGGATAAACATTCTTTTACCAGTGTTTTCGATCGACTTAGTTAACGACAGATACGAGAACAAAAATTCAGTAAACTTTTATTCATTGGTAGGTTTTAAGTTAATTTTTATTAATTTTGTGTCATATTTATGAAAGGGACACAAAAAATGGTTATGAATGGGACGTCCCTTTCATAACTGTCCCTTTCATAAACAGTACATTAATTAGTTAATTTGTGCACAATCTCTGAAACATCTAGAATCTGGCTAACGAATGATTGGTTTTATGCTTTTCTTATTATCATGTTGTGCAATAAAAAGTATTTTATCTATTTGTTTTTCTTTTTTGTTGATTATATGGTAATATGTTTGTTATTATTATTTTTGCAGTTAAAATTTACCAAAAACACTTGTAGAAGCACACAAAATTGAAAAAGCTATGAATGAAACTGTATATAATGCATTATTATTGTCTTAGTCTCTCTTATATATCTTAGTTGATGATTAAATGTAACCAAGAAACCAAATAAGTTAAGACAATTAGTAAAATTTATATAAAAAACGTATAAACACGTCATTTGTTTAAAAAAAACAATTATAATACGGTTAATTACTGTTTTATGTCAGTTTCTGTGTTTTCTACAAATATTTTTACTGAAAATTATTGGTTATTTTACTTTTTTGCTAGTTGTATTACTAGTAAAAATTTCACGATTAGTACCTAACTAGATTTATGTTAGGATAATCAAATAACCAAACTTTAAGATTGTTGATTGATTATAACTTAAAGAAATAGATATTAAAATATTACCAAACTAGTATTAATATATTATAAAGTGATTTTACATGGATATTATGTACTGTCCCTTTCATAAATGAAACCGTCCCTTTCAACACAGCTAATTTATGAAAGGGACAAAATCTACATTTTTTTAAATCGTTAAAATAAGTACCTAAGAAATAAGATATATTCATTATTCACTTTTATTTCTTTAGAAGATGAATGTAGGTTTCTCATTCAGGTTCAACCTATTCAAAATATTATATAGAGCATTCACTAGAGCCTCTAGAACAAAAATGTCCCTTTCATGCCACCTCTCCCCTACAATCAACAAAATACTTAGATCTGTCTTACCTTGCCTAAAAGTTGGAGAAAAATGCCCATGTCAATTTTCAAAAATAAGCTGAGATTTTTTTAATTAATAAAGCATAAATTACACTATTTTTAATTATTTGGATGAAAAGGACTTTTCTATTCCCACCTCAAATATCTATGGTTAAAAATACAATTTTATAATGTTTACATAGTTAATTATAGTGGACATAGTTATTTTCATTTATTTTAGACTTTAAAGTCTTGACATCAATTATTATTGTTTCTTTCTTACGTATTTTCTAATGAATTTAAAATGAAGTGACATGAAATGATTATAATGTTACTATTTGACTGCATAATAATGAATAGATACTGGACATAATTTAATTTATTTTTGACCATAATATACCTACTTTAAATCTTGACATAAATTATTAATGAAATGATTATGAATGTTAATCCAATTAAATGAAATTATTAATAACTTACACAATTTGTACGCCGCTATTGGCAAAACATGGACGCTCACAAAATATTATCTCAATACCTTGCATGTCTGCCTTATCAGTTTATGTACACGCATGTTTTACAAATACCTAAAGGATCTTTCTTTCTTTCTTTCTTTACCATTTTATTATTAGGTACTATAGCTTGTACCAGCAGCTTCGCCCATCACACGGGCAAAGCGAATGGCAAATGTTTGCCTATATCTCACAGTAATAAAATACTATTCTAGAGGACAAAAAATGTAAAAAACGCCGGCCAAGAGCGGGTCGGGCCACGTTCAGTGTAGGGTTCCGTAGTTTCCCGTCCGTCACAATAAGTATCCCCAACTTTTCAAAAACTGTTCGTCCCATCAAGTTCAAAATAATTTTCCTAGAAAGTCTTTATAAAGCTCTACTTTCCAGATTTTTTTCATATTTTCTAAACTTATGGTTCAAAAGTAAGAGGGGAGGACACATTGTTTTTTACTTTTGGAGCGATTATTTCCGAAATTATTGATTTTATCAAAAAATGATTGTAGTAAACCCCTATTCATTTTTGAATACCTATCCAACAATATAATCACACGTTAGAGTTGAAATAAAAAAAAAGCTGAATACTTGATGCACAATTTTTGTGAGCTAACAATAAGTATAAAATTATCCTTTAGCCTCGAATCAACTTATGAATATAGTACATTAAGTATTTACTTAATATAATGGGTACGCAAAGAACGCCACGTAACTCACAGGATCTGATTAGTCAACCAGTGAATCAGATTTAAATGAAGTGGTCATAATAAAGTCACCTACTAAAGTAGCTAAGCGTAAGAAAAAAAGAACACAACGTATGCTTGCCAAAAGTACGGGAGAAAACTTTCATACATCTCAAATTATCGTCGAGATGAATTGAAAAATATAATGATATGCATATACCTAAGAGCAAAACAAAGACATAGAGAAAATTAACTTGGACATCGAGAACTCTGTCACACATCTTTCGATCAATGTTAAAGTGGACGAAGATAAAATAGATCAACTCGAATATGACCGATAACAAACATATTAATATTCACATTTAAATAATTTTTACGTAATGTACTACTCACCTCTTAAGATAATTCTAACACTGCTGAATAATAGCAGGCTAGGTATTAATTTTTTACTGCACATGACTGTTTTAATTTAGACTCTATTTGCAAAATGTTTCGTATATTACAACACTGTTGACGTTAATTATTAAAATTGAAACTAATCTTTCGTTTTAAATTTCAAATCTTAAATTAAAAATATCGAAATAAATACGGGGCAACACGTCCTCAACAAAAGTTGCACGACAAATAAACGTAGAATTGGTACAACTAAAGTAAGGATTTTAGTATTTTGTGCAGGAATTTGACACAGCTTCAAATATTATTACCTATATAAATTACCTGTTATTACTGTTTGCGTATATACTTGCGGTTTTCATAATTTAAACGTAAACACAAACAGGAAGGTGGTCACACTTTTAAGCTTAATATATTTATGGTCTATCGGTTTAGGTAATTAACTAAATGTAAACAATCTTGGCATGTCTTTTTATCTAAAAGTTGTCTAAAAATTGTAGGTATGTAAAACTCTTTGCAACTAGGTATTTACATGCCTTTTGACACGGCGACTGTCCCGCATCTTCTAACGGAGTTGAAACGCTTGGGTATAAAAGGTTTACAGCTGAAACTATCTCAACACTACCTTAGCGGTCGTAAATAATGTTTGAAGGCTCATTTTTACATTGGCACATTTTTCTGTTTCTTATAATGTTCCGCAAGGCTCAGTGCTAGGACCTACGCTCTTTTAAAAAATAAAAATATTTTGAATAACAAATAGGTACTTAATGAATTTTTTTTCATTTCGATTTTTATAAACTATTTGTGCTAAGATTCTAGTATAGATACCTATTTGTCCAAGGAGTCCTCAAATCGTTGATTTTTCAAAAACCCCCTTTTCAAAAACTGTTCGTCCTAGTGATGTGCCTGGCAGCAATATTGCCACTGCCGGCAATAATTCCCAATGTTGCCACTGCCGGTAAAATACCAGTATTGCCAGCAACATTGGCGAAGAAGGCGACAAGGTGAAGGCGAACCTACACCATAAAAGGACACCTTGTACAAAATTTTACGTTGCATAACCCGGTAGCTTCAACTGTGTGTGAGTTAGTTTCTTGTATTAACTGCCCGTAACCTGCTTTTTTTTACATAACGAAAATTGAGAACCAGTTGCAGTGTTACCTACCGAGTTTTATGGCATATTTAATTTTTTAACTAGCTTGCGAACAAAGTCGCGGGACTTTGTTCGCGTGGAATTGTTACTTTGGGGTAACGCTATCTTTAACTTAGGCTTTGCATATTATACGCGCAGTACTCGATCATTCCTCCTCTCCGCCTAGATCGCGAAGAATTACTAAACGATTTCCCATAATGAAAAAGGCACATTATGTATTTTATTTTTCTATTGTTCCATAGTTTCATGACGAAACACGGGTTAGTCCATAGTTCCACGCGCGCCTCAAAGAGATATCGGCAGACTATAGGGACCCAGCAGGATCGAAGCCTACTAAGGCCCTGGGTTGAACAAGAGAGTTCCCAGGAACCCTGGAACGAAAGCAAAAAAGGAACAAAAGTGGGTTTAGTTAGTAAAGATAGAAGTAAATAGAAGTAAACTATTCACCCTTGACTTTAAGTCACCCCTAGGACGCATTCACTGCTGAATTATTAGCGAACTTTTTGCAAGTGCTAAGAAAACTCGTATTTCGTGTGGTGCTACAAACGCACATATGCGTTTGAAAAAAGTTCACTCAGTGCGGCTGGCCGCATTAGTGCGTCGATCAACACTTTGCTCAAGTGCGGCTCGACGCTTATGTGCGTTTGAAAATTGACGAGTTTTATGACAGTCATAAAACAATTACGGTACACGTAAAGGGTGTTTCACACAATACTGATTCTTGTTACACGTTTTCTTACGATATACTCGGCTATAACGTAACTTCATTTAGCAAGCGTTATCTGTTATTTTTTCATGTTTGAACTTGCTTTTCGTTGCCAACGTATTAGATTTAACGAAGCAAATGAATGAATGAAATTAACTACTCAGTATTGCCATTTAGTAGTACTTATACAATTTTATGAATAATTGTCTAACTAGTAGAATAATATCACAAGCCAAGGTTAAATCAGAGGTCTAGAGAACAAGCAGTGGTCAAATTATAAAAAGCAAGAGAAATGGAGAGAATATCTGTTCAGCACAGAAGCATAACAGAAGTAACATAATAACTCTTAATTTTTATTACAAAACATTGTTCAAAACAGTCGACATAGTTCAAAGAAATTTTTAAATAAAGGGGCTTGACCGCAGCCGAAACTCTTTTGTTTAGATAGTCTTTTATGTTACCGACGCCGCATTTGTTATCACTGTTATCAGTATCTCAAAATAGTGCAATATCTAGTACAATAGTGCATAAATCTATTATGTATAGTTAAAATATGAGTCCTAGACAAAAGGGGGTCGGAATATTTTTATTATCAATTAATTTTACATTACCCATAAAAAGTTCGCTCAAAAAAAATTCTGGTTCGTCTAGGTGCCGATCCAGCGGTAGCTCAAAACGGATAATGCACTTAGCAGCAACTGCAATTGTAGCTAATATGCAGTTAAAATGTAGCCCATATGTTTAGTCTGAACAAATAAATAGAGAATAACGTATTGTACATACTTAAAACTGATACTTCCTTGGTTTATTTGAAACGAATGATTTTTAACAATAAAATAGAATGTATGCTCCAACGACTTTAGCCTGCCAAAAAAACAAAAAAAAAATAAGTCAATGATTGTCATAACTAGTCTATATAGCGTCTAGGGGCTCCTTGTTGTTCTCCTCATCGCTGCCACTGTGGCGAAGTTGTCAACAGCCTCGGACACCACGGTCTATCATGCAGCCGAAGTGCGGGTCGCATAGCACGGCACGCGAATATCAACGACATAATCAGACGCGCTCTTGTCACCGTCGGCGTTCCAGCTGTATTAGAACAATGGCAATGCTGCCAGTCTTTTGGGCACTTTACCAGTCGACAGCGATGTCGAGGAGTTTTTTGACGCCATATTTTAGTTTGTTTTAAGTTAGTTTTAATTAGTTTAGAGTTACTTTTTATTATACTGTAAATACCTTGTACCTATTGTCGTAACAAAATAAAGATCCCATAAGTCTATATAGCTCTATCTGATCTGTGGTCAAAAATTTAAAAATTTCGAGCGCATCGGGAGAAAGTTTTCTGCTGCATAGGTTTTTACCTATTATAAAATAATCATGTAAGTAATATTAATTTTACCTAATTTTTATGAATTAAGTATTCGTAAAAAAGATCGTTAAGTATTCGTATTAAAGTTTGTGTCAGATAATATCTATTAAGCATTATTTTTTTATAAACTAAGTATTTTTTGTCTACTTTGAGATAGGTAATCTAAACTTCCATAAAAATTGCTGGTTTTTGTAATGATTGCCAACGAGTTTTTAGTTATTTTATCAAATAAATAGGTTGTTATTTTCATATTAATCATTTTTTGTATCTTAATTGTGGATGTGGAGGAATGATGAAGATAATATGCCCAGCGATTGGGTCCCTTCGGAGGAATTACCTCTGGTGGTCAACGAAGAAACGAGCATGTTGTGATTATTGCGGGCTGCCAAGCGCACCGCGTTGGATGACGAGAAACTGTCACCAAAGAGGCGGTGCATTCGGCAGGAGCCGCAGCAAGCCGACGGACCGGCACAGGAGTCCCGACCCACACCCAAGGGCAAAGGCGTGGGTAAAAAAACTAAAATAAAATAGAATTTAGCTACTTTTTTTGATTTTATTTACAATACCTACCAACATAAATTATCATGTTTCACTATTCAGTGTCAAGGAACATAGCTATTTGGCAATAATACTCCCTACCTACTTATGGCACGACTGTGAAATTTGCTTTACCGATATATATTAGACGGACGGACGACGGACGACGCTAGACGGACCGAGAACGCCTGGAAGAGCTATTGGTCGATGAAACATCTCATGAAAGGAACACTTCCACTTTCCCTTAAAAGAAAACTCATGGACATGTGCGTCCTTCCCACCCTCACCTACGGAGCGCAAACGTGGTCATTAACTAAAAGTCAAAAGTCCGCACTTGGGGTCTGTCAGCGAGCAATGGAACGAAGTATCCTCGGGGTCAGAAGAACAGATCGCATAAGGAACAGTTTACTTCGCTCCAAAACACAAATCGCAGACGTATGTTACTCAGCCGCTAAGTTAAAATGGGACTGGGCAGGCCACATCTGCCGCATGTCGCAACAAAATTGGACTAAAGCGACAACCGACTGGACTCCGAACAGCAGGAGCCGGCGACGCGGCAGGCCCAGAAGGAGATGGCGTGACGACTTGGACTCCTTCCTGGAGGATTGGTCAGCAGTGGCTCAAGATCGAAAAGAATGGAAAAATGGAAGGGAGGCCTTTGCCCTGCAGTGGGACACGACGGGCTCATAATAATAATAATAATATATATTAGCTTGCCACAATTCCGATAGGTAATGTCTCGGATAGGTAGTAAGAGTGATCGCAATTATTGTTTCAAAAAATAGAAAAAACATGTTGGTACTTCTGGCTCGGGCGGCGGACAGGAAAAAAAACTAATAGTAATTTTATAAAAAAATGTATTTATAGTTCATTATAATTTGGGAAGCTCTAGACGAGTTCGATTAACAAAAATTGTAATTATAGTTCTTGTCAAACTTCTTCGTCATTCATGCTAGTAGCAGAATGACCAAGAAGCTTGACAAGACCTATAATTACAACTTAGGAACTCGAATAGAGCTCCCCAAGGCCGCGAGGACGGCGGGCCTCCCCGGCCGCAACGGCCCTGCGCCAGTTGTCCTGCAGCTGCAGCACCTCGTCGCGCTGCAGCCGCCGCCGCTCCTGCTGGCGCGCCCGCCGTGCGAGGCGCTCGTTGGACCTCTGCTGGGCCAACAGCGCCTGCCGCAGCAGGGCGCGCAAACGGCGCTCCTCGGCTGTTGTTACAGAAACATCTACATCATAATAATATGGCCTGATTAAAAAAAAAATAGTAACATCGTTTTTAGGGGTCCGTACCCCGAAAGGAAAAAACAAAACCTTTATAGAATCACTTAGTTGTCCGTCCATCTGTCTGTCAAGACCCTTTATCCTGAGAACGCGTGGGGTATCGAGTTCAAATTAAAACCGTGTACCAGAAAACTGAGAATTTTACTACTATTGAGATAGGTACTATAGTAGGTATATACGGAACCCTCAGGGCGCGTGTCCGACTCGCACTTGCTCAGTTTTTCTTATTTTGTTTAGATGGAAGGTTATATGTAAAACACTGGCAATTTTTAGGACTCTGTTACTAACATCATAAATAACAACTTTTGTTCTATAACTTAGTTCATCAGATTTACATTGATACGAAGTCTACACAAAGCAAGCGATAGTACAAATTCATCGTTGACTGACGTGCACTGTTGAACATAGGCCTCCCCCAAGTCCCGCCATAATGCCCGGTCCTGTGCGTCTCACATCCATCGGATTCCCGCGACCTTCACCAGGTCATCGGTCCAACATTAGGTTATTATAATGTCAAATCTGCTCATACCGTGATCAGAAAAAGTACCTAACAAAAGGGAATCCGGAAATCTTATTGGGAAGGATATTTATACGCATTATTTTGCTACATGACCTAACCATAAAAAAAGTCCTACTTACTCTTCGTCCAGCGTGGACGATGATTGGGTTAGCGGCGTGGTGCTACGCGGCGTCGTGCTGCCGCCGCCACTGCCACTGCAGCATTCGATAATCCTAAAAAGAAAGGGATATTCAAACCATGCAAAAACTTAGTAGATTACATGCAGATACATTCACAACAAAATAATTTAACCGACACAAACAAGCTTTTTCATTAGTATGCCCAAAGCCCAAAACATTCCACATTTGGTGCCACACCATGTTAGTAAGTACTTATAACACTTCGTCGTAATACAGCAGTAATATTGTAGCCATCATACCGCCGCGAAGTCGCAATACAGCAGTAATTTGGTTGCAATCATCATCATACCGCCGCGGAGCCGTAATCCTTGATCATCATACGTAAGGATGGATAAGTCTGTACCTACATAAAACAAGAATCACTTGAATCTACCTGAACTAAACGTAAATAAAACCTTGAATTGCGGTTTATAATTCAATGTAACTTGCTGAACGTTTACGGTTCCAAAGTTTGGTAGGTACCTATTTATTGCAATGCCGTATTATTCTTCTCTGTTCTGCAAAAAACAATAAACATGTTAATTCAACAATAAAACAACAGTAGTAGTCGCTCTAAATTGAAAAATTGAAGAAATGTAGAAAGTATACTTACATTTAAAAAAGTTCTGCACTGCACGACACCAAAGTTTGCAACAGGCACAGAGTTATTTTACAAAGTTTAGATTGTACCTACCAACATCAGTAGGTAAAAATAATCAAGATTTGGTGTACGTTTCTACACTTTTAATTCTATATAATACATTTATTACAATACAGATGGACTAGTAATTTGTATATTTTATAGATTATTTTATTTATTGGAAAAATATTATAATTATATCGATATAATAAGTAAAACGTTACACACATAGACGTCGTTCTATCGAAATTGCAGTGTGCCAATATTTAGAAAATAACGCATCCGGAAAGTTGTTTTTTAAAAACTATATAAAATAAGATTTGCTTGGGAAGTCCACACAAAATATATATTAATACGGTTTACGACTATTTAAAAATGAGGTTTTAATTCATTCAGATATTACATTAACGAAAAGAAAACTTTAAGTGCGTCAAATGTTTAATCCCATTCATAAGCTAAAAATGTTACTATTGCATAAATGTAAACACTGATAATCCTAACATTATTATGCTATAAGTAATTGTTTTGAAAAAAAAACAGACTTTATAGTGTTTTGTCAATAATTAAAGATTATTATGTACGTAAAAATAATATTTACAATAATTATCATCATGGGTTTTTGTTAGAAATACAAGTAAATCTTATTTCAAATAAACCTCGGTAGATGGCGTCTATATCAACTTGTACTTAACACGTACCTACCTACGTTTAGCGTTATGTATAAGTTGTTAGAAATTAAAAACCGAGACGTTTTTAGTATTTTGGCAATTTATTAACGATGATACATAAAAAAATAATGTCTATAATATCATCATTGCCGTATTAATATTATTGGCATAAGTTTCTGTTAGGAACGTCTTAGTTCAAATGAACCTCAGTAGATGGCGTCTATAACAACATACATTTAACACGTAGGTAGGTAACGTTACGCGATTTCTGTTTGATTTCGATTTCTGTTGTTACGAATACTTACCCAAAGACATGTACAACTATTCTTTTTAAACCAAATAATTAATGATTGGGTATTATATTACGCTCAAAGGAAAAGGCGTGAGTAAAAAACCAAAATAAATATGATTGTGGAATCATGTTCGTTTGTGGTAACGTACCATAACGTTGTATTAAGTACTTATTTCAATAATAAAAGAACAGGTAGCGTTCGAAACATTTGAAATAACATGTGTGTAGACACCCCTATGATCTTTATTTTACAATGTTTTTGATACAATAGAAATGAACAATGGACGCACAGGTGCGTCGCGCCGCACTCGAAGAAAGATAACAGTTCTATGGACGCGCATACGCGTCGTGTAGCACATGGTAGATTTGAAAAACGCGCATGCGCGTTGACCGCACTGAATGTGCTCTTGAAGATTGACCCGTGCGGCTGTTATTATCTAGCCACGATATAACAACTACCGGAATTTAAAACTTTTGGTATTTTGAATTTCGGTGTTTTGGACATCGGTATTTCAATCAATGGTATTATGAACTATAGGAACTTTGATACGTACCCCATAAAACAATAGTTGTTGTTTATGATGTAAGGTCAAAAGCCCTACAAGGTTGAAGTGTTTTACAAATAACCAACCAATAACATGTATGAAGTAAGATACTGAAGCTGTATACAATTAAGATACATGTATGTATCTTACTAGCTTCTGCCAGCAATTTCGCCCTTGTGAAAATAAATTTTTCCATTGAACTTTGAACCCCACTTTCCTCCCTTTAAGAAAAGAATTTTGGAAAATCCTTTCTTAGTGCACGCCTACGTTATAAATGGAAACATTGTGCAAAATTTCACGCTCCTTGTCCCAGTAGTTTTGGCTGTGTGTTGATATGTCACTCAGCCAGTTTCTCCTTTTATATATATTTACCCTGTTTTAGGGTTCCGTACCACAAAAGAAAAAATCGGAAGCCTTATTCGATTACTTTGTTGTCCGTCTGTCTGTCTGTCACGACGGAGCGCGTGAAGGTGTCAAGTTGAAATTAAAACTATATACACAAGTCTGCGGTCCCTTGAAACTGTGAAAAAATCAAACTTGTAAATTGACGCGAAATAAACATACGCCCGTTTATGTTACAAAAAACGTACATTTTGACACTACCAAAGGAATCAAAATTCATAGGGTACTTCCCGTTAACCTAGATTCTTGAAAGATGATGTCCAAAAAATGACCCAGAATCGACAGAAATGAACTGTGTACCAATGGATTGGCATTTAAATATAATATAATGTTGCCAAAGTGGCAACCCTGAAATCGTTGTAGTATAGGAACTAAGAGCAAAATAAAATGAGTAAAAAATTCTTTTATTTTTATGTTTTTTTTTATTTTTATTTGGCCCATAGATACTACAATCGTTATAGTACTGTGTGTATTATTGATAATTCTGTAGCTAAGGATTGCAAATAAAAAATACGAAGGTGATTTGATTCAACCTGCGGGATTTTTAGACTTAGTATGTTTGAACATAGAAAATAATTAATAAATAAAAGACTGTTACAATTAGAACAAAACCGCGGACATGTTTTTAGTTCGTGTATAGTTCCAAACTGTATTTTCTTTGATTATTTGGGCAATAAAGTTTTTATGATAATAATTGTTGATTTTTTTTTATCCAAAGCAACATAATTACCAATAACACACAATACGTTGATTGTAGTATCTATGAGCGAACAAAAATAAGTATAAAAGTTAGAGTATTTCTTTTGCTTGTACATTCATGTGTAACACAAGTTATTGTGGGTTAGAATGTCGTTGTTGTTATAGGAAATATCATTAGAACTTATCACAATAAGACTTACATTATGAAAATAAATGATTAACAACGATATTCTCACCCACAACATGGCTCTTAGCTCCTATACTATACCAATTATTTTTATATTTGCAATCTTTAGCCACAGAATTACCAATAAGACACACAGTACTGTTACGATTTTAGTATCTATTGGCCAAAAGAAAAAAATATACAAAAAACAGAGTGTTTGTTATGTTGTGATTTAATATGATGTGGTTATTATGTTGCTGTTGCTTGTGAAATGTGTTGATGATAATTATCACAAGTGATACAACATTAAAACAATGTCATATTAAGCCACAACATGACGTAAACTTATTTTATTATTGTTTTAAACGATTTTTTTTCTTATTTTATTTTGCTCCTAGCTCCTATACTATAACGATTTCAGGGTTGCCCCCTTGGTAACATTATATTATATTTCAATGTCAATCCACTGGTATACATTTTATTCCTGTCGATTCTGGGTTTTTGGTCCATACATTTATGGACATGTCCTTTGGCACGAAGCAAGGTATTATAACACAAATATAGGCAAAAGCCTGAAAACTGAAAATTTGTAGTTACGTTACAAGACAAAAAAAAATGAAAAACCTTCAAGACTCGATTCGAGGATTAAACTGTTTTCATAGGTAAGTTGGTACGGAACCCTCAGTGCGCAAGTCCGACTCGCACTTGCCCGGTTTTTCTGTACCTAAGCCAGCTAATGAGTGAAATTCCCCGCCGGAGTCTATATTTCCTGATAGCTATAACCTGGAAGTATTTAAGTCCAGAGTTAATAAGTTACTTCTATGCAAGCCTGCTCCATCGTCGGTCCCATCATCTTTAACCATCAGGTGAGAATAGAAACATGAGACTATCCATAAATTAAAAAAAAACAAAACCGGTTACTTGTTTTTTTTTAAAAGGTTAAAGTAAGGAACAAAAGGGTTCTGAACATTTTGAAACAAATTCTTTATAACTGCCCTTGTTATTAAAGGAGTTCGGATTCAGAAGATAAAGTTTCCTTAAGATTTAAACCCAAAGATGATCCGTGTTTTACAAAAAGGTTTCAAGGATGTTCTGAATTAAAAGATTAGGTGATTCAATTTGTTATTTTATTTAATGAACAGACTTGTGTTTTGTTCAGAAAAGTTGGTATTTATTGAACGACTATGGATTCAGATTTAGATGTTCGACTGTCGGATTACGTTCTAGTTAAATTACCATAATTATCCTGGAATATGAGATTTTGTTTATCCCGGAAATACATTACGATATTTGTCTACCATCATGCGGGTCTAGCCACTAACAGCACCTGGTTAATCAAATACATTATTATTTTCTTAAAAAAAGTAGTCGTTTCAAACTGATAGTTGTGGTTTCTTTCGGCTTTTGTTTGCGGACCTTACCTACCTTTCTACCTTTTACAAGATTCAAACCCGGCCTATTAATCCTCACCACTGCAAACTCTTGACGTTCTGAATCAACAGTAGTGACTACCGAGGTATTCCTCGAAGCGCACCTGTTTTGAAGCGCACCAATGAAGCGCACCATTTTTATTCTTCGAAGCGCACCATTTTGTTGCGCTTCGGATAGCAATTACAAATATTCAAATTTTATTCCTCTAAGCGCACCCACGTTTAAAAATAGGGAAGTTGCTTAACCAAAAGTACGTGAAATTCGAAAGTAACTCATAGGTGCGCTTCGGGAAAATAAAATTTAATATTTTTAATTGCTATCGGGAGCGCACTAAAATGGTGCGCTTCGAAGAATAAAAATGGTGCGCTTCATTGGTGCGCTTCGAGGAATACCTCTGACTACCTACCATACAATCTTTGAGTCCGGAGAAACGACATTAAGTCGTTGCTATATACACGGATACCCGTTTTTCAGTTCCAATAAGTACTTGTAAGCTTATCAAATTTAGCTTTGCCGCTAAGCCGGATTGTTCGAAAGTTTGACCATGACCATGGAACACAAAGGGAAACTGAAAGAAACACAGGTGGGTTTTAGTTAGTAAAAGTGTCGCTTCCTATTGCTCTACTTAGAGAAGGAGCGGTTGTTTATTTATTTATTTTATTTAGCACTACATACACACAAGAGTACAGAGGCGGACTTAATGCCTTGAGGCATTCTCTACCAGTCAACCTTTGGGTGATGCAGAGACAAATTGATCCGTTTTTGTTTTTATTTGTTTATTTATTATACACTTCATTGTACACCTTTACATAATGTTTTATTTAATGACTTGCCAAAAAGGAAAACACTAAATACTGACAATTTAAATTTTAAGGCGCTTAAGAATGAGACTGTTGGCGTTGTTTGTGGCGTTGTTTGTGTTGTTGTTTGGCGACCACCACAAATACACCTGGAACTCACCCGATGGAGTCACAAAGAACCAAATTGACCATCTTGCCATTAGTTCTAAATGGCGTTCTTCACTGCTCGACGTTCGCAACCGTAGGGGCGCCGATATAGATAGCGACCATCATCTGGTGGTTGCTGAAGTTCGGCTTAAGGTTGCAGTAGCCCGTGCAACTGGAGGACCTGGCAGGTTGGGAAGGAGGTTTGACGTGAACAAACTGTCTGACTTGGACACCCGTAGGGCTTTTCGTCTTGAGCTGCGAAATCGATTCTCCGGACTCGAAGAAGTTGCGGATTCACTGGATGAGGAGTGGAATCGCATTAAAATGGCCTACACAGAGACCAGCTCCGTCATTCTAGGGCACAAATCGTCACACTCTCGCGAGGACTGGATGTCTCAACACACCTGGAGTCTTATCGAGGACAGAAGGAATCTGCACCTAAAGCTTCTTGAGACCCGTAATGTTGACGAGCGAGCCCGCCTCATTTTACAGTATCGTCGAATACGCAAGGCTATTTATCGGAGCACGCGTGCGGATAGAAGGCGGTGGGCCGATGACTTAGCTGATCATGCTCAACACGCTGCGAACACCGGCAACCTTAAGGAGCTGTATAGAAGCACAAAGACCTTGGTAGGAGACAACAGGCGCAAAAGAAAACCACTTAGATCCAAAGAGGGGCAGCTCATTGTGACGTCGGAAGAGCAACTTCTACGCTGGCACCAACACTTTGAGGAGGTTTTCCGATTGTCAGCGACTTCGACGCCTGAGGCACTGTTGGTTAGTTCTTCACCACCCCGGCTCCTCGATATCAATTCGGAACCACCGTCAGAATCGGAGGTAGCTGAAGCAGTCCTCTCTTTGAAGACAGGGAAGGCTCCAGGATTCGACTTGATTACTGCGGAAATGCTGCAAGCCGACTTAACCTTCGCCGTCGACGTACTGACGCCTTTAATTGAAAAGATCTGGACTGCTGAAGAACTCCCGGACGACTGGAACAAAGGGCTCGTAATTACCGTGCCTAAAAAAGGTGATCTAAGTCAGTGCGATAACTGGAGAGGCATTGCACTGCTGTCAATTCCCTCTAAGGTTTTCTGCAGGATAATCTTGGATAGGCTATCGAGGGCCCTGGAACCCTTACTACGCAGGGAGCAGGCTGGTTTCCGTTTGAGTCGTTCTTGCACGGATCAAATTAACACTCTACGTATAATTCTTGAACAGGCATCAGAATGGCAAAGGGAGATATATCTCACTTTTGTGGACTTTGAAAAAGCCTTCGATACGTTGAAGTGGTCCAGCATTTGGTCTCGCCTGCTGGAAATGGGAGTGCCACCAAAATTGGTCCGCTTATTACAGAGCATATATCGGAAATATTCCTGCAGAGTGGTTCACGACGGTCTCATCTCGGAGGACATCGCAGTGCACGCGGGTGTTCGTCAGGGTTGCCTCCTGTCGCCTCTTCTCTTTATAGTCGTTCTTGACGGAATTTTGCTTCGCATCTTCAATGAGAGGCGCCGCGGGATAGAATGGGGATTGTCCAGCGTTTTAGAAGACTTGGACTACGCCGATGACCTATGCCTGCTAAGTCATGCGCACGCCGACATGCAAGCAAAATTGAACGACCTGCGTCAGGAGGCAGCGAAAACTGGGCTTAAAATTAACTCGCGGAAGACCCAGGAAATGCGTACAGGGGTGATTAATGCTGCGCCGCTGCTAATCGGCACTGAGGCAGTGGAACGCGTCCAGAAATTCACGTACCTCGGAAGCGTCGTGGCGGAAACTGGTGGAACTGAAGAAGACGTCGCTTCTAGAATCGCCAAAGCCCGCGGTACCTTTGCACAGCTGAGACCGGTTTGGCAATCACGGAAATTGACTCGAAGAGTTAAGCTAAAAATCTTCAGGTCAAACGTCAAATCCGTGCTGCTTTACGGGTGCGAAACGTGGAAGGTGACAAAGGAGATCTCACGACAAATCCAGGTTTTCGTGAATCGATGCCTTCGCCGTATCCTCGGAATTTACTGGCCCGAGACCATCTCTAACGTAGAGCTGTTGGAGAAATGCCGCGAAAGCCCGATCGACCACCAGATCAAGCGTCGCAAGTGGAGTTGGATTGGTCACACGCTTAGGAGGGATTCCAATCATATACCTAAACAGGCACTGGACTGGAATCCCCAAGGGAAACGGAAGCGTGGCCGTCCTCGGCAGACCTGGCGACGCACCGTTTTGGCTGAAGCGAAAGACATCGGACTGACGTGGAGCGAGGTTAAGCATAAAGCGCAAGACCGCTCGCGTTGGGTGACTACTGTGGACGCCCTCTGCCCCAGCTAGGGGATATAGGACCTTAAGTATACCAACATTTACAATTATTATATTTTAGGGGAAATATCCGAGCTTGCTTTTCTTCTCTCTCTTGTTTTTTTCAACCTTGTGAAATTAATCAGAATTAAACAACGAATACTAACGTAAGGGTGGATACTCGCCCTCTAACAGCCGAAACCAATAACCTATCTATCACATAATAATATAAGCCTTTATTACTGTTTTACATCATTTACATTATTAAATATATTTTTGTTGCTGACGATCGGTTTTCAGTAACAGCTTGTCCTCCGACAAAGGCCTCCTCCAAAGATTTCCACCTATCTCTATCTCTTGCGATTCTGATCCATTCTGGACCGGCAAATTTTTTGATGTCATCTTCCCAACGTTTTATTTGTCTACCTTTACTTCTTTTGCCATCCCTGAGGTACCACTCTGTAATTATTTTAGTCCATTTCTCATTTTTCTCTCTCAGCATATGACCTGTCCATTTCCATTTAAGTGTTTTACATACTTTGCTCACATCTTTAAATTTTGTTTCATTTTTTATTTTGGTTAGTTTTATTTTATCTTTTCTTTTTACTCCAAGTACACTTCTCTCTATTCCATTTTGACATACGGTTATTTTGTTGGATAGTTTCTCCGTCAATGACCATGTTTGACAGCCATATGTTAAACATGGCAAAATGCACATGTTATAAACTTTCTTTTATCTTTATTTGGCATGTCTTTGTTTTTCATGATTTCGCTAAGAGACCAAAATCTTTTCCACGTGTTGGCAATTCTTCTGTCGATTTCTTTATGCATAGTATCTGTTGTGGCTATTAGTTGTCCAAGGTATATATACTCATCCACGTATTCTATTTTTTCCATGTTTACAATGATGTTGTATGTTTGGGAAGAATTAGTCATAATTTTAGTTTTTGTTGTGTTCATTGTAAGTCCTGCTTTTATGCTTTCCTCTGATAGTTCTTGTAGCATTTGTTCTAATATTTTTGAACATTCTGAAAAAAGAATTAGATCATCCGCGAAACGTAAGTGGTTTAGGTTTTCACCATTTATATTAAGTCCGTTTTTAATACAATCTAGGTTTTTAAATATCATCTCTAGGGCCGCCGAGAACAACTTAGGTGAGATTGCTCCCGATTGCGGATTTGCTCCCGTCACCAGCGATCGGAAACAAAAACTAAATAACAAGCAAAACAATAACATAACAGAAATCTATCACATATCGGAGATTAAAAACAAATGATACCATACAAAAATTTACATTTTTTCTGTTGTTTCATTTGTTTTTCAATCTCCGATGTGATAGATAGGTTATTGGTTTCGGGCGTAAGTTTCGACCTCTATGGTCCGGACTAGGCGTTTCGCTTCGTCGTTTATACCGCGTACATCGAGGGACTGGAATGCGGTTTTCCCGTCCGATTATAGTTTAGGTGTCTTCAAGGCTAGAGTGAATAGGCTCTTAATAAGCTACCTATCTCACCATCAACGATTGCATTACTGTTTACCATCAGATGGGATCGCAGTCAAGCACTAGTTTATAACAATAAAAAAAAGAATAAGTAACTTTTACAAACTCATCAACAATTTCACCTTTTGCTAATATTACTTAACTAACTTCTGAGTCCATTCAAATATCTAAGTACAGACACAATAAATTTAATTCAAGCAGCCCTTCGTCCCTTCATCTTGTAATAAATTCATCAAACTGAAAATTCAAAAGTTCTCAAGGAAATAATTTATCTTGACTAACTTTTCCAAGAATTCTCTTTATATTTTATTAGTTCTGACAGTGTGATGGTGGAAACACAATAATTATGAATAATTTATTTTTTTATATATAACATAAACTAGTGCTTGACTTCAATTCCACCTGATGGTAAGCAGTGATGCAATCGTTGATGGTGAGGCGTACTAGTTCATTAAGAGCCTATTCACCCGTATGTGTTTAGTCATTGTTAACATAAGAATATTTTCTTGTTAGTAGATTGATAAGGCTAAATTCCGTGTGCTTATGAAAGAGAAAAAAGTTTGTCCAAACATTTTGTAAGAACCTTAAATAATATTAGAATACTCAGTTATAATTAAAAGGATTTGTTTCCTCAATCTGGAGTGTCAAGCTTCGTATTTTGAGCAACATTTTGTTTTTTGAACCCAAAAAGTGACATCTACCTACTATTCATTTATTCTATTTACAAATGCATGAGTAGAACTTCCAAGCGATATTTTTTTATTTGATCGCTAAAATTATAGTAAAGGGTATATTGATGGTATAAGTAATTTTATGATATTTTTTAAACACAACTCCATACGGTTCCCTGTGCATAATGTGTTACTAGTATAAGGATATATTTTATCCTCCTCACACTTGTAACAACCCGTTAGCACTGTCTCATGAATGTAGTTGCATGGAACTGTGTGGTTATTCTGTTTTGAAAACAATATCTCCATATTACTTATATCGCCAAAAGTAAGGAATTACTTTACTATAAATTTGTGCAGACTTAGCCAAGTTGACAATCTCCAATGTTTACCGGTATTAAAACGTCTGTTCTCAACGTTAAGTCACATGGTCAGAACAAACAAATAGAAAAATTATAGCTTAATTCACATAGTTCATCGCTACATCTTATACTTTTATGGTATCAATGGTAGTAAGTTACAATTTTGACAAATGCTAACAAAATTACCAACTTATCATCTTTTTTAAACACTTATACGTTACTGCTTGTAGAAAGAAATTCTACACGAAACGGTTGTAACTTGGCTAGGCCTGTAGATCTTATTTTAGTACGCATAATTGTGTGTGTTGACTACACACAAAATACACATGATGATAATAAAGTAACTTAATTTAATACATAATCTGATTTCTGTTTTTATTTTATCTAAAATGATAACAGAATCTACATAAAACAATGTTTTATCGATAAATGTTTCAAAGACTCCCTCATAAACCTGAGTGTTCACGAAGCAATTTTTATACAAAAACAGCTTAATTATGTAACCTTTGTTTTCTGTTTCTGACTTGCAAATATTGTTCGTTTGACCTTTTGCCTGACAAACAAAATATTTGCAACGGTGCGATGTGATGACATCACGCGCGCGTTTGTACCTACTTTGTTACTCAGCGCCGATAGATTTGAATACAAACTGAAAATTATAATCTTCATCGTCGACATTTCAGTTGAAATCCACTTCTGCACATGAGGTGCGCGGTTATCTTTTGTCTCATCGAATCAAAAATGAAGAAATCTTTAAGAGAATAAAGGTTATCGACAGGTCTAAAAATCGCTACACTTTAGTAGCGTTGACACGGCACTTGGTGTAAGCGGCTGAAAGGTTCTGGTGTAGCGACCACCTACCGAAAGACGCAGAATTGGAAGGCTTCTCACAAGGTAACCTTATGACGTGGTGAGATTCGCGGAAACCCGGTGACATTTTGGGGGGCCTGAAATGATGATGACAATAAAGAGTATACTTATTAATCAATCAATCAGTAACAGCGTAATTTTGGCTTTGTTTAAGATCAAGTCTTCGTAAACCGATGTCTTCGTCGTATCCTCGGTACTTTCTCCTCCACAAATACATAACTTACCTAGTCTGTTTTTATAAGTTTGCCGTGACATCTTTACCTGATTAGTATTCCTTAAGAACCTTTGGTATCACAAGTCGGTTTTGTTGATATTACGGGTTTGACATCACAAAGGAATTATTGTGAAAGGGTAAGATGCCAACCGAAAACCTTACCTTAGCAAAATATATTCCTAAGTATAATATGCTTTTCATTTCATAGAAGGATATCTAATAAAAATATGTAGCTAGTTTTTTAGAGGGGACGCTTAGAATATTATTAGTAGGTCACCTTTATATTATATGTATAGGCGAATGGTTGTGACAGTATGTTTGTTACTTCTTTACAGTCGAATTGCTAAATAGATTTCGATGAAATTTTACACATGAGTTAACTATATTCTGGTATAGCACATAATATTTTAGATTTTTAATATAAAGATTATGTGGCTAGGGTATAAATCTGCAGTGTCTTTAAATCACGGCAAGTTCAATTCCGAACAAAACGAAGATTGCTAAGTTTTAATCCCGAATGTTAGTGAGCGATTTATATAATTAACTCCCGAGTATTGCGAAGGGACATAATGGATTATTTTATACCGAGAGTATGAGAGAGAGAGTGTTCCCTTGAGATTGTTTTACTATCACATGGGCAAAACCACTGGCAGCACTTTGTAAAGTAGTACATAAAACAATAAGTGAGGGAGGACCTATAAAATTTGCCATTATCAGTTTCTAACTTGGTGACAGTGGGAATACCTCAAAACTACTTTCAAATAAAAAAAGAATTTTGAAAATCCGTCGACAATTGGCGTATTCGATGAACAAACATACAATCATCCGAACATAGTACCTCCTCCTTTTTGTGAAGTCAGTAATAACATTGACGGATAACAGTAAATGAAATGGTTTACATGCTCAACATTTTGTAGACCATCGCACATGTAAGTCTCTGGAGCAAGAGGCTGAAGAAACGCCATGGCAGTCTCACTTTCCACCTGAAGCAAGTCCTCACCTGCCATGTCTAGATCAGAAGTTTCCTGTTTTAGATGGAAGATTCGCCTTGCGGAATGCCCCAAGAACACGATGGAGCGTTTAGGTGGAGCTCCACCGTGTCCTTGTGGAAGTAATTGGCTTATAGACGAAGAGCAATGGGTAGCTTGCCGTCCGGTAAGGACCAGTCGACGGCGTATCACAGGCGCGGCTCAAAGAGATAGCAGCGAAACTGAAGGGAGTAAGATTAATAAGATGAGTGTTGTTATTTTTTTTACATTGAGGTTGGACTTTTCAGACCACCTGTGTACCTGCTGTGACTGAAAGTTTGAAAGATTGACCATGTATGGACTTAGAACGCAAAAGGGGAATAATGCAGGTGTATTTTAGTTAGTAAACTTCAAAATAGAGAGATAATGGATACTGCAAAACAATCAAACTTGAACTTAATGAAAACAAAGAGCTCTGAGTTAATCTACTTATAATTAATGAATCTTAACTAATTGATTATTCGATTCGTGTGCATTTGACGTTTCTAAGATAAGGGTCTGATTGTCTTCAGGGTAGCACTTTCAAGAAAGAGAAACTTATTCGAAAAAGCGACTTTAAACTACTGAAATAAAGTTCAGTTTTGGTTGAGTATTGAGAAATGCGATGTGGTTAGGAAAGTAGACGGCTGGCGTATAGCGCGTTTATTCCCGAGTTGTTCCTCGATGGTTTAGAATTTCGAGTGAGTGTGACTAATTCTAACAATCGTAACCTAGCGGTCGACTCTGTTGACTTGAAACAATCAAAAACATCTCGCTGATTTTGTAGAACAGTAAGTCGAAAGGTTGACTCGATGGTTTAGGGTCAGTTCACATCGAGACGTGACGCGACGCGACGATGCTGGAAGAGGCCAGTGGTTTCGCGCTGCGCCACGCGCCGACGACGCGACACGCATCGCAACGTTGCGAGGCGCATAGCAAAATCGTCGGCAACACGACGACGTCGCGAATGTAAAAACGTTCCGCTGCGCAGCGAGACGCCGCGCGGTGTCACGAGGAGCAGCGCTGCGCTGAAGCAACATAATCTTAATTCTCACAATGAAATGTGTATCTTTTCGTGTAGTAAATAAAGTTCTATTTTGAGCCACTCTTTTAATGTGCACGCAGCGTAGCGTCGCGTCGTGTCTCGGTGTGAGCTGACCCTTACTTCAACGACTCCGATCCTTTGTTAAAACATTTGGAAATCGCCCATCGCTAGGTTTTATAAACACAGATAATAAATAAGAGATAGGTTTAGGTGGAATACATGAGTTTATCTCCAAAGTCCTCACACACCACACACAGGAGGGCTGACCATCCATATAATATCAAGAATCTTCCATAATTTGTAAAACACGCTAAGCCATTGGACCCCAGTGAGTGGTCATTAATGGATCCTTAACAGTCGTTATGACAGTCAGAAGTTAGAAAATCTAACATCAGTGCTGCCAAAAGGTATCGAGAGAACACTCATCATCATCATCCATCTAGCCTTTTCCCTAATATATTGGGGTCGGCTTCCAGTCCAGTCAAGCCGGATTTAGAATGAATGAACCTGAATACCAGTATTTTACGAGGAGCGGCTGCCGTCGATCCTATCCGTAACGACTGCTAAAGATCTACAAATGACAGCCGGGCTTAACGTGTTTTCCGAGGCACGGAGAAAACTCGGTGTATTAAGATGGTCACCCATTCACAGACCAACCTTGGCAAGCGTTAATCTAGCCACGAACGAGCTCCTCACTAAAAATAAATAAAGTAAATAAATCACAACAAATATTGGTAAAACGGTTTTAATTCTAAATGTTTATGTTAGTGTTAAGTTTGTATAATTTGAAACACTGCAGTGAAAATACATCGCTTGTATGGTTATGAGCAAGATGAAATGAAAACTTGAGCAAGTGTTCAGTGAAACTATGTTATTATTCTACCATTTCTAGAATTGGAAACCAGCTAATAAGTACAACCCAATTACTCTATAAGCCTTGTGTTTCAGGGAATAAGGAATTTTAATGAATAGCGTTTCAGATTTTTGAAGAAATGAACACCTTTTTAATCAATTGATCTTTAAAATCAAAAAATTGGAGTAATTTTATTTCAATTTTTTTTTGTGAAGTAGCTAATGAAGTCTTTTATCAAAGGAAACGGGGTTTTTTCGGGTTTTACAATATTAAGGTATCAAATTTAATTGCTATACGCCTTCCATGCTGTGGTCGTTATTTTAATTTACCCGATTTTTTTATTTTGAAAAACCCCGAGATCAATTAATGGCACCTAAGGTAGTGTCTAGGTAAACTTGGACTAATGGTCATTGACCATACATTTATTGACATTCTTAATTTAAAAAAGAAAAACGGAAAGAAAGACAAAGCTGTCTTGAATTGGCATCTGTCGCGATCTTATACATTTTCTAGTACTCGTAATGAAAAACAAAAACAGTTTTTCATTTTTCGTGTACATATACGCCAGAGATATTAGAAAAAGGTCAATGCACTTTATTTATTTATTCCATAAGCATTAGCATTATCGGCCTTGTATGTTTCCTCTGCTGGGACTCAGGCCTCCTCTCCAAGATAGGGAATGGGCTGTAATCGGTGAATATTTGTGCCAGTGCCCAGTGCGGACCGGGACATGCCGGTTTCCTCACGATGTTTTCCTTTACTGTTTTGAGAGTAGCGGTGATGAAATAAATTAGACAAAGTAATGCGCCTTAGGTTAGGTGCGGAGTAGGTTACCGACATAGCCCGAAGAATCGCCAAACTAAAGTGAGCAGGGCACATTGCTCGTAGAACGGATGGTCGATGGGGACGGAAAGTTCTGGAGTGGCGGCCACGTACCGGAAGACGTAGCGTTGGAAGGCCTCCCACAAGGTGGACCGACGACCTGGCGAGGGTCACGGGAATCCGATGGATGTGAGACGCACAGGTCCGGTCGTTGTGGCGACGCTTGGGGGAGGCCTATGTCCAGCAGTGGACGTCTTTTGGCCGAAATGATGATGATGATGAATGCGCCTGATTGGGTTTGAACCCATGTCCTACTATAGTTTGTATGGAGAAACCACATCAACGCGGACAAAGCCGCTGGTAGAAGCTAGTTATTTGTGATCTCGTGAACTCGCTTCCATTGTAATTTGCAGTCTTGTTGACAAGAAAGTTTTAATATGTTCGTTAAGTTATACAGTAAAGTTTTAGTACCAAAATAATCATTTGGAACAAAGTTGAATAAGTAATATACAAGTTTAAAATGAGATGTTTTAGGAAGAGAAACTTCCTCGCTTATGTTAATTAGTCTGATTTAGAGTAATTTAATTAAGCCGTAGGTCCCGGCTGTCATTTGTAGATCTTTGGCAGTCGTTACGGATAGTCAGAAGCCAATAAATCTGACTCCAGTCTTGCCATGAAGTAGGTACCGTGTTACCCCAATTAATGGGTTGTGGAGGTCTGGTAGGCAACCGCTCCTCGTAAAATACTGGTATTCAGCTAAATCCGGCTTGACTGCAAGCCGACCGCAATATAGTTGGGAAAAGGCTAGGCAGACGATGATGAGAGTAATTTAATTCAAGCCGCTGATGACTCTAGCGTAAGGTGAATCCCGGTTGCCGTAGAGGTTTGTAGACGACGAGCAATAGGTAGATCGCCTTCCGGCCGACTGTTTAGGACCAAGTCTGAGTCGGCGGCGTGTTGTACTTATTTCACGTGCGCCTTATATGTATAGATGTCAGGAGAACAGAAGCGACCCAGTAAGTCAAATACCTGCTAGGGCTCCGAGACTTGGGTTTGTGTTGTTTTATTGTGCAGTTCCTATAACCACCTTCCAGCTCTATCATCAGATGAGCTCCATATCATCATAATATTGCATTGTCTCGCGATTTACAAAATTTCCTACGAGTATAAGATTGCATTATAGACACCCACGCAGATTAAATTAAAAATCTCGTGTCACAGTAATAAAAATATATAATTATATAGCTTTATTTCAAGTATATCATAGACTCGTTAAAATACAAAATGAAAGTCAAAACACAACAGTCATAATTATTACATGTACCTAAAATCAAATTCTAATTAAATACAACTTAAATAATTTATGTACCCATATTAATTAAATTAACATCAATAATGTCCACAGAAATCTAAATAATAAGTCAAATTTCTGAGATAATGTCCAATGAATAGGTCAAAAATAATACATTCAAATAATACATACGAGGGGTGATCCAAAAGTAATGATATTCGGATATTTGTAGGAGACATATAATTATGAATTATATTTTTTTTGTTTCCTCATATATCCAGTTCTTCATCATGAAAAAATCATAAAAATAGGCCACGATTACAGGGAGTTACATTCATTTGAATACAAACAGTCAGAGAGTAAACATCGTAATGGAGAAAAATTAAATCAGAGCTGTCATTAAGTACCTCTGTTTGAAAAAAAAAATCTACCAAAGACATACAAAGTGACATAGTGGAAACATAAGGGGACTCTGCTCCTTCATATTCCACAGTTGCGCGCTGGTCAAAGTAGTTCAAGTTGGGTAGAACATCAACAAAAGATGAACATCGCGAGGGACGCCCATCCACGTCCAACACTGCAGAAAAAGTAAAAAAAGTCGAAGATGTCGTGTTGGCAGATCCAAGATTGACCATAAAGCATGTAGCTGAGATCATAGGGATGTCATATGTGACAAGTGTTCAAAGAATCATTGCAAACAAATTGCATAATTATGAAAAAGGTCTCCGCACGTTGGATGCCGAGAATGCTAACCGACGAGCACAAATCAAAAAGTGGCGACATTTCGAGGGCGAATCTCGAAAAGTTCCAGACGGATCAGGACTTTTTTTGTCTCGTTTCGTGACTATGGACAAAACCTGGATCCATTTTGATCCAGAAACCAAACAAGAGTCTAAGACTTGGAAACGAACCTCGTCCCCGTCGCTGAAGAAATTCAATGTGTCAAGTTCGGCAGGAAAGGTTATGGCGTCCGTTTTATGGGATGCTCAAGGAATTATAATAGTGGAATACTTGGAAAAAGCAGCCACTATTACTACGTAGACCAAATAAGAGGATTGCGGCAGGTCATCAAAGAAAAAAAACGACGCAAACTCCGAGTTAGAGTGTTGTTTCACCAAGACAACGCACGGGGTCACAATGCTGCCATTGCGATGGCTGCCATTCAAGAAACGGAATTCGAATTGCTTGAAAACCCACCCTATCCGCCAGACCTGACACCCAGTGACTGTTACTTCTTTTCTCGGCTCAAGAAACACCTCTGAGGCAAAAAAGTTGACAATAATATCGAAGTGATAACTACTGTAGAGGCGTTTTTGGATGATCAAGACAAATATTTTTTTCCAAATTTATTTATGGATTTAAAAAAAGAATGGACTAAATGTATTGACTTACTAAGAGACTATGTAGAGAAATATATATTTTTTATAGTTAAAATATCCTTATTTCATATTGATTATCATTACTTTTGGATCACCCCTAGTATCACTATATAAACAGTGTTTGTTATCGATTTTCTCCGAAACGGCTAGACCCATTTGTATTTATGTTTTTTTTTGTGTTTATTTAGAAGTACTTAGAATAGATCGTAGACTATTTTTTAAACCTCAAGGTGATAAGCCAACTATAACGCGAGTAGAACCACTGTTAGCAGCTAGTTACAAATATAGTTATAATATGCATATTATATAAATAAAATACATACTTAGGTTTTGCAAACAAATAATTGTTTTCAAAATTGAATTACCAGAATTCTGTTTTTGTATTGATAAACATGTCAAATAAATATGTCTGACGCAAATTTAATAATAATCCTTATTTTAAATTAATTTTCCTCACAGGAAAAATAATTTTAAATTATTATTAAATATAGAGAGAATATATTACTAAATATGTTATTACATCACCTGCTCAATAATACCCTATTATGTGTCATGTAACCTGCACTTAAAGCAAGTCATTATCACCTAGGGAGATAATGCAGTATGGCCGATCTCTAGGGAATAATGAGATATTTTGAATTTAGGACCGTCAAATACCATTATTTTGAAAAAAACTCCTTCAGTGAATTGAAATGTATATGCATCAAAGAAATTTATTCAAAAATCAAAATGCCCAGTGGCCACTAACAAAAAAAAAGAATAATAAATGTGGTTACTGAGGAAAAGGTTAAAGGAGGTTCTAAAAAAGAGTTTGTTTCTAATTTCGACACATGTCGAGTGATTGTTGAGATTACTTGTAAATAATGCTCTATATGTTTTTGATTTATACTTTGTTTTATACGATAATTATTATAGTAGTTAATTAATCGTAGTAGACTTTTAATAATCTCACAGATGGTGTAAAAAGTAGAGTATCCAACACGGGGATAAAGCTGTCTTGTCTTGGGCGGCTTGAATTTCTCACTTCACTCAGGTTTCTCTATTAACTCCCTCGCAATCCTCGGGAATTAGTTATATAAATCTCTCACTGACGTTCGGGGTTAAAACTTAGCAACCTTCGTTTCGTTCGGAATTCAACATGCCGCCCTCACCTTAAAGACTCTGCTTTATTCCCTAGTCACATAATCTACTATTAATTATATTGTGTGTCAATAAGCATCAGATATGTGTAACTCTTTACTGAAGCGACTAATAATTGTTCCGAAACATTTTAGTGTTCCGAAAGATTAGAACATCAGTATGAGGTTTTAAATGCATCATTTGGACGAATAAGAACACTGGAACTTTTTATTTTAAGTTCCCTGCAGTCTTTTGATATTCCAAATGATATTTATATCAGTGTTCCGAAAAATATCAGTGGTTCAGATGCAAATGTTCCAATCGCAAAGATGACACACTTTGCTCACGCCTAATAAACACTGGATACGAGACGCACAGGGCTGGTTTTGTGGCAATGCTTGGGAGGCCAATGTCCAGTAGTAGACCTCTTTCGACTGAAATTATAATGATGATGTTGCTCCGTATTCAGCTAAATCCGGCTCGACTGGAGGCCGACCCCAATATAGTTGGGAAACGGCTAAGCAGATGACGATGACGTTGCTTTTTGTAATGCCTACGTCGCATAAATCTTATTCTTCCCAAATGGCTTGATGCCATTATTTTCTTTGCAATTTTTGCAAAATTGCATGAATGTAAAGAAACACTAAGGGTTGCTTATCACGTGCATTCTAATTGTATGACGATTGACGATAACGGATTACCTTCGTGTTAAAAGCTCTAATAGTCAGTAGTTAAACTGAGGTAGTTCCACACAATCACGCTTTGTTTTAATAAGGTAGCCATGGAGATTGTAAAAAGGCACATATCAGAGTACTGGCTGAAATTTGTTTTTTTTTTATTATTGATAGGCTCGCGCTTGACCACATCTCACCTGATAGTAAGCGATCATGTGGTCGACGATGGATCACGCATGCCTAGAAGCAACCTATTCACTTTTGACGCCTGTTTTCAATAACCAACCGCAGTTTATAGATAGAGAGTTATCCCCGATTAACAGTAAGATTCTATCCACCCATCCACATCTTTGGTAGGAAATGCTATCCGTCGGTAGGTTAAGGAAAGCAAGTAAGGGCAAAAGGATAGATTTGTTTATCTTTAGTAGCTGCAACTGTACATAGATAGCTTATTGAAAACGGGCGTTAAAGACCCCTAGGTTGTAGCTATCAAGAAACACAGACCCAATTTTGCCTTACTTTATTGATTGACTAATTTTGGCTTTCGTGAAATAGTTCAATATTTGCTAGCAATGCAATGGGCGATTCCGAGATATTTTAACTATCAAAAGAATCGGAGTTGTTGAAATAAACCACCAGGTCAACAATCTACCTACAAAATAATCGAGATGATTTTCGATTGTTCCACACGCATTCTTATAGCCAGATTTACATTACGTAAATTAGATAATGGCCCTGTCAACATCAAAGCTGTATTTTATGATGCCAAACGTCGTTGTAGAAATGATGCACAGGTGCTGTCGCGACACTGGTTTCGCGTCGCATTTAGGTACACTCTGTTACTTATTTCGCGTAGCACCCCCACACTAACGTAATAAATGTGTGTGTTTAAACGCAAGCGCGTGAAACACAACAGGTATTATCGTTGTGTGCTACAAATTAACTCGTCTGCGCATCGTCATCCCAGCGAGCGGCTACGATTGGTCGGCCCAGAGGCGAAGTGCGGGGCTTAGTTCCGTTTTCTTACGCGCGCGCCGCCACTGTCATTCCGCCGTGGCGCAATGCGTATGATACATGTCTGACGAGTAAGAGGTCCCAAGTTCGATTCCTATCGTCTGATGTAATAGAAAGATTGCTTGTTTTTGTTTTCTATTTGATTTACCCGTTTTTTAATAGTAATGTTATAGTTACTCCCATAATAATTAATTATCTGTTATTTTCTTTTTGTTTTACTCATGCTTTTTTTTAATAGTAATGTTATGGTTACTCTCTTGTAATAATTAAAATATTCGAAATATAATTTTGTAATTTTATACATATAAACTATGTATATTTACGAAATTAACTAACGAAATTTTTGTATATAACTTGTAATATAAATAATTTTATAATATATTTATAATACATATATTATTTACGTAATATAATAATAGATACGTTATTATTATAATTATTGTTAGTTGACAATACTTTCATTGTCAACTTTTTTTTTATTTTCGCAAACATTCACTTATGAAATTATTATAGTTATTTAAGGGGGATGTTCCAGCTTAGCCCGCGAAATTCAAATTTTCTTACGTTTTGTGCAATTTGAAAGCCAGTGATAAGTTGTATAAAGTTAAAAATACTTAAGCGGCTGTAAAACATAACTAGTTACATAATTATAAACATAAAAATCATTAATACAAGCCTAAAAGCTCACCTAAGTGTAGGAACGATTTTTTCGAGGTCAAAAACGTTCTTGCAACTAAGTGAGCTTGGAGGCTTGTATTGATGATTTTTATTTTTATAATTATGTAACTAGTTACGTTTTACAACCGCTTAAGTATTTTTAACTTCATACAACCTACCACTGGCTTGCAAATTGCAAAAAAGGTAAGAAAATTTGAATTTCGCGGGCTACCTGAAGCATTCACCTTAAAATAACATCAAACACTTACACTTAATCTTTGGAAAGTATATTTTTATGATATGGGTAGTTAATCAGTAATAATGTTCACAATAATCAAGTAGCTGTGGGTATAAATCAAAAATAAAGTAAAACCATACCACCAACCAATTCACCTATTCAAGTAATATTATGTAGCCAGCTCAACTCGTAAACAAAATAAAACTCGTTTACTACTCGATATACACACACACATATATATGTGTTTGCTACGAATCGATAACCAAATTCGCTTCATTCATTAGATGGTAATTTAGCACTGATTATTAAGTGCTTGCTTGCCGTTAAAGATGTATCGAGTTCGATCCTAGCTTTGACAAAACATTTTTTTCTACTTTATTGTAGTATAATGATAACGAAGTTTAATAAAACTAAAACTTAGAATATTTGCTTTAGCGTTTGAATCCCCAACCGGTCCTATGAGACCGCGCTGTTATTGTTATACTATCGTGTCTCGTTTCGCGGGTATCTGAGTAATTAAAAACTAAGTGTATGAATATTATCATCTACCCACTTTATTAGTTATTTACTAAGAAATGAGTCGGATAATAAGTTAACCTGCCATAACGCTTTTGCCTATCACGATCGTGTGTTCTACAACTTACTCCGAGACAAAAAATAATTAATCATTGTGGAAAGTGATACTTTTTACAAATAATAAACAACATGTCTCATTATTTTGTCTAAACTTTTGAGGGCTGAGATAATAGTATTACATAAACAAAATGTATCCATAAGTGAAATTTCGAGGAGATTAATGCTACCGGTAAGTAACAAATCCAAACTTAAAATAGGTAATGCAAAATAATTTAACATTGTTGATATTTGTAAGGTTTTAACGTAATTTTGTGATTGTTTACAGAGGAAAACTGTGCAGTTTTGGGTGCAAATATTGTTGCTACGTATAACGCTGACGGCTTTGCTACAACAAGAAACACTGCAATTATGCACGACGTGTCTATGACAATTGTTCGGCGCCACTTACTTAAAATTAAATGTCGCAAGCCCGCGAAAAAAATTTTACTGACGGCGTTGCATAAGGAAGAAAGGATGCGGTTTGCAAGAAAATTTATAGATTTCGATTGGTGCAATAACATAGTTATATTTAGTGATGAAAAGTGTTTTAAGTCAGATAAGGATGGGCGTAAAATATTATGCAGAAAAAATGGAGAACGTTACCATCACAAAAATATTCTCCCATGCAGGTCTAGTGGTCGCATTACGTTAGGGGGGATGCTTCAGGTCAGCCCGCGAAATTCAAATTTTCTTACGTTTTTTGCATTTTGCAAGCCAGTGGTAGGTTATATGAAGTTAAAAATACTTACGCGACTGTAAAACGTAACTAATTATATAATTATAACCATAAAAATCATCAATACTAGTCTCCAAGCTCACCTAAGTGTTGGAACGATTTTTTCGAGGTCAAAAACGTTCCTGCAACTAAGTGAGCTTGGAGGCTTGTATTAACGGTTTTTATGGTTATAATTATATAACTAGTTACGTTTTACAGTCGCGTAAGTATTTTTAACTTCATACAACCTATCACTGGCTTACAAAATGCAAAAAACGTAAGAAAATTTGAATTTCGCGGGCTGACCTGAAGCATTCACCTTAGTTATTGGGGCTGGATGTCATCGATGGGTCCCGGTGAGATAGTGGAGGTAGGGGGTCGCAATACCAGTCAAGGTTACTTGGACATCAAGAGTTACGATACCTATCATAGTTCATTTTTTAAAACATGTTGATTGATAACTTTGATAAGTAAAAAAAAAGACTAAGAAGTAAGCTGTAGGTAATTATACTGTTGTTGTATTATGTGACATGATGTTATTGTTATTGAGATCAAGAGTTGCGATATCTATCATAATTCATTCTTGATAACATGTTGATTTATGTCACTAATAAAAAACTTAAAAAAAAGTGACGTCCATCCTTGTCTGACTAACGGCCCGACTCAGGGACATTCATTAACGTTAATCATCACTTAAGAAATTGTCACATTGACAGTTTTACACAGTTTTTCAGTGAAGGTTTGACAATACTTATCTTTAATGGACGCTAATGAACCATTAGCTGGACTATGCGTTCGGCCGTTAGAATATTTTCACTTTATATATTGTATTAAGGATAATCATGAACAGATTCGTTAATTGTGACCATTCCGTTTAATGTATGTAATTAATAAGTTGTAATAAACATAATTGGATCGTTATCGCAGTTTTCTTTGTCACAATATTTTCAAAATATTTTAATTATTATGAGAGTAACTATAACATTACTATTAAAAAAAAGGTCAAATAGAAAATAAAAACAAGCAAACTTTCTGTTACACCAGACGATTGGAATCGAACTTGGGACCTCTTACTCGTCAGTCACGTATCATACGCATTGCGCCAGGCCGCCGATAACAACAGTAGCCAATTCTTGCTGTAGGTACTTTCATAGTGGTATACGGCTACTAATTGCTTTTTGCAAGAGTGTGAGTGTAGAAACGACGAGTTACTTTGTAGCACACAACGATAATACCTGTTGTGTTTCACGCGGTACACGGCGCACACATTTATAACCTGCTACGCAATCTCCGCCGCCGTGTGTACCTACTAGTGATGTTCCGAATATTCGTATCCGTATCCGTATCCGCGGATATCCGAGGCAAAAGAAAAGTCCGTATCCGTATCCGTGTCCGTTACTTTTCACGCGGATCTTTTACGGATCTTTTTCAGGTGATTAAGTAGAATTATTAAATAAAATACTATAAAATTCCAATCAGATTATTTTTATTTCTTAAAATCAAATATTTGGCACCTTTATATTGCAAACATTTCGATAGATAGATCTTTATAATGAAAGCAAGATAAAATATCACTTTCATAACAATGAAATAACTAAACTTTAATCTTTTTTTATAATGTTAATGAGGTCAATATTAGCAAATTGCAACATTTTTTTATGACAATGAAAAAATGGTCGCGGGCGCCGACACCAATCCAATAATTTTGAATAAGAAAATAAAGATCCGTATCCGTATCCGTATCCGCGGATCTTTACACTAAATATCCGTATTCAGATCCGTATCCGCGGATATACATTTTTAGCGATCCGGCGCATCACTAGTACCTACATAATAAAATTAGTTGCATGACATTAGTTTCACAAAAAATATGCGCATAGCACGAAACTACTCCAGTGTCACGAAAGTAATGCATGCATTGTAAAACTGAACTTTTACACGTGAAATTACTGGTGAAATTAATGTCATAAAACTTGATAAAACTAATTTCAAGCCACTAGTTTCGTAATGTAAATCCGGCTTAAAAGTGACTGAAAACTACTTGCATAATGTGAGAGCGGCGCCTAGATGCACAAACAAGAATGGGAAGCCACAACGAATTTAAATATAAAGTGTTTTTTTAGCATTATCGGCCTTATAATGTTTCCACTGCTGGGACCCAGGCCTCCTCTCTTGGAGAGGGAATGGGCCATAATCCACCGCGCGGGCTCATTGCAGATTGGTCACATGTCTTCAAATTTTTGGTTCTAGGACATGTCGGTGGCCTCAAGATGTTTTTCTTCACCATTTTGAGAGCAGTGGTGATGAAAATAAATTACACAAAGTAATGCGCCTGACCGGGTTTGAACCCGCGACCCAACTTGCGGGGGTCAGGGCAGTTACCACTGGGCCACCATTGCTCTACAAATATAGAGTGTAAAATAAATAAAACAAAACATTTGAGTTACAATTAAGAATTTAATATTGTTTTTCTATTCATGTTCAAGGAAAGAAGTTGTTAAGAAAGAAAAGACAATGAAAGGAAAAAGGAAAGGGTGGAGAAGGAAAGGTACATTATTTCATAAATTCAATTGCGGTACCTACACTTAAATACAATTATACATATATTTAGTACATTTTATAGTTTTATAATGAAATGTTTTATGTTTATTTTGTGGATAACTTAAAAATAAAAAAATCAACATAATAAAAAATTAAAGTTGAAAAATATGTCACAATAAAAATGTTAACATAGAACTCAGTAGGTATCGTGAAAAGCAAAAAAGCAATAAAAGTTCAACTGACGTAGAATATATTAAAATTATATTAAATTAGTGCACAGATATGTTCGAACAGGTTTCAACATATTTACAAGATTTTGATATCGTCAATTTTCACTTGTCGGTCTTAACAAATCAGGGAAATATCTCTCTATCTCTTTTCAAAAATTATGTTGTTTATATAAAAGTGTTTAGATTTAAATAAACCATGTTACAACACATTTACACAACCATATTACCCCAAACTAGAATTATTACATTTTTTCTTTCCAAATTCCTTTACTAAATACTATTATTTTCATTAATTCAGGAGTGTCTGTAACTTGAGCACATAATGTTATTACAGAATATAATAATAAACTAACTCAATTAATAACTAACTTAATTAACTCAAGTTTTATTAGTTTTTGGCAATCATGTTAACAGTAAAATAAAAATAATAAAAACTCAAAACTACAACTCTAAATTACAACTAACTAAAAACGAACTACAATATGGCGTCAAAAAACTCTTCTACATTACTGTCGATTGGTAATTTGCCCAAAAGACTGGCGGCATTGCCACGCTATATGGCAATCTGTCCGAGGTAAAATTAAAAAAAAAGGTTTATTTATCACTATATTAATTAAGGCATTTAATTTTGCGCGCAGTGATATTGAGAGGAGCGGCCTTTTCAGATAAATTTCATGTCCGTAGGTGTTTTCCATGTTGTCATAGATACTATGAAATTTCCATTAGATTTTCATATTAAATTGCCATTTTACATTGCCATTTTATTAATACATAAAAAAAATATTTATTACTTTTAAGATAATTTTAAGTAATATTAACTGTTAATAAAGAAAAAACATCTGCAAGAAATCCTTCTCGGGGCGGTCCTCTGGTTTATATTTTGAAAGAATAAAATCATAAGTTTTTAAAGTATAATTTCGCATATCAAACATATCAAGAAGATACCCCACACCAATTAAATCGGGAATATCAGTATAGAAAAGGGCATAAGAGATGGTTTTACGAAATAAAAAGTTACAATTTTTTAAATCTTCCATCACTGTTAAGAATAGTGTAAAAGAAAAAAATTTAGCCGATATTTCTGTCATATAAACCAGCGTTCGTGCCCATATTAAATGGAATATTACGTCATGATTATCTTCCAATATACTCAGCAACGTATTGTCGTTCTCAAGTTTACGATCAAAAATTTTACGTATGAACTTGTTTACAATTCTATTAAAAATCATATCTATAGATAGAAGCACTTCTAGTTTTTTATCGCTGTAAGAGAGTTCGTGAGTACGTTTTAAACGATCACAAACATATTCAACTGCAAAATATTCAGTGAATGTCATATGTGTGAATATGGGAATTCCGTTACATACACCTTCGACGAGACCAGTTTTCTCTTTTGCTTTTTCGATTACTTTTATGTTCTCTTCAATTTCTTTTCTTTCTTTTGCGCTAAATAATGACAAAACTCGATTAAAAATGACAAAAGCAGCCAATTTTTTATGATCAATAATCGACTCTGAAATTTCTTTTTCGTAAACTGTAATGGTATCAGGATTTTTCAAATTATATTCGTTTTTCTCTTCATATCGTCTTTTAATTTTAATTTCCAAAAAACGTTTGTAAATGGTAAAAGTTTCGGAATCTAAATACCATTCTTTAGTTTTTCTGTGTTCTTCTTTTATGTTGTCCAAGACATAAAGCGCTGCTAAGTAAAGAAATAAAGGATTTAATGGAATAAAGCACGAGTCGCATATTATCAAAATATGGTCTTTGAGTATATTAAAGTTCCATAATGGAATACGCGTGGTTATAATTTCGTTAGTCAAATACTTGGCTGCGATCGCATTGATAATACCTAAAGGTTCAGACGGGGGTATTAATATATTTTTAGCTCTCGTTATCGACATATATTCAAGGAATTCCTTAATATTTTCGAGTTGTGTGCTGTTTAGTTCCTCTAAACTCAAATTAAGTTTCCAAAACCTACGCAAATATTGTTTCATTTCCCTACCAGAGAAGTTATCTATTTCGTAAGACGATCCAAACTCTTTCTCTAATACAGCTTTTACTTCATTATATGGCCTGCTAGCGATCCATATTCTATGCTTACGAAGATTGTTAGCAACACAACTTAGACACTTTATGACTTCATTTGTATAATGCGGACAGATTTCGTCAAAACCATCAAATACGAATATTATCTCTCTTTCAAAATAAAAATGTAAAAACAAATTCAACTCAAACTCAATCGATGGGTCCTCTGCTGTACAATATTTGAGATAGACTGCTTTGTCTTTTTCTTCTAGCACAATTTCTACTTTATTTTTTTTACCTAGTTTGTCGCGCAGTATAACATGACAAATAAAGTATAAAGTCTCTAATAAGTCAATGGTTGTGTTGTCATCCTTCCATTTGCTAAATTCTTCGGAGTATTCCAATAAGTTAATTCTTATTATCCAAATTTCTGGTTTAAGCTCTTTTGTTTTAATCGATAAATTTGTGAGTAAAGTTGACTTGCCCATTCCAGGTTCTGCTAATATAAGTACGATATGGTCTGGTAGCTCTGTTATTAGAGTTTTAATAAAGATACCTGACACTTTATTTTTTTGCTTGTTTAAATGTTCGATAAACCCTCTCGAAAGTTTTTCTTTTATTTCATCGGGAATTTTATCGGGAATTTCCTCATTTTGTTCTTTGATTGAACCACCTAGCATAAGTTCAATAGTAATAATATCAACAGTCGAAAGACTTCGCTCATTATCATAAATACCATAAACCCCACGGTTTATGTATGTTTTTTCTGGTGTATGCTCAGGAGTTTGAATATATTTGCTCGAACTCGAACAACATGGATCCTCTTCAGGTTTTTTAGTCGAATCTTTGGGTTTTTCTATATATTTTATTCCACAACTGGCATTACACGTATAATTCGCTATTGGTTTTAGTCGTAATTTAATATCTGTCTTTTTAAGGCGTCTCTCAACATACAAGCGTTGATCAAAATTATTATTGACGTTTAGTGTACCTACTACAATTGTTTCTTTATTGATAATTTTATGCAAAATATCTCCTTTTACAAACGCCTTTGATTTGTCATCGATTATCAAGTCTAGTGTTACTTCTGTGCCTTGAAAAATTACTTTGGCACTCTCCATTATATTTTTCCGTGATTCTTCACTCATGTTAGTAAGACTGTTTGTTTCGTCAGGTACTGATTTTCTGAAAGGTTCTGAAAAATATTTCTGTAATATTTCAACACACGCACGCTTTGTTACAATGATAGTATTTTTACTGAACACCGCTTCTGCTATGGTTTTTATAATATTCTTTTTGTTTTGATGTATTGTATCGCATACTAATATTAAAACTGTATCCTTATGTGTATTTCTTAACTCTTCCCGTAGTACATTACAGTCTTTTGGAGGTAGGTTTATAATATATTCGAGGTCTAATATAATATGGCTTATATTCTTTAAATGCTGAATGACTTTCACGACAGTCAGTACAGTGTTTTCTGTAGTAATAACAGTTTTCAACTGCTGATCCTGCAAGTTCAAGGACTTTACTGCGTTTTCAGTAAATGTACAATCGATTTGTTTTATTTTAATTTTATAGATGAAATTAATGACGCTTACCAGTTGGTCTTTAATAATATGTCTTGCCTTTTGGAATAAGTCGCTTTTTCGTGTAAGATACGGCGCTTGGTCTGGTTGAATCCACCATTTCTGTACTTCATCATGAAATTTCGCAAATATTGCGTCAGTTTTAGCCTGAAAGTAGTTTGGTTCATTGAGCTGGTTCTCTTCTATTTCATTTTTCAAAATTGACTCTACACCTTCTTCATCAGCCTGGGAAGAGAAACTTACGAGTTTATTCAAAAAATCTCTCACTTTATCCTCATTGTCACTACATTCCAATAAAAGTTTTGGAAATTTGTTCGAATTGAATAGAAATTTATATTCACACAAATTCGGAATTTTATTTTCTGGGTTGTCGTTATTATGTGATTCGATTTTTCTATTCAATCTTTCATATAACTGTTTAGCAAAAACTCCTAAAGACTCTGTATTGTTTGTTATCTTCATCAGTTTGGTGTTATAATCATCAAGTACAAAAATATTTCCAATACCACCAGTTATACCTCCATTAAGCTGCAGGAATCCATCATCTAAAGATTCATCGATAGTTATTATTTTACCGGATTTACATTTAACTAATAAATCAGTGAGTTTCGATGCCAGATAATTTATTCTTCTTTTCTTTTTGGGTTCACTACCGCTTAGTGTTATGTCTTTATTACCAAAGCTATACGGGACTCTTTGTTTAAATTCTGGTGATAATAATATTTCTTTTGCAGCAAGTTCTACTGCTTTACTAACAGTCCATGGAGAAACATCTGGTAGTTTCATATCAAGTTTTATATCTTTTGTAGATTTTTTATTAAATTCTAGCTGACCATGATCATTGTTATATGTTATAACGGTCTCTATCAGTTTGCTGAGTTTGAAAGCATTACTAGGTTCATTTAAAAAATCAGACAGAAAATGTTTAATGTCATCGGGTTCTATTTTTCTGTTCTTTAATATCTCTTTAAGAAGGGTATTTTTAAAGAGAATAAGATATTCGTCATGGGTATCAAAGAAATCGTGACGAAATGTTACTAGTCGATATCCATCAGGTTGAAGTTCTGAAACATTCAGTACTTTCTCCGCCAAAATGACGTGATAGCTTCGTACTTATTCGTCAATGAGCATCATTTGAAAATTACTGTCATTGTTTATAAATTTTGCCATTCTTTCGGCCAGGGAGGTCATTTGTTCATTCATTGCTACTTTACAAAGTGATTTTACATCTTTATCTCGCTTGTCCGGTTGATTAACTGTACCGTCTGTACCAATTAAATCGTTCAAAACAGAGCAAAATTTACTTTCTAATTTCAAGTCATCACTAAATTCATCTTTTGCAGTCGTGTAAAAAACGAACAAACATTCTACCTCATCATATGAACCCTTAAAAAACAAATCTTTACTCTGATTAAAACACTGCCTAATTTTTAGGTAACTATTAAAATATATTTCTAAATCCATTTTAAGTATTTGATTCTTATTTTCCTTGTGTTTAGCTTGTATGAAGACCGCAATCGGTTTTTCGAATCCATCCACTTCAGCTGTAAAACAAATGTCATCGAAAGCCCCTATGTTGTTGATATTTGAAGCTAATTTAAATTCTTTAATTCTCTTGTCTTGAAGTGCTCTAAAATATAACAAGCTAATGAGTTTCGATTCATACAACTGTCCGGATATTCCTGAAGTGCCTGCACGTTTACTATACAAGGCACACATCTTTGTTCTTCTTGCGGTACTTCTCTGGGCACATACAATGGTGAGGCAGAAGGTACTCACGTTCACACAGGGCACTCAGCAGTGCAAAGCTTAGAAAATGCAGCGGATTACCCTTGTTTACCTGCAAACAAACAAAAAACAATGTTTATGTTTGTTGTCAATGTTATTTTGTACCGAAGTATTAACTTTAACAATAATCGTTGCGGAAAGGCTAGCCTATCGGGGTTCTTTTGCATACGAACTGTTATTGCTATAAGCCTTTTATACAACCGGAAGAATAGGCGTACTAATATTACAATAGAAATGTTAGGTTAGCAAGTTGTTTTTTACGGAAACTCTGTATGGAACGAGAGGAAATTACGATGTAAATAAATAATAACAATAATCATTTGTGTAAGTAAGTACTTTACACAACTACTGAAAGCGCTGGCAAAAGATAGTAGGTATATTCGTTTTAAATGTAACAGAACGAAAGTCAAGGGTCAAAGTATTATGAGAAATGAAATAGAAGACAATTTTATTTAATGATACAGTTCAGGGATTGTATTCGAAGCAACTTTTCATGCAAAACGGATCATTATCCCTTATTTTTCAAAAACAATGTGGGCCGGGTTTTCTGCAAATGTATCAGACAATGATATGGAACATTTCCTTCACGTCGGCTCCAATTAGGACCGACTGGATATTTAAAGTAAATGTACTTATTATTTTTATTCGTAACGACTTTTGAGGGAAAAGAAACATTCAGTTCGTAAATTGTGATTGTGAATACGATTTGTATATCTAATGTCCTAAACATTTTGAATTTGCGCCAAGATTCGACTTTTTTTGAAGTGTGAATTTTTCAAATAGTCACTCATACTTCTCCCGTTCTGAGTTAAGCGAGAGCATTAGACTTTTCCTAGTTAAGGCGCTGTAAGCAGCAAATCTAGCTGCAGACTGGGCGTGTCATTACCAAGTGCGCGATAGTAGAGCATCGCGGTACGCAATACGGTTGAAAATGGCTATGCGTTTGATTTTAGTTGAATCTCGTGTCCGCTATAAATTTGAAGGATATTTCGCAGATTTATAATATAAAAAAAAAATACAACCATATTTTAAAACTATTTTTTCAATACACTTGCTTAGAAAGTGACTATTATCGCACTGCACTTAGGCATATAAAGGCGCCTGTTACCAAACTGTGACATTTTGATTACCATTATACACAAGTGCTGTAATGTAATTAAAACCTTTTTGTTAAGCCTTTTTTTTTCTCAAAAAGAGTTTTAACAGGATAAAAATTAATTACTTTATTGCTTTCAATAGTATAAATTAACGTCTTACTTGCTTATTTTCATGCAATAACGGTCCATTTTAACGATGTATTAAATAATATTTAATAAATAAATCAATAATTAAAATAAAATTGTTTTTTTTTTGTTTGTGGTCTATGGCCGCCATTTTAAGATGCGCGCTGTTGTAGACGTATTTTTTTCGAATGACGTTAAGGGGCTGTATTAATGTAATAACATTAAATACTTTGTACCTAGTATTTAATTCAATCATTACAAACTGTTACATCCGCATTCTATTGTCACAACGAAAGACATTACTTATCGTAAAAAAAATTGACGCAGGATAATATAAAACTAGGCAATATGATCAAAATACCTTAGCCTTCACCTTTAAGGCACAAAAAAAACATTTCATTTTTACCGCCATGACACATTTGTGTTGTTATGTTTTTTAGGTACTATTTTGGTAAAAGTTATATTGTTTTTCTTCACAAGTGTATTGAAAAACGTCGTATGATACATGTGAGTAATTAGAGATTACCGTTCTTGGTTCTCTTAAGAGCCTCGCCAAGGCTCGGCTCTTAATACCACCTCGACGGTAATCTCCCACATTACACACTTGTATCATAATCTACTATTACATGTCTTTAGTTGATTAAATTTCTATTTTGATAATTGCAAAAAAATGTCTTGTTATCACTTAAAATTTTGAGCATTTCGAGACGAAAAAGTGTTTTTCGTGTACTTTCTTGCAATTTTTAGGGTTCCGTAGCCAAATGGCAAAAACGGAACCCTTATAGTTTCGCCATGTCTGTCCGTCCGTCCTCGCTTAATCTCTGTGACCGTTAGCACTAGAAAGCTGAAATTTGGTACCAATATGTATGTCAATCACGCCGACAAAGTGGTAAAATAAAAATTAAAAAAAAAATGTTTTATTAGGGTAGCCCCTACATGTAAAGGGGAAATTGTTTTTTTTTTATTTCAACCCTAACGTGTGATATATTGTTGGATAGGTATTCAAAAATGAATACGGGTTTACTACAATCATTATTTGATAATATCAGTAATTTCAGAAATAATCGCTCTAAAAGTAAAAAACAATGTGTCCCCCCCTCTAACTTTTGAACCATAAGTTTAGAAAATCTGGAAAAAATCTGGAAAGTAGAGCTTTATAAAATCTTTCTAGGAAAATTATTTTGAACTTGATGGGACGAACAGTTTTTGAAAAGTTGGGGACACTTATTGTGACGGACGGGAAACTACGGAACCCTACATTGAGCGTGGCCCGACACGCTCTTGGCCGGTTTTTTTTTTCAGGTTCTGGATTATTTTTAGAAAATATTTTTAGATAAGTCTTTTATTTATACATTAGACTATACACTGTGTTTTTTTTGTGCTTGTACTATGTAGCAATATGGCAAAAAGGACGTTTTTACGGTGCCCCGTATGGGCAGCGCCTTAAACCTATTGTATTTTTTCAGTTGCCCTTTGCGTTCCAGATCCCTCTTTTGAACATTCCCACAACGCATCAAGACGAAATGCTGCGCTCATTTTTTAAATCTTTGAATTTACATCTCGTAATTAGATTTAAAAGTCTATAAGGGTTCCGTTTTATGCCATTTGGCTACGGAACCCTAAAAATTGTGTCGACGAAGTGGCAGCGTCGTGCCGTCGTGTCATGGCCGCTTCGACGGCACAGTTTTATATTTTTTTGTTAATTAGTTGACTGATTAAGCTGAAATGTTCCATAAATATTTGGTTTGGGTGACAATGCACGGTTAGTAAGTCAAACGTCTAATTTATTGACCGGATTATATCACTGTTAGGTACAGTTAAACGCCCCTTTTCAATAACCTACCGCAGTTCATAGATAGATAGCTGTCCCCGATAAACAGTAAGATTCTATCTATCAATCCACAACTTTTGGTAGGAAATGCTATCCGTCGGTAGTTTATAGGAAAGCAAGTAAAGGCAAAAGGATAGATTTGTTTATCTTTAGTAGCTGCAACTGTAGATAGCTTATTGAAAACGGGTGAGTCACTTTTTCTGTAGTCCAAACGTCATTAGACAAGTAACAGGTTCACGTAACACACACAAAACAGTAACCAAAGACGCGGATGAAGCCGCAGGGCACAGATAGGTTAATATTTTGTAAACAATCATTGTCTGCTGGTTTGTTCATTTGCCAAAGTTTTTAGTTTATCCTTCTTTCGTCTCACTGAGTTCTGTCCCACATAAAAAAATTCTGGCTTGTCCCAACCTATATGCTTCGTTTGTCCCAAACTATTATTTTAATTATTTTATTCTTTATTTGAACCTATTCATATTCCTTATCTATTCTTTTTTTTTTGTATAGGCTAAATTTACTCTTTTGTACAATCAACAAAATAGATGTCTTATAAGCCATCACACGGGCAAAGCGAATGGCATATGTTTGCCTATATCTCACAGTAATAAAATACTATTCTAGAGGACAAAAATGTACCTAAATAAAGCCGGCCAAGAGCGTTTCGGGCCATGCTCAGTGTAGGGTTCCGTAGTTTCCCGTCCGTCACTGTAAGTGTCCTCAACTTTTCAAAAACTGTTCGTCCCATCAAATTCAAAATAATTTTCCTAAAAATTCTTTATAAAGCTCTAATTTCCAGATTTTTCCATATTTTCTAAACTTATGGTTCAAAAGTTAGAGGGAGAGACACATTGTTAGGGTGCCGTAGCCTAATGGCAAAAACGAAACCCTTATAGTTTCGCCATGTCTGTCCGTCCGTCCTCGCGTAATTTCTGTGACCGATAGCACTAGAAAGCTGAAATTTGGTACCAATTTGTATATCAATCACGCCGACAAAGTGGTAAAATAAAAATTGGAAAAAAATGTTTTATTAGGTTAGCTCCCCCCCTACATGTAAAGTGAAAAGTGTTTTTTTTTTAATTTCAAACCTAACGTGTGATATATTGTTGGATAGGTATTCAAAAATGAATATTGGGGTTTATTCAAATATTTTTTTGATAATATCAATAATTTCGGAAATAATCGCTCCAAAAGTAAAAAACAATGTGTCCCCCTCCCCTCTAACTTTTGAACTATAAGTTTAGAAAATATGAAAAGAATCTGGAAAGTTGAACTTTATAAAGACTTTCTAGGAAAATTATTTTGAACTTGACTTGTTTTTGAAAAATTGGAGACACTTATTGTGACTGACAGGAAACTACGGAACCCTACACTGAGCGTGGGCCGACACGCTCTTGGCCGGTTTTTTTTACTTTTGGAGCGATTATTTCCGAAATTATTGATTTTATCAAAAAATGATTCTAGTAAACCCCTATTCATTTTTAAATACCTATCCAACAATATATCACACGTTAGGGTTGAAATTAAAAAAAAGGCTGAATACTTGATGAAAAATTTTTGTGAGCTTTAGCCTCAACTTATGAATATAGTGCAGTAAGTATTTAATATAAATTAACTAAAATTTACTATAATACGCAAAGAACGCCACCACGTAACTCACAGGATCTGATCAGTCAACCAGTGAACCAGACTCAAAGTGACCATAAAGTCACCTACTAAAGTAGCTAAGCGTAAGAAAAAAAGAACACAACGTATTCTTGCCAAAAGTACGGGAGAAAACTTTTATACATCTCAAATTAGTCGTCGAGATGAATTGAAAAATATAACGCATATATAAGAGCAAAACAAAGACATAGAGAAAATGAACTGGGACATCAAGAACTCTGTCACACATCTTCCGATCAATGTTAAAGTGGACGAAAATAAAATAGATCAACTCGAATATGACCGATAACAAACATATTAATATTCACATTTAAATAATGTTTACGTAATGTACTACTCACCTCTTAAGATAATTCTAACACTGCTGAATAATAGCAGGCTATTAACTTTTTCCTGCACATGACTGCTTAATTTAGACTTTATTTGCAAAATGTTTCGTATATTACAACACTGTTGACGTTATTAATTATTAAAATTAAAACTAATCTTTCGTTTTAAATTACAAAACTTAAATTAAAAATATCGAAATAAATACGGGAAAACACGTCCTCAACAGAAGTTGCAGAGCAAATAAGCGTAGAATTGGTACAACTGAAGTAAGGATTTTAGTATTTTGTGCAGGAATTTGACACAGCTTCAAATATTATTACCTATAATTACTGTTTGCGTATATACTTGCGGTTTTGATAACTTAAACGTAAACACAAACAGGAAGGTGGTCACACTTTTAAGCTTAATATATGTATTTATGGTCTATCGGTTTAGGTAATTAACAAAATGTAAACAATCTTGGCATGTCTTTTTATCTAAAAGTTGACTAAAAATTGTAGGTATGTAAAAATCTTTGCAACTAGGTATTTACATGCCTTTTGACACGGTGACTGTCCCGCATCTTCTAACGGAGTTGAAACGCTTGGGTATAAAAGGTTTACAGATGAAACTGTCTCAACACTACCTTAGCGGTCGTAAATAATGTTTGAAGGCTCATTTTTACATTGGCACATTTTTCTGTTTCTTTTAATGTTCCGCAAGGCTCAGTGCTAGGACCTACGCTCTTTTAAAAAATAAAAATATTTTGAATAACAAATAGGTACTTAATGAATTGTTTTTTCATTTTGATTTTTAGAAACTATTTGTGCTAAGATTCTAGTATAGATACATACTTTTCCAAGGAGTCCTCAAATCGTTGATTTTTCAAAAACCCCCTTTTCAAAAACTGTTCGTCCTAGTGATGTGCCTGGCAGCAATATTGCCACTGCCGGCAATATTCCCAATGTTGCCACTGCCGGTAAATTACCAATGTTGCCACTGCCGGTAAATTACCAATATTGCCAGCAACATTGGCGAAGAAGGCGACAAGGTGTCCTTTTATGGTGTAGGCAAACCTACACCATAAAAGGACACAACATCACCTGCCTAGCCTTTTCCCAACTATATTGGGGTCGGCTTCCAGTCAAGCCGGATTTAGCTGAATACCAGTATTTTACGAGGAGCGGCTAGGCAGCCAGGTAGAGGTCTGGTAGGCACCAGACCTCTAAAACCCATTAACTGGGGTAACACGGTACTTCATGGTAAGACTGGAGTCAGATTTACTGGCTTCTGACTATCCGTAACGACTGCCAAAGATCTCCAAATGACAGCCGGGACCAACGGCTTAACGTGCTTTCCGAGGCACGGAGGAAACTCGTTATGTTAAGATGGTCACCCATCCACAGACCAACCTTGGCAAGCGTTGCTTAACCTTGAAGATCGACCTGTGCGGCTGTTATTATTTAGCCACGAGCTCCTCGATACACCATAAATGACACCTTGTGCAAAATTTTACATTCCAAAACCCGGTAACTTCGACTGTGTGTGAGTTAGTTTCTTGTTTTAACTGCCCGTAACCTGCTTTTTACTGTAACAAAAATTGAGAACCAGTTACAGTACCACCTACCGAGTTTTAAGACATATTTAATTTTTTTACTAGCCAGCGACTTTGTCCGCGTGGAATTGTTACTTTGGGGTAACGCTATCTTTAACTTAGGCTTTGCATATTATGCGCGCAGTACTCGATCATTCCTCCTCTCCGCCTAGATCGCTAAGAATTGCTAAACGATTTCCCATAACGAAAAAGGCACATTATGTAATTTATTTTTCTTTTGTTCCAAAGTTTGATGACGAAACACGGGTTAGTCCATAGTTCCACGCGCGCCTCAAAGAGATATCGGCAGACTATAGGGACCCAGCAGGATCGAAGCCTACTAAGGCCCTGGGTTGAACAAGAGAGTTCCCAGGAACCCTGGAACGAAAGCAAAAAAGGAACAAGAGTGGGTTTAGTTAGTAAAGATAGAAGTAAATAGAAGTAAACTATTCACCCTTGACGAAGATTCACCCGTGCGGCTGTTGTTATCTAGCCACGATATAACGACTACCGGGATTTAAAACTTTTGGTATTTTGAATTTCGGTGTTTTGGACATCGGTATTTCAATCAATGGTATTATGAACTATAGGGATTTTGATACGTACCCCGTAAAACAATAGTTGTTGTTTATGATGTAAGGTCAAAAGCCCTACAAGGTTGAAGTGTTTTACAAATAACCCTGTAGGTATACATGTATGAAATAAGATACTGAAGCTGTATACAATTAAGATACATGTATGTATCTTACTAGCTTCTGCCAGCAATTTCGCCCTTGTGAAAATAAATTTTTCCATTGAACTTTAAACCCCACTTTCCTCCCATTAAGGAACGAATTTTAGAAAATCCTTTTTTAGTGCACGCCTACGTTATAAATGGAAACATTGTGCAAAATTTCACGCTCCTTGTCCCAGTAGTTTTGGCTGTGTGTTGATATGTCAGTCAGCTAGTTTCTCCTTTTATATATATTTACCCTTTTTTCTGTACCTAAGCCAGCTAAGGAGTGGTATTCCCTGCCGGAGTTTACATTTCCTGATAGCTACAACCTGGAAGTATTTAAGTGACGAGTGAATAAGTTACTTCCAGGCAAGCATGCTCCATCGCCGGCCTCGTCATCTTTGACCATCAGGTGAGAATAGAAACACGAGCCTATCCATAAATTAAAAAAAAACAAAACCGGTTACTTGATTTTTTTTAAAAGGTTAAAGTAAGGAACAAAAGGGTTCTGAACATTTTGAAACAAATTCTTTATAACTGGCCTTGTTATTAAAGGAGTTCGGATTCTGAAGATAAAGTTTCCTTAAGATTTAAACCCAAAGATGATCCGTGTTTTACAAAAAGGTTTCAAGGATGTTCTGAATTAAAAGATTAGGTAATTTAATTTGTTATTTTATTTAATGAACAGACTTGTGTTTTGTTCAGAAAAGTTGGTATTTATTGAACGACTATGGATTCAGATTTAGATGTTCGACTGTCGGATTACGTTCTAGTTAAATTACCATAATTATCCTGGAATATGAGATTTTGTTTATCCCGGAAATACATTACGATATTTGTCTACCATCATGCGGGTCTAGCCACTAACAGCACCTGGCTAATCAAATACATTATTATTTTCTTAAAAAAAATAGTCGTTTCAAACTGATAGTTGTGGTTTCTTTCGGCTTTTGTTTGCGGACCTTACCTACCTTTCTACCTTTTACAAGATTCAAACCCGGCCTATTAATCCTCACCACTGCAAACTCTTGACATTCTGAATCAACAGTAGTGACTACCGAGGTATTCCTCGAAGCGCACCTGTTTTGAAGCGCACCAATGAAGCGCACCATTTTTATTCTTCGAAGCGCACCATTTTGTTGCGCTTCGGATAGCAATTACAAATATTCAAATTTTATTCCTCTAAGCGCACCCACGTTTAAAAATAGGGAAGTTGCTTAACCAAAAGTACCTGAAATTCGAAAGTAACTCATAGGTGCGCTTCGGGAAAATAAAATTTAATATTTTTAATTGCTATCGGGAGCGCACTAAAATGGTGCGCTTCGAAGAATAAAAATGGTGCGCTTCATTGGTGCGCTTCGAGGAATACCTCTGACTACCTACCATACAATCTTTGAGTCCGGAGAAACGACATTAAGTCGTTGCTATATACACGGATACACGTTTTTCAGTTCCAATAAGTACTTGTAAGCTTTACCGCTAAGCTGGATTGTTAGAAAGACTGACCATGACCCTGGAACACAAAGGGAAACTGAAAGAACACAGGTGGGTTTTAGTTAGTAAAAGTGTCGCTTCCTATTGCTCTACTTAGAGAAAAAGCGGTTGGTTATGTATTTATTTTATTTAGCTCTTCATACACACAAGAGTACAGAGGCGGACTTAATGCCTTGAGGCATTCTCTACCAGTCAACCTTTGGGTGATACAGAGACAAATGCCTAAGGCATTAAGTCCGCCTCTGTACTTATATGTGCATAAAGTATTAAAAAAAAAATGATCCGTTGTTGGTTTTATTTGTTTATTTATTATACACTTCATTGTACACCATTACATAATGTTTTAGTTAATGATTTGCCAAAAAGTAAAACACTAAATACTTTAAATTTTAAGGCGCTTAAGAATGAGACTGTACATACCAACATTTACAATTATTATATTTTAGGGGAAATATCCGAGCTTGCTTTTCTTCTCTCTCTTGTTTTTTTCTACCTTGTGAAATTAACCAGAATTAAACAACCAATACTAACGTAAGGGTGGATACTCGCCGTCTAAGTCTCGACCTCTACGGTCCGGACTAGGCGTTTCGCTTCGTCATTTAGACCGCGTACATCGAGGGACTGGCATGCCGTTTTCCCGTCCGATTATAGTTTAGGTGTCTTCAAGGCTAGAGTAAATAGGCTTTTAATACGCTAGTGCGCCTCAACATCAACGATTGCATTACTGGTTACCATCAGATGGGATCGCAGTCAAGCACTAGTTTATAACAATAAAAAAAAGAATAAATAACTTTTACAAACTCGTCAACAATTTCACCTTTTGCTAATATTACTTAACTAACTTCTGAGTCCATTCAAATATCTAAGTACAGACACAATAAATTTAATTCAAGCAGCCCTTCGTCCCTTCATCTTGTAATAAATTCATCAAACTGAAAATTCAGAAGTTCTCAAGGAAATAATTTGTCTTGACTAACTTTTCCAAGAATTCTCTTTATACTTTATTAGTTCTGACAGTGTGATGGTGGAAACACAATAATTATGAATAATTTATTTTTTTATATATAACATAAACTAGTGCTTGACTTCAATTCCACCTGATGGTAAGCAGTGATGCAATCGTTGATGGTGAGGCGTAGGTACTAGTTCATTAAGAGCCTATTCACTCGTATGTATTTAGTCATTGTTAACATAAGAATATTTTCTTGTTAGTAGATTGATAAGGCTAAATACCGTGTGCTTAAGAAAGAGAACAAAGTTTGTCCAAACATTTTGTAAGAACCTTAAATAATATTAGAATACTCAGTTATAATTAAAAGGATTTGTTTCCTCAATCTGGAGTGTCAAGCTTCGTACTTTGAGCAACATTTTGTTTTTTGAACCCAAAAAGTGACATCTACCTACTATTCATTTATTCTATTTACAAATGCATGAGTAGAACTTCCAAGTGATATTTTTTTATTTGATCGCTAAAATTATAGTAAAGGGTATATTGGTGGTATAAGTAATTTTGTGATATTTTTTAAACACAACTCCATACGGTTCCCTATGCATAACGTGTTACTAGTATGAGGATATATTTTATCCTCCTCACAATTGTAACAACCCGTTAGCACTGTCTCATGAATGTAGTTGCATGGAACTGTGTGGTTATTCTGTTTTGAAAACAATATCTCCATATTACTTATATCACCAAAAGTAAGGAATTACTTTACTATATTTGTGCAGACTTAGCCAAGTTGACAATATCTAATCGTTACCGGTATTAAAGCGTCTGTTCTCAACGTTTAGTCACATGGTCAGAACAAACAAATAGAAAAATCGTAGCTTAATTCACATAGTTCATCGCTACATCTTATACTTTTATGGTATCAATGGTAGTAAGTTACAATTTTGACAAATGCTAATGAAATTACCAACTTATCATCTTTTTATATCAGGACGTTATTGATTGTAGAAAGAAATTCTATACGAAACGGTCGTAAATTGACTAGGCCTGTTGATCTTATTTTAGTACGCATAATTGTGTGTGTTGACTACACACAAAATAAACTACACATAATGATAATAAAGTAACTTAATTTACACATAATCTGATTTCTGCTTTTATTTTATCAAAAATGATAACAGAATCTACATAAAACAATGTGTTATCGATAAATGTTTCAAAGACTCCCTCATAAACCTGAGGGTTCACGAAGCAATTTTTTACAAAAACAGCTCAATTACGTAACCTTTGTTTTCTGTTTCTGACTTGCAAATATTGTTTGTTTGACCTTTTGCCTGACAAACAAAATATTTGCAATGGTGCGATGTGATGACATCACTCGCGCGTTTGTACCTACTTTGTTACTCAGCGCCGATAGATTTGTATACAAACTGAAAATTATAATCTTTATCGTCGACATTTCAGTTGAAATCCACTTCTGCACGTGAGGTGCTCGGTGATCTTTTGCCTCATCGAATCAAAAATGAAGAAATCTGAAAATTATAAATGTTACCGACAGATCTAAAAATCGCTATACTTACTTAGTAGTATTGACACGGCACTTGGTGTAAGCGGCTGCAAGGTTCTGGTGTGGCGACCACCTACCGAAATACGCAGCATTGGAAAGCTTCCCATAAGGTAAACTTATGACGTGGTGAGGTTCGTGAAAACCCGATGAATATGAGACGCACAGAAGGGGTCGTTATGGTGACACGTTGCACTTGCAAACATATAACTATGCTTATGCATTTGATTCAAATTTAAATCTGTTTTATGACTTCACAATGTTCTCTAAATTCAATAGAAAAATTAATAACTATGGTATACGTAATATCTTTCAAAATTTATTGTTAATGATAACTGAGATATCGGCGATGCAATATGAACCATATTCTGTAGATGAAAAAACCTGTGAACATGAAAACTTTTTTCGTGTATAAAAATATTAACATTCTGCATCAAAATATAAATGGTCTTTTAAACAAATCTCATATGTTTACTGTCGCGCTTAATGAACTTTTCAATGCAGAAAAAATAATAGATGTGCTGTGTTTTTCGGAACACAATATGATATTGTCTGATGTTAACTTGTTAGATATTCCTAATTTTACACTTGCTGCACATTTCACTCGGAAATCCCGACATGGTGGTACATGTATAATGATACGAAATGGAATTAAGTATAGACCTTTGGAGTCAGTGGGAAAGTACTGTGTTTCTAATATAATCGAATGTTGTGCAGTAGAACTCACAGACCACAACATCATTGTGATGTGTGTCTATAGAAGCCCACATAGTAAGGACATAAAAAGTAAACTTGAGATATTTTTTCATAATTTAAATATTCTCTTAAAGTCTTTTGCATTACACACTAACAAAAAACTTATTCTATGCGGTGATTTTAATATTGATCTTTTAAAAAAGACAACATGTTTGGAGCAATTCAAACACCTTATAACGGGTTACAATCTCAAATTCGAAATAAAAGGTCCAACAAGATTAGGCAGCGGGACTTGCATAGATAATATAATTCATAATATGCGAGGATCAAAAGGGGAAGTTTTAGAACTGGCGGTGTCTGATCATTCGGCGCAACTTTTGCAATGTCCAGTTCGGCGAACATGTTTATTAAATTACTGGTTCTCAACTAAACGAGATTACTCAAAAGAGAATGTACAGAAATTCATAGACAGTATCAAAGCTCTCTCATTTGCTGATGTATACGAGGAAACGGATCCCGTTAAAGCATTTAAATTATTCTATGACCTGTTTAAGTTGTTATATGACTTGTGCTTTCCAAATATAAAAATACGGATATCAACCAAAGAAAAAGCAAAATGGATTAGTCGTGGTATTAGAGTTTGTAGTAAGAGAAAAAGAGAATTGCTGTGGAAATACCGGTCATTACCAAATAAACAAAATAAAGCGAATTTTAAAAAGCTTGCAAATCGACTGAAGAAAGTTATAAATCTCACACAGAGAGCCCATAATAATAAGTTCATACATTCAGCCCATAATCTGTGCAAAGCAACATGGAAAGTAATAAATAAAAATAAGAATAAATATAATTTGCCAGACGAAACCATAATGAAAATCAAATTAAACGACAAAACCTTAACTAATCCTCTTGAAATAGCACAAGCTTTTAATGATTACTTTGTAAACCAAGGAAAGCCAGTTGCTAATTTGGATATTACCGAAAGCAAACATAAAATCAATAATAGATCTACTTCTATGTTTATGTCACCCACAATACCACAAGAAATTCACCAAATTATTATGTCACTAAAGAATACATCTAGCACTGGGTATGACGAAATAAGTACTAAAATTGTTAAGCGGGTATCCACAATAATTGCTCCTGTATTAAGTCATCTTATCAATATGTGCATTTTCCATGGTTACTTTCCAGACGAATTAAAAATAACAGTAATAAAGCCTCTCTTCAAGAAAGATAACAGAGACGACATGTCCTGCTACAGACCTATAGCGCTAGTACCGATTTTTTCAAAAATATTCGAGAAAGCAATATCTTATCAGCTTACTTCGTACTTTGAGAAAAATAATATATTCGTTGATAATCAGAAAGGTTTTAGGAAAAATAGATCGATTGACATGGCCATCTACGATTTCTTGCATTTAGTTAGCAGCAGAATGGATAAGAAACTACCAGCTCTGGCGCTTTATATGGATATGTCAAAAGCTTTTGATCGCGTAGATCATAAAAGATTGATTAGCAAGCTTAACGCATACGGAATTAGAGGAAATATATCTAAATTAATAGAATCCTATCTTTGTAATAGGCAGCAAATAACGACAATTAGTAAAATTTCAAACAAACACTTAATAACATATACATCTAGCAAAAGTACTGTAAATTATGGAGTACCACAAGGTAGTGTACTCGGGCCGCCTCTATTCGTTGTTTATATTAATGACTTTCCAACAGCATCATTATATCCGATGACAATGTTTGCAGATGACAGTACAATACTTTTCAATATTGACGACACAAGCACATTACAGACTGAAATTAATTCTACCTTAGAGTCAGTAGTAAATTGGTTGCAAAACAATAATTTAGTAATAAATCTTGACAAGACAGTGCTAATGAAATTTCGACAAAGACTAAACTATAATCTTGACTTAAATATTAATTACAATGACAAAATTATTAATGAAACCAGTGTGACTAAATTTCTTGGACTAAAAATTGAAAATAATTTAAAATGGAATTCACATATTGACCATGTATGCAGTAAGCTAAACCAACATTCCTATGCCTTGCACATGTTAAGTAAAACGGCCAATCGAGCAACAGTCTTAACAGCGTATCATGGTTTAGTAGCCTCAACATTGAGATACGGAATCATATTTTGGGGAAATGCCACAGGTAAAGATATGGTATTTAAATGCCAAAAAAGGTGCATACGAGCCATATACAATTTGCAAACAACAGACAGCTGCAAACCATTTTTTAAAAATACGAAAATCTTAACTACGCCTTCCTTGTACATATATGAAACATCTATGTTCGTCAAAAGGAATCTGCATAGGTTTGCTCGAGTGATTAGTCAGCGCCGTTGTGACCAGTTGCAAACAGTAGGATTTAGTACTGCACTATACAAAAACAGTATTTTTGTTATGGCTCCAAGGGTTTATAATAAATTACCAAAATGCATTAGGAGTGAAGATAATGTTCGCAAATTCAAAAGTAAATTGTTTTCGTTTTTAGTAGATAAGACCTATTACACTATTGAAGAATTTTTAAATGATAAAATATGACATTAGCCGCCCTTTAATTTTTGCCATTGACACTTATTTGAAGTAGATTATAATTTATAAATCGTTTATTTATACTACATGACATTAATTATTGTTAAATTATGATTTATCACACTAATTTGTTGACATTTTGTTAATTATGATTTATGACATTGATTTGTTGACATTTTTTTAATTATGATTTATGACATTAATTTGTTGACATTTTGTTAATTATTATTTATGACACTAATTTGTTGACATTTTATTAATTTATGACACTAATTATGATTGACATTTTATTCATTATTGTTATTAATATTACCTTTAATTGTCCTTATTAATATACTAACTTAATTTTGCTTTATATGGATTCAGACTTATATTTTACTAAAAAAACTAATATATTTGTACACCAATCTCATTGGTAGGACATAGAGCACGACTAAAATGTTTATATAAGACCTTTATTGTAATACCTATGTTCACAAATAAAGATTGATTGATTGATTGATTGATTGACGTTGGGGGCCTATGTCCAAGAGTGGGCGTCTTTCGGCTGAAATGACGATGACGATCACAATAAGGAGTATATTACATCAATCAATCAGTGATAGCGTAATTTTGTGCTGGCCGTAAACATCGGACAAGGGCAGGAAGGTGATGAAGACACCATACCACCAGGCAGCAAAAACTGGGTTCAAGATTAAGTTGCGGAATACCTAGGATTTGCGTACAGGAGTGATTAATTCTACACCTACACCACTCCTGAGGAGCTCGTGGCTAGATAATAACAGCCGCACAGATCGATCTTCAAGGTTAAGCAACGCTTGCCTAGGTTGGTCTGTGGATGGGTGACCATCTTAATATAACGAGTTTCCTCCGTGCCTCGGAAAGCACGTTAAGCCGTTGGTCCCGGCTGTCCTTTGGAGATCTTTGGCAGTTGTTACGGATAGTCAGAAGCCAGTAAATCTGACTCCAGTCTTGCCATGAAGTACCGTGTTACCCCAGTTAATGGGTTATGGAGTTCTGGTAGGCAGCCGCTCCTCGTAAAATACTGGTATTCAGCTAAATCCGGCTTGACTGGAAGCCGACCCCAATATAGTTGGGAAAAAGGCTAGGCAGATGATGAGTGATTAATTCTACACCGTTGCTAATCGGCACTCAGGCAGTGGAACGCGTCCAAAAATTCACGTACCTCGGAAGTGTCGTGGCGGAAACTGGTGGAACTGAAGAAGACGTCGTGTCTAGAATCGCCAAAGCCCGTGGTGCCTTCGCACAGCCGTACTGCTTTACGGGTGCGAAACGTGGAAGAAAAAGAAGAGCTAGATCTCTTTTTTTTCTTCCATGTTTCAACATCGATCTACTACATACGACGGCACAGAATCTTGCATCGCGCAAGCAAAGTTCTCCGCGTGATTTGAATAGGTACGAGTACAACCGCCCGAAATCATCTACCGGGCATTAGCCCACTGGACATAACACCCGTCCGGCCGGAGGATCCTCCCTTTTCAATGGAGGTTTGCGGGACTTTACTCTCTGTTCCGCTACCTCCAAACTAGCACCAAATACAGGTCTTCGTAAACCGATGTCTTCGTCGTATCTTCGGTAATTTCTCCTCCACAAATATGTATAAGTACATACCTTACCTATTCTTGTTTTTGTAAGTTTGCCGTGACATCTTTACCTGATTAGTATTCCTTAAGAACCTTTGGTATCACAAGTCGGTTTTGTTGATATTACGGATTTGACATGACAAAGGAATCGTGAAAGGGTAAGATGCCAACCGAAAATTTTACCTTAACAAAATATATTCCTAAGTATATGCTTTTCATTTCATAGAAGTATGTCTAGTAAAAATATGTAGCTAGTTTTTTAGAGGGGACGCTTAGAATATTATTAGTAGGTCACCTTTATATTATATAGGAAAAGTTTTTAACCACTGCGTAAATTATTTTTGGTGGCTCAGTGTAAGTAATAGAACACAAGTCGACTTCAAGGTTAAGCAACGCTTGCCAAGGTTGGTCTGTGGATGGGTGACCATCTTAACATAACAAGTTTCCTCCGTGCCTCGGAAAGCACGCTAAGCCGTAGGTCCCGGCTGTCATTTACAGTCGTTACGGATAGTCAGAAGCCAATAAATCTGACTCCAGTCTTACCATGAAGTACCCTGTTACCCCAGTTATTGGGGTGTGGAGGTCTGGTAGGCAGCCTATGCTTTCCGAGGCACGGAGGAAACTCGTTATGTTAAGATGGTCACCCATCCACAGATCAACCTTGGCAAGCGTTGCTTAACTTTGAAGATCGATCTGTGTTCTATTTCTTACACTGAGCCACCAAAAAAAATTTACGCAGTGGTGAAAAACTTTTCCTGTATGTATAGGCGAATGGTTGTGACTGTATGTTTGTTACTTCTTTACAGTCGAATTGCTAAATAGATTTCGATGAAATTTTACATATGGGTCATATTCTGGTATAACACATAATATTTTAGATTTATAATATAAAGATTATGCGGCTAGAGTATAAATCAATGTCTTTAAATCGCGGACGGCAAGTTGTTTTCCGAACGAATCGAAGGTTGCTAACAGCCGAACCCAATAACCTATCTTTCACATACTGAAGATAGAAAAACAAATGAGACAACAGAAAACATGTATAATTTTTGTATTGTATCATTTGTTTTACTATCTCCAGTATGCCAAAACTAGAGATCGATAGGTTATTGGGTTAGGCCGTAAGTTTTAATCCCGAATGTTAGTGAGCGATTTACATAATTAACTCCCGAGTATTGAGAAGGGACATAATGGATTATTTTATACTGAGAGTATGTTCCCTTGCAATATTTTTTTTACTATCACACGGGCGAAACCATTGGCAGCACTTTGTAAAGTAGTACATAAAACAATTAGTGAGCCTATGAAATTTGAGGGTTGCACTCGATTTCTCTAAGATCCCATCATCGGATACTAACTTGGTGACAGTGGGAATACCTCAGAACTATCTACTTTCAAACAAAAAAAGAATTTTGCAAATCCGTCGACAATTGGCGGAGTATTCGATGAACAAACATACAATCATCCGAACATAGTACCTCCTCCTTTTTGTGAAGTCGGTAATAACATTGACGGATAACAGTACCTAAATGAAATGGTTTACATGCTCAACATTTTGAAGACCATTGCACATGTAAGTCTCTGGAGCAAGAGGCTGAAGAAACGCCATGGCAGTCTCACTTTCCACCTGAAGCAGGTCCTCACCTGCCATGACCAGATCAGAAGTTTCCTGTTTTAGATGGAAGATTCGCCTTGCGGAATGCCCCAAGAACACGATGGAGCGTTTAGGTGGAGCTCCACCGTGTCCTTGTGGAAGTAATTGGCTTGTAGACGAAGAGCAATGGGTAGTTTGCCGTCCGGTAAGGACCAAGAGTCGACGGCGTGTCACAGGCGCGGCTCAAAGAGATAGCAGCGAAACTGAAGGGAGTAAGATTAATACGATGAGTGTTGTTATTTTTTTTACATTGAGGTTGGACTTTTCAGACCACCTGTGTACCTGCTATGACTGAAAGTTTGAAAGAGTGACCATGTAAGGACTTAGAACGCAAAAGGGGAATAATGCAGGTGTATTTTAGTTAGTAAACTTCAAAATAGAGAGATAATGGATACGGCAAAACAATCAAACTTGAACTTAATGAAAACAAAGAGCTCTGAGTGAATCTACTTATAATTAATGAATCTTAACTAATTGATTATTCGATTCGTGTGCATTTGACGTTTCTAAGATAAGGGTCTGATTGTCTTCAGGGTAGCACTTTCAAGAAAGATAAACTTATTCGAAAAAGCGACTTTAAGCTACTGAAATAAAGTTCAGTTTTGGTTGAGTATTGAGAAATGCGATGTGGTTAGGAAAGTAGACGGCTAGCGTATAGGGCGTTTATTCCCGAGTTGTTCCTCGATGGTTTAGAATTTCGAGTGAGTGTGACTAATTCTAAAAATCGTAAACTAGCGGTCGACTCTGTTGACTTGAAACAATCTAAAATATCTCGCTGATTTTGTAGAACAGCAAGTCGAATGGATAACTCGATGGTTTAGGGTCAGTTCACATCGAGACGCGACGCGACGCGACGCGACGATGCAGGAAGAGGCCAGTGGTTTCGCGCTGCCCCACGCGCCGACGACGCGAGACGCATCGCAACGTTGCAAGGCGCATAGTAAAATCGTCGGCAACACGACGTCGCGAATGTAAAAACGTTCCGCTGCGCAGCGAGACGCCGCGGTGTCACGAGGAGCAGCGCTGCATGAAGCAACGTATTCTAAATTCTCACAATGAAATGTGTATCTTTTTGTGTAGTAAATAAAGTTATATTTTGAGCCACTCTATTAAAATGTGCCCGCAGCGGCGCGTCTGGGTGTGCGCTGACCCTTATTTCAACGACTCCGATCGTTTGTTAAAACATTTCGAAAACGTCCATCGCTAGGTTTTATAAACACAATTCAATTCATTTTTCAATTCAATTCATTTATTCAAAAACAATTTACATTGTATGCGAATATACTAAACTACACATGCAGTAAAAAATAAAACTAACAAATTAATGTATGGACTAATCGCATTAAAAAAATAATAGAAAATAATAATCATCATCATCATCAAATGGAAAATAATAATAATGTCAAAAAATATACGAAAAGAATTATACATGTCAAACAATTTAAATGTATGAGTAATCAAAAATTAAAATGTCAAAAAAAAAAAGAAAAAGACGTTAAGTTAAATAATACCAATGTCAACAATATAAGAATAAATTATAACTTATAACACCCAGTCCACAAAAATAAAAAATAAAATAAAAATAAATCAATAATAACAATGTCTATAGTTTTAATATAGTATTTTACAAATCATTTACATTGTAAAGGCATTTCTTCAACAGAAATGCCTTGAGCCTTGCTTTAAACGAGCTTGTATATAGTGTGCTTTTCAATTCATGCGGCAACCTATTAAATATTTTAACTGCCTGGTACAGTGGACTGTGTTTAACAATATTAAGTGTAGGAATGAATTTGCTATCCAAATCTTTTCTACGAGTTTTTTCCCTTATTAATCTGTCTTCGTGAGTTTCAAAGTAAAAAATGTATTTCTTCAAGGTAGATAATAGTACCAATATGTACAGTCCAGGTACTGTGAGGATGCCAAGTTCTTTGAAAAAGGGCTGACAGCTTTCTTGTTGGGCAATACGGACAATGGTTCTAATTGCTCTTTTCTGGAGAATAAACGCTCTTTGAAAATTATAATTGTAGCTGTTACCCCAAAACTGTATGCTGTACCGTAATCGAGACTCTATCAAAGCATAGTAAACCAGTTTTAGAGCTTCTAAACTTACTTCATCTCTGAGAATTCTTAGAGCATAGCACGCCGATGATATAGACGAATCAAGTGCAACTAATTCTTTTTTCCAATTTAATAAATCATCTATATATACCCCCAGAAATTTTACTTCCCTGACAAGCCCAATTTTAACTTTATTTAGTTCAATATCCATACTATCTTTATTACGTGCAGTGGTTTTGAATAACATTACATTAGTTTTTTCTGTGTTAATAATTAGTTTATTCGCAGTAAACCAAGAATGAAATATAGCTAGAGCTGCATTGACTGCATCGCTAAGCGTTCGAATGTCATTTGCTGATACTACTGCATTTGTGTCATCCGCAAAAACTATTAGTTTTATGTCAGGTAATATTTTATTAAAATAATTTATGAGATCATTAGTAAAAACAATCTATACATATAATAAAACAGTAAAATTGTACATTGTTAGCATTAATTAGCGCAAAAACCACTGAACCGATCCTGTTCAAATTTTGCATACATAATCCTTATAGGACCCTTAATGATATAGGCTATATTTTATCACGCTATTTGCTATGGGGGGTGAGCAATATTGCATTTTGTCGGTTTTGAACGAGTTGCCCCGAGTTCGAATCCCACCTACAATTTATATTTCTGTCAATGTTTTATCTTATTGTTTTTGGAAAAAAAAATACTTTTACCATTTTTTCATAAGAAAATCAACATTCCTATTTGATTTTTCCCGAATATTTTGTAAAAACTAATCAAAACACGTTATAAAATCCAAGCGTCCACGAAATTCACATACTACAATGTTACATTAGTCCATTTAGCTGCCAATTTATCTACTGAAATGAAAATCATCACGCTATTATGGACGAAGAGCGGGGCAGTCATTTATGACATTTATATGAGAACGTCTATTTTGCTTAATCTTCGTCGAACAATGCAGCGCGATCGATTAATGACTAGACTGAGACGTAACAGGGTGGTGGTTCGAATCCCAAGAGGTGTTTTAGAAAAAGCTTTTTTTTTATTTTTGTAACTTTTATTTCACATATTTTTGCATTCTCACAATTTTTTTAACAAAAATATTACCAAAAGATATTATTATTATTGTTTAACAAAAAAAACCCATGGAGACAAATTTTACAACTGCGGAGTTGCACCCCGTTTTCAAAATACAAACAATGACATCCTTCTTCTTCTTCCTGCCCTTATCCCATATTACTTGGGGTCGGTGCAACACGTTTTCTTCTTCCATTCTGTCCTGTCGTCCGTCACACTATCATCACACTATCATCTGCCCTTTTCTTTCATATCAATCCTTGCACAATCCATCCATCTTTTCTTTGGCCTTCCTCTCCCTCTCCATTCTCAAGAACTCTTTTAGTAACGTGCTTTTAATTTCTCCTCTTCACATGACCACACTAAGATAAACGATTTCCTTTCAAAATACAAACATCCATTTATTTTTTTTTAACTAAAGGCTATTTATATTTTAGGTGATTTCTTCCACTCTAGGAAGGAGCACGAGGGGATGTCAGACTTTCACTGACCAAAACCCACACCTTTGTATGTTCCACAGAACTTCTTTCAACTGTTCTGTGGTATGTTCCTTCTTCGCTTTGCGTTCCAGGACTCCGGGTGGAGGTGATCAGCAGTAACGACCTCTCACGTCCGGTCCTGGTATAGAGAAAGAAGGTATGGAAAGCAGTCATCACTTCCTTCCGCAAATAAAGCGAAGAAGGTAGCAGAAAGCGCAAAGATGATGCCCTTGGCATTACGAGTCGCAGGGCGATCCCATGCTACCGTTAGCGCGGAGTTTTGGACGGTGCACTATTGGCATTTCGCTGTTGAATAAAGACTGGTCTTAGTCGACTGACGTTGCGTTATGTGCCACGCGCACCTAAAAGAGATACCATAAGCGAACGGCCCTAACGGGCTTCGACAGCTGGAAAATTGTTCGTATAGGGCATCTAAAGGAACAAAGTGGGTATTTTTTACTGCTCTGCATGCTCTACCCGTAAAAATCGAGAGTTTACAGACTGCGTTTGATCATCAGCATGTGAAGTCGGCTAGGTGAAAATACTCGCACACAAGAATTCGTTTAATATTCTCACTAAAGAAAAACATTTATTTGGTGTATTAGGGTGTCAGTCAAATACCGCACCAGAAAATTCCTGCCTGAATAAACAGGTAATATAAACACAAAAAAATGATGGTGATCGGTAAACGCCCTATACATATGACACCTGGGAAGTGTCCAAGTGGCGATGGGAGGGGTCTAAGGATGTCCTGTTTCGCACGGTTTCAGCCACGTTGCTTCACTCTAGGAGGTGACTGCTTTCCATTCCTCCTCCCAGCTCATACCATGATCTGAACTAGGGCAGGAGGATTCTGATTTTGACCCGCAAACAGTAGGTACGGCGGTAATCCGCCCTAGCGGGATAACTTCGATCGTAAGGTCCACCGTGTCTTCCCGCCGAATCTAAAACATCTACCTCCCGAAACACTCATATTCGGTTAGGACCTGCGTAAAGCGCAAGGTGAGGATGTCATGACTCTGTAGTCTCTCTTTAAAGAGTGAATTTATAATAGTAATAATCGTGGTGTGCCAAAATTAGTCGCCCTAGAATGTAAATTGCAACTAAAAGAACACTGGAATTTAGTTGGTAAAAGTCTGATACTCTCTCTCGGTCCACCTAGAGTGGGAGAAGGTATTTGGTGGTTACCCAACAAAAAAAGAGGCAAATACTAAAGGCGGTTATCTGCCCTAATTTGGTTTTTTGAAGAACAAATCATTTTAATTTTGATTTTATCGCAATATGAACTAAACTAACGACTTTACCCATAGAGTAGGCAACTATTTAGAATGCGAACTCTACGGTTCTGTACTTCGTTGATGTTTTTAAGGCAATTGACGTCGTGCGGAAGAAAAAACCGGGTGTTACCATTGGGTGGATCGCCCGGAGGACACGTTAGAGCATAAAGTACTGGTGGGCCACGCTTAGGCGGAGCACCACCGTGTCCTTGTGGGGACGATCGGTGACAGCAACCTCTCGCGCTGGGCACTGGTACAGGCCATGATCCAGAGCGAGGAGTTGTGGCAAGTAGTCCCCTCACGCCCCAGTCGCTGGGATTCCGACCCCAATTTAGAGCCACCGTAGGAGTGGCTTGCGAATGGCGAGCAATGGGTAGTTTACCATCTGGCTGTCCGGTAATAATCCAGACGGTCTACCGTAGGTATTGTTCCACGCGTGCTTCAAAGAGATTTTAGCAAACTATATCTATAGGTGCCCAGCAGGTTCGAAGCCTCTAGGGCCATGGGCGAGCTTCCGAAAGGAAAACCCGGGACCCTGGAACGAAGGCAAAGAAGGAACGGGGTGAGGTTTAGTCAGTAAAAGTCTGACTCACCCTCTGAGAAGTCATTCTGATAATTTTCCACCTAAACAAGAAACCTGGGCACGCCGTCATTGCGGCGGTAAGTTTCCTCTTAGAGGAGTGGTTGGAAAGAGATCCTCACGGTACGTATGCCGTAGGTCCTCACCAGACACGGTAAGTTCGGGAGGCTCCTGCATCGGATTCAGGGGAAAAGGGCGCCCCAGCCAGACTCGGAGGACACGGTGGGGCACACGGTAGAGGTATGGCGGTTGCCTTCTTCTGCGAAGCAGTAATGCTAGCCAAGGAGGCGGCCGACCGTGAGCGCGAAAGGGAACGACCCTCACGCCCCCGCCGCCGTCAGGATCACGAGAACGATTTCCGACCACCGTAGGTGCAAGCTTGCGGACGGCGAACACTGGGTAGCTTGCCGTCCAGCAGTCCGGTAATAACCCGGACCGAGTCAAGTCGTCAACTGTTCCACTAGCGCCTCAAGGAGATGTCAGCAAACTGTAGGGGCCCGTGGCAGGGTCGAAGCCTCTGGGGACGTGGATCGGTATTCCGAAAGATAAGCTCGGTGTCCCAAAATTGAAGGCAACACAGGAACGGGGGTGGCGTTTAGTCAGTAAAAGTCTGACATGCCCTCGGGAGCTCCATTTAACAGCAGGAGAAGTCATTCTGATGTTTACCCATCTGAATTATAAAACCTAAACAGGAAACCTACTGGGGCTATGGTTTCGCTTCTGAAAGGGAGACCCTGGAACGTAAGGCAAGGAAGGAATATAGAAGTGAGTCTTAGCCAGTAATAATCTGACACGCACTTCCGCTTCACAGAAGAGCGAAAGTCATTAGATGATTTCCGAACTAAAAAAAGTTTTAACTTAAACAGTTTTATGTAAAATTAATTAATCAGATGTTTTCGGAAGTATAGGATTAGTTATAAGTAACTTTTGTGCAGTTTTACGAACTTAACGCGGACGAAGTCGCGGGCAACAGCTAGTAAATAATAAAGGTCCTAAGATTGATCCTTGAGGCACACCAGCTGTAATATTGTGCAAGGATGACTTGTAACTTTTTTTACATCCATTTAATTGCAATTTTTCGACTTCGACGAACATTTTCCTATTTTTCAAATATGAAGAGAAGAGTTGTAAAGCTTTACCTCTTACCCCATAGTGCTCAAGCTTTGCAGTGAGTAGTTCAAAGTCAATAGTATCGAAAGCAGAGCTTAAATCTAGAAAAATACCAGCTACCTTCATCCTACGATTAATTTGGTCAACAACATCATTTATTAATGTATAAATAGCATCTCCAGTTCCAACATTCTTCTGGTATCCATATTGTCTATCACTTATCACTTTGTTTAAATTAAGATGTTTACTTAATCGATCCTTTAAGACTTTTTCAAAAATTTTTGAAAGTGTGGGTAATAAGGAAATTGGCCTATAGTTTTTTGCGTCCGATTTTGAACCCTTTTTGTGAATAGGAATGATCTTAGCTACTTTTAGTTGTTCCGGAAATATGCCTTCCATTATGCACTTATTATAAAAAGTGGAAAGAGATCTCTTGACTTGAAGACTTCTAAGTTGTAGCTATCAGGAAACACAGACTCCGGCAGGGAATTCCACTCCTTAAAGTAAATAAATCACAACGAATATTGGTAAAACGGTTTTAATTCTACATGTTTATGCTTGTGTTAAGTTTGTATAATTTGAAACACTGCAGTGAAAATACATCGCTTGTATGGTTATGAGCAAGATGAAATGAAAACTTGAGCAAATGTTCCGTGAAACTATGTTATTATTCTACCATTTCTAGAATTGGAAACCAGCTAATAAGTACAACCCAATTACTCTATAAGCCTTGTGTTTCATGGAATAAGGAATTTTAATGAATAGCGTTTCGGTTCTTTGAAGAAATGAACACCTTTTTAATCAACTCCAATTTTATTTCAATTTTTTTTTGTGAAGTAGCTAATGAAGTCTTTTATCAAAGGAAACGGGGTTTTTTCGGGTTTTACAATATTAAGGTATCAAATTTAATTGCTATACGCCTTCCATGCTGTGGTCGTTATTTTAATTTACCCGATTTTTTTATTTTGAAAAACCCCGAGATCAATTAATGGCACCTAAGGTAGTGTCTAGGTAAACTTGGACTAATGGTCATTGACCATACATTTATTGACATTCTTAATTTAAAAAAGAAAAACGGAAAGAAAGACAAAGTTTTCTTGAATTGGCATCTGTCGCGATCTTATACATTTTCTAGTACTCGTAATGAAAAACAAAAACAGTTTTTCATTTTTCGTGTACATATACGCCAGAGATATTAGAAAAAGGTCAATGCACTTTATTTATTTATTCCATAAGCATTAGCATTATCGGCCTTGTATGTTTCCTCTGCTGGGACTCAGGCCTCCTCTCCAAGATAGGGAATGGGCTGTAATCGGTGAATATTTGTGCCAGTGCCCAGTGCGGACCAGGACATGCCGGTTTCCTCACGATGTTTTCCTTTACTGTTTTGAGAGTAGCGGTGATGAAATAAATTAGACAAAGTAATGCGCCTTAGGTTAGGTGCGGAGTAGGTTACCGACATAGCCCGAAGAATCGCCAAACTAAAGTGAGCAGGGCACATTGCTCGTAGAACGGATGGTCGATGGGGACGGAAAGTTCTGGAGTGGCGGCCACGTACCGGAAGACGTAGCGTTGGAAGGCCTCCCACAAGGTGGACCGACGACCTGGCGAGGGTCACGGGAATCCGATGGATGTGAGCACAGGTCCGGTCGTTGTGGCGACGCTTGGGGGAGGCCTATGTCCAGCAGTGGACGTCTTTCGGCCGAAATGATGATGATGATGAATGCGCCTGATTGGGTTTGAACCCATGTCCTACTATAGTTTGTATGGAGAAACCACATCAACGCGGACAAAGCCGCTGGTAGAAGCTAGTTATTTGTGATCTCGTGAACTCGCTTCCATTGTAATTTGCAGTCTTGTTGACAAGAAAGTTTTAATATGTTCGTTAAGTTATACAGTAAAGTTTTAGTACCAAAATAATCATTTGGAACAAAGTTGAATAAGTAATATACAAGTTTAAAATGAGATGTTTTAGGAAGAGAAACTTCCTCGCTTATGTTAATTAGTCTGATTTAGAGTAATTTAATTAAGCCGTAGGTCCCGGCTGTCATTTGTAGATCTTTGGCAGTCGTTACGGATAGTCAGAAGCCAATAAATCTGACTCCAGTCTTGCCATGAAGTAGGTACCGTGTTACCCCAATTAATGGGTTGTGGAGGTCTGGTAGGCAACCGCTCCTCGTAAAATACTGGTATTCAGCTAAATCCGGCTTGACTGCAAGCCGACCGCAATATAGTTGGGAAAAGGCTAGGCAGATGATGATGAGAGTAATTTAATTCAAGCCGCTGATGACTCTAGCGTAAGGTGAATCCCGGTTGCCTCGCCTTCCGGCCGACTGTTTAGGACCAAGTCTGAGTCGGCGGCGTGTTGTATTTCACGTGCGCCTTATATGTATAGATGTCAGGAGAACAGAAGCGACCCAGTAAGTCAAATACCTGCTAGGGCTCCGAGACTTGGGTTTGTGTTGTTTTATTGTGCAGTTCCTATGACCAACTTCCAGCTCCATCATCAGATGAGCTCCATATCATCATAATATTGCATTGTCTCGCGATTTACAAAATTTCCTACGAGTATAAGATTGCATTATAGACACCCACGCAGATTAAATTAAAAATCTCGTGTCACAGTAATAAAAATATATAATTATATAGCTTTATTTCAAGTGTGTGTTTCAAAGTGACCCAGAAACGCAATCCCCGCACCAAGTGGTGGTTGCTGAATGGTCCTAAACTATCGGAATTTATCGCGGAGGTCGAGCACCTCGAGATCAGTTCTCCGCATGAGTCCACTCAAAAGATATGGAGTAGGATTCATTCAGCAATCACCGCCGCGGGTAAGCGCGTCCTTGGCACTTCTCGTGGTGGTCGCACCATGGACAGGGAGACGTGGTGGTGGGATGACGGGGTGCAGGAGGCGACCCGGAAGAAGAAGGCCTTATTTAAAAAGTGGCAGGGGTCCAACTCTCCGGAGGACAGGGAGGCATATGGAGCGGCTAAGCGCGCTTGCAAAAAAGCAGTAGCCAGAGCCCGCAGCAAAAGTTTGGCGCCCTTGTACGACAAGCTGGAAACTGCGGAGGGGCAAAAGCTTATTTTTAAGCTGGCGCGTGCCCGGGAAAAAGCTACACGGGACATTAGCAAATGCCTCTGTGTAAGGGATGCCCAGGGTAAGCTGCTCTATGATGCCCCCTCTGTTAAGGAGAGATGGTGCACATACTTCGAGGAGCTGTCTAACAAACAGCATCCCCATAACCTTCCTCCCGAACCGCCTCCTAACCTTGGACTTATTTCCCCTATTTCCCCCGACGAAACTCGCATTGCTCTTCGCCACATGAAGAACCGGAAATCGGTCGGGCCTGACAATGTGCTAATCGAAGTGTGGAAGGCGATGGGCTCACATGGTGTGGCCCTTCTGACGGATCTCTTTAACCGCATCCTGACCACCAAGGAAATGCCGAACCAGTGGCGATCAAGCCTTATTATTCCTATCTATAAAGGCAAAGGTAGTGTACAGGATTGTAGTAACTACCGCGGTATTAAGATCATGTGCCACACCATGAAGCTCTTCGAGCGGATCATTGACACACGGCTCCGTAGCGAGTGCACTGTCTCTGAGTGTCAATATGGCTTCCGGGCGGGTAACAGCACCATGGACGCAGTGTTCGCCCTGCGGACTCTGACTGAGGCTTACAGAGAGAGAAGGAGAGCTCTGCATATGGCCTTTTTAGACCTGCAGAAGGCCTTCGACTGTATTCCTCGGCAGTCCATCTGGTGGGCACTTCGCTTCAAGGGTGTGCCCGAGGCCTATGTTGACATTATCGGAGACATGTATCGCGATTCCGTGTCCTCTGTCCAGACCGCTGTTGGCGAATCCAAAGTCTTTCCAATATCTGTTGGCGTTCACCAAGGATCGGCTCTTAGCCCGTTCTTGTTTAACGTGGTGCTCGATGTAGTTACGGCATACATCCAAGATCAGCCTCCATGGCTAATGATGTATGCCGATGACACCGCCCTCGTTAGCCAGAACAAAGCCCAACTTGAGCGGAAGGTCAACATTTGGAAGGACACGCTGGAAAACGGCGGTCTGAGACTAAATGTGGCGAAGACTGAGTACATGTCCTGTGGCAGCACGGATTCAAACACCATCCAAATAGGCTCGGACCGGATCACAAGCTCCGATACATTCAGGTACCTTGGATCCGTGCTGCACGAGTCTGGCAACGTGGACGACGATGTCCAAGCACGTATAGGTGCGGCTTGGGCGAAATGGCGAGAGGTTACGGGCGTTGTATGCGACCGCAAAATGCCTCCGAAGCTTAAGGGACAGATATATAAATGCATCATACGTCCTGTCCTCCTGTACGGCGGCGAGTGTTGGCCGGCACTAAGCAGACACACCCAGGAGCTTCGCGTCACGGAGATGAAGATGCTGAGGTGGATGAGCGGCGTAACGCGATCCGATCGCATACGCAACTCATTCATCCGAGGTAGTCTTGGTGTCCGTGACGTGGGGGAAAAACTGCAAGAATGTCGTCTGCGATGGTATGGCCACATCATGCGCCGCCCTACGGAGTACGTTGGCCGGAGATGCATGAATATGGCTGTCCTTGGCGCTAGGTCTCGTGGTCGCCCTCGCATGCGCTGGCTGGACGTCGTCAAGTCCGACATGAGAGCCAATGGCCTTACTGCCAAGGATGTTGAAGATCGGGCCAAATGGAGCAAGCTAAGCCGGAAGGCGGACCCTGGCAAAAGCCGGGACTAACGCCAAGTTGAAGAAGAAGAAGCTTTATTTCAAGTATATCATAGACTCGTTAAAATACAAAATGAAAGTCAAAACACAACAGTCATATTACATGTACCTAAAATCAAATTCTAATTAACACACACCAACTTAAATAATTTATGTACCCATATTAATTAAATTAACATCAATAATGTCCACAGAAATCTAAATAATAAGTCAAATTTCTGAGATAATGTCCAATGAATAGGTCAAAAATAATACATTCAAATAATACATACGAGGGGTGATCCAAAAGTAATGATATTCGGATATTTGTAGGAGACATATAATTATGAATTATATTTTTTTTGTTTCCTCATATATCCAGTTCTTCATCATGAAAAAATCATAAAAATAGGCCACGATTACAGGGAGTTACATTCATTTGAATACAAACAGTCAGAGAGTAAACATCGTAATGGAGAAAAATTAAATCAGAGCTGTCATTAAGTACCTCTGTTTGAAAAAAAAAAATCTACCAAAGCCATACAAAGTGACATAGTGGAAACATAAGGGGACTCTGCTCCTTCATATTCCACAGTTGCGCGCTGGTCAAAGTAGTTCAAGTTGGGTAGAACATCAACAAAAGATGAACATCGCGAGGGACGCCCATCCACGTCCAACACTGCAGAAAAAGTAAAAAAAGTCGAAGATGTCGTGTTGGCAGATCCAAGATTGACCATAAAGCATGTAGCTGAGATCATAGGGATGTCATATGTGACAAGTGTTCAAAGAATCATTGCAAACAAATTGCATAATTATGAAAAAGGTCTCCGCACGTTGGATGCCGAGAATGCTAACCGACGAGCACAAATCAAAAAGTGGCGACATTTCGAGGGCGAATCTCGAAAAGTTCCAGACGGATCAGGACATTTTTTGTCTCGTTTCGTGACTATGGACAAAACCTGGATCCATTTTGATCCAGAAACCAAACAAGAGTCTAAGACTTGGAAACGAGCCTCGTCCCCGTCGCTGAAGAAATTCAATGTGTCAAGTTCGGCAGGAAAGGTTATGGCGTCCGTTTTATGGGATGCTCAAGGAATTGTAATAGTGGAATACTTGGAAAAAGCAGCCACTATTACTACGTAGACCAAATAAGAGGATTGCGGCAGGTCATCAAAGAAAAAAAACGACGCAAACTCCGAGTTAGAGTGTTGTTTCACCAAGACAACGCACGGGGTCACAATGCCGCCATTGCGATGGCTGCCATTCAAGAAACGGAATTCGAATTGCTTGAAAACCCACCCTATCCGCCAGACCTGACACCCAGTGACTGTTACTTCTTTTCTCGGCTCAAGAAACACCTCTGAGGCAAAAAAGTTGACAATAATGTCGAAGTGATAACTACTGTAGAGGCGTTTTTGGATGATCAAGACAAATATTTTTTTCCAAATTTATTTATGGATTTAAAAAAAGAATGGACTAAATGTATTGACTTACTAAGAGACTATGTAGAGAAATATATATTTTTTATAGTAAAAATATCCTTATTTCATATTGATTATCATTACTTTTGGATCACCCCTAGTATCACTATATAAACAGTGTTTGTTATCGATTTTCTCCGAAACGGCTAGACCCATTTGTATTTATGTTTTTTTTTGTGTTTATTTAGAAGTACTTAGAATAGATCGTAGACTATTTTTTAAACCTCAAGGTGATAAGCCAACTATAACGCGGGTAGAACCACTGTTAGCAGCTAGTTACAAATATAGTTATAATATGCATATTATACAGGGTGTAAGGAGAACGCTTCCGAAGCCAGAACGTAGATTATATACAACCTAAATGCAAACGAATACCAATAACCTTTCGCTTTAAATTGATTATTTTCAAAACTTCATATTTCATAAACACGCAATGGAAACGAAAGTACAAATGTGAGGTCACTGACACGCAAGGCAACGTCGCGCCACTGCGCGCCCGCGCTTATCAGTCGCCGAGCGGCCGCCGAGCGCTCCGCCCGAGTCGCGGGATTTAATACGGAATTTACAAACATCACTTTCAAAATGCCTAGGCCGCCGCCCCCTACAACCCTTCATAAAATTATGAATTTTAATCGCAATTGTAGTCCATTGTAAAAAGCTGACAGAGGCATTTTACGTACCTGTCTAAATCCTTTGCGACCTTATGAGGTTTGGCTCGAACTGGGCTCCATCCATTTCAATACAAAGGCGGGCCCGTCGCTGTGTCGACTCATGAACACGAGGCATTAGTGTTGGATCCTCAACACATTCTTCACGTAGCTTATTAAAAACGCTCACTATTCTGCCCCGCATTTCATCAGCACTATCACATTCCCGATCAAACACTCTTTCTTTCACATACCCCCACAAAAAGAAGTCCAATGGCGTTAAGTCGGGTGAACGAGCCGGCCAGGCGTGCGGCCCCAGCCTTCCGATCCAGCGGTCATTAAAAAGTTCAGTGAGACGCTCGCGGATGGGACGCGTAACATGCGGAGGAGCGCCATCGTGCTGGAACCATGCTCGACGATATTCAGCCAGCGACACATTGTCTAGCATATCATCTAAACGTCCATTTATAAAATTAAGATATGCTGATCCATTGAGGCGCTGCGGTAGAAACACTGGTCCTAAAATTTTCCCATTCAAAACACCAGCCCATACGTTGACGGACCATCTGGTCTGATGGCCGGTTTCTTGAGTGGCGTACGGGTTAACGTCTGACCATACATGGGCATTCCTCCTGTTCCACATCCCGTTTCTCGTGAATGTGGACTCGTCCGTCCAGATAACGTGCTCAATGAAGCCAGGCGCACGCTGTTGTTGATCTAGCAGCCAACGACAGTACGCACGACGACGAACGCGATCATTGGGCAGCAAAGCTTGTACTTTGTGTATTTTGTAGGGCCGCATTCTGTTCCGGCGCAAGACTTTATGAACTGTCCAGTGAGAAACTGTCGGTAAACCCCGTCGCCGCAATAATTTCGCCGCACTTCGTGTGCCTAGGCGTGGATTTTGGCGAATCACATTTAAAATACGCTCCTCAGTCTGAACATTCACTTGTTGTCCACCACCTGCCGCCATCGGAGCAATCGGTCGATTTTCTAAGACTCGCTGAAAAGCTGCCGTTATCATGCGAGAATCAGACGGATGCCGAACATTCGGAAATCTGTTCCGGTAAATTCTCAACGCTAGAGATGCATTCCCAAGGGCTTCTCCTAAACACATCAACATGTTGCCGTATTCACGAGCACTGTACACGTATGCCTGAGGCATTATTTAAAACAACAAAAAATAATAACTAAAAAAGAATAAAACAGCACTAAAAACGTAACAATAATAACTAAACACAAATTTAAAACTAACAAAACAATAATTAATTACGATGCAATATCGATCGGATAAACGTAACGTACGTTAGCTCACGAACCGAGTCGGAAAGGAACTGACTAGATTACTATTATTTACTAAAGAAGTACTATGAAGATCAAACGACGCGCCGCACTTGCAGGTGGCCGGCCGACAAACGTTACCGCCGCACGTGCCACGTTGCGATGTGCAAAGACCAACAATTTACAGAGGCGAAAATGTTAAAAGAATAATTTTAAATGTTAGGAAATTGTACTTATGCTATTACAAACTGTTTTCATTTTCTAACTTTTAAATAAGATTGAATCGGTTTCTTGGATTCAATTAATTTAATTATTCACTTTAAATTGGTTTACTTACTAAATGAAGGTTCCAGTTCTTGCAATAAACAAGCGCGCATCGTGTGACTTTAATTACATTGACATAAAGTTCAAATTCAATTGATTCACGCGCTCTGGTTGCTTTAAACTGTACATGCGATGAAATTTTTTTAGTCAATCACAGCTGATGTCGACGATCTTTTAATTTATTTCATTTACTATCGATTATCGACATAATACAAAACTGTTAATAAATGCACGACATAGTGCATCAATTTAAAACTGTTAACGCCTCTGTAATGTTTCTTTTTATTTATTTTGGCGGCGCTTTACAAAGGATACTTTGACCACGCCGCGCCGGCGGCGCCGCGCAGCAGTACAGTTCGTCCGCTATAAGTTGGCGAGTGTGAAGTTAGGCTCTGCGAATTTTGGCCCTTGAAATATCGTACAAAAATAAAGGTTTTAAAAAAATAAATGCAATTTGCAGTTCTTATTGCTGTTAAAAACAGTTATTGGCATTAATTTTTTTTAAACCTTTATTTTTGTACGATATTTCAAGCGCCAAAATTCGCAGAGCCTAACTTCACACTCGCCAACTTATAACGGACGAATTGTAGGTAAGTACGTAGTAACGCGACTCGTTATTTTTACCGAATTCACAAAAACGAGGAGGTACTTTTTTTGTATTTTTGTTCATCGATTACTCAGCCGATTGTCGACGGATTTTCAAAATTTTTTTTTTGTTAGAAAGTAGATAGTTCTGAGGTGGTCCCACTGTCACCAAGTTAGGATCTGATGATGGAATCTTAAAGAAATCTTGGGGAAACCCTCAAATTTTATAACCTCACTTATTGTTTTTCGCATATTTTATGAAGTATCTCGTGTATTTGCGTATGGTTGTCACCATCTCAGGTGGCGTGGCTGATGATGGAAGGTAGGTACAACTCCTTGACAGTAAGAAGTTACTCGAATAGGCAAGGACTGTTTATTTAGTAAATTGTTTTGATGTTCGATAGGGTATTTACCATTTGGTCTCATGATCATCAAGTCATAACCTGATGCTGCAGTCAGGATAGTCTGCAGAGTACCTAACTCCTCGACAACTAACAGCAGAAATATCGTGTTTAGGCTCATTGAAAAGGGTTCGATGTGTGGATAAACGTGCTGTGTAAACACCGAAGTACATAGCGACCTGATGCTGAAGCCAGGAGCTTCAGAAAAAGTACAAACCTCGAAATTACAGCACCGTAGTCGTGTTTGGGCTCATTTTAAACAGGACTAAACTAAAAGAAAAAAAAAACGTTTAAAAAACACAACCGACTTCAATTAAAAAAAACACCGACATAAAAAAAAAAGTACAAAATAACTAGTTTTGTCTCTTCATTATTTAACACCGACTTCCGAAATTAAAGTTATTTTGTATTTTTAAGGTGTTTTTTTTTTTTAAATTGAAGTCGGTTGTATTTTTTTGCAAAAAGTTTTTGTTTCGATATTTATTGTTAAGTTTGCCGATATGAAGTCATTGACGCCAGGTCTAGAGATAATGTCGGGATGTAGGTTGGTAAACATTTTAGTTTTGTTGCTATGCAAAATTTTAGTGACGGAATGACAAGTTTCTTGTAAACTCAATGTCTTTGTACATAATCAAATTTTTAAACGTTTCTTTCTCAATCACAGTAGTGAGTAGGTAGCTAAGTATCTTCGTTATGGGCCTCAAGGTTAAGCAAAGTAAACTGGATTTTTCTGACTTGTAAGTTTAGGATCAAAAAATTGTAACCCTGTTCAAGGGGAAAATTACTTAATTAATTAACATTACGATCCTTGCACGAATGGAACCCGAAAGCAGATATGCTACTACTAGGTAGAAGTGAACTGAAAACACATTTGCTTCCAGCGATCGAGTAAAGGTTAGTAGTTTAGGAGCGCACTACATAGTCAGCCGTTGCGTCGTACGTTGGGTCGCGTCGGCTGCGCGGCTAGCGGCTGTCGGCGACCGCGCGCGGTCTTTGAACCCGAGGTCATGCGCGAGCGTCAGATGATTTATTTATTTACGAATACATTGCTTGTTAGAGTTTTAAAGAAAAAAAAATTGTTTAATCGCAAATAATGGTTTCATTTAACTGTTCCCACAGCATAGTGTATGAAAAATGATAAAAAAAATAGGTAAAATTGTAAAAAAAAAAACTGATTTTTTGATGGTATCGTATCGAGAATCACTAGCCTTATCACCTGTCTTCGTTTTCGGAAGCGTTTCCCTTACACCCCGTATAAATAAAATACATACTTAGGTTTTGCAAACAAATAATTGTTTTCAAAATTGAATTACCAGAATTCTGTTTTTGTATTGATAAACATGTCAAATAAATATGTCTGACGCAAATTTAATAATAATCCTTATTTTAAATTAATTTTCCTCACAGGAAAAATAATTTTAAATTATTATTAAATATAGAGAGAATATATTACTAAATATGTTATTACATCACCTGCTCAATAATACCCTATTATGTGTCATGTAACCTGCACTTAAAGCAAGTCATTATCACCTAGGGAGATAATGCAGTATGGCCGATCTCTAGGGAATAATGAGATATTTTGAATTTTGGACCGTCAAATACCATTATTTTGAAAAAAACTCCTTCAGTGAATTGAAATGTATATGCATCAAAGAAATTTATTCAAAAATCAAAATGGCCAGTGGCCACTAACAAAAAAAAAGAATAATAAATGTGGTTACTGAGGAAAAGGTTAAAGGAGGTTCTAAAAAAGAGTTTGATTCTAATTTCGAAACATGTCGAGTGATTGTTGAGATTACATGTAAATATTGCTCTATATGTTTTTGATTTATAATTTGTTTTATACGATATATTATTATAGTAGGTAAATAATCGTAGTAGACTTTTAATAATCTCACAGATGGTGTAAAAAGCAGAGTATCTAACACGAGTATAAAGCTGTCTTTGTTTTGGGCGGCTTGAATTTCTCACTTCACTCTGGTTTCTCTATTAACTCCCTGGCAATCCTCGGGAATTAATTATATAAATCTCTCACTGACGTTCGGGGTTAAAACTTAGCAACCTTCGTTTCGTTCGGAATTCAACATGCCGCCCTCTCCTTAAAGACACTGTTTTATCCCCTAGTCACATAATCTCCTATATTATTGGGTATCAATAAACATTAAGCGTGTGTAACTCTTTACTGAACCGACTAATTGTTCCGAAACATTTTAGTGTTCCGAAAGATTAGAACATCAGTATGATGTTTTAAATGCATTATTTGGACGAATAAGAACACTGGATCTCTTTATTTTAAATGCCGTGCAGTCTTTTGATATTCCAAATGATACTTATATCAGTGTTCCGAAAAATATCAGTGGTTCAGATGCAAATGTTCCAATCGCAAAGATGACACATTTTGCTCACGCCTAATAAACACTAGATACGAGACGCACAGGGCTGGTTTTATGGCAATGCTTGGGAGGCCAATGTCCAGTAGTAGACCTCTTTCGACTGAAATTATAATGATGATGTTGCCGATTACGGCGACGTAGCTGAATACGGAATTCAGCTAAATCCGGCTTGACTGGAAGCCGACCCCAATATAGTTGGGAAACGGTAGGCTGATGATGATGACGTTGCTTTTTGTAATGCCTACGTCGCATAAATCTTATTCTTCCCAAATGGCTTGATGCCATTATTTTCTTTGCAATTTTTGCAAAATTGCATGAATGTAAAGAAACACTAAGGGTTGCTTATCACGTGCATTCTAATTGTATGACGATTGACGATAACGGATTACCTTCGTGTTAAAAGCACTAATAGTCAGTAGTTAAACTGAGGTGGTTCCACACAATCACGCTTTGTTTTAATAAGGTAGCCATGGAGATTGTAAAAAGGCATATAACAGAGTACTGGCTGTTATTTTTTTATTTATTGATAGGCTCGCGCTTGACCATATCTCACCTGATGGTAAGCGATCATGTGGTCGACGATGGAACACGCTTGCCTAGAAGCAACCTATTCACTCTTGACTTACGCCCGTTTTCAATAACCAACCGCAGTTTATAGATAGAGAGCTATCCCTGATAAACAGTAAGATTCTATCCATCAATCCACAACTTGAAATGCTATCCGTCGGTAGGTTATAGGAAATCAAGTGAGGGCAAAAGGATAGATTTAGTTATCTTTAGTAGCTGCAACTGTAGATAGATAGCTTATTGAAAACGGGCGTTAAAGACCCCTAGGTTGTAGCTATCAAGAAACACAGACCAATTTTGCCTTACTCTTTTGTTTGACTTATTTTGGCTTTCGTGAAATTGTTCAATATTTTCTAGCAATTGGCCATTTCGAGATCTTTTAACTATCAAAAGATGATGAATTTGAAATAAACCACCAGGTCAACAATCTACCTACAAAATAATCGAGATGATTTTCGATTGTTCCACACGCATTCTTATAGCCGGATTTACATTACGTAAATTAGTATCATGGCCCTGTCAACATCAAAGCTATTTTATGATGCCAAACGTCGTTGTAGAAATGATGCGCAGGTGCTGTCGCGACACTAGTTTCGCGTCGCATTTAGCAATCAATGCAATCAATTTGGTTTTAAAACAGGACTGTCAACTGAGTCAGCGATTCTATGTTTAAAGCAAACTGTCAAGTACTACTTCGACAGGAGCACGGCTGTTTATGCTTGTTTCCTCGACCTCTCGAGGGCTTTCGACCTGGTCAACTATGATATCTTATGGCAAAAATTAAATGACATCTCAATGCCTTTCGAGCTGATACAGATCTTTAAGTACTGGTATCTTAATCAGGTTAACGTAGTTCGATGGTCGAGTGCGCTGTCGGAGCCGTACAGGTTGGAGTGCGGGGTGAGGCAGGGGGGGCTGACCTCACCAAAGCTCTTCAACCTGTACGTCAATACACTGATAGAGGAGCTCTGCAGTACCCGTGTCGGCTGCCACATTGACGGTGCGTGTGTCAACAATATTAGTTACGCGGACGACATGGTGCTGTTGAGTGCCTCGGTGTGTGGTCTGTCCAGGTTGCTGGGCATCTGCGAGCGTTATGCGCGTGATTACGGGTTGCTTTATAACACGAAGAAGAGTGAAAGCATGGTCTTTCGGGCCAGGGGTGGCAGGTGTCCAGATTCTGTACCGGATATAAGCTTGAACGGTGTAAGTTTAAAAAGAGTTCAGCAGTTTAAATATCTTGGGCATATCGTAACTTCTGACCTGAGGGATGATGTTGATATTGATAGGGAGCGAAGGGCGTTATCTGTAAGGGCAAATATGATCGCGCGGAGGTTTGTGCGTTGTTCAGCGGCCGTCAAAATAACTCTCTTCAGAGCGTTTTGTACGTCCATGTACACTGCCGGCCTGTGGGTGTCATATACCCAAAAGCAGTACAGCGCTCTCCGTGTCCAGTATAATAACGCGTTCAGAGTGTTGTTGGGGCTGCCCCGGCACTGCAGCGCTTCGGGGATGTTCGCTGACGCGCGTATCGATTATTTTTACACGACGATGCGCAAGCGGTGCGCGTCTCTGGGGCGCAGGCTGCGGGACTCCTCGAACACCATTCTGAGCATATTCGTGAACAGGTTTGATTGTCGTTACATTAACCATTGTCATATGGTGAATGTAATGACAAACAAACAAATGACTCAGGGGCAGGCATATTGTTAGTTAATTTTAAATCTTCATTTTAAAAAATTTAAATTGATTTTAATAGTTTGATGTTGACATTTTATTTATTATTATGTTTTTTATTTATGACTTTAATTTTTGACTAATTTTTATTTGTGATTTGACATTCATTTTATTTCTGAGATATATTTTGTTTCTGTGATTATTATTTTATGATTCACTTTTGTTATATGTAATTATGCATCTTATTATTATATTAATTGAGTATGTCTGATAAAATTATGCTGTACTACTTTTATGATCAAAATGGTTCGAAATAAATGGAATTTGAATTTGAATTAGGTACCTACTTGATAAAATGGTTTAACGGCTTAACGTGCTTTCCGAGGCACGTTAAGCCGTTAAACAAACGTTAAACAATTTTATCATGTAGGTACCTAATTCAAATTCAAATTCAAATTCCATTTATTTCGAACCATTTTGATCATAAAAGTAGTACAGCATCGCTCGAGCAAAGCAAAGCACGTTAAGCCGTTGGTCCCGGCTGTCATTTGTAGATCTTTGGCAGTCGTTACGGATAGTCAGAAGCCAGTAAATCTGACTCCAGTCTTGCCATGAAGTACCGTGTTACCCCAGTTAATGGGTTGTGGAGGTCTGGTAGACAGCCGCTCCTCGTAAAATACTGGTATTCAGCTAAGTAAATCCGGCTTGACTGGAAGCCGACCCCAATATACACACATCAAAAGTGTCTAGGGATCAAGCATTTTTATGCGGATTTCTTGAGATTGAGATGTGGCTTTGTAATAAATTTATGATTTTATAAATTTATATGGATCCTTATTGGTGCATTTCATAATTTGAATCAGGAACTGTGAATCAAATTCGAGTAAAAGATGAAAATCAGCTGTCAATATTTTCCCTATAAAAACATACAACGCATTGAAGACATTATTAGTGCTACTGTTTCCCTACTACTGATTAAAACCAACGTTATTATGGAGCGGCGACGTCATTTAAGCAGGGAAGAAATGCTCAGAGCCGTGGGAATGATAGAAGCTGGTTCCCGGCAACGTACTGTGGCTTTAGCTCTGAATACAAGTCAGAGTGTTATCAGTCGACTTTGGACACGTTACCGAAGCACTGGTACCGTGGCTGAGCGTCATGGAGGACGGTATCGCTGCACCACACGGAGACAAGACCGATACATTCAAATCTTAACTCGAAGAGCTCCAAAAATAACCGCCATGATGTTAGCCGTGAGGCTTCATCACTCTTCAGGGAACTTAATTAGCGACCAAACAGTCAGAAACCGCTTGCATGAAGTGAACCTTCATTCCCGAAGACCGCTACGGGTACCACCTATAGCAATGCACAATCGTAGGATTCGATATCAATGGGCTCTTGAACACAGAAATTGGGCAGAAGAACAATGGCGTTTCGTGTGCTTTTCTGATGAGTCTCGTTTTGGTATGAGACCGGATACAAGACGTATACGACACTGGAGAACCCCTGGACGCCAACAGCGATTAAAATCCTGCCAGGAAGTCCATCCTTATAGTGGTGGAACCATCATGGTATGGGCGGGTATTTGGATCGGCGGAAGAACTGAGTTGATTTGGATCAGAGGCAACCTCAACGCTCAAATTTATGCTGAGACGATTGTATCAGACGTCATCGTTCCTCTACAAGTGCAAATCAGTCCCTTATTTCAGTTAATGCATGATAATGCACGACCGCACACCGCAAGAGTTGTAAGACAGACTCTCGCCGCAGCTAACATCAATGTCCTGCCCTGGCCTGCTCAGTCGCCAGACTTGAACCCGATTGAGCATGCATGGGATATGCTACAGAGAAGAGCTCTGCCGAATATGGAGGGTATCCAGTCGCAAGAAGACCTTTTTTTGTTGTTGCAACGAACATGGGCGGCCATTCCACAGCGTGATTTGGATGAACTCATTTTGAGTATGCCAAACCGATGTTCTTGTGTTGTTAGTGTTCGCGGTAGAAACACGGATTATTAATTGTTTAAGTTACCCAATAAAATTTTAAAGAAAACTGTTATTTCAGTCTTTTTTTCGAACTTTAATGTTAGTGGTTCAAATGTCAAAAATCCCTTTATTAGGAAAATGGCAAATTTCTTTATTAATGCAAAGGTGACTTGGTTTATCGTAACTGTGACAAACGAAAACACTTTATTTGATGAATCCTTAAAGAAAATTTTAATTAATATCAATCAGGAGAAAAGTTATTGCAAAAATATATGTTGATCCCTAGACACTTTTGATGTGTGTAGTTGGGAAAAGGCTAGGCAGATGATGATGATGATAAAATTGTTTGCACGACATTAGTTTCACAAAAAATATGCGCATAGCACGAAACTACTCCAGTGTCACGAAAGTAATGCATGCATTGTAGAACTGAACGTTTACACGTGAAATTACTGGTGAAATTAATGTCATAAAACTTGATAAAACTAATTTCAAGCCACTAGTTTCGTAATGTAAATCCGGCTTAAAAGTGACTGAAAACTACTTGCATAATGTGAGAGCGGCGCCTAAATGCACAAACAAGAATGGGAAGCCACAACGAATTTAAATATAAAGTGTTTTTTTAGCATTATCGGCCTTATAATGTTTCCACTGCTGGGACCCAGGCCTCCTCTCTTGGAGAGGGAATGGGCCATAATCCACCGCGCGGGCTCATTGCAGATTGGTCACATGTCTTCAAATTTTTGGTTCTAGGACATGTCGGTGGCCTCAAGATGTTTTTCTTCACCATTTTGAGAGCAGTGGTGATGAAAATAAATTACACAAAGTAATGCGCCTGACCGGGTTTGAACCCGCGACCCAACTTGCGGGGGTCAGGGCAGTTACCACTGGGCCACCATTGCTCTACAAATATAGAGTGTAAAATAAATAAAACAAAACATTTGAGTTACAATTAAGAATTTAATATTGTTTTTCTATTCATGTTCAAGGAAAGAAGTTGTTAAGAAAGAAAAGACAATGAAAGGAAAAAGGAAAGGGTGGAGAAGGAAAGGTACATTATTTCATAAATTCAATTGCGGTACCTACACTTAAATACAATTATACATATATTTAGTACATTTTATAGTTTTATAATGAAATGTTTTATGTTTATGTTGTGGATAACTTAAAAATAAAAAAATCAACATAATAAAAAATTAAAGTTGAAAAATATGTCACAATAAAAATGTTAACATAGAACTCAGTAGGTATAGTGAAAAGCAAAAAAGCAATAAAAGTTCAACTGACGTAGAATATATTAAAATTATATTAAATTAGTGCACAGATATGTTCGAACAGGTTTCAACATATTTACAAGATTTTGATATCGTCAATTTTCACTTGTCGGTCTTAACAAATCAGGGAAATATCTCTCTATCTCTTTTCAAAAATTATGTTGTTTATATAAAAGTGTTTAGATTTAAATAAACCATGTTACAACACATTTACACAACCATATTACCCCAAACTAGAATTATTACATTTTTTCTTTCCAAATTCCTTTACTAAATACTATTATTTTCATTAATTCAGGAGTGTCTGTAACTTGAGCACATAATGTTATTACAGAATATAATAATAAACTAACTCAATTAATAACTAACTTAATTAACTCATGTTTTATTAGTTTTTGGCAATCATATTTACAGTAAAATAAAAATAATAAAAACTCAAAACTACAACTCTAAATTACAACTAACTAAAAACGAACTACAATATGGCGTCAAAAAACTCTTCTACATTACTGTCGATTGGTAATTTGCCCAAAAGACTGGCGGCATTGCCACGCTATATGGCAATCTGTCCGAGGTAAAATTAAAAAAAAGGTTTATTTATCACTATATTAATTAAGGCATTTAATTTTGCGCGCAGTGATATTGAGAGGGGCGGCCTTTTCAGATAAATTTCATGACCGTAGGTGTTTTCCATGTTGTCATAGATACTATGAAAGAAGAACAGGCAAAAAAAACCCAGACCCGACAGAAAAGTAACATACCTCAGTTTTTTTGTTATTATTTATATAATCATATTATATAGTTTTTATATACGAAATAAATGGCTAACACCAAAATATTGCCTTATGTTTTTGTTCAGGCTTTACACTATAAAGTACAAAATGCCTACGTATCTACACAATTCGTCAATATTATGTAACTAAATGACGTAGAAAAGTAAGTAGTTATGGGATGTATTAACTAATCACCGATATAAGCTCGAATTGGCGTCAACGAATTAGTGGAATAATCCGATCTGAATCATCGAATATGACGATTTTAATTAATCCTAAGTTGAGGGCGAATCCAGAAGGGCATGCTCTGACCCCTACCAGAGGCAAAAAGGAACGGGGTGGAATTTTTTAGTCAGTAAGTCATTAGATGATTTTCATCTGCTTAGCCTTTTTCCCAACTATATTGGGGTCGGCTTCCAGTCAAGCCGGATTTAGCTGAATACCAGTATTTTACGAGGAGCGGCTGCCTACCAGACCTCCACAACCCATTAACTGGGGTAACACGGTACTTCATGGCAAGACTGGAGTCAGATTTACTGGCTTCTGACTATCCGTAACGACTGCCAAAGATCTCCAAATGACAGCCGGGACCTACGTCTTAACGTGCTTTCCGAGGCACGGAGGAAACTCGTTATGTTAAGATGGTCACCCATCCATAGACCAACCTTGGCCAGCATTGCTTAACCTTGAAGATCGACCCATGCGGCTGTTATTATCTAGCCACGAGCTCCTCCATTAGATGATTTTAAACCACCTTAAAAAAATCCTAAGTTGAATGTTGTACTAGGAGTTCAAAAATTATATAATACAGCTGTATCTCCAGGTCTCCTGGATACATCCCATAACTATTTATCGTCATTTAGTTACATACATTACGAATTGTCTAGATAAGTAGGCAATTTGTATTTTTAGGGTTCCGTACCTCAAAAGGAAAAAACGGAACCCTTATAGGATCACTTTGTTGTCCGTCTGTCCGTCCGTCTGTCAAGACCCTTTTTCTCAGGAACGCGTGAAGGTATCAAGTTGAAATTAAAACCATATATTGAAATCCGCGGTCCCTTGAAGTTGTGCAAAAATCAAACTTGTAAGTTGACGGGAAAAAAAGATACGCCCGTTTATGTTGCAAAAAACGTACATTTCGACACTGTCAAAGGAATCAAAACTCATAGGGTGCTTCCCGTTGACCTAGAATCTTGAAATTTGGCACGAAGCAAGGTATTATAGCACTTATATCGGGAAAAGTCTGAAAACTGAAAATTTTTAGTTACGTCACAAGAAAAAAAAATTGAAAAGTCTTCAAGACTCGATTCGAGAATTAAACTGTTTTTATAGGTAGGTTGGTACGAAACCCTCAGTGCGCGAGTCCGACTCGCACTTGCCCGGTTTTTTAGTGTAAACCCTGAATAAAAACATAAGGCAATATTTTGGTGTTAGCCATTGATTTCGAATATAAAAACTGTATAATATGATTATATAAATAATAACAAAAAAACTGAGATATGTCACTTTTCTGTCGGGTCTGGGTTTTTTTTATATGGGACGTGACCGTTCTTCTTTCTATTAGATTTTCATATTAAATTGCCATTTAATTAATAAGTATATAAAACAATATTAATTACTTTAAGACAATTTCAAGAAATATTAACTGTTAATAAAAAAAAAACCTCCGCAAAAAATCGTCCTGTGGGCGGTACTCTGCCTTATATTTTGAATAAATCAAATCAAAATTTTTTGGAGTATAATTACGCATATTGAACATATTAAGAAGATGCGCCGCACCAATTCTATCTGTTATATTAGTATAGAATAGGGCATGAGAGATGGTTTTTCGAAATAATAATTCACATTTTTTTAAATTTTCATCCACTGCTATGAATAATGGAAAAGAAAAAAAGAAACCCGAATTTTCTTTCATATATATCAGCGTACGATTCCACATCCAATGGAATATCACGTCATGATTATCTTCCAAAATACTCAGCAACGTATTGTCAGACTTAAGTTTATGATCAAAAATTTTACGTATGTTCCTGTATACAATCCTCCCAAATATTAAGTTTATAAATTGAAGCACTACTGATTTTTGATCAGTGTTAGTAGTATTTTTTAAACGATCACAAACATATTCAACTGCAAAATGTTCAGTGAACGACATATGTGTGAATATGGGGATTCCGTTACATACACTTTCGACGAGGCAGAGAGTCTTCTCTACTGCCTTTTCGACTACTTTTAGGTTCTCTTCGATTTCTTCTAAATCTTTCGCATTAAATAATAATGAAACATATCGATTAAAAATGACAAAAGCACCCAATTTTTTATGATTAATAATTGACTTTGAAATTTCTTTTTCGTAAGCTATAATGGTATCAGGATTTTTCAAGTTATATTCGTTTTTCTCTTCATATCGTCTTTTAATTTTAATTTCCAAAAAACGTTTGTAAATGGCAAAAGTTTCGAAATCTAAATACCATTCCTTAGTTTTTCTGTGTTCTTCTTTTATGTTGTCCAAGACATAAAGCGCTGCTAAGTAAAGAAATAAAGGATTTAATGGAATAAAGCACGAGTCACATGTTATCACAATATATCTTTTATTATATTTCCATAATGGAATATGCGTTTGTCTAATTTCCTTACTCAAATAACTGGCTGCGATCATATTGACAAGGTGCAAAGGTTCAACCACACCTATTTTTTCAGTATTCACTGCTGATACATATTCAAGGAATTCCTTAACATTTTCGAGTTGTGTGCTGTTTAGTTCCTCTAATTTCAAATTAAGTTTCCAAAACCTATACAAATAGTGTATCATTTCCCATACAGAGAAGTTATCTATTTCGTAAGACGATCCAAACTCTTTCTCTAATATAGCTTTTGCTTCATTATATGACCTGCTTGCGATCCACATTCTATGCTTACGAAGATTGTTAGCAATACATTTTAGACACTTTATGACCACATTTGTGTAATGCGGACAGATTTCATCAAAACCATCAAACACGAATATTATTTCTCTTTCACAATAAAAATGTAAAAATAAATTCAACTCAAACTCAATCGATGGGTCCTCTGCTGTACAATATTTGAGATAGACTACTTTATTTTTTTCTTCTAGCACAATTTCTACTTTACTTTTTTTACCTAGTTTGTCGCGCAGTATAACTTGACACATAAAGTTTAAAGTCTCTAACAAGTCGATGGTTATGTCGTCGTCTTTCCATTTGCTAAATTCTTCCGAGTATTCCAATAAGTTGATTCTTATGATCCAAACTTCTGGTTTAAGCTCTTTTGTTTTAATCGATAAATTCGTGAGTAAAGTTGACTTGCCCATTCCGGGTTCTGCTAATATAAGTACAATGTGGTCTAGTAGCTCTGATGTTAGTGTTTTAACAAACATACCCGAAACAGTTGACCCCTTTTCAAGATGTATATTAAGAACTTCATTTTTTTTGTCAAAATGTGTAAAAAACTCACTCGAAAGATTTTTTTCTTTTTTAAGTGTTTCATCGGGAACTTTGTCTTTTGGTTCATCGATTGAATCGCCTAGCCAAAATTCAATGTTAGTAATCACTTCAGTCGAAAGACTTTGCTCATTATCATAAAGATCATAAGTTAAGAGGTTTATATAAGTTTTTTCTGGTATTTGGTCAGAAGTTTGAATATATTTACTCGAACAAAATGCCTCCTTTTCAAGTTTTTCAGTCGAATTGTTGGAATCTTGTATTTTTTTAAATCTACAACTACAACTGACATCACACGTATAATTTATACTTGGATTCGATTTAAATTCTGCCTCTTTAAGACGTCTCTCAACATACAAATGTTTAATATTATTATAATTGCTCTTAACGTTTAATGTACCTACTACAATTATTTCTTTATTGATAATTTTATGCAGAATATCTCCTTTTACAAATGTCTTTGATTTTTCATCGATTATCAAGTCTAATCTTAATTCTGTGCCTTGAAACATCACTTTGGTGCTCTCCATTATATTTTTCTGTGATTCTTCACTCATGTCAATAAGACTGTTTGTTTCGTCGGATATTGATGTTCTGAAAGATTCTGGAAAATATTTCTGTAATACTTCAACACACACACGCTTTGTTACAATGATAGTATTTTTATTGAGCACCGCTTCAGCTATAGTTTTTATAATTTTCTTCTTGTCTTTATGTATTTCATCGCATACTAATATTAAAGCTGTATCTTTACGTGTATTTCTCAACTCGTCTTGTAGTTTTTTAAAGTCAATTGGAAGTAAATTTATAATATAATCGAGATCTAATATAATATGGCTTATATTTTTTAAATGCTGAATGACTTTAACGACAGTCAGTATAGTGTTTTCTGTAGTAATAACAGTTTTCAACTGTTGATCCTGCAAGTTCAAGGACTTTACTGCGTTTTCAGTAAATGTACAATCGATTCGGTTTATTTTAATTTTATAGATGAAATTAATGACGCTTACCAGTTGGTCTTTAATAATATGTCTTGCCTTTTGGAATAAGTCGCTTTTTCGTGTAAGATACGGCGCTTGGTCTGGTTGAATCCACCATTTCTGTACTTCATCATGAAATTTCGCAAATATTGCGTCAGTTTTAGCCTGAAAGTAGTTTGGTTCATTGAGCTGGTTCTCTTCTATTTCATTTTTCAAAATTGACTCTACACCTTCTTCATCAGCCTGGGAAGAGAAACTTACGAGTTTATTCAAAAAATCTCTCACTTTATCCTCATTGTCACTACATTCCAATAAAAGTTTTGGAAATTTGTTCGAATTGAATAGAAATTTATATTCACACAAATTCGGAATTTTATTTTCTGGGTTGTCGTTATTATGTGATTCGATTTTTCTATTCAATCTTTCATATAACTGTTTAGCAAAAACTCCTAAAGACTCTGTATTGTTTGTTATCTTCATCAGTTTGGTGTTATAATCATCAAGTACAAAAATATTTCCAATACCACCAGTTATACCTCCATTAAGCTGCAGGAATCCATCATCTAAAGATTCATCGATAGTTATTATTTTACCGGATTTACATTTAACTAATAAATCAGTGATTTTCGACGCCAAATAATTTATTCTTCTTTTCTTTTTGGGTTCACTTCCACTTAGTGTTATGTCTTTATTACCAAAGCTATACGGGACTCTTTGTTTAAATTTTGGTGATAATAATATTTCTTTTGCAGCAAGTTCCACTGCTTCCCTAACAGTCCCTGGAGAAACATCTGGTAGTTTCATATCAAGTTTTAAATCTTTTATAGATTTTTTATTAAATTCTAGCTGATTATTTTTGTATGTTATAACGGTCTCTATCAGCTTGCTGAGTTTGAAAGCATTACTAGGTTCATTTAAGAAATCAGACAGAAAATGCTTAATGTCAACGGGTTCTATTTTTCTGTACTTTAATATCTCCTTAAGGAGGGTATTTTTGAAGAGAACGAGATATTCATCATGGGTGTCAAAGAAATCGTGACGAAACGTTACTAGTCGACATCCATTAGGTTGAAGTTCTGAAACATTTACTACTTTTTCCGCCAAAATGACGTGATAGTTTTGGAATAAGTCGTCAATCAGCATCATTTGAAAATTAACGTCATTGTTTATAAATTTTGCCATTCGTTCAGCTAGAGAGGTCATTTGCTCCTTCATTGCCACTTCACAAAGTGATTTTACATCTTTATTCCGCGTATCTGGTCGATTAGCTGTACCGTCTGTACCAATTAAATCGTTCAAAATAGTGCAAAATTTACTTTCTAATTTCAAGTAATTACTAAATTCATCTTTTGCAGTCGTGTAAAAAACGAACAAACATTCTACCTCATCATATGGACCCTTAAAAAACATATCTTTACTCTGATTAAAACATTGCCTAATTTTTAGATAACTTTTAAAATATATTTCTAAATCCATTTTAAGTATTTGATTCTTATTTTCCTTGTGTTTAGCTTGTATGAAGACCGCAATCGGTTTTTCAAATCCATCCACTTCAGCTGTAAAACAAATGTCATCGAAAGCCCCTATGTTGTTGATATTTGAAGCTAATTTAAATTCTTTAATTCTCTTGTCTTGAAGTGCTCTAAAATATAACAAGCTAATAAGTTTCGATTCATACAACTGTCCGGATATTCCTGAAGTGCCTGCACGTTTACTATACAAGGCACACATCTTCGTTAGTTTTGCGGTACTTCTCTGGGCACATACAATGGTGAGGCAGAAGGTACTCACGTTCACATAGGGCACTCAGCAGTGCAAAGCTTAGAAAATGCAGCGAATTACCCTTGTTTACCTGCAAACAAAAAAAAAACAATGTTGTTTTGTACCGAAGTATTAACTTCAACAATAATCGTTGCGGAAAGGCTAGCCTATCGGGGTTCTTTTGTATACGTACTGTTATTGCTATAAGCCTTTTATACAACCGGAAGAATAGGCGTACTAATATTACAATAGAAATGTTAGGTTAGCAAGTTGTTTTTTACGGAAGCTCTGTATGGAACGAGAGGAAATTACGATGTAAATAAATAATAACAATAATCATTTGTGTAGGTAAGTACTTTACACAACTACTGAAAGCGCTGGCAAAAGATAGTAGGTATATTCGTTTTAAATGTAAACGAACGAAAGTCAAGGGTCAAAGTATTATGAGAAATGAAATAGAAGACAATTTTATTTAATGATACAGTTCAGGGATTGTATTCGAAGCAACTTTTCATGCATAATGGAACATTATCCCTTATTTTTCAAAACAATATGGGCCGGGTTTTCTGCAAATGTATCAGACAATGATATGGAACATTTATAACCGATTTCCTTCACGTCGGCTCCAATTAGGACCGACTGGATATTAATTCATGAATCCCCGACCGGTCCTATGAGACCGCGCAGTTATTGTTTTACTATTGTGTCTCGTTTTGCGGGTATGTGATAGGTTTAAAGTAAAAGTACTTATTTTAAATTATTTTTCACAACGCATCAAGAGGTAATGCTGCGCTCATTTTTTAAATCTTTGAATTTATATCTTGTAATTGAATCTCAAAACAGTCAGACCTACTGCCCACGGTTGCGTAGCGTCATAGACGCGTATTCATAACGAATACTCTTGGTGTACACCTGCGTGTAGCTTGCATACAAAATTACAAATCTATAATGCCGCGGCCACACACTCGACGAGTAGCATGGGAAGTAACGAGGAAAGGAGGCAGAGACATAGTGTGGCAACGTTACTCGTCATGCCACTCGTCATGCTCCTCGTCCTGCCCACTGCTCCCTATTTTGTCGGTCTTTGCGCGCGAGTCAAAGGACCGGCAATACGAACGCGAGTGGCTGGCCACATAATCGCGCTGTCGCAGTCCGCAAAATTGTAAATTATGTCGTCGCCAAGCGTAGAATGGTCAAATGAAAAAGTTTTAATGTTTATTGATTTGTTGTCCACGGATTAGCTATACTAAAAATAGATTAGCTATACTAAAAATGCATAGCGCGCACGCTGCCACAGTTTCAACGTCCATCGTCTCATCAAGGCAAATGACAAGTAAGGAGCGTCGCGATTAATTGCGCGATTAATTGCGCCAGTAGAGCAGTGTGTGGACAGAGAGGGCAACATCGCGGCAAATCACGGCAGCGCGAGGAGCAGAGCGATGAGCAGCGCGAGGAGCATAGTCTGGCCGCGGCATAAGGGTTCCGTTTTTTGCCATTTGGCTACGGAACCCTAAAAATTGTGTCGACGAAGCGACAGCGTCGTGTCGTCGTGTCATTACCGCTTCGTCGGTACAGTTTCTTATATTTTTTATATTTGTTAATCAGTTGACTGATTAAGCTGAAATGTTCCATAAATATTTGGTTTGGGTGACAATGCACGGTTAGTAAGTCAAACGTCTAATTTATTGACCGGATTATATCACTGTTAGGTACAGTTAAACGCCCCTTTTCAATAACCTACCGCAGTTCATAGATAGATAGCTATCCCCGATAAACAGTAAGATTCTATCTATCAATCCACAACTTTTGGTAGGAAATGCTATTTTATCTTTAGTAGCTGCAACTGTAGATAGATAGTTTATTGAAAACAGGCGAAAGTCACTTTTTGTGTAGACAAGTAATAGGATCAATTACACAAAGCAGTAAGTAACCACAGACACGGATGAAGCCGCAGGGCACAGACGGTTAATAATATATTTTGTAAACAACCATTATCTGCTGGTTTGTTCATTTGCCAAAGTTTTTAGTTTATTCTTCTTTCGTCTCACTGAGTTCTGTCCCACATAAAAAAATCTTGGTTTGTCCCAACCTACCTACTTATATGTTTCGTTTATCCCAAACTATTATTTTAATTATTTTATTCTCGATTTGAACCTATTCATATTCCTTATCTATTCCATTTTTTTTTGTGTAGGCTAAATTTACTCTTTTGTACAATCAACAAAATAGATCTGTCTTACCTTGCCTAAAAGTTGGAGAAAAATGCCCTTGTCAATTTTCAAAAATAAGCTGAGATTTTGTTAATTAATAAAGCATAATTATTACACTATTTTTAATTATTTGGATGAAAAGGACTTTTCTATTCCCACCTCAAATATCTATGGTTAAAAATACAATTTTATAATGTTTACATAGTTAATTATAGTAGACATAGTTATTTTCATTTATTTTAGACTTTAAAGTCTTGACATCAATTATTATTGTTTCTTTCTTACGTATTTTCTAATGAATTTAAAATGAACTGACATGACATGATTTACTATTTGACTGCATAATAATGAATATATACTGGACATAATTTAATTTATTTTTTACCATAATATACTTTAAATCTTGACATAAATTATTAATGAAATGATTATGAATGTTAATCCAATTAAATGAAATTATTAATAACTTACACAATTTGTACGCCGCTATTGGCAAAACATGGACGCTCACAAAATATTAACTCAATACCTTGCATGTCTGCCTTATCAGTTTATGTACACGCATGTTTTACAAATAAAGGATCTTTCTTTCTTTCTTTACCATTTTATTATTAGGTACTATAGCTTCTACCAGCAGCTTCGCCCATCACACGGGCAAAGCGAATGGCAAATGTTTGCCTATATCTCACAGTAATAAAATACTATTCTAGAGGACAAAAAAATTAAAAATGACGGCCACGAGCGTGTCGGGCCACGCTCAGTGTAGGGTTCCGTAGTTTCCCGTCCGTCATAATAAGTGTCCCCAACTTTTGAAAAACTGTTCGTCCCATCAAGTTCAAAATAATTTTCCTAGAAAGCCTTTATAAAGCTCTACTTTCCAGATTTTTCCATATTTTCTAAACTTATGGTTCAAAAGTTAGAGGGGAAGACACTTTGTTTTTTACTTTTGGAGCAATTATTTGCGAAATTATTGATTTTATCAAAAAATTATTGTAGTAAACCGCTATTCATTTTTGAATACCTATCCAACAATATAATCACACGTTAGAGTTAAAATAAAAATAAAATCTGAATACTTGATGCACAATTTTTGTGAGCTAACAATAAGTATAAAATTATCCTTTAGCCTCGAATCAACTTATGAATATAGTACATTAAGTATTTACTTAGAGAGAGCACGGACGTGTTCACGGTGGTTTTGGATACGGCCAACTAAATGCAGAGGGAGTCAGTATACTCAGGACCTGCGCCGTATCGGACCTTGCCATCGCGAATACGTTCTTTCAGAAGAAGCCCCACCATCTTATTACGTACCGTAGTGGTGCCTACTCAACCCAGATAGATTACCTGTTGGTGCGACGGTGCCACATTGGCAAGGTTACCAACTGCAAAGTCATCCCTGGCGAAAGCCTAACGGCTCAACACCGCCTCCTTGTCCTGGACTTTGCGGTCGTGCCAAGGAAGAAAGTTGTTGAGAAACGCGAACCCCGCACTAAGTGGTGGTTGCTTAATGGCTCTAAACAGTCGGACTTTATTGCGGAGGTCGAGCATCTTGAGGTGAGTGCTCCGCATGAGTCCGTTCAAGAGATCTGGAGTAGGATCCATTCAGCAATCACCACTGCGGGTAAGCGCGTCCTTGGCACTTCTCGTGGTGGCCGCGTCATGGACAAGGAGACGTGGTGGTGGGATGACGGGGTTCAGGAGGCGACTCGGAAGAAGAGGGGTTTATTTAAACAGTGGCAAGGGACCAACTCTCCGGAAGACAGGGAGGCATATGGAGCGGCTAAGCGCGCTTGTAAAAAAGCTGTAGCCAGAGCCCGCAGCAAAAGTCTGTCGCCCTTGTACGACAAGCTGGAAACTGCGGAGGGGCAGAAGCTTATTTTTAAGCTGGCGCGTGCCCGGGAAAAAGCTACACGGGACATTAGCAAATGTCTTTGTGTAAGGGACGCCCAGGGTAAGCTGCTCTATGATGCTCCTTCTGTTAAGGAGAGATGGTGTACATACTTCTCGGAGCTGTCTAATAAACAGCATCCCCACAACCTTCCTCCCGAACCGCCTCCTAACCTCGGACTTATTTCCCCTATTTCTCCCGACGAAACCCGCATTGCTCTTCGCCACATGAAGAACCGGAAATCGATTGGGCCTGACAATGTGCCAATTGAGGTGTGGAAGGCGATGGGCTCACATGGTGTGGACCTTCTGACTGATCTTTATAACCGCATCCTGACCACCAAGGAAATGCCAAACCAGTGGCGACTAAGCCTGATTATCCCGGTCCACAAAGGCAAAGGTAGCGTACAGGATTGCAGTAACTACCGCGGTATCAAGATCATGTGCCACACCATGAAGCTCTTCGAGCGCATCATTGACACAAGGCTCCGTAGCGAGTGCACTATCTCTGAGTGTCAATATGGCTTCCGGGCGGGTAACAGCACCATGGATGCAGTGTTCGCCTTACGGACTCTGTCTGAGGCTTACAGAGAGAGAAGGAGAGCTCTGCATATGGCCTTTTTAGACCTGCAGAAGGCCTTCGACTGTATACCTCGGCAGGCTATCTGGTGGGCGCTCCGCTTCAAGGGTGTTCCCGAGGCCTATATTGACATTATCAGAGATATGTACCGCGATTCCGTGTCCTTTGTCCGGACCGCTGTTGGCGAATCCAATGTCTTTAAAATATCTGTTGGCGTTCACCAAGGTTCGGCTCTAAGCCCGTTCTTGTTTAACGTTGTGCTTGATGTAGTTACGGCAAACATCCAGGATCAGCCTCCATGGCTAATGATGTATGCCGATGACATCGCCCTCGTTAACCAGAACAAATCCCATCTTGAGCGCAGGGTCAACATTTGGAAAGACACGCTGGAAAACGGTGGTCTGAGACTAAATGTGGCGAAGACTGAGTACATGTCCTGTGGTGGCACGGATTCAAGTACTATCCGGATAGGGTCGGATTCGATCGCTAAGTCTGATAAGTTCCGGTACCTTGGATCCGTGCTGCACGAGTCTGGCAGCGTGGATGACGATGACCAAGCACGTATAGGCGCGGCATGGGCAAAATGGCGCGAGGTAACGGGCGTTTTATGTGACCGTAAAATGCCTCCGAGGCTCAAAGGGCAGATATATAAATGCATCATACGGCCTGTCCTCCTGTACGGTGGCGAATGTTGGCCAGCACTAAGCAGACACACCCAGGAGCTTCGCGTCACGGAGATGAAGATGCTGAGGTGGATGAGCGGCGTAACGCGATCCGATCGCATTCATCCGAGGTAGTCTTGGTGTCCGTGACGTGGGGGAAAAACTGCAAGAGTGTCGTCTGCGATGGTATGGCCACATCATGCGCCGCCCTAGGGAGTACGTTGGTCGGAGATGCATGGATATGGCTGTCCTTGGGGCTAGGTCCCGTGGTCGCCCTCGCAAGCGCTGGCTGGACGTCGTCAAGTCCGACATGAGAGCCAATGGCCTCACTGAGAAGGATGTTAAAGATCGGGCAAAGTGGAGAAAACATAGTCGGAAGGCGGACCCTGGCAATGGCCGGGATTAACGCCAGGCAGAAGAAGAAGTATTTACTTAATATAATGGCTACGCAAAGAACGCCACGTAACTCACAGGATCTGATCAGTCAACCCGTGAATCAGATTTAAATAAAATGGTCATAATAAAGTCACCTACTAAAGTAGCTAAGCGTAAGAAAAAAAGAACACAACGTATGTTTGCCAAAAGAACGGGAGAAAACTTTCATACATCTCAAATTATCGTCGAGATGAATTGAAAAATATAATGATATGCATATAAGAGCAAAACAAAGACATAGAGAAAATGAACTTGGACATCAAGAACTCTGTCACACATCTTTCGATCAATGTTAAAGTGGACGAAGATAAAATAGATCAACTCGAATATGACCGATAACAAACATATTAATATTCACAATTAAATAATTTTTACGTAATTTACTACTCACCTCTTAAAATAATTCTAACACTACTGAATAATAGCAGGCTATTAATTTTTTACTGCACATGACTGTTTTAATTTAGACTCTATTTGCAAAATGTTTCGTATATTACAACACTGTTGACGTTAATTATTAAAATTAAAACTAATCTTTCGTTTTAAATTTCAAATTTTAAATTAAAAATATCGAAATAAATACGGGGAAACACGTCCTCAACAGAAGTTGCAGAGCAAATAAACGTTTGGTACAACTGAAGTAAGGATTTTAGTATTTTGTTTAGGAATTTGACACAGCTTCAAATATTATTACCTATATAAATTACCTGTTATTACTGTTTGCGTATATACTTGCGGTTTTGATAACTTAAACGTAAACACAAACAGGAAGGTGGTCACACTTATAAGCTTAATATATTTATGGTCTATCGGTTTAGGTAATTAACTAAATGTAAACAATCTTGGCATGTCTTTTTATCTAAAAGTTGTCTAAAAATTGTAGGTATGTAAAACTCTTTGCAACTAGGTATTTACATGCCTTTTGACACGGCGACTGTCCCGCATCTTCTAACGGAGTTGAAACGCTTGGGTTTACAGCTGAAACTATCTCAACACTACCTTAGCGGTCGTAAATAATGTTTGAAGGCTCATTTTTACATTGGCACATTTTTCTGTTTCTTATAATGTTCCGCAAGGCTCAGTGCTAGGACCTACGCTCTTTTAAAAAATAAAAATATTTTGAATAACAAATAGGTACTTAATGAATTTTTTTTCATTTCGATTTTTATAAACTATTTGTGCTAAGATTCTAGTATAGATACCTATTTGTCCAAGGAGTCCTCAAATCGTTGATTTTTCAAAAACCCCCTTTTCAAAAACTGTTCGTCCTAGTGATGTGCCTGGCAGCAATATTGCCACTGCCGGCAATAATTCCCAATGTTGCCACTGCCGGTAAAATACCAGTATTGCCAGCAACATTGGCGAAGAAGGCGACAAGGTGAAGGCGAACCTACACCATAAAAGGACACCTTGTACAAAATTTTACGTTGCATAACCCGGTAGCTTCAACTGTGTGTGAGTTAGTTTCTTGTATTAACTGCCCGTAACCTGCTTTTTTTTACATAACGAAAATTGAGAACCAGTTGCAGTGTTACCTACCGAGTTTTATGGCATTGTAGTGACCTACATATATTAATCATACGCGCATCACACGGCCGGCTGCCGCCGCAGCGCACAGCGCACTGAGCGACCGCCAGGGCGCGCGGCGCGCGCGCCGCCGTGTATGTACCACGGACCCCGAACGAATGCGGCACCTCTGCGGTCCGCGCCCGCGCTGGCGGTCATAGCGAGTGGTGACAACATCCCTGCGTCGAAGACATTCGGGCACTGGCTAATGGAAGAAGCCGTGCCACCCGTATAGCTTGTCGGCCCGCGCGCGCCGCATACGTCATCCTCGGCGAGCTCACAACCTGATCGCCCATTGGTCTACCACCTCCTCAGTACCACCACTACTTTTTGTATGATACCCTACGGGAATATAAGGCGATGTTTTACAGAAATAAACTAGTCTTTTCGTTACCCTTACGCATTTGTCTCTCATTTATAACCGACCTCTAAAGCATATTTAATTTTTTAACTAGCTTGCGAACAAAGTCGCGGGACTGTTCGCGTGGAATTGTTACTTTGGGGTAACGCTATCTTTAAATTGGGTTTTGCATATTATACGCGCAGTAGGTACTCGATCATTCCTCCTCTCCGACTAGATCGCGAAGAATTACTAAACGATTTCCCATAACGAAAAAGGCACATTATGTAATTTTTTTTTCTATTGCTTCAAAGTTTGATGTCGAAACACGGGTTAGTCCATAGTTCCACGCGCGCCTCAAAGAGATATCGGCATAGGTACTATAGGGACCCAGCAGGGTCGAAGCCTACTAAGGCCCTGGGTTGAACGAGAGATCCCAGGAACCCTAGAACGAAGGCAAAAAAGGAACAAGAGTGCGTTTTAGTTAGTAAAAGTCTGACACAAAGAGTGTGAGATGTCACATTGATGATTTCTTACATGAAAAAAGCCAATTCCATAAATACATACTACTCATGTGATGGTAAGCGATGATGTGGTCGACGATCGAGCACGCTTACCTAGAAGTAAACTGTTCACCGTTGACTTTAAGTTTTGGAGGTAGTCGAACAAAGAGTCCCACAAACCTCCATTGAAAAGGGAGGATCCTCCAACCGGACGGGTGTTATGTCCGGTGGGCTACTGCCCGGTAGATGATTTCGGGCTCTTGTATCTATTCAAATCGCGCGGAGAACTTTGCTTGCGCGATGTAGGATTCTGTGACGTCATGTGTAGTAGATCGTAGTCGCTACAAAGTCACCCCTAGGTTAAGTAAGTATATATTTGATTGATAAATCTTGTCACCTGTAGTCAAAAAAGCAATAAATACAAAAGTTTCAGTAATTAACTAATATAATAAATAATCATTTTAAAACTTCATTACATATATTCAAGAATGCTTGCATTGCTATTTGCTCACACGTTTGCAAAAACAAAGGATTTGACTGTTTCCATTATAAAATCATAATTATTTCATTGATCAAACCATTGACCACTATCATAAGAACACTAGACTAGATAACATCATTTTAAGGGCCCGCGCCCTTTATCAGCATCGGCACAGCTGAGGACTTTAGGTGGCAAATAGCAATACACATTAACTTCATAGCAATAAAATAGAAAATTCCATGATACTTCGTCATCCTTCGGTACATACTCGTAAGAATTTTTATGACGCCTTGACATTTTTAAGGGGGAAGCTTCAGGTTAGCCCGCGAAATTCAAATTTTCTTACGTTTTTTGTAATTTGCAAGCCAGTGGTAGGTTGTATGAAGTTAAAAATACTTAAGCGACTGTAAAACGTAACTAGTTACATAATTATAACCATACAAATCATCAATACAAGCCTCCAAGCTCACCTAAGTGTAGGAACGATTTATTCGAGGTCAAAAACGTTCCTGCAACTAAGTGAGCTGAGGCTTGTATTGATGAACTTTATGATTATAATATGTAACTAGTTACGTTTTACAGTCGCTAAAGTATTTTTAACTTCATACAACCTATCACTGCCTTGCAAATTGCAAAAAACGTAATAGTCTAAGAGCCAGCGGCCCGCAGACCTTCGGTAAAGTATAAAAGCTGTAAGTTTCTCAATGTATGTCCCCAACACAGGTAAGAACGAATCCCGTCTATGTAACTTGGGTCGCGGTGGCTTTCGCAGGTATCAGGTAATAAAGGTGTGTAAAATTGTGTGTTAGATTTGGTAAAATATAAAACTCAGTTTTTACATATTTTACTTATAATAATCCCAAAAGTCATCTTGCCGAAAGCCAGACACTTCGTACGGTTCCAACCCTCTGCCAGACACCCTTAAAGTATATTTAATTGTTACTATACTTACGGTATAGTATAAAAGCTGCAATTTATATATGTTATTTGGATAACTATAAAATAATGTTTTTTCAATAGCCAGACAGTTTCTGTGGTTCCTCTAGTTGCCAGGCACATAAAAAGTCTAATGTAGGTGCGAGCGCGAGGGATATATTAGTCAGCGGGTGCAACTGAAATAGCACGTTCGGTCCATTGCGACGTTTTACTGCGCATCAGCTGTCATTTATTGTGTATTATGTGGTGAATAGTCATACGTACAAGAAGCGTTTTATTATTGTTTTGTTCAGTTTATAAAATAATAATAAGGGAAAATCAGTGTGATCATGGAAGGACAATTAATTTGTTTTCTGTGTAAGAAAAGTGATGGAAAAATAATATTGTTTTCTGAAGGAACATTAAAAAAATGACAAACTATTTTAAAGGCGAGGAAAATACACAACCTCAAATATAACAGCGTTATTTTACCAAATGAATATACAGACGGTAGTTATCACCGCGAATGTTATAAAATATTCACAGGACTGCATAGCCAATATTATTCTTTAGAACCGATAATTTCAAAAATAAAAAAAAGTGTTAAGAATCAAACATCTAGTGTAATTACAGACGATTCATCGGCTACCACGCCATTGACACTTGAATTAACAACAAAGTCAACACCCGAACCTCCAACAACATCAGACCATAGTTCATCTTCTCAATCAACGGAACCACAACCTTCAACTTCTCAAGAACAGTCTCATTCACCACCTTCATTTACAGAATCTTTCTCAATATCACAACCAACCTTTGATTTTGAATCAGGAGCATCACAATCTACATTTTATCCAGAAAATCCGGATGTTTCAGCATCACATGTAAGTGAACATGGTGATGCAAGTCAGGGTATAAATATCCAGGCTGAGAGTGATGTTCATATTAAAGATGCTGTAAACATTTGTATATTTTGCAAAAAAGAAAAGAAAAAGTACGATCAAAAATGCTTCCACTCCACGCAGCTGATACAAACCAATTCCGTTGAAATGAACGTCACATTCACAGCACACCACCTTGAAGAAAAAATTTTAAAAGTGTTCTCGAAACATGTGAAATTTTTAAATAAAAATTATTTAAATTATTTATTATTTTTTTTTATTTTAAAATTATTTAAATATATTATTGGATTATTAATTTTATGATTCCTAAACACGAAAATTTTATAAAAGAATTTTCTAAACATTTATTCGTTGATTCTAAGTTATTATACCCTTACTAATGTATTTTATTAATGAATTTTCATAGTAAATCTAGAAAATAGTTCTCATTATACACAATAAAAGACAGCTGATGCGCAGTAAAACGTCGCAATGGACCGAACGCGCTATTTCAGTCGCACCCGCTGACTAATATATCCCTCGCGCTCGCACCTACATTAGACTTTTTATGTGCCTGGCAACATAGAGGAACCACAGAAACTGTCTGGCTATTGAAAAAACATTATTTTATAGTTATCCAAATAACATATATAAATTGCAGCTTTTATACTATACCGTAAGTATAGTAACAATTAAATATACTTTAAGGGTGTCTGGCAGAGGGTTGGAACCGTACGAAGTGTCTGGCTTTCGGCAAGATGACTTTTGGGATTATTATAAGTAAAATATGTAAAAACTGAGTTTTATATTTTACCAAATCTAACACACAATTTTACACACCTTTATTACCTGATACCTGCGAAAGCCACCGCGACCCAAGTTACATAGACGGGATTCGTTCTTACCTGTGTTGGGGACATACATTTAGAAACTTACAGCTTTTATACTTTACCGAAGGTCTGCGGGCCGCTGGCTCTTGCTCTATAAGAAAATTTGAATTTCGCGGGCTACCTGAAGCATTCACCTTAAGGATGCTTCGGGATACTTCGTCATCCTTCGGTACATACTCGTAAGAATTTTAAGGACGCCTTGACATTGTTAAGGACGTTGCATCATGCCATGGCATAGTTTCCGACTGTATGCGCTTGCATGTAGGGATGCCAATTTGCTGAAGGATCCTTTTCCTTGCCGATGTCGATAATGGACGCCGGGCCTAAGTTGGTTCACGATTCGCTTTCGGTGCGAAATATATACAATACACGACGCGATTGACGCAGTGGTTGAGCAAGTGACTGCTGTTCTGCGGGTCGCGGGTTCGATCCACGTCCGGAACTAATATTTGTCTGGCTTATATGGTAACCCAGGTCTGGGTGTGTATGTGACATTACATGTTTGTGAACATATCCAAGATACAGGAATAAATCCTAGTGTGAGGCAAAATTTAAAAAAAAAATCGTTTGTGTGTGACAACTCACATTCCAAATTGTTATTATATGTTACTATATACTCCTATCCTGTGGATCGTAGCTTAATGTTATATAGACTCTATCCTTCTCCATTAAATAGGCTATAAAATATCATTAGAATGTTTTAATTCTATCCAGTAGTTCCTGAGATTAGCATGTTCAAACAAACAAACAAACAAACAAACTTCATAATATCCGACTTGTTTTGATGCCCAATGTTTGACTGCAGATTCGGAATAATATGCCTAAACTTATATTTTTATAATATGGAGCTATATCCTTGGCATCTCAAGTCATTTAGTCTTTCATGTCATCATCATCATCATTATTTTAGCCAAATAAGCCACTGTTGGACCATTGTTGGTCTTTCAAGTAAACCAGTTTAATCATTAAGAACCGCCATAGCCATTTCTTTAGATATACTATCTGACATACTGTTCCGTTTCTCAACGTCTTGTTCATCGTTTGACCACCAACTCTCGTCATCATCTTGAATAAAACACAGGAACAAATCATCTTCATACGTTGGAAAATAGTATTCAGGTTGATCCCATTTCTCCTTACACAAAACCCAATGTTTCGTTTCTCTTAAATGTTTCTCCAAATTCCTCGAGTCATCAAACTTGGTTTCACATGACAAACATTGCTTTAAGTGTACCTGACGACGTATGTAATTCACAATTTTGACTTTACGATAGAAGTCCATTCCTTCCGTAGCCTTTAAAAATGAAAACTCATGTTGTTGATCCATATGATCCAGTATTCTATCATAATCTTTTTCTGTATGTTCACATAGGAGACATGTAATTAGTGGGCCATTCTCCTCGGTCCAATCGGACCACTCCGGGTCACTATCTACGTTGGAATCATTTTCAAACTCTAATGTCTTTTTTGTATGTTGATTTGTACTAAGTCTGTAGTTTTGCTTGTTTTGTTGCTTATCACCAATATAATTAACTAGAAAGTATTTGTCATACTCTTTGTTCTCCGGATTGATTCTCTTGTGTCCTTTCTTCCGCATATGCTCTTTGAGTATCGTCCTATCTTTGAAGTTTCCTTCACAAAAAATGCATTGCAATTTTTCTAGTTTTGTTGCGATTGTGTTTATTAATTCATCAATGAATATTAGGTTGTCTGGTTTAGCAATGTGAAAGTTGTGTTTCTCGTACAAGTGATTCAGGTAACTTGCTCTGGTTGTTGTTGATATGTTCCGGCAGAAGAGGCATTCTCTCACATAGTTTTTGTCTTCTCGTTCGAACTGGTGCCTTTCCAGCAACTTTTCAAGCCTTGTTTGCTGGAGGTTAGCACGAAGCTCTTTATCCTCAGGTAACACATCACTGAGTAAATAATATTCCTCATTTTTAGACTTTGTACCGTCTGGTTTGCTATCTAGAAGCATTGTAGTGCAGAAGAACCCCAGGGTTTGATCTGAAATTAAGCAAAAAGAAACTTCATCAATAAATTTAAAATACAATAGAAATATTCTTATTTGGAACAGACACAGCACAGTGGTTAGAAACACAAAGTACAAAATCAGCTGATAGTTACCGCACCAATATACTTAAATTTATTTAAACATTACTGGAGATAGAAAAGCACGTTAAGCTGTAGGTCCTGGCTGTCATTTGTAGATCTTTGGCAGTCGTTACGGATAGTCAGAAGCCAGTAAATCTGACTCCAGTCTTGCTATGAAGTACCGTGTTACCCCAGTTAATGGGTTGTGGAGGTCTGGTAGGCAGCCGCTCCTCGTAAAATACTGGTATTCAGCTAAATCCGGCTTGACTGGAAGCCGACCCCAATATAATTGGGAAAAGGCTAGGCAGATGATGATGATGATGATGACTGGAGATAGTAGATTGAACCATTTGTTTGTACAGTTTAAGATTACAATGTGCATCAACATCTTTTTTTACAAACTTTGTTAAATGAACAAAGTAAGGGAAACTAAGACTTTTAATAATATTGACAAAATTCTTGCTATGGCCATCATATACCTAATATGACAAACAAACTGTAATCTTTATTATTTTGGAGTGATGTGAGATTATATCACCTTCTTACAATTTTTACAGAACTTAACTACCTATTGGAGTTTTTGATCCTCAGAGACTTTCTAGGAACCTAACTGAGTTGTAACAATCAACTCCCAGAAAATTAGGAAGAACCACATTGAAAGAACTGCTTTAAAAATCACTTGGACATGCAAGCCAAACTATTTGAGACAAACACATTAGCTGATAGCTCCTAATGTATTTTACCAAACAACTAATTTCATCATTAACAGCAGTAATGGTGACCTTTAAACTAATTAATAGATTTGCTTTAATAATAATAGATTTGCTGGATATTATCAAACCATTTGGACTTTTAACTCCGGGATTGTTGGGTTTGAGTACTCAGAAATTGTATTAAGAACTTTCCAAACATCCCTGTTGGTAGTTTTAGTTGCTCCAAGGCAGGCCTTTACCTCGGACAGAGGATAAGAATTGGCATACACCAAGGCAAAGCTGCCAGTGTTTAGGGCAGATTTTCAATAGACAGAGATAGATGACAAGGAGTTTTGCCTCCAACTTTTTAGGTTCTAGCTAGTTTATTATAATTTACTAGTGTGTGTTTTAAATAACTAAACACTTATAAATTTAAATTTAAAAAAAAAACCTGAAAGACTGTACTTACTACATGAATGTGTCTTTCAATTGATTTTGCAGTTATTTACTTCAAAACTATTTCAAGTCATTTTTGAAACATAAAATAGTTAAGTATGTGTAGAGATTATCTAATTAAAAAGGTGGTGGCAGGTTTGTGGACGAGATCACTCAGAGTTATGGAGACATCCATAGGTTTTAAAAAAAAATATGGTTAGTCTCACGTTCGACCACTATCTCACCTGATGAAAAGCAATATGTGGCCGACTATGGAACATGCTTGCCTAGAAGTAACCTATTAACTTTCGACTTAAAGACCCCTAGGTTATAGCTATCAGCAAATATTGACTCAGGCGGGAATTCCACACACAATAAATGTGTTCACAAAACATTTTGTACATGCGGTGGTTGTTGTTGACAAATAAATGTTATTTATGGCATTAAGAAATACAGTTTTACGTATAGAATGTAAAGACAATTACAATTATTATGTTTTGAACAATAATTGAAACACAGAACTAACCTTTAAATCTGAGTCGCCAATATCGTATGTATTCCTTCAAATCTGCGATCTGATTTACATCTGCTATGACAAGACGGTGCTCAATAAACAAATGAGTTAGTAGCTGCTTCTCATTGCTCGGTAAAGTGAAATTTTCTTCGCACAAAACACAAGAACACTCATACAACTCCTCACTCTTGAAAATTGAAGGATTATCGGCCTTTTGGTGGAGAGTTAGCGGCCCAAAGAACTCTTTCTCTTTTACTGACATTATATCTTTTTATTCTTCACTTATTTAGACAGCAATCTTTAAAAATAAAATTACTGTTCACGTTTATGTTATGAGAAATAATATGACAATGACAGCAATAACTAAAACTTGTTTTACCAATGTTGCCAATTTTTGGTTTCGGAATTTGCCTAAATGCGAACGTTACAATTATTACTTGTTATTATTAAGGTTAATTATTATTTATAGTATGTTCATTGATTAATTAATTAAGTATTCAATAAAATGGTCTAGCATTTCATTGGTATATTGTGGTATTTAATAATTATAACTCTATCTGTCTCAGTTTCACCAACGTCTTTGGTTAACTGATTCATTCCCAACGACAGTCTCCCGCGCCGAGCCGTGCCGGTCGCAACGTACTGTAATAGCCTATCGCCTTCCTCGATTTCTTCTTTTTAGTGTAGGTAATAATTTATAAATTTTATTGTAAAGTATTCAGATGAGTTTTTTTCGCACACTTACTATAGTCTATTCGCCGAGGCATGAGCCAAAAGGTAAACAAACCATAAAAAGGGTTCTTTATATGTCACGATTGATTTGTAGTGAACATATTTTATAAAAATAACTACGGTATTCATACACTGACAACATTAGAAATTATATTTTAGAATGATGTCTGTGGAACTTATGTTATCTTTTCAGATTTATTTGAAATCAAACATTATAAATGCCTTTAATTATTTTCTTAATGTTTATTTATTATGCATTAAATAGTTTACATGTAAAAGAACCTAAAAAGACATTTTCATCATCATCATCATCTGCCTAGCCTTTTCCCAACTACCTATATTGGGGTCGGCTTCCAGTCAAGCCGGATTTAGCTGAATACCAGTATTTTACGAGGAGCGGCTGCTTAACAGACCTCCACAACCCATTAACTGGGGTAACACGGTACTTCATGGCAAGACTGGAGTCAGATTTACTGGCTTCTGACTATCCGTAACGACTGCCAAAGATCTACAAATGACAGCCGGGACCAACGGCTTAATTACTCAGATACCCGCGAAACGAGACACAATAGTAAAACAATAACAGCGCGGTCTCATAGGACCGGTTGGGGATTCAAACGTTAACGTGCTTTCCGAGGCACGGAGGAAACTCGTTATGTTAACCCTAGAGTGGGCGCGCTATGAGCATTTTGCCGCCCTCATTAAAAAAACCTTGATAATTCCAAAAACAATGGCCCAATAGGTTCGCGTCTTTCAGTAGCTGGCTCTACTTTCATTCGCAACTCGTGCTTAAAAGGTTCACGACATCAGAGTATGGAGTTTCACTACAGGAGGAGTTTATTACCAACAGGTATCGCCGGGCGGCATTTTGCTCACCACGCGCCCACTGACGTAGGTGAAATTTGTGTCATTTTTTTTCGTAAAATTGAAACGTAGACAATATTGTATGGTGCATTTATTATAAAAACTAAGAAAAAGTGTTTTGATTTCAAGATTTAAAAGTATCTAACGAAAACTCAAAGAATACAGCTGGTATAAATGATCAAATAATTGATGCTATGCCGACAGTATGTGAAAGAGATCGCGATGTTCTAACTAAGCTATATGGCTGATTACCGTGTGGTCATATATAATACCATAATGTAGTCTATTGAGACATCAAATATTTCTTTGAGAATCTAAATTTTCACAACGTACCTATAAAACAAGCGTTATCTTCGCGACTGCAAAAAGGATGTTGCAGACGCTCAAAATTACTGTGCAATGAAGATTGCAGATACCTTTGTGAAGACTATTTTGACAAAACACACCCAGTAGATGAAGAAAATAAACATTTTTGTTATGTTTTTCCCAATTTAATGAGTGTCATATAGGATAATGCGAGATAAGGTAAAATATTCAATTAAAATATTGCGTTTTCAAAAATTTTTTATAAATCAAAGTTTATGTAATAAAGTTCAATAAATAAGTTGATTTCTCATTACTTATTGGTATTTCATTAAAATCCTGAAAAAATAAATTAATTTAATAACTGCATTCCTACTTAGAATGGTCATAGAAAAAGGGCGGCAAAATGCTCCCCACGCGCCCACTGGCGTTACACGGGAAGACGCGCCCACTCTAGAGTTAAGATGGTCACCCATCCACAGACCAACCTAGGCAAGCGTTGCTTAACCTTGAAGATCGATCCGTGCGGCTGTTATTATTTAGCCACGAGCTCCTAAAAAGACATTTTAATACTACTAAATTGTAGACCACAGATACTGCGAACATTTTGCATTAAAATGTGACATTTTGTCATCGGTCGGGTTATACCTGTCATTTTGAAAAAATTATCTCTTTGTTTACCTTTTGGCTCATGCTCCGGCGAATAGACTATAGTGTTTCGCGGGTATCTGAGTAAACAATAATCTGATTAATTACTCAGATACCCGCGAACCGAGACACAATAGTAAAACAATAACACCCCGGTCTCATAGGACCGGTTGGGGATTCAAACGTTAATATCGAGCTTCCTAAAAATCTTTTGACAATAAAATACCCCAATTTAGAGGAGAAATACCCAAACGTGGGAACACTACCAGTGCAACAGCAGTGCTGGTTGATGACAGTGACACATAGAACAGATTTATATTTTGTAGACAATGTTTTTGGCTTGGATACTAAGCCTTTTAAGCATGTCTTCGTAAAAATACAGAATTATTTATTTATTAGAATACGGATGTCACATATGTTGCAAAATAAATACTCAGTCACGCTATGGTCCATTATAAATTCACACCAGCAGTTGGAGCCAGTAAAACAAAAGAAAACTGCTGCTGTGTAATTTCCTGAACACCCTTATTGAAGGAACACTGGGAAGTTTTAGTTTGCTCTTAAAAGCCTAATACTCCTTCCTGTTCCAACCAAAACGGGAGAATTTAATTGATATCCTTGCAGCATTAGGTTAAAATATTATGCTCTAAGTTGCCTGCCCTAAAATAACGGGATCCTCATTTTGCATGATTTGTGGAAATAACGTTAAAGAAAACAAATTAATGCCATAACTGGTTTTATTTAATTTGTAGATTAGACAATAATATTGTATTACCAACTCTATGTATATACAAACAAAATAATAGGAACTGATACATTTTATAATTAAATCGTTACATAAAATTAGGTAAGTACCTACTTACTATTATAAAAAGTTGCCATACCAAGTGCCCGAAAGATGTACGATGTCATTATTTTTTAACCGAAACTGTAAAATATTATGTACAAAACCGTTCATATTCAAATTCACAATGGCTAAACAAATATAGGGTACAGTCAAGGTCAAAGTAGAAAATGCAATTGTTTCAAAATGTCAAAGGTACAAAAATACAGCTCATCTGTTGCGTCTAAGCTGCCTAGTGGTCGCCGAATATAGGTGGGAATATAGAAAGGGAAATAGGTATAGAAAGTACTTCCTGAACCCAGGTACCCTCCGTAAAATGGTCAGTAATACAAAGGCACTGCTAGCCTTTCCTAAGGAGCTGGGGTGGATTGAATGACACAATTTATTGTCCCATTCGTACGCAACTATGAGAGTGTCGACGAAGCTGCAATGATACGAAGACACGATGAAACGACATTCCTGCTTCTTTGACAGAGTTAATAGTTTTGTATACAAGCTTCACGCAGGCGTGCACCAAGCGTATAATGACAAAGATGCGTCCATGAAGCTACGCGTTCGTGGACAGTAGGCCTTAGATGTGAAGTTACGGATACCAACCCGAAATATAATAAAATACCTGTTGTAATTTGCCTGCTGCGGTTTTCCCATCCGATTATAATTTGGGCGTCTTCAAGGCTATATAGAGTGAACAGGCTCTTAATAAACTAGTGCGCCTTACCATCGACGATTGCATCACTGCTTACCATTAGGTGGAATCGCATTAGTTTATGACAATTAAAAAAAAATACAATACAACATGAACTCTTGCAGTTGTGGACTATTTGGACTCCTTAAATTAAGAAATTAGACAATTTTGGTTTGATTATGACTGTACCTTAGTTTTTGTTTAGTATCATGAGACATTAAAAAAACGTCAAAAATCAAGCGCAAATATACAATGACTATAAATTAAGTAGTAAACATTAAATTATAACAAATATAAATGCCACAATTAACGATACTTGAATATACAAGTAGATACTAAAACGCTAATTTTATTAATCTAACTTATTTACTAGATATAAGTAATTAAGTAAGAAGGTACATTACTATTACTGTTATTATGTAATAACTTAAATTACTAAATTTTATTTACATTTTTTTCATTATGCCTACCGTAATGTCGGTTTAAATTGGCCCTGAGGTATAACTTTGGCCCAAGTTCGTTAACCAATAGAAATACAGTTAACACAGAGACCGTTGTTCCTATTGGTTCATAAAGTTATACCTCAGGGTCAAAGTAACTTGACTTAACCGATATTGTCTGTTCTATAAACCCGGAGACTAAATTGACACAAGTAATGTCAAATTTACTATAGAAATGACGCCAGTTCTTTTGTGTTGAAATGTCATTTTAGTCTCCGGGTTCATAAAACGATAGTTTCATTTTAGCATAGCAAAAGCGGTCATTGATCTTTACGTCTGTCTTCGAATGACCCCAACAATATAATTACATAATTATTATTTCTTTTCTGCTGTTATTTCGTATCAGCATAGTGAAAGCGGTCATTGGCCTCTAAAGTTTTTGAGGAACGCAACAAGTATTAAGTATTTCGTTGCTTATTAGTAACAAGTATTGAAGACCGTGACCGATGTCAACACACAATTTCTTTTTAAATTAAGAATGTCAGTAGATAATCGAAGATCGGTTAATGACCGAGATTGCCATGCTATAACGAACCGACTGTAGGCTATAGTGCTTTAAGTACATTTACGGCAACATGGTCTGTTATTTTTTATAAAAAATATTTTTTTCAGGAATTGCTCCATTTTTTACTAGGTGTTGAGGCGAAAATTACTGAAAAATTGGCCCACCTAAGTTCAGCCCCAGTTCATCACATTGCATCTCAAGCTCTAGACAACAGCAGTACTTAAAAACAATTTTAGAGCTATTCTAGAGCCTTTTTAACCTAAAGAGACTTTATTAAGAAACCAATTTTTACTCTGAGCTAATACATATAGACCTACCCAGAAAGCATAATTTCCAAATTGACGGAACCGGCTGGCGTTGTGGTTTAATGATTGACTCCTGCGCTGCGTGTCGCAGGTTTGATCCCGTGCAGAGCAACTTATTATTTGTTATAATTATTTGTAATAGTTGTTCCAGGTCTAGGTGTCCAAAAGTTTACATTTTACATGTTTTACGCACTAACGACACAGGTGTGATTCCTAGTATGGGGTCACCTGGACTAAAGCTCGTAGAGCATTTAGTTAAAGCGAGAATATAAATATTAACATTTAAGAACATATCATGTAATAGTATAACACTCGCATTCCTTTAATCTACTAATACTGTTACCAAAGGTATTTTTTGCTACGCAAGAGGGGTATTGAAGTCTTAAGAAATCCAGGATCATGATCGTCATCTACCTAGCCTTTTCCCAACTATATTGGGGTCGGCTTCCAGTCAAGTCGGATTTAGCTGAATACCGGTATTTTACGAGGAGCGGCTGCCTACCAGACCTCCACAACCAATTAGCTGGGGTAACACTGTACTTCATGGCAAGACTGGAGTCAGATTTACTGGCTTCTGACTATCCGTAACGACTCCCAAAGATCTACAAATGACAGCCAGGATCTATGTCTTAACGTGCTTTCTGAGGCACGGAGGAAACTCGGTATGTTAAGATGGTCAGTGGTCACCCATCTACAGACCAACCTTGGCAAGCGCTGCTTAACCTTGAAGATCGTCCTGTGCGGCTGTTATTATCTAGCCACGAGTCGTGTACCCTCGAACTCGTAAAGGATTCTTGAGGAAAGACAGATGGATAAAGCCAGTAAAAGTCTTTCTGAAGCACGGAGGAAACTCGGTATGTTGGTCACTGGTGACCCATCCACAGACCAACCTTTGCGAGCGTTGCTTAACCTTGAAGATCGATCTTTTCTGCTTTTTACTCGAAAAACACTGTTTTTTTGCCTCAAACTTTAATGTTTGAGATTGTTATGAACTATCGCCCGTCAAGAGTGACAACACCGTTTTTAAGGTGAGAGATCATCAAATAACCTTTCTCGCTTTGGCTGGAGCGAGAGAGATAAAGAGAGAGAAATTGAAAGACAGATTTTTACTGGCTAAAACCGACCCGTACCTATCTATTCCTTCAATACTTTAATTTTTACTTTTTTGCTGTCATAGGTAATCACTGAAAGAATACCAATTCATCTAGAGCCTCTTGACTTTGTATAATGTTCATTGACATGAAATGAATTACCCTAACCACATTCCCTCTTGCGCAACAAAAAGTGACGTCACAATTTAGTCCTCTTTGCAAGAAATCTTGGTATCGACGTAAAGAGTGTTGTAAGGCACTGAATAACCTTTATTCGATGCAATAACTTGAATAGCATACTTTCTTCCGGCTTTTAGGCCTCCTATTTTCTGTTTAATAACTCTGGATCTGGAAAAAAAATGTTTTTCACATGAATACTTCTAATATTCAAAATGGCGCTACAGAGTACTTCTATGGGTGGACCTCATGATAATGCTCTATGTCTATGGGATTTTTTCTTTACTACTACTAGGTTTGGCCAATGACTTTGCTCGTGTCAAAATAGCCTAAGGTTGACTGGTAGAAAATACCTTGATGCATTAGTCCGCCATGTACCACTACTGTACTTACATGAAGTTTAAATAAATTAATAAAATAGATTTCAGCAATGATACCAACGAAACATACTGTTGACGGAATAAAAGTATTCTATGTCCTGTGTTAGGGTCAGCACACACCGAGACGCAACGCGACGCGACGCTGTATGCACATTTTAATAGAGTGACTCAAAATAGATATTTACTACGCGAAAAGATACACATTTCATTGTAAGAATTTGGAGTACGTTGCTTCATGCATGAAGCAACGCGATTTTACTATGTGCGTCGCAACTTTGCGATGCGTCTCGCGGTGTCGCGCGGTACAGCGCGGCGCAGCGCGAAATCACTGGCCTCTTCCAGTATCGTCGCGTCGCTTCTGGGTGTGAACTGGCCCTTAGGACTCGGTCCATCCATGTGCCAAATTTAAGTAGGTAGGTAATAATTTAAGTAGGTAGGTAGCTGCTGGAACATAAAGGATGAAGGAATCTTACGTTTTCTGTGCATGGTTAATGCATTGTCCTTTAGCAGCTTTTCTACCAGACCAGCATCCATACGCTTCTCCACTCATAGTTTCTCTGGCCAAAATACAGTATCTGGAAATAAAACATAAAATTTAAATATTGTCGGATAGATCGACATGAGAAGAAGAAGAAAGACCGGTGTTTATCCTTTGTTTTTTGGAGGGTAATCATCAGAATGACTTCTCCCGCTCTTGGGCAGAGCGGGAGGGCGTGCTCTTACTGACTAAACCCCACCCCGTTCCTTCGTTGCCTTAGGTGTTTATACTGTTATTCAAAACTAACGAGGTGCGAATTGTAGAAATATGTGTTGTTGCTATGAAGATTGTGTAGGCGCTTACAGCTGCGCCAAGATGACGTAGGTATAGTAGCAAAAGCCGATCTAAAGATCACAAAATCCTTCAATTTTATCTAATAAGGCTCATATTCCAAGTCAGTTTGAATGACTTTCATTCGATTCAGTCGCTGTGACAACGAATAATACCTTTGAATAATGACTGAATGAATGAATAAAACATACCTACCTATCAACCTTCGATCAACAATCTTGATCGAAGCTAGAGTGCGTCTAACGAAAGCGCGACCTGGAGTTTTTTTTAATTCAATTGGCAACATTATTCAGCCGCAATAGGAAATAAAAAAAAATGTGATTTGTCGAGTCATGATTCTCCTACTTAGTAATACCACATACAAAAATTTTGGAATTAACCTCTTTTTCTCAGGTCGCGCTTTCATTAGGCGGACTATATCAACTTATTTGCCAGACTTGTGGTCGTAAGCGCGACCGGACAAATTATTGCCCGCTCATCAGACTTTGAGAGTACAAAATAAAAGTGTAAGTACCTGAGTTTGCGCCTACAATTATGACCTTTAATACTCACCTGCACACTTAACTAATCTTCTTTAAAATTAGCGTCCATGCCCGATTTACAGTTATGTTTTTAGTGGGAAATCATCAAATGTCTTCTCCCGCCCTTGGGCGGAGCGGGAGGGCGTGTCAGACTTTTCTTGACTAAAACCCACTCATACATTCCTTATTTGCCTTTAGTTCCAGGTTCCTGAGTTTTCCTTTTAGAAGGAAATGATCCTAAAGGCTTCGACCCTGCTGGGCCCCTAATGTTTTGATGACATGGACTCAAGGCGTGTGTAGAACACTACGCGCAATCAACGATATGGGCTTGGGCGTCATCCGGCCGGCTGGTAACCATCCGAAATGGTTACCAGCCGGCCGGATGACGAGCTTCCTATTGCTCACCGTCCGCCCACGCCTACAGCCCTGATATACAGCTGAAGTAGCAGTGATCTTACCTAATGACATCTGTAGCATTATGAGTGGCCGGCAGGAATGCTACATCCACAGACCTACAGGATCTTATGGGTCGAAGCTCCCTCACGTTGGCTCCGTCTTCCGTCAGTTCTGGCGTACTGACGCCCCATCGTGTGGTTGATGCTGTCAACTGAAATAGTTCACCTTTATTATACTAACTTCGTTTATAAGAAATACTTCCAGGCTCAAATGGGATTGGGCCGGTCACGTCAGCCGCATGCACAGAGATCACTGGGTAATCATCGCCACGCAGTGAGTTCCTGCAAAAGGAAAGCGCGAGGCTGGCCTAGATAGAGGTGGCAGGATGATCCTGACGCGAGGACTGGCTTGAGATGGGGCGGCAGAAGAAAGTCGTACTTGGCTAGATAATAAAAGATCACAAAACATTATTCACACTAGCCTTGAAGACACCTAAGTTATAGTGAAACAGGAATACTGCATCAGAAAAATTGTTCCAGTCTTTATAAAAAAAAAAAAAAAAATATTTATTTATTTAATTATAACACCTTACAGACGAGTCCAATTCCAAAACGACTATGAAAGACCAAAACTATTATGGAATGACTTACGTCAAATGACCATTGTATCCCTATAACTTGTTTAGTAGATCTTCTTCTTTAGTTAACATTAGTTTAACTAGTTTTAATATACTCACTTCTACGCCAACAGAGCCATCTCTATCCCATCTGCTGGGCACCACTTTGATGACGTATCTCATTCTGGTCTCCTCTGAACTGGAGTCGAACTGCACTGACCCTTCGTCACTCGTCTCTTGGATGGAAGACGTCGATATTGGTGCTGGCACGAAGAATTTGGAGTGAGGGTCTGGAAAAAATCAATTTTTGATGATGTTTAATCCTTTGGTTGTCGATTTATCATTGGAATTTTTTGTTTAACCGCTTGAAAATAAGACCTATGATTGAGTTGATAATTTCTATTTACTTATTATGCAAATAGGTTTAAAAAAACACTAATTTTACTTGTGAAAATTACCATGTAAAAGTGTTATTTACGACTCGTTAATTGCCCCGGGGCTTCAAAGAAGATTTTAGATCCTGCACTTGATCTCTCTCCAGTCGTGTCAGATTGCCGTACATTATCAGATGCCTCGCCGATGATTAGACTAATATTTGGTCTAGAAGACTATTAGCACTTACCAATATTTCTAGCCATATGGAGCCTTTTCCCCCGAACAAGTACTTCAACATCGACTGCTCCTCCACAAGTTGATAATGTCAACCAGAGGCCTCCTCCAGCGCCTACTGTGGCCTGCAACATTACAGATTTAACTATGATACTCTGAATTAAGGTAGAACTGCATTACACACATGTGGGCCGCGATCTGGGCGCGTCAGTCTCCATACATTTTATATGGCAACTAGAAGTGTAGAACTACATTAGATCATTGCCACACGACGTCGTTCTACGTTCAAATTAGGCCTGGCCCACCCGTGCGTTGGTCTTATGTAGTTTCCGCTTTATAGACATGCAAGTAGTTCTCTTCGTTGTACACATGTGAAACAATAAAGACTTACGCCCGTTTTCAATAAGCTATCTACCTCCGGTTTTGGCATACTGGAGACAGTAAAACAAAAGATACCATACAAAAAGGATGATGGGCAGATTTGTATTGAGTTTGTCCCAACCGTTGTAGCAATATATGATATGTAGTCAAATGTTGTACGTGTTCCCCTTATTACATATATTCACTCCTTTTTACTCTAAGTGATGTCCAAATAAGGAAAAAATATTTTTGAAAACAAGCTAAAAAAAACCATCCGCTTTTAGTAAGATGTTTTTCCTTCATCTTTATTGCTATGCTAGTGTTTTATATGTATTACGGTAAAGGATAAAAAATGGGAAAACCATTTTTATTAACCATTATTTTAGTATCTGTCATAATTACACACACTTTTCACAGTTTACATTAACCTACAAAATGGATTATCTTATTTATTTGTTACGATCAATCGGAATTACATCATCCAAAAATCTTGCGGGGCATTGAAAATCATCAGTCTGGTGCCTCACAAATCCCAGGAACCAAATAATACTCATAATGTATGCACAAGTTAAGATGGTGCGATTACCTGTCAAACATGAACAGTAAAGCTGTGGAAAAGCGTTTCTACCTGTCAAGTTGGTTTTTACTAATATATCTTCTTCCACCTGGCCTTAAATCCGCCTTCTGGTTGACTTTCCTCCAATTTGCCCGATCTTCGACATCCTTTTCAGTCAGGCCATTGGCTCTCATGTCGGACTTGACGACGTCCAGCCAGCGTTTGCGAGGGCGACCACGGAACCTAGCCCCAAGGACAGCCATATTCATGTGTCTCCGACCAACGTACTCCATAGGACGGCGCATGATGTGGCCATACCAACGCAAACGACACTCTTGCAGTTTATTACCCACGTCACGGACACCAACACTACCCGGATGAATGAGGTGCGTATGCGATCGGATCGGGTTATGCCGCTCATCCACCTCAGCATCTTCATCTCCATGACACAAAGCTCCAGAGTGTGTCTGCTTAATGCTGGTCAACAATCGCCACCGTACAGGAGGACAGGCCGTATGATGCATTTCTATATCTGCCCTTTGAGCTTCGGAGGCATTTTGCGGTCACGTAGAACGCCCGTTACCTCGCGCCATTTTGCCCAAGCCGCGCCTATACGTGCTTGGACATTGTCATCCACGTTGCCAGACTTGTGCAGCACGGATCCAAGGTACCGTAACATATCGGACTTTGTGATCAAATCCGAACCTATTCGGATGTTTGCATCCGTGCTACCAAGTACCACAGGACATGTACTCGTTTTTCGCCACATTTAGTTTAAGATGGGCTTTGTTCTGATTAACGAGGGCGATGTCATCGGCATACATCATTAGCCATGGAGGCTGATCTTGGATGTTAGTCGTAACTACAGCGAGCACAACGTTAAACAAGAAAGGGCTAAGAGCTGAACCTTGGTAAACGCCAACAGATATGGGGAAAACATTGGATCCACCAACTGCAGTCTGGATAGAGGACACAGGATCGCGGTACGTATATCTGATATTGGCAATATAGGCCTCGGGAACGCCCTTGAAGTAGAGTGCCCTCCAGATGGGCTGCCAATATACAGTAGAAGGCCTTCTGCAGGTCTAAAAAGGCCATATGCAGAGCTCTTCTTCTATATCTCTTATGAAATACCACAAATAACGCTAACTTTTTTTTTTTATAGAAACGTTAAACACCTGTAAGTTTTTTCTGACGCGGAATTCAGCTTCATGGTCATACAATAATTTGTTCCTCTAAACGATATCTACAAATTGATATATCACACAAAGTGCTACAACACTTGGGACAATTTGCCCATTATCCTTTGACATGTTTCTGTTGTTTCATTTGTTTTTCTATCTCCGATATATGATAGATAGCTTATTGAAAATGGGCGTTAAAGAGTGAGGACTTCCCAGTTGAAGAAACAAAATACAAAGTATAATAAACTATCAGGATTGAAATTAGAAGTTGAAATTCAGGACGATCCAGTGCTTCGAATTCAAGAAGCATGACATCGATTACGTAGGTATAAGTCGTTTATGAACTTTAGCATCTTCAGATAGGAAGAAAAAATATTATAATAGAGTTTAAACAACATTATGGGGAAAAATCTGCATTAAATTGAAAAGATAAAACGAGAAAAGAGGCTCAGCAAGTGGCAGTGGCACAATCAGGATATAGACGATAATGATAAACTTCATCATCATCATCATCATCTCAGCAGAAAGACGTCCACTGCTGGACATAGGCCTCCCCTAAGCGTCGCCACAGCGACCGGTCCTGTGGGTCTCGCATCCATCAGATTCCCGCGACCTTCGCCAGGTCGTCGGTCCACCTTGTGGGAGGCCTACCAACGCTGCGTCTTCCGGTACGTGGCCGCCACTCCAGAACCTTTCGTCCCCATCGACCATCTGTTCTACGAGCAATGTGCCCTGCCCACTGCCACTTAAGTTTGGCGATTCTTCGGGCTATGTCGGTAACCTTAGTTCTCTTGCGGATATCTTCTATACGATAAATTTCTTATATGATAAACTTACCTTAAAATAAAACACGCTTCTCCCCCGTATATCCGCTTTCGTAGGAATATTCTCTCGCAGCCGTTTGGCAGTGGACGTGCGTGGACGCACACTGCCCGTAGCCAATAGGGACCCTGATCGACGGTCCTTGGCTACACCGAAAACGCTTACGAAGTATGTCTGTAAAAAAAACAAATATGATATAGTAACATGAACTTTAGTCGGGAACATTTTGTAAAGGATGTTTTTTGGATAACAAAATTTAAGAAGTATTTAAGCGAAACCGACTGATACAGTACTGAAAAGGTTTTTGTTGGAGGTGAAATAGCTAGTCAAAAGCTTTTTTAATGATGTATGTATTATATAATTTTTAACACCAAGCTTGGTTTGCGGAAGAGCTCACAGAAGTAACAAAAGAACGTTTGTATGACCCATAGATAGGTGTTCCAGGTCTGGGTGTCTTGTGTAAGTAAGTTTACATGTTTCTGAGTGCACCTAAGATGGGTGGGCATAGTTTTATAATATAAAAAAGTAACAAATTCGCAAGTAAATCAGTTGAGGTAGCATGCGTCAAAAAGTTTATTTTGTTCCTATTTACCGTACTCGGATCGAGGTTTTCGATCAAATGATGCGTTCTCCCTCCTACGCAGGCAATTACTGGATCTTCATCAGTCACCTTCGTACTACGTCCTAGAAAATAATTATGTTCCATATTAGACGAATAAATTGAAAGCTGGCCCAATACATCTGGAATGGCTCTCCGAATTCGTAATCTCAATTCTTAATTAGCATTAGCATTATCGGCCTTGTAATGTTCCCACTGTTGGGACTCAGGCCTTCTCTCTAGGAGAGGGAATGGGCTGTAATCCACCACGATGTTTTCTTTCACCATTTTGAGAGCAGTGGTGATGAAATAAATTACACAAAGTAATGTGCCTGGCTGGGTTTGAACCCGCGACCCATGACTCGTTAGTCGGGGCCGTTACTACTGGGCCATCACTGCTCTATAAATTTCATATCAATTCGTAATATTATTATTAATTCAGAAATGCCGGAATACTACTACTAATATAGACACCATCAGTTAAGTATGCTCCACACCGATTCTGAGTTTTCAGATTATGAATATCACAGATCGACCTGTAAGAATTATATTGACGAGTGATTTGAATTTCGGTTCGGAATATTAAGATTTTAACAGCCGCTCTGTTACGCACACATACAGATATTAGATTATTAATTATTTCACTTGACACTTTCCAAGGTATGCGAATAGTACAGTCAGCATCATAAGTCGATGAACAGAATCAACATAACAAAACATTTTATTGTGAACAGATGAAACACATTTTATTGCGAACAGGTGTTTTGTTATGTTGATTCTGTTCATCGACTTTTGATGCTGACTGTACTAATTCTTTTCCCATAAAGACCTTTCATGTGCCGAGAATGACCAGACTACTAATTAATCTGATTTTTTAAGATATGTTTGAGGCAAGGTGCCGAAATTCAGACTTTTAACTTTTTACTACGAATCCAGAAAGCCATTTTGGATGTATGCGACCAGCCTAACTGACGCTGTATTTTCACAAGACACTAAAAAGGTTTTTACCAAATTTCTTCCTCCTGAAAACGTTATTGAAATTCCCTTCATAGATGTTAAAAGTATCCGAATCTGCGTTGATCTTGTTATCGACTTCTGTCAATACATCTAAACGGGTTTCATTATCTAACCGCTCGTTAGTTTTCAATCGGTCCGTTTCTTGGCTCAGCCGATTTGATTTGTTTTCTAAACGGCTGGTTTTTATATCATGCTGTGCCGCACATAGCGATGTGTAGTTCTTTCTGTGTGATGCTACTACGCAGTATGTTGTTGCTTGCGGGTCGATGGGGCTGAAACCAAAAGAACTTGATGTTAATATGCTGACTTTATCAACTGTGGTCCATTGAATGATTGCGTCCAGATGACTACAAGACCAGCAGGCAGAAGTGGCGAAAAGACATGCGGCATACTCTGACAGCTTCTGAAGAGCTACCTTCGTGATAACCACGACCACTCTGGAAAGAGTGTAACGACTAAGAAGAAGATATATACGTCGTTTATACCGCGTACATCGAAGGATTGGAACAATTTGCCTGCTGCGGTCTTTCCGTCCGATTATAATTATAATTTGGGTATCTTCAAGACTAGAGTGAATAGGCTCTTAATAAATTAGTGCGCCTCACCATCAACGATTGCATCACTGCTTACTATCAGGTGGGATTGCAGTTGCAGTCAAGTACTAGTTTATGGTATACAAAAAAAAAAAAGATCAACCCCAGTTCAAACCTTTGACTCAGAACGTTGCCGTTGCGTAGAGTTTGAGGTTGCACCACTAGTAAATGGTTTAAAGTAGAGAGAGTACACATATTACATTTTTTATATTGCTTAATAGAATCTGAAATACTTAATATTAGCGGCTTCAATCCCACGATTATTTCTCCCAATTTGATCTTGTTTATACAAAGTTTTAGACCATAAACTTAAAATGCATATATCGGAACTGTATATACCAGCTCTGTCTTAGATCATTGCCTTACTGTGTTTAAATTAAAAACCAATACACTTACAAAAGGAAACTAGAACTTAACACATACATACAATGGGCGGCCTTATTGCATTCCGCGATCTTCCAGCAACCTGACACCTTCTTAATTATTAAACCTAAACTCAAGGAAAAACTGAAGAAAAGTAGATATTATACACTTATAATGGAGTTAGAACTAGAAAACTTGCTACTTTCCCAACATGCTTTATAAGGAGTCAATTATTGAAGTTAAATTGACGACGCTCGTCGAAACGCAGAAAAATCCCATTGAATTTCCTTAATGGTAGTACGGGTAGCTTCAATACGTGTCTAGTGGGTAAAAAGTAGTTTGTTCATTACACGAAGATGATTCTCAACTATCAAGGTACTGGATTTTTGAACTTATCGATCGATATTCCTATTCTGTTGAGCTGTAATTAAAAGCAAGCAGAGAATAATGCAAGGTGGACCGACGACCTGGCGTGGGTCGCGGGAATCCGATGGATCCGAGACACACAGGACCGGTCGCTGTGGCGACGCTTGGGGGAGGCCTATGTCCAGCAGTGGACGTCTTTCAGCTGAGATGAGGATGATGAGGAGAATAATAATAACAGCATAGTCTTAAGTTAGCCTTGTAATGTTCCTACTGCTGTCATGTAAAGAGGAGGGATGAAACGCATAATACTAAAGCAGCATTCACATCTTCAAGTCGCTCAGAGAGTCTGCAAACCGTGATACCTTGAGGATGGTTTATCTCGCGCTGTGTCAATCAATCCTAGGCTATTGTATTTGCGTGTGGGGCGGTGCGGCAAGGACTAACTTTCTTGGTGTTGAACGAGCTCAGCGAGTCATACTGAAAGTTATGACCAGGAAACCTTTCAGACATCCAACAACTGATTTGTATTCTGACTGTAAGGTACTATCGGTGCGACAACTCTATGTGCTTCAGTTAATCCTCAGGACGCACACTAGATTACCCCTAACCGACACTAGCAAACGAAGAAGCCCTTCCACTTTCACACAACATAAAACCAAGTTTGCAAAGCACCAGTTTTACATACTATCTATACACATATACAACAAAATTCACAAACAACTCAGCATACAGGATCACAACAGACACGCACTGAAACGTAAAGTCACTGAGTGGCTTCTCCACCAGGACTATTCTCGCACAGAGTCGCTACTCACCTACATCATTTAGATAATAAGGACCAAAAATTCTCAGGTCGAATCAGTATGCAAAATAATTATAAATTTTAGTATTATAAATATTATAATGAACTAATTTTTTATTATTAGTGATTAGTGATTGTTTAATTATTGTTTTTTATTTTTTATTGTGTTTAATTAATTTTTATTTTTGATTGTTTAATTAATTTTTGATTGTTTTTAATTATTTTATTTATATTCTTATTGATTTCCATTATTGATTGTAATTAATTTAAATTTCTTTTTCCCTTTCATCTAAGTGGTAATGAACTACGACAACGTCCTACTCACTAGTTTGTATTAATGTAGCAAGTCTTAGCCGAAAACTGTCTCTCAGAATACAGGCCACCCTAGTTTGAGAGGCAGGGTTCATTAATTTTAAGGTTACAAATGTTGCTATTTAATAGTTGCTATATTTACAATTATGTACAATTATGTAACGTTTTTTGTGCTAATAAATTTATTATTATTTCATTTATTTTTCATTGATACATATTTAATACATTTTTAAATATTTTTACAAAATCTTAAAAAAACATTTAAAAATATAAAAAATAGTGGCCCACCGGCATCGGGAACAGGGTCCAAGTTACCGGCGGTCAGGGCTCCTGAGAGAGGAACCTCCGGACAATACGCGCCGTGTCCAAGAGTGCTGCTTTCTGGATCAAACCCTTGATCCAGCTGCCTAACGAGAGCCTCCTCAGGTGTTCGTCGAGGCTCTTGGCTATTAAGCCATTGGCCGTCACGACTATCGGCACAATGATTGCTGTGTCCACTTCCCACATGTCGACAACCTCGCGAGCTAAGTCAAGATACTTAGATTGCTTTTCCTTCTCAGCTTTCACGAGGTTCTCGTCATGAGGGACCGCTATATCAACAATCATTGTGCGACGCTCTGTTCGATCTATCACCACTATGTCAGGCTTATTGGCAAGAATAGTCCTATCAGTGATGATAGATCGATCCCAATACAACGTGATATTGCCATTGTCAAGAACTGGGTCGGGCACATACCTATAGTACGGTACTTCTGACTCCACAAGATTGTATTTAAGAGCAAGTTGCTGGTGGATAATCCTGGCCACGAGGTTGTGTCTATGCAAATAGTCTCCGTTAGCAAGATGAGAACACCCAGAAATTATGTGTCGGATTGATTCTCCGGGCAGGTGGCATGCCCGACAGATGTCAACCGTACCATCCTTCACAATGTATTTCCGGTAGTTGTTCGTCATCATAACTTCATCCATAATTGCAAAGACAAAACCTTCGGTTTATCCAAAAAGATCACCGAAGCGTAACCAGGATACGGACGCTAATAGATCAACATCGGGCCCATGTAAGGCCCGGTAAAAGCGTCCGTGAAGCTCCTTACTCTGCCATACTTCCCTGCGGTCATTAGTATCCAGTACTATTGGTTTGCACCAGTTCTCCTTAGCCAAGGAGAGCGGAGTTAAGCCCTTGTCCACCGCCACTACAGCGCGATGCATACCCACGTCCACAGCCAGGAAATATTCCCTGAGACTGCATATCTCGCGGTTATGCAGGGTCTTGGCATTTAAAAAGCCACGACCCCCACACTTCCGCGGGATATACAGCCTCATCACCGATGACCGTGGGTGATGCATCCGGTTTGCAGTAAGTAGTGAACGGACCCTTCTATCCAGGGCGTCGAGTTCCGTCTGAGTCCATTTAAGTATGCCGAAAGAGTACATCAATACCGGCATGACCCAACCGTTGAAGGCGCGCACCTTGTTCCCGCCTGATAAAAGACTATTGAGTACTTTATTCAGGCGGCCAAAGAAGCGCTTATTATTATTATTATTATTGTTATTATTATAGTTATTCGAACTTACATGTAAACGGATACAGAGGAAGAGGGAGGACCAAAGAAAAGATGGATTGTGTGAGGACTGTTTTTTTTTAATTGATATAAACTAGTGCTTGACTACGATCCTACTTGATGGTAAGCAGTGATGCAATCGTAGATAGTGAAACGCATTAGTTTATTAAGCCTATTCACTCTAGCTTAAGGAAAAGGGAGTTATTGATAGTACGGGTGACGGGACCGAATGAAACGTGAAACGTAAAAAACGTGCTGCGCCGACCTCAAGTAATATAAAATAAGGACAGGAAGAAGAAGAAGTAATGTTTCTACTACTGGGACTCGAATCAGATCAGAAAAGAAATGGGCTGTAGTGTTCTACGACACACGTGGACCCAAAGCGGTTGTTACATATCTGTGAATTTTGAAAACCTATCCTTTAGAGGTATTTGGAACAGAGTGTAAAGTCTCACAAGCCTTTGTTTAAAAGGGAGGATCCTCCGACCAGATGGATATTGTCTGGTTTGGGTAGTTAAAGACGGGTGGCTTGGGCAACTACCCCATAGATAATTTTGGGCTGTTCTATATTCAAATCTCGCGGAGAACTCTAATTGAGCGTTGCAGGATTTCGTAGTTTGGTTCTCATCTGTCGTCATAGATGGCGCTACAAAATTGAGATGAAATTTAGTGTGTATATTTGAGTGGGTCATGGAAGATTTGAAACCATAGTTGGCACTGCCATCAGATGCATCATTTTTTTTTTTCTGACGTATAGCTAGCTTTTGGGCAGGACATTCATTCTGTCGGGACCGCTAGTTATTTTTAAACATTTTTCTTTTTTTTAATTGATACCTTGCGACCTAGATCTGTTATCTGAACCTAAAAGAAAATTCTAGTTATTGTTTCTAAACTTGTTTAAAAAAATAATATAACCGATAATATAAACCTCATTCTAATTTAATTATATTAAGCTCTTGTTTTCCTTCTTTTTTGTTATAAAATAAATTACAACGTTCGCCATACCAAATGTCTCACGTTTTTATTTGTAGAGAAAGATGTTGATGTCACATTTTGTAAAATTATTTCTATGTGTTTTTGTTGGTTTTTTCCAATAAATAAAATCAATTAAGAATATCGAGTGCTTTAAAAATACTATCCTTACTTAAAGTAATGGTGAAGATATCACTTCAATACCGCGGAGGCATCCATACAATTAAACAGACAAAAACAAAGGTATGTTCTCGCATATTTAATCAAGATTCTATGCATACCTGAGTACAGTCTTAATTAAAATGTTGTTCGCTGTCATATTGATTAAGTTTATTACTTGACTAGCTTCTGCCAGCGGCTTCGCTCGCGAGAATGTAGCTTTATTACATATGAATATTAATACTGCGCGTCAAAACTAAGACACAAGATGTTACCCAAAAAGCTGCTACTACTCTTAAGAGGGATTGGGGCCGAACATTTAAGCCGCATGTCAGACGAGCTGTGGGCTAATAGAGCCACTTATTGGACCCCATTTAACGCAGGGCGACCCATAGCCCAAGAGACGACCCTGCTGGGTTCCTACGATATTGCTAATCTTCGAAAAAAGAAGTTTCTCCTAAATATTGTATTTACGCTTGAAATTTCTAAGTTTCTCATTTTTAGGGTTACATACCCAAATAGTAAAACGGGCCGTGAGATACAAACATGATGACAGACGGACGGTGATCAGCGGAGTCTTAGGTACGAAACCCTAAAAACATACACACATATTCACGCAAACTTCGCCTATATACGACATTAAAGTGTGGTGCCAAATTAACAAAGCCTAAAGTATAATGAACTATTAGATGTAATGCGACGACACGATGCACCCGAATACGTGCAATTAGCTTTACAAATAATAGGATTTACGAGCTCAAGAATGAGGATCTTGACAGTTTGTGTGTCAATACGGTGTGACGCAGAATTCTTCGAAAAAGTTACCGTGGTCCTGGTACGCTAGAGCCAACTAGCCAGCCAACTGCCAGCTTTTCGAAGAATCCATCCACATGTGTTCCATTAGTCGCCCTTTGCGTACAAAGGGCAAATAACATAGGAAGCACAGGTGGAACACAGGTGCGTTTTAGACAGAAAGTTTGACGTCCTGTCGTTCTAACCTAGACCCAGAAAAGTAATTTGATGATTTTCCAACTCATGTGGGAGTTGCAGGGTGATTTACGGCCACCATCAGCGTGGACCGGCAAGCAATGGGTAGCTTGTCGTCTACCCGTCCGGTAAGGACCAGGTTCGAGTCGAAGGTCACGCAGATCTAGATGTCAGTAAAACTGAAGGGGCTCAGTGAGGCCGATCAGAAACCTGCTAGGGCTGCGGAAACGTTGGGAAGAGTGACTGTGCTCCTAGAACATAAAGGGCATCTTAAGGATACAGTTGGATTTTAGCCAGCAAATGTTTAACACGCCCTGTCGGTTCACCATAAAACGGGATAAGTCATTGAATAGTTATTACCCACCTCAAAAAAACGTGGTTACTCAAAATATTCTTAATGTAATTTTTAGTTCCACGCCGATAATTTTAAGTTTAATTTTAAGAAACTTAACAACCCTGTCGTCTAAAATAACGGGACACAAGACATTGGCATCTCCAACAGCTGGCATCACATTGGCCATAGATCTTATACAATTAAAGCTTATGGACAGAGGCGTAGCGTAGATTAATTTAGACGAGGGAGTGTGGCCTTTTTCTTCCATAAATTTGAAAACGAAACAGCGACCGTTTTGGACGACATCGCCGCTTACCAACAGGTGAAATAGTGATTAAACGCATGCCTATCAATTATAAAAAAAAACCTTTGTTCTTAAGGAGCTTTCGCTTGTTCTGCGCCTCTTTAGCGAGTCCGAGGCCGAGAGGCCGGTTTACCCATGCCTAGCTACGCCACTCTTTATGGAATTCCAATATACAATGTTGTTTGCAGCTCCGATGATCTATGGGCTACGTGAGGCGCAAAAGAAAACATTGCACATAAAAACATAACAGGAAACGTTCGTAACTGTGATCAAGATAACTATGAAATATTCATTTATAGTTATTCTCATCTAATTCTTAAGATAGATAACTGTTTATCACTGAGTTTTTAGTATTGTTTTTACTTTACAATACATTCATTGAGTAGCGATATCTATGTCATTACAAAAGAACTATGAAATCCTGCATTGCGCAATTAAAGTTTTCCGCGCGATTTGAGCAGATATGATAGTCTGAAATCATTTATCGGGCAGTTTCTCAACCCTGACATAATACCTGTCAGAGGATCTTCTCTTTTTAATGGAAGTTTGGGGGACTTTACACTCTGTTTCGCATACCTCCAAACTGCTGACCCTCACTCAATGGACACGAAGGCTGTGCATTGAGTCACATCGCGACACCATCATCTCTTCCTCAAGCTTTCAAGCAGCGAGCCATACAGTCAGCACCTAAGGCTTTGAAGGGTAGCCTGACCACAGGCATGCATATCTGTTCATACAAAACCTGTAAAGTTAAGCAACACTTGTCGAGGTCAGTTAATCTCTGAACCGACTCTGGACCCAGGTTGGCCGCTGTATAAACAATCTGGCCGAATGGGGCTTCCTCGATCCGTGCTTAACACAGTGCCAGTGTGGGGCCGCTACGCAAGACATGCGACACTTGCTGAGCTGCCCATCCTGCACAACCACCTTTACTTTTCGGGATCTATGCGAGGCCAATGATAGAGCCGTACAGGTTGCTAAATACTGGTCGGAAAAAATTTAGTTAAAGACATGGACACGATTAGAAGAAGAATGGATGAATCAGCCAAACTACTCGTAATCAAACAATTTTCATTACGCCTTGTAAACTGCTGTAACTTTAAAAGGCATAGTGTTATAAATTCATCGTTCACTTGTGAGGAACACATGTATGTTAGACATTCATTTCTAACGGTGCCTCGGTACAACTTGTTTTTATTGAGATATTTTTTTATTTATAATTTCAAAACAATTACGTCTGATGGAGATTGTTACATAAATATTTTTCCACAAAATCCTCACTAGGTTGATATTGTATAACTAGTGGGAATTTCTAGAAAGAAAAATAACTATCCCTACTGGTGGGGTTTTATCGGTAGGGATTTCTGGAATAAACCAACCAACCACTGGCATGCCTATTATCTGGTCACACCTGGTCATATGAAAAAAAAACTCTCAATCTCCCTGAATCCCTCAATCTCTAAAGTTAAGCACCACTTGCTGAGGTCAATTTAGGGATGAATCAACCAGACTAATCAACCAATTTTTATTACGTCTTACAAATAGCTGTAACTCTAAAAGTCTAGGGCCTGTTTGACAATGTCCGAGTAGGCACTACTCACTGAATAAATTCAAAAATTTGACAGAATTTGTATGAAATTATCTGTCAAGTAAAATACTCGAAACTTAATCATAGGTGGTGAAATAGGCCCATAGTGTTATAAATTCATCGTTCACTTGTGAGGAACACATGTATGTTAGACATTCATTTCTAACGGTGCCTCGGTACAACTTGTTTTTATTGAGATATTTCTAAGTGTCAACTGACGATGTGATTTATGAGCATGTTTTATTGATTCTCAGCTGTATGTTTTATCGAACTTTTAAGATGGATGTGAGTTAGAAGTTACAATATTATAGTCTTTAGAGATTTTATGAGGTAAAATAAAATGCTTAACGGAAATAGTATATACTAGAAGTAAATTAATCAAAAACTAACTGGACTAAGTGTCCAACGACTTAAATATTAACGGAATCCAATTTTTGCTGCGGGGGTGTATAGGAACAAAACTTTGATTATGATTCTTGCTTAAATATTTTATATTGATTTCGATAATTGAATAAATAGGAATATTTAAATAATGGGAAAACCTGTTAAGTACCGTGAAAATCCACATCAAATTTTTGTTCCTATTCACCCCGTTTGACTGTACTCGATTGTGAAAATCTTCAATTCATTCACTGACCAACAATGAAAGTCTGAATCGCGGGGTTTGGCTGAAAGCTCTGATATCTTATCATTATCCAACATATTTTTTACAATTTTTATTGGTGACCAGCTATCGCCTACGGTTTTACTGGCTCTTCCGTCATTGCTCCATTCCGATGAGCCACAACAAGATGTTACTTCTCTCGATAAATGAACTACCTAACACTAAAATAATAAATTTTTCAATTCCAAGCAGTTGATCTTGCAGCTTCGCGCGCTCAAACATGATTTTTTTTTTTTTCTAAGAAATTCGAAAACCAACGAAGGATTTGAGAAAAGTCGTCCCCTAACTGTGTTAAAAAAAGAAGAAGAAAATTTATATAAAAGTCCATCTTTTTCAATAACCGATTCGATCCCGTTAGAAGAAACCTCTACTTCATGTCCAAAGCTAACCAGTTTCAAACGACACAGTCCAAGATTAACCAATAGTTAATTCACTTAACGGCCACATAGTTACTTTATTACGAGTTACAGATAGCAGACCAGATAACACATGACTTGTGTAACGAGCTGTCGGTAAGTTACAAGCCTTGCTTACTGGGAATTTGCTCTGATAGTTAGTTTTGAGGTTTATTTTTTTTGAGTAGCGTCTTTGTTCTAATTTAAAACCTACATGAGACTCCTATAATATAGGTTTTAAATACCCCTATCAACTATTTACATAATAATACAACCTATATGTATAAGAGGGGCATCGCTGAATGGACTCAGCATAGTTCCTCAGCAAACAATGAAGGAATTTGGTTGCGGTTCCTCTTCTTCCCAGCAAAACTACTGGTAAGTGATGGCTGGCTGTTTTGAATGACAAATGACTGTCTTTTGTCATTCAAACATTGCTGAATTTACCGATAGTTTGATATTGGCTCACGACGATATCTTGAATATTTTTTATTTCTATTGCCTATTTAACATTTTTCACTTACAAAACGTTAAGTCCGTGGTCTCACAACCGGCTAGCAGAAAACCAGAATTTCTTAATTTATTTTTTAAATACTGCAGTATACACTGAGTTAAGCACCTTTTTGTAATCGCACAGAATTTTTTTCATGTGAAGTTTTTTTTTTAATTTTTCTGAAATTATGTGAGGTACAAACAAATGTCTATTTTTTTCATTCCTTCAAGATCCTTACCTGGGTTCCCAGTTAGCTGCTAGCCTTCTTCGTGAGCGCACCCTGAGTCGCATGCGCACTTGTCTCGTGGCCTCTCCTCGAACGCTGACCACGGCAGCGCCACCTCGCGTAGATGATAGCTGGCGAAGAAAAACGGTTAGTTTTTTTTACTGAGCAATCTATATTGTTAGTATTGAATGAAGTTAAATCTTTATGCTTGGCTACATAATGCTCGTTAGGGCGAGGTCGGCTCAAGTCGACCTTTCTCAAACGATTACGATTTTATATTATTAACCTTGCTTCAATTAAGTTTTCACTTTTTTTTAAGAGTTACCATTAAGTTTTTTGCTGGTTCTTCTCTATAGTAAAGGACCAATAAGGGTTTCTGCTACCAGTTGACGTCACTTAGCTGAGAGGTCTACTACTTTTGAAAACGTAGACATGACGTTGACATCAATGTAACTAGAGTCGTTAACATAAGTGTTTTGACAGGTGCCTGGACCTTATGCCTCAGTGCTGCCACCTGGTGAAAGTCATTTTGAAAACCCTTATTTTTGTGCACTAAGTTCTGACGTTTTAAATAAATGCCTATGAACGCGTATGCCGCGTAGCCGCTCCTCGTAAAATACTGGTATTCAGCTAAATCCGGCTTGACTGGAAGCCGACCCCAATATAGTTGGGAAAAGGCTAGGTAGATGATGATGAACGCGTATGCGAAATAAAACATTTTGAATTGCATTCTGTTCTAAAAAAAAGTTGTTACAAATATTTGTATATGTAACAAACATAAACCTACATAAAAACTATTGCTTTTATAATATTAATGCAAATGTTCTAATTACTCGTACGGTTTAAATTTGGTATAATTAAACAATTTCGCGGCTCAATTCATCTAACATTCAGAACTGCTAATGTGACCACTAATCAGATCTGAAAAACTGAGAGGAAAACGTTTTGGGAGGGATGAAACGTATGTTACTAACGCCCGTTTTCAATAACCTACCGCAGTTATTAGATAGATAGCTATCCCCGATAAACAGTAAGATTCTATCTATCAATCCACAACTTTTGGTAGGAAATGCTATCCGTCGGTAGGTTATAGGAAAGCAAGTAAGGGCAAAAGGATAGATTTGTTTATCTTTAGTAGCTGCAACTTTACATAGATAGCTAATTGAAAACGGGCGTAAAAGAGTTATAAGTATACGTATGTGGGTTGTGTGCAGAGGGATACGAAAGAATAGGGAGTTTGTGATAGTGTGACGGAGGACAGCGGTGCTATTCTCAAACTCACAGTTGCAATTGACAGTGACAGTTCTTCATACATTTGCGTTCGCAGTTTGAAGGTTGTCTCGACGTCGAGTTCGTCGCCATGAAAATGACTTTTAGAGAATGGCATAGCTGGACAAAATGGAAGGAAAAAACCGGGTATGCACCGACCCCAGATAGCATAGCACAAGGACAGGAAGATGATGAATAATGGTGATGTAATATAGGTAAGGTTCTATATTGTGTACTTACCACCATAACATATTTGTCATGTTGTGATATATTTAATGAGAATGTACTCATGTCTCCACTCCCACTTTCTTTTTGCAGAATGAGTTGACCTGCAAAGAAAAGATTTATTTATTTATTTTATTTAAGGACTAGCTGTCCCCTGCGGTTTCACCCGCATTTTTCTTTACTGCTCCGCTCCCGTGGGTCGTAGCGTGATGGTATATAGCCTATAGCATTCCTCGATAAATAGGCTATCTAACACTGAAATAATTTTTTAAATCGAACCAGTAGTTCCAGAGATTACCCCCTACATACAAACTTACAAACATACAAACTTACAAATTTTACCTCTTTATAATATTAGTATAGACAAGCAATAAAGCATACTCCATTATACAGAAATGAAGATATCCGCAAGAGAACCAAGATTACCGACATAGCCCAAAGAATCGATAAACTTAAGTGGGCAGGGTCGTAGAACAGATGGTCGAAGTGGAGGGAAGGTTCTGGAGTAGCGGCCACGTACTGGAAGACGCAGCGTTGGAAGGCCTCTCACAAGGTGGACCGATGACCTGGCGAGGGTCACGGAAATCCAATGGAAGCGAGACACTTAGAACCGGTCGTTGTGGCGACGCTTGGTCTCTACCAAGCTTATGTCTAGCAGTGGACGTCTTTCAGCTAAAATGATCATATGATGATGATGACACCGTTATACATCTATATTTTTTTGTATTTTTGTTTGTATGAGGTAATCTGTGGAAGTACTGGTCCGACTGCTAAAATTTTTTCACCAATAGAAAGCTGCTGTATTCCTGAGTGACATAGTCTATATTTTATGTACGCGGGCAAAGCTGCGGGCTAAAGCTAGTGCTAAATATGAATAAAAAATGACGTACCATTATTATTTCCAGTCTTCCCGTAATACAAGGACCAGTGGAAGTTTCTGGAACATGGACTGATGGTGATATAGACCACAGTCTGGGATATAGATGAGGTATTCAGCTCCAAGCTGCAAAAATACAGAAGGTTCATAAACTAAAAATCATTTATAGCAATTTAAACTATAAGGTTCATAAACTGAAAATCGTTTATAGCAATTTAAACTATATCTCAATTGAGCAAGATTATTTTTCGAATAAACACAACGTACTAGACAACTATAATACCTACTACTTAAGGTACTTAAGTATAAAGATTTTGGTGACGTTTTGACCTACTCTCCACTTCTATTGAGATATCGTGAGATTTGACTCAACCTTTCCAACTTTCTGATCTCTCGTAAAAAAGGAATAACTCACAGGGTAGATTATAATGATTTTTCTCAACTCTTTATTTATATTTGTGTCATTAGTAGGTTCATAATAAACACAATATTCTTTTAAAGAAGGAACTCTGAGCCAACATATCTACTACTTTTTACCACCATACCGTTACAAAGTAAATAAGAAATATTCTCCTATTTAATATTAAGTTTGTTCTAAAAATAAGTCAAATTATTACCATAATATTCTCCTATGATTGTTTTAAAAATAGGACAAATTATTACCATTTACATTGTAAGTTCAAGAGCTATCTCATATTTCACCTATCTTCATTTTATTATATTTCATTTTGTGTTTTTCTTTTGTCTTCATACAATTTGTATATTCAGCTAGTGACATGTTTACAAAGTATAGTCCGTCTAATGAAAGCGCGACCTGAGAAAAAGAGGTTAAATCCAAAAATTTTGTATGTGGTGTTTTATTTTCTACAATTGCGGCTGAATAAAGTTGCCAATTAAATTTAAAAAAAAAACTCTAGGTCGTGCTTTCACTAGACACTTCGATATTAGACGCATTCTATAGTTTTTGATACAAAATACAGTCACAGGGAGCAGTGGTGGTCGAGTGGTAACGGCCTCAATTTACGAGTTCGATCGAATCTGAGTTCGAACTCGAGACCTAAGACCAGGCGCATTACTTTGTGTTCCTAATTTAGTTTATCACGACTGCTCTCGAAACGGTAAAGAAAAACATCGTTAAGATACTGGCATATTATACTAGAATCAAAAATTCTAAGATACGTGACATCTAACAATCGTAATGGGTTCACACGTGGTGTATTAAGGCCCACTCCCTCTCCTAGAGAAGAGGTATGCCAGTAGTGGGAACATTGTAACGCTGATTACAGTCATGCTATATATACAGTATTTTTGATTTCTATTAGAATGCAGATTTAACATTTTTTTTAAGTTTTTACAATAGGTATTTGTTGACACAAATTGTGCACTGAGTGTAAGAGTCCAGGAGTCCACTTTTTAGGCAAGATTCTCTGACGTAGTCCATACTACAATAAATTTCTCAGCTCCATTCGACCGAGATCGCGCCTGTTTCAATGATCCCATCATCAAATAATTTTTCCCGTTCTACGTGGAGCAACTGGGAGTGTCATTTTTTTTAGAGTTACCGTATGAAGCCGTGGTAACAGCTAAGTATGTATATAATGCTTGAATGTAAAAAAAATCATTTTCACCAAACCTACCTCCGACTTTCACCTTCAGCAAGTCTATACACCGTTTGGTTGTCAATCGGCAGCCATTCCACGGGAACCTTGGAGACAGGTCTGGTGACCAAGACTGTGGGCGATGCCAGGCCTGCGCCCGCTGCGTGAAGGACCAGCAGACTCGCTAGCCTCATTGTGAAGATGCTCAGTTTTCTGAAATTAAGGAGATACAGTTTTTAGAATAGAATAAAATAACTTTTGTTAGGGACAGTCACAGAAACGCGGTTACAGACACAAAGTAAGCATTCGCATTATCAGCCTTATAATATTCCCACTGTTGGGACTCAGGCCTCCTCTCTAAGAGAGGGAATGGGCCGTAATCCACCACGTGGGTTCGTTCAGTACGGATTGGTGAATGTCACATGTCTTCGAATTTCTGGTTCTAGGACATGCCGGTTTCCTCGCGATGTTTTCTTTCACCGTTTTGAGAGCAGTGGTGATTAAATAAATTACACAAAGTAAAGCACATGGTTGGGTTTGACTTTGCGACCTACAACTTGTAAGTTAGGACAGTTACCACTGGGCTACCACTGTTCTCACAAAGTAAAGAAGAGAAATAGTACAGAATGCGCCGAGTGTGCTTGTACTGAAAGGGTGACCACCTCAGTATTAGGTTGGTACTTCAACTAAAACTACAAGATCACCAAACTTGCGGGCTTGTGGACGGCGAGCCCGTATTCTAGCTCGAAATCGTACTCTAGCTCACCGTCCGACAAGGACCATGGGCCTTATCATGACCTAACCCTATGTTAAAATGACAGGCGTGCTTGTGAAATAGAAGAATGGAGCTATACGTACCTATATACGACTCGCTTCATCCCTTTAACGGTACTGTTAAGATCGTAAATGGATCGCGTTAACAATTCGTGGTTGGGCCTCAGGCCTGACTTGACGATATGTTGAGTTCCACGTGGGCCTCAGTTATTTCTTTTTTCCTATTTTTTATTTATTTAGGCTCGTGTTTAACGACAGGTCAGATACCTGTGTTCTGTCCTAGTCTTATAACAGAAATAAGTATAAAGTTGGGCCTATTTTGTTAAACTAAATAAATTCTTCATTTAAATTTATTACAAAAACATCCGGTCCGGAAAAAAATATGGAAGCGTGTCCTTCGATATTTAAATACTATTAAACGCCCAAAATATCTTGACACATTACAGTGGCGCTACTAGTGAAGATGTAGGGACAAAATTCAGTAAATTTTGTAGTACCCAATTTCAGCACCGGTCAAACTGTACTGGACATATTACGGAACTCAATTCTATGAGATGTTAATTACCTATCGATGGCTTAGAGTGAAAACCTCGTAACTGCAAAATATGTAACTTTTCAGGAGGCCGACAATCAAATTAGATCTTTATTATCAACTAGCTGTCCCCTGCGGTTTCACCCTCATTTTTCGATACTGCTCCGCTCCCGTGGGTCGTAGCGTGATGGTATATAGCCTATAGCATTCCTCGATAAATGGGCTATCTAACACTGAAAGATTTTTTCAAATCGGACCAGTAGTTCCAGAGATTACCCCCTACATACAAACTTACAAATACCTCTTTATAATATTATAGTATAGAAGTATAGATTAATTCTAATTGACATCTACGTTTATTCAAATGTTTTAAAATATTTATGTGTTTCAAACACCCTTGTTATTTAATTTTTCCAACAAGTTTTCACGCGATATCACACTAAACTGACTCGAGAAAGATATGCATTTAACGCCATAGACGGCATTACAAATAAACAGTAAAAAAATCGTGATGCAAGACGGTGTGTTTCGAGCAAAATGAAAATAAAATTACCCAAAATTGCAGATACGAGGTTTTCACTATATGCCATCGCTATAATAGTACCCCACGATTTTTATTCCTAGATCAAATTTAGAATAAAATAGCGGGATATTAGAATAGTTTTTTACCGGAAATCGATTTATCGAATGTCACCACAATTGTTTTGAACAAAGAATTTGCGTAAAAGAACCAAACAAGTTGACAAAATAGATACCCATGTCACTTGTTATAAATCGATTATTCAATGAGTGTAGTGATTATACAACATGATCGATTTAAATCGGTTCGATTCGGAGTGGTTCGCTGCATTGAGGCCAGCGGTCTTTGCTATTATTTTTGACTCGCGTTTTAAAAACGTTGGTAGGTTTAAAATAGGTTGTGTTTTAAATAGTAGTAAACAAGGGTACACTAGCCAACAGAAGTATGATATACCAACTTTTGATAGCTTTATCGGCCTTACAATGTTCCCACTGCTGGGACTCAGGCCTCCCCTCTTGGAGAGGGTATTGCGGATTGATGGATGTCACATGTCTTCTAATTGTTTGGTTCTAGGACATGCCGGTTTCCTCATGATGTTTTCTTTCACCGTTTTGAGAGCAGTGGTGATGAAATAATCTACACAAAGTTATACAACTTGCAAGTCGGGGCAGTTACCACTGGGCCACCACTGCTCACTGCTGATTTTGATAGTGGCTGTGCCCGCATGAAAATGGCAAATTATAATATCCCAAACTGTAAAGATACTCTCGTGATGATAATAAATATACAATTGTTTAGTCTATGGACAACTGTAAAGATGACATTTTAAAAATCGTATGGTTTTTTAATTTAAATTATACTAGCTGCTGCCAGCGACATCACTTGAATGAGAGTAGAAAATTTGCCAAACGGAATAATTTTTCATAATTTTATTTTAATTAAGACAACTATAATTATGGTTCACTTTGTTAGTAAAACATTTTAAAAATTAGTGTTAGTAGTACATAAATAAGGATAAAATAAACATAATTAAAGTTAAGTGTGTGTCTAGGGCACAAAGTGCGGAGATCGATATGGCAATGAGTAAACTATCTGACCATTCTCTCCACACAGTGCCTCAGAACAGGGGAGTGAAGGAATATATGAGGGAAAGAATATAATTATAAAGGGGCAATAAACACCACAATCAACATATACATAAAAACTTACACTTTTGTAATATTAGTGTGATGTTTATTGTACGATCCAGAAACTTGGTCTGAACCTATTTAGACCAAATATCTGGAACGCAAATCATTACAAAATTAATAACAGAAATAGTCAAACGAGCTGTTGTGAATGCATTTGACGAGCACTTAGGTTATGGCCCGTGAATACTGAATGCTATTCGGTTTTCAGAAACCGAATAGTAGACTAACAGATATTATAATCTTTACTAGTTGTCTGAGTCTGAGTCAGTGCCTCGGAAAGCACGTTAAGCCGTGGGTCCCGGCTGTCATTTGTGGATCTTTGGCAGTAGTTACGGATGGTCAGAAGCCAGTAAAATCTGACTCCAGTCTTGCCATGGAATACCGTGTTACCCCAGTTAATGGGTTGTGGAGGTCTGGTAGGCAGCCGCTCCTCGTAAAATACTGGTATTCAGCTAAATCTGGCTTGACTGGAAGCCGACCCCAATATAGTTGGGAAAAAGGCTAGGTAGATGATGATGACTAGTTGTCTGAGTCAGTTTCATCAGTTTCTTTAGTTATTGCTGCTCTGTCGTGTATGATCGTCTTTGTATGATGACTATTACTATGGCAATTTTTCGATTAGAACCTGAAATTGGCCAGTTCAAACAAACGAACAAAACTAACTCTTTAACTTTATAATAATATTGATTTATTTAATACTATTTATTACTCTCTGTACTATCAGTTTAAACAAACGTATGTAGAGTCAATTATAAACAAAAATTCAAATATTAAAAATGCTTAAAAGTATGAAAATAAACGAATAAAAAAGACAGAAAAAAGACATACTCATCGCAAACAATTAAATAATACCGGCATTAAGTCTGCCTTTATACGTGAAGTTGTGCATAAAGTTTTTAAAATAAATAAATAATAAATATAATTAAAAACGATTAAAAATTTATTCACATTTATTGACATTATTTTATTCTAATTATCAGCTGAGCACATTTATTTCAGTACATACGTAAGTTCGAGCTGATGAGTTGGAGTGCTATGAATTAAAACCAAATAAATATATTACCACCATTTTCTTTAAGAAAAAAAAAAACTCCAAAGGCGTGGAACGCAAGGCAAAGCTACACAGGAGTGAGTTTTATACAATAAAAGTCTGACACTTCCTCCCGATCCGCCCTAGAGCGGAAGTAGTCATTGGATGATTTCCCACACAATAAAAAAACGACGATCTAATTTTTTTAGTAAGATATTATATGGACGGAACCCAAATAAGTCTTATGACCAAGGGATAAACCTAATGAGTGATGAGTGGTCTCGAATAATTTGCCTGCTGCGGTCTTCCCGACCAATTATAATTTGGGTGTCTTCAAGGCTAGAGTGAATAGGCTCGTAATAAACTAGTGCGCCTCACCATCTACATTTGTTTTTGCATCACTGCTTACCATCAGGTGGGATCGCAGTCAAGCACTAGTTTATAAAACATAAAAAAATACATCACACATTTGTATCAAAAACTAGCTTCAGCCAGAGGCTTCTCTCGAGAAA